>JAIUSX010000084.1:0-9792500 GCA_026573805.1 Hesperophylax magnus
TCAACAATTTATAAGGTTTAAAGACTATAATCCCCTTTTTTTCAGTTTTTCTAGAATTTTTGAGGATTTATGACGTTTTTACACATTTTGCATGGTTTTTCAAAATTTTACAGTGTTTTTAGTCGATTTACGGTGTTTTAGACCATTTTTCTTTTTTAAGCACAATTTTACCCAAAAATATCGTTTTTCTACAATTTTTTAGGTTTTATGACGTTTTCTCACATTTTGCATGGTTTTTTCAATATTTTTCAGTGTTTTTCGTCGAATTACGGTGTTTTAGACCATTTTTCTTTTTTAAGCACAATTTCACCCAAAAATATCGTTTTTCTACAATTTTTTAGGTTTTATGACGTTTTCTCACATTTTGCATGGTTTTTTCAATATTTTCAGTGTTTTTCGTCGAATTACGGTGTTTTAGACAGTTTTTCTTGTTTTAGCACAATTTTACACAAAAATTACGTTTTTTTACATTATTTCACGTTTCAGCACAATTTTACACAAAAATAACGTTATTTGAGGATTTATGACGTTTTTACACATTTTGCATGGTTTTTCAATATTTTTCAGTGTTTTTCGTCGATTTACGGTGTTTTAGACCATTTTTCTTGTTATAGCACAATTTTACACAAAAATAAGGTTTTTCTACAAATTTTGAGGTTTTATGACGTTTTTACACATTTTGCATGGTTTTTCAATATTTTACAGTGTTTTTCGTCGATTTACGGTGTTTTTGACCATTTTTCTTGTTTAAGCACAATTTTACCCAAAATAACGTTTTTCTACAATTTTTTAGGTTTTATGACGTTTTTCTCACATTTTGCATGGTTTTTCAATATTTTCAGTGTTTTTCGTCGATTTACGGTGTTTTAGACCATTTTTCTTGTTTTATCACAATTTTACAAAAAAATAACGTTTTTCTACAAATTTTGAGGTTTTATGACGTTTTTACAGATTTTGAATGGTTTTTCAATATTTTTCAGTGCTTTTCGTCGATTTACGGTGTTTTAGACCATATTTCTTGTTTAAGCACAATTTTACACAAAAATAACGTTTTTCTACAAATTTTGAGGTTTTATGATGTTTTTACACATTTTGCATGGTTTTTAAATATTTTTCAGTGTTTTTCTACGATTTACGATGTTTTAGACAATTTTTTTTGTCTTAGCAAAATTTTACACAAAAATAACGTTTTTCAACAATTTATAAGGTTTAAAGACTATAATCCACATGTTTCAGTTTTTCTAGAATTTTTGAGGATTTATGACGTTTTACACATTTTGCATGGTTTTTCAATATTTTTCAGTGTTTTTCTACGATTTACGATGTTTTAGACAATTTTTTTTGTTTTAGCAAAATTTACACAAAAATAACGTTTTTTTACATTTTTTCACGTTTTACCACAATTTTACACACAAATAAAGTTTTTCTACAATTTTTGAGGATTTATGACGTTTTTACAAATTTTGCATGGTTTTTCAATATTTTTCAGTGTTTTTCTACGATTTACGATGTTTGAGACATTTTTTTTTGTTTTAGCAAAATTTTACACAAAAATAACGTTTTTTTACATTTTTCACGTTTTAGCACAATTTTACACAAAAATAACGTTTTTCAACAATTTTTCAGGTTAAACGACTATAATCCACATTTATTCGGTTTTTCTACAATTTTTGAGGATTTAAGACGTTTTTACACATTTTGCATGGTTTTTAAATATTTTTCAGTGTTTTTCTACCATTTACGATGTTTTAGACCATTTTTCTGGTTTTAGCAAAATTTTACACAAAAATAACGTTATTTTACATTTTTTCATGTTTAAGCACAATTTTACACAAAAATAACGTTGTGCAACAATTTTCTCTAGTTTTACCGCTATAATCCACATTTATTCGGTTTTTCTACAAATTTTGAGGATTTATGACGTTTTTACACATTTTGCATGGTTTTTAAATATTTTTCAGTCTTTTTCTTCGATTTACGGTGTTTTAGACCGTTTTTCCTGTTTAAGCACAATTTACACAAAAATAACGTTTTTTACAATTTTTTAGGTTTTATGACGTTTTTACACATTTTGCATGGTTTTTCGTCGATTTACGGTGTTTTAGACCATTTTTCTTGTTTAACCACAATTTTACACAAAAATAAAGTTTTTCTACAATTTTTGAGGATTTATGACGTTTTTACACATTTTGCATGGTTTTTCAATATTTTCAGTGTTTTTCTACGATTTACGATGTTTGAGACAATTTTTTTTTGTTTTAGCACAATTTTACACAAAAATAACGTTTTTTTTACAATTTTCACGTTTTAGCACAATTTTACACAAAAATAACGTTTTTTGAGGATTTATGACGTTTTTACACATTTTGCATGGTTTTTCAATATTTTTCAGTGTTTTTCGTCGATTTACGGTGTTTTAGACCATTTTTCTTGTTAAAGCACAATTTTACTCAAAAATAACGTTTTTTTTCATTTTTTCACGTTTAAGCACAATTTTACACAAAATAACGTTTTTCTACAAATTTTGAGGTTTTATTACGTTTTTACACATTTTGCATGGTTTTTCAATATTTTTCAGTGTTTTTCGTCGATTTACGGTGTTTTAGACCATTTTTCTTGTTTAAGCACAATTTTACACAAAAATAACGTTTTTTTACATTATTTCACGTTTCAGCACAATTTTACACAAAAATAACGTTATTTGAGGATTTATGACGTTTTTACACATTTTGCATGGTTTTTCAATATTTTTCAGTGTTTTTCGTCGATTTACGGTGTTTTAGACCATTTTTCTTGTTATAGCACAATTTTACACAAAAATAAGGTTTTTCTACAATTTTTAGGTTTTATGACGTTTTCTCACATTTTGCATGGTTTTTCAATATTTTTCAGTGTTTTTCGTCGAATTACGGTGTTTTAGACCATTTTTCTTTTTTAAGCACAATTTCACCCAAAAATATCGTTTTTCTACAATTTTTTAGGTTTTATGACGTTTTCTCACATTTTGCATGGTTTTTCAATATTTTCAGTGTTTTTCGTCGAATTACGGTGTTTTAGACAGTTTTTCTTGTTTTAGCACAATTTTACACAAAAATTACGTTTTTTTACATTATTTCACGTTTCAGCACAATTTTACACAAAAATAACGTTATTTGAGGATTTATGACGTTTTTACACATTTTGCATGGTTTTTCAATATTTTTCAGTGTTTTTCGTCGATTTACGGTGTTTTAGACCATTTTTCTTGTTATAGCACAATTTTACACAAAAATAAGGTTTTTCTACAAATTTTGAGGTTTTATGACGTTTTTACACATTTTGCATGGTTTTTCAATATTTTACAGTGTTTTTCGTCGATTTACGGTGTTTTTGACCATTTTTCTTGTTTAAGCACAATTTTACCCAAAAATAACGTTTTTCTACAATTTTTAGGTTTTATGACGTTTTCTCACATTTTGCATGGTTTTTCAATATTTTTCAGTGTTTTTCGTCGATTTACGGTGTTTTAGACCATTTTTCTTGTTTTATCACAATTTTACAAAAAAATAACGTTTTTCTACAAATTTTGAGGTTTTATGACGTTTTTACAGATTTTGAATGGTTTTTCAATATTTTTCAGTGCTTTTCGTCGATTTACGGTGTTTTAGACCATATTTCTTGTTTAAGCACAATTTTACACAAAAATAACGTTTTTCTACAAATTTGAGGTTTTATGATGTTTTTACACATTTTGCATGGTTTTTAAATATTTTTCAGTGTTTTTCTACGATTTACGATGTTTTAGACAATTTTTTTTGTCTTAGCAAAATTTTACACAAAATAACGTTTTTCAACAATTTATAAGGTTTAAAGACTATAATCCACATGTTTTCAGTTTTTCTAGAATTTTTGAGGATTTATGACGTTTTTACACATTTTGCATGGTTTTTCAATATTTTTCAGTGTTTTTCTACGATTTACGATGTTTTAGACAATTTTTTTTGTTTTAGCAAAAATTTACACAAAAATAACGTTTTTTTACATTTTTTCACGTTTTACCACAATTTTACACACAAATAAAGTTTTTCTACAATTTTTGAGGATTTATGACGTTTTTACAAATTTTGCATGGTTTTTCAATATTTTTCAGTGTTTTTCTACGATTTACGATGTTTGAGACATTTTTTTTTGTTTTAGCAAAATTTTACACAAAAATAACGTTTTTTTACATTTTTTCACGTTTTAGCACAATTTTACACAAAAATAACGTTATTTGAGGATTTATGACGTTTTTACACATTTTGCATGGTTTTTCATATTTTTCAGTGTTTTTCGTCGATTTACGGTGTTTTAGACCATTTTTCTTGTTAAAGCACAATTTTACTCAAAAATAACGTTTTTTTTCATTTTTTCACGTTTAAGCACAATTTTACACAAAATAACGTTTTTCTACAAATTTTGAGGATTTATGACGTTTTTACACATTTTGCATGGTTTTTAAATATTTTCAGTGTTTTTCTTCGATTTACGGTGTTTTAGGACCGTTTTTCCTGTTTAAGCACAATTTTACACAAAAATAACGTTTTTTACAATTTTTTAGGTTTTATGACGTTTTTACACATTTTGCATGGTTTTTCGTCGATTTACGGTGTTTTAGACCATTTTTCTTGTTTAAACACAATTTTTCACAAAAATAAAGTTTTTCTACAAATTTTGAGGTTTTATGACGTTTTTAGACATTTCGCTTGGTTTTTCAATATTTTTCAGTGTTTTTCTACGATATACGATGTAATAGACCATTTTTCTGGTTTGAGCAAAATTTTACACAAAAATAACGTTTTTCTACAATTTTTTAGGTTTTATGACGTTTTTAGACATTTCGCTTGGTTTTTCAATATTTTTCAGTGTTTTTCTACGATATACGATGTAATAGACCATTTTTCTGGTTTGAGCACAATTTTACACAAAAATAACGTTGTGCAACAATTTTCTCTAGTTTTACCGCTATAATCCACATTTATTCGGTTTTTCTACAATTTTTGAGGATTTATGACGTTTTTACACATTTTGCATGGTTTTAAAATATTTTTCAGTGTTTTTCTACCATTTACGATGTTTTAGACCGTTTTTCTGGTTTTAGCAAAATTTTACACAAAAATAACGTTATTTTACATTTTTCATGTTTAAGCACAATTTTACACAAAAACAACGTTGTGCAACAATTTTTCCTGGTTTTACGAGAGAGAGGAACTGTCCGTTGGGACAGAGGAACTGTCCGGTGGGACAGAGGAACTGTCCAGTTGGTCAGAGGAACTGTCCGGTGGGACAGAGGAACTGTCCGGTGGGACAGAGGAACTGTCCGTTGGGACAGAGGAACTGTCCGGTGGGACAGAGGAACTATACATGTGAAAGAGGAACTGTCCGGTTCGACAGAGGAACTGTCCATTGGGACAGAGGAACTGTCCCAATGGACAGAGGAACTATACATGCGAAAGAGTAACTGTTCGGTTCGCTAGAGGAACTGTCCGTTGGGACAGAGGAACTGTCCGGTGGGACAGAGGAACTGTCCGGTGGGACAGACGAACTGTCCGGTGGGACAGAGGAACTGAACATGGAACAGAGGAACTGTCCGGTGGGATATAGGAACTGTCCGGTGGAACAGAGGAACTGTCCGGTCAGACAGAGGAACTGTTCATGGAACAGAGGAACTGTCCGGCGGACAGAGGAACTGTCCGGTGGTGCAGAGGAACTGTTCGGTGGGACTGAGGAACTGTCCGATGGGACAGAGGAACTGTTCGGTGGGACTGAGGAACTGTCCGATGGGACCTTGGAACTGAACATAGAACGGAGGAACTGTCAGGTGGGTGAATGGAACTGTCCGGTGGGACAGAGGACCTATACATGCGAAAGAGGAACTGTCCGGTGGGACAGACGAACTGTCCGTTGGGACAGAGGAACTGTCCGGTGGGACAAAGGAACTGTCCGGTGGGACAGACGAACTGTCCGATTCGACAGAGGAACTGAACATGGATCAGAGGAACTGTCCGGTGGGATATAGGAGCTGTCCGGTGGAACAGAAGAACTGTCCGGTGGGACAGAGGAAATGTCCGATTAGACAGAGGAACTGTTCTTGGAACAGAGGATTTGTCCGGCGGGACAGAGGAACTGTCCGGTGGTGCAGGAGAACTGTTCGGTGGGACTGAGGAACTGTCCGATGGGACAGAGGAACTGTACATAGAACAGAGGAACTGTCAGGTGGGTCAAAGGAACTGTCCGGTGGGACAGAGGAACTGTCCGGTGGGACAGAGGAACTGTCCGGTGGGACAGAGGAACTGAACATGGAACAGAGGAACTGTCCGGTGGGACAGAGGAACTCTCCGGTGGGACAGAAGAACTATACATGGAAAATAGGAACTGTCAGGTGGGTCGGAGGAACTGTCCGGTGGAACAGAGGAACTAAATATGGGATAGAGGAACTGTCCTGTGAGTCAGACGAACTGTCCGGTGGGACAGAGAAACTTTCCGGTGGGACAGAGGAACTAAATATGGGATAGAAGAACTGTCCGGTGGAATAGAAGAACTGTCCGGTGGGACAGAGGAACTGTCCGGTGGGACAGAGGAACAGTTCATGGAACAGAGGAACTGTCAGGTGGGTCGGAGGAACTGTCCGGTGGGACAGAGGAACGGTCCGGTGGGACAGAGGAACTGTCCGGTTGGACAGAGGAACTGTCCGGTGGGACAGAGGCACTGTCCGGTGGGTCAGAGGAACTGTCCGGTGGGGCAGAGGAACTGAACATGGAACAGAGGAACTGTCCGGTGGGATAGAGGAACTGTCCGATGGGACAGAGGAACTGTACATAGAACAGAGGAACTGTCAGGTGGGTCAAAGGAACTGTCCGGTGGGACAGAGGAACTCTCCGGTGGGACAGAAGAACTATACATGGAACAGAGGAACTGTCCGGTGGGACAGAAGAACTATACATGGAACAGAGGAACTGTCCGGTGGGGCAGAGGAACTGAACATGGAACAGAGGAACTGTCCGGATGGATTGAGGAACTGTCCGATGAGACAGAGGAACTGTACATAGAACAGAGGAACTGTCAGGTGGGTCAAAGGAACTGTCCGGTGGGACAGAGGAACTCTCCGGTGGGACAGAAGAACTATACATGGAACAGAGGAACTGTCCGGTGGGACAGAAGAACTATACATGGAACAGAGGAACTGTCCGAAGGGACAGAGGAACTTTCAGGTGGGACAGCCGAACTGTCCGTTGGGACAGAGGAACTTAACATGGAACAGAGGAACTGTCCGGTGGGATATAGGAACTGTCCGGTGGGACAGAGGAACTGTCCGGTGGGACAGAAGAACTATACATGGAACAGAGGAACTGTCAGGTGGGTCGGAGGAACTGTCCGGTGGAACAGAGGAACTAAATATGGGATAGAGGAACTGTCCGGTGGGTCAGACGAACTGTCCGGTGGGACAGAGGAACTGTCCGGTGGGACAGAGGAACTGTCCGGTGGGACAGAGGAACTTAATATGGGATAGAAGAACTCTCCGGTGGGACAGAGGAACATTCCGGTGGGACAGAGGAACTGTCCGGTGGGACAGAGGAACTGTCCGGTGCAACAGAGGAACTGTCCGGTGGGACAGAGGAACTTTCCAGTGGGACAGAGGAACTGTCCGGTGGGACAGAGGAACTGTCCGGTGGGACAGAGGAACTGAACATGGATCAGAGGAACTGTCCGGTGGGACAGAGGAACTTAATATGGGATAGAAGAACTCTCCGGTGGGACAGAGGAACATTCCGGTGGGACAGAGGAACTGTCCGGTGGGACAGATGAACTGTCCGGCGGGACAGAGGAACTGTCCGGTGCAACAGAGGAACTGTCCGGTGGGACAGAGGAACTGTCCAGTGGGACAGAGGAACTGTCCGGTGGGACAGAGGAACTGTCCGGTGGGACAGAGGAACTGTCCGGTGGGACAGAGGAACTGAACATGGATCAGAGGAACTGTCCGGTGGGATATAGGAACTGTCCGGTGGAACAGAGGAACTGTCCGGTGGGACAGAGGAACTGTCCGTTCAGACAGAGGAACTGTTCATGGAACAGAGGAACTGTCCGGCGGGACAGAGGAACTGTCCGGTGGTGCAGAGGAACTGTTTGGTGGGACAGAGGAACTGTCCGGTGGGACAGAGGAACTATACATGCGAAAGAGGAACTGTCCGGTTCAACAGAGGAACTGTCCATTGGGCCTGTGCTTGTTCGAGTGTTGTGGCTTGAAGAGATGAAAATATACAATCGGTTGTTTGAAAATTATAATGGTTTTATTTGTGAGTGGTTTTGAGGGCTTATTCCTTGGAGACTGCACTGGATTGCCAATCATGCTGTCGAGGTGACGCAAAGATGAAGCATCATTGTCCCTTTAAATGATTAATGGATGCTGATTGATTGAGGATGGCCTCGCGCACTCTTTCGCACTCCATCCCACGAATCTCTACCCGGCGCAATCTGCTCACCGCTGGCGGACTCTCAAACACCTTCAGACGTGATAACATGTTCAAGGTTCTTCAATGCTTTTACACATTATGTCTGCTTGCCTTAGCCCCATCATAGCCCTGGTGATTGACACGGGTCCATGCTCATCAGACGTGACATCAGACGTGACATTGGCGCTCCAACATAAATAAAGTTTTAAAACAACTTTAGGTGCTCGTATTTAAGCCTATGGCAAGGGGATATTCTCTATCGTATCAAATTTAAGATTAAAAATTGTAATTCAATAATTTTTAATGTATAAATTCTCTGATAATATGCTTAATGTATGGATATGTTATGCATTACGGAGTACTTATGTGTGTGCATTGCGTGGTTGCGTTGTGGCTTCGTTCGTTTTACATTGATGTTTTGTTCGGTAGACGGTGTACAATTTTGACGTGAACTAGCATCGTTCGCTCATGTGCTCGAAATATATTTTTTTAATTAACTACAGAATTCATATTCGGGCACTATTATTTTAATCCACTGGCAATACGTGAATCATACCGACATAATTTATAAACACGTTTTAGTATTTTAGCAACATACCTTTTTAGAATATATTTGATTCTTTTTGAATTAATTATTCTTTTCGTTTTAGTATTTTGTTTTAGGCAACATACCTTATTTAGAATATATTTAATTCTTTTTGAATTAATTATTCTTTAATGAAATATTCGTGTGTTCGATTTATGCTCTCCTTTACAGGGTGTTTGTTCTTAGCTACGACAATACTTTTCCAAAATAATCATTTTTGATTATTTTCTTTTTTCGAATTTTTTTTATTGTTTTGCGAAGCTTTACTCCTCGAGAATTTTCATAATTCCTATTTCTAATATAAACGGTGCAACAAAGGAGGAGATGATGCAAATTTTTTCTGAAGTGAATATCACTCCAGAGCTTATGTTATCAGATACGCTATGCGGGAACAGGCTCGTATGTATAATAAGAGCTTAAAACAATCCGGTAGTGATTCTTCACAACAAAATGAAGGCAATAGTGATAATGCGAATCAGACTACAAACATAGTTAATAATAATTATTATCAATCTGCAAATACAAATACGTCCGTACATTCTTGGGGTATTAAATTTTCGGGTTCTTCTGATGTTAGGGATTTTATACAACGTGTGGAAGAGTTATCTAGATGCCGTCATATAGAACTGTCATCGGTTGTGATTTCCTTTGCTGATCTTCTGGAGGGGAGAGCTCTGTCTTGGTATCGGACAATTTATAAAGATTCTTTATCTTGGCCTGAGTTGAGAAATCACCTCATAGCACGTTTTGACCGTTATATTAACCAAACAGAGGCCCTAAAAGCCTTATTCGCAATGAAACAAAAATTTAATCAAAGTGTTGTGGATTACGTCGAGGACATTAAATTAACTAATCTCAGATTAAACGTTCCATTTACGGAGGAACAGTTGATAGACCTAGTTTCTGATAGTCTGTTACCTAAATATGCCTTGGCGATAGCCAAAATATGCAAAATATGCGATAGCATATTTTGCAGAAAATGACTTAACTTCTTTGGTAAATGTGTGTAGGAGATTTGAAAAGCTCTCAATAGATAAACCCTTGCCGCATTTCACTTCTTCTCAAGCAACTTCCTCTTCATCAACTCATACTTCATCTTCTTCTTCTAATAATAGAAAAACTTTATATTGTTTTTATTGTAAGGGGCAAGGTCATACAAAACAATTTTGTAGGCTATGGAACTCTGAATCTCAGAGGAATTCTGGTAAACGTAAAGATGACTCCGCTCGCACAAACCCAAAAAACTAGCGTGTGATCCTCTGCGTCCTGCTAGCAATGATGCCAGGAGATCATCACCCTTAGTTTATAGCTCCAGTAACCGGTTTTTCGAGCGTGACATGGACGCATGCATGCCGATGGCTAGTTCTGGACAGGACATCAGACCACATATTAATATTAACATTGCAAATAGGATCTTTTCATGTTTATTGGATAGCGGCGCTTCAGTTAGTTGTTTTGGGGGGAATATTTATAATTTTTTTACTAGTTTAGGTTTTGAATTAAGATACTTAAATTCTTTTGTTACCACTGCAGACGGTAAACACCAAGATGTAATAGGAACGATGCGAATACCTGTTACCTTTAATGATAAAATTAAAGATATTTTATTCTTTGTAATTCCGTCACTTTCACCTACGATTATTTTGGGGGTCGACTTTTGGAGACAGTTTCAAGTAGCTCCGCAACTGTTTCCAGAAGTAAACATCACAAGTAATGATTTTGAGAGGGGAATTAATGAAATTAGAAAAATTACTGCTGCTTCTTTTCTTTCGTCTCAAGATAATTGGAAGCTGAAAGAAATTATGAATAAATTTGAAACAATTTCATTTGAAAAATGTGGGTTAGGACTCACCCATCTTGTGCAACATCATATAGAAACCACGGGACCACCGATAAAGCAACGTTACTATCCTTTGTCTCCAGCGCGTCAACGCTTATTAGAAGCTGAATTAAAGGAAATGTTAGCTTTAGGTGTTGTTCGCCCTTCACGATCGGCTTGGTCTAGTCCAGTGCTTCTTGTAACGAAAAAAGATGGTTCTGCAAGATTCTGTCTTGACAGTCGAAAAATCAACGCAATTATGAGGCGAGATTCATGTCCACTACCTTACGTGCCACGCATTTTGGACAAGCTTCGTGGCGCCCGTTTTATTTCGTCTGTGGACTTCTCGAAAGCTTTTTGGCAGATTGCTCTAGATGAGTCCTCAGCTCCTGTCACAGCATTTGTTGTACCTGGTTATGGTCTTTACGAGTTTACGCGTATGCCCTTTGGCCTAAAAAATGCACTTAGCGAATTACAACGTCTAATTGATAAGCTATTTGGCCCTGAATTTGATGAAAATGTGTTTGGATATGTAGACGACTTAATTTTAATATCGGTTGATTTTGAATCTCACTTAAAACTACTACAAAAGGTTTTCGAACGATTAAAAGAAGCTGATCTAACAATAAATTTAAAAAAGAGTGAGTTTCGCAAGAAAGAACTAAAATACTTAGGTTACGTGGTAGATTCAGAAGGACTACGGACAGATCCGGTTAAAGTTGATTGTATCAAACAATATCCAATCCCGAAAAACTCAAAGCAAATTAAAGCTTTTATTGGATTGTGCGGTTATTACCGCAGGTTTATTAAAGACTTTTCCACCGTAGCAGCACCGTTAACTAAACTTACTGGCTCAAGAAAAGGATTACGTAATTTTAAATGGTCTCGAGAAGCAGAGGACGCATTCAACAAATTAAAAGAAGCCCTTACAACAGCTCCCGTAATGAATTGTCCAGACTTCAACTTACCTTTCATTATACATTGCGATGCCAGCGCAGTCGGGATCGGTGGAGTTTTAACGCAGAACTTTAACGGTGAGGAACACCCAGTGTCTTACTTTTCGCGTTGCTTAAACGTTCATGAAAGAAATTATGGTGTCACAGAGAGCGAGCTTCTTGCAGTTTTTGGACTCGGTTAATCACTTCAGACCATATATAGAGGGGACTCATTTCACTGTGATTACAGATCACTCAAGTTTGCAATGGTTGGTGTCTCTTTCGAACCCTACCGGTCGGTTAGCTAGATGGTCTACGCGATTGTCGCAATTTTCTTTTGATGTCATACATAGAAAAGGCAAATTACATACGGTACCTGACGCACTATCCCGTATGGAAGTCTCATTATTGTCGACAGGGGATGCGCCTGCTCCAGTTCCCACAAGTACTGATACGTGGTACAATAACTTGTTCTCTAATTGTCTTAATGCACCTCAAAGATTTATTAATTTCAGAATTCTGGGTAACGAACTATTTAGACACTGTAAGACCAGTTTCGCCCTTTGCGAAGATACGGCGTGGAAATTAGTAGTACCTGCAGAGAAACGTATAGATATCTTGAGGAAAGAACACGAATCAGACCTTCCATGTCATCCGGGAATATTTAGGACTTACAAGAAGGTTCATCTACATTATTATTGGCCTGGAATGTATAAGGATGTGAAAAACTTCGTAAATCGGTGCAAAACATGCAAAGCTCATAAGATTAATACAGCTGCGCCGGCGGGGATTTCTGTTAATCCAAAAATAGTCAATAGACCAATGAAAATGTTGTCCATTGACCTTGTCGGTCCACTGCCAAGAAGTTATTCTGGATTCACATATATTTTGTCAGTCGTAGACGTGTTCTCAAAATACACATGGATTTTCCCACTTAGGAACGCTACCACAAAAAGCATTGTTAAAAATGTAGAGCAGTACATTTTTCTCATTCATGGGGTCCCACAAACATTTGTTTGCGACAATGGCAAACAATTTATGTATCATACGTATCCAGACCTCCAGAATCTTTCAGAGGAATTCATATTTACGTAAAAATTACAAAAACACTCAAACCCCGAAACCGCTCGATACCGTGTCGCCGACACAATTGGAAATCTTCAAATCATAATTACTTAATCAAATTATGTGCTGTATGTAATTAATCAAGACAATTACATAGAAATATAACAGCAGAACCTGAAACACATCTGAAAATAACCATCCACCACCTCACTCGGAGCCACCAACCCACGGAATGAACCACTCTAAGGAAGCGACCCAGTATTTACGTGACTCCCCCTCCATACTACCCGGAAGGAATTCCATGATGGCCGCCGAGTTTTCAACCAATCACAGCTCAGCATACCCCATTGAAGCTCTTATCAAACATTGATAACGAAATTTGATGCGACCACCTATGATGACATCAGACTCAATTTACAGGAAAATATCAGAAGATACGACCACAGAATAAATATCAACATCAAGAAATGATTATATGCTAACATAATAAATATAAGCTATAACGTACTAAAGTACCTGTCGTGTTCTGTCAAGCTGTTATTTATACTAAGAAAAACACAAGTTTAACTAATCCGCCGGAAGTAAAAAACTATCTATCGTGAAAAACAACGAAAGTTCAACTTGTGGAAGTGTTATCTCTTAAATCATTTGCTTTTAAGCACATTTTTAAAGTTATAAACTAATCATCCATAATAATTGTTTCACTAACAGAAGTACCTACCAAGTGATATTTACAACAACAAGTGCGTTCATTGGCTGCCTTTGATTATGAGCTCACTGTTCTGGGCTCCAATTGGTTGCCTTTGATTATGAGCTCACTTTTCTGGGCTCCAATTGGTTGTCATAGTGTTTTGAAACTATAAATAACTTCTGAATTCTAACAAATCGAAAATAATTATTTTATTTAAAAAAAATACTTCGTTTAACCTTTGCCGTTGATGCATATGTTTAAAAATTATGGGGAAAAAAAAGAACAATGTTAAAAACCCTATAATTGCTTCCCCTTACACCTCCCAGTCTGAAGAATCGGACTCCGACGCTGATGAGATTGAAGCCGAAAATAACCCTGACCTGAGTTATGTATCAGGACATAAAATATTATCCGGGACTCAAATTTCCCTAAAAGCCTTACAGGACGCATTGGCTGAAAAGCCATCCAAAGTGTCTAAAGAGCAGCAGCTCAAAGTATCGAGAAACGTGACAAATGTTCTCGGTTCCGTTGCCCAACTTCTGCTGGAGAAGGAAGAGCTTAGAGGAGACCTTAATTCGGCCCTAGCTAATATCAAGGTCTTGCAGGCCGAGAAAACAATGGCCGAAAATTATACAAAACAGCTGCTGGACAAAATTCAACAGCTTGAGTCAGATCTGGGTCCAGTAATGCGCCGTGTGGCTGATGCAACAGAGGCTAGCCTTTCATTTGCTGAAGTTACAAAGAAAAAAACTCCCAGTGCCTCCACCACTCACTCGTACCAGTATCAAAATAGGGAAACCAAGACCATCTGTATGTTTTTTTCCCAAACTACCGGGGGTCGATGATAGCGATGGGACTAAAAAAATTATTAAGGACATCGTTAAGCCATCGCAATTAGGAGTGAGGATAACGGGAGTAAAAAACATAAAAAACAAAGGAGTCATTATCCACACTGCCAGCAGCCAGGAACAAGAAAGGCTTTTAAATGATCCTGTTATATCCAGCTCTGACTTGCTGAGTGCCCGTCTTTCAGTTAGGAGGCAGCCAAGGTTAATATTTTTTAACGTGCCCCGTGAACTATCGGATGAGAAATTTTTAGAGAATGCCCTCTCTGGAATCTCTGAAGGTGACAACTTTAAAGAGTGTGCATCCAAGTGCAAACTTAGTCATATGGCTGGAGCTCGAACCGGACCGTCTTGCCACAGAGTGTACTCAGTGCCCGCTAACATTCGTCATGCATTGGTGCAACAAGGTCGTGTATTCGTGGACTGGACCGTTTGCGGTGTGCGTGACTTTGTAGGACTTACAGTGTGTCTGAACTGTCAAATGGTTGGACATTCTCACAAGTACTGCAAAGATACAAAGAGATGCTCTCACTGTGGTGTAGAAGGACACGCGCGCGAGGCCTGCCCCGCTGCTGCTGCAGCACCCAGTTGCGCTACATGCGCACGTTTCGGAAAGCCTGCAGCTTCCCGGGCCCACCCCACTGGAGATAAGGACTGCCCGGCGTACAAAGCGGCTTTATTGAAGGATCTCTCCACCATCGACTATGGCGTTTAATCATACGGAAAAAGATGGCGAGGCAGTTGCTGTTGATACATTAAATATATTATATCAAAACGTGAGGGGTATTCGAACAAAGACCGTAAGTGTGCGCAATGAAATTTTAATCAATAATTATGACATTATTTGTTTTTCTGAAACATGGCTGAACTCAACAGTGTTTAGTGAAGAACTGTTTGATGACAGATATATAGTATTTAGGAGAGATCGTGAGTCAACCAAATCTGCGTCTAAAGAAGGTGGCGGAGTTCTAGCCGCCGTTTCTAAAAAACTTCTTGTGTCCAGAAAAACGGAATGGGAGAGTGACAATGAAGATTTGTGGCTTGTAATTAAGTCTCGTTCCAACTCGCTCATCTTTATTTGCATCCTCTTTATTCCTCCTAGTGTAACTGTAGACAATTATTGTAATCAGATTGAAAAATTACAAGATCTGTATTTAAAGTATTCAATTTCCAATTCACAGTTTATTATTATTGGTGATTTCAATTTGCCCGAAATAAAATGGTTACCTGACAATTCATTTAAAAATAATGTACTTTCACCTTCTAATTATAAAAGCATGAAAGCACACAGTCTTGTCAACCTTTCATCAATTTGCAACTTGTATCAATTCAATAATGTACTAAATACAAATGAAAATTTATTGGATCTTGTTTTCTCTGATAAAGTTAACATAGATATACATATAGCACCTGGCTTAACCAAATTGGATCAATATCATCCTTCATTTGAAATAATGGTGAAACAAAATAAAGATCAATTTTTAGAAATCAATAGAAGTGACTCAAAATATAACTTCAGGAAGGGAAACTTTCATGAATGTCGACAGGATCTATTATCTGTTAATTGGATAACTCTTTTTAAAAATGAAAATGTGAATAGTATGGTGATCTTGTTCTATGAAAAATTATGGGAAATAATTGACAAACACTTTAAAAAATATATTACTAAAACAAAAAATCAATATCCTGTCTGGTTTAATCAGCAATTGATTGCTCTTCATAAGAAAAAAAACAACATTAGACTTAAGGTAAAAAAACATGGTAACGAGTCAGATTATAGAGAATTTTCTTATTTAAGGAAAGTTACAAAAAAAATACAAAGCGAATGTTATAAATCATACATCAACTCTGTCGAAAGTGGTCTGCAAGGTAACATAAAGGTGTTCTGGTCATACTCAAAATCATTACGAAAAACCAATTGTATTCCTAAAGTAATGCATCTTGACGATATTTCCGCAAATGACGGTGAACAGATAGCAAACATATTTTCTAAATATTTTTCATCTGTTTATACCAATTCGGAATCATCCACTAATGGTTCAATGCCAAACATAACTGAACACAATCAAAGCAATTTGGGTAAAATACATATTGGTGCAGATGAAATAAAATGTTTTTTGAGTAAAATAGATTCCAACAAGGGTCCAGGCCCAGATAATATTCCTCCTTTCTTTGTCAGTTACTTTGCAGACTCTTTATGTTTACCGCTTTTTATAATTTTTAATGCATCCCTAACCACGGGAACTTTTCCTGATCTGTGGAAAAAAGCACATGTGGTACCAGTATTAAAATCGGGAGACCAATCTTTAGTAAAAAATTATAGACCAATCAGTATATTATCCTGTTTTGCTAAGGTTTTTGAATCTCTGATATATAAAAATATTTTTTCGCATTTTAAGCCCCTTCTCTGCACTAGGCAACATGGGTTTGTTCCTCAAAGATCTATTAACTCAAATCTTTTGGAATTTTGTAATTATGTACGTAATTCTTTTAATGAAAGATTACAAGTAGATGCAATTTATACTGATTTCCAAAAAGCTTTTGATAAAGTTAATCACTCCATCTTATTAAAAAAACTTGAACAAATAGGAATACATGGAGATCTACTTCGCTGGGTGAAATCATATTTGTATAACAGAACTCAATTAGTTCTTATTAATGGATACAAATCATCCCCTATAATTGTAACTTCCGGTGTACCACAGGGTTCAAATCTTGGCCCCCTGCTTTTTCTTATATTCATAAATGACCTTGGCTCGAAATTAAATTGTGATTATGCTTTTTTCGCCGATGATCTTAAAATTTTTCGTAAAATCAAGTCTGTTTCCGATCATCAACTGCTTCAAAACGACCTCGACACACTTAATAACTGGTGTACTGTCAATGATATGCACTTAAATGTTGAAAAATGTTACATTTTAAACTTCACTAGAAATAGAATTATAAAGGATTTTTCCTATGTTATTAATAATATTATTCTCAAAAAAGTATCTTCAATAAGAGATCTAGGAATCACTCTTGATTCTAAATTCATATTTGATGTACACATTAACGACATTAAGTGCAAATCATTAAAAATGATGGGATTTATTCATAGAATATGTAAACCTTTCCAAGATCCTCAATCAATTCTAACTCTTTACAATGCCTTAATTAGAAGTAAACTTGAATACGGAAGCTCAATTTGGAATCCACATTACTGCAAATATGAAAATATTGTAGAATCCATTCAAAAAAAAATGCTAAGAATGTTATCCTTCAAATGTGGATTACATGACCATCTAAGATCATATGACGTACGTCGTGATTACTTCAAGATTGATACACTTAAAACTAGAAGGCAATTGACTGATCTCATATGTTTACATAAAATTATTCACGGTCAACTTGATACTACATTATGTCTTAGCAATATTAAAATAAATGTCCCCAATTCACATTGTTTAAGACGCCATAATTCTTTTCACCTGAATACATTTATAAATAATATCGCCTACTTTAGCCCTCTGACCCAGATGTGTCGACTATATAACAAGATAGAGTGTGCTGAAATAGATATTTTCGTCGATAATTTGTACGGATTCAGAAAAAAAGTTCTGGCGCTATTAAAAAATATTAGCTAATTCATTGTGTCAATTTTCTCTCTATGCATACCTCTCGTATTTCTTATGCCTCTTACCACTTGTAATAATGTATAATGTAATGTGTTACTTGAGCGAGCTTATATATGATTGTGTATTTTATTTTTATTTTTTGATGTTTTTGTTTTCTAATTGTATGTATCTGTATTTAATTGTATGTATCTGTATTTAATTTTTTGTATCTTTATTTAATTGTAGATTTTTGTAATTGTACAATAACTGAGTTTTTATAAGTGGATTGTTCTCACGTAAGTGTGATCATCTGTAAAACCCAGTATAAATAAATAAATAAATAAATAAATAATAACTTAAAGAATTGAACCTAAATATGTTTTTTACTCTTTGGGAAATGTTCAAACCAAAGATATTTCACTTCAACCCCAATATGAAACTTTGTATAATTTATTATAAAATAAATAAACGGGACTGAAGGAGATGGTTCGGGTAAATTGAACTGACTCGATAAAAGGTATAATATTAAAATATAACTTTTCTTTAAACAAATTAATTGTAAAGAGGAAAAATACCTAACCAACTCACCCCTCACGAAAGGGGTGAAAACTTCCCCGAGAGGGCTCGATTTGAAAACGTTCTATAAATAGAGAACCGAATTCCATACAAAGTCAGTTCAAAAACTACCCCTGAAAGAGAAACTTCTCTCCTGAAGAAACCTTCTCCAAAGTCTACAGTTCTCAAGAAATATTTTCAAGTGTTCTTAATTCAGTATTAAATTCAGTTTTGCCAGTCTTAAATTCCTTTCGTCGACTCAGACTTGGGAATTAATCCCTCTCTGATCTTGGCATTAAAATCCCTGCAAAACATCCACCAAGACTGAAACACAAATAAAAGTGTACCCAGCTAACTACGCATTTACAGTATTGTACGGACGGAATATTGTTTCGTACATTTGGTCCTTCGAGCCGGATTTACACACACGTCTTCAGTCTCAACTAAAAGATGCCGTCACTTCGCAGCGGCCGCAAGGCCTCAACATCATCTGAGACCAGCCGAAACCGAACCCAACCTGTTACTGAGGACCCCCAAGAGCCCGATGCACCTTCTGAATCAACTGAAGACTCTCTCCAAGTGCTACGCCGAGAAATGCGCATTCGGGAGGAGCAACTAAATAAACAAATCACAGAACTACAATCAGCCCTGAATGCAGCAACACGCCAAACTGCTACCCAACCCATGCTCAACTTAACCGCACCTGAAGCAACTCCAAATGTACCTCCGAGCCCAGCAGCTAACATCACCATATCAGGACAAGAATACCCAACTCATAACACAATGGAGTACCAACCACAGCCATTCCTGACGAACCTGGACTCTCCGCTCTTCCCACCACCTCCTACAAATGATGAGAGGGCTCAACATACTCAAGAATGGTTACGACAAGGCGCCGACCCACTGACTCAAATAGCGTCGATAATGGCAGACGCCATCCGCTCCACCAGATCCCAGGACACCCCTCGAACACTGGAAGATGACTCAAGGATGGCAGCACTCATCGCCAGACAGTCTTCGGCAAAGGATTTGCCCATATTTTCCGGGGACCCGCTCGAGTGGCCTACCTGGAAAGCGCAATATATGCAGTCTACTACCACCTGCCAAATGACCGCCAGTGAAAACCTCATCCGACTGCAACGCGCCCTCAAAGGCAAGGCACGAGAGGCCGTATCGCCCCTGCTGATGGATCCCTTTCAACTGCCCGAAATCCTCAGCGTACTTGAGCAACGGTACGGCAACTCTGGAGCAATAGCCAAATTTATGCTCGAAAAAGTGAAGAAGCTGCCCTACCTTACACCTGACGTATCTCTGGAAGACCTGGCCGACTTCTCCGGAACCGTACAAAATTTGGTGGCCTCACTCCGGATCCTGAAGACTGAGGGTTACCTCACCAACCCAACATTGCTGAGCGACATTACCGACAAGCTGCCCAACACTCTGCGTCTAGCCTGGCTGATGGACGCCCCTGCCACCATCACCCAACTTGCTGCCTTTATGAAGGAGATAACTAACGCAATACCAAACAGCGGGATGGTAGACCGTCCGAGACCTCGCCCACGCCGAGACCAAGTCCATGCCGGATACCAAGGGGAAAACAACAACGCAGGACAGACGCCATACACCCTCAAACGCAAGGCGATCACACCACCCAGCTATCCCGGGATGAACCAGAAACACCAAGTTACCACGAGCAGTTGTGTCCAGTGCAGCGGTAACCACCCCACCAGAGAGTGCCGAGAGTTTGCGGCCAAAACCGTCGCCCTACGGTGGGAGACAGTCCATGCAGCCAACTTATGCAGAAAATGTTTGGGAAAACATCATTCTCGAGACTGCAAGGAAACAAAATGGTGCAGCGTAGAGGGATGCTATCACCCACATCACACCTTGTTACACGGACCCCCGCAAACACCTCAAAATACCGTGAACCTGTGACGCCAGAACACAGACCAGAACGTCCTTCTGAAGATTGTACCAGTCATACTCAGTGCACCAAGTCAACACACATATTCAACATTTGCGCTTCTTGACGAAGGATCAACCGTGACACTGGTCGACACCGATACAGCAGCACAAATCAGAGCATACGGCCCAGTTCACGGCCTACGAATCCACGGTGCTAAAGGGATGTGCACCTCTGACAAGCTATCCCAACGTACGACTGACAATAAGAGGAGCGGGCCAAGGCGATACGTATCAAATCACTGCCAACACTATAAACAACCTCAACCTCCCTCAACAACAAATCCACGGAAAGCCCGTCATCCCGAAGATATTAATAGGACAAGATAACGCCCACCTAATTGTATCACGAGAAGTGCAAGAACACAATGATTCAACACGAATAATATCACGCACCGCACTAGGATGGATCGCCCATGGTGGCTCAAACCCAGGATATGAGCACCCAGTCACCACATTGGCACTTCAACGTGAGACAGCCTCAGATATACGATTGGAAGAACTGCTGAAAACAAATTTTACTGTCGATTCTCTTGGCGTAACCGCAGCAACCCGAGTCAACACAAACATACAGCGAGCAATTGCACTTATGACTGCAACAACCCGACCCCTCCCTACTGGAAGATGGGAAACTGGTTTAATATGGCGCAACCCAGAAGCCACCCTACCTGACAACCGACAGTGCGCGCTGAGACGACTCATCTCCCTAGAGAAGAAATTATCCAGAGATGAAGCCCTGAAAACAACCTACACCGACAAAATTGAGCAGCTGATAATCAAAGGCCATGCGAAAAAACTGACATATGAAGAAGCATCCACACGTACACCCCGACGATGGTATCTGCCGCACTTTGCAGTGACCAACCCCAATAAACCAGGGAAAATTAGAGTGGTGTTCGACGCAGCCAGCCGATGCCGCGGAACCTCACTCAATGACCAGTTGCTCACAGGACCTGACCTGCTGTCATCTCTCCTAGGAAACATCATGCGCTTCCGGGAAGGAAACATCGCCATTGCTGCTGACATCAGAGAGGTGTTTCTACAAATAAAAATAAAACCAGAGGACCAACAGTCACAGCGATTTTTGTGGCGAACATCAACCAAGGACGAACCCGAAACATATCAAATGACTTCAATGATGTTTGGCGCCACCTGTTCCCCAAGCAGCGCCCAGTTTGTGTTGAACAAGGTCGCTGAAAGGTACCAGCTCGAATACCCATCCGCCGCAGCAGCTATTCGCACCAAGTTCTACATGTACGACTACTTGGATGCAGTAGACACTCCCCAGGAAGCTGCCCAACTCACCCAAAATGTGAGCACCCTCCTCGCGAAAGGAGGATTCCATTTGACCAACTGGGCATCCAACAATCCAGCAGCTATTGCCAACTTTCCTGACGAAGATCGCACCAATACCACCATAGTCATCAGCAACGGGAGTCCAGAAACAGAACGAGTACTCGGACTAATCTGGGACCCTTCCACGGATCACTTCCTATACTCATTCCACGAGATGACTCCATCCGAAGCGACTACATTACCAACAAAACGACAATTGCTGTCAACAGTTATGAAGATTTTCGACCCCGTGGGCTTCATCGGCTGCCTGACCATCAGGACAAAAGTACTTTTACAAGAAGTATGGCGATCAAACGTCGGCTGGGACGAGTCCATCACACCTGAAAACGCCCAGAAATGGACAAACTGGTTGAACTTACTACACACGAACAGCATTTCAATCCCGAGACGTTGCCTCTACAACAAACAAAGCAATGTAACCCTACATCTCTTCTGTGACGCATCAGAACAAGCCTGCTGCGCCGTAGCCTACTTCACCGAAGACATAGAAGGGAAAATACAGACGACATTCCTTGCAAGTAAATGCAAAGTCGCACCACTGAAACCTCTCTCCATTCCCCGCCTCGAATTGCAAGCTGGCCTCATTGCAGCAAGACTCGCCCAAACCATCCAGAAAGAGAGCACAGCCAACATCCGCCGCACATGTTTTTGGACAGACTCCACAACAGTGTTATGCTGGTTACGCACTGATCCACGAGCCTACTCAACATTTGTGGCCAACCGACTAGGAGAGATTGACGAGCTGACCAGAATACCCGACTGGAGATGGGTGCCTACGAATCTCAATCCTGCTGACATCGGCACACGGGACCTCGAAGTACCCGACCTGACACCAGAAGGAAGATGGTTCACCGGTCCAACCTTCCTTACCTACTCAGAAAACAAATGGCCCAAAGAACGCGCACCCGCCCATAAACCCGATTTTTATTTATTTTTTATTTTATTTATTAAGTTAAAAGAAATTTACATTTCGCTTTCTTAACTTAAATATATAACATTAAATAAATAGTTTTCTAATTATTGTTCTAACAACTTAAGATTAAAAAGTTTTTTTTTAAACACATTTATACTCTCAGTTTTAAGTTTATCTGGAAGGAGATTGTATATTTGTACACCCTCGTGGCCAATGCCTCTTTTGCCACTTTCAGTTCTTACAGAATGTGTGTACAATTTGTTATGTTGCCTAGTATAATGTTCGTGTACTTGTGACGTTTGTTTAAATGTTGTGTTTGTGTGTATAAGTCCATTTTGGATTTTGTAGATTAGGAGGCATATGTTGTATTCGTACAATTTTCTTATTTTCAAGAGTTTCATTTCCTGATACAGTTTTTTGTGGGAGTGTCCGGGTTATAATTGAAGAGTTTTTTAATAACTTTGTTCTGTATTGTTTGTAAATCATTTAGGTATGTAATGTATGTGTTTCCCCATATTTCTATTAAATAATTCAGATGGGACTGGATTAAACTGAAGTATAAGCCCCTCTTTACCTCCGTTGGTAGGAGATGGGCAATTCTACCAAATACACCAATTAGTGGGATGATTTTTGCTTTTAATTTTTCTACGTGTTGTTTAAATGTTAGATGTTTATCAATATGTAAGCCAAGGTATTTTTCGCTGTCTAGAATAAGTAAGTCCCTTTCTTCTATTTGTGAGGTTTATGCGACGGTATTATTATTTTAGGTGAGCTTAGGATCATATAGCCGGATTTATTAATATTTATTGTTAATATATTTTTTATTAGCCAACTGCTTAGAATATTAAGATCCTCTTGAGATTGTTCTAATAGAGTTTCTAAGTTTTTTCCGAAGTAAAATATTGCAGTGTCATCTGCGTATAGAAATATTTCACCATGTAGTTTCAACTGGGAGATGTCATTTATGTATATTTGGAATAGGAGGGGTCCCAGTATAGATCCTTGCGGAACTCCATAGTTTATACTCTATAACTGACTGTTATTATCTTCTATGCTAACATATTGTTTTCTGTTTGATAGATATGATTTAATTAATTTGAAATGATGATGATGATGATAAATGATGACCTAACTCTGGAAGTCAAACCTCTCTACGTCGGACTCATCACCGAACGAGGCGAAGCTCTACCAGCGGTTGAACGGTTCTCATCGTGGCACCGACTGATCCGCTCGACTGCCTGGGTTCTCCGCTTTACCAGACGATGCCGGATGGGCCCCGACAGAAACCCAGAGGGGCCACTGATAGCTGAGGAAATAAAAGCAGCAGAACACAGATGGATCAGGAGATCACAGGAAGACGCGTTCAGTTCGGACCTACACACCATTCGAGAAAAGAAAAAATTACCCGCCAGCAGCCGCCTGAACGCCCTGAACCCTTTCTTCGGACCTGACGGTATCCTCCGAATGGGCACACGCCTGCAAACCTTAGAAAAGGCTAAGAGAGTAGCCCGGACATCATACTGGATGGCGACAACGCATACACCCGTCTCCTGATCAATCACTACCATAAAAAATCAGATCACCCCAGCACAGAGAAAACAGTAGCAGAAATACGCAGCCATTTTTTCGTACTCAGACTGCGTACAACAAGCCGAAAGATTGCACACGCCTGCCCAATGTGTCACATACGACGCAGTAAACCCAATCCACCTCAGATGGGCGTACTACCACCACCACGTCTAATACATCACGTCCGCCCATTCACACATTGCGGGCTGGATTATTTCGGTCCTATGACCATAACAGTCGGCAGACACCGAGAAAAACGTTACGGAGCCATCTTCACCTGCCTCTCAACACGCGCCATCCACCTGGAATTAACCACTTCACTGTCAGCTGACTCCGCAATCATGGCCCTACAAAGGATGACCGCACGAAGGGGACAACCGACTGCCATATACTCTGACAACGGCACAAACTTTCATGGAGCCGACGCTGAAATGAGAGACGCCCTGATGTCACTGAGCCAAGATACCAAGATGATCGACACAGTAGCCACCCAAGGCATAGAGTGGCACTTTATACCACCAATGAGTCCCCACATGGGGGGAGCGTGGGAGAGACTAGTGAGATCAGTCAAAAAGGCCTTAAACGCCACGCTTAAGGAAAAGGCGCCTAAAGAAGAAACTCTACACACAGCCCTTGCGGAGGCCGAATTCATTGTAAACAACCGCCCCCTAACCCATATCTCGGTCGACCCGCGAGACGAAGAACCCCTGACCCCCAACCACTTCTTACTGGGATCAGCCGGGAAACGCTCTCAATTATCTTTCTACAACAAGACAGAAGAAGAAGTATGCCTCCGCCGTCAGTGGCGCATTGGACAACAACTCGCAGACGCCTTTTGGAGAAGATGGCTGCGCGAGTACCTTCCCACTATGGCTGCCCGTCAAAAATGGCACCATCCGACTACACCAATCAAAAAAGACGACCTAGTAATCATCATGGATCCAGCACTACCCCGGAACAGCTGGCCACGAGGCCGTGTCATCGAAGCAGTACCTGCAACCGATGGTCAAGTCCGAACTGTTCGGATACAAACAAGCACTGGAGTCTACATCAGACCAGCAGTAAAAGTCGCCGTCATCCTCCCTGCTCCTACGATACCGGACATTCCCTGCAATACCAACAAATAGGGATCTACACAACCAACAGAACTTATCTACATCAAATCCCACCTCTCCTGCTGACCCCGGATGGTGCTGCCATTGTGGAGCCGTTGCTCCTCACTGACTGAGGCTAAATCTGGACAGCATCCCCTCTCGATGACGCTGGCACTGAGCGGCTATCCCTCACTGACATGGCAAAATCGAATCCACCTCCCCTGCTGACCCCGGATGGTGCTGCCATTGTGGAGCCGTCACTCCTCACTGGCTGAGGCTAAATCTGGACAGCATCCCCTCTCGATGACGCTGGCACTGAGCGGCTATCCCTCACTGACATGGCAAAATCGAATCCACCTCTCCTGCTGACCCCGGATGGTGCTGCCATCGTGGAGCCGTCACTCTTCACTGGCTGAGGCTAAATCTGGACAGCACCCCCTCTCGATGACGCTGGCACTGAGCGGCTATCCCTCACTGACATGGCAAAATCGAATCCACCTCTCCTGCTGACCCCGGATGGTGCTGCCATTGCGGAGCCGTCACTCCTCTCTGGCTGAGGCTAAATCTGGACAGCACCCCCTCTCGATGACGCTGGCACTGAGCGGCTATCCCTCACTGACATGGCAGAATCGAATCCACCTCTCCTGCTGACCCCGGATGGTGCTGCCGTTGTGGAGCCGTCACTTCGCCCTGGCTGAGGCTAAATCTGGACAGCACCCCCTATCGATGACGCTGGCACTGAGCGGCTATCCCTCACTGACATGGCAGAATCGAATCCACCTCTCCTGCTGACCCCGGATGGTGCTGCCATTGTGGAGCCGTTACTCCTCCCTGGCTGAGGCTAAATCTGGACAGCACCTCCTCTCCTCATCCCTCTACCTCCAACCTGAGAAAACATCAAAGAAGACACGTCTGATCAAATAGCTAAGTACAGGCGAGACTGTACGGGGGGAGTGTATCATACGTATCCAGACCTCCAGAATCTTTCAGAGGAATTCATATTTACGTAAAAATTACAAAAACACTCAAACCCCGAAACCGCTCGATACCGTGTCGCCGACACAATTGGAAATCTTCAAATCATAATTACTTAATCAAATTATGTGCTGTATGTAATTAATCAAGACAATTACATAGAAATATAACAGCAGAACCTGAAACACATCTGAAAATAACCATCCACCACCTCACTCGGAGCCACCGACCCACGGAATGAACCACTCTAAGGAAGCGACCCAGTATGTACGTGACTCCCCCTCCATACTACCCGGAAGGAATTCCATGATGGCCGCCGAGTTTTCAACCAATCACAGCTCAGCATACCCCATTGAAGCTCTTATCAAACATTGATAACGAAATTTGATGCGACCACCTATGATGACATCAGACTCAATTTACAGGAAAATATCAGAAGATACGACCACAGAATAAATATCAACATCAAGAAATGATTATATGCTAACATAATAACTTAAAGAATTGAACCTAAATATGTTTTTTACTCTTTGGGAAATGTTCAAACTAAAGATATTTCACTTCAACCCCAATATGAAACTTTGTATAATTTATTATAAAATAAATAAACGGGACTGAAGGAGATGGTTCGGGTAAATTGAACTGACTCGATAAAAGGTATAATATTAAAATATAACTTTTCTCTAAACAAATTAATTGTAAAGAGGAAAAATACCTAACCAACTCACCCCTCACGAAAGGGGTGAAAACTTCCCCGAGAGGGCTCGATTTGAAAACGTTCTATAAATAGAGAACCAAATTCCATACAAAGTCATTTCAAAAACTACCCCTGAAAGAGAAACTTCTCTCCTGAAGAAACCATCTCCAAAGTCTACAGTTCTCAAGAAATATTTTCAAGTGTTCTTAATTCAGTATTAAATTCAGTTTTGCCAGTCTTAAATTCCTTTCGTCGACTCAGACTTGGGAATTAATCCCTCTCTGATCTTGGCATTAAAATTCCTGCAAAACATCCACCAAGACTGAAACACTAATAAAAGTGTACCCAGCTACCTACGCATTTACAGTATTGTACGGACGGAATATTGTTTCGTACAATTTATATCTAATGAATTTAAAAAATTACTATCTGACTATAATGTTCCGGCACCTTTCTATAATGCTTACTACACGCCACAAAATAACGTCGAAGAACGTTATAACCAAACGATAGGTACTACACTGTTTATTTTGACCGAGTCCGACCAACGTAATTGGTCTAGGTTTCTGCCACAAATACAGTCAGCACTTAACAATACGGTTAACTTCGCGGCAGGTTACACACCCTTTTTCTTGATGCACGGGCGTGAACAAATAATTGATGGCAATTTTCATAAAAATTTGATCTCTAGCGGTGCGGATTCGAATTTATAGGAATCAAGAGATAGTTTTGCTAAGAAATTAGAGGACTTGGCTCCGATTTACAATAAAGTTTCGGAAGCCTTGTTGCAGGCTTATAAGAAAAATGCTGAACATTATAATTTACGTAGGAAGTCAGTAAATTATGAAGTTGGAGATGTGGTGTGGAGGAAAAATTTTGTCCAATCGAGTGGACTGTTTCTGCGAAACGTTATCAAAAACAAAGTTTCTAATTTAGTGTATACCCTTGCAGACATGCAAGGCAAGGTAGTAGGAAATTTTCATGTTAAGGACATAGTTCGTTTAGATTAGGTTTAGTTTAGTATATCATAGGAAGCCAATGAAATAGTGTAAAGGACTACCAACCCTTCATGCTGCTTCATTCCCTTCTTTATGTGTTTGTTCCAGTCACGTGTTCTGGAGTTTGGTACCTTCAGGACTTGTGCTTGGAATAAACGCAAAATTCTAGTCTACTGATGATAGATTTCATTTATTTATCCTCGTTTGAATAGAATAGGAACATCTTCACAAAAGATGTTTCTCTGATCCTAGTGATCAGTGGCGCCCATTAATTTAGTTTAGGTCTTAATTCTTTATTTTCACTTAAACTTTACAGAGATTTATTCTTATTTACGTTTTGAGTAATTTTCATTTTAAATGAGACGATTCGTCTTCTTACTGTTGTGAGCTTAGTAGTGCGACGCACACGCGCACACACACACACACATTGGTACGTTCCGTCAGCATAATGGACATAAGTTTGGTTGTCATTATCCTTTGGTCTGAACCCTTCTTTCACAAGTTTATTGTAGTTTTCTTATACTTTTGTCAAGTGTCGAAGTTTTATTAGTATCCAAAGAGTCTCCAGGGGACTTGGAAAGAAGGATTCTTATTTTTTTGTGTGTGAAAGAATTGAGCAATTTTTCATACACTAGATTATATAATTTCTATTTTAGTTGTTCAATGTACTAGTTTTATGGTTGAATATATTTAGTCTTAGTTTCTTATGGAAATTCTCAAATTGTGTTGTTTCAAACAAAGGGAAGTACATACTGCTTTGGCGTGCTTACCTATTAAATAATTCCATCTGGATATTATCACTTTACCTCTGCTACGAAAGAGTGTGTCTTTGTACAGTTTTGTTAGTCAAAAGTACAATTTGGTTAGTTATAAGTAATATATGCATAAGTATCTCATTGCTAGTACCAGTGTTATGCTGTAAATTTTGTAGTACAAGTGTCGATCTCTTGAATTGTGCTCGTACACCTCGTAACCTGTGTCAATTATCTAAAGCACATAGTTGAACACCAATTATATTTTGTTTGTCTAAGAAATTTCGACTCGTAAGTGGTAAGTGAATTTTTTGTTAGAATGCCATCTAGGTTACTTCCTTAGTCATATTTCTTGAGCAAGCAATGTTCATTTGAAGAAAATATGCTAAGTATTTTGAAAAAGTCAACCCTGATTCAACCACGATAGACAGGTTTCTCTTCTGATTGTAAAACCTCATTTAAAATTCTTGGCATTAAGTTATGGAAATCCTGCTCTGAACATTTTTACATCAATGTTGTAATTGATTTTGTGAAGATCTCTTAGAGATTTAGTGGATTTTTATTTTTTATTTTGTTAAGTTCTATTGTTTCAAGTTTTTATCTTAGAAGGGTAAATTTGTTTTATATAACTATAGGGAAAGAAAGAGAGTTTAGGTAGTTATTTTATTTATTTTCTGTTAAAAATATATACGTGTTTTTGTTTTCTTCTTCAAAGAATAAAGTGGGAGCTTGAGTTCTCCATACTCACTGGTGTCTCAGAGAGATTGTCTCTCGATAAGTGAGTAAGTGTTTGCGAATCTCATATTAGAGATATAAAAGTGAAGGTACAATCCTCATGTAAATATTAATAATAATAACGATTGTGCAACACCAATCTGCGAATTGGTTTTCTCTTTTCGTTTTCTTGGTTTATAACTTGTTTAGTTTTATAGTTTTCTGTAAAAAACTTATTTATTTCTACTAGCTTTGTCTTTTATGTACATGTGCGGGAAAGAAAGGTATTCTCAAACACCTTCAGACGTGATAACATGATCAAGGTTCTTCAATGCTTTTACACATTATGTCTGCTTGCCTTAGCCCCATCATAGCCCTGGTGATTGACAAGGGTCCATGCTCATCAGACGTGACATCAGACGTGACATCATCTGAGGCTCAATGAGAAAAACGCGTCAGGCAAATGTATGATTAATTTAATTAATTGTTCGTACACATTAGGTTTTGCGCTTTATGTATTATGCGTTATGCATTTTGGGCATTGTGGTTTTACCCCCCTGAAGACTGTTTGCTCCGAGTACTCTGAGTAACACTAAGCCTCGCTGTGTGAAACTTGGTTATAGCGGTGATGATTTATAATAAATAAACAATACATAACACAAGATGTACGCCTTACGTAATAATGCACCAATTTCACTATACCGTTACAAAAGTAGCACTAAATCAGGTACTATTTATTTATATTTATAGTTTCTATTTATATTGATAGTTATTGTTTTTTTATTATATTTTAGCAGGAGTAGTTCAATGACGTGAGCGCAGTGCATATTCGTATTGCCGTATAATATAATATGTACTGAAAATATGTCTACATAAATCAGTGAAAATAATAATGTTAGCACATAAAGTATTACAAATTGTAGATACAACGCTTAAAAAAACATATATATATATATATTATTACATACATAAATTATGTCTAATATTGTAAATTTTAATGTAGATTCTCATATAAGTGTACTATGTGTATTATAAGTTCACTATTTGTAAATACATAACCTAACATAACTTCATCTCTTTATGTTGTAAATCTTAATATAATTCCTCCAACATATTATCAGGTACCTGCTTTACATTGTTCAATACTACTCACTTACCTAACTTATCTCATACACTTAAATCCTTATATATTAAATGTTACCAGGTTAATTCGGTAAATTCCGAATATAATACATGCTACCAGGTTACTTTTTCTACATTGTCACAACAACAACAAAAAACTCTATTTCCACTTTTCATTGCTACTAAATACCTAACTTAGGTATATCTTATACTGTAAATCCGAATGCAATACATGTTACCATGTTAATCTTTACAAAGCCGCTACTATTATACATATATATATATATTTTTTCATTATACACAACTTAGCTGCAGAGAAAAAATATTTTTTTTGTTATGTAATTAAGTAAATTTCTTGGAATAATATGAACTAGACCTGTCAATTTGTCTGTCCTGGAACGGTAAACTTTCCTAGTTGGACAGGCAAAGCTTCTTAATATGTAATTTGTACTTTCTTTTGAATTTATTTATAAATAAATAATTAAATTAGGTAGTAAATTATTCATTCAGTGTCGACAGATAAGCGGATAATGTCACATATTAATAAAATGACCACACAGTTGGAGGATTCGTGTTTAGATGTGACCCGTGACCCATTACACCAGATAGGAGTGACTTGACTGGCAACTGGCAGTAGTGGCAGAAGTGGCAGTAGCAGTGGCAGTAGGCAGCAGTAGGCAAGCGGCACCGAGCGGGCTCAGACCGGTCAGTCTCGGTTCTCGGCTTCTCAGTCTCAGTCTATAGTTCCCAGCGACGCGACGATGATTGTGTTCGTTTATTATATGTGATAGTCTGGATAGTCATCGTCTTGTATACGAAGAGTGAGGATGTGGGTCACTAAAGTTTTATTTGTTGCAGTGTTGGTGTTTGCCGGTGCAAATGGACAGAATCGAGAAGGTTTGCCATGCCTTTTTGTGTCTCGCTTTTAACAGTGCTTCTAAAAATAATTTAGTGCCCAAATATTTGCCCTTGATAGAGATCAAGATCTGGATCGGATTTTTGGAGAAAAATATATCGTATTTAATATTGTCAAAAGAATTCTTGTGCCTTAATTGGTAGTGAAACAAAATTTTGTAGTTCAATTGTGCATCGACTTGTAATTTTTTCTAATGATAAAATGACAACCTCCTTGGGTAACAAAACCTTCGCTATAAAGTAAAGGTTCGGTGAAAATAGTCGGTATTTGGGTATTGCAATAATTTATTTAGGCCAGCAAGGATTCCTTTGATAACTACTAATTAAGTGTGCTGAAAAATTATTTCTGAAGACAGTAAATAATTTCAGCCAATAAATGTTTCTAAATAATTGTCTTTCGGTGATTATTTCACTATTTGTTGTCTTCAAACATTATTCACTGAAAAATATTATACAAAATAATTATTTTGCATTTGAACTTCTGTTCTTATTTTGCACATCGCTAATAGAATTGGTATAAAACTTCGGTACGGAAAATATGTTCAAAAGAATAAATAAATACAATTGAAGTATTCGGTTATTTTAGTACGAGTAGTTGGTATCAATTATTATAGGCGAGATAATTTTAAAAATAAGATAGTTGCTTTGCTCTCTACTTATTTCTAGGTAAATATAGATTATTACTCGTATAGGTACATAGGAAAATAAAGATATTAAAGTAAACAAAATGTATCATTATAAACAGCAAATACTTTTTTAATTTTGATATGGATAACGATTTAGGGAAAAACGGAAATTTTTATCTGACGTTCCTTCTTTCGATGCGAATTTCTCAGCGTTTAATTTATTTTAACTTGTGACCGTTTGTTCTTAGGAATATAAGGTAAGGTCAAAACTTATTTAGATAATTATTTAAGGAAAGAGATCACAGAAAAATAAATCATTTATTATTTATTCCAAAGCAAAACCGGAAAGTTTACCGGTCGAGAAATAAAATGCTTCGGCGCTCGCCGTTATCAACGTGAGGATAATGTTTAATACAGTATTATAATATCTACAACGACATTTCTACATTTGGAGAAAAATAAATAAATCCTTTGTAGATGCTCTTCTTTGTTCCCAGTGAGATCCAATGACATGACTTAAGCTTTTGATTCTGACGTCACTGGTCAATCACATTTAAATCTGGTTTTGTATTTTGAATTTGGGTGTTTTTATCCCCTCCAGCGTTTTAAGGTCATTTATGTCCGGGCGTCAAACGTTAGAAAGAGAAAGTTTGCCTCAAATATTTATACTGTATGTCATTAATAAAATCCTAAAAATTGCCAAAATGAATAATTCATATTCGCGCCGCTATCGTAACAATTGGCAAAGGTTTAAAATTTTTTTTTTTTTTTATTAAATGAACAAGATAAAAATGAAGTTACAGTTTACTTTCGAAATCTCCAAACAAAACGAATGTGTTTTCGAAATATTGAGTTCTCTCAATTTTTCTACGATTGGAGTAAAAAAATATGTAAAATTGTGATTAGCGTTTTTGACAACATATTTGACGTTTGATATTAAAATTTTATTATTTAGAAATAGTAATGTTTATTTTTTGTTTATTTGTACACCCGAAAGATAATTGTATTTTGTTTTTAAAACCGTATTTGTAATTACGTAAAATTAAAAAAAAGTGTATTTGGCGCATTTGAAATACACGGAAAACATTGCAAACAAAAGTGTTAAAAGTACTGGAAGTGTTAAAAGATTTTATTTTAGTTGTTTCACAGCGTTAACGGAAATGAAAGATCGTTTAGGAGCCTATAATATTTTGTATTGTTGAAAATAAATGATAGTTACATGTGTATTATTTTATCAAGGCAATTACCCCAAAATTTTGAGGTAAAGTTGAGTTAGTGGCAAAATTATTAGAGCGGTATTATAACACAAAATATGTGTATGGCAATCTGCTTGCATAATGTGTATATGTAATTATCATTGTTGATTATAAAAATTCTAAAATGATAAAAGGTACAATAAAAACCGCAGTTGACCTAAATTTCCTAAAGGAGCATTTTAATTATTGGTTAGTTTGATGGTGTCACATCATTTCCTTCTTAGTAATGAGGGTTTTATTATTTTGGTTGCTTGATATTTCATCAAAATGACAAACACAATTTTAAAACGTGATATAGAGTCATTAAAGGTGATGAAACAATAACTAGATTAAATGGTTATCTATTTAACCTAGTTTTTGTTTTATTACTTTTCATGACTTTATATCACTTTTTTAGGTGTGTTGAAGTGTCATATTGATGAGATACCCGGTCACCTATTATTGTAACTATTAAAATCTGTCTAAAACAGTGAAAAACATATTGGTATTTTAGTTGGAAGGTCTTTATTGATTTATAAAAATTAAAAAAGGAGTGCTGTTCCTCATTGTGTTAACTCTACTGAAAATTTGTAGTCCAGTCCAGTCCAGTCCAGTCCAGTCCAGTCCAGTCCAGTCCAGTCCTGTCCAGTGACCAACTTATATTTTTTAACCACTATCGACCTTTTCGCTGTAAAAACCACTATAATTGTATTAGTAATTGATTGATGATATCAGCTATATAGCTGCCAAAGTTCCCTTCTCAGAACGGTAATAAAAAAATATTTAAGATTGTTTTTAAGGTGATTCGTGCTTACTACAAAAAACAGGAGCGCGAGGAGTGTGCAGGGTTCTAGGAGACTGCACAGAGGCAATAGAAGGGGCTGTATATTATGGCATTGATGTTCAGGTAACTATTTATGAGTGAATTAACAGTTCACACAAAGCTGTTTATACAATACTAATAACCCACATATAGGGTATTTTCAGAGTTATTTTACCATCGCAAAAAAACAAGTAAATAATTGCGATGATAACGGAATTTTTATTTTATTTATATTATAAGTATAAATATTCGTCTTCACAAAAATTTAAATAAAAATATATAAATATATACATTTTTTTTTATTCTAGATAAAAGAAAAATACATTTTTCACTTATTTAACTATAAATAACAAATACATTAGACATAAATATATTTCACAACGATATTATTCACTTTTATTTTTTTGTTGATTGAGCATAAAACTGAACAATTTTTTTTAAATGTACCTACACTTTTTTCATTTTTAATTTCGTCTGGGAGCCAATTATATATGTTGCTCCCATCGTAACCAATGGATTGCTTGCCATAATGAGTATGTATGGTGTTTACATGTATTTTATTGTGTTGCCGTGTAAAGTGTGTGTGTACTTGGGACGTTCAATGAGTTCTGTATTTGTTTGTATGAGTTTATTATTCATTTTGTAAATAAGGAGACATGTATTATATTCATATAATTTTAATAGTTTTGTTTCCATGTATAATTTTTTTGTTGATGTTCTAGGTTTGAAATGAAATAGCTTTTTGAATACTTTACCTGTAGTTCATTTATATATGTTTCACATGCATTTCCCCAGATTTCAATCAAGTAGTTTAAAGAGTTTTAGAGTGTACGAGGCTATAATATAGACCTTTTTAAATTTTATTTGGTAACATATAACTGTCAATTTTGTCTAAGTCACTCTGTGCATTTTCTAGTAAGATGTTTAAATCTTTACCCCAGTAGAAAATTGCAGTATCATCTGCATATAAAAAAATATCACCGCTTTTATCTAATTGCGAGATATCATTTATATAAATTTGGAACAGAAGTGGTCCTAGTATGGATCCTTGCGGAACTCCGTAGTTTATTGGTAGGTGGTTGCTATTTTGATTATTGGTGCAAACGAAATGCTTTCTGTTGCTAAGATATGATTTAAATAGATTAAGAGCAGGACCAACTACACCAATTTTCTCGAGTTTCTTGAGAAGTATGTCATGGCTTACTGTATCGAAGACTTTTTGAAGGTCAATTAGTATAGATAAAATATAATTTCCACCGTCAATGCTGCTTCTAAGTTTACTGATTAAGTCATTTATTGCCGCAAGTGTGTTTGATTTTTTCCTAAAGCCATATTGTTTTTTTTATATAAGAACGTTTTTTCGATAGAAAGTTGTTTAATCTATCGTAGATTACACGTTCAAAGATTTGAGATAAGATTGGTAAGATAGAAATGGGTCTGTAATTTGAGGTATTCGTTTTGGACCCACCTTTGTGAATTGGTATTACCTTAGCAATTTTGCAACTATCTGGAAAAGTTCCCTCTTTAAGACACTGATTAATTAACTTTGATAAAATAGTAACCAATTCTGTGGAGAGACTTAGAACTGTCTTACATTTGAGTGTATCAAAACCAGCGCTTGCATTTAGTTTTAAGGATTTTATTATTTTGCATATTTCTAATTCCGTGGTAGGTTGAAGATATAATGATTCCATGCTATCAGGCACTAATGTTATTTCATTGGCTAGATTGTGTGTGATTTTGTTGTGTATATTATTAGCTAAGGAGGAGCCAATGTTACAAAAGAAATTGTTAAAGTGGTCGCATATCTCTACGTTGTTTGTGATTATTTCGTTGTTAATGATTAATTTATTACAAAAAGTATTCAAAGTATTCGATTGGTTCTGTATGATGTTTATTAACTTTCAGGTTTTTTTACTGTTATTTTTGCATTTTTTTATAAAATCACCGTAGTGTGTTTGTTTTAAGTTTCGTATTTTCTTAGTAATATTATTTCTTACTACTAAGAATTCTGTTTTCAATAACGTGTTGTTTGGTTGTTTTTTTAGTTTCAGGTCTTATCTTTTTCTATTGTTGATTAATTTTATAAGGTCTTTGGTTATCCAATCTGGGTTATTTATGTTTTTTGTGTTAATTTTAGTGATGCTATTATAATTAATTTTATTTGTGAGGTAGTTTACAAGATTGTCATAGTTTAATACCGAGTCGTCATTCATATTAAGATGAAAGGGATTTTGGATGATATCATTCTTTAGATTATCAAAATCAATATGTGTATATTATCGGGACGACTTTATAGATGTGTTTTTAGTGTACGTGTGAATTACACCAAGGAGTAAAATATTGTGGTCGTATATTGAATTATCACAGTGAGTATATTATGATCAATGATTGTGTTTGTATTTTCTGTGATGCGTGTTTTTTGTTTATTTTGTTCAAAATGGTATAATTATTAAAACTTATTGTATTTACAAGTGTAGAACGATTTAAAAAACGCCTTTTTTAAATGTCGTCAAAAACAATGTTTTAGCGCCCAAAACGTTTTCGTGCCGTCAAAAACAATGTTTTAGCTCTGTGACGTCATGGCCTCCCAACATCTTGCAGTAGTTAGTTGGTAAGATATAGTTTGTGTTATTTGTACACTTCCAGTGTGCTCGATCAATATCGTTATATTTTTAGCACTGTGACGTCATGGCCTCCCAACATCTTGCAGTAGTTAGTTTGTAAGATATAGTTTGTGTTATTTGTAGACTTCCAGTGCGCTCGATTAATATCGTTATATTTTTAGCTCTGTGACGTCATGGCCTCCCAACATCTTGCAGTAGTTAGTTGGTAAGATATAGTTTGTGTTATTTGTAGACTTCCAGTGTGCTCGATTAATATCGTTACATGTATTTTTTGTACCCTATCTGTACAAATACTACATTAAAAACTCCGAATAAGGTGTTTTAATGACCCGTTCTTCGTTGGGCGTGCGTTTGGCGTGTTTCCCACGTATACACCGGTGCCGAAGAAACATTGATACATATTCCGTTAAAATACCGGTAAAACAAGGACAGCATTCCCACCAGACACTCATGCTCTAAATATTGCAGTCCGTTTATTAAGATAGAGGTATTTATCGAACAGACCGCACGTTTACGCACAGTCAAGTGTGTTGGGGCTCAAAAGCACAGGTGGCTGCTAAACTCAACTTGGGTACCGCCTATTCATTGCATAACCAAGAACTGTGACATAGGTCACCCCAAGTGCAAAACTTAACAGGGGTGCCCGGTTTCATCGGATGAGGTGTGTTCAGGTGTTGCGGCGGATGCGTGGCGGGTTCGGATCGGGAGAGGGCCCTTTGGATAGACTTTTTGACCTCTTGGACTAGTTTCTCTCAACCTGTCGACTTTCATGTCGATTCATACGTCTGTCACTCCAGGACACACTGACCCCTAGATTTCCACCCATCCCTCATAAATTTTACTCTCTAGAACTTCCTCTTCTTCCTTTCCTTAAATATAACCAGCATCCCCCAAGATGACATAGACCCTAAGAGAAATATGGTTTTGTGTAGGGTTAATGTAAAAAAGGCGGGCTTTCGATTTGTTCAGGGAAGGCCTTCGCGGTCGAGGGGTAATTCTCTCGACTAGCAATCCGGAGTTCGCGGGTTCAAATCCAGGCGTGGGCAAGTACATTATAATTGATTAATTGGTGTAATTTCGCAATTTATTCATTAAAAATAATGTTTAGTAAATTTGTGGCACGTTCCATAGCGGAAGATACTTTCGGTATCGCCATGGTGTAAAACCTCCATTCAGAAGTGAACCGTTGCTTGAAATGGCTTTAGATATTTTTGATTACCAGATCTGAATAGCCAGGTACTTTCCCACCTTCCTCTTTCCCATCTCCTCCCCCTCCCCACAACTTCTAGCCACACAACATACCCCAATTGGGGTTGCCATAATCTCACTGGCTCCAGACTATTGGAACTCTTATAGCAGTTGTGTTCTATGTGTAGTATCTGCGGACTCTATAGTACAGTACGCCCAGCTTCTGAGAGGCAGACATTTAACATTACAATAAGAACATTCAACTATTTGTATTCACAATTAAAAGGTGGAAACGACACCCATACACCCTCAGCATACAGTTGTAAAGTGGATATCTAAACGACACCCATACACCCTCAGCATACAGTTGTAAAATGGATATCTAAACGACACCCATACACCCTCAGCATACAGTTGTAAAGTGGATATCAAAACGACACCCATACACCCTCAGCATAAAGTTGTAAAGTGGATATCTAAACAGTAATTTGCTTTTAGAATGGCCAAAGATTTACAACTCATCTTATGACGGGGAAGTTAAGTGACGAACTTGCTGTTTTGTTTTAATTTAATTTAAAAGAGTCAGAATAAACACTATTATGGAGGCATTTTGTACTGTATATAGTATGAGAATATATTATACATTGTGTTTTTCTTGCTTTATTAATAACCTAATATTATTTATGATACTCATTATAACGTCTATCGCTCCTGTAAAAGAACCACTCCGGCATTACAGCTTCACAATATATATTTTTTAATTTAATTTAATTTTTTTTATTTTTTTTATTTATTAAATGTTTACATGTTACATTTTTTGACATTTTTTTAACTACCATACTAGGCTAATGCCCGTGTTGTGGTAGTTATACATGAAATGTGTAATGTTTAATGTTTTTAGTTCTGCGAACAATAAGAATTTTTGGAAATATTTTTTCTTGCATTACTTAACCGTGCGTTATTTTTATCTAAAAAAAATTTTTTTATCTCAAAATCATTATTTGAAAAATGGAAGACATTACAAATTTATTAGATAACATCTCACAGATTCCATGTACCGAAACAAATAGTGCTGTAGAAGTTCGACAAATCTTAAATCAATCAAACTTAAAAATATTTTCCATGAATATCCGATCAATTAATAAAAATTTCAATGAACTCCTTATACTACTCACAGACCTTGATTCAGATTTTGACTTACTTATCCTGACCGAATGCTGGATCAAAGATAACTTTATTCAAAAAACTATAAAAGACTATAATCAATACAGCACACAGAATAATAAATCTCAAAATGATGGCGTAATCATTTACATCAAAATTCACATACAACACTCTGTTGAAGAAATCTCAATCACAAATTCAAATTGTCTTAAAATCGAAATAGAAAATAGTGTAACGATATTATCTATATACCGATCACCGAGTGCGTCTAATATAACACCATTCCTAAACTCACTTAACAAATCCTTATCGTATATGAGTGATCGTGAAAATGTTCTAATTATTGGTGACCTTAATATTAATATCATAAATACGATGAATCCCCAAGCAAATGACTACATGAACTTACTAACTCTACAAGGTTTTATTCCAGCTATTACGGCCCCCACTCGGGTATCAGAATTATGCGTCAGTTGCATTGACCATGTTTTTGCTAAATGTAAATTGAATACCGAATCTCTCGTATACCAATGCACGGTTACAGACTACTACGCCACTATCACCTCCCTTTCACATGCTATTAAAAAATTACCTGCATCGAAAATACCCACGAAGAAAATTTGCTATGACACTCTTTTTAAACTGGTTTGCAAGGAAAACTGGTCAAATTTTTATAAACTCACCGACCCAAACATTTTTTATCGACACCATACATAACCATTTGAAAATTTCCACATCCAACACTAACGACAAACAAAGTAGTCGCAAAATTAAACTTAAGCCTTGGATAACAAATGGCATCCTACACTGTATTCACAAGTGTAATAAACTTCACAAATTTTGTAAAAACAACCCCAATAATCACGAATCTCTCCTATTTTACAAACGATACAGAAATGCTTGTAAAAAAATAATTTGCAGAGCTAGAGACGAATATTATAGGAAACAGATCAAGGAAGCTGCCAAAGACAATAAACAAATCTGGAATATTGTCAAAGAGATCTGCTATACCAACAAAACTACCGCACCTATAAATAAAATAACCATTGCAGACCAAACACTAGATACAATAAATCATTAAAAAAAAATCGCAAATCATTTCAATAAATTCTTCTCCACAGTCGTATCAGACTTAGCAAATAGTATTTTAGATAAAAACGGAAAGACAGAATATAACCTTACAAATAATATATCGATTAAAAATCTTTGTTATGATCCATTTAATCTCACTCCTACCACAGAACAAGAAATCACTGAAATTATTTCATCACTCAAAAACACACATTCAACTTGAATCGACAATATATCCACTAAACTGATCCCCTTGAACATGTAATAAATCTAAGCTTTCAAACTGGCCTCTTCCCAAATTCTTTAAAACAATCAACAATTATTCCTATCTATAAATCAGGGGACAGATCATCAGTGAATAACTATAGTCCAATATCCTTGCTGAGTCCGATATCAAAAATAATTGAAAAAACGGTAAAACGAAGGCTATACAAATTTCTTGAAGACAATAACATTCTTTCAGGAAATCAATATGGCTTTCGCAAAGGTCGTAGTGCCGCAGATGCAATTGCAAATTTTACAAAAGTAGTCTCTGATAACCTTGATAAAGGCCTCAAGCCCCTTGCTGTTTTCTTGGATCTAGCCAAAGCCTTTGATACGGTCTCTCACCGCATACTTTTGAAGAAACTCCTTCAGGTAGGAATAAAAGGTACTCCCCTTAAATGGTTTAAGAACTATTTAACAAATAGATCGCAATCGTCTCTTATAAATTCTGCTAAAGAATATAGAAGTACAAGTTTACCAATCACGTACGGTGTGCCTCAAGGCAGTGTATTAGGCCCACTTCTCTTTCTAATATATATAAACACTTTATGTAACTTGGCAATTGATGGATCTATAATTTCTTTTGCTGATGATACGGTAATCATCCTAGAATCTGATAATTGGAACTCAACTACGGAAAAAGCAAATAAGGGCCTAAATAAAGTAAAACATTGGTTAGACGACAACCTTCTGACTCTTAATATTGACAAAACAAAATACTTACTTTTCTCCATACGCAAAGTCACTACTCCTCAAAACTGTCCTAATCTTATCATTCACTCATGCCCGCAAAACCATATTACCCTTACGCCTCTCCTCAATAATTGCTCATGCACCAACCTAAAAAAATAGATGACCAACTACGTTGGGAGGATCATGTCAATTTCACAACAAAAAGACTCCGCAAATTGTGTTATATATTTCTCTCTCTCAGATCAATCCTGAACCTTCAAACAATGAGATGCATATATTTTGCACTTTTCCAATCAATAGCTACATGCGGTATCGTGGGATGGGGAGGCTGTGCACCTACAATTATTAATCCCATGATCTTAATTCAAAAACTGCTATTAAGGATTGTATTAAAATGTCACCCGTCTCACCGTTCAGACCCACTTTTAAAAAAATTCGCAATCCTAGACATTATACAATTATACGTTAAGACAATTCTTATACACATAAGGAAAAATGATTTAACACTCAAAACTCAACACAATATTTGCACCCGCTACTCATCACACCAAAAATGTAGAATTCCTCCAACAAAAACAGCCCTCGCCCAGCGACAGTTCTCTTATATAGCGCCTAAAATGTTCAACTTACTGAGTATTGATATTAAGACATCGAAAACTGATGATCTTTATGCCATTAGTGTACAGAACTAGTTTGTGAAAATCAAAAATATTACTTACGTTACTTTCTCATTATCATCGCTCTCCCATTAAAATTGTGAACACAATTATGAAAAATTCATTATTTTAATGTTTTATATAAATTATAAAACATTAAAATTATCGATAAAAATGAACCTGGCACACAGGGAGACATGAAATGACAACATTTTACAACCCATATAATTTATTATTTAATTATATAATATTAATAAAATAAAAACCTTTTAAAAATAAAACCTAACTAATTTAGAATGTAGTTTTCACAAAGGGTGTTCAATATGTATGTGTTGCAGGTGTGCGGAGTGGTCGGCGGACTGGAGGTGGTTTGTTGTTCGCCCTCCTCCCCACCGCGCTCCACCTGCCTGCGCCTGCCCTCCAGCGTGGTCAAGGTGCCGCGCACCTTCGCTAAAGCCGGGGACTGTAAGCTCTTGTCCACTCACATATACAGACCTATATTCACGTGGGTATTATCATAGCGCGACCGCTCTGGAGCCGGGACCCATCTCCTACACAACTGTTGTAGGTGTGCGGAGTGGTCGGCGGACTGGAGGTAGTTTGCTGTTCGCCCTCCTCCCCACCGTGCGCCACCTGCCTGCGCCTGCCCTCCAGCGTGGACAAGGTGCCGCGCACTTTCGCTAAAGCCGGGGACTGTAAGCTCTTGTCCACTCACACATACAGACCTATATTTACGTGGGTATTATCATAGCGCGACCGCTCTGGAGCCGGGACCCATCTCCTACATAACTGTTGTAGGTGTGCGGAGTGGTCGGCGCACTGGAGGTGGTTTGCTGTTTGCCCTCCTCCCCACCGTGCGCCACCTGCCTGCGCCTGCCCTCCAGCGTGGACAAGGTGCCGCGCACTTTCGCTAAAGCCGGGGACTGTAAGCTCTTGTCCACTCACACATACAGACCTATATTCACGTGGGTATTATCATAGCGCGACCGCTCTGGAGCCGGGACCCATCTCCTACACAACTGTTGTAGGTGTGCGGAGTGGTCGGCGCACTGGAGGTGGTTTGCTGTTCGCCCTCCTCCCCACCGCGCTCCACCTGCCTGCGCCTGCCCTCCAGCGTGGTCAAGGTGCCGCGCACCTTCGCTAAAGCCGGGGACTGTAAGCTCTTATCCACTCACACATACAGACATTCACGTGGGTATTATCATAGCGCGACCGCTCTGGAGCCGGGACACATCTCCTTGGAAGGATGCTCCTACACAACTTTAAATGTTATAATTCGTTGCTCCACGTGGGCTTTAGTGGGATTTATGTTTATAATATACTTATTGAATATATTTTCCACTCCAACATTTTGACTTAATGTTACTTTTCCTGTAGATTGCATTAACCTAACGGAGAAGATATATCCTTGCCGGGAAACGAACTATATATGGACCAGAGGAGACTACTGCCCGCCTGTTCCGGATAACGCCGCGGTGCACAGCAGAACTGCCACTTCTTCTGCGGAGTTCCCGCACCTGGTTAGTTTCAACTATTTATTTATTATTATAGCAATGGGTTTTTTATTCGGTAACCCAGTCTACAATATTGTAACATAATATTCTTATAGAATGAACTATCTCGCCGTGTTGCTTTAATAATGACTAATAAAACGCTTTTTACGTTTAGGGTCCGTAGTAAGCATTCGAAAAGAATAAAAATGGTTTAAATGTTAGTAAATACAAATGTTGGAGGAAGCGCGTTCGTACAAAAAAAAGTGATTATAATTAATATGCGTTAGCGAAAATATTCAAATAAGAAAATAACTATGATTAATTGGAAATATTGCAAATATAACTCTACAAAAAATTTCATTAGTACCAATTAAAGGAAACTGTTTTTGGTAAAAAAAAATGAAAATTCTTTTTTACCCAAAACATGTCAAATAGTAATTTTCGGATTTTAATTACTATTTTACCCAGGCAAAGTAATGATTAACGATTATCTTCGAAAATAACATTATTTTTATAATAATTCTTATAACATGGATCAGCGTATACAGGTAGATGCAATATATACAGATTATAGCAAAGCTTTTGATTTAGTTATTCATGATATCTTGCTGAGAAAACTTTTACAAATCGGTGTACACGGAGACCTCCTCAGATGGCTCTCGTCCTATATAGCAAACCGTAGCCAAGCAGTAGTCGTCGGTGGCTATAAATCGAACTGGGAAACCGTGCCGTCGGGAGTACCCCAGGGGTCATTATTGGGACCATTACTCTTTAATATATATATTAATGACATTGCGAAATGTTTTCACCACTCCAGAGCTTTATTATACGCAGATGATACGAAATTTTTTTTTATTTTATTTTTTTTTTATTTATTTATTAAGTTAAAAGAAATTAACATTTCACTTTCTTAACTTAAATATATAACATTAAATAAATAGTATTCTAATATTGTTCTAAAAACTTAAGATTAAAAAGTTTTTTTTAGATACATTTATACTCTCCGTTTTAAGTTTATCTGGAAGGAGATTGTATATTTGTACACCCTCGTGGCCAATGCCTCTTTTGCCACTTTCAGTCCTTACATCATGTGTGTACAATTTGTTATGTTGCCTAGTATAATGTTCGTGTACTTGTGACGTTTGTTTAAATGTTGTGTTTGTGTGTATAAGTCCATTTTGGATTTTGTAGATTAGGAGGCATATGTTGTATTCGTACAATTTTCTTATTTTCAAGAGTTTCATTTCCTGATACAGTTTTTTGTGGGAGTGTCCGGGTTATAATTGAAGAGTTTTTTAATAACTTTGTTCTGTATTGTTTGTAAATCATTTAGGTATGTAATGTATGTGTTTCCCCATATTTCTATTAAATAATTCAGATGGGACTGGATTAAACTGAAGTATAAGCCCCTCTTTACCTCCGTTGGTAGGAGATGGGCAATTCTACCAAATACACCAAATAGTGGGATGATTTTTGCTTTTAATTTTTCTACATGTTGTTTAAATGTCAGATGTTTATCAATATGTAAGCCAAAGTATTTTTCGCTGTCTAGAATAAGCAAGTCCCTTTCTTCTATTTGTAGAGTTTTATGCGACGGTATTATTATTTTAGGTGAGCTTAGGATCATGTAGCCGGTTTTATTAATATTAATTGTTAATATATTTTTTATTAGCCAACTGTTTAGAATATTTAGATCCTCTTGAGATTGTTCTAATAGAGTTTCTAAGTTTTTTCCGAAGTAAAATATTGCAGTGTCATCTGCGTATAGAAATATTTCACCATGTAGTTTCAACTGGCAGATGTCATTTATATATATTTGGAATAGGAGGGGCCCCAGTATAGATCCTTGTGGAACTCCATAGTTTATACTCTCTAACTGACTGTTATTATCTTCTATGCTAACATTTTGTTTTCTGTTTGATAGATATGATTTAATTAATTTGATAGCTGGACCGAAATATTCTCCCCTGTCACGTGTATCAATGAGTGTACCCGCGTGCAAGAAGATCTAAATTGCCTAAATATTTATTGTGCAGAACACAACCTGCAAATAAATGTAAAAAAATGTGGCACCATCAGCTTCACCCGAAAAAAAAATCCCATTTATTTTAATTACTCCCTTAACGGCACAATACTGAGCAAAATGACAGAGGCTAAGGATCTGGGAGTAGTGTTTGATCCGAAATTACTTTTTGAGCGCCATATCGAATCCATGGTTGCAAAAGCTTCCAAGGTACTTGGCTTTGTACTCATAACCTGCAAAAATTTAAAAAAAGTAAATACCATGAAAATGCTGTACTTTGCGTATGTACGCAGTTCTCTGGAGTACGCCTCTCAAGTCTAGAATCCCACGTATAAGTCACACATAGAAAGGATTGAGAAAATGCAATATCGTTTTCTACGATACCTTGATTTTCGGGCCTATCGTCCTCATCTGAGTCACGAGGAGACAGCAGCGTTTTTCAGGATTTCGTCACTGGAAAGTCGTAGAAACTCCGCAGACGTACTATTTTTACAAAAAATTGCCACCTCTGTGATAGATTGCCCGGAATTACTAGAAAGAATTCAATTAATAGTACCCATTAGACAAACCAGACAAAATCACACATTAAACATCCTTCAATGTAACACTAACTCAAAACAAAATGCTTTTATTCACCGTGCTTCATACAATTTTAATACTTCATACAGTGAATTAGACTTATTTAACTCAGCACCCCACAATTTCAAACCTAAAATCAATAAATAATTATATTATCATTATTATTTTTAATTAATACACATACGTACATGCTACACATTACACAGACTAGATCCATCCCATACTCCTCCCTTCCGCCATCCTATCCCCTATAGGCTAATGTAACTTTTTTTCTTACATAAATATTATATATATTCACTAAATAATTAAAATACCTAAGTGAAAACCTATTAATGGTTAAATAATTAACACTTACTACAATGAGTTAGATGATGACATTGATGACGAAGACTGTTATTAAGTAACATCATTTATAGTAACATCATTCATAGTAATGTAATATAATCTACCATCGCTGGTATATCTGTGGAGTAGACCTACTGGGGATACCACAATAAAAAAAAAATGCGCCATGTTCTCTACCTTATGGTGGTGTGGAAATGAGTTTACAAAATTATAATAATTATGTAATGAATAACCCGAACAAATTAGAAAGTTGGGAATTTCATAATTTTTTAGAAAAATATTCACATTTCCGCCACTGTAACTCGTTACCTATTAGACTTACAAAAAAAACTTTCTACAAAAAATGTAGGTAATTTAGTTGTCTTTAAGTTTGCCTTCTACAATTTGGTTGTAAAAACGACCATTTCACAATTATCTTGAAAAAAACAAATTTTGGCACCTTCAATCCAAGATGGCGGGTCGAGCTCGACCCTCCCAAGGTCGAAAACTTTTTTTTTTCCTTAGAGTCCCAATCTTAACAACATATCAAAATCGCTACTACCTAACCTTTTGCAAGGTAAAACTCCCCACTGACTGGACTATATGTCTTTATACGATGTCCGTGACTCTTGGTTTCAGCCACTTATCATCCTTGGAGCGCTAAAGAGTGATGTATATTATACTTTTCGCTTATTTTATTTCCAGGCACGTATGGGCAACGGAGACGCTAATAATATCAGATGGCGATGTATTGGCTCCCTCATCAGCGAGCGATGGGTGCTGACGGCCGTGTTTTGTCTCACGGTTCCGAGGTGAGCGACACCAAAACTGTGTTGGTTTAGCCGATGTTTAGCTTGTCAACCAAAACATCTTTAAATACAACGAAGTAATTGGTACTGCATAACCAATAATCATTGTTCTTCTAAGGTAGAGTTGGGCAAAGTAACCAATTGTGTTTCGGGTAATAAATAAACTATTCCCTCGTATTGCTTTAAATTCGACTGTACAGCGTACCAGATACTATTCCAGGAACTATAGAACATTAATGATTTTGTCAAAAGGGATACAGGTTCACAGTTGTTGTGAAAACCTCACGAACAACAGACATACATACTCACTTGACAAAGATAGTACTGTTATTTTATTATATAATTCACTTTTTTGTGGATAATTAAAATATATATATAGAAATGCAGCGATATCATTTTTAGTTTAGTTTTCACCGGTTATTGGTGTACCTATGGGACTATTGATAAGATAAAGCATAAAAATCTATTGTGAATAAGGTTCAAATTGCATTAAAAAATGCATATACATGTTTATACTTTTTTAAGTAAGACAATCATTCCCATGTAACAAAGAGCTCCTACTACGATCCCAGTAAGTGGTATATGTTGCTTGTGTCGTGACGGAGGACTTAACCAGCCGAGGAATTGAACTCACTACGCTTGGGTGGGACCCAGAGGCGATGGCAACTCAACCACTGACCGGTCGTATATATATTACACATGTCTAAAATGAACTTCTCATAAAATTTAATGGTTCACTTACGCAGTGGACAAAACAGATTCTTAAACAAAAGTAAAAATTAATTAAAACCAATTTAATTGTTTCGATTTTTTATTATTATTCTTTCCAAAAGAAATAATTTTAAAGATAATTTTTATTGAATGCTAGAGTTTCTCATATCAGGCGATTGAACTTAGTGCTCACTAGCCTTAAAAAGAAATAAAATTTTCACATGGCCCGATTTTTCACGAATCCCCACCGCTTCTTTTGCCTTTGGGATGACTGATCTTTTTTGCTTAATGGACCTTATTGACCTTGCTGATTGCTGATTGCCAATCTTCGATAGCAAAATAACACCGAATTTTATTTGTAAATTTTGTTAATATTCAGGGGAGATGGACAAAAATATTTTGTATTACGTATGGGTGTAATAATGCAAAAAATATTCAATGATTAATACTGCAATGCAGCGTATTGATAAATGATGTAAGTTATTTTAGAATTGAAAACCCTAACAAATTTAACATTTAATTTGCAGTCCTGAAGTACAGTTCGTGGGTCTGGGGATGGGTGCAGAGAGTTCAGCGCTGAGTCATGTCTACGTCATCTCCCGGAGAGTGCTCCACCCGGGTTTCAACCGGAGTCACTCCGGCATTCACAATAACATCGCTCTAGCACAGCTCGACAGCGCGTGAGTATTTCTCACACAGCCGCACCAAAACACAAAGTCTTACAGTCTTACAGTCAACAGTCATAACAGGTTGACATAAGTTCTTGTTTTCGACATCTCGACTGTGGAAGGATTTGCGGTTTTTTTTAAATAAATTAACATAAACTTTACTCATTTTCTCCTTGGAAATAACTTCTGTACCACCATCTTCAACAGCTGAACAAGGTTCTTTCGTGATAACCTGTCCGTATTCTTGACCTTTCAAGTACGTTTTTTGATATGAAAATCAAATATGAACAGTCGATAATGGTGATTCATTTTATAATGGGGTTGGAAGGTTTTATAAATTAGTCGACGACATATGAATTGCTTTCTCCCCCTTCTGAATTCTGGCATTCATAAATTGACAGGTTACCGTATAGAGACATATACATATATTATTTTTAAGTATTTTACCAGAATTTGGATGATATAAGACATCTTTTTTTGCAATACGCAAATCAAAAAAAAAGTTGTTCACAATTTTGCTCCGGTCTATTGTAAATGAATAATTTGAGAGAAAATGATGAAAAAGAATTAAATTTGTTTATAAATAGACTGTATATTAGGAGGAGAAGAGTCACGTCTCGTGTAGGAGCTAACCTGGCAAGATTGAAGCTTGTTGCACCGCAGCGCTCGCAACCAGGTGGTGCCGCAGCTCATCAAGGTTCTGATTGTCGGGATTACCCTTTGATATACCTTTGTAACAGTGATGAAGTTGTGTTGAGAAGAATGGTAGCTTCCTTTTCGAGGTCCAGAGGATCGAAATTCCCATAGAATAACAAAATATTCCTGAAAATTTCCTAGTTCGAAAAAATACATATTTTAGAAAGCTGTATTGTCGAAACTATTGGTGTCTACAGAAACGAAAAGTTAAAAAAACTGTCTTAAATAATTATTTTATCCAATAAACTATAGTGAAGAGAAATTTAAACAACGCTGCCTTTTGACACCATTTAACAAACATTTTGCACATCAAATATTAATGTGAAAATACCGTGAATGTGAAATACGTACGTCGAACTTGTTATTGTTTTGTTCGAAATCTTACTTTGAACTAACATAAACTAACTTCTGTGTTGTAAAAAGCAATTAAACAATTATAACCCTTTGTCATTTAACAAATTGTGCATAAATAATTTATTTTCACAATATGTGGTGAAAAAGAATCAAAAATAACATTTAGAAAAAAAAATCCTACCCAATACTCTGGATCAGTCATACTAATAAAGAAATAAGTAATTCTACGAAACATTAGTAATTTATCGAATACAGATACAGATACACATTCTGTGATTCTTAATCACAAATACTCACAATAATCACAAATCACTCTCGCTCAAATAATTGAAAAAGCTAAAACATATATAAAAATAATGGAATGCAAATCCTGCAACACAGAAATATTCAATAGCTAAAATCTATTTTGGACGTGTATGCAGAACTTCCACTTATGTTGTTGTTTTTATGTTGTAAAATTATGAACCATCCATGTCCATCAATATAGGTATACACTTTACTTGAAAATTTTCAACGAGAAATCCTAACTAAAATTTCAAACATAGAACAAAACATTAATGAAAATATATCATTGGAAAACTCTACAAAAAATATACTCGAAACCGTGGAAAAACGACCAGCAATACTCAACCGCTGTAGGCTGATATAATGAAAGCAGACCTATCAGCAGACTACTCTGAAAACCACAACTTCACCGGAAAATATAATTTCACTACACAAACAGCAAATCAAGGAGTAGCCCCCAAGAGAATAAAAATAATAATGAATGGTCCTCCTTTGGAGAGAGAAAAAAGAAATATTATCATATTGGGTGACAAACAGGGTAAACGACTGAGGAGAAAGAAATATTATTATATTGGGTGACAAACAGGGTAAACGTCTGAGAAGAAAGAAATATTATCATATTGGGTGATAAACAGGGTAAACGACTGAGGAGAAAGAAATATTATCATATTGGGTGACAAACAGGGTAAACGACTGAGGAGAAAGAAATATTATCATATTGGGTGACAAACAGGGTAAACGACTGAGGAGAAAGAAATATTATCATATTGGGTGACAAACAGGGTAAACGACTGAGGAGAAAATTTTATCATATTGGGTGACAAACAGGGTAAACGTCTGAGGAGAAAGAAATACTATCATATTGGGTGACAAACAGGGTAAACGAATGAGGAGAAAATTTTAAAAAGAATCCGATTCACTCAAAATGCTCGTCACGTTTACCGGGATGCTACGATTGAAAATTAAATGTCAAATGTATAAAAGAAAGCAAAAATCTAACAAAAATGGATATTGTTATTCTGTATCCAGGTTAACAAGTTAAATCACCGACAAATCTGCTTAGTAATCACCATTATATAATACAAAATCTTCAACACTCAAATATTTTAATACACTCGGTCACAGAAAACAAGTAGCTAAACGTGTCAAATTAAAAAAAGATCAAATATTTAAACATGCTAGATTCACTAATTGTGCCTATCAAATAATACGAAATCACCCTAAAAATAACTTAAATAGTACAAGTAGTAGTCAAGAACATCAAGAGGACTAACTTCACTTTCGTTTATGTACCTGAACGTAAGAAATCTAAAAGGTTAACTTGAAGACATCGAGTGTCTACTCAAATCCACAAGAGTCCAACTTCAACATTATTCTGATGAGTGAGACCTGGCTTAAAGAAGGAGAACTAAAATAGAAGGCTACCGAATTGAAGCATCCTGCCGCCCACAAGGAGCTGGTGGTGGAGTCTCCATATTTATCAGAGACACCATGGATTATAAAGTAATCAACAACATGCACGAACTCTGACAATAACTTCCTCTGGATACATATAAAAAACTTAACTAAACATCAGTGTAGTGTATAAAAAACCTAGCGTAACTCTTTAGACTTTTTAGGGTACGAATACATTTGCGAACCGAAACGCGAACCGTACTAGCAGTAGCAGCACTTCACGCCATTTGCGGTTGCTTCGTTTCTTTCCCATAAGTTGAGGTTCAGTACGGCAGTTCGGCTGGTGGGTGTATACGTAGCATTATATTAACTCCTCAACTAAAAGCCTACAAAAGGTATATAATTTTTGGAAATATTAGCATAAATTTACTTGACACAACAAATACACAAACACGTTTGTACACATAAACAATTAGATTAAATAATTATAGTATTTTAAAAAACAAAATAAACAACAAACACGCATCACAAAAAATACAAACACAATCATAGATCACGTTCTCTCCGATATCACTCCGATATCACGCTATCACTAACGAACTGCGATAATTCAATATCCGATAACAATATATCTACCTATTACTCCTTGATGTCCTTCACACATATATTAATATTTCATCCATAACGTCTTTGTACGAGTACAAACACATCAATTTAGATAAACTAAATAATGATATCCTCCAGGATCCCTTTGTTATCAACGTAAATGACGATTCGATGTCAAATTCTAACAACTTTATGAACTGCCTCATAAATATAATAACTCTTATTATCTATTGTACACAAAAAAAAACAATAAATAAACGTCATCGGGATTAGATAACCAAAGACCTCTTAAAACTAATTGAAAAAGAAAAAAAAAATACACCATAAACTAAAAAAAACAACCCACAAACTTATCATTGAAAACTGAATTCCTAAACGTACGAAATAATATTACAAAACAATATTAAAACAAAAACACTATACCGCTCTCTTTAAAAATTACGAAAATGATGCGCAGAAAACGTGGAACATACTAACAAACAAATCGTCCATATTAGGGCCACTCCTTTTTCCAATATATATATAAATTTATTTATTTATTTATTTAACGCCCAGAGGGCTTTTACATGTGGGTGGTTCAAATTTAATGACAGTTTTAAAACATAAGAAAGAAAAGAAAGAAATAATAAAAATAAAATTACGTAAGTATATGCGAGAAACAAAATTAAAAATAACAAGAACATAAATTAAAAAATACAGCGATTTGACTGGTTTACAAAAATATAACTTCCATTTAGGAATAGTATTGAAATAGGTCTTTTACGTAATCCACAAAATTCGCAAAGTTAATATTAAATATATCGACATCACCTAAGTATTGGTTTCCCATAGTGTGAAACCGTTGTATTGGGGAGTTCGCAATGTAATTGCGCTTATGTGTGTTGCAGTGGAATAGTGTATTTTGTCGTGTTGTTATTGTAGGTATTCGTGAGTTTATGAGTTGCAGAAGTTCGCAACAGTCGAATTTAGAGTTTAGAATCTTGAATAAAAAAGTTAAGTCGTTTATTTTACGCCTGTCTTCCAATGTGTGTATTTTTAGAGTGTTTAATAAGAAATGATATTGTAAGTCTTCTAGTGGGATATTTAATTTAAAATTTATAAAACGCAGAAATTTTTTTTGTATTCGCTCAATGTTATTAATGTGAATTTTGTAAGAGGGAGACCAAACTACTAAATGATATATTAATTAAACCTTAATGGCGAAATTTATTTTTACGCAGATGATACCGCTATATTTTACTTCGGTAAAAACTTTGAAAAATCACAACTGGATCTAAACATATTAAACAACTGGCCAATTAAAAATATATTAACAACTAATTAAAAAAAAATCCAGTTACATGATCAGTCAAAATGCTAAAATTCTCACCAAAAAGAAATCGCCATCTCATAAACCATTGCTAAGAAGAAAAAAACCTACAAATTTCAGATGGTGAAAAATATCTGGGACTACATATTGATAAACACTTATCATTTAATCAGCACATGCAAAAACTAAAGAAAAAAAATTCCACTAATTGGTATATTTGGTATGGGGAAACACATACATTACGTATTTAAACAGACTTACAAATAATACAGAATAGAGTTATAAAAAACTTTTTAATTATAACCCAGATACCCCTGGCAAAAAAAGTATACCAAGAAACGAAATGACAGAAAATCCGAAAACGCCGAAAACCATCCGAATAAAACATATTCTTATTAATCTACAAAATCCAAAATGGATTTATACACACGAATACAACAAAAACATCACAAGTATATGAAAACTACACAAGACAACGTAATAAACTAAACGCATATTCAGCAAAGACTGAACGTGGTAAAAGAAACATAAGCCACGAGGGTGTACACATACACAATCTCCTTCCCAATATCATACATTCGCTTGACATCAGTAAATAGAACGAATATATTTCAGAAAAAAATGTTCGCTCTTAAGATCAGTGAGCAAAATTAAAATGTACTTACGTAAGTTATGTAGTAAACAATAATATTTGGATTTTTATTTTTAATGTGTAAAAAAGTGAAACGTGTATATTTCTTTTAACTTAAAAAACATGAATTATTTATTGGGCCAACATCATAAAGAACTCGGTATAAAACCAGAGCTAGCGGATCTGATGCAAGGTCCCCCCTTTCAGGCGACAAGGTTACTGGTCTATTAGAACCTGGATGATAACGGTGCTTTCAAATTTCTCAATTCTTCGTGATATTTTTCCTTAAATGAAAAGTTCCTTCTTTACTTTCATTTTTTAATTTTTTTATTTTTTATTTATCATTTCCTTGTTTTATCTATTAATATTTCTTTAGTTTATTATATCAGCTAAACAATAGTAAAAAAAAAAAAAAATAAAAAATAAAAAAAATAAAAAAAAAAAAAAAATAAATAAAAAAAAAAAAAAAAAAAATAAAATAAAAAAAAATGTCGTGGTATAACTGAATGTATACTAGATTATGAATATACATTTGTATTACTTTACCAACAGAATTTCTTCAATTCAGTTTCATTTTCAAATTCATTTTCTTGTTTTTATCTATTAATATTTCTTTAGTTTATTATGTCAGCTAAACAATATTAAAATATATCATGGTATAACTGAAAGTATTCTAGAATATGTATATACATATGTATTATTATAACAACAGAATAGTCAACACTATAATTTACATGTAAAAACATTATCATATTGGAATGTCCTAAAACGGGCAATTGCCTAGTTGGACATTTTAAGTTCATTAATTGTATTATGTAATATTTACAAACAAACAATAAATAAAATAAATAAATAAATGTACATTTTCAGAGTCACGTTTTCCAAACAAGTCCTCCCAGCCTGCCTCCATACCGGAACCCCTCTGCAGAGCAATGGACTGATCCTCACTAGGTTTGATGATGGGATGGAATTTTACAAAGTGAGTACATTTGTAACAAGGATAGAAGGATATATATTTTCATTTTATTTTTTATTAATCTTAGTCCCGTGTTGAGAGCAGACACAGTTTACAATATTTTTTATAGAATGAATATGTATTAAAAAACAATTAAAACATGGTGTCCGGGGATAAAGTGTAATAACTTTGGGAGTCGATTATACATGATGGTAGAAGTAAAAAAGATAAATAACTTTTTTCGAAATTCCAATGTTTATTTTCTGAAAACATTGGAATTTTTAAAAAGTTATTTATTGTTATCACTTGTACAATCATGTAGAATGACCCCCCGAAGTAAACGCACTTTACCCTCTAACAACACCCTGTATAATATATGTTTATTTTTATTTTATTTTATTTTATTTGGGGTACCAACAGTTTACATCAATAAGAGCATAATAATAATTTAGTTACAGTAAATAAACCATTTACAGGTTTCCACATAGGTATTGTATACAAGTGTATCTTAGTGTGATTCCGAGATATTTACTAATGAAAATTACATTTCAAGAAACAAGTTATTTAGGGGGGAATAGGGAGGGGGTAGGATGAGGAGGGATCGGTTAGGTTGAGGTTTGTATAAAGGAAGTTAATAAAGTGGTGGTTGTATTAGATGGTATCTGTAGTTATTGTTATTGTAATGTATCGTGAGAGTGTCTGTGGGATTTTAAAGAGTGTGGGGCAGAGTTAAATATGTCAAATTGTGAATAGTGTGTGTTAAAAGTGCACGATAGATGAAAGAATTCTGCTTAGAATTAATGTTGCATCGAGGGAGGCTAAAAATCATGTTTAATCTGGTTCGTCTGTTAGGAACTCGTATCTGAATTCGTTCTAGGAGTTCTGGGCAATCAACAATGGACCTGGCTATTTTTTGAAGAAAAAGTACATCGGCCGAGCTTCTTCGAACTTCTAATGATGGTATATTGAAGTACGCTGCTGAATCTTGGTGACTTAGATGTGGGCGGTAGCTGTGGAAATCCAAGTATCGTAGAAAACGATTTTGAATACGTTCTAGAATTTCCACATACGATATGTATTGCGGGTTCCAAACTTGTGACGCGTATTCTAGTAAGCTGCGGACATAAGCAAAATATAGGATTTTCATTGTTCTAAGGTTATTGAATTTTTTACATGTCCTAAGAATGAATCCTAACATTTTAGAGGCTTTTGATGTCACTAAGTCTATTTGAATATCAAAAATTAGCTTAGAGTCCAATGTCACTCCCAAATCTTTGATTTCTGTTTTGTTGGTTAATATTGAGCCGTTCAGATTATATTCATTGATAATGATATTTTTATTTCGTGTGAAATTCACAACGAAACACTTTTTAACATTAAATTTAAGGGTATGCTGTGTACAGTAAATATTAAGACGGTTTATGTCCTCTTGCATTTTTTGACAGTCAGCAGTACATCTGATAGGATAAAAAACCTTCATATCATCTGCGTAAAGTAATGTTTTGGAGTATTTGAAGCATTGGCCTATATCATTGACGTAAATGTTAAATAGTAATGGTCCCAATAGAGATCCTTGAGGCACACCTGATGAGACGGTTACCCAGTCCGATTTAAAGCCACCCACAACTACGACTTGACTACGGTTTGATACATAAGATGAGAGCCATCTGAGAAGATCACCGTGGACTCCGATTTGCATAAGCTTGCGTAATAATATGTCGTGATTGACTAGGTCAAAAGCTTTGCTATAATCCGTGTATATTGCGTCTACTTGTACACGTTGATCCACATAATCTTGCAAGAATTCCGTGAATGCTATTAGATTGGTTGTTGTTGATTTTCCACTCATAAACCCATGTTGGTTAACATTGAGTGAGGATTTCAAAGCGGGAAACATCTGATCGTATATTATTTTTTCAAACACCTTGCTGAAGACACACAATTTTGAAATAGGACGATAGTTTTCAATGTCAGATTTTTGCCCAGTTTTGAAAATGGGTGTTATGAAGGCAGTTTTCCAAGTATTAGGTACCACCCCCTTTTTTAAGGAACGATTGAATATAATGGATAACGGCTTAGAGAGACTGCTTGCGCATTTCAGGATGAAGAAGGGGGGAATTTGATCTGGGCCTGCGCCTTTATTAAGTTTTAAATTTTCCAGATATGTCTGCACCAGACGTTCGTCAACTTCAATACAATGAATAGTGGAAGAATTATGAATGTTGTAGTTGTCTGGCATATTTTGAGAAGTTTGAACGTCGTTGGTGTAAACAGAACTGAAATATTTGGAGAATAAGTTAACAATCTCTGATCCGTTCTCAGCTTTTTCATCCCTTAGGAATAGAGTGTTTGGCACACCCTGTGTTTAAATCATTTAATTTATTAATAGGGTAATTTTTTAAAAGTTGAGAATCATCGGCATTTTACCGACCGATAAGCAGAATAATATTGCCAGCAATGTTCACCGAGTGGAAAGGTTATTAGTCTATGTCAAATAATCTTGAGTTATATCGACCCTTTTTACAAATGGCAGTTAAATACATGGCGGCTTTAGTTAATTACACGACACGTGAAGAGTATTTGTAATTTTAGTTTGGAATGATCTCAAAAGACGGCGGTAATCCAAAATTTGCAACATTATGATTTCTCATCTCTTATCTTTGAACGACTATGGAACTCCTGTACGTAGCTATTGAATTCATTAGCGGTGGGCGTCCTCAAATTTATAAATCTGTTTGGGTGTGCGGGGTCCTTAGAACGGAATTTTTTTAATCAACAAATTGAACCTCACGTCGGGTATGACAATTTTATAGGACAGGTTTCGCGGGTAAATGAAATTTCAGAAATATCGCATCAAACCCAACCTATTAAATAGTTTTAGAGTTTTAATTCAGTTGTAATATTTCAGTGGACCATGGAAAAATTGAGTTACGCGGAGTGCACTGAAAAGCTCCCCGAAGACAGCTGGCTACTAGGGGGGGTGCGGAACGCCACCCAAATCTGTGCGAGGCCGATAGACGCCGGGGGATCACAATGTTTGGTACGTGACAACCTCTATTGCTATACACGTGAAACAGGTTCAGTACATATGTGGCATGTGTATTACATGCAACTGCCTTCTTAAGTTACGACCGTTTTGAGATAATTCAAATATATGGCACAAAAAATCTGTAACAACGGTTTTATAATCGGCCATATTTATCACAAAAACAAACATGGTGAACAATATCAGGTTTGGCTATTTACCAATAACAGCATGTTTCATTATATAACATTATAACATTATATAATAGATATAAAATCCAAGTAACATCGTAAGAGTAGATGAGAATAGAGTGATAATACGAATATAATGTCGTGTCCTCAGGATTACGGGATCGGAGGGCCGCTGCAGGTGTACAACGGAGACCGGGTGGCGTGCACCTACCTGCTGGTCGGGGTCGGCATATACGCCCCGGACTGCCTCGCACTGGCCTCGCGAGTCTCCGCCTTCGTCCCCTGGATTGAAACCATCGTCTGGCCGTAGACGTCTACATATTGGGTGGCTCTTCAATATACTGATAACGATACTGCAGAATGGCATTAAAGAACCGTCAATAGAATCCGTTCATGTTATGCGTCACGTCGTGACGTTTGCGGCTTGAAACAGCTCGGTGGAAGAATAACCGATACACAAGCAATATGTACGAGTATTGTGCCTTCCATAAAATCAACAACTGTAAGTAACGGCCGCAACTAGGACTCGAACCCAGATCCTCTACTCATAGCGGGATTGGACTGATCGACACTCCGGTCACCCATTTTTATCAATATGGGTTATCCATTTTTGAATTAGTTACATTATCTTCAACTATTATGTTTAAATTAATGCTACATTATTGACTTTACTTATATCTAATAACTATTAAAACATGTGACTGATAATCGCAAAGCCAGGGCCGTGACCTCTACTAGGGAAACAAAATATTCAAAACACTTATTTTAATTTAGTATCTGACTGATCATTTTGTAGACTGATAAGGTTTAGAATACAATATTGTAATATTATTTCGTGACTTTTATTATTATTTTATTTTATTATTTATTTATTTAATATCCACGCTATAAATATACCATACACCATGATTTCACGTCACAGAATACAAGCATAATCAAACACTAGTAATAATTTAAACAAAAATAACAATTAACTGTTGCATTTGATCATAAAATGACGACAAAGTATACAATTAATACAATCTCTAGAAGGAGATACACAAGTACATAAAAATATTATTAACAAGTATGAGAATTAATAATGATTTAGAAGATATATTATGACAGTATAGTTTTATTTTGTACCTAGCTTCTGTACAGTTAAACAGATCCGCTACATCTGCGTACCTATTACTTACTTCATGTAATCTAGGTACAAGGGAGTGTTTGAAATGCTCAGTCCTGGGTTACATTTAAACATGGTTTTAGAACGAGTAGCTCTTCTGGGTGTATGAAATACAATGAAGTTAATTAAATCAAGGCTGTCTAAACTACCATTTTCAATTTTGAACATAAATATTAAATCGGATGTAATTCTTCGATCTGAGAGTTTTAATAAATTTTTTTTTTTATTAAGTAATTGTGGTTTATGCTTTTAATGGGAATACCGAGCTTAAAATTAACGTGTCTTTGGAATTTATGTTGATTTTTTCTATTGAATGTATTTTATAATAAGGGGACCAGATCGAGGAGTTATATTCGACTTGACTTCGAACTAAAGATGTATACAAAATTTTCAAAGTTGAAATATTCCTGAAGCCTCTCGAGTTTCGAAGAATGAATTGGAGCATTTTGTTTCCCTTGTTATTAATTGCCGCTTTTTGAGATGTAAAGTTCAATTTAGAGTCTAAAATGATGCCCAGGTCATTAATTTCCTCGAAAAGGGTAAGTGAGGGTTGAGTTATTAAGTTCGTGTGAATAAATAATTGGTTGACTTATTTTGTAAAATCTTACGCTGTTTAACATTTTTTATTTATATTATTTTAACCAACAGCTCGGCCTTGACATGGCGATCACCCCCTCCAGGGTCTTCATATTACTATGTTAAAATCTTGCGAGCGAGTCATCGACAGATTATAATAGATATATACACCAACACGCTTACCGAGAAGGTCACTTTAGATTATTTTATTTTGTTTTTAATCGTTTGCAGATTATAAAACATCAGGTACTGTAAATCGAAAGTGCAATGCTACATTGGAAAGGTAATTTGTGAAATTATTATTTAAAAATTCTTTTCCAATATGTCTGATATCTGTGTTGTGAGAAATACTTTTACCCTAGAAATATGTGTCTATTCTCAAACTTCCCACTGTAAAAAAGATAGAAGAAACTTGAAATTTAAAAATCACTCCTTCAAATTTCTAACTTTCATAAACAGAATTGACTTGTCATTCTTGGATTTTTACTCCATTGTTAATTCTGCAATCAAAAATATTGTACTTTTGACAGATTACAGGGAACCTGAATTCCCAAAATGGTTCTCAAAGAACTGATGGACTTAATTTTCATCAAAAAAATATCGCACAAGAAGTTCAAACAGAGTCACCTGGCTACCGACTATATCGACTTTAAAAAATTGAGGGCAGAATGGATTAAGCTCTCTGCTAAATGTTGTGTGTTATCGAAGGCTCTCTCATAGGATTTCTTTTCGAAATATATTAAATCTCAAAAAGAAAATGGAACTTATATACCTAATATTATGTCATTCGATTGTAAACTATCATAAAATCTACAGGAAACTGTTAATCTGTTAAAAGTGTAGACAGTAATACATCCCATACATAAGTTATTGATAAAGTCACTGTCAGCAGGTGTGTGAAGTTTAGTCATCTGACGCCTATTTCAAAAAAATGAAATAAAAGCATAAGAGATAACAAATTATAGGCCAATACGCGTAATGTCTTTTATACCCAAACTTTTCGAAAGCCTAGTACTAGACAACTAGAAACAAGTAATCTCACCCCTTCAACATGGATGTATTTTTTTATTTATTATTTTTTTATTTTTCATGTATTTTTTTATTTTTTCATTGGTATATTGTTATTTTATCTGTATAAACATTGTAATTATTATAATAAAACCAATAATATTATATAAACATTGTAATTAAATAAATGTGGTTAGCTGGAAGAAATGGGGTCTACCCAAAGATATTAGAAGAACGAGATGTGCTATGAGCAGTTCATACTGTGTGGAATTGTTTTGCCGGGTCTACCCATAAGCTACACCTTTTGTAATTTTTATTTTACAATAAATAATTTTTGATTTGCTTTGATTTGATTTATTACAGGAAGATCAACGTTTTCCAATTTAATACTATACCTACACTAATGATATCGTTAATACCTTTAACGCATCATATCAAACTGACTCCATTTATACTGATTTCAGTAAAACATTTGATATAGTAAACCATAGAATCTTAATACATAAATATAAATTGTTGGGAGTGAGAGGGAGCATTGTTAGAATGGTGTAAGAGTTATCTGTTGGGAAGGTGTTTAGCAGTAGAGGTAGATTCATTCTCTTCTTACAAATTTGCGGCTTCAAGCGGAGTACCGTAAGGATTTCATTTGGGGCCCAATATTATTTTGTTGGTTCATCATGACATAGTAAATATTTTTGGCAAAGTCAAAGTTCTGTTATTTTCCGATGATCAGAAGATCTACACATTAATTAAAGATGATAATGATCGCACTATTTTGAAGTTGAACCTGAATAAACTATTCTTATGGTGTTCAGAAAATAATATGTACTTAAATATTAGTAAATGCCAGATTATTAGTTTTTTTCAAAGGTAAAAATCCTCTTCATTTTTCTTATTTAATTAATGGCACTAATCTTCTTCGAGTTTCACAGATTCGAGATCTCGGTATCTTATTCCACGATAGTCTGCAGTTTAACTTACACATCGATGAAACTATTAGCGATGCAATGAAAATCCTCTTCATTTTTCTTATTTAATTAATGGCACTAATCTTCTTCGAGTTTCACAGATTCGAGATCTCGGTATCTTATTCCACGATAGTCTGCAGTTTAACTTACACATCGATGAAACTATTAGCGATGCAATGAAAATCCTCTTCATTTTTCTTATTTAATTAATGGCACTAATCTTCTTCGAGTTTCACAGATTCGAGATCTCGGTATCTTATTCCACGATAGTCTGCAGTTTAACTTACACATCGATGAAACTATTAGCGATGCAATGAAAATCCTCTTCATTTTTCTTATTTAATTAATGGCACTAATCTTCTTCGAGTTTCACAGATTCGAGATCTCGGTATCTTATTCCACGATAGTCTGCAGTTTAACTTACACATCGATGAAACTATTAGCGATGCAATGAAAATCCTCTTCATTTTTCTTATTTAATTAATGGCACTAATCTTCTTCGAGTTTCACAGATTCGAGATCTCGGTATCTTATTCCACGATAGTCTGCAGTTTAACTTACACATCGATGAAACTATTAGCGATGCAATGAAAATCCTCTTCATTTTTTCTTATTTAATTAATGGCACTAATCTTCTTCGAGTTTCACAGATTCGAGATCTCGGTATCTTATTCCACGATAGTTTAACTTACACGTCGATGAAACTATTAGCGATGCAATGAAAATGCTCGTTTTTTTTTGAAAAAGGGGGTAAATTTAAAAATGTGTTAACTTTAAAACATCTATATTGCTCATTAGTACGAAGTAACTAACTAACTAACCATCACGCCGTTTCCCAGCAGAGGTAGGCAGAGAGAACGGACCGCCATACTCTTCTATTATTCTGACTCTTGACATGGCCCGACTCAAGTATCTGATTCACTTGATCGTGCCATGTCTTCCTCGGGCGTCCCCGACTTCTGCTACCATTCGCATTTGCATCCTATATCCTCCTCATACTCCTATCTTCGCTCATTCGCTCTACATGCCCAAACCATCTAAGCGTCCCTTTCTTAATCTTAGTACGAAGTAAATTAGAATATAATTAAACAGTATGGTCACCATACTACAAAGTCCATTCTCAAGCTTTAGAAAAGGTACAAATTAAATTTCTTCGGTACATCAATTTTAAAATGAATATTTCCATCGAATAAATTATATTAACTTACGTACCGAAACCAGACATCTCAAACTCAGATAGAAGAGTTTTAACTGCTATATTATTTTTATTCAAAATTATCAAATCTCTAATTGAATTATTGCAATTAATTTACATGGATGTACCTGCCAGACAAACTCGAAGCAAAGACACTTTTAAAAGTAACAATAACCTCAATACTAACTACTCTATTTATTCACCAATTCCAAGAATTCATCACCGCGCAAATAAACACTGTGAACTTATTGATAATTTTGTGAGTTTTAACTCGTATATTATTTAACTTTTTAAACAAATCTTGTCTCTGTACCTTCCAACGTTTAAATCACATACTCCTTAGTTTATTTGTTTTTTTACACGCATATTAATGACTGTATGCATCTACGGACATATTTTATACTTGTATTATACTTTTTATTTATTTATTACAACATAATACATAATACAAATGATAACAAATTTATAATGTATTATTCCCAGTGAGTTTACAAAACTCATTTCGAGTTTTCGAGAGAGGATATACATTATGTACAAATGTAAAATGAACATTACTTTATATTTGAAACTTTACCTTATTTACAATATCAGGTGTTATTAATTGGATTTGATTTTAATCTTAGTATTAGCAGTTGATTTTTTTTATATAACTTTACCTATGCCACTATCCATGTATTATGTTACACTCACATACATTAATTGTCAATTTCCTCTGTAAATGCCCGAAAGGGCGTTAATGAATAGTAAATAAATATAGAAAAAACAATATTTGTTAAATCTGCATTTACTATGCAGACTTTGTGTGTTGGGAACTTTATGAAAAAGTAAAAAGTTCTTCTTAGAATTGTGTTTATTTACGTTACAATAAAAAGGTCTGGATTTAGCTACACTGTACATTACCCGAGGGTTGGTAATTATCTGGTTCGAGAAGCTTGTTCCCTGTCAATATAATCTCACAAGTACTTGTTACACTCTAGCGACATCTGACGGACTTTGGAGTAAGCTTTATGACTAGCGCCATCTATTGTTTAAATAATCAACCTTTTTACCATACATCACAATATTTATATGGAAAAATTAGGCAAAATGAATAACAGTTAATCATATGTTTTGAGAACACAAGAGCAAATTATATAAGGGTTTTGTTGATGTATAAGATATTATACATCAACCCTATAAAAAGATATTCTATCTTATAAATATAAAGTTAATTCTCTATTTGTGGCAGACGGATAAGAAGCAGACACTTTGTGATTTGACATTACATTTAAAAATATAATAGTGTAATAATGATTTTAACAAATTTATTCTTTTTATGGTAATTTTTACAATGTATCATTTTCATGTCATAAACTGTATTTTTCTCCCAAATGCTTTTCTCCCTCCAGGTAGATACGCAAGTAAAACACAGAAATGTAGGTGCAGCAGGACCACCGAAGCGAAAAGGTTGCAGCCCAAAGATGAAATATTTACATTCAGTAAATCATAATGGCATAACAGAGTAAAAAGTTCAGAACATATTGTTTTTCTTTTCCCTGTCATTTGTAGGAGGTTTTTTTTATCCAGTTAAGAATTTTTCCTCATAAAACACATTAATATAACCTAAAATCAGTCAAGTAAATACAAAAATCAGATGGTTAATAGTAATAAGGCCAAATGAGCCGCAGTACTAGTTAAAAGAATATTTTTATAAGCCATAGCTAGTTAGAGGATTACGAAAGAATCCATAAAATCAAAAAAATATATATGTAAATATATTATTTCTTTAATTTGGTAAAAATTACCACAGTGTATCTCCCACAACATGAAGCTAGTTTTAACGAACCAAACAAAACGCCGATTCCCGATATATTCAAGCAAGAAACTAAATGCTCCGTTTTGTAAGCCCATATTGACATTTTAGTCAATGCATATACCTACATAAAAAATTCACACAAAAACACTCTTCTGACCATTTCGCGCCATCGGATATCTCGTATATAGGTACCTGCATGCATAGATAGGTACTTTCAGCTAGCCCGCGGGAGTCCGTTTTACACACGTCTCTTCAAAAATACCAACAAACCTGTTGAGCAAATTAATAATCTCGCTCTGCTCCTAAAAATATAAATTTTAAGGTGACACAATACCCTGATAACGGGGATTTGCCCCGACGCTCACATTTTAATTATTTGTGATGTACGTATTACTAAAATCTTAAATGTTTCTAGAGGGGTTCCCAGGGATGCAAGTTATTTATATATAAGATTAATAAAAATAGGACCTTACCATTAAATATCTTATGTAAAACGGTTTGCCAATTTTATAAAACGTTTTTCAACTATAAGATGAGCGGGAAGCACCAGATTTTATTTTTGTAAACGATGAATTAGTAACTTCCCGAGGAATCTCTCTAGAAAAAATAGTGATTTTATTAATGTCTTCATAAGAATTAATTAAAATATAACACTCGGAAATATCAAACTTCTGTCCCGATAAAGAAAACTCGCCGTACGTTACTCCAACACTCTGAGGCGCACGTAACTGTATTCGTGTGCAGGTCCCCAAGCACTTACAGCGTTATTCTCCAGTAACGGCCACAGCTTAAGACGATCTCATATTCCAGATGTCCTTCGAATTCGGAAGGGGCGCGGCCTATTGGGATGGGTTATAAAAAACTTGAGAACCAATAAGAGAAAGCCGAACCCCAGACTTATATTTACCCAATTACGCCCATAAACGCACACTGGTAAAATTTGTCAAAAATCTGGTATAATATAATATCGGCATAATGCATAACTCTTCCATTTTAAAATTCAAAAAAAATTGTGTTTACTAATTTTTATTTATCATTATTGTTAGCAAATATTATTATACATTGTAAACTGTTTAATTATTACATAATAAAAAATAAAAAATAAAAAAATGGTTGGCGAACTCTGAGAAAAAAAAAAAAAAAAAAAAAAAACTATCAAATTTTACAGGAGGCACAAAAAACTGTTTTTTAAACTCTTCGTTTTTTTATGTGACATCTCACAAAAGCGCCTCTGTCTGTATATATTTGTATATATATGTTGTATAGTATAAATATATATATTTATATCGCCACTGGTTGGGCAGGGTTGCTGGGCGGATTAAGGAAGAGGTTCAAGGAAGGGTTTTATTAATGCGGGTCTTGAAGAAAGAAATGTACTTAAAATTTGTACAGTTTGTGTAATTAAATTATGCAACAATTTTTAAATAATTTTTTATTAAGTAAATTTTTAGGTGGGTCCTAGTATATAAGGTAGGTTATCTATACCAACATAATAGGAATAACATTCCAATAAAATCACAGTAATGTTTTACAATACAGAATTAGAATCATTCGCTTTGGTTGGAGGAGAAGTGTTCATTAATGCAAACATTTTGTTAACAGTTAAATAATGGACGAAATGTAGCGAAGCCGTGTTTTAAGGAGATGCGCTACGTCGTGTAATATTTTAAATCGAGCCGCTATCAATAACAACCCTTACTTAGATGGCGATAAGGTTTAAATGCTCGCTTAACACCATCCGCCTGTTTTGATTTATGCAAGAAAAAAACATGACCAAAAAGTTCCTTTTATTTTATTTTGTGGATGTTCAGGCATAAATATTTAATTTTTATTTAAACTTCATTTGCCACATTATACAATAAAATCATGTACAAAAATGAGTTCGTAAGTAGGAGATTTTGATCTTTAAAGCAGTTTTCATAGGCCTCATACATTATTTTTTTCTGGGCTTATAAAAAGATTGATCTAAAAAATACTCGATTATTTTAAAGATGTATTCTACTCGCAGTATTTAATTAAAGCATCTGAAACATTTCTAGGCGACCAAATTTTCAAACAAAAAACACATGATTTTGCATTACTACGTATGGAATAAACTAAAAATCTCCAAGCCTGGAAATTTGTTGGATGAAATACTTACTCAAATTTAATTTAAAATAAACCAAATGCTACGCAAAGACAAATTATAAACATAAAAATGAAATAAAAGCCGAGGTGAAGTAAATCACAATAATTAATGCCAATTGTCTCAAAATTTTATTTGGAAAGGAATCAACTATGGTATCAATCTATCGATCAAAAGTTTGTCTTATTGGAGATTTACATCATTATTCTGGATAATTGTGATCCCTAAAAAAGTATCTAAGGACTCTCATGGTCTTTTTTTAAACCTTATAAATGAACTCACTCGAAAAATGAACAATTCCAAAACCTGCATTGACCATTTAGAATAAAACATAAAACACAAGCAATCTGTAATGCGTGAACTGACAATAATTGACCACTTTGTAACAATCCTAGTAATAAACTTAACCCTTGGAACCTTTTAAGACTAAATACGTCCCAAATTTCGTTAAATTTTACCACTGTGCGTCGCTTCGGTACGCAAAAGCGCGCGAAATTTGAAATTGGTTTTACACTCTACACTCTTTACTCTTTGTTTTGTTCAGGTGCGTTATTTACATATTTTTGGCAGAAAGAAGTGATAATAAATTATTGCATGGTTGTTTTTTAAATAGTTTTATCATATAAATCGACTAAATTAAATAAATTACAATACCTAATTATAATTATGAATTATTGAAAGAGCAGTATTTTTTAATATTTTTTAAGGAAAGATTGCGTAGAGGCCTGTAAAAAACATTTAGATACAGTATATTACAAAAGACATTGCATGAATCGAAAAATTAAAAATTAATTCCTACTCCATGAGTATATCTTACCTAATAGTCTAATCGTGTTCGATAATTATAATCGATGATGACCGATTTATAATATTTTTTTTGTATATTTAAATAATGATTGTAATTTATTTTATTGTGCGTTCATTTTGCAATGTAGGTATATTTGTTATTATTCATTATATATAAATATATCTGTTTGATTTCTAAACATAATAACATAAAATAAACAAATATTTCTTGCGTTATTGTTTCTAGGTACCTAATTATGAAAAAAAATATTTGAACTAACCCAAATATTCAAGCATATTTTTGTATTTTATTTTAGGCCACTGAGCGTACCCAGTTTTTTTTATTATCTTTCCTCGCCATTGTATAAAACTAGGAATTAAAAAAAAACGATTACACGTAAACTGATATTAGTTGAAAAAATTTCACAGAACAGAGCGGCACTAAGATAAAAAACGTCTTTACCCCGTCAGCGCCGGGCGGTAAGTAAATACAAAAGCGTGAAACCCTTACGTAGACGACATAGAGTTTATTTCACAATGGCAAATTCAATGTTTACCTCCCCGAAAATCGATCGATATTCGTGTAAAAATAAACAACGCGAAAATGCATATTTTGTTTTATTTTTTGAAGTTCTGGTACGAATATGAAAATTTCCTTCGATTATCAAATAAAAAAATGAATTTCCCACATTATACAATAAAAAAAATATCCGAAAATGGGTTTGTAAATGGGATATTTTGCACTAGACAGTTTTTTTAAGGCCTGATACTTTATTTTTTCTAGGCTTATAAAAGGTCTTATCAAAAAAATGATCGATTGCTGACAAGCACAAGATGTGTTCTACTTGCAGTATTTAATTAAAGCATCTGTAGTACTTCTAAGCAATCAAATTTTCAAACCAAAAACATCTGATTTTGCATTACTTGGTATTGGATCGCCTTAAGCCGGAAAGGTCGTCTGACTCCCGGACGGTACGTCCAGTAATTTCTATTACGTATTTTTTTAAATTTAATCAAACGATTACCTTTAAAGTTATTAGTGAAATTGTCTGTTTTTTGTAATTTGACCTCTTCCTCAAGTGAGTAAAGGTTTTTTGTATGTTTCACCAATAAAAAACAAAACATTATATTTTCGTCATAATTTGAACTTAAAAAGTGCACGGTGGTTAAGTTTCAGAAAAAATTTGGACATAGTAAAAAAAATATGAAAACAGTTTATTTTGTAGATTTTTTTAAAATTCTTAAGTTTCTTTATTTTAATAGTTAAATATTACGTTAAATATTTTTTTCAATTAAAAATTCCGCTGTTATGTGTGATTGTTTTTTGTAATTGGGGCGCCTAAAAATGATTATATAGTAGAACTTTTTTTTCATGTAAAAAGTATTTCAAATATAATAATTATAAATAATGTCCTTTTTTCTTTTTACATTTAAATTATATTTATTTGGCTTTCAGTCATGCCAATTTTTGGGCACAGAAAAATTTAAAATGAATGTGAAGAATTCAGACATGCCATAAATACCTTTCTATACCTAATATAAGGTTTTAACATAAAATTGCTTTAGTTTAAATTGCAAACGGATTTTTCAAGAATTCACAGGGTCTGTACTAGTATAAGATATTACACAAAGTAGCTTGTATAAAATTTCAAAAAAAAAAGTTTTTTTCCATAAAACAAAATTCTACACGGATAATTTTTCTCCATACAGACAAATATTAACTATAATGTACCTAAAGTCATTCAAATATTAAAAAGAGTTATTCATGTTTTAAATTGTACAATCGTGTAGATTGTTAAATTATTTATTGTAGATAGAATTGTAGAATTATCTCCCCAAGTTACTGCACTTACTTTCGTTAAAATGATATTCATAATTAAGGGAAAATTTAACAAATTTATAATAAATCTGTTTGCTAATATATACGTACGTTTCAGTCAAATATGGGAAAACAGAAGACAAAATGAGTTTTATCCCGAACAAAATGACGGCAGAAAATGCTTAACGGAATTGAGACGGTACTACATAAATAAACACTTAAAAGTAAATTTTTGGGCTAAATTTTCTACAGAACATAAATGTAAAATGTCAGCTTAATTAATTTTATATATCTATAAATATGTAGGTATATACATGTATACGCACTCGATAAACTTCCAGCGATTCCTGAGCTTATTCAATTTGGAGTATAAGAAGTACATTAATTTTAGTTTCCGATGACATATTTTTTTCACTTCAAAAGAAAAACAAAGCATTGGACGGTGAAGGTTTTTTGATATCGAAATACTGACATAAAATTTTACCCATTAAATCCCACCTATGTATTGTAAATTCCTCTCGTCCTACAATGAGTTATGTAACTCATCGGGATTGCTCTAGCAAGAAATAAAATCTAAAATCTGAGATGTAAAAAAACTCTAATGTACGAACTATTTTCTATGTAAAAGTTTTATTAGTAAAAATATTATATTTTTCTATTTTTGTACTGTTTCGTTTGTGAAACTTATAATTTTGATATCAAAATACCAATGTAAAATTGTACCTTTTAACTCCCACCTATGTATTGTAAGTTCATCCCGTCCTACAATGAGTTTTTTAACTCATCGGGATTGTTCTATCAAGAAAAAAAATAATAACCAAAAAAGGATTTGTGATTTATGATTATTTGGGCCTTACATACTGCAGATGATTATATACTGTATGTAGATACCACGATTTTCAAAACACCATGCAAATTATGCAATTCATTAACTTATGCCAACAATAATGAAAATTATTATTATCATTTTAAATTTATAATTATAAAACTTGTCCGTGTGAAATCAAACCATGTCACACTGTGCGAAATTTTGACCAACGCGGGGCGTAAACGAAATGTTTTGGGCTATAGCCGCGCCCACTAGAAACGCCCATAACTGATATTATTTTGACGTCTTATGTCGTCGAAAAGTTTTTAGAAATATCGCGGGATAGCCTATCAGTATTGTTTAAATATTGTTTAGGAAGCTATTGCGCTCTCTGAGGTATACAAGAATGTGTGCAGAATAAATATGTATCGAATTTTACATAAAGATAAACCGAGCTTCGTTAAATTTTTTCACATCATAATGAAAACAAAAATATTCATTGCATATATATACAGGGTAAGGGTTTTTTATAAATGCTCGTAAACCAAGATTTCCCCTTCTGACTCCTCAACATACGAAAGAAGAACAATAAATGTAAAACAAATAAAATAAAATACAAAACACTACAACAAAGTAGGTTTTTGGTTTGAAAATTTTTCTTAGGTGTTTGTTAATATTATTAAAAGTGGGTGAATATAATACAGGCTTCTCACTTCATCATTCGAGAGATCACGCGCTTAAGACGTGTTAGACGATGTTCATAATAATAATAATATTTGGCCAATTTTTCGTGAAAAATCACCTCGAGGCTGGTTCACATATCAACCTAGCTCAAAAATAATAAATATGTATTCCTTTGTTTTTGTCCGAACCAGAACCAAAAATGTAGGAGTAGGTACCAACAACAATCATACTATGAGCTGATTTCTTCTGGGAACTTGATAATTTTCAAAAAATGATAATTTTAGATTCTATTTAGCAATTTTAAGCAAGGGAATAGAACCGTTTTGATTTCAGGAATTACCAAAGATATTAGAAGAACGAGATATGCTATGTTGGCCGCCGGACCGTAGGCGGAGTACTACCTAATTAGGGTACTTTGAATACGGGAAGAATTCGTTCATTTAGTTGATTTTATGTCTTAACCGTGTACAGTTTGTGCCCGTTTTATTCAAAATGCCGTCTTGTTCAGTGGAACTATGCAAAAACACGACAAGTAATGTTAACTTTAAGATGAATGGAGTTTCATTTCACCGGTAAGTACAAAATTAGAGTACTTTATCAATTCTTAATGATTATTCAAAGTTTTTATTGACGTAAGGCCCCGTGAAAGCTAACATCGCCGCCATTAGAGGCTAGTGATGGGGACGCGAATTTTTTTTTAAATACCTACCATCGATTTTTCGTAACATTAGCAGGGCCATATAAAAATACATAGAAACTTATTATTTCTTTTAAATTTTTTTGTAGATAATTATTATTGTAGATGCTGATTGTTGGTAGAAACAAATGCAATGCTTTTCTTTTAAAATCTTTATTTATTAAAATTAATGTTTCTTTGTTTGTTTCGCATGCGTTTCTGTACCATTTATCCGATTTTCAATGAAACTTTGGTGATTTTTTGTACCCGAGCCCGCGGAGGTTTCTATATACGAGTATAATGGTGAGCTGTGGCATTATGAAATTATTTCCTATACCATTCATCTGATTGGGATGAAATTTTGGTGTATAGTTATGGGCATGCCCGTGAAGTTTTCTATAAATATAATGGTGAGCTCTGGCGTTATGAAATATGTATATTTTTTGGCGTATGATCAGTTTGAAAATGTTTGTATTTCATATAGTTTAACGGCAGGAAGGGAAGGAGAAGGGAAAGAGAATCCGGGACGAGGGATCCGATAGGGGAGGGTTATTTGGGTGGGGAGGGAAACGAAGAAGAGGGTTGGCGGGGTGAGAGAGGGATGAGAGGGGTGAGAGAGGGAACAAAACTATTATCTGTGAAACAGAAATGTAAATATTTTCAGTATAATCCTGGTTAAAGACCACCATTGAGAATAGAAACAATGATTTGAATGGTTAAGCCGTGTTTGGCGACTAGATCTGAATAACCGGGTACTTCCCCACCTTCCTTTTACTCAGCTTCTTCCCCACTCCATCACCTGAAGCTTCCCAACATACCCCAATTGCGGAAGCCCTAGGCTCACTAGCTACAGATGGTTGGGAGCAGATGGGACTCTTGTGAAGTACTCAAATACAAAATAATCTAACATTGGGTAAACACTGAGAATCTCATTTTGTGGATTTTCACAACAACAAAAACACATTGTGAGTATTATTGTGATTAAATTGTTGAACAAAACCAAAAAACTGTACGGACAAAATTTAATTATAGATTAGATGCAAAAAAAAATGATAAGGATTGATATGTATCGCACTTATTTCGATTTATCTGTTGTGAGAATATGAACTTTTCATCAAATAAAAATTTTAACTTGAAAATTTTTTTCATTTAAATATCGACATTGCGATTTTGTATTATTGCCATCCCTATTATACTTTTTTCGATCATAAAGGTATCCACCAATATACGTGGGAAAGAGGAAATGAGAGGTCAATTATCGATTTTGTAGTAATTGACTCTAGGTTGAGAGCCGTTACCGAGGACACGAGAGTTTTCAGAGGGGCAGAGGTTGAAACTGACCACTTTCTGGTGGTGTCGAGAGTAAACCTCTTTCGCGGTTGGTGCTCTAAAGTGAAAACGGTACTAACTCCAACAAGAATCAAAATAGAAAAACTACAAAACGATAATGAGAGGAGTAAGTATGTGAATTGTGCAGAGATGAGATTGAATGAGAAAAAAATGGATGGTCTAAGCATAGACGAAACATGGAACCACATAAAAGTGAGTCTTTGTGAATCTGCTAGAGAGGTGTGTGGAATAAGTACGCAAGGTAGAAAGAAAGGTGATGCATGGTGGGATGATGATATTAAAGCACTGGTCTCAGAGAAGAAGAAAGCATGGTTATGTCTGATTGCGGCTGGCAGTGCTTCCAGCGAAGAGAAGGATCGAGCGAAAGAAGTATATAAGGAATGTAAGAAAAAAGTAAGAGTTGGAGTGAAAGAACGAAAGAAACGCCTGGAAGAGGAAGAAGGAATGAAAATGACAAACCATTTCCAAGAAAACATTAAGTTGTTTTGGAAGGAAGTCAAAAGGTCCCGGTGTGGCCCTGAAACCGGAAGCATGAAAGTAATAAAATCGAATGATGGAAAAATGTTGACGAATGAGGAAAAAATAAAAGAGAGATGGATGAAGTATTTCGAGGAAGTCTTTGAAAGCGAAGTGAGTGACAGTGATTCTAGCGGCGAATCAGATATGAACGATGATGGACTGAATGTTACCGAAATTAGCATGGATGAGATAGAAAGATCAATTAAGTGTATGAAGAATGGTAAGGCTGTCGGTTTCGACAATATTGCTGCTGAATATTTTAAAGGAGGTAGCCGTATAATTCTCACATGGTTGTGCAATCTTTTTAACCAATGTTTAAAGGAAGGTTACACGCCTTTAGATTGGAGAAGAGCAGTGATCATGCCATTATACAAAGGTAAAGGGTCACGTATGGAATGTGGGAATCATAGGGCTATTAGCCTGCTAAGTTCAGTTGGCAAGCTGTATGGTAGAATTTTGATTGAAAGGGTAAGAAAGGAAACAAAGGATAAAATATGGGATGTGCAAGGTGCTTTTATGAGTGGAAGGGGGTGCATGGACCAGATCTTCTCATTGCGTATGCTCACCGAGAAGTTTCTGGCAAAAAACCAGAAACTTTTCTGTGCCTTTGTAGATCTACAAAAAGCATACGACCGAGTTGACAGGAAAAAGCTATGGAAGGTGTTGTCCAAGTATGGAGTGAATGCGAATCTGACTCAGGCAATTGCGTCTCTATATGAGGGAAGCGTTGCATGTGTTAGGGTGAACGGTGGTTTTACGGGGTGGTTTAATATCACAAAAGGTGTTAAACAAGGCTGCGTAATGTCACCGTGGTTATTCAATCTATACATGGATAATTGTATGCAAGAATTGAAAGATGTGGGATTGGGCGCGAATTTGAGTAATCTGAAAGTATGTTGCCTGTTGTATGCTGATGATGCGGTGCTGATGGCTAATAGTATGGATGATCTGCAGTCTCTCGTGTCTAGGATGAACGAAGTATGCGTGAAGAATGAGTTAATGATGAATGTAAGTAAGTCTAAAGTAATGGTGTTTGAAAGAGAAAGTACGAAAACAGTGTGTAATATAGCTGTGAATGAGGAATACTTGGAGCAGGTGGATGAATTTGTGTATTTAGGAAGCATGTTTACGAGAGATGGGAAGGCTGACAGAGATATTGAAAGAAGAGTAAATGCAGGTAACTCCATTAATGGAGGACTGAACGCAGTTGGCGCTAACAAAAAATTGTCCAAAGAAGCGAAGTTAGCAGTCCACAATGGAGTGCTGGTACCTACCCTGATGTATGGAAGTGAGGCATGGAACTGGCAAAGAAAGGATGAAAGTAGATTGAATGCTGTTGAAATGAGATCCCTGAGGCGTATGTGTGGTAAAACCATGTATGATCGTGTGAGGAATGTGGATATCCGCAAAGAGTGCAAGGCTGATGTAAGCGTAATGAGTAAGATCAAGAAAGGGACGCTTAGATGGTTTGGGCATGTAGAGCGAATGAGCGAAGAAAGGAGTGTAAGGAGAATATACGAAGCAAGTGTGAATGGTAGCAGAAGTCGGGGACGCCCGAGGAAGACATGGCACGACCAAGTGAATCAGATACTTGAGTCGGGCCATGTCAAGAGTCAGAACAATAGAAGAGTATGTATGAGACGATGTATGAATGTGAATGAGGCAAGGAGTGTGTGCCAAGACCGAGTTGTTTGGCGGTCCGTCCTCTCTGCCTACCCCTGCGGGGAAACGGCGTGATGGTTAGTTAGTTAGTTATTAGACTTCATTTGTATGTATTGCTAATCGCCAATGCTATCGGGACGTGTACGCACAGAAATCTGTTCTATGTATTAGTGCCAACTGAAACGATACGTTTTTTGTGTAAGTCGAAAAGGGGCGGATACCTTAGCGTAAGCGAAGGTGTGCAGTAGTATTGGTGAACAAAACCGGCGACAATGGGCAAAACAATTCCACACAGTATGAACTGCTCATAGCACATCTCGTTCTTCTAATATCTTTGGGAATTACACTAAAATAAATATAAAATGTTATCTTTTCTTGCTTTCTCTCACGACGTGAATGGCATGGTAAAGTTTCGGTAAAAAAAATCACTATCCACCTACAATAATTTCTGGATATATTCATTTTTATTAAAGTGAAACATCTTTCATACGGGGGGTAAAACTGATTCTTGAGTAGCAGGGACGGGACGACGCTCTTGCACGGACTCAAGCTGCATTCGGCAAGCCTCGTGACTCGTCAGTTCTTTCCACCCGGTGCCGGCGGCTCCCAAAACTAGTAATTGTGTGTTTGGTCCAATGATGTATTAAGGGGGTGATAAATTACGCAATAAGTTTAAAGCGTTTTATATAATTCCACATAGTCCAGTAACCATGTAAATCAGACCTTGCATCAGATCTGGTTAGTTATAGTTTTTATGGTGTTGGCTCAATGAATAATTCAAGTTTACGACCTCGAGAACGACCTCGTAACGCAACATTTTCATAAATCAAGAAATCTGTTTTTGGCGATAAAAACCCTGAAGAAATAGTTTTTTTAATATAAGCATTGTGTGCGTTTTTAAAGCAGACTAAATTAACAACAATTTGAGTCAAAAAATGTATCTGTAGACTCAATAGTTTCAAAAATACATCTTTTAAAATTTTATCAAATTTTCGGAACTCAGGATTTTTTAAATTATTTTTGTTTTTTTGGGAATTCCGACTCTGTAGGCCTATTTTTTTCGGAAAATGCCCCCTCCCATATTCCAATGGACGCTGAAGAAGTTTGAGGGGACCTTAAGATAAACCATTCCCTAAATTTGTAACATTTCTCATTTCTAGCCCTGTTCATATCGTTACATTGTCGAAGCCTTGTCTAAACGTTTCATGACCATAAACCCTTTTCTTTTCCTCTCCATCTATGCCAAAAATTCTGAAATGGACGATATTTTTCGGTATGCGGGCCCATTTCAACGCTTTTCCGTGGTCAGCTGTTTGTTTTCGGACTTCGGACCCTTCAAGATGTGCCCAGGAGATTGGTGAAGTCATCAAATCGGAGATGGATAGCTTCATACAATCGACTACTAAAGAAACTGGTGTGGGCTCAAAGCCGTGGTTCAGTCGACAATGCTCCGAAGCAGTTCGACGAAAAAACGCGGCTTACCGAGCCTACAACACATCTCGAACGCCCGAAAGCAGATCAGCATTCAACAAATCGGCAAAAAAATGCAAGAGAATCATTAAAAATCATTACTAGAAAGAATTCAATTAAGAGTACCCATCAGACAAACCAGACAAAATCACACATTAAACATCCCTCAATGTAACACGAACTCAAAACAAAATGCTTTTATTTACCGTGCTTCATACAATTTTAATACTTCATACAGTGAATTAGATTTATTTAACTCAGCACCCCACAATTTCAAACCTAAAATCAATAAATATTTATACTATCATTTTTATTTTTTATTAATACACACACGTACATGCTACACATTACACAGACTAGATCCATCCCATACTCCTCCCTTCCCCATCCCATCCCTATAGGCTAATGTAACTTTTTTTCGTACATAAATATTATATATATTCACAAAATAATTAAAATACCTAAGTGAAAACCTATTATTGGTTAAATAATTAACACTTACTACACCATACCTTGTAATTATTATAACTGTTGGTTTTCCAAATAAAATAAAAATAAAAATAAAAAAAACTAATAGGTCGAAATTCGAACACGACCTGCAGATCAGCAAAAAGCTGGCTGCCTGCCCGCATGGCAGCAGAGCATTCTGGTCGCTTGCGGGCTCAATAGGTCGGAATTTTTGCAAACCCAGTTTGCCACCTCTTACCATATAGCTTTTCGTTTGACAAGCCCCCAAAGGGCACACAAACTCCAGCGGCTCGGAGGGTTTTGAAGCAGAGAATGGACGGTTTTCTCGAGAGTATTTCCTCCTGGGGTAAAAATAATCTCGTCGAATTTAATGTTTCAAAGACCCAATCCTGTCTGATTACGTCTAAAATGGATCCAAATGATAATCTAGTTTCCTTCAACGGAAGCAATCTTCCGAACAGGCCTTCTATTGATATGCTTGGTGTAACTATAAGTGACCAGCTCAGGTACGGGGGCTCCATCGAAGCCAGAGTAAAGTTGACCTCTCAGAAGCTGGGCGTACTGTACAGGGCCCGCAGATACTTTAATAGTAAACAACTGCTGACCCTGTACAAATCGCAAGTGCGCCCTACTGTCGAATTTGGCAGCCATCTCTGGTCCGGAGCCCCTAAATACCTGAAAAAAATCCTTGACTCTGTGCAAAAACGGGCGGTCCGTTTGATAGATTCCCCAATCTTAACAAACGGACTGCAATCTTTAGAGCACAGGTGTCAGGTAGGTATGCTGTCCTTGTTCTATCGGTATTACAATGGAAGATGCTCTGAGGAACTAGCGTCATTGATCCCTTCGGCACCGGTGCGTAGTCGGGATACACGCCAAACGCGCGCCCAACATTTGTACACGGTTGACATTTGTCACATGAGAACGGGTCGCTTCTACGATTCGTTCTTAAGTTCAACAGCTCGGCTGTGGAATGAACTGCCGGCCTCTGTGTTTCCTCCCTCCTACAACATGGGACTCTTCAAGACCCATGTTCACTCCTTCCTCTCCACAAAAAGACCCGCCACACAGCATCCCCAAAGATGACATAGGCCCTGAGGGAAATTATTTTCTTCAGGGCCTCCTGTGTGGAGTTAATATAAAAAATATAAAAATAAATTATCAAAGAGTATTGTTTCGCTCCCTTTACTTATTGGATGGGAATCTCATGAAAGAAAATGAGAAAAATTAATGATTTCAATTTCAAAACATTTATTAAAAATTAACTGAAAATTAAAATTAAGTTAATGCTAATAATAATGAAAAACAAAAGTAGACCATTTTTATTTAAGTACATTTTGCGTTCTTGAAAGGGCCCGGTTTCTTCACTGGAAACAGCTGCAGCAGGATCATTGATGTCTTCTGTGAGATCTGTCCTTCATCCTCCAACATTTCAATATCGTGCAGATCATCGCTTTCTGGGGAGTGTGAATCTACCTCAAATGCGACGTCTGTCGTATTGTCGCATGAGGCCCCTCTGCAGTGGCTGCAGACTAAAGAGCACTTTAGACCACTATCTGTGCCTATCACCCCCTCCCCCTATCTCTTCCCACCACTCCATCCCACTTGACTTTGACCTTGACCTTGGTCAGCTCTTGTAGAACATCAGTCCACGTTATCAGCAGTGGACGGTTGGAGAAGCTACTCTCAACAGCTACATGGCTCTACAGATCGGAAGGGAATCAATGCTAAAAGCAATTGGTAAAAACTTCCAAGTGAAATTGAACGTTAAAACAGTCCCTTTCTTCAGCTGTAAGAACTATTGTTGATGATGATAGAAAGGTAACTGTCATAAAAATCTTAACAAAAATTCAAGTCATAAAGCGCACCCTGAAAATGGGGAAATTCTATCTAGTACAAGTTTTATGTTTTTAAGTTTCGTTATTGTGGATAGCTTACATCTAGGTATTTAGTTAATTATATCGCTTTTTTTGTATATACGGGGCTGACCCTGCACATCTGCCAATCAGTGGACACTGGACACCGGACACCGGACACTGCACTGCACACCTCCCCCACTCTCGATCTCGAGCGACCTACCACAACGTCCACAACTTAACTAGTCTACAGCTGAACAGCACAAGCGCTCAAGCGGCAAGGGTAGGTAGGAAATCGGTCGGGCGCTAATTACAATCATAATACATTATAACTAATTCCTAAACCTACGATTGTGTATATTGATCGACTGGTGCCAAGGTAACGCCCTCCAGACACTTTCTTCAGATTAAACGACGAATTATCAAGTGAAAATCCAAACGACGGTTCCCAATCGCGGAGTCGCTAGACTTCAGCAATTTTTGTAATAATTGTTAAAATATCTCAAACGTGAGTGGTGACGAGAAATACAATAAAGCGTTATGATTATAGTTTATGTCAAATTTTGTTTGACTTAACGTGGTACTTCTCTAAGTGAGACAGGTATAGTAAAAACCATTGCATACAATATTGACCTAGAATTGACATTAATAATGCATCAAATGTATGTAATATATAACCTCACACAATTATGTGTTCTCTTGTAGTTCATGATTTCCGTGCCTAATTTAGGCACATGTTCATTAATTACCTTATATATATATATTTTTAGTACAGTATTTTACATTTCCCAGTACAATTTAGTAATGTTGGCCTCACTGGGTGACTTACTCGTGCTGAGGCCTCCATTTTATAATTAAAATATATATATTAGGGTGTCCCAGGACATAAGGAAGAATTTTTTTTTCATGAATTTAAATATGCATACCCTCTTATTTTATTTCATTTGATCCAAATAACTCAAATAATAAATATTATTTTGATTAAACACCGGCAACCCATGCCGACTTGATGCCAAACATATGTTACAGAGTTAATGTGGAAGGATTATCAACTTTCATTTTTGTCGGATAAATAAAATTTAAAAATGCACAAATGTTCAATTATGTAGTATTTTATATTTAAAAATGGTTAATTGATTAAATTTTCTCTTCATAGTTTGTTTTTTACAGTCAGGATAAATCTTCCGGTGTTCCTGAACGCATCGTAACAAAAATTATTTTTGTTCCTCTTCGACCGTGAGATTAAGCCATGAAAATCTAGAACAGTTCTTTCAGCTGTATCATTCACTACCCTCAGCGGCGACACTTTCTTTCTGACTTCTTGATACGAAGCATTATTTGACCACATCGTAGGGAATTCGTTAAGAAAACTGGCATCTGTGTTCAGACGATCAAACAAATACTTGCTCTTAACTGAAATGAAGTCGTAAATATTTTTCTCTGAAACAAAAGTCACTAAATTATGATATGAACAAAAACCTGAATACAAAACATAATTTAAACTACTTAATAAACTTACCATACAATTTACCATCAAGATCTTCCTTCGATGGGATGTAACGTTTGTCATGGGTAGATAAATTAATTTTTTTTATATTTCGAGCATTTTTATTTTAGTTTTTTGATCCACAGCGTCGTCAAAAAGCGATAAAATAGATCCTTCATCGGTCAAATACCATAACTGCTTACTGAACAGAAATAAAGCTGCCATTGAGATGTTTTCATAAATTTTTTCTTAAGCCTTCATCGATTTCAAAAAGCACAAGTCCTGGTAAGGTGCTTTAACTGCTATAATACATTGTAACCATGGCTTGACATAGGATGTTACTATGAACAGGCAAACGTCTAAAAGTGCCGCCTTATCCTTACCGGTAATTTTAAATTGCGCAAAAATTAATGATATTTTCAAGGAATAAAGCGCCTTTGCCATCCATCGAGCACCTGGAGGCCGAATCTTAGTTTTTCTCGCTGTATCTCCACCTAAAACTATCACACAGAGCTCTAAAAACTTTCAATAGTCATCTAAAAGTATTTTTGTTGTCAGTGCAGTTCGGTAAAAGTCAAGCAAATCATTGATTTCGGAAGCGGTTAGGTGCAATGTGAGATTTTCTCTGTAGCACTGAATTTTATCTGGATCAACATTTTAACAGTTATCTCGAAACTTTTTGAAGAGTGGTATGTCAGGGCTTGTAGTCACTTGACTGATTTTTACTTCAAACACAGCGTTAAAAAACCAACTATGGCTATATTTGGTATATATTGACAGTTAAATTCACTTTCCGGATATTGTAGAACAAAACTTCAAGAACTTGTCCATTAGATGGCAGTTTAGAACCCGATATTTGGTGTTTTACGACTCCTATTAAAAATATACTCTTTTTAGAAGTGCGTAAATCTAACAACATCTTGCCTGAACGAGTGATTTTCGTTTACTAACAAAATAGCAAGTTACTACAAGCTCATCAACACGTTTGCTCGCTGGCGTCTTAATGTACAAGTATTGACATCTTTCGATGCAAGTCGGTACGGGTTGCAGTTGTCCAAAGTAAACGAATTTTTTTGAAGTGAAACTTCTTTACGCGCGTCATGCAATTTCTAGGACCGGAGTAAAACCGACTCATGACCGAAACGAAAATGCGGGACCACCGATTAAAGTTCATTTGATCTAGTCAAAGTTTTGAAGTAACATATAAATGCTTCTTAGCTCATCCCGACAACTGGCGTTGGTGGTGTAATGGTCAGCATAGTTGCCTTCCAAGCAGTGGATCCGAGTTCGATTCTCGGCCATCGCACATTATTTTTTTGTTTTTAACGCCTTTTTCATTCAATATCTTATTTTTTAGTAGGTCAGAACATTTTTTAAAAGAAAATAATATTGCAAAATAATAAAAACACTTATCTCACTGTGATAAAACATTACTCCGCTAGAGCGCGCTTTGCGTTATTGTGTTGGATTAAAATTATTATCTAATCCGTATATTATGATAATTGTATTACATTTATTTAATTAATTTATTTATTTTGATAAATATATATTTATTTTATTTATTTATTTATCAGCTGAAACTAGAAGTTTCACTTCTGTCTTGCGTAGGCTTGACACACCCACTTTTTTTTTTTTATAAAATTTGGGCTTTTAAAGCCCAGCTACACTACTCGCGAAGTTGATCGAAGTTGACCGAATACGATAGTGTGGGCACGAACTTCACTTCGCTTCGGGCAACTTCGCTTCGCTTCGCCCGACTTCCGATTGTTGTCGGTAAATGCGCCAAAGTCAAAGGACTCGAAGCGTTGCACGAGTGTTTGGGCACGCACTTCGAACTTCGGCTAATTTGGTCGAGGACTTTGTCGAAGCGTCGAAGCGAGTAGTGTAGCTGACACTTAAGTGTTTTGTCATTATTAAAACAAAATAAGAGGGTATGCGTTCAAAAATAACAACTTTAATTTTTTTGGGACACCCTAATATATATATATATAATGTTGGTAAAGAAAAAAAAACATAAGATTAAGATAAATTTAAACTAAAAATACAGATTTCAAATTAAAGTAATATAAAATTTAAAAAAATATATATATATAAATAAAATGAAATAAAGTAAAAAATCCGTATATTTATGTTTAATGTTGTGTGTTTGTGAGTAATGTGTGTTTTATATTTGTTTTGTGTGTTACGTGTAGGTTTTATTATTTTATGTTAAGATTTTTTGGTAATATTCTGTTTTTTTACTCTTTAATCCATTTTGTAATTTTGTGTCTGAATTTATGAATGTTTTCTTCAATTTTATTTTCAAATATTAAAACTGTTGAAAGTGTTTATGTTTTCTTTTTACGCTTGTCTAACTGGTCTGTTAGTGATATTTTTAAAATGTTGAAATTTGTTTTTTTGGTCAAAAATGTAGTTTAGTAGTGTGTTAACGTATAATTATATGTATAATTATACGTATCTAGTACGACACAACTTTTTGGTCTGTTTGGTCTGTGTCAGTCAGTCTATGTTTTTTTAGTATTACCTTTACGGTCATTTTCTGTGCGATTTCTAATAAATGGATAGCCGAGTTTGTGGTTCCTCCCCAAGCAATATTTCCATATTCTATAATTGATTGGCAACGTGCAAAATATATTGTTTTCAATTGTTTTATTTTATATATGTTTCTGATGTTTAGGAAAAAAAATGATTTATTGAGGCCTTACTACATCAGGACTGGGTCGATGATACAATACTCTATTAAATTATAGATATTATAATTATTATGATAAATTAAATGGAGCTTGCTTCAATAATGAACAATTAATACTTATACCTTTGAATGTAGCTATAACTCTATGGTTACCCAATATAAATAAATTAAACAACGTTACTGTTCCGTAACGCCAATTGCTTTTGACAGGCTGTGTAATAACCAATCGTATCGTCAGAATTTAAACTGTATAGTTTAAGTTCGCACAAGTCAGCTAAAATGACGGAAAGCCGTGAGCCGAGCCAGTTGAAAAAACACCGTTCGTCCCGTCAAATCTCGATCGCCGGTTGTCTAATCGGAATATCCTAAGACGTATTTTTATCGCAATTTACTTTAAAACAACAAGTGCTAAAGAACCACAATTCCGTTCCAGTGCTGACAGATGAGGCTGATGCAGATTTCACCATCATTTCACCGGTAAGTTGCTTGTGAAGTAACGTTACGCATTGTGTTTCCGCATTCGCCTGTCAAAAACCATATAATTAATTTATTTGTTATCTGTGTGGAATAGCCCTTGAGTCGGCTATTCCAACCCCTGTTCGTTCTTCGAACATTTTTGGTGCCGAAACTAGGGAACTTTAAGATTATAATCTATCTATGCCAAAACGGATAGTGCTGTGGAATGTTTCTTAAATTTTGAATAATAATCAATTCGAACAGTAATTAGGTAGGTACCTAGCTCTTGAGTATTTACGACCTACCGCGCATATAATTATAATAGATTAAATTATTATCATTTATTTCGTTTCGTTTTTGGGTACGTTTCCAATCGCGTTTATTCAACATGGCCCCAGCCATTCAAACATTGCGCCGGAAACGGACATTAGCGAATAATAGGTTAGTCAAGACACATGAGATAGCAAAAAGCGCTTTGCACGATGCAACTAAGTGCAACTTACTGTTAGCGCATTATACTACTCTGGAAAAGATAGTTCTTGAATTTGAAACGTCTCACGCGGAAATATTAGCTTTAGATGACACAAACGAAATTGATGAGGATAAAATTCGCGAAACCTTTGACGAGATGTATTATCAAATTGTCGAAATTTACCAGGAGTTAACCAGTCAGCCTCTCGATTGTAAGACCGTGAATTCGTGCACAAACGTTAAATTACCAAAAATAAACATTCCAATATTTTCTGGAAATGTCAAGCAATGGCCCGAATTTTACTACATGTTTAACGCTCTGATTCATTAAAACAAATCTTTATCCAACATCGAACGCATGCAGTATTTGTTCTCATGTTTATCTGGAGAAGCTTTAGGGTTAATTCGGACATTTCCAGTACAAGGAGCTCACTACGTTGAAGCATATCAAAGATTAATCGCGCGCTATCGTAACGCGCGTGAACTCGCCTTTACGTGTTGGCGGGAAATGCTAAATTTAAATTTTCCGCCCAACGATCCTTTTGAATTCCGTCGCGTGTTCGATATATTTAACGAGGATTTAACAATTTTAAAGGAATTGGATCTCCCAACGGACAATTGGGACTTCGTGCTTTGTTATTTAATTCTATCGAAATTAGATTCACCTACAAGATGCGCATTCGAACAACTGCAATCTCCTACCGAGCTGCCTTCATATTTGAAACTCAAAGAGTTTCTTTACAACAAATGCGAAGCTCTTGTACGAGACTTACATTTTTCGACTCGCGATAGCAGTACTATTGACAAACCTCTTGCACGGAACTTTAATCAGGCTGCCAAAAAACGCACTTCAGCGCTTCTTTGCGATCTTAAGAAAGGACAGTCTGAAACAAATAGGTCCTCGACCTCCACCACTTACCTGAAGTGCTCCTGTTGCGGGGAAGACCACTCCATTTCCAAGTGCAAGGTATTTGCACTCAAGTCAATTCAGGATCGCCTACAGTTTGCTCAATCACACCGTTGGTGTTTCAATTGTCTTCATTCTTCTCATTATCTCAAAGATTGTAAATCTTTGTTTACATGTCAAAAATGTCAGCAAAAACACCATACTTTGCTCCATCGAGACAAAAATGCTTCTTTGGAAGATCAGCATCAACACCCCACGACGTCTACGGACCCGGAGACTTCTTCTTCCGACTCTAAAATTCAGGTCCTCACCAATTTAGGAGACAAGTCCATAGTACTATTGTCAACAGCCAATGTTGGCATTCGCGATTCATCCGGCCGTTTCCAAACCTTTCGCGCATTGATCGATTCGGGCAGTCAAGCTCACTTCATCACCGATCGCGCTGCGGGGCTCGTAGGCATCCCTCGTCAAGCCAGTTCTCAGAGAGTTAGCGGCTTAGGCCAATCTTCCGCAACCACGTCGGGAGTCATTCAATTAGAGATCGGTGTTAAGGGGCGGGTTCTCTTCAACATCAAGGCACTTACGCTGCCTAGTATCTGCGGCAACATGCCAACTGTTCGTCTAGATAAGTCATCGTGGCATCAGTTGAGAAACTTGCCTCTTGCCGATCCTGACTGTCACAAACCGGGACCGATTGATCTTCTTCTGGGTGCTGAGGTTTTCTCTTCTCTTCTGAGACCTGGTAATGTGAATGGTGGTCCACGTCAGCCATCAGCTTTCAATTCTGCATTTGGTTGGCTTCTTCTAGGTTCAGTTGGTTCGGACACTGCTCACGAAACGAAATCTTTCATCGTTACTAACGAGGACCGGCTTCACGAAGAGGTCCAGCGACTGTGGGAGTTAGACACCATTCCCCAGTCTTCACACCTTACTCCTGAGGAACAACTTTGTGAAAAAATGTACTGCACTGACCACTCACGGGACGGATCTTCGGGAAGATACATCGTATCCTTGCCTTTCCGAGAAAGGGGAAGGGATATCTCTTTCCCAGGGTCGCGTGAGATCGCTTTACGCAGATTCCATTCACTCGAGCGCAAACTCATAGCAAATCCAACCTTACGTGAACAATATTCTGCTTTCATGACTGATTATTTACACAGTGGTCACATGACTCGTGTTTCTGGAAAAGATTTGCACAAGGGAAAGTATCACATACCTCATCATTGCATTCTTCGTCCAGGCAGCGCTAGCACTAAGTTAAGAGTGGTTTTCGACGCCTCAGCGACAGATGTGAACGGATCCTCGTTAAATGATACCTTGCTTATCGGTCCAAAGCTTCAAAAGAACCTGCTGGAGCTTTTGCTGAAATTCCGTATACCATCGGTAGTGTTTACTGCTGATGTACGACAAATGTATCGCCAAATATTGGTTCAAGAACCAGATCGCGCTTTCCAAAGAATATTTTGGCGTTTTCATTCGTCGGAACCCATCCAAGAGTACCAACTAAACACTGTAACTTTTGGTGTCTCCTCTGCCCCATTTTTGGCTTGTCGTACTGTCAAACAGTTGACCAAAGATGAAGGTTATGATTTACCGCTAGCGCGTCGTGTGCTAACTTCGGATATTTACATAGATGACATCGTCACCGGTTGTAACAGCTTAGAACAAGCTCAACAAACGAAAACCGAAGTTATCGAGCTGTTCAAACGAGGTCAATTCGAATTGCGGAAGTGGGATAGTAACAAACCAGAATTACTCGCCGATCTGCCTCCGGAATACTGCCTCAATGACTTGGTGTCCATGGATGTTGATAACTCTCACATTCTCAAGGTATTGGGATTAAAGTGGGAGCCACGACATGATACATTTTCATTCGAAGTCCTGTGCCTCGATCGCGAGTGCTCTAAACGCACTATCCTCAGTGAAGTCGCTCGGGTTTTTGACCCTCTCGGTTTTCTATGCCCTTTGACGTTTTTCGCCAAATCCCTAGTACAAAAGTTGTGGGTTCTAAAGGTTAGGTGGGATGGCACCCCCCCTGTTGACATTGTTCGTCAATGCGATCGTTATACTAAACAATTACCGCTCTTGAAGTCGTTCAAAATCCCTCGATGGGTGTCATTCCCTCACATGGAGTCGTGTCAACTTCATGGCTTCTCAGATAGTTCGGAACTTGGATATGGCGCGGTAGTTTACTTGCGAATCACGGATGTTGACGATAAAGTCCAAATATATTTGGTTTGCGCCAAATCTCAAGTCGCCCCCACAAAAAAGATTTCGTTGCCTCGCCTTGAACTGTGTGCGGCAGTTCTTCTAGCAGATCTATTAAAATTCGTCAAAGATTTATACGTACCATTGCTTCCGATCTCCAATACCTTTGCGTGGTCGGATTCAACCATCGTGCTCGCTTGGTTACGTTCTCCTTCGTGTCGCTGGAAGACTTTCGTAGCTAACCGTGTCAGTCACATTCAAGATACCCTCGAAGGGACTTCTTGGCATCACGTGTCATCTGGAGATAATCCAGCGGATGTCGCTTCTCGTGGTCAATCTCCAGCCGATCTGATCGATAACACGTTATGGTGGGCGGGGCCTTCGTGGCTGATCCAGTCATCCGATTCTTGGCCGTCTTTCGATGGCAATGTCGACGAAATTGAACTTCACTCTGAGGAACGAGTTCGATCGTTATTTGTCCAACAGGACGAAAATCTGGTGGACCTATTACTAGTTAAATTTTCTTCGATTCGGAAAATCCAACGCATTCTCGGTTACTGTCTTAGATTCATCTACAACCTAAAGAATAAAGAATCTCGTCGTTTGTATCTTCCATTAAACCGTGCCGAAATTCACACTTCACTTTTGACAGTAGTTAAACGCACTCAACATGTACATTTTTATGATGATATCACGCGCTTGAAAAAGGGCAACCTTATGTCCAAACAAATGCGGAAGCTTAATCCCTTCATTGACGACCACGGTGTGCTCAGGGTGGGTGGCAGGTTATCACGATCTGGGCTCGAATTCGAGCATAAACATCCTGCCCTACTTCCTCGCGAATCTAAGCTTACTTCTCTTGTGATAGACGCTGTACATCGAGAACATTGTCACCCAGGCATTAACACAGACACAGCAGTTCTGGATTCTGTCCCCCAAGCGCGCCATCGGACATTGTCTGTCAAGGTGTATACAATGTTATCGCATAAATCCAGCACCTCTAGAACCTTTCATGAGTGACCTACCCGCCGCTCGCGTTAATCAGGTCAAACCATTCTCGATTGTGGGCATTGATTACGGTGGTCCGTTTCGTATAAAGGCCGGCAACCATCGCGGCGCTAAGACAAACAAGGCTTATCTTTGCTTATTCGTCTGTTTTACCATCAAGGCTCTACATCTTGAAGTCGCTTCTGACCTGTCTTCCGAAGCTTTTATTGCAGCGCTACGTCGATTTGTAGGTCGACGAGGTCGTGTAAACGTCATACACTCAGATTGCGGCACGAATTTCGTTGGAGCTAAGACTCAGCTCAATTCCTTTATGCAGACTGCTTCACAGTCAGAACAAATTGAGTTCCGTTTCAATCCACCATCGAGTCCCCATTTCGGTGGCGTATGGGAGATTCAGGTTAAATCGGTTAAAACTCATCTCTATCGCTTAATCGGTAACCAAACGTTAACTTTCGAGGAGCTGACGACACTATTCGTGCAGATTGAGGCCATGCTAAACTCTCGGCCTCTCTACCCGATGAGTTCTGACCCAAACGATTTGCGCGTGTTGACTCGTGGTCATTTTTTGACTTTGGAACCCTTGACTTCCGTGCCGGACGAGGATTATACTAATCTAAAAATCAACCGTCTGAGTCGCTGGCAACTCATTCAACGTTTCCAACGGGATTTTTGGAAACGTTGGAAGTTTGAGTATCTCCAATCGCTAACTCAGCGCGCCAAGTGGACCAAAGATTGCAACTCACTGTCTGTGAATGATGTAGTGATAATCCGACTCGAAAATACTGTCCCTTTGCACTGGCCTCTCGCGCGAGTCGACAAATTGCACCCAGGTCCCGACGGCGTTGTGCGTATCGCTACGGTTCGTACATCGAATGGTTCTCTTCTCACGAGACCATTAACCAAATTATGTCCATTGCCTAGTCAATGTGACTAATCATCTTCGCTTCCGCGGCGCATTCTCTCTTATCGATTTTCGTTAGTCTTATTTTCATTATTTTCTTTTCTTATCATTTTCATTATTATTATTAATATATATATATTTTTTTTTCTTTTTTCTTCTCTCTTTTCACTGTTCTTCATTCACGCAACGTTCCACAGCATTGCCCGTTTTGGTTTCTAAATTTTCTTTAAAATACACGTTGTTGTATTTTGGTGGGCGGAATGTTCCGTAACGCCAATTGCTTTTGACAAGCTGTGTAATAACCAATCGTATCGTCAGAATTTAAACTGTATAGTTTAAGTTCGCACAAGTCAGCTTAAATGACGGAAAGCCGTGAGCCGAGCCAGTTGAAAAAACACCGTTCGTCCCGTCAAATCTCGATCGCCGGTTGTCTAATCGGAATATCCTAAGACGTATTTTTATCGCAATTTACTTTAAAACAACAAGTGCTAAAGAACCACAATTCCGTTCCAGTGCTGACAGATGAGGCTGATGCAGATTTCACCATCATTTCACCGGTAAGTTGCTTGTGAAGTAACGTTACGCATTGTGTTTCCGCATTCGCCTGTCAAAAACCATATAATTAATTTATTTGTTATCTGTGTGGAATAGCCCTTGAGTCGGCTATTCCAACCCCTGTTCGTTCTTCGAACAGTTACTTTGTCTGAAAACCTATATTTTTTTTATAATTTACGCCAATTGGTTTTGGAAATACTCAGTCCATTATCAATTAAACAAATATTCTCGTACGGTCCACATGTTCCCTTTCACCTTCCGTTCCATATCCTCCCCCCATTCTTCACTAATCCCTTGTCACGCCTTCACCCCCATTTCAACACTTTATAGTTTAACATGCAAAACTAATATATGTTCACCCATTGTTTTGTACTGTAAGTAATTATATATTTTGTCCGGAGGAAGGAACAGTTTTTCCGAAACCGGTCGGCGTACATAATAAAACAATTTATTTATTTATTGCATCTCACTATACATAAAACACTATTTTTTTCACATAAAAATCAACCTCACTAGGACTAAGCCTGTATCGAGGTTAACAATTTACATTTGAGTGAAGCAAACATAAGAGTAGGTATCACAAACATAAAGTTATTCTACATACAAACACAAAATATTTCAAAATTAAAGAAAAAATGAGTATTAGATGTGTTACCAGATGGGTAATTTGACAGTATATTGTAACAATATTTGAACCATAACTAATCATTATTCAAAAGAAGAAGCAAAGTAGATAATAAAGACAGATAGGGTGACATTCACTTTTTAGCAAATGGGACTTATATAAAATCTTATTATTTAAGAAAGGACAAGGATGAAAAAATATTAAGACAATCGTCTGTCAATGCAAAAACCTTAATTAACTTTTTAAATTTAACTAAGGAATTGGTAGACTTAATATGATTTGGAAGAATATTGAACATAAGTGGTGCCTGATATAAATAATTTCTTTGACCAAAAGAAGTTTTAGTATGTACCGCCACAAAGTTCAATGTAGAGCTATTTCTAGTTGTCCGCATTTGTTGTGTTCTTTAAGCTAATTTAATATTGATAAAAAATCGACAAAGTATTTCAGTGATATATAGCTGTTTTATGCACATAACATTACATTCCTTATAAAGTAGGTTGGATGGATAACAGAATTTTTTTTTGTACATCAATTTAAGGATTAAATGACTTAAATAAATTAATATTGCGTAATTGTAAAAAGCATTCACTTTGTGGCTCATCATAATTTATAATAAAAACACATAAATTTGTTTTTGACCACTATAGTTTTATTTTCACTCTACCTATATATAAATTAATATTGTTTCACTTAATTAAAAAATAAGCTGATTCAGTTGGGTAAGGTGATCCGAATTAGAACGTATATAGCCATTTCGAATTAAAGATGAAAACCATACATTCTGAAACGGTTCCAACTGGCTACAAAGTCATAATGACGTAGAAAACACAACTGGGTGGCCACATACGGGCATTGACGGACAATAGTGAACGGGCAATATCAGTTCATTGTTGCCCGGTGTAATGTCAACACCACCATCAACATGAATTTTCGGCTGTAGAAAATTTATCAGTCAACTTAAAATAAGTAAAAAAAATTCTTTAATTGGCGTAATTTTTTTCAAGAATAAAAAAGCAGCGAAATTGCTCTACTATTTTTACGATCATTTGATCACTAGCGTGTAGACATAATTTTATATACCAGCATTTTTCGGAAATATTAGGAAGGTAGATATTATTGAAATAAATTTAAAGGTGTTTTACAAAACAAAAAGTAGATCTCAATAAATAATCTGCGGGCCACTGGTGTGGAGCCAGTGGAGAAAGAGAGAGCTGTCAGGGGGGGGGATGGCTCTCGGAGTCAGTACCCGCGAGCATCAGACAGATACCGCTACAGTCTATACTCACTACGTAGTCAGTTAGTGCTGATCCACCAGTTAGTTACCTGTTACCATCGCATCACTTCACCGTGCACTACTAAAATAATACAACATATACAATATTGTTTGGTTGAATGATGTAAACGGTATGCTCGTTCTGCATGGGATTAGTGTTTGGTTGGAGTGGAAGCAAGAAGTGTTGATGTCAGCCTGGCTGTCCAAAATAAATTCACCTCACTCAACTCACTAGATTTGTCGCGTGCCCAGGCTTCGGTTTCGTTTTTCGAGAATTAGTTAGCTTTTATTGTAAAGTGATAAAGTAATGTGTGGCCACTAACCAAGGTTCAAGACATGTGAGTGCGATGGGCGCCATGTCAGGAACCTCAATAACTAGGGGAAGGGAGAGGATCAGCTATGCCTTCTTCCTTTACTGCGCCTGCCTGCTGCGGACCGTCGGGGGTAAGTTAAGTAGCGAGTACCTACACCTACACACTCCAATCCGAGGTATGATTGCCAATGTGATTGACTATAATGACTATGTCGTTCAGAATTTACTTATAACATATTATTTATTAGGTATTAGTAGGTTAACAAGTATCTGGTAATAAGTAATAACTTATTAAGTGTCTAAATATATGTAAATAAAGGCATAATATTCTAAAGGGGAAAATAATAATAATAATAAAGATGGGTCCTTTTCAGAATTACGTTAATTTATTCACGTGGCATGCGAACATATTTCTAGATTGCCAATATATCAGTAAGATTAATTAGTTATTTTTTAAAATAACACGTACTTTATACCCTCTATTCCTGCAGCTGCTCTATACCAAACGAATATGACACTTAAATTAATTTATTAGATTCTGGTCTGTGAGAGAAATCGCTCTAAATTAAGCAACCTAAATAATTATTCATTAAACAATATTCTTTTCTGGCGTTAGTTGTAATTTTTGAGAGTTTTTTTCTAATTTCTTTTGCAAATTCCCCGGTTAAAATAATAATTTTTACGATGAATTTACTTCTTTACATAATAGAAAGGTTGCCATTTTCTCAATTTTTACCTAATAATATTTCAATAATTGAAGGGTTACTTACAATACACTTTATTAAAGCAGTATGTATAACATGCCTACTTCTTATTGCATTACGACTATAAAAATATTCATGATGTGCGCACAGTAGAAAAATGTGAGCTTTACTGGTAACGGAATCAAAATGCTGTGAGGAAAGCGGAACTATATAAATCAACAGGACTGGCTTGGTCAATAAAGTCCATAATTCAACTTTTTTCTATTCATTTTCGTAAGAGTTGAACATCAATATTTTTAGACAGTTAATAATTATATGCTATGTATTTGTAATTTTATTTAAAAAAATGACAATTCTTAGCTGAAGGTTTGAAACATTTATTTGTCCATATAAATTAAAACAAGGAAAGTTTGTTGTATTTAGCGAATCACTTGAATTTAACTTAGTAATACAATATGAACACGGAAATAATGTAAATAAATGAAAAAACAATCCTTTTTGGCGCATGGCATCATCGTGGTGTATTAAAAAACAAATGATTTATGTTTTACAGATACTAGTACATAACAGCCAGGGATATCTTTTTGATCCGGGGATGTTTTTTTAAGGAAATTAAAGAAGAAAAATTAAATAGAAAATAAAAATTGAAGACACCTGCGTCCTGGCCTGGCCGAGTTGACATCGCGTTTGGGTCCCACCCAGGTGTAGTGTGTTCAATTCCTCGGCTGGCTAAGTCCTCCATCACAACACAAGCAACATTTGTAGCTTACTGTGGTGGTAGTAGGAGATTTTCAAATATTGTCAGGTTATTTGTAACCCGGGAATGTTTGTCTTTCTTTTTTTAAAATTAACTATTAATAAAATTAATGAGAAAGGTAAAACAAAAATGTGACAAAAAAACGACCGTTTCTCAGAAAGCAGATTTGTCATGAAATGACTGATAAAATTTATCTCTAACACTAAATTTGTGGTAATCAATCACTAAATGAAATTTTAAACCTTCTGCCAAGTCCACTGTATCTCAAAGCGAAAAATGATGGCCAATCAATTATTGGTATTATAAGAAACGATAAATAGATATTGCTGAGATTGAAAAACTAAATATGTGGCTAAAGGCGGTTACGAGTATAAAATCAGCCCTGTACTAAACTAAATACATGGCTAAAGGCGGATACTAATATAAAAGTGGCCCTGCGCCAATCTAAATATGTGGCTAAAGGCGGATACTAAAATAAAAGCGGCCCTGCACTAAACTGCCACTGAGCGGAACAAGATGCTTACTAGTATTATAATACAAATGTAATGGTCCGACTGCGAGCGGTAAGTATCGCGAGTAGCTCCATACTACTTCTTACCTGCTCTATAATAATAACCAATAACCATCAACGTAGGTAGCTGTGGGACTTGAACGCAAGTAAAGTGCGTTTGCTACATCCAGAAGTGCCAGCCAGCCATCAGCCGGCTACCGGCAGACAGACCCGCTACATTACGTGTGGTAGAAGCACGCGCACTACACCGTGGAATCAGTGCACAATATGTGAATGTAACCGACTAGGCACAATGCGCAATGAGTGCCTGTCTGATGTACATTGGAAGATGGACATTTTAAATATGTGAAAAAAAGGATAGGGGTCAGTTAAGGAAACCTATTTAAAAATCCTTCAGATTACATACAAGATATAATATTAAGAAAACTCCAATGTCATATCCATGTCACGTCATGACGTGAAAAAACATACGAGATTACCGATATTTTTATGGGGGACAATCGAAATTTACAAGACTGGCACTTATGCCATTCTGCAAGATGTTCGGATAGCAGCACGATAAAGAGTGCCATGCTGATAGTCCAACTCTAGTGATAATGGTTCATTAATGGAGTCTTGTGTATATGACAGCACTATTATTGTATCTTCACCTACGGGATAAAACCTTAACATGTTTAAATAGGATTGACCCTTAGTTCCAAGACCTTTGCACTATTTTATTTATATTTTTTGTCCGAATGTGAGGTTGATCGTTGATGTTGGGTAGTCTGTCTGCAGTCGAGCGTCCCGCAACCCCAAACCTACACCGGACTCTTATACAGTGTTGACCATCTATCGACATTTCTTCGCAAACTGCGCATGACTCTGTTAGCTAATTGTTCTTCCGGGTAGAGTTCTAAAGCACTAGGTGTTGTCATTAAATTTATCAATTTCTTGAAAGATAACATTTTCAAATGAATTAGACCTTGGCAGAAGCGCATAGTATCGCAGTAGAAATGCTCGTGGTGTAGCTTGAACTGCTTCTCACGGAAACAATGGTATCTGTTCCACATTCTGCTAAGAGCATTACCCATCACTGACACCTGCCCTGCCCCACCTTCCTACCTACAAGTACCTCTGCCTGTCTCAAATCTACAGTAGGCTTCTTTACTGCTATTCGAAACAATACAAAACAATGCAATTATTCCTGTCATATATACTTACCTACCAAGCACCTCACCCGGTATTCAGTATCATAATATGTAGAGATTGATTAAAACAATCATAGATTGCACCAAAAACTTTGATGAAAAAGATTGAAAGGCATTAAAGACAACTGTATTTTATTTCTGTGACAATCATAAATCATTTACAAAAAGAAATCCCTTTATCGTTCTTGCATAATTTTCTTCTTCATAAGTAAGTGCTTTTGCCATATGTAGTTATAATTTTAAGATTATATCGCTTCAACATACAAATTTGAAATCAAGAAAGTTTGGTGGTAGGACGAAAAGATTGGCCGAGACGTAATATTACGATGCATAGAATAGGTATTGAAACATGGAGCCTAATTATTTTTAGTTCCTATCAAACATTACGAACCTAAGACTTTAACGTAAAAATCTTCCTCATGGACAGATACTCGTAAACAAAAACCATAATGAATTCCAGAAGGTGTGCAAAATGTATAATGCAATACAAAACATTCCATAATTCAGGGTACAACAAAAAGTAAACTGTAAAGAAGTGAAAACATTAGTTAGATTACGGAAATAGTCGTTTATGGAGGATATTTGACTGTCTCCCGTCTCCAGGGAGGGCCATCGGGTGGAAACTCCATCCAGACGGCCATGGCAGTGATGATGATATTTGTGGATTGGCTTAATCTTTGCCTAAGCTTCCCATGTGGTGGCGGAGAAGTGTTCACTTGCTCACTTGAAAGTATGCACTTGTCCCGCCCAAAACATTTATTTCCTAGCTGCAGTATCTCGGCTGGCGGAATAGTTGGCGATATACATTGTTGTATGTGACTTTTAGATAATGCCATTGTGATTAAGTTTAATTCACAGTTTTGGTGTATACAGCAAAGCGCAGAATGCGTTCAACAGTATTCTTTTAACGTTTTTGCGAAAAAAAGTGAAAACGACTTGACAGCATACCGGCTCTAACAGATATTCTTATTTTTCTCTCCATATCCCCAATGTCCTTCAGGTCGTCTATAACTGACAGTGGTTTATACATTATTTGTTTTGTAGCTTTGTGAAGTTCCCGTTTCGCGAATCAAAAACGGTGCCACAAAAGTCTGCACACCGCGGATGAATGGCCCGAGCAGTAGTAGACTAGAGCCAGAACTAGATTGAGCAGATAGGTAGTCAGGTACCTACCTGATGGAGTACCTTCCTCACTGTTTCTCGACTGGACCGATCCCCGTTCCCACACTTTCTACCAAATAATTGAACACCCGAAGTTAATTTGAATTTTATCGTCTTGTCGTTATATTGTTGCTTCATTTCGCTGAGGAAACATCGCCGTGGTGACTCGGCAAACTTGTATAAATAGTTTGTTTATCGCTAAACTAGCTCAGAGAGGAACATTAGTCAATAGTTAGGCCGATGTAAACTACCAACCTAATCAAAACCATAACTACCAACCACTGGACTGGGAAATTATATTTAGCAACACTTTTCCGAGGGCGTTTATGGAACACAGACCGATTTTTGACAAATTTTGTTGGCAAAAATACCAAAATATTACAGTTCTCTGATTGGTATCGCATATCATCATACAATTATAATAAAAACATCCTAATTATGTTTAATAAACATAATATTCATTTAGCTGACTCTGTGCTACCACGGAGAGTAGGGAAATGTTAATATTGTTCATTATTTAGCGAAGATTACAACATGGAAAACTGTAAAAGTTTGTTGTAAGTTTAATAAATTCATAAATTAATGATTTTTAGATAACATCTTCTGTTGAATCTCAGAAATCGTAAACCTTTAATAAGAATTCCGTCGCTAGTTTAACCATTTGTAAGAGAGTCGAGGGAGCAATAATAAACGTAAAATCTCGAAAAGATTTCTATCGCGGTCAACACTTGGCTAAGGAAAAGACGTTTTTAATAAAAATCAAAACTTGGATTGCCAGTGGCCTCGTAAAGAGCATCCATGAAAGAGACTAAAAACTTGGATTGCCAGTGGCCTCGTAAAGAGCATCCATGAAAGAGACTAAAAACTTGGATTGCCAGTGGCCTCGTAAAGAGCATCCATGAAAGAGACTAAAAACTTGGATTGCCAGTGGCTTCGTAAAGAGCATCCATGAAAGAGACTAAAAACTTGGATTGCCAGTGGCCTCGTAAAGAGCATCCATGAAAGAGACTAAAAACTTGGATTGCCAGTGGCCTCGTAAAGAGCATCCATGAAAGAGACTAAAAAGAAAAGCGCTCATAAGTCTGTATTAGGTTACTGCTCAAGATAAAGGGAAGAAATACATAAAAAGGGGGATATATTTCAAATACATATCATGTACGCTAATAGTACAATATTTATAATTGCATGATTTCTTTAGCGCTGTGTTAAATAAAAAAATTATATCTAGTCTTTTTACAACTTTATTTATCTAATATATTGCATTACATCCAATAAATTGGCTTACAACTTACAACGAGACTTATAAACTCTTATAACTAATGACTTACAAAACTAATGAATTTGAACAATGTCTTATTGCTTCCGATTTCTTACTACTAACACTTATATCCAAATTAATTATAATACACATAATATCTATCTGATTTTCTGAGCTGAATGTTCAACTACTAATTAATTATAATACACATAATATCTATCTGATTCTCTGAGCTAAACGTTCAACTACTAATTAATTATAATACACATAATATCTATCTGATTTTCTGAGCTGAATGTTCAACTACTAATTAATTATAATACACATAATATCTATCTGATTCTCTGAGCTAAACGTTCAACTACTAATTAATTATAATACACATAATATCTATCTGATTTTCTGAGCTGAATGTTCAACTACTAATTAATTATAATACACATAATATCTATCTGATTCTCTGAGTTGAACGTTCAACTACTAACTTTTTTTGATTTTTTTTTTTTTTTTTTTTTTTATATTAACTCCACACAGGAGGCTGAAGAAAATAATTTCCCTCAGGGCCTATGTCATCTTTGGGGATGCTGTGTGGAGGGTCTTTTTGTGGAGAGGAAGGAGTGAACATGGGTCTTGAAAAGTCCCATGTTGTAGGAGGGAGGAAACACAGAGGCCGGCAGTTCGTTCCACAGCCGAGCTGTTGAACTTAAGAACGAATCGTAGAAGCGACCCGTTCTCATGTGACAAATGTCAACCGTGTACAAATGTTGGGCGCGCGTTTGGCGTGTATCCCGACTACGCACCGGTGCCGAAGGGATCAATGACGCTAGTTCCTCAGAGCATCTTCCATTGTAATACCGATAGAACAAGGACAGCATACCTACCTGACGCCTGTGCTCTAAAGATTGCAGTCCGTTTGTTAAGATTGGGGAATCTATCAAACGGACCGCCCGTTTCTGCACAGAGTCAAGGGTTTTTTTCAGGTATTTAGGGGCTCCGGACCAGAGATGGCTGCCAAATTCGACAGTAGGGCGCACTAAAATTGAATATGATTGCACGAATATCACAATATTTTTCGCTCATTGATTCATAGATTAGTTAATGTGCCTCTATACCCAAGTACGTTTATTTTTTAATTGAACTTAATCTGACTAAACAAATTGCAATTAAAAATGGATATAACTCTAAGTTAGCTGAAAATATTTTATAAAAAATACATAAATAAGTTACTTATTTCATATATTTATCCTGCACAAAAAGATCAGGATGGTAAAATGGAGGAAAATAACCACAAAGTTTCTAATTCTATAATATAGAATTTTCCAAATTCAATCCTGTCAGTTTTTAAATTATTATAAGGAATAATAAGTCGCCTGAAATATCAATACAAATTGAAAATATCTCCCGAGTAAAAATAAATGCCGCCGACGGGAATTGAACCCGCGCCTTCTGATGTCCGGTCAGACGCTCTGGACCACTGAGCCACGTGGGCTTATTTCCAAAACGCCAAATAATTCAATATGTACTAGTACTTCAAACAACAATTACTGATTATTAATGAATAAAACCTTGTCTTATAAACATTAGTTTATCATTAAAAAATATATAAATATTACCTATATATTAAATAATAACGATAGATATATTAAAATGAATAAATTTGAAGTCTATCAACTAAATTGTAAAGATTGTTAATTATTTTATACATTTACCTACTTTTAAGTATACACACATCTTCGGATCTACCGGATCTGCCCTGATGATGGACACTGCAACGCTGTCCGAAACGTCGGCTAAAGAAGGAGTTAGCGCAACACGGCATAACACCCCAAATACTTTTAAGTTACCTAATTTAATTTAAGAGTATGAGAGCTTAAAAAGGTAAGTTTTTAATTTATGAATTTTCCAATAAGAGGTGTTATTTTGAATAGACCGCTATTTCGGTAGATGTTACTTTTGAAGCTGTCATTTTTTGACATTTGACAAGTAAAAACTACGCCATTAATAAAAATAGAACAATACACGCTTCAACAAAGCATTGAAATTATTAAAATTCACTTGAGTGAATCAAATGCAAATCATTTTGAGTGATGGTGAACATTTCCACCTCGGTGGCTTTGTCAAAAAGCAAAATTGTCGCATCTGGGGCTCGGAAAACCCAAGGGTTATTGTTGAAAAGCCTCTTTATCCTCAACGTGTGACTGTTTGGTGCGGTTTATGGTCCGGCGGAGTCATTGGACCTTAATTTTTAGAAAATGAGGCTGGAGCAACAGTTACGGTGAATGGATCGCTATCGAGAGAAGATTAATGATTTTTTATGGCCGGACTTGGATGGTATTGATCTGGACAACGTTTAATTTTAACAAGACGGCGCTAAGTGTCACACTAGAAACAAAACCATTGATATTTTACGATTGAATATCAAAATAACACTTCTTATTGGAAAATCTTGTAGTTGAATTCTGTTGGAATTGTTATGGATGCTCCGAAATTGTTATGGAGGCCCGGATGCTCCGAAATCGCGATCACCAAACTTAGTTGATGATGTTACTGATTTAAGATTTGACTTCCTTACACCAGTAAGAGTGTAAATAATAGGCTAAACATCATTGACAATCAAAAAATAATTTTAAATTACCCTTTGTTAAATATATTCCCTTAAAAAAATGTCTCATTACCCCTTCCTTAGGGCTTTCTGTGTGGAGATATTTTTTTAATCAATGTACATACGAGTACTATCGAACTTATATCAATTACCTTTATATTTAGACCCGCGATTCAAATCGACAATGCTATTTTAGGATAGGTTGTTTCATAAAATTTGAACAATTGATGAAAATTTGAACGTTCATTTTCGTTTTCTGTGAAAGTCCTATTCAAGTTCTGTTATTATATTGTTATAGGCTAGTTGCTTCACAGAACTGAAATAATAACAGAACTTGAAAAATCTTTCGCAGAACTTGAATATTGACTTTGAAATTTGAAAAATTGTTCTAATTCTCCGAAACAAGCCGCCGTTTTGTTTTCTTGTTTCATTCTTCGGTTTTCTGACAAAAACAGATGGTAGATAGCAATCACTTTATAAATAGACATATTAATGAAATAAAACAATGACAACTTTGTTCGTAACCACGAATTTATCTAATAAGCAAACACTATGTATTTTGTTTTTAAATTTGTTTTTGGGGTGTTATGCCGTGTTGCGCTAACTACTTCTTTAGCCAACGTTTTGGACAGCATTGCAGTGTCCATCATCAGGGCAGATGTGTTATTTGAGGTTGTGGTGAAATGTGAGCTTATGTATGAGGTTGTGATACCGTGTTGCCAGCTCCAACCCTCTGAGCTAACATTAACGTATATTTTTATTTTTGAAGTGAAACTTCTTTACGCGCGTCATGCAATTTCGATGACCGGAGTAAAACCGACTCATGACCGAAACGAAAATGCGGGACCACCGATTAAAGTTCATTTGATCTAGTCAAAGTTTTGAAGTAACATATAAATGCTTCTTAGCTCATCCCGACAACTGGCGTTGGTGGTGTAATGGTCAGCATAGTTGCCTTCCAAGCAGTTGATCCGAGTTCGATTCTCGGCCATCGCACATTATTTTTTTGTTTTTAACGCCTTTTTCATTCAATATCTTATTTTTTAGTAGGTCAGAACATTTTTTAAAAGAAAATAATATTGCAAAATAATAAAAACACTTATCTCACTGTGATAAAACATTACTCCGCTAGAGCGCGCTTTGCGTTATTGTGTTGGATTAAAATTATTATCTAATCCGTATATTATGATAATTGTATTACATTTATTTAATTAATTTATTTATTTTGATAATATGTAATAATTTACAGAAAAAAAAATTAAAACTATCTCCCTCTGATAAAATATCCGTTCGCTAGAGCGCACTACGCGATCTTGTGTGGGATTCTATTTCTGTACATTGTACATTATTTTTAAAAATATATTATATTTTGGGTGTGATGTAGGTAACATTATAAAACATAACAAGCTCTCATATTTTCAGAACCTACATAATATAATCAATTTATGCGGCTTTGCTTACAGTTGGTGCTCAGCGTGGTTGGCTTTCAATCAGTTAAGCGAGGTTCGATTCTCGGCTGTGGCATTTTTGAAGTGAAACCTTGTTGAGGTGGGGGAGCCGCTCACGAACGTTCTCTCTCTTCTCTTCTTTCCTCTCTCTCAGACACCAGCGAACTGCGCCACGCCAAGCATCAGCTGAAACTAGAAGTTTCACTTCTGTCTTGCGTAGGCTTGACACACCCACTTTTTTTTTTATTTAAAGTGGTTTTATTCGTTTAGCTCTGGTGTAGCCGTCAATTACCAAATACCAAGAACTATTGAGCTTAGCTCCATCGTCTCTGTTTATGTTTACGGGATTTTTATGGATTTCAATCTCCTCCGTAATCAGCCGTGCTCTATAAGTTTTGGGTCTCCCCAGGACTTCAGGAACAAATCCAAAGTAATGCCCGTTGTCAATAAAATGCTCGGCAATTGCCGACTTGTCAGGGTGGCCGAGTTTACAAGCTCTGAAGTGTTCTGAGATCCTTTTGGAGATAGTCCGCTCTGTCTGGCCTACATAGACCTTGTACTATGAATTTTGATATTATTTTAATTTTTAAACCAATAAATAAAGATAACTTATTATTGTTTCGTTTCAAAATTATCATTAAATAAAATAATATATATACGCCCATATGGGCTTTTACACGCATGTCATGTACTCGTATACATAATGTGTACGAGTGGAACAGTAATCATGAAGTAAAGTTTGTATTTAACTTTATACAGAACCCGTGCATAATAATCATATTGTTTTATTTTAACCTTAATTATTATTGTTATTGAGGCATGTTGTTATAGCCTTCTGATAACTGTAGTCCGTGCAGTCGAACACAACATCAATTTCTGCGAAAGTATTGCCAACTGCATGCAATGTAGGTACAAGCGAGTATATAACTCTAATGTAGGTACAAGCAAGTGTATAAATGACTCAGTCCTGATATTGTTAATGCAATTAAAAAGAGTTTTCGATTGAGTATTTGTAGTTTGTATGTTGAAGTTGATTAAGCCCAGTAAATCAGGACTGTCTATAATTTCAACAATAACTTTTTTAAAAGGCAAGTCTGAAACAAGTAATCTCCCTGGGAGTTTTAATATTTTTGAAGTGAAACTTCTTTACGCGCGTTATGCATTTTCGAGGACCGGAGTAAAACCGACTCATTACCGTCACGAAAAACCGTGATTATTTCGCTATAGGAGCCTAGCTAATATTATATACCTAGTTTAGGTCACTCTCCGAACTCAGCTTCGCGGTCTAGAGGCAGATCGCCCGACTCTCGTCGTGAAGAACCGAGGTTCGATCCCCGCTTTAAAAAAATTATTTTTTCTTTTTGTGATTTTTTTAATATGAGGAAAAGTGATAAAATGCTCTCGTGCTGCGACTTTTAGATACTTTGACTATATGATATTTTGGTCGAAATATAGCTTACAAATCGAGCCGATAGAGTCGCTGGGTATTTTGATTCATTATTTTTATTTTGAATCATTAAAATTACTAATCAAGGCCGATAACGCGACTAATTACCCTCGCAGACGTGCGTGACAAGTTTTTTTAGTAAAAACACAGCCGTAAGTGAGTTTTTCAAAATTTAGAATTTTTTTTCAAATTCAGACTCCATACGGGTATGAGACTGTTAAAACACGATAGATCTTTTCCAAAACGGACAAATATACGGAAATATTTTGAAAAACGACAGATATGACTTCACACTGCCGATATATCTTCGATTCGACCCTATATAAAGCGTTAACGAGACGTTATGTGATAGGAGTACACGTTCTATACGCGGTTCTCGTCGCGCGAGATACCTCTCCTCGCGGTCTAGACTCAGAGCGTTCGACACTCGTTATGCAGGACCCGGGTTCGAATCCCATATTTTTATAACTTTTAATTTTTTTTATCACACGCTACTTATAAATATGTCAATATTAGGAATCTAGTTAAACGTTCATTTGTTAACAACACGCCTATAAATAAATTAATGCTTTTTAAAACTATAATATACAGCATTCTGAATAATAATAATATGAAATGAAAAGAGAGAGAGAGATGAATACTAAAAGTTTCACTTCCGTCGTGCGTAGGCTTGCCACACACTGTATTTTTTTCTTTCATCAAGTGGTTGTAATTTGTAGTCTTTACAGGTAGACCGAGTTTATAGTTGATATATCTTAGAAACTTTTGATGATTTAAATAAAGATTTATAATTTTGATGTGTTTTTAAAGTCTCTCTTCCATTACGTAGAATGAAGCCAAGAAGTTCAGATCATTAATGTCATTCACACAGAGGTGAGGGAAACATTGCTAATTTTATATTGAAAGTTGAATGGTTGATTTATTCTGAAAAATCTTATGTGACATTTAATAACCTTTAGATAAAGCTTGCACCAATCTTGTAAATTATTAAAAAAAACTTAATGTGAAATGTGAGTTTTATATTTAATTAAAAAGCTTTAGATTGCCGGCGAAACGCAATACTTTAATATTATAATCAAACCCGGTAGCGATATCATTAATAAAAGTATTTGACTTAAATGCGACCCCTGAACTGAACTGAACTGACTTGTGGCCACGAATTTGTATGACAGGTCCATCCAGTAAAACCACTACACAAGAAAGGGTCTCTGTAAAATGATTTATCAGTTCCTACCTATTGTAAACAACACATTCTTTAGACGCAATAGTTCTAAATGTGTATTAATGGTTGACTTTCTACTGAATTTGAACGAAATTAAAATGAACCGCTTTCTGTTTATATTATCAACCGTGAATAAACTACAATTTGCCGAGTGTAAATTAATAACAGAAGCAGCAAGCCACAGCTCTAGTGTAGTGACTACAGTATGTATATATAGTCGCTAGTAACCGGTAGGTGAGCGCTGCCAACTACTACAGACAGTAGATAATATGTGCTGACCGGATTTTTTTTCGGTGAAAGTACTCGTACTGTCTGCCGAACTAAAACTGCTCGGCCATCATATGTGGAAGTATGATAATACTACATTTTATAATTAAAGTTGACCAACTGATATATACATTACTCTACAGCTAAATTCGTAATTATTTATTAATTATGGTAATGTGACCGATGTACATAATTATCCCCTCTCTGTACCAATCTGCATATACCGAAAATAAGTGCATAATTTTAGTTTTTTTTTCTATTACTTTTCATATAAGCTTTCATTATACTTTTTAGTGTTGTTTTGAAATCTCTTAAGTTATTGTTAATGAATCTCATCTTTTCTGGCAATTAATCAAAGATTTTTATTTGTAGGTGTCTGTTATTCTATTGTCAAAAATATTACATACCCGAAATGGTCATTTGTATTTTTGCCTAAAATTTTTTGTGTTTCTGAAAGGCGGTTATGTTTAAAGAAGCAAACATATTGTGACTTGACATTTTAAATAAGTGAAACGGAAATTCTTAGTTTTATGTCACTTTATTGATATATATATATATTATCGTCCGTACCATCATCAGAACAGTCCTGATTATGGTACGGACCTACCTACGTAGGTACCGAAACCGGTCAACGGTGAGAAATGCCCATCTCATACAGGACCCAACCGAGAGACAGGCAGGGTTCTCATTGCCTCCAAAACCATCAATAGGTTAAGGTGCTCCCATAGCCGCTGTGCCCACACCATGCACAGATGGGGCCTTAAAGAGACGGCGATGTGCGAATGCTGGGCGGTGCAGACCACCGAACATGTGGTCAACGAGTGCCCGCTCCATTCATTCCCCGGTGGGATTGATGAGGTCCACAGGTCGCCTGAGGCGCTAGACTGGCTCGCAGACCTAGATGTCCGAGAAGACCGAAACCGGTTGACAATAAAATATATCAATAAAGTGACTTAAAACTAAGTATTTCCGTTTATCCGTTATCCGTTTCATTTATTTGAAATATTTCTTATTTAATTTATACATTTTGTAAAGTTGTGTGGTTTAGGTCCAGAATATTTATTTTTCTTACTTTTAATTCTTTAAATACAATTCCCGAGATCATTTGAATTATAAGTATCTGTAATAATGTATAATTAATTAATAATTTAATTTCTGTAGTGCAATTTAAAGGATATAATAAAAATAATAATAAATAAAAAAGCGTATAATAAAAATGTAATTTCGTAAAAACCTAATTTATATGTGTTTATATAAGTTAACTTTATTTAATAGTGAAAAATGTATAAAATATATTTTGGTTATATCTATACATAGCGATTATCAATTTTCAAAAGAATAGTTTCTAACAAACCTGTCTACCATTTACAAGTTCTGTAACGGCTGTCTATGGACTTTCTAGTAGAGCGAAAAGAAGAAAAAAAATAATACAACAAAAAAACCCGTTGAACACCATGCAAATATGTAGAAATCCCATCAAAGTGTCACGGTAAACTTGGTATATTTTCCTACAGCAAAAGAACCAAGCTACTATTAATGATTCTTAAGGCCACCAACAATCCCGGAAAACGAAACATGTATTATTTTATATTTTCGTAGAAAGCAATCACTTTGTGGTTTAACATTTTAATGAAATAAAAACAATATTTTTTGTTTAAAACCACGAATTTTTATTAATTTTAAGACCGACCGGTTTCGCTACACTCGAGCATCGTCAGGGTACAAAATTAAACTGAAACAGTAACAGTTTAATTTTGTACCCTGACGATGCTCGAGTGTAGCGAAACCGGTCGGTCTTAAAATTAATAAAAATTCGTGGTTTTAAACAAAAAATATTGTTTTTATTTCATGTATTATTTTATTTATTCCACTACTTAAAACTACTTACAAAATATGATCGTGAATATATGTATGGTAAATTGTAATTTTCTTAGTCCTCCTCACTAGGGCGACCTGTCCTGAAGAGGACAAAAGTTATTCAGTTCTATGTTATTTGTTTTATCTACACATAGGTATATTAATACATAGGAGTGTCCTCACTCAGATTTCTGATATTTTAGATTCCTGCACAATGCAACTGTGATTAGGGATTAGGGGAAAAATAATGAGAATCTCAGGAATTTATCAACGTTTATCTCGGGAATTTTGGCTATTTGCAGCCTCTAGGAAAGAAAATGTGTTAATAAATATATTTTTCAAATTATTTACCTATACTGGGTTATTACAATTGTTCTCACTCACAAAAGAAAAAATCCAGTTATAAAAAAAGTATTATTCAAATAGGTACACAAAATTACAAAACCCTCTCAGTCTAAGAATACACATAATATTACAAAACACATAAAATTCAATGAAAACTTTTTCAAATGATATATAATACAAAGAGTGGCAAAAGACACTGGATACACAATAGACACAAAGAGATAAACAAATGATACGTAACATAATTAGGTCAACAACTGTTATTTAAACACAAAGTGAACGATGTCCTATCGATACCTAAAATCCTGGTCAAAACAGAATTCTGCATTCCGAAAAGTTTCACTCGAGACCGCCAACAGGCTTTCGATGCTACTTCCAAGGTGCACTGCACAATGCACAACCAATGTTGATTCACATAGAAGAAAAATAATGGTTAGTTAACTCCCTCGAAGAAATGCAGATATCTTCCACATGACTTGTAGTTAACTATAAGTATGCTTGAGCTAAATTATTTTTTTTATCGTTTTTAATATTTTGGTTAGTTGAATACTGTTTTTTTCTCAATATTATGTTAACATAAATAAACAAATCGTCTTATTCAACTATTTTGCGAAGTGGTTACATAAATAAGGTACCTACCTAAGTAGAGATATTTTTATATTTTTTTTAGGTGACTACATTATTTATTTATTTCGTACAGCGCCGCTTTTGTGAGATATCACCTCAGGGGCGCTTTTAGGGACCCATTACCTAAGATACATGTGTATTATGTGGGCACGTTTTTATTAGGTGACTACATTATTTATTTATTTTGTACAGCGCCGCTTTTGTGAGATATCACCTCAGGGGCGCTTTTAGGGACCCATTACCTAAGATACATGTGTATTATGTGGGCACGTTTTTATTAGGTGACTACATTATTTATTTATTTCGTACAGCGCCGCTTTTGTGAGATATCACCTCAGGGGCGCTTTTAGGGACCCATTACCTAAGATACATGTGTATTATGTGGGCACGTTTTTATTAGGTGACTACATTATTTATTTATTTTGTACAGCGCCGCTTTTGTGAGATATCACCTCAGGGGCGCTTTTAGGGACCCATTACCTAAGATACATGTGTATTATGTGGGCACGTTTTTATTCACTTTATGAACATTGTTACCGAGCTATGTGTGCGTGTAAGGGGCGTGCATAATCTACGCAATTTTATTAATCAGAACAGACAATAAGGCAGTAATCATAAGTTGAAATAACTTGTTACATAAAGTGACGTAATGAAATAGAAGAAGAGAGTAAAAGAGCACCAGCGAGCAGCGAGCAGTGTACGGGGCCGGTAGTGCAGTGCTTAGGCAGCAATTCCGATCACTATCAGGGCGGAAAGTTGAAACTAGCGTGGAAGCGCTCAAGCAGCTCAGGATGAGCCCGAACAAGTCTTTGGTTGGTGTTGTGCAATCACTGCTCGCTACCTGCTCGTGCTGCTGACACGTTTCTGCATGTTGTAACACCTCCATTGAAGCGTGCTCCCCAGTTCCTTGCATTCCATCACTAGCTCATCACCGTGGTTGGATTCATATCGCGTTTCCGCCATTACGGATTGATCCCCGCCTACTGCTTTGTTTTAAATAAGGCATATCGCGATTCGTCTGCAATTAAATGTGAAGAGATTCCATACACCACCTCCCGTCGTTCCTCGGTGGTTAGACGCCTGGACAGCTTAAGCCCCCGTCAGTTATCCTTAGAAGTGCTCTTGTTTTCATTTACGAAATTGGATATAATAATATGAGTTGACGCAATGTAGATTGGTTCAGAAGAAGTAATAATGCTTTCTGCCATTGTGCGCATTGTACACTCAAATCCTGCCATTTGCAAGACACTAATTAGTTGTTTTGCTTTAGAAACTAATGAGTTTCCCCAAGGTGAGGGGAGTTACGCAAGAACTGCAGGAAGCTGGGCTTCTTCAACAATGCCGTAGATTACATCAATCAGCTGATACGAATCGACTCCAATCAGTTGTTATGGTTTTGTACGGCGGATAAAATCTGTGCCGTTGCGCCAGACTAGAGTTGTTATCGATTTTAAATATTATTGATATTGAAAACAATTTTAAACATTGTTATTGATTTTAGAAAAATGTGTTTTTGATGAAACCGACAGTATGGAGACTGGGTTCAATGGCGCAATTGGAACGCATCTGCCCGACAAACGCAAGATTCCGAGCTCGAGACACCTATAGATTCTGAGCTCGAGGCACCTATAGATTCTGAGCTCGAGGCACCTATAGATTCCGAGCTCGAGACACCTATGTATTCTGAGCTCTAGACACCCATAGATTCTGAGCTCGAGGCACCTATAGATTCTGAGCTATAGGCACCTATAAATTCTGAGCTCGAGGCACCTATAGATTCCGAGCTCTAGACACCTATAGATTCTGAGCTCGAGGCACCTATAGATTCTGAGCTCGAGGCACCTATAGATTCCGAGCTCGAGACACCTATAGATTCTGAGCTCGAGGCACCTATAGATTCCGAGATCTAGACACATATAGATTCTGAGCTCGAGGCACCTATAGATTCGAAGAATAATGATTAGAAGATAAAACATTAAGCCTGTCAGTGGTTGAGTTGTCATCGCGCTTGAGTCCCACCCAGGCGTGGTGCGTTAAATTCCTCTGCTGGCTAAGTCCTCCATCACTACACATGTGATTTAATTTCAACAGAACGCTGACTAACAATTATAATAAAAGTGTTTTAAACGAAGGCTTTGTAAAACGGAAAAGATAAGAGATTTTGCATTATTTATTTGGGCACTAATGAAAAAAACTCAACATCATTTTGCCATGTTATCATGAATAATTTACACCACAAAGTTTCGCGGTTCGGTGTATATATTATACTAATATGTAATAATGTATGTATATTATTTGAATGCACTTTTCAGCAATTATTGCGGGAAAAAAGATTAATGGTGCGATATAAATTACTTAAAAATGAAAAAAATTAATATTTATTTTTCGGAATAACTTTATTGAGTAAAACCTCAAATTGTAATATTTAAATATTGAAGACAATATTAGTGATTTCTAAACGAAAATCTGAAACAGAAAAATCAGAAAAGGAAACGGTCACATCTGGGACTCGAACCCAGGACCCCTGTCTTTCTTTCTTTTTTTGAAAAAAATTAACAATAAAACGATGCAGCTACGCCAAAAATTGCAATACCTATCTAGTAAATTGAAAAAATAAATATTAAGTTTGTAAAATTAAATTAATTAAATATGTCTAGTTTTATTTCATGTTTCGTTTAGATTTATTAGTATCATCTTCTTATTCAATGGTATATTACATTTATGGGTATAACCTTCAATATAAGTTAAACGAAAAAGTTGTTCCTGAATATTCATTCATCTTTTATACCAAGTCAATAGGTATCCCAAATAAATAAAAATAAAGTTATGTTTATTCGAGACACTAGCTAGGTTATAAACCGATTTCATCAGAAACTTTGTAATCAATTATAAAAGGTAGCTGCCAAAAATATGGTAAAAAATATTTGCAAGGTGATATTGTTAATTCTGAATTTGAAATATGATGTCGACAACGTTTGATAAAAAGGTCCCAATGGTCGATTAGTTTAAGACGCCACCGGCGTTCGATTCGTAGTTGCAACCGTTATCTTTTTATTTTTCTGCGTCTTGTTCTATTTCGAAATATTAGTATTATCTTCAGCTTCAATTTAAAAAAAAACACACAGCAGGAATGTGATGTGTGCCTTGTGTTTGAAATATTTCCCAGATAGTATCTAAATTATTTGTTAAAATCATTGTATATTATGAGACATTGTATATTAATATATACAATCAGAGACGTGGAATCGTTGATTTGGCAGTTGATATTTTGTTATACAGTGAGGCAGGTGTGGCCGATCGGACGAAGTTTAAACGGCAGCGAAGAATTTAGATTGTCGGTGGCTTGACACAGGTCTCTAATTAATTTAATGAAATTATTGGTTTTGGCGGTTGTGAAGCAAATTATCTATCAATCAAACGAAATGGAATATCACCGCACTATTAGTCAATTTTCCGCACGGGTAGTTTGCGGTCGGAACAACTATTATCTTCTTCGGATTCCAAACTCTCTACCGGCCAGGGGCTCCCAAACTGTCGCTCAGGAGAAACAGGCAGGTGAATTATTACTTACGGTTAATGCAGACAAATGCAGAGGATTTTCAGTATACTTTAATGTTTTTAGTTGATATTTACTTCAATGAGACTTATTATATTTTATGAAATTGCAAATGATTTGAACGAATTAGGCAGTTAGACACTTGTAGAATGAACACTGAAAACTTTCGGAAAACCTGGACATAAAAGTCATGTTTGCCAGAATGGAGGCAAAGTTAAAATTGTTATTCAGCGGAATGGGACATCAGTTTTTCTAATAACTTTGTACTATATGGACTCCGTGAGAGTGAAGAAAATAATTAGCTACGTTGATTAATAACTTCTCATTCTAAGCATGTTCATCGTTCGTGTTTAATGGTCATCAAACCTGGTTTGAGGTTCTCAACTTTTAAAGCCTCGCCCACAGTTCAACAAAGTTTGGGATCCGCCGCACCAAATATTGTGAAATGTGACCGCTCGAATTTTTTTTCAGTTGACGTTTGACACAGTTCTAGTTATATTATTATCGGTGCCTACAAAATTTCAAATTATTACTTATATTTTGAATCTGGAGCTTGGACGACATAGTTTTGAATATCTTTTCTACATAATAGATTTAATTAAAATAATTCAGATGTTTTGTGTAATTAAAAATATTAGAAATTAATGAACCTACAAGTGTGTTCCCATCTGACAGCTCGATCTTGCTGCGTACATTATTAAATACAACGTGTTTGTCTTTATTTCCTTAACTCTCTCATACCGTGCGCATATTTAAAAATACATATAATATTTCCTCCCTATCTAGAGCGAATAGAAAATGAGGGTCCATTTTCTCATTTATTGCTGGCATTACTGGCCTTGGATTTTATCTAGGTAGGTACGATCAGGCGGCAGCCATGTTTATAATATATGATTTTTTTTATTTTTGAATTTGTGTTTTGAAGGTATATTGTAATTGTTTAATTTGTACGTACCCACTTAATAAAAAAATTGAATTACTGTATTGTTGTATTTTTGTACTATTTGTTTTAAAAAGTGAAATATTCAAAAAGTTGAGTAGCAATAACAACTAATAAAAACTACTGTAAAAAATATAATAGTTCGACGAGGTTATCAATTATAAATATGATTATCACTGTCAGTTTTAATTCAGACCTGGAAGAGATAAATGAACAACATATGATCTGGATTAATTATATTAAAAATATAATTGTCTGTAAATATAATAAAATTTAATATAATGATCTGGATTAATTATATTAAAATAAGTTAAGTAGAGTATTTTAAAAATAAAATATTATCTTCAGAAAATAACCATAAACAAATGTGGAAAACTGTTAATTTCGCCATAGAAAATACAAAAAAAACACAAAACATTAAGTACATTGAACATGATAAAAAAATTATAGATGCCAATATACAGCCTAAACCATGTGCAAACATATTTAATTCCTTCTTTGCAAATGTTGGGAAAAATCTTGCGAAAAATATCCATAAGCCTTCAAACCAAGAAAACCATAAAAATAAAAATATACAGAAACGTAATATACTTTTAATGTTTGAAACAACAACAGAATGTGAAATCTCGAAAATAATAGAAAATATGAAAGGAGGTTCGTCTCCCGGTTTTGATTCTATTACGACACACATGTTAAAAACTATGAAACCTCACTTAATAAAACCTATCACTCATTTAATAAACTTAAGTTTAACAAATGGAATTTTTCCAATGAACTACAAAACCACAATAATCTCACCTATTTACAAATCTGGAGATCCACATCAAGCAACGAATTATCGCCCAATATGTCTAATTTCTAATATAGGAAAGATCTTTGAAAAAATAGTAAAAAAACAATTGGTAAATTTTATAGATAATAATAAAATATTACACAAAAACCAGTTTGGCTTTATAAAATCACTCAGCACAAGATGCTATTGCTAACGTAACGTCATACATTCACGAATCATTAGATAAAGGTAAAAAATGTGCGGGTATATTTATTAACCTTAAAAAGGCATTCGATAGCATATCCCATGAGATGCTTTTAAAAAAATTGAATAATATCGGCATAAAAGGCAACGCGATTAAATGGATCACCGACTACTTAAAAAACCGTCCTCAAGTGGTAAAAATCAATCGTGTTAATAGTGATCAAGAGATTACAAGCTTTGGAATCCCCCAAGGTACAGTGCTTGGACCAATTCTATTTACTATATATGTAAACGATTTTTTTTCAACCTTTACATGGTCAAATTACGTCATACGCCGATGATACAGTAATAATAATAAGTGATAAGACTTGGGAAAAAGTAGAATTAAAGGCCACAGAAGACATCAACACGCTCAAGAATTTTTTCGACACTAATTTATTGTCACTTAATAATGAAAAGACATTTGTAATTCCAGTTGCAATCCATACAAATGATACTCCTTAAAATTTTAACATTGTCATACATAATAATACTAAAATTCACAGCCAAAACTATTGCAAATCAAACTGTACAGTACTAAAAACAACAAATAAAATTAAATATCTAGGAGTAATTATTGATAAAAATCTGAAATGGAAGGAACAAATATGTCAAGTAGTAAACAAAATTAGAAAATTAATATATATATTTTTAAGAATTAGAAACTTTCTGTCGATAAAAAATCTATATTTAATTTACTATGCCTTAGTTAAATCCACTTTACAATACGCTATTATTAGTTGGGGATCCGCGTATAAATGTAACCTTCTTCCAATTGAAATTATACAAAGAACAATTATTAAAATTATGTTAAAAAAATCCTTTGACTACCCAACAGAACGCCTGTTTGAAGAATTTCAAGTACCTACATTTAAAGACCTATATATTAAAAACTCATTAATCCAAATTATAAAAGAAAAAGATAAATATTTATTTTTAAATGAAAACAGAACGCGACTTAGACATGTTTTTCTATGCCCAAAACTAAATACGTCTTTTGCACAACATCATTATACTTACCAGGGAAGAACTTTTTTCAATCGTCTACCAGAAGAAATCAGAAGCATTAATGATAAAACCCGAATACTGCTCTCTGTCAAGAGACACTTTAAAAATATTCTGAAAAAAAAAACTACTGTCACTTAATTAATCTCACAAATATCCTTAGTTTTCCATAACTTCCTTTCTTTTTTAAAATTTATTATATTAATATATTATTTATTATTTTTTTTGGTAAACTAACGTTTAAGACAAGATTTTTTATGCATAGCACAAAGGGTAACAATTATTTTACAAGCAATAATTATTCGCCTGAAACACTCATCCACATTGAAAAATCTCCATTGAGAAATCGAAGGGACACGGGTTCGAGTCCCGTTGGCGTCATGTATCTTTTATCAGGAGATTTTTCAATGTGGATGAGTGTTTCAGGCGAATAATTATTGCTTGTAAAATAATTGTTACCCTTTGTGCTATGCATAAAAAATCTTGTCTTAAACGTTAGTTTACCAAAAAAAATAATAATTAATATTTGACAAGTTCAAGTATTTCACCAAAAAATGTAGACAATTTGTCTCGACGCCATCTAGTGAGAGAGTTAGCACTTACAATGCCTTTCTCATATAAAATAAAGTTGGTTGTTTTCAGGTGAAAAAAATGTAACAAGCAGTAATTGTTGAATGAAACACTAGTATATATTGAATTATTTCGCGGATAAGAGATAAGCCGCCATAGCTCAGTGGTCAGAGCTGTCGACCGGAAATCGAAGGGACACGGGTTCGAGTCCCGTTGGCGTCATGTATCTTTTATCAGGAGATTTTTCAATGTGGATAAGTGTTTCAGGCGAATAATTATTGCTTGTAAAATAATATATTATCCTTCACTACTATCAAAAAAAATACTACAGCAAACATACATTTATGTACAATGAATTATTTAAGTACTAACTAACAACAACATTTATGTACACTCCCCTTCCATACACAAGCAAATGCTTTCAATGGAAGAGTAGTAAAAAGACCCAAGATGTAAAATGAATTATGTACCATGTAAAGATATTATTAAAAATAAAAAAAATTACAAAAAAAATAAATAAAAAGTTAAGTGACACCCATACCTACAATAATGTGTTTTATTATTGTATGCTTACAATTTATTTTATTTTTACGTTATCATTATCGTTAGAGTCTATGTTTGCACTCCAAACTTACTGGGATAAATTCCTTACTCGTGTGTCATAAATAATAGGTACTGTAGATATGTTTCTAATTAGACAAAACTGAGAAAAATCATTTAAAAATAAGGATTTAATGCAGCATGTCATATTAATCTTTCGCTCATTATTTTACTCTGGGGAAATATGTTCTCGTACTGCACGCTATGTTTATACTCAACACTTTCACATAATACAAATACCGCCGAAATACCTACTTTGCCAAATCAACAATACGAAACTATGAATAGAATAACTGTACTGGTTGTATGTAAGCATGTCGTTGGGTGAATAAAATAGCTCTTAATGCACTATTTGGGGAAAGCATATATTATTTTGTTAACATCATCATGGGAATAAAGAATTCAAGGTCGTCATCTCGGTGTTCTTCGACTCTAGTTCACATGTCAGAAGCCCATAAGTCTCTAAAATCAGGAAAATATTAGATGATTTTAGTATGGTTCTTAAAGAGATTTGTTTAATTATCTCGTAGATTTGCGCTTTTAACAGAAATACCCAAAGTTTAAGTAAAAAATTTCATAGAATTTATTGTTTATTTGATCAATGAAAAATTCCTTAACCATTTGATTTGTTTAACCTGTCAATTTCACTAATGTATCCGTCTAGAGTAAAAATGAGGACTTATACCAACACTTCGTTATGCACAATGATTTGTTTTACGTCTGTAAATATATAATTAACCTTTTAACAATAATTGATGCGCTGTTCAGAGTGAGTTTGAAACATTTAACATTATTGGAAAGTTATTTTTTTAATCAAACTTTGCTAATTTTGCCACTATTAAATAAATATAAGATTTACGTACTAAAGATTTAAATTCAGATGATATTTTTTATTCCGTTATATACTTCTTCGTAATATTCAGTTTGATTGTAAGAAATCTTTCGTAAATTTTATTTGTAATATTTAAGTTTTTAAGATTTACTTGATACATGTTGCAGTAAGAATTAAAATTGTATATGCACTAATAGTCTTAAGAACAAAATAGATAATATAAAAATACACTATGATACCGACTGGTCCGATCACAGGCCGACATCTTGCGTAATCGCTGCTGAAAAATTACCTGCAACTATTTTTAATATTCCACAACAGCCTAATAACATAACATGGAGAAGGAATAATAATAAGAAAATCAGTGAATATACGTCTGTAGCAGAAGCATTACTTAGTGTGATCTATCAAAGACACTCCGAATCCATTTGTAATTCGGGTTCTATATGTGACAGATGCGACCATATACAAAACATCGAAAATATATACACAGACATCGTTGAAGCCTTAAGTAGGGCTGCCGATACCGTATTTCATCGGGAAAACGATCAAAGCAATCCAAAAACACATCGTGACATTGCTGGGTGGAATCAACAAGTTAAGGAACACTACGAAAATTCCAGATCGGCGTTGATGGAGTGGATTAAGAATGGGAGACCATTACATGGTCCCATTGCGGATGAAAGAAAACGAAAAAGGAAGGAGTTCAAAATAGCTCTTAAACACTGCCAAAGCTCTTCTGAACAAACAAAAATGGATGATATCGTAAAATCACTTGATACAAAGCAGTTTGCCCAATTCTGGAAGAAAAGCAACAACCTGATCAAACCAAAAAATCGAATCGCCAGCCAAATTGATGGGTCCACAAACACGGAGGAAATTGCTAATACTTTTAGAAGAACCTTTGCAGATATTTCCGGAAATGAAGTACTGTCTGTCCCTGATATTATGGAATATGATGGACAAAACGTTTACCTATCTGAAAGTAGTATAATGAAGGCCATAACAGGCACCAAGGCTGGTAAGTCTCCGGGACATGATAATCTAAGTATTGAACACATTAAATACGGAGGTAGATACATACCCAAACTACTAAACATACTGTTCAACGCAATACTTAAACACAACCATATACCGGGTGCAATGACGAAAACGATTATAACTCCAATCCTGAAATCGGGACAGCCTGACATGACTAACTCCAGCAATTACCGGCCAATATCTTTAGCAACTATAACTGCAAGATTATTTGAAAGGGTAATACTAAATGAGATACATGATAAACTTATGTCTAAAGATAACCAGATGGGATTTAAATGTAGATTATCCACTAACATGGCAATATATACTGCAAAGCAAATAATAGAATTCTACAAGAAACGAAAAACTACTGTATACGGGTGCTTCTTAGACCTAAGTAAAGCCTTCGACAGGGTCTGTCATAAGACATTATGGGATAAATTGAAAGCTAGGAATATACCTACCTTATTTATAAACATACTATCCCGATGGCACTCCCAGCAGGAAAATGTTGTACGGTGGGCAAGTACATACTCCCAGCCGATATATTTGCGGTCAGGAGTAAGGCAAGGAGGGTGCATGTCCCCCATTCTATTTAATGTATACATGGACGAGTTATCAAGTCGCCTGGATATCAGAGCGGGCTGTCGTGTTAACAGTATATGTATGAATCATATAAGCTACGCGGACGACATGATACTCCTAGCTCCGTCGATCAAGGGATTGAGATTACTCCTAAACATTTGTGAAGAATATGGAAAACAGCATAATATGATGTACAACCCGAAGAAGACGGAACTGATTGCGTTCCACCACGGAAAAAGACAAGATACAAGTAAGATGCTCCCCGTATACCTTAACGAGGCAAAAATAAAAACATGTTCGAACGTGAAATACTTGGGGCACATTATTAATGAAGACCTATCGGACGATGGCGATATCGAACGACAAAGGAGAAGCCTAAGCATAGTGTCCAATATGATTGCCCGCAGATTTTGCAAATGCAGCAATACCGTTAAAAAAATACTATTCAACGCATTCTGTACTGGCCTCTATACGTGTGAGACATGGTGTCACTACCGAACTTGCTCGATGGAACGACTCCGAATTCAATACAATGACGCCTGTAGAATAATATTTGGATACCGACGATACAGCAGCGCATCGACGATGTTCACGGAACTAGGACTGCATGGATTTGCCGGCCTGATGAGACATCGGGTCACTGGAGCCAGGATGCGGCTAATGGCCTCCGCCAACAAGTTGGTGACCGCAGCCTACCAGCACCAAGCGCCACTCCTGAGTGAGCGCTGGGCCCAAGCGCACTCAAGACCACACCCTGCATAGTTGTCCTTATTAGTAAATTTATTATATGTATTATACAATGTAAATCTATATGTATATTTATATGGGACGTGTGGGATTGCACTAACCTCCCCACATCCTGGAATAAAATATTATTATTATTATTATTATTATTATTATTATTATTAAAACTTTTTGTGATATGCATTGTAGTATATTAAAATCAGGTTGTATTTATAATAAGCCTCGGAGTATATAATAACTTCCGGAAAGAATGTATTAATTTGTAAAATCTGCGAATGTATTCACCTATTCATTAAATTAGTAAACATGGCGTTAGTGATTATCGCATGCACAAAGGGGCGTAGCTAGAATACCTATTAGAAATTGTTTCAAGGAAAGTGTTTATACTTCCCGACGCCAGTCATTTAATGCACGATGAAATAATAGAAATACCCATTCATAAATCTGAACATGTCGTTAAAAATAGAAATGTCAATTGATGATAATATGGTCGGTTAAAATAATGTTCCGCTATTTGCAGACATGTGAATTCCGGAAAGACCCGTGTGGTGGTGTGGTGGTGTGGTGGTGTGCGGGTGGGGGTTGTGACGTCACGCGGGCATTCACCGGAGACGTTTCTCTCCATTCTTTGCAAACAAACTCCTTTCCCAATCTTCGCGGGTCCATTTCATGCGGCTGTCACTTTCGTTTTCTAACTTAAAAATCACTGTCATTACCTACAATAAGTTACGCGACTAAAATAATACGCTCATTTCCGATGCTTAAAAAGAATCAATATATTTGTGTGTGCTGTGTAGGAGACATGTACCTTGTTCCTTGTATGCAAGTTAGTATGGCTGCGTTTTTATGTTAGTTTGTCATAACGGCGTTTTAACGCTTGCTGGCGTTCTCGTCACATTAAAAAAATATAAATGATATTTCGCGCTACCTACTACTTACCTGAAAAAGTTTTTTTTGTTAATTATGATTACTTGTTAATTTGGGGGTTGTTTTAAAATTATTTCAAAAAGAGTTACAAATAAGGTTTGTGTAAATATTTTCTTTGAATTTGCTAAAAATAAATTATCTGACGCTGACCTTTTTTATATTTCTCTTCTACTTTGGAGAGTAATAATTACTTTTTTCGACTGTAAATTGGCAAAACACATTCAAATTAATTAGATGGAAAATAGGAACGAAACAACTTGCGCGGAGCCGGAAGCGCATTCGATGATTTGTCATTAAATGAATTTGACAGTATACAGGCAACTCGCATTGTATCGGTCAGTGATTGAGTTGAAATCGCATATGGGTCCCACCCATGCGTTGTGCGTTCAATTCCTTGGCTGGCTTTTTCATGCCACACTGTGGTTTTACACTTTTTTGCTTATTTGTAAACCGGGAGTGAATGTGTTTCTCAAAAAATATATATTTTTAATTACTCGTCCTTTTTACAATGGTGCTCAAATTGTTGGCTACGTAAGAAAATTCACTACTTATCCCAAATCGGTTAAACAAAAGTTCGAGCCAGTTTCCATAATTTAATATTTTGTTGACACGTTTAAAAATGTGTTATAATTTAGCCATCTTCTATAGAGATTTGATATAATATTTGTGTTCTCTGCCAGTGTCACCATGAAAATAATTACTAAAATCAATCTAACAGTGGATTTTTTAAAATCCCATTGCATTAAGTATGAACATAATAATATTAAATTTGAAAATAATACTCAGAATTAAAAACGTATTTGGAGTTCTTCAAAAAGTAAAAGTCGTTTTTATTTAATTTATACGGAAAATTAAATGAATTAATAATTTATATTTTATAAAATTTGGCCACTTTGCTTCCGTTTGGTATGCAAAAGCGAGATTTGAAATTGGTTTTGAGGATATTGTTTTATACTTGCTTTTCATATATGTGTATTATTATTACATAAATCGACTATTTTATTTTTATTGAAAACTTAAAGAACAGTTTTTTTTAATCATGCATACCTCACTAGGTATTATACCTGTTCTTGTGATCTACATATATTTCAATATTATTATTTAATATTTTTCTGCTGTGGTGATTTGATTCTCTAATTCTAATATTAAATTGTAATTGTATGTAACTACAAGTTTCCAGAATCAATCATCACAGAGCCAAAAGACGTCCGTTCGCCACCAGAGCGGGACACATAAGCGGGGCGGTAACTGACATCAAATGCACATAGTCGTTATGCAGACGGCATAAGGTTCAATTCGCAATTCCAAATTCGTTGAATGCCGCCCGTTTTATTTCGTTAAAAAAAACAACGTCAAATTACAGGTTTTATTTTGAAGTTCAGGCACAAATATTACAATGTTTTTCGATCATTTTGTAAAAGACTTAATTTGCCACATTATACAATTAAAACTATATCCAAAAAGGTGTTCATAAGTTGAGTTTTTTTAAATTAAAGTATTTTTAGGCCTGGTACTTATTTTGAGCTTATAAAACGACTTATATAAAAAAATTCTCGATTATTGATAAGGTCAAGATGTGTTCTACTCGCTATATTTTTTTTATTTTTTTTTTATTTGGTACATTATTTTGTTACAATTAAATTGAAGCATGTATAATATTTCCAAGAGATCAAATTTTTAAATCAAAAACAAATGATTTTGCATTATTTCGTACTGCAGCGCACATTCAGATTCAGAAAAGTCCTACAATGGACAGCGTTGCAAACCTTTGCCTTGTCTTTGCGACTCTAATAATTTAAACGTCTATGGTAAAACATTTAAGCCACATTTTTGGGTACGTTACTTTACAATAGAAAAAATAACACAAAGAATTAATAGTCTTCAAAGTAACAATATGGAAAAGGTTTTTTGCTGACAGTGGCCTTTTTAATACCAAAAAAATGTATGCTTACATACAATTTTTTTAGGTTATTTTAAGAAAGCCGTAGATGAAATTAATCAACTCAAAATTTCTCACAATTATAAATAGAATAACAGTATGATACATTAAAATTTGGAAAAAAAAATTATCATTATCATATACTTCAAGATTTTTTAAATTAGTTTTACGAATCCGCAAATAATGTAATCTCCTGTAATGTTACCATTTTAAGGATTAAGGTTTATAAAACTTTTTTTTTAATTTCACTTCAGTGACAGGAAAAACCCACACAATATTTACGATCTAGCCTGTGACCTCGAGTGGTCCTGGGACCACCAGCTCATCGCTCTACGGCGGAGGTTGTCGATTATAGATTCGAAAAGATCCGTTTCCATGTAGAGAAGCAAACCGGTAATATTGCATTAGTATATTACCGGTAATGTTTATTGCCTTACCCTCTGCGTAAATCACATAGGAAATACTGGGGGATCTGAACGAACATGTCGAAGTAGTCAGATATCTACTTGCTTGGCAAATCTTCCACGCGCAGTTTTAAATGGGTATTATGCTCAGATATTAAAATTAAATGTCACGATTTGAAGCGGTCTTTGAGTCCAGGAACGTGTAGGAAGCGAGTGAACTCTGGGGCAGGTCACTGGCTCTGCTTACTGCTCACTCTATCTCAGAACTAGCCACTGTAGCCATATAGCCAATAGCCAGTTAGCCAGCAACCAGCACAGGGTACGTCATAACATCCTAAATAAGTTTCGACTTAGTAGCTAAATTAATTAAATAAGGGGGAATGATTTGTTTCTCTCAAATATTTTTTGAGCGCTAACACTTTCAATCGTTAAAATCCATGTGCTCTTCGTATGTATTGAGTTTATGCAAATTATTCGATGTATTTGCCCAATACGTTACTTTATAGAAACATTGCGTAACATTGTAATTATGATCTCAATGAGTTGACATAAAATCAACCCGGAAAGAAAAATATAATTAAAGACTTTAATATGTAGATATCTAATTGAACTAGTATTACTTCCACTGTGTACCGTATAAATATAAGATTTATTATAGAATAAGTAGAATAAAAAAAAACACACAAAAAAACCGACGAGGAAGAAGATTTTTTACAATCTGGCAATCATTTTACTTGTGTAGGTACCTAGATAAAAATTCTGGAGTGGTAGGCACGTAATGTCTGTATTTAGGGGAGTGAATAAGTAGGAACGTAATGTCCGTATTTAGTGGAGTGAATAGGTAGGTACGTAATGTCCGTATTTAGTGGAGTGAATAGGTAGGTACGTAACGTCCCTATTTAGTGGAGTGAATATATGATACGATGTTGTTTATTATCTTATTTGGTATATCATATTTAAACGGGGTGTATTCGTGTGCGTTGCTTGTTTATTATAAGGCAGATATGATTTTCATTTGAGGATAATAAAATGAGAATATGATAGTTTGTAAATAGATGCCTTCAACATGTTTTCCGGATAGTAACTTACATATCAGTCCGGATCAGCTTTTGCAACAAGTTTGTTGCATTTGCTGCCGATTGCGTGACAAAACAATAAACCTTAACTTAGTTGTTATGCTATTAATTCAATCTGCTGCAATTGTGCGATGTGCATGTGCATTTTATAATGAACATTCTCATTAATACTTGAAACGCCTTTTCGCCTATTCCGAATATAGACAATCCTCTAATTATATATATACTAGTTGATCCCCTGCACCGTTCAACATTGTATACCACAATGTTACTGTTAAAAAACTCCATTACATTGACTTCAAATCGACTCCGTATCCTCGTTACGGTGCTATTTAACAGTAACATTGTATACCACAATGTTACTGTTAAAAACCTACATTACATCGACTTAAAATCGACTCCGTATCCTCATTACGGTGCTATTTAACAGTAACATTGTATACCAAAATAAAAAACTAAAAAAAAAAACTACATTACATCGACTTAAAATCGACTCCGTATCCTCATTACGGTGCTATTTAACAGTAACATTGTATACCACAATGTTACTGTTAAAAAACTACATTACATCAACTTAAAATCGACTCCGTATCCTCATTACGGTGCTATTTAACAGTAACATGGTATACCACAATGTTACTGTTAAAAAACTACATTACATCGACTTCAAATCAACTCCGTATCCTCATTACGGTGCTATTTAACAGTAACATTATATACCACAGTGTTACTGTTAAAAAACTACGACTTCAAATCAACTCCGTATCCTCATTACGGTGCTATTTAACAGTAACATGGTATACCACAATGTTACTGTTAAAAAACTACATTACATCGACTTCAAATCAACTCCGTATCCTCATTACGGTGCTATTTAACAGTAACATTATATACCACAGTGTTACTGTTAAAAAACTACGACTTCAAATCAACTCCGTATCCTCATTACGGTGCTATTTAACAGTAACATTGTATACCACAATGTTACTGTTAAAAAACTACATTACATCGACTTAAAATCGACTCCGTATCCTCATTACGGTGCTATTTAACAGTAAAATGGTATAGCACAATGTTACTGTTAAAAACTACATAACATCGACTTCAAATCGACTCCGTATCCTCATTACGGTGCTATTTAACAGTAACATTGTATACCACAATGTAACTGTTAACAAACTACATTACATCGACTTCAAATCGACTCCGTATCCTCGTTACGGTGCTATTTAACAGTAACATTGTATACCACAATGTTACTGTTAACAAACTACATTACATCGACTTCAAATCAACTCCGTATCCTCATTACGGTGCTATTTAACAGTAACATTGTATACCACAATGTTACTGTTAACAAACTACATTACATCGACTTAAAATCGACTCCGTATCCTCATTACGGTGCAATTTAACAGTAACATGGTATACTTCAATTTTACTGTTAAAAAACTACATTACATCGACTTAAAATCGACTCCGTATCCTCATTACGGTGCTATTTAACAGTAACATTGTATACCACAATAAAAAACTAAAAAAAAAAACTACATTACATCGACTTAAAATCGACTCCGTATCCTCATTACGGTGCTATTTAACAGTAACATTGTATACCACAAAAAACTGCATTACATCGACTTAAAATCCAATCCATATCCTCATTACGGTGCTATTTAACAGTAACATGGTATACCACAATGTTACTGTTAAAAACTACATTACATCGACTTCAAATCAACTCCGTATCCTCATTACGGTGCTATCTAACAGTAACATTATATACCACAATGTTACTGTTAAAAAACTACGACTTCAAATCAACTCCGTATCCTCATTACGGTGCTATTTAACAGTAACATGGTATACCACAATGTTACTGTTAAAAAACTACATTACATCGACTTCAAATCAACTCCGTATCCTCATTACGGTGCTATTTAACAGTAACATTATATACCACAATGTTACTGTTAAAAAACTACGACTTCAAATCAACTCCGTATCCTCATTACGGTGCTATTTAACAGTAACATTGTATACCACAATGTTACTGTTAACAAACTACATTACATCGACTTCAAATAAACTCCGTATCCTCATTACGGTTCTATTTAACAGTAACATTGTATACCACAATGTTACTCTTAACAAACAACATTACATCGACTTCAAATCGACTCCGTTTCCTCATTACGATGCTATTTAACAGTAACATTGTATACCACAATGTTACTGTTAATCAACTACATTACATCGACTTAAAATCGACTCCGTATCCTCATTACGGTGCTATTTAACAGTAACATTGTATACCACAATGTTACTGTTAAAAAACTACATTACATCGACTTCAAATCAACTCCGTATCCTCATTACGGTGCTATTTTACAGTAACATTGTATACCACAATGTTACTGTTAACAAACTACATTACATCGACTTCAAATCGACTCCGTATCCTCGTTACGGTGCTATTTTGCGTGAGATGTTGCGTTCATTATTCCTTGGGCGTCCCCGACTTTGTCTACCATTTAAACATATCTAAACACTTCTGGTACTAATAACAACTAATATAAGATTAGAAACTAGTTAGAATTTTACTCAACCACTTGGAATGCATTTTATAATATATGACGTTGTCCTGCCACAGACCTTCACATGTACGGAAGTAAAAGTTGTGGTTGAATGTATTTTTAGATGAGAAATCTGATAAAAAATAAATTTCGTTAAATCATTTTTTTTATATCTCGACAACAGCGCCACCTATCGGGTCCACAACTATCTTATACTTCAAGCTGGAACCAACCACACAAATTCACAAAATTTCATTGATATCGTTTGTGCGGTTTTGGAGATAGCGTGTACTAATACAGTGATATATGATTTTTATATATATATTATATTTCGTCTTTTTAATAAAGCTTTCCGTCTATCAGGGTTTCAAGTAAGTACGTAGAAATTTGTATTTAATATCAATAGTTGGTATTTATAGTACATTGGAGGATTTCCACTTCTAATTTGTTAGTTTCAAAAAGTTTAAAGCTTTATTATTTTGATATTGTTTGTACAAAACATACAATTAAATAAATACATTCAGTTGCAGGTATAAGATATGCCTAGTGATATTATTACAAAATTAACAAAGAAAGACAAGATAACAATGAAAGACAAGATTACATAGCTTACTAAATATAAAAAGCCCGACAACCTGTACAGTAGGTAATAGATTTTTGTACAAATACTATGAACTGGAATAGAATATTTGCCCGACGTTCTGGATTGGAAAATTGGTGCTCTCAATATTACAAGCTGTTGGCAAGCCAAAATTATTATCATTATTCAGAATCAAAATATGCTTGTTTATTGACCAAATCTGATCAGCTTGATTTTTCCCAATCTTTCCTTCCCTCCCAACTAACTTCATCTTCACAATAAACTAGAATCGTACAGAGTATAGAAATAGTCAATGGTGACTTATTGTAGAATAAGATGTAAGGCCCTCAGGTTGATAAATGTTTTAGGTTGGATGGATAACCATCCAAAGATCGGGGAGATTTATTAATATAAGCACAAAATGTAATGATGGTTGTTGAGTTCTTCAGTTCGGAGAGGTGATCAGTGATCTCTCATAGCACACAGCGTACAGCATAGGTACCGACTACAGCAAGGCACACAATGCGCTGCGAAGGTTCAAAGACCATGGAAACTGAGTCAAGACGTGGGAAACTCACTTGACCCCTCTTCTCTTCCTCTTTTCATTTATCTTCTTTCAAATCAAATGGCGTCAAATATCTTCCGATTCATTTTTTTAACAGCGGAAAATTCCTTCCTGTAACAATGAATAGTATAATGAACAATTTTAAAAAATAATCCAGGTGTGTCACTTAACAAGGAAAATAAAGAAAACAAATTTAGTACATTAGACTATAGAAATACTATAGAACTATAGAAATACGATTTGAGAGCATGACATGGCATAGTTGCTGCTTTTTGGTTTTTTTGAATCGTACGGTGAAATATGAATGAATGGAATGAAATGAGAAAGTTTATTTGTGACGTGTAAATGGGTACATAAAAGTAAAAATGAGATGCGATAAAACTATGAGATTTGCAGTAAAACTATATACGAGCGTCTTGTGAATGAGATGATCCAAAAATAATGCAAGGCGGATGTAAAAGGGACCCTCAAATGAGAAATTAATTAAAACTATGAATTGTAGGTAGAAAAGGCAGCGAAAATTTAATGAAGCTAAATCTCGACGTTCGGTTATTTGTAGTGGGACATACACGAGGGTCGAGAACATGCAAACAGTTTTACTGCTTGATAATTTAGATAGTCCTCCAGTAATATCTGTACCGTTGATGTAGTGGTGGTTTATATGCTTTTACCGCATCATTTACTAAAGTGATTCTTTCGGCATTACTTCTTCTTTCTCTGCCCGCCTAGAACGCCGAGAAAACGGAGGTGTTGGTGTGAAGTGTACGCGCTATTCATTACAGCAGCTGCTCTCCGCCGTCCGTTGTCATCTTCCGCAAGAAGCAATCATCACACACCAAACCTCTCACTTTTACAACGTACCGTCTGTTTATCTTTAGAACACAAATTGTACGTTCTTGCCAGAGATTAGCATCTACATAATAAATTATCGTGAACCGAATGCTAGAAGTTAGAATTGAAGGCAAGTGAACGGTGAACTATGTTTTGCAACCAATTTAGCTACCTATCTATTTTATTAGTAATCTAACATATTGATGCAAATATTATATGAATTTAAACAAATACATTAATATTAGCTGTTAGTGACCCAGGTAGTAGGTAAGTATACCGTTTTAAGAACACATTAGAGAAGCAGAAATAAATAATTATGATTGGTCATTTTGGAAAGAGTTTGAAAAGGTGCACGTTTATTCAAAGGTTGCAAGATGCCACTAAATATATTATTCCTGATGAAATGCCTAAGACCTAGTGCCTATTGATGTAATGAATTAAATGTTATTCCTGATTTAATGCTTAATGCCTAAGACCTAGTGCCTATTGATGTAATGAATTAAATGTTATTCCTGATTTAATGCTTAATGCCTAAGGCCTAGTGCCTATTGATGATAAAATGGATCTTTTTATGATGTAATTCACATTTCATATTTTAACACTCAACAACATCTACATCAAAACGAAAAAGACAATATTAAGTTTTGTAATATCTCATACAACTCATTTTGAAACCATCAATGTTGAAATTTGTGTTTTTTTCTTTATCGACTTTCGTACTTTCAGCATTAACAACACAAAATAATTAAACGTTTGTACGATATGGTCGAAGGTTGACATTTGCAAAGAGAAAACATTATTTTCTAGTCAATATTACGCTCCAGTGCCGCTGCTGAATGAATGGCCGTGTTTTGTATATCCTCCTCTTACGTGTATTTTTTTCGTTGAATGGACTCTCCACACGTTGAGATGCCTCTTCACGGCATTCTCAAACAAGAAATAAGCCCAGAGGAAAAACTCTTTGGCACCTTTCTAGCGTCAATCTGAAATGATACAATTATAATGTGGTAAATTTTAATTTCAGGTTGCCAATTCTTTCCCGCTGGAGAATATCTCCGCTTCGTGCGGGTCCCGGAGAGCCTGCCCGTGGGTGGCCAGGTGCTCAGTATAGAGGTCCATCCCAGGTAACTACCTATTCCCAGCTGTCTATGTCAGGTAGATACCTGTCCTCTGTCCTCGAGCACACTCGCGCACACTCTCACACACATCCATAAGTTTCTACGCAGCCTTTATTAGCCCATTCTTAAAAAATGTAGTGTCACTATCATGCGCTATCGGAACAATGTAACGAGATACGGGCTTGAATTTAAGTCAATATAATTTGTGTACTAATATTGAATTGAATCATTGATACAAAATTGTATCTGTATGCCATTCTTGAAAGAATTATGTTTTTTAACAGACTATTATTATTTATATAGACTATTTATTCATATTCATAATACGTATGTACGACGCAAACAAATAATCTATCATAATCGTTAAAACTTTAAAGCATAACTTGCAAAAATTGTATTTTAATAAAATAATAAATTAACGGCAATCTATCAACTCGTGGACGTTGCATAAGCGTAATTTTTTATTGTAATAAAATAAGACTAATTATTTACTTGCAAAAAAGCTTATGATTTTTCAGGTATTACACGGACTCATACGTATCATTAGGATCCGAAAACTAACAAAAAATAACCCAATTATTAAAAAAAGGATAAGTGTCAGACGTTGTTTTTAAAACTAAATTTAAATCCTTTGTCCAGTATAACGTGTGACACCATTGTCAATTGTCCATTTCTTTTCGTTTCTTCTGTGTTCAAACTTTTCGTCAACAGAACATTGAATTTAGGGATGCAGTGCCCACCACATTATATATTATGTCGGTAAAATTACGTTTATTAGGTTACGGAGTAAAAAATGTATATAGGTAATCGTTATTTATTTTTAGAGTATTATGTCGTGTTGCGCTAGGTACCTCATTCCTCAGCCTAAGTTTCGGACATTGAAATGGACCCGCGAAACTGATTATTTAACCTCGTTGGCCGCACGCGTCAGGACGCTACATTTATTTTGAAAACGATTCTAGACCCTCCAATGTCCCTGCATGCACGATTGTTAGTACGAAATAATGTATGCAATTTTGAGCTACTATGAATGTAAGTACAATATTTACATATGTAAGTATGATTAAAATAAGAAAATATACGTGCCGCGTATTGAGGGCAGTTTACCCCATTATAACGGAGCAGTCCCAGCGAGAATGAGCGTGGTAAGCGGCCTGGCCACAACGAGCCTAAGCACCCGCGCCCCTTACCTGGTTTCCCAAGAGTACCCTCGAAGAAATGATAATGGGGGGGAGATAGGCATATGTGTAAAGTAAAGTTAGGCATATGTGTAACATCACAAATTGAATCCGAAATGTTGGCAAGAAGGAGGTAGTGCAACACAGCGTAATATACCCCAAAAATGTTGACTTTACTTTTGAAGGTGAAAACGTCATGTCAAAAAAATGCATAAAATATTGTTAATTTATTAAAAGATTGGTCAAATTATTTATTTTCCTGTTAAAAACGGGACTGTAGGCACATAACGAATGAATTGACAAATTTCAAAACCAATTATCAGTAAAGCACGAATATGTTATGAGAAAGATTTTATAATTTAAAAGTAATAATGCTTTCGCATTTCATCTATTGTATGTATACATTAGGACAAGGCCACCCGCGTGAACACGTTTTCACTGAATGCCTAATATTTTATTAGTAAATGGTCACGTAGTCCCATTTTTAACAGTATTTTGATAAAAAAAACAGCCGTACTCATTTTTCTCCGTGTAGGTACTAAATATAAATAAATATGAATCCACATTTTGAAATTGATTATTATTTAATTTTTATTTACAAATTAGTGCTATTAAATTATGTTAAAGACACTTATTATTTCGACACTAATATTATATTGACAGATACATTTGGTTACTTAAACCTACATAAGGAGGATTTTTACTGTATTTAGTGTTAATTTTGAATCCCGAGAAGAGAGATAAGATTTTGAAATTTAAAATACGTGTTGAGTGATGCCCTGGATCTCCGCTGCGTTCTCCGCTTATCCATGAGACCATCCGATTCAGCTCTGTCGCACTCCCTCCAAAAACATTATACCGAGAGTTCATCTTGAGAATGTCAGCACGTATCCCATCAACTGAATCGACGACAGCAGTTGGTGATGCCGTCATGCGGTCAACTCCACCCCTGTAAGGCTTAGAATATCGGAACAACACTCTTCTGGTATTTTGAATCCCGAGAAGAGAGATAAGATTTTGAAATTTAAAATACGTGTTGAGTGATGCCCTGGATCTCCGCTGCGTTCTCCGCTTGTCCATGAGACCATCCGATTCAGCTCTGTCGCACTCCCTCCAAAAACATTATACCGAGAGTTCATCTTGAGAATGTCATCAACTGAATCGACGACAGCAGTTGGTGATGCCGTCATGCGGTCAACTCCACCCCTGTAAGGCTTAGAATATCGGAACAACACTCTTCTGGTATTATGAATCCCGAGAAGAGAGATAAGATTTTGAAATTTAAAATACGTGTTGAGTGATGCCCTGGATCTCCGCTGCGTTCTCCGCTTATCCATGAGACCATCCGATTCAGCTCTGTCGCACTCCCTCCAAAAACATTATACCGAGAGTTCATCTTGAGAATGTCAGCACGTATCCCATCAACTGAATCGACGACAGCAGTTGGTGATGCCGTCATGCGGTCAACTCCACCCCTGTAAGGCTTAGAATATCGGAACAACACTCTTCTGGTATTTTGAATCCCGAGAAGAGAGATAAGATTTTGAAATTTAAAATACGTGTTGAGTGATGCCCTGGATCTCCGCTGCGTTCTCCGCTTGTCCATGAGACCATCCGATTCAGCTCTGTCGCACTCCCTCCAAAAACATTATACCGAGAGTTCATCTTGAGAATGTCATCAACTGAATCGACGACAGCAGTTGGTGATGCCGTCATGCGGTCAACTCCACCCCTGTAAGGCTTAGAATATCGGAACAACACTCTTCTGGTATTTTGAATCCCGAGAAGAGAGATAAGATTTTGAAATTTAAAATACGTGTTGAGTGATGCCCTGGATCTCCGCTGCGTTCTCCGCTTGTCCATGAGACAATCCTATTCAGCTCTGTCGCACTCCCTCCAAAAACATTATACCGAGAGTTCATCTTGAGAATGTCATCAACTGAATCGACGACAGCAGTTGGTGATGCCGTCATGCGGTCAACTCCACCCCTGTAAGGCTTAGAATATCGGAACAACACTCTTCTGGTATTATGAATCCCGAGAAGAGAGATAAGATTTTGAAATTTAAAATACGTGTTGAGTGATGCCCTGGATCTCCGCTGCGTTCTCCGCTTGTCCATGAGACCATCCGATTCAGCTCTGTCGCACTCCCTCCAAAAACATTATACCGAGAGTTCATCTTGAGAATGTCATCAACTGAATCGACGACAGCAGTTGGTGATGCCGTCATGCGGTCAACTCCACCCCTGTAAGGCTTAGAATATCGGAACAACACTCTTCTGGTATTTTGAATCCCGAGAAGAGAGATAAGATTTTGAAATTTAAAATACGTGTTGAGTGATGCCCTGGATCTCCGCTGCGTTCTCCGCTTGTCCATGAGACAATCCTATTCAGCTCTGTCGCACTCCCTCCAAAAACATTATACCGAGAGTTCATCTTGAGAATGTCATCAACTGAATCGACGACAGCAGTTGGTGATGCCGTCATGCGGTCAACTCCACCCCTGTAAGGCTTAGAATATCGGAACAACACTCTTCTGGTATTATGAATCCCGAGAAGAGAGATAAGATTTTGAAATTTAAAATACGTGTTGAGTGATGCCCTGGATCTCCGCTGCGTTCTCCGCTTGTCCATGAGACCATCCGATTCAGCTCTGTCGCACTCCCTCCAAAAACATTATACCGAGAGTTCATCTTGAGAATGTCAGCACGTATCCCATCAACTGAATCGATGACAGCAGTTGGTGATGCCGTCATGCGGTCAACTCCACCCCTGTAAGGCTTAGAATATCGGAACAACACTCTTCTGGTATAGGAATCAATAAATACATCAAGAAAAAAATGTGTACCGCTAAAACCGGATACGAAATTCTATAAGAAAACTCGTTATCCCTATAACATGTGAGTTACTTCACATCGACTACGCCAACTAAGTCGATCGTGCAGCATCTATGCAAATTAGTTTTTCACTCGTGTTTATTATATTTATTTTATTTGGTTTTACGCTCAGCATATAGCCTACAGAATATGCCTAGTGATGTATGTACTTTTAGTAAATTGATATTTTTTATAATACTGTTTACTTGCGAAAAATCACTCCCGGGACGCTGTGAGATATGTATTTTTTGAGATTATAGCATTCGTAAACGCATTAAATATTCGATGACAAATATGCACCTATTATTGGCAGAAAAGGTTGTTACGAAGTAACAAGAAACAATTCAGATAAGATCTGTGATGCCTAAATAAATCTTGGTTATATTTATAACTTATTATTATCTATCTACGTAGTGTATACTTTAATGGTAATAATTCAAACATAAAATAAAAACTGTTTTGCTAAAAATAATAATCATGTCAGTGTAGGTAATCTTATTATATATAAACTAATATTTTTTACTGATATTCTGACATTTAGTTGCTGTCGTTGTCAATACCTTTATCTTTATTTGTTAGCAGGGCCGGCACTGAGCCGAACAACGCGCGACTGGCGCTAGTATGGTATTATCTGCGCCTTGGTTCCTTTGCGCTTTGATAGCACAGATAGACAATAGCGCCTGCACAGAGCCGACCCTGTTTGTTAGTTAAAGCCTATGATCTTACCGTTATTGCCTGCCCATTTATTGCTTACGGATCTGCATGGTTGAAATGCTAAATATTTTTATTTTATTTAGTAATTGCCTCTTTTTTCCGTGAACCGGGTCGAATTCCGTAGCTATCTAGATGCGATGGAAATTTGGATCCCTAAAAACATGATGTGATTGGGTCAAATATCTGACCTATTGATTTAGTAAGCCGTCAGCCTTAAACCATGTTTGTTCAATACCTGAGTAGAATATTATCCGCTTTGACGATGACTGCCTAAGAGTTATGAACATTCATTTAACAATGAGCTTATAATGCTTCCAGGTGGATTTATTAAAATAACGTTCCGGTATTATCTACATACTAACATCCCGATGATAAAGAGATGAGCACAATAGCCTTGTCTTTCGAGTGAAAGAATGATTGACCTCTTTGGTAATTTATAATATAAAAAATACTAAATCAGCATTGAAAAATAATCGATAGATTTATACGTCAATCATATTTTCATATGTCAATCTTATATTCATACGTCAATCATACATGCGTAAATTTCATCTTGCGTCAGTTAAAAAAAAGTAAAGCATATTGGTTACGCGTGATACTTATAAAATACTTTCCTCCATGGCCAAGGTTAGAACTGTGATAGATAGAATGGCGATATCCCGCTATAAGTACCGGTGAAGAACGAACGAAGAGGAAGAATTGTACTACCTCCAGCAGGGAGCAGGTGTGGTGTGGATAGTTGCTCCGTTAGGTTGGTTGGCCGGGAGTGCAATGTCCGGGAGTGGAAGAGAGCTCGGAGGGCGTTCCTGCTTCACCCGAGGTCGTCGCCAAGAGTCACTTCTTCGCAGCTCGTGGATCGTGCCTGCGTTTTGCTTTGCACAGTTCCGACTAACGGCTAACGGCTTCACCTAACACCTTCCCACGTAAATGTGATATCTCGTCCCTATTAAAACATTAAAATATTGTTTGGAATGGCTCTGTGAATGTTTTGTGACCAGGTGCTTCCAGCCTTCCTTAACAGCCATCCTCATATCTTTTCATTGCTTCCTTGAACCTCCGAAAACATTCCCTGTTATGTAGAAGCCGTAAATTCCATTCGCTCCGGACGTTAGGTACCATACCAGGCTTTGCAATTCAGCATCCCGCAATCCCGCCAGATTTCAAAAATCCCGCGGATTTGCGGAATTTTCGTGTGACGGAAATGATTGGAAAAATATATAAATTTACACCAAAAACATCAGGAGAGCGTTTTCCGCTGCTGTCTTTCGTGTATTAATAATGTCCGTTCAGGTATGGGTGACAGTACTCTCCGATGTTACTTTTTTTACAATGTTGTTTTGTAACAAAGTTGGTATTCTTAAAATTCTCATTAAGTAACATTTTCAACATGTTATTTTTATAAGACTTTACCAAAGATTAATGATCTCAAATTACTTTGGAGAGATCTGTAAGCGACATTAATTTTTTACATATATTTTCCAACCATTTTTTCGATCAGACTTCTTAAAATACTTAATATGTTCCCTTTTCAATATCTCTTTATAATATTACTCTTTCAACTTGGGAGGTAAGTTTGGGTGCCGCCGGCCCGGAACCATTAATTGGATAACTATCACCTCGCTAACGATAACGCTACGTTTGGTGATTTAGCAGGGGTGCCCGGGTTTATCGGGTGAGGCCAGATAGGGAGAGGCTGGTATGGGGAGACTCTTTGACCTCTCCAGCTGGTCTCTCGACCCATTATCTCGCGCCACAGTGGGAGGGATATATTCATGTGTCTGTCACTCCACACATACTGATCATACCTTTTACCTTCCTAGAACTTCCTCTCTCCTTACTTTCCTTAAAGAACCCCTCCACACAGCATCCCAAAAGCTGAAATAGGCCCAAAGTGAAATTATTTTCCTCGGGGACCTCCTGTGTGGGATTATTTTATTTTTGTACAATTATTTTAAACCAACGTATCAAATTAAAATTGATACATAAAGTCCTCTTGGATGACTTACTATGTTACCTTGTCAATGTCTTATTTATAACATGCTATTATAAAAGATAGCATAACATGTTTTTTTATTATCACCAATAATAAAAAAAATGTTGCCTTTATTTCAGTTTAATATCCCTTAGTGAATCTCGCTAATGTATTTCTAAATTCTCTCCCGCAATCCCGCGGGATTTGAAAACCGTGCGGGATGTGCAAACCCTTCACCACACGAAAGACACTTTTTTTTTTATTATTGTACATATTAGTTTTATAACACCATACATTTTTATATCATTTAAAAAAATTTACAGTAAGATAATTGCTTCATAAGCCGAAATAAATAAAAAAATAAGCGGTGACTTGTTAATGGAAATCGATGGTTTTTCTTCCATTTTTGAGGTCTTATACTTATTCTACATACTTTTAGTCATCATATTATTTATACTTACTCTACATTAATCGAAGAAAATGACAGTAGGTACCTACTTTCCACGTTCACACCGGCTGCGGATGCTCGAACTTTAAAATTGCTCTCCTGAACAATTCACCTACGGTGACTTCACCTTGTGCTTCAAATGGTCGATATGAACTATTGTGGAATATCCACAATATTCAATATCCCAATTTGTTACCTTTCATAATCTTTGTATACCTTTGTCACCGGTGTTAATTTTATATTTTAGACGGTGATACTTTGCGCTATTTCATTGTAATTTGTATGTAAGTATTTAAATTTCAATTATAATGCTGCAAATATAGTGAGAAAAATTATGCGAGCTGAGCCACGAATTATAAAGAAGGGACGAAGTAACCGCAAGCGTAGTTTCGTAAAATTTCTCATGTGTATACGCAGCATTTGTATAATTGTAACTCGGTAGCCTTTCAGGCGTAAATACTATGATAATAATTTTGAATGAAATAAGCTTTATCATAATATTCTATAAGCATGTATGGGAGAGGAGTACGAGTAGGGAGAGTACTGCAATACGGTAAAGTTTACAAGCGCGAGTAGCAAGTTTAGTAGCGATCGGTAGTCGTAGTAACCGGACTGGTTCTACTCACCGTTAGTGAGTACTAGTGTACCAGTGCAGTCTCCGGGCGCGGCTCGAGCTCGAGGTTAGGGCGGGTCGGGACTCCGTAAGGCCTCGCTCGAGTGCCAAAGGGTTATTGAACTTCAACTAGGTACAGGCCAACACAAGGCGGGAGAAGATTCTGGTTCGACTCGCTGCTCACTCACCGTTAGTGAGTACTAGTGTACCAGTGCAGTCTCCGGGCGCGGCTCGAGCTCGAGGTTAGGGCGGGTCGGGACTCCGTAAGGCCTCGCTCGAGTGCCAAAGGGTTATTGAACTTCAACTAGGTACAGGCCAACACAAGGCGGGAGAAGATTCTGGTTCGACTCGCTGCTCACTCACCGTTAGTGAGTACTAGTGTACCAGTGCAGTCTCCGGGCGCGGCTCGAGCTCGAGGTTAGGGCGGGTCGGGACTCCGTAAGGCCTCGCTCGAGTGCCAAAGGGTTATTGAACTTCAACTAGGTACAGGCCAACACAAGGCGGGAGAAGATTCTGGTTCGACTCGCTGCTCACTCACCGTTAGTGAGTACTAGTGTACCAGTGCAGTCTCCGGGCGCGGCTCGAGCTCGAGGTTAGGGCGGGTCGGGACTCCGTAAGGCCTCGCTCGAGTGCCAAAGGGTTATTGAACTTCAACTAGGTACAGGCCAACACAAGGCGGGAGAAGATTCTGGTTCGACTCGCTGCTCACTCACCGTTAGTGAGTACTAGTGTACCAGTGCAGTCTCCGGGCGCGGCTCGAGCTCGAGGTTAGGGCGGGTCGGGACTCCGTAAGGCCTCGCTCGAGTGCCAAAGGGTTATTGAACTTCAACTAGGTATAGGCCAACACAAGGCGGGAGAAGATTCTGGTTCGACTCGCTGCTCACTCACCGTTAGTGAGTACTAGTGTACCAGTGCAGTCTCCGGGCGCGGCTCGAGCTCGAGGTTAGGGCGGGTCGGGACTCCGTAAGGCCTCGCTCGAGTGCCAAAGGGTTATTGAACTTCAACTAGGTACAGGCCAACACAAGGCGGGAGAAGATTCTGGTTCGACTCGCTGCTCACTCACCGTTAGTGAGTACTAGTGTACCAGTGCAGTCTCCGGGCGCGGCTCGAGCTCGAGGTTAGGGCGGGTCGGGACTCCGTAAGGCCTCGCTCGAGTGCCAAAGGGTTATTGAACTTCAACTAGGTACAGGCCAACACAAGGCGGGAGAAGATTCTGGTTCGACTCGCTGCTCACTCACCGTTAGTGAGTACTAGTGTACCAGTGCAGTCTCCGGGCTCGGCTCGAGCTCGAGGTTAGGGCGGGTCGGGACTCCGTAAGGCCTCGCTCGAGTGCCAAAGGGTTATTGAACTTCAACTAGGTACAGGCCAACACAAGGCGGGAGAAGATTCTGGTTCGACTCGCTGCTCACTCACCGTTAGTGAGTACTAGTGTACCAGTGCAGTCTCCGGGCTCGGCTCGAGCTCGAGGTTAGGGCGGGTCGGGACTCCGTAAGGCCTCGCTCGAGTGCCAAAGGGTTATTGAACTTCAACTAGGTACAGGCCAACACAAGGCGGGAGAAGATTCTGATTCGACTCGCTGCTCACTCACCGTTAGTGAGTACTAGTGTACCAGTGCAGTCTCCGGGCTCGGCTCGAGCTCGAGGTTAGGGCGGGTCGGGACTCCGTAAGGCCTCGCTCGAGTGCCAAAGGGTTATTGAACTTCAACTAGGTACAGGCCAACACAAGGCGGGAGAAGATTCTGGTTCGACTCGCTGCTCACTCACCGTTAGTGAGTACTAGTGTACCAGTGCAGTCTCCGGGCTCGGCTCGAGCTCGAGGTTAGGGCGGGTCGGGACTCCGTAAGGCCTCGCTCGAGTGCCAAAGGGTTATTGAACTTCAACTAGGTACAGGCCAACACAAGGCGGGAGAAGATTCTGATTCGACTCGCTGCTCACTCACCGTTAGTGAGTACTAGTGTACCAGTGCAGTCTCCGGGCTCGGCTCGAGCTCGAGGTTAGGGCGGGTCGGGACTCCGTAAGGCCTCGCTCGAGTGCCAAAGGGTTATTGAACTTCAACTAGGTACAGGCCAACACAAGGCGGGAGAAGATTCTGATTCGACTCGCTGCTCACTCACCGTTAGTGAGTACTAGTGTACCAGTGCAGTCTCCGGGCTCGGCTCGAGCTCGAGGTTAGGGCGGGTCGGGACTCCGTAAGGCCTCGCTCGAGTGCCAAAGGGTTATTGAACTTCAACTAGGTACAGGCCAACACAAGGCGGGAGAAGATTCTGATTCGACTCGCTGCTCACTCACCGTTAGTGAGTACTAGTGTACCAGTGCAGTCTCCGGGCTCGGCTCGAGCTCGAGGTTAGGGCGGGTCGGGACTCCGTAAGGCCTCGCTCGAGTGCCAAAGGGTTATTGAACTTCAACTAGGTACAGGCCAACACAAGGCGGGAGAAGATTCTGATTCGACTCGCTGCTCACTCACCGTTAGTGAGTACTAGTGTACCAGTGCAGTCTCCGGGCTCGGCTCGAGCTCGAGGTTAGGGCGGGTCGGGACTCCGTAAGGCCTCGCTCGAGTGCCAAAGGGTTATTGAACTTCAACTAGGTACAGGCCAACACAAGGCGGGAGAAGATTCTGACCCATTTACCTCAAATCTGATTGGGTGATTCTTAGGTGTTCCGTAAGTACTTCTCTTGACTATTTTTACATAACTGTAACCATCAGAATCGCATTGGTATTATATGTTATTTAAAAAAACAACAACTAATAAATTATGGTTTTTTTAATTATCATCAAACACACCCGGTCTCCATCATCGACGTGACTTTTATCGAAGGTTAAATGGAAAACCTGGTCGAGTGATAATCTGGAGATAGGTTAACCGGTAAATCGTCTGCAATAAATATACGCTGGAGAATGTTGCCCACTATTTTAAGAACATATATTTTAAATCTTTTTCGTAATAAAACTTGAATGTCAGGGATAATATCCACGATATAAATATACAATACATAAAAAAATCATGCCATAGTATATAATCATAACCACACACTAGTAAAAGTATAAATAAAAATAACAATTAACTGTGGCATTTGACCATAAAATGACGACAAAACGTATAAAATTAATACAAGCTCTGGAAGGAGATACAAGTACATATAAGATATTATAAACAAATATAAGTTGACTTAGGTTTAATTAATAGTGATTTAAAGATATGATAGTATAGTATTTTTGTATCTAGCTTCCGTGCAGTTAAACATATTCGCTATTATTGCGTACCTATTACTAACTTCGTGTAACTTAGGTACAAGCAAGTGTTTGAAATGCTCAGCCCTGGAATTGTTACACTAAACAGGGTTTTAGAACGATATAATATTATTTTTGTTTTTATGTACACACCTTAGTAGTACCTAACGACGATCCCACTAATACAACGGTTTGCCCAACTGTTTATGGCATTATCCGTAAAATAGTTTTTGCTAGAGTTAGTAGAAAGTAGGTAAATTGATTATGACGATTCGTGCTTCATTAGCAAATATTCATTTCGATGGCGAACGGGAATTTCGTAATTATCTCATCATTATTCAATTTGTGGCTCGCTAAATCAACGCTAGATTATCTACTTATTTTGTTAGTACCGACCTTCTACCTATTACTATTACCTCTTCCTACCAGTCCCGTAGCTTTTGCAAGAATTGTTATTTCGTTAATTTGTTTATTTCAAAGTCCAGCGGTGTTTCGGCCTTTTCCGAAAACAAGGATTTGGCAGCTAGTTTAGACAAATTCATTTACCTGGCTGCGTCTGTATTAATTAAATTCAATTCAATTCAAAAACGTTTAAGACAAAAATCACAAAACTTAATCACATCAAGTTATCCAGGTCCAGCTTCTAGAATTTTTATTTAATATAAACATATTATATTTTAGCAGAGGTACATATTTAAAAATTTGCAACATACAGTATGGTGTCTTGTGTCGCGTTTTTCAGACATTCAGATAGAAAAATCTGTGCTAAAATTATGACGGCAGAGCTCGAACTTCCGAGTTTTACTTGATTTTCAAATTCATTTTTCTGCTTTAAGATTATCGGAAATTTATGATTTTTAAAGATTATAATTGTAGTCATTTTATTAATTAGGTAAGTAGCTTAAAACTATCATAAATCCTGGTTCCGGAAATGTCCCAAACAAATTGTTACTAGTAGTCAACTAAAACATTTTAAAATGTCTAATAAAACGATTAGTTCTACGTTTTCAAAACATTATGAACAAAAGAAGGCAATAATAATTAAATCTCATATTTTATATCCACAATATTTTTATAACTTTCGGTTCCTACGGTTAACATCGTAACGTGTATGTCGAACAGCGGCAATCAAATTTCTAGTGGGGGCACAAAATAAAAAAGGAAAACAAAAGAACGCCTTCTTAGAATTAAAATGATGCTTTCCACCGACGACGGAATTAAATGAAAGATAAGATAAGGGTACAGAGAGGGCAGGTTCCCATAGCAATGGGGCACTCTAGCACATCGGCTTAGCTATGGCTTAGCTTAGAAACAACGAGATCAAATTACATAGTCGCAGCTACTTTAGTCAGATTGAAATAACAATGATCGCTTGTTAGAAGTAAAGTTTACTGCATGTAAACCAGCGGTTACTTCGAAGTTTCCTATCAGATTGTCATCATTCTGCCCATCTTTTCTGCATCACGTTTATTATATTTATCTCTTAATAATAGGGTATTTATCTACCGGTACGAGACCAGGACGGGATTCGCTTGCAAAAATAGGGATTATCGTCAATAATGATATAATGTCCAGTGTGGAATGAGTGGAATGTGTGCAGCAAACTCATCATATATTATTACAATTAAAATTATTATTAAATTTGTGTCCCCAAAAATTATAATCGAAGGATTTTGAACAAAATTTCTATTGTTATTATTTTATGTCACGACTTTCAATGTATTTGATTGGGAATGAAATTTTTTAAAGAATGTTACTTTATTTATTATTGTTTACATGTGATTGTGTGTCCGTGTTGTTAGTTATTCCTTACAAAACATTGAAGATGTGATTATAAATATTATTTACCACAGACGGTAAAATAGTGCCGGGAGAATGTAAAAGAGAATTAAATAAGACGTGGCACAATCAAGTCAGTGAATCAAATATATACCTACCAGCATGATCTTGCCATTTCTGCAGCTGTTCATGATCTAGGTATTGATCATGGTAAAAGTCGGTACATCAGAATATACATATAATTCCATTGATAAAAATACATACCTACCAGCATGATCTTGCCATTTCTGCAGCTGTTCATGATCTATTGATCATGGTAAAAGTCGGTACATCAGAATATACATATAATTCCATTGATAAAAATACATACCTACCAGCATGATCTTGCCATTTCTGCAGCTGTTCATGATCTATTGATCATGGTAAAAGTCGGTACATCAGAATATACATATAATTCCATTGATAAAAATTTGTAAGCTTGGTCCACCGATAGAAACTATGTATAAATTACAACTACTTGATGAAAGAAATAAATATTTTCACTCTCAAACAGAAGTCTTGTTTCCGAATTGACTTTTTAAAAAGTATTAATGCAATTATACACAGTCCGGATTTATTTACTCTAATCACCTTCAACGTACCGACTAGAACTACTCGATTAAAAATCATTTGAATTTCAACAATAATATCAGTACAGAGTCATCTAAGTACCTAGAATGCATTCAGTTTGCAATACTTTCGCAGAAATTGTAGATGTGTTCAACTGCACGGAATATAGTAACAAGAAGATTATAATAACATATCTCAGTAATAATAACAATTATGATTAGCATAATACTTTTCTTCTACGAGAGTTCTATATAATTTTTAAAGATTTTTACTTTTGCTTACTGTTCCGCTGAATTATTATGTATATATTATCATTTGATTGTAGCAGCCCATATGGGCGTATAATGTGTACACCTAAACATAAATAAATAAGTCATCTCTTAGATAATGAGACGATAATGTATTTATGATTTGGAACGGACAAAGTTCAGTCCTCTCCCTGCCTACCTCAGTGGACAATGGCGTGATGCTATGTTAAACATGTTTTATGTACATTGCAGGTATATTAGTTAACCTGAAGGTACAAGGGGCTGATTCCATTGGAAATGAATTCGCAATCTGAATAAAGAGACATCTACGTATTTCAGACGGAACCTCATGCTGCAAGCCCTGGAGCGCGAGGAGGACGCTTCGTTCTTCACGTGGAGAGATCTCAATCGCACCCACCTCTCCGTGGTCCTCGCGCACTCGCTGGAGGACCTGGTGGACTCGGACACTCCGCAGAACGTACTCAAGTTCAGGATCGGTTGCGACTCCGCTGACGGAGACGATATGGTTTGTGTCCCTGCTTAAATATCTGTCGCGGCGCACTGCTTGTAGTTTGTAGTTTTATTTTCTGAACACAGATGTCAATAATGCAAAGTATTTTAAAATAAAATTCGTAGAAATAATTTTTTTAATTATGGAAACAGTAAGCAGTTTTTTTATTAAATATCAACTGGGCACCAACATATTTATAATAATAATATAATATATATTTATTTATAATATATATTTATATAGGAGCAAACGACTATAATACATCAATGGTAGGCGCGCACAAGAATGCGTACCTATAATGGTACGTATACGTTTGCGAACAGAAACGCGAACCGAGCCACGAGTTGCGGAAAAGGAACGAAGCAAATGCAAGCGGTGTTTCGCGCCATTTGCGGTTGCTTCGATCCTTTCCCGTAAGTTGAGATTCAGTTCGGCAGTTCGGCTCGCGTATGTATACGTAGCATAATATCCCTGTAGGGACAAATATCATGTTTGTAAATATTCTTAAATAATTCTGATTTGGTCCCGGATTCTTTGTAAATTCAACCTTATTAACTTTAAAAACGATAATTTTACAATAATTATTGTAACGGTAGGTACGAGTACCAATATAACTTTACATTGTATTTTTATTATCGGTTCTTGTATTATAATTCTGTTGGTACATTAAATGATTTACATAATTGGTAACCTACAATAGGTACTTCATTGATGCTCAACTTTGCCGTTAGTGTTAAGGGGTAAAATATCCTAAATAGTAATTTACTGAGAACTAAATAAACAAGTGAATGTAACAAGTTGACTTTTTCTGTTCTTAACGGTACCTAATTATGAATTTATTGCAAAGCCACACATTTTACTAACATCCATAGATTCCCGACTAAAGAAATAAGAATGTCGTTTGGTAAGACAAGTTTTTACATTTAAACAACTTTCGAGTTTTTTTACCATTATTTGGTGAAACCGAGGATTTATTTTAACACTATGGCCGCCTGAAGCTCCAACTACTAAAACAACTTGAACTTAACTCTTACGGTAGTTTCTAATATAATTATTGCAATACTTTATTACTTTTTTCATCACAATAATATTGATTACATTGTATAAATAATTTTATAAAATTATATAAATTATAGTACCTAATAATCTCAGTGAACTATGAGTGATAGTAACATGAGGAGAGAGATGGTGACATTAAAAACATTAAACTAATAGAATGATACAAACACAGTCCTATTGGTGTAACATTCCATTAGGAGGACACAGTACTCTAAAATAAGCCGGCGGGGGCCACGGCGCATTGGACGGACAGATTCGACCGTATACATTTGCCCTAGTAGGCCTTCACAATGTTTTAGACTGAAAGCGGAGACGGTTTACAAGTTCCCTTGAGCGCTTAGGCCATAGGCCCATTGTGCTATCTCCCATTTTACCTCAATCCTTTAACAACAACCTAGTCCCTTGGGAAGTTACTAATTAATGGTCTAAAAACATTCCTTTAAAAAAATATATTTTAGTTACGAATTCATCGGAATTAATTCAAATATGAACCTCGAACTAACCTGAGCAAACCTCCGATAAGGGTGGTGACATCTCCTCCTAATTATTAAAGTATTCAAAATATGAATCGCAGTTCGGGTGACTGAACGCAGCAAATAATGGTCGTTGCTCAATTCTCAGCACTCACCTCTCTTATTCCTTGGCAGATCTCGGCGTTCCTGTCGGTGACGGTGTACGTGGAAGATGTGAACGACCACTCCCCGCAGTTTGTGGACGCGCCCTACCAGCTCACCGTGGACGAGCTCACTCCCGCGGGTAACCAAACCACGAACCTGTCAAAAATTGCTAACACTACTTTACGGCATTCAAGTATGGTAATGGTATATACATTGTATGTTACTTGCTACAAGCAAAACGAATGGATTTTGGTTATATCATACACATATGTTTGATAATTGGATATCTGTTCGCTAGATTCCATCATTGCAATTACGGGGGAAGTACAATACGACAGCGCGTACCGAATACTGTTTGGGTTGTCTCGGTACTGCAGACTGCAGTGCGCAGTGCCACTGAGATGTTCGAAGAAGGGCGCATTCCCGAATTCTGAGCCCTAATCAGAAAGCGGATCACCAGCTACAGAACGCGACTAGCCCACTTCTGGCAGAGTCCCATTTACAAGCGATGTAGCCAATTCTTGATCTTTATTACCATTTTTCTGTAATTACTTTTTTTTGGATATATTTTATTATTTTTCTTTTTGTGAATTATCTTACAATATTTTTATTTTTGCTTTCATATATTCTAAGAAATATGTGGAACTCGTGACATTGCACCACCGTCAGGTTTTTCAATAAATTAATAATGCTTCAAGGTACTAAAGTACACACTTTTCGACGGCTCCAGGAGGCGGATTCCCGTTCTTTATCCTAAACTAGGGACAATGTTCTTAATGTACTTATCGCCCTCATCTCAGCATTGGCACAAAGCAGAGCGAGTGAGATATCTAGTGTTCACTACTTCACTACCTGGCGCTCCTGTCTATGCCAAAGTCAAAACGAGGGGGATAGGTACACCAAGGACATATTCCTAGCCAAGAAAAGCACGAGAACCCATCTCCTTCCTTTGGGCACAGTGAGGAGACAGTGATTAACCAAATGAGAACGTTTTGTTTACAACACGATCCTCTGCTCAACAGGTCTAAATGATTTACCGGCTTTCGTGTTTCAGCATCGCTTTTATACTCGGAGTCCCTTCAGCCAACATTTCCAAATTGAACATTTAAAAAATATCTGTATAGACCAAAAGAAACAGAAAATTTTCTGAGCCTTTGTAGATCTTCAAAAAGCATACGACCGAGTCGACAGGAAAAAGCTATGGAAGGTGTTGTCAAGTATGGAGTGAATACGAATCGCACTCGAGCAATTGCGTATCTGTTTGAGGGAAGCGTTGCATGGGTTAGGGTGAACGGTGGTTTTACGGGGTGGTTTGATATCACAAAAGTAGTTAAACAAGGCTGCGTAATGTCTCCGTGGTTAATCAATCTATACATGGATAAGTGTATGCAAGAATTAAAAGATGTGGGATTAGGCGCTAATTTGAGTAATCTGAAAGTATGTTGCCTGTTGTATGCTGATGATGCGGTGCTGATTGCTAACAGTATGAAAGATGTAGATCTTGTAGACTGTAGAGTCTCTTGTGTCTAGGATGAACGATGTACGAATGAAGAATGAGTTAATAATGAATGTAAGCAAGTCTAAAGTAATGGTGTTTGAAAGAGAGAGAGTACGAAAACAATGTACAATATAGTTGTGAATGAGGAATAATTAGAGCAGGTGGATGAGTTTGTGTATTTAGGAAGTATGTTTACTAGAGATAGGAAGGCTGGCAGAGATATTGAAATTTTTTTTTATTTTTTTATTTATTTATTTGTAAAAACAGCACAAAAACCAATACATTGCAAAAGCGGTAAACAAATTATGTAAAAAAAATATACATAAATATACAGTTAGAACAAATACAATATTTCGCGCTTAAAGTCGTTGTAGGACATATGGAAAATATCCAAATTAGCTGGAAGGGATTTAATTAACCTAGTGAGTCTTCCCAGGGGCATCACCATTGGTAAGTTAGTTCTGGACCTGGGAAGAATTAAAAGCCTGTGTTGGCGGCCTCTCGTGAAATTATCCGGGACATAAAGTCCTATTTTTGACAGAATGTCTGGAACTGATAGAAAACCATTCAGAAGCTTGTAAGCCATCAACAATAATGCGACGTCCCGTCTGGAACTAAGGCTGCAGATATTCAGCATTCCCGAGATAAATGCTGTTGGAAACAGCCATGGGTAAAAACCAAACTCTCTCATATAGAGGTATCGTAAAATTTTTTTTTGTATTTTCTCGACCATTAGTACGTAGACAGTGTCCTCTGGCCCCCATACCTGAGATCCACTCTCGAGAATGCTACGCACTAAGCTAAAGTAAAGCAGCCTAATGATTGCAAGGTTTGTCAGTTCCTTTGAATTGTGTATGACAAAACCTAACATTCTTGTAGCTGATTTACAGATCTTTTCAATATGAGCGTGAAATGTTAAGCGAGCGTCATACACAATTCCTAAGTCCTTATAAGTAACCGTATGCTTCAGTGATGTATCTTTCATTTTGTAATTAAAATATAAGATCTTTTGTGACCTCGTAAAACACATAACTGAGCATTTTTGGAAGTTGAAACCGAGTTTGCTGTCAATACTCCAGTCAATAATTGCATTTATATCTTCCTGGAGCTTTTTACAGTCCTCTAATGATCTTATTATTAAGAACAGTTTAATATCATCTGCAAAAAGTAAAAAACGGACGAATTTGATTTTTCCCCGAATATTATTTATATAAATTAGAAACAATAAGGGTCCTAAATTACCAACGTCACTAACGAAAAATCACTAACGAAATGCAGTTAGTGTTAACAAAAAATTGTCCAAAGAAGCGAAGTTAGCAGTCCACAGTGAAGTGCTGGTACCTACCCTGATGCATGGAAGCAAGGAATGGAACTGGCAGAGAAAGGATGAAAGTAGACTGAATGCTGTTGAAATGAGATCCCTGAGGCGTATTTGTGGTAAACCATGTATGATCGTGTGAGAAATGTGGAGATTCGCAAAGAGTGCAAGGCTGATGTAAGCGTAATGTGTAAGATTAAGAAAGGGATGCTTAGATGGTTTAGGCATGAAGAGCGAATGAGCGAAGAAAGGAGTGTACGGAGAATATACGACGAAAATGCGAATGGTAGCGGGAGTCGGGGACACCCGAGGAAGACATGGCACGATCGAGTGAATCAGATATTTGAGTCGGGCCATGTCAAGAGTCAGAATAATGGAAGAGTATGTATGTGACAATGAGGCAAGAAGTTGTCTGGCGGTCCGTTCTCTCTGCCTACCCCTTAAACGTCGTGATTTTTTTTTTTTTTATATTAATAAATTTTTTGTTACATACATATAAATTTTAAAAAGAGAAAGAAGTATAATTTTTGTTATCTTATATGTAGATAAAAGATTAAAAAAAATTATACAATTAAACAAAAAATATAATACAATAGTATGCATATATGTATAATATCAAAAAATCCCACATAGGCATCGCCAGTTCTTGGGGAGAATTATGTGTTATTATGCAGTTAAGATTATAAATTATTACATTATGTTTTAAAAAAATAAGAAAATATTTATAAAACAAATAATTCCGTATTTACAAAATTCTAAAATTCTGAGATTTTATAGCAGGTAAGTATTTGTGTCATTGGTAACGATCCAAGTCTTTATTACATTTTTATAAACGCTGTAAGACGATATATTTTTACATCTTATTTCTACAGTGTGATTTATTTATTTATTTATTAAGACATACACAGTACAATAAGATACAGTTAGATTTTTTTTAGTTATTACATAGTTGTAGTACCTATTACGTATGTCCATAAAATATCATTACGTAATTTCGCCTGAGATTGTTATAAAAGGAAGGAAGTGTGTGGATAGATAATAATAAATGAATTGAAAATAAGAATTATAATAAGCTCACGAATTGTAATTGAGTGTTAATACATAGGAGTTTTGAAAAATTATGTGAAAATATTTTTGAAATATGTCATGCTAAGAAATTTAATAAGTTAGTTTTGTATGTTAGAAAGGAATCATGAAAGATCTCTAAATGTAGTAATTTTTCGTAATGGGTGTATGTTGTTATTGCGCGAGTAATTACTGAGTTGTTTGCTGCATTGGTATTGTTGGCTTCAATATGAAATAGTGTAGTGTGCCTGGTACGCCTCGTTGGAACATTTAAACCAATGACGGATAGCAATTCGGGACTATCTATTTTATTATTTAGCAGATTATGTAGAAACAACAGGTCTGACAGTGTGCGTCTTTTTTGTAAAGTTAACATATTATTTGTAGTATTGTTGTATTTCTTGAGTAAATGTTTCGAAAATTTATTCTGTATACTTTCTACTAAATCTATGTATACCTTATATTGAGGATTCCATATTGTGGAAGCATACTCCGGTGGACTTATGACCAATGAACAAAACAAAATTTTCAGAGTCTTAGCACTTTTGAAAACTTTGCATATTCTTAATAAGAAACCTAGCATTCTGTAGGGTTTTGAAATAATGTGTTCAATGTGCTTGTCAAAAATTAATTTGCTATCTAAGTAAACACCTAGATCTTTACACATAGACATAGGTTGTAAAGGTTTGTTATTCAAGTTGTATGGATAGATGATTTTGTTTTTATTTCTAGTAAATGTAATCGAGTGACACTTAGATATGTTTAAGGACAATAAATTTGATTCACAATATACGCACAAATTATCAAGATCGCTTTCAATTCCATACAATCGGGTAAACACTGTATAGCTTTATAAATTTTCATATCATCCGCGTATAAAACAAAGTAACTATTTTTAAAGCATACGTAAATGTCATTTATATAAATATTAAATAAGAGTGGTCCAAGATGCGATCCCTGGGGCACACCTGAGACGATTTCCGTTAAGCAGGATGCAAAACCATTGACAACCGTAATTTGGTGCCGATTATTGACGTATGATGCGATCCATCTATAGAGGTCACCGTGAATTCCTAGACCTAATAACTTTTGTAAAAGAATATAATGATTAACACGGTCAAATGCTTTAGAATAATCCGTATAAATGGCATCTACCTGGCATCGCATATCCATTTGGGCATGAAGAAAATTTGTAAAAAATGCAAGATTTGAAGTTGTGGAGCGATTTTTCATGAAGCCGTGTTGATTATTTAAGAGTGAGGGTGAGAAAGTAGAATATAATTTATTTATTTTTCGGAATAACTTTATTGAGTAAAACCTCAAATTGTAATATTTAAATAATGAAGACAATATTAGTGATTTCTAAACGAAAATCTGAAACAGAAAAATCAGAAAAGGAAACGGTCACATCTGGGACTCGAACCCAGGACCCTTGTCTTTCCGGGACAGTGTTCTACCTAAATATTACAATTTGAGGTTTTACTCAATAAAGTTATTCCAAAAAATAAATATTCATTCTAGACTTGCAGAAAAGTCAACAGATGTCGCACATTAAATAAAAAAATAAGATAGGTTTATCTAAAAGACGCTGTCTGGATTGCATTTAGTTCGGGTTGAATCTTGCGATCATACATAAAGATAGTTGCCAATAAAAATGTGCGGTGAAAAAATGAAGACAATGTTAGTAGTTCTTATTCGAAGTATGATACAGTTAAAAAGTGACCGAGGGGGATAGGGTCCCATTAGCGCAGTTGGTAGAGCACTGTCCCGGAAAGACAAGGGTCCTGGGTTCGAGTCCCAGATGTGACCGTTTCCTTTTCTGATTTTTCTGTTTCAGATTTTCGTTTAGAAATCACTAATATTGTCTTCATTATTTAAATATTACAATTTGAGGTTTTACTCAATAAAGTTATTCCGAAAAATAAATATTCATTCTAGACTTGCAGAAAAGTCAACAGATGTCGCACATTAAATAAAAAAATAAGATAGGTTTATCTAAAAGACGCTGTCTGGATTGCATTTAGTTCGGGTTGAATCTTGCGATCATACATAAAGATAGTTGCCAATAAAAATGTGCGGTGAAAAAATGAAGACAATGTTAGTAGTTCTTATTCGAAGTATGATACAGTTAAAAAGTGACCGAGGGGGATAGGGTCCCATTAGCGCAGTTGGTAGAGCACTGTCCCGGAAAGACAAGGGTCCTGGGTTCGAGTCCCAGATGTGACCGTTTCCTTTTCTGATTTTTCTGTTTCAGATTTTCGTTTAGAAATCACTAATATTGTCTTCATTATTTAAATAGAATATAATTGATCGTAAACATTTTTTTCCAATACTTTACTTAGTATCGGTAATTTGGATATAGGTCGATAGTTCGAGACATCATTTTTACTGCCATTTTTATATATTGGGGTAATCAAGGCTGTTTTCCACTTGTCGGGAAATGTTCCTTCGGATAGCGATAGTTTAAAAATAACAAAAATGGGGGGTGTCAATTGTTTACTACAATAATTTATGAAGCTCCCTGGAAGTTGATCATCCCCTGGTCCCTTTTTGATATCAATGGACTTAAGGTATTTGAATGTGATGTCTTCATTGATCTCGATTGAGTTGATTATGCTATTTGAATTAGAGCAAAGACTGGCATTGCTTGTATGTGCAGGTTGAGCATTCGAAAATACAGATCCAAAATACTCAGAAAATAAGTTGGCTACTCCTCTACTGTCATTAGCAGTTTTTTCACCGTAAATCATATGATCAGGGATGGTAGGAGATTTTCTTTGAGAATTGACGTAGGACCAAATTTTTTTAACATTATGCTGTATACCGGATTCTATTGTAGAAATGTAGGTTTTGTAAGCTGCTGAAGCGACTGTTTTTTGCCTTTTGCGAAGCAATGAAAATGAGAGATAATCAAGGGGGTTCCGATGGCGCTTCCATTTTCTAAAGAATTTTAATTTTTCGTTTGTTATTTTTATTAAGGCTGCCGTGTACCATAGTGGGTATTTTCCAGATTTCACAACTTTCTTAGGAATAAACGCTTCGATAATCTGTTCAATTATAACATAAAACGAATTTAACGCTGTATTTACATCCGGTGCATTTATAACGGTTGACCAGTCGGTTTCTTTCAGTCTCTCATTGATCTCTGCATAATCTGCTTTATGGAATAATTTTATTGTTCGAGGAGTTGAGAGGGTTGCAATAGTGGATGGAAATTCTAGTTCTACAATCAATGATTTATGATGAGCATCTTCTTTAACTAATGGGTGGTCGGCAAGAGACACGTTAACTGAAGTGTTACAGAAGACGAGGTCTAAAATTCGACCGTATTTGTTAGGTAAATGGTTAAATTGGGTTAAATTTATTTATTTATTTATTTATTTATTTATTTATTTATTTATTTATTTAGACGCCGTAAAAGGCTTTTACAATATACATGATTTATGTTTACAGTGGTTCACAGGAGCGAAACAGTATTATGTTAAACAGAATAATTACTGAGAAATTATGTTGAAAATTAAACAAGAATAACATCTGGTATACATAGGTACAAAAGCATTTTTATTTTCAATCCGTACAGTAGTTTAGTATTGAGGTTATTGTTACCTTCAATATTGAATTTGGTTGAATTTGCTGAGAACTAAGAGTTAGCTCTATTGAATCAGGGCTGTCAGTAAGACATCTCATAACAATTTTGGGAAAAATTATAGTTTTGATTAAGTATGTAAAATTATTAGATAACACTCTTCTGTCTGATATCTGATGTAAGTGCATAGTTTAGGTTCTGTGATAACTTATGAATACAGTGGTATTATGCCTAATAACATTGATAATTACGACAGAGGTTTGTTATTATAGCCTTCTTATAACTATATTCCGTGCAGTTGAACACATCTACTACTTCTGAGAAAGCATTGCCAACTGCATGCAATCTAGGTATAAGCGAGTTTCTAAATGACTCAGTCCTGATATTGTTATTGAAATTAAAAAGAATTTTGGATCGAGTGGTTCTAGTGGGTATATGGAAGGTAATTAGGCTTAATATATCAGGGCTGTCTATAATACCATTGACAATTTTAAAAATAAAAGTCAAATCGGAAATAAGTCTTCTATCTGAGAGTTTAAGTAAGTTTAATTCTTTCATCAAGTGATTGTAATTTATTGATTCTATAGGTAGACCGAGTTTATAGTTAATGTATCTTAGGAATTTATGCTGAATTTTTTCAATAGAGTCGGAGTGGATTTTAAAGTAAGGACACCAAATAGGAGAATTATATTCGATTTGACTTCGAACAAGTGAGGAATATAAGATTTTTAGTGTTGAAATATTTTTAAAGTCTCTGCCATTTCGGAGAATGAAGCCGAGCATTTTTAATCCTTTGTTGGTGACTGTTTCTACATGTGAAAGAAAGTTAAATTTTGAATCGAAAGTAATGCCGAGATCGTTAATTTCACTTACAGAGGCGAGAGAAACATTATTAATTTTGTATTGATAGTTAAGGGGTTGTGTTGTTCTGAAAAATCTTATAATGTGGCATTTACTAATATTGAGATAAAGTTTGTTAGTTTTGCACCAATCTTGAAGTTTATTTAAATTTAATTGAATTTGAATACAGTCATTTATTGTTTTTATAATTTTAAATAGTTTAAGGTCATCGGCAAAAAGTAGCACTTCAACATTTTTATCAAATACAGTAACAATATCGTTTATGAAAAGGAGAAACAGTATTGGGCCTAAATGTGACCCTTGGGGTACACCGCTAGTAGCTATGAATTTGTGTGAAAGGTTAGAATTATTTTTTACTTGTAGATTTCTATTTGTTAAGTAGCTTTTTATCCATTCCAATAATTTACCCTCAATTCCGATTTGACTAAGTTTATTGAGAAGAATTTTATGGTTAACTTTGTCAAACGCTTTTACAAAGTCTGTATATATTGAGTCGACTTGGGTTTTGTTTTCGAGTGAACATGCTATAAAATTTTCATATAAGGAGAGATTTGTTAGTGTGGATCTGCCTGGCATAAATCCATGTTGATTAGTTACAATGATGTTGTTAATATGTATGGAGATTTTATCGAGGATAAGTTTTTCAAACAGTTTGGGGATAGTTGAGAGCATGCAGATGGGTCGGTAATTAGTGACATCATGAATATCGCCTTTTTTAAATACAGGTGTTAGATAGCAATTTTTCCATAGGTCGGGGAAGCAGCCAGAATTTAATGATTGGTTAAATATATGACATAGTGGATTGGCTATTATTGATGCACAGTTAATTAGAAAGGCAGGACTAATTTTGTCAGGACCCGCTTTTTTCTTTAAGTCGAGTGTTTTTATTTTGCGTATAACATCAGGAACATTTATATGTAAAGCGGGAATGTGGACCGTTGCAAAATTTGCAAAAGATAAGCAGTTAAGTAACGCGAGTGCGCGTTGATCTCTATTTCTTGGCATTTGTTGATTATTCCATTCGATATTGGGCTTGTTATAGTCGCCAATGATTAAAAACTTGTCATTGGGAAAACGGATTGTTAAGTCAGAAATAGTATTGGTATGACTAGTAAATAATGCTAATCTTTCTGATGATGTTAATTTTGGACCGACGCTAGGTAAATACACGCAGCACATATGAATATTATAACAATGACGATTCGATTTTGATGTATTGACAGTTATCCAGATATCCTCAGCGTCTGATTTCCAAGAGCGAGGGGTAACAAAATTTTTTTTTTTAATTCCTATGAGTACGCCTCCGCCAGTTGATTTGCTAGTGCGGTGTATATCCCTATCATTTCTATAAACAGAATAGCGATTATCGAATAATTCCTCATCTCGGATACTATCAACCAACCAACTTTCGGTAATGAAGATCAAGTCATAATTATTAAGCAGTATATTTTGATGAAATTCCAGTGTTTTCGAGCGCAAACCTCTTGAATTTTGATAAAAAATTATTAAAGAATCATGCATTGAGAATTTTCGGTAATTACATTATTATGTTCGGTTTCTGTAGAATATATTTTAAGAATATTATATTCTAGAGTTATGTTATTAGTCATGAGTCCACTGGGCTTAGCAAAGCACAACATACTATTATTATCAATTAAAGTGAGTGAGTATATTATAGAATGTAGTAGTGAGCAGTTAGTGTAATTATTAGCATGTGGGGTTAATGTAAAAAGGGTGATGTTGAAAAAATTATGAAAAAACATAAGAAAAAAATAGTAGTTATGAGAGGATAGGTGGTTTAACATTGCAATGGTAGTTAGATAAGGTTTTTTAGCTGTAATTCGCATGAGACGTGTATGGGTGGTGATGTTTCGTTTTTCCGTAGGTAGATTTTTGCACTTCTTATCCATAAAAACTGATAGTTGTGTTCGTTTTTAAAGGCTTTAGCGCACCTCAATATAGATTTATTCTTCCGCGTGAGATGGTCGTTGACGAAGATCCTCTGGTCAGCTCCAACCATCCCGATGGCCTTGGTAGTGATTCCTTTTCTTTTCTTGATGGCTGCGACAAATTCGTCCTTCTTCTTGCGGGAGGTGAATTTGGCGATTATGTTACCCGGACGTCCATCTGTCGTGGCTTGTGTACGATGGCGCTTACTGATTCTGCTAACGTATTCAATGTCGCTTTGATGGAGAGGGCATCCAGTGACTGTTGCGATATTCGACATCATGGTAGGTAGATTCTCGTTGGTGGTCTCAGGCATTCCATGTATTTCTATATTGTTGGATAGAAGTTCCTGGTCCCTTTCGTTGTTTCCCCTCTCTAACATATAAACTGTTTGTTTTAATTCTGAGACCTCCATTTCTAGCTTATCAATTTTAGCCAATTTTTCGTTTATAGATTTCATATTACTTGAAAAATCTTCCATGACATTATTATTACAAATGAAGACTTTTTCGAATTCCGCCATTTTACTGCTCATTTTTTCTATTTGTAGCGCCATTTTTCTAATTTCAACAGTTAGGAGTACGTTGCTTTGATCTGAGGAGCAGGATTGGGTATCTAAATTGTCCAGGGTTTGGATACAGTTATTGCACTTCCACGCATCCTTTTTACCTTGCGACATGCGTTTAAAAACACTTGCCGAAATATCAGCGCATTCGAAATGGATGGTGCATTTGCAGGTTGAACACTTTATACACTCAGCCACTTTCAGCTGTTTAACGCAAAATTTGCATGTTGTATTCATCTTATGTTTGGCTTGTGGCTGCAATAGATTACAATACTGTGGGTAGCTTGAAGATTTTTGAAGAATAACTAAAACTCTAGATTTAGCACGTTTTACACTCCAGACAACACTCACTTTCGTATTTTAATGCACTTCTATGAATATTATCAGCTGGTATAAAAATTGTAGGATAAGGGTCGATGTTATTAGAAGAAAATATAAGATTAATAGGGAGCGAAATGACAAACGTCAGACTTGTGATGATTGTTGTTGTTGTTGTATGTGATAGAGTGCATTGTAAATTTTTGGCGCAATGAAAAAAGCATGTCTCTGCGCAAGCCTAGTTTTTGCATGGGAACCTCAAATGCATTATTTACTATACTGCTGGAGCGATTTTCGTTTTTTGTAAAGTATACATTTCGTGAAAATATATATTTGCATAGAGTAAATTTTTCTTATATCTAAGAGTTTAGCTTCTTGGAAAAATTGCAAGGAGGGGTAGGTAAAATCTATATGCAACATTATCTTTAGAATTAATTTTTGAGTTATTTCCAATGGCTTAGTGTGGGTATTATAAATACCCCCCTATCCAATTATTCCATAAGATATTGATGATTGCACCAATGCATGATAAACCAATTTAATTATTTTGATATAAAATATGTTATTTAATCGTTTAAAAATGTAAGTTAAATACCAAAGTTTATTTACAAGCTTTTCTACGTGATTTTTCCATTTTAGTTGGCTGTCTATTATAATTCCTAGGTATTTAACTGTGTTCCCCGAATTCATTTCTACACAGTTAGAACACGAAACAGGGTTGCAAGTATTGTTGTGAAACCTTATATTTAGTTGAGTTTAGGGTGCCGCCCTTTTGTTATTATAGAATGGAATATAAATAGTTTTGTCACAGTTCAGAGTTAGAAGGTTTTGGTTGAGCCATTATTTGATAATGGATGTGCACTTATTTGCATTTTCAAAGACTTGTTTGTAAGATTTACCATGATCTGTGATTGTAGTATCATCAGCATACGAGAATAGTTTTCCCGGGATACTAATATTACATAAGTCATTGATATAAATTAGGAACAATAACGGACCGAAAACTGTTCCTTGTGGAACCCCATGTCTCACAGATTCTGGGTTATTAATATTATCACCAATTTTTGCCAGACAGTTATTTTTTATTCCTATATTATTGAGTTTTCTAATCAGTTTATTATGATTAACGGTATCAAACGCCTTTTAATGTACAAAAATATTGTTAAAATTTTCACATTTAAGTCAAGATTGGTGTATATATTTTTTGTTAGATTAAATAAAGCATCATCAGTACTAAGACTGTTCTGAAACCATATTGATTTGGGGACAATAACGCATTTGATTCTAGAAACTCTAATACTTGTTTTTTTTTTAATATCTTTGCTAGTTGGGATATTAGCAATATTGGTCTGTAATTGACAAGTTTAGATATTGATCAAGATTTATGTATTGGTACAGTATTGGAGAGTTTAAATGCGTTTGGGACACCTTTTTTTCAAAGCAGGAATTATAAATGGTTATGGTTAGTTAGTTGTATTATAATGTGGGCCTCGCTGGGTACTTTTCCCTGCTGAGGCCCACAACTTACAAATTAATACATTTCAATAAAAATATTATATGAAATAATAAATTTAAATAAAATAAAATACTAAAATAAATAATTTTAAAAAAAGCAAATATTGACAACCTTACAGCAGTTAATATACGAAATAAATATCAGTCCTACCCAATCGGGATTTGGCTCAGTTATTAGGGCGGTTGACTCCAGTCAGGGAGGAAATTTCTAATAGTAAAAATAGACGTAGGTATGTATTACAGTAAAAAAATTTGTTTTTTATTTTATATTTATTTCTTATGTTTAGGAAAATGTTCGTTTTGAGGAGTTTATTTGTGATTTATTTTATATGATGTGTCCATCTGAGGTTGTGGTCTATTATAATTTTTATATATTTTATTTGGTCTGTTTTTCTAGAGTAATCGCAGATGTTAGTGTTTATATTGTGTTTGCCTTGTTTTTTGCTATCCCGTGCTATTTGTACTGCACGTTGTAAATTTGGTTATCGATATGTTTTGTGTAAGTGTGTTTGTCTCTAACCATGCTTTCACTCACGTGCTGCCTAATTCCGCTTTAAAATACACATTATTCCAGTATTTAGGTTTAATAAAAGTAAAACTCTGGTGTCCGCATAACTAACTATTTCTCGGAATAGTTAGTTATGCCATGAATAGAACGGGCCCTAGTATTCTCCTTTGTGAAACTCTATAATAAGGTGGCTTGCTCGTATGGTGATTAATTTACACATATTGTGTTCTATTACTATTTATAGTTCTTCTAAGATGTATCACCTGTGTGGACAATAACAAATGAACCATATTTCAGGGCTAACCATATTCCGCGGCATCTCGGCTCTGGACCGCGACAAGCCCAACACCCCCAACTCCGACGTGCAGTATTCCCTGTGGGGGGGCGCGGGCCACTTCTCGCTGGAGAGCTCGCACCGGCCCAGCCTGCTGCTTGCCCGGGGACTGGACTACGATAGCGGCGACCGCAACTTCACCCTCGTGCTCACGGCCACGGTTGGTTAAATCTTACTTCAGCTTATGGGAAAGGAACAATAATCATAATAATCAAATAATAACATAACTACATTAGAACTTTGACAGAACTTGAAACTATTCAACTATAACATATTTTAATAGTCTTCCCGACGAATTAAAATTTTAACAGAATTGGTATCATTCAAGAAAGAGGTAAAATTATTTTTAGAAAACTGAACACTCGTAAGATCATTGACAAAATGCAGTAAATATATTGCGAACCATATTTATATTTTATAATGTTACCGCATTCTGTATTATCATATACTCTATGATATTACCAAATATGTTTCACCAAACTCAAGAGCTAGTTCTCTTCATTAGTGTAGTAATAATAAAATACATATTTCACTATATTGTTACTATGCTATTTCCAATGTGTTATTGTAACAATACTATAAAAATAAAATGTAATGTATTTTAAAAGAATAAATTGTGAAAATACTTTTTCGAAATAGTAAAAGTTATGTTAATTAAAGTACTGTGAAACGATCGGCCCATGTTGAAATAATAACAAAACTTCAATTTAACATTTCTAATTTTCAGGTTCTGTGAAAGTTCCACTCAGGTTCTGTTATTATTTAAATAAAGTGGAACAACTTACCACCAATGATGTAATAACAGAGCTCGAATAGAATGTTTATAGAACTTGAAATTTAATGAATTGTTCATATTCTGTGAAACAACTGGCCTTTATCTCTAAATAGTAAAATAAAGTAGCTATCCTCGTCTGTCTATTTGTACGCTTAGTTCCTCAAAACTACGCAACGGATTTTGATAGGGTTTACGTGCACGTGCATACGTGCAAATTATATTTATAGAAAGTAGATAAATGTCCATGTTTATCCCCTAATTCACAACCTCATAAAAGTTAACCGATGGCTGGCTACCCCGTACGCCTGCTTTTATAGTGTGGACGAAACAGACCTTTCGGAAAGTAATGTAAAGTGAATGTTTTGACTGTGCAGGACCGCGGCTCGCCTCCCCGCAGCACCAATACCAGCGTAACCATCTTGGTGCAGGACAACGATGACCTCGGTCCTCGCTTCACCCAGGAGGTCTACAGAACCAACATCACAGAGTTCTATCCTCTCACGGTAAATACCTCCATATCTAATTAACACCCCTTGTTCGTAATTAGCGAACATAATATAATTTCTTGGCCTCTTGAAAATAAATCTCTACCCTCATACAACTAAATCTATATCCACTATTATATTTATTGTGTCGAAAATTTCCTGCAAAACCGAGTCTTCGTAAGGATCAAGTGTAAAATTCTGGTGATTGAAGGGTTCTTCCGAATAATGTTGAATCAAAATTTGAGCATTATTAAATTACATGATTAAAACACAGTATTTTCATTGAATTGTTTTGAATTTCAATACGGCCAACCAATTTTCCAAACCGGCTTCATTCATTGTTTGGTTTATTGTACGCATGTATTCATTTCATGTTCCCTTGTACACTTCAGTGTACAAGGGAACATTGTATCTAGTACATGCAGAAAAATCGTTATGCTCTCAAGAAAAAAGTACAAGAAAAACCAGTCATCTATGTCTCTGTTGATTTCACACTCTTTTTGGTCGAATTGGAACAAACAATGTAGGGCCTTACCTTAGTAATTTAAGTAATTATTCGGAGTGAATATTTCGAAGCACTAAAGCTTTTGATTGTAATTGATTATCTTGAGAACTGAAAACAGTTACCATTACCATGTCAAATAATCATTATGAAGGAGGTTACGGTAAACTGCTTACTTTTAGACAGATCTCCCTGATAAGAAATGGTGTGATTATTTCAGACTGCCAGAATCAACATGTTACTGGCGTTCTCTCCTCCAATATCAGCTTTCGACCAAGACCGCGGCCTAAACGCTCCGCTTCGTTACGACATCATCTCGGGGAACGAGCGCCATCTTTTCTCGTTGAATCCCACCAACGGCAGCCTCTTCCTTACCAGGGAAATCGATCTGGATGCTGAAAAAAGTTTGTCTGGTGAGAGAACTCTTTTATTATTCACAGGGATGACAGAAATAATGAACATTTTTATTAATAGTGAAATACATAGCGAATACTGTCCTACTTAGTAATGATGCTTTTGTTGTCGTTGTACTGCTAATAACATTGTTATTTTTTACAGCAAACACCTTCACGCTGCAGATACAAGCCTCTCAGGTAGACAACCCTTTGAAGACGGCAACGGCCAGGATAGAAGTAGAAGTGTTGGATCTGAACGATAATTTACCCGAGTTTGAGGTTGACTTTTACAACATCAGTATAGTCGAAAATCTTCCTAACGGTGAGTTTTGTAATTGCGTCTTGAAAATAAGTCACTGTTTCGTGACTACATGAAGAACGCATTGAAAAAACTGTTTTTATTCCCTATTATTTTTATAAAAAATGCATCTCGCATGAATTATTAACTACTTCAACCTTTTCTCTGGTTCCCATTCCGTTTTTTCAAATAATTCATTCCAAAAGTTCGACGAAAGTACACCCCCAATTTCATTATAACAGTACAATTGACTATGCTAATTTTAATTCATCATTTTAGGATTTAGCGTACTTCAAGTTATGGCTACTGATAAGGATCAGGGAGAAAATGGAGAATTCCTTTACCAGCTCCAAGACTCACATGGGGCTTTTTCAATAGATCCACGTTCAGGGTGGCTTACAGTTAGAGATCAGGTAATTTACACGTTTATTCACCTTTCAATATAATCATTTTGCATGTATAAAAAATACATACACCATATTTTTTATTGTTAAGTCAAAAATATTTTATCATTAGTTGTTATAATGTTTTTTTGACTAATAATATTCAATACTCAACAATTGTATTTTATTTTCGAAGGAAGCAAATACTTTGGGGTGTGACATATTGAATGAAAAAACATACACTTAGTAAGACACCACTTTATTTTTGAATCAATAACGATAGCCAACCGGGTTTCGCTTGTCCCAAGCTTCATCAGGGCTAAATATCAACTAGAGTTGATATTTAGCCCTGATGAAGCTTGGGACAAGCGAAACCCGGTTGGCTATCGTTATTGATTCAAAAATAAAGTGGTGTCTTACTAAGTGTATGTTTTTTCATTCAATTGTATTTTAATTACAGAGTGTTTTGGATCGAGAGCAACATTCCTCATTAAAAATGAAAGTATTTGCGAAGGAAAAAAAAGACAGCGTTGTTGGTAATCTGTCACAACATCAGAGGAGTCCCAAAAAACAAAGAAATCCAACACTTTCTCGTGACCGGTTTAGCGACAAATCTGAAGACAAATTCGCTCGCGGCGCGGGAGACACGACCACTTATGTGTTCCCAGACCGAGCAGGCGTCGGAGATAACGTTCTTCTGGCTCCAAACACGAGCGAACTGGTTTCCTTCGTCAATGTAGAAGTTACCCTCCTTGATGCCAATGATAACAACCCCGTTTTCCTACCGAGTAATCTTTATGAATTTAGCATCAAGTCCAGTGCTAAGGTCGGAGAGTTGATTGGACAGGTACGAGCTGTGGATCCAGACTTGGGGAGAAATGGGATGGTGCTGTATGACTTACAGAGGAGTAGTAATTTAACCGTGACGTCACCATTCATGTTGGATGCACAATCCGGAGCTCTGAGGGTGGCGGAGTCTCCCCTGCCCGAAGGAAGACACGCCCTCTTCCTCGAGGCAGCGGACCAACCGGCCAACCCCAGTGAACGCCGGTTTTCACTGGCTGTTGTTTCTGTTGAAGTCACACACTCTGCTAAAGGTAACAACATTATCACAACAATTTCTTAAAATCACAACTACTTCTGTTCAACAATAAATAATAAACGCGCTCTTTTTAAATCAGGACACAAAGCTACAGTTCCCGATTTTATTGGAGCCCCGTACGAGTTTTGGGTGGGTGCTAATGTGGGAGTTGGCACGAGTATTGGACAAATAAGGATCAACGACGCTTTGGATAGGGAAAATGTTGCTTACGATCTATTGCACAGCTATCACGAAGGGGGTAAATATATTAAAATTAGTTGTCTAATATACAAGGCATACAATAGCTGATATAGCAATTCAACAAATCGGTCTTTGAAAATTGCGGAAGAAACAATGCTTTTGATATTGTTACAGTTCCTTTTGCGGTGGAGGAAAGGAGCGGCACCATCACTGTTGTGGCGGACCCCGCGCATTTCTCGCGCCCGCTGTACGACTTCGAGGCCGTGGTCACCCGAACAGGCACGCCCAGTGCTTCCGCCATCGCCACCACCATCCTCACCAACGTCACCATCCACGTGGTCGACCCAGAGGATGAGAGAGGAGTTCTCATGAAGTACGCACTAAATCATACAAAAATATGTTATATTATGTAGCTCCATCTATTTCCGGAATATGTGCCGTTCATGGAAAAAGTTACATAAGATCTTAATTTGAATCAATTACCTATCGGTGTTAATTATACTGTTTTTGTCAATTTTCAGGGGAGCATCGAATTCACCGATTGAATTTCATGTCCGAGAAAACCTAGCCGGCGCCATCATCGGCCAACTGCTTTACCAAAATAACTCGAACGTTGTCATAAATAACTCTGCAAAAAGCATACGTTTTATCATTGCCAATCAGCAAGATGTAACTGACGACATAGCCATAGGTAAAAAAAAAATATTATAAAATGTTTAATATTTAAAATAAACACAAATCATACTATTAATTACACTGTTTGAAAACCTTAATCAGATTTTTCATGTAATTTTTAGGTCAAGATGGCACTCTCTATACCCAAAAGGGATTAGATAGAGAAAAGAGAGATATCTACAGACTAACAGTTATTGCCGAATACACCAAAGGAGCTGTGAGTGGAGCTGGAATATATCAAGTAACGATTATTGTCGACGATGAAAATGATAATGCGCCTATCTTTAGTCAAAATTCCTATGATGGAAGTATTACGGAAAACTCTTCACCAAATACTGAAGTTAATATGACAAATCTAGTTATCGCGCAAGACGCCGATTTGGGCAACAATTCTATCATAATATACGAAATATTCGGTGAGGGACACACGTTGTTTGAAGTCAATAAGGCTTCAGGTCGAGTTGTATTCAATGGTGGCAATTTGGACAGAGAAACAAAATCTCTTTATCGTTTGCGATTAATTGCCACCGACAAAGGAAAACTTAGTTCTGAAGCAAAATTGACGATTCACGTCACAGATGAAAATGATAATGCCCCTATAATCCATCGGATTGTTGTTCCTTCAGATGAAAACATCGAAATATTAGAATATGATGAAAGTGCTCGAATAAAAGTGGTTGAGGAGAAGCGCTTTGGTGGTGACACGAAACCCTCGAATACGGGAACTCAAAGCGCTGGTATAACCGTCCTCTCTGACTTTGGTCCTCTAGTGGCTGTACCGGAAACCATAGCAGTTGGCTCAAGTATTTTACGAATATTCGCAGATGACCTCGACATTGGCGCTAATGGGATAGTAAAATTTATCAGTAATTCCGAAACATTTATTCCATTCGGTGGAAATATGTCTGCTGTGCTGAGCACGAAGCAATATTTCATTGTAAACGAACGAACTGGTGAAGTTATCGTGTCGAGAGTTCTTCTTCCGGAGAGTGAATTTAGATTAAACATATCAGCTAAAGATGGAGGTGGATTGCAGGACAATGTGAATATTCGCATTTTTATCAAAGATATCAATGACCATGCTCCTGTTTTCAAAAAGTCTTGGTATAATTTTGACGTTGAGGAAGCAGTTTATTCTCGCAAGGTGTTGGGAAAAATTGAAGCATCTGACGTTGATTATGGTAAGAATGCCAATGTTTCATTTACTTTAGTTACCAAAGAAAATGATCTACCTTTCGAGATAGCCACTTTTAGTGGCGTTCTCAGCGTTAATGGAGAACTGGACAGAGAAAAACAGGAATATTACAAATTTGCAGTAATGGCTAAGGATAATGGCGTAGAAAATAAACTATCGTCAACTGTAACAGTTGAAGTGCACGTCCTGGATGTTAATGATAACGCTCCCCAGTTCTATGGGTATGACGAAGTTTTAGAATGGTTTCACCCAGAGCCCAAAGACTCGCCTAATCACAATTACGAATCTGTTTCGATGATACCTGTGTATTACGCAAAATTATCAGAAAACAGTGCGCTTGGGTCGGTAGTCGCGAAAGTATACGCCAATGATTCAGATTTTCTTGGAAACGGCAATGGGCTTCTTTTGTTCGATATCCCAAGACGGAAAAATTTGGAAAATCTGTTTAACATTGATTCAAAAGACGGAACTGTTACAACTTCGGGAAGATTAGATTACGAATCCGAGACTACCCATAATATAACTGTGGTAGCATCCGACCTGGGTTTTCCGAGCCTGAGCTCTACGGCATTAATAATGCTTAAAATATTGGACATTCCGGAAGACATTGAAAATTCTAACGGTCCGATTTTTGTTGAAAGATATTACGAAGTTGAAATTGATGAAAATTCTAGAACACCATTAGAACTACTGACACTAAACGTAACAGATCATTACAGGGATAAAAAACTAAGGTTTTCCATTATTGGAGAAGATAAAACTGATATAAAGAGAATGTTTGTAGTTGATCCTAGGAACGGAACACTTTATTTAGTAAAAAGTCCGGACCGTGAGACTAAAGAAAAGTATGAAATAGTGGTGAGGGCAGAGAAGCCCAAATTGGGAAGGAACTTGCCTCACATGATCTACCCTGTCCCAGAAGAAGATTTGGAAGGGCTAACCAAGCACGACGTTAAGGTTGTAGTGAACATAAAGGATGTTAACGATAATCCCCCCAGATTCACAATATTCGGAAGGCCCATTGTAGCAGCGATACCGACCACTGCAACTTTCGGATACGAAATTGTGAAAGTTCAGGTGAGTTGAACATGATAATATTGTATATACCCTTTTAACACTCGAGCTCTGTTTGACGTGGACCAGTTGACAAAGGCGTGTGTGAAGTTCAATTTGAGTCTTATTTTGCAGGCGATGGACTATGATCTGGGAGATAACGCCGCGGTTCGCTACCAGTTGCTGAGCGACCACTCGGCTCGCTTCTCCGTGGACCCGCTGAGCGGGCTGGTGCGCGCAGCCGCCTCTTTCAGCGGGGACGCGGGCCGCGTTTTCGGCTTCGACGTCAAGGCCACTGACCGCAAGGGAGCTGACGATGGCAAATCGGCCATCGCCAACGTCTTTGTGAGTAAATTTTACACCCTAATTAAGCAAAGTAAACAGAAAAATACTATTGAAAATCTAAATATTAACTGAAAAAAAATTAGATGTCAATACAAATACAGAAACTATAGCAAATCATGTGTATAACTTCTTCGCAAATATAGGAAAAGTTTTAGCGAACCGTAAATTGCATAACACAAACACACTAACACAAACAAATAGATCAAATATCAATAAAAAACCAACACAACACAGATTTACAATAAAAACAACCTCGGAAGTGGAAATTGACAAAATAATAAATACATTAAAAAACCGAATTGCTCCTGGATTAGATGAGATAACAACGGATTGCATTAAGATATTAAAAAATGAAATTCTAAAACCTATAACACACTTAATCAACCTTAGTATAACAGACTCCTGCTTTCTTAGTACGCTTAAAAAAGGACTAGTGATCCCCATTTATAAATCCGGAGACAAAATGGAAATAACTAACTATAGACCAATCACTCTGTTAAACTCGCTTTCAATGATTTTCGAAAGAGTATTAAAAAACCAAATTATAAATTACCTAGAAGAAACCAAATTAATCTCGGATGACCAATCTGGATTTAGAGACAAAATAGGCACAAAAGAAGCTTTGGCATGTACAATAGATTATATACATAGCAACATAGATCAAGAGTACAAATGCATAGCGATATATCTAGATTTAGCTAAAGCCTTTGACTCAATCTGCCACAATTCACATTTAAAAAAATATGAAAACATGGGTATCAAAGGCAAGAAACTTCGACTATTAAAAAGTTATATGAGTAACAGAACACAAAAAGTCAAAATTAACAACCATACTAGTAAACCACTGCCGATTACATATGGAGTTCCACAAGGAAGCATACTAGGGCCCGTTCTTTTTACTATTTACATAAATGAACTTTGCAGCATGAAAATAGATGGTGAAATAGTTAGCTATGCTGGTGACACAGTTTTACTTTTTAAATCTAAGGATTGGAATAATGTATATAACATAGCGAATTTGGGAATCTCGCAAGTGAAAACATGGCTAGACTCAAAAATACTAACACTTAACATATCAAAGACAAAATTCACAACATACAGTATAAATAGCACGAGATAGCCAAAAAAAACACACCATAAAAATACACGAATGTTTAAGCACCAACATCTGCGATTGCCCTCCTCTAGAAAAAACAGGACAAATAAAGTATCTAGGTATCGTAATTGTCCATAACCTTAGATGGATACCTCACATCAAACAAATCACAAATAAACTTCTCAAAACAATACACATTTTCCTAAACATAAGAAACATATATAAAATAAATCAATTGAAAACAATATATTTTGCACTTTGCCAATCAATAATAGAATATGGAATTATTGCTTGGGGAGGAGCAACAAACTCGGCTATCAATTACATAGAAACCGCACAGAAAACGATCTTAAAGGTAATACTAAAAAACATAGACTGACTGATACAGACCAAATATTCAACAGCTGTGACGTACTAGATATACGCCAATTATACGTTAAAACACTACTAAACTACATTTTCGACAAAAAAAATAAATTTCAACATACACAAAATAACATTTCAACATACACAGAATCCCAAAAAATGTCAATGTTAGAGTTAAGACAAATATTATTTAAAGTATGAAGAGCTCGGTTAATTGGTGAATTAGATGCTGCATTTTTTTTATAATTAAGCGTGTGGAATAGCACTGTATATCGTGTACGTCTCAAAGGTATGTTAAAGTTAATAAGGACAGAAGTTCGGTACAGTCAATGTCATTGTTTAAAATAAAATAATTTTTTTTAATTATATTAACAGACCAGTTAGACAAGCGTACAAAGAAAACATAAAAACTCCGACAGTAAATTCAAGATTTGGATAAAGACACTACCAATACCATGCTATAAAAGCTTTCAACAGTGTAAAACTTGAAATTAAAATTGAGGAAAATAAAAATAAATTCACACACAAAATTACAAAATGGATTAAAGAACAAAAAAGACAATATTACCAAAATGTCATAGCATAAAATAAAAATAAAACCTATACGTAACACACAAAACCAATATAAACACACATCACTCACAAACACACAAGATTATTTTCAATGTATTATTTTTTAATTTTAAATATATTTTTATTTATTATGTATTTTTAATTTTAAATGTATTATTTTCTCTTTAAATGTATTATGTAGATTATATTTTCATATTATAAAATGAAGGCTTCAGCACGTTCAAGCCACCCAATGAGGCCTACATTACTGGAAAACTTAAAATGTAAAAAATATTGTACCAAATAAAAAAAAAAATAAAAAAGTAAGATGTTGTTCGCGATAAGAAGCCGCAGACACTAGGGCGGAGTGAAAAAACTTTTTTTCAAATTTCGTGTTTCTTATATTACCAATGGGTGCCTTGGTAGTACCCTATAAAGTACACAAAATATCATCAAATTCCAACTTCATCTTCAGGTGGCGCACTGACCCTAAAGTTCTACAAAAAATTGTGTTTTTTCAGATTTTGTTAGTAAACAAGCACATCATCTAATCCAGCTTAAACGTCAAAAAATGTATTTTAGTTTTAGCCATCTAAATTACCCCCCTTCCCCCCACCCTTTGACACTATTTTGCACAACAACAGCTGCAGTCAATCAGTAATTAACAGACATTAGCGCGGAGTGTCCGTTCGTTGGAACAGCTGCGAAAACTTGATTGTGATTTCTTTGTAATATGCCTAAAACAAGAAAAATTCAAGGTGTTCTATGTTTGATGGCCCAGAAAAATCAAAAGACAATGTGTTGCCAACTTATTCGGATGTAATAAAGTATTATTTGTGGATTAGAAATGACTTGCAGTGGTTATCAAATGGAAATATCCTTCTGTGAAAGATATATGTGAAATAATTGCAATTGATCTAATTACGTTGTGGAATAAAGCGTCTATTCCTATTGTAACTGAACGTCAAATTGTAACTAAACTAACCCGGTATTATCACAAGTACAAATGCTTAAAGAAATGTCGAGTACCTAAAAAGAAAACTGAATTTTATGAAGATGCAACAAAAAAACTCTTTGATATTGCTGTTTGCAAGTGCATTTGTGTCGATTTTTGTAAATGTTTAGTGAAAATACCCAAGAAGGAGCTAGAATTCCTGCATGATCAGAGAAGTAGCCGCAAAATGTATATCAGCTCAAAAGATATAGTGGCAACCAAGGCTTTGGAGCGTAGGCAATTACGACTGATGAGGCAAAATAAATTACTTCAAAAACAGACTGTTGAGAAACCTCTGAGCCCCTCACCAGAGACTTCAGAGACCTCGGATGATAGTGTAAGATTATCAGACAGCAATCAAAATCCAGACTTTTATACACTTTTTCCGGCATACTCCACGCCATCCACATCGAAATCACAAACAAATCAGATGAGGCATCGATTAAAAAATCTTGCCACTGCCTGTGACAGGACTGGTGTCTCCGACAGATCAGCATCAACCATCGCCAGTGCAGTTCTTCAAGATATTGGTTTTATTTGTAAACAAGATTTCTCAAAAGTAATAGATAGAAGTAAATTACGACGCGAGCGCCGAAAAGTTCGAGAAGAGTTGCAAAGAAGTCTTCGGGAGTTCTGACGGTAAAATAAGTGGGTTATATTTTGATGGTCGGAAAGACAAGACCATTGTGCAGGAAAAACATGATAACAAGTTCCACAGGAGAACCATTACTGAGGAACATATTGTTTTGCTCTCCGAGCCAGATTCTCAGTACATTGGCCTTGTCGCGCCTCCTTCTGGAACCGCTAATTCTATTAAGGATTCAATTGTAGAATTTTTAAATTTTGCACTTCGGTGATTTATCAACCATTGTAGCCATTGGATGCGATGGAACGGCTGTAAACACGGGCGCTCAAGAATGGAGCGATCGAATTTATTGAAAGACATTTAAATAGACCATTACACTGGTTTATATGTTTGTTGCATGCCAACGAATTACCACTGCGTCATCTTTTTAATACTTTGGATGGCAGTATTTCAGGTCCCAATACGTTTGCAGGAGTCATTGCCAAGATGTTACAGCACTGTGAAGACCTCCTTGATATCGACGTGAAAATTCTAAGCAATGATCAAAAATATCTGTATGAAATTTGTCAAGCTGTAACACAAGGCAGCGTAAAAACTGATTTGGCTAATAAGCAACCAGGAAAGCTGGCACACTCTCGTTGGCTAACCTGTGCAAATAGAATATTGAGACTATATTTAGCAACAAAGTTTCCAACTCATAGTCCGGTTGAGATTGCTACGTTTGTGATAAAAGTGTATGCGCCAATATGGTTCACCATAAAAACAAAACCTTCATCTAAAGATGGTCCGAAACATGTCCTTAGTATGATAAAAAGATGCTCCTATTTAAAATATGAGCAGAAAACAATTGTTTTTCGAATAATTGAGCGGAACTCTTTCTTCGCTCATTCTGAAAATATGTTATTAGCGATGTTACAAGACGAAAGACAGCATATAAAAGAATTAGCAGTAAGAAGAATTCTTAAAGCCCGACAAAATGCAAAGGAGAAAAAAGTAAGGACTTTCTTGACTTCAAAACTAAACTTCGATGCCAACGATTATTATGATTTGAAACACTGGAAGACAGAAAAAATATTCGAGCCACCATTCACAAAAAAATACGGTGACAGTGAATTATGGGACAAAATTATGAGCGAAGATATAAATATCCGGATTGAAAATTTTCCCTGTCACACACAGGCTGTGGAGAGAGTTGTGAAGCTGGTCACTGCTTGGCTGTTTGCGGAAGTAAAACACGCGATGGATATATTCGAGCAAGAATAAAATCGAGAAAAGAAATGCCGAAATTCGAAACAAAATTACAATTTTCCTCTGGAATTCAGGGAGCTACCCCATACGCATATGACACGACTGAAGGCTGAAATGATTAAAATATATATATTCTTAATGTTCCTTATATTTTAATGAAAATAATAAAGTTAAATATGATAACAATTTTGTTTTAAATTTTTAAAAAATTTCTAGAATCGATCATTTTTTCAAAATTTCAGGTCCTCTGCGCCACCTGAAGATCATATGTCAAAAAAAATAAAAAATATTTTTCAACAGCTATTTATCTACAGCAATATTAAATGATATAGGGTTTTTGAAATTCGAAGAAATTTTTTTTTCGACCTCTTTTTCTCCGGGCTAGCAGACACGTCAAGGGTAGTTCTTATACTAGTGTTCTTAAAGTGCGTCCTTATAAGTGAAATTAACCAAATTATGTGTTTTTGTTAAAATAATTGTAAAGTGTTAATAACGAATAGATATGATATTTCAAATATTGAATGTAAAAGTTTTATTAATGTTGAAAGATATTACGAAGTTGAAATTGATGAAAATTTCAACACACCATCAACTCCTGACGCTAAACACAAAAGATCATAACGGGGATAAAAATCTTGGGTTTTAAATTATTGGGGAAGATAAAACTGATATAAAGAGAATTTTCGTAGTTGAGCCAAGGAACGGGACAGTTTATTTAGTAAAAGTCCGGACCGTGAGATTAAAGAAAAGTATGAAATAGTGGTGAGGGCAGAGAAGCCCAAATTGGGAAGGTTCTTGCCTCACATGATTTACCCTGTCCCATAAGAAGATTTGGTAGTTAGTTAGTAGTTTGTAGTTTGGTTTTTGGTCATAGTTTGTTGAATAGTGCAGTGTGCGTTCACAGATGCATGCCACATGTTTTCTGCACAAACCAGAAACGCTCGTCTGTCTATGTTTCGAACCGTTGCTACCTGGAATGCGCGATCCATTGCAAACGATATTTTATGATATTTTGGATATTTGGATTCTGATACGTGGCACATTTTGGCGCTATCGAAGACTCCCAGTCAACCAAAACCCTTCGGTCGAGCGGGTCTCAGTATATGAAGGTGCAAGGCCCATAAAAATGATACAACGAATATTAATTTTACAAATCACGAGGGAGTTGCAATTGTAGCGCAAAATGGTATTAACTTATACAGTATAGGGATACATCAAGTGAATACCATTTTCGAGTTAGTTGGCTGCAACGCCGATCTGCCGACATCTGGCAATTGTTCACCCCTCGTCATAATCTCCATCTACCGTCCCGTCTGTTTGCCAAAAATTAATCCGCTTATCGACGGTTTCATTCAACGAAAACTGTTCTTTATTTCAGATTTCATCATCAGGATGGAAGCAAGGTTTGGTATCTGTTCTTGACATGAGTGCGGCATTTGACACAGTAGATCATAGTATTTTATTAAATGTGCTTGAAACCGAATTTGGGGTTCTAGGTGAAGTAAAGGATGACATCGTACCTGTCTGGACGAGTAGCATCAGTAACATTCCCCAGGGTCCAATTCACTTCATTCTCTTTACGAATCGTCTTGAAATCGTCGTCACTGAAGGTTTTGAATCACAAAGCTATGCAGATGATCGAAAACGATTTTCAAGGTTTGTTTTCCGGACGAAAAAGGCTATGTTATTATTATTATCGTAAGATAACTTCATGTTATGTTGTTTGATTTAAAAACAGAAAACAATTCCTCATTCTTCTAATAACTTACAAATAGCATACTCAAAGGTGAAAGAGGTTCTAATAAAAATAATTTTCCTCTGGTCTCCAGCGAGGAGTTAAAATAAAAAAATATAATTTAATCAATGGTTAATGAAGATAATATAAAAAACTTAATTGGACCGTAAATAAATAAATAAAATGTGTCGATAAAGACATGAAAGACACGAACCTGGAAAATGGAAAGGTATATTGTCGTATTAGAGCGGTATTATGTAAATACCCACTCGGTCATTACTTAAAAGTCTTAGTGACATTGTACATCTTACCATTAACTATTCATCAGTGGAAAGTTCATAATTGGCATAATTAATTATATTATTATTGTATAGTTGTATAATTAAAGATTTACTGTCAACTTTTGTTATGATGCAGGGCTAGACTCCTTTTGTTTTAATATTTTATTCATTAATTTATTCTGCATCATCACATTTATCCTCGCCGATTCTCTAACCTAGTTAGGAACTGGGCGATTGTCGCTGGTATTGGTTTTAGTAAAATTTCGAATTTTAATTTAAAATTTACCATCTGAACCGGGCGGAAACAAAAAAACACTTCTTAGCTGGGCACTCAACGGGTGGGATCGTGAACTGCACAGCTGACAGTCACGGTGATTTTTATTTTGGAGTAATTAGTTGTATGGATGGATTCCATTCTTTCTTTTGTACCGTAAAATGCGAGTTTGCTTCGGGCACGACGGGATTCTTTTCCGCAACCTGTTAAACAACCATTCCCGATGTGGGTAATGGTGATTTCTTTGAAAGAAATGGTGTACGAGCGAACCACGCGACAATCGTAATCCGGTAATCAGCCGACAGCGGTAATCCGTAAATAATTGTCCCATCCGGCGTGAGATGAAATTATATTCAATCCTAAATTCGGCTTACGCAACCGTCAAGCGGGAGCCTCGTTATTTTGGACGTGTGATGTTTGGGAATACTAACCGCACGTGGCCGGCGGCCGAGAGAAAGCTACTGGCCTAAGTTGCAGCATCCTCAGAACCCGGATACATCCGCGTTATTAGCTGGAGATCGTGGATGTGGCCGGGAGATATATTCCTGCCCCTTTCGGAGGCCCGATCCACGCTTCACGGGGTCACGTCAGCCGCTGGATGGAGTCCGGGGGACGTTCCGTCGCTTCGCCAATAAGAAGTCACAGTGTTCAGTAATAGGAGACGTAGTGATTCGCTCTCGTAGAGTAGATTATGATTACGGATACAGGTCGGTCTTGGGGTAAGTCCAAAATGTATAATTTTATAAATGTTTCAGTCATACTAGGGCTCACAGGTTAAATTTCATGTTTCTCAATACATGTAATAACATACTATGCACCGTTTTTTTTATTTTATTTACTATGTAAGACCATCCCTAAGAACAAAACAGGATTCCGACACGCGACCTTGGTTGCGAACCTTCACACCTGAGATCATTGAGTATAAACATTCTAGATGATTAATTCTAACCTAGATTGGCGCGTTCTACCGAACAAAGTTTATACAATTATTATTTGTACGACGAATAGAAAGGTAAGGTTGGTACATACACTCCTCTGCTTATTATTTGTACCCTAGGTCAAACCAACTTAACACTTTTCCTAAAATATATAAATAAATAAATAAGTAAATCACTCAACATTAATTTTAGTTACAAGCCAAAAGTAATAATTTATAAGTCTAAGTGATAAGTTATAAGTCTAAGTGATAGGAATTAAATAGGAAAAACTAAACCCTTCATCAATCAATCAATATTATGCAAGTGCATTATATAAGCAAAATAAATGCAAAACAATACAAGAACAACACGTCAACTCACCAGAGATCAAATGGGAAAATAATTCACCGACTCCAGATATTTTCATATCAGAGGGTTTGGCTCGGTAGAACTCCTAACAGGGCCTATAAATTCTACTGATCCCTCAACATAAAAATTAAATTTATTTTATTATTATTATTAATATTATTTATGTCGCGCCTGATGTTACCGGAACTGGCGTCTCTACCAATTTAACTTTTGCCACCTAATTTCATTTCATTATTGTAATCAATCTCAGTCTTTATTTTTCCAATATTTTAACTGATATCTTTTATTAGTTCCCCAAGTTCACTGGTTTCCCGTTTATACTACCGAGCTTCCACATATTTTTGTTAGTTTCCCAAGTTCACTGGTTTTCCGTTTATACTACCGAGCTTTCACATATTTTTGTTAGTTTCCCAAGTTCACTGGTTTCCCATTTATACTACCGAGCTTCCACATATTTTTGTTAGTTTCCCAAGTTCACTGGTTTCCCGTTTATACTACCGAGCTTCCACATATTTTTTATTAATCGATATTTATTAAATGTACCAATAAAAGTTACAAGTAGTTAATTTCCACTGATTTTAAAGCATAAAGTTTTAGCTCTGTTGACGATGGTGAAACTGGTTTCAGGTGTACGTGCTTGACGAGACTAGGCAGGTGGTGGTGGTGGTGAACGGGGCTGCTCTGCAGGTGCAAAAGGCCGAGAAGAACATCACCTCGGTGCTGGCGACCACCTCTGGGCTTGATATCCGTGTGCGCAGGCTGGAGCCGCATCACACCCTGGAAGAGGGGCTTAAGTCAGTCAATTTTATTTTTACCTAAGTTTTTAGATTTGAACTATCTTTTTCGAGTAAATCGAGAACGAATTTGGGTATTTTAGTTCAAATTAGAAAAAAATGGTTGCTACATGGTTATTCAACTGTTTACTGATGTTTACTGCGACTGAGCGTAGACCCAACTTGAACATTTTTAAACCCTTTAATTGCCAAAAAAGGAAAAAGTTTTTTTATGTGATGACGATTCATCAGTTTGCCGATTGCATATTCCACTCGTTTTCAGACACCGTGTAACGGATTCTGTTTTTAAGGCAGGATAATTAAGCTACCATGTATAGAATATAATTGTCATCTCTATACTCTCATAAACGAATTTATATATTTATCCAAAAGGCGAAAAAAATTGGCTAGAGGTTAGTGCTTTATTGACCAAAATAAGTAGTGATTTTTTAATGAAACAACACTAACAATGTGAAATGATTTTCATCGCATCTCAAGTTTCTAAGATGGATGCATTAACCAATTCCATTTTGAGATTTTTATTTAAAAAAATATATTCATTATTCTATAAATGTTCCAGGACCAACATGTACATTTATGCCGTGGACCCCATCACCAACTCCCTCATTGATATGGACACGCTGCAGCGCGCCCTGCTGGCCGAGCACGCGGCACTGACGGCAGCATTGGGCACCGTGCGCGTGGAGCGCCGCGGGCACGACACGCCACGTCCGGCCCCGCGCGCGCCGCTCCGTCCGCTGCAGCTCGGCGTGCTGCTGTTGGGTGCCGCGCTCGTGCTCGCCGCGCTGGCCACGGCACTCTGCATCGTCTGCTTCAAGAGGAACAAGAGGTTTCATCGCTGATCACTGATCACCCATTTCACACGCATTGGTGTCGCTTTTGCATGTCACTGGTTTCGGAGTAACTACATTATAATGTAATGACTATGCAATACAGTGTACATATCCAATTAACTCATTGCTGGTTCTGGTTCACGCTCTCGGCCGGAGTACCCGAGGGAGCACGAGCGCTCTTGGTTTATTTTATTTTATTGGGAACACGTTAATAACATTTCATACATTAAAAAATACACATATTACGAGAGTTATCCAGAAAGTAAGGTGACAACATTTATATAGGCTCGAAAATTGCTTACATTTAATGGAAATTTATAGGACACCAAAATATATTAAACTATTTTTCAACTTAATTGCCGTCGGGATCGAAACATTTCTGTAGTTGAGGTACCAGTTTATATATGTGAGTGTCATAGACCTCAGCAACTTTTTTACAGCTTCCTCGACCTTCTGGAAAAATCTTTTCCACCCAAAAACTTATTTTGTTTAGTGAAAGTTCATAGTAATAGTTACAATATCCCATCCAAACGATGTCAGCAGCTCCTGCGAAACTCGCGCTGTGTGGGGACTAGAGTTGTCGTGCAGGAGGCTGACTCCTCGGGTTTATTGCAGTAAGCCTCTGCATTAATTTGAGCATAAAATCCACCAAAATGATCCCCTTACCCTTCCTTGGAATAAGGATCCCCTTGGTAGAAGGTGGCGGGAGTGAGCGACAAAAGAATTTACTGTGACTGAACGAAATGGCCGAAAAAACATGCGGGACCAAACAAACTGCCTGTTAGGATTCCCCCTAAACCATAGGTATGCCAACTTCGAAACAAACAATTTCCCCTGCCTCAGGAGCCCTTGTAACCTTACTTTCTGGATGGCCCTCGTATAATAAATAGGTTACAACTCACATCATGCACAGATAATAAAAATATTTAATAATTATACGGATACTAGATGTAGTAACACCAAATATACAGTGCGCCAGTTTTTGGTGTGTCAGGCTACAAAATAATAAAAATAAGCTAAAAAATTAACTTTAATAAAAACTGGAAACCGGATATAAAGTAGTAAAATAATTTCCAAATATATATATTTAAATTCAATTTCAATTCAAAAAAGGGAATCATTGTTTTAATAATGAATTAATTAAGTTATATAGTAAAGAGTTTAAATATTACAACGCTCTTATCCTAATTGAACATATTTTTTAAAAATTATTGTAAGTTTATATGGGAAATAATTTTGCCTGACATCGCGTCTCCAGAATTTGGGCCCACGTCATTTTTCGTGTGTTTAGGCCCCTGCTCTTTCAAAAGGTGAATTATGATGGGTTTTTGATTTTAGAAAATTACGGAATGCCTGCAATGATTTGTTGAATAATAACTTGTTTGAACACATTCCTTTTACCGGACTAGGCTATTTATTTACGGACGCGCTTTCATGGGTCCGGATCATTGATGTATTATACAATTAGTCAATGGTTCGGATAGTTAAATTTCTGAGGGGAACTTTAAAATCTCAGTTTAGTTGGGAAATTTGTATTTATTTTGTGGCTCTCAGGGCTGACAGAATGGCTTTAATTATTTTAATATTTTAACGTAAAACAACACCTGATTAGCCTAAAAATTTCGTTTGGAGTTTAATTTATTTTACTTTCGTTAGGTACTTAGCACCTATGTATGTATACATTTATTGTCAAATCTGAAATTGAAGTATTCACCATATAAGAAAACTTTTTTTTTTAGAACTATGATGACTAAATTTGGGGAACTGGGGAAGAAAGAAGCAGCGGGAGGGGAGGGTAAGGTTGAATGAATATGGAAAGATGACCATTCAGTTTTGGTAACTAAGCACAATACAATACATGTCAACACACTTGAAGGGTCCATCACCTGATTCGGAACTAGGATGACTAAATTTAGGGAACTGGGGAAGAAGGAAGAAGTGGGAGGGGGGTAAGGTAGAAAGAATATGGAAAGATGTCCTTTCAGTTCTGGTAACTAAGGATAATACAATACATGTCAATACTCTTGAAGGGTCCATCACCTGATTATGAAAAAAAGGTGGGATTTATCATAGAAGAAGTTATCGACTGGAAATACCCACTTCTTGAGTCTTGTAGATTTCTTTGAAAGAGAAAATTCTTTTCTAAATAACCAAAGGTTTCAGTGTAAATTCTATCTTAAGTTAGCGTTTACTTTAAAGCGACAATTTTTTGAATTTTTAATCTCAAATTATAAATTTTACGTTCACAAATTAACATTTTGTCTAAGCTATTTAAATTATGCAACAGTGAATAACACAGATGAAATTGTATGAAACTTTGTTTGGCAGGCAATTTTTAATTTATTGATGAAGATAATACTAATAAATCTAAACAGAACAAGACACAGAAAAAAAAGATAACGGTCACAACTAGGAATCAAACCCTGGATCTCTTGTTTTACCGGGACAGGCGTCTTAAACCACTCGACCATTGAGATCTATTTATTAAGCGTCATATTTTATTTATTAAGCGTCGTCTTTTAATTACTGTCTGTATCTGTGTTTTCTCCATAAATAAATAAATAAATAAATATTTATCGATCTTATTATTCGTGAGGTCATATTGGTCAGAATTAACAATATCATATTTTTTAAATTTAAAGAAAAAAAAATTATCCGTAACATCGAAAACTCTAATTGCAATTTGTATAATTTACTATCGTGATTTCAATGTAGAATGTAGAAAAAAAATAAGTGGTAATAATATACTTAAAAAAATAAATTACAAAAAACGTAGTCAATAATTTTTTAACATAATTTTTGGTGGATAATATGGAAAATGTTGTTTACTACGATTATTTATTAGAAATGGTTTTTGATGTGTTTTCTGATTCTTGGATTATGCATTGAATCATTAAAAATAATATGAATTGATATCGGCCTTTTTCACCATGTTATTTTCATGGCCACATTCATTTATATAATTTGTGATAAATTAATAAATCATTATTAAAAATAATCTGTTGTATATTATTTCACTCACTTTCTGCTAACTGCTTTTAACTTACTATCAAACGCACCAACTAAATATATTAACAAAAATACTGGTTTGAAGGACGCGTTTACATCGAAAATCGTAAATAATCGAAAATTATAAATATACTTACTCATAATTATGGCCACATATTTATGGCCGATTTTTTTTGGCTTATTCTGGATGGTTATTTTTTCTTTTACTATTGAAAAGGCAAAATGTTAAATATTGCATCGTTTCTGGATAAAAAGATGAATTCACATTATTAGCTTGTTTTCGTATTAATTGCAGAGCAAAATGTTAAATATTGCATCGTTTCTGGATAAAAAGATGAATTCACATTATTAGCTTGTTTTCGTATTAATTGCAGAGCAATTATTTAAATCGGCAAGCATTGCTTTATCAAAATAATGTTTGGTTTTTTTACCGTAAATAAATTCCACAAATATATTTACTGAACTGTAGCTCATTGGAAACTGCAAAACGAAAGTAATGAAATTTGACTGTGTGATATAAACTCTCCATTCCAGACTAAGCGATACACATAACTGCAAAATCGTCTGGCATGATCCATCCAAAACTTCCAAGAAATCGTAATTTAGTCTCCAAAGGCACTGGAAATCATTATATTTATGGTTTCCAGTGAAGTTCCTCCCAGTTACTGATTTATGACAGAAAAGCATCTCTGTGATTGGCTATCTGGCATCCCTTGCTTTGTGTTCTGCCCAGCAGAGCCGTCGCAGTATCATGGATAATTTTATTAACTCCTCTTAAAACAATGGTATAACACGTTACTTTATCTCTTCCGTCACGTTACATTTAATCGTCTTCTTCAAATGATCCATTTCCCTTTCGCCGCTCTTGGTGAAGGCCAGGTCTCATCGAGATCCTCGTAGTGTACTTCCCCACTAATCCGTAGTGCTCCAGCAGGAATCGTCACAAAGCCTTCTCACAGCAGCGCCTGTCCGCGCTGGGCCTGTCCTCGGGGCACCTGATGAAGGGCGCCGGGCTATTCCCCGCGGCGGACGCGTCGCGCCTATACCGCGAGTCGGACCCGCCCGCGCTCGACCAGTGCCCGCACGGACACAGCGTGGACCAGTTCGGCCAAGCTCACCAGCAGTGCGTGCGTGGCCAGCTGAGTCTCCCGCGCGCGCCCCCGCACGCCCCGCCCTCGCACCCCGCGCCGCGCCCGCACGAGCCGTCCTGCGTGCGCTTCAACAGGCGCCCGGGAGGCAGTAAGAGGTAAGCAATAATAATAACATGGCATTTATATACCGCAGTTTAGTGTCGTTTCACTTCAAGTGCGCTTTGTTATAACAAGTGGTCATGTTCTTAAAATTATTCCTACAGTGTGCCGTACCCAACAACACAAACAATATCATATGCCACTGAGAGCTTCGTTGTAACCACTCTCTCTGTGATCTGCGTATATTATGTGAAAGGGAGAGTGGTCACAACGGATGCCAACACATTTCTAAAACAACATACAACAACGCAACAGCTGTGAGGGTGGAGCCTAACTAAACCAACTGGAGGGATTTTATATAAACATGAATAAGTAGTTTTTAAATTTAAGTCTACTTTAACCATAGTGAAAGATATATCGTAAACTATGCATTCCGTGAACATTTTTAACTAAATTAGTAACAGTTAACCGAATTTTCCGATGATAATTTTATAACTATAACATGTTAACACTCTGCAACTGTTCCAAAATAAGAATACATACTTTATTTTAAATACAGCAAACTCGAAATGTGAAAACTATTCAGGAGAGAAAATTGCTATGCATACATACTTACGTAAGATGACACAAGCTTATCACATGAGCAAAACAATTGAAGTCTATTTTTTACAATTCGGTCGGAAAATTTTTCATTTCATGGGTGAAAAACAACATAAAAAAATGACTAGCCCAATACTCACACAACGTAACGTGAGCGAATCAATGAAACAAATGGTATGAAGCACCCAGCCTGCCGCCTCTAACTGATGGCGCGAGGGGTCCCCTCCTGGGCTTACTTGTGATGTGATGTGTGTTTGTTTGACTACTTGCAGGAAGGGCGGCATGGAGACGTCCATCACCTCAGTGCACTCGAGCGGGCAGGACTCGGGCATCGCCGAGGGCCCGTGTGCTTGCCACTCCACGAGCCAGTCAGAGGAAGACAGTAGCAAGTCAGTACCGGCCCAATGCCCTTATTGCCTATCCATCTCATTACTAACACGGTGTACATTTAAATAAGTATTGCGTTTTGTGACCTTTTCTTAGATTTCACTGATTTTCCAGAAATAAAAACATAATTTACTGAGGCTGTCCAAAGCGTTTGCTCAAAAGGGGGAAGAGCAATATGGCTCAATGCCTCGAAAGTCAAATGACATAGGTTCAATAGGATCAATGGGTTTATTATTTCACACTACACTTTTAATTATTTGCTCTGGAAAATCTGGAAATAATTTTAGACGTATTATATTGCCTACTTTGATTGGCAATGCCTTGCTTCGAAACGAATCGAAAACTAACCCCCACTGCTATTAGCGCAATGGCTTTTAATTTCATAAATAGGTTCTGCTTTGTTATAATGTTGTACAAAGCCTTTCTTTTCTCACTAGGAACCAGGAACATACATGTTTACTTGGTTCTTTCTGGTTATATTCAAGTGATCATTGTGAACTAGGTTCTTCTTTGTACCTGCCATAAAATTTATTCTTCAAAACATCTGCATTTTCATTTTTGTCGAAGCTTTCGGTGGTCGCTTTTTCGAATGTCCATTTTAATATTTTCTCGCTGGTGTCTCGCTAGGTGTCATGGCTAAGCATGTTGTGTTTATTTTGTGGTGTTCGCAGTTACTATCAGCAGTATGCCTTTTGCTTTGCTCCCTCCCGCGGCTGGCCCAGGGGCAAGGACAGGGAACTCCCTTGAACCAAGTAAATATCATCAGCTTTTATTACTGCACCTCTACTGCATGACACCTTTCCACTTTAACTAACCACACGGGGTTGCTGATCATTAGATAGGAGCAACAAACACTAATTGCTCTACACCTATTTGCTTGAACGACTGCGTAACATAATTATGTTTATACAATAAAGGGAAAATCAAGAATAAGAAAAAAAGCTAAGATCTTTCTAGGAACATCGTAACATTAACGAATTATTATAAGCAATAATTACGAGTATTATAATATCCATGCAAGTCGAAAATATCTTCTAAGGGTAATTATATTTGTCATAATAATTTGTTATCCTTTGTGCCATGCTTAAAAAAACATTGTCTTATAAACATTAGATTATCATTAAAAAATAATCGTAACATATAACATATATGTATTATTTCGGAGGGTAAGATTAGCGTATGATTGAAATTGTTTTGTAAGAACATATCTATATACTATAGGAGAATCTTAACCGAAGTGATCAATAATATGGGAATGATGTTTTTTTTTAAATAAAATAAAAATGCGTACCCGACGTTTTTATGGTTAGTGACTTAGAAACTGCAACATATAATAATCCAGTGTAGGTTTCGTATAATATCCTTACAAGGAAAAAACTGGTAGTAGATGTTGTTTCTCACAGTTCTGATAAGCTGGTTGGATTACAGCGGCAGTTACGAGGACTCTCTGAAGTCCTCGCACCTGACGCGGCGGTCGCTGAAAGCCAACGCCACGCGCCCCCTGCCGCCCGCGCCCCCCAGCCACCACGCTTCCATCCTGCGGCGCGCGCCCCGGGACAAGCGCCGCACCCGCAAGGGGGCCCCGGCCGGGTCAGGCGCGACACCCGCCCGACACTTCCAGCACAACATCAGCGCACTGGAGGAACCGGTGGTAGACTATGATCAGAGCGAGCTCGAGGAGGAGGGTGTGGGGGAGGGGAAGGGGTATGGCGTGGCGCGCGCGCTCGGGGGCCGGGACAGCTCCCGCCTGCTGCGGCTCTCGCAGCCCCGGGGCAACCTCGCGCCCCCCGGTCCCAGACACTCCTTCAGCCAACCCCAACAGGCCAGGCTTTAATCATATTGTAAACTGAACGGTCGTGCCGCCGATAGCTTCCATAGAACTTTTTGTTACACGCGAACTTTGTAAGAAATAGGTAAATGGTTACAACGGAGATATGAGTAGTAGGTACGCCTACGCCGGACAATTATTATTACCTAATTAGTGGTAACGTTTGTAACGTTACGTCATACTCGTATATAATAATATGGATGTTTGTGTCATTTTCATTGTCATTCAATAATATGCCAATATAATAATATCTTTTAAATTAGTTAAAATATTTTAAAAGCGTGGGCACACGCTTACTGTGAAACTTACTTTATTTAAAAGCGTGGGCACACGCTTACTGTGAAACTTACTTTATTTTAAAAGCGTGTAAAACTAAATAAAATGTGAAGCAATGTTTTTAAATCATTTAAAAACATTGCTTCACATTTCCAGAGTCCTGGTATAGATTATACTTTATTTTGTAAATAGAGTCAGAAAATACAACAACTTGTTGCTCAGATCAAGCAATTTATTTATTACCGACTGTGTCTGATAGTTGGTTGTGTACGAGTTGCAAAATAAAGTTACAAAATGTCTTATGGTACATAGATTTTAACAGTGGCGACGATGGCAGGGCTGTCATTTAGGTGGTTAATGACTGTGAATTGTAATACTTATATTTATACGTCTGTATCTTCTTATCTACTTTTTTCTATATGTAGTACTTTTGTGGAAGACACATCTTTATTTTTCAAGGTGAGTGCATAGAAGGGTAATTCTGTGTATCAATCTAATCTGAGACATTTATATAGGTGTTAATTAATAATAATCATAGACTACTCAGGACCACGAATCCTTCAACATAATGATATAAGTAACGCAATTATCATCCATGTTGATATACCTTACCGCGTGTACGCGCCTACCTGCAACCTTTTAATGTACTAACTCAATTGTTGTTAATATCTTAATTGTATTTGCGAATGAACAAACATACCTGTGTGTAATAGCAGACCGGTAATGTTGCCGTTGTATTTTGTAATGCATAATCTTATTAGAAAATAACTTATTTAATCGAGACTAATAATACCTAAGTAAACGTTTACAGCAAGAACAAAAACTGCTCGCCAAACAAACCTAAAAAGACTTGATAAAATAACGCAATTTTTGATAAATGATGTGTTGTTACACTGTAAATACCATTTCAATTGTGCAATACATGTACCTACTTACTTACTTCCATAGCACTTATTTTTAATGAACATGCTCTTATACCGTGCGTTTGTGTTACCAATTACTAATAGTTCTATGTTAAATAAGTTGGTACTTAAAATATTTTACCAATAAATGTATAGAAAATTTTTAGCGGTAAATGTTAAATTTCCACATAATAGGAACATTACAAAAAAGACTCTGTAGTACACCAATAAATTTATCTTTGGTTAAAGTAACCAATGTCGGTCACAATTGTGACCTTTTCTGAATAATTAGGGACATTAATAATTTAAGTATCTATTAATATCCATTCATTATACTAATATTCAACATTACATAAAGATGATAATGAATAGGTAAGGCCAAAACTAAAAAAAGGTGTATTACGGAGTTTATAAAAACCTTATAAAAATATTTCGTGTTATAAAAATTCGAACATAAAAATTATAAAATTTTATGTTTGAACCTACATTATTGTTTGTAATCTACCGTTTAAGAATATTGTAAATATGTATAAAGAAATAAATAAACTGTTTGAAATTCTCGAATGTTGGTTGTTTTAAAATAAATATAGAGTAAAGGAACGAAAATTATATTAATGCTGTTAAAAATATATGAGTTTGGTGTTTTTTAGAGACGGAGAAGGCTGATGAGGTCAACAAAAGAATAACATTGGCAGGTAAATCGGTTGTGCACTTTATATAATATACGCTAATCAGTTTTGAAGGGAACCGATTCTAGCAGAATGCAGTTTGGATATTAAACATGATGCATGGAAGGGGAAGGAAAGTAGTCCGAGATCAGTAGATAAGTATGTGATTGGGCAAAATGTAAGTTATTGCATGATTATCTATAAAGAATTCAATACCTTAGAAGAAGGTTTTAACGTGAACAGCGGATGGACGAACGACAACAATGAACGCGCGTTAATAAAAGTAGTGATATAAAATATTGCCATGTAATAATTAATGTAAAACAAAAAAAGTGAATTTATTAGACATCAGGACTGCAGGACCTTAACGGATGAATTTATAGGTTTAACAGGATTTTAATAAATCAGCAATACTCATTTTTCTCCGTCTGTAAAGATAGACCTGTCTCCCGTCCCAACCTCACGAAGAAAGATTGTTATCCTATATACCCAGCTAATCGTAGCTTTGGTTATTGAATATTTTCACTAAAGAAACATAAACACTCGGAAGAAGTGATCCTTCATAGAAATTAAATATCAACTGTTAAATTTGATGAATTGTTCAAATTCTGTGAAACAACCCATTAATTACTTAAACTACATAATAAATGATTGGTCCATGACATTTTCAGGGTGAAATTAAATGCCACATTAGGCCCTTCAATGTGGCATTTATTTTACCATAATAATACGAAAAACATTGTAATTAGTAAATAAATATAAAGATAATTGAATGAAGGAAAAGGGCTCATATTTTGGTAACGTGTAATAAACTTGGACTTCGTAACACCCGCAGGTCTGGGTCATCATGTCAATAAAGTTTAACACTCAGTCGGAATCGAACTTTCAACGTCCCAACTCAAAGCCAACTGCGTAGACCACTATCGACGCCACATGAATAATAGTAACCATATTCGCTCAACCACATTTTTAGTTCGTCGCTCCTAAAATATGTAATGCATTGAGAACCGATAAAGTAAAAAAATAAATATAAAGATAATTGAATGAAGGAAAAGGGCTCATATTTTGGTAACGTGTAATAAACTTGGACTTCGTAACACCCGCAGGTCTGGGTCATCATGTCAATAAAGTTTAACACTCAGTCGGAATCGAACTTTCAACGTCCCAACTCAAAGCCAACTGCGTAGACCACTATCGACGCCACATGAATAATAGTAACCATATTCGCTCAACCACATTTTTAGTTCGTCGCTCCTAAAATATGTAATGCATTGAGAACCGATAAAGTAAAAAAAGAATATTTTAAATTTTATTTCAAATTTTTTTGTAATAATAAAAATATAAGTAAAAAATATTTATTGTTAGATTTTAATTTTAACAAAAATTTTTAAAAAGAAAACCTATACACTCCTTTCATAATAAATTACTTATTTTGTCAGTAAAAACGTGTGTTTTAAAATCGATCAATTTCTCTCAACATCTGCTCTTATAACAGGAGCATAATAATTTATTTTTTGTTTCTAATCAGACATATTCACTTTATGTTCAAAGTCATCAAAAATATTAATTAAATAAGAATTTTAATTCAATTTTATCTGCTATCTAAAGTAAGACATTACGTAACCACAGATCAAATTGTACACTTTCAACAATACCTCAACTTTTAAAGTATTTTGTATAAGACAGTTTAAAATATCATATAAATCCCATTGTACATAGCCAACGTGGTTTTATCACTACCAGATCAACTCTTAATAATATAAGCATTTATCACAACTATATTTCCAAGTTACTGGGAACTGTGAACTTTTATGCTAAAATCGCAGATACTTTTAATATTCCCCTTGTAAAGTATATAGCTGCACTAATAACACATTTTAACGCCACTTATTTTAATGAGGTCACTACATAACAGGCTATTGTCATTGCTTCTTTCTTTGCTGTTATTTTATTTGTTATGTTTTCACTAAATTTAATTCTTTAATTTTTCTCATCAAAATTTAATACTGCACTATGTATATGTAAAAAAAAAAACTTTGTATGTAAATGGCACTTGTGCCGTAAATTCTAAATAAATAAACTAGAAACAAAGTTGACCCAATATTAACAGACTTTATTAGTACAGCATTTACTAAAGATCCACACTCCATTCTGATAGTGAAACTAACAAAAATAGGTACTACGTGTAATTTTCTTAAATGGATTGTTAGTTATATTAAAAACAGACAGCTTAGAGTTAAAATTAAATCTGCCCTATCATATCACTTTATTGGTGCCCACAAGGATCGCAACTTGGCCCAATTTTATTAAATATATTTAGTAACGACAATGTTGTTATTTTCACGACGTTAATTTTTAGCTTTATGCCGATGATTGAAGTTGCTAGTGACCTTAGGATTTATCAAATTATAAGAAGTATATTCGACCTCATTTATCCTTAACAAGAGTACATTGATTATATTTTAAAAACGAACTAGGTGTATTAACAAATCGTTCCGTTTTACATATTTTACATAAACACTAAACTCAAAAGTAGATGGGTAAAATTTAAAAAAATATATAAAATAGGCTTAAAAGAAACATTTATGTGAATGGCAAAGAGCCAAACGAGCTTATACAACGAATATGTTGAAATGAGATAATGGGACTCAAAGTTTATGGGAAAATTATAACAGAATTAATTGAATTACTCAAGTGAAAGAGTGGTTAGACACAAACTTATTTACACTAAACATATAAAAAAAATCACTATGTGAAGTATAAATAACAGAAGACAGCCAGGAATAAGACGAATACTATAAAAAACTGCATAGACAATGAATGCATAGACACCAAAATCTACGATTGCTTCTCTGGAAAAAAATAATCTCTGGACAATAATCTCAGGTGGACACATCACGAATAAACTCCTCAAAACACTACACATTTTCCTGAACATAAGAAACATATTAAACTAAAACAAATTAAAACAATGTATTATGCACTTTTCCAATCCATTATAAAATACGGTATTATTGCTTGGGGAGCAGCAACAAACTCGGCAATCGGTGATATGGAAATTACACAGAAAGGTAATACTTAAAAACATAACTGACAGCGATCTTTTTTGACGTACTAGATATACGCCAAATATACATAAAATCACTACTTAAGTATATATTTGACCAAAAAACTAAAATTTAACAATATGTAATTTTTAATAATTTAATAATTTTACACAAACTAACTCTAATAGACCAAACGAGTTAAACGAGCGTACATGCAAATCATAAAAACGCCTTCGATAAGCACAAGCTTTGGACAAAGACCTCATAAATACCAGGCAATAAAAGCATCTAACAATCTTAAACTCGACACAAAAAATGAAGAAGACAGAAAATCATTTCATACGGAGAACAAAAAAGGAATTTTACAAAAAAAAATTACAAGAATAAAAAAATTACCTATATAGTACACAGCCAAACTAATAATTACACACATTTGACTTAGTTTTTATAACTACCTTAACTATTTAAATTTCATTAATTTATTTTATTTTACATCTTAATATTTAATTTAAATTCGTTAAATGTAACATTATTTCAATACAGTTAATTTTATTTAGATAAAATTTGTAATATAAAATTTTAAAATGGGGGCCTCAGCACGGGTAAGAACTAAGAACGCAGTGAGACACACTACCAAATAATATTTTATATAAAAAACTTCTAATGTATCCATAAAAAAATCTTACTAAAGTCAAATATGCCTAAATAACATTGAATTTTGGACACTAATAAAAAAAAATAATTACAATCGTAAATATTGGTACTTTACCACTTATTTAATGTTGTGTTGGGGAAAGGGAATAGATCTAATCGAAAATATTTAACTATTCACAGGGAAAGGTATGTTAGATAAGGTACTGCGATTGCCTATTAAATTTTCCTCATACGTAAAGTAGGTATTTAGGAAACCTTATTAAATGGCTCACTCTTCATTAACAAATCGGTTTTGCCAAACTTTTTAAGAAGTCAATCCATCGTTTCTTGGGGGAATACAAGTACATACAGTGTAGAGCTGCGCTTGCGTTCCCCTCCCCCACGCGTTCTTACCGCCCTCGGCCTGAGCGGCCCGGGCCGGGCGGGCTCGCGACACGCCACTGCAAGCGGCCCAGCAGCGCCACTAAGCGTCGGGACGCCTAACTGAAAACATCGAATCCCGCTCACCCCATCCGCAACACACTACACGGAACACTCTATTTCTAACTTCATTACTTTATTTACGTAACTCTAAATTATTATAAAAGTGTTTGATATTACTTTTCGTTGTAAGACATCCTGATTCAATTAAACTTTCCAATAGAATTGCAGTTTTGTAACAAGTTAGAAAACGTAGAACTTTAGTTTGTTTTGGTGTGATTCTGGCATCGTGCTCTCGCAGTTGTAAAACAGTATGAATGGATGAAATGAGGTGAACATAGGAAGTAGAGATGTCCCCTGTGGAGGAACCAGGAGTGGTGCTGCAAGTGCAGGTGCAAGCGCAGACCCCTCGCCACCTGGTGGTTCGGGCGCACCTGAACAGCAGCCTGGCAGAGCTGGTGTCGAGCTCCATCATGGAGCTGGTGGGGGGCGGCACGCTGGCCGAGCTTGCGGTGACGAGGCCCACTGTGTTCAACGGCTCCAACTGCACCAGCGCGAGTGGAGGCTGCCAGGCCGCCCCGGACTATTACTACCGACACAACTCGGCCATGACTGCGGTGTACTGCGTGGCCTACCTGCTGGTGTTCGCCGTGGGGCTGGTGGGCAACTGTTTCGTAATAGCCGTGGTGTTCCGCTCGCCGCGCATGAGGACCGTCACTAACTTCTTCATCGTGAACCTCGCCGTGGCGGACATCCTGGTCATCGTCTTCTGCCTGCCCGCCACGCTCATGTCCAACGTCTTTGTCCGTAAGTACACATACACATATCCTACATGCTCGTACATATTCATTGATATTCCATTACTCTGGAGTAATCTTAGTCTCATAAAATTGCAGCAAAATATTAATTCATTATGTATGCTTATTATTTAAAAAAATATATATATGGGTGAAAAATCATGTTAAAACTGAATGTAGAGATGAGTAAAAGTAATTTCGGGGTATTATTTAAAACAAAGTGTTCTGCGAGTACAATTTCTTCTACTAACCACTAAACAATTGAAATAGTATATATAAGAAACTTAGAAAATATTACGTAGCATAGTTATACATTCGCTAAGTATGCAACAAATATTTTTTTGTTGAAAAAGTTCGTTTAATTTCAGTTTCGAAGCATTGTGTTATTATTTACTTGGCCATATTTGTTGGGTTATATCATATTGTTGTAGGATTATATCATATTGTTGTAGGGTTATATCATATTGTTGTAGGGTTATATCATATTTTTGAGTGTCGTGCTGTAAAGAGATTAGTTTTTCGAAATATCTTATTTTCCGAAATATTTTATTGAATGCTGAACGACTTGTGTGAGAGAGCGGTAGGCTCCTTGGCTTAACATTAAAAATAATAATTTTATATTTTCGTAGAAAGCAATCACTTTGTGGTTTAACATTTTAATGAAATAAAAACAATATTTTTTGTTTAAAACCACGAATTTTTATTAATTTTAAGACCGACCGGTTTCGCTACACTCGAGCATCGTCAGGGTACAAAATTAAACTAATTAGTTGACGATGCTCGAGTGTAGCGAAACCGGTCGGTCTTAAAATTAATAAAAATTCGTGGTTTTAAACAAAAAATATTGTTTTTATTTCATTATAATAATTTTATATTATTCAAAGTTTTCTACATGACATTTGAATATCGTTAAAGTTATTCAATGGGCGTTGCAACAAAGCCACAAGAAGCACCTACCTACGGGTAAAACTGTTTTGATTTATTTATTTACTTTTTGAAGGCTGTGCAAATAATATTATTTAAATGTTTAATGTGTGTTGTGCCTGAAACATTGTTTTTCAACCAATATTTTTATTTTCCGGTTTCTTTCGTCAGTGCATGTTTATATACATGACGTTTTGAGTTTGATTTGATTTTCGAAATAGACTGGACTACTCTTACTACTCTTAGACTGCAATATTAAAATAACATTTCTTTAAAAAACTTGGATATAGTTTAATTATTAGGTATGTATACTCCGTTTGCATTTTGCTTCGAAGATCTTTCGTATCGTACTATGGTATCTCCCTTGTTTTTACTATATTTATTGACCCAGTCTGAATGTCCTGGCTACTTTCTAACCCTCTTCATCCCCCCATCTTTCCCCTCTCCCACTTTATTTAGCCTAGCGATTTTGGTTTTTGTTATTGTTACAGCTGTTTCGGCTTTCAAAACCATTTTCAAATTGTGTTAATTTAATAATTTTATTATTAAATTTGATTAAAATTAAATAAAAAACGTTAATTATAGAGAATCGTACGGCCCTCCACACGACCAATTGTTGTAAATTGATTAACCTACTTCGAAAAAAGAAACTCACAAAATTTGTGTAATGGGAAAATCTGATTTTTAAATTTAGCATTATAATTTTTTTTAAACGACAGTTTAATAAAATTTGAAGTAATGTGTCCTAATGCAAAATAGAACTTATTTACCTAATACATAAATCACTAGGGCTTTTCCCTTTGAGAAAATAGCGTGACAGCGGCACGGCCGACACGGGGTGGGTGTGGGGGTGGGGGGAGAGTAGAGGAGCACAATAATAATGCAAGGCTAAATAATAAATAATGTCCGAAGGTGGGATCGATTTTTAAATACATTTTAGGGATTATTAGTAAAAAAAAAAATTTTACTAATTTTTAAAAACATAAACATTTTTAGTGACACTAAAAGGTTGTTTTTTTTAGTATCACTAAACACGGTAAACCTTGGCAATACGACGTTTCTAATTTTATTGGTTTTTTAATTTAATTTTAGCCGTTACGTTATTTCCAACATATACAACCATGGAGAATTGAAATACCAACCTATCTCTGAAAATTATTTTGCTTAATTTTTTTTTCTTATGAAAAGAAGAAATTATTTTGTAAAATGAATGAATTTAGAATGATACGAGGCAGAAACAAAATAATGTATGTTTATCTATGAATATCACACAATTATATCACATTGTGATTATGATTATGTCGTAAATCTTAACTATTTTTTTTTTAATATAGATAGAAAGTGTTTTTGTTGTTTGTTTTTGGGGTGTTATGCCGTGTTGCGCTAACTCCTTCTTTAGCCGACGTTTCGGACGTGTGATCGTTCAGATGTGTGACACATCTTCGGATCTACCGGATCTGCCCTGATGATGGACACTGCAACGATGTCCGAAACGTCGGCTAAAGAAGGAGTTAGCGCAACACGGCATAACACCCCAAAAACAAACAACAAAATTGCTTTTGGCCGTGAAAATCTAAAAAACTTACCAGATAGAAAGTGGTATAAATAATGATAATAGAAATTAGATCATTTCTAAAGCGCAGTCAAATTAAGAAAGCTTTACGACGAATGGTCGAGGGGTAAGGATCTCGACTAGCAAGCCGAAGATCGCGGGTTCAAATCACGGCGTGCGCAAGTAAATTTTATTTGATTAATTTGTATTTTACCCAAATTTATTCATAGTACACTTTGAAGTTTAAAATACTCTCAGTATCGCCCTGTCGTAAGACCACCATTCAGATTTGAAACGTTGCTTGAAGTGACTTTAGCCCCTCACCTTTTTCTTCCCCATCTCCGTCCCCTCCCCGCTATCTTTAGTTTCACAACATACCCTTATTGGGGATGCCAATAGATATAACTGGCTGCAGATTGGTAGGAGCAGTTGGGTTATAATGTTATAATGACAATTATTCAGAAAGTCGCTGTAAGAACTAGCACTGTCGAAATCTTCAACATACTTAACATCATGTCAATTATGTTATGTTGTGACTCTATTCGTAAATAGTACCTACTCATTTACATTCATAAATATAAAACACAAGAAACTCTATTCTCAGGGTCGAAACATATCTAACAAACAAATACAACATTTGGGGAAAAGGCTTCCTGTGCTATAGTACTAAACATATCTAACAAACAAATACAACATTTGGGGAAAAGGCTTCCTGTGCTATAGTACTAAACATATCTAACAAACAAATACAACATTTGGGGAAAAGGCTTCCTGTGCTATAGTACTATACATATCTAACAAACAAATACAACATTTGGGGAAAAGGCTTCCTGTGCTATAGTACTAAACATATCTAACAAACAAATACAACATTTGGGGAAAAGGCTTCCTGTGCTATAGTAGGTACTAAACATATCTAACAAACAAATACAACATTTGGGGAAAAGGCTTCCTGTGCTATAGTACTAAACATATCTAACAAACAAATACAACATTTGGGGAAAAGGCTTCCTGTGCTATAGTACTAAACATATCTTACAAACAAATACAACATTTGGGGAAAAGGCTTCCTGTGCTATAATACTAAACTCTACAACACTCCCATTTCAAACTCACAACAATATTATATTATTTACATTTCAAATAAAAAGCTGGAAACAAAACATCGGGAGATCAGAAATGGATAACATATTGACACCAAATACATACTGAAACCGAATCTACTCAACTGGACACAAACACCACCATGTTATATTTTATTTATAATTATTTAAAAAAAACGCTGTTTAATATATCATTGAAGAAGAAAATAAGATAATACTGTTAAATCTAAACGAAACATGAAACAGAACAAGACACAGAAAAATTAAAAGATAACGGTCACAACTGAGAGTCGAAACCAAGATCTCTTGTCTTATCGCGATAGGCGTCTTAAACTACTCGACCATTGAGATCTATTTATTTAGCGTATATTTCAAATTCTAAATTAACAAAATCATCTTGCAACTCCAATTCTTCCCATATTTTTGCATCTACCTTTTTAAAATGGCCACAAAGGATATAATGAAATTGGTTTGTAACCTAGATAGTGTCTTTTTGATATATTTATAATTACTTCGTATTATCCATACTGCTAAATTTTAATAATGCGTAAATGAAATCCTCAGTACGGGATTATATCTATTTTTTACCAAAAAGGAAGATGATAAAAGATTTACTATTATTAGTACTAAATAAAACGTGTATAGTAAATTTTATGTATCAGAATAAATTTTCAACAATAAGACTGTATGTAACGCGTAATTGGTTATTATATTCTATCGTTTTCGAAAACACACAATAATTATTATCCTTTGGTTTGTAATAATTTCCATGAATCGAAATTAAACCAAATATATCACACACGTGATACGAAAGGCACGTAATAAAAAAGTAATGGCAAGTAGGTATTAGGCTGAACCGTAATTTATTAGGCATTCCTCAAGGTTTATTGAAGCAGGAAGTTTGTTCAATTCGCAGAGAGGAAGGTCAGCCACTTGGAAATAACAGGATGATGAATGCTGTTTATCCATTCAGAGAAAGCGCAAGAAGTCGAACTTTGCTGATAAGAGAAGAAGTCATTTATTCAGATTACTGTAGAAGTGAACCCATTCCCAAGAAAGTATCAGCAATAAACTATTCTGCTCAACGTATAATAAAATGCTTAACATTATAAAGGGCATATTCTCACCTGTTGTAGGCGTTAAAACTGTTTGTAACTATTGCATTAACTTTGTGTCGGAAAATAATTTAAATCCGTTTTTTTGCGAAAACATATTTTACTTGACTTACCGTCTAACAAAATAAATAAAACATTTAATAACCTGGTTTTCCTTCGCCCAACTGATTTCTGTATTTTTTTGTCTAGATATATTACACATTAAGTATTGTATGTATGTAATTTAATTCCAACATAATTATGGTAAAACAATGTGAAAGACAATGTAGCAACTGCAAGTAAAGGGTAGCAATCCTACCTAACTAACAAATTAATGAAGAAGCAGGCACTTTTAGATCCACTATTTACAAATACATACTTTTTAAATTGAATGAACTATTTTTAAGTTTTAAAACAGGGATGGAGAACCCTTTCGCCGTCGGGAGCCATTTGGAGGTTTGTTGTATCACCCGCGGGCCCCACCAAGAGGGGGAGGGGGGGGGGGGTGTTAAAAATCTCGATATATATTATCCGCAACTGAATAGAGATATGATTCTGCAACTGCAGAGTCTGCATTTTCGATTTTATAACTGCACTTCGAACACGATAATGTTTTCCTTCATAATGCGTCGGCAGATGAATCCACAAATGGAATTTTATGGTTATATTCTGAACACAACACTGATTTTAACTTCAGAGTTACTCCTCGAGTGAATTTCTAACTGTAATTAAAACTACACCCAGAACACGATAATGGTTTCTACCGATTTTCAAAGTTTTTACTTTCTGTCTGTAACAAGGAGGTAGTCATAATAAACTAGAAATATTTACGTATCCGGCGTTGCTCGGTGTTATGAACAGGGCCGTTCTAAGCCGTGAAGGAGCCCAACATATTCGTTTTGAATTTGGTATTGTCAAATAAAAATAAATGTTTGTTTTTTTTTAATTTTGTGTAGAATTTCTAAATATCTAAAAATGAAAATGACTTCGAAAAGAATTGCAAAAGCCGCACATTAGTCCCAATTCCTCAATAATCTTGGAGCCCTGTGGAACAGAACTACGACATTCACAATTGGAGTAAGTGAGGAGAGCGAAGGGAGTGGAATATTAGTTACTTTCTCAAACACAAGGAAAAACGTGTTAATAATCTTGGAGTCCTGTGGAACAGAACTACGACATTCACAATTGGAGTAAGTGAGGAGAGCGAAGGGAGTGGAATATTAGTTACTTTCTCAAACACAAGGAAAAACGTGTTAATAATCTTGGAGCCCTGTGGAACAGAACTACGACATTCACAATTGGAGTAAGTGAGGAGAGCGAAGGGAGTGGAATATTAGTTACTTTCTCAAACACAAGGAAAAACGTGTTAATAATCTTGGAGCCCTGTGGAACAGAACTACGACAGTCACAATTGGAGTAAGTGAGGAGAGCGAAGGGAGTGGAATATTAGTTACTTTCTCAAACACAAGGAAAAACGTGTTAATAATCTTGGAGCCCTGTGGAACAGAACTACGACATTCACAATTGGAGTAAGTGAGGAGAGCGAAGGGAGTGGAATATTAGTTACTTTCTCAAACACAAGGAAAAACGTGTTAATAATCTTGGAGTCCTGTGGAACAGAACTACGACATTCACAATTGGAGTAAGTGAGGAGAGCGAAGGGAGTGGAATATTAGTTACTTTCTCAAACACAAGGAAAAACGTGTTAATAATCTTGGAGCCCTGTGGAACAGAACTACGACATTCACAATTGGAGTAAGTGAGGAGAGCGAAGGGAGTGGAATATTAGTTACTTTCTCAAACACAAGGAAAAACGCCGCAGCCGAATTTTTTCCATGGTATCCTCTCTACGGGTAGATATGAGACGTAAGAGTGGAGTATAAATTTTTATTTTACATATATTTACACAATTTTTGTGATTTTCAGCAGGCCGCACCGAAAGTGTTCACGGGTCGCACCAAAAAGCGTCGCGGGCGGCAGTTTCTTCACCCCTGTTTTAAATGAACAAATATTACTAACTATCACGCCGTGTCCCTCGCAAGGGTAAGTAGAGAGGATGGACCGCCAAACAACTCGGTCTTTGCGCACACTCCTTGCCTCATTCACACTCACACTTATTCTGATTCTTGCAGTGGCACGACTCAATTAATTGGTTCAGTAGATCGTGCCATGTCTTCCCGGAGCATCCAACTTTTTAAGGTTTTAATGTCGGCGGTTTATCATAAAAATTGTGCATTTGAAATGAATTAGCAAGTAAAATAAATATCAATTTTCAAGTGTTTATAAGAACCCTGTCTGTAAATGATTGTTGTTTACGTGTATTTATGGCGAGGACTATTCTCTTACTCTTTCAGTGGCTTGCAGTCCCAGTGCCAGTCCCAGTGGCACTGGGATAGTCCCAGGGCTGATTGCCCAACTGGTTTATTGACGTTTCGTGAACAAGTGTCTCCCTTAAGTCTTTAGCGAAGTTCCTCTTCTTTATGGCGGTTGGCAAAAGGCAGGAAACTCGGAGGTAGGCAATGCTCGCAGGAAAAATTATTAAAACTATTATTATCATGCTACTGATACTGCAATCACAGTTCACGGTAAATCCTAGAACGAAGCCTTTGAAAATGTGAATAAATGCACGTACAATGTCAAAAAATGGCTTAAACAAAACCTTTTCACTCTGAAATGTGATAAAACTATTTAGGGTCAATTCTGTGATACTGAAAGGGTGGCGCCGAAGATATTAGAATGTTAAATATCTATGGGTGGTCCCCTTAACTCACCTAAATATAAGATTTCATAACTAATATAAATAAAAATTTACTCTACATTATATTCTATATTCTATAAAAGTATTCTATTATCTGTTTCATGCTCTAACTGTACAGACATGAATTCGGGACATACCGTCACATACTTTCCCCCGTACTAATAAACGTGTTTTAAATTTTACACATCTAACAATCATTTATTTACAATACATTATTTTTTGTATATCAGTTGTGCAAATTATAAAATTCGTTTTTTAGTAACGACATTAGAATTTATAATAGACAGCCAAATGGATAAACATGGATAATTTACATTTTTAAACGGTTAAATTAAATAGTTGCTATCAAAATAATGAATACGTAATAATATTTATGATAATATGAGTAAGGAAGGTAAGTGCCGACTTACAGAATAAGTCGGAGAAACGACCCTTTCTCATAGAGCAGCATTCGAGCAGTAATCAAAAACATCGAAATACTTGTAGTAGAATAGAATAAGCATGTGTGAACTATGAATTGGAGATGGCAATAGGTCTCTTGACAGCGGATTCTCAATCAGACGGACCGCCCTCTTTTGCACAGAATCAGTCCAGAGGTGGCTCACAAATTCTACTGTTGGACGTAGGTACCTAACATTTGTGCAGGGTTCGTAGCTGGTACTATTGAAGAATCTGCTAGTCCTAAAAGACACCCAGTTTCTAGGAAGTCAGATTTGCTCGGGCTTCAAATTTTTAAGTTCAATTCAGTATGTGTTTAAAGAATTAGATTCAGACAATTTAGTATTTGTTTAAAGATTCAGAACAGAATTTTCATCATCGTTTTATTTTTTATCATCGAAGTTTTTAACATTTCTCTACCAACTTACTTTTGAGATAGGTATACATTATTACAATTAAGACTTCCACACACACGATACAAGTTAAAAAGAAAACAATAGACTCAAAGAGTTAACAAAGATTAAGCATTTAAAGAAACTTGTAAAACTTGTGTATACATTTATTAATATTAGATATAATCAAAGTCAAAACATAAAGTGGAACTATTTTAAAAATAATAACAAATAAATAAATAAAGTTATATGGAGCTGCGATACCCGAGAGATTTGAGATACTTAGGTACTCCGAGCAATTAATCGAGTCTTTATTAGGAAGAGAGCTCCCATCAAATTGCACCAGACAGTCACTGATATCCTTCTTTGATGAAATCAGACACACTTCCGGAGCCGATTGGATGTCAAAGGGGGCTTATCGGAAAGATAACCCTCGTGGACGGCGCTGTCATCAGCGTAGCGGAGAATAAGTGAACAACAAGATCGTTCACGTGTAACAAAAACAGCCTTGAACGCAGAACAGATCCTTGTGGAACTCTTGCATTGATTTGGAGCGGAGAGGAAGAAGAGCCGTGAACTACGAACCTAATTGTTCTTTCCTTGAGTAAGTCCGCAATCCAACTATCCAGGGTTAGATGGATCCTGTACGATGGTTACTTCCCGACAAGCCAGACCCTACAAAAGGATTTGGAGATATCCAACTCGACGGTGTGAGTTTCTTCAAAACGCTCCAATCACCGCCCTCAAATATGCATTACATACGTGAATATAAATAATATATAAAGCAATATTATGACATTAATCAATCGTTTTAAAACAAACGTTTTTAGTTGAAACTCGAAGTCGGTTTGTGACTACCAGCTTATTAATACTGATAATGTAATAGTACCCCAATGTTACTCTGTACATAGCGATTATCCATCATAGCTATTGATATGAAAACTTATTATTTCATAGAAAAATCTATTGGGCCATTTGTTAGTCTACGGCGCCATACTTTTAATACGAGGGTACGCGTCGTTGAATTGGTGACAGATTGAAAAAAACATAAAAGCTCCTTCAGGAATCGCATTACTTTAAGCTGAGGCGTGCTATATCAATTGGAACAATTTACGAGATTTTTTTGTCAATTTACCCTTCTGGTACCGACATAACCGTTTAAATCCATCATAAAACTTGTTTTTCTGATCGTATGAGTCGATTTTTAGTGCCGTTAGGATTTTAACTATAAAAATTTAAGTCTCCGCATAAAAAGCTGAGTAAATAGATAGTTGGCATCATAACATACATACAATTATTTGCATAGGAAAAAAACATATATGTACACTTGTAAAGCGCCCGTGAACTGATTTTTCACAAAAGTGGCAATGTACAAATCATCAAAACATGTAGGTAAACCAATAATGACCATAATAAAAATAGTTACGATGAATTTAAAAAAAAGTGAATACGTTGAAAAGTTAACCGAATATAATTTTAACGAGGAACTTTATTATAATTTTAAAGATGGTACATAATTAACTTTGATATAATGTGATTTTAAAATCAATAATTATAAAAAGAAATTTCCAGCATTCCTAAAGATTGAAAATCAGAAATCATTTAATTCATAGCCTCTTGAGTAATATTTAATAAAAATGTAGGTACTAATTACAAAACTGTAATTGACATTGCCTTCAGAAGGCGAAACATTCGTGTGCCATGTGTTATATTTACACATCCTATCAGATAAAAAGACTTTAAAAAATAAAATAAAAAAGAATTTTTAAAGACACACTTTTATGTTTTAATTAAATATATATACCTAATTAAAATCGTGAAACACATTGGGCGTTCTCCTTCAGGATGACTAGTTATTACATGGAATAAGATTATTTAGAAGACAAGTCATTCCCTGAAACCAAATAGAGTGAGAACAGAACTTTCTGTAATTATTATAAAAAAGTGATGCGTCTCATACCATTAGTTGAACCCAAAGCCTGGAAGGAAAGGATGGCTTTGCGAAATCCCGCCCTTGGCTGGCGAAAGTGGACCCGCTCACTGCACCGTAGACAGTACAGGGGGTGGGGTGGACCAGTACATATCGCAGGGGGTGGGATGTAGGCTAGTAGCTCCACGGTAGTAGGTACCTCATATCGAGCGCTGCAGGCGGCGAGGGCAATGACCCGCAATGCAATATTGTGACCAATATTTATATTTATATTGGTGGTCTAAATATTTCTCTTCATTTTTCTATTATTTATTTGTGGGTTTTATAAATGAATAATTATAAGGGTTTCTTTTTATGACTTATAACGGCCAATAAAATAATCATATTAAATTTCACATACCGTAGTTATTAGGTATATAATTTTGTAAGATAAAAACACCAACACGGCTTTGAGATAGTAGTGACTCGGTCACGACAGATACAAACTGCCGTGGCAAAGTACGGTTGTGCCGAAAGAGGTTGGTTGTTCTCATGTTAACGTAATTTGCATAAAGTAACGATATTATTTACTAACCTCTTTTCAATAATAACTTATTTCCTTCATAAAATATATTGCTGCCCTAACTAAAAATATTTTGAATGTTACTTTGTTTGAATAAATATTTAATAAACGCCGACCGGTTTCGGAACAACCGTCCCGTCCTTAGTTTCCTTGTTTCATTTATAAATTTTATTTTATTTCGTTTTACAAAACAAATTTAAGCTGATGAATATAAATAATATTAGTAAAACATGTAGGTAACAGTAACATAAAATATTATAGAAACAAAAAAAGAATATCAGACAAATCCTATTGAAGTTTTTTTCATCAAGTAGTGGAATATTTTAATAACAGTATTTAATTTGATTTGACTAACACATAATAATTTTGTCAACTGAAACAGAAAAATATTTTGGATTTTTTATTTTTTGTGCCTGCATGCTGTGTAGATCAAGTTCAGTGATATTTTGACTTTATATTTATTTTTCTGCAATTGTTTTAAATAGTCGTTTCCTGCAATATTTTAATGTATAATTTCGTAAATATTTTTATATATATGTATGTAAAAGCCCTAATAGGCGTGAAATAAATAAATAAAATCACTAAAATTGCATTACTAGGTAATTTGTAGGATTCAACAAAATGCTGGTATATTTTACGCTTAGTTCTATAAATGGAGTCAGTAAATTTATCGATAGTACCACCATACTTGTTGCCCAGATCATGCATCCTATTGGTCAGTGAGTGTGCCTGATAGTTGGTTGTGTATTTATTGCAGAAGAATGTTATATTTTGTCTTGTATTCCTAGTCGGCACATGGAATTTAATAGTGACAGCTATGGCAGGACTGTCAATTAAGTTTTTAATGACTCTGTGTAACACAACCAGGTTCTGACTAATTCTGCTGCCAGACAGTGTTATTACATACAATTGATTCATCAAACTGATATAATTAATGTGATCAATTGGAATTCTGAGCGTAAAATTTACGTACCTGAGAAATTTGTGCTGAACTCTTTCTATATCGTTAGAGTGAACTTTATATAAAGGGGACCAAACAGGTGAATTATGTTCCACTTGGCTTCAGACTAATGAAATATAGAGGGTTCTCGTACAATTTAAGGACTTAAAATCAGTTCTGCAAAGGAAGCCAACCATCTTAAAGCCTTATTAGTTAAACAGTTGATGTGTGCAATGAATGTCAAGTTTTAATCGAATATTACCCCCAAGTCACGAATTTGTGAGACTGTTATTAATTTAATATTATTTAATGTATATTCATGTAAGATATTACTTGACATTTCTCAATGTTCAAAATTAAAGCATTTGTTCAAACCATTGATAAAGTTGATTTAAGTTAGTCTGTAAATCGCAGTCGTTTACATTCCATATTCTTTTTATATAAGTTTCGGTAAAGCTGACATTATACAAATTGGTCTGTAGTTTAATATATCGCCTTTTTATGAATAGGTGTTAAATAACTCTTTTTGCACTGAGCTGGAAAAGACCCAAAACATAAAAACTTGTTAAGAGGAAGCTACAAGCCTAAAATGTGTATATTCTTGGTATACCAATAATTAATGTAGGTAATAGGCATTAAAATCGCTTTACAAACGCAGTCTATAAAAGTTCGATTTCAAGCACAAAACTGGTTTTGTGCTTGAAATTTATTTTGTAAATATTTTTTTATGAAAGCAAAAAATTAATCAATAAAGTGAAACTGTCACAGATAATCTTAGCTATAATACTGTTTTTTTTTTTTAAGTTTTTTCGTTTACGGGTTCATACATTTCTATTAAATAAATATTTTTTTAGTAGTATGCATTTATATTTTTTATTGAGTATTTTTTTTTTTTATTCTACTCAAGCGAAACGATAGGAAAACCTTCAATTTATCTAAAGCATATTTTTTGGTATTCATAATGTATACCAATTCTTTATAAAGATTACTCAACATAGTGATTTAGCACTAAGCTTCACCTTAAAGAGTTTATACAGAGAATATATCAGACTACTAACACAGGATATGAAAAATATTGGAGGAATACCATCCGGTCCAGCAGATTTATTGCTATCTAATTCTTTCATACCTTTTTCTATGGCTTCTATTTTGATGAAACATTGGCTTAGATTTAATGAGTATTCCACTGAAATATCGGGAACAGTATTGAACATTTTTAAATGAATCAGCAAAGAGATTAACTATACCTCCGATACTGTCGGCACATTTTTCTTTTAAGTACATGTTATTGGGAAATCCACAATCATTTTAAGTTCATGTTAGTGGGAAATCCACAATCATTTTAAGTGCACGTTAGTGGGAAATCCACAATCATTTTAAGTGCATGTTAGTGGGAAATCCACAATCATTTTTTTGTCGAATTTTAGAAAAACTCGGTGTAGCTCTTTTCTTATTAGGTTAATATAACCATTAGCGCATTTTCTTGATAATTCTTTAAGCTGTTTTCGTAATTTAGTAAAACTTATGTAATAATTAGGATTTCTGGTATGTTTATACATTATTCGGATATATTTTTTATTAGAAACATTTTTTTTATTCCCTTGAAAACCATTTGGGATAGTTAGATGGTGTGAAGAACCTTGGAAACAAAGCGTTCTATCGAGGTATTTAAAATTTAGTTAAATTTTTCTAATTGATTATTTAAATTATTTTCATCGTCTTAAAATGACCAATCTACTGAGGTAAGGTACTCTATAATATTATGGTATTCAGCTTTTGAGAAATTATACAATGTGGTAGTTACGTTTGGAGATCTTCAATCACTTGAAAACAATAAATCTAACATTCGATTGGAGAATTAAACACATTGTTTGATTGAGTTAGTCCTAGGAATATGGACATATGACGAATTTTTCACTGGATTTAGCGCACTGTAATTTAGCTTGGTTTGTGACAGATAATGAATAACCACAAAACTTCTTTCAAAGTAAAACATATATTCTTCTAAGTGTATGTGGCATTTGTTTTAAACCGCCTTACTTACTTTTAAAGTCTAAACCATTAGAACTTATCTTCAGCCTAAATCATGTTACCAAAAGATGTAATTTGCAAAATTCATCAACCATTTCCTCAAAGAGACAAACAAGAGCAGAGTATTTAGTGCAGCGGGTGCAATCTGCAATGTGCACCCTGCCCGTGAATAGGAATTACAGAATAGAGCGGGGAGCGTCCCCCTGGCTGAGGACTTCCCGCTGCACTACACACCGTGCAGTGCCCCTTGCACCCCGCTTCGTGCGTCCTGCGCCCTGCTCCCTGCTCCCTGCTCCGCGCTGCCTGCTCCCTGCACGGATTTGTAAACAATCAACACAAAGTGATGTGAAGGCACTTCATTAATCCGTACGTTTGTGTTTAAGCTGACAGTAGACCTCGCGCCTTCCGTCCAAAAAGAATGTTTCTTATTTAATAAATGTGGGATACATAAGTAGTGAGGTTGACTCTGTCAGTACAGGTAGGTGACACAGTATAAATACGAATGTATTGGGTAGATCACCCCATTATTAACGGAGAATCATCGGCCTATTAGCCTCCTTCCTTGCCTAGGTAAAATCCTGGAAAAAGTTAATAATAATAATAATAATATCTTTATTTAGGAAAGTTTACACATTACAACTATACATACATATTATGGTGTACATTGATTTGTAACTTTTATATTTAAGGTTATAAAATTAACAAAAATTAAGAACTATTAATACAAACATAATATTGTGAAGGTAAGTAGAAAATAAAAGTACAGTTGTGGTTTCTCAAATACCGCCTCACTAGGCTAGCCTGTGTTGAGGCAGAATTTTTCGTGTTAGTTCCTAATACCATTGAACATACCTATACTTGTATTAAGAAGTATTCGCTCAATAATGTGGTGGTAATGTGGTGACTTCAATAACTGCGAATTTGGGTGAATGCACCGGTAAAGGCCCAATTCTTATTTTTAATCCAAATTTTTACATTATCTTTGAAATTTTTTTGTGAATCACATTGTTTTATGCTGTCTGGAAGAATGTTGTAGAGTCTTGTCGCAAAGTATTTAAAGTTTCGTTGACCAAACGTAGTATGTGTTATCGGAATTTGTAGTAAGATTTTGTTGTTGCTTCGAGTACATGGTGTATTTGAACTTTTTACGTAGTAATTATGTATATTTGAGTATAGATGAGTTTGGATAGATTTTGCATATAGCTGCCAAACAACAAACACATTCATAACATTAAAAATTAGATTCGAGTCTGCAATTATAGGTAGCCTTAGAATTAGTTTTAAAATTGTTTTTGAATACTTCACCTGAGTAGAGCGCTCAATGTAGGGGCACTGACGACATTCATCGGAATTCAAACACGAGTGTATTCTGATGGAGGCATCACCAGGAGGTTGACCAGTAATATTAATACTTGGTGTGACATATTTAGTTTTCTCGGTGTTTAGTGTGAGCGTGTTTATATCCAACCATTTTTTTACCATGCTTATGTCCGTTTCAGCTTTTTTGTAGACAGCTAGCCAAGTGTCAGCTTCAAACAGTAAGACGGTGTCATCGGCAAAACTAACGATTTTCCCCTGCATGTTAATGTTGCATAAGTCGTTAATATACAACAGGAACAAAGACGGACCTAATATACTACCTTGGGGTATACCGTAGTTAGATGAACAAGTGTTGCTAAGTATGTTATTTATGTTAACTTGTTGCTTGCGCTCATTAAGGTAACTGTTAAAAAAGTTAAGTGCGTTTCCCGTAATACCGATTTGTTCAAGTTTGTTTATTAATTTACTGTGTGATATTGTATCAAAGGCTTTGGAAAGATCTAAGAAGATTGAAATACATTTTTTTCTTTTTATCAAGGTGTTTGACAATGAAATCTGTGACAGCGGCAATAGCGTACGAGGTGCACTTGTTTTCTTGAAACCCGTATTGATTTTCTGAGATCAGTTAAACTATCAAGATTAAACTCTTTCACTCAGGACAGTAAATTCTTGCCAGACTTCCAACATGGTTTCAGAGCAGGTCATTTCACCTCTCACCAACTCCTGCATGTTGTGGAACACATCACGGAGGGATTTAATACTAGAAAAAAAAACAGTAATCCTCTCACTCGACGTAAGCAAAGCCTTCGATAAAGTCTGACACAACGGCCCTTTATATAAAATGAACGCTCTCGGGTATCATTTAAGACTTACGCAATTAATAGCTAGCTACCGGAGAGATAGATGCTTTAAAGTAAAGTCAGAAAACGTCTTCTCCACAACCCGCCCCTTAGCAGCTGAAGTCCCTCAAGGCAGTCGACTCTCTCCATTCTTATATAACATCTACTCTAGTGAAATTCCTAAACCCATTGACCATAACGTTAAAATCACTCAATTTGCGGATGACACTAACATCATGTTGAGAGTTTACAGGGAAACTGAATTCCCGAAATGGTTCTCAAAAGAACTGATTGACTTAATTTACATCAAAAAATATCGCACAAGAGGTTTAAACAAAGTCGCCTGGCTATCGATTATATTGCCTTTCAAAAAATGAGGGCAGAATGTAATAAACTCTCTACTAAATGTTATCTCTACTCTCTACTAACAGTTACTTGTGTGTTGTCGAAGGCTCTCTCATAGAGGACTCAAATTTCTTTTGGAAATATGTTAAATCCCAAAAAGAAAATGAAACTTATATACCTAGTACTATGTCATTCGATTGTAAACAATCACAAAATCTACAGGAAACTGTTAATCTGATTACTGAGTTTTTGGTGGTATATATGTTAGTAAAAGTGTAGACAGTAAGTACTCTTGTTCTAATTTGGTTGAGAACCTTGATATATCTGACTGTACAGTAACTATAGAGGACGTTATATCTAAGCTGAAGAGTCTTTATTCCTGCAAATCCACAGGACCCGATAAAGTTCCACCTAGATTCCTAGTTAATTGTATGCATTCATTGTCTCATCCCATACATAAGTTATTTATGAAGTCACTGTCATCAGGTATGTTTCCTGACCTTTGGAAGTTTTGTCATTTGAAGCCTATTTTCAAAAAAGGAAATAAGAGCGAAGTAACAAATTATAGGCCAATATGCATAATGTCTTCTTTACCCAAACTTTTCGAAAGCCTAGTACTGGACAAGTTGATATCTCAATTTAAACGAGTAATCTCACCAATTCAACATGGATTTATTAAAGGAAGATCTACGCTTTCCAATTTAATATTATACACTAATGATATCGTTAATGGCTTTATCACATCATATCAAACTGACTCCATATATACTGACTTCAGTAAAGCATTTGATAAGGTAAACCAAAGAATCTAATACGTAAATTAAAATTGCTGGGAGTGAGATGGAGCATGTTTGAATGGTGTAAGAGTTATCTGTTGGGAAGGTAATTAGCGGTTAAGGTGGATTCATTCCCTTCTTACAAATTTGCGGCATCAAGTGGAGTACCGCAAGGATCTTATCTGGGCCCAATATTATTTGGTTTGTTCATCAATGACATAGTAAATATTTTTCGCAAAGTCAAAGTTCTGTTATTTGCCGATGATTTGAAGATCTACAGAATAATTAAAGATGATAATGATCGCGCTATTTTGCAGTCGAATCTGAATAAACTATTTGCTTGGTGTTCAGAAAATGATTTGCAACTAAATATTAGTAAATGCCAGATTATTAGTTTTTACAAGGTAAAAATCCTCTTCATTTTTCTTATTTCATTAATGGCGCTAATCTTCTTCGAGTTTCACAGATTCTAGATCTCGGTGTCTTATTCCACGGAAGTCTACAGTTTAACTTACACATCGATGAAACTACTAGCGATGCAATGAGAATGCTCGGTTTTATTTTGAGAATGGGGGCAAAGTTTAAAAATGTGTTAACTTTAAAACATCTATATTGCTCATTAGTACGAAGTAAATTAGAATATAATTCAACAGTATGGTCACCGTTCTACAAAGTCCATTCTCAAGGCTTAGAAAAGGTACAAAATAAATTTCTTCGGTACATCAATTTTAAAATGAATATTTCCATCAAATTTATAAATTATAATAACTTACGTACCGAAACCAGACTGTTATATACCTGTTAAAGCCATATAATATACTATAGGTGTGTTACACAAATAGCCATCGCCGCACAAGCCGGCGGCAAAGCTTGAAACTCCAATCATTCAGGGTGTGGATTATAGTCAATTTCCCAATTAAAACAAGTCTCTTGTTATGAAGGTTTATTATACAGGTAATACAGGTTATCAACAGATCTACAAAGGTTACATAGCTTTTTAAGTCCTAACTAGTTACTTAGGCAATCTATTGACTCTAGGGGCTCTGATTGACAAGGTATATTATGCGCTCACGTGTAATTTACGGCGGATGCGGTGAGACGGTCGGCAGGGGCCATGGCAGGTGCCAGGCAGGGTGCAGGGCTGATGTAGAAAGGCGGCCACTAGGGCACACCACGCTGGACGGCAAAGGGACGCCAGGGCGGCGGCCGGAGTCGCAGAGACGATGGAGCAGAACGGGGGCACTGATTGGTGGGCCAAGGGGGCTCCACACAAGCAGGCTGGAGCGGCAGAGACGATGGGGCAGAACGGGGGCACTGATTGGTGGGCCAAGGGGGCTCCACACAAGCAGGCTGGAGCGGCAGACGCCCAGGGCTGAGGCAGGGGTCTACGAGTTCACTGGTCTCAGCCTGGGGTGAACGGTATGTAGGGCGGCCGACATTCACAGAGGTAGGCGGCACGCTGCAAGGGCGGACACGGCGAGGAAGAGCTGGAGCACGGGTCGGATCGCCAAGGGGGTCTTCACGACCCGGCTGTGGTGGGCAGCGGTGACTGGGCCGTAGACGGCATGGGGCGGATCCGATGTGGACCGAGACATGACCCAGTTATATAACATAATGGGCTGGTGGCCATCGGCAGATGGAGACAGGACACAGCTCTATAATAAGTGGGCTGTGGTTTCGGGGGTCCTTTTGAAGCTGAGAACTTGAACTCGAGCAGCGGCCCGCGAGATGAAACGACACTCCCGAACCATATTTACGGCGTCACTTATTTGGCGGTAATGTTAACTTTGAACTCTACATCGTGTGGGGCTCAGCGAGGTCGGCGGTAAACTGGCGCGTGGGCAGCTAGCCGCAAGTACTTGACCTGCGTTGGTCCTCGCTGGGGGGGGGCTTGTCCCACTCTTTGGCGCGTGTCCGATGCCCTTATAAGGACACGAAGTACATGATTGGCTGTTAACCCGCGTGATCGTGACAAGCGGAGATATCGCGGATGTACTTGTATGTATTGGTGATCTAACACGCCATCAGTGCGTGGTTCGTTTCCTGCAATCGTGTGGACATACATAACTTTGCAGTTAGCTCTAGCAAGCTTTGTGCAAACATAACACTACCCTCCTTGTCGATGAAAGAAGATCCCAGGCAACGTGGCTGAAGCAGGGCAACGTCCTCTTGTTTGCCGTACGAGAGGTACAGAGCTACCTCATTTCACAAAGATTTAAACACTCCCTAACGAGCCAAAACAAAAATTTAACTACCTGAGAGCCAAGTTGAACAATCCCTAACAAATACACTGAACAAGGGTTGCCAAACCTCTTTCAAAAATAATTGCAGAAATGATCTCCAAGGCGCGATACAAAACACGCTATGATTTACATACACAACTTTTTTCCAAACAAAAAAATACACCTGGCTTGCTTTTTTTTTTCTCAAAAAAAAGGACAATACCAAAACAACAAATGTAGCATACAATGTGGTATTACCGAATGGATGTACACAATTTACCACCAGGCCTACACTTTCCATCAAACCACAAAAGAATAACAATTAACAATGTTCACAATTGTACAATGTTATACAAAATGATATTCTGGTTAGAGAATATTATACGCTTATGCGATTGACCAAAATCAACCCATATTTCGCGTTTTTTTACAATGAAATTCTTAAACTATACATGTTTTTTTTATACACAAAATTCCTGTTACGCTGATTATATCATGCGATTGATCGAAATCAACCCATATTTGCGTCTTTAACAATGAAATTCTTGACACTATACAACACAAGTATCAATACACATGTTATGTTATTTCTTATTATCCATTGATAATTTTGAAAAACGGAAAACAACAAAAATTCTACTCAAGATTTTAACAATATATTCTCATTTAGTCATGGTTTGTCTGGTTGCTAATAATTCTTAGGCATATAGACCAATCCTCTCGTATCGCATATTGATTATACAGGTCAACGCTACCAAGACCTACCATGTAATTAATTATAAGGCTAATATTATCCTATGACATTTAACGATTTACTACCTGTAAACCGTACAGCGCTGTACCAGGTGTTAACAAGAAACACCAGCACGTCGTAACGAAAACGTTCGACAAAATTTTCAGAACACTCATAAAGTGTTCTCACCAAATGACCAGACAAAACCCAAAATGACCTTAAGTGCAATTATCAACCCAATTCTTTGGTTAAGATTCAATAATGTCCCAAAATGACATAAATATGCAACCACCATTTGTCCTTAATGACCAACAATTTTAGATTTCCAAATCTAAGACATAATTACGTTATCTTTACAAAAACTATTTCTTCTTACCGGGTATATATTATAATTCATCTTTCTATGAGAACATACACACCACACTTGACATGGCGTAACACATATTACAATTGCACAATTTTATTTCGTCACGACTTTATGAAGGACTTTACACGTTATTTCTTTTTATTGATACCGAGGCAATCAAATACGTGTTTACAACTAAAAAAAAATTTACACCATAATTGACATGGCATAACATATAATATAATTACACAATTTTATTTCGTCTCAACTTTATGAAGGACTTTACACGTTATTTCTTTTTATTGATACCGAGGCAATCAAATACGTGTTTACAACTAAAAAAAAATTTACACCATAATTGACATGGCATAACATATAATATAATTACACAATTTTATTTCGTCTCAACTTTATGAAGGACTTTACACGTTATTTCTTTTTATTGATACCGAGGCAATCAAATACGTGTTTACAACAAAAAAAATTCACACCATAATTGACATGGTGTAGCATATAATACAAAAACACAATTTATTTCGTCTCAACTTTATGAAGGACTTTACACGCTGGTTTTTTTTTACCATATTGATACCGAGGCAATCAAATACGTGTTTACAACTAAAAAAAAATTTACACCATAATTGACATGGCATAACATATAATATAATTACACAATTTTATTTCGTCTCAACTTTATGAAGGACTTTACACGCTGGTTTTTTTTTACCATATTGATACCGAGGCAATCAATTACGTGTTTACAAGAAATTACAATACACAACCCATAACCAATTAATAATTAGTTAGGGAACAATTTACACAATTATAATTTACAAACATATTACATACCACTCAACAACTACTGTGTGTGATAATTCAATCTCTGTTATATAAGACTTATTCGAGTCTTTTTAATTTAAAAATCGAGAACTACATAATCCGATTTCCAGAGATTGACTTCCTTAAAAATAACGACACGTATTCACTACGCAAGAAGGAGAAAAGAAAAAAAATTCCAGAAAAAAAACAAATAATTGGTATGTAACCAATTAAATACAAAAACATTTGACATAATTTTCTATATAAGAGAATGTCTGAACAAAAACCACATACGGGGTTTCTCATTTGAACTATACAATTTATGTAACACAAGATATTTGAGTTATATTTACAAAATGGGTTCCTAATCTACCACTGATAACTTTAAGTGATGAAGAACGAAATCATCACTTTAAAAGTACAGGACATTTCTTACGCCGTTTCCTGTCAACGAAAAGAAGATTATATGCACACATATAATCTTAATTTGTACTAAAAATTGGTGTATATTTTTAGTACAATAATTCCACGAAATGTAAATTAAGTTTACCTTTCGGTCCCGGGCAGGATATTGAATGCTTAAGGCGGTTTTTTCCTTACTATAATAAAAAAAAATTCCACTAAAACTTAAGGTTCTTGAATTTAACCCTCAATCAATGTAACGTGTCGTGTTTCGTAACGAAATATATACAAAAATGTATATTTTTAAATATAATTTTATATAACTTATGTAGTTACTTCATAACTACAACTTATATCTTCTATATCACAATACTCATTTATTGTGATAAAAGTGTCTGAGTTTTGATTTATTGTTATTATTACTTTAAAACGAGTTATAGTTATGGAAGAGAGAGAAGAAAAGAGAGAGAAAAAAAAATAAATTATATATTGTATTTCATAAGATGTCTGCTAGCTAGTCAGAATCTCACAGAAACACAATAAAATAAACAGAGTGACTACTATGTCAGCCAAAATAAATGTACTCAAAGATTCATGACGTCTTTGAGTTATAAACATTGGATGACACATAGCACCTTGTTCATTTAAATAATATTATTAGAAATGCACGAAATATGTATTATAGTTTACATATTATATCGCCTTAAACTGGGTGCGAGAATAAACAATATACGTATCAACATGAACGCGGCGACCTTTGACGAATTCATATTTATTATTATTATGCGTAAATATTGTCTGTTGCGACGCGGGAATGGATCCTTTGTCGGTATTTTTAATAGACGTGACTTATTAAGATATCTCAAGTTACTGCTCGTAGCGTGTTTTATATTTTCTACCAACAATTTATTTTCTGTGTAATATTTTTTGTTGCGAGTTTTTATTCTGTTCAATGATTTTATTTTCTGTAATATAACAACAAATTCAACCCGATTAGTGACACTTATTAGGTGACATTGTTACCTAGTTTTATTATGTCTTTAATGTGAAATCTCCCTACGATTTTTCCATTTAAATCTTCCAGCTGGTATACCGTGCTAGAGATTTTTTGTTTCACCCGATTTTCTACAAAACGGGGTGCGAGCTTATTTGAGAAGTACGTCCCAGCTTTCGATTGTGCAAAGTTACGTCTCCATACAATGTCTCCAATTCCGTAAGAGGCCAACTTGTGTCTTGTATTGTACCGAGCGGCACTTTGTTTATATGCTTCCGCAAGAGAATCACTAACTTGGTCATAAATAGCTACTAGTTCTTGTAATTTTTCCGCGTATTCTGCTACTGTATCTGGTTGTTCGTCATTTCGACTACCAGAAGAGATACGCCAATGTGAAGTTCCGTGTACTGTCTTCTCGAACCCGTGCATAAGAAAAAATGGGGTGAAACCAGTCGTAAGATTGACAGTATTGTTTATCGCCGCTTGAACCGTTTTGACGTGTTTTGACCACTGACGGTGATCATTGCCTACTAGAATAGCCAATGTAGTACCGATTGTTTGGTTATAGCGTTCCACTACATTATTCATAGGCGTATAGAATGTGTTGTAATAAATATCTGGGACGCCGTACTGAGATAAGAAGGCTTTAAAGGTGTTTGATATGAACTGTCGACCGTTGTCCATTATCAGTGTTCTAGGGACAGAGATTGGTAAGAAAATATTATATTCTAAAACTTCTATAATGGCTTTAGCCGTAGCATGGCGTAGTGGGAATAACCAACAATATTTAGTGAAAACGTCTACCACACTTAGAATGTGAAAGTTACCGTCATAACCCTTCGGGTATGGACCTATCAAATCTATACTTAAACTCTGCATTGGTCGGTCGACGTTTTTGGGATGCGACATGTAACCTAAGGCTGGTTTCGTTGAATGTTTATAAGCCTTACAAGTATTACAAAGAGACACTAACTTTTTCACATCATTATACATACCGGGCCAAAAATTTCTTAACGATAATTTTTTAAAGGTTTTAAACACACCAGGATGTATTGACGCGGAAGAATCATGACAATCCGAGATAATAGCTTGCCGATCTTCTACAGGGGACACTAATTTCCATTCGTAGTCTTCTTGTAAAGAAAAATCAGCTTTGCAATGTTTAAACAACTTATTTTCTTGTATCAGGAAGTTAGGACAATTTTGTGGGTTATCAACGCATTTTTTATATAGTTCTGTGTACCATTTGTCCTTAGAACTGGGCGTGCTTAATAAAGAGTCTAGCTGAGTAACTTCTATACGTGAGAGTGCGTCCGGTACTATATGCAGGGAACCTTTACGGTGAATAATATCAAAATCGAATTGAGACAAACGAGTCGCCCATCTAGCAAGTCTACCTGAAGGATTTTCTAGTGACATCAACCACCTTAAACTCGAGTGGTCTGTGACTACGGTGAATTTTGACCCTTCGACGTATGAGCGAAAGTTGTACACGGCGTCCAGAATAGCTAATAATTCGCGCTCTGTGGTGCTATAATTTTTCTCCGCCTTTGATAATACTCTCGAGTAATATGCTACAGGGTGTTCTGCGTCTTCGAACTGTTGAGAGAGACATGCTCCGATTGCAAAATTTGAGCTATCGCATTGTATTATAAAAGGTAATTTAAAATCAGGACAACTTAATACCGGTGCCGAAATCAATGCATTTTTCAAGGTGGTAAATGACTTTTCTACTTCATCATTCCATGTATAATTAGGTAGGTTCTTCTTTCCCCCAGTTATATGAGTTAAAGGTGCGGCAATGTTAGAACAATTGTTAATAAAACGTCTGTAATAACTACATAAACCTAGGAATGATTTCACCTGTTTCGTATTCTGAGGACGGGGGAAATTCTTAATAGTTTCTATTTTCGCCGGGTCTGTGCGGAGACCTTCCCTGTCTATAACAAAACCTAAGTATTTTAGTCTTGATTTACAAAATTCAGATTTCTCCATATTTAATGTTAATCCTGCATTCTTAAGTATACCACATACTTTTTTAAGAAGTTCAATGTGTTCTTCAAAAGTTTGCGAAATAATAATTAAGTCATCTAAATATGCAAAAAGGTTTGGTTCAAATTCTGGACCGAAAAGAGTGTCTACCAGACGTTGTAACTCACTTGGAGCATTTCTTAAACCAAAAGGAAGTCTTACAAACATAAACGTACCTCTACCTGGCACCACAAAACTGGTTTTTTCGCGTGACGACATGTGTAATGGAATCTGCCAGAAGGCTTTAAGTAAGTCTAGCGATGTAATGAAATTTGCGTGACGAAGGTTGTCCAAAATACGATGCACATTTGGAAGTGGGTAAACCTGGGCTTTGGTAGCCATATTAAGACGTCTACTATCAAGGCAAAACCTTGCAGTTCCATCCTTCTTGGGTACCAGTATCACTGGATTTGACCAAGGAGATTTACTTTTTACTATTACGCCTAATTCTAACATTTTGTCAACTTCGTTTTCTAGCTGCTTCAACCTCACAGGAGATAAGGGGTAATAGCGCTGTTTAATTGGTAAACCTTCAGTTTCAATCACATGTTCGATTAAATTCGTTTTACCCAAACCGCATTTAGCAAAAGATATGGATTGAAAATCCTCCATTACATCACTAAGAGATTTCATTTGTTCCGGTGTAAGATCGTTTTTAGATTTTACAACATTAACCTCTGAGATAGAAGTGTACGAAATATTTTGTTCTGACGTGAATAAATTCGGAGCTATGTTGAATTTCTTCCAGAAATCGATACCTAAAATGATCTTTTGACCCAGTGAGGGAATTACTATGAAGTCTATAGTTTGTGATATACCGTTATAAATTATTGGTAGTGAAATTTTTCCCAACACTTCCTGTCTCTTGTTATCTGCCGTCGTAATTAACAAGTTGCAGGGTGACAACGTATACGAAGAGAAATGTTTGTGTAAATTTCCTCCAATACACGACAAAGATGCTCCCGAATCTAATAATCCTGATAACATACGATTATTGACATAAAATGTTACATGCGGTCGGCCATCACCGCTGCAAGTTACATTCCACGCTTCTAGGGAATCAGTATACGAAAATAATTTTACATAATTTAGCCAGTCATTCCATTCTTTTTTCCTAGTGTTTAAAGATGGCTTTGAATTAGAATGACCGTCTACCAGTTTTTTTGATTCCTATTACATTGAAACGGGGGTGGTTTTGACAAATCCGGCATAACATTTGCTCTGTTGTCATCCGGCTTTTTCCATCGCGGGCTACAGCACGGGATACTACTATTGCTAACTGCATTACAATATTTTGCAAAATGGCCATTTTGATTGCATCTGAAACAAGCACGGTTAGCTAAGTCAGTCGACCTTTGTGTAATCATTGCTAACTGAGAGTTTTTATTCTGGCCAAACAATATATTTTTGTTACGTAGTTGAGAATTATCATGATGAGTTTCATCCATGAGCTCACAACTTTTAACTAAATCGTTACAAGAGCTAGGTGCATTGTACGAGAAAAGTTTATTATATTTGTGTAATAAACCATTTTTAACTGTTAAAGCCAAGTCTTCCTCGGACAATGGAGATGTTAATTTATTATTCAAAGACGACATTAAATTTACATATTGTCTAACAGATACATTATATAACTGTTTGTAATGGTGTAATTTAGATTTAATTCTGGAATCACCTTCGAGAATTTTAGAGCCCGAGGCAGTATCGGTCTCAACATAACTCGAGACGGAATTGAATTTAATCTTGTCCATCTCGTCACATAACGACTGCAATTCCGTAACATTAGAGATTTCACGACCGATTTTTAATTGCGCATATACCGGCAGGAGACCTTTTGTGATTAATGATAGAAGTTCCGATTCCGGAAGAGGTATATTTAGTTTAGAATTTATCGCTAATGCCTCCAGAATGTAGTCTGACGCCCTCTCATGAACTTTCTGACTTAAATTAAATAACTTCGACTTCTCAGTTATTTGGAATGACGGGTTTTCAAATCTTTTTAAAAAAGCTATCTTAATTTCTTCCCATTTCAGGTTAGTCTTAAAAATTTTCCTGTAAAATAATAAAGCGGAACCGGTCAGCAAGTCAATGAACCCTCTAGCTAAGTCTTCCCAATCCACGCCTCTGGCATATTGTAACTCAGTAACTCTATCCAAAAAAACACGAACGTCCGTATTGCCATCAAAAGAAATTTTCCAGTTCGTTAAATTTACGATTTTCCTTTCGACGTATCTTAAATTGGTTCTATCCACGTTCTGATGCACAACAATCGGGTTTATAACATCGTGGGAAACGGAACTACTTGCTTTAGGTGTCGTACTAACTTCTGGCGAACTTAATGATATAATTGGAGGTTCTGTGCTCACATTTATTGATGCATTATATGCCACACATTGATCTCTTAGAGATGACACAGCCCTTTTTGGAACTATACCTCTTTCTATTAACCACTTTTTAATTGAAGGCGCTGTCGCTTTTTCAAAATTTAAAATTCTACCAATATTGGGAGGATCCATGATTTAATAATGGTAACAACCGGTAAGGTCTACGGATCTTAATTAAAAACAACCAATACGTTATTTATTTAATAATGTGAATTAAAAAACGATAACTGAATTTAATCCGACGGAGAATTAATACTTGGAAGTTCTTTTGAGTATTTGAATTATTTCAACTTATTACAATGAAACAGATAAGCAAAGCTTAACCTGACAAAAAAAATTATTTCTTATAACGAAACAATTAAATTGCATTCCAAAATTGAAATAACACATCTATCTCTCGGAAACATCCACATTTAACATTTATTACGTCGTAATTTCTCGTATTTGGTTTATTACGTATTTAGTAACAGAATGTATTTGCTTCACGCTTCCGACGGCACATTCGTATCACAAACACTCCCGGATCAGAAATTGAATTATAACACACAGCTGTGGGAAAAAAATCATTAATATTAAAGCAAAACATAGCAACAAAAGACGTATTTTATCGGGCTAATTGACTATCCATGTTGTGGCGCCAGTGTTATATACCTGTTAAAGCCATATAATATACTATAGGTGTGTTACACAAATAGCCATCGCCGCACAAGCCGGCGGCAAAGCTTGAAACTCCAATCATTCAGGGTGTGGATTATAGTCAATTTCCCAATTAAAACAAGTCTCTTGTTATGAAGGTTTATTATACAGGTAATACAGGTTATCAACAGATCTACAAAGGTTACATAGCTTTTTAAGTCCTAACTAGTTACTTAGGCAATCTAATGACTCTAGGGGCTCTGATTGACAAGGTATATTATGCGCTCACGTGTAATTTACGGCGGATGCGGTGAGACGGTCGGCAGGGGCCATGGCAGGTGCCAGGCAGGGTGCAGGGCTGATGTAGAAAGGCGGCCACTAGGGCACACCACGCTGGACGGCAAAGGGACGCCAGGGCGGCGGCCGGAGTCGCAGAGACGATGGAGCAGAACGGGGGCACTGATTGGTGGGCCAAGGGGGCTCCACACAAGCAGGCTGGAGCGGCAGAGACGATGGGGCAGAACGGGGGCACTGATTGGTGGGCCAAGGGGGCTCCACACAAGCAGGCTGGAGCGGCAGACGCCCAGGGCTGAGGCAGGGGTCTACGAGTTCACTGGTCTCAGCCTGGGGTGAACGGTATGTAGGGCGGCCGACATTCACAGAGGTAGGCGGCACGCTGCAAGGGCGGACACGGCGAGGAAGAGCTGGAGCACGGGTCGGATCGCCAAGGGGGTCTTCACGACCCGGCTGTGGTGGGCAGCGGTGACTGGGCCGTAGACGGCATGGGGCGGATCCGATGTGGACCGAGACATGACCCAGTTATATAACATAATGGGCTGGTGGCCATCGGCAGATGGAGACAGGACACAGCTCTATAATAAGTGGGCTGTGGTTTCGGGGGTCCTTTTGAAGCTGAGAACTTGAACTCGAGCAGCGGCCCGCGAGATGAAACGACACTCCCGAACCATATTTACGGCGTCACTTATTTGGCGGTAATGTTAACTTTGAACTCTACATCGTGTGGGGCTCAGCGAGGTCGGCGGTAAACTGGCGCGTGGGCAGCTAGCCGCAAGTACTTGACCTGCGTTGGTCCTCGCTGGGGGGGGGCTTGTCCCACTCTTTGGCGCGTGTCCGATGCCCTTATAAGGACACGAAGTACATGATTGGCTGTTAACCCGCGTGATCGTGACAAGCGGAGATATCGCGGATGTACTTGTATGTATTGGTGATCTAACACGCCATCAGTGCGTGGTTCGTTTCCTGCAATCGTGTGGACATACATAACTTTGCAGTTAGCTCTAGCAAGCTTTGTGCAAACATAACAAGACCTCTCAAACTATCGGATAGAAGAGTTCTAACTGATATATTATTTTTATTCAAAATTATCAAATCTCTCATTGACAGCCCTGAATTATTGGAATTAATTTATTTTAATGTACCTGCCAGACAAACTCGAAGCAAAGACACTTTTAATTGTAACAATAACCTAAATACTAATTACTCTATGTATTCACCAATTCCAAGAATTCATCACCTTGCAAACAAATACTGTAAACTTATCGATATATTTGGTGTTAATAACTTTGTGAGTTTCAAAAGGCAACTAATTTTAGACCTATTTGCTAGTTATTAACTTGCATTATTTATTAGCTTTAAAAAAAGGTCTTGCCTTCATACTTTGATTTATTTTACCATATTATTTTCTAATTACCTTATGATTAAATTATATTTAGCTATTTTTATCCATGTACATGTTACACTCACATACATATACTGTCAACTTACTATGTAAAAGCCCGATAGGGCGTTAATAAATAATAAATAAATAAATGTCTAGTTCAACAGTCGAGAGTATCGCCACAAAGCGTGTTCAGAGACAGGCCACTCTAACTGAAGAGTGGTGCAAAAGGTGGAGAATATCAATAAACCCGACTAAAAGCGCCGCGATCGTTTTCTCAAAGACACGGCCTAAACGGCCCCCATTCATTAGACTATTTGGGGAAAAGGTTCCATGGGAAAAGTCAATTAAATACCTAGGTGCAACCCTTGACTCCAAGCTCACCTGGAAGAAATATATAACTGGAAAAATAACAGCAGCAAATAAATGACTAGCATCACTTTATCCAATGATGGGAAAGAAAAGTCGTTTATCAACGGATAATAAATGACTTCTTTATAAAACAACAATAAGACCAGGTTTCACGTACGAATGCCCCATTTGGGGGCACGCCGCTCCAAGTCTCATACAAAAGATTCAACTCTTTCAAAATAAAGCCATTAGACTTACTTTAAACGCACCTAAATAGATTAGAATTTCTTCTATCCATAATGACACCAACGTTCCGTTGATAAAGGACTTAATTGTTTCCCAAGCAACCAAATTTTATGCCGGCCTTCCCAGTCATACTAATCCTACAATAAATTCCTTTTCAAAATATAACGAAAACGATAAATTTAAATATAAAAAAACCCAAGATAGTCCTCCGGAAGGAATAATAACCTGCCTACAGCCGCAGTATAGTTTTTTAAGCTCTTGTTCAACACCAATATAATAATAAAAATAACTGTAAAGAATCTAATATAATAGTAAACTCATGTTTAGGATCTCTGTAAAATTAAGTAAATCAAAAGTCAAAAGATCTCCCTCTCACATCCCAACTCCGCAATCATGTAATCGGTGTAATAAACGTAATGATCTATCTCGGATTATCGTTGAAGTCTGAACCTGATCTGATTTGTAAGTAAGTCACTTCTTACTAAAATTTCCTCTGAAATCATATGATTTGTAAGTAGGTCACTTCTTACTAAAATTTCCTCCGAAATCATAATATATTAAAAATGAAATTTTTTGAGGTTTAATAATTAATGAAACAACACCAAAAAACAACATACATTATTAAAAAAATAACAGAAAACATTTATTGTCATGACTCGGATTTCAACCCTGGACCACTTTAAGATAGTTCTCATGACAACGTCCGGATTCACAAATAACATTTTTCCAAGATGTATTACTTTGTTGGTTGTTTGAAGTAGATGCTTAGTCTGAAATAAAAATTCAATCAATGTTCTTGCCTAGGATAATAGAACCCTGTTATAGTTTTACTCGTGTAAAACGTGTGGTCAATATTTTGTTCTCGTCAGGGTTAATAGAACCCTAAGATAATATGGTTTTATCGTGTAAAACGTGTGGTCAATATTTTGTTACGCAAAGTCCTAGGCCCCCATTTTTCAATTTTGTGTGACAAATTACGTATGTAAATAAAATGGACTGTATTGAAATTATGTTAATTAAACAAATTTAAATGAAATATTAATAAATAAAATTAAATAAAGTGAATTATAAAAATAAAATAATTAAGGCAGATATAAAAACTAAGCAATGTTTGTGTAACTATATCCTATTGCATATAATATGTGTACTATGTAATTATATTTTTAATTCTTTTAAGATAAATTTATTTTGTAATTTAGCCGTTTTGGTTCTTTAATCCATATCTTTATTTTGCTTGGCGAATGTTTTTTGTATCTCATTTTCAACGGGAACAATTAAAGATGAATTTAATTTAAAATAATGTTGATTTGCGAAATAACAATTCCAGCAGTTTTCCAATCACCTTGTCATTTGCCAACTATTTTCCTACGAGAGTGAGGTCTGATAAAACAAACCTAGAAAATATATGTTAACATCCCAGTAACGGCAAGATCGTAATCAGAGAAGTATTAATCCGACAAGTGATATGTGTCTAATAAGAGTAAAAGCCGAACAATACTAGTAGTAGTAGTAGTAGTGCTAGTGCTAGTGCTTGGAGGTATAATATTAATTTATACTGTTTACTGCTCGAACTGCTATGTACATATTAGTATTGTGGAATACGTACACGTACAGTCGTACAAGGTGGTCAGACTCGCGGCGCCGGCGCCGGTTTCTAAATAATTATTGTAGCTTTATTTAATTACTATTACTTCCTAGAATCCCGAATTATTTGCATGCAACAAAATCGACTCCTAGCATCTAGTCTAGATAGTTGCAAACCGACAAATATAGCTTCTATTTTACAATCAAAAATTTTGTTAGTTTAAAAATTGAATTAGTTGAGATTTTGTAAGGTCTGCTTGCAGTTTATATTGCCACAGGTCGTTTGTGAAGGTTCTGTTAAAACTATTGTGTCAGGTTTTATTTATTGCAGAGAAAAAAAAGGATAAAGCTGTAACAGCGCATATTTAGTTATTAAAAATAGAAATGTTCCCTCGACTGCGCAAAAATTTGCCAATTGCTGTTATTATGTACCCATCTATCTTGCAAATCTTTTTATCCCTCATAGCACGTGGTTGTAAGAACAATCAACAAATAGTTGTCCTATATAAATACAAATATCGTAGACGACGGTCGAAATGACGATGCGAGCGAAATTCTAGACAGAGGAAGATGATGCCACAGATTATTATACCTGAACTTTCAGTGAGACACATTGTTTGCTTTACATATAGATCAGTTAATAACAATCTAAAAAGGTACACAACTTCACTTACCTGCAAGGAGTTACAACTCTGACCTTAAAAATAAGAAAAAAAGAGTGCGACTTGGGATGAAAGTTCAAAAAATCAGGTTGCAGTAAAATAATTTTTCGCGTTTCATAATGCTTTTAAGGGGTTGAATAATGTGAAAGTTGGACTAGCCCAAAGACACATTAAATAATTGTGTAAAAACGACCCAAACTAAAGAATTGTGTCAAGGAAGCGTGTCTTGCATGCGACCAAGAAGCAAGAATTGCCATCGATCGCTACTCAATATCACATGAATCGTGATGATTTCTGCCGAGGTATAAATTATGTCATTGGCAACGGGAGGCCTACGCAGTTCCCATATTTACAAAAATTACGGAAAATCCTTGGAGCATGGCGATATTACATTTAGTTTTACGAAGTGTGTAGTTATTACGTTATTTATTATTAATGTATTTAATTCGTTGAACTCAATTTAACTTTTTGTTTACTATATATAATAAAAAGTAAATTGATTTTTTTAATGTTATTATTAAGTTATTTCCGTTTTGATGGTTGTGACAGCTGTTTCGGCATTCAAACCAACATCGTACAGTGGTTAGGATACATTTAGAGGATTTATTCATATGTTTTTATTTATCCCTCCCCTATTTTTATTTCTGTTAATGCAATTTATAAATATTTTCCGTAAGTGCCTCATACGAAAATCAATTGTAACTAGGTTTTTTACATTTTATTCTCTTAATTTAAAAATTTACGAGTTATTTTCGACCTCGATAAGAATGCAAATAAACACTATTAGCGGTACTAACTACTCACAAATATATATAGTATATGATTTAAAAAACGAAACGTAAAACGTAAGACGTTTGAAGATGGGTGAGGTAAAATTACAATAAATGTGAATCAAAAACCTCGATAATATTATCGACATTTTATTTAATCATTTGCTCATAGAGATGTGGGTTTATGATTTGAAGAGATCTTCAGTGGGTGAGAGCCACCAAATTTCTGTAAATCTGGAAAAAATAGAGCGCGTCTAAAATCAATCATCATCGACACCAAGGTTCACGAATAAAAATATGAGGTATAATCCTAAAAGATCTCGAAATAACACCCTGTAGATAAATATATTATAAAGCTGGATAAAATCGTTTCAGTAAATAATTATTAATCATTGCTTTCGTTCGTATCTGACATTCATTTGAATATTTAAGATACTATACGAGTAAAAGGTTTATATTGTTTAATAAATCAGAGATTTTATGATTTCAAAATTATGTCTTTGCAGTAAAGCGATCTCTGGAGTTAAATACATTATTTCTAACCTCCCCTTGCACAACTCATGGGATTTCCCAATGGGAGTTGTGGGAGTTGTGGTGAGGAGGGGGGAGGCGTGTCGCGGAAAACCAGCCAGTTTGTAGGTACCAGTCCTTCATATAAATATATTTTATCTTTATTTGAATTGGACAGTGTTATTTTTCAATTGGTAGAACTGGTATAGAATCTTAGCAAAACTTATTAGGAAAATACGAATGTTTATTATAAGGTGTTCTGCGAATATTGATTAAAAATGGAATAATAATAATAAAATGGAGTAACAGAGCTGAATGTTTAGACATTGATTGCATGATAGATTCTGCATCGATTTGGTCGTTAGTATGAAGGGTCTCATAGACTGCGTTTGTTGTGCATTTAGAATCTTGGAATCTTCATCACACTGCTTAACAAATCACAGATCCTGGGAATGTCAAACGGTCTTTCAAAGTGTATTTGCATAAGTAGTTAAGAACATGGTGTAAATTAATGCCATTTATCTCAGAAAAAATGTTATTATTCCAAAATCAATTTGTTTTATAGAAAATTAAGAGGTATTTCTTATCCTACCCAAGTAACAAACAACAGTGCATACTGCAGGCACGACGTACCCGAAATAGCCTAAACTCGAGAATGTATAGGTGCGCGCCTCGCAGCCGCGCCATTTGTACCCGCGTCGCTTCGAAGGAGCTCCATCCCATGTCGGACGTAGAGAGGGTACTGACAGAACTAATAAAGAAAACGGTAGGGAAGATTCTCTTCCAGGGTAGAGAAGGCATCAGAGAGTAGAGAGTTGAGAGCAGGTCGCACGGAGCGCACACGTGCCTCGGGCCCGCCGCCACGCCGTCTACTCGCGGTAGGTGGCAGAGGGTTGTGGTGGGTGGTACAGGGGGAGTAGGTGGTGAGTCGGTGGGGAGGCAAGGTACACCGGGCGGAAGCAACTGGGCCACGGGGCCGCTGGCTGGGTCAGCAGGTCACTGCACCCTCCCCCACCTCCTCGCAACAGTTCAAGGAAACAGTGAGTACTAAACAATTCATGTCTGTGGCTAAACTAAGAAGCGCTGTACTTCTAAATCAGATTACTAATTGTGTGCAAACGTACCCAGAGCAAAATAACAACAAATCGAAATCGCGACTTTTATCATATTATAATGGCCTTATCCACCAACGGTATGTTGATTCCGTCACTAATCTTGAAACATTAATGCTATTATACAATAAATTTAAGACTGGATCGACAGAGAAGTAAGTTTCCCGGAAATAATATCTGATCTCCGCAAGCTTGTGTATCGCAAAGTGACAAAGCACATAATTAATCGAAGTAAGAGAAAAGTAGGTACGTATTTAAGAAAAGATTTATGATTGTGTCTCAGACTGGTGAAGTATCCCCTCATATTGGAGAGAATTCAGTAGATTCCTCTACTCGAGTATGGCTACTACCCGTGGCGATGTCCTACTATCTTTAATTTGGGTTTTTTTTTTTTTATAGTGAATACCTCACAAGAGTCCCAACTGCTCCCGTCTGGAGCCAGTGAGACTATGGCATCCCCAATTGGGGATGTTGTGAGGCTGAAGGTAAGTGGGGAAGGGAAAGAGGAAGGTGGGGAAGTACCTGGCTATTCAGATCTAGTCACTAAACACGGCTAAAGCCATTTGGACAAACGTTTCAATTCTGAATGGTGGTCTTACACCAGGGCGATACTGGTAGTATTTTCCACTCTGGAACGTGCCGCAAATATACTATATATTATTTTAATTAATTAATTGTGAAATAACACAAATTAATCAAATAAAATTTATTTGCGCATGCCGGGTTCGAACCCGCGACATTCGGAATGGCAGTCCAATGGGTTACCACTGGACTATGCCGGCCGTCAAATGTTCGGAATGAACCATCCACGGGTAAGGGATGTGCACATTAAAATAAAGATAAAATTATTTGTAATAAACCATTGTTAATCTCTTACTACCATCACAGTATGGAGATATTGAGTTATGGAGTTGTGGAGTTGTGAGTTATGGAGATATTGGAGGAATTGAACACACTACGCCTGGGTGGGACCCAAATGCGGTGTCAACTTAGCCACCATTGCTATTCATTTATTCAGAACGATTTGTGGATGGTTTGAAAACTCGGTCAGTGGACATGTTCAATTAATCGCTAAGTGTACAAACGCAGAAAAGAACACCGAAGAAAATACTAGACGACTTGCCCTTATATAAATATAACTAAACAATCCTGCGTGCTTGTTAATGACAATCGATGAATCGAAACGTTTTGTATAGAAAGCAAACAAACAATTGTTACTCTTGTTTGCTAATATCATATGGCATATAAAGAACAGATTATTAAAAATTAATTGTTGTATAAATATTTAACGTCTATGAAAAAAGTCAGTTTACCAAACAGCAAGCAATGGCCAACACTAATGCAGTGCACTTGTGTTATAAATAATTCAGGAGCGTGGAATGAAACAAGAATTAAGCATGAAAAGCAGTTTCGTACATCCTGTAAATGAGAACAAAACAAAAACACAACATAAGTAGGGAGTGTAAAGACAACTAAAAATTAAGGAGCTAATGTTTTAAACAAGATTCCGCATCAGTTCTTCAAAGCAGAATAAAACACAGGCTTCAAGTTTGGAATAAACTCGCGCCTACCTGCCTAGTTTAACCTTATTTTCCCAAAAAACACGTCCCCACAAATCTTGGGTAGGAACTTGGAGAGGGATATATCGTCTTGAGGCTTAGGGGAATCGGGAGAGGGTTGGGGCGAGAGAGTGAAGAGAGGTGGGGAAGGGGCAGACGCTGCAACAAGCGTGACCTATATTTAAGAAATTCTATATATTCCGGAAGTTGAGACGCGTTGAAGAACCTCATCCGACCTTAGGTAAATCTCTAATACTAAATACTTTGATTAATTTACAACCCTAAAAGGTTCATAGCACGTGCCCGGATACGCACATATTAAATGAGAGAGGCTTAAAAATAAACTAACCTTACTTCGTGTTGATCGTTTTATTAAAAATCAACATGCAAATAGTCTTCGGCGTATCCATTGCAAAATAATATAAATTCATTTTTACGAAACAATAAAGTGATGTCTTTTTAAATTTTGACTATTTCATAACGTTTCATCACTAATTAACTAATTTTCAAGTAACAGTATAATTTTGGTTGACGAATTGTTTTGTTAGCAAGCTAGTTTGAGGAGCTGTAATTCCAATTAGATCAGTCCGCCTTTTGACAGCAGCAAATGAAGGATTCCGGTAGTGGGATCAAGCCGCGCCTTACGGAACGAATTGCCGGAACAACGCTGAACAAAGCTGGTACAGTAATAGTGATCCCGTAACGCGCAAGCAGCACCGACCTCCCGCGCACGCGCATCTCGCTTCTCGCTGTGTACATACTTCCTTCCTACCGTCAAATCGTATTATGACGAACCCGTAGGTTTTTTACAAATAAAATACAAAAATTACCCCTCCCACTGCCCTCTCCTAATTAAATCTAATCATTCTGTACTTGCATCATTTTTAAGTTAGTTTTAAGATTGCTAGTGAATGACACGAATGTATTGAGACCGGTAGAAAATAAGTAAAAATCAAGTAATAAATGTAATTAAGTAACAAGTGAAATAAAACTCTTCAAAACAAAATGTCTACAAATTATTACATAGTTAAAATCGAATTTGAAGTGAAATAACACTTAACTGCGCTATATAAATGCTATGTGATTATTAATACCCAAGAAATAAAAATAAATAAAATGGTGTCTTAGAATAGTGGAGTAAAAACGGGAGTAGTTAAACATCACTAAATAGAAACTTAAACTGAAGGCAATTCATATGAGAGTTACATTCAGAACTTCGTGGTTGTAACTGTGGAAAATATGGTGGAGTCGAGGGGACTTAACCTTCTTTTATAGCAGCCTATGAACTTATTGAGTTATTCGAGAAGTAGGTAATACGAGGACTATTAATGGTTCTTGGGGTAGTTCAATGGAGTTCAACGGTAGTTTTCGTAATTTTTTAGACATTATTTTTTTGTAGCAGATTGAACATAATTATCTCAGAAACTTTTTCCTTATTTTTTTATCAAGTTCTATTCCATTTTAAGAATGAGCTTTTCACATTTAATAATATTTTTAATTAATTTTTCAAAAAAGTTAATTTATAAAAACAATTTATGCTATGTAATTGGTACTACGTGTGACACCTGTTTCATCTTCCGGGGGCATCGTCAAGCTGATTTAAATGGAAATTATTCCACCCACCTTCTTGGAATGTATTGGAATATTTTTAGGTTTGTTGTTATTTTGTAGAACTCAGAATGATATATTAATTTAGTTTTGAACGTTTTTCAACATAATAACACGAGTGCTGAAATAACGTGATAATGCATCACAAAAAGTTAAAATATAGCGAAAACAAATGTATAGAGTTAGAGTTCATCTGTAATTGAATCCGTCCGGGATATTAACCACTGCTAATGATAAATCGGCATTCAAGCAAACTTCATCGGGAATAAGGCACGCTTCACAATGTATAACCGACTGGAATAAAGCACAACATGCTCCCTACCAGACAGGGATACAAAGCTCCGGAAATAAGGCACGGCGCACAATGGCCACGAAAATAAAATCTCTCTTACGATATCTGAAGTCACACGCAAAAGATGTACAAAACCGCACCATTTTTTATTTATCTGTTTTTCTTCCTCACAATAATAATATTATTGTCTGCAACTCAGCGTGACTTGACGATTCCTTTCTAAGATCAATTCTAAGATGGTTTCTTCGCATTTTCTTTCTGGAATGATTAAGTATTATTTGAACACGTAATTTATTAGCCGACTGGAAATAAGAAAATTGTTTATACGCCGCAACTCACGTTCATACTACAATCTTCACGGGTGAACGAAGAAAACAAATAAATTTGTTTTTTCGACAAGAATCATTCTTACTTTGTACAGTCAGGTTTTGTGTATTAATATAATACATTTAAATACAATTTGTTAGATTAAAATCTTGATTAAAAGCTTAAAGCGTAACTTTACACTTCAGTACAGCCTCACTATATAAGTAGGTACTTACTTATAAACTCGTGCACCGAGGCTACTAAGGTTATCAGTTCAAATGACGTAATCTTGCGCGTAAACTATTCTAATTTGAGGGTAGGTATTAATAACGTAAATATAAACGTTTTGGCAAAAGTATTTGAATAATTTCAAGAATATCATCGAAAAAAGTTGTACAGAACGTAAGTTTTTTAAAAGCTCAAGAGCTTTTAAAAAGAATTCTTTAAATTTACAAATAATATTTTTTATCGATACAATGTCCGATATCAATACGGTGTCCCAACAAGAGCGTTGAAAAAAAAATTGCCGTTCAACAGTTCGTACACATAATAATTCGGAATAATTACGTGTGTACATATTATGTATGCCAATAAACCACTATAAATTAGTAAAGCACATTTTATAATGCAACGATATTATATTAAATTTCATCAAAAGAGCAAGGGTTTACAAGGATAGCCGCGCATTTGTTTGATATTTTATTCCATACAAAATTAAAAGGTTTTTTTTGTTGTCAACGATGCTATTTTTAAATTGAAAACCAAATCAAAACTCCTATATCTTTGTCACATCGCATCATTACAAATGACCAAATGATCCGTGAAAAGACATATATGTTGGTGGAAGTATCATATCGTGGCTTGTATGTAAATCTCACTGACGTGAGGCAGTTTCGTTGTTAACGTTATAACCTACGATAAATTTAAAAAAAATAACAGTTATTTGGCAAACACATTTTCAAGCAATTGCTTATTATGGGAGAACATTGAAAAATAATAAATAATAATCATATCATAATATCTTTTCTCTTATTACTAGTGAAATATGTATGTATATCACACATTGTCAAAAAATTTCTTGAATAAATATAATTTAAATCCCAAAAAAAATAAAAAAATATTTGGATTATCGGTTGATTAGAACATTTTGATTAAAGTCGCTCAGTGCTCGGTGTCCTCCTAGCGGGCCACCCACCCCCTCCCGCACTTAGCCACCAGCGCCATGTGGCACCGTGATGCACCACTAGACAGTGGCACGGCACCGGCACCGACACCGGCACCGGCACCGGCACCAGCACCGGCACTGGCCCCCTCGGTATAATTAGCGAGGCTGAGCTTTTCAGGTCAATGGGCCATAAATATGTCGCGAGATAATGTGCTCAGGAAATAAGTCAAGTGTCGGATCAGCCGGAGTAAAGATCAAAATCAGACCTCACGGGGAGTACCTACTGCAGCAGTGCGGCTAATATATCAAGGAACTATTATTATATATTTTATCTGATAACTACTCGCACTGTAGGTACTATCCGGTTTCATGCGAGTTTCAGCACAATGTTTCCGGAATATTTGTTATTGTTAATTTATTTTAAATTACAGAAACAAACAGTACATGATTTACAGAGATGAATAAGATACTTCATGTTGGGTACCTATGATATGTTTCCTTGTAATGTATGCTAAGTGGTATGTTTATTCCTTAATTACCAGGTGACGTGAGTAGTATATAGGTGTGTGTGTGACGTTTGTAATGTATGTGTGAGTGTTTGTGTGCGTGTGAGTGTCTGTATGTATGCACATTGAACAGTTAAAATTATTGACATGATGCCACGTTTGAATTTGGGCAGTGAATCCCAAAAAATGTCAATGTTAGAGTTAAGACAAATATTATTTAAAGTATGAAGAGCTCGGTTAATTGGTGAATTAGATGCTGCATTTGTTTCATAATTAAGCGTGTGGAATAGCACTGTATGTCGTGTACGTCTCAAAGGTATGTTAAAGTTAATAAGGACAGAAGTTCGGTACAGTCAACGTCATTGTTTAAAATAAAATAAAAATTATTAATTATTTTAACAGAACAGTTAGACAAGCGTACAAAGAAAACATAAAAACTCCGACAGTAAATTCAAGCTTTGGACAAAGACACTACCAATACCATGCTATAAAAGCTTTCAACAGTTTAAAACTTGAAATTAAAATTAAGGAAAATAAAAATAAATTCACACACAAAATTACAAAATGGATTAAAGAACAAAACAGACAATATTACCAACATTTCATAGCATAAAATAAAACCTATACGTAACACACAAAACCAATATAAACACACATCACTCACAAACACACAAGATTATTTTCAATGTATTATTTTTTAATTTTAAATATATTATTATGTATTTTTAATTTTAAATGTATTATGTAGAATATATTTTCATATTATAAAATGAAGGCCTCAGCACGGGCAAGCCACCCAGTGAGGCCTACATTACTGGAAAACTTAAAATGTAAAAAATATTGTACCAAATAAGTAAATAATAAATAAATACTGTGTATAAATATTGAGTTAGCTACTGCTCGTCTTCGCTGTAAAGTTTCAAATATACACTCAAAGTTATTGTTGAATTTGTAGGTAATATATTTTATAAATTTGTTTTGGATGCGTTCTATACCAAGGCTGCCCAACCTTTTTAACAGTTGGGCAAAATTGACGATTTAAAAGTCACTGGCGGGCCACTGACTACTGACGGTTCCTATTTTTGTTACCTAAGCTTTTTAATGTCTTGTTTTATGAAACAAACTAATAAACATATTGATATTTTATTGTCGTTTATTGAAATAATAAAATAAATAGCATCTACTGCCAAATAACGAAACAACATTTTATGTAACAAAAATCTAAATCCAAGTAATGGTACAATCAATGTGATTTCTGGCATAGTTTTTGTTTTAATAATTCTCCTATGTTATGAGTCAGTTCAGACAGTAGCAACAAATCAGACATATGTTGCTCAGTTAGAGATGTGCGGTATTTATTTTTTACAAAATTACGATTAGAAAAAAACTTTTCCCAAACATACGTTGATCCAAAACTAATTAAAAATTGAAACGCCAGTGTTCCTTTGGCACCAATTTCCAGAAATCTCCAAATTCTTCTGAAGAAGTTTGTGACTTTGAAAATATTTTTTCTGCAAAAAGATTTTTCAGTGCAGAGTGATTTTGCAGTTCAGTGAGTTCCAACTGGATATTGGCAGGATAACTAATTATTTCAGTCAAACTGATTGTGAAAGTATTAAAAAAAAAGTTAATTTTTTTTTGTACTTTCAAAGTCCTGGCATCTACTTTCAAACGACTGTAATAATTTAGTACAGTTAATGGTGGCAATATTGAGCTTCTCTTTCAAATCTTTGAGTATGGGAAAAGGGTCAATATTTTCGTTGGCTAAACATAGTCGGAAGTGAACAATCTTTGCCTTGTAACTTGTATTTAAAATATTGAGATAATTGGTGATGTCAACAAGAAGTGCAAGATCAATCAACCGGTACTTATTATTGAGTAAATCACTTTCCAAAGGTAACGCCCCTTTTTCTTAAAAATTCCAACACCTGATCTCTCACGACGAAGAAATGTTTTAACATGTTTCCCCTTGAAAGCCATCGCACAGCGCAATACAGTTGTAACTCCAAATTCGCTGATTTCTTCTTCAAATAAAACTCTGAATTGACGTCTGTGAAGATCTTTTGAACGTATGTAATTTAGGTATGCAGCGTAGGTACTACCGGCTCCATTATATCATTCAACTTTATGTCCTTTGCACACAACGCCTCCTGGTGGATGATGTAATGATACGAAAAATGTTTCGATCCAAGTAATTTTTAAATTGGCGGGTAATTTGAAAATGGTTCACGCGGGCCGCTTATAATTCGTTCACGGGCCACAATGTGGCCCGCGGGCCTAGGGTTGGACAGCCTTGTTCTATACTATCTATGTAAACTTTTTACTGTGGATTCCAAATTGGCGATGCATATTCCAGTGTACTTCTGACTAATGCGAAATATAACATTACAATTGTACACGGATTACTGAATACTTTACTTATACGAAGCACGAAACCAAACATTTTATACAACCTATTAATGATTGAGTCAATGTGCTTGTTAAATATAAGTTTGTTATCAAGGTAAACGACGAGGCCTTTACATTCCGTTTTAGAGATGACATATTCATTGTTGAGTGAATAGGAGTTCTTAATCTCTATTAATTACAATAAAATCACGAGCTTTATCGTATGACAAATGACTTTATTTTATTTTTAGTTTTATGCAACGTATCTTACATTCAAAAATAAATCTAAAACAATGTTACAGTTGATATTAACATTAAATATTATAAAACACATCTCAAGTACAAGTAAGTCGTTATATGAAATAATCGTCTTCTTTAAACGAACTCTCAGTTGTTGTTATTCAAGAATTTTCGTTTGAAAATTTCTTTTAAAAGGAATAATGCCACACTTAATGTCGGATGAAAGTAAAAATGGTGCTTATTCACATGTTTATGTCGGCCGTATTAAATAATGTGAACATCTTCCCAGCCTGGAAGTATTAAAGGCGATACATACTTCCAGGGACCTTGGAGTGAAGCGGTTTACAAAATTCCCGCATTATTGACATCATCTCCCAGCTGAGGAGCTTTACAACCTCCGTTTGCTCCCACACAGTTTACGCAGACAAATTAATAAGATCCGTATACCTTTAACCTTGGCGGTTAAATTTGCTATGGCGAGGAAACAAAACGAAAGGCTATGACTTTAAATAGAAAAACACGGCCGACGGCCGGCATAGTCCAGGCCGGCGGCATTGACGGCCGGCATAGTCCAGTGGTAACGCATTGGACTGCCATTCCGAAGGTCGCGGGTTCGAACCCGGCGTGCGCAAATAAATTTTATTTGATTAATTTGTGTTATTTCACAGTTAATTAATTAAAATAATATATAGTATATTTGCGGCACGTTCCAGAGTGGAAGATACTACCAGTATCGCCCTGGTGTAAGACCACCATTCAGAATTGAAACGTTGCTCCAAATGGCTTTAGCCGTGTTTAGTGACTAGATCTGAATAGCCAGGTACTTCCCCACCTTCCTCTTTCCTTTCCCCACTTACCTTCAGCCTCACAACATCCCCCAATTGGGGATGCCATAGTCTCACTGGCTCCAGACGGGAGCAGTTGGGACTCTTGTGAGGTATTCACAATAAAAAAATAAAAAAAAAACAACCATTTTGATTTTACCTTATAATGTGGTTTGCGATAAAGGTGAACATATTAATATATTAAAAGCTTACATTGATAGTACCTATAACAAAAGTGAAGGTTCTTAGAGCACATGTTTTACTTCGTAATGGCCAATAACGTGGTTATTTGCCCGAAATTGTAGATTCCTATTTCATTATACAATAAAATGAATCGGAATATTAATTTTATCTTCTGTAGCTGTGTGTTATTTATTTCCCGTATTTATAACTTATTTATTTATGCCTTAAAGAAGGACTTATGAGATCATTTTATGGATTATACAATAGAATTATCTGAAACAAATAATATGAAAGTAATATTAACCTGCACTGGTGGGTATAAATAATTAAATACTTTTACTTTGGCGTCTGCGAAGATGACACGATGAAAATAATTCAATATTCGAACTTTATTAATGTGTTGAAAACGGATTTGTACAGATATTATATGTGTAAATATTGGAATGATATAACAACATAAATACGATTTGGATTTTCTGTAATTACCGTAATTCAAAAAATATTATTCTATATCGTCGATTTAATCAGAACTGAGTGACTTCTTATCAAAACAATAGATTCTTAAACAATTTAAATAATACATTTAAATATTATGCTATCTCGTCGATTTCATCAGATTTGAGTGACTTCTTATGAGATTTGTAAACAAATCGAATAATACCAAAATGTGTAGTGCCCTTCAACAGCATTTATGGGAATTCGGCTTCTGATCTGAATCAATGAGAAAATAAATAATGTTCTTTAATGAACAACAAAAATATCATATTGTTAAGGTTTCTGGAACAATATTTTCTTCTCATCAATAAAGCAATGTTTTCTTGAGTAGTTAGTGAGAATTTGAGATGATAATTTTAATTCGCCACAGACAGTTCTGTTTTAACATTTTGGTGTGTTAATTAGTTGGTCTGTTGCATCCGAAACTGCTTACGAATTGCAGTTTCAGATGAGAATAAATGTGGACTGTAAATAATTTAAAAGTAGACGAAATGAAATGGTCTTTGCCGAAATTGGGTGATAGTATGTGTAGGAATGAGTAATGTATAGAATACGTGAAAACAGGATGCCCAATCACTCACCACTGTCTCTCTGCGAAGAAAAACACAACACAATCACAATATAGTGAGTTCCAACGCGATACCTCGAGGTAATTATCGCCATAACACCTTCCAAGACAGTCGATTTCCTTATTTTTTTAGTATTCAACGAGATTACGTATCTACACGAAACACACCAAAAGCTTGCTTCCAAAATAGTCCCAATCCGTCGTCTGTTTTCAAAACAAATGCACTCAAATTTGCACTATAGTCTTGCCATTGATTCAAAATTCAAATAGTTTTCGAGCAAGGTAATGGTGAGGAATATGTAGGAACTAGATAAATGACATCGCGGTAGGTCACTTTCTAACTTAAGTAATAACACAAATGTTTTACTTTTGCAATCACGACATCATAGTTAAAAGTCCAAAGCCCGCCAAAACGATACGAAATCTGACGGGATACGCGTTCCATGAAGCGCAACTTGTCACAAAATTATCCGCAATCTAATGCATGCAGCCGACCGACCCGTGAGGTAGCTGTGTAAGTTCTGTCAGAACCCACCTACCGGTCATAGGGCATTTAAGTCTCTTCCGGTTTTAACAGTTTTTAATGAAGATTTATTAATTCTATATTTAATAAAATTTATATTTTCAGAACCAGCGTTTGTTGATCCATATGAATAAACGTTTTTTAATCCGTGATATTTTTCACTCAAGCCATTTAATTTATTAAATTATTTACAAAACAATGTATTAGGTAATCATTGACGATGATAATATCAACGATTCTCAATGAAAATATATGAAACAGACAGACGCAGAAAATATAAAGGTAGCGGCCGCAGCTGAGACTCGAACCCAGGACTTATAGTTTTACAGGGAATGGCACTCTTCCAATTGAGGTGTTGCCGCCTTATCCGCAACTAGGACTCGAACCCAGGACCTCCCGTCTTACAGGGAATGGCACTCTACCAATTGAGCTGTTGCCGCCTTAACCGCAACTGGGACCCGAACTTAGGACCTCGAGTCTTACAGGGAATGGCACTCTTCCAATTGAGGTGTTGCCGCCTTATCCGCAACTAGGACTCGAACCCAGGACCTCCCGTCTTACAGGGAATGGCACTCTACCAATTGAGCTGTTGCGGCCTTAACCGCAACTGGGACCCGAACTTAGGACCTCGAGTCTTACGGTGAATGGCACTCTTCCAATTGAGGTGTTTCCGCCTTATCCGCAACTACGACTCGAACCCAGGACCTCCCGTCTTACAGGGAATGGCACTCTACCAATTGAGCTGTTGCCGCCTTAACCGCAACTGGGACCCGAACTTAGGACCTCGAGTCTTACGGTGAATGGCACTCTTCCAATTGAGGTGTTTCCGCCTTATCCGCAACTACGACTCGAACCCAGGACCTCCCGTCTTACAGGGAATGGCACTCTACCAATTGAGCTGTTGCCGCCTTAACCGCAACTGGGACCCGAACTTAGGACCTCGAGTCTTACAGGGAATGGCACTCTTCCAATTGAGGTGTTTCCGCCTTATCCGCAACTACGACTCGATCCCAGGACCTCCCGTCTTACAGGGAATGGCACTCTACCAATTGAGCTGTTGCCGCCTTAACCGCAACTGGGACCCGAACTTAGGACCTCGAGTCTTACAGGGAATGGCACTCTTCCAATTGAGGTGTTTCCGCCTTATCCGCAACTACGACTCGAACCCAGGACCTCCCGTCTTACAGGGAATGGCACTGTACCAATTGAGCTGTTGCCGCCTTATTACTTTTTTGATTTTCCGTGTCTCTATGTTTCATATAATAGAAAGTTGTTGATATTATTTTCGTCAATGTTTAAATAATGCAGTAAGGAGAGAAGTTTCCTAATAAGACGCCTAATAAAATTCTATACAATATGTTTTGTATTTTGGTACTATATAATTAATAATACATTTAAATATAAAAATAGCACTAATTCATTTATAAATACTTTAAAATTAGTGTGAAAATTCGCTTCACAAAATACTGGAACTTATTTTTCTACAATTCAGTAAAGATCAAAAATAAAGTGTAATGAAACCAATTTTATGCTTTATTCCACTTTTTACTGACTCGACAGGTTTTAGACAAACGCGTCTATTTTCAGACTTATGCATTTATGTTCTGGTGTTATATTAACTCCTGGTGGACATGATTATTTAGACCGGTCCGGTCATATACAAATTGTATAGTGAAATTAAGTTTAAAACTGTTTTTGTTACGCTTATTTCAGATGGAATTTCAAAAAGCATTAAAACTATTTTTTTCTACTGTTAGCAGTTGAATTGATTAATAAATTCACAATTTCGTGCGGTTTCACAACAAAAAAAAAATAATAATTAAGCAAAAATGAGATGAGGAAAATACGATAAATTTAAAACGTGCAAAAAAGTTGATCGCAATTCTGCTAAATAACGAGCTTCAGAAGTTTTATAACGAAGTTTAGTGTCTTAAAAATTCCAGAATCTGGCGAATCATCATTTTAATATTCATGAAAACTTTGCGTTTAAAATCTTTGCATCCCACATGCGTTTTGTTGTTGCCAGCCCGAATTGAAGGACGAACGTAGCAGATAGTAGTAGACTAGTAGGAACCATTCTATTTAATCAGTGTTCCCATCGACCAATTTAGACAATGGTATCTCCATTTCGTAATATATGCATCTTATTGATATCTTTGCATCCCACATGCGTTTTGTTGTTGCCAGCCCGAATTGAAGGACGAACGTAGCAGATAGTAGTAGACTAGTAGGAACCATTCTATTTAATCAGTGTTCCCATCGACCAATTTAGACAATGGTATCTCCATTTCGTAATATATGCATCTTATTGATATCTTTGCATCCCACATGCGTTTTGTTGTTGCCAGCCCGAATTGAAGGACGAACGTAGCAGATAGTAGTAGACTAGTAGGAACCATTCTATTTAATCAGTGTTCCCATCGACCAATTTAGACAATGGTATCTCCATTTCGTAATATATGCATCTTATTGATATCTTTGCATCCCACATGCGTTTTGTTGTTGCCAGCCCGAATTGAAGGACGAACGTAGCAGATAGTAGTAGACTAGTAGGAACCATTCTATTTAATCAGTGTTCCCATCGACCAATTTAGACAATGGTATCTCCATTTCGTAATATATGCATCTTATTGATATCTTTGCATCCCACATGCGTTTTGTTGTTGCCAGCCCGAATTGAAGGACGAACGTAGCAGATAGTAGTAGACTAGTAGGAACCATTCTATTTAATCAGTGTTCCCATCGACCAATTTAGACAATGGTATCTCCATTTCGTAATATATGCATCTTATTGATATCTTTGCATCCCACATGCGTTTTGTTGTTGCCAGCCCGAATTGAAGGACGAACGTAGCAGATAGTAGTAGACTAGTAGGAACCATTCTATTTAATCAGTGTTCCCATCGACCAATTTAGACAATGGTATCTCCATTTCGTAATATATGCATCTTATTGATATCTTTGCATCCCACATGCGTTTTGTTGTTGCCAGCCCGAATTGAAGGACGAACGTAGCAGATAGTAGTAGACTAGTAGGAACCATTCTATTTAATCAGTGTTCCCATCGACCAATTTACACAATGGTATCTCCATTTCGTAATATATGCATCTTATTGATATCTTTGCATCCCACATGCGTTTTGTTGTTGCCAGCCCGAATTGAAGGACGAACGTAGCAGATAGTAGTAGACTAGTAGGAACCATTCTATTTAATCAGTGTTCCCATCGACCAATTTAGACAATGGTATCTCCATTTCGTAATATATGCATCTTATTGATATCTTTGCATCCCACATGCGTTTTGTTGTTGCCAGCCCGAATTGAAGGACGAACGTAGCAGATAGTAGTAGACTAGTAGGAACCATTCTATTTAATCAGTGTTCCCATCGACCAATTTAGACAATGGTATCTCCATTTCGTAATATATGCATCTTATTGATATCTTTGCATCCCACATGCGTTTTGTTGTTGCCAGCCCGAATTGAAGGACGAACGTAGCAGATAGTAGTAGACTAGTAGGAACCATTCTATTTAATCAGTGTTCCCATCGACCAATTTAGACAATGGTATCTCCATTTCGTAATATATGCATCTTATTGATATCTTTGCATCCCACATGCGTTTTGTTGTTGCCAGCCCGAATTGAAGGACGAACGTAGCAGATAGTAGTAGACTAGTAGGAACCATTCTATTTAATCAGTGTTCCCATCGACCAATTTACACAATGGTATCTCCATTTCGTAATATATGCGTATGTTTATGTACAATGTACATTGGTGCTATTCTGTTAAACTTGCATTATTTGATTCGAATCGAATCTGAATACAATTATTCAACTTGAAATGTAGATAACTGAATTATATTTTTATTTGAATGTTTCATTTATGAGTGTATGTGTGACTTTTTCAACATTTCTCCTTTAAACGGTAAAATAGCTGTTCATTGGAAATATTCTTCAACTATTTTGAGTTTTTATAGAAAAATCACAAAAAAATATTTTGTCTAAAATTGAAGCTGATCATCGAGTAGAATACCCGGATTATGTAAATGCGGATATGGACTAACGAACATTTATGACGGGTTCGACAACTTTGAGAAAATTGCTTTTTCGGCGAATTTGTAAATGTCCTCACGTGTCGTGGATAATTTACAGTATTAGAGTTTGTCGGCGTTTCGCGCCTTTGCACGTCTCCGCCTTTCTTCAGGGCCGGGAAAGGTGACTGGTGACAGCCTGGTGGCCATGGCAGCTCCCGTTCATATTCCCCGGAACAAAAGTAGTGGAACTAAATGAACTTTTATGTTTGTCACAATCGTTGGTAATTTGTTTTTGGCGTTCAACATAAAGGTTAATAAAATATGTTCTGCTGAAAACAGATACAACCAAATCATCACAAAGGACAATTTTGTAAAAATTCCATTGTTTGCAGTACAATATTCGACAACTGTAGCACAATCCTGGCCGGTGTCACCGCTGGAACTCGTCAGCACCCATCCAATAAATTAAAAACCTTGCAATATCCCGACTCACACTCAGAAGAGTACACACCATTGACGTATGATAATATATCGATAAGCTATGGAGGTCGTCACTGTTTCAAGTGTGGCTCTATTTATTTTATTATTTAACCCTTGGAATGCCATCCTCTGCGACCCGTAGACACTCCTTAGTGTCCCATGGGTACATGGGTAGTTCGCCCACAGCCGCGCGCCGCGCCGTCCGGCAGACACTATTTTATTATTTAACCCTTGGAATGCCATCCACTGCGACCCGTAGACACTCCTTAGTGTCCCATGGGTACATGGGTAGTTCGCCCACAGCCGCGCGCCGCGCCGTTATTATTTAACCCCTGGAATGCCATCCTCCGTGACCTAGCACTCATTAGTGTCCCGTGGGTAATTCGCCCGCCGCCGTCCGGCTGACACTATTTTATTATTTAACCCTTGGAATGCCATCCTCCGCGACCTCGTAGATACTTCTTAGTGTACTGTGGGTAATTTGCCCACCGCTCTACGGCTGACACTCCTTTCATAATATCTTACTTTTTTTTGTAAAATTATTTTATTTAAGCTCTACCGTCACACCAGATAATATGTTTAATAATTAATGGGCAACAAAAAATTATGTATATGTACAATTCCCAGGATAGCTACTTATTTATTTATTATTTTTAGGGATTTTTACATATGAATAGTATTTATACAGTATACATAGTTATTATACATAAGTGAACTGCCTCAGTAACAAAATTTTGTATTTGTTTAATAATAAATTGAAAATTTCCACTGACTCAAGTATAAATATTTCCTCCATTAGTATTCTGGGAAGAGATGAATACGTATGGTAGTTAGTACAAGAATTTGAATTTATCATCACAATTTATATTCAGTGAAATGTTTTTTTTTCAAATGTTTTAAAAAATATATTATATAATTTATTTATTTATTTGGACAGTCACATTATCTTTTACTACGAATTATATAGTTCTAAATTAAATAATGCATGATTAATATACCTATTAGGTAAGTCTATAAAATGTCTTATAATTTTCGTAGGTTTTCATAACAAAGAATAATAAATGTGGAGAGTGGAAGAGTTTTTTTTTTATTTTATTTAATTTTTAAAACAATAAGTGGGTACACGAAACTCACTAATATGAAAGTTTTTTTAAAGTTATGAGTAATGAAGATACCAAAATATTATTATGTTTTATTTTATTTTCCAGCTAAATTAAAGTAAACCATATAAGGCTTTCCTGTAAATAAATGACCCATGAAAATCTGAATTATGACGTAGAATTGTGCAACGTGCGTCAACAAATCAACGGTGGATTGTTTAGTTACAAGTTCAAATGATTGCGGAGACTCGATGAGTGTTCTAATCTCTTGTTTTGAATAACGCTAACTGATCTTTTTGTAAATTGTGCATGTGAAAGTGTATTACCGACAGTGATCGACCATCTTGGCGCGCAATTGATTCAATATTATCTCAAGGTATTTTATTACAGGGCAAAATTAGATGATTAATGAGTTTTGCCTATGCGATATCTCCGTCAAAGAAATAAAATAATAATGAATACCACACGAACATTTAAAGAAAAAGTTAAATAAAATAGTACGCAGCTACTTTTTCACGCTTTATTAATATTTTAATGCCGAACTTATGAACTTGAAAAAATAACAGGGATATACAAAAAAAAGATACATTCAACACTAACAAAAAATGGTAAATTCTAAAAAAGCTATCGTCCTTTGAAGATTGAAGATCTTAATTATTCTTGATTTCTGACCTTTTGACCATATTGCATACACGACACTTTTTAAAATTATAATTTTATATACATAGATGACATATTACCGAGCGGCTAAATTTAATTGTTACGTAAATAAACTTTACTTAACGAACAAAAATGTATTTATACAACAGAATTATAAGGCTAAGGAGTATGGTGGCTAGTCGGGTCCTCGGAAGAGCAGCTAACGAGATAATTGATGGCAAGACGTTTATTATTATTCATCCGATAACGATTCATTCTCACAATTGAAGAAAAGAAATCAATTTACGTGTTGATTTAGTAATGTCGGTACTTACGTTTCTTCCAGAAAATCTGTCTTACGCACCTCCGACAGCATTTTTCTGTTCGGAATTTACTGCATCGTGAGGTTCTAAATATCCATTTAACAAAACAAAATAAATAAAACAAGACATAGTCTTTTCCAAATTTTTCATTTGTTCAACAAGAAAAAAGGTCTCTCAAAAGAGTCGGAATCTCGGGCGAAGCCGAAAAGTAACTAAGTAGGTACACTTTTTATTACAGATTTACACTTGATTTTTTGTTCTGATCGGTAACGTTTATTTCTATCAACACTGATGGATGCATTTAAAATAAATATTGTACTGCTTCCAGTTGAATCTCATGTAATTATTATGTAACTACTCTTCAATAACATAATAACAATAGTAGACACGTTATATTCATACTGATCTAACAACAAAATGAAACCTTTTTATTTATATGAAGCAGACTTTATGGTGTGATATTATAATTTAAAATAAAACAATAACTTAGTAAAGACCACTTTTATTTTGTTCATATGAAGCCGATATTTTGTGATGTGATATTTTCAATTAAAATAAAACAATAATTTTTATGAAAGTGGTGTTTACTAAGTTAAATAATTTGTGCGCTCGAGTGAAATAGCTTTATGAACTGTCCGCTAATGTATATCTAATGAAACTGTTTAGCGAAACCACGCGCGTTGTCTCAGTTACGTAATCTTCACTCTTTTCATTTATCTAAGTTAATATATTCTTCTTCCATAATTGTAACGATACGAGTAGGTACCTACTGCGTGGCTTCATTCTTGATTAAATAGTAATGAAACACTTCATTTATCTGAAAAATCTTATTCTTCTCATTAATACGTAAATAGTTACAGAGGTCTTTTGGTCAATGACCTCCCAAAATATGCTGCAGTAGAATTTTTATAAAAAAAGGATTTAAAAATCCACCCGATTATTAATTTATTTTTAATATTCCTGCACATTCCTACGGTAATAGCAAGTTTTATTTTGAAGGAATTTTCGGACATGACCGCGGTGAAAAAATGTCAGTCGTAAGTTTTTTATGTTATGAATGTAGTCATCTTTAACTTACATATCAGTTCACGAAATTGTTTATCCATTGTTGACATTATTTTGCATGGAATAATTTAAAATTTTGTGTTGAAATGAGTGTTTGAAAATGGCCTTGAAACCCGAAACTGCTGTAACAATAACAGAAACCAAAAAATTCTCGCAGAACTTAATAATTACATTATTAAATTTGAGTTTAAGTATATAAAAAAAATTTAAAAAAATATATATATATGGAGTTCTACGATTTAAACACTAAAACAATAAACAAAAACAATCGAATTCTGTGGATATCAATACGAAAGAAATCGCAAACAATTTATTGAATGACAAAAGTGACAATTAGTTTATATTAGAAGAGAGAAAAATGAAGAGGTTAAAAACCAAGGTTATCATTTTTATCAGTGCATTTGCAGGTGTTTAAGTCTACTGATATACGATGGAATGAGATTGGATTTAATACAAATTAAAATTAAAACTTTTAATAGGAAAAGATCTGTAAAAGAAAAAAAACATTAATTAGTTAGCTGTGTAAATAAATAATCTTAAATTAAACAATATTGTTCTACAAGCTTCAGAGTAGGTGGGTACTGGTAAATTAATTACATACATTGGCGTTTTTATAAAATTTATTACGCATTAGAAATAGTTTTCAACATTAAATATTCTTATTTTTTTTATTAATGATAAATTAATGTCTACAAGACAAGGTTTTTATGCATAGCACAAAGGATAACAAATTGTTATAAGCAATAATTAATCGCCTGAAGTATCCATACAAACTGAAAATATCTTCAGAGTAAAAATAAATACCGGACATCAGAAGGTGCGGGTTCAATTCCCGTCGGCGGCATTTATTTTTAATCGGGAGATATTTTCAATTTGTATGGATACTTTAGGCGACTTATTATTGCTTGTAATAATTTCTTTTTTTTCGAATGATCTTCCACTTCTTGACCCCAGGAGCCGCCTGTACCCCTGCCCCTAATATTATAGTGGTGTTTATGTCTACAGTGCTACAAGTAGAAGTTAGCGAAAAAGGAGGCCTCTGTACTTGTATGTCATTTTAATTTTTTCTATCTTTAATACTTTATATCTGATGAAGGAAACATGTTTTTTTAAATTTATTTATACTGGGTTTTTACAGATGTTCTCACTTACGTTAGAACTATCCAGTTACAAAAACTCAGTTAAGTTACAGACAAAAATCTACAAATTACATACATACAGGTAAAAATGCAATTAAATACTGGTTACGTACAATTATTAAACCAAACAAATAACAGTATAAAATTATACATAATCTCAGTAAAATGACAAATAATGCTAGGATAATATAATTATGTTGATACTTATAGTTAAAATCAGTGAATAAAACTAAATGTTTCGATGTGTCGACCATTCAATCACAAAATAATTGCATTGAATTAGAGACTTGATGATTTAGGCCACGGAAATGAGATATTTTGGGTAGGAGAGGACAGGGGAGGGGGGAGACCGTGCTTTCCAGAGAACGAGACCAGAGGGTAAGTAGCCAATTTAGTTCCTGATATGCAAATATCTCCTGGTCCAGAGTACCATCATCAAGGTACATTTCCTAAAGATAACCTTGAAGCATATTTTATTATACGAGTACCTACGGACATTACGAGATTATTATAATTTTGAACGTAAACGATCAATTTAGTTACGTAAATATCCCTGGTTTAGATCTATCTTGTTTTGAATACTTTTATTTCATATAGAAATCACTTGTATGAGACATTATAAATAAGATTCAAAACATTAACTTCGTTAATACCCTCAAATCGCGAATTAAATTGATCAGCAATCAAACTGTCAAAAAACAATACCCTAAAACGTTGTAACTGTACTTTATTTTACATTGGATAAAACTAGTCAGACATATTGATTTTATTTCGATTATATTTTCAACTTAACATCATTTAATTTATTTAGATGTATGCTTTTTCAGACAGAGTATTGCACTCACCGCTTTTTTCAGCTGAAATAAACATTATTATCTTTATTATTATAAACATACTAAAGACAGCGGTATTGTTACATATCGTTTAATACTGATTACATTGGAAAATTTCCTATATTTTCATATTCGAAAAATTTGATGAAATGAACGAAATATCCCCTTAGCCGCGTGAATTATCGTTAATTGAGGTTAAAAATCAAATAAATAATGCCATCACAAAGTGGATAACCGGTTAGAAGAACTTTTCTTCAAAAAAATAATATTTTACATATCCAACTAACCTCTTAACTAAAATTGTAAAGGTCTAAATTCGATTATTGTGAACTCCTGCATTTAATAATTCTCACAGAGAAAAAATAGTATTGCGAATCTCTTACCATTCGTTTTCTGATAAATTTATTTATATATAATACAGGGTATCCGGGGGTAAAGTGCGCTAACTTGGAGTGTGGGTGATTCTACACGATAGTACAACTAAAAAAAAGAAAAATAACTGTTTCGAAATTCCAACGTTCTAAAGTAGTTTTTAATTAAAAAAAGTTTAATTGTTTGTATGGGATTTTTTTACTTATACCATCTTGTAGAATAACCTCCCGAAGTTAAAGCAGCTTACGCGTGCACGTGCATTTGAATTGATAATATGACGAAATGCGAAAATGTTAGGATTTTCATGAACACGTGTTCCAACATTGTGATAGTATATTAGTTTTTCACTATCAGGAAACCTGTAAATTCATTCGTTAAGGCCTGCCATCCTGTATTTACCGGATTACCATTAATTTGAAGAGATTTTTAATAAATTAGCAGGACTCATTTTTCTATACAACTAGACTAATTCCAACTACAGTTTACAATACAACTAGACTAATTCCAACTACAGTTTACAATACAACTAGACTAATTCCAACTACAGTTTACAATACAACTAGACTAATTCCAACTACAGTTTACAATACAACTAGACTAATTCCAACTACAGTTTACAATACAACTAGACTAATTCCAACTACAGTTTACAATACAACTAGACTAATTCCAACTACAGTTTACAATACAACGTTGACACAGTCTTTGTAACTAATATAAAAAATATTTGGTATTTGAAAATAATTTGAACTTGACAAACTTAAAACGCCGAACTTCGAAGGGTGAACTATTTCTACCTAGTTTATATATTTCTAGCTTTTACCCGGGGCTTCAATTGCGTGGAATAAGGGAGAAATTACTGTAGAAAGAATTTTCCCATTGGAATTAAATATTTTTCCTGGATAAAAAGTAGTCTATGTAACTTGCTAGCCTTCCAACCATCCCGGTGCAAAAAATCACGTCGATCGGTTTCTCTATTGCGACGTGGAAGAAGGACAAAGAACAAACAAACCAACACACATTCGCATTTGTAATAAAATAGGATATGGGATTGGATTCTTTACTACAATTTAATGCTTTTTTTATCAATATCATCGTTGATTTGGAAGATACTGGCAGATTTTGTATTTTTATGTTTTGTTATTTTTTTATTTTCATTTTTCTAAAAAAGCCCAATGGCCGTTTAAATAAAATAAATTTATAATCTTTTCAGAGCGAAAATTGAATGGAGTTTGTGTTAACGCATCTCGCTCCGGATCGTCAGGGGAGTGGAGGGTAGCAAGGGATAGCAAGGTTAGCAGGCTAGGAGACTAGGAGGCTAGGAGGCTAGGAGGCTGGAAGGCCTAGTATTCTCCAGCTGGCAGAAGCAGCAAGCAGTGGTGGTGGGAGAGAGGGTAGTGAACGGTAAACGATGAAGATGAATGATACCAACTTGATTGATACGTCAGGGTGAGATGGTTGAGTTATTGCTTTTTAATATGCCTATAAAGTCAAACTATGAATCACAAAACATTTTTCAAGCTTTTACGCAAAATGCCAATCTTTTAAAAGGCAAACTAAGTACTTTAAATTTTCTAGCTAAATATTGACATCGTTATTAGTTTTTCTCGTAGGAAAATTATACGGCGTAGAGGAAATGCATACTTTGCGAACGTGACCACAAGTTTCTCGAGAACACTGAAGTTTTCAATGCAAACAATTTATTGAAACATGATCTCGGAGGTGATCAATTATATTTCTTTAGTAAAACAATAATAGCTTTACCGAACTGTTGTGCCGTCAGAATGATATGAACGAACTACACTCTTTTCACCAATAAGGGGCGGTCCATAAAACAGGGGGGGGGACGTTAGCGTGACGATGTAAAATAAAGAGGTGGGGGGAGTCACTCATGTTCTTAAAGAAAAAAAATCAAGGGGGGTAGGTTTAAATAACAGTGCTGCATTAACGATTTCTTAAATGTATATTTCTTACACATTTATTAAAATAATTGTGTATATTTTTTTTTGTTTTAATCGTAATGTACACTTAACTTTAAAAAAATCAACAATTAACCATTGGACAGGTCACAGGACGGGCATCACCAAGTTACTTTCCAAGTACTATTAAAAAAAAAATATATATATATATATATATTCATTTTTGCTCCTTTATTTTAAACATTATTCATAATTTATTAATTTGAAGCTTATTTTTAATATATCTTTAGATGAAGATAATACTAACAAATCGAAACGAAACATGAAATAGAACAAGACACAGAAAATAAAAAGAAAACCGTTACAACTAGGAATCGAAAACCCATCATCTCTTATCTTACCGGTACAGCGTCATAACTACTCGACCATTGGGACCTAATTAATGAACGATATATTTTTCGATCTCATATTTCAAATTGACAATTAACAATTTCATGTTCCACTAATTTTTCCCATATTTTTGATATATTTTACAACTGTTAAACTCAACTGTTAAACTCAACTCATTAAACTCAGTTTAATTTTGTACCCTGACGAAGCTCGAGTGAAGCGAAACCGGTCGGTCTTAAAATTAATAAAAATTCGTGGTTTTAAACAAAAAATATTGTTTTATTTCATTAAAATGTTAAACTACAAAGTGATTGCTTTCTACGAAAATAAAAAAAAAAATATTCCCAAAAAAATAGGAACGTGTCGCGATAAGTTCCACATTGCTTCTTCCCAGCGAGGGTCCCGGGCGGGTCACGGGTCACAGCCCGCCATTGATTGGGTATATCGGGTGAGCAGAAAGTAGACGTAGTAGCGCCGAGGGAACACTGAGGACGTGCTAACGGTCCAGCCTCGCCGCAGATATCTTCTCATCTCAAACTATAGCCGATTCATTACGAAATAAAATTCCGCAGATCATTTATCCGATAAAGCGAAATCCGAAAACTCATTTAAAACATTGCTAGCTTTAAGCTTCGGTAAACAACACTATTGTTAGGAAAGTTGATTACATTAGATTGAATTAATTGAGTTTAAAAGTCCTGCAATGTATAATATGATAATACGCAGAAGATACACGAGTAAAATGAACCTAAAACTACAAATAAAAAACATAGCCGACAAAGTAGTATTTTGATGATGCAAAATCTGCATAACTCTTTTTCAATGTACTACTCTGGAACTCTCATTTTCTTTAAATTTAAGTATCATTTTTAAAAATTCAACTGAATATTAGGGGGATTCAGACAAGCGATATAAAGTACGTATGTATTGTGTATTATTTGAACAGATTTTTTTTTAAATTATCGTTTTCAAAATTGGAACTGATTGGTCAAGAATTCAGACAAGCCCGTGATTTTTCACGGGTCTGTGCTATTAGTAATGATAAATGTAAAAAAATAATATTATGACTATCATACTCCATCAAAAACTCTAATTTTTTATTCGTGGTCTGATGAAAATAACAAATTATTCTGAAAAAAAATCCCAACCTCAAAACTCAATTACACTTGCGTAGAAGACTACCTACGGTGACCAGTATTTAATCACCGATAATATTAAAAGTTCCTTACATTATAATAGACGAAACAAGGCGAGGAACAGAAACAGCGGTGAGGCGAGGTAACGAGTCCGCTTCTGATAGTCCCTCCGAGAGTGTACGCTATAGAGCAGGCATTGGTATACGAATGTGATAATGTAGGGGTCGACCAAGCAGTTGCATGCATAAACTAGCGTCTAGAGCAGTATAGATAGTCGTAGCAGAGACTCTGCTTCAGGGAATAATTTGGTCAACTGAATAATATATTTACAACTTCTCCTCGGGCAGCTCTTATTGCTCTGTACTCTTCAGAAAGTGAATAAAACGATTAACGTTAAGAGAGCTCGGTACGAATACGTTATAATATAACATTAAATGTAGGTATGTTGTTTTGTTCAGCCTTTATCAACGTTTGTCGGTGTGGAATTAACGAACACAAATTCTCGGCAAAATCTTTCTTAGCTCCGTATTCCGCGGACATAACTCATTTTAGTTTGGTGACGCATTTTGAAAATTTTCTGAATATCTCGGATTGGTCCGGGACGCTCAGCTATGTGGGCAATCTCATCTCCAGCGTGGGATACACCACGGGACTACGGGGGAGTTATTAGCAAGGAATGTTTAACCGCGGGTAAGCCTGTGAATGTAAAATACATATTGCCAACTGCTGGCTACGGGAATACTGATTCTTCCCGTGGGAGAAAATCGATCCATGATTTCTACTGATTTAACTACCTGTACTTACCCTTGTCAAATCCAATGTCAGTTTTATTTAAATATTCGTTTTAATTCGACTTAATTTACCTTAAATTCCTAGGCCTCGTGCCCCGTGAGAATTCGCCGCCCACTGCTCAGACCTATAGATGTAGCCCACAGCGGGGATCCAACGAGCCAGTGACTAGTATATTAAGTACATCATAAACTCAGACTTAGGCAAGACAAACGCGCGTAGCGTTTTCTACGTCCTAATATCCGAATCAAAAGACGAATACGTACGATACTATGAAACGATTAATTTTCTTCATAACTTTTTTAAATATATATATATATTTTTTTTTTACTTTATTTATTTTCATTTCTTTGCATATATTATACATATTAATAGATAGTATATAATAACATAATATATAATACCAAATAGTATACACAAGAAATGAAAACCCACTAAGGCACTGCCTGAGTGTGGGTAATATAAAACGATTACTATATTTCAAGTGCCTAAAGTATAATATACATTAGTAGAAAAAGTTTTTTTTTGTTTATAGTTATTATAAAAAGTAAAGAGAAAACATTATGTACAATAGTTTAGAATGTTTCAGCAAGTGAGTTGTAGAAAGGATCAATAAATTTATAGTAAAAGCGTTTCAATATCTGCGTCATTCAGCCATAATTTTACCTGTTTAATATATTCTATCTTTTTATTTATCATTTGAGTTTGTAGTGGTAGAAGGTTAAATGTACGAGGACCAATGAAACTGCTATGTGTCTGCATTAATTTAGTATTGGTTTGGGGGGTGTAAAATATATTATTTGTTCTTTTGCTCATTCTGTTTTCATTTATTTTGAAATTATTTTTGTTTTTAAATAAATATTTCATAGTTTGTAATAAAAATAATTTACGAATAAATAATGCCTATGAGTTCCAACTAACCAGATCAAAAGATCCTTGGTATCTTCATCGGTAATCTTTATGTTAGGCTGGAGGAAGTGGCGGGGGAAAAGGGCGGGATGAAAACGAAAGTCAGAAAATACCTGACTATTCAAATCACTTCCATGTCAGGTTTTGAACCAGGGGTCAAGATTGTAGATCAGTCCCTGGGTACAAACCAAAGAGGCTAACAGCCGTGAAAATATATACAGGGGTTTGAAAAAATATCTGTCAGAAGTCAGGATAAGTTATAATTACATACTATTACATTAAATTATGGAAGGCACGATACAAGTGTTTTTATGAACATGAATTATTTTTTGGAAGTTCAATACTAAAACCCACAAGATTTCCCTGTATTTATGTACTCTTTTCATATTTCAATACTAAAACTTACGAGATTTCCCTGTAGTTATTGTACTCTTGTCATATTTTAGTATTGATTGTGAATAAATTATGTTGTTATCGGAAACAAAAACGTTTTTATTACATAACATGACCTTGTTGCTAAACGTAAGAAATGTGTATCGCCTTTTTACCAACAGTTATAAATATAATTATAATAGTAAATGAGAAAGCCATTTCTTACCTATTAACGCTTATGTAGAATTTAATATAACCAATCTTGGATTACGTCGGCTGAGGTTATTTAGATTTCATACAGGGACCTTAAGAACAAACTTGAGTAACTGCAAGTAAGTGTATTTGAAATAACTTTGACTTTAGAAAATTCGATCACATCTTCCGATATAGTAAACGATTATAGTGGCCGCCGATCAAAACATGATATACTCCATCTCTCCTCCATAAAACACTCGACAGTGTGATGTCGCCTGATTGGCTGGAGGTAAATCTGAATAAATATCTATCTGACTTTTGGCTCTTTTTACTCACTTGTGTGTAAACCTTTTAAATTCCGACCTAATATTCGAAATAATTCCCATTTCCACTCCCGGCGATTCTTTGATTTTAATTTTTGAAGTGGGTATTTCAAAGCTCCACGATGGGCTGAGTTGGCTTTGCGTTTGTATAGGCGTCGTGTATTCAATTACTTGGCTGGCTAAATCTTTCATCAAAACACAAGCAAGATTTTCCGCTTATTGTGGTGGTAGTAAGAGATTTTCAAATAATATCTGGTTATTCGTAATCGAATTCGGCGTAGCGAGATTACAATATTTGCCAGAGCCTAGTAATTCAATATAAGATAGTAAATCAAACTGACGACCTCCTTGGTCGAGGGGTAAGGCTCTCGAATAGCAAGCGGAAGGTCGCGGGTTCAACTCGTAAGGAAATTTAATTTGTGTTATTTCACATATAGTACCTACCTATACTTGCGGCACGTTCCAGAGTGGAAGATACGCACAGTATCGCCCTAATGTAAGACCACCATTCAGAATAAAAACATTTCATGAAAAGCCTTGTTTGGTGACCAGATTTGAATAGCCAGGTACTTCCCTACTACCTTCAGCCTCACAACATACCCCAATTGGGGTGCCACATTTTCATTGGATCCAGACGGTCGGGAGCAGTAGGGACTCTTGTGCGGTATTCTCATCAAAAATTAAATTTAAAACACAAGATTCCCAACTGCTCCCAACCGTTTGGAACCAGTGAGACTATGCCATCCCCAATAGGTAGTGGGGAGGGGAAAGAGATACAATAGGAAGGTGGAGAAGTACCTGGCTGTTCAGATCTGGTCACCAAACACAGTAAAAGCCATTTCAAGCAACGTTTCAATTCTGAATGGTGGTCTTAAGCTAGGGCGATACTGAGAGTATCTACCACTCTGGAACGTGCCAAATATATATAATATATAATTTGTGAAATACAAAAAATACATAAAGCAATATTTGCGCACGCAGGGATTTGAACCCGCGACTTCCAGCTTGCTAGTCGAGAGCCTTACCCCTCGACCACGGAGGACGTTTATCAATTGATTATAATTTTCACCACGTTTTTAGTAAGACTGATAGTCTTTTACATGACAATTTATTAATAAGACCACTATCATGATGCCTAAATATTTTCCATTTGTAACCAAATAGGTATTCATCTAAATTGTTAGCTGCAAAAGTAAAGCAGCGATTTATAGGTAATCAACTTTTTACTAAAAATAGAGTTAACAATATTAAGATCTCGTATTTATCTCTATACCTCTTACTTATTCAAGAACGTATCACAACCTATTCACAAATCACACAAATATTTATGTAAAGTTAGTGGTTCGTAGAAAAAGAGTGCTTTTCGTAGGTAGTGTCGCCATACAGTGATTTCCTTGAAGCTTTCTACAAAAATATGATTTATTACATCTGAAAGGGAGATCACCGATCACCTTCGAAGGTCGCTGCTTTGACACTCCCTTAGCTTCCGTTCTTAGAGCCCCACGATGTGCGGAATTTCTTTAGGAACCTACTTACCGGAAATAGGTCGGGAAATGGCAGCTGCTCGTGGTGGGTTGAAGCGGGAGGGGGAGGGGGGGAGAGGGTTGCATCACGTGACATTCACCCCGCAGCTGTAGTAACACACAGCTTACTCACTTCCACAATAAATTCTTGCCGAAAAATCTTTTTTACCGATTTAAAATATTTTTCATAATATTTTCTACACGATGCAGTAATAGATAACTGTTATTGGTGGTGATCGTTGGAACTTTTGACAGTAGGTATCTCGAATGCATTCTTATCTATGATGATTGATGGTTCTAACTTTGTTTATATTGTCAATTTAACTTGCATTCACAGTATTGAACTCAAAATTAATGACGAACACTCAATCAAATAAACACCGTATGACTTCACAAGTAGCCGTTCATATTGAGTACATAGATACACTGATAAGCTAGAGATGTTTTCATTAACCGTCATCGATATGATAACAAGCTTGGTAAACAGTTTATATTTTAAAATGGATACTAAGAATGTGCAACTAGCCAAATGATGCATTCTTCAGTGTTATTTGACATTTCCTGCTGGTGTAATGCACCTGATTACTGAGTAGTTAGAAGCAGTATGGCGACTCCCACAGCCAGTAGGTAGCGGGTAGTGTACCTGGTTCGCTGAACAAGGCGGGCTTTCCTTCACCTTTGAGAGGGTAGAGTGTAGAGGGTGGCTGGCCCAGTTCCGCTGACCCGGTTGGGCCCACCCTCCTAACCTCGAGTGGAATAAAAGCAATGATCGGCCTGCCATTAGTATTGTTATTGTGAATTGCAATCACTGTACTGCGATACAAAGCGCAATCGTTGCTGCACTTAATAGAAGTTTGTAAAACAGCAATCGTTACGTACAATTAATATTAAAAAGGGACGTCTATTTGGTATGGACATAAAGAGCGGGTGGACGGAGAAAGAGATGTTGTAATATTCACTGTATTACCACTATATTTCTATTCATTTTATTTACATTGATAATTGTTTTATTATTATGTTATCCACTTCACATTTCTGATATGTATCTAAAAACCCATTATTTATATGTACAGAAGAGCCCATAATTAATACACATTCTTACAAACAATAATTATTCATAGCTACCTGAACATTGGCTGCGCTACAAGAAACGCTACTGTCTAATGAATTATCTCCATACACAGTTAGCTCAATCAAATGATTTGTTCTTTAGCTTCTTAATCTCAAGGCAAGCTCCCCATTGTTATGTAAATCAAATTCTGAAATAGAAATAAATCAACCCGAGAGATAACGGGTTGATTATTGTTTATATAAGGCTTGTATTTAATTAAACACCAAAATATGAGAATTATATGATCAATAAAATTTTGTCTTTTGTAACCAAAAATAGTATTTGAGCACTAAAAGTAGCACCATTTAAATAATACTTTGTTTATCTGGATTTACTTTAGGTATATCATTCGATATTAATAATATATTATCGCTGTCATTAGCTTGAATTGTATAATGAGTAATGATAATCTGCATAACTTAATTTATCCTAATATCGTGAAGAGCATTTTATTTATTGTTTTGGTGTTTAATTCGTAGAACTCCATTTAATTTTTTTAAATAAATTTAAAATAAATCAAATTTAATAATGTTGTAATAATTAATTATTATTTCTTTGGTAAACTAATGTTTAAGACAAGATTTTTTATGCATAGCACAAAGGGTAACAATTATTTTACAAGCAATAATTATTCGCCTGAAACACTCATCCACATTGAAAAATCTCCTGATAAAAGATACATGACGCCAACGGGACTCGAACCCGTGTCCCGATTTCCGATCGACAGCTCTGACCACTGAGCTATGGCGGCTTATCTCTTATCCGCGAAATAATTCAATATATACTAGTGTTTCATTCAACAATTACTGCTTGTTACATTTTTTCACCTGAAAACAACCAACTTTATTTTATATGAGAAAGGTATTGTAAGTGCTAACTCTCTCACTAGATGGCGTCGAGACAAATTGTCTACATTTTTAGGTGAAATACTTGAACTTGTCAAATATTAATTACTATTTTTTTGGTAAACTAATGTTTAAGACAAGATTTTTTATGCATAGCACAAAGGGTAACAATTATTTTACAAGCAATAATTACAGACATTTACAGACTAGTACAATTTGAAAAGAATCCATTGTAGGTTTATAATATTACATTTATGACTTATTTTGTCTTATTGTTGGCGGAGCGGCTTTATTACATTGGAACCTGTTTATTATCTGGGCGATGCACGAAGAACAATGAGTATTGTTAGTTTAAAAATCTCTTCAGATTATTGGTAAATCCGGTTTAAAACTGGATTTCAGGAATTACGGATAAATTAACAGTTTTCCTGATAAACTTTAAGTAAATTTAGAATATATTATCACCTTGTTCGTGAAAATTGGAATATCTTCGTAATTTGTCATGACATATTATCACATATATATATATATATATATATTTTTTTTTTAATTGCCGGCAACCCGGGCGTTTACTGAAATCACATGCCTTGGTTAAATTGTGCTGAGTTGGCAGAATGTTTATATAATACTATTGTTTTCAGCTTTATTTTAGACAGTAGGTTATTTCCATTTTGTTTTCAAAACGAATTTTGGTAAAGTCATGTGATCATTTTACATAGTAGTAGTAGTATAGACATCAGAATTAGTATACATAGTAGTATTATTGTCATCAGTTTACATAGTAGTAGTATAGTCATCAGAATCAGTTTACATAGTAGTATTATAGTCATCAGTTTACATAGTAGTGGTATGGTCATCAGTTTACATAGTAGTAGTATAGTCACCAGTTTACATAGTAGTAGTATAGTCATCAGAATCAGTTTACATAGTAGTATTATAGTCATCAGTTTACATAGTAGTAGTATAGTCACCAGTTTACATAGTAGTAGTATAGTCATCAGAATCAGTTTACATAGTAGTATTATAGTCATCAGTTTACATAGTAGTGGTATGGTCATCAGTTTACATAGTAGTAGTATAGTCACCAGTTTACATAGTAGTAGTATAGTCATCAGAATCAGTTTACATAGTAGCATTATAGTCATCAGTTTACATAGTAGTAGTATGGTCATCAGTTTACATCAGAATTAGTTTACCTCCACAAAATTAAATAAATAAATCTAAAAACGTTGTAATTTTAGTTGTATAGTTGTATACTAAACACATTTTTTTATGGAAATTTAAATAAAAAAAAATACTGTAAATACTGTATAGATTCTCTCGTGTATTGATAAAATTATCGAAAGAGCTGTCTTTAACCAAATACAATTTTTTATAGAAAAAAACAGAATCATAAATCCCATACAGTACGGATTTCAAAAAGAAAAAAGTACTACACAATTACTTTCTAATTTCACTGACCACATAAATTGTCATTTAAATGAAAAATATTACGTTAGTATAATTTTTATAGACTTTAAAAAGGCCTTTGACACATTGGACCATCAAACATTACTAAAGGCAATGGAAGAATGTGGTATTAGAGGTCCTTTAAATAAAATGTTTAAAAATTATCTGTTAAATACAATTAAAGTTAAAATTGACGGAATTTTCAGTGATGAAATGTTAACAGACACTGGAGTAGCAACAGGGTCGATATCGGGACCTACGTGTTATATAATGCAAGTAAACAGTTTACCTAACGTAATAAAACGTTGTAAATGTTACATGTTTGCAGATGATACTTGCATCATATGTGCTGACAGAAATCTACAGAAAATTGAGGAATTTTTACAAACAGACCTAAATAACATAATTAAATGGTCCCACGACAATGGAATTATTATTAACGCAAAAAAAAAACAAAATATATGCTTATACACTCTCCATATGCAAGTTGTCAGGATAAAGAACTGCATATAAAAAGTCATTCATACGATTGTTTTCACACAAAAAACCAATCTCTGCCATGTAAATGCCCAAACATAGAAAAAGTTTATCAATATACATACCTTGGTCTTACAATAGATGTCAATTTTAACTGGTCAAATCACATTGAAAATGTATGTAATAGATTAAGATCCATATTAGGGAAATTTTATCACCTAAAAAACTTTGTTAATAAAAATATATTATACTGTATATATAATGCATTAGCGGAATCAATTATAGGATACGGAGTAAATAGTTACGGATTAACGTATAAAACGTACTTAAATAAAATAGAACAATTACAAATCCGTTTCCTAAAATTGATATCAGGCAAAAAAAAAATACAATTATGTGAAGGCGATTATAAAAAAATGTTTTCTTTGTGTAATGTGCTCTCTATACATAGTAGGATAGATTACCAACTAACGCTAGATGAATTCTGGAACACAGAATTCAAAAAACCTGTAAACCATAACTACCCTACTAGGCATAGAGAAGCACAAATGTTTATTATTAAAATATCGCAAAATGTATACGGAGATAGAACAAAAAGACATAAAATTCCGGAATTGTTTAACTCATTACCAGAAGATATTAAAAATGAGACATCTCATTCAAAAATAAAAACGAAAATTAGATCGTTCTACCTCCGTCAAACATAAAAACAATTAATATTGTGGTACCAAGATATCAAGTTGAAATTAAATATATTATTATATAAATAGAAAAAGTGAGAGATTTCTTACAATTAAACTGATTGATCAGTTTTGTAAGATCTAAATAAGAGAAAATAATGTACAAATAAAAAAAAAACTGAATAAACACATAAAAAATAAAAAAAAGATATTTTGGGTCCGGGAATCTTCGTTGTTATTATTTTGCGAGAAAACGATTGGAGTTTTCCAATCACCGAAGAGAATTGTCTAACAAAACATTACTTAATTCGAAATGATAATAATGCAACCTGCAAATAGCATGGAGTTTATTAGGTAGTACCGAGTACCTTCGCAGTAGCAGGGCGGCCCTGACCCAGAATGGGAAACTGCCTAAATCTTACCCCACGGCCCACTTGCCTCATACCATCTGCCAACTGCCTTCTGCCATCTGCCATCGCCTCCTGCCATCTGCCATCTGCCACCTGAAAACACCTGTGACCCGTATTGACCCGCGCGGCCCGGACCAGCTAAAGACAAGCCAACACTAACATAACTTATCATAACATATTAGATGTATGGCAATCCGCATCCCAGCCGACCTCTTCTAAAGAGCAGCATGGGCAAAATCTCGTTAAATTAAAATAGCAAACTTTGCTTACGCTTATATTAGGGGGAAGGTTACAAATATATTTTTCAGTAATTAATTAACAATTCTACATATCTTCAAATTTTTAGCAGTTCCCGGTTTCGCTCGAGTTTAATCACTTGTTTTTAATGTGTAACATTGAGCTTACATCGATAAGCTACATAAATCTATTTTTAACAAGGAAATTTCAATTTCAAAGCTCCAAGTTATGATGGAAATGCTGACAAAATTTTTTTTAGATGCGTTGAATAATTCTAGTCATCCAGATCCCTGATCCTGTCATTAGGGGATTATTCGTCCAGATCCCCGGTCCTGTCATTAGGGGATTAGTCGTCCAGATCCCCGATCTTGTCATTAAGGAATTAGTCGTCCAGATCCCCGATCTTGTCATTAGGGGATTAGTCGTCCAGATCCCCGATCTTGTCATTAGGGGATTAGTCGTCCAGATCCCCGATCTTGTCATTAGGGGATTAGTCGTCCAGATCCCCGATCTTGTCATTAGGGGATTAGTCGTCCAGATCCCCGATCTTGTCATTAGGGGATTAGTCGTCCAGATCCCCGATCCTGTCATTAGGGGATTAGTCGTCCAGATCCCCGATCTTGTCATTAGGGGATTAGTCGTCCAGATCCCCGATCTTGTCATTAGGGGATTAGTCGTCCAGATCCCCGATCTTGTCATTAGGGGATTAGTCGTCCAGATCCCCGATCTTGTCATTAGGGGATTAGTCGTCCAGATCCCCGATCCTGTCATAACAATTCTTTCGCATCGACGGCTCGCAACTTTCTTCAATTAGGGATACCATATTCTCACTCACTTCCTGGCTGGGAGCAGTTGAGAATCTTGTGTTGTATGCACATTAAAATAATCAATACTTTTATTTTTTAAATATAGCGTCAACTGCAATGTTAGAAATTATTTGGGATGCGCCCTTGAGGTGATTTTGCACAAAAACGGCGCTATACAAATCATCCAAATATTATTATTATTCATGCCCTATATAAACTAATTAATAAAACTATATGTGACTCACTATTAACTATGATATCGTCATTGACGTTAAAAAAACATCAAACTTATGCCAATGAAATCAATGTAATTTTGGCTCGATTGCAGCCCTGGAAATGTCCAGTTATAAATTTAATCAACCCCTTCCTCAGTAGCGAGACATCCGCTGTCCCGACACGACACTCGCCTAGCACGGCCGGACCGGGCAGGTCGTAACACAATAATTGGTCTCATTACCGGCTCTAGATGAACTAATACACGGTATCAATAAACTAACGACGGGAATAAATCCACTCGCTTCTCGTTGATACATCGCAGGGCATTTGCCTTGGCCTCTCAGCCCCGTATTATAGGCCAGGTCACTGCTCGCTGCGGGTGCGAGGGAGACCGCCGCAGCGACCTTGCTCCGCCCGACACCCTAAGCAATGGGCCACCCACTATAAAATTTTGTCAACGAGTTCCTCAACTCTAAATTTTCACTTTATAAAGTATTATAATATCCTCCGGTACTTTATTCGGAGATGAAATGGGAAGGCTGACAAACGTTTATGAAAACAAGCTCTAACCATTAGTTTTGCATTTAACCATTTAATAATCTGTTAGAGTTAATAATGGCGGCAATTAGTAGTTGGAAATAATTGAAATGAACGATGTGCTTTTAGGAAATATGGAATGAATAATTCAGCTGAATGTAATGTAAGCGAAGCGGTGAGCGAGAGAGATAATGGATGGCGGAGACATAAACCTTTCAGCCCCCTTGAACCACACACTTTCAGTGTGAACTTCTACCACCGCGTTCACTTATTAATCTCCCCGCTCATCTCTACAAGCATCTCCACATGTATAATATTATCTTTTTTTTTTTTTTTTTTTTTTTTTTTTTTTTTTTTTTTTTTTTTTATTACAAGATAATACATTACAAAATGATAACAAAGTAATAATGTATTATTCCCAATGAGTTTATAAAACTCATTTCGGGAAAGACAACATTAGAAAGGACAAGGCAAATAAATAAAATACATTAAAATAAATACATTAAAATAAGTAAACGCAGATGTTATTATGGAGTTCTAGAGAAAGATTGTGTTAGTCATTAATGAAACTGTTAAGGAAATAGCTTTTAAGAGCTTTTGCCAGTGTTTTTTTGTTTGTTGCCGGAAGTTTTAAATTACTAGGTAATGCGTTATATTGTTTATGTGCAATGTATTGTAAGGAGTTAATTCCAAATTTGGTCGTGTAAGTAGATGACGATAAATGTATTTGATTTTGTGATCGTGTTTTGTGCTGGTGTATGTCAGAATTAAAAACTGGTTTAGTGTTGGTGTGTGAGGAGTGTTGAATTATTTGTAGAATGGCAGTTGTGATGTTATACTTTGGAAGGACTGTAAAGGGAAGTATTTGTGTCTGTGAGTATATATCTTTGACATGTGTATCCCATGGCAGATTATATATATTACGTACGGCTCTATTTTGAATTACTTGTATTTCCGAACTTTTTTTTTTGGTAATGGTGCCCCAGATACTAACTAGATAACTCAGGTGGGAGTGAATCATAGCATAATAAGTTGCACGCAGTAAAGATGTGGGGAGCACACCTTGGAGTCGATAAAGTACACCGGTTATAGGGGAAATTTTGGATTTTACATTCTCAACATGGGAGTTCCACGAGAGGTTAGAGTCTATGAGTAACCCCAAATATTTCGTTACTTGAACATGTTGTAGCTTTTCATTTCCAAGAATAATATTCATACCCATGTTATCTTTTTTACCGAAAGTAAGGTAATGGGTTTTTTTAACATTGAGGCTTAATTTGTTTAATCGAAGCCATTTTGCCAGCTTTGCGAGATCTTTATTCATTAGAGCTTCAAGTTCCTTCAGATTTTTACAATGGTAGTAAATCACAGTATCATCAGCGTAAAGTTGAAGTTTTCCCGAGATGCCACATTTAGTTATATCATTGATGTATAGTAAGAAAAGTAGAGGTCCAAGAATAGAGCCCTGTGGCACTCCACATGTGATTTTTCCAAAGCCGCTTAGGTTCCCTCCGATATCGACAAGGCAAAATCTATCAGCTAGGTAACTTCGGAGCAAATTTAAAGATTTACCTACTATTCCCAAATGTTCCATTTTCTGTAGAAGTATTTCATGATCTACCGTATCAAAGGCTTTTTTCAGATCTATAAATATAGCTGCCACATATTCGCCCTGGTCTATGTACTGCTGAATGTTAGAAATGAAATCGAAAGTGGCACATTGGGTATTGGAGTTTTTCCGAAAGCCATATTGCTGTGGTGTAAGGATATTATTGCTAGAGATGTATTTTATCAGTCTATCTTTGATAATTGACTCAAACACCTTTGAAAATACCGATAAAATCGATATTGGACGGTAGTTAGAAATACACTTCTTGCAGTCTTCTTTAAAAATTGGTATAATTTTTGCTAGCTTTAACTGGTTTGGAAATATTCCCGAGCCTATGGAGAAGTTGATAAGTTGGGTTAGGTGCCCCGCTAGTTCTTCTTTACAGGTTTTAAGAATGCACGGTGTTACTCCATCGATTCCTGCCGCTGCATTCGACCTAAGTTTCGAGATGACCTTTATTACCTCATCCTTATTCGTCCTAGTCATATATAAGGATTGTCGTGCCTTTGGTTCTACATATATTGTATTACAGTCATCCGGGAATGATGGAATGGCAGCTGCCAATTTTTCTCCAACTGACAGGAAAAACTCATTAAATGCCAACGCTATTTCACGGGGTTCCCTAATTTCACAATTATTTACGATGAGAGATTCAATTGTGTTGGTGGGTTTATGTACACGGTTAGACAGAATTGAGTTAATGGTTTTCCAAGTTTTTCTTGGGTTAGTTAGGCTTTGTTGAAAGCTATTGATGTAATATTTGTTTTTCAGACTTCTCCTATAATTAGTTATTATGTTTCTGAGTTTATTTTTACGTATTGCAAGAGTAATATTACCTGGGTCTTGTTTCCACTGCTTGTGAAGCTGGTTTCGTTCCTTGATTAGAAAATTCAGTTTAGAATCAAACCAAGGTGTATTAAGATGTTGCCGCCTTCCTGTTTTTACGTTCGGTGTAGTTTTACCTGCTTCTAATGCATTTTTGACATAATCATTAAAATCTTTGTAACCGTCTTCGGGTTTGGTTGAGTTGATAGCAAATTTGTTAGTCGCAATATAAGATTTTACCGCCATACTGTTGATGATAGGTTTAGTAAAGCGTGGTTTAGTTCTATTATTAAACCATTTTTTTAAATTATTCTTAAAGTCAACAATTAGTATATTATGGTCACTAAGCGGGTCATCTATATTCGATATGGTTGTTGAAATGTTTTGTCTGTTTGATATAACGTGATCTATAATAGTGCTGCTTGTATCAGTGACTCTCGTGGGATATGATTTATTTTGTATTGAGAAATTGTATGTTAATAAGGTGTTGATAAAATTTAAAGAAGAAGGTGTGTTTATGGAAGTGTCAATGTTGAAATCTCCGAGTATTAATGTATCTTGTCTGCTTTTGTTCAGTATTTTTTCAAAATGTGTTAGGAAATCGTGCATGTTGTTTGGGTTAGGTTTTCGATAAATGGCATAAATGTTGACTGGTTTCCTATTACTGCTGCAAACACTAATACCTAAAAATGAATTTTCGTTGGAAAAATTTTCAATGATAGAGCACTTCATAGAATCCAGAACATATATGGCCACACCTCCTCCTCCTTCATTTGGGCGAGAAGAAAAAGCACTGTAAAAACCATTTAAGCAAAAGAACTTTTCTTCTCCGACATCAAGCCACGTTTCAGTGATGACAAGAACATGAACAATATCGCATAATCTTCTGACCTTTTCCTCAATTTCGTCAAACTTGTTTCGTATACTTCTGGCGTTCATATACATTATTCGCAGACAGTTCTTCATGGGAGTATAGTCATCGATAGTTAGGCACTTGTGTTCTTGTATATTACACTCCATAGTCTATTGTAGCTAGGTCCTTCTTGAGGGCAGCTATGTAAGCTGGGCAGTTGTCCCTATCTCCGGTTGAATGGTCAGCAGGCTTACCAAATCTGGTGCATGTCGCGCAAACTGGTTTGATGGCTGCATTTGGGCACGACTCACGGGTGTGTTTTTCTTGTGCACAGTGTCCACATGTAGGTTTAGTATCTCTACAATATTTGTATGAGTGTCCAATCATATGACATTTAGTGCAGACAGTAAGGCCAATAAAATCTCTGACGCGGCAAACAGTCCAGTTCACAAATACTTTCTCCTGTTCAATAAGTAATTTACGGACGATAGCTGGCATTTCATAAATACGATGACAAGTGTTTCCTGTGCGAGCACCAGCTAAGTGACTTAATTTACAGCACGCTATAGTTCCCTCAATGTCTTGAATGTTGGGAACCCCAGTTAAGGCGATCCTTAAAAATTCTTCGTCAGTCAGGTCCCTCGGTACCCCAAAAAATATTAGTCTCGGAGATCGCTTGGTCGGCAGTCGGGCCTTAATTGTGCTTGATTTGTCGAAACAGGGTGCATTTAATAGTTTTTGTTGCTCACCTGCGGTTGCCGTGTTTATCAAGATACCTTTATTTCTTATCTTTTTTATTCCCGTGACCCGAACGCCTAGTTCAGATGGCCGAATCATGTCCTGGATAATTTTTTTGGTACCATCGCTATCCTTGGTGGCGTCTGCATCTGTTGGAAATACGCATACGCCTGGTCTTGGTGCTCCGACACGATGTCCATATTGGGTAAGTGGAGGGGGTTGGTGAGCATCATTAGGCTGTTTGCGGGCGATGTCAGCAAATGAGAGGCTAGCCTCCGTTGCCTCCGCTACTCTCCGCATTACAGGTCCAAGATCAGACTCTAGTTGAATAATTTTTTGTTCAAGTTGTCTTTTTTCGCTCTTCACGTGTCGTACTTTGATTTCTGTCATTCTCAGTTGGGCAGTCACTGTAGCCAGATCAGCACGCATGGTCTCGCGCTCCAACAACAGCTGAGATACGGATCTAAAAACTTCCGACACGTTTCTGGCAATTCTCAGCTGCTGGTCTTTTGAGACCTTCGACTGCTTCTCTGCCAAGACATCTTGTAGAGCTGTCAGATGTGTTTGAGCTTCATTAAGCACATCTACCCCTGAGGTGCAAGGATATTCTACTTCGGTATCATCCGAGCCTTTGGATGACGCAATCGATGAGGTTTCGTTTGCATCCTCAATTGAGACGCTATTTTCTCCAATAATCCGGGGCATCATTGTGCTCAGATGTCTTTTTTTAGGACGGTTCATTTTTTGAACACTGGATTTTTTTATATAAGTAATTGGTTTTGTACAATTCGTATTTTTTTGTTTTTTTTTTTTTATTCGCTTCACCACTTTAGTTGATAAGTCGATGATTTGCGCCTGTCAGCTGACATGTAGGCAATATTGCTAACTTGCCACAGTAAGTAGTTATGGGTACTTGATGATAATTCGTACTTTAAATCAGCGCCTTGATTTGGATGATCTGCTAAACTCGTATATCTTGTTTCACAATGATTTAAATAATACTGCAGGAAAAAAAAAATTGAGGAAGAAAACTTAGTATTACTAGGAATCGAACTGAGGACCTTCGGATCTATATGCGGATTCGCTCACCACTGGGCTAGCGGCCGCTTTTGGTTAACCGGGAATTAAGAGTAATATAAAATTGTTTTCGCACAGGTATGTTTACAGCGATTAGAATAAAAGGATATTATTTCGGCAATAACACTATGATACTTCACAGTTGAATTAAACACTTGTAAACCTGGTTAATTAAAGCGTTAAGATTTCACAAACTTTGATGATACGTATTAATTGTTTTTATTTTCGCACAGGTATGTTTACAGTGATTAGAATGACAGGTTATTATTTCGGCAACAACACTCTGACACTTCACAGTTTGAATTAAACACTTGTAAATTCTGTAAAATTAGAGCGTTAAGATTTCACAAACTTCGATTATTCTCTACACTGATCTTCGGGGACATGTTTATAGATAAATTTTATGGATATTAGGTTTTGTAGGCTTTAGATTTTGTATTATTAAGTGGAGCGAATTTTTGACATGCACTCTGTTGATAAATAATACAATCATTGTTACGCTAAGGAATTTTTGCTTTGAATGCTTCACAAAACTTTGGTTATATCTCCTATTTATAATGCAGTTTAAGAATCCGAAGAGTCTCCAATAAATGGGGGGTGTACAGGGTTTTTCGAGAATTGGCGAATTTAAAGCAAATTTAGTTCCTCGAAATTTGAAGTGTAGGGCATCACTTTATATGTGTTTTGGCGAACGGAATTGAATAATAAAGGCGATAAATCCAACAGATAATCACATCAACTATTGAAAATACAAGAAAAACAACTTAATTATTATTTTATTGGGCTATTTTTGGGACAATTTTACCATAAGTACTAAATTCAGATGATTCCATTAATAATTGGTTCCACCCCATAAAATTGGTTCCACTTTTTTACCTCCAATTAATTCAAATTGACCTCCAACGCTTTAACGCCAAACGACTAGAATCCGGTCCCCGCGCGCTGCTAATCGTGTGATAATAGTGGAACACATTTATCCCGTTATTTTTCACGGGTCTGCGCTAGTATATAGTAATTTAATAAATAATTAATAAAATCAGTATACCTGACAACCGTGCGATCAAGACATGTAGAGGAGATAGACGGAGAAAGGAGCCAACGAGAAGATAATATACGATTTTATTAATGCATCGCAGCAAAAATACGGGTTTGGGTTTGAGGACGGAACTTGATCTGGCGGGCTAGAGGAATAGCTGGGTGTAACACGATGGCCACAGCCAGTGTGGCCCTCAATGTTAGCGACATTTTTATGATTGACGGATTTTGTGACACCTTTGCTGAAAAAGAAACGGTATATTTAAAACAGAAGCGTAAGGTAAAGTAAGGACTAAAAACGCGTCATAAATAGTCAACAAACCGTAGCTATATGCTACATACACCTAATTAACGATCATTACAACCAATATGTTATAGTGGAGTAACTTACTTCAGTGAAAACTCAAATTCAATGTAATGATTAATCATTGAAGGTAGTATTAACAACTCTCAAACGAAAGAATCTGAAAAAGATTCAGTCGCATCTATTAGGAATTGAACCCAGGAGTGAGGATACTAACTAAATTTCAAGTAGATACAAAGTTTATCCGCGCTAAATAAGTAGAGTTCGTCTCTCGTGTTAAGTTACACAATACTGCTATTTATTTTAACAACATACTAATTGTTCTGTGCGAACCGTGGGTAGAAACAGAATTACAGACATTTAACATCCCCCTTATTAAAAAATTTATAGTCTATATCGACCGCCGGGGGTAGATTTCGACGTCCAAGGGGTCCATGTCAATGTAAAAAAATGGGGGTGCATGCGATGTAAATGGGCTTCCACGAGAGTGTATCCCGTTTAGGCCAATTTTAGGGCACATTTTTTGGGAATGTCACTTTTTTGTAGTTTCATATGGAATAGTTTTCAAAAGCCATCTGTTTTCTCAGACATCTGGGGAAATTCTGTAATGTTGAAATGGTCAAAATCTTGGGAAATCTAAAATATTCTACTGAAAATCTCGAAACATTCAAATTTATTGGCCAAATTTATTTCACAGGAAAATATTGTGGGAATTAATTATTTAGAAATTTCCTTGCACCTATGGGTTTGAAAAACTTGTGTGGGGAATTAGTGGATTCGAAATTATTGTGGGGAATCCAATACTGAACAATCGAGAATAACACATATCTATGTATGTACCCATTTTGAGGTTTAGGGTAATTTTGGTCTGAAAAAATAATATATAAACGCCTCAGTAGATATGTGTCCAATATAACATAAATAATGTATGATTTCTGGTAATGTCAAGAATTGGCATAACGGACTATTATAATATGTTTGAGAGAATGTATGAATGGCGTACTTTTCATGGCATAAAACAGACCCACTTACAAAAGCTAATTACAATATGGCTGATAGAAAGTGGCAGAACAGAATCGGAAATCAGAAGACTGGATTTGACAAGACTTGGCTTGAGAACTGGAGGAGCAGATTTTAGAGTCTGCTGTTCCGGATTTGCCTATCAACACCGAGGCAGCCAAATCCATTACCTTTTCTTAATATTATTTTTTGTTTTTATATTATTATTGTTTTCATATTATTATTTTTTTTAGTATTGTTGTATATTATTAATTGTATTATGCTACCACCACCATGTGCCTTTCCATCCCATCTACATAATTGTATGGTGGTTAATTCGATGGTGTATTTAATCTTTTCAAAGCACGTGGCTAGTACCTATTGTTACACGTTTCTACTCACCCAGAATATTTAGTTAATTATTTCCTGCGTGTGTAATTGAAGTTTAATGTGCCATACAGAATGAGACGTGAAGGAGCTACCCGTGTTGGACCGGTGGTTTTGGTTGACCTCCCTCACCTCGTGCCGCGGTGATGGGGCGGCCAGTGGGGTGTAATTATTGTGCTGTGGAAATGCCAAATTGAAATACTTCATCACGCTTCATTCGCTCATTCCGCTAACACAGAAATGGTAAAGGTGGTTGGGATCGAATTAAAAATAACCAGGGTCTATGTATTCAGCGACACACGAAAACAGCAGATTCTGATAGTATCCATTGTACCCATTACACGGAATATAATATTATGATATACAACTCACCAACAACAGGCATTGGAAACGACTATTTTAAAATATTTATTTTATAGCATACAAGAATTTCATCTGCCGGTGTAACAGGTACTGTTGTGACGCTGGTAGATTCTGATCACTCAACGTAGGTAAAGCCATTTCAACAAACTATTCAATTGTTAATAGTGCTCTTTTATCGGGCGATAGGTACTGAAAACTGAAAGAATATTATTTGGTGGAAAAATAAGTACCGTACGTACTCTAGGATTCCCGAGTACAACATGGCACGATCAAGTTAATCACATAGTTTGTATTAATAAATCGGGTCACGTCAAGAGTCAGAAAGACAGAAGAGTACATGTATGTGACGATTGACGAAATGTGAATAAAGTGTGTCGAGACAGAGTTGCTGTCGCTGCGGTCTATCGTATGGTGATGATAAGTTAGATACTATATTTTCATAATTCCATTTTTTCCTACCCCAACTTGCCTACTTCCTTTATTGTTTCCCTACTCCATCCATACAACATTTGGGTAGACATAGTTGGTTAAATATTCAGAGATTCCTACAATACTGATGTGTTGTTTGCCTTGTGTTCCAGCCTGGGTGCTCGGATGGTGGATGTGCAAGACCGTCCCATACGTGCAGGGGGTGTCCGTGGCAGCCTCCGTCTACAGCCTAATTGCAGTCTCCCTAGACAGGTGAGCTCCCCCCACCAATCCTTCTTCACAGCGCAATTCAACACTACAATACTCTCTAGTTACTGTTAACAAGCGTTCTGCGTTGGGTATAACCTATATATTACATACCTTCATATAATACGTGGGTATTGTAAAGTGTTTACAATATTAGGCTAATAATAATATATAAACATGGGAAAAATTTGTTTGAAGATAATACTGTTAATTCTGAATTTGACGTATGATATCGACCAATATGACCCTTAATAAATAGGTCCCAATGATCGAGTTGTTTATGACGCCTGTCCCGGTAAGACAAGAGATTCTGGGTTCAATTCCTAGTTGTAACCGTTATCTTTTTATTTTTCTGTCTTTGTTTCATGTTTCGTTGAGATTTATTAGTAATATCTTCTTCCTTAATGATAATAAGATTAATGGGTCTAACCTTCAAAACAAGTTAAATACAAAGTTGTTCCCGAATTAAACTCATCGTCTAAATCTCTATTACGCGTGCGATTATTAAGTAAAAACTTAAAACATCACAAATTAATGTAATTTGGAAGCTAGACATGTAATTAAGGTACAGGATGTTTCTGGAGAAAAAATGCGCAATTCATCGAATGTCTCACAAAATGACGCAATGTGGATTATTTTTATTTCAGTGATAATAAAGATGGTCTAGCGTCTTCACACCGTCCCTGAAGTAGCCTGATCGGCGCTCCGTCCCGTCTCGGTTTATTTGATCGAATCAAAGAAAACGCATCGAAACCATTACATACAATGTAAATTAACGAAAAGCTGTACATTCCATGACACTATGGATCGACTACTCTGGGCTGTTTTTGTTGTGGCTACTAGAGTAGTTCGTGAACTCCCAGCCAGGTAATGGGCGAACGCTGCACAGACACTAGACTAGACAACCATTGTTAGTGGAACGTTTGTCGAGTGTTAGATATGGAATCGCTGGTGTTTCAAAACCACGTTAAATACTCACAATTGCTCTGAAAATATTCATAATTTTTAACTGTTCATTTCCGAAACCACGTTTTACACAAAGTTACCTTCACTTTCCCGATTTCGTGAATGCATAATAACTCTTCCGTTGTTACACCCTATATTTTATTCAATTACATACAGGGAGTCACGCGAAAGGAGCGTTTTTAAAGTGTTAGATATTAAAATGAAGTCACCGGATTATTAAATCTTTAATTAAATTACAAAGTGTTTTGCTTTGTGCTTGCTGGTGACTGTGTGCTTGTCATGCTGAATTACAATATTCGGCGGTATATTTAATGGTATAACTAAAACATTGTTGTACATACGTTGTTTAATTTATTACGAATACATATACAGAAAGAGAAGCAGTTGAGTAGAGTTTTTATCGGCGGATGTGTGCGTTGCAACGTTGGACATTTTTCTTTAATAAAAGTGACTGGGGAGAAAGGATTTGATCACTTTTGTTCCTTAGTACGTACCTACTTTGTTTAAGAGATAATTTTCTTTTCAGAAATTGTAAACAGACAATATATTTGAGCCGTTATATTTTATTTTATTGTAGGTTGCATATATATTTGGGTAGTGCTTTACAATCACGCAAAAAAGATGGATGTCAAAAAGTATTGGAATTAATTGAAGTAAATCTCGGTTAAGTCCCGGTTGCAACCGTTACTATTAGGTCCCTGTACAGTTCAACTGTTAGAGCGTTGGTTCGGGTATCTGGGTTCATGTCCCGGTTGCAACCGTCATCTTTTTATGTTTCGTGTCTTTATCTGATTCATATTTTCTAGGAGTTGCTGATGTTATCTTTTTAATGATCAAACATCACATTGAGGTCAATAAATTATTCTGATTTCGAATAAATTAAATAAAATGACAACGTTGATGGAAAACAATTCCTTAAACTAAACCGAGCTAAGAATTAAATAAAAATATTTTTAATTCGGTACCTACAACCTCTTTGCTATATTTAAAAAATATCATTTACTTCATTGAATTACTCCTCTCCAATTACTTTTAATATTTTTTAGGTTCGCTCTAAACAGGAGGCCCTGATGGAAAATTTTTCTCATCGCCTATGAAATATAGAGGGTATTTTTAAGGGAATGTAGTTATGGAAAGGAAATATATATATTAGGGTGGCTAGGAATCTGTAGATCAGTGTGTTCAGGAGTGACGGACGAATGAATCATCCCTTCCCTACGGTGCAAGGCGATGAACCGAGAGAGTCCGGTTGTTCTGGGGGCTGTGGTTAAATATATCCGGTATCTTACAGATATAGTGAATGTTCATTTGTAAGCTAATTCGCACAAGAGGTAGGGAGAAGTTTACGTAAATTCTTTGGAAAGTAATAATCTTCCTTAATAAGAAAGTTTCGGGAGTCAGAAGACGGAGATTGATTTTGATTTTGGCAATGGTGATGATTTTTCATGGATATTTATTAATTTTAAAAGTAATTGGATAATGTAATTTCATTATTATAATATCAAATATTTTGTAGAAGATAGGAAACAAGGAACACTTAAATTAAATTATACATATTCAACAAAATGCATTAAAATGGGCAATCTTCCTAACAGCTGTAAGGATTCCTGCTGGATTTCCTCTCTGTAAAATGATATTTGATTGTTATCTCGCAGGTTAATAGATCGACCTGCTCAGAGCCGCTAGAGCAGTCTTAATCAACCTTTTTTCTTCTCGGCCCGAATTCCAAAGTTAGCAGTGTTACACGGTCCGCAACATAGTCAACAATACCAATTACTTTTTTTCACTAATGACTCTCTTCCTGGAATTCGCCGGGGGGGGGGGTACATTTTACGTTTCAGGTCTAAATAATAATACATACTTATATTTAACATTTGTCATTGGAGGAAATAATTCTTTGCATATTTTTTATTCATATAAATCCCAGTTATCTGAATTTATTTGAGTACTGAAACCTGCATATAGTACCTACCCATCTATCCAACATGGCGGTCTCGTGCCAAACGGGATGTATGGTCGCGTTTAACCTAAAAATGTAAAAAAATAACTGTAAACATAGAAAAATAAAAACGTTTATTTCAAAATTAGTGTTTTTATTTTAAATGTTGAGAGGTTTATATAATTTTATTTGTCAGATGTTTACACATAAGTTAAAGCTTGGCAGGTCGCAGGTTGAGCACGGCTGTGCTGGAGGTTAATGCAGTAGATAGGAGAGAGTAGAAGCAATACAGATTGTAGATAGCGGATAGGGCCCTCGGGGGAAGGGCTGATATTTTTCTCAGTGAGGCGGTTCCTAGCGCGAGGATCCAACCATCCTCAGAGAAATGATCTCTAAAGCAATATATAATTGGCATATCATATGTTCATTTCATACTGTATGTGAAAGTAAGGAGAATGTTTTCCGGAACAGTTGTTGAACATGTTTATGAAATATGTCGGAACAATAGGTCAACAGTATTTAAAACACTATATATTATAATTACTGATCAAAATCGTAGGATAATCTGAATTCCCGAAAAATAATTTCGAATTTTGAAAATGACATCCAAAATAATTTTCCGTTAGAATATTATATTTTAGGTGGATACTTTAATACTTGTTTGAATTCGTCACGCAATCAGTTCCAATTGTGAAAATGACCCTTAAATTGATAGCAAATCGAAGTTAAATTAATCAAACACAGCACAAACAACCGAAGTTAGTATGTTTGATTATATTCCACATAGAATTGAAAACATGAGTTTTAATGTGTTATTCTTTCGCATGTTAGATACGTAGAAAGAATTCTAATGTACGTAGGTATACATAGTAGACATGAAAAGACGAGAGGAGTAAGAGAACTCAAAGCAATAAAAGTAAATGCTGTTTCCCTCACCTTGAACCCCAACAAGACATGCATTTCTATTTCTTGCTTCGTGCAGAGCGAAATGGAGAGGAATATTCGGTGATTTGGGCAAAGATCATTGTCTTTTACGGTAAATACTAAAATATAATGTAGTTTTTTACCTTTCTTCCGCCTTCCGCTCCAATAGGCACAGATAATTCTCAGCAGCTGAGCAACAAAACAAATGCACTTTTTTGGATACTATCAAACTAATCTAGGGTACGGTAGCGCGTCAGTGCATATTTTGGTGGCTCTTAAACTAATCTAGGGTACGGATAGTGCGTCAGTGCATATTTAGGTGGCTCTTAAACTAATCTAGGGTACGGATAGTGCGTCAGTGCATATTTTGGTGGCTCTTAAACTAATCTAGGGTACGGATAGTGCGTCAGTGCATATTTTGGTGGCTCTTAAACTAATCTAGGGTACGGATAGTGCGTCAGTGCATATTTTGGTCACTCTCAAACTAATCTAGGGTACAAATAGTGCGTCAGTCCATATTTTGGTGGCTCTCAAACTAATCTAGGGTACGGATAGTGCGTCAGTGCATATTTTGGTCACTCTCAAACTAATCTAGGGTACAAATAGTGCGTCAGTCCATATTTTGGTGGCTCTCAAACTAATCTAGGGTACGGATAGTGCGTCAGTGCATGTTTTGTCAGGAGCGCACATTTCAAGTTTTTCTACAAAAAATAATATTTTACACAAATTAATACTAAATGAAGAACTTTTAATGGAAAGGGGTAAAGAAGTTACATCCAAATAATCAATTAATAGAAATCGCCACCTACTTAGAATCTAGCAGTATACCAGAGGGGTGACACTTTTACCAATGAAATTAATTCTTCTTATGTCTGCAGATGTTCGTTCTCGGAAAAAAATAATCCGCCCGGATAAGACGCTAAGATTCATTATTACAATTAGCCAGTAACTGACCCGTCTGTTTTAAAGACTAAAATATGATATTTATTTATTGTTTTTGTGTTTAGTTCGTAGAACTCCATTTAATTTTTTTATAAATTTAATTTAGATTAAATTTGATAATATTATTACTAAGTTCTGCAAGTGTTTTAGTTTTTTATTATTGTGACAGCTGTTTCGGCTTACAAGGCCATTTTCAAACTGTGGTTAGTCCACATTGAGACGACGTATTTATACTATTTCAAATGTAAATTTTGAAGGTGCATACATTGATTTATTACTGTTTAAACCGATGACATGATCTATTGTTGGTTAAAACAATCTATGTTTTTCCCTCAGTAAATGGTAATGAGTTCTTAATTATTTACTAATGACTTTATTGCTATGAATTATTTGGGTGCATTATACTGCTTGGGTTTTGTGAAAATACTGAGAAGTGGTGAGTAAATTATTTTCCGTACTTTATTAATTAGTGTTAAATTTGGGTCATTCGTTCGTTTATTGATTTCTAATTGTTGAAGTAAAGTTAATCTAATGCCCTTTTTTTCTATATGCAATGGTTTAGGACCCTTGTTGTTAAGTGGGGTATGATTATTCACCAAGAGATGTTCTGCGAATTTTGAGGATGTGTTTTTATTATTTTTATTGTTTTTATTATTATTACACCCCAAAAACAAACAACAACAATGTATGCACCTTTAAAATTTACATTTGAAATAGTATAAATATGTCGTCTCAATGTGGACTAACCACAGTTTGAAAATGGCCTTGTAAGCCGAAACAGCTGTCACAATAATAAAAAACTAAAACACTTGCAGAACTTAATAATAATATTATCAAATTTAATCTAAATTAAATTTATAAAAAAACTAAAATATGAATTATTCTTACCCTATTTTTCATGCAAGTTTTTAGCGAAAATTATTCAATTATATATATATATATATATATATATATATATTGGAATTGAACCAATATAACATAAATATATGCACCGCAATATAACATAAAACTAATGTTTCACTGCGCCTAATCACTTGACATACGCTATCTTGCAACACATCGCGCTGTTGGTTTGCGGACATAAGGCGTAAAAGCGAAATACATGCTCCAAAATATTATAATAAATATTTGACTGTTGTAGGTCGATATCTGTACTTCAGAATACTGTACAAAGTGTTTGATTAAAGAGTTAGAGGAATTCATGGTTTGTATCATGGAAACATAATATATAATGTTTATGAACCTAACTGGAATTCCTCCCCCAAGGGTTGCATGCAAATTTCCTCTCCCCGGCGAGACCGAGGGAGTGCGGAGTGCAGACGGGGAGAGGGAGAAGAATTTATGGGACTGTTCCAGAGAAGCTTATGTTTCTCTGTTTATGGCTGGAGAAGTTATGGCTTGACATTACTTACACACACAAATAATTTCGTCCTCAACAGTTCAATTTTGTTAATTAGTTATGAAAACTTCAACAATACTTTAAAATTAACTTTTATTTTTGTGCAGAATCACCTTTATAAAATACGCTTAAATTATAGTTAGGCATACTCTGTCGCCGCTGACTTGGTACCTTTTGGTTCTCGCCTATTTAGCACACTCTCTCTTATACATTACATTTGATCGAAATGAAAATTTCGTTATGATGATGAAACGAATTTCTGTAAGTATTTAAGGGCGTTAAATAATTAATCGTCAGGCCCATCGGACAGACTTTAGTGCAAACTAGCATCGTCTGTGTTCATCGGACCGACTTTTGGTAGACGGCCTACACCACTTTCCTTGTATTCTTCTTAATTATGTAAATATACACCGAATATGGAGAGATATTGCGGATTGAGGGGTTTGAGGAGTTTGAAGTGGTTCGGACCTGATGAAAATCTCACTCACACATAAACATATGTGTGAGTGAGATTTTCAACTAAATTGCCTTCTATTTATGAATATCTGACCATTGAATTATGTTCAGTTTTTTACCGTGTAGGTATAGTCTACTTAAAGCAAAAGGTTCTTATAGTTAGTGTGTGGGTATTCCGAAAGCTGTTAAATGTTATGCCGCTAACGTTATTGCCGAATAACTGACGAATTTCAAAATATCATGTGTCTTAATATTCTGATAATATGGATTTTTTTACTGGATCAAGAACTAAATGATAATACGGAAATCAATATCAACATAAATGACCCATAAATATGTAATCAATTTCTGAACCATTCTGATCTCTCTGTATACTGTATGAATATAAGATTTAGCTGTTCTCGACTAAATCCAATACAGATTTAGTATTTTCGTTTTTAGTGAAGCCTAGTTGAAATAATCAGTTGCTATCCCAGGTATTACTGGTTATTCATCTCACAGCACCAACAAAAATTATTTACAAAAATTATTTATGAAAATGAGTTGTCATTTACTCACGGAATGATGTCGTAGTTTCTGTTGAAGAAATAGCTACTCCACATGCTAATTGTGTTAACCCGCCATCACTCGCTCGGGGTGCTGTCAGCACCCCACGCATTTATTAACGTAAAAATGAATTAATAATTTGTCTAGTTACGAGTCCGCGCGTCTCAGTACCTTCAAGTGACCTTTAAACCCGTCGACACTGGGAGGGAGGGGCAGTGTGGCGCAGCGCTCGTAACGTGAGGACGTGTCAAAGTTTGCTTGGGGTGGTCACGACACCCCGCGAGTGCTCGTGTTATACTTTTGCTGTAGGTTTCTTTATCAGCAAGGTTACGATAAATAAGAAAATTTTATTTGATTTTGTTAATTAACGCTTATATTTATGATTTTCAATGAGAAAGTTTATGCTAAGAACTAAGAAATTGTATTTTTTTTGGTTTTTTGAGGAAAGATCTCAATATTATGACTAAAAAGGCTGATTATTATAATGTTTTGTAGAACAGTAATAAAGTTGATTTATAAAATTAACGTTTTTTTTATTTACATACGTCATACAACACTAAATAATAAAATGCTAGTATAATTCCATTAACTGATACTATATGTATAAAAATGTACTTTGAGTATGTGGGGTGGCAAAACACCCCGCGAGTGCTCACGAGGTGATCGAGGGTTAAATTACTACCATCTAATAATATATGTGTTATAGTAGTTTATAGATCTCCTTATCAAGCACACATTGATATTTTTCTTGACCACCTAAACTATTTATTTCGTTCTGTACTAACACATAACCACGAAGTGATTTTATGTGGCGACATCAATATACATATTTTGGATACGAACAATGCAAAATGTCAACAATATCTTTCACTCAGAGTGCTGTCTTCAGGACCAGTGTTACAAACCATTTTGCTATTGAAATATCCTCAATCTCCAGTAATAAAATCACAAAAAAAATAGACGTAAAGCTAAAAACTAATTTTGGATATTGAGTGACCTGCTTAATTCAAAACTAAAAGAGGATACATGGAATACAGTTTTATTTGCAATGTTAATATAGCCACTGATAATTTCATAAGATGTTTAAAATGATAAATTAAAAATTGCTCATATAAAAAATATATTGTAAAAATTAATATTTTAAATCATGGATAACTTCTGGAATTATTGACTGCCTTATAAGAAACGTGAACAATTACACAATAGTTTTCGCAAAGAACCAAATAACTTTGAACTGCTTGCGTGTTACAGAAATTGGTATACTAAAATTAAAAAATGACCAAACAGTCATACTATAAAGATAAGTTTGAAGAGATCAAAGGCAATATAAAGCAAGAATAGAAAATAATAAAACAAGCACCCATAAATTATCAAAAAATAATGTCACAATCTGATAGTATTATTGTCCCAGCGTCTGGACGATGCAGGCCCTCTGATTGGTAAAATTAAAATTCTGTGATTCTGATAAATTCTGCATAGGGGGTCTGCAGGCAAAAAATACCAATCTGCCCCTCAATTTTAAGTAACCGTAAGGTTCATTTCGGTTTGCAGGTGACTGGATACAAAAAAATAAGACATTAAAAATTAAGACACGATTTCATACTGAAAAAGAATCGCCACATGTAATACGATATTTCTTAAAAAATATCGTTTCTGCTCATACAATTTTTGGATAATATCGAAGAAAATATGTTTTAGAAAGTTCATAATCCATTGGATTAATTACATTACAGTGAAAATTATCCACAATTACGTGATTACGTTTGACGTTTGACGAAAAAAGCACGCGTTCATTCAAAATGGCCGATACGCACCGCGGCAATAGCTCCCGACAGAGCGCACCTCTGGCGGTGTAAAAACGAACCAAAAAACTGGCGCGAATATTTAAATATGCAAAATTACTTGACCATTAAGCGTTTCATCAGAAGATTTCTTCTGGAAGTTTATTTAAACTTTGCAATGGCATTTTTTATTTTTATTTATAATTTTTTTTGCTTATTAATTATATCTGATTTTATATTGACATGTTTTCTAATTTCTAAAATTTCAAAATTATTTATTTGCGATGCTTTAATCCTGATTGTTTATTTATATCCTAAGAAATAGGGTAAAAATACCATTTGAAGAGAATATGTTTAATTTTTTCATTTAGTATTTCAACCATCAATTTATTAGAATAACCGTTATTAAATGTTATTTGTCTTATGAATATATTGTTTTATGGTTACATGCTATTTTTTTTTTCAGGTCTTAAAATACTTCACACAGGATATAAAGCATCACAAATAAATAATTTAGAAATTTTAGAAATAAGAGAACATGTTTATAAAAGCAGATATAATTAACAAGAATTTTAATTAACTATCTTTTAAATATTTTCCCACTTAACTGGTCTTTCATATTGTAATTCCTAATTCTTATAAACCCAGCCTACTCTTACCCCTGCCCCCCTCCTTCCACTTCTTTTTTCCAATTGTAATCTATATTTAATTTTTTACTTCGGTGTATACTTCGTTCATGAAACATGTATTGGTTGTATATAATAAAGTGATTTTAAAAAGGTTATTTATTTTTTAATAAAATAAAGTTTAATCGGATAACATTATTTTATCTATTTCCGTTGTATATCAATGCATACGTACATAATAAAATGTAAACATTATATTTATTTATTAATAGGACAATTTGCATAGCGCCGCTTTTGTGAGATATCACCCCAGGGGCGCTATATTGTAATAATTTACCTTTTTATATAGATTTTTACTCTCCTGATGAAGGTCTATATATAATCTAATTTTAAACTTTATTAGATACAGTAACAGTTTTAGGTAAAGAATTACCACCAGTTGGAGTAAAATTCACACCTTTTAATTAAACCGACTGCTAAACTCATCGCACAATTACCCTCCTTTTATTCATAAACACGGGTACAATTAATCAATATGTAATAATCTATTATTTAAGTCAACTTTGTTATAACTATATTTAATTGTGACAAACTATACGATATTGATTCAACTTATAGACATTGACGGTTGTAACACATATTTAAGCACTGCAAGTCTCCTATGAGCTAATTATATTAGGTACGGTAACAGTTAATATCAGTTGTAGACAATAATAGTGTTTCATTTGAAATAATCCATCACCAATACGTAAAATTTCATTTATTTAAACAACTGTCATTCTTATTATGCGTAAATTTAGTATGTTATTATACATTGCTGTGATAGAAAATATTAATAAGTTCAAAAATGAATTAAGAAAATATGTCTATCTCAATTATTAATGTTTCTTTTTTTGTGACTTTATTGAAATATTTAAAGAAAGATTATGTTTGCCAAACAATGTACATGTTTATATGTTTATAAAACTATTAGCATACACGAAGATGTGAGCTAACTTAAGATTAATAAATAAATTAACTCCTTCCTGTTCCGTGTTTTAACTTTATATACTGACCCTCTCTCTGTGAATGACCTGATATCTATCTATTATGTAACTGTTGTTAATATCACTTAAAATGGGCGAATCACAGGTAAGTGCCGCCCGCAGGGCCTAGCAGAAAAAAACCCGCGGAGCGGGTTTTTAACTGCTAGTATCATATATTATTTATAGATACAAATGATAATCCAACCTATGACTATAATCTATAAATGATAATCCAACACTCATATAATAATGCTTACCGCATAATGTTCGGACTTCCAAGGTACTGCAGTGCCTTCTCGATGTTCATGGAGGGGAGAGTTCCCGGCTTTACAGCCCTAATGAGAACCAGGGTAGCAGGAACGAGAGGAAGGATCAACAACTCCAGAAACGTCTTCATCATCGAATCCCGCCAGACCTCAGGATCGAGCATCGAAAAACATTGGAGAAAAATATTGGCCGCCATAATTATCGCTCCGATATACCAATAAGCTTACAAGAAATGTAAATGTTTTATGATATCACTCTCCATTCTATATATTTCCTTTTACTTTTTCTTATGTTTTATTTGCTTTATCAAACTTACATTTTATATTTTATTTTATTTGTACTTACTTGAATCTCTGTATATAACATTGTAGTTATATTTTATGGAATGTGTGGGATTGCACTCACCTCCCCACATTCTGGAATAAACAATTATTATTATTTTTATTACTAACGATGTGAATAACTTTTTCAGTGATATGGGTCAAAATTTTGATTATATTTCATGCAGTTTAAATAACACCAGTCAAGAATTTTTAATAAAAAATTGCAATCCAACATGTTATATGAAAAATGACAGTTTTGAATTTAACCCGACGAATTGTAATTTAGTTCTAAAGGTGATTAACGATCTTAATCAGGTTTTCGTGTGGAAATTACAGTGTAAATGCAATGGTCTACAAACAAAATGCTTTTAAACTAGTTACGCACACATTGTTAATGTTAGCTTTGTGAATGGCATAGTTCCTAATCACTATAAAAATTACAAAGTTATGCCTTTATTTAATGGTAGGGATAACCTAGATCTTAATAACTATCGACTTATTTCCCTGCTAAACACCTTATCAAAAATGATAGAGGAATTAGCTAAAATAAGGTTTATGTCATATATAAAAAAGATTCTCTCAGATAACCAGTTTGGCTTGTGAGTGAGTATGGAAACCGTTGATGCAGCATTCAGAATGATTGCCTCGGTTGTAAAAACTCTAGATGCTGGAAAAAAAACAATGGCTATCTTTTTAGACCTGTCTAAGGCATTTGACAACGTATCCCATGGTTTACTCCTAAAAATACTCAGTTCAATGGGTATTGTTAGTAAAGCTTTACATTGGTTCAGAACTTATCTTGGGAAAAGATCACAGAGAGTAATGATTAATGATCACATTAGTTCATATAAATCAATTGCATATGGTATTCTTCAGGGTAGTGTTCTAGGTCCAATTTTTTTTTGTTATATATTAATGACTTTTGTAAGCTACTGTTTTCTTCAGATGACATTTTTTTGGTATTTGCTGGTGATACATGGGATGAAACTTATGCCAAGTGCGGGGAGGGATTGAGTGTAGTCAAAAGTTGGCTTGATCAAAACCTGTTAACCTTAAACAAAATAAAATATATTACTTTTAGTGTTTTCTCTGTAAATCAGCCGTTTTTGGACCTTTCCTTAAAAATACATTGCTGTGTACAAGAGGGTAATTGTCAATTTTTGGAAAGAGTAGACAATAAAAAATATCTTGGCTTAATAATTGATAGAAATCTAAAATGGAACAAACACATTACTATATTAACAAACAAAATAAAAAAGCTAGCCTACATCTGCAAGATTCTAAGAAATATACTGGACATAGTTACATTAAAAACTGTTCAATCAAACTAACTAACTATCTAACCATCACTCCGTTTCCCCGCAGGGGTAGGCAGAGAGGACGGACCGCCAAACAACTCGGTCTTGGAAAACACTTCTTGCCTCATTCACATTCATACATCGTCTCATACATACCGTTCTATTAGTCTGACTCTTGACATGGCCCGAATCGAGTATCTGATTCACTTGATCGTGCCATGTCTTCCTCGGGCGTCCCCGACTTCTACTACCATTCGCATTTGCATCATATATCCTCGTTACACTCCTATCTTCGCTCATTCGCTCTACATGCCCAAACCATCTAAGCGTCCGTTTCTTAATCTTACTCATTACGCTTACATCAGCCTTGCACTCTTTACGGATCTCCACATTCACAGGCGTATGTGTGGTAAAACATGGTTTTACCACACATACGCCTCAGGGATCTCATTTCAACAGCATTCAATCTACTTTCATGCTTTCTTTGCCAGTTCCATGTCTCACTTCCATACATCAAGGTAGGTACCAGCACTCCGTGGACTGCTAACTTCGCTTCTTTGGACAATTTTTTGTTAGCGCCAACTGCGTTCAGTCCTCCATTAGCGGAATTACCTGCGTCAATCAATACTGTCATAAAATGTTGTCTGTTGGTGTTCTTGTTTAAAAACTACCCTAGAGCCTTTAAATGTTGCACAAATTTAATGAGAATAATGTGTCCAATCAATCTGTCGAAGAAATTGTCATTGTCGCTTGGATAATGCGTTTCATAAAGAGTTGTCATAAACGTCTCGCGAATAAACATTCTGGCGAATTAAATGATTCGCTTATGAAAATACGCACGCATAGGAAACCTATTTGTCTGTCGATATACGTAACATGCGAAATGGCATTGCATGTTCAATGCAAATTCAAAATTTGAAACCGTTTCTTGATAGTCAGGGTATTATCAGGGTGGGCGGTCGACTCAAGTATTATATTATAACTTATCTTTCGCTAAGCACGTTTCGTGTTTTATTTATTTAAAAAAAAAAACACATTTTAAACAAACACGTTTTACGAAAAACGAGAGACTTGGTTCTACGAAACTTCTACTTGTCTGCAGGTTCTCTTTTGATGTGCACTTTGCCTTAATTAACAAGGAATAAGGAGTATAAAATACATTATACCAACCAAAATTATGGTTCTTATAATACACGTCAACTTCAAATGTTCAAACCATACAAAAATATGTATACCCAATAGACTGAGGGAAATTTTAACTTAAAAAGAAAATTGTTAGCAAAAAAATGAATATATAACTTGTGCTGTATTCATATATGATAACATACATATTGGTGGGATCAATTATAGGTTTCGAAGTAAAGTATGGACTAACTTCATGTAAATTATAGGTTTCGGAGTAAACAGTTATAGACTAACGTCATGTAAATTTGAAATACGAGCAGCTATGATAAAAAAGTCTTCCTCGTAGAAATCAAATTCGGCATTTGTTAAATTTTAGCTCCTTTCTGCCAAGTAACTTTAACTTAGTGTAAAGGAAGCGACATGAAACTTACTTACTTACAAAATAATCAGGTCAATTTCAGACGGCCCAATCAGCCAGTCAGTTGTGCCGATTTTACGTCACTTAAATTTATGTACAATCAAACTTAATGGAAACGTTAAAACCCGTGACATGATTGCAAGAATGCAAATCGGTAAATTATCACCGTTGACGTACATAATGATAATGATATAATGTTAAGTAGAAAATAATCGGGCTTATTCTACTTGCACTCCTTCGGTTAATGTGTTGTCGATTTAAAAAAAGCTGTTTGCATTTATTCATGAGGCCCACATCTCTCGATAACTTGTTTAGTGTCTGATCGCTGCAACTGGTTCTATAAAGAAAACATATTTTTATGACAGCCATTACTTACATTGTCTGTCTTTCTTGTGTAAGATATACTCACGAGGATGGAATATCGACTTTATTGAAAATACCCAGAGCCAGATAATAAATAATTTTCCTTCCGTCCTCTTCTTTCTCTCATTTACGTGCTTGTTATAGGTCAAAAATGGTTCGGCCATGAAAGTTAAGTGTTTGACGAACGTTCCAATTTTATGTAAATAATATTTTCCTGGCAGACAACCAAAAATCCTGGTACAATAAAGTTTTTGTCAAAAAGATTGACCAAATTCTTTCTGGAAATGCGGACTTAACCTCACTGCAGACATTCGCTACTTCGTGTAATTGTTATTGCTATGAAAAAATCGTGAAGCATTTTTCTTTTTTCAGATTAAATAATATAATTTGTGTGATTTTCAGTAATTTAAACGACGTTCAAAACATTTTTAAAAATCTTATATTATTTTCTGGCAAGAAAATTCACCAGACAATTTTTTGCGCGTTTAACTTTTATCAATATAAACCGTTAATTTGTATTTAAAACGGCTAATAATGTTACTTTATCAATGAAATTAAACACATTTCAAAACAGACTGCCAGACAGAAAATTTATAAATATGTATATTTGCTCGAAAGGCCAATTTCATGAAAAGTTTCAATTTTATGTTGCAAGGGATAGCAATGACTAGAAGTTTTATTTAATTACATCAATAAACTTTCAACAGAATAATAATAATCACTGTTGATTATTATTATTGTAATTAGTTCACGCTCTTTCAGGCACACGTGCTCCGACAGAAACACGTGACCAGGAACAGGTAATACCACCCCACGCCGGAACTAGAATTAATACTATTTACTCATGTACAAACAAACTTGGCATTTATTCTACGTGACGTGAACGAAGAACTAACTCTGCCAGAGCCCGACCTGACCAGCTTGACCTTGGTTATAACTTGTTTGTGCCAAAGTCCTTCCCCCCCAATTAAGGCAGGCCCTTAAATGTTTAATCTTTCCTTCCCTCTCTTTTCGAACTAAAAGGCTGAAGCATCATATTTCTTGAACACCAATATTATAAATAAGTATCAGAACGTGTTGTTTGGTTAACTGTTGTAAGTGTCTAAATGGAAATAATATAAATATATCATGTGAAAGTGTCTTCACCACAGTTTGATAATGCCTTCAAAAGACGAAAGAGCTGTCAAGCGTAATAATAATTACACAGCAGAACTTGTTTAAATAGGAACCTTTTTTATGAATTGAATTATAATATTATTGAACAAATAAAATAAAAACTTTTTTTTTTGTTTTTAAAATGATTTCTGAAAACAAATTAATAACTTACTAATGATCATCGGAATGTTTACGCACTTGACGCACTAAAACCATGCATTATGTTTATAGAACAACACAATCAGCAGCGTTAAATTAGTAGGTCAGGTTAGGTTAGGTTAGGTTGCATGGATTCATTTCACAACCACCTATTAATAATACACTAATATATTATTTAATGTAGTAATAATTTAGTGTGGTATTAAACAGAAGCGCACACCCACACGTATATGGATACGGGTGTCACGTACTATAATATCATTGGTGGGAGTTAGTAGCTAGTAAGTGAGAGTAGTAGCAAGGCGTACCGGTAGAGCTGAGCCCCCAAAACCCATCTGGTATTGATATCTACTTTATTACTAGATTCGGGCAGATGTGGGCCTCACCCACCTCACTGGGTGAGGCCCAACGTTATGAAGGTTTGACTAAGGATTGAACTTTCCTATCCAGGAACTAGAGTCCACAACTCTACCAACCTCACCATATTCGGATCGGGCAGGACCGACATGTATTTCGTATATAATTGCTGTAAAGTTATCGGATTTCAGAGAAATTCGTATGTCTCATCGACAATGAGTCCATCTACTGAGTTTTAGCTCGATTGTAGTATAAGTAGGTTAATTTCCGATTCCAAAATTTGTATCCATTCACGAAAACAAAAGTGAAATTCAAATAGATGTATTTGGTACAGTTTTAAAAGCCTGTAGTTAAGTGTACCATTAGTACACAGTTAAAGAAAGTGAATTTATAAACCTGAAGTTAAGTGTTCCATTAGTATACAAATAAAGGAATTAAATTAAAAAAAAAAACTGTAATTAAGGACGGGTTGTTTCGGAGAACTTGAACGATTCTTCAAATTTCAAAGTTAATTTTCAAGTCCTGTGAAAGATATTTTTTAGTTCTGTTTTTATTTCAGTTCTGTCAAGCAACTAGCCTATAATGCTATAATAACAGAATTTGAATAGTTTCACAGAACCCGTAAATGAACGGTGAAATTTGATGAATTGTTCAAATTCTCCGAAACAACCCGTCCTTAGTGTATCATTAGTACACAGTTAAAAAAGAAGTGAATTTAAAAACCTGTAGTTTAGTGTTCCATTAGTATTCAGTTAAAAGAAAGTGAGTAAAAAGTACTATTGAACATGAAAATCATTTTATTTATTTCGGGAATTGTGAAGGTTGGTGCAATATACGGAGGAAATAAGATAATCCCACAGATCCCATAATATTATTTATTTATTTATTTATTCATTTTTTGGGAAATCAACAGTTTACATTTTTACAGATTGTACATAAGTAAAATAGCCAAAATAAAACCAATTACGGATTTCCTCCTTGTGACTTTACGTAAGACAGCATTAGAAGAAATAATTAAATTTATGAGAAATGTGAAGTTATAATTATATAAAATAAAAGAATTGTATAAAATAATAGAACAAAATAATACAACAAAAATAAAGGGGAAAAAAAAAAAAAAAAAACTAAAATTTATATAAAATAAAAGATTATCGATACATTGGTAACCATAAGAATACAAACAATATTGTGCATATAAATCATATCATAACCATAACCATAAGAAGACATTGTTGTGCATATAAATCATACCATAACAGGATTATAAATATATAAATACTAGATAAATATATAAATACTAGATTATACACGGGGTTCGGAAACTAGTGGTACAGGCGAGACATTGGTGAATCGACAACACATGTTTTTTAGTTTTTTTGTTTTAATTTTTTCCTTTTAATATCTGAAACTACAGGTTTAGGAGCCGAGTCTACGCTTCGTCGCATTTTAAAATACATTAAACAGCCGAACTCTAGGTACGAGTATATCTATCTAGGTCTAGGTAGTTGGTGCGCATATTAGCAAATGCTTTAAAAATAGTATTGTCGCTACTCTTCAACATGTCACTGTGAAACCAATAAACACGATAAATGGTCGTAAATATTTCTGGTCAGGACTTTTTTTAAAGTAAATAATAATACAACAGCATATTTTCCAACGAACAGCCACTGTTTCAAGATCCCGCTTTGTGCGTCAAGCGATATGGCACTAGGATGGAGGCTGGAGGTGGACCTAAGCAGACCACTAGACAACTATCTGCTTACACGATGTCCACACTGCTCAGTCTGGAGTTACAGAGGTGGACCAGCACCTAGATAAAATCTAGCTTTTCAATTATTTTTTTGCATTTTCTGCACAGCTCGACATAAGTTCTAAGGGAGACCTGAACATTTCCAAGAGAAGGTCCAAAGTTGCGGATTTGCATTTGAAGTCCTCCGCCATTAGACAATGAATAATGCACATATAAGCAACATTTTCTGTTTTTATGGTGGTTGTAGGGAAAAGTAAAATAGTAAAATATCAGGTCATTCGTTACTTTCTGGTATTTTCTTTCGTTAAAATATCTATTATTCAAATTTTCCAAAGAAATGACCAAAAGTGTTCTATCAAATTTTTTTTTCGCCTATTACCATTTTTTTTTTTTTTTAAATTTGTTTTTGGAGTGTTACGCCGTGTCGCGCTAATTCCTTCTTTAGCCAACGTTTCGGACATCATTGCAGTGTCCATCATCAGGGCAGATGTTTTATTTTTATTTTTAAAATAAAAATAAAACATCTGCCCTGATGTGAAAATGATGATGAGGCCGTGAAAATCTTAAATCATATATTATCATTTTTATTCAAAATGAGCCATTTTTATTACTTTCCCGGACTTTACTAATATAATTATAGTATAGTCCGCTACTGACCTCAAGTCAACAGTCAGCAATCACGAGTCACTAGGCGATGGGAATAAAGCTCGACTCGACTGTAAGTACGAAACTGCATTTGCACAATCCAATCTAACTGCCACTTGAACAAACTCACAATACGTCACCTCTATGGCACTGGTGACACCAGTTAGGCAACGACTGGACCAGCACCGAGAAGCTCATTAATAGGCCTCATGATCTGTGCCTCGCGTTTCGTGTTCCGTGGCAACGCGGTGATGAAATGACACGTGATATTTAAAATCCCAAAAGTGGGTCTTTGTCACCTGACAACATAAAAAATCTCAGTAAACGAATGTTATCGTCCTCATTGAAAATTAGAACACCACACCACAACAGGTAAACATTTTTTTTATGTGGATCACATGCTTTACATATATTATACGTTTTAGTCAAAACTTCAAAAGATACCGTGTGTAACTCTTATATACATAAATGTTTTTAATACTGCGTTTACTGACTAGAACTGTAGCAGGCCTTATGTCCAATTTTAGGGAATCGTTCCTTTCCCATAATTCGCGGCTTAGCTCGTGGAAAACTTGTCATGTTTATACGCACTTTTAGACTAAAGGATGTATTTTTTCTTTAATTTATGAGAATAGAGTCCCAATTGTCCGGAGCCAGTGAAATTATGGCATCTCCAATTGGGGCATGTTGTGAGACTTAAGATAGTGAGGAGGAGAAGGAGATGGGGAAGAGATTTCTTGCTATAACCGTAAGCAACGGCTTTTCTTCCTCTCCGCACCAAATCAATGCGGGGGGTGCCACAAGTATCTGTGATGTCACCAACTTTGTTTTGGTTGCACATAAATGATCTCGAAGTTTTGTGACAAAAAGTTGACCACCACCTCGAGAAGGTTCGTGCCTGGGGTAAGGCCAACCTTGTCAGTGTTAACATCTCAAAAACCTGAAAAAGATCAATGACTACCTGGTGCAATTTGATGGAAGCACCCTCCCCATAAGTTTATCAGACTGGCTCAAGCATTGGGGCTCCATAGAAGCCCGAGAAAATCTGGCTTCCAAGGATCTGGGCATCTTATTTAAGGCTAGCATTATTCGATAGTGGCCAGCTGCTAATCCTATATAAATCTCAAGTATGCCCAACAACTGAATTTGGGAACCACCTCTGGGCTGGAGCCCCAAATGACTTGATAAATCTACTTGAATCTGTGCAAATAAAGGCGGTGCTTCTGAATGACAATCCTTTGTTATCAGAACGGTTGCCATCTCTAATACACAGATGTAATGTGGTCATGCTGAGTCTTTTCTACAGGCATTTTAGTAGAGCCTGCTCTGAAAAGTTAGCAGCATTGATCCCCGGTGCACCGGTGAACGTGCATGAAACTCTATGGACATGCGCGGAACACCCGTTCACGGTTGATGCTGGTATCATGAGAACGGGTCGCTTAATATATATCTTCCTACCCGCCTACCTTTACCCTCCTCACAAAGATGCTCAACCGGATGGCCACTAAGTTCCCATATCTTAACACTATATATACAGGGACGATCTTGTGAGTTGTCACAAAAAAATTAGATCTGGTCGACGTTTAAATGCTGAATGGTGATACACCAGGTCTGATATTATCTTCCATTTTGGAACGTGCCGCAAATACACTAAACTATTTGTAATTGAATAAGTTGTGAAATAATGCAAATCAATCAAATAAAATTGACTTGCGCACGCCGAAATTTGAACCCGCGACCTCCGGATTGCTAGTCGAGAGCCTTAACCCTCGACCACGGAGGCCGTCACGTTGGACGAAGCGTAGAGTAAGGGAAATATAAAAGTATCAAAGCTCCTGGCTAATCAGATATTGTCGCTGAACACATAGCTTTGAAAAACAAACTACTACACGTTATATTATATCTTTAACCCCAGGATGCAATTTTTCATCCTTTCCATTTTTCCATTTCACTACCACACCGGTTCAGTCATTAGTTTCCAGTCCTCTTTCTCCTCGAATTTAATCCACCTCTTCGTTCAATAATCGGTGTCCTGCCATCTGGTATTCTTTTCATATAACCAGAAAATAACATTATTTTTGTCCAGAAAATCTTCTGATACTTTCAAGCTTTATGTTCATATATTCATTACTTTTGTTTCCTCTTTTTGGTAAGGGTGGGTGAGAAAAGATAACATTATGTAAGAGTTTTAATCAGGTTTAGGAATCGCTGTTTCAACCTTTTATCTAGGCATTGGATCTCAGCCATCGGTTACCACTATATTTCCCTTTACACCACCAGTAAAAATTCACACACAATACAAAAAATATATAAAAGGACGTACCTGATATAATTTCCTATACCGTGATGAAGAAATATCCATCAAAGCAAATTAGCATCGGAGATATTATTATGGGTGTCCTCAGATGGTAAACAAGAGGCAAAGAAGTGTGCCACGGACAAGGCCGGCCTAGTTGCCCCCGGCCGTCTACAGCCGATCTGTGTCGGATCTGACTGAACAGGGCGCCTTCTCAGCCCCAACAGAATTATTTATCGGCGTTGGATTTATTTATTGCCGATCGCCATAATCGAGAATACATTTTAAAACTGTTAAAATAGAGTAGTTTAATGTTTTCGCTTATACCCTCCAAATGCTTATCATAAGATCTGAATCCAAAATTACAAAGATAGGCAATTCTTTCATCTAAAGTTGTAAGCATTTCTTCATTACATCAATCGATTTGCAATCTTAATTTGAAGGCATGAAATTTGTTTGTGTGTTTCAAATGCGCAATATTTTTTAGATTTGCAGGTCAACGCTACTATTTTAAGGATACATCAAATTTTCATTAACTGCTACGGAGGTTTCAAATCTTCTCGAAACTATCCAAAAATAATACAAGACGTTCGTACGAAGTTCCTTCTTGTACAAACGAAATATAAAAAGAAAATCTTTTCTCAGAAGGTCCAAAATGTTACCTCTTCCATATAAGGTTATTTTTTTCGATAACCTTTCAGTGTACATCATCAGGACAGGATATCTGGCGAGAATCCGAAAGATTGGCTCCATAAGGAGGAGGGACACAACACGGCATACATGCAAGAAATAGAAATAGGTGAATTGTCTATGAAATTTGGACGTTTTTTGCAGCCGCCCAGAGAAACTCAGTCTTAGATGGATTCAGCTTCAGCTTGTTTGAAGACATCCAACGAGTAATTGCTTCTAGACATTCAACTATACGGATCTTGAGGTTATTGATTTTTTTTTAGCTCAGTAAACATAAACTTGCTGATAGTCAGCGTTACACTGAGACAAGAGATCAAATAACTAGATCATGTTGGCGTTATCATTTGTAAAAAGGATGAAGAGAAGTGGACACAAAACGGATCCCTAGAGTACCCCTTAGTAAGTATTGTGAAGTTAGACACTTTATTTCTAATCTTCACGGCTCGTATTGATTGATTGGATAGATAGGACACCAGCCAATTTTTGATGTCAGAAATCAAACCAAATGTTTCCTCTATTCTCTTTATGGGGAAATCGTGATCAGTCGTGTCAAACGCTGCACTCATGTCTAGGAGTGAGATAAGTGCTAACTTACCTGACTGTACGGCAAGATTTATGTCTGACAGCATACAAAGCAGTCCAGTTACGGTTGAGTGGAAATTTATGTATGCAGATTGATGATTTGTAAATATTTTATTCGAATTTAAGTCACTGGTTATCTGTGCAGCAGCCATTTTCTACAAGATTTTTGGAATGAAACGTAAGTTTGAAACAGGTAGATGATTACCTAAGTTATCAGCGTCTAGTTGCGACTTTTTGTTAATTGCTACCTTTTGTTCACTCCGTTCCACGTCGGAAAATAAATTATTTGATTCGTCTCATTGATTCGATAATTCGATTAATTTGGCCGAGTTTTGTTTAAACATATTTTTTTACTAATTTTAAGCGGCATAATTATGAGTGGTTTTAGGAAACCAAACATTCGTATTGAAATTGTTAGCCTTAGCTTGCAATTGGTCTACGGACTGAAGTGATTTACTTTAGGCATTGTTTAAACTCGGTTTTCTGGTTTTTAATACCTATAAAATGCGGTAATATGATATCTGAAGTAATTTCATGACATGAGCTTCACTTTCATTAATTTACATATTGTTATTCAAATACTTTTTTACAAAGACACTGACCTGCACACACATATTTTTTTACACAACTTTGTAAATAAATGTTTAAGTAAAGTGAAACAGCTGTCAGCGAGCATAAACCGTTTAAAACAATCCTCCATAATAATAGCGAACTTCTTTTGAGACATCTCCACCATCCAAGGCAAACATTTAAATTAGTATCTTTCTTAAGAAAAAGAAATACATTACATGGAAAAACTGAAGTAAATAAGATTCTCCTAAAATTGTCTTCTAAAACATGTCTCACGAAATTCTTTGAAAAAGTCGTCGTCATTAAATGTTTCGATGTAATTGTTTTATTCTGACGCATCGTCTGCGTCTGTGTACCTAAGGACATTGTTTGATTTTGTGGTGCTTTTTTCTCAATCGACAAAATATCTTCAATTCCACTACCAATAGGTACCTACTTAGAAATCATGAAATATATAAAAATTGAAAACTAGATAGACCTCACTTTGAGACTTCAAATATCCAACGACTATTCGAGATTAATCGATGCAAACGAATGACTTAATTGTAGGGGTACCGATTAGCGTGAGTTATGCTAGAGCGCGCTGGTAAATTATAGCTAAACGGTTGCTCAGTTTGATTGGTAACAGCGCCACCAATTCCAAAGTACTTTTAGGCCCACGAGTAATAAAGATAAGCTCGTGAATGCAAAACGAAGATAAACCACAAAACAACATTACGAAGCCACGAGTCACAATAATAGACAGGGCCGAAGCGGGGAGGCAACAGTACCTACGTGTGTAAAAATGTCGTCCTTATTTAGGTATTGACTGCCTATAATACTAATCAGTTGCATGATGACACAACACAGTGACAATTCAACACACTTTTTAAAAGTGATATAAAGTCATTAGAAACGATGAAAAAAATATTAAACCTAACCTAACCTACTTAACCCAGTTAATAAAGTTCTTGTTTCATCACTTTCCATGACTTTATATTACTTTTTAAAGATGTGATGAATTATCATTTTGATGAGTTATCCGGTCACCTACTAATTATATGTCCGTACAAATTTTTACTTTTCTTGAATACATAACATTTATTAACCCTTCGATGGGCAATGTGGTCTGGCCAGGCCATTTGGATTTTCGTAAGATATTTTATTTTTTCCGTTGACTTTTTGGCATGCAGTATCAATATACTATATAACTCGGCGAGCTGCGTCGAATGGTTGTTTGGTAGAATAAGAAAAAAAATTACACTAAAGCTTAAAGGACTGTACCACATGGTCTGAATAGGCCATCGCATGTGGCATCAAAGTTTGGTGGGTCTGCGGTTCAGATACCAATTACTCGTTCAGAGGTCAAATTTGCATGGGAAATCTTCCAGATGCTGATCTTGAAGTGAATCTAGATGCACGAGTGGTGTTGGATTTAGTTGACAAGTATCGCTATACCGGCCGAACAGTATACTGCAATAACTTTTTTACGTCACTCGACTTGGAAAAATAACTTGCCATCGTTGGTACGTTACGCGCAAACAGGTTTTTTGTCCCGTTATAGACACATATACGGAAAGTCTTCAAATTACGCTCTACGCATCAAGGCTTGGCCTAATTTAGCATATCATTTGCGATATCCACATTAACAATGGGAATGTATGGCGAGCGATATGCAGAAATAGGAAAAGCCACGAGCCAGGCTTACGACACACATACCACATATTGATATGTTTATTCACATTATTTGCACACTTTCCTTTATCTAAAACTAGCCTTTATAGTCCACACCTCTTATATACATTGCCAATCAAAGGATTAATTAGTGACACTCGAACGCTATTGAGATCTGTCAACAGTATTAAGGTATTATATATTATTATGTAAATATATAAGATGTAGATTTGTTGCGATAGTGTGATACGACTCTTCACTATGAATTTGAATCAATTTAATTCGTTTTTATAAGACAATATCATTTAATTGAAACTGATTGTATTGATCGGATTATTCCCACAAACCGCCGAAATTAGCGGCGTTTGGCGCCGAGGCAAATTCAAGCGGCGGTCTCCCGGTTCAGCCGCCCGCGAGCGTCGGACACACTGCGCATTAGGATGCGGCGCCCCTGGGAATAGGGGTATTCAATATTATTCATCTCAGAAAAGCTGAAGAAAATGCGACTGTAAATTTCGTTTCTGGAATACATTTTTGATGTGTAAATACATACAGATTACTTTAAGGACGCACTTTCAAAGTTTCACCGTAATATCGCATACACTTGTCTTGTTTGATACCTGATATTATTTAACGTAAATAATTCCATTTTTTTGTACTAGCTATAATATTTGGCTACCAGAAGCTGAAAAACCAACATTACTTCAAAACACTCGACCAAAAATATGATAGAGAGAAATTTCTTTATGTAGATTTGCACTGTGTTTGACAGTTTGAATAGGAATTTTCGTTGAAGGGCGGTCTGAACACGGAGTGAAATACAACACTACCTATCTACACAATTCCGTGTTGGCAAGGTATCCCCGAAACTAAGGACGGTGGATGTGGCATAAAAAAAATTGCTAAATTATCATAAAAGGGGTTAGGATGAAGTTAGAAAAAACACAATATAATATACCTATCAATCTCATGCTCCCATTCTTGAATTACTAACATTATTCTCTGCGGCAGATGGCAGCCAAAAATATGGGAAATAATTAAAGAGTAAAATTTCAGTAATTCAAAAATGCAAGCATGAGATTGATGGAAATGATGGATTGTAATCTGGTGCAAAAGCTCAATTGGAAGAGACGCCAGTCCCGGTAAGATTGGATGATTTGGTTAGAAACCCAGTTGCAATCGTTAAATTTTCATTTTCAGTGTCTTTGTCTTTTTCATATTCACATTGAGAATTGTTGACATTATAATTTATAGTAATTTTAACCGATGCGACGTTGTTTTTTTCTTTATATCTTTCCACCTATTAAAATAATCAACACGCGAAAGTCTCAATGTGTTGTGGTTCTCCTTGTACGTGACGCATAACTTTCGCGGATGATTTTGGTAATTTAAGAAGTTGGTCATGCAACCACAGCCCCAAATAAGAGCAGAACCATTCATTAAGCAAATCGCGACATATCTGAACCAAACAGCCTTGCCAAAAGTTAATAAATCGTAAATGAAATAAGTATTAAAGAATTACGATTGCATTGGGTAAAACATTTTGATGTATTATTTAACCGACGCTGTTGGCCCACATCCAGTGCCGGTATTAATTTATTACAAATTACTTAAATTATAATTTGATCTTATGTTTGCATGTAGCGAAATACAACTTTTTAAAGTATTGCTTATAATATCTAGTATAAAAGATTCAGAAACTGATCTCTAGATAAACTAGTTTAATAACTAATCAACATTTTTGTCAAACCAGCGATAAAATTACGCGGTCGATAAAATGCTATTGTCGAAAATCGAACATCGTGACTGGCGGTGACAGCTCTAAAACGAAGTGTTCATTTCGTTTGTTCGAAGTTTTAAGGAGCACTCTTGATTTATGATGGGAAAGTTCCAATGATTGGAGCCACCGCGAGCTCCTACTGAGAGAGGTTTGGGGGTGGGCACGGAGGTGTGAGCAGAAGCTGTGGGAAGACGGTGACAGAACTATAATTAGTGTCCGACTCGGTAAAATGAATTACCCGCGACATAACAACAGGTTTGACGTACTCCATCATCATCATGCGCGCCTGATACTTGGCACCAGTGGCGCGCAGTTCATAAAGACTGATAAACTATACACGGCTCTAAAACGAACGAGAAAATAAAATCTGACCTAAATTACCGATGAACGAATGGGTAAATTTTTTGCACATATCTGAATTTTTGTTCTTTATAAATTAATCTTAGCTGTTATTGTTATTATACTTTATCGCTCTTATTACGTCTTCCGAACCATCAACTTCATGATGAAAATGAACCTTACAAAATGAAGTTGCTCATTATCTTAAGAAATGTTTTGTTTTGGAGGATTTGATAAATTCGAATATTTTTGCTATATTCGCCAAAATAAAATATTAAGAGCATTGAAATTCAAACACTACCCGCAATAGGTACTCGATTTACTTGTGGTAAGTTTTTATTTTATAGTTACCAAAAAAATATCTGAAATAAAATAAAAAATCAAATCATATAAGATTGTTAGATTCTCTTATGTTGATGATACTAGTATTATAATATGTCATTTAGCTTATAAGTTTTTTTTTTAAATTTTAGCCTTAAGAAAGAAGGGTATTTTAAACTTTGAATTGGATTTTAAAATGTTAAATTCTATATAAGCCAGCTTTGTTAGTTGCAAATCGCAAATTTGCCACAATTTAACCCGGAGAGCTGCGAACGCCTCTGCCTACTGCACTGGTAAGGTGAGGATAATGGCACGGTGAAAAACCCTTCGAGACGCAGGTACTTATTGATTTCGTCTGACGAATTGCTCAGAATCTTAAGTGGGCACCGGGCGCAATAATTTTGAAATTTACTTCATCTTTAAAATATAAAAAGAAAAGGAAAAGCTCCTTCTGCACCAGTGTGCGCACAACTCTCCCAGACCTCCCGCAGTCAGCCAAGCCACTTCACAGCAACATGTTTATTCTCGTAAGTTAGCATTGTTTTACATATTTATCTATTATCTGCATACAATATTCGTATCTTCGAATACCAAATTGAAATTATTTCCACTAATCAATTATTTTCTAAGATCAATAAAGTTTTCTACTGATTACTGAAAAGCTGAATTAATGCTTAAACTTAATTCAATAAAAAATAACCTTAGCAACCCAATGCAGCGGGCTTTTCTGACTCAGCCACCTGTTAAAGAAATTTTATCAAAATATTTATTTTATATTACCTATAAAACACTAGGTAATATCTTATTTTATTCCTCATAAAATTTTACGGAGTTAACTAAATTTTATGTGCCGTAATAGAGTTCAATAGTTCTTGTACCAATCGTGACGTTGAAATATTTCCCCAGGTATGCGTAGTGTCCTTGTTATCGTGCTCCCTGGGGGCCCCGCTGGCGGGCCTCCTTGAGGAGCACCCCGCGGCCCCCATCTCCCGCTCCAGCTCGAGCTCCGTCACCATCCACAAGAAGACCATCCACGCGGTGCCTCTGCTTCATACGCAGGAAGTTCACAGCTACCCAATCGTGCACAGTACTCCAATAGTCCACGCCACACCCGTTGTTCACGCCACGGTCCACAGTGCGCCCGTGATTCACCATTCAGCCCTCGTTCAAGAAATTCATCAAACTGTTCCAGTAGTCCATGAAGTTCACCAAGCTGCTCCTGTAGTTCATTCTGCCGCGGTGGTTCATGAAGTTCACCACGCAGCTCCTGTAGTCCACGAAGTTCACCATACAGCTCCCGTGGTTCACGAAGTTCATTCTGCACCGTTAGTTCATGCTGTCCACCACGCTTCTCCAGTCGTTCACGGAGTTCACCACGTAACTCCCGTAGTTCACGCAGTTCATTCTGCGGCAATAGTTCACCATGCCACCCCGGTAGTTCACCACGTTTCTCCGGTTGTACATGAAGTACACTCTATCCCGGTAGCCCGTCATGCGGAATACCATTCCTTGCCCGGTTCCAAAACTACCGTCACCCGAAGCAGTTCTTCTGTTGATCATTCTGGTCACCACTGATGACTGTCTAATTAAGCCATATAATTCAAATAGTAAATCATCTATTCATTCAGGTTCATGGCTATCATCATTTCATAAGGTCTCTAAATAAATATTAAAGTAAAAGACTTCTTAAGTGTTTCAACTCGAACTAATAAAAACTATATATAAATTTCCAAAATAAAATCGTAGATTTTTGTTCGCAAAGAAGTGTATTTTTTTTTAAATCATCGTAGATATGATATTATATTTATTACAAAATTAAGTTTTTATTAACTAAAACGTCATTTTTAAAAATTATTTTATAATTTTAAAACAGTCTACAAAACGACATTTATGAGACTAGACACGAAAGGAAAATAAAAACATAAAAGATATCTAACTTTTTAATTAACTTTTTTAACTTTTAAAAATAATATGCAATTATTAGCGCTTAAAGGTTAGTACATAACTAAGTACTTATTTTTTATTAGTGTATATTTTATTTAAGGAATATAATTTTTGTATTATCTAAGTAATAAACAAACTGTAAAAAATATGTATTACTAAGTAGGTAAACGTTTTAAAATTGCTTGTTTGATTTTTGAATATTTTTACCAAAATTCCACCGCCCCGTTGCCGGGCAAAATCCCACTTTTATTAACATATTATCAGTAGGCGGAAAAATAATATCCCAAGTATGAACACACATTTCTCGAAAAATTACCATAGCCAAATTATAACGTATTTTCCCAACTTAAATATAATTTTATAACCGTGAGGTTATTTTCCAAGGGCTTGAAAGGAAAAGCCTTTTTTGCATTCTTCTCGAAAAAAGGAAGCAAATTTCCGTTTGTTTACGGGAAAATGTTTGAAAGAATAGTTGGAAACCGCTAATAAGAATTAAGTGGGATTCTTTTAACTGAATCGGTACATCGCCATTTCACTAGTTGTGAATTACATGTGTTTTCGGCGACGGTTTTCTCTGCGTTATATAACGAAAGTTTTTTCTAACAAATTTCTTTTAATTTGGGATCAAGTTTTTAAAAGTTCTTTCCCATCTCGAACTTTTGCTTTCTCCCTCCAACATTCTCTGTCGCGGCGTTCTGCATCAATGTTTTCGAGGTTTTTTTTATATTACGACATATTTCCAGCAACATTATAAAAATACAATACACATTCATAATAGGTAATTAATCGAACAAAAAATGTGCCTTGTGAAAAGGATTAATTAATAGAATATGTGTATGAACTACGTCACTAGACGTTACGTATTTTTACTATATTAATTCATATATGCACTTGTTTACATAAACAAAAGAAATACGCATTTTTGACAAAAATTATTTATTATTTAAATTATTTTTATACTTGCTTCATTGCCTGTCTGATATGATAAGGTAGTTCCAATAAATAGTTCTAATTTTGAGTTAAGGTTCATTGAACTCGAATAATACCACGCATTACGCAGAAATGTTTCACAATACTAACCAACTCACCGACAGCTGAAATAAGTAGGTATGTTTAGATTAACATTTTACTTGCATGAATACTATATTTTGTAAAAATTTGATGCATTTATTATTTATTAATGAATAGTTAGCTAGGTAATTTATAAATTTAGCCCTTTACTAAATGTGAAATAAGATATATTGGAATAATGCAATTAATTTAAATTGATTCGTTAATTAAAAGCCACAATAAATTATATTGCTCCAAATCCAACCGAATAGTTTTTGTTTTTGGTGATTCTTTCTCGGTGTCAACACAGTTGGTCGATGTATGTACTAAAATGTAAATAAAAATAAACATTAGGAACTTAGTACGCTACATAACTGCAGTTAACAAAAAAATAACAAACACTTTATGTATATAAATATAAATATATTCAAGATATAACAAATAACGAAAAAAAGTAAGTTACTTTATTAAATCCTACATGTACCCAAACGAACGACTACACAAATATTAACATTTTACACATATATGTTTATATTTACGTAAAATGTTAATATTTTTCTAGTCGTTCGTTTGGGTGCATGTAGGATTTAATAAAGTAAATTAGTTTTTCTCGTTATTTGATAATGCGACCCCAACTGGGGGTTTATTCATTTTTCACGACGCCATAGTTCGCGAGTAAGACGTGTATGTAAAAAATACGCAAGATCTCAAAATGAGAAAGTCTTTCATTTACCTTTTATATTATGTGAGTTAGGTATTAGTTTTCATTATTCAAGAATTATATTGGTTTTATTGCTGGTTAATTGATGTATGGTTCATTTAATTAAATGAACAGCTAGTAAACTGCTGTCCAACTAGTAAATGACGGATAACTGGATAACTTATATACTGTTCGAGATCACTGCCAACCGCAAGGTGATTGAGTGCCGTGTAAAAGATCGCAGAGGTCACTGTTATTCTGGCATTGGACCATTTTACAAGCGTGTTTGCCACTAAAAGTGAAGGGCTCTCCCCTTCTGGAGAACTTATCCAAATGTTTTCAAAGGCCATTTCAATTTCTAGTGAATGTTAATCCTGGAGGCAGAAACAGTAACGTACGATCATGTTATGCGCAGATACGAAAATAATGCAGGGCCAACTGGGATACGAACCCAGGATCTTTGTCTTACCGGGACAACGCCTCTAACCACTCGACCATTGTGACTTGGTTTTTTAAACGTTTTTTTAGCCGATGACTCTCAGAGTTTACAATATTATCCTCAAACAATTTTTATGTGTCTTCTTTTGTGTTACGTTTTTTTATATTTAGGTACATATTAGGATTATCTTATTTTGTGATAAATATTACGTTGGTGGGTATAACCCTCAAAAGATTATTCTAATAACATTAAATAATGAATTACCTGACATATGTTGTAATTGAGTGAATCAAATACCTATTTGATTGGTAAGTTTTTAGATTCTATTTTTGATTTCTATTTGATTGTGTTAAAATTAGGTATAACAGATGACTTTGTTACTGAGATCATGTATTAATATGAATGAAGCAAGTAGTGTGTGTGTGTGCGTCAGGACTGCCGAGACAGAAATGTGTTTCATCTTCCGTGCGTATTCCGATGGTTAGTTTGCAAACTCAACTTCGGTCAACTATCATATTTCAAAAACCAAAATGATTTTGCTTACTCCCGAATACCAAGACTCAATCGCTGTCGTTAATAGTCAATATTGCAGAGTATCGTGGCGTTCACCTCACGTCACATCTGCCGACTCCTCCGGAGAAATGTTGGTTCGTTAGTTAGTTACTAATTTACGATGGTGTTTTTTGTCCAAGGAGTATTTGTTGTTCACGGCAAATAATACGCATATTTCTTCAAATGCTTTTTTTATTAGCCGAAAAGAACATAAATAGTTTTAAATAATCAGACTTGAGACTTAATGATGGTGAACAGCGATGACTGGAGCAGAGTGGATGATGGGAACAGTCTTGATGAGGGGGGCGGAGTGGTGCACCACGGAGCTGCTGTGAGACACTGCGTGGGACACGGGGTGGGAGTGCACCAAGGGGACGGCGTGCACGGAGTGCACCACGGGCACGGTCTTGATGATTGGGGCGGAGTGGATGACGGGCACGGTCTTGATAATGGGGGCGGAGTGGTGCACGACGGAGCTGCTATGCGACACGGCGTGGGACACGGGGTGAGTGTGCACCACTGGCACGGCGTGCACGAGGGGAGCGGCGTGCAACACGGGGGCGGAGTGCACGGCTACCAGGCCGGGAGCGGCGGCGGCGCAAGCCAGCAAGGCGGAAAGAACAAACTGGGGAAACGTGTTATACAATTAATAAACACATAGAATTCAAAATACACGGTATAAATCTCTTTGTAATGTTTGTGAAAAATGTATCGTAGATTTTAAGACCATGGAAAAAATGATCGAGTGAATCGGTCTAGAGGTGTTTCAAAGGGGGACATTTAAATCAGGAACAGATTACAGGAAAATTAAAAAAAAGCAAACGCTTAGTAGTGTGATTTTTTTATGCCGACCATATTTCGCTTTATCCGGGTGTATTTTTAAATAATAACAGTAATTAAATGTTTGTATCAAGACCTATATTAGGTATGAGTGGATAAACATCAAAAATATTTAAAGGTTTGGTGGAAAACAAAACAGTTTAGAGATAAATCAGAATTATTCAAAATTATCATTGGGAGTAAAAAATAGTTAAATGGTGATCCAAACAAACTTACGAAGTTGAACATGATGATATTTTGGGGTCGGTTAGTTGGGCTGTTGATTGCAGAAATAACCAGAAGGTAACTGTTGAGTGTGACTCGCTATTCCTGGGTTTTATAGTAGTTCTCGTCCTTCCTACAAACCCGCCGCCAGGGGGGGCGGGGAACAGGAGGTGGCGGAGGCCACCCACTATTAACACGAGATGTTTGCCACTTTGTAAACTGGATATCGTGATTACATTGCTATGACGATGTACACATTGATTCATTTTATTATTCATGAACTTTTTTACAACGTGACACAAATTTGACATGTGCTGATCAATCGCAGATAGTCAGTCACTCACCTCTGCTGTGTTATCAATGCCGATGAAATATGAAAAGTGCGTAATGTTATTCTTATTTTGATGATCGTTTCATTATTAATTAATTTTAATTTAAACGTAGTTATTTAAACTCTAAATGTGTACCAAATCCATAGATAATTATTATTGTATTTTAGCTACCAACTTGAACAGCACAACTTTCATTAAACTCGAAACGCTGAAACAGAACCCTCTGCTTCGACTTACTCCTCCTGATTTTGTTTAATTAAATATATCGTCTGTAAGAGCTTCTTCAGAAGGCGAAACAGCTGTCACGCGTAGTAATAATAATAATAATAATAATTACATAGCGGAACTCGTTTCTGAATAAACTGTTTTTTTATAAGTTGAATACAAATAATATTGAACGCACAAAAGAAAAAAAATAAATTAAAATGGAGTTAAAGTAAAGTAGATGATATTAAATAAAAATATAAAAGAGTTTTAAGAATAAACCGACATTATTTCTCTGTGGATAATAATAATATTTTTTATTCCATGATGTCGGGAGGTTACTGTAATCCCACACGTCCTATAGATACACACATTAAATACACTTTCCTGAGAATCAAACCTTTCACATGTATGTATTTCGTAAATAGTAAACACAGAAAAAACATAACCCACCGACCAGTTCAAATAATATTCCTAGTAGGTAAATATCGATTTATTGGAAATAATCCTGGCAGACGTAGTGAACTTTTAATTTTAGCTTGATAAATTTCTTAGATTATTATATATTCAACTGTGAACTAACAAAAAATCATTTGGCCTCAATGTAAAATAATTGATGGAAAAATATAACTAACGCAAGTAGTTCTTAATATTTCTATTTTTGATACTGATCGGTTTTACATTGTTTCAATATATCATAACATAACATAGGTAGGTTTGTAGGTACAATTCCAAGGTAACAAATAACCTGAAAATATTTGAAAATCTCCTACTACCATCACGGTAAGCGGAAAGTGTTGCTTGTTTGTTAGATGGAGCCAGCCGAGGAATTGAACTCACAAAGCCTGGGCGGGAACCAGACGCGATGCCAACTCTGTAACTGATCTGTCAATGTGAAAAATATTATCAAAAAATCACATTTTAACAAACACCGGCAATTTGGTCTTTATGATAATATCTACATTACATTACTTTTCTAGCCTTAAAATCCAAGTATTATCTAACTCTGAACAACTCGAGGATATTGGGAAGAGAAAGGTGGGGAAATACCTGCATATTCAGATATGGTCATTAAACACGTCTAAAGCCATTTCAAGCAACGTTTCAATTCTCAATTATGATATCTTCCACTCCAATTATGAACCAGCAACCTCTGGCCGATTTTAAAAATAAATCATAATTTCGAAATATTTTAAATAAGAAAACTTTTTTTTTAAAATTATATTAGTTCCACACTGGCTGGATGAGGACGAAAAATTCCCTCAGGGTCTATTTCACCTTTGAGGATGCTGTGTGGAGGGTCTTTTTAGGAAAAGGAAGGAGTGGAAGTTCTGGGAAAGACAAATGTGAGAGGGGGGGGGGGGCAGGTGTGGAGGTCAATGTGTCCAGTAGTGACGCACTCCAATGCAAGGCGATGTGTCGCTGGATAACTCAAAGGGTCTCCATCAACTAGTCTCTTCCGATCCGGCCCGCCATGCAGTAGTTGGGCAAAAGCATCCGCCGCCAAGACCTAGACAAACCTCACCCCATGAACTCGGGCACCCCTGCTAAGTCACCAAATGTAGCGAAACACTTGGGGTGACCTCTTGCAGGGGTGTTGGGGTGACCTCTTGTTCTTCCAATAAATAGTTCTACTTGTTTTTTATTAATGTTTTATTTCCGCAATGACGACTCTCAAACTCTTCACATTAAACAAAAGACCTCCCTAGTTAGGTTTGCAGGCATTTGTATGTTTTTGTTATTATATAATTTTTATCCACTTTAATTTGACTAAATGCGTCTTTTTTAATTGTTGATATTTTATCATTATTCTGAAATGGGTATTTAAATAATAGATAGGCAGCATTTAATTTATCTTTTTTGGTTCACGAACCCTTACATGACGTTGTTATTTACTGAATCTTCTGAACTGGGTGCTAAAGTTGACATTTGTATTCTTATGTAGACAAAACCAGATGATAAGATACATTTTGTATCTTTTCGTGCGCGACAAAATGTCTTTATGACAACACTACGCTCCGCAACAAAAGAGTACGTACTTACAAATGTTTCGTGACACATAAGACGTGCATTAAAAAGGGTCATTTGAAAATAGTGCAACACTTAAGTGTACAACAAACTTTGTTTTTATGTCTACCTTGATGTCTCTTTGATATTTTGCATGATGCGAATGAAAAGTCGATAATGTGATACCGCACAATAGTTCCAACAACTAGGAGATATCCCATAAAAGGAATTATGCCTTGCTAAGAGGGGACGGTGACAGTGACGGTGGGAAATATTATTAAATACGGATCTCGTCACCAAGCACAGCTAAAGCTACTTTTCGATTTTAAATTTATTTATTTATTGTTTCTTTACATTGTATCTTTTTTTACGTTAGAATTTTTAACCTCACTAGGACACGCCTGTGTTGAGGTTAATAATTTTACAAAATAATAAAATAAAAAATAGGACATAGATTATTTATTAAGAGAAAAATATTGTTACATTGACATTTCTACGAATCGGATACCTAGATAGTACCTATGTATATATAATTTCAGCCAATTCATTACAGTGTAATTTAGTAAACATTTAGGGTGACCATGATATACATTGATATTTAATTGCAAGAAAAAATAAAATAAACTATTATTTTAAAAAGGAGAGAAAAAAGAAAGAAAAAAATATTGTAAAAGGAAAAGGATGAAAAAATATACATGTACAAAATATTATGCCACAATTTAAAACGAAAAAGATGAAAAAATATGTTGGAAATCCTCGGATAGCACAAATAATTTAACATACTTTTTAAATGTACACAACAAATTTGACGACTTAATGTGATCTGGAAGACTATTAAAAATAAGTGGAGCCTGGTAAAAATAAAGTCATTGCCCAAATGAGGATTTGGAGTGAATTGCCATTAAGTTCAGACCACAGCCAATTCTTGTAGTAGGAATTTGCTGCATTATTTTCGCAGAACTAATATTGTTAAAAAATCTGCACAGCGTTTGTGTGATAAATAGTTGTTTTAAATTCATGATATTACATTCCATATAAAGTAACTGTGCAAGATATCTAAATTTTTTCTTGTACATAACTTTAAGAATCAGTCTTTGGACAATATTAAGCGGTTCTATTACAGTCTTCAGGCAGGAACCCCAGCATACTATACTATACGAAAGTAGACACTGAATTATAGCATAATAAACTGTTTTTAATTTTTCCTTGTCTAGTACGTGCCTGAGATCTTTAAGAATATAGGTTATTTTCCTAATTTTATTTACCAACATTTCGACGTGATCATTCCACCTCAATTTTTTTAAATTTTTACCTCCAGGTATTTGACGCTGTCTACACTTCCAAGGGGTTGCAGTTGCACGTTTGCACACAATTGTGAATTATCAAATTATGAGAGGTAGATGGCTGACTTTATAAGAAATGCTAAAAGTGATGTATTTGTTTTTTTCTTTATTTAAATTTAGAATATTATTACTCATATAATTATTAACTACTCTTAAACCTGTATCACATTTATCAAAAGTTTCACTCCAATTTTTTCCCTGTCAAATATTAAGGCAGTATCATCTGCAAAACTTTTTTTTTTATGTTACACCTCACAGGAGCGTCCCTGCCTGTGCAGTGTACAGACAGGGGAACTATGTCACCACCCGGTGACATAGTTCCTCGTGTTAATAATGATAACAATGTTATCTGGAATTTTTTATATAAATCAGGAATAATATTGGCCCGAGTACACTACCTTGTGGGACTCCAAAAGAGATTGATTTACTATTTCTTAACATTTTATTTATTTCTAGTCGCTGTGTTCTAATCACTAAGGTAAGATCTGAACCAACCCATTGCTGTATTATTAATGCCTAAAGATAATATTTTTTAAGAAGCAACTCGTGGGAAACCGTATCAAAGGCCTTTAAATAAGTCCAAAAATACCTTTGTTGCCATTGTCCAGAGCGTTTATAACTTTGGTCAATATCTTCAATAAAGCATCACTCGTACCTCTATGCTCTCTGAAACCAAATTGGTTGTCCGAGTATTTTGTATTTTTCTAAGAATGATACTAATCTTGACTTAGCCAATCTTTTTATTATTTTTGAGAGAGTATTGAGCAAATATATGGGTCTGTAATTATTAACATTTTCATGATCTCCACCTTTGAAAAGAGGTATAATCTTAGCATTTTTACAGTGAGAAGGAAATATGTCATTCTTAAAACCAAGATTAAAATTATGAGTTATAGGACCAGCCAACTCATAGACATGCTGTTTATAAACCATGATATTTAAGCCATCGATACCACAGGAAAAATACATTTTTAATTCATTTATATATCTAGTAACTTCATAAATGCTAGTAGTTTTAAATTCAAAACTATCTCCTGTAACTTGAGTACCATATATAAAATTGTTAACAAGACACATTTCGTTGGTTTTATTTGCACTGCACAAGTTTTTTTGCGAATCTAGGACCAATATCACTGAAGAAGTTATTAACATGGTTGGTAATTATATGTTGATGCTCTTCTATTGAGATAATTTTGTTATTGATTTCCATTTTTTTATGGACACTCGCTCCTTTTTAATATTTATGGCTTCCTTTATAATCTTCCAGTGTTGCTTAGTATTACTACTGACTTTATCCAGTTTCTTTATAATTTTATAATTTATAATATTTTATAATTTTTGTACACCAGTTTCTATATCTCTTATAATAAGCCAGCAGTTGAATATTATTAAACTCTCCTCGACATTTGTTGTGCAGTTTATCGCGGGTTCTCAGGCATTTGATAAAATTCCATCATGTATCCAAGGTATTAAGTATTTGATGTTATGTTTTACACTGTAACTTTAAATGACTGTGGTAGTTACTAAACCACTTCTTCGACTGTTAGTTTATAATAATTGCTGAAGGATCATGATTCGGCGGTCGGTTATAATTATATGAAATTATTGTTTCATTTCAAATTAGGTTATAATTCTAATAAATAATAAATTCATTTAAGAAATTGTGCTTATTCAGAAGTAAAATTATGTAAGCTTGTAAACTTTTCACAGCGTGCCTTTATCGGAGTAGCTTTACAAGTTGTGTCCGAAACTAATTGTTGGCGAGTTTTTTTTTTTATTTTTTTTTTTTTATATTAACTCCACACAGGAGGCCCCGAAGAAAATAATTTCCCTCAGGGCCTATGTCATCTTTGGGGATGCTGTGTGGAGGGTCTTTTTGTGGAGAGGAAGGAGTGAACATGGGTCTTGAAGAGTCCCATGTTGTAGGAGGGAGGAAACACAGAGGCCGGCAGTTCGTTCCACAGCCGAGCTGTTGAACTTAAGAACGAATCGTAGAAGCGACCCGTTCTCATGTGACAAATGTCAACCGTGTACAAATGTTGGGCGCGCGTTTGGCGTGTATCCCGACTATGCACCGGTGCCGAAGGGATCAATGACGCTAGTTCCTCAGAGCATCTTCCATTGTAATACCGATAGAACAAGGACAGCATACCTACCTGACGCCTGTGCTCTAAAGATTGCAGTCCGCTTGTTAAGATTGGGGAATCTATCAAACGGACTGCCCGTTTTTGCACAGAGTCAAGGGTTTTTTTCAGGTATTTAGGGGCTCCGGACCAGAGATGGCTACCAAATTCGAGAGTGGGGCGCACTTGCGATTTGTACAGGGTCAGCAGTTGTGTACTATTAAAGTATCTGCGGGCCCTGTACAGTACGCCCAGCTTCTGAGAGGCCAGCTTTACTCTGGCTTCAATGGAGCCCCCGTACTTGAGCTGGTCACTTATAGTTACACCAAGCATATCAATGGAAGGCCTGTTCGGAAGATTGCTTCCGTTGAAGGAGACTAGATTCTCATTTGGATCCCTTTTAGACGTAATCAGACAGGATTGGGTCTTTGAAACATTAAATTCGACGAGATTATTTTTACCCCAGGAGGAAATACTCTCGAGATAACCGTCCATTCTCTGCTTCAAAGCCCTCCGAGCCGTTGGAGTTTGTGTGCCCTTTGGGGGCTTGTCAAACAAAAAGCTATCATGAACTGTACTGTCATCCGCGTAACAATGAATTGGTGCACATGTGAAAAGGTCATTGATGTGCAACAAAAACAAAGTCGGAGACAGAACCGATCCCTGTGGGACGCCAGCATTTATGGAGTGTAAGGAAGAGGTGAAACCGTCAGCAACCGTTAATTAGTTAAGTTAATCAAATTTAGAATCAATAAAAACACATAAATTTGTTTTTGACCACTTTAGTTTTTTTTAACTCTACCTAATATATATGTCAATATTTTGTATCGCAGATTAGTTTTTTAATATTCTCCTGATGAAGGAAGTGTTCTTTCGAAACCGGTAGATTTTAAATAAAATTAAAATGGACAAAAACAAATTTATTTGTTTTTATTTTAAATTATGACGAGCCACAAAGTAGATGCTTTTTACAAATACGGAAAGTTAACATCGTTCAATTTAAACAAAGTTCAATCCCAACAACACTAATTAGTAATTACCTTATAAAACACCTCTTGTTATCTTATCTACACATGTATCTACTTCTCCAGAGAGTGCGATACCCTTATAATTAAAAGTTTTTGTTGGTTTAGTCGATTACAAAATATTTTCAACATTTTCAAAATATATATTTAATGAATATATCGGATCATAATTTTATTACTTTTTGCCAAATATAAGTATTATTATGTACCTCAAAATCACTAAAATAAGCACTTAATGATAAAGATCACATCTGCCATACAATAAAGAAAATTAGGAAATTAATTTATATATTCTTACGAATCAGAAATTTCTTATCAATGAAAAATTTATTCTCAATATATTATGCATTAGTACAGTCTGTTCTGAAATATGCCATTATCAGTTGGGGAGCAGCTTACGAAACTAGCCATAAAAATTCATATTAAAAATAATTCTAAAAAAACCTCCAGACTTCCCCACTGAACGCTGTTACATAACAGATCTCTCAAACACATTTTAAAATCCCCACGAAACTAAATTCAACGCAGAACTAGGCGACGCAGAACGGCGCGCATGCATACTGCGCACCAACGCAAAAACCCAACGGTTTTAAGACCGTCAGCCATCTTCACTTCGATCCAGGGGGGTATAACTCCGAGAAAAAAGTGGGTCAGAAAAAAAGACACGGTAAATCTCTATGGCTATGAGACGTATATTTTCCACAAACCAGTGCGCAGTTCATGCATGTTTATAGGCCGCTGTCATTGGCCGATTTTAGGCTAGTGAATGGGGTTGGCTCCGATTGAGAATTATATTGTCTATGGTTACGCCTTTTTTATAGTTTCTATCCTAGTCGATGGTGAGTATGTCGTGTAGTGACGTATATTTTTCAGGAGCAGGCTTTTATCTATGGCAAAATTTTATTTTATTTATTAGAACCCATAGGCTCAGTACGAAAAACCCGAAGATATTGATCTAGTGAGTGGTTCATTTATGCTTCGATCCCACCCTCAGCCTTGAACGCTGCGCGCTTGGCTCGGGCCCCCATCATCGCCCGAGGCTAGCACGAGCACGTTTTGCGCGTACTACCTTTGTTTCCACTCTACAATGTCTGGAAGTAACACCTCGCTGGCCTAGCAACTCCTGCCTTCCCGAGACATCTCATGTAAGCGTGCACCAAACCTTTGCCTTATTATTTGCTTATTTAAAAACCTGTTACAAACGTCTGCCAGACGAAACCAATATGAGAAATAGATTTGTTCAATTCAATCAGTCAGGATTAATTTAGGATGTATATTGTGTGCCCTTTTGTGTTATACTATGTGTGTGCTTGTTAACCTGTAAATACACTCATTAATTATTACCATTTAGGTGTTTCATTTGACGAGAGAGTGGAGTCTTAAATTGTTGAATGTTCCCCCGTGTAAAGGCATAATTTCCCAACCCTACCTGAGCTAATATGCGTCCCTCGATTCTACCCCTGAAGCTGTTCAGCCGGCTCATTACACTGGCATCCATCGTGGCTCCGTTCCTAACACCGGTGCATAACGTGGGGCTCCAAATCCACCGTTCCTAACAACGCGTATTCGAAGAATTCAAAGTTCCTACATTTAAACACTTATTTATGAAAATTCAATTACTCAAATTATAAAAGAAAAAGATAAATAGCTGAAAATCGAACCAGACTTAAATATATATTTGCATGCCCTAAACTACACACTTCTTTTGCCCAGCACCATTATTTCTACTAAGGAAACATTTATTTAATAAATTACTAGAAGAAATTAAAAGCATTTATGATAAAAAACAAATATTGAACTATATTTGACTGGTCGGTGGCCGAGTTGACATCGCGTTTGGGTCCCACCCAGGCGTAGTGTGTTCAATTCCTCGGCTGGCTAAGTCCTCCATCACAACACAAGCAACATTTTCAGCTTACTGTGGTGGTAGTAGGAGATTTTCAAATATTGTCAGGTTATTCGTAACCCGGGAATGTTTGTCTTTCTTTAAAAAAAAAAAATATTTAAAAAAAATATATATAAAAAATATTTTAGGGAAATCGTTAACAAAAAAACTGATTCCCCTAGTTTCACTTGAAAATCTCATAAATTATCCTACTCTTCTCTATTTATCCTCAATAATATTTTTTTTTCTTCCTTCCAAATACAATAATTTGTATGGATTTTAATTTTGTTTTTTTTTTTTACTTTGTAACCTAGTTATATTATTTTGTCGCTAATGTACACTCCTCTTCCATCCACAAGGAAATGCTTTTAATGGAAGTGAACTATAAATTAAAACAGTATGACTTGTAAACATTGTATATTTATTGTAAAAAACACAAATAATAAACAAATACAAATACAAAAAAAAATACTTCTGACGATAGTATCTATATACCTTTACCCAGCAAACTTTTCAAGTCGCGAACTAACATGGATAGCTTCTTGGTCGTAAAATAAGCCAATTTAATTATTAAAAGTCTTATACTTTTGTTGTTGTTAAATGTTGGTAAACTTTCAGTTTGTGTAGTGTTTGGTAACTGAGTTATTCACAGTTATTCGGACGTCTAAACAAAACACAACATTATTAATCTTACGTTCAAATTGAAATAACATATTATGAGATCCTTGATTTTATATTATATCGACATATTATTATGAATATATATTTATATATTATCGTAAAAAATATTTTATTTTTTGACGGCCCACTTGGTCGAGGGGTAAGGCTCTCGACTTGCAAGCTGGAGGTCGCGGGTTCAAATCCCAAATAATTTTTTTTTGATTAATTTGTGTAATTTCATGTAATTTGTGTAATTTCATAGTGGAAGATACTACATTATCGGGCTGGTGTAAGACCACCGTTGAGAGTTGAAACGTTGCTTTAAATGTCTTTGGCCGTGTTTGGTGACCAGATCTGGATAGCCAGGTACTTTCCCACCTTTTCTTTGGGGATGCCATAGTTTCACTGGCTACATACGGTTTTGAACCGTAGCGACTCTTGTAGTGTTTCTCATAAAAATAGAAATAAAAAAAATTAAAAGTTACAAAAAAAAAACAGTTGGTTTTGTAGTTGCAATTTCATTTTATTTGTCGTGATAATGAAATGAAAGTAATCACTGCACTAGGCCCTAATGATGATGGGCGTAGATCGGAGCTGAGTGGATCAGGGGAGATCCATGGTGCACCACGGAGCTGCTGTGGGACACGGCGTGGGGCACGGAGTGTACCAGGGGGGCAGAGTGTATCAGGGGAGCGGAGTGGACAGAGTGCACCAGGGGGGCGGAGTGCAACAGGGGGGCGGAGTGGATCAGGGGGGCGGAGTGGATTAGGGGCGCAGAGTGCACCAGTGGAGCAGAGTGGAGGATGGGTTGGTGGCCGTGGTGGACTACGCTGCTGCTGTGGGACACCGACTGGGGCAGGGAGTGCACCAACGGGGCGGAATGCAGCAAGGGGGCGGAGTGCAGCAGGGGGGCGGAATGCACGGCCACTAGACCGGGGGCGGCCGCGACGCATGCCACAAGGGCGGACAGTACCAGCTAAAACAAACAAATTAATAATCAATTTTCAGAAAATTGCAATAGTTTTGGCCGATTGAAGATTATCAGCAATACATATTGCTTGTTTAATGCATTGGCCAGTATAATAATAACCTAATTACTAATTACATTCAAAATGCTTTGGGTACAATTGAAATAATTTCGTGTTTCATGAAACCCACAGATAAACTACGTTCACACAGCTTATGTGCTGGAGGAACAATTTTTATTCGAATGGAATTATTAATATTCTAGAAAAAAAAAGTTATTTAAAGTTTTATTATTATATTTTGAGTTGGTTTGATAGTACCAATACTCAATAGCGATTGAAACTGAAGCGTTATTTCAATATGTTAACCGAACATAACAAATATTTACTTTGTAGTGCGTTCAAACCGCGATGTGAAGCTTTTCTATAAAGTTTCATCACACCTAAAAAATACAATTGTTCACCTTTTAAAATTAATTTTATCTCAATTAAACATTTTAAATCACAATCATTTAAATATTATTTTAATGGAAGATAAAATAAAAATCAACGCAAACGATGATGTTCAGAGCGGTGTTTAATTTTAGAGGCCAATATAAAATTATTTGAATTCATCTGAATTATTTTCCACGAGCTTTGCGTAAGTAACAAAGAGATTGAAAAGTTTGTTTTCACCGCATAAACCACCGCTCACTGGGTTTTTGTTTGGTTGAAACCGCTGCGTGAAAGGAAAAACTTAAAATTTGTGTCAACTTCTACGGCCATTGGATAACCGTTTTGTTAAAACTTTAATATCTTTTTGAAGTAAAGTTATATTGTATACTCACAAACTTGAACATTTTGAAGTTTTGTTTGAAAGCGATAGAACGATTCAATGGGCTGCTGTTGAGCGACTGATAATTGTAATTGAACTCCTTTGGCTTTTATACGCAATTCAAATTAATATTTATCAAAAAGGAAGTGATTTCACTGCCTTGCCGTTAGTTCCCAGCCTATGCGAGATGCCTAGCCTAGCCCAACGCAGTACTGCATAGCTAGCAAAACATCCAAAAGGCAACAACACTCTCGTTTCGTACTGCCTGCAGAGGTCTATCGCCCGAACACTTCTGTTACTTCTACTCCATGGCCATTTTCCTTGAACAACATTAACGTTACTTGTTATAAATCACGCTTTAATATGATTATTGGTGGATTCATTATACGGGATAATTGTCCAATAGGCAAAGGTGCAACAAATTCAAAATGAAGAGATTACTATTATTGAAGATCAAGAATGTATTTAAATTTTAAAAATCTCATATAAACTTTCATAATTTAACTGTCATATTTAACAATTTGCAATGATGCCTTTTAAAAATCATTCTATGGTGCAGTTTATGTAAATGTTAAAGAAATGCTTTTGAAAAGTTATTTATTCAAAAAAGTGCCGTTAAATAATTCTAAAATGTACGAGTTTATCACTGCATAATGATTATTCACCTTTTCTTTGTTTCTCTATTAATTTATTTTTTTGTATTTTCTTATATTTTTTACTAGTTGCATTTTTAATTTAACTTGCTGATCTTATTTTTTTTTAAAAAAAAGTTTTAAATATTATTTAACATATGTTTAACTCACAACTTGTAACTTTAATTATTAATTAAATCAATACCACATACTTACTCTACAATTGCTAGTATGTACAAGAAATAATTGATGTGAAAACCCACTAAGGCGTAAATAAATAAATATTTGTTAATCTTAGTTATTTAATAAATTATATGAATTCAACAAGAATGTATCTATTTTTTAAGCTATTTGAAGTAACCCATTCAAAATAATTCTCTCGGTGCGCCTACTAACTTATAGCCAGCATTTCGACTGATAACCAGCATTTTAACATAAAAATGCATTCATTTATTTTCTTTATCGTATTCCATTTTTCACTAATCTATTTAAAATGCTGTCGGTATATAAAAGAATTCTGTTTATTTTGAATGAGTATTATGTAGGTACCTAATTTTAAAAAAAATTGTTTACTTTTTTATCCTTCCCGGGATGAATTTAATCCACGTCTTTCTATTATTTCTAAAATGTAAGGATTAAGGAAACTTATTTAAAAAAATGTAAGGATGCGCATAAAATTTCACTGAAACATTTTTTATCACATAAACAATTCATAATCGTGATCGTGATCCCTGCTTCCAAAAAGTTGGAAGAAGATTTGTTTGTTTTTCGCACAACGCAACATGACAAAACACCTACAAGTCTAAAGTAAATTGTGTATTTTTTATTCTATTATGTTTTTCGGGAAAATTACAAGAGAAAACATTTTCTTGTCCATTCATTCTGATGAAAAGACGCAGTAAAACCCACATTAAATATTATTAAAAAATAACCACGAAAGCAGAAATAAAAATCGTTCTTTTGTTATTCTTACTGTACCTACCTCTATTATTTATTTAGTAAATATATTTATAAAACATAGTACATTTATTGATTACTAATTAGTTGTTACCATATGTTACCATATATTTTAAAAGCAAGCAACTAAAGTCTGTATATATCTGAATTAGAAAACGTGTTAAAAAAACTGCAGCTTTTAAAATACAGGAAGTTTATTATCCTTCAAAATATCACGAACTAACCATGACGCAACTTCAAGGAGAAGCAAAATCATTCGATTCACGTTTTTAACAAAGAAAACAAAACTTGATAGGCTGTAATATTCACCTCCGTGATAGAGAGGTAAGATCTTTGGTTCTGGAGATATTTTTCGGATTCAAAACGCGGCGGAGGCAAAAAGTCTTTTATTCAAATGCTTACGGAAATAATTTGAACTAGTTCTTTTTATACTTGCACCTACTTTCAGAGAGTTAGTTTGGTGAAAAGATACTAATAATTTGAAATGCTTCATAAGATTAAATCGTATTTTTTAGGGCTGGACGTCTCTTGACTTTCCTAATAACTATCTTCCAACTAATAGAGAATTGTTGAAATATTATTTTCTTGACTTTAATAGCATGGCAAATAGAGTAATTAGCTTGACTTACAAACTCTGAATGATTTTATAAGGTAATTATTTGTAGTCATTAATTTTTTCGGGAGATGGCTGCAATATAGTTTTAGTCCTTCCGGGGGATTTGTTTGGACTTTTTATGTTTAGTACGGACTCTTTTCTTCATACCGGGCGAGTTTATTTATAGAATTATTCTTATGATTGGGAATTCCGGCGGAAAACGCTCAGGTTGTTTATTGAAGAATTCTTTCAGCATGGAAATGCCGGAGTCTTTATGTATTTGGGAAATCCTCATCCAACAAAATATTATTTTCTTCTTTCGAGGGATTTATCATTTAGGCTTTACTGAATATAAAAAATACTCTTTTCATTTAGCTTGTAATTATACATTCCATGTAATTAAACCCGAATGGTTGGAAACTGTTCTGTTTGTAAATCACAAAAAATTCGGCGTTAAGTCGTGATTTTTTCATTAACCCCACACTGGAGGCCTTGAGGAAAATAATTTCCCTCAAGGCCAATGTCATCTTTGGGGATGTTGTGTAGTGGGTCTTTTTAAGGGAAGGAAGGATAGAAAGTTCTGGGAAGGCAAAAGGTATGCGAGGTGGGTATGAATCTAGGGATCAGTCTGTCCAGGAGTGACGGACACATGAATGTATCCCTCTAGCTACGGTGCAAGGCGATGAGTCAAAAGAGACCAGTCAGAGAGGTTCAAGGGTCTCCCCAAACCAGCCTCTTCCGATGCTAAATCACCAAACGTAGCCAATCACTCGGGGTGATTTATGGTAAAGTTGTTGGTTATCCAATAAATGGTTCCCGGGGTGGCGGTACCAAAAGTCACCTCCTAAACTATAAACACATAAATTGCAATTCCCTGCCGACCTGTAAACTGCAATATTATATTGTAAAGCAGAGAACAGTATACTGCAAGTACCGGTAGTGTGCCGTGAGATGAAGCAATGCCCAGCTACAATGAACTCACCCAGCCCCGAGGCCGCCTTTGTATAGGCCGAGTGCCTCACGTTTCCTCAACTGTTCGGTAGGCTTGTTGATTGCCGGTAAGACGCATAATATTTTGTAAAAACAATGATCGTGATCTGGAAGAAGTGTATATTATACGAGTGTACAAGTTAAGCGAGTACCGCACTTTACTGAACCTGTTTACATATCACTCATTTCAAAACCTATTACATTCTCTGATAAATCATGACCGTAGAATAAGAAGACGATCCACTTCATGACTTCGAAAGGAACAAGTTACAAGTTCGACGGCCGCCGTGGTCGACAGGTAAGGCTCTCGGCTAGTAAGCCAGAGGTCGCGGGTTGAAATCCCAGCGCGCCCGCCATGGAGGTTTTTACTTTTAACAATGTTTAAGGTAAGCTGATCAGGAGTACAATAATGAGTACATATTACATTGCTTAATAGGCCGAGTACGGACAATACGAGTATAAGCGGGTACAATACTAGTTATCGTTGAGAGTTGTTGTACATTCAAGTAATAGTTGTTCAATAAATAATAATAAGAGTACAAGTTAGGTACTATGAAAGTAGTAGCGGAACAATATTTAATAACATTGTTGATGTTAGTAAAATAAATATGAAATGTTTATTGTTAAGCATATTAGTAATTAGCAAACTTTTATAATGGCAGATTAGGTGTTTTTTGGAACACTTGAAGATAAAGTGTGCATGTAAGAAAAAACAAATTTGTGTCATTTCAAAATTTGCTTATTTAAAATAATATATAGTATATTTGTTCACGTTTCAGAGTGGAGGATACTCTCAGTACCGACCTGGTGTAAGACCACCATTCAGTATTGAAACGTTGCTTGAAATGGCTTTGGCCGTGTTTGATGATCAGATCCGAATAGCCAGGTACTTCCCCACCTTCCTCTCTCTCAATCTCCTTTCCCTCCCAATTACCTTCAGCCTCACAACATACCCTATATTTTCATTAGTTCCAAACGCTAGGGAGCAATTAGGTTTCATATAAAAAAAATAATAAAAAAAGTGTAGTTTCAGATAAATTGTTCTTGGCCTGGGGGTGAAGATTGACCTGATGATAGTCAACCTCCGATGGTGTTTCTGTTATGACTGTTATATGTACCTCCTAGACTTAGAGAGACTTATCTAGGCAAGAAAGCATTAATGCTATTCAAGTGGCTGAGTTCATCCTCTCAGTACCATTACCATCTCCGCGTCATGTGCACCAAGTGCAAAATTAAAAAAAGTGCCTACGAGGCGTGCTGTGCGAGGAACGAAACGTGGCTGTAAGGGCTGTATAATGTACAATACACACATTTATGAGTAGTGCGACCTGTTCGATTAATCCAGAAACAGTACTCGTTACTTACTGTTTGTCTCTTGAGTCTACTGCGTCTGCGGGTAGTCCGCTTTGCGCCGGGCACCTGCGTGAAATAATAGTAAACAAATTATAGCGCAAGGTTCAAAAGCCGGTTTCATATTATTTCATGTGAATTTGATATGGTTGAAGAAAACCTTGATGAAAATAACGGCGTTACGTTTCAATCGTAAAAGACGTTGATAGCCAATTCAATACCAACTCGTATGGCGCCGTTTTTGTGAAAATTCTCCTCAAGGGCGATGTTCGCTAATAAGATCGAACGAGTTTGTTGCAGTGAAAATAATAGTTATAAATATCTCATAAAACATCATCTTAATTGGAGCAATTTTATTTTTATCAGGCGCACCTATGTCGACCGTACATGTCTCGATAAATTGTGGAGAATAACACAATTTCAGTAAACATCCGAAAATGGGCATTCATGGTTAAATTTCTGTATAATATTAATTTAATCGAGGATATTACAAATCTGTGACCCGATTAATGAACAAGAATGCATTATTATTCTAGAAGGCTGTGATTTACTGTGTCAAGAATAATAGAAGAGTCATTGATATCATTGTTATGTAAATAACGAATATCCGGTGGTTTGGTCGTTCATTTGAGAGAAATTTTAATTAATCACGGTACCTATATTTAAAAACATTTTACTATGGAAACATTGAATCTATAGATTTTGCAAAACGACATCATACATCTGTTAGAATATAATATACAACACATCTATTGGATTATAATATACAACACATCTATTGGTATATAATATACAACACATCTATTAGAATATAATATTCAACACATCTATTGGAATATAATATTTATTTATTTTGTAAGAAACAAACAGCTGTTATATAATATACAATGATAAATATAAATATACAAGTTTCTTATGTTAAAGTGCATTAGAAATGAAGTTTTAGTATCTTAAAATTAATTTGGTGCTAAACGAAGGGGAGAGGAAGAGGAAAATAGGAAGAGGATAGGAGATGCTGCCGATACATTCCATACTCTCATATTAATAATCGATCGTACGCATTACTTCATATCGATATTTCTTTACGTTATTACCAAAAATGTCAATGCTGTAAAATTTTGTATTATATTGTGCACATACACGAGGAATTGGGGATTTTTTTCGAATGTTTGTTCTACACGAGGGTAGATAAAATAAATCAGATTGTCGGGTTGATCTAGAACAATATGAAGATTTATTAAATTGGTAAGTTCTGGTGAGTCCAGACCATTATTTAGGATTGTAAATAATAAGATTTGATCAAAAATTAGACGTCGTGTTAATAATAATAATATACAACACATCTATTGAAATATAATATACAACACATCTATTAGAATATAATATACAACACATATATTGGAATATAATATGCAACACATCTATTGGAATATCCATTTTGATTTCTTGTATGAATGAATAAATTAATTAATTAATGAAATGGAATCTTGTTAGTGGAAATTAACTCACTTCCCGACGTCCGAATGATCTGAAACTCGGCAGATAATTTCGTTGTCGAGGCATTCTATTAATTATTATCAATTGGTGGCAATCATGTGTACACACGAAATTGGGTGACATTTTAGTAAAAAAATTACAGCAGTTAATATATGAATAAACCAATTAGGATTTGGCTTAGTTGTTAGCGCCATTAGCGTAAGCTTATTTTAGTCAATCTCTGGTGAGGTAGGTTCAATTCTCAGTCAAACCAAAAGTTATGCATAGATACACATTTTTTTAGTTTTAAAAGACTTATTTTTTTAATTAAAATTTTTCAGCTAAAATAAATAGATAATAGATTTATTATATTAAAAAACTTTGTTATTTTCGGCTTGACTAAAATTTCTATCCCTGTATCTAAATGTGTACATGAATTGCAAATATTTACAATGTAATAATGTATTACCAAGCAATTGAATGTTTCCAATGTTATAAATAATCAAACATTTGAATGTTTCCAATTTAATAAATTAATCCATAGACATAATCAAACATTTGAACATTCCATCTAAACTTTCGTTATGCTAATTTCGGACCTTACAGTTGAACTTGTATATGACATTCCCAGGTGAAAGACGTTATGGCAAATCTTACAATAGGTTCTTAGTTTTAATATAGTGCAAAACTCTATTGATAGCCTATCCCTCTTCCAATGCTATGGCTTATACGGCCTAAAAATTTCAGCCGTAGTCGTCACTGCGACAGAACAGATGTTCTAGCACATGATATGTGACATAGGAATGGTGCTATAAAAATAGTTGCCCTGACGTTAAAGATTAAAACCTAAAAGAGTTGGCCAAATTTCATGAAACCTAAGTGAATCTTCACTGCTTCGCACGGAAAGGTTTTCTGTTTTAAGATTATTTGGGACAGAGCAATTTGTCCATTTATCGCGTGTAAAGTATCGTCACTAGAGCGTGTTGCTGCGCGCCGTGAGAGACGAGTGGCAATATGAATAGCCACACTAGACAAGGGTATACACACAGGGGCAGGTGGCAAGAAACATGTTTGACAAGTTGTCCTGTAGACCTGCGGGCAAAGTACACTAAAATAAAGGTCCATGCTGCGCGTGTGACGTGTCGTGACTACAGAATGTCGCCGCGTGCAGTGAAAGACGAGTGGCAATATGAATAGCCACACGAGACATGGTTAAACACACAGGGGCAGGTGGCAAGAAACATGTGTAACAAGTTGTCCTGTAGACCTGCGGGCAAAGTACACTAAAATAAAGGTCCATGCTGCGCGTGTGACGTGTGACGTGTGACGTGTAGAATGTCGCCGCGTGCAGTGAGAGACGAGTGGCAAGATGAAATGCCACACGAGACAGGGTTATACACACAGGGGCAGGTGGCAAGAAACATGTGTGACAAGTTGTCCTGTAGACCTGCGGGCAAAGTACACTAAAATAAAGGTCCATGCTGCGCGTGTGACGTGTGACGTGTAGAATGTCGCCGCGTGCAGTGAGAGACGAGTGGCAAGATGAAATGCCACACGAGACAGGGTTATACACACAGGGGCAGGTGGCAAGAAAAATGTGTAACCTGCGGTCAAAGTAAACGACACTATAATATAAGTGAACCAATACAGAGTGCAACAAAATGTATTTTTAATGTTTTTGTGAAATATTCTATACCTCCCTCCATTTATTATTTTCCACACAATTCTCTCTAAAAATAGTAAACAAAAAATAAGAAGACCCGAAATATTTGAACAGCTTTAACTGAGGCTGAAGGGAGTGGAGAGGAGAACGAGATGGGGAAGAGAAAGGTTGGAAAATAAATTGCTATTCCTTTTTTTTTTTTAATAGAAAGACACAAATTCCCGGGTTAAGAATAACCTGACAATATTTGAAAATCTCCTACTACCACCACAGTAAGCGGAAAATGTTGCTTGTGTTGTGATGGAGGACTTAGCCGGCCGAGAGATTAAACACACTACGCCTGGGTAAGACCCAAGCGCGATGTTAACTCGGCCACCGGCCGGTCTGGATAATCACGGCTTGAGCCATTTCAAGCAATGTTTCGGTTTTGAATGGTGGTCTGAAAGAATCTACCACAATTTTTTTTTATTTCCAATAAACCAATTGAGAAACAATACCAAATTAATAAAATAATTTCAATTGATTCGACCCCTGGATTCGTAGTCAAGGATCGTAACCACTCAACCACTATTTCTTTACCAACATATTTTTGGAGGAAACTAAAACAAATTGTTTTCCAACCACCTGCTCAAGTGCAATGATTTTGAAATATGTGTACATTAATTACAAAAACTACACCCTTTTCGTAGAAACAGTTTTCTCAGTTCAACATTAGGCAAGGCAGTAAACTCAATGCTGGCCAAACCTGTAACGCTCAAAGTTTTTTTATTCCATTTAATTATTCCCCATATTTTTTTACGCATGAAAATTTGGCTTTGCGTCATTAGTTCATCAGCCGATACAGAGAGGTATTTTGTAAAACTGTTATTAGGTTTGGCATGGTATCACAACGTTTTAACTTCAGGGATATTTAAAAAAGAAATTCTTCCATAAAAATAATTTAAAATCATATTCTCAATTTCAATCTACGCTTGAAGAGTCGTCCGAAATACTTATTCTGTTTTATTACTGACATAATCACAACTAACTCATCATTAAAAACCTAATCTTAATTTATGGAGGTTGTCTCAAAAGTCAACGTTATCCCATGGAGGGCCTGAAAGGCCAACTCATGACGGACCAGAATATCATAAAATGACTTTAGTAAAGTGTCCTTAGTTTTCGAGATATTGATACTTTACGAATTTCGTAAAAATCGCCAACTTAGATCAATTTTTGAGTGCAACAGTTACAATATTCCATTTGCTAAAGTTCTATCGTGTTATTGTGTTCAATTTAATTTAATTTTTTTTAGTTTACGTTTTGAATGCGTTATGACTCACTTAAAAGAATAGGTCCCCTGCCGTTAAAAAAATAAAATATATTCATATTAAATTCATTCCATAATAAACTGAAGTTACACTTGTCAGGAATAACTAAGTAAATAATTGCCCGTTTTTCCCTTTATTTATATTTATTAACAGTCTATATTCATCTCTACTTTATTTATATGTTTTTAATTACTCTCTTAATTGCTCAATATTTAGTATGTAACAGAATCCTATATATTTACACCAACCCATATAAGTGATCCTGAAGTGTCAATTGTTCCTATTATATAAACCTATTGCATAATGTTATTCTATTTCTAGTGAAACTCGCTCACCAAGCACAAGAACCAGTTTCTTCTTTGGTGATATTGCGATTATAAATATATTTTTTACCGTTATGTAATTTATATAACACCACTTTACTCACTTATATCTATATTAAATTTAAAAAAAAAACAGTTGAGGTAGACAGAAAGAGACCGGCGAGAGATAAAATGGCAAAAACTCCCCGAATGATGAAGAAAAACAGCCAGAATGGCCAATTATCTTACTATTCTCAGACGCCATTTGGGGGAAAATCCTACAAAAGAAGAGAGCGTTATGCCTCGGTCGGACTACGCTATACGCATCAAGCGTTTTTGGGCGTGGCCTATGCAAATTATATGTTGTACTGTCACACAAAACTATAATCGCCCCTCTCATTAGCAAGTGCTAGAGAGGGACTGGGAGAGCACGAAATGTCATTTCTTCGAACAGTAACCTTGACAGGGATCTGTCACCTTGACAGTTCCGTCCCAGAGTGGAAGACCCATTTCACACTTATAACCATTATCTGTCTGGTGTGACATGTCTGTATGTGAGCGATATGGTGATACAAGCCACGCCCACACTTATAACCATTATCTGTCTGGTGTGACATGTCTGTATGTGAGCGATATGGTGATACAAGCCACGCCCACACTTATAACCATTATCTGTCTGGTGTGACATGTCTGTATGTGAGCGATATGGTGATACAAGCCACGCCCACACTTATAACCATTATCTGTCTGGTGTGACATGTCTGTATGTGAGCGATATGGTGATACAAGCCACGCCCACACTTATAACCATTATCTGTCTGGTGTGACATGTCTGTATGTGAGCGATATGGTGATACGGGCCACGCCCAAAAAAAATACTTTATGCGGACAGCGTCGTCTGACAGTATGTCAGTTTTTTAAAAGCTCGTCTTGGCTCGTCTCGCGCTTTTTGCACTGTGTATTATTTTTGTACCCTGAAGATTCTTGTACTGTGATAGTGCAGGGCAGGGGAAAACTATAAAGCCACAATATAATTGATCACGGCTATAAAATAACTGAGAGCACAACTGTTTTCGTGAAGATATTAAATAATGACTCGAAATTAATCAATAACTAAATTATTGGTTAGTTCATGCCGAAATATTTACTTTTTGCCACAAAACGTTATACTAACATAAATTAAAAAGGTAAATGATTTATTAGCGATCGTTCAATACAATGCCATCGAAAAACATGTTCTGGCAATGAAATGAAACCAACGATGTATTAGTTCTTCATATTCATGTTTGTTTTTGTATTGGCGATCTATGTACGAACTTTCATATGATAGTACTCCTAAAAATACTTGACACAATTATGATGTGTTCAAAAAAACATGAATACTTCTGAGCCCAAATTCGACCTTCGCCTGTCTACCTTCAATGGCAGTACATTTCTCATAAACCGGTTGCCGGTGTCTCTGCGAGACTTGATTTACGTTATTCTGTTTGTTGTTGTTTATCCACGCACCTCACTGCCCATTTCCTCTATGTTGTAATATTTCGGTACGAGATCATGATTTACGACACCACATTCAAACATATTTCGTAGATTAAACAAATTATTGTACACCATATAGCTAAAAGTATGTCCAAATATAATATATTAAAAATATTGGAACATTTAAATCTATATCATTCCGAAAGTCTCTCGGGTTAATTTATTGATTTCTTATAGCACTATTATTTATTTCAAACAAAGCCTTATAATTTCAAGGGAAAGTTGTGAAATTATGCAAAATTTTAATAAATCTGAAATATATTACTAGTGGAGCAAGACAACCCACCGATTTCAACAAAAACCTACAATATAAAAAAAAAATGTGTAAACGCGCAAGAGTCTCAACTGATCCTATACTGAGAGTATCTTCCAATCTGGAACGTGTCACAAATTTAATATATATTATTTCACTACATTAATTTGTGAAATAACAAAAATTAATCAAATAAAATTAACTTGCGCACGCCGGGTTTTGAACCCGCGACCTCCAGCTTGCTAGTCGATAGCCTTAAGCCTGTGACAGACCACGCTATATTCTCATGACTTGGCCTATTTCAGCATATCGCTCGTCATATATTCCCATTGGGATTGTATGGCGAGCGATATGATGAAATAGACCAAGCCACGATGCGTATAGCATCTGTCAGTCTCATTACCCCTCGACCACGGAGGCCAAGTCAAAAAATATATATATATATTTTTTTTTTTTTTTTTTCTTTGAATACATCCTTTTGCAACAATTCATAATATCTGACGCCATAAAGGAAGTCTTAAACATAATTAACAAATTTATGATCTCCCAACATGAAATCACTGATTATAACCGGAGTAGAGATATTCGTACACCTCACCGCAGCGACAGTACATACTCTCGTGGTATTGCGGCAGGTTGTGCCCCGCAAAGCTGCAATCAATTAAGTAGGGCGCATTTATCGTCTCCAATTGCATTCATCTTGTTCTCGTGGAAGCATAATGTGTAAAGTACACAGTGCGAGTACTCCGTGTACGCAATGAGTAGGAACAGGGTCGTATTTAGGATCTGTGGACACTGACTCTAAACCTTCGGTGTAGGCCCTTCTGGGGTTCTAGAGGTTCTTGTCTTATGTTCCCAAATATGTAAAATCTTTTTTTTTTATTGAAATAAAGTGCATCGAAATTCGATGATAAGAAATTTTAGACATTACGTATAACGTTGGATATAATTTATTTTATTTATTTGCGTAATAAAATAAAACATTCATAAAACATTAATATACCAAATTAACAAAAAGAAAAATACATCTCTAAAATGCAACTTCTTAAATATACAATAAGTGTTTTTTTTATTATATTAGGTTTACGTTTAAACATGGGGTGTTTATCAAAATGAGAAATAGTTAGGATGCAGGCGAATCCTTAAGTTATTGTTTTACAAAATTATCTTTTAATTACTGTCTGTATCTGTGTTTTCTCCTTAAATAAATAAATAAATAAACCTTTAAAAAAAAGTGATGTTGTTGAAGTGGGAAATTGTTGTTATTCAAATAAAAATGTTTTAATTCAATGGTGCTTGAGTGGCTAATTGATTTGCTATTACATGAAGCTTCTTACAATTTCTTGACAACTTTGAATTTAAAAATTTGTGATGCGGGCCAAAAGGCTACAGCCTCGGTAGCCTGCGCGTAAATACGGCCCTGAGTAAGAATGTATTTACTGTGCAGGTAATGTACTGGTGCTGTTCGCACGGTCTGGGAGCTGTCATCTGACGAGTCACGAGTGTCGATTTGCACGGCCAGTCAGTGGGCATTGGGAACAGAGCAGTGGTGCAGCGACCAGGCGCGGGCCGTTATTTTACCAGATCCGGTCACTTTCGATTCTCATTCATAAAATACCTGCTGCACAATAAAGTTTTTTCATCACAGTAAAAGTTTAAATTATGACCTTTATTTTATATTTCATTGTGAATGTGTTAGCCAAGATATTTCTAAAACCGTTGGACGGGGAAAACGTTTCCAAAAATTAATTTTGTAAATTTTGTCATTGTTCCCAGATTCCTGGCTATCTGGTGGCCGCTGAAGTGCCAGATCACCAAGCGCCGCGCTAGGTTCATGATATTCGTCATCTGGGTCATCGCCCTAACCACCACCATCCCCTGGGCTCTCTACTTCGACCTGGTGGTCATCTTTAAAGATTCCCCGGAGACCAAGCTCTGCCTAGAGGTCTGGCCAGATCACCTCAACGGTTCTCTTTACTTCCTTATCGCCAACTTCCTATTCTGTTACATTCTGCCCATGATTCTCATCTCCATGTGCTACGTGCTCATCTGGATCAAGGTGTGGAGGAGAACTATTCCATCGGATACGAAGGACGCCCAGATGGAGCGGATGCAGCAGAAGTCCAAAGTGAAGGTTGTCAAGATGCTCGTCGCCGTAGTCATCCTCTTCGTTCTGTCTTGGCTGCCACTGTACGTCATCTTCGCGAGAATCAAGTTCGGTGGAGAGATAGAAATGTGGGAGGAAGATATCCTTCCCATCGCCACCCCCATAGCGCAGTGGTTGGGAGCTTCCAACTCCTGCATCAACCCCATCCTGTACGCGTTCTTCAACAAGAAGTATCGGCGTGGGTTTGTCGCCATCATCAAGAGCAAAAAGTGCTGCGGAAGGCTGCGGTACTACGAGACCGTAGCTCTGATGTCGTCCAGCACCAGCATGAGGAAGTCCTCGCACTACCACCAGCGCCGCTCCCCGCCGGCCCAGGACGGCACGGCCGTGTCCTTCATATATAACAACACGGGAGTTTAGAGGACACGGGGCTCCGCTGGTGAAGCGGTCGGGAGACATCAGGAGCAGCAGCTGGTGCGGGCGGCCCCGTAGCGCCTCGCGTGCTGTCCGCCCCTCGACGGGAGCGGGGGCGGGAGTCAGGAGCAGGTCACTAGTCGCCAGTCACCAGTAGTCATTATCAGCGAGTTATCCGCTGTCAGTAGGGAACAAGAAACTTGTAGTATATATATCCGGAGGAGTCAAGTCGCTCGGTGCTTCGTGTCGGCGCACAGAGCTTGAGCTTTTATAGAAATGTATTATAATCTGTGCACCCGCTATTGCAGTCCATTTTCAGGAACCGAAAATGTCATTGTCTTATTTCCTTGCGAGGAAATCTTTAAAAAGTCGGCTAAGCACTGGTCATCATTCCCAGAATGATTGTGTTAGCTACAAAAGCTCTAATGGTTTTGGGCTTTACATTTCAGAAGCGCTCTGCTACGCGAACATAACCGGTGGGAAAAATCGTGATAGAAATTTTACAGTAGAAATTTAATTTGCTCTTTCGGTGTTTATATAAATACAAAATGATGTCGCTCAAATAATTTCTACTTTGGTCGAAATGTTAAATGTTGTCGAGTCCTGCTATTTTCAGAGAAAAACGATGCGATCGTTAATTTTATGTACATTCCTGTTTATCTATTAATGTAGTGTTTTATAATTAAAAAGAGTACAATTTAGAATATTATCACTTACACCGACTTCAAATAGGTACCTATAACCTGAAAACAACTCTACGTCAAGCAAAACTTTGTGAGAAGAGCTTTCTCGGGGAAGTTTTATTTACCTCCTAATCCTCCAAAATGTTTGAAAAACTGCAATCTTATCGTTTGGTACAAGTACAGATCAGTCGCAATAGTAATGTCTGTATGTTTCCTAGGCGCGTGATTAAAATTTTATTTGCGAAAATACCCAATCCCTACGGTTAGTACAATTTTCGATAGAGATCACATGATTTTGCTTCACCTCATGTCTTCAGAATTAGCAGTTTTCCCCTCGTAATAGAAAAGTTTCCATTATACTAGTGTTTGTTTGTTTCATCCTTGGTTCTGCCTAGTACCTTCACGTATATACATGATGTATATGTACAATGATTTCGAACAAAATGACAAAACAATTCAATTAACTTGGTAATATTAATATCTAAGGCAGATTATAATGTTCGTTAAATAAACATAAGACCAATAATTTGTCAAATACGAAACTCACTCCATCACGGCAAGATGATTCTAACGTCTAAAACACAGGTTCAGATTTAATTTAAAAGCTTTGTTGCTTGTGATAGATATTCCATTGCGATCAGAGAAATAGTTATATTGAGCTAGAAATTGAGACGATTTGCTGTGCAAATTTCACGGCGTCAGAGCCGGTGGTTCGCGAATTTTGTTCGAGTTCGAGTATTTTTTTCTTTATAATTATTAACAAAAGTGCGATTGCGATCATGTATTAATAACACAAGGAATAAATAAATATGAATTGTAATATTTAATTATTAAAGATAATATTGGCGATTCTCAAATTTGAAATAGAAAAATTTGAAAAAAATACGGGCGCATCCGGGTTCATGTCCCAGATGCGCCCGAATTTTTATCAGAATTTTCTCTTTCAAATTTTCGCTGAGAATCGCTAGTATTATATTCAATATTGAAATATTACAATTTGAAGTAATACTTTGCAATTCCTAAAAATAAAAAATATATATATATTAATCCTGCACTTGCAAAAAAGTCAATAGATGTCGCATATGAATTAAAAATAGAAAATATTTATCCAAGACAGTATCTAGATTGCATTTAGTTGGATTTGAATCTTGCGATCGTACACAAAGATAGCAGCCAATAAAATACGCGTTAAGAAAATGAAGAAAATGTTGGTAGTTCTTATTCGAAGTATGATACGAAGGTTCATGTCCCAGATGCGTCCGTATTGTCACTAATTTTACAAATGGTGTGACTCGTATAATATTTCCCGCTGCGTGGCGATAGCCCCTCCAGCTGTTACCTGCACAATACAAATAAATATGTACATTATTACTTACAAACCATTAAACTAACTTTATAATACGATAACGATAGGAAGGACAATTAGGAAAATACATTCCCGGATATTCTTAAAATAATTGATATGATTTTAATTTTATACAAACAATTCATAAAGCATTTATTTACTGTCAATGTTTAATGTTCATGATACATACTGAATAAAAGAGATAAATATTTGTTATTTCTATAACACGTAGCATTTAGAAATTAATCACTTAAATTTTGTGTGAGTGAGGTCAATTCCTGTACTTGATTTTGAAATGTTTCGGTGTTTAGAATAATGTAACGAAATAAAATTGTGTTAGACAAATAAATCACATATTTTTTAGAAAAAAATATACACTTATATGTAACCTTTAATCATTCCTCTATCATATTTTAATATTGAATTGTAATTATATTTATAAATCGATGGAAATTGTTTTTTATAACAACAAAATAATTGTATTTTTACAAAGTTCTAAGAAAATATTTACTGCTTACTTACTGCGTTTTAAAATATTCTGCAAACATCGCTATTCCATTATATTATATTATACAGTGTACCTGCTTTATTCAATAACTTGAAGAATGGAAATTATCGAATTTCATTGATTCAAAATGTAATTATTTTCTTACGTTCTAGATACATATGGAAGCTAGTAGGCAAGTTTTAAGTATATGTTTTATGTATCCAATGTTAGTAAATAAAGCACATCTTAAACATAGTACCTAATATATAGTTAGATATTACAAGAAAGGTGATTTTTTTCTGATAAATTTGCAGTCGTTATAGTGAATTATACTTAACCATTGAAAACGATTATTTATTCTGCTCATTGGATACCTTATCATGGTTATATAAAGTCGAGTTAATTGTTTAGTGGTAATTTATTCCAAGGTTGACCGTAGGAATCAATTCCCTCGTAGGATGGAAGTTAAAACAAATTAACAAATATGATATCGGGTGGGCCAAGGAAAGGTGGTGAATACCATCCGCCGTGAATGTTAAATATTGACAAAATTTTAATTAATGTGTAACATTAAATTTATGAAAGGAAGAAATTTAATGAATTCAAACTAAAAATAAGAATAAAGTGATGTGTGAACATTTATTAAGAAATCATTCGATTAACTTAAAATTTGAGCGAACAGTTATGGTAGGTACTATGGTCACCATACTATGGTAAATATAAACAAAATATGTTTGGTTTCAAAACTTTGAGGCTATAAAACCGTTTTTGAATCATTTATGATGCATTTCTTTCTAATTACCAATTACCTAAAATGTATAAATTTCCTAAATGCGAAATGAACGATAAATATAATACATGAATTTGTATGGTTTTTGTGTTATGTTTTGTAAAACACCACTTCCCTTAATTTTTTATTTTCTTAGTATATAATCTAAGTTTAATTTTAAGAATTAGGGGAACTCATAAAACAAATATAATCGTGTGTATAAATTAGAATATTACACATTATTTTTATTTTGCAATTCTGATTCACGAAGCTTATTTATGTGTTAGAAATAGAAAGTGTCTAGTTGTAACGTTTAATTACCATATTATTTAACTGTTGTATACTTGTATAGCGTAGGGCGTAGGCTTAGGTATATATTTGTATAGCGTTGGGCGTAGGCTTAGGTGAATACTTGCGTAGACAAAATTTAATGCCTTTGCATATTTTTATTTTGTATTTTAACTTTAAAATTGTGTAATAACACGGCATTGTAAATGATATTATATACGTGTTTGTTATCTGTAGATAGGACAGTTTTATATTATTCAGCATTTAATAATTGTCGTATATTTTAACTTGAAGTAACTTTATATAAAGTTTTTAACTATTTGAATAATGTTAATAATTATAAAATCATTAGTGCTAAAAAAACACATAATAAAAAGTTTATACGTTATGAATGGTGTTCATGAAATTATTATTGTTTGGGTGGTTAAATAATATTATTCCACAAAACAAAACATTTTAAAATTTTGTCCTTAAAGTATCTTTAATAAATAAATAAAATATAATTATGATTACCTTATTGGAGTTTTAACCTCATTATAATATTATTTAATCATTGGAATAATATTAATATCATAATATTATCATACTTATTTTTTCGATATATTTTTCTATTTTCAATGAGAGTACCTACATGGTTGTTAATATTATTTTCAATGATAAAATAATTTTATTTGAAGGAGAATTTTTCTAACAATACCTTCGTAGAAAAGACCTCCGTGTTTGGTAAAATTAAATAGTCGTTGAGAATGGAGACATACCGTTGTAAAGAATCACCACGGTATAAGTAAAATATATTTTTTTTATAAAATCAAACTCTGTACTCTGGTCATCTTGAGAATGGAACTTATTATGGCTTTTTGTACCTACTGACTTTGAAGTTATACCATAGGTATATTTTTCCAGGTAAATACGTAATGATTTTATTGTCATAATGTCGGAGAGGCTCAAACGGAAAGTAAAATATAACAATCACATAGAACGATCAGTTTCCCGCGACTGATCGCCTGAATTATCCGTAAGCTGGGCGACTTGAACACAAGGTGTGAAATATAGTTCAGTGGTTTAGACCATCGAAAGACAAATCGATCAAAAGGTTTGAAATGTAGTTCAGTGGTTTAGACCATCGAAAGATAAATGGATCAGAAGGTGTGAAATATAGTTCAGTGGTTTAGACCATCGAAAGATAAATGGATCAGAAGGTGTGAAATGTAGTTCAGTGGTTTAGACAACACATTTATGGTTGAAAATGTATAGCCTGTTTATTCAATAACACAACTATCCTCATCAAAAAATGAGTTGAAATTAACTTTACTAGAAATCATCAAAAGATAAATTATTCAATTTAATAATAATGCATAGTAGATATACAGGTTTTGTAAAAAAATGTGGTCCAGCTAAGCTGCTACCTGTCTTTTTGTCTGTCGTTTCTACCTTAACATTCTGTCTTAATACATGTATCTGTCGTTTGGTCGCGACTATCAGACAGATTTCATTACAAAGCATGTAAAATAGAACCCTCAAGACAATTCATCGGAAAGAACACTTTAGCAATCAAAAGAAATATCAAAACTTAACCACGGTTCATTAATCAGACAATAGTTACGTCCGTACATTTGATAGGAATTGAGGACCCTATCGTTACAACTATGAGTATCTACTTATTAATATTCACATTGTAGGAAACATGAGGTGTCATTAGTAAACAAATTATTAGCATTCACCGGACACAGGTGGTGTCAAAATGAATACTTAGATGTCATTGGCAAATTCCTTCAGAGTAAGATTAATATAATTATCTTTACTGATTTTTAGAACATTTCAACTACTTTAAAAAATTCACTCATAACCGGAAACAAATGTGCACCTATTAGAAATGTCCGAGCCACAGTTTTTTAATATAATAGGAGAAATTAACCTAATATAACCATTAATCTACCATAAAAAAATACATATAAGATATGCAATCTTCAAAATCTGAATAGTCATGGTTTTATACTAAGCCCGTAATAAATGTAGCATTTATCAATAAGTGTGATAAACACAGATATTTGATAAAAATGTCTCTCAATAGATATAATAGGTATTTTATTTCTAATATTATAAATATTTTATGTTTAAAATGTTACAAAGAACGATTCTTATTATTTAATTAAAAATAAAACACTAAGATATCCCTTTGTTAATGTTAAATTATAGTAAAATACACTTAATTTTAAGTTTACTCACACAAATAATACGGCAATGAATAAAAGCAACCATCACATAAATAGAAAAAAGAGAGAAACCTTTGATGATATTTTTTGTTATGTTGGATCTACAGTGTGTTTTATTAATTCTACAAAAATGTAATTTTTATTTAATTAGTGCGTTCGTTCACTCGGGATTTAATTAATATTAATGTTAATAATTCACCAAATACAACAGGTTTAGGGCATAATAAAACACACAACATTCAAATTTGCAAGTAATACCCATTACCCACCCTTACCGTGTTCATCAAAATGTTACTGAGCTTAAAAACCCTTATTACTTTGTTGTAGATTATTGATTTAAGCGCACAAATTACAAAAACAATAAGTTATCCAAATAGTTGATACCAATTAAATTATATAAAAGATGTTGATAAATGTTTTACTTGAAATAGAAATCGCCACTCCAATGTGTATGCTACTACTTGGTGTATAAACTGTTGATTTTACAATTAATAAACTATCATTTTGAAATCATAAAATACTTTTAATTTTCCAACAATCGCCCCAATTTAAACCAGTCCTTTTCCCATATTTCTGAAAACATTCATATTTCCTAATTCCTCTGGAGTTAAGGGTGTAAGAAATACACCACGGTTCAACACCACATAAACAACAAGCAGAAAAACATATTTCGGTTCTGAATAAATAATTAATTAATTAAATTTATAATAAATAGTTAATTTATTTATTTATGAAATAAAAACAATCAATAGTAATATAGTAAACATAATTAAATTGAGAAAAAATAGACCAATAATTACTAATTTTTATAGATTTAAGGTCATAAAACTTCCAGTAGGCACTTACTACCTACCTGTATTAAATACCAACTGAAAGATTAATGGTCACAAAACCAGCAGTAGGCACTTACTACCTACCTGTATTAAATACCAACTGAAAGATTTATGGTCACAAAACTTTCAGTAGGCACTTACTACCTACCTGTATTAAATACCAAATGAAAGATGTATGGTCACAAAACTTTCTGTAGGTATCTACCACCTACCTACTGAAAGATTTAAAGTCATCAAACTGTCAGGAGATATTTCTCCTACCTACCTGTATTAATCAAATTAACAAAATAAATCATCATCAAAAACGTTGCCATAATCGTTATCAAAAATATTTTAACAAGTTTTTATAAAATTCATACATTGACTATCCTCTTTAATATTTTGGATAAAATAATGGTATTTTCCTGTTAACGAGTAGGTAAGTTATTAATAATAACTGCACTTACCTGAAAATAAATCTGGCAATGGTGATGCTGAAAGAGTTATAATAACTATCAACCCTGATTATAAAATATTTTAAATAGTAAACGTGTTCGATCACATATCACAGAAATTAATGAAGAAGGCTCCAAATTATGCAAAATTTTGTCGGGAACAAGACTTTACATCAATGGTGAAGTATTTCGTAAAATGGTGGTGGATTTAAAAAAAATGATGGACGGGGCAAGCACGAAAGCCTCCCAACTCCCCCCGCCAGAGGAGTACCACTTACCGGCAGGAAGCGGGAAGCCGGAAGTCGCGGAAAAGGCCATTAAATTATGCGAACGCAGTGCAGTGGTGTCAGATATGATTTGAGATTTTCATGACGAAAGGTACCATCGTGATTAATTTTTCGAACGCAGTGCAGTGGTGTCAGATATGATTTGAGATTTTCATGACGAAAGGTACCATCGTGATTAATTTTTCGAACGCAGTGCAGTGTTGTCAGATATGATTTGAGACTTTCATGACGAAAGGTACCATCGTGATTAATTTTTCGAACGCAGTGCAGTGGTGTCAGATATGATTTGAAATTTTCATGACGAAAGGTACCATCGTGATTAATTTTTCGAACGCAGTGCAGTGGTGTCAAATATGATTTGATATTTTCATGTTTCTCTTTATATAGTCTAAATTTCTTTGAAACGTGTAGATATATTATTTAATAGAATTGAGGTTTAAACACCATAAGCGTTCGGGCTTTAAGATGTTCGAAAGAAGCGGTCTTAACTCTTTAGTTCAATAATGTTAATAGACATATGAATTTCATACAATGAAAAACCCTTTTCACTTTTCCATTTTGCTTTTACGCAACATAGATTCCACTTACCCGGAGGGAGTGTTAATCAATTTCCTGAGCAAGTATTTCAAGTAAAGAGCATTATGGAAAGAAAGCTAGTGAAATTATGATTTGCGCGATTTTGGAAGGCACAGCTAGTGCTTTACTTATGAGAATATTATAAATCACATTTTCGATTCGGATATCATGTATATTATGTAAGTTTTGTAAGAATTCCGGATATTGGTCTATTGTATTGTATTGTGGTTGCTTTTTAAAATTCTATTTGGGATCATTATTATATTTGGCGATCTCTTCTGGTTCCCAATATATTTTTAGTGAAGTTGCTCGTGTGGTATTTCTATTTTTGATACTGACAATTCGTAGTGGAATTCCATTTTAATAATATAATAAATAGTTTTAAAACTTTTTTCCACCATATTTTGTTTTTGACCGGTTACGGTCAAAAACAAAGCCATCTTCAGACTGATTATTTACATTCTTCAGGTTGGTTATTGGCGGAGGAGGTGACGGAGAGTGTCATACAATGGCTTTTTTCAAATTATTTGGATTTTCTTATCTTCATTGTTGTGTCTTACTTCCCAACTGAACTGATATTTTTAGTGGATTCTATACAAAGGTAATTACCTATACAATAATTTTATAAATTACCTCGGTTTGTTGGCTTTGTAGATTAATAATAATTTGAGGAATACTTTATTTGAAATATTTACTGATTTTACCATTGTCAACTAGGTATCACTATTATTATTACAATTACGGTTGCCTGGAATTTTCGGTTGGTGATTGTAAAGTTAGATTTAAAAGGGCACATATTTCACATAGGTGTAGACATATTTTATGATCTCCCAGTTTTTCCTATGTAATATTTGATAAAAACTTATTAACATTAAATATTGAAAAAACATATTATATAATTTTAAGTATAAACAAAAAACCCTTTTATTACTTTAAATATTAAAATACATTAAAAAAAATGCACATCAAAAAGATCAACTTGCCAAAATAATGACTGTTTATTCATAGGAAATAAAAATGAAATTAAATATTTAGGTGTAATAATAGATAGTCACCTTAAGTGGAAAACTCACATAAACAATATCATAATTAGATTGAGAAAACTCATTTACATATTTATTAGTCTAAGAAATATACTTATCTTAAAAATTCTTCAAAATATTTACTACGCTCTAGCCCAAGGCTGCCCAACCTTTTTAACAGTTGGGCGAAATTGACGATTTAAAAATCACTGGCGGGCCACTGAATCCTATTTCCATGGGGGGGGGGTTGTTAGAGAATTTCTATAAAACATAATATTCCCCACAAAAAAATTCAAAATGAGTGCTCCCCACAAAATATTTGAAATCCATAGGGGGGGGGGGGTTGTTACGGAACTTCGCTGAGAAAAATTCCACACACCCAAAAACATCATATGTGATTCTCCACAACAATTTTTGAATTCCATGGGGGGGGGTGGCTACAAGATTCCATTTCGGACGCAAAAATATTATATCAAAAACCGGTGTATTTTTGTTTAAAAAGTAAGTTCAACAGGTTAGATTTTTTCGTCGCTGATTCTCGTTCTGAGTAGCCTAAATAGCGATAAATCGCCTTCGTTGGCAACACTGGTGACCGCGCGCAAGCTGCATTGTTTGTTTTACCGCGGGCCCGCGACACTTTTTCAAATTGGCGGGTTTTTTGAAAATGGTTCACGCGGGCCACTTATAATTCGTTCACGGGCCACAATGTGGCCCGCGGGCCTGGGGTTGGGCAGCCTTGCTCTAGCCCATTCAATAATACAGTATGGTATCGTTGCATGGGGGGGAGCTTACAAATCATCACTTTTACCGCTGGAAATCACTCAAAGGCTGTTAATAAAAAATTTAATAAAAAAACCATCAGACTTCCCAACCTCACAACTTTTCCAAGATTTTCAAGTCCCATCACTAAAAAATACATATACAAAAAATACGCTGCTTCAAATCCACAAAGATCTTTATAAGAAGTCACACCATGCCATGGTTCGTTTCGAGAGCAATAGGCAAAATACAATGGGTCGCTTATGCACTCCATTAATGCGCACCAGTTTTGCACAACACTATTACACGTACACTGGAGTGGTGTGGTTTAATCAACTAACGACAGAGATGAGATTAGAACCGGATTATAATAAATTTAAAAATAAAATAAACTTCACTATCTTAAATGATTTAACGAATTAGAATGACGAGTATATCTCACTATATTATTTTATAAATTATTGTATAAAAAAACTAAAATCTCTTCACTTTATATGTTTTTATGATTCTTTTTTTCTTCTATTTACATATGTATGTTAAGTTTTTATTTTTTTTCTCTTTACACACGAGTTTTAGACTCTTGTAAAGGTAAACATGTTAATTTTTATTGAAATATGTTCTTACTATGTAAATTTAAATAATTATACTGTATTTTATAAAATAAATAAAAAATATATTAAAAAAAAAATATATATATATATGTGATGAACAATTGGCACAATTAATTGGTAAACTCCCGAATTTTAAAATTTCTTTCCTTAATTATTAGTTTAACAAAATAATTTACACTGTAGAATGCTGTCCTATACTTGTCATTATTGGTTAGTCTAGATATTTTTATCGCGATATATTTTTGACCGGTTACGATTAAAAATAAAATAAAATGGAAAAAAGTTTTAAAACCTTTGACTATGTTATTGAGTTCGAATCGTCTGTCTACGATAAACCAAAAAATCATTGTGTTTTTAATCGACCGTCTAAAAGTAGCGACCCGGTTATATTTTTGAACTTAGTTGAAGGTAAAAATATATTTAAATCAGAATTCGTAAACATTTAATTGTGTGATGCAACGAGACAGTTGGCCATTGTAAATAGAGGTGTCCTTGAAAGTAGAATTTCCAATAGCAGTCATCTATGAAGCAACAGTTAGGGAGGTAAACAGTGGTGACATTGGTACTGCATATTCCCGGGGCTGGCCTATATCCTCCCGGCCCGGGCCGCATCCCGGCCTAAATGTAGGTCACCCCACCCCTACTCTGTATTTAATAAGGGATGGTTCAACGCCACCTGTTCTACTGGAGCACGTATTACACTCATTACAAATCAATATTTTATTATTCGGATGGTAAAAGTTACGTTTCAATTAAAAAGCTAGCCAGTTTTAGAACAAATGAGACACATCCCAGAATGCCTCGTTTCAGGAACATTTCGTGATTAATGTGTGATTTCGCAGATGAATTAATGTAATCGCTATTGGTAAGCTATTTTTAATTGAACTGCGTAATTTTAATATTTTCATTCGTAATAATAGATTTAAAAAACTATCTGAAACCGCTCATTCCGAAACCAGTCCAACTGGCTACAACGTCATTATGACATAGAAAACGCCAATGTTTGGTAATCTAGCGTGACGTCAACGCCGCCGATTTCACGAATTAACGAACATTTCTTTTTGGCGGATAATTGAAAATTTATTCGTGTGATAAAAATATTTTCATAATTTTATTGTTTTGTTATCTAAAACGTTTTTTTTTATTATTCTCTATTATATACTAAATCATATAAAATATTCAAATTATACTGTGTGTCATATATATAATCATAGCATTTTATATGATTTAGTGTGTGATGAGAACAAAAAAAAATCTTCATTTTTAGATAACAAATAGATAGGCACATATATATATAGGTATATACGTCAAAACCATGTAAAAGCCTATCCCCACTCCAAGTTGATAATAAATAAATAAAAAAATAAAGATAAGTTTTTTAGATTTTCACGGCCAAAAGCATTTTTGTTGTTTGTTTTTGGAGTGTTATGCCGTGTTGCGCTAACTCCTTCTTTAGCCGACGTTTCGGACATCGTTGCAGCGTCCATCATCAGGTCAGATCCGGTAGATCCGAAGATGTGTGATCACCCATCTTCGGATCTACCGGATCTGCCCTGACAACAAACAACAACAAAAAAATAAAGATTCTCAATGAAAGGGGATTTAGAACTCATACAGAATCAAATAAACAATAAAAAACACAAGAAAATCTTCTCTCTCTTTAGTTTGGGTTCTCAAGCGGAAGAAAAAAACTTTTTGTTTGCTTGTAACAAGAAAAACGTTAAACAAACATATTAGGTCATAAATCTACAAAATGGTTCCCAGCCTCCGCCGCCCTTGCCCTTTGGCTGCAGGGAACAGGGCCTATTCATCATCATATCACAGATCTCCCGTGGACCTGCCGCGGTCTGACCTCGGTACCAACTACCAACTACAGCTGCCTATACACTACACCGCTACACACTACAACAGCTGCCGTATGCCGTTTGGGCGCATCTTACCATGACTCGCGTCAAACTCTTATTAATTACATATTCATTATTTATTGGTTTGTTTATTATGTTTGGCCATTGAAATAACTTCCTCGCAAGGCGTTACGGTTAAGGTTGTTGTTAATTAATATAAAATAAATGTTATGTGTAGTTTTTCCAACAGTTTAAGTTTCTCCGTTTAATTATTATGATTTATAGACACAAAAAAATATAATGTATTGCGTAATCCTGAAAATGCTAATCATCAAATATGCTAATTTCGGTAGTAGGTACGTGAAATGTGCAATATTCCTGCGTGAACTTTAAGTGTTAATTTCAAAATTGTAACTGCTTGTGTGAAGAATAATTTGGACTATAATAAAATAGTTACCTACCTATAATATTAAAATTAAACATACTCCATACGGTCGTCGGTGCGTAAAATATGAAATATTCCGAACTCAAATTTTCTTAAAATATAAGTGCAATTTTCAGAATTGGAACTGATTGTGTAAATAATAATTCAAAAAAAGGAAAAGGTACCTACCCATAGCAGGTATAATATTTTAACAAAAAATGATAGAATGTCTTTTTCAAAATTGGAATTATTATATCCCACGATTTTTCACAGGTCTGCCCTGGTAAACTATTCTTTTGGATAAAGTAAAACTTTTGATGTGGAAACACTTGAGAAGAACCACTTAAACCTTTACAAATAATGGAAAAGTCAAATGAATTCTTGATGAATATTAACGTTTGGTCTAGAAAAGAGCTTTCAGAAAATGTATTCAGAGGGACAACCTTAAACAAAATTATCCACTTGAGCCTAATACCTCTGAATGTCTTTTGCACACTTGCACATTCAAGTAATGCAAAGGACTACTTACATCTACTAACTATTCTAAATGCTAATTAAGGGATCATATTTAAATATACGCGGGGCCTTCGCTGTCTTTGAAATTCACGTGGTCTTAATTTTACAGAATATTTTTTCATACTGCAATGGCGCTCATTAAAATAATATACCTACCAGCATCACCTCAGCAGACAACTCCGTGTGTAGGATATTATTTTATGATATACTTACCAGCATCACTTCAACAGATAGCTGCATGTATAGGATGCTCCGTTAGCAGTCGGACGGGCCGGATTTTGTATGTTTTCAATAAACTATTCCAATTTATAAGTATTAAAGTGTATTTCAAATGCAACAAAAGTAAAAGGTGTTTTTCTCTAACTAGAGGAATATTTGTTTTGGCGACATCTCCAAAAAGAAGAAATATATAGTGCATTCAAAATACCTCGGAAACATTCAGTATTTCGATGAGAACTTTTAAATTGATATAACAAAAAATAAACAATCGTCTTCCCAGAATATGTGTAAAAATTTTGTGGCTGTTTAGTTTTAGTAATTTTTTGGCAGCTTAGTCAATTTAAGTTTATTTTTAAGGTTTTCACATACACGCTTTTTTATCAATTGTACAAACTTTAAGCCGCGTATATTGGTGAGGCTATTTATAAATTATTGATAAACATATATTTTTTCTTAACATGAATTTAACATTGTAGTTACAAACAAGCTACGCTAGGACACCCTGTATGCTCCGAAAAACATTCTTATTATAACAGGCGGAGATTCTACTAGTATACATTGATTTGTGGCAGATCTAATCGCTGCATATCTCCCTGTTAAACTGAGCCATGTTGCAGAAACTCGTTGCTATAAACATTGTACATTGTGCGAATTGGGTCACTGCCATGAGCATGGTACGAGACTGGAATGAGCTTAATCAAATAATATTGTTATCATAATATGAAATACAAAACGCTCAAATCTGTTTTTTTGTTATTAATATTTTTTAATTTATTTTACGTGGTTGAATTAGAACGAAAAGTTTTTTTTGGTTCCGGTACACTATTATCAAGCTTTATTTTGTAACTACACATAACATACCGTCTCTTTCGTACTATACAAGCCGCTAGACTTTTGTCATTTTTTTCTATTGGACACCGCACAAGAGTTCCAACTGCTAGGGGCCAGTTCAGATCCCCATTTTCGGGTAATATCGGGAGTGAAAGTTGGAGAGAGGAAGGAGACCCAAATATTCAGATCTGCATTGAACATATCCAAAGCCATTTCACGAAACATTTTGATTCGAAATACTAACAGAATACCGTGTAAAACTGTATTTTCTCTGTAAATACCAATTTTAGATTACATAACTATTCCGATTGCCTCTTTCAGTGTTGAAACCAAATACGAGTATATCCATATATTTGGTTTCAATTTGGGGATAACCCCACCTTGAATGGTCTAACAAATCGCAGTCGTAGTGTGCATCAGGGGTCTAGGTCTTCGTGTCCCAAATACTGCAGCCTCCTCCCACCCTACGCCTCCAACAGAGCACCCCCTCCCCGTAGCGGGCCCGTTTGGGCGAGATCCATAGGAATGCTTAGCCCCTATCGCACCCCCAGCATCTCACAGCACATAACCTCCTGTGGTAGTGAAACTTGGCTGCTCAACTGATATTCACTTAAATTGGTTCAAAGCCAAATATGAGCTTAACTGAAAACAGATTATCGTCGTTTACACTGTCCCGTGTAATATTCAAAACGGCAGTCTAGAATATAAACCTCACCAGGTGCACTTTTAAAAATACTCATGAAATTCGTTTATAATTTTAAGTAAAAAATATCATACAATTATTTCGTACTGTGATAGTGTAGATGGTGCATTCTATAATTCCCACCTCCACGATTTCGTATAGAATGTAATTTCTACTCAACGTTTTGGTAAGAAAATTAATTTTATAAACATCATTCATTTTTTCAATTTTTGAGTCTAGAACTAGTTTTGGTATTCACCGTAATATTTTAAAAATAAAAGTAAAAATATTAATCTTTATTATGCACTTAACATAAAAAAATATAGTCAAAAGTAAATACTCGTACATGCGAATGACGGGTTCCCACAGAAGCGTTGCATCTCCCATGATCTGCAAGTCGAGTCGACCTCGTTGCGCAATAAACATTTCTTAAATTCTTTATAAAAAAATAATCACTAACATTTTTTTTAAATCTCTTTGCATTCAAACAATCTCCATTTATCGGGTGTCGAATGATATCAGTGTGAATCTACCATTGTAATAGCTTAATTCAACACTAACTTGAACATTCCAAAGAATCGAAAGCATTCAGTCTTAATTAAAGACGTTGGATTGTGTAATAACAATTACTTTAACTGGGGTAATCAAATAGCAAATAGCGTTTGGCAGAGCCAGCGGTCGGTGGCCAGTGGTAGGCGGGACGAATTAAAGAAGTATTTGTTCCGCGGGGTGGGCCGGGGGAGGGCGGGAGGAATCTCTTTGGGCTCATCTTCCCAAGGATAACGTCAAGGAACCAGGTTATCCGTTTTCAATAAAAATATTTTCTCTCGATAATGGTGTCAGTGGGACCGAATGGGTCCATTCCTATAACTGTGACGAAGGGCCTGAATGAAATGGTTTTGGTAAAAATTAATACGTTTATTGCACGTAATTCTTGTAATCTGATAATACCTAGTTATGATTTTTGTAAACTATTTTACTAAAATAGGTTGATCAGCGAAAAAAAATATATTAGAGGACGTTCAAGTCAAAGAAGTAATAATTTATTCATCTCTCCCAAAAACTAATGTTATTTGTTTAACAGTTTGCCTATTCTACAAAAAATATTTGTCTATTCCTCCCGGCCAAAACCGGCGTTTTTAAACATGACATGATGGTAGTATTTATATCTTTTTTTCTGTCATGCCTAACCACGTTATCCTTTCGGCATTAGAAAGAAAAATTATTATTATTCTTCGCGACTTTTCTCACCTGGATGATTTGAATATAACCTTAAAAATAGCCAAGTGAAGAATTCGCAATTCAAGCTATTTTTTATTATAATATAAGTGTTTATTAATGATTCATAATTAATTAAGATTAAGTCCCGTTAAACTGCCAGACAGTCGTTTGTTAACGGCTTCTTAATAACAATTTACTCTATTTTCTTAAATTTAGGATCTATACATATAAAGCATTATAAATTTGAATCATAGACATAACAAATTTATAGTAAATGAAATATAAAAAAACAACCACAAAAAATAATGCAGAATCAGAAAAAATGTACACAGAGAATCATGGATCAGTACAAAAAGTCTTTCTCATATAACCATTTTTTGATAATTTTTCAATTCGGATTCAAGATTTTTTAATTTAAATTGGTGTTTCATGCTAATAATCTATCATCACTTAAAAAAAAATAATGTGCTTTAGAAATGTGGTATTCTTTTAATGTTTTTACGTTCTGAGTAAAACAATTATTTATTTATTTTAAGGAACAAGTAGTCTTAATTTTTGTTATTTGTTATTGGGTTGTTATGCCGTGTTGCGCTAAATCCTTCTTTAGCCAACAGGGGCAGATGTGACACTGCATGGCTGAAGGAGTTAGCGCAATACGGCATAATACCCCAATAACAAATAACAAAAATACTTTTGGCCGTGAAAATCTTAAATCATATATAAGTAGTCTTAATATTAGTTTAATATACCTTGGAGGATGGAAAAGAAACATACCAATTATAAATGTTCACAGATGGTTGAATTGGTAATATACAACTAAGTATTTAGTGAATGTAGATAAAAATATAAAAAGCAGAATTATGTAACAAATTTAAAACGAGAGTAACAAGTATAAAAAAAATATAAAAATTAAAGTAGAACAAATTCAATAAACCTATAGGTATATTGCATTATACAACAATATATGTGTCTATAATTATACAGGATAGAGTGGGAAACAGGTTTTAGCGTTGTGTCTAGGTGGGGGAGGAAAGGGATGAAGGAATGTTGCCATGCAAGTGAAATACAAATAAATAATAAAAAAATAAAATTTTATTATTTTAAATGATTTTTCACGTTTAGCAAAATTTTATTATTTAAAAACACCAACATTTATTTTAAATACGTTACACCTCAAATATTATTTATCTGAGTTCTAAAATACTTGATTCAACGCAACATTAAAAAAATAATAAATACCTCAGAAAAATTGCATACTGGGCCAAATATTGCAAAGCCTGGGGATTAAATAGAACCCTGGAAAAATATAAACGCACATAGAGTGTAAAGTTAAAATGTCATTTAAAAGCAGCGCATTCTTCGGGTACATCTTAAAGCAATTTGGAAAGATTTCGCAATGGATTTTTGGACCACATAAAAATGAAAATATAATATGATTTACGACATTTAATTAATGCATTTCATTCAATTAATGAAATAAATAATTGAATGAAATGCATTCATAATTAATTAATGCATTTCTTTACGGCATTATTATCATTACATTTGAATGATCGTTTACCATAATGTGTCAAATTTGTAGAACCTAGAACCAAGGGATTAAATGTGAAATGAAGGTGAATTTATTGGCTTTAATCCGCAGTAAGCAGTGTTATATGTTTTCATATTAATATTTGGATGAATGGTATTAGTTTAATAATATGGGTCACGAGAGAAATGTATAATGCTGATATATTAAAATCCCGTTAAAAACGTGATGGGAGATTTTTATGAACACGTGTTCCGACATCCTCATCAACACTTTTGTGTTTTACTGGTAGTAGGAATTTTTTTTAATTATTCGTTAAAGGTCTGCAGTCCTGTTTTAACAGGATTACAAATAACTTGACCAGATTTTTAATGAATTAGCAATATTAAGTTTCTCCTGTATATATATGAAACTAATCGTTCTAGTGGCTATTATTATCAATTTACAGATGCCCTTCTATCTCAGTAAAAATATTTGTTGATAGAAGTGAATGAATATGGTAAAGCGAGGTATTCCAGAGTCAAGTAGGCTGTCCTTGAATGTTGGGTATGGTGGCTGTAGGCTATAGCGGCCCCTATCGACCATCGGATGGCCTATTTATTCGGAGGGGAACATCTGGCAGTCTGGCCTTGGGAGTGCATCGCGCCGAACTGTGTCACCGCGACCTGCGACCTCTTCTGCGCTCGACCTGCGACCCGCGACCCGCGACCTGCGCCGGCGACCTGTTGCGGCCTGCATTGTGCCTGAGCCTGCCACTGCACTGACTTCACTGACTGCATCCTGCTCCTGCTCCTGCTCCTGCTCCTGCCAGTGCCCCAAAACCGATTAGCGCAGTTTAAAGATGCTGACCTATTTTCCACATTGTCCTTTTTAGATTATATTATTATATAAAAGTCCACCGGACAACGTTACAACCACTCTCCTAGGGATAGAACTAAATTTTATTAAAATTACTTTTATAATTGTAATAAATGTTCTCAAATGTGCTGACCCTAGTGGTTAATTTACTCGAAGGAGCACTAAATACAATACGTGTAAGATATAGGATTATGAAGAATTAAGTCAACCGCCCTGACAACTGCGCCAAATGGCGATTGGGTGGGACCGACATTCGTTTCATATTATTAACTGCTGTAATGTCATGTATGCGTGATTGCGACTAAAATTCATTGTCGTCGAAAACGAATATATCTGTCGAGTTTCAGCGGAATCTGTCGAATAATGTCGGGATGTGGATTAATTTTAATTTTTTTAAAGAAAATCAAGTGTAAATACTTTTCAAATAATGTACATCACGCTAAAAAAAAATCAGTTTGTATTGTTAACAAGGAATCGTGAAAAATGTTGTGAATCCGCGAGTAATTAATGAGTTAATTAAAAAAATAGTTTTATCGTCTTCATTTTTTTATCAAAGAGAGATAATCCTCACTGGGATCTCCCGTGCTGAGGATTATGTTTAGATATTATTATTAAAATTTAGCAGTAGGTACTTATTTAAACCAATAACAGAAAGCAATTTGGGACTATTTATTTTATTATTTAGCAGTAACAATACTTATACGATATTTACTTCGGGAGGTGATTCTACATTAAACACTAGTATAATTATTGAATTATTTCGCGGATAAGAGATAAGCCGCCATAGCTCAGTGGTCAGAGCTGTCGACCGGAAATCGAAAGGACACGGGTTCACGTCCCGTTGGCGTCATGTATCTTTTATCAGGAGATTTTTCAATGTGGATGAGTGTTTCAGGCTAATAATTATTGCTTATAAATAAGTGATTCTACATTACTAAGTAAAAAATATAATTACTTTTTCTAAACCCCAGAGTTTTAAGAAAGTTTTCAGATAAAAGACGGGAATAGTTTGTATAGAAAAAATCTACTTCTGAAAATATTTTAATCAGTGAAAGTAATAAAAAAGATTTTTTTAATTTTACCATCGTGTAGAATGTCCTCCCAAAGTTAGTGCACTTTACTCCGGGCACCCCAAATAACGTATAAATAAGTAGAGGATAGAGGTGAAGTTTTAGTGTTTTTCCCTGCTGAAAAACGTCGAAAAATGTAATTCTTCAAATAAAGTTCAATACTCGGCATCAGAGAGATGGCTAGATGGGGTTAATGGGGGGTACGTCCGGAACTTCAGATTGATAATGTACTTAAAATGTAATAACGTCGTGAAACTGGCAATAGAGTGACCAAATTAGAACTTATTTGTGAGGAAGAGGCAATACCGGTCGGGAAATGATCAATAAAAATATTTTTCAACAAGTTAATAACTTCTCAAATTTAACCTTTAAAGGTCGCCATTTCCCACTGTTGTGATGTTTTGATGTTTCGATAATCTGTGAGAAATAGGCTTCAGCTACTTGTGCATAAAACTTAATACTTTCCATAAAATATCTCCCGAGAAATCTGCCTACGACGTATTAACGTACTCTACGAATGATACCTTTTTGCAGAGAGATGATTTAAAGGAAACCCGCTAACACAGTCGTGCTCTTTACGAGAATTTCTTGCATATGGAGGTTCTCCGCATAGAATTCAATTGCACAAAGAGGCTCTGTACGGAAAAATAAATTTTTCCCCAAAAATATTTTCTATTAAACTAATGTAGATACTTAGGTATCTGTGTTTTACATAGCTGCACACTGTAAGGGCCCCCGCGCACTAGGCAGCCTGGCGGTCGACATCATCACTAGCAGCCGAAATCTAAAACAGCCAGTTTTAACAGCCAGTCGACGACCAGTAGTGACTTTTCCGTCGAGCGATATGGACGAAACTCATTTTCAAACAAAATTTCAATTAGTTTCGCAAAATTGGGGGGGGGGGGCAATAACGGCATAAGAAAACGGATTGTTTACCTCCTACGTTGTACACGTCAATATTATGAACGACTCTAGACCATCCAGTGTCCCTGCATGAAGTGTCTGTTTTTACATGTGTCGGTTTGTACACATACATATTTACACTCAATAACAAGTTTCGGAACACAAAATACATCTACGACAAGTGCGCAGAGGCTGAAGGCAGCCATATACTTTAGCATTGTCAATTGACAATGCTAAAGTATATGGCTGACCAATTGGTCACCCAATTGGGTGCCGTGAAATCATACGCGATCTAATGGCTGCCGCAGCCAGGAATTTTTGGCCGCCCAGTGCTCCAATAGGCTCCAATGAACCACCATATAATGTTGGACTGGCGCGGGAGACCTTAATCGTTCAAGGGCTAATTTATTTTTTCTGGCAATATGCTTTATTACAAAACACACCTTTATCTAAAATAATTCGTTAGCGCGAGAATACTAATAATGCGTTTTGCCTATTTAGTTTATTTGGCTTGGATGAAATAAATAGCCAGTCACAATGTTACCCAACGCGCATTCGTTTATCAAGTCATCTACTCACTACTTAATATACCGCCTCGAGATAAAGATACACAATGTGATTAATGAATGAGTTTGACGACGCCGCGCCGTTCTCTTTTTGGCGTTCATTATTCAAGGTACCTACACCTAAATACATAATGAGGGGTGATGCACAGCAGAGGACACTCGTGATCAAGGTGTGGGAGGTTAGGTTAGGTATGAAGGGTGCGTAAAACAGGTTAAACAATGTATTCTTAAGGAAGGCTTTTCACAATGGAGGGAACTTTATTATTTTTTAGAGAAAAGAAAATCTTTTGTCTATTGACAGGTTATTAAGGTTCACTCATCATTTATTGATTAAATCTGTTTATTGAAAATTTTATTTAAATATTTACCGAAAGTGGGAGACCCTGAGAAAAACCACCGAGCCAAGGGTAATTCATGAGGATGCGGGACGTGGAAGATTTTTGTCAATATTAGGAAATAATTAATTTATGCGAAAAAAAATACCGAGACAGAAATTAATATTTTTTTATATTTTCAGGATATATACATGTCCTGAACAAATATTTAATTAAAATCTTAAATATTAAAACGAAGAATTAATAATTGTTCTGATCATAGAACAGTGAATAACATAAGAAGTGCCTTGTGGGCTTGTTTCGTGAGCCAAACCAAAGTCCAAAATGCGCACATATTTCCATTCACCATCATTGCGAAAGTCAGATGGGGTCGTGATATACAACTTCAGGCAAGTGTAAGAGAGACAGACCGCGTGCTAAATAGTTAAGAACCAAAATTACTGTAGGTTATCAGTAACATTTCCATTCAAATTAGATTTTTCTTACTTTAACCCCCACACAGGAGGCCCTGAGAAAAATCATTTCCCTCAGGGCCCATTTCATCTTCGGAGATGCATTGTGTAGTCTTTTAAGGAAAGGAAGGAGAGAAACATCTAGGAAGAAATAATGTATGAGATCTGGGTAGGAATCTAGGGATCAGTGTGTCTAGGAGTTACTGACAAATGATCTATTCATCCCACTGCGGTGTAAGGCTATAGGTCAAGAGAGACCAGTTGGAGAGGTCAAAAGGTCTCACCAAACCAGTCTCTTCGGATCAAGCACGCCAAGCATCTGGTGGATAGGCACATCCTGAACACACCTCACCTGATGAACCCGGGCACCCCTGCTAAATCACCAAACGTATCGAACCACTCTTTGTAACCTATGGCAGAGATGTTGGTTATCCAATAAATGTTTCCCGCGCGATGTACCCAAACCCGCACCGCAAATATAGAAGGCACTTCGAGTTTTCTTTTTATTCCATAATAACCGTATCTGATAACGTTCTATACAATTTGTAAATACTTACGTTATGTACTTATGTACTAGGTAAGTGTTCGGTTCAGTAAAATTCTCATTCTGGGCGGGGTCGTATCAGTATCAGGGTTCTGTTGTGTTGTCAAATAAGGCACATAATCAAGATAAAGAGTGGGTTTATTCGACTAATAAAACATATTATATACTACAAACGTACACACACGTTACACATAGCGGTTAACATCACGGTCAGCAGGTAATACAAGGGTTCGATTTACGTTCTAGCTATATTCTATGGCTCATATGAAAGAAAACTTACGTTGGACGCAGGGCGGTAAAAGAAGGGCGGGAACACTACGCACGCCCAGTCCTAGGGCTGCAGAGACCACCAGTGAAGATCAATGACATCGGGAACAGAGAGGCAGACGAAGGGCGGGAACAGTCCTAGAGCTGCGGAGCCCGCTGGTGAAGGTCAATGGCGTTGGGCGCAAGGCGGCAGGGCGGCAGGTCAGATCATTCGGAGTAGTGGATGGCGCAGCTCAATGTCTCAGAGGTGAGGCATTGTGAAGCGCAGAACCAGTTCAACGGTTCACAGGATTCACGAGGAGTACGGCCATTTTGTAACGTATCAGCGTGGGCCATTGCTTCGGTGGCGAAACTGTTGGCGAGGACGTAAGTAGTTCACAATTCACTACAGGTGAGGTAATTTGGACGGCATAACATGGTGCACAACCATTTGTAGTGGGAGCACTCGGAAAGCAATACTTTGGTCACGCTGGCAACAAGCGAGAGTCGTCTCGCCTGAAATGTGTAATATCCTTGTGTCTGAACTCACCGGCTACCTTTACCCGGCGAACTTGCCGGAACTTGACTGTTGTTCCGCGCGGGCTTCCTACGCTCATTCCTGTGGCGGGGAATACTAATAATAATAATTTTTTTTTTCCGACTTCATGTCCGGGTTAAATCTTTCCCACAGGAAAAAACTAAACCCTTCCACACACTTTTCACAAATGATCATCTAGTCAATCCACATCATGTAAGTGCATTATATAAGCATAATAAATACAAAATAATACAAGAACAACACGTCAAATCACCAGAGATCAAATGGGAAAATAATTCACCGACTCCAGATATTTTCATATTAGAGGGTTCGGCTCGGTAGAACTTCTAATTGGACCTATAAATCCTACTGATCCCTCAATATAAATATTTGAAAAATCTTTCGTAATCCTGTATATATTTAAAATGAATGATTTTTCATTTTTATATATAAATTCTTTGAAAGATCTAATACGCCTAAATTTTTAATGAGGGAGCTAGGTATAATGCCAGTAGCCGAAATAACAGATGGTAATATTTTTATAGTCTGAGAATGCCAAATTCTTGTAATCTCATTTTCTAAATCTGTATATTTTCTTATTTTTTTCAGAAACAGATTTTTGAATATTACAGGAATTTGGAATAGCGACATCAATGATATAAGTTATTTTTTTTAATTTTGTCATATAAAACTATACCGGGTCTATTATGACTAATCGTACGGTCTGTTAGTATAGTTTTATCATAAAATATTTTATAAAATTCATTTTCTAAAAATGAATTCGGTTAATCAAGTTATGTTTAATTACCATACTTTGGTGAATTATTTTTAAAACTTGATTATAACAAAATAATACTCGGACGGCGCTAATATAGAACATCCCGATTTAATATGTTCTATAGTTTCCGTAAAAGCCCAACATTTTCTACATAAATCATCAATTTGGTTTCTGTATTTGATGATATTTTTTTTTTCTTCCTATATTTTTTAGTATTAATGACTCTATCCTAAATGGCAAGCATAAATCCTTCTATTTCGGCGCTCAACTCTCCAATACTCAACCATTGGTTTGACGAAAATTTGTCAACATATGCTTCGTTGCGATAATTGAAGTGTTTTGCGTGTATAATTTTATTTGACCAGGAATCTATTAATTCCTGGTTGGGATTTATAAAAATGTTGGCATTCTCATCGTATAAATTTAAAGGTGTAATGTTTCTATCTGCCTTGCAAATTATTTTGTGCATTTCTTAGCTTTCCTATGGAAAATTTTTCTTAGCATTTCTACCTAATTTTGTTCCAAAGAAGTTATTTTGACTATACCTCTACCTCCTAAATTTCTAGGTAAATTAATTCGTTCTAAAGCTGAACTTGGATGATGGCAATCAAACTTCGTTAGCGTAGTTCTAATTAATCGTTAAAGATAGATTGCATTTAAAAAAAATTCTGATCCTAGTTTGAAATTTAATCCTAATATCATTTTGAATACTAGTATGGTCTAATCTATTTGACTGTGGGTGTCCTAAATTATATTATTGTATCTTTTATTATTATTATTATAAGTTTTTTGTGTCATCTCTTGTGAACATGCGGTTGGCACACGCTTCGTCATTGGTTGATTTATATCACACCATTTTTTCGTGCTCGTCATATAGGTTTTTTCTGCAATTCTGCATTTTGTTTCCTGTTTTAACATTACCTTTGCGAAGGGTGAGAGGTAATTAAGTATTTTTATACTTTACAATACTTAGTGACTATGAATGAAATCAATGGGTGAGGTCAGGGGTGAATGGATGAGTGTAGGGCATAGACTAATATTAGACTAGACTCGGCATATCCATTGAAAAATAACCCCAACACAATTTTAGTTTGGTTCACGTGCAGATTCATGAAAAGACCCACGCATTGTGTCACAGTGAGAAATGGGCACTGTGCATTGCGTTTTGCTTTTTGTTGGTCTAGAGTTTACTTATTTTGCTTCCCAGCTATGGCTGGGCAAGTTCATTTTTTCAATCACAAAAATAACCCAGTTCCAAATATTTTTGACTGTACCTATCGCGGACTTTATTTTAGAAAATGTAATCAGCTAACTGAATACAAAAACACAAGTACCTTACAGATAGCTTGAAGGCAGCGCATTAACAAATGTCAGAAATTAATAGAATTTCAATATCGAATTACAATTATAAATTTCAATACTAATAAATTTTCTGACGTCATCTTTCAAACAATCATGACGTCATGCAGTGTGTTATACAATTTTAACGAATACATATAAACAATACAACATGGCACGAGCCTAGCACGTGATAATGATTGATGTTTTGGTTAAAATCACGCGTTTTTACTTGATACGCGCAAAAAACTTCAGAAGTATGGGTTATTTATTTGGCTTGTCTCTAATTCAAGGTTGTATTAAGTCAACAATTATGCGTGTTAACTTATATGAAAAAATCGCGTCCTTGAGTAATTTATTTTGTGTGAACTATGTTAATTACATTTTTATTTTCATTGAAAAAATATATATAACAAAGTATTTATATATATATTGCACTTACCTTTTTTTATTATATTTAATTATTGAAGACAATATTAGCAATTTTTAAACGAAAATCTGAAACAGAAAAATCAGAAAAGGATACGTTCACATCAAGGACTCGAACCCAGGACCCTTGCCTTGCCGGGGCACCGCTCTACTACTGAGCTAATGGGACCCCTATCCGCTTCGGTCACTTTTCAAGGCAAGGGACCTGGCTTCGAGTCCTAGATGTGACCGTATCCTTTTCTGATTTTTCTGTTTCAGATTTTCGTTTAGAAATCGCTAATATTGTCTTCAATAATTAAATATTACAATTTGAGGTTTTACTCAATAAATTTATTCAAAAAAAATATTTTTTTTATTAAATATTGAGCAATTTTTTAAATGTTACCTTAATCAGCGCAACAGCTATTAGTGACAAGCGATGTTGTATTATAACAAAAATGTGTTGTTTTTTGTCATATTTATTTATATAATTATAACTATTGCTGTAGAGGTGATGAAGGTGGTGGAAGATATATTACATGAAAAGGAACGTTCATGTAGGCTTAAAATGTTAGGTATAGGAATAAATATTTTCTATATAAATTCCGATAATTATTCTTAAAATGTCTTATTTTCGCTTTTATTTCCCCACAAACCGAGAAAAAATTGAGAAATGGATATAAGCAATAAGGATTCAATAATGTGAAAATAACTGGGTTATAATATAATTTTTATATAATTGTAGGTACGTTATAGTACTATAAGTAGATAGCTGCCTCAACACAGGCTAAGCCTAGTGAGGCGGGCTATGATAAACCTTAACATATAACTACATTAACATTTCTATTATTTACATTTATTTTACCTACTGTTTATATATTAATTTCCATTGATAAAATTATATACTCTTCTAATTTATAAACCAATGTACACAAAACAGTCTTACATGTATTTCCATAGTTATAGTTTGAAAATTTGTCACAATAAAGATATTTATTATTATTATTATTATTATAATTATTTTAGATTGTAGACTTACAAATACGGAAAAAAATGAGTATTTGCTAATTTATTTAAAAAAAAACGGATTGCTGGCCTTTAACGAATGAATGAACAGGTTTCTGGTTGAACTTTTAGTAAATTTCGAATACAGATTTCCTGTTAAATTTTTAGTAAATTTCGAATACATTAATTATCACGATGTCGGAACACGTTGACCGTACCATCATCAGGAAACCACGTGTGCTCAAATCATTTACATCCCAAACGTTTAGACTGCAATTTCCTTCAGGTCCTTTATAATATCTGAGCATGCTATGTGGAGGATAGAATTTAATATACCTACAAATTAGGTATCGTTGCTTAATCTGAGAAAGGATATTTTAATTACTGGTTGTTAGTGTCTAGCTTTGATTAAGCACCATCTATACATTTCACAAAAATGGCACTACAAAAATAAACCGAATAGGCATTTCTCTGAAATTTACTAAGAAGTTAATATAAGAAATAATTTCGGTCCTACCCGATCGGCGTGCATTTGGCAAGGTTGTTGGCGCGGTTGACTGCAGTCCCTTTGAAGGAAGGTACAATCATATTTCTTTTCCGTAGATATGTAAAGTTGTGCCTATATTCGCAAAAAAGAGACAAACACAACAACAAAAAACACAATGTAAAAGCTTATTTAATGGGCATAAATAAAATGATATTATAACCATGTAACCCCCACCCTCCCTATTCCCACCCCACCACACCCTCTCTGAAGCTTTGTCCTCGTCTAATATGATTTCTCTCGCTTTATTTTATACATTATTAATGTTTGTACCTAGACTAGTTTTCTATAATGCTGTCTTATAAACCTAACACAGTGGTTAAAAACAAAATAACTTTTCATTTGATTAAAGTTTCAATCCACAAAGTAAACGCTTTCTTTGATAATTATATACTATTTTATGGCAGGCAGAGCATTGCACACACCGCTGTCCAGCTGAAATAAACATTTTTATTGTTATTATTATAAATAATTTTGTAAATTCATAAAACTTCTGCTCAATAGTAAATATGTGTACGTTTCCCGTTATGGTTCAATATATAGTGTATGAATCCAAAAAAGTTAAAATGTGAAAATAAAAATCATTTTGTGTTATTTATTAGTCCTTTACCTGATTCAGACCTGGTTTAGCAAAAAAAAATGGTTTTTGTGACGGCTTTGAATTCAAATTACAACAACACCCCGGTAACAAAATGAACGCTGTTCCTTGGTTTCGCTTACGAGTTTGAACGCTTGTACAAGAAGTTTAAACAGAGTTGGGTTGTTAAGTTCATCTCCATATTTGTGACGTACGCTATGTGGTGTCATTTTTTAAATGAATTTAACTAGACAGGGCTAATCTAGTATAATACATCAATGGTGTAGGGGGGTTATTTAGTGCAAATGCCTACAAATAATGATTCCTACAGAAACCATCATAAAAACAATAGAATATCACCACTATATTCAAGGTCGTACAATTTCGAAGTTGTTAATATTAGTAGGTATATTGTTCGTTCAGGATTAGAGTAAGGTCTATAGTAAACAAGCATCGTGTGGAAAAGAAAAGTACAAGTCGAATTTAAGTTTTAAATTTGTTTATTACTGTCGATAAATTCGTATTTAAGCCCAAGTAGAATTTTTAAGCTTTTTAGGGTAATTTTATAAAAAGATCTCCAGTCATAAAATTTAGTAATTTTTTTTTAACTCTACTTTTGCCACTAATGTTCTAATAAATATAATATTAATAGTAAAGGGAGGTAATTTAAACCTAGGTAAAATTTGTAAGCTTTTTGAGTTCAATTTAAAAAAAAAATCGTCCAGTTCTAAAATTGAACAGTAAAAATATAAATATTTTTCAAATGTATATCTTCTTTACTTTTGCCAATAATCTTCTTATAAATGTATCAAAAGTAAAGGCCAGTAAAATAGCAAATGTAAAATCAGACAAAGTGTTTTTAATTCTTCTCCTAGCTTAAACTTTGTTATAAAAGTGTGTTTATCGGAAGTGTCATACCGGGTAAGGATGTTTTCTTTATCTGTTACAACCCGTTGATGTGAATTATCACTTTTTTAAATATAATTTCATAATAAACCAGAAGCCATTTCTGTTATTCGCACATAATATAATATGTAAGTTATTGTATATACCTGCGGATAATAGCATACAGTAGCGAGATAGCTTATTTATAATGAATTTGACCAAGCGTATATTATAGTTACACCCGTATGAGGACAATCATGTATAAAATGTAACCTAAGGTTAACTCGTTTGATATTTGATCTGGAAAGCATCCAAAGGTTTCGGTGATCGTTTGGAGTTAGGGTCTAACTTTGCCCTTGAATATTAATATCGTTTCAAAGTTTGGAAGTTTGTAAAGAGTATAATGCTGCGTATACATTTGTGAGCCGAAACGTGAGCCGTGCCTCGAATTATGGGAAAGGAACGAAGCAACCGCAAGCGGTGTTTCCCGTCATTAACTGTTGCTTCGCCCCTTTCCCATTAGTCGAGGATCGGTTCGCCAATGTACTCACGCCATAACATGTAATCGTTGGGGGGAGGGAGGGGTTTATTGCCCACGTCGTAAAACCAGCTCGCCTACTATGCTAATGTTGGTAAACCAAATATATTATCGGATAAATCAGACCAACTACATTTATCATGCGCTAGCTGAACTTCCCGGCGTTGCTCGGGCTTCACACAGAGTTTTTAATAATCAGACTTAGACGGTGACCTTCCTCTTATTATGAAGGTCAAGTGTGCAAATTTTCGTCAACCTCCGAATAAAACTGTAGATTTGTATACAAATCAAATACACGCCGCCCGCCCGATGGCCGCCCGTCCGCCGTCCGCCGTCCGCCTACCACAGACAATGAACTTTATATATTAGATGATTACTTGTACTCACGCAGACCTCGAAAAGACTTTTAAGAGTTACTTTAAAATGGATCTCCCAACAACCAAACCCTTCTTTTCGCCATCTCCTCTGTTCAGTCTCACAAACATACCCCGATTAGGGATGCCATGGATTGGTTCCACTGACTCCGGCTAATTGTGAGTCTTAAGGGTATTCACATACAAGAGGTAACTGTTAAAGTCTTATTTTTACAAATAATTCAGTTTTATTAACTGTTTACCAAAATCACTTGTACATCAAACGTATAATATTGTAACATCCTAATTTCGTTTTCATTTTTTTACATTTACTCCACTAAGGAGGCCGTGAGGAAAATCATTTCCCCAAAGACTACGTCATCTTTGTAGATGGTGTGTCGTAATTTTACTATCCAAAACTAACATACCTAACTGTCTTTTGAAAAGGACCTTACCGTAAAAGTGTTCATTATTCTTAAACAAAACATCAAACACGTAATGGTCCCATCAAATTCCAGACGTAAAACCACTCTTCCTTAACGAATTTCTGTACTCATTACGCGAATACTTTTTCACAAATTCAATTAACAAATGATGTAACTACCATTTGTTTCCATTCTCTTGAGGTAATGTGGTGTTTCATTTCCTTCCCTTTTCCCTAGTCATTTACATTACCCTCCCCACGTTACTCTGCAGTAAAGTATACCACATTCTAAATATTCACATTCAAACTAAAATAATAAATATTTTTATAAAGTTCGGTTTCACAGTTAAATTTAATCTATGAAACAATTTATCACTGTTCCAAGTAGTTTTAAATAAAAAAAATATAGATGCAATCTGTTGTTTATTCTTTCTTTACATTGTATCTCTTTTGACGTAAGAATTTTTAACCTCACTAGGACAGTTGAGGTTAATAATTTTACAAAATAATAAAATTGAAATAGCATAAAGATTATATATTTAGAGAACTAAATATTTACATTAAAGTTTTTACGAATTGTGTATCTACACGGTTACCTATTAATCTAATTCCAGTCAATTCATTACAGTATAATATAGAAAACATGTAGGGCGACCATGATATACATTGATATTTAATTGCAAGAAAAAATATGATAAACTGTTATTTTAAAAAGGATAGACGAAAGAAGGATAAAAAAACCTTATAAAAGAAAGGGATGTAAAATATAAATATACAACATATTATGACACAATTTAAAAGGACAAAGATGAAAGAATATGTTGGAAATCCTCGGATAGCACAAATAATTTAATATTATTTTTAAATGTACACAACGAATTTGTCGACTTAATGTGATCTGGAAGGCTATTAAATAGAAGTGGAGCCTGGTGCAAATAAAGTATTTGCCCAAATGAGAGAAGAATATGTTGGAAATCCTGGGATAGCACAAATAATTTAACATCCCTTTTTAAAAAAAATTTTAAAAAAAAATTAAAAAAATAAAATAAAATAAAAAATAAAAAAATGTATACATGAAATTTGATCTATAAGCGATCCGATTGCTGTCAAATTATTATATCCGTGGCATTATGTTGACATTATTTTGTGTATTAATGGATTGTTTTGAAGAAGGTGACTGTGATCTAATTTAAATAGAAACAATCAATAAAACTCAAAATATAACCACAAATCATTTGAGAACCTCAGATCAGCAGACAAACTACACAACACAACAACTGTTTGGCAAACTCTCCTTAACTTCTCCTTAAAGTAGGGTAGACTGGATACGGTTGACATTCGCATTTTAGCGTTTATCGTCCATAGCACCAGGATTAATTAAGCGATGACGGAATTATATTAAATAAAAGACCTTACATCTGTCTACTAATTGGCAATGTTGTTTGAGATCACTGCATTGTATTTTATGTGTATATAAAATGAAATTTAAACAAAAAATGGTTCAACCGTCCCCATATAGGGTTCGGTTGAAACAGTGTTTGGGGTCAATTAAAACACATGCAAACAATACTAAGTTTTATTAATCATCTAATAACATTTTACGAAGCGTAATGACACATTTTGATGCGTAGATAAACAAATGATAAAACAAAACAACAATACTTTTGTTTAAGAAAATAAAATTCAACAATTTAAAAAAAAAACTTTAGCTTTTAACTTCAGCTATGAAATAAATTATTATAAAACTAAAGACTATTATTTCTATAAAAATCAATATTTTAATAAATAATAATTAAAAGGTTACGAAATCAATCGGAATTACAAATGTGGCAAATATAACTAAGACAAACTTCTGTGCACTCTTCATGCGACCACATTTAACATTGTGTGCATTGTATCCATTTTTCCCTCGGTCTGCTTTCTGAATATGCTGACATACAAACAAGGCAGTAGCACTTCTCTCGTTGACTTCCTTTGGCGTCCCCTTGGCATCTAAGAATCAAGAAAATTAAATAAATAAACTGTTTCAACCGTACCCACAAAAATATTTCAACTGTCTCCGACCCCCCTTCTAGGTATAAAACTGTTCACAGTAATGATAATAAATTTGAATAAAAACTAATCATACTTTCATATTCTACAAACTTCAATTAAAACGATACAAAACTCTCAATACTCTAACTTTAATCAAATTTTTTTTATTTGTGTAGATATCAAGGACGATTATTAGTTCTGAGAGTAAAATAATTTCTTGAACACCATGAATATATTTTTAAGAGGTTAAAATATTTATAATTTCAATATCTATTATTTAAATATGAATTATGTATTATTTTTACGAAAAAAAAATTTTAATGTAGTTCTGAGAATTGGATCAACTTTCTAATTGTAAGCCGAAGTGTTAATTCATATCTTTCAGCTGTTCAACAACAACAAAAGTTGTGAAAACTCGGGCGAAGTCGGGTTAGTATTAACTACTAGTTTTTTCTTGTACTGGAATTTCGTGCGCTTTACCAAACAGGTTCGATGATGTGATCAAACGCTATTACTAGAACCTAATAAACCGGATTCAGAAGGAGTAGAATAGTTTTACAGCTACTGAACAGAAAATACCTTCAGGGAGCGATTTGTAAGAAAACTAACGTTACAAAATTTCCCTGTTCAAAAAAGTAGTTTGGTCAATTTCATTCGTCAGTTTATCTCTACAGTAATACCATGGTATTTTGCTCTCCTTTTTTAGTCCAGTCGACAGAGATAAAATAAGGCCTCCGTTTTTCTCTTAGTTTTTAAGGTTAGGAGTGCTGGAAACCTGATAAAAAAACAATTTTTCGATTTTGAATAACAGCGTTAGCCGATATCTTGGATGTAAAGTGCCAACATTTGGATAGTTTAAAATAGTTCCTCAACGGTTCATTCTAATACATAGTTGCTTAGAACTAACTAAAAAAAGTTAAATTGTGTTCATATTATATTATAAAATTTTATTGTAAGTGTAATATTTATATTATAACAAGTTACAGCCGCAGAAAAAAAGGCCAAGATGTATATTCTACCCACAGTATTTAAAAAGGATCTATAATATTTGTAGGTGATCAAATTTTCTAAAAAAAACACATTATTTTGCATTTATTCGCATTGCATCGCCAAAACGGCTTTACGTGTACATATTTGTATGTTATTTCGCAGTTACAAAGTAATCACTTTCTATGACAAAACGCCATCTGACGTTGGCTGCCTTCGCAATCCATGTTTAGTTAGTTACAAAGTATCTGGGACAGCTGCGGTTCCTCCCTGGGCTTCGGGCTGCCGAGCTGCCGGGCTGCCGGGCTGCCGGGCTGACGAAAGTTGAAAGGAAAATACATCATTGTTACAAGCTCAAAGACATGTGGGTGAAGCCTTGACCTACTTTACACCTAATCCCCGTTTAACACTCGATAATAAGTTACAGCGAATAAAATCCCTAACATTGATCGTTAGATGGTTAGACGCTTCGTTTGAACTGTTTTTTAATGTGATTCCACATAAGAATCCGGAAGTAGAGAGCCTACGTAACGGCAACCCCATTTAGTAGAATATCCTAAAGCTGAAGGAGGTGGGGTTGAAATGAGATGGAATACAAATAAATGGGTTTCGTATCCAATTAATAAAGCTATAAAATGCGGCTAAAGTCAATTCAGGTAATTCATTGATTTCTCACCAGGTCTATTCTGAGAATATCTTCAACTCTGAACGAGGTGAAAATGTGCTACCATTTATGAATAATATGGTTTTGAAATCAACGTGACTGGTACGTGTGTAGTTCCAAGTAGTTAAAAAGTTAAAAGTAATTAAATTGCATTTTAGTATTGTGTAAGGCATTTGTCAAAGAGTTTTAAAATTAATTCGTAAAGCGAAACAGCTGCTTCGAGAAATAAAAAAAAATTATTCATCAAATAGAGATTATCTTTATCATTGAAGAAGAAGATAATACATATTAATAAATCTAATCGAAACGTGAAACAGACGATAGGAAAAAAAAACTGAGGATGAAATTTGTAATTCTTAAATTCAAATACGATATAGGTTAAAATTTAAAAAAAATAATGCCTTCATAGCTCAGGGGTTAGAGTGTTGTCCCGGAAAGAGATTTGATCCCCAATTGCGACAGTCACTTTTTTATTGTTTTTTGTCTGGTTCTGTTTTATGTTTCGTTTAGCTTTATTAACATCATACTTTTCTTCAAAGATTATATACAAAATACAAAAGTTATTTCAATAAATAAACTAAATGTTATTGCCCACACCAGCTTTTGATCCCGCGACCTCTAGTTATCCGTTCACAGTTATTACCTTACCGCTCTGCCGCGGAGGTCGTCCGAGAATTGGAAAGCGAGTTGTAACGTAATTTATGCAGTAATTCAATAAAACTTTTTCCATTAAATATCGTTATAACCGGTGATAGCAGATTGAGATAAAAATAATTCTGGGTATTTTAAGGGAACTTTCAAACTGGTATAACCTTCTGTATCGAAAAACCGCGGCTTATTTACGCCAACAATCTGAAAGTAATCGGAAAATTGTTAGTTGCCATCGGTATCAAAGTTGGGCCACATATTTCAGGAAGGATTAACAGAACCTACCCCAGGGGGGTCCTTGTCCTTGGGCCAGTTTTGTTATTATAAAAGCACCACCGATTTACTCTATCTAACTTTATTAATGATTAAATTAATCATTAAAGTTCAATAAATTTGTAAGCAGTTTGTCCCCATGTGTTTGTTTCTTTAGGAGCATTGATGAATAGTACGAATAAACTGTTATTAATTTTATTTTATTACCAATTTAATACTAAAGTTTTATGGCTGGTAGTGTTTTAGATGTATGAGCCAATTATTGATTTACGTAGGTATCTCTCAATTTTAAAGGAATCGGTAGACAATAACAGTGTATTATATGAATGATGATCTCCGCGGCAAAGCAGTAATCTTCTTGTAACCTACCCCAGGGGTCACGAGTCTGAAACTCGGAGAAAATCAATTTGTACTTGTTTTATACCGCACTTGTTTCGAGCACCGCACAAGAGTACAACTACTCCTAATCTTATGGAGCCAGTGAGACTACGGCATCCCCAATAATTGGGGGTTCTTGTGAGGCTGAAGTTAGTGGGGTGGGGAAGGAAGTGGGAAAGTCAAAGGTGGGAAAATACCTGGCTATTCATATCTGGTCACCAAATACGGCCAAAGCCATTTCCAAAAACTTTATGATTCTGAATGCTTTTCTTTCAGAATGGCGATTGTGAGAGTATCTTTCACTCTGCAACGTGCCGCTAATATACTTTATTTTAAATTTAATTAACAAATTGTGAAATAACACAAATAATTCAAATAAAATTTACTTGCTCAAGCCTGGAATTATATTCGTAACATCCGGATTCGTAGACGTAGTAACCATCTAACTGCTCAATTATGTTTAGTGACCAGATCTGAATAATCAAGTTCTTCCCGACCTTCACATCTGCCTTTTCTCCCACTTAATCCGTCAGCTTACAGTATTTCCCAAGTGGGATTACTTATTACAGTCTAGGTAGCTCTATTGCCTTCGGAACGTTAGATCTCTTGTGGCCTGTGCTTAACTGTCACTATTTTTAAACTCGTCCCTAACAGCAATTACAGTTATCTTAGAAAATAACGTGAGAATCGCTGAAGACGATTTTTTTGTGGATATAACGCAATCCACAAAAATGACCTAAGTCTTCATAAAGAATATCCCTCAATCGTTAATCGTATCTTAGGCTAAACTGAATAGCCGACCGTATTCCGCCATAAACGGGCATATTTATGTATAGTCTGGTAGTCGTAATATCCGAATATTAAACTGGTTCTAAATTTGTGTCACGTAATAAAGAAACATTTAAAAATAACCCGCGGTATGCAATTTAAAGCAGGCGGGTACGTGTAAGGGTAGGTACCTATCGACTGGTTAATATTATCTCTTTTTAATAAAACGACTTCCAGACACCTAGAACTAGGCTGGAGACATTTACTAAAACAAATGGTTATTTTTAGCATAAAACAGCAGACGGAACATCCGCAAGAAACCGTTAAATTTAAATAACGACGCCGTTTTCCCTTGATAATTAAACGAAAGCTCCATTAAGCTTTCTCACCAGCTCTGAAGCTCGCTATTGAACCCTTAAAATGTCATCAGTCTGTGTACAATGTACATTGTTCGAGTGCGAAGGGGTATCAGTGCTCAGTCCTCACCACGCGGAACACAGTTTCAAGAGGGAGGGGTAAAAAAAAACACGGCCTTTAGTAAATTGAATCCACCGGGAAGTCGGCCTTGGCACACTTCCCGCATGCATCCATAGCCTATGGGCGGGCGCGGCTTTCAGCACAACACACACAACACGACCTAGCGTGGTTAATGTCAGATGTGGTGTAACTAGTTGTTGTTGTTATTGCAGTCGTGTGGAAATAATACACGTTAATACGAATAGTCATAATATTACTATCACGGTGCACATCAGAACAAGAAGGTAAACTAGTTTACGGACCCACGGAATTGGTCCGAATACGGAATTGGACCGAATACACTTAGATTAGTTAGACCAAAGATAATTATATTATATAAATATAATTTGTGTTGTTCTTATACGGATAGACATTTCAAAAATGTTATACCGAATTTTAATACAGGGTCCAACTAGCATTTTGATGACATTGAAAAACAAATCTATTGTAATTAAATTAAACGTATACTTCGTATTAAGCACTCAATTTTGTGTCACCAACCGTCAACCCGTTTTGGAAAGACCTTTCCTTCGTCAGGACTAAATGTATTTTCACCCTTCCTGAGGAAGGGTTGATGTAGTAATTTAATTCTTTCACAATACTGTTGCTAGTTTAGTATTTCGCTCCTTCAAAGTGGAAACCAATAAAATCAACAGAATGATACTTTTCAATTTTAAATAAAATGTGGATGAAAATAATCACTCTGAATGAAGATCAATTTTTTATAATTTATTAATAAAAACATCGATCCTTGTTACGCTTGTATCTTGACTTCCTCAAATTTTCATTGGATTATATAATTATCAAGTAGGTACCTAGTGTGTTACCGGATGCTTGCATAAAGTAAAGATCTCCTTGAAAATAATGCCTCATTTTATCGTCAAGTCCTTATTCATCGTTAAAGTTTCAGTTTGAAAACTATCCCAAGCATAAAAAATAAAGTCGAAGCCCCGCGGCCCTTCGGCCTACTTCCCAGTCAATGTGAGTCTAGCGGCTAGCGGCTAGCTTCCAACCAAACTTCATCCCGAGACTACCCCAAACAAGTTGTAAGCAAATTAGGTTTTGTAATGGTTGCAAACTTTTGACCACGATGATCAGACAAGGTCTAAGGCCTTCCAGCAGGCTCCGAGACTTGTAATACATTGTTTGAATAGGATTACGGAGTACGTAGCGGACAAGTAATGAGCCCATTACAAAAGCGGTCCTGGCTTAGTCCTTGATGAAGTTTACCCTAAGGATGGATGACAAAGCCCGTGTCCTTTTCATTCATTCTTGGATGAGTCGTTACAGCCAGGTTATCCCTATCCCAAATATTCTACTATCGAAAAACAAACCGTTTTTAAAATTTCGTGATCCTTTTCACAATGTACTCGTATAATAAACATTTCATTATTTTATGAAAAGCAAAAATATATTATAAAATATAATATTAAATAAAAAAAATTACATATTCACATTGTGGCGGAAACAAATCATTCTTTTGACATAAATAAAAGGTTCAAAATTTATCACACAAATACAATGGGTTTAAAATTAGATGAAATTAGAAAAAAATGTGTGGAAAAATGGTCAGTTGAATATTATTAATAACCATTTTTTTTAAATAGCCATATTTCCAAATTTATTTTCACATTAATAGGTACCTAGATTTTAAACAAGTTTTGTTATTTAGGCATCTTGGATGCTCCTTAATTTGGTTTTAATTTATAAAGTATTTAATTAAAAAAGTTTTGTTATGTAATTACAATAATTAATTTAAAATCATTTTACTAATTTTAAAATGATTCTTTCTTACAATAACTAATTATCTTCCCCCACCGCGTTTCGTTATGTTTTTGTCTATGGGTAGGTACTTATTTGTCTTTGCTTGTTTGTCTGTTCTTATATTTTGTCTTAACTCTGTGTAGGTATACTTTGTATTGCGAGCGATTCACTTCAATATGACGGAAGTTGACAGGGTCGAATTAGCTCAGTGGCAGAACTGCTCCCCGGCAAGGCTGAGTTCCTGGGTTCAATTCTTAGATGGGAGCGATATAGTTCTATATTACGGAAGTTGACAGGCTCAAACTAGTTCAGTGGCAGAGCTACACCTCTGCAAGACTTGAGGTCCTGGGTGCGTTGTTAATAATATTTTAACATAATTTATATTATGATAATAAGTTACTGATTGTTCATTTTACTAATTTGAAAGTAAAAGAGTAGAAATCGATGATGCGTTAAATTCATCAAATAAATTCAGGAGGCTAAACTCATCACTTAATAGCTCAGAACTACCCTAAATGCCTTCTATACCTGTATAGACATTGCAATAGGTATTGACCGTTCAAGTCGAGGGTAGTTATAAATATTATGATATACTTAGTTCCGACGCCCATTTCTCAGTCGCGCGCCGGGAAGTTACGAGTCGGCAATCTTCCCAACATAATATTTTAATCAATGGATCGGTTTTCTGTAAAGTTGTTCCCATTGCTTTTTTCAAAAAAGAATTCAAAAAGTAAAACCTATATATTTTTTCTTATCAGGTATGTTAATAAAGCACAAGAAATTCTACAACTGGCTGAAATCGACGGGACTATAAAGTAAAAATAAAAAATATATATTCAAACTAATAAAAATAAAGAAAATGAAAATAAAGTTAAGCTTTTAGATATTAATGACATCAGGAATTGGGTCCATCGCTTGTAAATGGGACTCTGCCAGAAATGGGTTAGTCGCGTTCTGTAGCTGGTGATCTGTTTTCTGATTGGGGCTCGGAATCCGGGAACGCGCCCTTCTTGAACGCCCCAGTGCACTGCGCACTACAGTCTGCAGTACCCAAAAAGCATTCAATTGAAAGTATTGAACTTTTTTTTTATAGACTATATCCGAATCTTCAATGAGGCCCGCTGTCCTAAGTACTTGATTTGACTTGACTGATTTTTCTGTTATTCTCTGGCTGAGTCCAACTTGAATACTAGCAACACAGATTTAGTGGGGTCGTATAGCATGTTATGTTCATATCTTTAACAAATTTCTCATGGCATTCTCTGGCAACAATTTTTTCTGCGTCTAGCAATGACTCCACGCAAGCGCATTATGAAAACCGCCCGTGACAGCTGTTTTTTTCTTCTGTAAAATCTTCTAAAATCGTGTTCTTTTCATAAAATGGTCAATTTGCTATTTTATTCGTGTAATTAAACATAATAACAAATTATTTGTCGCCATTTTTAGACAACTAATTTTATAATTATTGCATTCGTAAAATCTACTTTCACATAATCCCATAAAGTGGGTGGTTTATTTATGGGTTAAACGGTTAAATACCGATATTCAAATTGAATTTTAGATCTATATTTTATAAGAATATCAATAAAATTAGGTTTTTTATAACATAAATGCCTAACCATGGATCAAAGAAATAAACATTTTATTATGTGTAAGCTATGCGTTAAACATTTCAGTTTTTATTGTAGTCTTTTTTAGCTTTCTTGCAAACTACTTAAATAAAAAACTATGTTTTTTTTAAATTTTGATTTCTCTGAAATTTTGCCATGTTTTGACCAAAAGTGTTTGTGGTGAGCTTTTTTTCAACTTTTTTTTTTTCAACGTTTGAAATTAAAATATTGCACTTTTTAAATCTGAAAGTAAATATCAAATACACAAATCTAAAAATTTATTTTATCTAGTTTCTTAAATGGTATTTTGAAAATGAAGAAATGTATAGAACATTTAAAACACCTTGGAAAAATTCCAAAATTCGAAGAGAAATTATTATTTCATGTTTATATATACAACAGATAAAAAAACCCTGTGACTGGATAAGCAATTTATAAATCTTATGTTACCTTCCAGAACTATTTTATGTCAGTTTCTATTTAACGTTTCAATTAATAAGGTTTTTACATACACGGTCATTTATCAATTGAATAAAATTACCACCAGTTTTTTAGTAAGATCGTTAGTCTCTAAAATAGAGCACGCACTTTTATTTATTTATTTTATTTATTTTATTCGAGACACAAACAGGATATTTATAAAAACATTAATTATGGTTTACAAAATAAAAAAGTACAATTATAAATATCCCTAGACTAATGTGTCTGCAGCAATCACATTTGCACATTCACATAAGCAAACATGTAAAACAATAACAGTATTTATTATAGAAAACATAAAACTTAATTACAAAGATTGAAGCACATAATAAGTAGAAAAATTTAAAGAGTACATATTAAAAAAAATTCTAAACCACTAAACAAGTTTTTTATTTTTCTTTTTTTTTTTTTTTTAAGTACAGAAATCGTGGAGATATTTCTTGAAACACATTATATTATTTGCAAAAATATCTATGACAGTGTGTATTTTAGCAAGATCATTGTATGATCGAGACATTCTAGACATAGGATTAAAATATCCAGTGTTATTGGCAAAAATTTCGGTCCAAAATATGTTCATATTTCTAGTATATTTGTGCCTGGCGTAAAAAGTGATTTGATTGACTAAGTTACTATTAACACGATTATTCACAATTTTGTAAAGCATTAAGAGGTCATTTATATTTCGTCTTTTAACTAAACTCTCTAATTTGAAATATGTAAGTCTTTGTTCATACCCATTTAGAAGATGGTAGACACCTGATCGATAAGGCAAAATCCGTGTAAATTTTCTTTGGACAGATTCAAGTCGGGATATCTGTGTCGTGTAATGTGGATTCCAGACTGTTGACCCGTACTCAAGAACACTACGGATTAACGAATTGAATAGAATTATTAGGCTATTAGAGTTCTTGAACAGTTTAGTTGATCTTACAATAAAACCTAGTACTTTATTTGATTTATTTACAATGTATTCTATGTGTTGGTTGAACGTTAGTTTGTTGTCGAATATAATTCCTAAATCTTTGATCGATTCAACTGTTTCCAGATTGTGACCACATATGCTATATGAGTATAGAGTTTTGTTGGTGTTCTTGGTTAAATTTATAACTTTGCACTTAGCTATATTCAATTCCATTTCATTGTCAATACACCAGGCAGATAATGTGTTAAGGTCTTGTTGTAAGAGTTCACAATCTTCCATAGATTTAATTGTTTATATATCTTGAGGTCGTCAGCGTATAGAGAAAAATTACAGTGGAGTTTACATGTAAGGTCGTTGATGAAGATTAAGAAAAGCAAGGGTCCAAGGTGTGATCCTTGTGGAACGCCCGACTTAACTAATATTGGGGAAGAGTTAAAACCGTTAACAGTAACTAATTGACTTCTATTTGATAAATATGATTCTAACCAACGAAGCAGATTTCCGTGTATGCCGATTTTATCCAGTTTATTCATTAAGATAGGGTGACTAACTTTGTCGAAAGCCTTACTGAAATCGGTGTATACGGCATCTGCTTGTGTTTTATTATTCATTGATTTACACAGAAAGTCCATATACTCGATTAAATTAGTGTTTGTGGATCGTTTAGCTACAAAGCCATGTTGGAAAGGGCTAAGTATGTGTGTTACGTGATTAAATATGTCTTTATATACAATGGACTCAAATATTTTGCCAAAACAAGATAAAAGGCTGATAGGACGGTAGTTCTTTACATCGTTTTTACTGCCAGACTTATGGATCGGAATGACGTGTGCAACTTTCCACAGATCTGGAAATACCCCTTCGTTCAGACTTTTGACGAATAATTTGTGTAAAGGTGCTGCAAGTTGATCTGCACAATTTCGAATGAATAGTGGAGGAATACCATCTGGACCGGAACCCTTATTGATATCGAGAGTGTTCAACTTCACCTTGACCTCGTCTAGGGTTATTTTGATATGAGATAGTGGATAATTATAGAGTGGGAAAGAAAGTATAGAGTCACTTTTAGAATTAGATGGTGAGCTAAATACTGAAGAGAAGTAAGTAGAAAAGAGTTCGCATGTTTCTTTGCCATTTGTTGCTGAATTTTCGTGGAGATGCATGATTTTTGGGAGAGAATTAGAAACTCTTTTCGATTTAATGAGGGTTGACAGATATTTGATACTGTTAGGGAGAGAATTTTCTATTGAATCTACATAGGCTTTAAGGCAGGTACGTATGGATAATTTTACTCTAGCCCTCAAGATGGAAAAACTGTCATAGTCACATTGATTTTTGTATTTTTTTCCACTTCTTTCTAAACTTTTCTTTTTCTCTAAGTTGGTGGATCAAAACACTGCTGAACCAAATTGGAAACCTTTTGTTGCTGTTTCTTAAGCGCGGAGTGTGTTTTTCAATTGATAGCCATAATAAGTTGTAAAAATGTAGTAGGGAATCATTACAATTCAGAGTATTAAGATCGTTCCAGTTATTTAGTGATAGCATTTCATTGCATTTAGTGTAGTCCGTTTTTTTGAAGTTATATTTGATGTGATCTGGGTTGGTGGGTAAGGGTCTGTATTTAGACATTAGAAAATCGAACTCAATGGGAGGATGATAGGAGTCAACTTTAGATAGCACATGTGAAGCAATTTGAATTTCCAGGTGATGGTTGGAAAACACTAAATCTAAAATTCGATCCATATTATTAGAGACATGATTGAACTGATTAAGTCCAGTCAAATTTTGAAAGTCTACTAGGGATTTTGATTTATGGCTATTACATATGACTGGTCTGGTGTGAATTTCGTTGACATTTAGTGGGCATTGAATAGATGGTACATTAAAATCACCCATTATTATTGTTACATCCTCTGATGATAAATTATTATATGTTGTTTGACACTTTTCGAAAAAATCTGTGAAATTTTCGATTGGTATATCTGGAGGCAAATACGCCAAACATAAGTTGATGGTTTGCCTAGATGTTTGATTTAATTTAAATTTAATCCATAAATCTTCTGTAAATTTTGAGCTGTGTGTTGGGACTGTGATAGATGTCATTTCTTTCTTTATGGCTATTAGAACTCCACCACCTGATTTTTTAAAAGAACTCGATGTGTCTCTATCTCGTCTGTAAATATTATATCGATCATCTACTATTTCATGATCATAGATTGAGGAGTCTAACCATGTTTCTGTAAGACAAATTAAATCATAATTGCAACTGAGCACTTCGCAGTGCAAATCATTTAGTTTGCTTTTTAAACCACGAACATTTTGATAGTAAAGTGTTATTGCCGTTTTGCTAGAATGCATTTTGAAAGTATATATTAAGCATAATTAAATATGTCTTTTTGTATAATTGATGTGAAAATAATTTATGTGTTATTATATTATTTTTAATTTGGTAGGCGGGAATGGGTACCGCCGCCCTGGGAACCATTTATTGGATGACCAACACCTCTGCCACAGGTCACCCCAAGTTGTTCGCTACGTTTGGTGACTTAGCAGGGGTGCCCGGGTTCATGGGTTAAGGTTTGCCCAGGTCTTGGTGGCGGGTGCGTCGGCCGACCTTCTGCGTGGCGGGCCGGTTGGGAGATGCTGGTTGAGGGAGACCCTTTACAACCGGTTACCGCTGTCCGGGCCGCTCGATAGTACAGGGGCCCGACCCTCAGGCTCACGACTAAGGGTGGGCTGCCCCATCAGCGAGTGAAAAAACCCCGCCACTGCTGTTGTGCCGGTTCGTGACCGGAGGGGACCCAGCAGCAGCGTTTGGGGCGCATTGGATGCCCTCTCCAGCCGGACTCTCCCAGCCTATCGCCTAGCACCGCAGTGGTTGGGCTGGAACCAAACGCTCATCACTCTTGGACAGCCTGAACCCCAGATTCCTACCCACCCTTCATACCTTTCCTTTCCAGACCTTCCTTTCACCTCATACCTTTACAAAAAAAAAAAAAAAAAACTTATAATCATGAACTTACAACCAAACAAACTTAACATCGTTACAGCGGCGAGTAGCAGGCGTCCCCGGTGCGGGCCAAAACTGTTGGTAAATTTTGCCAACATTCGCGGCCTGCACACAAATCTAAATTCCGTTCATCACCATCTTTTATCCCAACGTCCCAACCTTCTCTTCCTATCCGAAACTCAGATAGCCGAGCCGCCAGACTCCTCCTATCTGGACTGCCCGGGCTTTACCCTTGCAAGCAAGTTCAGACCCAAAGGAGGAGTCTGCCTCTATAGTCGAGCTGACGTCAACTGTGTGCGACTATTGAGTCTGGAAAACTCCAGATTCGACGTAATGTGGGTGCGCGTCAATCTTGCCAGTACGGCAAGATTCTACGCATGTCTATACCGCTCACCGAACCATAACGAATCAGACACTTCCGAACTCTTCAAACATTTGAGCGATACTATTGATGATCTCTTGCCCCGCTACCCTTCGGCCGAGTTTATTGTTCTGGGGGACTTCAATGTTCATAACGAACCATGGTTGAAGTTCTCAGGCCCAACGGACTCGGCTGGCCGACAGGCGGAATCCTTTGCCATTTGCTACGGATTAGAGCAACTAGTTCAGGAGCCTACAAGGGTTCCTGATGTCCAGACTCACCGCTCCAATCTGTTAGACCTATTCTTAACTACTGTGCCACACGGTTATAAGATTGACGTCACAGCGCCTCTAGGATCATCTGACCACTGCCTGGTGACGACATCAATCCCCGTTAACCTCAGACCAACCAATGAGAGGCTGAGGAGAAAAGTGTGGCACTATAGGTCAGCAGATTGGTTCGGTATGCGGGCCCATTTTAACGCTTTTCCGTGGTCAGCTGTTTGTTTTCGGACTTCGGACCCTTCAAGATGTGCCCAGGAGATTGGTGAAGTCATCAAATCGGCGATGGATGGCTTCATACAATCGACTACTAAAGAAACTGGTGTGGGCTCAAAGCCGTGGTTCAGTCGACAATGCTCCGAAGCAGTTCGACGAAAAAACGCGGCTTACCGAGCCTACAACACATCTCGAACGTCCGAAAGCAGATCAGCATACAACAAATCGGCAAAGGAATGCAAGAGAATCATTAATAGGTCAAAATTCGAACACGACCTGCAGATCAGCAAAAAGCTGGCTGCCTGCCCGCATGGCAGCAGAGCATTCTGGTCGCTTGCGGGCTCAATAGGTCGGAATTTTTGCAAACCCAGTTTGCCACCTCTTACCAGACCTGACGGCTCACTAGCAAACACCGCCACCGAAAAGGCTAACTTATTAGGGAAAATGTTTGCGGAAAACTCGACCCTCGATGACGGAGGTGCTGTTCCGCCGTCGGTTCCTCACTGCGGCTTCTTTATGAAAAAGCTAAGGATCCGGCATCGGGATGTACTCCACGTTATACGGGGGCTCGATGTTAACAAAGCTAGTGGACCTGATGGAATACCTGCCCTGGTATTGCAGAGGTGTGCTGCGGAAATAGTTCCAGTTTTGACAAAGCTCTTCAAAATGTCCCTGAAGTGTGGCACTGTGCCCTCTGGTTGGAAAAAAGCGGTCATTCACCCTATTCCCAAGAAAGGTGACCGCTCCAACCCGGCCAACTACCGCCCCATAGCGATCACATCAGTTCTGTCCAAAGTGATGGAACGTGTGATCAACGACAAACTGCTCACATACCTCGAGAAGAACAAAATTATCAACGACCGTCAATACGGATTCCGGCGGAACCGCTCGTGCGGTGATCTTCTCGCGTATGTGACGCATGTTTGGGGGCGGTGCCTTGAACGTCACGGTGAGACCCAAACGGTCGCACTAGACATATCCAAGGCCTTTGACCGGGTCTGGCACCGAGGACTTGTCAACAAATTGCCTTCTTACGGACTTCCCGCATCCCTGTGTACGTGGATTGCTGACTTTTTAAGGGATAGGTCGATTCAGGCGGTTGCTGACGGTTTCACCTCTTCCTTACACTCCATAAATGCTGGCGTCCCACAGGGATCGGTTCTGTCTCCGACTTTGTTTTTGTTGCACATCAATGACCTTTTGACATGTGCACCAATTCATTGTTACGCGGATGACAGTACAGTTCATGATAGCTTTTTGTTTGACAAGCCCCCAAAGGGCACACAAACTCCAACGGCTCGGAGGGCTTTGAAGCAGAGAATGGACGGTTATCTCGAGAGTATTTCCTCCTGGGGTAAAAATAATCTCGTCGAATTTAATGTTTCAAAGACCCAATCCTGTCTGATTACGTCTAAAAGGGATCCAAATGAGAATCTAGTCTCCTTCAACGGAAGCAATCTTCCGAACAGGCCTTCCATTGATATGCTTGGTGTAACTATAAGTGACCAGCTCAAGTACGGGGGCTCCATTGAAGCCAGAGTAAAGCTGGCCTCTCAGAAGCTGGGCGTACTGTACAGGGCCCGCAGATACTTTAATAGTACACAACTGCTGACCCTGTACAAATCGCAAGTGCGCCCTACTCTCGAATTTGGTAGCCATCTCTGGTCCGGAGCCCCTAAATACCTGAAAAAAACCCTTGACTCTGTGCAAAAACGGGCGGTCCGTTTGATAGATTCCCCAATCTTAACAAGCGGACTGCAATCTTTAGAGCACAGGCGTCAGGTAGGTATGCTGTCCTTGTTCTATCGGTATTACAATGGAAGATGCTCTGAGGAACTAGCGTCATTGATCCCTTCGGCACCGGTGCATAGTCGGGATACACGCCAAACGCGCGCCCAACATTTGTACACGGTTGACATTTGTCACATGAGAACGGGTCGCTTCTACGATTCGTTCTTAAGTTCAACAGCTCGGCTGTGGAACGAACTGCCGGCCTCTGTGTTTCCTCCCTCCTACAACATGGGACTCTTCAAGACCCATGTTCACTCCTTCCTCTCCACAAAAAGACCCTCCACACAGCATCCCCAAAGATGACATAGGCCCTGAGGGAAATTATTTTCTTCAGGGCCTCCTGTGTGGAGTTAATATAAAAAAAAAAAAAAAAAAAAAATGCTTTGAAAAGGGGCAATTTTGAACAGGAGAATTTTTTGTTTGTTTGTGGTAAATGATTATGTCTATGGTATCAGATTTTGACAGAACTAGGTAATTGAAATGTTGGTATTGAAAAATGTATAATAGTATTTGGTGTCGCGAAGCTGCGACTCCACTATATATTTTAGAGGTGGTGTGATATGCCACACGCCCAAAGGACCAGTCCCAAACTACTCCGAATGATAGGTTATGGGACGATTTATGCATCCGACAAACCCGATGGACAGTGCAATAATCAAAGGTATAAATCTGGGCTTCTGGAGCACAAGATAAGCCCAGATTGGAAAGCAGGAAAGATGGACTCACCCGTTGATGACTATCACACGTCTCCAGGAGTATTTGTTGATTTAACTTCACAAAATATACGTTTAATCGCCCTGTCTGATATTAATTATCACTCCGAACTCTGATAAGCAACTGACACCACTTGTCAGATTTTTTGTGTGTCGCAACAATATTTTTATCATGGTGACATTTTGGGATGGATAAAAGGGTAGGTAGGACATTTGCAGGATTTTGTATTGACATTACACTTGTCCATTAAGCCTGTGGATGCATACCTAACAATCCCCTATATATTGCGCGAACATTCTCCCGGCGTTGAAAGTACCTTCCGAAATTTTAAGTACTTTCAAATAAAGTAAAGAATTAAATGTAAAACGAAGTAAGATGAAATATAAATATTCTAATCAATACGCTATTAATATTACAAAGTTAAAACGAAAATTAAAAAAAATAATGAAATAATAATTATTGTGTAGGCAAAGGACACAATTTTACGACTGGTCGTTTAAAGTTCCCGGAAGGGGTCCTTACGCGTGCGACACGAACCACTCCGTCTTTACCAGGGAACACTTCCTCAACAACGCCCACCGGCCAATAAAGTGGAGGCGCATCCTCTTGATGCACCAATACTATGGTACCTACTAGAATGTTATTCGCGGGACTATTCCATTTTTTTCTCATCTGCAGAGAGTGAAGATACTCTATATGCCACTTCTTCCAATAAGATTGAACGAGGTGGTCCAAAAGCTCTTTCCTTTTCAGTAGACTAATGCGTTCATTAGTCAAATCATAAGCAGGTAGATGCTGAATCGGGGTAGACATCAGAAAATGAGCCGGAGTAAGAGCTTCTGGATAATGAGAACTGCTTAATAAACATAATGGCCGTGAATTAAGTACAGCCTCTATTTGTGTCAGAACTGTGAGAAGCTCTTCATAACATAAAAGTTGAGTACCCACAACCCTATACAGATGCGATTTAATGCATTTAATATTTGACTCCCATAATCCTCCAAAGTGAGGAGCGCGGGGTGGAATCGTCTTCCATTCAATTCTCCGAATGTTAAATTCATTGCGAAGAACTTCTTTTGTTGAATTTGCCTCTAAAAAATTATATAAGTCATCCAGACAATTCTTTGCGCCTATGAAATTTGTCGCATTGTCACTGTACATACACGAAACCGGTCCGCGTCTGGATAGAAAACGCTTAAATGCGTTTAAAAAATTGTCCGTGCTTAGATCTGATACCACTTCCATATGTATAGCCTTCGTTGTTAAACAAATAAATAGACATATATATGCCTTTTGACTTTTTACCCCACGACGCCTAGAAAGGGTTATATTTATTGGTCCGGCAAAATCTACCCCCGTATGTGTAAATGCCTTTGCTTCCTGAACTCTAGCTGTAGGTAAATTTGCCATTAGCGGTATAATATTAGAAGGTGCAGTTTTAAAACAGAAATTACAAGCATGTACTCTTTTGCGTATTAGATTTCTCCCCGATAAGATCCAATAACGCTGTCTAATTATTGACATAAGGAGATGTGCACCAGTATGACAATTCACACGATGGTGAAAGTCTATAATTATATCGACAATATGATCCTGTCTTGGCAGAAGTACTGGATGTTTGTTTTCAAAAGGTATATTCGCGTTTATTAATCTACCACCTATACGTAACAAGCCATTATGATCTAGGAACGGGTTTAGTTTTCGGATTGAAGGTGAGCATAATTTATCCCTCTGTATTAATTGTATATCGGCACTAAAATACCTATTCTGTAAAGCTTTTAATACATTCATTTCAGCAATGTTTAATTCCGTGGAATTTATAACTGTTGAGCGTGATAACTTTCGCATAAATCGCAAAATATATACCACAATTCTCAGCAGTTTTGGCCATGAGGAAATTTTTAAAGCGAGATTATATATCGGAGAATTTTCCTCTATTGACGTTATTGTAAATGTATGCGATTTTTTCAATTCCAAAGCATTCTCCTCCTCTCGTGAGGGGGAAAATCTTTCGACAGGCCACTCGGATACTGGGTTCGCAGCCCAGGGCGGACCGTGCCACCAAAGAGAATGATCGACCAGCTGAGCAGGCAGTAGTCCTCGTGATAAACAATCACTAGGATTGGTAACGCCATCTATGTGATAAAAATGTTTCGCGGGTAAATTTTCCTGAATTTCACTAACTCGATTAGCTACAAAAGTTTGCCACTGGTGAGGGGACGAGTGAATCCAAGAAAGTGCTATTTTTGAATCTGAAAAAGCAAATATATCGTTTATCGAAACGCGATTTCTATAAGTATCTATAATAGATCTAACGAGTCTAGATAAAATAAGCGCAGCGCATAATTCCAATCGAGCGAGCGACACTGTTTTCAGAGGGGCCACCTTGGATTTAGAACATATCAAATTCATTGTAGTGTTGCCACCCTTATCCGTGACATGAAGATATATTACACAACCGTATGCTTTCATACTCGCATCTGCGAAGGCGATAATATTTATCGTGCAGTCCTCCTTTACTCCCAAATATCGAGGTAAATTTAAATTAGAAAGCATCGGTAATTCTTCCTTGAATTTGACATATCTATTAACAATACTTTGGGGTAGTTCCTCGTCCCATCCTACTTTCTCTAACCACAGCTCTTGTAAAAGTAATTTGGCATATAAAATTACCGGAGCAACCAAACCTAATACATCGAATAAACGAGCTATTGTGGAAAGAATTGATCTTTTACATATAGTTTTTTCCTCCATCGGACATATCATAAATCGAAAACAATCAGATATCGGATCCCATTTTAATCCTAAAATGCTACATTTATCCGAAAAATCCATTGTCGCGCGGTGCGACTCTGGTAATTGGGCCAGTAAATGAGGAGAATTACTCGACCATTTGACTAATTCAAATCCTCCACACTTGAACATCGCCATTAAATCTGTAGCCAAAGTGATGCCTTCACTTATAGTATTTACAGAATATACAAAATCGTCCATATATAAATCATTAATTGCAACTTCCGCCGCTTTCGGATAACGATTTCTTTCATCGCTCGCTAGCTGCCGTATAGTTCGCATTGCTAGGAATGGTGAACAGTTCAAACCAAACGCGAGTGAATTAAATTGATAAACTCCAATTTGTTCATCTTCGTGAAATCTATAAAGAATTTTTTGATATTTACGATGGCTTTCCGTTACCATTATACGTAGATACATTTGCTTAACATCTGCGGTTAATGCTACAGCGAATAAGCGAAATTTAATTAAAAGTGTAAATAAATTAGATTGCAAATTTGGACCTGTATACAAAGTATCATTAAGTGACAACCCTGAACTGGTCTTTGTACTTGCATCTAATACAACACGAGTTTTAGTTGTTGATTTATCTTTACGAATTACTGCGTGATGAGGAATGAAATATCCCTCATCAATATTAGATGAAGACGGAACTTCAACCCTCATATATCCCTTTTCCAGATATTCAGAAACTACTTCATTATAACTGCAATGCAATTCTGGCGAAGTATTAAATTTCCGTTCTAAATATTCATATCGACGCTGCGCGACACGGCGCGAATCACCTAAATTATTAGGATCTATCTTAAACGGTAAAGATACAATATACCTTCCCGATTCATCCCGTTGGACTGACTCGAGGTACATTTTCTCACATTCTGCATCTTCAGCACTCATCAACGACTTAATAGGCATGTCTTCCATCGTCCAAAACTTGGATAACGCATTATATAAATCTACATTGGTTATGGGGCCGAACGTCCACGAAACCTCCGGCGTACACGTAGGTATTTCACCCATTACAATATACCCGAATACTGTCTGTATAGCCGGTGGTGCATTCGTATTATGTTTAGATAAAACCTTATTCCCCAGCAGAATATATGGAAATAACTGTGCACCTAATAAGATATCAACATCGGATGGAACGTTCCAGGATTCATCCGCTAAGTTTAAACCCACTAAATGCTCACATGACTTTGTGTCAACATGTTGTGTAGGAAGCTTATCAGTTATTTTATCGACAACTAATAGACTAATTTTATAAGTATCTTCTGAAACGCGGGATTTAATTTTTAACGCAACGTGTCCCAATATTGGTGTCTCTACTGAACCAACACTTTTAACTACTGAATTATTTAAAGGAAATATTTTAAGATTTAATTCATTACAAGTGTTTAAACTGATTAAATTTTGTTGCGATGCGCAATCAATTAAACACCTTACGCTTACTTGATTATTTTTATTGTCATAAGCAAATAACTGCGCGGTTGACAGTAGTACATTCGTAGCTATATTACCCGCAGAAAAATTATTATGATGTTTATGACTACGCGCTATTAATGTAATGGCTTCGTTTTTCGATTGACTTTCAGTATTCACCGTGCTCTCAAAATGCAGAGCGGTGTGATGTCGTTTTTTACAAATTCTACAATCCGATTTAGATGGACATTTCACAGTTTTATGTTTATCGCTTAAGCAGTTTACACATAAATTATTTAATTTCACAAACTGAAAGCGAGCATTTGGTCTTAATTCGTTAAATTGTTCACATTTAAACAATTCAACATGATCAGAATGATTACATTTCCGGCACCTGTTACGATTATTATTACTTGACTTCGGTTCGACCACAGCGAATGAATGCGTAACTTTGTTTTTATTATTAACAACTTTATTATCATTTTGCCCAGTTCGTTCTAGGATTTTGACATGCGACCGAATGTATTCTATTAAATCGCTATATGTAGGTATAGCTTTCTCCCGTATAGACATTTCGAAATTTTGCACCAACTGTATATCTAATTTTTTCAGTGCAATATGTAATATTATAAAATCGGTTAGGTCATCAATACCTAATTCCTTGAGTGCAGCTATGGAAGACGCAAACCGTTCAATAAAATTATTTAACTCATTTGGTTTACTAGGTGCCAATAATTTTAAATTCAAAATATTGTTCAGATAAAAGGTACCTAGCACGCGTTTGTCCTGATATTTCTTTTCGAGAGCTTCCCAAATTAAAAAATAATTTTGTTCGTTCGGAAGTATTCCCGCAAAAACTGATAACGCCTTTCCTTGGAGTTTCCCTATCAGATATTGCATCTTCTGCGACGTATTCAAATTTTCATTTGAGTGAATGTTTAATTTAAAAGCTTCATAAAATATCGACCAATTCTCTTGATTACCATCGAACGATGGCATCTCGATCGGTGGGAGCTTAATTAATGGTAAATTATTTAACTTCTGTCGATCACGTGATGAATCTTGCTTTGCTATAATGCTTTCGCGTATAGAAACTACAAAACAGTACTTATTTTCGAATTTACTCCATAAATCGAAATTCATATTGTAATTTGAATCCTTTTTCAACTGAAGTGTATGAAATTCATCACAAAATGTGTTAAATTGTGCATAATATGTAGCTATATTAACCGTTTGTTTAAGAAAATCCTCCGAACTTCTCGTCTCCCTGTCCGCAATACTTTTCGCTTTCTCGTATAATTCATTAACACGATTATGCATCAAATTAATCTTCGATTCTACTAACTTGATTTTAATATCCTGAGTACTATCGCTAGTCGCCATGATTAATTGTATGTAGGAATTTAAACACAACAATAATTACAAATGCAACCTAGTACATACAAATTAACAAAGTATAAAGAGGAAATAATATTTATTTATAACTTTAAATATGTTAATTTTAAATACCCCGTTGGTAATCCGGCTCGAAAGAACCAAAAATGGTGTCGCGAAGCTGCGACTCCACTATATATTTTAGAGGTGGTGTGATATGCCACACGCCCAAAGGACCAGTCCCAAACTACTCCGAATGATAGGTTATGGGACGATTTATGCATCCGACAAACCCGATGGACAGTGCAATAATCAAAGGTATAAATCTGGGCTTCTGGAGCACAAGATAAGCCCAGATTGGAAAGCAGGAAAGATGGACTCACCCGTTGATGACTATCACACGTCTCCAGGAGTATTTGTTGATTTAACTTCACAAAATATACGTTTAATCGCCCTGTCTGATATTAATTATCACTCCGAACTCTGATAAGCAACTGACACCACTTGTCAGATTTTTTGTGTGTCGCAACAATATTTTTATCATGGTGACATTTTGGGATGGATAAAAGGGTAGGTAGGACATTTGCAGGATTTTGTATTGACATTACACTTGTCCATTAAGCCTGTGGATGCATACCTAACAATCCCCTATATATTGCGCGAACAGTATTAAAAAAATTAAAAATTCTAAAGTGATCCTAAGTTTAGAAATCCAAAACATTACATTTTCGTGTTTACAATAATAATACACATTTGTAGCGATTGCAATAGACTGATACAAAGATAAAAAACCGGTTAAGTATTTGCTATAAACTAAAAGATCTGTCAGTATACTAAGAGTGAGAAAAATAAGAGTAATCACAATCTTTTCTAAATACTCGTACATATTGTAAAAAAAAATATTTTCAAGGATAAATTCCTTTAGCCAAGTTTCGCATATAAGATAAATATCAAAATTGTTCAAAAGGACCTGATTTAAGAAGTTATGAGTTTTTGTGGGAAGACCTCGCACATTTTTAAAATATATGTTAAGCATTTTATATATTATGTTTGTGAAATTGGCTGGAAAATATTTTATAAATATAAAATAATTATTTTGTGACTGGGGGTAATTTTGAACATCCGAATTATGTGTTTGTTTCTGGTAAATTATATTGTCTATGATTTCAAGAGGCTTTAGTTTTGACAGATTGATAGGTATATCTATGGACATATTCACATGATTAATGAATTGTAAACAAGCCCTAAAAATAATAATTTTACTATGACTTAACATTATTTCATAAGTATTTGGTAGTATTTTGTACTTAAAAAATGGTGATAATTCGTGTGTTGCAACGAATGACAAATTGTGTACAATATTCAGATATTTCCATCCTTGCCAGAGATTATATTTGACATGTAAGGTTAATTTTCTAAAGGGGCCTGCGTTTGTAAGGCAGGTTGAAGTGTCTTCAATTTGGAGAGTCTGTTGACATCATCTTGATCAAAAATTAACATTATAGGGGTTGAATCACTTACACGAACGAATATTTTGGAGTTTTTTACCCAGCAGTAGCGAATTTTTTTTTCCATTTTTATATCTCGACATTGTTTTAGATGATGTTGGTTTTTAGAGGTTAAGTGGTCATTAATGTAAATTCTACTGACTCCAGGAAGCTGCAATTCTGAAACAAACATCCCTTTTCTCTTCCTTATTGCAGCTAATAGTTCATCTTTAAGATATCTGCGCTTGAATTTTACAACAATGTTCCTCGGTTTTCCATTTGTTACGGTACGACTTATTCTGGGGGAAATTCTGCTGGCGAAGTCTACTTCATTTCGGGTGATTTTGCATCCAGCTGTAGCACCGATTTTAGATAGAATGTCAAAAACATTTATTATAACGTTGTTTGAGCGATTATATTGATCACTGTTTTCAATTTGTCTTTCCAATTGTGTAACTTTCTTCTTAAGTTCTTCAATTTCCTCCTTGTACTCCTTTTTTATAACTTCAACTATAGTTTTTTTAAAGTCTGCAAACGATTTTTCTAGGAATTCAACTTTAAAGTCGTCGAACTTTTTATCCAGAATTTGTAGTAGTTCCGGACTAAAGTTACTGGTGGACTTGGAGTTTGAACGTGTAGTCATTGTTATTTTATATGAAAATTGTTTTTTTTATTATTATATTATTGAAAAACAAAGAAAGAGCAAAATTTTACAGTAGTTACAAGCAATGTTATTGTTGTATTGTTGTACTTCTTTCAATATAGAGGTTTTGCTACTTTTAAACAACAAATTAACTAGACTTACTTTTTACCTTCTCTTTTTGTCGGAGGTTTTTGTTGTGAAATTCGTATGATGCTTTACATAGAGTGGATGGGTGTACAACCGTAATGACTGTAATGAGAATGAGTGTAATGACTCAATGAGTAATGAGTGAAGGGCGAGGGAGTCAAGTGTGAATCTAATAAAGCGCCCTTAGCAGAATTCTGCCAGCACAGCTTCCTAAGTTACTTAAATAATGAGCGACACGCTTCGCTCCCAGGCCCGGCGCCCGGCGCCCGGCGCTCTCCCTCTAGCCTGTATAATCAAACGGAACCCAAATTCGTAGAGGAACAAAATAAATTCATTACTGAAAACTGAATAAATCCCTCATTCATTGTTTGAAGTCCCAATCATCAAAAATAGTAATTTCAGTTGTGAGTCTGTCTGTCTGTGTAAAATTCAAAATTGAAACTGATATATATTTAAAAAACCTAATTATCTACTAACTATTTTTTTTCTCTTAATATTTTTTTGTTTTATTTTTCTAATTTTTTTTATTTATTTGTCTTATTTTATATTTTTCCTAATATTTTTATGTTTTATTTTTCTTTTTTTATATTTATTTATTTATTTTTTTTATTTTTTTATTTATTATATAAGTACATTTTTGTTTATTTATTTATTACAATATATGATCACTATTTCAAGACCCAAATATTATATTATATTTAATATAATATTAATAATAATAATATAATATTAATATTATAATATTATATTAATATTATATTTCTCCCTACTACCCTTTTTTTATCTTAATATTTTTTGATTAGATCTGGTTATTTCTAATTATTCTTTAGCACCTCTACATATTAAAATATAAATAGTAAACAATGCATTCTGTGAACATTTTAAACTGCATCTTACACTTACAAACTTCCCAATGTTAATTTTATAACTACCTACATCATGGTAATGTTCCCTAAATATTCCTAAGCACTAAATAAAGAATTACTACGTTACTAGGACACTAAAATGAGTAAACTAATTAGAAAATGTTATTTTTTATAACAGTTTTGTTCTATTGACATTTAGTTATAATTTATAATGTCAGCGGCTATTCATTTCCAGTTACGTCACCAATTAAGAAGTAACTTGTCTGAATCAGACTCGATCAATCAAAATTCAAAATAAAAAGTCCGTAAAACTTAATAATAGTGTTCGAATAGTACACCAAGTTCTTTTCTGTTATACTTTAGAGTTTTTATCAGTTCGAAAGAAAATAATATAGAAAAAAACTTGAATTTTCTATCGCGTTATCTAGCGATAGTTTCGTCTGCGAAACGTAGGTACTTGCTATGACCAACATTTGAACTGAAAGAAACAATTAAATTAGGCACCCCAACGTAAATAAGCGCAGGTCCTTTTGGCAATAAATCCGGCCCTGCATACACTCCTTTAGCGTGGTACCAATGGGGTTCGGGGGGGGAGAGGGGTAAAGGTTCCTCTGATGAATGTCCGAGGCGCGCGACGGTTCCCGACCTCCTAGGGCCGAGGGAGTGACCTTAGAGCTAGCGGAAAAGGAACAGGATCCAGCCTTGAAAGCAGCTTTGACAGTGGGTAACAGATAATGCGAGAAAGTTCCACAAAAAGCCCCGGCCCGACTGCTCTCGGGATGTGCCTCCGCGATAAGCTTTATGTATGTAGGACCACTTGATATTGCCATATTTATCATATAGCTTAAACGTTAGTATTTCGCGTGGCCTCGTACGAGAACACTTTATTCAGATTCAAGACTTTATCACATTATTCATAAGCGTCCCTACCTACTTACTTTGTGTTAATATTATTATTTTGGAACAGTTTAAGGTTTTATAGTTTTAATAATGACAAACATTACCGGGATTCTAAATACATTTGAAATTCTCCAACTATAATCATCATAAACGGAGGATGTTGCTTGTGCAATGGGGGAAGGAATTGAAATCACGGCGCCTAGGTGAAAACCCGACGCATTTGCTAACTCAGTCACTGACTAATCGGACTGTATATTATATAGGTATATATACAATATTATATTATTATACATAAAGGCATAGCAATCTTGTGTCAAATAATTTAATTTAAATTAAACGTATAAAATTAAAATTATACATAATTCAAATCTATACATATAAAAATGAATGTTTGATTGTTTGTCTTCTATAGACTCAATGTTCCGTCTGCACCGATTATGTTTATCCTCTACAGACTCAATGGCCCGTCTGCACCGATTATGCTGAAAGTTTCAAAGTTTGTTCTTATTAGTGTCGTGAATGTTGTGACGCTGAAGGAAGTGGGGAGGGGGAGAAGAGGGATCTTGGGGAATGTCTGGTTGTTCGAATCTAGTCACTACCCAAATAAAGCTACAGCCATTTCAAGAAACGTTTATATTCATAATGGCGATCATTTATCAGTATAAACCAGATTACGTATATATTTCTCCAGGAACGATATGCATATAATCCACATATTAATAATATCAAAAATCAGATGCCTTTTCAACATATTAATTCTATTCACCCTTGACGCTAGTTGTAAGCCCGGTAAGTTGCGTCCCGTCTTCATAGGCACATTGATCTCTTACTGCTTTGGTACGGAGATTATTATTGAATACCTATTATGACTATAACTATAATAACTATTTATGTAGAGTAGGTACATTTGGCTCCATCGAAGCCAGAGTCACGTTACCCTCACAGAAGCTGGGTGTACTGTATAGGGCCCACAGATCTTTAATAGTACACTACTGCTAACCCTTTACAAATCGCAAGTGCGGCCCAGTGTTGAATTTGGCAAAATACCAGAAAAAACCCTTGAGTCTGTGCAGAAACGGGCGGTCCGTTTGATAGATTCCCCTGTGTAAAAACGAAGATAATTGCAAACTTTAGAGCACAGGCATCAGGTAGGTATGCTGTCCTTCTTCTACCGGTATTACTACAATGGAAGATGCTCCGAGGAACTAGCGTCATTGCTGACATGTGTCGCTTCAACGACTCGTTCTTGAGATAAACATCTCTGTGTTTCCTTCTTCCTACATGGGTCTCTTCGAGAACTATGTTCATTCTTTCTTCTCCTCAAAAAGACCTCCACACAACATCCCCAGAGATGACATAGGCCCTGAAGGAAATTATTTTCGTCGGGGCCTCCTGTGTAAAAAGGGGTTTATACGCTGTTACCATGGTGCTCCGAGTAACCACGAGATAGGTTTGTCGTTCCATGAATGCATAATTGCGATGTGATTGTACATCTTACTTGATCCGAAATTAATCACACAGGTAAGTACCGGCTATATGAGCCAAGAATCAGTCAACCTAATTACTCATTAGAGAAATAAACCCTTTCTCAGAATAATCCCTAGTACTTAATTAAGGACGTGTATTGTCAATCTCAACTGTTAGAAATCCTCAACTGGGATTTTAATTGTTCCACTCCACTAGGCTGCGGTCTGAAGGGGGTGGCGTGTGGGGCGAGGAAGGGGTAGGTCCAGGGCCGCCTGGGTGACCCAATTATTCCCGTCTTCCCTCGAGACCAGATCCAATGCTCCAATATCTCCCATTCCCATCTATTAACTGACCTAGGCGACTTCATTTCACCCCTGGCAAATAAAATGCTCAATTATTGGAAAACCCACACCTAAAAACAAGTCAGTTGGAAGAAAAATTTAAAATATATTTTATCAGATGGGACTTTCAATTGCCGAAATAGAAAAGTTCTGCGAATTTCAAATGAGGTTTTTTAATCTTACGTTAGTTAAATCTGATCCAATAATGCAGAATCTATTACTCTACGTAATAAGCTATTGTAAAATCGTGACTTTAATTTTTATTAAATTTCCGTTATAATTAGTGGTTAATCATCACGATAAAACGTTTATTACGAAATAATACGACTTTTTTCCACTTATTTATTTGCGATCGAAGCAATTTCTACTTATTACAGACATCTTTAACTGAATATATTAGATAATATATTATTTCCCTCGAGTATATTTGGTTAATTATAATTAAGTTTTTCTTGGACATGTGTCGTTAATTATATTAGAGAAAAACATCAAAAAGTTTCTAATATTCCATTTTAGTTGGTTTTTTTAATTTATTTCAAAATGATTGTACAGCAAATACAGTTTTTGTATTAATTCCACCGTTGCTAGCATAGTGCCTGTATTATGGCGGGTGAAGTTTACAGATTGAAATTATTGAATTTATTCATAATATTAACGATCGTTTTGACAGTCCTGAAGTTTTCGTCAAATTTAAATTATATGGACCGACAGAAATACGAAACAAAGTGATATCTTTTTCTGTGACATTTTTAAAACAAATTATTAAGATAACACACCCATACATCGACTGCGTGATTATAGCAATAGATTTTGGAATGTTGTAGACGTATTATGGCAATATATTTGGGAATGTTGTAGACATGTTTCATTATGGCAATAGATTTGCGAGTGTTGTAAACATTTTTAAATATTATGTGTCAGCGATGAAACGAAATCTTTATAATTACTTTCCGAGTTAACATCTCCGTAGTGAATATACATTTTTTCTATACTTCTTTTTTTTAAGATTTCCGACTTTATGTCCGCGTTAAATCTTCCCCATAGGAAAAACTAAACCCTTCCACACACTTTTCCACAAACGATCATCTAGTCAATCAACATTATGCATGTGCATTATATAAGCAAAATAAATACAAAACAATACAAGAACAACACGTCAACTCACCAGGGATCAAATGGGAAAATACTTCACCGACTCCAGATATTTTCATATCAGAGGGTTCGGCTCGGTAGAACTCCTAACAGGGCCTATAAATCCTACTGATTCCTCAACATAATTATTAAAAAAATCTTTCGTTATCCTACATGTATTTAAAATGACTGATTTTTTTCATTTTTATCTATAAATTTTTTGATAGATCTAATACGCCAAAATTTTGAATGAGAGAGCTAGGTATAATGCCAGTAGCCGAAATAACAAATGGTAATATTTTTATTGTCTGAGAATGCCAAATTCTTTTTATCTCATTTGAATTTAATTTTTTTTAACTTTTTTTATTATTTATGTTTTTTTTATTATTATTTTTTTAAACTTACTTGTCATTTTTTCTCCGTTTTCCACATTATTACAAGCATGCTTTATGTTTTGTAACTTTACTTATGTTAAAATTCAATACAATTTACATACTTTACCATTGTTACGATTGTTACTTTACAAGTTAACATAGCTGTATTAATTATTATTTTTTTGGTAAACTAATGTTTAAGACAAGATTTTGTATGCATAGTAAGGGTAATTGTTACCCTTTGTGCAATGCATAAAAAATCTTGTCTTAAACATTAGTTTACCAAAAAAATAATAATTAATATTTGACAAGTTCTAGTATTTTCATAAAAAAATGTAGACAATTTTTCTCGATGCCATCTAGTGAGAGAGTTAGCACTTACAATGCCTTTCTCATATAAAATAAAGTTGGTTGTTTCAGGTGAAAAAAATGTAACAAGCAGTAATTTTATTGTTGAATAAAATACTAGTATATATTGAATTATTTGGCGGATAAGAGATATGCCGCCAAGCTCAGTGGTCAGAGCTGTCGACACGGAAAGGACACGGGTTCAAGTCCCGTTGGCGTCGTGTATCTTTTATCAGGAGATTTTTCAATGTGGATGAGTGTTTCAGGCTAATAATTATTGCTTATCAAATAATTGATAGCTCTATTACTTACCTTTTCATTTATTTCATGTAAAACCCACAGGGGCGTAAATAATAAAAATATGTTTAGTAACAGGTACATAATAGTTATTGTTTTACAATTCTTTTTGATTTATAAATATTTTATTTAATAATTAAATTAAAGTAGGGGATGTGAGATTTTTCTGAAAGGTGTTTAAGTGCTTTAAAAAAAACTAATACTGTAATAAGATGTTCGATATTTGAAAAGAAATTTATGTTCGCTCTTTATGAGACATAGTAAGAGACACGAGTTTTAAGGTCAATAATGTCGTCTATTATGTTTTTCTAGTATTTCTACATGGATACTGAACAATGAAAAATCCTTATCATCGAATCATTCTTTGAAATTTGTAGCGTGAACAGTAAACGTTGTGGTGAAAGTGAGAACGTTATTTGAGAACTATTTTTACTGTATTACTATCGGCAAAAATATACCTTCCATCACAAAAGGTCATTTTCTTGAGATTACCAAAAAGGTTTTGAAAATTATTCAATATTAGCTGAGGCCTCCGACTTCTTCCGGGCTTTACGCAGAGTTCTTCGAAATCTGATGTACACAGTCATAATTTGCCTCTTATTTTCATCGTCAAGTGTGCAAAAATTTAATTTAAAGTATGAAAATTGTGCTCTAAGGAGTGAGAAATGGTATGGGGTATTTGTTGGACAGTGGCATTCTTCTTGTTTTGAAGGTCAAGAGTGAAAAATTTGATCACTCTATGAATAAACACACATCACAGTCAGAATAGCATACTTTGTGCTGACTGCTTTCTTTTGCCACTTTTTTTACATGAAATAGAGAATACTTAAAAAATAATCGCTTATCTTTATGACGTTTCGACGAGCACAGAGGTTGTGGGGTTAAGATGGCTTCGTGTCCAGAAGTCAGAAGCAAACACGGCGAGAGTAATTAATTGTGTTTTAAATATATTTAAGAATGAATGTGCTATTTCACATAAAATCGTGATATCGTAGGTATACTCCTACTCTCAGTTTAAAGACCACCATTCCGAATTAAAACGTCGCATGAAATAGATACAGACGTATTTAGTGACTAAATTTGAATAGCTAGATTTTTTCAACTTTCCTCCTCCGCATTTTCTTTCCATCCAACTCCCTTCAGCTTCACAACATACTCCGATTGGGGATATCATAGTCCCATTGGCCCCGGGTAGTTGAGACTATCCTTAAAAATATGTATGTCACGGGTAAAATATTGGATGCCAACAGTGGAATACTATATTGGAAAAGATCGTGATTACAAAAAACTGTGATGTTGACCATGGCGCGTCCGCGTGAGAAGTGTTTTGTCGCGAGTTTAGTTTGTTGGACGTTGCGGCGCGTCGCGGCGTTGTCAACAATCTGGCGGAGTGCTATTTTCATCTGTCTTGTTTACAACAGACGAATCGCTATATGTTGTGTTCCCGGAATATTCTAGTCTCTAGTATTATAGTCTAACTTTGGACCGAGTGCTGCAGGACCCGCGGCACGTCCGCTTGCCATTTCTTCTAGAACTTAGCTAGTTCTACCGTAGCCGAATAATAAAGACCAAATACTATTATAAAATATACTAATTTGTCATTCTTTATCGTTCGAGGCCAATTAACAGGGAGCAGAGCCACAATTGTTTTACAGAAGCAAATTCTGCGATATCGAATATGAATATAAATATTGCTTATTTTTGGTTTGGAAAAGACTTTTAAATGCTTATATAATGTCTTAAATTAGTGAAATTCGCTCTCTCTTCACGCTTATTCTTGCAAGTCAACAATAACTGAGTAACTTCATTTCCACGTTTTGTCTTCCTTATACACGGAGAAAAATGAGTTTGGCTGATTTATTAAAATCCGGTTAAAAACGTGATAGCAAGCCATCTCCTAGTAAAATATTAGTCAATTAAGAATATATTGGAACACGTGTTCATGCTGCTGCGCTTTCCCTGATAAATATAATAACGAAATGCTATTTGGGTTTCGAGATCCTCATAACACATTCGTGTCTTACTGATAGTTTATTATGAAATATATCAATTCATTTGTTAAAGGCCCGCAGTCCTGTTTTTAACAAGAATACGATGAGATATTTTAATAAATTAAAACTATTTTATTTTAGTAAGTATTCTCCGTATAAACTTACTCCATAGGAATTTGTCACAGTAATATATCTAACTTTCAACTCCACTCTAACTCTTACATCTGATTCCACTATTACATTTAGTCAGCTATTTTATTTTAGTAAGTATTCTCCGTATAAACTTACTCCATAGGAATTTGTCACAGTAATATATCTAACTTTCAACTCCACTCTAACTCTTACATCTGATTCCACTATTACATTTAGTCATGTTTGACAGTTTTCCATCTAAAACTTTGTTTTATGGTCAATAATCCATCTGGCGAAACCAGCCGTTTTGCCTAGTTTTAGTTAATAATGAGGATAAATGTACTTTAGGTAAGGCTAGGTTAGGTAATCAATCCTCTAAAACTAAGCACCAAAATCTGCATGTTTAATTCGTTATTGTTTACTATATTAGTCATGTTTCATATACAATGACTAAATAAAATACCTTCCCGTTCAATGGTCATATCTATTAACATAATAACTCTGGCAACACTCGGAAGTTAAATTAGTTTTGTGGCCCTGCTGTGGGAATCGAACTCGCAACCAATCAAAGCAAAGCTGAGTGCACAGACGAATTCATCAGACATTAACACAGTACTTATAAAGCTAAGTGCACAGACGAATTCGTCAGACATTAATACAGTACTTATAAAGCTGAGTGCACAGACGAATTCGTCAGGCATTAATACAGTACTTATATAGCTGAGTGCACAGACGAATTCGTCAGGCATTAATACAGTACTTATATAGCTGAGTGCACAGACGAATTCGTCAGGCATTAATACAGTACTTATATAGCTGAGTGCACAGACGAATTCGTCAGACATTAACACAGTACTTATAAAGCTAAGTGCACAGACGAATTCGTCAGGCATTAACACAGTACTTATATAGCTGAGTGCACAGACGAATTCGTCAGGCATTAATACAGTACTTATATAGCTGAGTGCACAGACGAATTCGTCAGGCATTAATACAGTACTTATATAGCTGAGTGCACAGACGAATTCGTCAGGCATTAATACAGTACTTATATAGCTGAGTGCACAGACGAATTCGTCAGGCATTAATACAGTACTTATATAGCTGAGTGCACAGACGAATTCATCAGGCATTAATACAGTACTTATATAGCTGAGTGCACATACGAATTCGTCAGGCATTAATACAGTACTTATATAGCTGAGTGCACAGACGAATTCGTCAGGCATTAATACAGTACTTATATAGCTGAGTGCACAGACGAATTCGTCAGGCATTAATACAGTACTTATATAGCTGAGTGCACATACGAATTCGTCAGGCATTAATACAGTACTTATATAGCTGAGTGCACAGACGAATTCGTCAGGCATTAATACAGTACTTATATAGCTGAGTGCACAGACGAATTCGTCAGGCATTAATACAGTACTTATATAGCTGAGTGCACAGACGAATTCGTCAGGCATTAATACAGTACTTATATAGCTGAGTGCACAGACGAATTCGTCAGGCATTAATACAGTACTTATAAAGCTGAGTGCACATACGAATTCGTCAGACATAAATACAGTAGGTACTTATAAACAGTCATTTCACTTTAAATGTTGACCTCTAAACGCTAACACTAAAAGCACCAAAATAATGTGAATAAATTCGATGAAATTAGCCATCTGGACCCAGCGTTGTTTTAAAAACAAGTCCGCCACTCCAAAATTTATTAATTAAAAGTATTAAATAAATCTCAACACTTTTAACTATTCCAAGAGTTGTAGCGTACAATTTAAGGTATGTTTTTCTTGGCAAGCTATAGTGTAAATTCATAACAACTATAATGGCTGGAAACTAATCTCGATTTGACATAAATTTCTCAGTATCTTTCCAACGAGATCGTTTATATATTATTCTTCAAAATAATGTTTTTTTATTAAATTTAGTTAACAGATGAACTGGTAAAATAAAAAGTACAACGTTTTTTCCCGACAAATCGACAAAAGTTTTCCATTCAGAACAATCCAATGTCATCATCAATCATCATCATCAAACATACTTACTATTTTCGGTGTGTCTGTCTGTGAGTGGTAGTAACTCGAGTTCAATGAACTCAAATGAGATTAAGTATCATTTTCAAAACTGAATGTGTCTAAATCAATTTCTCATGGTAAATTTTGAAATCTTGAAAAAATAAAGTCACATTTCGTTATTGTTAAAGGGTCTGCGCTTTTGCCATTTTCATGAAATCATTATTTACTAGCTGATAAGATTTACCAACTTAATAATATCCCTGATTTTTCACGGATCTGTGTTAGTTTATAATAAAGTCACATTTCGTTATTGTTAAAGGGTCTGCGCTTTTTCCATTTTCATGAAATCATTATTTACTAGCTGATAAGATTTACCAACTTAATAATATCCCTGATTTTTCACGGATCTGTGTTAGTTTATAATAAAGGCATATTTTGATTGTCTCTCATCTCCTTTAGAAGCCATTATTAATGATGGAGTTTTTTTATTGTTTCGTTGTTTATTTACTTCTTCCTTTCATAGCTTCACACTACGATGCCCGGCGTATAATTTCGCCCTACGAAAATCGGTATAAAAATTTTTCAAGGTTTTCCGCTGTTTTTGATATTCTCGCGATAACTCGGCACTTTTGTTTGTTTCGCAGACCAAAGAACCATCTCACCGTGAAATAATAATACACCTTACATAACCAAATAATGGGAAAGTTGTTTCAAAATAAACGCCACGTTAAGTTGGGCGGTAGGAACTGGAATCTAGGTACATATTTCTTTATCACGTTGTTTAAAGCAAGTAAATACAGTACAGATCGACTTGCTTAAATGCGCAGTCGGGGGCGTCGCTAATGGCAGTTCATGATTAATTATGTTCTGAATTATCGACTTTATTTTGGAGATATAAAAATGATTATAAATCACCACATATGAAGGATTCAAAATAATAACAATTCCCGCATCAGTAATTAATTAAAACAAAGCAAAAAACATATTATGTTCATGTGGCAAAAAAAAAAATTTAAAAAAATTAAATGTGGCACTTTTTTAATAATTAATTCCAATATCCTGAGAATCATGTATCGTGTCTTCACAATTTCATAAATTTTCACCAAAATATTACCCCAACATATTTCTTCAGTTTATAGGTTTGGGTATTTTGACCTCAAATCCAAATTAAAATTTTGTATGAAAAAAGCCACGCAGCCGTTCCTCTTCAGAAGAACATGCAATATATAATCCAAACATATATCTATTCTTAGTGTACCTTATGCTACACCAATATAGCCTAGATTATTTCGGAGATGGACATAAAAATTGCTTAGCAAGTAGAGTCTAAAAATGGTCGATTACGAATTATTTATAAACCCTTTCATGTCAATTTTTATAAAAATGTTAAACATGTATTCCTATATTAGAAAGTTACTAATGAGATATACCTTTCTGGAATCGGCTTCATTCGAATGCTAGGTTTTATTTTTAAATAAATAATTAATATTATTAAAAAAAAAAAGATTTTTTGTTATAATGCGGAGATCATACAAATACTTTCATTAAATGGTACAAATTATTTAACAAAATGACTAGAAAAAGAAGCTCCGTACGTTTTTTTTGAAATTTTTTTTAGACATCATACTGGTTTTTTTTTTAATTACAAAAATTGATATTACATTGAAGGGGTTAAGAATTAGGCAACAATATCGGTCATTTTGATTGCAAATAAATTTTTCTATCATCCTACATCATTTGATGCATAGCTTACGGGACACCATGTATATTAAATGCGTTCATAATTCCTTTTCTAATAAAAAAAATCAATTCTCAAATAGTAAATATCCTTTATATATCGCTTAAGTAATAAACCATTTTATTTTTATTATACTCAAATGAAACTGTATGCATATCTTCAATTTATCCAAAGCGTATTTTAGGGAGGTATTCACAACGTAGTGAAGTGTAGTGAAGGATTCATTTCTGCTAAAAAATATATTAATTATATTGTTATTCATTTCAGCTTCAAAACATTAATTATATTGTTATTCATTTCAGCTTAAAACATTTATTATATTGTTATTCATTTCAGCTTAAAAACATTAATTATATTGTTGGCTGCCTGGACCGTAAACATAGTAGTAGAACTATACTGATATGTAGGTACTGCATAGCTCGTCTTACGCTTTAAGGAAAGAATCCGGTTCTAGTTCAATGCCGGCATTTCAATGGTAGCTATGTGAGGGTAGGTTATGTGCTTACATTCTATCCATTCTGTGCAACCTCCACCCCGCAATCTCCCACCTCCCGCCTCCCACCGCAGTCACAGCATCCCATTGCCACCCCGCACCCCGGCGGAGTCTATTCATCTTGAGATGCAATCGCTGCGAGACTAAACTGAGAAATTCGGTGGATTATTTACATATTCTGGAAAATGAGGAACGTAGAATAAATTATCATTCTCTAGCAATATAGAAAGGCATTCATTAGTTTGCAAAATACCTACATAGTTTTGGTTTGTATTTTTTCAATAAACTGATGGTCTCCTTAGTTGAGTCATTACAATATGAAATATATGGATCTGGAGGTCGCTGGTTCAAATCCCGATGTGCGTTAGTAAATTTTATTAACTTGTGTTATGTCGCATTTATTAAGTAAAAATATTAAATATAGTATATTTGTGCACATTCCAGATTGATACATTCTTTCTGTATCGCCCTGTTGAAAGATCACCACTCTGCTTTAGCCGTGTTTGGTGAACAGATCTGAATAGCCAGGTACTTCTCCACCTTCTTCTCCCCCAACTCCTACCGCAACTACCAACTACCAAGTACCTTCAGTCTTACAACATAACCCATTTGTGGATGCCACAGTCTCACAGGCTCGCGACGGTTGAGAGCAGTTGGGACTCTTGTGCGGTACTGAGATAAGAAAAAAAAACATCTGTATGTATAGGATCGGAAGAATAATTCATTTCTGAAAAAAAAATTGTCTTCGGCTTTTGAATTGGAGCAAACGCTAGTTCTTCAGCACAAGTGAAATATTAGGTTATTTACAACAAAAAATGTTGAAAAACTTTTATACAACTCAGTAGAATAAACACATCTTTCCACATTTCCGTGTGCATTACGGGCTAAATGTTAAAAAAAAAAATTATTTCCAAACAAGACTTTGACACAACCACCGATAGAACAAACATATACTTACTTAAATTATTTTTAAAAGTTTTTGGCTCGGTTCTGAAAGTGTACCTACATTTATTTTGAATTTATCTTTGATACAATTTGTAAACAATCTCATATGAAAGGAATTAAAGAACCGGTGATGACGGCGTGTCTCCATGCGACATGATATAATATTCTACCATATTCTATGTTCCATGTGTGACAAGTTTAGCCACATTCATAGCTTGGCTTTGTGCCAACCTCCGCCACAGTAGAACTCACGGCCGGTGCCCGTACTCTACTGGTGACACGGGGTTTTTATTTAATGGCACGTGCAAAAAGCTAATTTTATTACTTCATCTCAAAATTCATTTAACGTTTCACCGTTTTATTTTTTATAATGCACGTACCGCGCTTTTATTAAAACGTGATGAAGTTTTTTTAACGAATCCATTAAGAGATTTTCGTTTCAAACGTTTTCATTGATGTGTTGAAATTAAAAGGGTACTTTCTTTACCACACATCTATATTTTGTCAGGACAGAATTAACTTTTGACGACCTCAGTGTCAGTAGCGGTCAGCTTCGTGGTTCTGAACGAAAGTGGTCGTTGATCTGATAACCCTGCGAGGGCGATTCAATTTTTGCATTTCTCCGTATTTGGAGATTAAAATAAAGACTTTTTTTAATTTTGATGCATGGCACACAGAGCTCCGGGCCAAAAAGGACCCTCTCTTTTTCATAGTGAGTTGTTGGAATAGAATTTTAGGTTTTTGTTTAAAAAAAAATTGCAGGAACATGGCTGCAATATGGGGAGATCAGTTTTCGGAGGAGTTGTTTAAGTTTTTATGAGTAGTACGTTCGTTTATGGTCAATTGATGGTGAAACTTATGCTATCTCATTTTTTATTATTGTGAAAAATATGATTTAAACAGTGCTAGAAAGAGAGAATATCGTGCTTTCTGTTTGCATTAAAAATTTTCCATAAAAGCTTCCAAAAAATGAAATAATTCTATGAAACAACATTTAGCATTTGAAAAATGTTTGCAAATTTTTAAATAATTATTTTTATATGAAACGAAAAATAGTGAATCGGCCATAACTACTATAGAACCTTTGTCAGTGTAATCTAGTAATCACATAATCTATGTAATCTAGTAATGGCAGTTTACACGATAGATCCATCGGTAAGCTGCTTTGAAAAGTTTCAGTTTGACTTTGTTTTTATTCAAAATTTTAATATTTCAAATTGTTTTTATCAAATTGTAATACTAAAATCTGAAAAACTCATTTATTTGCTCTCAATAACAACTTTTTATTTTAAAATACTTTGATAAATAGCGAATTTATCTGGAATCAAACGATCTGTATCCTGATAGTTCTCCTAAAAGATGTCCATTGCAAAATGTCAGAGGCTTTAGAGGTTAAGACGATAGTCTGAATAAGAGTTTGGTTATTTGAAAACTTGAATGAAAGAAGCGTCATTAGGTGTATACGTTTACCTAAAAAGACTCACTTCTATCGCCTCTGACTCCACACAGAGCTCCGTGAAGAATGCGCTCTTATCTACTAATTGGACCTCTCGCCCACATTGGGCGTACTACCACTACCACTACCACTACCACTACTACAACCACTACCCACTACCATACTACAGAGTCTACGGCGGTCTTGTGACCATATCTCTACCACTACCCCTACTACAACCACTACCCAATACCATACTACAGGGTCTACGGCGGTCTCGTGACCATATCTCTACCACTACCACTACTACAACCACTACCCACTACCATACTACAGGGTCTACGGCGCACAGTGGGCTGAAAATCGCCTTTCATAGACATAGAGACTTGAATTTTCAAGGGTATTTTTTTTGGCTAGAAATGGATTCTGCTGATCATTACTATGCTATAAAATGTCGAACGAAGCAATTGCGTGTACAAATGAAGGAGTTATAATTTTTTTAAGAAAAATTTGTATGGCGCTGACATTAAAAATGAGGCTATCTCTGGAATCATAAGGTTGGCCGTTCTATCCTTACACACAGATAATACTACTATTTATTTGTATTTTTTTGACATACTTCATATTGTGGCGCAAGGTGCGATTTTTTTTTTTTAAATCCTAAAGTGGAAAAAAAATCTTCATTTTAATGCTTACATGCTTTACATATGAGTATGCTTTGTCTAGTTTACAATATTTTATTTACACTGCAAGCCTAAAAGCATTTAAGCATTAAAATGTATCATCAACATTAAAAAGGGTTTTTTTCAACTTTGAGGATTTAAAAAAAAAAATCGCACCTTGCGCCACAATATGAAGTATGTCAAAAAAATACAAATAAATAGTAGTATTATCTGTGTGTAAGGATAGAACGGCCAACCTTATGATTCCAGAGATAGCCTCATTTTTAATGTCAGCGCCATACAAATTTTTCTTAAAAAAATTATAACTCCTTCATTTGTACACGCAATTGCTTCGTACGACATTTTATAGCATAGTAATGATCAGCAGAATCCATTTCTAGCCAAAAAAAAATACCCTTGAAAATTCAAGTCTCTATGTCTATGAAAGGCGATTTTCAGCCCACTGTGCGGCGGTCTCGTGACCATATCTCTACCACTACCACTACTACAACCACTACCCACTACCATACTACAGGGTCTACGGCGGTCTCGTGACCATATCTCTATTCGCTCTCCCCAATTAAGGACGGCAAACGTTAATGACATTGATCATCTCGTCTCCCGAACTTTTAAATGGGCAAAGTGTCGCAGAATGCTAAAAACAAGAATGAGAGTTTTACGAGACTTATTATTACGATTAGTTACTTTATTACTACGATTCGTCTATTGTTGAAATCTACAACTTACATGAAGCTCCATGGTGCTTGATATATTATGTCGAATTATTTATTTCACACTCCAAACTCCCACGTTGAAATAGATGTATTCTTATTATTAAAATCATTTTTTATTCATAAGGATGCGCACCTCAGACTCATACACGTTATAAACTTACGTAGGCACTGCTTTTTATAACATCAAATTGTTGATTTTTTAATTTTTTTATTTAATTTATTTTTTATCCATATAAATAAAAAAAATCTTAAATCTCTGAAAGTTCTTCACCGATTGCATTGAAATTTTGACACAACGTTGCATTCGAATACGTATGTGTTTTTATATACCTATTTTATTATATAGATGTCACCTGTGATAGTAATACAATAAACAGCGGTGTCTATTGGACGTAAAAGCAACACGCTTTCTGGTTTCTCTATCTGCACAGGCTGACTGTGATACGGCTAGTTTAGATGTTTGATGACAACGCCTTTCCGGAATTTTCTAATATTTTTAGTAGTCACATAGCACACCTTTGATACTCGTTCACGCACCCGCTGCTCTAGGAAATAAAGAGCTAACACTTGTATCTGTCTTCCTGTGAATCAGATGTTTTTTGATGTGGCACATAATTTAAAATAATACTGTTGTTTTGTTTACTTATGGGTGCATAACATTCTAAATTTAAATAAATATTCAATTCTTATTATTTTCTATACAGGGTGTCCGGGGGTAAAGTGCAGTAACTTCGTGGGGGGATTCTACATGATCGTAGGAGTAAAAAAGATAAATAACTTTTTCCGAAATTCCAATTTTTTATTTTTCATACAAAAAGACATACCTGCTAAAAAGCCATAGTGTAGGTGCAAACTTACCCGATAAATTCGCAAGTGTGAACGTGGCAACGTTGCATATTTGTGAGTGGCGCGTATCCATGGAAACCGCATGTGAATTGTAAACAATAACAACACAGAGTTCGCCGTATGTTTTGATATTTTACCAAATTCAAAAAGAGAACTGCACTAAAATCACGTTACACTTTTTATTATAAAAAATATTAATAACTCATTGAACACTTAACTAATTTCATCGCTTTTTACTAATAGGCCACTTGCATCATATTTTTCAATTTTTTTTCCGGTTAAGGAAAATATTCTAAGACATTCTGTATTATTATTATTTTTTTAATCGTATTTTTGAAACCCTGGGGTTTTTTGAAAATTTCAATCCGAAAAATCAGACCTTTTTTTATAAACCGGAAAGACGGGACATAATTTTATAGGTGAGAAAAAACAATGATTACATAGCCGAAAATCATTTAAAAAAAAGAACGTTTTCCACACGAATGACACAGCAGAATAACGAGGCATACCAAAAATATTACATCTCATAAATATTTTTTTCCTTGATCCATCTTATTGATCATAAATCATTATAATGTACAACGTCTATATTAATAAATCCAATGTAATATACTTGTACTTGTAAATTATAATAATAATAAGAATATTATAAAATTTGATTTTGATAAAATCAGCACCATAACCATTATACCTCTAAAACACGTACCGACATCTAAATTGTACGGGGTTCTCTTCACATCTGTCAAAAATTCAAACCAAATGAAAAGTTCGCAGAGAACAAACAAGAAATCTAGTGAACGAATTCAAAAATTCTTAGATAAATTAAATTTTCAAAGTTGTTTACTCCGCCCGTCAAATTTTGTGACACATTACATTCAAAGCACGATTTACTAATAGCGGGGGGTGCAGGAGGGGGTGTGGGGGACAGTTTACCAGCTGACCGACTGAATTCGGGTGCCGGGGGTAGCGGGGATTAGTTGCCGAGGGGGCGCGGGATGTAGATTTGGCAACGACGAAATTAATAATGCCGTCTAGGCACGTCGGAGAAATTTTTCGTTATTAGCTTAAAAGTACATCTAAAAGTTGGAATTTCAGAAAAAGTTATTTATCTTTTTTACTCCTACGATCACGTAGAATCACCTCCCGAAGTTACTGCACTTTACCACCGGACACCCTGTATATTACATATATTATAACGAATTACAGTAACCATAAATATGTGGGCAATGATTTTATGTCTTTGCAAAATAACACCTGAAGCATTGGAAACAGTCCATAGTTCCATGTGTTGACATCTGGTCACATTGTAAATATGACACTCTGGATGCGTCAGTCGTTTGCGCTGCGCTGTATTGTTCGAGTATGTACGCGTTTTGGTCGTTTGTGGTATTTTATGAAATCGGATAGAATTAACCAAAAAACAAATTAATATTCATGGTATTTTCTTTTAAAATTTTTAATGTATTTATAATTTTGTATTCAAAATAACTTTTATTATCAAATGAAAATTCGTAAAATCAATATCACCATTAACAATTTTTTACTAAAGTTTGATTAAACTTTAGAACCTATGTACCTATTTGTACAACCAAACAAAAGCATTTTCATATAGCACCGTTATATGTGTGTAATTTTCTATAAAATTGTGTGCTTTTCTGTCTTATATCCGTCATCTATCAAGGGATCACCAAAGTTGAAGTGCGGTTGAAGCGGCGCGTTTATGAACATATTAAATGTTTACTGAAGAAAAACTAATTCATAAGTGTCGACGAAGATTTACTCAATTAGAAAATCATTTTATTCTTAGTTATAGAAAATGAAGTAAGTAAAATTCGATAGTAAATCACAAAATGGTTACCGTGTTTTTTTCTATCTGTAGTCACGTGAAATAAAAGACTAAGCCAAAAAAAATGGTAATTGTGCGTCAAAAATAAATATCTTTTGAATTCTCAAAACCCACAAGAACTCGCTTATGCTGCAAGTCAGCATGAGATCATTAGGAAAACGTGAAGCAGCCAAAATTATTAAAGAGGCGACTGAATTTTCAATTAAACCAGCTACCTACAAAAATTAAATAAAATAATAAAGGATCACCATTCAAAACAAATTCAGTTCGCACTACACAAAACTCTAGCTTTTATAATTAACAGTGAATTCAGTGAACATTACTATTCCAAACTAAGCTAAGAAGAGACGAACACAAATAGAATAAGCCAAGGATAAAACATGACTTCAGCAAAGCATTCAGTTTCAGTTTCTCAAAAAAAAAAATTAACCAACTAGAAGTATATACCTACGATCAAATGACATCTACTAAAATGGCTTGAGATCTCTTTAACGTCTAGAAAACTAGATATAAAAATATCCTAACCACACATCTCATGAAATTAAAGTTTAAATTGGGTCTTCAAGTCTCAAGGTTCTCACTTAGGTCCGATTCTTTTTTGCTATTTATCAATGACATAGTTTTTACATTCGAAGGAGTCCATTTCGTATTGTTCGCTGCGACTTGAAAATTTAAAATATTATAAGAAATACAATGGACTGACTTGTTTTATGATCGATTATGTAATTGGTGTAACATAAATGATTTATTTATAAACGACAAATATTAATTCATCAGTTTTACTCGAAATGAAAAACCAATACTGATTCAATAAAATATAAACAACGTCAATCTTCCAAAAGAATCATTAATAAAAGAACTGTGCGTCTTTTTCGATGAAAAGATGACATTAGTTCCCCATCTGAGTAGTATTAATACTCCATTGTCTGGACGGTGTAGGCCCTCTGATTGGTCAAATTTAAATTGTCTGTTTCGGTTAAATTCCGCTAACTTGAAAATTAAGACACGATTTGAAAATGACACGATGCTCATATAATTTTTGGATAATATCGAAGAAAATATGTTTTAGAAAGTTGACAATCCATTGGATTCATTACATTACAGTAAAAATTATCCACAATTACGTATTAAAATTTGACGTTTATCATTATTCACGCGAAAGACAGATTGTCCAGTGTTGCCAGCGTATATGGATTTCCAATCAATGTAAAAAACTTTTATAGCCAGTTAGTGTCAAGCAATGTACAATGTCAGTGTGATTATTTAATGTGAGATATATTATAATTATAAATAATAAATATAATTATAAATCCACCATTATCACCATTTAAAGCCGGCTGCAAAAATAACCAGCTCCACTCGATACTTTACGTAATTAATTATTTTTTGATATTACAACACCGACCCCATGCGCTATCATGTTTAATATCTAGGTAATTACATAATTATTATTGACGTGCTAACCTAGAAATTTGTTTTAAAAAGTTCCTGTGAGTCACTAAAAATAAATATTTTGTTTTCAGATTATTATTTCAATTTAATAACTATGGCTAAAAGGAATGTGGACAATATTTTACCAGAATTGGCCGAATTTCGGAATGTTCGAATGAGAGAGGGACGTTTACCGAGCGATTGAAGTGCCCGAAGACGAATAGAATATATGACTGATAATCAAATTGAACACAATAATTCCAGAAGGCGGTTTTCCACAGCAAATAGATGTAATGTATTCTTGAAGTGTGCTTTAATCAATAATCCAAATTATGTGCTTCCAGAACAGAATTATTTCGGCGTCATGTCAAAAGAATGTACAATCGAGCATTGCAAGGCGCTTCATTTTGAAGTTGAAAAAGGTAAACTGTTACATTCTTGCTGTCATAATGGAAAAATAATACCACAAATTTTAGCTTATCCTCCAGCACTTAACGCATTATTGACAGGAGATTGTAGTCAATCTAAAAACTTTAGGAATTTTATTCGTCAATATAACAGTGCTAATGGATTTGCCTCATTTGGAGCGCAAATAGCTAATATCCCAGGTAATGGTCCATATTGTTTAAAAATTTCTGGTGAGGTTTATCATTTGACTTCCAGAAGTATACATGTTGAAGGTGAAATACCTTCCTATGCTCAGCTTTATGTATATGATCCAGATGAGGCTGTTAGAGTGCGTATGAGTCATCCATCTAATGCCGATTGCTATCAAAATTTAATGCAAATAATTGATAGCGAAATACGCCAAATAAGCCCTTATGCTATTCTATGCTATGCTATTCAGTATAAGAAACTAAAAGAAGCTGTCGAGGAAGAAGAATTACGCATTGCGGCTGACGGTGGGCAGGTGAGAGATATACGTCTATTATTTACACGTTCATCAGCTGATGACCAACGGAGGTACAATGCTCCAACCAGTTCTCACGATATCGCCATGGTATATGTAGCAGACAGAGACGGGAATTTACCATCGGGTATAGATATCGCTGTTTATCCTAAAAATGTTGAAGGACTTCAAAGGGTGGCAACTTTATCAAAGCATTTAGATCCTATGGTTTTCCCACTACTATTTCCATCAGGTGAATGTGGTTGGACCCCAGGCTTTCAGCATCATGCTGATTTCTGTACTGCTCAACGTCATACTGTAACTGCCATGCAGTTCTATGCAAGTAAATTAGCAGTGCGAAGAAACATATTTAATCCAATCCATTATGCGGGTAAACTTTTTCAACAGTATTTAATTCATGCTTACATTATTTATGAATCTGGTCGCCTAGATTACATTAGGAAAAACCAACGACAACTCAGAGTGGAATGCTACCAAGGTTTGCAAGACCATGTAAGAAATTTAGCCACTGATAGAGGAGTACGTGCAGGTAATATAGTCATTCTTCCATCTTCATTTACTGGTGGACCACGCCATATGAATAAACTTTATCAAGATTCAATGGCAATGGTACGTAAATTTGGTCGTCCTGATCTATTCATAACGTTTACATGCAATCCCAAATGGCCAGAAATACAAACCGAATTGAAACATTATCAATCGGCCGCGGACAGGCCTGATATAGTAGCCAAGGTTTTCCATCTAAAAGTCAAGGAATTTATTCATGATATGACTGAGAAACATGTTTTTGGAAAGGTAATTTGTTGGGTTTATAAAATTGAGCAGCAAAAAAGAGGACTCCCTCATCTACATGGCGTGTTTACACTTTGCAGCCAAGATAAGTTGTATACAGCTTCTGATATTGATAATGCCGTATCTGCAGAACTACCCCATCCGAAGAATTCGGCTTTGTACCGTATTATTTTAAAAAATAACATTCATGGACCATGTGGCGTACTTAATCCAAGGTCAGTCTGCATGGTAGACGGTAAGTGCTCTAAAAAATTCCCCAAATCATTTAAAGATTCTACTGATAATAATTCCGCAGGCTACCCAGAGTACAGGAGACGTGATAATTTTTCTGAAAATCACGTTGTTCGGGATATACGTATCGACAATCGATTTGTTGTTCCATATAATGCATACCTTAGCAAAAAATATGATGCTCATATTAATGTTGAAATTTGTTCCTCAGTGGCCAGTATTAAATATATTCATAAATATATATCTAAAGGTTTTGATTGTGCTAGAATCGAAATAAGACAAGAAGCTGGAAATTTGGAGAGTGCGGTTATTCAATATGATGAAATTAAGCAATATATCAATTGTCGATATGTAAGTGCCCCTGAAGCTGTCTGGAAAATTATGGAAAATCCTATACATGATCAATCTCACTCAATTTTACTTCTGGCTTTACATTTACCCGACAGCCAATCTGTGTATTTTGTAGAGGGGCGGGAGGAACAGGCTCTCAGGGAAGCATCTACAAGGAACACCTCTTTAACAGCGTGGTTCCAATTGAATCTTCAAGATATTGAGGGACGCTCTATTCTGTATCAAGATGTACCAAATAATTATGTCTTTTCAGCTGGTAAAAAGTGGACGAGACGACAGCGGGGAGGTGGCAAAATCATTGGACGAATACCTTCAATTTCTCCTAGAAATATAGAACTGTATCATTTACGGCTGATTCTTATAAAGGTGGCTGGAGCTACATCCTTTGAATCTTTGCGAACTGTTGATGGTAATTTACTAGCTACTTTTCGTGATGCGGCGCGTGAACTGAAGCTCATTGATGACATAGGAGAATGGACGCAGTGCATGACGGAGGCTTCATTATATTTGATGCCTAAAACTCTTCGACATCTATTTGTTTTAATTTTAATACAATGTATCCCTTCGGACCCGTTGCAGCTGTGGAATGATTTCAACAAATGTATGTCTGAAGATTTTTTTCATCATGGTGTTGCTGAAGAAACAGCTATTAATCTTTGTCTTTTAAACATACAGGATATGCTTATGAAGGAGAATTCATCTTGCAGAATGCAGGGCTTACCTGAACCTGATGAAAGTTGCAGTTTTTGACAAGTGACTGATTTTAATGTAATTTCTGAAAACACTTTAGGTGAATTGATGGCTGCCAAACTCAATGACGAACAACTTCAAGCATATAATTCTATTTTGAATAAGTTTTTTTCAGATGAAAATGATGACAATAAATGTTTCTTCATTGATGGCCCAGGAGGAACAGGGAAAACATACCTTTACGAAACTTTAATTCACACTCTAAGAGGAAAAGGTAAAAAAGTTTTATCAGTCGCTTGGACAGGCATTGCAGCTATCTTGCTTCCAGGTGGGGTAACGTGTCATACTGCTTTTAATTTACCCCTCAGTTTACAGGACAATACAACATGTAAGGTCACATCAAAGAACCGGAAAATTATAACAGAAGCAGATATTATAATATGGGATGAAGCACCGATGGCTCCAGGTGTAGCTTTAGAAGTAATTGAGCGTACTATACGTGATATCATGGGAAGTGATTCTGTCTTTGGTAACAAAGTTATTGTTTTGGGCGGAGACTTTCGTCAGATCCTTCCAGTGTGTCGACGTGCTTCACGAGGACAATTAATTGCCGCTTGCATAAAAAGCAGCATACTTTGGTACCATTTCAAAACTTTTCAATTAAAAACAAATGTCAGAGCTTTAGAAAGTGAAAACATATTTTCTAAATGGCTTTTGGACTTGGGAGATGGAAAACTTCCTCCCGTAGAAGGAACATTAGAGTCCTCTGTGCTTATTCCCAATGTAAATATTTGCCAAGATATTATTCAATGTATATATGGTAAGACACATACCACTGCTGATGCCTTAGTGATGAGTCAACGTACCATTTTGTGCCCCAAAAATAGTCATGTTTGTGCAATCAATGAGGATGTACTTCAACGATTAGAAGGACAAATGAAGACTTTTCATTCTGTTGATACCATCATTAATGAAGAAGGAAATTTAGATTATAACGAGCAGGCTAACTTTCCTGTTGAATATTTAAATTCTATAAACCCAAATGGCTTCCCACCACACATATTAAATCTTAAAATTGGTGCCATCATTATGTTACTTAGAAATTTATCTGTTGGTGATGGCCTTTGCAATGGAACAAGATTGGTTATTAAAAATTTCAGCTGTAACTTAATTCAAGCCGAAATCATTACGGGGGACAGAAAAGGTACAGTAAATTTCATTCCTAGAATTTACTTAAACACTTTGTCTGATGTTACAATTCAATTCAATATGTGCAGGAAACAGTTTCCAGTTAAATTAGCTTATGCAATGACCATTAATAAATCTCAAGGACAAACTTTTGAACGGGTTGGACTGTTACTTCCTGAACCAGTATTTTCTCATGGACAGTTGTACGTTGCCTGTTCCAGAGTACGAACGCAGTCATCGTTATTTATACAGATTATTGACGGTTCCAGACAAGGGCAAATTCTGACTGATTGGTATACGGACAATATTGTTTATAAAGAGATTTTTTCCTAATGAAAGTATATAATATTATGTTGTAAATTGTAAAAAATAAAAGTATAATACATTGTAGGTACTTGCTTACAATAGTTTGGTTTTTCAGGTCAATTTATCCCACATGTAAGGTTTTTCTGCCTAAGAATTTTTTCTTTGAAAATTTTTTAAGAGAGTTTTGTTGTATGAGTATTTAGGTACTTTGACAATCTTTTGGTAAGAGCGTAATACTATTTCACCCAAATGTGTAGATTTTTAGGAATTATCCCAATAAAATAATCCTTTATATTTAAAAAAAAAAATTATTTACTTTGACAATCTTTTGGTAAGAGTTTAATATTTCAGCAAAGTTATATGTAATATTGTAATATGTTGATATTTTTTTATTTCCGAATTACATATATTATATATATAAATATATATATATATATATATTTTTTTTTTTTTTTCAATTTAACTTCGATTTAAAAATGAAATCATTTCGGTGGTATGGGAGAGGAAACATTTTTCTCATTGACGAGATTTATGTTGGGGTGAAGGGTGTTCCTCTCATTGTCCGCGCTCGGATTGATCTAATATCTACTTATTAAATGTAACTGTTAGTAAACTGGGCGAAGCCCAAGCAAGTGCCGCCCGCAGGGCCTAGCAGCAAAAACCCGCGGAGCGGGTTTTTAACTGCTAGTATTGATGTTATTATAAATAAAGCACTTATATGCCTCAGTTTCGTATTAAGATCGTCCAAAGATCTAATGGAAACACTCAAAACAATGTACATAACGTGAACGTAAGAAACATTCCTCTCTCTAGTCACTTTTATACAACATACGTTCACATCAAATTGATAGAATACAGCATCAACTTTTATGCCGAACAAATTATTTTTTATTTATTATTTTTATTTCTTGTTAGAGCAATCCCGATGAGTTACAGAACTGATTGTAGGATAAGAGGAACTTACAATACATAGATGGGAGTTAATAGGTACAGTTTTACATTGGTATTTTGATATCAAAATTATAAGTTTCACATACGAAACAGTACAAAAATATAAAAATATCATAATTATTAGTTTCACACACAAATAGAAAAAGGGAGGTTAAGTAGAACAAACAAAAAGAAACAAAAAAGGAAAACAGACAGGGATATACACATAAGTACAGAGCCAAGATAGGAATATAGAAGAAGATACTTACCCACTAATACATTGGTGTATCTACTTACACTACCCGAATTGTCACAGTGAAGAACTTAAATACCTACCAAAATAAAGTTATTATTGTTAACCACCAAAAAATTCTTAAGCCCTACTTAAATAAGATTATTATATTTCCGGTGAAGCTCACCTAATAATCGTATCTCTTCGGTTATTCTGTCTCCTTCTAATCTACTGTCTCACTCCACTATGTGATCAAGTGAATCCCGATTAGGTACGTCAATATTTGTAATTAAATTAAGTTTATGTTAAGCCCTGATCGAGGTTGAGTTAAAGTGAAACGCTGTCGACATTGTAAATATTAATAGACTTTTAGTGGTGTAAAACAAAGTAATCATTCGATTCAATCCCTTTGCAGTCAAGTTTTTGCTATTTTCGAACAATTATCAATGAAAAATTTCTACAAAAAATCATATTAAAATATACTAAGCTTTAATTTAAGACACCATAATTACGTTTGATACAATCGTCCAGGGTACGGTCGTCAAGCTACGTGCCTACATAAACGGTAAACCAAGGTTAATATTACATAATTTCTGGGTTATTTTTAGTAGACAATATAGCAAAAGATTGATGTAGCGAGGTTATGTGGTGAAAAATGAACATTCTAGAGTCGAGACAGTCGATCGGAGATGATAAACTGGAGACAGATTCTTGATTGTGTTTCTCGGGCAATCCGCGATGCCAGGAGCAGATAAGGCGCTGAGGGTACGGAAACTGTTCCCGAGCTTTATCTCCCGAACGGGTGATATGCGGCGCGCGGCAGTACCAAGGGAGCTCAAGGACACATCGGAGGTAACGGATAACGGATAGCGACGCTTCTAACGGATTTCGGAACATAAAGACAATTCAATAATAACACCTAATAGCTATGAATTAATTACGAACGTTATTTTGTGATAAAACGATGTTTATGTTATTATGACCACAAAAGATATTAAAAAGGAATAATATCTGATGACCGCAGTAGGTCCGAGAGTCAAGGATTATATTTAATAATCCCATCTTGGGGTAAATGGAATTACTTTTCATAAATACGAAATTTTTGTACACTCTACATTTGTACCGTATAGGTGCCGTTTTTGTGAAAAATCCCGTTAAATATTTTCCAAACTCTTTTCCTATTTCTTACTATAGATAATCGATTTTACTCCTTGGAAGATTTTCTCAACATCGCACTGTTTCTCAGGGACCACCTTTCAGAATGAAAACACTGCTTTAATTGGCTTTAGCTATGTTTAGTGATTAGGTCCAATCTAAATCAGAAACTTTTGAGAGGTAAGAATTTCCCAACCGTTCTCACTTACTTCAGCCTCACAATATTTCGAAATTTTTCAAATTTTATTTATATAAATACTGAATCCAACAGGATTAATTGGATAATGCAATCCCTCTCCACCATATTACACTAGATATATCCAATAATTACATTTCAAGAAGGATAAAAAATATAAATTAAAAATATAGTAGATTGATGTTGATAACATATAATAAAAACATCCTATACCTAAATATCTTCTTTTTTAAATATGATGACGCGAAACTCTCAGTGACTCCGGGCAATAGGAACTCTAATTGTAGAAAGAGAAAAATATATAATATACAGCGTACTTCTTGATATCGTGAAACCGTTATCAGTAAAAAAACAATGTGGTCGTGGTACAGAGAAAAAATATTTTATTTCTTTCTTCCGAGAGTATTTTGTGAGTATTTATTTCAAGCGTAAGCTACATCGTAATACACATTTGGAACAATGAACTGAAAATCTCTAGAATAATGAAATATACCGATTTGGAAGAACACTGACGTGGTCAATTTATAAGACCATTCTACTTCTAGGACCGAGAGGAAAACGAAATCGATTATTAGTTAAAAAATGCTTGAAATAAAAGAAATGTTTTATCATTTTCCCAACTGCATAAGAAATAATGAAAAAATACCTTACTTCAGGATTTGAAAGATAACTGATGTCGCCAATAATAAATATCTGCATAAGACCTCTCGACTCCTAGACTCAACAGAGCACAGTGAAATTGATTATAAAAACTTATCTCTTATTAATGTTTGAGATCATTTTCACTCAAAGTAAGATTCAGGCATACAGACACGCCCACAATACACATCTGTTGGCTGTTTCGGTCTGTGGCTTCGAAATAGTGAAAGAGTGAACGAATGAAATAGGGGAAGCAGGGTTATGGAGAACACTAAATAAAGCGAACTAACGTCTCCCTGAATAAACCGACGTCTCAGAGTTATACAAAAGGGAGGTCCGGTCCGTGACGTGAAGGAAATTATATACAATTGAATTCTATGTAGATGAGTTAGTGCGGCCGCGGCGTTACGGGCGAAGGTGAAGGAAAAATTAAATGTTTCCATATTAAAAGTTACTGGTAAAAAAGGACAACATCGCCTTTTGCCATGGAAAACCATCGTTGGATTGTATAGGTCTATTTGAAGGTGCTTCGCTAGTTTCGTGGAAATACTTCTTGCATATCGCTGTGTTAATGTATAACCTGCACAACTCTAAATATTTAGTTTTATTATGTTTAAAAAATGTTTCTCTATAATCTTTTAAACGTGTGTAATATTCATTAGGTTTCAAAAATCATTATTGCAAATACGGGATATTTTTAAAATTGTTAACAATAAATTGTAATCATTCTGGATTTATTCTATTAGATATCTTCGGTAGTCCTGTTTTGCAATATCAATTAATATTTTATTTTCAGTTGTTTAATACTGTAATTAGAAGGCTGCTAAAACGTGTTGTGTTATTTTTTTAAGTTGTGTTGTAATGCATTGATAAAATGAAATGATTGTCTGAATACGTACACAGTGTAATATTTGCCATCGTTATGTTTAACATGGGAAGTTTTATCACATGGACGTTATTTTTATTGGTGTTTATTGCAAACGTCGTGTTTTAATAACCTATCAACATGCTGAGCGTGCCACCCATGGCCGGGTGTACTAAACAAAGCGAAAAACATGTTTTTTTTATGTTAAAGATCTTTCTTTCAGCCGTGATAAAATAATAAGTAGGAAAAATAATACACCACCCCCTAAGCGAAGGTCGGGTGGATGTTAAGGCTAAAAGTGCATCGAAGCCTTGGCATAAATCACAAGTGAGGTCTTGATTGGAAGTAGCGGCTAGTGGTGCTTATTTATGCCCGAGGTTCACGTGCAGCTTCTAGGGACCTCTCCCTCCCTCTCGGTCCGTGCCACCTAATTGGAACCCATCCGTCACCCTCAGCAGGACAGCAGCAGCTGTACACTCTACACACTGTACAGTACTAACTCCATACAGATTACAGCGACCACATCCCAATGTAAACAAGTTGTTCTATTAAAAGCCGCCTACATTAATGTCACGGAACATTACATTAGATATTTCCCCGCAGTTCGGAAGTGAAGCGATGTTACGCGGGCCTTGGAGGGAGAGAATTATATAAACTAAACTGCTGGACCGAAAGCTCAAGGACATTAAATAAATCCGTATATAGTATTATTGTCGTTAAAACGAGGCCGCGATTTTCAGTTTCAAGAATCCGATATGAAGAAGATTTGTATTTGGCAAAGGCTAAATATCAACGACTTCTCCATTTGTTTGGAAAGGGAGACAATAATTCAATCAGGGAGATATGCTCGTATATACTTCAGAAAAGTTCGATTTCAAGGCCTCTCCTCTAGACTCGATACAGACGCAGACAGTTCTTATATATTAGTAGGAGGATCACGTACAAGCAAATCATAAGAACTTCCGACAGCGGCAGGGAGTAGGGACCTACTTCTGCCGCGGAACGAATCATCGAACGGGTTCGGCTCGAAGAAATGCCGCTGGAACGATAGATAACTTTATGGGAATATTATTCCAATTTCAGCTTTTCCGCTGGAATCACGCGTGCACGTTATTCTAAGACTGGGAAGGTCAGACCAGACTTGATTCACTGCTTCTACCCACATCATAACAAACACCTCGCGCGGAGCTTTTTAGAAAACCATCCCCATATTTAAATATTACTCCAGTAAGAAAACCACAATCCCAGTTGGAATTTTAATCAGCAGTCTACTAGTTGCATAATCTAATATTGTCCTTGACACAAAAATATGTTAATAAATAAATCACCATTTTAATATTACACAGTTGAACAACACGCTCGCCCACAATTCTCATCTCCGAGCAATTAGTTCGGAACAAATAATAATACTCTCCATTGTGGGAAGGTTTATTAAAAAAACGCTCTAAAAATGTGGGAAACATTAAACAAACGTGCTCCGGCCATCCGAAAAGATATTATTCCCTCCGAGATTTACAGTGCCATTTTAAATTTCATCAGAATTCTGATCGAACAATAGAACCTTAAATTTAAATAATGGTAAAAGCAGTTAGTGCGCGATAAAACCGCTCAGGAACGAAAACAATGACGCGTTTTGTCGGTTTAAAAATGGAAAATAACATTTAGTAAACACTTTACATCGCGATCGGTGGGAGATTGCTTCCCTTTGCGAGAAATGCAACCGAAACTTTAAATGAATGAGTTTTAGTTTCACATAAAGTTTTGAATGCAGTTTAAAGTTTTATGAAACCGAGGAACGTTCGACGACCCGTTCGCTGAGATTACGAGAGAGTCGTCCCACCGCTGAAGGTTACTTCCTGAGTCGTGGCGTTGGGAGGTCCCTATTCAATTTGTATTCCTTGTGGAGCCGAGACGAGTATTTTATGTCCTGTAAGCGGGTGCTGTTAGCTGTGCTGTTTTGGAATCAATGAGCTGCCAGAGATTACGCTGTTTCGGGTTGAGAAACGTGAACGTGACCTTGCGGGGGAAATTGGTGGGGTTAGGGAGAGAGACGCGTGGGCGAGAATGTTTGGTTCAATGTCTAATTGAATTCATGTGAAACTTATACCCGAGCAACTGAACATTACAATGAAGACAATCTTCATTCAAAGTGTTTCAAGTTAATTCATAACTTGGGTTTCGAGTTTTCTCATTGTTCATCGCTATTTACATAAAAACTTTGAAAACTACGTCTGGGGTTATGGAAACACTTGTAAAATGTTTCATTTTGGATTCCCATCAAATTGTGAATCCAGGGAGTAGTTCTAAGCAAGCTGGGTCACATCATCGTGTGCTCGAAGACGTAAAATTATACGAACATTAATTTGTGTTCATAGCTTAAGGATTATTTTTTTTCAAACTCCAAGGATTACATAAACGTTATTTATTTACTGAAATATCATTCAAAAACTGTATGGCCCGATGCGTATGATATTTATGTTGTATGTATTTTATGTATCTCGTTTTATATTATACAATATGGTGTCCAGAAACTATTGGAGCTGGAAAATCTTCATCAAATTCGGAGTCGATTTTGTGATATACCTTTTTTATTTGAGCTTTCTTTTTTGAGTAATTCGAGTTCGTGGTAGAATTTTTTAAGAGAAATTTAAAAATGATCGATCGCTTCGGGGTTATAGTGAGATGTTTATTGGTTATTTTAATGCATCAAAATCTTATATACATTTCCGAAAAACAATTGAAAACAAAAAAAAAAGATGTTCAAAAATTAAAAGAAATCCTTTATTTGGTTCTCCATGTGTTGTAGATTGCCCGGTTTCACGGTGGTACAACTAATTTCAGGACACCGTGTTTTACCAAATTATTAATAGTAACTAACGAAAAAAAGCTAAAAACTTATTATCCCGGTTTAAATGCCAAATCACAGTGAAATCACTCTTGGATATGCTTTCTCGCAATCAGAATACCCAAAAACCAATATTAGGGATCAATGCAACAAATAATAACTCTTCCGCCTCCCTGCTAGTCTAGACTCCAGACATCGTCCGATAAAACTGACGCAACGGATATAAACTAAATACAACTCCTTACCGTTTGTAGTAGTAGGTACTAACTATCTGATGTGATACCGAACAGGTAGGTCCGACGTAACCAAGTACCTACGACGTGCAAGTACCATCGAGTTTATAGAACATACTCCACTCCCCCATCTCCTCCCTCTTCCCACTACCTTCAGCCTTACAATATACCACAATCGAAGATTCCATAGTCTCACTGGCTTCAGATGGTTTGAAGCAGTTGGGACTTTTGTGCGGTATTCACATAAATTGAACATACAAAACATTTTTAAATTAAGTTTTCTCTTGTACAATACAAACATGTTTAGTTGAAATAAAAATAAAATGTTAGTCAGCCACGAAATATGAAATTTAAACTTTCATCGAATTCTCCTTCAAATAGTGAACATCAATTCAATTTATTATATTACTACCGCAGACCTGTAAAAATCACGAATTATTATATTTGTATGATTGGTGAAGCTGAAAGTACTTCAAAATATATATATTCTCCTCAAGATCATTGCATTTCAAAAGACGTTCAGAAATTTACCTTTCAAATTGGTAAATTTAAAAAATTGCGACTTGTGTCAAAAATTTAAACAAAAGACACAAATTTCTAATTTTGAATTATTATAGAAAAAAATAGTACCTACTTTATCGCTTGCTTGAATCGAAATCAAAGCTAATCCTATTTCTAGGATTCATTGAACGCAGTTAGATATGTTTTATATGAGCCAGGTACCTAAAATAATATACCTAAATAAAATAAAAAAGATACTTCACCGAAATTAGTATTTTTATTCTGGGTACAATCGAGATAAAAAAAAATGTGAAGTAAATATCACTCTTTTTCATATCTTTTTAATGTGATTTTAGGATTAGGAATATTTTTTATTTGAGGGTCGTGTATTACATAGCCAACACACCCACACAACTACACTGGATAAGACCGTTTTTATTGTTACAATCTCGAGGAGTTTTCATTTCTTACACACTGCTCACTTATTGCGTCCTACAAATTATCTTCAGAAAAAAGCTACGACCTTCTAGCAAAAACGTGAGACGATATTGCCAGTGCACTGTGTTTCGTCCCACACAACCTAGAAGGCATTTAAGCAATTTTTTAATTGTTAAACGAGGACGTCATGGGGATATTAACACATATTTGATTAATGGATGGGTAGACTAATATAAGAGTCCGAAACTCTGATTATTAGTTTATGAAATGTTCAGATGCATTTATCCGCTTCTTGCGGCGAGACGTTTTAGGTTAGTTACACAGCTTAATGTGTTTGGGTTCTGAAAAAATGGAGCTTATTTTGGAAGGTATGTAGTAGAGTTTTTTTAATACTTTAACAAGCTTATTTTGTTATTTTACAGCCAGAAAGAAAGGCTTAGCTTATTTGAACTTGAAAAGCTCGTGTGAGTTGTTAAAAACAGATGATTTATTTATTTATTTGATAGTATGGAAAAAAACAGTAAATGATTTACAGGGAAGAAATAATTTACAGGAATAAGATACTTCATGTTGGGTACCTATGATATGTTTCCTTGTCATGTCTGCTAAGTGGTATGTTTATTCCTTAATTATCAGGTGACGTGTGTAGTATATAGGTTTGTGTGTGTGTGTGTGTGCGTGTAATAATATGCGTGTATGTATATGGATGTGCATTGAACACTTTATAATATTGAGAGCTCACTCAGAGAGGTTATGTGTGAATTAGATGCTGCATTATACTGTATATTACACATTTTCTTCATATTATGGTTAAATACACCCCACAAGTCGGTTACAAGTACTTGTTTTGATTCTACCGTCCAGCTTGTATGAAACGAAACACTGTGCAATGTTAAAAACGAAGTTTTTTAGCTGAAAAGTAAAAGTCTAGAAAATCATTATGGAGACTAGATATCTGTACTGAATCAGGAAGGAGATTAAAGTTTTTTAGCTAATCAGATTTTTGCGAGGCTAACGATTTAAGTTAACCTCGTGTTAATAGCTCGTTACACACTTGTCACGCGTGATTGAGCAGAAGGGATTGGATGACTTACATACTTGATGGACGCATTTATAACGGAAAATGTTCGACCTTAAGATGTCTTTACTTTAAGCGAAACGTAGACAAGCGTGCGCAGTAGCGTATTTAGTGACGATGTGCACAAAGCCAAGGAAAAGAGAAAAAGGATAATCCTCTGGGATATAGTATTAATGTATTTCAGATTGCATTCAGGGGAAGCGAATTCAATAACTTATATAAAGGGAAAATAAACTAAGGCATGTGTTCATAAGTAATACATTAGTTTATGGGGGAATGTGATGATTACATGTTCACAGATGCTCGCGCGAGCAGCAAAAGGTTCGAGTTGTTGGATTGGCGTGATGCTCGCCATATAGGGATCTCACGCAATGACGAATCGTGTTCTGAAATAGTGAACTCTTTACTCAACAAAAATTTGACGTTTTTGGAGTATAGGTTGACTTGACTCGACGTAATGTAGGTTATGCAGGCAATTACTAATAAAAAGGTAGGTCACGCCTCCTGGAAGAATGGGTGCTCTGCTGAGAAAAGGTGTCCCCCAAATAACCTAATGACCTTCCTAAACGATGTCCTTACATCTTAAGAGGAACTTACTCAATACGAAGATGGGGAGACCGTCAGAATAATCACCCACTAAGAAAGAGCCCGATGAATACCGGTAATTCAATGAAACGGTAAAGGTACCCATCTCCCCTAACATAATAAATCAGTATGAATGAACTAGTAGCCCTGAAATTTATTGAGAAAGTGCCTCGTTTGCCATCGATTCTTGCTTTTCACATTTAGTACCAGTACGTAAAACTAAGTTATTATACTATTTTTTGCTACGGAAGGGAAAAAACTAAATTAAGAAAGTCAACAATTTTTTTATCTTTTTATTCATACAAACATAAATACTAGTAACTAGGAGGCAGGGAAATGCGTAATTTAACAAGGTTTCTACGTCGCAATTTATGCATATTTTACGTTATGAAGACGTTTTATCAAAATTTTGTAATTCATCAAAACAATTCGTATTAAAATGTGACACCGGTAATTGATTCGCGCGATATTGGAACGTGCTGGGAGGCTTGTTGAGTAAACCAAATTTAATAACGCTGGGCGATAATAAATCATGTTTCCTTTGAAAAATGAAATCAATATAAATTTTTTTCAAACATTTATTAGATGCTTTGAATATTGTTTCAATGACCATTTAATACAGGTACCTACTATTGCAATCCACAACCCGCCAGAGTTCTAAGTCCAATGTAAGTATTTCTTATGGGACTTGTACCAGTTTTCATAGAGTTTATTAGTTTTATGAATACTTGGCTGGAGGTTAAATAGGCCAAGGGGCCGAAACGTATCTCAAAAGGGATGCTCATTAAATTAGTTGGTGAGAGTGCGAAGTCCCTCAGGTATGCGATACACTCCAATACTTGTTTATACTTTGGGACGGTAATCCACGGGAACTTCTGTGTCGTTAACACGTAGTGTTTATTAATAAATTAGAGGTGACACTTTAAAACTATCTCACATATTATTATCTCATTACTTAGCACAGAAAATAAATGTAAATGATTACGTTTTCTTTCGTCGGTACTCGGAAACAAGGTGGAAAACTTTAATGTACGAGAGATGTTTTTCATTTTATCAATCTCGTATTTTAATATTTTATGGTATACCACATAAATATTCCACTGGCCAAAGCCAGATATCTATTGCTACCTCCAATATTGAACGCACGTTTTAATAAGACAATACTTTTGTTGTTGTTATTATTTTCTTTATTACCAAGAAACCAAATCGGAAATACGGCTATTGTGGAACAGAACAATAACAAACACGTATCATCTGTACTAGGATTCGCAAATTTAAAATATTTACTTGCGAATAAACCTACGGGATAACATTATAACATGTTATATTATGAAAAAACAGCATTCATAATCTAAAGAAGGTTTAAAGTGGATTTGGCTATATTTAGTGACAATAGAAATGTACTTCCCAACCTTCCACGCGTCATTTCTTTTCCCTTCCCCACTAAATTAAGCCTTTCAACATTCTCCAAATTTGGAATACTTAATCGAACCATATTTGGGCGGTTGAGACTCTAATACCTGCGCCATCACATGACTACGTTTGTAAAGGACCTATAACGACTCCTAATATCAAGGTTCGAGTAAAATTATTACTCCAAGCATAACAAAAGTAATCAATGAAGAACATATTATGAATAATTATTCTCAATGAAACGTAATATTTAAACGACATAGAAAAATGAAAAGGTATCGATTGCAACTGGGATTTGAACTCTGGTCGCTCTACTAATCGGTATCGATCACAACTGGGATTTGAACTCTGGTCGCTCTACTAATCGGTATCGATCACAACTGGGATTTGAACTCTGGTCGCTCTACTAAACGGTATCGATCACAACTGGGATTTGAACTCTGGTCGCTTTACTAATCGAGCTACTGAGGCTTAATTATATTTGGTCATTTTTATTTCTATTTAAGTAGTAATTACCAATATTATTCTCAATACTTAGTGAAGTGCGTTCAAGTACCAGTTGAGACCATTCATTTTGTAATGTCTTTTTCTATTTCATATTCATTGAGAGTTATTAATATCATCTTTTCCGTTGATAATATTTCAATGAGGTTTATAAGCTTCAATAAGTTATTTCTTTAAATTGAACTTACAAAAGTAATTAAACTTTATTCGGAGATAGCTTCAGGATTATGAACAATGAACCTTCCAGATTATTACCGTAGGTTATTTCTATTTTACTTTCTAGACGTTGCAGCGTCAACACTTCATTTCACTTTATCGCGGTGTTAAAGCTATTTTCTAATCAACTCCCAACTTCGCAATTATTAGAACCCATCCAAGGATTAAATAATATTATCTCTGGTTTTATGGAGTTTATATACCTGTTAATAAACCCGTAAGCTGAATCTTTCGTTTTCAGAGGAATTAGACAGTTAGGCTCACAATAATAATTAAACAACTGTATTATCAAGTTCTCAGCAATTATAATATTTAGATGTTCTTCGTGAACTTAATCGCTAGCTAAGCTAATACCTATGAATATAAACAATATCACTCCCTCACCTTTAGCAAATAATCTTGCTGATTCAATATCTCTGGGAATTGTTTGCGTTCTTTGAATGGTGTATTTCAATATCGTATTTTCTATAAAGGTGCTTTAATAAAGAATGCTGGCAAACAGATTCATTTACAATAAGTTTTAATTTTCTCTTTGGGCTTCCAGCTATCGATATAACAATATCGTACTTCATTTCAACCTGCGGGTATTTTTTTATTTGTACAAAATAATATACAAATAGTACACAACTTTACTGCTGACCCGGTACAAACCACCAGTGCGCAGTGCGCCCGACTGCCGACTGTCGTCTGTCGACTGTCAATTGTCGAGTTTGGCAGAAAAGATTAGTCTGGAGCTCCTGGATGACTGATAAACTTATGATTATGTACAAAGACGGACAACAATACTTCAATCCTTCTAACCTGGTGTACATCCCGGATAGTAACTGATTAAATTAAATTAGGGTTTTTATGTCTACTGTCACCTCCATCAAGGACCTTAGTCACTTTAGATTGCAAGCTTTCTTTTCGCGACCACATTAATATAGATATTACACGGAAAAAAACTTACTAGTATAAAATATTGCTAATTTATTAAGAACTCATTCATATGGGCGTTAACTAATAAATTGTCAGGTTTCCTAATAAACTATCAGTAACACACGAATGTGTTACGTTGATGTCAGAACACGTGTTCATAAAAATTATAATATTTTCGCATTTCGTCAATGTGTATTATCAGGACAAACGCAGGTGCATTAACACGTGTTCTGATATATTATGGATGTACCAAAAGTGTTTTAGGAAACGGCATGACCGTTTTTAGCAGGATTTAACATTTCTCTGGGTGTACCAACTACTCAGCTTCATTTATAGATTTACCTGCTTTAAACATGGAACATTAAAATATCTTTACTGTTCATTTATTGTAATCAACTTTAATTTGTAGAATTTCATAAATCTTATGTTATTATTATATACATTCAATAATATTGTTATTCTTTTTTTCAAAAAAGTTCTGCCCTGTAATTATTAATACGCATTATTTATTTTTGGGGTAATATGCCGTGTTGCGTTACCTTCTTCACTAGCCAACGTTTACAGTATCCAACATCAGGGCAGATTTGTACACTGTGGTTTAATAAGTGGTACACGCGGAAAACTTTTTCGAATTTTTTCGGCAACTAAATCGTTAAAAAAACTTTTGGAGTCGGTTTTACATTCCGATGCAGTGTAGTATACAGTAAAAATCTGATGCACGCCGACTTTATTCAAATTTTACTATAAAAATTCCAACTTCAGACTCGAATTACTCGAAAACAAAAGTACAAATCAAAAAGAGTTATACTACAAAATCGAATCCAAATGTGATGGAGATTCACCGTTTGTCCGCTTTTACCAATAATTCACCATTGCATCGTTGAATCTTACTCTGTACAAATTGCAACAAATTGTATAGCGCAAATTGTAATTGCAACAATTGTATAAACAAATAAAAGATTATTTTTTGATATGTTAAATTGAACGTTTATAACATTTTTTTAATAATATTATGGTACCTACTTACATGCCTGAAGAAATTTTGAATAAAAAATTGTACAATTCCTTCAATGAAATTTTAAAAAAAAGTTTTATAATTAAGTAGATGAAAATTTTCTTTAAGAAGTTTTGTTTTCGTAGAAAGCAGTCACTTTGTAGTTTGACATGTAAATGAAAATAAAACAAATATTTTGGTAGAGAGCAGTCACTTTGTAGTTTGACATGTTAATGAAAATAAAACAAATATTTTGGTAGAGAGCAGTCACTTTGTAGTTTGACATGTTAATGAAAATAAATAATATATTTTGTTAGAGAGCAGTCACTTTGTAGTTTGACATGTTAATGAAAATAAAACAAATATTTTGGTAGAGAGCAGTCATTTTGTAGTTTGACATGTTAATGAAAATAAAACAAATATTTTGGTAGAGAGCAGTCACTTTGTAGTTTGACATGTTAATGAAAATAAATAATATATTTTGTTAGAGAGCAGTCACTTTGTAGTTTGACATTTTAATGAAAATAAAACAAATATTTTGGTAGAGAGCAGTCACTTTGTAGTTTGACATGTTAATGAAAATAAATAATATATTTTGTTAGAGAGCAGTCACTTTGTAGTTTGACATTTTAATGAAAATAAAACAAATATTTTGGTAGAGAGCAATCACTTGGTAGTTTGACATTTTAATGAAAATAAAACAAAATATTTAGTTTATAAACAAATTTTATTAATTGAGTTTTGTTATGACCTAACGGTTTCGCTTAGCACAAGCATCTTCAAGGTACACAACTTTAAATATACTACTATAAAAAATTTTAACAACGTTGTATTTAAATAGTTTAATTTTTTACCCTGAAGATTTTGTGCTAAGCGAAACTAGTCGGTTATAAAAAATTAAATAAATAGAATTGCGTGGTTATAAACCAAGTTTTCAGATATTTAAGACAAATATTATGATTTTAGAGGAAATATTTGTTTTGATTTATTCAGTAAGAGAACATTAGAAACATTCAATTAGGACGCGAATTCTACTGTTCACAGACCTAGTGTCTAATATTATAACATAAAAACAAGCAGTTGAAATGATCGAATCTTTGTTAAGCTTTGCCGTGGTAATGTAGGTACCTAGTTAATTAGAGCAGTAAATCTCCCCTCGGTGAGTACCTACTGTGGGTGGCTCGTGGCTAAGCAAACAAGGATTACAATGCGAACATTTAACTTTCCTCCTTACGTAATTAACTACATCGGTATCCCTTAACTCCAAGTAATACAAAAGTTACAATAATTTATTATAAGAGCTTAACTATTAACTTTGCTAGATGTTTATCCATTATTAGTTAAAGAATCGTTCTTTTCTAACTCAAGTACAATAAAAATAAATACTAAAATAAATAACGACACAAACTTGTTCTTTTACGATTTTCGGATTACTTTGTTTAAAAATTACGTAACGTAATCCGTCTGGCTTAAAGGAGACGGTTTATTTTAAAAACGGAAAAACCATTCAAATATTTGTGAACGGTGAGCTCTGACAACATCCAATTCTGACAGGTTTTATTTCTAAAATTTCTAGATCATACAAGCATACAAGCTACTTTTTTCAGCTTTTTCTCCGAGAACCGTACGAAACATCAGTTAAATCATGCAAAATTTGGAGAAATTGTTCAATGTATGTTCAGGAATGAAAAGAGGTGTCGAAATAACAATTTAATATACATTTTGATTTTTGGAAAGCTTCACATTTAACGCTAAACCATTTTTCAGTGCTTTTAGTGAAATACTCATTTTCAGGAATATGGAATTGCATCCAAAAGATGTTTAAGCAAGTTAATACCCAAGTCACAGGCGAACCGGGGAACTAAAAATGGTAAATTAGGTACTACATTTGTTGAAATTGGCGGTCTTAGTTTTACTATTATTCCCCATTAATGTTCGCACGTGAAGTAGGTACTAGGTATTAAGATCGCCCTTCAAAAACAAACGTCAACTTTCCTAAAAGTACTAAAATCAGCTCTCGTAAAATATTTATCAACGTAGCAAAGTGTAAAGGGAGATCACTCATGAGATAATATCAAGATCTCCCGAGAAGTGAGCAGCAAATAGAGATATCGGAATCTTGGGGAATGGGGTACTTTACGGTGGTCTGGGGGGAGGATAAGTGGGGGGAGAGGGAAATACACAGATAAGCCAGTGAAGAAAAGCAAACAGCAAGAAATTCCAAATCACTTCAGCAGTGGCATCCCGATTTTAATAAATTCCGTCCAAGTGCACTAGCCCCCCTCTCCTATTCCAGTCGACCTTCCCAGAAAAGATTGACCACGAAAAAGAATATTGTTGTACTTTTGTGTACCGAAATCTCCATCGTATAAGTCAGACTTTGGACACAGATGTATGCTGTTGCAACGATAGCTATATGTATATGTATGAGCAAAACAAGAAATAAGACGGGTATGATTTAAGTGCACCGCAAAGCTGTCCGAAACACTCATTTCAGGGGGAAGCACAAAAATCAAACATACGCTTTTATTTACTTAAAATTTCGTGCTTCAAAGGGTTGATAAGTAAGTGAATATAGGTTACATTTCTTTATCCATAATAGTCTAATGTGATTTAATACTAAATTACCTAATTTCCATTTCACTCCAGATTCAAGTATCTAAATTAGATTCATTGAGAATAAATGAATACTCATAGAGTCAATGCAATTAAAATGCACCATACTATTTTATATTGCAGAAGATAAATAGGAGAAAGCAATCAGCAAGTTAAATAGTGATTTGAATACTGTGTCAAAATGGCCAAATCTAAATAAATTCAAAATAAATGTGAATAGGGCAAAATACAGGACAAAATTAATATAGGTAAAAACAATATACACACAAGGTTCCAAATATTTATTTTAATGAAGAAATAAAAAAAGGTGGAAGAAATTAAATATCTTGGAGTCATTACAGACTCAATGCTGAACTTCTCAAAAAAATCAGACTAAACTATAAAAACTTTCAACTTCTGGACAGAATCAGAAACAACAAAAAATAAATAAAACATGTCATGTAATAGGATTATAATATCTCACTTTAATTATTGTTCAAGTATGCACTGATGCGTTTAAAAAATTCAATTACCTACTGCAAAATAAAGCAATGCGAATAACTCTAGCGCAACCGATAAATACATGTTAGGAACTAAATTTTATGACAGTGAAGCAAACTAGATATTTGAATATATAAAATAAACAAGATATGATGTCTAAGGAACTAAAAAATAAATATATATTACTGTCACTAATTAGATTGCTAACAAGGAAAAAAATCAAGAATATAGAAATCTCTAATGTACCGGGCTGTCCAACTATATACAAAAACTACCCAAAAAAATAACTGCTTTTGAAAATATGTCTGCTACAACCAAGTTTTAATTGGAGATAGGTAATTTTTTTTAATATTGAAAAATGTGCTTTCAAATATTATGTATTAACCCATTAAATATCAGGAACCCAAATTCGTATGATGTTTGGGGACAAATTTGGTCTCCTAATAATTAAAGAATGTTTGCAAATTAATAGCACACATGATGATGTGAACTAACTAAAGACTAATAAATAAATAATTCACCCTGTCCTCAAAGTCCAGCGCACGAATGAAGAAAAGAAACTCCCTGTCTGTTCCGCCTGATGGGTTGAATACAGTTCGCTGGAGATTTTGAGACACATAGATTGATCATGGTACTTAAAAGTTCATTTGTTTCCCCCCTTCCATACGAACCTCCCAGAAAAATGTACTCAACTCTCGCCGTACACGAACCTGAACTCTTACCCTGAGCAGGAGCAGTACTTCAACGCTTGTTTTAAATTTACCATGACAGGTTTATATAAGAAAGTATTTCAGCAGCGCACGTTACTTTAGAGGAACGGCTTCTTTTTCATACAATACTTGATTTTGATTTGGGGTCAAAATAACCGACAAAAATTATTATTTAGAAAAATCTAAATGTATTGTTATACGTATTATGTATCGTTATACCTACGGATGTGATCAATTTTTATTTATTTGTCTTTTAAATCTGAAAAATTAGGCAATTAAACAATTCAATTGTTCATGATTTTTGAGACAACTTTCGCATTTTTTTATGAGTTATTAATAATAATAAATAATCTTGCCCAACATACTTGTGTTAATATAATGAAAATGTATAAAAAAGAAATAAACATTGTAAACAACATATGTAGAGCTATCTTGACGAAACATCTTCCACTATTAGAATGAGATTGGTTGGTTGTTTTTAGGAACAACTTTTCATTTTAACTTATTTTGAAGTTTATGTATGCCCATCAATGTAAAATATCTTTGAAGAAGATGATGCTAATTAATCTAAACGAAACATAAAACAGAACAAGACACAGAAAAATAAAAACATAACGGTCACAACTAGGAATCGAACCCAGGATCTCTTGTCTTACCGGCACAAACTTTACTATTAGGACCTATTTATTAAACGTCATATTTGGCATCTATATTTTTAAATGGAAACAAGGTTTCTAATGAAATTGGTTGTGTCACCTAGATAGTGTCTCGGATAAATGATAATGAATAATAGGAAAATAGGATAAAAGATTATTAGGTAATTTAAATTAAAATAATAATGCTTTTTTCAATCCTTTCTATTTTGTATTTCATCATATTTACATTTCTGATAGACTGAAATTATAATTCCCTAATTATATTCCCTTTAAATTCGATTTTTTAAATGGCATACGTTTTGTAATTTAAAACATAAATAAAAAATAATAATTAAAATCAAATTTAATAAAACTCAAATTTATATGTTATTTATATGTTTCCATTTTACCCCCTCCCAATTTAAAATAGAATCATATAAATAAGTCGTCGAAACGTGGCTAAAACCACAGTTTGAAAATGGCCTTGAAAGCCGAAACAGCTGTAACAGTAACAAAAACCAAAAATTACATGCAGAACTTAATAATTATATTATTAAATTTGATTTTAATTAAATTAAAAAATACATTAATGGAGTTCTACGAATTAAACACAAAAACAATAAATAAAATATCTTTCATCGGATCTAGATATTTTCTATGACATTTAATTTATTATAAAAAATATTCAGTTTGGTTGGAAATTTTGGCCTCAAATCCAAAATGAAGTTTTGTATGAAAAGGCCGCGAAGAGGCTGTAGTATACAAGATGGTAATACGTCAATAATTTCAGAGAATACTTGCCCTTCCCTACCCTAGCACTGGCACTGAGATACGGTTTATACGTATAGGTGAATCCCGTCTTTTCAATATTATTTTTCTCACTGAAGGGATAAACCATAAACCGATAGTGCTGCAAGCTTGTCTGTGTACCGAAATAGGGCCAATTTTATCTTATTTCGGGTTAAACTGAACAAATATCTTAAATTATGTAATATATGTTTTTATTCGTTAAAAATTATGCATAACATCTTTAGTATGGTATTACACAGAGAAAAGTTAATGAATACTGATAATAATTTAATTTATTAAAAATCTCTTCAAATTATTCGTAAGCCATTAAAAAACGGGATTGCAGGCCCTAAATGAATGAATTGATGGATAAAACACGTGTGAAAACCATTATATTTTCGCATTTCGTCAATATATATTATCAGGGTAAATGCAGGTGCACGAACACGACATATTACAAATGTACTCAAAGTTTAACATGAAACGGTCTACAATCTCATTTTTAACCGTTTTTAATCATTCAGCAATTCATTGGCCGATAATCAAATTCATTGGCCTGTTGGAAGGTCTTTTGTAAATTTACAACATCGGCATTCTTTCAAATGTGTTCAAATCAAACTCCTTTTTAATTTCTATTCACTTTTTTTTGGTTCCCCGTATTAATTAATACGGTACATTAAAAAAACGTCGACTGTAAACCGTTAGCCACTGAATATAAGACACACACATTGCTAGTAGCAGTGCTTTGTAACTTTAATTGCCTACATAACATACACATTGTTAGAAGTATTTTATTTTGTCTAACCAAGGGCTCAGCGTCTCGGTCTATTTCCAGCGAAATCGTAGCGTTTTCCAGCGCCCTGTCTAGTCACTATTCACCGAGAGGAAATCTCCACAGAGTTCACAGCAGTAGTTAATCCCATCCCGTAACTAACTCTGTTTAGTTCCCCCCTTTCCTCAACTCTCAACTATCTAAAACTCGCAAGTCCCACGACTAAACTGACATCCGATTAAGCGGTGTTCAGCTCACTGGACACGTCTCTAATCAATTACTTAACTTATAATCTTGGTACTTATTGCACTTCCTGAGTTATCACGAAATAATAATGTTGTTACCAACTTCTGGAAGTAAGGGGATCTAGGACAAGCTCTCGTGTTACCACTAATCAGTGTGTTCTAAATTATAATATTCTTCACATAAATTTTTTTTTTTTGTTCAGTCAGAATGAACAGTATTAAGAAAGGAACTCTTGGATTTAAGGACAAAGAGGTATTATAGAGTTTGTGGCACGCAAGTAAATATTTTTATGTATTAAAAGATCTAGCGTGCGAACTCAGTATTCCGTACAAATCCGCAATCGTCGAGCATTTATTTTCATTGAAATGGGCCATTACTTTGGATAATTTCCTGAAGTCCTTGGAAAGACACAAAACGCATCAAGAACGCCCAAATATGGAGGCAAAAGAAATCTAAAAAAACCCCATTAATATTAACAGAGACAAATTATTATAAGTAATAATTAGAAATATCCATACAAATTGAAGATTCTCGATGGGTACACCAAAAGTAAACGCCAAAAGCCACGCTAATTTAACTTATTATGATACTGAAATACCAGCCCTAAGATATAAGATGATTAACGCGCGTAGCACAGTATCTCTTTTACGTACAAAAACACACACTTCACTATCTTTACATCTGCATCTAGGCAGATGAACACTGTAATGCTATCCAAAATGTTGGCTAAAGGAGGAAGAGGAGGCCCAATACCCCAAATATAATTCACTATACGAAATTGATGTCAATTGACTGACTAAAATTTACTCGATTAGACTTTGAAATCTTTTTGTAAAAACCATATCCGAATGTCAATGTTCTCTGGTCAACCTTTTCTAACCTTTTCCCTTCCCCTTCCTTATTAACTTTCAGCTGACAACACTCCCCAAGATTGGGGATTAAAAGCGTCTGGATATTCTTTCCCATAAAACCATTAACGATGTTATTTAAAATGTTACAAAGTGTAATTTATTCTTTGTTCGCAATGTATCGAAAACTCGTCGACGATAATATATAGTCGTGTGTTTCTCCAACCTCCTTGTACGAGTAGCTCGCATCCACCCGCTGCCTCTCATAAAACATCGAGTGTACTTATATTTGCATAATACTCTCCATAAACATTTCTCAAGCCTGCAACATTCTGCAAGCTACTTATATTTCCAGTCGTTTCATAAATATTATAATAATCGATCAATGTAACCCTTTCGATGTTATTTTTTTCTCTACGACTAAACCTTGCCTTTGTACGATGTACAGTCTAACTGTCTACTACCTACAATATAGAATTCCAGCGGGCCTCATTGTATGTATTATGTGCCTACTACCTACTGCCTACTGCCTACTGCCTAGCAGCTTGTAGCCGTGACAAATCATGAGAAAACTTTTATTGGCTAAGTTGGGAATTAAATTACATTTGAAAATTATATGCGGGCTCCTGTTTTCAAGGATTTATTCAGAACAATTCCGCCCCTTTCAAAACATTTTCAGAATCGGTTAAAAAATGTGTAATTGGAAAATTGACGACTACGACTTCTGTGGAAGACCAAAAGCTCGAGGGTTCGACACCAGGCGTAGGCAATTTTTTTTTTTTAAATATAGTGTTTTTAACATAACTTTTTCTCGATAAATATATTCTGTACGCACATTTTCACTCATACAAAAGTAGAATATTTTAATACTTAATATAAATTTGATAATATGACAGTCGTCCTTCCCCTTCTGCTTTCACTTCCCCTCTGCCGTTTTCTCTGTCGTTAGAACATTTCCCGAAATTGAAATGCTATACTCGCTTCGGGCAGTTGGAACTATTTTGCTGTGTAGCTTAAAACGGTACCCTTCCATTTCCAAAATATATTGATCGTCGCCAAGTTTTAGAATATGCGATATTACAAAACAAAATATATTGATCGTTGCCAAGTAGTAGAATATGCGGTATACGGAATATAATATATTGATCGTCACCAAGTAGTAGAATATGCGATATTACAGAACACAAACTTTATAAGAATTTTTTATTAAAAGATTTAATTTTTAAATTAAACCTTTTTGTTTGAAAGAAGCTTTGATGAGATTACTCTTTTAGTAAGAATATTATTATTTAAGTAATTATTTCGCTAAGGTAGTTGACCTTTTACAAAAAAATGAGTTCTAATTTTTCGTTTCTCGATTTAATTTTTTGAACATATTATCAGACATACACTTACAATGATATAAAGTTACATTTAAATCATTATGTAATTTAAGAAAACACGATATTTCAATGTTATTTGTCAGAAAAGCCTTGACAACAAATAATACGAACGTTTTCCAAACGAAAAATAATTATGAAATGTTATTTTAATGAAACTAACTGAGTTATTTGGTTTGTTACGAAAAGCAAATAATTAATTTGACTCCGAGGAAATTCATTAGTAATTTAGTCAGATTTAACTTTTGAGTTCTCGGAAAAGAAGCCAATGATAAAGGGACATCTTATTTAAACCTAATTTGAAAACTTGTAGGCATCTTTAAATCAGATTCTTTACATTGCTGAATTAAAATCTCATCTCTTGTATTTTATATTCTACGGTATTTGCATGTTCAGCATACCAACATTCCCGTAGTGACAAAGCTAAGCATTTTTTCCAATTATGCGATAAGCTTGTTCAAGCAGTTATATAAATACAATACGTTTTGGGTCTGAAAATTGTCTGAAAACAACAAAATAAGTTTCAGTGTAAAAATGGTTTCAGATTAGAAAACTTTTGCATTGTCTTCTTATTAAGGGCTTGTTTATAATTAAATATTGTTCTAAGGCCGTTTCACGATACGTTCACTCGGCTGTTATCACCATTTTGTGTGTATGGATTATAATTTCCTTTGTCAGAACATTACAAAGAATGTCTCACTTTTAACAAAAGTCTTCGAGGAGATTATTTCCGTTTATTCAAAATTAAATTAAAAATAATATAATAAATTTTCATATGTGAAAACACAATGGATTAGTTAGTATAGTGTTGTATTAGTATAACGTGCTATCAAACACGATGCACGAAGCTTGATTCGAATGTGATGATGAATATTAATCATTATCAAACATACTATTTTCGGTTGTGGGTCTGTCTATGAATATATGTCAGGTTAAATGAACTCGGATTTATTTTAAATTAAGTGTCATTTTCAAAATTGGAAATGATTGTGTCAATTCAGTACCAATCATACAATATCTTAACAGAAAATTATTTTAGTTGCCACTATCGAAATTGGAACTGATACCTTATTTATATTATGAAATATTTTTTCTTGTTCATTCTGCTGCATATCACGTTTGTTTGTTTTTGAATATTTATTTAGCTGTATACAATTTTTTTCATGCATCCAGAAGGAAAATATATAAAATACAAGTAAAAATATAAATTATACATTGACATTTGTTTACAAAATAAGTTAACAAATAAAATAAATACCGTTGTGTGTAATCATAAACTTTTTCTTGTGTATATAGCACAAACCCTACGAAAAGTGCTACTACAATTGTCCTTGTTCCGATGTGTTATTTAATAAACTTTCAACATCGCAAATCCTACAAATATATATAGTTAATGATAACCATGTTAATAATTTATCGCGAGGTGGTTTGATGAAATTTCCTACGGGACAAGTCGTTATAATAATTCCAAGAAATAAAATAAAACCATTGACACGGGATATCACTTTACACTTGCGTATTATGTTAACAGTTCTCGGATCATGAAATAATTGGGTAATAATAACTCCCGGCAATCAGTCTGTGGTTACGTATATGGTTATGTTGGTTTGAGGTGGGTACTTCCATGTATGTCGTCTCCATTGACAATGTTAAAAAGAGCTCCAGACAGCAGACAGGGGCGGAGTAATCCGAACCCCGGACCCGCCACTGCCTTCTCCAACCAGGGCTGAATATAAGAGATCTATGGAAATGTCTAACAGAGTTTCAAACAGTCTATTGCCCTCTCCAAATACAGGACTTAGTACTTTACAAGACTATGTGGAATTGTAGTTAAACATTAGTATTTTAGGTAACCCTCGACTTCAAATACAATAATCTCTACTCCCTTATTATTATTATAAAAACCATTAACCCTTACATTGCGAAAATTATTTATTTTTATTATCAAACATTGATAATACAAGAACTAAAAAAAAAACGAAAAAGTAAGGTAAAATGTAAGAGCAATGGACATAAAATATAATCATTTAATTCTTCAATAATCGCAAATTTACTTTATGGATTTATTTTAATTTAATAAAAATAAATCAATTTGTATCCACCACTATTTAATAAAATAATCGACATGTTTCGAGACTGACGGTTTTTTTGTCAGATGACGTAGATATAATGAAAATCTATTAATACGAGTATAAGAATTGACAAATAAGGATAAACATCAATAGAAAAAAATATTACAATGAGCGATATAACTAATTAGTTACAAAAATTATTACACGAAATAAATAAAATTATTATTAAAAATAGGTAATTAATTATTGCATTTATATAACAAAAATTTTTATAAATTAAAACAACAGAATCAAGGGGCAACTAAGATGTCTAAATAACAATAGTAAATAAAAATTACATTAAAAGTTTAAGAGATGGCTATTTAAAAAAATATTTAGTTATTAATAATATTTAATTGATTGGTTACCATTTTTCTAATATGTAAAATATTATTTATGTATAATTTATTTCATACAATCATTTTTTGATAAAATTACTTAAATTTAATTTCAGTTCCATATGTAATGCGATGTTTAATCTTTTCTTCATCCGATTGTCCTCTCCTATCCATTATAAATAGTAGTACCAGGGGAAGGTCGTATGCGACGTCATCGTTCCAGTATATTTTGTATTTTTCTTTTTCATTTGCAAGACGTGTGAGAAGAAAGACGACGATCATCGCACGTACGATCTCTCTCTACGACTACTTGAGGAAACAAAACCACCAACTACTAACATTACTAAAATCTAAAGAAGGAAAAAGCTTAAAACGGCATAATTAACGTTATGCTTTTGGCAGTGAAAATGTCAAATCATATGTACCTTGTAATACATACTTCAATACCTTTAAAGTGATTAAAAAAATAATAATTTACAATGCCGGTAACCCGGGTGTATCTTATATTGTAATATTCATTTGGTTTTCTTTATCGACTCACTCTTAGGCAATGGCCTCACTAGACATTGATCGATGACTAATATTAAAAATGCTTTAGACATACATTTTAAAGTGTCATTCTTGCTAACCAATATAACCCTAAAGGCGCTTTTCAAAGTTAGACGTAAATATATTATTCACCGATGTTACGGGCTGTGAAATGGCTCAGAGTAGGAATACTAGTGTACACTGCGGATGAAAATATAAATAAAAAACATTTGAAGAAGTTTCACAATAGCTAAAAAAATAACAGCAAGTATTAAAAACATACTGGGTAAGAAGGAACTTAATGTAGTTAGTAGTTACGTAATGAAATAAAAATATTCGTGTGTTGTCTATTCAAGGAAATTTTGATACGACAACTCTAAACATAAATTATTGACATACTGCCAACATAATTATCTAATAGTTTTAGAGGTTACAATGAACTGACCTAGAAGTTATCATTATTTAGCAAGCTGGAATAAGTAAAACAGTCTGTAAATTATTAAATAAAATGATTTGGAACATATTTTACAAATTTAGTGAAATAAAACTTACCATTTTCGATCTCGGTTTTCACGAAGCATTTTGCGATAATTTAAAAGTTCGCTAGCAACCCTGACACTGACTGGGATCTACTGGGACTAAAGTGCAGCAATCTGCCAGCAACTCCTGAAGGAAGTATTAGTTCGGTGACATTTGATACTGAGATGACCAAAACATGATCCTTAATCCTGCATTAGCAGTGACAGTTTTGTCCACGAGGAGAATAAGTTGTATGCACACATGCACACTGCACAGCTTCAAGGAAATTACTTCTAGACCCCTAGACAGACTTTTAGACTTCGTGGACGCTCAATTCACTAAATCGCATCCGCCGCGGAGAGGGTATCTACTTAGAAACCGATATTAAGTAATCAGAAAAGTTTTTCAAACAATTATTTTTTTTTTATATAATCAATAATATTGTTATTGGGTTTATAAAAACAGTTTATTTTTAAACAAGTTCTGCTGTGTAATTATTATTATTAACAGCTGTCACGCGTAATAATAATTACACAGCAGAACTTGTTTAAAAATAAACTGTTTTTATAAACCCAATAACAATATTATTGAATATATAAAAAAAATTAATAATAAAAATTAAAATGGAGTTCTACAAATTAAACTTAATAACAATAAATAATTGATTTGTAAAAATTGTTTAACAATTACCAAAATATCTATAAGTTCTATGATTAATTGCACTATGAGTTCTGACGTCATCAAACCAAGGCCAACGCCACCAGCTACAACACAACAGTAGTTAAAACATTACAACTGATTTATTCCACGAGTTTTGACGTCATCAAACAACGCCAACACCACTAGCTACAATACAGTAGTAATTACAACTGATTTATTGCACGAGTTCTGACGTCATCAAACCAACGCCAACACCACTAGCTACAATACAGTAGTAATTACAACTGATTTATTGCACGAGTTCTAACGTCATTAAACCAACGCCAACGCCACTAGCTACAATACAGCAGTAGTTACAATATAACAACTGATAATAGCACGAGTCCTGACGTCATCAAACCAACGCCAACACCACTAGCTACAATACAGTAGTAATTACAACTGATTTATTGCACGAGTTCTAACGTCATTAAACCAACGCCAACGCCACTAGCTACAATACAGCAGTAGTTACAATATAACAACTGATAATAGCACGAGTCCTGACGTCATTAAACCAACGCCAACGCCACTAGCTACAATACAGCAGTAGTTACAATATAACAACTGATAATTGCACGAGTTCTGACGTCATTAAACCAACGCCAACGCCACTAGCTACAATACAGCAGTAGTTACAATATAACAACTGATAATTGCACGAGTTCTGACGTCATCAAACCAACGCCAACACCACTAGCTACAATACAGTAGTAATTACAACTGATTTATTGCACGAGTTCTAACGTCATTAAACCAACGCCAACGCCACTAGCTACAATACAGCAGTAGTTACAATATAACAACTGATAATAGCACGAGTCCTGACGTCATCAAACCAACGCCAACACCACTAGCTACAATACAGTAGTAATTACAACTGATTTATTGCACGAGTTCTAACGTCATTAAACCAACGCCAACGCCACTAGCTACAATACAGCAGTAGTTACAATATAACAACTGATAATAGCACGAGTCCTGACGTCATTAAACCAACGCCAACGCCACTAGCTACAATACAGCAGTAGTTACAATATAACAACTGATAATTGCACGAGTTCTGACGTCATTAAACCAACGCCAACGCCACTAGCTACAATACAGCAGTAGTTACAATATAACAACTGATAATTGCACGAGTTCTGACGTCATTAAACCAACGCCAACGCCACTAGCTACAATACAGCAGTAGTTACAATATAACAACTGATAATTGCACGAGTTCTGACGTCATTAAACCAACGCCAACGCCACTAGCTACAATACAGCAGTAGTTACAATATAACAACTGATAATTGCACGAGTTCTGACGTCATTAAACCAACGCCAACGCCACTAGCTACAATACAGCAGTAGTTACAATATAACAACTGATAATTGCACGAGTTCTGACGTCATTAAACCAACGCCAACGCCACTAGCTACAATACAGCAGTAGTTACAATATAACAACTGATAATTGCACGAGTTCTGACGTCATTAAACCAACGCCAACGCCACTAGCTACAATACAGCAGTAGTTACAATATAACAACTGATAATTGCACGAGTTCTGACGTCATCAAACCAACGCCAACGCCACTAGCTACAATACAGCAGTAGTTACAATATAACAACTGATAATTGCACGAGTTCTGACGTCATCAAACCAACGCCAACGCCACTAGCTACAATACAGCAGTAGTTACAATATAACAACTGATAATTGCACGAGTTCTGACGTCATCAAACCAACGCCAACGCCACCAGCTACAATACAGAAACAGATACAATATTATTTTTCACTTACTGACCCTCAATGGAATTTAGAGATGGAATGAGAGAAAAATATATTCGTTTATGGTTATCAAGCTTAATTGGAAGAACTCACAGACATAGGAATTAATAGACGAGAAGATAATGGCGAGGGGTAAAATCAACTGTTGAAGAACGAAGGGCGTAAGGCTGACTGTGATTCGTCAATAAATCAATCTGACAGTAAATAGGCATCTCGCATTATAATATCACCATTTACTTCTTAAAAGTAAAATCTGCTTTTGAATGAATAGACATTTTTACATGGGAGCGCAAATTACTCGCCACGTTATGAACAAATTTGCGAAGTCCAAATTCGGCAAAAAAATTCGGTTGTATTTTCAGAGTCGAATATTTCGTTTAAGTATTTAGTTAAGACACTTTTATAAATGTTCATAATTTACTTCCCAGCAACCAACCAGCTTTGTGTTTCGCGTCCAGACGTTTCTCGATGTGATAGTATAATATGTTTCTAAAACTGATCTATATTATACGATGTGAATATGCTTAAAATAAAGTAAAATAATGCTTACATATGGAATGTAATACGACAATTGGGTTTATTCTCTTTTTCACATCTATTTTTACAAGTTTTCATAGTACAAGTCAACATTTTGCCGTGTTATTTCGTAAAATGAACCGATGATGCCTCGACCATAGTTCGCACAAGAATGATGACGTCACGTTTTCAAATTTCACTTGAGGCCATGCGCCAGCACAGCCGGTTCCAATGGAACCGGTATGGGGAGTGGGGATAATACGCTTTTAATCACTTAGGGCAGGTCTACTAATATTCATATGTCTATGGAAGAACTCCATTATACTTTTAGGTTTTTCTTAGAATACTGAGTGTTAAGGGACACACACGGTGAAAAATTACTGTTAAAAATATTGCTAATTTATTAAGAATATCTGAAAACTATTCGTAATCCGGTTAAAAACGGTATTGCGTGCCTTTAACGATGGAATTGACAGGTATCCTAATAAACTTTCATTAAAACACGATTGTGTTATGTTGGAACACGTGTTCATTAAAAATTATATTTTCGCATTTCGTTATTGCATATTTTTTGGACAAATTCAGATGCATGAACACGTGTTCTGATATATTGGAAATATTCTAGAGGCTAAACCGCAAACGGCCTGCAATCCCGTTTTACCAAGATTTTAATAAATCAGCAATACTCATTTTTCTCCGTTTACTTTAAACAGTGATTACTGACATTGTTTGTTTGTTGACCAAAATTTCATTGACATTTTTGACTCCTCATAAAGTCAGGTATCACTGATTAAATTACCTAGTCAAGTACGTCTCTTAACACCCATATATAATAACATTATGATTTAATTGATAAAATAAAATTTTATTTATTTAAAATGATCTACGGCGTAATTATTATTACCCGCGACAGCTGTTTCGCATTCCAAAGGCATTATCAAACTGTGGTGAGGTGATTTATATTAGGGAAGCATTGCTGCTTATTCGCTTTTTAGAGATTTATATTTTAGATCTTCAAAAGAATCTTAGAATTCGTAATGATCAACACAAGAAATTAGTCGCTATATCAGTGAGCGGCATTACATTGTGCCTTTGACCTAGACGGACTCAAAGTTTATTTCGCCCAAGAAAATGTGACTTAAAAGTTTTATTAATTAAAATTATTATTTTTTAGGGATTTACTTGAATTCTCTATAATATTTTGTAATGAATCTCTTTTTCTTTCACATGTCTGATTGATTAATGTGTTAGCTATTACAAAGCAATAAATATGTTTTTGATCTGGGTACAAAAACGTAAAATAAATACATATTATACAAGATACATATTTTAGGGAAAAAATCTTATATACAAATAAAACATTTTCTCTCTTACTTTACGAGGAAGCCTTCATGAACTTAGTTATGTTTATAGCGAGAGATGATAATGTAATGTTTTAGTGGGAATTTACAGAGAAATAACAAAACGAAAAATACTTTGTTTTCGCGAGGGATCAGCAATATCACTTGTTACTACGCTGAAAGGGAACGTAAACAAACGTCGGTGAATTATTATTTTTGTACAAAGCCGCGATACAAATAGTTCTGATATAAATGGTAAACATGTTGACATTGCTTTCTTCTAGCTTCATTTTATATAGGAACTAATGTGACAATTAGGCACGTACACCTTTAGTAGATCATTTTTTTTTAATTTCTCCGGCGTATGAAGACGAATAGCTGCACTAGTACAGTAAATAATATTAACTAGAATATGAATTACAAACAGAAAAATCGATATTGTTGAAATCAGGAAGAAAATAATTGCCCCCTGCTGTAAGGCCAAGGCAACCACTTTCATTTCAGATCAATCACACTATTGGTAGGTAGTTTTGAAAAAAAAACGATAAATGAGCATTGAAACTCGACGGAAATCAGATAGAATGTAACAAGTTTTACAATAAACAGCATTCCTCGAAACAGTGAGAACTTATGGATTCAACACTGCGAAAACAATTACTTTTCTACAAAAAATTTCCAATTAAATATCTATTGCGAATAACCCGCTCTCACTATCGAAGATATAAAACACACTCCATATAAATAAATAATATTGGCATTCTGTTGTTATTTTTTTGTTTTAACTTTTTTTAAACCAATGCTATCGTCTTGACGTCTCGACGCGTCCTTTCGAGAAACATTCGTAAAACATAATATCTAAATGAGAGTTTAAATCGAATAACACCAGAAACTGCAATAAGATATTAAAATGAACACTGCAAAGTGTATATATATATATATATATATATATATATATATATATTTACTGTTATTTATTTGGCCGGGTACGATTTTTACGTCAGCCAGTCGTTTCGCTCTTCTTTTATTACATATATGTTTTATGTGAATAGAAAAGAAGAATGTGAAAAGAGTCCCAAGTGATCCCAGCCGTCTGGAGCCAGTGAGGCTATGACACCGCCAATTGGTGTTTGTTGTGAGGCTGAAGGTAGTAGGGAGTGAAGAGAGTTGGTGAGGACTAAGGGGAAGTACCTGAATTTTCAGATCTGGTCACCAAAAACATCTAAGGCCATTCCGATTCCGAATGGTGGTCTTTCATCAGGGCGATACTAAAAGTATCTGCCGCTCTGGTACGTGCCACAAATATAGATAGGTACTATATATTATTTTTGAACAGTACATTGTGAAATAACACAAAATATTAATCTATAAATAGTATAAAATAAAGTCGTTATCCGCGTCTGTTTGTGGGCTTAGTTCTTCTAAACTATGCAACGGATTGTGATAGGATTTTCACTTTCATTTAGAGAATTGCTTCCGAAAGGCTTACATAAATATTATTTTCATAGAAAGTAGAGAAATGTCGATGTTTTGTAATCACGTCGTAAATAAAAATATGTTTGGGCGCTTTCATTGCTAACGCTGGATAAACCTTATGAGATATATCAAAATAATTTACTACGGCACTACATAAAGATAGTTGCCAATAAAAAAATGTGCGGTTAAAAATGAAGACAATGTTGTAGTTCTTATTCGAAGTATGATACAGTTAAATGTAACCGAAGGAGATAGGGTCCCATTAGCTCAGTGGTATTTAGTGCCCCGGCAAGGCAAGGGTCCTGGGTTCGAGTGTGACCGTATCCTTTTCTGATTTTTCTGTTTCAGATTTTCGTTTAGAAATCGCTAATATTGTCTTCAGTAATTAAAAACACAAGTAGATGAATTTCTGATATTCAACTTAAAATAATCAATAAAGGTACATATATAATATTAAGCGTGTAATTACGTTAATCAACGGAAACGGGGGAAATTCATTTTCAAACACGCGAGAAAATTTTCTAATTGGTCTAAAAAACTAATACTCATTTTAGAACATAATTAATTAAGCAAATCATGAAAAACTCTTGAAGTTTATTAATTCAGATTATAATAACGAAGATTATTGTTTTCTCTCTTAGGGTTAGTTCAAAACCCCTCTGCTCTGTTGGAAATGATGTTGTAAACTGAAGATAGTTTCGCTGACCTACAAAACTAGACCAAAACAATAATGCGAATTTCATGAATTCTGGATTTCGGTTCATACAGTCAGATTTCTGCTAGAAATTAACTGCGGTAAAATGTATTAAACGGGTCTGAAATTATACCAATAAGACATGAAAACCCATAAATACGCCAACATACTGTTGAGTTTAACCCTCAGACCACGAAGGTACATTCTCTAGGAAAACATTGTTAAGGCGAGCACTCGTAGGTATTGAGAAAAGAGGTGAATTTATTTTACATCTTTTACATTTGCCGACGCGATCGCAGTTAGGGAGAAATATTAGTCTGGGAGGACTGCATTGGAGGGGAAGATGAGTTCTGCGGGAAATGGGAAGCGCCGTCGGGCGACCCCAAGACTTCGCAGTTATGTAAGGTCATGGATGAACTTGCCTCTTGACGGAAAACTGAGGTCGCCGGAGTTAACAGACATCAAAACTCCCATCAAAGTTGCTCCACTCAGATCTTATTACTGTAGTTCAACGGTCTCAGCGTTTCTGGTCGTAAAATATTGAGCTTTCAATACCACATAAAAAGATCGGAAGACGCCCACTTCCCGGTTCCCATTACAAGAGTTCAGTATCTAATCTCTGCGCATGGCAACTATTGTAACTTTTCGCTGAGTCTTGTATTATTAATGGTTGATCTTTATGATCATCTTCGGATTACTGCGCTTTGCAGTGTTCATTTTAATATCTTATTGCAGTTTCTGGTGTTATTCGATTTAAACTCTCATTTAGATATTAATGGCCAATATATATATATATATATATATATATATATATATATATTGGTTAGGTAGGTAGGCACCCACAAAGACCTATTGATTGATTAATTTATAAAACGTCCCCAAATATTTATCTTTTAAAAGTATCTTCGTCCGCGCCTCTCTCTAGTAGTAATATTAAACTAGTATTTTGTGTACCCTGGTGTAGGTTCAATGAAGAGGGTATTGTTTTGAGATGTTTTCCCATGGCGGATAAGTTTAGTGTCTAGTGCCTACTCATAAATTATTATTGTTAACGTATCGACAAGCGAACAATCCATTACACCTCCCTATACCTTATTCTCTACAATTGTTTATCTATCGACAAAGGAACAAACTAAGAACACCTTATATTATTACATCAGTGGTTTTGAATCAGTATACGCTACCAGTATACACCACATTTCTAAAAATCATAACAACATAAATACATATTGGAAAAACAGTATATTTTAATTTATTCCAACCTTAGGCACATGAAAAAAAACACCATTTGTCACTTCTAAATTGCCCGAGGAATCAATGTGTAAACCTTTCAGTTCATTTCAGTGTGGATAAATGTGTAAGCCTTTTACTTCATTTCAGTGTAGATAAATGTGTAAACTTTTCAGTTCATTTCGGGGTAGATAAATGTGTAAACCTCTCAGTTCATTTCAGTGTAGATAAATGCAGTTCGGCGTTCATTGAAATATAATAGTAAAATTTTCACACAAACAAAAACAACAACAATATTAGTTGGTTTTATTATATCATTTTCTATATAATTTAATTACATACTTTACATTACCTACTTCATTACATTACCATTATTAGTAGGTGACAGAAATGTACCGTGAATTTTATTGCAATCTTATTGACAGATTTAGATTTATTGGTTAACCAACATCCCTGCCATAGGTCATCCCAAGTGGTTCGCTACGTTTGGTGACTTAGTAGGGATGCCCGGGTTCATGGGATGAGGTTTGTCTAGGTCCTGGCGGCGAATTTGTTTGCCCACCTACTACGTGGCGGGGTGGATCGGGAGAGTCTCGTTGAGGGGGACCTTTTGGCCTCTCCAGCCGGACTCTCTAGACCCATCATTTTCCACCGCAGTGGGAAGGATGGATCTAAACGTCCGTCACTCCTAGACATATTGAACCCCAGATTCCTACCCACCCGTCATACCTTTTTCGTTCGCAGAACTTCCTCTCCTCCATTTCCCTAAAAAGACCCTCCACACAGCATCCCCAAAGATGAAATAGGCGCTAAGTAGTGAAGCTAATGTAAAAAACTCTCCAATACGTACTCATTTTCTGTTTTTATTTGAATACAAAAAAAATCATAAGAAATTTTTAGTCTAAATTAATGTCCGACTTACTTTACTAAGGAATTACTTGGTAAAGTAAGTTAGATACGACCCTTAACACCCTGTATAGATGTACCTAATAATAAATAAATATGAAGCAACCACGGATAAGTTGAGACCCACTTCTAGAATCGTAAATCTGTCCCTCAACCTCATGGAGATCGTGGCTTTCGGAATATCGCTGGTTATAACAGCACTCCTTCAATTCAACTGAATGTTAGTAGGAATATTACAACTTTATTTCGTAAATTATCGGAATCAATAAAACAATTTTATTCAAACATTATTAAATGTGGATACTCACAAGTGTATTAATAAAATTACGAGTTTATAATGTAATTTTTTTATATACACCCGTGAATACTCTTGACAAATAAACTTAATAAAAATAACGACATATTTTAAGTTTAGAAAAACTTTTTGTCATCTATAGGAACTATAAGTCTTCGCCTTCATCAATTTGGTGATAGACTTTGTTGTAATTTTCGCAGATAGCAAACTATGATTCCTACATAGCTACACTTTAGCCTCTTTGCTACTAAATACCGACGTGTCCGAGTAGACAGGCAGTACGATGCGTGTGCTATTTATCGAATCAATCGTTAACTAATAAACAGCAGAGAACTGAGTATGATAATAATGTCTGATAGATTGCTAAGCTTGTATATGCTTGAAGAGCCTTCTAAACACCGCGTCAGAAGGTTTATCATGTGAATTCTTAAATATTTGTGATTTATTCTAAAAATGTGGGCTATTTTAAGTACTTTTTGACAGCTAACCCTGACCATTGATCCCTCAAAGTATCAGTCTGGAGAGATGAAGAAAAAGTGTGAGGGGAGAAGTAATATCCTCCCCCCGGCTCTCAGCCTTCACACGTAAGGGTGAACCCTACATCCTCCACCCCATACCCTACCCTACTCCCTAACACTCCACAGACCACACGGCCCCAGGCCCTCTTGTGGATGGGTGTCCTCGGCATTCGACCAGTGGCTACTGCTGGCTACTTCGACATGTTTTATGATGTGAAGGACGAAAGGCTATGACTGTTATTATTTATTAAGAACTAGGTATAAAACATACTATGGGTTGTAATAAATAACCCTTCCAGCATCCCGGATCAGTTAGGGGCCTACTTGTGTAGGGTGTTGGGGAGAGAGAAGTAATGACCGTTATCAGCCTGACTGGGCCGTGGCAGCGGGAACTCTAGGCCAGGCTCTCTACTGAACACTAAACTACTGAAGGCTGTAAGTGTATATGAGATCAGGGGAAAAATCAAGATAGGAATGAGTGATCAGCGAATTAAACGTGTAGTTTTATGGTGAGATAAAAAAATGGAGGGCCTTAAATATTGTTGCTATATTTAGCTTTATGGTGAAAACCACAGATGAGATAAACCGACAGAAATGTGTTGTGGACATGTCTGTGTGCCAGAAGTAAATTCAATTCTCTTCACTTCCGTTATAATAATAGATCAAAATATGTTCAAGTTTTGTGCGATATCTAAGTTGTTTTTACATTACAAAGTCTATAATTTAGGTTATCCTAGAAAAAGGATTATATTTGTGCATTTAAAAATATCCCTTCGCTCTTTTTAAGGTATTAAATAAAAACTATCAACTTCCGACGAAATTACTCCCCCCGATCACCATTACTTTAGACCCATTACTAAGGGATACTTACAATAATATGTAGGTATTTGAGTTATGCGGGCCACAGATAGCTGCGCACGAAGTCAACGGCCACGATTGACACGAAAACTACGTGGTTTGATACACGCAATCTACGCAGCCGTGCGCAGCGTGAGCGTAGCCAGCTATGTGTTTATATATATGGCAGCTCACAGGGAACGAAGCTAAAGCCACGTGTGAAACGTAGCCGTTTCCAGCTATCTATGGCCCGCCTTACGCGCGATTTCTTATTGTCTCTTTCACCATTTTGCATTACTTAATGAAATTGGCTGCAGGGCGAAGATGGGCGATGTCCGGTTAAAGCGATAGGTAGGAAGTAACTAATACTAATATTAAAAGGAAGCTACAAGTCAAAAATGTGCATATTCTTGGTATACCTTATATTGTACGTAATAGGCATTAAAATCGCTTGACAAACGGAGTCTTGAAACGTTCGATTTCAAGCACAAAACTGTTTTATATTTATTATGTAAATAATTTTATAAAAAAATTAATCAATTGAAACTGTCACAGAAAATCTTAGCCACAATACTGTATTTTTTTAAAGTTGTTTTCTTTACGCGTTCATACATTTTAATTGAAAAAAAAATTTTTTTTAGTTGTTTACATTTATATTTTTTATCGAGTAATTTACATTTTTATTTGTATTCTACTCAAGCGAAACGATAGAAAAACCTTAAATTTATCTAAAGCATATTTTTGGTAATCATAATATACACCAATTCGACAGATTAATCAAAATAGTGATTTAGCATTAAGCTTCGCCTTAAGAGACACGACCGCTCCGCGATAATAATGAGGGACCCTAGTGACCCCCCTTCGGGTGAGACGTGATTTTTATCTTCAGGTACGTAAAGGTTGAACAGAAAATGTATCTCCTTGGCCTTTCCGAGGCTAGGAGGAGAAGTCTTTTGTAATTTAGCGACAACCATTTTCTTTCAAATGGGTAAACACTGAAGAGATAATATAACAACAACTGTTCAGTGGGTACAAAGCACACCTCTAGAGAATATGCAAGATTGATCTAATATGTAGTAAAGAAAAATATCGCACCCAATTATGTAATTCGCAATGCACCAAGTGGCCTTTGTGAAAATTGCACTATTATTGATACTATCCAATAATAGAGGGTGGCAGATGTTGACGAAAAGTAAATAAAAAAGTATTTATGATATATATATATTATATTAATATGATGTCACAGCGTGCCCCATGTCAGAAATATGATTCATGAAATTTCATTTTCAAATATCTTTGGTCAATATTAGTTATACCTACATTTCGGCCTTCATAGCGACCTCATTTATCCAAAATCTTTGTTCGTCTAAAATCTACTCGTATCTAAATAATATATCATATTCAACGTCATAGATTGTTTACTACTCGTGTTTACAGCAATTCTCTCGATTAATATCAAAAGTAGACATTCTTCACCATCCAGGGGCACCTCCAGCTTCCAAGCCAGGAAGGGGGCAGCATAATTTTTTTATAGAGCTTACAGGTAAGGAACAAGGAAGTAGTCAGAATAAACTAGAAATATTTAGATACAATCTTATGTGTACCCGACGTTGCTTGGGTTTGTGAACGAGGCCTTAAGCCGTGAAGAGGCCGATGCGCATATTGGGCATCCTGAGTTTGGGAGTCCCTTTTGAAAACCGTGGACAAAAAAAAACGAGAAAACAAACAACTGTTGTTTTCCATAATTTTATTAATGGGTTCGTGGAAGACAGTGCTATCTAAGCCATCTATTCGTGATTTAGAGAAATATGGGCATTTAAAATAGTTTTATTTCGCATAATTTGTTTTGTAAATACATGCAGCTATTTTCGTTTTGAAATGTGTATTACACAATTAACACGGAAAAAATGGGTGTGGCTGATTTATCAAAATCCTTTTAAAAACGTGACAGCATTCCATATCCTAACAAACTATTAGTTGTATCTTAATATGTGTTCATGCTGCTGCGCTTATCCTGTTATTATATAATGACGACATGGGAAAATGTTAGTATTTTTATGAACACGACATCCGAATTCGTAGACCTTGAACTCTGACATCTTCATACACATTCGTGTTTTAGTGATAATTTGTTAGGAAATCTGTCAATTCATTTTTTAAAGGCCTGCAGTCCCGTTTATAACAGGAATACGGAAAATTTTACCAGATTTTTAATACATTTTATATCAGTATGTTTCTTCGTTTACGAAAAAGTTATTTTGCATATAGAAATGTAAAATATAAATTAAATGTACCTACATAATTATATATTTAAATGTGTATATTATCTACATTGATATAAGAAAGATGAATACCGCACATTAGTCTCAATTCCTTAATAAGCCCAGAGCCTGTGGAACTATGGCATCCCCAACTGGAGTAAGTGATGAGAGCGAAGGCAGTGGAAATTAGTAATAACTTATAACTCCCACGAAAGTCCAACAATATTTAGAGGAAAATCCCTTAATATATTTGGTATTTTAGTATTTCACGGAAATGTTTTAGTATTGTTGTAAACGGAAATATTTCAAACATACTAGCTTAATTGGTAGCCGAGTGGATACATGCGTCGGATTTCCACCTAGGCGACGTGAGTTCTAACCACTGCTAGCTAAGTTCTCCACCATTGCACAAGCAACATTTTTCTCTTGCATAAAATGTGAAGAAAAAAAAAGACGGGTCCTGTGTCCTCAATGTGTTTCATTTTGGCACCTAGCCGGGGCCCCTCCGACGTTGGGGCCCTAAGGTAATTTGATATCTTATTTTCCGAGTCCTGTGTCCTCAATCCGACGTTGGAGCCCTAAAGAAATTTAATTTCTTACTGTCCTGTGTTCTCAATGTGTAGCATTTTCATAGCAACCCCAAAAGAGACATATTATGCTTTAGGAAACTTATTTGTCTTTCAATAGTATAAAATAAAGTTGCTATCCGCGTCTGTCTGTTTTGTTCTCAGTTCTTCTAAACTACGCAACGGATTTTAATAGGGTTTTCACCTTCATTTAGAGAATTTCTTCCGGAAGGTTTATATATATTATAAATGCATATTCTATTTATAGAAAGTAGATAAAAGTCGATGTTTATCGTCGAATTCACAACCTCAAAACTTTACTTCAAATCTCTCCAAACCCGGGGCAACGCCGGGTACACGTCAGCTAGTTAAAAAATTAAATGGAAATCGGTTCCTGGCCGGGGCCACTCGGGCCTATACGGAGGCCCGGACGCGTTATCTGGCTCTAAACATGTCACATTTATTATTAAAAATAAGATTTGCAGTTTTAGTACCAGTGTTAAAAAGATTTTTTCCCTCATTTTTTTAAACATTATATTCATCAATTTGCTTTGGCGGAGCAGCTGTGAAGCTTGAAGCTTTTCCTTTGTGAAAGTTAGATATAATTCCCAATTTTCACACAATGTTTTAATGCTGAAGGAAGTCGGGATGGGAATACAAAAGAAAATTGAAAAATACAGAGTAAAGAGTGCATCACTAATACATGTTTTCTGATCTTTGCTAGCCTGGCGATACATTTTACTAGCATAAAACACATTTAATTTGAGTAAACAACCAGTTTGAATAAAACACCGCGAAAAGACAGGTTATTTGATAAATTCGAACTTTCTCCGTTTCCCCTCTCTAGAAAAATAGTAATATCCAGATTACTGCCATCTGTTGGTCATTTGTCATATTTATTAATAAAAAAAACTGCACTTAGCCCTGGGCATTTATTTACACCCAAAGATGTCACTAATGTCAATTTTTTTTAAATTTTTAAAATGGAATACCATTTTTCTCGACCAAAGGACACTGAAAATAAATAAAAATATTAATTTATATTATTTTATGACATTAGTACCAAATCAAATTAAAATATTTTTGATAGCATAAAATTACGATAGCGGTCCAATGCACACAAATTATTTTTAAAAACACACGAATGTATCCATCAGTTTTTCATCGGAAGGCAAAAGCTTGCTTTCAATAATTTTATTTACGATTTGAGTTACGGGAAAAAAAAGGTGTGATTCTCAATAAAATCAAAAATATTTATTCAAAAAGGTTTGTAACTTCAATAGCGGAGGTTCCCACCTCTGCGAATTGTCCACCACTTTTTCATACCGGTTATTGGTAGAACTTCGGGCCGCTGAAACTTAAATGTTGAATGACTTATATCGACCTTCACGTGCGGTGCATAGTATAGAAGTATAGCGGTGAGTTTTGACTTGGTGATATCGGGGGAGAAATCCTCACAGTTCCTCCACGACTGTACCGGTGGCACATTCCTAGTGTAAACTCTCCAATCTTTGTCTCCAGTAGTTGTTGTCAACGTAAATATCCCAGTACCTGCCGTGACGTGTCGACAGATCGAACTAGTTTCAGATTTAACATTTTTCTGTCAACAAACAGGTTACATCACAACGATGGTGTCAAATATGTTGCCCAAACCCCTGACGGCCGCAGTGAGGCAGTTGACAAGCAGAGCCTTCTCCACATCTCGGGTTGTGGCCACTAAGCAGGTGGCGGTCAGGGATGCCCTGAACTCAGCTATCGATGAGGAGATGGAGCGAGATGAGCGAGTATTCCTCATCGGAGAAGAGGTCGCCCAGTACGACGGAGCCTACAAAGTATCCAGGTAATCTCACCGCTTTATCGGCTCTCACTTCTCTCCTTATTTTACCATTGTGAAAACTGACAGAAGCTACTAACGATTTTGAGGTTATGTGTGTAATTATTGATAGTCGTGAATGACATTGTTAGATATTTTGCCTTTATTTTGCTGTAAAAATACTTATTGTAAAACACATTTCGATAAACTTGTCGAATTCCGCTTCACGCTTAATATGGAGAAAAAAAAACAAAATTATGTTTGAAGGTTAGGAAATACGCATAAATTATTAAAATAACCCACACTAACAACCTAAAAACCTATTTTTGCATGTTTACAAAACTTTACCCACATTTCAGTACAATCTTTTGGACAATAATTTATATATTTTGTTATTATAATATTATAGTTCTAAAACTTTACTGATTCGTTATTGTCAGGCGACTATTTATGTCGGGTGAGATGGTAAAAGTCACATTAAACTTCATTTTTTTTCAATCAAAGTTTAAAATTTCACTTACGTATTGACAGTTTCGACCATTCTAAGGTTTGTCGTAGATTAATTTTGAAAGTTAGGAAATACACAAATTTTCAAAATAACTCCTACTAAGAACCTACAATCTCCCCCGATGGAAATAATTGTTTCTAGTAGTAATTAAGTTGAAACCAAGTGTGGGTGCATTAAGCATGCAGCAGAATTTTACCAGAATTTTACCAAAATAAAGAGAAAATAGTTAGAACTAATATTTGATGATCATAAATATTATGTTTAATTGAAGAATTTGTTGAATAATTGATTATTACACGAACACTGTACAGTACTGAAAACATACCAAATACAATAAATTATTTTTCTATTTCCGAGATGAATGTGTTGCACTAGTTAGATTCTTGCTGTAAATATATGTTTAATCAAGACTTATGTAGTTGGAATAAAAACCATGATAATATTTCCATTAAAAAAAAAAGTTTGCAAGATTAAAAAACCTTTGAAGACTAAGAAACTTACGTGTATACTTTTGCACAGCTGAAACCATCAACCTACAACAATTGTTTTTGCATAACAATTGCTTTTCATCAAATAATTCTTAACATAAGCCTTCTGCGATGATAATTATTGTCAACGATCATTACTAATTTAGTGTAAGTGAGTACTAAAATGAGTTTGTCGATAACTCTAGCAACCAGAGGTTTTACTAGAGTTAAGTTTGATCATTGAAAAGTATTTTCCTGTATGTATTCCTAAGGTTTTGTAGTTTTCTGAAAAGTACTCGAAAGGTCATCTGACTGTCCAAGCTATCTTGGAAACCATTGTTCAAAAAATAATCATCCCATTGTTTCCAGGGGTTTGTGGAAGAAGTACGGAGACAAGAGGGTGATCGACACGCCCATCACAGAGATGGGCTTCACCGGATTGTCCGTGGGAGCTGCCATGGCCGGCCTCAGACCCATCTGCGAGTTCATGACTTTCAACTTTGCCATGCAGTCCATCGATCAGGTAAATACACATTCTACACTACCGCTTAGAATAAGTTAATAGTTGCCAGTTGCTGTAATTGTCCTCTCTGGCGGCCTGCAAAGCCATTTCATCCAACCTTGTAATGTAATCTTTGAATCTGTCTCCAATTTCCTATGAGAAGAAAATGTGGTAACTTTGGCTATTTGTGTTTTGGGCCCACTCTTTTGTTTGAAGCCACTGACCTGGGTTATGTGAAGTAATAAATTCTCTATATTTTATAATTGTTTTATGGAGGTAACCATCAATAACACAAGAAGATGCATCCTGTAGTAATTATAAAATTAATTTTATTTATTATGATACACCAGGAAGGAGTTCTATGTACACTACAGGTGTTCAATTTTATCTGTACTTATGTTATAGAACTTTTGTTACATGAAAAATTTCCTATGGCAAAACTTATTTCTTATTATTAAACAAATAAGTAGGTAAGTCAGTGCAGTAGATTATAAGATAATGTAAAGACTTAGAGATATTTAAAAAATACGCTTATTGCCATTATCCATAATCAGAAATAAGAAATTAGCAGATTTAGAACTGAAAATGCCTTGAAGAATGTTTGGAATAAAAATTGTGATTTAAATAGTGATGTTTCTTTGGACATATTGTATAATGCCTTTTTAAAATAAAACGAGGTCTACTGTTCACTACTAGTAGTTAACTCAGGGGCATATAGCTCCAAATATAGGCAAACTGGTTAAAACCATGATGTCACCAAACTGTTTTCTCATAAACAAAACTGTCAATAATGATGTCTCGCTCTCTGCTATAAAGTCTCGTGTAACAGGAAGAGAAAGAGTCCAGTGACTATGAGTTCACGTGGCAGTGGTCAAACGCGGACTACTCGTGACAAGAATTAATATGTGAATATTTTTATTCATCTCGTATCTAAAGTTCTTTATAATAGTATTATTAAGCCGTGTAGTGAGTTTGTACAGATATTCAACTCGACCTAAGCGTCCGATCTACGTAAGTTCGAGTTTGAATGTAGTGAATTGTCAAATTTAGCTTTATTATTGTTTATTTCGATAACTACTATCAATTTATATGTCAGTTTGTGACTTATGTGTTATTTCACAATTAAAAGCAAAAAGACTTTAAATGGTGCATTGCCGATGCCTTCCTATCATCGGAAAATATTTGAATACTTTCCACCATGCATAAATAATGTTCTCCATTACATCGACCTCTACCTTATTCATTTTATTAATTAATGATTATTGTGTATTATCTTATTGTTTTGGTGAAATTAAACATGTAACCATGAGTTTTTTTAATGTTTCTATTCAAGTTATTGCAGAAAAATGTCAAAATTCGACTGTCGTAGAAAAGCTCTTTTTGTTTCATTCATTAAAATTTATTATTATTCAAATTTCTCATTCCTTTCAACATTTTCTGCATTCCAACATTTTTATTTTTAAAAATTAATTTTTGGGCTAATGAATGAATGGCGTTCACTGAGTGCAATTATATTGTCTATAGTTGCATCTTTTTTAAATGGCCTTGAGATTTTTCTATCCTTGTCTATGGTAAACCCGTAGGACCGTTTTATCTGTGGTTAAGTTGAGGACAAACTTTCCACATACAAAAAGCCTGAAGATATGAATCTAGTGAGTGGTATATCTATGCATTAACTCTTTCAGTGCAAATCACTCCCATGGGCAGACTAATCTAATTTACTTTTAATGGTAACAAAAGCTCCTGGCGGCGAATGAGTTAGGAAGTAGGCTTTTCAGACAAAATCAAAAATATTAAATATTTCAATGAATTAGGTTAAGAAAAAAAATTATGGCCTTTTGAAGCGTTGTAAACCATTAGAGCTGAACTACCAGAAAAATATTATAATCAAGGATACCTACAATTACAGCCACACTCCTCAAAGAGCATTTTTTACTGGCCGTGATATGACGGCCACATCCAAGAGGTTATTAATATAAGTAATAATAGTACCCACATAAACCTTCAACCATCAAATTAAATAATCGGGCTATAAGTTCACCTGGGGCATTTCCGAAAGGCAAAATAATGTGAATGTGAAGGAGTAAAGGTTTCGATATTGGTATGTGTAATACAAATTTAGGGCCTATTTTACAATTTTTTTTTTTATGTGTTCATTTGTCTGAAATATAAAATTCATTACCACTTTGATAAATATTGTAGCTATTTCAATCCAAAGTGATAGAACATTTGATTAACATCATGTTGCTTACTATTTCTAATGACCGGCTACATTTTTGTTTATCATTTATCGTTATTTGTGTTTCATCTTATCACTTTAAATATATAAACAGTCACAATGTCGATCGCTTGTTGGTTGCACCAGATCGCTTCAAATTAATAATGATAATGAGTAACCTGCGTATTTCAGATCATCAACTCCGCCGCCAAGACCTTCTACATGTCGGCGGGGGCTGTGAACGTGCCCATCGTGTTCCGGGGGCCCAACGGGGCTGCGGCAGGCGTGGCGGCCCAGCACTCCCAGTGTTTTGCTGCCTGGTACTCCCATTGCCCCGGGCTCAAGGTGATTGTCCCCTACAGTTCTGAAGATGCCAAAGGTATGCCCTTTAATTCATATGAGCTAACTACATATGTATTACTTTTCAATACCAAGTTAGTTTTTTGTACTTTTTAATAATATATATGTATTTAGTTTCAATTAGAAATTATAAATACGGCTTGTGTCTCTTTTCTTTGAGGCTAATATTTTTAATAATATATATTTAGTTTCAATTAGAAATTATAAATACGGCTTGTGTCTCTTTACTTTGAGGCTAATATTTGTATTTGGAAAATTTGATTTGATTTTTTAAATATTTATGTAAATATCATTGGAATAGTGGCTTGAAATTTGAAATCAATACTTTATGTTTGCAGAATTTTTATCCTCGGCACACTAGATGGGTATCAAGTCATAGGAGCTAGGCTTCTCAAACATTAGAAGAGTTTCTCTGTGTTCCATCGTTGTGTGCTTTCTAAGCTGTAACTCTAATTTAGTAACCAATGAAAGAATCTTTTATGTTTAATTTTTGATCTACATTAGTTGAATGATACATGAGTCACAGCAATGCTCAGTCAAAATATAGTACATAAATAAAAAGCTAATTCCTGCACTATAATATAATGTAAATTTATTAGCATTGCTGAAATGCAATAATTTATGTTTTGTATACACTTAAAGACGTTACACTCATGTAACTAAGTGTGTTCCTCTTCTGACTGACTATTGCATGTGTAGGTCTCCTGAAGGCATCCATTCGCGACCCTGACCCAGTGGTATTCCTGGAGAATGAGATGCTCTATGGACAGCAGTTCCCCATGTCCGACGAGGCACTTGACAACAACTTTGTCTTACCCATCGGTGAGTTGATAGCTATTAATCGTTCTGTAGATCTTTTATGTTCAAGAATTATGTCTTCTTACGTGCTGAGTTCTTACACATTCCTAGTATAGTTATTTCTTAAATTGTCTTGGTTAGTTATGCACCAATATGTATTATATATAGTGCCTGCATTACTCATCCTTGCCAATTTCTTATAAAACCTCAGTGCGCCAAGAAATCCACCATGGATTTACTAGTAGCTCACTGCTCTTGCGTCGATTTAATGGTATTTTGAACCTTCAAAAGTGCTCATAGTTTACTAAAATATATTTTATTTGCAAATACAGGGTTTTCCAATAAGAGGTGTTATTTTGAATAGCCCGCTATTTCGGTAGATGTTGCTTTTGAAGCTGTCATTTTTTGACATTTGACAAGTAGAAACTACGCCATTAATAAAAATGGAACGATACACGCTTCAACAACGCATTGAAATGATTAAAATTCACTTGAGTGAATCAAATGCAAATCATCTTGAGTGATGAGGCCCATTTTCACCTCGGTGGCTTCGTCAACAAGCAAAATTGTCGCATCTGGGGCTCGGAAAACCCAAGAGTTATTGTTGAAAAGCCTCTCTATCCTCAACGTGTGACTGTTTGGTGCGGTTTATGGTCCGGCGGAGACATTGGACCTTACTTTTTCTAAAATGAGGCTGGAGCAACAGTTACGGTGAATGGATTGCGCTATCGAGAGATGATTAATGATTTTTTATGGCCGGAATTGGATGGTATTGATCTGGACAACGTTTACTTTCAACAAGACGGCGCTACGTGCCACACAAGCCACGAAACCATTGATCTTTTACGATTGAATATCAAAATAACACCTCTTATTGGAAAACCCTGTAATTCACATGAAAAAGCATCTTGCTAAATTTCACATCAAATGTAATTTTCGAAAGTCATTGTACTTACTGTATTTATACACAGGAAATCCTTATTTGACTTACTGTATTTATACACAGGAAATCCTTATTTGACTTATTTTTATCATAGCTTATTTTAAAATATAATACAACTCGATAATATTTTCTTAGGACATTAGAAAGAATGAAAAAAATTCTCACAAAATAAGTAAATAATAAATAACTATCCTGGGGAAACTATGTAGAATAGATGTTTGACACATTATCTGCTAAGAGAGTACAATTTACAAAAACATAATTTTGCATAAAACAAGTAAGTTATTGGCGATTGGCATTTTACCACTGGCTATCCAAGGGTTAAGGTAAAAGATATTCAGGTAATAATGAAAGTGTGGAAGCTCAAGTTCGCTAAATGGAAATTGTTCATTTTATGAATTTATAAAAACACATTTTCTTTAAACTGTTTCCATTATGATGTTTGGGGTGTTTTAATCGTGTTTAGCCAACATTTAGGACAATGCGCACTGTACATAATCAGGACAGAAAAGTCTGTTGAAACATTGCTTCTAGAACATTATATGAAAATCTAGTCTTATCCAAATATAAACTGTTTTTATTCCACTCTCAATTATCTGCAAAAATAAAAAAACATAATATTTATCCTTTCTAGCATTTTCTGTTACTATCCCAATAAAAAACATGTTGACTGAATGTAAAATGTTTTCCTGAGCATTATTTTTAATTTCGAATTAAAGAAAATACATGACAATAATATGTTGATGTATATCTTTACTCATTCTAGCATTCTCTGTTACCATCCCAATGTTATCAAAATAAAATATGTCTTTCATTTCCTTCTTATTTTTATTTGGTTACCAAAATAAAATACATAAATTTAAAAAGTGCTTAATTCTTATTGCTTTTTTTGTTGTTTTCAGGCAAAGCCAAAATAGAGCGAGTAGGAAAGCACGTAACCATTGTGGCTTACTCGAAAGCCGTAGAGACGGCTCTGCTGGGAGCTGAAGAATTGGCCGCCAAAGGTTTGTTATTGTTTTACAAACTAAATCACCGCCATCTTGCACTTTCTTGCTATCATTTTGATTATTTCAGATGACACTTTGGGAGGCTGCCAGAATTTCACAGAGCGTAGCTTTTATTAAAGTTTTTTTTTATTTTATTTCTAAATCTGTCTCAATATTGAGAGCATACCTCAACAAGTATTTTGTTGGTCGGTCTTGGCTTGTCTTCATAGGAGCTGAACATATTTACTTTTCATTTTATGTATTTCATTAAAACAGAGTTGTTGATAATAGCATCATTATTTTGGTGTTTTATTGCTTATAGCATATTGTCCATAATCACCTGCAGTTTATTGTCTTCATGGTGAAACATTTTCACATTTGTTGTCTGTTAGTGAATTCACCACAGTTTTACAAGACCTTCAGAGATGCAACAGTTACCACTAGTAAAAATAACCATTGTGGATTCTATAAAATGTATTTGCTTAAAATATTGAATCTATTTTTCTGTTTATAGGAATTGAGGCCGAGGTCATTAATCTACGCAGTATCCGTCCCCTCGACATGACCACCATCCTCACGTCTCTGGCTAAGACTCACCGCCTCGTCACTGTTGAACAGGGATGGCCGCAGTCAGGTTTGTCTTCCTTATTCTTCCTTTTCACTTCTTGTACAGGTAATCATTTTAAAGAGACCCTTGCTTCTGTAGTGGTGTACTGGATAAATCAAAAAAATTATTTGTTTTTTAACATGGACCTAAAAAGCCCTGGACAAAACACAGCATTGAAGCCAAATCATATGGTGAGGGGAATTTCCTTGGCAGCCATCTTGTATGACTAACTTTTGAATGATTTGTATGCAAAGTGGTGCATAATGAACTATTATAATTTTTATTTTACAAGCAATAATTATTCGCTTGAAACACTCATCCACATTAAAAATCTCCTGATAAAAGATACATGGCGCCAACGGGACTCGAACCCGTGTCCCTTCGATTTCCGGTCGACAGCTCTGACCACTGAGCTATGGCGGCTTATCTCTTATCCGCGAAATAATTCAATATATACTAGTGTTTCATTCAACAATTACTGCTTGTTACATTTTTTCACCTGAAAACAACCAACTTTATTTTATATGAGAAAGGCATTGTAATTGCTAACTCTCTCACTAGATGGCGTCGAGACAAATTGTCTACATTTTTAGGTGAGATACTAGAACTTGTCAAATATTAATTATTATTTTTTTGGTAAACTAATGTTTAAAAAATAATTGTTACCCTTTGTGCTATGCATAAAAAATCTTGTCTTAAACATTAGTTTACAAAAAAAATAATAATTAATATTTGACAAGTTCTAGTATTTCACCTAAAATGTAAACTAATGTTTAAAAAATAATTGTTACCCTTTGTGCTATGCATAAAAAATCTTGTCTTAAACATTAGTTTACAAAAAAAAAAAACGATTATAGCACAAAGGGTAACAATTATTTATTAAACATTAGTTTACCAAAAAAATAATAATTAATATTTGACAAGTTCTAGTATTTCACCTAAAAATGTAGACAATTTGTCTCGACGCCATCTAGTGAGAGAGTTAGCACTTACAATGCCTTTCTCATATAAAATAAAGTTGGTTGTTTTCAGGTGAAAAAATGTAACAAGCAGTAATTGTTGAATGAAACACTAGTATATATTGAATTATTTCACGGATAAGAGATAAGCCGCCATAGCTCAGTGGTCAGAGCTGTCGACCGGAAATCGAAGGGACACGGGTTTGAGTACCGTTGGCGTCTTGTATCTTTTATCAGGAGATTTTTCAATGTGGATGAGTGTTTCAGGCGAATAATTATTGCTTGTAAAATAATTGTTACCCTTTGTGCAATGCATAAAAAATCTTGTCTTAAACATTAGTTTACCAAAAAAATAATTATTATTATAATTTTATTTGTGTGTTATGTAGTTATAATGAATATGGGCGGGTGTTCCAAATTGGTTTAAAAACTTTTCTGAAACTTAGGATGCTATTGGTATTCACAAATACATTAAAAAGTGTCCTCTTTCAAGTGAGTTGTCTCTAACTTTGGTCGTGGAGTACTTTCTGCTTTGCCAACATAAACCATTGATTTCTGAAGTCAAGTTAAACATCTCTATCAACAATCCATCAGAGAAGCTACGTATAGCCCTCACTTTTGTGTTAACTTTGATCTTCATCAGTTTTGGTGATGAAATCTTGTAGCCAGATCTGATAAAACTCCTTGACTATGTAAAACGAGCAATACATAATATGATAAGTTTCTATACTTTATTGGACGGATAGCAAACACAGAAATCTTGTGAGAATGCTGTCTTCTTTCTTTATTTCTAATTTTGAAACAGTTTATTCATATTGGAATTCCATTTATGTAAAAAGTTGTGTTAACTGTGTTCCTTCTTTCGTGCTCTGAAGAACTTTCATTATTCTTCTCTATGGCACCGATGTACAGTCGGTAGGCCTACCTGCTTTTATACAAGGTTGACATTTGCAGCATAAGAATGGGTCATTATTAGCACACTTTGATCTGGTTATTTTTTCGCCGGCTGACCGCTGAAAACGGGCGAAAATAAAGGTCCCGCGCGAATTTGCTTAATTTGTTTTAAATCGCTATATCTTCGTAAATAATGGAAATATTTCAATAAAATTTTCTACATACTAACTCAGCATACCCAAGCTATATAATTTGTAGCTGAAAACCAAGTATTATTTCTAATGCAACATAATAAATCGAAAACAAAGTCATTGTTGAGTCATTAGTGTTCAATTTTTTAAGTATAAACTAGGTTTCAATTTTATAAAATTACAAATTATTATATTTTCACCAAGCCCAAATCATTATAAAAACAAAAACAATTGCCACTTCTCAAGTATCGTCAGAGTAACACATTATTACTCATTGAAATACCACGTGTGCAATTGCCTCTCGCACGATACAGCGGACCAAAACCATCGGAACGTGCTAATAATATTGATTATTTTTCAAATGAAATTTAGAATAATCACTTAGCGTAGAATGCTTCTCGTATTGCTCACATAATATTGTTTATTTTTTTCACCATACAGTATTAGGTTTAAGTTTTTAATCACCTTTATATAATCAGTTACAGTTTACGTCTAAAAATTGTTCATCTAATATTTCCTTGTTCTTCCTCCATATCACTTTCTTCAGAATCACTGAACTGTAATGGCATCACTGACATTCTTTTCCTACAAGGAATTTCTTCACTTCCACTAGATTCTTCTCTTTCACTATGGAATTCAGGCAAATAATTACTAGAACAGGCAGATAAATTATCTGCGACGATTTCGTTATCACTTTCGTAATTTTCAGAATCCATTTTGAAAGGTTTGAAAAATCAAATATAAATATTATCTCCTCGGAACACAACCGTAGGACAATTTGCTTTTTAAAAACTGGCACGCACTTGTAAATATTTATTATGGTCCGCCTAACTGTGTTTGCCGATACCTGCTGTTTTTAAATGCTCGACACTCTCCTCTCGCTCGCACCTAGAAGTTGAGTGTTTCATGGTCATAAAAACCCTGGTTCCAGGAATTGAATTATTAGAATAACAGAATATGTTATCTAAATTACTTATTTCGTTGATCTTCAAACGCAATACCTATCAAGTGTCAGGTGTTCAATAATAAGAGCCATTTTAGTTGAAATATCGATGTACACAAAAGACTCCAAGATAAATACAAAAAAGACTTGCATTGCAATTTGATAATTATGTACATATAGTTGGGACCTTTATAAAGAGATTGGTATATAATGTTCATTTAAAAACATCAGATAATTTCTTCTTTTCTGCCATTGAAATGAGGCGGGCGCAGAAGGTAGAACTACCCTTCCCGACGTTAAGCATCAATCGACCGAACGGGTAGAACTACTCTTCCCGATTAAAGTGTGTTAGGATGATGATTTGTCAAATTTTGTGTTTTCTCCCATCTAGAAAATGAGAATTCAAAGCTCAGGTTTCTATTTTTACTGAAGACCCTCCTCAAAACATCCCTAGAGATGGTATGCGTCCTGTAGGAAATCTAAAGGACTATTCGGTAAAGTCCAAAAATAAGTCTGGCTGGAAAGGTTGTTAGTTGGATTCCCACTTCAGAAATGGGCATTCATAATCTGGAGATTTTGATGTTGGTTGTTTAGATAAGTTTATAAATTTTTGCTCATTTGTAAATAAAATGTGTTCCTGTCTAGGTGTTGGTTCCGAGATTTGTGCCCGCATCATGGAGGATGAGGCTTTCTTCCAATTGGACGCCCCCGTGTGGCGCATCACCGGCTCGGATATACCCATGCCTTACGCCAAGTCTCTGGAGGCTGCCGCCCTCCCCACCCCCCAGGACGTCTTCACCGCCGTCACCAAGATCCTCAACAAGAAGTGAACAGCCGCCTCGCTCGCCCAACTAAAGTTCCCCAGTTTAGACGCCACCTACAATACAACACAAACATAAATACTTCATACTACATACTACATTCAGTTTGCTTAACCCTTGGACTAATTTTATGTATTTATGTAGGTGCCAAGTGATTGTTTCATATTATCACTGAAAGGGGTTATCGCTTCACCTAGTCTGAAGTGTATAATTTTGTGACTGAATTACTGCCATCTGTATTTGTATTTATAGAATATATCTGGTTTCCTTCCCGTCACCGCTATTCATAGTTTTGTATCCAAAAGGAATCTGTGAATGTGTAGTTAGTAAGAAAGGCGTTGGGATGTAATGAGAGTGGTGCTTATAGAAATCCTGTACATAATATAGACTATATAATGTTATTTACACGGCCGCATACGTTTCATTCTTTATCCACTCTAAATATTGTTTTATTGGTTAGTTATTGTAATAGTAAATTCTTCAAATTTTATTATGTTTTTTGTTATCTAATATCTAATTCGATTGTTTAGAAATTACTTATTTTAATGTCTTGCAACTACCTACATCACAGACTCGATATAGCAATTTTGTAATAAAAAATCTGAGTTCAACTGCTACGGGAAGACAAATTGTTATTTCTTGATTGTCAATTATTGTGCAATGCATTTTGTGATAATATTTTTAACCTTAAAGTTGATCGTGGTCAGCAGTTCTAGCAGTTGAACCTGAGCCGTTAAATGACATAATATTTGTAAATAATGGTTTACTCAGATTTCCTTCAATGTCCGGTGGGGAACATTAATCTTTTTTACTAGTTAATACCTTGTACTGTACATAATAATAACAAGTTCGTATTAGTTATAACAATACGTACAATGAATACAGGAACCCGTCTAGTACTTCTGAAGTGCACTTTATTTAGTTATTTATCTATTATGCTTAATTCAACGTAATATTTATAATTATTTAACATAAAAGAAAATATTTTAAAAGTATGCATGTACTTTATTTTCAAACGTGGAGATTATTTTTTAGCATTCTTGTGAAAGCGCACATTTAGTATTGGTGAGTAGTGTTTAGTTTTGGCCCATATAATTTTTGTAAAACTCTTAAGGGTTGCCTCAAGTCAGCTATTGCTGCTCAAAACTTGAAACAATTTGCTGACTGTGTGTGGTGGAGGATTTGCCATTATGCCAGAACTTCTGTGAAGATGAATGAGTATCTATGCATAAGAAACTTGTTGAAAAATCAATTTACGTTGTAAATAAAATATCTCAGACACCATTTCTGTGTTTCAATTTATATTTGTTTTTAGATATTATCTATTAGCAATAAATAATATTGGTTTGACCTTCCCTCAGCTTCTAATGGGTGCAGTTCTTCACACCACCTATCATCTGCCTTGTGATAATTAGACTACATGGTAGGTACCTACATAATATATATTCAAGCTGCAAATTATCTTTTGATGATTTTTTTAATAAAATTACCAGCATTTATTTCTCTAAAATTTAATACTTGTATGTATATTTTTATTGCCAATAATTTATTTATTGAAAATAAACGGGTACTTCCAAAGTCCTGAGTTTTCTTGATAGAGTCATCTATTGATGTATTTTGTAGATAAAGTGCATATTTTCATACAAAACGTCTCATCCCATAAATAAATCACGATGTACAGCACAGATGTCACTACAGAACATTTATATTTTTTGGGGACAAAAATATTTCTTTATAAACATTTTTACACGTAAGTTTTATAATAATTTTTTTATTTTTTTTTATTTAATATTTGTATGTTTTTTACAATAAATATACAATTATACATATTATTCAGTTTTATAATGGTAAATAATAATAGCTTTTCCTCACCATAAAGAGACGAGGCTCTTGTGTTTGGTGAGTGAATCCTAGCTCAATTATATGGAATCATGTAAGTAAGTAAATAATATACATATTTGCAAAACCAAAGGGATAAGTAAGAAATAGGCAAGATTTATCAATAATACAGTTTCAAGATTTGAAGGAAATAATAATAAGAGTAAGATATGGACTTTTATAGTAGTTTTAGGTAATTTTTTAATTTTATTTTAAATTCCTGAATATCTTCAATATTTTTTAGATATAATGGAAGGATGTTAAAATATGTTATACCTAGATAGAGATAGGTATTTTGTGTGTGCTTTGTATTAAGTTTTGGGATTTTGATAGTTTTTTGATATCTTGCTAATATTATATTATATTATATCTTTTTAATATTACACTAGATACCTTGGCGTAGCTGTAATGAATTTTTTAATTCCGTTCTAATTGTACCACCTGATGATTCTCGACGGACCGTATTTTAGCTTATGCCATTTTTCACGATCGACGATCATACCGCGAAAGTCCAGAGAGTGATGCATGGCATGAATAAATAAAAAAAAAGAAGAAACAAAATTAACCGATTACCAGAATAATTACAGAAACCGCGCCTGATAAGTTTGCATATCACTCCTGTGACTGATGGAAGGTGCTCTCTACTCGGAGATTTCCCAGGAACACAAGCATGTGAAAAGGTGAGAAGTAGAAATTATTTCGATCTAGGTAGAGCATGGATATAATAAGGTAGATAGTTTTTTGTCAATCTACCGTCAACTAAGGGCGTTTATGTGTGAATTATTTCAACACAACATTCTTTTGCAGGGGACAGTCTTATTAAAATAACTAGTTCACTACTTTACCGCAAGTTCTTGCGCTCCTGAAGGATTGTTTTGAAACTATTATGACAATTTAAAATAGCATTTTTACAGGCAAATCAATTTAAAGAGGGAGCGTTTGAATGTATGTATTGATTGTTATTGTTATTTTAGAACTACTGTATACCACCACAGTGTTACTGTTGAAAACTACATTACAGAAATATATACACTTCAAAACGAAATTTCTGAAACCGTATAAAACAGGCTACCTACCGTTTTTTACGATTCGAATTCGTTCGCTACAAGGCATTGGAAGCTGATTGTTCTAAAACTGTAAGATTATTTCTTTAATGAATTACGCAGTTCTTTTTTATATCGGTAATATATTTAATTAAAATGTTTCTATCACATATACTTTTATAAAATTCAATATTTGCTTAAATTTAAAAACTGGAAAAGCCGAGTACGTTCGTTTTGTATTGGCCATTAAATGATGATGATGTTTTTGTTACGTAACTCTATACAGGTGCAGGTGATTCGGCGTGATTATACCAGTAAAAAAGTAAATGTAACTTTATTGAAATTCCAACATTTTAAGGTCGATTTCAGGTAAATAAGGAATAATAAATATTCTTCTATGGAAAAATATTATTCTATGGGAAGAAAAACAATGGATTTTCTAAAAAAAAATAATATCTTTCTTATTTCTACCATCATGTAGTTCACATTCCGAAGTCAGTGCACTTTACCCACGGACATCCTGTATGGATAATCTTATGAGAAAAACCTTCAAGGGAGAAAATTTTATTTTAGTATGTATATAATTTATATAAATGTACGAAAGTAGATATTATAATATATAATTTAACATTGGTAAATATTCGGAATCGCTGGACACGGATAATACGAAATATTTTAAAATAAAACCTTCTGATTTACCTTAATTACTATAAAGGGAATCTGACTGCATTTGTGAAATTTTTAATTTTAGCATTTTAATTTTTAATTACGTAAAATGAAAATTCACTTTCGTTGTATGGGATGACAGCTGGAATTATTTCTGTTGATGACATTTTCTCTTGTTGGTATTCCTGATACGATTGGCTAGAATTTGAATCATTTCTGAATGCAAATTCTAGTTAGGTACCTACTGTTTTGGCCAAACTCGAAAAATTAAATATTTTTATGTTAAAAAACGTAAATTATTTATAGTTAGGTATTATTATAATTATTGTTTTATTTAACCTAAACTATAGTAACCTAACCTATAATAATTAAACCTAAACTAACCTAACCTAAATCCTAACCTAACCTATATCCTAACCTAACCTACAATAATCCAACCTAACCTAACCCAACATACCTAACCTAACCTAACCGATAATAATTCAACCTAACCGAACCTATAATAATCCAACCTAACCTAACCTAACCTATATCCTAATAATAATCCAACCTAACCTATAATAATCGAACCTAACCTAACCTAAGCTATAATAATCCAACCTAACCTAACCTATAATAATCCAACCTAACCTAACCTAACGCATATCTTAATAATATTCCAACCTAACCTATAATAATCGAACCTAACCTATAATAATCCAACTCAACCTAACCTAACCTATATCCTTACCTAACCCAACATACCTAACCTAACCGATAATAATCCAACCTAACCTAACCTATAATAATCCAACCTAACCTAACCTAACCTAACCTATATCCTAATAATAATCCAACATAACCTATAATAATCCAACCTAACCTAACCTAACCTATATCCTAATAATAATCCAACCTAACCTATAATAATCTAACCTAACCTACAATAATCCAACCTAACCTAACCTAACCTATAATAATCAAACCTAACCTTACCTATAGTAATCCAACCTAACCTAACCTAACCTTACCTATAATAATCCAACCTAACCTAACATATAATATCCAATCTATCCTAACCTAAATCCTAATAATAAACCAACCTAACCTATAATGGTAATTATTCGGAATCGCTGGGCAAGGATGATGCGAAATATTTTTAAATAAAACCTTCTGATTTACCTTAATAACTATAAAAGGAATTTGACTGCATTTGGGATATTTTTAATTTTAGTATTTTAATTTTTAATTACGTTAATCGAAAATTCACTTTCGTTGTATGGGAGGACAGCTGGAATAATTTCTATTGATGACGTTTTCTTTTGTTGGTATTCCTGATATGAGTGACTAGAATTTTAACAAATTCAGTATGCAAATACTAGGTACTTATTAGTTTGGCCAAACTTGAAAAATAAAATATTTTTATGTTACAAAACATAAATCATTTGTCTTATATAAATTTATTATATAAGACAAATTAAACCACGTGTTGCTCTGAAATAAAAAGATTTATTTTTAATTTAACATTTAGTAAAATACTAATTAAATTATCGTAAGGTTTCAAACATTAAGTGAAATACAGAGAATCGACATTTAAAGTTTATTTCTCCATCTTTTTTTACAAAACAAATTAAATATTTCAATCACTCAAATGTCAGCCACATAGCGAGTAAACAATAATGCTGTTTAACGTGTAACCAAGACAAGACATCAATGACATTTGAAAAGCGCATAAACAAAATAAAAATTCATAATTCAAAAACAAAGGAATCCTAGGAATTTCTAGGTACATAGGTACATATTCCTTTACATATATATGAGTTACATCATAATATAATATTAAAACCCAACCTACCCACTTACTTGTATTTCGAGGGGAAAAGAAGTAGTGATAATAATGAAATTGTTCATTTCTTTGCCGATTTCTTCAAAAATGTATACGATATAGACATCTCAAATGATCAAATTCCACCCTTTCATCCAAATGAATCGATCCACATTCCAGCTTTACATATAGATGTTCCTGATGTTATACACAAAATAAAATCACTCGATATAAAGAAAAAAGCGGGTCCTGACAAAATCAATCCAGATTTTCTAATTTTGTATCAATACTTGCCAAGTCACTTTGTCAACTATTTAACCAATCATTAAACTCAGGCTGCTTCTCTGATATATGGAAAGAATGTTATCTAACACATGTATTCAAAAAGGAAGATATTCATGATGTCACAAGAATCACATTATCGACCCATTTGCATGCTATCAACTATCCCCAAATTATTTGAAAAACTTAACCTTGACAAAATCTCCGTACTTAACAATAAAATCATTGTACCAAATCAACATGGCTTTATGCAGGGCAGATCCACTCTATCAAATCTCTCTTTGTATGAACAATTTATAGCTAGTTTGCTTGAAAATAAAACCCAATTCGACTCAATATACCTCGACATACGAGTGCCCCAACATACGAGTTTTTCGAGATACGAGCCGGCGAGCGAGTGATTTTTTGCTTTGAGTTACGAGCGAAATTCGAGATACGAGTCGACTGAATATACATATACAGACTTCGTAAAAGCTTTTGATAAAGTCAACCACAAAATTCTCGTCAATAAACTTAGAAAAATTGGAATAGAGGATAAACTATTGGAATGGTTAAAGAGCTATTTAACTAATAGAATTCTACAAGTAAAAAACCACTCTAACTTATCACATAAATTCATGGCTACTAGCGGTGTACCACAAGTCGCATTTAGGCCCAATACTTTTCTTACTTTTTACAAACTATATTGTCACTGTTTTCGATAACAATGTTGAAGTGTTGCTTTTCGCCGATGATTTAAAACTATTTAAAATTATAAAAACACCATCTGACTGTATCAACATTCAAATTAATTTAAACAAATTACAAGATTGGTGCCAACTTAACAAAATTCATCTTAAAATTAATAAATGCCACATTATAAGATTTTTCAGAATAACTCAACCCTTTAACTACCAAAATAAAATCAATAATGTTCCTCTCACCTCTGTCAGTGAACTTAACGATCTTGGCGTTATTTTCGGTTCAAAATTTAACTTCCTTTCACATATAAATTCAGTTACTAACAAAGGATTAAAAGTACTTGGTTTCATTCTTCGAAATGGCAGAGACTTTCGTAATATTTCAACATTAAAAATCTTATATTCTTCTTCAGTTCGTAGTCAAGTCGAATATAATTCTTCTATCTGGTCCCCTCACTTCAAAATCTCTCTCTGACTCCATTGAAAAAATTCAGCATAAATTCCTAAGATTCATTAGTAATAAACTCGGTCTACTAATTGAAACATTAAACTACAATCACTTGATGAAAGAACTAAACTAAACTGAACTAAACTAAACTCTCAGATAGAAGATTTGTTTCCGACTTGATTTTTATTCATAAAATTGTTAATGGTATTATAGACGGCCCTGATTTATTGTGTCTTTGTTTTATTTTTTTTTATAGTGAATACCTCACAAGAGTCCCAACTGCTCCCGTCTGGAGCCAGTGAGACTATGGCATCCCCAATTGGGGGATGTTGTGAGGCTGAAGGTAAGTGGGGAAGGGAAAGAGGAAGGTGGGGAAGTACCTGGCTATTCAGATCTAGTCACTAAACACGGCTAAAGCCATTTGGAGCAACGTTTCAATTCTGAATGGTGGTCTTACACCAGGGCGATACTGGTAGTATCTTCCACTCTGGAACGTGCCGCAAATATACTATATATTATTTGAATTAATTAATTGTGAAATAACACAAATTAATCAAATAAAATTTATTTGCGCACGCCGGGTTCTAACCCGCGACCTTCGGAATGGCAGTCCAATGCGTTACCACTGGACTATGCCGGCCGTCTAATTACCTTTCATATACCTACAAGAACTAGTCGATTTAAAATTCTTTTTAATTGCAACAAAATTATCAGGACTGAGTCATTTACATACTCGCTTGTACCTAGATTGCATGCAGTTGGCAACCTTTTCTCAGAAGTAGTTGATGTGTTCAACTGCACGGAATGTTGTTACAAGAAGGCTATAATAACATACCTCATAAATAAATATTAATGTTAGCTTTTGTTATATTAGTGCTAAATTATTATAATTATATCACATGTTTTTAAAAGCCACTATGGGCGTGTAGTATAAATAATTTAAAAAAATTAATTATTTCAACTTACGAATTTAACTAAATTTATCTAAATTATCAGAAAGGCGAAAAATATTTGATCTTCTTTTATTGCAAAAAATTATTAATTCTATGTTTGACAGCACTGACATTATAAGTTTTCTGTCACTACATGAACCTCCCAAGCATACTAGATTGAATATTTTATTTCACAACAATAACTTTGTATTCAATTCAGTTATCGAGAGGGTACGTAGTTATGGATGTCGCTGATATTTTTGTTCTTATCCTAGACCCGTACAAATCGAAATCAGTTCAGCAATTTTCGGATCATGTAAATAACGAGTAGGTCATCATAATTTAAGCATATTATGCTTAACTAAATATACATAATATCTTTTATAATTTATTTTTATTTTGTATTACACGTATATAAATTTATAGAGTTTATTTTAAAGTTAATTGTGATAATAACTTAATTTAAGTTTACTGTATTTTATGCTTTATTATTTGTGTTATACTGTGGTTTTAAATTTATGTTGTGATCTTTATGTAAAAGCCCAGTAGGGCGTTGATAAATAAATTTAAAAAAATAAAAACGAAAATATTTCCCACAGTTTGAAAATTACCGGCATTTTAAATAATGGAGACTTATTGGTTGTTGTCTTTGATAAATTTTTCAATGTTTTCTATTATCTTTAACAGATGTAGCAAACGTAAGATCTTAATTTAAATTCGCTTATATTTAAACGACTACGACACTATACGAACTATGAAAACTAAAAGAGGTGGGCGGTGCCATTTAAAATTCGAAATACAGAATGCCGCGTCTTAAGACCGATTGTAGACATGACAAAATCAACTATTTTCGACACACACGAACTCTGTTGTTCATTTCCAAAACAATATTTTTTCTAACTAGAATTTATTTTAAAAACGTTTGCCTGAAAACAGTAAGATGGCGGTAATGTAAATCTTCGTTATAAAAGTTATGAATTTCAGTTACCAGATGGCACTATTTTTTTTGTATTATTTATTTAATTAGTTTATACTACGTTAGAATATAAACGAATATATACAAGGTAACATTTAATTTAATTGTATGTATTTTAATATTTTTACAGAAAGCCTGACATTTCATTTTATATTATTATTATTTCTTCATATATCTTTAGTCCTGATTTTCCATATTATGACATGTATGATGATGTATGTGCCAATTTCTTAATTATGTATATCTCTATTAAAAACATTTTGGCATTTGGTTTTACATAGTATTTTTATAGTGAATAGCTCACAAGAGTCCCAACTGCTCCGGTCTGGAGCCAGTGAGACTATGGCATCCCCAATTGGGGTATGTTGTTTGGCTGAAGGTAAGTGGGTAAGGGAAGGAGATGGGGAAGAGGAAGGTGGGGAAGTACCTGGCCATTTAGATCTAGTCACTAAACACGGCTAAAGCCATTTAGAGAAACGTTTCAATTCTGAATGGTGGTCTTACACCAAGGCGATACTGGGAGTATCTTCCACTCTGGAACGTGCCGCATATATAGTATTTATTATTTTAATTAATCAATTGTGAAATAACACAAATCAATCAAATAAAATTTATTTGCGTACACAGGGTTCGAACCCGCGACCTTCGGAATGGGAGTCCAAAGCCTTACCACCCGGACTACGCCGGCCGGCATTGTAAAAAATATACCTACATCTGGTCAAAAAACAGAGAACCTGTGTTCGTTCTCCCTCGGTCAACAAAACCGTTATAAATAACATTATTGTTTTCTAAGGCCCACAGAAATAAAAAAAAACATTGCGGCTCCGACCAAATGTTTCAGTTTGTAGTATGTAGACCTCAGAACAGGTATAAAACTTATTAAGGACTATGGAAATGGAACAAAAATAAATACAAATAAACTTTTTCAAAGTAATATATTTTAAAAAAAGAATCGGAATGTGGCCTGAAACGGCTTTAGCCGTATTAGGTGACCGAATCTGTATAGCCAGGTATTTTCCCATATTCCTCTTCCTAGCATCCCATATTTGTATTGACATAAAAAAAAGATAGTGCTATGTATTTGTCTTTGAGAAAGGAATGAAGCAACCGCAAACAACGCATAACGCTGCTTGCGGTTGCTTCGTTCCTTTCGTTTCAATGTGTTTATAAATTACACTACTACAGCTACACTACTCGCGAAGTTGATCGAAGTTGACCGAATACGATAGTGTGGGCACGAACTTCGCTTCGCTTCGGGCAACTTCGCTTCGCTTCGCCCGACTTCCGATTGTTGTCGGTAAATGCGCCCGAGTCAAAGGACTCAAAGCGTCACGGCATAAATAAACCAATCACTGACTGGTTGGACTGAGTTACTCGCGAAGTTGCACGAGTGTGTGGGCACGCACTTCGAACTTCGGCTAACTTCGTCGAGGACTTCGTCGAAGCGTCGAAGCGAGTAGTGTAGCGGCCGCTTTATTAGTCTACTATAATAATATTGCTATTGTTACAATAATATTGCAATTTTGCCATTTTGCCGTGCTAAAAACACTTTATTCAACTTCTCGAAATTAGATGTATATTTGTAGGAAATATAATTGGCATCTGATTATAATATTTACAATATTGTTTTCATTTTTAAAAAAAATTTTGAATACCACACCAGAGTCCCAACTGCTCCCGTCTGGAGCCAGTGAGACTATGGCATCCCCAATTGGGGTTGTTGTGAGACTGAAGGTATTGTGGACCTCGAAGGAGATGACGGGTGTATGATGATGTATATATATATATTTATATTTTATTTTTATTTTTTTAGAACATTTAAACATTAAATTATATGTTAAAATATATAATGTTACATTACATATTATAATATATAATACTTTATCTTGTCTTCAAATCTTGAACCACTATTATTTATTTTTATTTTATAATATTTTCATAAAATGAGAATTTGTACCCGCTAATCCGATGTCAGCGAGAGATTAGTTCAACAATATTTTATGTATTCAACTATACTGCTACAACTAAGTAAAATGCATAAAAAGTGCCAAAATGCCGTCGTGTGTAATAACTAATGAGAAATGGTTTGCTTTAACAATTTAATAATAAGGTAATATTTGTATATCGCAGTTTTGTGTTATTTCATTTCAAGTGCGCTTAAAACTATGACAAAATTAAAAATAATCCTACAGTGCTCCTTACAAAATATTGATAAAATAATGTTTAATAAAGAATATGCAGTATACGAGTATACAAGGTAATGAAAAGATAACAAAAATTAACAATAATAGTGCTGTTATAGCATAGAACAATATTAGTAGAAAGTAACGGTGCTATTATAGCACAAATAAGAATGTCGAAAAATCCTGGGATAAATTTAATACAATGTTATGGATAACATAGGGAAACGAGACAAAATTCATAAACAAATTAAAAATACACCGTACGACATGGAACCAGTGCCGTATCCATAATAATATCCATAGATGTATAGTTCAAGTACTTTATCTTACAATTATAGGCATACCTTCGTAATGTTGTATAAAAAACAAATTAAATATGAATATAATTACGTTGTGGAAGAAAAAATTTTTTTTTGAAGTTAAAAAAGGATGAAGGGGCCCCGAGACGTGCATTGCCTAGAGGCTCCGACATGCTTAACCCGGCCCTGCATGGAACAACTTAATTACTATAAAAGATATAGAAACATCTTCACTATTAGAATAGCTAAAGAATTGTACTATAAAGAAAAACTTCACTTCTACTATACCATTTTCTCCAACCAATCCATCTGGACTTGCCCCCAAGTATGGCCATTCCTTTCTCACAAAAATACCACATGGCGACACTTTTACCTTGTATCTTTCCTCGTACAAGTCAATCGCAGTCTTTTCTTTGATTCTGCTATAGATTATGGCTTTGGTCATGAGGTCTCTCCTCAGAAGCAAATTCTTGACAGTATTGTGTCGGGGTGTAGAATTTCTTAATTTATATATAACGCCAAACTTCGAAGCTGTGAGCCGTTTATGCCTCGCCTCCATCCAGAGAGGATTGTCTGCTTGACCGATTGTCAATATTTGCAGTTTGGTGGTATCTGCTTCAGAGGAAATTTGATTTAATTGAGCGTTGACTCACACGTGCACCATAATTACGTGGCACTAGTAATTACGCTTGCTCGCTTCAAAATACTCTAACCACAACATATGGCAGTCAGGTTATTTGTGTTTGGTCTTTTCATTCATGTTTTTTGAGAATAATTTACAAAAACAATAATAAATCGATATAGGACCGCTGACCTTCTGTCTCTTGAAACGAACATGCACATAAGTATTATATTTGCGGCATTTTTCAGAGCATTAGATACTGTCAGTATCGCCCTGATGAAAGACCAAAAATCATTATTTAAATTTAGACCGTAGAACGGGTATTATTTATTGAATAAGTGAATCTACCTGGCTATTCAGATTTGGTCACCAAACACGGCTAAAGCCATTTCAAGCAACGTTTCAATTCTGAATGGTGGTCTTACACCAGGCGATACTGAGAGTATCTTTCACTATGGAACGTACCGCGAATATACCATACGTATATTAATTCATTAATTGTGAATAACACAAATTAACCAAATAAAATTTACTTGCCCACTTCGGGATTCGATCCCGCAAACTTCGAGTCGAGAGTTTTACAGTATAATGTACAGAATAGCATAACTCATGCTAACAAAAACTTAATAATACAATCGGTTTGAAAAATAAACAATAACCAAGACTCCGACCATGATAGCGCCATCTGTTGGGATATTTAAAAGAAGCTTTTAGTTCGATGTTCTACCGTATTGAAATTTTCAAATAGGCGGCACCAGACGGCCTATTTTAAAAGTAATTTAAAAATCTATGTGTTCTTTCTTAAATTTTAGTATAAAAAATATTAAATTTACTTTAAAAAATGGAAAAATATAATACCAATAATTTATCGTTTAGTTTTGTTAAATAAACGTATCCAAAGTTTTATAATCTGCATTTTAAAAACAAGAACAATTAGTGTTTATGAAAAAATTAAACTACGAACCTATTTTATTTATTTTTTAGTTTTTTTTTTTCGTACGTTTAAAGAAAACCCCTTCAGGTATTTTTTGCAGATATTCAGCCTTTAATAGTATTTTTTAAAACGCACGTATTACGGTCTGAAAAAGGTCATATTTTCGATTTGATTTTGATAATTACTAAGCCTATGTTAATTTAAAAAATGTATAAAAAAAATTTTACTTGTTGAAAACACTATCATTATCGATTTGCTTAATAATATTATCATTATTTTAAATTAATAAAAAACTACACTCGGCCTTTAAGTTCGTTATTTCTTTGTTTACATAAGTATTCAGTTTTTATTTTTTCCTTTTCTTTTTTAAGACGAAATTTAAAATCTTAATTGTTATTTATATTTTTGATACTTTCTAGTAATTTAATATAAAACTATATACAATATATTTATCGTTGAATTATAATTCATAAGTATTGTTGAAGTGGTAGGTACATGGCACACGAGAGTGCAGAGCAGAGCAGAGGCAGGTGACCGCTACACTCCGGCGAGAGGAGCGGGAAGGGCAGGCGGTGGGTGGGTGGGGGACTGACAGGGTGATCGATGGGCGCCATTACACACGACAAAAACATCCCCGGCCGTGTAATCCGGAGAACTTTCATTACACAAGGCCGCTTTTCTTTTCACACACTAACTTCCCAACAGACCAAATACACACAGCGAGCTCCCGGCCGGCAGCCGACAGCCGACAGCCGACACCCAACAGCCAATAGCCTACATAGGGTGACCGCGCGGCTATGTTCAATGGGAACGTGGGTAATTATTTAATTCTTAATATATTATTGAATATTCCGATGACCTTTTTCTATTCTATCCTCATTTTGAGTTAGTGATGCAATTTCGCTATAAATTCTACCGTACTCCTGTACTCAATAGAGAAACAACTAAAATGTTGTCTGGTTTAAAAGGTAAATCATATGTACCTATATAACATACAAAAGAACAAATTCTGGAAATGAGTTTAAATAGTGATCATTTTGTATTATTATTAAAATATAAGAGGATCGCAAGCACGCCATGATATGAAGACATTTCGAAATATGAAAGTCATTTGTATACGATAAATTTTAGTTAAAAAATTCAACACAGAAATGTCTCCATAGAAATAGGCCATCGATTCTGGATCATAGTATAAAGGTGTTTTGCGCCGAAACAAGAGGGAAAATCCGATTCCTAAGCATCGTTGTGTTCGAATTAGTAATTAGTACCTACTAAGGTGCTAAACTTCCTTCTCTTCATTTTTTCACAAATAAATTAGCGTTCGTGGCTCTCGATGCAAAAAAAGGATCGTGAGGAAGCTGGATGAGCCTGGTTCGGGAAGCTCTGTTTGTTTCGCCGATATTTAACCCTTCAGGCCTCGGATGAACATTACTAGCCACAAACATCAAATATCATTATAGCCTCTTAAGGACAGATCTGACCAGGGCGTCAATACATTATAAAAGTATTTTTATCTTTTTTATATAATGCGTAGATATGTGATATTTTCTTCATTGTAAATATATATAATTATTCTTCACAGTTTGTATCAAATATTTATATATGGATAATTTTTTTTTTAAATTGTCAAAGTGCTTTTCAAAATCAAATATTTCAAATACAATTTAATCTAGTTTCTAGAATAGTATTTCTTATAACGACAACTTCATAAATAAGTAATATGTGATACATTTTAGATACCTCGAGAGCATTCCGAAATTCAACGAAAATTCGCCACGTCTGGGACTTGTTTGTAAAAATATTTAAAAACCTGATGGGTTAAATGGAAGGCGCTTCGAAAAACTTGCGTAAGTAGCGTCATTGATCACTTTGACATCGGTCACAGCCGGGAGACACGACACACGACACACGTGTAGCATGTAGGTTCCTAACATTTGAACATGGTTAACGTTTTCCACAAGAGAAAGGATGGTTTTGGGACTCATTATTTTGATCCATAGCACTGCTGTGGAAAGATTTGTTTTCCTCACTCCTACACCACATGTGTCTCTCAAGACCACAAATATTTTTGTTTTGAAAATATCAAAAATCCTCCAAACAGCGTGTTGTTCAGTTGGTCACCGTAGTAGGAATGCGGGTAGTTTGTAGGTTTGTAGGTGTTAGTAGAATCTACAACGCTTCTTCCCTCTACAAAATAAATATCAGGCTCGCAATACTTGTTTCTTCGTTCGGGAGTTCGGTGAGTTTCGCAATGTTGTTTAATTTTCAGGAACGCCCTGAAAATCGATATTGCGTACTTCTGTTGTCAATACAATAGAAAAAAGTTGTTGACAATCGATACCTTTGTCATTATTCGATATCAACGAGTAGTTTCACATTGCCCTGGCGTGTCATTTGAGTTGATCGGTAATTCACGTTGAAAAATAATACTTTATTAGGATAGTGTATAGCAGAGATTGGTAAATTAATATCATTAACCTTTAACTCATTGGATAGGTACCTACTTATTTTTAGTTAAATACCTGGCAGTCACAGATATTTTATGTTGGCAGCCATAGAATAAAGAAGAAAACTAGAAATGCCTTCCATACGAATTTGAATGGAAACAAATTTAATTTCGCCACTGACTTGTACCTTTCTCGCTTACATTCGCTGACATTGTACATCGCCATCCCATTGGAAATTCGAGCCTCGATTAGGCTACTACTGTATTTGGATCACGGAACACGCCCATAAGGCGCTTCTTGTGTTATTCTTTATTCCTTGGCAGCAGCAGTTTACCGCACAAAACCACTGATTGCAGTCAAAGCTGCCTTTCACAATATGGATATTATCTAGGTAGGTACTTACCTACGACGAGTACAATATACATATACTGATATAGCCACGGCCAGCCCTGGACCGCTTGTCAAAACCAGTAGACGTCTAGGTAGCTGATGACTGTAATTAATAATATTCGACGATTTGTATTTTTGTTAAGCTTCTATTTTATGGAAAATAATTTCAAGGGCGATGTGTTAGGGCTGTTAGCTGTTAGGTATTATTAGTTTAGATTCGGAGCCCGGAGCGGACTGCTCCAATTGCGCCCGCATAGGGCCGGCTCTGGATATAGTAACTAGGCTTTTTTTTATATAAGTAGGTACTTAAGTACGTGTGTGTATATCTTTTTTTTCATAAAGGAGAGTTCTCACAAGAATTTTGTAATTCCTTTATTTAGTTCTTCGAAAATTTGACTAATAAGCCGCTACGGTAGATACCTACCTAATTATTTTTTTTTAATGCTAACGCCAATGTTCTTAAAAACCCTAACCTATTTTTTTTAAACTGTATTTAGAAGAATTTACACTAAACTATTAGTCAAACGTGTTATAAATGTTTTTGTTTTGTATAAAAACAAAAAAAGGCAAACCTTGACCTTGACTGTTTGGCTCAAAGATATTAGAAGAACGAGATATGCTATGTTGGCCGCCGGACCGTAGCCAGAGTACTACCTAATTAGGGTACTTTGAACGGTATCGGGACGTGTACGCACAGAAATCTGTTCTATGTATTAGTGTGGATACCTTAGCGATGCCTTAGCGTAAGCGAAGGTGTGCAGTAGTATTGGTGAACAAAACCGGCGACACTCGGCAAAACAATTCCACTCAGTACGAACTGCGCATAGCACATCTCGTTCTTCTAATATCTTTGGTTTGGCTTTTCTGTTTTACAGATTTTTTTTAAATTATACAGGAGCGTCTAAAACTTTGAACGCGAAGAAAAATCTTTGGGTTCGCTTTTTCTAAATCTGTTATGTATGTCTGACCATAATAGAAAATAATACAGAACGAGTTTTATGAAGACGTGTCAATTGGTGACAGATAATAATTATTTTATTTATAGAAAACCTACGAACTATCTAAGTAATAAGAAAATCCCGACATTTCGTCTGGGTAGAGCTAGAGATAAGAGATCAGCCCGTGTGTGACAGTCTCATGAGGTTAGCTGGTACGGTACCAAAAACCCACCTCCGTCCCTTCCCCGATGGACCTGAACAATGCAAATGGCCGTGTCCGTACCGCTATAATAGTGTTGGTAGTGGGCTAGTGGGTGGTGTGTGGCCTATTCCCCACGGGACAGGAGCTGATCCATCATCCCGCGTCCTCGGCTCAATGCCGGCAATCACAGCCTGAATAGCGAATAGCGAATAGCGAACAGCGAATACTGAATATCAACCTTCCCGACGTACGATACGAACAACCTCATGTGATCACCATCACCAATACCGTGTTATGAACGCACTCTATTATACCTACAGGTCATTCGCTGTTAAATGGGACAGTAATTACAGCTTCAAGAATTTATTCCGAAATAGGTAGCTGAATGTTATAAATGTAGTACCAATGTGTAAACCAATGGATGCATAGGAATGTCATTATTTTTACCTTTCCTTTTTTTAAATTTCTATTTGGTGCTAACCTTGTAAAAAACATTCTTACCTCAACCTCTTGTTTTAAGATCTGTTTGATATTTGAGTGCAAGTTGATTGCCTAGGTTATCAAATCGGTTCCACCCTTCTGCAGGCATTACAAAAAAAAACAATTGATGATATTTATAACACTTAAAAAAATACCTTCGAAAACGTTAAGGCCGTCCCCTGTGAAAATGTACGGAATATTATTGTACCTACATAAATACGTTATTTGGGTCAAAATACGTATTAAAAAATATGAGTAAATTTCATTTCAAGCTGGTTTACAGGGAGTGGAATGTATTTTCGCATATTTCTGATCTTACACAAAAATAATGCGTATTTTGCTCTACCAATTTATGTACCATTAATTTTCCACTTCTACCGCGTGTAGAGGGTATCTTGAAAGTGTGAATAGCACCTAGTACCTAGTAGCCTGAAAGTGACTTTTGTCACCAGTGCAACTGTGCGTAGCCTTTGTGATGGGAATATTAAAATGGTCGGAGTGACAGCTCAGGCAGCTGACAGCTGACAGGCGAGGGACAGAACAAGAGGAGAGGCGAGGAGCTGCTGATTGAGCGATGGCCTCAGGACCTACCGCCTTGTCCTTACCTTTCTCCTCGCCATACGTCTCAATCTTTATCCCTTAAACCTATTTTTTTCACGGAGCTGGTTAAAAGTTTCGTTCTTCCTTAAAATAGGGTCATGAGTCGGTTTTACTCCGGTCTTCGAAAATGCATGGCGCGCGTAAAGAAGTTTCACTTCAAAAAGAAGAGTTATATCTCTTGACAAAGAAATTTCCCTTAGATAAAAAAATATACACATATTATAAAAAAATTAGGAACAAATTAACCTGTTTACTAAAAACAACCAAAGAAAACTTTTACAAAAATGAAATTGATGTGGCTAAACAAAATGTAAAACATATATGGAAAACAATAAATGAAATAAATAGTAAAAAAAACAAAAAAAACTCAAATTAAAAAAATTAATATCGGAAAAAATTCTATTGATGCCATAATGGAACCGAAAAAATGTGCTAATACCTTCAATTGATATTTCGCTAACGTCGGTCAAAATTTAGCTACACGGATCGATGAAAATTATAAAATAGATAATTTCGAAAAAGACTGTGTCAGTTTTCCAACCGGTAACAACAGATGACATAAAAAATATTATTAGTGAATTGAAAGGTGGATCTGCACCAAGGTTTGATGGAGTCACAGTAGAAATATTGAAAAGTTACAATGAATTATTAAGCATTCCAATTACACACATTATAAATATTAGTTTATAAAGTGGAATATTCCCCTCCGTTTATAAAAAATCTATTGTAACACCCGTTTTTAAATCTGGAAGCCCTGAAGAAATATCAAATTATCGACCTATATCTCTTGTCTCAAAAATTGCAAAAAATTTTCGAAAAGATCGTAAAAAAGCAACTTTTGTACTATATTGAAAATAATAAAATAATTAGTCCTAGCCGATTTGGATTTAGAGAGAAACTAGGCACTCATGATGCCATTGCAGAACTAACTTCAACTATATACCGTGCATTAGATAAAAAAAACAAATACCTTGGCATTTTCATTGATTTACGTAAGGCTTTTGATAGTATCTCCCATACAAAACTAATTAATAAATTAAATGATATCGGTATTATTGGTAAGGTTAGGTATTGGCTACAAAGCTATTTAACTCAAAGAAACCAAAAAGTAAAATTAAATAACTCCCTAAGCGTAGATGAAACTTTAGAATTTGGAATTCCCCAAGGGACTGTTATTGAACCAATTTAATTTATAATTTACGTTAACCACATGTTTAAATTATCACTTAATTGTAAACTTATATCCTTTGCTGACGACACTGCAATAATTCTCGAAAAAAAGACATGGAACGAAATTACCAATGCAGCCAATCAAGACATGAAGGTTATAAAAAATTGGTTCGATGGCAATTTATCATCACTCAACACAGAAAAAACATATTGTATTCCTTTCACTCTACAGGAAGATGTGACAAATAACCTAATTAACATAACAATTCATTCTAAAAATTGTGTAAATGACGGAACATGTAATACGGACTGCGCGAAACTAAATCATAAATCTAATATAAAATATCTTGGAATTTTAATAGATAAAAATGTTAAATGGAAAGACCATATTAATCTCACTGTTTATATTTTCTATAATTTACGAAATATTTTAAATAAGAAAACTATCAAAATTGCCTAGTATGCATTAATTCAGTCCATATTGCAGTATGGGATTATTGGGTGTGGAGGGGCTTTTAAGGCCTCCTTACAGCCCATAATTACAATTCAAAGAATAATTATAAAAATCATCATTAGGAAACCATATATTTCCCCTACCCTAGTGATATTTCGGGAATTTAATGTACTATATATCACAGAATTTTATAAGAGAATCGCCTTATATCAAATTTATAAAGAATATTTTATGTATAAAATTCACCCCTCAGATAGCATAAGCAATAGATTCCAAACAAATGGCTTAATAGCCATTCCCATGCTTAGAACGACCACAGCTCAGCACCACTATTCCTATTTAAGTGTGAGATGGTACAATATATTATTGTCCAAAAATAAAATTGGTGTAACCGAAACTGTGAATTATGAACAATTCAAAAAGTTAATTAAGTCCCTAAAATTGGATAGTGATATATTGGACCCCTAATTTTCTTACACTTACTCAATCTGTAAAAAAATATATACATATTTTTTAATTGTCTTTAAAAAATATATTTCTAATTTGTGTACCTGATATATTTTACTTTTAATTTTCTTACGCTTACTTAATCTGTAATAAGATATATTATTTTAATTGTCTTTAAAAAACTGTTTTTCTAATTTGTGTATCTGATATATTGTACCCTTAATTTCCTCACGCTTACTTAATCTGTAAAAAGATATATTATTTTAATTATCTTAAAAAACACACTTTTCTAATTTGTGTACCTATGTTAATATTATGTTTGTATTTAAATCGTAAGTTTTTGATTATTGTTTAAAAAATCATTAGAACTAAAGGTAAATACTCCTCCCATAAACACGAGCTCCTGGAGCTCAACTAATGGAGTAGTAAAATAATAACGATAAAAATATAAGTCTGCATATTGTTATCATTTGTAATGTTAAATAATTTACAAGTAATAAATAAAAAAATTTAAAAAAAAACAAGAGTTATTATTGGTGCTATCAAACCAAGTAATCGTTTGACTAACTAACTAACCATCACGCATAGACTAAAGTATAATACAACAATGTCATCACGCCGTTTCCCCGCAGGATATTATGTCAAGGTTTATTCGTATTATAAAACTATAACACATTCGAAAATTTCTGGATAATATTATCGTATTTTCATATCAGGGATCAAACATATCTGGCGCAATTCTTTCTTATTGTAACCTTATGCGTTTTCGGTAAGTTTTTTTAAATCAAGCTATTAAAAAAATACTACTCAAGTGGGAACTTTATAGTATGAATATGACATCACTGACCTTGTTACAGAAAAAAATAATGTGTTATTTTTTATAGGTTATAATGAAATCATGTTCCTACTGACTACACTTTCGTCGCATAGAATGTAAAAACGGCTATTGGCATTCTTTTCTGCAAACACAACCATGTCATTATTAACGATTTAAATTGTGTATCAAATTACTGAAGGATATTTTATAAAACTAAAATATTATTACCCATGTAATGTTGTGGCAATAGGTAGATTTTGTAAACTTTTTATACAGATATAACTTCCTTGTTAATATTTAGGAGTCAGTCGTACTGAGATATTTCAAATACATTTACCTAAAACAATAGCATAGTTGTTTTGTAGTTATCTACCTATTGTTTGTATTATTTGAAATATCAACAACTCGCCTTATAATATTGTACATGTGGTGGTAAACGCGGTTATAGGTATTTTCATAATTATATTATTATCTGTTTTATATACTTAACACATTTTAACATATTTACTTCTAAATAATCAGCACTTAAGTTTTAACCACTTTTATTGTTACAACCGACATGTTTCGTAAGCAATGCTAACTTCTTCGGGGTTACTTATAACTGAATTATGAATATAGACTTAGAGATATAGTAGGGGGTAGGTAAAAAGGGGGGGGGTATAATGGGGGTGTTTTATGATTATAGATAGCATTTTATATTTTTTTTTTGTCATAACTCAATGAGTAAATACTCAAATTGTAATATTTAATTATTGAAGAAAATATTAGCAATTCCTAAACGAATATTTGAAACAGAAAAATTAGAAAAAGATACGGTCACATCTAGGACTCGAACCCAGGACCCTTATCTTGCCGGGGCACCGCTCTACCAACTGAGCTAATGGGAACCTATCTCTTTCGGTCATATTTAACTGTATCATACTTCGAATAAGAACTACCGACATTGTCTTCATTTTTCTTTCCGCACATTTTTATTGGCTACTATCTTAATGTATGATCGCAAGATTCAACTCGAACTAAATGCAATCTAGACCGTATCTAAGATAAATATATCTTATTTTAATTTTAATGTGCGACATCTATTGACTTTATCTGAAAGTCTAGGATGAATATTTAATTTTTTGGAATAACTGAGTAAAACCTCAAATTATAATATTTAATTATTAGGAATTGCTAACATTGTCTTCAATAATTAAATATTGTTTAATTTAAATTATTCTTTGCACTACTTCTACTGTCTAAAATTTGAAGTTTGTCTGAATGGATACTATTAATATTAAATTAATAATACTTGAGTATATGTAACTACCTAATACATAGGTATATATGTATCTACGTACATTTTTTATTATTTATTCATCTTTATTCTAAACATCAGCTGATGTAGGTACCTTCTGTCTTGCTAGGAAAACCAGTATTGAGAGCACGTGGTTGAATAGAATGTGAAAAAGTCCTAAAGAAAAAACCTTAGGTCCTAAAGAATGAGTCCACAGATAGTTGCCGAGCAGTTAAGTAGGTAGGTACCTACCAAAGATATTAGAACAACGAGATGTGCTATGAGCAGTTCATACTGTGTGGAATTGTTTTGCCGAGTGTCGCCGGTTTTGTTCACCAATACTACTGCACACCTTTGCTTTCGCTAAGGTATCCGCACTAATACATAGAACAGATTTCTGTGCGTACACGTCCCGATACCGTTCAAAGTACCCTAATTAGGTAGTACTCCGCCTACGGTCCGGCGGCCAACATAGCATATCTCGTTCTTCTAATATCTTTGGTACCTACCTACATCTATCTCACTTCACTTAGAACACAAATTGTGTAAGTATCCAAAAATTACAAGTGCTTTTTTTCGCGAAAAATTTATAACACTTTCAACGTGTTTATTTGGCTTTTATTGAGAAGGCAATATGATTTAATAAACTTGACAACGTATTGTGAAATGCCATTAGGCATACTAATTTGACTCCGGACCAGTCACAAATCATTTATTCCGCGCTTTTATTAACGATCTTTCAGCATTGAGTGTGAAATCACTGGGAGAAATGTGATCTCGATGGTAATGAGATGAATGACTACGCTAATAACGTGACCACTAGAACTAAATTACAGTACCTACCAGGGCCGTATTTACGTACAAGCTACCAGGGCTGCAGTACATGAACAGAATCACATAGGGGTCCGCGGTACAAATAGTTTACTTACGCTTTGAAGATATTACAATTTTTATTTACGTATTTCTTTGCATTTTATTTCAAATTATTTATAAAAAATAAATAAATTACTGATTTTTACCTGTTTGGGAATAGAGAAATAAATCTCTAGTATGGGTTATTTAAAAAAAATATATATTCATGGTAATGTTAGTAAAAAGTGTCAAATACGTTAGTGAATTTAACTTTTACCTGATCATTTAATATTTTTTCTACTATTTATTATTAAACTTTAAAAAAAAAAATTATGTATGTAGTGAGAAAACTGCTCTGCAATGCAATTTTTGGAGGTTCATTTTCAAAATTTTCTTGGGGTGCACCTACCGATAGGCCCGCACCACAGGTTCAGCCTTGTGGTCGTAGAACCTAAATATGGCCCTGAACAGCACTAGTAACCAGAAACAATAATGAATTATGCGTCTCAAATAATAGGTTAGTTTATTCACCTCGGAACCCTTGATTCATGCTGTAAACAAAGAAATGAACTTAAATTCACCTTGCTTAAAAAAATAGACAATATTCTTGGGACTCCTTCCAATTCATCTCTATAAATTGATCAAACCAGTTCTGGGCCCTTACGATGGTACTATTCTAAAAATAATATTTGGACCAATACAAAAATGTGGTATCGGGCGAACACGGTACAACAACGAGCAATATATTTATCATACAGTAACAGTTTTCTCTAAAGTGCGTTTGTGCTGTGAACTCCCAAAAATATGTGAGATCAAATTCCGGGCTAAAAAATCCACCCTAGCATGGATGATACTGCCCAAGAGCGAGTCCGAAGCAAATCCCATACGTGCGTAATGAATAGCAGCACGCATGAGACATTCTGTCACATTTATTAGCAGCGGCGGTTCCTGGCCTATCTCATTCGGAGTTCAATTAGTGAACAATCAACAATTATTGGTAACACAGGCAGTTCCGCCTCTTATACCAATAATTGTTGATTGTTCACTAATTGAACTCCGAATGAGATAGGTCAGGAACCGCCAATGCTACCAATTGTTGATTGTTCACTAATTGAACACCGAATGAGATGATCCAGGAACCGCCACTGCTACCAATTGTTGGTTGTTCACTAATAACTAGATTAGCAAAAGGGCGATGACTTTGCTGAGCAATAATATAACCTATAATAGGTAGCTGCTTAGCGAAAGGAAGGAAAATACCGACCACCAAAGAGACTTCGTGAGTTGGTAAGCTTGAAGTACAGTGACTGAACGCTCTGAACAATGTAGAAGCAAACACCATTACCTTTGTAATAATATTAACTGTACACGGAGAAAACTTACTGATTATTTATTGTTTTTGTGTTTAATTCGTAGAACTCCATTTAATTTTTTTTTAATTTTATTAAAATCAAATTTAATAATATAATTATTAAGTTCTGCAAGTATTTTTTGTTTTTTGTTATTGTTACAGCTGTTTCGGCTTTCAAGGCCATTTTCAAACTGTGGTTTATCCACGTTTAGACGACTTATTAATATGATTTTATTTTATCCCCTCCCAAATTTAAAATGATTTATTACCGGTTAAACCAATTTACTGATAAAAATAATTGTGACAATAGATTTCATATTCTGTGGGGGTATTTTGAAGTCTGTTTTCCCCACATTAATGTTTTCTTAATTGTTCATAATGATGTTGCAGTTATTAATTTATTTAAATGTGTTATATTGTTTAGGTTTTGTGAACATAATTAGAAGCGGGGAATAAATAATTTTCCTTACTTTATTAATTAATGTTATATTAAGGTCATTGGTTCTTTTATTGTTTTCTAATTGTTCTAGTAAATTTAATCTAAGGCCCTTTCTTTCTATGTGCAAGGGTTTAAGTTCATTGTTGTCAAGCTGGACGTGATTATTTACTAAGAGATGTTCTGCGAATTTTGAAAAGGTGCTTTTATTATTATAACATCTTATATGTTCTTTGAATCTAGTTGAGAAAGCCCTTCCCGTCTGTCCGATATAAGTAGCGTTGCAGTCGGCGTGGTCACATTTTAATTCATATATGCCACTATTATTAAGTTTAGGATTTCTACTTTTAGAGTTTTTAAGGTTTGTTACTATGTTATTATTGGTTTTGAAAGCTAAAGAACTTGTTAACAAAATTAAAAAAACTTTGATCTTCCGCATAACTGTCAATTCATTTATTTAGACGTAAAATCCTTATTTAGTAACATCCCCATTAAAGAATGCCTTAAAATAATTGAAAATATCCTAGAACAATCGAAGGAAAACAGCAAAATATCATCGTAGAGGCATTTAAGATTATCCAAAAGTGTTACGTCAAAAGTGAACGATCTCACAAGATTAATCTTGGTACCTAATCTGAACCACAATCCTATTGATAATCAACTATTTTCCTCAATGAGGGCGAAGAAATGCCCAACAAAATAATATAATAATAATCTACAAATCTATTTCATTGATGGAAATCGATACAACTAATACCTATATTATGGTCTCGGAGGCCAAATAATAGTAATCCAGTTTTTGCGTAACGCCGTGGGTGCCTAGGTACTAAGTAGTACGCACTTTCAACCACATGTGTTTTAAAAGAAAGTGAACTTCAAAGAGGTTTTATGAACTCACATTATGCAAAACGCATATTTCGAAATGCCAAGTTGGCAAGTCATATTATGCCTGAGTCTCAAATATCTTTATCCTTCGATGAACTCACAGCACAAATTAGTAGGCAGGCAAATTTAGGTACTGAAGTGCACGGTATTTTCTGTTTAAATTTTTTTATGCCGCTGCCAATTGGAGCATGCGTGTTTGAAATAGTAAATTACGTCAGTGGCGTAACAGCAAACTTCCGGACTCTAGGGCAAATTTTTTACCGGGCAACTTGATAATACACAATCAGAAATCTTAGGTTTTTAATGTCTCTAAAATACGTATTGTGTCAAATCACACCAGCGAACGGACTCTTGTCCATATTCTTATAATCAATGTTATTTCAGTCTTACTTCCCCACCTTCTTCTATCCAGCCTCAATTGGGGTGCCATAGTCTCATCAGCTCCAGACGGTTAGGAGCTACATATAGACATTCGTATTATAGATGTAGGTATTGCATGTATGTAGGGTGTGGGGCAGTTTATGTCCTAGGCGTGGTCAAAGCCAGCTTCATGCGGGTGCCATTGGAGTAGTCCGCTCCGAGCGCCGAATTGCAAAGACGCTGTCTGGCACCTAACAGTCCTAACCAAGTCCTAACACATCACCCTTGAGACTATTTTTTGTAAAAAATGGCGATATACAAAAATATTTTTGATTTCAGTGATCATCTACCTAGGCGTCTACCTAGGTGTTTAGACGAGGAGCGCCACAGTTTTACACGCGCCAGGTGCCGTTTGGCTCAGGGCCGGACCTGGGCATGGTGAAAATGAAAGATCGAAAAGGCAGTCGTGTGCATTGATCTGTGACCAAAGATAGACTATGTAAAGTTTTCAAGATCGGGTATGTATTATTGCGGATTAAGTATGTGAAATTGGCAATCATACTAAAAGTGTAAATATGTCACATACACAGACATATGAATATTAATAGACGAGAAGTTAAGGACGAGGGGTTAAAACAAGAGTTGCGGGACGCAGAGAGGAAAGCTGACTGTGATTCGTCAATAAATCAATCTGACAGTAAATAGGCATCTCGCATTATAATATCACCATTTAGTTCTTAAAAGTAAAATCTGCTTTTGAATGAATAGACATTTTTACACGGGAGCGCAAATTACTCGCCACGTTATGAACAAATTTGCGAAGTCCAAATTCGGCAAAATAAATTTCTTCTATTTTCAGAGTCGAATATTTCGTTTACGTATTTAGTTAAGACACTTTTATACATATTCATAATTTACTTCCCAGCAACCAACCAGCTTTGTGTTTCGCGTCCAGACGTATCTCGATGTGATAGTATATGTTTCTACAACTGATCCATATTATACGATGTGAATATGCTTAAAATAATGCTTATATATGGAATGTAATACGACAATTGGATTTATTCTCTTTTTCACATCTATTTTACAAGTTTTAATAGCACAAGTCACCATTTAGCCGTGTTATTTCGTAAAATGAACCGATGATGCCTCGACCATAGTTCGCACAAGAATGATGACGTCACGTTTTCTAAATTCACTTGAGACCATACGCGAGCACAGCCGGCTCCAATGGAACCGGTATGGGGAGTGGGGAATAATACGCTTTTAATCACTTAGGGCAGGTCTACTAATATTCATATGTCTATGGTCACATATAAAAACAAAAAAGTGATTGTGACATAAAAGAAATTTATGTTTTATTTAATTCAGATATTTACAGATATTTTTTTTTCATTAATGATTCGTTTTTTCTAGGGTTGGCACAACTTTTCATTCTTTATGGACTGTACGCCACTAGTCTTAAGCAAGGGTGTGTGAAGAAGCAAGAATTCACAAGCTTAATTTTAATCAGTATGTACCGAAATTAATTATACAAAATGTCTATTTACGCGTTCACTTTTCCGCCACTTTTGAACATTATATACATGATGTCCGGAAACTGGTGAATCTAATCACAGAGAAACCAGAACCTTTTTTTTCGACCTGAGGTAATCGATTTTTTCCCCTTTTTTTCGGCAAATCTACGTTTTAAAATACTGCAGCTGATATCAACCCCCTAGGGACCAATTTTTTAAAAATGTGACCTAAAGAATTCCAACTATGGACTCGATTTACTGTAAAACGAAAGCTCAAATCCAAAAAGTTGTACTCCACAAATCGATTTTAAATGTGATCTAGAATCGCCGTATAACCGTTAATTATAGAATAATCCAGTTCCAATCCAATTGTAAGAAATACTATCAGGCTGCGCTCGACTTTCAATATTCTTTTTTTCGAACAATCAAATTTTATCAAACAATTGAAAAATACGGTGCGCAAGCAATGTGATGGAGCCTTGAATACATATTGTAAAGCTTTATTGTTTAAGGCTAAAATAAAGTTACCAGCTGAAAATAGTTGTACTGATTTTGAAATTTCAATCATGAAGTTTAATAACTATTATATTATTTAAGTTATATTTTTTAGTTTGTAATTAAATTTCTTATTTTCTTAATTATGTTGTGTTATCAAATTTCTCATCTAGTTTTATAACTATTTGTTAATTTTTAGCTACATCAACTAGTCAAATTTTACAACCTATAAACCATAATGACTCCCAACACTTCCCAACTCAAACACGAGAAATAATTTCTCAATTGAGTTGGGCAGTTTTCGTTAAAAATTTCTAATTTTTTCGCAATCAGCCTCGAAATATCTACATTTGTAAATTATCGTAATGTGTTTGTATATTCAATAAAAAAATTTAAAAAAAGTTGTCGCAGCGATCTCGGGATTGCATGCGTCAGTGTGTTTTTCAAAGATCCTAGATTCTTGCTCAATTAGGTTTTTTATTATTAGATTTATAATTAGTACATGTGCGTTGCTGAAAGATCTATGTAAGCCTTACATATTATCATGTCGCCTTACTAACATCCAAAGTTTACATGATTTATTTATTTATTAAGACATACACAGTACAATAAGATACAGTTAAGGATATTTTTCGATATTACATAGTTTTAATACCTATTACGTATGTCCATAAAATATCATTATGTAATTTCGCCTGAGATTGTTCTGAAAATCAATGATTTTAAGTTAAAATCAATGATTTTAAGTTTAAATTTATGTATTAGTAGGTAATAGTTATAAAAAGAAGAAAGTGTATGGAGAGAAAAAAATAAATTGAAATCAAGAATTATAATATGCTCACGAATTGTAATTGACTGTTAATACATAGAAGTTTTGAAAAATGAAGTGATAAAATGATGATACGAGCATAAACGTATCAAACGTTTATACGTGCAAAATAATGTAACACTTTTGGGTTCCGGAATCGTGAGGCTTTAGAAATGATCGTTCCGGGAGTGGCGGCTTTTTGATGACTACTCGTGTGTTGTGTGGAGTGACTAATGAGGTGAGTGTTGAATACACTTGTGCTGATGTTACATCATAATGCTGGAGGTTCGTTTGTTGGTTTGTTGGTTGGCTGCTTGTAGTGTGGTTGGAGACGTAATAACTAATAAATAATACACTGTGCGGTGATGATTGGAGACTTCAGCGGGAGCGGTTAGCTGTTGATGAACATTCAGTTCACACCGCATCATTGTTCTCGGAGAGGAAAATAAATGAATGTCGATCATAATAATATTATATTCGCGATGTTGTATTATTGTTTTGTTGTCTTCGTCGAAATATTGTGATTAGTGCAAAGATGATATATTTCTCCGGAGAGCATTTTGAAACATTCAATAATTGTCCCTAATAAACGAAAAAAAACAACTCGCAAAAAATAGATTTGACTGAGGATTGAACTCTACCAACCTCGCCAAATTCAGATCGAGTAAGACCGTTATTTATTTCGTATATTAACTGCTATAATGTCATCCGATTTCATAGAAAGGCTAATTGACGCAACCAACATTTTTTAGATTTTCACTTTCCGATGAAACCTTACTTGAAAAAAAAATCGTCAATCAGTGTATTCTAGATTTGTATACGATGAAAGTTTGGTACCTAATTTGATACATATTTGGTACATATTTTTTGAAAAGTAAAGTCGCATCAGAAAATGAAAGTCGAAAAAATGTTGGTTACGTCAATTAGCCTTTCTGCCATCGAATTATGTCCGTACGTGATTACTAGCAAAGTTGATAGAATGCATAGTCATTGACAACGAGTCTATCTGCAGGGTTTCAGTTCGATCGGATGTCGGGAATTGGATAATTTCCACTTCCAAGGTTTGCATTTATTCATTACCAAAAATAAATGTGAAATTCAAATAGATTTATTTAAAAAAAAGTGATTTATTTAGTTTGTCGGAATATGATGTCATCAATATAAATATCAAACAAAATAAGACACAAAAATTATTAACAAAAATAGTATCTACTTGTCAAAAAATACCATTGTTGCACCCTCCAATATGAATGATGATCGTGATTTTTGATATGACTTACTTGGTGTGTTGACTGTTGTATGTGATCTGTAAAACTGGGAAGTGATAAATTAGATATTAAATTTGTCAATGTGCAGTTTCATACCTTTCGAAGATTCCTGCCCATTTGTTTTAGAGTTTTAGAGATTACAGTGTTCCTGGGACTCTCATACCTACACTGAATTGCTGTATTTGAGGGTAGTTACTATTTCTCAAAAAAACTTTTGGACTGAAAAATACCACTGTCTATTCGAACATCAACATCGTTGCAGTGCTTCAGCGGCTCCGAAGCGAATGATTGCTGACTGCACAGTGCACACTACTGCCCAGTGGATACAGCGGCACAACATCATCATTGATCAAATTTATACATACCTACCCAATGAATGGATACCTTATAGTTTTGGTTATTTTGTGCTTGTTATTTAATTTTAATAATTTTTTGCACATAGGTATTTATGCGAGAACCTCTAATATACCATTAGATATTAGAACTATAGAGGCTTTGCAGATCTAATAAACAAATAATATGATGTAACAAAATTAATAAAATATTGACAAACATATGTTTTATTATAATTATTAAACGTATACAAGAAGCTGTCTTTATTTGATAAAACGGATAAGTGATAATTGTTGACAGATTTGCTAAATGAGACTGGAACGCATTATATCACTGTTTGCCCTCTTATTAGAAAGTTCCTACGTATGTTAAGTGAAATATCTATATCTATATCTACCAGTGGATGTTCAAACTAAAATATCAACCGGATCAAGTGTTTGACTCATAACTCAGATCTAATCACACGACTTGATGCACTTTCTGGATTGGCAAAATATTATAACGCCAATTACTTCCGGATCTTTAGTGCGATTCATTGTTAGTTTTTTACGCGTTTTGAGAGTAAAAGCTTTTAGAGGAAAGGACAATTCAATTCATAAACATTCTCTCATCTCATTTCACCTTCTCTTGATTTCGTAACACCAATCGGAATTCGGTTTACATTGTAATTTAAAATATGTATCATTATATTCTACAATGATGGGAATTCGTCATCCCTCGCACAATACATTCAATAATTTATTTTTGTAGGAATGCTTCATATTTCACATCACTTATAAAGCAGAAGATAGCTCCAGGCTCTAAGAGATAAATTAATTTAATTAAATTTTCCATAATAAATAGATCAGTTATTTCAACTAAGTGCTTATTTAAGCCCAAAATAACAGAGACAACAATTAATACCTGAAGGCTTTTTATTTCTCCTAAACATGCTCAGAAGGAACGAACTCCACAAATCACAATTATCATTAGTAAGTATTTTATATGAGATATATACTATTAAGTAAATATTATGTACCTATCACGCAACAAGATATCAAGTTGAGATTTAAATACATTATTATAAGCAAATAAATAAGAAAAGTGAGAGATTTCTTACAATCAAACTGATTGATCAGTTTTGTAGGATTTTAGTAAGATAAAATATTGTACAAAAAAAATAAATAATAAAATAAAAAAATAAAAAAATAAAAAAAGAAGAGATAGTATGGCTTGTGGCTACACACAGTACATATTACACTTCTCCAGATTAACTCGTGGATGGTTTTAAAAATCAGCGATTGTGGATAGCGTTCACTTTTGTCTTCCCGATGGTTATCTTCGTAATCGATGGCTTAGTCGCTTTTATTTCCTGGTCTTCAGGACTACCTTACCAATGGTCACGTAGTGTCGGTATTGTTGGTGGTGGCTTTTTTACTTCTTTGTAGTTTTGTTACCAACATTACAGTATTACTCTTCCTTCCCTTTTTCTCGTGTAAACTACCTGATGTCATACTTAATGCCGATTTGGATTTATTAGGAAATGTTCATGCAGTCATATTTTTAACAGTAGGTATCTTGTAAATGCCGTACTCATTTTTCTCCGTATGTCCTAATTTTAAATAATATGCAAATTAAACGTAGCTCTACGAATTACACACAATAAAAATAACTAAATTACGATAAATTTTTGCTTAAAAAAAATTCAAATGCCATTTTTTAAATTGCGTGATTTTTTTAAACATTCACTTCGGAAGTAAGCCATCGTTTGCGCTTTTTAATGCGATAAAAAATGTAGCATTTGTGATTTAAGTCTTGAGTGAAAATTTAAATAAATTAATATTTAAAAAAATAATGAGTGTTGTATCATTTTTTTTATAAAAAATACATATAATTATATCTTTTCTGGGATCTCCTGTGCTGAGCATTTAATTTATAATAAATTTAGTAGTACGAATATAAGGTCTATAAATATATTGAACAGTGCTTTTCTGAAATAATTATAAATATTTTACATGGTGTTTTTTTGTTCAGTTGAGTGGTTTTAGTTTCAGACTGTATTTGGAGTCAGTATATTTTCTATTTCTGATCTCTCTATGTTTTGTATCCAGTTTTTTATATGAGATTAGGGCCATATTAGGGCCTCTCTTGTTTCAAATATATATTAACGATATCTGTCAGTTAAACTTAAATGGGGAAATTTTTTTTATACGCGGATGATACTGCTATATTTTACTTTGGTAAAAACTTAGAAAACTTACTTGAAAAAGCCCAACTGGATCTTAATAAATTAAATAACTGGCTAATTAAAAATATATTAACTATTAACACTAAAAAAACAAATTACATGATCTTAAGTTCACAAAAAAGAAAAACGCCATCTCATAAATCTTTGCAAATAGAAGGAAAAAACCTACAAATTTCAGATAGTGAAAAATACCTGGGACTTCATATCGATAAACACTTATCTTTTAAACACCACATACAAAAAGTAAAAGAAAAAATTATCCCACTAATTGGTGTATTTGGTAGAATAGCCCATCTTCTACCAATACAAGTAAAGAGGGGATTATACTTTAGTTTAATTCAATCCCATCTAAATTATCTCATAGAAATATGGGGAAACACAAACATCACATATCTAAACGAAATTCAAATAATACAAAATAGAGTTATAAAAAAACTTTTTAACTATAGACCAGATACCCCCACCAAAAGAGTATACCAAGAAACTAACTTACTTAAAATTAGAAAACTGTACGAATACAACATATGCCTATTAATTCACAAAATACAAAATGGCCTCATACACACAAATACTTCATTTATGAAAACATCACAAGTACATGACCACCACACAAGACAACATAATAAATTATACACAAATTCAGCAAAGACAGAGTGTGGTAAAAGAAACATAGGCCATGAGGGTGTACACATGTATAATCTCCTTCCTGATAGCCTGACAACTGTAAATAAAATAAGTATATTCAAGAAAAAACTGTTTGCCCTCAAGATCAATGAGCAAAACCAAAATGCTCTTACTTAATAAAAATATGATATAATTATTAATATATATATTATGTCTTAATCAATGTACAGTTAAGTTAACAAAGCGAAATATGTATTTCTTTTAACTTAATAAATAAAAAAATAAAAAAAATAAAATAAAAGATTTAAATGTTAAAATATTGTTGCGAGTTTTGATTGCGAGAGGGATTATGCTGTAGATTTTAGTACCTACCATAGGAAGCTTTTTGGACAATTGTTGTAATTTTAGTTGCTTTTTGGATATGATACCCTGAGATCTACTGTTTCTAATATTTGTGTAGTTGTTATTTCTTGTGTTTTGTACACGTGTATATGAATGTAAAGGCGTATTGTTTTAGAATAGAGTTATTTAAGTGACTTCATGTTAAGTTTGTTAAAGATTTCGTCAGTGCTAGTTATTATAGGGATTTCAGAATTATTTTCATGATGGCCTTTGGGTTTTAATGAGTGATTTAAAATATTCTCATTTGCACTTCTCCATCCGATAATACCGTATTCTAAGATCGATTGGTAGAGACCCATGTAGGTCTTTATTAAGGATATTTCTGATGGTTTTGAAGAAATATTTTTTTTTTTCATTTTATATAGCTAATATGTTCAGTTCATTTAAATTTTGATAAATTTTTACCCCTCGATAAGTTACATGGTCAAAATTTTACTGTGTATATCGTTCAAATCTCTTATTTCAATTACCTTTGAATCTTTTGTTTTTCTTACAAGAATTTTTCCAAAAATATTTATACTATTTTCGTGGGCTCTTTTTTGATGTTCCAGTGCAGATTTTTATAGTACGGAGTTAATGCCGCATTTAGGTAAATGTATTGGGCTCCGTCTCCGTTGATTTTTTTTATCGGATCACTATGTTTGGCAGCTAACATGGTGTGTACTTTTTTGATGTCTACAAAATGAATAGTGATTTATTTTTACCATTTGGTTTTGATTTACTTTTGAATGTGTCTGTCCTGCGATTCGCGTTACAGTATGGGCTTATTTCAATACTTTTTAATAGGGCCGATTGTTCAATATCTGCCAGGTGAACTCCTACCGTAGCCATCCTTTTTGCCAGTTCCTCCTTGAGTTTATTTACTTGTTTAGGTGTATCCGTGATTTGTGATAGTTGATGAATGATGTCGTCGTATTTATCGTTTATGAAGTTATTGAAGGTTTTCATTTCTTGAAGCTCGGATTCAATTTTGTAGAACATAACTGTTTTCTTTTCCTAGAATTTGGAATTGATAAATTCGAAGATGGCGTCATCTGGGGATTTTTGTTAGACCTAGTTTCCATTATCTTAGTTGGCTTGTGCATTAGATTTGTTTAAGTAAAAACAAATTAAACTTGGTTTTCATATATTGCTGATTCACTGTGTAGTTATTGTATATATATATTAATTTCACTGAGACGCTAGACTGATTTAACGCCCTAAATTATGTATTTTAATAGATGTTTTTAAGCTGATTTGAAAAGTTCTGTTTGACAATGACACCAGGTAAATTAAAAAGTTTCAGAGTATTTTCATGAGAAAATCACAGAATTCACTTAATTGTGTGTTTTATCACTTTTACTGAGACCTTAGACTGATTTAATGTACCAAATTATGTAATTTATTAGGTTATTTTGAAAAGTGACAGCTCAAGTTTTAGATGAAAATCTTTTACGTTTTTAAAATTATTTAATAACTTCTATTAGTCTTGTTTTATTGTTACTTTAATAACGTTTTTTTTCTGGAATTACGTAGATTTAACAACGTTTTTCAGTATTATAGATGTAATTTTACAATATTAGATGTATAAGTAGGTATATATGATACCTGCAAAATGACATTGCTTAGGAGAACAAAGCAAAACATTCAATTGACCCTGTTAATCGAAAAAATAAACTGGTTTGTTTGGTTTAGTCAGTTGTCTTTCACAGTTTAGTAAACCAGCCGATAGTGCACATTAAATATATTATAACAAAGTTGTTTAAAGAAACTGCTATTTCTTACAGCACCAATTATAATAAGGTAGGTACTAACTACATAATATCACCAGAGAAACAACATTATTTTTATGTAACTAAACTTCTTGCACATAGTGTTACCACCAAATTATATTTTTGGTACCGAATGCTTTTTAAAACGAATAAAGAAATTGAATGAAACTGATTAATTTGAATAATTATTGTGCAACCAATAATATATAATTGAAAATAAATCTCACATTCGCCCGTATAATATAATATGACCGAAGTTTGGAAGTCTGGTTCTGGCCTGATGGTGATGACCGGATGATCAGATCGGAAGTAAAGTACTCGTACCAGTTCACTGTTCACTGTTCACTGTTCAAACGACTGTTCATTTCTCGGGAAAGTAGAATCTTCAACATAACCTGTTCAAGTTTGACTTCCCAAAAACACATTCGTGATCGACTCTGGTTATGATTATATGAACCGTGTGAATATTTCCGAGTCGATATTTTTACAGTCAACACACACATTTAATTTTTATAAAGCCTACGAGTAGTTTGTCTTCAACTGCAAACTTAACTTACTAAGTAGATATGTGAATGGTATGGCTAAATATGGCAATTTTAAAGTCATCGAAACACTTTCATGCTTTTTAACTTTGTAATCGAAATACCAAAATAACCTTGCTTCAACGCCAGTATTTATTTACTGTTTTATTTTTAATTTGTGATAATGGATACCTTACCTACTAATATAAATACTAAGCTGTTATATAAATGCCAGGTGGGCGTGAGTACAGTAATAAATAACGAAATAAGTACCCAACTAACTAATTAAAAAATATAATAATCTGATTTGATGTTCGTATCTATGGTTAAATGCGAAACCCGTTCGACATTTGAAACAATTATAAATAGTGCTATTAAAACAATGTTGCCGATTTTCACGAACCTACTTCCCTTTTCATTGTGTATATACCACATTTTAGCATACCTGGTTAGGTCAATGGAAACGTAATCATACTGCAGAGCAGACCCATCGCCCTAATAATAAACAAATTGATTACTTCTAGTGAAATAAACTCCTAAACCAAACGGTGGCCTTATTGTTATAATACTATAACAACTAACTAATGCAAGTATGAACCCATCAACGGAAAACATGTGAAAATGTAAATAATTAAAAGAATGATTGTGATATCATGTAAGTATATTATACAACGCCTTCATAATATTATTACAAGCAAATAAATAATTATCTACATATTTATGCAAAATTACAACCCAACAGGTTCCATTGCGTGTAAATTTACACGCATCACTCTTATTGGTCAAATGCATTGCATAATTATAGTTTTTAGTGTGGATTGATGGGTTTGTGGAAGCAATTTGTTAGACACGTATAGAAAATGTATCTAGCTTATTATCAATACGAGTATAAGAGAGTTTTGAAGAGCATGAATTTCCCTTCATTTTGCCTTTCCTATATTATTAATTTCTTCTACCGGCACCGGACGTTCGTCTGCCCTCTCCCACGACTCGATAACTCGGTACTAAAAAGCATCCTTTCTGTTTTGCTTTCCATCGCCCGGCTTTACGATTTGAAAAGTGCAATCGCGCATTCCCAAATCATCGCAATACACAAAATAAACACCGTCTTAAAAGTAGCAAATTTTGGCAATCAGCGACTGGAATTTCTCTTCCTTTCTTTATTATGTCACGAGAACTGTCGCGGGCATTCTCCACTAAACAATACTGTCAAGTAAAGACTAAAGACCCACCAATGCTACCTAATCGTAATAAGATGCACGTCACACAACACAAGTGTTGTTGGACGTTGTTGAACTTGATCTTGTGTAAGTAATGAATTGTTTGATGCGGTAAATGCATTCAAAGATTAAATTTAATTAAATAACCTCTCGCGGAAAGTGACTGACCCGTTAATTCTTCTTTTAATTTCGTCTGGCGGTCTGCAGAATATTTCTACTTACTGGTGTAATTTCACTTTCCATTTCAGCGAAGTGCGGAGCGGGCTGCTGTGACGTCACGCAGTACTGCTCGAGAGAAGTAAGAAGTGACTAGTGACTGGTAGCTAGGTGGCTGAGGAGTGGAGGATTAGCAGAGCGGCAGTCCAGGCGAGGCAGTATAAAGGCCCAAGGTTGTTCTGAATGGTCACACTCGTCTCTCAACCGTTGAGGAGGATACATCACTTCTTTATCAAAACCTCCACCGTGTACCAAGTGAGATTGCAATGGCCTTCAAGGTACTTATAACCACCTATGTATTCTACTGTATACGTCAAAAGTTTTTTTACGAAAACATTTCACTTTTTCTGCATACCTCCTGCAGAATCCTTTATGGTTATCGCAAAATAATTTGCTTACTGAAATAGTTTATTTTCAATCCTCACAATATTTTTTTATCAATTAAAATAATAAACCTTTTTATAATGATTATGTTCTATTATGTTGTTTATCATCCAACAGATTGAAAATGATTTTAAATGGCAAACCATTCATTAACTTCATAAAACCTGTAAATTTGCACTTCATTTTATGGTTCAAGTTCAAATAGTTTAATTATTATCGGAACCACGTGAACCTTATTTTTCCTATCTACCCAGTTTTAAATATCAATCGTTGACACTGAAAAAAAGGTTAAATGATAATAATGTTAAAGTGTTAAATAAAATTTATATATTTTAACAAATGTATTATTTACCAATACAATGTGTAGAAGATATAGACACGGTTCTTCAACAACAACAAAATATTTGTAGTTAGTAGTCCTGTCGTCCGTAGTTCTGCGAGTGATCCATCATTTTTTGAAAAGTACCTACACAACCAGACCGAATCCGTTTCTTTGTACTTAATTTTTGTTGTTTTTTTATTCTCACGATCAGGGTATTGAGGATCTGAGAGTACCAAATCAGTTTCATTTTTATAATTTATGTGGTGAGACGAAGCCTGAACAATCCGTTCAACACGACTGACGATTTGTCGACCTCGAACTTGGTTTCATACAATTTGATCTTGTTTACGCAATCATTATGCGTTATTTTATATGTCCTACTCGGCATTTTGGTTAAAATTGTTATAAAAGTTTGTATGTAATGTTTACACGAAAAATCAAATAAAATATTGTAATTAAGTTTACGTGCGAAACGTTTCTTAATAGAAAATAATGACTTCATTAAATTGAATATAGATAGTGAAGCATTGATTATGAAAATATTTAAAACGCTCGAAGCCTTAAATGCGTAAATATGAATTATAATTTCTAAGCGGTTTTGTAAGATTTATTTAAGAATGTCGGAAATAGAAAATAACTACATTTTTTTACAAGGTGTTTGCAAAATCGTATATCTGTAACACGTAGGCCAACTTGCCACAGTGGCGTGCGGTTCATAGTCACGACGGATTCCTATTTGCATGATTCGTAATATCGGAAAAATAAGTTATAAAATCCTTCACTTGAAGTACCTACTGGAGTACCAATACAAACTTAGCTTTCCAAACAATATTGGTTTTTGGAAACGAGTTACTATAAACCCATCTTTTTATTTTGCAAGAACATCGGTTTGTCAATCTCTAATATCCAAGAACGCACGATTTCATTTTTTTATTTTTTTTTTATAGTGAATACCTCACAAGAGTCCCAACTGCTCCCGTCTGGAGCCAGTGAGACTATGGCATCCCCAATTGGGGGATGTTGTGAGGCTGAAGGTAAGTGGGGAAGGGAAAGAGGAAGGTGGGGAAGTACCTGGCTATTCAGATCTAGTCACTAAACACGGCTAAAGCCATTTGGAGCAACGTTTCAATTCTGAATGGTGGTCTTACACCAGGGCGATACTGGTAGTATCTTCCACTCTGGAACGTGCCGCAAATATACTATATATTATTTTAATTAATTAATTGTGAAATAACACAAATTAATCAAATAAAATTTATTTGCGCACGCCGGGTTCGAACCCGCGACCTTCGGAATGGCAGTCCAATGCGTTACCACTGGACTATGCCGGCCGTCATAATCGAAATAGTTTATTTTCAGTTAAAACATGCTTGAACTATCTTTAACTGTGTATTTTTTCCACCATGTAACCTTATGTATTATTTATTATGACATTTTTTCCAACATGTAACATTATGTATGATGAAAACTGTTGTTTTTTGTAATTATCTTCATTGCTTTTGCAATGTATTCGTATTTTGCAAAAAAATAAATAATCTGAACAGCAAGAAACTCTCAACCGTACTCGTAATGACAACATCTGCCATGATGATGGATACTGTAACGCTCTCCGAAACGTTGGCTAAAAAAGGAAGAAACGTCACACGCCATAATAACCGGAAAATTACGAGGAAGGTTGAGAAGTTTCTTGATCTTCAGAATTATCCAGGAGGAGAAAGCGCAACATGGCAATGAAACCCAAAAATTAATCACGATGAAACTTTTGGTCATAAAAATCTAAAATCATACTTTCCTTTTAACCGCCTTCTTTCCCTTTCCATTTCTTTAAGCATCAAAACAGTCCCCAAATTGGAGATGTTAAGGTCCCAGTTACTGTGAGTAGTCATACACACATTTTCTAAAAAATCCCAATGGATGTTACCGCACGTCGCTGACATTCAGGTCATAGCGTGAATAAAGGTATCACGGCCATGAACGATTTCACAAGCTTTGTTATTAATTATTATCTTTGTTGCATTATGTGTTATCAAATGCCTCGATGTCTTGTTGCAGTTCGTGTTATTAGCCGCCCTGGCAAGCTGTGCAAGCTGCGCCTACCTTCAGCAGGAGTCTGCAGCCACTCCCAGTCAGATTGCCTTCGCCCAAACTCAGGACTACGACCAAACCGGTCCTGGAGCCAAGCAGACCCAGACTCCATCCTACCTACAGTACACACAACAGCAACCAGGAGTCTTTGCCACCTTCCCTCAAGAGTTCACAGCATCCTCTCATCCCCAAGATCTATCAAAATTCCAAGGCTTTGGACAACAACAGCAGCAACACTTCGCTCAACAGCCTCCTTTCGCGCAACCTCAAACTTACACATTGCAACAAAGCGAGCCACAAGTGTCTCAATATTCTGGACCTTCCCAGTTCGCGCACGCTCAACCTCAAATCCAATACTCCGCTCAGCCTCAATACCCTGCCCAGCCTCAATACTCCGCCCAGCCTCAGTACTCCGCCCAGCCTCAATTCTCCGGAGTCCAGCAGTTCCCTCAGTACTCCGGGCTGTCCCAGGGCTTCTCGCAGGCCCCAGTATCCTACCAGCCCCTGCACCAACAGTCTTCTCAGTTCGAGGTCTCTCCCCAGCAGTACTCTGTCAATGCTCAGGTAACATTTTAGACTTGATTTATTACTAGATTAACAATTTATGCGCATAGGTACGGAGTACTGGTTCGTTGACCGAGTATAAAAAAACAAATTTAATAAACTATTTCAAGTTCTTGGGTAGTAGGTAAATGAACACGTGCGTACTTAGGTTATAAAATAAAACATATCACGAATGTTTAGTTATCAAGTAACAACTTATAATATGAAGACTTAAGTTATATATTATTTACTGGAATGTTGGAAACGGTTTATTACAAAAAACTTAAATGATTTTTTTGTATGGTTTTTGATATTTCAAGAAGAACGAAACTATTTTCAGCTCGTCATTTTCATCATGAGTAACGGAGCTTAGAAACATGATTTTCACTGTCAAAGTGTTTTCCAAATGTGTTCAATAAGAAGTCTTAAACCCATGCGAGGCAGGGTATTTCCTATTAATTTATTAGTTACCGTAAGTCCAGAAATTTCACATATAAATTTGTTAATTATTTCACGCATTCTGGTGTAATACTGAATGTCTAATTAAACAGTACCCAACACGCTAATGAAGTCACAACAACGTTAACAAATAATCCTTGGTGTAATACTAGTAACGAGTGTAAAGAATTTATATAGTCAATATGTCTTTAATATGACTTTAATGTAACTGATTGATTTCATTGTTGCTTTAAATCGGTTCCGTGCCATATATACGTTTACGTCCTTATTACCGACCCGTTTGGCAATGAATTTAGTGATTTAATCGATCGGTATTTTTTCCCTGTCAGAAATAATAATATGTGTTCGCTTCCGGCTTCTCTGTTATGCAAGACTTGGTCAACTCGGCCCATAAAACAATGGATTAGTTTTTGTCGTTGTAATCGTTAAGATCAGTGCCTCTCAAACGGCCCGAGACACAAAAAATACATATCGAGTATTTGTGGAGACAATTCCACAAAATTTTGTAAAACATTTGTTTTAAAAAACTAGCTTATTCCCGAAACACAGTAACCATGTTTGCAACACGCGGCTTCATTGGTTTATTTGTGATTAGTAATAATAATAATAACAATAATTGGATAATTTGTAGAGCGCCGTTTTTGTGAAAAATCACCTCAAGGGCGCTGTACAATTTATTTCCTAGGATCTACATTTGTTATTTAGACCAACTGTGCCAACACGAGGTTCGTCATCCGTTCAGGTATGTGTCTGCCGCCAATATAGCGCTGACATGTGTCTGCTGCCAATAAAGAGCGCTGACACAACATCCTCACATAGATAACAAACCTGAATCTACTCTCCGACTATCTCAGAGAGTACGATAAAAATAACGATGTTTGTTGAGAGTTAAAATTTTTGTTATATAATTACATGACTTAAGACGAGAGACTAAAATAAACTCAGAAATTTAACGACGTAAGTGAAGCAGCCGCGCACAAAAATATGCGATGCGTGGCCTTGTGTATTGGACAGACCTGCGGTTGAATTTGCCCTATCAAATCTCTAAAATAATGGGGGAATCTTAACGACATAAGTGATGAACACCTGTAAAAACAAAGTTCGGTGCGTGGTCCGGCGTAATGGATGGACTTACGGACGACTTTGCCCTAGCATGCCTTGAAAATAGATTTTTCGTGGGGTTTATTTTAATTATTTCTGAAGAACGTATATAACTGAAATCTCAGATGTTTCTAGAGGGAACCCTCGGGAAGTTACAAATCCATCGTCTAGAAAAATAAAATTTAAAACGGTTTATAAAATTTTCAAATCATTTTACATAAAATATTTTAATGGTAAGATGCTGTTTTTATTAATATTAAAATAAATTGCATCCGTAGGGATACCCCTTGAAACATTTGAGATTTTAGTAATACGTTCATCAGAAATAATTAAAATGTGAGCGTCGAGCAAACCCCCGTTATTAGAGTCTTATGTCGCCTTAAATATCATTACGAACTTAAGAGATTATTACTTGCATTGTTCTACACGGAGAAAAATGATCCCTGTTAAAAACGGGATTGCAGGCCATTTCCTAATAAAATTTTTGTATATTCATTATATATCAGAACACGTATTCGTGCACCTGCGTTTTTCCTGATAATATACAATGACGAAATGTGAAAATATTAGAATTTTTATAAACACGTGTTCCGATTTCTCGATATCACATGCATAACTGAAAAAAACTTTCAGTTAAATACGAATGTGTTATCGAGACATCGGAACAGGTGTTCATAAAAATGCTAACATAAATTGTGACCATTAGGAAACCTGTCAATTCATTAGTTATAAGCCTGCAATCCCGTTTTTAACCGTATTACGAATAATTTGAAGAGATTCTTAATAAATTAACAATGTTTTAAATATCTCCATGTAGATCAGATGGATAAGAAGGAAATTAATGGAAGAAATTTTGGAGAAGTTTGAATTTGACAAAACGTAAAACTAGTAGCTGTCTATTGGAAATCATCACATCCATTGCTTTAAATAATTACTTTATTTTAGTCTAGAAATGTAAACATGATTATAACGTAGTGCATACTGTTGATCACTAAAACCCACAAAATGTTGGGAGTCTGATTTTATTTCTTTTTTCCTTGCCGAAATTTGAAGAAGTTTGAGAAAGACCGATTTAGATGTTGATGTCTCGCTATACCCAATGGCAAACACTTACGAAACAACGCAACACACCCCCTTTGATATTCGTGAACAGCTTTTTTTTTTCATTTGAACTGACTTGCAAAAAATGCGGCAATTTAAAATGGTACCAGGTTAGTATCTAACAGGAACACGATATGTTGGAATTTCTTCTAACAAAGAAATTGTAAAGTTTTTATCCCAATAAATTATTGAGGTCATGCCATGAGTAGAATACTAAATATTATAATATCGGAAAATAAATTATTACAAAATAATAAATACATATATACCTACCGCGTTCTGATTATGGTCAAGTGTATTTATTATGCAGGGTATTTATTACTTCCCCGACTTGCCAACAGCATTCGGTTTTGACTACAAATATAAATATTTTGTGCATTATTTCGTCCTTATTCTTGCTTCAACGTTTTTCCAACTTGTAGTGTCCATCATCAGATGGGTGTCTATCCTTGTGTCATTGATTGCGGTGTTCATGATGCCCTGAAAAGCACTGCAAGGTTGTCCAAAACGTTTGCTAAAGTATGAAGCGCAATAGACTAATCCCAAAGTCAAACAACACACGTTAGTGTAAGTAAGGAAGTGAAATGAGAAAAAGTTTTGAGTGATTTTGCAATGGCTTCATTTTTTTTAATTTTTTGCAGGATGCCCTGAACGCTGACGCAAAGGTCCAATACACCCAAGACTTCAATGGCTTCCAGCAACAGTCATCAGCCCTCAAGGGAGTCTCCCAACATCTGCCCCAGCCCCCGGCCTACGTGGCCCCCAAGGTGCGAGCCAACCAATACGCCCAACAATCCACAAGGACCTTTTCAGGGCACCAGCTCCAACAACAGGCCCCTAAAATCCCCCAGCAATACTATACCACCTCGAAAGGAATACCTCAAGGATCTCCTTCTAAGCCACTTTATGCTTCCCCAGTTTCCAAGTTCGCTTCTCCTTCTGGACAACACTTCCAATTCAGTCGTTAATATAATTTAAAACATAAGAAAAAGTGTTCATTGTCAGGTCCTTTCATAGGAGGACTTTCATCGAATTCTCGAAAGAGGGTTGTGAGATATTTTTGTACGGATGGAACCGATATAACTTAGTCATCGCTTCATCCGTAGGTACATGATTTTTTTTTTAAAATATTTTGAGACGTCTTTTTATCTGTTAGAGAGTTTTCTAAAGTTTGTAATATTATTACTAAGCTGTTTTCTTTTATCTTAATTTTCTTTCATTTTTTCTTAACTTCACCGAGTGAGACACCACTTAACACATTCTTACATCTAATTTATTGAAACAAAGTTGTGTTTTCTGACCTTAAGTTTTTTCGGAAAAACATTTTTGTCATCATGTTTCATTTCATTTAGGTACTTTTATAATTAGTAATTATTTCTATTTATTTGTTATTTCTTTTGCCATTATTTCATCTCGAGGTTTCTCGTCTGCATAATCTGTGATCATAACTAAATAAATATAATGTTAAAAAGCAGTTTCACATTTTTCACGAATTCTAAACTAAAGTGTTATGTAACTCTACTCATCGGGGCTTGGCGAAGATGGTGCACAATGAGTACATAATTAATGGATTTAAAATATTGTTCACAGTAGGTAATACTAAATATCGTAGGATGAACTAAAATTAAGCCAGAAGAAAATATACACTTGCTTAAACACAAACATCGTCATGCACATAGACTAAAGAAGAACACAAGAACGTATTTTGTTTTTCAAAAGTCAAAAATAAAACTGTGTCATGATCATTGTGAAATATAAACGGGATGGCAAAATACGTCAGACAAGCGTAAAAAGTGACCGATCACATGCTAAAAGGGCTAGAACCAAAACGTAGTAAGTCAGTTCACATTGGTTTCCATTTAAATTTACATGGAAGGCTGCCGCTGCCGTTGAGGTATACCTGCCTATCTATCTCAATGCTTGCCGAAGAAGAACATGGCGGTCGTCATAAAATGCACTGTACAAATTGGTTGGTACGTATGCGTCACAAAGAATTGTTATTGAGTGTTATATCCAGTTATATCAAACCCTGTCACTTGTTCAAGAAAACTGAATATATTAATATTCCAACACACCTTGTTTATGAGCCTTCGCGAAATGCCAATAAAAGGTTATTAATTTTACTTCTGAATATCTGATTTACAGAAATTACAAAGCTTTGTGCACTTTTTACTCATGTTGCAAAGATTAGCTTCCATTATTGTAGACCCGGTCATATTTTTTTCAAACTTTATAAATAAATAGCGGACTTCGCTTTGACAGCTAGCAACAAACCAGCATAATTAGTATATGTTCTCTTTTTTTCTAGGTAATGAAAAAAAAACAATTTCGTGGCTTTTTATTATAATTATTCCACTTGGTTATTTTTACACGAGACTGACGTTTCACTATTCGAAGGCATTAAAAAACTGCGGTTCGAATAAGTACCACTAACATATTATCTTTTTTTATAGCGTTTATTATTTACAAACTAAACATGAAATCCATACATAATTTCCATTCATATATTGAGTTTGAATGATATGAAGGTAAGTATGTGATGATTTCATCAATCTGTTGATGTTTGGTAAAGTTTTTTAATCAACTGCATCAAAACTATCGCCCTTCTGATAATTTACTTATAAGCCAGTGGTACAAAACCTTTTACTGCGATACGATTACATTAACCTTCTGGGGGGTTTTGGATGCCGTTGCTGCGGAGTTTTGGCAACACTGATCCCAAGGTAACCCCCTCATACCAAGTGAAATCACAAGATTTCCGATAAAAAGTGAAAACCGTATTGTACAATATGCAAATTATTATTTATTTAGTAAATTTGATATTCTTTTTTGTTTTCTTGAATGAATGTATGAATGAAGTGGAAATTAAACCACTTCACGACATCTGATCGAGCGACAAACTCGTCGGATAGACTCATTGTCGGTGACAATGCATTCTTTTGGTGGTAATAATGCATACACACGTAGACCTAGACCCGAAATATTCTGAAATCAGATGACATTACAGCAGTTAACATATGAAATCAATGTAGGTTATACCCGATTTCAATTTGGATCAGTTGTTAATGCGGTTGACTCCAGTTCCCGGGAGGATGGTGCAATCGGTCAATCCAAAAAAAGGCTCCTAAGCATTTTAAAAGTTCAAACATTTGAGAGCCGTTCCCCGAGGAATACGGATCAATTCTATGTCAAAGCAAAAAAAGAAGTAAAAAATAATGTTTTTTTTAATTACCTTTATTAATAAAAATGGGTGGTAATAAAAAGAATAATAATAATAGAAATTACATGTTTTTATTTTAAAATTTATTACAAAACTGATAAAATTTAACTCAGCAATCAAAATTCTACGGTGAACGGTGTGTTTGTTTCTCCTATCCGCGTATGTTACTTCACCGAACACGTTGCATGTTCCATTCTGACCGAAGAATGCAAGGACAATACCAATTATCTAATTAGACTAGGTTAGACTACTCTAATTATTTTCTTATATTGTTCTTCAGTTTGAATTTCCTGTCTTACGGAAACTCTTTTGCGAAATATTTTTTACAGAAAATTCCTCTGTGAATGAATGTAGGTCATCACACCTAATTGCAACTCACAAAGTCATTACCATCCGAGTGTCTTTGATATTTCGAAAAAGCCACTGCATTCATTTTACAAAACAACACATTTTCATATTATTTACTGTTGTAATATCTGTTGAAATATTTATTAACTTTTTCCTTGGCATTAATTAATTAATTTTTTGGTAAATAAAACACATTTTTTCATTTACATATAATTATTAATAACACATAATTTTCCAATTATGTCCTAAATTTCGCTAATAAACAATTAGTTAATGATAATTAAGGCGATGCACTACGTCGTGAAATAGATATTTTAAATTGAGCCGCTATCAATAACACCCCTTACGTAGATGGCGATAAGGTTTAAATTCCCGCTTAACACCATCCGCCTGTTTTGATTTATGCAAGAAAAAAACATGGCCAAAAAGTGCCTTTCATTTTATTTTGTGGATGTTCAGGCATAAATATTTAATTTTTTTTCGATCATTTTATAAATAACTTAATTTGCCACATTATACAATAAAATCATAACCGAAAATGGGTTCGTAAGTAGGAGATTTTGAACTTTAAAGCAGTTTTAATAGGCCTTATACATTATTTTTTTCTGGGCTTATAAAAAGACTTCTCGATTATTTCAAAGGCCAAGATGTATTCTACTCGCAGTATTTAATTAAAGCATCTGAAATATTTCTAAGCGACCAAATTTTCAAACCAAAAACACATGATTCTGCATTACTACGTATGGCATCGCCTTAAGTGTTAATCTCAAGTGACCTACCAGGTAAGTATGTTACTGTATATTATCTCCATATATAGTTAGTAATAACATAGATCATTGTAGAAATGTATTATATATTTGTATAGCGCCCTTGAGGTGATTTTGCACAAAAACGACGCTATACAAATCATACAAATATTATTATCACCTATCTGTATAGTGGAGACTGATTAACTACTGGACATAAGGCCAACAGTGCTAAAAAACGAACGAAATAGCAACTGGCGAACGAATAATGTCAATATTTTTGCGCAGGGAACCAAAATATTAATGACGGAGTATTTATTTACTTAATTATTTAAAAATATAGAAATAAATAGACTAGAAGTTAAAAAAATCAACCCGTAAGTTTTTTTTACCATAATACATCTATTGGAAAAGATCGACATTTATCTCGTATATTATCTGCTGTATAGAAATGCGTATGTCCAAATGATAGAATGCCTGTTATGATTGTCAATGATAACGAGTCTATCTGCCGAGTTTCAGCTCGATCGTATGTCGGGAAGTGAGATTATTTCCACTTCGAAGATTGATAGAAAACAAAAGTGAAATTCAAAAAGGGATATTTATAAAATATTTTTTTTTATAAAACATAACTTTGTAAACACCACTTTTATATTCACTAACTTATTGTGTTATTTTAAATTATAATAACAAAAATTCTTTCCAACCAGTCACAGTAATTAATGAAACATTGCTGGTAGATGATTTTATTAATCTTTAACATACACTATACTTACACAACATCATTTTCTATGGTATATTTTGGATAAGGTTAATAATTGGAAAACAAACCCGGCGAAGCCGGGTATGAACACTTAAGTAGGTACCTACCTACTCAAGTTTACGAAAAAATGCCCAACAACGTTCTACCATTTGTTCTAGAATCTAGAGCGATACCTGTGGGCCAGTTTTCAAATCACATTGGCCGTGATTAAGTTCATTTTTAGGAAGTCAATTTTAATCTTTAATATTTTTTAAGAACGCTCTACCGGTAATTAAGTTTCACCGGTAGATGGCAGTACTATAGAATTATAAAAAGCGGTAAGATATATCGTACCGCAACCACTTATTATCTGGTACGTAGAAAGATATTAATTAATTTAAGTTAATAGGATTGTGTAATATTATGTATACATTATTAATACATACACTCAGGAAATAACAAACCTAAATTTCTCGAAAATATGGTTTATAAACACAACATTGGAGGCAACATGGACGAGGAAAAATATGTGAAACACTTGTATATTAAAGATATTTTTAAACAAGCATTGTCAGATGTGACGTTTAGCAGGGGTGCAGGTGAGGTGGGGTGAGGTTTGTCATGGCGACGAATGCGTCTGCCCACATTCATACATACGTCAGTCACTCCTGGACACACTGACCCCAAATTCCGACCCACCCTTCATATCTGTTTCCTTCCCAGCATTTGCTCTCCTTCATTTCCTTAATAAGACCCTTACAGGGCATCCCCAAAGGTGACATAAGCTATGTGTTAAATTATTTGCCTCGGGGCCTCCTGAAAGATTCTTGCTCTATTTTGAATATTTCGTGTTTGATTAAATATTTTCACAACGGTCGCTTAGGTCTATTAATTATAACAGAACTAACTAACCATCATGCCGTTTCCCGCAGGGGTAGGCAGAGAGGACGGACCGCCAAACAACTCGGTCTTGGCACACACTTCTTGCCTCATTTATATTCATACATCGTCTCATACATACTCTTCTATTATTCTGACTCTTGACATGGCCCGACTCGAGTATCTGGTTCACTTGATCGTGCCATGTCTTCATAGGGAGTCCCCGACTTCCTACCATTCGCATTTGCATCATATATCCTCCTTACACTCCTATCTTCGCTCATTCGCTCAACATGCCCAAACCATCTAGGCGTCCCTTTCTTAATCTTACTCTTTACGCTTACATCAGCGTTGCACTCTTATAATATTTTTGTTGTTAATATCAGCGCGCTCCCTCTATCATTCGTATTTACACATAAAAATAAACCTCCATTTAAAACCATCTGTGCTAATCTGCTTCTTCTTTTTGAATATATTAGTTAATTAGTAAGTAGTTAAATTTTTCAAGTAATTTTATCAATACATAGGATTTTGATGATTGGAGTTGAATTTGTATCAATTAGGGTTCCATATCCATTTATATTTGAATAGAAAATCACCCTCTAGAAATAGATTCCTTTGGATTTTGCAGATATTATCTCCCGCAGGTTGTGGATAACCCCTATTAGTCGGGATCCCGTAGAGTGTAGAGCCTTCCGAGGCTTACAAGTGGGGATTTGCATCCTTTTAAAACGTTTGGGTTTGCTTTGGGGGAAGGGAAAAACGAGATTTTTAAAAAGCCAAAATTGTACATTAAAATTTACTCCCCAAAGTAATAGTATTTTGTTTTGTTGTGTTAGGCTACATACGAAACATTAGAAGTTGAATGGCAATATAGATAAGCACCAACGTAAATTAAAGAGATTTTCGCGATGAGCACATTTTCAAATACAGCCCAGGTAAGCGATGAGATAGACTAGATTTAAGAATCGATTGCATCTGAATAGTTAATCCAGAGAGACTATTTGGACCTACTTATAGAGTAAGCGTAGTCTTACGATTGAAGGAAGGTTTAAGCATTTTATATTATTTTTAACGTGTTCCAACATATTTTCATATAGTATTTAAAATAAAGTTTTAGGAAATGAACCGAAAAAATGATTTAGGTAGCTAAGGTCGTACAAAATTACGTTACATATGGACACCCTGGGTTTACGATAGCTGTAACACATCCACATTGCCATATATTTATAAGAATTTTATTTTATTTGGTTTTTATTTGGCCCACATTACAACATAATGCACAGGGCCTTATTAATATATATGGTAAATGGTGCATAAATTGTGTAGAATTTAAAAAAACTTCTATTAATAAGTAAGGAATGTTATGTTTAATGCGCTATCTAAAAATAAAAAAATTCATATCGATAGCTATTTCGTTGAATATTATGGAGCCAGATTTAATCAAAATCATCATAACGTCACCTCAGTGCTTAATTGTCCAAACGACCATTTGCAAATTTTACAGGAGGAGGTTTTCTTTGATTATTTCAATGAAACATTATGACAGGTGTTTAAGATGAAGATATTTCCGTCAAGCTAAAGGTCTGATCAGCTTAAATAATTCTTTGTAAATTGACTAAGGATAGTTTTTGATACTTTTTTTTACATTTTAAAATGGAGATTGAACAAAAACGCACCACCAGAATTTTGTAAAGGGAGATTGAACAAACTGGAATTGGAGATAGGGCAACTTTTGCGTAGAACTTTCCGTGCTTGTTTGTTCAAACGACCACCTTTAGTTATATACAGGATGAGTTTATTTTCAATATTTCTATTATGGATACTGACAATTCGTGGTGGAATCTACATATATATATTTACAATAGTGATTTGTTCTTTGTTTGTTCCTTCTTATTTCCTATACCTTTTCTATACATAAAAGTGAGCTCTGGCGTTATGAAATTTATATACAAATTCACATCTTATTTCACATACCACTCTACCGACTTCGATAAAACTTTGTAACTTTGAGTTGTGCGCATGCCCGCGAAGGTTTCCCTATATTATATTGAACTATGGCGTTGTGAAATTTGTATAAAGATTCTCTTATTATTTCCTATATCATTCATCCGATTGCGATGAAACTTTGGTGAGTTGCTTTGCGCACGCCGGCGAAGGTTTCCATACATAAAGGTGAACTCTGGCGTTATGAAATTTGCATTCAGATTGTATAATAGGTGGCGATCGAGTTGTTATAAAAATGTGTGCATTATTTCTTGTAGCTTAGCAGTAGGGACTGAAAGAGGGAAGGGTGAGGATAATCCGTGAGGGGGGAGGGTTCGTGGGATGCGGGACAAATTTTTCTTTGAGTGGCATTGAAACGCGTGCCAGGTACTCGACAGTTCCATTATAATAATTTACTTCAATGATAATAATATATTAAACAATGTCCAACTTTTTTTATTTCTGACCGTGACCGGGTTTAGCCTATCAACCATCTTTAGACTTCCATCTTCGTTGTTACGACATAGCAACGAAAATGGGATATCCATATAATTTGAATAAAATCATTGCATTCCACCCCTTTTAATCCCCCTCCCTAAATTTAATGTATATAAAGCACAGCTTAAGGAATATCTGTACCAGTCTGAAGATGACCGCAGTAGGCTGAATCTCTTACGATCAGATTTTTTTTTTATGTGACACCTCACAAGAGCGTCCTTGCCAGTATACAGACAGGGGAACTATGTAACCACCCGGTTGGGCGGCGTTGTGAGGCGGGTTAAGGTAGGGGCTGTATGAAGGGATTTATTAATGCTGGCCTTGAAGAGGCTCGGATTATAGGAGAGAGATGCCGGTAGCTCGTTCCACATACGAACCAACTTACAAAAAACGACCCGTTCTCATGAAGCTAACGTCAATCGTAAACGGGTGTTCCGCTCGTGTCCGTCGAGTTTCGCGCACGTGCACCGGTGCATCAGGGATCAATGCTGCTATCTCCTTGGAGCAGGCTCCATTGAAATACCTGTAGAACAGACACAGCATGCCTACATTGCGTCTATGCATTAGAGAAGGCAATCGGTCTGTTAACAACGGATTGTCAATCAGACGGATCGCCCTCCTTTGCACAGATTCAAGTAGGTTAATTAAGTATTTTGGGGCACCAGCCCAGAGGTGGCTCCCAAATTCAACTGTTGGGCGGACTTGAGACTTGTACAGGGTCAGCAGCTGGTCACTGTTGAAGGATATCCTAGCCGTGTACAAGACGTCCAGCTTCTTGGAAGCCTGATTTACTCGGGCTTCTATGGATCCCCGATACTTGAGCCGGTCTGATATACTAACTCCAAGCATTTCAATGGAGTCTTTATTGGGGAGAGTGCTCCCATAGAATTGCGCCTAAACAGTACGCGTGGCCAAAAAACTAAATCACTTAAATTATATGAAATTTATGCAAATTATTTCAGTGAATAATATACCTATACATGTTTTTTTGGCTAAAAATTAATATCCTATCGTTTTTGTCGGTAATGCTCAGAATCGTAATCAAAACCCCAAAACACACAAATGAGGAAAAAATCAGAATTATAATTTATTATATAACTATAATTTATTTCAACAAACTGCATAATCACTATAGATCAATTTGTAAATCTCAAACGGCTACATACAAATACGGATATACTGAAAATTTCGAATTGAAATACTAATCTAACTAGTTAAATATGAATCGTCAGTCAAAAAACCAATTTTGACAGCAAAAACTTGCAAAAAGTAGAGTCTGAGCGAAAACAGAAAAGTGAACACGCTGTATCACAAAGTTCATTGCAATGTAAAAAACAAAACAAATTTGGTATTGATAGAGATATTTAAAACTAACACTTACCGCTCTATTTCCGCACTGCTGCGTATGTATGCACTTTTGTAATTAGTTATTGACATTTTCCTGTTGTTTTGTCTATCAAAAACTCCTTGGTATATATTTAAATGCTTTTTTACTTCCGCGTAACACCAGAAAACAAACACCGTTGGAATGTAAAAACTTAAGATGGCGGCATCACGTGATCCTCGCATCGTGCTGTAATTGGTCGGTTGGTGGAGTTTGAACAAACTAGCACGCAATTTTAATTCTCGACTCTAGGAGGTTGGCCTAATAAGGAGATTGGCCAAACAAGGACTCACTTTTAGAATATTGTTGTGGACATTGACATTTTAAAATGCTTATAATTAATTGTAGGAGGCTGATAAAACTATTTTTTCTTCATCGAACGACGCGTAATTTGATTCTTAACAATATTGCGTTAAAAACTCATTTTCGCTAAAATGGTCGTTTGGACAATTAAGCACTGGGGCGACGATAAATTGCTGAGTTGCGAAATTTGGAGAAAGACAACGAACAAGGGATGGAAGACAGCTAAAGAAAAGAAAACTGAAGGCATTAAAATAAGGTTCTGTTCGGGTATCAGCGATCTTGTTTCCTTTCCGTAGTTTGCATGTGAAATGATCGACACGCCCTCCCACCCCCACCCCCACCCCATCAGGCTGGGCAGGATATGAACCCTTCCCGGTCTCGTGCAACTTGTCAATCACTTGTCACTGCGCCCGCTATCTCCCATCCATCTCGACTCGTCTCCTCTGCCTGACTTGTCTAACCCTGAAGTTATACACAACTATGTTAGTAGATTGTTAATTCGTATTGATCTACTAGTTTATTGCAACGCCTAATGATTTCATGGGGGGTAATTTATACCTGCACTATAAGTAAAACAGTAAAATAGTAAAACCTCAAACTTGAGAAGATCTCTTCAGAAGACTAAATACCTTACTAGTTATATTGGGACCTTCTTTTTCTACATAATTGGCTAGATAGTAACAACTATTATTGAAGCGTATCGATAATTTGATTACTAATTACAGTTTTGAAATAAACGGTAAATGTAATGCATAATAGTGTTGCTGTTTTGGTATTGTTTTCAACCCATTTATTTCGAGACTGAAAGATTGGGTTGAAGAGGTAATTAAATATTTGTAGGTAGCTTGGTTTCTCAATATCTAACATAATTGGCCAATAGTGGTAATTAAACAGTTGAGGGTATGTTTTTATCCCAATATCTAACATAATTGGCCAATAGTGGTAATTAAACGGTTGAGGGTATGTTTTTATCCCAATATCTAACATAATTGGCCAATAGTGGTAATTAAACAGTTGAGGGTATGTTTTTATCCCAATATCTAACATAATTGGCCAATAGTGGTAATTAAACGGTTGAGGGTATGTTTTTATCCCAATATCTAACATAATTGGCCAATAGTGGTAATTAAACAGTTGAGGGTATGTTTTTATCCCAATATCTAACATAATTGGCCAATAGTGGTAATTAAACAGTTGAGGGTATGTTTTATCCCAATATCTAACATAATTGACCATAGTGGTAATTAAACAGTTGAGGGTATGTTTTTATCCCAATATCTAACATAATTGACCATAGTGCTAATTAAATATTTGTAGGTAGCTTGGTTTCTCAATATCTAACATATTTGGCCAATAGTGGTAATTAAACAGTTGAGGGTATGTTTTTATCCCAATATCTAACATAATTGACCATAGTGGTAATTAAAAAGTTGTAGGTATTTTGGTATCTCAATATCTAACATAATTGACCATAGTGGTAATTAAATAGTTATAGGTATTTTGGTATCTCAATATCTAACATAATTGACCATAGTGGTAATTAAATAGTTGTAGGTATTTTGGTATCTCAATATCTAACATAATTGGCCAAGTGGTAATTAAACAGTTGTGGTATGTTTTTATTTCAATATCTAACATAATTGACCATAGTGCTAATTAAATAGTTGTAGGTATGTTGGTATCTCAATATCTAACATAATTGGCCAATAGTGGTAATTAAACAGTTGTGGCTAGGTTTTTATCTCAATATCTTACATAATTGACCATAGTGCTAATTAAATAGTGGTAGGTATGTTGGTATCTCAATATCTAACATAATTGGCCAATAGTGGTCGGTAATAAAGCAGTTGTGGGTAGGTTTTTATCTCAATATCTAACATAATTGGCCAATAGTGGTAATTAAACAGTTGTGGCTAGGTTTTTATCTCAATATCTAACATAATTGGCCATAGTGGTAATTAAACAGTTGTGGTATGTTTTTATCTCAATATCTAACATAATTGACCATAGTGCTAATTAAATAGTTGTAGGTATGTTGGTATCTCAATATCTAACATAATTGGCCAATAGTGGTAATTAAACAGTTGTGGCTAGGTTTTTATCTCAATATCTAACATAATTGACCATAGTGGTAATTAAATAGTTGTAGGTAAGTTGGTATCTCAATATCTAATATAATAGACCGTAGTTGTAATTAAATAGTTGTAAGTGGGTTGGTATCTCAAAATCTAATATCATTGACCATAGTGGTAATTGATTTCAGAAAGAATATATATTTTTTAATTGTTAATAGGCATAACAATATTACAAAAATAGGACACTAAATTTTTGCTAATGTTTTGGCATTGAGCGAACATTTGTCCAAAAAAATTACAGTGAAATGAAAGTAGGTTATCCTTCGCTAGTAAGTTCTTCAATGTGAGGGTAAAATAACATGGGTTTCGCCAAATTTGGTTTCGGTTTGGATTGGTTTTTAATTTCGCTCTACCAATTACATAATTTTGTTGAATTACATAAAGGGCGCCTTCTCAAAATAGCCTTTCATATCAAACACGACATCCATACGTGCACCGCGCAATCACATAACCCAAAATAATATCAGCGGAATTATCTCTTATGACGTTGGTCAGATTATCAAATAGCGCAATGTCAACCACTTCAAGTTCAGAAGTACTAAGTCAATATTATGATACCTTTTTAAATACATTTTTGTTTTTGCAATGAGAAGCTTCCTTATCGGATCAGCATCTCAGTACTGGGTTGATACACTGTGACAAATCTCGCTCCGAAATCAGAGTTGGAATAAATTCGAGTAGCTTATCCGTGATAAAATATTGTGACTTCGGTACTCCCATCTAATGCGATCCGTTATCTACACACTCCGGCAGAAGGTGCCTACTTAACTGCTTACTGCAGGGAAGTGACAAAAGTAAACCGGTATTTCATGTTGTGTTATGTATGGATTCTTGAAATAATACCTCTATGAGATATATATACATTTCATAATACTACAGCAACTCCTGCTTTACAACAAAACACTGTGTCTTTATAATATAAATATAAGCTTACATCCCTCTATTATATATGCTTTCAATATTCTTTACCTCCCTCTACCTCTCGGCTTCCCGTACTTTGATACCATCTTGATACCTACCATGGAGAGGCCACATTATACGCTGCTGACATCTGTCGGATAATTCTATAACCTCTACGATCTTTCTACACTAGAGCCATCTATGTCTTACAGCTCTAACTATCACAGTAAGGCTATTATTCTTCAATTGAAATTATAACAATATTTTTAACCAACTAACGTGTACCCGGCGTTGCTGGAATTAATCTTTAGGAGATAGACATATTAAACCGTCGTGGACTTTTTCGTAGGCCTTTTTAGCTATTCAATTTCTTTCTACATTATGTTGATAAATCTCACTAGGTTTAGCCAGCGTTAGCAATATAAGCACCCGAAAATATTTCTTCAGGATTTCATAACAAAACATCGACTATTTTGTAATTTTTATAAATATAATATGCATATATTATATATAAACCTTCCAAAAGAAAATCCCTAAGTGATAGAGAAATCCCTATCACAATTGCGTAGTTTAGAAGAATAAGCGCACAAACAGACAGACGCGGAAAGTGACTTAATTTTATACTATATTGAGAATTTACGGGTCTTTGGAATTAACTTGTGTTAAAAAGGAAGTGACAACAATAAACTGGCATTTCTTTTCTTTGCTATGATACTTATTCACCAATTATAGATTTAAGTCGTAGGAGCACAAATAATATTTATTAAAACAATGATTAAGGGTGCAGTTGAATATCGTCCTGTCAATAGCGATTTTACAGAACTACCAAAACTTATGTCGCTAGACTCGTGTGTGTAATAAGAATAAAGTGATTTAAAACATAGTAAGTAATAATTTAACTAATAAATTCTAAGAAATATTAACGGTTGATTGACAACCCTGTTTGAGTAAAATGTAATCCCAATATAATCTACATTTATACCTACATAAATATATAGAAGAAATACTGAAATGGAGACACCACGTTGATAATATCAGATCGGAACACTACAGGGCCTTCGTAATGTAGTAGTAGCTTTGATTACCGGATTTTTACCTTAACAAACTTACCTTTTTTGAGGTCGGTAAGGATCTACCTAAAATTGTTTCATAATGAATTAATTGCGTTTTTACACACTTTTTGACTAATCGCAATGAAGAAAGCAAATAATTTATTGGTGTAAGATCAGTGGCAAGGAATCCATGTACCAATTGCGTGCCGATTTGAGCTTGGATGAAATAAGTAAAACAAAAATAACGTGGACATGTTTTGAAACTCTGCACTCTTTAGTATATTTATTTAGTTATCTTACCGTAAAAGTCCGAAATTTTATATATCTTTGAAATTAGTTATATATTCTAGCATTTACCGAAATGGTTGTGAACATTTCCGAAATGGAAGCGATCGCAAAACTTTTTCTGGTTAGGTCGTATCCTTCAATTGCAACTCTTGCAAATGTGACTGCGCGATGCACAGAGAAAAATTAGTATTTCTAACTTACTCATATTTTAAAACTATTGGTTTCCCGGTTAAAAACGGGATTTCAGGCCTTTAACGAATGAATTAACAGGTTTTCTGATAAACTTTCAGCAAATTTCGAATCGTGACAATATATTAGAAATTTATTAAAAGTTTATCAGGAAACCTGTTCATTCATTCGTTAAAGGCCGGCAATAATAATAAAATAAAGGGTTACCAATAATTTTAAGAGATTCTTAATAAATTATCAAACTTATTTCTCTCCGTGTGGATTTAACGAGAAATTAACCACAATCAATTGCATGATACTAACCGGTGACCGATCTGAATAGCCAGGTTTTTCCTCTTCCCCATTTCTTTTCTCTATCCACTACTTTCGGCCACAAAACATATGGGATGCCATAGTATTTCTGGCTCCAGACGATTGGAAGCAGTTAAGCAAAGAAAAATCACTATTTGAAATTCGTTCATCGACCACGTGTCGTACTTTTGTCATCCCAGTGTTATCCCTTTTTGCTCAGATAAAATACCTTTTTTAATGAATAATCATATCTAGTACGCAAAAAAGTGGACGAGCCACGTGCTTTTGCAGTGGTACCTGTCAATATTTTTTTTAAAGATATACAAACTTTCCCGGGTTGCTAATAATTTGACAAATTTAGAAAATCTACTACAAAAACAGTAAACGAAAAAACGTTACTTGTGACGTGATGGAGGATAACCAGCCGAGGAATTGGGAACACGACTCCTGGGTCAACCAGAAGCGATGCCAACTTAGCCACTGACCGGTCGTCTGGCCGCGTAAGCGGGCTTGTTTTTACAATAACTCCACACAGATGGTCCTGAAGGAATATTGAGGTATCATATTTGAGGTTGCTGCGTGAAGCGTTTTTTTTACGGAGAGGAAAAAGTGAACGTGAGTCTAGATGTAGAATAGGAATAAAGCAATTCAATATATCCCTATCCACGGTGTTAATACGGCGGAATTATTTTGTTTCCTTTAGATGAACTTAACGATTGCACGTTTTGATATAAAACCATTTGAAATTTAATCCAAACATTACATCATTTCTACATGTACACCTAGCTGCCCGTAGACTGATTTTGATGATTATAGCTTTGATTATTACGCTATCAGAGAAGTGATAAAAAATAACAAAAGCTAGATTTCAAAATAAATTATTTAAAAGGACAATATCAAAAAATCGGTAATCGTCTTCTAGTCTGCTTCAGTGTCACAGTTTTCAATCTTCAACGATGACTGGCAAATAATTTATATAAAAAGTCAGAGGGGTCATGTTCTCACAAGAAAATAATCGCCAATATAAAAAAATTATTTTCCTGGTTATTTTTCCATACATTAAATAATGTGTTTTCTATATTTAAAACAGACTCATATAGGCTAATATCAATCCCTGATGAATTGAAATATAAATTTACCTGTGTTTATCACATAAGAGTCTTAACTTTCTGGACAGATTCCGAAGTTCCCGTCCTAATGAAATCTATATATAAAGAAGAGTATTTGTGGGTGGATTTGTTTTCTATTCCAAATATGGAGTTTTATTCCAAAATTCGTCAAATTTTGCACACTTGACCTACAAACAAGAATAAAGCCTACATGAGTTTTTAGATGAGATCTATAAACCATTGCCATCCCCTTTTCCCATCTCAGAACACAGAATTTTGGGACCTCTCGATCAAATTTAGCACACTCGATGTTCAAAATAAGAGGAAAATTACTAACTACACTGATTTAGAAAAACTTAGAAAACGCGTTAAGCCCGGGCAACGTCGGGGACTTCAACTACAATTACCGACCCATTTCTATCTTACCAATCTTATCTAAAATCTTTGAACGTGTAATCTACGAGAGATTAAACAACTTTCTATCAAAAAAATCGTTCTTATATAAAAAACAATATGGCTTTAGGAAAAAATCAAACACACTTGCGGCAATAAATGACTTAATCAGTAAACTTAGAAGCAGCATTGATGGTGGAAATTATATTTTATCTATACTCATTGACCTTCAAAAAGCCTTCGATACAGTAAGCCATGACATACTTCTCAAGAAACTCGAGAAAATTGGTGTAGTTGGTCCTGCTCTTAATCTATTCAAATCATATCTTAGCAACAGAAAGCAATTCGTTAGCATCAATAATCAAAATAGCAACCACCTACCAATAAACTACGGAATTCCGCAAGGATCCATACTAGGACCACTTCTGTTCCAAATTAATATAAATGATATCTCCCAAATAGTTTTAAACGGTGATATTTTTTTATAGGCAGATGATACTGCAACTTTCTACTGGGGTAAAGATTTAAACATCTTACTAGAAAATGCACAGAGTGACTTAGACAAAATTAACAGTTGGCTCCAATCAAATATCCTTACAATTAATGTTAAACAAACAGGATACATGATTTTAAGCTCAACTCGTAAAATGATTCCTCCTCATGTACCCTTAAAAATTGAATATAACAACCTGCAAATCCTGATACAGGAGAAATATCTTGGGCTGTGCATTGATAAACACCTAACTTTTAAACAGCATATTCAAGATATTAAAGATAAAATCACCCCCTTAATTAGCGTAGTTAGTCGGATATCATATCTGTTCCCAAATAAAATTAAAAAAGGTCTATATTATAGCCTCGTACACTCACATTTAAACTACTTGATTGAAATCTGGGGAAATGCATATGAAACATATATAAATGAACTACAGGTAACACAAAACAAAGTAATCAAAAAGATATTTCATTTCAAACCTAGAACATTAACAAAAAAATTATATATGGAGACAAAACTATTAAAATTAAGAAAATTATATGAATATAATACATGTCTCCTTATTTACAAAATAAATAATAAACTCATACATACAAATACAGAACTCATTAAAACGTCCCAAGTACACACACACTTTACACGGCAACACGATAAAATACATTTAAACACCATACATACTCATTATGGCAAGTAATCCATTGGTTACGAGGGGAGCAACATATATAATTGCCTCCCAGACGAAATTAAAAATGAAAAAAGTGTGGGTACATTTAAAAAGAAATTGTTCAGTTTTATGCTCAATCAACAAAACAATGAAAGTGAATAATATCGTTGTGTAATATATTTATGTGTAATGTATTCGTTATTTCTAATTAAATAAGTGAAAAATGTAATTTTCTTTTATCTAGAATAAAAAATAAATAAAAAACTAGTATAATACATTATACCTAAGTCTAGCGGAATCGTTCCATGGGGGCCATTGATGTACTATATTTAGATGAGACACGAAGCAAAAGAATTGGTTCGATAAGGCCGACAAACAACGGAAACTGCCGAACCTGGTACCCGCGCACCGCTCCTCGCAAGCGCATAGTGGAACCCGTTCCGACGAGATATTCTAGATATTATAATAAAATTATTCTACAACTCCATTATGCGGCATTTCCACCTACACTAATCAAAATGAGCTATTTGTTGCGAAATATAACGAGACTGTGGTCATTTCTGTCACTCTCCAAGCTAATCCTGAAGCTCCATCTTTCAAAGGTGTAATCAGCCACACTCGAAGTGAAGCCTCCCACCCACAGGAGACTATGAAGCAGGGATGGCGCAGGGCGGGTAGTGATGTGGAGTGGCAGTATCAGGGCCGCCAGTCCCGGCCACTCGAGGGAGATGGACAGGGCCGATACATCCCTCCCCACCCCCTACATTCACAGATAAGAAACACTTCACAGGAAGTAGACCAGCTAGCCGCTAGCCGCTAGAAGATGGTGTTTTCCATTTGCATTCATTAACTTGTTTCTGACGTTTGTTTCCAATTTTATTTTTGTAAATGGGTTTGTTAGTCCACATCACGGAAGTAATATTTAAAAGCAGTTTAGACGCCATGGATTTAACGAGCCTTATTACTTAGCGTGAATCTACGCGTGACACACGACTGACTGCTCTGTATAATGTCCCAAAGTCTAATAATTATTTCGGAAATTTGCCAATTCAAAGGCTGCACAGATTTGGTAATAAGCAATACGTCGGAATAGTTCAATCGATGTGTGCCACCACCACTCAGTGTCCACACTAAAATTCACTCTATTAGAATCTTTTTCAAGTACCCTTTTTAACTTTGCATTAATTTATCTACGTAATATGTATTATGCATGCAAGTCTTCAAAGCTTGAATAAACACGGTAAGCATTTAACAAACCGTCGCACTATGGTCCCCTTAGAGGAAACTAGCTAGACAAAAAGATTTCAACGATGTTTTTATTTATGCACAAAAATATTCTCACAACATTGAAAAATGTCTATAGTATTATGTTCACATCGATAAAAAATTTAAAACAATACGCGCGATACGTGGCAACGTTGTAAACAAGACACTTTGGATGTGCCAATCGTTCGCCCTGCGGTCAGTCGCTTTCGGGTGTGCACTCATTTATGGTGTGCACGCTGTTCGATCGTTAGTGTTGTTATTTGAAATCGGAGAGAAATTAGAGAAATATAGAAATTAAAGTATATTGTATGTTCTTTTAAATTGATTTAATTATTTCATAATTTGCCAATTCAACATTACTTTCATTATTAATTAAAAATCGTGAAAAAAGTATCAATATTTACAATTATTTACCAAAGTTTCATTAAACTTTCAAAATCGTGTACCGATTTGTACCACCAAACGAAACTACTTTCATATAAAACCATTCTTTATGTGTAATATCTTATAAAATCGTTTGCTCAAACTTGCTCTTTTGTCTTTTACAGAGCCTCTACCTACAATCTATCGTATGGATATTTTGGAGATTCTAGAAGTAAAGGGCACGTCAAAGTTGAATTGTGCTGCAATACGGCAGTATGTTTATGAACATATAAAATATTTATTGAAGAAAAACAGTTTTTAAAGTCTCGAGGACAGTTTATTTAAGAAAAAAATCTCTTCGTTTATATTAATATTTAGAAAATGGTTTGAAGTCAGGAGAAGTACTTTAGAATTGAAGTTTAAACACGCAAAATGGCTTAACACCGTTTTTATTCTTCCTGTAGAGATGCGTGATGAGGGACTACGTGGTAGACCAGAAAAATAATTTGGTTTATATGCTCGTCAAAAAGCAAAACAAGAAAATTAAATGTCTTCTGAACTCTCGAAGTCCACAAGAACTCTCTCATACTACTCAAATCAGCTTGAGGTCAGATGGAAAACGGGATGCTGCCAAAATATCAACAACACATTACGATGTCTTACCTGGTGGTGTCTTAAAATTATTATCGATTCCAGAAGTTCTAGCGAAGAAAATACAGAAGTCTGTTAACAAAGCCAATGTTGGAACATTAGCATTTAATAATAGTGACGATAGCGACTCGGCCAGTAATTCCTAAACAAAAAATTTCATTCGGTTTTGTTTTCATATTATGTTAAAAAAAGATTTTTAACTAATAACTTAAAATAAGTACTTCGTTATGACTTAACCGAACCATTATACCATAGGCATTTTATTAGTAATTAATTTTGTTTTAAAAAATGGCTAAAATAAATGCATATTTTTTTTATTACATTGTGACCCTTTTGCATCAAATGCCATGAAAAATATTTTTGTCTAGCTAGATCGGGATTTGGGACCGCTGTGCGTCGGTCCAATAATTAACAAATGGTTAATTGGCTTGGGTAGATGGTAAAAATGTTAAAAATACAATGTCATTTAAAATGATATCATTCGTACCTATTAATAAACACGCAAATAGTTTGAATAAAAACAATTTATTACATACACGCATATTTCGATCTGACATTACATAATGGCACATGCACACAATTTAAATAATTTTAGGAATTTTTTTTTTTTTTTAAACTTTTATTAAAAATAAATCAATTAAGATATACGTAAATAAAAATATACAAATAAAGTAATTAATAAATGGACAAATAAAGAAATTAATAAATATGAATGAAGGAGGTTTCATTAAACTCAATTCTAAATTCGTCAATAATGTACATAGGTAGGTACTTTAATATGTTTATATTTTGTGACGATATAATATATTTTGTTTTAATGAAAAAAGTATCTTTGATGCGTTTTTTGTTGAGATTTTATACTTATTCTATTGAATGCTTGTTTTGACGTCCCTTGTCAGTCTCACCAAAACAAACCAATATTTTAGCTGAATTATAATGTTTAGGTTTGACTCTTCCCATTGTGTTCTGGACAGCATTATCCCGGTCCGCCTCACCTGAATTGCGTAATCTTCCATTTTCCGCTCGGTGTCGCCCGACAGCATTGTGTCAGTGCCAGTGACTATTGTCAGGTGTGCTGTTAGCCAGGTTTGCTGACAGCTGACGGTTGAGACTCCCATGCGAAGTCGGACAACTACTCAAAATATTTGCAAACCTGCCATTGTTTACAGTGATATTCAAATGGCGGAAGATAAAAAAATGTTTGACTTGATGTAGGTGCACCAGGGAACGGCAACTATTTAATATTTCAAGTGTTTTCGGACCCGAAGAATGAAAGGTTAATTTCTCACATATATACAGTAGAAAATTAATTTTCAATATTAAATGCGTAAGTTGGTGAATGAAGTTGTCCATGTATATTTTTTCGTTCTTATCTTCATTTATCCCACAAATATACAACCTTTTCACAGACGCTGACATTTGATAAAATGTGTTGTAATAAAAATTATATAAAAATAACCGACTTCAAAAGAAGTATTAAGATACGGATTTTCGACACAGGAACGATGAATATACATACATTGCTGCAACCTAACTGCTTTATAATTTCCCTCTTGTAATTATAACACACTTTGTTTTAGTAGGTCTTTATAGACCTACTAAAAAAATGAACGTCCTTACATTAAAAAAAACTAATTTTTTATTCACACACGAAACCGCGTCCAATGTGACCTTAGAACGGGGTACCCCAGTAAGGCCACATTCTTTTCTAATTTACACACGAAACCGCGTCTATTGTCTAATGTGACCTTAGAACGGGGTACCCCAGTAAGGCAACATTCTTTTCTAAGTCACATATGAAACCACGTCCAGTGTGACCTAAGAACGAGGTACTCCAGTAAGGCCACATTCTTTTAAATTCACACACGAAACCACGTCCAGTATGACCTAAGAACGATGTACTCTAGTAAGGCCACATTCTTTTAAATTCACACACGAAACCACGTCCAGTATGACCTAAGAACGATGTTCTAGTAAGGCCACATTCTTTTAAATTCACACACGAAACCACGTCCAGTATGACCTAAGAACGATGTACTCCAGTAAGGCCACATTCTTTTAAATTCACACACGAAACCACGTCCAGTATGACCTAAGAACGATGTACTCTAGTAAGGCCACATTCTTTTAAATTCACACACGAAACCACGTCCAGTATGACCTAAGAACGATGTACTCTAGTAAGGCCACATTCTTTTAAATTCACACACGAAACCACGTCCAATGTGACCTAAAAACGGGGTACCTCAGTAAGGCCACATTATTTTCAATTCACACACGAAACCACGTCCAAAGAGACTTTAGAACGGGGTACCCCAGTAAGGCCACACAATAAAAATTAATCTAATTATCAGTATTGTTATTTATAATTATATTTATGTAATACATGCTTATTATAGTTAAGTAATTTAAAATACAAGGCTTCTGCTGAAATAAACACCCGTTGACATTTCCCAATTCAATTGGAAAATTTGCAAAGTAGACAATAATTGGTAGTTCATAATATGTTAAGGAAAACTTTTCCAATGGCTTTTTTTATCGATTAGTTTACATACATTAAACAAATTTTTACCATCGTTGGTTTTGATTTGAATCAAATGCATACAAGTATTTTTACGGTGATGGCGTGTCCACGGACGGGAAATTTATGAACCTACTTGATTATAAACCTTTCTTATCATACGAAAAAACTTTTAATATAAACAAATACTATGTTCCCCTGGTTATAAAATTGTAGAAATGGAGACATAGAGACTGTACCATCATCTCCGTTTATGTACCCCTGAGCTTCCCGTGTAAGGTTAACCAGCTAATCCAAGCGTGTGATCTCCGGTAAGGTTTGACTTACACTATTCAGATAACTACCTCTTCCAGGTACCTCAGAGCAACTCCGGGTAACCACCTATACCTTTAGTCTCCAAATAAATCTAAGTACCTACCTACATACCAACCTACCTGCTGGTCCATCGTAGTGAGAAATATCTCTAAATAGTGTAAAATAAAGTCGCTATCCGTGTCTGTTTGTGCGCTTAGTTCTTCTAAACTATGCAACGGATTTTTATAAAATTTTTATTGTCATAGAGAATTTCTTCCGTATTACATATATAATATATGTGTGTTATAATTATAGAAAGTAGAGCAAAGTCGACGTTTTGTAATAAAGTTAAAAAAAAAAATCGGGCGCTTACATCGCTAACGCTGGTTAAACCTTATGAGATATATCAAAATGGAGTTCTACGGAATTGTATATCTTAAAAAGGTCTACAGAAAAGTTGACATTGTATATGTCTATCTCTTAAGGATAACCTCCAGCAACGCCGGGTACATGTCAGCTAGTTATGTATCTATGTACACGGTGTCGGGAAAATAGTATTACAAGCGGAAAACTGATAAATCTAATCTAAAGAAACTTCAATACATTTTTTCAATGTGAGCTTTTCGGTTTATTTGCTGTTATTTGTAAAGCAGTTGTTTTTCTAGAGCTAAGTACATTTTTGAAATTTTTTGGCTTCGTCACAAGAAAGAGTTGACTTTATAAGCTCATTAATTATTATTTATACTACATCTTGATGCACACATTATTTTTGACATTTTATGGTTTAGGTTTACTAAACTATTGTTTATTTTAGTTGTTTTTAAAAAATATCATCGATTAGGGCCCTTGGTTGGAATCCCTCGTGAATTTACTAATTCATAGTCTAGAAAAATAAAATCTGATGCTTACCGCTAATTTTATAGTTGAAAAACGTTTGATAAATTTTCAAACCGTGTTTCATAAAATATTTTAATGCTAAGCTCCTGTTTTTATTAATCTTAAATATAAATAACTTACATCTGTAGGAATCCCTCGAGAAAAAAATGAGATTTTAGTAATACGTTCATCAAAAATGATTCAAATATGAGCGTCGAGCAAACCCCCGTTATTAGAGTCTTATGTCGCCTTAATAATAATAGGAACGAAGGGCCAAGGGTTCTTGGTATCCGGTACTTGACAGTTATGCGAAAACTGAATGTCGAAAACCACATTAATTTCACCAATAACGCTGAAATATCGGCCCTAAACGCTTGCGTTACGGTTTTACTTCTACAATCTACATACATAAACACACTCTTCACCCCAATATACACATCTTCCCTGATGATGGAAGCTTTACCGCTCTCCGAAATGTTGGTTAAAAAGCGGAGGAGGCGCAACACTACATAATAACCTAAGAAATAATCTCGATAATAGAAGAAAAATGATCCTTTATTGTTTACAATCCATTCCATGAAAACGTTGTCATATTTGAAATGATCCTGTATTGCTTACTATCCATCCCATGAAAACGTTGTCATATTTGAAATGATCCTGTATTGCTTACTATCCATCCCATGAAAACGTTGTCATATTTTAAATGATCGTGTATTGCTTACTATCCATCCCATGAAAACGTTGTCATATTTGAAATGATCCTGTATTGCTTACTATCCATCCCATGAAAACGTTGTCATATTTGAAATGATCCTGTATTGCTTACTATCCATCCCATGAAAACGTTGTCATATTTTAAATGATCGTGTATTGCTTACTATCCATCCCATGAAAACGTTGTCATATTTTAAATGATCCTGTATTGCTTACTATCCATCCCATGAAAACGTTGTCATATTTTAAATGATCCTGTATTGCTTACTATCCATCCCATGAAAACGTTGTCATATTTTAAATGATCCTGTATTGCTTACTATCCATCCCATGAAAACGTTGTCATATTTGAAATGATCCTGTATTGCTTACTATCCATCCCATGAAAACGTTGTCATATTTGAAATGATCCTGTATTGCTTACTATCCATCCCATGAAAACGTTGTCATATTTGAAATGATCCTGTATTGCTTACTATCCATCCCATGAAAACGTTGTCATATTTGAAATGATCCTGTATTGCTTACTATCTATCCCATGAAAACGTTGTCATATTTGAAATGATCCTGTATTGCTTACTATCCATCCCATGAAAACGTTGTCATATTTGAAATGATCCTGTATTGCTTACTATCCATCCCATGAAAACGTTGTCATATTTGAAATGATCCTGTATTGCTTACTATCCATCCCATGAAAACGTTGTCATATTTTAAATGATCCTGTATTGCTTACTATCCATCCCATGAAAATGTTGTCATATTTTAAAATGATTGTCAGATTTTTTCCTACTCCAAACAAGTGTAAACCAGAATCGTGTCACTGTTCCACTCGACTGAGCTTTTTTCGGCTTTCGATCCGAGAAATTAATCTCATTGCGGTCACTATCCCCCATCTCCGTTCATCTCTACCCATTCCATCTCTCTCTTCATCTCACGTCACGTGACTCGTGTTTCACTCACATCCTGGGCCGTCTTGAATTGGGGTTTCGACACCTGTACAAAGAATCCAAAAATAAACATAAAATAAAATCATTATGTTTGCATCACCCTCTTTTTTTTAAGCTATATATTGAATGAATTTATCTATAATACCTACAACAAGAATAATGTTTCATTTCCACCGCCTTCAATCCCCCTATATATCTATCCTTTCCCAATTGATTTATATTATTTATTGATTACAATAATCCAAATACAATTTTTATACTCACGCCAAGAATCAGAGTTGATTAGAAAAATTGCAACCTGGTAATAGAAAACCATTCAACGTTAATATGTAGTTAATAATTGAATGAGCGTCGCGAAGTCCCGACTTAAACCCGCTATTCACCTTCCGGTTTGCAGGACTGCTTGCAAGACTGCAGGTTAAACAAATCTCTCGATTCGATTGCAATAGTTTATATTTTTAATGATTATTTCTTATATTTCATACTGATATTATATTTCACTACTTACCATAATGTCAGAGATCGAGACCACGTTAACTCTTCGGCCTCGCCACCTAGCGCCACCCCAGCGCTGTTAATGTTCCCACATGAAATAATGATGGGCCAGTCTGTCACTAGCTATTTATATTCCTCAATTGATTGACATCGCCAGGTCCCGTCAGTACACACACCGTAGTCAGGGTGTCAGCAACGGCCCCAACCAACCTATCTGCATTCATTTCAGAACTTTATCTTACTAGATCACACTTGCTGCCTTTGTCCTCGCCAGGAACATAGCTCACACAGGGGGCACTGGTGAAAAAACTTATTGACTAAAAATATTGTTAATTTATTTAAGAATCTCCACAAATTATTCGTAATCAGGTTAAAAGGGGATTGCAGGCCATTTACGAATGAGTTGATAGGTATCCTGATAATTTTTTAGTAAAATACCAATGTTATGTCACGATGTCGGAACACGTTTTCAAAACGTGTAGGATATATTATTAAGAAAAATGCGGGTGCAAGAACAGGTATTCCAATATTTTTACCAATTTACTAAAAGTTTATCAGGAAGCGGCCTGCAGTCCCCCTTTTAACCGGATCACTATAATTTGAAGACATTTTTAATACAAATAAGTTATCTCTTGTGCTTTGCATAAAAACCTTGTCTTTTAAACATAAGTTAATCTCTAAAACAATGTAATAAATCAGCGATACTCATGTTTTCTCCCAGCGAAGAAAGGAAAGAGAGGATTGAAAGTCAAAGGATACTCTGGATCATAATTTATTAGATTGTCCAATCATTTAACAATTTGCAAACTTCATGTATAAATTATTGACTCGTTAAACGTTAAACTTTAAACTCCCCATCCTTACCTGTTCTCCTTGCCTTCTAAGGACGGGTTGTATCAGAGAATTTGAAAAATTCTTCAAATTTAAGTTAATTTTTAAGTTCTGTGAAAGTTCTTTTCAATTTCTGTTATTATTTTAGTTCTGTCAAGTAACTGACCTATCATTATATTACTACAGATCTTGAATAGGACATTCACAGAACTCGCGAATGAACGTTGAAATTTGATGAATCGTTCAAATTCTCTGAAACAACCCGTCCTTATTCTCACCACTCTTGAAATTCACCACCAGCATTTCAATCACATCATTTACCGTTTTATCGAAATACAATTTTTTTCTTGCAGCGCTATTGCTTAAAGGTTTCTATTTTTAGTTAGTCTATTACCAGTTCTCTATTGTTCATGTTAGTGACTCTTCTAATATAATCTGTACTCACTACTTACGTTTGTTTACTCTAATCTGCCCTATTGTTATAAATAAGTTTATTTCTTCCGTGCAACTGAATTTAGTTTTAAAAAAGTAACTAATTCTAAACTGCGACATGCATCTGGGTTCATTTATAATTATCTATTACCTAAGTAGATATTAATCTGTTATATTATTAGTACCTACCTACCTTCAATAATATTATTATCAAAATCAGTGTACGCCGCGCCTTTTGTCTCTTGCCGCACAACAGTACCGGTGGCCTGTGAAGATTTTATGCAGTATGCACAAGATCTATGTATGATATTTTCCAAGTATTTCTATGTTATCTTCGAAATATTTATTTTATCTAACATTTCGTGATATTCGCCTTATTGCTTTTTGTCAGATTCTTAAATTACATTCCAAACCAAAAATCGTTTACACTGGCACTAAAATTTGGTCGTTTTGTTAGGTTTTTGTTTAAATAAAATAATTATTAAGATGAAGATAAGAGTGGGAAAAAAAGGAAGGAAAGTATTGAAGCTGATTTTGGTATTTTGGGATTTACGTTCAGAGAGCAAGTCGTTGCAAAAATGCAATTGATTTAGAGTGGTGGGTCTTTTCACTTACGCCAAGGCAGAGCAGGCAATCAGGCAAAAAGAGATTGCAAAATTTACCGTCAGATTAGCAGATAATTTATATTGTTTTAAGTGTATCAAGTGAATGCGTAGATATGTTTTGACTCAATTTCTTGAAATAATAATAATTAAGTCACCCTGCCTTTCTATTATAAGGTCCAGATAAGAAGAAAAAGCTTCTTCCCACAATACTATAGGCCAGTTATTTCACAGAACTTGAACAAATCATACATTTTCAAAGTTAATTTTCATATCTGAAAGTTTTTTTTTTAATATCAGTTATTATATTTTTCACAGAACTAAAATAAAACTAATTAACTATTCTGTTTCACAGAACTGAAATAAAAACAGAACATGAATAGAACTTGATAATTAACTTAGAAATTTGATGAATTCTGTAAAACAACCCGTTCTAATAGTAATTATTTTCACATATTGAATGCAATAATATTCGGATAATTTTGTCGTTCTGGCAAAAGAACATCGTTCAGTATTACGTTACTCGAAATAGCCAATCTTTCATCTATCCATTATGCAACCTTTTATTGTACTTAGATTCGTGATTTCTGCCTAACAACACTAATGTTTATAGTGCCACATTATGTGAGTCAACACCGATGTGAGACTAAAGTGGTGATAATGTAGTCACAAAAAATTAAAATAAATTAATTAGAGTTTCGTTGTAGCAACTGAGTATAATTGAATGTGACATGTCCAAATATCTCATAGGACTCATTAACCTTGTGGTTTACAATAAGTGCCGCGGAGTAGTTCACGTCCCTTTCTACAACTCCTCGAGTATCCAACTCTACCAGCTTCGCTGCAGTACCTCTACCTGTACTTGTACTTGTATATTATATTTAACCATAGTCCAGTGCACTATATCCACACTGAACTAACGGTGTGATATTTGCTTACTCACAAAAACCGCAGAGATCCATTTCTTAGTTCAGTCGAGTGAGATGAGGCCTGACCAAACAATCAACTTGTATTTTTTTCTGAAATTCAACGCGTAGCAAAAGTGGTCAAGTCTACAGTTCAGGTACTATTGTTGTGAACTTGGTAAATGTTTTTTTGACTACTTCCGTATAACTAACGCATAGTGCAACATAATAGTCAACGACAACAACACAATATTACGGGTATATTTAAATAGGTATGTAACTAAAGTTTTCCCTTACAAGTAAAAATAAAAGTGTTTGGAAATGGAAACGTGCTGATTTATACAATTACCATAAGTTTAAATGGAAAACAATCTATAATCAAAGCGAAAGGTAAATGAGAGCTCAGTGTGGTTTCAATATATTCTTCTACATTTGGAATTTGCCTAAAAATGACGGTGATCTACGGCCGTATGATTTACGACCCAGAATGTCCAAAGCTTCCAACATAATAACACATACAATAGCCACACCTTCCCAGAAACACGACACACCAGGAACAACATGACCCAACAAGGGATTCCTATACTTAGCACTTCGTTCACCAAAGGAATGTGATTGCACAAACGCTAAAAAGGTACAAACACTTATTCCCGCAGGATCTATACGTGGTTTAGTCACACAGAGATTTTATCTTTTCACTCTTGGAAGACTCACGGATGGGCAAAACACACTTAAGGGTCCTTGGGGGATTACCTTACCATACCCCAATAGTAACAGTAATCATTGTTTGCAAATATTGAAGGCTTTCGTTTTGTTGTACCTATTCATTAATCAAATCTGCATTCACTGCAACAAAGGACTAAATATTTCACCACAAACCTTAAAATAAACACTAGGCCTAGCGAGTAATTTGGTTTCTTTTACTTACGACCAACATCGTGTATTATTTATTTAGACAATGGTTATTGATAACGCATCACATTTTGCACACCTACACATATTCAGTTTTAAGTATTGACTAATTGGCATTATGGAATTGGTTTCTATAATTGCATAAAATAAGTGTTATAGAATAATAAATTTCACAAAAATAAACTATTAACTCTCTAGTGAAGAGAAACTGGAAGTCGTTGGAACATAATGGAATGTTACTTTGTGCTTTTACACAAACACGCCAATAAGTTTTTTAACAAGAAATTATCCTTGGTATATATGCTCTGAAAAAGATTCGGTTGTGTCGAATCTAGTTAGCATATTCTTGAACATAAAATTGATGTGCACAAACGAACAGTAGGTATCTTGATAACCTTTTAGAATATTACCTTTATATAACTCTATTACCTTTTCCCCATATTAAATTATTTTCTTTGGTTTTTTAGTAGAATGAATGAAAGAATATCGATCAAAATTAGTCCTCTGGCTGACGTTAAAGAAAATGGAACCTGCGTATTGTATTTATTTAAATTGTTTTACCGAGCTCAATAGAAAAGATAAAAGGATTAGGCCAATATGGTCTTGTTGCCACGCGTTGATCATTATAATTTTAATATATTGTAAGACATCAAATGAAATCGCTTAATTGAAAAGTGGACTAGTAGATGAAATAATATTGACGAGAATTAGAAAACTGAATACAAAATAAAACTGGTGTTCTCTCTGTCCAATATGCTCCAAAATATGGTAGAAGATTTCGGCTCTGTAGCCCACAACCAAAAAGGAAGTTATTTTTATCATTTAAACTAATATAGCAAGAGTGCATACCGTATGATGTCCGGACTTCCCAGCCACTGTAATGCCTCCTCGGTGTTCACGGAAGGGCAAGTTCCTGCATTTGCAGTTCTAAGAACCAGGACGGCTGGACTGAGGGAAAGTATCTACCACTCCTGAAATATCCCCACCATCGAATCCTGCCTCACTTCAAGATCGAGTTTCCAAGAACTTTGGAGAAAGATATTGGGCCCTATAATCTTCGATCCGGTAATAACGCATACAAGTAAGTGTTCAATTAATTATTTCATTTTATTTAAAAAAATATATATTTATGTTCCCATTGTGTATTTATTCTCTCACGATACTACATTTTTAGTTTTAGTTTTTAAATTTTAAAATATTTTTTGTTTTTATTTATAAATATATTTTCTTGAATTCTTGTACGTATGTGTGTACGTACTCGTATTTATACGTATATATGTGGGATTGCACTTATCTCCCCAGATTCTGGAATAAAGGCCAGTATTGTTATTATTATCTGTCATAGAAGTGTTTCTAGGGAATAAAATCAAAATGCTAATTTATTGAAAACAGTAATTTAGGATGTGTAATATCAATTCGATGGCGGACGGATTAGCACATGTGATATTATCAGCATAAATCAATTTGGGAGTTTCATTTTGCTGCGGCTTATTGTGTCACATTCTCATGTGTCAGTAGTTACAGGCTGAAATCAACCGCTGTAGTAGAACCACTGCCATTTGCGTTAAATATTAAATAATAAAAAAGAACCCTTCGGTGCAATATAAAGAGTCGGAAAAATTTATAACCAATATGGCCTGATATTGAAGGTGACCAAGCGAGACCACGGAATCCTTTATCCATCTATTGCATCATGTTATGTAATTCAAGATTAGGCAGGCCATAATTTATTCTATCTCTAATTGGCAATTGGTTTTGACTGTTCACTTTCATCCAGGAATACTGACGTAAGAATAGTCAGTGGTGTGGTGTATGGGAAATACGTTTTGGTTCGAAATTATTTTTTTTAAGTGAAATAAAGTGGATATTTGATAGGTATATTACAATTTGGGAGGCGGGTAGAGGCACTGCCGCCCGGGAACCATTTATTGGATAACTAAAACACCGGCCATATGTCACCCCGAGTGGTTTGCTACGTTTGGTGACTTAGCAGGGGTGCCCGGGTTCGTGGGATGAGATTTGTCTAGGTGTTGGCGGTGGATGCGTTTACCCACCTAGAGACTGGTTGAGGGAGACCTTTCGACCTCTCGAGCCTGGCTCTCTCGACCCGTCGCCTTGGACCGCAGTGGGAGATATGGATTCATTCGTCCGTCACTCCTGGACACATTGACCACCAGATTCCTATCCACCCCTCACACTTTATTCTTTCCCAGAACAGTTGCATTCTGAAGATTTTAAACCTTCCGCAGTAGAAGAATATTCAGCCAAATAACTGTGATTAGAAAATACTGAGTAAAATACAAACTATGAATATGCGTTGTAAAGCATGGTCCTTATCCCTAATCCAAAACTAAGACACAAAAACAGAAGTCTCTGAACCCAAAATCTTTGAACTTAAGTCAATCAAATCAGAATAAAATTGAACCATGAATTTAGTTATTTTAAATCGAACATCTAATTTAGCATGAGAACATTGTAATATTATATAGGGCTGCGATGGGCTGGACAAATAAAAATAATGTCAGAAGATGGGACAGCAAAAATCATGACCAAATGGGTGTTTCAGTGAAAGCGACTAAGAAGCATACGGAGGAAAAAGTCCCTCAGTGTAGAAGAGGAATTGGTCTGGGGAAGGATGAGATAGGATAATACCGAAAATTGCCGGCTAATAATAGCTAAATGAGGTTAAATCCCACCCTGGGCTGCATCGCAGTTAATTCTCAATAGGACGTGATGGAAATCGAATACGAGGATGTTACTTACAGCCTTGACAGTCCGTTCTCTGTTTTCCCCTGGTTTGTACGCGGTGTTACTCTCTGGAGCCTGCATGGCATTTTTTCTCGACTCTACGCACTGCCTGACTGCTTCCTGCCTGCTCTACCTTGGATCTTGTTTGACTCCGGACCTCTTCTCACTCTTAGATCGTTACCGCCAAGACATCCTTCCACCTCACAAGGATTCGATATCTTATATAGCGTCTCCAGAACCAGGTCCACTGCAAGCATGGACTTAGCGGCCCTATTGTACTATCTTTGTGAAGGACAACGTCACTTGTAGTTAACAAGGTATTCCATAACCTGATTTCTTCTAAACTCTAAACAAACATTTCCTAGACATCCACTGCAACAACTCTCTGGGGTACCAACTCGTGTATAGTGTACCTCTATCTGGGGACAAACTAACTCCGATAATAATGAATGCAGCTGTTCAGCTTCCTACAGCCATAGCATAAGTAGCACAGGTAGCTAGTGCCTAGACGCATCACATACACACAGTCAGGTACGTACAGAGGAAGTTATTAGATGCGACGTAGTGTGAGTGCTGACATTAATATACGTGTCGGAGTAAGCCCCTGCTATCTAAATCCCCATGCTCAGGTCCAGCTATACAAACAGCCTCACCTTATCTGGGCGCTGAGGATATTGCCTATGCCCTATTTCCTTCCACATACGCGGGAAACGAGTGGATGGAAGTGCAAAGAGGGACTGAGGAAGGAAGGTAGGTGAGTAGAGTGACTTTTTGGCGGGAAATCCAATAATTGTGTCTATAAATCTTTCATTTCTCTTAGTAGTATTTTGCTTCCTAATTGAAATCAGTTTAGCTTTATTCAAACGAATCAAAGCAAGCTACTGTAAGTCCATTATTTCTTTTTATTTTTTGGAATAACTTAGTGAGTAAAACCTCAAATTGTAATATTTAATTATTGAAGACAATATTAGCGATTCCTAAACGAAAATCTGAAACAGAAAAATCAGAAAAAGATACGGTCGCATCTAGAACAATCCAATTTTTTCAAATTCAATCCATTATTTCTTTTACTTTGTGTTTAAGACTTATTTAGAAAAACCAATCACTTTGCGAATGCATATATTACACCAAATATTGGTGTTATTTATTTGAAAAAAAAAACCCTATAATATATGTAGGTACATAAGGTAACCGGTTGTAAAATGCACTAACTTCGGGAGGTGGTTCTAAATGATTTTAGAAGTTAAAAAAAAAGATTTTTTTAAATTTCTACATTTTAAGGTAGTTTTCAGGAAAAAAACGTTAAATTTTTATAATGAAAAAAATCCACCAAGAAGTTATTTTTCTTTCAACTTTAACATGAAAAAGAATCACCTCCCGAAGTTCATTGACATTACCACAGAACACGTTGTACAGAAATAATAGTTTCTTAGTAATATTTAGAAATTCCTGGTTTTGTTTGGATACACAATCTAATTGAAATAAATTACTGTATATTTTTTCAAATACTGTTTACATAGTTAATTTTTTTTGTGGTATACGGTAGATTTTTGGCGCAGTCTGGCATGATCTCATTCAGCCCTGTCTTTTTTTTAATCTAACAGTTTTTAATGTGGAATCCGCATTAGATTCGACGATACATTCTAAAGTGCAAGAATTTTGATAAACTTGTAAACTAAAGAATATAAATATATTTTGTTGGTGGTAAATATTTTTATTTTATTTTCCCCATGTAACCATCCAAAATTAATACTGTCACAAATAAATTGTATTATTTAATGAAATAGTGACACCTGAGAGTTTTACCATAGATTATAAAAATCCCATAGTGTGTTTTTGCTATCTTCACAAACCCTAAAGCAAGCATCTATTTTTGATATTTGTACAAAAATTGATCCATTCATGAAAAGAATTATTAAACATGAAATCTCACATTCCGGTAGTAAAGATTTGATAAAGAGAAGCATCGAAAAGAAGGTTTCACGGAATATGTACAGATAAAGTAAAGGCAAACAGAACCACAGGCAGAGGTCTGAGGTCTGAGGTCCGGAAGCGACCAACTGCTCGTGACAAGTTAATTCCTTCGCAAATAGAAATATCAATCAGCCGAGGGAATATTTATAACGCACTCGATATGGGCTGGAATGATTGACACCCGAGCCGATATGTAATATATGTTATATTGCGGGGAGTAGCTACCTTTTCGTGTTGGGTATTTAATACAACTGCTCTATTGAAATAACCACGGATATTAATACTGCTTAATGCTGGTAGGTAGAACTCGTGTTATTACCGCGAAAACAGATAGGTTGAGTGGAAACCTGCCTATAATTAATCTATTCCGTCATAAATATTCGCAGTGTTTCAGGCAATGGGTTCTGTCATCGAGTTTATATAGTTTTAAAAGTAAAGATTAAAGGCCGAATCGTTCAAAGTTCCATTGTTTTTTAATGTCAACACAACCAGTGTCCCTAGTCCCTGCTGACCCCTGCTGACCCCTGCTAACCGGAGCCAGTAAGACTATGGCATTCCCATTTGGGGTAAATTTTATCAGGCTGAATGGTGTAAAAGGAGATGTGGGGGAAGTACATTGTTATCTGAATCTGGTACCTTACAAACATGACTTCAGAAATTTCAAGCAACGATTATGAATGATGGTTTTTCCAACAGGGCGATACTGAAAGCATCTACCACTCTGGAATTTTTTATGGTAAAAAAGTAAGGTAGTAAAATAAATGTTAATTTTGGTAGTTAGTTAGGCCGTCTTTCCTAAATATGTTCATACAAAGTAGATTTTTTTTTAAATATTTTAATCAATAATAATTTAATCAATAATATTTTAATCATATTTTAACAACGTCCCGTTGGCGTCATGTATCTTTTATCAGGAGATTTTTCAATGTGGATGAGTGTTTCAGGCTAATAATTATTGCTTATAAAAATAAATATTTTAATATTTACGCTAACATTTATATATATTTAAAAGAATATTATATTTAAGGTCATGTGTATACTTTATCAGCAAAGGGGTACTCTTGTACCTGATAAGGGAGCCACGATTCTTGTTTGGCTGTATATCATAACATGTTTTGTATAAAAAAAAAAATTGATGTAAATTTTTTTATGAAAAAATGTTCTATTTTATTTGTTTAATATAATGCTTGGCATTTGTGTTGTTTTAAAATCAGTTAATAAAATGATTTCCATTTCTCATTAGTTTGTAAAATTCTTAATATTCTTTTCTTTACACATTTCGATAATGGAAGCTTGCTTCAACATGGCATCGACATACGACATGTATGTAGAAAAAAATAATTTTAGAATCCCACAAGGAACTGTGTTGGGCCCAATACTATTCATATTATACGTAACTGAACTTTTTGAACTTCCAATCATCGAAATGATTATATCTTATGCGGATGATACAGTATTAAAGATTGAAGAAAACTCTTGGAAAGAGGCCGAAATATCGGCAAATAATGGAATAAATATCATTAAACAATGGTTTGATAAAAATTACTCTCTTTAAATATTGAAAAAACTCATTACCTCTGAGCCTAACAGAGAATATTTCAAATATAAATGTAAACATTAAAGTTCACGACAAAAATTGTCTACTTAAAATCACACCCTGTAACTCAAATTTTATATATATTAGTAGTAAAGAATAATTAAAATATCTCGGAATAATTATAGACAATAAACTCAAATGGAAAAATCAAATAAACTCCACAATAAACAGAATAAGGAAACTAATATATATATTCTTCAGACTTAGAAATACTATCTCATTAAAAATATTAAAAGAAATTTACTTTGCACTTGCGCACTCTGTACTACAATATGGAATCATAGCTTGGGGGGGTGCATATAAATCATGCCTTCTCCCACTCGAAACAATTCAAAAAATTCTTATAAAAATTATCCTAAAAAAACCATATTACTACCCAACAATAAATGTATTCCAGGAATTCGCTCTTCAAAAAGATATCTTTAATGAAAATAATACCCCACTTCTAAATATTTGCATAAAGAATACTTCTGTTGGTGGTGTACCAGCCGTAAGAACCACAACAGCACAGAATCACTATGTATATAAAGGAATAAAATTATTTAAGCAATTATACGCTGATATGCGAACAGAAAAAAAATACGACAAATATAAAAAAAAATTAAATCATATTTTTGTAGTACCACCAAAGATATTAGAAGAACGAGATATGCTATGTTGGCCGCCGGACCGTAGGCGGAGTACTACCTAATTAGGGTACTTTGAACGGTATCGGGACGTGTACGCACAGAAATCTGTTCTATGTATTAGTGCGGATACCTTAGCGTAAGCGAAGGTGTGCAGTAGTATTGGTAAACAAAACCGGCGACACTGGGCAAAACAATTCGAACTGCTCATAGCACATCTCGTTCTTCTAATATCTTTGAGTACCACCATATAATTTTAACTTCCTCTTATTATTCTTGACTGTTTTGGTATTCCTAATGTTTTATATACAACTCATAGACATTTCTTATTTTAATTACGAGTACCTTTATAATCTTAAAAAAATTGATGTCAAAAGCTATAATACGTTAAATTCTTAAGTTTTTTAAGTTATTAAGGCGAAGCTTAATGCCAAATCACTGTTTTGATTAATCTTTATAACGAATTGGTGTACATTATGAATACAAAAAAAAATGTTTTAGATAAATTGAAGGTTTTCATATCGCTTCGCTTGTTTAGATTACAAATAAAAAAATAAATTACTCAATAAAAAATATAAATAGAAACTAATAAAAAAATATTTTTTTTCAGTAGAAATGTATGAACGAATAATGGAAACAACTTTTAAAAAATACAGTATTATAGCTAAGATTATCTGTGACAGTTTCACTTCATTAAATTTTCGGCTTTCTTATAAAATTATTTACAAAATAAATAAAAATCAGTTTTTTGCTTGAAATCGAACGTTTCTAGACTCCGTTTGTCAAGCGATTTTAATGCCTATACCTACGATATAAAGTATACCAAGAATATACACATTTTTGGCTTGTAGCTTTCTCTTAATAAGTTGTCCCCTCCTAACCACAAGCGTCAGCTTTTGTAGGAGAATGTATAAAATATGGTTTAATATGTAATATTTTGTAAAAAAAAAATGTATTTCCTTATTTTCTTTACTAACTGTGTAATATGGCTGTTCCACTTTAGGTTTTGATCAATTATATCGGATGATTGAAGAATATGAGAGTTAATCTTGTTAGATACTTACCTAATAAAATGATTAAGATGCTAACTCAGTTGCAGGTAAATTACCTCTAAAGCCATGAACTTGGTCGGTGTAAAATTTGCTTTCCTACGGCTCATTGGTCAGAGGTCTCGAAAATAAAGCAAATATTTTAATCATTTGCTTCTGCATTGAGAGACTCATAGGAAAATGTACCGATTCATTTAAATTAGGTAACCTATTATTACCTATTACCAACGTATAAATATGGTAACTCGTTCACAAGTGACGAGATCTGCAATTTCACAAAATATTATATTTTTTTTCTTTATTCCGCATTCAAACCTGAACAATTCATTGGCTATTTTAGTAGATTATAACTTTACACGGAGAAAACTTACTGGTATAAAATATTGTTTATTTATTTAAAAAAACTACTCATCTGTTCATTTTCTTGTTAAAAACGGGACTGCAAGCCTTCAACTAATGAATTGATAGAGTTCCTAACAAAGTATAATTCATATCATCATGTCAGTTCCTTTATGCGGATAAACCAATACAATTTTTGATATCGCCAGCATTTGATCTCGCGTTTTCTTAGTTCATAGTCAATGAATTTACAGCTCTGCTACAGAAAGTAGTTTGATTGGTAGTTGGACACTCTAATATTTGCTTAAGAATCCGTAGTGAGCGTTTAAAAAGAAGAAGAAGATGGTTTGAAAGGAGGATATGTAAATATTAAAAAAAGGATTATAATTAATAGGCGTAAGCGAAGATAACAAAGCATGATATATCTTGGCATAACATGCGAAATAACAGAACTAAATGTGCTTTTTATAATTTTCATATCTTGGTATAACATGTGAAATGACAGAACTAGATTTTCTGTTTATAAATTTCGTATCTTGGCATAACATGCGAAATAACAGAACTAGATGTTCTTTTTATAAATTTCATATCTTGGTATAGCATGTGAAAAAACAGAACTATATGTTCTTTTCATAAATTTCGTATCTTGGCATAACATGTGAAATAACAGAACTAGATGTTCTTTTTATAAATTTCATATCTTGGTATAGCATGTGAAATAACAGAACTATATGTGCTTTTTATAATTTTCGAAGAGCCTAGATTTTTTTATAATAACTTTTTCAACTCGGCAAGGCATAGAGGTGATCTTAAAAAAGAACATAAATTTTTAACTGGGAAGTGTGTCACATTTCAGTATAAATTCGAAATGCGGGTCTTGACTGTTTACTACGTCTATAATTACTTCTACAAAACTCGACGAGCTAGTCAGTAAGTCAAATAAGTATCAATTTAATGATAATTTCATCGTGCATGTTACAATAATAATAATATTTGTTATACCTGCTTTGAAAACGGTCGATGCTATCGGCCCCCGCAGGAATATGACAAGCCACTGTGATTTTTTTTCGATTTGTCTCTACCGGGCTTGACATTTCAATTCGTGCTATCATCACAACGTCATTAATTTTATTATTTTATAAATAAAAAAAATGATTGTCATCTGTCAAACCACATATTGTCTCTCGCCAGCCACGCTTTATCTCCCTCGCTCTGAACGAATCTCCACTGCTGAAGTGTGAAGAGTGCATTTGTCTTCACTATAATTCAAAGATTCTTTATACATTTGTTGCGATTCTTATTTATTCCTGGCCAGATGCTTTTTAGCTTTATGTGATAAACATAGCTTTACTAATGTTTATATTATTTAATATTGGGTTCATTTATAATATTTGGGGCATATCTGTAAAGCTTTTATTGGTCGTATTTTTTTTGTATTTTCGTTCAGTTTTTATGCTATTTCTTTGATTTACCCAACTATTTTTTTACCACATTGGTTTGACGCTGGAAACATTATTGATTTCTTAAACTACTGGAAAGTGATAAATTAAATGTAGATACCTATATAAAACAAAATAAACCACGTGTTGCTCTGAAATACAAAGATTTGTTATTAATTTCACATTTAGTAAAATACTAATTAAATTATCGTAACGTTACAAACATTACCTAAAATACAAAGAAATGACATTTATAGTTTATTTGTCGATCTTTTTATATTAAACAAATTAAATATTTCAATCACTTAAATGTCAGCCACATAGCGAGTAAACAATGTGTAACTGTTTAATGTGTAACTATGACAACACATCAATGACATTTGAAAAGCGCCTAAAATAAAATAAAATTCATCATTCAAACACAAAGGAATCCTAGGAATTACTAGGTAGGTACTAATTCCTTTACATATATTTTACAACAACTTTGATGAAATTATACTTCCAATTTTGAAAAAGACAATAATGAAAGTAAATTTCTATTAAAATATTATATTCTAGGTAGGAACATACTTAATCGCATGCCTGTACTATTCTTCAATAATCAGTTCCAATTTTGAAAATAAAACTTAAATTCAAAGCATATTTGAGTTGATGCATAGGAGATTTCACGCAGAACTTACTAACGCCCATCACAGACAACCGCAATTAGTATGTTTTATGACATGATGGATGGTATTATAGTAGGATTGTAGATAACGAGTATTAGGTTCGTAGGTTTTTTCTACTCTTTATGTTTTATATGTTTACAAAATATATTTTCAATTCAATTGAATCACTTTATTTATTTTAAAAACATCAAAAAATAAAATTTTAATATCTTGAAAAAGACACACAAGAGCCTTGCTAATACACGCGCTCTAAACCTCGACAACTGACAAACAACCATTAATGTATCGTTAATAGTAGTTTTTCAGCTGTGAAAAATAATGCACTGAATAATAATAAAAATCTTTATATTAACCCAACAAGGTTCCCTCGTGGCCTATGTTATCTTTTGGGATGCTGTGTGGAGGGCCTGTTTTAAGGAAAAGAAGTAGGAAAATTCTTAAGGCCATGGGTCGAGAGGCCAGTTCGGGAGGTCAAAGGGTCTCCCCAAACCAGCCTCTCCCGATCTGGCACGCCACGCAGTTGGTGGGCAGGTGCATCCTGAACAGTTAAGAACAGAACATTTTATGTTTTTTAATGTCATTTCATAAAAATTCTCCCGTCCTAAATAGTCTTAAGAGAAATAAATATCAATTCTACTTTAGCCACTAATCTTATAATAAATGAAATATCAATAGTTACGGAGGGTAAAATAGCAAATGTATAGTCATTAAATGTTTAGTGTTTTCAATATATTTTCTTCTGCGTGAAAAGTCGTGTCTTCTCCAAACTATATATATATTCTAATCAAAATCTATTTATCTGGCAGGTAAGTGTGTTTTCTGTATCTGTAAATGATAATATTAGATAGAGTCTAGGAACTCATAATAAAATGTACTGCGCCCCTGAGGTGATTTTTCACAAAAACTGCGTTACACAAATTATCAAATTATTATTAAATAATTATTTCATCGTGCTACGTCTCGAAGCGGTATTCGGCTCAGAATTCGTATAGCTCGACCTCAAACTTGACTAGGCTCGGAGTGCGGACGGACCGAGCGCCCTCTCGGTTAGGTAGTTGTTATGTTATGTTATAAATGAAGTTATTATTCCTCTCGCGATGTCGCCTTCCGATTACAGCCATTAGCATTAAGTGGGCGATACGTAAAAACAAGCCTCTGTTCTCTGCTTTTATTCATCACACCCCCTTCATTCCTCTCGCTTCTGGCTCCTGCATAGCTCCTTGCACCATTAATACACGGATGCTTGGCACCCATCTCATCTCCGTCTCGAAACGTCTCCGGAGTTGCGATGCTGTCTATCCTACAATTAAACGCTGATCACTTTATTTATTACTGTTGTTGTCATCGACTTCGGATGATGGAGCAGTAGAAATTTATTGTAAGCAGTGACGGTTCGTGGCTTATCTCATTGAGAGTTCAAGCGAAGATTAAAAGAGGTAGAAATTTACTCCGATGTATGAAAATGAAAATCCTATCTTGATCTTTTCGATTCTCATTACGCCAATGAACCTGTTGTGTTCGTACAAACAGGTCTCCAACTCGACTTGGAAGGAATTTAATAATAAAATGGTTCTTTTATATTAATCAGGGATTTATTAATACTCCACGTATTATAATGGTGACTCGTTAGTCGACCTAACTAGAAGCTTGCTAATTGGAATCTGGAATAGTGAGTTTCTCTGAGAGCCTTCGCACTGGCCCTGGCGACTACTGGCTACTAGCTGCCATCTTGCGGACTTCCACGCAAGCTCTATGCACTGCCATCTGTGCGTGCATCTATAAAGCTCTTACTTCCCAACAGAACCTGAGATTAGCGACCTAGAAACAAAACACAAACTCATTAAAACGTCCGGGCTAAATCATTTTTTTAAATGATATAATTGTAAAGCTGCACATCTTGATACAGGAATGCCCTAGTGAGATGTGCAGAGTATGTTTTTTATGTAAAAAACTGTTTTTTGAATAAATAATTAAAATAAAAATAAAATATAATGTCGTAGATAGCAAAAAAATAATTGTACACACGAGAATCACAATTTACGCACGAAAATGTTAATTTTTATATAAAAAAATAACTTCTTCAGCTTATTTGTATAACTGTATGTACACGATGATCCCAGAAAAAATCCAAAAGAAATTTGGTGTAAAAAAGTCTGAAGCAAACGGTCATCTAGTCAAAATCCCAGTTTTCCCAATCCCAGTCTACCGCTCTGGCGCCATTATAAAGTTTTATGTGAACTATTTATAGTTTAACTATTTAGAACTATTTAGATTTTATAGTTTTATAAAATCCCACAGTCGCTAACATTCATAACGAGCAAATGGGATTCATTTCGGACTCGCTCTTGTGCAGTATAATACAAACGGGTGGATTTTTTAATACGGAATTTGAAAGGAGCGCTGTTTAAGTGTGGTGAAATTATAATACAGATTTCCTGTTTTTTTATTATATTTTTATAAGAATTCACTGTACAAACGTACCTCAGAGAAAAACGCCACTGATTGTAAGAATTTAAAAGTTCCTAATTCGTACCGTCGTACCGTTTTGCAATTAGATATCTGTATTTGCATGCAAGCCTGTGTAAATGTCGGTCAACGAGACTGAATATAATTTATTTATTAATCGTTTCTTTCCATTGTATCATTTTTTTAGGTTAGATTTTTTAATTTTAATTCAATGTCAGGTGTCCGCAAACTCCGAGACGATTTTGTAGTTAAACCATAGACATATGATTAATTCCTATGTCTGTGAGTTAAACATTTTTTGATTCATGCTTTCGTTTTCGAGTAAATCGAGTAGGAAGTAAGAATTTATCAGATCAAATTTGTGGGGTTAATATCGGCTGTTTAACTTGCCCTTTGAGCAGGCACCAAATTTTGTTTTTCCTTAGAATATTTTTGTTTCGTAAAAAAAATGATGTAATTGAAAATAATATATTTTTTGAATTCTTTGTGATGTAGATTGACCAGCTTTCAGCTTGTATTATGATTTTACGGACATGAAGTGTGAAGTGTGCAGAAGATGTATCGACGTAGCCGAATTCGGGTTGCGTCTGGGTTCGATTCCTCAGCTGGCTAAGTCCTCCATTACGACACAAGCAACATTTTCAGCTTATTGTGGTAGTAGTAGGAGATTTTCAAATTATTGTCGTAGCCCGAATGTCATGTTTGACTTTCTATAAAACAAAAGTATCATTGGTAGCTACAGAATGCAGTGGGATTCGCTTCTTTCTCCTAAAAACTTGTTCCTCATACTAAATACATTAGAATTTTTTAGAAACTTTTAATTACAAGATCTATGGTAGGTACCGGCGTTCTGACAATTTATGCATAATTCGTTTGGAAAATAAATTAAGTCAGAACCCGCCATGGAACTTCCTCTTATCTCGGGTATGAAAATTATTGCTCCTTTTTAACTTTAATATCCTAGAATCAGAAGTCGATGAAGCGCGATGGTAAAACTATTCCATTATATATTATGTCACCAAATGGTCGTCAGTGGAAATTTCAGTACCTTCATCTTGACATCGAAAAAATCTGGGTATTTCCTAAAGGTGAAAACACATCAGTATCTAAGTATCTCTCATCTGATTAGAGTTACCGTTCTTATTTGATAAATAAATATTATTAATATAATAAAACGTGACATCCGACTCAATCCAGACCGCACCACAGCCGACCAGTTCGCTATCCGATCGAGATACGAATTAATTATTTATTATTGGTGAATTACGTCACTTGCTGATAAAGACTCAGTGGGCTCCTGTATCTGTCGTTTTGGGGAGATCTGATTTCGGATAGTGATGTAAGCACGTGAATAGTCAAATAAATACATTGTGCAATGAGATTACAGCAAATCAAAGTACAGCTGTGTGAGATTGCTAAACACGTGTACATAGATTAGTATTTATATACAACAATAGACACTAATTTGCTAAATAATATAAGTCTTTATCTGGTGTAATTTTATTCCGATCTCTTTAGAAAATCATATAGGCAATAAAAAAAATAATAAAAGCCCAGTTTAAAAAAAATTATTTCAGAGATTACCTACTTAGTAATACTTATAATTCAAAATGTTTAGCAAAATTTATATAATTATATGAATATGCTCAAAATTGTCAGACAGAAGAATTTTCACTGACTTGGTATTTCTACATAAAATTCTAAATGATTAAGTTGATAGTCCGTTATTGCTAGAATTGATAAGCTTCCGGATTCCACAACGTAATACTAGAAGTCAGGATTTATTTTAGTGCTGAAATTCTGGGACTAACTACCATATCTTTTTGCCCAGAATACTAATGGAGGGAAACAATTATACCAAGTCAGCGGACATCTTCAATTTATCTTTAAACAAATATAAAATGTTGTTAATGAAGCAATTCAGTTATGTACAATAAATAATGTATATTTCTTAATATTCATATGTACAAGCCCGTAAAAGGGCGTTAATTAATAAATAAATCTGCTTCGTAAATTTTATTTCATGTCTCTTTGACGGATGCCTAACATTTTACACAACAGGCACATACGCACTTCACCACATTCCCTCTAAATCCACCTCGGTGAAAAACATACATTTTCTTTGAGAAATATTTTCAGCAAATAATACATTTATTTATATATCGTTTATCTTTATCTTTAACTGAAATCAGTCGACTAGTAAAATGTATATAACACTCACCAGATATTTCATAGAGTCGCGTCATTGATAATTATTTATAAAACCTTGTAATCTATTTACCACTGATTTTATCTATTTACTGTTTGTTTCTAAAATAATAAATAATAAAATAATATGTATTCTATGTCCTCATGTTCATTCTAATTGTACCGAAGATATTATTACCAGCTTCGCAAATCGAATGCTTTTTTTTAAATGTAAGGAGAAAGGACTCGGTTAAATAAGCATAAATATTTGTATTTTCCCAGAACAGAAGTCGTACCGGATAATTTATTGTAGGTAATAAGATAGGTTTGAAATTTAGAAATGGTATAATATTATTTATTTTGACAAATACATAAAAATAGAATGTTATTCATTTTACCAATTTCAGTGACTATGTTAATTGGGTACCTATATGATTCTCTCGGGTATTTGAACCCGGGTTTCTTTATCAATGAACGTCGCAACCTTCAAAATATTATTAGCTGTCTAATGACAAAGCTGTCACTTTACCAAAGGCTCATGGGAACTGTCCATGTCAAGCCCACCACAACCACAGGACAAATTCACCGTTACAGTAACCAATAATACACACCCACCTAGTCAAGAGGAAAACCTTGTGTATTTATTAAGTAACTTGGTGTTTAGGGGAGGGTGAAACATTTCTACCACCTGCCGCTGAAAGGTAACATGGATATTTGCATCGTACCTGACAGAGGTAGTGGACCTATATCAAAGCAGAGAGAGGTATCTACCTACCAACAGCCAACAGCCAACATCCCGAGGGACCTACTCGCCTTTATCACGTCAAGGTGGACATCGAGTCCTCAAGAATGTCGTGTGACCACTCAGGAATATAAATCAAATAATGCTTAGTATGAACGTAATTTCTACGTACATTTTGGCGACCTCTGTGGTCGAGGGGTAAGGCTCTCGACTAGGAAGCCAGAGGTCGGCGGCTCATTTAATTTGTCCGGTGAATTTAATTTGATTAATTTGTGTTATTTTCAATTTACTATTTCAAAATATTAGATAGCAAATTCCCGAGTGGAAGATACTATCAGTATCGCCCTGGTGTAAGACCACCATTCAGAACTGAAAAGTTGATTGAAATGGCTTTGGCCGTGCTAGGTGACCAGATCTGAATAACCCAAATTCCTCTCCAACTCCTGGGCCCAACTAGTCCTCCACTAGGAGATCCTGTACTGAGGACAACTAGTCCTCCTCACTGGGAGATCCCGCGCTGAGCCCAACTAGTCGTCTTCATTAGGAGATCCTGTGCTGAGCCCAACTAGTCCTCCTCACTAGGAGATCCTGCGCTGAGCCCAACTAGTCGTCCTCATTAGGAGATACTGTGCTGAGCCCAACTAGTCCTTCTCACTAGGAGATCCTGTGCTGAGCCCAACTAGTCCTCCTCACTAGGAGATCCTGCGCTGAGCCCAACTAGTCCTCCTCACTAGGAGATTCTGTGCTGAGCCCGACTAGTCCTCCTCACTAGGAGATCCTGCGCTGAGCCCAACTAGTCGTCCTCATTAGGAGATACTGTGCTGAGCCCAACTAGTCCTTCTCACTAGGAGATCCTGTGCTGAGCCCAACTAGTCCTCCTCACTAGGAGATCCTGCGCTGAGCCCAACTAGTCCTCCTCACTAGGAGATTCTGTGCTGAGCCCGACTAGTCCTCCTCACTAGAAGATCCTGTGCTGAGCCCAACTAGTCCTCCTCACTAGGAGATCCTGTGCTGAGCCCAACTAGTCTTCCTCACTAGGAGATTCTGTGCTGAGCCCAACTAGTCCTCCTCACTAGGAGATCCTGTGCTGAGCCCAACTAGTCCTCCTCACTAGGAGATCCTGTGCTGAGCCCAACTAGTCCTCCTCACTAGGAGATCCTGTGCTGAGCCCAACTAGTCCTCCTCACTAGGAGATCCTGTGCTGAGGCCAATTAGTCCTCCTTTGAGGCCAAATAGGTTTTGGTTAGAGAGTTTTCAGCCACTTCAATGGTTAAATTTCAAAGTTTGGGTAGATTATTTTCAGTAACTTCAATGACTACGTTCTTTAAAAATACTGATCGTATATTTCCCGATAATCCCTTTGGTCAAGATTTGCTGTATGATTTATGAATGAATTTAATTTGATTGGTAGTCAAGTGGGGGTAACAGAGCGCAATTTTTACATTAGAATTTTTGTATTAAAAAGCTTAAGATTTTTTATAAATTTTTTGTACTTATTAGTAAGATTGGATATTACGGGTTCATATGTCAAAATAGCATACCGTACTACCGTAGTGTAGTGTTCGTAGTCTGCATGTAATTTGCTCTTGGGTGTAAAATGACATATCCGTATGCTTCCTGACTCGGGAATATTTCACAATAAGAATTAAAACATATTTGTACATTGAAAATCATTTTTATGTATAGGGCACACTTACCCTGCACACTTGCCCCATTACACAAACATAAACAAACAGATGAATGGTTACCTTTATGAGAATATCCTTTTTGTACCTGTGAAACTAACACTATTTTACTAAAAATTGTCACGGACCACACCATTATAACACAATTGGTTACACAACAACAAATAAGAACATTACAATAAATGAAAAATTTACTGTTATTAAAATTATGGTTTAGGTACTTCTGCAGCGGGAACCATTAGGATACGTTTGGTGATTTAGCAGGGGTACACGGGTTCATCGATTGCGATGTGTTCAGGATGCGCCTGCCCACCAGCTGCGTGGCGTGCCAGATCGAGGAAGGCTAGTTTGAGGAGATCCTTTGACCTCTCCAACTGTTCTCTCGACCTATCGCCTTACGTCGTATTGATTGAATTATATATAACACCGTTATGTATAATTTTCCTACAAGTTGGTGCATATCTTTCATGTCTGTTATCAGTTATTAGAATCAAAACCAGTCCCTTGTAATGCATTATGCATCGTGTGGTCGCCCCAGCGCCTGGTCACTGCCACAAATATTGGCTCATTATTTTTCATAAAGAATTATCAAACTCAGGATGATACAGAAAGTGACACCTACATCGTGTCTCGGAAAACCTGCCCGTGTCAGTTCAAACTCAATCAAGTGTGAGCGCTTCGCCAAGGAAATATGATCCGTATCCAAAGCGGGTAGGGATCGAAATCGATTGTTTGACTTTTTTATTACGATATATTCTGATACTTACGTATCGATAGAATACATAATGACATCTGTGAAACATTTTTGAAGTAACATGGATAAATTTATTCATATCTACATTCTTGACTAATTTCTGATAACTGTGCATTATGCTTGTACCCGAGATAAAAGTTAACACATTTTTGACTAAGTTCTCGAAAGATTCACAATTTGAAAAAAGTTTACTTTCAAAATTTTTAACGGTAATAATCGTTGTTTGATTTCACATCAAAGATGTAAAATTTGTAAGAATAAAATTAAAAGAGCCTAGGAAATTTATTGCTATTCTGTTTATTTAACAAGGCCTACGGCTAGCGGCCTCCGTGGTCGACGGACAAGTCTCTCGATTAGCAAGCTTGAAGCCGCGGCTTCAAATCCCGGTGTGCGCGAGAATGAACCTTACTATAATATTTCACATTTTACTCATTTAAGATAATATATAGTACGAGTACATTTGCGGCACCTTCCAAAGTGGAAGATACTCTCAATGTCGCCCTGATGAGAAGACCACCAAAATTGACACATTGCTTGAAATCTCTTTGGCCGTGTTTAGTGACCAGATCGTAATAGTCAAATACTTCCCCACTTTCCTCTTTCCCATCTCCTTCCCCTCCCCAATACATTCAGACTCACAACATACCCCAAATTGGGGATGTTATAGCCTTACTGGCTCCAGACGGTTGAGAGCAGTTGGGATTGGAGCCAGTGAGCAGTTTTACAACAAAATAAACAAAAAGACTTTATATGAAATAAACGAAAATTAGTATTTACAGGCGTATGGTTGTTCTAAATTGGTTAGGACTCTCAAGACAAACTGTCAAAATATCTAATACTTGCTTACATAAATTTAAAGAGACGGAATAATCAAATTTGGTTTTGAATTTACTTAGTACTAAAGGCTAGCTTAAAAATATGGTTTCCAATTAATTTTATTAACTAGATCATTATTCTCCCTTCATTTCGTGATACTATTTACCAATGTTCTCCTGAAGCTCCTAATAAAGGTGTTCCAAGATTGCCCCTTACTTTCTTGCTAAAATTCAAGTGACAGTAATAGTGTCGATGTTTCCATAATGAAACCCAATTCTATCGGTGTCGTCGTTTTCTCTGATCCTGTGCCCTTTAACTGTAGCCCTGTGGTCGCTGTTTGCCCGATTTTGTGGTCAATGTATGTCTCTTTTTAGAATTTCCCCGGGAACTAAAAGGGACTTTGTAGTTGAAATAAATACAAATATGTCACTTACAAGAAGATTTATAATATATTGATGGTGGCATATTGTTTCTTGTGTCAGGTAAAAATCAACATTCGTATTGACGAGTTAAAATTACGAAAGTGCTTGACTTATTTTCATTGTGGAAATATCACTTCAAGGGCATTTTACATACAGTAATTAAAAATAAATAATTCGTTTTAGTAAAAATAAATTCATTCTAAGTTTACAATAGACTGAGAATGGGTTCAAAGTGTTCAGACTAGCTGAATAGGATTTCACGGACTGTGAATGGGTTCAGACCACAGACATAGGAATTAATAGACGAGAAGATAAGGGCGAGGGGTAAAATCAACTGTTGAAGAACGAGGGGAGTAAGGCTGACTGTGATTCGTCAATAAATCAATCTGACAGTAAATAGGCATCTCGCATTATAATATCACCATTTACTTCTTAAAAGTAAAATCTGCGTTTGAATGAATAGACATTTTTACATGGGAGCGCAAATTACTCGCCACGTTATGAACTAATTTGCGAAGTCCAAATTCGGCAAAGTAAGGCAGCTTCTATTTCAGAGTCGTAGTTAGTTTCAGAGTATTTAGTTAAGACACTTTTACAAATGTCTCATAATTTACTTACCCCAGTAAACAACGATGAGCACACTTGAGAATCGCTACATTGTGATGTGATAGTATATGTTTCTAAAACTGATCCATATAATACGGTGTGAATAAGCTTAAAATAAAGTAAAATAATGCTTACTTATGGAATGTAATACGACAATTGGGTTTATTCTCTTTTTCACATCTATTTTTACAAGTTTTCATATCAAAAGTCAACATTTTGCCGTGTTATTTCGTAAAATGAACCGATGATGCCTCGACCATAGTTCGCACAAGAATGATGACGTCACGTTTTCAAATTTCACTTGAAGCCAAATGCGAGCCCAGCCGGCTCAATGGAACCGGTATGGGGAGTGGGGATAATACGCTTTTAATCACTTAGGGCAGGTCTACTAATATTCATATGTCTATGGTTCAGACTGTTTAGACTTGCTGGATACGATATCGCGGACTGTGAATGGGTTCAAACAGTTCAGACCTGCTGGATATGATATCGCAAATTGTGAATGGGGTTAAAACTTTTCAAACCTGCTGGATAGGATATCGCGGACTGTGAATGGGTTCAAACTGTTCAGACCTGCTGGATAGGATTTCGCGGACTGTGAATGGGCTCAGGCTGTTTAGACCTGCTGGATAGGATTTCGCGGACTGTGAATGGGTTCAGACTGTTTAGACCTGCTGGATGACGAACAGAATAAGATGACAGACAGAACAAGTTGTTTATTGGTCATGATATTAGGTCATGATAGTTTCTTCCACGGTTTAGGGAGTGATTCCTACTCTGAAAGCCCGATCTCAAAACTCGGGCTTTGGTTTCATCAACTTTCTGATTGCTGATGACAAATTTGCATTTTAAGAAATGTTCAGGTATAGCCATGTTGTATGGTTTTAATGTGTGACTACAATCAAAGCTGTAACTTTTACGGCAGTTGGCCCATGCTTTAAGTATGTTAAGTTTTTTGTGCTGTAACCACTCAAGCTAATTGTTATTTTGAGAAGAGTTATTAAGAGTTAATTAATTAATTATTAAGAGTTCATATGGTCTCCTCGAAATCGATGTATCTCAGAAAATAAGAGATTTATCCAAACCTCGCTTTATATTCAAATCAAGAAGTCATACATAAAATGTACACCTCTATAAAACCAAAGGCTACGACAGCACTGAGAAAAAAATGAAACTCTAAACTTGAATAATCAATTAATTATTTTCATATAAATCGACAAAAAATGAGGTTACAGTAATTTTATTTAAATATTTGAGTATATTTAGAACACATATAGTTATATTTGTGAATTAATTCATACATTCTAAAATATTTTACTTAAAAACTATTTTAATACACGCAAATTCCTCAGGGTCTTTAAGAAATATAACTATCAAAATGCCAGAGGCCTGAGTGGTTAAGTATGAGAATATTTAGTTACGTGCGCAGGTGAACTTATTGGTTGTAGATATAATATGTCAATATCAGTACTTACGGTGATATTATTACAACGTATAATGTTCAGGGTACCTTCCCTGCGTGAACATAAACACACCAGGCAATATTTTGTTGTTCTGTCAAGATTATCTAAAATCTAAAGCTTATTCGGGATTTCAAAATCCCATGTAAGTTGCTTAAGTATTGTTAAGTATGAATAACGTGGGAAATTATTGGTGGCCTTGTGATCTTATAGAATGATACTCGCGTATTTTATTTAAATTTTAATATCACAAAATTGTTAGAGCGAGTTGGACTGGACAGTGACAAGTAAATGATTTGAGACTGATTGTGGAGAATATTTAATTTATTTTAAAGAAAGAAAAACATTCCCAAGTTACAAATAACCCGACAAAATTTTATATTTTCCTATTACTATCATAGTAAGCAGAAAATGTTGCTTGTGTCGTGTGATGGAGGACTTGGCCAGCCGATGAATTGAAATGGGTGGGAACCAGATGCGATGCCAATTCAGCAACTGACCGGACATTATATGTACAAAGGAAGTATGGATACACCATGTATCGAAGATCCTTTTACGAACACATATTGTTGGCCATTTTAATTTTAATTTCTAGTCTTTTACCAGGATAATACCAACTGAAAGGAACCTGTGTATATATTATATACCTACAAAATATTTCGGATTTAATTAAACCACAATACTTTTGATACTATGAACCTACACAATTCTCGTTCTGACCAAGGGTTCTTCCGAAATACAACGCGAGTGGAAATAATATATTTAATGATATCAGTTCTACTCAATCTATTTATGGCAAACCCCAATGTGACTTTTGAAGTATTTACATTTGGGGTCTTTTTGCCATGAGCCAATAAACTCTATTTGATTCGGGATGAGAATATTTGGACCCCGGTACCAGGAGAATAAAGGAGATAGAAAGAGAGAGAGAAATACTGTGGGTAGTATAATAATGGTGACAGTGTGATGTTATAGGAATTGACAGGTACAAGGGCGAGCGTCTGCGTCTGCCAGCTATCTCCTGCATTCCTTTGCTCTCTGCTCTCCTGGGATCAAACCCGACAATGGCTCAAGTCAGTCGGGCCTTCCAGCCCTATCTAGCCCATGGGAACTGTTCTTTTAGATACGGAGAAGAAAGTGTACAAGCGAATTATTTATTTATGTGCATAAGTATTATTAAAAAAAAAAATTCAACAAGCAACATTTTTTGTATGTTTCAGAATTCTTGTTAATACCATCCTACGTTGATTAAACAACTTTATACACATTTCTAAATTAACTCGGTTGAGCACTTACTTACATAGGTAGGTTAAAATATACAAATTCAACAATATCAGTTTATACCAAACAGGTTTCACTGGCATTTATCTTTGTTTGTAGATCCTTGGATAGGAACATCAATATATTCATTGATAAAAACCAATTCTACTCACTTCCGTGAAGAGTAACAAATAGATCTTCCCAAACAAATGTGACTCCCGCACAATACACCCATCAGACGCACAATATAACTCTGACAGTTCTTTTATGGTCCAACTTATTATAAGATGATGGCTGTCTTGTCACATGGAGAAAAGGCTCGGTGTAACTCCAGCGATCTGGACCTCGGATAATGTTGGTATAATATCGGGCTAGAATCTAAACCCTGCGGAACACCCGTACTCCGGGGTCCGGCTACCGAGCCGCAAATGTCAGATATTATTATATCCCCGTCCAGGTGTGTCAAAAGAACGTATCATTCCGAATAAGATAATTGTTTTAATTGACTCGGGTCCAGCCATTGACGAGGCCATCTGCGAGAGACAAACGTCAGATGGGAGATTAATTATTCACACTCCAGTGTCAATGAGTCGGAGAGCGGAGCATCAATATCAATTATAAAATCCAATGAGCGGCCAATTATTTATTGCTTGTGGTCTATTTACATACGAGACTTTGTTAACATTCGTTTTACAATTAAGGCTTCCGAAGTCCGTACCGTAGCCCCGCGGGCAGGTGATCGCCAATGTACCTACATACCTACCTACATCTTCATTTTGTGTTCGTACCTACCTATGCAATGAGGCTAATTAAATTCTGTTGTTCAATGGCGCGGATGAATACGCATTAGTTTTAAAATAATTTCGGTTGCATGTCCACAACATATTATTAATGTAGGTACGGTAGGTAGGTAATGTTGCAAAATGATAACATATTAATGTAAGAATTTCACAACAAGAAATACTATTTTTTGTATATATGAAACATTTTGTTTTAGGATAGTTTTATTTCTGCAAAATATATGGCAAATGACCATTAACAAATAAAACTCTTCTAAGACGAAATGTCGAGAAATAAAAATAACCAATAAAAAATAATTGCCCAATGTCAAAGTAAAAAGGAACGTTATTTTGAAAAGTTTATCTCAAAATTAGTTTGTTCTTCTGAAATTTCATTGAAACGGGTTTTGTCTTGGATTGTTTTCTTTTCGTTTTAGTTTGTAGGTAGTCTTAATTCAATGTAGGGAAAATCTTTGGTTATTATATAATTTTTAGCATGGAAAATGCATCTTTCGAAGAGCGTATAATAATCAAGTTTGATGTGAATACCTGACATTCCTCAGCCACTGTGCGCAGTGGACTTGTACTGGTACCGGTTCTGCCCCCTGCAGTGTCTGCCGCCTTTGTTAGCCAATCAAGTAAATCCTTTCTGTTTGTACCAACACATATTTCCAATCCAGATTCGGACGGCAAACGGCACATTGTTCCGTTTTTTTCTCTCTTTGGACAACTGTCACGCGTTGTTGTTCTGCTGTGCCCCCGATGCAGATATTATCACACTGGTCCCGGGAACGAGAAGAGATAGATAATGCCAATTGATCCTTCTTTGCCTCGCAACGAGAGTGTCAGATTTGTCACTCAAAAGTTCGAATCAAAGATAATATTATTATGACAGTACATTTTAATTGATACAAAGTAAATCTTATGGGCTGATTGAAAATGATGAATGATTGAGAGTTGTAACAGTAGGAAGGTGGTGATTGTGACTAGATGATTGACTTCGTCTGTCAACTCCGACTACTGGTTTTGTAGCATCACTTCTTGCTTAGACGCATACTATTTAAGCACAAAATCAATTCGCCGTTGATGCTCCCAGGCGATCATTATAAATAATTACACAATTTAATACAGTGGACAGTTGTGACATAAAAATATGAATATTATTATCAATTTCAATCTGGCGGAATTGTATTAATTGTCGGTCTTCTACAGAAAGCAACTAGAAATTCGAATGGTTTGTTATTTTTGTATAAATTGATTTTGTATTAATTTAATGAAACCAGTTTGCTGGTGTTGTATCTGTAAAAATATCGAAGTAAAGAAGTATTTGAATTGATATTGGGTTTATTTAGGGTTTTGCTAATTAGATATTCTTGTACCTATTTATTAATACGCATGGTAGCTGTTTCGAATTGGCGCTCAGTCTATAATGGCTAAAAAGCTGAACCTATTTCTAAGTAGAACGAACCATAGAAAATAAAATAATTTTTTGACAAAATATGTTTTTACATAAATTTCTGAATATTTTTTATTTATTTATTCATGCCTTGAAGGTTTTTACATGAATACATTATAATGGGTAAGTTTTACAGAGGAGTAGATATAATAATAAACAAATAACATAAGCATTAAATATATAAGTAGGAAGAATATAGTTTTTTTTTTTTTGTATTAGGCAATTCACCCTAAAGAGAGTGCTTTGTGTCGATTGGGTTAAGATATATGGTTAAACTGATGTGAATTATCTATAAGGGGACTGGACATATCATATATTAAAGTCATTCAAATCTATAAACTTATAAAGAATAGAATATACGCGAGAGTTGTTGAGAGACAGCAAATATGGAATACTAAGGGGAGACTGGTGGGTGATTTTAATAAGCAATCGATACATGCCTTTGAAAGAAGAATGGTTTTTACAATTGAAGAAAACATGGTCAAGAGTCTCATCCTCCACACCACACTGGCATAATGAACTTTCGAGCACCCGAATTTTAAACAAATGAGTTGCAATAGAGCAGTGGCCAATTCTCATTCTCGAGATACAGGAAATAAATCTTTTGGACTTTTTTTTGCCGTGGAACCAGGGTTTACTTGGAATATGATTTTGTATTCCAGCATAGAAAGATCCAGTTTGAGTTTTCGTGACTGTCCAATTTTCTTCCCAGGAACGAGACATGTTGGATTTAAGAATAGAGAAGACGTCAGAGACAGGAATTTTAAAATCTAAAGGAATAGAACCAGATACAGTTCCAAGTTTAGCGAGAGAATCAGCTTTCTCGTTACCCTCAATTCCTAGATGGCCAGGCACCCAAACCAGTATTGTCTCAAACATAGATTCGTTTAAAGAATCGAGGATTTTTTTAATATTACAAATAACATAGTCTTCTGGACATCGAACGATATTAGAGGAAATTTTTAATACTGCACTTAGAGAGTCAGTACACAGTAAGGCTCGACGAATATTAAGGAGTTGGATTTGAATTAAAGCTTGTTCAATTGCGAAGCATTCTGCAGTAAATATGGAAATTTCTTTAGGCAATTTATAAGACAGATTAACATTGAATTCAGGAATATATACCGATGCGCCACATTCTTTGTGGTCGGATTTGGAACCATCTGTGTATATGAGGGAAAATCCAGGAAACTTTGAAAATATAAAGTTTTTAAAATGTTCTTCAACATTTTGAAAGTTATTAGTTGATGATAAAATGTTCGTCCGGAAGTCAGAAATTATTACGTTTGGGATAAAATTAATAGCATTAAACGGGGTACTGTAAATAGGAAGGATTGGATCATCTTGTAGATTTTGAAGGTAAGAAGACAGAGATCTAAATGATAGAAAACTTTTTAATAAGAGAGGGAATCGATCTCTATCTATTACCCTCCTTCTGTTATTCAAAATACTGAACAAACGATCGAGACTCTGTTCCAATGAGTGACGCGATAAAGATAACGCTTTGAAGATATATCTATCCGCGAGGTATTGTCTTCTCAAAAATAAGGGAGGATCTACACATTCTATCTGAAGAGCATTAATTGGAGAAGATTTCATTGCCCCAATAATCATTCTGAGCCCTTTTGATTGGATTCTTTCAAGTTTTTTATCCAGATATTTAGGAAGTGGGTCGAAAAGAAATGTGCCATAATCCAAGTGACTTCGAACGAGGGAATTATACATTAGTTTAAGAGTAGTAGGATGGGATCCCCACCATACTCTGGAAACAGCTCGCATCATATTAAGCCCCTTTTCACACTTAGCAGAAACGTTCTGAATATGAGGGAGCCAGGAAAGCTTATGGTCCAAAAGCAAGCCAAGAAATTTTATTTGCTTAACGATTTGAAGGGGGAAATTATCAAAAGAGACTGTAAAGTTAGGCAGTTTTCTTTTGCGAGTAAAAGCCACTACCTTGGTTTTAGAGGTAGCTAAATTCATTCCATTTGTCAACATCCAAACTTTAATATTATGTAAGGCCAAATTTAATTCCTTCGCAGCATGCAATAAATTTTTGTGAGATAAATATATGAGAAAATCGTCCGCAAAATAAAGTCGCTTAATAGACGAAGGGATTACAATGTCTAAATCACTAATATAAATATTAAATAATAATGGACTGATAACAGACCCCTGGGGTAGCCCTTTCCAAAGTTTGCGCTTCAATATGTTTGAGGAAGAGTGGATAATAATGGATCTGTCTGTTAGCAAGTTGATAATAAATTGAACTAATTTTATGGGGATTTTTATTTTAATTAATTTTTCCTTCAAAACATCAATTAATACATCGTCGTAAGCTGAAGAAAGATATAGAAATGTGGCCAATGTACAAGAGTTAAGGGATTGAGAAATACGGATATCTGTTGTTAACAAACTTAAATTATCCATAGTAGATTTCTTTTTCCGAAAGCCGAATTGATTAGGAGGGATAATACTGTGATTTTCAACAAACCATTCTAATCTGTTCTTTATCAAATGTTCCACTACTTTAATTAAACACGACGAAAGAGCAATAGGACGATAAGATGAGACTTCGGACGGATTTTTCCCTGGTTTTAAAACCGGGAGGATTTTTTGAACCTTCCAGACATCCGGAATAAATCCTGTTTCAAACATGTTATTAATTAAGGATAAGAAATATTCAACCGACATGTCGGAGAATGCTTTAAAGAAGCTATATAATATTCCATCAGGACCCGGAGAAGAGTCAGAAAGAGATTTGATTACTCGTTTTAGTTCACTAACTAAGAAAGGAGAGTCTAGCCAGTTAGAGTGAGATGGATATGAAATAAAAGAGGGCATTTCTTCACATGTGGCAACTGAAGGAGGGGCAATTTTATCAGCAAAACCTATAATAATTTCCTCCGGAATATGTTTGGTACGCTCCGGAGCATATGACGAACCGAATTTTTTTAAATTAGTCCAAACAGATGACTGGGGAGTTTCAGGAGACAAGTTTTCACAAAATTTTCGCCATCCAGACCGCTTTTTATTTTTCAAAATACGTTTAGTTTCTGATTGGACTCGTTTCACTGATAAGAAATTTTCAAAAGACATGCATTTGCGGTAAATGGAAACTGCTTCTTTTCTAGAGTTAACAGCACGAGTGCATTCTTCGTCCCACCACGGAGTCGAATGTTTAGTTTTAATGTTAACTTTACGCTTTGGAATGGATTTTTCTGCTGCTTTTATAACTATACTAGGAAATAATTCACATTGTGTACTGATGTTCCCAAGAGAAGATTTTACAGAGTGAACAAGAGAGTCTAATACAGAAGAAAAAAATCTCCAGTTCGCATCTTTCGTTTTAAATTTAAAATTATTGTTAATTGTAAAGGAATGCGAGGTGGTTAGATGGTGAAAGAGGATTATAATAGGGAAATGATCACTGGAAAGGGGGTCTTTAAGTATGTTCCAAGAACATTTACGTATGACCAAAGATGAACAGAGAGATAAATCAACAACACTTTTCCTTTGTTGAGGGGGGGTGAATCGGGTTGGAGATCCGTCGTTTAAAATACATAAATTATGGGAATCAATAAAATCTAAAAGATTACGGCCAGAACGATTCGTTAATTCACTACCCCAAGAGGTAGAATGAGCGTTAAAGTCGCCCAGTAACATATACGGGGGACGGATCTGAGACATAAATGATGACCATTCGTTTTCATCAAAAATAGTGGAGGGAGGGACATATACTGATAGTATTGTAATATCACATACAACAGCTGCTACTATCTGAAAATTGTTAGAGAGAGTATGAAACATGATTGGTTTGAAAGGGATAGAGTCATGGATGATTAAGGCAGCGCCTCCCTTACCATCCAGTCTATCATGTCTAAGACAATTATATCCAGAAATCTTAAATAGATACGAGGGTTTAAACCACGTTTCAGAAATAGCGGCAACTGAAATTTCATGTTCATCGAGTAATTTTACAAGTTCAAATTTATTACAGATTAGACTTCTGATATTCCACTGAAGAATTCTGTTCAGTTTCGGAGACATTAGGAAGACAGGATAATAAATATTTAATGCAATCGGCAGCGTTGGACGGTATATTATTGTTGTTTGAAAGAATAGAAATTAAGAGGGTAATTAATGTCTGAATGAAAGCAGAATTTTCATTCACCACTTTCCCTAAATTAGAGGAAGATTGGGAACTATTTAAAGCACTCCCATTGAGTGTCTGAGATTTATAATTCCCATTTGGGTTAAACAAAATATCATTATGTTGATTTTTATCAATAGAAGCAATAAATTTTGGTTTTGGTTTGAGTGGTATAAAAATTGTTTCCCTGTGAGAAGATGATGGAGGAGATTTAGAGTAAGATAGATTGCAAGGAATTGAGGTAGATGTTACCTCTGCAAACGATTTTATTGCAGGTGGGAATAATTTTGATGCCTGGAAATAGGAAATGTTGTCTGAAGCCATTGATTGTTTAATATTCCTTTGTCTGGTCAATTCTGGACAGGCCACACTAACCGCTGTATGATTTCCCTTGCAGTTAATGCAACGTGGATCATTCGATGATTTTTGGCAAAGATCAAAGGGGTGGTCTTCTCCGCAATGAAAACAACGTGGAGGGGAACGACATATTGGTTTTGAGTGTCCGAAACGGCAGCAGTTAAAACACTGGATCGTCGGGAATTTATATACTTCCACAGGGAGTGCGTTGTAATAAATAAATACCCGAGATGGCAAAGTTTGGCCTTCAAAAGTAATAACAACCGATTGTGAGGGTTTCCATGTAGTGGTTCCATTAGATGTATCTTTGTAATTTAATCTACGTGCTTTTAAAACCTTAGGGGTCACTTGAGAATCATTAAGTGCATCAACAATTTCAGATTCTGAGAGATCGGTTGGTATACCTCTCACTCGGCCCATTCTAGTAAGGTTGTAAGTTGGAATATAAGATTTAAATTTGTGGTGTGAAAGCGTATCTACTTTTTGGACAAATTCATTTGCAAAGTTTGCGGATTTAAATTCTAGGGATAACTTATAGCGGCCTTCCGGCTTAATAGATCCGTTAACTATGCCAAGGTTACTGTTTTTTGAACTAAAAATGAATTTCCCGAAATCCAGAGGATGAATGATTTTTCCTTGTTCAGTACTTTGGACATTGACAATGAATGGAGCCGAGGAGGATGGGGAATAACTTAGTTCAGTATTTTTAGATTCTGATAATATAGTATCCTTACGACTTTCCTTAGGGTTTGAGGTTTCATCGGATTGCGAAGGTTTAATTTTGGGTGGTACATTAAGACAGAGCGATGGTCTTCGTTTTCTGGAAGGGACTATTATAGAAACATCCGATTCATACTCATCTCCAATATTAAATATGGACTCGGGGTCAGGAGGTCGATTTTCATCTTCCTCCATATTTATAAATTAATTAACAAAAAAAAATAATAATACAGTCTATTTGATTGACTGTACACACGAATTTATCAAAACCTAAATATAACAAACAAATAATAGAAAACAAAAATGTAACAATAATTTCTTATCTGTACGAAGTCCGCGACAGCAGGTAGGCAATTTGTCAAACACAGAGCACGACTATCCACTACCGTAGTTCGATGACTGAAGAATATAGTTAGTATGTGGTTTCATTATTGTAAAAAGTTGTACAAATGTGTTCAATAAGTGTGTATATATAATAACAAAATTACATACAAAATAAGTAAATAGGTATAGTAAATAGGTACTGTGAAAATAGTTACAGGGCAATGTGTAGTAAGTAGGTACTGTGAAAGTAGTTACAGTGCAATGTGTAGTAAGTAGGAACTGTGAAAATAGTTACAGAGCAATGTGTAGTAAATAAGTAGGAACAGTGAAAATAGTTACAGAGCAATGTGTAGTAAATAAGTAGGGACTGTGAGTGAAAGCAGTTACAGAGCAATGTGTAGTAAGTAGGTACTGTGAAAATAGTTACAGGGCAATGTGTAGTAAGTAGGTACTGTGAAAGTAGTTACAGTGCAATGTGTAGTAAGTAGGAACTGTGAAAATAGTTACAGAGCAATGTGTAGTAAATAAGTAGGAACTGTGAAAATAGTTACAGAGCAATGTGTAGTAAATAAGTAGGGACTGTGAGTGAAAGCAGTTACAGAGCAATGTGTAGTAAGTAGGTACTGTGAAAATAGTTACAGGGCAATGTGTAGTAAGTAGGTACTGTGAAAGTAGTTACAGTGCAATGTGTAGTAAGTAGGAACTGTGAAAATAGTTACAGAGCAATGTGTAGTAAATAAGTAGGAACTGTGAAAATAGTTACAGAGCAATGTGTAGTAAATAAGTAGGGACTGTGAGTGAAAGCAGTTAGAGAGCAATGTGTAGTAAGTAGGTACTGTGAAAATAGTTACAGGGCAATGTGTAGTAAGTAGGTACTGTGAAAGTAGTTACAGTGCAATGTGTAGTAAGTAGGAACTGTGAAAATAGTTACAGAGCAATGTGTAGTAAGTAGGAACTGTGAAAATAGTTACAGGGCAATGTGTAGTAAGTAGGTACTGTGAAAGTAGTTACAGTGCAATGTGTAGTAAGTAGGAACTGTGAAAATAGTTACAGAGCAATGTGTAGTAAATAAGTAGGAACTGTGAAAATAGTTACAGAGCAATGTGTAGTAAATAAGTAGGGACTGTGAGTGAAAGCAGTTAGAGAGCAATGTGTAGTAAGTAGGTACTGTGAAAATAGTTACAGGGCAATGTGTAGTAAGTAGGTACTGTGAAAGTAGTTACAGTGCAATGTGTAGTAAGTAGGAACTGTGAAAATAGTTACAGAGCAATGTGTAGTAAGTAGGAACTGTGAAAATAGTTACAGGGCAATGTGTAGTAAGTAGGTACTGTGAAAGTAGTTACAGTGCAATGTGTAGTAAGTAGGAACTGTGAAAATAGTTACAGAGCAATGTGTAGTAAATAAGTAGGGACTGTGAGTGAAAGCAGTTACAGAGCAATGTGCAGTAAGTGGGTACTGCGAAAGTAGTTACATAGTAATGTGAAGTAAGTTTTTTGTTATTATCATAAAAATTAACAATAACATTAAAAATTTTCCCGATTCCCATTGTTTAAGACGCCATAGCATGTTTTACCGGAATGCACTCAAAAATAAAATCGCTTATTTTAGCCCTCTGACTCAAATGTGTACACTATATGTATAATAAGATAGAGTGTGATGAAGTAGACATTCTCGTCGAAAAGTTATACAGATTTAGAAAAAATGTTCTGCTGTTGCTAAAGAATATATCGTGCTGATTATAATATATTATGTGTCTCTTGTGTTTCTTTTGTCTCTTTCTTTTTTGTACTGTCATTTAAGTGAGTTTTCATATTATTTTGTATTTTTCTTTATTTTATATTTTAATCTTTATTTAGATGTATGACAGTTAATGTATTCTATGTCTGAGAAGATTTGTGTACCTATTTGTGTATTAAGTGAGTTTTTAAAAGTGGATTGTTCTCACGTGAGTGAGATCATATGTAAAAACCCGGTATAAATAAATAAATTATGTTGCATTGTTACATTCTACTCTTTTTAGTAAAACAGTAAAATTTAATTTTTTTAAATATTCTATGCACAATAAATTCATTCCTGAACTTGAAAACTACACACAGCGTACATAGGTCAATGTACGCGACAATTTTTTAGTGATCTTTGATGATGTTGGAACAACGGCTTGACAATACATTCCAAAGGCGAAACAGTTGTCAGGCGTAAAAGTTAAAATACCTGGCATTTTGTAGTTGAAATTATCATTAGATATTATTGTGTAATGGAGTAGGTACCCGCCTACTTACCTGTTCAACTATTAATCTAAATGTAACTAAATGATCTTTAAAGGGGACATTTGGTGTGACTCCTGTGTAGTAGTCATTGGCAGCCTCGACCCACGGAGATAAATGACATCTCGCCTTGGATATCTGAATTCTAAAGCTTGTTGATCTCCAGATCTCCTTACGCCAGCTTCTGCTGCATCAGATATGGGACATTAAAATGCCGGCGTCGTCTTATACGATATGTCCATTCATTTCGCCCTGTCAGCTGGAAATATTATACAAATATTACGGAATGCCCCGTACACATTGTACTTCAGCGATACCTGTAAAATACCAACATTTTTTGTTTGTTTGCGAGTGCAATGGAAAATAATTGTAATTTTTTTTTCATTGAAAAAAAATCATATGCCTAATAAAATATCTATTTGTAGCAATCATCCCATGTTTTAGCCAAATTTGCATTTGATTACCTACAGCCAGGGGCGTCGCCAGCTTCCAAGTTAGAGTGGGGGGGGAGAGGTGCAGTTAATTTTTTTATAGAGCTGACATCATACAAGCAAGGAATTAGTCAGAATAAAATACAAATATTTTCAAATAAGTGACGTGTACCCGGCGATGATCGGGTTTATGAACAGGGCCTTTTTATGCCTTGAAAGAGCCCATGGGCATACTGAGTTTGGGGGCCACTTTTGAAAGCCGCAAGCATACAGGAAAACAACACACAACATTGTTCCTATAATTTTATTGAAAGGGTTCGTGCAAGGCATGAGCATTTAAAAGTTAAAAATAATTGTAAATTCCCATAGACCTTAATTTTAAATACCGCTATTATCATTTTGAATTGAGTATTACACAATATATATGTTTGATAAAATTCTTGTGTATTTAGAAAAGTTATATGAAAATTAAAGGTTTTTTGTTATGAGTTAAGACTTCGGAAAGAATTGCGAATACTGCACGATCGTCCCAATTCCTCAATAACCTTAGAGCCTGTGGAAGGCACCACAGTATCCACAGCCGGAATAAGTAGCGAGAGCGAAGAAAGTGGAAAAGGAAATACCTAGTTTCCCCAACTTGGATAGATTCCTATGTGGTGTGGTGGGTGAAGAAGTTCAATGCGATTTAACACATTTACAAACACATGGAAAAAGCTAGGTTGAGAAGGAAACCAATAAGTGCTTTTGATGGAAATATATAAACTCTATAATTTCTAGGTCAACACAACTATTTTCAGAGAACTTTTTATTTTTTATTATCAAAATATGACAATACGCCATGTCATTTGTTCCGTGTTTTTTCACGAATTAACTCCGTTCCTTAAATCAACGGAAAGGAGCCAAAAGCCATCGAATCTTTGTCAGAGATCCAATAAACGGTTCCGCAGTTAACTGTAAGTGGGTAATACAATATCCAGATAAGGCCGAGGTGCCCACTTGTCCAAACATCTCTCAATTAATTAAGATGTGACACCGAATAGAAAACAAAACAAAAAAAATTTATTTAACATGGCTACTGGATCAAATTAAACTCGTTGGACTTGTACCAAAGGTGATTAGAGTCCGGCTGCTACAGACGTCTCGCGGATAGTTCCATTGTAACCTCTCGCTCTTTCTCACACACGATTCCCGTGAGCAGAAAGAGAGGCTGCGACGGGGCTTTCAGTGGCAGGAACATGTAGACGCGTGTATCCACGGCCTGTAGGCTGGCTGTGTTTGGCTGCGCAGTGTAGTTTGTTTGGCTGGCTCACTGCTCGCTGCTCGCTGCTCGCTGCTCACTGCCACCGCATATCCCCTCGGAGAAGGGGACGATTGATGGATCGGGGGGACACTTATCGACTGGGCTGCCGGTAGCGTCTTATCTCTCCGAGGATCCGGTCCACGCAGGACTTCAGTATCCCCGTTTAATCTGCTTATTAGCTAGTATGCATAGGTATGTAATAATAATGTGCACCTACATACATAAAAAAAATATCTATAAAAAAATAATATAATACGTAAATATATATATTTTTTTTAAATATTTTTATTTATTTTATAAAATACAGTATAATTATTTAAATTTACATGGTAAGAAGATATTTCAATAAAAATTAACATGTTTACCTTCACAAGATTCTAAAACTCGTGTGTAAAGGGAAAAAAATAAAAATAAAAACTTAACACACATATGTAAATAAAAGAAAAAAAGAACCATAAAAACATATAAAGTTAAGAGATTTTAGTTTTTTGTACAATAATTTATAAAAATATATAAATTTTAAAATATATGATTTTAGTTTTTTTATACAATAATTTATAAAAATATATAAATTTTAAAATATATGATTTTAGTTTTTTTATACAATAATATAAAAATGTAAATGTAATATAATACATATTGATATTGATCTTTTTGGGAAATATCACCTGAAAGGAACATTTGATGCCTTGGAAAATACTAAAAACTATATATAGTGTTTGAAAATTTTTGGGACGTGTAAATTGTAGATAATCTTAATTTTGATTAATTTGTTTACAATTACACCTTTCGGTTGAACTACGGCTTTATCATGAACTGTCCGGCCATTCTATTAAGCTTTTTGCGATAAGGTTCCACCGATCGCCTCGCTGGAGATAGATAGCTTTCGGGAAAACAGAAAAGTCAATGAGAAAAAAATTTAAATAACTTTTTTACTATCTACTATTACGTAACTACAGGATAATGCAAAAAACATTATTTCTAAGAATGTAGGTATGTGAGCATGCGCTAGGTGGCTAGCAAGTAGCAATGAATATAAGGTTTTCATCTCGTTATGTATGTATCGAAGGACATCGGGCTTACCTAACGCACACAGGTACAAGGAGAAAAATGACTATTGCTAATTTATTAAGAATCTTCTTAATAAATTAGCAATACTCATTTTTCTCCGTGCAGTACCTACCTAATATCTGTGGCTTTCTGAAGAGATTCGCTTGGATTTATAATCTGAATTCTAATGTCTTGTTTAATGTAGCAGGTACTTCCTTCCAAGCTTTCATATGTTAGGTTAGGTAAGGTTAGGTACCTTAAATCTACTTTAAAAGCTTCACCTCAGAACTTTGTAAATATGAGATGTGCACTTTGAATCAATTCCCAAAGCAATGAAGTTATACCTACCCTACGTTTAATCTTATCTATTTTATAGCTATCTGTTTTCTCCTAATAACTATGTTTTTTATTAATTAATGATAATGCAAAAACACTTTACATCATGGCCTATTGTACTTAGTCTCAGAACAATGAATTTTTATCTTACACCTTTGTGTACGACGTAGGTGGGTATGTAGGTACCTAGATTGACTACGCAGCACTTTTCAGCATACCGAGATGCATTATTTCTGATATTGCTTATGCAAATAAATTAAAATAATCAGCACATAGATGTTTTGAAAGGCCATAATGTGGTGAAATTTAATAATTCAGGACACTCTTTGAAAAATAAATACCATTTTTTTTTTTGGTTAGTCTACTTACATTCCTTGGCATGAATGAACATTTATTACCCATTTACCTGAATTTTGTTGAAATATATATGTATTAAGTACCTACCTTCCCATTAATTCCAATCAACAAAGGAAATAGATGGGTACGTAGGCACCTACCTAATATTATTGTATCACAGGTGGCTGTATTTCGCAACGAACAAATTAACAACAAAAAACAATGATTCAGGTTAAATTCGTGTTATTGTACCGAGCTATTATTATTTAACATGTTAAAGTATCCGATAAAGGTTGTTATTAATCGAGAGAAAAGTATCGGTACCTAATATTAACTGTTTGATAATGCATAGGTACCTAATTTAACTGTTTGATAATGCATAGGTAGCTAATATTAACTGTTTGATAATGCATAGTTACCTAATATGAACTGTTTGATAATGCATAGGTAGCTAACGATCAAGTAACAAACGAATTGAAGTGAAGGTCAATTATATGATGGAGAGTTACTTGCATAAAATATTATGCCTCTGGTTTAAATTATAAAATTTCTCTATTAAGATTATTTCCAAGCCCACAATTTAACTGATTCAAATCAAAGCGACAACTCGCTTATAGATAGATATATTTGGATGGTGGAGTTAATTGTTTTGATTGATTACTGGGAAAACTTGCGTATCTATTCAAAGATAAACAAAGGTTAGTTTGGTATCTTTTAATGGAAGGTATCAGATGATAATACACATATCCATATCCGTGTATCATTGATAAGTGATAAATATATCTTCTCACTTCTAAAGTAACGAGTGACTTTCCATTTGGAGAGACAACATAAAAGTCAGCATCAATTCGCGCTGGATACCTAGATCTAAATTATATAGGATTATTTCTTGTAGGTTATAGGTGCAGGCGAGAATAACACTAGTTTAGTTCACTAGTTCATAGTTCGAGGTTGAAAAGTGGGGAGGCACATACATTTTTTTATCTATAAGTATTATCTATATTTATACACATACCTCAGTATACTCAAAAAAACCTACAGTATTGCCTACCTCAAACTATAATTATAATAATGTACAAACATGGTCAAGTTAAAAGGCACACACGCAAGATAGACCCCGTCAACAACAAATTCGCCGTACTAAATGAATTCAAACAATAGCCTTACTCCGTGGACACTGCCGCGTATATCACAAAACTAAAAACATCTTTGTCAATAGAGCTAATCGTAAATGATCGATTGCACTTCGGAAGAGTTCATTGCTTGAGGCGCGCCTCGAACTAAACAACGCGCGACCATGTCGGCCACCGTTTCATGTAACTTCTCCACCCCCTTCTGCCTAAGTGAAATTTACATGGCTTTCTGAGGCGGGCCCTATCTCTGCCTCACTAGGGTATTATTGTATTGTGTTTTGTGTTGTAGTGTGCAGTAGTTGGACGAGCGGAAATCCACGTGTGGCCGGCCGCGTCACATAAGTATGATGATTTACAACCAGTCATCGAAAAATGAATGGGTAATATTTAAATTGGCTTAATAATTGGCTCGTACAATAGAACAATTGGTAATATTTAAATTGAATTTATGTTATATTTTGGATGAATGGATACGTTTTATATATAAATTATGAATTTAGGAAAATTGATTAATGATTAATAAAAAAATATATATAAACAAGATTTAATATTTAAAAAACTACATATATTTTATTTTACATATCCTCTAAAGTTATATTAACACTCCCGCACCGGACGGGGGGAATACACTTACACTAACGAGAGTTTTATGCTATATCTAAGTTGTTTTTTACACCACATACTCTGTAATTTAGTTAATCCTAAAAAAACTATTTGGTTATCGATCTGCATTTAAAAAATATATATTTTATTTCTAGTTTCTTAGATATTAAATAATTTGTACAAAATTCCGGCAAAATTCCTGTCCCCTGCCCCGCACCTCAGCTTCGTAGCATCGGCTAAAATTCCCCCGTCCCCATCCCCACTATCCGCTCACCACCGAGAACGATCCAGCGAGCTACGAACTGGACCGTAAAAGTTGCATTTTATGGAAAGGGCTAACTCCCGGTCGCGTACACTGCACTACTGGTATTTCCTTTTGCGATGCTAAAATGATCACTTGCCGGACAAAGATCGGCCTGTCTAGCTTGCATCCGGTAATGTTTCATGTTTAGAGACAACATTAAAATTATATCTGTCTCTGTTTCTCACATGGAAAAGAAATCGGTCAGAAAGAGACACATATTTTGTATACATTTTTAAGTAATTTGAAGGAACTTGAATAAAAACAGAGTACTATATGGTTAAAAAGTCTATCGCAAACGTCTGTTAAATTTTATATTGGGTTATAGTTGCTAATTCTCTTAATTTTCGTGGTAAATAATTCTCTGCAAAACCGGACTAGTTTCGCCCTGCTATGGGCATCTTCAGACTGGTAAGTAGTTCATTCACACCTACTTATGAAATGGTGTTTATAAATTAATATCTATTTCAGGATTGTAAAATATTTATTCTGTACTTTTAATATTAGAATTTATGTAATCAGTCGGCATGTATTTATTGCAGTTTCTTACGGCATATTTACCAATGTTTTAAATTAGATCATAAAATTCTATGGTTTTAATTAATTTGTGTGAAAGCCGCACAAGAGCCCCAACAGTCCCATCCAGTAGAACTATGGCATCCCCAATTGGGGTATTTTGTGAGGCTGAAGATAGTGGGGATGGCGAGGGGGAGGATATGGGTAAGACAAAGGTGGAAGTACATGCATATTCACATCTAGTTACCATATAGGCTTAAGTCATTTCAAGCAACGTTTGGATTCTACATGGTGGTCTTTCACTAGGGCGATACTGAAAGCATCTACCGCCCTGCAACTTGATATTATATATTTTTTTCTTTCATAAATATTACAGCATCCGTTGTCGAAGGGTAAGGCTCTAGACTAGTAAACCGGAGGTCGCGGGTTCAAATCCCGGTGTGCGCAAGTAAATTTTAATCTTTGTGATATTTCACAATTTACTGACTAGAATTCATTTAGGTTGTTGCTTGAAATAACTTTGACCTTGTTTGGTGACCAGTACTGAATAGCCAGCTATTTCCCCAACTTCCTCTTCTCCATCTTCTTCCCCTCTCCACTACCTTTAGCCTTACAAAATACCAGTACCGGCTCGTGACTTTTGGGTCTACTATTAATTGTAATATTATCACTCTTTCAAATTTTATTTGATTGATTTGTGTTATTTCACAATTAATTAATTAAAATAATATATAGTCTATTTGCGGCACGTTCTAGAGTGGAAGATACTCAGTATCGCCCTGGTGTAAGACCACCATTCAGAATTGAAACGTTGCTCCAAATGGCTTTAGCCGTGTTTAGTGACTAGATCTGAATAGCCAGGTACTTCCTCACCTTCCTCTTTCCCTTCCCCACTTACCTTCAGCCTCACAACATCCCCCAATTGGGGATGCCATAGTCTCACTGGCTCCAGACGGGAGCAGTTGGGACTCTTGTGAGGTATTCACTAAAAAAAATAATAAAAAAAGTATCGCCCTGGTGTAAGACCACCATTCAGAATTGAAACGTTGCTCCAAATGGCTTTAGCCGTGTTAAGTGACTAGATCTGAATAGCCAGGTACTTCCCCACCTTCCTCTTTCCCTTCCCCACTTACCTTCAGCCTCACAACATCCCCCAATTGGGGATGCCATAGTCTCACTGGCTCCAGACGGGAGCAGTTGGGACTCTTGTGAGGTATTCACTATAAAAAAAATAAAAAAAAACTCTAGTACACCTAAAAGTTCCGAGCCGCCACTCCAACATACCCCATTTGGGAATGCCATAGTCTCACTGGTTCCAGAGGATTGGATAGGAGCAGTTGGGACTGTTGTGGTGTTTTATATAGAAAAATCAAAAACAGGAATATCTGAGGTTACAGTAAAATATAATTTACTCCACGTTTAAGTTCTAAAAATACCTTTTTTTTCACTATATTCGAAAAATTCGTTGTATTTCGAACCCCTCGACATAAAAAACGAACCCATTATTTATGGTAAGGCAAACACTACGATTTGACCCTAAATGTAAATATACTACATAATATCATAAATTAGGAATTATAACCTTCACTAACATCTAAATATTCCATAATATTCGAAATAACATCCGTACCTAGTTTAGTAGTGGTAGGTTTTTAAAACTTAAAAATATGTATTTATAAATAGATCCATCATTTACGGACCACCCTGTGCAACAAACTAGCTACGCTGTAATCGCCAATCGCCAGTCGACATTCAGAATCGAGGAGTTATGCTCGTTATCGGCCCGCCTTCCCTGTTTTGTATGGAAAAAGGCGCATTATTATCTAAATTCATTAGAATATTAACTACGACTTTATTTATGAAAATATTTTGATAATGACTTCTGAAACACTTCGAATATACTCCCCCCTAATTATTACTAAAACAAATTACACAATATTATGCCATTAACATCCTTTAATAAGCAAAACAAATTGGGGTCTCTAGTGACCCCCCTTCGGATCTTATGTGATTTTTTTCTCTCCGGGACGAAAAGGTTAAGCGCTTCCTAATATGCGTTTGTTGTTGTTGCATTTTATTAAGTACCCATTTCATACAAGATTGCCAGCTCGGTCTTTGAAAAATTTACAACTAGTACCTACTGTACCTATCTTCTATTATTTCGTACCTAATAAGTACATTTTTATTTTTATATCTTATTTTTTCTAAGTTTAATAACTATTATATTATTTAAGTTATATTTTTTAGTGGGTAATTAAATTTCTTATTTTCTTAATTATATTGTGTTATCAAATTTATCATCTAGTTTTATAACTATTTGTTAATTTTTAGCTTCCCAACACTCCCCAACTCAAACACGAGAAATAATTTCTCAATTGAGTTGGGCAGTTTTCGTTAAAAAATTCTAATTTTTTCGCAATCAAAAAAAAATCTTTTTTTTTCCTTTTCTCGCATATTTTATAGAGGCACAGCCTCCCCTGCCTCATGGAACGAACCTCCACTGGGGATATGGTTATTACTATAAGTAGATATATATATCTATATAGATACATGTTTGTAGTAAGTAGGTAAATCTAGGTAAGTAAGTCTGAAAAAAAAGATTATCAAGTTATTTTTGCATCAATAGGTACCAATTGAGTCAATCGATCATATTACAAGACCCACTGGCGTCGTGAGCGGGTATTACACATGGAAAAATCTTTGGTCGCTTGTCTCACCATAATGGCACCGGGTACCCGGGTCGCGAGAGCGGGTCGTGAGATTGAGTTGATCACTCTGATGGCTCGTGAGCGGGTCATAGGTACCAAGTTATTGTAAGCTAAACGACATAGATTATCAGGAAGGTTATATTATGTAGGGACCTATATAATATAGGTAGGTACCCATAATTATGATTCAGTTAAATTTTATCAAGATAATTAAAAAATATATGTGTACAGGTTTATAGACATATTATTATTTAAGAGTTTAATTTATCCGGGATACAGGATATCAGTGAAAAGTCTGAATTAAAAAGAGTTGGAAAAGGATCATCACAAATAGTGTTAGGTACCTACTTCTATAGGTGATAACATAATGTATTATCTCCGACTATATACTACCTAATGTACGAAGGTTTCGGTATGTATAGATACGAGTAAAGCTGAAGATTTTCCACACAGTAGAGTTTACTAAATACACAAAAAATAAAACCTCTTCTCAGTATTTATTTCTACAGACAGATATTTTTCCTATTCAGATATACCTAATCCAAGTGGACGGCTCTTTGAGGGTAGATATATTGGGGCTCGGACTTATATTTACTGGAACTAATCCTGCCATTCTAGGGAGCAGGGAGCAGGGAGCAGGGAGCAGGGAGTAGATGACAACAACGCCAGCTGAGAGATATCTCTAGGAGCTTTCAGCGCGCCCAATACAAGATGGGTACTAGTAGCTATTCCCAGTACTGCCTTCCCATTGGCCGCTATAGCTCCGCCCTCCAAAGCTCCGCCCCACGCTTTCGGTAGCGCATTTTCCTCCGTCCTTTTTCCTCGTCCGATTTCCCGACCTAACCACCGAGACGGCGTATCAAAAAAAACTGACGTGTTTATAAGCCACGATTCGCCGTATCTCTAGAGCTCCGTTTCATGTCCCAAAGCGGCTGTTCAGTGGTTCGAGGGCGACGGGAGACTGAAAGGTTTGCCCGACACGAGTGCTGAGAAGTCGCGAGACGCTTTGTGATTTAGTATTCTCCGTGTTTCGGCAGAGTGAGCACTGAGCAGGGGTGTCACTCGCCACGGGTTTCTAATTGTTTACGTGCGAACATTGTTTCTTATCACCAGCTGTCAAGTCTCTAACCTGTGCGCGACGTGCGTGTCTGTCAGCTGCAGCCCGACTCTGCAAACCTCCGCTGCGTGCGTCGCGAGCCTTCTGCAATCTGCAATCTGCAATCAACTCTAACTCTCGCGACTGCTTTTATTACACTTACGGACAGTCTTCATGTCAGTCCGTGTCAAGTTTACGCGTGAATAATTAGGTAGTGCTTTTATTCAGTTGACCTTTCAGTTAAAATCAAGTAGACAAGTAGAATTTCCCGAATCTGACAAGAGCGACAAGTATTGGTGATGTTGGAGAGTTAACCCGGAGAGCAGGAAGAAGGAAGCAGAAAGAAGAGAGCAGAGGCCATGATGACCATGGACGTCAGCATGTACGGCAACCAGCACCAACACCAGCACCAGCACGCGCACCAGCACGCGCACGGGCAGCACGTACAGGGCGAGGGCTTCGCGCAGGGCGGAGAATACCCCGAGCACTATTACCCCGAGGGCGGTGAGCTGCACTATTACCCCGACATGGTGGCCAACTGTCCGCAGCTAGAGCAGCAGGCAGACCACATCATCAGCGCGGACAACGGGCTGAGCTACACCAACCTGGACTACGGCTACCAGCAGTACGGGCACCCCTACCAGGCCGACATGCCCTACCAGCCGTACAAGCCCGAGCTGCCCTACCTGCAGTACGGCGAGGAGGGGCCCGGCTGGGCGGGGGGCCCCGGCTGTCTGGAGTACCCCGGGGGCTACAAGGGCGAGGGGCCGGGCCAGGCGGAGGAGTGCTACCGGCCCGACGCGGGGGCCCGGGGCTCCGCGCAGCAAGGGGGCTCGCACCACCACGGAGTGCCGACGTATAAGTGGATGCAGGTCAAGAGGAATGTTCCCAAGCCAGCTGGTGAGTTCCACTTTATTACCCGTACCTATCTACTTAGTGGTTACTTTAAATACCTTATTAGTGTCTCGATTACCGGATAGCTATGTTTTTTTGTGAAATATCAATCGCATCAAAGAAAAAGGTTTGAATAGAAAAAGTTTTTTTTTTTATATTTTGATAACGTAGATAAAGGATTAAAAACTTAAATAGCTACACCTAATGAAAAAATTGTTTTAATTAAGGCAGGTAGGTATAATGCAAACATAGGCAGGATAATTTCATGTTTTAACAGTGGCTTATCCAAAGTTATACATATTTTGAACGGTGACCGGATAAATCATCAAAATGATAATTCATCACATCTTTAAAAAGTTATATAAAGTCATGGAAAGTGATGAAACAAAAATTTATAAACTGGGTTAAGTAGGTTAGCTTAGGTTTAAATTATTATTTTTTCATCGTTTCTAATGATTTTATATCACTTTTTAAAAGTGTGTTGAATGGTCAATGTATTGAGTTATCATGGAACCATTTTGAACATCCTTTTAAACAGTTCATAATACTACGTACCTACCTATCTATAAAATTAAAAATTTGAGAACAGAGATTTGAAGTAGGTACCCGGGTAACGTCCTACCTAATTATAAAACTTAATTTTGGCTAAACAACGCAAAAAATATTAAAGTAACATCTGTAGGTACTACATACATATTGTAAAGGTATTCGTATATAAGTCTGAAGTCATCGAAAATCAATATCTAATAAAAAAATCCAAATTTTCCATTTGGATTTTGCAAATAATTGAACCCTTCACTAAAATATAATACTATTACTCGAACTCGAATAATAGTAAGTAAGTCAAATTGTAGGACTGTACTATTTATTTTTCATCGGGTAATATTGAGAAGCCAGTTTGTTTAAGTTAGCACCCAGTCAGCACTCTCAGCACCCTTAGCACTGAAGCCAAGCCAAGCGTTGGCACTAAGGGAAAGTAGTTAGGAAGAAGAGGGTGGAGAACTTTATATTCAAATATATTCACCTCCCTACATTTCACATCAACAGGTTAAATCTACATCCCTTTAAAGTTCCTATCGAGTCATAACCGTGTCAACTGAAACAAATATTGTTTGCGTAATATAATTTTAGCTTGAACTCAATATGAAACATTTCGATTTAAATGTTAGCATCATATTTGGTAAATCGGGGATCCTCGGCGGCATGATGTAAAACGAATCTTTACATGGGATTTACAGCCCCAACTTTCCGGTTTCAGGCTGATGTTTGTTTATAACTATACACCCACTGAAAATTAAAAACAGCACACCTAAATCCTTAAATTCATAAATAATCTTGAAAACTACCAAATTGAATAATAACTAACTAATTTTCAATTACGATATCTTCTGAATGGGCTGTATAAAATTATGTTAATTTAGTGGAATCGGAAACTGTAATTAGGTAGGTAGGTAGTACCTACGTACATAGAGAAAAATGACTATTGCTAATTTATTTCTTCAAATTCCGGTTAAAATCGGGATTGCAGGCATTACAAATAAATTAACGAGTTTTCTGAAAAACTTTTAGAAAATTACGAATACATAATCACGTACATTACCAATAAAAAATAAGGCCTGCTTGTCTTTGTGCAAAATCACCTCTTTAGATTGATACAAATCAGATGATTTGTTACAAGAAATCCTAAAAAGTTCATACCCTCTTTTATGTAACAGTTTACCAAAAAAATAATTTTGTTAACAGCTTTTCTTTCATTCACTTACTTTTCGTTTAGTATTCTGATACCGCTATTACAATTACTATCCTCTTAGCATTGTGACAATGCTATTACAATTACTATCCTCTTAGCATTGTGACAATGCTATTACAATTACTATCCTCTTAGCATTGCGACAATGCTATTACAATTACTATCCTCTTAGCATTGTGACAATGCTATTACAATTACTATCCTCTTAGCATTGTGACAATGCTATTACAATTACTATCCTCTTAGCATTGTGACAATGCTATTACAATTACTATCCTCTTAGCATTGTGACAATGCTATTGCAATTACTATCCTCTTAGCATTGTGACAATGCTATTACAATTACTATCCTCTTAGCATTGTGACAATGCTATTGCAATTACTATCCTCTTAGCATTGTGACAATGCTATTACAATTACTATCCTCTTAGCATTGTGATGACGCTATAAAAATTATTATCCTCTTAACATTGTGATACCGCTTTTAAAATTACTATCCTCTTAGCATTATGATAATGCTATTACAATTACTATCCGCTTAGTACTATGATACCGCTATTACAATTACTATCCTCTTAGCATTGTGATGACGCTATTAAAATTATTATCCTCTTAGCATTGTGATACCGCTTTTAAAATTACTATCCTCTTAGCATTGTGATAATGCTATTACAATATTACTATCCGCTTAGTAGGTACTGTGATACCGCTATTAAAATTACTATCCTCTTAGCATTGTGATACCGCTTTTAAAATTACTATCCTCTTAGCATTGTGATAATGCTATTACAATATTACTATCCGCTTAGTAGGTACTGTGATACCGCTATTACAATTACTCTCCGCTTAGTATTGTGATACCGCTATTAAAATTGCTATCCTCTTAGTATTGTGATAATGCTATTACAATTACTATCGGCTTAGTACTGTGATACCGCTATTACAATTATTATCCTCTTAGCATTGTGATACCGCTATTAAAATTACCATCCTCTTAGCATTATGATAATGCTATTACAATTACTATCCGCTTAGTACTGTGATACCGCTATTACAATTACTATCCTCTTAGCATTGTGATGACGCTATAAAAATTATTATCCTTTTAGCATTGTGATACCGCTTTTAAAATTACTATCCTCTTAGCATTGTGATAATGCTATTACAATATTACTATCCGCTTAGTAGGTACTGTGATACCGCTATTACAATTACTATCCGCTTAGTACTGTGATACCGCTATTACAATTACTATCCTCTTAGCATTGTGATGACGCTATTAAAATTATTATCCTCTTAGCATTGTGATACCGCTTTTAAAATTACTATCCTCTTAGCATTGTGATAATGCTATTACAATATTACTATCCGCTTAGTAGGTACTGTGATACCGCTATTAAAATTACTATCCTCTTAGCATTGTGATACCGCTTTTAAAATTACTATCCTCTTAGCATTGTGATAATGCTATTACAATATTACTATCCGCTTAGTAGGTACTGTGATACCGCTATTACAATTACTCTCCGCTTAGTATTGTGATACCGCTATTAAAATTGCTATCCTCTTAGTATTGTGATAATGCTATTACAATTACTATCGGCTTAGTACTGTGATACCGCTATTACAATTATTATCCTCTTAGCATTGTGATACCGCTTTTAAAATTACTATCCTCTTAGCATTGTGATAATGCTATTACAATATTACTATCCGCTTAGTAGGTACTGTGATACCGCTATTAAAATTACTATCCTCTTAGCATTGTGATACCGCTTTTAAAATTACTATCCTCTTAGCATTGTGATAATGCTATTACAATATTACTATCCGCTTAGTAGGTACTGTGATACCGCTATTACAATTACTCTCCGCTTAGTATTGTGATACCGCTATTAAAATTACTATCCTCTTAGCATTGTGATAATGCTATTACAATTACTATCGGCTTAGTACTGTGATACCGCTATTACAATTATTATCCTCTTAGCATTGTGATACCGCTATTAAAATTACCATCCTCTTAGCATTATGATAATGCTATTACAATTACTATCCGCTTAGTACTGTGATACCGCTATTACAATTACTATCCTCTTAGCATTGTGATGACGCTATTAAAATTATTATCCTCTTAGCATTGTGATACCGCTTTTAAAATTACTATCCTCTTAGCATTGTGATAATGCTATTACAATATTACTATCCGCTTAGTAGGTACTGTGATACCGCTATTACAATTACTCTCCGCTTAGTATTGTGATACCGCTATTAAAATTGCTATCCTCTTAGTATTGTGATAACGCTATTACAATCTGTTCTTGACCTCTGTTTCTGTTGACAAACTCTCCAGACTGTGTAATGCTATGATGCTACGACAGCATCTGCAAGTCATGGTGACTGGAGTCAACCATAACAATGCCCAGCACAAAGAGAACAACTCAATGATCGCATCGGCATTATTATTGTGTTTGGAGATTCCGCGCCGTAGCGCCATCCTGTTCAAATACCTATAATGCTGCCTCTTCACTCTAAATTTAATATTTAACTATCACCAGTTCCTACCCAAGTACCAGTGACTCTCATTGATCTTTGACTATGACCAAAAGTAGGTGTAGGGTATGAATAAGTTATAGTGTATGACGTATTTTAATGACGGGTTGTTTCGGAAAATTTGAACAATTCATCAAATTTCAAAGATAATTTTCAAGTTCTGTTATTATTTCAGTTCTGTCAAGCAACTAGCCGATAATGATATAATAACAGAACTTAAATAAGATTTTCACAGAACCCGAAAATGAACCCTGAAATTTTATGAGTTGTTAAAATTGTCCGAAACAGCCCATTCTTAGTGACCGCTTTATTATCTGTGTAAAATTGGCCTAGGTATAAAGAACCAATTTATCAATTGCAACAAATATTTATAGAAAAGATCAATTGAAATTAATCATTTTGTATACAAATAAAAATATTATTTGAAATTGATCATTTTATATAAATAAAAGTATCATTTTTTTTAATTGCCGGCAACCCGGGCGTTTATTGCAATAACATAATCATAATTAATTAATAACTAGACAACTAGAATTAGTTCTACATTGAACTTTGTGGCGGTACATACCAAAACTTCTTTTTGTCAAAGAAATTATTTATATCAGGCACCACTTACATTTAATATTCTTCCAAATCATATTAAGTCTACCAATTCCTTAGTTAAATTTAAAAAGTTAATTAAGGTTTATGTATTTTTTTTTTTATTTTTTTTATTTATTCACATTTAAACCCGCTAAACTACTTATGTAGTTTGTCAGCAGGGACATAGAGACAACATTTATACACTCATAAGATACAATTTGAACGGTACATAATTACATAAATTGGTTACATTGCAGAAAAGTTTAAATAGCAGCATAAAAGCCTTATATAATAAGCAAGTAAAAATAAATGTATGAACAAATTAGTATTATCAACAAGTACATCAATAGTTTCATAAATAGAGTATTACAAAATAATTGTTTTTCCATTTTCTAAGAATATGAATTCCATTTCAGGGGCATCAGTATAGATCATTATTATCCAATAACCATTTCCTTAGATTATATTTAACATTAGCAGTATACATGTTATTATTTTTAATTGTCATTGGTAATAGGTTAAAAATTTTGGGTACTATATAGTTTAAAGTTCTTTCACCATATTTATTAGTACATTTCGGAACTACCAGTCCTTCATTTTGAGTGAATCTTGTGTTATGTTTATGGCAAACTCTTTCCCTATACAATGAATCAGACAATATAACATGTTGACTTACAATATTATAAAACAATAATCCTCTGACAGGTAAAATATTCAGAGACTTGTATATTAATTTAATGTTACTTCTGTGTTGATTGTCATATTTATGGATTAACAATTTTATAATGGAGTTTTGTAATGTTTGTATATAGCTTATATTAGTTTTACAAGAATGTCCCCAAGAAGTAATTCCATAACGTATAGTGGATTCAGCCAGAGATAGGTAGATTAAGTTTAAAGTACTTATAGGCACGAAATATTTTATTTTATAAATCCTACCCACAATAGCTCGTAGACGTTTACAAACATTAGCAATGTGTACATCCCATTTCATGTAGCAGTCAATAGTAACACCCAAATATACATAACTTTTGACAAAATCAATGGTTTCACATGAACAGGGCTGTGCAACATTTTTATGTATGCAGTCAAATGTGTGTGTATATAATGAAGGAATTACATTACATCTGGCGTGTGGAGATCTGATGTGCATAATTTTAGTTTTTTTGGCATTTATAAAGAGGCCTGCGTCATGCGACCATTTCAGCAGGGCAATAAAATCATGTTGCATAAGGTTCATTGCAGTAACCAGATCTTCGTGCGATATTACGAGCGCCGTATCGTCTGCATATACAAAATGTTTAACGAATGAAAACAATTTTCTCATAATTGAGACATAAATAATATAAAGGGTTGGCCCTAGAATTGACCCCTGTGCAACACCTGTTGAGATATATTTTCTTTTGCTGAATTTTTTAAGAATTTTTACTCTTATTTGTCGATCAGTTAGTAAATTTTTTAATAAAACTAGCAGCTTTCCTCTAATTCCTATTGTCTCCAGTGTTTCTAATAGTTTATTTGTATCAATGGTATCAAATGCCTTAGAGTTATCGATGAATAAAACCAACACTTGTTTTTTTAGATTTAATTCATAATTTATGTGATTTGAAAATTCCTGAAGCAGCATTTCCGTACTTTTTTTCTTTTGAAATCCATATTGGTTGGGATCCAACAAAGAGAAAGATTCTAGATATTTATTAAGTTTTATGGAAATGTATTTTTCAAGTATTTTTTCTAGGGCTGGCAATATGCTTATTGGCCTATAATTTTGAATATCTGTATGTTTGCCCCCTTTGTAAATTGGCCTAATGATGCTACTTTTTAGTTCATCTGGTATTACTGCTTGCGATAAAATTAAATTGATAAAGTGTGTTATAACAGGCCCTAAAATATTAATATGTGTCTTAATGTCAAACATTCGAATGTTGTCAATCCCTGGTGACTTTGAATTGTTTAATTTGCTAACAATAATATTGATTTCTTGGCAGGTAGCTCTGGGTAGGTACATACTATGTTGCACTTCATTCGGCCTGACGGTCGATGCTAAATAATCACATTTATGTATCATAGAGCTAACACTATTTGTAAAATATTCAACAAACTTATCTGCTACGGTTTCTTCATTATTCGTATTTAACATATATTTCGAGATTATTTCGTCACAACTACTTTTGGACTTGCGTCCTAATAATTTATTTATTTCATCCCAAGTTTTTTTTGTATTTCCAAAATAATTTTTGAATTTATTGTTAAAAAAGGTAGACTTACATTTAATAATTTCTTTTGTCACCTTATTTCTGAAAGTTTTATATTCCAATTCAAAGAATTGATTGCTAGGAAAATTCTTCCACCTTCTGTACAATGAATCTTTTTTTTTATGTTTTCTAAGATATTAGAATTTATCCAAGGTTTTATTGACAGAGGTCTTTTTTTGGGTTTATAATTCATAACGATTTTACTCTGTTCATACAAATTCTTAAAGTTGTTTTTAATTTTACTATATAATATGTTGCAATCTTGTTCCTCAAGCAAGGAGTGCCACTTAAAATTATGAATGTTTTTGTCGATTTTGTTTTGCGATAAAAACGAAATTCTTTCCCCGTGTTCTGGGGCTTCTTTCCTTGCACTATATTTAATATTAACTGCAGTTAAAAAGTGATCCGCTATAGTAATATTATTACATACACATGAGGAAAGAGAATCGCTTTGTTTACATCCACTGTTAAATCGGACAAATATGTGGTCTAAACAAGTACGAGTAACTTTTCCTGCTAAAACTGCTTCTCTAGTTACGTCACAAATACATTTGATTAAATAATTATCCGACATTATATTTTCATATGCCATAATAATAGGGTTTTGACAATTTAACAAGTCTAGATTAATATCTCCAATAAGTAAAACATTTTCTTTGGGGCTTATAGTATGCAGAATGGCAGATATTTCATTAAGAAATTGTGGTTGGCTAGAGTTGGGGGGACGGTATATTGCTATGATGTTTAAAATACTCTTGTTTGGAAGTGTCATAGAGCCAAGCACACATTCAAAATGATTTGTTTCTATTGTTTTCTGTTGAAATGTGAATTCATTTCGAACATATAGCAATATACCTCCTCCAGATTTTTTAGTTCGGCAATAGTTGTAACAATTAAATCCAGGAATATTATACAGACAGACAAGATTCGGTGTTATAGCCGGTTTGTTTGTTTTATTGACAGACGATTGTCTTAATATTTTTTCATCCTTGTCCTTTCTTAAATAATAAGATTTTATATAAGTCCCATTTGCTAAAAACTGAATGTCACCGTATCTGTCTTTATTATCTACTTTGCTTCTTCTTTTGAATAATGATTAATTATTAGTTATGGTTCAAATATTGTTACAATATACCTACTGTCAAATTACCCATCTTGTAACACATCTAATACTCATTTTTTCTTTAATTTTGAAATATTTTGTGTTTGTATGTAGAATTAGAATGTAGAAGTTTGTGATACTCTTATGTTTGCTTCACTCAAATGTAAATTGTTAACCTCGATACAGGCTCAATCCTAGTGAGGTTGATTTTTATGTGAAAAAAAAAAGTTTTATGTATAGTGAGATGCAATAAATAAATAAATAAATAAATTACAAACATGAAAGTAACACGTCTCACTAGAAGATTTCTGTTTTGAGGCGGAATTAAAATTGATCATTTTAAATAAATAAAAAAATAACCATTTTAATCAGTTACGTTATTTTTCTTTACAACCTACCACTGTTGTGCCGTGAATTTTTTTGACTGGTTGTAAAACTTTTACATGAAAATTGTCGTATGGACATTAATCCTTAGATAAAATGCATTGAAAATCGGTTTCCACGGTGGAATTTCAATAACATTTAAACAAAAATAATATTTTTACTTAAAAATTAATAAGCTTTGCTAGAAATAGAAGATTAAATAAGGTTTTTTACAGTTGTTAAATCGTTTAACAGATTCTATTGAGAGAAAAGAGATATTGAAGTATTTACCTACCTCAAAAATATAATTTCTCTACTAGACTGTTAGTGTAAATTATATGATTAAATTGATTCAAATTAAAATACCTACGTTTTGATGGCAAATTATTTTATTTCCTCTAATAGTACGTTTTTCTTATGGTAGGCACAGCTTTTCAGCTTTTATGGACTACATGCCATTGCTAAAACGGTAATTTCCTACGAAAATTTAATAATAATAATAATTGGCCGTTTTTTTAAAAAATCAGCTCAAGGGCGCTATACAAATAATACTTGCAAAGATTTATACTAAAATGTACACACAGATAAATAAACATACCTGCTTACCCTTTACATTAACAAAGATTCTAAATTTATTATCAGTAATAATAGTTTACAATTACATATTTAGTGGTTCATAATATTGAAATTCTCACATTGACTGTGAAAGCTTTTGGATTTTTATATGGTTAAATAACAGTAGAGTGACGCATTTGTGCATTCAATAATATATGTGTGATTGAATAAACACCCTTTTTGGGGTTTTGTCACTGTTTTGTGCTTACATGTATATTGTATATCCCTGTTTGCTTATTTTTTTTTATCTTGTTACTTTTTCTACTAAAGCTCACTTTATTGTACTCTATTGTATGTGAAACTTATATATTTTTTTTCCATTATTTCTGGCTTTCACCCTTCAAGGGTGTTCTTGGCCATCATTTAAAATTATTGAGAAATGAAAGGTGAATTTAAATATTAATTTTAATTAAATAGGCAAATTTCAAAACTATAATGAAAAGTTGATATTAAAATGCCTGTGTAATTATGTGCTCACTTATATATTGTAAATTCGTACCGTCCTAAAATGAGTTTCATAGTTGTAATTTTCGACGAGTTATAATTAAGATTTTCTGAACATTTGATTTTTGAGCTTTGTTCTGAACAATTATTGTTCTATAATGTCGGTGGCGCTCCGTGACTTTTCATGTTTGATGTTTTGACGACATTGTTGACGTTGTTGAAGCTGAAAAAAGTTTTTTTTTTCACTTTTTGTATGAAGTGTATCATGATCAAAAATCTTCATACAAAACATAATAAAAATTTTTAAAAAAAATATAGGTATTTGCCGCAATATTTTTCTGTTCACAATTCTGTAAAAAAATCATAACATAACATAATATAATGCTGGTTATGTCCCATAACGATGAAGTTGGAAGTCAAAATATTAGATAGGTATTATTTTTATAAATGTTCTTATAAAATAAATATATTTACAGGGTTAAACATTTTCACACTAATGCATGTCTTTTAATAGAATCATAAATAATAACAAATTATTTAAATTTATTTTAAATATAACCGTTATTACTGGTATAACCTTTTTCTATGGGCCTTACTAATAAGCATGTTTTAAATTTTACACCAATAATAAACAACCATTAATAGAGGTAAATAAATGGTTGTTGATCAGTTGTGTAAAATTTAAAAAAACATTTATTATTATGGGGTTAGAATGTAACTACATTGTAGCGTAGATAGGAAATCAAATTGTTACCACACTAGACACATGTCCGTATTATGGTTGTCGAAATCGTTATTAATGGTTTATCTAAATCCACTTCAGTGACAGATTGCAGAGAGATATCTCTATATTGTCTATGGAACCCGCTGCGTGCCTTTTCATATTCTATACTCCATAGCGGCATAGCGCATAGACGTGACGCGGGACTTTTCACTGGAATGTCAGTTCCCATCAAGTTCCATACACTAAACAAGAAAATATTAGTTATACTAAAAGTAATAACAGTTAGAAAATAGTAAATAATCAATTTTATCGCTGCTCCAAAATGAGAAGCTAACTGTAATCAGACGAAATATAAAAATAATTATTGTTTAAGACACAAAACACACCTTAAGGCATACTAATACTAATTGTTTAGGTTCATAAAACGTAACAATCAACAACAAACAAAGTACCTTCCCATGTCAGACTGGTAGCGCAAGAATGTAGATATACACATATGCTTTATCTTTCGATATACACATCACATATCTATATATCATATGTATATTTTTTTATTTAATTTAAAAAAAGAAAGACAAACATTCCCGATTACGAAAAACCTGTTAATATTTTAAAATCTCCTACCGCCATCAAAATATTGCTTGTGACTTGTTAGAGGCCAGCTGAGAACTCACTACTCCTGGGCGCAAACCGGGAGCGAATCCAGCTCAGCCACTAACCGGTCTATATTTAAGTATTTCTGGTATCAATGTATTTTAAATTTTACATTGGCATTTTCAAATAGTTGAAGAGTCGAAAGACTTTTCAGAGATAATTGTCGATTCTCGGAAAAACATCAGAACAGTGTAACAACATTTAATTTAGTTACAGTAAAGAAAGAAGACCCGTTATGCAGTTTTATTGATCCTTCTCGAGTTAAGTAATTTAGTTACAGTGAAGAAAGAAGACCCGTTATGCAGTTTTATTAACCCTTCTAGAGTTATGTAATTTAGTTACATTGAAGAAAGAAGACCCGTTATGCAGTTTTATTGATCCTTCTCGAGTTAAGTAATTTAGTTACAGTGAAGAAAGAAGACCCGTTATGCAGTTTTATTGATCCTTCTCGAGTTAAGTAATTTAGTTACAGTGAAGAAAGAAGACCCGTTATGCAGTTTTATTGATCCTTCTCGAGTTAAGTAATTTAGTTACAGTGAAGAAAGAAGACCCGTTATGCAGTTTTATTAACCCTTCTAGAGTTATGTAATTTAGTTACAGTGAAGAAAGAAGACCCGTTATGTAGTTTTATTGATCCTTCTCGAGTTAAGTAATTTAGTTACAGTGAAGAAAGAAGATCCGTTATGCAGTTTTATTAACCCTTCTAGAGTTATGTATTTTTTATGATCTAACTGAGTGTTTTATAATGGAAAACTGTGTAATGTAATGCATTTTTTATTTTTTATTATGGTTCTCACCCCTTGCTTTTATTTAAATTCTCCTAGTAAAGATACAGAATAAGATAGAATAGACCAACTCCAAAACGGTTCTCAGAGCACTTTAGAGTCATCCGGTCATCCAGTCAAATCGGCAATTGCCGTGCATTTTGATGGCCTTAAGTGTTGGAAAGGCCTAAGGAGTATCGAGCGCACCTAGTCATGGAAGCAATCGAAATCCACAAAAGCCACAATAGTGTAGGTAGGTACCTACGTAATTTATTTAAAACTAAGAAGAAAATATAAGGGACTTCGTATAACTTTAGCGATACATTCACACCATATAAATAAAAACCCCTACACTAGCATATGAACAGCATCGCTGTCTCAGCCCAGTCCATAAAATGGTAATATTTTTATGAACTGCCAAATCCCTTAAGCTATCCATATCAGAGAACGTGTTTCAAATCAGAGCGCGATGACGATAATAATATGATATTTATTATTTAGTAGCTGAGTTCAACTTTAGTCAGAGCTACAGATAAGATTAGCAGTGACATTGCAACAAGACTAGACTAATACTTTATTTCGGGGATCAAATCTGGCAAGTTTGGTAGCGGCTTAGCGCGATTTAGAAAACACCTATTGTAATTAATTTACCAAGAAATCAATCAATTTCACACTCTGTTTTATAAATCGGTGTATAGAATATACCTCCATGATTAGGCATCTTGTTTTAGTACATTCTTGTGTATCTTATCTATTCCTGTTGCCCAACACCGATAGCATGATTTGAAGCAATATGTTGAGGATATTTTTATTTTATTAGTTTACCTACGTTTAGTAGGAAAGTAGTTAGTATATTTTCGTATATAGAGAAAGAGGTGCCCACGAAAAACAAACCATATAACCGAAAAAAAATATAAAAGCAATTTGTTGCGCTATAAAAGGATCTTTAAAGATCACCAAATTTTTAGATAAGTTCCTAACTAATAAGTGACAATATTTATAATTTGTTACAACTTTATTATTCTTTACTGTATTTTAATAATACTACATTTATATAATCCCTTATCACATCTTTAATCTTAACGTAATTAATAAAGATAATTATCATTTATTTGCACAAATTCTTTAATAATTTGTATTCATTAATATGACACAAATTTATAAAATTTAATTCTTTAAAAAGAGAAGATACCAATTTGTTATCATCTACTATCTTATCGACAGCAAAAATCCAATACTCTTTCTGGAGATACGCGCCTTAAAAATGTGTCTACGTGAGATATTTCAAAGTTGATAATTGGACGTAAATAAAATAAATACAACTTGTTATTTCGATTTTTAGTTTCGTTGATTTCCAATCAATCAGGTAATTAAAATGATTTGTACTTCACAACTTTCCTCGGTACGCCCAACTCTTAGGACGGGTTGTTTCGGAGAATTTGAACAATTCATCAAATTTCAACGTTCATTTTTGGGTTCTGTGAAAGTCCTATTCAAGTTCTGTTATTGTATCATTCTAGGCTAGTTGCTTGACAAAACTGAAATAAAAACAGAACTTGAAAAAATCTTTCACAAAACTTGAAAATGAACGTTGAAATTTGATGAATTGTTTAAATTCTCCGAAACAACCCGTCCTTAATGTTACCATCCGATGCATTTCGTCATCCATTGTAAATTGTGGTCGAAGAACCATCAAAAATGTTCGTTTCTTCACCGTATTATAGGTAGGTAGGTGTGTAGGTACTTTAAAAAAATCGTCTAATTTTTTAAAACGATAGGTTTTTATGTCAAATTTTATCGGGGTCCTACTACTGCACATATTAATGCAATTAGATAAGATGTTGCTAATCGTTCAATCGAACGTTCTAGGTCAAACCTAAATTCTGCTTTAAGGTGTGGAAAAAGGGGGTGAGGTGGTATTTAGAAATGTCTTGTAGACAGTGACCTCTCTTCTGTTATGAAAGTCAAGTGTGCAAAATTTCATCCATGTAAGAATAAGAATGTAGATTTGTTTAAAAAACAAACCCACACTTGGACTTTATTTATAATACATATGTAAACTAAAGATGTTTCTTTTCTTGTTGAATTTAAACTGACTAAAGTATGTTTATATATTATTTTTAATTTATCATAATAAGGCTGCGTTTTGAATTTATTAATTATTATGCATATTTTACTATTACAATTGGTACTCAGATCATAATTATCTATTCTATGATCTGAGATGACATTACTACGTTCCTCTTTTAAGCAATGTTTGGATAGAGAAGCGGGATGTTATCTTATTAATCCGATAAATCCACCGAGAAAAATGAGCACGGTTTTTATTATCAAGATACTGTTAAATATGTGACTGCATGACCATTTACTAATAAAATGTAAGTAATTCAGAATATATCTGAACGCAGGAGGCCTTGTCCGAATAAATATTATATAGATGCGAAAATATTATTATTTTGGATAACACGTGTTCCGACTTATTAGTGCTTTACCGACATTTTGTTATGAAATTTGTCAAATCATTCGTTATATAGGCCTCTAGTCCCGTTTTTTAAATGTATTATAAGTAATTCAGAATATATCTGAACGCAGGAGGCCTTGTCCGAACAAATATTATATAGATTCGAAAATATTATTATTTTGGATAACACGTGTTCCGACTTATTAGTGCTTTACCGACATTTTGTTATGAAATTTGTCAAATCATTCGTTATATAGGCCTCTAGTCCCGTTTTTTAAATGTATTATAAGTAATTCAGAATATATCTGAACGCAGGAGGCCTTGTCCGAACAAATATTATATAGATTCGAAAATATTATTATTTTGGATAACACGTGTTCCTACTTATTAGTGCTTTACCGACATTTTGTTATGAAATTTGTCAAATCATTCGTTATATAGGCCTCTAGTCCCGTTTTTAACAGGAAAACGAATAATTTGACCAGATTTTCATTAAATTATCAATATTTGTATGAAAACAAAGTAAATTTGTAACAAAGTCTTGTATGAAAACGAAAAAGAGACGGAGAGTTTTCACGTCGTTTCATTTCTTTGGCATCTCAGTAAGACAGCTTACATGAAAGCGATGACCTCGTGTTAATTCAAGCTTCGGTATATCTTCTCTGATGATCATTTCCCTACAAACTAATTGATATATCAATTGATAAGGTGTTGGGTTCAGATGGTAAGAGCAATCGCGATTTCCACGGATATTTGAGATTACCACCAATAATCTTATCTTCAATATGTACGAGTATAACAAACATTCATAACTAATCCAAAACACCTTTAAGTGCACAGATGGTAAAAGTGATTTGCTTTGGATTTGGATGAACTTAATATAAATAAATAATAATCCTTACTTTACTCTTATACTGGATTTTTTGTACAAATACTGATAAATTCCCTTTATGATTTTCTTTTTGGAACCAGAAGTCCATCTGAATTTTTCAATATTAAAGAAAAGTTATTTGCTGATCATTCCAAGTTTGACTTGAATCTCAAAATGTTAACGAAAAAAGCATGTTTTTATTAGTATTATCTTTTCTTCATTTATTAAAGTTTAAAAAAGCTCTCCTGAAATATTCCTAAAATTAATTTAGACTAGTTCCTTAATAAGGGGAAGAATTTATCCTCCTAGTTGTCATCTTATTAATTTTGATGTCTTTTTAAAAATAATTTTAATTAATAACATTAAATAAATTTTTCTTCAAAATCACAAAGCGTTTCTATGCAATTTTTTTTTTAACACAATTTATTATATTGTCACTGTAAAATACATATTTTAATTGGTTAATATTTTTAACAATTGGTTTTCTAAGTAAATCGCTTTTTACTGAAAACATTAATGAATCATTTAAATAAAAATATTCTTAGGGGATAAATAAAATAATATAAATAAGTCGTCTAATTGTAGCATAAACACACGTTGAACACCAAAACAGCTGTCACAGTAATGAAAACTTAAATACTCGCAGAACTAAAATAACGCAGATAAGCGTACATTCAATATCTGCTTTTTATTATTGATTTGATTAAATTTCTACTTCAATAATCTTTACCTTTTTAATATTACTAAATAATAATTTATACCAACAACAAAAATTCTTACTTTTTTGCATATATATTTTTCATATATGTATCTCCATTTTGTTCTTATTATACTAACATACACTTTTCAGTTATTTTATACTTTATTCAATTTACAGATGTAACTTTATACTTATATTGATGACACATGTTGTGCAAAAGAAATTAAACAAATAAATAATCACCATAAAATTTGATAAATAAAAGCAAAGGAAATAATATGTACTAACCAAAGTAAGAATCGTGGCCTCTCATCAAGCAAAAGTGCTTCTTAAATGTTTGAAAATCGAATATATTGTAAAATAAATGTGTGAAACTCATATTTTAATATTACAATTTATTTTTAAATATTGAAAAATATTTATATTTACATATTTTTCGTATGACAATAATTGCCAGACGTTCTTCTTCATAAGCCTTCTGCTTTGGACGTAATACAAGTATTAAGGCCTCCCTCAAATATCTCTAGTTTTTCTTATTCTTTTAGTTTAGGTCCTTCTCACCATGCTTTCAGAACTAATCTCGCCACGGATGCAGGGTCGGCCCGAGTTAAATGGCACCCGGCGTTAATAAAAACCTCAAGGACTCGGTGTTAGTCGTTGTTGTGGACGGATGAAGAGTGAATAGACCTACATATTTTGTATTAGCTTAGATTGTTCGATATTAGAAAGATTAATTAAACTCGGGTAGTAACCGTTTTTGTAAGATAATAGCACTAAAAATTACGAAGGTGTTTCGTAAAAACTTAAATATTTTGACGTTATTTAATATTTACACCAAAACTTTGACACTCACCGACATGGAAAGTTTGGTACAAGTTAGTGGTGAAAGCTCTTGGCAACCCCCGCCACCCCTATTCAAATGAATCTCCTGCGGAGTTCCTAAGTAACACTACAATCTACTCTCGGCTAAGTTTCGGCTTTACTAAATAACACTTAACAAATTAACCGGAGCTAATTACGGGGTAGAAGGCGGAAGGCGGAAGGCGGAAGGCATGAAAGGATGCGGGGAAGGGGTGGCTCAGCTTGGAGCCAGAGTAGGAAGGTAGGAAGGCAATAAGGTTGGAAAGGAGGAAGGAAGGAAGGCACCGCTGAAATTAATCGAGCTGAAAGTTGACATGTGCTAAGCGAGGTTGTCACGGTAATTAAAATGATGTTTAACCGCGGATCAAGTCTGTTGGAAGTGAGTGTCGACTTGTCGCATGTCTGGGCGGATTGATTCGGTTGACGGAGATCTGAATTAGGGTTTATTTATTACTGGTCGTAAGCTTAACATCATTAATTGTTTAAACGATCTTACTGATTTTACGTAGCACAATTAGGTAAGCACCTACACGGAGAAAATGGGTATTCCAAATTTATTTCAATCTCAAATTATTGGTAATCTGGTTAAAAACGGGATTACAGGCCTTACAAATGAATAAACAGGTTTCCTGAAAAACTTTTAGCAAATCATTCATACATTATCAAGATTTCGTAACACGTGTTCATGATAAACCGAATCTTTTCGCATTTCTTATTACATTCCTTTGACATGATTAGTATCAAGCCAAATTCACGTGTTTCGACATCGGAACGTGTATGTATCTTCAAATTCATTATCAGTATATTTATGTGGGCTTGTATACTAGATATCTATCTAGGTATACAGGTATATCAACTAGAGGGTGCATCACACAGCTTTGAAATAATTTAATCAACTCAAAAAAACATCATTCCATCAAATAACTTCAGATATGCTTTTTAAATGAATGTGCATATGTGTATTCATTTGCTTGTGAGATTTTTAAAAAATTTCTGTTTTCTTAATACTAGGTAGGTAGGTAGGTACCTACCGTAAACCGTGTTAATGTTGGTGAGTTTGAACTTCGAACCTTCCTTATTTCTGGTAAATTATCACGACTCTGATTTCGGTGTAGCCAAAATTTATCCAATTATTCTTTTGAAAAGTTTATCCCCCCCCACTTATTATTTTCTAACATTGACCGGTGATTGCTTTTTTCCATATTTTGTACCTATGTTTAGTGGGCCAAGTACCTATACTTTCATAATGCATGTAAACTATTGTTTAGAATTTTCTATTGTATTACCTACCTGTAATTTGGGAAACAACGTAGGTACGTGACGTCATCGTTCTAGTATCTTCTTTATTTTTGGTTTTCAAATGAGATGCGTGAGAAGGAAGGTGACGTTCGTACGAGCTCTCGCTGGAACTAGTTTACCTAATTAGGTGCCATTGGTTTTATCAACAGTTTTGTGTACCTATCATATTATTGCCCCAAGCGCCGGCGAAGGGGTTATTAAAAATAAAGCGTTTTGTTAGTAATATAAGGTTATTTTTAGACTTTAAAGTTGTAAATTTTTATAATAGTTTGAAAAGTCTGTAATATTTAAGAAAATATATATAAATTCATTAGAGTGAATAACTGAAAAGCATAACTTCTAGAACATATTACCTACATCTGATAAAAAATAATATAGCAGTGTCAATATTTACCTACAGTTTTTGGGAAATTTGCGTAAAGATAAGTTTGAAAAAATAATTTGCGAAGACTGGGTAATATTTTTTCGGACATTTCTTAATTCCTTAAAAGGATGTTAATAGAATATATTTTTCACACTATGTCGGTGAACGGAAAATATAACGTTATTGTGTCTGTGAGTAATGTCAATATTATCGACTTCTCTAATTTTGTATAAAACACATGTATTTCTATTTATTCCTAAGTTCATGTAAAGCTACCAATAAACTAGCAACCTTCACCATCTGCATATATTTATTACACAATATCTCCCGTACAGGAGAGCTGTAAAGAAGAGCCAACTGCTATATCTATATCATACGCACACCAGGAGCACAGAATATAATGCGGGTATTTCTATGTATACATAACGTACATCAGTAGGTACTCAGAATATATAACACCCCGCTCCAACAATGGCGGCCCGGATAAAGCCGAAAGCCCGCCGAGAGAAAACAACTTTATTCGAATTCCGAACAATACTCGTATAACACAGAAAGTAAAATGGCCGAGCTGTCATGTCGGCGTTGAATAGGGGCCGGCTGTCACTTTTCTTTTCAGGGATACCAAATCAAGTGGCGGAATAATTGTATTAGACCCTCCCATTCGGATACGCATCTGTGGATAATTCCATACCAACCCGAACCAGAAGACTACCAACATAATCACTCTAAAACTGAAAGCTACCCGAAGTAAATATCATGTATTTATTCAAAATGCTGTAGATTTTATAATATGAATTGAAATGAAGACATTTGTTCCGCGTTAACCTACGTAGGTTAGGGAGAAGTTTTTGAAGTGAATTGATAACAGCTGCTCTACCTGGGTTAGTACCATAAGAACTTTACTTTTGGGAAAACAGGTTTTTTTAAATGGATCTGGTGATCAAAAGATATGCACATTTCAGAATCAAATGATTTCATTATTATACTAGGTACATATGTATATACGGGAAATCAATACTAAAACTATACCGCGATTTACTGCTAAGCCGTCACTATAGAGGAATGTAGGCAGTATAAAGATTTTATGTGTAAAGTGGTTGTTCGAAAATTTTATAGCCACTGATTGATTTTTCACACAAACTATAAACGGTCAAAGAATAAAAGAGTTTAATGCATTACTATAATTTTATATCGAACCTACCTATATACAGGGTATTATAGGACGTACCTGTGATACCTTATCTTAACCAGTGATTCCTGACATTATTTGGAGTATGAACTTTAAATGAAATTTTTCAAAAAGAATTTTTAATATATTATTTCATGCAGTCACTGGTCACTCAGGCGAGTAACCGCCCACATGGAGAGCAATGACTATTGTTAATTTATTGAGAATCTCTAGAAATTATTGTAAATCCAGATAAAAACGGGATTGCGGGCCTTAACGAATAAATTAACAGGTTTCCTGATTAACTTTAAAAATTGAAAAATGAAAATCCTGATTATATATTATTAAGGCAAATGCACGTTTATTAACACGTGTTCCGATATATTAGGAAATAACTAAAAGTTTATATCGTTTTTTTAAATTTATTTACTAATGGCCTGCAATCCCGTTTTATCAGGATTACCAATAATTTGAAGGGATTCATAATAAATTAAGAATATTCATTTTTCTCCGTGCAATCCCTCACATCGACTGTAGCTGTCCAATACCTGATTTTCTATGATACCATAATAATAGTTGAAAAAAAAACATCCAAAATATTACCGGAGACTAACATTTCGTTTGCATTTTTAATCCAAATGATTTCAGAAATCACTGGAGTAATTCAAGTACCTACCTACGTCCTTTAATATCCCGTATACAATTTTTTGGAATATCAGGAGTGGTAAACGATGATATATAGATATATAAAGTTAACAAAACTAAGATAGGTAGGTAGTGTAGGTACCTACATATATAATGTCATAATATTATTTAATAAATTGCAAACATCTTAAAACCTATAATTAATAATATAATGATTAATATAATTAAATAAAATCATTGTTACCATACCTCGAAAGTTATATATATAGAATTATATAAAATACGGAAAATACACAGAATAACCCAGTGGCAAAAACATTGTTTATTTATACTGGGCTTTTACAGATGCTCTCGCTTACCAGAGAACAATCCAGTTATAAAAACTCACTTAATATATAATTTGTGCGTACAATTACAAACATATACTTAGCCATAGGATGCATTTATTAAGAAATATAATTACGTTAATACGAATCATAGTTAATAAATATATAAATACCTACAATATGAACCTACCTATCGTAGGAAAAAATGTACCAGTCTGAAGATGGCTGTGATATGCTGAAATCGGTAGCAGTTGTAAATAAAATGTAGATAAAAGTTTGAAATGGTTTTTATAAATCATTTTATTGGAATTCTACAACGAATTTTCAAAATAAATAGTATCTCTGATTTGAGTCGCAACAGCCGGCCTTGTTGAAGAATGTACCCACCTATATTTTGTACAATGAACGCTGTTCAATACACAATGTTAGGGTGTTCAATACTTTGTCATATTTCTCAGGGAAGGTATGTATGGGGTGTCTATACAATGCCACCCCTCCACATCCCTGCTCCGTGCAGCAGCCTGTAGCCAGTAGCCTGTAGACAGTTGGTATGTACTGCAGGGGGTGGAGATGTGCCTGGACTGTTCCGCCCAACCAGAGAGCGGAGGCTGGGCGGGACTTAGGGGAGTGATTCTCCAAGCTCAGTTCAGTTCAGGGGTAGTTATAGTATTATCATAAAATCATTTTTATATTTTACGAAGCCTTTTTAAATTTTAATTGAAATTTTATTCCCTATACCTACCCACATATATATCATATATCTACCACGTAATGACATACCTGAAATAATACTACTTTCAATTTTCTTTCTGTTTTCATCCATTTTTGTAGTGATCATTCAGCAAAATCCTTTGGTAGGTAGGAATACTTAAGGAGAAATAAATCATAAATTAATGCTGGATGTAGGAATAATGTAGTTTAGTACCTACCCAACATTCATTAATTACTTTTTTTCCACAAATTTTTATTCTAAAATAACATAATTGAATTTAGTGGGTATTTCACTATTCTCTTGATAGCTTATCCATAGGATAACGTAGATATAAGTCCGAGTTTACTATTCGGTACCCACTCGAAATTATAGTGAATATACATCGGATAACCGAGTTTCTATTTCTTTCTTTTAAGAAAAATATTTTTTCACAATATAAACATAAATAATAATAGTTCTTATGTATAATATATAGTAACATTTCATTTTCATATGTTTATTTACATTTATTTAAAGATGTACCTTCACAATATTTCTTTATTAATATTCGTTGTCCTATGGATAATCTACCTTTCCTCACATACTATGAAAACCTGAAAACTTCTGAAGAATTCTGTGGGTTTAGGCTTCGACATGAAATGTGCAAAATTCACATAGACATTTAGTAGAACTATTTGAAACTTTCAATATTTTACTTTCATTGGCTTGGTTTGGTGTACCATTTCTTTGTAAAATAGAAAGTTACCTATACCATCAAATGAAAGAAATCAATAACAGGTAGGTATATATATAAAATATCAATATCATTATCTCTAGGTATATGTTACTAAGAAAAGAAGACAATAAATCATTATTATTATTATTATTCAGATAGCCTATCACTAAATTACCATTTTATCATTTATCGACCGTTTGACATTTAATTGGTCCGTTTACGGTTTCAAAAATCTGCGGCATGACTTTATTATTCAAGCAAGCCTAATTTTGACTAGATGGTTAACTTTGATAAAGCTTTTCAGTATTATGGTATGCCTATCTGCTTGAAAAAAGTTTGAAAAAATAATTGTCATTGAGATAGTGCCGTTTCTTTTGATAAATTGTGTATTTTCTTGTTTGAGAAATTTAAAAAAAATTCACTTAAAAATAATATAATATCGTGGTTTATAATTATTTAGGTAGTCATTAAGTATCTACTTATAAATATCATATCTCATAATGTCATAGGAAATCTTGGTTTTGATGTACCTATTAAATGAGAGATAGTTAGAAACATACCTTTTTCGCGAGGTCTACTGTTTACAGAACTAGTAGCTGAGTACCTGCGGGTATTCAACTAAGACTGCGGCTCGCGAGCCGCATGAGGCTCTTTGCGTATGCGTTTGCTCTTTCGACATCGACCCCAATAATTTCTCCTCCATTCAACCAGCTTTTTGAGATGGAGCTGCCGAACGATCTTTGAATCGAACAGCTTCACTATTGCCAAGTATTTTAAAGGTAGTTTTTCAGATATTCCAGCTCATTATTTTATGCAGATCTCAGAACTTTAATTATTTACGTAAAATGATCATTCATAAGATATGTCCCCCTCCTCCCAGTTTCCTTCACAATTTGGCTCTTATCACTTAAAAGTTTGTCCACCCCTGATATTAATACAACAGCTATTTGATGTATAATCGCATTAGCTAGAAAAGTAAGCACTGAGGGGCAGATCCTTGCTCGGAGGGACGAAGAAAAACCTCTCAAGATATGCCAAAATACTATTTGAAAACACTACTCTCAATAGTCTCAATGTGACTCACATTTAAAAAATATATATTTTATAAATATTAGAAAATTTACAATTTTGGTGACTTTCTTATCTACCACACTAGTCTAATGCCCGTGTTACGGCACATTATGTGGTAGGTTCTTCTATTACGATAATGTAAATTTTATTTCTGTTAAGTGGAAAAGTCACTGGGTATAGATAACTGTCTAAATTCAAGATGTTTGACGACCTTCATGGTCGAGAGTTAGGGTTCTCGACTATGAATACGGAGGTCGCTTTTGCAAATCTAGAGCACGAAAGTAAGTTTATTTTATTAATTTATTTTGTTTCACAATCTCAGTATCGCCCTAGTGAAAGATCAGAATTGAAACGTTGCTTGAAACGTGACCAGTTCTGAATAGACAGGTACTCAATATGCCCTTATTAGGGATGCCATTGTCTTACTGGCTACACGGTTGGGAGTAGTTGTGACTATTGTGGAGTATATATTCACTAAAATAAATGAAATAGTGTTTATGCTGGTTGGTAAATTTAAAAAAGCTCCTTAGTGGACATACTTACTTGAGACCGGAACGGTTTCACCTTACTACGGGCATCTTCAGACTTAAGATAGAATACTAACAGACGAAGGGAGAGTAGGTACGTAAGGCTGTGTACAAATAGGAAAAAATGCTTCGTTTCTTTCCCATAATTCGTGGTTTGGTTCGCGTATTTTTTCTCCTGTTTATAAGTAAAATATTGCGCACATCGCACAAAATGGTAAAATAATAGCTAACTAACTTAATATACCTAAAATAAAATTACAGAGCTACGCGATTCTATTATCCTATTATCCTATTATCATATTTACTTTAGCTGATAGGTACATAAATATTTGCCAAACTAGAATGCATCGTTGCACAAAGTTGCACAGCGCGACCCGCAAAGTGTCATATTCATTATACCTAGTGTTATTGTTGCGGGCCCACCTCAGTTCTGTCAGCCGGTTCTGTTTGTTTGCCCGGCTCTAGTTTCAGAACGAGAAGCCAAAGCTGGCGGCTTTTAGATAATGGAGATATTCGAGATGGGGGATGATGCAACCAACACTGCTCGGGAATGGCAGTAATGCTAAACAAATATTATGCCTAGCTTTATAGCATCTCTCCAATTGTTTTAACTACTCGGGCAGTGTGGTGCTATATCTGTCACCTATCCTCGTAAAACTAGTGTCTAAATCTCCTTTCAATTATGTTCAGACGTATAATATAAATTTAGAAAGAGAAAAAGAATACTTACTTAATACTTTGAAAAAATACTGAGCATAAAAAAATACTCTGCATTTAAAAGTTTGCAATATACGCTTCAGTATAAATAAAAGTAATTATTTGAAAAGGAAAACTGACAAACAGTTCACCCAGTCAAGTTGAAAAAATGTAAAGTAACAATAAATTGCCTTTGTAATATTTTTGTCTAGTTAAATGTGTTTTTTCTTTTTGTATAAAGTGGTAAATAAAGTTCACAAGTAAAAAAAAATCGGCAAACGATTTCAATAATTTAGTTATATTTGCTTTCATAATTTCAATAGGTATTTTTCACTCAACTAAAAATTTTATGTGAAGAGGGAACATTTAACTGTCAATATTTTTTAATCGAAGCCCGAAGGGTTAATACTAGTTAATTTTTTTAAGAAACTGATCCTCCGTCTTATTTCTAACAAATTATTGTTTTTTTCCAAAGATACTGACAACTATGGGAAGTTTTTGTGATATTTTTCTGAAAGTCTCTAGTTGATGGACAAAAAAAAAATGTACGTTGATCGATTTGTGACCAAATGGAGCAAAGCGTAGAGATCGCATTCGGGCATTACACGTTCGATCCTGTACCCACAGCCATCGTTTTACATTCTAGAATTGGTAGAATTGGATAATATATTATGTTTCTCCAAAAATGCTCTCCAGCATAATATGACAAAATATTTAGAAGCATTATGAGACACCTTCTAATAAATAAAACTTCATAGAAAATGTATAGTAATATATCAACTTACCGGTTAAATTCACTCGTCTCACCCAATCGAAAAAGTTTTTCCAAGAGGTTTTTACGAATGCACTTTTATAATTCCATTAAAATCTATCGTAGAAAACAAACAAAATTCCCCCATGTGCATGTGACACGCGATTAATATTAAATATCTGACATTATTTTCAGTAACGCAATAATTATAATAGGAACTCGGAATAATCAGTGAAGGTCATTTCAAATGGCTCATTTTAAAATACCGCAAGGAAAGTAGTGAAATCCCACTCGGAGCCGCTAATTGCCGCCTGTGTAAACATTTTTATTCTCCGCTAGTTAGGGGCGGTGGAAAATTCAATAAGAAATTGTGTTTCGTACAAGTCAGCATTCAAATCTGTCCCAGCAATCTGCACCCCTCTTTACCCCCACCCCTATCGGGAACCAGATCGCACCACTTTACCGTAAAAGCTCGACCATGGAGCGACTACACCGCCCTCCATAAATACGGAGAATGAAAGTCATGAATTCTGGGCGTTTTAAGAATTATTTTATAAGTCAAATAGTTTTTTTGAACCCTACCTCCACACTAATAATATAACATTGCAAAGAAAGTCAAATAATATTCCTGAAATTCAACCCTCACCACCTTCTTCTTCTTATTCTGAAATCTACTCTCTCCTGTGGGTCTTCCCTTCATTTCCTTGGATATCAAGTACCTAGGTACCCGCATACAATATAATTTCATAAAAAGTTGTCACAATGAATACTCCTTAACTTGGATCACCAGCCAAAACCGATGAAACGTTAATACGTGTTTTAAAAATTCTCAGTTTTTTACCGCTCCTATATTAACTGTGAAAAATAATTTAAATTATAGCTGAATGATTTAGATGTTGATCTTATTCCAATAATTTATTTGTAAACTTTTGTTTTCACAACTATATTACATATTTAAAGTAATGTCAAATTTTTCTCTAGATACTTGCTTGTAGTATTTAAAAAAAGGAAATCATGAATTCTGCACCTAGCACTTGTAAATTTTAGTAAATATTTTGGTTCTATTGCACATACGCAGGCAGCGCCTTAGTGGGTTCCCTTCGTTTAATAATTATTTTTAAACAATCATGTTAAAGTAAGGGGGAAAAATGAAGAGTTGAAAAATTACCAATTGACAGATTAAAATTTTTAACATTGCCAGATTAAATTAACGGATTGACTTTTAATTGTAATAATTATTGTGAGGTGTAATGTGGTATCTTGTAATGCTGCGTATACATTTGCGAACCGAAGCCCGAGCCGAGCCACACGGAACGCCGCTTGGGGTTGCTTCGTTCTTTTACCACGGTATACACAGCATAACATTGTATTGTAAACTGCGTCTGCAAGCATTCATTTTCTAGCAATACAAGCACAGCACATCACCTACTAATGTTTTAAATGATGATCAATAAAAATAAAATGAATCATAGCTTTTACATAATACCTATATTAAATTAATCAATCACTTCGTTCCAACCCCTAATAACTATTACTGTTTTGTTTTTCGTTTATCAATTTCGATTCACGATTTGATTATTGTTTATTCTAGCTTTGCTAAATTCGTACATTTTCTTAGAATGGGGTTTTTCACAAACTTTGATATGTGATAGATATCAAGTTCATTTTTCTGATTGTGATTATAGTACTAAAAATGTGTAATTTTAATGTTTTCATTTATAATAAATTATTTAAAAACTAAGACATAGAATCAATCAATATGACATAGAAAACGCAACTGGCTGGTAAAACGTCTGTCACCAACGCCGCCGAATTCATGAATAAAAATGTTATTTGGAGGCAGATCGAAAATAGCAGATTTGAAATCGTGATATATAATTTAATTTATGCACTTTTCGTATTTGATCTCAGGCCACTGAAATGAATCATCTGTTTGGTAGTGTTTATGTGATGTTGGTGATGTTCTCCATACAGATTTGGCCCAACCATGCACCATGGAACTCGCGGGCGGCGGTCACTCTGCCCTTGGGGACTGAAATCGATATTTCAAGGTGTAACAGGTCGAGAACCTGCCTCCTTCCTCGTTCTTCCATTTTTCTTTTCTTCTTCCTCCATTCACACTTCAAAACTTAATTTTGTGTGTCCAAACAAAACTAGGTGAATCATCGCTTTATTTGTTTTTATAAGTGATGATCAAGAAATTGAAGTGGTATTATCACACCCCAAGTAAATTTTCTTTGGTTAAGGGAATGAAGGAGGGAAAGGAGATGTTTAACTGGCGTTTTACACGATGCTTTTTTTCATACCGATCGCGATGCATTTGGAAACTACATCGTGACACAAGAGCGTATATAATATGGGGGGGTTTTAATTTTAATTAACATTACAAACACACAAACATTACACTTATGTAAAAAAAATGACGGACGACAGATTATAAATAATGTCTGCCATCTTAAACAGTACGAAAATCGGTAACAAAATAGAACTTATAAAATTAAGGAGAACTGGTCAGTAGACATACCAAGTAAAATGAAGGACGGATATCTGGTCAATAGAAATACCAAGTTAAATGAAGGATAGAGATCTGGTCAATATATATACCAAGTTAAAGGAAGGATGCATATCTGGTCAATAGACATACCAAGTTAAAGGAAGGATCGAGATCTGGTCAATAGACACACCAAGATAAATGAAGGATGGGGATCTAGTCAATAGACATAACAAGTTAAAGGAAGGATGGAGATCTGGTCAAAAGACATACCAAGTTAAAGGCGATCGTTAATAAAAGCACATTCCACTCTGGTAACAATTGATGCAATAAGTTATCATTGTTAATGGAGAGTACATTTCTTTAAACCGACAAAGTTATTTACGCCCGATTTCTATGAATATTGCTTAGCCACCAAGATCTCTCCGATATTGATATTGCAATGTTACTAAACCCACCGAAAAAATTGTAATCTTTAAAACAATATGAACAATCACAAACTCGTATATCGTTATTTGTTTATACACAATAAATATGTCAAATTGAGTAATTTATTGTCTGTTTGGAAATCATGATTTTATTAACTGATTAAACTATTTATCTTGTATCATGTTTTACAATAAAATTTATGTTTTAAACAAGAAAGCAAGATTACTTTGATCAAATACATAGTTACATTTATTTACCAGATTCTGAGAAATACCTCTATTGATCCAAACAGGAATGAAATTCAGACATTTATTTTTTCACTAATTCCCGAGTGATAAAAATGGCAATGCAAACAAATAAAATCAGGTGAACTAAAACTGAATGCCATTTGTTACTAGTTTTATCACATTACTCTGCGAAATGATTCAGTAAAACAATATTAGTTTTATTATTATATTTAACCTTATCCAATTTAAAACGCTTCTTTGATTAAAAAAAACAAGCAAGTTTCAATAAGAAAGCTTCAGGAATGAGATTAAAAAAAAAATCAGTTTTAAATGAAGAAATTAGCACAAAAGTATGAAATCATTCACTAAAAAGCGCAATAATAACACCAGTTATTTTTAATTCTTTTCAATTTTACGCTCTCCGTTTCATGAAGTGCCCTAATTCGAGCATTTTATTAAATTAACGGCTACCAACTATGTGAGTACCTACTTGAATTTTGTCGCCCCCAATTTAGACGAGAAAAAGGGCAAGCAAAATGAAGCATCTTTACAACAAAGTCATGATATTTGAGCGAGTTTCACAGGGATGGTTTGTTTTTTTTCCTCGGGTGTTGATTAATTAGCCGACCGGCCGGGGGTAGTAAGCAGGTAAGGGTGGTTAGAGTTGGGCAGGGTGGTGGTTGCGTGCGGTGAACCGGATGCGACTGTAATACCGGCCCTGGCTGGTGGGGATTTCTGTAAATATGATTTGAGAGCCCTTTTTTACCCGCCACTGAAGGCACAGAACCGCAAAACAAGGGTAGCGCGATACATTTATTATTTTTTTCAAGAGATAAAATAATCAAATCTCTCTATTTTATCTTTCATGAACCTAACAATTTCCTGCATAAACACATTTTGTTACATTTATTCTCACGGCCAGTGGCGGCCCGTAGTTCCGAATTTGGCGGGGCACATACAGGTATTGATTTCATAATTAAAATTATTATGCAATTTTTATTCGACTGGACTGTTTTTTTATCTTACAATTTTCATCCTGCTAATGCCATCTTTTCTTTCTGTTGTATACTGCAATTCAACCATTACAAAAAGGGATCATATATATCTAAGCCTAAAAATTAAAGCCATATCAAATTGCATGCATCAACATTGTTAAGTTGGTCGTGCCCTTGAAATATCAAAAGCTAGTACTTGCTACCTCGCGTGAAATTTAAAAAAGGAGTTGGCTAGGAAGAAAAAATTGTGTTTTTTGACATAGAAAAGTTGGGGTAAAAGTTGGGACTATAGAATTTGAATGGCTGTAGGTTTAGTCCTACCCACCATATTATAAATAGTATTCAATTAATATAAATCGTTGCTTTAGCATTTGATTAAATATCTGACAAATCCTTCCATCGATTAAATTTCATCATAACTGAATTTTATTTTTATAAACAAAAAAAAACAAAAAATTCACAGTGCTTGTCCACTTATTCATAGCGATTGACAGTGAGTGCCCACTTTAGTTATTAGAATCAATAATAATAAACCAATCTTAAAATGGTGCATACTTATTTATTTGTTTAGTTATCAACAAGAATAGGTAAAAAAAAGATAATATATGAATATGTTTCTGCCGATATGGAAGTTTGTCGATTTACATTGAAATAAAAGAGATATTGCAACAATCATAGTATGAGTGGGCAATCACTAGTTGCGGGTAAGCGTGGTCCAGTTTTCCCTAATTTTAAGAAAATAATAGGAAATTAACCGAAGTTATTGAAAATACATTATTGTTGTCACAACCCTGTTTCCTTGTATCGGCTCGCATTAGGGCCCGGCTCTCGCTCTCCATGCACGAAATGTCTCCAAGTCGGTGACATCGACCCCATACAAATAGTCAAATAGGAACCATTATTGCCTTTTACAGCCGGCTCGGGGTTAACTTGACACGACACCCCCCCCCCACCTAGCACCTACCTAAACCTAACTAAACTACGTAGCTACTTACTGCCTACCACCTACTAGCTAGTACCTACCTGCCTGCCTAGGGCTACACAGCTGAGCACGAACCGGGGACAGATTTTAAGGGAGCTACCTAATTAATTTAATCTCAAACTATGCAGGTGGAGAATTTCTTTATTGGCAGGTGCAGTACTTTTTACTATGGAATTTTATTTTTATTACGTTTGTACTTTTGCTTACATACATGGATTTATTCAGAATGCAAAGTTCATAGAACTTACGAATATTTATTACTAGTTTTCTAAAGCGGCTTCATCGGAAAAAACAATAATCTTTGAACGTTTATTGAATGTCATGGAATACACAAGGTTTTTTAAATATCGTGATATATTTTAGTTATTATGCCTTTTTGAATTTCCTCTTTATTTAGCCAACGTTTCAGACAGCGTTACAGAATCCACCACCAGGACAGACGTCATAATCTGTCGTGATAAACGTCGGTAGGAGGAGGAAGCGCAACAAGGCATAATATTGGATAGGATGGTTAAAGGTTTGATATCTAATTTTTGAAATGACGGTTTGAGCTAATAATAATAAATCAAGACAGATCAATCAGATAACGTCATAGCTTACTGTTGAATTGTTTAGATGTTTTTAGGAAACAGATTTTCTTTACTGATTGGTTTCAAATTGCTTTAGTCGTATTTATTGACTATCGTTACCCAGCTACCTAACGTATCCTTTGTTTGTTGCGTGGATATAAAACGACACAATATGAGATATAAAAATATAGAATATTTAGTTTTTTTATAAATTAATTAAGCCCAGGTCTTTTAATCAGAAATTTATAGCAAGTTCATATTCCACAAGGAACAATGAATAGTTGCTAAATTATAAATGTTACAGTTTTTTTCTATTTATTTATCATTGATAATGTGACAACCATGATGCAATAACTTAAGTGATGATTGATGGATATAGGTTATACTTGTTGTGATATTGCTATCATTATTTCGCAAAAATTAGACATAATTCACAAAGAAAGTCTTCCAGATAATTGAAACAGTTATAAAGCACGAACAGGTGGGTAATATTGTTTGCATGATGTGTGTGTTTGCACTAATTGGCAAACAAACCTTTTTATAATCTTATAGTGCCACCACGAAATTCATGTGGAACAATGGCCTTTAGTTTTGACGGCCTCCGTGGTTAAGTAGTTATGATTTTGGATGTAAATCCAGAGGTCGCGGGTTTAAGTCCCGGTGTAAGTCATTTTTATTTGATTAATGTTGTGTCTCCGGGGTTATCTCCAACTCTAAATAAAAAGTCCGGGGTAAACTAAACACTTTGGACTTTATTGTGATGCTTTGGCAATGGGCTCAGATATTTTAATTAGCGGTCGGAATAATCCGGCCCCCGACCTTGAAGTCGCCACCTTATTGATTATTTAATAATATGGATGAGCATATCATAATTAGTTTCTGTTGGTTACCAATTTATTAATTCAAAATAGTATATAGCATATTTGCGGCAGTTCTAGAGTGTTCGAGACTTTCAGTATAGCCAACTATAGTTGGAAGAATTGGGGATGTCATAGTCTCACTGGCTCCAGTCGATTGGCAGTGGCTAGGGCAATCTGGTGCAGAACTTAGATACTAAAGTACAAGGCTATTTAGATCTAGTCACTAAATATGGCTTCAATCAATTTAAGCAACGTTTCGAATCTGAGAACCACCTACCACTCTCAACACAAATAATGAAAACCAAAAAAAAACGGTACGGCCTTAAGGCAGTATTTATGTATAACCAGTCTAAGGTAGAGGGATGTAGAAAGGCAATCCCAGTAATGGATATGGGATGTTTGTGCTCCGACAGACCACCCCATACAACCCCCACACCCCCCCACTCTGGTAACTGGGAGGTAATACTCGCATAAAATGTACAACGCGTTTATTTTTAATAATTTCAAAATTCCGCCCCTGCCATGACAGTTTTAATATAAAATTCATGTTCACCGTAATAACCTCCCCGCATCCTTCGTCATGGAATGTTACGATAAGAATTTTTTAGAATATTTTTTTCGATTATTTTTTACTGCATGAACGGAGAAGGCTTTTACTCAGAAACCTGCCGTAAACTTTGCCACGATAATAAATTATTATTCACTTACAATATATTAAAACCACCAAAAAATCACAAACGAAAAATTAGAATTACGATTTGGTTTCCATGATTGAATAAATAAATTAATAAGTATTTTAAAAATAAATCTTGGAAGTTTAAATTAATGCGCTTTACGGCACACATGCACACCCACGCGTTTTTCTGAAATTGGACGACATTACATTTTAAAATTTACAGCAGTTAATATACGAAATTTGGTACTATACAATTAGGTTTTGGCTTAGATATTAGCGGTGTTGAGTCCAGTCCCAGGGGAGGAAGGGTCAGCCCTCAGTCAAACCAACTTTTTTTAAGTTTTAAAGGTTCACAGCAGTTTAAGAGTCAATCCCTGTGGATGAAGATTCAATCCTCAGTCAAAACAAAAACTTTGAATTTGACTACTAGCCGGCACATGGTACAATATATGGCACAATCAGGTCGAAAATTTAAAATAGATCTTTGTTTTTCACGAGTTGATTTTTTAAACATCGATTTAAATGGAATTTTGAGCTACCAGATCTATTTCGGATCCATGTTATTTCTCCTTGACATACTGCTACGTAAATTACACATTAATATAATTCATGTTATTTCTCCTAGACATAAATTAAAGATTAATATACCATATTATAGTGTTTTCATTTTATTTAATGTTCAAATAAATGGATATCAATAAGATGGGTTAGATCAGTGGTTCTTAACCTTTTTGGCTGGCGACCCAAGGTACGAATATATTTGAAGTACGCGACCCTAATCTAATTTTTTATTTTTTTTCCATTGACAGGTTATGTAATTTTATACTATAAAATTTATACGATGTATTGGTAAAATTAGAAATAAACAAATTTATTTAAATGTTCTGTATTAAAATCAGACCAGCATTAAAACAGTTAAAAAATTTACAGCAAAATAATCAGTGACTACCCTGGTGTTGTATTTTTGAACAAAGATCATGTATACGTGGAGTTATGTTTATAGAAAGTGCACACCGCATGTCATGCTGAGGATCCAACCTATTCCTGTACTTATTCTTCATAACAGCAAGGCATGAAAATCCTGCTTCACATAAATAAGTAGTTGGGAAAGGTAGCAGGGCTTTTTCAGCTTCATTGCTCAGAACAGGCTTCCCAGATAATTGTGCCCAAAATTTTGTGAGACTCGTTCTGGCAAATCTCTCTTTTAAAAGTGCATCACCTTGCATTTCGAGCAATTCTTCTTGTAATCCAGCTGAATCGTTTTCAACGCCCATTACATCTACTTCAAATGGATTTCTTACCCAACTGTATTTCACGATATGGACATTTTGTGGAATATATCTTTCCATTTCATTTTCAAGTCTTCTCAAATGTTCTAAAAAAATAGGCATGGTCTCCACGAAAATACGGTTGCCATTAAGATTAAGATCTTCCAAAAACAAGTTTAATGTTGGAAACGCTGCCAATTGACATTGAGCAATTTTATTTTGCCAAAGTTTTGTTTTGTTTTTAAAAACAGTAATTTTTTCATAAATGTCTACTACAGTGCGATTTTGACCTTGCATTTCTGTGTTCAACTGATTCAAGTGGTGGAAAATATCACCCAAATATGCCAATTTAGCCATCCATTTGTTGTCACTGAAGCGATCAGCACATTCGTGTCTTTTATCTGTCAAAAATATTTCTATTTCTGTTTTAAGAGAAAGAACTCTAGCTAGAATCTTTCCGCGGGATAGCCAGCGAATATCCGAATGGTATAATAAATTCTGGTGTTCTGAACCAATTTCTTCGCACATCAGTCGAAATATCCGAGAGTTCATAGCGCGTGCCTTTATGAAATTTATAATTTGTATTACGTCCTGTAACACCTGATGTAGATCTGGCTGCATATCACGTGTAGCCAAGTTTTCTCGATGTAAAAAGCAGTGTATTAAAACAACCTCTGGATTTCGTTCCTTGACTTTGGCACAAAACCCGATGCGACTCCCTATCATTGCCGGTGCTCCATCTGTACAGACTGCGAGACAATTGTCCCACAGTAATTGGTGTTCCACAAAGAACTTGTCTATTAAAAGAAATATATCAGCCCCAGTTGTAGTTTCAGAGAGCTTTTCACAAAGCAGGAACTCTTCATTGAAATTTTGTGGAGTTCTGTATCTTACGTACACCAACAGCTGTGGGAAATCTTCAATATCAACTGATTCGTCGATTTGAATTGAAAATTTGATGGCTTTTTTGAGATCCGTTATTAATTGTTCTAAAATATCTGATGACATTAAATCTATTCTCTTTTTCACAGTATCGTTTGAAATTGGCACCATTTCCAGCTTCTTCGCAATTTCATCTCCACAGACAGTTCTTGCCATGGCTATTGCAGCTGGTTTAATCAACTGCTCAGCAATACTATGGGGTTTTTTACATTGAGCTACTTTTAAAGCTACTTCGAAAGAAGCGTAGGTAGTTTTTTCTAACGAAACTGTTGCTGAACTTGATGGTGCATCAAGTCTCATGCGCTTTGTTTGTGTTTCTTTTTCTTTCCAAAAAGCAAGCGGTTTATTTGCGTACGTTGGATGGACTTTTTCGAGATGTCTCTTCAATTTGTTTATTTTTAGCGATTCATTTGAAAGAAGTTGCGTACAAACCACGCATTGTGGACGTGGCACACCAGAGCGATCTTTTATTTCAATAAATCCTAAGGCTAAAAATTCTTGCTTGTATGTTAACATCCGTTTCGCCATGACTGTCCACAATTCGAAAGACTTACTGAAACAAAACGACAAATTATAGAAATATACTATTCTATTCGTTCATCGGCGAATTGTAGGCTAACAATGTCATTTATTGGAAAAAAATATTTTACCTTCTTTCGATAACAGCAATCGCGAGTTGCACTTTTAATCTTCCACAATTGATTATCACAATTTTGTAGCACTTTGTAGTTGTCAACAAAGAGTGTATTGTAGTCAAGTATAAACGTTATTCACGTAAAACAGTATGAGAACGAGCGTGCAATCGTAAACAAACTCGCTAGCAAACTGACCGAGATGAGACGAGACCGACCGACCAGCGCGGTGCGGCGGGCGGCGCGGGTGGTGACCGAGCCGAACCGAGCGATGCCGACTGCGTGAGCCGAGCGGTGGCGATGGCGCGCACTCCTCGCTTTGCGCCCCGCGCCCTTCCGCCCATTAAAACAGAACTAACATGTCGCGATTGTGAACAATAGATGTCCTTGTTCTGAGAGTAGTAATAATTGTGACTATACTAGTTTAGTGACATCGATCGGGATATCAATACGCGATTTCCGCGACCCAACCCAAAACCTCTCGCGACCCCAATTTGGGTCGCGACCCGAGGTTAAGAATCGCTGGGTTAGATGGTCGGGCGGTGCAACGTGTTGAGTTCTTATTTGATATCGTCATACAGAGCAATGCATTTGTACTAACAATATGCATTTTTTTTAAATAGATACCGAATAATTATTATCATTATCATATTAATTTTTTTCTTTAGAAAAGTAGAAGACATTTTTCTTCAACATTCGTAAAGCGAATCGTTACTAGATGTGGAAATATTGCAATTATATATAAATAATTTAATTAATATAATTATTACATAATAGTTCACTGTTTACTTTCTACAAGACAGGTAGGCACTCTGCTTTGCACGGAGAGAAATGAGAATGGATGATTTTTTCAAATCCTATTAAATACGTGATGGCAATACATTTCCTGATAAAATATTGTTCATGCAGTTCTTTTCCTGATAAATATAATGACGAAATGGAAAAAACATTAGCATTATTATTAAAACGTGTGTCGCCGTCCTCATAACACCTTCGCGTTTTAATGATACTTTGTTGGGAAATTTGTCTATCCATTCGTTAAACGCATGTAGTCCCATTTTTTACGGGAATACAAATAATTAGCCTTTGATAATTTCCGATTAATAATAATTCATCTATCTACCGATCTAATTCGTTTTCTTTTTTTAGGGCAATTTTTTATTGTTGTAAAAATAGAAAAAAAAATTAAAGTGATTAGTAAATCTACCTCTATTCAAAATCAAAATAATATTTTTCAATTATTATAGAGTGGTGCGACGAGACGTTATTAAATTTAAATCGAAATCGTCGCAGCGTGTGAAAATGTTTCAGATATTATGGTAAAAGCCACTAACGTTCGAATATGTGGTTCTATATGCTGTCAAGATTTGAAACTGTAGAAAAAATCATTATGCGTGATACTTCTACTCGGTGATAAAAATTCATCACATTTGTAAATTATATTTTGCGTGGTACTTCTACATTCATCCCTTTTGTAAATTCTTTTACCGACATTTTGAAGTATTTTCCTCGGCCAATAGACACAGAGTGTTGAATAAGGGACGCATGTAGGGAGAGTAGGGGGATTAGTAAAGGGGAGGAGGGGACAAAAAGTCCACAAAGAGTTTCCTCCCAGGAATAGGTGATCAATCGTGTCGGACAGCGCTGAGAGATTCCTCTGGTCCTGTTCCATAAAACACATTTATTTTATTATTTTTAATGTGAATACTATACAAGTGTCCCAACCGTCTGGAGCCAGGGAGGCTATGGCATCCCCGATTATTGTATTTGTGAGGCTGTAGGTAGTGGGGACGATTAAGGTGGGGAAGTACTAACCTGACTGTTGAAATCTGATCACCAAACATGGATAAAGTTATTTCAAGTCACGTTTTTATTGCGAATGGTTGTTTTTCAACTACGAAGTGGAAGGAACGAGCCGCAAATGCATTAAATGGAAACAGCACAAATGAACGAAATTAAATTTACTTGTGCACGCCGGGATTTTAACCCGCGACCTCCGGATTAGTAGTCAAGAGCCTTAGCCCTCGACCACAAACATCCGCTCTGTTACTTGGACTAATGTATTACTTTTAAAGTAATTTACTTAGATGCCCCACATTCCGCAATGAATATTTATTTTGGTCTTTACACGAAAAAAATTGTTTCCCGGTGTTGGTAAGTTCTGTAAAGTGGATAAGGTAGGTAGTAGGAAGATATTTTTTGTAAAATAAATATGTGTACGTATCTTCCTATCGTTTTTATGAACCCTTATTTGAGTTTAAGGTCATCAAGTATGGTGCATATGACAGCTTTGTGGGACTACCCTAAAATTGTACAAATTGTTTATATTTACTTAATAAATATTTAAATAAAAAAACAAAAAAACCTCGTGATTCTGGGTAGCCAAATCATATTATTATTTTTTGTTCTATATTTTATTAAAAGTATCAAACATTCAGATATAAAGAATGGAAATTCTTCGAAAAAATAAAACTAAATACCAACCGTAATAAACCAAATCCGAATGGCCAGGTACGTCCCCACCTTCCTCCTCCCTGTTTCCTTCCCCTCCCACTACCGTCAGTTTCACAACATACCACAATTGGGAAATGCCTTAGTCTAACTGGCTTCAGACGATTGGGAGCAATTTGGATTGTGGTATTCACATCAAAAATAAATTTAAAAAAGGCACAGTTACATTCAAAAGAAGTTTTTCAAACTCAATAAGTGGCAAAAGATACTAAATGTAAAATATCCACATCAAGCCTATGTCTCAATCAATGTACGGGTAACCTAGCCAATCCACACTCTAGGCTAGGGATGAGGAACTATTTCTCAACCAATGTACAGGTAACATATTCAATCCACACTCTAGGCCGGGGATGGGGAATTATTTTTCCACGGGGTGCCATTTGGATTTTAATTTTTTGGTTTGTAGTATAACCCTTCCACTTCCTAACCTGTAGCCAAAACAAATATTTTAATTGAAACATAAATTATTTATTTTATACTTAACATCTTGATTGGAAAATTAATTCACTTGTATAACTGTATGTTTCCAAAATATACTGATATAATTTATTTTCTTTAAAACCCGCGGGCCGCACTTAGTTTTTGGTTGGAATCCTCCATGTATTATTATCACCTCATTTTACCTATTAATAATTTTATTTTATTTTTATGTCACACCTGACAAGAATAAAAAATGAATATTGCATTACCTAATAACACGTTCACTAATGAGTATACTATTAGAAATTTAAAACAGCACCCGGAACGCGAGAATGGTTTCCCTCGAGTTGCGTCTACAGATGAGTCCGCAAATTTAATGTTGAGTTGCATTCAAAACACAAGACACGCGGTTTAAACTAAGAGTAATTCTGCATAAGAGTCCACGAACTTAAATAATCGTTACACGTTGAGCAAGCAAATAGTTTTACTCGAAATTTTGCAGCATAAGGTATGAAACTAGAATTTAAACTCCACTCAAAACATGCGAACGGTTTCCCTTGAAATGCGTCAGCAGATGAATCCGTAGTTGCAACTTTAACGCATTATTCGGAAGACAAAACTGCTTTCATCTTAAGATTGAATCTTTATGCGAATCCACAGCTTTGAATAAAACTTCACCCAGAGAATGGTTTCCTCCGATTTTTCAGCACATGGTCTGCATCTTGGACTTTATAACTGCACTTCGAACACGAGAATGATTTCCTACGAAATGCGCCCGCAGATGAATCCACAACTGTAATTTTATCTTTACATTTTGAACATAAAACTATTTTTATTTTTAAGTAAATGTATCCTTGGGCAAGTCCCCAACTTTAATTAAATCTACACCCAGAACACGAAAACAGTTTCCTTTAATTTTTGCAGCATCTTTATTCAGTAGAATTTTAAAACTGCATTTCAACCACGAGAATCATTATTTGTTTCGAAAGTACTTTCTAGTAACATAGGTGTATACGTAAGTACCTGTCAGCGATATTATACCTTCCTCTGGGTTTTGTAATAATGTCTTAAAAATGAATCTGAAACATCGTTAAGGATAACCGTTCTCATAGATCGTATAGCCATTTATATAGATTCGTTCTTCAAATATGATTTAAGATTTTCACGGCCAAAAGTATTTTTGCTATTTGTTTTTGGGGTGTTATGCCGTGTTGCGCTAACTCCTTATTTAGCCAACGTTTCGGACAGCATTGCAGTGTCTATCTTCAGTTCAACAGCTCAGCAGTGGAACGATTTGCCGGCTTTTGTGTTCGTTCCCTCCTTCAAGACGCGCTTCTTGATGACATAGTCCCTGGAGAAAATTGTTTTCCTCAAGCCCTCCTGTGTGAAGTTAACGTTAAAAATAATGTTATATCATTTTGGATTGACATTAGATTAAGAGTCATTTTTAATTATAGCACAAGCAGAAAAATGTCTCGAAGAAAATATTTCTCTTTGTTACTATTTATACAGTCCAAAGGTACCTAAACCTATCCGATTTATGCACTCTAAAGAAAAAAAGCCTAATCAATAAGATTCTCAAGAGGCCACCGCTGATTGGGAATTACGGTACAAAATAAAGAAAGTTAAATGACTTGTATTTAATCCTAGATTTGATCTCAGATTTTCTGAATGAATCCTTCTTTAATTGGTTTTAATTGTGCCAGAGCGTGTTAGCAACTGTAATTAGAATTAGTAATCTAGACGCGACAAGTACGACTATAAGTGTACCTGATAGGGGACAGACACCAGACATCTGGATATTTTATTATAAATTCATTTTCATCGTGCATTTCCTCCATAATTTATAACATGATTTAGCAAAATCCTACATCGACTGTGGCGTGTCGTATCATTCCCTTTGATCTATTTTATTGAATAATCTAAATATCCATCGGTTTGTACTTAAGCCATTGATTGCAAAATAGTACATAATTACCCACCTAATACTGGTAGATATTTGAAAACGTTGCAACTAAAATTGATTATGAACAGCACACAAATAAAATAGGTGAAAGCGTCGTATAGGATTTTAAAAGTTCGGCCATAAATGCTCGCTAAGAAATGATTTTCTATATTAAATAAGCAGCGACATTTAGAAAGAATTTCTCGTAGAGTAAATATTGAAAAATAAATTCACATTTCATCCTATAACGTTGGATCCGCTAAAATCCAAAATCTTCACCCCCTCCCCTATATGAACACTCGTACCCCTCCCCCCCTGAGCGATCCGTCATCTCCTGTCACTGCCCATAATGCGCTACTCCCGCCGATGAAATGATTAACATCTCTCACACACCCGCAGACACACACACACACACACACACACAGGATGCCGGCTGCAGCGCCAAATTAAGGCAAATCTGCCAGAATGGAGACTGGCGCAGTATTTGCCTTAACATTAGAATCAGTGGCAGTTCGTTTTATATCTCATTAGGAGTTAAGCCGGAGATTAAAATAGAGAAAAAAATTCCCTCAGATGTATGAAAAAATCCCATGTCAATCTTTTCCATATTACATAGATATAATTTTCCCTAGATCTACAAGAATTTCACAACATCACTTCACCAGAGATTAGCGACCTATCAACAAATAGAATTCGGCATTTCATTAAAACGTCAGTGGCTAAAAACTATAATGTCGTGGGTTACAAAAAAATAGTTTAAATACGAAAATCACAATAATTTACCGAGAAACATTAAATGTACTGATGGAACAGTTACATCTTCAGTTATTAACTTATTTTAATAACAACTTGTAAAGCGATAATTACAGAAATTAGTTGATTCTTTCAAAATACTACAAAATACGAATTTGGTGTTACAAATTTCGTAGGTGCTGTGCACTAAGGCAGCTAATAGGCTCCTAAGATTTGTAGGTCTATATCACTCTGGCGCCACTAGTATGTTGTGTACGAACATAGATGCTGGAATTCATAACGCACCTTTGGGATTTTGAATTCATTTCGGACTCGCTCGTGGGCAGTGGAAGGATGGACGAGTCATCTTTTTACCACAGAATTCGAAAGATTTGGAATTTTGTAAAATTATATTTTTTAAATTATCTAATTTCCTTATTTTTTTATTGGAATTCACTGCACAAACGCACTTAAGTGAAAACTGCCACTGATTATAATTCAAACGCGGTGAATGTTCTGTTAAATCGAAAAAAAAGGAAGACGTCTCATTGTCACATTAATACTAAAGCTAACATATAAAAAATTTGTACGTGTAATTAACAGTACCTGCTGAATGAAATTAATAACGTTCGACGGTCTGAACTGTACACAATATATATTGAACATCAGTAAGTTTTCATTTGACCTCGTGCCCTCCAGTGGCGTATCTACACAAATCCTCTTATGACCGTAACATGTGAATCCTTGCAGGAGCGGGCGGCGCCTCTTAAATATTATTATTAATTATTGATGGTGATTTCATTTAGCAGGTCACACCGCAAAGTGTTTGATATCTTTATGTAAAACTTACGCAGACCCTTGCTGGATAACGCGGGATATTATGTATACTTGTGGGATTTGTAAAGCTGAAAATAATTATAAAAAAAAAAAATTGACTCATGATCATTGCTTTTCAAAAAAAAACAACCTTAATTTTTGTGAGAAGATCAGAAATATTCATTTTGAATGAACGATGTTTTTATCATCCAAAAGAGGTGCCTACGAAAAATTACAAACTCTGATCACCGGGATTCATGTAGACCAATTTTTAAAAATCTCAAACTTCTGACAGTGACGGACATAATATATGTAATGGAGTTATGCCTGTTAGTTTGATCATCACTAGAAAAGTTCCCACAAAAAAAAATCAACACATAAACACGCTACAAGGTTCACAGAAAACTTATTAATCCCCAAAGCAAACAAAACTATATTTCAAAAACGACCACACTACATGGCCATTAAAGTATATAACAACCTTCCACGTAGCATCAAACAAATAACCGACATACTTAAATTTAAATCATCACTAAAAACATTTCTTTTAAACAAATGTCACTACACCTTAAATGAATACCTTACATAAATTAAATACCTCTGTTGTTTTTAATTTTTAATTTATATACATTTGTTAACATGTAATTGTTGGGTTATGTAATATAATGTGTATTTGTTGGGTTAGCTGGAAAAAATAGGATGTAATCTATAAGCTATACCCTTTGTACTCTGTATTTTTTTGCACTAAATATTTTTTTGAACTTTTGAATTTAAATTTGAACACCGTTAGTAAACTTGAAAAATTACAAAATCTAATTTGTCAATAATTTAAACTTTGAAATGTAGAATTATTAATTATCTATATTATTATTATATGTAATATATATAAATAAAAATGTTAATGTTCGTTTGTTCAAAATCTTAAATCACCGAAAGTTCTTCACGGATTGCTTTCAAATTTTGAGATAACATTGCATTCGAATAAGCGTGTGATTTTATATACCTATATTATATAGATGTTGCCTGTGGTAGGTAAAAACAAAGGATGTTTTAAAAATCAACACAATCTGTTGGACAAATATGTTCTTTTTTAAAACAGCCACATCTGGTGGGCGTAAAAGCAACGAGCGAGTTTTTCCATAATTAGTCCCATTTTTTAAAACGACGCATAAATTCAAAGTAAATACAAGTTCTAGAGTTCATTGAATTCATAGAACAAAGAATAACACAAGGAGTGCCTACGCGTGTATCGTGATCTAAATATAAGCTCAATTTGGGCCCATATTTCCATACTAAAATGTGATTCGCCATGATTACCAAATTCAAATGTGATGGCCTTATACAATTTTAGGCAAGTGTAAGAGAGACAGATCGCGCGCTATATGTTCTAGAACCAAAAGGCACTAAGTAGTGGCAAATTTGTTTTCATTCAAATTTGCAAAGAAGAACCTTTAACATTCTATAATTTTAAATTCTATAACTGAACCGGAGTTACACACAGTCAAAACCGAAATTAGTATGTTTAATACATAATATCAATTCATAGCTAAGGGATCGTAAACACTCAACTATAAACTATAAATATATAATATGGCTGTCAAATATAAATATATTCCTAAGTAATCAATATAAATATTTTTCCACTAAACCGGTCTTTATTTTCTAATTTTTAAATTCTATAATTGAACCGGAGTTACACACAGTCAAAACCGAAATTAGTATGTTTAATACATAATATCAATTCATAGCTAAGGGATCGTAAACACTCAACTATAAACTATAAATATATAATATGGCTGTCAAATATAAATATATTCCTAAGTAATCAATATAAATATTTTTCCACTAAACCGGTCTTTATTTTCTAATGATAATGCTATTCCTAATTTTAATAAACTTTCCCAACTCTTAACTCTCTTCCCTCTCTCAACCCCCCCCCCCCATTTTCCTTCCAAATTTCATCTGTTTTTAATTTTTTTAAGTTTAGTGTACAGTTATTCCATAAGAAGTGGACTTCGTCACCGAAATGTGTTGATTATGTACCATAAACCTCTCAAGAAATTTTCTTAAATTTTTTTTAGAACTTTTCAGTTCTCCTTGAGATTTTGCTCTCTTGGTGATGGTATTATTTTTCTGGCAATCAATGTCTTCCCAGCCTCTCCCTGATCTACCAGAACGTAAAATCTGTAATTATTAATGTTTCAAGTTAGACAAACACTTTCACGCGGTATTATTTATTATATTTGGATTACAATACAATACTTTAAATATTTTATAAGGTGTGGAAAAATATATATAATAACTAAATCTTTATTAGGTTTTCTGTGACGTTTCTTTAGTGAATTTAAAAGAAGAAAAAAAAGACTAATTTTTTTTTTTATTAATTGCCGGAAACCCGGGCGTTTATTGCAATAACATGATGAATATTACAAATATGAAAGTAACCCGCCTCACTAGAAGATTTCTGTTCTGAGGCGGAAATGGTGATGATGATGATAAGATGGTGGGAGGTAGAAGAATGAGATGGATCTAGTCTCTGTAGAGTAATATGTATTGTGTGTAGTGTTATTTATTGATTTTGGATTGAAGTTGTGAGGTTGAAGAAATATTGAGTTGAAGAAATCAAATTCTCTGTGTGAAATATTGTTAAAAACGTATCAGACTTCCCATGATAAATAAGTAGATATGGGATAGAAAAAAATCACTGACAAAGGCACAGTACCTTCTGCATATTATATTTACATTACACCACATCGTGTACAATTAACACTGTAGGTACATTTAGTATATGTAGTCGAGTTACTATGTAGTCGGTAGGTGCCCACAGTTTGTGGAGTTGAGTTGTAACAGTCAGAGGCAGGAATCTGAAGCCCAGTCAGCGTTCGTGTTCGTGTCGGTAAGTAAACTGTCGAACTAATTCAAACAGCAGGAATTAACGTCTCATTGGCCTAAGTTCCAAAGTCTTCCAGGGGCGGAATGGTATGAGTTAACAAATAATTATATCCACTACCCCAAATAATAAATATTATACATTAAGTAAACAGTATCTATTCTCCGCGTTGCTACCTTTAAATTGATTTGTACTGTGACCGTGAAACCTAAGTTATTAGTAGGTACAAATGCCATACGAATGTTTCGGCTTACAGTCTGCGAGGTAAAGAATACCGTTATTATATTTATCAACAATTTTCGCTAGGATAGGAACTATTATTAGTTTTTTTTTCAAATTTTTAAACTTTTATTTCATGGTGGAATTCCATTTTAATATGAATTTTTTATGGAATGGAATACCAATGACTAAAGAAAATACTCTCAGGCGTCTTCAGACTGCTTCAATTTTAACAAAATGTATTCTTTATAGCATCTACATATTTAAAGCGTCTTCATATGACTTTTTTTTTTTTGGCGTAGAGGTTTTGATGTTTGAATGTAACTTCTATAATAATAATAATATTTGGCTAATTTATATAGCGCCGTTTTCGTGAGAAATCACCTCAAGGGCGTTTTATTACCTTCTGAAAGTTGGGTTAAATATGGATTTAAAAAATAAAATTTATACAATACTATTTTTTCAGTTTATTTTTGACAGTTTATCGATTTTGTATTATTATTCGCAAAATGTCCAATACTATTTATCAGAAATAAATTAAACGTTATTTCACCAGTCCTTTTTAACGTGGGTAGGAGGCTCCCCTCTTACTTCCACGGTGGGAGTCCAATAGACTGGTTGGGGGGTTTGCCCCCTCCTAGCAGTGGACAAGGGCACTTTCTAATATGAGGTTTTCCAATAATATACGTCAAACACTTTTGAAATATCTATCTCCAAGTTTCAACGGATTAATACGTACGCTGCCAAGCCATCAAAACATTTTATACATCTATAGAAAATCTATCCTGATAAACAACCAGAAAACATTTTTTAATTATATTGAAAGATTTTTGTAGAGATCCAAAAGATTTAACTTGACCTTAATTTTCCCGAATTATTCTAAAATAAAAACAAATACGTCATTTTTATACGATAATTATAATTTTCGATACCCACAGCACAGCAGGTACCACCCATTTATTTCCACTTCACATCATGTTTTGTTTTAAGATAATTATTTTATAATTCGCATATTGTTCCAAATTTTCAAAAGTATACTCACCTACTTTTTTACAACTGATCCGTTTCAACATCCCTTCCCTTCTTCTTCTTCTTCATATACTCTAAATTAATGAACTATCGCTGTTACTCGATAATTAGTAAATTATGGATACCATTCAACTTTGACCAGAATGTCGAGAGTTGTAGACTCAAGATAGCATTATTGGTGCAGGTTATGATGTTTGTCAGTCGTCATAACGACTAATACACACAATTATTGCATACAATAAATTAGTAATTACACATTTTTTTTAATAAAGTCGATAAGTCCAAGAATTGATTCCGATTTTTTATTGACTTTTTCGAAAACGTTTTCAGGCTTTGATTTAACACTATTTTTGTCATCTCCGTTTTTACATTCGTTTGATGTTATATTATCCATGAAAAAATTTTCCGTAAATAATAAAAAATTAAAATTCTTAAAAAAAAACTAAATTGATAGACTTTTTTTAGAAGTCAAAAAGCAGAGCCTTCAATATTATTTAAGTACTCGTTCGCTCCTGTCTTCCGTCAACCATTCTGAATAATATGTAAGACGGACGTAGACACACATATGGTCAAAGGTAGCCACTCTAGGTTTTCACAAATCAAATCCCTAATCAATAAATAAACATACTTTCCGTACAACACGCGTGAAACGAATTCTTTCAAAAAAGATTTCACGATTAGTTCAAAAACGTAATTCTTGTAGAGATTACCTACCTAATATAACTATATATGTGCTTAACCAAAAAGAAGGGTGAAATAATTGTTTGATATAAATTATCGTTCTGCTAAAATACCCAACGTTATTCGTAGGAATGCAGAAAGGATTCAGAGTTTGATTAATATTATAGAGGGAGCGTTTGGAAACTTTGCGCAAACCTTGACACCCTTTTCTGCAATTTTCTCTGGCTTTTTGTTATCCGCTGCACGCAGTCTTGTTGCATTTCCCCGGATCATTTGAATTTATTATAAATATAACTGCTTTAGTCTGAGATTCTAATCTCCCGGTGTGATTGTATCTACCCTCCACTTCTAACTTCTTGTCAAGTCCGACAGTCAAGTGGGTACTAGTAGAAATAGACATTAAACAGGGTCGCTTAAATAAGATATTGAAACAAAATATATTTTATCAATTATTTATTATTTTCAAGAATAGATTAAATTACATCTTCGGTAAGCCAAGATGTAATCAAGATGCAAATGTAAGTAAGCCGAGATGTAATCCAGATGCAATATTTATGTGTGTAAGTAAGCCGAGATGTAATCCAGATGCAATATTTATGTGTGGATTTGTGAGTAAGGCAATATTACCAAGATGAAATATTTATGTGTGTAAGTAAGCCAAGATGTAATCCAGATGCAATATCTATAGGTGTATTTGTGAGTAAGGCAAGATCTAATCAAGATGCAATATGTATGTGTTTATTTATAAGTAAGCCAAGATGTAGTCAAGATGCAATATCTATGTGTGTATTTATAAGTAAGCCAAGATGTAATCAAGATACAATACCTATGTGTGTATTTGTAAGAATGATAATTTACTGGTCAACTATTGTGTGTAATTGTTTTATATTAATATTATGATTAAACGTGTTTTTTATGTTTCTACGGTCGCATAGAAATCGATATTTATCGTACTTGCATATTATTAGGTATATATTTTTCCTCTTTAGAGAAGCTGAACGAGAGGGAAAGACGGAAAATTTAAGTACAAAGTTTTTTTATTGTAATCAATTTTACTTTGTAGAACCCGTTTTAATTTTAATTTTTTAATAACATAATAATATTATAAAATATTTTTTAAAAAATCTCTAAAAAACATGAAGGTTTTTTGAATTTATTTATATTTTTGAAAAACGTTACTATTAAATTTGATCTTATAGTTTAGCTATACCAGAGTGAATTTCAATTCTGAACCGAACTTTACTCCAACCAACCAGGTGACTAACTCTAAATTCCAAAATATAATTTTTTTTTAATTGTTTCAATAGATAAAATATGTGGCACAGTTGGTCTAAATAACAAATGTAGATCCTAGGAAATAAATTGTACGGCGCCCTTGAGGTGATTTTTCACAAAAACAGCGCTCTACAAATTATACAATTATTATTATTATTAATTCTTACTTCCCTGGTCCTTTTCTCCCCGCTGCCCCCTGCTACTCGCTCCCTGCCTTGTCCCCTCCATGTGACTGGAGCATATCTCTCCATCGTCACGCCACCTCACGCTCTGCCGGGCTGTGGGCTGTGCGCTGTGCGCTACCGAGGGTCTACTGCCCGCCATACAGTCCAAGTATCCACAGCACACGGGCAGTACCTACCTACAACCAGCACCGCAGCGCCCCTGCTGTAGCGAGTAGCCGCTTCAGCCTCACTTGTCATTCTTGTCAACTACGCTGACGGCCGCGGCTCCTTTTTCTAGCACTTGTTTAGCTTCAATTTACTTAAAACAGAAATAAACTCTTATTTAGATTGGCATAAATTACCCTAATTTGAAACATATGCTAGAGATTATCTAGTAGTACTGTGGAACAGTAAATCTCGCGTCCAAAAAAGTATGTTTCTAATTTTCCCTTATTCAATATAGCAAAACCATATGTCCTCTGAAATCAGTGGGTAAGTACCTGCTTAAAATACAATGTATTTTATGTGACTTTTTTCAAACAAGGAATCACAGAATTTATCCAAAGAAACGTCACTATCTCAATAACAATTCTATCTTCAAACTTTCTTCAGACAGGTAGGTACCATACTATTTAAATGATGTGAACGAGAAAGTACAAATAAACACGATGATTTCATACTCGAAAAAATAAACTGTATTGAAAAATTAAAATGTCCACCGTCTTGAAATGGAAACGGAACGTAGAAACAAATTTACGAACAGACGAAATGCGAAACGGTCGAGTTAAACTTAGCCAACCAATATTTTATTGCAATAAGCCCATGAATTATTCAATTTTAAAAGGTAGATAGCAGAGGTTATTGAATGATTTATTTACCCGCACAGATAGGCAATACAAATACTCAAGCCCAGTCAGGTCAACAACACATTATCAAACTGATGTTTTTCATTACTCATGACCTACCTTAATTTCTGATTTTACGGTTTAAGAGACGAGTTTCCTACGCATGTGACCTTGAGTCTGGAGAACATGGGATCGATCCCGGTGCACACTGCACGTGCACATGCCACGTGCACAATATTTTCGTAATGGATTTCTAATATGAATTGAATTTAATGGGTAATTGCGATTTGATGTGATTGTAAATGTGATTTTAGAGCTTTGATTGTATCCTCACAGATTTGCACAGGATTTGATAATTTTCCTGTTCAAACTTATTGCCACTTCCTCTTCTTGATCTGAGAAATGCAGAATAAATTGCCATAACCTTCTAAATTATTGAATGTACCTATAATTATGAACTAATTAGGTACCTATTAAATACAATATGTAATTTGCAATATGTAATATGCAATAATGTCGACTACTGATTATTGCAATAATATCTCGAAAGGTCCGAGTATTTCCGTGATTAGTGACTCGATTTCAAGTTGATCAAGAGTAGCCAGGAAGTTATAGAAACGTTTTGAGTATTGCAAAATACATCAGATCTTCGTCAGAACTTAACTGGACGGAAAATGTCCCTTTAAATCTAATTAGCAGCTATTTCTTAAATTTTTGTTATGGGTGCACAAAAAGATTTTGTAACGGATAGACTACAGATTTAAAATTAAAATGGTAGGTAGGAACCTTTTCAAAATTTTCATATTGTCAATAATTGAAAATCGCTAATTATTGTAAGCAGTCCCAGACGCCCGGAGATCGGTAGATACTTGCCTTTAGTATTTTCAGATGGTGTAATAGGTGCTTGCGAATAGCAATATTTTAAGGAACCGAATAAATTCAGAAAGCGTCGTAGCACTGTAGTTTGCCGCGCCGAGCACTTCTATCCCTTTGGAGCCGTGAACAGCCACCCACCCACCCACCCCCTGCTCTGGGGCGACACGCTGAACAAGTTGTTAACATTCTGCCACTTGACGGACGTGATGGCAGATAAGACCTGCGCGTTTACTGCTTTTCCAATTTGACGAGGGAAAATTATGAAAAGTGAGCAGGTCAATAATTGAATTAATATTACATTATAATAAAGTCTTCACTTCGCTTTCACAGATCAAAACAAAAAACAAGTTTGCTTTTTATGAAAAACATACCTAAGGAATTCCAATTTAGATTTTTCTCGATTTTGGGAGGTTCCTTGATGCGAACATTAAAAAAACGCAGATTTAAAACCTAACAAAATAATACGTTTATTGTGAATGCTTGAACCATTTTTGTATTGAGACATTTTACGACACGTTTGCTAAAACATTATTTAAACTAATTATATAAAATCCATAGAGTACCTAAAGAGGGTGTAGTATCTTATTTATTTTATAGTTATTAGGTATACCTAACCCTTTCAAGAACTATGCGGAACTTTATCAGTTTAACGCTCAGTGGAGAATAATTCATGGACATTGATGGCGTACGAAATATAATGTCGGTACCTACGACACAATTTCGGTACTTAGAAAAAAATTTCTGTACCTATCACACGATGTCGGTACCTACCAAACTAAAATAGAAAATATAGCAAAAATAATAAAGATTGTGTGTTTGAACAAAATTTTAACTTGGTACCACCAAATCGGGAGACAATGAATTTTCTCTAGTCTTTCTACCTAATAAATAGCTTGATGCTATAGTATTTATTTCCTACATAATAAATAACAGGACCTACTCTTTTAGTGGGAGCTAATTGAATTACATATTAGTTGAGTTCTATGAAATGTTTGAAATATCTTTCCTTCAATACTCTCATTTTTATACCTTTCAGCTACAACATTTCATTTACATATTTAGTTTATTATGATACATTACTCTAAGACAGCTGTCTGTTAACTAATTCCGGACGTGGACACGCAGCAGTCGCTAGAATAAGTTGAAGTACTTACTTTAGATTAGGGCGATTTGTCCAATATCCAGAAAGAAGGGGTAGAATTGGTCAAATGCCCTCTCCTGGGTATGGTGTGTCAGTCAATATAAAGACTAATTATCTTCATTTGTGATTCACAATGTGAAAGATCGTCTCGCATCCTTTACTTTTGGGTAGAGCGGTAATAATCCCCTTGGTTCTGGACCCAGAAATCAAAACACGAATACAAATATAGTAAATATAACGAAAAACAATATCTTTATCGAAATCACTTTTAGATTCGTAATTATTACACATCAGGGTTTTTTTGAACAAAAAGGAAATTAAACAAAACAATATGAAAAGGATTAAAATTTTTGTGATTATTTTTATCTCTAGACTGTGCTAAGTTTTAGTTTTCAAGTATGCAAAATAAAAAATGAGAAAAAAGATTTACCCGAATATAATACTAGGTTTGTGGAATTTCAAAGGTTTTGTCATCTGTCTATATAAATAAAAATGTTAATGTTCGTTTGTTCAAAATCTTAAATCTCCGAAAGTTCTTTTGAAATAATGAGGCAACGTTGCATTCGAATACGCGTGTGTTTTTATATACCTATATTATATAGATATTACTTGTGACAGGTATAAACATGTTTTTTTAACAGCGCCATCTGAGGACGTACAAGCAAAACGCGCTATTATTTCTCTACTGTACAGACAGACTGAGCCACAGCAACGCGTGGCGGGGTAAAGCTGGTAAATTAATACATTAAAAATACTATATAGGTCGGGATAATACGTGATATTTTCGTTACATTCAATATTTGGACAGCTTTCGTCTGACTGTTTGTTTCTAAAATGTGTCATCTTAAATGGAATATCTTGGTCCATCCGACGGCAGCTGTGTGTGACTGGACTGACCAAATTGCGAGGATTAGCACTGGACATCGGGTACCCCTATTCAAATCCCGCCAAATTGCCTTAACTAATATATAACCCCAGCTAATTTAGGGACTGTTTAGGGTAATCTTGTTACACTGAAAATTGATATACACATCAAATGCACGTTGCCACATTCCATTTTACCCCTTTATCGGGGTTGATTTCAGGAGATTATACGACACTACACATAATGTACGCTGTCATATTAAAACAGGGACAACACGTCCGATGGTAATGTTATTATGAGATACAATTTGAGAATGTCGAGGCAAATTAATTAGTCGCTACCTCCTCCATCTTGAGCCAACGTTTCAGACAATCTTTCAGTGGCATCATGAGCACAGATGTTGAAGTCGCGAGAAGGATGAAATATTAATTATTGATATAGTCAGAATCTAATTTACTAACTATTTACATCTGCTCCAACTCATTAAGTTTGCAGGAGTTTCAAATTCATTCGGGCCGTTTCCTAAAGTCAGAGTATCAAGGATAATTAAAATATACATGAACAATGAAAAAAAGTTCGGTTAGATTGTATTTTTTAATCAACATTATTAAAAATATATCTGTAGAATGTATTTACCATATCCCTGGCCATTCAGACCCGAGCAAAGTTTTGTACGTTTTTTCTTAAATTTGTGCATTAAGAACACGTTTTAAAGAAGGATTATTTTGTTCGTAACGTACTTGGTTATCATCAAAACATCACTATTACATTTATAATAAATACATTATAAATTATCAGTATCAAAGGGTAGAAAATGTTTTTGATAAATATTAATAAAGATTATTTATCATGCGTACCATTTCTGCTCAAATGTAATTGAGACAAATATTCTGAATTGAAAGGTTGGTACGCATATTATCTCTACAAGGACAATGATCAGACAGCATAACAAATAACAAGAAGTTATGTACTAGATATCATAAGTAGGTACCTACAAATATAGCAATTTGACGAGTGACAATCGAAATATCGTTGGTCATTCCCGTCGCCAAAGAATCCGTTTAGTCACATTTCTTTCGGCGGAAAGTCTTTGCCTCTCGAGAGGTCCCAACTTAAGTTATTTTAGTCTCGTTTGTCGGCAGCCCGAGTCATCTCCTTACAAAGCCACCGCTTCATTGTGTTGAAAGGTGAGCACCAGATATTGTATCTCATATTATAATGTAACTCCGGGATTGCTTGCACAGGCGCTAAATCCCTTTCGCTCACATTTGCGCAAAACGCACACAGAATTAGAAAGGGAAAGTCAATATTTCCACAGGATGAAGGGTCATTTGTTTAGGACGAAGGGTAAATAGGCCACAACCCTTTTTACCGGACTTGCTTCGTACTTTGTTGCAACAATGTCCTCGTAATCCTGTTGCCAAAATCCGACAAAACGATAGTTTTTTTTTATTCGTGGTCGATTGCCGAAGCCAAGAATTTGTTAAAACGACCAAAATAACTCATAGTTGACTTAAAGCCATTGATATTGAATCTCCGTTTAATATCTTTCGAATAAATCAAGAAAATTTGATCTCACACGATGAAATATAAAAAAGGTCTTTAGAATGATAAGTGTTAGAGATGCCATATTATTTTTACACAATAAAAATTGAGTTCCTAACTAATTTTAATCAAAAGCTGGATATTATCATGACATGTAATAGGAAAGCCGCTGAAGAAAAATATAGACAACATTTGTGGGATCAAGAAATGGAATATTGTGTGAGTACGAATGTCGCTCTCACTGCGTTTAACTTGTAGTGTGGCCGGTGTTGGAGGTAAAATAAGATGAATCATCAATTAGGGAATGACAGACGACTGCCCCCCTCCCTGCGAGAGATAAATAATTTACACGAACAACCAAAGACACCGAGGATTACCTGTTAGAAGTTGAAAGCAAGAAGCAAGTAGCCGAGGACAGGGAACTTTGGTAACTAGGAATGGGAAACAAGATCGATTTGATTGAATCTGGGGTCCAGTATAGAAGAACTTTTGTTTTAACTTGGGTAGACGCTTAATTATCATCAATAATGGTTTACGACTGCGCTACGGTTAAAAGATATACGATAGGTACCTACCCACAATACCTACCTATTATCAGAAATAATCATATGAGGCGAGCTACACAACATAGAGTTACAAGGACCTAAAGATGGTCAACAATTATTATGCTTACCTACTTCCCTCAAATATAATATAATACCAAATAGATATTGTAGGGAGATAGATACCATCATTTCGTAACGGGCAGGATGCTGTAGAATGTGTGCATGATCGTGGGAGAAATGTGGAGATTCACAAAGAATGCAAGGCTAATGTAAGCGTAATAAGTTTAAGAAAGGGACGCTTAGATGGTTTTGGCGTGTAGAGTGAATGAACGAAGAAAATAGTTAAAGGAATATGACGCGAATATGGACGGTAGAAGAAGTCGGGAACGACTGATGAAGACATCAAGTGAACCAGATACTTGAGTCGGTCCATGTCCAGAGTCGGAATATCAGATGTGTGAATGTGAATGAAACAAGGAGTGCCTGCCAAGACCGAGTTGTTTGGCGGTTCGTCCTCTCTGCCTACCCCCGCGGAGAAACGGCGTGATGGTTAGTTAGTCTTTTTACCATGATTTATGTGAATAGAAGAACTTTACGGAAAATTTTCGGATTTGAGAAATATTGTTCTCTTCAAATTGACACCCTGTCATTTGTGGACCTCTTATTTGCTTTCCCAACTACTAAGGACGCCAGGCGATGATATCTACCGTGTGTGTCACGATAAACGATAATATGTAGGTCGTTCCACATACCCAGCAGAGATCCTCTTGAGGTTGGAGATTGTGAGTATACTGTCAAGGTTAATACTAATTGAAGTGTATGTTCTGTTCCAGCCCCAAAGCTGCCGCCCCCACCCCTGGAGTACTGCGGGCCGGGCATGGAGCGCGCGCCCTGCATCAGCCTGCAGCCCGCAGCCCTCCTCACCAACTCCCTCCTCAACATCAACAACACCGGTAGGACCAACTTCACCAACAAGCAGCTCACCGAGCTCGAGAAGGAATTCCACTTCAACAAGTACCTCACGCGCGCCAGACGCATCGAGATCGCATCCGCGCTGCAGCTAAACGAGACGCAAGTCAAGATCTGGTTCCAGAACAGAAGAATGAAGCAGAAGAAGAGGATAAAGGAAGGGCTGGTGGTCTCGGCGGAGGGGTCCACTGGCTCTCCTGCAGGACCTGCACCAGGAGAACAGACCATAGGGGGAGGCTCTAGTGAAAACAGCAGAGAGTCTAATTAAAGCCAGAACAACGCGACTGTGAAAATGTGTATAAAACTTGTAAATACTTTGACTTGTAATGCTACCATGACAATATTGTGATTATTTTGAACGTTCTAAGCACAACCTTCTTATTGTAGATAATAATATCAACGCGTCATTAAATTATATAGAATGATGAACAGTGAAAAAATACAAATTTTAAAGGTGAATTTAGTGATTTCAGACAAAACCCAAAAAATTTAGTTTTCTTGTGATGTAAGCGTGGTCCATTGGATATTTTATTTTTAAAATACTGTGACGGATTATGTTGTACTTAGGTAATTTATTTAAATAGCTACTTATTTTTGTTATTTGTTTTTGGGGTGTTATGCCGTGTTGCGCTAACTCCTTCTTTAGCCAACGTTTCGGACAACATTGCAGTGTCCATCATCAGGGCATATGTGTTATTTAAATAACACATATGCCCTGATGATGGACACTGCAATGTTGTCCGAAACGTTGGCTAAAGAAGGAGTTAGCGCAACACGGCATAACACCCCAAAAACAAATAACAAAAATACTTTTGGCCGTGAAAATCTTAAATCATAAATAGCTACTTACTTTTTTTTCTGGGAGATAGATTTTATTATGTTTGTGTTTTTTTCTTCATCTTCTACTGAGATTCTTAGCTTGTAGGCAATTAGCAAAATGTCTGTACATTTTCAACCGTCAAGGCTGTCGACTTTATTTTAGGTATCGCCCTTTTTATGTAAATACATCATTTTCTCCATGCTCAAAATATGTTTAGGTGAACAAAACAAATAATAATTATTGTAAGGTAATTTGGAAAAAAAATTAGGAGCTAATTTTTTAAGTGCATATTATTACAAATAACAATAACTAAATAACAAACCCTAAATAAGTCTCGTTTTTTCATTACATTTAAAGAATGTATTTTGTTTAAAAAAATATTCAGTTTTTTAATGGAATATGTGATTTTCAACTTTTTTACATTAACTCCACACGGGAGGCCCCGATGAAAATAATTTCCTTGCTAAGTCATCAAATGTAGCGAGGTATTGGTTATCCAATAAATGGTTCCCTGGGCGGCGGTATCCATGCCTTCCTCCCAAATTGAGCTAACTTTTTTTAATATCACGTGTTATGAAGTTAAAAAAAAATAATTTGATTAAGCAGGTTTCACTTTGGCAAAAGTTATTTTGAAAGTAAGTCCTAAGTCCCCCGACACCTACATATCTCATCCATCATTTAGTCATCAAGTCCTCAAAATCAAATTTGATAATTTTATTTAATATTGAAGATAATCCAAGAAAAATAAATGTATTGATTTTCAACGCGACAAGGATTTTAAAATCGCCTTATCTTTCCAACTTGTATCCATGTAGGTACTTATCTGTTTATCTGCCTACCTACGCGGGTAATCTATAAATCATATAAATAAAATGTATTAATAAAGTGTCAGATCAGTGAGCTCTGATAATAATATCTATGATAAGCAATAATAATTAATTCTTGTAGGCATCGTGATATTGGTAGCACTATTGGGTATCGGGTAGGCATGCTTTATGGTGTTTTTAAAAGAGTTTGCTTGATTATTACAAGCAAATATATCTATACTTACAATATTAACCGACAGACGTTACATATTATACAGAAATAATATGGAAATTGCAAGAAGATTATTATTTATAATGTAAACGAGACGAAAATACATCTAATTTGTATCAATCACATTTCTGCGTAAGAATGAAGGGATGAATTAAAATATGCTTTAACGAAATGACAACTAAAGTGAACTTTTTGCCCTTGTTGTGTTTTTTAATATCTATCTATTCTCATTATGTCCTTAGCTTCAACCTTTATTTGCAAGATAAGAGTAGAAACCAAAAGCGACTTTTCGTACTTAAAAACTAGTGCCCGTGCTCCTTTTTTCTTCCGTACACAGAATTTGTCTAATCATCTGTGGGTACTGGGTAGGTACTTAGTATTTACAAAGCTACCAAGATACATGTTGCGTCTGATCGTATGCACTAAAGATCGTAGTCGTATTTTCCAAGGCGACAAGGATAACACGGGTAATGCCTAACACGTGTTACAGCGCCCTTGAGGTTATTAGCGCCAGGCGCCGCGCCGTTTGGCCCAGAGCCGGCCCTGATCGCATCTAGGTACTGTCATAGACACCTTCAACCTACACATGATATTTTATAGTTTTCCTTGTTCCTGTGTATCTTAGTGTTGTTTGTTACCTTAAAGTATGTAAAATATTGAAACAGCATTTAGTGATTTAACAAAAGACTAATATTTTGTTGTGAGAATGTTTCTTCTCGTGATCAGAATTAGATTTCCTTTTATTAATAGTTATTTATTTCAGAAGCAGAGATAATTATATATTTTTTTGCATTTTTAATTTCTCAAAAATAAATAAAAATATTTATTTTCACAAACCATGAGCACTCTTGCTATAAATGTGTGAAAACCTCACTAATAAATGTGGTGATTATTAAAATAAAAACATTGCAGTTATTTTTCTGATTTTGTTCATTGTACTAAAATATGTGTAATTTAATATTTTTATTCATAATTATTGACTTTAAAAATAGTTAAATCCAAAACGGTTCCAACTGACTACAATGTCTTGACGTTTTTAAAAACGTCACCAACGTTGCCCGGCGTGACGCCAATGCCGCCATATTCACGATTAAATACGATAAGTCGTTTTGGAGGTAAATCTAAAATGGCACATTTTAAATCGGTATAGAAAATTTATTCATAAACAAATTAAATTAAATTTCCTCATTACCGTTTTTTTACAATAAAAAAATCAGTGAAAATACGCTTCCGACGATATCTAATTTATTCCAAATTAAACTATGTCATTATATATTATATAATGTAACTTGTAACCTGTACAACTACATACTTGTTTTAAAATAATATACGTAAATATCTACCTACTGTACATGACATTTATTTTCTTTCACGATAGAATTTTAGAAGAATATTCCGTTTTTGGCCTAGTTAGTTAAAATGTCTTTTTAGAAGTCCTCCTCTGTTGTGCTATTATTTGTTAATTCCACGAATGACTCTAAGGCTCTGCTGCTACTGCTGACATTACATTGACACGATTTCTGCAAGCTAAAATCATTAAGCCATTTTATAGGTGTCATGTTCCTCAAATACAATTATTTATTTACTAAAATGGACATAATGTGAATGTATTAATTAAATATTGCTACATTGAAGCATTGTGAAGAGTGTAATATTTATTTTTAGTTTAATTCCCAATATTATAATAGATATGAAGTGTGTAATATATGATGTAAGGTGTACCTACTACCTTCGACTAATTTAATGAATTTGATAAAGTTTGTGAATAGCTCAATAATAATATTAGTTGTACAAAGTTATAAGGAATTTATTGTATTTAATAAATTATCTGTGTATGTTTTCGTGAGTTATTATTTTTCCTTTAAGACGATTTTTTATTTACTATGCAAGAGTCCTAACTGGATCCCCAATTATATACTATGCAAGGGTCCCAACTCCAACCTCAATTATATACTCTGCAAGGGTTCCAACTGCATCCCCAATTATATACAACGCAAGGGTCCCAACTGCATCCCCAATTATATACTATGTAAGGGTCACAACTTATTAAATTACGTACTATGCAAGAGTCCAACTTATTAAATTACGTAGTATGCAAGAGTCCCAACTGCATCTCCAATTATATACTACGCAAGGGTCCTAACTGCATCCCCAATTATATACTATGTAAGGGTCCCAACTTATTAAATTACGTAGGTACTATGCAAGAGTCCAACTTATTAAATTACGTAGTATGCAAGAGTCCCAACTGCATCCCCAATTATATAATATGTAAGGGTCCTAACTGCATCCCCAATTATATACCATGTAAGGGTCCCAACTTATTAAATTATGTAGGTACTATGCAAGAGTCCAACTTATTAAATTACGTAGTATGCAAGAGTCCCAACTGCATCCCCAATTATATAATATGTAAGGGTCCTAACTGCATCCCCAATTATATACCTACTACGCAAGGGTCCTAACTGCATCCCCAATTATATACTATGTAAGGGTCCCAACTTATTAAATTACGTAGGTACTATGCAAGAGTCCAACTTATTAAATTACGTAGTATGCAAGAGTCCCAACTGCATCCCCAATTATATAATGTGTAAGGGTCCTAACTGCATCCCCAATTATATACTATGTAAGGGTCCCAACTTATGAAATTACGTAGGTACTATGCAAGAGTCCAACTTATTAAATTACGTAGTATGCAAGAGTCCCAACTGCATCCCCAATTATATAATATGTAAGGGTCCCAACTGCATCTCCAATTATATACCTACTACGCAAGGGTCCTAACTGCATCCCCAATTATATACTATGTAAGGGTCCCAATTTATTAAATTACGTACTATGCAAGAGTCCAACTTATTAAATTACGTAGTATGCAAGAGTCCCAACTGCATCTCCAATTATATACTACGCAAGGGTCCTAACTGCATCCCCAATTATATACTATGTAAGGGTCCCAACTTATTAAATTACGTACTATGCAAGAGTCGAACTTATTAAATTACGTAGTATGCAAGAGTCCCAACTGCATCCCCAATTATATAATATGTAAGGGTCCTAACTGCATCCCCAATTATATACCTACTACGCAAGGGTCCTAACTGCATCCCCAATTATATACTATGTAAGGGTCCCAACTTATGAAATTACGTAGGTACTATGCAAGAGTCCAACTTATTAAATTACGTAGTATGCAAGAGTCCCAACTGCATCCCCAATTATATAATATGTAAGGGTCCCAACTGCATCTCCAATTATATACCTACTACGCAAGGGTCCTAACTGCATCCCCAATTATATACTATGTAAGGGTCCCAACTTATTAAATTACGTACTATGCAAGAGTCTAACTTATTAAATTACGTAGTATGCAAGAGTCCCAACTGCATCTCCAATTATATACTACGCAAGGGTCCTAACTGCATCCCCAATTATATACTATGTAAGGGTCCCAACTTATTAAATTACGTACTATGCAAGAGTCGAATTTATTAAATTACGTAGTATGCAAGAGTCCCAACTGCATCCCCAATTATATAATATGTAAGGGTGCCAACTGCATCTCCAATTATATACTATGCAAGCATCCCAACTGCATCCCCAATTATTGGGTTATGTTGAAGGGGTAAAGGTGGGAAAATACTTGGCTATTCAGTTCTGGTAACCAAATAAGGCTAAAGCCTTTTCAAACAATGTTTCCATTCTGAATGGCAATCGTTCACCAGGGCGATACTGAAACTACCTACTACTTCATGATTGATTGAGAGGGGAGGGGAGGGTAGGGGAGGGCCTACAACAAAGTTAAAATTAAAATATATATATAAAGTAAAATTCTTACAAACTTATTTTAAAAAAATACACTCTGTTTATTGCTGGGAAGAATTCAAAAGTGTTTGCATTCGCATACTTGCGTCATAAGACAATAGTTCCACTTATATACTTCGCATACTTGCGTCATAAGAAATAGTTATGCTTGTATACTTCGCATACTTGCGTCGTAAGACAATAGTTCTACTTGTATACTTCGCACACTTGCGTCATAAGGCAAAAGTTTCACTTGTAAACTTCTCATACTGGAGTTATAAGAAATAGTTCTGCTTGTATACTTCGAAAACTTGCACCATAAGACAATAGTTCCACTTGTATACTTCGCATACTTGCGTCATAAGAAAAAGTTCTGCTTGTATACTTCGCATACTTGTGTCATAAGACAATATTTCTACTTGTATACTTCGCATACTTGCGTCATAAGATAATACTTCTGCTTGTATACTTCGCATACTTGCGTCACAAGGCAAAAGTTCCACTTGTGTACTTGCGTCATAAGACAATAGTTGTACTTGTATACTTCGCATATTTGCGTCATAAGGCAAAAGTTTAGAAAGAAATAGTTCTGCTTGTATATTTCGCACAATAGCACCATAAGACAATAGTTCTGCTTGTATACTTCGCATACTTGCGTCATAAGATAATAGTTCTTTTATACTTCGCATACTTGCGTCACAAGGCAAAAGTTCCACTTGTATACTTGCGTCATAAGACAATAGTTGTACTTGTATACTTCGCATATTTGCGTCATAAGGCAAAAGTTTAGAAAGAAATAGTTCTGCTTGTATATTTCGCACAATAGCACCATAAGACAATAGTTCTGCTTGTATACTTCGCATACTTGCGTCATAAGATAATAGTTCTTCTTTTATACTTCGCATACTTGCATCACAAGGCAAAAGTTCCACTTGTATACTTTGCATACTTGTGTCATAAGACAATAGTTGTACTTGTATACTAAAAAAGCATCCACTGCTTGATGTAAGTAATATGCGCATTAAGGTTCAAACAAAATACATACAAAATGCTTCACTGTTCCAAAGGCATCATGTTTACATTTTTATGCATTTTCGAGCTTATTTGTAAAAATTAGTTGCTAAAAATGTCCATCCTGGTTACAAGTTCCTTACAGGTTTCCACACCTTTGAAAGATCTGGTGCTGGATGTGATTTGCACGGGAATACGGCAAGAATCCCTCAGGAAGATGTAAATAAAAGGCGACTGTTCTAATAAATGTCTTTTTGTATTCATAGTATAACTTACAATCTGAAACATGAATAAATACAGTACCTTTACGGTTTGAGACAATACTCAAAAATACTATCAGTTGTTTAATGGCTCCACTATCTGCCTCTAGACATGGAAAAATAGTCTCTTCATAAATTAATATATAATATTTATAATCATTACCATATAGTGAATCTGCAATACTTTATAAATATATATTATGTCCGTTATGTAAGGTAAATTCAGGTGTATTAAGTTTAGGTAGGTACGTAGCTTGCATTGTTCCTTGTAATTTGTAATAAATAATTGTATTATATTTCAAGCGGAAGAATCTATGTATTTCAATAACATATCATTTGTGTTAGTTACTGTATAAGAAGTGCACGAATAATTGTAAGATATCTTATTAACATATTATTATATGACATGAAACATGCTGACTTATAGATCGACTTTAAACCTATATTGCTAAATTTATAATATATTTTCATTGTTAGCTTAGGAAATCTTATAAATTAGCACACATTATTCTTTATGAAAATATCTCCACAAGTAAAACTTACTAAATCAAATTAAAATAAAATAAATTAATAATTTTAAAATCTTTGACAACAATTAAATTTTTTTAATCCGAAGCGATTTTGCTCATTAGTGAAACCCAGTAATATGTATTTTACCTGCTGTGGTAAATTGTATACTTTAAAATTGGGTGAATCTTTAAAACGCAGGGAGTTTTAATTTTTTCAAAAAACTAATAAGAAAAAAAAACCAATGAAAATAATAATTATAATATTTGGCTGATTTATATAGCGCCATATTCGTGAGTAATCACCTCAAGGTGATAACAGGAATATAATAATTTTTAATAAATTTCAATTTTTAACTTTGATTAGAATGATTAAAATTTCCCCAATTTTTCTGTTAAAAAAATATCTACAAAAAATATTTTGGGCGGAATAAAATATTTGGTTTCATATAAAAAAATTATTATCTACATACTTTTAATTCCATTTTTATTTGACTTAACCATTTAAAATATTTTCTTGTTATTTGTAGAATAAATCCATTATTCAGAACAAATTCAACCCCCTCTCCCTCTCCTAGCCTAGCCAGTCATCTTACTTTTACTATTCATTCCTAAGTTATATTCCTTATTTGCCTTCATTAGAGGAAATAACAGTGTTATTGTGGTGTTGACCCAAGTTACAGTGCTAAACATCATTTAGCAAAAACACAAATCAATTTGGGATGTCATTCCATAGACCGTAATACATTAAAATCATTAGATTTAAACAATAAATGCTTAAGACACGGGGTTATATTATTTTAATATTACCGACTAACAAACAATAATCTACAAAGTTATAAAAACCACACATTTGTAAAACTATTTATACAAAATAAATAAAATTAAAGGTGGCTATTTGACTGACTAAAGGAGGAAAATATTGGAATGGAAATAAAAAATGTTGGCACTTGTTAAAGAATCACAAAAAACCTAACTTGTTTACTCCCTTATTTAAACTCTACTGAGATTTCAAATTGAAAAATAACATTACGAATTACCTGTCCTATTCTCTCCATTACTTATGAGTATATTGCATTAGATGATATACCAAGACATTATCCGTAAAGTACTCAATAAATATAATCGTCTTCTTCTTCCAGTCTTACAAACAACCTCATGGACTAACCAGGAACCGTGGCCGCACTCTGGAACGCGTTAACTAAAAGACTAACGCACGTTGGCACAGAATCCTATAAGCTGAAGTGCTCCATTGCCCGACTACATCAAAAGTGCAACATCTACTTGAGTTTAAAATGTTGATAACCTGGACACAACAAAATACTTGATTGACTTACATATAAGTTTGATTTACAGAAAACTCTACTACGTTAATTAGGTACACACCTCTTTATTCCTATGTTCGTATATTATTCGTAATGAACACAAATTTATCCAGGGAAATACATTATTTCTGTTAGATTAAACATTTGATTGAAATCAGTTTATACATTTACAGTAGGTACACATATATGATAAAGTCTCAGAAATATAAACAAGAAGAATAGTAACTGACTATTAGTTAAAACATAATATTTATATCCTAATGATTGTGGAAAACATTGGAATTAATGATGAAATCAGATGAACGCAATATCAACAAGACGAATTATGGTGATTTTAATATTTCCACCAATAAATGCACTCCCAGATTTCTTCTCTGTCGTATGTACAGTGTACAGGTGTACAGATGTATAGGTGTACGTGGTGTTACATTGTGTACAGTGCACAAAAGGTACATGGTGTTAGTAGTGGACCGCCAGTCGGTGATGACTCCTCAGATGGAGTAAATCCTGGCGAGGATGTCGTAGAATTCGGAATAAGTGTCAAATAGCCACAGCAGCATTCAGAGGTACAGGAGCGTGGCGAATATCAGTCCTACAACGTAGAAGACGTCTGGCAGAGGAATCAAACTGGACGATCCTCCCCATCCACATTCCAAGTCATTTTTCAGTACCTGAAATCATCAAAACAAAAGAGACCATTAAATATCAGTGGAAAAAAAACCTAACCTAATCTAATCTATTCTTTTAATATCATGTTCTGTTTTGACACTGTTCTATTTTAGCCGATTACGCAACAACACATGTACAATTTCGTTGTAACTTCAACAGTTAAAATAATGAGCGACTATCTGTCCAAACTCAGTCTCACCTTCATCTGTAACGTCGGGAATTTCGCAGAGCTCGCATCTAGGACCTTTGCTGTTTTTAATCTTTATCAACGACATAATTTTAAGAATAAAAACATCAAAATATCTCCTGTTTGCCGATGACCTTAAGTTGTACAAAGAATTTACATCATTAGAAGATTGCACTGATTTGCAAAAAGACTTATCATCACTTCATGAATAGTGCACACTAAATGATTTATATTTTAATGAAAACAAATGTGCCGTTATTTCATCCACAAAAAACATTAATAAATTCTCAAACACATATCACATTAACAATATCCCTTTACTAAACACAACTTCAATCAAAGACTTAGGCGTGACATTTGACTCGTCACTTAGCTTCAATAAACATGTAGATACAATTTCAAAAAGTGCATCACAAGTATTAGTATTAACGCTAAGAATCACAAATTGTTTTAAAAGTACAGAATTAACTTTAACATTATATAAATCAATTGTGCGAAGTATTCTGGAATACGCATCAACAATTTGGTCTCCCAATTATGAGATTCATAATTATAGTATTGAATTCATACGAAGGAAACTAACCCGTGTAATTGCTTATCGGGAAGGTTTATCTAGTCAATTTGGAACATATAATGACCGAATTTTGCACTATAAACTACACCCATTGACGGTCAGACGTAAACTTTCTGACGTACTGCTTCTACACAAATTTATACATGCATCTGTTGATACACCCAAACATTTTATTCCAAATTAACATCAATATACCATCAAGAAAATCAACAAGGAGGATGAAAGACATTTTCTATATTAAAGCCTACCACACAAATACAGGATATTTTTCCCCTGTACCGCGAACATTAAGAAATTATAACATTATACATGGCTCGAATAATGAAATAGACATTTTTAATGACCAATTTAAACACTTAAAAAAAAACGTATTACCTTTAATCATATTAAGCTGATATTATGATGAAGCCCTTTATTTAAAGAGAAGCAACATTGTTCCTACCTAATCAGTGTCTCACCAGTAGGTGTGACAATAACAAATCGTTTGTGAACATATTTGTATTTACCTTTTACCCATTCTTATTTGTTATTTACTTCTGCATATTTAGCTTATTCATTTTGTTATTATGTATTTAAACATCCATGTATGTAAATTTTTGGGCACCGTGCTTGTTTTATGTACTTGAATAAAAATAAATAAAATTGTAGAAATTCAGTATGGCAGTATTTATGATTTATTCAATGACCTGGATTTGCTGACTGCTTTTTTTCAAAGACATAATCTGTTAAAACTAACCACACAATATGGCATAGCAATATGTTAGAGACAAACAGTAGCACATGCGAATATTTAATTATCACAAAAAATTAACACATAATTCAATCATCGAATGACTGCACTTTTTGCACTGAATAAATGATTAAATTATATTTTTTTCATATTCAGAATTCAACATTTTTTTATATCAGGGGAAATTATTTTTAATATTTCTCAACCAGTCTTCAATCATAATTATTTTGACAGTACTTACAGCAATCACTCAATACATATAACAATTGTGGTTGTTTTAATATAAGTAAAGAGGTTAACCAAAGCAGATAATGATTGCTTTAGTTTTAATAACGATATGGCGAGTTTCTAATCATTTATCAAAATATTAAAAAATATATACATATACTAGATCTGATTATGTTTTTATATCATTAGATATCAACCTACACACATATTTAAAGGAATCACTGTTGATGACAATTTCCAGTATTTTTTCCTAATCTTTGAATCTAATAAAAGTAACATAAAACATGACCAAAAGAATATTTTTCTTTTACATAATTGTCCATTGGGAACACAGCTTCTTTGAAACCATTATTATAACAGAAAATTGCATAAACATAAACAAACAAGTTACTAAGATTAGTTCGTAAGTTCTAAATATGTAATGTGTACTTATGGTTTCGTGGCAACTTAGGACAGTGGCCATTCAACAGACTTTTGAAAAGTGATTCAAAGTCATTGAACGTGATAAAAAAGACCTGTAAACCAAACCTAACGTAACCTATTTAACCTAGTGTTTTTTTTTCATCACTTTTCATGACTTTATTTCAATTTTCAAGAGTATGTTGAATTGCCACTATCCTGTGTTGAATGGTTACAGTACTTACAATGAAAAAACCAAGTAGGTAAATACAGGGTCGGACTGGGCATAAGGGGCTCAGGTGCCATTTTTACTACAGGTACCCGCCGCCTGCTGTGATCAGGAGGGGATTGTTAAGTAAATGGTAATTATATTTTCTGGTAATGATTTTTCTTCACAAAGCATATTTTCTGCTCATATAAAAATGTGAAATATTTTTTTACGAGTCCTGTCGTCGCTCTAGTTCGTTTTTGTCCAACAGACCATTTTTGGCGAAATTGAGTTAAGTATGCAGTTGTTCTCAGAAAGCATTTACTTATGAAAAAAAAAATTACAAATATTTTTAATGTGTTTTCAAGATGCAGTTTGTCTGTAGTCCAGCAAAATTAAACGACATTCCAAGCGTGTTTATCCAACACTTTGTGTTACATCTAAATTAAAAACGTGTTTTCTGCGTAATTTTAAACATTTGGAATGAATTTTACTTAATAATAATAATTTCTATCACTTTAAATCATTTTAGTAAGTTTAAAATGTGCTAATTTCATTGCGTATGCGTTTTTCGTAAAAAAAACTTTGAAGCGATATTTCTCCCGATTTACGTTTTGGTCGTTGGACAAAAATAAACTAGAGCAACGCTGTGTCATCAATGTGAATCATTTTGGCACCTGTGAGGTCGGGGCCTTGTGGAAAATTTGATATATTATTTTACTGTGTCCTGTGTTCACATTTCCACAGCATCCCCAAAGATGATATATTATGCTCTAAGAAACTTATTTTATATCAGGGCCTCCTGCCTTGAGGTAATGTTAAAATAGAGACTTAACTGGAGCCCCCTCTAAATTGGGGGCCGTAAGAAATATGATGAAATATTTAAAAACAAAAGCTCCCTGACTGGGGACTCTTTAAAGTTGGGGCCTCAGGCCCGGGCCTTTAGGACCTCTAGCGGAAGTCCGGCCTTACTGGCACAAAGCACAGCTGCCTGGGAATATATTTGATTTGCGGGAATTGCCCATGGTAAAATTTTAACACATTTTATGCACAGCTATAAACTGTGGAGATTTTAGATTTCCGTAAACAAATTTGTAGGGAACCCAAAATAATCTCTATTTTAAAGGAGTTAAAGAAGCTAAAAGCCTTGCAGCTTTCCGTGGGTTATGCCTTAATGCTATAAAGAATAAGTTTTAGATGTAGTGTAAATGTAATTAATAAGTTGTTAGTAGTTAGTAAAGGTTTATACTAGATATAGCCTAGGTCTAGGACCCGGGAGGAAAACGCCACCCTAATTTATGGCCAGTCTGACAATGGGTAAATATTAATATTTAGTAAGATTCATATTTTGCTAGAATCTAACCAGAACCGAGTCAAGTGTTTCATTTACTAAGCTAGAGAAGTTACATAACCATATTAATGGAGGCCTCAACAAGGGTAAGTCACCCAGTGAGGCCAACATTGCTAAATTGTACCATGAAATGTAAGATATTATACCAAAATAAAATAAATATTATCTTCTAAGACGGATGTGTCTTCTTAGATGAATGTAAAAAAAATTGGGGACGCAGCCTAACATGTGAGCTCAAAATCTTGTAATGAACTGCCATAATGATCTATGTCAGCATTGAAGATTTTGGGAACACTTAGAACACATTTACTTACGATATACAGAAAGCAGCAAAGCATAGCGCCTTTAAAGTAGACCACAAACAAAAGAAGGTGCACAGACAATGTCTCTTGGTTGCCATGTGCACAAAGAGAGTGGTTCATTTGCAGTTCGCTGGCACTCATCGGTGACTATAATCAAATCATTATTAAAAAAGTATGTTAGGTAAAATAGTGTAATTGTTTGTCTCACATTGATGAGAGTCTGGTTCTCCTTGTTGGCGCAGGAGGCGAGGCGGAGGTCATCGCTGGACATCATGCAGCTCTCTCCCAGGGAATCCCCGCACAGGTATTGTCGCCTCTTGCGCTCCCAGAATTCCACCCAGCTGAGGACCACAAGATGCAAAATTATTATTTTGAAATTGTTATCCAGTTAAAACTGATGAGCCAATCCGGAAAAGGGAACTAAACAACTTCCCCGTGGCCGTGACACTTTCTGCTTACGAATTGCTAGTCCTTTTACAATTGCGTGCAAATTGCTAGTTCCGTAAAAAACTTAACTGCATATCCTAAATCCGGTAAACAAAAACAGTGACGCTTGTGACTTTTGGATGTTCTAGAGTGCAAGTACAAAAAATAGCATTATAGTTGTTGTAGCCGAAAACATCTTCTTTTTTTTCGAAAATTCAGTTTTTTGTATGGAGATTTTCAGGAAATTGGAATTCGAAATTTTGCCTATCTGAAGTTCCCTTAAAAAATCTTCTTACAAAAAATCAAATTTTTGAAAAAAATTAAAAATCTTTTTCGACTAAACTACATCAATAATGTAGAATTTTTCAAACATAGCACTATATCACACTCAAATGTCACGAACCTTTGCCTTACTTTAGTGAACTTTAGTTTTCTGAGCATGGTCTGGTTATTTCAATGTGCGCTCTTCGGTGGTCAATGTACGACTGATTATTTATTCAAAGCATTCTCGAACCCCCTTGGTGCCAAAAATCTGTTAGAATTATATGTATAGGATTTCGTGTTAGGGCAAGCCTAATAATTTGAATGTCTATGGACGGTTCCTATTTTCAAGTCGAGAACATCACAGCATCACCGAACCAGTGTGCTTTGTTTGTTTGTTGTTTCCAGAATCGTCGGTGTCCTAGTAATGATAGTCATTACAGGTAATCTGAAATGCTGGAATCAGCTGTTGGCGCTAGTGAGCTGGACTTATACCAGCTGTCAATCTTTGACCATCCCTATTCAGTGATGAAAGTTGTTTACAGAAGTTAATAATAATTGTAATTAAAATGCCCATTGTACCTATGTTGCACTTTTCTACTCTTTGAGAATGTCTGGACTGTGTGATGTCTCTGGAATCTGTTCTAATCGTGATTACAGTCGAGTTTGAGCAAAATGATATTTTAATAGCAATGTGAAAATATAAACAAACACTTTTAACTTTCTTCCTTTGAACTTTCTACTCGTCTGAAAATCGACATTTCTTCAACAGCAAAACTTATTTCTCATCTGTGCAGTTACGTTTGTTAATAGAAAAATAATCTGGAATAAGTTAATGTCATAAACAACTTACTAAGTCTTCGTTTTACCAATTAATTTTGCATTTCAATTTCTCAGTTTATTTATAATTCTTGTACACTCCAACCACCATAATATTTATCATTTTTAAAAAATACCTATAAATACTCAATTTTTATTTATTTAAACCGTATTACATAGCTCTGCCATGTTAGAACAAATTATGGGTTGCATGGTTTTGTCATAACATTGCTTATTTGATTCTACTCGTAGTGATCCATCCACCCAGATTCACAGATTTTTAAAATATTCTTTCCTTTCTAATATTTTCGTAACGGAAAATTCATGTAACCTGAAAATGTCATAGCTAGACAAGTTAGTTGAAATCTTCAATTTACGCAATAACTGCCCCGTCTTTGGGTTGCATATTTTAGTCACTATACGGCAGAGCTGTCTTATGCAAATAACAATACTAGCGCCAGCTCTTCTAACATTATATATATACTTCCTTTGCTTTGGTAACTATCTACATAATACTACATATTTTATATAGGCTCTACAAAACAAAATTAAATTTCATTAATGCTGAAGGTTGACACAATTGGTTTTCTGAAGTTAAATTCATTAAATGGTGCCAAAATTAAAAATGAGGTTGACGGTCATCAAATAAAGTGCTTGAAATACCCCAATCTTATAAGTGACGTATAAACTCTCAAATCTAAGTACATAAGATGGACAGTGGACGTGCCCTAGATTGCAGTCGCAGTTGAGCGGGTTGTCCTGGAGGTAGATGGCCTGGAGGAAGACAGCACCCGTGGAGCCGGGCCACTCGCTGGTGGAGGGATTGGCCACGCTGGCGAGCCGGTTGTGGCGCAGGTCCAGCGTGAGGTTGCGCGCACGCCCCGCATGCGTGAACACGGCGCGCTGGATGGACGTCACGCTCGTGTTGCGTAGGGAGAACAGCAGGTTGGGATTGTGCACACCCTGAAATAATCACAACTTTCAATAGGAATGGAAGAAAAAAACACTGTTGTCAATATAATTTTACTAAGATCATAAAGCTTGTAGAATCCAAACACCGATAAAGTAGAGAAGAGGTAAATGCATGAGTTGAAACAACCAACAATAAAATACTTACGCATCAGAACCTGTTAGAAACTCACCAAAGGAAACTTGGTATTTGGATGTAAGATGCTCCGAGGAACTAGCACCATTGATCCCTCGGCAATTCGCCAAATGCACAACATTTACAATGTTAACATTTGTCCCATTAGAATGGGTTGTTTCAGCAACTCATTCTTGAGTTCAACAGTGCAGCTGTGGAATGGTTTAATGGCCTCGTTTTTCCTCTCTCCTACAACATGGATCTTTCCAAGACCCAGGTTCACTCCTTCGTTTCCTCAAAAGACCTTATTTGGCTGCTACGCTCTTAGTGGGCATAAGAAAATGAGTAAATAAACATCTTTACATGATTGAACAATATCATTGTTTATGGTCACAAATTATCTTGGCTCTCAGTGTCCTCGCATTTTATGATAGTGCTGCTTTGTGGAAGAATCAGTGTCAACAGCTGTTCTTGGTCCTGGAAATACGTAATACATAGTCTTCAGGAATATGTACCTAAGCTATTAAGTAAGAAACCTAAAAAAAGTACTTACACTTAAAACAGTGTCAGAAAGTTGTTTAAGTGCCGCCCCACTGAATGTGATGTTGTGGAGCTTGCAAGGCAGCTGCCCCAACATCTCAATACCCAGGTTTGTCTTCTCATCCTCCACCTAATAAAAATATACTAAATTATTATTTCATAAAGTTGATTTTATATTGACATGCGGAGACATCTGTGTATTTTACATAAAACTAACTGCATTGAAAACTTCTCTAATACAGCTTAGAAAAGCGATATTTTTTACTGTGAAATGAATATGAATACCCACAATAAATGAAAACAATGGCAACCTTTTCATTGTCTTACTTTTTATAGAATAAATTGTTTTGCTATAAATAAACTTTTTGCAAGATCAAGGTAAGGAGAAACAAGTTATCTCCATCTTGTAGTACTAACAAAATTCAACAGATGGCATGCATTAAAATAATACAAAACAAATAATGTGACTATAAAATATAGGTAATAAATTTATACTTACTCTTTTATAGAATGATACAAAAATAAATGAATTACCTGAATCCACAGATCCCGTAGCCCACTGTTGTACCCCAATATTGTTGGAAGGTTGAAATCTCTCACTTTGGTGTAAGCTGTCGTTGTTAGCGAGCGCAAGGCTTGCATTTTACCCAGAGCTCCCATCTGTAACATTTTTACCATTAGTAAAACAATAAAACCACAATCGTTTTTGAAGGGTCCTATTGAAATAAACTATGAATGCGGGAATATAGAAAAAGCCTTATTTATACTTAACTCCTCATTCTAATTTGTTTGGTTTTGGGAACAAACAGCTTTTAACCGTAGAGTCAATTTGTTCCCTTTTCGTAACAGCTCATATGGTATCATAGAAATCGTTGCGTCTCCCTTACCGTTACAGTTAGAAATATGAACTAAACGGTGTTAGAAAAAAAAAACAACAAGCTTTATATTAAAAAATAGAAGTTAACCACAGAATAATTTTAATGTACACCTCTATGAAACCAAAGGTTCCGAGAAAAATTTGTGAAACGACAAAAAAGTGAGGTGGCAGTAATGTTTATAAAACATTTGTCTAACAAAATATGTGTTATTTTTTTCATTTGCAATAATTTTAGTTCAGTGTTTAGTAGAAAAAAGTAAGGTGAGCCATTTTTAAAACTTTTGAAGTTCCATTTAAAAAATTGTATGTTTATTTTTAATAATAAAATATGAAAGCGTATTTCATCACCTTTCAAAAACAGTTTTCTGTTTTAGATACATTCAGAAATATCCCATTTATTTGGATTTTATTGAGAAGCGGAAATACCCACAAATTCTTCGACTTTCCGACAGCATTAAGAAATATAACTGTCAATATGCCAGAGGCCTGAAGGCTTAAATGCAAATTCAAAAAAAGATTCATGTATTTTAATAAAAATTCCGCAGTTCCTACATGCTTAGTTACATCGAGGCGTTTTTCAGCGGGAATTTTTTCCATTTCTTCGACAATTTTAAATCTTTTTTGATTTCTTACTTAGTACGCAGACGGTTTGTTTTAAGGTTGAAAATATCAAACATGAACATAAAAAGATAACCGAACGCGCACACCGCTGCAACTAATGTCAAATGCGACCGGAGGCAGCGATCAATTGACCAAAATAGCACAAAAACTCTATACTTTAAACGATTAGTGCGGTAAAACAATGGATAGAGGAACGATGGATGCAATTTATTTTTGAGAGATATAATGAATTCAGGACTGAAAAAATAAACGACACTTGACGGCCTCCGTAGTCGAGGAATAAGGCTCTCGACTAGCAAGCTGGAGGTCATGGGTTCAAATCCCGGCCTGCGCAAGTTAATTTAATTTATGTTATTTGTAAATAAATATATAAAAATTCAGCCTGCATATGTTTGCGCTCCCAAAACTCAAAAATAGTTTAAAAGTTTGTTTTAATTAGTTCCAGGAGTGTTTAGAGAGTAGTTTGCATGGTAGAAGAAGTCGTGGACGCCTGAGAAATACTTAACGCAATATCTCTGCAGCAGAATGAGATACTGACTCGAATTAAAGTCGATTTAATGTTGTTTTTTAACAGTAACAATGTGGTATACAGTAGTGAATGGTGGAAGAGGTCGGAGATGCCCGAAAAAAGACATTAGCAATAGCGAAGCGTTATGGAGTCCACTAGTACTATAAAATATATTTGCGACACACTCCAGAGTGGAAGATACTATCAGTATCGTACTGTTGTAAGACCACCATTCAGAATTGAAACATTGCTTGAAATGGCTTTGGGAGTGTTTGGTGACCAGATCTGAATGGACAGGCACTTTCCCACCTTCCTCTTCCCTATCTTTTTTCCCTCCCTACAACCTTCAGCCTCACAACGTACGCAGTTAGGACTCTCATGCGGTTATTTGGGAAATGTTAACGCCTACTCCTAATGTTAACTTACTGTTAACTCATAATATCATGTTATATTTTTTATAATGTTGGAGACTTGCCTCAAACGTGTTAAGTCGTAGTCCAGAGATGTCCAGGTATTCCAATCTCAGGGCTACTCCCAGAAGACTTGTATTAGTGAGAGTTGTGATGGGGTTCCGAGCTAGGGACAGCCATCTCAGGTGGGGCAAGGAGTGTGTCACCTGAAACAATGAAACATATAATTAGAGATGGCAAAATTTAGCATTAATTTTCAGATTTTTTAGCATTAACAATTGGAAATTTAGCGTTTTATAGCATTTTGAGGCATAATTTAGCGTTTTGTAGCAAAATAGAAAAAAATGTATTTCCTGAATGTTTTTAGCGCCTATTTTAAGTATTTTTGGTGGAATATATGTTTAACCTTCATTTGCAAGTATTTACATGAGAAAGATTATAAATAATTAATTTATTTATAATAAATTAATAAGGAAGGAAACTCTAAGTACGGGTCGAACACAAACACAACAAATGCAGATTGCGATTAACATCAATAGACGTAATTTATTTCGCACAATTTGTGTAATGTCAAAAAGCAATTTTAGCCTACAGTACAAAAATATTAAATATTTACACATAAAATAGTAACAAAATTATAAAAAATCGTAGGAAAGGCTTCCAAAAATGAAATAAAGTAGGCATAATACTTTTCCCTGCACATTCACATGAAACTACCTTCCTTATGAATTTTTCTCAATTCTTCTTTAGTTGTACTGGACTAAATATTACTGTATCAGCTTCTCCAATTTGTATGGTTCTTTGACTTCTGAAATACGCTATATTCTCGGAAAGCGTTTAAATTCAGCGTACAGTATAAATTAAAAATATTAAATATTTACACATAAAATAGTAACAAAATTGTAAAAAGAGGTAGGACAGGCTTCCAAAAATGAAATAAAGTAGGCATATTTGAAATACAGGTAAATACAAAAAACAATGGAAATGGCACTTTACTGATTGAATGATAGCATTGTGCACGTTTCAATAGTGGGCTCCTTCATTCTCGTACGCCTGTCAGTCTAAATTGTAAATATCGATTTTTTTAAATTCTCACATATTATTTTAATACCCGGTATCTTCGGGAAATTCGCGCCTATTTCGCTAAATAGAATAATTTAGCTGAAATACGGCCAAAATCACGTTTTTCGCGTTAATTCGCGAAATAGAAATCACTGGTAACACCTTCAAATGCCTTGAAACGCAAAGAAAACTTATAAATGCCCTATTTTCGAACCAAGAATATTTTTTCGCGTTTTTAGTTAAAACGAAATTTTGCCATCTCTACATATAATACATGAATCAAGTAACGAGTTTGGTGGGCAAAACACGGCTAGCATTCTGACAGATCGAGTTCAAATCCAGTGCAACCAAACCTACTCCTTATAATAATACAACATGCAATGCACGCACAGTGATAAAATAACAGTTATTCTTATTTTAACAAACTTACATAATTTCTTTTTCACAAGAATATTGTTTAGAATTTTGAAACTGTCCTTTCTGAAATGGTCTATTCAAATTTATTGTAAATTTAATATGTATTGTTTTTGTAATAATGTTCATGTGGGATATTGATTGAGGACAGACCTTTTAGATAAAATTTACCAGCGTTCACTTTGAAAGCTAATAATTTCATAATTTTTGAAGATATCAAAAATTAATTTTACTTTCGTTAATAACTCTTTAAAATCAAAATAAAAAATTAGGAGACAACCTCACTGTATAGAACCTAGATAATAAGTTGAATTCTATCGAAGGTCTGGATAAGTAAAAGTATCTACTGTACTTTATTCCATCATTTAAAAAAATATTCTATCAATAATTATTTACTACTTGTGTGATAGAATTTACAGAAACTTACAATGGGCACGGTGGTGAGGTCATTATCGGACAGGTCGAGGTATCGCAGATGCGTGAGGTTGTTGGCCGTGTCGGGTGGTACCGATGGCAGGTTGTTGTGGGACAGGTCCAGGCTGCGCAGCATCGGCAACGGCAGAGACGGCACCTTCACACAGATACACATCAGCAAACAGACAATCATACCCTACAAATACTGTTAAAACACACAACCCTGACATCCACCTACAGCACTAAATATCATTCAAATCGAAGTAAACAAAAATGTGTGAAATAGTGTGTTTTTTTTATTTAATTATGTTGATAGTAACTTTGTGGTGAAACAAATGAAAAACATAAACACACATTGATTTTGTCAATAAACAGGCGTGTTTTTTTACAAGTTGAGTGTTTGCATGATTTTATATAAAATGCTCTATCTTTTAAAGTGTAAAAGACTTGTGAAAAAGATTATTATTTACCTGCAATGGTTTTTAAGAATTTTGTTATTTAATCTTTTAAATAATGTTAACTTGTTGAATTTTTAAACCTTGAAAATTATTAAATTTACACTAAACATTACCTTTCAACGCTTTAAATTTTTCGATTATGTATAAACAAATAATTTTCATAGTTTGACTGTTAAATTCTGATCAATTTGTCAACACATAAATATGTCAATTTTTTTTTTCATTGACTCCTCAGACGAGACTCTGAGAAAAATAATATCCCCCAAGGCCTATGTCATCTTTGGGGATGCTGAGAGATATGAAATCATATAATAATACACCACAATAAAAATGTTTGGTTATTGAAAAAAAAAAAAGTATTTAAAGAAGATAAGTAAAAGATAATAAAGTAAGAAGCTAAAGAATTACCCAAGGTGACGAAGGAAGGAAATATAAAGCTAGAACTTAATGTGAATGTCATGAATAAATAGTATTGTAAATGAAACGGCACCTTGAAATGAAATGTGTTGGTTCCAACTCTCACAGGGTGGTCATGTGGCAAACACTAGTAACCAAAAGCACCAAGTTATACAAAATGCAGCCATTCAGTTTCTAATCATTAACCTACTGATGGCATCAAGATATTTTTTACTTCAAGAGGGGTGGTAGGAGGGGGTGTAACTAACTATTTAACTTAATGTGTTGGGAACGAGATTTTAAACGTTTTTCTCTAATTTCTGTGCTACTTGTTAACTTAACTGTGCAAGATCTTAAATGAGTAGATAAAAATAAGTATTCAGGAATGTACCAGAAAATAATAAAACACATTTTTTAATTACATAGGTATTCAATATTATAAAAATCTGGTGACACATTCCCCTCTTTGAGATGTGTGCGGAAGAGGAAAACATGTGTGCGGACAATTTGTAACAAATGTGGGGCCGCACACGCGCACATCTTTTAGGGAACATTGAGAGCAATCTATGTATTCTATAAATCTCATTTTATTTCTTTCTCAGGTTCCAAAAATAACCCGTTTCATAAAAATCAACCGTTTGTTATTTGAAGAGTTCATATTTTGAAGAATAAAATGACTGAAATTTGCAGATGCATAATATTAACCGATGTCAAGTTATTACATTAGTATCTAATCCGGTATAGTGAACAAGGTTCTTGAAAAACTTACATAATTAATAAATTGGAATGATACTCAAATGAATAAACTTGAATGACTCAACTGAATGAATTTGAAAGTCGCTCAACTGATTAATCTGGAATGAGACTCAACTGAATGAACTGGAATGAGAATCAACTGAATGAACTGGGACAAGAATCAAACTAATGATATAGAATGAGACTCAAGGGATGACTATCCACTGTTTGAAGTTTTCAATGCAGGGACAACTTCAGGGTTGTGTTAAACTGTCGGTGTTTACCTGGTTACAACTCAAGTAATAGAGACGTTCACCATCCCGGTAAACTGACAGCTACAAATATCCCAGCTGATCACACCATACTCCGTTAATGTGGCAACATTTCAACATTACGATTATAAGTAACTGTATAAGAGTAAAATTCTACAGGTATATTCCAAAGGCATAGTTCAATTGAGTAAATGTTATAAATCAATTAAAATATAAATGAAATTTTTTTAAACTATGTTTTAAACCACTTTATTTGAGTTATATAGGTCGACCGGTTTCGGTTGCACTCAACCTTCTTCAGGACAATGGAAATATAAACTTTTTTTTTTTTCATTTATATAATGTCAAGCCACAAAGTCTTTGTTTCTTCGATAATCAATTAAAACATATAATTATGTAACAATTGGTAGTAATAAATCTTATTTATCTCCTTATCGAGAGCCTATTAAAAAAATATGTTCAAACTAAAAAAAATTGTGTATTATGTAAGAAAACCAAAAAGGGGTAGAGAACTGATTAGTGCAAAATAATTAAAATATGTAAACAAAAACATAATTTGTATATTTATGATTTGAGATTTTGACAGCCAAAAGTATTTTAGTGATTTATTTTTTTACAGCCCTGATGATGGAAACGTTGGCTAAAGGTAGACCAACATGGCAATACCCCAAAAATAAATCACTGCATATATGTAATCATTTGTATATATAGAGTTAACATTTTTGTAGATTATGTTATTATGTTCAATATACATATACATATATGTATATACATACATACCAAATTGTCGAAACTCTTGCCATACTGTTTTGACTATGTTCCAGCAGACAAGCTATTTGGAAATGTTATTTCCATAGCGACATAAAGTAAACTAGGCTAGGTATAAAATAATTCATTTAGATGAATCATCAAAACATCAAGTGTAGGAACAATAATCCACACATGTTTCATAAGTGCAGGCTAATTGAATTCATTTTTTTTAAGGAAGTACAAACATTCTCCGGTTACGAATAACCTGACAATATTTGAAAATCTCCTAATACAATCACAGAAAGAGGAATATGTTGCTTGTATCGTGGTGGAGGAATTAACCAGACGAGAAATTGAACTCACGATGCCTGGAGGTCTAGCACGGACGATCGATAATGTCCTACATAAATATGATATTGATGAAATCCGTCATCTATGGTCAGTTAACGATATCTGCGAACATGGTCAGAACATGATTCCAACAGCCGGTTGACAAAAGCAGAACTTTTAGCGCAATCTTCTAGGTGTCAGATAAGCTGTCAATATGCGCGTTTTGGATACGATTGGGGGAACTAAGCTCTTAGAACTGAAAGAAATCGTTTACACAATCCATAGACCTAATATTTTGATTCTCGATTTTTGCAAGCGATTTAAATAACCAAACATATTTCTATTATTAAACATAAGCATTCGATACTAATTTTGTATTAAAGGTTTTCTTAAATTTTTTATTTTCAACCATTTTCTCATGTTGCTTTTTATACACTTACTCAATCTGTTATTAATCATTTGCTGCATTCTTTTCGAGTAGCATCCTTTTGAGTTTCTTTGCCGGCTCCTAAAGCTGGGGGACACGTCATTCACTCTAAGAATAATATTTTGTAATCATGCTTGAAAAATGTTTTGTTTTTCGATTTTTGAAATGGATTTAAATATCCAAACGTACTTCTATTGTTAAACATAAGCATTCGAAACTAATTATTGTATTTTAAGATATTATTTTTTCTTTTCGCTTATTCATATAAGTACAAAATTGTATATTTAACTAAAGCTTCTAACAGGAATTCAATCTTAACCCTTTTTTCCTTCTATAAAATAATATGTTCTATAATTAAACAATGTAGGTAATATGAAATTATGATATGAACTAAATTTGTCAATTTGACTGACCTAAAACAGGATCCATTCCTAGTTAGCTAGTCAAAGTTTCCACATATGTTTTATTGCATAATTTTATGTGAAATATATTATTATTATTATTAATAATTAATTTATCTAAGACGCGACTAATTGATTCAATTCCAGTTATGAGAAACAAAAGTTGTTAGTTATGAGTGTCATGACTAATGACCTCATTAAACATAATAACTAATTAACTACTTTTTTATAGTCGAAAAGTACATGCAGGCAGTGTTGCCAATTCAGCTCCTTTAAAAATACTTTCATTTAATAACCTTGCAACTTCCTTTCAAAACTTTGCATAGATGAGATATATTTCCCCCGCCCTGTATGGAGGATCAGGCTCTACCGTTGGCTGGTCGGATTGGCGGGTTCATTTCCATTCTATCACTGGAAGGGACCCTGGCGCGTTTGGTTTTGAAACCAACAAAGTCAAACCCGACCACCCATTCTTTCATCAATATAACAGTCAATTATGTACTTAAAATTATAATCCTAACAAACCCACCAACTGTCACTAACCCCCAAGAAGTCATAAAATAAAAACCAAGAAAGCCATAGGCAAAGTCATTGAAAAAATCATGGTCACTAGAATCAAAGACACACTCATAGAAAAACAACTCATCCCAGATATTAAAATCAAATACCTTAAGTCCATCGATATCAAAAAGGGACCAGGGGATGATCAACTTCCTGGGATCTTCATAAATTATAGTAGTAATCAATTGACACCCCCTATTTTTGTTATTTTCAAACTATCGCTATCTGAAGGAACAATTCCCGACAAGTGGAAAACAGCCTTGATTACCCGAATATATAAAAATGGCAGTAAAAATGATATCTCGAACTATCGACCTATATCCAAATTACCTAAGTATTGGAAAAAATTGTTTATGATCAATTGTATTCTATTATCTCACCCTCACTCTTAAATAATCAACATGGCTTCATGAAAAATTGCTCCACAAGTTCAAATCTTGCATCTTTTACAAATTTTCTTCATGCTCAAATGGATATGCGATGCCAGGTATATGCCATCTATACGGATTATTCCAAAGCATTTGTCCGTGTTAATCATTATATTCTTTTACAGAAGTTATTAGGTCTAGGAATTCACGGTGACCTCTATAGGATGCAGGCTGCCATGTATATTGAAGTTAATATTTCAATTCGACATTGTCAATTTATTAGTATTTTTAACTTTTACGTAGCCATCAGACTTTCAGGAATATAGTGAGAAACGTCAGTGTTGCCAGTGTATATCGATCCTGATTTATTGCGTTTTCGACATCGGTCTGGATATCAGTCATCACGACCATGCTCGGGAAATATGAATAAAATCATAGGTAGTTATCTAACGATCTGATATTATTATCGATTTTACTGTGCTAGACTCCCAGGGTGGGAACCAGATTTTTTTCACAAGTTAAGACAATCGTTTAACAAATGAAGGCAATTGTTTCACAAGTCAAAGCAACTATTTCACAAGTGTAAGCAACTGTTACGAAAGTGTTGCCAATTTTTGTTTTCAATCGATCGTTTCACAAGTGTTATCAATGAATTGTTTCACAAGTTAAAGCAATCATTACGCAAATGAAGGCAATAGTTTATAGTTAGTTTCCTCACCGAGCTCAGGCTGACGTTCTCCAGGCCGAGGTGAGTCAGGGTGTCCTCGAGGCCCTGGAAGGTGCGGTCGGAGCGGCCCAGCGTGAGGGGCCCGTTGTGTCCCAGATCCAGCCAGCTGAGGCGCGGCAGCCCGCCCAGAGCGCCCCCGTCCACCCTCACCAGACGGTTGTTGGACAGGTCCAGCCAGGACAGAGACTGTTGGGGATAGTCAAAATAAAATTAGAATTATAATTATGCAGCAATAGAGTGATCTCTGGAAAGTTAACTTCTTCTTAAGTAGATAGTCATTACATATATTGAAACCCTTATCATAACAAAATATTCATCCTACTGGACAAAGTCCCTAAATAGTCCCTCAGACTTGTTCTTTTGATTTTTTTTACATTTTAAAGATATCTGATGTGCAATAAACAATTTGTTTTTTTTTATGAAAATTAAATGATTGAAAATAAAACATAAGACAAAATTAAAACAACTTCGAGCAGTTGGTGCTGTTGGCAGTTGTTTTTTAATACCAGTAGAGTATTAGTATTTAAACTTCAATGTCACAGAAACATTCCAATCCAACATGGCTTTAACATGTAGAAACTTGGTCGGCTAGAAACTACATTAAATAAAAATATTGTTTTGTTAAAGCCAACAAGTAGACAATACTATACTTGATAAAGTGACATTTTTATTTTTGTATTTAACTAACCCGGTAGAGGTAATATCCGAAGGCAATATGAATCTACAGGAACGACACTGCGATCAAACTGATTTGTATCGTGCATGGGCACGATTCTTCAACACTGCAAGTGCAGAGTTGCGGTCCCTATGGGTTAGCAAGCATAATACATGAGTGATAACTACATCGCCGTAAGTGGTTAACCCATCCCATACCAACTTAACCTTAGAGCTATTGTGCAAAATATTCATGCATTTGTAAATATCAAGTACATAACGCCAACAGAAAAGAAATATCCCATTGGGTATAATATGTAATGAATGGTAAATTATGTTTCACTTTTCAAATGAAATCATTGATAAGTTCTGAATAACAATAGGAAACACTGGAAATAAGAAAATAAACTAGTGACATGCTTTACAATGTGAAATTAAATAATAATAATAAAAGTAATGTAATAAAATCCTGAAAGCGATGCAAAACAGACCCAAAAGCTTAACTACACTCCAAAGGCTTCCTGAGGATTATCACTAATTAGAAATGGGATTAAAACAAACCATACAAGTGTAAAGGTGAATACTAATTCCACCGGACAGTACAGAACAATGTAATATAATCCTTATACATACATACATGCATGCAAACATAATGAGAGAGAAGAAAGTAGATGTGGAAAAATAATGATCCATAAAATAATATCGGTGGTATTATTGTTGCAAAATTAATCAATGTTTTGTATGAAAATGCATTGCGTAAGCTAAGTGCTGTAATTAATAAAGAAATGTAAGATTTAAAAAAGGCTGCCGATTAGAGAAAGAGAGAAGACTAAATTTAACATAAATTTATATAATATGATGAAGATTAACCGCAAAAAGTATTTATAACTTCAGAAAAAATTAGTATTAAACAGTGTTGTAAGAATGTCTGTTATGGCGTTAAAAAGAAATGTTAAAAGATACCACACAGTTTTAAACAAACAAATACTTATCATATGATACATTTTATCTGTTTTAGAAGAAGGATTTTTTTTAAATTTATATGTACACAGATACAGTTGCTTACACAGCATGATGAGTATTTTCGAAAAAAAACGATTTACGCTGTTTTTCAAATTATCGATGTTTGAATTCATGAGGTTCCACTTTACTACTTTTTATTAGATGATTCTAATGACAAGAAAAGAAAGCAAGATGAATAGAGTGTTAATTAGATGACAGTGCATTAATTGGTCATATTGTAGAGACATGCAACACTGGACACTAGACACATGGTCTGACCTTGAAGAAAATCTCTGAGCGGGGTTGGTTTTTGAGTTTGTCAGGTTTTTGGTTTGGATGGGGGCGCCGCACACTGTGGTACGTATAGTCCTGGTACTCCCCGCCTGGCTTCTGCCAGTCGTTAGGCCGCTGGTCCACGGGGTCGTAGTCGTCGTAGTCCCAAAACTGCCAAGCGGGCACTATTATTGTACTTTGCACACGGAGATGGTTGGCCAAGTAACACAGAATATGGTCACATATGTACTACTGACTATTTAAACATATCGACATCTAGTACATTACAAAGTCTGTTTGAGAAAAAATTTGAGGGAAAGATAAATTGTTATCAAAAAACTTATTTACGGGGTTAAAAATACAATATTACATATTTTAATATCTGTGGTTCTCTTTCTCTGGAGAAAAGTTTGAATCTTTCGCTATAAACTAAAAAAATAAAAATTTTTACTGATTATTTTTTACGCATCTGTATAGTAATAAAAAGAGATAAAAAATATTTTTTAACCCCTTGGGTCACGTAGTGGTGTATTCGCCACCAAATTAGTAAAGTCGCATTGTACCATATCTGCTATAAAGTGACGCGTCCTCATAAAACTCGTTATACACATTATATTATATTAGAAATAAAGAAAGCTGACAGATTTAACTAACATGATATTATAATGTTTATAATCCAAGGGTTAGTATAATATTATTTCACAATAAGTTTTTAATAACATTTTCATAGAGGTTTTTACTAAACTAGACTTAGAAGTTCTAGTGTGACGATATGTACATATGTATTACATATTTAGAGAGTAAAGAAAATGTTCATTGAAACTTTAATGAAATGATTGTGTGTATTCTGTTGTTCTTTAAAAATGTACTTGTACTTTATAACATATGCTGACATTTCCCAGGTAATTATGTGTATGTTAACTACAAGACCGTAGAATAGCACTTCTACACCCCTGATATAGGCAAGATAACAAATAGTGTAAATAACTGTCAAATTTTTAACTCTTTCCGGGCCACCTTCTCAACATAGTTGACGGCGAAATAAAGGCCCCTTGTACTAATATCTCGACATGACTTCGGACAAAATTAAACCTTCGGTATAAACAAAGCAGCGCACTAGTATTGTCATACCAGAACGTGTCAACGCCCTTAAAAGGTTATAAACACTAATTTTATTGCATCTTTTATCTTATGAAATGCAAGATAAATAATATGATCACTTAAACTTACTTGGAGGGGAATAGTCCAGGGCAGGAGAAGTGGTAGATAAGTAATAAAGAAACACATTTATTAATATAGTATAGCCTCTACATGAAACAGAGCACACTGTATTTATCTATCTGTTACCATTCAAACTGATATTCCTATAGCATACTCGTACAACAAGTGTTGGATCACAGAGCTATCAGCAAACACAACTAATGATACCTACCTCCGTGTGTTGGACTGAAAGATTTTATAAAAAGTTTAATAATAAAAGAAAAAGAGATTTAAATTTTTTTTTAAATCACAAAATAGAAATTAGATGTTCATATTAAAAAAAAATAATAAAAGTGTAATAAAATGTTTTAAAAAACATGAAAAGTTGAAAAAGAATGTACATACCTATTGATAAGTTTTAAAAATATAATACTTTTGAAAGTAGCTATAACTTCGTAGTTATCCATTATAAATAAATGAAACAATTTAACTTTGTTTGAAACACTATATTAAAAAAAATTATAAACTCTTATTATTCTTATATTTTTTTGTAAATTTAATAGATTTTGCCATTATCATAAACGAAAGTTAAAAACTAAAAATATAATTTTTCATGACTTTTAAAAATAATACGATTATTTTTCTTGTTTAAAAACAATCAATAATATTCGGAGATGAAAAACTATTGGGAATTTTATAAGAATTTAATATTGTAGGTCCAACACCAACACTCCAACACCAACTAGCAGTGAATACTTCACACATTAGAGGTAATAGCCAAGATCTAGACACACCCACACAAAGAAGAGGAAAGTGGTTGGGGCTTGTCTTACCCTGAACTTCTGCATGAGGTCTCCGCTGCCCACTGCCGGGATGCAGTTTCCGCTGAGATCCAGCTTGGTCAGAGAGGCGGCAGCGCCAGGGGAGAAGCAGTTGGAGGGGATGCGAGACAGGTCATTGTTGGACAGGTCTAACCTGCAAACATTTGTTAAATACAGATGTAGAGAGCGACAAACTTGTCTGAACACTCGGGGAGTCACTGCTACAGATATTAAGGATACGAGAGTTCAATGACTGTGTAAATCTTTCATTAACAATATAATTTCGGTTGTGGGTACGTAACTTTCTAAAATAATTCATAAATACATAAGTAATGTATATATTTTTAGAAGGTACTTATTATATTGAATTTACACCGCCATTCTTACAATTGTTGGTGGTGTAATTGTCAGGGTAGTTGCGTTCCAAGCAGTCAATCGGAGTTCAATTATTGGCCGTGGCAATTTATTAATTTTAATTTTTAAGTGATTTTTCACAGATCATGGTTTTAGTTAATATTTTAAAAAACATTATTTATTTATCGGGGAGTGAATAAGCTGTAACTCCACAGTATTATCTATAAAAGTAAACAAAGAGCACCTTTTCATCTGTCGACCTTAAACAGTCTATTATTATTTAAATTTTGTAAAAAAATTCAAATGGATTGTCAGAAAAGAGAAATATTAAGTAGTCTGTTTGTCAGATAAAATTTTAGACTAAAATTAGGTTAATGCTTAAAAAATTACTTCTTGGTATTGATCTTACTTTTCCAAACCCTCTTCAGGGAAGAGGTTGTCGGGCAGCAGTTTGATGTCGTTATTGGCGATCTCTATGACCCTCAGCGACTGCAGCGAGCGGAACACCTCCGAGGAGACGTCGTTCAGGAGGTTGTGTGACAGCAGGACTATCTGTGGTATTATACAATCATACACTGCATTAATGCCTAAGTAATAACCGATATAATCAACCAGAATAATGCTTATTGTACTCGTACACAAAACTTCGTAGAATTTATTGATCAAATACGATGGTAGTGTAGTGGTACGCCACTACTTCATTTGAACGGAATTCCAGAAGTTTCGATTTTTTTCCAAACAAGATTCTTAGATGTTCTTTTATTATTTTTACAGTATGAAGGAACTCGCCAGTATTCCGTCTCCAAACCGCCAGCCAAGTTGACCTAAATATCGCCAGCATTTTTATTGTGAATAATAAACGAGATTTTTTTTTTTATTTTGTACACTAAGATAACCACAGTAGTTTACCCGAGTTCAAAATGTTCTTTACTTCATTGACATCTGTTGAAATATTCAAGAAAAATATATTTTTATCTCTTTACATTACTCGAGTTGAAAACACCGAGGGCCTTAAGGGTCGGAAGGGTTTTTAAAAAAAAAATTATTTTTTATTGTAACAGAACATTCATTCCAGTTACAGTACAATTTTACATACAGTACAATTTTACATCATATCAGCATTTGGGTAAGTGACTCTTCAATAATTGTTTTAGGTCGTTTAGAGAACAGTCATTTACATCCAAATTCTTTGCTAGTTCGGTCAACAGCACCACTCCCCTCGTCATGCTATGCTTTGCCAGGACGTCGGTTTTGCCTTATGGTACTCTGAATAAGTCATGGTATCGACTTTGGCTGTAGTGGTCTGGTACATATAAATCTTAGCATCCCAAGAGGAATGGGCTATCAATAAAATTGTTCCAAATTTTGAAAGATATAATGGCTAGGTTTGCTTTCCGCCTGGTTTCCAGACTCACAGAATTAGTTTCCTCAAGTAAGTCGATATGGTGCATGAACCTGCGATAGGTTCCATGCGTCCGCATATAGACATACCTGAAGAATTTCTTCTGGATTTGCTCTATCATTTCAATGTACTTCTGGTGGTACGGTGCCCAAACATCGCTCGCATACTCCAGCTTGCTTCTCAGTATGCCATCGAACAATGCTAACATAGAATCTTGGTTATTGAACTGCTTGCATGTCCTAATGACGAACCCAAGAAGTTTGTAGCAAGACTGAGTGAGCTGCGATATATGGCCAGAGAATTTCAGTTCGGGATCAAAGACGACACCGAGATCCTTTACGGAATTTACACGTGATAGTGTTTCGCCCTTTATCTTATAATCGTAAAGTATAGTGTTTAGAGAACGAGTATAAGACATAGTGACACATTTTTTTGTATTGAAATCTAATTTGTTTATCAACGACCATTCAGATAGTGCATCCAGATCAGCTTGCATTTTAAGACATTCTTGTTGGGAGCTTATTTCCATTAGAATTTTAAGGTCATCTGCAAACAGTAGACATTTACTATTCTTAACATAGTTTTGGATGTCATTTATTAGTATTAGAAACAACAGCGGTCCGAGGTTATACCCTTGAGGAATTCCAGATTTCGCTGAGAATTTTTTCGAATTATGTCCATTTACCGAAACAAATTGGTTTCTGGATTTTAAATATGATGAGAAAAAGTTTAGTGTTGGTAGATCGAAGCCTAGTTTAAACATTTTCCTCAGTAAGATATCATGGTTAACACGGTCAAATGCTTTGGCAAAGTCGGTGTAAACTACATCTGTTTGGTGCCTTAAGTCTAAACCGGTGGCTACCAATCTCGAGAAAGTAAGCAGATTTGTGACTGTTGATTTCTTTGGAAGGAAACCTTGTTGATTTTCTCCAATGAATGACATAATCTGAAGACTTAATTTGTCACAAATCATTTTTTCAAATAGTTTTGGTAGCACTGATAATACGGCTACCGGTCTGTAGTTTTTGACGTCTGTCTTATCACCAGCCTTGAAAATAGGACTGACTCGGGTCAGTTTCCATATCTGGGGGAAAGTAGAAGTCAAAATACTGGTATTAAATATATGACAAAGAGCTTCAGTTATCATTGGCGCTATGCTAATGATAGTACTGGAAGGGATTCCATCCGGCCCTGTAGCCTTGTCAGTCTTCAGTTTACGGATATAAGCTTCTACCTCTGTCGGGTTCTGTTACCTACGTTCCATGGGACCTCTGTTCGCGTAAAATCTGTACTAAGATTAGGGGTTTCACTATCATACACAGATTGAAAGTAGTCTGCAAATTTCTGACAGGAAGTGGGTTGCGAGGGTCTTAAGCAGTGAGGGGGCCCCTCGCACAGGAGCCCCGCGCCCCGAAGTACCGTGAACAAATAAGTTTTGAAGTAAAACTGTACCCTTTATAGGTTCATTGTATGAATGTCACGAGTTAACACATACACCGCCCAACAAATCAGCTCAGACATCCACCGTGCGCAGTTCGATTTTGAAATTTTCATTACAATAACATTCACATGTAAGCTAAGGAACCATCCTGTACTAAAATTAAGGTCATAACTCGTAACTCAAAAATATAAAATTAAATAATAAAAAAACCGAAACGACAGAGATATTACACTTAACGACTAAATGGCGGGACATCAACTCCCAGCCCCCGAGAAATGGGGAGTTTGTTTTTTCATATATCTGGATTAAGTAAAGATAGTTCTTAAATATTTCAACAAAAGATGTCGATAGGTTAAAGAATAAGCCGCGTTTAAAAATCAGACTTACTACCATTAGATCTATACATTATGCGAAATTTTCATTTGAATCTTTGGTGTCGAGCGTTTAAACACATATGCGTCAGCCACGCCATGGTATTGACTTACCAAATCACGTGTGGGCTCACCTGCAATCGCTTAGTGTTCTTGAAGGTGTCAAACTCCAGATCCAGCAGCTGGTTGTGAGACAGGTCCAGTACTTGCAGGTGAGGCATGTTTCCAAACACGTCCCGGGTGGCATTTTGTAACTTGTTGTGAGATAAGTACAGGTGAGTTAGAGATACTTCTGCCGACCTGAAAATACATAATGCAGGTATTTCATTTCTAAATAATACAACAATATTCATTTGGTTGTTTGATTTGAGAATCTTAAATCACAGTATGAAAACTGAAAACTTTAAAAAATTTTAAGTTTTTTTTTCAATCTTAGAAATTTGTTGTTGCTGACAATGAATAATGAAGTAATTTAATACGAAAGTCTTACCTGAAATAGGATCGGCTAATGTATGAGATATTGTTGTGCGATAAATCCAGAGATTTAATGTTCGAGTGATAACTTCCTATTCCAATACCTAGAAGAATAGAAACATTTATAATATAATCGAAGCTAATTGCTTAGCACTCAATTATAGTAAAGCAATATGATAAAATAATGGATAAATTGTCACTGCGAATTCATCACGTGAAGTGCCATTTGACAAAGTCAATAGTAGAATACATTTAAAGAGATAAAATGAGATATTATCTCTTATGGGAAAAGTTCTATTACGACAGCATAGACAGCAATATGAATCTGTATTTCTTCAATGCACTCCAAATGTAACATGACACCAGTTTATATATGATGTGAAGTGACAGGAGTCAAATATGAGGCAGTGATGAACTCACATTGACAACATGTATTGTGAAAATTAGTGCAGTCACCTGAAACAGAGATGAACTGATCCTCATAATGGAGTGCTGGAGAATGATAATGACAAATGTGAAATGAATCAAATTACAAATGATAAAACATAGCAAAATTAAAAATTAAAGAAGGTAATAATATTTTAAAATGGTATAACTTATTGAACCATGTACAGCGGCCAAAAGACCATGAAATATACATCTTTAATCACAGATTTTTACGTACCAAATAGTTTAACATAATGTAACAGTAATTCCACCTCAAAGAGAGAACTATTTTAGTAGGATCCATCTCTAAAACTTGATCTCAACGCAAATTATGAAAACAGAGTTAGGCCCCTTCGTCCAGAGATATGCAAGTATCTGATCATAAATATACCACTCTCTATCTGATACTCAACGATTCAAGTAACTTAGTGACTACCGCCATACATCGGCGCAGAGGTTCATACACAGGCACAAGTTGTTGACATATTCTCGTAGGCAACGCCAGTCTCCCGCGACCAGGCGGGCATGGAAATGGCGTCACTTGTGTTAGAAATTTTGTAACAATGCGTGTACTTTCGATCAATGATAGGAATAAAATACTCAACAAGAATGATCAATAATTGGTAGCGACACGAGTCTCTTAAAGATACAAATGATTTTAGTTGCGATGTGTATGGACCGTGCGCGACAACTTGTTTGTAAGTACACGACATAACTAGTAACCCTGTGGAGGATGGGCTCTGGGTTGAATTTGTTGCTCCCAGCGTGTACTGACTTACTACCTTTTCAGAATGCTTAGTATGTTACACTTTAGGCCAGTGCAATTAGCGCCAAAAACGGGGTCGCGATCGTAATTATTCCGGCAGTTCCAATTTTTTATGTTTTATAAACTTATCCCCTGATGTAAAATCTGAGTTTCCGACCTTGGCGCACCTGTGCTCGCACCACCATTTTGAAAAAACCGGCCAAAATCATGCCAAAATCTAGTTTTTCAAAAATATCTCATTTCCAATGCAAATTTCAGCTACAGTAGCTTAACAAGTATAATAGAACATAAAATTACCTACAATTTTTTAAAAGCAATTTTCTTCTATCTCTAATAGGTACCGAGGCAGAAAGTCGTAAAAGTGCGTATATTTTTGAAAAAACAAGTTTTTTGCGCGACTAGGTTTGGTTTTTCGTAAATACCTCATTTCCAGTGAAATTTCATGAAAATTTTATTGATACCAATTATGTAGAGCATAAAATTTACAAAAAGATGTGCAATTTTTATGTGTATATATTTTTTTACCGATATAAAGTATACAAATATAAATCAAATCTAGGTTAGGTACGCACAAAAAATCTATCACGGTTTATTATCACGTTATTAGATTTTTGTTTGCATTTTTAAATACATACATCTAAAAATTTACTAGAGGGAACATCGGTATGGTGGGGGATACCCCCCCCCCCCCCCCCCCCCTTCTACTCCGATTCGTTTATCTGCATAACATTTGTGAGGGTATCGAGTCATTCTGTGGGATTGAATCAGGAACGTCAGAGCAACATGTAGAAATGAGGCCTACAAGAATTAAGAGGGATGATCAAGACGTTCAAACTCTAATTAATTGGTTTGCTTGCCATGAACCATTTTCTAAAACAAACGTGATTATGTCTATTACCAGTGGCACGATCGGGGATAGCAAAGTCACTTGTCACATGGCTGAAAAGATGGGGAAATTTGTTATGTCTAAAGTTATCAACCAGAACTTTGGAAACCTACACTTAAAACGTAATGATGCGATAGTTTCTCTTGCGACGGTGACCAGCAGTGTCAAAAATCAGGGTGTGACTATGGCAATAGATCCATTAATGCTATTCCATTGTATGTGTATTGCCAAAAGGTCTGAAAGTGAACTTAAAGAATATTTCCAATATGAAATCTCTCAAAAGGAACGAAGTCTATATTTTACTCATCATTCAACCAAATAATACAGAACTGGGAAGCAGAAAAATACACATAATTAATGGAGGATATTTACTGCATAAAGTTGTATGGGGTCGTGCTCAACCTTTTTCAGTGATTTTCCAGCAATATGTCAGGTGTGTACAAAATCATTATGGATCCAATGCAGTAGTGGTCTTATACCGATGGATACCCAGATTCTATAGAAAAGAAAAGCACTAAAGGGGTGGAAAGAGCACGGCGTGCCAGAGTTACAACTTCTGCTGAAGTTTTGTTTTTTGAAAGTATGCACCCACAAGAGCCACAGGAAAAGTTTCTGGGAAATGAGAAGAACAAGTCTCGTTTTATTTCCCTACATAGAACCCCATTTGCAAGATCTCACATAACGACAGTACAAGTTGAAAAGGATGCTGACGATCTTATAGTAACCACAGCAAACTCGTTGTCATCTCAACCTGATGCAGTCGTTGCATAATCGCATAATCGTTGGTCAGGATATTGACCTGCTGGTACGCCTCACAGCTTTCTCACCTCCCAACGTATATTACCAAAAAGTTGGTAAAGGTAAATCACCTAACGCGTTGTACTCGAACAAATGTTTTAAACACATTGAAATAGTTGAAAACATTTTATTCCTTCATGCCAATAGTGGTTGCGATACAACTTCAGCTCCGTTCGGTCAAGGCAAATACACATTTTGTAATATTCTTCTCAAGAACCACTCAGTGAATGAACTTGTTCGTGTATTTCGAGATCCAAAAGCAAAGCCAGAAACAATCACTTTGGCTGCCGAACAATTATTTGCGCTTTTGTATGGCGGCAATGAGAAATCAAATTTGGAAAATTTAAGGTACATCATCTTTGTCAAAGGAGTAAAAAAGAACAAATTCAATTTATCCAGGCTACCACCCACCAAAGAACATACTTGCAAGTGCAGACTTGGCTTGGTCACGATAAAGATCCAACTGAATGGGGGTGGAAAAAGGATGTTGTTGGGTTACTAACTCCAGTGTTAATGTTGAAGGAAGCTGCACCTCAGGCCTTGCTGAACTTGATATCATGTCAATGCAAAAAAGGTTGCGTTGGAAAGTGCACCTGCAGAAAGTCGGGTTTGAAATGCTCCCTACTCTGCATTCATTGCAATGGCAACTCCTGCGAGAATGCTGTAGAAGCCTGATGAAGATGATGACGATGACGAGGAATATGATGACCCAATCGCCACAAATTTGGGTGATGAGGCAGATGAAGAAGCTATTCAGGGCCAGGAGTAAGAAACTATAGTCAAGGAATCGTTCTTCTGTCTAAACTGATCTACCATTAATTTTAATTTTTGTCATGCTGACAACTTAAGTAAAAAGAAAATAATGTCAATAAATGTTAATTTTACGAAAATACCAATTTTTCTCTTTTTTATATACCTTATCATCTTAATTTTATTAATAATCTTAAATTTATGTTGTGATTACGTTGATAGGCATGTCAGACCTAGCTGCGAGTATAAATGTAGTGGCTTGGCCTATTTTAATGGTCTTCCCATTGGGAATGTATGGCGACCGACATGCTGAAATAGGCCATCTACTATATTTATAGCTAGGTCTGACACAGGTATGACGATTGTTGTCAATTTTATATGTTATTACAACAGTAATTGTTAAAAAAGAATAAAATCAAGGAATGCCAAGTTTAAAACACTTTACCTCTGTTTCAATTTTTGGCCTGGTTTTGGTAGATTAGAGCATGGATATGTAAAAGAGATAAAAAACATAAATCATATACCTATTTCTTTTATGAAATTTTATTTTCTACAAAATTAGTATCAATAAATTTTTCACAAAATTGTACTGGAAACGAGGTATTTACAAAAAACCAAACCTAGTCGCGCGAAAAACTTGTTTTTTCAAAAATATACGCACCTTTACGACTTTCTACCACAGTACATATTAGAGATAGAAGAAATTTGATCACTCAAAATTTGTAGGTAATTTTATTTTCTATTATACTTGTTAAGCTATTGTAGCTGAAATTTGCATTGTAAATGAGATATTTAAAAAAACTAGATTTTGGCGCGATTTCGACCGGTTTTTTCAAAATGGCGGCGCGAGCACAGGTGCGCCAAGGTCGGAAACTCAGATTTTACATCAGGGGACCAGTTTATAAAACATATAAAAAAAATGGGACTGCCGGAATAATTATGATTACTTGGTAAAAAGGTCAGTAGGTAAAAACTTTTAAAAATAATGAATATGTGTGTATTAATAGTGAATTAATAATGAAGTAATAGTGAATTATGTACTTACCGGGTTCACGCACGATGGTTCCAAATGCGGCGGCGATGGAGTCACTCAGCTTGTTAATGCGGTTGTGTGAGGCGTTGACCTTCAGCGAGCCCAGGGTGCCCACCTGGTCGAACATGGAGAACTCAAATGTGCTCATGTGGTTGTAGGACATGTCCAACCTGAGAACACACAATACACTTATTCATAATCCATGGCAGCGGAACTCAATCTGGATCTGTAAGCGGATCTGGGTCACATCTGAATAGCTACTTCACAATATCCCTCTTCCTGTTGGCTCTTGACAACATTGAAAACGAAGTAATAATCGTTAACACTTATTCTTACACTTCAAGCTCGGGTAAGTTCTGGAAGGCCTCGTCGGACACGTCTCTCATCTTGTTCCCCCGGAGACTGATCTTCTTGCAGCGGTCCAGGTTCATGAAAGCCCTGCGCTCCAGCTTCTCGATGAGGTTGTCCTCCAGGGCGATCTCCCGCAGGTCGGGCAGCTCCACGAAGGTGTGCTGGGCGATGTACGTCAGCCGGTTCACTGACAGGATCACACTCTCCAAGGACGAGTGGATGTCTCCCTGAAATATTATATAATTTTTGATAAATTATGTGTCGGCATATGCAAATTATTTTTGTAGCATGAAAAATGTATGTTATCGCATGAACATTATCGCAGAGCACTGAACGGTAACCGGATAACTCAACACAATGACAATTCAACAAACCCTTAAAAAGTGATACAAAGTCATGAGAAAAGTAATGAAATAAAAACTAGGTTAAATAGGTTAGGTTTAAAAGTTAGTTTTCTTTTCATTGCTTTAAATGACTTTTTATCACTTTTTAAAGATGTGTTTGAATTATCATTGATTGAGTTATCATTGAACCGCACTGAACATGACAACAAGAACAAGAAACATATTAAAAGTCGTTCCAATAGCAGCAGCTAGCAGCTTTATGTACTAACATCAGTGGCGGTTTTCTCTAAAGTGTGTTTGTGCAGTCAACCCCCATTAAAAATATAAGGAAATAAGACTTTGAATAGCACGTCATTCAAATTCCTGGTTAGAAAATACTCCCGTCCAAATATAACTTGTTCTGCCGAAGAGCAAGTCCGAAATGAATCATATTACTTAGGTTCATACAAAACATAATAGCGGCACAGCAGCGGTAGATCTGCAAACCTTGGGAATCTACTAGCTGCCTTAGTGAGCTCACAACCTATGAGATTTGTTAATACCAAATTTGTACAGAATATTATTTTACAAGAATCAACAGAATTTTTTTAGTGACTTTCGTGTTAGTTGTTGTTAAAATAAGTTAATTACTGAAAATGTAATTTTTTTACATTAAAAAAATGAATTACTTTCTTGCACAATTTGTGATTTTCATAAATACAACAATTTTTTTGTAATCTAAAAACATTATATTCTTTAGTCACAGATGTTTTAATGAATTGCTGAATTTTATATTATTGCTAGGTCGCTAACCTCTGGTGCAGCGACATGATGAAATTCGTTTATACCTAGAGAAACATATATCAACAAAAATATGGAAAAGACCAACATAGGATCTTTTCTTATAATTGAGGGATTTTTTTTCTCCCTTTTTAAACTCCCAATGAGATAGAACGAACTAAATCAGTAATTGTAACCTGCAATGTCCCCTTATAGAAGTTGGTGATGACATTATCTTGCAGCTCGAGGCGCTTGAGGTCTCCGAGGAAGTGGAAGGATGTGTCGGGCACGGAGCTGATGCGGTTGTTGGAGATGTCCAGATACTGCAGATGGGACAGCGGCCGTAGCGCGTCGTGTGGCAGCTCGTTCTGCGAATCCGCCAGCCCATTGGAGATCTTCAAGCTGATCAGGCCGTGGCCCAGCTGAAATTTAATGCATTCTTTTAGCTTATAATCTGTAGTGCAATTTATGTAAATGTTGTAATCAAATTAAAATTATTATGTGATTGCTTTGTAAATTTTTTTGCCAACAGACATTTTTTATTAGGGAAATTTTATTTGGAATAAAAAATCAGGAACTTACTATTTAATTATAAGAAAGTAAATAAACAAAACTTGTTTATTTCTGCTTTTTTGAAATGTTTTAGTAGGAACAACATAAAGATTTTGAAATTATTTATCTAATCCTTTTTTTATTCATTGTTTACTACCTACTACGACAATGGGTGAAGTCATGAATTTAACTCTTTAAGTTAAAATTAGTGTCAACGCTAATTTTTTGTGTGTCCGACAACTGATTCTATTTTCGTAAGAACTTATTAAATTTTTTCCAAAATGATGTTTTTTTAAATTATACTGTCTAACCAGTGGTAGCAAACTATGGCTTTTTACTTCTTAAGTGCAACTCTATGATGAATCACGTGTAACAGATTTTATTTTACTAATTATTAATAATATTTTATAAATCTAAAAGTAAATAAAAATTACAGTAGGTAGGTACTACACAAGTAAAAACATTTTTGCGATACTGGTACTGTTCTCGTCCTGGCAGGATGTGTTGTTGGCAGTATTTTTGCGAATCATTTATTTGTAGATGTAGACAATTAATCGTATTTCTCTAATATTTGCACTTCAGACATTTTAATATTCCCGAGAGAGTAGTTTGCGCTCGTTGTTTATGCTGAATGTTGAAAAATTATGTTTTTTTTAAATTATAGATATAAGTGTTCATAAGTACATTGTTTTGTAATTAAAATGTCGGTTAGCTAAAAAATAATAGTAATGAAAATTTTATATTATTTTGACAAAATATGATATGTATAGTTTTATTCAGTATACCCAGTTTTAACTGATTTCTAAAAACAGGATTCTTGTGAAGAAATTTGGCTCTGTATGTACTGCTGATTTTTTACTCTTTTGCAGCCTGTATTTGCCGACCACTGGTCTCACCAGACAATGTGTTCAGATATTTTAAAAAAATAGTATATAATGCAACATAAGTAGTTTTCCAAAATCCATATGGATATTTAATTACTTATTTGCAAAAACAGTATATTGCAATATCGGTAATTAAAAATTACAAAAAAGTTAATAGCAAATACATTTAAAAGTGGGACAAAAAAAAAGTTTAATTTGTAGGTTTTCAATGTTAAGTCTTGAATAATAATATTTCACGTTTAAATACGTTTTAGGACATGTGGAAAATTTCCAAATTTCCTGCGAGGCAGTTAATTAACCTAGTGATTCTTCCCAAGGGCATCACCATTGGTAAGTTAGTTCTACACCTAGGAAGAATCAAAAGCCTGTGTTGGCGGCCTCGCGCAAAATTATCTGGGACATAGAATACTATTTTAGCCAGAATATCCACTGGAGCGACCATGTCGAATAATTCGACGTTTTTTTTTTTCTTCTAATATTGAGCATGTCGAATTATTCGACGTTTATTACGTACCACTCGTAAAAATTAAATATAATATTATTTATTATATTTAATTTTTTACGAGTGGTACGTAATAAACGTCGAATAATTCGACATGCTCAATATTAGAAGAAAAAAAAAACGTCGAATTATTCGACATGGTCGCTCCAGTGGATAAATGGTATTGAGACTAAACCGTTTAGAAGCTTACTCCATCAGGAGTAATGCAACATCCCTTCTGGAACTAAGGCTGCATACACCTAGCATTCCCGAGATAAATGCTGTTGGAAACAGCCATGGGTAAAAACCAAACTCTCTAATGTAGAGGTATCGTAAAAACATCTTTTGTATCTTCTCGACCATTAGTACATAGACAGTGTCCTCTGGCCCCCATACCTGAGATCCACTCTCGAGAATGCTACATCTAAGCTAAAGTAAAGCAGCCTTATAACGGCACTCAAGATGTGAATGGTTCTCAGCCATTATCAATATTTGTTTTCAGGAAATAAAATGTACTATCATTTTAAAATGTTCATTGAAAATCAGAAAGTCTTGGCCAAGTAAATATTTTTTTAAATTGAGATAAAAAGCATTGGAATTCCGTAATAATTTTTTTCATTGGTTGCTCGGACGCTAGACATATAATTCAAAAACTTCAGAATAGGACACGACCCAAATATCCTTACAGAAAACTAAACTATCGGTTCAACTTCGGGATAGGACACGACCAGAGGAGGCACTAGGGATCCAGTTGTGGTAGGTCATTTGAAAAAAATGTGTGACTAATCTTTATTTTGATATTGTGAAAAATGCCCATATATTATTATCTATATAAATTTTAATATAGTAAATTGGAAATAAATGCACAATCCATGTACTTACGGCAAATTATTTTTAGGATATTAAGTTTTAATGTAGTTGTGCACAACATTGAAGTAAATAAAATAATATAAAGAGTTTGATTCTATTTGACAATGATCTTTTACTTTTTTTTTGTTTTGTTTCATTCTTCAGCTTCATTCTAAATCTATAACAACATAAATAATTATTCCAAACCTTTCCCGAACTATCAACCTTAAATTACACATCTGCCCTGATGATGGACACTGCAATGCTGTCCAAAACGTTGGCTAAAGAAGGAGGTAGTGCAACACGGCATAATACCCCAAAAACAAATCTCTATAATTCTATTGACCCATCGAATCGTGTGTACTTGAATGAAAGCTTCTATTAGAGAAAACAGATGTCACTCACTGCCGCCGCCGCCGCTTCGCGTTACATTTTAAATAAATTAAGAATAAGGCCAGTTGTTTTGATGCACATTATTGATTATTATTGTTGTCTTATAATTTTGGGGGATCAAACACCAATTGACCTAAGGGAAGAACCGCCACTGGACACGACCCAAATATTCTTACAGAAAATTAAACTATAGGTTCAACTTCAGGATAGGACACAACCCATATTTCTTTTCAACAAACTAAAATAAGTTCAACTTCAGATCTAGTAACCACTTATTTCTTTACCTCAATAAAAGCTTCTTTATCTATTTTTGATATTTCGTTCTCTGACAGGTCCAGGTACTTGATGGTTCTCAGATGTCTGAAGGCGTGAGACTGAATGGCTTCTAAAGATCCTCCAACGATCTTCAACTCCTCGAGATCCACTCCAAACTCCTGGAAGTCGTCGGAGACCAGGGTGTCCCTTGGAAGTCGACTGAGAGACAAAGAGCGCAGGGATCGCATCCTGGAAAATATTTATAAATATAAACAGTTCCATACCATAAAATTACAGACAGGAAAGGAAAACTCTTAACACTCCACTACAACTTTCAAATGCATCTGGCTTTCACCCTTCTAGGCCATCATTTCAACTTCTGGAGAGAGGAAAGGAGAATTTATATATTATTTTGTTTAAATTGCCAAATTTCAAAATTATATGAAAGATTTTAGTCGAATTCAGACTTAAGATTGAGAAGAGATAAGATGTTGAATAGAGGGGAAATTTTAGATAAGGCTTGATAGAAGAGAGGGCGTATGTTTAGAGAGGGACAACCAAAAAATATGTGATCTAATGTTTCCACTTCAGACAAGAGAATGTACAATCTGAGGAGTCAAGCATGTGAATTGTAAAAAGGTGAAAAGGAATGGTACAATATCTAATCCTCATTCGAATAAGTGAAGTAATTTATTTTTCGGAGAAGTGGGGGAATTGTTGAAACCACAGACATAGGAATTAATAGACGAGAAGATATGGGCGAGGGGTAAAATCAACTGTTGAAGAACGAAGGGAGTGAAGCTGACTGTGATTCGTCAATAAATCAATCTGACAGTAAATAGGCATCTCGCATTATAATATCACCATTTACTTCTTAAAAGTAAAATCTGCTTTGAATGAATAGACATTTTTACATGGGAGCGCAAATTACTCGCCACGTTATGAACAAATTTGCGAAGACCAAATTCGGCAAAGTAAGGCAGCTTCTATTTTCAGAGTCGTAGTTAGTTTCAGAGTATTTAGTTAAGACACTTTTATAAATGTTCATAATTTACTTCCCAGCAACCAACCAGCTTTGTGTTTCGCGTCCAGACGTTTCTCGATGTGATAGTAACAACTGATTCATATTATACGATGTGAATATGCTTAAAATAAAGTAAAATAATGCTTATATATGGAATGTAATACGACAATTGGGTTTATTCTCTTTTTTCACATCTATTTTTACCAGTTTTCATAGTACAAGTCAAAATTTTGCCGTGTTATTTAGTAAAATGAACCGATGATGCCTCGACCATAGTTCGCACAAGAATGATGACGTCACGTTTTCAAATTTCATTTGAGGCCATACGCGAGCCCAGCCGGCTCAATGGAACCGGTATGGGGAGTGGGGATAATACGCTTTTAATCACTTAGGGCAGGTCTACTAATATTCATATGTCTATGGTTGAAACCAAGGATTGATGGGATAGTCCTTTGTATTGAGGCATAGCAGGCTCCTTTGAATTGATTAGCAATGTGATATACTCAGACCATACTTCGCGGATCCATCTTTGAGGATGAAAAAATGTCAGAGAGGGGTTATGTGGTTTACGAGGGTAACAATACGGTTGGATGGTCCTTGTTTTGCCAAGGAATCCGCAATATTATTACCCACGAAGCCAACATGTCAGGAATCCAAATCAGAGTTACGGTTTGTAATGTGAATTTTTTTTTTATGACAATTGACAAAAAATAAGATAGAAATATGATAAAAAGGAATAAATAAATTACCTTCTCAAATCCTGAAGACTAGTGACTCCATTCTTTGACCCGCTCAGGTCCAAATTGAAGAGGGTGTATTGAAAACCATTAAATGATTCTCCAGGCATTATGTTATGGACCTAAAAACCGACGCAGAGTTAGTGCTGATCATCTCAATCATTTTATATCATCTTTGAAGTTGAAGTATTACCTCATTCTCCTTCAGACTCAAGTATCTGAGGAAGTCGAATTGGTGAAACAAGCTTTTGGGAAGGCCAGTCAGGTTGTTGGAAGAGAGATCCAGAGACTGGAGAGTCGCTTCCAACCCAGCAAATGCTGATGGAGCTATTTCTGTCAAACCGCAATCTCTCAGCGATAGGGTGCGGATCTTTGCTTGACGGAATGCGTCTTCCTGAAATAACATTTTATTGAGTATCTGGTACTATATTATTACTGTTCAGTTCAAGACGCATCACACGCAGCATATTGACTGTAATGATATGCACTGACTTCCTCCACGGGGACCTCAAAGTGATACAAGCAATGCCTGTAAAATAATACAGTGAGCTTATGATTTTTCAGAATCGCTTTCGAAATACTGGAACCTTCATGCAGTTTGTACTCACCCTGATGTGTGATATTGGATTACCATCTAAGATAGTAGTATTCAATGTGTTGAACAGTTGAAATGATCCCGGCAACAGAAAGGTGATGGAATTATACTCCAGCCTCAGGATGTCCAGGGAAATGCGGATCCCGGGAATGTTGACGATAGGAGGAACCTGGACAATGCGATTCTTAGACAAATCCAAGTGCCTTAGTTGCTTCAGTGGAGCCAATTCTTCATAAGGGAAAAACATCAGCTGGTTATCAGATAGAAGAAGCTGAAACAACAACAGCAAAAAATATTTTAAATAAACATCATATTTGAAATATAGCTTGTGATATATTATACATGATCGCTTCGAAAAAATTATTCTCACTAAAATGCATATAATAGATAGTCAAGTAGAAAAATATTACCAATTTTTAGGCAATCAATTTGTCTAAAAGCGACTGTCTTACCTTGCTAAGTCGTCCCATGCCATCCCTAAATACAGTGGGATCCAACTTAGAAATATGGTTTCCCCGCAGGTCCAAGGTCTCAAGCAGCGGCAGGGTGGAGAAGGCATCCGGCGGGAGGGTGAGCAAGGAGTTATCAGCCAGGATCAGTGTCTGTAGCGAGTTCTCCAGACCCTTCCAGCTGTCGGAGGCTAACTCTGCTATCTCATTTCCTGGAAAAGTAACAAAAAGTGCCGTTTTAGAGCGAGAGAAACATATTCGTTTTAGTAATTTGTTGTCCAAAACTAGAAGCACCGTAAAAAATGTTAAAGTAGTAATGGCAAAATGTTAAAGTAGTAATGGCATCGAAACTCTAATTTTATGCTATGAAAAAAAAATACATGCATTGCCATTTCAGTACTACATGCCAACTCAATATGAATCACGAATCATCAGTCTTCTATCAAACCTCTACTACTGTACACCTACCCTAGAAAAATGTGTCATTCCACGGGATCCAATTTACTTTAGTGCAGCTCATAATTCTATCATCTCCGAAAGGAGTCAATTGCAGTTTTCTACAGTACCTACATATAAGATCATAAGGAAAATGAGATTTCATAAAAATGTTGAAAGACTCCCGAAAAATCATTTACATTATTAGGTATAGGAAAACGGAGTGGACCTAAATTGAAGCCCTGGGGTACTCTATACTATACTCCGCATCACACACAAAAAAATGAATATTCCACTCCAAATGCGATTCCATAAAAATGCGTGGGTCCTACTCTCATATATAATTACTCAAAAATAGACGCAAAAAGTATCTTTATTTGTATTCTCAATTAATAAAGTACTTAGAGGACGTTGTAATAAAGTGTTCACCCGTCAAGTCTAGGAGTCTTAGTTTCTGCAAGTACCGCAGCGCCTTATTGGGCACCACAATGAGGTCGTCTTCATGGAGCTCCAGTTCCCACAGGGACCGCTCCAGGCCGAGGAAGGCCTCCTCGGGGATCTCTCCCAAAGGATTCTTGTTTATGGCTAGCCTGTACAATCCTGAAACAAAAAAAAACAACCGTAAGTTAAAAATAGTAGAGATCGCAAAGAATACTTTAATATAAAATGTGAGATGTTAAGGAATTCTGGGGAAATGAAAAACCTAATGGCAAAGAAGTGAAAATGATAAGAATAAGGGAACCCAATGCTCAGGAGTTAAGTATTCCTAATAACCCCCTGTGTTCCCAAACCCCCGAATAGTACCCAAGATCCCAACTCTAGTACCAACCCACGTAGCAACACTTTAAAAGTAGCTGTAAGTTGAAACAAGTAAGTGCTGTAGGGTAAATTATAGGGAGTTTACATCTCCCGAAAATAATAACAACATTAATTTTACCTACATTCATGTGAGACTGATATCACTGTAAGCCTGCGCGCCATACCTCGAGCGGGAAATATTTCATTCTCTCTCCAGCGGTCTAGCCACTGGTTTAGCCCTTAATCTCCTCTAATGTACGCGATCTGTTTTGTTCATAAAATTATTGTAACGTAAGTTTTGTTAAAATAAAAACTAAATTGAAAATATCCAAATATCCAACAATCCATTTAAATTGGCGATAATTACAATCCTCCAATGTGCTAACAAAACACGGAATAACACGAGGGAATTGCTTTGTTCAGTGAATCAACTCAGGCTAATGTGGAAGAAATAAGGATAGCAGATTGACTAGAAAAAGTATACAGGTCTAAAGAAGACTGAGGCGAAAGAGGAGGCGAACTCCAGACTCATCACTTTAGCCCTGACAATAATAGGCATTAACAACATACTTACCAATAGACCCAAAAAAGGATCCAGTCGTAAATGCAAATTTTGAGAATGAGTGCATCTGCCGAGGTAGCAAGGTAGGGCAGTATGTTCAAGTAACTCACCGGTGGATTGAAAGAAGTAGGGCTCAAGGTCTCTGAGGCCGTTGCCCTCCAGGTGCAACATGAACACCTTGGACGAGTTGATGGGCGGCGGCACCCGGAATAGCGGCACGGATCTGCAGGCAACGATCCCCAGGTCGGGGATGGCCTTCGAACAGCTGCACAGCGGGTTGAAGAAGCACGGTGGGTATTGCACCCCCGGCTCCACATGGAACTGACGACAAAACAAATAACATTGTAGGAATTAAACTAATTACGTAATCCAAATTTAAAATTTTAGGGCAGTGGGGTTGTAGGTATAGATGGATAAATATTTTAACATCGAGGGAACTGTACTATTTGATTCGTAATTTACTTTTTGGGTCCCCCCTGGGGTAATTGCGCACAAAAAACTGCGCTAGGGGAGATTATATAGTAGTTTTTTTTAATAATATACTCAAAACCCATACTACATGTCATTTACATTTATAAAATCAAATCGTTTGAAGCAATTCATTTGAATGTACAAAACAATTTATTTTCTATTTATATTTAAAAAAAAAAAAATGTCTTTGGCGGAAAACTGACGGGTGGCGTGAATTTGATTTGTATTAAAATCTACGGTTTTATTCCGAGACTGACCACTTGACCCTCAAAACAAGAGGAAGGTTACTCTTGTTTCGGAGAATTCGAACAATTAATAAAATTTCGAAGTTGATTTTCAAGTTCTGTGAAGATTCTATTCGAGTTCTGTTATTATACCATTATTGGCCAGATTTTTCACAACACTGAAATAATAACAAAACTTGAACAGAACCTTCACAGAACAGGAAAATCAACTTTGAAATTAGATGAATTGAATTTTCTGAAACAACCCATCCTTAGATTTCAAAAATTTGAAAAATAAATGAATTGTTTAAACTGAATATCGCAAATCGGAAGGCATTCGTTTTGTAAAAATAAATCCCTCAACTTCAATTGACCATTCTGCATCCTAAAAAGAGCATATTTACAAGAGTAAAAATAACTCACCTCTCTCGCATTACTGAGCGATGCCCAAATCATGAGAACCAACGTAATGATGACCAGAGCATATCCGAACTTGATTACTGCCATCAAACTCTGAAAACATAATAAAAATAACAAATCACCAATCAAACCACCATCACAAACCATACAAACAAATCACCAACCATTAAACCATTATAAAACTAATGTGCACCTTTTAGGTAATAGCATAATAAAATAAGAAAAATAAAGACAGTAAGTACCTTCTAATAAATGTATTAATACTTACTGAGTTATTTTTGAGTTTACATTACTTTTTCATAAATTTCATTATTTTTTTATTACGAGCAATGTTTTGTTTTTTTACATAATTTTCTTGTAAATTTCAAAAATTTTTTATTAAAGAGTTTTTAAATAATTTTCTCATATTTTTTTTAATATTTTTATTACTTATTTAATATATATAATTTTCTAAAAAATAGCAATATTTTTATTACGAGCAATTTATATAATTTTCTAATAAATATCAATATTTTTATTACGAGCAATACTTTGTTTTTATTTAATTTCGATATTTTTATTCTTATCAAGTGGTTTTATTAGAGGTAGAACAGGGAGAAAATCCATAATTGGTTTTATTTTGTCTATACTACACATTTACAAACGGATAAAATATAAACTGTCGATTTCCCGAAAATAACTAAATAAATTAACTACTACATCTTTGGAGGCAGACAAAAGCTAGTATTCACGGGCAAACAAGTCGGGCGTGTATGACGTCACAGGCCGAGTGACGATCATTTCTATAGCCTAGTATGCAAGTATATGGCCGAGCAAGACGTTACAGGAGCATTTGTGCATTGTGGATGGACCTGTCCGGCAGACATTCACACAGAATTAGATGCACATCGGTCGGTCTGTGATGTCATGCTCGACCGTGTATGCAAGGCTAAAGAAAAAATGTGAATATTTGAAGTGCATTACGTATTATAGCCGAGTATTCACGGGCGAGCACGATGTCACGGGCCGAGCGACGAAACATTTCTGCATGAATTTTCAAATTTTTGCTTGTGACGTCATGCACGCCTGTGAATACTATGCAATATGCCAGCAGTTTGAAGAGCCGTCAATAACAAAATTCATAAACGTATAAATGTAAAAAAAAACTAACTAACTAACCACCACGCCGTTTCCCCGCAGGGGTAGGCAGAGAGGACGGACCGCCAAACAACTCGGTCTTGGCACACATTCCTTGCCTCATTCACATTCATACATCGTCTCATACATACTCTTCTATTGTTCTGACTCTTGACATGGCCCGACTCAAGTATCTGATTCACTTGGTCGTGCCATGTCTTCCTCGGGCGTCCCCGACTTCTAAATGTATACTCCTCTAAATCATTGAACGATAGCCGACCACCAAAGAGGCTCTTCTATAATAAGGCTGCAGAACAAAATAGTTTTGTGAAATCTAAACAGCGCAAACTGATGACGGTAACCGCATCATTGGGCATAATAAAGTCGAAGGACACTGGGAAGGACTCTGCAGGAGACCGGCTGGAAATGAAACATTTCTTTGAAGCGGTCAGGATATTTTGGATGCGTTTGATTAGGTTAAAAATTTGGAATATATATTTTGGTTAGGTTAGGTTAGTTTTTTTTTCATCGCTTTTAATATATTTATATCGCTTTTTAAAGGTGTGTTAAAATGTCATTGTGTTGAAGTTACTGTATTTTTTAATTAACCACCGCTGTTTTATATACATATACTATAATAGGTACCCACACACAGGCCTCGCCTCGGTGGTATTACATATGCCCGTTCCCGTATGTATCAAATAAACTTCATCCCTACAAAAGTGAAAAGGAATAACTTTATTATATTAAATTGATATTTTTTTGCAGGCGGTGAAAAATAAAGATCTAAAGAAGAGGTCATCTTTACAAACAAATCAAATTTCATATTAGCTTCCTGCCAAGTCATTTTAAACCCGCCAACTCTCGATATTCGTATGGGTATATTTGAATCGTTAACAAGTTATTGGCATTTCAAAACGAAATAATAACCCACCCTCGCCTAGCAATATGTTTATAACCTAGGCTTTTATTTATACATGACTTTGTATTTCCACATCGCGCTATTGAAATGTCTTTATGTAAATTCATTGATTTGCGAGCCGGCACGAAAGAATTTCAGCATAGAGTCATCCGCCAGCCGCCGTAGGTCGGGAAAAGCGGGTGTATTTTCTAACAAAACGGCCGGGAAAATTCTCAATTACAGTTGGAATGGCAGAACAAAGCTTGGAGAAAATTTCACAATCCGAGGAGGGATTTTTTGTGTTTATTTACACTACTCATTTTGTTAGAATTTTGAAGACTTGAAGAGAACAAAATGACACCATTTGATTATAGTATTATTTTTTTTATATTATAGGCCTGTACGGGCTTTTACAAACATGTGATTTATATAATAAATTAGTGGAACACCATTAAAATTTTAAAATAGAACACTTGCAAAATAATAATAAAAGCTAACATTAATATTCATTTAAAAGATATTTTATTATGGCCTTCTTGTAGCCTTTCGTGCAGTGGAACACATCTACTATTTCCGAGAAAGTATTGTCAACTGCATGCTATCTAGGTAGTTCGAGTAGTTATGCTAAGTAAATCAGGGCTGTCTATAATACCATTTACAATTTTAAAAACAAAAGAAAGTCAGATACAAGTCTTCTATCTGAGAGCTTTAATAATTTTAAAGAAGAATAATTTTTGTTTCCCTTGAATGAATTTGCTTTAATCGATTTTTGGCATTTGGTACACGGTACACATACCACTTGATTTAGAGCTGAAAGCAGTCACGTTAATTTGGTGGTCACACAATTACCGTAACAACGTGATTAGATCAAAACATCTTCAATATGTAGATTACAAATCCATTATTTTTGAAATTGTACATTTACACATCATGTACCTACATTGTACAAATTGCTGATATTCGAAAGATTATACAATTTGTTACTTACTATACAAGAAAACAAACAACACGTTTTGTGGATTCGATAATCTTTTAATTGACTGAGCGTAGCGAAATCCTATTTTAACTCGGCCGTTGTTTTGTATTTAGTCTGTCTGTAAATTTGTTTATGCGTTCAGTTTCCGTTTCAAGATGGTGGCCGTTTTAAAAGTTATTTTTTCAATTATGAAATCGCCGTGTTAACTCGGACTTTCCTATTCGCATTTTTTCAATATTGTGAAACTCACCTATCTGAAAAAAGTTTTAATAAATAATTGTCATTGACATAGTGACGTTTCTTTTGACAAATTGTATTATCCTTCATTTGAAATTTTAAAAAAATATTTAAATGTGTTGTTTATATTTAAATAGGTAGGGATTTGAGTATCAACTTAGAAATCCTATCATTTCAGAGGAAATTTTGATTTTGATTTATTACTTGAGAAATTTAAAAACATACTTATCGAACGCCATCTCTACTGTACACAGAACCAAGATGGATTTATACGATTTGTAGGGAGATGTATCTTGTTTGACATGAATTTTGTAAATTCTAATATCCATGTGAAGAAAAATAGTAAAGATTTACGTGACGCATCAATAGACATTTTCAAAAAGCGACAATCCCTTAAATAGGGACGGTTAAAAAAAAAAAACTTAATTTTTAAAGTTTTCTTTATAATTCTAATAATAAACAAGTCTACTAGACCTGACCTGTATTTCCGAATCATTGAATATTGAATAATATAATATCCGATGGTCAACTTGCCCAAAAGCCTAAAAGCACTAATCCCAATTTGTCCGAAATAGGTTCATCCTCCACGTCCAATAAAAAGCCCTTTTCCATTGGATTAAAGATGTCACCTGTGTCTTCAATCGACTCAAACATCGGGAATACACAATCCAATCACACAGAGTAATGGAAGGTAGAATATAAGGAAGTATAAAATATTCTAAATCATATCTTGCTACATCACTGCTTCCTCCTGAAATAAATTATTCACTCGGTAGGCTTTCGTTCTGATGCGATTTGATATATTGTATTTCCCTATGTAACCACCGGAATGAATAAGTGAAAAGCCTTCGGAAGTAACAAAGCCTTTCGTAAACAAGGCACTCGATTTTTCTATCCCTCAGGTCTTACGTAAATAATAACAAAAGCATTGATGTCAAACGAAAATTCAAAAGAAATTGATGCCCGATCAAATCTTCCGACGAGAATGAAACAGTGGAGAATTTTGTGGCACCTACCTAAATTGTGAAAATACTTGCAAAAGTGTAATTTTATTATAATTATATATTAAGGTATCAAACATTTGTTTTGAAAAACAAATAAATTCCATTAACTAAAGAGATAAACTTGTTCTAGAGAGAGGTCGTACGTACTTCATCGACGGTCGTCCTCTTCCTCCTCACACATCTTGTATGATATCAAAAGACTAGAACGATTATTTCACTTACGACCTCTAGCTGGGACAAGTATGTAAGCATTAATATACATACTACGTTATAAGGAAAAACAAAAGATAAAATAAATAATATGATATTATAAGTATTACCTAATAAGTATAAGTATTACCCAATTACCTCTTAACTTAAGATTGGAAACGAATTATAAAAATTTCAAAAGCTCAATAAAAACACTATATCAATAGCATATTAAAATAGTTTATACTTAAAAATATAATACAATCTCTCATTTATTATTATATTGAAATCCTTTTCTCTTGGTTCTTATTCTTATCTCTTTCCTTCTTTTACATCCTTTTCTCTTTTCTATTTGATATAATTTATGTATATATGTATGTAAAAAAATAAAAATTCTTTTCGTGATCTTTACACTCTCTGAAAAAATATGTTAAATTATTATTTACACGCGTTTCTCCGCCTTTTTAACACGAGCATTTGCTCTAAAAAAATGTGTATCACGATGTACTGTAATGTATTAAAAAGAAAACAAACTTAATGTAATGTAATAACATGTAATTGTAAATTTAATATTTAATAAAGAAAAAAAAAGAAAATATATAAATATATATTTGAATATATATATATATATAGTGAAAACAGCAAAAATGAGTAGTTACAATGATAAATTCAACCAGTTTGACTTTCTATGTTTTCAATGTGCCGTTAAAAATGTCCCATCTCGTAAGTTGTTGAATATTTTGCAGATACGTCCCATTAAAGAATTTTGCGCTTAAACGTGGTGTAAGTACCTATTATCAACGTGAAATTAACCAATTTAAAGTGAAATAGTCAGCAAAGAAGTGGAGTAACAAACAAAAGTGTCTAAATGGTGTGAAAAACAATAAGAGAAGAGGAAAACAAAAACTGCTGTGTCATACGATGCAAGGCAGAAAAACCCAAGAGTTGTTAGAAGGAGGCTGGAAAATCTGTCATCATCATTCGGATCACATTATATTGTATTTCTATATACCAATCCCGTAGCAAGTGCCGAGTCGTTTTCAGATGGGAAAAAATGGTGATGACATTTTGTTTGATTTCACCTACCTGAAATAATTACGATCTACGGGTGTTTGCACTAAATAAAAGGTTATATATAATAACGGTTTGAAAAACATCGCCACTAATAAGGTACATCATAGTTCACATTTCTCATAGAAAATAGCGACGTTATTACAAATTTTAGTTGTGTCAAAAGGGGCCAAGATTCGAACCGTCAGCGTTTATGGCCGGGGCTAGCAAATGGAAGGAGTATTGGGGATTTACAAAATAATCACCTTTTTGGGTGTTTTATGTGAGCAAGTTCAAATTCTAAACTTTGTAAAAATTTACTCTAGGTCAGCATTTTTGAGCTTACGCTACTTCTCAGCTGACAGCCTCAATAATTTTTCGTGAAATAACCACATTCCAACTGAAAATTGAAAAATAGCTTGCCCCATTGATTTCTACGCTGGGCATAGTACCTACGTATATTATTATTTGTGCTATTGAAAAAAATGCCGTTCTCATTAAACATCGATGGGTCATGTGTTTAGTTTAAAGTTTGGGTGCTGCGTGATGCGCATGCGCATATTTAGGACAACCATTTCCCGATTCCGGCCGACTGTCAAAAATTCAACTAATTTGGCGGGAGTGATTGACAGGTAACTTCATGCCCGCGTGGTTTTTTTATAGGATCACTTTATAGCGCCACGAGTAATCTCGATAAAGCAGCAAGTGTCGATATAAGAGGCAGCTAGATACACTTCATTGTAAAGGGCACTAATTTAATTAATTATTGAGTATTATAGCCATTTACCGACACCTATAGGACGCATAGCGTGATGAGGAGCATATTGGAAAACAAAATCACGCCAATCTGTGGAATATTAATTCACAATGCTCGGAAAGACGATATTGGCAAGTTTCTAATCGCAAAAACAACAGTTTTGACTGACGTAATGGTAGGTATAATTTGCGAACCGAGCCACAAATTATGGGCAAGGAACGAAGCAAATGCAAGCGGCGTTTCTCGCCATTTGCGGTTCCTTCGTTCCTTTCCCATAAGTTGAGGTTCAGCTCGACATTTCGGCTCGCGTATGTATACGTAGCATTAAGTAAACCGCATGGTTGAAAATATGTTTTATGTATTTCACTACGAATTGAAAGGTTTTTTTGCTGGAAACCTGTTACAGAAATAGGATCATACTATTATTGCTTGTATCCTGCGGATTATTATTTTCTATAACAGTATAAAAGTCTAGGGCCACGTATTCCACCGAAGTTTATTTTCATTTAAGTTAATTTAATTTCTTATACAAATACCTACAACAAAAAAAACTCTTTTACAACACAATCACACCACCGGAAATATAATAACTTTTTTTAGCGTCTATATAAAATATCTATACATTGGACACGTAAAATATAATGGTGATTTAAATTGCTAAAGTACATTGTTTCTTGGTCCTCCTCATTACGGACATGAAGTCCTTTGCTGAGGAGGAGATAATTTAATATTATTTTATTTGTCTTCTATGTTAGAATTAGTGTTTTTATAAGAGTTTCATCATTGAACTCTTTCAGCCAGATCTTTTTTACCGATTTATATTCATTACTCATTGACCGTTTATATTCATTTTACATCTGTGGAGAGGAAGTGGTGAAGTTTTATAGCAAAATAAATTAAGTTTCCTTGTCAGAATGTGGTTTTATAACTACCGGACACTTCCAAGTACCTAAACTGCACATTAAGTTAAGACAATTATTATGCATCTACCTAGCTCCCAACATCTTCAACCTTCTCCACAGAAAACAATATTCGTATAACTTGCGAAAACACACAACGCCAATCTTACACAAAATAATGATTGCGAGAATTGCATCGTGATAAAAAAACTCCCTTTGTAAACATATTCTGTCTGATTTATGGAAAACGCCGAAATTCTCCTACTTACGAGATAACAGATAAAACCAACGAACTGTTTATATTATTTCTAGAGATGGAATTATTTACGTAGAATCATTAACTCGAGTTTAAAATATTCATTGTAATTTTGTATTCCAAGAAAGTCGCACCGCGCGCCATGGCGTCACATCAAAGCTACCTACTTTTAATTGCTTTTTAGTCGATAAGGGTTAGAGAAATTAAAATATAAAATTCATTTCGGTAGAAAATTTTAAATTGGAATGTAACTTAACATTTTCTGAAAACAAAAAGGTTCTTATATTTATACCCGGTGTCCGGAAACTGGTGATACAAGAGGGAATGTGGTGAATCTACATGTGATGTAATCCCTATAACCCTCTCTATCATATTGAGAACCAAACAAATCTTTCTGAGCTTTTCAATTTTTTTTGGCAACTAAAGTGTTAAAAAAACTAAAAGAAAATTGGAAAGAATATATCTTTTTGGGAGGAATTGGTCAAAAATTTTCTAGAAAAACTATCATCACTATTTACAACTCCATTATTGCTCCAAATTTTAACTACTGCTTTGTGATTATTTTCGATGTATAATGGCAGAGAACAAAATAAGTAACAGATAATACTCAGGCGAAATATAATTTCAAAAGTAACTAAAATGATAAAGGAACTAAATTGGCTAGCGGTAAAGAAGATGCTAACGTTGAACGCGATGATATTAAAATTTATGCATAACACAACCTATAACGAAAATACTTTCTAAACAAAATTATACACAACAAGGACATTCACAAACATAACACAGTAAAGTTCAATGAAATTGGGCTACCAAAAAAGGACAAAGCCAATAGACAAAACATTTTACTGTACAAAGGTGTGCAATATTATAATGTTCTGCCTGAAACCATAAAGTCTGCCCCAATTAATAGATTTGAGCTAGATTGTAGGAGCCATATTTATTTATTTTTTTAATTTAAAATGTATTGATTAAAAGAAAATGTATGTAACTAATAATAAATTAAACATTTGTAATCTTGGATGTACAAATGGCTAAAATAAAACAAAAAAACAATAAAAAAATCCAACTTCGGGCATGATTTATGAGGCTAACAGATTAAGCTATACGCATCATGGCTTGGCCTATTTTATCATATCGCTCGACATTCAACCCCATTGTGAATGTATGGCAAGCGATATGATGAAATAGGCCAAACCACAAAAATATAACGCGCTTACAGCGTGGTCTGTCCACAAAAAGTACCACAAAATCGACCCCAAATATGACGTCTATTCAACAGTTTTCCACTTGTACAACCGAATATGTGGTCATCCCTAATTTAATTTAGCTAATTTATTTCGTGTTCGGCATATCAGTTGATATTTTTTACACTGTACAGAAAAATTTAAGATATTCATAGATTATTTGATACATCCATTTTTATTTTTACCGTCATAATGATTAGTAGAAGTCAACTTAGAAGGTATCCACACCAATTTCTACTAACTTAGTAAAAACTGAAATTATTGTCAATGTTAAAAAAAAATGAGTAACGGACTTACGAAATGTCCAGAAATAAGCGCTATTTTTTTGTATTACGTGACAACTGACAACACCTGTATCATATGAATGATTCCATTACATAAATATCACCTAAATACGTGAATTTATCGCGAAGTTAGTTCAGTTTACCCTACATTCTCAAATCAGGTCACAAGTTCTCCACTTTAGGTTTAGACCTCATTTAGTATTATTTAGTAGTCTCTTCTTGCAGTGACCAAAATAATATGGCCCGGAGGTATTACCTGACCGTGTAAATAATAAATATACTCGATGCATCTCAGAACTACCGCAATGCCGTCTGGAGATAGAATTACAACTTGTTATATTTACACAAGTAAATTTAATATGTAGTTCGATTATTGTGAATAAGTTCGAGAAGCCAGAATTCTACATAACCTGCATTGCGACTTACTTAATATTGAAAACATAATTCACTTGCTAGAAAAACAAGCTACACTAAATAGTGTTCGTTTGAATACCACACAAGAGTCGCAACTGCTCCCAATCGCTTGGAGCCAGTGAAACTACGGCAACCCTAAATGGCATATTATGAGGCTGAATGTAATGGGGAGAGGAAGGAGGTGAAGGTGGGGAAGTATCTGGCTATTCAGATCCGGTCACGAAACCACGGCTAAAGCCATCTCAAGCGAAGTTTAAATTCTGAATGGTGGTCTTACGCTTACACCAGGCTACCGTTATTTAAATGTTTTAAGTCGTCATTACTATCTTTTCAGTGAAAATAATATTCGCGATTCAGTATTTGAAAAAAAAAATTTTTTGATGGTTCAACAGAATTATTTATTTCTAGCTGTACCCCTCCACGCGTTGCTGTGGCTCAATGTCTGTGGAGGTGGAGAAAAAATAGCGCGTATTGCTTTTAAGTCCAACAGACGGCTCTGTTTTAAAAAAAAGGTTTTACCTGTCAAAGGTGACATCTTTATAATATATAAATATAAATAAAATGTTAATTTATTTGTTTGTTGAAAATCTTAAATCTCCGAAAGTGCTTCACCGATATTTTGAAATTTTGATACAACGTTGCCAAAGATATTAGAAGAACGAGATGTGCTATGAGCAGTTCGTACTGTGTGGAATTGTTTTGCCCAGTGTCGCCGGTTTTGTTCACCAATACTACTGCACACCTTCGCTTACGCTAAGGTATCCGCACTAATACATAGAACAAATTTCTGTGCGTACACGTCCCGACAGCATTCAAAGTACCCTAATTAGGTAGTACTCTGCCTACGGTCCGGCGGCCAACATAGCATATCTCGTTCTTCTGATATCTTTGAACGTTACATTCGAACAAGCATGTGTTTTTATATACCTATATTATATAGATGTCATCTGTGTCAAGAAAAAAAAGCGTCATCTGTTTGACAAAGAGGCTTTCTTTTAAAAACAGCGCCATCTGTTTGACGTAAAAGCAACATGCACTATTGTTTATTCATCCACACAGACAGACTGAGCAACAGAACGCGTAGTGGGGTACAGCTAGTAGGTATATAAAGACATACACGTATTCGAATGCAACGTTGTGTCAAAATTTCAAAGCAATCGGTGAAGAACTTTCGGAGATTTAAGATTTTGAACATTTACATTTTTTATTTATAAAGATAGATATAGTAAGTATTGTTCGTAAAATTGCCAACGAAAACTTAATTTGGATCACCTTCATAAAATAATAAGAACAAACATAAGAAATGCTCATCCCAACGAGATTATTTCAGCCAAAGGATATACCGAGGACTCGTTGGTTTGACGACACCACTAAAGCAGCTGGTAGATATGAATGAAGAGTAGTTGTTAGTTACCAGATTTGAATAGTTCACTTTCAAACATTCCACTTTCCTTCCTTTCTCTACTTCCGTCCGACTGAACGTTCCTCGTAATCAAAAATTGGACCCAACCACTGCATTCAGGAAAAAAAACACAGAAAAAAATCACACATATTAGAGATAATGATTAAAATAGAAACGGTGCTTACTAATAAATATGTTTTAAATTTTAAACAACTGATTGAAAAACCATAAATATATGGTAAATGATTGAATATCAGTGGTGAAAAATTTTTTAAGTTTTAAGTTTCTTTATTCTAAAAATTATTAGTTACATGCATTGAGGAATTTTTCGACCACCATGCTAGGCACATGCCCGTGTTATGGTGGTCGAATTATATTAAAAATACGTTATTAGTAAGGGGAAAATAAACTACACAACAAACAAAAAAATAACTTACCATTTTTGCATTAGTGGAGTTGACTTCTTTTGATACGAATAATTACTGCACGAGCACTCTTATTAGATTACGTTTAACGCATTATAAAATTTATTTACAGACTTAATTACAGACCAGCACGTTCATGGTTGTCAAAAAGCATCCAATTACGGACGAAGTGGGTGACAGTCGTCCCGTACCTCATAGCTTCATAGCTAATAACTGCGACATAAGCCTGAGACAGCTGGGGTCAAAGGTGTATAGACAGGCGTCCCGCAAGGATGGATGACTGGTCCACTTTATTAGTTCACTTTTAGAATGACTACATTATACCCCGGCAAGAGTCATGCCATCAATCACTGATAATTAGATTATTAATAAACTGTAAAATATATATTGTTAAACTTAATTAATTAGGTGTTAATGGACGGATAGACGGGGGCGTTATGAGAATAGACAGAGCAGACATAATGATATTTTAATTGGACAACAAAACAAAACAAAATTTATTAACTTTTTAATTAATTAGCTTTAAGGGAGAGCAAGTTATGAATATGAATATGGTAAAGTATTTATACAATTGCTAGTCGTAGCAGTCATTTGTGTTATTGAGACTAAGGTGGTGCAATACCCGATATAAAAGTGATGAACAAGATTTAAAAATGTTCGCTTGATTTGGATATGTAGAGAGAATAGGCGGAGAAAGGAGTGTTAGGAGAATAAACGTCGCGCAAGTTGATGGGATAAGAAGTAGGGGACACCCTAGGAAGATGTGGCAAGATCAAGCAAATCAAATACTGGAATAAGTACAATACAATAGCGGGTACCAAAACAGTGTTTGTGGTGATACTACTAAGTCTAATATTGTGGGAAATGTTGTAGTGGTTCGTTACATAGGAGTAATCTGTCAGTAATGTCTCCAGGAGACGAGATATCAGTCTGCTTGCGAAAAATAGTTTAGCGCAGGGAAAAAGAAAATGAGAAAGATGATGGGAAACTCATTATTACAGTAGCGAAATGCCATGATTTCGAGATAAATTTGTATGAAGCCATGCAGGGAATAATTTATTAGTTTATTATTGTAATTTATCGTCGATATAAAATCACTGGTGTGCCAAAAAGCATTAACAAAACCATCCATTAAAACTGACAAGAAAACTTTAAAATGATACCGGAACTACATTACACGTACCAAAAAAAACATTATTATTTTTATAGTAGAAACCTGCAACAAATGATAGTAATAAAGTTGCAGGAGGACCGTTTTTAATATTTTTAGAAAATATTTAGTATATAAATACGTGAAGGTTCAGAAGACGACTTAGCAGCGTGAGGCTAGGGGAGGTAATAACCGCTCACCGCCATATGGAAGCCTGGCAATACGGCTCTAGTCGCCGTGGGTAGCAACCAGTCTGGGGCTTCCCCTAATAGGATTTGACGCTGAGTACGTAGACATCGACAGCGGTCTAGTTAGTCTACTTGTAGGGAAAATCTATATCGAGTGGTTACAGGTTTGGTACCTACTCGAGTGCACATTTATATTTTAAACCTTTATTTTACTATCGCGTCAAGAATAATATAAATAACAGGAAGATACGGCCTCGGTGGTTGGGTAGTTAAGATTTTCAAGTAAATTTTGTTTGATTAATTTGTGTTATTTTACAAATTATTAATTTATGATACACAGTATATTTGCGGCACGTTCCAGAGTGGTAGGTACTTTCAATATGGCCCCTGTGAAAGACCACCATTCATAATCGAAACGTTGCTTGAAATGTCTTTAACCGTGTTTCATTCAGATCAGGTTACCGATCTAAATAGCCAGGTGCTTCCCCACATTCCCCTTCCCCATCCCAGTGGGGTTGGGAGCAGTTGGGACTCTTGTTTGGTACTTCTAGTACCGTCCTGGTGAAAACCACCGTTCAGAATACAAACTTTACTTGAAATGGCTTTAGCTATATTTGGAAACCAGATCTGAAAAGCCTTGTGGGTACTTTCCAATAATTCCCTGCTTCGTTCAGCTTAAAAACATTTCCCAACTGGGATTTACACTTGCTCCGGGTGATCTGAACTCTTGTGCGGTATCCCACAAAAATGTACGTAAAGACTGACCATAATGAAGGAATAAGTCGTATTACCGACAAGTGCAAGCAAAATCAGAACCACCCTGTTATCAATTCGGAGAAAAAAAATAATCCCAAATATTCTTCGCTGTTTCCGTACACATATCGTTTTATCTACATGCAGATCAATAAAGTTATTAATATGGTTTATTTTTAAATCTAGCGACCAAAATGTAATTGTAGCTGCATAAAAATATATTTGGTTTACGTCTACGTATTTTAAAATCACTCGCAAGACGCCACATTATATAAGTAAATTGCAAAGGAAAATGTGGTAATATATTCATGAAAAATAAGGCCGTATGATTGATTGAGCAAAGGCGATTGAAATAGAATCACAATCGAGAATAGGACTGTTTTCCGATAAAATAATTACAACAGCTTTTCACAGCAAAAAATATACAAAAATACATCACAGAGAAAACACGCAATTGGATATCGTACTGGTAATGAAATGTTTATTTGAATGTTGTATTAAGTTTAAATCATTGACAAATGACACAAGCTCCGAGCGAAATTTTCGCTATAGATTTTCGCGCGTCCTTGACATTTCGTCCTATTCGCCGTAGCACAACAAACACCGGATTTTCAGGTCGGATTTCTAATCGGAGAGCAACTAGACATAAGGCTCAGCGTATTTCGGTATCAGTGATGGATTAAATAGTTGGTTGGACTGTTAGGAGATTTTGTGTAGTTATTTACGTGGTGTTGACGGTTGGTTACGCGGTGAAAACAGTGGATTGTGACGTAAATAGTTAGCGGGCGGGCGCGGGCTCTCGGCACGCGGAACAGACTCCGAGTGAGGCACTGCGAGCAGCAATCCCGCAAGGGGAGGGATGGGTCATGGGATACTCTAGGCTGGGCCGTACACCAATTTATATCTAATCTCACGCGCGTCGCGTTTGTAGTGTGAATTTTACTAGTTACTAGACGACTTTGTTTGACTTTTTCTAATCGAAATTGTTTTTCGCTAACAAATAATAAAGGTAATATCACACGGAGAAAACTTAGTGATATTAAAAAATGCTAATTTATTAAAAATCTGTTCAAATTATTCGTATTCCTGTAAAAACCGTGATTGCAGGCCTTTAACGAATGAATTGGCTGATTTCCTAGTAAAATATCAGAAAAACACGAATGTGTTATGACGATGTCGGAACGGCATTTCGTCATTATATAATAACAAAAAAACGCAGCTACATGTACACGTGTTACTAAACATTTTGAAAATACCAAGAGTTTATCAGGAAACCGCATGCTGTCATGTTTTTAACAGGATTTTAGTAAATCAACAATACTCATTTTTCTCGGTGCAAATTGCACTCCTGCTGACGAAAGTCTCCATTCTCCACGTTGCACCAGTGGGACGTGAATGTGTAATACCAAAACCAAAGTTACAAGACTTAGTATTCTTTTATAAAAAAATAAATAAATAAAATTAAAATAAATTTTTATTTGGCCTATCGATTATAAATGCGAATGGACCTTTGACATATTATAATTATTTCGTGGAAATTATGTCACGAAATAGAACCAATCAAAACATTATCATTAAATTAATGTATGCAAGTAGGTACTAATAATTTTTCAATAATTAAAGTAGCCACATATTACTATTCATATATTCACTATCATATGTTGTATGTACAATATTTAAATAGCAGCTATAATTAAAAAAATGGTGACGTTAATTCAAGAAAAGTGTGGGACGGGAATAATAATTTGCCGTTCTATAATAACGAAGAGAAGCCGTGCGAATATAATATAATAAAATGTCATCAGATTTCAATTAAAATGGACGAAGTTCTGGTGAACATTCGATTAACTTTGACCTTTTTAATTAATTAAACAATATACTTTCGGTTATGAGTACATTTTTGTAGATTTATCACCGATCTGCGCTGGCATTAATGTAAAATGAAAAGGTATATAATTTTACAACGCAATTTCAGTCGTGGAGAAAAACTGTTTAGAGAAAACTATAGTAATTTAGTTTTTACGATCATTATTCGATTATTTCACGTGTTCAAAGATTTGCTGGCTTTGTGTATCCTCCATCCAATACGAGTCTCTTAAAGATAAAAAAAAACTATCCCCACAGATAACAGAGACCCTGAGGAAAATATCGCGGCCTTCTGTGAGGAGAAATTAATATAAAACAAAAACGGCGAAATAGATTTGATTCAAATAAAAGCGGAATGTAAAAGTACGATCGGCTCAGCAGACAGCTTTTGCAGATATATACCTACCTAGATGACTGTGATAATAAATGGTCAGAATTAAGGAAAACAATGTAAGAAAAAACACATCTATTGAATAATTTTTAACTACAAATCGTTTTGACATTGAACCATAATTATAAGGTCTTCATGTTCCGTGTCAAGGCAAAATGGCTAGCGGCCCAGCCTAGTGACTGGTGGGGTTGAGATGGGGGGTCCCACGGGGCGGGAAACTGGGTTATGCGAGGCGGGAAGAAAGATGTCGGTAATACAGGGATTTGCATTACCCATGGGGGAGACTAGGAATCTCTCCACAACTGTGGAGAAGTCTCTATCGACTGAATTATATTACAACATAACATGCATAATGACGGTGTTATTATGTATTCCGAGAAATAAATAATATAACACAGTTTGTAGTAAATACATAGTTGGGGCTGTACGGTGCGGTTTTAGACGCCATTATGGTTAGGCTGTTAAATGTTTCAAAGGCTCTCGTTAAAACACGAAACGTTTGACATTGAAAAGTTCAAGGTAATGATGTGTGCCCTTCGTGACGTTCAGGGCCGATTTGTCCGGGAATAAATGGGAACAGGGCTTATGACTTATTAACATTTTAGGATTTATAAAATTTAAGAAAAAATCTGGCTTTGGTTATCATATTTATAATATGTGTTTAGAAACATATTTGAATTAATAATCTGTTAACAGCGGAACAAACGCTGTTTATGAGTAACACCTAAAAATCTCTGGTGTTTCATGTCATGTTCCGGGTGAAATTTCAAAATCAACGTTACTGTATTCCGCTTATAATGTTATTCCAATCGTGAGCTATGAAGCTCTAAACTATGCAGATAAAAGATTTTAAATTTACCTATCCATAATTTTGATAAACTTTTGAAATTAAAACGAAGTCGGGTAGTAACTCCCAGACGATAAGCAAGTCGTGGCGACTCAACAGTTTGACTGATATAATCACTGCCACACAAGATAGGAGTGTTTTGTACAGTTTTTAGTACCCCCTTAGACAAATACTATGGCATAATTTTTTTCTTTGCGGCATGTTTTGCGTGCTTATTTGGAATAAAAAAGATTATTTAGAATTACGTTACTAGATTACATATGAGACAGTAAATTTTGCAATAATAAAATTACAGTTATATTATGCAAGCTTTGCAGGCAACTGTTGCCTCTGTTGCATCTGTTACAGTGCAACAGGATTTCCCATGTGAATCTCTCCTCACTGACGCAAATATATCGTTGTCAGAAATAAATCCCCTTCCCACCGGCGCGGCGGATCCATTGTCAGGTTGGCCATACACCGTAACAAGATACCCACAACATATTATTATATTGACACTGTCTTAAAAAGACATCAGAATCATTCGTAGTTACATACTAGTAAAGTGCTTTCCAAAATGACACATTTATCTAAAATTTAAACAACCCCGCAGCTGTCTATGTACGAGTATATAGAGCTGTCTATGGACACGGGTTCGAGTCCCGTTGGCGTCGTGTATCTTTTATCAGGAGATTTTTCAATGTGGATGAGTGTTTCAGGCGAACAATTATTGCTTGTAAAATAATTGTCTATGTACATCTTCGACAAAATAACACTAATACTTTTTGACAGTTTATGGATTTTGAATGCTGTGTTAACTAACTTACATACCATCAAGCCGTTTCACCGCAGGGCTACACGGCTCGGTCTTGGCACACAGTTCTTGCTTCAATCACATTCTTACATCGTCTCATTCATAGTTACCCTTCTGACTGTCATTCTGACTCTTTACATAGTCCGACTTTTTCGGACACCTTCTACCATTAACAAATATTTAAATTAATTAATGGTTTAAAGCATCCTTTTTGTATGTACGAAAAACGCATTTGAATGTTTGACTCACTGTGTCGTGTATATTATGTTTCTGTCTTGAAATTGCCATAATTATGAATTTAGGTGAATGTACAGTGCCTGTTTAATATAAAATACATAAAAAAGACGAACATATCAATTTATTAAACTTAAATTTGTCTAAAAGTGAACATACAACATGTGTAATTTAAACATTAAACCATCGATATGAACCTGAGCGTCCCTTTCTTAATCTTACTCACTACGCGAAGTCAACCTTGCATTATTTGCGAATCATGACATTTCTCACACGACCAGTCTACTTTTATCCTTCCTCCGCCAGTTCAAAATTGCGTCATGTTGAAAATGTAACTACGTGATAACGATAAAATCAGTGAAATATTTTGGATGACAGAAACCTCTAGAATGCACGTGCTATGGCCTGCTGTATGAACACACCTACAAGTCACGTTTGCCAAACACACTCGAGAATTACATTGATTTACTAAAATAAAATAAATTCTACAATAATTTAGGTAAAAATAATACATTTTTGACTAAGACAAACGTTTGATAGTACCTATGTATATAAATTGCTATCTATTTAAAAAAAAAATCGCGGGTAATAAAGGCGGCTTTTCTTCGCATATTTCAAATATAATTTCGTTTGTGATGTGATGAGATCTACGTAACATTCTAAAATAATTAATTCTTATTTTCAGTAGGTACATAAATTTATGGTGCCGTTCTTACAGTGGTTGGTGGTCAGCATGTTGCCTTGCAAAAAGTTTATTGGGGTTCAAATCTCGGCCGTGGTAATTTTTAGACAATGCATTTTTCCAATCTTTCTTTTTTAAGGTAGACACGATTGAAAAAATTATATCCCGTGATTTTTCACGGGTCTGAGCTAGTTAAACGTACTAATTTCGGGTGTCTGTGCTGTATATTAGTCCTGCATTTGGAACGGATTGTGTGAAGAATCTAGACAAGCGATAAAGTACCTACCTACAAGATAAATTCATATTTTTAAGAGAAAATTATTTTATTATATAAATAATAATTGTGCCCGTTTTCCGCAATCGACGTAGCACTGAAATTTGCGTTGATCGCGATCGGCGAGAACTTTCCAAGGTTTGCACCGTCATTATTTTTAATTGGATTGAATGTGGATTTCCATAATATAATTAATCCGCAAATCGATTACGGTAGCTTCCAGCTGAACGGCTAATTACATTGCAAGGTCAAATAATAAAAATAATAAAATAAGCTTATAAACATAATTATTAATCTATGAGATTTACATACTAATTTTGGTTATTGGTGCACGAATTATTTTTAAACAATAAATAAAAAAATTCATCCATACGTTAATACTGGTCACTCAACCGATTAGCCGCCTAACCCCTCAAATCGACCGTAGCTGTCCAATTCCTACTGATTTTCTAGAATGTCATTGGAGTCCAAAATTTCTTTTATATTTTTTAGTCCAAATAATGTCGGGAATCACGGTTAAAGTAAGTCAAGTACGTCCCTTAACAACATGTATATAAAAATAACGTTTCTTTGTTAGTCCCGCACGTGTTCCTATAACATTCATCCGATTTCCTGAAAAAGTGCCAGGAATGTTTCGGAGTCGGAGACGCTCTGAAAAGTTGTAGCTCGCATTATCTCTGCACTGGAATGAGATACGGAGTCGAATTAAAGTCAATATAATGCAGTTTTTTAACAGTAACAATGTGGATTTCATAATACTACATGAAGTGAACGGTATAAAAGTCGGGGATGCCCGATGAAGGCCAGAATCAAAAAACTATTTGTGGTTAGCGAGAATGTATGAAATGGAAGTGAATGGTTGACGATGGAAGATCGAAGACGCCCGATGAAGACGTGGCACGATTAAGTAAAATAAATACATACAAATTAGAATTAGAACAAATCAGTTATCAGGTATTCAGTTATTTAGTTTCCGAGCAACGCCAGGTAGCATTAAATAAAACGTAAGTTGAATAACGTAGGTAAGAAGAACCAAACATGATCAGTTAGTGTAAAAAGCTCTAATCCTCTTAATAGGATCCGTATCAAATTACCGTTCGGTTTGTTTTCGGTTAAATTTGACATCTATGTATATTGAATATGCAAAGGGTCAGTCCACACGCTATTAATTTACGAATCCAATTAAACAGATACCTCGTTAGTGTCGCAATGTAATATTAGCCTAAGACAAACAAGTAGTAAAGGTTTCTTTCGGTATATCAATTAGTCCAAGCCTAACCACTAATGAATTCATACTTTTATAGAGTTGACTTTATTTGGCGAGGGATGATTTGCTGTACAAACACCCCCACCCGCTCCCCGGGCGAACCACCCCTGTAAGTCACCCTTCCTCCAGTCTACAGCCTACAGCCTCCCCAGAACTCTGGCGCCGCCGGGCTCCCCATAATGCCGCACACACACTCCACTACACTTACAGTGGAGTACGCTAAATAATAAAAGCCATAAAAGCCTTCCGAGACACAATAATGTCCGGGATGTTTTTATTGCTGAGGCTTTGTGGATTATGGGCTTTGTGAAATTTACTAGGCTTATAAAATGCTCAATTCTTAAAATGGATAGTGGAAAATGAAACATTTTCAATTAAATATATTGTATTATTAAAAAAAACAACCATACTAAGAAATTTTAAGCAAGTAATTGGCTATCTTTCGTAACCTTCCATTTTATTTCTTAAATATGTCGATCTTTTTTAATTAAATAGTTGTGTTTACAAAGTTATTTATTTAATTTAAATTAAAATGACGCCTCAAAGTGCATTTGCAATTAAATGGATAAAACTCGCATGCATGTAACCATATCGATAGCGAGATTGTTGAATTATAAGCCAGGCAACAATGAAATTAATATTGATAATCATAAATAATAATATATTTATTACTTCGAATTGCATTATTCAAATTTGAATTTGTGTATATCACTTTATTATGAACACGCTAAACGGGTTCTACACAACCCCTGCCTGTGTTAAGGCAGAAATAAATGGTAATAGTATATATATATATATATATATATATATATATTTTTTTTTTTTTATTAACAAAATTTTTGATACATATACAAATTAGGTACATACATAGTAATATAGAAGAAGAGTAACAAAAAAATCCCACAAAGGCGAAGCCTGAGCGTGGGTATTATAGTATTAGGATAAAACAGTGGTGTTTAAAAATTTTTTTTTTTTTAAACTTATAAAAAGTATATAGAGATCAATGTGATTGTTTTTTTTTACAGAAACACACACACACACACACACCCTAACACACCCTGACACACACACACACACACACACACTCAAACACACCCTCACACACACACACACACCCTCTCTCTCACACACACACACACACACACACACACACAAAACATAGATGCATGTATATTTCTTTGATTTACAGAAATTAATCTTTAATTTACAGAAAGACATGTGGTATTTTAGTTATTTAGAAACAGATAGCTTAAATTATAGAAAAAAGTTACTCGCTTCGAAATTATTTCTTATCCAACTTTTAACATTTTTATTATATAAGTTCAGGTTTTGACACATGTGTTATTTTGTGATATTTTATCCTTCATGCTAGCCTGTGTTATGGCGGGTGGATTTTACAGTTTGCGGACATAGAAACTATACATCACTATAATATAAAAAAGAAAAATAAGAAAAATGATGTATAGCTAGTTTGGGTTGCAAGAAGAGATTTGAGAAGTTAAAGAATTATAAGAAAATTTGAGAAATTATTAGTAAATAATTAATAAGTATGTATACTCGTACAGTTTACATCGGTCATAAATATTGAAACGTTGAAACAAAAACGGTTAATATGTTCGCTTAAAGTAAGGTATGTAGTTACCAGTTATCAATTTCTAAAATATTAAATATTTTGACGTTGTTGCACTCTTACGCAATATTAAGTAATACGAACGTCCCTGCGAAAAATTTGCAAAGGGCATTTAAGTTCATCGAACGGTGGAGGGCGAGACACGAAGGGCTGAGGGGTGGGGCCTGAAGGGAAGGAATGAAGGAAAAGTGACAGAGTTTCCAAAGGGAAACATAACTGCTTTTTGTTTATTTCTGGTCTCCGCACAGAACGCAAAGGAGCTTCACACTAACAGCTTAGACGGAGTCGTTAAGATTGCGGACAGAAAAGTAGGTTCTATGACGATGCCGATTGGGGAGACAGGTTGTATTTGTGTTCTCAGGCGACCAGACGGAAACGTCTATAAATATACCTAAGTATATTCTATAAAAAGAAAACTTTCCTGCAGGAAAAGTTCAGTGAAAATTAATAAAGCCTGATATAACTACCTGTGTTTAAGTGTGGCATGGTTTAACTTTAATAAATTCTAAACGGCACTAATCGTTGATTTGACCGATACAAATTTTGACACCGATAAAACTTGTGATAAAAAATATTGCCAATTTATTAAGTCTCTTCAAAATATTCTTAATCTGGTCAAAAACGGGATTTCAGGCCGTTAACGAATGAATTGATAGGTTTCCTACTAAACTTTTATTAAAATACCAACGTATTGAAACGATTTCGGAACCCGTGTTCATAAAATGTCTGAAATTTTCTTACTTCGTCATAATATATTAAGACCAACACAGGTGCATGAACACGTGTTTCGATATTATTACGAATTTTATAAAAGTTTATAAGGAAGCGGCCTGTAGTCCCGTTTTTTAATTTTTAATAAATCAGCGATACTCAAATATCTCCGTGCAACAGATTATCCAACAAATCTGAACATATTTTCATCCCTATACACCAGTAAATACCAGTTTTGATGTATTTTCTCCCTTCAGTTTCCCGAATATGAACGCAATCTTTCCACTAGCTCAAGACAATTAAAACTATTATAAGGCATCATAAAACGAAAAGGAAAATGATTTCATTGTTTCAAAAAGCCTTTAGCTAAATATTAAATAATTCGAAAAGAACTTATATTACGTAACTACGGAAAACGTTGGCTGGCCGCGCGGGATTATGAAGAAGTAATGCCGTTAGGTAACTAAGTAGGTACCGTACTTCGGGGTGAATTAGATTTTAAAAAAGTTATGGTAACTTTCATATTTTATTACTCGTATATAAATTTATTTCATGGTAATCACTGAAATGTCGAATATCGAAGTGTGATCACTTCACTTCCACGGATGAGGTGATTTGAAAAAAGTTTATTGTAGTAAAAAATAAAAGTATGTGTGAAATTGTAGTTTATTGTAGTAAAAAATAAAAGTATGTGTGAAATTGTAGTTTATTGTAGTAAAAAATAAAAGTATGTGTGAAATTGTAGTTTATTGTAGTAAATAATAAAAGTATGTGTGAAATTGTAGTTTATTGTAGTAAAAAATAAAAGTATGTGTGAAATTGTAGTAAAAAATAAAAGTATGTGTGAAATTGTAGTTTTTTGTGGTAAAAAATAAAAGTTTGTTCCAAATTGGTTGAAAAGACAATTATTTATTTATTTTTTAATCTTTATTGTTGGCCTTTCAAATAGGTACTGATTATTCCTGCTCGCACTTCCTGTAAAATTTTAAATTTTATCAAATCTCCATGTAAAGCCCTGCTGTTTTTTATACTCGGAGCATGATCGACTTCAAACCGTAAATTTTCCAAATTTATATCCTGAAGTGGATATTGATGTACGTTTTTGAAATTGTTAGCAACAATAATATTATTAATAGATTCAGAATATGAATAAACTCATACTGTTAATAAAAATACTTGTGCACTAGAATGTTTGCAGCAACACTCAAGACGTGCAAGATACACGTAAAATTTGGATTTTATTAGGCGTCATATAAGCGACTTAAGCCCTAAGCAAATAATTTACGTGAATTAAGTACCTCTGTCTCTATTTGTATATTTAAACACCGTAATATTATAATATGTAATGTCCTCTTGCATGTGAATTGGGTTAGCTGTAAGAAAAAGGATATACATGTAAGTTATACTTTTTGTATACTTGTACAATAACAGCTTTACTAAAAAACGTTTTGTAAATATTACTCTACACATAAGGTCAGAATAGTGAAAAGCTTCACTTATTACCATGGAGTTTGTTTGGTTAAAACGGTCTTAAACCAGTCTTAAGGCAGGCTTTTCCACGCCAATGGTGAAGGGGCGTGTAAGAATCTAATATGTAAGATGGTAAATGATTTTTGAATTTTCTCGTGATCTATTGATTGTATAGACTCCAATCGGTAATAACGTAGAAAATAAAACCGTTATCTTGAAATCTTGAAATTTGCGACTGATGTTTGAAAGAGAGACTACGAAAACATTGTGCAATATAGTTGTGAATGATGAATACTTGGAGCAGATGGAAAAGTTTGTGTATTTGGAGAGTGTGTTTATGAGCGATGGAAATGTTGATAGAGATATTAAAATAAGTGTAAATGCAGGAAACTCTATCAATGGAGGACTGAACGCAGTTGGCGCTAACAAAGTAATGTCCAAAAAAGCGCAGCTAGCAGTCCATAACGGGCTTCTGATAACTACCCTAATGGCAGAGGAAGGATAAACGTAGACTGAATGCTGTAGAAGTGAGGCGTACGTGTGGTAAAACTATGTTTGATCGTGTGAGAAATGTCGAGATTTGCAAAGAACGCAAGGCTGATGTAAGCTTAATAAGAAAGATTAAGAAAGGGAAGCTTAGATGATTTGGGCATGTAGAGCGAATGAACGAAGAAAGGAGTTTAAGGAAAATATATGACGCGAATTCGAATGGTAGCATAAGTCGAAGACGCCCGGGGAAAGTACGATCAAATGTACCAAATACTTGAGTCGGACGATGTTAAGAGTCAGTGTTAAGAGAACAACATAATAGAGAGAAGGAGTGTATGCCAAGACCGAGGAAACGACGTGATGGTTATTTAGAAATTAACGACTGCACCCCATCCGATCGACTTCACCTCATTTTCCCGATACTAAGTAGGAGTAAGTAAGCTCTAGCCTCAGATCTAGGACCGTTAAAGCTATGTTTCTTCAGTGGAACGGGGATTAGAAAGAATTAAAAAAAAACACGCTGACGATATTTCCACGCTTTTGCGGTGGTTTTGGACAAAACAACGAAAACTGATTCAGCGAAGCGATCGAAGGTTAAAGGATAAAATCCAATTTAGATACCTACTACAAAATGGACTCGAAAATTAAAGCCGAAATTTAATACTTCACATAGCCTCACTAAAAACTCACAAACGGTGAGCTCTGGCATCAATCAATTTGTTCAGCCTTTTCAATCGGTAAATTTTAATTCAACGCAGCAATTTGGGAGGCGGGTTTAGGTACCGCCGCCCCAGGAACCATTTATTGGATAACCAATATCTCTGCCATAGGTCACCCCAAGTGGTTCGCTACGTTTTGTTATTTAGCAGGGGTGCCCGGGTTCGGGTGAGGTGTACTCAGAATGTGCCTGCCCACCATCTGCGTTGCGTGACAGATCGGGAGAGGCTGGTTTGGGGAGACCCTTTAACCTCTCTAACTGGGGGCCTACTTTGTATTTTTCGGGTTAAAAAACCAGTAAGTTTGTGGTTTAACCTTTCCTTGCCGGTGCTGTTAACTGAGTGAACAAAGTCTCTAGTTACTAAAATATCTCTGTAAATATACTAACCACGGAGTTCATATTTTAGGGATTCCTCCGCGTTACATGTATGTATTGCATGCACGGACGTATATATAGTTTTGATAAGGGGGGGGTCCGCAAATTAAAAAAAAATATATAAGGTCATGTTTTCGTGAAAAAAATAGTCAGTCTTAATCAATCAGCCTTTATTTTTAAATATTATATATATAAATCATTCAGTCTCTGATATTTGAACTAAAAATAAACATAACATAATTATCGCTCCTTATTTAAATAAAATCGCTTCGTTTATAACATAAAAAAAGATATAACATAAAATAAAAGGTGGAAAACAAAATAACTTTTTTTTATACCTAATTTGTTAAGGTAGACTAAACAAAAATACTCTTTCATCTTAAGAACAAATAATTTGTTTTAAAATTGAAACACCTTTTATTTAATCACATAACCAAATAATTTATTCTAAACTTTGGTCATATTGTAAGGCACTCTTTTTAATGAACTACAATTATAAAATTAAAATAAAAAAGTATCATCCTACCTACAATAACAAAATATTTTTAATGCAAATAATACTTAATGTATGAAAAAAATAAGCGTTTTCTCTCAAGCTAAATGAAGAGCTTTCATCTTAAGAACAAAATAATTTCTTTTAAACTTTGGTCGTATTATTATGACACTCTTTTTAATGAACTACAATATAATTAAAATTAAAAATTACCTACCTACCTACAGTAACACTAACAAAATATTGTAAATTCAAGTTATACATGAAAATAAATGTAGTTTTCTCTCAAACAAAAAAAACTGACACGAGATTCATTGTTTTACAACTACTATTAATTAAAAATTATCATTCCTTATTTCAAATAAATTGTTGTGCTTTTTTAAATAAGTTATAACTTCTTCGTAAATAATATAAAAAAATAAACAGTATCTAGGTATTACCTGTGTGAACATTATTAACGAATAACATAAAATAAAAGGTAGAAAACAAAATTACTTTTTTAGGTGCACTAATTTCTTTAGGTACCTACCTACACTAAACAAAAAATACTCTTTCATTTTAAGAACAAAATAATTTCCTCTAAACTCTGGTCATTTTGTATGGCACTCTTTTTAATGAACTACAATATAATTAAAATTAAAAAGTACCATCCTACCTACAATGACAAAATATTTTTAATGCAATAATACTTATTTGAATATAATGAAAATAAAAAGTGTTTTCGTGGCTCGCAGTTCAGTGCACCGAACATGTCCGACCGCAGGACGAAATCTCCCGAATTCAGTTTCGGTTTCGGCCGTAGTTTCGGCTGGATGGCGGCCGAAACCGAAACTAAGCCGAAACTCGTTTTTTGGCCGAAACTAGGCCGAAACCGAAACCGAAAGTTCGGTCGGACACTACTTTAAAGTAATACATTTAGTCTTTTACGTTTAATTGCTAACTGATTAATAATTTCTTCGGAATCAAGTTGCACCGCCAGATCTCGGTGTACGCTCATTAAAGCCAGACCAGTAAGTCTTTCGTCGCCCATTTTATTTCTTAGGTAAGTTTTTAACCTCTTTAATGTAGAGAAAGATCTTTCAGGGGTTGCAGTGGACACTGGGAGTGTGGCTAAAATAATTAGAAGCTTTTTTATTAAAGGGAAAAACTGATCATCGCAGTTATCGATGGTGTCGATCACAGTTGCAGGTTTTTGTGCTACAGATTTCCAGTGATTGTGCCATATCTCATATTCACTCAGAAATATTGTGCCTTTATTTTCCCCACCCAGAAATGTTTGTGTAATCTTGTTAAGATTTTCTTTTATCCTGGAGTCATTACTGGTTTTTTCAGGTAGCAGCATTTGAATTCCTTCGATCGTCGATTCATGTGGTTTAAAACGAGCGTCGAGTTCTGTAATAACATGATCAATGAAAGGGTAAAACACATTTCGTCGGTAGTATATTTCGGCAGTTTCTGCTGCAATATTATTGCGCAGGGTTTGCCTTCCAGTTATGCTTGGCATTACTATATCGCTTGAACTCATCTGCTGTGCTTGCTCAAAAAGAATTGCGAACTGACTTTCGTTCCGAACATTTAGTAAAGTCGTTTTTACATTTTTTGTATATTCGCAAATGTTGGTCAAATCGACATTGACTTTCTGCATTGCTTTGTTAAGGTTTGCTGTATATGAAAAAACTTTTCTCAGTATAACTAAAGAAACAATAAACTGGCTGTTATCCATAGCGATTTGAAGATGGTATGCTTGAGTAGCGACGTCGCTACTAGCAGCATCTTGAAGTGCCCCAAGTGTTTCGCATATAACGGGAACCATTTCTGCAAATCTTTCGACAGCCACGTGTTTCTCGGTCCATCGTGTCTCACAAAGAGAGATAAGCGTTGAATGAGATGAATTAATTTGATCCGCAATTTTCTTCAAAAGTCCGTCGCGAAGCGGTGATAGGCGAAAAAAGTTTATTACGCTCTTAATGGTTCCGATACAGTTACGTATTATTGGTATCTCACATGAATGCGCTAAAACTAAGTTGAGAACATGAGCAACACAGTGTACGAATTGCGCTCTCGGGTATTGCTCTGCGATTATTGTTCTTACGCCCCGTAACCGGCCGCTCATCACTGCAGCGCCATCATAGCCTTGACCAATCCATTTATCCATATCCAAATTATATGATAAGAGATGTGATATAATAGTCGTTGCCAAAGCTTGAGCTGAAACATCTTCTACGTGGATGAATTCTAAAAAATCTTCCCGTATAACCGATTTCCCAGATGAGCAGTGTACGTAACGTAAACATAACGCTAATTGTTCTCGCCGTGATATGTCTTGTGTTTCATCAGCAAGTACAGTAAAAAAACCAGCCTCTTTGACCCTATTAAGTACTTGCGCTTGAATAGCACTACCACATAGTTCAATCACTTGATTTTGAATTCCTGGTGACGTATACATGGCTCTACTGTGAATGTTTTGTGTTAGTAAATGATTTTTATGTGCTTCATCGCCAGATCGCGCACGAAAACGAAGAAGTGCTCTAAAACTACCATCATTATGTTCGGGTTCATTTATCCCAATTTCTCCAAAATCACGACTTCCTCTTAGTGCTATTTCTTGCCTTCCACAAAGAATAATTGTTTCAACAATGGCTTTCAATCTTTTTCTGTTCTCTTCGGCAATTTTACTGTTTTCTGCATTCATGCACTCTATAACATCAAACGTTTTTCCTTCCATGATCCTTGCAAAATTTGCTGCCTGCTCAACAGCAAATTTATGATACTTAGTATCTGCATGGTGATCAAAGCTCTCTAAAGCTTTCTTCCAGCAAGTTAATGGTTTACTAACCAAGGCTCCAAGTTCTTGCTGACCACGACCGCCATGCTTTTTTCCAAATAAAACACATACTTTGCAAAGTGCTCCCTGCATGACGTTTGAATATACAAGCCATGAGTACCTGGTAGTCCAATGGCGTTGAAAATAAAGTTTCTTTTTACCAGTGATAGTGACTGGAAATTTAAATGTATCCGGAGGGGTCCAAAGCTCTTTTAATGCTCTCAGCTTTTCCTCGTCATTGCTTGGAGGATGACATACGTAGAGCGCAATATCATAACCCGTCCTGGCTGCGGCTGCGGACGTAGCCGAACACAAATCCATCCTGGCTGTAACAAAGACATATTTGACTAAAACAAAACAACAGCACATACCCATCTTCAAACAGCTTTTTGGTCATATTTAATTGTAAGAATAATAATAATAATTTGTGACTCTAATACTCTAATCCATACTATAATTAAATCGTAAGCGTTCCGTTTCTGTAAGTACATAAATATTTACAAAAAAAAAACAATTCATACGCACTATAATTATGTTACTGAGGTCAATAAAATAGTTATTAAAATTTTTGTCTGTTTGTCTGTGCGTTTGACCACGCTAATCTCAGAAACGGCTTAATCGATTTGTATGCGGTTTTGTTTAACATTTTAGTCTATGTTTCATTCCAATCGGTTCATAAACTAAAAAGTTATGTTAAGAATAAGAATTTTCAACTAAAAATTAAGTCTACGCGAACAATGTCGCGGGCACCAGTTAGTTGTTAGTTAAATATAATTGTATTTCTTTCTGTTAAAAGGCGAAATGATTTTATAACACTTAGGTACACGTCGCATATACACTGAAATTACCATTTGTCAAATATTTTATGCTCACGGCAAAACATTTGTTTACAGAAATTCTCTGGGAATAAAAATAAGAGCAGGATAAAAGTTTTTAAAATTCTAGTAACTGGGTTCCTTCCTAATAAAATAAACAAGAGACTTACCTTTCTTCACTTCATCGTCATCAGTATCTGTGGATGGCCCCGCTCTATTTATTCCTACTTCTTCAATATGACAGGATTCCACATTGTCTTTTGATAAAAGTTCATTGGGATTTGGTCTCTCTTTCTTAGAAAAAAAACTCAAAAGAGATACCTGATTTGATCGTTTCATACTTTTTAAATGCGACACTTCTTTCTGTATTAAAACAACTGACAACTGCGCAACGCGAAGAGACAAAATAGACTAAACTAGATTCTAGCTTGGTATGGTGCGCGCGGCCGAAACGCGGGCGGCGGCGGCGCGCCGCGGCGGGGGCACTGCCCATTCCCCCGCTCCCCGCACTGTGGCGGACTTAAGAAACTATCGTATTCTACAATCGGCGCGGTGCAATGGGGGGGGTCCGGACCCCCAAGACCCCCCCCTTATATACGTCCGTGATTGCATGTAATAATTATGATAGATAAATATTTACCGAGTGTAAAGCACCGGAAAATGTGGATTTTTTAACACCATAAGGGGAGGGTTAGGGAATGCAATCCCGGTATACCGGGATCCCGAAATACCGAGATCCCGCAGACATTTTGCTGGACTAATCTCGGTCGAAAATTTTGCGGGAGCCCGCTGGACTGGCGGGATTACAGAGAAGCGTAGCTTCTTCGAGGAAACGGATTTCAGAGCGGCGAACTAACTTGACAGCGGTTTTATTATACTTACATGATCCATATAAGTACGAAGAAGACAGAAGTCAATTTATTAATGTTGATGACACATTTAGTCTACCTTCAAAAAGTGTAATACGCAAGGCAATCAAAACTATAGTCGAAAGGCTAGAGTACACGGACACAGGTAACAACGCAGTAGCCACTGCTCCTGCTGACGCTGATGATCCTTACGATGACGATGACGACACTTCTCTCGCTAATCTGGAGACAAACGCAGCAGCAGCAGAAGCACCAATGTCACTTCAAGACGAACTCGAACTTACTTTGATTAGTATGAAGAGTTCGAGATCAACAGCCCATCAACAACCTAGATCTGGCAATATGAGCAACCTTGAGGTTTTGATAAAGAAGGAAATGAATTACTTCGAGTCCGGTGGATTAAAAGGCACATACCTTCAATTCACTTACAATGCGCTAATGACTATTGTGCCAACCAGCGTGGAAGCTGAACGAGCTTTTTCAGCCGCTGGCTACCTTGTGTCCAATATCAGAAGCCGTTTATCAGATGACACAATTAATACTTTAACTTTTTTACGAAGCTATTTCCAAAATAATGTTTAATTAAACTTATGATGCTCATTGTACAAGAATATTGTTTATCGTGTGAACGTTATTATATAAATTTAAGTTTCAGTTCAGTTTCAGTTTCAGTGCCGGCAATCCGGGCGTTTATTTTATTTTCATTTGTGTACATAGATTTCTTTTACCCTGTTATATAACTGTTAAAGCTATATAATGTATTATGTGTGAACTTAGGACAGTTAATGTTATAAAGTGTTCGTATTATACAAATAACCCTCGCCATACTAGACGGCCAGCAGGGCTTGAAACTCTAACCTTACAGGGGTGGGTATTAGGCAGTCTCCAATGAAATAGGTTGTTGTGATATGGGATGTTTATTATTACATATAACGGATGATCAGACAGTTCTACATTAGATACATAGCAGTTTAAGTCCTAAATGTTCTAGGGCAACTACGGAATCTATAGGCTCTGATTGACATAAGTACATTAAAAGCTCACGTGTAAATTACGGCGGATGCCGCAACGATGGGCGGAGGCGGCAACGATGGGCGGATGCCATAAGCGGGAGGCCTAGGCGGATGCGGCAAACGATGGGCGGATGCCATAAGCGGGAGGCCTAGGCGGTGGCGGCAAACGATGGGCGGTAGGCGGCGGCCGTCAGCGTGGGCGGGCCGTGGGCGGTAGCTGGCAACGGCAGAGACGATTGAGATGGGGCTGATGCACTGATCGGATTGCCAAGGGGCTCCTCGCGATCAGGCTGAGCTGGACGGACGCTCAGGACTGAGGCAGGGGTCTACGAGTTCACTGTGGGGCAGCCGGCATCAGACAGTGGTAAGAGGCTGGCGGCGAGGGCGGTAGTCGGCAACAGGCCGGGACGATGGAGATATGACCCAGCTGTATAATGTAATGGCGCTGGTTGGCGGGCATCAGGCAGAGACACAGGTCTGGGCGGGAAACGGTTCGCCGCCTCAGACTGATGAGCACGATGGAGACATGACACCGCTCTATAACGTAATGGAGCCGTGGTTCTTGGTGATGGCCTGGAGTATGGAACTTGGATTTGGAAATACGGCACATTTATAAAACATAATGAGGCCGGTACTTAGTTACGTACGCAAATTGGCGGTAACCGCGAACTCGGAACTCTTCCATAGTGTTGATCTCTACGGGCTCGGCGGTAAACTGGCGGGTCCTGGGTCGGCCGCAAGCTTGTCCCCTCGCTATCTCCCCGGCGCGTAGAAGGGGATATCGCTCCTTATAAGGACACGTTTTGTATTCTGGCCATTTGATTGGTTGTTATTACGCGCGGGCCGTATCATGCAGAGACATCGCGAACTCACGCGTATGTATTGGTGTGTTAACATGTTATTAGTACGTGATTCGATTTCCAGCCACGTGCAGATATATCCAACAACTGCGCAGTAAGCTTGTTACTATGTGCAAAACATAACAACCCACCTCACTAGACAAAGTCTGTTCCGAGGCGGGTATGTTATGTAAATTTATGTCTTATCTTATTCTTTGTCAATTTATGACTTAAACTTTACCTATGTCTAACTAAAGGTATACCTATTAATAAATCATTTAAAATGTCCCAAAGAACTTGTTTTATTATAGGTATAAATTTAAAAGTCTAAAAACAAGGTTGGTAAATCGAGGTATTAGGTCTTTATTATACGATTGATTAGATATCTAAGTCCACTCTACTGGATCCCGCAAATACCTGGATCCAGCGGGACTAAGATTGTTCAGTCCCGCAAATACCTGGATTGACATTTTCTTGCGGGATTGCATTCTCTAGGGAGGGTTAATACGGGTTTGTGACGTGGCTAAACCGGCTGCACAGAAGTATTGAAAGATACTGAGATGGTCCCTGACCTCTCGACATGTATCACATATGTGATGTCCGTCACTTCTGCACACGCTGATCCTAGATTCCTACCCAATCCTGTGTTTATTTGGAGAATTCCAACAAGCGAAAAACATATTTTTTTAAAGTACCTAGACACTTTCACAGAGTACCTAAAAACCTATAGCACAATATTTAACAGAAAATTATTTTAATTAGAACTGATTTATACGTGATTTTTCACGGATCTGCGCTAGAAACTTATCGAAATATGTATAAAAAAAGAAATTAAAAAACGTTCTCTCCTACTGGTTACGCAAATTATTAATCAATTAATAAGAGGCACATTTCACGCTACCTGCCACGATGATGTACCACGGATGGCCTATATAAGCGGACGCACAGCCTTGAACGAGCACAGATCCCGAACCGGTCGAGGGCTCAAGACCTGATCCTAGTAGCGAGATGTTTCGTCCCTTTCAGTAGGTTAAAGAGTAAGATTTTTTGTATATGTATAACGCGCCGTGTCACCTTTCCCGTGAGTATAGTGATATTGTTTTATAAAACCGTTTATTGTTATTTCTTACTTTTCCAGCAATAAAGTGTTTGTAGGTATCCAATGTCTTTACATATTTATATTTAAAGATATACCTACCCCCGTAAAAGCTATGCTTGTGTGTATGAAGATTTTTCTCAATGTTTTTTTTGTATTTTAATGTTTTTATTTTATATACAAGATATATTTTTTTGTTTAAGTTTTCAATATATTTTATTAGTTATGTTTTGAATTCTTTAAAGATATTATTAAGGGATCTTACATACTGGAAATTTATTAAAAATTTTGTTCTTAGGTATTTGCAGTTTTGTTGACCCAAAGTCTTTTTTACATATCGGAATCGGTAACATGTATTTACCTGACATTTGTGTTTCTGAATGGTGCGGCTTTATTTAAAATAGTATCTTCTTTATATTATGGAAAGTTGAGTGCTTTAAGAACAGAGTACTTCATTTTACTGACCGTAATCGTTAATCTATCATCATTATTATTATATATATATATATATATATATATTGATTGAAAATGTACCACGTAATTGCATAAAATGACTAGTTTAGCAGGTTCAAATTTTAAATTCTTTAATATAAATATTTGATATAAAAACAATATTTTAAAATTATTTAATGATTAGTTTTTGCGCAATGCGAAGAGATTCTGTATGGGTTTTATAAGCGCAATCCTATAATACCATATTGAATTACGGATTGACAGAAAAAAAAGCGAAGTAGGTCATTCTTTTTTAGAATCTGTCTCAAACAGCTAAAGATATAGGTTAACTTTCGTACTCGGCATTGGTCTACAGTGATGCGAATTGAAATTTTATTTCAATTAAATACATAGTAAGTTACAGTGGTGCTGTTGGTTTGGTACAGAATGAATTCTAATGTTTATTTCATACGGTGTTTTTTTTATGAAGAGCAATACGTAATGTTTTTTAAGAGTGTAAATGTTAAGGTCCCGTAGTAAACGTTCAAAGATCGTTTGAAAGGGAGATATTTAAATACGAATGTTAGAGGGAGCGCGCTAATTTAAAAAAAACGAAAATAATTAAGCGAAATTTGTGAAACTATTTAATAAAACACTATTCGTTTGAAAAACAGTAAAACAGTCTTACGACAAATGCTTTAGTTGCATTTAAAGATAAACTGTGATTTTTTTTTATACCTATAACATATTAAAGAACAGAACAAAACGTGTAACTTCATATAAATACCGTTTCGACATTACAAATGTATAAATACAGTTTTTTTCAATAAGAGGTGTTATTTTGATATTCAATCGTAAAAGATCAATGGTTTCGTTGCTTGTCTGGCACGTAGCGCCGTCTTGTTGAAAGTAAACGGTGTCCAGATCAATACCATCCGATTCTGGCCATAAAAAATCATTAATCATCTCTCGATAGCGCAATCTATTCACCGTAACTGTTGCTCCAGCCTCATTTTCGAAAAAGTAAAGTCCAATGACTCCGCCGGACCATAAACCGCACCAAACAGTCACACGTTGAAGATAAAGAGGCTTTTAAACAATAACTCTTGGGTTTTCCGAGCCCCAGATGCGACAATTTTGCTTTTTGACGAAGCCACCGAGGTGGAAATGGGCCTCATCACTCAAGGTGATTTGCATTTGATTCACTCAAGTGAATTTTAATAATTTCAATGCGTCGTTGAAGCGTGTATCGTTCCATTTTTATTAATGGTGTAGTTTTTACTTGTCAAATGTCAACAAATGACAGCTTTAAAAGTCACATCTACCGAAATAGCGGGCTATTCAAAATAACACCTCTTATTGGAAAACCCTCTATTATCTTCAAAAATAACTTTTTTTTGGAACTTAAAAAATTAAAGAGAAATATATTATAAATAGGTATAAATTGGGAATGCTGGGCAGTTAAATGTGTGTTTATTAATATAAACTACACGAAGAGAATCTATTTTAAGTTTATAAAATAAATAAAATCAGATAGATGGTTATTTCAATAATAAAATAGAACCAGTTTTTAATGGTTTTAGCAATAAAAAAATCGATTAAAAATCATTAAAATCGTTCGAATCTTTGTTTGAATTATGTCAATTAAAAAAAACGAAGTAATCTCATTTCTTATGTGATTAGTTAGTCAAATAATTAGAGACCACCGAAGTGGTCAACCGATGAAAGTGTATTACGGGCGTGTCTGTGCGTTCGAAGTAAGCTAATTTTCAAATATATGAATTCTTTCTTGTGAGAAAATCAATTACATTGGCCTGTAATAATTACAATTACTAGGAGTCAAAAGGTATTGTAAAATAATGTTTTATTTTTAATACATTTTTACATTTGTTGATTCTTATGGGGTTCCCCGTTCTAAGGTCACATTGTTCATGGTAATTTGTGTGAATTATAAATTGCAAATTTGGTCAAGTTTTTTTTGTACGTTAATTTTTTTACATGTTCAAAATAAACAAGAGGCAAATTATAAAGCGAAATAACATAATATTGTACAAGAAAAATGAATAAAATGTAAATTGGTGACATCCGTTTTCTTTCAAATCGGTATGGATCACATTTGAAGGGCGTTCCTAACTGTTCAGTGGTTAAGACATTTTACCGCCTCAAAAAAATCAATCCATAAAAAAAGTAAAGTTTTTTTACTACCGTAGGTACATAAATTTTCAAATGTCTTTTAAAACTTAAAAAAAACATTATCTTAGGATTGAACCCTCCTATCCAGAAACTGGAGTCGACAACTCTACCAACCGAGCCAAATCTCGATTGGATAAGACCGATATTTATTGCGTACATTAAATGCGATAATTTCATCGAATTTAAGAGAAATGCGTATATGTCCGCGTGTGTACGCCTCATTACTACTAAAAGTTAATAGAATGCATTGTCATCGACAACGACTCTATGTGATGAGTTTCAGCTGGATCGAATGTCGGAAAGAGGGTTAATTTCCACTTCCAAGATTTGCATTCATTGACGAAAATAAAATTTAAATTCAAATAGATGTACTACAAGACGTGGACATATTGGCTTCGTTATTTAGTTGAGAAGGGCCACCACAACCGTGTGTGGGTTTTTGTGAGAAATTGAGTCAAAGTTTGCAGCGTCACGTATCACGTCCCGTAGTATGCGGAAATGTATATTCCGTGAACGGCAGCAATTTTGTACATAACATATTCTACTTGCGTCTACCACTGTAGCTTTATTTAACATGCATATTTGAAAATAGTTACCTGGCCTATATATAGAAAGCAAGGAAGTTTATTATGTCTGTAAGTAACAAGGCGATAAAAAGAGCAAATAATCCAATTGTCGCACACAGTAACCGTGCAATCGCCTTCCTAAGTCTAACGCTCTTTACGAGCAATGTAAGGGGCTTAGGCTATAATATTATATATTATTATTGGAAGTGTGTTCAGTGGTAATCTGAAGTTACTATCACCATTATAAATATCTGCCTATACGAATCATTTTCTAAGACCAAAAAATAAATGCAACAAGTGCCTTACAGCGTTAGGGGAATATATAATATACGAGTACAGTCGTACACGACTGGTAGACTGGTACAGGTAGTCGTACATGACTACCATGATACGGGGACGAGCCTTCGTAGTATGGTAGTCGAGAGAACTCAAATAAAAGGTAAACATTTTTTGTTTTTGAACTTTAAAAAACATCTCGCGGATATGGTCGTCTATAGTCGATATTAGTAATTATAGTAGATGTTATCTTCGGTAGTCGATATTAATCTTGTATAGTAGATATTAATTAATCTTCCGTAGTCGATATCAATCTTCTACGCGTATATTTGCGATCGCAAAACACGAAAAGTAGTTGACCGATATCGCTGAAAATGTAAAAGTTTGTTCTTATTAGTTCCAGGAGTGTTTAGAGAGTAGTTTGAATGGTAGAAGAAGTCGAGGACGCCCGAGGAATACTTAACGCATTATCTCTGCACGGGAATGAGATAAGGAGCGGAATTAAAATCGAAGAAGTGTAGTTTTTTAACAGTAAAGTATTGTGGTTGAATGGTGGAAGAAGTCGGAGACGTTTGAAAAAGACATTAGCAATAGCGATACATTGCGGGGTCCACTAGAAGTAGATATTAGTCTTCTGTAGTCAATATTAATCTTATGTAGTCGATACTAATCTTCTGTAGTCGATATTAATCTTGTATAGTAGATATTAGTCTTCTGTAGTCGATATTTGTATGCTTTTTATTTATATTAGCTCCGCACAGGAGACCCTATAAAAGGGCCTGAAAATAATTTCCCCGAAGGACTATGTCGTCTTATCTGAGACTACAAGAGGAAAAGAGAAAGATTTCAAATTGGTGGCAGCTTTAGACACGTGTCAGTTAAGTATGAGAGACACTGTGTTTATTATTCAAGCTACTATTGGGGAACTTGGACTTAATTTTGACGAATTTTCAATAAGAAAGTTTTATATCCAATGAACTCGCACGGAAAATTTCGAAGATAAGGTGCAGACTCTCTGTTGTGATACCACAGCTTCGAACATATAATATCAATTGTGATTGAGTTCAATTAGAACAAAAACTAGATAGGTAATTGCTTATTTTTTCTTGTCACCATCATGTTTATGAACTGGTATTGAAATGCGTATTTCAGGCAAAAATCAAACACGTGACCTCAAGCCCGGATATTTTTTTTCACATTAACCTATACAGGAGGTCCTAAGGAAAATGATATCCCTCAGAGCCTATGTCATGTTTGGGAATGCTGTGTGGGGAGTATTTTTAAGGAAAGGAAGAAAACACATATGAGAGGTTGGCAGACGTATTCGATACATTGCATCTTATAAATTGGTAAGTATAATCAACGTTGCCATAATGCGAAAAGTGACATGATCACCATGTTTAAAAAAAATTTTACTCCACAAACACATAACATATATATATTTTTAAATATATATTTCGATAGTTTAAGCACGTACAATAAATGTAACATAACATTCTCCAAGACAAATGATTTTATAAAAAAAGTTATTTGGTTTGAAAGATGAAAATTCAGTCAAGTCAAGTCACCCCATTTAACTTAACTATTTTTAAGTCTAACTAGTTTTAAAAAAAAAAATCACGACTTTACCAGATTATATTTAAACATATATATGCACATCTTATTTTACGATTTGAGCTTGAAAAACAGTAAAAAGATTATGGAAAATCAAAGACATAAAGATGCTGTCTCTATTTAGGTGACGGAATAACACAAGAGAGAACGGAAGAAGATGTCTACCGAATAAGAATCCCACCAAGTATCAAGCGATATTTGAACGAATCGAAAGAACGATTCTTTTACACGCGGTAGTACCAACTACCCCCAGACAACCAGGGAGACCCTGCTGAAACCTCAGAAATACCACCCGGCAATATACGCGATAAATACCCCCAACTTGTATCCGAGGAACTATGTTGAAGTTTCATTCGGTGGGCGCTGGGAGAGAAAGTATCGTGTTTAATATTGCACGGGAAAAATAACCAACAAGGGCAGTCAGCCAATTATTATATACTTATTATGTTGCAAATTGTTAAAACAAGAATTTAATAAAGATTCTAAAATAGTTTTTTTCTGAAATTACTTTCAAACGCAACCAATAAACAATTATGTAGAAAGACAGATTTTTTAAAATTTTAATAGATTCAAAATAGTTAATATAATAGGATTCTGTTGCGCTGGTTAAAATTATTATCTCATAAGGTGTTAAAATTCCACTGAAACCAACTCTTCTTAGGATGTCAATATTAAAGGGCTATGTGAAAGTGTTAATAGAGGTTTACATACATATAAACAAAAGTGCCCTCTACCCACAGTCTTTCCTAGGTAGGATGTGAAAGTGTTACTAAAGGTTTACATACTTACAAAAAAAAGTGCACTACGTCCACAGCCTTTCCAAGGTAGGATGTGAAAGTGTTAATAGTTGAGGTTTACACAGTTATAAACAAAGGTGCACTCTACCGACAGCCTTTAAGCAGCGATTCCTGGGCTGGATTTGAAATGTTTAAGTCGGTTTGCTGTCCGATGTAATTTTTTTCAATAATAAACAAACGTACTTATATTTGCTTCACACGTCGCCACTGATTAAAACCTAGCACATCACTTGTTACGCACTCCGTCTCGTTCCAGTAGTACCGCAGAGAAGAGACGGAGCTTGAATAATAATGCGGGCCGCTACAATATGGCGAAAAATTTTCTTATTTCAATACTTGCTAGTTATAAAAAGTTGTCTTAGGTCTTTGATGTTAATAAACAAAAAGTTTATTAATGTTATCATTTATCATCCTTAGGTTCCCCCAAGCGATTGAAAATTAGTTAAAAAACGATTATGTGAGGAAAGACTTATAATTACAATAAAAAAATATTTACAATCAAAAAGAGTTACAACATTAAGTACTTGTTATTGAGAATGCATAAATAAATGTGGTAAATTATTTCGGTATGAAATAACGATTTGTTTCAATTTTTTGCGTACATTTCCAAGGGTTTGTGGTGGTAATAATAAAGCCCTTCCTGTTCTTCTTGCCACATACTTTCTTAAATGTTTCAGTCACGATGTTTAACCGATTGTGTGTAACATTGCAACCTGTCAAATTAGATGAAAAAAGAACTGACTTCAGATGTTAGGCATTCCACTAGTTTTTCTTTCAAAATGAGAGGATGTGCGATTGGCGTATCTTGCCAAGATATCATACCAATGTAGTTTGTGCATCAACATTCTATGATGGCACTTTAAATGTTCTCTCCGGGTTTTACGTTTAAATATTCCAAGCCCGCCGTCCCACGGGTCGGTAAGCAATCGACATAAATCAAATGCTGTAAAACCTTGTGCAGAAAAGTTCCACACTAAACTCTGCTGCAGATTATTACCTTAATATAAGAACTTAATTTTCTGCGCAGGGTCTATCGGCTTATATCTATTGCTTACCGACCCGTGGGACGACGGGCTTATTCTCTAGCTTCCAATAAACGCCTTATCCCAAGTTTTTGGTGGTATACAATTCATCGGTTATCATCGTCAAGAGTACATTTTCAGGATAAGCTTAGTAAGCATTTTGCTTTGTCACAGGATTAATAATTATTTTTAATTCGTCCGGAAGATAGCGAGAATGGTTTATCACATTAAAACTATGCCTTGCTTCATCTTTGCACGACCCGTATAGTTTCATATCAAACCACGTAGGAACGTAAACTTTCTTGACAAACATGGTTAATATGACCAAATTTTCTGCTGCCGTTACTCTTCCAATACCGTGCTTGTGACACCACTCTTGGGTTTCTTATGGCAAGATCAGGATAACAACGTCCGCTGAAAACTGTTTTGAAATTGTGAAGCAAGTATTTTCGATCGGTATTTAAATCAGATTACGGGACGTATTCTACTAGCAAAATATGACAATAATTATGTGGCGCGGGAAAAGTACAATGGTTGAACTATCCAATTTAATAATCAAATGGCGTAGAAGCTGCTTGTTGCAATGAAAAAGACAGAACAGCCACTGCACTGGACGATTCGAATGTTTCTCCATAGTTTGAATCACACATCTAGTTATACCTGTATTAACCGTCACAACTAATTGCTTTTAAATGGTCAAGTGAAATGTTTTGTCAAGCAAAATATTCTATTATTGCTTTGGTTACTTTAACATCAGTGCCTGATCTAGGGGTAACATACATGGGGTAACATGCGTCAAGAAATGAGAGCCTGGTTACATGATTAACAATTTATTTATAATATTTGTGTCCTTTTTTACGTAAATCAAAGTCTTGTACTTTCGAGCATAAAAAAAATCCACCTACTTTATCCTAAGTCTTTGCTTTCATGATTTTAGATCTGGTACGTAGTTCTGCACAACGCAGTCTATTTTAATCTATAACTTTATTCGTATTATTCTTAGTTATTATGTTGAAATCATAATACGGCAGGAGCGATTGCTATACCAGCTCAATCTGATACGTGACACAGATCTCGGAGAGAACTGTAAAATATGGAGATTTACTGATCGTCGGAGGGGTAGAGTCTTGGTAGCCTTGGCCGACTAACGCAAATAAAGGAGGAAGTGAGGGTGGGGTTGGGGACTGCGGGCGGACGTGTTTTAATGTAAATAAATACAAAAATAATAAATGTTAGTTGTATCTACCAAAGCTATAAATCCTATTAAACTAAATCTCATAAATAAACATCATTTAACTCTACCAGAATATTTTATAAAGCGACTGAAAACATCGAATATTTAGCAAATTTTCTCAAACTTCAACGGACCCTCGGAGCCTAAAGATATTTTTAGAAACTATACTATTTTGATGTTTTAGAAACAAAAATAACTTTTCGTTACTAGCACGCAATTAATTCTGAAGAAAAAAATCGACTCAAACTAGCGTACAACGTGATCCGTTGCGTCGTGTGGAAGTGTAATTAGTGGAGACGTGTGAAGGAAAAAATATTTTTTGTTTGTAATTGCACAAAATTTCGTCGGAAAACAAAACGACATTAACATTTTTTACTCAAATATCTCCAGTGTTCGCTATCTTATTCGCGGTTAAAGTTTTTTGGTACATACTGATAAGCCCCGCACATCCAAAAGCGCGGGCTTAAAAAAATAAATTTGGTTTCTATTAAAAATTAAACGTTGCTTGAAATGAATCTATCTACGTTTAGTGATCAGATCTGAATAGCCAGGTACTTCCCAACCTTTCTCTTATAGATACCAGATAACACAGTTCCTCAAACTTAGTTTTTCGAATTGGAAGTGTAAAAGAAAAGTATCCACTTAGGTAACATGTAAAAGAGAAATATTGTTGCTTGGTTTCATCAATAGAATAACTTCTGACTTCAAAAATATAAATACCCTAAGAACTGCTCCTTGGTTAGTCCCCATCTCGAATATGCTTGTGTTGTTTGGTCTCCTTTTTATGCTGTTCATATTGAATCAAATTGGAGGCTTGGATTAGAAAAAGGAAATTACTCGTATGGTCAAATTGAAATAATTTTCTCCAAACTTGATCTCATTTGTTTCTTCAAAATGATTAATTGTATTATTGATTCGCCTACTTTACTACAACTCATCCCTCCCGTAGACAAATAAGGAACTGCTCTTCCTCAATCACCATTCAACTAATTATGGCTATAATTCCAAAAAATTCCTCCAAAAGCATATAGACCAGGGTAAGCATGCTGCAGGCTTATTTATAGATTTAAAAAAGGCTTTCGATACGGTTGACCATGGGATACTACTAAAGAAGCTAGAACACCTAGGCATAGTAGGCACTCCCCTGAAGTTACTGTGTAGCTACCTCTCTAACCGACACTGTCAGACCTTTGTTGGAAAAGGGACAAGCAGCATGGGAACGATAAAATGTGGCGTGCCTCAGGGCTCCGTACTTGGACCATTACTATTTTTAATATATATAAATGATATTGCTAAATGGGGACTTAAGGGTACAATATAACTCTATGCAGATGACACAGTGATTCTTTATCACAATAATGATTTAAACGAACTTGAAAAGGAAATGGAAAGGGATGTAGCTTGCCTGGCAAACTGGCTGCGATTAAACAAACTTAGCCTAAACATAAAAAAAACACATTACATACTGTTTGCAAATAAAAAAAATGTAAGTCTTAATATAAGTCTTGATAATAACCGCCTTGAAAGGGCTGATGTTACAAAATATCTTGGCCTTTTCATTGATTCACAACTCACATGGAATCACCAATTTAAACATGTTCTATCCAAAATTACTCCTATAACTGGTGTTTTATATAGACTTCGAGGGTTACTTCCTCCCTCTCTATTAAAATCGATTTACCATGCTATGATTCACTCACATCTAATATATCTCGCCGGAATCTGGGGATTTGCTACAAAAAAAAATGATTTCAGAAGTCCAAGTCGTCCAAAATAGAGCCCTGCGAAATATTTTCAGTTTACCTTGGGACACACATGTCAAAGACATCTACAGAAACACCCAAATACTTCCTTTTAATACCATTCCCACTTTTGAAATAACAAAAACTATATTACAAGTAATTCAACACTCGGCACATTCCAACACTACACTCTATTACAATTACGACGTAAACCAACACAACACAAGAAATCACAACAAACTACATATACCAAAAATCAAATCAACAAAATATGGACTAAGATCCCTAGAATACATAGCTCACACAAAATATAATCAACTACCCAACGAGATCAAATGTGCAAGTCAATGTAAAAAGACCCAAACTATGACTATCTGAAATAATAATGCTCTGTATGTCCCATCATATGTCCATTTAATACATACAGCTATATGTTTCATGTAATGCGTATCATTCCCGCAATGAGTTTATTAACTCCTGGGAGTACAATGCTTTATATAATATACTATATTCTGTATTGAATACTTTCAGTAAATAAATAAAAATAATTCACCAATGTCCAAAAATCAATTCAAGTCAAGACCTTGATTTTTTTCGGTTAAGTTCAAAATGATTTTTATCGGTCACTAAAGGAGAAAAGAAATATTATAAATATATAAATAGTCTTGACTTAGCTTTTTTGATGAAGTCTGTCTTTTGTCTCGCTTTAAGATACCATTCTTTACTCTTATAATTTACATTTTTTAATAAAATTTCGAGTTATTGTTTTTAAATTAGACGTAAGTAAATAAATAAATTGTGAATAAATTAATAAAATTAAAAACATAGCATTTTACTTGACTAACTGCGACCCTGAGTTATTATTACATCGAGTTGCAAATCATCAGGTACTCGTATAATGCAATAAACGTGTCATTATGTAGGGTTACAAATAAATTCAATTATAAACCTACCCACTGAAAATTTATTTGCTGTAAAAATGTGCATATTTAATAACCGTTACTAATGAATGAATTATCGGTAAGATATACAGGTTGTCCGAGGGTAAAGTGCACTAACTTCGGATGGTGATTCTGCACGATTTTTTGGCTACTTAACTAAGTACCTTAAAACGGTGGAATTTTTGAAAAGTCTTTTGTCCTTTTTACTTGTTCTATCGTTTAACCCCCGAAGTTAGCGCACTTTACCCCCGGACACCCTGTATAATGAAAAAGCAGAAATCATGAAAAGAATTGCAAACTTTTTTAATGAAAAATATTAATTGTGAACAGCGTTTTTTGTTTTTATAAACGTTTCACGTTGCATAATAGTCCCAAGGATTTTATTTCTGTAAAACATGGATTGCGTTGATTAAAAATCGTGTTACGACACAATTCATTAGATGGATAATAATAAAATTGTGTAGGTAGGTACTAGGTACGAATATAAACGCCAATTTTATCGTTGCTGAGAAGAATTTAATGTTATTTTTCAAGTGATAATGTCAAGTTTTCCATTGTTGAGCAACATGGAGAAAAATAACTTTTTTTAATGTACTTATTTGTCTATACTTGTATATTTTTAAATTAGTTAATTTTCATAATCTTGTCGAAGAAGCTACCGGCTTTGAAATATGTAGATTAGGTATTATTAATTCAAAGTGGTGAATTCAAAGTATTTCATTTCCATGTAATAAAAATTACTAATATTGTATATTGCTAATTTATCAAGAATCTCTTTAAATTATTCGTAATCTAGTTAAAAACGGGATTGCAGGCTATTAACGAACAAATTGATAGGTTTCCTAATAAACTTTTAATAAAATGCGAATGTATTATCACGATGTAGGAACACGTGTTCATAAAATGCTAATACTTCTTATTTCGTCATTGTATATAAACAAGACAAATGCAGGTGCATTAACACGTATTCCGATATATTAGGAACGATAAAGGTTTATCAGAAGACGGCCTGCAATCCCGTTTTTAACCGGATTACCAATAATTTGAAGAGATTTTTAATACATTTACAATACACATTTTTCTCCACGTACATAGGTCAAACTGGCCAGTGAATGATTATCTTTTCAAGAAATAATGATTGCAAAATGTTTAATCGTCTTCCCCCGAAGTAAGAGAAAACTGACTTCTGCCGGTTTATTTCGGTGATGCTAGTTTCTTTTAAATGTATAAAACATGTTATTATTATAGTGCCATCAATTAACTAATAATAAGAAAGTTATTTTCATAAATGCACGCTTTTCATTTCGAACACTATACCTACAAATAATAATTGCCAGCACCTTTTAAGGATAGTCATAATAGAAATGTCATAAGGGTGGTCATAATCGAAAATCGAATGGAGTTGTTTACTGGTACGTTTACTCTCGTACGATGAGTTCCAGACAAATTTCCACTAAAACCCTCACAACATAAACATAAAACAAGATTGACACAAAACTATATCCGTAAAAGCACACCACCACCCACTACATGGCAATAAAAGTACCTAAAAAATATATTATCTACAACCAGACATAAAAAATACAGGGTATCCGGGGGTAAAGAGAAAAACTTCGGAAGGTTATTCTAGATTATAGTACAAGTAAAAGAGATAAATAACGCTTTTAGAAATTTCAACGTCTTAAGGTAGTTTTCAGGAACAAAAGTTGAATTGATAAAATAATATTCTTCAATGTAAAATTATTTTTGAATGGGACATTAAAATCTTTTTTACTTCAACCATCATGTAGAATCACCTCCCGAAGTTTTGTGCAGCTTACCCCTGGGCACTGTATAAATGATCACATCAAAATTAAAACAAAAAATAAAAAAAAATTATAATGTGTATAAACTATAAAGGACACCCTTATCTTAGCAGCAAGGTGCATCACCACTGCATATATTCAGGATACAAATATTTATGTACTTTAAAAAATAGTTAATTTATTCGTTAGGTCCTTATTTGGCTGCTTGCAGAAATAAATGAATGTCAAGCTGTATGTGTTTAAATTACTATAATTTTCTAGAATAGCCGTAAGAAATATGAAAACTTCACAGACATAGGAATTAATAGACGAGAAGATATGGGCGAGGGGTAAAATCAACTGTTGAAGAACGAAGGGAGTGAAGCTGACTGTGATTCGTCAATAAATCAATCTGACAGTAAATAGGCATCTCGCATTATAATATCACCATTTACTTCTTAAAAGTAAAATCTGCTTTGAATGAATAGACATTTTTACATGGGAGCGCAAATTACTCGCCACGTTATGAACAAATTTGCGAAGTCCAAATTCGGCAAAGTAAGGCAGCTTCTATTTTCAGAGTCGTAGTTAGTTTCAGAGTATTTAGTTAAGACACTTTTATAAATGTTCATAATTTACTTCCCAGCAACCAACCAGCTTTGTGTTTCGCGTCCAGACGTTTCTCGATGTGATAGTAACAACTGATTCATATTATACGATGTGAATATGCTTAAAATAAAGTAAAATAATGCTTATATATGGAATGTAATACGACAATTGGGTTTATTCTCTTTTTTCACATCTATTTTTACCAGTTTTCATAGTACAAGTCAAAATTTTGCCGTGTTATTTAGTAAAATGAACCGATGATGCCTCGACCATAGTTCGCACAAGAATGATGACGTCACGTTTTCAAATTTCATTTGAGGCCATACGCGAGCCCAGCCGGCTCAATGGAACCGGTATGGGGAGTGGGGATAATACGCTTTTAATCACTTAGGGCAGGTCTACTAATATTCATATGTCTATGGAAAACTTTAACTATTTTTGTAGGGCAATCAAAAACTTTAGTTAAGTTTACTAATTTGAAAACGACATAATATATCAGCAAAATACTAACTTCGGTTATGAGTCTATGATTTTTAACCCTGGTTCAGTGAACTCGGATTTGTTTTGAATGTAAGTGTCATTTTAATTTTCAGAATTGAAATTGTTGTGTCCAGAATGAGCGATAAAATTATATTATAAGAAAATTATTTTAATTCTATATTTGAAATGTGTATTTCTTTTGTTCGAAATTCTTAGGGTTACTTGACAAGTAAAGTCAGATTTCGTGATTATTCAAGGGTCTGAGCTAGTATTTTAATAATAACGAAAGTAGTAAAATGCCACCAACTGCAAAGATTCGAATTCAATCATTAGATTAAACACAGTTGAACTCGGAAGGCATTAAACCTAATCGGGTACCTACTTAATAATGCGATGAATAATTAGGAGCGCGGAGGAGGACAGCCATATCATATTTCTGTGGGAGTTCCTCAAGGATGCAAGTCTGGGCCAATGACCCAACAGTTTGTCAGATACTCAGTGGGCTAAAGGTTATAGGTGCCTGCCCTTCCTGTTGATTCGTTCCTTTTAAATTGAGTTAGTTTCCCGCGGAGTTACGTAGTACCTAATCGTAGAAACAGTAAACAAGTTGGTTGGATATTATGTTCACAGAATATAAATTGAATACAACAGACCGGTCGGTGGCCGAGTTGACATCGCGCTTGGGTCCCACTCGGGCAGTGTGTTCAATTCCTCGGCTGGCTAAGTCCTCCGTCACAACACAAACAACATTTTCAGCTTTCTGTGGCGGTAGTAGGAGATTTTCAAATATTGTCAGGTTATTCGTAACCCAGGAATGTTTGTCTTTCTTTAAAAAAAAAAAAAAAACAATGAATGAACGGGTTTTTCAACAATTTATCAAAAATTTATGATTTTGCAATAATGTAGGTTTTATGTAATCTAAAGATATTTTCGGATATTGTATGACCCAAAATAACAACTTCTAAAGCTTCAATAAATCTAATTGCGCAAAAAAACAATGGACAAATATTTACTCATAAATTTGACTTTTTAATACCGTCATCCACTGAGGTCTTCAATTTATCGTACGTATTTTTTTGGATCGCTAGAATTAGTTAAGCGTTGAAGGAATGTATTATATTTTTGAATGTCAGGTACTTATCATTGAAGTGGGGAATCTCAATGAAACATACGAAGAAATGGTAGAAAGAGAAATTTATGGTCGATGGGACATAGGGATGTGATCGCCAAATAAGATAGTAGGCACATGCAAGTGGAAAGACAGAATGTTTTGGTAAATAACAATACATTTTGGAGAAAAGGGGTTTCGATTTCCAAGATAATTTTTATTAATCATTCAACATATCGATGGCCTAGCGCACACATGTGTGTGCAATTTGAAAATTTAATTTATAAGAATACTCCAGGTAAATTATAAGATGTAAGGCACCAAATTTGTCTTTTTATCCTTTTTAGATGAAAGAAGTTGTGTTACATTTCCCAAGAAAAATCTATTTACAAAATGAGTGATCTTGATAAATGATTTACAAAACACTTAATTGATTTTCATTTAAAACAGCAACAAGACCTAGGTCTTCGATAATATATCTAATACATCTTTCGTAACGTTACACGCTGTATTAAAAAGTTTAAAATACCTATTCTTTTCTATAAATAAAATAAGCTTCGTAAAGCAAAAACTTTACAATCATTGACGTCAAAATTAGCACGGTTTAGACAAAAGTATTATTAAGCTAGTCTCACACGAGTGCTATACTTCTATAATCCCATTAGGAATGAATTGCGAGCGATCTGGTGAAACAGGCCAAGCCCACATATATTATAAGAGTCTCTCGTGTGTGAGACTAGCATTAGTCATGGAGTTGAAAAAGAAGACCACGAATAATTTATTGCATATCTTTCAAATATTAAAAAATATATACTCAAGAGTATTGAAATTCGGACGGGCATTATTAAAAAAGTATATATTTCATAATTATTATTTGGTATTAAAAATGTGTATAACTTTCAAGCGCAGCACTTCACCATTAATTAAGTTTATTTTAAGCATAGCCATTAATTAGGTAAGGAATTGTGCAGGTTCACGTGCAATTAATTTTAAAACGTGGGCATTTCAATCTATCACGAAAATGTTACGAAAGTATTTTCAGAAACAATGGGGTGTGTGAATTGGAGAAAAAAAACTTAACTTAAAGTTGGAGAAGAAATGCGGGAGCTGATCTAATTAGGTAGGAACGTAGGTACCTAATTATGATCGATGTACGCCTTGACTCGGCGTGGGAGATTACAGTGGATGGGCTAATTCCTAAGTGAGTTGCAATACTAATCCGATTCTCTTAGGAGAACGAATTATAATCGGAATAATTTATCTATGTATAGGTATATACAAATTCTTATACATTTGTTTATAAACTCTCTTACGCCACACATACACAGCTAAGATAACCAATATGCAAAAGCGGAAGATATATTTAATAGCACCAAAAAATCAACCTGTAAAATCCAAGTTTTTTTTACAATAATACATCTATTTTATTAATAATTAATATTTGACAAGTTCTAGTATTTTCACCAAAAAATGTAGACAATTTGTCTCGACGCCATCTAGTTAGAGAGTTAGCACTTACAATGCCTTTCTCATATAAAATAAAGTTGGTTGTTTCGGGTGAAAAGATGTAACAAGCAGTAATTGTTGAATGAAACACTAGTATATATTGAATTCAAGTCCCGTTGGCGTCATGTATCTTTTATCAGGAGATTTTTCAGTGTGGATTAGTGTTTCAGGCTAATAATTATTGATTATAAAAATAAAATAATTTCAGACCTGGTTAACTGATTTCTTAAACTTTGGTGTAAATCTGGGTAACGCCGGGACTTCTTACAATAAATTAGAGTCCAATTACCTCGAGTGCGAGCAGATTGCTATTTTATGTTGCATTAAATTTAATGATATATTCCTGACATAAATTGTGAATGTGGTGATGAATACGATGAAACCCGAATTATTCATTTGAAGGTTGCTGTGTAATCATATGGGTCGTCATGAAATCGACCCAAAACGGCAATAGAAGTTAAATAAATGGATTTCGGCATTATGGAATAGAGTAGAGTAGGTTGGTAGAGTAGAGTACTACAATATTCAGATGATGTTACGCGATTTAAAAAAGAATAAAACAGGGGTGTATTCAAGTATTCACATTAAGTAATTATAAGAAAACACGTGTTGGCCGAGTTGCTAAATCCGTGGGTTCCCATCGAGACATCATGGGTTCAATTCCTCGGCTAGCTGTAGCTAATCACACACGAAAGATATAACCTCATAATATATGCCGACTTTACCAATACTGTCGTCATAACAAAAAGGCAGCTAGGAATTCGCAAAAGTCATATTCTGATGTACCTTTTTATTATAATAGGTTGACACATGAAAGGTTTCGTTTATCAGAATGTGTCTTTATTAAATTCCTAGCTGCCTATTTGCATATGACGGCAGTACATCAATCAGCGCATCGCTCACCATAAATTCCCATAGCCACATCTTCCGCTATTAATGAGGTATTGGCGAATTTTCAAATTTTGTTAACTTACTTCAATAACTCGGGAATCTTTTATTTTATGAAAATAGTTTGGGAACTCAATTTTCTCCATATTAAAATATTAAAAAAACTAACTAGGATTTTTTCTTTTCTCGCCAAACAATTTTGGCCTACTTCGGAGATCGCGCCTGGCGCCTGTCCCACGTTGCCCAGCCCGTGAGTTATTTCCACCTCTGATAACGAAGTTTCCTATTGCTAGAGTTTTATATAATCTTATCTTACTATACATCTCTTTATCCACACCCTATCCCCGCTAAACTTTACACCGTTAACGGGTAGTCTAGCGAAGGTAGTTTAGGGTAGATACGAGATACCTACTTACGAAGCCGTCACAAAAAATATACCGTAATGTGGGAGAACTTTTGAATTGCGGGGCGACTTTTGAATTGCGGGGCGACTTTTGAATTGCGGGGCGACTTTGATCATTGCGGGCATCTGCATGTCTCACTGTCACTCAGAAATAAATTTCTTCTTTTTAACGATTTTTTTCGGGTAACGTGGATAAAATAAGTGTGAAATTAGTTGGTTTCTTGTTAAATTGAAACATATTGATGGTTTTTGTGAAGATTGAATATGAAGACCAGCGAAGTTGGGAGAAGCAACTCAAGATGATGTGTGAGGAGAGGCTGGGTATTCTATTCAGTATCGAATAGGATAAGGGGAAGAAGGTGAGATTAGTGATCATGACACCTGAGGCGCCTACCTACAAATAAACATATGCGTACTTACTTTATGTTTGTCGAATGAAACAATAGAGCACAGAACAAAGCATCTACAATGGAGAAGTCTGTCGGTTCATAGGTGCGTACTGCGTATTGTGTACTATTTACGTCTCTTCCTTCTCGTAAATACCTATGTCTTGTAATAAATTCCTCCCCTGAGCACGAGGGAGATAGCAGTACCCATAGGTAAGCAGTATCCTTAGCAACCCCACACCCTGGCTATGGGAAGACACCCGACATGGGGTAGCGGGTAGCTACGGCTGCATGATGCAGTTTGTAAACATTGAAAATTTACGATCTTTATTATGAAGGCGTTTTAGAATGTTTTTTAAGTGAAAATGACAGCTGAGAGTGATTTTATACCTGCTGTGATCAAAGGAAAATATTTATTTCTCCGCCTTTATATTGCGTATTTTACGGTCGCACTTACGAGAAACTGGGTAGAAATTACTGAAAATTACTTACTGGGTAGAAAATTTTATATTTATATGACAAATTTGTGTTCCAACGAAAATCAGTTCTTTGTAATTTAAATTTAAACACATCAAAATGCTTTTATAACTCAAAATATTTTATACTAGCTCACATGTGTGCCAATAAGATATACATTCTATCAGTGGCGGACTAAGCCCGTCAGAGGCCCGGGGCGGCAAAGATGAATGAGCCCCCCCCCCCTAGTTTAAAAAGTTGATGGAATTTTACAAGATTTCAGTTCACATTTGTATGTATATGTGTTTTTTTTTATTTACTTAAAATGTTGCAAGCGAAATTTAAATACGGATATGTACGAGGAAACTAAAATTCGAATCGATCCACAAAAAAAACATCCCATTTGTACCAAGTCAGTTTAATGCTTGAAAATCCAGTCATATGGCCGGGGCCGTATTATGCGTAAGGCAGTGTAGGCAACTGCCTAGGGGCCACGCATCGGCTAGGGGCCCCTAGGGTAAAGGAGCCCCGATACGTGTATTGCCTAGGGGCCCCGACTATGACACCACACAAGGATTGTTTTATAAAAGGCCCCCATTCTATTTTTTTTCATTTTTATGAACGATGAAAATTTTCCATAAAAAATGAAAATAAATTTCGCTGGTCCGCCATTTTTTCTTTTTTTTAGATATCAAAATTCCGCCTACATGGTGTCATAGACACTGGATTTTCGAATGGTTTAAGAACTGTTTGAAAATTCAGTCACTATGGCCAGGGCCGTATTATACGTAAGGCAGTGTAGGCAACTGCCTAGGGCCCCCCATCGGGTAGGGGCCTCGGCATGTTTAATCCGACCCTGGCAGGGCCGTATTGTCCATTAAGCAGTGTAAGCCACTGTCTTGGGGCCACGCATCGGCTAGGGGCCCCTAAGGTAAAGAGGCCCTAGCCGATGATAGCTAAAGGTGAATGGTGCATGCAAATCGGATGTATAGTTTGTTTAACATGTTGTCAACCAGGTTGAAAAACGTGTAAAAAAAAGTTTCGAGAAAAACGCATTCAAAGTTTTGCTGAAGGATAATTCAACATACAAACTGTTTCAAACGTAATGGAGCAACTTATGAAGATCAGCGACCAGCTGGCCGCGCTCTCCTACTTGCCGGCCGCCGTCAAGGAACTGCGGGATGAGGTCAGCGAGGTAAAACTCTCCATCGATTTCAGTGGAAAAGTAGTTGAGGACATCAGCAAAAAGTTAACAGCAATGGAGAACAAGATGAAGCTGGTCGACCTACTGAAAAGTGAAGTTGATTCCTTGAAGGTCTGTATCGCCAATATTCAAGATGACATGGAATAGCGCGACCAGTGGGCGCGCCGCTCCAATATTGAACTGGTCGGCATTCCGGAAAAAAAGGGCGAGAATTTAATTTCGATTGTATCTAATCTAGCCAAAAAAACAGGTTTCGACATCGATCCGAATAAAGATATAGATTTCGTCACTCGAGTGGCACCAAAAGAAACTAAGAAAGGGCAATGTAAACCTATAATCATAAAGATGCAAGCACGATATAGAAAGGATGATTTCTTGCTATCAATACGAGGAAAACGGGATTTAATCAGCAGCGACATCGGTTGCGGCGGAGAATCCCGCATTTACGCCAATGACCACCTGACGAGCGCTTCTAAACGGCTGCTGCACCAGACGAAGGAAGCGGCCAAGTTAAACAACTATCGATTCGTCTGGGTCCGGAACTGCAGAATCCTTATTAGGAAATCAGAGGGTTCACAAATTAAAGCAATCCTCAAAACAGAAGATTTAAACAAAATTATATAAAACTTCCACTTAAATGCGCCACCAAAATATTACCATTTTTATCGTTTACTTTTTATCTTCTCATGTATGTAATTTTATTGTATAATTGCTTCTTAATTCCAAATGCAAGGTATCGGTATTATAAAAACTTTATATCATTATTTTTGTGGATAATTTTGTATATTATGTTTTTAATGCTTTGCTTCACTATTCTAAGTACAAGTTACAGGTATTATAATAACTTCATAATTCTAGGTTCAAGTTACGGGTATTATAACAACAGTATGGTATTAATTTTATTTACCAATTTTTGTCTTAAGTATGTGCTCTTAATATTTGTATCTATGTTTGACCTATATGTTATATACAAATGCATATTATCGGTGATTTGAATATTTATTATCAAAATGTTAGAGGTCTCCGTACGAAATCCCATGTCTTCCTTTCCGGTGTTTTGAATGCCAATTATGACGTGATATGCCTGACTGAGACTTGGCTCTTGCCAAGTATATTTGACTCAGAATTATTTGATGAACGATATGTAGTGTACCGTTGTGATCGTGACTATGAGCTGTTGGACCAGGCATTCGGCGGCGGTTCACTTATCGCAGTGCGCCGCGAACTACCAGTGTGCCCCTCACCTTCCCTCCCATCCATTAAGCGTGCAGAGACAGCCACAGCTACTCTTGCACTAGGTTCTGGAGGCCGTGCTTCTAAACTATGTATATTCTGCTCATATTTCGTTCAAGGCACGGAGCAGATTAAATCATTAAGTGACTTTTTTGAATTTATATCTACGTTGCATACCAATTTCCCCAATGATGAATTCCTTCTATTAGGAGATTTCAACATACGACATGCCCCGTGGCTTTTTCCCTTGAACGAGGACGGTTCCCTGGTACTTAATCGAGCCTCAATCGATGCACTGACTTCAACTCTTTCTGATTTTTTAGACTATACCGGCTTCCGTCAATTCAACAACCAGCTTAATGTAAACGAGCGTGTTCTGGACCTGGTTATATCGAGCTGCACGTGCACTGTAATTGGGTGTGACATACCACTAGTGCCGGAGGATGCACACCACCGCTCGCTGGAAGTGTTGGTGCGCATGTCCTACGAACCGTCCCTCCAAACGCCACGCTTGCGCACGGTCCGCTCCTATCATAGCGCTGACTACGGGCAGATTAATAGCGCCTTGGCAGCCGTCGACTGGAAAACGACTCTAAACAGCAGCAATGTAGACTCAATTACAGCGCGTTTCTATTCAGAGTTAAACAAGGTAATTGACACGCATGTACCATCTAGATCAATTAACATAGACTCCAGGTATCCTCCATGGTACAGCTCTGCATTAAAAAAAGTAATTAAAGAAAAACTTAAATATCACAAAAAATACAAAATTTATAACCGTAACTGTGACTATCAAACTTTCTCTCTTCTCCGAGAACGACAAAAGCGTATGGAGAAAGTGTGCTATGACAATTTCATTAATTTGGCTGAAATTAATATTAATACCGATCCCAAACACTTTTGGACCTTCGTTAAATCTAAGCAAAAAAACTCTGAAATTCCTAACAATATGTTTCTTAGTTCTCAGCATGTATCGGGTGGGGAAGATATAAGTAACTTATTTAACGTACATTTCCAATCCTCCTTCGAATCCCCCGCCCCGTGCACCTCGTCTACAACTCGAACATATAATCCTAACTCATCCGTTCTCAACCTTAATAATGTTAATATAGACGCTGAATTAGTTTGTAAATATCTTAAATCATTAGACCCTACCAAAGGCAGTGGGCCTGATGGTATACACCCTGTACTTTTAAAGAATTGCGCTAGTGTTCTATGTTATCCACTAAGTCAAATATTCAAAACTTCACTGTCTTCTGGCATTTTCCCACAGGAATGGAAAAGTTCATACATTGTGCCTATATTTAAAAAAGGAGACAAGCACAATATTGAAAATTACAGACCAATCTCTAAGTTAAATGTAATAGGTAAACTTTTTGAAAAAATAGTTTTTGATATCATTTTCCCTTGTATACGACCACACATAATTTCGAATCAACACGGTTTTGTCACCAAAAAATCAACAGACTCTAATCTATGTGAGTTTGTTGACACAGTTCTTGTTGCTATGGATAACGGATATCAAGTTGATGTAGTCTACACAGACTACTCCAAAGCCTTTGATAAAATCCCACACAGCATCTTAATTGATAAAGTCGAAGCAATGGGTATTCACGGTGACCTGCTACGTTGGTTAGCCTCTTATCTCAACAATCGTACTCAAGCTGTAACGGTACAAGGGTTCTGCTCTAGTTTCGTCCCCGTAACCTCAGGAGTTCCCCAAGGTTCTCATCTTGGTCCCCTTTTATTTAATATTTTTATAAATGATGTCAACAAAACTATCCATAACTCTCAGCTGTATCTATATGCGGATGACAAAAAGATTGTCAAAATAATTAAGTCTGAGAGGGATTGTATGGAGCTCCAGAATGATCTGAACTCTCTGGTTAATGTATATTGTCTAGAAAATCGTCTTCTTCTGAATGCAGATAAATGTAGCGTCATCTCTTTTTCTCGAAAGAAAAACACAATATTATATCCATACTTAATTAAGAACAATATTTTAAACAGGGTAAATGTAATAAGAGATCTTGGAGTTCTATTAGACAGTAAGCTTATGTTTCAATCTCACGTCGAGCATATCACGTCGAAGGCTTTGAAAATGTTGGGATTTATACTTAGAGTAAGTTCAGTTTTCAAAAACCCACAAACTTTTAATATTCTTTACATATCTTACGTCAGAAGCCACCTGGAGTACGCTTCAACAGTGTGGAACCCTCATTGTTCTACTTATAAAGCACATCTAGAAAGAGTTCAGAAAAAGTTTATCAAATATGTCTCTTATCGCGTGCGAAATGATGAATACTATGTCCCTATAAACCTTAAATCTCTTGAACAACGCCGTGATATCAGAGACCTATTGATGCTCTATAAGATACTTCATAACCATATTGATAGCCCATACTTACTACAAAATATTCATTTCAAATGTCCAAAAAGAGTTACTCGATCTCTGGATACGTTTTATATTCCTAAAAGCAATACAAATTACCTTGAAAATGTATTTATAAGAAGAAGCTGTAGCACATTCAATAGATTATGCCCAAACATCGATGTGTTTAACACGAACCTAGCTAAATTCACAGCATCCGTAAAAAAGTGATACTGCATCTTATTTAACCAAAAAACTTAATATTTCATTGATTTTATTTTTAAATATTTCAATTGATTAATACATTTTGATAATTGATGTACTTTATCAGAATTGTTTGTATTAGGTATGTTGTTATGTATTTTTCTGTTATGGTCTGTTTTGTCGTTATTTTATTGGTCAATGACATAACTACTCTGATCACTGTTATATATGCATGTATAAAGACTGTTTATAACGCTAATAAATAAAATAAAAAATAAAAAAAATAAAATGATCTATCTTTTTCTCCGTCAATTTTTCGAATATCTTTAAAACATTTTATGAGAGCATTCTTAACAGGTGCATCTTTCAAAAAATTATATTAAAAAAAAGTTAAATTTTTTTTTACAGTGTCCTGGTGCCTTAAAGCCTTGTTTAGGATTTCATCGAGGGAAAATGGAGGCGTTTGGGGCCCCCCCAGGACCGGGGGCCCGGGGCGGGCCCCCCCTCCGCCCCTACCTTAGTCCGCCACTGCATCCTATACATTTGATTTTTAATAAATCATTCCATTTGGTTGGGTATTTTGGTCTACCGACCTATAAGTATTGAATGAAAATGACCTTGTAGCTGTTAATCATGCAGGTTGTGTAATTTTTTAAATTTTAAGTGTTGGCTATTAATCAGTCTAACTTCTTTCGTATGTTCGGGATTGGAGAGGAACATCTAGATCTCATTCTCATATCGCTAACTCTTTAAGGTCCCACCTTTGCTCAACGGCTCACCGTGAATCGATTAGAACAAGCTACGAAAGAGAAGAATTTCATTTTTCACCTATTTAAAGAGCATACTTGGAAGTAGAATATGTCAATCAAGTGTTAGTATTATTATCTTAATGACTGTACAGTTTAGGATTGTTGTAAACGGAAGTGACACCCTCTGTTATTTTCATAAAGAACCATTGAAATTTTCAAAAAGCCGATAACATAACTTTTACAGAATTTTTTCCCATTTTCCAATTAACCCAGAAGAAATTTTTTGAATGTTTATTTTTTTTGGATCAAAAGTTTTCCATCATTAAAAAAATTCTTAACTTAAACATAACAAAATCAAAAAGGTAAATAAATGTTTTTATTAAAATTTTCTATTTAGGACAAATTTTCTGAGCTAAAAATTTGTAATTTTCACTGAAGATTTTTTCTCAGAAAAATAAAAAATTCCAAACTTCACATAATATCAAAAAGATAAATGTTCTCATAAAACATTTCCCAACAATTTTCCGACGAAATTTTTCCTTATTTGTGATGTGATACTATTATACCATCTGATATCGTTTCATGGAACCACATTAGGAAACACCTTATTCTATTGATGGAGGACCAGAGTTTGAGGCAGTGAGAACCCCGGCTATCTCTCAGTGGGGTCATGTATTTTTTATTTATTTTATTTATTTATTTGTTTGTTACAAAAATATTACAGCATAGATTTTGACTGTCCAACTGGGAAGGTCTCCCGTTCTAGGACAGTCAAATTGACAGTGAATATACTTAATGGTGAAATCACCGACACAATTTATTTTGAGAGATTACAAGAGTGAAAGCGAGGATACATGTAGCCTTTATATTACTATATTTTAATACATAATAAAATAAACAGTAAAATAAAATGAAAATAATAGAAATAAAATTAAAATAAAAATAAAAGAAAATAAAATTAAAATAAAAATTTAAATTTGTAATAAAAATTTGTATGAAACGGGTATTACTCATGTCAGCAGATCGCCACTCAATTCACTGTGCGGCTTTAGGAGCACCTTATCCTACTGATGGAGGACCAGATTTTAAGGCAGTGAGAACCCCGGCTGTCTCTCAGTGGGGTCATGTATGAAACGGGTATTACTCATGTCAGCAGATCGCCACTCAATTCACTGTGCGGCTTTAGGAGCACCTTATCCTACTGATGGAGGACCAGATTTTAAGGCAGTGAGAACCCCGGCTGTCTCTCAGTGGGGTCATGTATGAAACGGGTATTACTCATGTCAGCAGATCGCCACTCAATTCACTGTGCGGCTTTAGGAGCACCTTATCATACTGATGGAGGACCAGATTTTAAGGCAGTGAGAACCCCGGCTGTCTCTCAGTGGGGTCATGTATGAAACGGGTATTACTCACATCAGCAGATTGCCACTCAATTCACTGTGCGCTTTGGGAGCACCTTATCCTACTGATGGAGGACCAGAGTTTGAGGCAGTGAGAACCTCGGCTGTCTCTCAGTGGGGTCATGTATGAAACGGGTATTAGTCATGTCAGCAGATCGCCACTCAATTCACTGTGCGGCTTTAGGAGCACCTTATCATACTGATGGAGGACCAGATTTTAAGGCAGTGAGAACCCCGGCTGTCTCTCAGTGGGGTCATGTATGAAACGGGTATTACTCTATATAATTTTCCGACGAAATTTTTCCTTATTTGTGATGTGATACCATTATACCATCTGATATCGTTTCATGGAACCACATTAGGAAACACCTTATTCTATTGATGGAGGACCAGAGTTTGAGGCAGTGAGAACCCCGGCTGTCTCTCAGTGGGGTCATGTATGAAACGGGTATTACTCACATCAGCAGATTGCCACTCAATTCACTGTGCGCTTTGGGAGCACCTTATCCTACTGATGGAGGACCAGAGTTTGAGGCAGTGAGAACCTCGGCTGTCTCTCAGTGGGGTCATGTATGAAACGGGTATTAGTCATGTCAGCAGATCGCCACTCAATTCACTGTGCGGCTTTAGGAGCACCTTATCATACTGATGGAGGACCAGATTTTAAGGCAGTGAGAACCCCGGCTGTCTCTCAGTGGGGTCATGTATGAAACGGGTATTACTCTATATAATTTTCCGACGAAATTTTTCCTTATTTGTGATGTGATACCATTATACCATCTGATATCGTTTCATGGAACCACATTAGGAAACACCTTATTCTATTGATGGAGGACCAGAGTTTGAGGCAGTGAGAACCCCGGCTGTCTCTCAGTGGGGTCATGTATGAAACGGGTATTACTCACATCAGCAGATTGCCGCTCAATTCACTGTGCGCTTTGGGAGCACCTTATCCTACTGATGGAGGACCAGAGTTTGAGGCAGTGAGAACCCCGGCTGTCTCTCAGTGGGGTCATGTATGAAACGGGTATTACTCACATCAGCAGATTGCCACTCAATTCACTGTGCGCTTTGGGAGCACCTTATCCTACTGATGGAGGACCAGAGTTTGAGGCAGTGAGAACCTCGGCTGTCTCTCAGTGGGGTCATGTATGAAACGGGTATTACTCATGTCAGCAGATCGTCACTCAATTCACTGTGCGGCTTTAGGAGTACCTTATCCTACTGATGGAGGACCAGAGTTTGAGGCAGTGAGAACCCCGGCTGTCTCTCAGTGGGGTCATGTATGAAACGGGTATTACTCATGTCAGCAGATCGCCACTCAATTCACTGTGCGGCTTTAGGAGCACCTTATCCTACTGATGGAGGACCAGATTTTAAGGCAGTGAGAACCCCGGCTGTCTCTCAGTGGGGTCATGTATGAAACGGGTATTACTCATGTCAGCAGATCGCCACTCAATTCACTGTGCGGCTTTAGGAGCACCTTATCCTACTGATGGAGGACCAGAGTTTGAGGCAGTGAGAACCCCGGCTGTCTCTCAGTGGGGTCATGTATGAGACGGGTATTATTCATGGTAGCGGATTGCCACTCAAGTTTCCACCCACCTTCTGAAGTGAGAGTTAACCGGAAGAGCTTGTCTCCTTCAATTTGGTTTAAAACTGAAATCTGAGGAGTATCTTGCATTTCTGGGGATTTTTTATTTTCGTGGGGGGACATTCCATGACTGAATACACATAATGCCACCGGATTAATACACCAGACTGATTCTATGTCACCGTACTTTACATAATAAAAAAGGTGTACAATAATCTATTCAGTGTCGGGATAGGAATATCGATCATCTCTAATGAACACTTCATAATATTAATAAGCTTAAAATGTTAAAACAAATAATATAAACCTTCAGAGAAAGTATTGATTTTTTCATCCATTTATTCTGTTTGCAGTCTGCATGGTTGAGACTGATATAACGATAGACAACCTTTGATAGCAGAGGCGAAGAGAGGCATGCAGATAAAATAACAAAAATATTAAGACAGGCATTAAACTATATATATGTAATTTTGGCTACACACAGCGTACACAACGCTGTTATATAGGTATGTGATTTCTACTGCACTACATGTACGATGAGTGCAGTAAAAATCACATACCTATATAACAGCGTTGTGTATGATTTTGTGTAACCAAAATGACATATGATATGTAATAGTAATGTACGGTGAGAGCATAATATTATTTTACAACAGAGCAGAGAAAACAGCCATTTACGTTGCACGTCGTTAATATATAAACTAAACTACAGCCGGATCTTTAACCCTATAGCTCGTGCCATGAGCATTTTGCCACCCTCTGCAAATAAATGTTATTATTTTGTCAAGTATGCACTTCTCGACGTCAAGCGTCCTAGTAGCTGCCCGATCCTCACCTACATAAATTGTAAGTTTGAGGAAGAACGGTAAGAAAGAGGTGTTATCTGCTAGTCGACTGTGCGACCATTCATGAAAGCATAATTTATGTATCTATTTATGTACACATAAATAATAATGTTGAAATGTTTTGATTTTTTACTGCGCAAACCATTGAGGAACAAAATTGCCCGATTCGCACCACTGGAAAACTAGAAAATAGCTTCAGGGAGAGGGGATATGCGCGGTATGCCCACCAAAGAAAAATAGATGGTCCAAAAATGGGTGCAAAAATGGGAAAAAAATTTCATTTTAATATGGGCGGCTAAATGCTCCTTATGCGACTATTCACATTTCACGGAAAGGCACTGTACAGGAAAGCAGGTGGATGTACCTAAATAATTATTAGAGCTGAGAAAAGAGTGGGCACCATCACTGCTGTATCAGACGGGAGTCCTTTACATTGACTGTAAACAGGGGGTGCTGCTTCGTGGCCTTTGGGTAACATTGCTCCTGGAAAGGCGCCAAAGCACCTACATCTGGGGGAGGATTAGTGAGGTCACATGAAGACAGTGATAACTCAAAATTTATAGAAGAAATAGCTAGACCGTTGGGGGCAGAGCTTCGGAGAAAAGAGCGGTCATTCTATCGTGGGCAAAAGAGGCTGCACGACGCTTCCACCACCTACTAGAAGAATCTACTCGGCGCTTCCGGCTTAATCAAGATGAGCAAGAAGAGGGCAAACGGCGCTTCCGGGATCTACAAGAAGAGTCTAAACGTCGCTTCCATAATCAACAAGACGAAGCTGCACAGAAAATGGGTACAGTGATGGCAGCTTACCTTTGTGGTATCCCGTTGCTACCCCACCTAGTACCATCTGAGGAAAAACAGCAGACATCATTCTCGCCTCAGCAGATTATGCCAGAGGCATCCATGGATGTGATGAAAGTTCAAAAATTATCGTCGGCCTCTGAGAAGATGCTTCATAAAAATGAAGAAAATGAAAATGCACAGAGTGCAACTAGTGGTTGGAAAACCACACTCACATTACCGCTTGAGGATAAGTCGCAGACATCATTCTCGCTTCAGGATCCACCAGAGGAATTTACGACTGTGATGGCAAAGCCACAGTCACCGTCAAACTTTGTGAAGCAGCTTCATAAAAATGAAGAATATTATGAAACATTATCGCTAAGTAATGTAAGCGAAAAGAAACGACTCGAAGGGGTCGACAACCAGGCACATAATATGGTGCTGATGGAAAGTGAAATTACTGATACTGCACTGTCATCCGGAGGCATATGGAGCCTCGGAAACACCATTACAGAGGACGATTCAAGTTTTGTGAAAATTGTGAAATCTGTGAAAAAATATGAAATTTATGAATCTGCTGAGCGATGTTTATCAGAAAATTAATGTAAGTAAAATCGGACGCCAGTGGCAGAAGAAGTGTATCAATATATAATATTAATTGAACAAAAGAATGCCGACACCCACACCCTTGTTACAACAAAAAAGTAAAGAAAATGTTTTTGTTAAGCCTATAACGGCGCCCGAAGGCACAAGCCATGAAAAAATAAAACAATAAAGAGATTGCGCACGCGGCAGTTATGCCTGCAAAAGTTTTGAAGAGGATTTTTTTTTTTTTATTTTTTTTTTTTATAGTGAATACCTCACAAGAGTCCCAACTGCTCCCGTCTGGAGCCAGTGAGACTATGGCATCCCCAATTGGGGGATGTTGTGAGGCTGAAGGTAAGTGGGGAAGGGAAAGAGGAAGGTGGGGAAGTACCTGGCTAATAAGATCTAGTCACTAAACACGGCTAAAGCCATTTGGAGCAACGTTTCAATTCTGAATGGTGGTCTTACACCAGGGCGATACTGGTAGTATCTTCCACTCTGGAACGTGCCGCAAATATACTATATATTATTTTAATTAATTAATTGTGAAATAACACAAATTAATCAAATAAAATTTATTTGCGCACGCCGGGTTCGAACCCGCGACCTTCGGAATGGCAGTCCAATGCGTTACCACTGGACTATGCCGGCCGTCTTCCAATATAAACAATGGAGAGAGTCAACATGGTTCCTAGATACGGGACAAAGAATCGCCGTTGCAGCGAACATGAAAGAAATGTTTCTCCAGATGGAAATGAAAACAGAAGACTAGAACATAAGTATTTTTTTCATATACTTGTCCTATATTTATTGAATTCATTTATTTTGTACACCCAAGTAACAGGTATAAAAAAATCTCTAGCAGATTTTCAATTGGCGGTTATTATGCAACTAGTTGCATATACATATGTATATTTATAATATACATTTCTCAAATATCAGATCCTAATACATAGGCCCACCTCAACCGGTACCGGGTTTTGCCTAAATATGCCACAAAATAAAAAAAACCGACAAAATAAAAAAAACCTCGCAGACGATGTTTTGTATGCCGATTGAAAAATAAAAAAATGCATTTAACGAGATACGTATGTAAAGAATGTGGTGTGTCTTTATGTATCGAACCCTGTTTTAAAGTTTACCATAGTTCCATAAAAATTTGACCGACACAGATTCCTCTAAAGTGCTTTAATAATTAAAAGAATATTAATAATATTATTTATTATTTATTACGTGACATAAAATTTATGTGTTATTTTTAAGTGTTGAGTTTTAGAAAAAGTTTTCATAACTAAAAATTATAAGTGATCATGGTGTCCCACTTGTGTCTATTAACGCAGTGGCCACACACACTGAGTGAATGGCCTGACCACATTCGAAAGATAGGTATGTTTTTGTTTTTATAAACATCTAAGAGTGGTGAGACACGAGGATTTGTTTTCATATTGTAGAGAATAATCTGTTCTGTCTATATAGTCCAATAAATCATGCCATAATGCTATAATTTGACATTCAATTGCATACATAGATATTTGAAAATGTGTACCACGTACGGGTATAGATAAAACGGAGCAAATTAACGCATTCACAAGGTTAAGAAAAAGGTTGTTGCTGTACAAACTGCTAGCTTCATCCTCCGAGCTGAGTAATAAAAACTTAGATTGGAATAAATTATAAGAAACCAGATAAGGTTCAGACAAACTCAATTAAAGAAGAGTCATGTGAGAGAGAGTAATAACAATAACACTGATTCATGAACTTGAACTACTAATGAAAGATTTGTTTATTTTAAAGAGATATTATAAACAAATACCTCACATGTAAACACTATACATGTGGGTCACATAACCCGATAATGGGTTAGAGGGCCTGAAGGCCGCCCGCTACGTAACAACAGATTCATTCATTCTTCTGAAATATTTAAGCTGATTACTTTAACGAATCAACATTTACAACAACATAGCAGTACCTTTCAACGACAGAAAATTCAACGAATACCTACACCTGGAAGACACCAACACACCTTCTGTGAAAACCATCATGTTCAAACCCTTAACCTTTTCGTCCCGGAGAGAAAAAAATCACATAAGATCCGAAGGGGGGTCACTAGGGTCCCCCAATTTGTTTTGCTTATTAAAGGATGTTAATGGCATAATCTTGTGTAATTTGTTTTAGTAATAATTAGGGGTGAGTATATTCAACGTGTTTCAGAAGTCTGTAAGTATGTTGTAAGGCTAAAAGTAGTGGGGAGGGGAAAGAGATGGGGAAGAGGAAGATGGGGAAATACCTGGCTATTCAGATCTGGTCACCAAACAAGGTCAAAGTCATTTCAAGCAACATTCGAAATGAATTCTGGTCAGTAAATTGTGAAATATCACAAAGTAATCTATTCAAATTTATTCATAAGAAGCAATTACTTTGTGGTTAGACATTATATTTTTTAAAATAAAACAAACACTTTGTATTTAACCACGAATATTTATTATTTTACACATCGACCGGTTTCGCTTCAACTTGTTTGTAAATTTACCTGTAATTACATGTATATTGTCGTCTCCCTTCCACTTATTGATTATCCATTGTATCTCTTTCAAATAATGTTGTCTCTGTCTAATTATATTCTTTCTCCCTCTGTCTGTCAACCTATATATAACCAACAACTCTGTCTTAGTATTTAGTTATTATTATATCCTGATGAAGCTTGGTTGAAGCGAAACCGGTCGATGTGTAAAATAATAAATATTCGTGGTTAAATACAAAGTGTTTGTTTTATTTTTAAAAATATTAAAATTTACTCCGGTTTACTAGTCTAGAGCCTTACCCCTCGACAACAGATGCAACAGATGCTGATGCTAATATTTATGAAAGAAAAAATATATAATATCAAGTTGCAGGGCGGTAGATGCTTTCAGTATTGCCCTAGTGAAAGACCACCATGTAGAATCCAAACGTTGCTTGAAATGACTTAAGCCTATATGGTAACTAGATTTGAATATGCATGTACTTCCACCTTTGTCTTACCTATATCCTCCCCCTCCCCATCCCCACTACCTCCAGCCTCACAAAATACCCCAATTGGGGATGCCATAGTTCCAATGGCTAGGACTGTTGGGGCTCTTGTGCGGTTTTCACACAAAGTAATCAAAACCGTAGAATTTTCGGATCTAATTTAAAACATTGGTAAATATGCCGTAATAAACTGCAATAAATACATGCCGACTGATTACATGTCACTATCAATAAAGTCGAGTGATAAACTAAAAAATTCTAATATTGTAAGTTTAGAATAAATATTTTACAACCCTGAAATAGATTTTAATTTATAAACACCATTCCATAAGTGTAAATGTACTGCTTACCAGTCTGAAGTTGTCCATAGCAGGGAGAAACTAGTCCGGTTTTACAGAGAATTATTTAACACGAAAATTTAAAGAATTAGCAACTAAAACCCAAAATACAATTTAACAGACTTTTTAACCATATAGTACTCTATTTTTATTCAAGTTCCTTCGAATGACTTAAAAATGTTAACAAAATATGTGTCTCTTTCTGACCGATTTCTTTTCCATGTGAGAAACAGAGACAGACCTAATTTTAATGTTGTCCCTAAACATGAGAAATTTACCGAATGCACGCCAGACAGGCCGATCTTAGTCCGGCAAGCGAACATTTTCGCATCGCAAAAGGAAATACCAGTAGTGCAGTGTACACGACCGGGAGTTAGCCCTTTCCATAAAATGCAACTTTTACGGTCCAGTTCGCAGCTCGCTGGATCGTTTTCGGTGGACAGCAGGGAGTAGGGATGGAGACGGGGGAATTTTAGCCGATGCTACGAAGCCGAGGTGCGGGGCAGGGGACAGGAATTTTGTACAAATTAAATATATATATTATATCTAAGAAACTAGAAATACAATATATATTATTTAAATGCAGATCGATAACCAAATAGTTTTTTTAGGATTACCTAAATTATAGCGTATGTGGTGTAAAAAACAACTTAGATATAGCATAAAACTCTCGTTAGTGTAAGTGTGTTCCCTCCGTCCGGTACGGGAGTGTTAAGAAGATACCTTACTGTCCAAGGAAACTATTTGGTGAAAAATACTTTTTCACGTCGGGGTGTACCGGACAGCAGGTGGATATATCTAAATAATTATTGAAATAATTTTATCACCGGACATGTTTCATATGTTAAATTTGTCTTGGTTCCTTAATGCTCTCATGCATCCTGTTTAGAGATAAGAATAATTGATTCACATTAACACGCATAGAATTGAATTTTAACTCAATAAATATTCAAACAACTGGCCCAATCAGTCAGTTGTCCGACGACATTTGCGAAGTTGTGTTTCATTGCAAATTCTTCCCCAAGGTACCACCGAGAGGAAACCGGCATTTTACAGTCGATGTCACTAGTGTAGGCGTCCAGTACAGGAATGAATACTCTAGGTTTAACACATATAAAAATAAAACTACAAAATAATTTGTTTTAATATAGAATATATTTTTATAAAAGACATAAATTATAATTTAAATAAGGGGATCTATAACTATATACAGTTATCAATGTCGAGGTATTTAGTGCAGTGGTAGTACAGATTTTCATTATCTTCAGGAAGATCTGCAACAAATAGAGAGGTAATATTATGTACCCATATTATATATTGGCTAACAAAACTGTAGCGTCGAGAAAAATCTAGATTCACTAATTAATAATAAACCGCTAGACCTACTTAGTACCTACTCCCGAATTATGTACCTGCAATCCAAATCGCATCGTAAACAAAGCAACCTACGTACTGCAAGCACCTACTTGTCTAACGACAACAATAATATCGCAAGTAGGTCTTACACATTACGAGAACTCGCCAGAAGGTTCGAGTCTACGGCATAGGCATAATTGCCACGCCGTCGAAACTTCGCGAAAGGGCCAGTCCGAGCGAGTGGTCTCGATTTAGTTGCCATCCATCTACCTACTACTGCCGTCGGCCGTGTAGTATAAATATGCCCGACGCAGCGAGTCAGTCAGTCAGTCATCAGTCTGCCGCCAACGATTTACTAATCTCACGAGTGACAATCGGTGCGCCCCCGCGCCCCTCCGCGAAGGACATATACCCGGCTTCGCCCGTACCATCATGGACTCTATCGGGACATCATCTTAGCGCCTTGTCCAGATCGCCGTTCCTGGCAAGCGCTACTTGGATTACAAGCGCCCTGGTTCCAGTGTCTCTGACCAGCGCTTCTTACACGCCATCATGACCACCACGAGGACACGCAGCATCCTCACTGGTCACGCCGCTCCCGTTCAACCGCCTACAAGGTCCGCCGCACCTTCGGCCGTCTCGTCAGCACTGGAGTGCCTGAAGACCTACGTTCTTCGCCAGTGCCTGACCTTCATCGAGTCCCGGTCACCAGCGCCCGGCGTCGACTCACTGACCCGCGCTTGACCACCACATCACCGCAGCGTCCGGAGTATTCAACTTTTGTCCTACATCATCTCCTCGTCTCGGCAACTGACTCAATAAAAACAGTGACCTTCACCACACGCCTTTTATTTTCGTGCCTCACCATTGATCCCCAAAAAACTATACAAGTTTTTAGGTATTTTTCTACAATAAAGACAATAACTACCAATATGTAATATTGGTAGTTATTAACTAGAAACAAAGACGGAAGTGTCCACCAAACGTCAAAAATGAGTTGAATATGCAGTTTTATAGAGAAAGGTTCATTCTATCTCGAGAATATATCTGTTTTTAATATAATTGTCATTAAACCATAGTATTTTGGCTTTAAAGTTTTGTTGTTGTAACAAATACGGCAGTGTCCACCTCCTTCCGAAACAAAAGCGGCAGTTTTTCAAATAGCCAATCAGGATCCTTTATTCATAATGGCGGCCGTACTTGAATTCACACAAACTCGTGCGGAAGCGTCAGTGAATCGTGTAGTGAAAAGTTGTTATTTTTTGTGGAAATAACCATTTATTGTTAGTGGACGTCAAATATTCCAAGAAACTTTCCCCGATATATTGCCACCGGAATCAGTGAGAAAACGTGTCAAACAACCGCATAAATGGAAGGCAAACATCGCCAAGAAAAAAAGGTAAACCGCCATCATGTTGTAGGCAAATGTCAAAATATGACATTTTTAGAAAGAAAGAAAAACAAGAAGAAGAAGATGATTATGTTCACATAGAATGTAATGAGGAATCGGCAGAAATCGTGTCAGACTTATTAATGATTTAGTTAATTTTTGTATTATTTTATAAATATATATAAAGAACACAATTTTAAACTTTTTTCCACTTGTTGAACAAGTGGAAAAAAGTTTAAAATTGTGTTCTTTATATATATTTATAATGGAATTCCACCACGAAATAACAGTTACAAATATTAAAATATTATTATTTTATAATTTAGTTAACTTTTCTTTAAATCTATTTTTACCTTTTATTAAATCTATTTTACCTTTTTTTAAATCTATTTTCTGTTATCCAGAATTTATGAAAATTTCTAAGATAGAAGTGACCTATCAACTTTCAATAATATCTTCAAGAGGAATTCAACTGCAACTTTTTCAATAAAAAAAATCTTCCTAAAAATATTGTTTTCTTACATTGACTGCAACATCTTTGAAATTGTCATTTACATCAAAACCGGCAGTTTCCAACTGTTTGTGAAACAAAACAGCAAGTGTCCAAGATGGTCAAAATGATTGAAACAAAAACGGAAGTGTCCATCAAAAAAATTCATTTTTTAAAGAAACCAGGAGGGCGATTCTCGTTCTTTTAGCCTTAAGCTAAATGATAGCATTCGTCAACGACTGCTATCGTTTGCGAAAGATAGCTGTCCGTCGCTTGCAACATCTTTTCTTAACTATTAAGCGATTCTCGTTCTTTTGATATCCTTACAAGTTCGATTTTGGAGAGACCTAGTAAAAAATCCTAAAGAAGCGTGGTTAAGAAATTGTTAAGAGATTATTGAAAACACAAATTGGTGAAATATAATTAAGTGACGCAAGGTTTCTAACTAAAACTTAAAAAAACAAATACTTTGTATTATAATGCATTTTAATAACTGCTTATTTTATTTATGAATGAGATAAATAAGCCATTTATCGAAGATTTACGTTTTGTGAAAAGGTACTTACCTCGCTGGATAGTAATGACTTTTTTACAGATTCACCACTTCTAAAGTGACGTTTGCTGTCAAACTAACGCTGCCGAATGGCGGTAACTGTCACCCAAGTTGATTTAAGAATGAAAGGGATTCTTATTTCGTTGTGGTTAACTTCAAAACCCACAATTTCGAGCGCCAGCCAGAAACTTATTATTATTTATGTAGAAATCCTCAATGGTATGTGTAGTTTATTGTAAATTAAATCACTTATCTGGCTTTCGACATGTTACGTACTTTACAAACATCGCAATTACCTGATTCAATTCATTTAATAGCATTATTGTGCCACAAACAAGTCACTAATCATGTTTACAGTCAATACTTACGATAATATTAAGTTTTCTCTTATTAAAACTACGCAAATATTGCTAATTGTCAAAACGTCACAATTAAATGAAGCAAATTCCCAGCGAACGCTAGCGTTCGGCCGCCGAATGACAGGTCTAGGGGTACCCTTCGCGTAAGGCTAAAAATTTTGGCGCGCAATCGAAAATCTAAGGATTCCATCTGTCAACGAGAGAACCGGAATCGCTTCATACGAATAAACCGAGAAAAATCGTTAATTTGAATGTAAGGACGATTTTAGTGTCGTTAAGTAGAACGAGAATCGCCCTCCTGGGCATTTAGATACATAGATGATTTAAAATAGTATTCTTAAACCGGTTTACTATCATATTATTAAAATTTCCTTGCATATTGATGAATAACGGACTGATTAAACGTTTTTTTTAAATTGCCAACAATTTAACAAAGTGGACACTTCCGTCTTTGTTTCTAGGGGCCTCAATTGTTACTGTCACCTCTTTTTTGTTGTTTCATAAAAAAATTTGCAGTTTCATAATTTTTTCAAATTGCAGTCGGAACTTTTGGTTACATATATGTTTTCATTTTAATTTGTCTGTGGTTAACTTCTACATTTGAATATAAAGCGTGAGGTTTTCTCTTTCTAATACCGTTTAGATCATATTTCTCACCATGACGATAAGGGAGATACCATATTTCCCAAAATCAAACAAATTGGCCTGAGGGGTAAAGCTCTTTGCGTCTACGGAGGTTATAAATTCAATTTTCATGATAGAAGATCTTATAAGATACACATCCAATTGTTTAACTCAAGCGTTATGCTTTGTAACTTTACTTATTTCAGATAGACAAGTAATCAATATGGTTAGATAAGCACAAAAAAATAAAACTAAACCAAAAGTATTAAAATAATTCTAGAAGGTGCTATAAAGCATCAAATGTATTTATTTTCAGGTCTGAAAGAGCTACTGTATCAGACGTAATCGTGACACACAAGACTGTAAGGGGCCGGTGATCCCAATCTGTGGAGGCGGAAGGCGTCGTCCTTCAGTGGCGTGGAGGGGTAGAACGGGGCCGTCTCTGAAGCCGCTGTAGAGCTGGTCCGAATGCTGTTTTCTTGTTCTTGAGCTGATTCCGAGTCTGGTCCGAAGGGGTAGGCAAGTCCGTGGTCCAGGGTGAGGCGGGGGTCAGAGTGAAAGAAGGCGAGTAGAAGCAGAAGTCGGAGCGAGGTAGAGGGCAGAGCAGAGAGAGAGGTGTTGAGCTGGTGGAGGTTGCTGGCTAACTGTCTTTCCAAGGGGCTGTTGCCCGTTTTATAGGACCCCGGCGGCCTTCGCTGACCGAGCGACGTTCACACGGGCCCGCTTTCTCTTTGATTCCTGGAATCGAGGCCCGTGTTTGTTACGCGCCCGCGGCCCGCCGCCGGGTTGGCTACCGCCCCTCGGCCGGTAATTTCGGGCCGTGGTCATTTGTGACGCTATGCCGGCGCATGGCGCACGGCAAGGCTTCCCACTACGTTTTGGCACGGTTCTAACAATCGTGCCCGAATTAAATATGAATATGATTTTGCCAGCTCTCATAGTATACTTCTCTGCCCGTGTCCCCTAGCCAAGCTCCGACGTTTCATTTATTGTTTACATAGAGGTTCAGACATACATTTTATACATTTCTTTCATTATACATAACAATTTCACATACATAGAGGACAGTTTATTCAGTTTAAGGACAGGCAAAGTTAAGGCAAATGGCAGATTTTAATATGGGGTGACGTCGGCTGATATCGGAGCAGTACGTCCGTTACACTCCCCCCGTGGAGCTCGGCTACACTCTTCGCAAGCGGCGTGCTGCGACATGGTCCCCGGCGGCATGGTCCCCGGCGGCATGGTCCCCGGCGGTATGGTCCCCGGCGGCATGGTCCCCGGCGGCATGGTCCCCGGCGGCATGGTCCCCGGCGGCATGTTCCCCGGCGGCATGGTCCCCGGCGGCATGGTCCAGGGCGTCGGCGGCGAGGACGGTGTTCGGACCAGCCATCCTCAGCGTTGTCCCGGCGTCGGCGTCGCGCCGGGTGCTCCCATGCGTGATCCAACCGAGGGCTGTCCGGGACGTCATTTGGCCGCTCTCTTCCTTCCGCACCTCCCGCGACACGATAAGCGGCCCGTTATCTTGGCCGATCAGCAGCCGTGGTTTCACTTGCCGGCGGCCGGCCACTGTTTGCCGCGGGAGGTGTAGGTCCGTTACGGTGTGTGCCGTCACCGTAAACGCGTCTCCGTCGCCGCGCACCGACAGTCTCACCCGCCGGGACGTAGCATCGGATGAGCACATCCCATTAGCGCCCCGAATTCGCAGGCCGCGTACCGGACCCGCGGCTCCGATGATGTCTGCAACATCTGCCTCGACTAGGGTTATTGCAGAGCCCTCGTCAAGCAGCGCGTGCACGGTCGCTCGGCCCCCGGGGCCGCACAATGTCACGGAAATCACTTTCATCAGCACTTGTCCCTCACTTTCCCACGTGTTCATGACTGTGTGCGTCTCGCGGTCACGAGTGTATGCGTCATCGTGCAGCAAGCGATGATGCGGGGCCCGGCACGTCCCCACTCCGCAGTTGGTCCGGTACTCGCACCGTTTCGTCTGGTGCACACCGTCCAGACACTTAAAACACAACCGTGCACTTTTTACAAGCTCCCAACGCGCACTGATTGTCTCTTCGGCGAATCGGGGACACTTGTAGAGTTTGTGCGAATCGTCTTTGCACAGTGTGCACCAAACTTCACTGCGGGGTTCCGGGCGCTCGTCGGTCACGTACACGTTTTCACGATACGGGCGGGCGGCCCGCTGTTGTTCGGCCGAGCTGCTCGGCCGCGCTGCTCGGCCATTGTCGGTGAGGCCCGACCGCGGCACCGCGTTGGTCAGCCGCTTCAGGAACGCGGCAAGCTGCACCACGGTGGCCGCGTGCGTCTGGTCGGCCACCTTACCCAGCCACAAGAGGCGTAGGGCTAACGGCATCTTCGAGGCGATTTCGCTGAGGAGGGCCGGGTTGGAGAGGTAATCACCCCGCAGATTCCCCAGCGAAGCCACAATGTTCTGCACCGTGCCCGAGAACTCCACCAGAGCCTCGGTCGATGCGTCCTCTTGTAGTCGGGTCAGCCGCTTTATCCTGTCGAACATGACAGCCGCGACAGAGTGCGCGCCCCCAAAGCGGTGCTCCAGGACATCCATAATTTCCGGCACCTGCGCCGGGTCCAGGAGGAGAGGGCTGACGGCTTCTCGTGCCTTTCCCTTCAGGGCACGCTGCAGCCGCATCAGGTTCTCGGCCGCCGTCATCCCGCAGGTGGCCGTCGACTGGAGGAATTGCGCCTTCCAGGCTTGCCACTCTATGGCGTCGCCAGCGTAGGGCGGCAAGTCCTTTGCGCTGGACTGACGGGCGATGAGGGATGCCATCCGCTCATCTTCGGGATGGTAGCGAGGTGTGCCACCGGCCTGGGACTGCCGGAGGGCGTCGGCGAACATGGCCGTCACCTGGGCGAGAGGGACACTCCCTTGATGCACCCAGTCTCGTGTCTGCCTCGCTGCCTCATCCGTTCGGTTGCAGGCCCCGTATCCGTCAGCGGGGGGCTGCGATGGCGAGTTTCCGCTCGGGGCAAATGCTGGGAACTGGGCGGGCCCGCGGGTCACACCGGGATAGCCGTACTGCGGCTCTGGTCCACCTCGCAGCGTCGCGGCGCCTGGGGAAGCGCCGTCCGTGAGTGGATCCGCAGCATGGTTTCTCTCCGTCCCGGTGTGAGCCCTCTCGGCGCGGCGCGAGCTCCCAAAAACATCGCTAGGCTGGGCTGTAGTTGGCGGCACAGTGGGCTCTCCCCCCACTGTGTACGTAAGGCTGTGACTGGAGCCGCTAGAGGGCGCCGCAGTCTGTGGCAGGCCCATCCGTGGGCCAGTGGTTTGCGCCTCCGCTGCGTACCCCTGACTAGGTACGCCCGGGGGCGCTGGCGTCGGCGTCGGTTGGTAACCCAGCCGCGGCGCAGTGGTGTGTGTCTCCGCTGCGTAGCCCGGGTATCGCCCGAAGCCGCTAGATGGCGCCGCCGTCGGTGGGTACTCCGCCCGTGGAGCTGTGGCGTGCGTCTCCGCTGCGTACCTCTGCGTAGGTACGCCCGAGGGCGCCGGCGTCGGCGTCGGTCCGTAACCCAGCCGCGGCGCAGTGGTGTGCGGAACAGTGGGCTCTCCCCCCACTGTGTACGCAAGGCTATGACTGGGGCCGCTCGGGGGCGCCGCAGTCTGTGGAAGGCCCACCCGTAAGCCAGTGGTGTGCGCCTCGGGTGCGTAGCCCCAGCTTTGCTCGGGGCCGCTAGGTGGCTGGCTTCCGGGATATGCTCCGTCGGGTTGCCAGGCTGCAGGTGAAGCGGTCCGCGTGAGGTCTTTCAGCGTGGCGACAAGTTCTGCCATCTGTCGGGCGTGGTCGTCTTGCAGCTTCTGGGTGCGCCGCCTCTCAGCTCTTAGCTCGAGCTGCACCTGCCGGAGCGTGTCCTCGCTGGAAGCCTCGCTTCGTGACGAGACGTCGGCCGCGGCAGGGGGCGTCTGTGGTGGTGATGCGCCGGAGGGACCAGGCAGTAGGTCCGCTTGGGGATCAGAGGGGGCCAGGGAGGCGGTTGGCCGGAGTCCGGGGGGCGCGGCTGTGGCCGCCCCGGTTGGTGTGGGATCATCGCTTCCCTGCGATGAATCCCCGTCAGCGCTGTTCTTCCCAGAGCGCAGTGAAGGTGACATCTCTTCCACAGAAAGATCCGGCGGCGAAGGACCACTTATGTATCAGACGTAATTGTGACACATAAGACTGTAAGGGGGCCGGTGATCCCAATCTGTGGAGGCGGAAGGCGTCGTCCTTCAGTGGCGTGGAGGGGTAGAACGGGGCCGTCTCTGAAGCCGCTGTAGAGCTGGTCCGAATGCTGTTTTCTTGTTCTTGAGCTGATTCCGAGTCTGGTCCGAAGGGGTAGGCAAGTCCGTGGTCCAGGGTGAGGCGGGGGTCAGAGTGAAAGAAGGCGAGTAGAAGCAGAAGTCGGAGCGAGGTAGAGGGCAGAGCAGAGAGAGAGGTGTTGAGCTGGTGGAGGTTGCTGGCTAACTGTCTTTCCAAGGGGCTGTTGCCCGTTTTATAGGACCCCGGCGGCCTTCGCTGACCGAGCGACGTTCACACGGGCCCGCTTTCTCTTTGATTCCTGGAATCGAGGCCCGTGTTTGTTACGCGCCCGCGGCCCGCCGCCGGGTTGGCTACCGCCCCTCGGCCGGTAATTTCGGGCCGTGGTCATTTGTGACGCTATGCCGGCGCATGGCGCACGGCAAGGCTTCCCACTACGTTTTGACACGGTTCTAACAATCGTGCCCGAATTAAATATGAATATGATTTTGCCAGCTCTCATAGTATACTTCTCTGCCCGTGTCCCCTAGCCAAGCTCCGACGTTTCATTTATTGTTTACATAGAGGTTCAGACATACATTTTATACATTTCTTTCATTATACATAACAATTTCACATACATAGAGGACAGTTTATTCAGTTTAAGGACAGGCAAAGTTAAGGCAAATGGCAGATTTTAATATGGGGTGACGTCGGCTGATATCGGAGCAGTACGTCCGTTACAGCTACCAAAAAAAGCTAGCTGGCTAATAATAGGGGTACCGTCAAAATAATATATTAGATAGCACAATGGACCTGTGGCCACGTATCAATAAATAAATAAGATAAATTATCAACAAAAAAATCATTGAAACAAACCTGTGGGGGTATAGATGGAGGGAGGGAATAGTGTCTGTTGGCTGCAGAGGAAGGAGGAGGAGATGGTCTGGTGGGGCTCCTTGTCAGCACCCTTCTTGGTCTCCCAGAAGGACTGGCTGGTGAATGTTACTCGGTAGGTTGTGGCGTGTTTGCTAACGGGAACGATCAATTACAATGCATTATTAAAGCAGCTAAAACAACCAAGACTTTTATGCGATATATAAGTTGTTTTTACATCACACGCTTTATAAATTAGGTAATCCTAGAAAAATTATTTGGTAATTGATCTGCATGATCTGCACACCTTTGGTTATGAATTGACGAAAAAACTCGGCATTATTGCGGCGAACATTGCCAAACACTCGATTGAAACATCCTCACAGTGCTGTTTTTGTTCTATTGTGAGCAAAAGCGGCACCCAACTTGCGCACAGCTTTCTCATGTTTCAACTCAATTTATTCAATATATGTATAGCACTTTTTGAAATCCCTACTATGTCTACTAGCTTGCGCACTTTCAAGTGACGATCATCCAATACCATTTCCGGCATGGTCACCTCATTTGATCGACAACTACGATGTTCGTCTTGGCAGCTCATACAGCCTCGTTTAAGCTCTTCCACCTAATATTTTACTGTTGTAAATAAAGAAGCAGACTCCCCTAGAGTAGAATCTAGCACGGTTTTGATATTGGTTGCACTAAGACCTTTCAAATAAAAGTATTGCATCACATAACGATGACCAACTTTTCTATGTTTATTCATTCTCTGAGAGCGTTCACTATTGATGGCTGTCAAATAAATACTAAATAGCATAGAGTTTAGCGTATAGTAAAAAATTCCAGCGAGGATGGTATTACGCCTCAGGAGTGCCATTGGCTACGTCAGCCTTTTAAAAAAAGGTTGCCAGAGCACCATCGCTCCGCAATATATGGGGGACCCTAGTGAACCCTCCATGTGATTTTTACCTTCAGGTATTTAAAGGTTAATAAAAGGTGTTATACTTACAACTGAAGGTGTTCCTTGACAGTCTTGTACTGCACGGGAACTGTGAATGTTTGCACGGGCTCATTACGCAACTGTCCAATTGTTTTAATGGGGGATGTCTCGGATGTATAATAATCCAATAGCTGCACCGTGATGCCTTTTAGACTATCTACAACAAAAATAATAATTACTAATCCTATTTTTTAAATTATAATTATTAATCCAATTTTTCCTATTCCTACAAATTTTGTAAAAAAATTGATTAGAAAATAATATGTAGTTCAGAAATCATCTTTCCATCGCCTTACATAAAAACAGCTAACACATCCTTGGTACTTATTGGAAAAAATTTCGTAAAATATATATTTTTTTACTCATCATGTAAAATCACCCCCGAAGTTAGTGCACTTAACCCCCATACACCCTGTACATTAAAAAGAATATAGTAAATAGGTAGAATTAATCAAAAACAAAATAACATGGAAGGTACAATAACATGATACTCGGCGCTCTTCGGGGCTGCCGGCTGCTTTTTGGAAGCGCTCCGAGTTTATTTTTGAAATCCTGGGAAGTCCTCAATTTTCCAGGTGTAAATTTAGCATAAAATAACCGCATTAAGTTTTAGTTTACGTGTATAAAAGTAAAATAATTTTTCTGTAGCCCCTTCGGGCTTAATTCAAGTTTTAATATAAAGTTTTACATATTTTTAGTTCAAATCTGCCACGTTATCCAAAAAGTGCACAGTGAAAGGCAAAGCAACGGTCGTCGGTTTTAAATGCTTACCACATGTGCACGGTGATAGACTAGTGAACAGTTTCAAGTGCGTGTAAGTGATTTATGAGGGTATCCTTTGGGCTATGATGGTTGTAAACAATGTCGGATATGACCGGGCCACACTACTCAGACTTAATAGTGATAGTGTTTATTTGGACCCTGTAATAGCTGCAAAGATATCGCTGTATAACCTTGGACGCGTTATTACTAAAACAACTACCCGTAAAATTAGGTTTCGTGGTTGCAGAGCTGGACGCAGTAGGAAAAAACATCTGGAACACAGCATCGAAATAGTTACGTCACCGCTAACAGAAGAACAGGGAAAAGTAGCAACTCAAATTCTCCCGAATTCGGAGAGAGAATATAACACAGTTAATGCTTGTATACAACGGCATGCCAACTTTAAGAGCCGTCAACTAGGTATAGGATCCTGGAATGTTAGATCTCTCAATAACAAGATAGAGGAGGTAGGGGAGGTTTTCAACGAACAGAATCTTCATGTCCTGGCCATATCTGAGACTTGGCACGAAAATAGTGACTCTTTTTCAATAAAGAGACTCCGAGCTTTAGGTTATGTCGTGCTAGAAGAAGCCCGACCTAAAGCAACAATTTCTCGGGATGACAACATCGCTAGCGTAAATCACGGGGGTATCGTGATTTTAGGTCGCCAGGGCTTGCGTTTAACAAGGGTGTCAATTGGTGCATACCGAACCTTTGAGCACTTGGGATGCCGAGTTTCGTCTGCAGGAGCATCATTCATTTTATGTACCCTATACCGGCCTGGTTCAAAACAAATCACTTTGGACTTTTTTAATGAATTTTCGTGTTTTCTCGAGCGGGTTGTGGGACTTTCCGATAATATTTTCATAACAGGCGACATTAACATTCACTTAGAGCGTCTAGAATCACCAAATACTCTTAAATTCACTGATTTATTAGACTGCTTCGGATGCCGTCAATGGGTTAATTCCCCAACTCACGATGCTGGCGGAACTTTGGACATTTTTATCTCAAAGTCAAGCGGTCCGTTTCTGGTAGCGGATAGTGTGGATGTAGGACTATCAGACCATCGACTTATTCGCGCAGAAATCGATTTTAACCCACCGAAAATACCTTACGTTACTATCACATCAAGAGCATGGCGCGGTTTTAACTTTGACGACTTCCTGTCAGAACTAAAAGCTTCTCCGCTCTGTACACATAGAGCATGGGAAACAGAGTCGCCAACCAAACTAGCAGCAGATTATAACACCATCCTTTCAACCCTTTTAAATACATATGCTCCAATTTCTACAAAAACTCGGCGTCTACGAAAATCTGATGCCTGGTTTGACGAAGAATGTCGGAGCCAGAAGAGATTGATGCGTAAATTGGAGAGGTCCTACAGACACTCGGGGGTTACATCACGGAACGATTGGATACAGGCTCAAAAAGAGTACATGATCTTAATCCGTTCAAAAAGGTCTGAATATTGGACAAATAGGATCACTTCAGAGCGCCAAAATCCACGTAGTCTTTGGAACTCGGTTAAGACAGTCATTGCTGATGTCCATGCACCAAATACAATCGACATAGCTCCGGAAATCTTCTCCAAGTTTTTCCTTGACAAAATTGAGTCAATACGAGCCCTAACAACCTACGCTCCACCACCGTATTTTACTAAATGCAATAGAGAAAACCTTTCTGCCTTCAAACCTACATCCCTAGAAGAAGTAAGGAAATTAATTCTTACTTCACCGAACAAGCAGTGTTCGCTCGACCCTATTCCAACGTGGCTACTGAAAAAGTGTTGCAATGAAATTGCTCCCTTTTTAGTTCATCTTTTCAATAAGTCACTTAGCACGGGTGACTTTCCAAAATCCCTTAAATCAGCTATCGTAACTCCATTATTAAAAAAACCACAACTGGACGCTGAAGATCTTTCAAATTACCGACCCGTTTCAAATCTGCCTTTTATATCAAAAATATTAGAAAAAATCGCTGCCTCACAGGTCATATGTCACTTAAATTCAAATGAATTATTAACTAAATACCAATCTGCATATAGACGGTTCCACTCCACAGAAACCGGGTTACTACGTGTTTTGTCGGACATAACTACTGCCATTGAGTCGGGTAAACTGGCACTTCTTTCAGTCTTGGACATGAGTGCTGCATTTGACACGATTGACCATGACTTTCTTATTAAACGATTAGATGAATCATTTGGTTTAAACTGTGATGTTAAGACCTGGCTGACATCGTACCTGGCCAACCGTTTACAAGCCGTAAAAGTGGGAAAAAACCAATCAAATTATGCAACCCTTTCATCTGGAGTACCCCAAGGGTCCGTTCTGGGCCCACTACTCTTCATCCTCTTCACAAATGATGTCGCTAAAATAATAGAATCATTCGGCCTTCTATCTCACTGCTACGCTGATGACCAGCAAGTTTATTTTTACTGCTTACCAGAAGAAATAAACAGTTTAAAAATTCGTATAACTGAGTGTATAGAAGCAATTACTCGCTGGATGACCTCAAATAGATTGAAACTGAATCCCACAAAGACTGAGTTTCTGTGGACTGCTACAAGCAGACGTCAGCATAACATTGAAAACTCCCCAATAACCATTTCCGGAAGTGACATCACTCCAAAAACGTGCATCAAATTACTGGGTGTCAATCTAGACGCTAATTTTTCCCTTAAAACTCAGGTGAACAGAACTGTAAGCACGGGGTTCTTTCAATTAAGGCAAATTAAAGCAGTGCGGAGAAACCTGCCAACAGAGGCGACTAAATTGCTAGTCAATTCCTATGTTGTTTCACGTCTAGATTATTGCAACGGAATATATGCAAGTCTCCCTAAATGTCAAATCAACAAATTACAATCCGTTTTCAACGCCGCGGCAAGGCTTATCACCGGAGTATCTAAATACTCCCACATTTCAGAGCATCTCAAAAATCTGCACTGGCTCAAATGTCCTGAAAGAATCCAGTTCAAGGTATGCTGGATGGTATTTAAGTCACTTAACGGAATGGCTCCGGCTTATTTATCAGAATTGTGTATTCCAGAAGATTCCAATTCCCGACAGTCAACCCTTAGGTCAGCAACGTCATCAGCTATCGGAAGGTTGAAGGAACCAAAGCGCACACCAGATACTAAGTTCGGTGAGCGTGCTTTTGCCGTGTCAGGACCTAAAGCCTGGAATGGACTGCCACATGATTTAAGAATGATCGCAGACTCGACAGAATTTAGGTCTAAACTTAAAACGCACCTTTTCAGACAGTCGTATCCATAATTTCAGAAACCTCCACTTTCACAGTTGACGGCAATTTAAATTTAAATTTAAATTAACAAAATGTTAAAAATACTAAAAATAAAATAAAATAAATAAAAATAATAATTAAAAATAAATAAATAAAAATGATAACAAGTAACAATTTGTAGGCTTTTAAGACAGTTAAAATACATTTAAATTAAAATAAAAACTATAGCAGACTTAAGATCATGCGACGACCAGTGTTTTTTGATATAGTGTCCTCTGCGTGCAGTTCTATCTTTTATAAGCATAAACTTTTTAATATAAGTGTGTTTGTTGGAAGTGACTTGCCAGGTAAGTATGTTTTGGTATCTTTTCTAAATAAAAAATGTAGATCCTAGGAAATAAATTGTACAGCGCCCTTGAGGTGATTTTTCACAAAAACGGCGCTCTACAAATTATCCAATTATTATTATTATTATTATTATTATTAGTACATAATATGAATTAATCAAAAACAAAATAACATGGAAGGTACATAATATGTTTCTCAATAAAAACTTACCTAACATAATACATAATATAATGAATTGTGTAAAATGTTAACTCACTGAAGTCAGAATTGAGCGATTGCTGAGTTCTGTAAAGGTGCTCCAAGCAAGTGTGCAGCTGGGCCAGCCTCGTCAGCTTGAACTTCCACTCCTTGGAGGAGTACTCCAAGTCCAGGTCATCGGAAAACAGAGGCTGCTCCTTCTCCGGGATCTTCTTCTCCGTCTTCACATGGATGTTGTGCTTCTTAAGGGACGAAAAATCATCCAGGGTCAGGTCGGCCAGGCGGTCTGGAGTGGTCGGCTCTGGTTCCGACATGAAGGTGCTATCCATAAGGTTTGTGCTTCTGGTGTCGAAGGGGTTGAAGCTCACGTCTCCGCCGGAGCCCAGAGTCATATCCATGATAGTCTGATTGTAGATGTCTTCATTCACTTCCGAAATTCTATGTGAAAGGTCAAAAATGCATATGTATTGCCTTTGTAAAGTGAAGACAAGCTAAACAGCAGATTAAAATGGTCGACACTTGGTTTTGATATTGGAAGTAATTTAATTTGATCAAAAGTAATAAAAAAATTTAACAAAGCAGAAATTCGTATGTCTAAAGCAAAAGAAACTGTCAAAAAGAGTTTCTAGGATGCATTTGCTTACAATATAATTAACAATCATAAGTTATGGAAGTTCAAAAATCAATTGAATCATCAAAAAATAAAATGACAATGTAAATTATTTTTTAATCCAAGTTTATGGAAAAGTCATGAGAGTGACTTACACAAATGTTTAAGTTTTGGCCCTTCTTCTGCAGGAATAAGCAAGTATCGGATACTCATTTTGCGTACTCACATCGCAAACAACTTGTCTCGCATATTCAAAACTAGATTGCTTTAATAACCTCTATCAAAACCAAACAGTTGCTGCAGCTGTCATTTTTGATCATCTGACACAAGTTACGCCATGTTGAAAGTTTCGATGACGTAGAGTCGGAACACTTGGCCCGTCTGGTCACAGAAGACCGGCGTCACCGACGAGTTTACTAAATGTTGGCAACGTGTGCCTGTGCATGATCCTCCGTGCTGATGTAAGACACTTGATTGTTGAGTATCCGATACCTGCGTATTCCTGTAGACTTAATCATCATAATAATCTACTGACTTGTTCTGCAAGCGAAGCCTGTCATTGAAGCCCAGTGTGTTGTCCACCAGTGCAAAGATGCAGGTGTACTCCCAGCACGTCTTGAACAGACCAAGCTGCCCCACGATACCCAGCGCCCGGGCGGGGTTACTGAACAGTGTTGGCAGGGAGCTGATGGCCTGCACGGAGCTGCCCCGCGCCAGCTTCTTCACCAGCACGCCCAGGAATGTGGTATTGCCGGGGTCAATCTGCCAACATTCTCAAAATTAATACGGGGCAAGTTTTGCGATTGAAACATTGCTTTAGACTTATACTTTACTACGGTTCCATGACAAAACAGAAGAGTGACCAAATAGAACATTGAAGAAAAATAACAAACCTAACCTACCCTATTCCATTATCATGTTTTGTTTTGTCACTGTTCTATTTTATCCGGTTACCCGATGATGCAATCAGGAAGATTTTAGTAACGGTCTTACTATTATTATTGACCAAAGAAAAATTAATAAGGGTTCAAATGACACCCTAAATAAAGAGACATGTCAGACTTTGCTTTGGTTTTTGTGCATCACTTTTCTGGAAACTAATTTATTTAGGTAGGATGTTAAATTTCACTTACAAAGGGTCTCAGGTTTCTTTTATATATTTCTTTCAAAGCGTAAACCAAGAGAGTGATGAGATCTTCCACCATATTACAATCTGCAAAGAAAAAAAATTATGTATTTAATTATAACATGAAATTGTTTTGAAAGAAAAATACACAAACAACTAATTGCGCGTCTGTATATGTCGCTACTGAAATCACGAGACCCGCGTCGCCAACCAATCATTGTTGAATTCTCTAAATTACAAAGAAACAATCGTTTCATAACCTGACTCACTACCAAACAGTTGCTGTAGCTGTCATTTTTATATCCTAAAGCATATGGATTGTTACAAAATGTCTGACAAAAGTGATGTTTGGCTTCGCCGACGAGTTTACAAAATGTCGGCAACGTATGCCTGAATACGAACCTCTGACAGATGAATCACGGTAGTCCAGTATCGGATACTTGCGTATCCCTGTGGAAGAAGGGCCTAAGTATGTATAATAATCATAAATTGTTGCCATGCAATTCGATCTATTCAATCCAAATTTGTTTACTGTCAATTAGAATAGGATAATGTAAGTAAAAACATATATTTTCTTAACACAGTCGTAGGCATTAAATATATAGGTAGGCTGGTAAGAGAAAATTTTAAGAAGTATTTGCGTTCACTTAGATGTTTGTTATCCCTTTCAGACCTAGCTAATACGATTATGCAGGTCCGGGTATAAAAATATTACATGAAAACGATTTTAAATCTGTGCAGTATTCTGGCCCACACTGACCGTTGCGGGTTCATATCTAGACCGTACAGACCTGTTTTCAAAATTTGCCGCCAGGGGCATCATTACAAGTCATCAAAATTTTACATAGACAATGAAGCAAACTATTCACAAATTATTTAAGTAATTCACTGTGCTATTACTGTTGTAAACATGTTAATCAATGAGTACATTGGGTTTTTTTATTATTGCATTCGACATTGGGTCAGATGTCAGGATTAGTCTTAACCAATTCATACCAATTTTGTGTGACAAATATTTGCGGCGTGTTACAGTTTTTTCATCTTTTTAAATTTTCAATGAGATAAAGTCACTGTAATAACAGCAGATATTAATTTTAGCTATGTGTGAGCATGTAATGTCACTGTGTTAGAGTGTGTTTTTAATTTTTAAACAATTTTTAAAGGTGAAGTTACTGAAATATCACCAGGTTAAGAAGGATTCGAGACTATTTGATGATATTATTGTGAAACCAAGAATTTTTAGAATGGAAAATTGTAAAAGCAGAAAGAAAATTTTGTGTGAAAAATGTAAAACCTACATATTTCAAAATAAACACTGTGTTAAATTATTTCACAATAAATCATGTTTTTCTTAATGTTTTTAGTTCATATTCTTCCATGATAATTCTTACTTTTGCACACGTAAATTTTTAGGTAATTTTTATGAACAAATATATTTTAGTATGCATGAAGATAGCCCTGGCCCTCACGATCGTGCGGGTGAGTTTACTCATAAAATTGGATTTATCAAATTTTTCTGTGCAATTCTGAAAAATAAAACTTTTTCTTCGTCAGGTCGTAAAGGATTATAAATCCAAATCAATTGGATGAAAAGAGTCATTAGGTTATACCTTTCAATATATCCCACAGCCTGTAGGTGAAGTCGTTGGAGGAGCCGTCCTCCTTGAGCTGGTTGAAGACCTGCTGCAGGCTGGTGCTGTCGGCGGACACACACGTGCAACCCGCGCGGGGCTCCCACGACAGCCAGCCATACTCCTCCACCTCGTGCAGCAGGGTGCGGAGACGCTCCTCCAGGGCAGGCAGATCCACACAAGCGGAGGACTGGGCCACGGGGGTAAACGGTCTGCCATAGAGAGATTGAGAAATCGTTAGTTGAAATCATTTTCAGAATTATATACTGTGAATTATTCTGCTTCTTCTAGTGCCCTTTATCTCCAGTTCATCGTGGCAATCTTCATTAACACTCAAGGCTGGCTTTGAACAACCCAGAGCAGTGTCAAATGGTGTTCTTTCATCAGGGCGATACCCATATCACCCTGATGAATAAACGCAATTCAGAATTGAAACGATACTTGAAATGGCTTTAGCCATGTTTGGTGACCAGATGTGAATAACCAGGTACTTCCCAACATTACTTTTCCGTATATCCTTCCCTTCCCCACTTTATTTAGCCTCATAACATAACCATTTGGGGATGAAATTGTCTCACTGGCTCCGGACAGTGACGAGCAATTGGGACTCTTCTGAAGTATATATTCAAATTTAAATAAAGTTTATGAAGCCTCGAGGTGCAGCAATTTCCTTTACTATATGTTCCATCAATCCTATGATGAATGAAGATTGAAATGTTAAGAGAACAATGAAAGGAAACAAGGTTTTTGTAAAATATGTAATGTGAAGAGGTACCTGATGGATATTTGATCCAGTTGAATGGGCATCACGGTGCTGGAGAGGTTTAGGAGTGCGGAACTGATGCCTTGCAGAGCGCACACCGACTTCCAGAGCACTGTGCAGGTACTGAGCTCGTGGCCTATTATGGTCTCTTGGACCTGAACACACCAAAGAACAACTTGAGAACAAAAACAAGAGTGTACGTCAGGAGAAATATCACAAAACTGCAACATCATTATAATGAAGGTTAAAACAAATTTTGACTCAAACTTTTAATTAAATTGACTCTTAAATTGCCCAGGAAAATATGGCAACAAGTTCCAATTGTTCAACAACACATGATTTCATTTCATTTAAGCCAAGCCCTTCGTCTTAACTATATATGTAGTTTTAGATTCTGTTGATAATTCCAGTTACTGATTCCTTGTTCTACCGGTATTTCGAAAACACGCTAAATGCGCACCCAACATTTGTACACAGTACTTTCAAATAGTGTCTGGGGAAGAGATTCTAAAAATAATTAATTCCCTAAAAAACACGTCCAGTGCCGGAGTCGATGGGTTATCAACCAAGATTTTAAAAACGCTGTCTACGGAAATTGCATTGCCCCTAGAACACTTAATAAACTCTAGTATCACTCAGGGCCACTTCCCCTCAAACCTGAAACAAGGTATTGTTATTCCTATACATAAAACAGGTAACAAGACAGACATAAACAACTACAGACCAATAACTCTACTAACTAGTCTATCTAAAGTATTTGAAAAGGTTATCAATGCACAGTTGGTAAAATTTCTCGTGAGCCATAAACTGATCTCAGAAAATCAATACGGGTTTCAAGAAAACAAGAGTACCTCAGACGCTATTGCTGCTGTCACTGATTTCATTGTTAAAAACCTTGATAAAAGCAAAAAATGTATTTCAATCTTCTTAGACCTTTCTAAAGCCTTTGATACAATATCGCACAGTAAATTAACAAATAAACTTGAAAAAATCGGTATTGCGGACAACGAACTTAAATTCTTTAAAAGCTACCTTAATGGACGTAAGCAACAACTTAAATTAAATAACATACTAAGCAACACCTGCTCAACTAATTATGGTATACCACAAGGAAGCATATTAGGACCGATTTTGTTCCTGGTGTATATTAAAGACTTATGTAACATTAATATTCAGGGGAAAATTGTTAGTTTTGCCGATGACACTGTTCTTCTGTTTGAAGCTGACACTTGGCCAGCTGTCTACAAAAAAGCTGAAACGGACATAAGCATTGTAAAAAAGTGGTTGGATACAAATACGCTCACACTGAATGCCGAGAAAACCAAATACATCACATCAAGCATTAATATTACAGGTCAACCTCATGACGATGCCTCTATTAGAATGCACACATGTTTGAATTCTGAAGAATGTTGTCAGTGTCCCTACATTGAGCGCACTGCTCAGATAAAGTACCTCGGCCTCACCATTGATCTATACCTCAAATGGAATCTTCACACTCAAATAATTGCAAACAAGATAAGAAAAACCATGCACTTCTTCAGAACGATAGAAACTTCCTCAATTCACAACACTTGAAAATGGTTTATTTAGCACTCTGTCAATCTATTATTGAGTATGGTATCATAGCGTGGGGAGGTGGAACTTCATCTGCACTAGACCCAATCATAAAGGCACAGAAAACTATTATAAAAATAATTCTTAGGCTTCCTCTAATTACTGACTCGAACTTAATCTTTAATATTATGAATGTGTTTGATGTTCGGCAGACATACGCAAAAACAATACTCACTCACTTATACACAAATATACATACATACTACGAAAAAAGATCTCATACTCGCTGTACTCGAAGCAATAACTTGTCACATAGAATCCGTACAACATCGCTTCCTACGAGGAATCGCTTGGAGGTTGGGTCTTGAAAGAGGAGAGTACTCATATGATGAAGTTGAACAAACTTTAAACATTTCTTCTTTGGAGAAACGTAGAAGGGACACTGATCTGATTTGCATATTTAAGATTATCAATGGTATTACAGACTCACCTGCTTTGTTGCAACTTATCCAATTCAACATCCCTTCCCGTAGACTCCGAAATAATGAATTGCTGTTCGTCAATCAACATTCTACCAATTATGGATACCATTCTCCTTTGTCCAGAATGTCGAGACTTGTCAACTCACTGTCAAGTCAAAGCATTGAATTTTGTGGTATATGCCTAAATGACTTTCGACAGTCAATACGCAATGTCTAATTTCTAATGCCCTTTGAACCATCTTCATGCTTTGACTTATTATTATCTCCCATTCTTACTTTTATATTATTATTTTCATTATTATTGTCTTCGCTCCTCATTTATATATGCTCTCCATTCACTGTCATCTCTATTTATAAAACTTATTCGTGTAATTAATATGTTGTTAATGGACTATTTGTCCGTAAATAAATAAATAAATAACAAAGACTTACTTCAAATTCCTGTAACGCACACTACTTTTGGTCAACGAAACTTTAGATATCTTGCGACAAGACTTTACAACATTCTTCCTGATAATATAAAAACATGTCATTCACAAAAAAATTTCAAGGATAGCGTAAAAATTTGGATCAAAAGTAATGATAGGGCCTTTACCGGTGCACTCATCCAAATTTGCAGTTATTGATGCAACCTAATTATTGTATGTATTTTCATATAATTGTAGGTATATTATTAGGACTATAAACGAACTTGGTAAATGATGTATTGATATTGATGCTACCTAACTATTGAGTGTTCGTATTGTTATATAATTGTAGGTACGTTATAGTACTATAAATAAACTTGGTAGATAGCTGCCTCAACACAGGCTAAGCCTAGTGAGGCGGGCTATGATAAACCTTAACATATAACTACATTAACATTTCTATTATTTACATTTATTTTATCTACTGTTTATATATTACTTTCCGTTGATAAAATTATATATGTACTCATCTAATTTATAAACCAATGTACACAAAACAGTCTTTCATGTATTTCTATAGTTATAGTTTGAAAATTTGTCACAATAAAGATATTATATTATTATTATTATTAGTAGTCATTTTTTTTCAAAGGGTTTTTCTATGACTCTTCCAACTGATTTGCCAGCCTTTGTGTTTCTTCCCACGTACATATATATGGGTTTCTTCAAGAACCAGGTTCACTCCTTCCTTTCCTCAAAAAGATCTTCCACATAGCTTCCCCAAAGATGACATAGGCCCCTAGGGAAATTATTTTCCTCTGAACCTCCTGTGTGGATTTAATGTAAAAAAAAATAAAAAGTTGGGTGAATCTGAACAAAAAGTCCATATGTTAAAAAATATAAATAGGTATAATATAATATAAAATACAAAAAAAATATATATAGGAAATTGACTAACTACCCAGTTAGACTAAAGAACAATTCTGCACCAACTGTGAATTGTAATTAGTTAACCGGTCAGCAACGTAAGCAGATATACACGATAAAATAACGATAGCAGTCAAGTACAATAAGCGTGTTTACACGTCAACGCGTGTGTTTCCACAAAAATCGTCATAACTCCGTTATTCTTCTAGTGACATCCCTAAAACAAAAAGTAGAATATTCGTATTGAATGAAGCTTCACATCTCTATTCAAAGTTATCCATAGAAACCCGTAAAAAGACCTACTCAGTGGAAGCAAATTTTACCCGCCAAATCGTAAAACGACGCCAAGAAAGCCGTTTGACGTGCCGACCCGCCTCCCACATATCCCAGTTTTAATTATTTTTTTAAAAATATATTTTGTATGAAATGGTCAAAAAGTGAAGTGACAGAATTGTTTATTGTACATTTGTACGATGAAATAAGTGTTTTTTTTTTTTACATTATCCGTGATTTTAGTATCGTTTTTACATAAAACATTACAGGTGAGTCATTTTTACAATTTTTTCATGTTTCCATTCTAAATTTAAATATTTACAAATGTTAATATTTATTTTGGATACAACAATTTGAAAGCCTATTTTGTAACCTTTCTAAAACAGTTTTTACTATTCGGCTCCGTTCAGTAATGTTTCATTTATAGAGCTTTGATTGTGAGGCGGTAATAACACAACGTTTTCGTGAAATTGACATTTCGGTAAAGACATTTTAGCTTCAAGTTCGCGAAAAGTCGGAGGGGTTAATTAAGATTGTTCTGTATTCTTTTATTATATTGTATCTTCTATTATTAAAATAAAAAAAATGATCTCCAACACAAAATATGAATGTTTCAAAATAACTCCATATGCAAGTACGGAAATCTGATTACCATTCCATAGATACTATACAATTTTAGAGTATACTAGATCCTCACCAAGTTGATAGTGGTCTCGTGTATGGGCACCTGCAGCGTCTCTTTGCTCCACCGGCAGTCAAGCTGCGTCATGCCGGTGTAGTGCTTGGCAAACACCTCCTCGGGACAGCTCTGCATCACGGTGCTGACGCGCTTACCCGAGATGCGGTATGTGCCAGATACCTTGCATGTTAAGGGCTGCAAATGTAAACAATTTATTATTGTCTGATTTCACTTTTATTTTTAAAATCATTAATTCCCTTGTTGACAGCCCTGCATTATTGCAATTGATTTCATTCATGTTCCTATTGGAACAATTAAAATATAAAAATGTTAAAAATGTCTTTCACTGCAACAATAATGTCAATACCAATTCGTTTATAAACTCTCTTATACCATGCACACACAGCTTAGGAAACCCATATGCAAAAGTAGCAGACATTTTTAATAGTACCAAAAGAACTTACAAAAAGCATTTCACATTATTTTTATTAAAACAGTTATTAGTTTATATTTTGTTTTCTATAGCCTTATTGTAAATTTGACTTAATTTGAATTGTAGCGGTAGCTACTAGAAGGCTCGGGAACGTTCATACATGAAACCCGCATCGCCTTAGAACCTACTAGTGAAACATTGTATGTAGGGTACAACTACCTACTCGCGATTAGCTGGTTTGTTCTCAAACGCATTTGCACCCTTATAAAGCAGTTACGTCAAGGTACCTAAGTCAGTCAGTCAATAATTAGCAGCTACAAGTGAGTACCTAGTACGAGCGCTCGCCGCTAACTGAATCGTGCGGCCGCTTCGGCCGGCCCACCGTGCCGCGTTTCGCTCTTACCTCATCATGCCACCATGGGCCACGGACCCACTACGCCTGACGCTGCACGAACTTAAAAGAGAGGCTACAAATAATCATTGACTCCGCGGGATTACAACAGCGCCTTGGCAATGTGATTAAATCCCTGGCCTGCGCCCCCCATGTGCCTAGGCCCTGCGACATCTTCGCTGGTCTGTGCCTTGGCCCTGCAACATCATCGCCAGCCTGAAACTCCCGCGCAGCGAGCTCATTCGCGCTCACATCAAGCCGTCAAGATCGGCTCTCTTACTTCACACTGGAGTACCAGGAAGACTCAACGTCTTCCTCAGTGCTGAACACCATCTACAAGTCTGGCCTCCACCAACGCGGTGTCAAGCCACCGACTTCATCGAATTAGCCGCTGACTACATCGACTCGGTGTCGACCTTTGGCCCGAGGAATTCACCGTCGACTTCATCCACCAACTGCATGAGCAACGGTCCAGGGTCGTCTCTCCCTACTCCACTGACTCAATAAACGCTGTGACCTCACAACCTCTTTCATTCGTCTCCTTACCATATCCCCAAAGAATCATATTAGTATGTTTACACTGTTTAATTGATTCGCATTGTTTTTTTAGTTAAAATGATTTATTCTCTGTATTTAAAGTTACTAATTGTTCCGTAAATTATTAAATTATTTGAATCACTAACTTCCCCATTATTCCACGAGACAGGCACACTAGCAGCGCGTGCCTACCTCGTGCCGCGAGGACAAAGCTATTATCATAGCTGAAAAACACAGTCACATGTACAAATATACTACCAGACAGTCAATGCCGTCATGTATAATAAATAAGATACCCCGTCCTAAGAGAAGATGTGAATTTATTACTAAATCAAAGTCTCGTCACGTCTTTTAACCGGTCAGCAACGTAAGCAGATATACACGATAAAATAACGATAGCAGTCAAGTACAATAAGCGTGTTTACACGTCAACGCGTGTGTTTCCACAAAAATCGTCATAACTCCGTTATTCTTCTAGTGACATCCCTAAAACAAAAAGTAAAATATTCGTATTGAATGAAGCTTCACATCTCTATTCAAAGTTATCCATAGAAACCCGTAAAAAGACCTACTCAGTGGAAGCAAATTTTACCCGCCAAATCGTAAAACGACGCCAAGAAAGCCGTTTGACGTGCCGACCCGCCTCCCAGTTTTAATTATTTTTTTAAAAATATATTTTGTATGAAATGGTCAAAAAGTGAAGTGACAGAATTGTTTATTGTACATTTGTACGATGAAATAAGTGTTTTTTTTTTACATTATCCGTGATTTTAGTATCGTTTTTACATAAAACATTACAGGTGAGTCATTTTTACAATTTTTTCATGTTTCCATTCTAAATTTAAATATTTACAAATGTTAATATTTATTTATGATACAACAATTTGAAAGCCTATTTTGTAACCTTTCTAAAACAGTTTTTACTATTCGGCTCCGTTCAGTAATGTTTCATTTATAGAGCTTTGATTGTGAGGCGGTAATAACACAACGTTTTCGTGAAATTGACATTTCGGTAAAGACATTTTAGCTTCAAGTTTGCGAAAAGTCGGAGGGGTTAAGTATGTTATAATCGCTCATAAAATGCCAACCCCTCACGATTTAGAAATATTTTTTGACTAGTACATCGCCTTAAGCTAGGGTATCTCAAAATCACTAATATTATCTCAATATCTCAAAATATCTATATCTCAAAATCTCAAAATCACTAGTATTATACTGTCCTGATGAAGCTACGGTTGTAGCGAAACCCGGTCGACATTAAGTATTTACCTATAAGTGATGTTTACAAAGTTATTGTTTAATTTTAAATTATAATGTCACATCACAAAGTAACCGCTTCATGTGAAGAAATAATATTATCTTCAATAAATAAACATTAAATATTTATTTCACCTGTTCCTTGGAGCATCCATAAATTTTCATATGCATCTGCTTCATCTTCTCTACAGAAAGGTCTGCTGCAGGAGTTGTTTCCTAAAAACAAATAGCTCATTAAAAATGGGACAAATCTGAAATGAAAACAACAATACACACATAATCAAATAAGACCTCACCCTAGAATGAAGAAGAAAACTTAAAGATTTTGTTTATTCTTTAGTAAGGAATTCCAATACATTTTTTTTATCAATGTTTACGGTCTATCCAAATTAAGCATATTTTTCTATTTTTAATATCAAAATTTCATACTGAAATTAATTGTTAAAATTAGAATTTGTGTATTCTCTTGTTGGAGTTGAATGCTTTACCGCTTTGAATTTAACAAAATTTTCTAAAATATAAGGAGATACTACAATGCAAGTTAAGACAAAAAGAAAAACAAACAACTCAGATCAACATACCTAACTAAACAATTCAAAACTGTATAGCGACCTCTCCCTCTTATTATCAAAGTACACATGTAACAGAAAGAGATGTTTAATTATTACTTTGTACAAACTTAACGCGGAGTACATTTGACATCAGATTTCGTTCGATCAATCATGGAGCACATACACAGTGGAGCTTTTAAATCATTTTTCAAGAACGATTTATTAATTTTGAGAGTAAAAATATAGAAATATATAAGTATATTCAAAATGGGTGTTTTTTTGATCTACATGAATATATTGAAAAAAAAGTATAAATATTTTTTACTCAAATTCCTTATTGGGCTTATAATATGTACATATTTGTGTTCCTCTTTATTCTATGGACCTCACTTACTAGGGCTTTCAATCCAGGAATTTTTTTTCAGAACCGGGATTACGGTGATAGAATTTTTCAATCCTGGGATGTTGGTGCCAGAACCAGCAATTTAAATGTTTAAATTATTAATAAAAGATAAGAGTTTAGAACATTTTTTTTTCAGATTTAGTTTTCAGATATTATACATAAATGAAGTAACAATGATTGTTAACTAAATTTCAATAATATAAAAGCTTGAAGGAATACAAAAGTATCTGCACAAAATAACACAAATCAATAATAGGAAAAAATACGTAATACAATAAAAAAACTGATTCAATATTTTGAAACTTAAAATGCGACTTCAATAAAATCAAAAGTGTCTAAAGTTTCATTTAGAGATAATCTTATTTTAGTCGATATTTTCCCAAATTCCAAAAAAAACCGTTCGGATTCCGCGCTAGCAGATGGTATTTATTTTAAATCCTCGTAGCATTCCTCTAGATTTACTCCGCGCTGCATTTCGAATTCGAAATTTTCCTGCTCCTTTTTTATGTTTGATATATCTTTGATTGTTCTTATTTTTGAAGGGATTTTGGAATTAAGCACTTGATCAATAAGCTCTGTCGAGTTTTTCTTGTAAAGACAGATTTAAATCGACTTCCTCTACAATTACAATGTCTAACTCCGACACAGAGAAAGACATCTTTTCTTCGACTGATTTCGACGTGTCAGCAACCAATGAGATTATTGTCATTTTGTTCAAACACCTGACGGTTTGACAGTCTGACGTTCATTCATTAGATGAGCGAATAACTCTTCCAATTGAAGAGCAAAACCACTGTTTCCCAAATAGTTCATCATGAAAGAAATCAAATGACAGAAGCGTTGCGTCACGACAAAATGCTATTACTGCTAACTAATATTGAAAAGTGAAAACGCATCTCCCTGAATAATCCCAGTGTAGTGATGTCACGACTGAACGTTATTCAAGCTTCCTTAAAACTTTCCTTACTTCTAAGAAATTTTTTGTTATTAAATAAAAGGGTAACATGATAAAATAATAGTTTAGGTTGGGTTAGTTTATTTTTTTAACTATTCTTCAATAGTTTTTGTTATGGAAACAAAATGGTTAATCTGGCAGTAATTAATAAGTAACTAGCGCAGACCCGAAAATCATGAGATATTATAATTGTAAGATTTGTGAAGCTGAAAGTATTTATTCAATATTTGCCTTAGGATGACATTGCCAATTTTCTAAATTTCTGTTTAATTTAAATAACTCACAACATAAGTGACCACCCCCCTGTGGAAGTGTCCTGGGTGCGACAGGGCGGCCATGAGGAGAGTCCTGTGCTGGTCCTGCCCATCACACACCACCCACAGCGGGAGCCTCTCCTCCAGCGGTAGGGCGCGGATCTTCCCGTTGTAGAAGTTCACTATGTTTCTGAAGTACTCAGTATTATAAGGTTTGGGAACAACACATAGTTATAAGTCACATTTCATAATAATAATACTTTGTCTAATCTATCTCTTTTATTTATGCGAGTACCGCAAGAGTCTCAACTTCTCTTTAATGTCTGTAGCCTTGACATTATGGCCATAGCTAAGACTATGGCATCCCCAATTGGGTTATGTTGTGAGAGGAGGGAAGGGAGGAAGAGGGGAAGGAGATGGGAAAGAGAAAGATGGGGAAGAGGAAGGCGGTGAAGAGGAAGGTGGGGAAGCACCCTGGAAGTTCCACATCTGGAGGTTTCAATTCTAAATGGTGGTTTTTCACCAGGGCGATACTGATGGAATCTACCACTCCTGAACATGTAGTAAATAGTATACACATTGTTTAGAAACTCGTAGTACAAGTGGGAAACTGGTGAATCTACATCAAATGTGGAGTTGATTTTGTGGTGTAATTTTTAGTTTGAGCTTTCTTTCGTTTTTGAGTAAATCGGGTCCGAAGTTGCAATTGTTTTTAATTTGCATTTTAAAATGAGTCGAAGCAAAGACTCCGATCCAAAAGTTTTTTTAACTCTTTAGTTGCCGAAAAAAATGGATAAAAGAAAAAAAAAGTTTCTTTTGGGTTCTTGTGATGTAGATTCATCAGTTTACTGCTTTTATTAAGAGTTTCCGGATACCGTGAACAATATAGTCTCCAAAATCCAAACAATTAAAAACCGAGCCTGTTCAGAATGAATTTTTGGATTACTGGAAACATTTTTTTTTTTTTAACATCTTTATTTTCGGAACATTTGAGAGATTTGATGTTTTTCCGGAACCTTTCTAAGAAGTCGAAATATTTATTATTTTTACCTTTTAAATCAGATACTGCGGATTTACCAATTCTGTATTTACTATTATATAGTCCTATTCACTATGTACGTATATGTACTATGCAAACATGGTTAGACACAAACATACTTACAATAAACATATCAATAACAAAATTCACAACTTACAGTATAAATAGCAAAACTAAAACAAATGAAAACAATATATCTTGCACTTTTTCAATCCATAATAGAATATGGAAGGATTGTTTGGGGAGGAGCAACACACTCGGCTATCGGTCATATGGAAATGGCGCAGAAAACCATCTTAAAGGTAATAGACTGACTGATACAGATCAAATATTCAACATTCATCTTTGACGTACTAGATATATGACAATTATACATAAAAACATTACTAAACTATATTTTTGACCAAAAAACAAGTTTCAACCTATCATTGATAGACCAGTTAGACAAGAGTACAAAAATAACATAAAAATTCCGACAATAAACACAAGCTTTGGACAAAGACATCACAAATACCAGACAATAAAAGCATTCAACAATCTGACACTCGACACAAAAAATGAGGGAAACAAAAAACATTTCGCAAACTTAATTAAGATATGGATTAACCTCTCAGAAAAGGACTTTTATTTACTTTGTGTTCCTTTGCGAACTGTCAAAATGCGAAAATTTTTGTGTTATACACGAGTTTTGTTAAAAGCTTCATAACTCACGTTTTGGGAAACGTAGCCTAATTCTAAAAAATGTTTTGGAAAGATTATGAAATTCACTATCGTATTGTTTTGTTATACGTAAATATTTGCGTGTCTAAATATACATTTTCTGAAAACGACAAAAATATGTAAAAATCGCTGACCATTATTTCAAAGCTGTGAAAAATGTACTTTTTTCTGAGTATCATAAAGAAATAACACTTTATATATTGAAGAAATATAATTAAAAACTATTAGTCACCTCAAAATATTAACCGTCCAAACTAAAATATTTTTAATAAATTATTTAAAAACGCAATAAATTATGAACGAACAAGATGACAGATTCAATCGACTCAGATAATGCACCTCTACATTCCATAGATATTCTTGAATGCAGACGCGTAGCGTTATTCATTATCGATACTCTGTTTTTTAAATCATGGCAATCCGTATACTAGTGATGGAAATAAATCGATTTTTGTAAAACCTCGCGCATTTACGTGAAAAGACGTACTAATGTCTTGACCGCTATTATCATATTTACGTCTTTTGACGTTCTAATGTTCCGAGTGGTTAAAGACCAAAATGAGATATTTAAAAAAAAAAAATTTCAAATTTACAAACAATATACCTAGTACACATATTATACACTACCGGACCAATATTTAGATTCATATTGATTGGTTTTTATAACTGTCTTAATTATTTTATTTTTATAAATTTACTTTACTTTATTTCTTTTATTATGTTTATTTTATTTCTTACTATTTCATTTTAATTCATTTAATTTTAGATAATTTCAATGCATTTCAGTCCATTTTATTTACATACACAATTTGTCAGCACGGGTAAAGCACCCAGTGAGGCTCACACTACCAAATAATATTATAAATAAATAAATACTGTATCAATAAATAAATATTGCATCAGGATAAATAAATACTGTATCAATAAATAAATATTAAATTGCTAACATGATACCATTGACCACGATTTTCTCATTAAGAGACTAGAAGTAACGTTTGGTTTACATTCTAACATCAAAAATTGGCTAGAATCCTATCTATCCAATCGCTCGCAAGCAGTGAAGATTGGAAATAAACAGTTCAACTTTACAAAACTCTCTTCAGGGGTGCCCCAGGGATCCGTTTTGGGCCCACTTCCCTTCATTCTCTTTACAAATGACGTCATTAATCTAGTCATTTGGTCTATTATCTCACTGTTATGCTGACGATCAGCAAGTATACTTTTACTGCTCACCAAATAAAATGGACAGCCTTAAAATTCGCACAGCTGAGTGTTTAGAAGCAATCACTCTCTGGATGTCTTCAAATAAACTTAAACCAAATCCTTCAAAAACGGAGTTTCTCTGGGCAGCAACAAATAGACGCCAACATTTAATAGACTACTCACTAATTGCTTTATCCGGCAAGGACGACTGCTAAAACAACCGTAAAACTTCTGGGAGTTTAACTGGATTCAGACCTTTCGTTAAAAAGTCAGGTAAATAAGACCGTTAGCACGGGGTCTTTCTACCTAAGACAACTTAAGAGGAAACCGGGTGGTGTTTTTTTCCATACAAACGTATTCCTCATTTCCCTCTCTGGATTTTGACACTAGAGAAAATATTTTTTTTACATAATATGAATATTGACCGCAAGCGTGTCGGTACGTTTTGATTTTTTTGATAAGTTACTTTTTATAGGAGTTATAACCATTCAAAAATTGTTAAAATTGCCTTTTTTTAACGCCATCAACAAACGTTCAGTATACAAATAAGACGATGTATTTTTAAAAAAAGCAAAACGTACAGACATAGAATGTTTTCTTCCAATACATTTGGTAAAAAAAATCTTGGAAATCGGTTCAGTTTTGGAGTAGAAAAATGAGGACTACAAAACCTCGATTTTGACAATTTTATTTAGGTATTATCAGGCTGAGGTGCATGTGTCCCTTTCTCTCAGTATTCGGGGGTGAGGGGGGGCGGAGAGGGTTTTGTTGAATACGTATACAGTCAACGAAGTGATGTGACATTCTCAATAATTATATCGATACACTAGTCCACTAGTGTTGTCATGTCCCGAGTTATCGATGTTTTTTTAAAATTATTTTTCTGTTTGGTGACTTATCTTGAGTGTGCCAATACTTACCGAGCTTATTTACTAAAGTTATTGTGACAAATTTAATTTGTTTACGTCAAATAAATTAATGGAAAAAAATTGAAAAAAAAAACACCTGTTACAGACAGACCCCGAGATGATTCCGTTCCGTATTGCCGAGTTGGATATGGAACACAAAAATTAATTAAAATATTTTTTGATAACTTTTGAAGGTTGTACTCAACATAATATTATCCCTTTATAGGACACTTTTTTTAAGATACAACTACCGAACCAAAAAAAAACTTTTATATTTGACTAAATATATTGTTCTAGATTTTTTTTCAAAAAAATTATATTTTACAAGAAAATGTGTGATGGTAAGTACATACACCACTGATCGTTTGATGGAATGCTGGTACAGCGTATGTTCAGTGGTACATGCATCTACCACATGTTGTTGAATCGATTATGTTATTATAATATCATATTATACAAATGAATATTGAAATCTATGTATAAGAGGCACCATATTGTTTATTGTGCTACATATTAGGTACATACACATAACTAGTTTAGTTATTATTTAACTTTTTTAATACGTTATATTATTACAGAAAAATGCACTTTTGGGAATACCTCCTACATCACTTGACATTTTCAATCTTCTTCAATGATCTAATATTTTTTGTTTTTAAACGCTTTATTGTAAAAAAAATTACTGTTTAACATCTACACAATAAAATTAAAACAATTTATGGTCCAGACCTTTCCCTCGCCGGTAAATTTCTTGGTATGCGACCGTCAATTATTTCTGGTAAAAGGCATTGGTGGTAGAAATTTTCTAACAGTGGAACGATTTTTTGCCAGATTTCATCGTCCCTCTCAATTTTTTCATACAGCAAACCTTTTGGACTCCACACAACAAAATAACAATAATTACGACGAGTAATATGTAACTGGCCTTGTACTTGGTAGAAGTAATTATGATTCCGTTTTAATGTTAAAGAATGGTCTTCCAATTTACAGTAATCAATTATCTTTTGTGCAATTCCCTCTTCTGGTGACATATTTGCTATACTATAAGGGCATTTAATTTCAATTATAGAATCCTCACCGATAAGGCCATCCGGACTTGCCGCTAAAAAGTTTTTGGTTTTATCGATAAATAGCCCACAAGCGGATACCTGCAAACTTGTTTTTTTTGAAAATTGCTCTATTGCTAGGCTTTCATTTTATTTTCCATAATTTGTGGCCATAGTTCCTTTGAATTGTGAGTACAGTAAAGAGTTTAATACTCCCGTAACTGAAGTTTTTTGCCGAAGCTTATATATTTTTCCAAAGTTAGACGCCGTTATCCGCTTACGTCTTTCAATTGCCTACAGATTGTTATTGCTTTGGCCTACCGTATTCCGTTCGAGCTCTTCCTTATTCGTTGAAGATAATTCTTTGAGAAATTCCTCTTTTTTCGTTTCAAATATTTCAGGTGGCATATCTGGTTCTAATTCCAATTGACCAAAATTTTCATCGGGCCCTGTAACTTTTTTTCTTTTTTCTGTCGTATTTTCATTATACTTTAGTTTTTTTTTTCGACACATTTGTGTATTCTCCTTCGAACGTCGTTTTCTCTCTATAAAGTGCTTCGTGTATTTGCCGGGACTGTGGCCTTGGATTTTCTTTTGTATTCTTGAATGGGTTGCCAATTCACTATTCCACGAAGCTACTGCTCCAAAACATCTTGCTTGGTAAGATCCTCTTGTAGTAAAATTTGCCCTTTTTCCACCTATAAATTTGGCGATAACGTTGTTGAATTGCTCCACAGTGTTATTTGTCACGTCAATAATAAGACTTTCTGCATTTGCTATTAGAGACAATAAGAATTGTTGGATATCAGTCCACATGTATATACCTACGCACAAGTTGCGATGTGACTGAGATGATGAGTCAACAGCAGGCGCTCTAGTTGCGAGTTGCGACATGACTTTTTTATGTGTGCAGCAACCTGTATACACGCACCCACAAGTCTCATTTACTTGTGCGTGTGCAGAAGATGAGCTCGGAGCAGGCAGTCACATGTATATAACTACGCACAAGTCGCGATGTGACTGAGGTGATGAGCGAACAGCAGGCGCTCTAGTTGCGAGTTGCGACGTGACTTTTTTATGTGAATACCGCACAAGAGTCCGAACTGCTCCCGTCTGGAGCCAGTGAGACTGTGGATTCCCCAATTGGCGACTTAATTGGACTAGTATTACAAAACCCTGTAAGCTGATAGCTGATTTGGCCGTAACTAAGTCGCCGCGTGTATCATTATTTCTCCAGACAATTATTTTATATTATATTTAATTAATATTCTTTTTAATGAATATTATTTTTAATATTGTGAAACAACATAAATTAATTAAAATCAATTTACTTGCGCACGCCGTGATTTGAATCCGAGACCTCCGGACTCGAAGTTGAGAGCCTTACCCCTCAACCACGGAGGCAAAATAAATGTATCTACGTACATATTTGTAGTAAGTAATAATAATAATAAAGTTAAGTACAATACTAAATAATGTAGACCTCGCTATTTTATTACGAATATGTACCTAGGCACCTACTTAATTTTTGGAATAAATGAATAACAGTAAATGAAATAATAAGAACTGATTGCGATAATATGACGCGAAGTCGCTATCGGGCGCGGCGCGACGATTCGTGCTTCCAACACCTGCAGCCACGCACACACACGCATTGGGGTTCACCAATACACCGATAGCGCTTTTGCTGTCCCCGCTGAGATGAACGAAATAGAAATAATTTTTACAAATACCTATCGTTAAAATTTCTTGGCGCTCCTGCGCGCCCTTAAGTTAATTCGTAGGAACCTTTCAACAGAGGCAAATAAACTACTTGTGAACTCGTATATAGTATCACGTCTTGACTATAGCAACGGCATCTATGCAAGTCTTCCTAAATTCCAAACTGATAAACTATAATCAAGGCTAATCACCGGGATACCCAATCTTCACTGGCTGAAGTGTTCGGAAAGTATCCAGTACAAGCTATGCCGGGTGGTGTTTAAAGCTATCAACGAAATGGCGCCACAGTATGTTTCTGAGCTATGCATTTCGGAAAATATTGGTCTAAGGCAGTCAACTCTTATTATACTATGATTAGTGACATCATCTGCAATTGGAAGGTTGAAAGAGCCTAAGCGAAACCCGAACACAGTTTGGTGATTGTGCATTCAGAGTATCCGGCCCTAAAGCTTGGAATAAACTTCCTATGGAATTGAGATGTACAGTAGAACCCCGTTAATTCGAACCCCGATAATTCGAAAAAACGCGTAATTCGAAATTTTCGCAAAAAAAATTTCCGCTGAAAAATTTTTTCATACAAATTTTTTTTTAATTCGAAATTCGTTAATTCGTAATTCGAAATTTATTTTTGTCCGCGCACGAAAATTTGTTCGTGTAATTCGAAAAAATTTGATTTTTGCGAAAATAAATCATAATATTTCGTAAATCTGAATCTAAAAGTCAGCCGTGGCGGTAAAACGCCGAAAAATGTATTTTTACGTGGTTATACATCGTTCTAATTAGTATTATTATTTTGTAAATCTCAATCGATTTACACTGGAATGTCGTATTTTTTCAAATTTATTTTGAATATCCGAGTTAAGGGCCGAGAAAATACATTTTACGCGGATATATGTCGTAGTTTTACGAGTTTACGCCAAATATCTGAATTTAAAGGGTCGGCCGCGATGAAACTCGGCCGCGTAATTTCGATTTACGCGTAAATATATCGTATTTCATCACCGCGACGAAAATCGGACGCGAAATTTCAATTTACGCGGAAATATATCGTATTTTTACTAACTTTACTTCGAATATCCGAGTTGAAAAAATACGGCGCGACGGAAATCGGCCGAAAAATTTCGATCCATGCCGAAATATGCTGCCGACAAAATTCGATTTACGCGGAAATATATCATATTTTTACGAATTTATTTCGAATATCTGAATTTGAAGAGCCGGCCGCGACGGAATACGGTCGTGAATTCTCGTTTTACGCGGAAATATATCGTATTTTCACGAATTCAAATTCAGATATTTGAAATAAACGGCCGGCCGCGACAGAAAATTACCGCGAAATCTCGATTTACGCGGAAATATATCGTATTTTTACGAATATCTCAATTTAAAGGGTAGGCCGCGACCGAAATCGGCAGCGAAATCTCGATTTACGCGTAAATATATAGCATTTTTATGAATTTATTTCGAATATCTGAATTTGAAGATCCGGCCGCGAATCCTCGTTTTACGCGGAAATATATCGTATTTTTACGAATTCAAATTCAGATATTTGAAATAAAGGGCTGGCCGCGACAGAAAATTAGCGCGAAATCTCGATTTACGCGGAAATATATCGTATTTTTACGAATTCAAATTCAGATATTTGAAATAAAGGGCTGGCCGCGACAGAAAATTAGCGCGAAATCTCGATTTACGCGGAAATATATCGTATTTTTACGAATATCTCAATTTAAAGGGTAGGCCGCGACCGAAATCCGCAGCAAAATCTCGATTTACGCGTAAATATATAGCATTTTTACGAATTTATTGCGAATATCTGAATTTAAAGGGCCGGCCGCGACGGAATACGGCCGCGAATCCTCGTTTTACGCGGAAATATATCGTATTTTTACGAATTCAAATTCAGATATTTGAAATAAAGGGCCGGCCGCGACGGAAAATTAGCGCGAAATTCTGGATTTACGCGGAAATATATCGTATTTTTACGAATATCTCAATTTAAAGGGTAGGCCGCGACCGAAATCCCCAGCAAAATCTCGATTTACGCGTAAATATATAGCATTTTTACGAATTTATTGCGAATATCTGAATTTAAAGGGCCGGCCGCTACGGTAATCGACCGCGAAAATAAAGAAATAATTGGTATTAATACGAATTTACAACTAAAATACCACCCGGATTTGAAGAAGCGGCCGAAAAAATCGATTTTCGGCGTATTTTTTTAAAAAAATTTTTTCATAAAATTTCGAATTACGTGGGAATTCGTTAATTCGAAATTTGATTTTCGATGTCCGCTGGATTTCGAATTAACGAGGTTCTACTGTATAACCAGCCCAACAGAATTTAGATCCAAACTAAAAACTCACTTTTTCAGACACTCATTTCCATAAATCCGTCATTCTATCCAAATATTGGATTTTTTCCCTTTTTGTTATAATGTAATTGTTGATTCACACACATAAATTCTCTAGTGATTCTACTTATGATAAAGTCAAAATGCTATTGACTTGCCTACCAATGGACAATGGACAATATCAGCGGGAACATGACACGTCAATCGGTTTAATTGTTGGCAGATGAATCATCTGAATGTTAATAATAATAATAACATGGCATTTATATAGCGCAGTTTAGTGTCATTTCACTTCAAGTGCGCAAGGTCGACGATTAATTTCATTCATTTAAGATATATATCCAGCTAACCCATTGGGCACATTTTGCACTCAGGTTCTAAAATTAATTATAAAAACACCCTAATATTATAGAGCTTCCTTCTTCTGGCGCTAGTAAAATTAGATTGTTAATGTTAGTTGTAAGTTTTTACATATGTAAATATATATGTCATAAAGATTGTAGATATAGACCTTAGTCGTAAGTCACTAAATATGTCTTAGATGTAAGTCACTAGTTTCAAGTCAGTAGTTCTAGTATTAATTATTTAAAAAATATATTTGTATAGAGGCCTTGAGGTGATTTTTCACGAAAACGGCGCTATATAAATTAGCCAAATAAAAATAAATAAATAAATAATGGTACAACTCTCTCCACTAAGGCCTGGTATATCAGTTGCATAAGCTTGGCTTGGTTGGAATATTGAGCTTAGCACACAAATCCTTATAAAGTTTGTAAGCATAGATTCACCGATATTACACTTACACGTTTTGTCTATGATTAGGAGCAAAGTGTTCCTGTTTCTTTAAAAACCCAAACGACTTAAGCGATTTTTCAACATGTCAACGACCGCATTCTGTTTTTACATAGGTTTAAGTTACGACATGATTTCTGATAAAGTTCCCCACTTCAATCAGCGTTGTGCTAAATGCAAGGATACTAATTGCAAATAGTATTCGCTTTGCTAGAGTGGTGCACAATTCATGAAATTTTTCAAACTTTTTCTTCAATGGTTAACGTCTCATGTTTTACACTTTTCCCTCGACCATGTAGGCCCTCAAACGTATATATAATTTGAAATAAAATTTGTATTCACAAAACAGTGCCCTCAAGGTAATTATCCATAAATACTGAAACCTGATACTACTGATATTTGGTCAGAAATAGGTAATATAAATAAAGATCTAGACGTACCTTGCTTCTTCTGTTGTCAATGCCTGATGAGAAATCTCTTCCCTCAGCCAACATTGTGAAATATCCAGAAGGAATGTGTCTTCCAGTTTATCATAATCCATGTCCAGTTTCAGAGGGGACCCAGTAAGCTCAAATTCTAGATAAAGCGAGACACACACCACATCACCACATGAAGATATTTACTGACAACCACCACCTAGTTTTAGATTTATTCAAAGTTAATTATTGTCTTCCTTAGGAGTTCATTTAACGTTTATTTATTTGCATAAAAACAACTAACAACAACACAATACTTACATAATAATAAATATATTATGGCATTGGTAAATTTCGGTACAAGGGAAACGAGGAAGGAAAGACTAAGTTCCTTAGTCCTTCCTTCCTTGTTTCCCATTTTTAGAATGAAAAGCTAATGTCAAACAAGTAATAAATCACCTGATATCAAAGTTGTTTGTTCTCTTCTCTTGGGTGATACGCACGAAGTATACTGCCCCTAGAAATGAAAAAATGTATATTCCTATAATATAAGGCTTTTATCGCAGTTTATTCTAAAAAAATTACACAATTGAAACGAACCTTTTTATAAATTAGAATGACAGCCCGTTTTTCATTGCAGTGAGAATAAACATATGACGGTGCATCCTGGTGACTGATGCAATAAGCAGGGAATTTTTCCGCTAAATCAATAAGGCAATTCATTCTCGCCTGTTTTGAAACGTGAATGTGAAAGCAAAAGAAATACAATTTCTTCGTAAACAATCGACCGCGCAAACTGGCACAAACTTCAGCGAACTGTCATTTTTTAAATTTCAAATCTCAATACGATATACGAGCGGCTAGAATACTTTTTGTCCTACCTTGTAGTATGAGGGAGTCGCTATATGCACAGCGACTAATCGACAGGGGGCGTGGCCAACATATCCGAGCATACCCGAAGTGAAGTATAGGTATAAAAGGGACACTTTCTTTTGAATCACAAACCATGTTACACAAACCTAGCGTAGCCGCTAAACTAATTGAAAACTGGGATGTTTTTCTTGCCTTGACGTGAGCAGGCGGTATTAAGGTGACACTTTCTTTTGAATCACAAACCATGTTACACAAACCTAGCGTAGCCGCTAAACTAATTGAAAACTGGGATGTTTTTCTTGCCTTGACGCGACCAGGCAGTATTAAGAGGACACTTTCTTTTGAATCACAAACCATGTTACACAAATCTAGCGTAGTTCTAAAAAGGTTTGCTTACATTATATTATTACAACGCCATTTCTGACGTTTCGTTTCACTGATTTTGCAACTCGGAACAGCTCGGGTATGCTCGGATATGTTGGCCACGCCCCCTGTCGACTAGTCGCTGTGCATATAGCGACTCCCGTAGTATGACGAAGAAGATTGGGGAGAGCAACATCAGAACCGTTTTAATTCACTTTACAAAATTGATAATATTACTTTAGTTGAAAATTATTGATAGAAGCACGTGTAAAAAAAAATCTTTATATTTTTTTTTTAGTAAAATTTTATTTAAGTGTTATAATTATTTTCTAACATTATAAGATGCTCAGCTGTTAGGGAAGAACTGATTTGAACGTTCATACCTAAAAAAATCTTTAAAAAAATACTAAAGATGTGACGGAAGTGCAGTCTGTAAATTTAAAAAAATGTTGTTTATTTAAAAAATATATTCTAGCTGAGCATAGCGAAGTCCTGTTTAAACTCGACCTTTTTGGATTTCGTCTGGCTATAAATTTGTTTGTATGTTTAGTTTCCATCACAAGATAGTAAAATTTGAAATCGTCGTGAATGGTACCTATAGGTTCGCTCTTACAGGCACTTTTCGGAAAAAAACACAAGGGCCGCTCGCAAACTCGTGACGTAGTTTGAAGTCCAGTTGGAGTCCGAAAGGAACGGTCTCCTTTACTTTTTACTAGGTTTCAAATATTATTTGTTGATAAATCTAAGTTAATTTTCTTGCACTTACGTTTATACACGTGTCATACGAGCCGAAATGTTATTTTTTCAGGGTTATAATGTGGTAGACAGTAGTGAATGGTAAATAAAGTTGGAAATGTCCGATGAAGACTAAACGCATTATCTCTGCACTGGGATGATTTACGGAGACGAATTAAAGTCGATATAAAATGGAGTTTTTTTAAATAGTAACAATATGGTATACAGCAGTTAATGGTGGAAAAGGTGGGGGACGCCCGAAAAATGCTTAATGCATTATCTCTACACTGGAATAATTTACGGAGTCGACTTAAAGTCGATTTAATGGATTTTTTTAAATAGTAATAATGTTGTATACAGTAGTGAACGAAGTCGGGTATACTTTTAAAACAAATACTTTTTCATTTTTAACAATAATATTGATTGCAATAACATTTGGCTGTCATCAGTTGTTTTGTTTTGCTTCTTCGAAAAATAATCCGAAAACCAATCGTTTTCTGCCCAAAGTGTAGTGTGTTGTGCCTTGAAGATTCTTCTCCTCCCGATCTACACTTTTCGCCGCTGATTTCCAGATATTGGTAAACTTTTTTTTCTTCTGTCACTTTGCATACTCTTGTTCTTGTTATTGTTAGTAATTTTGTGAATAATGGTGAAGAAGTTTATTATATAATTCACTCTTGGACCCCTGCAAAGGCTCCAGATCTCCCTCTGACCCCGCAGATGGCGGAAATTCAGAAATTTCAGACTGTGAATATGTAGTTCTAAATTCAATTAAAAAAAAATAATTTTGACCCCTCTTATCCAATAAAACTTGCCTTGGACTTCACAGTCCCCACCAACACTTTCTCAACCACCTCCAACAAACATTTATTCTCCTTGTTCCCCAGAACAGAACATAATATAAGCTCAAAAAACCGGTCATGGCAAAACATTCATCCTCTTGAATTTGGTAAATCCCTAACTTTATCAAAAACAAACATGTATCTTCAAATTCCAAATTCAAGGCTTACATTCCCACTTTTAACTTCACTAGCATGAGCCTGGTCACAGGTATCTCGACTGTCTGCCAATCCAATTTTGTCTTCACTCTCATCCCCCAACACATCGGCAATCCCATAAGTACAAGAACTCCTCTGAGGGCAACATTTCCTGGAAACCCTCCTCCCAACTTGTCGTCATCGCCTTTGAAAGACAATCTCTTCTCTCACACATATACTTTTTCTTCAACTCATTACCGTTGAAATGTATACTTATCCCAACACTTTGTTTCAATTGCTACCGTTTTGGTCATACTAAAGCTGCATGCAGATCCCCGCTCAGGTGTTTTAAATGTGGAGAAAACCACCCAGCTGACCAATGTCCTTATTCCTCCCCACCTAAATGTGTCAACTGCTCGGGCTCTCATTCCACCATCAACTCTTCTTGCCCAAAACAATCTCGTCAAAAAATATTACATTTTCTATGGCCCCTCAGTACTTGTGTTTTCATGCAGGCTTCTAAAACTATTCCCACCTGTCAAAAAATCATTTGCTGAGGCTTCATCCGGCAACTCTTCATCCAAACCTCTCCCCTCCTCAACAGCAACTTCTTCTCGTTCAACTAAGTTCACGTACAAAAGTTCTATCTCTAAACCATACGATCAGCAACAACACAACTCACTACTCTTAAATTTTAATCCCAATGGTTCATCTCTGTGAAATGCCACAAATGGGTGCGCAAACAATTATAATCCGTCCCCAAGGAACATACACAACCTTTCTGAAAAACTCTCTTAAGACAATTCTTCATTTATCCAAACCCTTATTACAAGTGACTAATCTCTTCTAAGTGACCTAATTTTTTCTCAAATGCCGTCGTTCTCTACCGTCAAACGCTGCTTCTATTATTTCCACATTAAAATCGTTTATTCAAAACTATTCAACACGATGTCAGAATACATCAGTGGAATAGCCGCAGTGCTATTGCTTTCTAATAAATCTAATCTGCTTAACCTATTAAATTCAAACTTTGAATCTCTTTTGTCTCTCTCGGAGACATGGTTTACACCATCCACCCACTTTAATGTGGGAGGGTATTCCTGTCTCCGCAATGATCGCCCGGATGGTACGGGCGGCGGTGCTTACATTTTTATTAAAAAAATCCTACGATTTTTCCCAATAAATAACATAAAACCCCCCAATGCTGACTTCCAAATGGTTGCAGCTAAAACAAAGGACACATCCTTTATTTCAGTCTATCTCCTCCCAACAGCCCACTTCAATAAACAAACTTGGTGTTTTACTGGATCTTTAGTATTCTTTAATAAAAGTCATTCAGATTGAATAGATAAGGCTTTATTCAATGTGATACCAGATTGACACTCTAGATGTTGCGTTGCCGGCTGTCGGTAAGAGAGAGACAGTTCTTCAGCCCGAAAACTCATACATAGATAGCACAATACAATAGACAATGCATAGACATAGGCATAGACAATACAATACTATAATCGACAATACAATAGACAATGTAACATCTTTCCTTTTTTTTTTTTTTTTATATAAGACAAATTGTTCATGACATTTATTCTAACACTGTAAAAATAAAGATAATACAACATACATAACTTATAGACATAAAATTTTTAATCAAATTCTGAAAACGTAAACCTTTTTGGTTTATTTATTTGTCTTCCAGACTTTGTTTGGTGTCGGATGCCTGTATCACTTGTCGCAGACACCGGGAACAAATTTTTATCTGGAGCATTGGACGAAGTTGGTAGTTGTTCGATGTCATTATCGCCATTTTGTGTTAGAATACTTTCATAGGGTTTTAAATTACATCTTAAATTATCATTACTTAATCTAGATTTATCTAACATGAGATGTTTCCTATTTCTGCGGTATGTTACACCATCTAAAGTTTTAATTACATATGAACGCGGGCAGTTAGTTAATAATTCAACAACAGTTGTTGGCATCCAATGACTTTGAGGAGTCTTTTTGAACAAAATTGGATCACCAATTTTCAATGGTGGTAACTCCTTCGTATGAGAGTTGTACGATTTTTCCATTTTATTTTGATTTTTCCTCATCCCCTGTTGGTATTTTTGGAAACTAACTGTCCTAGGTTTTAAATTACTTGACTTTATTGGAATATTTACTCTAAGTTGTCTTGACATGAGAAGTTGTGACGGTGACGGTAAATTATCTTTTGAAGTATTTCGATAATGTAACACTTGGTAGCAAACTGTCCGTCAACTAAGCCCTCCTTTCTTTATATTAGTCGATTTTAATGCCCATTCCTTTCTTCTTTGTCTGACCGAGCTGGTTGAAGTGTGATGGATTTCCTAGATGAATCCAAACTTTTCCGTTTGAATGACGGAACTTCTACTAGAATTTCGCGCCCCAACAAAGCCCCAGTGTAGTGGATCTCTCCATAATCTATTAGTCTGGCCCCTTTCCTCGTGGGTTTTGTCCACGACCCTTGCTCTAGTGATCATTTCCCGACCATCGCGTATCAAACTTCTTTCCAATTAGACAAGTCCCATATTTCGACTAAGATTAAAACAAAACACACCAAATGGGACGAATTTAACTCGCATATGGACAAGTCCCTACTAAATTTACCCGCCAACGATATATTATCTGTCAAATATCACTATAATGCATTCAAATCAATGCTCATAACTTCAATAAATACATCAAATCTTCCCCCTAAAATAAACCTCTTAAAAAAACTATCTCCAACTCCTCTATTTTATTTACTGATAGCTAAAAATAAAGAATAAACATACACATAGGTATAAATAAAATATTTTACAAATAGATACCTATATAGGAGAACTAGAAGTCAGGAGATTGGGAATCATCTAAATATGTATCTGGGGCATGCCAGATATGATCAAGGTCCTTCAGGATATGTTGATCAGGATATGGTAGATAGTCTGTGAGTAGACCTGAAGGTGAGATTTCCAGTTGAGGCGCGAGTCCATAGTCAGGCCCATATATGTGACTTATTCTTTCCATTCAATGACATGTCCTTCCATTACGATGTTGAAGTCAGGTGTTTTTGTATGTTTCTTCGTGTACATGATGGCTTCGTGTTTTGTTCCCACAAACAATTCTCCAACTTGTCGTGGAAAGAGATTATGAAGAATAAGTTCTTTGTGTTAAATCAAGGATTTATTCAATACTTAGCGTATCACAATGGTGACTCGATAGTCTACCTAACTAGGAGCTGACTAAATGAGATCTGCAAAACACAAGTTTGTCTCGGAGCAGCCTAAATGGCCCTAGCGACTACTGGTTACTAGCTGCCACCTTGCGGACTTCCAAACAAGCTCTTTGCACTGCCCTCTTTGATTGCATCTGTGAAGGTCCTAGCTAACTCACTTCCCAACACTTCGATTGGCGTCGTTGAGCTTGAGGCGACATTTCTTGTAATACTTTTATTTTATTTATTTATGTCTATTCTTGAATACACATTTTCCAAAGATTACAGTGGTTTATATTGTAGTACAGAGAAAAAAGTACAGAAAAAAGGTGTAAAAAATAAAGAACATAGGTTGATATAGGTAAAAGTGTTTGTGGGTGATATTGTATGTTACGTGAACACCTCACTAGGAAAACCTGTGCTGAGGTGTTAACGTGTTTGTGATTAAGTGTGACAGGTATTTATGTGTTGTAGTAGAAAGTTTTTTTTTTTTTTCACAGACATATATTGAAACATGAAAACACACATTTATATGTGAGTGTATGTATTTTTGGATAATTCTTGAAGAACGTGCATAATATTTAATTTTATTTATCATATTTTGGTTATGTTTGGTTTGGAATTATAATCTTTTGAATAAAGTGAATATACTCTACAAGCGCATCGAGCGCCATCTGTAGTTATATTGCGGCCATGTTTGCTTTAACGAGTTTGACGTCATCTGCGTAAATAGAAGAAATGTCGGGGGATGTCATGTGTGAATATAATTAAAAGAATGAGTCCCAGCAGACTTCCTTGTGGAATCTCACGTATTGACGATAGCACGTTCCTGATGAAGACTCTAAACCTCTAAAGTATCTATTCTTTAGGTATTCCTGTACCAGTCTCGTTAGGTATATGTGCGTGTTAGTGCGAGTTTGAGTTTCAGCTTGTGCACGAGCCCGTATCCATACGGTGTCGAATGCCTTCTCTTCCAGGAGCGCTGCGGCGGCTTGAATGTTCTTGCTATGAATTCCTCTACTCTGGTAAGTTGGTGGGTCGTGGAGTGCCTCTTTCTGAAGCCGAACGCTCGTCTGGCAAAATCTTTATATTATCGTGGTGTGGGACAAGCCTTTTGAGTAAAATGGGTTCAAATACCTTGCCCAGAATAGATAGTAGACTGATGGGTCTGTAGTTTGTCGGCTGCGTTCTATGTTTATTTGGTTTTTAGAATGGCAGCACGGTCGCCGATTTCCACATCTGGGGGAAGTACCTACCCGATTATGAGACTCTAACATTCTACCTAATATCTAACATCTACCTCAAAAGCCATCATATACACCACAAAACTGTTCAATGTCAGTTTTGTAGTTTATATATGATAGCTTTATGCAGAAGGCCGGCCCTGCTCACCTACTTACGTGTGTGTTTTGTGTTAGCACCCACTTTATGTAGCAGTGAAAGGAGTTTTTAATTAAAAAATATGCTTTTTAAATTTACTTTAAATTATATATTTATAGCTAATATATATTTTGAACAGTAGGAATTTTTTTTTCCGAGAAAAAAATGTGTTGTAAAGACATTTAATTCATTTGGGTTGGCTTGAATACCTACGGAATTGCAGCGTAGAAACGAATTATCTAAGAAAACCTACGATATAACAAGAAATCAAGTCAAGGTACAAACCTTCGAAGTTATAGGTACCTATTTAAATTCACCCCTTGAGTCGAAACATATTTTCTTAATTATCTATAAAACTTGGTGGCAAATTAGTTACAGAAAGTCCTTCGTAATATTCCTAAGAAAAATAAAAGAAAATAAACAATTCAACAACTGTAAATGGGTAAAACCCGTCAAGCCACAAAATGAAAAATGTACAGGAGACGATAAAAACTAAAATTTACAGTTTATAATATTTGGCTAATTTATATAGCGCCGTTTTTGTGAGAAATCACCTCAAGGACGCTGTGCTTATATTATGAGTAATTATAAGTATTACGTACGTATTTGTTTTTCAATATTTTATCTAAAATATTCCAACTATAATAGCAATTAAGTAACTAAGTTGAATAAAATAATTTACTGTTTTCGCGATATGACAACGAAATTTAGTTTTTACAACTGTATTAGTAAATTTATAAACCATTCTATTGGAAACCACTGAAAAGTAATATTCCCAAACAATGTGTTTTTGACAATTTGTCATGGGTGTTTGATTTGAAATTGCATTATTGCGCAATGTATAAAATTATTCAAATTCAAGTAAATTTTAGTTTTCTCAATTGTAAGTACACGGTGTTCGGAAACTCGTAATTCAAGCGGAAAACTTGTAAATTTAAAAATCATTGTATCGCATAATTGTTTATTTTTAGATTGACTTGTATTTCTTAAAATTCATTATTTCCACATTACAACTCGTAAGATCTATCTATTATCCTGTAAATATGTAAAACTACAAGGAATGTGCGATATTACACTAACGTCACAGCATTCTGGAATAAAAATGATTATTATTATTAAGTTGTAATTTGTAGGTAAAATACGTTAAAAAAAAGTTGCTAGTTGCTAGGATGTTAATGTAAGCTGTTTTAAAACGTAGAAACGTATTTTGAAACAGCTGAGGTTAATCCGGCTCCAAAAGTTGTTTTAACCCTGTAGTTTCCGAACAAAGTTTAAAATAGATGAAATGAGTTCTCTGTGCGATGTGGGTTCACCAGTTGCAATGGCAGAAAAACAAATTGTGCGTTCGATCGAAGTTTTCGCAGCTAAAAAGTAAGTTTATGACTACAGTGTTGTTCATTTGTGACATAGATGACTGTGATGAGTTGTATCAATTCAAAATCAAATCAAACTTGATCCCGAAGGATTATTTCTGTTGCACTTCCTCCTGGCAATAAATGCGGAGAGAATATACGGCCGTTTAACAAACGTCAATATGCTTATGATATCTTATATGATAACCACAATGCAAATATTTTGATAATAATAAGGAAGGAAGTACAACAGAAATAATCTTTTGGGCCAAGGCTGCCCAACCCCAGGCCCGCGGGCCACAATGTGGCCCGCGAACGAATTATAAGTGGCCCGCGTGAAACATTTTCAAAAAACCCGCCAATCCGCCAATTTGAAAAAGTGTCGCGGGCCCGCGGTAAAACAAACACCGGTTTTCGACATAATATTTTTTGCGTCGAAATGGAATTCTGTAGCCACCCCCCCCCATGGAATTCGAAAAATTGCTGTGGGGTATCACATATGATGATGTTCGGGTGTGCGGAATTTTTTCTCAGCGAAGTTCCGTAACAACCCCCCCCCCCCATGGATTTCAAATATTTTGTGGGGAGCACTTATTTAGATTTTTTTTTGTGGGGAATTATGTTTTATAGAAATTCTCTAACAACCCTCCCCCCCATGGAAATAGGAACCGTCAGGTATTCAGTGGCCCGCCAGTGATTCAAAATCGTCAATTTGGCCCAACTGCTAAAAAGGTTGGGCAGCCTTGTTTTGGGCGATCAAGTGTACTAGGGATTAGCTGTCTGGAGATCAACTGTCGGGGTTAAAGCGTCATGCAATCGTCACTTCCATATTCAGAGCGGGTAGCCATGGAGGATAATATTTTATCAACAAACGAAAAACTTAACTGCAGCAGCTGGTACAGTTCCTTCGCTACCTAGGACTCTTGCAGCAGAGTCTCCATCTTCTGTCTTCGTCGAGCGTCACAGCGGTGCTGCCAAGGTTTGTTGTCTATGTGAGGATGTTGTGTCAGCGCTCTTTATTGGCAGCAGACACATGTCAGCGCTATATTGGCGGCAGACACATGCCTGAACGGATGACGAACCTCGTGCTGGCACAGTTGGTCTAAATAACAAATGTAGATCCTAGGAAATAAATTGTACAGCGCCCTTGAGGTGATTTTTCACAAAAACGGCGCTATACAAATTATCCAATTATTATTATTATTATTATTAAGTAATTTTTCCTTTATAAAAATCACTTAAATATTTTATATATTATTATTGACATACCCTAGGTTGAGTTGGTTATGTATAGTATACACAAAAGTTACGCTGGAAGGCTCTCTTCCGCTGAAGAACGGATTGCAGATTATCGTTGTGATCGCTTTTATTCGATATCAATCACAATCGGGTCTTTCAACGAGGTTTTAACGAGTTAAGTGAGTTGTTAATAGATTTGGTTCTTACCTACCTATCAATCCAATAATGCATCTAATCAATTCTTCCTACAAATATATACATACATTAACACGTAAATCAATTAAATTATTGGCGATTAGTGTAGGTATCTTGTTCCGTGTATCAAGTTGAGTGCGAAGTGCTATTGGCCTTTAATTTGTGTTGCTCATGGCTACTGATCCAAACATTGAAGGTGACGCATGTAATAACTAATAAATAGTTTCAGGCAGTGATAAGAAGAAACTGGAAATAGAAAATACGTTATGAGTGTGATAATACATGATAGTTTTTGATACAATTTACATTTGGGTTATTCTTACATTTAAATTTGAAAATTAATAATAATAATTTTTTTATTTATATTTAAATGTGCTCTTTTATTGGAAGTAAAATTGAAATTATGAAAAACGACTTTAACAAACAATTTATTTAACTATTGAAGACATTATTAGCGATTCCTAAACGAAAATCTGAAACAGAAAAATTAGCAAAAGATATGGTCACATCTAGGACTCGAACCCAGGACCCTTGCTTCGCCGGGGCACGAAATGCACAAATAAAAAAAATGTTGCTAAATAAATAAAAAAGTGAAGTATGATACAGTTCAATATGACCGAAGGAGATAGGATCCCATTAGCTCAGTTGGTAGAGCGGTGACCCGGCAAGGAAAGGGTCCTGGGTTCGAGTCCTCTATGTGACCGTATCTTTTTCTGATTTTTCTGTTTCAGATTTTTGTTTAGGCTGGCCGCATATATACGTTTTCCGTATTCGATTTCCGAATTCGTTTTCCGTATTCGGAATTCCGTGAGACTAGCGCAAACGTTCGTTTTTCTTCATTCGGAATGTATAAACGTCAGAACCAGTGTTGCCAACAAGGGCAATATATCGCCATTTAGGCTACTCAGAGCGAGAATCGGCGCCGAAAAAATCTAAAAGGCGACTGGTCGCCAATTAAGCTACTTCAAAAACATCAATTTTAAACATGTCCCGAAATTCTCTAGCCACCCCACCTCCCCATGAAATTTATTTTTCTGGGGACAAATTTTATATTTTCTTGAAATTTTCTAGCCACCCCTCCCCATGAATTTTTTTTATTTTCTGGGGACTAATTTTATCTTTTTGAAATTCTCTAGCCACCCTCCCCCCACGAAATTTTTATTTTCACGTAAAAACATCAATTTTAAACATGTCCCACCTAACAGCAAATTCGGCTACTTTACGCTACCTTATGTATGAAACGCGACGGCGATATTAGGTCAAGATCCGTTGGCAACACTGAATTACGAACGGAAATTTCCGTACGTTTGCGTCGGCACAAACAAACTGTATGCAATAGCTGCGTTCCACATGACGTCATTAGGTTTTTTCCATTCGGTTTCTCTGAACGCGCCGGCTCGCATTCGGAATGTGCGTAAGGAATTTGTTCCGTTCAGAACTAAAACGAACGTGTGCGGCAGTTAATGTATTTTCTACTGATTCCGTTCATTCGGATGTCCGAATACGGAAAACGAATTCGGAAATCGAATACGAAAAACGTATGTATGCGGCCAGCCTTAGGAATCGCTAATAATATCTTCAATACCTAATTAAATATTACAATTCGAGGATTTACACACTAAGTTATTCCAACAAAAAAAAACAAACAATTTATTGATTTGTTATACTGATCTCTGTAATATTGATATGACATGAAATAATAATACAAATTTAAAAATTTAAACAATCTGCATAAGGACCAAGAGTATAACTGTATTAAAAATATTGATCATACCAAACTTTTAAGGAACTCAATTTATTTATTTTTTGTAGAAAAGGGACAATTCGTCTGAAGTTCGATTAAACAATGTATATTTTTCAGTTGCGTCTGGTTATACCGCCCACTTGGTTCTAGAAATCAGTTTTAAATTTATTAATTGGTGTAATTTTTATGATATCCGGCAGCACATTATAATATTTCGTTCCTTTGTAGAATAAACTGCTTTGCGTGTTGTTTTTTTTTTTTTCATTTTTGGTGGTCTGATTTCTGATTTTAAAAAGTATTTTTTCAACAGATGGCTAATTATTTTACGCATTAAATTCAATCAATCAATGTTTATAAGACAAGGTTTTATGTATAGTATAAAAAATAAATAAAAGCAATAATTAGTCGCCTGAAATATCAATAGCAATTCAAAATATCTCCCGAGTAAAAATAAATGCCGCCAACGGGAATTGAACCCGTGCCTTCTGATGTCCGGTCAGGTACTCTGAAACCACTGAGCTATGTCGGCTTATTTCCAACCCGCCAAATAATTCAATATGTACTAGTACCTCAATCAACAATTACAGCTTATTATATTTTTTCCACCAGTAAACAACCAAGTTTATTTTTGTAAGAAAGGCTTTGCTAGTGCTAAATTTCTCACTAGATCGAGACATATTATATCTTCATTTGTTGGTGAAATATTTTTGACTTGTCAAATATTATTATTTTTTTAATGATAAACTAATGTTTACAAGACAAAGTTTTATGCATAGCTTAAAGGATTCCTTCCTCGGGCGCCCCCGACTACTACCATTAACATTATCTTCCTTATTCATTTATCTTCCTTACACTCCTTTCTTTGTTCATTCGCTCTGCAGCTCAAACCATCTAAGCGATTGTATTGGCGTTACAGATCGGCATACTGTCGGGGAGTTGTACAATTAGAAGTGCTCTTCGGGGGTTAGAGTTCACAGGGATCATCTAAAAAACATAGATTTGAGACAAACGCTAATAAAGATTGGAATGCTCATATGCCCAGCTGTATGCCCAACTGAAATGCCCAACTGTATCTCTTAAACGGCTGTATGTACGAGATAGAGTTTCGATTCACTTTTTGTGATACCTCACAAGAGCGCCCCTGACAGTAAATAAATTTAAACATTTGATCAGATGATATTTTTTATCCGAGGGTTTAAATTTGTAATAACTTGCGAGAGTTCCGAATGTCCCGAGTCAGTAGTAGGTACCTGCTTTCGGTCTTACTAAAAAACGTGGTGCAAATTTGGTTAATTGACAAAAAATCGTGTGTGTGAAAAGATTACCAATATAGAAACTGACATAAAACAGTTCATGCCAAAAAAAATCCCATGGAGCTAATTTAAAGAAAGGTATTTGTGATTCCAAGAAAACCCAGTTCTCAGGTTTTTGATATTATGTTTGTGTCATGTATGAAGAATGTTCACAAACTATAAAATATACAGTACAAAAGGGTAATTTTATAAACAAAATGTTTTTAGACTTGGCGTAATTAGAAAAATCAACATGTAGGTTCGGTGTTGATTTTCCTAATCAAACCGACAAATGGGGCAAGAATATTTAAATTAGGCCAAGCTAATAGAAAAGGGATCCATAAAGTAAGATCCAGGAAGATCAATACCAGTAGGTAGGTCGTGTACACAATTTTATGACGACTATACATGCTGAGTTTTAATCGTTTTACGATGCGATATCTGAAAACATTTCGCAAGGACAAAATAATTTTAAACTTCTTTCGATTTTCATATTAAAACGTTTTCAATTCAAATGTTTTCCAGTGCAAAACAAAGATAAAATTAAGAAGTTGGACTTACTTTCAATTATGAAAATATTTATAATAATAATAAAAACACTTTAATTACTGATTAATTGCTAAAATAAAAATCAACACGTAAAAAGGGTTTTTTTACCATTTTACCCATTTTAAATTTCCGACCTAGTTTCGCCATCTCTTGGGTCGGCTAGCAGCCAATAAAATAATTTATTTTCTTTGGTTTGACTGAGGATTGAACCTTCCTCCCCGGGGACTGGAGTCAACACCGCTAACTTCAAATCTTAATCGGATAGTACCGTCATTTATTTCGTTAGTAAATGTTTAAATTTTTAAATTAATGTCCTCCAATTTCAGAAAAATCAGTGTGTACACGAGTGCCACCAAATCTATATGTCCACTAATCACTATAATATTTGAATCATTTACAGTATACATAATTTATGGATGATATCTTATTTATTTATTTAAACATATATTATATAATAAGCCAACATGTGATAAGACGTACTTAATAATTCAGTGAAAAAGTAATCAATGGTAAAATGATGTAGAACCCACGCAGAAGAATAGTATTATGATAACATTATTTGTTATTATTACTGAGGTGTGTTATTATAGTTTTCTTGTAACAATATTCCGTGCAGATGGACACATCTGCAATTTGTTGTGTTGTCAACTGCATGCAATCTAGGTACAAGTGAGTATTTATCTAACTCAGTTCTGATATTATTGTTGCAATTAAATATAACATATACAAATGTGAATAAAAAAATGATTATATAAATTTATATATTTTTACATTAACTCTACACAGGAGGCGCTGGGAAAAATAATTTTCCCAAGGCCTATGTCATCTTTTGGGATACTGTATGAAGGGTCTTTTTTAAGGAAAGAATGAACAGGAAGTTCTGGAAAGGTAAAAGGTATGATGGTTGGTAGGATTTTAAGGATCAGTGGGTCCAGGAGTGACGGACATATGAACGTATCCCTCCAACTGCAGCCCAATCGATGGGTCGAGAGACCAGTTGGAGAGGCCAAAAGGCCTCCCCAAAGCAGCCTCTTCCGATCTGGCACGCCACGCAGCTGGTGGGCAGGAGCATCCTGAACACACCTCACCTGATGAACCCGGGCACCCCTGCTAAGTAACCAAACGTAGCGAACCATTTGGGGTTACCTCTGGCAGAGGTGTTGGCTATCCAATAAATGGTTCTCGGGGCGGCGCGGCAGTACCTAAGCCCGCCTCCCAAATTATTATGTTTTTTTTTGTAATTTAATAGTAGTATTTAAGTTATGCACAAACACATACTGATTTAGCTGAGAGACATGTAATAAATTGTCAAACTCAACAAGGGTGGGTAGGCAACTTCTCATTGCGTGCTTATACTAGATAATAGAATCTACATAGATGGGTAGATAATTCCACGTTAAAATCAAATCAAACAATATCGTCTCAATGCATGGCTGCGTAATTGATTTTCCATTTCCTGATAACATTAATTGTAATAATAATCTAGGAACGTTTCGATAAGGCTTAGGAAACTTTGGATTTTATCAATGCGTAAATATTTATGGTTTTCAGAATTTCACTTATGTTTTCGCTTACCCATAGCAGTCAATACATTGTCATATCTATAATATGTAAACAACAGCCATAGCAGTGAAGTAATCATCGTTATTCCCAATATCAAACAAATTGACAAATATGTACCTATGTTGTTATAACATAATGCAATTGCATTACTGAATGTCATAGCTAATCACTCTGTTCCGGTACCAGTATTTTTATATTATGGATTTTGTTTTACGAAAGAGCTTAACTTTGACAGCTTAATACTCTACCCATCGCATAATACGATAATAGGTTGCCAAAAGCGTCGAAAGTTGGATTTCGCATATGTACAAGTACAAGGATTCTAATAAATTATTTATTTTAACGACAATATAGAGTGATTTTTTGGATTGTCGACCGGTTTTTGAATGCGAAAGACTCAAAACGAAAGCTCGAAGAGCCAATTTTTTTTAATGTGGAATTTCATTATTATTAATTTATTAACGCCCTGATGGGCTTTTAAACTATACATATTTTATTTCATAATACAGTGCCAACAGAAGGTTTTTATTTTTAAAACAACAACAACAATATAAATCTCAATTAAACAAAAACTCAAAAAAATTAACATAATACATGGTACATATAATTTCCCATTTGGATGTACATAATATAAGAAAAGAGAAAAATAAATAAACCAGTTTTAAAGGTGCAGATAGCGTAAAAATAATATAAATTTATTTATTTATTTATACTGGGTTTTTACAAATGTTCTCACTTACGTGAGAACTATCCATTTTCAGAAACTCAGTTAAGTTACAGACAAAAATCTACAAATTACATACGTAAGGTAAAAATGCAATTAAATACAGGTTACGTACAATTAAATAATAATATAAAATTATACATAAGCTCAGTAAAATGACAAATAATACTAGGAGAGTTACAGTGATACATAATATAATTATCGATACATATTATTTGGCAGTAGCAGAACATTTTTTTTGAATCTGTAAATATTATAGACGAAAATAACAAAAAATAACAGGTTATAATAGAATTTACAATAAAGAAAAGTGAAAAAAAATAATGTAATCGCTCCTTCTTAAATAATAATATAAGCTATTTAAAAACATCATTCAGGTATTTCTTACAATATATAATACAAAAATGTAATGTACTAATACCATACAACACTGATAGTTATTTTTTAAATCAAAGCTTATGCCATATATCATTTACGGTGTAGAGAGCTTTTTTGTTGATAATAATAAAATATTGGCCACAAAATATGCAGATCTTTCATAATTTTGTAGACACCCTTAGAAATTATTTATGTCTAATGGAAGTAATTTTGGGAAAAAATTCCTTCTAGCTACAATTTCGAAAATTTGTTTGAGTCGCAAAGAATAATGCGATGTTAAAAAAGCAATTCATTCGGTTTTTTGTCGTCAAATTTGTCGTCTAATGTAGCTATACGTTTTCAAATGCGTACGCGTTACACTAGAGACTTCCTTTGATAACAATTCATTTTACGAACATGTGCGTAAGATTTTCATTCGTTTTGAATTCAAATGGAAAAAAATGGTTAAATAAGAGCTACCAAGCCAACCCCTCCCCTATCTGATATCTAAACGTCGAGAATGATTAAAACCATTTTTAATTATTTTTTGGATCTCGGCCTAACGGACTGATTGGAGGGTGCGTACAGCCTACATAGCTCCAGCTACCAGAGGGTAGGTTGGGGAGACTGTGATCAATTGTACCATTTTTTCAACAGGTTTTGTAGCCAGATTTCTAGGAGGTTGTAATCATCGTATAAGGAACGTTTTGCAAAGCAAGTTTTTAATATTTTTTCGTTTGCTTATATTCTCCCATTAAAAAAAAAATTGAGAAACTTCCTATGTTACAATTAACCACACTATTGTGGTCAATTGTACCCCCGTATCGGGATGATTGTAACACGCTTTCTAAACCTGTTTCTTTTACATTAACCCCACACAGGAGGTCCTATGTAATTTTTGGGGATGCAAGTTCTGGGAAGGAAAATGAAGTTCTGTGTAGGGATCTAGGGATCAGTGTGTCCAGGAGTAACGGACGTATGATCCTCCACTCCGCTGCGGCGCAAGGCGATAGGTCGAGAGACCTGTTGGAGAGGTCAAAGGGTATCCCCAAACCAGCCTCTCCCGATATGGCACGCCACGCAGGGTGAGCAGGGACATTGGAGGGTCTAGAATCGTTTTAAAAAAAATGTAGCTTCATTTACAAAAAAAGAATTGACGTGTGCGGCTAATGAGGTTAAAAATCAGTATCCAATAAATCGTTCCCGGGGCGGCTGTACTTAAAAACGCATCCCAAATATAAAAATAATGAAACAAACCGTGAGTGATAAATTAAATATAATTCAAAATTAAGAGCTGAATAAACACATAAACGTAAAAAGTTGAAAGCGGTGAATACAAAAACAAATATTAAAACTATTGAAATCTAAATGAGAAAATCATAAAGCAGTTAATGTGAGCAGACATTGCAAAATGCATTAGGAGAATAGGTAGGATAGATAGAATGGCAACATAATATTATATTGCCATCATTTTGAACCCGCTGTTGTCGGGAGTTCCCCTTTTATAAGCGGAATTACAACTGTCCCGTGTAACAATTGACCACAGTCTCCCCTACCTACTCCGCCAGCATCCGAACGGTAAGTTATGTCAATATTGAGATTAAAAATGACTCGTTATCCGTGTCCCGGCTGTCTTTAATTAAAAATAATATTGAAATCCTTAACGAACGTTTTGAAAACATCTCCTCTTCGAATTTCTAGCAGGCCTTTGATGATCCCGAGACGGGGAAGGTGGGCCGTGACGTGTGAGGTCCAGTTTCAGACGGAAAAGGAAAATAACGGTTCGTTTATCCCTTTAAAGCATAATTTGGGCAGCAAGGTGATACTAGGAGATAATTTAGACATCTTTTTAACTGTTGAAACGTCACAAATGCTACGAAATGTCGCTTTACCTAAGAAATAATAAACTACCCACGATTTTACAAAATAGCTTTCGGCTGCTAGAACCTTGACAGACTAATTAAATTAACTATCTGGTTAAGAAAACAATTAGTTATTTGTTAAATTTTGACCAATTTCTTCCCAAGATTAAGTTAATCGTGATTCAGGCACACTGACACGTCCACGCTTCTTTGGTTTTAAATAGCGTTTTTTGGTGGCCTATCTCAATGGGAGTTCGATCGGGGATTGGATAAGTGAAAAACTTCACTCATCTACGAATATCTACGAATTTGATCTTTTCTATAATTATAGAGGTATTTTAATTATAATGTCGTGTGTTATAAAAAGTTGTTTTAAATTCGGAAATCACAATTTACGCAAGAAATTGTACATTTGTTTATGTGAAGAAGTAACGTCTCCAGTAATTAACTTATTTTAATAAAAACTTAAAATACGAAAATCACAGAAAAAATCTATTAATTCTCGCCAAGTCTCACTCCGTACACATTTGGTGATAAATCTTATGGTCTCGGCGGCCCAGTGCAGCAGACAGATTCCCAAAGTTTGCACACTTACACGGTTTACCGCTGAGGCGCCACTAATATGTTTTGTATGATTTCACTGGTCCCATGGTCGCTAATTTTGAAACGCACATATGGGATTAATTTCGGACTATCTCAAGCAGTATCAATGTGATCAATTTATACGGAGAGGTGGATTTCTTAACCAGGAATTTGAATAGTACGTTGTTTAAAGTGTGATAAAATTATAACACATGTTTGAATTATTTTCTTTCTTATCTTTTCATGGGTGTTCATTGAACAAACGCCCTTTAAAAGTAAATCACCACTGGCTTTAATAAAACAGAATAGTATCAATAAATAATACGAAATATCATTTATTTTTTATAATTTCACGCCCGGCTGGTCATTTATATGTTATTTTTTATTCATTTTAAAGAACATCTAAATAAGCACAAGAAAATCAAAGCAAGATCAAAAAAAATCTAAGCAAAATAAAAAAAAAAACAAAATCAAAAAGAAAATAGAAGGGCAAAATAAAAAAAAACGACCGCTAAAACAAAAACAATGCCAAAAACGAAATAATTCTAAGCTAAATACTCCACTATGCAAGATGGAAAATATAAAACTAGGAAAATTAAAAAAAAATGGTAAGATAAACAGAGCTGCGTAGTTTCTTCAGTGAAATTATATTAAATTTGATCTTATTTCTGAAATAAATTTGGTAATGACTTGTTTATATTTGGAGAATGATGTGTTGAATATATCAACAACATCTTTATAGTCATTACCCAAATTTTGTATACGGCGAATGGGGGTATAGAATTGTGATTCTGTATTGGAGTTATCTCAATAGAACGGAAGATAATGCCTCGATCTTGGTTTGCGAGGTATATATATATATATATATATCAAATTATCGACCCATATCTCTTGTCTCAAACAATGCAAAATTTTCGAAAAGATCGTAAAAAAGCAACTTTTGTACTATATTGAAAATAATAAAATAATTGGTCCTAGCCAATTTGGATTTAGAGAGAAACTAGGCACTCATGATGCCATTGCAGAACTAACTTCAACTATATACCGTGCATTAGATAAAAAAAATAAATGCCTTGGCATTTTCATTGATTTACGTAAGGCTTTTGATAGTATCTCCCATACAAAACTAATTAATAAATTAAATGATATCGGTATTATTGGTAAGGTAAGGTATTGACTGCAAAGCTATCTAACTCAAATAAGCCAAAAAGTAAAATTAAATAACTCACTAAGCGTGGATGAAACTTTAGAATTTGGAATTCCCCAAGGGACTGTTATTGGATCAATTTTATTTATAATTTACGTTAACCATATGTTTAAATTATCACTTAATGGTAAACTTATATCCTTTGCTGACGACACTGCAATAATTATCGAAAAAAATACATGGAACGAAATTACCAATGCAGCCAATCAAGATATGAAGGTTATAAAAAATTGGTTCGATGGCAATTTATTATCACTCAACACAGAAAAAACATATTGTATTCCTTTCACTCTACAGGAAGATGTGCCAAATAACCTAATTAACATAACAATTCATTCTAAAAATTGTGTAAATGACGGTACATGTAATATGGACTGCGCGAAACTAAATCATAAATCTAATATAAAATATCTTGGTATCTTAATAGATAAAAATGTTAAATGGAAAGACCATATTAATCTCACTGTTGAAAGAATAAGAAAACTTATCTATATTTTCTATAATATACGAAATATTTTGAATAAGAAAACTATCAAAATTGTCTATTATGCATTAATTCAGTCCATATTGCAGTACGGGATTATTGGGTGGGGAGGGGCTTTTAAGGCTTCTTTACAGCCCATAATTACAATTCAAAGAATAATTATAAAAATCATCCTTAGGAAACCATATGACTTCCCTACTTTAGAGATATTTCGGGAATTTAATGTACCATCTATCACAGAATTGTATAAGAGAATCGCCTTATATCAAATTTATAAAGAATATTTTATTTATAAAATTCACCCCTCAGATAGCATAAGCAATAGATTCAAAACTAATGGCTTAATAGCCATTCCTATGCTTAGAACGACCACGGCTCAGCACCACTATTCGTATTTAGGTGTGAGATGGTATAATATATTATTGTCCAAAAATAAAATTAGTGTAACCGAAACTGTGAATTATGAACAATTCAAAAAGTTAATTAAGTCCCTAAAATTGGATAATGATATATTGTACCCCTAATTTTCTTACACTTACTGAGTCTGTAAAAAATATATATATTAATTTAATTGTCTTTAAAAAACTATTTTTATAATTTGTTTACCTGATATATTGTACCCTTAATTTCCTCACGCTTACTTAATCTGTAAAAAGATATATTATTTTAATTATCTTTAAAAACACACTTTTCTAATTTGTGTACCTTTGTTAATATTATGTTTGTATTTATATCAAAAGTTTTTGATTATTTTTTCAAAAAATCATTAAAGGTAAATACTCCTCCCATAAACACGAGCTCCTGGAGCTCAACTTATGGTGTAGTAGAATAATAACGAAAAAAAAATATATATAATTCTGCATATTGTTATCATTTATAATGTTAAATAATTTACAAGTAATAAATAAAATAAAAATAAAAATAATAAAAAAAAAATTGTAAGGAAATCAAGTATAAATATAATTGTACCAATCATTTTAAAAAAAATGTGTACCTTTAACTGTCGTGAATATTATAAACATATCGGCGTGGGGCGTATTTATTTTGATATTTAATATTGCTTTTAGTTTTACCTATGTGTAATGTTTTATGGTACTTTCACACAAACGAAGTATTTTATTTCAAACTTTAAATTTATAAAAAAATGAGTATAAATGAAGATAGGCTTTCCCTGACTGCTAGTTCTCGAACGTTATGCAACAAGTGTGGGATTGAGCAAGATAGACTTCCAACGACAAACTGTGGTTGGAGAGCTCTTTGGTGTTCCTGAATTTATTCGGAAATCGTTTTCGATCATTTCCTTTTATTAAAATCAATATATTCGAAAACAAATTTTTTGTATATATTTTTATTTTATTACTTTTGACCGAGGAACTATTGAAAATCATTTGTTAGATTCAATGGACAAATAATAGAAGTTCTAAAATAATAAAAAAAGTACAAGAAAACTTGTCATAAAATAATACGTGTTTGATTTGATGGTAGGAAAGCACTTTAACTGTGGGTTAATTGACATTAAAATGAATGTTGAGATGTGCGGTCAAGCAACAGGCATCAAGGCAACACGTAACATTATATTATAATAACCTAACTTTGTATATAACAGCTATTCAAGCAATAAACACACTTGTAAGTACCTACCCTTCCGCATACATTTTGTAATGAGTAGTTAACCCCACCTTTCCTTGCCATGTCTCTGCAGTAATTATTTAGTTTCATACAGTATTTTGAAGGTTATTTTAATGTCGTCAACTCACTGTCGACATATATTAAATTCCCATAAATTATTTGAAGGCTTTGTTTGTAGCCCCGGAAAACTTGTTAGTCCATTAACATATAGATACGGATTTTGGTAACTTTATCTCAAGAGTTTGACTAATATATAACCCATTAATAGGATACAACATTTTAAAATTGAATGTGTTAGAACATTTTTAAAAGCATTTGTTGGCAATTATTTCTTTGACTTTGTTGTTATATTTCTTGGTAACATGAGTTTAGTAAAAAAATACTCAAGATCTATAAAATAGGGGAGAGTAAGGGAACGTCGGCCACCTAAGCAAGAACTTGTTTTTTGGATAATGAAATCAACATTTTCACTAAATAAAATATTATAAAATGAACATAAACTGATAATAAGAAATGAAATAAAACGCGAGAATTTGGAATAGCTCACATAATTAAAATAATGGTATGAATTATGTGCTTAAAATGATTGAAGTCATCTGAGGTTTTATATTTTTTCACACACAATTCTTCTTGGTATCTGAAAGAAAAACAAACAAAATATTAAAGAATTTATTATAAGGAGAGTAAGTTAGAACCCGCCGTTACCCCTTTTTGATAATTAGGAATTATCCCACACTGATACCACAAAATAGTTTTCTTTCATCCAGTAAATATCATTCAAAATTTATAACAAACGTTTGATCTTTAAAATACAATGTCAATGTGAAGTACTAGTCAAATGAAGAATTTAATGTTTACTTTTGAGCATACACAAAGTATTGCAGGCATAAAAAATATAAAAACTTCGTAAAGAACTGTATTTTTGCAAAGTTTTTAATCAAGCGAGCATGACACGCTGCTTTCTTTTTCTTTTTTATACTAACCCAAAACAGGAGGCTCTGAGGAAAAAAACCCTCAGTGCTTATGTCAGCTTTTGGGATGCTGTGTGAAATGTCTATTAAAGGAAAGGAAGGATAGGAAATTTGCGAAGGGCGAATGAGGGTTGTGGAAGTGACGTACGAATGATCTATCCCTCCCGCTGCGGTACAAGGCGATGGGTCAAGAAAGTACAGTTGGAGAGGTCAAAGGATCTCCCCAGTCCCTCCCGATCTCGCACGCCAAGCAGGTGGTGGGCAGGCGCATCCCTAACACACCTTAACGGATGAAGCTTGGCACCCCTGCTAAATCACCAAACGTAGCCACTTGGGGTGACCTATGGTAGAGATGTTGGTAATACAATAAATGGTTGTATTTTTAGGCGGCCTTATAGTTTTATATTTATTTTTGTATTGGGTGTCTAGTTGTCTGTATATTGTCTTCATACGTTGATTATTACTCAGTTTTCTCCGCCATGTTTTGACTTTAGTTTTAAATATATTAATTTCTGTAATTTTTTGTTTGATTTTGACAAAATTTAATGTTTCTTCGTCCAAAAATGATGTGTTCAAACTGGAAATAAACAGTATAAATTGGCTTATTGCCCTGGGCGAGTATTTATATTGGGCAGGGGAGTATTCAGTTATGTTTTAAAGTAAATGTCGTTTATGTTGAGGATATTTCGGATACGTGTGATCGTTCGGCTTTACACGCCATTCGGAGTTTCCCCACTCTCCCATACAATACTGAGAACTTCGATCTTCCATAAAAGAGATAAACTTCTATTTGTATTTTTATCATACCGTATTACCACGTCCTCGGCTGATGTGAAGGGTTGCTTTCTACTTTCTTCCCCATGAATGAAGTAGAGGGAAGCATTTGCATCCTCCATGACACCAGACACCAGCCCTAAAAGAAAGTAGGACCAAAGTTGTAGAAACTTATATTAAGTACCTACTTAATATAAGTTTCCAGTTTGTCTACTGGATCAAGTATCAAAAATGATATTTTTTATTTGTTCACAAGCTATAATATTATTATATTTGAGGGAATGGTATTTATTTGTATGCTGAACACAGAATAGATTTAAATGGGCATAAATGTTCCTGCTCTTACTTTTTATCGGTTTTCGAAATTCAAGATAAAAACTTCAGACAGCGAGTGTTATGTTACAGTTCGCTGGAACAATTTACCCTTTCATTGGTACAACATAACCTAACTCGATGTTGAAGTTTGGTTTGGGGCTAAAATACACAATTTATTTATAATAGAGCTATGTAATTAGAGGCGCTATTGCGTACGAATATTTCGTAGAAATGTGTTCCACCATAAGAACGCGAAAAGCGGTGCGCGTAGACGGGATTCAGTAGTGTTTGTTAGAGACTTGGGAGCGTTGGAGGTAAAAAAATTAGAACCTATTTTTTCACTTCTTGTCTCATCTAAATATAATACATTGATGGTATTTATTACAACGAAATTACAATATTATTGTTGAAATAGTAATTCTATTTATTCTCATAAAAGTTGTTGGGTCTTTCTCTTTCATTGATACATTAGAAATATTTTTTTATAAAGTGTGATTTACTAATGTGAGCCTCACTGGGTGTTTTACCCGTGCTGAGGCCCCCATTTAACAATTTTATGTGACAAATTTTGTATGTAAATAAAAATTAACGGAACTAAATTTTAGTTCGGTTAATTAAACGAATTTAATAAAATATTACGAAATAAAATTCTTAGGGCAGTTATAAAAACTAATCAATATGTATGTAATTTTTGGCCCGGTTGTGTATAATATGCGTACTATGTAGGTATATTTTTTATTCTTTTAAGATAAATTTGTAGTAGAGCCTTTTTTGTTCCTTAATCCATATCTTATTTTTGGTGAAATGTTTTTTGTTTCCCTCATTATTGGGGACTTTTCGTGATTTAATTTAATTTATTCTTTTATTTAATTTATTCGTATTAAATTTTTGCACAATGTTTTTTCACAAGAGTCCTACATCTTGACCGGGTCCAGTGGCAACCCCTTTTTGGTAACATAGACTTTTGGACCTTCGGGGGAAGGGTAATAATGTTAGTTAAAAGTACCAGACTGTTTAGATCTGGTCGCTAAACATAGCTAAAATCATGATAACTCACAAGGCATTATTGTGGGTAGCGACAGATCTGGAACGAGTTACCGTTACAAGCTGACTATGAACGAATCCTCACAAAACTCCAGAACTTTCCATTTGCATTGATTTTTCTACAGAAATATATCTGACAGTTAACGTGCTACTAATGCTCTTTGTTGGTCTGTTTATTGTTTCGAACAAATGTTAGGTAAGTAAAAGTCAGGTATTTTGCTGAATTTGTGAGAAGAGCTCACAATTACTTCAGAGTCTAAGCTTTTTAAAGGTTTTACCGAGACTGAACTGAAACGACACAGAAAAAGTTTACCAAACAGAGGTTATAACTTCATTTACCCCTTCCCTGAAAAAAAAACATGTATTGCACAGGGGCGTGCGGTCCAAAAGGTAGATAGATTCCGCACATTAAAAAAGTCCAAATTATAAAAAACTTCGTATCAATTAATAATAACAATGAGAAACAAGTATATCAGACACCTGAAAATAAAATAAATATTCACTATATTAGTTATGTATTAATGTCGATCGTAAAAGTGCAACTTTCTAATGGTAAAGAATGCCCTAATAATACGAACTCCCATAAGAAAAGGCACCGCGCGAAGAGGACGTGCAAGAAGACATAGGTACGGTATATCAGTTTATTTTAAGCTCGGCTTAGTTGGAATGCCGAGATTAGTTTGGCTTGGAACATAATCCGTCGGATCGACAAAAACGGTCGTAAGCTTAGATATCAGCAATATTACACTCATTGTCTATGATTTCAATACAGGAACTTATTTCTTTTTCTATGTCAAACCGGTTTACTCTCTACTATCATCGATAAATCAAGATTTTTCTAAATTTTAAATGTTTTAGACCAGTTTAATATACTAGTTTATTTATTGAAAAACTTCGGTGTCTAAAAAGGGAACTATTGTGGGGCCGTGGGTAGCCGGCTTAAATTTGAGATAGGAACCGACTGATATACCGGACCTTAGACGCTTTACTGTATATGAATAAAGCAGGTAAGTTCGTACCTATCGACAATTATTTTATATGTTGTAATATATAAAATAAATTTATATTGAAATTATAAATGAAAATATTAATGGAGTTATTAATGGAATTATGTAATTATTTATGTAACTATTTATGGAACTATTTATGGAATCATTTATTGTAATATTTATGGAATGTTTGTGGAATTATCTGTTGTATTATTTATAGAATTATTTGTTTAACAAAAAAACATGATAGTAATGTAACTACCTAAATTTAATACGAAATCTTCACCAATCTTAACATCATGTCAATTAAACAACTATATTCTAAAACTATACTCATTTACATTCATAAGTACAAAACCCAAGAAATAACAACAAACACGTACAATAGAAACACTAGATCTCATGGTCAAAAACTTATCCAACAAATAACTACTAATACAACTTTTGGGCAAAAAGCTTCTTATATCATAGTATTAAACTCTACAATAAAATACCACTCTCACTCAAAAACCTGAACATTTTAACATTTAAATCTCAAATAAAAAGCTGGATACTTAATATAGGGAGATCTGAAATAGAAAATTTACTGATATCAAACACAGACTAAAACAGAATCAACTGAACTATATCAAAAAACACTATCTTACTTATTTTAAAATTATTTAAAAAAAAATAAAAAAATTATACTACTTGATATATGTTCATAATTAAATTCATATGTAACTTTATTGTAAAATTAATTTTCTTATAATTAAATTATATATAATATGTAAATGAAATCCTCAGCACGGGAGATCCCAGTGAGGATATCATTATATCTATTTGTTACAAAAAAAATAGTAAAACACTTATTATTATTATTATTAAAATAATTATTCATGGAAAATAATACTCTTTCCAAATATATCGAAAAATGCACTGTACACCCTTGTTATTGCATTATTATTTGTAAACGAGGTTACACTTTCATGTTACATAGATCCAAGTTGTGGAGGGAGAAGCCATTATGCAAACACTTCTAAAACTTTTGTCGTTGCAGGTTGTCTACCTCGCCCATTTTATAAATCGTTTAATGTGAGGTTTCTATTTTCATTTTATGTTTGAATTTTTTGAATTGTGTTTATCTGTAAGTACCTATTCAAAACACTTGACGATACTTGGCATATTTAGTTACGTCATATAAAATTACGTCACTGAAACATTGAACATCGCTTTTTAATAACTTTGCAACTAAATATTCAACATTTTATCAGACTAAAGAATACTTAAAAATGTATATATGACAACACTTTTTGCTTCTCCTGATGAAATTAGAGGAAGGTTGCGATGATTTGACTACTTAGTCATGGTACATAGAATAAAAGTATTTGGTTCATTAAAATTATTGTATATTAACATAATAAAAGATATGTCACTGAATTGAACTTATCATTAAACAAAAAAACAAAATTTTTGGGTTTCCTAATTTGAGGCACCGTCGCGTCGCCTTGTTTAGACCATCGGTCCAAAGCATTTTTGAGGTAGGGTCCAATCATAGCGCCCTTTTATAAAACGACTTTTCGTATACATTTAACAATAATTGACAACATAATGACAACGTAATAAATACACAATGCTTACAAAAAATCATATTTATATCTAGAAGTAAATTAAATTTACATCGTAAATTTTATATCCGGAGCACCGGTGACATATCGAAATATATCACACTCCAAAGACACTGAAAGTAAAGAAGGAAGTTTGTATGGGGTATTACTTAATTTTTGGCATAACCTTGGATTTTAGAAACGCTTAGATTCTCAAATAATGAGGTGGTCCATCGATCGCAATCTTCCCCTGCATAGTGGTTTAACTTTTGAGAAATATTCCCACTTATTTTGAATGCTTTGCAGACTAAGACAACTTCAGCTAATTATGCTGGATAAAACATTCCATAGACAGGTAAATCTCAGTCTCCGATAGCAGAGTGCAATAAACATGCAAGAAGGTACATGGGGTGCACATCCGGCACCGAGATCCGCCTCCTCAACGAGGGACAAGGAATACAGATGATATTGAGAAGAACGTGATAGAGCACAGCGTCTCACGTGTCTCCTGGTCCAAACAGGAGCACAAAAGCTGATTCAATATAACAAACTGGATTTGAAAGTACCTCTGCCAGCTGAATATTAAGGCAAATAAGCTGTTGCACTTTCCGGGAATTATTTACTGGCTACTTAGAATTTGCAACACGGAGAGAAAGTATTCAGCGTTACGCTCATCTTAGTACAACAATAAAAATATGAGTGTGTATTATCCACAATGGATAATACACACTCTTTATTCTATGCTAAACAGCTTTCAAATGTATTAATTCATGCGTAAAAAACTGAGTCTTATTGTTACTGAAAAGTTTTGGGAAGTTATTCTCCAATTTGTACGTGAACATCCCCTGTTGCGAACATCTCGGTCTCACAATGTAACATTATTACATCTAAACACCTGACTTAAAACCGAACATATGAAACCAAAAGATTTTTAGGTATTTACCATCCTAAGGCAACGTTATATTAAAAAAAACATAGATTTTAACAGCTGCATCTTTTTGAAAGATAAAATAAAGTTCTTTACTCTTCCAGTTTGTCTCGAGAAATTGAATCACCTCCTCAATATTTGAAAATTTGAATATGTATATAAAAAAATCTCCATTCCTAATCACATTCATTTATGTCAATCTTGATACGATATTATTCTTATAATACAAAATATTAACTTTTCAACGTAAAAAAACGGTCACAAAAGTATACGTACATTTTTTTTTTTTTTACAAGTAACTATTTCCTGATTTCCTCGTCTCCATGCTTAGTGCCATATTTTGATGATGTTTTTAATTTTTTTTTTATCTTCATGGTGTTGTCTTTAAGTGTGTTGGTCAGTAGGGTACTCATATTTCCTTTAAATTTGAGTTTAGCATTTTTGCGTAGAGTTTAATAAAACTGAAAACATTAAAGTTTTTTAAAAATTTTCTTTTGATGGAGATCTTATGGGTACTATCAGAATTATTTATATTATTGCTTTTTGTGTTTTAACGAGCTGCTTCATGTGGGTGTTTGGGGAAGATCCACAACCAATAATCCTATTTCATACATTATATTATCCATTATACATCATGATTAACATTAGAAAAAGGCAATATAACACAATCTCACAATATAAATAACGCGGACAATCATAAATTTCTAAGTGAGTACAGAATCTAGGAAGCATCTCCTATCCTTATCCTATATTCCTCTTCCTCTCCCCCTTACCTAAAATTGGTTTTAACACACAATATAGCTCCTATCTTTAAATACCTTTATCATGTTGTATTATATTTATTTGACCATTATTATTTGAGTTGATATCGCGTTTGGGTCCCACCCAGGCGTAGTGTGTTCAATTCCTCGGCTGGCTAAGTCCTCCATCACAACACAAACAACATTTTCCGGTTACTCTGGTGGTAGTAGGAGATTTTCAAATATTTTCAGGTTATTTGTAACCCGGGAATGTATGCCTTTCTTTAAAGAAATTTAACTGTAAAAAGCAGTGTCTATTAATAAAAATGTGATTCTTATTTTATAATTAACAGTCCTTAAGAACAAATCACGTGGAAAGTAAATCAATACCATGAGTCGATGAAACTAAAGCCAAGTTTGTATTTTTTTTTGTGAGTGAACCTTATTTCATGTGGTTTGTTAACGGAAACTTTGTGATGAATTATTTGGTAGAGAACTCCATTGTAGTTGTGGATTTTTAATAGTTTTCTTGTAAGGGAGAATAATTCAGTAATATCTGAAAAATTCAGTAATTTCAGTAATAGTGAAAAACGCAAAAGCATTGTTTTTTTTCTTCATTTTTTTATTATCTTGTACAAGTTATTAAAGCATTTTATGACCACTAAACTAGACTTATGCCCATATTACGATAATCGAATAAAAACCTCTAATTTACCCATTAGAGATCGGCTTAATATAATTTGAAAAATAATGAACATTCCCCTGCAAAATTATTTTATTGTTAAAGGTGATTTTTTCTGGCATATGCGTAGATATTTCAATAATTTTCGTTTATTTCCAAAACACGTTTCAATAACATAATATATACCTATATATTTATAATAATTTTGCCATACAACAGAAAACCCAATTGTTGCATAGAAAATTGTAGCTATCGAAAGGTGAACTCTGGGTTTTGTACAATTTACACCGCTTTTCTATCCATAGTTTTAAGGCCTACCCACAAATTGCAAACTTATTTGGGTAATGAGCCATTTAGCTCTTTGGAGGAAAACTTAGGCATTCAAAAAGCCAACGAGGAACAAAATTTAAAAAAAAACCTATGGGTTTTTATTTCAAAAGCACATAAAATTCAGATTTTCAAAAAAACCCCGCTCTTTTGAAAATACGATTAAAAAGTTTTATATCCTAGTGCCTTTGAAATCTTTCATGAACCGAAAAATAATGCAACCAACTCATTGGTTTTGAACTAGATTTATTTTTATTTTTTTTATTTTTCAGTACTTCATCAATCACACTTAGATAGAGGAAAAATCGATTGCCCGCTACAGGAATTTTTTACTTTTAATGCGTGTTTGGTCCTACCGATCACGTTTGTTCCTACCCAACATGTTTGGTCCTACCTAACATGTTTGGTCCTACCCACCATGTTTGGTCCTACCCACCATGTTTGGTCTTACCCACTATATTTGGTCCTACCCACCATGTTTGGTCCTACCCACCATGTTTGGTCTTACCCACTATATTTGGTCCTACCCACCATTTTTGGTCCTACCCACCATGTTTGGTCCTACCCACCATGTTTGGTCTTACCCACTATATTTGGTCCTACCCACCATGTTTGGTCCTACCCACCATGTTTGGTCCTACCCACCATGTTTGGTCTTACCCACTATATTTGGTCCTACCCACCATGTTTGGTCCTACCCACCATGTTTGGTCCTACCCACCATGTTTGGTCTTACCCACTATATTTGGTCCTACCCACCATGTTTGGTCCTACCCACCATGTTTGGTCCTACCCACCATGTTTGGTCCTACCCACCATGTTTGGTCCTACCCACCATGTTTGGTCCTACCCACCATGTTTGGTCCTACCCACCATAGTAAAAAATACTAAATAGTTTTATACTTTTTACTTTACCCATCAAATCCTTCCATTGATTATATTATACCAATAAAGGACAACTTTTTAAATTAATGAACTTGTTCATGTTGGTTGACATGATTGCCCACGTCAGGGATTCGATAAAAAAATCTGAAAATGACACACGCTTCTATTTTATTTTATTTTTTTACAAAAATAATTGTAAAACATTCGGATAATAATATAAGAAATTCCTGCAAAATTGAAAAAAAAGATCGATGCACTTCACAAAATCTCACTTTTCAAGGGATTGGCTCTTTCTACCGATAAGACAGTTTGCCGATTTACAATGAACATTTAATAGAGACATCTGTTAAGATTTCGGCGATATATGAATCTCGACGATGATATAATAATGAAAATTCTTGTTATAATATTATGATCTCGACTGCACAATTTGTGGTGGGCTGGTTCCAGTTTATAATACTTTATTATGGTACTTATGGTAGAGATTTTACGAGTTATCCAAGAGTAATATGCAGCTTGTGTATTTAAAGCATGTGACAGACCACGCTGTAAGCGCGCTATATATTCGTGGCTTGGCGTATTATAGCATATCGGTCGTCATACATTCCCATTGGTAGTGTATGGTGAGCGATGATGCGTATATAGCGTAATGTGTCGCCTACCTTATAATAATAGTGTATGGGTACACTATTTAACTGTCGTACTGATTGTACAAGTTAGTTGGAGTAAGGTTAATGGTAAACGGCGAAAAATGAATATTTAAACATGATTACAGGCAGTTTACTATTAAACTTTTAATACATTCCTAATATATCCGAACACCTGCATTTGTCCTGATAATATACAATGACGAAATGCAAAAATATTATAATTTTTATAAACATGTGTTCCAATATCGTAAAAACACATTCGCGTTTTACTGAAAGTTTACTAGGAAACATATCAATTCATTTGTTAACGGCGTGCAATCCCGTTTTAACCGAAGACATTCTTAATAAATCAGCAATATTTTACTTTAGTGTTCTCAATGTGAAAAGACCCAATACGAAAGCAGACATACCCATTTACACGTCGGCATGATCATGTTATCTCTTTAATACATGAATGCCTCATTCATACATTTTGACATACGTTCATTACATTTAGGTACATACTAATAAAATAAGAATCTTTAATAGAAAAGCACGATTCAAGTGGGAGTGGGTAATCACTTGTTGCGGGCAATCATAGTCTTATTTACCCTAACCCCTTTCCTAAGTTTTACTGCGTATAATTTGAAATGGAATTATATTGGGTAGGTAGGTATATAGTGTCGTCAATTAATTTTATACCTATTATACAAATAGGTAAATCTTGAATTCTGTATAAAATGTGTTTCATTAGCCTCCCTCGAATTTTAAAAGGGGTGGCGGCTTTGTAAGGCTTTCAATATATAATAAGTATTAATTTTTTGGCAACATAATTCACGAAGGTGGCCATTGTGCCCACAAATTGTGAGACATGTATTACCTGTTTCGTGGCCGGGTTGATCGGTGGGGTTTTAAGGGATGTTGAATATTAATATAAGAATCATTTTACGATCATAATAAATATATTATTTGGGACAGAAATAATTTATTTACGTCCAATAGGGCTTTTATGTTTACGAAATTATTATAAAATGAACCGGAACTTATGTAATATTTAAGATGTACATTAATGTAACAGTGTTGGTATAGAATAGATACTGTATTTGTTGTAAGAAAATTTCAATTGTTCTGAGTTTTAAGGGAAGTTTGTTAGAACCTACCCCCATTCCGGAAAGGTCCCGAGTCGAGTCATGATCACAACCTAATATACACACAATCTAATATATACACAACCTAATATATGTAAAACCTAATATACACACAACCTAATATATACACAACCTAATATATACAAAACCTAATATATACACTACCTAATATATACACAACATAATATATACACAACCGAATATATACACAATCTAATATATACCTACGTTTATATTTTTCTTTGTGTAATATATTTACAAATAATAATATTTTTTTAATAAATAAACTAATGTTTACATGATAAGGTTTTTATGCATAGCACAAAGGAAAACAAACTATTATTATAAGCAATAATTATTAGCTTGCCTACTTTAAGATTGAAAAAAACTCCCGAGAAAGAATAGATGGAATAAAACGACGTAGCTCAATGGTTGGAGCAGCTAATCGGCAATCAGAAGGCTGCGAGTTCAATTCCCGTCGTCGGAATTTATTCTTTCGCCGGAGATTTTCAATCTGTGTAAGTATTTCAGGCGAATAATTTTTGCTAATAATAATTTAATATTTTTATTTTGAATATACGGACAAATCTAGCGGTTTCGGTTCAGCTGATCCTTCCTCAGGATTCTATAAATTCATCAAACATACTAATTTCAGTTGCCAGTGCGTGGTTGTTTGTCTCCGTGAAATTTGTACGGTGAAATCTGATTCACTGAATTCAAACATTACTTTGCATTAAGAATCATTTTCTTAATTGAAATCAGTTGGTGAAAAGTTCAAACAGGTGATAAAGATTCTACTTATAATATTGTATTATTTCAAAATTCGGACCTGATTTCTAAAAAATCATGAAATCAGACTAACCCGTGATTTTACCGGTCTGCGCTAGTACTAAATAAAGCACAGAATTACAGTTTAAGTTAGTTTTATATAGTATTCTAATAAGTGGTGCTAAATCCCGCCACAGATAGCTGCGCAAGGCTACGTTTCACATGCTCATTCAGCTTTGTTCACCATGAACTGCCATACATATCAACACACGGCTGCGTGGGTATGTGACGTCGGAGGCACACGCGTGGGTTCGCCGGCCGAGCGAAGCCGTAGGCACGTTGCGAGTCAACGAAGGCCATTTTTCTCCCCCCGCTCACCCGCTTATTAAAAAAATAAAATTATGTGAATACCGCACAGGAGTCCCAACTGCTCCCGGAGATGAGAAGGAGGAAGGTTGAGAAATACCAGAATATTCAGATCTGGTCACCAAATCTCACACCAGGTCGACATTGAGAGTATCTTCTACATCAGGGGTCACCAAATGGCGGACCGCGGTCCGAATCCGGACCGCCGACTTATTTTGTGCGGACCTTGTGTTAACAATACAAAATATTTTACACATGTAACATGAGTACGTAATTTGAACATTTTTCCCCGCTTTGTCTTTGCTGCCGTCAATTCGACGGATCCGTTGAAACTATTCGAGGGTATTCCGTTATTTGCGACTACTAACTCAAGAAACACACAAGTTTTGGCAGAAGAAAATCATTGTGATGTGAAACGGCAGTCGAATAACTCTTACTATTCAATTCAATTCAATTTGGTTTATTCATTTCAAAAATATTACAAATTGTTAATTTCAGTGCGTTTTTAAAATATTTTTGTAATAAGAATTCTTAGATTAATATTAACAGTGTGTATATCAACTATACTAGTAATAATAGAGCTTGCCTTTTAAAAGAAGCTTCATTAATGCTAAAAATTTCAATATCCGAATTGATTCTGTTCAACAGCAAGATTGCTCTCCCCACAGGCATGACCATTGGCAAGTTAGTTCTGCAGGCCGGGAAATAAAATAGTCTATGCTGTCGGTGACGTAGATAACCATCGGGAACATAGAAATGAATGCTCTCCATGATGACCGAGTTTTCAAACCATCCACGAATCAGTCTAAAGAAATGTGTAGCAATGCGCACATCTCTCCTGACCCGTAGATAGTTCATGCCGAGCATACCCAAAAGAAAGTCAGTGGGATAGAGCCACGGGTAGTAGCGATACTCCCTCATGTAGAGAAATCTCACGAATTTCTTCTGAACTCTCTCCAACATGAGAGAATACTGGTGTGGACTCCAAATCACCGACCCACTTTCAAGTCTACTCCTTACTAAGGAATTAAATATAAATATAAGCACCCGGTTATATTATGTATCCTAGTATTTATGCCCGATTATATTATGTATACTATTATGCCTTGGCTATGGATGAATCATGTAACATTACTGATACAACACAATTTGTTATTTTTGTACGTTTCTTGGACAAAACGAGAGAAACTTTTGTTTAGGAGCTGTTGGTTATTTTGCCGTTAATAGGAAGAACCCGAGAAGAAGGCATGATCGATGCGGTGATGGATTATTTAGTTAAAAATGAGTTAGACTTTAAAAAGCTTTTATCAGTAACTAGCGACGGTGCACCAGCAATGGTTCAGACCTTCTGATGTAGGTAATAGTTCCATTCGTGTATCTCTGTGTCTATCTGTAACACGGGTTCAATGACCTTTAGAACTGGGGTTTGCTTTGATTATCAAAATTGAAACTGAATGTTGGACCGATTCGATAAAATTAATAATAATACGAGAAGTGCAGTGTAGACGTGTTTCGTTAATATTTGCCCAATTATCGAAATTCGAATGGGACAGAGATCTACGAATTCAGGCGAATGCAAGTGAGACGGAACGCTAGGCGATTGGGCTTAAATAAAAAAAAAAATCCATTCAAATTTGTATGGGAGGCAATTCTAGTTCAATATATTTATTTTTTTATTTTTTTATTTTTTTATATTTTTTTTTTTTTTATATTGTGTATTACAGACTGTGTGTCCATTTACAATACACATGTAACATTAACTACACAATGTAAAGAATAATAAATAAATGATACGAAACAATGAAAGAAAAATAATAGAAATAACAAGTTATAAATAGTGATTTTTTGCATTCATATGCCTCTTGAATTCTTCAAGGCTACTATTAAAAATATCGATAGTCTTGGAGGCGTTGTTTAACAGCGCCATACCTCGTGTCATGCTATGCCGAGCCAGTACGTCCGTTCTGCCACGTGGGATACATAGCAGATCATGGTGCCGTCCCTGGCTGTAGTTGTTCGGTACGTATAACTTATAGCATTCCAGAAGGTATGGGCTATCTATTAAATTATTAAGAATTTTGTACGCCGTTACTGCAAGGGCCCCACTCCTCCTCGAGTGGAGACTTTGGTAGCGCGTTTCGGCAAGCAATTTTTCGTGATGCATGAATCGCGGGTACTCTCCGTGCATTCTCAAATACATGTATCTCAAAAACTTTTTTTGAATCTGTTCTAATTTTTCAATGTATTTTTGTTGGTATGGGGCCCATACAGCGGAGGCGTATTCAATTTTAGACCTTATAATGCAGTTGTACAAAGTCATCATTGCCTCGGGATTGGAAAATTGTTTGCAGAGTCTTATGACAAATCCGAGAAGCTTGTAGCATGATGTCGTCAACTGCAATATATGGTCCGAAAACGTAAGTTTGGGATCAAAGACTACCCCAAGGTCCTTGATGGATTTTAATTCTTTATTATTCTTTATTTTTTGCACGATCCAGATAAACGGACTCTATTGGGATTTAGCAGGCCTATATGGGAATATTCTGCACCGCAGTGGGAGGGATGGATTCATTCGTCCGTCACTCCTGGACACACTGACCTTTGACCCTTCATTCCATTTCCCTTCTCCGAACTCCCTCTCCTACACTTAAAAGACTCTCCACACAGCATCCCAACGATGCCATAGGTTTTGAGGGGAGTTATTTCCCGCAGGGCCTCCTGTGTGGAGCTTATGAGAAAAGTGACAAGGTAGGCACCAATATTATTTAATTCATTAATGAGATGTCTAGTATTTGAGATGAGTAAGTTTTTGTTTTGTATTTTTTCAAATTTGACGGAAATATTTCTTTGTAAACACTTTCACTAATCCCACATTATAATATCCCGTGATTTTTACGGGACTGTGCTAGTCAAATAATAAATAAAAAAAATCCCGAAAAGCTATGAAGTACTTAAGTAGGTACCTACCACCTACCCATAACATATTATTTAAATTCTTCAGTTTTATATATGGTACCTATTTTGTTTTCATCTTGGTAAATCTAGTTACATTCCATGATTTTTATGGGTATTATGAGTTAAATAAGGGGATATTATAATTTATATTTTAAAAGGCAAAGGATCTATAATATCGGTATGCACCTAATGGCTTTACTGAATATGTTAAAAAAATGGTACCGATTTTGAAAAAGATGCTTAAATTCATAGCAAATCCGAGTTCTTCCCATAGTTCGTTGAACCGGAAATACAGAAAAACCACCGAACTTTGTATATGTATACACATTTTGTCTTTTACTGTCTGGAGCCAGTGAGACTATGGAATCCCCGATTGGGGTATGTTGTGTGGTTGGAGGTAGTAGGAGGAGTAGATGGAAGAGGAAGGTGGGGAAGTACCTCTCTACTCAGATCTGGTCACCAATACTTCCAAAGCCATTTCAAGCAAAGTTTATATTCTGAATGGTGCTCTTACACCAGGGCGATAATGAGAGTATCTTCCTCTCTGGAATAAAAATTACTTGCGCACGCCAGGATTTGATTTGAACCCAAGACCTCCAGCTTGCTAGTCGAGTAAAGGTAAGGCACCTCTCTACCACGGAGGTCGTCGAATTTTTTTATATATATATTAGCTGAATAGTGTTATTCACATATTTTACTGTTCCAAATACAAGCTTTTAGCGTTAATTTCATAAAACTTATCCAATCCTATTTACTAGCGACGATTACAGACTGTAATTAGAAATTCTGTCCAAAAAATTAAAGCAAAATTTTTATTATACTTTAAATATTATTTAAAATAAACAATTTGCCAACTCCCTCCTCCAGTTCTAGATTTATTATTTAAGAAATTCTTTGTTTTAAAAAAACCCTAAGAAAAATATGACTTAAAAGGAATTTCGTCTACGCAGAAGGGTGTGAGGTGACCTCTAGGCCCTAGAGTGCAACGGAAGAAGAAAAACCATGGGAAAAATATAAGCATAATAAAATACTGTGAATAGTATTCAATTCTGTTTCTAAAAACATTATTTTGTAACTTTAAGAAAAATTCAAGTAACTAATCCTACAATTTTTCCAAACAAATCTCACCATCCCACTAAAAATATATTTTTTAAATTTTCTTCAGGCCGGTAGGTAACATAATATAGATCATTCCGACTTGACAGCTCATAGTAGGAACCACGGTGATGCGAACTCTGTCGAGATAAAAAGGTAGTAACCAACAAGGCAACCATTCTAAACCGGAACCGGAACGTAACAAAAAAATTTACAGATAAACGAAATTTAAACGGGACATCGCTACGCTCAGTCAATAATATCCTTTTATATTAGAGTTGTAACTACGGACTGAGGATGCTAAGTGGTCAAGTATAGTTTGCGCTGTTCACTGCTAAACTTCATCAGTGTTTTTTTTACCGATGGCCGTGAATGTAATCTGTCAGTATCATTGAGAACATTGGCTTAGTTATGGAAATGTTATATTTAAGTTCTGAATAGATTAATGTATAACAAAGATAAACATTCGTATATATATGTGTATGAACGAAACAACGATAGGCCTGGGCGACGTTTTTGTATTCAAAAGTTGCGTCAAAAACTACCTCAAGGCCGACAAGAGTTACAAGCCACAGTAAAGTGATAGGTCAGTGTCGTGCAACGACGACGGTTTGAAAATTGCGGTGATATTTTTTGTTACTGCAGATTTGTCAGTTGTTTTACCGTGAGCTTATAAATAAACATAGTGATTACACTATTTGAACTGACTACGCAATTTGGTTGTGGCGCGCCCGGACTTATAAATTGTCAGCCTTGCATTGTCTCTGTTACGAATATATGTCGAATCTGAAATATTATTACAACCTTTTTTACCAAGCAGCGATTTTATTTTATTTTTATATCAAACCTGACAAGAGTATTTCGAATAAAAAAAATGAAAATGCTTGACCAAAATGGATGTTCACAAATAAGTCTTTTACTAGAAATCCGCTATGAAGGGTCTACAGACGAGTTAGCAAATCGAATTTTAAATTACGTTCAAAACACAAGATTGATTTAAAGTTATGAGTAATTCTGCATAAGAGTACACGAGCTTAAATAGTCGTTGCACGCGGACCTCCGAATGGTTTTCCTCTGTGTTTTACAGCATATGGTGTGAAACTAGAATTTAAACTCCACTCTGAATGTGGGAACGGTTTTCTTCGAAATGCGTCAGCAGATAAATCCACAACTGGAATTCAACAGATTGTTTGTAAGACAAAACAGCTTTTAACCTAAGATCGAATCTTTGTGCGAGTCCCCAGCTTTGAATAAAACTACACCAGCTCATGAAAATGGTTTTCTCCGATTTTTGTAACACACAGTTTGCATCTTACAACTGCTTCGAATTTCGAACACGATAATGTTTTCTTTAAAAATGCGTCAGCAAATGAATCCAACGAATTTTATCATTACATTCTGAACACAAAACTGATTTTAACGACTCCGACTTCCTTGTGCGAGTTCCCAACGTCAATTAAAACCACATACAGAACACGAAAATTTCCTCCGATTAAAGTAGCACAAAGTCAGCATCTACAATTTTATAACTGCACTTCAAATACGACAATAGGTTCCTTCGAAATGCGGCAGGCAGATGAATCCACAACTGTAATTGTATCTGTAAGCGAGTGCCCAGTTTAATTAGCATTACACTCATAATTTCTAAATACGCATTTAATTTCTTATTAGCGAATTTAATTCTTTTTTAAAAACGGGATCGCCCATTTATTTGCGTCTATCTGTTTTATAGTAACGTAGGTGGATACATAAGTACTTGTCAGTAATGCTAACTTTCTCTGTGTTTTAATGAGTATCTTAAAAATGTACCAGAAATACCATGAAAGAAAACCGTTTTGAAAGTATTTTTTATACTATTTTTTCGTGGTCAGCAACTGCACCGAAAGTGCTTAGACTTCGGTGCGAGACGCACCTAAAAAATGTCTTTGGTTCTATTCGAAAGGTAAATTTGTGATCTTCTCGAAAAATTAACAATACTTGTTTTTGAAAGGAAATTATCATGTGGTAAATATTTTTTTATAAATACTTTGCTTCATGAATCGAACAATTATATAATTATAACATCCTGTGCTTTTTCGCGGGACTGTGTTAGTTGATAAAAATTATGTAAAAATATAAAATAGGTGTCTATGAAACAATTAAATCTATTTTTCTTTGGATGAAATCATGCTGGTTCTGTGGAAAACATAAAAGCTGTATGATTCATTGTGTGATGAATTGAATTCTGATTTATCCTTCCGCGCTTGACTATCAAGAAAATACTCATTGTTAAAGTATATTTTTTAAGCCTAGTGTTTTTTTGAAAAATAGCAAATTCTTCTTATGTCCCCAGTGCATAGTTTGTATATTTAAAAAAATTATATATTTGAAACCGTACAAGAGTCCCAACTGTTCCCGTCTGGAGCCATTGAGACTATAGCATCCCCAATTGGGGTATCTTGTGAGGCTGAATGTAGTGAGGAGAGGAAGGAGATTGGGAAGAGGATGGTGTGGAAGTAACCAAAGCCATTTCAAGCAACGTTTTAATTCTGATTAGTGGTCTTACACCAGGGTGATACTGAGAGTATCTTTCACTCTGAAATGGGCCGCAAAATGTACAATGTATTATTTTTTTTAATTAGTGATTTGTGAAATAACATATATTAATCAAATAAAATTTACTTGCGCATATCGGGATTTAAGCCAGCGACCTCCAGGTTGCTAGTCGAGAGCCTTACCTCTCGACCACGGAGTTTAATCACTTAAAAATACTGAAGCTATGTTTGCCCACGGAAGAAGGAATTGATACTAGTTACTTCAATATATTATTACAAACGATTCAAATTCATGACGAAAGTTTTGTCTTAAAAAAATTATAATATTATTATTAACTCATTATTAGAAAAAAACAATGTTATTTTTTAAATGTTTTAATTTAATTTTTATCTTAAAAAGAAAGAAAACATTCCAGGGTTACGAATAACCTGACGATATTTGAAAATCTCCTACTACCACCACAGTAAGCGGAAAATGTTGTTTGTTTTGTGATTGAGAACTTAGCCAGCCGAGGAATTGAACGCACTACGCCTGGGTGGTATGTCAACTCAGCCACCGACCGGTTATAATACATAAATTAATCAGATGCAGTATTTGGTGTTCGTTTATAAAATTGTCAACTGAAATATTATTGGTCCTAAGTTATTAAAAGGAATTAAAATTTATAGTTTATTTTCGCCTGTTTGTAATAATTTGTATTTATTTGAAAAATAACATAAATTTTATATATTTATTGACATCGGTCTTCTTGCTCTACAAGTCAAGATGATAGTACAGAAATATCTCCCGTAAAATTTTTTTTAGGTATGCAATAATAAAACGGATGATTAAAAAAATTGTTTTTTAACAAGTTCAGTCAACGTAATTATTATTATTAGACGTGATAGATGTTTCGCCTTCCGAAGACATTATTAAACTACGGTAAAGACACTTACGGACGATCTGTTTATGAGATTTCTTTATAGGAAGGACTTATGTAGAAAATCTTTTGACAAATTGCTCTTATTTTAATCAGGGGCTTCAGCACAGTTTTATAATGTGTTCGCAAGACAAAACAGTTATTAACGCTTAGTAATAATTATACCATTTATTTTAAATTTGATATTAACAATAACTATAAATATTGAGTCATGAAATATAATGTGTTGGAAGGATTTAGGGTGATACAACATGCGATACCTCAAGCATTCAAAGCACCTCACCATCGTCACCACCAGCTTACTAATCCACAGATCGCTGGTTAATCTGCGTGGCAGGTGTGAAGTGTGAAGTGTGAAGGCGTGAAGGTAGATTGTGTCGAGGGGTACGCAGTGCGCGTGCGCCGGGCACACTCTCCGCGCCCGTATAAAGCCCGTCGCGGCGACTGCCGACTCCAGAGTTCTTCCCATCTCTGCGGCACTCGTCATCGACAAACTCTAGCAAGCAAGCACCAACTGCAAAGACTTCCTCGCAGAGATCCTCAACAACTTCACACTTTCGAAGCGTTCAGCGATACAACTAAACCAAGTAAGCCTCTTCACCTTTATTTACAAAAAAAATAATTTTTTATTTTAATTAGACCAACAACACATCATTTAAAGATATTGGCGGAGTGGAATCTTATATTTTGTTTTTTTTTTTAAATTTTTTTTTGAACAATTAAAATTACATAAGTTATTATTGAGTTCAAAAAGTTTGCTTAACGGCATATTGCAAGTTTTTTGGTATAATATTAGTAATTTTTAACAAATTTTTGAAAAAATTTCCACTCTATTTTTCCGTGCAAGTCCAACAAGGCATGTTTCAAAGCGAAATAGGTTAGGTCTAAAAAAATAAGTGCATCACAGTTTTTAAAAGCATTTTTATATGCTCAGAAAAAATTACACTCTAATGACTCAATTTTAATACATAACAGATTAAATAGTTTAAAATTTGTTTTGAGTAAAATTGTACGAAATGTAAAATGTCAATAATCTGAAGTAAAGCTGTTTATAATAAATTATTGTGTCATTATAAAAATGACAAGTAAATCCAAAAAGTAAATCCTTTTTTGAATAGATACGAATTATTACATTCCTCCGACATTGATGACATCGTAATTGACCGCAGTTCAAATGAAAAATAAACTTTTGCAATTTTTTTAAAACGATAAGTATTTTTTCTGCACGGTATATAAAATAAATTTACAAAAATAAAAGTGAAGAATAGATTTTATTGAGTCAATATAATAATTATTATTATAAAACGGTACAAAATGTTATCACACCCGTGAAAAGAACTTAACAAGATTGAGGATGGATGAGGAAGCATTGAGGATTATACTAAATTATATATTGATATATCATTGAAATCCTTGTAATTATTCACTAGCTGTGGTAAATAATAATTGGTAATTCCACTTTGCCACATAGAAAGCTTGGTAGTATTTTTTTTCAAAGCGTTTACGTATTGATATAATATTACCACAATTGTCAAAAAGTGTTCGAAGCCTCCCAGATATTTATATTTTACATTGACTCTGAAATTTTCACCTCTCTGTTCAATGTTTTTTTTTTGGTAATTTATTCATAGTATTCATGATAAACCTTTGACAAAATTCTTCGTAATAAAAAGCTAATTATCTTATCGAAAACCATATTAACCTTTGATTCTCCGTCGGAGCGTTAAATTCTTTGGATATATAGGGTAGGAAAATATTTTGGTAAAAAGAAATTCTTTCAGGGAAAACATGTTCAATGTTTTTTTTTATTCACGAATAATCAAGACTCGACATTGCTACCTTTATCAATCGAATTATATACTATATTTGTATACAAATTCTGTGATTATTTTTGAAAATTCATAATTTCAATAAACCAGGAAACGATTAAAATTTTTTATAAAATTTTCAAAACCTAACAAATTAGTGTATTGTTTGGAATTGGATAATGTTGAATTCCATTTCGATTTATTTTGAATGTAATTGAAGTACAATTCTTAATACATACTATGAATTCTAAAGTTGAGCTTTATGTTTCATCTTAAGTTGTAAGTATTTGTATCCATCAATACGGGAGCTTATGATTAAATTGATAATAATGTTGGGTAAGGAGAATTACTTATCCCTTACGAGTTTGATGCCAATAAAAAATATCCTTAAATAATATAGTGAACCTTTTAAAGTTTTAATATTCAATCTGTTATGTTTTAATTTTATCAATAAGCTTAGGCATATTTATTTTATCGTACGAAACAATTACTTTGTGGTTCGACATTATATTTATAATAAAATCAAACAAGCACGACTTTTTATTATTTTTCACATCGACCGGTTTCGCTAGGTCAAGCTTCATCGGGATATAAATAATGACGTTATAAAAGTTGATTCTTTCTTGTAATGAAATAAAAAATAATTCCAGGATATTAAATTTATTATTGAATTTCCTTACTGTTTTTTTACGTTTTGTGATTGAGAGAGGTGATGTTGGTCAAAGATTTCTAAATTTTTATTTATTATTTGGTGTTATTTTGCTTAGAATATTTTCTCTCGTCATGTTATAAAGTTGCATCATAGAAATATAATGATTTTGGTTTTTCAACTTAATTTTTTTCTTAAATAGAAGTTCAGATGAGTATGTGAAATTTACATAGAAATGTTATATTTTTGTGTGCTTGTGTGTTCTAAAAATTTTACCCATCCTATAATGCCATATTGTATTACAGATTTGCAAAAGACAAAATATCACATTCTAAATAATTTATTTATTAGCGATTTAATAATAATTATTATTTAAACCTCTCATGTCAACTTATAAACACTTTGGTAAAATTAATCATTTAATTAATTAATCAACTAGTGAAATTATCAAAATTCGATATACATACTTAAGTTAAAAACAGTAAAAATCGCAATAAATTTAGTTATGAGTGTTCCTCGTTCATTATTTATTTGTGAAATATTATAATAAAACATGGAAAGAAGTCTTGCCAATATAGATTTTCTCAATTCTAAATTACGCAGAATAAACACATCACGGAGAAAGCGGAACAGAAAATTATTAAAAACACGTAGATATATATTTTCCCAACTGCTCCCAACCGTCTGGAACCAGTGAATCTATTTCATTCCCAATTGGGGTATGTTCTAAGGCTTAAGAGAGTGGGAGGGGAAGGAGATGCTGAGAGGAAGATACTTGGCTATTCAGATATGATCCCCAAACATAGCCAAAGCCATTTCAAGCGACGTTTCAATACTTAATGGCGGTGTTACACCAGGGCAATATTGGGAGTATCTTCCACTCTGGAACGCGCAGTAAATATGCAACATATTATTTTAAATTAATAAATTGCGAAATAACACAAATTAATAAAATATTATTTACTTGCGCACGCCGGGATTTGAATCCGCGACCTCGGGCTTGCTAGTTGAGAGCCTTACCCTTCGACCACGGAGGCCGTCTTGACGACATGACGAAATATTTTATACCTTTGCATCTTCAGGAATCTAAAAGGTTAAAACGGGGATTAGTCCCTTAGTAAAAAATTAAAAAAGCATATTTAAATTTAGTGAAAAAATAAATTATTGAAAATCCCTCGTTAAACGCCCGAAAATCCACTTGAATTATTTCTGGATTAACTCTAATACCCCGATTTTATCTGTACTTGTCTACACAACACTCCGACACGAATACATTATTGTAATACAGAATTTTTTTATTGACCTAATTAACTCAATTAATAAAAATCTAGGATAGACACTTCGCCACCGGGAAAATATTTAATAATGTATTATCGATTTTTTATTAATTATATTAACGTAGGTAATTGCTATCATTTCAATTGTTATTAAGGAATTTAAATCTCAATCGATGATTTGACGATTTTCTGTATTATTTATTGTTTAATACTATATAGAGTATATGGTATAGTTTGTAACCTGCTGAAGAAACCGTTGGTGGGGAAACAGGTTGATAACTTTTAATAAATAGTGGTGTAAACAAAGTTAGTTATTTTATTTTATTAAAATTACGCCAAAAAGTGATTTTTTTACAATTAGAAGTAATATTATTAACTTTTTTAACGAATTCCAATACCAATTGACTAACACAACATTTGGTGTAGTAACTAACATTTTAATACATGGAACACCTACCTACCATATTATTGTAGCAATTCTATATCAACGTCCCAATATCACACTCCTATGCGACGGATTCAACAGCTAGGAAACAAATACTACGAAGTTGTTGATATATTTAGTAGATCAATTTCAATATATAAGCATACCCTATGGAAGTTTTTTTTCATCAAGTAGTGGAATATTTTAATAAAGGTATTTAATTTGACTAACACAATAATTTTGTCAACTGAAACAGAAAAAAATATTTTGGATTTTTTATGTTTGTGCCTGCATGCTGTGTAGATCAAGTTCAGTGATATTTTGACTTTATATTTATTTTTCTACAATTGTTTTAAATAGTCGTTTCCTGTACTATTTTCGGGTATAAATTCGTAAATATTTTTTATATATATGTATGTAAAAGCCTTAATAGGCGTGAAATAAATTAATAAACATGCAATTAACTTATATATATTAATTTCACATCATTACATATATTTCCCGTTAAACTGCTAGGTAGCATTTTGTCCACTGGTTTTTATTAACAATTTACTTTGAATTTTTAAATTAAAGATCTGTACGCATATTATAATACAGGTTCGGTTGTAAAGTATCTAGGAATCGTAATTGACCATAATCTTAGATGGACACATCACATCAAACAAATCACAAATAGACTCCTCAGAACAATACACATTTTCCTAAATATAAGAAACATATATAAAATAAAACAATTGAAAACAATATATTATGCACTATGCCAATCAATAATAGAATATGGAATAATTGCTTGGGGAGGAGCAACAAACGCAGCTACCGCTCAAATAGAAATCGCACAGAAAACTATATTAAAGGTAATACTCAAAAAACATAAATTAACCGACACAGACCAAATATTTAAAAGCTGTGACATACTTGATATACGACAATTATATGTAAAAACACTACTAAACTACATTTTCGACCAAAAAAACAAACCCCAACAAACACAAAATATCACTAATAGACCGGTCAGAAAAGCGTATAAAAAAAACATAAAAATTCCGACGGTAAACACTACCTTTGGACAAAGGCACCATAAATACCACGCTATTAAAGCATTCAACAGTCTTCCACTTGAAACAAAAATTGAGGAAAATAAAAATAAATTCAAACACAAAATAAAAATATGGATTAAAGAACAAAAAAGACAATATTTCCAAAATTCTATAACATAAAAGAATAAAACATATACACGCAACACAAAAAAAATATAAAACACGCAACACGCACAAACACGTAAATCATTATAAATGCCGATTTCCATTCTCTTTTATTTTTTTCTTTTAGTGTGATAATTAGATTTTAATTTCTAATCTTTATTTTCAGTTTAAATTTATCTTTATTTTAATGTTGTTTTTTGTTTAAATGTATAAATTCTTATATTATAAATGGGGGCCTCAGCACGGGTAAACAACCCAGTGAGGCCAACATTACTGAATTAAAATATGAAATACTGTAAAATAATGTATCAATAATAAAAAATAAAAAAAGTGCGCTTCGGGGGTAAAAGACAAATTACTTTTTAAAAAATTCCATAGTTTTAAGGTAGTTTTAGGTAAAAAAGTTGAATTGTTTGATTGGGAAAATAAAAATTCTTCTATGGAAAATAATAATAAAACGTTAAAAATCTTTTTACTTCAACCATCATGTGGAATCACCTCCAAAAGTTAGCGCACTATACACCCGGACCCCCTATATAGCATTAGGTATTGTTTTTTAAATCTTAGACATGAGATAAAAAAAATAAAAGTAAATAATTCATTTTTAATAAAAAATACTATCGTTTGTCGTTGCATGCGTGATGTGAAATATTAAACTGAAACTTGTTCAAGTTATTTTTTTTTATTATTTAATTAACTTTAGATTTTAAATAGCGGAACTGATCAGCAAGTGATAAAGTAGGTCCTAAAAATATTTTATTTTAGGTAATAATTATTAATAATATTTCTATACTTCTTTTGTTGATATTTATAAATCTGATTAATGATTATTTCGAATTAAGTGTATTAAAGGTTTTAATCGTTCGGTAAATTTCTGATAATTTCTAAATATATTTTTTTTGATAGGCAACGTTCCGGAGAAAATATTTTATAACACTTTCAGCTTCAAAATTCCTGCACTTATAAAATCCACAATTTTTCACGGGTATAATAAGTGTAACGTGTATAATTTTTTGTTTTAATTATTTCCAATGTCTCTTATCTAATCAAAAAAACGTTAACGTTTGCGTTATTTTGAGACGTTATTTCACAGCGAACTTAAATGCTGTTCAGATAATAAATAAGTTGCTTTTGTAATACGGCTACTGGAGTTTTTGCCATTTCATAAATCTTTCGCTAAAATCATTTCTTCTTCCCCAGCCTCTCCACTGTCACTGTGTCCGTCTAATCTAGTCGCGGTTAGCTGAAGGATCTTATACCAGAGGGCTTGATTTCATACACCACCTTAATGTCACTGGCTTCCGTCGCTCGTCTTATAAAACCGATTGACTTTGCATGACAAGTAACACACAATATTTGGGAACCTGAATCGTTAATGTCAGCAATAAGAATATTTTCTAAATAAAATAATCAACATGACACGTGAATGCTTTTGCGTCAACCTAACTTTTTGATTAACGGCAAACATTGACTTTTTTATGTTAAACCCCGCACAAGAGTCCCAACCGTCTAGAGCCAGTGAGACTATGGCATACCCAATCGGGATATGTTGTGAGGTTGAGTAGTGGGAGGGGAAGTAGACGATAAGAGGACGGTGGGGAAATTCTTGGCTATTCAAATCTGGTCACCAAACACGGCCAAAGCCATTTCAAGCAACGTTTCTATTCTGAATTGTGGTCACCAGGGCGATACTGAGAATACTGACAATGTTTTTTTCTGCCCGAAAGTCCTAGATCTAGAACAACGTTACATCATCAACTCGCATTGTCAATTCCCTCAATAATAATGAAACTTCAATATCTTTATCTCCAAATGAAATTTTTATTTAATTTAAAAAAATTAACCGGTAGCCCGACCGACGGTTAGTTGCATATTATTTATTTGTTCAACAAGAAGTTCGAAGAAATGGGGTTGAAAGTGGGCAGTAATTACTTGTTTATATGTGAGAGAGAGACTAAACATTTAAATAATTATTCCGAAAGCCATGTTAATAATTTAATTTCCGGACCTTAAATTTAATTTGTATTCGCAAAACAATCAAAGTTGTTGAAGAAAACCCATAACTTTTGGACAAACAAAAAGGCGGACTATCTCTAATTATTAGATCTACACGTGGTACTAAGGTCGTATTTTGAATTATACCAAAAAAATAAAATGGTTCCTTTAGGTTATTTTTGGTCCGTCAGGCCACAAGTGAAACAGGAAACCATCAATTATTCTAATTATTTAGCTCCTTTAATTATAATTATATTATCATTATTAAATGAAAACATTCAGATAATTTCTCTTCAATCGACACCTACAAAAGGTCCTGACGTTAAATCAGGTTTCACCGTAATTTTTTTTTAAATCTTAACTTCACACATGAGGTCCTGAGGAAAATTATTTTCCTCAGAGCCTATGTCATCTTTGGGGATGCTGTGTGGAGAATGTTTTAAGTGCAAGAGAGGGAGTTTAGAAGCGATTTGTTCTCATGTGACAAATATCAACCGTTTAAATAAGTTGGACGCGCGATTGGATACTCTGAATCGGCAGAAATAATACGTCTGCAGTTCTTAATCACGCATTGAGTTTGGAAACCGAAAAAGGGTAGTGCCAACGTAATGAATTGAATATACCCACGACGCCGTTATTTATTTATTTCTTCATGTTTTCCATAAAATGGTTATATACCTACAAAGGTATTACAGAAAAGATTTCAAATTTGAGGTACATGTAAATAGGAAAAGGTCATGGAGGGCAGTTTTACCATTTTGTGATGTGCGACAAAAGACAGTTGCTGAACTGACTGTATGCAGAATCATTATTAGCGGGTTCAGGGAGTTTAGTACAGTAAAAGCGATAAATTTACAATATCGGATGATTTCATATCAATTTCCCGAGCACGGTAACATTGTTGATATCCAGACCGACGCGACGTTGATAACGCAATAAATCCGAACTCGATATACGCTGGCAACTCTGGCACACCTCTCTAGGAATTGACAATCCTAAACGTCAGATGGATACGTAAAAATTAAAAATACTAATATATTGACGATTTCGAAATGAAATATTATTTAGTTATTAATTGATGTTCTCCATAAAACGGCTATTCACCAATATATTAACGGAGAAGATCACAAATTTGAGGTATATGTATATATAAAAAGCCATTTAGGGCAGTTTTACTATTTTGTGTCATATGTCAAAATATAGTCGCGGAACTGTCAGTAAGTGACGTTGAAAATGTCAACGATCAATGCAGAAGCGTTAAGCAAAACAAACCCATTTCAAAATAAGTGGATTGTTTACAGTTCCAGAGATTTACTGAAAAAATATGTTTGCCTACACATATTTTTATCCGTGTACTAGTGTATATACTTTACTTATGTAGGTGAATAATACAAAATAACATATTATTATCCATGTACTAGGTATATAATATACTTACGTAGGTGCATATTAAAAAAACATAAAAAAATGTAAAAGTAGGTATAGTGTTAAAATTGAACCCAAGGTGTAAAAGCTCTCGGGGTAAATGCTATCCCAGACTCTTTTGTGTTTAGTTTGTAGAAATTATTATTTTTTTGGTAAACTAATGTTTAAGACAAGATTTTTTATGCATAGCACAAAGGGTAACAATTATTTTACAAGCAATAATTATTCGCCTGAAACACACGGGTTCGAGTCCCGTTGGCGTCATGTATCTTTTATCAGGAGATTTTTCAATGTGGATGAGTGTTTCAGGCGAATAATTATTGCTTGTAAAATAATAGTTTGTAGAACTTCATTGTAATTTAACTTGCTGCTTTTAAGTAATGTTAGACATACTTTTTTAAACTTTAGAGTTTCTATTCTGGAAGGTATTAAAATAGAATAAATAGATGTAAAGATTCGGTCCAGACAGCGTGATGTGTTTTCTGATGTCCGCCAAGACAGAAATATGAAATGTGCCTTGAGTTCTCCATCCAGTGGCGATTTGAATAGATTTGTAATAATTTATACATGAAACCTGTGGCCCTTAGCGGACAAAACATGAAACTTTATCTTCTTCGCATTGAAGGATCACGGCGAGTTTAAAACTTGCCGTGATTGATCTGTGGTTAGTTAACTCACTAGATTAACGACAGATCCTTGCGTTAAAATCCCGTGTAGTATAGATAAGGGGTGCAAAGCGTTTGACTCCAATTTAAAATAATTAATATTATTATGAATGGGGTTAAGAAATATAAACAGCTAACTTTTATATATAACTTATTAAATCTACTTAACTTAATTTTATTTAACTTTACGGTAAAGAATATTGAGGGTGTTAAGAGACGCGGGTACCTGAATTAGAGCTCCTTCTTTAGCAAACTTTTAATTATGCTAGTCTCACCACAGGGCCGGCGCATAGTGCTCATGTCAAACATGGGCTATGTTTATTAATCAGGTACTTTTTTCTTAATTTTTCTTCACCTTCCCTTGTCGCACTTGCTTCACTTCTGTTGTTGTATGAAAACAATATTTCTCAGAATTCGATATTCGGTATTCTCCTCTTTTAAAACTTAACTGAAAACTTTAATGCTTTACTACTAACATTGATTCCATAAAAATGTTCCACTAAAATGAAACAGAAATTTATACTTTCCCGATAGAATGTAGAAACAAATCGCCCTGTGGAGAAAAGAAAAAAATTCTAACACTATTTTTTATAATCTCTCTAACTCTCTACCCTTTAGTGTCGCCCATAAGGTAGGACCTACGCTATATATTTACTGTACGGAGCAGGAACAGCAGAAAGTGGTGATCCTGAAGTGTTTAGAAGAGATCCATGTTGTTCTCTTTCTTTGGGAGGAAATAAAAAAATCCTGTAAAACATTGCACTGCTAAGATATTTCAAACTTCATGCAAAAATAAATAAAGAGGAGCGACTTTTCGGCCAAAACGTAAAGTTGGATTTGAGGCCGAAATTCCCAACCAAACTAAAAAATTTTAACACAACACAGATGTGAATATTTTACTTAATACCTGCTAAGAATTCGATTTTTCATGATTTTATTTCATGGATATTATTTGTGAGTTAGTGAAAATAATTTTGCCGTACCCACTGTGAAAATATAAAAAGGAACAATAAAAATCATTTTCATAATAATTAATTGTTCAAATAATAATTAAAAATTTTGGCCCAAAAAAGGCCATTCATTAAAAACGAAATAAAAGGTTTGGCAAGATTTTTTAGTTCTATTCCAAATTCCAAAGTTGACTCTAAAATCATCAAAAATATAATAATTGAACGGTCTATACTTTATAATTTGAAACTAAAATTTAAAATTTTATAATTTATAAAAAAAAATCTAATATTTGTGTTCTTAAAATTACTAAGTATATTTGAGTATTTTTTATCTCAAATCCAAAATAAAATTTTGTAAGTACCGTTTTTACTGTACACTGGTGCCAAAGAGATATATAACGCTAGATTTTCGGAGCCCATTCCATTAAAATATCAGTAAAATAATCTCAGAATTACCATTTCTATGCTCTAAAGGTTTTAAGAGTTATATTATTGCGGAGCATTATGACTAAGTACGGGTTGTTTCGGAGAATTTGAACAATTCATCAAATTTCAAACGTTCATATTCGGGTTCTGTGAAAGTCTTATTCAAGTTCTGTTATTTTATAATTTTAAGCTAGTTGTCTGGCAGAACTGAAATAATAACAGAATTTGAAATTTTATTTCAGTTCTGTCAAGCAACTAGCATATAATTATAAAATAACAAAACTTCAATTGGACTTTCACAAAACCCAAAAATGAACGTTGAAATTTGATGAATTGTTCAAATTCTGCGAAACAACCTATCCCGAGTGTGTCAAGCAATAATACAATTTGTTTTAACTTTGTATGATTCGTGAATACATAACATCATTTTAGTTCTCTTTTCACATCACTATGTAAGTATATATTTTTTTTTCCCAGCATGAAAATTTGATTAAGTCAGTTTCCTAAGGAAACAAGTCACTAACGCTCAATTCAGTTAAATAATGTTGAACTTTTCAAGTTTTCTATTTGTTACAAAGTTGTCCAATACCTACGTGAGACACATTGATCATTTTTGACGTTCGGTTTCAATACCATCAATAGGAAAATAGTATTAGCAGAACCCTTCTACATTTTTCATTTGTGTAATGCTCCATAATTCGATATAAATTAATGAAATATTTATCAGCGATCTTCAAATACAGACATTTTATACATAAATCATGTTGGTGTGATTACGTCAAATACTATACAAAAGCACGTTGCCCCATTAAAAAAAAAATAAGACCTTCAAAATACGACAAAAAAGTCGCTAAGGAGGAGGAGAAGAATTATTACACAACAAGAATGCGTTAATCTAAGAACGCCGCGTAATGTATTGACATGTTCATGTAATCAGTCGCTTTGTGATCTTGTGGGCATTTATTTTTAAGTGATTACCGCACAAGAGTGTCATCTCGCAACCGTTTAGATCAATTGATGCTAGAGCATCCCATTAGAAGAATGCTGTGAGGCTGACGGTTGTGGGTAGGGGAAAGAGATAGGAGAGAAATTTGGGAAGTACCTAGCTATTCAGATCTGGTCACTTAACACTGTTAAAACCTTTCAAGTAACGTTGCGAATCTAGGTAGTTAGATATTATTTATTGAAGCAAAAATGTTACGTGTTAATTATTTTTCTCTACTTGCTACTATAGTATGAACGGTGTTATAGAAAGTAGTAATTTCATTTGTATAAGATAAAGATAAGATTGTAATAAAATTAATCATACGTATATATATAAAGCTACTATGAAAACAACACATCTACAAATTCCGAATGGTGATATTTCACCTGGTTATCCAGCACGGTCGATCGATAAAGGCAATAGTGTCAGTAAATGTCATCGCGAGCACCACTGCAGATCGCTAACTTACAAACAATAGTTCGCGTTGAATAATTTAAGAACACTTCGTCATTGTGAACTGTTCTTTGTTCGTTAGCGATCTGCAATCATGCATGGGAAAGATAAAAAGTTACCAACATAAGCGATAAAACGATTTAACGATCGACCGTGCTTGATATCTGGAAACTGTTGTAAATATACTTAAAAAATATTTAATAAATATTAATAATGAATGGTGTCGTAAACCATTTGACTCCACAAATCAAATAAAACAATCATTAATGCCATGGTTGCCATTGTCATGGCCTGATGACCCGAAACGGGAGACGGTCAAATACCTTCCGTATACGGCTGCTTGCATACATTTTTGTATTTAAATTGTTTCACTTCTATTCCGTATTTTTTATTATTTATTTATTTTTTTTGGTTTTGTTTTTATTTTATGCCTTGTTATTTTGTCTAATTTGCTTTTTTAATAATTTGTCTGATTTCTTTTTCTTATATCAAAATATATACCTAATGTATTACATTGACTATCCCTGCATACATTCAGGAATAAACTATAATTCTCAGCATAAACGTATAATGAAAATTGACAAATTTAAGAAAAAACTTCGAGTATAGCACATAAGTTTCATATAGATAAATGAGTACCTATAGACAATGAGCATTCAAATGAGCAGTAATTAATTAGTTGCCAGTACAACAAACAGTTATTTAAAAAAATATATAATTGAATATTTAATTATTAAAAAATGAATTAATAAATTGTGAAATAAAAAAAAAGATCGTAATTATTCAATCACAGAGACCTTTACAAACGTTGTATGCCATCTCGTGTCCTATGCCTAATAATATTGTAGGTGGTCAACTTGGCAATACCACATAGCAGATTTTTACGTGACGAAATAGCTTTTATAATCGGCTGTTATTGTTTCAATTAAAAATTGACCAAAAAATATAACTCAGAATTGAATAATGAAAGAAATCAACCAAATAGTTTTCTCAGAACTTAACAATATATATCATCTGTTGCGGGTTGTTACAGCACATCGTATAAAACACAATACATACATAGCATTACGTATGATACTTTACATCAAGCGTACAATAAATAAATTGAAGGTTAATAACATGGCTTAGAGCATGTTGGCACTTTTGTCTCTGATTTCTTACCAAATGATTTGATTTAGAAGAAAGTACAGAACACGCGGATCAATCGAAATCAGTGTGTCTTAATTTAATATTGCGTCGTCTTTTGAATTGTGCCTCAAAAGAACAATGCCACTTCTGTGTGGGTTCGTCTGACGTCACAAATCTCTGAATGCTGATGAATATTTTTCTTATCACATAAAATGCAATTAAATTTATGGATGTTATTTTTCACCGTTTTCCATTTACAAGTTTATGTAAAAAGTATGTGGTTGCTAACAAACACAACAACCCCAGCCTTTTAAATATGAAACATTCATTCAAATAATATACCAAGTTTTAGTTTGCATAATTAATTAATACGTAATAACTGCATATTTCGTTTTGGTTTGTTCTCCGGGATGATTTTAATTCATTATCGGCGTATGAAAGGTTAGTCCTTGACACAAAAATTTTCAAAAGTTTGGAATTAAAATTGGAGATGGAGTGATTTATAATCTTTTTGTGACGTATTTTAGAGTCGTAACTATAAAACAGAGTGACGTCAAAGAGGTGGTCCATCTTTCAATAAAAAGAAAAAATAGATGTCATTTTATCAAGAAGTTGCAATTTGGGCCAAATAAATTGGCCATCGGATAACACACGGGTCACATAGCCAAGTTATTATAAATAAAATGGATTTTTTGGGTGTGTTCAACAGTTAAGTACTATGTACAACTAGCTAGTAGTTCTGTGAACAATAGACTAAAAGGTATGTTTCTAATTTTCTCTTATGTAATAAATCAAAACCTAAATTTCCTTTGAAATCTTAAGACTTGTAAGTAGGTACTTAATTAATAAACACGACGATTCTACAGTCAATCGCGTTTGAAAAATGAATAATAATTAGTGAACCCTTCAAACTGAAAAACGGGTCACGGGGTTGAGTCAAACTATAGATAAACAATTTGAGAACTAGAGCGATTTGAGTTAGGTGTATTATCGATGAGACTAATACAGGTAATCTAGGCAAGGTAGGAACTAAGAATGTGACGCTTTTGGCGATAGATAACTGAAAGATGAATGAAAACTTCTTATTATCACCAAAAAAATTTCACCGAAAATATATTTTGGAGAGAATTTATTAATAAAAATATAAACATGTCGAATTCCGCTGCATGCAAAGGCTCTTTAATAAAACAAAAATTGATTTCAACTTATATATAGAATATAGACATCTATTTAAGTCTGGGGTTTAATTAAACATGCGCAAAATAGGTTTTTTAGGGTTTAGTTTGGGTTATTTTAATAATTTGTGCGTATTTCCTAACCTTCAAACATAAACATGATTGATAAAAGATGGAATTTCAATACATATTTTACCATCTCCTTCCACATAAACATTTATTTCTCGTAGTAATTACGTTGAAACCAAGTGTTGTTTACAATGTTTTGCTTATTAAGCGTGCAGCGGATTTCGACAAGATTTATAAAAAATGTCAAACGGTTCTTTTTTTTAAAACCCCTGTGTAAGTTCTTTCTTTTGAATACAAAAGATTTCAAGAGTAGTATTGTTACGTCATGATTGAGTTTTATTGGTTTTCGGGAACATTAGGTTAATTAGGGGTTTGATCTATTACACTTGTTATCAGCATTGTTTAGAAGTCCCTAAAGTCCTCTTTGATTGATAATTGTTTAGGTTGGGTTCATTCAGAAGTTTTGTATTTGAGGGCAATCAAAAAGTCATTCCGTTAGTTTGGGAGTACAGTTCACGAAGAAATTAGTGATATTCCAGTATAAATGATGGAAATGTCTACTGTACTCAGCACCGTCGTTCTGTGTTCGATTTTCCAATCCAGGCCGCTCGCAATCGCCGTCGGAAGTACATACATTGGTCAAAATTATTAATCTTGAGTCTTGTCAAAGATACACACTTACATACGCCACAGGTCAAAAGTCATTCTACTTGAACCACTCGTTGCTTTCGATTGAAATGACTTCATCCTTCATTGTGAATCGAGGCCTGGATTGAGAGATTCTACTCTTCGAACCACCATTCGAAAAATGCCCACACGGTCCATTCGAAAAATGCTCAAATAAAAAAAGGACGATGTTCTGATGCGTCTTTTTGCTTCAACTAATAGATCAGTTGTGACGGTTATCTTTTTATTTTTGTTGAGAGTTGCTGTCAATGCTGTCGTTGTTTCAATGAATAAATATTAAAATGAGGCGAACTTCATAAGTCAATTCATTTTTTCGGATTTAGTTAACTATAATAATAAAATAAAATTTATTTGCGCATGTTGGAATTCGATCTCGTAACCTCCGGACTCGTAGTCGTGGACATTTCCTTACGATTATTACATTTAAATAAAATACTGAGGGAATATTTCAACCCAAATTTAATATGGTTTTTGTCAAAGAGTATAAATGAGCTCAAACGAAATTAATTTATTACAGTTGAAACCTCGTGAGGTCGTATTATAATATTTACATAAGAGTTGAAACCTCATGAGGACGTATTATAATATTTACATAAGAGTTGAAACCTCATGAGGACGTATTATAATATTTACATAAGAGTTGAAACCTTATGAGGATGGATTATAATATTTACATAAGAGTTGAAACCTCATGAGGATGGATTATAATATTTACATAAGAGTTGAAACCTCATGAGGACGTATTATAATATTTACATAAGAGTTGAAACCTCATGAGGACGTATTATAATATTTACATAAGAATTGAAACCTCATGAGGATGGATTATAATATTTATCTATTTACGTTTCAAAACTTAAAACACATTGTTTATAGAGACGTTGGTTTAACAGAACCCTTAGCTTGTTCGCCTGTAGAAGAATCTCTTGTTTAAAAGACATTTCACGCGTTATAAGTGCGATGCCAATTATTTTTGATTTATCTGGATTGCGTTGGAAAAGTTGACCAAGAAGATCTAAGCTGAAATACTAACAGTAATTTTAATCTGACGTAAATATTGTGGGAGATAAACAAATAGTGGGAAATCCGGCTGCCGAACCAAATCCACTGAATTATTTCACTTATAGAGCTTTTGAAACTATCGTAGCGTATAAAACTAGTAAATGAAACTATCATAATATCTACATAAAGTATTTATAACTCAATTTAAATTATACATATAAAAAAAATAATCAAGAAACCTCGTTAAAGTTGACGATTCTTGAGTTCACGGATTAAATATTCCATTGAAAACATTACTTACGCCACAACATGTAAAATATCAGAACATGAAAGCTTTTTATAGAGGCAAGAATTAAAATAATTTCATTTATGCGGCGCCATAATATGTAAATTTATGAGGGGCTTCACTGTATTGAGAAAGGAAAGTTAAATGTTTTAACGAAAAAGTATTGTTTGCAATATTAACAAGAATCTAAAATTCCAGAGCACATTCTGAAACAATATGAAATAAAACTTTGATATAAATGTTGGAACGGTAGAGTTACATAGGCAAGATTTTCGATCCAGAATCCTGAAATAAACATAATTTTCAAAATGTTAGACATCATATTCAGTTTTTATTTCTTTAAGATATGATTAACGCAACAAACATCAGCAACAGTACAAAATCTATCTTCAAATGTACCTGCTCAGTTATAGAAAAATCACAAGCATAAAATATCTCGGAGTAGTAATTGATGAAAATCATAGATGGGACCCACATATCAAAGGCATCACAAACTCACAAATTTTATATATTTATTTAAAAATCTAAGTAATGTGGTAAATATAAAGGACAATAGAAAAGGCTATTACGCTTTATGTCATTCTCGAACTGAATATGGAATTATAGGATGGGGATGTGGATCTGCTGTATCTAAGTATATACGTAACCTGAATACAATTCAAAAAGGAATCACCAAGACCACAGTGAAAATACCCATGAGAAACTTTACACAATTTGAAAATTTACTTTGAAATTTGATGAATTGTTAAAATTCTGTAAAATCTTTAAATTTGATCAATTGTTAAAATTCTGTAAAATCTTTAAATTTTCATTTATGGTCGATTACAACTCGCGAGCTTCTTGTACTTGATTTAAAAAAATTTCTCTACATAAATATTTCTCGGCAAACATTTTCTCTTCATTTCTCCACACACTTTTTCCTGTTTTGTATATTTTGTTTTTATTATTCATACCGAAATTATTAATAAGGATTGAAAACAATAATTTTCAGCCAAGATAAAATTACCAAAACAATTTAAGTACAAACGTAAATGGTACATTAAATACGCATAATATAATATGTAGTACCTTTCAACTAAACTAAATATAAATACAAATAATCTTTTTTTAAAGTTAACGGTTTTAGAAAGAGAGACTATCCAGCTATCCCCTTGCATTACACAAAGTTAACCATTTGCTACCATACGTTAAATGCAAAGAAAGGGTAAAATAAACGTTGAAATTGAATGTGGACCGGGAATATTTCAAAATAAATCTATAATTTGGTAGATTTTTTAACTAACGTGATGTTATATTGTCTAAACCCGAGGGGTTATATTTTAGGCTGAAGTAAAATAATTAAGCTTACGGAACCAAGAAACTAGGGAACGCAGATTGCCACAATGGAACGGAAAATGTTTAGAAAAATACGCACAGGGCCGGCCCTGACCCAAACGGCGCCTGGCGCGAGTAAAATTTTGGCGCCCCTTGTCAAAATCAGTAGACGCCTATGTAGGTAGTCACTCTAATCAATAATATTCAAATGATTTCTATTTTTGTGCATCTCCGTTTTCATGAAAAATAATCTCGAGGTCGATGTGTTAGAACGTTTAGTAGTTAGATCTCATCAGGGCTTTGGCAATTCGGTGCCTGGAGCGGACTGATCCAATTGCTCCCGCATAGGGTCGGCCCTGAATGCACAGTCCGATAATAGTTTTGAAAGTATTATGAATTTGTAAATCGGATAGAACATTCAAGTATTTATAACTTCTGGAGACATTAATAAACCAGCGGCTTTTTACTGTTTAAGCGATCAATATAATAAGTCCTTATTACGGGCCGCTGTCGTTCTTAGGGATTATCTCCTGTCCAATATCTATCAAGCGGCCATAAATCTACTCAATTATGGTCAACACTTGGGAAACTTCACTTCAAGGCGCATTACGGACATAGCTCCCTACCAGATTCTTATTTTTCTCCCCATTAAGAAATAATGGCCGGCGTATTCACATGTTCATATCGTATTTTTAAAGAGATAAATCAGAGGGGTTTTGCCAGTTCATATTATTTGTTCAGAATGGTGTTAAAGAGCTTTGAGATTTAAATTGGAAGCTGACATTTTTATATAGACATAACGGTTAAAATCTTTTGTTATTTCATCATAGTATTCATCAGAAAAAACACCGTCATTGGTATCGTCAAATTATCAGCATGGTAGTTCTGGGTTTACAGTCATCAACCAAAAATATACATTTGGTAGTCTGTAAAGACAAATCGAAGCAATTGCAGGTGCATGAACACGTGTTTCGAAATATTAGGAATTGTCTAAAACTTTATCAGGAAACGGGCCTAAAATCCGTTTTTAAACGGATCGCTAATAAGTTGAAGAGATTTTTAATAAATTAGTAATACTCATTTTTCTCCGAGCGATCAACCGCTTACCCGCCCTGGTATAAGTAACAGATGGTTACTCCTTCAGGGCTCTCACGAGGACTCTATTTTTTTTTTGTTAAACGACATTACATTTATTATAAAATTAATCTAGACCCCCAATGTCCATTCACAGTTACACTCAGTTAAAATTGTGTTAAAACTCGGTGGAAGCCGGGAGTAATAGCAACTTTTATAATAAATCTTTAGGTTTGGTTTTTTTATTACCTGTTCGGCACTCCTTATTTAATGCCCCACTGAGTGACTTAGAAACACATCATTATAGTGCTAGCACGTTTTCTGGCAACTGTTAAAATGAACGGAGCGAAATATCTACTCGAACCCATTCTTAAAATGACGTGTTTGGAATTTTTATTTCTTTCACCTCGTTTTTAAAATCTATCCTTTCTACCCATGTTCGATACAAGGAGGGTTAAGATAAAAAGTGAAAAATTAATTATTGATTTTCAAACAAGATATGAAGCACTTCAAGTGTTTGAAAATGCTTGATCATCGGCAATCCCCTTGAGGGGTTCCTATCAATGAACCACAAAGAGAAATCATCTTTAGGGTAATTATCTTGATGATTTTTAATATTTTTAGACAGAGTTCAAAAATGCATTTAGTAAGAATTTCAAAGGGGCGGGTATTTTAAGAATTTAATTTGATTTGAATAAAGTGGTTTTTACTTATTATAAATATTTGTGAAAAATTATTTCAAAAATCATTCATTTTATGGAAAAAACTCTTTTTCGTCATCATTTCAAAGTTTTCTGATTGAACGATTAAAAATATATTGCAAATAATACGGTTTCTTGTCTTGTTTCCGCCATTTTGGAAGTTTCAAACCTAATTGATCACAACTCATGATGGAAATGACGTTGCCTTGGCCATTATTAAGATGCCTTGGAAGGAATTAAATAATCTGACGGAAAAAATAATAAGGAATATTCGAAAATGAAAATATCGTAAAATACTCGAAACATGTCAGTTTTCTATGCTGAAACCTTATTTGTTTTTAAAACAATTGCTCCAAATTCAATATCTTCTTTCGCAAAGTCAAAGAAATGTTTGAAATTTGTTTTAAAACATTACCTACCATTTTTTAACATCATGGTGGATTGTACACACCCACGAATTAAATCCTTAATATTATTGTATTTAATATTTTATGAGTTGTAAAAACATAACAGTTTCTGTAGGTTTCATACGAAAACGTACCTAGCTATTTACAAACTTGTAAAATAAATGAAGGGTAAATGCAGGTAATTCCGCTAATGGAGGACTGAACGCAGTTGGCGCTAACAAAAAAATGTCCAAAGAAGCGAAGTTAGCAGACCACAACGGAGTGCTGGTACCTACCTTGATGTATGGAAGTGAGGCATGGAACTGGCAAAAAAGGATGAAAGTAGATTGAATGCTGTTGAAATGAGATCCCTGAGGCGTATGTGTGGTAAAATCATGTTTGATCGTGTGAGGAATGTGGAGATCCGCAAAGAGTGCAAGGCTGATGTAAGCGTAATGAGTAAGATTAAGAAAGGGACGCTTAGATGGTTTGGGCATGTAGAGCGAATGAGCGAAGATAGGAGTGTAAGGAGGATATATGATGCAAATGCGAATGGTAGCAGAAGTCGGGGACGCCCGAGGAAGACATGGCACGATCAAGTGAATCAGATACTCAAGTCGGGCCATCATGTCAAGAGTCAGAATAATAGAAGAGTATGTATGAGACGATGTATGAATGTGAATGAGGCAAGGAGTGTGTGCCAAGACCGAGTTGTTTGGCGGTCCGTCCTCTCTGCCTACCCCTGCGGCGATACGGCGTGATGGTTAGTTAGTTAGTTGGTAAAAAAACCCTTTTCATGAAATTTAAAATACTATAGTACTATACAAAAAAACTATCGTGTTTTAAGCAAATTTTTTTATTATAACCGACTCTGCTTATCAATGAACAAAAATCATTAGGTTTTTTAATTTAAAATATTCCAACACAACGCATTGCGATTATGACATTATTACGACATGCAGAACAAAAATAGCTTAACGGATATAAATAACTAATTCTTGATTAATTAATTTTCTCTTGAATTCGTATTGCACAAATTTTTATGCTGTACCAAAATAGAAATGAACTTGACGGGTACATTAATATTTTCAATAATTACGTTGCATAAATCTAATATGAAGATTTCGTAGCGCCCCGTTGTAGCAGTTGCGGTAGGATTATACGGGTATTGCGGGTTCGTATCCCGGACTGTGCAAATTACAGGCAATTGACTGTTATTCCACCATCCCAAATACCACAGCAATTACTTTATTGTTGTAACCGCACGAGAGTCCCAACTGCTCCCAACTGTCTAGAGCCAGTGAGACTATGGCAGTAGTGAAGTAGTGGAAGTACCAGACTATTCAGATCTGGTCAACTACGGCCACGGTCTGGCCAAAGCCATTTCAAACAATGTTTCAACTCTGAATGTTACTTGTGCCCGCCTGGATTTGAACCCGCCACCTCCAGCTTGCTAGTCGAGGGACTTACAGGAGGCCGCCAATTCATATATACACAATGATAAAAAAATAAAGTACCTAAATCAAAATTATCAAGGTGATAGTCTCAGATTTTATTATTGTGACAGCTGTTTCGGTGTTTAAGGCCATTATGAAACTGTTTTTATTTTATTTAATCTAACTTAAACACCGAAACAGCTGTCGTAATAACAAAAACTAAAATAGGTAATTGCAGAATAATAGCATTACTAGCCATAGACATTGATAGATAATAACTTGGTCGATGGCTCTAAATAAACTTTAATAAAAAAAAAAACTAATTGCTAACAGGTTGCGTCCACCAGCACATCAATAATACAAAACCAAAAAGTGCTCAATATGTACCTGCGAAGCATTATATATTATGTCATAAGTCGTTTGTATTCCATATAATACTCCAATAGCCGAAATTGTAGTCACTGGAATATTGAAATGGTAGGTTCCCAAAGAAAAGCACAATTGAAGTCAGAATGCGAATACCTGAAGCAGCTATTGCCATTCCGATTTAGCCCAAAAATCACGCAAACATCACGACCCAACACTTCAACACTAAAGCGTTTTACCATGTCGCCGTACAAAGACCACCCTTAAATCTCTTAAACTCTATAAATCGAACAACAGGTGGTGAAGAAATCAGCACAAATAAAATATGAAAACAGATTATTATTTGATTTTCTGCCCCCCCCCATTTTAATAAATAAAAGTGGCGTTTGCAATGAAGACAGTCTTTAAAATAATATTACGACTTTATAAAGTTTCCACAGGAGTGGATACTTTCAGTAGCGCCCTGGTGTAAGACCACCATTAGGGAATTGAAACGTTGCTTGAAGTGGCTTTCGCCGTGTTTAGTGACTAGACCTGAGTAGCCAAATACTTCCCCATCTTCCACTCCCCCATCTCCTTCCCCTCGCAGTTACTTTTAGCTTAACACATGTCCTAGTTGGGGAAGTCATAGACTTATTGATTCCAGATGGTTGTGAGCATTTGGGAGTCTAGTGCGGTATTCATATAAAAAAATAAACATTAATTTCAACCCGCTCCAGATATTTTGCCTTGTGTAATGTTAGGATTAATGCCAAAAATTCAAAATCTTCTCTCATAAACCGTAACCGAACCAAAAATACTATCTAATCGCCACTCTTATACAATGATATTATTAGTAAATCAGAATGCAATATGTACATACAAAATTCAAATTGGGTAGGTAAATACATTGAAGAGATGTTAATTACATTATTATAATTTCTCGTCAATAATTAAATAACAAAAAAATCGAATTCCTTTGTAGCTAATCAGAAAAAAAATGATTCAGTATTTAGTTTTTATAATTTATAACTGTAGCCGAAAAAGTAAAAATAAAAAATCGTTTCTTAGACGTCAGTGGCTTCATGCCAGTTTGATAATGCCTTCCGAAGGCTAAACTGTTGCCAAAGGTAGAAAATAATACAACTTGCGAAAGTCGTTCATGATTTTTATAGTAATACTCAAAGTTTATAATACACCTTCACCTAAAAATCACAAACGAGAAAACAAATAATTCGATGGCGAGAAAGGTTTCGCAGCAATAACATAAGTTGATGTTTTTGTTTTTGTTTTTAAAACCAAAATCGTTTTCTGTGAATAAAAACATGCGTGTGTTTGTGTGCGTGTGTTTTTTTGAAGATGTTTCTCTTCTTTGGTTACCCACGATCCTTTTCTCTCCGCTGAATTAACAAATGCTTATGCAGAGAAAATAAGGACGCTTTGATAATTGATAATATTGAGAAGTATTTCAGTTTCCGGAAAAGGAAAATAATGAATTTTAGTAGGTATTTGTAAAAAGCGGATAACTTCATGTCTTTTTTTCACGCACTGTTTTCATGTAGTAATAAAATAGTTATTTTTTTTTTATTTTTTTTTTATTTTTTATTTTTTATTTTTTTTATATTTTCGTAGAAAGCAATCACTTTGTGGTTTAACATAGTTATTCTAATCAATTTAAAAAAAATCTTTTTTAATTCAACCCAAACTAAGATCATTTTTTTATGATCATAGGTAAGTATTTTGGGTTAAATAAGAGAAGAATATAAACTAACCTTAAAACTTACACATGTATAACAGTGGCCGCTAAGTGATTTGACAATTGATTTCAATTTTAACGAAATAACTATTAACATATTATTTTACATTTCTGGAAACTGAAATACTTACTTCTCATTAAAATCTTACTACTACGAAGTGTTTTCTTTGAAGTAAGCGTTTATGTATATTTACCTTTATGCCCTTTCTTATCATAATTGTAGTTTTTGTTCTTACTGGAAATAAAGGTTTTTCTCGGTCACGGAACACTGATTCAAAGGTCGCTAAATGCATTTGCGAAACTAAATAACAACAATAATGTTAAACTTGTGTACGTAATTATTAGTGTAACTCTACGACAGCGTTGAATGGACAACGGTTGATAGTTAAACCGGATGTCGGACTTCCGTATCCGGCGTATGATGCAGTTTCCAGTGCATATGCCACCCCAACATTGGTAGATTCATATTCGTGTTTAAATATTCTACTCATATGGGAAAACTCAAGGCACGTGTCATTCTATTACATTTAGATAGTATAAAAGCGTACCCATTCCTTAATTGGTTGAAATTTTATTATTATTTTTCTGTATTTCATCAATTTAAAATTCATATACAGAAAAATCTTTAAATTATTACTTTTTTAATACAAAATAAATATTATTCATAATACACGAGAACGCCCCGGTTTAGTTTTAATACTGAACGTCCAACTAAGAACTATCCAACAAGCCAACTAGCTAACTCAAAACTCCAACAGAGATACTAGGGCTTATGAAAAGTTTTCAATTTCAACGACAAATTAATGTACGCATTTAAAAAAAAATAGACTGTTAAACGAAAAAAATTTATTGTTTGTTATTCATTTTGAAATTTATAAAATTTGTCGTGTTTTTCATTCTTCTTACACATGAAGGCAATACAAAACGGATAGTTTGATTGATTTTTAGTATGTAAAAAATTAAATTAACGATTTTAATTTTCGTGGAAATACGCATTGATGATAGAATAAAAATTTTGTTGCTTGATTTAACATTATGATAAGCTCCGCTAATGAATATCCTGTAAAATTATTGTACAGACTTGTGCAGATTATTAGACTCAAATGATTTTATTTTAGTTTTCAAACTTTATTGATATCTACTATTTGATAAAAATTTCTTTATTCTTAAGAAGCAATTTAATTCTAGTCAGCATGCGTTTTTTAATGTATTGGTTGTGATGTCAACTTGAATGAGTTCTTCGGTGAGTGGCATTGAAGTTCAATGATGAATGAATACCTTTTCTTCTTAAATTTTTTCACAATCGAAAATAGTTTTTTTTATATCTCGGGACTATTTCCAGGCCACAGGAGCGTTGTAATTCACCCTATCTTGAATATATTTTTGTGGACAACTTTGGCACTATGGCAGGGATCATGGTCGAGGGATGAGGCTCTCGACAAGCAAGATGGTAGTCGCGGGCTAAAATCCGGGCGTGCGCAAGTAAATTTTATGTGATTAATATGTGTTTGTCACAAATTACTCATTTAAAAATAATATATAGTATATTTGCGGCACGTTTCAGAATGTTAGATACCCTCAGTATCGCCGTGGTGGAAGACAACCATTCAGAATTGTAACGTTGCTTGAAATGGCTTTGGTCGTATTTGGTGATCAGATCTGGATGGCAAGGTACTTTCCCACCTTCCTCTTTCCCATATTCTTCTTCTCCCCACTATCTTTAGCCTCATAACATACCCCAATTGGGGATGCCATAGTCTCACTACAGTTGGGAGCAGTTGAGACTCTTGTGCGGTTTCACATAAAAAAGGAGCCTTGCCGGGCATGAATGTTCCATCACCATTTAGAAATCATGGTTAGCGTATAAAAAAATCAGTACAAAGTTAAAGACCTCAGCACTGGTAAAGCACCCAGCGAGGCTTACATTACCAAATAATATTAGATGTATCAAAAATAAAAAATAAAAAAAGAACATAAGAATTTGTTCTTGAGTCAAATTATCTGCACACCTCTGTACGTAAAATTGATGAGTGGGAAGGATTTCACACCAGCATTCAGTTTCAGGAGAAACCTTAAAACCCGCTTTCTCCTCCATAATATTACGAAAATATTGATTGGTAAATAGGATGTAAGAAAATAACTTTGTGGTATTTTTGAACCCATTATTACATTACACAAGTTTGTTTGTTGTTTTCGATAGAACATGTTACCTACATTATAATAATGTATTCAAATTTTGTGTGTTCAACAAATATTAATCCTAAATATACATCAAAGGTATGTATGTTACGTTAGAAAATATTATGTTGATGTTTTGTTAGAAAATATTTTATCAATGAAAAAATATTTGTTGAAAAACGTGTAAAATTGAAAACACGTTTATTAGTAATAGAGTAAAAGTTTTACGAATTAATGTCAAATACCTACTCCTTAAAATTCTCTAATCCTTGGGAAAATCGTTGGTTCGTTTTAGTGTACAATACTATAAATTATGCAAAAAAAAATGTAAATTGAAAATAAATTAATGTTAGTTTTTGTGTTCACGCACAAATCTTTTTGTTTTTGTTTTTAGAACATAATTATTTGATTTGATTTTACTTATTAATATTTGACAATGTTTCTTCTTGGTGCATGCCACACGATAATAAATAATAGTTACATTGTCAGATTCTTTGGATAAGGTAAAATTTATGATTAATGTGAGGTTTGCCTAAAATCAATCGTTATATTTCCCCAGAGTATCCATTAATGCGAGCATTATTGTATTAGTGCATGATACTTAGGTAGCTATACAAAACTCCTATATAAAATGTTGTGCTAAAATATTTCTTAATACTGTTACGTAATACAAGTCACCCTATAAAAAAGATGCATAATTTAGCCTCGCTTTCCCCATGCAAACGATCGTGGCGTACGTGACAAAACGCAGCTAGCCGCCGCGTGATGGCACAGACCACCCAGGGAGCGTTCTCGGCTCAACACTGCCCGCCACCGCCGAGCCCCGCCAGTCGAGAGCGGACCTCGGGCATTGCAACAGTGTGTTTCTCGCAGAGCGAACCACAAACGCTCACAATGTTCGAGCGCGCGGAATTACGTAATAATAGAAACAGACGCGATCTCGTGCCAGTTTCCTACTAGATGCATTTCGCCATCAAACTTACAATCATGTTTATTATTACGGTTCGGGCTTACTCAATGGAGTCCCGTTCCCGCGTAAAATCCCGAGTGCACTTCACCGCCTCAACTGACCCGCCGCCTGTGAGCGCGGGTACCTCTGGCTCAACATGATGCCCCTTACCTCATCGAGACGATTCGTAAGCTTTCAACCTTCCCCTTTTTCTTGTGTTCAATTCTCGTAAATTTCATGTAGAATCCACGCTTTATCTGGTCGTCATAAATTAGTAGAGAGAGTTAGTAGGGAGATCCATGTTAACCTGTATTTCTCGAGACATTTAATATACCTTGTGCCATTCTACTCCTGTGTGTTATGTATTGTGTTTATTATCTTAGCACTGGCGCAAACGTGGTTTTTTCTCTGATTATTAATCGTCCATCGGGAGGTCAAATTGGAAATAATCTTGAACTCTTTCACTGTGTTTTATGTCTTGCTTTGTATTAACAATTGAATAACTATGTTTTCTTCCAATAAATCATAGCTGTTCTACAAACCATCGCGTCAAATCTAAAACAACCGTGTCACATTAAAACTATTCTGTGTTAAATTACAAGTTCTACGAATCGTCACTCGACAAAATTTAATTACCGGTATTCTATCACAAGGTGCGCAACCAACATTTACTTCTTTTCGGACATCTCAAACATCACATAGTGATCTTTAACCATGAAGGTTTACTTTCCGAGTACAACTATTAGAGGAAACGAGCTACATTAAACTACAATTCAACAATTTCAAATCTTGTACATGATACAAAATAAATTCCTTGTTAGTGGAGCCATAAGCCAGCATCGTTCTGCAAAATTCATAGACAAGGAAAACTAACGCCCTTCTGTCATCTGATAATTTCGCTTTATATGTAATAAAGGTGGGTAGAGTATCCTTTTTGAAAGAAAAGTCTTGAAAGCCGACTTACCCTTTACATATAATTGAGATTCGCGATTGACGTAAATCCCCGACTCTCGGCCCTTCTCCGCCTCGAGCCTGTCGTGTCCAGGGAAAGGGATGCTTGCGTGTAAATAACCAAAAGCTGGTTCTGCCTAAATTCAGACAATTGGTCACGAATCACAAACAACCCTCCATTAATTGTTGAAAGAAAAAACAATACTTCCTCGAAATCTGTATTCGGAAATTTTTCGGAATTTTGAAAATTTTTTCGGAAATTTGTTTTTTTCGGAAATTTTTCAAAAACGCACAATCTCAGGGACTTTTCCATCAAAATCCCAGGACAACCCCTGGCCGTTTTTTTCAAAAAATCAAGGACTTTGAAAATTTTTCGGAAATTTTAATTTTTTCGGAAATTTGGTTTTTCGAAAATTTTTTTCAAAACGCACAATCTCAGGAACTTTTCCATCAAAATCCCAGGACAACCCCTGGCCGTTTTTTTTCAAAAATCAAGGACTTTGAAAATTTTTTCGGAAATTTGTTTTTTTTCGAAAATTTTTTTCAAAACGCACAATCTCAGGGACTTTTCCATCAAAATCCCAGGACAACCCCTGGCCGTTTTTTTCAAAAAATCAAGGACTTTGAAAATTTTTCGGAAATTTTAATTTTTTCGGAAATTTGGTTTTTCGGAAATTTTTCAAAAACGCACAATCTCAGGAACTTTTCCATCAAAATCCCAGGACAACCCCTGGCCGTTTTTTTCAAAAATCAAGGACTTTGATAATTTTTTCGGAAATTTGGTTTTTTTTCGGAAATTTTTCAAAAACGCACAATCCCAGGGACTTTTCCATCAAAATCCCAGGACAACCCCTGGCCGTTTTTTTCAAAAATCAAGGACTTTGAAAATTTTTCGGAAATTTTAATTTTTTCGGAAATTTGGTTTTTTCGGAAATTTTTCAAAAACGCACAATCCCAGGGACTTTTCCATCAAAATCCCAGGACAACCCCTGGCCGTTTTTTTTTTTTTTCAAATCAAAGACTTGGAAATTTTTCAAAAATTTCCTTCACTCATCTAGGACTTTGAAATTTTTCGAGAAATTTTTCAAAAACGCACATCTCAGAAACTTTTCCATCAAAAACACAAGGAGACCGCTGGCCATTTTTTTTCCATACTGGGACTTCAAAAATTTCACAAAATTCTTCACCTACCATCACAAGTAAACCCCTGTTTTTTTTGAAAAACAACCAGCCACAACACTCTGACAATTCTTTTTTCTTTTCACAATGTCTAACTCAACTAGCCACAAAATGAATCCTCGAAACAACACCTTAGGCATAATAGCCAACATCTGCTCTCGAAGTACTCAAAGCTTAGAAAAGGAATTGAAAGACAGGAATATTTCTCCTTTCAACAAAACCAAAAACGTCCTGATCAAAAACGCAACATTTTACAACAGGAAATACATAAAAGGGCTGCAATTTCAACCCGGCAGTATAATCTCTGTCACAAACAGACACAATTTACGCAGGAAACATGTTACCTTTAAGGAAAACGACATAGTTTGGAGACGCAACAACACACTCTCACAAGGTGCTCTGTATTTCTCTGCAAAACTAGCTCCTCGCTTTGTTAAAGCAAAAGTCCTGAGAAAAATCTCCGATGTAGTGTACACCCTATCGGATGCCTCTGGGAAACACATCGGCAACTATCACGTAAAAGATATTGTCAAACTAGGAAGTGTGGACACAATAGACACCACCTTCACTAGGTCACACTCACATAACTAACAAACTTTTGGCTCTACCTTTGTCCCACGAGACTAGGCCCTCGTGCAGACAAACAGCATGTCTTAACGCGTTAGTTTCATATAAAAACTCGCATTTTCGACCTCTGCAAGGTAACCTTTTTTTTTCTAAAACACAGAAGTGTCAACTGTGGTTTTAAATCATTTCTCACCAATACTTGTACTATTATGCTCTTTTGTATAAACCCTTTGTTATTTTTGTTTCTTTGTCACACCTCACCGTGTAATGTTTATAAATTGTACTAATATTTTGTACGTATCTTCTCTGGAACTGATATCATTCCAGTCAAGAGACTTTTTCCACTTCCCGAACAATTTATGCTCCCGGAGTCGACCCTGGACATCATTTGTTAGTCGTTACCATTCTGACACTTACGACACTAAATACATAACTATTTTTTGTCATAAATACCACAAAAAGCCACGTACAACATTGTTTTGTAAATATTTTTTATGTTCTTTGTTCTTCACATTGTTCTTTCACTTTGTTCTTCACATTGTTCTTTACATTGTTCTTTCACATTTGTTCTTCACATTTGTTCCAATGGGTTCCATCGTACATAAAACAATGGCCCCTTTGCAACATACACCCAATTGAGGTGAATATTCTACCCCTGTAACTTGTAATCATAATGCGTGTGTAAATTCCAGTTTGGTATCGTCATTTGATTCAAGTTTACATAGGTGTAACAAATAAAAAGTTACAATAACTTTGTTTTAAAGTTTTTTCAGTTTTTTCTAAAAAATTGAATGGCGCTCAACATTCCCATTTGCTCTAATTTGTTGTTTTTTCAGAATTTGATATTGACACGTCAATTCTGAAAAAGGTTGTTGTAAAGGAGAACAAACGCCGATTTGTCCTCCTCATCAATAACATTGTATAATACATAACACCTTTCGGTCACATTGAGTTTGTAAAATCTTAAGATCTCAACTTCCTGACCCCAATTTGTTATATTATGTACTATATTTTGACTTAAATAAGCATTAATTTGCCTTGTCAAATACACCGAGCCAGGTCACTCATATTAAGTCATCCTGTGTCTCTAGGTGCCTTCTGTATCAAATTTGTAACATAAAGTTCACAACATTCGTGTTTGTGGCAATTTTGGTAACACCAAGTGTGTTTCCTTGTTTTTGTTTGGTCATTTTAAGTAAGTAAAACCCAATCAGGTCTTAAATAAACCACTACAAACCTTTTTTGTAAGCAAAGAGTAAGTAAAACCGATTAGGTCTCTTTTGCTATATGTGTGTCTTGTTTAAGACATCCTTGTTGGCATATGTCTTGTATTATTGCCAACTTAACGCATAAACCCAACCAAAGGTTATGCCATCACAACATTTTGTAAGCAAAGAGTTAGTAAAACCAAATAGGTCTCTTTTGCTATATTGGTGTCTTGTTTAAGACATCCTTGTTGGCATATGTCTTGTATTATTGCCAACTTAACGCATAAACCCAACCAAAGGTTATGCCGTCGTCATTTTTTGATAATACCAATAGCCACTACTTGATTGTTGTTGACATTGTGTATGTATCTTTTTCCGGTATTGAAATGGTACTTTTTTTTATTATTGAACGTTGATATGTTATTTTCATGATACATGAGAATGTTACAATATCCACCATGAGACGAGGGATCGTTATAAAATCTAACACTATACATGAGAATGTTATAATATCTACCATGATACGAGAAGTTCGTTATAATTACTTTTTACTGGCTTACATACACTGTGGCCAAAGAGATAATTTGTTCCATTAAATGGTTATAAATATCTATGTTGTACCTTTCCTTTCAATACTAGGGTTCTTTCGTAATTCGTTCAATTTCTACATGAGACGTGAAGACGTTATAATACTTACCATGATTCGTGCGAACGATACAATATCTTGTTGTTGTCTTCTTTAAATAAGTTGACAATATATACTTGTTCTACATGAGACGTGAAGACGTTATAATACTTACCATGATTCGTGCGAACGATACAATATCTTGTTGTTGTCTTCTTTAAATAAGTTGACACTATGTACTTGTTCTACCGGACGTAGATCATTTTACCCTGACTTGTCGCCCTTAATTGGGACCCTTTTGTATTACTCATGACACTGAGGGAAATGTCCTTCACTGTAGTGAGAATTTTTTTGTTCTCTTCAAACAAACATGAAGCTGTGCATTCAGCAATTTTTTTACGCTAACTGATACCTGTGGACTTCTTGTCAGCGGACCCAAGAACCATCCACTATCCATTGACCATGGACTAGCCATCAGCTTCACTGTTGGTTATGAGGTATCGTGTCGTGGGAGTTAATTGAGACAGTGACACAAAACCACCTAACTCGTTGTCTGGGAGACGAATAAGAAAAACTCCCAGGTTTGTGAAACTTGAGCAAGGGTCTGTCATGTTCTCACAAACTGTAGAAGATTAAATACGACCCCTAATCTTTCACCAAATACACGTGAAAGATTAGATTGTTATTACTGTGTATTCTCCTTCACCTTTTCATCAAATTCATGTATATTTGTGTAAAGAGTTAGGAAATTTGCTGGTTGATATATTTCGTCCTCACATAGAGATCGAATTGAGAATTAGCTCAGTCACTATCAATTTTCGCTACTCAATCCTCCATCCTTCTCCCCTCCATCAAACTCTTGTACATTTGTAAAAGCTAGGAAATCTGCTGGTTGACCACATTTCGTTCTCTGAAAGAGATCGAACGGAGAATCAGCTCCATCACCAGCAGACCTTCTCGCTCATCGCCATTTTTTTTCTCCCTCATTATCCTTGAGGTTAATTTCATGAATCTGGAAGGTGTACCCTACGCACATAGCGTATCGTCTGTCTATAAGACAATCTTTATCCATGAAATTTGCTTCAAATCTCTCCTTTTCACCCATACCTAGGTAATCAACACATTTCTTGTAATTTTGAAAGTCGTAAGTTGTTATCGCTCAAGCGCTAACACCGGCCATGGAAGGCCAACTTCTTTCAGAAACTTGGTGTTACTACTGTACAACCACCTACCTATACCTTGTATATCAAATAGGTAACCTCACGCCAGTCGTGATAGTTTTTTGTCTCCCCAATCTCGGGATACTCATGGTATAGTCAGCATATTGCATCTCTCTCTACTCTCTCTCTACTCTCTCTAACCAACGACGTTTTTTTTGTCTTTTTTGTCTTTTCTCTTGAACACAATTTGTTTCTCTCCAAACGTTTTGCATCATTGGTCTACTAGGCAGGTAAACTTCAAGAATTTTGGCTCTAATAATAACCTGTCCCTGGATTAAAAAGAAGACCAGCAGCCCTCCTCATCACCTGCAAGCTGAGCTTCTCTTCTTCGCCACCTTCACTTCCATCACTCACATCTCTCCAATCTCTGCGTACCAAAAACACCCGACCGCACCCAAATTAGGTGTGAGTCGTGCGTGCAGTTGCAAATCAAGTTGTCTCATCATTCAAACCACATTCAAATGAACCAACCTCAGAGCATGCCAGCTCAAGGTTAATTATGTTCCTGCAATCAACCACTTGCCGTTTGTGCAAATCAACCACTTGCCGTTTGTGCAAATCAACCACCTGCCGTTTGTGCAAATCAACCACTTGCCGTTTGTGCAAATCAACCACTTGCCGTTGTGCAATCAACCACTTGCCGTTGTGCAATCAACCACTTGCCGTTTGTGCAAATCAACTACTGGCAGTCATACAAATCAACCACTTGCCATTTGTACAAACCAACCACTTGCCGATGCGCAAACTCAACATAATAACCATTACACGCATCAACCATCAATCAACTTATTGGTATTACTCCATGTTATTACCAACTTCATTTCACCTTGACAACCACTGCTCCACCGCATCAGCATAATGGAATTCACGCTGCTACAACAACAAAAACCCGGATACTTCTGGCCCTCCGCATCACCATCCCTCAACCACAACCAAGAAGCACAGTTCAATTTCTATGGCCCTAGTGATACTTGAGTGCAATCTCAAATGGGTCAAGTTACAGTGAAAATGTAACTTTATAACTTCAGTGAAATTACGTCTACTTGGTACTCTACGAAAACACTACGCTCTTCAAACTTAGCTTACAGACCAATGAAATTTTAGAGTCCTTTTTGTTCTTTTCATCACTGCATAACCTTGTAGGTTGTTCTTTTCATCACTGCATAACCTTGTATGTTGTTCTTGTCATCACTGCATAACCTTGTATGTTGTTCTTGTCATCACTGCATAACCTTGTATGTTGTTCTTGTCATCACTGCATAACCTTGTATGTTGTCTTTTCACCATTGCATAACCATGTATTTTTTCTTTGTTTTTTTTGTAAATCAACACTGTTTTTTTTTCTCTCTCTACTCACCTCACGACAAGATGAAGAGGATTTTTAGCGCCTAAAGCTTCATTACCACGTCGCCTTTTACTGGCGGAGGGGGAATGTGTTACGTAATACAATTCACCCTAAAAAAAAGATGCATAATTTAGCCTCGCTTTCCCCATGCAAACGATCGTGGCGTACGTGACAAAACGCAGCTAGCCGCCGCGTGATGGCACAGACCTCCCAGGGAGCGTTCTCGGCTCAACACTGCCCGCCACCGCCGAGCCCCGCCAGTCGAGAGCGGACCTCGGTCATGGCAACAGTGTGTTTCTCGCAGAGCGAACCACAAACGCTCACAATGTTCGAGCGCGCGGAATTACGTAATAATAGAAACAGACGCGATCTCGTGCCAGTTTCCTACTAGATGCATTTCGCCATCAAACTTACAATCATGTTTATTATTACGGTTCGGGCTTACTCAATGGAGTCCCGTTCCCGCGTAAAATCCCGAGTGCACTTCACCGCCTCAACTGACCCGCCGCCTGTGAGCGCGGGTACCTCTGGCTCAACATGATGCCCCTTACCTCATCGAGACGATTCGTAAGCTTTCAACCTTCCCCTTTTTCTTGTGTTCAATTCTCGTAAATTTCATGTAGAATCCACGCTTTATCTGGTCGTCATAAATTAGTAGAGAGAGTTAGTAGGGAGATCCATGTTAACCTGTATTTCTCGAGACATTTAATATACCTTGTGCCTTTTACTTATGTGTTATTATTGTGATGTCCTTTTCCAACCTCCTGACCGATGGACGAGCTGCTGATCAAAGAACTGCCCACCCCTGATTGTACACGAGTCGCCTGCTCTACCATTTTATCTGAGCTTAGCCAATTTAATAACCAGGTTCGAGTCCCGGTTTATCCATATGTTAGCACATGTTAGCGTGCGTTAGCGTATCTTAGCAATACATGTTATCATACTAATAATTAAACAGCGGGCATTTTTACTCGACTTGTAAAAATGTATGAATTATGAATTACAATATTTTTTTGCAACTTTCATTTATTTAAAAAGAAAAATATAATTAAAACAACAGTTTTCTAATTGATAATTAATGTAATACCCACCGCCTGAATGCATCATGGAAACGAAAGAACAGAGTGCACCCGAGCAACTTTGGTTACAGTATAGTTGCGTGCATCAAAATTCATTACAGTATAAGGACGTCGCGATACCAGGGTGACTTTTTATGAATTTGTATGTAATTTGAAATAGTTGTCAACTGTCGACATAACTGTCATAACATAACTGTCATTATAAAAAATATAGGTGTTAAAATTGAGTAAATAACATTAGTTATTACTTTGGAATAATTCAGTATTTTCTATGCTTATCTCTTTTTTTTCTCTTTCTTTTATTTAAAAACGATATTTACATTTCATGGTAGTGTTTGTCTGAGGAAAAGAAAAAAGATACTTGTTTATTGGTTTATAAATATAATGCTTCCATGAAGGGTAATTTTTACTGACTTATTTATCCTTTGCCCCCAGCTTAGCGCCATGTCTCCCCGCAACCTCCTTCTGGCCCTGGGGCTGGTGCTCCTGGTGACGTCCTTGGCGCTGGTCTCTGCGGACTCTGACGATGCTAACATGGCTGACGCCCTAAAGATCCTGCAGCAACTGGACCGCTACTATTCCCAGGTCGCCAGACCGAGGTCAGTCATCCATCCCTACCCACTACACCATCTGTTCAATTGGCCTGTTCATTCTAAGTATTACGGTGAATTAGGTATCACTTATTTTTCAGCTCCATAAAATAACGTTCATTATTCATTTAGGCTGACCTTTTTCTACCCCATTTCAAAAAGGGTTTGGGGAACTTTCCCCTTCGATAAGAAAATTTACAATAATTTACGAAAATAATTGACTCGCTTTTCCATATTAAATAAAAGGCTTCATGGACCCAACTTAACTTTATAAAATCTTATTTACTTTATTATATTAATGGACATGCTAATGGTTGTCTGTGTAATAATACTAGATCTTATTTAAAAAAATGATGCTTCTCAATCTCATAAACAAATCAAGGATTTCAAATCACACGTGCCTTTACGTGTAATTCTTAGAAACATATCGCATTATTAGTGTTCATAAAATAAAATACAAATGGTTATGGCTTTGTTTGCGTTATTGTATAAAAGAAAACATTATTAGAGAATTACTTTGCAATATGGATAATAAGTTGATATTTTAAAGAATACCAAATTCATTGTAATACGAACGAAAAAAAATTCTGATGTTTTGATTACTTTAGTGTTTGTGAGTGAGGAGTTTAAATAACTGTAAAAAATCAGATATTGTTAATTTAAGTTGATTTAAACATTTATTATCACCACATATTTTTGGATTTTACATTGGTTTGAGGCATATTTGAAACTTTATAAGTTAATTTGTAGAGCACAGAGCACATTTCTTTGTTGACGCCTGTTTAATGATAACATATATTTAGTTTGGCTGAGGTTACATGCAGTAGTTACATATAAGTTAATGGTATGCATTGAATGTGATCGCAATGCTTTCTGACTTAGATAAAACTGTGGCATGCAATGATAGTTTTTACTTGTTAGTAGGTAGGTAAATTTATATGTTTTGTATGAACAAAAACGGTTTATATTTTGAATATTTCTAATACTACACCAATTTCCTCGTCGCAAAAACATATTGACTTAATTTAAAATAAGTTTATTTAGTTCTCGCCTGACCCTTTTGTACTGTTAATTATTATATTTAAACTCTCCAAAATTCAATATCAGATATGGTTTGTAAATTTTCCACAGTTTTGGAAGTGCTTCGACAAGTTCGTTTTCCAATAGTTTGAATGGATGCCACCGCCAAGGGTCCCGAAATATGCACTACGTCTCATTAATTATTTATTCAGCTCATGCATTGTAGGTATTTACTATGGATGAATTACAATATAACTATTGTAGGTATTTAATATGGTTGAATATAGTTTAACTATTTAAATGGTTCGTTTTCTGGAAAACACACGCTGCATATTTATATGATTAATATATTGCTGTTATAACTTCACTTTGGCTTGAGTAGCATATGGTTTACCTTATTCGCATTTAAAAATTAATATAATATGTGCACCTCACAAGAGCGCTCCTGTCACAGTGTAAAAGCAGAATAACTACATTGCCACCAGGTTTGGCAGTTTTGTGAGGCGGGTTAAGGTAGGAGCTGTGTAGGAAGGGATACATTAATGCTGATCTTGAAGAGACCCAGATATCATATGAAGGAGGAAAAACAGATACCATATACTATTTAATTAGAAAGCATATACGAGCCGACTGATACAAAAACAAGTCGAAGAAACGACCCGTTCTCACAAAGCCTACACCAACCGTCCCACTCGTGTCCGTAGAGTGTTTCACACCAGTACACCCGGTATAAAAAAAACTCATAAATTGAAAAGTAATTTTCAATATCAACCACACAGCTTTCAAACATCCATTTATCAAAAAGGGATTTATTACAACATATTGTACCAAAATAAATCATAAAATTTTAATAGCCTAATTGAAAATTGTTAAGAAAATGACTTATTTATGGTTCAAGATGTATTATATTTGCAAATAGCCCTACGGCCGTTAAATATATAAATTAAAATAACATTCAAGTTATGAACAACGCTCGAAAAATATTTTTTAATTAGAGGAATTTTTTAAAATCCTCACAACTGTAGAATGTTTCTGTCAATATTAATTTAGTTTTTTTTTTCGGAAAGGACGATTAAAGGAAGAACAAGGAATGTACAATGTAATTGAACAAATGCGGTGCGACAGTATAAACATTGATTAATTTTAAAATCAAAATCTCTACTCCAAAAGCTTACACATAATTATTTATTTAAAATTAAAATAATTCGGGGTCCGAGAAAAAGTCTACATGTATATTATGGAGTCACTTCATTTGAAAAGTGGGCGTGGAAAGGACTATGATAATTTTTAAGAGGCGTTTAGTAAATTACCTATGATATTAAGATATTTTTAGTAAATTACCTATTAATTACGAATTTTGTGGATTACGTAAAAGACCTATTTCAATACTATTCCTAAATGGAAGTTATATTTTTGTAAACCAGTCAAATCGCTGTATTTTTTAATTTATGATCTTGTTATTTTTAATTTTGTTTCTCGCATATACTTATGAAATTTTATTTTTATTATTTCTTTCTTTTCTTTCTTATGTTTCAAAACTGTCATTAAATTTGTACCACCCACATGTAAAAGCCCTCTGGGCGTTAAATAAATAAATAAATAAATAGCCATACGTAGTTATTAGATAATGCCATAAAAAAACATAAGTTCACATTTGTGGCAGGATTAATTTTGCCACGATGATAACTTAAAAGATTGTATTTAAAACATGTAATAATATATTTCTTACTCGTATGCGATAATTTGTTGCAACGTTTTTTGTAAACAAAGGAATATTAAAATAAAATTCCTCCACTAATTACTGTTTTAATACAATCATTGGCACATACTTAAATACTAGAACAATACTTTTTAATAGTATTGACGCAATGAAGCAGAAAAATACTATGCACCCGTATGGCGAATGTGAGCTCTGACGCTGGTGTAGGCATCGTTTTATACCGTATTTGTGTTGTATGAAATATATCATAGGTTTTTTCGCTACATAATATGTGCTTTCCGGAATCCGCACGTATGAAACCGCGCGTCGTTTCCAATTTTTTTTTACTTCGCAGTCTTAGTGGGCTGTTTATTTGTACAGGCAAAGATTATGAAATAGTGGCGCAATTTTCGAACTGTTGTTATATCATAATTCAGGTGAGTCTTGTTTGCCGTAGTATTTCTTTGGAAGTTCACTGCACTACCTCTCGTTAAAGAAAACCACCACTGACAGCAATATATCAAATTACGTATAACCCCCCCACAAGCTTTTGTTTAGGGTTTAGGCGAACTAGTTTGTCAGATTTTACGTACTGCATCACAAAGCTTCCACAAGTTATCTCCTTTATTTGCACTCAAGTTTTACTGTCAAAACTTCCCTTGAACATAGCTTAAAACTTTAAATATATTTTAGTTACTTCATAAGCTTACACACATACTAAACTCCAGGGATTTTACAAACAAACGATGTACACATTGTACATTTTTCCAGTACCTATAAATAATACCAGTTAAGTACAGTACTTTTCTAATGGTTTTTTGCAGACCACTAAATACCACCTCCGTCACTAAATCCCGGTTAGAGGACTAAAGAATTCCTCTAAACATGTCTCTGGAACAGTACTTGACTCCGTGCACCTTTTATAAAACCGGAAAAGCTAACCACACCTGTTGTTATCTCTGGCACAGCATCTGTTGTATCTAATTAAGAGATTTAAGGTTACTCGTTATTCCCATGACTACCGCCGCAAGTTATAGTTAGGGAAGGGGTTCAAAATACGCGGTATAATTTGAATCATGACATTTTGCTGTGCTCAAATAAATTACAATAATAACTCATCTCTCCGTATCTCGTTTTGATGCTTTCATTAAGATGGCGTGACATTGGGGTTAGTATCACAAGTTACAGGAACCCTCGCGAAAACTCACTATATTATGGATACCAACTAAACCACACAATTTTTTTTTTTCACAAACCAATAAAGCTTACATAAAACAAAACTACTCCTGTGTATAAGTACATTTAAAACAGAAAAAATATTTTTGTTTCCCTTTTCTGAACACATGAAAAATAGTAATAAAAGCTAACATGATACTTTTTTTGAGGTATGTTATTATAGCCTTCTTGTTACTAAATTCCGTAGAGTCAAACACATCTACTATTTCGGAGAAAGTATTACCAACTACATGCAATCTAGGAACGAGCGATTATCTCCCTGATATTGTTGTCGCAATTAAAAATAATTTTTCATAAAGCATTTCTAGTTCGTATTTAGGATAAGTAAATCAGGGCTGTCTATAATATCATTAAAATCAAAAATAAAGTTAAGTCGTAAACAGGGCTAACAGTTATAGTAATTTTAATTACTCCATCAAGTGGTTTTAATTTATGGTTTCTATCTTGGAAATTTATACTGGATTTTTTATTGCAATCAAATATGATTTTAAAGTGAGTTGACCAGACAGAAGAATTATATTCGAATTATTATTATTAGATTTAAATACATATACTTTTTCTTATATTTTGTCCTCCAGAGCATTCCAAACAACTTATACCATCCACTTGCACGTTATACATTCTCTTGACACTCCTTTCTCCTTACAGCTGCCCTGCATACCTTAATTTCCCCTTTTCTGAATTAAGTTTATCAAACGATCACCGAACATTCAATCTTTTATCATCGTAATATGATTTGATGTATTTTTACCACACAAACTCTTTATTGCACTAACTACGAATATTATTAAAATTTTAACCATGGCAGGTGTGATAAGGATTTATAGAGCTTTATAGAAAGTTTATCTAATTATATTTAATGACCTAACACCTTTAATTGAATTGTGGGTGTAAATTTTGAACACTTGTCGTAAATCAGCACCTTTCTAAAGACGCACAACGTGAAGGTGTTATGTGCGTGAAGACATCTTCCATTATCTTATTACTGTGGGTACAAAGATAGCTGTCAGTTCCATTTAGGATTTATGAAGGAAGGGTTGAGTATTATTCGCCGGACCAAAAATTCTGGCAACCCTACTCAGATGGTATCTTCTGTATCTGCGTTCTTGGAGTCATCTTGTGAATGACTTTTGACCTACGATATAAGCCTGTTGTTGCTGGCCTGAATAAGACCCTTATTCTAGTGATCGACCGTGTTTCGGTCAGTTTCGGCTGCGATTACAGTTTCGACCAAAAATCAGCCGAATCTTTTCTTGAGCCGAAATCTGCGTTCGTGATGTGTCGGCTTACATTTTTAGTCGGCTTTTCTACTCTTGAATAATACATCTTATTTATGTTTTCTGAAAGTTCAAAGAGCATGTAATTAATCACATCTGCCCTGATGATGCACACTGTAACGTTGTCCGTTAGCGCAACACGGCATAACACCCCAAAAACAAATAACAAAAATTATTTATTTTTGTCAAAGTTTATTGTTTTTTATTAACCTTTCAAGTTTTAAGATATTTTTACCTGACATGGTGAAATTTCATGGAATTTCGAGGTATCTAAAATGTGGTAAATATTGCTTATTTTTGAAGTGGTCTCAAAAAGAAATACATTTTTAGAAACTGGATAAAATTTTCTTTTACGTATTTGTATTTTAAATAAACATTGATGTAAAAATAAAAAAATTAATATCGAACATGTTAAATGTTAACAAAAAATCTTCCCAGGACATTTTGACTCGAATCGTCCATAATTTTGAAAGAATAGAATATTTATAAAACACATTCCTTTTGTGTAGGGAATTAGTAAAAAAAACTTTCATATCACTCTTTATGCCGTTAATACAATAAAAAAATATTAATCAATTTTTAAATTTTAATTATCAATAAAGTATCCCGCCAATTTGGAATCATACATTTTTGAATTTTATCCGGTTAATCATGTATAAATATTTTTTATCTTACGACGTAGAAATCACATAGAAAAATATAAAATACTTTAGTAATGTATGGATGACCCGGTCAGATCTGTCCTCTAATGGAACATGATGTTTGTGGCTAGAAATGTGCTTCCGAGGCTTGAAGAGTTAACCCATCAAGCTAATTTGTTCGCTCATTCTCACACCGTTGGAAACAGCTCATTCTCACACCTCAGAAGGTCTTATATAAATCGTTGTCCTCACTATCGTGACGAGAGATATGATCTAAAAAATTTAAAAACTTTCTTGTTTGCATTCATAATTTTAACATAACAAAAATTATCAATTTAATTCCCTTGTGTTCACTTTAGTTGGAAATTATTGCAAAGCGGAAATACTCCAAACTTCTGACAGAATATGTCAGAGGCCTGAGGGGAAATACTAATCACTTAATCAGTAATAGTATTAAATGACTATTGGTACTGATATTAATTAGTTCTGAGGTATTATGTATTTTTGTAATTCTTTTTATAGCGTCCATTAACTGTTACATAACAACGAACAAAAAAGGACAAAAAGTAAACAAATTCAATCATTAAATTTACTATAGTGATTGGTTTTTGGGGTATTATGACATGTTGCGCTACCTCCTTCTTTATCCAACGTTTCAGACAGCATTGCAGTGTCCATCATCAGGGCAGATGTGTTATCTAAATCACTATAATACTTTTGAACAAAGAAACAAAAATGTAAACAAATCTCTATAATACTTTTGGCCGTGAAAATCTCCAATTAAATTTATTTCTTCAATTTAATTGATCATTCTATTTAACACAAATTTATATGAATACTTACAATTTTTCATGAATACTTGCCAAATAACTCAACCCCAAAACAATAGAGCAAAATCACAAAATCAACTTCTAGAAGTCACCAAAACCTCTCTTTTCAACATCACATAACCCAAAAACAAACTAATATGGTGATTTAACGTGTTTACAAGTACACAGTAATTTTAATACAAGTTACTGGCAATCTCTTCATAATCGCTAATAAGGATCTCCAGTCCATCTCGAAATTAATAATGACATTTCAAACTGAATACTAGAATGTTTGTTCATATTTTTATAGTTAATTTTTAACAGTTAAAATAACTTACATAGTTTTAATTTTTCACAAGACGTCACAAGAAACTTACTTTTGTATCAACGAGGTCAACTCAGTACTTAACTGAGAGGGACCCATAATAATAGTCGTTCTATTTCCTTTCGCATTACGGTGATATAAATGATTTATGCAGTGTGCAAGAGATAATAAAAGGCTTTATATATTTCAAAAATTTAACCACTGTAGAATTTTAAATGTTTGCGAAAGATTTGTCAAAGCTTTTGAATTTTTTTATTAATTATTTTTATCTGAAACGTTAGATAAGAAAAGTGACAGTAACCTTTATAATAGGGCCACGTAATTAAATACGTTTTTTTAAGTTTAATATACTGTGGTACAGTTTACAAAAAAAAAACAATCGACAAGCCACATAAAAAAAAGTAAAAAATCCTATTTTTTAAATAACAATGTTTATATTTTTAATGGCACATGTTCGATTGTGAAAGGTGAAAGAGTCTTTTATCCCGACCCACTCATTTAATTTCAAAACCATTTAAAAAAAGCATTACTAGAAAACGATTTTCAATATTTTATCTGGCGAAAAGTCGATTTTGTGCACCGACTAACACCTGACAGAACCTTTGACTCTGCAGCCTTAGCAAGGGAAACCCGGAAGGAGGAAGGAAGCCAATATCCTGGATCGGGGGAGCCCGGAGTGATAACATTTATTCCCTGGGCAGAGCAGATGCGACTGTATTTTTTCTGTTTCAAATTTTCTTCTGTAATGTCTTCTATAATTTTTTTTTTTTTATTTTTATTTATTTATACCCGCTAAACTGCTCAAGCAGTTTGTCAGCAGGTTAGTTTAACATAATATATTATCAAAGCATACAAGAAGCGAGAAATCACAATATTTCAAATATTTAAAATAGATACAGAAGAATAAGAACTTAAATAATCACAAAAACAGAGCCAAATATAAAAAAATAAACAATAGAATAACTTTTAACATACTACAATACAAAATAATAAATAATAATAAATAAAATACAAAGACAGTCAGTTGTAAACACAGGCAAATTACTCATATTCATATGTATATATATATATGCATAAGATTATAAACAATATCAGTATAAAAAAGCTTGATCTATTAACCATTTTTTAATTTTATTTTTTAATTCAGGGGTGCAATTTGATTGAATTTTTATGTCTATTGGAATCTTATTAAATATGGTAGGCACAAGATAAGAGAAAGTCCGTTGTCCATATTTATTTATAATTTTCGGAATGGACATACCTTCATTTCTATTGAATCTTGTGTCATATGCATGATCTACTTTTTCTTTGTATATTGAATCTGACGTTATGTTTTGACATATAATTTTAAACCATAATATTCCTCGAACAGATAATACGTTAACTGACTCATATAATAATTTTATATCTCTTCTTTGTGCATAAATACGTTTGTTTACCAAAAGCTTAGTCATGGAGTTTTGAATTGATTGGATGTAACCTATATTTGTCTTGCAGGAGTTTCCCCAGGACGTTATTCCGTATCTGATTGTAGATTCCGCTAGTGACAAATAGATTATTTTTAACGTGCTTATAGGCATAAAATATTTAATTTTGTAAATTCGCCCCGCAATAGCTCGTAGGCGTTTGCATATGTTGCTAACGTGTGTATCCCATTTCATATGCGCATCTACAGTTATCCCCAAATATACATAAGTTTGTACCAGTTCAATGGTTCCACATTTACAGGACTGTGAAGAATTGTGTATACACTCAGATGTATGCGACTTTATTATAGGCGTGATGGTATATTTGGCATGTGGAGATCGTATATGCATCAATTTAGTCTTTTTGGAATTTATTATTAGGCCGGCATCATGTGACCATTTCTGTAAAGAAAAGAAATCATGCTGCATGAGTTTTATTGCAATAGACAAATCTTCATGCGAAATGACTAGCGCCGTATCATCAGCATAAACGTAATGCTTAACAAAGGTGAAAATTTTATTCATGAGTGAAACAAATATTATGTATAATGTTGGCCCGAGAATTGACCCCTGCGGAACTCCTGTCGACATATATTTAGCTTTGCTGTAAGTTTGAAAGAGTTTCACTTTAATTTGTCGATTGGTTAAATAGTTTTTGAGAAGTTTTAGTAATTTTCCCCTAATTCCTATCGCCTCCAATATCTGTAATAGTTTTTTCGGATCAATAGTGTCAAACGCTTTAGAGTTGTCAATGAATAATACAAGAATATGTTTTTTATCATTGAGTTCCTGATTTACGTAATTGGAAAAGTCCTGTAGTAAAATTTCTGTGCTTTTATTTTTTTGAAATCCGTATTGGTTGCGATCAATAATGGAGAAACTTTCTAGGTATTTTATTAAATTTACTGAGATGTATTTTTCTAGAATTTTTTCAATTGCTGGCAATATACTGATAGGTCTATAATTTTCCATTTCAGTGTGCTTTCCCCCTTTGTATATTGGCCTAATAATGCTACATTTAAGCTCATTCGGTATAACGGCTTGAGATAAGATTTTATTAATTAAATGGGTAATTATCGGACATAGAATAGTTATATGTTTTTTAATGTCGAACATTCTAATATTATCAATCCCTGGCGACTTGGAATTATTTAGTTGACTGACTATCCTGCGTATATCTTCACAGGTCGCTCTGGGCAAGTACATGCTATGCGGCAAATCAACGGGGGCTATGTTGGACGCTTTGTAGTCACATTTGTGTAACATCGAGCTGATACTATTGGTAAACTGCTCAGCGAATCTATTCACAATGATTTCCTCTGTTTGCCCGCTATTATTCAACATGTACTTTGAGATAATTTCATCGCAGTTTGTTTTTGTTTTACGTCCCAATAATTTATTAATTTGATCCCAAGTTTTTTTAGAATTGCTGAAATAGCTTTTAAATGTTTCATTAAAATAAGTAGTTTTACTTTTTATGATTAATTTGGAAACAGTATTTCGAGTTGATTTGTATTGTTTTTCGTAGGTTTTATTAGTAGGTGAATTTTTCCATCTTCTGTACATGGAGTCTCTTATTTTAATTTTTTCTAAAATATCATCGGTTATCCATAATTTTATTGCATGTGGTCTTTTTTTGGGTTTTGGATAAAAAGTGATTTTACTTTTTTCATATAGGTCGTTAAAAATGTTTTTGAGTTTATTGTATATGTCAACGCAATTTTCTTCAGCAAGCAGGGCGTTCCAATTAAAACTACGTATGTTTTTATCAATTCGTTTTTGGGATATTATTGAAATACTTTCCTCGCGATGTTTGGTTTTTGTAATTGCGCTACTATACGTGATGTTAAGAGCAGTCGCGAAGTGATCCGCTATAGTAAAATCACAAATACAAGAAGAAAATACGTCAGCTTGTTGCTGCCTGCTGTTGAACCTTATAAAAATGTGATCTATGCATGTGCGTGTAACATTTCCGGCTACTAATGCTTCCCTTGTCACATCGTTGATACACTTTATTAAATGATGGCTAGATAATATGTTTTCGTAAGACATAATAACTGGGTGTTGAGGGTTTAATAAATCTAAATTAACATCTCCAAGAAACAACATATTTTCCATGGGGTTAATAATATTTGATAAGATGGATGAGATTTCATTCAAAAACAATGATTTGCTATGATTTGGAGGGCGGTATATTGCTAAAATGTTCATTGTTATATTATTGGGTAAAGTTATGATGCCAAATATACTTTCAAAATATTTTGTTTCTAGTGATTTTTGTAGAAAAGTGATTTCATCTCTAACATAGAGCAATATACCACCTCCTGTTTTTTTTGTTCTACAATAGTTATAAGCTTTGAAACCAGGAACTTCGTAGAGACAAGTAAGGTCATTTGTAATTGCTGTTTCACATAACATCAAAATATGTATATGTTTCCAGCAGGTATTAAAATAAATGTTAAGAGTGTCCCAGTATTTGTAAATGGACCTTAAGTTCAGTTGTACAATATTTAATTGTTCCTTATTGCAATCTTTATTATAAATGTGTGTTTTGTCCTCAATCCATTTTTGAAGATCACTAGTTTTGCAAAAATTTACCTCATTGTCCTCCTCAAAATAATAATTATTGGACGCCATAGTCGATCGTAGCAAGGTCCCTTTTCAGTGCAGCTTTGTAGGCCGGGCAGTTGTCCTTGTCTCCAGTCGAGTGCGTAGCGGGCTTTCCAAATCTAGTGCACGTAGCGCAGACTGGTTTGGCAGCGGCATTTGGGCAGGATTCGTTGGTGTGGTTCTCTTCAGCACAATGTCCACATCTAAGAGTGTCTCTGCAGTACTTAAATGAGTGTCCTATCATTTGGCACTTAGTACATACGGTTAGTCCAATAAAGTCTCTGACACGGCACACAGTCCAATTGACGAACACCTTCTCCTGTTCCACCAGCAGTTTTCGTATTGTAGCGGGCATCTCATAAACCCGATGACAGGTGGTTCCAGAGCGAGCGCCGGCCAGGTGACTCAGCTTGCAGGTTGATATTATTCTTTCGATGTCTTGTACATTGGGAATACCCGTGAGAGCGATCCTTAAGAATTCAACGTCCGTTAGGTCCCTCGGTACATTAAAAAATATTAGTCTCGGGAGTCGCTTGGTGGGAAGTCGAGCCTTAAGTGTGCCTGAGTTTTCAAAACACGGTGCGTTTAACAACTTTTCTTGTTCACTTGCGGTAGCTGTGTTAAGAAGGACACCTTTATTTCTGATCTTACGTACTCCGGTAATGCGAATTAATATTACAATTTGAGGTTTTACTCATTAAGCTAATTTAAAAAGTTTTTCTTGCTCCACTGAGTTCAAAGGAAGGAACTGAAGGAACTTATATTGGTTATTACAGACACATTGCTATATGGTCTACAGAATTTACGATGGAGTGAAACATGTATTTTTAATACGAGTACATTGAGTATATTGAAACTCTAGCGGAGCGGGTTAGTGACTAATGACTTCAGGGGTTGATTCTACATGATTTTAGAAGTAGAAAAGAAATATAACTTTTTTCGAAATTCAAACGTTTTAAGGTAGTTTTAGGTAAAAATTGTTTGTATGGGAAAATAAATTTTCTTCGGTGGAAAAATATTTAGTAAAAATAATTGTCTTTTACTTGTACCATCATGTAGAATCACCTCTCGAAGTTAGCGCGCTCCACCCTCGAACACCCTGTGTATAGAAGGATGAAGGTGACGGCATGACACCTACACGTCAAATTATAAAGCTAGAATTTACGTATTCACAGAAGCATCGTTAACTCTGTAAAATATGATTTTATCAGCCACCCGAGGGATCTGAAAAGCGGAGTTTATTGCTGAAAGATGCACATAATTATACTTCCCGGAAAACTTCTATGAAAGGTCAGCATCTTATATCCGTATAGTTGGAGATAAGTGCACAGCGCCTCGGTTACAGCTAGAACAATGTTTCTCCCTCTTCGGGAGTACGAAAAATTTGCATAAGTAATTAAAAACAGTATGTGTTTATAAATTTCATTTCCGGAACTGAATAATGTAGTTCCACGCCAAGTGACTGAGAATACCATTTAACCACTCCCTGTTAGGAAGCGGGATGCTGGGAACATCCCGTCCGCAGACTCCTCCAGGGAACACGGGCATAATATTACACTCTTTGTGTAATTTAAGAAATCCGCGAAGCGTCGCTTCAATTATTAATGTCATGATACAAGTCATTACCTAATCTTGTACCAGCTGGAAGCTGGAAGCCGTATATGTTTTCCTTCAAACATCATCAAGGAATATAATTTACAACGTGTCAAATGCTTAAATATTCATTACATTCTCGTAACACTAATTTATATTCTTCGCCAACTTGTCCCACACGACTGCGAGTGATACATTCATTATACCCACGTTTAAAAACGTGCTACACCTTTAGCAACCGAACAATTCTCCACGTGTCGCCTCACAGAAAAGAAATGATTTTAATTATTGTCCCTGATTATTAAATTCATAATTATTATTAGTCCTTTTCTGAGATATGTTGTTCACTTGAAAGAATTACAAAGGCGCCCCCGTTAAATATGTGCCGTAATTTGACACAATCATCTCGAGGTGATTTATTCCTTACGCAGACATTAAATAACCAATGAATGATCCTTTGATATCAACCACGATGATTTACGTGAATTATTTGGGTAATAAACGTTAATAATATGACGTCATTACGCCGAGTTACGAGTTATCATCTTCAAATGGGTTTGTAATATCTTTTTTTAACATATTGTGTTTGGTGGTGAATGGGGATTGCGTTTAAAACCGATAGCACGCGGCACTTGGCTTCATAATAAAAGATATAATAATGTCTAATGTAGGACATGTTTGTTGGATGGACGTTGAATTAAAGAAGTTATAGTGGAGTTATATTCCGTCTGCCGGCTGCTGTTTTATTGCAGAATTTACGAGAAGTAATAGAGTCGGATACTCTCCAGCGTGTTCTGCTATATACAATGGTTGTCAGGAATAAGTATGTTTTGATTCAATGTGAAAGGTGCTTAAACATAATAATGTAGGCCTCGCAAACTCTTAAAGAATTTCACAAATTTGACTACTTAGATGGAGATGATCGGTAAGAAACCTTCCCCTCGGCGAAACAAAATGAATTTTCTTGGGGCTGAGATATGTATGGAGAAAGAATCAATGATGTCTTTGGAAATGGGGATGAAACGAAGAAGTCACACATTAAATTCTGGTATCTGTTTCGGTTCGTGGTCTTTATCACTGGAGGTTCAGAAATTCCAGGGAAGATATCGTAGTTATAAATATGCCTATTTATCATTTTTATTTTCAAGAATAGGTAGAGTAGGGATACGTTAGATGTTAGATGAATAACTGCGACAAATAAATAAATTCAACTGATTTCTCTAGTTGACAGCCTAACCAAACTGGCGAAAGCGCAAACAATATTGCACGATTAGCGGCATAAGATAAACAATACGGTGTTTGCCGAAACAGAATACAATGTTTTCTATAAAAAAATGATGAATTGTGAGTACAAAAACAAAAGCATACTACATTCAGATTGTTTTACAAGTAGATTTTTCCAGAGTATTATAGAAATGCAGAAACTAGGAAATGAAATCGTACAAAAATTTAGTAATAACTACTATAAAGTAAAATAACATAATATCTAGTTCCAAAGTCCAGCTTCCGTAAGCTTTTTGCTCTTCGATCATATTTTTCGGTCGCTTTGGTGACCACTGTTTTTAATGTGGTATTATTATTGAGATACGAATTTGTCTTGTTTTATCATCTGTATAATAGGGGTTCACTGCACAAACGCACCTTAGCGAGAACTGCCACATGGCTTGCGGGTGTGTCAATGAAAGATAACAATTGTAGTCATTAAAATATTTATTCGAGAAGCGGTTAATTTTTTTCACCATAGAAAATTTTAAATGGTTATTGATTCTGTACGAGATCAGCTGTTTGTTAAATTACCTATTGGCTAAAATATATTAAAGGAACCTCTCTTAAAATTAAACAGAATTATGGCACAAAAAGGGTAAGTTTTTCTAAAACATAAACGAATGGAATTTACGACTTTCGTAAAACGCCTCAAAAAATGTGAGAGAAAAGTTTTCAAAAGTCTACAAAGCCACACAATTTATTTTTGTTCTAATTGCTTAAATACATATACTCGTAAAACATCATAATTCTTCCCCGAAGAAAACATTTTGAAAGTTTTTTTGTATGAAAGAAATACAGTTAGTTATTTGTAACAGCTTCAACCAAAAGCATATAAAATAACAAACCATATGTATAATTAAAGTATTGTTTAGAAAACAGCATTCAACACGGTGTCATTAATGGATCTAGCTTCTAAGTATTCTCATTTACAAACTAAGTGTTTAGCCAAGTGCTGGCTGTGCCACTGTGGCTGCTGGAACTAACTGATCAATTCTTTACAGGTGTTAAATTACAAGTCAGATTAGGGAAATAATTTCCTTCTCGTACTATTTAAAGTAAGTTCGACGTTAGTTACACCTGTTCTTTACACGTTACGGGCTTTGAAAGCTTTAGATGTTTTCTCGCCTGATAAATCATGTCGTAAATCTTCATAATAGGTATTGTGTATCTCGTAGTAATAGTGAAACCTTTGCAAAGGTTAATCACTACGGAAAATATTTTATTTCAGGGTAATGGTTCTTAATATATATATTATTAATAAGTGCGCTTTATTAAATTAACAGTAGTTTAATTTAAAAGTTATCCGATATTACAAACCTTACTATAAGGCTCCATCTCTACATTTATACAATCTAATCTGGGACATTCATTTTCCATTCTTGATGGAAAGTCAAATGCGTGGTTAATAGCTATGAATTATACCTAATTATTCCCATAATCAGGGCAACTTAATACTTTTACACCTAATTTTTTATCTTTGAAAAGTATTATTAACTGTATTTGCATCGTAATGAATAAAATATCATAATACACAAGATTAAAAATAACCAACTTTGAAACGAATCCACAGACGTATTGTAAAAATCAATTAGTTTTGACATTATTACATTTTTTACCCGAAATTTATTGTACTAAATGGATTAAAAATAGGCATACGTATTTATATATTCTTTTTACAATACAATTAAATTTAATTTGATGAATTTGTGTTATTTCACAATTTATTAATTTAAAAATAATACATGGTATTCTTGTGGCACATTCCAGAGTAGAAGATACTCTCAGAGTCGCCCTTTTTCAGACTACCATTCAGAATTGAAAAGTTGCTTAAAATGGGTTTAGCCTTGTACCTCAATCGGGGATGCCGAATTTTTATTGGCTCCACACTGTTGAGAGCAGTTGGGATGAGCAGCTGTCCTTGCAAACTCTCGCTCTTGTGATGAAATATAAGCCAACATCGTTGCATTATGATTATTATTTTTGTAGATTGTGGCAATAACACGTCGGATCATATATTTTAGCTTTCCAACTATTTATGCCTTTGTGGCATATTGGCGTACACAAGACTGGTTTTTAAAAAAACCCAGAGAAAGCTTTCGCATGGTGTAATAACATACAATGTTTCGAAATTATACGACCAGGAAATTCCCCGAATTTTCACGAAATTCCTTTTCAAAGAAGAAAAGAAAATTTCACGAGTTTTACGAACCGTTTTAGCAAAAAATCTTTATTTTTATAATGAGTTTAAAAACTAATAACGCATTGTTCTTTCGTATGGGTAGCTATTCATATTATTTACTAATTTCAAAGTTGACAGATAACACATGGATTTTTTAGACCTGAACTTTGCAATAAGAAAACGCTAAATCAATTCAAGATTCAACTTATGTATGATTCACCATAATTATCTATTAGCAAGTAAGCAATGACAATTGTAGATTTATTTGAAGAATGTTTAGGATGGGTTGTTTTACGGAATTTAAACAAATTATCAAATTTAAAATTAATGCGTTCATTTTCGGGTTCTGTGAAAGTCCTATTCATGTTCTGTTATTTTACAACTATATGATAGTTGCTTGAAAGAACTGAAATAATAACAGAACTTGTTAATCTTTCACAGAAATTAAAAATTAACTGAAACATCTCGTCTTTATTCTTTTTTGAAGCTGCCTCGTCGGAAGGACGACGATATTTTGAGTTGCGATACATTTAAATACGCACGTTTATTTATAGCCGACATAAATCAATTTATTATTAAATGACGACATTGTTACACCCTGTGTGGGCCGTTAAGCTTGTTTATCGAAAACTTTTGGAGCTTCATAAACACCTTTGTTTTTACAGTAAAGAATTCATTGCACACGAACAATAATAATAAAGCAGATATTGTGATTAATTTTCGAGTTATTGTGACTGCTTCGTTAGTTAACGTTTCGTATACATCTGTACACAAGGCACAAATATACAGGGCAGATGTTTACATGAATTTTTTCTATTTTCAATTGTTACGAAGTGACGAATCATTTAAATGTACTCTCTTTAAATTTGCTGTTATACCTTATACAAATAGAACAGCGTCATTTGCACCATGCAATTTTTATCTCATGTGAATATTTAAAATTTTACCTTTTTGTGGTGAAGTGTGTGTTTATGCATGTAGAAGTGATACTGGTATGTGATAATGGTATTGTGCGCATTAATCCTCGTTGGAACTTTTTCATTATTTAAATTAAATTTAACTCTGGGTGTTTAAGGACGAGTTGATTCATAGAATATGAATAATTCATCAAATTTTCAAAGTTAAAATTCAAATTCTGTGAAAGTCCTACGCAAGTTCTGTTATTATCTAAGTACTGTGAAACAACCGGACCAAGGAGAAATAATACCATTACTTGGAAAAAACTTTCATAGAACTTGAATTCAAGTTTAAAATTCGATGAATTGTAAAAATTCTATGAAACAACCCGTCTTAAAGGTCTATCGTTGAATTCTCTGAACTGTAAGTCAGACTGACGAAGACTAAAAACGACCGAGGAACTGCAAAACCACACGTCTCCGACGTCTATAAACCAGTACTGCTTTGTAACTCTGGAATTTTGAGATCAACGCAACTAAATTCTATTCGCAGCTTAATTTCCATCAATATCAATTAATGGCTATGGAGTTTTGAAGCATCCATTTCTCTGTAAGAAATAATAGTACAAGACACAATATTATTGTTTGTTTCACAATACAAGGATAAAGGGTGTTGACTTCATTTAAAGATGCAATCAATTTTTTGAATTGTTAAATCTTATTAATTACTTTAATTTAAAAGTATATCAAATCCAAAAATAATGAAATATTTTACTTTCTAAGCCCGTTTATCCCTCGGAAATGCACCTTTTGTTTATTTAGACAAATTCTCCCAGTCTCCGTTTAGCAAGGAATGTAATTAAGATGCATAGGGCTGTACAGTGTACCCCGTGCACGAAACTTAACCCTCGTGGAGTGAGAGCTACTTGCAATATTGTAATATGTGCCATTATTTGGTCCAATAAGTAAATTTCATACTTACGGCACTTTAATCTATTTCAATTAGAGTACAGGGATGTAATATTGTAATTACCTGGTAACATTGACCAACCCGGTTATATTAAAGAAAGTTTTTGTTAAATATTATATCTGTTTGTTGAAAAACCACGTAAATCTACACAAGCATATATGCAGGCAATTATATATAATTCATAAATTCTGTCCAATTTATTCTTAACTCTTAAAGTTCTGGCAGTTTTTCAATTAACGCGAAATTAGTTGGTCTGCTTCTCAAATTTGACATAAAACGTTGTATTTAAAGCAGATTTCTCGGAGGTAGATTAAACCGAGTTTTTTAATGTTCATTTTTGCGATGTACATAAACTATTGGCGTGCTTCCCGTAAGTTAAAAGCTTCTAGCGGCCTTCAATTCCATAGTTAAAATTAAGCAAAAGCTTGTAGAAGATGCCCTTTTTCAGACTTGAAAATTCGTTTTCTTTTAAAATCTGAAACATTTAAGTAGGACCTTAAAAATTATATAATATGTACCTATCAACCCATCAACTTATTATATCAAATCATACGCAGTGAATAATATGTTTCTTAAAAGTATTGACTTAAAACCAAATGAACAGAGCCTCAATTGTTCAATATGTTGTTCTGTGTAATGAAACTTTAAAATTACGAACATCTCTCTGTTTGCGACGATGGAGTGTTGTAAAGCTCGCTAGGCCGTTTGTAAGTTATGAAGTTAACGAAGCTAGTATTATTCAAGTGGGTGCTCATGGAGACTTCAGACTATCCAAAAGAAAACCATTTTTTCAAGAACAAATTTAAGACAGTCGTATTTTAAGAGTGTCAGTTGCTTCGGTAGTAAAAAGTATTATATATGAGCTCTACGTTTCGAGAACCATTTGTCAAAAGAAAACATTATTTAGTACATAATATTTAATACAATTGTTTAAATTAACAAATATGATAAATGAGCTATTTTGATGTCGACAAGAAAAATATTCGTACCTGTATATGATTAAACTGAAAGATTTATTTTTGTCAATGAAAAAAATTGTAATTTTTCTCCATCATTGATTTTTCACGTTCATGTATGTACTTCATAAGAAGACCTTTCAAATACTGTTTTTATTGAATCAACTTCTACGTAATAACATGATACTAAATATATATTGTGTAGGAAACGCAAATGCAAGTCACACACTTTTATTTGTTTATCACGGCATTGTGTCGTGGATTTCTTCGTCATTAATTTATCCAGGATGTTTTTAATATTTTGGTGACAGTGATGTAGTAAACCATAAAACATTAAAAAGAGAAAAACTCAAAAAAATGCAGAAATTAAGTTGGTATATTTACCTAAGGACGGGCTGTTTCACAGAATTTGAACAATTAATCATCAAATTTCATAGTCGGTATTCAAGTTTTGTGAAGACTCTATCAAAGTTATGTTATTATTTCCATTTTGTGAAGCAACTGGCAAATAATGCTCTAAAAAAAGAACACGAATAAAACCATCACAGAACTTGAAAATCAACTTTGAAATTTGATAAATTGATAAAATTTTGTGAAACAACCCGTCCTTAGTGTACGTTGCACCAAGTGATAATCTGTTTATAACATAAATATGAAGATACACCTAATCTAATGCATGTGCAGGTTCGTTTATTATGGAAATACATGTGGTGTTTTAAGCTCTCGAATCCATAAAATAGTATGTGCATTTATTAGGAGAATACAGGTTGATCTCTTTAAAAATATGTTGAAATGAAATGTATATTTCCGGATATCAATACGAAAAAGCGTTTCCCCAATTTATTTAACTAGTGTAATTCATTTATCAGCAAACTTATCTGCTTTCAAGTGATCCGGCATTAATCTCACATAATCAAGCCGTAAGCCGCAAATTTTGGAATCGTTTCGATAATCCGCTCGTTGAGAGATTGTCCATTTATCGTAGATTGTACCTGAGCCGTTTATCCTGTTACCGGTTACCATATTCATTTATTGACAAGTGTGGCCCTCCTAAACCAATCAATCAGTGGAAATGGCAATTTGCAGAGTGCTCGTACAATAAGTGAACCAGGTAAATACCGTCGGATTTGAAATTGAGATCTTTTCTCGTGATAAGATAAGATTTTAATTAAAATGATCAACATTAGAACTGTTAACAGATACTTTCAATGCAATTCATTTTACAAACATGTTGGCGAATTTAATCCACGAAATAAAAATAACATAGGATAATATAATAAAATGAGATTATTAATTATTGATAATTTACTAAGAATGTCTTCAAATTATTGGTAATCCGGTAAAAAACGGGACTGCAGGCCTTTATCAAATGAATGAAACAGGTTTCGTGATAAACTTTTAGTTAACTACGAATAAATCATCACAATGTCGTTGATTGTTCAAACACTTGTTCCGACATCTTGGTAACATATTCGCAGTTTACCAAAGTTTACCAGGAAAACTGTTGATTCATTTGTTAAAGGCCGATTACCAATAACTTGAAGAGATTCTGAATAAATTATCAATTCTAGGTATATGACTAACGTTGACAAATATTATGACGGCGTCCTAGGGGAGGCCGGCGGTGGTCGAGGGGTACGAATTCAAAGTCACGGGTTCAAATCCAGGAGAGCGCAAATAAGTATTTAATTTTTCCTCCGATATTAAGCATCATATTAATTAGATAAAATAACAAAATTTGTCTACTTCGCTGTTTTATTTCAACATTTTGTAGACCTAAGTGAAGTGCTGTGTCAATTCGACTGTTTGGTATTTCAGCTGTCTGTACCTAAGTTCCGTTTCCGTTTTTGCTAATGCATTCGCTTTATTTTTCAAGAAAGCCTTACTTTGAACAGATGGCTAACTTTGACTATGGTGCAATAAAAATTATATTTGAAATGAGAAATCGTCGTGTTTATTTGAGTAGTCGTTGAAAATCCCGTTTTTAAAACTTCTGGTGGTTCCGATACATTCACAAGAAGTATTCTAAATAAATTTAAAATAAATAAATAATTAATATTTTTCGCTAAATATCCAAAGAATGATGTTTTAGCATAAAATGTATAATCAAAGTGTTCCAAACAGTTTTTCGTGGCATCTACATATCCTAAAAATTCCAAAATGGGTTTTGCAAGTCGACGACTCATTTGTACTGTCTTGTTCTCATTTTTTTAAAATACTTAATACCTACCTACTTCCTGAATAAAGTTTAAAAAAAGAATCATATAATTATTTATTTGAAATAAAAAAAGTTACATAAAATATCTATAAGGTTTAAGTACCTACTTACAAATCTCATGATTTTTGAGATAATTTTAGTCTTGATTGATTTAATAAGAGAGAATTATACGCGAGGCGTACTTATCCGTTCACAAAACTAAACTTTCAAAGGAAGCAGTCTGTTAAATTTTTGTCTTGAATAGATACTTTATTTCTAATCGAAAACTAATAAGTAAGGTCACCGTTTCTCAACCTTTTTACTGTAGAGATCTATCAAAGTTTTACATTACTATCCTGACGATAATGAATGAAATGTGAAAAACTCACAAACAACTAATTGAAATATCGGCTCACAAAGCTCAACAACTTTAATTTTTGTTTCAAGATTAAGACAAGTTTTGGCTTGCACGGCGATGCTAATACGGTATCTTCCATTTATCCCACCCATTTGCCACATCATAATTGTTCGAAAAAGCCTTTTAAAATCAAATAAAAAAATCCTTCTAAAATAATTTAACTATGTGTGTTTCAAATGATGATCCATGGGCAGAAAAACTTTCAAATGAAAAACAAACTTTGCACAACAACACTTAATAGTACACACCTGAATCTGTACAAATCGCAAGTGCGTCACACTGTTGAATTTGGCATCCTCCTCTGGTCTGGATCCCCAAAATACCTGAAAAAACCCATGACGCCTGTGCTTTAAAGATTGCACAGGCGTCAATGATTGACGCCTGTGCAATCTTTAAAGCACAGGCGTCAGATAGGTATGTTGTTCTTGTTCTACCGGTTTAGCAATGGATGATGCTCCGAGGAACGGACGTCATTGATATTTCGGCAGCGGTGTGTAGTCGGAACACACGGCAAACGCGCGCTCAAAATATGTACACGGTTGACCTTTGACCCCCCCCGCTTTTACGACCCGATTTTGAGTTCAACAGTTCAACTGTTGAACGATTTGCCGGCCTCTGTGTATCCTCCTCACATAGGTCTCTTCAAGACCATTCTTCTCTCTTATCATTCTAGTCTCTTCAAGACCCATGTTCACTCCTTCCTCTCCCCAAAAAGACCTTCCACACATCATCCCCAGAGATAACATAAGCCCTGAGGGAAATTCCTTTCCTTGGGGGCCTATTATGTGGAGTTATCTTAAAAAAATAAAACAGAACCGTCGCATTAAGTAATTAACTAACACAAATGTATTTATGAGTTTATTTGGAGGTATATATAACATTTGATCACCTACTCTGTATCTTTCAGATTAACAAACCGGTAAGTTTGTGGTTTAACCTTTCCTTACTGGTGCTGTCAATTGAGTGGACATCGTCTCTAATTCCTAAAATATCTTTGTAAATTTACTAAACACAGAGTTCATATTTTAGTTATTCATTCGCAATACAAATATGTACTGGATGAAGTAATTACATTGTATAAATATTTACCGAGTGTACAGCACCGGGGCATGAGGTTTTTTTTAACACCGTTTGGGAAAGGTTGATACGGGTTTGTGACGCGGGTGGACCGGCTGCACGGAGCTTTTGAAAGAAACAGACTAGGCCCCCAGGTTGAGAAACGATGAGTTAGGTAATGTCATCGTGCAGAAATTAGTTTAGTGGATGATAATGATGGTCAAGCGCAGTAGATTACTTAGATAGATGAAATTTTTTGGTATAACGCTCCCCACCGGGCTAACCCTGTTTCAAGATGGCAGTTATTTTTGGCAATTATTACACCAAATTAAAGTTTTATCTTTTCACATGAAATTTTGTTACGATGATATCTTTATTAATTAATATCTCAAATTTAACATAAACGATGCCTGATCTAATTTAATGAATTAAAATATGTGCGTACGGCGTTTAATAATATAATTTTCCATACTTTTAACAATTAAAATAATATTTGGCACAAAATTAGAAGATTCTATAATGCAAACATGATGTCTGCAGAAAGTTAGTTTTGAGGGGTAAGTACATAGTAGGTAAGTAAATAAAAGTTGTAATAAAACATTTGTTTGTCAAGAGATTAATACACATTACACATTTCTATATCATACTTCTCCATCTTGGATTTACAATATTGACAAAAAAGTCACTGCTCAGTTATACATTCCGGACTCGGAACGTAGCTGGTTTTCAGCTTGTCGTTATTGTATGGGTGTATACATATATTATAAAGGTGCTTCCTACTCAGTCGGCAAATGTAGCCAGAAACTATGATATAATATGGTGATATAAAAACTGATGCATGACTTGTGATTTTAAAAGGATGAAACAATAAAAACAAAAACTTCTAATATCATTATAATTAGCATAAAAAAAACATAAAAAACAACCACCATTCCAAAGTAGAATCCCGATTAATCAAATGTGTACCCCTCGCGATTCTTATAAAGAAAAATATTAACACCCAATAACAAGGTAACGTTTAGGCGAGAGAAAAATAGTTTTTTATTAACGCGTGTTCCTCTAATTCGAAGGTAGCACTGACTTCTTCCATCTGAGGCCAAAACAAGTGCCCTCAACAGGTTCTTTCCTCTCAGAGTGAGTTCGGGGTCGCTTCCTCGACGTATTAGCCCAATTTAAATCAAATAAACAAAATTTGATTTAAATCAAATAATAATCACACGATCAGTAACCCGATTGTATCTCTTTCATTCGGCATTTATAAATATTATCAATGATGATGATGATGATGATGATGGTGCAGTCTGCAAATATGTCGATATTCGAGTAGACAGTGGTATTTAAAATATGTCGATATTCGAGTAGACAGTGGTATTTAAAATATGTCGATATTCGAGTAGACAGTGGTATTTAAAATATGTCGATATTCGAGTAGACAGTGGTATTTAACTTCAAAGTTTTATTGAGTAATAGCTGTAACTACCCTCAAATACAGCAGTTTGATGAATTAGTAGAGTGTATTAGAGTCACGGGAACACTGCAGTCACTCAAATATGTCGATATTCGAGTAGACAGTGGTATTTAACTTCAAAGTTTTATTGAGTAATAGCTGTAACTACCCTCAAATACAGCAGTTTGATGAATTAGTAGAGTGTATTAGAGTCACGGGAACACTGCAGTCACTCAAATATGTCGATATTCGAGTAGACAGTGGTATTTAACTTCAAAGTTTTATTGAGTAATAGCTGTAACTACCCTCAAATACAGCAGTTTGATGAATTAGTAGAGTGTATTAGAGTCACGGGAACACTGCAGTCACTCAAATATGTCGATATTCGAGTAGACAGTGGTATTTAACTTCAAAGTTTTATTGAGTAATAGCTGTAACTACCCTCAAATACAGCAGTTTGATGAATTAGTAGAGTGTATTAGAGTCACGGGAACACTGCAGTCACTCAAATATGTCGATATTCGAGTAGACAGTGGTATTTATTTATACTTTTAGAAGAGAAGAAACCTTTTATGCTTATGATGAGTGAAACACATGTGACTGAAGATATCCAAGATAGTGAAATTATATTTGATGATTATAATACCATCCGTTGTGACTCGCATAGCAGACATACAGGAGGAGTGATGATTCTCTTAAGTAATAAAGTTCCATATGAAGTGATATCAAATCACCAACATGAAAAACATTGTTGGATTTTAGCCATCAGCATTAAATCAGGAATCAAGAAAGGTGTATATACTGTTATTTATAGATCACCAAACACGAGTAAATGCGACTTCTTAACATATTTTCAAAGATGGAGCATGGAAAATTTGCAAGATGAAAATATTAACATCATAGTTGGAGATTTCAATATAAATGTTAAAGCAAATGCAGACATATACACAAAAAAACTGAAATCTATTATTCAAACTGCAGGTATGAAACAATTAGTTAAAGATTTCACACGAATTACTAATACCTCTAAAACATTGATTGATCTGGTTATCTCAAATAAATTTAACCTATGTGTTAATGTATTAGATAAACATAAAATTACCGACCATAATATGATTCAAATTCTATTAAATGACAGAGAAAACTACCACTCCAGTAAAGAAACACAAGTAATAACATTTAAAAATTACAAAAGATACAATAAAGAACTCTTCATTCAGACCTTAGAGACAATTGATTGGAATGAAATAAATCAAATGGAATATAACAAAAAAGCTGACCAGATGATATTAAACATTAAAAAATCCATTGATGAAGTAGTTCCAGAACAGAAGATACGTAAAGGAAACAATAATAAATGGTTCACAAAAGAACTACGCACAATGCAGCATGATAGAGATACATTTTACAAGAGAGCACGCCTTACTAATAATACTATGGATTGGAATAACTACAAAAAAATGAGAAATAAATACTCCAAAGACATAAAAAGAACGCATAATGAGTACATAAAAAATAAAATAAAATCGGAAGAAGGGGATCCCAAAAAAATTTGGAAAAGCATTAAAGAATTAGTACATGGCGATAACAAAAACGACATAAAAATAGTAAACTTCCCAAAAGATATAAACGAAGAAAACATGGCTAATAGCTTTAATAAATATTTTATAGAAAGCATCACTCAAATTAACAAATTAATACCTAACATTGTTTTCAACCCCACAAATGATAATAACAACTCAAACAAAAAATTATTGGTCTTCAGAAAAATAACTGCAGAATATTTATTTAACATTTTAAAGAAAATTAAATCAAAAAACAGTTCAGATGGATTAACTATTAGTGTGATAAAAGATGCTTTTCCAGTAATTGGATCTACTCTATTAAATATTATTAATCAGACAATTGAAGAGGGAAAATTTCCACAGTCATGGAAACTATCTACCATTATACCGGTCCCAAAGGTTAAAAATACCAGAAAATGTGAAGAATTTCGACCAATAAACACCTTACCGAAATATGAACAGATACTTGAAGTAATAATAAAAGAACAAATATTGCAATACTTAGATGAACACAATATTTTATACCAAGAACAATCGGGATTCAGATGTAATAATTCTTGTGAAACAGCGTTAAATGTAATCGTTGAAGAATGGAAAGAAGGAATGAATAGTAATAAATTTATCTTAGCAATATTCTTGGATTTTCAAAGGGCATTCGAAACCATAGATCGAGAAATATTGATAAGAAAGCTTAAAGAAATTGGTTTCTCAACTCTAGCCATTAAATTAATAAAAGAGTATTTGAAAGACCGAATACAGGTAACAAAAATTAATAATCAATTTTCAAAACCAATGGAAAATAAATTAGGAGTACCACAGGGATCAGTCCTTGGACCTCTATTGTTCATACTCTATATTAATGACATGGTGAAAATATTTTCAAAATGCAAAGTACGACTATTTGCCGATGATACACTTATATATATAATTGGAGAAAACTATGAAGAACTAATAAATATTTTAAATAATGAACTAGATAATGTATCAAGATGGCTAAAAATAAATAAGCTTAAATTAAATACAAAAAAAACAAAATGTATGGTAATTGGTTATAAGAAGACATCCAGTGAAAGCAAAATCAAAATTGATGGTGAAATTATTGAAAATGTTACCGATATAAAATACTTAGGAGTTATAATAGATTCCAAACTCAACTTTAACAAACATGCGGAATATACCCAAAAGAAAATTGGAAAAAAGATATCTTTCTTGGGAAGAATTCGCCAAAAACTGTCCGAAAAAACTGCAATCACCATTTATAACTCCATTATTGCTCCACATTTTAATTACTGCTCAACTATCCTTTTCCTGTGTAACGACCGAGAGCAAAATAAATTTCAAATTCTCCAAAATAGGGCAATGAGAACAATACTCAGACGAAATAGATATTCAAAAGTAAATAAAATGTTAAACGAACTAAATTGGCTAACGGTGAAACAAATGTTGACCTTGAACACGATGATATTTTTACACAAAATAGTAAACAACCTGCTACCCAAATATTTTTCGAATCAAATTGTATACAACAAGGACATACACCAACATAAAACTAGGACGTGCAATGAAATCAGGCTACCAAAGAAGGACAAAGCGAATACCCAGAATAGTATATTTTATAAAGGGATGAAATACTATAACGCGCTGCCGGAAAACCTTAAGTCTGCCCCAATTGAAAAGTTTAAGATGTTGTGTAGGAGCCATATCAAGAAAGAAAAAAAAAACATAGTACATTTAAATGTAATAATTAATTAGTCATTTGTAATCTTAAATGTACAAATTACTAAAATAAAATCAATAAATAAAAAAAAAATAAAAAAATTTAACTTCAAAGTTTTATTGAGTAATAGCTGTAACTACCCTCAAATACAGCAGTTTGATGAATTAGTAGAGTGTATTAGAGTCACGGGAACACTGCAGTCACTCAAATATGTCGATATTCGAGTAGACAGTGGTATTTAACTTCAAAGTTTTATTGAGTAATAGCTGTAACTACCCTCAAATACAGCAGTTTGATGAATTAGTAGAGTGTATTAGAGTCACGGGAACACTGCAGTCACTCAAATATGTCGATATTCGAGTAGACAGTGGTATTTAACTTCAAAGTTTTATTGAGTAATAGCTGTAACTACCCTCAAATACAGCAGTTTGATGAATTAGTAGAGTGTATTAGAGTCACGGGAACACTGCAGTCACTCAAATATGTCGATATTCGAGTAGACAGTGGTATTTAACTTCAAAGTTTTATTGAGTAATAGCTGTAACTACCCTCAAATACAGCAGTTTGATGAATTAGTAGAGTGTATTAGAGTCACGGGAACACTGCAGTCACTCAAATATGTCGATATTCGAGTAGACAGTGGTATTTAACTTCAAAGTTTTATTGAGTAATAGCTGTAACTACCCTCAAATACAGCAGTTTGATGAATTAGTAGAGTGTATTAGAGTCACGGGAACACTGCAGTCACTCAAATATGTCGATATTCGAGTAGACAGTGGTATTTAACTTCAAAGTTTTATTGAGTAATAGCTGTAACTACCCTCAAATACAGCAGTTTGATGAATTAGTAGAGTGTATTAGAGTCACGGGAACACTGCAGTCACTCAAATATGTCGATATTCGAGTAGACAGTGGTATTTAACTTCAAAGTTTTATTGAGTAATAGCTGTAACTACCCTCAAATACAGCAGTTTGATGAATTAGTAGAGTGTATTAGAGTCACGGGAACACTGCAGTCACTCAAATATGTCGATATTCGAGTAGACAGTGGTATTTAACTTCAAAGTTTTATTGAGTAATAGCTGTAACTACCCTCAAATACAGCAGTTTGATGAATTAGTAGAGTGTATTAGAGTCACGGGAACACTGCAGTCACTCAAATATGTCGATATTCGAGTAGACAGTGGTATTTAACTTCAAAGTTTTATTGAGTAATAGCTGTAACTACCCTCAAATACAGCAGTTTGATGAATTAGTAGAGTGTATTAGAGTCACGGGAACACTGCAGTCACTCAAATATGTCGATATTCGAGTAGACAGTGGTATTTAACTTCAAAGTTTTATTGAGTAATAGCTGTAACTACCCTCAAATACAGCAGTTTGATGAATTAGTAGAGTGTATTAGAGTCACGGGAACACTGCAGTCACTCAAATATGTCGATATTCGAGTAGACAGTGGTATTTAACTTCAAAGTTTTATTGAGTAATAGCTGTAACTACCCTCAAATACAGCAGTTTGATGAATTAGTAGAGTGTATTAGAGTCACGGGAACACTGCAGTCACTCAAATATGTCGATATTCGAGTAGACAGTGGTATTTAACTTCAAAGTTTTATTGAGTAATAGCTGTAACTACCCTCAAATACAGCAGTTTGATGAATTAGTAGAGTGTATTAGAGTCACGGGAACACTGCAGTCACTCAAATATGTCGATATTCGAGTAGACAGTGGTATTTAACTTCAAAGTTTTATTGAGTAATAGCTGTAACTACCCTCAAATACAGCAGTTTGATGAATTAGTAGAGTGTATTAGAGTCACGGGAACACTGCAGTCACTCAAATATGTCGATATTCGAGTAGACAGTGGTATTTAACTTCAAAGTTTTATTGAGTAATAGCTGTAACTACCCTCAAATACAGCAGTTTGATGAATTAGTAGAGTGTATTAGAGTCACGGGAACACTGCAGTCACTCAAATATGTCGATATTCGAGTAGACAGTGGTATTTAACTTCAAAGTTTTATTGAGTAATAGCTGTAACTACCCTCAAATACAGCAGTTTGATGAATTAGTAGAGTGTATTAGAGTCACGGGAACACTGCAGTCACTCAAATATGTCGATATTCGAGTAGACAGTGGTATTTAACTTCAAAGTTTTATTGAGTAATAGCTGTAACTACCCTCAAATACAGCAGTTTGATGAATTAGTAGAGTGTATTAGAGTCACGGGAACACTGCAGTCACTCAAATATGTCGATATTCGAGTAGACAGTGGTATTTAACTTCAAAGTTTTATTGAGTAATAGCTGTAACTACCCTCAAATACAGCAGTTTGATGAATTAGTAGAGTGTATTAGAGTCACGGGAACACTGCAGTCACTCAAATATGTCGATATTCGAGTAGACAGTGGTATTTAACTTCAAAGTTTTATTGAGTAATAGCTGTAACTACCCTCAAATACAGCAGTTTGATGAATTAGTAGAGTGTATTAGAGTCACGGGAACACTGCAGTCACTCAAATATGTCGATATTCGAGTAGACAGTGGTATTTAACTTCAAAGTTTTATTGAGTAATAGCTGTAACTACCCTCAAATACAGCAGTTTGATGAATTAGTAGAGTGTATTAGAGTCACGGGAACACTGCAGTCACTCAAATATGTCGATATTCGAGTAGACAGTGGTATTTAACTTCAAAGTTTTATTGAGTAATAGCTGTAACTACCCTCAAATACAGCAGTTTGATGAATTAGTAGAGTGTATTAGAGTCACGGGAACACTGCAGTCACTCAAATATGTCGATATTCGAGTAGACAGTGGTATTTAACTTCAAAGTTTTATTGAGTAATAGCTGTAACTACCCTCAAATACAGCAGTTTGATGAATTAGTAGAGTGTATTAGAGTCACGGGAACACTGCAGTCACTCAAATATGTCGATATTCGAGTAGACAGTGGTATTTAACTTCAAAGTTTTATTGAGTAATAGCTGTAACTACCCTCAAATACAGCAGTTTGATGAATTAGTAGAGTGTATTAGAGTCACGGGAACACTGCAGTCACTCAAATATGTCGATATTCGAGTAGACAGTGGTATTTAACTTCAAAGTTTTATTGAGTAATAGCTGTAACTACCCTCAAATACAGCAGTTTGATGAATTAGTAGAGTGTATTAGAGTCACGGGAACACTGCAGTCACTCAAATATGTCGATATTCGAGTAGACAGTGGTATTTAACTTCAAAGTTTTATTGAGTAATAGCTGTAACTACCCTCAAATACAGCAGTTTGATGAATTAGTAGAGTGTATTAGAGTCACGGGAACACTGCAGTCACTCAAATATGTCGATATTCGAGTAGACAGTGGTATTTAACTTCAAAGTTTTATTGAGTAATAGCTGTAACTACCCTCAAATACAGCAGTTTGATGAATTAGTAGAGTGTATTAGAGTCACGGGAACACTGCAGTCACTCAAATATGTCGATATTCGAGTAGACAGTGGTATTTAACTTCAAAGTTTTATTGAGTAATAGCTGTAACTACCCTCAAATACAGCAGTTTGATGAATTAGTAGAGTGTATTAGAGTCACGGGAACACTGCAGTCACTCAAAAAGATAGGCAAGAACCTTTGAATTCATCAAACTGTAAACATTTAAATGATACATTTATTTAAGAAAAAAGTTTGAGGTTTACATCTATCACTCTTCGTGAACTGATGATGGAATGGTTTCGGTAATGTATGACTTGATGAATGTAGTCTGTATGTTTCGTGTAAGAAAGGCACCACATCCAATAGCTATAATAATATTGTGATAGTTAGTGAGGCCCCCTTAGAATTGAAATTCAAAGAGAACTCTCTTCACTGGACCCTTTGCATTTTATAAACCTTTAATTTTGAACTAAGTCTTTATCCTTTCAGTCAAAAAGCTATTTATCACACAGCGTTTTAATATCACACATCCTAAATGAAATTATTCCCGTCACATCTTTTCATGGTGACTTCACGCATGTTATTAATGTTTGTTACGTACGGGGTAATGATATAATTTAATGATTCACTAATTTTTGACTTGACTGTAATGACTTGAGACAAAATTGTTATTACTAATTACCTTATCTCCATCGAGTTACAATTTTATTAAACTTTACAGTCTCTACCAAATGTATATTTTAATTTTACTTCTCTAATTATTTTACTTCAATTTTTATAATTTTCAATTAACACGTAATATATGGCCTATACACAGGTGCGGTAATCAAGTGACATTCATTGACAATACGGAATATTTTACTTTTCAAATGAATTCTTAAAACATTTCATATCAACATAATAAAAAATATATTTAATCATTGAAGGTAATAGTAGCGACTCTCAAAACAAAAATTTGAAACAGAAGCATCTAGGAATTGAACCTAGGACCTCAGCCTTGCCGGGGCTTTCATCTACCACTGAGCTAATTCGACCGTATCTCCTTCGGTCATCTTCAACTGTATCATACATAGACTAAGAACCACCAACATTATCTTAATTTTCTAAATGTATATTTTTATAGACTGCTATCTTTAAGGATGATAGTGTTACGGGAGGATGGCATTAAATGTTTAAAGGAAAAATTATAACACCATGCCTGTCCAGAGTATTTTATGGTAGTGAGTATTGACGGCATTGGCTTGATTTACCATACAGACCTATTTTTTTTGACGAGTAAGAAAGCGAACCGTTCTCAATATAAATTTGAGACTAAGCTTGAAAAACATGTTTGTCTATCCGTATGCAGTACAAATTGTAAAATAATTGATATAATTGAATTAAGTAGGTACCTATATAACTAAAGCGATGTTGCGTAAAATGTTAAAACTTCAGGTTGTTGACAATCTCAAGATATATTTATAAAACCACAGAATTTTTCAATAACTGAAATTCGCTAAAGAATTTAATTTATGACCTACTTTGATTTGTTGTTACCGAGTTTCTTTCCGAGAAAACAATCCGTCTGACTTGTGTAATTTCAACGTTTTGATTAAGTATGAATTGTAGTCTGTCTTTTGATATTGCGTTTTTTCTATGAAAGGCTCACAGCAATGATATATTATTATTTCCGGACCCGAAAAGTATTGAAATAAGTCAATAATTTGCACGATTGTACTCAAACTGTAGTTTTCAAAGCGTATATTTGCGAAACAAATATACATATTAATACTACTGATACATCGGACATGTTAGTTCACGTGTCATATGATGTCATGTCACAGCGTTAACGTACCGCGGCGGAGTGGCCCCATATCGCAGATTCTAATTAAATACTTGTAAAGCTATCAGGGCGGAGACGTAGCCGATTAAGGTTGAATTCCAACCAAACATGTCAACAACGTATGTGTCAATATTTTGGTTAGAGTTAAAAGCCAAACATCGAAATGAAAAACCTTACGACCCCCTCATATCAAAGTTTTACATTACTGAAGTGAAAAATAAATAAATAAAATATAAACTTGTCACGAATTCCGATAAATAAGTTTGAACCACAAGGCAGGCCGTGGATTCGATATATTTTTTGGGTGACCGGATAAATCATCAAAGTGAAAATTAATCACATCTTTAAAAAGTTATATAAAGTCATGGAAAGTGATGAAACAAAAACCTTATTAACTGGATTAAGTAGGTTAGGTTAGGTTAGGTTAATTTTTTTTTTCATCGTTTCTAATGACTTTATATCACTTTTTAAAGGTGTGTTGAATTGTCACTGTGTTGAGTTATCATGGAACCATCCATACTCGTAATAGAGTCGTACTAGCAGTTAAAAACCCGCTCCACGGATTTTTTGCTGCTAGGTCCTGCGGGCGGCACTTGGTTGTGCTTCGTCCAGTTTAAGTGATACTAAAAAAACAGTAACATTTAATAGGTAGATATTAGGTCATTCATAGAGAGAGGGTGAATATATATTGTTAAAACACGCAACAGGAAGGAGTTAATGAATAATAACACGCTAAATTTAGGCATAATAAGAATGACAGTTGTTTGAGTAAGTGAAATTTTACGTATTTGTGATGGATTATTTCAAATGAAACACTATTATTGACTACATGTCTAAAACTGATATTAACTATTATCGTATCTAATATAATTGGCAACTGATGGTAATTTTTTACCTACAACTGTTACTGTATCTTATAAAGTTTAAAGTTAGATTATATATACACCTTCATCGGGAGAGTAAAAATCTATATATAAAGGTAGATTATTATAATATAGCGCCCCTGAGGTGATATCTCACAAAAGCGGCGCTATGCAAATTGTCCAATAAATAAATAAATATAATGTTTACATTTTATTATGTACATATGAATTGATATACAACTGAAATAAATAAAATAATGTAATCTTATTAAACTTTATTTTATTAAAAACAAATAACTTTGTTTACATCACTTTATTATGTACAACCAATACATGTTTCATGAACGAAGTTCACCTCATCAGGAGTAAGTATACACCGAAGTCAAAAATTAAATATAGATTACAATTGGAAAGAAGAAGGGGGAGGAGGGGGGAGGGGTAAGAATAGGTTGGGTTTATAAGAATTAGGAATTACAATATCGTTAGACGGGAAAGACCAGTTAAGTGGGAAAATATTTAAAAGAGAGTTTATAAAAAAATCTTGTTAATTATATCTGCTTTTATATTAACATGTTTTCTAACTTCTAAAATTTCAAAATTATTTATTTGCGATGCTTTATATCCTGTGTGAAGTATTTTAAGAACTGAAAAAATAAATAACCATAAAACAATATATTCATAAAACAAATAGAATTTAATAACGGTTATTCTAATAAATTGATAGTTGAAATACTAAATAAAAAAATTAAACATAATCTCTTCAAACGGTATATTTACCCTATTTCTAAAGATAGAAATAAACAATGGCGTAGAATTCTATTTGTGGATAACGATACTTCTAAAATTATAAATAAAAACATTCCTGGTACTATTCAACCGGCGTTTTACACTAATAACAATATGAAGAAATATATTCTTAATAATAAAGATAGCGAAAATCAGGAGTTTAGAAACTCAATTGTAATGATTGTAATTTGTTTTACAAAGGTAGAACCAATAGAAACGTTGAAGTCAGAACTAAAAAACATCACAGGGCTCTAAATGGAAATAGTTAATCTGAGTTTGCAAATCATCTTTTGAATAATTATCATACTTTCGATAAAAATTCTGGTCTTAAAATACTTCACTCCCGATAATCGCAAATAAATAATTTAGAAATTATAGAAATTAGAAAACATGTCAAAATAAAATCAGATATAATTAATAAGCAAAAAAAATATAAACCCTATTTTAAATATTTTCCCATTCAACTGGTCTTTCCCGTCTAACGATATTTTAATTTTTTATTCTGATAAACTCCGCCCACTCTTACCCCTCCTCCCTCCTTCCACTTCTTCTTTCCATTTGTAATGTATATTTAATTTTCGACTTCAGTGTATACTCCTGATGAGGTGAACTTCGTTCATGAAACGTGTAGAAGTTGTATATAATAAAGTGATGTATACAAAGTTATTTGTGTTTTAATAAAATAAATAATGCCATCACAAAGTGATAAGCTTCCAGAAGAAATCTTCTTATTGAACGCTTGTTAATAGTCAAGGAATTTTGCATAAATATGTGTATTGTTAGCTGCATATTTAAATATTCGCGCCAGTCATTTGGTTCGTTCTTATACCGCCAGAGGTGCGCTCTGTCGGCCATCTATAGCCGCCGTGCGTAGCGGCCATATTCAAGGAACGCGTGATTTTTTATAAACGTAATTGTGGAAAACTTTCATTGTAATGTAATTAATCCAATGGATTGTAAACATTCTAAAACATACTTTCTTCGATATTATCCAAAAATTATATGAGGAGAACAGATGTTTTTCAAGAAATCTCGTATTATATGAGGCGATCCAATTTCAGTTTGAAATCGGGTCTTAATTTTAAAGTCTTATTTTTTGGATCTGGTCGCCTGCAAACCGAAATAAACCTTACGGTTGGTTAAAATTGAGGGGCAGAGTGGTCGAATTTTTCCTGCAGACCCCCTATTCGGGATTTAGCCGAAACATACGATTTGAATTCGACCAATCAGAGGGCCTAGATCTTCCACACGCTAGCGTAATAATACTATAAGATACGGTTTTACTATAGGTAGGTTCATTCGTTTCAGTGATCTCACGATTTAACACATTTAAATCAGATCCGAGGCAAGATATTCAAATAATTCTAAAACAAGCGTACCTAACCTTACATTTAAACTAATTGGCGATAAATAACATTGTTTCCACCACCTTTTTAATAATAAATATAACCAATGGTTTTATTCATGTCGTAACCTTCATAAAATATACTCAAGGAACCATTAGTTCTGAAACATGTTAATATGTTTTTTTATATAAATAGTGCTTAAAAAAAGTTATTTATTATTATTTACTTAAAATGGTGCCACAAAGTAATTTTAAAGATTTGAAGAGGTTAAGATATAAACTATCGACCTAGTCTTAAACAATTTGACTTTATCTATTTTTGTGACCTCACCTTACAATCCCTACCATAAATTTACCTGTGCCATCTAGAATTAGTATTTTAAGGACACGGCCCTGTGGTATATATTATCATTTTCTCAAACCACGTAGAATATGAAAATGATTTTATATTACCCTTATATTCAACAGTTTTCAATAGGCACAGCTTTCAATGTGTGTTTTGTAAAGCAGATTAAAGATATATTATTTACAAATACCTCCTTCTAGAAACACACCGGAACATTTACAAAAAATTCTGACTTTAACAATACCTTTGCGGGGAAGATTGGATTACCGGGATGAGATTTTATTTTATTTGGTTTTACGCCCAGCCAAGCTTTTATATTGATTTTAAGAACAGAATATACCTAAAATTTTAAAGCATGATATAACAGTAAACTGAAAAAGAAACAATTTTAGTAAAACATGTAACAGTAACATAAAATAATATAGAAACTAGAAAAATGCTACATATCAATCATAATCAATAAAATTACATTACCAGCACTACTATAATTTGTAGGAATCAACAAAGTGCTGGTACAGATAACGCTTAATTCTATAAATGGAATCAATACATATATCAATTGCACCCACAAACTTGTTGCCCAAATCATGCATCCTATTGGTTAGTTAGTATGTCTGATAGTTGGTTGCGTATGTATTGAAGAGGAATGTTACATTTTGTCTTGTGTTCCTAGTCAACACATGGAATTTAATAGTGCAATCGATGGAAGGACTGTCAATTAAGTTGTTAATGTGTAACAAAACCGGGTCTAATATAATTATCCAACAGTGTTATTAGATGCAATTGATTCATCAAATTGATTTAATTCATGTGTTAAATTGGAATTTTGATCTTAAAATTTGCGTACCTAAGAAATTTGTGCTGAACTCTTTTTATGTTGATAGAGCAAACTTATGCAAAGGGGACCAAATAGGTGAATCGTATTCTACTTGACTTCTGTCTAATGAAATATAGAGGGTTCTAATAAAATTTAAGGATTTAAAATCAGTTAAAATTCTGCAAAGGAATCCAAGCATCTTTAAAGCCTTATTAGTTATTTTTATTTTATTTTTTATTTTTTAAATTTTTTAAAAAGAAAGTCAAATATTCTCAGGTTACGAATAACCTGACAATATTTGAAAATCTCCTACTACCACCACAGTAAGCTATAAGTTAATTTGTGCAATTAATGACAAGTTTTCATCGAATATTACCCCCAAGTCACGAATTTGTGACACTGGTATTAATTTAATATTATTTAGGACGGGTTGTGTCGGAGAATTTGAACAATTCATCAAATTTCAACGTTCATTTTCAGGTTCTGTGAAAGATTTTTTCAAGTTTTGTTTTTATTTCAGTTCGGTCAAGGAACTAGCCTATAATGATATAATAACAAAACTTTGAATAGGACTTTCACAGAACCCGAAAATGAAAGTTGAAATTTGATGAATTGTTCAAATTCTCCGAAACAACCCGTCCTTAATGTATATTCATGAAAGATATTATAGTGAGTTTTGGAAAAACGAATAACTTGACATTTCTGAATGTTAAAAACTAAAGCATTTTGTTCACACCAATTTACCACTTGTCCGTTAAATTTAGCAATCATATTCTTTTTTATATATTTTTAAGTCGTCAGCAAATGGCAAAACTTCTACATCATTGAATTGGTCAACAATTTCATTGATGAATAATATGAAAAATATTGGGTCGAGGTCCAATTCAATAATTTACCTTGGATGCACAACAATCGGAGTTTATATATAAGTATGTGATGTCGAATCTTTTCAAAAGCTTTACTAAATTCAGTGTATATACTGTCCACTTGTTGTTTGAGACCAAATGATTCAGATATGTAATTTTCATAAATCATTGAATTACTTAAGATAGAGCGACCTGTGATGAAGCCATGTTGATTAAAAAACAATATAAATTAAGAAAAATTATAATGGAAGATATTCACGTCCGTATTTTTTGATTTTATACAAAAATTAAAACGATCCAACTCCTGAAAGAAAAATCTTTGCAACATTAAGACATCCCCGCTGAAAATATTTTTTATATGTCAGCTTTCGTTTTCCAATAGTTTTTAACTACCTACTCCCGAATTCATCCCAAATTGCACATGAAAAGCAATTTTTAACAAAAAAATATATACATGGGCATTTGGGAAATAAAATTGAAAAGATTATTAAAAATGCACTGGTGGAACAGAAGTGCTTTAAAGCTTTTTCGTGTAACAGTATTATTTCCGCCTGAGTGCTAGTTACACATATGTTATTTATTAAGTCCAATTTATGTAGGTACAGGGCGTTCATAAAAAAAAAAAACAAGAAATTTCTTAGAAACCTGACGGGGTAAGCATGATGTCATACGTACCTCGGTTTTGTCCGTTAACAGTAAGGTCAATTCCTCTCGGGTCGGAATGAAATCAACAATTCGCAATTCAAACATCTAATAAGATTTGAACATGAAATATTTGGAATTCGATTTTATATCACAGTGGTAACACGTGTGTGAGTTCACACAGCGCAAAAAAACATTTGCACAAAATTGTCCGCATAATACAAGGGGCCGACCGACCCGTGAGGCAGCGGTATGAGATCTGTCAGAACCTACCGACCAATCACAGGACGTTTAAATCTCTCGTTTTAAATCGTTCTTCATTTATGATTTGTTAAATCGACATGTAATATTATATATAATTAAACTTTTATAGGCATTGAGAGTCAGCGTTTGTTGATGTACATGAATGTATGTTTTATAAGCCACAATATTTTTCACTCAAGTTCCAATAATAATAATTGCAAGTCCCAGTGCATCGCATAGTGGTGTAGTGTTGAATACTGTGATTGTATGTGTAATGTTGGAATGGTACAGTAGCATATTGTACTGTGTAGTGAGTAGATAGTAAAAACAAGGGAGATGGGCCATGAACCATTATTATTGTGAAGACGCGCGCACGCTGCGTGTCGTCAATATCAATACTACATATAATCAATTTCGATGGCAGGTATTCGCCCTGGGAATCATTCATTGGATAACCAACGCCTCTGGCATAGGTCACCCCAAGCGGTTTGCTACATTTGGTGAATTAGCAGGGATGCTCGCGTTCGTGAGGTGATGTTTGTCCAAGTGTTGGCGGCGGACGCGTCCGCCCACCTACTGCGTGGCGGGCCAGATTAGGAGAGATCAGTTGAGGGCGACCCTTTTACCTCTCCAGCTAGACTCTCTCGACCCATCGCCATGGACTGCAGGGGGGGTGGATTCAAATGCCTGTCTCTTCTGGACACACTGACCCCTAGATTCTTACCGACACTTCAAACCTTCCCAGAATCTCTTCTCTTTAATTCCCTTAAAAGACCCTTCACGCTGCATCCCTACGGCTGGAAATAGTGCCACGCGTACCGTCGAATGATGACGAGCTGGAGCGATGGTCCTCGTAGGCAGCGCGTGGCACTACAGCTCTTCATTACTTCACCTACATATTTCCGCAAGCGACAGACGTACACGTAGCACTATTTCCAGCTTACAGTTTCCTTGTGGAGCTGACGTAAAAAAGAAAGCCTCCGTGGAATATCTCCTTTGTTTGTATTATGTATGGTGTAGTGTATAGCGAATAGCATGGTGTAGTGTGTTGACGGGGCTGATGGGCTGATGGTGGGTGATGTGTGCTAGGCCTGCGCGCAGCGAGGTAGCGGTGGGGGCGGGGGGCGCGGAAGGGGGCGACGGGGGCCCACAGCCCCAGGCCCTGACGCAGGCGCAGGCTCCCAACCTGGCGCGCGCCGTCCGACTCCTGCAACTCCACTCCCTCGACAAGTTTTACTCCCTTCACACGAGGCCAAGGTAGAACCCAACCAACTTATTAAGTCCCCATATCATTTTTTCATCAAACGTAATCAACCTCTATTGATACTCTTACTGAGCCTTATATTTTAAAACTTATTTTTTCAAGCAAAACTATCTCATTTTGGTTTTTTTGGGGTGTATCCGTGTTGCGCTTCCTTTTGCTTCTTGTGCCACAATTTTTGAACAGTCTTGCAGCTTTCACGAACAGGATAGTTGCCACATAACACCACAGGTGCCATAAGAAGAATTCTAGAAATGTGATGTTGGCGTGTTTCATAATCAAAAAATTGCTTAAAATCCAATTACAGAAGTTCGTTTCTTCATCCTAATGATTTTTTTATTCCGATGAAACAAAATGGTGATAAACGATGTAAAGCAATGTAAGAGTGACAGAGCGCGTGCTAAATAGGCTAGAACCAAAAGGGTACTAAGTCATGAAAGGCATTTCCAGTGTGTGTTATCTGAGCAGTGACAGACCTGATGACAAATACTGCAAGACTAATAACTTTTAACTAACTTAAGATAACTTGCACAAAAAAGAGGAGGAAGTGGAATACAAAAATTTTGATGTCTGTGAGAATCTTACCCCTACTCTTAATTAACTCAAATGGATTTACTTCCTTAACTTCACTTCTGTGCTTACTTTTTGGTCAGTATTTTGGTTCATTCCCTGTTATTCTTTGTTTAGTTATTATATCTATGTTTTTCAAATATGCCTTTCGATGAAAATTTCTAACTGGAATTCGTCATAAATATTATAATATTATAAGCCACTAACCCCCTCCCCCCTCCCCACCCATGTGCCCAGAGTTAACGACACTTCAGTGATATCTCTAACTTGCCTGTAACGCAAACTTATCTATCTAACATTTATTTATGCATGTTTCCTTACCTTACAAAAATATGTCTAATTCTTGCTGCAAGTTATCTGCCTCTGTCTTGAATTTTCTGATGTAGTTTGTTCCTTGAGCATGTTAAAATTTTAAATGTTTTGTTTGATTCATCACTTATAAAATTGTGCTTATGTGTTCATTCATTACCATAAATAATCATTAAAATATAATTCATGGACAGTAAAAACACTGTTTACTTCGTTTTTATTACCTCGTAAATAAATATTACATGAAATACAAATTTTAATGGTGCCAACAAATTATTATGTGGAATCATAACTATCCAAAATATCATAACAACCTAAGATTTATTAAGGTATATAATTTTAACTGGTTTTATTTTTGGTATCTTTTTTTGTACATAAATCTACAAATCACGGTAATCTTTTTGAATAACTAAAAAAGCTCTCTATGTGGATGATTTTATTTCTCCCTATAAATTTTATTTCATGCAATATTATTTTTGTCTATATAATGCGGGAGAAATATTTTCTCTCCACACACATCAGTTTATGGTAATGGTCAGAAAAGACAGAAACTCACGTTTGGTTTTGAGGTTTTCTCAAAGATCCCAGTTTCTCTCTTTCTGCATTTACTCCTCAACTGCCAGGTATTTTAAAAGTCTGATCAATGTCCTCGAATATAATTACCGTTGAAATCGGCTCACTTCCGACCGCTTACCGTTAGTAGTTTAAAAACAGATTTCCTAGTCTCTGGCGGTGGAACGAAAAATCAAATTTTCATGAAGTTTTGGTTTTAACCGAAATTTTGTTGAAATATGCACAAATCCAAATTTATGGGTAAGTATGAAAGGTGACGGACCCAAAACCTGGCAGGACTCCGATAAAGGGCAGGGCTTCAATCACTAGTAGGACTCCAATAACTGGCAGGACATCATTAAAAACTAGTATATTATATTATTATGTTTTAAAATAAAATAACATATTGCTGTAATTAATGCATCTACATACTGTCATACCGTCTTAATAAGTCAAATGGAGCTAGTGGCGCCATCTACACACGAGCTATGATAATCCAAGCAGTAGATATAATATTGCAGCAGATTTTGTAGGTGAATGAATCTGAAAGTGAATTTGGCCATGCCAGTTATTGGTGTCATTAGTAACCATAGACATAATTCCTATGTCTGTGTTAGTAACATATTTTCAATAGAAAAGTTATCATTCATTTTAGTCAAGAATAATTAATAATAATCAGTTTTTTTATTTTTCCTTTATGTGCCAAGTACATAAGGATATTTTTCATTTTGAGGTAATTTTTTTAAAAATGGAATGTTAATTTTGTTCCTTGTTTCAGGTTCGGTAAGAGGGCCAGCATGCACGCCGCCTGGGAGAGAGACAACCCTGTAAGGATATTTATTTTGTTAAGAAGTCGACTATTCGAAGAATAACTTTATATTTTACCCATCAACAAACATCTCGCGCCACTCATTTTTTGCGGAACACGGAATTCCAAACTATCTATGTACAATGTAAATCGGATAATTTCTTCAATGGTACAAATTTCTTTTAATCACTAACATATATCATGGGATATCATTTGAAAAATAATGATTATCATATTTTATACAAATTAAAGTGGCAAATCCCGACAGCTAAATTGAAAAAGTATAATAATAAGTACCTCCTGTCTACTTCGAAATAAATATAATAATAAGTACCTCCTCTCTACTTCGAATTAAATATAATAATAAGTACCTACTATCTACTTCGAAATAAATATAATAATAAGTACCTCCTGTCTACTTCCAAATAAATTATTTTTATTAATGAACATAGATATGCAACTGACTAAAAATTTCTTGTAAAAATGTACTTTTGAAAATAATTAGAATATTCCTCTTTCTCAAGGCTTTGAAGAAATAATTAACTGAAGTACGTACCTTCTAAAAGAGTAGCTTAACTCTTTGCCGGTCTTTTGTCGAGTCAGATTCGATATTGATTTTGTTTCCACAGGACCAATGTCTACATTTTACAACTATGTAAATAGCTCGAAATTTTAATTAACTGGACCGTTTTATTTTTGGTTTGAATTACACAGTGACCTTGTTGATTGTTTTTTTTTAAATCAAGTACCTATCTATTTTCAAAATATACCTTCGGATTCGGATAACGCGAGATTCAAACTTCTCAAATACAAAATGAAGTTATTGAAGGCAATATTAGCGATCCAACAGAAAAATCAAATATAGGACTTGAACCCAGGACCCTCGCGAACTGAACAACTGAGCTAATGGGTCCCATCTCCTTCGGTCAAATTTAACTGTATCATACTTCAAATTAGACCTACCAACATTATCTTCATTTTCTCATAAATCAGAAAATTTGTTTGCAAGTGGCTGAAAATCATGGATCGCAAAACAAATCTGTATCGGCACACACTCTTAGCCTCATTCATGGTCTTATAGAAACTCATATATGTCTCACCCACATTTGTCCCTCAGTAAAAACTGGCTTCGGCGTCACGTTTATAGGCACAACGAACGCAACGCAGAATATTTCAGTTGGAAATAAAAATAAAATCTCTTATTTTTATTCCAAATATTTCTGGCTTTCACCCTTCGGGTGTTTTAGATCATCTTTTCAAATAATCGAGAGAAGAGAGGTGAATTTATATGTTAATTTTGTTTAAATTAGCAAATTTCTATGGTATATGGAGGTTGGATCGAATTCCGACATAGAAGAGATGAGATTTTGAATGGAGGGGAGGAGATTTTATAATTTTATAAGGCTTCATAAAAGAGAGGATATTTGTTTAGAGAGGGACAACTAACAAATATAGAGTTTTGAAATATTCATTAAACTTTTCAAAAATCAGATAAGATGCCAAGTAGTTTTAATAATTCTATGACGGGAGGACTTATGAGTGAAAGCCTATTTTGGTTATTTAGAGATAAGTATTCGTAAATGCTTGTGATTCAAATATTTTTCTTGGAAATGATTGTATATTTGTAAATACAATTAAAAAATAAGCAGCAATAACATATTTTTAACCATTTTTTTTCTCTCGTGTAAAATTGTCTTTTTTAAAAGTCCTCCCATCATAGAATTATTTACCATACTCGTGCATATATTGTCGAAACTTTGCTAAGCTGGATATAAATTTTCAACAACCCGCATCTCCCAACCCCTTTTCTGTCACGAGGTATGGAGACTGATATGTCTATTTAACTATTTTTTTCCAAAAATTGTTTTCTAAGTATCGGACGAAGCCAGGTAGTGTTAAGCTATAAAATAGGTTTTAATGTAGCACATTTTTTTAAAATTCTTCATTATTCTAGGTGGACCCCGACCGCCCCGAGAACTGGCTGACCTTCCCCCGCCGGAGATGAGCGCCCCCTCCCCCGCTCCACCCTCCCCACCCCACACTGAACGGAAGTGACGATGGAAACGCCAGCTACCGGATCAACTGAGCAGCTCTTCAAAGATCACGCCTATTCATTACTAATTATTGTTTCTATAATGCATTCAGATTTATTTAATTTCCACATCATTTTATTCGACAAAGCCAAAAAATCTATACTTTACAGAATTAATGCAATATTCTATTTTACAAATCTGAAAAAACCGATCTCGACTTCAATGATCAACAAAAAACATACTTACAAGAAATTTAAATTTACCGCTGATTTACCTACAACTACATACTATTATGCTACGTAGGAAAAAGACAAAATTTCCGCGAGCCGAGCCGCGAATTATGGAAAAGGATCAAAGAAACCGCGGACGGCGCGACACGCCGCTTACGGTTGCTTTGTTCCTTTCCCGTAATTCGTGGCTCAGCTGGCGGAAATTTTGTCCAGTTTATACGCAGCCTTAGAGCTTCTTTTACTTCTTGTGTTCAAGGCACCATTTTCATACCCATGTTAATTATGTTACAGCTTGTTCCAATATTTGTGGTCTGAATAATAAAATAAAAATACAATTTAGGCGTGTAATTTAAGTAATAATAATATATATTTACCAAAAGTTAAAAGAAACTGCAATTATTGCAATATAGAGATAATGCTGTTCGACTTTGTTATCTTAATTCTTTCCAGTTGAAGCTAGTCAAATACAATGTCTCAACTTTCGCTATATTTCACATCTATTAAGCTTTGGCTTCGCTGTAAAGCGATTTCAATATATTTTATTTTACTGCACGGCATTTTAGTGCACTGCATCGCAATTTCTTCGTTATCTAGAATAGGTACTACAATAAATGATAAGTTACTCTTTATTTGTAAAAATATATCTTTCCCACTAATAAGCATGTATATACAATATACTTGTAATATCCTGAAAATTTTATGGTCATGTACATTCAAAATATTTTTTAAATATTAAAACTCCGATAAAAATAGTGATCTGTCTTTGAATTTGTTTTGTATCATTAACCCTTTGTTGTTAAAATTTTAAATGTTTGAATACTTTAATTTTTTAGGTGGTAGAAATTGGATAGATAGTATTAAATAAAATGTTACCTTATATAAAAAAAACAAAAAAAATGTTTTTTCAAAATATTATTTTTAATATGTTTAAACATTGAGTTTACTGATATGAAGATTTATCGATGTATCTAAAGGTTATTATAAAATAGTATCGTTTAAATAAAGTATATCAATTATATCCACGTTCTAATTACTGCAAATATATTATGTTTATTTTCTACTTTTCCTTTTACTTAAACAAATTCAAGAATGTTCCTCGTTTTCAACTTTAGCTTGAAAGCCTTATGGTTACCGAACTAAACTTAAGGGTCTAGCAGCAATTCGGTTTTCTTCAAGAATCCTGGGAATTGAAAAAAGGCTAAAAACTTAAAAATGAAATTATAAATAAAAAATGAACTAGATAGAGGTCGGAGACAGTTTTAGAAAGTTTAAAAAAAACCGTTAAAAATCTTATGTAAGAATCCTGAACATTTTTTTTTCATCCACGCAAGAGAAGGTAATGGTAACTCCGAATCTGAGCATAAATTATTGGTTTCACGATAACTCAACACAATGACAATTTTATTAAGACCAACATGTATACATACTTGATAAAGTGATATTTTGAAGTTTGTGTTTAACGAACCCAATAGAAGTAATATCCAAAGGCAAAATGAATTTATAATTTCGCACTGCAATTACAGTGCTTTGTGAACTGCGTAACTGTATTGCATTTTTAGTGTTGAAGAAGCTTATTCTCCGGCGCATAGGGGTGAAAAGCGATGAAAAAACTAACCAATTAAACTGAACTACGTAACCTATCTACCCTAGTTTTTGTTAAATCACTTATCTTGACTTTATATCTCAAAAGTGTGTTGAATTTTCACAGCGTTGTGTTGTCCAGTTACCCAAATTATAATGGTAGTCAGGTATTATTGTACGTACATCTATTCTATTTTATTTATATACCTATTTAATAAAACAAACATAAAATAACCAAAAGATTTTCCAATAACATTTCTGGGTCTCTGTTAATTTATTTTCTCTCTAGTTTTAAAATAAATCTACCAGAAGCACGAGAGCTTAAAGTAAAGTTGTCGCAATGAAAAAAATTCTACTTATGTATAATGAGAACAATCATAATGTATTTGTCTCGGTATCCCAAGGACAAACTTATATGAACAGTCGAGCTGCGTTCCTATTCTGGTTATGCCAGCGAAAAGAAAAATCTTCTTGGAGCCGCAAATCAGTTTGTGGTTTTATTGTGGACTGTGATCAATATCTGACACAACTATTGGGGAAGCTGTAGTTAAGTTAGATTTGGGAAAAGATTCGGACTTACCCTCTTTTAGGTATTTTAGATAAATATTATGGGCTTCAGGAATAGTGCTGGTTATTACTGCACAAGCTTCCGTAACAGACTAGAATTATACGCACTGAAGGGACGTGTTCAATGTTCACTTCCACGATTTTCTTAACAGATTGGTCATCTATAAAAAAATGTTTCAAATATCACTGATTTACTCTACACTGTCGGACAGGGACAGGTAATTGTGTGGAGGAATGCAGGAACATGTGTTAAATGAAGATGCATATAGTTGCGTCAATACTAATTTTAGACTGAAATTCTAATTTTGTGAATACAACACAAAATTTCTAACTGCATCTTCAATATGATGTTGATTGTGAGGCCGAAGGGAGTGCGAATGGGAAAGAATTGGGAAGAGTTATCATTTAATAGCATGTTTCTGATGTTGAGGAGACATTAATGATAACATTGTTCGTTTAAACCAACATGTAAGAAAGATAAGAAAAATAACGTCCTAGCTACTAAGAAACAATAATTTAACAAGAAATACGTAAAAAGCGATTTTTTTATTTAGAAATTAATTTTTTTTTTCTAAATAAAACTAATTATTTAGAAAAATAATCACATTATGTATTTATTGTTAATAACTCATTAACAATAAATGAGTTAATAACAAAAATAAATTTTTAATTCTTCCTGCTTTCATGATAATTGAAAGAAGTGTAAAAAGTTGTTTGTGCAATAATTGATAGAGGAGTTATTAGCTAGCAGGGAAATGAACTCACAACACTTGAGGGAACCAGATGCTTTTGACTACTTGACCAACAACCGGTCAACTACTAACGATCTCCTTTATGGTTTAGCTTTTGCGTTTCCCAAATTTAACAGAATCAAACGAATAAACTAGATAGGTAGAAGAAAAAATATAATAAAGGTCCTGAGTTCACAACCTTGTGTATCAAATTTAGACCAACACTGACATCCTTTGACGAAATGTGAAAGCGATCTTTAAGAAAATTCATTTCCATGAAAATAATTTATATTATTTACTGTCATCTATTGGATTTTTGCGAAAGTTTTTCATTTACCTGACGGTATCCCAAATGATACGAAATACAACTTTATAAACAAGACAAGTTTGCCCGAAACTAGTGATTGCCCACCCTCACTTTGATTTTCCTTTTCTCACTAACATAAGTATTATTAACACAACTATAAATATTTCATCGAAATCTTAACAGATGTCTATATTAGTTCAATGTAAATTGCCAAACTGCCATGTTTGATCAGATTTTGTGAAGTGAGTCGAAGTTTTTTTTTTAAATTTTGTAGGTATTTCTTGTAGTATCTTTATGTTTTACCTGTTATTATTGATATAACATAAAATAAACAACTAATTACCTTTTTAGGTTTTATTTACGATTTTTATCGAATAATTAAAGCGGGCAATCACTATCATTAACGTGGGAATCATTATGAACAAGTAGACAATAAACTGTACATGGCATATTTTTTTGGTTTATTTAAAGAAATCGTCATTTAGTTGTGATTTACAATAATCAATGGAAGGATTTTATAGGTAATTAATTAAATACCATGTAACTAAATATTGTTTATTTTACTCCTATCCAATGATATTTTTTATAAATTGGCATCATTTTGGCCATCAAAGCTTAGCACCACGCAGATTTTTATCATCGAATGATGTTTTTTTTGTTTGTTGAAGGGCATAAATAAAACTCTGTTGTAATGTTTTAAATTGTGTTATTTTGGAATGGAGTGTGCTTTAAACATGTAAGTTTCGGTAGAACATGCATAGCGTTTATATTAATATGTCTATATTAACAATAGGTTCACAATTAAAATATTTACTTGGTGCTCAAAATATAACAGTCGAATTGTCGACCGCTTCTCTGAACAATTGACACATTTATTTAATACACATTTATATTTAATTAAGCAATAGCGATTATTAGTCTAAACATACATAGGTAGGTAGGTTAGGTACATATCAAATTTACAACATTATTAAAAAGTGAATTTCTATAAGGAAAGGAAAAATATGTTAAAGACTTTTTCCTGATATTCTAATAATAATCGGTCAAAAAAAAGATTTTTTAAATGATGATTAACGAAGTGAGGACGTGAAAATGGATTAAAAAACCAGATGACCATAATAATAATAGTCTCATTAACATTTATTAAATTTGGCACTTTACATTTGAATATGACGCATACAACCTGTGGCACATTCTAGAAAGTTTTCCACCCGTAATAGTCACAGTTCATTATAATAAACCTTTTCAAACAATCATTTTTAAGCATAAAATTTAAGTATCTTTACTAGTAAACAAGAAAAAGGTACAAAAGTGTATCTATACTTATAAAAAAAATCGCTTATTTTCTCTTTCAGATCGATCACGTAAAATAAGATTTCAAACACAGGTGAATTTTTCACAACCGAGAAGAAAACTTTTTCTTCTCATAAAAAGCCACCATAATAAAAAAATAGAAATTATTTATCAATTCAGATTCTATGACTAAATATTAATATTTCAGAAAATTGAAAAAAAATCTAGGCATAAATAAAATTCTACGATAATTTTAAGTCTATTCACATTTTCACTAAGACTATAAAATGAATGTGTAAAATACAAATATTTATTTACATTATGTATTTACTTTCATTGCATTATTTATTTCAACCAATTTATATCTCTGAAAATTTTAGTTATTTTACTTATCTTCATGTTTTAATTTTATGAAATAGATTATTTTTTATGAAAGAAAACTTTACCTATCTAAAATAAATTTTTATTTCAATTTAAATTATGAATGAAAAAATCCAAAGAATTACATAATTCTTAATTATTTGAATAATTTAATATCCAATATGAATTCTATTTGATTAAAGGAATATCTAATATGAATTCTATTTGAATAATGGAATATCTAGTTTGATTTCTATTTGAATAAAGGAATATCTAATATGAATTCTATTTGAATAATGGAATATCTAGTATGAATTCTATTTGAATAATGAAATATCTAATATGAATTCTATTACCGAATATGATATAAATAAGAAAAGAGTTAAAGGAACATACAAGTAAAATAACGCATTATGTTAAAAATACCTACAGAAGTACATATTACAATATATCCTTCACTAAACAGAGTTTTATATAATCCAAAGTCGCGTTGAGAAATAACTTTGATAGCGAGTCTATAAATCCTACAGCCAAAACAATAAGTTAGTGACAACTACTAGAATAAGTATAGAGAGGAAGTATACATTAAGATATAATTTTAAAAAATCGGATGGAAGTTCTGGGGCATTAGCTTTAACAAATCTTTCAAGACATTCATCGTTCTACAATCCAACCAACTACAAGGTAAGTCTTCTAATAGATACTACAGCCTTAGAGAATATACATAATACTACATACATATTATAAATATTTATATAGAAGTAAGCTACCAACTGAAGATCATGAGAAAAGAGATCGTCTTCAATTAATCTTATAGAAATGTGTGAACGCCGACCACTGAGGTGACTTCATGACAAATATATAGAAGTAGGCTGACAAAAATAATTCAAAATTGGTAAAAATATATTTTTGACTCTGGTAGTCATTACAATGACTGAAAGTTCCGATGAACATCATCGAACATGATACTAACTTCGTGTGTGGGTCTGTTACTAGTGATTGTTCTTTTTGTAACTTTTGTTCAAGAAAATCGGATATATTTTGAGTTTTAGTGTCATTTTTAAAATCGGAACTGATTGGGTGAAGAATTCAGATAACCGATAAAAAACCTACAATATTTGAACAGAAAATTATTTCAATTGTATTTTTCAAAATTGAATCTGATGTGTCAAGAATTCAGACACCTTGTGATTTGTCAGGGGGTCTTTTAATAATAAATTATGATCAAAAATATCGAATGAATTAAATAATTATTTTTAAATGAGTTTTTCTTTAAAACTTTACAAGAAGCCTTAAAACACATATTCTATGTTTTTTTTAAAAATATATTTACATCTTAATCAAAATTTAGTCTTGCTTTTTATACAACTTACGGTAAGTTACAACTAATTGAGCTTTGCTTCAAGTTTGAACAAACCAACTGTCGAAAAAACGTGAGGGTAAATTTGGGATATATTTTCATGTTTTTACGTGTCAATTGAGACTAATTACCAAACACTAATTTTTCAAAAACTGTTACACATTTCGTGTGGAGTTTAACTGAATTTTTCATCAACAGTGAATTTAATAATAACTTAAATAAGCTTGTGTGTGCAAAAATATATGTTTACCTACGCCATCGAAAATATTTTTTAACATCGACAAAATATCGCTTACGCGCATGTAGTTAAATATATATTTTTTTAATACTCGTTTTATGCGTTAGTCATGTACTTACCAATATAAGTTTTATATTTTCATTTTCACTTGTATTTTATATTTTATTCGTATCACTAATTATTATTCTCGATTTGAAACGAATGTTTGAATGATGTCCTTTTGGGGAAATTGAAATATTAAAACTCATTTATAATATTTACAATAACATCACTCACAAGTTCATAAAGTTTCCAGATCAGGTCCTAACCCAGTTTTGATTCTGTTTCTCTGTTAGCTGCGGCACTAGATTCTGCTTCTATTTTCTCTTGGTTTTTGTCCATTTCTATCCTCACGACTTCCTTTAAAAGTCCCCATAGGGCGTTCTTGTCTATAACGAACAATTGATCATTCTTGTTGGGCAGGAAATTTGCCGGTGGCGTCTCGGAAACAAGCCCAAGGGTCGTCTCCGAAATGGGGATCAAAGGAAGATGCTGCTTTTCGCGGTTTATAGACTTGGGAATTTGAAGCGTCGAAAGTTTTGTAGGAACTGGCAAACTTTGATCGATTTCACTCACAGAGTTGGACAAATGTTCACTTTCGTCGGGTGTTTTCTTCTCTAGCAAATCTTTCTTTTTCAAATAGGTGTTCTTGAAAACAGAAACAACGTTTGACACATGTGTTTGAGGAGCAACGGTATCAAAATTAGACGTATTATTTAATCCCATTGTCGTTGATTTCAATTCTGAAATCGCCGTTGTTGTTGGAGCGTCGGCAGTGGAAATAAATTCATCTACTGAAATCGACAAATTGAAATAGGCTTTACCCGATGTTACTGCCACAATTGTAGAAGATTCGGTTTTCATCATTTCAGTTGTTGCTTTTGCGACTGCGGTATTAATCTCGAATGGTAATATCGAAACTGATTCATCCGGATTGTGTACAGCTTTAATACTTTTCTTCAACATTTCATGATTTTCTCCGTACGTGTGTTTGAGCGTTCCTTTCTTTCTCAGCATTGGCTGTTTCTTTTGATATGGCTGTTTCTTAGCTACATCGAAAAGCATCTTTGCCGGGTTGGATTTCCTTACAGGAACTTGCTCTTGCTGTACTACGATTTCATCTCCTGCTGGTTTATGCATGGTGGTGTTAATCACTGTTGGTACTATATCATTGTCTTTAGTAGCTTCGATGGAAGGAACAATGATCGGTGAATCCTTCGACATATTATCCACAGCAACAAGGTTCACGTCGATTTCCGCAATTCTTGTGACATCAAAGCTGGTCAGATTGTTTCGGGATTGTTCAAAACTATCAAATACTTTGAGTGGCTTATGATCGCTAAGGCTTTTTTGATCTCCTCGTTGGGGTATTTCTGTCTGGAAAGTGGTAGTTGGAGTATCTGTTGTGAGTTGATGAATTGTCTCCTTACATGTTTTTCCACACTCGCAGATCTTCGGAATATCTTGGCCCACTTTGGGAACACCAGCGTCTGTTTTGCCAAACCAGGTGATGAGGTCATCTTCTGAAATCCCTTTCAAAAGAGGACTACCAGGTTTGGTATGGAAGAAAATCTCAGCAGCTAGATCAGGTCTGGTCGCAGGGTATATTGAAGCGAAAGCAGGCCGCAAGGAGCTGAGCACAAACATGGATCTAACTTGGTAGTTGATACAGACGGGGCAGGCCGAGCTTATCTGTAAACAATTGTAATAAAACCATAAATGACGTAGCTAAGGATTGGTATACTACAATTTTATTATAAAACGCATGTAAAGAAAAAAACTAACGTTTGCAAAAGCGAACCAAATGAAGTTGTTCTTTGAGCCATGCTGAAGATCAGCGAAGTTGCCATCATCAACCACTACTGGGTTGATGGAGACGAGTTCATATCCCGAGAAGAGCGATATTTCTAGTCGCAGCACCCCCGAAAGTTCCCTACTCTTCCACCTGAAATGTAAAAATAAGACGAGCATCAATGCAAGTAACGGGAATTGAACCTAAGATTAAAGAGAAAGACCTGTTGAATTCTTCTACATATGTTTAAAAAATTTATATATTTTTAATATATCTGGGGTTGCTCATTTTTAACTCCTCAGGCTAATTTGTTCGGTTTTGGGAACACACAGCTATTACCCGTAGAGTTAATGTGTTCGCTTTTCGGAACAGCTAGTACGGTCTCATAGAAATCGTTGTGTCTTTCTACAATAGTAGTTAGAATTATGAAAAAACAGTGTTAGAAAGAAAAAGCAGTTTAATATTCAAATGCAGACGATAATTAAAATGTACACCTCTATGAAATCAAAGGTTCCATCCTGAGGTAATGTCTCATAAAAGCGGAGCTTTATCAATAAGCCAAGAATAAAATAAATAAATCCGCAATTTGCAAAAAAAAAATAAATTATTAATTATTTTTAAATGAAACAACAAAAAAGTGAGTTGGCCATAATGTTTATTTACATTTGAACTCTTTAGTAAAATATAATTTTAATTCTTTTTTCGATATCAATAAATTGATGTTCATTCAAAAAAACCATTTGATCCATTATCAATACTTTTTTATATTTCATTTCAAGATTTGAATGCTGCATAAATGAAATGTTTATTTTTAATAACAAAATTTGAAAGCGTATTTTATCACCTTTCAAAAACAGATTTTAGTTTTCAGATACGTTCAGAAACATCCGATTTATTTGTATTTTATTGATAAGTGGAAAAACACACATAATCTCCGGTTTCCTGACAGCATCTTTGAGAAAAATAATGGTTAATAGAGCAGGGGCCTGAATGGTTAAGCATAAATACATATAGTTACTTGAAGCAAGTCTTGATGTTCAGCGTCGGTAGTTTTCCTTGAAGTTCCTCTAAAGAGCTTCGTTCAGGCCTGATTTCTTCAATGACGGCTGACCACAGAGTGAGGAGAGCATTGTCTGATGCGGGGGTGTAGGTGGAGTATGTAATGCGACCCTGTTAGTAATAAGAAAATAATTATTAATTTTAATAAAACTAACCCGGACACATCGGGTGACCGTTGCCTGAAGATGGACATTAAAAATTAAATTCGTTTGCGTGTACAAAAAAAAACTCTGATATTTTGGTTATACAATGAGAAGAAACGACAACTACTTCTTTATTGTTATTGTTTTATACTCTTTCCGTCATAACTGCTTTATTAAAGTTCATTTAATGCAGTATACTTTTTTTTCACTACATTGTTACTATTAATTTTCACTATGTCTATATGATATTATGATGAAATTTTATTGTTACTAACATAATATAATATTATTGCCGTCATGGGTCAAAGCACAGTACCCTCCTTGAGAGGCTCAAGGACGATGCTGTGTTTTTATTTATGATGGCAGAATACAACTTTATCTAAAACATGCAAACATCTCAGCATAGGTTTTCCTAGTGAAGTGTTCACAAAACTTTACTACTTAACCGTTGACATACAGTTACTGATTATTTTACACCCTACTACCATGTTTTAAATTGGGAACATTTTTTGTATCAATGATACTTATCATTTGTATAAGCTGTAAATATCTGTAAACTGTATGTAGGAGTAAAGAAATAAATAAATAAACTTCAAGAATAAGCAACTGATATCAGAGGAAGACAAATGGAAGATGTAATAGAGAACACCACCAAACCTCATAGCTCCGAAACAGTCGTGACTAGTCACGAGTGCAGCTCGGAGCTGCAGTCCGCAGAGTGAAGGTTTCCTTGATATCGTTTTCTGATTAGAGATGTCGTTAGAAAATGACGAATAGAAAGGACTCCTTTCTTTAGTTAAGCATAGATTTAATATTCTAGGGATTTACCTGCACAGTGGCGCACCCAGCCCCGGTGGCATACACGAAGACCTTTGTGGGGAGCGAAGGAAGATGGAGGTGTCTGGGTGGATGGTGCGCCTTTAGCTCCACAGTGTCCGTTAGCTCCATGCCGGCGGTGGCCAGCGACACTGTAAGGGAGCGATGGCTGCAAGGAAGAAAGGACAATGTTCATTTTTGAAGACAGTTCTTCGTGACAATGTTTACGAAATACATAAGAATAATAATTTCAATGGAATACAAATTTCAGTATGTTAATTCTTGAAGAGTACGATGTACTGACCGATCGTAAGCCAGTGAGGAGAACGCAGCGAAGGCTTTGACCGCATGGTACAGCAGCTCGGTATGTGTGTCCAGCAGATGAGATCGGTAGAACAGATAGCGGGCCACGGGCTCTGCACTGCGCAGGTCGCCCAGGGAAGTATGGATCATCAGCGTGCTGAGGGAGGCCTTGAAGTCCTCTAGGCTTGCTGGAATTGTCATAAAATAAACGCCCCGAGATTATTTTTATGGATTCATGATTTTTTAATACAACAGCTTTAGAACAACGCTAACTATGTGATTTTTGCTGCAATTGCAAGGAAACTCACTTAGAAGTGGTGGATTCACTCGTCTTGTGGAGTCTTCTTCATAAAGCCAGTCAACTTCTCTCCGTGGCAGTGGGTGTGGCCAACCGAAGTCTCCCTCTTCTGTAGTGGACGCATTGCGCAGGCGTTCAAGGGCTTCAGGAATAATAGAGCTCCTGAAAATATTAAGAATAATTGTTAGCACATCATCCACAAAGAAAATATATGCCACGATGGAAATTATTACGTTTAGGGCCTCCTATACGGAGTAAGTATATTTTTTAATTACGATAAACACAAATGTTTTCACAACAGCCCAGAAGTGTCACACAATATTTAAATATCTTCTAATACTCCGACTGTCAGCAAAACTCAGAAATACTGTCAGTATACTTTACAGTCAATTTTTTTAAATTTTTGGAATATTTTATTTTTTTCATTCTTTTCCCATTTAAAAAATTCACGATATAATCTAATTATATATCGACTTACTGAGATAAAACCAAGGCATAAACCATTGCAGCCAGGGGATACGAAGAAGATACATTGTTCAAATTCTTCTCCAGGTAAAGTTTAGCTTTCAAAACTGTGTCTGCGTCAAGCTGAAAAATAAATGAAAATAAACGTTTTATTACTATAAATCTTGATAAGTCCAGGCACAAGAAAACAACGTAGTGTCACAAACCTCATTTTCAACCCCAACTTCTAATAGAGTAGCCAAAGTATCCGCAGTAACTTCCACATTTCTTTCCAGGTTCAGAACTTCTTTGGAAAGATTTTTCCACTTTTCAACGATCCCATAATCCAACTCTTCATATGCACTGGCTGTATTTTTCTTATTTATAGTAGAGTCAACTTCGTTCTCGATAGTCAGCAGTGATATTTTGATGTCAGCAGCGAGAGGCGTGAAGCTTCCATCTTCCTCTTGCCTCAACTGGACCCACCGTTTGATAGATTCCAAGAGTTCCGGGTCAACTCCGAAGAATGATTGGGCTTTAGACAAAACTTCCAAAATGTGAACTGATGAGAGATGGCTTCCCATGCTGGGGTGGTCACTGAAAGAGTTATCATTTCTTCGGAACGAGAGTAAGGTTTGAATCTGAAAACCAAGAATGTAAAACAAACGTTATAGTTCAGCTAAGGAAAGAATTGCTTCAACAATTTATGAGCATAAGGGTTTATGTATAATGCATGATATTCTTTGTCTCCATTTTATTCATCATAAGCGCAAAAATCGTCGTGTAATCTAACACTACAATTCAATGATATTGCACTGGTAATTACTAGTCGCGCAAGTTCGAAGCCATGGCATGCGACGTGTTCTTCTTCCGTGTCTACCTAGAAATTATCAGACGGGTATTCTGGATTTGTTGTTTCTTGTGTTATATGTGCTTTTTTATATCCATTTTAGAACCATTGTAACTTTATATTAATAAACTTTACAGACTTTATGAGGTTTTGTATTTAAAAGCAAAGCCGGTAGAAAAAAGTTGTTCGAACAGGATAGGATATAGGTACTATCCAAACCACCGACTTCATTTAAAAGCTATAATAGCTCAGCTAAAACCATGACCACGGAAATATAATTTTACAAGCTAGTTTCAAATAATGATTTGGTCTTACCAATCCAGGGAGTTGATTCATCATCTCTTCATGTTCCGTCAGATTGGCTTGTTCCAGGGTCAACAGAGGTGCTAGAGCTGCGGCAGCAGCAGCCAGGCTGGTGGGCGGGTCCACCGCCATGGTGAGTCCGGGCTCCGTGACCACCCCAGCTCTCAGTCCAGCCCTCGAGGCGGAGGGCAAGGCCAGTCCACCCGCCACAAGGAGTTCTCCGGAAGCTGAACCCGGAACGGCCCAGCGAGGGAGGGACAGTTGAACCACTTGAGAGAAGCCGGCTTCATCATTGAAATTCCAAACCCTAAAAAAGTAAAAAAAGGATCCTATTATCAATAAAAGATATACATTTGTTTTAGACCACTTTAATTTTAATTGCACTCTACCGGTTTCGGAAGCACCCTTCCTTCGTCAGGAGAATATTAAAACTCACCTATTAGGATCCTATTAGTTTTGCAATCTGATACGATTGCTTTGAGTGCTATAAGTGAAAAAGATACTCTAAGGGTGCAAACAAAAATAAATGCTATCCAGTTTCAACCATTTTATCATGTTTTTTTACTATGTAGGCTAAACAGGTCATGGAAATATTTTTCTTTTTTGCCTTTGATTAAATCGCTTTGAAATATCATATATCAAATATCAAGATGGGTAAAAATCGAAGGTGGGTAGAGATGTTAAGAAACATTTAGGCCCAGTTGTTTCGCGAAAATTCAAATGCGACTTTGTCTTCAAATAGCCACTTACGCCATTTTTGATTTATTTTTTACATTTTAAAGTTTCCGTCAAGCCCCGCATTCCGAATTTCTACAGATTTATAACATATTTAGGTTTTTAAGTTCCTAAAAAAATATATAGATTATTTCTTAAGATGTATATTTGTAAAGCGGAAACAGTAATTTTATGAAATTCAACAGACAGAAAAAAATGCAAAGTAAGATCCGAGAATTGTAACACGTTTTTTCCTATTATTTAATATGTAATAGGAATGAAAAAAAATACAGTTTATCTTTCAATGTAACTTTTGCATTTGTCGAGAGAATTTTACTCTATTTCAAACAAGTCGTTTTTAACAACTGGGCCTTAGATTCTTAAAACACGAGTAACAAAATATACTTTTTATTTATTGGATTTTTTACAAATAAATAACATAAAACCGTGGTATTGGGGAAAAAGACAGGCCAAGAATGGAGTTTCAGAGCGATTCAGACAGCCATTCTGGTAGAAGCGTTAAGTCGGCACCAACCTAAATTCAGCCTCCTCCCCCCAGGGGGCCATGAAGCCCACGTGGCGCACCCTGTGTCCGGAGTCCAGCCGCCACGTGGCCAGCGCCGGGCCACCCCCCGGGCTCGCCCCCTTTCCCAGCGACAGGGTGCCTCGCTCCCAGGTCACCCAGTAGGTGCGGAACTCGCCGCCGGACAGGGCGTCGGGGGTCTCGGCAGAGGCAAGGTGTACACTGTACCCTGAAAGCGGTTGGTTTCAATATTACTATGCATTCGGATTATAAACACGATGTCCTCTTGATTGATAGACGGAAATAAAACAATTATAAGAGGTAAAACAAGAAAAGACCACGACAGATAACTTTTGAGCAAGGAAGATCCTCGGGAATGTCGTAGTTTTAACTTCCTAAATACCAGTTATCTCAATTAGGGAGGTAATAATTAACAGTTTGGTAAAAAAACAAACAATATTGTACAAAAAAGTCTAAACATCTGAGTAGTGTGTAAACGTACTATGAGAAAGTACATGATATCCTAATGATTTAATTTCTTTATATTTATGTGTCTTGTATTTTTTGTAATGATTACGATCAATCAATATTCCAAATAATATATTGATGGTGCATTGAAACCAAAACAGTTCTACTGACTTCGGGAAGTTTGAAGGTAAGGACACACTGGGCACTGCATTATTACGTTGCACACCTGTATTACGCACGTAGTATCGCTATTATCGATATCTTTTGATTCTATGATTCTAATTGATTTTTCGTTATGATACTTCGTGACATCTTACTGAATCTATTAGTTGTTTATCTCCCATTTTAACAACAAAACTAACACAACCTTACGTTCAGATGGCGTTGCGTGTGGCACGTGTGTTTCTGAAGCATTTGTTTTCTTAGAAAATCTAGTAAATTCTCCAGATATCTCAATGCGTTGCGTGTATTGTAGTGTATATTTATTTTTGCATAATTTCAGCCGCTATACAAAATACCAAGTTAGTATTATTATTAAGAACGAGAGATCTACGTAAGGTGTACAGTACGTAATGAATAGTTGCTGTTGGTTTATAAATAGTGGCTTTATTTATAGCGGTGCCTGTTTTCTTTCCTTCATTTAAGTTACCTTACAAAGATAATATATTATGTGTGTTAGCTCGCTTTAGTCCACTGCTTCGTAAACAAATTTTGAATGATTTCGGGATCACGTTTAACCTTCCATCACATTAGTTTCGATAAAAGGACTCCTTTAGAAATGTTCCTTCAGCATAAGTATTCTCTTTGAGAGATAAGACCAAAGCCATTTAATATTGAAAGAAAAGTAGAATATTTCCTTTGTGATTTCGCGAGGGATAATAATGTAAATATCATTTAAGCCGCTTTTGCTAGAAAGGAAAGAACGACTGCGAAGTTTCCTTGTTATAATAAAAATTTCATAGTTAACTTTAAGGAAATGGTAGTGTTATATTTAATGACATTAAGTACTTTGTTTCTTCAAGTTTGGGGTGTAGCATTACATGATTTTACATGTAATATGTTTTAGTCTCTTTAAAAAAAGCATCAAGTATCTGGGTTCCGCAGAATCTGTCATATTTAATGCACAAATGCAATGTGGGTACTCTGTATCGGTCTATTCTACAGGTATTTTAATGGAGTCTACTCTAAGTAACTAGTAGCATTGAACCGCTTTTCACCGGTGCACGTGTATGAAACTCGAGCGGGACACCTGTTCACAGTTGAATTCGGCTTAGTGAGAACTGGTCGTTTCCATGTTCTTTTTGTTTTCTCGTTTTTGTATACATGTGTATATATGTGTTTAGGAGTGACGCCCGTATGAATCCACACCTGTCACTGCGGTGCAAGGCGATGGGTCAAGAGAGTTCGGCTGGAGAGGTCAAAGAGTCTCCCTCAACCAGTCTCGACCGTCGGCCGATTCGGTCCACCACGAAGCAGGTGGGCAAATGCATTTGCCGCCAAGACCTAGACAAACCTCACCCCATGATCCCGGGCATCCCTGATAAGTCACCAAACGTAGCAAACCTCTTGGGGGACCTATGGCAGGGGTGTTGGTCATCTAATACTTTTTTATATTTATTGCTATGCAACCCAGGAAACCCGATTTATAAATGTGTGCATAACTATGTACCTATTTGTTTTCCCAAATAAAGTTAAATAAAAATATAAATAACTAAACCAAAAAAGTAAGAGTTATTTGTTACCATGTTGTCCCCTTCCGATCCAGGTAAGCGAGTTATCCCCGTCCCCGATGGTGACGTGGTACATGGAGTCCGTGCTCTTGCGTTGCTCGCTGAGCGCGACGCGCACGGCCTTGCGCGCGCGCACCTCGAACACGAGCCCGGCACGGTTGCGCGGCGCGCTGATCCACTCATAAGCGTACTTGTCCTTGGCGGAGATCAGGGTATGTTCTGCGCAACAAGAAAATGACTTACATTAAAATCTCCTTAACGCCAAATATGATGTAGAAATGTGTAATATTGACAAAAAATGTTTTATTGTAATTATTTTAATTTATTTTTTGGAATAACTTTATTGAGTAAAACCTCAAATTGTAATATTTAATTGAAGACAATATTAGCGATTTCTAAACGAAAATCTGAAACAGAAAAATCAGAAAAGGATACGGTCACATCTAGACATTGTTGGTAGTTCTCATTCGAAGTATGATACAGTTAAAAGTGACCGAAGCGGATAGGGTCCCATTAGCTCAGTGGTAGAGCGTTGCCCCGGCAAGGCAAGGGTCCTGGGTTCGAGTCCTAGATGTGACCGTATCCTTTTCTGATTTTTCTGTTTCAGATTTTCGTTTAGAAATCGCTAATATTGTCTTCAATAATGAATTATTTTAATAATTATCATCTCAGCGATCTACTCTAGCATAGTTTTGTGTAATTACTACTAAAGATTGATGCCAATATAGAGTAGCGTAACGTTTCTTCATCCCTGCTTCCCCTGCGACAAAACATTGTGATGGTTATTGACTTATTTTTCTTTCATTTCTCGTGATAATAATTAAATTCCTCTGCCTCCTTGTTTTTTTAATGGGATATTCCTCGGGCGTAGTTTTCTGAAAACATACTTCAGTCCCGTACAATCTCTTTCATTGAGGACTAGTTTTGATGGTGTGCTTGCTCAACAAATATTATTTGTTTTCGTAGAATCGTAAGGGTGTACCTTTCTCCTTCGTTATAGTATCTTTTACGTGACAGAATATAATTCATATGTAAATCAAACTTAATAATTCAAGATAAACTTGGAAGACATCAAATTAATAAGTAACCTTCCCAAATCACAATTAAAAATATTTTATTTTTATTTTCCCGAATACTCCTTAACAGTAATAGTTTTTCAAATGATCCTGTTATTGTAGATTTTTTTCAGTAATTTCTCGAATTGTGCGAGTTTATTTCGTTCAATCTTTTGTATTGACAGCAAAGAACTCTATTGCCTGCCATACATCACCGGAGTTTTACTAACAAATTAGCGCGTAAAATTTGGAAAGATAGGAAAAAATTCTAACACCTTACGATACTTTTCATGTATTGTAGTAATATTTGTCGAACTCATATAAAATATGAAGGTTTAATCGCGGCTTTGAAGGTTTCCTTGGCAAATCAAAAAATGCTTAAAATGTAATAATATTCAAAATGATAATTACTATTTTCCATCTCATATTTGGGAACGCTATGAAGTTAACATGTGTCTTGCTTAGATAAATACTTGTCATATTTTGAAGAAGAAGATAACATAAATAAATCTAAACGAATCTAAATTTAGCTAGGCTTTATTTGACTAGGTCTGAACTAGTAATCGAATCCAGGATCTTCGTCTTACAGGGACAAAGCCTCATCCAGCTCGGCCATTGGTACCAAATTATTTTACGTAATTTTTTCCGATCTCATATTTCAAATTCAGAATTAACAATATTATCGTCAGCAAATTATTCCCATATTTTTGGCTGCAATCTTTTTGAGTGATTGCTAAGTTCTTAGGTTGACTTTGACACTTTTTATAAAATTCTAAATGACTACACATATAGACTTGTAGAAAAACGTATTTACAATACAATTGAATTGAATCGAACCGAATCGAACCGAACCGAATCGAAACGAATCGAACCGAATAAAATCTAATCGAATCGAACCGAACCGAACCGAATCGAACCGAATCGAACTGAAAACTGAATCGAACCGAATCGAACCGAACATAATTAAATGGAATCGAATCGAATCACATTTAATTTAATTGAATTGAATCGAAAACGAATCGATACTCCTTTATAAAACAATTCCCATTCACAAATGAAAAAAAAAACTTACCATTAGCACAGAAGTAGGCGCTCTCGGTGTCCGTCTTGCCTCTGCCCTCAGGCCGCACGGTGATGCGCGCCCCCCGCACCGCGTGCAGTGTGGGGCTCCCACGGGGCCCGTCTTCCGCCCCGCTGGGCCCGCAGAACTTCACGGCGTAGCCTGATATGTCGGCTGCAATTAAAGAAAACAAATAATATTATGTTTAATCATAGATGAAGAAGACAGTATTAATAAATCACATGGAAAATAAAAATATATTATTTATTATAAGCAATAATATTATTTTTTTAATGATGAACTAATGTTTTTAAGACAAGGTTTTTTATGCATAGCAAAAATTATTATAAGCAATAATTAGTCGCCTGTAATATCAATAGAAATTGAAAATATCTCCTTATAAAAATAAAGTTGGTTGTTTACAGGGTTCCATGATAACTCAACACATTGACAATCAGCACACCTTTAAAAAGTGATATAAAGTCATTAGAAACGATGAAAAAAAAATTAAACCTAACCTAACCTACTTAACCCAGTTAATAAAGTTTTTGTTTCATCACTTTCCATGACTTTATATAACTTTTTAAAGATGTGATGAATGATCATTTTGACGATTTATCCGGTCACCGTTTACAGGTGGAGAAAAATATAATACGCAGTAATTGTTGATTGAAGTAATAGTATATATTGAATTATTTGGTATGTTAGAAATAAGCCAACATGGATCAGTGGTCCAGAGCGTCTGACCGGACATCAGAAGGCGCGGGTTCAATTCCCGTCGGCGGCATTTATTTTTACTCGGGAGGTATTTTCAATTTGTATTGATATTACAGGCGACTAATTTTTGCTTATAATAATTTATTGATCTCATTCCCAACCCCCAAAGTTACCAATATTATCTCCAATTCCAAAGTTTAAAGTTCCACTCAATTTTTTTTGTAACCATATAGGGTATCTTTTTCTATTTTGAATATTCATTGATTTACTATAAACCCTTCGTTTTATTTGCTAAATTGTATTTTATTTGACGGCCTCCATGATCGAGGGTTAAGGCTTTCGACTAGCAAGCAGAATATCGTGGGTTCTAATCCCAGCGTGCACAAATATGTTTTTTTTTTCGATTATTTGTATTTCACAAATTACTCATTTAAAATAATATGTAGTATATGTGCAGCACACGTGGAAGATACTCTCAGTATCGCCCTGGTGCAAGACCACCATTCAGAATGAAAACAATGAATCCATTGAAGCGTTGTTTGAAATGGTTTAGGCCGTGTTTGGTGATCAGATCTGAATAGCCTGGTACTTTCCCACTTCCCTCTTTCCCATCTCATTCCCCTCCTCGCTAAATTCAGCCTCACAACATACTCAAATCGGGGATGCAATAGTCGCACTGGCTCCAGACGGTGGGGAGCAGTTAGGACTTATTACGGTTTCACATAAAAAATATACAGTTAAAGACTAGTTTAGTCTCATACATAACATCTTCAGGGAAAAATAAAAAAAATGTGAAATCTACAGAAACAGAACAACATTGCATATAATAAGGCGATTGTTATTTTTGTTATTGGTGGACAATTTTTGAACAGTTCGAAGAAGCACATCGAGTTTTTTTTTTTTAATTTTTTTTTTTATTGTTTATACATTATTTTACAATATTTCATATTCTAATTCAGTAATGTTGGCCTCACTGGGTTGTTTACCCGTGCTGAAGCCCCCATTTTATAATATAAGAATTTATACATTAAAAAAAAAAACAACATTAAAATAAAGATAAATTTAAACTAAAAATAAAGATTAAAAATTAAAATATAATTATCACACTAAGAGAAAAATATTAAAGGAGAATGTATGTAAATTGGCATTTACAAATAATGATTTATGTGTTTGTGCGTGTTGCGTGTTTTGTATATTTTTTGTGTTGTTTTATTCTTTTATGTTATAGAATTTTGGTAATATTGTCTTTTTTGTTCTTTAATCCATTTTTTTATTTTGTATTTGAATTTATTATTATTTTCCTCAATTTTTGTTTCAAGTGGAAGGCTGTTGAATGCTTTAATAGCGTGGTATTTATGGTGTCTTTGTCCAAAGGTAGTGTTTACCGTCGGAGTTTTTATGTTTTCTTTGTACGCTTGTCTGACCGGTCTATTAGTGATATTTTGTGTTTGTTGGGGTTTGTTTTTTTGGTCGAAAATGTAGTTTAGTAGTGTTTTAACATATAATTGGCGTATATCAAGTACGTCAAAGCTTTTAAATATTTGGTCTGTGTCGGTTAGTTTATGTTTTTTGAGTATTACCTTTAATATCGTTTTCTGTGCGATTTCTATTTGAGTGATAGCTGCGTTTGTTGCTGCTCCCCAAGCAATTATTCCATATTCTATTATTGATTGGCATAGTCCAAAATATATTGTTATCAATTGTTTTATTTTATATATGTTTCTTATATTTAAGAAAATGTGTATTGTTCTGAGGAGTCTATTTGTGATTTGTTTGATGTGATGTGTCCATCTAAGATTATGGTCAATTACGATTCCTAGATACTTTACTTGTTCTGTTTTTTCTAGAGGGGGGCAATCGCAGATGTTGGTGTTTATGCATTCGTGTATTTTTATGGTATTTGTATTGTTTTTTGGCTGTCCTGTGTTAGTTATGCTGTACGTTGTGAATTTTGTTTTCGATATGTTTAGTGTAAGTGTATTTGAGTCCAACCATTTTTTCACTTGCGTGATTCGCTATGTTATATACCTTATTCCAATCCTTAGATTTAAATAGTAAAACTGTGTCGTCTGCGTAACTAATCATTTCTCTATCTATTTCCATGCTGCAAAGTTCATTTATGTAAATTGTTAATTAATTAAAAGGTTACTTCGTATATATTGTTCAAGAAATTTATAAAACAATATATAGGTACGTACTTGATACAGAGTAATAATTCATATTGTATTGATATTGTCAAAAGTAATTCTAAAAATTTGTAGCGTCGATATTAATCCATTGAATAATTAATAATAAACCGCTCGACCTACTTAGGTACGTACTTGCTAATTGCTACTTAGGTACGTATTTGCAGCCGAAATCAAAACAAAGCAACCTACTTGCCTACTCGCGACAATAATACTGAAGCCCGTCTGGGATACTACGAGAACTCGCCAGAAGGTTCGAGTCCACGGCCTATGCTTAATCGCCGCAATGTCGAAGGTTCCCGAAACACACAGTCTGTGCGAGTGCCTAGAATTTAGTTGCCATCCATCTACCTACTGCCGCCGTCGGCCGAGTAGTATAAATAAGCCCGACGCAGCGAGTCAGTCAGTCAGTTAGTTATCTATCCGCCGTCAGTCTACAAGGCTCAACGAGTGATCACCCGCGCTCTTCTTACTAGCGCGAGGGACACGTACCCGGCTTCGCCCGTACCATCATGGACTGTATCGGGACATCATCATAGCGCCTCGGCCACGTCCGCGGCCAGCGCTACTCGGATTACAAGCGCCCTGGTTCCAGCGTCTCTGACCAGCGCTTCTTCCACGCAACCATGACCACCACGAGGACACGCAGCATCCTCACTGGTCACGCCGTTCCCGTTCAACCGCCTACAAGGTCCGCCGCACCTTCGGCCGTCTCGTCAGCACTGGAGTGCCTGAAGACCTACGTTCTTCGCCAGTGCCTGATCTTCATCGAGTCCCGGTCACCAGCGCCCGGCGTCGACTCACTGACCCGCGCTTGACCAGCACATCACCGCAGCGTCCGGAGTACTCAACATCTGTCCTACATCATCTCCTCGTCACGGCTACTGACTCACCAATAAACACATGTGACCTTCACAACCTTCTTTCATTTCGTGCCTCACCATTGATCCCCAAAAATTAAATAATTTTTATCTACCTTTTAATTCATTGACGTTTCCCATAAAAAGCTGTACTTGGATGGGACAACCGATAACTTCGTTACCTTGTAATTATATTAATTGATATTAGGTTATCAGTTTGCCCACGAATGTTTTTTATTTCAGTTTTTTTAAATATATTTAACCATAGTCAATGATATCATTGTATAGCTCGTAATCTTACTCCAGGCGAATGCAATGGTTAAGAAAGATAAACCATACAATTTAAATGATCCCCCAAATATTCCAATGGACACATATCATTAAGACCCCAAATTTATAATTAACTCGCATTGGCTCCACATAAATGTCCCATACTAGTAAACCTGATTACAGAAACACCGCTTTCAATACTTAATGGCGCCCACAATTACTGAACCTTTTTCTTTGCGACAAACTGTTTGCAGCGACCCAGCCCCGCAAACACCGCTACGCCCCGCCACGGACCTCGAACCCCGGAGCATTATTCCCAAAAAGCAGCAGATGATGAATTATTCAACGCGGGACCTCATTTGCGGCGGCAAACAGGAGCGGGAGCCGAGTGGGGCCTCGGGGAGGCATTAGGGCTAGGGTCTGGCCTGCATGGACCGAGGGTGACTTGCAGGGACTCATAATAATATATAGCCGGATATGGGGTGATTTGCTTTTGTTTTATCCGAAAATAAATCACGATGAGTCATTTAAGATTGATGGGAAAAAAATCTGAAAGTTTTTTGTTTTGAGGATTGAAAATACTTGCTTATCTATCATCTAGTCGTGTACCTACCTTATACCTTCATTCACATTCTCGACTAGTAATCCGGAGGTCGTGGGTTAATATTCCAGCACACGCAATTTAATTTTATTTGATTTTTCTTCTATTTTTCACAATAAACACCATTAAATTGTTTATTTATGCAAAATAATATGCCTATAGTATATTTGCTGAGTGTCCCCGAGTGGAAGATAGTGCAAAATGAAAAATGCTTAAATAGGCTAAGCCACGAGAATAAAGGGCGCTTGACGTAGGCTTAAACCATAATTGTGTTATTTGTTGACAAATTAGAGATATCTAATAAATGTAATAATACCAATTAATAAGAATTTTAAAACACGTACACCCATGGATCGACAGCCAAAATTAGTTTGTTTCCTTTCCACGCTACAAGGTTCACAGAAAACTTATTAATCCCAAAAGCAAACAAAACTATTTTTCAAAAAGACCACACTACATGGCCATTAAAGTATATAACAACCTTACACGTAGCATCAAACAAATAACCGACATACTTAAATTTAAATCAACACTAAAAACATTTCTTTTAAACAAATGTCACTACACCTTAAATGAATACCTTACATAAATTAAATACCTCTGTTTTTTTATTTTTTATTTACATGCATTTGTTAACATGTAATTGTTGGGTTATGTAATATAATGTGTATTTGTTTGGTTAGCTGGAAGAAATAGGATGTAACCTATAAGCTATACCCTTTGTACTCTTTTTGTGCAATAAATATTTTTTTGAATTTGATTTTTTTTTAAAGTTCTATCTCATTGCTGGACAAGGGCCTTCCTATTTCCGTGCTCACTTAAATATCAGGTGTTTACGGTATTTCGGTTAGTTCAGTATACTATTTTATGTCAGTAACTTGAAAAACATACTATAATTTATCGAAGGAAGCAAACACTTTGCAAATACTATAATTTATTTAGTTTTTTCTTCTCGACAAATTTCATTTTCGGTCTAAGAACCATTAGGTTTTATGAAAGTATATTTAATTAACCCAACCAAAGTGAGAGTGTATATATAAAAACATTTTTCATTTTTTTATTTACACGAAACCTTTCACTAAATAGTAACTAGCAAGTCTCAAATATGTAACAACATTATTGAAAAGTTAGGTAATATTATGTATCTCTTTTCCGCTAAGCGGATGGCTAGTGGCTGGTATCTGGGGGAGACTGGGGTGGTTGGCGTCGACGTAGCGGCGTCTCTCCCGAGACATCGCGACGCCGACGTTCACAACCTCACCAGCCTTATCGTATTTACTTAAAGAGATAAATAGATACTTTATCGTAAAACAGCACCGGGAAATCGATAAACTTTATTCGTTTAGTATTTAATATTCTAATCCATTTATTCCCCAACTTTATTGATGTTTTGAACTTATATCCAATACTTATTTTTTTAACTTATGTCTCTATACTTTTATTTAAATTTTATTTGTTGTATAGTTTTGATCTATTTTATTTCTTTCCATTTAAAAATATATATGTTATAGAAAGCTATTTCAACACTGATTACATAGCATTGCACTACCTCTACATGTAGCCCTCAATAAAAGTATTATTATCATTAATGAAACGTAAATTGTTAATTTTTTTTTACTACTCTTGAATAAAAATAGTTTATCTACTGTTTTTTACATTGTGTTAATTATTAAATATTCGTGATAATTATGTAAGTTAGATATTTGAATAGCGTTTTATAACTAATAATTGAATGCCTAAGTGTTTTTTAGATTTTCTTGGATCAGGTAAAACTAATGTTTGTTTCTTAAATATGTGTAAAAAAAATCAAACAAGCAATGATTAATGGTTAACGCATAATAAAAAAAAAATACGTAAATTTTATACCTCACGATAATGCAGCGAAAAAACTTTGTTCATAATTACGGTCTTGCTGATAATACCTAATATTCGGTAAGTTCACTTTCTCCGTTCAGAAGAATATAACCAGTTGATTTTATTAATTAATGGTTTTAAAAGAAGTTGTCGAAATATTCAAATGCTTCAATCCTACAGAAAAATCAAACTCGTTGTGAAAAAATAGGTAAACTTAATTTAATAATTTGTAATCGTTAACAGCCTATGATTAATTTAGTTAACCCTCCATTTAATAATGGAGAATTACTGGAAATCAATGTTGACAAAATTGGGTCATTTACATAAAAAATATCTTTGAGCCCAACAAATTATTATAAATTGACAATTTATATGAAAGTGTAATAAATTGTTAAACAACAAACGAACCAATACCGGACTAGTATGGGTGTGTACTATAAATGAAGAACATATTATGTTTTTCCCTCTGTATTGTTCGAATTAGCGCTAAAACACGAAATATGCAGTAATAATTGTGAGAGCGTATTGCGCAATAAATTATATGAATGGACCTTTATTTTACCTCAGTTATTCAGATTGCGTTTTCAATGGAAAATTTGCTGTTTTATTCCCGTTTTATTGCCGAAAAATATGGGAAATATTTTCCGCGTTCGCGGCCTTTTACGCTTTTTTATATGACCCGTTTTTGCAAGCGGGTAATAATTATTGTGGGTTATAATATTTTGTTATTACGCTATTTTATATCGCACATACCACACCGTAAAAATAGACAGTGTTAAAAAAGGTTCAAATACTAGTAAAAATCATGAAAGATTTACCTGCAAACAATAATTGAAGGCAAACAATAATTACGATTAAGTATGAGAGAGGTATGGAATATAACAAAATATTATAACTATAACAGACCGGCATTATTAATTCAATCAACTACAATGAGATACAGTTCAACTGATAGAAGTAACGCGAAACAAACAATGATAATCACTTTGTTACACAATTACAGTAAGACTTGACGAATGTCTGACAACGTAATGCCCTATTAACAACCAATTATATACACGATATTAATAGCGCTCAGCTATCAGATATTGAAAATCGAAATCAATTAGCAGAACAAATGCCGATGCTAATTCGTAAACAGTAAACAGTGAAAGTATGGAATTACGTACACCGATAGGGATTCTGTCGGTAGAAAGTATAATAGATGACTACGAAGTAGAAAATACAAGTAGGGAGGTTGATTGAAGTTGTACGTAGGTAGGTATATCGAATACGTTAGTAATGGATGTAAAGCAGGTTATCCTGTAGTAAAAAACGATATACAATCTGTAATGTAGGTGGAAGCGGTGTTTGTATATCCAATGAGGCGATGTTTTAGTTCAGGTGTTTATTGGGAAGATGACAACTGTGCAAGCATTCTATCTCGCTTGCACACATTCACACATTTGCTCTTTCGTTCGCACATTACAGAATCCATTATATTAAATAATCATTTCTGTATGCTCTATTCTGAAGTATTGCAGTAGGTCATGTCGGTAAGGTCATTAATTTGGTAAAGTTACTGCAACGGCATTTATGCCAGCCTTCCAAAATATCAAATTGACAAACTTCAATCAGTGTTTTATGCAGCAGCACGGCTCATAACCGGGGTTACAAAATATTCGCACATTTCAGAACACCTTCGTAACCTTCACTGGCTCAAGTGCCCTGAAAGAATCTAGTACAAACTGTGCTGGATGGTGTTTAAATCCATCAATGAAATGGCCCCACCCTACATCTCTGAACTATGCTTCCCGGAAAACACTGGTCTGAGGCAGTCAACGCTTAGATCAGCAACATCAGCAGCTGTAGGCAGACTGATAGAACCTATGCGCAAGCCAAATACTAAGTTTGGTGATCGCGCTTTCGGAGTATCTGGGCCGAAGGCTTGGAATAAACTCCCTCCGGAACTAAGATCCATAACAAGTCCAACAGAATTCAGGTCTAAGCTAAAAAACTTACCTTTTTAAGCTGTCGTACCCTTAAATTAAATTAAATATACCAATCCTAAGAGAAAAACCAGTTATATTCAATTTTTCAATGAAGTCCTAAATCCTGTATCTAAATTTCGCCAATAAACAATTAGATAATGTTAATTATTGTTAATCTCAAGTGACCTACCAGGTAAGTATTGTACTGTATATTTTCTCCATAAATAGTCAAGTCATAACATAGATCACTGTAGAAATGTATTATAAGTTTGTACAGCGCCCTTGAGGTGTTTTTGCACAAAAACGGCGCTATACAAGTCATCCAAGTATTATTATTATTAAAGTTGTTAATTAATTAAGTAATTTGAAGGAACTGAAGAAATCTGGTTATGTGGAGTGCAATTATGAAGGGAACAGTATTTTATAGGAAATTTGCTGAGTTACGCAGAGTTTTTCGAAATCAGATATAGACATTCATTTTCTTTTTAATTTATCAAGAATTATTCTAAATGGTCTGAAAAAAGGATAGGTTGGTTTTAGAAATCCCGTTTACTCATAGATAGTGACCTCCCTCTTGTTTAAAAGGTCAAGTGTAAAAAATGTATCAATCTCGGAATAAAACTGCAGATTTGTCTAAACAACGAACCCGCACGCCACACCAACATCTTTTTATTATTATTTATTTATTCAAACGCCATATAATGGATTTTACAATACAGTGATTATTGAATTACTAGCAATAAATTAAAGAACAATTATGTGTAAACAAAAACACTATTGCGGGTGATTCAGTTATTAATATAAGTACAGTAAGACAATGCATAATTCAAAAGAAATATATACCAGTGTAACAATAGTTGAACTACTTTGTATAAGACCTGTCGTATGTCGAAGTATGAGGTGAGGTGAGGTGAGTTATTGTTACTCACAAAATTAATTGTACTTCGCATAACTGAGTAGGCATCGCAACTTGGCATTAATAATTCACGGCTGTCAGCGATTCAATGATACTTATAAATAAGAAATAATAATTTATATATAGAAGACTCTTCAGGGATTATTGGATGGAGTCGATAATATGAAAATCTTGACAATTTGACTAGTTAGAAAATGGCGGATGTTAACCCAAGCTAACGTAAGCAGTTTAATTAGAATCTGGAGTAATTCAATGTGTATTCATAAATACAACAAAATTAGCACCATATTCTTCTTCTTCATAATTCATAAGCCTTCTGGCGTCTGGTTTTGGACATAGACATACCATAAACTAATTTATAAGCCTTCTGGCGTCCGGCTTTGAACATAGGCATACCATAAACTAATTCATAAGCCCTCTGGCGTTCGAATTTGGACACAGATATACCATAAACTAATTCATAAGCCTTCTGGCGTCCGGATTTGAACATAGGCATACTATAAACTAATTCATAAGCCTTCTGCTGTCCGGCTTTGTACATAGGCATACCATAAACTAATTCATAAGCCTTCTGGCGTTCGGATTTGGACAAAGATATACCATAAACTAATTCATAAGCCTTCTGGCGTACGGCCTTGGACATAGGCATACAATAAAATAATTCATAAGCCTTCTGGCGTCCAGCCTTGGACATAGGCATAGCATTAACTAATCAGGTTTTGCCAATCACGAAAAAGCTTTTATCTCCGTCAACCATCGGGCTATCGAAATTATTGGCACATCATAGAAACAGTGAAAAAAATTAAGTTGCTCACCGAACTTATCTTTTATATTGTTAACATTCAAGTAATTTCCACAATGTTATGAATTTAATATTATTTTAAAAGTAATTTCTCTAATGTAATGAATTTATTGCAATGTATTTGTGCAACATTACCTACTTAATATGAACTAAACCTATAATTTGACGGTGCCGAGACGAGAAACCTTCCCATTTGGACAGTCAAAGCTTCATTATTCTGTATTTGTATGTTTTAGTATCTTATAAATAAATAAACCTTTATTTCAAAATTAATCACATCCAAACACTAACACCGAAAATACTAAAATGCCACGAACTTATACCTACACGACTAGGTAGATTCGTGAAATAAAGTGCTCAGTGCATAGTGTACGGACGTGGGATCGTTTTGACTAAAGTAACCCAATGCAAACATCATTGGACCAATTGCAACGGGCCGAGCACCGGGAACATCCATTATAATGTTATGAGCCCTCCACTATTTGCAGCGGTAAATTTTTGGGCGTCTACCATTGGCGTTTGTTTGCGCATTTCTGCGGCAATCGGTTCTCCGCTATGCAATGTTGATTTTGCCTGCACTCGGCCGAAATTAAATAACATTCGTACTCGATTTATTTCCCAGGAATCTTTGGGTTTTGGCATGAACACGGAACTTCTGCTTTTTGTAGCTTGGCGGCCGCGGCACTGCACTCATTTTTACAAACTTTATTTTTATCACGCATGCGGTAAAGAGAGAAATTCAACATTTTAAATCCATATTTGAAACACTAACACAATCACAAAATATAACCAAGTCCATGCTTTGGTTTCAATTTATTACAAGCAAAAATGGAGAGTCCAGTTTTTTTAAAATACACATTTTAATTTTTTTTTCTTCTTAGTAACGATTGAACATAGGAATGGTTGGAATAATTATACAAAACATTAGGTGTCATTAAAAGACTTTGATTGGTTGATTTTACGTGGGTACCTAACCTTAGATAATTTATACTTACATTAATGGGGTTGAGGTGAGCTTTTCGTTGAATATTTAAATAGATTTTCAGATTTAAAAAATGTGTTTATTGCATAAAAACAAAACAAAAAAAATTATTAAATTTACAAAGGATTTTCCCATAAAAACCGTGGTTTCAAGAACCGCCACATCAAAAAATAAATATCCTCACTTATTCGAATTAAAATTGGACACTGTTCCGTTCCTTCTTACCATTGTAAAATGCACTTGCTTGACTCCCCTTTTGTACTTTCTGTAGTCTAGAAGTGGGAACTTTGTAATACATTTTATATTCTTTAGTTGTCCATCTCTAAACAAATATCCTCTCTCTATCAAGCTTTGCCTACAACTTCTCACAAATTTAAAGCTTAAGGCTGGCCGCATACATACGTTTTCCGTATTCGATTTTCGAATTCGTTTTCCGTATTCGGAATTCCGTGAGACTAGCGCAAACGTTCGTTTTTCTCCATTCGGAATGTATAAACGTCAGTACCAGTGGTGCCAACAAGGGCGATATATCGCCATTTAGGCTACTCAGAGCGAGAATCGGCGCCGAAAAAATCTAAAAGGCGACTGGTCGCCAATTAAGCTACTTCAAAAACATCAATTTTAAACATGTCCCGAAATTCTCTAGCCCACTTTATTTTCACGTAAAAACATCAATTTTAAACATGTCCCACCTAACAGCAAATTCGGCTACTTTACGCTACCTTATGTATGAGAAACGGCGATATTAGGTCAAGATCCGTTGGCAACACTGAATTACGAACGGAAATTTCCGTGCGTTTGCGTCGGCACAAACAAACTGTATGCAATAGCTGCGTTCCACATGACGTCATTAGGTTTTTTCCATTCGGTTTCTCCGAACGCGCCGGCTCGCATTCAGAACGTGCGTACGGAATTTGTTCCGTTCGGAACTAAAACGAACGTGTGTGGCAGTTAATGTATTTTCTACTGATTCCGTGCATTCGGATGTCCGAATACGGAAAACGAATTCGGAAATCGAATACGAAAAACGTATGTATGCGGCCAGCCTAAACTACATTTGAAGTTAAATTATTTTTTCGTTTGCCCAAAAATTTGCCATTAGTTACCGCCGCCTGCGTTCAATAATACTTATTGTATGTGTGTTCCAAAGATATTAGTGTTCCGTCCTAGAGTTTTTGACCGAATAGACAACAAGCACAACGTAAAACTACAGTACAAACCGCATATAAATTATACTTTACTACCTATATCACAGTCCACGGAGCTTGCATAAAAAAGGGTGTAAAAATGAAAACAAAAGTTTACGATTTAACACCGCCATTTTACTTCCCCATCCGATAAGTTTATTCCGGGTTCATAAAAAATATATCCCCTCCCATTTTTCAACTTTTTATAACCCTATTTTGACTCTATTTTGTGAGTACGAGCCAAGTATTTTAATATACGGGAGTGGAATAGAGGCGTAGGGTTGATAGCTTCGCTGTAACCTCTCGTTCTTTTTCACAAACGACACATGTAACAAAAAGAGAGGGTACAATGGTGGCTCTCTGCGGCAGGACTCTATGTATTATCTCTGACCGCTGGCAAGGTCTGCAAAAGGGTATTACTCCCAAAACACTGAACATATAACTCCTAGAAGTGAGTTCTATAAAGATTTAAGAAAAAAGTTATTGCCAAAACCCTCCATTACGGCCTCCGTGGTTGAGGGGCAAGGCTCTCGACTACGAACCCAGAAGTCGCGGCTTCAAATCCCGGCGTACTAAAATAAATTTTATTTAATCAATTTGATTTATTTCACAATTTGTCCACAGTGAAAGATACTCTCAATATCTCCCTAGTGTAAAACTACCATTCAGGATCGAAACCTTGCTAAAATCACATTAGCCGTGTGTGGTTACCAGATCTGAATAGCTAGGCAGGTATTTGCCCACTATCCTTCAGGAAAGTAAAACCATGACGCCCACTGTGGTTGATTGTTTACGATCCTTAGCCATGAATCCAGAGGTCGTGGGTTCAAATCACATCATGCGCGAGTAAAAATTATTTAATTGATGTGTTTTTAAAAAATTTAAATTTTTGAAAATAATAAATATTTCTAGTATATTACTCATTTAAACATTTTAGGGATCAAGATACGCCTTGGTGAAACACCACCACTCAAAATCGAAACGTTGTTTTAAATAGCTTTAGCTGTGTTTGATGAACAATTCAGAATAGACCCCCCACTAAATTCAGCCTAACTACATACCCCAATAGGGGATGCTATAGTCTCACTGGCTTCAGCCAGTTGGGAGTAGTTGGGACTCTTGTGCGGTATTAATCTTAATAAATAATTTACATATTTTAAATTTTACGGTCTATGTCATCAGAAGTAAGAAAAAATTAGAGGGGACCCACCCTTTCCCAACGGCTATCTGAGGAAACTTAACCTCCTTAGCCACACACGCCAGGACTCAATAATTAATATTATTTTTTTGTAAATAGAAGCTACATTTATTTTTAAAACGATTTGAGACCGTCCAATGTCCCCGCATGTATGATTGTTAATATGAAATAGGAAATGCCTGCAGTAATACTCTATGCGTCAGTGCTTCAGTGCTCGCAACTTTCTACCTCGTCTATACAAGTATAGTAAAGTTAATTGTTGGCGTGTGACCTCTCCCAGACCTCCCGACCTCCCAATACTATACGGCCTGCGGCCTTTTCTAACATTCATGATGGGGAAAATGTCTTCATGGAAAACCTTAATTTAGTTGAAACGTTTGAACTAAATATCCGGCCATGGAGATTAATTTCGCTCATTTTAATAACTTAAGTAATTTTTCTACGATTATTTTAACTCGCTGAACCTCAAAGTCAAGTAAATAACAATTAGTAGCAATTTTTTTTTAAAGTTTTTTGGTGGTTCGTCTACTCTGCCTACCCCTGCGAGGAAACAGCGTGATGGTTAGTTATTTAAAAAAAATATATTTGAAATAATAATTAAATTATTGTTGTATTATCAATAATTATTCCAAGAACTCCAATCAAATTACGGTGCGTTCAGTTTTCTTTGTTTACATTAGCTCCACAAAGGAGGCCCCGAAGAATATAATTTCTCTGAGGGCCTATAGTATGAATCCATTCCTCCCACTGTGGTGCAAGGTGATGGGTCCAGAGAATCCGGCTGTAGAGGTCAAATTAATGGTCCCCTTAACCAGGCTCTCACAATCCGGCCCGCTTGGGCGGACCCATCCGCCTCCAAAACCTGGACAAACCCCGGAACCCAACATACGGGTCTTGAAGAGGCCAAGATTAAACGATGGAGCCAGCATGCCAACCGAAATAATTCGTGATTTTTTCGTGTTTACAAAACCATATTTTTTCTAATAGATTCCTAAATTCCTGGTTCAATGAACTCGGTTTGATTTTAATTTAAGTGTCATATTCATAAATAGAATTGATATATCAACAATTCAGAATTTAACGGATCTGCGCTAGTAATATATATATAACCTCTACGGACAGTTGTGGTATTTTTTTACAGTTTAATATAAAATATTTAAACTTATTACCTAATTAGAAATGATTCAGTCATAATAACTTATGAAAATATCCTTGCAAATAATTATTTAATAAAATGTATAGATGACGTAACAAGAGAAGTTATAGTTCAACAGAAATTAAATAGCTCGTGAATCGATCATTTTTTTGTAAGGATTAGCGGAAGACAAACCGCTGGAGCTTTTGCAGGTGTGGGATCAATCTCCTCATGCGTATGTGATTACAAAATTGCAGATCACCACACTACGGCTATTAATGTTCAGTTAGATTCGATACTTTCGCAGACATATCGACAATAATATCCAAAATTATGATTGGAAATCACTTCTAGAAGAAAATGACTGTTCTACTATTTATTCAAAATTTCAGAATTATTTTGATGACTTGTATAAAAATAGCACAATTGTGATAAGTAGATAATCCAAAACCCGGCCTTATGCGAAAAACTATTGGATATCTTCTGATATTTTATGTAAAATTAAAAGAAGCGATAACTTGTACAAACGTTGGAAAAATGCTCCAACAAACAAATATTACGATAAATAATATAAATGTTATAGAAATGTATTAAATAAATTATTAGTTAAATTAAAAACTTCTTACTATAATGATAAATACAAAAACTATTTTCAAAACTCAAAACAAACATGGGAGGAGTATAATAAAATTTTACGAACTAAATGTAAAAATGACTGATGAAAAGGCTTCTAAATATCTGATGAAAGATTGAACAAAAGAAAGTTTAACTAATGACTTTGTCGATTATTTCAAGTGTTTGCAATATGTTACACAAGTGCAACCATAAGACAATAGAATTTGAACCAGAAAAGATAACAATTAGTATCTTACCATCACTAGAAAAAATCTTGAAAAATATATTCAAATAAAATTAATAAGATATTTAGAAAATTTTTCTATAATAGATACTAATCAATACGGTTTCCAAAAAAAAGGAGTACAGAATTGCTGCTTGAAAAATTTTCCAACATGATAAATAATGAATTAAACTGTAAAAAACATATATTAGTCTTATTTATAGATTACTCAAAAGCCTTTGATACTATTGATCATGGTAAATTACTTAAAATATTAAAAATTATAGGAATAAGAGGAAAACTACTAAACCTTATTGAGAATTACGTAAACATCCGATGCATGAAATTAAAACTCTTAAACTCTTTAAGCAAAAAAAAAAGTTTTTTGCCGGTGTTCCTCAAGGTTCCATATTAGGTCCAATTCTGTATATTATATAATATGTATCTTTTATTAAATACATTTTTAGACATGTAAGGCACTTTGTATATGCGGATGATACTGCTTTAGTGATAGACCTTTTACAAAAAGACTACATTGAACTCTTAAAATGGTCTCATGACTCTGGCTTACTCATAAATGCCAAAAAAACTAAATTGTTACACATAAGATCCCCTAATGTTAAGGTATATATTACACCAGAAATAAAGACCCATACCTCAGATTGCTTACATGATGGTATTCCTGCAATGTGTACATGTGAAAATATATTGTTTAAATTTTTTTTTATATTAACTCCACACAGGAGGCCCTGAAGAAAATAATTTCCCTCAGGGCCTATGTCATCTTTGGGGATGCTGTGTGGAGGGTCTTTTTCTGGAGAGGAAGGAGTGAACATGGGTCTTGAAAAGTCCCATGTTGTAGGAGGGAGGAAACACAGAGGCCGGTAGCTCGTTCCACAGCCGAGCTGTTGAACTTAAGTTCGTAGAAGCGACACGTTCTCATATGACAAATGTCAACCGTGTACAAATGTTGGGCGGGCGTTTGGCGTGTATCCCGACTACGCACCGGTGCCGAAGGGATCAATGACGCTAGTTCCTCAGAGCATCTTCCATTGTAATACCGATAGAAGAAGGACAGCATACCTACCTGACGCCTGTGCTCTAAAGATTGCAGTCCGTTTGTTAAGATTGTTTGTTTAGATATGGAACTAGTTAAAGAATATGTATATTTAGATGTCAATATTGATTGATTTTTCAAGTGGGTTATACAAATAAACAAAGTTTGTGCACGACTAAGAATAATTGTAAGCAGATTGTAAAAACAATTTTTTTTTGTTCAAATCTGCACACTTTGAATAATTTACTTATCTCTAGCTGAATCTGTTATAAGGTATGGAATAACAGCTTGGGGATTTTACTGTAAAACTAATATCGACCAATGTGCAAAATTCATTGGTTAAATTATTAGCTGAAAAAAATTTAAAATTCCATACGGAATATTCCATCCATCATAGTCTCAAAATTCTTTCAGTGAGAGCAATTCTGTGGTACAAAATTATATTTCAGCACATAAATAACCCCTTATATTTAAACAGGCTGGAACACAATCATAATACTCGTTTTAACTTTAATGAAGGACTTATTGTACCTAAGCATACAAATAAATATGGACAAAGAACGTTAAACTATATGATTCCCAGTTGTTTTAATATGTTACCTGCTGAAACTGTGCCAAAAACAAACAATTGGTCAACTTACCGGAGACTTGGCTTACTGAAAGAATTAATTTGTATTAGCTTACAATGATATATTATTCTAAAGACTTTTAAAATTGTTATTTATATTTTTTATAATTTTTCTTTTGCTATATTTCTATAAATTTTTTAATTGTAAACTCACTATAATAAGATTTTATAATGAAAGAACCCGTTAGACAAACTGCTAAAAAGCAGTTTATCGGGACTTCTACCTTATAATTGTAAAGTGTATAATATATAATAAAAAAAAAATAAGTCAAGTGAAATGCACCTATTTTATTGAAACCTGTTCTTGGATTCCATGATTTAATTTAATTTTCATTTAGGTAGTACAGCAAACAAAGGTAATCCATTGTGTGAATTTGCCACGACAGATTAGCTGAATTCAGTACAAAGCCAAATAAACAGTTTCGTTCCATACGTAAAATGTGTTTCAATTAATTAAAAACAAAATGAGCGGGTTATCTTCGTAATTAATTAGGGATTACCTACGGAGCAGCGCACTGTAGGAAATAATCCTATGATTTACTGCTCTCCCACACATGCACAGGGGATGTGGGACTCCTTCATGGCTTTGTACGCACACAAGAACACGTACACATATGCGTATTATCAGTGGCGTGCGCAAAGTTTTTAATCATAGCAGGTAGTAGAAAAAGTCAAAATTAAAAAAAAAAATGGCAAGGGTTTCGCCGTTTCTGGTTGGGATTACCAAAGCCATATTAAATGCCGAAATGCCAACTTCATTCAAGCATATTTAATATATTTATCTAATATGTTATTACATTCGATGTAATACTTCAGAAAACTTATTATTTTTATAACATCTCCTTCAGTTTTTCTGTTTTGCTTTTAGTTTAAATTGAATAAAATAAGTTTGAATAACATAATAACAGCATAATTGAATAATAGCAATTTGACTTAAATAAAATCACTTTCTCCCGTTATTACTAATACCCATTCCATGTTCAAATGTAAACCTAGAAAAATAAAAAAAATAAAACACTTTTTTGTATCTTTAAGTACGACAACTGCTAAGGGGATTATATTATATTATTATTTTGTATTTTTTTAATTTTAAGTTGGTGTTTTATTTTAAATATCTTTATTTTATCTATAAATGATGTAAAAATTCCCAACATTGTAAAAATATGAATGTGTAAAAGCTGTTTATAATACAAATAAATAAAATAATATGTAATTATGATGATGATCAAACACAGTTCTGTATTTGAATTTTAAGCAAAGAGCGGTCAGGCTTTTGGATCGCGAAGCACTCCCACATCGCATTTCTTGTGATCTTCTTTATTCTACGCTCTTAAAATGACACCAAATCTCCTCAGATTCTGAGCAAAGGTCGTGAATTCTCTGAAATATATATACAGGGTGTCCGGGGGTAAAGTGCAGTAACTTCGTGGGGGGATTCTACATGATCGTAGGAGTAAAAAAGATAAATAACTTTTTCCGAAATTCCAATTTTTTATTTTTCATACAAAAAGACATACCTGCTAAAAAGCCATAGCGTAGGTGCAAACTTACCCGATAAATTCGCAAGTGTGAACGTGGCAACGTTGCATATTTGTGAGTGGCGCGTATCCATGGAAACCGCATGTGAATTGTAAACAATAACAACACAGAGTTCGCCGTATGTTTTGATATTTTACCAAATTCAAAAAGAGAACTGCACTAAAATCACGTTACACTTTTTATTATAAAAAATATTAATAACTCATTGAACACTTAACTAATTTCATCGCTTTTTACTAATAGGCCACTTGCATCATATTTTTCAATTTTTTTTCCGGTTAAGGAAAATATTCTAAGACATTCTGCATTATTATTATTTTTTTAATCGTATTTTTGAAACCCTGGGGATTTTTTGAAAATTTCAATCTGAAAAATCAGACCTTTTTTTATAAACCGGAAAGACGGGACATAATTTTATAGGTGAGAAAAAACAATGATTACATAGCCGAAAATCATTTAAAAAAAAGAACGTTTTCCACACGAATGACACAGCAGAATAACGAGGCATACCAAAAATATTACATCTCATAAATATTTTTTTCCTTGATCCATCTTATTGATCATAAATCATTATAACGTACAACGTCTATATTAATAAATCCAATGTAATATACTTGTACTTGTAAATTATAATAATAATAAGAATATTATAAAATTTGATTTTGATAAAATCAGCACCATAACCATTATACCTCTAAAACACGTACCGACATCTAAATTGTACGGGGTTCTCTTCACATCTGTCAAAAATTCAAACCAAATGAAAAGTTCGCAGAGAACAAACAATAAATCTAGTGAACGAATTCAAAAATTCTTAGATAAATTAAATTTTCAAAGTTGTTTACTCCGCCCGTCAAATTTTGTGACACATTACATTCAAAGCACGATTTACTAATAGCGGGGGGTGCAGGAGGGGGTGCGGGGGACAGTTTACCAGCTGACCGACTGAATTCGGGTGCCGGGGGTAGCGGGGATTAGTTGCCGAGGGGGCGCGGGATGTAGATTTGGCAACGACGAAATTAATAATGCCGTCTAGGCACGTCGGAGAAATTTTTCGTTATTAGCTTAAAAGTACATCTAAAAGTTGGAATTTCAGAAAAAGTTATTTATCTTTTTTACTCCTACGATCACGTAGAATCACCTCCCGAAGTTACTGCACTTTACCACCGGACACCCTGTATATATATTTTATTTTTTATTTTTTTTTTATTGTGTTTATTTGTTGCTAGAGCAATCCCGATGAGTTACAGAACTCATTTTAGGACAGGAGGAACTTACAATTCATATGTAGGAGGTAGTAGGTACAATTTTACAACGGTATTTTGATATCAAATATAAGTTTCACATTCGATACAGCATAAAAATTAAAAATTAAAATAATGACACGTTAAGTAGAACAAACAACAATGGAAAACAAGTACAGAAAGAAAAAAAAATGGATAAGATACAACAAGAAATGACAACACAGTTACATATTTTCATTTTTAAATGTAGTTAAAAAATATTCTTTTAAAGCATTGCTTTGCAATTTTTTATTATGGTGGAGGATTTTTATCACGTGTGCTCAAAATTTACACACAATATAAAAGAGCGAAAGATTTTTCAGTTTGTACACGTCGATAAACATTTTTTTAAATATTTTTAATCGAATTACCTTTTGGGTAAACCTCAAATTGCAATATTTAATCATAGACGTAGTATAACCGACATTATCTTCATTTTAGAAATGCATGTTTTTGGCTGCTATCTTTATACTTGATTGCAAGATTCCAACCTAATTTATTTGTAATTCAGATAGTATTTGGAATAAATATATCCATTTATATTTTTAATACGCGACATCTATTGACAAGTGTTACAAGTCTAGGACGAATATTCAATATATTTAAACTTATTAGGTGACCGAATCTTTTTTTAATTTGTCTGTTTCGTTTTCAAATTGTCGTTATTAAACATTTTTTTTAATTCATACCTTTTATATTTAATCTGATAACCACCCTGTGTGAATGCTTGTAAGGGTGCATTAAATTGACTAGTGTATAGTTTGCACAGAGGTGTGCCGAGAGCAGGTATATAATTTTATAGCATAGTAATGATCAGCAGAATCCATTTCTAGCCAAAAAAATACCCTTGAAAATTCAAGTCTCTATGTCTATGAAAGGCGACTTTCAGCCCACTGTGCGTCGTTACCACGCACCACTCCAGGTCGCCGCGCCGAAAGGTCTCACAATGGACTGCTCTGTAAACCGTTAGCATACTTTCGGACATTGCTTTTCTACGCGGTGGCCTGGAGTGGCGCGTGGTACCGCCACTCTCAAATGTACGTGTGGTAAAGCTTATTGTGATTATGATTTTGTTGTAAAAACACGTGTTTAATTTAGAAATAATTTAAATCAAAATCGGACAAAAATGATTAAGGTAATTATCGATATATTCGGCACGGAGAAAAATGAGTATTGCTGATTTGTTAAAACCCCAATTAAAACATGTGTTCCGACATTGCAATAAGACATTCGTGTTTTACTGAAAGTTATTAATTAATTCGTTAAAAGCCTCCAATTCTGTTTTTAAACTGATTACGAATAATTTGAAGAGATTCTTAATAGTTTATGAAGGGAAATCAGAGGATTAAGCTGTGAACATATTATGATGCATTTTTTGCGATTTTTTTCTATCGAGGGAATTTCATGTAATTACCGTTTCAGTTCTACAAATGTAAAGATATTATCATAAAGAATAACATACTTTTTTTTAGGAACTTAAAAACTTAAAGTCTTCAAGAGAAATATATAATAAAAAAAACGGTGTAAATTCGGAATGCGGGGGTTTAAATGATTTATATAGGGCTGTTGTAAGCCAATAGGTATTAGTTTTATTTATAAAACTCTTATAAATAGCGTGGTAGGTACCTATTTATATAAGATAAAGGGAAAATATTGAAAAATAACGACACCTAAACGGCGCAACCATCCAATACCTAATTCGAAAGTGTTCATTCTGTAATACGATATACACAATATGCACCTCTGAATATTTATGTCAATGCTTCTATCTAGTACTGAACTTAACGAGATGTCTCAGATAAGCCGTGTCGTTTTACTTCCCAGCCGCTCGGATAAAGTAAAACCACTACCGCTGTAACCTCACACCGAGGTAACAGGGGATAGGGACAGGAAACGCAGACGCCACTACCGGACTTTATTGGAAGCTCTGAGAACCTTTTGTGCAGCAAAATGAACAAAGTAAACCTTGGAATGCTGGTTTCCCGAGTTCAAATGAGTCCATGGTAACCAAACCACTACTGATTTATTTTTGAGAAATGATTAATAATTTATTTATTTTTATTTAAGTACATAAAACAGGCATGGTGCCCACAAATTTACATACACGGATGTTTAAATACATAATAATAACAAAATGATAATAACAAAAATAGTAACAAAATGAATAAGCTAAATATGCAGAAGTAAATGACAAATAAGAATGGGTAAAAGGTATAAACTGTTAGCAATAATAAAACGCTAAGTAAATGGTTATGAAATATTATATTGTCTTCACGGTCTATTACAATAATAACATCCAATATCCAATATTCAGTAAGGTTATATCGCGCATTGCGCAGTTCCAAACGGTTCCAAGCCGCTTGCCGTGCTCGTCCCGCGGGTGTCCCGTAGGTAGCGGTGGAGTCGCTCCCGCCTTCAACCAGCAGCGCCTCTGCCGGCCATTTGGTGAACTAAACACTGTGGCGGCAGTATTTGAATGCGCTGCTAACACGGCCATACTGACCACTGCTTTGACCACAAAGCAGTTGCTGAAATAAAAATAAAATAATAATTAGACTGATTGAAACTTGTTCAGCTCCACAACGGTATTGACGAAAACATTTTACTGTTCGCCCTTCCTGACCGTTACTCCGAAATTTGTTCAGCCGGCCAATTCCTCATATTTTCATATGTGACCGTCACTCTGTGAGTGCTGCCGTTGGGTCTGGTACCCAACACGTCAAAGCGATCGTTCTGCAAGACTTCATCCACTTTATAAGGCAAGCTTCGAAACCGACCTTTCAACTTTTTGTACCCAGGATTTCCCTTGGAAATCCGGGTTAAAACCGTATCGCCAACGCGATATGAAGGTTTAATGAATCGTTTCGAATTGAAACGTTTCATCTGCCGCCTTTGATCTTCATCAAAAAGCTTCCGTGCTTCCGCACGCATGACCTTAAGGTCCAGCCTCTCACCAGCCTGCGTGAGATTGTTTACCAACACCGTGCTTCAACACATACAACCATAAGGATCTGCCTCTCACCAGCCTACGTGAGATTATTTATCCACACCGTGCTTCAGCACGTACAACCGTAAGGTTCTGCCTCTCACCAGCCTACGTGAGATTATTTATCCACACCGTGCTTCAGCACGTACAACCGTAAGGTTCTGCCTCTCACCAGCCTACGTGAGATTATTTATCCACACCGTGCTTCAGCACGTACAACCGTAAGGTTCTGCCTCTCACCAGCCTACGTGAGATTATTTATCCACACCGTGCTTCAGCACGTACAACCGTAAGGTTCTGCCTCTCACCAGCCTACGTGAGATTGTTTATCCACATTGTGCTTTAGCACGCATGACCCTAAGGTCATGAAATTATGAATCGGTTTGAGTTGAACAGTTTCACCTGCCGCTTTTGATACTAGTCAAAAGCTCCCGTGCCACAGCACGAATGACCATAGGATCATGAAATTATGAATCGGTTCAAGTTGAGCCGTTTCACCTGCCGCATTTGATACTCATCAAAAGCTTCCGTGCCGTTGCACGTATGACCCTAAAGTCTTGAAATAATGAATCGGTTCGAGTTGAACCGTTTCATCTGCCACGTTTGATACTCGTCAAAAGCTCCCATCGCACGCCATCGCCGAAAGTGCCTTAACGACACTTTTCATATTTGTTTCTGCCACCGCCTCTAATGGGCTGTACTTTGTGAAGCCACCCCGGAGAGCAATAACCCGCTGTGTTTCATCCAGTCTCTTCACGGAGGGTCACAATAAATTGATCTTGCTACATGCTCAACACAACACATCGGCAAAAGATATCTCCATTTTTTTCAATATCCCGGGCTTTTCACCCGTATCATTTTTCTCAACCAAACATTTAAAAGTTTTCACATATTTTGTGATAGCATTCCTCATCCACGGAAACCAGTATTTGTCCCGGACGGTAGCCAGTGTTTGATAAAAATCTCGATGTCCACTCTCATCGTGAAGAATCCAAAGGACGCCACACCTGGCATTTCTGGGTGTGAATCATTTCGAATATCTTCGAATCATTTCGATTATCTCCGAATCATTCCAAACAGCATCGAATGGTTTTGATTATCTCCCAAACATTTCAAACCAGTTTGAACATCTTCAAACCATAATACAGAGTTTCGACTTGACAGTCGACATGATGTAAAACTCTTTGTCACCACACATATTAACGGGCTTTAATTTTCGGAAACATATTTCCTTTAACATTGATCGGCACTTTTCATCCATTCCGCTTGTGACCAGTGTATCCATAACAGGCAAGTCACCGAATTGGTCTCCTTTTTAGCAGCTAGATCAGGTACCAGGATCAGGTTTCGTTACCGCCGCGTCAACTTTTATCAACTGAATTTCGAAACATTTTGAGGTTTCGAACATTTCACCAACCGCGAATAATATCCATGTGCTATATGTTTGCCCTCAGGAGGGCTTCTACATCTACAGTTCTTCTCCTGTTCTTGATTTCAGGTTATGCGCCCAGCACAAAAAGATAGCGACTTCGTTTTGACAGCTCGGTTGACAATTTCTTCGATCATCGTGAAGTTCGGCTCACGAAACAATACGAAAGGGAAAGGTCTTCTTGGAGAATCCATTGAATCACAAATGAATTTTCACGCACCATATAAAAATGAAATCTCCAATGAAATTTCGGCTGGAACATAAGCGTTCCTCCGCCCTCACAAACTGTCATCAATGTAATTCATTTTTACGTAAATTCACAATAGTAGTCCAAATATTTCACGCTGATACACAAATTATCACTTAAAAACAAAAGTAACAGTCACCGGTATCAGTACCAAAGGTAAACAAAAACTCGTCAATGCCGCAATGGCGCACGCTGCATTGTTTTCACAACACGATATTTCAAGTCAGGCGAATTAACTAAAAGCCAATGCTTTTCCGAATCCCACTTCTGATGTTAGCAATAATAAAACGCTAAGTAAATGGTTATGAAATATTATATTGTCTTCACGGTCTATTACAATAATAACATCCAATATCCAATATTCAGTAAGGTTATATCGCGCATTGCGCAGTTCCAAACGGTTCCAAGCCGCTTGCCGTGCTCGTCCCGCGGGTGTCCCGTAGGTAGCGGTGGAGTCGCTCCCGCCTTCAACCAGCAGCGCCTCTGCCGGCCATTTGGTGAACTAAACACTGTGGCGGCAGTATTTGAATGCGCTGCTAACAATACAAATATGTTCATAAACGATTTGTTATTGTCACACCTGTACTGGTGAGACACTGATTAGGTAGGTACAATGTTGCTTCTCTTTAAATAAAGGGCTTCATCACAATATCAGCTTAATATGATTAATGGTAATACGTTTTTTTGAAGTGTTTAAATTGGTTATTAAAAATGTCTATTTCATTATTAGAGCCATGTATAATGTTATAATTTCTTAATGATCGTGGTACATGGGAGAAATATCCTGTATTTGTGTGGTAGGCTTTAATATAGAAAATGCCTTTCATCCTCCTTGTTGATTTTCTTGATGATATATTGATGTTAATTTGGGATAAAATGTTTGGTGTATTAACTGATGCATATATAATTTTGTTTAGAAGCAGTACCTACTTCAGACAGTTTACGTCTGACCGCTATATATTTTTGTAATCTTACAGTGCTAAATAAAATAAAAATGGATCGATTTTAGAGCATATACAGACACTTTTGAACATATGTTAAACTTTCGATGCCTTATGAGATGTAGACATTTTCAACTGTAAGTTGAAATCATATAAAATGCAGCTCACTAAACTGATAGCTTAAAATACTTTTACTCTCCGTAGTTTATTTTATTGTTTTGAATAATATAATCATACGAAAACTGTATTTCTCTACTTGTTTTTAATATTACGTATCACTTTATAATGTTTATTTTTTGTCACTTTTAAATATATATTGTGTAAGTGTAAATACTATATTAATAACTCAATGCAACTTATGGGACTAGAACAAACAAATAATTATTGTTTAATGTACGATTGTTTGTTTTTGTTGTTTGTAAAAGTTGACTTGACAAATACTAAAATTATCGACTTGCTCCTCTATATATATAGCATTTGGTTTAGTCATGAATGTGGGATAGACTTGATTAAAATAGTCGTTAATAAAATAAACATTAAAGAAAATGAAAATTTCATAGTTATCATTATACATAGATTGGGCAATTTACTGCAATGTTTGCTCAGTGGTCGATGTTGAGTAGATGGGTACATACTCGTACTTGTTAGATATCTAAAAGCAAATTCCTTCTCTATCTAGAGATTTATAAGTCAGCTCGGGGATCTTTCGTTACAGTTCAGTAGAGAAGATATAAGTCCAACTTCCGAGGGGATTTACTGTATTTATTTTTAACAGTTTTTCATTTTATAACACTACACGATAATACATTTTTAACTACTATGCGGGTCTAACTTGTCACTTAACATAACTTAGTACCTTTTCAATTTAAACATTAAACTTCGCTTTGAAAATATTCACTTAAAAAAAATAATTTTACTTTACACAATAATAAACATTACAGTATTATTTAAGTCCTCCTCACCTAAGCACAAGCATCTGCTTTATTAGGAAAGTGTATGTAATATAGTTCGAATCATAATTATTAAGTTGTAATAAAGTTTAGAAAGAAATTATAAAAAAAAAAAAATAAAAAAGGCCAAGAATGTTTTTAATAGACAGATGTAGAAATTTTTATAATTATTTTTTTCTTTTCTATTCTCTTGTATACAGTTTACATAATAAGTAACAGTTATTCAAATATGCTTCACAAAACAATCAGTTTTATGAACACCCACTGGGAGAACCTGTGCTGAGGTGTTCGCATGTTTTAGGTATTATTTTTTTAATTTTTTTATTATTTTGTACAATATTTTTTACATTTCAAAGTTTTCCAGTAATGTTGGCCTCACTGGGTGGCTTGCCCGTGCTGAGTATTATGCCGTCATAAGTAAAAACACATAATCGTCACTTGAGATTCTCAAGGAGAATACTGTGGTTCCACTCATGGCGGCAGTATTGTATACATATCGTATATTAGGTTCGTAGCAGTTACATCATAATATTACTAACGCGCAATGTAGTAACAAAATAGTGAAAAGGAAAGGATACTACATGAAATGCACTTAATAAAATATTAATTAATAGATGACCGGTCGGTGGCCGAGTTGACATCGCGCTTGGGTCCCACTCAGGCGTAGTGTGTTCAATTCCTCGCCTGGCTAAGTCCTCCATCACAACACAAGCAAAATTTTCAGCTTACTGTGGTGGTAGTAGGAGATTTTCAAATATTGTCAGGTTATTCGTAACCTAGGAATATTTGTCTTTCTTTAAAAAAAAAAAAAAATTAATGCAAGTAATCAAAATGCAGGTGTTTAAAAACATTACCAAATATCTATACAAAAATAATCTATTTTTATCTATCTGTGGAACTAAAAATATAATATCCATGCTAATTAAATCGTGTTATGTTAGGTTTGGTTAAATGTGTTTTGGAAAAAATGTGTACTTTTATTTTTTATCCATTTTGAATTATCAACAGGTTGTTTCAGATTAGGTGGCATACAGTTAAACAGTTTAATGGATCAGTACTTATCCCTATGTTCGGTTTAGCGAACCAACAGCTAATACCCGTACAGTCTATTTGTTCGCACAGTTTGAACAGCTCATTTGTTCGGTTTAGCGAACCAACAGCTAGTACCGGTAGAGTCTATTTGTTCGCACAGCTTGAACAGCTCATTTGTTCGGTTTAGCGAACCAACAGCTAGTACTGGTAGAGTCTATTTGTTCGCACAGTTTGAACAGCTTATGTGGTCTCATGGAAATAGTTGTATCTCCCTTACTATCGTGGTGAATATTATATTCTAAATTCTATTTATTTATTCTATTATATTAAAGAGTTTTAGAAAGAAGAAAAAGACGCTATATAGTTAAATATAAAAGTTAACCACAGAATAATTAAAATGTACACCTACATGAAACCAAACGTTCCGAACGTACTTTGAGAAAAATGTATGAAACTTTTTAAATTTTTTATTAATTATTTTTGTATATGACGATACAAAAGTAGGTAAAAATAATCTTTAAAATACATTTGAGTATAAAAATATGTTTATTTTCATTATTAGTTATTTAAGTTCAGTTTTTATTGGAATAAACGTAAAGCGAGCCATTTTTTAAACTTTTTATGTTTGCATTAAAATTTTTAATACTCATATCACCTTTCAAAAACAGTTTTCAGTTTTTGGATAAGTTCAGAAATTTGATTGCAAGCGGGAATTCACACAAATTCCCCGTCATTTGACAGCAGAAGCCTGAAGGGCTGAAGGATCTTTGTCTGTGGGTGGAGTGTTTAAGTGGGTTGTAAAGGGTTAGGTTTATTGAAGGCCTGGTGAGCAGCTTATAAATTTTCTGTGTCTGTGTCGTATGGTACTTGAAGTACTAGTTTAATGGTTGCCTTTTGTGCCTTTACTATTGGATCATGGGAAATATTAATTGCACTTCCCAAAGAATGTAGACAATACGTCATTAAAGATTGCGAAAAATAAATAGATCTTATAGTGCATGGGAAGATGTTTTTGATATTTTTTAAGAGGTATATAATTTTTTCGATAAAATGGAACAATACAGATACGTAAAAAATACAAAGTTGAAATTAAATGAAGTTTAAAAAATCTACCTTCAGACATAATATTGTATCCGAGCCAACATTCAAACAAAGGGAAAGTTGACTTGTATCCACTTTCCCGTCATTCTTCCTTAAAGAATGCTGGGAACTAATTTCATTTTTTCCAAAGCGATTAAAACTGGTTTCTTTGATACTACATTTTGACCGAGTGGGTAGAACAATAACGAAATACAAAGTTGTCTAAACAAATCGCGTCTTAAAGAATTAATTTTAAACTCTTTGTCTTTGTCCGCTTTTTGTTAAAACTCCATTAAGGCCTTGAATTCTGGATGGTAGATGGTAGTTTGAGAGCCCGCATTCCGGATTTAGAAGGTAGTTTGAGAGCCCGCATTTTGGATTTAGAAGGTAGTTTGAGAGCCCGCATTCCGGGTTTAGAAGGTAGTTTGAGAGCCCGCATTCCGGATTTAGAAGGTAGTTTGAGAGCCCGCATTCCGGATTTAGATGTTAGTTTGAGAACCCGCGTTCCGGATTTAGATGGTAGTTTGAGAACCCGCATTCCGGATTTAGATGATAGTTTTAGAGACCGCATTCCGGATTTAGATGTGAGAGTATTCTGAATTTGTAGCGACATATAACATACTTCCTTCGAAAACTTGAAGTTTTAAGCTCTTCAGAAAATGTTGATTTAATAATAAGTATTATATTAAGCTAATCTCTATTCGAATGCCTAGTGTTGTTTCACAACTTATTAATTAAAAATAATATATACTGTAGATAGTGACACGTCCCAGATTGGAAAGTACTCTCAGTAGGACCCCGGTAATAGACAAAATTCGAGAAGTGTGTAAAAACACAGCTGATTCTTTTATTTACCATGTTATAGGTATGTAAAATTCACAGTGTTGCTAATGCTACAATTCATACGTCACGAGATTTTTGTTTTTGTTTTGAATGAGTCATATTTTATTAAACATTTTCACAACAGTCGCTTACACGTACTCATTAATCGTCATTTTTCATTTTATTTTAGCGCTCTCTCTGTCATTGGTATTTACATATCTCCCTTTTAAATCATCTTTTGTAATTTTCTTCTTCTTTTGAATGGTTATAACCGAGCCTTAGGAAGTTTTTTATACCACTCTTTAAAACAAAAATCTCAATCAATCACTACTCATCATTCTTATTTATAAACTGACAAGAAAATCAATATTTATAGATTAATACAAATTTATACTACTCCTAAGCCCCGGTAAGGTTAATGAAAATTTTGAATGAAGTTCTTCATTCAATATTTGAACAGTTCAATTGTGAGTGAAGGTCTTAATTATTTAGTTGAAAATGTTCAGTTGGTAATAGACGGCCTTCCTTCTAACCGAGAGGTTAGGTTTGTGTACCTACTACCAAAACTCAATCCTAGAATCATTTAGAATTTAATATTTATTAATTTGTTTTCATAAATTCGATCATTGAACATGGGTTGTCTCAGGTACAAGGAAGCAAATACCGGTACTTTACTCTTCAGCGTACAGGAATAGCAAAGTCCATTATTACTAGCCCGCTACGGCCACTACAATACGTCAGGTGCTTATTTCCCAAGCGCATCGGGTGGAACAAGACAAGTAATTATGACCCTTGCTGGCTCAGAAGATTAGTCCGGGTTGACGGTCAAACGTTTACGCTGGATTGCCCCTGCAATCTGCGCACAGATTTAAGCCGAGGATTGGGAGATGAACTGCTTCCGGCGCGCAGGGCTGCCTCCAGGCTAAACAAAGCCCTATACGATTATCTTCGATTGTCGCATAACTCGTGACATTGATATATACCTACTACGTACGTACTAGTTCAGGCATAGCTTATAGGTATGTCAAATTTCTTCGAGCTAACCCAATTCACATGTTTTAATGATGAGGAAATGAATAAGGACATTAAATTGATAAAGTACTAATTGAAGACAGATTTTCCATTTTAGTAGAATATTAACGGTAGTACCAAAGATCGTATTTGAAGAAAATTTATTTTGCTTCCTTTGCTCTGAACTTTATTTTTCGCTAAATGAGATGACCTAGTTCGGGCTGGCACTTATCTTAGCATAATAATAATATTTAAGTTGGTAGTGTTCAAGAGGAGAGAAGAGGTGCTTGTTTACCTGTTCATAGAAACATCCAGCGCTAATCCCCGGACTTCCGAGGAGACAGGAAGCAGTGTTTGCTCGGCTAATGAGCTGTATTTCCGCTTCCGGGTCGAGGTCAGCCTCATCCTCCATTGCCGCCTTCGAATTTACTTTTCATTTCAAAGATGTGAACAATTCAAAACACAAATTATTTCCCTTATAATGAATAATGAAAAACCTTACCTATTCTTAATGTATACTTAGGACGGGTTGTTTCACAGAATTTGAACAATTCATCAAATTTGAAAGCTAAAACTCAAGTTCTGTGAAGGTTCTATTCAAGTTCTGTTATCATTTCAGTTATGCGAAACAACTTTGAAATAATAATAATAAAAACATAAAAACTCCGACAGTAAATTCAAGCTTTGGACAAAGACACTACCAATACCACGCAATAAAAGCTTTCAACTGTTTAAAACTTGAAATTAAAATTGAGGAAAATAAAAATAAATTCACACACAAAATTACAAAATGGATCAAAGAACAAAAAAGACAATATTACCAAAATTTCATAGCATAAAATAAAAATAAAACCTACACGTAACACACAAAACTAATATAAACACACATCACTCACAAACACACAAGATTATTTTCAATGTACTATTTTTTTTTTAAATTTTAAATATATTATTATGTATTTTTAATTTTAAATGTATAATTTTTCTCATTAAATGTATTATGTAGTTTTTTTTTATATTATAAAATGAAGGCCTCAGCACGGGCAAGCCACCCAGTGAGGCCTACATTACTGAAAACCTTGAATTGTAAAAAATATTGTACCTAATAAAAAAATAAAAAATAATAATAATAACAAAACTTGAACATAAACTTTACAGAGTTTGAAAATTGAAGTTGAAATTTGATGAATTGATCAAATTCTATGAAACAACCTGTCCTTAATCTGTAACATCTAGAATAAAAATAACTATTTGTTTTTCCCAAATAATGTTTGTTGAATTACGTTTGGAGTCGTAATTATTGTATGCGAAACGTTTGTGGTTTTATTTTGGACTGTATTCAATATTTGACAGAACTATTGGAGATATGTGGTTAACAGTCAGAATTGAAAAGGGATTCTGACTTACTCCTGGTCTTCGTTAAACATCTTATTTGAAATCAATATTATGGCCTTGAGGGACACTGCGGTGATCAATGCACAAGCTTCCGTAATAGACTCGAATTAAATACACTGAGGGAACACTTAACGTGTACACTGCACAAGTTTTCTTAACAGACTGAACATATATAATAAATTGCTGCAATATCACTGATGGAGGTACTCCATGCTGTCAGTCAAGGATAGGTACCTAATTGGGTGGAGGAACATATGTTAAAGGGAGAGGATGTAGTTGCGATTACAACGTTATTGTAGTTATTTAATATTTCATTGAATATTGTTTTTCACCTACTGAGCATTATGTTCTATTTTGTTTTTAATACTCCCGAAACCACGAAATACAGAGCTTAATTTATGAAGAGGAGAAATAAATAAAATATTTAAACATTATATATTGATATAATTTGATACCTATTACACTTTCTATAATAACTATCTAATAAACAAATAAATAAATATTAAGATATTTAGCGAATATATATTGTAATAAATTTAGTAAAAATGTATGGTAAATAATATAGTGACCGACCGAAACTATATTTCCAGCCGAAACCGAAACCGAATTTCGGCATCTGTTCTAGATTCGACCGAAACCAAAACCGATTTAAATAAGTTGCAAAAGACTACATACGCCGAAATTAGGCGTTTTTATTGAGTTAAAGTTAGCGCACGGAGATAAAAATTGCTTATTTATTAAAATCCTGTAAAAAACGGGACTGGAGGCCGTTTCCTAAAAATATGTTAGTACTTTTCGAATATATCGGAACACTTATTCATGCCCAAAAATTATTAACCCTTTAAGTGATTTTGCAAAAAAATGGCGCTATACAAATCATCTAAATAATATTATTATTATTGTACACCTGCGTTTGCCCTGTTAATATATACCGCTTCTATGAGACTCCTCAACTTCAGTCTCCGGTCTCCCGCAGTCTGCTTCCAGCTAGTATTTATGCCTACACACCGTCTACCCTCTACTGTGTCCCTTTGGTGGTCGATTATTTTCTTGCCCTGTAGTGTACACCAAAAAAAGACAACCTTCAAATGTCTCCAGTTTTGCCGGTTCTTATCGGCTCTCATCCAAACGAAGTTTTGTAATATGATTAAATAATATATTCTTACAATTAAACATCTTAAAAATTATTATTAAATTATCCCCCCATTTTTAAGGAATATCACACGTAGAATTAATGAAGACACTGGTTTCTTGAAAGTTAGTGAAGGGAATTGAAAATGAGAATATATTTTTATGTATACTAAAAATAGCTCGCAATTGCAGTCATGTCCAATAATGGGTTTGCTACGGGATATGATGAGGTGCAGCAGTTTATCGATAAGAGCATTAATTGTGCTACGAAGTATAATGGGTGATAGCGTACTTTTTAACGGAGATGAAATAATTCCACATATAAATAAAAACTTGTACATAGATATCTGAAATAAGACGTGTAGACATTTTATACTTTAAATTCGATGTTGGTAGTGTTGTTTATAAACGTTGTGCATTATTTGCCATAAACTAATCGGCGAAACACCGTACTGAGGCGATGTTCTTAGAAAAAAGAAAAACTAACTTTAGTAGGCACAATGCGCAATATTATTATTTCGTGAAACTATTGAAAATATGATAGAAAGATTCTCTTCCTCCGGCAAAGTGAAAAACTGTTGTCTTTCAGAGAAAAGTATAATGCAACTGTTTTATTTTTGTTCGATGTGCTCTCTCTCACCTGTAAGTCTTGCGAGAGCACATCGAACAAGTTCTGTTTGCAAATCTAGGTACAACCTAGTAAACTCAGTAAAACAATTCAATAAATTGCCACAATAATCTCTAAAAAAAATTACTTTTTTTGTAAACGAAAATTAAAAATTGACGGTCTTCGTGGTCAGTCGGTAAATATTAAATTAAATAATGTAATTTCAAATAATATACTTGAGTGGTATATTTTCTCAGGGTCGCCCCGGTGAAACACCGCATTGAAATAAAATGACTTTAGCCGTGTTTGGTGACCATATGTGAGTAGCCAGGTACATCCCCATATTCCTCTTCTCCATTTCCTTCCCCTACCCATACCTTAATAGATCCGGTTACCAGGGAGCAGTTGGAACTCGTGGCGGTATTAGCATAATACAGTCGGAGACATAATCTAAAATAAGTATTTCTCTTTCCCTAAATTTTCAGTGTTTCGCCAGACTTCAGACATAATCTTTTATTTTAGTATTACAAATAAATATGTATTTCATATCTTATTCAATGTGAATACTTTCGCATATTTTTTTAACGAACAAGAAATCAGATAATGTTAGTATCCGGAAAATGTCTTATTTTTTAGATAATGTTGTCGTTGCATTTTCCGGATAAATCAATGTTCGATGCAGATAAAAAAATTCCATCCGGAGTGTAAAAATATTTATAATTATATTTATACCTCATTATATTCAGAAGAAAAATACACACTATTAAACAAAGCATTTTTTTCCATAATACGAATATATTCAAAATATATAAGTGCTGTAATATCACTCAATTTCAGAGAAATGCGTAATGTCAGCTTGTGTATACTTGATTGCCACCAAAATAAAGAATGCATTGACATTGACAACGAGATCATATGCCAAGTTTCAGCTCGATCGGATGTCAGGAAGTGAGTTAGTTTCCACTTCCAAGATTTACATTAATTCATTCATTTATTACCGAAAATTTCAGAAAAGTGAAATTTATAAACGGTTGTGCACACCTGCCACCTGCCATCTACCTGTTTGCTTGCTGAAGTGTAACCGATCCCCGGAGCGAGGCAACAACAGAACTGGCTGCGCCAATGCAGCAATGTGTAATATACTGGTATTACCGAAGAATCTAAAGTTCCCATATTAAATCAGAACCTCCTCAGGGACAAGTTTGTCGCCCCCAGTTGCTCAGTTGTTGCGCCTCTGATATTTGTTATGTGAAAAGTTTAAATTACTAATGACGCCCGACCTAAGCACTAGCGATGCCTTGCTGGGGACTTCAGGGGCGTAACTCGCGGCGAGGCAACTTGGAAAGTCGTTCCGAGAGGGGGAGGCAAAGAATGTGTAATGATACTAGATGCTTACAACTTTACCTACATGTTGAACACGGTTCGGTGGATTATATTAGAGACGTGCACACTGTTTATCTTGTAAAGTTGGTGGAATATTATGGGTGAGCAGACACCCGCCACCCCCGTACCATACCTGTTAAGCTATATAACTGATAAAGGTACTTGTCCAATGTACTGAACTTTTAACGATTTAGATTTGGTTGAATAAAAAAAAAGAGTATTTTTTCGAATTTTTGTCCAGCATAGAACACAGAGTGCGCTGTCTCTCTTATACTTGCCCGATGACATTGTAGATATCTATTCATTTGATATTCGTAATATTATTCTATGGTCCACATAAACACGACAACGATTTATGCATTTTTTTGTACACCTCTTTTTTCAAATGTTATTTTTTAATCGAAGACAGTCAGACAGGGAAGCTATTTTAAAAAAGAGAAGTAAATAACGGGATCGCCAAAAGTTATCTGCCAATGAAAAAGTTAACCAATAATTCTCTCACAAAACTCAAGTCACCGCGACATGAGATTCAGAAGATCTGTTCAAAAGGCATAACAAGGGGAAATTCCCAAGGATTTTATATCTAGATAAGCTCTACAGGGAATTGACAACTCAGCCGGTGTGCAGCGGGTAGCGCCACTGGCCGCTCTGAATTTCCATACATATCGGGAATATTCTAACAGTATATTATTCCAGATAATATAAACGACACATATATTGAGATATAACATTTAACTTTAAAATAATACATTAATATGCGTCGAGAATAAAATGTCTAGCACATTAAACAAAATCTGCGGGCGTCATAAATGATTACGAAATTACAAACCGGAAAAAAACTTGTAATTGCTAGTAGGAAAAACTTTCGCGATCGGATGAGGTAGATACCACAACTACGTAGGATTATTTACTTAGTTATCTCAGGTGGAGCTTATATTATAGGGAAGCGGATTGAATCTGATCAATTCCAATAAGGGTTTCTGACATAAGAAATTAAAAACAACACTGAACTTTGCACGAGTGCTGGGCACGTATTCGCCGCCTTTCCCGATTGCGCAACACCGGACCGGTGCAGAATTTAAATAGTGTTTTTGTTAAAACGCAATTATTTACATTGTGTAAATCACTTCTATTCCTAATTACAAACATACACTACCTATAAACACAATTCTTATTTCTCATAAATATTAATCTAAGTTTGACTATTATATAAGTTATACTATGGAATAAATGTAACAAGTTAATGATACAAACAAATAAATAATATTGTTTTAATAAACATGATTTATTACAATGCCACGATTACTTTTAATGTATGTACAAGGTTTATTTATTATTTTTTACGGAAAAATTGTCCTTTAAGATTACGAATGAATAAAAAACAGAAATGACAGCAAAAGGAGAGCATATTATAGCTACACATTAGAGTATAGAAATGAAAAATATGTGAAAGGAAGATGTACACAAGGAAGATAATTTCAAGTCAAAACGTGAACAAGGTTTCGATAAGGTCCAAGAATTGAGTCTTATTAATAAAAAAACATTATACTTATTTACGACTTAACAACTGATGTACATTATTTAGACTATCTCTAACAGATTCTATGAATGGTCTTAGTTATTTAAACTTTGACTACGAATCTAACTTAGACTATAATAATGATTGAGCATTATTTAATATAAATGTCAGAATTGTTAAACGTAGAATAAAATAAGAATAAGGCGAACATATTATATAAAAAAACAAGGCACAATATAAATTATAGTGTCGGCAGTCCCTACAATTTGTTTCTTTTGTTGTATTAAGTCAGGGAAATCAGGAATTCTAAGAAATCTGCTCTTTAAAAGAGTGAGGGTTGAACGAAACGAGTTGAGCTAATGACGTCTGTACCCGAGATGCCTTTCAGCAGGATTCCGCAGGATCTTCTTTGCCAGTCCCAGTTCTATTCTTAACCTTTTTTCTTCCTTCTCACACAGAACGAACGGTTGTGGTAAGGTTTTATAATTCATTCCCTTTGGGTTTAAGGATTCGGAATCCTTATTATCTCGAGAAAAGAATAAGCGAAGGAATTCTGTGATTAAATTTAAGCAGGAAGGAAGTTTCAAGGAGTAGCTTAGCAATGTTAAGGATTTTATTTTACTTCTTTATTAAGTTTCTGGTATGTTTATTCCATTGCTTATAATTATTCATTACCAGTGGTGGTATGCATTTACTTTAGTAACATTTATCGTAAAGTTGGCCCCTCCTCGTGGAAAAAAATGTCAAATTGTTTTATCGCATTAACCCATTACTGCCAAAATTATTTTTTTATTGAATCTAGGTATTCTTTTATTACTTAATTAGACCTAACTGAAAATACATTTTTTTGTTGAAAGTTATTTTTCTGTAATAATGGGTGCTACCATATAGTATCGCTGCTCTTATATGGGTGCAATTGGTGCAAAAATAAAAAGCATAAAAATCTCAAATCAACTGGTAAAATAATATATTCTCAAGATTTTTACAATATTTTAAGCACTTCCTTAAATATTGTTATTAATTAATATAACCTGTAACGGTTTTGTGTGGTACATGGCCAGACAACGGTTATAACAAACGGCTTGCAAAATTTTCTAGCACATCGACGTGAAACGACAAGGTCAAATTCGGTCAAATCTTGTGTCTATAAGAACTCCCAATGTCTTTATTTTAGGATTTATAGAAGGTGTACCAAAACTAGTTAAATGAATTTGAGCGAGTTATCTCCAAAATTTCAGATTCGTTCATTGTGAATTTTGTTCAGTATAAAAACCACGAAACGTGTGCAACATTCAGTATCAATGTATAAAATACCCAATATCATTTCTTGCTGCGGATGCTTATTCGATAATTTGAGACACATTTGTCCGTTATATCAGTTCCACACATATTTTTATTTTATTGAGCAAAGCAAACTGGATGCTACAGCTGAAAACAGAGTTTACCTTTTCGAGAAAACCGTTCACCGATTTCGGTAAGAAAAATCCCATGACTTATAGGAGCGATTTCCCCGCTTCGCGCCGCATCGACTCTGCACAGGGTACGCATCCCATTTAAGCCGTCAAGATCCACATCATCTTTGGCTTTCTTACTTCACACTGGAGTACCAGGAACACTCAATGTCTTCACCGGTGATGAAAATCACCTTCATCCATCCACACGCGATGCATATCAACTGACGACAACATCATTCGACGTCATCAAGTCCGGTCTCCAACAACTCAGTGTCGAGCCACCGACTTCATCGCTTCGACCACTCCTTCGTTCATCTCCGCTTCATCTGGTATTAGCCTTCGACACTGACGCGGTGTCGATCTTCGACCCGGGGAACTTGCTACCGATCAAATCCACCAACTGCGTGAGCATCGGTTCGAAGTACACTGACTCAATAAACGCTCACCTCACAACCTCTTTTCATCCTCAAAGAATTACCTACAACTTTTTTGGTTTTATCCACTCAACCCTCTTTTGACTTTATCCGTGGAGAATTTATCGGAACAATCATCATTCGAGAAAATATTTGAGTCGAGTGGTTGGATAAATATAAGTAGTAAATTGTCGGCTATATCACTGTTTTCATGTATCATGTCATTTGTCTTCATATAGTAAAAATACAGTGCTGGAAAAAATTACATTTACAAAGCAATTTTTTTATCGTTACAGCCCTCCGATACCATATGGTATCGTGCCACTTTGAGAAGATATTGTGTAAACGCCACAACGTAAAAAAAATATTTTTCATTTGCAACCGATGTTAACTTACGAGTTAATAGATAATACGAAAAAATATATAAATATGCAAATTTCAGATCCGCGTTTTCGGGCACACAAAATTTCAATAAAGAAAAATCGATTCTCGTTCATACATTGCTAGCGTCAAAAATGACCTGGCCGTTGGGTCAGATGTCTTCACACACTTCTGGTACGCTGGTGGGACCAATCATAACCTATATCCCACCAGACGTTTTAAGATGGCGACGACAAAAGTAACAATACTATTTCGGATACCTAATTTTATATGCAGGCGCTATTGGGTTAAGCTGAATTGTACCTGTCATTCATTTGTAGGTTTGTATGAAGTCATTACAGAATATATATATATTCGTAACCTCAAAAACAGTGAGCATGTCCAAATAGAAAAAGCTTTTTCGAATTACGTTAGCTTTTGTAAATTCCTACCTTGGGTTAATGTTTATTATAAAGTATTTTTAATATCCGGTAATTACCGGTCAGTGGCTTAATTGGCATCGCGTTTGGGTCCCACACAGGCTTGGTGGGTTCAATTCCTTGGCTGGCTAAGTCTTCCATCACAAAACCAACAACATTTTCAAATATTGTGAGGTTATTCGTAACAAGAGAATGTTTTTCCGTCTTAAAAAATATGTATATTTTTTGTTTTTATGGTTACTTTTTCTTCTTACTGTTTATTTCTACTTAAGTTTGTATCTTTTTATATTAATTAGGCACCTTTTCTATTTATTACATTGTGTTTTATATGTTTAACATATTTATGATTTCTCTCAATTTATGTTTAACATATTTACATTGTGTCCATAATTATGATTTCTCTCAATATATGTTTAAAATATTTACATTGTGTCCATAATTATGATTTCTCTCAATATGTGTTTAACATATTTACATTGTGTCCATAATTATGATTTCTCTCAATATATGTTTAACATATTTACATTGTGTCCATAATTATGATTTCTCTCAATATATGTTTAACATATTTACATTGTGTCCATAATTATGATTTCTCTCAATATATGTAAAATTGTAGTAAACAATCGTTGAAGCGAAATAATAATAAAAGTAGTGCACATTTAATGCAATATGATATAACGCATATAAACTTTCAATATCCATCAAAACAAATATTCCCTCCAAAATATATTTTTAATATTTCTACTCTCCTCCACAAATTCTATTGCCTATAGCATTTTTAAACTAGCAATAAATATTGTTTCGAATATTTCACAAAATAGCTGCTGACGTGAATCTCTGTCAGTTTTTATTTTTGAACCGAATTTCCATGTTTTCCCTCTTTTATTTTAACAAACCACTTTGAGGCCCCATCCGATTGGCTGACCTACTTTCTAAATGTCAGTCAATCGAAGTAGATATTCATAATTTAAACAAACTTCACGCCAGTAAAATATTGTTGCTGTTTTTGACGTGAAACCCTGCAATTGACAGGCTGAAATTTACTGCAGTGTGACGAAGATAAACTTTGTCCCCGACATCAATGTAAAACTTACCACCAGCCGAAATGAAATTGCACAGGGTTGTTCGGACACGTTCGATATTGATTGTTTGACGAGCTTTGACACAAAACCTGCTCACAATGGATTATTTTAGCACCACTAAAGCTCGGTTTTTCCCATTGAATCCTAATTTAAAACGAGAGCATAATATATTATCTATTATGACCGCCGTTGTGTGCATTCATTTGCACTTCGATTCATCTGATGTTAACCTTCGAAATACTGATATTGTATAATTATTATTAATCTATACAAACATCCTGACGTGTTTCATAATACATACAGAGCCTGAAATGAAGTGCGACGTGATTTAAGAATGATCGCACTCTCGACAGAATTCAGATCTAAACTTAAAACTCACATTTTTATTCAGTCATATTCATAGTTCGCGACATTGTAAATAACAAAAGGTGTAGATAATGGAGGATAAAATAGCATAACATGTCAAATCATGTAATGTCCAGTGTTCAACTATAGTTCCCTCTGCATGCAAAGTCGTAAACTTTTTATTAAAAGTGTGTTTATTTGAAGTGTAAGTGTAGTGTAATTAGATAAATCCTAGAATCTTAAAATAAATTCTAGAACGTCCATGATGTGATTTTTTAAATAAACGGCGGTATAAATATTATAATTATTATATTTAGTATTACATCTACAACGAAGTATTACATCGTTTATTTTGTAAGCCTTTATAGAAATAGGTTATTTTTATTTTTGTTAAAAGTTATCATATTTAACTCTATGTTTGAACCAGTGGCTGCTCGTGACTTTTGGGTGTTCTAGAGTGCTAATATTACAAAAATGGTATTATTGATGTTGTTGTAGCTGAAAACGTTGGTTAATTTTTTTTCGAAAATACGATTTTTTGTATGAAGATTTTCAGAAATAAAAAATCGTTTTCAGCTATACCAACATCAATAACGCAATTTTTTTAATATTAGCCTTCTGGTAACCCAAAAGTCACGAGCCGCCACTGGTTTGAACGTTCATTGCCATGTAGGTACATTCATCATAAGTTTTTGATTTATTTAATCTTAATATATAAAAATTCATCTTGCGTAGAAAGCAAACTAAAAAAGTAGTCAACCGATATCGCTGAAAATAACAATTTTTTTTCTTACTGTACCCAGGAGTGTTTAGAGTGTGGTTTGAATGATAGAAGAAGTCGCGGACGCCCGAGGAATACTTAACGCAATATCTCTGCACTGGAATGAGACACGGAGTTGAATTAAATAAAAGCAAAATTAAAATTAAAGTAATGTAGTCTTTAACAGAAACACATGGTGGTGTACAGTAGTGAATGGTGGAAGAAGTGGGAGACGCCAGAGAAAGACATAAGCAATAGCGGAGCATTGCGGGGTTCACTAGTATATAATAAAAATATGTTAAGATAAAGATGTACATATAACTATATGAGATTTATTAGTCTGAAGAGTATATAAAAAAAAACTGTTTTTTTTTTTAATTTTTAATTAATTTAATATTTTATTTATAATTCAACAATTTTAACCATCCATTTAAAGCACAAGCTTTATTATTTTAAATTTCTCTAACTTTATCCAAATAGTAATTATACAATAGCACCTTTCCTCTTTTCACGATACGCTGTGCAAGAGAATGTTATTATTATGTTCTGCCATGTGGTATCTTAGTTACGATTCTCTGCGTTTGAGTGAATTATGTTAGCGAGAATATGGTAAATGTGAATACTTTTACCGTAATTCGTTGTGGTCACTTGGATTCAAAATATTAATACTGATTAATGTAGATATTCAGTTTTGAGATTTGTATTTTCTAACAAAATTATATAGTTCATAATAAAACATTGTACAAATAATGTTGTTTAAACACGTATTGTTAGTGACATAAATTGGCAGCATTTAGTGACAAAATAAAAGCTTGTGTTTCGTACTTGACCCATTGAGTGATTTATACCATTAGAAATAAAGATCTCCGTTTACGAAACCTATTTTTTGTTGTTACGGCTATATTCGCGAATATGAAAATACATATTTATACAAAATAATGTTGCATTCATTGTTTTACCTTCGAAAAGCGGATATGGTAATGATTGAAAGCTGGAAAAGGCTTTTCAATGGGAAATTACTATTTCGCCATCGCACTAGTAACCAATAAATAATGGATTTATCATTAAAAACAACACATCTTCTGCCAACTGTCAATATCCATTATTATTGTCTCGGTTGCAGAAAGATTAGAACAAATGTTTACACGACATCGATATAGCATATTAAGCTGTTTGTTGATTTAAGGTTATACAAGTGGATTTCTGGTAATCGATCTGAATGTAAATTATACTCTCGGAAAGAAATTCAGGCGAAGAAGACAGGCTCAAGTGATTCGAACAATCTGAACAATATCGCCCACCGGTGGGTGATTTAAGTAAAAAATTAAAACTGTTTGGGGGGGGGGGGGGGGGGGGGGGGGGGGGGGGGGGAGGGGAAGCCGTTCGTAGAGCTTTTTTTATTTGTACATACATACTTCTTGAATGGCTATCCTTTTCATAACCAGTGCTATATTTTTTTCTCGATTAGTATGAAAATGACTTTAATTTAGTTATTTATTAAGTTAAAAGAAATACATATTTCGCTTTGTTAACTTAAGTGTACATTGATTAAAAACAAAAATAATATTTATATAAATAATTATGGTTTACTACCTAAGTAACATATTTTTCTTAAGTAAGAGCATTTTGGTTTTGCTCATTGATCTTGAGGGCAAACAGTTTTTTCTTAAATATATTTATTCTATTTACGGTTGTCAGGCTATCAGGAAGGAGATTATATATGTGTACACCTTCATGGCCTATGTTTCTTTTACCACACTCTGTCTTTGCTGAATTTGTGTATAATTTATTGTGTTGTCTTGTGTGGTGGTCATGTACTTGTGATGTTTTCATAAATGAAGTATTTGTGTGTATGAGGCCATTTTGGATTTTGTGAATTAATAGACATATGTTGTATTCGTACAGTTTTCTAATTTTAAGTAATTTAGTTTCTTGGTATACTCTTTTGGTGGGGGTATCTGGTCTATAGTTAAAAAGTTTTTTTATAACTTTGTTTTGTATTATTTGAATTTCGTTTAGATATGTGATGTTTGTGTTTCCCCATATTTCTATGAGATAATTTAGGTGGGATTGAATTAAACTAAAGTATAATCCCCTCTTTACTTGTATTGGTAGAAGATGGGCTATTCTACCAAATACACCAATTAGTGGGATAATTTTTTCTTTTACTTTTTGTATGTGGTGTTTAAAAGATAAGTGTTTATCGATATGAAGTCCCAGGTATTTTTCACTATCTGAAATTTGTAGGTTTTTTCCTTCTATTTGCAAACGTTTATGAGACGGCGTTTTTCTTTTTTGTGAACTTAAGATCATGTAATTTGTTTTTTTAGTGTTAATAGTTAATATATTTTTAATTAGCCAGTTATTTAATTTATTAAGATCCAGTTGGGCTTTTTCAAGTAAGTTTTCTAAGTTTTTACCAAAGTAAAATAAAGCAGTATCATCCGCGTATAAAAAAATTTCCCCATTTAAGTTTAACTGACAGATATCGTTAATATATATTTGAAACAAGAGAGGCCCTAATATGGATCCTTGAGGTACACCATAATTTATATTATTGTGTTGACTGTTTTTGTTATCTAAGCTGACATATTGCATTCTGTTATTTAAATACGATTTAATGAGTTGGAGAGCAGGGCCGGTTACACCTATTTTTTCAATTTTTTTTAGTAGTATCACATGACTCACGGTATCGAATGCTTTTTGGAGATCTACGAGGATTGCTATAGCGTAATTTCCATTGTCTATGCTGGTTCTTAGTTTGTTTATTAGATCATTAGTTGCCGAAAGAGTATTTGATTTTTTTCTGAAACCGTATTGTTTATTACTTGATTAGTATTTTCACAATTTATTTACGCCAAAACATTGAGGGGGGGTTGGGTAAACTTCCTGTGATCTAGGACGTTTTGGAGTGGGGCGCTGAAGAATAATGTATTTAAAAAGTTGGCAATGGGTTAAAAAAGGTTGCGAACCTCTGCCCTAATCTCAAGAAGTTCCAAGGAATAATTGGTCTTTGTTTGTTGATATACATCGTTGCAAGTTGAATTAAACTCGTATGATTAATTTGTTGGCTTGTTGATAATACGCCGAGGGCTATTATATTAAACACAGCGCAACGAAACCTACTCGACAGACTTAAACAAGCGATTTCTGAGCTTAGTTGGAGTACAAATGAATAATAATAGTACGCATCTTGTGTCACATGTGACACCCGTGGGAGGGCCTGTGGGCTAGTCAAAAGTTAAAAAAAAAAATTTCACCGAAATCTAAAATGACAACTTCATATCTTACTCAAAATAACCCTAGGAGTTTCTTGCTAAATTCTGTCGAGTAAAAAATAACCCTGGGAGTTGCTTGTTAAATTCTGTCGGGTACGAATTTACTATCACACGCTGTGCCCATAATTTCACGCCATATTACAACATATTATTGCGATCTTGGAGATTGTCAAATTCACGATAAGAAATAAGGTAGCATGTGCGCCCATTACGGATTACAAGGGATGGTGTATTGTTCGTTTTAACATCTTCCATATGTGTTATATTGTACTATAGTTTAATATTATAATCACAATGACAAGAGTCACGTATCTTACAAGATCTTTTTACAAAAGGTCGATTTCTTATTAATGCACAATTATTGTTAATGAGGGACATACGATATTGCTTCCATTTCCACAAGGTACATATTTTCTAAGAGAAAAATAATTTTTAACAATAGAAAAGGTAAAAAGTTATGATTTAATATTTTTTGACTAATTATTTCGCCAGACATTTTATATTGTTCCTCTTCTTAAGTCGGTTCTTCATTGCTGAGGATCGTTACAACCACTCCAATTTCCCATTGGACAAGGAGGCTCCTACACTCCTCACAGTTCTGCAGAGCGTGGAGAGCCAAGGACACCGACGTACCGGACGTAATTGATACTAAAATTCTTCTCAAATCTAAATCTTCAACATTAAATTTAGGCAAGAGGAGTCAGTGAAAAAAGATTGATAATAAACAAAGCAAAATATATGGTGCATCTTGCAATGTATTTTTGTGTAATGCCCACCGAGTTATAACTTTTATGTATGTGTCTTCGTGCATTAAAATAGTTTTTATTCTTTGATAAGTGACTGAATTGTATCATACCAAAGCCTATGTTTTTTTGCTAAAATTAGAAATTATTGTTGTATTTTTGTTCGTAATTTACTGGTCTCTACGCAAATAAAATATTTAAGATGATTACTTAAATGGTTTTGATTTATTTTCCTTTTTCTCTTGCGCTTTTTTTAAAAATAAATGCTGACGAATATTAAACGGTCAAAATTGGATTTTTACCATTTGAAACAAAGTCTCACGCTTAAGCATTGGTAACAAAAGAATTAAAAAATGTATTTTATTTTGTTACCATCTTATAGATCAAAGGGGGGGTTATTTTTCCGAGTGCTTCCTGTGTTGAGCTAACGTAAAAAAAATCCCAAATCACCGGTCCGTGATGTTTGGGAAAATGAAGTGTACTATTTAAGGGTTAAAGTACAAATTACTAAAATTCTTTAGGTAGCCATATAGCTCTGAACGTGCCGGATTGTTGCTTTGATTCTTCAGTTAGCTAGATAGATTTGAACGTGCCGGATTGTTACTTAAATACTTCAGGTAGCTTGATAGCTCTGAACGTGCCGGATTGTTCTTTTATTTTTTCAGGTAGCTAGATAGCTCTGAACGTGCCAGATTGTTACTTTGATTTGTCAGGTAACTATATAGCTCTGAACGTGCTGGATTGTTATTTTAATTCATCAGGTAGCTAGATAGCTCTGAATGTCCGGGTTTTTGTTTTTTTTTTATTATAAAGTCATTAGGTGGAAGTGAATCGTAGCTTCTCGTGTGGTTCTTCCAAAAAACTCCCTTATCAACAAAAATACAGTGTGTGGCAAGCCTACGCAGGACGGAAGTGAAACTTTTAGTATTCTTCTCTCTCTCTTTTCATTTCATTCTCTCTTTTTTCTCACTTCTATCTCGTCACTACTCATTTTTGACACTAAAACTCTGTTCCAAATCGAATAAACCACAATCAATTACGTATTTCACTCGTATTACACTCACCGCGCAGTACAAGAAGCAAGCAGCTGATGCCTGGCGTGGCGTCGTTGGCTAGAGAGAGAGGAAAAGAGAGAAGAGAGAGAGAGAACGTTCGTCAGTGGCTCCCTCACCTCAGTAAGCGACTACGGTGAGAGAGCGACAGTGAACGGTGAGCGGTGGTGGGGGTCCCGTACCCCCACCACCAAATGATCACGGTTTTTCGTGACGGTCATGAGTCGGTTTTACTCCGGTCCTCGAAAATGCATGACGCGCGTAAAGAAGTTTCACTTCAATAATTAATACTGAAAGTCTTTCACAGTTCTAGGAACAGTCGGTTTGAAAAGTATTCCTTTCGGACGTTGGTAATACGCAACTAGTTAATTGATGAACCGGTATAAACATCGAGGATTGAGGAGATGAATAATATAATATGAACATCAAGCCATGGCAAGGTTAAAGATGCATCTGTTAAAATTCAGAATCCTGCCGATTTCACATGAACTTACTACTGTTTCTGATTTGCAGGCTGTTATAATATAGGCGATTAAATATGTGGCTATATAGTATGTAAACTGACAACCTCAGAACGTAATGATACAGTATACAACTACTTGCATATTTGTCTTTGAGTAGGTAAATACATATGGCTACTATCACATTATACCATGGGAGGTCTCCGTCAAAGCTTTGTGATGTTGATAATAGTGCCTAGTGTAGTCAGTCAGGGTTGGTCCGTGCTGTCGTGCAATTGATTGCTGTATTATGTCTTGGGGGCTCGTTTTAACTTTTGCACAGCCAAATTTCTTATTTTATATGCGGATAGAGGGAGACGTACAAAACAGGCTGAACAGTGAGACGAAATGTGTGTACCGTAATCCTTATAGAAATTTTTCGTCACTTTGGGCAATGCATTGGTCATTTCTCCGAAGTCTAATAGATGAGTAAATACGTTGGTAGGTAATGGTTTATTGTTTTTGTCCATTAACTAAGAATATTGTGAGTAGCTATTAGTTGATCTGCCCCATGAATTCAATTTTGGTGTTCTAAGATAACAAATTGACAAATCATTGGCATAGCTCGTGAAAAGCTTCCATTATTTTCCGAAATAAACAACATTACGGATGGAAAATTGATTTCATTTCAATAAAAGGGTGTTGGGAGACTATTTAAAATCAATGCGTGAAATATTTTGTACCCTTCCCGCGACTTTGTATTGAAGCAAACTTTGCCAATAAAAATTAAATAGTTTTGAGAAACACAATATTCCAAAAACTATCTTAATCTTTAAACCTAAATTTTACTGTTAAATGCAATAAATTTTTATTTATTTACGTCGCATTCACGCCATTTGTATGTTTAGTATTTTTTTAAATTTTTTAGACTGTAATCGACTATTTTCTCATACCGAGGATCTTGGGATTATATCAACGTATTTTTATCTGTACTGGAACGGGAAACTTTCCTAGTTGGACAGGCAAAGCTTCCTAATATGTAATTGGTACTTTCTTTTGTGAAATAAAAACAATATTTTTTGTTTAAAACTACGAATTTTTATTAATTTTAAGACCGACCGGTTTCGCTACACTCGAGCATCGTCAGGGTACAAAATTAAACTAATCAATAATACAAAATGTGTCATTATATATACATACAGAGGGAGATAGAAAGTAAAACCAAAATGAAACAACAATATATTAAAAGAAAACAATTAGTGTACCTATATAAATATTATAATAATAGAGAATAGGCATTAATAATTGTAAGGTGATTAAGGGATACTGGGAATTTTACAGTTTACAGGGAATATTCCCAGAATTGGGCTTTTTGACAAATCTAATTGATTATTCAGAATTAAACTTTTGGTTTTAATGGCTTTCTTAATTTCCAGTGCTTCTAGGTTATTCAATTTGTTACTATGGTCTTTTCTATGGAGAATCTTAGCACCGGTGCTTTTGTTGAATGTATTATCTTTTTCAATAAGATGATTGGCAAACTCTGAAAAGCCATTGCTATTTAGGCATCTAAGATGTTCTTTAATCCTAATGTTAACATTGCGCGTTGTCTTCCCGATATAAAACGCTGGACAATTGTTACAATTTAATTTATAAATTCCTGCATGACTAAGTGTGTCATCTTTATCTTTAGAATTGACTAAAAATTTACCTAGATTGTTGTTAGTATAAAACGCCGGTTTGACTTCAGAAGGAAGGTTAACTATACTGCAGGAAGAAAAATTATTGATGAATAGAATACGGCGCCATTGGAAAGGAAGATTATTATTATTAATATTATGTGGACTCGCGAATAAGAAGTTTTTAACAGCTAATTGTTTTAGTTTTTTACTTAAAATTCTATCAATAAAATCTGGATCGTAACCATTATTAGACGCTATTTTTTTAATTATTGATAATTCGTTAGAGAAATTAATATTAGTTAATGGAATCGTGACCAAGCGATGGACCATTGAGTGAAATGCTGAGTGTTTGTGTGAAAAAGGATGATTGGATGTATTATGTATGACAATATCGGTGTAGGTAGGTTTCCGAAAGATGTTAAAATCGATTTTATTATTTATGAGAGATAAGGATAGGTCTAGGAAGTTTAAGGATGAATTAATGCCTATCTCTAATGTAAATTTAATATTTTTATGATAAGAATTTATAAGGTTGAGGAAGGAATTTAGTTGCCGTTCCGTGCCTGTCCATATACAAAATATGTCATCGACATATCTTTTCCACAGAAAGACGTTTTTTATAAGTGGTGAGTTACCGGTAAGTATTTTACTCTCCAAGTTATTCATGAATATATCGGCAATCAAAGGGCTAGTGGGAGCACCCATAGGTAAACCTTCTTTTTGTTGATATATTACATTATTAAAAATGTAATATATTAGTTTAATTAGTTTAATTTTGTACCCTGACGATGCTCGAGTGTAGCGAAACCGGTCGGTCTTAAAATTAATAAAAATTCGTGGTTTTAAACAAAAAATATTGTTTTTATTTCATTAAAATGTTAAACCACAAAGTGATTGCTTTCTACGAAAATATAAAATTGGCGAGTACAGCCATAAAAGCGAAAATGTATAAAAACTTTTCAATTAAGTATAAAGTGATGTGTATTAATATATATTTTTTAAAACAGTGCTTAAAAAGGAAAGTTTTTCCGAACTACTTAAATGTCCATTTTAATAATGCCACAAGTAGTACTTCAATCCACAAAACGACCATTCATCAAGCGAAGCTTGCATGGTTAAAAGAGGATTTAAAATATACATACAAACAACGTAACAATATAAAATTAAATTTAAAACTTTTACACACAGAACTTGTATACGAGTTGCACCCTATCGAATGGGACTTATTTGATGACAAAGTGAGATACTTGGTTTCTGTTAAAGCTTTTAATAAGCTTAATACAATTAATAAAAAACTTGAAAATTTGTGTTCCTCAAACAAAACCAACAATAAGAGTGATAACCTACAACCAGCCCATACATTTTTCGAACGTGTACAGAACCTGTCAAATGTACATTTTCTACCTGAAGAAACAACCCTACTATCCAAAGGATTAAAATATAACCTGAAGTATTCTAATAATCAGTTTAATGCTGCAATAGAACAAGTTGCAGTGGATATAGATTCAGCTTTACATAATCATCCACAAAAATTCTTCTACAAGAGCGCTGAAACAATAAAAGAACTCATACCCAAATTCAAACCTATGCCAAATCCTGAGACAACTATATTGAAAAATATTCGTAAAAAATTAGCCGATGAAGATTTGATACTGACGAAAGCTGACAAGGGTAATACAGTTTTAATCATCCCACGAAATGTATATAATGAAAAAGTGAAAGACTTCATTAATAGTGATAATTTTGTAATTCTGAATAAAGACCCCACTAACAAGTACCTAGAAAATGTTAAACAAACACTTAAGGCATGTAAAACTAAAAAATTCCAAGATGATTCATATCACCAAGTAAAATTTTTAACTAAAAACCCCAAATCTCCAAAATTATATGGTTTTATTAAAATTCATAAAATTGACAACCCAATTAGACCAGTAGTATCATGTTGTAATGCCCCAAATTTTATAATATTGTCATTTATCACTAAAGTGTTTAATAATACCAATGTTTTCACTCCTAAATACACAATTAAAAATTCATTTAAATTAGTGGAAGAATTGAAAGATTTGGTTCTCCCTAATAATTGTAAACTCATTTCGTTTGACGTGGTTAATTTGTTCCCTAATGTTCCCATTGGGGAAAGTAAATGTTTAATATCAGACTTATTAAATACTTCTAATTTATCTAAAGACTTTATAAATGATCTCACGTCGTTATTTAATATGTGCCTAAGTCAAAACTATTTCCAATTTAATAATGTAATATATCAACAAAAAGAAGGTTTACCTATGGGTGCTCCCACTAGCCCTTTGATTGCCGATATATTCATGAATAACTTGGAGAGTAAAATACTTACCGGTAACTCACCACTTATAAAAAACGTCTTTCTGTGGAAAAGATATGTCGATGACATATTTTGTATATGGACAGGCACGGAACGGCAACTAAATTCCTTCCTCAACCTTATAAATTCTTATCATAAAAATATTAAATTTACATTAGAGATAGGCATTAATTCATCCTTAAACTTCCTAGACCTATCCTTATCTCTCATAAATAATAAAATCGATTTTAACATCTTTCGGAAACCTACCTACACCGATATTGTCATACATAATACATCCAATCATCCTTTTTCACACAAACACTCAGCATTTCACTCAATGGTCCATCGCTTGGTCACGATTCCATTAACTAATATTAATTTCTCTAACGAATTATCAATAATTAAAAAAATAGCGTCTAATAATGGATACGATCCAGATTTTATTGATAGAATTTTAAGTAAAAAACTAAAACAATTAGCTGTTAAAAACTTCTTATTCGCGAGTCCACATAATATTAATAATAATAATCTTCCTTTCCAATGGCGCCGTATTCTATTCATCAATAATTTTTCTTCCTGCAGTATAGTTAACCTTCCTTCTGAAGTCAAACCGGCGTTTTATACTAACAACAATCTAGGTAAATTTTTAGTCAATTCTAAAGATAAAGATGACACACTTAGTCATGCAGGAATTTATAAATTAAATTGTAACAATTGTCCAGCGTTTTATATCGGGAAGACAACGCGCAATGTTAACATTAGGATTAAAGAACATCTTAGATGCCTAAATAGCAATGGCTTTTCAGAGTTTGCCAATCATCTTATTGAAAAAGATAATACATTCAACAAAAGCACCGGTGCTAAGATTCTCCATAGAAAAGACCATAGTAACAAATTGAATAACCTAGAAGCACTAGAAATTAAGAAAGCCATTAAAACCAAAAGTTTAATTCTGAATAATCAATTAGATTTGTCAAAAAGCCCAATTCTGGGAATATTCCCTGTAAACTGTAAAATTCCCAGTATCCCTTAATCACCTTACAATTATTAATGCCTATTCTCTATTATTATAATATTTATATAGGTACACTAATTGTTTTCTTTTAATATATTGTTGTTTCATTTTGGTTTTACTTTCTATCTCCCTCTGTATGTATATATAATGACACATTTTGTATTATTGATTAGTTTAATTTTGTACCCTGACGATGCTCGAGTGTAGCGAAACCGGTCGGTCTTAAAATTAATAAAAATTCGTGGTTTTAAACAAAAAATATTGTTTTTATTTCATTAAAATGTTAAACCACAAAGTGATTGCTTTCTACGAAAATACTTTCTTTTGTATCTATCTATAAATATATAAAATAAGTTGCTACCTACGCTTTTTTATTTGACCCCTTGAAATGAAGGTCACCGGTATTCACTGCCCGCAGTAAAGCTGTTTTGTTTTTGATTTTGAAGTTTCACCGATCTTACAAAATCGAGAATACAGTTGACTTAAGACGGATTCAATATTACGTAATAATATATTAGGAATACTGTTTATAAAAAAACTTATTCAAATATTTGGTATAAGTAAGCCTAAAAAAACAGCACAGAGCTTTCCAAAATTTTACAAACGGGTGACTAAACGCAAGGTTAAACATTTTTTCGTTTAACTATTTCTATTTTTGAAACCTATAAATTCATAAACAAGTTCCATTGTAATATTGAATTTTATGAATTGAAACACTTTTATAACTACCGGTCATTAATAAAAAATGTTAGAAAGTTTTAAAGGTGTTTTAATCTGCTTAATATTGAAACATCTTTGGGACTACTCCATATCCCAAGGTCCTCTCTAGAACATTGTCATCTCCCTTATTCTTCTCATTCCTTCAAAGTCTTACCTACTACAAGGAAGTAGAAGAATTCAAAATAAACTACCTACTCGGCAGAAAGCTGATGACAAGTATTCAACAGTCGTAATATTGCCGCTGGTTAAAAAGGATCGTTATTCTCATTGCACCCGAAATCCCTTTACCTAAAAATTACGGAATGTTTTACCTTTACCTAATGTTACGGAATTGGCCACTATCCCAGATTTAATTGATTTTGTTGTGAAATTAAAAATAATTGTGTTGTTCAATGTGCACCTCGAACTGTAAGAGCTAAAAGGGAGATACATGTGTCGTAGCCTTTACAAGAAGAAAACAGCAACAAGTATAAAGGTGGGACATAGCCATAACCATTTAACAAAATGTCCCACTTCCTTATAATGATAAAATGATTAGCATTGAACATAGTTATAGCAAGTAACTCACCAGTGATGTTGTGCACTCCGGGTTTGGTGACCAGGACCCTGACCACTAGCGCGGTGGCACCCCTGGGACCCAGTCGCAGCCTCTCGGTGACGTACATCATGCCGTTACTGACAAACTGACCACCACCGCTTAGGGAGAGTAGGGCTGTCACCTGGGGATAAATGTGATTAAATTATTGAACAATTAAATAAAATCTTGGTAAAAAAGTCGACAAAGTTGTTTGAAAGTGAAGTTAATGAAAAGGCCAACGAAGAATCCGGGAGAAATGCCAAAGCCTTGGTCCACCTGCGGACTAAGGGAGAAAAATGGGTAATGCTAATTTATTTAGAATCTCGTAAAACTATTGGTAATCAAAAACGGGATTGCAGGCAGTTTCCTGATAAACTTTTAGTAAAAAATAAAACTTTCTTAATAAAACGGAACACGCGTTCATGCACCTGCATTTGCCTTGGTACTATAAAATGATGAAATGCGAAAATGTTATGATTTTTATGAACACGTGTTCCGACATCGTGATAGTACATCACCAATAATTTGATCAATAAATCAGCAATACTCATTTTTCTCCGTGCAGAAAAACAGGGTTAAATAATGATTATTTCGAAATTTTGACAAAACAAAATAAGCATTTCTTAATTGCATGGAAAATACTACCGTGTGATGCTGATACCAAAATAAGTAACACTAATTGAACCTTAAACTTTTGCGTACTCAAGATATTATACAAATGAATGTGACCGTAATTTGGATTTATCTCCTCTACCCTCGTGAGGGGATTATTATTCATATCTCCGAAATAAATACCCTCACTCGTTTATAAATGAAAAACAAACACTTTTTCATCTGTTTTTCTTCGCTTTTTGAACACAAACATACTTTTAGAAATATCTACATTCATTTAATAAATCATCAGCCTTTTTCTGTATTACAGATCACGCTGCCGCGTTTATCCAAAAATAGCCAGAGGTACGATTTATTATCCGAAGGGAATGTTATTACAGTCTTCTGAAAAAAATACATTCGTTGAAAATGTTCTAACACGGAAAAAAATTAAAACATTTGGTTGATATATTATTTATTTATTTATTACAACGGCGCAGACTCATGGAAAATCACGTATATTATAATCGTGAATGTGAAAGTTTATGTAAAGAACCTGATGTATGGCAGTGGGGCATGGGATTGGCAGAGGGAAAAGGAAATACCTACTTATTTGTAATTACATTGTACCAACCCATTAAGTAAATCATGAAAATCAGTAACTTTGTGATTGAAGTTTAATAAATAACACAAAACATTGTCTAAAAAGTATCCACCAGGGGTAGAGGCAGGAAGAATAGATAGTCACCAAACTATGTCTCGACAAACAATAGTTGCTTCATTCACATTTATATATTATTGTGTTATATGTTATAATCTTCTGTTATTCTTGACTCAAGTATTCGATTCATGAGTTGGTGCCACGTCTTCCTCAGGCTTCCCTGATATCTTCTGCCATAAATTTCCGCAACATACATATATTCTCTGTATCAGACAGGAGTGTATGACACACAAGACTGCAAATAGGGCCGGTGATCCCAATCCGTGGTGGCTGAAGGCGTCTTCCTTCAGTGGCGTCGGGGCGTCGAGCGGGGCGTCTCTGTAGCCGTTGTAGCTGGTCCGATGCTAGTACTCGTCCTTGCTGTAGAATCCGGGTCTTGTCGTAGGGGGCAGAGAGGTCCGGGGTGAGGCGAGGGTCAGAAGAAGAAGAGAAGGCGAGTAGAGTCAGAAGTCGGAGCGAGGTAGAAGGCAGAGCAGAGAGTTGTAGAGCTGGTGGAGGTTGCTGGCTATCTGCCTTTCCAAGGGGCTGTTGCCCGTTTTATAGGACCCCGGCGGCCTTCGCTGACCGAGCGACGTTCACACGGGCCCGCTTTCTCTTTGATTCCTGGAATCGAGCCCCGTGTTTGTTACGTGCCCGCGGCCCGCCGCCGGGTTGGCTACCGCCCCTCGGCCGGTAATTTCGGGCTCGTGGCCGAACGCGGCCACGGCCTCTCTTTGTTCAGGCACGGTTCCCAGAGTCGCGCTTGTGGAACGCTCGGGCGGCAAACCACCTCGACGCTGTGACGGCGCGAGGCCCTTTGCTTCGGGTCGCGGCCGAGCGTTCACTCTCGTATAAGCACGACTCTAATAATCGTGCCCGAATTAAATGCTCTCATGATTTTACCAGCTCTAACAATACTTCTCTGCCCGTATACCTCTATCCAAGCTCCGACGTTTCATTTATTGATTACTTTTTACATTTTCATACATAGTTACATTTACATTTCAGTTACATACATTTCTTAATTTAGGATTTATTTTATTCTTTAATTCTATATTCTCTAAATTTATTTTATAATCCTAACGTGGGTGACTGCGGCCGAGCCCGGAGCAGTACGTCCGTCACATTCTCCTTACATTATCCTTTTCGTACATCTGTTCTACATGCCCAAAATTTCTTTCATAATATTAAACTAAAATTGTTTTTTTTCCGGATCTCCACATTTTTAACATGGTCACATAAAGTTATACATACGTACGTCTCAGAGATCTCATGTTTACAGCACTCAGTTATAAATCATCCTTCCTTTGCCAGTTTCATGCCTTACTGCCATAAATCAGGGTTGGTATCAGCAATCCACTGTGGACTACTAGCTTCGTTTCTTTGGATATTGTTTTATTAGTGCCAACAGCAGTCAGTTGTGCATTGCAATTTCCTACCTTACCTTTGTTTCATTATCCTCCAGATATTCCATAAACTGATATATGGTCGGATGTATCAGATATGTGATCTGCCCTTATGCTGGATACTGTAACACAGTAGGTCGACACAGCTTAATAACCGAAAAATTATTCACGATAACATAGAAATGTGTTTTATAAATTTTGCATTCATAAGAAATTAAGATATTTTGTCAATGAACTCAGTTCAAGAACAAGTGTGTTTGAAAGTGACTGTAAGACTGTACGGAGAGGGGGAGGGTACGACGTTATGACGGGTGGGTGGGAGACAGGGTGGGGGCAGCTCACAACTCCTCACAGTACATATAACATATTTCGTATCTTGTACGATTCAATAAGTAAACCGCGGAATTTAAACAACCTCGTTTGTTTGTTATTTGTAATTGTCAAGACACATAAACATATAGCGGTTATTTATAATATCCATTCTTCGCAATGTTATCATTTCACGTGGTGAAAGAAAACTAATAATTACAATTAACATAATCAATTAAGTCATAGTAACCACTTGGTTTCACCTTTACAAGTAATGTTAATACCCTTTATTCATCCTTAACATTTATATCTAAAATTGAATTTTCTATCGAAGCATTTAATTTGACAGTTTCATCCTTCGTATAATTATCTATAAATCGAAGAAAAGTTGGTCTTTGAGTGGTTTTTGAAATTTAAAATTTTAAACCATTTTCATGGTGCAAATTGACAATATTTTTTCCTTTTATTCGGGAAAGTAAGTTATTTAAAAAAAAAATTACAACATTTAACCCATTCAAAGGTTATATCTAAATTTTTTCTATAGTTAACAGTTTTGATTAATGTTTTTTTTTATATTTTGATGAGCTCTGATCTACAAAGGAGTGTTAAGTGTTTGCATAGTCAATATATATATATAAATATTTTTATTTCATATTTTTTTGTGTATATCGGACTGCGTCCGTTAAGAGAACAAAAGCAAAACAACAATAGAACATAACATTTTTCATAAGTGGAATTGAGACATTATTTGCATGTCTATTGAAGATGTCCAGATATATGTTATTCTGTTCTGCTAAGTGGGATCATGGGATGCAGGTATGGTGTGTACTATTTATCAAATTATGCATAGTTTTATACGCTATTACTGCAAGAGCCCCACTTTTTCTCGATTGGAGACTTTGGTAGTTCTCCTCAGATTGCAAATCTTCATATTGCATTAAATTGCAGCTCCTCGCATTGCATTTGCGTACAATTTTTGCATTAAAGTAAAGAGGGGGATACTTATTTAATGGGATTTCTCTACCCCTATCTAAACTACCTTAAGAACCTGACACCTTCTACCCCTACCTAAACTATCCCAAGTACCTGACACCCTCTACCCCTACCTAAGCTACTCCAAGTACCTCACACTTCAAAGAGTCAGTCAGGAATAAGATAAGTAATATTACCACATCGAGACAAATATTCTAAATTAAGGCGATGCACTATGTCGTGTAATATTTTAAATTGAGCCGCTATCAATAACAACCCTTACGTCGATGGCGATAAGGTTTAAATTCCCGCTTAACACCATCGGCCTGTTTTGATTTATGCAAGAAAAAAATATGGCCAAAAAGTGCCTTTCATTCTATGGATGTTCAGACATAAATATTTAATTTTTTTCGATCATTCTATAAATAACTTAATTTGCCACATTATACAATAAAATTATAACCGATAATGGGTTCGTAAGTAGGAGATTTTGAACTTTAAAGCAGTTTTTATAGGCCTTTACATTATTTTTTTCTGGACTTATAAAAATACTTACCTAAAAAATACTCGATTATTTCAAAGGCCAACATGTATTCTACTCGCAGTATTTAATTAAATCATCTGAAACATTTCTAGGCGACCAAATTCTCAAACCAACAACACATGATTTTGCATTACTACGTATGGCATCGCCTTAAAGCGATATAATGAGTGGGAAGACTTTAAAGGGTTAATAATAATTAAAAATAATTTCCAATATTTATTTCGGAAATCAATAAGGGGGGAGGTAATAAAGATAAAAGCAGTTGGTTTTTCATTGTACCTGTATGGAAATAATATAAAGATGTCGCCCGTACAGGTTTCACCATAGTATGATAATAAAGCCAAAACAGCTGTCACACGTAGTAATAATTATACAGCAGAACTTGTTTATCAATTAACTGTGTTTTGTAAATGATTAATTATGTTATTGAAAATATAAAAGAAAAACCTGAAATTGAAATGGAATTTTACAAATTAAACTTGAAAACAATATCCTTTGCACTGGGAAAAATATTATTTTATTTCAATGTTGGAAAAAACAGTGTTATCGAATGTGTATTTCTCTACACACATAATATAATATATTAATACGTTTGTACCTTTTCCTTTTCACGCGAATTCATTTAATATTTTAACGTTCATTTTCGCACTAACTCTATTTTTCCAGGGAAAATTAATGGACCTTCGTCTTTACCACGGTCTCTCATTTTATTGACGGAACCTAATGCTAAAATAGTGTTCTGATGAACGTAAATAATGATGTTTCTGACGGGAACCGCCATCACGCATCACGCGTTATATTCTGAAATGAATTTATTATTACGCTACAAAAATATTAGAAAAATATCACAAATATTGAGAAACGAGAAATGAGAACATAACCACACTTATGTGTATGTGAAAACAAGTACGGTTTCAAAAATATTATATCAACTGACAGTAAATAACAAGTATCGATAACAACATATCAAATCCAATTTAAAAAATCCCAATTCGCAAGGATCAATATTGCGCCCGGTAATATTTATACAGTATGTAAATGATTATAAAGTTAACAGTCCAACCAACACTCACAATACAAGTACCGGAAGGATTAATTTTGAGCCCGGTAATATTTATACCTATGTAAATAATAATAAAGTTAACAGTTCAACTAACACTCAAGGGGTACCGCAAGAATCAATATTACGCATGATAATATTTATATAGTATGTATATGATAATAAACCGTAAGGATCAATATTGCGCCCGGTAATATTCATACCGTATGTAAATGATAATAAAGTTAACAGTCCAACCAACACTCACACAGTACACAATAATATGTAAGCGAGTAGCTACAATCTAACGAATAATTTAATTTATTTATGTATTGTTTTATTATTTTATCATTGCTTTGAAATATGTAGTTGGAAAGCGACATATTTATAGATTTCTTTAAATATAATAAATAAATTTAAAAAACATAATACTTACTCTATTTTATAACACTTACAATAATTGAGGCATTCGGCTTTTCGTTCTGTTGAAATCTCACCATATTACTACTCAGCGACATATTGCAACGGAAAAATATATTACAGTGGAGTTCTCAGCGACTGGACAATACAAAACTTGGTTCAATAAAATTGTTGTGTATTCTTGTGAAGTGTGACGTGTTTGAATGAAGTTTATTGTAAATGTGTATTTATTTTGGTAGATATGTTTGTTGAACACCCCATTAGAAGAACGTGTAGCGAAATACGAATGCGTCTATCTATTTATCTGACATTTGTTGCAAGTGGGTATACCACAGACATAGGAATTAATAGACGAGAAGATAATGGCGAGGGGTAAAATAAACTGTTGAAGAACGAAGGGGGTGAAGCTGACTTTGATTTGTCAATAAATCAATCTGACAGTAAATAGGCATCTCGCATTATAATATCACCATTTACTTCTAAAAAGTAAAATCTGCTTTTGAATGAATAGACATTTTTACATGGGAGCGCAAATTACTCGCTACGTTATGAACAAATTTGTGAAGTCCAAATTCGGCAAAAAAAATCGATTCCATTTTCAGAGTCGAATATATCGTTTAAGTATTTAGTTAAGACACTTTTATAAATGTTCATAATTTACTTCTCAGCAACCAACCAGCTTTGTGTTTCGCGTCCAGACATGTTTCTACAACTGATCCATATTATACGATGTGAATATGCTTAAAATAAAGTAAAATAATGCTTATATATGGAATGTAATACGACAATTGGGTTTATTCTCTTTTTCACATCTATTTTTACAAGTTTTCATAGCACAAGTCAACATTTTGCCGTGTTATTTCGTAAAATGAACCGATGATGCCTCGACCATAGTTCGCACAAGAATGATGACGTCACGTTTTCAAATTTCACTTGAGGCCATACGCGAACACAGCCGGCTCCAATGGAACCGGTATGGGGAGTGGGGATAATACGCTTTTAATCACTTAGGGCAGGTCTACTAATATTCATATGTCTATGGGGTATACGCATTTGAAAGGAATGTAGAAAGTAGGGAGAAATTTCTTTTTAATGCCTACAAAAATCGCGAAAATGATTGCAAATCATCTAAAAAAAGAAAATTCAATTTAAAATTCATTTGGATTAGGCCGTCTGATTGGAAGTCGTAAAAGTTATGAAAGTTGGATTGAATCCATAGTTTTACTATTATAATATTCCACGCGAGGGCGAATATAAAATTAGATACCTTTGAAACTCTACAGAGTTCACCGATTCAAATTATTCAATATCTCGATTCAGTTCCAAATTTAAAAAAAACTAAACTTCGAATTAGATTGAACTGGGACGGGTAGAATAATAATTATTTTCAGTCCATCCTTTGATAGTTCAACCAATTTTGAAACCGAGGTAATTAATTCAAAATGAATAATTTCAGAGTCACGGAGTAATATGGAAATATTGAAAATAATATAATATTTAAATAATATGAAAAGATACGCTTATGAAATAAATGTCCCTGTTTATTGTTCATAAACTGTTCGTGTTTTTGGGTTGTCCCGGTTCTGCAGACTGCAGTGCGCAGTGCCACTGAGATGTTCAGTGGCGATGCGCATTGTTCGTGTTTTTGGGTTGTCCCGGTACTGCAGACTGCAGTGTGCAGTGCCACTGAGATGTTTATTGGCACTGCGCAATGTTCGTGTTTTTGGGTTGTCCTGGTACTGCAGACTGTAGTGCGCAGTGCCACTGAGATGTTCAGTGGCGATGCGCATTGTTCGTGTTTTTGGGTTTTCCCGGTACTGCAGACTGCAGTGTGCAGTGCCACTGAGATGTTTATTGGCACTGCGCAATGTTCGTGTATTTGGGTTGGCCCGGTACTGCAGACTGCAGTGCGCAGTGCCACTGAGATGTTCATTGGCACTGCGCAATGTTTATGTTTTTGGGTTGTTCCGGTACTGCAGACTGTAGTGCGCACTGCCACTGAGATGTTCGAAGAAGGGTGCATTTCCGGATCCCGAGCCTTTATCCGAAAACGGATCGCCAGCTACAGAACGCGACTAGCAGCACTGGCAGCACTGGAGTTCCAATTACAAGAGAAGAAGCCAATTACTGGTTTCATATATGTCTCCAGTTGCAACTCCAGCGGCGTCCTCACAAACTGTACCGGCTGGTTCTCTGGCCGAAATAATGGAGAAGCTCAACAAAATCGATGTCGAGCTCACTCGCGTCAAGCCGATAGGGGGGGAGATAGCTGACATAAAGAAGAGCCTCGAGTTTGCTCTAGCAGCCATGTCCGATACGGAAAAGAGGGTGGAGGTGGTTGAGAAGAGACTGGAGACTGTCGGCAAGTTAGTTTTGGAGGTGGCATCCATCAAGAAGAACATGGAAATCTTCAGATACGAACTGGACGAGCGCGATCAGCTATCCCGTGTGAAAAACCTCAAAATTCCTGAGGATGCTCATCATAAATACATCATTATCACTGCTGATTTCGTTGAACCCCCGATCATAAAAAAAGTGTTTTATGTATAGTGAGATGCAATAAATAAATAAAGTAAAAATCTCTATTAAACGGCCCTCATTCCACAAGGCTAATTATGATGACATAAGAGATAGCCTGGCACAAGAAGATTGGAACGCACTTAACCTTACCGATTCCGTCAATCCTGCAGTATCGCATTTTTACAATATTATTAATTATTTGATCGCTGATAAGGTTCCATTGAAGCGTACTGGTAAATATTCCTACCCCCCCGTGGTATAGCTCATCATTAATAAAACTTATTCGTGAAAAGCAGAAATCTCACAGACTATATACAACCTACAAGAACCCTTCCGATTACATTACTTTTTCAAGGCTTCGCACCAGACACAGAGTGGAGGTGACAGCGCCCTTAGCATCCTCTGACCACTGCCTGATTACCACCTCTGTCCCATCCTCCATGAACCGTCAACCCGACAAACATGTAAAGAGGAAGGTATGGCACTACAGGGCAGCGAAATGGGACGGCATGCGGTCTTTCTTCGGCGCCTTTCCTTGGAGTACTGTATGCTTTAGCTCCGAGGACCCATCAATTTGTGCACGTGAGGTAGGAGAAGTAATCACATCAGCAATGGATTGCTACATTCCCTTCTCCGTCAAATCCTCTGGAGCGGGCAAAAAACCGTGGTTTGACCATCGCTGTGCTGAAGCTGTCAGACTCAAAAATACGGCTTTTAATGCACTCCGGAAGATTAGCTCCATGAATAACCTTTCGGAATACCGAAAACGAGCAAGGGAATGTAAGAGAGTTCTAAATAGAGCTAAGAGCGATCACGACCAGAGAATTGCGAAAAAGCTGGCTGACTGCCCCACTGGTAGCCGTGCTTTCTGGTCACTCGCTAGCTCGATCGGAAGAAATTTCTGCAGAACCACTTTCCCACCTCTGACCAAGCATGATGGTCGGCTGGCTAACTCGGCCCGTGAGAAAGCTGAATTATTAGGCAAAATTTTCGCGGAAAACTCAACTCTTCAAGATAGCGGAGAGACTCCCCCTTCCATTTCGCACTGCGGTTTTCAAATGGAGGAACCGAAGATCCGGAACAGAGAGGTTCTCCGAGTCTTGAACGAGCTGAAAGTCGACAAAGCCAGTGGGCCGGACGGAATACCTGCCTTGGTCCTCAAGAGGTGTTCTGCAGAAATGACTCCAGTGCTCGCGAAATTATTTAGGCTCTCTCTCAAAGGTGGAAAGGTGCCAGATCTTTGGAAAAAGGCAATCGTTCACCCAATCCCAAAAAAGGGGGACCGCTCCGACCCTTCTAACTACCGCCCCATAGCCATCACTTCCATACTCTCGAAGGTATTAGAAAGGGTGGTTAACAACAAATTGCTCACATATCTCGAGAATAACAATATCCTAAGCGATCGGCAATATGGATTTCGTCGTAACCGATCGTGTGGCAATCTACTCGGATATGTGACGCATATTTGGGGGTGGTACATGGAACGTTTTGGTGAAACCCAAGCCGTTGGGTTGGATATCTCCAAAGCCTTTGACAGAGTCTGGCACCGGGCGCTTGTCGGGAAGTTACCATCGTATGGGATCCACCCAACCCTGCATAGTTGGATTGCGGACTTTCTGAGGGGAAGAACAATTCAAACCGTGGTTGACGGCTCTTCTTCCTCACCGCACCAAATCAATTCGGGGGCGCCACAAGGATCTGTGCTGTCTCCGACGCTGTTTTTATTGCACATCAATGATCTCGTTGAATGTGCACCAATTCACTGCTACGCTGATGACAGCACCGTTCACGAGGGTTATCTTTTTGACAAGCCCCCTTCCACCTATGACGTCCGAACAACTCGGGAAGTTTTGAAGCAAAAAATTGACCACCACCTAGAGATGGTTCGTGCCTGGGGTAAGGCCAACTTGGTCAGTTTCAACGTTTCAAAAACCCAAGCGTGTCTGATTTCGGCAAAGAGGGAGATCAATGACTGTCTGGTGCAATTTGATGGGAGCCCTCTCTCCAATAAAGACTCCATTGAAATGCTTGGAGTTACTATATCAGACCAGCTCAAGTATCGGGGATCCATAGAAGCCCGAGTAAATCAGGCCTCCAAAAAGTTGGGCGTCTTGTACAGGGCTAGGAGATTCTTCAACAGTGACCAGCTGCTGACCCTGTAGAAGTCTCAAGTCCGCCCAACTATTGAATTTGGGAGCCACCTTTGGGCTGGTGCCCCAAAATACTTGATAAACCTGCTTGAATCTGTGCAAAGGAGAGCGATCCGTCTGATTGACAATCCGTTGTTAACAAACCGATTGCCTTCTCTAATGCATGGACGCAATGTAGGCATGCTGTGTCTGTTCTACAGATATTTCAATGGAGCCTGCTTTAAGGAGCTAGCAGCATTGATTCCTGATGCACCGGTGCACGTGCGCGAAACTCGACGGACACGAACTGAACACCCGTTCACGGTTGACGTTGGCTTCATGAGAACGGGCCGTTTTTACGACTCGTTTTTGTGTAAGTCGGCTCGTATGTGGAACGAGCTACCGGCATCTGTTTTTCATCCCTCCTATAATCCGAGCCTCTTCAAGGCCGGCATTAACAAATCCCTTCCTACAGCCCCTACCTTACTCCGCCTCACAACGCCGCCCAACCGGGTGGTGACATAGTTCCCCTGTTTGTGCACTCCACAGGCAGGGACACTCTTGTGAGGTGTCACATAAAAAAAAAAAAAAAAAAAAGACAGAAAAAAATGGCAAAGAAGTGTCACGAATACTATATTAATAATGCTGAAAAGAATATCGCCAAAGATCCCAAGGCATTCTGGTCATATGTTTAATCAAAAAAACTATCAGCATCTATTCCTACCGTATTAAATCTTAAGGATGTAACAGCCGAGGGTGGACAAGCATTCTGTGATTTATTTGCTGATAATTTTCATTCTGTCTACAAACCGGCTGACCCTCTGGAGATATCCCGCGATGACTCTGTAGTTAAGCAGGTGTTACATTGCTGTTCATAGCCATGTAATATAATACAGGTGAGTTACACAATTAGCCATCGCCGCACAAGTCAGGCAGCAGAGCTTGATACTCCAATCTTTCAGGGTGTGGATATAGTCAGTCTCCCAATGAAACATGTGGCTGTGATACGATATGTTTATTGTACAAGTAAAACAGGTTATCAAACAGATCTACATAAGGTACATAGCTTTTTAAGGCCTAACTGTTAATATTGGCGATCTACTGAATCTATAGGCTCAGAAGGACACAAGTACATTATTAGCTCACGTGTAATTTGCGGCGGATGCGGTGAACGATGGTGCTGATGCCATAGGCGGGATGCCTAGGCTAATGCAAGGCGGGAATACGACGCCTACAGGGCGGCGCAGAAGCAGCGTGGGCGGAAACCGGGCGACGGGCGGCGGCTTTCGCTCACGGCGAGGGCGGCACAGAGGTGGCCTGGGGCAGCCTGAGGCGGCCTGGGGCATTGTTGGAAACACGTGGGCGGCTCACGGCGAAAGGTGGCCGTGGGAGCACGGGCCGCGGCCCATGGATATGACACAATCATATCCATGTCGGTCTGGTTGGCTGAAGATTGTCCTGACGAACTGAGTCTCGAGACGCGGCACATTATAACTTAGGCCCGCCGATCCATATTATGGGCGCATTTGGCGGTAAAAGGCCAACTACGAACTCGTCTAGCATGTTGCTTGCTACGCGTCTGTCGGGGAACTGAAGCGTGGGTCTGCTCGCGGGGGGGAGCTTGTCCCTTCCACATCTATTTTTGGCGCCTGGTCCGATGCCCTTATAAGGACACGTTTTCGGTTTAGCCATATGATTGGTTGTAGGTACTTGTAAGCCCGCGTGACTGGTATCAGGCGGCGATGTCGCGAGCTCCTGCGTATGTATTAGTGTCTTGACATGCTCTGGGTGCATGATCGATTTCCGGCAACGCGTGGATATGCATAACTGTGCAGTTAGCTTGATTTTATGGGCGATCCATAACACAGGTTTGTGCGATGGGATCGGTTTTTATCGATGCTGACCTCATGTCTAAATATTTAAAACGGCTCGATTCTAGCAGGGGAGCTGGGCTGGATGGTATCCCACAACTGTTCATTACCGAGTGCGCAAATCATCTGTCACTCCCGCTATCAATACTGTTTAATATATCGATCAAGACTGGTACATTTCCAGATATATGGAAAAGAGCCTACATCACACCAATTCATAAATCAGGAACTAAGTGTGAAGCAGATAATTATAGACCCATTTCCAAAATTTGCATTTTTTCAAAGGCGTTCGAAAACATAGTCTATGACCAGTTATTATACCCCGTGGTAAAGAATTCGATTAACAAATTTCAGCATGGATTCTTTGCAGGTCGCTCTGTTGCTACTAATCTTATAACTTTTACAAACTTCTTGTCTGCCTCCATGGATAAACGTGTGCAAGTTGGTACAATCTATACCGACTATAGCAAGGCTTTTGACAAGATCAACCACAACATTCTGCTTAGAAAACTTGCCAATCATGGTATTCATGGAGATCTCCTTCGTTGGTTATCCCCATACGTAACAAATAGGTCCCAGGCTGTGACAGTGGGTGGATTTTCCTCCGTCTGGAAAATCATTACTTCCGGTGTGCCTCAGGGGTCCATTTTGGGTTCTTTGCTTTTCTCTTTCTATATTAATGATATTACGACATGTTTTCACAACCCTCAAATTTTACTATTTGCTGACGATATGAAGATAAACATTCCTATAAGCTCCCTGGACTGTTCTGCGCGTTTACAAGCAGATCTTGATCGACTGACGGATTACTGTCTCAAAAATAAGCTTTTTATCAATATTTCTAAATGTTGCAAAGTCACATTCGCACGTAACCGTGTGAAAATACTGCATGATTACACCATTTCTGGATCGATTTTTACAAATAAATACTATGTACGGGATCTCGGGGTTTTCTCGGACTCTAAACATACCTTTGATAAACACGTTGATAACATTGTCACCAAAGCATGAAAAAGTCTAGGTTTTGTACTGAAAACATGCAAATTCTTCAAAAATACTAAGACATATCTGACTCTCTACAATTCACATGTTCGTCCTCACCTGGAGTACTGTTCACCGGTTTGCAATCCACGCTATATTGTTTATGTTAACAGGTTAGAAAGAGTTCAGGAACGATTTCTCAAATTCCTCAATTTTAAATCATTCAACATATACAATTCTTACGACGAAATCGAGAAACATTTTCGAATCACGAAACTACTCAACAGGAGGATTGTCGCTGATCAGATGCTCTTGTATAAAATTATTAACTCAAAACTTGACTGTCGGGAGTTGCTAAACAAAATAAATTTCCATGCGCCAATTCGATATAGCAGACAAAATACACTTTTCTACATTGATAGATGCAATACCAATTCCAATCAAAATGAATTTATTTAAAGGACATGTAACTACTCTAATAATAAATTTGCAAATATAGACACTCGTGCTGACATATTCACTGCTAGTTACTATCACTACACAAAATTGATCTATGGAATTAAACTCTGAATATAACAATAAAGTTGTCCTTAAATTATGTTAAAGTTTTGCTATATTGGTGTTTCAAAATAATCAAGCAATATATCGTTTTAAAAAGAAGTGGTAAATGAATGTATTCAAATAATTGGTTTTTCGTTGTCTTGAGTAAACAAGGTGCAATATATCTTTAAAGTTTGCATTAAAAGTTTTGACAGAAGAAAACCACAGAAAAACATTAAAATAGACAGGTGATCTGAGATAAACGGACATAAAACTTGATTTTTGCAGTGAATAGTGAAATAAATAAAGTAACTCAAGATGGATCCTAAAAGTTTTATTGATAAAGCCACAGATGCAGTTCTAATTCTACAAAACTGCATTAATGACATTTCGACAAAACTAAACAAAGAACAAATTAATAAATTAACACCGAAAACAATTACAATTTTGGGGTTAATAAGCGAAATGGCAGCAAAAATGGCCGATATTTCTGGAGAAAATAGAATACTTAAGGAAATTACGGGTAACAATAAGCAATACCAAAATTTGGGGAAAAAAATTATTATCACTCCGAAAGAAGAGCAGACCACGGAGAAAACCGAAGAGGATATTAAAAAACAAATTGATCCAATTGAAACAGGAGTGATGGGAATAAAAAATGCAAAGGATGGTAAAATAATTGTTACATGTAGAAATAGTCAGCATATTGAAAAACTACAGGAAGACATAAAAATAAAGTTCTGTGAAAAATATACAACGAAGATCCCGGATAAAAGATTCCCATCAATAAAAGTCGTTGGAGTAACACATAAAATGGATGAAAAAGAAATCGTTCAGAACATAAAAATTCAGAACGAGTTTCCAGAAGAACCACAAAAAATGGAAGTAACTGTAATAAAAAACAAGAAATTAAAAACAGGAGAAGAATATATAATATATTTGGAAGTAGATACACAAACACATGGAATAATGTTGCAAATGCAAAAAATAAATATTGGATGGGAAAGGGTCAGAGTATTTGATGCATTTGACATTAAGCGCTGCTATAAATGCTACGGGTTCAACCATAAAGGGAGCGAATGTAAAAAAGACTCCTTTGTATGCCCTAAATGTACAGGTGGTCATAAAAGTGAAGAATGCAAGGCTATTAGAGGAACAGAAAAGTGTAATAATTGTATTAATACTAAAAACAAGTTGAAGATAAACCTAGACTCAAATCATCCAGCGTGGAGCTTCGAATGTCCAGTATACAAAAGGAAATTGGAATTGGAGAAGAAAAAGGTAAATTTTTTATAAAAAGCAACCAACTGCAAGGAATTATATACTTAAATATTCAGAGTCTGATAGCGAATAATGAAGAAATCCAGATACTGATTGAACGAAATGATCCTGCACTTGTAATGTTAAGCGAGACTCACATTACATGCGATATTGAAGACAGCGAAGTTACTTTTCAAGGATATTCAACAATACGCTGTGATTCCTACAGTAGACACACAGGGGGAGCAATAATAATTATCAAAAAAGACATAATATTTGAAGTTATTTCTAACACAAAATACGAAAAGAACTGCTGGATACTAGCGATCAGGATAGCTTCTGGATATAAGAAAGGAGTATACGGAGTAATTTACCATTCTCCAAATGCAAGTACAAAAGACTTTTTATCATTTATAGAGAACTGGTGCACCCAAAACCTAGAAGAGGAAGAAGATAATATCCTAACTGGTGACTTTAATATAAATTTCAAAAATTTGAATGATACATATACTAAAAGACTTAAAAAATTATCCAAGCATCGGGAATGAAACAACTTGTTAAAAGTGAGACACGAATAACGGATAAATCCAGGACGTTAATTGACCTTGTCATATCCAACAGATTAGATTTGAATGTAAAAGTTCTAGATGAGCCAAAAATAACCGACCATAACCTTATCCACATTACAGATAACACAAAAAGAACTAATACGAAAACCAGCAAAGTAATAAAATACAGAAATTATAAAAAATATAACAGTGAAAGGTTAATTGAACTTCTGGGTGATATGAATGAACTTCATCAAATGGAATTTGATGAAAAGGCTAAATCATTAATAAATAACCTTCAAGAAGTGATCGACCAGTTAATACCAATCCAAACTACTAAAATAAGAGGAACAAATAAATGGTATAACATAGAACTACAATCAATACAATATGAAAGAGATAGACTGTACAAAATTGCAAAAATCTCAAGAAACTCACAAGACTGGAAAGCATTCAAAAATGCAAGAAATAAATACTCAAAATAACTGAAAGTTTGTAAGAACGATTACTTCAAAAATAAAATTATCTGTGAAAAAGGAGACACTAAAAAAATGTGGAAAACCATAAAAGGATTAATGCAAACTGAAGATAAAGGGATGAAACATGACATTGAATTTCCACATCAGATACAGGGTAGCATACAGAACTGCTTCAACAAATATTTTGTAAACAGCATAACGGAATTACATCAGAGTATACCAATACTGAAGGAAGACAACCGCGTGAGAAATGTTCCCCTAAACCGAGAAAAACTTGTGTTTAAAGAGATTGATGAAACATATCTTTTACAGATTCTAAACAGCACCAAATCAAAAGAGAGTCCAGATGGAATAAGCTTTACAGTTTTAAGGGATGCAATGCCAGTGATAGGACCTCATCTACTGAACATAATAAATGAATCGTTAAGAAGTGGAAAATTTCCAAACACATGGAAAACATCTATTGTGATCCCGATTCCGAAAGTTGTTAATACCAGAAAATGTGAAGAATTTAGACCTATAAATATGTTACCAAAATACGAACAGGTACTAGAAATTGTAATAAAGAAACAACTCGTTGAGTATTTGGAAAAACATCATATATTATGTGACGAACAATCAGGATTCCGTAATAATAACTCTTGTGAAGCTGCAATAAACATTGTGATTAATACATGGAAGAAAGAAACAGATAATAAAAAAATCACCATTGCAACATTTTTAGATTTTAAAAGAGCATTTGAAACGATAGAAAGGAAAAAACTTTTGGAAAAATTAGAAGATATAGGTCTTTCTGAAGTAGCTCTAAATCTTTTCAAAGAATATCTTCATGAAAGAAAACAGGTAACAAAAGTGGAAAGCTCAGAATCAGAACCGATAGAAAACAACCTCGGTGTTCCACAAGGGTCGGTATTAGGTCCAATTCTATTCATTATTTACATTAATGATATAATTAAAACCATAAAACATTGCAAAATTAGATTATTTGCAGACGATACATTAATCTATATTTCATGTGAAGAGTACATAGATGCAATTAATAAATTAAATGAAGACCTACAAAATATAGCGAAATGGCTGAAATTAAACAAATTAAAACTGAATGTCAACAAAACAAAATATATGGAAATAGGCAACAAAACGCATAACACAGAGTTAAAATTGACAATTAATGGCGAAAAAATTGAAAAAGTAAATGAAATTAAGTACCTGGGTGTGATACTAGATTCAAAACTAACTTTCGCAGCAAATTTTGAATATGTGCTAAAGAAGGTATCTAAAAAAGTCAATTTTCTTAGAAGATTAAGAAATAAACTAAATGGAAACACTACAGAGCTGATTTATAAAACTATAGTTGCTCCACATTTAGATTATTGCTCTACTATGTTGTATTTGGCCAATGAAGGAAACTTGAACAAGCTAGATGTTATACAGAATAGAGTTATGAGATGTATACTAGGAAAAGGAAAATACGCAAGCATAGATCAAATGAGAGAACAACTAAATTGGATTTCTATAAAAAAGAGACCATTATTTAATGTGTTAATTTTTGTACATAAAATCATGAACAACCAAATGCCAAAATATTTTAAGGATGAAATTGTTTTTAATAGAGATGTTCATAATTACGAAACCAGAAATGTAAATAGGATTAGATTGCCACATATGAAAAAAACAAAATCACAGAACTGCCTAATGTACAAAGGACTAAAAATGTATGATGAAATGCCTGAAAGTCTGAAGAATGAAGGAAGAATGAATGTATTTAAAAAGAAATGTTATATTTATTGTAAAAATATGTAAAATTACAAAATGAAATATGATCTTGTTTATATTAGTTTATATTCAAATGTATAAACTAACTCAATAAATAATAAAAAAAAATAATAAAAAAAACTACAGAATTTCATTGTTTGACATTCTAACTCATATTCACGACTGTTAAATTGATTGTACTTAATATTTTAATATTACTTGCGTGGCAACTTTTCCTTATCCCTCTCCTCCCCTTTCCCGTTCCAACCCAAGTCTATTTAAGTATAGTTATTATTTTTTTTATTTTAACTCCACACAGGAGGCCCTGAAGAAAATAATTTCCCTCAGGGCCTATGTCATCTTTGGGGATGCTGTGTGGAGGGTCTTTTTGTGGAGAGGAAGGAGTGAACATGGGTCTTGAAGAGTCCCATGTTGTAGGAGGGAGGAAACACAGAGGCCGGCAGTTCGTTCCACAGCCGAGCTGTTGAACTTAAGAACGAATCGTAGAAGCGACCCGTTCTCATGTGACAAATGTCAACTGTGTACAAATGTTGGGCGCGCGTTTGGCGTGTATCCCGACTACGCATCGGTGCCGAAGGGATCAATGACGCTAGTTCCTCAGAGCATCTTCCATTGTAATACCGATAGAACAAGGACAGCATACCTACCTGACGCCTGTGCTCTAAAGATTGCAGTCCGTTTGTTAAGATTGGGGAATCTATCAAACGGACCGCCCGTTTTTGCACAGAGTCAAGGGTTTTTTTCAGGTATTTAGGGGCTCCGGACCAGAGATGGCTGCCAAATTCGACAGTAGGGCGCACTTGCGATTTGTACAGGGTCAGCAGTTGTGTACTATTAAAGTATCTGCGGGCCCTGTACAGTACGCCCAGCTTCTGAGAGGCCAGCTTTACTCTGGCTTCGATGGAGCCCCCATACCTGAGCTGGTCACTTATAGTTACACCCAGCGTATCAATGGAAGGCCTGTTCGGAAGATTGCTTCCGTTGAAGGAGACTAGGTTATCATTTAGATCCCTTTTAGACGTAATCAGACAGGATTGGGTCTTTGAAACATTAAATTCGACGAGATCACATTTATTTTATTGCTGTTTATTGTAGGCATATTATAGGTTTATCGTTTGTTGAATTTACATTCGTATTATTATTTTTCTTATTTGCTACTTTATTTTGTTTTTTTTTTCTATTTTTATTAAATATTCTAGTTAACAGGTTAGTTTTATTTTTCTGAATGTGAAATGAATGTGAAATCTGTGAACATTATTAATTGGTCTGTTTTTTTGTTATCCTCTTATGTATATTGTATTACTAAGACTGTTTATGTTCCTCAAATAAATAAATAAATGTCTAAAACGTTAACCTTTTTTTTTGCTTCCGATTTTTTTCTACGGGTTAAATCTTCCCCATAGGAAAAATAAACCCTTCCACTCACTTTTCCACAAATGATCATCTAGTCAATCAACACTATGCAAGTGCATTATATAAGCAAAATAAATACAAAACAATACAATAACAATACGTCAACTCACCAGAGATCAAATGGGAAAATAATTCACCGACTCCAGATATTTTCTTATCAGAGGGTTCGGCTCGGTAGAACTTCTAACAGGGCCTATAAATCCTACTGATCCCTCAACATAAATATTTAAAAAATCATAATTGTAAAAAGCATTCACTTTGTGGCTCATCATAATTTATAATAAAAACACATAAATTTGTTTTTGACCACGATAATTTTATTTTCACTCTATCGTCTACATATCGTTTCCAAGTGAGAAACTTAAAATTACTTAAAAATACTAAAGATAAAGATCACAAATTTAGCCACTCAGGCATTTACCAACTATGTTGCAATGATTGTCCATTGTTCTACATAGGTAAGACAACTAGAAATATAAATATTAGAATCATGGAACATTTAAGATGTTTAAATAACAATAATTTTTCGGAGTTTGCCAATCATCTCATTTCCACCGATCATACATAGGTATTCACTATAAAAAAAAAAAAAAAATAAAAAAATAAAAAAATACTTTTAGTAAAGATACAGGGGTTAAAATTCTTCACCGTAGTAATAAAGGCAAAAAAATAGATAATTTAGATGCACTTGAAATCAGAAAATCCCTCAATAATAACTCCAGTATAATAAATAACCAAATTAATCTGTCTTATAGTCCTATTCTTGACATATTTCCAGTTAACCGCTCTGTTCTTCCTGGAATTCCCGTATTTACCCCTTCCACTTTGTCCACATCTCCCTCAAACACTTAACATTTTTGTATTTATGTGTCAATATTTTGTGTAGTAGATCAGTTTTAAATATTCTCCTGACGAAGGAAGGGATCTTCCGAAACCGGTAGAGTGAAAATAAAACTATCGTGGTCAAAAACAAATTTATGTGTTTTTATTATAAATTTAAAAAATCTTTCGTTATCCTCCATGTATTCAAAATGACCGACTTTTGCATCTTTATATATAATTTTTTTGATAGATCTAATACGTCTAAATTTTTAATGAGAGAGCTAGGTATAATGCCAGTAGCCGAAATAACGAATGGTAATATTTTTATAGTCTGAGAATGCCAAATTCTTTTTATTTCATTTCATAAATCTGTGTATTTTTTCATTAGCAGATTTTTTAATATTACAGGAATTTGGAATAGCGACATCAATGATATAAGTTATTTTTTTAATTTTGTCATGTAAAACTATATCGGGTCTATTATGACTAATCGTTCGGTCTGTTAGTATAGTTTTATCATAATATATTTTATAAAATTCGTTTACTAAAAATGAATTTGGTTCGTATTCATAATATGGTACTATATTACGGCAGTCAATCAAGTTATGTTTAATTACCAAACTTTGGTGAATTATTTTTAAAACTTGATTGTGCCTAAATGTATACTCGGACGTTGCTAATATAGAACATCCCGATATGATATGTTCTATAGTTTCCGGAAAAGCCAAACATTTTCTACACAAATCATCAATTTGATTTGTATCTTTGATTATATGCTTCTTATAATTTTTAGTTTTAATGACTATATCCTGAATGGCAAGCATAAATCCTTCTATTTCTGCGCTCAACTCTCCAATACTCAACCATTTGTTTGACGAAAATTTGTCAACATACGTTTGGTTGAGATAATTGAAGTGTTTTGCGTGTAAAAATTTATTTGACCAGGAATCTAATAATTCCTGGTTGGGATTTATAAAAATTTTGGCATTCTCATCGTATAAATTTAAAGGTGTAATATTTCTATCTGCCTTGCAAATTATTTTGTGCATTTCTGAGCTATGAGCTTTCCTATGGAAAAAAATTCTTAGCATTTCTACCTGATTATGTTTCAAAGAAGTTATTTTGACTATACCTCTACCTCCTAAATTTCTAGGTAAATTAACTAGTTCTATAGCTGAATTCGAATGATGGCAATTAAACTTTGTTAGCGTAGTTCTAATTAATCTTTCTAAGTTATCTAAATCTGTATTAGACCATTTAATTATTATTATTATTTGGTATGTATTTTATTATTTTTCTTTTCTATTATGCAATGTTTTATTTTACTTTATATTCTGTGTATTATATGGAACACGTGGGATTGCATCACTCTACCCGAAATCTGGAATAAGCAAGTTTAAAAAAAGAGAATACAGGGAGAAAAGCATAGTTCCCTCTGGATGCTTTCATTAGAGAACTTTATTTAAGAGTAAACATAAATAGTGGGTATCTTTAAAGTCTGTTATTCTCAATGTTTAGGGAATTTTCCATTTTTGACGGTAAAAGATAATAGATAATATTCAGCTTTAACGATATTAATCACGTTTGCATAATTCTAAATCAAAAGTGCAGCATTTTTTGTTTTATTTTAGATGTAAACATTCTCGATTTCTGAATTCTTTAAAATTACACTGCTCTTTCAGCTATTTTCAGTTACGAACGACATTATCTACAATATGAAAATGGAACAGAGCAATGATACCCTGAAAAAAATATAAGGATATATTGTAATTATATACCTAAGAAAATATTTTTAAAAGTCACAATTCCATACTAGTGGCCAAGGGTATTATTGTGATTGATTTTTGGCGTATTACACATCTACCCTAATGATGAACACTGCGAGGCTATCTGAAGCAATGGCTAAAGGAATTGTAATCGCCACACCCTAATTAAGCTTAAAAATCAATCAGCATAAATTTAAACAATGTTGAATTTTTAAAAGTTAATTAATAATGTTATTATTACTATCCGGACTAGTGAATAAGAGAATAATTAATTAATGAATTAATTACTCTAAAGTTACGAAATTCGGTTTAAAATTATATTGAAATTTGTAACTAATTAGTCGAATTCAGGTAAGCCTTACATAAAACAATACATTGCATTACAGAAATAATTTGGTGAGATTTTTATTTAATAACTAACGTAGACCCTTAAAAATTAACGAAATCTGTCTTTTTTTTTTTAAAGAAAGACAAACATTCCCGGGTTACGAATAACCTGACAATATTTGAAAATCTCCTACTACCACCACAGTAAGGTGAAAATGTTGCTTGAGTTTTGATGGAGGACTTAGCCAGCCGAGGAATTGTACACACTACGCATGAGTGGGACCCAAGCACGATGTCAACTCGGCCACCGACCGGTCCACGGTTTACTTTCCAAGATTAACCTCAAGAAATTGATACAAAATAAATATTTAAAATATCATATTATAATAGTTACGTAGGTACTTTACGTACTAAATAAATATATAAAAACAAAATATCATAGGTAGGTTAGGTACCTACTTCGATTTATCCATTCCATTTTTAAAAATGACCCTTAAATTTAAATCTATTCCAACTTTGAAATTAAGTCATTTAAGTCCATTGAAGCAGAGTTACTGTATTTTTTACTATACAGCATTCGAACAATTAAGAGGCATCCTTACATGCATGTTGTACTCGCGTCCTATTTTTTATTTATTTCTCCTTTAGGTGTAAGGAAGAAAGTAAAGGAATGCAAATATCTAGGATGCTTGTGTCTCAATAAGATGTTCATTAAATATTATACATTTGACCGTAGGTATAATATATTATATGATAAGTTAAACATTTTGTCAATATGCATAATAACATTTTTATTTTCAGATACGGTTTCAGATTTTCACTGCCGAAAATATTATCATTATTAATTTTTGGGTTTTTATGCCTTGCTGCCATAGACTATGGTATAATACATCAATGCTTGCTGCGCTTCCTCCGTCTTTGGGCAAACCTTTCGGACAGCGTTAGGATGTCCATCATCAAGGCGGATGTGTAGATTGTGGTGAAGTGCGTGTTTATGCATGTCAAAGTAATACCGTGTTGTTAGGGCCGGTATTTCAGTATAATAATTATTTCTGTTTTCGGCGTTTATTTTTGTAACCGTCTATTAAGCTTATTTCTATCGTCCCTATTGATATTAATGTAATTTTTGCCTCCGTAAAAGCGTGCTCGATGCGTTTCGGGTATTCCCAGTATTTCAGAAACAAATCCAATGTAAGGGTGGTTTGTTCTACCTACCGATTTGTCCGGTTGGCCGAGTTTGCACACTCGAAAATGTCTTGAGATTATTTTGGAGATGGTCCGTTATATTTGGCCTACATACAGTCACATCCCAAACTTATGAGTTTATAAACTCCATTTGTATGAATAGGGAACTTGGTTATTGTAGTCCTTAGAAGGTCTTGAATTTTCGTAGTGTTTTCGTCGTTCTATAGTGGAATATTTCGTCATTATCCTGGCAATTATGTCAGTTACATTGTGAAGATAAGGATTTCTTTCCGATAGGTATCCAAATATCTTATTTAACTCGACCGTTTTGATTTTTTCTGTCTGTAAATTGGTTTTTGTACCTTCAGTAAAAAATATGTATTATTATTATAATGTGAAAACGTCGTGTTTATTTGGAATCTCCTATTAGCATTTTTAAAATATTTTTGTGACGTTTGAAAAATAATTGTCACTGAGATTGTGACATTTCTTGTGTAGAAACCGTAAAATTCATTTTTTTGAAAAAAAAAGTTACGCATAGTGTACGGTTTATAAATAAGTAGGTGTGTATTTAAGTACCTACTTACAAATCTTTTGATAAAATAAAATACTTTTTTGAACGCGAGGTCCACTGTAATGAAATTTTGAGCTATACACACTTGACATTTCTTATATTATATAAAACGTCGTCGTGTCGTGGGAAGCCTAGCTTTCGTCCGAACAAGTGATTACACACTACCAACCAAACCACAACCTCATTTGCCACCCACACAGCCTTTATGGATGCCTTTCCTACATTATTCCATTATTCGTTATGTGCGGATCGGGAGCACGGAGCATGGAACAGGAGAATGAATGTTAATTAATAGAGACGGATGTAAGCCTTGGTGTAAGTGAGTGAGTTTTATGAACATTTGGACAGAAGGAACTCTTCTGCTTGTCTGTGCTGGACGAATTTCCGGAGAATTAATTTGTTCAATAAATTTTGTTTGCAAGTTATCTTTTCCTTCCGAAATATAAGCAACATTTTTTTTTATTTTTTTTTTATTTTTTTTTATTTTTTTTTTATTTTTTTTTATTTTTTTTTTTATTTTTATTTTTAATTTTGTTTTTGTTTTTTTTTTTTTTATGAGACACCTCACAAGAGTGTCCCTGCCTGTGCAGTGTACAGACAGGGGAACTATGTCACCACCCGGTTGGGCGGCGTTGTGAGGCGGAATAAGGTAGGGGCTGTAGGGAGGGATTTGTTAATGCGGGCCTTGAAGAGGCTCGGATTATAGGAGGGATGAAAAACAGATGCCGGTAGCTCGTTCCACATACGAGTCGACTTACACAAAAACGAGTCGTAAAAACGGCCCGTTCTCATGAAGCCAACGTCCACCGTGAACGGGTGTTCAGTTCGTGTCCGTCGAGTTTCGCGCACGTGCACCGGTGCATCAGGAATCAATGCTGCTAGCTCTTTGGAGCAGGCTCCATTGAAATACCTGTAGAACAGACACATCATGCCTACATTGCGTCTATGCATTAGAGAAGGCAATCGGTCTGTTAACAACGGATTGTCAATCAGACGGATCGCTCTCCTTTGCACAGATTCAAGCAGGTTTATTAAGTATTTTGGGGCACCAGCCCAAAGGTGGCTCCCAAATTCAATAGTTGGGCAGACTTGAGACTTGTACAGGGTCAGCAGCTGGTCACTGTTGAAGAATCTCCTAGCCCTGTACAAGACGCCCAACTTTTTGGAGGCCTGATTTACTCGGGCTTCTATGGATCCCCGATACTTGAGCCGGTCTGATATAGTAACTCCAAGCATTTCAATGAAGTCTTTATTGGGGAGAGTGCTCCCATCAAATTGCACCAGACAGTCATTGATGTCCCTCTTTGCCGAAATCAGACACGCTTGGGTTTTTGAGACGTTGAAACTGACCAAGTTGGCCTTACCCCAGACACGAACCATCTCGAGGTGGTGGTCAATTTTTTGCTTCAAAACTTCCCGAGCTGTTCGGACATCATAGGGGGAAGGGGGCCTGTCCAAAAAATAACCCTCGTGAACGGTGCTGTCATCAGCGTAGCAGTGAATTGGTGCACATTCAACGAGATCATTGATGTGCAATAAAAACAGCGTCGGAGACAGCACAGATCCTTGTGGCACCCCCGCATTGATTTGGTACGGTGAGGAAGAAGAGCCGTCAACCACGGTTTGAATTGTTCTTCCCCTCAGAAAGTCCGCAATCCAACTATGCAGGGTTGGGTGGATCCCATACGATGGTAACTTCCCGATAAGCGCCCGGAGCCAGACTCTGTCAAAGGCTTTGGAGATAAATAGATATAACCTAAGGTATAACTATCGAAACAATTTTTTTCTAAATCATATTAGTAGGGTACGTCAATAGATTAGAAGGGTCCATCAATAGATTAATAGGGTTCGTCAATAAATTAGTTGGGTGCGTCAATAGATTACTAGGGTACGTCAAGAGATTATGAGATATGTTTTAGGGGATGATTTCGGGCAAAAAATAGTAGATAATTGGAAAAATTGTATATTTTTTCCAAAGTGGAAGATACTAGTGACTAGATCTGAATAGCCAGGTACTTCCTCATATTATTTTTACCTATCTCATTGCCCTCCTCACCACCTTCAGCCTCACAACATACCCCTATTGGGTATGCCTTTGTCACACTGGCCACAAACGGTTGGGACTTTTGTGTGGTATTCACATAAAATAATTTAGAATAAGATCAAAAAATTCTTTGTGTAGGTTATGATAGATTCCCATTTATTTTTTTACGAGAAACCGAACAAGCGTCCCAGCCGTCTGGAGCCTGTGAGAATATGGCATAAATTGGGGTATGTTTATAACGTAGTGGGGAGGGGAAGGAGATGGGGAGAGGAAGGTGGGAAAGTACGTGGCTTTTCAGATCTGGTCACCAAAGACTGCGAAAGCCATTTCAAGCATTTTAGTGAAAAATACCTGGGACTTCATATCGATAAACACTTATCTTTTAAACACCACATACAAAAAGTAAAAGAAAAAATTATCCCACTAATTGGTGTATTTGGTAGAATAGCCCATCTTCTACCAATACAAATAAAGAGGGGATTATACTTTAGTTTAATTCAATCCCATCTAAATTATCTCATAGAAATTATGGGGAAACACAAACATCACATATCTAAACGAAATTCAAATAATACAAAATAGAGTTATAAAAAAACTTTTTAACTATAGACCAGATACCCCCACCAAAAGAGTATACCAAGAAACTAACTTACTTAAAATTAGAAAACTGTACGAATACAACATATGCCTATTAATTCACAAAATACAAAATGGCCTCATACACACAAATACTTCATTTATGAAAACATCACAAGTACATGACCACCACACAAGACAACATAATAAATTATACACAAATTCAGCAAAGACAGAGTGTGGTAAAAGAAACATAGGCCATGAGGGTGTACACATGTATAATCTCCTTCCTGATAGCCTGACAACTGTAAATAAAATAAGTATATTCAAGAAAAAACTGTTTGCCCTCAAGATCAATGAGCAAAACCAAAATGCTCTTACTTAATAAAAATATGATATAATTATTAATATATATATTATGTCTTAATCAATGTACACTTAAGTTAACAAAGCGAAATATGTATTTCTTTTAACTTAATAAATAAATAAAAAATAAAAAAAGCAACGTTTCAATTCTCAGTAGGTACGATATTGAGATTATCTTTCACTCTGGAACGTGCCGCAAATATACTGTTTATTACTTCAAGTTAATAATTTATAGCGTAAATAAAACAAATTAATTAAATAAAATTTAAAACCCCGGTATTTAAAACCGCGACCTCTAGTTTCCTAGTCGACAGCCTTACCAATGCCGTCAAACATCAAAAGCTCTAAATATGAAAAAGTTTCAGCCATGTTTAGCATATATGAAGAATTCTTTTTCTATTCTTCCTATATTGCCAAGAAGGTTCTGTTAAATAAGTCTGAGATAAAAAATACTTTTGAAGCTTGAAAAACGATTACTTTGCATTCGATGGCGAAGCTTGTGTGAATTTTGTGGTAACAAACTTTTTTTTCCGTTCCTGTTTTCAATACTACAAAGCTATCAATGTCAAGCAATAACTGCGTAGCGACCATATGTTTGGAATTAACAAATACAAAAGTATCTTACAATAAAAACACAAATTTGTTTTTGACCACTATAGTTTTATTTTCACTCTACCGGTTTCGGAAGAACCCTTCCTTCGTCAGGAGAATATTTAAAACTGATCTACTACACAAAATATTGACATAAATATACAAAAATGTTTGAGGGAGGGGTGGACAAAGTGGAAGGGGTAATTACGGGAATTCCAGGAAGAACAGAGCGGTTAACTGGAAATATGTCTAGAATAGGACTATAAGACAGATTTATTTGGTTATTTATTATACTGGAGTTATTATTGAGGGATTTTCTGATTTCAAGTGCTTCTAAATTATCTAATTTTTTGCCTTTATTACTACGGTGAAGAATTTTAACCCCTGTATCTTTACTAAAAGTATGATCGGTGGAAATGAGATGATTGGCAAACCCCGAAAAATTATTGTTATTTAAACATCTTAAATGTTCCGTGATTCTAATATTTATATTTCTAGTTGTCTTACCTATGTAGAACGATGGACAATCATTGCAACATAGTTGGTTACCAACTATGAGTTGAATTGAATTATGAGTTGGTTATTATATTAGTGGTCAAAAACAAATTTATGTGTTTTTATTGTAAATTATGATGAGCCACAAAGTGAATGCTTTTACAATTACAAAAGTATCTGTCTTCTTCTATCCACCTATCTGTGTCTATCTATTTATAAAAAATCAGAGTGTATGTGGCGGCCGCGTACAGTTTTATTCCTAGACTGATTTTACACACTTGATCTTCGAAACAAGAGGAAGATCACTGTTTACATCAATTTGCGTAACCACTCTGGTCTCATTTTCTTACCCCTTGCAGAATTTTGATAATTCTTTATGAAATTTTGCACACTTGATGTTCAAAATGAGAGAAAATTTATTGTATACATCTGATTTCGAATATCGTCGCTAAGTCCTGACAACGCCCGTAATATAGGGTGAAGAGAAACAGACAGTGCAGTTTTGAAGGGCTGGAACATTCCGCTTGGTGGGAGTAGGAACCTGTTAGGGATCTCATTGTGTCGGGAGGGCCGTGCCGTTTTCAGTCGTTATCATGGATTGGTCCGGACAACACCGGAGCTTCCGCACGTTTCTTGAAAATGGCCGTTATTTTGTCGCCACCCAGCGGGCTTTCCGTCTGCAACTTGCGACTTCTTCCTGTGGGGCTACCTGAAGGAAAATGTTTTTAAACATCTGCCCTACACCTTGGAAGAACCCAAGGATCGAATTCAGGAATAAATCGCCAAAATGAAAACTTTAGAAATTGCCTTCATCAATGTCTTGCTGCTTGAGGCCATCCTCTATCTAATTGACGATCCATTAATGCATAAAACGGCATGATGTACCAAATATACTTAACCGTAACCATAACCGTCGTAACAAGAGGAAGGTGACTTTTTAAATGAGAAATCTAAAATCAACTCCCAAAAATAAGAGGAAAATAACTTTCTACATCTGGCTTCGAATAACTCTGCGTAAAGCCCAGGCAAGGTTAGAGACTTCAGCTTGTCAATAAATACAAGTCTTATAATTTCAAGAGAACTCGGTACCTCTACGGTTGACTAACCACTTCGACACACCTTTCAGGATTCCTAACATAATAGAATAATTCAAGTATCTTACATCCATGCAAGCGCTGATCGGGTTCGAGATGCTGATGTCCAGTTCAAGCTGCTCTCCAGACGTGAGCGGCGGCGGGTCGGACAGCGGGCCCGCTAGCGGCAGGGCTCGCGGCGCGGGCAGCGGCAGGGCGGGCCCGGCGCGCAGCCCCTCGGGCCCCAGGGCGGCGGCCCACACTAGGGCGGGACCGGCGGGCAGGCGTACGCGGCGGTGAGCGTTGCCCAGGCTGGAACAAAAACACATTATTTAAATTTAGAAAGTAAAACCAAACATGTGATTTTAAATTTGTAGATTACCTCGTTTATTAGTGGCGTAATATGATATGATAAACATAATATTCACTGTGAAAAAATCGTATACTGTGTACATTTTTGTGAAAACTCTCCTCAAATACGGGCTTAGTAGTAGACGTCTATAAGAAGAAGAAGATGGTCTGATAGGAAGGTTTATGACGTAAGTACGAATGTTTGAGGGAGCGCGCATCTGTTAAAAATGATTATAACTGAGAGTAGGAAGCGAAAATATTTAATAAAACATGACTTTTTTAAAATAGACGAAATATCTCTCGACAAATGTCTATAGTAGCCTTCAAATAAATACTGTGAATTAATCTACCGAAGGAATTTCATATAAATACTTACCACCATTTATTTTTCAAGAGCTTAAAGCTAAAGCGTTCAAGAAAAGTATTTTATAAATCCATAGACATTCGGAATGCTGAGTCCTTTGACGTCGGTACCTGACTTTAAGACGAGACAATGCAATTTTTAAAAAAATCGGACTCATAACGGCGTAAGTGAAGAAGCCATGAACTGAAATATTCCAAGCGTGGCCATATGGTATTGGACAGACCTATGGTTGTATTTGCCCTAGCAAACCTCTTAAATAGAGTGGGAATCTTAACAGCATAACTGATGAAGTCATGTAAAAACAATATTTGGCGCGCGGCCAGGCGTAATAGACGGACCTACGATCGACTTTGCCCTAAAAGGCATAGAAAATTTTTCTGTGTGTCATCATTTAATATGAACGTACAAAGCTACTAATTCATCGTCCAGAAAAATAAAATCTGGTACTTAACGGTAATTTTATAATTGCAAAACGATTTATAAAATTTTCAAACCGTTTTTAATAAAATATTGTAACGGTATGATCCTGTGTTGTAAGGATCCCTCTAGAAACATTTGAGATTTTAGTAATATGTTCATCATAAATAAATAAAATGACTGTCGAGCAAAAACCCGTTAATAGAGTTTTTTCTGTTAAAGCTATTTAGAGTTAAAAATCTAGACGTAGTTAATATTCTGGTATTAGGTGATTAAATTAACTGAAATCATTAGGTTCGGAGTGGGGGTTGTACACTTACATAGCTGAGTTACAAGTGACGATATGTAAAGGAATTGAAAAAAAATATTCTGAAAAAAACCGACAAAAATTTCAAAAAAAAATTACCTCAAATAATGTCAAGAATCACTGGATGGAGAAAGTCAGGAACGTCTCTCAACACCTCACGTAATAGTTATGAACTGAAGTCTATCCATTCAAAAAGCGGTGCAATTCATGATACAGCAGAAAAAACAGTTTTAAAGATAGGTAGGGAAGTACTATTAGAGCTGATAGAGCTAGATAGGAAGTAAAATACACGAGCGTAATAATGGTACTATGAAAATCCATATCTGAAATTTTTTCTATTAACTAGAGCAAAAAAAAAATATTGAAAGTAATAATGCAGATGCGAAATACGAATTGCGTGGAAGCTAAAATTAATCACAATTCAATCGATTTAAAATTTTATTATACCAGAGCGCATAAAGGGGAATGTTTATGATTATAATATCTAATATAATTAATTTTCTTGGAAACCCAGCTCCGACCATATTTATGGAAATAGTGAGTGCGAGAGAAAATGAACTAAAGATAAACAACATTACACAATTTTTTTGTGAAAAAGTATTTTATTACAGAATATGGAAAATCGTTCGGTGACGACATTTAATATTGAAATGTAGACGAACTGTCGAAGTTTTCCATTGGAAGGAATCCATATTTTATGAGCTGGATTTAGATGGGTATTGATGGATCGTAAAATTCTAAATATAATATATCAAGCCTGGATGGAATATTCGTGATCCTGGCTGAATTGATACAGTGAGCTAACGTAAAAGTCAATTAATCTAGATATCAAAAGTTACGAGTTCAGATTGTTACAAAAATTCACATTTATGAGTGTAGGTGGAGGATGAATAATATGTGATTTAGTTTTGTTACCTAAGTTGTTAATGTTATTTAAAAGCAGCTGTGTCCTCTTGAGACGAATTCCATGGACAGCATGGGGATACTGAAAGTATTTTCCCTCTTTAATTAAAACTTTCTTCTACTTCTTCCTTACGAGCTTTCTGGTATCCATTGTTTCCTTAAAATATCTTCAATTTTGTCGATCATTGAAGGATATTGATATGGTGTAGTACATAAGTATTAAAATTACTTCTTTAGGTCTCTATTCTATAATTGGACGACCTCTATATCCGTTACCTAATCAAGGACTTAAGTCGATGATATTATTTGATTTCCAAAGTTTGTCCCTTAGAGATGATACATTTGATGATAATGCGAAATGATCTTTGTAATTGAAAACGATAGATGTTAGTAAAATTTTAAAGAATTTAACATGGAAAAATATTCTGGAAATACCAATAAAGGGCGCCACCGTGAGTAAAACTGTCGCTTACGCCTATTCATTATAATCGTATATTTTTTAAAATATCTGCGCGTTCCATCTAAAATTCATATGTACATTTCTCCCTTTTAAACTATCTTCACTAATCTTCGACTTCTTTTTGAACGCTCATTGGGAAGATTGCCTCCGTTGCCTTCAACGGAGGCAATCTTCCCAATGAGCGTTAGACTAAACGTTCTCCTTAGACTAGATTGTAATTTCGATCATTTTTAGACATCATAATATATTTCAAGGAATCGGGCACTCACGTATAATTGAAGCAGTCCCACATCCATATATTATCAGTGTTCTGCGGCAGTAAAGGCTTGCCCCTCCGCTCGCCGTCGGGGCGCCGGTAGGTAACACTGGAGGTGCCCGCGGGGCCCGTCGCACCCTCCGGGGCCGCTGGGCAGCGCCGCTGGAACAGGGTCAGCCCCGCCTGCAGGAAGTCCTCCGAAGGCTGTCCGCCGGAATCTTGGCGGTGGTGACTGCTGAGGACAAACATTTTAATTAATATTTATTTATGAAACCATAAACATCAAAATTGTTAGCCCATCAGGGGAAAGGGAACAAACCAAGTCGTAGAGAGCGGGGAGGTGGTGCGACCGCATTCTTATCTGTGAATTATTAATAATCGAGGGTAATAGATGTGACTCTTAAATATAACAATTTGAGGTTTTACTCATCAAGTTATTCTTTTATTTATACAAAAATAAAATATGGTTACGATTTTCTAGTCCCTTTTACAATGGCGGGCAAATACCTGGCTGTGTAAAAAACTAATCCCCAATCGGGCAAACAAAGGCTTGGGCTTGTTACCAAAATGGAATATTTTGTTACACTATTTAGTTAAACACATCATATTTTTGCGTCGCTTCGAAACCCAATTTAGTCTTTTACTTGGAAAGACAAACGGCCTCCGTGATGGAAGGGTAAGGCTCTCGAATAGCAAGCCTAAGATCCCGGGTTCAAATCCCGGCGTGCGCAAGTAAATTTTATCAGATTAATTTGTGTTATGACACAATTTATTTACTTAAAATAATATATAGTATCCTTGCGGCACAATCCAGAATGGAAGATACTCTCAGTATCGTGTAAGACCACCATTCAGAATGTAAATGTTGCTTAAAATGGCTTAAGCCGTGTTTGATGACCAGATCTGAATAGCCAGCTAAATGCTCCCCCACCTTTCTCTTACTCATTCTTCCCCTCTCTAAAACGTTCTCAGCCTCACAACATACCAAAATTATTGATGCCATAGTGTCACTGGCTACAGACGATTGAAAGAATTTCGGACTTTTGTGCGATATTCATATATATATATATATATATATTTTAATTCCGTTGTTACGAATATCCTGACAATATTTGAAAATCTTCTACTACCACCACAGTAAGCGGAAAATGTTGCTTGTGTCGTGATGGATGACTTAGCCAGTCGAGGAATTGAACGTACGACTCCTTGGTGGGACATAAATTCAATGCCAACTAAGCCACTGACCGTAGGGTAATTTGTAGGGTAAATTTCCTAAATAACAATTTATTAATAATTTTACATATTTATGAAATAAAACTTATATATTTAGAATCAGCGTTGTTGACCTTCGTGAATTTATATTTATCAGCGATAATATTTTTCACTGGAGTTCCTTATTACTACAAACATAATACATAAATATAAACTTTTTAGGAGTGATTTTTTTATACAGGGTGGGACAAAAGTAATCACCCTATTGAAAAACGCTATAACTTTTGCAAATGGCGCCAAATGTCAATTCGGTTTTGACATTTGTGAAGTAAACAAACGCAGAATACAAATCAAGAAGATATGAATTGATTTACCGAAAAAAAACAAATTTCACAACAGTACCAAAGTTTATCATAAAAAAATTACAGCAAAAGAACATCGGGTGATTACTTTTGCCCCATTCTGTATAACACTTATATTTTGTGAATTATCATTATTATTTTGTTTGTAATTTTTCAAAAAAAGAAGGACGTTGTCAAAGCCCTATAGGCGTTATAAAATGAGCAAATACGATTATTATCTTTTTAGGATTCGCCGATACAACGACAATAGCTAAAGGCAAATGATTCTACAATGTATTATTGATTGTTATAATTTTAAGAATAACACAAAGATTGGCATTGGAAAAGAAGCAGAAAGCACCCTCCCAAGAGCATTAATAGCGCTCAAGTAGATTGCATTGTTTGCCAATCTGCTGTTGCTGTATTGTGATTGATCGAATAACATTTCCGCGAATTGCCTGTTGATCGTTGCCCGATGCACGTTGCCATTACACAATATATCACTCATCTCCAATGAAATGAACTACGCCAGATGGGCATTAAAACAGAACACTAACCAGTGGCGACTAGCACTGAGGACCGTTGGAGCTATACGCACTCTCTAAAGCAAATAACAGCAATAAAAGTAATACTGTGTAAATATTAAGTTTCATTTTACCTACTCGAATTTTCGTTCTTTGTATCAAGAGTCACATAAGTCACGCGGTGCGAGCGGATTCCAAATCGCTCACCGAGAAACGTCACCTGGGAATATAAATTATCTATATGCGCAAAGCGTGAATGTTGACCATTGTACTGAAATTTCTCCGAAACACGAGCAACGCTCTTCAATGCCTCGGAACTCTTCGGCGAGTACGCAAAGACAAAATATTTTTATTTGTCAAACCGAGATGGCACTATTAATAAAGCGACAGTGGTAGGGGTGTCAAAATCACCTACGAAAAAAAAGCCCTAATACTGTATTAGTCCCGTAAAATTTTAAATTCTGGAAAATAATAACAGAGCTTTCTTTAAATATGTACCTATAATCTACGTGCTTTAGTCATATCGTCTTATATTTAACCAATTATATCGTCTCCGCCATCACTCTAACGTAGAAGATGTTTAAGGATGTTAAAAAAAATGTTTTACACATTTGTTGTTTTCAATGGAAACTTTAACCCTTTCCCTGCGGGAGACGCACGACTGCGACGCACTGTACATGCCCTGTACGCGGGTGGCACATCTGTGCGACGCAAAGTTTCTTCGGCGATATGGGTATGAAACATGCTTGAGCACGGTAAAACTTATACTCCTAAAAAATCTCACATCTTTACACTACTGACATCTTACGATATTTATCCATAATACGTATCCTAATCATCGATACAAAGATTTGAAGGGATCTTCCAACTCAGAGCGAAAAATGAATCAGTTGAATTCTTCCCGCGTCTTTACACACGTTATTGCGCAGGCGCATTTTATAAGATTCTCAAACAGAGATGCTCGCCGTGTAGATTACATTGTTTTATCGAATTATTGTTTGCTTTTTCGTGGATATGAACTATTTTAATTACAGTGTACATTCATCTGATTTATCATATTTTAAAATGAGTTCAGTTACATACATTCATTCAAACTATTGAAGAAATATAAAATTTCGTCAGTGTTAGATTATTTTCAAATAAAGATACGTGGTTAAAACTTTTTTATAGTGAAAAATCAAGTGTAAAGTTGTACAAGTTTGACTTTTTATCAATTTTTGAAAGTATTTTTATTGCCAAAATACAAAATGTCGGATCGTGGTCTTAATGACGAAGAAATATTTGGTGCTACTTTAGAAATAGATTCAGATTTTGAAATTAGTGACAGTGTTCCGTAACGCCAATTGCTTTGACGGGCTGTGTAATAACCAATCGTATCGTCAGAATTTAAACTGTATAGTTTAAATTCTCACAAGTCAGCTAAAACGACGGAAAGCCGTGAGCCGAGCCAGTTGAAAAAACACCGTTCGTCCCGTCAAATCTCGTTCGCCGGTTGTCTAATCGGAATAATTCTAAGACGTATTTTTATCGCAATTTACTTTAAAACAACAAGTGCTAAAGAACCACAATTCCGTTCCAGTGCTGACAGATGAGGCTGATGCAGATTTCACCATCATTTCACCGGTAAGTTGCTTGTGAAGTAACGTTACGCATTGTGTTTCCGCATTCGCCTGTCAAAACCCATATAATTAATTTATTTGTTATCTGTGTGGAATAGCCCTTGAGTCGGCTATTCCAACCCCTGTTCGTTTTTCGAACATTTTTGGTGCCGAAACCAGGGAACTTTAAGATTATAATCTATCTATGCCAAAACGGATAGTGCTGTGGAATGTTTCTTAAATTTTGAATAATAATCAATTCGAACAGTAATTAGGTAGGTACCTAGCTCTTGAGTATTTACGACCTACCGCGCATATAATTATAATAGATTAAATTATTATCATTTATTTCGTTTCGTTTTTGGGTACGTTTCCAATCGTGTTTATTCAACATGGCCCCAGCCATTCAAACATTGCGCCGGAAACGGACATTAGCGAATAATAGGTTAGTCAAGACACATGAAATAGCAAAAAGCGCTTTGCACGATGCAACTAAGTGCAACTTACTGTTAGCGCATTATACTACTCTGGAAAAGATAGTTCTTGAATTTGAAACGTCTCACGCGGAAATATTAGCTTTAGATGACACAAACGAAATTGATGAGGATAAAATTCGCGAAACCTTTGACGAGATGTATTATCAAATTGTCGAAATTTACCAGGAGTTAACCAGTCAGCCTCTCGATTATAAGACCGCGAATGCGTGCACAAACGTTAAATTACCAAAAATAAACATTCCAATATTTTCTGAAAATGTCAAGCAATGGCCCGAATTTTACTACATGTTTAACGCTCTGATTCATGAAAACAAATCTTTATCCAACATCGAACGCATGCAGTATTTGTTCTCATTTTTATCTGGAGAAGCTTTAGGGTTAATTCGGACATTTCCAGTACAAGGAGCTCACTACGTTGAAGCATATCAAAGATTAATCGCGCGCTATCGTAACGCGCGTGAACTCGCCTTTACGTGTTGGCGGGAAATGCTAAATTTAAATTTTCCGCCCAACGATCCTTTTGAATTCCGTCGCGTGTTCGATATATTTAACGAGGATTTAACAATTTTAAAGGAATTGGATCTCCCAACGGACAATTGGGACTTCGTGCTTTGTTATTTAATTCTATCGAAATTAGATTCACCTACAAGATGCGCATTCGAACAACTGCAATCTCCTACCGAGCTGCCTTCATATTTGAAACTCAAAGAGTTTCTATACAACAAATGCGAAGCTCTTGTACGAGACTTACATTTTTTTTTTTTTTTAGTTATTTATTAAGTTAAAAGAAATACATATTTCGCTTTGTTAACTTAAGTGTACATTGATTAAAAACAAAAATAATATTTATATAAATAATTATGGTTTACTACCTAAGTAACATATTTTTCTTAAGTAAGAGCATTTTGGTTTTGCTCATTGATCTTGAGGGCAAACAGTTTTTTCTTAAATATATTTATTCTATTTACGGTTGTCAGGCTATCAGGAAGGAGATTATATATGTGTACACCCTCATGGCCTATGTTTCTTTTACCACACTCTGTCTTTGCTGAATTTGTGTATAATTTATTGTGTTGTCTTGTGTGGTGGTCATGTACTTGTGATGTTTTCATAAATGAAGTATTTGTGTGTATGAGGCCATTTTGGATTTTGTGAATTAATAAGCATATGTTGTATTCGTACAGTTTTCTAATTTTAAGTAAGTTAGTTTCTTGGTATACTCTTTTGGTGGGGGTATCTGGTCTATAGTTAAAAAGTTTTTTTATAACTTTGTTTTGTATTATTTGAATTTCGTTTAGATATGTGATGTTTGTGTTTCCTCATATTTCTATGAGATAATTTAGGTGGGATTGAATTAAACTAAAGTATAATCCCCTCTTTACTTGTATTGGTAGAAGATGGGCTATTCTACCAAATACACCAATTAGTGGGATAATTTTTTCTTTTACTTTTTGTATGTGGTGTTTAAAAGATAAGTGTTTATCGATATGAAGTCCCAGGTATTTTTCGCTATCTGAAATTTGTAGGTTTTTTCCTTCTATTTGCAAAGGTTTATGAGACGGCGTTTTTCTTTTTTGTGAACTTAAGATCATATAATTTGTTTTTTTAGTGTTAATAGTTAATATATTTTTAATTAGCCAGTTATTTAATTTATTAAGATCCAGTTGGGCTTTTTCAAGTAAGTTTTCTAAGTTTTTACCAAAGTAAAATATAGCAGTATCATCCGCGTATAAAAAAATTTCCCCATTTAAGTTTAACTGACAGATATCGTTAATATATATTTGAAACAAGAGAGGCCCTAATATGGATCCTTGAGGTACACCATAATTTATATTATTGTGTTGACTGTTTTTGTTATCTAAGCTGACATATTGCATTCTGTTATTTAAATACGAATAGTATTTAAATAACAGAATGCAATATGTCAAAAATAAAATGAAAATAAATTTAAATTTAAATGCAATATAATAAATAATAATGTTTACTATTGTTTGTCAATAGTACTGCTATCGACTCGCGATAGCAGTACTATTGACAAACCTCTTGCACGGAACTTTAATCAGGCTGCCAAAAAACGCACTTCAGCGCTTCTTTGCGATCTTAAGAAAGGACAGTCTGAAACAAATAGGTCCTCGACCTCCACCACTTACCTGAAGTGCTCCTGTTGCGGGGAAGACCACTCCATTTCCAAGTGCAAGGTATTTGCACTCAAGTCAGTTCAGGATCGCCTACAGTTTGCTCAATCACACCGTTGGTGTTTCAATTGTCTTCATTCTTCTCATTATCTCAAAGATTGTAAATCTTTGTTTACATGTCAAAAATGTCAGCAAAAACACCCTACTTTGCTCCATCGAGACGAAAATGCTTCTTTGGAAGATCAGCATCAACACCCCACGACGTCTACGGACCCGGAGACTTCTTCTTCCGACTCTAAAATTCAGGTCCTCACCAATTTAGGAGACAAGTCCATAGTACTATTGTCAACAGCCAATGTTGGCATTCGCGATTCATCCGGCCGTTTCCAAACCTTTCGCGCATTGATCGATTCGGGCAGTCAAGCTCACTTCATCACCTATCGCGCTGCGGAGCTCGTAGGCATCCCTCGTCAAGCCAGTTCTCAGAGAGTTAGCGGCTTAGGCCAATCTTCCGCAACCACGTCGGGAGTCATTCAATTAGAGATCGGTGTTAAGGGACGGGTTCTCTTCAACATCAAGGCACTTACGCTGCCTAGTATCTGCGGCAACATGCCAACTGTTCGTCTAGATAAGTCATCGTGGCATCAGTTGAGAAACTTGCCTCTTGCCGATCCTGACTGTCACAAACCGGGACCGATTGATCTTCTTCTGGGTGCTGAGGTTTTCTCTTCTCTTCTGAGACCTGGTAATGTGAATGGTGGTCCACGTCAGCCATCAGCTTTCAATTCTGCATTTGGTTGGCTTCTTCTAGGTTCAGTTGGTTCGGACACTGCTCATGAAACGAAATCTTTCATCGTTACTAACGAGGACCGGCTTCACGAAGAGGTCCAGCGACTGTGGGAGTTAGACACCATTCCCCAGTCTTCACACCTTACTCCTGAGGAACAACTTTGTGAACAAATGTACTGCACTGACCACTCACGGGACGGATCTTCGGGAAGATACATCGTATCCTTGCCTTTCCGAGAAAGGGGAAGGGATATCTCTTTCCCAGGGTCGCGTGAGATCGCTTTACGCAGATTCCATTCACTCGAGCGCAAACTCATAGCAAATCCAACCTTACGTGAACAATATTCTGCTTTCATGACTGACTATTTACACAGTGGTCACATGACTCGTGTTCCTGGAAAAGATTTGCACAAGGGAAAGTATCACATACCTCATCATTGCATTCTTCGTCCAGGCAGCGCTAGCACTAAGTTAAGAGTGGTTTTCGACGCCTCAGCGACAGATGTGAACGGATCCTCGTTAAATGATAACTTGCTTATCGGTCCAAAGCTTCAAAAGAACCTGCTGGAGCTTTTGCTGAAATTCCGTATACCATCGGTAGTGTTTACTGCTGATGTACGACAAATGTATCGCCAAATATTGGTTCAAGAACCAGATCGCGCTTTCCAAAGAATATTTTGGCGTTTTCATTCGTCGGAACCCATCCAAGAGTACCAACTAAACACTGTAACCTATGGTGTCTCCTCTGCCCCATTTTTGGCTTGTCGTACTGTCAAACAGTTGACCAAAGATGAAGGTTATGACTAACCGCTAGCGCGTCGTGTGCTAACTTCGGATATTTACATAGATGACATCGTCACCGGTTGTAACAGCTTAGAACAAGCTCAACAAACGAAAACCGAAGTTATCGAGCTGTTCAAACGAGGTCAATTCGAATTGCGGAAGTGGGCTAGTAACAAACCAGAATTACTCGCCGATCTGCCTCCGGAATACTGCCTCAATGACTTGGTGTCCATGGATGTTGATAACTCTCACATTCTCAAGGTATTGGGATTAAAGTGGGAGCCACGACATGATACATTTTCATTCGAAGTCCTGTGCCTCGATCGCGAGTGCACTAAACGCACTATCCTCAGTGAAGTCGCTCGGGTTTTTGACCCTCTCGGTTTTCTATGCCCTTTGACGTTTTTCGCCAAATCCCTAGTACAAAAGTTGTGGGTTCTAAAGGTTGGGTGGGATTACACCCCCCCTGTTGACATTGTTCGTCAATGGGATCGTTATACTAAACAATTACCGCTCTTGAAGTCGTTCAAAATCCCTCGATGGGTGTCATTCCCTCACATGGAGTCGTGTCAACTTCATGGCTTCTCAGATAGTTCGGAACTTGGATATGGCGCGGTAGTTTACTTGCAAATCACGGATGTTGACGATAAAGTCCAAATATATTTGGTTTGCGCCAAATCTCGAGTCACCTCCACAAAAAAGATTTCGTTGCCTCGCCTTGAACTGTGTGCGGCAGTTCTTCTAGCAGATCTATTAAAATTCGTCAAAAATTTATACGTACCATTGCTTCCGATCTCCAATACCTTTGCGTGGTCGGATTCAACCATCGTGCTCGCTTGGTTACGTTCTCCTTCGTGTCGCTGGAAGACTTTCGTAGCTAACCGTGTCAGTCACATTCAAGATACCCTCGAAGGGACTTCTTGGCATCACGTGTCATCTGGAGATAATCCAGCGGATGTCGCTTCTCGTGGTCAATCTCCAGCCGATCTGATCGATAACACGTTATGGTGGGCGGGGCCTTCGTGGCTGATCCAGTCATCCGATTCTTGGCCGTCTTTCGATGGCAATGTCGACGAAATTGAACTTTTTATTTTATTTTTATTTATTAAGTTAAAAGAAATTTACATTTCACTTTCTTAACTTAAATATATAACATTAAATAAATAGTTTTCTAATTATTGTTCTAACAACTTAAGATTAAAAAGTTTTTTTTTAAACACATTTATACTCTCAGTTTTAAGTTTATCTGGAAGGAGATTGTATATTTGTACACCCTCGTGGCCAATGCCTCTTTTGCCTCTTTCAGTTCTTACAGTATGTGTGTACAATTTGTTATGTTGCCTAGTATAATGTTCGTGTACTTGTGACGTTTGTTTAAATGTTGTGTTTGTGTGTATAAGTCCATTTTGGATTTTGTAGATTAGGAGGCATATGTTGTATTCGTACAATTTTCTTATTTTCAAGAGTTTCATTTCCTGATACAGTTTTTTTGTGGGAGTGTCCGGGTTATAATTGAAGTGTTTTAATAACTTTGTTCTGTATTGTTTGTAAATCATTTAGGTATGTAATGTTTGTGTTTCCCCATATTTCTATTAAATAATTCAGATGGGACTGGATTAAACTGAAGTATAAACCCCTCTTTACCTCCGTTGGTAGGAGATGGGCAATTCTACCAAATACACCAATTAGTGGGATGATTTTTGCTTTTAATTTTTCTACGTGTTGTTTAAATGTCAGATGTTTATCAATATGTAAGCCAAGGTATTTTTCGCTGTCTAGAATAAGTAAGTCCCTTTCTTCTATTTGTAGAGGTTTATGCGACGGTATTATTATTTTAGGTGAGCATAGGATTATATAGCCGGATTTATTAATATTTATTGTTAATATATTTTTTATTAGCCAACTGCTTAGAATATTAAGATCCTCTTGAGATTGTTCTAATAGAGTTTCTAAGTTTTTTCCGAAGTAAAATATTGCAGTGTCATCTGCGTATAGAAATATTTCACCATGTAGTTTCAACTGGGAGATGTCATTTATGTATATTTTGAATAGGAGGGGCCCCACTTCACTCTGAGGAACGAGTTCGATCGTTATTTGTCCAACAGGACGAAAATCTGGTGGAACTATTACTAGTTTAATTTTCTTCGATTCGGAAAATCCAACGCATTCTCGGTTACTGTCTTAGATTCATCTACAACCTACAGAATAAAGAATCTCGTCGTTTGTATCTTCCATTAAACCGGGCAGAAATTCACACTTCACTTTTGACAGTAGTTAAACGCACTTAACATGTACATTTAAATGATGATATCACGCGCTTAAAAAAGGGCAACCTTATGTCGAAACAAATGCGGAAGCTTAATCCCTTCATTGACGACCACGGTGTGCTCAGGGTGGGTGGCAGGTTATCACGATCTGGGCTCGAATTCGAGCATAAACATCCTGCCCTACTTCCTCGCGAATCTAAGCTTACTTCTCTTGTGATAGACGCTGTACATCGAGAACATTGTCACCCAGGCATTAACACAATGCAATATTTCTTGACACAGCAGTTCTGGATTCTGTCCCCCAAGCGCGCCATCCGACATTGTCTGTCAAGGTGTATACAATGTTATCGCATAAATCCAGCACCTCTAGAACCTTTCATGAGTGACCTACCCGCCGCTCGCGTTAATCAGGTCAAACCATTCTCGATTGTGGGCATTGATTACGGTGGTCCGTTTCGTATAAAGGCCGGCAACCATCGCGGCGCCAAGATAAACAAGGCTTATCTTTGCTTATTCGTCTGTTTTACCACCAAGGCTCTACATCTTGAAGTCGCTTCTGACCTGTCTTTCGAAGCTTTTATTGCAGCGCTACGTCGATTTGTAGGTCGACGAGGTCGTGTAAACGTCATACACTCAGATTGCGGCACGAATTTCGTTGGAGCTAAGACTCAGCTCAATTCCTTTATGCAGACTGCTTCACAGTCAGAACAAATTGAGTTCTGTTTCAATCCACCATCGAGTCCCCATTTCGGTGGCGTATGGGAGATTCAGGTTAAATCGGTTAAAACTCATCTCTATCGCTTAATCGGTAACCAAACGTTAACTTTCGAGGAGCTGACGACACTATTCGTGCAGATTGAGGCCATGCTAAACTCTCGGCCGCTCTACCCGATGAGTTCTGACCCAAACGATTTGCGCGTGTTGACTCCAGGTCATTTTTTGACTTTGGAACCCTTGACTTCCGTGCCGGACGAGGATTATACTAATCTAAAAATCAACCGTCTGAGTCGCTGGCAACTCATTTAACGTTTCCAACGGGATTTTTGGAAACGTTGGAAGTTTGAATATCTCCAATCGCTAACTCAGCGCGCCAAGTGGACCAAAGATTGCAACTCACTCTCTGTGAATGATGTAGTGATAATCCGACTCGAAAATACTGTCCCTTTGCACTGGCCTCTCGCGCGAGTCGACAAATTGCACCCAGGTCCCGACGGCGTTGTGCGTATCGCTACGGTTCGTACATCGAATGGTTCTCTTCTCACGAGACCATTAACCAAATTATGTCCATTGCCTAGTCAATGTGACTAATCATCTTCGCTTCCGCGGCGCATTCTCTCTTATCGATTTTCGTTAGTCTTATTTTCATTATTTTCTTTTCTTATCATTTTCATTATTATTATTAATATATATATTTTTTTTTCTTTTTCTTCTCTCTTTTCACTGTTCTTCATTCACGCAACGTTCCACAGCATTGCCCGTTTTGGTTTCTAAATTTTCTTTAAAATACACGTTGTTGTATTTTGGTGGGCGGAATGTTCCGTAACGCCAATTGCTTTGACGGGCTGTGAAATAACCAATCGTATTGTCAGAATTTAAACTGTATAGTTTAAATTCTCACAAGTCAGCTAAAACGACGGAAAGCCGTGAGCCGAGCCAGTTGAAAAAACACTGTTCGTCCCGTCAAATCTCGTTCGCCGGTTGTCTAATCGGAATAATTCTAAGACGTATTTTTATCGCAATTTACTTTAAAACAACAAGTGCTAAAGAACCACAATTCCGTTCCAGTGCTGACAGATGAGGCTGATGCAGATTTCACCATCATTTCACCGGTAAGTTGCTTGTGAAGTAACGTTACGCATTGTGTTTCCGCATTCGCCTGTCAAAACCCATATAATTAATTTATTTGTTATCTGTGTGGAATAGCCCTTGAGTCGGCTATTCCAACCCCTGTTCGTTTTTCGAACAGACAATGACGTCGATAATAATTGCGAAGCTGCTGAAATACATGAAAGCCATGATTCTGCCGTTATGCGTTGAGAACTGTTTCAAAATCACGATAAAAAAATATATTAAGTAATACAGATTTACGGTGACATAATAACAGAAAAATTATTTCATTATTTTTGTAAATTTAAGTGTAGTTATTTTTTATTATATGAACCTTTTTAAGTGTGTCAATATTTCATGTATCCAGTCAAACGCGACATCGCATCCATAAATAAACCACTTACATCGCACCACAGTTGAAGAGCTCTACTCCGGTGTGTTTATAATCATGTGTATCGTTATCCTTGAAATATTAACATGGCCGCCCGGGCATACCATATCAGTTACATTATGAATATATACTTCGAATTTTTATCAAGTCCAGTTGATGTTCGGATTGTTTATTTATACTTGAAAAGATAATTCAAGACATAAGCGACGTATTTTTTAAAACAAATTTTAAAATCCATGCGTGATTATTGTTTAAAGTCATAAATTAGATTGATGATAAATAGCCCCGCGTGTGAACGAAGTGATACAAATTAATGACGCATAGAAAAGGGGGATCTTAACTCAGATAGAAACGATACAATCTAGAAATAAAGCCTGTCTGCAGAATTTTAGTTAGTTAATGCATATTTAGAGCTTTTAGTTAGAAAAAGAAAAAAACTAGTAGCACTTTCTCAAACTTTAAATGAATTGTCTAATGTTTCCGTGCTTGACAAAAGGGAATGAAGTTCTTCCTTTTTCGGGATCACAAATTAAATTTGATCCAAAATCATCGACGCAACCATACAAATGAAGTTAATTTTCATGTTCTGTGAAAGATACATTAAATTTCTGTTATTGTATTATCGTAGACCAGTAGTTTCAGAACATTGAAATAATAACAGAACTCAAAATGAACTTGAAAATTAACATTGAAATTTGATGAACCATTCAAATTCTATGGAAACAACTAGTCCTAACAGGCAATGCGTGAGTGCACTTAGCGTAATGTATAATATTTAAATAAAGCTTTCGTTTATTGCAATGTACGACGCGCCTAACTAGATTGTCAAGTAGAAAAGGGAGAATAGCTTTGGCCATCGCATTTGAGGTCGAAGGGTTAGGGTCTGTGTAATTTTTCATATCGTCATCGCGGTGGTTGGGAGAACTATAAAACAGCCATTAATAATTACTGCCGAGGGCACCGTGACGGGTATCATTAATCACACGTGGTTTGTACTGTTGTACACGGACACTACGCGAGTGCATCGTTATTAGTTACCAGTGAGGTATTACCAACCATTGTGCAAATTAAACATTGTACGTGAAAATAATAAAAAGCGAAAATATAACATCCAGTGGTTTTACATAATCAAATATAAAAACTTTTTAGTGCTTTTTAAACTTTTAGAGCGTATGTGTACTCGTTATTAATCAAGTACAATTGATCGGTAAATCCAACATCGGTAATAAATATCATTACTACTCTTAACCTACGAAAAGCCAGCAGATAATAAAAGAAAATCTTCATAATATCCTCATGAAATAAAAGTGAAATCGAAAGTTTTATTAGCTTGATTTTGTGGTCTATTTAGTTTCAAAAGCATTAAGGGTTTTTATCAGCGATAAAAATTCAAACAGATGTCTGTAGTAATAAAAGAACGTTTAAACAAGGTTACATTATTTACAGGTCAGAAAGTGCCTTTAAAAATTTTAACAGTCGCTGAATTATTTGTTTAGAAATTGTTACAACATAATATCTACATTTTAGTAAAACGCCTTATAGGTAATTTAATCACCAAGCACTACATAAAGCTTATACTAAGAGAATGCTTAATATTTACATTACTGTTAATTATAATTCGTGGTGGAATTCCATTATAATGAAATATCGAAACCAATTAAAAACTTTTTTTCACTTATTTAATTTTTTGACCAAGATTGGTTTCAGCTTATTATAGCCATCTTCAGACTGGCACAGTTATTTCTCAAACTGTGGTTGCATCAAATGTACTAATTATAATACTTGTTATAATTATGTTTGTAGTTAATGTGAAGTTTGAATTATGTATAACGAATAATGTTTGTGGCTAATTTAAAGATTGAATTATGTTAATATGTTTGTAGTTTAGTAATAAGGCCTTGGATATTGTTTACACATCACCCTTTACACATTATTTTCTTTTAGTACATACTTACTCCTCCCATAACTCGATGAGCTCCTGGAGCTCACCTTAAGGAGTAGTAGAATAATTAGGAAAAATATTTATTTTTCGTATTGTTATAATTTTAAGCCATGTATTATTTTGTAATAAATAAATACACAGGAATGGTGAACAATGATTTTATTATATTTATATGGATTTTCCCATTTCAGATATATATATATAAATATGCCAATGACAATTATTGAAATGTTAAAGACTACACAAAAATTCTAAAGTCGATGACAATAATTGAAATGTTCATGACAACATAAGTGTTCTAAAGCCGATGACAATTATTGAAATGTATAGGATTAAACAAGTGTTCTAAAGCCGATGACAATAATTGAAATGTTCAGGACTACAAAAGAGTTCTAAAGCCGATGACAATTATCGAAATGTTTAGGACTAAACAAGTGTTCTAAAGCCGATGACAATAATTGAGATCTCAGCTTTGTGTGTTGATTTTTGTTCTATGTAATATGATATAAAAGGTGATATTGTATCAATAGATTCGTTTAGATGCTGTACAAAGGTTATATAACGAAACGTCGATTTAATAATACTTTTCGGAGAAATTAAAAAATCAAATGATTCCTTTTTTGCTATTAACAATAAAACGTAACATAATATTTTCTAAGGGCTGCGCAGCATGAAAATCCCAGAGTAAATGCAAAAAAAAGGAAATGATAAATCGGATATCCTGTCTGCAGCACCTGAACAGATTGTACGTGATATCAAAAGGTCTTTCTTCTTTTGTGTCCGTGTTTATGAAAGCTACAAATCATACAACATTGTATTCAGCATTACAGCACCATTTCATCAGATGTTATTGCTATATGTTTTCAATGGGTTATTTTTAATGTTACCGGTTAGGATAAAGTATAGCAATGCTATATTGTCCCAATTTTTTTTTATCAAAGTAACTAAGCATTAATTTTAAATTTCTTAATATTTTTCCTCTATAAATGGCAGAGGTGAAGGGGAAAGAAATTTACAATGAATCATTTTAAAAATACTAATTGTTTTCGTTTTACGGAACCTTTAGATAAAAACAAAAAGAAAAAAAAAGTTCAATTTTTTTCTATATGCTTCTAACGAGCTCTCGCACTTTAATACAATTTTTTTTAAAAGAATTTTGAAATTTTGTCAATTAACGCGGAGAATTCCATTAAAGCAACATCAATTCTTTATAGTGGTTTTTCACCAGGGCAGCGCTTCCACTGCTGTTCGATTATTTTAGTTTAATTTCACGCTTCGCATGTAAATTACATTTGGATTAAACCATTTTATTTTTTATTTTGCATTCCCTGTTCACGTAAATACAGAATGAATGATAAAAGTGAAAAGAATTTTTCATTTTCGTGTTTTGTACCGGCACATTCCTTTTCCCTCTAATTGAACAAGAGAACATGCATCTGCATCAGAATATTTCCAGGTTGGTATCTTGCACATTATTAATAAAGCAGAGATATTTCAGCGAAATGTTGTACGCTCTGCCAACCAAATAATATGTTGGAAGATAGTTATTATTACTCCGTTGGCATATTACTTTCTGGAATTTGTGGTTTCAATAAGACAACCAGTTAAAAATCAATCATCTCCTGCTTCAGACTATTATATATTGGATATCTGTAGAAAAGAGTTTAAAAATGATAATAATTAAGCTTATATCATCCCTAAAACTGTTCAATAATCAACACTGGTAAATTTTATAAAAAAACGTTCTTCGGTTATTTAAAAAGAAATTAAATTTCTACCGTTTTGGAAATTTCAATCAATAGCACAATTCTTAACGTTATGCTATCTTGCTGTGGTACCTTGCAGTTTCTTGAGCTATTCATGGCGACGATTATGGATGATTTTTAAATCCATTCACTGCCTCAAGTAAGTCCATATTTTATGTTGCACGAACTTCGGATAAGTTACATGAGGATTTTTTGTAGATTTGTTAGAGCAGATTTATTTATTTAGTTGGTGCAGAGTCCATACGCCACTAGCATAATGATATATATTAGTAGCAGTATATGGCGGCTCACGCACTCGGACATCATGGTAGCACGTCTGGTAATACCACCATCGAAAAAAAAGTTTATTCTAACTTTAAGGTTAACCGCGCAACATGAAGATTTTTTCGGTGTTTCTTTATTCATAAAAAATTAAATGATTACATTTATTTTTTTGTCAACAACCACCATACTAGGCTAACGCCCGTATTATGGTAGTCATAATGTTTTGATTACAATGATAAGATGTACAGAGATAAGAGAGAGAGAAAAAAGAGATAAAAAAGAAAACATATAAATACAATGGAATAAAAAAGCAGTTAATTTAATTTAATGACGCCAGACATTCTTTGAAATAGTTCCTTCGCATTACCAATAGCTTATTCTGAATATTTTTTTACATAAAGACATTATTTATTATATTCTGATAACATCGCAGTGCAATAAAATTTTGTATTTTTGTCTCATATTTCTTATATTACTCGCGTTAATGATTACACTGAACTGGGATTTTCATTTTCTAAAAATGAAAAAAATTCACTCCGGCTTAACCATGGTGTCCTGATGAAATGGACCCCACTGGAGTGCTTCGTGTTGCGCAATCAATTCAGCCATTCGATACAATTAACATCATTCCTCAAAATATTAGTATAGAAACAATATGAAATGATTACTGCGGTTTAAAGCCACTGAATCCACCTAGATTTCACAATTTATTCCATATTTTTAGACTCAATAAGTACTCTAGGATGTACCTAGAGGTATTACTAAGATATTGCGCAATACTTGCAAAAAATTGTCGCAAAGCGCTCCAGTGGCTAAAAGAAAATAAGGTGTTTCTTCAAATGAATACCAATAAAGGAGATAATAATTATATAATGTGTATTCAATACTCATAACAGTTCTGATAGCTGTAGTCAAAAGGTCAAACTGAACTTATTAATAATAACAACACTTTATTGGAACATATTGTTAAACAAGTTGGGAAGTGAACCAGTATGAGGAAAGGGTTCGAATAGTGGATAGATTGATGTGAGAAATTATTAATAGCAGCCAATAATGAACAGAACGGTGCTCGTTGCGTTGGCAACTTGGGATTCAGAATACAATGTAAATCTGAGACTTTTGAAGATTGCGTTTCATCTTAAAATGGAGCCTCGCGTCTGGAATGAAAATAACATCTCTAATATTCCAACCTGTTAAATAGAGAATATAATTTATAACACTTTAACCTGAATTATTAATAACAATATTTACGTTAATTAGGTATTACTTGAAAGGTGGTATATTTTGTAAAGAATATATATTTTTCAAAATCACTTCATTTGAGCACACAATAATAATATTCAAAGTTAAGGGTCAACAAAATTCTCTCATTATTCATTCAACGTACCTTTCAAAACCTTCAACGCTTCCTTGAAAATTATTTGATACTTAACCATATACTTGATTTGCCCTGTTTATAATTTTCGTTGGTAAGGGAATCCACCCCAATTCCTGTTTCTATTTAAGGGAGGGATGTGCAAGAAGGTGGGAGGGGTGGGTGGTGGCGAGTGTTACAGCTGCCCCCCGTGATGGACAGACAGAAAGCCCGCGTCTGTCTCTGCATCTGTCGGGAGAGTTATGGGCGGGAGATGTATTAGCGGTTGTGTTTTAGACCTTACTGAATATCGTTTTATTAACTATGAAAAAAAATTACATGGAGTTATATGTCGTTTTCGAAGTTTTTACGTATTCAATCGCATTACGATAAATTCTTAGGTTCCGGCACAAAACCAAGAACCAATTATTATAATTTTTCTATTATAACTAAGGTAGGATTGTTTCATGGAATTCGAACAACTCATCAAATTATAAGCTAAAAATCAATTTTGTGAATGTTCTATTCAAGTTACTATGGGTTAGTTTATAATAAAAATATATTTATCTTGATTAAGAAATAATGTATTAAATAAAAAAAATACACTTTGTAAAACACCACTTTTATTTTGAATTAATATTAACAGCCAACCAGGTTTCGCTTAGCTCAAGCTTCGTCGGGGCTTATCATATCAACTAAAGTTATTTTCATACAGACACATGTATATCGAAGAAAATAAAATAATGAGTGAAAGAAATAGAAATAAAACTCGTGTCTGTTATTTTATTTCTATCTCTTTCACTCATTGTTTTATTTTCTTCTATATAATATATGTGTCTGTATGAAAATAACTTTAGTTGATATGATAAGCCCTGACGAAGCTTGACATAAGCGAAACCTGGTTGGCTGTTAATATTAATTCAAAATAAAAGTGATGTTTTACAAAGTGTATTTTTTCATTTAATATATAATGTCACATCACAAAGTGTTTGCTTCCTTCGATAAAAAATAATGTTATTTAAAAAAATAAGTGATATCTGTTATGATACATCAAAACATATTGTTTTTATATTAATAACACACAAAAGGCAATGAGGAAAATCATTTCCATTAGGGCTTACGTCATTTTTGGAAATGGTGTGTGGAGGGCCTTTTCGAGGAGAGGAAGGGGAGAACACGGGTCTTGAAGACACATGTTGTACGAGGGAGGAAACACAGAGGCCAAAATATGTTTCATTTAGTCGTTTCATTGTGGTAGGTTTATTACTAAAATATACGGGTGAATTTAATTAAGGTATATTATTTATCGGGTATTGTGAAGAACTAAAAACCAGTTAATATTTTTTCGCAGTATTATGATCAAACTAATAATTTAAACAACTCTTCAAAGTAATTGATAGCAACAACACGGTCTTCCGCTCATTTAAATTATTCCTATAAAATATTCCTCCGGGAATAAATTATTCCTACATAATATTCCATAAAATAATCTATTTACATGATTTTAAAAGTTGCCTATTTATTAATTTCAACTTAAAGTAATTTCAGAATTCGTCAAAATAACAACAATTTGAAGCAGGGCTGTGGGGCGTTATTTGTAAAGTTCATTCTTGAGACATCGCCTTAAAAATATCTAATTCGGTACAAAATAGCCCGAATTTTACAATATTCTAGGAACCCACTGTATTCTTGTTATGACAAATATTCGTCATTGAAGTACCAAGCTTCTATTAGGTATCAAAAAGAAAAAAAAACTATTCACCTCTCCACAATACACAATTCGAGGGCTTAGGATCACAGGGGCTTAAGTACAAAAACTGGTGTTTTATGTTAGGCTTGGTTTCGGTAATGCCATAATCATATTTATTAGTGACACGAAACTATTTTTCGTACAAACAGCGGTTTGAAAAATACAATTGGGCATATCAGTTGGGCATACAGGGCATATGAGCATACCGATATTCATTTGTGTTAATCTCAAAACTATGTTTTTGTAGATATTCAAAGATTTTCTATTTTACACCATTTTTTTATTTTATTTTTGACAATTTTACAGCTTTACTTAATTTGAATCAAAGGATGTCGCAACAGAGACCAAGTAAAATGTCTAAGTTAGACATAATTTCATCATATTTAACGTTCTGCTAGAGATTCCTAGTATTTAATTATTTATACTGGGTTTTTACTGACGATCTCAGTTGCGTGAGAACAATCCGGTTATAGAAACAAAAAGGTTCAATAATTGCAGTAATTCAGTAACGTAAAAAGCCTCCAATCTTGAGATAATAGCAATTTTATGTTATAACGAAAGTTTTAGATGAATGAATAGAGTGATTATACATGACTGAACCAACGCGCGTGGTTCCACTGAACTAAGTCCAGTGGACCATACTTTAGCAAGCCGTTCGTAGAGCTTTTTTATTTGTACATACATACTTCTTGAATGGCTATCCTTTTCATAACCAGTGCTATATTTTTTTCTCGATTAGTATGAAAATGACTTGATTAGTATTTTAACAATTTATTTACGCCAGAACAATCATAACTCACTTCTTTAAAAATAAATTAAGTAAAAATTACAAAAATACTCTAAACACAGGACATAAATCAAAAGAATACCTACTGAAGCCCAACAAAATAACTACATTTGATCAAATTATACTCTTACCAACCCGATAAAATAAGAGATAAAATAATAAAAAATTTGAATCAATTTAAAATCGCCACAAGGAACGATTCTAGTAGCCACGAGAAGCGTCCGACGGTGAGCAATATCTTATTTATCATACTGGGGGAAAGTCCGATTTCTGACTTTTAAAGAATTATTAATTTACTTCATTATTTACTTATCTGATGGACCCCTTTAATTTCCATCTTTAGGATCTCTGTAATATTATTATTTGTTTCGCGGACGCCATACTATAAATTCACTATATTTTTTGATGTAGTAATAAATAAACAAATTAACAAAGTACCTACCAATAAAATGTGAACTAAAAATGTTCAGTTGAGAATGAAAAGGTGATTAATGGTGTACCTACCTATTTGAATACTACATCATAAGGGACAACAACTTCAAGAATTGGCGAAAGAAGTGCTGAGGAAGACGCTGCACCATATGGCACCGAAACTTTCTTGAGTTCTTGTATCTGTGCAGTTGCGCTGTGTTGTTTCGAGCTACAGTATGCATGAGTAAGAGTTAACCTAACCTAAACTGAAGAAAATCTGCTAATCTTTTTCTTCACATTTTTTTGTCACACGTTTTTTTCTGATACGTCACAATATACACCACCGTTGCAAGTGCAACATACATATGAGGCGTGTTGAAACAAAGACAGTAATCTCCACCATTGGTGTAAAATGAGTTAGATATGGCGATGGATAGAGAATCAAAAATACTATCGACTGATGCAAAGGTTTCGTAGCATAAACGACAATTTCCCATACATTTTGGAATTTTAATATTTAGTTCCACAACAAACATGGCAATCTCCTTTAGGTTACGGAACAAAAACAGCAGTTTTTGTTTGAGCCAATCAGAGACCCAGAAATATGATATTCAAATTGGCCACCCCATACAAAGTGTGAACAGCTGGTGTTATACATAAGCTCGGTTTTTTAATGTTTTGTGGTGAAAAAGTGATTTATATTACTGTAAACTTTATTGAAATCAAAGATAAAATGTTTTCCAAGTGAAGTTACACCAGAAATGGCAAGGAAGCGTGCGAAAAAACCAGAAATGTCGAAGAGGAATGTTGCCAAAAAACAGAGGTTAATAATGCATATAATGTTATTGTAAACACTTTTGTCCGTTTGGTGAAATGCCCATACATATGTTTTTAGTACCCGTGAATTATTAAAGTGTAATATTGTGATAAAGAGGATACTGAAATATTTATGTTACTTTTATTATTTGGTACTAACCAATTTAATATACAACTTTTTTTTTCAGATATTCGGCAAAATAATTCCTGCTCACTCAACAACTTTTGTTCTTTATTATGACCATTTTTCAATATTATTTTATACTTAATTAAAATTTACTTGATTAGCTACTTTTGTATTTTTTTAATTTGAAATTAAATTCACTAGAAAATATTTCAGAAATTTTAGAAAATAATAATATTATTTATGATGTCAGGATACTATGTCTTTTATTCGTCACTATTTTGTTTGTTTTGTGTAATTAATTATTTTAAGAGTTACATATTAGTACTTATTTTTTTTTTCTGTTCTGTTCTTATTTTTTGTACCGTTGTTACTTACATATTTTTTCAAAATATGGAATCTATCGCATTGCACTACCGCTGCATACATTCTGTAAAATTGTCTTTCCAATATGTAAATTGTCTTGTGTTGTAAAATATGACTTTCCGAATAAATATGTAAAATGATACTTATTACAGATTTCCGTGTTTTACTGTAACCTAAAAAAATGGCCTTTTCAGTTCGTAACAAACTAGCAAAATCCACATGTGTTTGGAACAAAACCGGCAGTGTCCAACCTTCCAGAACAAAAGCAGCAATGTCCATCTATTAATTGAAAATAACTCAATAATCTACCAATTAATCGCAATAAAATGTACACAGAGTGTTACTTAAGGAAACATTTACTAACAAAAACTATACTTTATAGTTACGGTATTGGAAAAATACAAAAAAAAACATTTATTGCATTTTACTCAACTTGAAAAGAAGTGGAGATTGCTGTCTTTGTTTCAACACGCCTCATATGATCAAACGCCTCTAGTGATTTATTTTGTACTGAAAACATTCAATAAGATTAGTTAGAATATCCTTAATTATCTAATAAATATAGGTAGTAAACCTGACGGCGTTACGTTTTGATTAACTCCGTGACAAACCTTAAGACAGTGAATCAATAATGTTCTCCTCACTACACCTTCTACAAACAACAAACGCACACATAGAAAGCAGTAGAATGATGTAATAAATCAAATATTTATGATGAATCGTTTCAATCCCGTCGGAAAGCTGGAATCCTTTGTCTGGGATGCAGGAGACGAGTTTAGAGTCAATTGGCACTGAGTCACAAAGGTCCTTTCACCACGAGCTGAAGCTTTATTATGTTTGATGCAATAATATAGTTTATAGAAGTAGGCATCCTTAATTTGGTTTGTAATTAACCCTTGCAGTATTTAAGGTTTTAAAAATTTATATTTCTTCTTTTTAGTTAAGAAATAGATAATTAATGATATGACAAAAGTAATTAATTGTGATAGAAAGTTGTTGCATTTCATACAAATAATAATCATACATAGTATTCATAATTTGAAGGGTTGGGTAGCAATTATTATGGGTAGAGTAAATGATTTACAATATTATGTTATAGTGACCATGACCATCTGACTAGGAGAACCTGTGCTGAGGTGTTCGCGTGTTCGAGGTTTCAATCCTTATACTACGCATAAAGACAAAACTATTTAAGTGAGTTTGTATAATGATAGCAAATGTTTTAAAATCAGCATTTTAAATTTTATCCAAATAATGTTTCGGATGTACGAAGAAACAATCTAGTGGAACAAAGCTATATTTTATTTGTAGTTCTAGAATCTTGTACCTACTTAGAATTGAAAGGGAAATTGAAATAATAACCTTGAATTAACCTCCGACATGGTTTGTTGCCCATTATCATAAATTTATCTCAACCAGTAATAAATAAAGCAACCGCAGTAGGTAGGTACGTATCTACCTAAGTTTATATTGTACATTAATCAGAAATCTTATTTGAAAAGCTTTTCGGGTTCAATCTTAGAAAAAGGGGATGAAAATAGGGGAGTCTAATAATTGGTAAGTAATTTGTTAATCAGAAATTTATCATTAATTAATATTGTTGAAAGAGTTTTCGTCGACAAGACCTAAAAATCCTTCCATTGATTTCTTGGTGTTTTAGTCCTTGATTATTTATCAAGGTGGTTTGGTTCTGGTTTATATTTAATAAACGCAAATTTCTCAAAGTTTTAATGAAATTTAAATTCCACCTATAATGGAGTCGCTTGGAGTTTTCCGAGGAAGAAGAGAGAGTCTGATGGTATTATTAAAATTCACCTTCATTCCTTGAGCGGGAAACTTCCATAAATTGTCTAATATACCCACTCTCCTACTAAACGAATTACGGGATAAAATGACATTACGCTTTTCGGATATTAACAAACAAAATGTGCTAAGGTTCTGCGCCGAGCTAAGGGAAGTCCTGAACTTGTAAGTCAATTTTCAACAAAGAACAAAGAAGGTCTATGATTGATTACGTCCAGACCAGGAAACTTTCTTATGGGACAGGATACGGTGTAAACGGAATAAAGACAAGATCCAAATAAATTATAGGCTTTTTCGGATTAACTTTCAGAGGGGGCTATAACTTATGTATGACACGTTGAAAGTCGTTGACGTTTAACGTCTATAGTAGAGGGGTGAATAACCACTAAAACCACTGGAGATAGATCTGATATTTGCTTGAACAAACATAATTAATACTATAAGTTTTTTTTCCATTTACCTAGTATTTTTAAATAGTTTGAAATTCTGTACATTGTTTTTTAATTATTTCACCTTGGTATATGCATAGATATATTGGCATTTAGTAATGCAAGTAAATTTTATTTTATTAATTTGTGTTATTTCACAATTTTTTTTTAATATTAACTCCACACAGGAGGCCCTGAAGAAAACAATTTCCCTCAGGGCCTATGTCATCTTTGGGGATGCTGTGTGGAGGGTCTTTTTGTGGAGAGGAAGGAGTGAACATGGGTCTTGAAGAGTCCCATGTTGTAGGAGGGAGGAAACACAGAGGCCGGCAGTTCGTTCCACAGCCGAGCTGTTGAACTTAAGAACAAATCGTAGAAGCGACCCGTTCTCATGTGACAAATGTCAACTGTGTACAAATGTTGGGCGCGCGTTTGGCGTGTATCCCGGCTACGCACCGGTGCCGAAGGGATCAATGACGCTAGTTCCACAGAGCATCTTCCATCCATTCCACAAATTACTCAATTAAAATAATATAGTATTCTTGCGGTACGTTCCATAGCGGAAGATACTCTCAGTGTCGCCGTATTGTCGATACTCGAGTGGTAGATTCCATCAGTATCGCCCTGATGAAAGACCACCATTCAAAATTGAAACTTTGCTTGAATGGCTTTTACCCTGTTTGGTAACCAGATATGAAAAGCCAGATACTTTCTCACGTTCTTCTTTTCCATCTCCTTCCCCTCCCCTTTACCTTAAGCCTCACAAAATACCCCCAATTAGGAATACCATCATCTGTCTAGCTTCAGACGATTAGGAGCAGTTAAGTCTCTTGTTTGGTTTACATTAAAAAAAATTAAAGATATATTTAAAAGGCAGTTGGCAATGTTTTTATAATTATTAATAAATTAATTAAAGTGACTATTAACTCTGTCTTTGATGGTTTAGAAAGGTAATAAAATACTAATATAATTGTGAGTAATTTTACGAAATCATTTTCGTGTATTAATTAAATAAAAACGTATTATACCTATATTGATAATATAAATCAATATATATTTCAAAACACGTTTTACAAATAGGTGTTCTGAACATCAACATTGACGATGATTTATTACTTCAACACAAACAAACAGAAAGCCATAAGGAACTAACACAGCTTTTCTAAATTAAACTTAAAAAATACATATTAATTGTATTTTTTGTCATGTAATCCATTTTTTACGTAATCGGAAACATTTTATTTGCTAGGATTTAATGAACTTGTGTTATATTTCACCAACTAACCCAACAACGTTTTTTGACATCCTGATAAACGTCAACAAGTGTTTTTGTTGTTCGTAATTATTACATCCGTTAACTGTTCATACAGAACCTACTCTTTGGGACATTTTTGTGTATATTTTTAACAGTATTAAAGAGCGCAGAATAACGCTATTAAGTATGAAACAAATTCAATATGCAGCCATTGTAAGGAATATCAACGTCAATATGCTACACTAGCGCCTTTAGCGGCCAGCGTTGTTGATATTGCCAATATTTTACTGGAGCCGGACGTATTATTAATATTATAGCGTATTTGGTGTGACAGAATACAAGATATTGACAGAGCCTGAGGTATTTTTCAGGGTTAATTAACTGGGAACATAAAATATATTATAGCGTATTTGGTGTGACAGAATACAAGATATTGACAGAGCCTGAGGTATTTTTCAGGGTTAATTAACTGGGAATATAAAATATTTTATAGCGTATTTGGTGTGACAGAATAGACAAAGCCTGAGGTATTTTTCAGGATTTATTAACTGGAAACATAAAAAAATCTTAATAAATAATAATGTTGTGTTAACCTTTGTTTGTTATATATTGGTTTTAATTTATAAACCACTCCAATAATAATTTGATCTATAAATGATTCTTGAATTCTAAACAGCCATTATTATTTGAACATTAATATTACCTGATTATCATTTTTTTTTAATTTAATGAAGTTCAAGTCTTGTTTATGCCAGTTGACTTGGCATCGTGTCTTACAACACTGATTTAAAATAATTCGTTTTTAATTAATTTATAACATCAATTTTCAAAATCAATCATTTGATGGCCTCCGTGGTCCAGGGCTACTAGCAAGCCGAAGGTCACAAATTCAAATCCAGGCATGCGCAATACATTGTATTTGATTGATTTGTATTATTTAACAATTAATATAATATAAGGTATATTTTCAGTACGTTCCAGAGTGGAAGGAAATCTCAGTTTTTCCTTGGTGGAAGACAAAATTCATAATTGAAACGTCCCTTGAAATGGCCTTGGCCGTGTTTGGTGACCAAATCTGAATAGACAAATACTCACCCACTTTCCTTCACTTCCTCTTCCCCATCTCTTTTCCCTCCCCACTACCTTCAGTCTCATAACTTACCCCAATTGGGAATGTCATAGTTTTACTGTTCTTTATTATTATTATGTCAATGAATTGTCAACGATTTATTTTTTATCAAATCAGGCTTAGTATTTTCATTCTTAAAAAACGTATAAAAAAATACATATCATCCATGTGACATTATTGAGTTACATTGGAAGTAGCTGTACCTTTAATACATAGTATTAGGCCATTACTCGGATTGTGAAATATTGGAATGATAACAATATTTCAAAGCCTAATAATAGCTTTGCTCACCGTTAATGCTAATTTTTGATGTAGATAAAAAAAGGTTTTTTAACTTCATATTTAATACATTCATTTTTAGATATTATTGTGTACCAATCAATGAAAATTATTTACGACTACCGTGTCTAAATAAGGTTAATTAAAATAAGGACATAAAATTCTTACTCCTAAATTTAAAAATATCAAAATTATTTCTTCATTGTAGACAATATTAGCGATTCTCAAACGAAAATTTTAAGCAGAGGCATAAGTGTGATGCAGTTAAATATGAAAAAGGTCGGATTAGCTCAGTGGAAGAGCAGCGCCCCGGCAGGACTAAGTTCCTAGGTTCATTTCGTAGCTGCGACCGTTCCTTTTTAGTTTAGTTTTAAATGTTGAGATTCGCTAATATAGTTTTCAATGTTTAAATATTGCACATTAGGGTTTTACTCATTAAGTTTTTCCTAAAAATATATTTCCTATGTATGTTCATAACAACGCACGTTTGAATTTGATCAAACGTACGGGTTTTAATCTTTAATACCATTGGGCGGGTGATTAGCCCCGCCTCACGTAGAACAAAGTACAACTGGTGGAAACCAATCCCGTAAATCTCGCACGTGCTTCACTGTCTGCCATGACACGTGCACGGTTGGCGGATGACGTAATTCCGTCCGAACAAACAAGCTTACAAAGCAGGGACGATCGACGACGTAGACTCTCACCGATTTTAGTCCCTCGCTGCTTGATATCTACACTTATCGTAAAATCGTGCAAATTGTGTGAAGTGAAAAGTTTTTTTCACAATATCTTAGAAAAGGTATTTGCTTGTAATAGACGAGACACCCGTTACAAAATATTTTTTTTAATAAGCTCGAAACATGACATGCCAACGTTACCATCATATTTCACTTTTCTCTTAGCTTTCTATGATTTCCGATTCCATGACGCTTGATCCCCCTACAGTTGATCCCCCGGACAGTTGATTCTCCGGATAGTTGATCTCCCAGACGGTGATTACTGAAATTTCTGACCGCTGTAGGATAATTTATGATAAACATCCCACATGATAACGTGTGTAGAAAGGATATACGGTCGTATAACAAAAGTGGATATTTTTATATCTGCAGACGTCTTGAGCGGAAATCCGCCAAGCAAAATATTTATACTAACAATAAAGCCATGGTCTCGAAGGAGTACACAAAGTGGAATAACAGAACACAACATACTTATATAAATGTTTAGTCAACTTAAGGACAAATATGCTTTGTTATACGGCCATATATTCTTCCTCCAAGCGTTGCCAGGGTGGAGGTACAAAATAAATATTTCTTAGAAGGATTAAGTTTCCGAGGAATCAACTTTCCAGGGGATCAACTATCGCGAGATCAAGAGTCGGATCACCGAATTTTCTTTAAAGTAACGTACAAGGATAATTGTTTTAACTACTTCGTGTCGTGTTATTATGTGTATAATTGTTAGAATTATATAACAAAATTAATATGTGTGACTAACTCCATCTATGATGTATCTATAAACTAAATAAACGTCAGTCGATTTCCACCAACCTTGCCGTTTTATTAATAATTAACGAATTGGCTGGAAAAAAAATATTTTCTAGGATTATAAATTTTAAGGCTTCTACTGTAAAAGCTTATATAGTTATTAAATATGAAAGTGTGTTGTAATGAGTAGCCATCTTAGGTACGGGAGGGTAATACAAAAACTAATTTATTTGTTTACTATTAAGAGTAAAATCATATATCTGTCTCACTTGAAATAAGTACATGCAATTATACTCGAACAGACATTCTTCATTCCTGTTTTCATAGAAAACAGACGCTTGTTTCATGACGTATTTTTCTTACAGATTTAGCATCATTATCTTATCTCTCTATCTCTTCTAAAAATACAACGCATTTATGTCAGTAGGAATTTGCTCTTCAAACATCATATTTGTTACATCTTCCTTCATAGAGGGTCTCCATGGTCGAGGTGTAAGGCTCTACAGCCACGGGCTCGAATCCAGGCGCGCGTAAGTATATTTGTGTTACATTCTGCGACACTTTCCAGAGTGGAAGAAACTATCAGTATCCGGTATTGAAATATCGATTAAAATGGCTTTAACCGTGTTTGGTGACCACATTTGACCAGTGAAGTTCTTTCTCACCTTACTCTTTCCTCTCACCCTCCTACCATTTCTCAGTATTTCCAACCTCACAACATATCCCAATGGAGGATGCAATAGTCCTACTGGTTCTAGATCGTTGGGAGAGATTGCAACTCTTGTGCGGTATTAACATAATTTTTTTTTAATCCCTTGATTTTAGCACCAATCAGCAAATTATATTGTACGATATATTGTACCTCAAATTTGATGACGCATTGAAAAGGTAAGGTATCCGTAAATATTGTATAAAATATTTGATAACGTAAATTATATGAAAAACGATAAAAGTGGATGAGTGTATTGCAAGATTTTCAGCACCATTGTTCCGGGATTTGGAGGGAGGTAAATCGGGTAGTAATGATTAGCCCGCAACTAAGAAGGCATGATCTAGAAACATCGCATTCCGATAACGATTCGAGACTTGACTTGCGAGCTGTGCTATTTTAGGAAGTTAATGTCGTGACTTGGCAAGTTTTGTAAGGTTTGAAATATTACACCTTCAGATGTCAACGAGGTTCAGAGAGAGATAATCAGGGCTATCTCATGGAGTTGTAAATTCAAGTAACATTCAATAAACATTAAAGTTAAATTCAAGTAATATTCAAGTAACATTCAATCAACATTTAGGTAACATTTAAGTAATATTAAATTAACATTCAAGTAACATTCAATAACATTCAAGTGACATTCAAGAAACATTCAAGCAATATTCAAGCAACATTTAAGTAATATTTAGGCAATATTAAAGTAACATTCAAGTATTATTTAATAACATTAAAGCAACATTCAAGTAACAAGCCAGGTAATGTTATGGTTACTCCAGTGAATTTCTATAATAGTGTGTTCAGTGTTTTTTGAATTATTTTTGTTTTAAGTTTCTTCCACCCAAATATATAATAACAATCTTTTTTCCTAATATTAGAAAAAAAAATCGTATGTTATTTGAAAATCGCCATCTTAAGACGAAAGTTATTTTTTCTAATAGTAAGTGTTAGTTAATTAGTGATATAATATTCCGTTGTTAGTTAGCGTTCCTGTGGTTTTCAAAAGCTTATTAGGGAAGAGTATTTGCGTAGCCAATTTTCAGCAAGCTCTAAACATGTTTCTGACCGTGGTTAATAATAACTGATAACCAATAATAGTTAATGGTACCTAACCAGTTGACTGTGCGGACGTGTCGTATTACGCCGTGAATGTATATTGAACCTACTTCCATAGAACCCCGGCTGTTAATACAGATTGCAATTTAGCTATTAACGAGAGACCATTAGATGCACGAGGTCGTCATATCATCAGCATGTTTAATACCCCCTACCTCCTCACTTGCTTGCTTTGTGTTCAAATGATTATTTCATAAACAATATTACCATGGATACACACATAGATTAAAGAATAATACTAGAAGTGCCTCTCATACAAATTTAAATGGAAACAAAATTTGCAATGTTCCATTTATCCCAATAGTTCATAAATATGTCCAGCGTTCCGTCTCACTTAAAATCTCGCCTAAAATCGTAGATCTCCATCACATTTGAATTTCGAAAACAAAGTTTTGCATTAAAAATTTAAGCTTTGATTACGTAAATATTTGGATCACGAAAAACGCCCACAAGGCACTTGTGTTATTGTTTTTTATAAGGATGAATACGTCTCTTTACGAAACAAGATAATCGAAATGGCCCTTATTCTATTATAAATATAATAAGTGAATATATCTGAATTAAAACCAATTTCAATTCTATTTTACTAATATAGTTTTGAGCCTGCAAGGTAATGCAAAGAACCACACAAGAAACAAGAAATGTATCACATAATTAAAATATAAAATAAACAATCTCGCTAACAAAAAAATAATTAAAATTGGATCAAATCAACAGAAAGAGATTTCTTAAAAAAACAAAAATAACATACATGCTAACCATAAACACCACAAAACTATCGAAAGCAATACACTACATTTATTTTGTACATATTTTTTATTTTAGGAGTTGAAATCACCGTAGCATAGCGTAAAACAATAATATTGTAATATTTATCAATATCTCAGAACACGTATAATATATAGCGAATCAATTTCATTTCTCGTCTTCTTCTTCTAGTGCCCTCTCTTATCGGAGGCCGTCTATCATCATCTTTATCAGGTTTATCAGTTGCATACATTTCAAAGCACTGATATATGGCTTCTTTCTCCGTTACGTCTTCCAACAATCTTCAGCTGGATAATGATTTGGGTAATCATGAATGTTTTTCTCATATCATGTGAAAAAATTTTCACATATCATATCTCTCACTAAACTGACAATACAGATCTCAAGTATTTTAAACAAATGAATGAAATTCAAGTCCCACTATGTTTGATTAACGTGCTAATCTTTCTGAGGGTTGTTCGCAAGATATAAATTCCGTATTCAAAATTTTAATTTTAACCATATTAAAATACCATAATATAAAAATAGTTATTCAGGGTCTATTATACAGATATTTCAAAGAAACTTGTTGGAACTAGCAGGATTGGTCCCCTCGTTTATATAAACTCGACGAATAAGCACGTTAACACTAGTTCACAGTCCACATCAACGTCGGAAACGAATCTTTCTCCTAATCGGTTTTTAGGAAAATGGTAGGTACGCATGTGAAACAAGCTACCGGCAGTCGTTTTTCTTCCCTCATTTAATCCCAGCCACTTCAAGATCCGTATTAACAAATCCCTTCTTACGAGCCGTACGAACCCGACAGGGTGGAGACATAAATGATTTCCCCGAATTTACACTTTACGTTAATACTGTAGTGTGAGATGTCGAAAATTGAAGCATAAATTTAAAGAATTTAAATTTATTTCAGGATATATAAGGATTTCAGATTCAGCATTCCAGGATGCGTTAACTTAAAGACATCGTTGGCAGGTTACGAATAATTTTACATTATGTGAATTCCTATTTTCTTACATCATAGTTAGCTAGCAGACGTTCGCCCCCGCGACGTCCGGATGAACCACTGGGTAAAAAGGATATATAAGGATTTCATTCAGCATTCCGGATGCGTTGACTTAAAGACATCGTTGCGAGGTTACGAATAATTTTACATTATGTGAATTCCTATTTTCTTACATCATAGAATTTAGCTAGCAGAGGTTTGCAGCCGCGACGCCCGGGTGAACCACTGGGTTAATAACTGGAGGAAGAAAATCAATTGATTAATATTATAAATGTACAAAAATTTTTACTATAAAACACTTACAGCAAAAAATTATGTGTTTTTTTTTTGGTTCTTTTAATATACACAATAAATATTTTTTTGTATTCTTTAAAGCTATTTTTAAGCGATCTTATATTTTTTGGTAATTTATTGGATAGTTTTGTTCATCGTTAATATTTTAACGTTAAGTACATAAAATTTTATTTAACTTTCCAAGTGAACGCGGACGTTAAGAGTATTGAATGGCTGATAATAATTAAAAAAAGATATATCTCGTGGTTTGGCAAATAGTTACTAAAGAAATACAAGTTGAAACACATGTAGTACCGTATCCGTGAGGCAGCAGTTAAAAGGCAGTTAAGTCATTGCGTCGTGTCAATCGCCCCTCAGCGAGGGAGTTACACTGCAGCCAACCTTAACCACCCGCTACACCCTACAACTACCTCCTACGACCGTTAGATAAAGGGTGCATTGTTATACTCAAAACTCTGCCGCTGTGGTTTGAATCAAACGATTGTAGTTCATTATTTGACATTCAATGAAAAAAAAACACATTATTTTCATCATGATGAGTTCTTATTTAATTACTTAAGGGCGAAATGAGGTGACAAAGTTATTTAAATGAGTTGATACGACCTTATATTGTGTACTGATAAGGCATTGAAGACTTATCAATGGTAAATGATCTCTATCGGTGATCGATGTAGAGAGGAAACGGAAGAAGGGGAACAAGATGACGGGAGGGCGGCGTTTTAATTTAAGGTTGCACCATAGTTTCAATCACCCGAAGGGGGTTTATCATTTTTTCAGTTAAATCGGACCACCTACGAAAGGAAGGTCTCTTTGCCCTATTGCTATAAAAAATAATTGACCAACTACAGCTTTTGGAGGACGTTCAGGTTGAGGCTTTTTCGGAATTCCTCTAGTCGAGGAATCTCAATATTTCATAGCTCTTTGACAGCAATACAATTGACGATTACCGTACAGCGGTTACACACACTGCTGGGAGTCGTAAAGGGAAAGCTATTTAATAATAGAAGAGATAGTAAATTTAAATACTTATTCTCGCTCTCTTTTCTCTTCACTATTTTTAAAATAATTCTGATCAATTATATATGATTGAAATTGAAATGGCAACAATACTAACTATTGTAAGAAAGGATTTTTCAAATGACGTCCAGCGTCATATTCACCACACTCGCCCTTGCAGTAGCTTGAAAAGAGAGTCTGTTGCAATAAATTGCTGACTGAGTGAAAGGTTGGTATTCCAATCCATTTATTTATAAAGGTGGCTATTTTGGAACATTAAAAGGATCGTATTACATTTATTCTAATCTTAAATGTATACATAGATTCAGCTTTTATTTTGGGAATCCTTTTGAGTTTTAGGTTTTTATTTCTTTATGCGTTGAACCTTTACCACTATCAGTGTTTTATCTAGTTTATTTAACTAACTATTTCAGTAAGTAACAGGAAAATCTTTAAAAGTGAACCATTACAAAATTTTTTTTAATGTAAAATATATTCATGATACTATCACAATTTTAAAAAAATACAATGTGTAATTATTAACAGTTTAAAAAGCCCTGTAAAGATAGTTAGATAGTGTAAGTTTATAATTTATTGCAACAATAAGTGTGAGTTTTGGCAGGGTTTCAAGAAAATCTTTCGAAAGTTTTCTAGTTCCAGCATTCTAGACTGGAAAAATACAATGAACAACAGAACGATATCCGAATAAGTTGGCTGAGAGCTCACAGTGAAAATATTTCCCAATAGTATACGATTTGGCAAGTCAAGTAAAGATACTGTGGTAAAATTAAACCTTTAGCGAAGATCGTCATAATAGATATCCCATTTTAATCCATTCACTTAAATAAAACCTGTGTGGTTTTTGAAACCAGTTGGTATCCATCAAAATGAAACATTACGATATGAAATATTACTATTTTCTATCAATTTCATTGCGCACCCAACATCCATTCTGCACTCGGCCTCTGATTCAGCAACGCGAACATGTTTGTTTTCTGAAGTTTATTTATGAACACCGTTTTAGTATTGCCCGTACATGATTTAACTTTTGGTGTCACTTAGAACAATGGCGCTTTAACTCCAACTTTATGGAAAAATCAGCTTATACATAACGTTGACAAATATGTTAGAAATATCAGTATAAAACAGGTAAAATACAGGTTTATTTATACTATTAAAATACATCTTTTACAGATAACAGATTTAAAAAAATATATATCTACCATATTTTATTTAATGAAACATATTTTTAGGTAGGATTCAATTTATGTGGTTTTACTTTGTTAAATAAATCAATAGTTTTTTTTTTTATCGAAAAGCATTTAACAAAATGCTGTTTTTCTCGAAACTTACATAAATGGACTTATAGCAATATTATTCTAAGTAACACAGGTTGGTTTTTAATATAAATTAAATTATTTTTGCTTGAGAAAAATCACTATTACATGATGTTAGATTTTTTCCCGGCGAAAATCTCAGTTTTTGAGTGGTTAAATGTTGTAATATTTTTAAATCGTAATATTTTATTCATGTTTGAAACAAAATATTTTATAATATTTTAAAAATAATGCAACTTAGTTACAGCTGACCTGTAGGTCCTAACCTAACCTATAGATTACTGTCTGATATTTCTAATGCGTATAGTTAAATGTATACTTTCTTTATTAAAATTAATTGAAATGCAGTGCGAAATTTTGGCTGCTGAAATGCATTCCCCTCTATGTGATATCAACGCATCTTCCTATTCATCACTGTCAACAAAATCGTTCCCTGTAAATCTCCGTCCAGTCGGGGAGGTTTGAATCCTCCATAAACTATTTCCGGTGAGAGCTTTCACATCCTTCTTCTGGCGGACAGTGACTTCCTGCGACTTGTATTACGGTGGTAGTTCAACAGTCAGTTCGATTTTAAATTTTATGTTATTTACATGAAAAACATTTTAACTGTAACAAGTTGAAAAACACAAAAGGTCTCGTATATTGGAATGTGAACTTTGAAAATATCCGCTTTTTTTAATTTATGGAAATACAAACAATTAGCTCATTCTAATATGTATTATTGTAGTAAGGAATCTTTTATATGTGGTATCTTTTTTTTATTTATTGTTCTTCAAAAGTACCATCCTGTTAAACTGCAAAAGTACCATTCTGTTAAACTGCAAAAGCACTGTCCTGTTAAACTGCAAAAGTACCATCCCGTCAACTGAAAAAGTACCATCATTTTAAATGCAAAAGTACCATCCTGTTAAACTGCAAAAGTGCTATCCCGATAAACTGCAAAAGTTCCATCCTGTTAAACTGCAAAAGCAGTTTGTCAACAGGATGTTAAATAGGGTGGGCCGATTTTTGTTATTCATAATTTTGTTTGGTGCTAGTAATAAAAAGTTGTTTTTGTATTTAAAACATCAAATAATACAGTTTAAAAAAAATCAAAAAATATCTTCAGCCTAGAGGTCGAAAATATCCTAAATATTCGATGTTTTAAGTCGTTTGATAAAATATTCAGGAACAGTTTATTGATGTTTATTTATGAGAACTAGTTAAATAAAATCAATATCTTTGGTAGATATGACTACCACTTATTAGTTTTGTAGTTATATGACACTAAAACACACCCGCCCGCAGTCACCCACCCCACCCTCGCATGGGCCGCGCGCCGCTCTGTATTTATTTATTTTAGTGAGAGAAAAATATTCCGACTATCGGCAGTGTTGATATACCGACTACGAAACAAATAGAAAAGTTAAAGAAAAAGAGAAAAGATCTTACCAAAATAAAAGAACGGGTTTGAAGAAAAAGCTTTAGAATTTGTAGACAGTGTATCATTGTCTTCCACCTCAACATCAACATCGTCTTCTCCGATCGCAAATCAAGTAGGCTACATAACGCTGCCTTAGTTCTTGTATGTTCAATAGACCATTTAGCAAATTTTACAGGAGACGTTTTTGTTGTTTTTACAGGCAAATTCTAAAAAATTCTCGATTTTGGTCATTTCGTTTAGTACATATGTGTAACAGAAAATTATTGAAGATCATTTTTCGAAGATTGAAGCTATAATATGCCCATATTATGACTTTAAATGTGGACGTTGAACATGGCTTGAAAATGATGAATGATTATTTTGGATATTGAACATATCGTCTGGAGATTGAACAATTCGGGTCCCATAAGTTTGAGGTATTTTTTGTTCAATTAGCCAATTAGTGGTAAATTGTATATACAGGGTGATTTTTAGATTTCAAATACTTTACTTTTATCTTAGTTAGTAGTTGACTTAAAGTTTTACTTTAAAATATACAAACAGAGTCATTGAGTTGATTTTTCACAAAAACTGCTCTATATAAATCGTCCAATATTTTGGATGTTTGAAAACAATGCACAAGTACAAAGGTACCTACCGCTAATATACTACTATCGGTTGTCAGTGCATGCGTGATGTGAAATATTCTTACATCGTACATATTACGGCCTCCGTGGTCTAGGGGTACTCTTGACTAGAAATCCGGAGGTCGCGGATTCAAATCCCGGCGTGCGCAAGTAAATTTTATTTGATTCATTTATGTTATTTCACAAATTATTCATTAAAAATAAAATATAGTCTATTTGCGGCATGTTCCAGAGAGGAAGATATGGTGTAAAGACCACCATAAGAATTGAAATGGCTTTAGCCATGTTTGGTGATCAGATCTGAATAGATACTCACATACCACCTCTCTAATCCTTGATCCTCCTTCCTCTCTTTCTCCTCTCCATCTCCTTCCCCTCCACACTACCTTCAGCCTCACAATATACTAATATACCCCAATTGGGGATTCCGTAGTCTCACTGGCTCCAGATGGTTGGGAGCAGTGGAGACAGTGTGCGGTATTTCATTAAAAAAAATCCCGAGTGATTAATTATTGAAGTTCAATTTTCAATTGAAATTTTTTTTATTTTTTATTGTTTCGTTACCTACATTTGATAAATGTAATTTTTAAAGTTTACTTACTTTAGAAATATTTTTTTCTTTCGGAAGGTCTTATTTACCGTGAGCTTATTATTTATGTTGATTATAGTGAGTAAAATATTTTTTTTTTTTAATACTTTCAGCTCTTAAAATCCTAAAATTATAATATCCCGCGATTTGGGTTATGGGTGTGCGCTATTTAACATTACATTTATTGTTGTTAGTCGTTTGCCTAGTTGGTTTTATTGTAGTTCCTACATTAGAATATGTTTATTGTTTTTTATGTGACTAAAAAAAACAAAAAATCAGAAACTTTTAATTGAATGAATTCAAAATTGAAATATTTGGACTTCGTTTTCATCAGCGATCTCAGCAGTGATAACGGACTAAATATGTGTCGTAGATGTCTTTCAATCAGACTATGAGGACAGTCGACTTTTTGCACATTTCCATGTCCTGGCTCTTTTGTTGTATTTCTTGAATAAAAATAAGTTTGAATGCACTAATATAATTTATTAATACTCATTTTAGGTAAAAGTCCTAAGTTTGTAAATAAATAACTAAATAAATGAAGCATCCTGTATATTTGCCTAGCAAATTCAAGAAGTACATGTAAAATATGGTGAAAAAGCCTATAAATGACATAATTTTAAGACTTACCTTTCTATTTGACCTACTGTTGTAAGGTTTATTGATTCTGAAGTCAGTGAAGTCATTTTTTAGTTCAATAACAGTATATATTCGCAATTAAACGTATTTTTTAGTGGAACAATTTCGTTGTTAGAAAAAAACTAAAAATCAACATGGCCGCTCATTTCAACTAGCCAACTCCTGATTGGTTGACAGTGGAGATTGAACATTCAAGACCTCAACCTTCTGCGGGATGTTGAACAAATATCTATGAACTTTAAAAAAATATTATATTCATAACTTTGAGTGTTTGAATGTTCAATATCCAGGAGATTGAACAAATAAGAACTGAAACATTATTCCGTGAGTGGATATTGGCACTCGAAAAATGCTGAAAATGTCACTTAAAAACCAAAAAAATTGTTTTTTTTTAGCTTCAATAATGCGCAATAGGCTAATAAACATATTGGCATTCATAACTCAGTTTTGCAAAAAAAGGTCTATTGAACATACAAGAACTAGGACAGCGATAAAACTAACAACACTGACTTTTAAATTTCTCTCCGAGATCTAAGACAGCTTCGGGATATCGGATGGAGCTAGTGCATCAATCGATTTTGCCATCTTAAATTTTTTAAACATAATCACAAAGGAAAATACTAATAAAGTAAGAAACAAAAATAGACTGCGTCGCTAACGTCTGCGTACCAGCGTATCTCACGAAAGCAACGACTTGGGATAAAGTAAGTAGATTATTTTTTGATGGCCGAAAGTACAAGAGTTTGGTTTATACAAAAAAGATACAAATATTATAAGAGCACGATAGTTGAAGAACATGTATCGTTAATCGTGGAACCGGGCTCTCATTTCTTGACGCGTGTTACCCCTACGTCAGGCATTGCCGTTAATATAACCAAAGCATTAATCGAATATTTTGCTAGTCAAAATATTTCAATTGACCATTTAAAAGCAATTGGTTGTGATGGTACAAATGTTAACGCGCGCACAACTGGTGGTGTGATTCGAATGGTGGAGAAACACTTGAATTGTCCAGCACAGTGGCTAATCTGTCTTGTTTATTGCAACAAGCCATCTCTACGCCATTTGATTATCAAGATGTAGTACAACTACTGGACCTCTTTCTATTTCCGGTCCCGTAGGTTCGGCTCTTCATAATTTTCATTATTTAAACGTACAATCTTTTTCAATAAATGATGTGGATTACTCGACCGATACCTTGAATTCCGATCTAAGCACCAATCAAAAATATTTGCTTGATATTTTCAAAACAGTATCTAGTATTGCCAGAAGAATTCTAGGAGTAATTTAATATGCACGGTGGCTTAATATAGCATTCTTATCCTACGTTTATATATTGGAATCGTAAGGCCATCAGAAAATTTGGTTATATTAACCACGTTCATTGTGAGGGCGTACGTTCCTATGTGGTTTGATATAAAACTACGTGGGTCATGCTAGGATGGAGCGAGGCATACATTTAACAAGATAAACTATTCGCGCTATCTTCCGGACGAATTAAAATCAATAATTTGTAGGATTCAATAAAATCTTGTGCCTAGTTCTATAAATGAAGTCATTAAATTTATCAATAGTACCCCCAAACTTGTTGCCCAGATCATGCATCCTATTGGTTAGTGAGTGTGTCTGATAGTTGGTTGTGTATATATTGCAAAAGAATGTTACATTTTGTCTTGTGTTCCTATTCGGAAGTGGCAACGATAGTAGGGCTATTAATTAAGTTATTAATGAATCTGATATCAGACAGCGTTATTAGATGCAATTGATTCATCAAACTGACATAATCAATGTATTTTTAACACCATTTTTACACATTAGCTCCATACAGGAGGCCCCGTGGAAAATAATTTCCCTTAGGGCCCAAATCATCAAAGAGAGGAGAGGAAGATCTGGGAAGTAAAAAAGGTACGAGTGGCGGGTAGAAATCTAGGGTTAGTATGTCCAGGAGTGACAGCCACGAATTGAATTCATCCCTCCCACTGCCGTGCAAAGTGATCGAGTGGGTCGAGAAAGTCGTGCTGAAGAGGTGAAAAGTTCTCCCTCAACCAGTCATAGCAGAAGCATCCGCCGCCAAGACCTAGACAACTCCCTCGCCCCATGAACGAACCCGGGCACCCCTATCAAATCACCAAATGCAGCAAACCACTTGGTGTGACTTATGGCGAGACTTATGTGTCGCCCACCTTAAAGTATAAAGTGCGGAGCTTAGGAGCCATGTTTTCAACATATATCTGAATCTAGTTTTTAAATCACTTTTTTTTAAATATAATTTTGTAGCATGTTATATGTTATAGACAGCAGGATATTTATTAGTTATCAAATTTATTAATCAGAGAAGCAAAGAAAATCTGAATTGGAAATTTAAAAAAATATTTGATTTATAGCCAGCAAACTATAAAAAAATGTGTTCCTACCTACAATAATGATATTTTTTATGTAGATTTTGCTATGTGTACATTGCCATATTTAAAACCTTTAACAGAGCATTTAACTTTTCAAGAAAGTGTGTATAAAATCATTTTAAATTCGATCCATTCCTACTTTCATCTCTACATAGGCCTGGTATATCAGTCAGTCCGTATCCTCGCTACATGCAACATTCCTCGATCAAATTTAAGCGGGCTAAATAGGCTGCTTAAGCCTTGGTGAGCCGCGAAATAGTTCTCTTTTAAAACACCAAGGCGGTAGCAGTAACAAATATTACATTTACGTGATTAATTACATACTTTTATAATTTTATGATTATGGACATAGTATGGACGATTAATTATATTCATCAAGAGATGAGGGAATGTTGATGTTATTAATTGATAATCAATCTAAAATAGACAAATAGTATGGTAAGGTATTACAAGGGTGATTTTTCAGCGATTGGACAGTGTTTTCAGCGGTTTGTTCGTCATAGTTTCATGAATAGTGCACTGACTACAGAAAAAAAAATGAAATTCAATCAGCCCCATGTTGATTGAAATGGGGAACTTTGTATTTGAAATTTTCAAAGCTCTCGATCTCGATGACAGTAGAGAACACAGATGTACCTCTCACGTAGACAGTAATTTGGTTTTAAATGTTTAATACTACTAATATTGAGACTTCCGACCTATTCATGGATTTTGAGAGTGTTTTAAGTATGCTATATGCCTTTGAGTATGTTGACTGTCTTATGTCTATGTCTATGTCTATGTATTTTTTTCTTCGTATTGTAGTCCCTTAAAATGTTTTTCCTGTATTTATTTGATTGTGGCTTCTCATTATATAATTCGTATTGTGAACATGACCTGCTGTCAAACTGCCTTTCAAACAAAGCCTAGATTTAAATCAACCGATATACCGGGCCTTAGAGGCACAGCAAGTCAGTATGGAAAATGGAAAATAGGTAAAATGTGAAAAAATAATAAAAAGCTTGAATTTACTGAAGCATAATCAAGCCAACAAATTTATAATGTTTATCTTTCGAGGGTATTTCAGCCAACGGAAAGGTCAAATCAAAGAGGTTAAATAAAATCAATGGGGGCCAACGAAGCGTTAATGCGAATTCACTCAGCAGTAATCATCTGAACATTTCGTCAGAAGTTCAACTCAGTTCTCTCAAAGGGATGAACGGTTTTATATATCTTGTATTTCATGAATATTGATATTTATATTGCAAATAACGCAGAACCGTGACAAATCACAGGATTTTATAATTCCAATTTTGAAAATGCTAATTACTTAAAATAATTGTCAATTAAAAAATTATATTACAGGTGTATATACCTACCTTATCGGTAGTCTGAATCCATCACACAATCAGTTTCAATTTTGAAAATGACACTTAAATTTAAAGCAAATTTTATTTCGTTGAACCAGACTTCATGGGGACGCACAGATAACCAAAATTAATATGTTTGATAATATTTAATCCATAGAACTAAAACATAAGCAATACTGGTGTTGGGGACGGACTCAGGCACCGTCGCACCGCGTAATACAAGAGGATTGTAATTTCGGATAGGCCGACTTACTTTTTGCTTTTGTTCCGCTTTTTCTCTTTCTTGCGCTGGTTCAAACACGGTGCACTAATTTTTACCAAAATGCGCGAGCTCACGATGGCTTTACAAGTTTCGACAAGGGGGCTCCGTGGGGCTCCGTAATCAGACACAGCTTAGGTGTTGCCAGGACGATTTCTTCAACTGAACTGATCTTAGACTAAGTCGGCATAGGAAAGGTAGGAATTCGGTAGATGGGCAACAATAATATTCAACAAGGAAATCAAAAGAAAAGGTTTAACGATGCTAGGTGACAACAACTTGTAATAAAGAAGTTATAAAATTATTAGGAAATTCTTACTTGTAATTCATTAGGAAATGATTTATGTAAGCAAAAGCCCTTGCAAGAGACAAAGAGATGAATTTTCATCTGAGTATTATTCAAAGGCATTTTTTGATTAAGATATTTTAATCATTTTCCCAATCAGCATTTTTTTTCACAAAATCCAACATAATAGTTTCCGTTGCCTGTGATGTGCGTTATTCCTACGTGAAATTATTCACGTTCAATGATCTCAAATTTGCTATGAGTTAGTGTTAGTAATTAAGTGCTATTTAGACAAATAGGAACTGCTTGTGTGAAGAATAATTCTTAAAACGCCTCACAATGTACAGACAGGGGCCTTCTTGTGAGGTGTCACATAAAAAAGACAAGCGACAAAGTAGGTAGGTACTAGGTAGCTATAATACAATATTTTTTATCATTTTTTTCAAAATTGTAATTAAAATATTCAGTGATTTTTAACGGGCTTGCGTTAGAATTATTTGTAAAAACAAATAAAATTAATAGCTAAAATTACTCGAAATAATAACTTTAGTTGAAGATAAAATTTTGTTCGAGTGTTTAAACGTACACTTCAAACCCTCGGAGTTGAAGCACAAAGTGAAGGACTTGTTTATTCAGAATTCTTTTCCCAACCTTCTGAATTGGAGAAAACAATAAATGGAATATACACAGATTTTTTCGAATTCTACCATCAAGTACACTTTAGTACCAAAAATAATATGTCTTTCATATCAAACAAGTTTGACGGCCTCCGTGTTCAAGAGGTGAAGCTCTCGACTACGAATCTGGAGGTCGCGGGTTCAATTCCCGGCGTGCGCAGGTAAATTTCAAATAATTATTTTGTGTTGCTTCACAATTTCATTAAAAATAATATCTATCCATAGTACTAGTAGGTAGGAAGGACACGGTGTGATATTGTTCTTTAAACGAATCTACACGTTTATTCTGTGATTTATAAAATTTACACACCTTGCCTTCAAAACAGAAGGAAGGTTATTGTGTAAAAGATTTCAAGATATCACCCCCACTGCATTTTACCACCTTATAGCAGAGTTTTTATACTTCGTCATGAAATTTTGAACGTTCAAAATAAGAGGAAAATAATCTTCTACATCTAATTTCGGAAAAAAAACTCTGTGACAATCCCGGACAACGCCGGGGACTTCAGCTAAGATACTTGAGGTACGGTTAAGAGTGGAAGATATTCTCATATTATATGCCAAAAGACCACCATTCAGAATTCAAAAGTTTGTTTAAAATGGCCTTAGCCGTGTTTGGTGACCAGCTTTTACTAGCCAGGAAGGTACTTTCCTCTTTGCCATTTCTACGTCTCCCCACTACCTTCAGCCTCACAACATACCTCAATTGAGAATGCCACAGTTTCAGTGTCTCTAGACGGTTGAGAGCAGTTGGGACTCTTGTTGTAGAACACACTAAATAAAATACTCACCACTTACCAATTTGCTTCAAGTTCGCATTGAGCACTTTACAATAATATTCATGATGAAATACTCAAAACGGTTCAAAATAATTCTAAAATCTGCTTATAAAATACAACGGTTTTGCGGTTCTCATTACTTGGCTTGTCTGACAAACAATGGTGAATTTCGAAATAAATTTATTTGATTTCTCTCAGCTGTCGGTAATAGCACAATAGAGTGAAAACATAATCGGAAATATACAATAATAATCTTTTGTTGTCAGTAATAATACGATTTCAAGAGACTATTGAATAAAATTAGGAATAACTTGTCATTTATTTGATTAATTTTCTGCGCAAAGTAAAATTACACCAAAAACATTATTTATCAAGACACCTGACGAAATACGTACCTACAAGTTAAGTGAGAGATATAAATTACAACCATGGAAACCTAACAGCGTTAATAAAAAACGTGGTGAAAAATGTATTGAATTAATGTAATTAATAGGTGTTTATGTGAAACCTTTTGGTAATTGAAACGTGAAATAGAAACTGACATAAAATAGTTCATGGAAATATACATGCTTATCCCGCCAAAGAGGGTTGTTTATCTGTTGTATAAACTTGAAATAATAATAATTTTTCTTCGAATTTCGCAATTTTTCCAAGGTGTTTTAAATGTTTTCCATATATTTCTTAATTTTGAAAATACCGTAAAACAAATACTATTTTAGAAACAAGATAAAATTACCATTTAGATTTGAAATATACTATAATGTATGTACCTACGCATTCATTTATGTTATTAAAAAAAAACAATTTCATGAAATTCATATATAATTCACGCGGTAACAGTAAATTAAAAACAAAATGTCTGAAATAACCTAGCTTTTGCAGATAACATTAAAAAAATAACAAAATGACATTATTAATATATTAAAACTGGCAATACACAAATAATAGTAAATAACATTGAATTATACTAATATAATCGAAATTATGAAAAAACACGCTTCACACATATCAAACCACAAATCAAAAGTGTCATTCGACGGCCTCCGTGGTCGAGGGGTAAGGCTCTCGACTAGTAATCTGGAGGTCGCGGATTCAAATCCCAACGTGCGCAAGTAATGTGTATTAGATTATTTTGTGTTATTTCACAAATAAACAATATATACACGGTTTTCCAATAAGAGGTGTTATTTTGATATTCAATCGGAAAAGATCAATGGTTTTGTTGCTTGTGTGGCACGTAGCGCCGTCTTGTTGAAAATAAACGTTGTCCAGATCAATACCATCCAATTCCGGCCATAAAAAATCATTAATCATCTCTCGATAGCGCACTCCATTCACCGTAACTGTTGCTCCATCCTCATTTTCGAAAAAGTAAGGTCCAATGACTCCGCCGGACCATAAACCGCACCAAACAGTCACACGTTGAGGATAGAAAGGCTTTTCAACGATAACTCTTGGGTTTTTCGAGCCCCAGATGCGACAATTTTGCTTGTTGACGAAGCCACCGAGGTGGAAACGGGCCTCATCACTCAAGATGATTTGCATTTGATTCACTCAAGTTAATTTTAATAATTTCAATGCGTTGTTGAAGCGTGTATCGTTCCATTTTTATTAATAACGTAGTGTTTACTTGTCTAATGTCAAAAAATGACAGCTTCAAAAGTAACATCTACCGAAATAGGGGGCTATTCAAAAAAGCACCTCTTATTAGAAAACCCAGTAGTATATTTGTAGCATGTTCCAGAGTGGAAGATTGGAAAATACTCTTAGTATCGCCCTGGTGTAAGACCACCATTTCGAATTGAAACGTTGATTGAAATACCTTTGGCTGGGTTCCGTGATTAGACTTCTCCACCTTTCTCTATACCATCTCCTTTCCTCTCCGCTACCTTCAACCTCATAACATACTCCAATTGGGGATGCCAGAGTCTCACTGGCTCCAGACGGTTGGGAGCAGTTGGGACTGTTGTGCGGTTTCACATTTTTTTTAAATGTTACTCATTTTCCGGAAAAAATTGCCAGTATGCCAAAATTTTGCGAGACATTTTTATTAGTAATGATTCGAAATAGAAATTGTACAGTATTTGTACAACGTGTAACAAAAATAGTGTTTAACGGATTTGTAGTGATTTTTGTTAGTAAGGCTGTAAGTGTTTGAGGCTCGGTTATCGGAGAAACTGTTTAATGAAACTATTCGATAAAGCATGGATCCGCAACGCCGCAGTGCCCATGCGTATCCGACTTCGTCTAATATTCTGTACACTATTAAGTATAAACTGAAATGAGCCCTTCCGATAAATCAGTCTCTGCGGTGTATAAATTATTCATTCCACTTCATGTCAAATGAATGCCACATGCTTCGGGAGTAAACATAATTGTTAATATGTATCTTGATTGAAATACAACATCATATCCATCACATATCCCACATGAGAGACGTAGTAAATCCATCACTAACCCAAAGGGTAAACATAATAAATTCGTAGAACATAGTGCATGGGTGCGTGATTTGAAATTGTATTCGTGTGTAATACGTAAAATTATTCATGTTCAATTAAACTTTAATTTTCGAAATTTGAGATGATAAGTTTAAATTATATCAGTCAAGCAATTAAGTAGGTACCAACATCATTCTATTGATCAATAATTCTTGTAACATGTATTTGTTTTGTTTAAATGTTTGATAGACTTTTTCAAATTTACTAACATTTTAAAGGTAAATTTCTTCTTTTGAAACTCAATAATCGTGAGGTAAATTAATATTTTTTTTGTAAATACTCTCAGCTTTCCAAATCCTAAAATTATAATATCTTTTGATTTTTAACGGGCCTGCGCTAGTTACTCATATTTTTGTTGCGGTGAATTTTAAAATATGATCTTTCAATTATGCAATTCCATCAGCAATATTTTCGTGCACTCAAGTAAAATCCGCAAGTCTTTCTTATTTCTCCTTCGGTTCTGTGTATCGTCTATGTATTTATCTTGTGCATAAATCAAAGACGAGATGCCTTGAGGTAATTGTGTCCACAACAAAACGTATGAATACCATATAAGTAAAGGAAAAAACCAACAATTTGCTTCCAGTAGTACAATCCTTCTTCGATTTTTCCAAACAAACGCTCACGATTTTGCAGTGTTTTTACTACTGTTCCAAATTTCAAACACTTTCCCAGCAAGATGATAGTTAAGGATCGGTAGGAAATAGAAAAATGACATGCTGGTAGGAACTAAGCATACTCTCATTTTAAAACCAAACAACCGTAGCCACTCGAGTACTCCCGTCATATAAGCCATAACTGGAATATGAGTTGAGTGATTGGCGTTCGAGTTGGAAATTTCTCGCCCTCATTTAAAAAAAAAACATATTAATTGAAATAAAACAATAACTTATTATTAGTTATTGTTTTATTTCAATTGTCAAACCACAACGTGACTGCTTTCTACCAAAACATAAAAAAGACATACCTTTGAATTTTAATACTAAGACCTCTAAACTGATTATAATGCTATATAGCCAATTCATTCTCCTATATTTTAAAGTTTAAAATATTAAAAAAACGTAAATGCGCGAATTCTGGTTGTCGAAAATGGCATATTATGGCGTGCACTCAAGACTTTTTGCAAACTTTTTTTCAATGTTGGTTCAAATTTATGTAAAAACTAAATATTTAAAAAAAATGTAATGCAAGCTATGACACCAAAAATTAATCGATCATACCTAAAATTAATTACGAAATCATAATTCGTTTAAATTGACGTAGAAATGGGACATAGTAAAAACACACTTCCTCCTTTTGATAAAAATAATTAATTTAAAAAATATATACAAATTCGACAGTTGTATTTAACTGACTGAATAAAGCAATTTTAATAAATATGCAAGTTAAAAAATTATGACATCTTTATATTCTTCAGCACATAAAAAAAGTCAATAAAAATCATGAGACATGACAAAAACGTAATTTACAAACTTTGACGAAAATGTCCAGCTTAAACAGATATTTGCAATAATATAAAGCGCATTCAGCAAAGAATTTTTCCAAGACTATCGGACTCTCTAAGAAGTGGTTGTCTCCCATCTAATGTGATTGTCATCCAATCTTGAGGTGATATTGTTAAAAAGTTCAATCCATAGTATGAATGTCTCCTACCTGGTCCAAGGATCATATTTCTCCTGCGCCTCGGTGCCCCCGATGAGACAGACGAGGCTGCCCGGCTCTGCCGTGACGTGTATCTGGATGTCCTCTCCATCGTCCGATAAGTGCGAGGAGGGGGTGGGGCGGGGAAGTCCAGGGGGGTGCATCTCAACAGCTACGCTTATCTGAAAAGAAAAAAAAAATAATTTTCTACAAACAACGCTATTTTTAAAATTCCGAACGTATGCGATAAAATGTTTAGCGCGGTGTTGTGCATGTCGAAATACATATTCTGTGTAGTGAACAGGCATTTTCTAAAACTTCACTCAAAGAAAATGGGCTCAAATAAGGCATTTTTATTTTATTTTATTGGGAAAACCAATAGCTAAAATATTTTAAAAGGCATGGTAAAATGTGTATAATTATTAAACCAATTATTTTTTTTTTTTTTTTTATAGTGAATACCTCACAAGAGTCCCAACTGCTCCCGTCTGGAGCCAGTGAGACTATGGCATCCCCTATTGGGGGATGTTTTGAGGTTGAAGGTAAGTGGGGAAGAGAAAGAGGAAGGTGGGGAAGTACCTGGCTATTCAGATCTAGTCACTAAACACGGCTAAAGCCATTTGGAGCAACGTTTCAATTCTGAATGGTGGTCTTACACCAGGGCGATACTGGTAGTATCTTCCACTCTGGAACGTGCCGCAAATATACCATATATTATTTTAATTAATTAATTGTGAAATAACACAAATTAATCAAATAAAATTTATTTGCGCACGCCGGGTTCGAACCCGCGACCTTCGGAATGGCAGTCCAATGCGTTACCACTGGACTATGCCGGCCGTCCAATAATAGGTTTTCACGGAGGTTTCTTAATTAATAGTGAATACAATAAAGTGTTACAATATCCAATGGGGATGGGATAGTGGGAGGATAGGACGGGGATGGATCTAGTCAGTTGAGAATAATATGTATTGTGTGAATGTTATTTATTGATTTAAGGTTTGAAAACATGAGGTGCTGAGATAAATAAGTCGAATTCACTCTCGAAATGTTAAAAATGTATGAAAAATGATGAATAAATGTGTTTAGTTTTGAATTAGTGTTGCGTTAAGAGATGTTAAACGTGTGATTTTGTCTGGTTTGACTAATGGATACTCTTAAAAGAAAGTCGTTCAAGTAATGCAGGGCAATCTATCACTATCATTTTCGGTCTACGTCAATATCCGATGTGGGTCCGATATGTAGATAAAGCAAGAAGCGAATTGGAGTGGCTCCGTTGGTTATTTGTTGCAATAATAATTCGTGTTTGCTCACAAGAATACGTCTTTCGGATGCCACTCTCAATAAACCACGTCTGTTCAACATAATAAACATATAACGAAATAACGAAGATATAAATACATTAGGTTAACAATGCATTTGACAAGTTAGATCCAATGTTGTGGTAATGTTAAATGAAATGTGTCTGTATCTGAAACTGAAACTGACGACTATTGGCATATTTTGGATATTATTTTTATCACAATATTTTGAAGATAGAAATAAGGGTAACGGATGTCAAAATAATAACAGACTTTTAAATTGTATTCAATATTTACAGATCATGTCTCAAAATATAATAGATTGAATTAGTTTTTTGGTACCCTGTTATGTTTGGCACTATCTTGTCAAGTTACCAAATGCTAACAAGTTTTTACCATTCATAAAAAATTATATCAAAACGAATTTTAAAAAGATTTATTTGTCGAAACAACGCCACATTTTTTAGAATTCGAATATTTCACATGGCACGCTACGTAAGATTTGCGAAACACTTTTCATTTTTATTTATTTGTTGTCTGAATGAAACGTCTTCGCTACGAAAATAGTTCGTCCGCTTTTCTCGCAGAAAACTCTAAAATAAATCATGTTCTGTGACGCACGAGCACGAAGGACCGCGGAATGAACGATGGAATCTTCGTAACCTTTGGTGTAAATCTCGCTAGGTGCCTAATTGGGAAACATACAAGTCATTGAAACTGGATACACTAACCTTTAGTATAGATATGCACTGTAATAATGAAATGTTTGCATTGTCTCGAAACCAAATGTCATAAATATGATGTTTAATCTATTTATACATAGATATATCGCTAACAAACGATATTTGATGGTAAGAGTCAGAAGCGGTTCCCTGGTATGTACATTTGTGCATTGCACTGCTCGTTTTCAGTCTTCACATAACTTGAACGAATACACACTTAGGACTGGTTGTTTCGGAGAATTTGAACAATTCATCAAATTTCAACGTTCATTTTCGGGTTCTGTGAAAGTTCTATTCAAGTTCTGTTATTATATCGTTGTAGGCTAGTTACTTGACAAAACTGAAATTAAAACAGAACTTGAAAAAATCTTTCACAGAACTTGAAAATTAACGTTGAAATTTGATGAATTGTTCAAATTCTCCGAAACAACCCGTCCTTAGTTTTAAGATACTACACGGGCAGTATTGAGACAGCTAGGTCCTCCGAATCGGTGAAATGAGCGAGAAATATTATGATCATATTGGCAAATCACGTGTTGGAGCAGTGCAGATATATGACTCATCCCGCGCATTATCGAAGATTACGCAAATCGCCTCCAAGGCAACTAAATTTTGCACCACTTTAGTCTTGCGTAATCCACTGCGTCTGGAAGGAATTCGTTTCGGATTACTAATTTACAAGATTAGCGCTACAACATTCACACACTAGCACTTGTGGGCGGTGACTTTAAAGGGTTTAGCAAGATTTTTAGCGATGAATAACGTGTCCTTTACTATCGAGATGATTTTGCGAACGCTGATGAAATAGTATGATTAATTCAATTATTATGTAAAAGTGAATGAATACAGTCCCATTAATTAATTTGCTACACCTATTTTACATAATAGGTATTTTTTAAAAGTGAAATGCACTGCTGGTGATTTCAATCTTAAGCCGCCTCTGATAATAGTGCTCTAAATGGTTTCGTGGATCTTTTGACTGCTATAGTGGCAGAATATCAAAAGCCAATATATATTTTTATTAGACACTTATAAACTGGAATCCATGAAACAATTGTATAATATAAAGTTGATAAGATTATATAATGTACCCACCATAATTTATTATTAACCTTATTTGAGCTATTCATAAATTTCATAAATAATATCACTTTTCATGCCTACAAATATTAAAATCCTGTGCTCGTAATTATACGGGGTGTTAAGAGACGGACTTGACTTACTTTAAACAAGTGATTTCTGACATTACTTAGAGAAAAAAACATTACTTGGTGACTTTTTTATTTTTATTTTTAACAAATAACATATGAAATCAGCAGTAATTAGACAGCTAGGGCGAAACGAGGCATTGGGCGGTTACTCGGTTAGTAAATGACCATTGACGATATGTGGAAGATTAAAAAAATATGTTTTCGAAAAACATTATTTGAAAAACTTTGAAAAAAAAAATCAAAAAAGTGACACCATACATTTTTTACTCTAAATAATGTCAGGAATCAAATTCATATCCTTGCTTGTGCAATGATTTAATCCGTTATGTTTGTGTGGTAAACCGACGTTTCGAACTGTCGAGGTGTGATATTTTTCAACATTGATACAACAGATACAATTTTACAGGCATGTATCCATTAAATTTGTCCCCATTCACAAAGAATTAAAAGTCCAATCTGCTATGTTGTATATCATTTCGACAACAATATTTTGGAATCGCTAAGTGTTCCGTGAACAAGAATAAAAATAATTTCGAATGAATTAATAAAATTTTCTTCCTTCTTTTTTCTTTCCGGGGAATAAAAACTTCCCCGAAATAATTCCCATTCGATCGTTGACGTTTCCGGCCATTCTGCTGCTTCCGCTTTGTATATTTCCCGCCATTTTGCTTAATTTATTCCGCCATCCGCCCCGAGCCACTAATAAAGCTGGTTTTATATTTTTTCTTTTCGGAAAATGGCGAAATAAAAACAGGGCATAGTCTTTTTTTATTTCCCGTGACAATTTTTCATCTCCCGGGAACCAACCAAATCACGAACTTCAATGATTTTTTTTATAAGTAACGGTTCTCTTGACGGACTAACCTAGTTTCTTTTTACTATCTTATCTTAACCATAAAACAGAAAAATCTTTTTTGTATATTTAAAACAACTTCTTAACGATGAGCTCAGATATCATTAAATTTTTGGTCTGGATTTTAGGTCGACAAGGTCGTCAAAAGTTTCAAAATAAAGTTTTTAACTGCTAAAAATAACTGCTTGCATTATGGTAACTCCTCAGTTAAAGCTGTGCGTATTTATTGTTACGACTGCCATTTAGGCGTGTTCACACTCAAAATCTAAATAACAATTATTTGCATTGCTTTCCACAATTCTAGGCCGTTAATTTCTCGATTTCTCTTTTCAATTTTCCACAGGTGTTTTTTCTTCGGTTATGAAGCGAATTTGGTGGATCTCATAAAAATATTATTCCAAAAACCTTCATTAAAATTTTTAAGAAATTATTTGCACCGGTTTGTAGGTTTGTTTTTTTGTTTTCAAAATATTCCTGACTTAATATTTTAGTAATTTTAATGACGAATATATTTATTTAATACTAAATAAAGTAGATTCGGGGACGAACAAAAAAATCAATTACTTATATTTGGTAAAATGTGGCATAAGTGATGACGATGGATAAAGAAAAGTGTGCGAGAAGAATGAATGACATGAAAGTGAATGGTAGCAGAGGTCGAAGACGCCCTATGAAGATGGGACACAATCAACCGATTGACGACTTCTTCAACTACAAACAGCCGTTTTTTCAGCAATGGAATCAAAACACTGCAAGAACTTTGATAGCTTTCGATGGTTTTTGGGTCAATTTATATCTCTTTTTAAAAAAAAGACAAACTTTCTTCTAGTTACGAATAACATGACAATAATTTTGAAATTTTCTACTACCCCACAGTAACAGATAAAAACATACCTATGGATAGGTTTAACTTAATTTAAGGATTTTCTTTTCCGTCTTTTATGTGTTTTTACACGTGTTTTTTTATATACGCATATTTATTACCATTTTCTACCACCACCGCGTCGTAAAAAAGTTATTTAAGCACTGTGAAAATAAAATTTCTTCGGAATATGGGAATAATAATTCCTCCATTACCGTGTTACAGCGCATGACAAGATGTTTAGTTCTCAGCCCTAGGTATGTGTGTGGTATTCATATATGTTTAGTGTACGTTAGAAAGAAAACAAATAAACAAAAAAAATATTAAGCAGAAGCAGTGATAAAGTATTACGGCGAAGTTATCTTAAATTTGTATTCGTTTTGCCATTTTCATGGCGTACGGTTTTGTTCAGTATTTCAACTGATATTTGGTAAAGCACATGCGAGCATAATATTTTTATAGTAATACAGTGGGTTAGATAATGGCTTAGGAATGTAAATACTAATTTATGTATCTTCAATATGTAACATTTCACCGAAATAATGACGAAATTAAAAAAAAGCCGAGTATATTATATTGATAAAGTACTCTCTCAGTAATCCGCCAGTATATCCGACACCTACTTTATACATGCTCAATTCCCTTGTATTCATGTCAACATCAGTAGTCCGCCGCGTGCCTAAACTCAAGCTTTGTATACTGACGGGTTTGGTTATCTTCCTCTTACACACTAGTATAGTCAGTAACCATACCGCCGCGCCGCGCCGTCTGACTTGCTAGAGCTGACCATTTTACCAGTCACCGGGGCTCATTATTGTTGTTTTAGGATGTTTCCCTTAGTCCTTTGTGTATTCTATCAACTGTCACATGTATGTCTGTTTGTTTTTGCGAAATCCCTGTTTCAATTTGAGAAACGGGTTTTGGTACCGCCACCCCGTGAACCATATAATGGATAACCAATGTTCGCGTCCGGGTTCATCGGGTTTACCGTTATCGGGTAGGAGCATGCCAGATTGGGAGAGGCTGGTTTGGGGAGACCCTTTGACATATACAACTGGTCTCTATTGACCCATCACCTTGTGCTGCAGCGGGGGGATAGGTCATTCGTCCGTCACCTCTGGACACACTGATCCCTAGATTCCTACCCACCTCTCATACCTTTTTACTTCCCAGAATTTTCTCTCCTTCCTTTCCGTAAAAAGATCCCCCACACAGGATCCGCAAAGAGGACATGAGTCCATAAAATTATTTTCCTCAATGCCTCTTATATGGGGTTGATGTTAAAAAAGTACATTTTGTATGTAAGCACTATAATCCGCCGCTTTCACTAACTGTAAAAAATACATGCTCGGTTTTTAGGGTGACGGATTGGTGAGAGAGTATAATATTTTATAAATTATCAGATAACTAAGTAGCCACTCTATAAGACTTCATCCTTGTGCTTGATAATTTCAGTTGTTCCATCTGTCCAGGCCTTGGACTTGCCTTGGACAGGCACTGAAAGACAATTAAACTCTTTTCTTAAAATATTAAACTCCTTTCACAAACAAATTCAATTCACTGTAGAAATAGGTACAAACTTAACTTTGAATTTTCTAGACCAACTTTAAGTATAATTAACAATAAATTTGAATTTAATATCTATCGTAAGCCCACGTATACTGATATTACAATTCACAATTCATCCAACCATCCTATATCCCACAAACATTCAGCATTTCACTCCATGATTCATAGATTGGTTACCGTACCATTGAATAATAATAATTTTTGCAACGAATTATCCATCATTAAACAAATCGCTTTAAACAACGGGTATGATACAAAACTAATAGACAATATTCTTAATAAAAAATTGAAACAAATAGCATCAAATAAATTTCTATTTAACAAATCTTATAACCCTAATAATATAAACATAAATCAAACATTCCAATGGCGTAGAGTTCTGTATACAAATAACTTTTCTTCTTTAAGCGTTAAAAAATTCCCATCTGAAATAAAACCCGCTTTTTACACTAATAATAATTTAGGAAAATATTTAATTAATACTAAAGATAAAGACGACAAACTAAGCCACTCGGGCATATATAAACTTAATTGTAATGATTGTTCTGCTTTTTATATCGGAAAAACGGCCCGGAATGTCAACTTAAGAGTAAAAGAACATATACGATGTTTAAACAATAATGCCTTTTCAGAATTCGCGAATCATTTAATAGAATCTAATCATTCATTCGATAAAATCTCTGGAACTAAAATATTGCATAAAAATGGATCTGGAATTAGATTAAACAACTTAGAAGCCCTTGAAATAAAAAAAGCAGTTAATGATAATTTATATATAATAAATAACCAAATTAATTTATCTGATAGTCCCATATTAAATTTATTCCGCCGCTGAAACTGTTATTTCCTTCCCCCCCCCCTCCCTCCTCATCATCCTTAATAATTTATCTCCACCCTTTCTATTTGCATCTCTTTCTATCTGTTTTGTATCTCTTTCACTCATTGTTTTCATTTACCTATATTTATATGTGCCTGTATCTAATTAGATTTAGTTGATATTTAGCCCTGATGAAGCTTGGGACAAGCGAAACCCGGTTGGCTATCGTTATTGATTCAAAAATAAAGTGGTGTCTTACTAAGTGTATGTTTTTTCATTCAATATGTCACACCCCAAAGTATTTGCTTCCTTCGAAAATAATATATTACTTGTTCTTTTGCTCATTCTGTTTTCATTTATTTTGAAATCATTTTTGTTTTTAAATAAATATTTCATAGTTTGTAATATAAAAAATTTTCGAATGTTAAATAATTTAGATTCCTTGTATAATAGGTCGGTCGAGAATGTTTTATTTTTGTTATATATGACTTTAATTATGTGTTTTTGAATTATTTGTAGAGGCTTAATAAATGTATCAGGTGCACCACCCCATCCTATTATGCCATAAGTGATTGCAGATTGCACCAGGGAGAAGTAGATCATTTTCACTTTTTCAGCGTTTAAAATTTCCTTGAGTCTATAAAATATGTAGGTAAGATATCTTAGTTTAGAAGTGGTTTGATTAATATGTGATTTCCAATTAAGATTAATATCTACTGATACTCCTAAATATTTTTTTTATTTTTGACATTAGCGAGTTCGTTGCACAGGAAGCACATTTCTTGATTGCAAGTTGTATTATGGATTCTAATTTTAAGGTTTTCTTTTGGTTTGTTTCTTATGTTTTTATAAAAAGGTAAGTGAAATGTTTTGCTGTAGTTTAAGACAAGTTTGTTGTATTTTAACCATTATGAAACAAGTGAAATACATACAGTTGCTTTCGAAAAAGTTTTTGTCCAATTATTACCATCCACTATTATTGCCGTGTCGTCGGCGTAAGAAACAATTTTACCAGGGATTACAAAATTACATAAATCATTAATATAAATTAAGAATAAAATCGGGCCAAGAACAGTTCCCTGCGGAACTCCGTTTTTTATCTGTGTCTCTGAACTATAATTATTCCCAATTTTTGTTTTTTGTGTTCTGTCTTTAAGATAGTTTGATAGTAATTTTAGTGTGTCTTTTTTGAAGCACAGTCGAGTTATTTTTTTAATGAGTAAATTGTGATTAACGGTGTCAAAAGCTTTTCTTAAATCTAGGAATATGGCAAGACATTTCTTTTTTTTTATCGATAGATGTATAAATATTTTTTGTCAATTCATATATGGCATCCTCAGTGCTTAGATCTTTACGAAAGCCGTATTGGTTTTTCGATAGAATTTTATATTTTTCTAAGTGTTCAATGACTCTAAATTTGATGCATTTTTCGAATATTTTTGATAGGTTTGAAACAAGGGATATTGGTCTGTAATTGTCTAATTTGTGCGTATCCCCAGATTTATGAATAGGTATTATAGTGGAGATTTTAAATTGTTCTGGAAAATGACCATCTTTGAGGCATATATTAAAAATATGTTGTAATGGCGTTCATACATGTTGTTTTATTTTTTTAATGTATCACATGATAGTCCATCATTTCCCTTATAGTTGGATGGTTTAAGGCTATCAATATATTTTTCAATTTCATTAAATGTATTGGGAGAAAAATATTCTATAGAGTTAATTGAATCGTTATTAGAATCTAATTTAGGAGATGTCTCCATATAATCATCATTAACATTAATGCCGGAAGATTCAAGTACCTCGTCTACTATATTTGCAAAAAAGTTATTAAAACATTCTGCAGTGGTCGATTTATTAGTTATTATTTCATTATTTATTTTAACCTCATTTACAATATTTGAAGACATAATTTTTTTGTTGGCAATTTCATTTATAATATTTCAAGTTTTTTTAGTATTATTTTTAGCATTTTCAATTTTTTCACAATAGTATTTCTTTTTGCAGTTTCGTATCAGTCTATTTAGTAAGTTTCGATACATTAGATATTTTGTTTTCAGATAAGGCATTGTTCTGAGATTATTATTTTGGCAATCCATTTGATATTTTAACATTTCTCTATATAATTTATCCCTTTGTTTAATTGATATAATTAATCCAACTGTAATCCAAGGTTTATTTTTTTTATATTTTCTGTTAGTGACAACTATTTTACTTTCACTTTTTAGAATATAATCTCTAAGAGTATTATAGAAATTCCCTAATGCTAAATGTGGATTTTCTATTGATATTACATTTTCCCAGTTTTCTGACTGAAGTAAAGAGTTTAGAGTTTTATAATCAATGTCAACTCTTTCTAGAGTTACAGAATTTCGGTTTAAAGGTGTATTTTTGAAATGGTGTCCATAAAACGTCGGGTAATGATCTGTGATATTAGTTTCAAGAATTGAAGAGATAGTATTGGCCGCCTTGTGCGACTTGACAAATATGTGGTCTTAACATGCAGAGTTACTTAAGGTTACTCTAGTTGGTGAGCTAATATATGACATATATCCAGAGCTTGATAAACAATCTAGATACTCATTTTGGCAATTTACATTTATATTGTTATCATTAATATTTATATTAATGTCACCTGTCAAAATGGAAAAAGTTAAATTGTTTCTGTCAAGATTTCTAACAAAAGATTTTAGTTCTTTAAAAAATCATTTAATGATGGGGATCTGTATATGGCTAGTACATGATATTTATAGTTGTTTTGAAAAAAGGTTAATTTTATTGCATTGGCTGACTTAAATTCAATAAATTCAGAGGCAACATTTTTCAGAGTATTATGAAAGAAGACAGTGACTCCATCATGACCAGTATGCTTACAGGCAGAGGAAATAGTGGTATATTCTTATAAGTTATATGGAATAACATTTTTCATTTGAGTTTCAGTCAAAACAATTATGCTTGGAGAAAAATCTAGGTTATTAATAAGGATACAGAGCTCATCGAAGTGTTTCCTTAAACTTCTAATATTCATGTTTAAGATCGAGAAATTAATATTTTTAAAAAGTAGATTTAGTTCATATGGGTTTCTACATTTATAATTTTCATGTATATAGTTTTCTTCAGCCATGTTAAAGGTTGATAGGTGTTTGCTATCATCAGAAATTTTGATAGATATAGGTTATTTTCACGTGCAATGCGGTTAGATTGTCCTTTATTCTGAAGGAATGTCATTCGGCTGCCTTATGTGGATGATTGGAGCTGTTTCATCTTTTCTCATCATAACGTTACCGTTTTTCGCCCAGATGAATTTGTAGCCGAGTCTTGAGGATTTCGCCAGAAACAGGAGGTGTTTGTTTAGTTGTGTTAATTGTTCGTTAATGAAAATTTTATTATCTTCCGGAAAATTTATATTTTTTTGTACAAGACACCATATTTTCTTTTTTGGTCGATGATTTTGTCCTTTGTTTCTTTGTTTTGGAATGATACAATTAAGGCTGGATATTTGTTTAAAGGGTTTCTGTTTCTGATACGATGTATATTTGTTATTTTTGATGATTCCATTTATTTTATTATGATTACAAATGAACATCTGGGTGAAGAAGAATTACACACGTTGGTATCATGATATTGATATTATTATAATGTTTATTTGTGTGATGTTATTCATGTATCTGAATAGGAGCTCAACGTTTTGCAGGATCTGATCTTTTTTGCACGTTATACAAAAAGTTTTTTTAGCGGCGCGACCGTTATGATAGTCGGCTTTTATTTTAAATGTATAATATATTGACTGTAAGTATATAATTTATTTATTATTTTAAACCTTTATATATGTCAGTGATTTGGGTTTGAATTTTTCCGCTAAACTATTATTAAACTTTTTTAAATTTAAAATTAAACAATAACTTTGTAAACATCACTTATATATTAAACAATAACTTTGTAAACAACACCTATAAGTGATGTTTACAAAGTTATTGTTTAATTTTAAATTATAATGTCACATCACAAAGTAACCGCTTCATATGAAGAAATATTATTAAACTATTGAGCTCTCGCATAAAACTCCCCTCCGTGATTAAGAGGTAAGGCTCTCGACTAGCCATCTGAAAGTTGTGGGTTCAAATCCCGGTGTGTCAATCACATTCTCTACATATAGTCAATTTTTTTCACAGCTACGTTCAGTTATGTACTATCGGCCTTCTCAATGTTTGATGGACAAGGCTCTGTGCATACGAAGCTACTCAAAAGAAACCGTTTGCTGACGCAAATCACTAACCACTTAGAAATGCGTTAGTAACCTATAGTAATTCGCTTTCTTCGGCTGGCTCAAGTGTTTATCTTTCCACACCGTTTATAAATATGAAGAAAATCTCTCGAGATGACTCTCTCTCTCTCTTGTTCATTTTATTCATGGCTGCATCACTGACGAGTTTTAAAAAGTTGAACTAAAGCACAATATCTCAGTAATGTATGTAGAATAGAGTGTTGTTAAGTTCAATCTATCAAATAAATTTATCGACAATGATTTTGGCGTCCAGACAATGCGAGAAATTGTCTTCCCCTCTCCTTTCCCTGGGGGTGTGAAATTATTCTCCCTCCCCCTACCCGGAGACATCGCGAGGGCTGCAAGAGTTCCATTTGAATCGGTCCCCTAAGATTTGCCGAGTCAACAATTCTAGGCAAGTTAGTTAGTTAGTTAAGGAGACAAAATATTATTCAAAATGAAGACATAGCGGTGCTGTGTCTCTACATCCAGGTGAGTAATTCGGGTTCAATGAGCGATCCAGGCAAGCGATAAAGTAGGTACAATTAAATTAAATTACAATTAATAATTCTATAAATTAAGTATTTCCTTATTTTGTTTTAATTTTTGAAAGATATTGAAATTTTGTTAATTCGGAAGATAAATTTCTGAACGCCCTTTGAAAGGCAATGATAAATTCTTTAGGCTTCACGCGTCTGCGCTAGTAATGTATTAGTAAAGTTTTTTGTCTCTTCACTAACCATAGGTTCCATCTAAACGACGCTAGCACAACGGCTGCTCCGCGAGATTTAGTGAATAAGTTAATGACGGGAACAGTGAATTGAATTTAATAAATAGGGGAAGTCCTGTACACTTTAATTGACACCTTTGCTAGTTTGGAGCGGCTCAGCGCATCGTGTGGGCTTCAAGTTGACGGAACCATTAGATGGTAGGTGTAAAAGGAGTATAGATAACCTTAAGGATGCGTTTTCTAAATTGCAGATAAATATTATTTTAGCTATGAGCGAAAAATGTCTTTTCAGAGGCAAAATTAGTGGAAAATATGTAATATCAATTCGAAAAGTTTTTAAAAATAATGTTTTCCACTTTATCATGCAACCGCCGGTCATTCAAACATTCCTAAAAATATATGTTTTATTCGTATGATTCAGTGAAACTAGGTAAAAAATATTAAAAATAAAAATAATTAGCTCCACGTATGTTATCTTTGGGGATGTTATATGTAGAATATTTTTAGGGAAAGGTATGAGAGGAAGTTCAAGGAAGAAAAAAGTTATGAGTGGTGGGTAAGAGTCTGGGGTTCAATGTATCCAGGAGTAACGAACGTATGAATCCATATCAGTTTTGTGCAAGGCGATGGGTCGAAATTACGGCTGGAGAGGTCAATGGGTCTCCCTCAATCGTAGAAATGAAATGAAAATCGTAGAAATCGGTAGAAATGTTATTGATATCTATAATTGAAATACACGATTACAAATGAACATCTGTCTGAAGAAAAATTACACACGTTGGTATCATGATATTGACATTGTTATAAGGTTTATTTGTGTGATGATATTCACGTATCTGAATAAGAGCTCTTTGCAGGAGATCTTGTTTACACAATATACAAAAAGTCTTTTTTAGCGGCGCGGCCGTTGTGATAGTCTGCTTTTATTTTAAATGTGTGATATGTTGACTGCCCGTGAGTTATATATTTATCACAAAAAACTATATGTTTTTGAATCATCCAAAAACACTATTTTCTCGGGTAATATAAAGAAGTTTCGACCTAAACGTGATAATAATAGCAATCAATGTTTTATTCTCTTAACTAGAGTTCTGTTCTGAAATCATTTTATTTTATTTATTACATTACAATAGATACATGTACGGGTATATAGCAAAAATTAAAAGATAATAATATTGCAAAAACTGTATAAGTATATTAAAAATAAGTACATGTGTTATTATGAATTGCAGGTCGATATTAGTTCCTAGTTAGGCAGATTGCTCGTTCTAAGGATATCATGATAATTTATTTTGATTTTTTTAGAAACCATCAATGATTTTTTTAACGCAATTTTTCCTTATTAAAATTGAAAAGCATGGAACAAAAATAACAGTACTTCATTTTCTGACGAATATTCGAAAACTCGCAATAAACGTGGCAATAATTACTTCACGAATTTTCAAAAAGAATTTTCGAAAAGTGTCATTGAGCTTAAAAATTTTGAACTGATTGAGTATAAAATTTTAATGCAATTTTCACAGTCCCGGCACTTACCGTTAATGAAATTTTAGTAAATATAAAACTCACGAACAGATTTTCTGCTGTGTTTTCACAATTTAATACTCACCATTTATCGCACGGGTTCGAGTATTCGAGATTAATTAAATTAATTGTATTATCTATAATTGGACGCGCATCCAACGTCCCAATAAACCACCAAAATTATCAAACACCGGCATCACTCATAGTTAGGCAAGTTCCAACATTACCCGCCACATTAGGTCTCCACCTCCGAGTAGGTCACCCTCCACACCAGGTCACCCCCACCCTCCACATTAGGTCTCACCCCTTCCGTAGACCTGTGAATTCTAATGCCTTAATTAGCAATTAATAGTATTTCCCCTCTGATAGGAGAATTATCAAGCTTTAATGTCGCCGTTGGACGGAGAGATAAACCTAGCGAAGAGTGCCACCCTTTGAGAGAGGCTGTAAATCAAGGGGATGCGGGCATTGGCAGGGCTGATGGGGGCTCGTTTAAGATTCGATTTCCTTTATAGTCAATAGAGGGCGAGAGATTGATACGAATGAATTAGGAAAAAACCTTGACTGAAAACTTCCATTCGCCTAATGTAACAACAATATAAATCAGGCTCGATTCTTTAACTTTGGAAGGTGCAAAAATACAATTCGTGATCAAGTGTTTTGTATAAAATTCACGTTGATGTCATTATAATTATAATCTCAAAGGTAAAGTAGAAAGTTTGTGTGAAACAGCAAAAATTCCCAAACGATAAGCTTAGGCGTCATTAATTTTTATCTATTTAACCCTCAGATAACATAGATAGAAACGTATAGGTAGCACAAATAAAAATGATAAATAATTTTTGTTCATACGAAAGAAAGACTTAAAAAAATAAAATTACAAGTGATAAAAAATATAAATTTACAAATTTTATACAGCGGTTAGGAAGGCTTACAGAAAGATAAAAAAAGTTTAAGAATAGGGTTTGAATAAGTATTTAGTACGGCCAGCAAAATTAACAAAGTTAAGAGGAACGGAAAATTGACAAAGTTATATTTTATAATTTACAACACTAATAATAAAATATCTCACATCCGTCTTTTGCTTTGCCTTTGATTCGAAAAAACATTTATTCAGTTTGGTTTAAGCCTCAAATCCAAATGCATGTTTTGTTAAACATGTCAGTATCACCGAAATGTTGGTTTCCCATTGTGTGAAACGGAAGATGGAGTTAAGTGTTTTAAATAAAAAAAGTTAAATTGTTTATTTTACGTCTATCTTCTTAATGAATAATTTAACATTTATTTAAAAAATATATATTATAAAACGTAGATTATTACTGTAATTGTTTAATGCTATTAGTCTGGAAGCACTCGCGTCTATCTTTGATACACGAGCACTAGCGTAGCGTGAAAAAGACACGAGATTTTCAATATATGTTCTTACATCTATACCATCCTATTTTTTATGTGTTTTATGTATGTTCTTTCGAATAAAACATAAAAAATAAAAATAGACATTTATTTCAATTTCATTATAAAAAGTAAGAATAAAAAACTAAAACCCACAATTATTTATTAGAAAAAAAGACTTTCATTTAATGAAATCAATTTTTTTTCCTCTCATTTTTAAGACCATAACCAGTTATTATAAAAAAAGCTTTGGAAAAAACAACTTGAAAAAGAAAAAAAATATGTTTTTTTCAAATTTCTAGATGATTAAAAAGGTTATGACATAATAGGCTAAGTTCCTGCTATTTAAAAATGCTTATTTAAATTAATGTAAATTGGCTAGAAGTGTTTTTTTTACGTCATAAGTTTTCAAATTGCGCTATAGGATGAAGTTTTTTGTCTTTTCTTAAAGGAAAAAACAAACACCTCGCCCTTTTCCTGACAAAGGAGACGATGCTCGACCTCAATTATTTTTTACATGAATTATTTACGATAATCTTAATTTAAGATGCACTTAAAAATGGAATATGAAATATTATGTTAATATGTTCAATAAAGTTAACAACGAGGTAGTTAATGATGCTCTCAGAAACAGTGATTGGTCCTCTGTCGTTAATGCACAGGACGTAGATGCTGCAGTGCATTATTTTTATGGTATTATTGATGCCCTGATAGATGATCTGGTTCCAAATAAAGTAATCAAATCAACCAAATTCCCAACATGGTATTTGGCGGCTTTAATTAACATAACTAAAGAAAAATTAAAGTTTTTTCGTTCTTGGAAACGGTACAAGAATCCTCTAGATTACCTATCTTTCTCAATACTTCGCAAAAGACAAAAGAAAATTTCTAGTCATACTCATAATGCCTACATTGCTCGATTGGAATCAGATATACAAAATAATGTTAAAAAAATATGGAATTATGTTAAGACGCAAAGAAAATCTCCCACTATACCAGAACATATGACCTATCATTCGACAACGGCACACGATAGCAAAGAAGTTACAGACTTATTCGCTGATTACTTCTCAACGGTCTTTAGAAATGAATTTCCAACACTCAATGTTAATAATAAGGAAGATCCTCTGAACAACACATTAATATCCTAAATTAAAATAAATGAAGAAATCACCTTGAAATACCTTTCAAGCATAGATATTAAAAAAAAGGACCAGGAATTGATAGGCTACCCGGAGTTTTTATACGCAACTGTAGTAAGTATATCTGTCTTCCGGTTTGCGCCATCTATAAAAAATCATTGACAGAAGGAACGTATCCCCTCAAGTGGAAATCAGCAGTTATCACACCCATCTATAAAACCGGTGATAAGCATGACGTTAAAAACTACCGTCCAATTTCCTAACTTCCTATTTTAAGCAAAGTTCTAGAAAAAATTGTCTTTGATCAATTATATTCGGCTATTTCCACAATAATTACACCGAATCAGCACGGATTCATGAGAGGTCGGTCTACGACATCCAACCTGGCCCTTTTCATTAACTTCTTGCATAGCAAGATGGATGACAAAGAGCAGGTTGATACTATGTATACAGACTTTTCTAAGGCTTTCGATCGCGTAATACACTCAATCCTTTTGAAAAAGCTTGTCTTAATTGGTATACACGGTGACCTATTTAGATGGATCAAATCTTACATTAGTAACCGTAATCAAGTAATCTTAATCAACGGCGTCTTCTCAAAATCTATCGAGGTAAAATCTGGTGTCCCCCAAGGGTCCCACCTAGGTCCGCTAATGTTCAACATTTCATTGTTCAACATTATATAAATGACATTGGATCATGTTTTCAAAATTCCAAATATGTACTTTATGCCGATGACATGAAAATATTGAAAGTTATTCGTTCTCTTTCTGACTGCGAAGCGTTACAGAGTGACCTAGATAGGCTTTGCAAGTATTGTAAAGTTAACTGTCTAGATATAAACGTTTCTAAATGTCACACTATGACATTCACCAGAAATAAACTCGTAATTAAGTACTCATATTCACTCAACAATGAACCTGTCATCTCTAAAACGGAATGTAAAGACCTCGGCGTTTACCTTGATAGCAAACTTATATTTAATAAGCACATTGACTCAATCGTTAATAGGTCGTATAAAATGCTTGGTTTCGTGCTACGTGTAAGTAAAATATTCAGTAATCCGCGTACAATTGTAATGTTATATTTCGCATTAGTCAGAAGTACACTGGAATATGCATCGCCTATTTGGAATCCGCAATATAAACTTTACATAGATAGTATAGAACGAATCCAAAACAAATTTATAAAATATATTACCCACAGATTCAACAATAATTTTGAGTGTACATTTGAAACTTTGCAGCGAAGACGAGCAGTAGCTGACTCAATATTTATACACAGAATTTTAAACAATGAGATTGACTGTTCTGAACTTTTGTCCCTTATTAACTTTAACATACCTTTGAGACGTACACGACATACAGTGCTATTCCACACGCTAAATTATAAAACAAATGCAGCATCTAATTCGACAATTAACCGAGCTCTTCATACTCTAAATAATATTTGTATTAACTCTAACATTGACATTTTTTCGGATTCACTGCCCAAATTCAAACGTGGCATCATGTCAATAATTTAAAGAATTCAATGCGCATACATACAGACACACACATACACAAACACTCACACACACATTACACACGTCACACACACACCTATAAACTACACAAGTCACCTGGTAATTAAGGAATAAACATACCACTTAGCAGACATTACAAGGAAACATATCATAGGTATACAACATGAAGTATCTTATTCCTGTATATTGTTTCATCTCTGTAAATTATGTACTGTTTGTTTCAATAATATTAAATAAAACAAAAAATAAAATAATTTTTTTTTCAAGTGTCATTCAATTCAACGTGAAAAAAAAGATTCGATATGAATTCACTATTGAAATTTTCTACATAAACACTAGCGTAGACATTATAATGGAAACTTTTATCTGAAATTTGAAGTTATTTTGCAGCAACACATAATCGGCTGTTGAAATTTCATTCAAGATATAGATGATTCCCAAATCTCCTTAGTTTTCTATTTCTTCTGTAATACTATGGTAACATAGATTCACCATCATTACTTGAATCACTATCTATGATAGCCCATAATCGTAATAACAAACAATGTGTCCAAAGTATATAAAAATCCATTATAGGCAGACAGTTGAAAGCCTATTGTGGATACATTTGTGCGTCTGGCTGTCTACGGAACATTGAGCATTTCTCTCCAGCACCACATTTGAGGGCATTTATTTAATATGAAGAAAACCTCTCGAGATGACTCTCATCTCTTGCATTTTGCTCACGGCTGCATCACTGATAAAACATAAACACTAGAGTCGGGTAAAAAGACTTGGGAGCTCTTTACATGTACCGATGGCCGAACGTGCGGGGCAACAGAACGGAAGTTAGAGAGCTTGTGTGTTACACATCCGATTGAAGGTACTGAGACTATCAACATTAAAAGAATCTTAGTTTAAAAATGATCTAGGGTTTTTTTACCTATCGCAGGTGCTGACGGGTTAATGGGACTTTTTGTAAGAGGGAGAACAAACAACAGATCATAACATAATCCTTAATCACGAGCCTTGGAGCTCTGAGTAAATATTTCTTTGACTGTTCAAATAATACATGTTTGGAAGATACTTTTGGCCAAGAAAGTGTGGTAATAATCGGGCCTAGCTGGAGAGGAAATATGAATAAAAATAAACATTGATTTCTTTATGGTATAGTCGTTTAACAATTGAGTATAGTACAACGACTGTCAGAATTCAGAATTGTGTACTCACTTAATCATTTTCTTAATAAAAAATTCCTCTTCTTTCTAAAATCCATTGTTCCATAAAAATACTTGTTCTGCCGGTACCTACCATTCATCATGGTTGGTTTTTATTTCTAGTTTTTGTGAAAATGTAATTTGTGAAGAAATTCGTTTTCTTTCTACAAAATATTTTCAGCAAAGATGGAAACGAAGAAAGAAGCAAACGCTAATGAACAAAAGGAAAATCACCTTTGTAATAATTTATAATTGAATGAAATGTTGTGTACATTTGAAAATGGGCTGCGCGTCCTTTTCCCGGCGCGGCCTAAAATATCCAACTAAACTGAATAACTAAAAAATCGTTGAAAAGTGTTGAATGTGTGTCTTACGAATGTGGGCTATTTTATTTATTAATGTTTTCAATTATAAAATAGGGGCTATTAAATAATTTAATTTACAAGGGTTCAGTAGGCAACTTTAGCATTTTTATTTTAACTTTAGCAGCCATTATTTAAAAATAATAATCTTGTCCAACCTACTCTGTATAAATAAAATATCGTAAAAAGGCATTTTTTTGGATGAAAATTTAATTTACGTACTAGAAATTTGGGTTCCGACGTAATCAGTAAATTTAAATTTAAATCCTTTGTTAAGTAAATGCTTTTTTATCCATTTTATTTTATATTATATTTCAACATAATATTTAGAGAAAAGTTAGGATAAGATTATTACTTTAAATAATTTTCATTAACAAATAAATTTAACTTAAAAAAATAATTGCCAAAGTTGACTCTAAAATCGTAAATAGCATATTTTATTTTATATAATTTAATTTGGTACCTACCCTGATGTATGGAAGTGAGGCATGGAACTGGCAGGGAAAGGATGAAAGTAGACTGAATGCTGTTGAAATGAGATCCCTGAGGCCTATGTGCAGGAAAACCATGTATGATCATAGAAAAACCATGTATATCAAAGAGTGCAAGGCTGATATAAGCGTAGTAAGATCAAAAAAGGGACGCTTAGAAGGTTTGGGCAACTAGAGCGAATGAGCAAAGAAAAGAGTGTAAGGAGAATATACGATGCAAATATGAATTGTATCAGAAGTCGGGGACGCCCGAAGAAGATATGACACGACCAAGTGAATCAGATACTTGAGTAGGGCCATGTCAAGAGTCAGAGTAATAGAAGAGTATGTATGAATGTGAATGAGGCAAGAAGTGTGTGCCAAGACCGAGTTGTTTGGCGGTCCATCCTCTCTGCCTACCCCTGCGGCGAGACGGCGTTATGGTTAGTTAATTTAAAATAAATAAGTCACGGACGTCCAAGATATTTGCTAAGCCTTTAGACCGGTGTGAATGAGTATTTTACATATGTATGATAGTATCAAAATATAAGATGGTTTACTTGCGACTTGTTCCAAAGGTAGATCTAATCTCTTTATCGCCCTTACGAAAGACAACCATTCAGGATCAAAGCGTTGAAAGTTGCTTTATTTGGGATCGGTGAAGATCAGATATTTACAAAACTATTTAATACTAGCGTCAACGCTAACGTGAAAAAATCACGGAACGTCATAATTCTAGGATTTGTGAAGCAAAAAGTATTTATTTTTTTAGGACTCGAACCCAGGACCCCTTGCATTGCCGGGCAAGGCAAGGGTCCTGGGTTCGAGTCTTAGATGTGACCGTATCCTTTTCTGATTTTTCTGTTTCAGATTTTCGTTTAGAAATCGCTAATATTGCCTTCAATAATTAATCAAAAAGTATTTGTAAAAAAATATTTTCATCTGAATAACTAGTTTTCACACGTTAGCCACAAAAAGGACAGAAGTGAAGTAAAGGTTACAGTAATGCAACACTTAGTAATACATAGGTAGAAACATTGGACTTTTTAAATAATGGTATAGTAATGTTCCCGGTCAAAATGTTCCCAGTAAGATTTTCCTCGCTAAAATATTCCCAACCTTAATACAACCTAACCTTTTAATACATTTAAAAAATATTTACTTTGTTATCTGTTTGGGTTATTTTCAATGTGCCACTATTAACTAGGAATATTTTGGCAAGTAACGTTTTGACCGGTGACATTTTGGTAAGGAACATTTTAACAGGAGACAGTTTTTCTAGAAACATTTTGACTCGGAAAATTATTATCACCACGTTTAACAAATTGCCGTAAAAAATAAAAATGTTTTTTAAATGGAAATAGTCCAGTAATGTGACTTTTTATAATCTCTTCAATTTAATGAGCAAATCAATTGGTTTTATATACTTACGTCGATAATGAAACAAATTTTCAATTTTCCAAATCGAACTGATACCCATTTTTTTTATTAATCAATAATCTTAATGTGAAAAGCGTATTTCTCTTGTTTTAATATTTCACAGATTCTAAAATAAATTAATAGAGTGAGACAGTGCCCGTGGTTTCACAGAACTAGATTAATTATTTCGTTCGTACACACATACTCTGTGAATGGCTATCCTTTCATAAGAGATTTTGTTCGATTAGTATGAACATAACACTCTTATATTTTTATAATATCTTTGATTTTACAAGTTTAATAACGTATGAAAGATAAATAATTATCTTCTTTTGTAATGAAATGATCCTGAGGCAAATATAAAGGTTAAATAATAATCTATTCTATCAAAAAGTTACTAATTTGCGAAACTTTTTTTTCCCTTCTCGACATTATTTTGAATGGTGGTTGTATACAAAAGTCACACATAATCATTTCCGATTGTATAGCATGTCTTCCATGTGTTGCGTCATGAATAGCAAATCCATAGGTGGAGGAAACGGAAAGCGGGAAGGGGTTTGGGGTGTGGAGGGGTGTGGGGAGGTACCGCAGAGACAACGAAGCAGCTGAAATGATTGTCGATCGAGAAGACTTGTCACATGTCACGTGAGTCACGTCCTACACCATTTAGGGGATGTTGCGCTGAGCTATTTCAAACAAAGAGCATCATGGTTTAGTTTTTTTAATAGATTTAAAATAAAAAAAATACCTCAAAATACTTTTAGTTGTCTCCAACCATCTGGAGACAGTGATACAAGGGCATTCCCTATTGGGGTATGTTGTGAGCAGTGGTGGCTAGCTCTAAGGAGAGTTGGAGCAACGCACTCCCTAATATTCGGTTTATTTAAAAATAATTATTATTATCGATTAATAATAATACCGCCAAAAATCAAAGTAAATAACCGTAATACAGGGTTTTCCAATAAGAGGTGTATAAAAGTATTAAGTTAAATTCAACCGGCTCGAATTTTTGTTCTTTGTATCACGTGTCATGAGTCACGAGGTGCGAGCTAATCCCATATCGCTCACGGAGAAACGTCGTCGCCTGGGAACATGAATTATCTATACGCGCAGAGGGAAAATGTTGACCGTTGTATTGAAATTTCTCCGAAACATGCTCTGGGACGTAGCGCAAACATACCGTTATATATTATTTCAATTGAATAAATTGTGGAATAAGAAAAATTAATCAAAATAAATTTTCACCATTGAACCATGGAGGTTGCCCTAAAGAGAAGATTTCGTAAAAACAATGTATTTGCTCTTATTTGTATCCATTATCGGTTGGCGGGTACAGTTTTCAGGACGATTGGAGGACGTGTGCCTCGAATTGAACACGAGTTTAGAAAGAGAATTAGCGTAACAAACCCGTGCGTGTTTCAAGGCCTCATATTGAAGACGAAAAAGATAATACGATACCCGGTTATCGGTGGTTGTAATTGAATCTTCATTCTCCAATCAAAAATAGCTGAAGTTGTTCATAATCCCATAACATTGCGAGGGCTCAGCCTCTCTGCATTTAGCATTCTCTATATTCACATTTCTTTCGAAAATGCAAGTTTTCTGCAGCGAAGAATAAGGCAGTCAACTGTATGGCACCCCTCTGAAATGACTGTCAGTGTCCTGTGAGAACATCACTGTACTGGCACGCTGAGCACAAGTCCAAGCCTTTTTGATAGACTTTTTTTTAAGAGCAGCGGGGGTTTGATGTCAAACACCCCTCGGTTTGTTGAGCTTTTCGTTCAATCCAATTTGTGACTCCCGTCACCTCTCTCGAAAATCTCATTTCGACATATTATTTTATACTGGCTGGAGCCCTCGATATTATCCGGTTTATATACGGAGTTTTTTGAGATCAATGACTTTCCTCTTATTTTGACGGTCAGGTGTGCAAAATTTCATCAATCTCGAAAGAGAACAGTATGTTTGTAAAATAATTGAATCCACGCCACGCTTTATGATTTGGTACCCGCTCTTCTTCATATAAATAGATAGATGATTTGGTACCTCGCAAGCTACTTTCAGATGTTTTCCTTTGTACGAAGTTAAAACACCTAAAATCGAGGGTAAAGGTTTGGCTTATGATGTTTTTATTATTTTTGAGTCCGTACACGAACCCAATTACGCTTTGAAAATTCGCACAAAACAATTATTTAAAAAAAAAATAAATTGCGATAAATTTACTCACATTTTAAATTTAAAAATAATGATCTGAGTTTGAGTAGCATTTACTCACAAGTTCAGAAAACTTCTAACGGTCTTACTAACTATGTTTTTACTTTATTGTTGTTTTTTATTTTACTCAACTTATAATCAACCATGCTGATTGAAAGTATAAAATAAGTTGTATATAATTTGAAAAAACGTGAATATTTTACATATATTTTTATTATTTTTTTTTACTTCTATTCTTTTTTTATATATATAGTTAACTTTGTTAACAGCTTACAAGGAGAACTTGTGCTGAGGTGTTTGCATGTATTGGGAAAATGTTAATATGCCGTCATAAGTAAAAACACATCATCCTCCTTGAGGTACTCAAGAGGATACTGTGATTGCATCCATGGCGGCTGTAATGTATTCATAATAGGTCAATAGTTGTTACATCATAATGTTCCATATTTCATAGATATACGAGTAGTTTCGTGAAAAGAAAATGATACTACATGAAGTGTACTTTAAGATATGGTTAAGATGAAAGACAATAAAGCACATCTGTATCGAACATGAAAACATGATTTTATTGCATTTAATATTATAAAATTTGCCAGTTGAGAAATGCATCAAAATAATCGGTTACTAGGCGATTGAAACCAGAAAAAAAAAGAATATTGAACACCTGACGCTGACTCATACAAACACCTGCGTTTAGAACAGTAAACAAGTTTTTTTATGTTATTGATGTCACAAGAACGCTTGTTGGAGAAATTATAAATACCCAGTAAAAACAAAATATTGAAACATTACAATTTCAAAAATTATCTCGAGTGAACGGAACACCTCCAGTTAAAACGCGATCGGTTAATTATAATTAAGAATTATAAATTCCTAAGTGTCAACTGAAATCTGTAGTCGCTTCTGTTCCTCATCACGGCACAATCATTTTAAAGATTACAACTATTTGCAACGAGCTGTTTACGGCCGGCACTCTATCAGCTGAGCCAGACGCATCTGTCATCATTATAATAATGGGGCGTCTCCGTGTGTCGGCTCTTATAATCAAATGACCACTGCCGCTGATCATCTAGAGGCTGGCCAATCCCTGCTGCATTGATGCTGACAACCTAGAGGCTGATGAATTCCTTCTAGCTACCGACTGAACCAGCCACAGATGCTGAAAATCTAAAGGCTGACAAATACCTGCTGGCTACCGACTGAACTGCCCACTGCTGATCACCTAGAGGCTGGCCAAACCTTGCTGCATTGATGCTGAAAACCTAGAAGCCGGCCAATTCTTCCTGGCTACCGATTGAATTAGCCATTGATGCTGACAACCTAGAGACCGGCCAATTCTTCCTGGCTACCGACTGAATTAGCCATTGATGCTGAAGCCGAGAGGCTGGCCAATTCCGGCTGGCTACCAATTGAACTGGCCACTGCTCCAGCAGTCGCCTACGCCATTTGCTGTATCGTATGGCGCGATGATGCACAATTTGCTCCAAACTGAAATAATCGCTTAAAAAATTCCGATTGTCTCAGTTTTCTATCTGTGTTTTAAATCCCAGTTGTATTGAAATACATATAACTATTTCTTGTGAATTGGGTTGGCTGTAAAAAATAGGAAGTATCTATAAGCTACACCCCTTTGTACGTTCTGTATACCAGTATAATACTTGTAATTAAAATGTGAATTTTGATTTGAATCGTCTTTCTTTTATGATGGTTTGGATAGAACACCTCACGGTGTTTTACTTAAATCATTACCCAGGTTGAGGACTGATGTGTGCCGGTGCTTATTATTTACAGTCTTTTCTTGTGCAGGCAAACACGTCCCGTACAACATCAGAAGTAGATGATAATTAATGCAAGGATTTTTATGCGTGATGCTATAAAGATTTTACAGATATGCGTGATGCTATAGAAATTTTACAGCAATGCGTGAAGCTATAGAGATTTTACAGCAATGCGTGATGCTATAGAGATTTTACAGCAACGCGTGAAGCTATAGAGATTTTACAGCTATGCGTGATGCTATAGAGAATTTACTGCTATGCGGGATGCTTTGAAGATTGTACGAGTTTGCGGGTTTTATGATCATCCCCTGGGTGCGCCTGTTATTCGCGAGGTTGGCAGATGAATTTAAACATCTCCTGGGAATGTTTCAAAGCGTTTTATTGATAAAGAAAGTTGAGATCGTTTGATGGAGCTGATGGTAAGGTTAGCTTTTAGTTTAGTGTGAAAAAAATAAATTATAGAACTAGACACAGAAGACATTCCCGAAAAAAAACACCATTATAATTAATATATTTTTAAATGAACCCTTTCTTTGATTGAATGAATTACAGAGAAACATACTTTTTAAAATATAAGTTTGCAAATATAATAACATCGTATGAATTAAGTCCAATTTGAAAAAAATGTTGATTGCGTATGTTTTTTTTGTTTCCTTTAAGCTTCAGTGTCCGGTTATCAGTCTTAGTCTTAAAAAAGTTAGTTTTAGCCTTAAAAATATTATCGTAGATTTTTTTTTTCTCTTACAGTGTACGGTTTTACAGTCGCGGGTAATAATTGCATTAGATAAGAAGATTTTTTAAATGGTTCACCGTTAGGTACAGATACTGTAAGAGTAAGTCAACAAAAAAAGTTACTGTGAACTATTACTTTCGGCGACCTTTCCAAAAGTTGCTATGTGACCAACCGTTTTTTTAACCATTTCCTCGAGACTTACCAGGGAACACCACAGTCCCACTGAATCCAGACGGTTGAGAGCAGTGCGGTGCTCTTATAAAAAAGTAGTCCCATGAACACGTGATGACGTTCATAATTACACACCACAATGATAACGGCACGTTGTTATGGCACCGGTCAGTGACTGAGTTGGCATCGCGTCTGTGTCCCACCCATGCGTCGTGAATTTAATTCCTCGACAGGCTAAGTCTTTCATCGTGACCCAAGCAACATTATCCGGTGGTAGTAGGAGATAAGCAAAATCTCTTTTATACAAAACAAACACAAACATAGCGGTTAATCGGTGTTTCTGAGACGTCACCCACTGACAAATAAGCATCCTTATTTTTTGGTCGCGGAATTATATAGTCGAAATATAAACGTGCCAATTATTGCTTATGAATAAATTATTCGGTCCCACCGCATAACCCCACGAAGTTCGCGCTTTGCGAGGGGAACTATCGAAACTAACTTACTCCGGAGAGTTGCGATAGAGTTTAGGAAAAGGTTTACTGACTACTCCAACACATATAAATATTTAGGAACCCGACCAGCGAACTACGTATGAGTTTGGATGAATCAATTTTCCATCAGCAAACTTACTGGATCTGTTTATGATTGCTCTTTGAGCCATCAACGTGAAATAACAATATAAGCTCTGAATTTAGTTCGTTATGGTTAGTTATTTTGTGTACTTTGTTGACGTACATAAACTACAGCTTGTAGTGAGAGTTTTTATATTTTTATGTAATTATTGTGAGAGGTGATTTTCAAAACATTCATACGTATTAGATACATACTCGCAATTTGAAAAAAGTTACTTCGTGTAATGGTGAGTTTGATTTTTCTACAAATCTACAGTTTTATTCCAAAACTGATGGCATCTAGTACTACACTAAGCCCTCAAATGAAGAGGAAGGTCACTGTCTACATGAAGTTTCGAAAAACCACCCCATCCCCTTATCTGACCCCTTATAGAAGAAATTTGATTCTTCATGATGAAATGTTTCACTCTTCAAGTCGAAAAACTGTGCGTAAACACCCTGGAAACACCGTGGACTTCATTATTATTATTCGTTCCCTATAATAAACAAATAAACCCCATTGAATCAAAGCAATTTGACATTTTATCGATAGTTCAACAGGTTACCAGAGTGATTCCACTCAAAGTTTTAATTATGGTTTATTTAATAACACTAGCGTATTCATGCATTATTTATTCGCCTGATGTTTGAGGTAAAAAATTCTTACTTTAAACTTGGGTGTCGAGAAAATAAACGCATTACTTTTGAGTTGGAGTTCATTGCCACTTGGCAGTGCAGTTTCCCGGCCCCGAGGACCATTACAAGTAAATATATGGGCCCGTGGAGTGGACTCCGGGGAGGACTTATTGCCGGGCCCTCCTCATTGTGCTGTGTGGGACATTGTATTGTTTCTAAGAGAAAAAATGCGCATTTTGCAGGCTAATTTATGCAGGCATCATAAATTTGTTCGTTACGGCAACATTTACATTTTGTTTTTTCACTATCAAACGATGGCCTACGTGGTCGAGGGGTAAGGCTTTCGAATAGCTCCAGAGTTCGCGGTTTTATTCCGGCGTGCGGAAGTAAATTTTATTAGATTGGTTTATGTTATTTAGCAATTTATTCATTAAAAAATTATATATACTTTATTTGCGGCACTTTCCAAAGTGCAAGATACTCTAAGAATCGCCCTGGTGTAAGACCACCATTAAGAATTGAAACGTTGCTTGAAATATGCCTTTAGTCGTGTTAGGTGACCATATCTAAAGAGCCTGATACTTTCCCACCTTACTCTTCTACTTCTCCTTCCCTCTCCATTACATTCAGCCTCACAACACACCCCAATTGGGAAAGCCATTAACTCATTGGCTCCAGACGGTTGCAAGCTGATGGAATTCTTGTGCGGTGTTCACATAAAAAAAAACTGGATTAACCATCTACAGTCTTCATCATACTTGAAAGTGTGGAAAAAGCCAAATTTTAATTACAAAACTAGTTGCTTAAAAATGTTTTCATAAAATTTGCTGCACTGGTTCTTTTACGTGTAAACATACAGTTTCAGCATGCATGAGTTAGTTTTATTAAAGCAAATTAGTTTTGCGCAACACGCAATTTTTTGGCAACAGTATGTAATGTCGCGAAAACGCTTCTGCTCAGTGGACGCATTTTCTCATGGATCAAAATGATTGCTGATGTTGAGGTTTTAATGACACAAAATTGTACGTAAATTCTTAACTGTTTTGCTGCAGTGAAATTAATTCCAACATGCATGAGAGTAGTTTTGTAATGTATATTTTAGATATTGCAAATGCAGGTTAATAGGTTGTGTGAAATGATAATACCCATAAATAATAAATATGTGTGATTGGTATTAGTCCAGTTATTTCGGGCAGTGCCGGGTGAATATTGGAAGGATTGTACAAAACTTTGACGATAGAGTCATAGACTAAAAAAATACTAAAAGTCCCTTTAATACAATTTTGAATTGAAAAAAATGTCCCGCTAACCTACCGTTTGGGGATAGACTATTTAGCACCTGGACTGTCTCTCTTACACTTGTCTGAAGATGTATATCGCCATCACATTTGAATTTTGTAATACATGCCCAAATAAAGTTTATATTTGGATCACGAAATACGTCCACAAGGCACTTCTTGTGTTATTCTTTATTTTATGACAAGAGGCCACCATAAAGATTTGATTGAATTCTACGAAAGATGGCAGTTGTTAGCTGAAATTCGATCGAAATACCTGAATTCTTCATCGTAAAACATTTAGGAAATAAAATAAATTTACAGTTCTTAAACAATTTTTACGAGCTTCTTTATGACTTTAGGTTATAAGAGTAAAGACAAGTTGAATACGAATGCAGCGATGGGTTGGAGACGAAACTAAAACGCAAGTAACGCCCGCCGTAGTAAGCCAGCAGCCAGCGGTACTAAATTAAGTAAACCAAACGTTATTTGCCGGCGAGCTGAACAACTTGTGACAAATCGCCAAACTTGGGAGAACTTGCTAACTCTCTACTGTAAATAATAGTTGGTGGAGTAATAATGTCCAGTCAGGGCACTTTCATAAAGTGGGTATGGATGGTAGGCGTGCTAAAATACGTAAAAGTCTTAAATCAATTCATCTTGTCAATGAATCTCAGAACTTAAATAAATAATCAGTCCCCTCATTGAGATGTATTCTTTGTCTTTGTGACTACGATCCGTGAGACATAGTTCATAAGAAAATTATTTAATTAATTAAAATATACACAGACGTCTGTATTTATCGTCGGTCAAAGGTCGGTTGTTGACGTTTTAAACGAAATCAGATTTGTTTTTTAAATATTCGAGCACTAATCGAATCAAATTAAGATTAAACGAATTTCAAAAAGGTTATTGCTTCAGATTTGTGTAGATTCAAAATGGATTAAACTTTTCTTGATCTCGCGATAAAATAAATAGTATTTATTTATTGCACCGCCACGAATATTAAATTTTTACTCACAGAATATATCTTATTTTAGGATTTTTCGAAATAGCATTCTAACAAAAACATAATCACCACATGGGTAGAAAGGTATAGGTATATTTTATGAATCTATCTATATAATTATCATATCGAGCAAGGCACGAATATTCCCTTGCGATACCGCCTTCGCGGCCTTTTTCATAAAAAACTTGATTTTAGATTTGAGGTCAAAATAATTCATATTCGAGGCAAACTGAATAATATTTAAAATCAAAATTTATATCAAATATCTAGTATGGATATGGGCTATTTATTAATTTGTTTTTTAAATTATGAAATATAAGACATTAAATAAATAAAAAAATCTGATTGAGAAGCAAATATGGCAGTTTTTGTGAATTAATAGTAATTATTATCCTCCCATAACTTAACTGTGAATGGTCCGATTCGAGAAATAGAGTTAATATAAATATATTTTTTATTTGGTTTTACGCCCAGTTGGGCTTTTACATGGCCTTTTATACACAAAGCTTTTAAAGCATGAAATAACGTTCATCTGATTAACTGAATATGAAACAATATTAGTAAAACATGTAACAATAACATAAAATAATATACAAACTATAACAATACTACATATTAGATAAATCACTAACTGCTGGTATAGATTAAGTTTAATTCTATAAATGGAGTCAGTAAATATATCAACAGTACCCCCAAACTTGTTGCCCTTTTTTTTTATTAACTCCACACAGGAGGCCCTGAAGAAAATAATTTCCCTCAGGGCCTATGTCATCTTTGGGGATGCTGTGTGGGGGGTCTTTTGGTGGAGAGGAAGGAGTGAACATGGGTCTTGAAGAGTCCCATGTTGTAGGAGTGAGGAAACACATAGGCCGGTAGCTCTTTACACAGCCGAGCTGTTGAACTTAAGAACGAATCGTAGAAGCGACCCGTTCTCATGTGACAAATGTCAACCGTGTACAAATGTTGGGCCCTGTAAATGTTGGGCCGTGTACAAATGCCCTGATCAATGATCATGCATCCTATTGGTTAGTGAGTGTGTCGGATAGTTGGTTGTGTATGTATTGCCGAAGAATGTTACATTTTATCTTGTGTTCCTAGTCAGCACATGGAATTTAATAGTGGCTACTATGGCAGGGCTGTCAATTAAGTTTATGATGAATCTGTATAACAAAACCAGGTTCTGACATAATTCTCCTGTAAGACAGCGTTATTAGACTCAATTGATTCATCAAGCTGACATTATTAATGTAATCAATTGAAATTTTGAGGTTAAAATTGACAAACCTAAGAAATGTGTTCTGAATCCTTTCTATATTGTTACAGTGAAAGGGGACCAAAAATGTGAATTATATTCCACTTGACTTCTACGATAATGGATTACTCACGCTCTTTATAATGTTCCGGCACTCCCATGTCTGCTAGTTACTCCCTTTATACAGTCACGCCATTATTAAAAGCAAACAGACAGTACAAATGCTTAGCAAAAGTTGCATTGTTTTGATCAGCGAAGAACAGAAAATCTTTTAATGAGAAAAAAATATTTAAACTCGTTTTTCTTTGTACTTTGACTTAAAAATCGTAGTTATTTGACTTAAATTAATCTCTAATTATTTAGAAGCTTGACCTACGAAATGAGACATTATTGTCGGAATCGATGTCATCATAAGCCCTTTTGTACAGTTTATTATTTATAGATGTAAATAAAATCTGTTGGTTTCAAAATGTAGTTTTATCCTAGAACTATCTGATTTATTTTATCCAATAATATTACCACTTTTAGATATTCTTGCAGATCAAAGCAAATGTTCTTATCAATCCTAAATGTAGTTTTATCCGAGAACTGTCTGATTTATTTTATCCAATAATATTACCACAGACAGATATTTTTGCAGATCAAAGAGGCTTCGACAACTCAACTCTAAATGTCGTTTCATCTTAGAAATGTTTGATATATTTTATCCAATAATATATGGTTATGGTTCGCATCGAAAAAAAGACACCTTAATTCATTAAATATAAATTATAAGTATTGCTTAATTTTCATCGAATACATTTTTTTATTTTTATATTAACTCCCCACAGGAGGCCCTGAAGAAAATAATTTCCCTCAGGGCCTATGTCATCTTTGGGGATGCTGTGTGGAGGGTCTTTTTGTGGAGAGGAAGGAGTGAACATGGGTCTTGAAGAGTCCCATGTTGTAGGAGGGAGGAAACACAGAGGCCGGCAGTTCGTTCCACAGCCAAGCTGTTGAACTTAAGAACGAATCGTAGAAGCGACCCGTTCTCATGTGACAAATGTCAACTGTATACAAATGTTGGGCGCGCGTTTGGCGTGTATCCCGACTTCGCACCGGTGCCGAAGGGATCAATGACGCTAGTTCCTCAGAGCATCTTCCATTGTAATTACGATAGAACAAGGACAGCATACCTACCTGACGCCTGTGCTCTAAAGATTGCAGTCCGTTTATAAGATTGGGGAATCTATCAAACGGACCGCCCGTTTCTGCACAGAGTCTAGGGTTTTTTTCAGGTATTTAGGGGCTCCGGACCAGAGATGGCTGCCAAATTCGACAGTAGGGCGCACTTGCGATTTGTACAGGGTCAGCAGTTGTGTATTATTAAAGTATCTGCGGGCCCTGTACAGTACGCCCAGCTTCTGAGAGGCCAACTTTACTCTGGCTTCGTTGGAGCCCCCGTACCTGAGCTGGTCACTTATAGTTATACCAAGCATATCAATGGAAGGCCTATTCGGAAGATTGGTTCCGTTGAAGGAGACTAGATTATAATTTGGATCCCTTTTAGACGTAATCAGACAGGATTGGGTCTTTGAAACATTAAATTCGACGAGATTATTTTTACCCCAGGAGGAAATACTCTCGAGATAACCGTCCATTCTCTGCTTCAAAGCCCTCCGAGCCGTTGGAGTTTGTGTGCCCTTTGGGGGCTTGTCAAACAAAAAGCAATCATGAACTGTACTGTCATCCGCGTAACAATGAATCGGTGCACATGTCAAAAGGTCATTGATGTGCAACAAAAACAAAGTCGGAGACAGAACCGATCCCTGTGGGACGCCAGCATTTATGGAGTGCGAGGAAGAGGTGAAACATATCACTGGAGCCAGGATGCGGCTAATGGCCTCCGCCAACAAGTTGGTGACCGCAGCCTACCAGCACCAAGCGCCACTCCTGAGTGAGCGCTGGGCCCAAGCGCACTCAAGACCACACCCTGCATAGTTGTCCATATTAGTAAATTTATTATATGTATTATACAATGTAAATCTATATATATATTTATATGGGACGTGTGGGATTGCACTAACCTCCCCACATCCTGGAATAAAATATTATTATTATTATTATTATAGGTCGGTATTACCGTACAAAAATTAAATTTAAATTTCAAAACGTTCACTAGTTTTCCTTTTCAAAATGATATTCGAGCGATTAGTAAATGACGCAAGTTAGCTGTCCTCCAACATTGCAAAAAAAACCCTTTCCGCTTGTGATAATGGTAGTGGAAGGTATTTAAACATTCTAAGGTTAAAAAAATACAGTTTAATGAGATTCTCTCGTACAACGAAATTTATTTTTTGGCTAAAAAGTATCATATCAGAGAACCTCGGCAGAGAAATTTTAGAATTTTTTAAAAAGAAAGACATAATTCGTAAAAACGTTGATATTTGTAGCCGGCCGAAAATTGTGTGACATCATGAAGCACTGCCATTCGAATTATGAATTATACTCGTATTGCGAGTGACATCACGTGACAAAATTGAATCACGTTGATAGCTCATAACATAACATCTATTTTTGGATAAAACGAAAAACAATTTTTTAAATGTTATTTTGTTTTATAGTGATTAGTAATACCCCAAAAATATATCACTATAATACTTTTGGCCGTGAAAATCTCAAATAATTATTTTTATGTGTAAAAATGTAGGGCTAATCTCACCTGCTTGTGATACAGAAGAACCTGAAACTCAGTGACGTCACTAACCGGCTCGCCGTCCGGAGTTACGTAATACACCAACAGCTGACTAGAGGGCGCCATGTCTGCTTTCACCGGGAAACTGCAAATACAAATACAACCATGTTTATTCAAATAGACACAAGAGTCCCAACTGCTACCGACTGGATAAGTATAACCATATTTATATGCCATATTTAAGTTTTATTTTTAACTGTCACAAATGATTTTTGTTTATGGTATATTTATATAGTTAAATAAATAAATCTGAAGAAAGGGTTGAAGAGGAGATGGGTAGAGGAAGGTGAGGAAGTACCTGGCTATTTAGATTTGGTCACCAAATACAACGTTTTAATTCAGAATGGTGGTCTTACACCAAGGTGATACTACGCGTAGATACCTATGAATCGATAATTTTGAGAAAAGAAATTATGTAAAAAGCGTTTTTTTTTGTTGGTGGGCGTATTCGGGCCTTAATTTTCTAAAACTGTGTTTCATCATCATTATGAAAATGGGACAGTGATACATATTGGCAGGCAAGTATAAGAGAGGCAAAGCGCATGCTAACTGGGCTTGAACCAAAACGAATTAAGTGGTTACTTCAGTTTTCATTCAAATCTGCAAGGAAGACATTTAAATTGTGTATTATCTAATCAGTGATTTTTGATACGCAATTATAATAATTACATTGAATGGTGTTTTTTATTAACCCGTACACTTAACATGTCGAGATTAAATCATATTTTCATGAAGATATCATGATAAAAGCTCCACAATAAAGAAATTATTAAAATGAATTTTAAATGCATCACTTCAATCCAAAACCAATACCCTTGACGTCAAAGCAAAGCCCTCAGTACCCGGTTCCCTGGAGGGTAGTGGGTAGAGGGTTGTGTGTACGTACTGGGTACTGGCGGGTGGCTTCCGTCCCATTTGGAACTTCGGGTAATTCCGTTAATTAAAGCATCAGCTTGATTAACTGCTGCCATCTCTCGGCAATAGGCAATGACTCCATGACAAATCAAATGCATTAAATATAATTTGGAGGATGAGGACGCAGTAAAGATTCTCACACTTTGAAAGTGCATGTAGGAGTAGAAAAAGTGTTTATTTCTGATAGAAACTTTAATAATTAAATTTGTAATCACTTAATTATATAAACACGGTGTCCGGAAACTCATATTACAAGCGAAAAACTGGTGAATCTACTTCACATAGAGAACCCAAAAAAAATCTTTTTTTTCATTCAATGAATTTTGATTTTTTTAAAACACTTTTTCCTTTTATTTCGACAACCAAAGATTCCAAACTTCGACGCATTTTAAAATATATTCACCAGTTGGTATCAAACAATTAAAAAAGCAGCAACCTTTTAGCAATTGTTTAAAAAAAAATACTTGAAAAATTTTTATTCGGACTCGATTTACTCGGAAACGAAAGCTCTTATAAAAAAACTGTTTGAAGAGGATTAAGAGAATGGATCGAATTAAATAATAATATCTATTTTAAATGAAAAGTGTTACTTTATTTAGTCTTTACATGAGCTTAATTAAATGCTGTTCGCGAGCGCGCGATTCGATCCAGAATGACTCACATCAAAGCACGAGCATTGCCGAGGATTACCGAATCGCACTCGACCCACACACCTTCACAGTTTCTACCTAACCGTGCATCCACACATTCGCCTACAGAAACATGCAGAACTCAGTTCGCCTTAATACTACCGCCGTTCGAGTGTTTCTCATTTCTCGTTACCATATTTAGTTTATAGCATAGATCCTGGAAACGGTCTCGCGGCAGCGCCTTCGTAAATATATCTGCTCTCTGATTTGCAGATGGAACATATTTAACTACAATTTCTTTATCATTCACTTTCTCGCGGATAAAATGGAAGTGTATGTCTATATGCTTTGTTCTTTTGTGAAATACTGGATTTCTGACTAATTGAATTGCACTTTGGTTGTCAACGTACAGCGTTGTTTCTTCATTACATGGACATCCGATGTCCGATAACAGCTTTCTGATCCAGATTACTTCCCGAGCTGCTGCTGATACAGCTACGTACTCGGCCTCCGTTGTACTTAGCGTCACCAGTCTTTAACGCTGTGACGACCACGTTACGGCCCCGTTCGCGAGACAGAAAACGTATCCTGTTGTCGACCTTCGCGTTTCTACATCCCCAGCGTAGTCAGCATCCGAGAAACCTATCAATTTTGGTTCGCTACCGCCGCTTTGATATTCAATACCGTAATCAGTTGTGCCTTTTAGATATGCAAATATTCTCTTTACTGCTTGCCAATGCGATGAATTGTGATCGTTCAAATACTTGCTCACTGCATTTACTGCGAACGCGATGTCTGGCCTCGATACAGCCGCTAGGAAAACCAGAGACCCTACTGCTTCGCGATACGGTACATTTTTAGTTTTATTGTTTTCCACGACTGGAATTAGTGCTGCGTGCGGATCCGCTGGCACGCACACTGTTTTCGCATCCGCCATTCCGAATTTTTCAATTATTTTCTGCGTGTACGCGCTCTGATGAATCATCAGTTTACCTCTCTCTCTATCCCTTTTTATTTGTAAGCCGACAAAAATATTCGAGTCCTCGACTGTTATTTTAAATGTTTCGCTTAGTCGTTGAATAATTTCCTTAAGGGTCTCTATATTGTTCGAGGCTACTAGCCCATCATCGACGAATAGCGCCAGATATACTTTGTTGTTTTTAATCCTTCCAGTAAATACACATTTCTCTGCTTCGCATTCTACGAAGTTGAATTCATTCAAAAACTTGTTGAATCGTTGATTCCAACATCTTGGAGCTTGTTTGAGCCCGTAGAGAGCCCTCTCGAGCTTGCATGCGACGTTCCTTTTGTCTTCTTTCAGCTTCAGTCCTTCCGGAACTTTCATGAAAATTGTTTCTTCTAGTTTGCCATATAGGAATGCAGTTTGAACATCAAATTGCATTACTTCAAGATTTTCCACGGCTATTGTTGCCAGCAAAATTCTCAGCGAGTCATATCTCACCACTGGGGAAAACGTTTCCTTGAAGTTAATCCCCTCTCTTTGCAGGAAGCCCCTTGCGCACAATCGAGCCTTGAAACGATGTGACTTCCCGTCGACATCCGTCTTTACCCGAAACACCCATTTCGAGTCAATTAGTCTCATCTCCGGCATTTTCTTCACGAGTTCCCACGTACGATTTTCTTCATGAGCTTTAAATTCGTTTTTAATAGCACCCGCCCACTGCGCAGCTTCAGTGCTATTCGTCGCTTCTTCGTACGTTAATGGGACTATGTACTCCGCCACATTTGCATTGTGTTGAAACCTTCTAGGAGTTTTAATCAGTGCTCGATCTCGCAGGATTCTTCGATCTTCACAGTCTTGATCGTCCTCTTGTTTGTTGTGATCGTTTTCTTCGTTGTCGATCACATTGTCGTTCACGTTCTCGTTCTCTCGTGCCTCGTTCTCTTGTTCCTCGGGTCGTGAAAGAATTGTTTCGTATTCCTCCTCCTTCTCATTTTCTTTCGCCACTGGCGCCCCGATTTTTTCGTTGAACACAACATTTCGAACCACACTGACCTTTTTCTTTTCAGGATCATACACCCGGTAATTCGTCGATTCTTCCGTATATCCGACGAATATCTTTTTGCTAGCTCGTGCATCGAATTTTCGTGTGAATTGCTTGGGAGTGTGCACATACGCATCTGATCCAAAGATTCGAAGATGTTTCAGATTCGGAGCTTTTCCAATCCACGCTTCGTACGGCGTTACTGCACCACTTGTCCACACTGTTCGGTTGAGAACGTATACGGCACAATTCACTGCTTCCGCCCAAAGGGTTAATGGAAGATTCTTCGCGATTATCATTGTACGAGCACTTTCAACAATCGTCCGATTGTCGCGTTCAGCTTTGCCATTTTGCTCCGGATTGTATGGCGCTGTTGTCTCTCACTTTATTCCGCATTCTTCGAGGTATTTATCCATCTGGTCATTGCAAAATTCTCGGCCATTGTCGGAGCGAAGAGTTTTCATTTTTCTTCCGAACTTATTCTCGATCATCTTTTCGAAGATCTTGAATTTTTCGTACACCTCGGATTTCGTTTTCATGAAGTACACGTGTCTGTAGCCGGTAGCTTCATCTTTAAATGTCAAAAAATACCTCGATCCTCCGACAGAATTCGTTGACATCGGCCCACAGACATCTGAATGCATTTTCTCGCCTGGGTTTATTTTCTTATTTTGCTCCAGTTTCTTGTTGAAGGGCAGCCTGTGCGATTTCCCAAATTGGCACGGTTCACAGAAGACGTCACTTTTGTCTGAAAATGTTACTCCACTCACGAGCCCCTTTTCTGCTAGTTCACGGATCGCTCGTTTCCCGACGTGTCCCAATCGCTCGTGCCACACAGTTAAATTTGTCGTAGCTACGTTAGCTTCTTCTGTGCTTCCTTGTTTCGTGACCTTGAAGAACATGCGATACACGTCATTGTTTTGTTTCATTCCCGTCCCGAGCACTTCACCGTCGCGATCAACAATAACCCGATTATTTTCGAAACGCACTCCGAGTCCCTTCTTTGTACATACTCCGACGGAGAATAAGTTTTTTCTCAATTTCGGAACATGTAGCACTTTTTCAATTCTCGCATCTTGCCACACTCCATCGATTAATTTTTTAATTCGCACCGTGCCTTCACCAGCGATGTCGCATATCTGATTGTCACCAAGCGATACTGTAGCGCCCGTGTTATCCGGCTTGTAGTCAGTCAGCCAGTCACGTCGGTAGGTTAGATGTTTCGATGCGCCGCTGTCGATCAGCCAGACCTCGCTTTGATCGATCGCCATTACGCCACTCTCCGTCCATGGTATAAGCGCGCTATTTTTCAAGCCCGACGCGATCGAGCTGCCTGTCTCTCCTACAAACGCGCAATCACTTGATGTTTCGCCGTCGTCACGTGGCTTCCGCTTATTCCGACACTGACTCGCAATATGTCCCATGCCTTGGCATTTATAACACTGCACTTTCTTCATGTCCTTTTCAGCATTTTTTGTTCCTCGCCCACGACGATTTTTGGCTATTGCAGCCAGCGCTTCCGACACTTCTTCTTCGCCGCTGAGCCTCGTGTCCTCTCTTATTAGCCGTTCCTGGAGATTATCGAGAGTTTGTCGCGCAGGGTCTACGCTGTCCCACGCCACCTGCAGCGTGCTAAACTTTGTGGTGAGACTCGCGAGTATTTTTGCCATTATCGTAGCGTCTGATACATTCTCACCGACGTCCTTCAGTTGACTCGCCATATTCATCACCCTGGCCACATGCTGAACCGCAGTGTCTGCTTCACTCATCCGACAGGCGTGAAATCTTTGTAGCAGACCCAGCTTGTTTGACGCGGTTTTCTGCTCGTGAATGAGACACAATTTGTCCCACATCTCTTTCGCAGAGATGCACGACAACACACACACTTGTTGAGCCTCGTCAAGATTTGACAGAATTATGAATTTTGCCGTTGCGTCATCTTTCACGTTTTTCTTCAGCGCAGCCGCATGTCCATCGCCGGCAGCAGGCTTCTCTCTCGTGCCATCGACGACATCGAGAACATCGTTCATCACAAATAGTGCACTCACTTGAGCTTTCCAGCCCTGGAAGTTTGTTCCATCGAAAGGCTTCACACCCTTCACCGAGATGCCGACCGACATCGTGAATTTTATTCACACTTCACGCTCGTTTTCAAACAGTTAGCTCTGACACTAAAACAATGGCCGACTTCCGTTCCGCACCACGTGAGACTTGTCAAATAATTTCACTCGCGTTCTCTTAATTTTTAGTTATACGTTAACTGGGCCCATAACCTGTTTGAGCAGGATTAAGAGAATGGATTGAATTAAATAATAATATCTATTTTAAATGAAAAGTGTTACGTTATTTAGTCTTTACAAAAACTTATGTCACAAAATCGACTCCAAATTCGTTGCAGATTCAGCAGTTTCTTATCTTATCTTGTATATACTACGAGTTTCCGGAAACCCTGTATGTATATACTGTATGCAGCGTCCACAATACAACCCTACGTAATCGGATAGTTATGATACTATTTTGAACGTTGAACGTTTTCATTTTGTTTGGAAAGTTGGAAGTGGCACAAATTAGAAATAGCGATGCGAAGTAATTTAAAATCGAGCAAAATTGTTTGGTTTGAAATTTTGATCGCTTAGAAATATTATTCATGATTTAATTAAATACGGCGAGTAGAACAAACCTTGACCTTTACTATGATGGAACACTTTTTATATACAAGGCATGTAAAAATGCTTAGAGGTGAAATATCTCCTATGGTTTTATTGCTTAATGCAGCAAATGAAGTTCATTTGAGTTGGAAAGCATTTTTGTTGTTTGTTTTTGGGGTGTTATGCCGTGTTGCGCTAACTCCTTCTATAGCCGACGTTTCGGACATCGTTGCAGTCTCCATCAACAGGGCAGATCCGGTAGATCCGAAGATGTGTAATTGTTGGTTGTCGAGTTTGTGCTAATTCACTTGGAAGCGATACCGTGCCGCCAGCTTCAGAATATGATTGGAAAATACTTAAATATTTGTGCCTGTACTTCACTAAATAAAATGTACACAAATTCATTTTTGCGATGTTTTTTATGCGTAAATTAGGATTGCGCTCGATCCGATTGTTACACGTCGAGGGGGATCACCTTAACCGTTCTTAAAAATATTATTCGCTAGATTACAAACCATCGTATTTTCTCTACATTCTTTAAATATAATATGCATGTATTGTATATATATTCACCTTCCGGAAGAAATTATCTAAATGATATTGAAAACCATATAAAAAGCCAAAGTTTAGAAAAACTAAACGCACAAACAGACGGAAGCGGATATGACTGTATCATATATATTTTCCTTTAGAAAAATTAAATGGGTGTGAAAAAAACGTATATGTTATCAGTTACACTATCTAGGTTACAAATTTGTTAGAACTTTATAATCACTCAAAAAGATAGCAGCCAAAAAAATTGTTGAATATTGTTGAAATATGAAAAAAAGTAATTAGGTCCCCATGGTCGAGTTGGTTGAGGCGTTCTCCGGGATAGACAGAGATCGTGTATTTGATTACCAGTTGCGATCGTTACCTTTTTATTTTTCAGTGTCTTGTTCTCTTTTATGTTTTGTTTAGATATATTAGTATTATATTTTTCGTTGATGATTGATTATATAATATTCCATCTGATTATTCAAATAAACAAGTGATCGAAAATAATTCAAGATGGGAAAATTATTTTAATCGTCCTTTATAAATTAATAAGTATATGTGATTTGATAAATGAAGAGTTTCCTGAAATTGATTTCAACCGAGTATTGTTTATGTAAATTCCTGCAACTTGAATACAACACTCTATGTAGGTACTTAACTTTTGTGGACAGATTATGCCAGCGGCTCTTGGTCGTCGTTTGATGATTAATAATTCCAAAAACTCTTTGATGTTTCCTCGCTCATTCTCTGACGTCGGTAACTAATTCAAAATAATAGTCGAGTTCATTTATCCATTTTAAAACTTGTGCCAAACAACGGAGCTTTTGTATTGCAACGTGCGCAACTGTGCGGCATTGGAGTGGGTTTAAAAAAACTATATCCCGGTTGAGAAGTGTCGCCGAGCTTGCCAAAAACTAAACTTCATAAAGGAAATGTTGCCACTAGCCAAAACTTTTAACAAAACTGTGCACCACGTTCACATTTATTTATAAAACGTTAAAATGACACCCAGTCAGCACAACTGGTTACTTGAAAACACTTGATCTAAGCGTATAAATCAATTCTCGGTGAATATATAGTAGTACACAACTGCTAACCCTGTATAAATCGCAAGGGCGCACCACGGATTATTTTTGGCAGCCACCTCTGGTCTGGAGCCCTAAAATACCCGAAAACCCTCGACTCTGTGCAGAAACGGTAGGTCCGTTTGATAGATTCTCTTATCTTAACAAACTAATTTCAATTTTTAGAGCACAGGTGCCGGGTGGGCACTGGGCATGCTGTCTTTGTTCTCCCGTTATTTAAATGGAAAATTGATTCATTTATCACCGGTGCACAGTCGGAAAAAACGCCAAACGCGCGCCTAACATTTGCATACAGTTGACATTATTTGTCACATAAAAAAGGCCGTTTTTACGACGACTAGCCGGCCTCTGTGTTTCCTTCCACCTACAACAACATGGGTATTTTCAAGACCCAGGTTCAATCCTTCCTTTCCCTATAGATGACATAAGTCTTGAGGGGTTTTTTTTCCTAATGGCCTATTGGCTATGACCTGGATTTAATGCAAATAAAACTTAAAATTTTACGATTTGATTGAACCTATGTAGTTACTTCGTAATATTTTATATGGCCAAAATTATTCGTTTAAATGATATGTTATTTATTGACAGTGCAGTCAATAAAAGCTGAAAAGTTAGGCCTGCATTTCCTACCCCAAGAAAACCAAAAAATAAAATAAATAAATTACAAAATAAAAAAAATACTACACAAATTTCTGGTCAAATTCTAGTTTTCGATGAATTTCGGTATATTTGTATGGACATCTTCATTCTGTTTTGTTCCGAAAAACTTTTTCGCGTCGAAGAGTACTTATGTTACCAGAAAAAAACTCAAAAAAGTTTAATGTTTCACCACAAATATAGGTTGTATTAACTTTATCACATAAAATTAAAGCCTTAATTTTTGTCCTGTGATTTATTTGTCCAGAGCGCTAAAATATGATACTGACGTTCGAGAAAGTAAGTTCTTGCGTTGAAGATTTTAGACAATTTGGGAGGCGGAGGGTGATTAATGACACAATTGAGTAAAGCAAAAGTTTTAGAATTCATTGAACCTGAGTTGCTGAACCACAACCGATATTAGTTTTTAGGTGTATGATGATAACCAAACAGCCCATCATCTTTTTTATGTATTTGAACTCAAATTTGAAATCATTTATTTCATTCTCTCGGCATAAAATTATAAGGACGGGTGGTATCACATAATTTTTAATATATATAATTAATATAAAATATTATGTCATCAAATTTCAAAGTTGATTTTCAAGTTCTGTGAAAGTTATATTCAAGTTATGTGATTATTTCAGTTTTGTGAAATAACTGGCCATTAATGATATAAAAACAGAACTTGAATAGAACCTTCAAAGAATTGAAAAACAATTTTGAAATTTGATGAATTGTTTAAATTCTGTCAAACATCCATCCGTCAAATGTCCATCCTAACTCTCGAGTCAGAAATAAAAATAATGTTTAAAATTAAAACATCAAAACATGATTTTAAACTTTCCGCGTATTCTTTTATAATTATTATTTGTATCTACATTTCAAGACAGATTAAATTATTAACATTTGAAGCTATTAATTATTTGCTTGAAATAATTGTATCAATCCTGAGGAAATCTGTATAAATACTAGTAGTAGTGAGGTTTGTTTGAGGTGTGCTGGTTAACACAATATACTGAGAGGCACTTGTCTCGGTTCACAATATAACATACATGTCCGCTCTGTAGTATACGTGCCCCCGAAGCTCATATTATGATAATGCAATTAATCTTCATGCATCAGGTTGGGGCCGTCTGCTAATCAAGGCACGTTGTGAGTTGAGCCGAATAACTTGGTTTATTATATCCATCAGCATTAATATACCACTAACAGACCTGTTTATATTAGGAACCTACGTCAAATAACTAGTTCGATCAAATTTATAGAAAAAATATTAACTTTCTGGAAATTTTATCCAACTGATATTTTAAACACGACGTACGAACAAATATTTGCGTATTTTTTTTTTTATTTTTTTTTTATTTTTATTTTACTTATTCTAGGTACATTCGCGTATTATGATAGTCGTTAAGATTTATAATAATATTTTGATTTCCTTATAATTTTTTTTAATTATTCATTAATTTACTGTTGGAGGCCTATTTGTACGATCACAACAAGTAGTGAATGAATTCATTGTGATTGGTTGCATTGAAATAATTAAAAAAAATGCTTGTGTCTGAAGATATAACCCCTTAAAATAATGGCAATCAACTACATAATGGGTAATCTGTTAAACTTCCATCCCATCCAATATATTTCCAGAGCCGTAAACGGTAAAGCCCGTGCGATGCATTAACGAAATTACCTCAACTGGTTCAGGAATAAGCTCAGCCTAGCGAGAGTTAATAAAAGCCATCTATTGGTAACAGGTCACGGTGCATTTTTTTGCGGTGCTACGCTGAATTTTACTGCAGTTTAATGTAAAATTTCAATTTGTCGTTTTGCACCGAATTTCGCTTTTGTGCAATACAAAAAAGTCGATGAAAAATGCTGACGCGATGACCGGATCAAATCGGTCCACTGAAACTCCAAAGTCGTGTATTAAATTCATGGATTTTAATACACGATTTTATTCAGCGCATCTACGAACGGCCTGAAAAAGAATTGTGGAATATTCTCTTTCAATATTATCAAAATGCTTTTCCATAGTTCGTAAAGTGTGCGTTTTTTACTACTTTATTAGTGAGAGCGTTTTTATTTAATGTTGCGAAAAATCGATTTCCTCCTGCTAGTCGAAAATATTGCTTGTGCAAAGATGGGGAGATTAGCTAAGAGGATTTAGAAGCTTTTGGCCGATTGGCTTCACACCGGGATAAGATATGATTTTTTGATTGTTTTAATTTTACATTTGCTCCACGCAGTAGGCCCTGTCTATGCCATCTTTGAGAATGCTGTGTGGAGGGTCTTTTTAGGAAAGGAAGGGGAGGAAGTTCTGGGAAGGAAAAAGGTATGAAGGCTGGGTAAGATTCTGGGGGTCAGTGTGTCCAGGAGTGAGGAAGGAGTTGAGGAGAATCTTCCACTTCGGATCGTGCCGCAAAAATTTTACCATAATTATGAATTGTAAAATAATACAAAATAATTAAATAAAACTCCGGGATTTAGAGCCTTACACTTCGACCAAGGAGACCGAAGGCCGTCGCTGTAGCTATTATGAGTTCTGGTGGTTCTCGTTTAACAAGATATTGTGTTAGTCAAAGACGCTTTGAACAGATCCAACAAACAAAGTTTTGGTAGATTGCGTAAATGGACATTAAACGCTCCATAGCTCATAATGGAAACAATTTTTCGAGCTGAAAATGGCTTTATGTTCCCCAAAGTAACACACACTTAAAAAGAACATTAAAAAAACGATATCAGGAGTTCATAAACCAGTGCATTGACATTGTTAATGATTATCGAGGTAGAAAAAAATATCAAGTAAATTGCTTGTAATTTTATAAAGATTTCATAACTCCTATTTCTATTGTTGGTATAAAAACAGAATGAAAGCTGTTGTGTGTTTCTTACGAACACTAATTAATTTCTACTGGTTGGATCGAGGTAGAATAACTCTGGTATATAACTTATTCCTCCGACTGAATTTCTAAGTAAAATTTTCCATCCGAAAATAACATCAAAATAATAATATGCGGTTTGACGTTTTGAAGAAGGGACCTCTAAAACACACTAATGATTCAAACTGTTCCGTGACGTGAAGACAAATTAGTGTTTTAAATAGTTAAAATTAAAAATAGTAATTTTGGTTATCAATGTCTCGGTTTTCGGGTCAATTAACTCAAATCTGCTTTGAATTTAAATGTCATTTTCAATTTTTAAAACTTATTGTGTGAAAGATTAATGGAGGTTTCTAGGTACCTTTGTTATATTATTTATACAGAAAATTTATTTTATTTTATTTTCCGAAATTGGATTTTAACAACATCCCATGATTTTTCATGGGTCTGCATTAGGTAATAATATAGATTAGTACAGCCATTTAGTGGAATCATGGAGTAACAATTCCTTTGAGGTGAGTACGAGAGCCAATTACGGAAATAAAATAATAAAAACAAAAATAATGAACCATGGTGAAGTTTTCGATATCTAATGTTTCCATTTGGTTTTACTCCTCTTCAACTTTCCACCCCATAGTACATTACGGGCGTGCAAATGATAAAGGAACGAAAACACCAATCGAGTAAATGATTAAAATGTCAACCTGTTTCATTGTAAATGATTTTTCCTTCGATTGAATTCCAATTTGGATAAAAGTTGAGTGGCGCGGGGCGGGGAGATCGAGTACGTCATGTTTACCGGGTAAGCTAGGAAGATTTGGTTCATCGCACAAACGTTCAAATTGCAACTCTAGCTGGCCAAATTTCGACCACATTCAAGTATCATTTTAATCTTTAAAATCTAGTATCCTTAAAAGGCTTCCCAAACGCCACAAATAAGGAGGTATCTTTGAATAATAACACTTTTCTAGAAATAGCGTTACAATAAAAACGTCGTTGATCTCAATACTAATAATTGTTCATCTGAAATGATCGCCCGGTTTGATATGTATTGATCAAATTAGAAAAAATCTACGAAACGTGCTTTATTCAGTTTGCTTACTTCAGCAAAGTTTACTAATAAAACTATTTTAATATAATAATACCATATTATTTATGAGTTGAATTTCTTAAGAATCTGGAAAAGATAAACATTTTAGGATTTAAAAAAATAATAATAATAGAATTATTAGCATATTATTTATTCTTATTCATATACCGCACACCCGAAACTACGCTTCTGTTTGTCAAATTTCATTGATTTCTATTTAAAATTCTGATGAACTGTCATAGATGTAAAGTAAAATAGAGCTGCAAACGCAAACTGAAACACACGTATCAAATATTGAATTATTTTTCTTAGGCAAACTGAATACACAAAAGTCTGTACGTCTCAATTTGACAATTTTTGCCTTGCAGTAGTGTAGTTGTGAATGTGTGAACGTCACAAAAACTAAGTATCGTATGGAAGATACGCTCACTCAGTGTCACTTGAAGTAAAACCACCATTCAGAATTGATCTATACTTCCAAACTTCCTCTTCTCATTTCTTTCCTCTCCTCGCTACCTTAAGTCTCGGGGATGCCAAAGTCTCACTGGCTCCAAACGGTTGCGAACAGCTGGAACTCTTGTGCGGTATTCATGAAAAAAATAAAATAATATGACTGTTATAGTACTATTAATTGGTTTCACAACAGTGTTCAGCTAAATCAGCGATTCGGACCATTGTGCGTCGGGGAGATCGGCACAAAGCGCCCCCTGGATCTGCGTTCACTCTATTATAGCAAAGTTTAATTCCGCTTCCGCCATTCATCAAGCGACACTGTATCCGGATCCGGATGAGAACACAAGGGATAAATAAGCCTTCGGTAATTCCGTTTGATTGAGGCTTTGGGAACGAGGAGGCGAGAAAAATTACTCACGATAAAAACGCTAAAAGTACGCAAACAAAATCTGTCGATTTTCCTCCAGGCTGCTACGTCAAAAGACTATAAAAACACAAGAAGATTGAATGCTCAAATTCGTTTACGTTTTTCATTGGACCGTGAGTTAATGTTAAAATATTTTCCTGCAACTGACAGGAGTTTAATAAAACCATTTATTTAAATGCCGGAAAAGACACAAATCATTTTTCTTTTTATTGATATGGCGTGCGTGATTTTTAGAAATAATATGAATATATTATGTTATATAAAATACTACCTAAGTATCTGTACAAAATAGGTATAAAGTTGTCTCTCACAGAAAAATACTACGTAGGTATTTGTACAATACAGATATGTTACTATATCCTTCTTGTAACTATATTCCGTGCAGTTGAACACATCTACAACTGCATGTAATCTAGTTAATTTTTATATCAATGCGAGGATTTTCAGCCTATAATCTAACTCCCGCCGTCTGCTATGTATCATTAAACTTTCCATAAAGGGAAACTTAAAATTATTCATGAACTGCTCGTTCGTAGATGGTGCTAATTTAATAACTCTAGGAAAAAGCCTTGTTTGTAATTTTTGCTTTAAAATATTAAGATTAATTGTTTCTTTGCGCTTAGTAGATAAAGTGTGTGAATATGAATACAAAACCCTACTATTTCAAGAAAGGCATAAAAATACAATATTGGATTGTATCACCTGTTTTTTAATTACTGTTCATAAAATAGCTTATTTATTACATTATATCCATAATTAAATGAATGTAACAAAAGTAATTTATTTATATACAAATGTAAGTGTGTTTGTGGCGAAAGGGCAGGCGGAGTGGATTTGATCTTTTTTAATTAAATCTATGTTTGTATAGTAAGAGTTTTATTCTGAAATGTATGTAATTTCGTAAACTTGACCTTCATAAAAAATAAGAAGATTTTGAAAATCTCTCTGCAAAGCCAGAGGAACGCCGGAGACGTCAGCTAGATAAAAAATTCAAAATATATAAAAAATACTAAGGTTTGTTTATAGCACCGCCCCGGTAGGTGTAGGTAGCACCAAAATTAAGATACGATACGATAAAATACTAGTAAGCTTTTCAATCTGTAGAATATAGAACTGTATTTTACTCCTTGTACAATTCATTGTTATTTATTTCAAATTTGATCAATTTCTTCATAATGATCTTGTTCACATGGTTAAATATTTACATAAAATAGTAAGTTACTGATTATATAAAATAATAATGTTAGAGAAACAAAATTTTAGAAATTTCTCATTTAAATTTTAGTATGGAATAATTGAAAATATCAATGGACTTGAATTTATTTCCAATTTTATGTAGCCTTTGGACTGAGGAATTAATAAAATATTTAGTTTTAGATAAATGAACATTGAAAAATTCAGGAAGTCTCGTGTTACGATTTGGTACTCGGAAAGTTATTAGCATAGTTTGAATAAAAATACCGAATCGCTCTAGTGAAATCAAGAAATTTCATTAAATTAACATAAATAATTTTTAATTAATTAATTTACATAGTATATTGAAAATATTAAGATGTACTTACGAGACAAAATGTCTTTAGTTTTCTATGTATGTTTCATGTAGATTAGGCTTACATATTTGTCCTATTTCCTGAATATTTGAAGAATCATTTGTTCAAACGCATGGGGAAAATTATTCAATGTGTAATAATCATTTTGTATCTCCCTATATTAATTTGTAAGTTTGATCACTGTTTATTTTAATAATATTGCTGTAAGTAAGATTGTATACATAACCGCCCTTCTTAATTAGAATCACTCTCAGAGTGTTATTATGTATGGGTGGTTTTAAGTGGGAAAAGCGCCACTGAATATATCATCAAAATGAAGATTTATTTTGTACGGATTATAATCTTACTACAGCTTTTCTCAAAAACGTGGTGTAAATATTATGCGACGCATAAAGTCAGAATAGTGAAAAACTTGACATATTACCAAGGCGTTTTGTTGATTATAACGGTCTTAAACCAGGCTCGAGGCCGGTTTTAACACACCAACGTTGAACCGGGCGTGTAAGAATCTAATTAGTAAGACGGTTAGAGTAAACCACACTTGTTGTAAAATATCACTTATTTGAGTTTTCAAGGATGTTTTGAGTAAATTGTGTGCGTGTGTACGTTCAAAAACAGCGAATCGTAATTTTAATATCAAAATTATATGTTTCACATACGAAACAGTACAACAATAGAAAAATTATCTTAAATGTAAGCCTCCTATACAAAAGAGTACAAACAAAGGGAGGTTCAGTAGAACAAACAAGATGAAACAAAAAACGAAACAGACAGGGATACCTATACACATAAGCACAAAGCCATGGTAGGAATTTGCAAGAAGGTACTTACCCACTAATACATTGGTAAAAATAGATTACGCTCGATTACAAATACAGGGATAAAAAGGAGAGAAAGAAACAAGATGAAATACAAAACTACAAAAATTAAGTATTTACATACATTTTGCATTGAATTTTACATCGAATGTCAAGCGAAAATCTTTCTCACTAAATATTATAAATCTTTAGAGAATTTTCAACTAACATGATTCTATATTGTATAGCCTCCAGGGAATATGTGTTCTAAAAAGAATATTTCGGATAATTTTTTTACGTCTGATTGAATAACCGATAACTTACGAGTAGATAAGTAATTTTTGAAAATAACATCAAAGTGGTTTGGAGTAAAAGCTCGAAGAAGGCTATTAAATTACATGCAAGATCTAATATCATCCATATTATTAAGCGGGGAATGATAAGCAGATTATTCGTTTTCATCGCGGGCTCAAACATCAACTACCATCACCACTTCTCCCATCTCTTTACCGCAATATATTAATAAATTGGGAAATATATTGAATCTTTCATATTAATGATTTTTGCTCATATTTTCAAGAAAATTATTGAATACAAACAAAAAAGCAATTGGTCGTCAGATTTTCTCAGGGTTGTAGGTGGATGTGAGCATACTGTGTGCGTGACCTTTCCATTCTATGCTTGTTCTGATCAGAATACTATATATAATAATAGTGGTTAAATAATACAGCTTTAAAATTATCAAGTAAAGCAAATGCATCAATTTTAAAAAATACCGCCGAGTGAAAACCGCAATAAACTTGATGTGTAAAAATACCAGAATGCAAAAGTACAAACAAGTACAGATGTATAAATAAATATCTACAACTGCCATATTACAATAAAATAATTTTGTTAATTGCAACGTCAATCAAAAGGTGAATTGCATAGCAATCACCCCAGTACATTCTGAATAACATGTCAAATATAACAGTAAAACTTTTATTACAGATTATTTTAGTATGCCAAGTACCTTTTAAGCCGCTTTTTTCATGTGCATATACATATACAGTAGGGTGGAACACTTTTGTATGAAAAAATTTTTTTTTTCGAAATTCGAATTGGAATACCAGGGAAAAGTTGCTTTATGTAATTCTAAATAACACTTCTCAATTTGGAAGTTCTAGCTCGACAGCTTAAGGTCCCGCCATAGACTTGAAATTTAATTTTTTAGGTTTTATAGACGTTTTGTATTAAACACCCTATAAACAAAATAATAAGTAAATATAATATATTATGCATTAAATGATAAAATAAAAGTAGGTTTTAATTAATAAAAAAAATAATTTCAAAAGTAAACACAGGTTCAGAAAGTTATGGTGGTATGAATAAAATCATTTTTTATAGCAAAAATCCTTTTTCGGCTCAAACTTTGGCATGAGTTTTCGGGATGCTAATTTTGATTTGATGAATCCCTCTCGTCTTGTCTTGTCGAATACACTTAGAGCTGCTTCTGTCACAACTTTTACAGATCTTTTCATAGCCTGGGTGTGGCAAGGCTCATAAACTCCAACACTGTATCTTCTCCATTTTCAATAAGATTTTGTAACTGATCATCGGAAATATTCATCAGTATTGGGGGTTCGTGTATATTTTATTGCCAGTCAATCATGTCTATGTAAGAACATGCATTTAAGTCCACTTTTGGCACCCCAAACAGGCGCCAAACAAAATTTTGATTAACTTGACGAGCCTTTAAAATGCGTCTTGCAGCGAGTTCTCTAATGTGTTTACGTGAATCTGTTATCATACTCAACAACAAGTTTTCTGGATGAGCAAAGTAACTGTTTCGAATTATAACAGGGTCCACTATCGCTAACAACTCGTTGGACAAATATCTAGTGCTGTTAATGAGCTTCCATAAATGATTTGAACCATGTAAGTTTTTAGATTCTCACGGCCAAAAGCATTTTTGTTGTTTGTTTTTGGGGTGTTATGCCGTGTTGCGCTAACTCCTTCTTTAGCCGACGTTTCGGACAGCGTTGCAGTGTCCATCATCAGGGCAGATCCGGTAGATCCGAAGATGTGTGAATTTTGAAGAATATGTGAAGAAACAAAACTTGGAGCAGAACTTATAAAACTGACCGATGCACTGGAGCGCAACGGTTACCCGGCAAGTCAGACTAGGCAAATTTTAAGAGCCAAATCTACAACAAACGAAGACAGAGTTGAACAAGACTCAAAAGGCTGTGCTTTCCTGCCTTTCGTTCACAATGTGACAGACAGAATTGCCAGGCTGTTGAGAAAAGAAAACATCAAAACTGTCTTCGGTACCACCACCAAAATCCAAGACCTACTGAGGTCTGCAAAGACTAAGTTTCCTCTGGAAGCAGATGGAGTGTACAAACTCAGCTGCTCTGGTTGTGACAAGGTTTATATAGGCCAGACAGAGCGGACGATTTCCAAAAGGATAGCAGAACATTTTCGTGCTTGTAAACTTGGCCACCCTGATAAATCGGCAATCGCCGAACACTTAATTGAAACCGGCCATTACTTTGGATTTGCTCCCGAGGTCCTGGGAAGACCCAAAACTTATAGATCACGCCTGATTATGGAGGCAATTGAAATCTACAAAAATCCATTTAATATCAATAGAGACGACGGAGCTAAGCTCAACAGCTCTTGGTATCCGGTAATTGACGGCTACACCAAAGCTAAACGCTAATAACATGTCTAAGTATACTCCAATACCATATAATAACACAATATAAAACCATTGCATTTATACCTTGATACTGGGTACATCTATTCTAATCGCTGTCAATCGGTTTTCTAATTCTAGAATTCGCCACAAGATGGCGCCACTTCCGTTGGCATTTCGCACTTGGACGGGACCCAGGCTAACATAAATACTGAGCTTTCAGAATTCGCCACAAGATGTCGCCACTTCCGTTGGCATTTCGCACTTGGATGGGCCCAGGCCACAAATAAATAAGCACAAACTCGACAACCAAAATTCACACATCTTCGGATCTACCGGATCTGCCCTGATGATGGACACTGCAACGCTGTCCGAAACGTCGGCTAAAGAAGGAGTTAGCGCAACACGGCATAACACCCCAAAAACAAACAACAAAAAAGATTTGAACCATCTTTGCAGGATGAATGTGTTTTGATATCAAACCAGACAGGAGCGTATGATTATATGACAAACGTTGCTAAAGTCACAAGATTTTGTTGTGGATTTTCTGTAGAAATATACAAATGCAGTTTGCGATTAGCTCTTATCAACCAGCGGGCATGGGGTAGTTTACCTGGGCTTCTCTGTAATAAATCAGGAGACCAGGATCCATTTACGACAGCAGAAGTAATTTCTTGTAAATATTTCTGGTCTGTACTGAGATCTGTGGATATTTGTGGAGTAGTTAACCTTCTATCGTCTCAAAGTTGGCTAACGGCAGCGTCTCGCATATCTCTAATGCTTTACCAATTTGATCTGCAAATGATTTAGGTCCTGCAGTAGGGCCATCCAAATAGATAAACAAATGCCTCAATGGTAACTCATTGGCGTGTAAGAGACAAATTATCCATTGCAATGGTCGAGATAGTCTATTTTCCAAAAGACGAATCACGCCTCCCACTTTCCCTGTATTTGTGTTTGTTCCATCACAGCCAACTGCCATTAAACTATCTAGTGATATCTTTTCAGTCGTTAAAAAGCTGTGGATAGCTCTTTCAATATTTCTTGCGCTGCCCGATGTTGGAACACTGTACCCAACATAAACAGTACCTTGTTCTTTTATAATCGAAATATGTTCCTCTTGTACAATCACTCTTAGCCTTTTCGATCTTTTTATAGCACTTTTAGCCGTCTTGTCTTTCCTTCCATCGAAATATAATAAAGGAATTTCTGTTACTCTTTCTTCGGTTAAAATTCTGTCTTATTTTTCTTAGTTTCATCCTATCTATTATGCCTCATTTCTTGTTTGAGAGTACGTAATCTTCTATTCAGTCATTTTTTACTCTGGATAATATCCGTTCTACCTAAAGCCATTAGTCAGTTAGTGCGTTGGTCTTCTAAAAACATTTGTTCCTCTTTTGGCACTATTTTTTCTCTCAAAAAAGTACAGCTTACAAATTCTTGACATTTACTTGCAGCTATGTCAAAAATCTTTCTACTTTGTACTCTGAACTCTTCTAACTTTTCTTCCATATTTTTTCAAAGACTTTTTCGAATTATAACACTTCGAGTGATAACTTTTTAGTAATTATAAGATTCTTTTGTGTGTGACAATTTGAATGGAAGATTTTATCCACAATTCTTCAATTTTCGTTCTAACTATTTCGGCAATTTCCAAAAACGTAGGTTCTTTGTTTGTGTTATTCCTTACTTTTAAGTCTTGTGGAACCCATTCGTAGAATTTCATCACTCTTTCATACGTAGGTAGGATATTCTCTTTCAACTCTGCACTTACACCAAATATCGGACATTTTAAATTTTGTCTTCTAGAAGTCATGTTAATTCACTTAAAAAACGTTTATCAATAAGTACTCGTGAATATAATTGACGCGCGACCTTTCACCTTGAGACAATTATCGACACTAGTTTAAACAAAGCACTGCATTTCGTAGATTGTAAGGTGCCGCCCCCCGCTTCGTTCCGCATTTTGCTCCTCTGTAACAGCGCCAAAGTATATTAAAATAAAGACATATTTGATTGCAATAGCTAGTTAACTATATTTGAATATGTTATTAAATAAAATAAACCTATTTTAATAAATTCTCTACTATTTTGTAGGCCGCCCAAATAGCCCCTAAACCATCGTTTTTGTAAATGTTCGATGTCTTGGCGGGGGCTTTTATTGTTATCTGATATTTTTTTATATTTTTAATTGAGGTAATTGATGGCAATTGGCAACTTAATACAACTATTCCAAATCAAAATTAAAAAAAAAAAAATCGTTCCGCCCTAATATACAGGTGTAGCAGTAGGTACCCGAAGAATTTAAGCAAGCGATTCCTGAACATATTTGGAGTAAAAAATATAGATTTCATTTTGCTCTCCGATGAATTTTTTTTATAATAAAAACATGTTTTTTATCACACTCATTATTTTATTTTTTTTGCAATTTTATTTTGTTTGTAAATTGTGACACAGGTGAATGTAACCTTTGGTTATCACAATAACGGAATTATGTTCACAAAAAATTGTTGTTAAAAAGTGTATTTTTTTATAATCATTTTTTTTAAATTATTACTGCCCTGAACTTCTGACCTGAATCCCTTCACAGCCTGCTTATAGTAGAATAATATATTTGGAGATAGGGGAAACGACAAAACATAAAAAGACGTTCATTAGGAAGAACGTTCAGATGAAAGGCTCGGAAGGCAGGTGACAAAAAGCGGACCAGTGAGACGGTGTCAAATAACTGGTCCACTCGGACCACTCAGTTTGATTGCTTTTAATTTAAAGCCTCTCCCTTTCAATCCACTAGCGCCTTCAACTGTTTCTACCCTTTGTAAAGTCAATGGACGCTAAATTTAGAAGGTCATTTGACACTTAAAAGAATTGTGTGAGAATCGCGCCGTCTTGCTAATGCTAAAAAATAAGTATCATTTATTGGGCTGATTGCATTACGTATCTCTTTTGCCTCTAGTTATTATTTGTCTGTTGAGTAAGATTTTACAACTTTGTAATGTTTTGTACCTATAAAGTATTATGTATTATTCGGCTGAATAGGTTTTTAAATTTTGTGTATCTATGTTAATAATAACTGAGTTTATATGGCTAGAAAGTGAACACGGTTCTAGGAAGCTACGATAACGCCGATTGAAGAATTTTCTCCAACCTAAGCGAATCGTGTTAATTTTCATTTGCGGTACCAAAAAGCATAATGATTAATAAAATTTTCGCTATTAGTAAGGACGTAGCTAAAATGAAATAAAAAAGAATTAATCGGCCATCGCCAATTGTCATAAGATTTTTGAACTCCTTAGCGTCAACAGAAAGGTCAATGAAATTGATATTACATCCAGTAAAAAAAATGAAAAAAATCTATCGATTCAGCTGATAAAAGGAAAAATTGTGCCTGTTGTTGGCACACAAACACGACTACAACACACTTCTTTCGGTTTCTCTTCTGCGAACCTAATACAGAAGCCTTATTTGGAACAAACACATTTTTTCTTCCTGGAGAAAACACAGATGTATACTGTATGGGACAAGTAAAGCCCGCACAAATACAATAAATTCAACAGGTCAACGGCACAAATGGACACCTTGATCCCAAAGTTTTTCAGGTAGAATCCAGCTTGTAATGGCAGCAGGACTTTTGTAAGAGCAGTATACATATATTCAATAAAATAACGTTTTACTTTTCCCGAGTACTGTCGGATGAGAAATGAGGATTTGAAAAGGGATAATTCTTTTAATAGTGGCGATCATCTTTATGTCCTCACAGAAATTCCTGAGATAGCAGAGTTGAGAACAAGGGACATTATTTTCAAATGATAAGGCCGAAAATTCATTAAAATTAGTTGCATTGCGCGCAACTTGTGTAAACGAGATAAGACTTGGTAGTGTAATATGCTACATGATAGTATCGTATATATAAACAGTATTTAGATATAATAATGATTTTATCAAAGATGTGTCGTCGTAAAAATGTGAGATAATCAATTATGTCTATCACGTTTGATATATATATATTTAGGGATCTCGTGAGGAGGCACGGAATGAAAGACGAATCATGAAGGTCAGAGTGTTTATTTGATGAGTCAGGTAGCCGTGATGAGATGTCGTAGGACAGATGTAGTATTCTCCGGATGCAGGCGGTGATGGCAGGTCAAGCGCGGGTCTGTGAGTCGACGCCGGGCGCTGGTGACCGGACTCGTTGTCTGTCAGGCACTGGCGATCTTGGCAATCAGTACTCCAGTGCTGACGGGAAGGCCGAAGGTGCGGTGGACCTTGTAGGCGGTTGAACGGGAGCTGAGTAGACCAGTGAGGATGCTGCGTGTCCTCGTGGTGGTCATGGTGAGTGGATGAAGCGCTGGTCAGAGACGCTGGAACTAGGGCGCTGTAATCCATGTAGCGTTGGCCAGGGACGGCGATCTGGGCCAAAGCGCTATGATGATATCCCGATGGAATCCATGAGCAGAGCCGGGAAGAATGTCCTTCGCGCAAGTGAGGTGCGCGGATTATCACTCGTTGAGCACCTTGTTAACTGGTGGCGGATGGATGACTGACTGACTAGATTATTCATGCTGTCGCTTTTAAAAGGTGAAGAAGCTTCTCGAACAATTTGGTTGCTATGTAGAATTTTCCAAACAAAAAATAAAAGAACATCCAAGAAGCTTGTTTGGAAAAACCGAAACTTCTAGAATTCCGTTCGAATGAAGTAGTGGCGTACCACTACATATATACAGTAATTAACAAGACAATATTATAAAAATAAGTTTCTTTTTATAATTGGTACATTTTCTAATGAAAGTAGTTCACGTATCAAAGAATATGTAGGAATCCCTAATGTTTGGATTTTGATTAAACAGTTCGTATATTTTTTTAATTCATTGGATCTCCGTCACTTGCATTTGTGCGCGTCCGGCAAATGTAGAATAAGCCGTTAAGCTTGTTCCGGTGGTATTTAAAGTTTGAGAGAAGTAAAACTTTTACATACGAGGAGACAAATAAATTCAAACGCTAAAACATTATTTGACTGGCAAACTTTTGGAGGAAACCCGGCCATTGACAATATGTACAAAAGAGGTTTTCATTTGCAGGGACGTGGAGTTTGCACATTGCACTGTGCCGAAAATGTTAGTTTTTCATTCCATTATAGGTAGGTAGGTCCATTCCTAGTAGTAATAGTAGTAGTAGTACCATTCCTCCTTAACCCTACTGATCAAATAATATACTTGTGTTTTGTTGACATGAATGCCATACAACCACCCCTGGCATTCGTTACAACGTACGTAATATTACGTTTTCTGTCACAGTCAATTATAATCTTCTCGATTCTTTGTTCCTTTTTCATTTCTAATAATTTTGGTGTTTTCGTAAACATAACCAGAGACTATACGTCAGGAATATAAAATATATCGGGATATTTAATTTGATAAGCATAAGAATATTTTTTAAGGTTTGTACAGCGCCGTTTTTTTGAAAAGCCACCTTACGGGCGCTTTTAATTGGTTATTGAAATTATGTTAAAAATTATAAACAGGTAGGTCTTTGGAAAATAAACTAAAAGTCATTCAATCATCTAATGGAATAATTTCATGTTTAGTTTATGGATTTAGTATTTATTTTAATCAGAATTAATAATATAATAATAATAATGATTTATTGTCTTCTTTTCTTAGTAACATATAGAGATAATGATACCCTCACTGGGATCTCCCGTGCTGAGGATTTCATTTACATATTATAATTTAATTATAAGAAATTAGTATTACAACAAAGTAACATATGAATTTAATTATAAAAATATATGATGTAGTATAATTTTTTATTTTTTTTAAATAATTTTAAAATAAGTAAGATAGTGTTTTTTGTATAGTTCAGTTTAGTAGATTCGGTTTTAGTCTGTGTTTGATATCAGTATATTTTCTATTTCAGATCTCCCTATATTAAGTATCCAGCTTTTTATTTGAGATTTAAATGTTATAATGTTGAGGTTTTTGAGTGAGAGTGGTATTTTATTGTAGAGTTTAATACTATGATATAAGAAGCTTTTTTGCCCAAAAGTTATATTAGTAGTTATTTGTTGGATAAGTTTTTGACCATGAGATCTAGTGTGTCTATTGTACGTGTTTGTTGTTATTTCTTGGGTTTTGTACTTATGAATGTAATTGAGTATAGTTTTAAAATATAGTTATTTAGTTGACATGATGTTAAGATTGGTGAAGATTTCGTCAGTGCTAGTTCTTACAGGAACTTTCAGTATAATTTTCACTATGGCTTTTTAAATTTTAATTAGTGGATTTAGTATATTTTTATTTTTTGCACTGCCCCATCCGATAATACCGTATTCTAACAGTGATTGGCAGAGAGCCATGTAAATTTTGATTAAGTCTTTTTTAGTGAGCACATTCCTGATAGTTTTGAAAAAATAACTTATTTTTTTAATTTTATTATCTAAATAGCTAATGTGTTTGGTCCATTTTAAATTTCCATCAATTTTTAGACCCAGATACGTTATATGGTCAACGTTTTCTAATGAGGAACAATAACAATGCTCATTTAAGTGATGCGGGCTATGAATTTTCAAGTTAAGGTTTTCTTCAGAGTTTTTTGTATTTTTTATTTTGAAAGTGATTAATTTGGTTTTATTAGCATTTAGTGTAAGTGAATGGTAGTCTAGCCATTTTTTTTCCTTTTTAGTGTGTCTTCTGCTTTCTTAAATTTTTCTGTCCAATTATTCCCATTTGTAAGGAGAACATTATCATTCGCAAAACTGATGATTTCTGCGTCACAATTGTGGTGTTATACTGTTATTATATGTTTTGTGCCATTATTAGTATAAGCTTTTGGTATTAATATAATTAGTACTCCGAGAGAGATTACTTTGTTTATTATTAATCGAGTACAAAGATTACGGATACGTGGTTAGTAGCTAAGAGTTGAGATGTGGGAGGGAGATCAATCTAAAACATAACATAAACACACTGTAATATATCTGTCTCGCTCTACGCTCTCAGAGTCAAGCACATGACTTTATTGTCTCACAGATAGCATTAATGCTTCTCCCCATAACATCATTGAGTCATTCTCCCCATAACATCATCTCAGTGCATTGAGCCGCCCCCAAATAGCAAATAAATAATTAAGACCCCACATTCCTATTTTCTACTAAATTAAAATGTAACACAATTCCCTTGAATGCCAAGTTTTTAAGTTAAAAAAACACATCTTATTTTTGGAGATAATCGGTAAAGTAAAAAAATAATAAATAAATAAATAACAGTAATTATTTGAAATTCCTCAATAGAAAAAGAATCTCTATGTATTCTAAAAATATTAAAAAAAAATACATTGTTTTAATGTTATTGAACATGTATTGTGTTATTTAGATAAGTAAAAAAGTTCATTTAAATGCTACATAAGACATGTTCCTAGAAATTTTTGATTCTTTGAAGTCTATTGATTGATTTATTAAATATTTTCGTTTATTAATTATATTATTTTTTGTAATATTAGCGTGCTCTCTCTAACATTAGTATTATTTACAAATCTTCCTTTCAAACCACATTCTTCTTCTTATTTTTGAACGCTTACTACAGAGCCGTAAAATAAAGTTTATTATAATATTGCATTAAAAATATTACATTAAAGGATTAACCCTTTTAATCACTCAGTTTCCTGTAACGCTATTGTTACAATAATTTATTAAAAAAAGGAAAACGCATACATTATCGGTCACAAAATATTTCCTACATTCTTTTGCCCTTTTGATGCAAAAGTACATATCTATTTTCAAAACACTAATACTTCGCCTTTTTCGAGATGCCCATTGTGATCCAGGAGAATGTGTAGATACTATCTTTAGATACTGCTTTCTCAAAAAGTCGCGTAGTAAACAAATCGCAAACTAGGCATAACAGATAATCCCAAAAAGTGTGTCAAACACATATATGTATCTACCGATTGGAAAAAATGATGTAGCTAGTTAACATAAGAGAATAATAACAAAAAACCTAGGTTAGGTTAGAGATACTCTGTATTAGTAATACTATTGATTATGGCAGTGGTTAGTGATTATTATGTTTAAATTGTATTGTATTATTATATTAATATTATGTATAAAATGTATTGAAATTAGTGATGATATTTAATATGTTATATTGTAATTGAACATTAACACCGAGTTGAAAAACTGCTTAATTGCCGTTTAGCGGGATTGTACTTTGAAAAACAAAATTTAAAAAAAAAAGATTTTTAAATGTGATTTTTACACACAAATACAACATATATGAAAACATCACAAGTACATGAACACCATACAAGATAAAATAATTAACTGTTTACAATTTCAGTAAGGACTGAAAGTGGTAAAAGAAACATAGGCCACGAGGGTGTGCACACATACAATCTCCCGATAGCTTGACAACAGTAAATATATTAAAAAAAAAATTTCTTCCTTCCAAATACAAAAATCTGTATGGATTTTAATTTTGTAATTTATTTTACTTTGTAACCTAGTTATATTATTTTTTCGCTAATGTACACTCCTCTTCCATCCACAAGCAAATGCTTTTAATGGAAGTGTAGTGTAAATTAAAACAGTATGACTTGTAAAAATTGTATATTTATTTAAAAAAACACAAATATTAAAAAATTTAAAAAAGCAAAATTAAAATGTACTTATATAAGTTGGTAGTAAACAATAATATTTAGATTTTTATGTATCTTTTTATGTTAAGAAAGTGGAATATGTATACTTCTTTTAACTTAAAATAAAAAATTTAAAAAAAAACAGTGCAGTGAGCAACGCTTTTTGGCAAAGTCAATAGTTGTTTTATACGGGTATATCCGTTTAATTTCAACTCAACCAGCAATTATACTCGCAACACTGACTGCAGGCCGCGTTCTGCAAACTCACACCACTACAATGCACAAATGTTCCGGATTAATGGCACCGTGCGCAGTACTAACTACAGTTCCGGATGTATGCAAATGTCATGTTATTTCGGCGCTTTATAAATCCGCCTTTGTCCGCGAGGCAATTGGAAATTTCTGAACTAGCCACCAGTGAGTTCTCAGTCCGGCTGGGTGATTTATGAGTTCTACAAAACATAAATAATACAAATATTACGGATATCTGCGCAGTGGAGCCATTGTGTCATTTTCGTATTATGTTCCATTTGGGTCATAGGTGTGATATTTATTCAATGGAATGACCAAACCGCACATTTCAATTTAAACATTTGAAATACAAATTTCAAGTGTTCTATGTGGATTATGAACCACAATTCAATTGAATTAAGGATCTAACTGAATACCAATTTTATGAAAATCGACAAAATGATACATCATTATAAAGTCATCATTAAAATCACGAGATATTATAATTGTAATATAGATAATTTCATGTTGATTAAAAATTTTAAAACCTAAATATCACGAAATCTGACTTTACTTGTCAAAATTAACCATAAGAAATTTAATCGAAAGAAAATTGTTGAAATTCGTAAAAACTTTTCAAAAATAGAATTAAAATAAGTATATTATAGGTAGAAGTAATTAATCGCCTTACTGAATTTTTGATAAATTATCAGTTCAATTTTGAAAATGACTTAAACATAATTTACAGTTAAAATATAAAAACACGGGTAGTTACTTGAGTGAGTCGAAAAATCTTATGTAAATTGAAGACATAATTTTTTAAAATTGTTTTAATGTGAATACCGCACAAGATTCCCAACTACTCCAAGCCGTCTGAAGCCAGTGAGACTATGGAATCCCCATTTGAAGTATGTTGTAAAGCTGAAGGTAGTAGGGAGGGGGAAGAGTTGGGGAATAGGAAGTACCTGGCTATTCAGATCTGGTCAACAAACACGTCTAAAGTTTTTCAAGTCTAAAGTTTGACACGATTTCTAATCTGAATGGTGGTCTTACACCCGAGCGATACTGAAAGTATCTTCAACTCCAGAACGTGGCGCAAATATTCCATATTATTATTGAAAATTATTAAATTGTGAAATAATACAAATTGATTAAATAAAATGCCCGCGCCATGATTTGAAACTGCGTCATCTGGATTGCTAGTCCAGACCACACTTTTAGGTATTTTCTGATCAGTTATCACCACGATTCATCATTTATTAATTTTACACTATTTGTAGATGTAAACCGGTTTCATCATTTCGTATTAGTTGCTATTATATTGCTATTTGTGTGTGGAATTGAAGACAATTCCTTAATTACTTACAAGTATGGCATCAAATACATTATTCATTATATCTCAGTAAGCATTATGGTACGTTTTTAAGAAGATAAATTGATGGTTATGAAATCTAGGACCATTCAAATTTCCGTGGCTTTTTTTCAGGCAAAGTGGTAAAAATGAAAGGATAATGATGAACAAAATAATTTAATTGATTCGTTTCTTCCCGTTAAGTTACACAAATTATAATTACAAAGGTTGCAAAATTTAATCATCGAAGAAAATATTAGCGATTCACAAACAAAAATTCGAAGCCGATAAAAAATCGGTCGCATTGATTATTATGATTGAAAGATTCTTCCCGAACTAAATGCTATCTAGATAGTGTCTTGGATAAATACATCCATTGGTCAAATACCTAGACAAACCTCACCCGATGAATCCGGACACCCCTGTCAAGTCACCAAACATTGCGAACCACTTGGGGGTGACCAATGTCGTTGGTTATCAAATAAACGGTTTACGGGGATGAAAGTAAAAATAAAAAAGTAATTGTTTTTACCTGTAGTTGAACCTGCAGACGGCGCTCCCGTCGAATGAGAAACCAGGTCTGGCGGGACCGCCCCACTTGATAACAGCGCCCCCGGGGGCGGCGGGCGCGCGTCGCTCCGCCCAGTGCGTGGCCTTGCCACCCGTCACCACGGCCATGTGCGCGTCGCGGTCGCAGGGGCACGTCGACAGCACGGTGGCCACTGCGTGCGATCCGACCTGCACACAATAAACAATATATCATATACGTATCAATAGTCTTGCAGCTGAGAGCTCCTATGTAACCTTTATTCTTGTTACACGCGTTTTTGGTAAAGCGGGAGGATTAAAGCGGAGCTACTTTCGATTCACTAAAATCAGACGCAACAAATGAATATTGTGTGCAATAAATCAGGGTTTGATGAAACCCATTTTACACTTCTAATAACTCTTTATATAAAAGAATAGACTTTAATTGTTTTGAGAAACTGTTGGATTTATATCAAATTGTTACGTTTCAATAACTTGATCTACGTGCTTTACTTATTTTTTAAACTATACTTATTTTTACAACAACATTAATAAGTGCAAATCAACGGTGTTATTTAATAAGTACATCTTTTAAAATAATAGTAGTGTAAAATTAATATTTGAAAACCAAATAATGTACCATCAAAGAGTTACAAGTCGCATTATTAAAACCTTATTTGACGGTGACCAATCAGCGAATATTATTTTTGGAATAACTTTGAGTAAAATTTCAAATTGTAATATTTAATAATTGAAGGACTATTAAGAATTTCGACGCTTTTTTTCTTTAGGTAAAGCGGTAAAACGAAAGGTTAGTGATGAACAAGATAATTAAATTGATTCTTTTTTTCTGTTTAAGTTATACAAGTTACTTGAACTGAATGAAAATGGTTGCAAAATTTAATCATTGAAGAAAACATAAGCGATTCGCAAACAATAATGTGAAATAGAAAAATCAGAAAAAGGTTCGGTTGCATCTGGAAATTGAACCCAGGACCTAAGCCTTGCTGGAACTTTGCTCCTTCATTGGGCTAATTTCACCCTATCACCGTCGGTTATATTTAACTGTATCATACTTCGACTCAGAGCAACGAACATAAAACTTTATGCATATTTTTATTGGCTGCTGTTGTCTTTATGTATGATTGCAAGATTCTACCCGAACCAAATGCAATCAAGATAGTGTCTTGGATCGCGCCGTTTAGGCAGAGAGGACGGAACTCAAAACAACTCTGTCTTGGCACACATTCCTTGCTTCAGTCACATTCATACACCGTCTTATACATTACACATCACACATCCTTCTGTTATTCCGACTCTTGGCATGACCCGACTCAAGTATTTGGTTCACTTAATCGTGTCATGACTTACACAGGCGTCCTTCAACTCTCCTATCATTCACATTAGCATCACATATTCTCCTTACACTCATTTCATCGTTCATCTGCTCTACATCCAAGCGTCATCACATCAGCCTTGCATCTCCACATTTTCACATTAAATTAAAAAAAAAGTTTATTTATAAACTGTGATTAGTTTGATAATACCTTCAGAGAGCGAAACTGCTGTCACGCTTAATAATAATTACACAACAGAACTTTTTAATAATTTTTTTTTTGTAAATTTAATACTAAACATCTTGAATATATTAAAGAAAGAACCAAAAATTAAAAACGAATTCTACAAATTGAACTTGATAATTAAAGGTATATATAAAAATACAATTTTTCCATCAGGGTTGGTATCAGCACTCCACTGTGGATTGCTAGCTTCGCCTCATTGGCCAACTTTTCGCTAGAGCCAACCGTGTTGGATAATTATTTTTGACGATAATTCAGTTAATAAATCCAATAAAAATCTTATTTCAAGTCAATAGTCTAACCTGCATAGGTTTTTCTATTCCCTCGATGAGGATATAACAGTCTGAGGTGGAGTTCCACTTGAGGATAGGCTCCCGAGCCAGGATGTAGTGACTCTCGATCTCCTTACCTTCTACAGCCACCAACTCAGCCTGAAACAAACAAATAGGTCACATCAATTCATTTTATTTAAACATTTCAAGTACCAATTTTAAAACAGAGCTTAATGAATATATGAGGTGGTTTGTTTTGCGCAGGGAATAATGTTAAATATTAACGCAGCTGAGATCTGCACATGCAAAAGATAACATAATTATAGGAAACAGTGTTTCCTTCAAAGAGGTCGATTCCTTGATGCAAGGACCTGAATACATTTTTTTTTAATTTAAAAAAAGAAAAACAAACATTATAGGGTTACGAATAACCTGACAATATTTTAAAATCTACTAATACCACCACAGTAAGTGGAAAATGTTGCTTGTGTTGTGATAGAGGACTTAACCAGCCGAGGAATTGAATACACTACGTCTGGGTAGGACCCAAACGTGATTTCAACTCAGCCACCGACCGGTCAAATAAGTCACAATTATTGATTTCGTACACTTTACGTTGCCCTTTGGTCTGCTTAATTTTACGTATTTGATAGTTGGAGCGGCTCAAGTGCGTTGTGCGGCTCATCAGTAGGAAGCTATTGAATAATTTTGAAAATAAAAATTAACTTCGATAATGTCAAGATAAAATCTGAGAGCCCAGTGAAACGACTTTTTTCATCGATACTATTTGAATAACGAAATCTCTTCAATAACACATAACCTTTGGCTAGTATTAATGATTCCGGGTACGTGCCCCAACAATAATCCTACAGATCCGTTGGAACTCCCTACTCTCTGTCCTCTACGTGTTAATACAGCTCCTGTAAGGATATATCGACCGAGCAAACAGAACTCGACACGAAAATATTTCCAATCATTTTCAGACCTCGGATAAGTAACGGAAGTCAATATAATAATGGTCCCTTATCACGTTATTCATTTATCATCTGTGGCGTATTATTTCATCTTCAAGCATTATAAAATACGAAGTAATATCGCTTTTATATCTTCTGTGCAAAGTATTTAAACTGCTTTTAAAGAAGCTACGAATATGATATTTCAGTAGTTTAAAAAAACTCTTGTTGACAAGTGCCCAACTGCTCAAACAGTCCTATGGTGAGACTATGGCATCCGCAATTTATTTGGGTATGTTGTGTGACTGAAGGTAGCGAACCAGAGAAGGAGATGGGCAGAGGAAGGGTGGGAAGTACCTGGCTATTCATATCTTGTCAGTTTGGTATAAGTAGTTGCGATTTTGAGTTTTGAAAACATTAACAAATATTTCGCTCTGAGGAAATAAATTTATCGAGACGTTTAAGTATAGGACACAAAAGAAATATTTTAGAATTTTTCTGTAATTATTTTCTTTGAAATTTTATTCACTTTATACTTGTATGATTTTACACTTAACCAGTGGTATTAAAATGATCATCAATATTTTGACTAACAAAAGCATATAAATATAGATAACCGAGCACGGAGTTACATTTTCTAAATTGTTTTTATAAGAGCTGGAAAATGAATTTATAATTACGGGTGAGTAAAAATTTGCATAAACCCGGTTCGCAAGAATGTTCATAAAAAATTCAATTATAAGAAACGGATATAATTTCAGGAATGAAGAATGCCAAAGCGAATTTTAAATTACTCCTTCAAAATTCAACAGGAAAAAATACTAAATGTAGATAATTTAATTTTGAAGGTAAACATCTCATGGAAATGGGTCGAGCTTTTTACTCAAAACAAAAGATTGCATAAAAATTCTCTTAAATATCTAAATAAAACTTCCACGAAGTTACATATTCATGGCGGAGGTTTTAGAATTTTCCAGCCCAGTCTTAAGATATGAAACCATTTTTAGAAGCTTTTCAGAGAAAACACAATTACTGCAATACCGGGACATAATGGCTCACTTAGAATATTTATGTTGGGACACAAACTGTATTTTAATGGCGAACACACAGAATATCTTCAAGCTTTTTGTACTTCCATTATTTTTGTCTTTTTTTGTGCGCCATACTGTTAATACATTTTTTAACGATGCTTGAAGACTGATTAATTTTATGTAGCATTGTTTTTTAGTGGTTAATAAACACACTCCAATTTTTTGTTACACGTTTCGTTTGGATATATTATTATTATCTTTTTCTTCAAAATTAATGGGTTTAACCTTCAAAGGTTATTCCAATAAATTAAACACTTAACTTGGTTAATTTTATGATCCGAATGGGATACATTTATCCAAATAAAAGTGTGCTCACAAAAACACGAGTATACTATTGGTACGCCCTCTATGAAATGATTCAAATGTGACAGTAAATAGATACATTTCTAGATAAGTACGTACTACGATTAATCTGTATCAAGGAAAAAAATTATAATCTTGCATGTATTTAAAACTTACTTTTAATATTTTTATATCGATTTTCTTTAACATATCTTTCTACCAATCAGCATAATCTTTATTTTTATTTCTAGTATGGTTTCTATGAAAATGTGTATTTTATATAATTTATATGTAGCCATTACATGTCTTTGCCCTTATGTTTTATTATTTGGTCTACTAAATATTATTTCGTTATTCTTACAAAAATCATATACGAATACCATAATACGGGCATGAGCCTAGTATGTATCACATCTGACATTTAAACAACACGTAGAAAAATTAAAAGCAAAAATCATCCCACTAATTGGTGTATTTGGTAGAATTGCCCATCTCCTACCAACGGAGGTAAAGAGGGGCTTATACTTCAGTTTAATCCAGTCCCATCTGAATTATTTAATAGAAATATGGGGAAACACATACATTACATACCTAAATGATTTACAAACAATACAGAACAAAGTTATTAAAAAACTCTTCAATTATAACCCGGACACTCCCACAAAAAAACTGTATCAGGAAATGAAACTCTTGAAAATAAGGAAATTGTACGAATACAACATATGCCTCCTAATCTACAAAATCCAAAATGGACTTATACACACAAACACAACATTTAAACAAACGTCACAAGTACACGAACATTATACTAGGCAACATAACAAATTGTACACACATACTGTAAGAACTGAAAGTGGCAAAAGAGGCATTGGCCACGAGGGTGTACAAATATACAATCTCCTTCCAGATAAACTTAAAACTGAGAGTATAAATGTGTTTAGAAAAAAACTTTTTAATCTTAAGTTATTAGAACAATAATTAGAAAACTATTTATTTAATGTTACATATTTAAGTTAAGAAAGCGAAATGTAAATTTCTTTTAACTTAATAAATAAAAAAAAAATAAAAAATAAATAAAGGTAATGTAGTTGAGAAAATCACCAAAATTCTAATCTCTTATAATTTAGAAAATAAAAATTGAAATCACGATTTTATAAATACTTCAAACATTGAAACAGTTTCCTCTGACAATTCTTCCGCGAATATCCAATCAATAGCAGACGGCAGAAATAAGATACCTTATTATAATCATCGATTATTCTCCATTTTGAGGTGATTTTAATTCCGCCGCTGCAATGAGCCATCTCGAGGAGCCAATAAACACCGCCACCAACCCTTTCCAATTCTTCTGACAGTCCTTCCCGCTCATCCTGTACCCCCGGCCCCGATAGTCTTACCACTTATTCGCGGTTCGAGGAATAATATCCCAAAGCCGATAATGATAACGAGTTTCATATTCCCCCGGCCCGGCACGCCCGCGGCAAGGATGAACTCCGTGATACTATTATTATAAGCTGCTAGGAAATACACTGGACATCTCAAAGAATAATATATATTGGACGTGTTTGATTATTGTTTCTTTTTCTGAATATTATTTTCTTATTATTATCTGTTAGGCTGGAAATAGTGCCAAGCGTATGGCGGTCACGCACGTCGGTAGCTATCATTAATATGTAGGTGATTGAATGAAGAGCCGTAGTGCCACGCGAGTCATTACGCGCTGTATACGAGGACCATCAGTCTATCTCGTCACCACTAACGAAGGACTAGACTGTTTCCATGTTTCACTCCACGGTTATCACCAATGTACTACCCCATAAAAATACCTTCCTTAACAGCACATGTTGGGAGTATGCGACGACGCGTTCTGTCCATTTAAATATTATCTGTACAGAGGGTAAGAAAATAAATAAACGAAAATGAAGCAAAGAGTTGTGCCAAGACAGAAAATTGTGGTTTTCCGTAAGAGATATCATTAATACCTCTGTGCAATGTGCCGGCAGGCGTACAAAATGACAACACATCTTCTGAGAAAAATAAATGCCGCCGACGGGAATTGAACCCGCACCTTCTGATTGCTGGTCAGGTGCACGGAACCACTGTGCTACATCGGCTTATTTTTAACCGCCAAATAATTCAATAAAAACTAGTATTTCATTCCACAATTATTGATTTTTTTCCCCTGAAAACAACCAACTTTATATCTGTAGGAAAGGAGACTAAGGTGGCGTCGAGATATATTATATTTTTATTTAATGGTGAGACTTGTCAAATATTATAAATATTTATTGAAGGTAAACATATGTTCATAAGACAAGGTTTTATGCAAAGCAAAAAGGATAACAAATTATTATAAGCAATAATTATTAGCCTGAAACACAAATATTAATTGAAAATGAGAGGTTTCAATTTCGGAATATATTTTCAATTTATATTTTTATTTCAGGCTAATAATTATTATTGCTTATAATATTTCGCTTTGCAAAAAACCTTGTCTTTTAAACATATGTTTACCTTTAATTAATATTTGACAACTGTTAAATGCTTTTAATTGCTAAATTACCGGTGTCCGGGAGTAAAGGGCACTAGCTTTGGGATGTGATTTTACATGATGTTACAAGTAAAAAATGTTTTCGAATACCATTGATTTTATTCCCGCGCATTTTTTTTTTCATTCAAGCAATTCGACTTTTTAACCTTAAAAATAATCTACCTTAAAATATTAAAAAAGTATCTATTCTACTTGCACGTTGCAAGTAGTTGCATTCAGCAGATACATGGTACATGAATTATACATAATTATTTACCGACTTTTATTCCGACAATATCGTACATTGTCACATCTCGGAAAGCAAGCATGTGCAACATAAAAGTCAATGTTAATTTATTATGAAGAACCATTCAAGATACGTTTTATGATTTTCCGCAAACAAAAATGATCCCAGCAAAAAAACATTTATTTTGAGTCTCGCAGCTTATCAGCGATAAAGATATAAAAAGGTAAGGAATGGTAAGATGGGCCATTCCACAAGATGCTTTCACAGAATATTATCATACTAGTGTCAGCCCTAACGACTTGTCAAATAAAATAAGGGATACTTTGCAACAATAATCCCATAATATCCCCGCGACAGGGGAGTCTGGGCAACACGGAACAGTGACTTGGCGATAATAACGGCCAAGACAAATCGTTGTTTTTGTTTTGGTTAAGGAGCGCTCACCCTCCCGATATCCTGCGGGATGTTATTATTTCTGCGGAGTTCTTAGATCTGACAGACGTCACCTGATTGGCTCCCGAATACAAATGACTTCTTTTGAAGAGGTCTAAATAAATTAATTCAACTTATTCAATACATTGAACAAAAAGTACATGCTTTTATAAATAAACAAGCAGAAGTCCCTAGCGTTGCCTGAGCTTTAAGCAGAGTTTTTCTAAATCTCATGTACAGAGTGGTCTCCCTCCTATTTTAAAGGTCGAGTGTGAAAAAATTTCATCAGTTTCAAAATAAAACTATAGATTTGGATACCAATCAAATACACGCCTTGCCGGACGCCCGGGGCCCGTCACAGACACTCTTCTTTATATAAATAGTGTTTTCGTCTGAGGCAGCAAACTTGCATGTTTACTCTTGAAGAGATAATAATTAATTTGATTATGTCTTCATACGCTGGCAAAGTAGTATTTAACTCTGATGGTAATATTTAACCAGAAAGGATTGGTACCTACTCGAGTTCTTTTAAATCCATACCTTGTTTTTTAAATGGAACTGATTGTGAAAAAATAACGGTTCTATAAAAATGAATACGAATAATATATAAATGTTATGTAACAAAACAAATATAGATTTTACAAAGCTTCTTTGAGTCCTATGTGGTATGAACCTATGTGAAAAAATACTTCTTTTTCACAAAGGACGTTGGTATTGAAATCTAAACTAGGCACTACCTAAATAAACCTTAACAAATCGTAGTCACAAATTTTTTCCAGTAAATATTATACAAAGCGTGTAACCATAAAAACATTATTATTTATACAAGATTACGTGATTTAAGAATTGTAAATAAACATGAAAATCCTTTTTGTGGTGGTATCCCAATATTTTATTTTTATTTGTTTAGGAGATCAACAGATTACATTAAAATAATATAAAATATTTGAGTGAAATTAATTAGATTTTTTATAGATTTCCACTCGGTACTCAAATATCGTATGTGACTAGAGCAGAGTTAAACATGTCAAACTGTGAGTGTGTCAGTGGCACCCATACTGCCCACTTGAGTTTATACATCCGTGCCGTTACTACGCACTCGTTGATTCTCAATTTACAACTAAAAATATAATAAAAAAATGAGTTTGCTTTTAGTTTATTTGCAATGCTTATATATTTTTTAACTGCTTGAAAATCATTCTTATTCGCGTACTTTCTTTTTTCCGTGATTTTTGTAGGTTAGCTATGAAAAATTCAATCAGGTATTACCAAAATGGTTCCTTTAACCTTTCGTTCCACCTGCTATCAAAATCTAAATTATCCCTTTGTTACGATCTGGCTATTCCATGTGAAAAATAAGAATCACATTTGCAACCGCCACACAGTGGTTCCAAATACCCCAAAACTTGGAAACAATTCACAGGACGGATTTACAGGAAATAAAAGGTGATATTATTTTTTGGTATGGGTAAAAAAAATAAAAATATTCAGTTTTAGTAAGTTTTACTGTGATTTCTGCATTTTATTAACAAAAATATAAAATTTAAAATGTAAAAATAAAATTAAAAATACAAAAGTCCACATCCTTGGAAAATACAGGCCGAGTAATGTTTAATTTTTCTTTTTTAACATTCTGATGCAGACGATGAACAATCATCATCATCATCATCGGTGTTAAAAATACTTGAAGAATGAATATTCGGAGGAATTATTAAGTCGTAAACTTCCTTAGGAAAACGATTTAACTGTTTTTTTGGGAGTTTCCTGTAACTAGTTATGACAGGGTCAGATGTTACTAACATTAAATTAAAAATAATCCTCATTACATTTCTCTCGAGAACATTTTCGAGAATAGTTTTCGCGATATTTTTTAAAATCTTTGTTCCGAGCTTCCTGAGCCTCTTCTGATAATTGGCCAATCGGCAGCAATGCATTCGATATTACGTCTGGCCCGTGGATTAATAACTTATGCACAGTAGGGGGCATATAATACCACGGATACAATTTAACGAAATACTTAGCAGTATCAAGAGAAAACATCCTTAAATTGTCAATATTAATATCGTAACCACTTGATATTGTTACTAAAATGACATGCATTCTTTCTATAATTTTTCTATCTACGCCTGTGATCTCTGATGCCAAATCTGCGTTGCGGAAAAATCGCCTGGCTGTATTGCCGTCATTGGAATTTCCAAAACCAGGCTTAGGCTGATCGACTATTAACCCCATTCGATTTTTGAATTCCTTTTGTATATTAGCTTTATGTTTCGCCACAATTTCCTTGTCTTGATTTCGGGCTTGCCATTTTTTTATTGGAAGTTTATAACCCACATGCAAAAGACATTCGAACACTCTAATCCAACAGTGTAACACTGACAAACCAAACTCTAAGGTTGAAGGTTTATGTGGTCTTGTTAACATTTTATCTATAGAATTAAACTCTTTAGAACTGGCACCACAAATGTGGCAACATTGTGTAGAAGCTGTATCTGTCAAGGCGTTACAAATTTTCCTATCAACCATTGTTAAGATGAGTTCATGCGACACCATTATAATTTTTCCATCAAGTGCCACGGGTGAACTCGTAAGATTTTTTATTTGCGCACTTATTATTGTTCTTTTCAGCAATCGCAAGTTGTGTCGACTCTTTGGCAAAGTTTATCTTAATTGGGCGGCAATATCTGGTGGACGATGGGCGAGGATTCTGCCACACAACGTTTGTATTGTCAGAGTTCCCGCATACTAAACGTATGGGTACGATTGAAGATATAAAAACGCTTGAATCATCCGCATCCGCTTGCGTCCCAATGAACATCTGTTTGTAAGAACTATGCCCTGAACTGCCATCAAAGCCCCACTTTGAAATCAACCGCAAATTGTTTGATTGTTTACTTTTTATACCACAAATAATTTCTTTTTGCACATTGATCACACGTTCAGAAGTGTGATTCAAAATAGCTTGAACAGTTACTTCTGCAGATGTAGCAGTGATTGTTATGTCTTCTTTTTTTGGATAGCACGCTTTTTTTGCTTCAAGTACTATATTGTATGGTGGAAACCTTTCAGGATCTTTGGATCTTATGACACTGTACTGGTGCTTTATAAGCTTGGCTTCCACCATGGTTGAGAGGGCTTCCTCCCCAGACATCCGTCTAGAGTGAGTATCTTCGAATACCTCGTACGCTTGTCTATACTTAGATGCACACCTAGGTGAACGAATGATGTCTTCTAATAATTTTGATGCAACCGGTTGTCCAGAAGCTCTCAAATTCATTTTTGTTGCAAACGCCAAATGAGAAAGGGGTGAATTTTTCCGAAGATCTTTAGTTTTTAAGCGTTTGGATCGGTCAGAACTCTGTTCAAATTGTATTTCCGGGCGACCGCTTCTATGTTGTTTCCCATATAATGTAAAACTGATAGGCGTCTCAAGCCATTTTTTATTTTGCATCACAAATTTAGCCTTAATTCGACGAGCAATTACCCATCTTGTTTTAAAGCGAAATTTGAAGCCCGCGATCTTTTTACCGAGTTTATCCAACCCTTCTTTAGGGCAATTGGTGAGGTTTATAAGTTTTTTTTTCAAATATAAAAATCGTCTGTCCATCTGTTGGCACTTTGAATTCATCAGTATGTCAAATAACTCCCTTTGTCTCAGGAACAAATCCCTTGAAACCGAACCTGTGACAAAAATAATATTTATGAAGCACAAAAATTTAATAGTAAGTAAATTATGGAAAAATTACTGGACCGAAAAGGGGCATAAAAGTAGCAAGATTTTTTTTCTTAATATGATTCTAAAATAGTTTAGCTACAAAAGTGTATCAGCACTTTTACGAAATTCTAGGAAATATGTAACTATAACCTTAACTGTTTAAGAATTTATCGTATTTTTTTTCAAATTTCACCAGATATTTTTAAAAAATATATCGCAAATTTGTCACATTAGAAAATGAAAAAAAAAAACATTCCGTATTTAGTACATACCTGAAGGTATTGGATCCATGTTGAAAAAAATATGCCAGCAAGCGTTATACAAAGTTATCACTCCCTATATATTGTATTATAAATATTGCACTTTCACACAAACGTCTTGCCTGCTCGGGAAGCCGATCTTTACTGACGTGGTACGCAGCGACGAAACATTTTGCCGAGTTCGGTGGTGGGGGGAAAGATGCGCTAGGATGTGTCGTCAAGATATAGCAACAAAATTTAGTGGTCCCTGTAATTTGAAATTTTGAATTGTTTCCAATGCTCCCATACTGGTAAAACCATAGTGCGCCACCTGAACAACACCCCCCCTCCCTTAATCTATAAATCTAAGACATTTGGGAGATCGCCTCATTGGCCCCTTTGTGTTCTATTTTCAATTTGCAACATTTCAATAAACATTATCATTCCCTTTCTCATTCCTCTCTTCGTTTTTCTACTTTTTTGATCCTTTCTACTTTTCTTCAATCTTTGCACCAATTCTTTCTATCATTGTTGGTAATGGTACCATGTGGGAGTTAGAAATACTAGAATTGTTAGAGACCAGTGGGAGTTTTTTGGATGAATTTGCTTCTAATAATTGGAATATTATATTATGATAAAGGGTACTTTTTAAAAATACCTTTCCACACAGCTTATTGTATTTCTCAGAATCTTCAAAACATTTCGTTTACGTTACGTAAACAGATATAAAGTACTGAAATTGCTGTTTGAAGTTTTGTTTGTATTGATGTTTAAGACGAAGTACCTACAGCCAAATAATGTAAATAGGCAAAAATTTCTTCGAAATTTTACTGTATTCGAAAGATATTATTGAATTAAGTGGTATAATATTCAGGTCTGAGAAAGATAACAATGGTAACGGCTTAGTGGTTTGATTAAAAAAAAATAAACAAAATAGGTAGGCAATATTCAAGGTGGTTAAAAATAATAAAAAGGGTGGCGAAAATTTAATCATTGAAGATATTTGGCATCACAAAAACTTTAAAAAAAATCTGCGGGGGTTTGAAAGGTAAACAAAGGTTTTCAGTTCGCAAAATCATCATCTCCGTGATACGAGCTTTATTAAATTCCGAAACTTTATAAAATCCATTAAACACGAAAATTACATTGGATTATATTTATTTAACAAAACGATTTTTAAAATAATTATTATGAAAATACCACAGAGGTGGGTAATTAGGTAATTACATAGGATTAATGAAAAATGTTTTTAATTACGAAAAACTTAAAAAATATGGAACCATTAGAAACCCGTCACTTGTCAACTGAGTAGCCGCCAAACCCCTAAAACTTTATGGAACCATTGGAAACCCGTCACTTGTCAACCGAGTAACCGCCAAACTCCTAAACCTTTATGGAACCATTGGAAACCCGTCACTTGTCAACCGAGTAACCGCCAAACCCCTAAACGTTTATGGAACCATTGGAAACCAGTCACTTGTTAACCGAGTAATCGCCAAACCTCTAAACCTTTATGGAACCATTGGAAACCCGTCACTTGTCAACCGAGTAACCGCCAAACCTCTAAACCTTTATGGAACCATTGGAAACCCGTTATTTGTCAACCGAGTAACCGCCAAACCCCTAAACGTTTATGAAACCATTGGAAACCCGTCACTTGTCAACCGAGTAACCGCCAAACCTCTAAACTTTTATGGAACCATTGGAAACCCGTCACTGGTCAACCGAGTAACCGCCCAACCCCTTAACTTTTATGAAACTATTGGAAACCCGTCACTTGTCAACCGAGTTACCGCCAAACCCCTAAACGTTTATGGAACCATTGGAAACCAGTCACTTGTCAACAGAGTAATCGCCCAACCCCTTAACTTTTATGAAACTATTGGAAACCCGTCACTTGTCAACCTAGTAACCGCCAAACCCCTTAACCTTTTTTATTGTATTTATATTTAATTTTCTTATAAATTTTATTTACTTTTATTTTTTCTTATTAGAGGTATTGTCCTGGAAAATCCATAATTGGTTTTATCTTTGCTTTACTACACATCTGCAAACTGATAAAATATAAAATGTCGATTTTCCGAAAATAAATAAACAATAAACTTGTTCACAAGTAACCAAATCATCATCACGTGTACCTATATTATTATCAAATTCAATTAGACAGCAAAAAAGTTTTCAAAAAATAGTAGAATAACCTTATTCATGACATAATTTGGCTTTTATAGCGACTCCTACTCATGTAACCTAATTACATGAAAACAAACTTTGAACAAGGACCTTTAAAGCTTTTAAAAATATGGCCATTCTCAAGGATCCGATGAAGAATTTTTAAGATTTTTTACCCTCCATGCATAAATAATATAAAAAGATTTTGGATTTTTAATAGACTGTCATACGGCGCCTGTTTTTATAATGTAAGATAATAATTTTAGATGATGTAAGATAATGAAAAACAGGCAAGGAGAATATGGGAGGAACCAAACAGAAACCAGATCACCTAGAAACCAGATTAAGGATGTGCATACAATGAACTGCGTTATTGCATTTCAAGAAATGAGCCATTGTTTAATAATAATTTTAAAGTTCTTGTGTTTTTAAAAATCATGTTTTATCATGAATTGCGACAGTACAATAATACCGTAGATGAAGCGATGAATTTTAAGAATATATTTCCTAATTTTTTTACAGTTCGTAATATTGGCTCAAATTAAAAATTATTTTTTGAATAAAAGAGACTGCGCAGCCGTTTCTCTGCCTAAAGAGAAATCTATGCGAATTGTGCGAGTGTAGTTTCGATCAGTTATTTCAACCGCATTGTGATTTTCGCCCAGATACAGCCAACCTTCGACGGGAGAGCGCACCCCTTTGGGTAGGAAGAAAAATTATGTAAAATTTTGTAATGATTACCAGAATGATTAATAATACATAATTTTAATGAAATAATGTAGTACATTAACCTTTGTCGTCCCGCTGAACAAATTTCACAAAATAAACTAAAATAATAAAAATTTTGACGTCATCCGTCTACCTGGCAGCTTCTTTGTTAATGTATCTTATTTCGTCCCGCATGTTTTTCTTTTATTATTTTTTTCCCATTAGGACCTGTAATATAGTGGCACCCGCCACCCTTACAACCTCCCACACTCTCCCACACCACCCCCAGCCACTAAGCAGCAGAGGAGATAATGAGCCATGACAGAGCCTTCGCAGCCTCCGTCATACGAGGAGAGAACGCTAATTATTTTTGAGAGAATCATAAAGAACATTTTTTTTCCACAAGAAAGAAACTTCATACCATCTTTGTTTTCATTCATGTTATGTGTATATAAAGTTATTTTACAAACTTCGTCTGTATGTTTAATACATGAACAGTGACAAATTACAAGAATGCATTATTTCCACATAAGTTAAATAATAATAATAAATAATTTCTAGTTGTTTAGGCCTAAAACATGAAAAGTTCGGCTTAAATTATTATTTTCAAGAGACATTTATGCATTTCTCTTGAAACCTCCAAGATGTTGGAGATAGAAACAAGTGGTTAAGCAGCACCATACCCCGTGTCATTTTGTACTTAGACAAGACGTTTGTTCTGCCATTTGGTATGTAAATATATCAGCATGGTAGTGCCGCTTTTGGCAGTAGTTGTTTGGTACAAAAAACTATCAAATATCAATTAAAGTTTTTTTTATTATAATTTGATTTACGAATAAGTTTACCTCGTAGGTAAACTTTTCTAACATGACAAGAGATTATGTAAAAAGAAAAACAATTTTGTTAAATATATTTTTTGACCTGTATAAACGTTATCGATTCTTTATAAAATGTTTCACTTTCACTAACTAATCCCTAAAGCTATGATTTAAAAATGATATTAATTCTCTCCATATTGCACAAGTGAAAGAGTACTATTTACAATCGATACGTTGCTTAGAATGACTAAATTTCATTAAATTCTTTCCCTACTTCATAACATATGATGCCAATTCCATGTTTTATGTAGTTTCGGGTGTCCAATCAATTACGTTTGCATACACTAACTTGGGGTATACAGATAATTACTTTTATTTTTTTTGTTAATTGTATTACATATTAGTTGTTCAGGAGTAGTGCGTACCTAATTCACACATTTATCCTACATAATATAACCATTTAATATGTGATGATCCTTATATAGCATCTGATGTAACAGGTACGCCTCCAAAACGTGTAATTTATTGTAGACTTGTGAAAACATTACGGGATAATAAAATTGTGGGATTGATAATTGCATGTAATCTAAAAAAGACTATAAAAGGTCATTTAAAAGAAATCTGTTAAAATATTATAGGTTTATGGTGTAGGCATTTTATAGCTTGTCTGAATTCAAAATAACAGTTCTAAAATTGAAAATTTCAAAACACATCCGAGTTCATTAAACCAGATATAGAATCAGACCGACAGAAAGACCCACAACCGAATTAGAATTTTTGTGTGGTGAGAAAAGAGAAAACTGATAAAAAAAATATTAGGTGTATATAATATATCACATTATTTGGAGAAACTCGCTCTCGAGCAACAAACAACAAAGGCATTATGATGAGGTTTCGCTCACAATAAAAACATAATATTAATTGTCCCACATCTCAGCGACATCATTTTCCTTATATCCCGGAGGAAAACAAATATTTCCTAAGTACCTGTACCGACATAACATCATAATGTGTGGACATTAGTAATGACGCGACAAAGACTAATTAATTTATTTCTCGGGAGAAATATCAGCAAGATCCGCCATACGCCTGTTGTAATGTAATGAATGGGTAAATAAACATGGTTGATAACGGGTAATCATTACTAAGGAACAAGGCGAAAAAATGACAAGCTTTAGGGGTAGGTATGTTATGATATAATTTGAGATTTGCACGACCATATTTTGCGGTAATTTTGTGGAAAAGTATTATGGCAATTACGGCAATATGATGTTCACAAATAATGAATTCGTTTTAAATCTCTTTGGTGAGAATAAGATAGTAAATCATTTAGGTTTATTATTTTTTTTTAAATTTCATTCCTGTTTTATGTAAGTCAAAAGTATCGGTGTTGAAAGGTGTTCTGATACTACAGTATGGTATAATGTTTTAAAACATCTTTTTGCTATTATGTGAAGATGGAAATTATCAATTTTGGGAAAAAATAATTATTAAACAAAATCTTCTAGGAAAATTGGTCAAAAACGGAAAATTTGTCGGAAAAAGGGTCAGGATATTTTAATAAAAACATATCCTTTCGATGGTTAGTTTAGTAGTTTATTACGTTGGCAAATTTTATTTTTCTTCCTTGTGTTTGTAAATATTATTTTCGACATTTTCTCATCGGATATGCTGTTCGAAAACTTCAAAGGTTTGTTTTTGAAAATAACGGAGGTCGCCATTTCAGTTTATAACAATGCAAATCTCTACAGGCGTAATAATAACACCATAATCAGGTGCTGCGTACTCATGCAGCTAGTAGATTCCTACGGTGTGCAGGTCTACCGCTCTGGTGTAACTATGATGTTTATCAAAATGATGCAAGGTCCTATAGGTGCTGATATTCTTATCGCGCCTATGAGATTTATTTCGGATTCGATCTTGAGCATTTGTAGTATCATTCGGACGGGTGGATTTTTAGCACGGAATTTGAATGGCGTGCTGTTTGTCATGTTGGTCTTATTTCCATATATTTTTTATGGAAGTTCGCTGCATGAATGCAATTTAGAGAAAACCACCACTTATCAAAACATCACTTGAAATGGCTTTTTGGTTGGTTAGTTAACAGATTTGAGAATGGAATAAAGGTTCCAACCTTTCTCTTCCCCATATCCTTAACCCCTTTCTTCCTTCAGCCTAACAATATTCCTCGAGAGTTCAACTTTTAAAAGAATTTTAAAAAAGATCTCTTCCCGCCTCAAAGCAATCTCCTTTACTAAGTGTGCCACAGTCATACTGGCTTCGGGCATTGGATATCTCACGTAATATACACGTAAAAATAAACTTACATAACAGTCCCGTGAGAAAATTAAATTACGTCTCCACCTAAATTGGCAAGTTTGATAGGTATAATATCACCTCACCGTCTCGTAAGATGGCAATTTATATTTTAAGTGCACTAGCATCTTCTGCTCTCCCTTAACTTGGAGCCACCGCACTCTCTATTATTAAATCTGTTTATTCCTGTGGGGGAGAGGGGGCGGAACAACTTCCTCTGCTAACAGCCCGAGAGGAACGATGGCCTCCCCCCCGTCTCTTCCCGGATAGAGCCAGCTACACGCGGCGGACCTACACTTACTTGAAACCTCACGACAGATTGCAGCGTCTGCCAATGTAAGTACTCATTTGATAAGGGTGTACGTTTGTAAAGCAAGATGTTGTGTTAAATATTAAAAGGTGTTACCATTTTTGGTTTTCGATAAAAAGTAAATTAACATTTGAGGCTTTCAAAAAAATATCTGGCTAAGGCATAACGTTACACGCCTTTAAAAATAAATTTTTATTTGTTGTTTTGATACAGGTAAAACTGCATTTTTATACAGAATGTTAAGAGACGTAGGTACCTGATTTACTCTTTAATCAGTGATTCCTGATATTCTTTGGAGGAAAAAATGTACTTAAATGACATTGTTCGACCACCACATCACGGACATGTGCCTAGTTTGGTGGTCTTAACACACCCAAAAATTGTAAAATAGCCAAAAAAAACGCTAAATAAAGAAAAATTAAAAAAAATAAATTTTTCGGATAAAAAAAAACAACAACAAAAATCTTTCACGTGTTGTCACTGGTTACTCTGTCGAGTAACCGCCCATCCTCCCATACCGACCTTAACTGTACAACACTTTCCAATGTGTTTTCAGTTGAAAACAAATTCAAAAGGCACCATAGACTATTACCAACATTTTAACTCCAATAACCACAAGAATTACTGGTTAAGTCAAGTACGTCTTTTAACACCCTATATTCTTACTTGTGCCCCTGAGGTGACATTTCACAAAAATAGCCATTTATTATTAGGATCACAATATATATATATATATATATACTTATTTATTTTTTTTTTTTTTTAATAAGCATGCATTATTTAATAAGCATACTACCTCCTCAACTAGACAGTTTATTCATCACGCAAGATCGAAAGAAAATGAACAAAAAATATATTTCAAGTTATAAAACCACATTCGGACAAAGAAACTAAACTTGTTTTGTAACAAAACTCCACAACATCCTTTCCCCAATTTAATTTCCACAAGTTAATTTACACTAATAAAAATGTATTTTGAAAGTTCTTTTGGTAAATTAAAAATATATGCTACTTAACATATTGGTAAATGGGAGTTTATATAAACGAATTGGTATTGACATAATGCTTGTTGCAGTGAAAGATATTTTTAGTTTGTGTGACTGTATTTGGAACACGAAATCAATGCAATGGGAATTAATACATTTAATAAGAAGAAAATAAATTACATCGTGGCATCGTATACATATCTTATGTGGGCAGCTTTATTAAATATTGATTTTTCATTTGACAGTTGAAATTTATATTTTCTAAAGGAGTATTGAGTTTATATGTCGCAATTATTTGCGTAATATTTTTCAATATAATCTGAGTGGTCCTTATAGTGGCGTGACTTAATTGAAGAGTTGCACTCAATTTGGCTCTGAACTTGGTACAATCATTTTGAAGAAAAAATATTACTAAAGTCTTTGGCAATTCTTATTATAAAACCGAGCCATTTTAATTGCTTTATTCATAATAATATTTATAGGTGTGTACAAAAAAATATATTCATAATCAAAGACCAACCTCAAAACATTTATTTCATTGACCGAAATGAGTTGAGTATCATGAAGTATCAATTACTCGTACTATGGTATTTTTGATTTTACTAAATTAAAAAAATCTTTTGCAAATATATGTTGACTATTTATTTACCTGCAGTAGAATGACATCAGAATCTGCCAACACGGCCGGTACAGTGAAGGTGCCCTCGCGTTGTGAGATCTCAATGTCCTGGCTGTAGATAGAGGTGGTGTTGTCAAACACCTTCACGCGAACCCTAATGGACTTCTCCGTGCTAACTGCTTCCACCTACGAAAATATTAACATTTTTTAAATTTATTTTTCACATGAAAATTAGGTAATTGAACATTTTTGACAGTTTTATTAAATAATTGACAGATTAATTGAACAATTATTATTAGATGTAAAATATATACGTGGTTTGCCTCTAAAAGGGCCAATGTCAGTTTTGTTGATAAATTTGTCAAGTTTTTTTAAATTTATTTATTCAATTATGTTATTATGCAATTTATAAAAAAAGTTTATCGTTAAAAACGTATGCTGTTTAATTATTATTAGCGTGACAGCTGTTTCGTCTTCTGAGATCATTATCAAACTTGATAATTGACTATAATTACATACCTTATATTTGATTTCCTGAAAAGTAGATTATCACATAAAGAGAGAAAACTAACAGGCACTTTATTGGAACGTTCAGTACTACAACGAAAATATGCCAAATTCATTTATAAGGACGTTCTGACGTTTCGTGGGAACTAGCAACTTCTGTTGGTGAGTATTCGTCAAACGACTTTGCTAACGGTTAATTAAACGAAATCGTATTATTATATTCCGACTCCATTCATTCCGCTACACTAAGAAAAATTACATTCGGCGATTAGTACAAAGAAACTGTTGAACTCTGAAACGAACGGCTGTTTGAGAGACTTTCATAAAAGTAATTGACACAAATTATCAGGAGCCAAACTCCCCGCTGAGAGAATTATATCCCAGTGGCGTAAGCTGGGAACAAACACAACGTAGGTAGGTATTGAAAGACTTAAAAGTTCAGAGTATTTCTTGTTCCCCGGCTATAAAGATCGTACTAAAGTTAGCTTAAGCTTTTGTCTGTGTTTGTCTCAAGCAAAAAAATGTCAGTTCATTAGTTAAATGAGGCAGTAAAAGGCAATAAAAAGTAAATAAAAACGAATATATAATTTAATACTTTCACCTATAAAAATAGGAACAAATTTCCCTTAACTTTAAAGGTTATACCCATCAATGTAATGTATAAATTAATAAGAAGATAATTTGTTAGTAAAACTAACAAATTTAAACGAAACTATGAAACAGAACAAGACACAATTACTAAAATGATAACAGTCCATATTGTTGATTATGAATTTGAAATATTTGATCGAAAAATATGACGTATAATAATTAGATCACAATAGTCGAGTGGGTAAAGATGATGTCCCGCAAAAACAGAGATTGAGACTGTTGACATTTCCAGTTGAGACTGGGAATCTAGCCTTTTGTTCTCTGTGTCCTGTTCTGTTTCATGTTTCGTTTGGATTTTTTAGTATTACCATATTATTCTACAACTATTTATTTTGATTATAAAAACTTGATATATTTTTCAATAAAATTCCGTGTGAGTAAGTAACCTTATAAGCAACCTTAAAAATACTTATTTGTACAATTCGATGTTCAATACTTGTCCAATTGAATAATTCTTTGTATCTCAAAGCATTTGCTCTGAATGATGAACTAAGTGTTTATTTGTGTATGAAACGAATGAAATAATAAAATATACTTAATAATATAACTTACATGATTTTTATAAATTTTCACAAATTAGTATTTTTGTAATTTTCTCAACCACCAAAATAGGCTCATATCTTTGATTATAATTGTAGAACTGAGAAAATAATATTTTGTAGAAGCAAATAATAAAAACTGGGAAAGGGATAAATGTAAAAAAAAACAAATATGTAGTCAACGCGAAACTTCCTCCCAATTGAAGTGTTAAACGTAATTTTTGAGAAGGGGCTAATAAATTATTTTTAATGGTTAAGAGCTTTGTAGTCTTAGATGCAATATTGTAAGTAAAAGCTTATTTTCAATGTTTTAAAATCAATTTGTAACTCTTAAAAATCAGTTTTTAGCTCCTCCTGTACGTTTTTGACAGATGGGAAGTAATTTTGCGTTGACAACGATATATAAGTATATAAACCATGATAGAAATAAAAATAAAGTTTAAAAATAAAAATCAGATTTATTTATTATTAAAAAATCAGGTAAAATAAGTGCAAAATTATCCCAAATATTGTACATAAATTTGTTCAATGAATGTTCATCGTGGTATGTAGGTACCTATCTAGAAGAGTCAATGTTATTTATAAATTTAATGTTATTTTTTGACGCCTAGTAAAATGAATTGCAGAGTGGATTAAAGAAAACTATGAGGTCCAGGACCAACATTACCATATTTTAACATTCAAAGGAATAAAGATTGGTTAGAGTTTTGAATATTGCTGATATAATGAACGAAGAGGTACCCTGCACTAGTTCTATCTTTTGAAGACTCTAATCTTGATTCGAAATTTGAAAACAGTTTTTCACAGTATGTCATGTCGCCGAACGAACTAAAATTTTGGATGCGTGCGAAAGTTAATGGTCTGAAGTTAACGTTATCAACAACAATATCTCAGTTATAATGCATTTGCATTTAAATAATCAATATTCTCGTGGGCACAAATACAAGACATGGGGTTCGAACTTTGATTCTCAGGGTCTATGCCGCCGAAATTTTGGGTGCGTCGGAAGATTTATAATCTGAAGATGAATCATTAACCAAATCTCAAAAAATTGCATTGGTGAAAAATCATCATTCTCTCGGACACAAATGCAAGACTTGGGTTCGAACTTTGAGAGCCGTATTCTTAGGGTCTATGTCACCGAACGGAATGAATTTTTGGATACATAATATAATATATGATCTGAAGATGATAAAAAAATAAAATCTCATTGTGTGACATTTGAAGAAAAAAACATCATTCTCAGAGGCACAAATGCAAGACCTGGGTTTGAACTTTGACAGACGTTTTCTCAGGTACTTTGGCGCCGAACGAACCGAAATTTTAGATAAATACTAAAATTTATGGTATAAAGTTGAATCAATGATACAATCTCAGTTAAGTGGCATTCGAAGAAAAATCACCAGTCTAATAGGAACAAATGCAAGACATGGGTTCTATTTTTAAAGGCTGTTTTCTCAGGATCTGTAAACAGAACTGACTGAAATTTTCGATTCATACTAAAATTTATCGTCTGAAGTTGATTCAAAAATAAAATCTCTAAAATTTGAAGAAAAATCACCATTCTAATGTGCACAAATGCAAGACTTGGGTTCGGATTTCGACAGCTGTTTTCTCAGGTTATTTGGCGCCGAAATTACCAAAATTTTGGATAAGTTCTGAAATTTGTGGTTTGAACGTGACTCAATGAGACAATATCAGTTAAGTGACATTTTAAGAAAAATCACCAATCTAATGGGAACAAATGCAAGACTTGGGTTCGAACTTCAAACACCCTTTTTTTAGTTCTATAGCGCCGAACGGATCGAAATTTTTAACTATCCTAAAATTTTTGGTTTGAACGTGATTCAATGATACAATATCAGTTAAGTGGCATTTGAAGAAAAATAACAATTCTCATGGGCACAAATGCAAAACTTGGATTCGAACTTCATGCGTCGTTTTTTCACGTTCTATTCCGCCGATCGGACCAAAAATTTGGAATCATACTATTATCAATGGTTCGACGTTAAATCAATGATAAAATCTCAGAAAATTGGCTTATGAAGAATAATAAAAAATTTCATAAACACAAATGTAAGACTTGGGTTCGATTTTTAAATGCTGTTTTTTCAGGATCCATAATGCAAAACTGACTGAAATATTGAATTCATAGTTAATTTATTTTCTAAAGTCGATCCAAAAATAAAATATCATTAAAGTGACATTTGAAGAAAAATCACCATTCTCATGGGCCCACATTCAAGACTTGGGTTCGAACTTCATGCGAAGTTTTCTCCGGCGCCGATCGGACCGAAAATTTGGAATCATACTATTATCAATGGTTCGACGTTAAATCAATGATAAGATCTCAAAAAATTGGCTTTTGAAGAATAATAAAAAAATTCATAAACACAAATGTAAGACTTGGGTTCGATTTTTAAACGCTGTTTTTTCAGGATCCATAATGCAAAACTGACTGAAATATTGAATTCATAGTTAATTTATTTTCTAAAGTCGATCCAAAAATAAAATATCATTAAAGTGGCATTTGAAAAAAAATCACCATTCTCATGGACACAAATTCAAGACTTGGGTTCGAACTTCAAATGCCGTTTTCTCTCGTTCTATGGCGCCGAACGTACCGAATTGACCAAATGCAGAACTGACAGAAATTTTCGCTTCGTGCTAAAATATATCGTCTGAAGTTGATTCAAAAATAAAATCTCATTAAAGTGATATTTGAAGAAAAATCATCATTCCCATAAGCACAAATGCAAGACTTGGGTTTGAACTAAACGGCCTTTTCTCTGGTTCGATGGCGCCGAACGGACCGAAATTTTGTAAACATACTTTAATTTATGGTTTTACGTTGAATCAATGATAAAATCTCAGATAAATGGCTTTTGAAAAACAATCATAATTTTCACGGACACAAATGTAAGTACACAGTTTCTTTGTTTTTTGTTGCTCGCCGAAATTTAGGCGAAAATCGACCGCTCTCCCCCTCAAGTTCAAACAACTCGAGGTTCGTTTTGGCGTGAAAGTAGCGAAAAAGTCGCCTTTCATTTGTTTCGGTCTTCAGGCGAAAGTCGACCGAGACGCCTTCCCGTCGGCAAAGAATTCAAGTTCAATTTTGCGTGCAAAAACGGAAAACACGAGTTAGCCTATATTTCCGGTAAACTCGACCGGATTCGTACGGAGGGAGATGTCGGCAAAAATTAGAGGAACTCTGGCGGCGGAAACTGGAAGCGCTCGAGGCGCGCCAAACTAAAGTACCGAAGTTCACTCTTCCGCCGCCAGGACGGCCCCACTCTTGCAAAAAATCGATTTGCGGCCGCATAATTGTCAAAGCTTCTCGATTGGAAATCGACGTTTCCCTGCCAGAAATCACGAGTGTTGCCACACGCGCGGTTTCGAAACGGCCAAATTTTGGTGCATTTTCTCAATGTTTCGTTTTCATCGATCACCATCGATCTGTGAAACTGTTTTTCCTTGACCGTTTATATTTTTATTCAATTTCGAACCTACCCCGAACGCGAAATGATTCAATTTTTTTTTTCGTGCGCCTCTGCCGCTCGAAAATTTTGCGTTTTTCGCATTACTCGAACGTAAATTAAAAACACGATTGATTTTGATCGAGCGTCGGGTCTGAATTTTATTTTTTTATTTATTTTATTTGGTACATTATTTTGTTACAATTTATGTTTTCCAGTAATGTAGGCCTCACTGGGTGGCTTGCCCGTGCCTTCATTTTATAATATGAAAATCTAATCTACATAATAATAATTAATCAGGTATCGTTGATTTTTTTTTTAATTTCACGAAAGATATTTTGAAATTTCCCCTGTTTCAGGGAATGTGAATTAATTTAAGTGGAAATGTTTTTCTTTGCGTAATGGTATCATTGGAAAAAATTTAGTCACGTGGTCATCACGAAACCACGTGGTATGCTTTTTTTATAAAATTGACACGGTCAACCTAATGATAGTATTCCGTCAAAAAGGCGCAGTCTACGGTTAAAATTATCAAAAAAATTCGTCCTCCGAAGGTTTGGGAACGTTATTCGGCCGTTCTACATATGGCGTTCGGTTTAAAATGTCTCACAATAACCGGCTAAAGTTTTGACATTTGCGATTTGAACCGAAAATGCCATTTTTAATCAGTCGGGCTTTTGGCCAATCAGAAATCAGCCAATCATAGACACACCGAAGTGATGTGCTTTTATTTTAGGGATGTGAATTCAAAGAAACGATAAAATTTGTGTAGGTACTTACTTTGGCAGTATATTTTTAAAAATCGATAGTGCTTTTGAACGAAATAAAATAAAGTTTGGTAAAAATAATTTGACACGGATACCGTCGCCCCGTAGTGAAAAACTACATCGATAGCGTCTCGCAAATTTATTATTTGTACCAGGAGCGCATAAGTTGGATAAGGTTAGCCTGGGAGCCATTCATATTTAAAGTTTTCATCTGTTTATTTTTTAACGAGTAGGTACCTAATTGCGTTATGTAAATATTTTTTCGGTAAATTTTTAATAGTAGGTGCAGGTACCTACACAGATGGTACCGGGTAGACGTCCTAGGTAGGCAGGTACTGACAGCGTGTTTTAGCCCGTTTTCTAGGTTAGGTCCGTAGTGTTGTTGTATAACGTATGGATTTAAAATTAAAAAAAACGATCAAATCTGTTCAGGTACTTACTTTGGTAGTTCATATTATTAAAATCGATAATGCTTTTGAACGAAATAAAATTAAGTTTGATAAAAATAATTTGGCACGGGTACCGTCGCCCCGTAGTGAAAAACTACATCAATAGCGTCACGCAAATTTATAATTCTTACAAGGAGCGCAGAAGTTAATAGGGTGAAGCGATGTTAATTGATTTGTAAAATAAACACTTTTTAAATCAAAAGTTTTTCCAGTTTGAGTGTTTGTAATAAATTTGAGAGGCGTGCATGGGTACCGTCGCCCCGGGTATTATCCCTTTATTTTTTAACGAGTAGGTACCTAATTGCGTTATGAAAATATTTTTTTGGTAATTTTCTTTTTTAAATATATAAAGTTTGAAGTTTTTTTTTTAATATAATTTTTTCCATTAAAAGTTTTTACATTTTGCGTGTTTATAGAATTTTAAACGCTGTTCTCTCCGGATCTATTAAGTTTACTTGACTTTGCAAATGCGAATGGTAGCAGAAGTTGGGGACGCCCGAGGAAGACATGGCACGATCAAGTGAATCAGATACTCGAGTCGGGCCATGTCAAGAGTCAGAATAATAGAAGAGTATGTATGAGACGATGTATGAATTTGAATGAGGCAAGAAGTGTGCCTACCTCTGCCTACCCCTGCGGGGAAACGGCGTGATGGTTAGTTAGTTAGTTAGACTTTAATTTTGTATTGATACTAAAATTTATCGTCTGAAGTTGATTCTAAAATAAAATCTCATTAAATTGACATTTGAGGAAAAAACATAATTCTCACAGGCACAAATGCAAGACTTGGGTTCGGAATTTGATAGCTGTTTTTCCAGGTTCTATGGCGCCAAAAGGACTGTCATTTTTTGATATATTGTAGAGTGTATGGTCTGATGTTGAATTTATAATAAATCTCAGTAAATTTGCATTTAAGGTAGATTTCTGATTAAATTAACGAAGAGGTTCTCTGCATTTTCTGTAAACACATGCAATTGAAACATTATACTAACTACCCACATTAAATACCCTAATCAGATGTATTATACATGTTTCACATTCAACCAGCATATCAACGATGAACTTGTGTGTGATGGTTTTTTTCATTTGAATTTATATTCATTTTTTTCCAATTTTTAGAAATATTTTTTTTTACAATCCGTTTTTATACCTTTCACGTTTTCTCCATTGATAAATAATACTGAATGTTGGTATTTTCCGTGATTTAAGTAAGGAGTTTAATTAGAAACCGGCATTGATCATATTAATAGAAGAATCTCGATAAAATAAATAGGGAACATATTTCTGGTTTGTTTTTCCCTCGGAGCTAATTATCCGGAAGCCCGGGGATTGGGGAGCGAGGAGTGAGGAGGGCTAGCGATGTGAAAACTTCTCAATGATTTGACGTCCAACGGATTCCTGGAGAAGAATTCTTATACGGCTGAGGCGGAAAATATTATTATCTATTGTAAAAGGAAAAATCTTTCATGTCGGTGCAGACAGTTGTATGGGAGGGCAGAACATTTAACGAGTTACAATCTCGATATGTCAGTAATGACTATAATATTATTAAAATAAAAAAATAGTCTTATTGTGTTTTTGAGTGGTTAAAAAAATAGTATTGATTCTAATTATACAAATTCTAAATTAACTCTGCAAAAAGTATTAAAATCTTACGAATTGAGAAGCAATTATTGTAAAAATTTATTTTTATAAACTTAAAAAAATATATTTTTCATGATTTGATTTGTCGAATATCCTAAAATACCAACGACGAACGTGAAGAAGCTATACACAAATGTTTTTGTCGCGCGGCCCTTGTGTATTGGACAGACTAACGGTTGAATTTGGCCAAACAAATAAATCTCCAAAATAAAGTGGGAATCTTAACGATATAAGTGAAGAAGTCGTGTCAAAAAAAAATTGGCTTGCGGCCCGGCATAATGGACGGACTTACGGTCAAATTTGCAATTGAATTATTTCTGATGAGCGTATGTATCACTAAAATCTCAGATGTTTCTAGAAGAATAAGTCGGGAAGTTACTAATTTATCGTCTAGACTCTAGACAAATAAAATCTGCTCACCATTATTTTTATAGTTGAAAAACAATAAAATATTTTAATGTTAACTATAAGTAACTTATGTAGGTATCGGTCTAAATTACAAATTCAAACATTAACATGAAAACATTACAAATTGTTAGGAATTAAAATGTGAGTCTCGAGGAACCTCCATTATTATGTCGCCTTAAAACCCGAGCCAGAGATGAAAAATATTTTAAAAAGATGAAGCCTTTAGAGGAAAAAATTGTAAAGGAGAAGTTAGCAAGGAATCGTAAAAAATGTCATTTGAAATTTATTAAAATAGTTTATTTTATTTTAAATAAATAAATAAAAATAAAAAAAATTATTCCACATTAGTTCATGATTATTTTACTTTTTTGAGAGTTTCCTTAATCGATAATTTTATGTATATTATGAGAATGGAGAAAATTACTACGAGGCGCTATTTGTAATTATAATCACTTATATACGTCGACACATTTAGTAAAATAAGTATATATTTACTCAGTAAAATCAGATTTTCAGCATAATGTTGCTATAATAATATTGCTCCTACAACTTCTTACTGTTCTACGACTCTGATACCAAACTGTCTGAAATTTTGAAACAAATCTCATTGTTTAACACAGTACTGTGATAATAAGGCAATTTCAAACTCAATACAAGTTGTCCGGCTATCATGTAAATCAGGTCAGAGTACAAGCACCAGCACCGTAGTATGTCGCTAGCAGTAGCAGGGTCGCATAAACTGCCGGGAGAACGGATCAGAGATGACAGGCTAGATTACCGACTAACTGCCATTTGAATCTCAAATTCTAATCGGTGACTTGAGAACAGAAAGCACAGCACTAAATTGGGGTTCGGATTCTGGGTAATGACAGAACGGGATAAATTACGTCATCCTACTTATTATGTTACTTGTGTAAATATACTAGTTATCATATTCTCAAAGCTATATGGCAGAAAATTAACAATGAAAAAGTTGACGAACAATAATTTTATTTTCATGGTTTTTCTTTATTTCCCCCGGAGCACTTTAATAATAGATAAGTCAGACAAAGCTTTCTACTATAACAGATCCGGTCATAATTGAATACTTCCCTGGAGGAAGGATCTATAATCTATATATCAGATCAAAAGATGACTTTTTGATGAAATATAGATCAATACAGCATTAGGAGAATAGGCAGGTAATGGACTTTTTTTTCCAATGAAAATAACCATAGATTTAATGACGGTAGCAATCTCAATAGTTTAATATTTTATTCACGTCGTGATGGTCGCGTTTATAAATCTCCTGAATGTTTATTACCGTAAATTCTGTTATGTTTTAAATATCCATGTATTTTTTATTTAATTTATTTCTTAATTAAATTTACTTTAAGGTCCTGGAATCAAAAATAAGATACGAAAGTGTAGTTCTGTTAACACCTGTTAGAGAATTGCTGTTTTCAGAGAGGCGTGTGCATTATTATATGATTCCGCATATTTGTGCGGTTTTTAGTATTAACTCAGATAGAGTGATTTATAACAAAGAACAGATTTATCTTTAATTATTCTGTGATCATTTCTATTCTGATTAATTAAGATTGAAAAATTTTATGTCAACGTGATAAAAAAGAACTAAAATTTTCAGTAAAAATACTCATTTTAAAATGAAAAATTTAAAGTGAAAATTCTAATGCGTAATACATTTCATAAATTATCAAACAGAAGAATTTTCACTGACTGTATTTCTGTATAAAATTCTAAATGGTTTAGTTGATAGTCCGGTATTGCTAGAATTGATAAGCTTCCGGATTCCACAACGTAATACTAGAAGTCAGGATTTATTTCAGTGCAAAAATTCTGGGACTAACTACCATGTGTATTCCTCCTTGCTCAGAATAATATTGGAGGGAAACAATTATATCAACAATTTATCTTTAAGCAAAAATAAAATGTTGTTAATGATGCAATTCAGTTATGTACGATAAATAATGTATATTTCTTAATATTCATTTGTAAAAGCCCCGAAAAAGGGCGTTAATTAATAAATAAATAAATAATATACACAAACGTATGATTTTAAAACTAGTTTCTAGTTCTATTACGAACTACAAAACAATTTTTAATGTTTTCTTTATTTCATTTAAATTATAAATATGTATTTTTTAGAATAAAAGTTTTATGTTTTTGGTGAGGAAATTAATGCAAATAATACCATAATAAGCAACAAAATATTGTAAATAATTAATAAAAAGATAGTAATAAAAAAATAATAAGAAGACTATACATTTTAGTAAATTACATCTGTTGTTATTTTGTAATAGTTTTAGTATGAAAATGCAAATCTTTTTTTGCCTATCCTGAACAAAATTCATTTTTCATGTAGATTCTTCTTCCAGGGACGTATTCAATTAATTATCGGCGTTAATTTTCCACCATGAACATAATGGATCTTGAGGAATCATAAAATATAGAATATAAGGATTATTCAAAGAAGATGGAGTTATATACTAGAAAGGTAAATTTTTTACTACAACAGGACTAGGAGGATAGTTTGCAATATGAAGGTTCATAGGTTATGTAAATTTAGAGTAAAGGGTTTTCAGATTATCCGAGAAGTTAATAGCTAGATTAATAGATAAAAAGTCTGTCAACAAACCTTTCCAGTAAAGGGCAGACCCGGCTTATAGCGCCTCTTCGTCTCCGCGCTGAACCTGAGCTCCACATAGTGCTCCTCGCCCGCCGGCTGTCGGGCTCCGCTCGCGCCGCTCACGGCTCCGCCCGCGCGCCCGCCCACACCGCCCGCCCTTGCCGCCGCGGAGCCGCCCCCGCCCTGGCCGGACACGTTCAGGGCACTGCTCCAGACCCCGCCGCCGCAGGACACGTGCACCGTCCACATGCCGGTCAAGGCGCGCTGGCTGAGTCCAATGGAGAACTTTTTGACACCTGGAAAATATAAGTTAGTCGATTGTTATTGGTGAACATATTCAAACGAAATGTCTGGAAAAATTATTTGCCCTTGATCTGTCTTCAAGCCATCATCCATGTAGCATTTACTCCTAGACAGAATTTAACGATTTTACTTATATTTATCTAGCTTATAACCCCATTTTAAATATTTTTTCCCAGAGAAGAAGACATGGTAATCGGTACTAATATTTTACGTATAATTTAAAAACTTATTATAATACCATAATACCCAAAGTCAGATTTTTCCCTTGTGGAATATTTTTTTTCTTTTTTAAATTTCCTTTGATTGTATTTTTATATTACCCTGTATTTTGTTACTATTCCGATGTAAAAAAATGTTCAATAATTCAAAAAATATATATTTCTGTCACAATATCAAGCGTTGCTAAGTTTTGATTAAGAATTAATATTATTCAGGTAAAGTAAATGATTTTCGATTCAAACCAAAAAAAAACAACAATTTTCTGACTGAAAATTTTTTTGTGAGAAAACAATTGATTGTTCTAGATTTGGTAGGTACATAAAAGCTTCAAATCTCATTCGTAAAATGCATTTTTCATTTTTAAGTAAAATTTCGTATCTCAAAACCCAAGCTAAAATTTATCACAGAGATAATATCAAAGAAGGCACTATATTTTATTTTTGCCGCCGAATTCAACCAGCAACCCCCAGTTATAAGATTAATGCACGGGCATGGACCCTGATTTTATCTTAAAAGTTGTGTATATCTGATATTATTAATACTCCAGCGTCTGGACGGTGTAGGCCCTGTGATTGGTCAAATTCAAATTGTGTTTAAATAAGACTTTAAAGATTAAGACACGATTTCATACTGAAATAGAATCGCCACATGTAATACGATATTTATTCAAAAATATCGTTTCTACTCATACAATTTTTGGATAATATCGAAGAAAATATGTTTTAGAAAGTTCATGATCCATTGGATTAATTACATTACAGTGAAAATTATCCACAATTACGTGATTACGTTTGACGTTTGACGAAAAAAGCACGCGTTCATTCAACATGGCCGATACCATAAATAAACCAATCACGCGTCAAAGATAGCCGAGAGAGCGCTCCTCTGGCGGTGAAAGAACGAACCGAGGGGCTGGCGCGAATATTTAAATATGCAAAATAAAAAGATTTCTTCTGGAAGTTTATTTAAACTTTGCAATGGCATCGTTTCTAAAACAAACATTTGATTCAACTTAATGACAATAAACAACAACTCTTTGCATGTACGATTTTGAAAAATATTGATATTTAATATTATTTACGTAAATAATAATTTCGCATTATTTTGACAGAACACCGATATGATATACGCGAAAGTATAGGCACTGCCAACCCAATAAAATAACATGAAAGACAATCGGAAGATAGAAACGCTTCGTTGATTGTAAAATTAGCCAACAAATCTCTAATCTGACATGTACTTATATGTATAATAAAACAATCATTTTGCCAGGTATAAATATTTATATAATATATATTAAGGTATTATTCGGAAACGCTGGACAAGGATAATACGAAATATTTTTAAGTAAAACCTTCGGATTTACCTTAATTAATATAGAAGGAATCTGAATGCATTCGGGAATTTTTGAATTTTAGCATTTTAATTACGTGAATTAATTAATTATTAATTAATTAATTAATTATTTTTTATTTTTTTTACGTGATTAATCACGTAAAATTAAAATTTGCTTTCGTTGTATTGGATGACAGCCGGAATAATTTCTATTGATGACATTTTCTTTTTTTGGTATTCCTGATATGAGTGTCTAGAATTTTTACCATAATTTACTCTATGCAAATATTATTTTGGTATTTTGGTTTCTTTTACAAGTAAGGAAATATTTAAAAAAAAGTTATTATAGGTTAGGATAGGTTAGGTTGGGTTATGCTAGATTAGGTTAGATTAGGTTGGATTAGTATAGTTCAAGTTAGTTTATAGGTAAGGTTAGATTAAGTTGGATTATTATGGGTTAGGATAAGTCAGGTTATGTTAGGTTAGGTAACGTTAGTTTGGGTTATTATGGGTTAGGTTAGGTTGGGTTATTATAGGTTAGGTTGGATTTGTATAGGTTAGGTTAGGTTAGGATAGGTTAGGTTAGGATTGGTTCGGTTAGGTTAGGTTAGGCTAGATTGGATTATTATAGGTTAGGTTAGGATATAGGTTAGGTTAGGTTGGATTATTATAGGTGAGGTAAGCTTAGGTAAGGTTAGATTATTATAGGTTAGGTTGGATTATTTTAGGTTAGGTTAGGACATAGGTTAGGTTGGATTATTATAGGTTAGGCTGGATTATTAAAGGTTAGGTTAGGTTATTATAGGTGAGGTTAAATAAAATAATAGTTAAATAAATCATTTGTGCTAAGTAGGCACTATTTTGCCGGAATATTGTATTACATTATATTTTTTTAATTTACGTTTTTCAATTGTCTCTAGCCGCTCATTTCAGGAATACCGACAAAAGAAAATGTTATCAACAGAAATTATTCAGGCTGTCATCCCATACAGCGAAAGCGAATTTTCATTTTACGTAATTAAAAATTAAAAAGCTAAAATTAAAATTTTCCCAAATGCTGTTCGATTCCTTTTATAGTAATTAAGGTAAATCAGAAGGTATTATTTAAAAATATTTCCTATTTTCCGTGTCCAGCGATTCCGAATTTTACCTATATTAATTTACCTTTAGCCATTTAGGCAATTATTCGGGAAAGGTAAAGTTTTACCTGAACAACTGTCATTATTATTATGCCTAAACGCCTTCCTGTTCCGTTTTTTAACAATATATACTCACCCTCTCTCTGTGAATGACCTAATATCTACCTATTAAATGTAACTGTTGTTAGTATCACTTAAACTGGGCGAAGCCCAACCAAGTGCCGCCCGCAGGGCCTAGCAGAAAAAAACCCGCGGAGCGGGTTTTTAACTGCTAGTTTATGTATATTCTTAAATGCGTAGACATTTAGGATACAACTTATGACTGTCACAAAAGTAAAGGACAAAATACTTTAAATTTTTTGCGAATTTGTGGTGTTCCTCAAGGCTTTGAGAAAAGTCCGGAATCATTATGCGAAACATAAATGGATATCTAAGAGCACAATTTTTCACTAAACTGGGCAGTGAAATACCTTCATCCATTGGCACCTGGTCCCAGACGGCAACTTTGGTTCCTGCAGGGTCCTTGAGGAAAACGGTTCCCAGGATGTTCTTGGGCAAGTGCAGGTCGTGGTCTAGCGCCATAACCCACATTGTAACTGTTAAAAAGGAAACACAACAATTATTCACACATTTTTTTACACCATTATGAAACAAATATATTAATTTACCGATAACCTCGTAAATAAAGAAGATTTTTTTGTACAAAATTTTAGTAACATAACTTAGAGTTAAAGTTGGTAATAAAAGTAAAATATTACACCCCAATGATTCACAATATTACGGCTGTACCCATTCAGGTATTTGATTCAATAAATTTTTTTCCATTAACAGAAACAAACTATTAGATGGAGAGTACGATATCGAAGGCTTTATGAAATAACACCATCTACGACAGTGAGTTATGAGGAAATTGAAGTATTTTTATGTTCTGAAAATATGTAGGTATATTATTTAAGGTCCAAAAAAACAACAAAGATCTGCGATGTGATAAAAAAAAAAACAAAGTTTTTTGTGTCTTTTATTTATTGACTTTGACATGTACTTTTGTTAACTTACAACACTATTTTCGCAGACGTTGAATTAGTGGATTATTTTTTTAAGTTATGTAATTTTCAGTTAGGGACGCCGTTAAGTGTTCACAATTCTTGAACAAAGTCATCAATTTGAAACTTGTTTTGTGAAACAATACAGTTGTGAAATAATATCTTTCCATGTAAGTTCGCTCTCCATTGTGAAAGAGGTTGGCCGGTGTTGTAGCAATTAGAGCGTTAATTGAGTTGGCCTAAAGAACGAGTTTCTTAACTTCACTGTAAGCAGAGACGACTGACTTGTTTTCTGAGAACTTCAACAGAGGATAGTATTGGTACTGACGAATTTGCAGGATTCATAAAGGGTAGTTTAGCATTAGTTTTGACCTTACTTTCAAAGCTGTGAGTATGAATTGAAGTAAAAAACAAAAACCGTTATCATGAATCAAATATTTATTATTTGATCTTTTACATTGGCAGAATTTAGCTGGGAAAACAGGCGATGCGAGGAAAGAGTGAGCCAGAAATGATCTTATTTAGATATGGAAATCTGAAGGCGTCTTATCGAAACGATGGGTTCATAATCCGAAGAGGGAGGACACTTTTGATGATGATGTGCATGAAGTGCATGAATAATAATCTAAAATCTAAAAGTAATCTAGAAATTATCTCCTGTCTAGTAATAAAATTACTCATGTCACAAAATTTATTCACATAATATATTGACTGAGTTTAAAATAAAAGTATTTCTTAGGACGGGTGTTTTCACAAAATTTTGACAATTCATCAAATTTCAAAGTAAAAATTATATTTCTGTTAATGACCACGTTGTAAATCATTGTTTCTTTGAATGGATTGTGTTTAAATTATGAATACTGTTCTAACTCTTGGTATCAGATTTAACAGAGAAAAGAAAAATTTATCTGAATTTCTCGTTTCAGCTTTTTCAATCAATAATTAAATTGATAATTACTTTTAAATTTAAATTAAATCATGGCTTATATTAATATTTTTAAGTATTATGATTAGTTGAGAAACAACTGTCATAATTATAAACACTAAAAATACTTGATGCTTAAGACGCATTCTAATTTATATTTTAAAGTACTTCTACATACCAAAAAAAAAACTATTTTAGAGATTGTTGTAAAATAAAAATAAAAATAATTTAATAACTTGAAATGTTGGGTTTTTACACATCAGTTTTGGTCTGTTTACGCATAAAAAAAATAATATCAGTCTGAGTTAGTTTATGTTGTAATCAAAAGTAATCTAAAAGCAGTATCACACTACATTTACCTGTAATATTCGCATCCCGTAAAATTAAAACGAAACGTGAAACATCATTCAAACGACAAGAAAGGCCAAACCCCGTGGGATTTAGAGTGAATCCCTACATTTACTTACTTGCCTAGTATTCAAAGCTGTGGCTAAAGTAAAGTTCGCGAGCAGCTTTCTATTCCCGTCCCGCTGTATAATAGATTCCGAAGATACTTCAATCTGGCTGAATGGCTTTGACGGAACTACAACTCTGCACAGCTTTAAGCTCTAGACGAGCAGAGCATTTTGCCCATCTGCAGGAGTTAGTTGACGCTTATGGTATCATTTAAGTTGTTGATTGTGATTGTATCGCCAAACTAGTCGCGTTTTGTGTTAAACCTCTCGAAAGATAAACATCCTGATTTAATTTTCATCTAAGTTCCCATCAAAGTAAGCAAGTCTTTATTTTGTGTATAGTTTCTGTTAACACCATATTAAATGATTGATTTAATCCGTCTGTCTCGACTCTGGAACGGAAAGAAATACAAAACCAATCGTGTGTTCGCAATTGTTTTATAAAAATCATTTTTTTCCAATCAACTGATATGTTGAGATGTGAAGACATCGCTGATTGACGCATATACTGGACTCCTTGCTTATACGATGGATACTTTCCACTCAACACCGTGTATAAAAAAACGTGTAAAAAACTAAACTAAAATAAATTATAAAATAATGGTGGACAGGTTTCCTTGCATTAAAATAAATTCAGTTTATCAAAAAATAAAATTCGTTATTGCATATTAATTTTATTTTTTTAAACAAAAACTTAAAATTTAGTTAAAGATTATTATCACTAAAAGATAAAAGACGAACTTAGATATCCCGAGCCTGTAGAATATTACTTAAAATTTTAGGATTCACTGGATACAAGCAAAAAATATGTTATCAATCACCGTGACCGTTTTTTGTGTGTTCTTTGTACATTTAATACTCTGTGTTACTCTTGATAACGAGTCATGTAAGCGGATAAATCACGTTGAAATTGTAGAGCTCGTTCTATATTGTGAATTTGTTGTGAAATAATTTCCAGTTTTATTAGCAAGTTTGCGCCTTCTCGCTCGATTTGCGCCCTGCACGCGATTTCCGCCCGCTTTCCGCATACTGAACCATCCCACCTATCTGAGCGTAATACATACATACTGAGTAGTAACGAATGCAGCATCGTGCTATTTTGAAATCGTATAAGAAAGGAGTCCAGTGTACTATTCATTTATAACGTAAATAAAAAATTGTGGTAATTTAATTAATTAATTAATATTTAACTCAACCGAAAAATAAAAAAAAATAATTTTAAAGATTTCAACATTAATTCATTATTCGTTTTCAAATACGACCTCAATAAAGGTGGAGAGATCTTCGAGGCCATTACATTTCGATGAATCTTTATTGCGTTAATCTGCTTTAACTTATTCACCCCGCTTCAATTTCCCACAGTTCAGAGATAAAGTAAGTCCGGATCTCATCTCCGGTTGACGATGCATTTAAATTGCAATTAGCTGCCGTCAACTTCTTCAACATTCACCCTGTCCCTGTCCCTCTCCCCCTGCTACCTCCAGTCCTCCGCAGGAAGCGGAATAGGATAATTGGAGTTAGTGGAGAGTTAGAAAGATTTCGGAAACTAGTGGCAAATTCTTGATTAATTCGGTGTATAATACGAACTACATTATATTTCGACTGCGACGAGATTCAGTAGTATCGTAAGTTTATGTATTAGAAATTATCGTATTATTATTTTATAATTATTAGGTAACTTCAAGATATTTATTGATGAAAGTTAGTCCAACGCCACCAGCCTAACTAAAAACCATAAAGTACACAATTCAATTGAAAAAAAATTTTAACCCTTCGCGTTTAGACAAATAATATCATTACCAATTCACTTCTTTCAGTTTTACATAAAAAAAAATATTAAGAAAATGGTAAACCTTGACCGCGTAAACGGTTCGGTGTTTTTCTGTTTAATAGAATTATTTCAAATTATACAGGAGCGTCTATAGTAAGCCTCGAAATGAGAAGAAAAATCTTAGTGTTCTCTGTTTATAAATCTTTACATTTTTTGCATTAGCTCCACACAGGAGGCCCTGAGAAGTAAAATGACTCCCTCAGCCAGTATCCCCAAATCTGGCACGCCACATAGTATCGCATCCACTGCCAAGACCTACGACAATCCTCACCCCGTGAACCCGGGAATGCCTGCTAAGTCACAAAACGAAGTGAATCACTCGGGATGATGTTTTGTGTGAATACCGCACAAGAGTTCCAACTGATCCCAACCGTCTGGAGTCTTTAAGACTACGGCATCTCCATATTGGGGTATGCTGTGAGGCTGAAGGTGGTGGGGAGAGAAAGGTGATGGGGAATTGGAAGGTTAAGGAATACCTAGCTATTCAGATCTGGTCACCAAGATCTATCTATCCTGAGGGCAAAATATATATATAAACATAACATTACTAAACAATGGGTGAACATAATATATTACTTGAACTGGGGATGGGAAGGGATGGAACGAACAGCGAAAGGAAACATGTCTTGAATATGACTGTAAAAAAATATTTTTTTGTACATTGATAATGTACTCATTAATTTTAAGAGCTTTTTCTAATTTATAAGGCTTCTAAGTTTTCTTGTAGTTTTCCTTTATTATTGTAATTAAGAATATTCATCCTTGTATTTTTTTTCAAAACTTGATTGTTGGCATAGCGAAATCTGAATAATTATTACTATTCACATCTCAAATGTTCTTTGATTCTAATGTTAAAATTACGAGTTGTTTTCCAGACATAAAATGAGGATCAGTCATTACATTTTAGTTTTAAATTACCGGAATTAGTTAATCTATGGTCCTTTTAGTGTTCCTCGAAAAATTACCGATGATATTTTTTGTATAGAAGCTCGTTTAATATTAGAAGGGAGATTTTCGCAACATCGAACGGAAATTTTATTGATCGATCGATAAAGAGCGCGTACAAGGATAACTTTCGCAGTTCTTTATTAAAGTACCGCGATCTGTACTTGAGAATATTTAAAGAGCGCGTACATGGCTTACTTTCACAGTCCTTTATTAAGGTCCTGCAATCTGTACTTGAAAGAGCGCGTACAAGGCTTACTTTCACAGTCCTTTATTGGTCCTGCAATCTGTACTTGAGAATAATTAAAAAGCGCGTACAAGGCTTACTTTCGCAGACCTTTATTAAAACCCTGCGATCTGTACTTGAGAATAATTAAGGTTCGTTAACTTCCGTAGTTTTTAATTTTGGCGCTTCGTATTCAGCTTCGACTTTTCTTTTTAGACAAACAAAAAAAGTTTTTTCTTCAGCTTGACTATAATAGCAACCAAATCTTACTCAGTGTCTCTAATTCTGCTGAAACTAATGAACTTTGAAACTTTTATATTAAAGTCAGCTTTCCATTGAAAGTATCCAACATTTTTAAATGTGCTTTTGTGAGGGGCTTTCTTAATTAACGCGTCTCCAATGAAAGAATACGTTTTTCTCTCACTCGAACTCGCTCTCAAAGTTCAATTGTTGATGAACAAAGTTTTAAATTCAATCGTGTTGTGAATACATAATTCCTAACTAGAAGCTCTTCCTCTAAGTTTAATCAATTAGTTAGGTATGTACAATTTACATTACTTGCCAAATATTTGACTTTATTCATATCCAGTAATCGTTTGAAGTCATTAACAACGAAGTAACCCATTTATATTACCCATTTTTATAATTGTTCGTTTCGGGATAATGGCAAACAATATTAACCCAAAGATTTTTATATTGGACATGATAGAAATATTTGCTCATCTTAAATTTTTTCATGTAAAAATGATAAAATCCTTATCGTATCTGCATACTGTATAACATGATACTATCTTATCATATCACATTATCAATCATCAACTAGTTTCCTCAAGCTAAGACCAAAACAATAAATGTCAATGGATTTTCGGCCTTATCAGGAATTTTAAAAAAGGTAATTTGATCAACTCTGCTATGTTGTGAATCCTATGAGGAGATAAGATTAATCACCATAGTTAAATTCAAGCCTCTCGAATATATGTGGGAAATGCATAATTGTTTCAATAAATAGAGAAGTGATTGGTACATCAGTCACTCCGCATCCAACAGTATTAGAGAAAAGTAATACATTGTTTTATTGACTACATTCCTACACGTCCTTCTGCCTCCTTCTACCATTACAAGCTGAACTCTACCTGAACAACTCTAGGATCAAGATGTATACGTGTGCCGGAATCCTTTACAGTATTTCTGCAGGCTCTACTTATCCTATACAATTTTGACAAGCAGAAAATAATAATTCTTGGGGTATAGTTTAGATCTGGTATAATTAGTAATTCTATGAGAAGTTACACGCTCGTAGGGTAGGTTAATGAAGAAGATGAAACACAACAGGTATACTCCTTTACAAGCGAACTCGATATCATTCATACTCGGTTGTTGCTTTTGTACATTACAGCATACATTTCACTCCAGTATCATTTCAGCCCCGTAGTAATCGTTCAAAAATAAGAAAATTATAGAAGATGGTTTAAACTGGAGATATGTAAATATGAATGTTAGAGGGAGGGCACTAATATTAAAAAAAAACTATTATAATTAATAGGCGTTAGCGACTGTTGTAAAAATATTTTTTAAATCACAACTATCTAGTTAAAAAAGAGCGTTTTTATAATTTTCGGAGCATACCGTCAAGGGAAATTCATATGATTACTTTATCAACAATGCTTGTAATGATCTGCCCTTTTCAACTTTTTCTTCTCTTCTTTCTACGATAAATTTTCTTTAAGTCCCATAGGTAACTTTTCCATAAGGCTTTGGATATGTATATATCCGGGGTAGGAATTTCCTCCCTGCCTTTTACAAGCCTTTTCTATCCTCTTTATTACACACCCCTTCAACTGTGTGCATCATAATTTGTCTACGTGTTTTACGGCCTTGAACGTAACTATTTCACGTAACGGTTCCGTATAAAAAGGCTTCACCGAACGTTGTGTTGGTTTTTTGTTTCTCGGTTTAGAAACCTAGTTATCTATGTATGTGTGGTATCCCTCGGTTCTTTTGAGATAGAGTGAGTTGAATCCATTACCGCTGTGTTTTAAAACCATTTCATAAACCTTATCTTCTAAGTCGCCTGCTCCCCAACTAACTACGTGATTCTATCTATAGTAGGGTAATGTGAGTATAACAAGGTGTTAGATTTTATATGTGTGATAAACATACGATAAATTTATGGTGTTAGTTGTCGGCGCCATCCATGTATATATTTTGGAAGGGGAAGGAGAGGAAAGGAAATGAATTTGTTCAAGCTAAGATTGGCTCCTCCTCTTTACCAAACAAAACCGATGGATGATAATTTGAGCCAGGCGATCGATATCTGCGTGTCTGGATATCACAACCGGCCGGGTCTCCCCTTGTTCCAAATCGGCAACCTTCACGCCAGAATAAAGAAAACCAGGTCTCCTCACCAATTTCAGAATTGCCCCAACCTCATACACCTCCAGGATAATCTACTTTACTGAGTGTAGAAGGGGTAAACCATGACATCCCTTGTCACGAATCTAGTCGCGGAAATGTGACACGTAAGGTCCTAAGTTACGTGCCACCTCTAGAAAACGTTGTAACTTCCACGTCGTCGGGAATTTACATCCCTTTCTAGGTCAATAACATATATAACACACGACGATCTTGTCGACATTTAGCCCGATTTTATCGGTAGGTTGTGTGCCTACCCATTCAGCCAATTATCATGTGAGATATATGCAAGGTTTACTCGAAATGCCAAATTTAGGATGAGGACTGTCTATATTTTAATATTTGGTTCCAGTAGTTATTTCGTGAGGTTACTAGCATCCTCGTGTATTAGGTATGGGTAACTTCTATTGAATACCTATTCTCTCAGGTAGGTATAAACGGATAATTGGTTTGATTTTTTGCATTTAATTTAAAGAGGCTGCCTACCTTTCGAAAGGTACCTGTTGAGAAAAGTTGTTCGGTTGGTAGTTTTATTTCGGAGATTACCATCTCCCTCTTTTGACTCTAGATTTGTTTTTGTGCATCCCAATTCGTAGCTTAGAAAGTCAAACAATAGATGAAAGGTATTAAATTAGAAAGTCAAATAACAGAAGAAAAGTATTCATTTTGTTCTGTCTGGTTGCATCCGATCGCTTTCTATTCGGGCGGTCATACGCTAGCAAAACTTCCCCTTTGACTGACTGTACCTGCGTCTTGTCCTATATATGAAAAGGTCATTGGCCCGTCTCCCACTCACAGCTGATTTACAACTCGTCTAGCACATTCATTTTAATGAGAACATTATTTGGGTTGCAGGCGTTGTAAACTCGGTTCCTGTACTTTGGTTGTACCCGTCCTTTAAAAAAGGGTCCTCTGGAATTTAATAAATAATATAAAAAACTCACCCTGTTAGTCACCTCCAAATCCTAGTGTGAAACTTACCTGGTTACACGCTACATAGCTAAATCAGTTTAATTTTCGATCTCCTCCCTATCGGCTTCTTTCCTCATTTTAGCGAAATCCTTGCAATCTGTTCAATTTTGGTCCACTCCCTACGCCTATAAAAGAGTAATTAAATAATTCTGTAAATACAATTGTACCTCCCTAATCTCTGTTGGGATTCGAACCCGAGTTTATGATTTGTTTGATTCTCTGGTTTTCGGTTTCCGTGGATAGAATGCCATCTCGTTAAATCAATTCCTCCCTAGCCCGATAAAAAAAACTTCCTGCCTTTAAATAAGTTCACTCTGTTTTAAAACGCAATCATTATTATTATTATTTTCATGTTTTTAAAACAAGTAATTTAGTTTGAACTACATATTTACGAAATCACGTTTAATTTAACACATTTTATATTATAATCGCGATCGCCCAACTCTTAGCGCCCCTGGGGTGATTTTTTCACAAAACGGCGCTCTACAAATTATCCAATTATTATTATTATTAATTGTATTCTCACTGAGTCCAATCACTTTTTCACTTCACACAAACACCGGTTCAATAATATTTCACTTTAATTCAATATTCAGGAAAGCTTTCTAGCACCATCTGAATTCTCTAATTAACTGTAATTTCACACAACACTTCTGATTTGTATCGATTTCTAGGAGCTGTCAACGTACCCGAGTTCAAAACCCAACTGCCTGTATTTTATCCCTACCTTTGGGAATGTGTTTACTTAAGGCCTGTAATCTATCCCATGTTGCTAGTCTAGACAAAAAAATTTCGGAGCACGTTCGTTTATTATTTATCGTTTATTTATGTGGGTATTCAAAACATCACATGCTTAAAAGAGATTATGTTCAAAAGAAACAAAAAAAAAATTTAAAAGCTTCAAAACCTTAGTGTTCAAGCGAAGTAGTGTTAGTAGAATTTCTTCAAAACCTAAAGTGTTCAAGGGAAGAGAAGTATATTATGTTTATATAATTTCGGAATGCGGGGGCATATCTCAAAATGATTTACACGTTCGACAAATAAAATAAACTTTCTAACTTAGCATAATAATTTTATCTGGAAAAATATAACTGCCTGCTAGATTATATTTATACAGGTAAGACCATAATCTATTTTAAAGTGCCTCGGGGGTGTCTAGCACGATATATCGATAAAACCCGATATCAATACGGTATTAACGAAATCTGTCATCTATCGTCAGTTGGCGATATTCAGAATGTGATTTTGACAGTCAGTGGACAAAAATCCGATGCCTTTAGCGTAGCCTCCAAGATGTCACATAAGCTGTCAATGTGCACCACTTTTTTTAAATAATGACGTTCGTAATGCAAAGTAAAAAGGCTTATTAACTAATGGAGGTGAACTAACTAAGCTCTTAGAATTGAAAAAAATTGTGTACACCACCCACAGTCTTAATTTATTTATCTAAGACGCGATCAATTGATTTATTTTTATCTTAGTGAAAAAAAATGATAATTATGACTATAGACTTCGAACCAATTAAATATATTTTTAGTGTCAAGTACATGCGGACTGCTAATGTATATAATAGTAAATTTTCGACATTGCCAATTTATTAGTAGGTATTTTTACCTTTTGCGTAGCCGTCTGACGTTATCATTGTCGATTCTCAATCAGATGTGCTAGTGTTGCCATCAAATCACGATTTCTTATTATATTGTAATTTAATGGGATATTGATATAAAATCGTTGTAAGTTAAGTCCGATATTGTTAAGTTACATGTAAATATCTTTATTTATTATTTATGTGCGTTCTCGTTACACCATATTGTAACGGGTTTTCCAATAAAAGGTGTTATTTTGATATTCAATCTTAAAAGATCAATGGTTTCGTTGCTTGTGTGGCACGTAGCGCCATCCTTTTGAAAGTAAACGTTGTCCAGATCAATACCATCCAATTCCGGCCATAAAAAATCATTAATAATCTCTCAATAGCGCAATCCATTCACTGTAATTGTTGATCCAGCCTCAATGACTCCGCCGGACCATAAACCGCACCAAATAGTCACACATTGAGGATGAAGAGGCTTTCCGACAATAACTCTTGGGTTTTCCGAGCCCCAGATGCGACAATTTTGCTTGTTGACGAAGCCGCCGAGGTGGAAATGGGTCTTATCACTCAAAATGATTTGCATTTGATTCACTCAAGTGAATTTTAATAATTTCAATGCATTTTGATGCGTGTATCGTTCAATTTTTATCAATGGCGTAGTTTTTAATTGTCAAATGTCAAAAAATGACAGCTTTAAAAGTAACATCTACCGAAATAGCGGGCTATTCAAAATAACACCTCTTATTGGAAAACCCTGTATTTTCAGACATGTTTACTTATCCGTTCTCCACAATAAGTGTACTAATTATCATGCCAATTTACAACACTAAACGACAAGCTACTAATTCTTTCCATATTTGTATTTTAAATTATTTCGAATTTGCATACTTTATTTTAAATTACAATCCAATACTTATTGCTTTCCCGGTAAGCCTCTCAGCTTTACAAACCACCTGTTCATATTTATTTCTTTCCTCTCTAACTAACTAATTAACCATCACGCAATTTCTCCGCAGGGGTGGGCAGAGAGGACGGACCACCAAACAACTCGGTCTCGGCACGCACTTCATTCACATTCATACATCGTCTCATATATACTCTGCTGTTATTCCGACTCTTGACATGGCCCGCCTCAAGTATCTGGTTCGTGCCATGTGTTTCTCATGCGTCATATATTCTCTTTTCACTCCTTTTTGCGTAAATTCGCTCTACATGCCAAAACCATCTAAGCGTCCCTTAAACTTATTCATTATGCTTACATGAGCCTTGCATTCTTGACAAATCTCCACATTTCTCATACGATTACATATGGTTTTATCACACCTACGCCTCAGGGATCTCATTTCTACAACATTTAGTTCCTCACTGCCATACATCAGAGTAGGTACCAGCACTTCATTGTCGACTGCTAGTTAACCGCGTTTAGTCCTCCATCTATGGAGTTTCCTGCATTTACTCTTATTTCAATATTTTTATCAGCCTGTCCACCGCTCGTCCTTTCCTCTCCGTCATTTAATAACACTACCTACTTCTTTCCATTTTTGTTCTTAGTTTAACTTTTTTCCTGACTAATCGAGGGTTTTTCAGAAGTCGGTCGAAGTTTAAATAAATTTAGCAATATATAAAGCTTTAAATATTATTATTTACTTGTTTAACGACAACTTATTTCTCTTATTGGCTTAAAAGTAGGGGTAAAGCCATTAGATCGCAAGGAGAAGTTAGTTGTAAGGGTGGATCGTGTTCAAGGAGGAAAGTTTAGTGGAGAGGAGAGAGGAAGAGTTAAAAGGATGAGGATAAGTTGAGTCAGATGGTGCGCTCGGGAATCAAATACTTATAGCCTTAAATAGTTGTTATTACCAGCATAGATGTTTAAATATTTGTTCCAATACTACCGATGGTAGTTCTGTGAACAATTTGTAGACCTCGGGTTCAAAAATGCATGTTTCTGATTTTCTCCTATTCAATCAATAAAATTTCTTATGAAATCAAAAGATTTCTAAGTAGGTACTTAAATATCTATCCATTTAATTAAAAAAATATATTTTATTTAACATTGTTAAAACATTTCAAACATGGAATTACAAAATTTGTTTTAAAAAACGTTACTATGTAATTATTTTTTAAAATGTTCTTCACGCAGGTAGTGAGTGGTTTATTTATGCGCAGGTAGGTGTAATGTAAGGATTGGTTGTTTCGGAATATTTGAACAATTCTTCAAATTTCAATTCAAATTTTCAAGTTCTGTTAAAGATTTTTTCAAGTTCTGATATTATTTCAGTTCTGTCAAGCAACTAGCTTATAATAACAGAACTTGAATAGGACTTTCACAGAACCTGAAAATGCACGTTGAAATTTGATGAATTATTCAAATTATCTGAAACAACCCGTCCTAAGTATCATAATATTGAAAAAAATTGAATTAGAATTAAAAATAATAAATCCATATAAACAGTGATCCGTTAACACGGCCACCACCTTGAAACGGAAACAAAACAAACAAAAATTTACAGATAGTCGAAATGCAGAACGGCAGAACGGCCGGTTACAAAACATTTCTACCTACGGTAAAACAGGTCTATGCTATGCTCAGTGAACAAACAAAAGGTTCTCGTCAGAAGGCATGTTGAGATTTTGTCTGAATGTCCTCTACCTAATCAAAATGTTCTGTACCTACTCACAATGTTCTGCATATACTTAAAATGTTCTGTACTAATATAATTCTAATGTTCCATTCCTACTTAAAAAATTGTGTACCTACTCAAAATGTTCCGTACATACTCAAAATTGTCAAAAACTCAAAAGAAAACATCAAATGACTGTTGTATTTTAAACATAGTAGGTAGTTACATGTTAACATAACATAGATATAGGTTAATTTATAATAATGTGTTTAAACACCACACGCAACAACAAAAGGAAATTGAGTTGTGCAAAATTAACTGTGTGGGGCAGTTAAAATGTTACGAGAGATTGAAAAGAGGCGGTAAATGAAAACAAAGCAAAACAGAACATTTAACATCGTTGGGTGTGTAACTTCACGTATCTATCTCCGTCTACAAGCTGCGCTCTCTGTTCCTTCCAAGAAGTCGAGAAATGAGAATTTTATGCAAAGTGTTTCCTGTGCATCTTGCAAAGATTGCGACGTTCCTAACTAGTTTATTTGAATAGACGTGTTTGATATTATTTCAAACTGAGAAGTTGTCCCGGAAAGATGATGTATGACTTCGATGCAGTTCATTTTCTTTGACAAGTTTTTAATGAAATGATATTAGTTTAGCACAACGTGCACGTCATTTAGCAAAACTCGTTACTGAGTAGATTATTACGTGTTTATCTTATTATTTAAAACACGTCATTTTTCAATATCGTTGTGGTTACTACATTAATTGAGTAACCACACCGATATTGCTACTGCTACATTAATTGAATAACGGACACCTTTACCATAGGTGGTTCGCCACTTTGGCGTTTTAGGACCGGTGCCCGGTTTCATGGGGTGAGGTTTGTCTAAGTTTTGTTTGCAGATGCTTCTGGACACAGTGATCCCCAGATCCCAATCTACCCGTTCAATCTTTTTTCCTTCAAGGAGTGAAATTATTTTCCGCAGAGTCTCTTGTGTGAAGTTACTATTAAAAAATGAACTTGCTTTAACGTACCACCAGATACCCTTTTCCAGGACACATCTTTTTTCAGATTCTCACAATTAAAGTGAGTTTAAGTAATTAATTTTTAAATCCCATTAAATAATATTTACCTGTTTCCCCTTGTCCATAGATCTTCCTGTCCGTTCGGATGAGCACGTCTCTCACGGGGCCCACGACGCGCAGAAGCGAGTGGCTCCTGAGCACGTGGCATTCTTCGAAGTCCGCGCACGCCGCGTGCTCTCCGCCGGCCGACAGGGCGCAGGGCGCGGGAGCTGCCGGGCATGACACGCGCGCGTGAAGCGTGTGCGGCCCTCCCGGCACTAGGGGCACGCGCAGGGGAATGATTCCATGACCTGAAATTAAAAAAAATTCTGGGCGTTAAATAAATTAATAAAATAATTGCAGTCTTCGAATATACATGAGAAATAATGTTCAGCTTGGCAATTCGGTGCGCGTGTTTATACGCACCCTGAGAGCCGCCAAGAAATCTGAAAAAAAATGAGGAGTAGACATGCTAAAAGAAACACATAAATTATGTTGTTGACTTCTATGTCTTATCGGTATACTGAACGAACGGGAGTTTAAATAATGGTATCTGGTGCTGGTTTAATATATTGTTTTATTACAAAGATAATAAGGTTAGTTATAAATAATCCACACTTAGTTTAAACATTTTATGGTTTTAAAACCATCGTGTTCTTTTAGCAATGCTTATTTCTTCAGGATTTACTTAAAACTAAATTATAAATACAGACTTTAATACAGAAGAGGGGGAGAGGAGGGTTACGGGTTACAATGAGAAAAAATATTTTTAAATATTTAAACTCATCCTTATACTCTTTCAAATATATAAAATTATTATTTCATATATTTAATAAAAATGTATATTAAAAAAAAGAAAGACAAACTCTTCCCGTGTTACGAATAACCTGACAATATTTGCAAATCTCCTACTGTAAAAACTAAATATTGCCTGTGTCGTGATGGAGGAATTGTCTAGCTAAGGAATGTGACGCCAGAAGCCACGCCAACTCAGCCACTGACCGATCTAAATGGATAGTGTAAAATCTTCACACCATTGTTATAATCAAAGTGTGGTTTATGGTAATAGAAAGTAGAAGTGAGCATTGCTTTCGAAACATGTTGTTTGTTTTTAAACAACAAACGTGTTTAAAACCAAGCGTAATTATTAATTTAAATGCTGTCTTTGAAAAAATAGGGGTAGTTAGTATAAAGTTCTAAAAGTAATTTAATTGATTCATTTCAAATTCCAATTACACATTTAAAGTGGAACCTATTTCCTCGGAGAGAGCTCCAAATCACGCTTCGTAGTAAACTTGGAAACGATAATGCCTTAAGAAAATCCCCTAATCCGATTTCCTTCAGCTAAAAAGTTTCTTATCGCATTCTTCTACTTTTTCCGAGAACCCCTTTGTCCTGGAGGTGTCGTATAATCTTCAAAACAATGCAATCCTTTTACAAAAAGTAACATTTTAAAGTTTATTTGATACGTAAAACGAAACGAGGCATAAAATAAGCCGTCCCTTTATAAGGGGATATACCTATCTACCTCGTCCTAAAGCCAACTGTCTTCTTAGAGCTGTCATACAAGTGAAAGGACTCGTGTCATTGAGATAAGTTTAGGATTACCCGCAGGGTGATGGGGAGGGGGGGAGGGGGAGGGAGGGAAGCAGGCGAAGGAACGAGGAAAGCTGCAAAGAAAGAACACACCAAACAAAATGCCGAAAGATAACATAGAATTATGGCCGGGTCTGTGACAAAGGGAGCGAACACAAAGGAAACTGAGCAACACGACAAGAATCCAAACCAAAAAGGTTTGATTTAGGAATGAGTGACTTTGACATTTTCTTGGTGAATCATGTTCTAAATTATGTACTTAAGACAAATACGTACAAATTGTACAATTAAAACCTTATGAGAAATGGCCTCGAAATGATGGCACGAGTAGGCATTTCAATTATTCAGTTTCATCAAGCAGAGTTTCAGCAATCTGTAAAAATTATTTGCTAAAATTTTAAGTACCTACTGACGATTTAATTCATATTGGTCCCATAAATTAATTTGTCGGACACTTTAAGTCATAAATTTACATAATGACTCTAGAGCAGGTGGACCTATAAATGATAATTTCGCCAAAGGCCACAAATGTGCCAAAAAATTGAACGGTTTTTAAATATATTCCCATTTTATCAAATTAACTGTATTTTTATTTTCCAATGGACAAATGCCAAAAAAAACATTTTTGCAAAAGTCCGTGTTGAAAAAATGAAAATTTAATTTAAAAGGAAAAAAGTAACCCGTTACTTGAAATTTAAAAAATATATATTTGTTAGCGATGCACATTCAGAAAAGACCTTGAAATATCACGACTTATTCCTTGTAGTTGTCTCAATAGCCTTGAAATATCTCATCACGTCAATCAGCTGTCTCGAAGCACGTAAAAATAAGATCATGGATTATTATTTGACTTTGACGAGCTAAATGTGATTGGTAAATCCTACACTTACGAGATTTTCGACACCACAAAGATATATTATTACTTTATTTTGTTGGCAGAGTGGTAGATTATTTCAGTATCGCCCTGGTGAAAATCCACCATTCAGAATCGAAACGTTGCTTAAAATGGCTTTGGACGTGTTTGAAGACAAAATCTGAATAGCCAGGTACTTCCCAATATTCTTCTTCCCATCTTCTTTCCCTCCCACTACCTTAAACCTTACAACATACCCCTATTGGGGATGCCATAACCTCACTGGGTTCAGGATGTCTAGCATGGACTATCGATAGAGCCCTATGTCAATACGATATTGACAAAATCCATTATCTATGGTCAGTTAGCAATATTTGCGAGCATGGTCAGAATATGATTTCGACAGTCGGTTGACAAAAGCCGTGGTTTTTAGGGCGGCCTATAAGATGTCAACATGCACAACTTTTTGGATAATGTCGTTCGTATGTAAAATCACTGGCTTATTATGAATGGAGGTGACCTAACTAAGCTCTCAAAACTAAAAAAAATCTTAAGCACGATAGACTAAATTAATTCATATACGACGAGATTAATTGATTCGGTTCCAACTTAGAGATACAAAAGTTGTTACGAGTAGTTACCTCACGAACTAATTAACTTCCTTTTTATTGTAAAAAAGTACATGACTTAAGTATATTGAAGATATTATTTCAATTCGACCTAGTCAATTTATATGTATTTTATAACTTTATCAATAAACATCGTTCTGGGTATTAACACCGTGACCGTGATCGGGAAATCGGTATTAAATCATCGGTAGTTAAGCGTGTCGATCCGATATTGTAATGTTATCGATTTGACTGGGCTAATCCCCCAGATGGTTGGGAACAGTTGGACATTCTTGTGCGGTACCCACATATAATAGAGCAAAAAGAATAGCTCACCTAATATTAACGCAAAGGCATCAAATTCGAACAATTTATTAAAGAATTTAGATTTGTTATTTACCTTATTTGGTACGGTTTACAACAATACACGAGAGTCTTAGATCGCTTTAACATAGAACTTTCAATTAAATTTTCTCTAAATTGTTACAGAATTTAAGTAATTAACGTTTCTCCATTTGTTTTACAACTCAGCCTAGTATAAAAGTGTATTCATTTGAAGTTGTTTATGAAACAATTTCAAGTACATAATGTGCATTTGTTCCCGTTCATTAATAACCACCCTCGCCTGCGAAAGTCCCAAAGCCGCCAAAGCCTTATGTGCCGAATTCGTGAACGTGTGCCGGAAGCGGGCATTTCTTCCCTTGTCGCCGGAAATTCGTTCCGGATCGTTAGAGATGGCTGCGGGGAAACAGTTTCGCGCTGCTTTCTTTAATTTTCAATTTTATCTTTTCTTTCCCTAATTTGGCGCCCTTCCAACAAATTTATTATACGTGACACGACACACACGTACCCTTATTGTGTTCCCAGGGCGGGGAAGGACTGAAGGCTGGAAACTAAAACTTTATTTTCTTCGAATTGCATGTGTCTACTAAATTGTGTACGTGTTTTCATTAAAAGCTTTACAAGACTTATAATACACTCGGCGTCACAAATTTCGAGCGTAAGTTTCATCTAGCCAATACATCCAACCAAAACAATATTGATATCAATTGAAAGTACATTTAACGACATCTCATCAGACAATAGTTTTATTTCATAAACGATACAAATTTTCAGAGTACAGGATTTAAAAAAAACGCATGCACGCTTTAAAGGTGCCACAACTTTTTTCATCTTCCTGGGCTATAAAAAGAGCAGTTTGATTCAAATGTAGTTCATTCACTATCCGAACGTTGGAGAGGACATACGTTAAATCTAAAAAGACAACCCCTTAAAATGGACACCACTGCTAACGAAGCCGCTCAAGTGATGTCACTACTACATACAGGGATGCGACAGGTATGTTGTTCGGCAACTAAACTTACGCCGTTTTGCCGCTCGGAGGGTTTACCAACAATTTAAATAGACTGGTGGCTTCATTCGGAGGCGTGGATTAGGGGGATGACGCTCCACATCCGAGAGAGCCGATTGCTCTGTTGTCTCATCAATCTTTCATATGATTTATAAAATTTGCATAGATATAAACAAAATTGATAAATAACTTCACCTCCCTCTCTCTATAATTTGAAACGATGGCCTAGAACACCCTTGAAGAGTGAAAGCCATATTTAAAAGAAAAAGAAGATTTTACAATAGGTATGATTTTTATAATGACACAATCTAAGTATAACATATAACATCGTAAGAAATTTACATATTTTAGTTTATACATTCAACAAACACAAACTATTATAATTATTGGATTTATTAGTAGTAACTTTCAGAAATGAAAGATTTCCTTAAATTTATTTTTCTTCGTCACCATAGTTATGAAATGATAAATCGGTTTTCAGAAATTCATTAAAAATATTTCAATACCCTTCAAAATATTCTTTCAATTTTCATAGAGATATTTTTGACGTCTTTCAATAAAAAATAAATTTATACACGCGTCGTATAAGACTAGAAGCAGAAATAATTTTTGGAAATAAATAGACTAATTCTATTTTATGTTATGTTTTTTCAGTGTAATATCATTAAAAAAAATAAAGACAAACCTTTAGGAATAGATTTTGTAGTAAAGCTCTTTCAAGTACGTTTTGTGGTGGAGAGTAATCATACCAAAGGTTTTCTCTACCAATAGTAACTAGATCTGGAGTGTTGATAAAATTTTTTCAACGTACCTTAGTAAATACTCCTTCTAACTGGACTTAAAAGCTAAAAAAAGCATACACCAATATTAGCTTCGGGACGAAAGCATGGCTTTCATAACAACAGCAATACAACTTTATACTAATGATGACACCCTATCAACTATTAGTAAAACAGAAGAAAATATTGATGGCACACATATCGCTAAAACGGATCCAGCTCTAAAAAATGAAAAATCCAGATGGCAAAATTTTGACAAAATTATCTACCCCTTCAAACACAATGCTTTACGTTCGAATTAAAGTTGGAATACGCGAAAAATAATAATGACGTATGAAAAAATTATTGATAAATTTAACATAATAAACGAGTAGGTACATTACTGACCAACACACTCACACTACAAGAACAACAAACACAAATTTACTGAACGTCCCAACACGTCCTTTGACCAGAAACTCTATGAATTCTATTCTACAATTATATAAAGCCCTTCCAGATGAAATAAATAATTTCCTAAATATAAACAAGTTAAAAACTAACCATCACGCTGTTTCCCCGCAGTCACACAACTCTGTCATGGCGCACACTACTTGCCTCATTCACATGCATACATACTCTTCTATTATTCTGACTCTTGACATGGCCCGACTCAAGTATCTGATTCAATTGACAAACTTTACCACTCTGTGAAGGGTATATTAAATATTTTAAAAGATGCATATACAGTCCATCAACGCAACTGAATGACTTTTTTTCCGTTCGCTGTTCACTTCTTTTCAGTTTTTCCCCTTCTCCTTCCATTTTCCTGACAATCCCAAATCAAAGTCGTCTCAGACAAACGACCCCATTATTTTATTCATGAGCTGCTTCCTTCCCTGCGTCGCATAATACTCGTAAATATTATATGAAGCTTCATTCTCAGTCGAGTTATTCCAAATATCATCACAACAGGAAGTGAATGCTATGCCGATGCCGCGTCGTGACGAATGTCTCTTGTACCAATAAATTCGCCGATATTTTTGAACCGTAATATGAATAAATCGAGGAATTATTTAACCGTCATAGAATTTAAATTTTGCGTAATGCGTCATCGGTTTGGAAATAAATCGACGATTGAATAAAGTTGGTTCCTTATTTTATGTTTACTTACGCATTATCGTGCTCATATAAAAACGCTTGTGCTACTAGTTTCCGAACACCGTTTATAAATAACATGTCAAGTAGAATGTTTGTGTTAAGGTGTATAAGTGCAAGCAAGATTCTATAAAAGGCGATGCGTGCAAGTAGAGTGTCACTTATTGTTACAAGAAGCTCCCTAATAAATACCAGTACTTGATTACGTATATACTTCACTGTGTACTACCCGACACCCCTCAATAAAAGCACGACATCAAACACGGGAGTCATGTATAAGTTCGTACACCACACATACCGTATATAAATAAATATTGGACTTGGTAATTTTTTTATTATAATGTGACCTTAAGGTTTTAACGACCTCCGTGGTTTAGGGGTGCGGCTCTCGACTCTCTCCGGAGGTCGCGGGTTCAAATCCCGGCGTGCGCAAGCCATATTATTTTCATTTTGTATTATATATGTTTGGTTTTACGCCCAGCCAGGCTTTTACATGGATTTTAAAAACGTAATATACCTAGTGAGCTATCTAAAATTATACACAAAGTTATTGAATTAATTTAAAACAATTTTTGTGGCTCGTTTTAAAGTGAAAGATATTTTCAGTATCGCCTCAGTAAAAGATTACCACTCATAATCGAATTTTTATTTGAAATGGCTTTAACCGTGATTTGCGACCAGGCCTGCGATTCTGGAGTTAAACGATCAATCGTTTTCGTATGCGCCGTCTTCGAGTGAAAAACTACTAGTCGCCGCGACTAACTTTTTCGAATGTTTCAATTTTACGTATTCTTGAGCGTCGAACGGTCGAAGTTGGTAGAAGAGATGATTATATTGGCACCCCTGTAAATATTGTCTATGTTCCTGGTGTTTTTGGGATTTCTATGGTGTGACTGTCAAACAGTTATTCGTTATATGTTCGTTATTCAAAACAGAAATGGCTGCCGGACACATCACAAATTGCCAAAAGCAACTCTTAATTGAGCTTGTAAGTTCGGATAAAGATTTAGTGAGTGGGAAATTTTCACCCACTTTTACATTTGCAGAATCCCGGCGTAGATGGATAGGTATTGCCGAGCAACTAAATGCCCTGGCAGGAGCGAATAAGGATTTTAAGCACTGGAGAAAGGTTTGTTTATTCATTTCCATTAATTTGTGTGTATTGTACATTTAATGTCTATTTGTTACCTTAACGCTTCGTTCAGACGAAGCGCTGCCTATGACAAATTTCTTTTCAACAAAACGAACACCATGCTCCCATCTCACATGGGTTTCACGCCAAATCAAGTCAACTCAACACCTCTTTGAAACGTCAAAGCTACGAAAAAAATAATTCTGATATAGCCCTTAACCAATTTTTTATTTATTTTTATCACCACCTTTATTGACTTTTCTGAAGAGTTTAGTTGATTTCATTCTGAGTTGTCCGGTCACCGCTCACATGGTGTTTCATTTTAAGCCTAATGTGTATGTTAAAAATCACGATATTGAAAAGAATGATAGTGGGGCTATGTTACTTCAAAGCCGATTGTTTCGAAATTCAAGTAAAATTGTGTGATCTTGATGTTGTCCTTCTTTTTTAATAATTAAAGATCTTATAAAGTCTCTTTCCACTAATATTTTGTGTAAATAATTAATATAATTCAAAAATATTTTCAGACATGGCAAGACTTAAGGTCAAAAGCTAAAACAAAGAATGCCTCCTTGAAGCGGCATGCGGCCGGGACAGGAGGCGGACCACCAGCTCCAGTAGTCAGCCTCAATGCGACTGACGAGCTTATTTTAAACTGCATAAACCCGGTGCTCATTACGGGGCACACGGGAGTCGAACCGTCGGAGGTCAACTTCGACTTCTCATCTCTCGGAGGACCCCAGCCTGTTGCTGGCTGCAGCAGCTGGCAGTCTGCTGAGGAACCGCTGCTCTTGGAGGCCACACCTCCCCTTGTGGAACCCCCTACCCTTGAGCCTTTACCCGCACAGACTCCGAGGCGTACTGCGGCAAATCAGAGGTTCGAATATTCCCAGAGTCTATCCGCTACCCTCATCGAACAGGGGGAGAGGAATTTGCAAAATCAAAAAGAATTTTTTGATGGAGTGTTAACACTCTTAACTAAAATATTGGAAGAAATAAAGGCCAAATCTAATTCTTAACAATTAGATGTCTTATTTCTTCCAATAGTTTAACCACCAAATTCAATAGAGAATTATGAGATTCAATTGAATCTCATAATTCTCATGATTACAGCTAAAGTCCACTATTTTTTTTTTGATTGGTTAAGCAAACTTCTCCCCTGTTGCAGCCAGCAGTGGCTGGAGAGAGGAAAAGTCGAAGTTGACCTCCGACTCTTCAACTCCCTCCCATATGGTCCGCAATCAACACTGGGTTGATAAATAAAACTAAATGTGGTGTTTAACTTGTATTCAAAATATGTAACATTTTTTATAAACATCATTTTCTGTATAATATAAAAAGAATTGTTTAACATTTAAATTTTAAAAAGCTTCAGTTCACATAAAACGCTGCATTTTTATCATGGATAAATTCAATGTTTTAATTTAATTAAAACCAAAATCGTAGTTCTTTGTCGGTACATTTATTCTTCTTTAGCTTATAATAGAAAATATGTTGAAATAATTACAATCGTAATTGAACAACTGAAACTGTAATGTTTTCTGCGTTATATGATAAAAATTGTGATACTATTTAGTAGCATTTTCGTTTTATCATGGATAAATATAATGTTTTTCTTCAAAATTAACCAAATATATCTAGTATACAAAATCAATATCAGCGTAATCAATGAGAGTTTTATTTTTATCTTTATCTTGGATAAATATGTTTTACTTTTTTTCATTTTTTATTTAATTAAAACCAAAATCATAGTTGTTTATCCGTACATTTATTCTTCTTTAGCTTATAATAGAAAATATGTTGAAATTATTATAGTTGTAATTGAACAACTGAAACTGTAATGTTTTCTGCTTTATATGATAAAAATTGTGATAACATTTTCGTTTTATCGTGGATAAATATAATGTTTTTTCTTTAAAATTAACCAAAGGTATCTAGTAGACAAAATCAATATAAGCGCAATGAATGAGAGTTTTATTTTTATCATGTATAATATAATATATTACTAATTAACACCAGAGTTGTAATTTTAATACAAATCATGAGACTTGTTTAGTTCACCAGTGAACTAATTCTTTAATTTTAATAGAAAATATGTTGAAATAATTACTATTGTAATTGAACAACTGAAACTGTAATGTTTTCTGCTTTATATGTTAAAAATTGTGATAACATTTTCGTTTTATCGTGGATAAATATAATGTTTTTTCTTTAAAATTAACCAAAGGTATCTAGTAGACAAAATCAATATAAGCGCAATGAATGAGAGTTTTATTTTTATCATGTATAATATAATATATTACTAATTAACACCAGAGTTGTAATTTTAATAGAAAACACGAGAGTTGATTGGTTCACCAGTGAACTAATTCTTTATTTTTAGCTTTTTTAACAAAACATATTGACATTGTATGAATATTGAAAAATGTGTTGTTTCTGTATTATTTGATAAAAATTATGATATTCTTAATGTTAAATACAGTTTTTATGATCACATCATTGTTTTCTTACATTTTACATCACTATATTATCACAAAATATATACCCTACCCCTTACCCCTTTTTATGAAAATTGCACGGACGGAGGAGTATGAAATTTTGCACACTCATAGTTTATATAGAGAAAGAGTTCAGAATGCTAATATTTTTTTAAAATTATGCATAAAAAATACATTGAATCAATAAAAAAATGGTCAAATTTCGACCGCTGGGTGACCACTAGTTAATAATAATACGACCCAGACACCTGACAAATAATACACAGTGAACAGAACATCAAAAGGATATAAAAGACTAGTGTAAACACAAAAAGAATTTAGAAATAATTTTGAACTATCCTATTTCGAACAGCTCTACCAGCCAGTAAATCTGGGTTAATTCTATTAACAGCCCCAGCCCCAGGCTCAAGTGGAGCCATTCCTCCAGCAATTAGCCCTAAATCTAGATTATGATCAATCAGGTATTCTGGAAGATCAAATTTATCTTCTACACACATATTGTGAAGCACTATGCATGCATTGATAATTTTGGACGCCTTTTCAGGAGCATAATGAAGAACTCTATGTTTACAAAGACAACGGAATCTCATTTTTAAAACACCGTTACATCTCTCAACAGTTGACCTGATTGATCTTAATCTTATATTAAACCTGTCTTGAGGAGATCCAGGTTCAGCCCTGTCGATTTGGGTCATTAGCCACGGCCGCAATGGGTATCCAGAGTCCCCCAGAAGATAATACCCGGATTGACCCCTCCTGTACAGTTGCTTCAGCACGGGTTCCACAGAACAAGACCTCCAGATAAAGGCATCATGAGTGCTCCCAGGGAAACGTGCATCCACATGCAAGATTCGGAGATCCGAGTCGCAAATCAGTTGGACGTTAATGGAGTGATACGCCTTTCTGTTCACATAAATAAACTCTGGAGTTACTGGATCTCTTGTCTTTGGCGGGAATATGGCTACATGAGTGCAATCGATGCACCCAATAATCCCTGGGAATCTGTATTTATCGAAAAACCAATAATAAAAACAAAAATTTTTAATAGGGCCAATCTTAAAATAAGTAAAAAATGTGATCTTTTTAGTAGAGTAACTAATTTATTTAGTAATAAAATATAAAAATTTAGGAATAAAAACTAACCAACTAACTAACCATCACGCCGTTCCCCCGCAGGGGAAGACAGAGAGGACGGATGCCAAACAACTCGGTCTTGGCACACACTCTTTGCATCCTTCACATCCATACATTGTCTCATACATATTCGTTCATTGGCTCTACATGCCCAAACCATCTGAGGTTCTCTTTCTTAATTTTACTCACTACGCTTACATCAGCCTTGCATTCTTTGCGGATATCCACATTTCTCACACGATCATACATGGTTTTACCACACATACGCCTCAGGGATCTCATCTCTATAGCATTCAGCCTACTTTCATCCTTCCTCTGTCAGTTCCATGCTTCACTGGCATACATCAGGGTAGGTACCAGCACTCCATTGTGGACTGCCCTTCTTTGGACAACTTTTTGTTGGCGCCAATGGCATTCAGCCCACCATTAATGGAGTTACCTGCATTTACCCTTCTTTCAATATCCCTATCAGCCTACCCATCTCTTGTAAACACACTTCCCAAATACACAAACTCATCCACTTGCTCCAAGTATTCATCAATAACCACTATATTGGACACTGTTTTTATACTCTCTCTTTCAAACACCATAACTTTAGACTTACTTACATTCATCATTAACTCATTCTTCATACATACTTCGCTCATCCTAGACACTAGAGTAGGAATAAAAAGATATTCTATATGCGTGTAAATGCTGTATTAAATGTGATATAAATCATAATGTTCTTATAATAAACTTACTTCATCCTTATCTGGTTTAGTGCCTGGATATTAGGGGGAAATTTTACCCATTGTTTAAATATTTGCGGTTTGTTCAGGGCGTTGAACACTTCATCCAGTGCACGTGATATCGAGGGTTGAGAAATTGCAACGTGCAGGTTACAACCCACGGGCAACTGGTAACTCCCCGTGGCAAAAAAATTTAATGCTGCTAACACCTGCAAAACAACGTTGCAACAGATTAATTAGCAAGTTCATTTTCGTGTGAAAGCCTCAAACGTTTTTTAAATCTTTTTTGTACTCACCTTAGTTTCGACATCTATAGCTGAAGAACGGGATGGGGGTGTAATGAATGGAGACACGAGATCTACCAGCCGACGCACTAAGGCTTTGCTGAGCCTAAAGTTCCTTATGAAGGCTTCGTCTGTCGTATCGGCGAAAGAATCGATCCTCTGATGAAACGTTCTTGCGGGTCTCAAAGCAGCGTACTTAGTACAGCAGTACGTACTTTCGACGGCGATTACGAGCGCCCTCGATTCAGGAATAGAGCCCCTGATCCCAACCTTCCTCCTCCCCATACCCTTCCCCTCATATACTCCTCCTCACTTCCTTCAACCTCACAACCCAGATCCACATACCCCAATTGGGGATGCCGTAGTCTCATTGGTTTCAGATAGTTGGGAGCAGTTGGGACTCTTGTGCGATATTCAAATAAATCGTAATAAAAAATGAACTACCTGTTATTTCCTATATATTACTGTCCTTCATTCGATGGAGCACATAGCTTCAAATCTTACGACCACCAATCTAGACAAATGTCCAAATCATGGAGGCTGAATTTATATAACAGGATTTACTGATATTTCACCCAAAGTACACTTACTCGTAGAGATTAACCTATAAATGTATAAAATTTACCTCAGTACCCTAGGGCTTTTCTTCTAGACTTAAATTACTCGCATTGTGGTGTTTGCATATCCGCCCGCATGTAAACACGCACTCCGCCTGGCGTTTTTGAGTAACCTTATTACGCCAAGATATTAATTAAACTACACCAAATATATTCGAAATTTTAGATTGATATTGTGAACGGCTGTGCGGCATTTTTTCAACAAAACTTAATTTTGGATTTCTGTCCAGAATACCCCACCAAATTAAATAATATAAAAAAAAAATTGAAAAGCATTGGCAATTATTTGTAGGTTATGGGTAATTATTTAAAATGTATATTATTTCTCTAGTAATTATTAAAATAATTAATTACTCAGAGATAACTGCCGAAGTAATGCCAAATATAAAATCGAGAAAAATCGAATTATAAAAAATACTTATTTTATAATTAATATAAATAAATGAAAGAAACTGTAGATAGTAAAAATATTGTACATTATTCAACGAAAAAAATTGAAAAATTTGATCAATTTCACACAAGGTACGGAAAATAATAACAATACACACTTCGTAATTCACAAGAAATATATCAGTTAAAGGGGGAGAGTTACCTTGCATTAAAAAGGGTAGTTATTAGCTAGCTTGCATTAAAGAGGTATTTTTTTCAGTTTTTGACAATATTTATTCCGGCGGACTAATTTTATAGAATACACTGTGAACTTAATGATGTTCGAGATGAATTTTCTTATGTGAATTTTCGCATCCTAAATAAGTTAACAAATTCACAAATACTTCTATTTTGTATTACTGCAGTTTCGCTTATAGCAACATCGGACTTCATACACAATAATAAATTGTTTACATTTATATTTTAACGGTAGGTATTATTGACAATAATTATAAAAGTAAATTCTTTGTTCGAAGACATAATAGAAAGATTCCAATACATTACTAGTCACATTCACTGTTTCTCAATTTTTCAATATTTATGATAGAAGGAAGTGAGGGTTAATTCAATGTTTTGAAGCTCCTGCAGGTATTTCACAGCTTTCTAGGTTAAAACCGCTAAAATTTCTTAAGGCGATGCACCACGTAGTAATGCAAAATCATGTGTTTTTGGTTTGAAAATTTGGTCGCCTAGAAAGATAAAAATACATATTGGCCTTTGAAATAATCGAGTATTTTTTAGATAAGTCTTTTTATAAGCCAAGAAAAAAATTGTATAAAGCCTATGAAAACTGCTTTAAAGTTCAAAATCTCCTACTTAAGAAACCATTTTCGGTTATGATTTTATTATGTTATGTGGCAAATTAAGTTATTTATAAAATGATTGGAAAAACATTAATATTTATGCCTGAACGTCCACAAAATAAAATAAAAGGCACTTTTTGGCCATGTTTTTTTCTTGCATAAATCAAAACAGGCGGATGGTGTTAAGCGGGAATTTAATCCTTATTGCCATCTACTTAAGGGGTGTTATTGATAACAGCTCGATTTAAAATATTACACGACGTAGTGCATCGCCTTAAAATGACAAAATGTGAAAAATTTGGGTAATTTTGAATAGCTGTATCGCGAACACTATTTAGTTTACAGAATTTATTTAAAGTGTAAATTATAGCAAATTTAGTCTACTCCTACTACTAGAAAGATCAGGAGGTCTATGGAGGATTGAAAACTTTTTTTTTATTAGTCCTCCGGAATACCAAACAAAAAATCATAAGTACCCCATTTGATGCCAGGTAAGATGTGTAAATAATTGGGTACGCAACACCCCCTTATAATACGCATAGTTAATCTCTTCAGTGAGACAGAGAGAAATATCTGCCCTGATTTTATGACCTAACCGTACCTACTACTGTTTTTGACAGATTTCAGACAAACCGACAGTTTCATACAGCCTTATAGTTATGAAGAGAACAAAATATTTTTATAAACAAAATCACATTTAAAACAATCCATCAATCAGTCTATCGTATTTTTTTTAAATCTCATATTCTCATCTATCCTGATAGGAAATAATCAAGGTAAATGATACCTGAGCCTTGAGATAATCATTTTATGGCTCATCAGAGCCACCTCACCAGTACAAGCACTAGGAAGATTGATTGTTCAATGTTATGTAGGCACTGAGGGTAGGTATTAGGTATCACCAGCCCTTGATCCCAGTTAAGGGTATTCCTACACGCGATTAGCGAGAGTCATCCATCATCAGCTATATGGTGGGATAAATTATTCCGCTCAGTTGCCTACATACTTATTTCACACCGAAATAAAAGCTTTTTTCCGATAAGTTCTAAATATGTTTTTTCGTCCTTTGCTCTAGGTTATATTTCTTTTACCTGAATTAATAACATTTATTTATGACTACCCACTGAAAAGATTAACCGACAGAAATTCGTGGTGGGCGTATCTATGTGCCGAAAAAAACTATAATTGTGCCGTTATACAGAAAAAAAATACTAATACTGAATATTGCAAATTTATTAAGAATCTCTTATAATATATGCCTTATCTGGTTAAAAGGCAGGCCCTAGACGAATGGATTGATAGGTTTTCTAATACACTTTTATTAAAATACGAGTGTATTATCATGATGTCGGAACACGTGTTCATAAAAAAACGTGTTTCTTTTAATTTTCAGAAATTAACAAAAAATAAATTCTTTCACATATCGTCACTGGTTACCCAGTCAAATAACTTTCAACCCCCCACCCCGACCCTAGCTGCCCAATACTTTCTGTTTTTATATACATATACGAGTATATGTATATAAAAAGAGTCTTAAATTTGCCACCTATTTAAGGAATTTAAGATAATAGGTATGCATCGACGAATACGGGTCTAGGGAATTCTCTGCATTCTTTGGAGTACCACAGGGGTCAAACCTAGGGCCACTTCTATTTATAATTTTAATTGATGACATTCACGAATGCCTCAAATGTGCCACTTGTTTGCTTTTTGCTGACGATCTCAAATGAAATTTTGAAGATTTGTAACGGGCAATTTGTAACATTGTGTAAATTACTAATCATGGGCCGAGGAAAATAAATTATTTTTTAATAGAAAGAAATGTGTCACTATGTCATATATATACTTTCGAGAAACCCCATCAAGTTTGATTATTGTATTAAAAAACATATATTGTCAACAGTAAAGTCCCTTAGGTCCTTACCTAGGGGACCTTTGATCCCAAAGACATGTTTTCAGACCAAATATTGCAGTTGACATCATTCTACCGAAACGATGATGGCTATGTATAATTGCATTATAATGTCTAAAATTGAATACGCCTCAGCTGTATGGGCCCCATACCAGCAAAAATACATGGAGAAATAAGAACAGATTAAAAAAAAAGTTCCTTCAATACCTATGAGAATACACGGAGAGTACTCGCCATTCATGCATCACGAAGATTTACAGTACACAAAGTCTCCAGTCGAAAAGTGGGGCTCTATCAATAACGGCGTACAAAATTATAAATAATTTAATAGATAGCCCATACCTCCTGGAATACTATACGTTATTCGTCCCAAACAACTACAACAAGGGACGGCACCATGATCTGCTATGTTCCCCACATAGCAGAATGGACATACTGGATCGGCATAGTATGACACTAGGTAATAATTTTTAAAAAATGTGTTTGCATTTTACCCACCAAAACCTGCAAAATTGGTTATTTTTAAAATCTCCATAATGGATTATACTGCCACAACGTGTCCTTTAAATATATTACTATCCTATTTTCTATTTAGCTTTACTGAAAGTTCTAGCCTTCCATTCAACCTTCAATTACTTCTCTACGACCCGAATTCTTCAAATTATTTTCACTTCAGTCTATTGAAACGGTGTCAAAGAACACTCTTGAAAGGTAAAGCAATAATATTATTTACTTACTTGTGTCGGAGGTAAAGTGCACAAACTTCATGAGGTGGTTCTACATGATGGTGGAAGTAAAAATACTTTTTTCAGAAATTAATTGTTTTTTTTTCATAAAAAAAAATATTTTTCCAAATAATCAATTCAACTTTTTAACCTGAATATTACCATAAAATGTAGAAATTTTGAAAAAGTGATTTTCCTTTTTTACTTAATACAATCATGTAGAATCACCCCCCGAAGATTGTGTGCTTTACTCCCGGACACATTCTATACACGCTGATGCGGCTTTTACATAACAACGGAGCACTTATATGTCATTATTAACTTACTGTGTTAACCATTATTAACAAAATAAAGTTAAATTAAAATAAAAATTAACATAGAAAAATCGAGGAAATTTGTCAAAAAATAGAGAAGCTAAATGATTAAAAAAATATAGTTTTATTACATTATTCTTCATTTTACGTTTTAGAAAAAAACATTCACGCTACGTATATTACAAATAATAAATCAAAAGTTTATTACCACTGTTCAGAAGAAAATCCTGATAAAAAAGTATATACAGAATAAACAACAGCCAGTGTTTACCAACTTGGTAAAAGTTTAATTTGAAATAATATTAAACGGTAAGCAATCATTTTTCAGGGAACGGTTTAAACGCTTTTTTCTTTGAACAAATACGTGGAAAGCCTCAATAACGTAGATACTTAAATTGTGTTGTTGAATTCCACAGATACCAGTGGCGTTTTTTCAGAAATTTTTCTGATTTTATTTGGTAAAAACGTTGCAATTTCAGTTCTGAATTTTATTTTATTAGTGTAGACCTTGCGTCTAAAACAATATGTTTCTATTTTTCTCTTATTTAGTAAATTACAGCCGAAACATTCCCTGAATGAGTAAGATATATGTTCAGACACTTCAAATCTTACTTACTTTATTATTAATCATACATTTATTCCAAATAAGGAATTATATACCTTAAGGAATTACCTATGCATACTTGACTATCGCAGTGACCAATCTTTTTTTAAACTTTTTTCAGTCAGTGGACAGCTCGTAGCAGATTCCGCGCTAATGCGAACTCTGGTGGGATAAAACGTAGTACCTAACACGGCCACCAACTTGAAACAGAAACAGAAACCCAGTCAATTCTCTCTCTTAATCCGTTTTTCATTTACATATATACATTTTTCGAGATAAAATATTTAAGCATCGAGAAGTGAAAATCTAAATTAAAAATTCGTATTCCAAAGTCAAATATGATGATTACATATTAAACGGAGAAATCCTACTGATAAAAAATACCGTTCATTTATTAAGAATATCTTCAAATTATTCGCAATCCGATTAAAAACGGAATAGCAGACCCTTAACGAATGAATTGATAGGTTTCCTGATAAATTTTTAATAAAATACCAACGTGTCTAGAAGTCGAAGCTCTTGTTCGTAAAAAACATTTTCGCATTTCGTCATTATATATTATTAAGACAGACGCAGGTGCATGAACACGTGTTCCGATATTATTACAAATTTACTATGAGTATAGCAGGAAGCGGCCAGCAGTCCCGTTTTAAATGGATTGCCAACAATTTGAAGAGATTTTAATAAATCTGCAATACAATAATTTCTCCTTGTATATTGTGGAGCACGTTTACTAATCTACAAACCCTAAAAATATCTACATGATAATGCACGTCCCTGGTCAGAAAGGTTTTATTTGTTTGCAATTTTCAAGAATTAAAGAAACAATTGGTTTTCTCTATCTCCGTGGAGTTTTATAAAAACACATTCAACAGCCTAAAACACATAAATTTCATGTTTTTAATGTGTACGCCTACTAATCAATTCCAAAAGTTATTCAATAAAACTGTGGTTAAATAAATAAAAGCATTTATTCCATAATCTTATGTCTCCTGATTCCAAAAAAATATCAGAATGTCTAGAAAGAAATAAAATCATTGAAAAAGTTAGAAGATTTCTGTGAAGATGGAAAAAAATCCTTTGAAGGCATGTTATTGCCTGGGTAAACTCGCATTCCGATCGGCTATCCTCCGATTGAGCGCCGGGAATGAGAACATCTAATTACGTCGTGCGCTTGGAGTGTGAACGGCCCAGCGAAGCGGATCAAATGAAATGCGCGGACCCGTTGAACCAGCAAATTAAGAGCGCTCGACTAATGTGTTTATGAATAAGGGATGACTGGGGAAACTTTGACAAACTAGGGAAGTCTATCGGGTATCTTTCTATCTGTCTCTCTGTCTCTCTCACTGACTATCCTTGTGTATATGTAGTCATAAAGGACGCCGCGCCGCTCCCAAGAAATTGAATCATGGCGATGCCATACGTAGTAATGCAAAATCATATGTTTTTGGTTTGAAAATTTGGTCGCCTCGAAATGTTTCAGATGCTTTAATTAAATACTGCGAGTAGAATACATCTTGGCCTATGAAATAATCGAGTATTTTTTAGATAAGTCTTTTTATAAGCCCAGAAAAAAATAATGTAAAGGCCTATGAAAACTGCTTTAAAGTTCAAAATCTCATACTTACGAACCCAATTTCGGTTATGATCTTATTGAATAATGTGGCAAATTAAGTTATTTATAAAATGATCTAAATTTTTTTTGATATTTATGCCTATTAAATTCATAAAATAAAATAAAAGGCACTTTTTGGCCATGTTTTTTTCTTGCATAAATCAAAACAGGCGGATGGTGTTAAGCGGGAATTTAAATCTTATCGCCATCTACCTAAGGGTTGTTATTGATAGCGGCTCAATTTAAAATATTACACGACGTGGTGCATCCCCTTAAACACTTTTCAGATGCGCGACAGAATTAAATGCATCAAGCAATTTTCATGTCAAACTTCAATATATATATATATTAAGATTAAGTGGTCGCTAAAATTATCCATCATTTGTTGGGAAATACATTTTTTATAAAGAAAGCACTTTGTGGTATTTTATTTTTATTTTGTTTATATGAATACCGCACAAGAGTTCCAACTGCTACCAACCGTCTAGAGCCTTTGAGACTTAGTATGTTGTGAGGCTGAAGGTAGTGGGGGGAGGAAGGAGATGGAAGACAGAATTGTGGATATTCAGATTTGATCATTTCATGCAATTTTTCTATTCTGAATGGTGGTCTTACACCAGGGCGATACTGAGAGTATCTTCCGCTCTGGAACATACCGCGAAAGTAGTGTATATTATTAGAGTAATTTGTGAAATAATATAAATTAATTAAATAAAACTTACTTGCGTACCTCGGATTTGCACACGCGACCTCCAGCTAGCTTGTCGAATGCTTTACCCATCGAGCACGGAGGCCGTCAAAATGTATATCACTCCTAAAGACACTGTCGCTCACAATCCTAATTACCCCTCATACCTTTTCTTTCTCCAGAACTTCGTCTCCTTCATTTTATAAGGGGACATTTCACTAAGACATTCCACACAAGAAATACATACACATAGCATTCCCAAAGATGACATAGGCCTTGAGGGGGGAAATATATTCCACTGAACTTCCATTGCGGAGTAACAGCATTTTCACAAGGCTTTATTTATCTTGACTTTTTGAACTATCTAATAATAAACTGTGTCCATACATCTCATCCTAATACCCGTGAGGTATATTAAAACTAAAAAAAAATTCGACACGAACCCACTTGCATAATTTTTTCTGAAATGTAAAAAGTCCCTGTGAAAAAAAAATTTCAGCCTACAAAAATACGTGTAAATATTTTACTGTCATTCTCACCTTTTTCCACCTGCTAAGAGCATTTACAATGCTAATCCCATAACATCGAAATAATAAAGATATGGAAGTTATCATGTCTCGAATCATTGATAAGGAAAACTACATAATTCTGTAAAAACTTTAAATACTTTATTTGAGATCACTCAAATCTGACATAACAGCAGTCAGTACCCTTTCATTAACGTCTTCACACTCCAGCAGATGCAAATATCCCAGCGAATGCACGTCCCACTTCGCGTACAGGGGAATAGGGGTCCATTGATACAGCCTCAAGCTTACAGCATCTGCCTCCAACCACACAGCCTCCCTCGCGTATTTAGAGCCTTCCCTAGCAGTCTGGCACCACCTACACCCTCCCGGGGCGGGGTTTATTAGGTTTACTGATACAACCGATGCTGGGGGCAATCGTTTTACACCTAACACCCTATGCTCCTTTAAGTCACCCTGGGAGTAACACGTTCACTCCTACTGAGATTTCACCAGAACGATTTTTTTTATTATTCAAACAAGAATATTTATTTATTCTAGTATTTAAAATTTGTGTTTGCACGTACATGCAATAAATCTAATATTTTAAAGGTTTAATCTGAATTTGATACTTCTAATATTTGGATAAGAAATATTTTTATACATTGGCACCACACGGGAGGCCCTGAGGAAGATAAATTTTTTCAGGTAATGGCATCATTGGGCATCTCCAAATTATATGCAACATCCTGTGTGGGGGGTTTGTGATAAGTTTTTTAGGGCAAGGAGAGTTAGTTCTGGGAAAAAAGGTAAGAGGGGTGAGTAGGAATCTAGGTGTCCAGGAGTAACGTATAAATATATCCCTCCCGCTGCGGCGCAAGGAGATGGGTCGCGAGAACAGTTAGAGAGGTCAAAGGGTCTCCCCAAAGCAGGCTTTCCCGATCTGACACGCTACGCAGCTGGTGGGCAGGCGCGTCCTGAACACATCTCACCTGATGATCCCTGGTACCCCTGCTGAATCACCAAACGTAGCGAGCTATTTGGGGTGACCTATGGCACAAGTGTTGATTATCCAATAAATAAAGCAAAAACAATTCTATCGATGTCAATTAATTTCCTTAAATATATCTACATTTATTTAGAATTTTTTTGATAAAATTATATTTTTAAATAATTCATTACGTTAGCCTTTTTTGTAAATTTAAGGCAATACTCTCATCGAAAGGGTTTCGTGAGACCGTCTCTCGTGTTTTCAGTGGCCCTAAAAATCGTCTCTCAATAGAAAACGTCAATACAGACTTGCAAACATACTGGGAAATATGAGCACAGAATATTAGATCTCAGTTTCAGGTAAATTATATTATGTAAACCACTGAACACTATGATGTCGGCCATGTGGGTTTTAAACGAAAAAAAAAATAATTAAGTAAATAATTCAAGAAGGAAACTTATTTAAATTTTAACTTTTTGCAAGGCCAGGGTACAAAAAATACATTAAAACTTGGACGGTATTCACAAGATAACAAATAATTATAAGCAATAATTAGTCATCCGAAATACTAATACAAATTGAAAAAATCTCCCGAGTAAAAATAAATGCCGCCAACGGGAATTGAACCCGTGGCTTCTGATGTCCGGTCAGGTGCTCTGTATCCACTGAGCTATGTCGGCTTATTTCCAACCCGCCAAATGATTCAATATGTACTAGTACCTCAATCAACAATTACTGCTTATTATATTTTTTTCACCTGTAAACAACCAATTTTATTTTTGTAGGAAAGGCTTTGTTAGTGCTAAATTTCTCATTATTCACAAGCTTTGCACAAAGACACCACAAATACCAGGCAATAGAAGCGTTAACAATCTTTCATTCTTTAAAAAAACGAGGTAAACTAAAAACATTTTAGATACAAAATTCAAACTTGGATTAGAAAAAAGAAGGCTATTTTACAAATTTTTTAAAGAATATTATAAATAAAGTATGCCTAACACTTAATACCATTACAATACACACTTCATTAAATAGAACCGTATTTCATAATAACGGCCGATTTATAAATATTTTTTTCATTGCCGCCTTTATCGTTTTATTTGTTTACTCTATTTTTTCTTATAATCTTTTTTATTGAACTTCATTTAATCTCAAAATGGAACCTCATCTGAGAAAAGTACTCAGTGAGAACAACACTGTCATATAATGTTTCGAATTAGAGAGTATTATTGTTTCAATAATAAAAAAATAGTAATAGTTTGAATCAAATTTCATTAAAATAATATCTATTTTTGTATCTTCTGCTAATATCCTTGTTGGAATTAGTTTGTGAAGTACGAACAAAATTAGTACCATATAAAACCTAATTGTGTTTTGAGTGTATTGTATTGTATGCATGCAAGGCATATTGGTAATGAGGAGTTTGTTTAAAACTGATACGGTCAATAGATAATAGTTGGTTTTCATCACACTACATAACTGCAAAAATCTGGAATAACGCTTATTTTGCATTTGTTCTATATTAGTATGTCTACAAAAAGTAACCGATGTATCAACATATAAATTAATTGACGTTTGGATGTTTTGTGTGTTACGTAGGTACATTTTCAAATCTAAACATTTCTGGTTAAATTTTACTGGTACGGTACGCCTGTTGTTATTAGACCGAATGTGTTTTATTATGATTGATATAACAAACAAAATTTTACAGATATCGTCAAGTAGAAAAAGATTTTCCCTAATTCTTAAAATATTGACAACGTTTTTTTAAAGAATTAAAACTCTAATTCGCTGTATTGTGTCACTTTTTGTTTATTAAAACTATTTTTTACCATAACTTATTTTTTTCCAAAAAAATCAGGCACATTCCTCATACAAACAAAATGAATTCCAAACGACAATAATTGCCTTCATAAAAATGCAGTAAAATTAAAAATACCAAAGCTTTTCCATTTGTCCATTAGGGCTCATGTTCAATATTCGCCTTGTAGGTACTGAAGTGCAAAGACCCGCGGTACTCCTTAATGCAATTCTTTAGCTTTCCGGAAAAAGTCGCACACTCTCGGCGCGGCGGTTTTTCTCTCAGACGGGTCAGAATAATAATATGTTTATTTACCAGGTTATTATGGTACTGTAAAGTATATCCATATATAGTTAGTAATAACATAGATCTTTGGAGAAATGTATTATATATTTGTACAGGGCCTTTGAGGTGATTTTGCACAAAAACCGCGCTATACAAATCATCCAAATATTATTATTATTATTGTATTGTACATATTAAATGAACACATTTATTTGTGTTCTAGCCTTCCGATTTTTGTCGCTAACATACACAGATGGCTATGCGATAAGACATGTATTTATATTTGTATATTTTAGTTTTTTATATCTTTTCTTAATATTTTGTATAATCCTAAGCAATATTATTATAATCCTTTGTTACACGTACGATGATTGAAAATCTTCACTTAAATAGGAATGTCTGAAGATCATTTCATTCAAATTTCACCCTTATTATAGTTCTTTTGTAATTGAAGACCTTTAAACATTTATTATTGATTTTTTTAGTACCTTCCCACGATTGTCTATACAATACACGCTTTCTTGGCATAAGAAGATTAAAACAACGGTTCTTAGATAATGGGTTCGATATTTAAACCCAGTCCATGCCTCAGTTTTTCAAGAAAAGATAATAAAAATGTTTGATTTTTCTCACAAATACTTTGTACACGAACACAAATTCTTATTGAACGCAACTTAGCTACGCATATGAACACGGAACCTACGCGTGTAAACAAGGAAGCCGCGAGGGAGGTGGAGATATTGCTCGGGGCTTTTAACATACGGGAGCCTGAACAAGTTACTTGAAATGCGCAGACGGGGAAAAGTACCTAGTTTGCCAACGTGCGGCCAGATTCTTTCATGTTGTTCTCTGTTATAAAGTTATTGACTGAATAATAAACCCGAAGCCCTAAATTTCTAAGTTTTTTCATAACCCAGAGCATTTACACAAAGTGTTTTCGCAGAATTGAATAAAATTCAATGTTTAGGAATTACACGGATGAACTCGAGGCTCGAAACAAGTATTTAAGTTCCGGTTTAACTTGTCAGTAAACATCGCAGAAGTTCCGAGAAATTGTTTCGTGAAGAACAGTATTAAAGTAACTATGATATTCAAAGTTTCCGAACAAAGGCGTGTAGCAAGTTCCTATTCCATTACAAGCGTCGCTAATGCTCTTTGATATTGGATTTCCAAATGAAGGCAGATTACGTAGAATTAACTCGATCAAAAGATTGAGCAATTTGGAGTCTGAAAGACAACTTGAAGGCATGTCACAGAGATTAAAGAGTAATTACAGAGATATAGGTTCTACAAAACACAGTTTAATGCACGTAGCTGGGGGCGGTAAGCCCTTTATGCCGACATTAGTGTACGCAGGGAAATGAATTCGCTTCCTAGGCCTGAGCCCTACGTATGTAAATATAATTTTGCTCTAAGCCAGGAGCTCCTTACGACATGTATAATATATTATGTATTTTGTTTCTAAGATTCAAGTACCCCAGTATGGTAATAAATATTAAAGCACCATCATCCATCAAGATGAATACCTAATACATTCACGTTTAGTGCTTTTCTTGGTAATGCATTAAAGTTCTTACTCTTATTATTATCTCATTGGTTTTACGATCGTTCTTATTCCTTTTAAAGCTATCTTGTAAAACATTGTTTAATTTTAGATTTTCTGTCTTTATTTGGCATACCTCATTATAAATTCACATTTAAAGTAAATTAAGAAAAATAGCATTTTCAACAAACAACTGAAAACATTAACTCCGTTATTGTTAATAATTAATGCAGACCCGTGAAAACTCAAATGATTGTCTGAATTCGTAATAATCAGTACAAATCTAGAAGATTACGATCAAAATGATTATCTGTTTACTGTATACAAATATTGATATATTTACATAGCTAGGTACTTTATCGCTTTTCTGAATTGTTCATAAAATCAGTTACAATTTTGAAAATGACACTTAACTTCAAAGCAATTTTGAATTCATTGAACAATAACTAAGCAAAACGCACAGACAACATATATTAGTTTTCTTGGTGATATTTCATTTCTTTAGCGCCCTGAAATGCAAACAATTTTATTTTTGCATTTCATCATAACCTGTGGAGCTTTAAAATATTTTATTTTTAGAATAACATAGTGAGTAAAACCTCAAATTGTAATACTTAATCATTGCATACAATATTAGCGACTCTCAAACGAAAATTTGAAATAGAAAAATCAAAAAAATACATTTGCATCAAGGAATTGAACCCAGGACCTTAGCCTTGCAGGGGCTCTGCTCTAACTACTGAACTGGCTTCTGACTTACCATGGGGAACCCGCTGGAAACTTAATATGTTAAAGTGTATTTACCATAGATGGTCTTGGAGGTAACGGCCACGATGGTGGATTCGTTGTCCCCCCCCTCGGCCTGTGTCTCCAGCCTTAAGGTAACGTTCACTGGCTTCCTAGGCAGCTGCTGGTGTAGAGTGACCAGCACGGCCGTCGTCCTCCCGGGCACTGCTGCCTCTGGAGCCACTACTGAGAACCCGCTGGAAACTTAATATGTTAAAGTGTATTTACCATAGATGGTCTTGGAGGTAACGGCCACGATGGTGGATTCGTTATCCCCCCCCTCGGCCTGTGTCTCCAGCCTTAAGGTAACGTTCACTGGCTTCCTAGGCAGCTGCTGGTGTAGAGTGACCAGCACGGCCGTCGTCCTCCCGGGCACTGCTGCCTCTGGAGCCACTACTGAGAACCCGCTGGAAAAAATACGAAAACGATTAATATTTTGTTGTAGGTTTCTAAACATGTCACCAAAATGTTAATGTTGCACTGAGATTGTATCTCATTTTTCTGAAAAACTTCAGGTATCTCGATTGTTAACAAAATCATTTTTTTTTATTTATAATTAATTGTACAAAATAGAGAGAGGGTTAACATTAAACAAATAAATAAAAACGAAGAAAAATATCAACCGTTAAATAACGATGTGCAACAACATATAAAAAATAAGTTTGTAAAACAACAACAACCGAAAAACTAAAGGTAGTAAAGTTTGGGTCAAAGTGAAAACAAAAGATTCGAGAAATTTCGTAAAGTTCTGAGAGCATTCGCTAAATATATACGATATATTGGCACTACAGTGAATGTTATAATATATTTTCGATACATTCGGGCAAGAGATTGGGAGAAGGTTTTACGATGGTTCTTTCTCTCCTGAAAATCTGTGAAGAATTTGCTCACGAAACCAACATGATCTATAATGCGAAAAAAACAGCACTGTTGGTCATAAAACACGGGGAAGGCCCAAAAAACATTCCCCCCGTCTTTTTGAATGGTGAGATTCTGAAAACAGTTGAAACCACAAAATATCTAGGACATGTCATCAACAACAAGTTAACGGATGATGAAGATATTGACAGGCAGAGGCGTGTACTGAGTATAAAATGTAATATGCTCAGTAGAAGATTCGGGCTCTGTAGTCCACGAGTGAAAAGGACGCTCTTCATAGCCTTTTGCACCACCCTGTACACATGCGAGCTCTGGGCTAATTTCAAGAAAAGAACAATGGAAAGGCTTCGGGTGCAATACAACAACGCCTACCGATTGATGTTCGGACTTCCCAGGCACTGCAGTGCCTCATCGATGTTTACAGAAGGGCGAGTTCCAGGATTTGCAGCTCTGTTAAGAACCAAGATTGCAGGACTGAGGGAAAGGATAAACAAATCCAGAAACATTCTTATCATAGAATCCCGTCTGACTTCAGGATCGAGCATTGAAGACCATTGGAGAAAGATACTTGCTCCCACAATCTTACATCCGATGGATTCCCGTGCTTCTCTGGTTTAATTTCATCTTTAATTTAATTTTAATTTTTAATCTCGTTTTATTTATTTTTGAATCTGTACTTATATCCTCTATGGGATGTGTGGGATTGCACTAACCTCCCCACATCCTGGAATAAAGAATTTATTTATTTATTTATTTGGAAACGAATATGGAAAATTTCGAGATTTTGTAGTAGAGGTACTACATTTACTACTCTATTGTAGTCTTGATATTGATTTTTATTGTAGCCAAGAGAGAAGACTCCACGCGGTTATTAATAATCAGGGAAAAATATTGTCGCGATTATGCCAATAGAGACGTCTAGGCCAGGACCTAAAAAGGTACCCGTACATAATTTACAGGATTCTGGATATAAACTTTCCATCCGTCAATATTTCCTGAAAGCAATGCATCGAGTGCATCAACTAAAAACCACTGAAATGCGGAGAGCAATACCTTGGTTTGTTTAGTCATTGTTACGTAATCGATAACATTTTTTTTTGTTTTTCAATTTATTCTATATCCATCAGTTAGTTTTTTCGAGCTTGGCTTTGCTTAAACCACATTCATAGACATCGTCTAATCAATTCATTTAGAAAAACAACATTGAGATTAGATCTTGAAACGTTTCGCTAACTGGGTGACTGCTAATAACTGATCCATTGTAACCTCCATACTTGCCGTGTTATCTCCAAAACAAAAAAGATTAACTTTTACATACAACTGCCGTTTTTAAGACGCATTTAAAAATAAAAAAAAAAACAAATCTTTGATTTAACTTAATGACATATTATTTCCATTTAATATTTTTTCGTAAATATTAATTTACGCAACACACACCAAAATCTTAAACGCAAAAAGTTGTTGTTTGCCGTCATTAAGTTGAATCAAAGTTTTTTTTAAAATGCGTATTAAAAACGGTAGTTGTAAGTAAAAGTTTACCAAAAAAACTTTTTTTTTTCGAGTTTTTTACATCAATTGAAAGAACAAATATTTTCAACCTTTCTTTATTGCAAGCAAAGCTGTTTTGTCTACCCCTTCTCGGTGTCTGAGAATAAGTTCTTCCCGATTTGTTTGAGACTAAGTGACTTAGGACGGGTTGTTTCAGAAAATTTGAACAATTCATCAAATTTCAAGGTTAATTGTATGTTCTGTGTAAGTCCTATTGAAGTTCTGTTATTATATCAACATGGGCCAGTTATTTCACAGTACTGAAATGATAATAGAACTTGAATAGAACTTTCAGTCCTTGAAAATTAACTGTAAAATTTGATGAATTGTTCAAATTCTCTGAAACAACCCGTCCTTAGGAGCACTAATGATTGAGGAGTTTTTGTATTAGAACGATCACAAAAAAAAATCACGAGGTGCTACTATTACGTTGACAGCAATAGGTAATTCCGAATTATATTGTTTTACATTTCACACCTTTCTGCAGGCACGCTTGCATTGTACTTTCCTTGTTTATATGGATGAAATAATTAACCTTAACAGTGCTTACATTTTTTACATTACGATTTAATGTAAGTACACAGTAACCGTGTCACTCATATTCAATATATCACCATAGATTAAATTACGCAATAAAAGGGATGAATAGAAATCACAACGTTGAGACCATTCTGTGCATTTTGCGCTATGCACTTCAATGAGTTAACGCTCCGAAAACAAAACGCGCCAACAACACAACTGACAGTGGAACTTTTGACATATTGTTTTGATATCGCAGGCTTGGCAATATGGATTAAACTGGGCACCACTCCAAACAATGAACGTCGGCATATTATGCCCAGAAAGAAATTACAATATTGAAATGCCGTGAGCTGATATTTTTGCCGTTGATACATTATTTGTTTTCGGAGGACACTTTATGCCAAATAGACGCAACATCGTTACGTTATTTTATAGGGTCTGAAGGAATTATTATAGATTTGTAAAAACGATTTACAGTAGTAGGTACCTACTATTGTAAACCAGCTGAACGAAAAATACGTAAATTCAAAAATTTGGGTCGGGTGATGTTTATTTTCGAAATATTTTGTAAAAGTTTTATGGTTGAATAGAATAGAGCAGAGGTTCCCAAAGTGATCTACACATTTCTCAGGCGAGTGTGTAAATTATTGAACTCTACTGATCTAAACTTTAAATTATTTTAAAAACCCTTTCCCTTAAACTTTCTTAACCTTAACTTTTATTTGTAACACTGATTAGTGATATTAATATTATTACAAATGACTATATGTGTAGTAGTGCACCCAGGAGGTGGGGCCAAGGGCCCGGGCCCCTTCCAAAATTTAAACAATATTAAATTTATTCAATATACCTTCTCGTAGACTCAGAAATATAGAACTGCTCTTCCTCAATCAACACTCGACTAATTATGCTTATAATTCACCATTGTCCAGAATATGTAGAATAGTCAACTCACGTCCAAGACCTTAATTTTGTTGGTAAAAGTCATAAAATGTTTTTTGTCGCTCACTATGCAATTGAGGATATTTTGTATCACTTTAGTTTTAGCAAGGTCTTGACTTGACACTTCTATTTCATTTCTATTTAATTATGTTTTCCCTGTTTGTCTCTACTTTTATATACCATCCTTTACTCTTGCATTGTACACTGTCCCAAATCTCACGTTAATTAAATAATAAATAAATATAATATAAAACGTAAAATACATTTAATATATAGCATATTTCCAGTGTTTGAACTCGCCCCCCCCCCCCCCCCTCAAAGACAAAATCCTAGGTGCGCCACTGTATATGCGCCATTTATGCTTATAGGTTTATACAAAACACAAATTAAACTTAACAAACCGTATAAACGATTTACTATTTTCCAATTTCTTTCACTCTTATCCTTTCACACTCAATATATTGCCAAGCGTTTCCCTTCATTTCGCCACTCAATATTCAAAAACTCTCGGCATCCAGTGTTGACACTTCTCCAGCCACCTCCACCCGCCAGCCCTGCACCGACAAAATGTGGACTAGGAGAGGGGGGGGGGCCGGCGCGAGTTATCGCGTTGTTTATTCCGAACATATCTCTCAGCGATAAATCGCGCCTGCTAATATGAAGCGCAGGTGTGACCGGAGCGCAGAAGGAAGCTAACGGCCACTTTTTCTCATAAAATTGATGAAATCTGTTACCAAAGAGAAACGCATGAATTTCAGCAATTTTTTACGCTCTTTTCACAAAATTTATCACATGGCGCGTGTTGAAGCTTTTTTTTTTTTTCGGTATGCATATTCTGGGCTTAAAGTAGATATTAATGTGTATTACCTATATAGTAAGTGTGTGCGTTCATGACACGAAATTCGGGAGGTAGGTTTGGGTACCGCCACCCCGGAAACCATTTACTGGATAACCAACAACTGCCAGAGGTTACCCCACGGTTTCGCTACGTTTGGTGACTTAGCAGAGGTGCCAGATTTCACAAAGTTAAGATTTTCCAGTGTCTTTTCTGTATTGATTAGATTTTTTATTATTATCTTCTTCATCAATTGGTATTTCACAACATGAAACTCTTAAATTTCTCTTGTTACCATAACTTAAGGAAAATTCTACATGCTATGAGAGGATTGGCTAGGTTTGATAGGCGACGATGTGGCCACTCGACCACCTAACTTAACTTTAAGGACACATGAAACGTAAATGCATTCTAAAAATATGCAAGGATAGTTATTATTACTTACTATAATTCATTATTATTACACATCAAGGTAATCTTAAAAATAGTGCATGCATCAGAATGTGTATTATCCATAGTAAAGACACAAGTGTAAAAACACAATAGAGACTGTTGATTCCAAAATATACAACAACCTTTGCTCAAAGACATCACATGATGTATATAGCACCTCACGCGTACCACAAACTGCCAATACAAACAATAGCATATGTTATAACTAATATGTATTGCTTTAACGAAAATATAACTGAAAGGCGAATGGGAAAGAACGTTTGAAAACTGAAGACTTTATGAGATATAAGTTGTTATTCTTTACGTGTTGCTGATAGTACTAATCTCCATTATGACTTTTTTTAAATTTCTTTGTCTTTTTAACCGCGTAGCTTAAAATTTTTTTTTTCTTCTTCTTTTATATACTATCTACTTTATTAATTATTCTACTTGACATATATATTTAAATTTAGCAGTATAACACTGAAATATTTTTATTGTTCATTCCTGTCACCTTCTGTCTTTCGAAGAGCAAATTACATGTAGTTACGTAGATAAGGTATAAATTAAATTATGAAGAAAATTAATTATGGTATCTACTTTTAAAAATTTTTTTGTCTATGAAACTGTAAACAGAATACACCAATAATTGCAGATGTATCGGCACTAAAACTGATATTGACAGATATTTTAATTTACTTTCTTAAGCCGCGACGGGAGGTTTATAAATACGATAGATTTCATAATTTTTTTCTTCATATTTCATATTTACGTGCAGTATAAAAATGTTGAGTTATTTTTTTCAGCACGAGTTAAGCCGAATTATGTTTTTATACCAACACATTCTCGAAAACATCCGATATCGTCTCAACATAACTTATTATTTATCACTTCATGAAAAAACATTCCCTTATCTCCCGATAGAATCTCACCCCACGCGCGCTGTTGCCGCCGACTTGGCCAAGAAACTTAATCTGAAAACATTTTCATAGCATTAACATTTTCTCAAAAGAGATAAGTTAAGTCGGTGATTTATACGTCAGGCCACATATCTATTCTTCTAGCTCGGTGGAGGGAGAACGTAAGAACGCAAATAATAATAATATGGCATTGTGTAACCCGGGCTTATTGAATATCTTTTAAATTCGTTGTTCAACGTTGTTAACCAGATGGGCGCTACTGTATCACACCGATATGATACTGTGATACAGATGTTGCAAATATGATCGAAGAAGTTTCACAGTCAGTAAAAAAGTTTGTTATCGTTTGGCAAATATCAATCAGACCTTCGTCGATTTGCCATGCCATGCCAGCAACTACATAATATATTGTGAATTAAACTCAAACTTTATTTAATCCACTTTGAATTGCAACGAAATCTACTTTTTTTCTTAATTTCATTATGTTCGAAAAATTCCAAAAAAAAATTACAGAAAATATTTAAATCATTTCACCATAAGATAAACCGCCATAATAAAGCTACGCTTGTGTGCATGGGGGGTGTATCATAGTGTTCGTTATTTTTTTTAATTATGTGCTATAAAGCATTCAGTTTATATTTGCAGTGTGTTTTTTAACGTGAAGTTTAAAATCATGTTACGTTATTTATATTTCTGATACCTTCCGCTATGAATAAAAAAAAAATACCCCAAAATATTTGTATTTAAATTGACCCATTGTTATTTCACATTTTAGAGTTGGGAGAGTTGAAATTCGTCCGAGTAATCTATTATTTTAAACTAGTTTAGTTTTATTTAGAATATTATCTTAATAAATATGTAATGTTGCATGTAAGAAGTATAATGTGTTTAGTTTTATGACTTTAAATTCTGTAAATATAAGTTCTAATGAACATATAAATGGTTTAAAAAGAGTTGTTTTAAAGGTATTATTATGCTATGTAAAGCACTTCTACATGTTTCGAAAACAACGTTATCTTCATCTAAATGAAACGTATTCTAATATTAAAAATAGATTAACATTGCGGGAAGGGGTAGAAGACGGAAGGAAGATGGTGGAAGGGTAGGGAGTTAGGGAGTTAATTATTAAATTACGTGGTCTTTATAAGGAACACACTATAAAGAGAACATTTTCCTCGAAAAATGTTGTATTTGCATCAAATCAATTTCTGTAAACAAAGAATATGGACTTTAATTCACTAATTATGTCTATACAAAAAAATAATAATAATAATAATGTTTAAACACCAACATCTGCGATTGCCCTCCTCTAGAAAAAACAGATCAAATAAAGTATCTAGGAATCGTAATTGACCATAACCTTAGATGGATACCTCACATCAAACAAATCACAAATAAACTTCTCAAAACAATACACATTTTCCTTAACATAAGAAACATATATAAAATAAAACAATTGAAAACAATATATTTTGCACTCTGCCAATCAATAATAGAATATGGAATTATTGCTTGGGGAGGAGCAACAAACTCGGCTATCAATTACATAGAAACCGCACAGAAAACGATCTTAAAGGTAATACTAAAAAAACATAGACTGACCGATACAGACCAAATATTCAACAGCTGTGACGTACTAGATATACGCCAATTATACATTAAAACACTACTAAACTACATTTTTAACAAAAAAAATAAATTTCAACACACACAAAATAACACTAACAGACCAGTTAGACAAGCGTACAAAGAAAACATTAAAACTCCAACAGTAAATTCAACCTTTGGACAAAGACACTACCAATACCATGCAATAAAAGCTTTCAACAGTCTAAAAATTGAAATTAAAATTGAGGAAAATAAAAATAAATTCACACACAAAATTACAAAATGGATTAAACAACAAAAAAGACAATATTACCAAAATGTCATAGCATAAAATAAAAATAAAACCTACACGTAACACACAAAACCAACATAAACACACATCACTCACAAACACACAAGATTATTTTCATTGTATTATTTTTTAATTTTAAATGTATTATTATGTATTTTTATTTTTAATTTTAAATTTATTATTTTCTTTTCAAATTTACTATCTTAGATTTTCATATTATAAAATGAAGGCCTCAGCACGGGCAAGCCACCCAGTGAGGCCTACATTACTGGAAAACATAAATTGTAACAAAATAATGTACCAAATAAAAATAAAATAAAATACAAAGTAAAAACCCTCCATAAAACTATTCATCGAAAATTTTAATAAATTTTGTAACATAACGTTCATGAATGGATCTGTTTAACGTATTTTAAAATATCACTTCTTATAACAACATACCTTATTCGTATATATATGTTTTTCGAATTTGGTTACGTCAGAGGATTGATCCGTAGGATTGCTTATATTCTCAGTAAGTACGTATTAACTTTTATGGATATTATTGAAAAACATGTTTGATAATCTAGTGCAACGTGCATCTAGCGGAAAATGACCAACCAACCATGTTAATAAACTACCAAAGTTAAGGAGCGAAGGTAGGAAAAACGGACATGTCCGTATTAAAATTAAATATTTTTTCACGTCAGTGAGGTGAGAAAATGCAGACAAAAACGTATTTCTAAATTCAATTTCCTAAACGATTGCCGTGGAAAACTCTGGGATTTATCAGATATAAAACCTTGTAGTCGGAGACTTATTTCGACGAACACTATATTATTTGAAAAGGAATTGAAATAAAAAAGCTTAAGTAGTTAACATCCCCAAGACGTTCTGCGGGGTAAAGTCTGCACTTCTAAAGACTTAGAAGCTTCTAGTCTTGAAAAGCGAATTGATTATTTTTTTGACAAATATGAACTTCTCAGACTATATTGACTTTGAAGATTAAGACTGGTTTTATAGAAATAATTGGACGTCTAACAGGCAGTCACTTGAAACAAAGTCAAAAAGCCTGACTGATTATATCCATTTGAGTTAAACTTAATGATATAAAGCTTTAGGGCTGTCAGATGCATTCAACTCTAAATGGAAGCAGCAAGTTACCCTTCAAATGCCATTTGCAAAATCTTATTTATTTTGTGCGTGATGAGAAAGTTATGTGATATAATTTATAACTTTAAATAATTACAAACCGCAGAAAATCTGCAGGCAAGAGACTCTCTGAAGGTTTTTTATTGCCTTGTAAAATTTCTATATAGAGTTTATTGTCTAGCGCTACGATTTTCAACCGGCATATCATTTTCATCGTGAGCTATTCATAATCTATTTTATTTTGAATGCACAATATTATTTTTATGGAAAAGAAAGTGGCTGATAATATATATATATATATTTTTTATATTATTTTAATATACATCATATGGGTTACATTAATACATACATATTTTCCAAAATATAATATTAAGGTTCATAATTGGTCATGTATACCTTATCAGAAAAGAGGAGCTCTTGTGCCTGATAAGGGAGCCACGATTCTTACTTAGATTCAATGTTATAATATTATGTTATGTGTAAAATATATAATAATAATATATATATATTTTTTTATTTTTTTTTAATATAAGTTTTTTGGGAAAAAAAGTTTGATTTTATTTATTTGTTCTTGTTGGTTCGTAATACAGCGCAATTCGGAAGGGAGATTATTGGATAATTATACTGGATATATTTGGATTATTGGATATATTTGGATAATTTACAAAGCGCCGTTTTTTTGTGAAAAATCAACTAAAGAGCAAAGATAATCAGCAGTGTTAAATAATGTAGACCATCATCCAGAATCGAACATTGCTTAAAATTACGTGTTTGTTGACCAGATATGAATATCAAGGTTCTTCCACACCTTCTTTTTCCCCATCTCCACTACCTTTAGCCTTACGACACACTCGCGATTGGGGATGCCATGGTCTCAGTGCCTCAGACGGTTGGGCATAATAAAGCAAGAATAATTTAAAAAAAAATTAAACACCGTTTTAAGCACGTATGCTAAGGCCAGACGAGAGTAATTTTGTGATTTGTACGTCACGTTTTTTGAGTAGCGTAATTTACGCTGAATTCGGTTTCATATAAAAAGTCCGGTTTGGGACACACGGCTACGCAAAATAAGTTGCCTGCCAACCTACGACTCAAAAAATGCAACACATAATTCATAAAATTACGCTCTACTGGCCTCAGCCTAAGCAGTGACATACAAAGACATTTTATTCTGACTACCAAGATTTTCCATGGCTGATTTCAATCTATTTTTTTAAGAGCCGTTAGGTTTTTATTCCCAAAATAAAGTACGAAGCTATGCTGACGAAAAGATCATGAAACCTGAAAAAATAGCGATGTCTGATTTTTTAACATAACTTTAAATATAATCATTTTTGTTCAACTACCTATTTTGTTGTTGTATAAAGACACAAAATTCGTAAAATATTACCGTCACCTACGTAGGTAGGAGGTCAAATTTAATAAGGCTTCAAACATAGTGAGGTTTATCTCACGTTGTCATTTTTTTGGCATAAACACCCACACGAATATACGCTTTCAGATAGTGACTTTTTTTGTTAAAATTTTTGAATCATATTTACATAATTAACAGTTATACAAATACAATTACAATATAGTGTGTAGCAAAACATCCAAAAACGACAAATTTTGTGACATGACAGAAAAAAAAGATACGGCACCGAAAATGAAATATTTTAAACGTTGTGCGCCAAATGTAATGGTATAATGTAATGTAGGTACATTCCAATGTTTACAAAAAACGATAGAGCAGAGATCTCAATCTCTAGATTGTGGGATTAATTTCCTGTCAAGTAAGTTGGGTGATCATAAATAATAAGAGTGAATTCTTAATGGAAAATATATTGAAACCATCAAAAGTTACAACAAAGGAATACAAAAGATACCAATGAAAACATAGGAATAAAAGTAAGCACATACCAGATGGACTCCTGAACCAAACTAAACTAACTTTACGTGAACGAGAAACGAAGGGATAACAACGGATGGCGAACGAAGACTTGTATCCGGAAGCGGGGAACGGACCCGGGACGAAAGCCAGGACATCCTTCCCTTAGTGGAAGTGGGAGGACGCATCTCCTTCAATGGACGCCGGCAGGGACATCAGGTCTGCAGCACGTGGTAGTCAACCAGACTCTTCTTACGGAACCAGGACAGCAATCCGTTCTCTTAGTGGAAGCGGGAGGACGCAGCACCTCCAAGGTACGCCTGCAGGAACATCAGGTCTGCAGCACGTGGTAACCAATCAGACTCTTCTACGGAGCCAGGACAGCAATTCGTTCTCTCGCGACACGGGGATACTCCGCCAAGAACTACTAGCCACAGCTAGGACCAAACCATTCGCGGTTTCAATTCCGAAACACGAGTTTTACAAATATGACCAGCGGCCAACACTCAATAAAAGCGGGATTCCATAATCACCACTAAAATAATAATCAACACGAACTATTCGTGAAAGGTAAAACACCCCGCGCCCTTTTTAAAAGAAGATAATAACTTCTATTCACATGATTAACTCAGATTGAAACCCCTTAAAAGGCGAGTGACTGGATCCACCGACTGGCTGCCCTAGCCGGTCGGGGAGGAAGTGACCATAAACAAAACTGTCCTTCCTTCCTTAAAAATATTGCCAAAGTTCGAAAAAAAACACCATAGACAAAATAACCCCAATTAAGCAAGAACTACACTTGTCACAAATATTTATGTGCCAATGAGTATTACAATAATTATAATCACAATTCTAGATTAAGGTATTTACTATCATTATGTATACTAAATCTGATAGACTTAAAAGCTTTCAATACTTCGTTCGTAAGCTATTAAACGATTATCTCTATTATACTAAAATAAAGTCATATAAGAAATAAAGTAAATAAAGTCACTATCCGTGTCTGTCTAAGCGCACAAACAGACAGACACGGATATTGACTTTTTTTTTTCTATTATACTAAAATAAAGTCACTATCCGTGTCTGTCTAAGCGCACAAACAGACAGACACGGATAGTGACTTTATTTCTCTATTATACTAAAATAAAGTCACTATCCGTGTCTGTCTAAGCGCACAAACAGACAGACACGGATAGTGACTTTATTTCTCTATTATACTAAAATAAAGTCACTATCCGTGTCTGTCTAAGCGCACAAACAAACAGACACGGATAGTGACTTTATTTCTCTATTATACTAAAATAAAGTCACTATCCGTGTCTGTCTAAGCGCACAAACAGACAGACACGGATAGTGACATAATTTCTCTATTATACTAAAATTAAGTCACTATCCGTGTCTGTCTAAGCGCACAAACAGACAGACACGGATAGTGACTTTATTTCTCTATTATACTAAAATAAAGTCACTATCCGTGTATGTCTAAGCGCACAAACAGACAGACATGGATAGTGACTTTATTTCTCTATTATACTAAAATAAAGTCACTATCCGTGTCTGTCTAAGCGCACAAACAGACAGACACGGATAGTGACTTTATTTCTCTATTATACTAAAATAAAGTCACTATCCGTGTCTGTCTAAGCGCACAAACAGACAGACACGGATAGTGACTTTATTTCTTTATTATACTAAAATAAAGTCACTATCCGTGTCTGTCTGTTTGTGCGCTTAGTTCTTCTAAACTACGCAATGGATTGTGATAGGGTTTTCACTATCATTTAGGAAATTTTTTCCGAAAGATTTATATAGTGTAGAAAAAGGTCGAGCAACGCCGGGTACACGCCAGCTAGTTTAATATAAATATCTTGATATAGGTACACTTTGAAAGCTTTTGCTCATCTTTACCTCAGTGTAAACCAATTATATAGCTCAACCAAATAGTTTAATATTTCTTCTCAGAAGCCTTAACCCTTCCGGCCTAGACAATTTATATATATTATATCACAATACAAACACATGCATATGCATAAAACCACTTTACATAATATCAAAAACTTAACACTCAATTTCAAATTTTCAAAAGTAGGTAGATATAAATGGCGAACTTTTAAATGAATTGAGAAAGCTTGATGTTCTCTCTTTCTATAACTGTTTAAATCGTATGTCTGACTGTAATAGAAAATAATATAGATTTTTTTTTAATATTTATTGAGGACATGTCAATCGGTGACAGATACAGCATAACGGCAACAGCTTTTGATGGTTCGTTATAAATAAAGCACTTCTTCAGTCCCGAGTGGTACAAATTATCATAAAAAATAATATTCAAACCGTTCTCTATCTTACTTTTCACCATTTTTCTTTCCTTCTCATATTTTTTAAATATTATGATTACTTATTTAAATAAAGTGGATGCTAGTGTCCCCACTGCATACGAACTTTTCCTTAAGCCTTAATTTGTCTACTAATTTTAACAAGCACTTGGGATTTTATCTTTAATCTATTTATGTATAGAAAAGTGTCTGTGGCGGGCTTTTTGATATTTGACTTTTATACAAATTTACTTGTTTTATTCCAATGAAGACGATGGTAAAATGTTTGCACACTTAATCTTCAAAAAACATGAAATTCACTGTTTACATAACATATCTAAAAACTACCTCATCCTCTTTCTTCCAACCCCTTAAAGCAAAATTCAGATACTTCTTGATGAAATTATGCATACTTGAAGTTCAAAAGAAGAGGAAATTTTTTGTCTACGTCTGATTTCGAAAAAGCACAGGCAACACCGCCGGGGACTTAAAATAAAAAAAGCTTTTTATCTACGCACTCCTCCACTAAAAGAAGTAGGCATGACTCGATTATATATGTAGAGCACATTACTCTACAGATTTATATGAAAAATACACAGTCAAAAGTTTTCAAGCAATCTTTTTCTTGAAATTTTAATTCGACCTTCACAAACGACACGCAAAACTACTTAAAAATGCTAAGTATTTACCGGAGCAAAAACAGTTTACCACGTAAAGAGCAAGAGCAATTAGATTTAGGATTATATAAACTTTAACTGTAGAGATAAAAGCTACAACTAAAGTGGCATTTGAAGAGCTACCTATTGCTGTAAGGTAGAGACCGTATTAGGTAAGAAACAAGTATCCATCTAACTCCGAGACTACAAGATCTGCTAAGATTCCTGGAACTTCTCGTAAGCCGTTGTCTTAGTAGATTAACTTCATTTGAATATTTATTTAAATTGATCAAAAATTTGTCTTCTGGCTCGTTTTGTAATTTGACCTTTGTTTTTCTAGTCTGAGAAATGCGATTTTAGTTATTCATTATTGTTACTTATTATTCATTGGAAAAATTGTCTAGCTATATGTTCATACCTACAATATTATATAGTAATAAAACACTTCATTATTTAACGCTTGAAAACCCTTCCGAATTTATAAAACATAATACGAAGTATTTTATAATGCTTTCATTGGTCTTCTTCTCACTAAGCAACTGCTAGTGTACTCACAGGAAAGAAGATACCTACATCATAATGAATGCATTAATCTATACAGGGTGTTCGGGGGTAAAGTGCGCAAGTGGTAAACTTCGAGATGTGATTCTACTTGATGGGTGAAGTTAAAAAATTATAAAATTTTTTCGAAATTCCAATTTTTATTTTCCCATAAAAAAATATTTTTCTATCAAAGAATATTTATTTTCCCATACAATCAATGAATCGTTTTTTTTATCTTAAAACTACCTTAAAACATTGGAATTTCTAAAAATGTCTTAATCTTTTTTACTTATAAAATTATGTAGAATCACCCACATGAAGTTAGCGCAATTTACCTCCCGACACCCTATATTATAATTCAAATGTTCTGAAAAATACTGGTGTAATTTTTTTTTTAGAATGAATTTATCGCCCAGCTGGGCTTTTACACATATATATATATATATTTATTTTAATCTAAATGAGCACACCACAAATACAAAATACTCTACAATGTAAAACTAAAATTTTAGATTATGAATAGTACGATAAATAAATTGTAAATGAGGAATAGTACAGTAAATAATTTGTAGATTAGGAATAATACAATAAATAAATTGTAGAATAGGAATAGTACAATAAATAAATTGTACATTAGCAATAGTACTATTTAAATAAATTGTACAGTAGGAATAGTACAATATATAAATTGTAGGTTAGGAAAAGTACTGTAAATAAATTGAAGATTAGGAATAGTACAACAAATAAGTTGTGGGTTAGGAATAGAACAATAAATAAATTGTAGGTTAGGAATAGTATAGTAAATAAATTTTAGATTAGGAATAGTACAATAAATAAATTGATAGCCGAAGCAGAGCTAGGCAGTTTATTTCATTAGATTTGTTGTTTTGCCCCTCGATATAAATTCTACTCAAACCTGCTTATATTGCGTTGAACATGTTAACAACATTCTTATAATCACCAACCAAATTCAGTTTACGGCAAACGGGAGTTTCCAATTGTGATTTCATATTGGAGTTGTCGCAATAATGCGGTAGAAATTGCAAATTGAAAGAAATCAAGAATAATAGTTCAGGGCTGTCAATTACAAGTTATATAATTTTCTTTGTGGGTACGGTGGAGAAGGGGATGGTTACAGAGGGATGTTATTCAACAAAACGTCTCAACAATTATTACTTCAATATTGAACTTAAAATAAAACAATTGAACGACTTTACTTAATTCGTACTTTTATCTTCTATGTGCTTAAGTTTATTTTTGAATTATTTTTATGAAACCAGTTGGCATTTCATATAAATGCTGTTGGGATAAGACAAAGAATTTATTTAAATATTTATTTATTTAAAAAAATATTTCTAACTTTTGACCATTCACTTAAATCACCTCAAGGGCGTTTTACAACATAATTTATTTAACATATTACTTTAGACCTATCACTTATAACTAAGATTTATAACTAGTTACATAAAACTAAGAATTATAGTTAGAAGTTAACTACTGGGACTAAAAACTTATCAAAGTAACTAGAAAACTTATAACTGGTGACTTATTTAAATCTAGTACATTACAAATTAGTAATATAAAACTTACATCTTTAGCTTAAAACTAGAAGCTTAGAACTAACATACATAAACTTAACATCTTTACAAAACCATGATATTGTTCTTGACAGCACGAGTTAGCAAGAATAAAAAAGTTGAAATATAAGAAAAATTATAATATTCACAGGTGGTACCGAATTGTTCCTTTGAAACGCTGGTTTTAAGCTCAGCGGAAATGCTTTGCCATAAATCACGAGGTTCTAATTATGTATGGCTCAATTTTTAAAAAATCTGTGCGTCTTTCCGATTTAAACGTTTCCCAATACGACAAAAAAAACCTTTTCTGATTCAAAGCATGTTATAAATAGTCTTCTATATTTCAAGAATCTTCCTCTGAACTATAAATAAATTCAGATCATCCAATCATAAAATATTCATAAAGCTGACAGTAAAAGCTTGCAGACGTGAAATTTCAGGTTCTGTTCCTTCGGGACAAAGAGGACAAAATAATGATAATTTTAACACGAATCGCAGCAAAATTTGCTTTTAAATCTGAAACACATTGCCGGGGGCGCAGAAGTTCTCACGGAGATACGGGTTCAATCAGTATCGGCGCCGGATATTCAAGCCACGTAGTGTATTGGAAACTCAAAAACCGTGTTTACACTTTAGGGAACATTGCTTATGTGATATGAACGCGAATAAATGAAATGCTGGGTGTTATAGTAACAAAGGTTTTGGCTTCAATATGGCTCGATTTTCATTTTAAAACACGATGTTTGTCCTCCTGTACACAGTACACTTTATTATGGAATTGCACCTAACAATGCCATAGGTACGTTTCACGAGCGTTCATATGTGATTGGCTCTAATAGACTGGAAATATGAAAATAGGTAACAAGTAGTAAATTTTCAATTGAATAAGTTTTTTTTGAATATTTTAAATGTTCCTCATGAAATATTATGTATATGAATACTAGCACCATTTATCGCCTTGAGTGGGGATGCGTAGAACTAAAACTTCAAGGGATTTAAAAAAATGAAAAAAATTTGTGTAATGACTTTATATTGGTCATAAAAACATCCACGATTTAGGAATACCTATTGTGACCATCTATATCTTGCTAAAATGTAAATCATATTTGCAAGAAAAAATGTTAGCTTTCCTTTTAACAGAAAATTATGAAACAGCTCATTTCCAGTGAAAAATGTTTTTTTTTTATATTCATATACTTCCAATTAAAATATTATTTTATTACATGAAGATAAATAATATGCAAGGATTCTCAGAGCACGAATAATTGTTGTGGATAAAACCGCCAAACATTGGAACTGACTTCCTTGTATGTAATATGAACATTTTTGGCACCCAGTTAGTCCTTGGCTGGTGCCTGTTATAATTTGACTGCTTCGCGTTGAATCCCTTTCACTGGAAAAGCATTTGCTTCCAAGGATAATCCCAAATCCACGGAATTAAAAAGCTATTACTTAAGTTTGAGTAACACTTTCATTATTATAAATTTTGCAAAAGGGAATCTACTCAATGAAATTGCTTTGCTGGGCGAAATTAAAAAATAATAACAGCAGAGATGGGCTTTTAATATTTCACGAAAAAAAAACAGAAATAATTCTGGAACGGCATCAGCTGGAATCATGATTCTCCCTCATTTTTTATTATTGATATTTTGAGGAAATAACTCCTTACTCTATACAACCAAAGGTATTGTCGCCACCCGGTTATGAGATGTTGTGAGTCGGGTGAAGGAAAGGGCCGTAGGAGCGTAGGAAGGTACCACAAAGTGTGGATGGTAAAAGAGAACGTCACTATCCTATAGGAGTGCTGTTTTAAGAGAAAATACAACTGATATCAACCGTAAAAAGTATTCATTTTTTGTCTTCCGACGTTCAGTTTATATGCATATAGTGGACAATTATTAGCAGGGAATCAATGCTACTAGTAGATAAATAGAATTTGGCAAATTTTCGATTCATAATAGAATTAGAGAAAGCCATCTTGCGCCAGTTCCAAGGGTGGTACAAAATTCAACTGTTTGACGTAGGTACATACCTGTTTGAGATCTGCGTAGGATAAAAATTTCAATAAATGTTACAAGTGAACGAAAATTTTTAATTCTCTCGTCCATCCATTGTTCGATGTGTCCAATAATTCCGCGCCCGAGGCAGTAGCTACAAGCCTAATTACACACAGGTCCGGCCCTGCCAGCGGTGCTGGAAAGGGTCGGATCGGGTCGGATCTTTCGCCTTACACTGCTTGCTTATCCGCTGCCGAGAACAAGTCCCTCGGGTGGATAGATTTACGTTTACCGGGATTAAGTTATTTGCATGATCGTGCTTTACATTCTCTTCTCAACTGAGGATTTCAGAAGATAACTTTGATTGAGAATTGGAAAACATGTTGGTAGACAATCGTTATCATTTGCATTTAATATTCAAAAAGGAGGATTAAGCTTTTAAAAGTAGCAATAACAATAAATATATTTTAAAAACAAAAAAATCTTTGTAAAGTGAGCATGAGTCATAATCGATGGAAACAGGACCAATATTAACAGGATGCGTTATTTTTAATTTAAGGCTGTTAGAATTCATTCAATTTCACAATTACACAAGACATATATAGGTTTAATCATTTAATGATGTTTCAATTAAAAAAAAACTTTTTTATTTTATGAAAAAACGCATAAACCATAATACTTATTATTTACCTACATGGGGGTTCCATGCTTCCAAAAATATTTTTTCACGTGATATCGAAAAAAGTTTTCTATTGGACCAGCTATGGTGTTAGCTATTTATTAGTGCATTTCATGTTTATGAGATTGTTGATTGAAATTAATAAAAAAACGGAACAGAGGATTTCAAAACTCCAGCAGCTTCTTTATTTCAGCGATTTATCCTGGTTACTAAACATAGCGTAAGCCATTATATGAAACAAGTTGCCTCTTAAAGATATTTCACCACGCTGGCAATGGGTGAACACTATGTGTCCAAAAAAAAAACAAACATCATTTAGCATACAATCACAGTATAATAATTTAAATGAGATTATTTCTAGTGTAGTGGTGTAATGTATTGTAGAGCTACTGTACGGTACGATGAGACACGCACAAGAAAAGCGCAACTAAAGTTACGTAGGCCGGCACACGGAAAATCAGATTATTGTTATATCTTGATAGAGATGGTCAAGCAGCGGACGGGCTGGATCAGTTATCCAGAACGGCAGTGTTGATTGTGGCAGATGTCGCAGCTTTCAGTAAGGACCGGTACACGGAGACGCCAGATAATTGTAATATCTTGATAAAGATGGTCAGGTAGCGGTCGGGCTTGGCTCAGCTATCCAAGACGGCAGTGTTGGTTGTGGCAGGTGACGGAGCTTTCAGTGAGAATCAGGAATGGTAATTCAAGTTTCAAGTCATTTTTTTTACCTTATTTACATGTAAAAAATATTTAAAATTGTTATCTACCAGTCAATCAGTGAGAAATAGTTAGGATGCAGGCGAATTCTCAAGTTATTGTGTTACAAAATTATCTTTTAATTACTCTCTGTATCTGTGTTTTCTCCTTAAATAAATAAATAAAAAAAGTTATCAGGTGTTGCTTCGACGAGTTGTAAAAATTGAATAGTAAATTTATTGTTGGTGAAGTATTTATAATCTTCCACAGTTGTTTGTGCGACGTCAGCTTGCAAAAACATGTTACAGTTTCTGTATCAATAATATCAGCCTTGTAACAAACAGCCTTTGTAAATATTTCGTTTTTAAAAATAGGGTCATCATACTCGCGGGTGTGCAATTGATATTAAATGCAACGATATCATGTTTCATATAGTCGACTTGTCCTGTCGCCTGGTAACAGAATGTTTTGATGCATAAATCGAGTATTATTGGCATTTTCAACTGGTAAATACTGTGATTTGGAAAAAAGGGGGTCATCAAACTTGCAGGTGTTTAATTCAAGTTCGTCATACAGTGGGAAGCAACAACTCAATCTAGTTGTATGATATGATATTCGATACAGCTACTGTGGGGTAAAAGGGTAATGATTTCAAACTACTTTTAACCAGTGTGCACAAATACATTCAAACTTATGCTTTTTAAAACTATTTTCCAATTAACTACTTTATGTTTTTATAAGAAAATGGATATTTTTTCATGTTTGATAACCCACGATTAAATTCAGAAAATTGTGTGTGTATTTTTAGTCGTTTGTCAGATTTTGCTCTTTTTATACTATCAAGGTAATTGTGGAAATATCGGTTTTCAGTATCCAAATTTCCACTGCACTGAGTCTACCTCCATTGTTCTTTTGCTAATTCCTCGCTTCACTTGCATCCGCCCGGCTGTATGGAAGGACCATTTATGCAAATAGTTGAAAGTTGACTGCGGTGGGTGGGCCAACTGGACCTTGAAAGTGGACAATTGCAGTTGCTGACATTTGCATTTTTTTGTTTCAAGACAGCACAAATGATCAGATGTCCCGTGAATTTTATTTAAGGCACGTACTCCCAAATTAAATTTGTGATGAAAGGTTTAGAGAGAGACTGAAAAAGATTAACAATCACTTAGATCAACGTATCATCTATATTTCTGCTCGCAGTTCTATGAATAGTAGATCTTGCATTGAAAAAGTATGTTTGTAATTAACTAATCTCTTATTTAATAAAACGAAACCCAATTTTCTCTGAAATCATAAGTGGGTGTTTAAATACCTACATAATTAATTAAAACATCAATGCTGCACGTAAAATTTCATGCATTTTTATTTTTATTTGAAACTGCACAAAAGTCCCAACTGCTCCCAACCATATGCAGCCATTGAGACTATGGCATTCCCATTTAGGGTGTGTTGTGAGGCTGAAGGTAGAAGGGAGGAGAAGGATGAAGGCTATTCAGATCTGGTCACCAAACACGGCCAAAGCCATGTCAAGCAACGTTTCAATTCTGAATGGTGGTCTTACACCTGGGTAATACTGAGTGTAACTTCCACTCTGGAACGTACTGCAAGTACACGGTTTATCCACCTTTATTTACCTCCAGCTGAAATAAGAAATTAAGCAATTTGTCCAAAGAAGTGTTACCATATCAATGTCCAATAGCAATTCTTTGCTCAAACTTTCTTCAGGCCGGTAGGTACCATAATATTGATTATTCCGATTTAATAGCTCGTAGAATAAACCGATATCAAAAATGTGGAACCGAAACCGGTACGAAACCGGTTGAACAAAAAAATTTGCAGAATGATAAAATGCCAAATGGTCAAGTTTTAACAGAACTTCTCTATGCTAAGGCTGAAATCTGATTTTTAAAGATTGAAAAAGAAAATAAATGTTGAATGTTTGAATGTAAAAAAACTGTACCTAGATGTATTGAAATTTGCTCAGTTTTTCGAATCGCAATCTTTTAGGTCAGAGCAACAATTTTTCACCTGCATCATCATTTATATCGAGACATTATACTATTTAACCTATTTGAAAATTATGTAATTGAAAAGAAGACCTAAATGGCATTATTTTTTCAGATAAAGAAGGTTGTAAAATGATATTCATATCATGGCAGTTATTTATTATGTGCTTATCTGCGTGTTCAAATACACTCATTTGAAATAATGCAAACAATTTCAAAGGGTCTTATGAAAAACCATTCACATTCATGTACTATTTTGTTTATCTAAAAATGTATGTTATTTGTCGTACCAGCGATAATAATAATAGGAGACACAAAGTCTGATATAAAATATCAAAAACCTCAACCAGCTTGTTATTCTACGCCGTAAACAAAAAAAAAACATTATTGTGTTTTGTGGAAAACGCCAGCCATTGAAAAACTTATTTCTTGTCGTAAACATCAACAGGATACAATAATCCCGTATAATCTCATAACACATCAAATAGAGCATCATCCATCCAGTTCCCAGCGAGGGGAAACACTCAACGATATCCCTTTACAGATGAAATGGAACCCATCCTCAGTGATAGTGATCTCGTAAGATAAACAAGAGGCTGGGATTGCGACGGTGTGGGATGTAAAGTACGCGGTCTCGACAATCACTTATTTTAATAATCAACTTCCTAAAGGCATGAAACGGAAGAAAATAAAGAAAATAAAACAAAGTTATAATTATCATCAAAATGCTAATTTCGGATGAGTGTCTGTGATTGTATCTCTGGTACAATTAACTCGGATTCGCTTTGAATGCAAGTATCATTTGCGAAACTGAAGGTGATTATGTGAATGATTCAAACATATGATAAAGTAGGCCTACCTAAAAATATAATATTTTAACAGAAAATTATTTGAATGGTCATTTTTAAAATTGAAACTGATCTGTAAAGAATTCAGAAAAGCGATAAAGCATTTTTGTTTTCTTTAAGTTACTGGTTAGTTTCAGCAGGCTAATTTTTTAGCAGTTAAACTTACAACTGGTAATTAGTTGGACGTTATATCATATATTAAATTGAATGGTAGCACATCACTGGACGTAATATTTTGATCATGTAATAAATACCTACCAAAGAAGTATTCATATTTTTTCAAGCCCAACATAAGTTTAACTGTGTCACAGGTAAAGCGCGTATAATATGGAGGCTTGATGCATTTTAGTTAGTCGTGATCAGTTAAGCTTACTTTATAAATGTAAATTGGGCTACAGTTCTTCCATCCTCGGAAAGTAGGTCTGTGAAAAAATTGTCGAAAAAAGAAAAAAACGCATTCGACGCAGTGGTTATGATCTTTGGAAATAATCCCGAGGTCGCGGGTTCTAATCAAAATTATATTTGATTAATTTGTGTATTTTCACAATTTATTCATTTAACATAATAATGTACAGCTCGTTCAAGAGTAACAATACTTTCAATATTGCCCTGGTGAGAGATTATCATTCAGAATCAAAACGTTGCTTGAAATGACTTTAGTCGAGTTTGGTGATCAGATTTGAATAGCCAGGAACCTCCCTATATACTTCTTCCCATTACCTTTGGCCTCGCAACATACTTTATCATATAAGGAATACCTTTGCCTCACCGGCAGACTGTTGAGAGCATTAAGGAGTTTGTGTAATTTATATCAGAAAAATATGAATTTTAATTACTGCGTGAGGACCTACGTATTTTATGTAGGCTACGTTTTAAAATATACATGTAAAGCCTTATTTTTTTCTTAACAAAACAAATGTAGTTTCAGATTGAAAATAGGTCCTAATATTACGTGAATTAAATCCTTTGACCATCTAACCCTCTAAGCTCTGAAGAGTGAAAGTGCGTTTAACTAAAAGTCATTGAATTTTGTAGGCAAGAGGAGCAGAGGCATTTCGTGATGCACAGTGACAATAAATGGTACGATCTCCTTAGAGACTACTAAAACAACTTTATTTTTTTAGTTTTTTGGTCATCTTTGCAAGATTGCACCCTTAAAAAGGTGGCAAAAGGTACACCCACGTGAGCACAGGGGCTCAGAGACAGAAGGAGGCATTGCACACCACCCCCACCCCCACTCCCTGCCAGTTACACCTCCATAGGGTAGATCCGTGTTTCCTTTCCATTTAGCCCGAAACCTTTATGGTTCGCCGGAGAATGTTCAATGGACATGTTAATCCATACATAGATCCTTTCCAAATAGAGATGTAAAATGTTTAGGTTGTTCAGTTTGTGATATCATTTTGTTTCTTGGGCAAAACTCGGGAATTATTTTAAGAAATTGCAATTTTTGGGTGTTTTGTTATTTTTGTATTATACATAAGTATAACATGGTGAACCTTTTAAGAATTTTGGTTCTGAGTGGTGCTGTGAAGTTAGAGGTTAGTGAGGTTACTATATGAGGTTGTGAGATAATTTTTTATTTTTTATTTTGGTCTATTTAAGCGCACCTAGGAGAAAATTGCTGATGATTTAACGCGACACAGGATAGTAACTGTTTCTACATACATACTTTAAAATGAAAAATGCAGTGAAGAGCAAATCACGTTTTTCATGTTTTCATTGATAAAAAAAATAATTTTATAAATATTAACAGTTATTTTTAATGATAAACTCATCATTAAGAGACAAGGTTTTTAATTTATAGCACAAAGGATAACATATTATTTTGAAGCAATAAAACACTTGCGGCCGACGGGAATTGAACCAGCAACCTTCTGATTGCCGGTGAGATGCTTTACCAATTGCGCTACGTCGGCTTATTCAAAACCCTACAAATTATTCATTATTTCGGTATTTTTCATTCAACAATTATTGCTTATAATATTTTTAGCACGTAAGAGATTTAGAACGATTTCCTTTCCTACAAAATTATTATTACGTTTCCTACAAAAATTAAGTAGTGTTTCAGGCAAATAATTCTTAAAAATAATACAATATTAATTGAGTTATGAATTATCCGAAATTTGAATTAACTGTGAATAAATTGAAGGTAACGCATATGTAACGAAATATCCGACGCAAATTAAAAAATATATGTGAGGGCTCTAGCCCAGAGGTGAACTTCAAATTTAATATTAGTATATACATAGGTGAGATTTTCGAAGGTTTAGTAGGTTCTAGCGCTGTACACGACTACCAATCTTTTGGAAGCCAAAAAAGGTATTTCATGCATACTAAACTTTTCCGATACGTTACAGATACCCAACTAATATTATCATAAAAGGATATTGTAGTAAAAGTGATTATATAAACAACTAAAAATCCTTTTGATAATGAAAACATTGTCGGACAAAAAATACAAACATTATAATATAATGGTGCATTTTAAACAGCACTCGAAGCGCTGGGGAAGACCACAACATAAAACTGTAATGCTTGTATTAAACTACGTAATTAACTTCAACAATATCTGCTTTCACATAAAACTACGCGTACGCATTTTTTCTTGCATTTATCACTTTATTATTGCGCTGCAAACAAAGTAATTATTCAGCAATCTTTATTTTTTTAATAAGGCGCTTTTACCGGTTATTACTTTGTGAATTTATATTGGTATCTATAGTAGATAAACCTTGGGTTCTTGGGATTTTTAATATTCCATTTCATTATATTTTTGTAACACTTCTATTGATTTTACAGATGGATCATTATTATACACAATAAAATTGGGAGGTTCTTTAAGATGAATAATACTTTTGAACATTACTTTTAAAAAGTGTTGGATGAATTTCCATACATTTCTGAGATTGAATCAAAGTGAGATCAACATATAAGATAAGATTTCGATTTGAATCATCAGCTTAAAATTTGTAAATGAGTTCAATTCCTCAATGATCCAATCCGCCACTACGAAACAAGTAAAATATTCTGCTTACTGTGGTGGTAGTAGGAGATTTCAAATTATTTTCAGGTTATTCGTAAAACATTTGCCTTCAAAAATTTTTATAAAAATGTTGAATTAACACAATTATTTCCAAAATAAAGGGCATTATCAACATAAACTCAGTTATTTTTAATGATAAACTAATATTTATAAGACAAGTTTCTTTATACGTAGCACGAAGAATAACAAATTATTATAAGCAATAATTATTCGCCTGAAATACTCTTACAAATTGAAAATATCTCCCTAGTAAAAATAAATGCCGTCGACGGAAATTGAGCCCGCACCCTTCTGATTGCCTGTCAGGTACTCTAAACCAGTGGTCTCCAACCTTTTTGTCGCCGCGGACCGTTCAACGTCTGAAAATTTTACCGCGGCCCGCTGAGGGTGGTTAAATGAAATGTTAATATTCTAGTAATTTTTTAATAAGGCGGAGTTTTTTTTACTTCAACGGTATTGTGTCGGTGGTTACTTAGCGTAAAGACGTTTTCAACTCAGTTTTTTTTTTCGCGGCCCCGCACCATTTGCTCCACGGACCGGTACCGGTCCGCGGACCGGGGGTTGAGGACCACTGCCTAAACCACTAACCAACGTCGGCTTATTCGCAACCGGCCAAATGATTCTATATGTACTAGTATTTCAATCAAAAATTATTGCTTATTACATTTTACCACCTGTAAACAACCACTATTTTGACTCGGGAGATATTTTAAATTTGTATTGGTACTTTAGGTGATTAAATGTTGCTTATAATAATTTGATAAACAATGTTCACGAACTATTAATGTAAAATGTAATAAATGCATACGATCTCATCGCATAAATCCAAAAGACATTGAATAAATAACCTTTCAATCCTTTTCCTCTTGCTGATAAGACGTGTCAATCTAAACAAGATTGATAAAGCTCATTAAAGTTATGCAACGTTCTCGCTCCAAGCAGCTCAGAGCTTCCAGCTTTCAGCTTCAGGGCCCGAGCGTCGGCATCGCGACGCCCTGACAAAGCTGCCGGAATCTCCTACAGAATTCATCAATGTCGCTCCCTGATTACTCGCGGATTCCATTTCGAATTATTGATTGATGTATTCAATAAGAACTTCTGACAGGGGGAGTATTGGTCCCTCTTGGAAGCGGAAAAGGGCGCCAGTGTACCGTGAGAGAAAAACGATTTTCAAAAACAATTTTGTATAAAACTTTTATCCGGTTTTACCCATCCATCTCTGACCTCTATCTCCCTATCAAAACATCTCACACCCCGAACCCCTTCGGCACTGATCAGATCAACCCCTAGAAGTGATGCCTATGTTCTGTTAACAGTTAACTTTGCGTCCAAAAAAAGTATTTTTCTTATATTCACTTATTTAATTTCCTGTAAAATCACAAGATTTCCAAATAGGCACTGAAATACCTACCTACATAAACATAAACCTTAAATATAATTCCTAAAATAATTCATGAAAATTATAAAGGAATTATACAATTTGTCCAAAGAAACGTCAACATCTCAATGACATTTTTTTTTCAAACTTTCTTAATGGAGGTAGGTACCATTATTTTGATTGTTATGATTTGATAGTTCGCAGTACGATCCACCCTCATGCGAACTTTGGCGGGATAAAAAGGTTGTATACAACACGGCCACCATCTTGAACTGGAAACGGAGCATAACATACAAATTTCAAACAACAGGTGAAATGCCAAACGGTCGAGTTAAAATAGGATTTTGCTATGTTCAATCAATTAAGACAACTGATCTCGCTAATGTATTTACATTACTTCACAATTTACAATTCTATTTACCTCGTAGACCCTCTAATAAATTGTATATCCGCTCTGGGAAGAATTTCGGTATTTGAAAATATTTTATTAAATTTGAGCTAACGTCAGGCCCATGCCAATACGCTTCTACCAGAGTATCTGTTCAGTGTTCGCGGGGTTCACTCAGCTTTATGTAATATGTTACTGGTATTTGCTGTAGCTGTAACCTTGAATTTCTGAAAAATACTCGTAATTTATTGTTTGATATTTTTTAAGGTTTTACGGATTGGATATCATGATGGGGTTATTTTACTGCCATTTATGATTCAAGGCCTACGTTTGTTTAGATTCTTTCAAAATGTTATTTTGTCTCATTCGTATTCAATTTAGAATAAAGTGCTTGGTTTAAAATATTTTCAAATCATTTTTCAAGTGAGATAGTTTTATATATTTGTTTTGGTTATTAAACGTGGAAAGGATATTTTATTTTTGTTTTTTTTTCTTTACGCCTTTTATCAATAAAATAGACATATTTAAATTTCTTTCTTTTACATTACACAAACTGATCTCTTTTTCTTTTCTCGTATAATGCAGAAAAAAATAATGTTATATATAATATACTTTTCAACTCTTCTAAATATTCTATAGTATATTGATATATAGGGGCGATGTTGTTTGCGGACGAAACGTCTTATCAATTAGAACGGGGTAGTCCATTAAGGTCACATTTGTACAAAATGATAAAGTAAAAAATAAGTAAAATTTTATACTAAGAAACAATCAAGAAAAATGCAGTAGAAAAAGGATTCACAATCATAACATAGGCGGGAGTTTATACGGCTTATAGTTTTTTTTTATTTATATAATTGCTTTCCAGGCGACATTAAAAATGAAAAAAAATTAGGAATTTTTAAACATTGGTAAACATTTATTTAGGTGGCAATTCTAGTTAAATAAGTCAGAACGTAATTTTTCTGAAATTAAAATAAGTAAATAAAAAACAAAATAATTATTTTGTTCAAAGGCTATGTTGGCAACGCGTCTGGTTCACAAACAGGCAACATGAGTTCAATTTCTCGAATGACTAACAATACTAATATTAATCGGATAATTTGTATAGCGACGTTTTGTGTAAAATCAGCTCAAATATAACTTATTTGAGGTGCTATAACTAATTATTTACAAACAGAAACAGAGAACATTCTTACCAGATAGGTTATTTCAGATAAATACATTTTTATTAGAAAGTCAGAGCTTGGAGAATATACTACTTAAGCTGCAACGTGCAAAGGACACTATTGTAAAAAGACTACACATCGCGTGATTTTACAATTTATTTATTTATTTATTTAAACGCCCATTGGGCTTTTACATACATTGTTATTAGTGTTATTACATTAACTATGTGACATTTAAAAGTTTACGTACATATATAAATAAAATAGTTATTATATCTGTAGTACATAAATGTTTTACAAATAATACAGAATACCATTATGGAGAACTGTTTTTTTTTTTTTTTTTTTTTTTTTTTTTACTTACTTAAAAAATAAATGCATTCATAGGGACTTAAAATCATATTCGAATTGTTATTTAAATTACAATATTAATTTGTTAATAATATTAATTGCTTTGTTATCCTCTTCAATATTGATATGAAGTCCTCCATCACGACAAAAGCACCATTTCCGCTTAGTTTGATAAAGTAGGGGATTTAAAAATATTTTAAAGAAATGTACGTATATTTTTAAATTTAAAAATTTCAGCTTACTAGTTGGATCCCGTTGTTTGGATAAATCGCCTCCAGGCGTCCTTATCTTTAACTATTCGGTGGCTTGTTTTTTCTCGCTCATCTTTTATAACGACGAAGCTTTTTTTCTAGGGGCAGCTTCCCACTGGAATTAGCGATTGTATTTGGTAGTCGTATGTTATTTTCCTCATAAATATTTACTGTATATTGTTATCGTGTTTTATTTTAATGTTTTCTCGGTTTTTATCGGGACCACAAGTGCTTGTTCCATATTTTTAAAGTAATAGGAATATGTTTTTCAAAAATATTACAAATTTTCTCTATAAACTATTCGTAGTGAAACGAGGCTGACTAACTTCAATCGCATATTTTTGACGAATTATCGGCAATTGAATATAATATAGGTACTCTCATCTAACTAAATAAACATCACGCCGTTTTCCCGCAGGGGAAGGCAGAGAGAACGGACCGCCAAACAAATCGGTCTTGGCACACACTTCTTTTAAGTTAATTAATTTTGAAATAAAACTTGTTAAGAACGTAAAACGGCCTCAGTAGTCTATGGGTAAGGCTCGAGATTACGAGGAGATTCCGGCGTGCGCAAGTAAATTTTATTTAAATAATCTGTCTGGATTCAAAATTCACAATTCACAACCCGCCAAATAATTCAATATGTACTTTCGACGAGTATGGTCGCACTATTACGGCCATAACAAAATAATCCCCAAGGAGTATGGCCGTACTATAACGTCCCTGATTATTATGAATAATGAATAATATTTTTTTGAATATTTTCACATTGCAATATTTTGGGAAAAACTATGTCTTTGCATTAATTTTTTTTTATTCATGTACTTCAAAATTATTCACTCATGGGGAACAGTTTTTTTAGAAAAAGCCCATCTCCGAGAGGCTAGTATTTCAATCAACAATTATTGTTTATTATATTTTTTATACATATTGAATTATTTGGCGGGTTGGGAATAAGCCGACGTGGTTTTGATCTTAGTGGTTCAGAGCGCCATACCGGCAATCAGAAGAAGCTGGTTCAATTACCGTTACCGGCATTTATTTTTACTCGGTAGATATTTTCGATTTTTATAGATATTTTAGGCGATTAATTGGTGCTTAAAATAATTTCTTATCCTTTGTCCCATGTATAAAAAACCTTATCTTATAAACATTAGTTTATCATAAAAAAAAATAATATAATAAATCATGGATAAAATGGTTTTTGAAAAAAGACAACAGTTGCATAACTGAACCGAATGGATTTCCATTTTCCGTGTCGTGCTGTAAAATACCATGGCCATATAAAAGAAGTAGAAACTAGATCTAATAGTTAGATTCTCTTCTCCTTTCATTTTCCGATCCCTCATTCCGCCAACTGCATAAAATTCTCCAATGCTCACACACTCTCTCTGGCTCTAGTAGTCTGGTCTCAAACTGTGTAGTCATCGCATAATTAAACCATGCAACATGAACTGTTTAATTAATATTTTCATTTCAGTGCCATTAAGTTATCCTGCTTACATTATTGAACCACAACTGCGGGAATAACTAATATGACCCAGCGAATAACTAATATGAGAATACCATTGAGATAATATTAATAAGTGTATTGGCTAAAGTAAAGTAAAGTGAATTCTGTTATTAATATAGTAAATTAATAGTATAGTACGAATAAACATTCTCTTTTAATGGGTTTTAGTTATAATGTTTGAGTTATTCGACTTATACACTAACGTACGTTTTTAAGATATGGCCTTTTTAAAAGGACGCACTAATAGTTATCATAAAAATATAATATATTGGCGTCTTCACAACATCCTACTTACGACACGAAAGCAGACAAGTATTGAAACGGAAGGAATTCTTGTTTAATTTTATGTAATATTCTAATGAACTTTCAAATAACCCGGAAAACGAAGAATTTGCAAACCATGTTAAATTATCAAAAAGAAATTTTCACTTTGGAAATAACTAATATTTTTTGTTTTTAATTTATCACTTAATTTATAAATTTATTAGAACGAAATTAAAAAAAATACTTCACCATAATTAGTTTAAGCATCATATTACAATAAAATATAGAAATATTGAGTAGAAATAAAGTGAATTCTTTTCATAGAAAAGGCATTAAGGGCTACAAAAAATATAGTTGAAATATTTCCCGTCCAGGCGTAATAAAGCTCCCTTACAATAAGGCCTCCGAGGTCCACTTATTGCACAAATACGAGATTGATTTACAAAAGGAAACCTACCGTCACGGAACTCGGTCGGAGACCATAAAACCTGCTTACTACTCACTTCTTGTATTATTCTATAGGGACGGGGTGGCTAGAGAAAAGAGATTATACTGACTAGGGCTACGAGAACGAGAACTAAGGGCTAGGGCTGGAGGCCCTAGAGCTAGGCTACGGACCGCTAGATAGACAGGGCGGTGAAAGTTCATTTTAGTTTTAAGGCCTGCGATCATGAATAGAAAAGTTTTCGGCTTTTAAAAATTTGTCCACAATATTACTTTTGTTTGGAAACAACAAAACAAACTTTTATTTCTCCAGGAAGCTTTTGTCAAGAAGTTTATTGAAAGCAAGCATAATTCAATACAGCGTTGTTTTGCCCTTATCTGTTGGTGCTTTTTGTATGTGAATACTGCACAAGAGTCCTAACTGCTCCCAACCGTCTCGAGCCAGTGAGACTATGGCATCCCCAGTGGAGGTATATTGTAAAATGAGAGGTGGTATTTATGAGATGAGGAAGAGGAAGGTAGGAAAGTACCCGGCCATTCAGACCTGGTCACCCAACATAGCGTGAGCCATTTCAAGTAACTTTTCAATTCCGAATGGTCTTACACCAAGGCTATACTGAGAGTATCTTCCACTCTTTTTCAAGTTGTTTTTTTGTTTGCCTAAAAAATTGATTTTTATGAAAAACTTTGAATATTTTTCCTAGCACAATTTCCAATTTGTTAGCACACTAAACAATAAAATTAAAGGAATATCTAAATAGTTAAAAGACATTTTCATCAAAAGTAGGTACGGAGTCAATCAGAAAGTCCGGTAAATCATATAAATTTCTTCTGCGTCTCTCGCAGAAACCATGAGATGGCATCCATTGACATATTATTGAGAGTTTTAGATCTTTGTAAGTGGGGGAAATTAAACTGCCCAAAGTCCACACATTTTAAACGCAAGCAAATGACCACACAGCAATTATGTTTGTCAGCTGTGTGGCTTTTTTCATACAAAATTTAAATTTGCATTTGAAACCAAAATACTAGACCAAACACAATAATTTTTTTTAATCAAAAGGTGAAACAAATATCCAGAACGTAGATGAGCTTCAATATTTATTTGTGTTTTAAATGATAAATCATAGGACATTGAATAATTAATTTGTTAATACTTAATTTCAGGGGCATTTATTTTTGATCAGCCTACTAAGAAAAAAAATATTTACTAACCAATAAAATAACATTAATTTTTTTTTATAATTAACCTCTCTAGGTTGAACCTGTTCCGAGATGGCGGCAGTTAAATCTTAATTAATGAGAATTTTATTTTGAAGCTTTAGTTAATGAGAATTTATAGAATCAGAAATATAAATAAAAAATAAACATAAAAAATATACATAAAAAAGTTAAATAATTAGATAGATAAATAAAAAAAACATAAGAAAAAAAATTAAAATACAAGTAAATGAATGAGAACAAAAGAAAAATACAGACGTGGAGTGTGTTATAATTTATAATATTGTAGATGTTATCTGTCTGCAGTATACAATGCCTTTGTTGACTATCCATGTGGGAATTTTGTGTCTTAGATTTACACTTGTTGCCAGGTCTTTAATATCTTTTTCAATTGAATTGAAATTTTTTGGAGCCAGATTGTGAAAATGTCTTTGTGGTATTTATCTTCGGGGTCATGTGTTGATGTCTGTTTCTTGTTTCGTAATTGTGTTGTACAATATTTGTTATACTAAATTATAATGTTTTATGTATAGTTGCTGTATGTTCAGTACCGTGAAGTCCTTAAATAACTGTATTGTTGAGAATCTGAAAGGTATAAATATATAATAAAAAATCGTTTTTTAACTCGAAATTAAGAAAATTTTAACAAATAATTTGTGTCTCCTGTAATTTAAATATTAGCTCATCAAAAACCTTTTTAAATAATTTATATTTTGTTAAATATTTATTCTATTATATTTACGTAGTAGGCAGAACAAGTTAACTCAAAAATAAGTACCAAAGTTGCCTCTAAAATTGTGAAAAATCGATTATTTTTATTTGGAACGCAAATAAATAATGTAGCACATTACAGGTATCTAGATATTTGCTACAAATTTCGATTAAAAAATATATTATTCAGTTTGGTTGGGTATTTTGACCGCAAATCTGAATTTAAGTGTTAACTTTGTGAAAATTTTGTGTCCACCTACGTGGTGTCCTATTTATACGAACATTTATTTTTAAATATTGTTTTCAAATTATAATAAGCAATAATTAGTCGCCTGAAATATTCATACAAATTGAAAATATCTCCCGATTAAGAATAATTGTAGTAATTGTTGATTGGAGTACTATTCCATATTGAATTAATTAGTTAGGAATAAGCCGACGTAGCTCAGTGGTCCAGAGCACCTGACCGGACATCAGAAGCTGCGGGTTCAATTCCCGTCGGCGGCATTTATTTTTACTCAGGAGATATTTTCAATTTGTATGGATATTTCAGGCGACTAATTATTGCTTATTATAATTTGTTATCCTTTGTGCTATGCATAAAAAATGTCTTGTCTTCTTAACATTATTTCATTTTTTTTTTTGTATTGCTGGTAAATCGTTTTATTTAAACGCACTAATTTAGGTTGTGTGTGTTGTTTGTGAATTTATGTGTGTTATTATTATTGGATGTATGATTCAATTAGCTCAAATTTGTTTTGAATTTAAGTGCCACTTTTGAATTGTAAGTGATTGTGTGAATAATTCAGACAAGCGTCAAAATAGGTACATATATACGATAGGTATAACATTTTAACAGAAAAATATTATAATATCCCGTGATTTTTGACGGGTCTGCGCTAGGTTGTAATGATTATCATCAAATATCAAAGTCAATTTTCAAGTTCTGTCATTATTTCAGTTATGTGAAACAACGGGTCAATAATTAAATAGTAACAGATCTTGAATAGGTAGAACCTTTAGAGAACTTGAAAATTAAATTTTAAATTTAATGAATTGTTGAAATTCAGTGAAACAACACATCCTTAATACATTATTATACTGTTTTACTCAATTAAAGTTATTAATTGTATCACTGTATTAATTACATAATATCTGTTATGCATTTTCAGCTAAAATTATACTTTTTAAATAATATGCAGCACCAGAGAAGTTTGTTCGATGATTTTCAGAAATAAGATAATTATTCCGTATATCTATTTGCACATATATTTTGCGGTAGTTCGGCCATCCTCATTTGCATACACAGATAGCATTTGGAATAATCAGTAATTTTACCAAATAAATTAATGTTTTCAGCGCGGCTGGAAAGGCGAGAATTTCTGCCCACAACGGGTCTTATGTAAGTTTAGTGGTTATTGCATTGAATCCATTTCAATAAATTGGTGGCCCAATACTGCGGAGCTTTTCCGATTGGGGAATAGCAAATTGATCCTTGGAATTAGGGAGATAGTCGGAGTTAAAGCCTCTTTTCAGGGAACTTTTGCTCGAGGAACTTTAAGGCTGATGGGCGGCCATAAAGTAAATTGATCTAATCAATCTTATTAAGTTTTTTTAACCTTTCTTATCGGAAGGCATCGTGGAGCAATATTTATGTCAGCCATAATTTTTATAACTTAACGAACATACTAAGTTAAAATTCTGTGGTGATACTATAATATTTGAATCGTTATAATATAAGAACGTGATCAATTTATTTAAATGATTGTTAAATAACACAAATTATTTTTAAAATCTTACCATTCATAAATCTTATCTTCTTTTCAATATTTTATAAAAAACCTTATTCTAAAACTTCCGGAAATTGTTTGGTCTCGGTTGCCTCATTATTGTACCTTTTTAAAATGTGTGCTCAGAAGATTCTCATTTCTGAGCACAAACTGCCTCCTGTTTTATATTATGTTTAAGTTTTAATGTTCTTGTTTTGTCCTGTCCTGTTGTTATTGTTATTCTAAGTTTTGTCATCCCTTTGTATAAACAGTATATTTAGTGTTATAATATTATATCTGTATTGGGTAAGGCACACTGTAGGAATAATTTTAAGAACATGACCACTAAATTAGTAGTAAAGCGCACTTGAAGTGAAATGACTCTGAACTGCGCTATATAAATGCTATGTTGTTATTTTTATTATTGATTCATTTATTTTATTTTATTTTTGCTTAAACCTTCAGGCCTCTGGCATATTAACCATTATATTTCTTAAAGTTGCTGTAAGTGAGTCGGATAATTTCCGCGTCTGAATAAAACCAAATAAATGAAATATTTCTGAACGTATCGGAAAACTAAAAACTGCATTTGAGAGGTGGTATAATGTGCTTTAAAATTGTATTACTAAAAATAAATAAATAATTTTAGAAATATAAGATTTTTAATACACACTTTAAAAAAGTTTAAAAAATGGCGAGCCATATATTGCTCAAAACGAAAAAAGCACATATTTTATTAGAAAAATGTATTCTTTGCCACCTCACTTTTTTGTTTCATGCAAAAAAAATCAATAAAAAAAATTTTAAAAGTCTCATAATTTTTTCTCAAATTGCGGTCGGAACCTAGATTTCACGTGGGTGTACATTATAATTATTTATTTCTATATTATAATATAAAGTTTTTTTTTTTAAATACCGTTTAACTCATTTGTATAATTGTGACAATATGGAATTTATATGAGACCATAATTTTAATTTAATTTAATTTCAAAAAGAAAGACAAACATTCCCGGGTTACGAATAACCTGACAATATATGAAAATCTCCTACTACCACCACGGTAAGCTGAAAATGTTGCTTGTGTTGTGATGGAGGACTTAGCCAGCCGAGGAATTGAACACACTACGCCTGGGTGGGACACAAACGCGATGTCAACTTGGCCACCGACCGGTCAAAACTTGTTGTTATAGTCATACTAGTTGTTATACGGGTAATAACTGTTTGTTCCTTAAACCGAACAAATTAGCCTTAGGAATTAAAAGTGATATCATCTTATTCATATTATAATCACATAAAATATGAGAACGTTTCTCGGTGATAACCAATATTACAGTAATAGAACAAATATTTATTTCAAAAAACGTTTTTCCCTCCCTTGTGAAATCGGCAAACCTCTTACCTTAAGTTTTACCTTTGGGTGTTTTTGTTTCAGGTTTCGTGTATTTATTTAGGACCGAATTCCTGAAATATGGTAAGTAAAATCCACACTAAGTGGTAGAAACGAATTTAAATAAAGAATATTGTTTTTTTTCTGCGTACCTAGTTGTACGGATTATAAATACTTTTTATCAAAGAGACGCCACAGTCGGGGATTTATTTGTGGATAAAAATGTTCGTGAAAAGAATTAAAAATTCTTGAGAAGTTATAAAATTCACCAAAATCAGATGATTTATAGTCGAATCTTTTTTCAACAAACAAATTTTCAGTCAGCGGAGCTTTTGCACTTCAATTTAGATTCTTTTTGGATGGAATGAAATGCAAAGGAGAAGGGAGATTAGTTTAGGTTAAAGTAGGCCAAAGTGAAAGCAATATTTTACAGATTTTACAGATTATCTATAAGATTTATCTTCTTAACACATTCGCGTTTTACTGACACTTTGTTAGCAAATCTGTCAATTTATTCGTTACAGTCCTGCAGTCTCGTTTTCAACAGGAATACGAATAATTTAATCAGATTAAATAGATTATATATAGGACTGTAACGAATGAATTGAGAGATTTGCTAACAAAGTGTCAGTAAAACGCCAATGTGTTAAGAAGATGGCGGAATACGTGTTGATATTTTATCAGTGATATTTTATTTCAACTCGGATTACTAGGATACTAATTTAACTAAGACATTTAGTGACAGACAATGCGCTTCGTGACCCGAGTAGTTAAAAAGATTTATCAAATAGTCACATCCGTAATATCCACAAGTAAACATATTTTACTTATTTAAGTTCCTGTAATATCACATGTAAAATTAAAGGCAGGCAATACAAATTTCCCGAAACTCACTAGTTTTCAAGCTCTCAACTCTGAGCAAATACACCGTGAGACCCCCATAAAATTGTCAAAACCCTTCGTTGTTGTCGTCTCATAAAATGTTTCAAGACTTTGTCAATAAACTCAAATATAACTAAAATATTCAAATTCAGATTTTGTGGGAATGTCAGTAGATTTTGAGTACCGAGCTACTGAGCCCCGAGTACTTCCTTTTCGCGCTCGGCTTCGTTCCGCTACCGTTTCGAGTAGTCACCGACGGTCCTGGAAAGTTCTCAGTATCGTTGGGTAAATTCGCGATATTTGCTTCGAGTGCAGGCAACTTTGAATTTATACATTCCCATATTTCTGCTGCAGCGGTATTTGCAATATTATTTATATTGTCATAATAGTTTAATAATATTGTTGTTTAATAGTGAATAGTAATAAAATGAAGTGTAGAAATAATTTATTAGTAAAGAAACCTCTACATGTGATTTTCAAATGATTTGTGTTATTTTACTATTTAATAATATAATAATATCAGGTGTTTTTTCGGCATGTTCCTTTAAGAAAGTCTGTTGTTGTACACGTCTTATAGTATAATTATCATATGTGAAAGTCATAAATAAATAGTGACTGCCTCCGTGGTTTGAGGATAAGGTTCTCAACTAGGAAAATGGAGGTCGCGAGATCAAATCCCGTCGTGCGCAAGTACATTTTATTTTATTAATTTGTGTTACTAAATAAATTACTCGATAAAAAAATATAATGTATTATTACGGCACGTTTCAGAGTAGAATATACTTTTAGCGTAAAACCAAAATTCAGAATTGAAACGTTGCTCGAAATGGCTTTAGCCGGTTTGGTGACCAGATTTGAATATACAGGCACTTTCCTACCATCCTCTTTCCGATATTATTCATCTCTCCACTACCTTCAGTCTGACAATATACCACAATTGGGGATGCCGTCGTCTCACTGGCTCTAGATGGTTGGTAGTAGTTGAGACTCTTGTGCGGTAATCACATAAAAAACCCTGAGGGAAATTATTTTCCTCAGGGTCACCAACATAAGTCTTAATTCCATTTCACACTACACACTACACAATACATACTACACACTACATATTTCACATCTGCTTATACATTATTCATGAACTTAAGTTATATTCATTTTTTCAAATTTGGTTTCACATGGTTGATAAATCGCAAAGAAAAACTATTTTGTTACCTTGCAATACCGTTGTTAATGTATGTGGTTACGGTGATTTCATGTTTATGACACAGTTGGTTGAACATGTGCTCGGTTAGAAAAATCGAAATAAAATAATATTACGGATAAATTGGTCAGTAAAGTTCTAGTAACAATGATGATCGTTTCAATATTATTATGACAGCCATACTATCATTCCAAATTTGCCATCTCTTTTGACGAGTGCTTAAACATTGTTGGCTGACGGAAATTATTATTCTAGTTTGTCTGCTCCCAACATTGACGAAGGCTTGAAGGATTATAGTGGCAGGCGAGTGGGGAAATCTAAATTTTATTTTAATCTCCAAGGGTTGGATATTCTGAGAAGAGAGACCGATGTCAATCTCAACTGAAAGAAGTCTGTTCTCAAACATCAAAAATAGTTTTTGAGTTTCAAAGTCAAAACAAATTTTTGATTTTGCGAATACTAAACCAAAATCTGATCTTGCTTCTGAATTCAAGTTTGTAGGTAACCATAATGAATAAAGTTTTAATCAGCTGTTATAAAAACGAAATCATGTTTTTTTCATCAAACCTGACATCTGACGACATCTAAAATTGTGCAAGTTGTTTCCACGTCACGCAAACCGTCAGATTTAAAAATTAATATTTAAATTAAAGATGATTTGAAAATAATATGCACATCAAAAGTGTAATCGGGGAGAAAAACCATTTAAAGTTGATAACAATGGGTTTTAAAATATAATATTTTAGGCACATAGGTACTCGTATCTATAAACCTTATTCTAGCGAGTATACCAACAATCAGTTTCCCCACTCGAATATAGGAAGGAATTGAGGAAGGTCTAATAATATTATGTGTGATTACTTACCACTAAAGGTTACATTTCTTCTGGAATATTCTTGGACCTTATTACGTGACTTCTGAATTCATAGCCAATGATGGCAACCATCCAAGGTTTGTAAACATAACCTAATATTTTGCTTCTGTTTATTTCACAAATGTCAATATCGTGATAAAATAAGACAATTTGCAAAAACGTCTTCCGAAAAAGTGATGACTTTTACGCGACTTTTAAATCCCAAATACTCTTTATAGTCTTGGACTTTTATTTTTTTGAAAATTGTATTTTCTTTTTATTTAAAATAGAAACAGAAAGCATCGTAATTATTTTCACGAACTCATTTCCCGTTACGTATCTCACAACAGTAAAACTCCGAGAACATTAGCCCTACAATTTAAACTTGGAGAGACTTTCCAATTCGATTTCATCCCCATCGAACTGTTTCCTTCTCCAGCTCTTATTTTTATTCCTTCCGTCGACATTAACGGCGATAGAATGAGCCACTTTTAAAACTATAGCATGTCCCTGGAACGGCGCAACAAGACGGTTCCGCCGAGCTGATTCGACAAAGAAAATTGTCAAGAATGAATGTCAACTTTTTTACCTTTTTAAAATTTCGTGCCTGGGAGGAGGACCCTTTCGGAATGGTAAAGTTGCCGGCACGTGATCAGGAAGTGGAATCATCCGACGCGGAGGAACTAAAGACGAACTCGGAACAAACTAAAGAGAATTTGCAATCGCAATACCTATCGATTTATTGTAATGTAAATGTATTGATTAGCTTGATTTGACCTCATATTTAGTTTTAATTGAATTATTGGGATCAAAAGTGGTTGCTATAAAACGTGGGTTATAAATGTGGATGAAAAACTGAGGATTTGATAATGAAGTTTTGATACCATCAGTGTACCCTTAAGTAGGGGAGTTGGATGTTATACAATTGTTTAGTATATCTATGTGTAACGATGTAGATGATCGAAACTGGGAGAGTGTGATAGAACATACTTACAATAGGGTGCTCCAGTTTTTTTTTTTTTTTTTTAACTATTTTTTATATAAGATAATGTGTCCTTACTGAGGTACCCCGTTCTAAGGACACATTGTACATGGTTGTGTGTTTGAAAGAGTATAAGTACATATGTTAGTCTAATTTTACAATGCTCCAGGTTGCTAGTTAGTTTAAAACTCTGTGTTTTTCAGTAAATAAGTACAGAAAACCATAATTGACAAGTAACCTGATAACCTGATAGCTAGACATTAAACGGTTCGAAATTAAATCTTCTGAACATTCCGCTTTGTTAGCTATACGTATCAGATCACAAATTATCTAAGGATGTGGTTAAAGCTGTGATATTATTTATTCAGTTGATAACGCCGTATTTTAATAATTCTTTAGATGCAAGTAATCTCCCGTGTGTGGCGTGTAGCTCCCGAGAATTTGACATTAAACTTTTCCACGTACAAGCTACTCCAAGCTTCTCTAAATTGCATAGAAAATGAGTATTCATGACTGATATACACTCAAAGGTGACATCAGAGCTTTGGTTTCAAGAAAAATTCCGTCGGAATAATGTCATAAAAAGTGCGTGTATTTTATGATATTTAAGAAGCAAAGCTCGCCGTGGAAAGTTCTGCTTTGATAATTTCCTACACGTTTGCGATTTTAATAACATTCTTTATGAAATGAGTTTTCTTCACAACGACAAAATTGGCAAGAAACCACAAAGCTTTTTGAATGGCGCACGTTTTAGCAGCGGGTAAATCCCATAAAGAAAACACAAATTTTTAGAGTGCTCTCATATTCACCTCGTGTTTCATCTTCTCGCCCAAATATTATTTCCGGGAAAAGTCAATGAGTAAGTTGTTCACTTTTTGGCGCGTCAGCAAAAGGTCGGAAATTGTCGGGCAATTTGAATAATTTATCACTTCTCTTATCTGCTGTGACGCAGCATCGAATTTCCCGACACAAAAGGTGACATTTATTTCCATCCCCTTATTACAAAGGGGAGGATTTTTCTTTGTTTGGTTATTAGTCCTGGAAGGTTCTGGAATACTGTGGGTTCATTAGGACAGATATTCTTCTGCTTCAGCGCCCCGAAGGAACTAACTGGAAAAAATGGGTTGGACCGGAAGTTGTAATGACCTCGTGTTTAACAAAGCCTTAAATGCTAATGGCTGAACAAGGGCTTTTCACTGTAATAGCAGCTAGTTCTGTAATGTTATAGCCGTAGATTTCTTGATTAATAAAAAAGGTCAGACCTTCAAATATCTGAACCCTTTCCAATTAGCTGTACTTTCTTGTTCTCACGGTCCTCGGCACCTTGTTAATTAGCAGTTTTATGGGAATAATGTAAAAACCATATTAACTAAAATAAAATAATTAAGCAATTTACTTTCAGTAAATTAGAAATGTAAGTCATACCGGCAATCGATGGAATAAATTATGTGTAATTATGTGTATTAAAAATTAGTAATGTAAGTCAACCTAGTAGTCGATGTAATATAATATAATATATATTATTATGTGGTGTTTTATATTGATATCCTAGAACGGTGCTTTAAATGCCAGCTTTGTGATTAAATCAACTGAACCTTGGAAAAATGCATCCATGTGAAACGTTTTTTTATTTGATTTTTATTTAGAAAACAATTGTCATAAAGAAGTATTTATTGTGTCCTTCTCATATATTTGTATCCTTTGTAATAAGGAAGCTGCTTGCTTGCAATATTATAATTTCAGAAAACGCGTAGTTCAATTTATTGGCAATGGTTTTTAGACACATATGATATATCTTAGCGTTTAATATTATTGGTACATTTTTCAAAATAACGCGTTTAACATTACATAGGAAACGTACCGTTGGAAAGTTCAACTTATTTTTAAATACATTCTTTTGAATTTCAATTTTATTTCCAGTTATTCCTGAATGCAAAACTTGGAAGCGGAAATTAACCTACTTTCCGATATCCGAACTAGCTAAAACACGGCAGATAGACTCGATGTCGATGACAATGCATTAAATCGAATGTCAATCGGTGTCAATGACGTACATACACGTATTTCTCTAAAATTAGATGACATTACAGATCGGCATCTAATAAGGTCAGTAGCACTGTGGAGTACAATCCCTGTGAAGGAATATACAATCCTCAGCCAAAACATATATTTTTTTATTTAAAAAAAAGTTGATATTTTTGAGGAAACAAATCTATCAGAAACCAAAAAGGTTGGCCCCTGAATAACTAACTACACCTATTTAGGGATCTCTTCATTAGTCCTTTGGTATATTAATTCACCTTCCGAACTAGGAAAGTAAATGTCGAACGTTAAATTAATCCGAGGTGGACGCAACACAAGTTGGTATTTCCCACATTAGAACATTCTAACGCAAATAAAAATACACGAGTAAATCCGGAATGTTTTTATTACGCCAAAGTAATGTTACCTGGTTTTAAATTAGTTGATCCCGATTCGGATCGGGGTTGCCAGATTTGGGATTTAGCGGCTGGAAACATCGAAATGGGCAATCGTCAATTTGATGTTCGATACCGCTTTATCTCCCGGCCTTTGCACCATTCGGCAGGTTCACGGACTTGGCCCGGTGTTTGGCTAGTGGGAGATGGGAGATTGGGCACCGCTTTATTGGCCAAGGGATTGATTGGAGGAAATACTTAATTGGAGGGGGTGTACTTAAGCTGTTGTTTGATTAGTTTCACATACAATCTGATGTATGTACAATCTGAGTGTACGGTAGATAGAATAATAAAGTTTTGTTATGGGAACGGGTGGCCTTCACATTGACGCCGACAATGGAAGCAGAGTCATAGTACTTTCATGACAAAAAGTTTTGCAACCGCAAAGAACATTTGACTCGGTATTGATCACAATATTCCAAAACGAACAATCACTACATAATGTATTACAGTTTTTTTATTGTATTTCACTTTACTACGAGTTGTTGAATTTTAACTTATTGGTTCGTGTTTTTACTTGTTATACTAGGGGATTTATTTTCTGAGATAAAATACTATTGGGTAGGTACTTTCTGTTACCTAAATATTATACTTTTGTAATGTTCAAATGACAAAAAGGCATTCATTCGATTATGTTCGTGTTGCTTTATGATTATCACCGATACATCATGATGACCTATGTAAATATATATAAATTAATGTTTCTTTATTCATTTTGTCCTGAGGAAGGAACATCGGTCGGCATTTATTAAAAAATAAATATACAGTGGTTCAAACAAATATATTTTGTTTCATTTATTTAAAATGTTTCTTTCTTTGATTCCTATACATTCAAAAACTACTAAACAGATTTCGCTGAAAATTTTAAAATTTGTTCTTATTAGTGTCAGGAGTATTTAGCGATTGGTTTTAATAGTAGAAAAAGTCCGTGAAGCCCAAAGAAGATTTAACGCATTATCTGTGCACTGGAATGAGATACGGAGTCAAATAATAATATTATTTCCACCTTAAAAATTGACAAAGTTTTCAGGTAAGCTAGAATTCACAACCAAAAAACTTTACTCCAAACTATTCGTGACCCCGAGCAATGCCAATTAGTTATAAATATTTTAAAAAAAGTATTTTTGTTCGGTCTGTTTATTTACATATAACCTTAATATTATCACTGTTTTGTTTGAGGATAAAAGAAATGTGAACTCTTTTAATTGCAAAAAATATGTCATACCAAATAAGTACCTACTTAAAGCCTAAGTAATAAGTAATATGGCATGTAGGCACCTACGTAAAGCCTGAGTAATAAGTAATATGGCATGTAGGTACCTACGAAAAGCCTAAGTAATAAGTAATATGGCATGTAGGCACCTACGTAAAGCCTAAGTAATAAGTAATATGGCATGTAGGTACCTACGAAAAGCCTAAGTAATAAGTAATATGGCATGTAGGCACCTACGTAAAGCCTAAGTAATAAGTAATATGGCATGTAGGTACCTACGTAAAGCCTAAGTAATAAGTAATATGGCATGTAGGCACCTACGTAAAGCCTAAGTAATAAGTAATATGGCATGTAGGCACCTACGTAAAGCCTAAGTAATAAGTAATATGGCATGTAGGTACCTACGTAAAGTCTAAGTAATAAGTAATATGGCATGTAGGCACCTACGTAAAGCCTAAGTAATAAATAATATGGCATGTAGGTACCTACGTAAAGCCTAAGTAATAAGTAATATGGCATGTAGGCACCTACGTAAAGCCTAAGTAATAAATAATATGGCATGTAGGTACCTACGTAAAGCCTAAGTAATAAATAATATGGCATGTAGGTACCTACGTAAAGCCTAAGTAATAAGTAATATGGCATGTAGGCACCTACGTAAAGCCTAAGTAATAAATAATATTGCATGTAGGTACCTACGTAAAGCCTAAGTAATAAGTAATATGGCATATGGGTACCTACAAGATTGTTTTCAGTTAAATAAAATTCTGAAATCAAAATATTGCTCGTTTAATATATTTAGTAAAAAGTCTGGCACATATATATCTTGGGCATTCGGGAATTTAGCTACGTAAAGGGGTAATTAACATCCTGAAAGGGTATTCCATAGCTTTACCTATATAGAAAGGCAGAATTTTGAATCAAGGATATCAAAAAACACTTTACGTTTTTCCGGAACCATCTTACCGAAAATGAACCTAAAACCTGTTTTAATGAGAGGTAACATAAGACTCCAATAACGGGGGTTTACTCTACGCTCACATTTTAATTATTTCTGATCAACGTACATATTACTAAAGTGTGAAATGTTTCTAGAAGGATAATAAAGGCGAGTTATTTATATTGATTATTAATACAAACTGTACCTTACCATTAAAATATTTTATGTAAAACCATTTGAAAATTTTATAAAACGTTTTTCATCTATAAAATTAGCAGTAAGAACCAGATTTTATTTTTTAAGACGATCAATTAGAAACTTCTCGAGGGATCAGCTTGGATACATTTGATATTTTAGTAATACGTTCATCAGAAGTAATTAAAATAAACCCCACGGAAAGATAGATTTTCCAGGCCTGCTAGGACAAAGTCGACCGTAGGTCTGTCCATTACGCCGGCCCGCGTGCGGAATATTGTTTTTACGGCTTATCACTTATGTCGTTAGGATTCCCAAATTATTTTAGATATATGATTCAGGCAAATTCAATCGCAGGTCTCTCCAATACACCATGGCAGCGCGACGCATATTTTTGTGCATGGCTGCTTCACTTACGTCGTTGAGATTCTGGCTATATTTTAGGATATTGTCTCGTCTTAATGAATGTGTCGCAAGCGTTGAACTTTAATAGTATTTTTTTTATAATTTCGTTAATATGTAATAAACCCCGTTATAATATAAAATATTATCAAAAACTATCCAAATATATATTTTTATTTGTTATAACAGGTTTCTTATTGTGGCGCTAACTGCAAGGGCCACTGAATTGTAATGTGAAATTACCTACAGCCCAACTTAGTTCGAGTCAGAATAATAACTAATATGGCGTAATAATACTATCAGATCACTTGTTGGTAATAGGATATTTTCAATGAATTTTATTAGTTTCGAAAAGAATGAAGAAAACGATTGCGAGACTGACGACATTTTTATTTTATTTTGTGGTTGATGGATAAATTTTCTATACCGATTTAAAATGTACCATTTTTATGATTTTATTTATTACACTGTTATACGTGGTGGAATTATATAGTATTAAAATAGAAAATAAAACATTTTTTAACTTATTTCCACTTGTTTATTAAAAAAAAAAAAAAATAATAAAAAAAAAAAAATAAAAAAAAAAAAAAAAGTGGGGGGGGGGTTATGATCTATTGAACATAATTTTGCATTTACCAGAAAAAGAAAATTATTTCCACAAAGATAGAGATGTCAAAACTCTTAACGTTTGTAACAAAGGATCAGAAGATTACATAATTAAATTACACAACTATTATTTAAGGTAAATAAGTCATGAATAACAAAATGTTCAATAATCATCAATACATACATCGCAAATTACTTAGAATAAAATGTTACCTCAATTAAATGTTTATCAATTAAATGTTACAAGTGGAAATAAGTTAAAAAATGTTTTATTTTCTATTTTGTACCATTTTTGATTTCCGCCAAATCAGCATGATCTTCTTTTTATGTGGCGTTGTTGACGTCAAACGCGCGCCCACCAAGGTTAGTGATAGCCGTCTTAACAGCAAGCATACGGAGAAAATTGAATATTGCTAGTTTATTAAGAATCTCTCAGAATTTTTGGTAATCCGGATTCGTGGAAAACTTTTAGATTTAAATCATGCACATGCATTGGCCTTGCTTATATTGAATTGATCGATGAACACGTGTTCCGACATCGTGATAATAATAATAATAATTTTTTATTCCAAAATGTGGGGAGGTGAGTGCAATCCCACACATTCCATAAAATATAACTACAATGTTATATACAGAGATAAGTAAGTACAAATAAAATAAAATATGAAATGTAAGTTTGATAAAACAAATAAAACATAAGAAAGAAAATATTATATATATATATATATATATATATATATATATATATATATATATATATATATATATATATATATATATATAAAATATTAATATAAAATATTAATATAAGAAAATATTATAATATATTCGTAATTTTTTTGTAAGTTTAGGTTAAAACCTATTAATTCATTCGTTAAGGACCTGCAATCCCGTTTTTAACCGGATTATGAATAATTTGAAGAGATTTTTAATTCATTAGCAATATTCATTTTTCTCTGTTTAGCGTTGTCCTACATAACAATAATGTTGTAGCCAGTTGGAACCGTTAAGAAAGTGTGGTTTTATGATTATGATTGAAAATTACACATTTTTAGTTCTGTGAATAGAATCCGAAAAATTCACTTTAAATCTTTTATAAATTTTTCCATAATGTTTCTCGAGAAGTTAAAAAAACGTATTTTATTTTAATTTAATTGCGGGTAGCCTAGAAAACCAAAACCAAGACGTTTGGAAAACAAGAATCCTTCAATTCTTCATATAACAATTCCAATATTCAGTCAACAATGACAAAATTGATTGCTGTTCTTTGCTCTGTACATTGGACCATAAGTTTAATGGGTTAGTTTCTGAAGCGTTGGTGGGATAATTTAGAAGATAAGGAATGAAACCTTCAGAAAGACGCAATAATTCTATTCATTAAACAACTAAATACTTACTTTTTTCCATACGCAAACATAATCTCCCTCAAAACTATCATAAACTTACCATACATTCATGTTCACAGAACTTCAACATGGCTACATCACCTCACAAAAATTGTTCATGCGATAACCTTATAATATCAAACGAAATTAAGTACTTGGGGGTCATTATAGACAATCAACTGCGATGGGAGGCCCATATAAATTCTACAACAAAAAGGCTTCGCAAATTATGCTACATTTTCTACTCTCTCAGATCTATCCTTAACCTACAAACACTAAGATGTGTATACTTTGCACTTTTTCAATCAATTACTACATATGGTATAGTAGGATGGGGAGGTTGTGCAAAAACGATTCTTCATCCCATGGTTTTAATTCAAAAACTGTTACTAAGGATAATATTCAAATGTAAGCCAACAAACCCATCAGAACCACTTTTTAGAAAACTCAGAATATTAGATATTCGACAATTATATGTTAAGACCATTCTCATATACATACGGAAAAATGACTTGGTGAATAAAACACAACAAAAAATTAACACCCGTTACTCGTCACACCTAAAATGTAAAATTCCCCAAACGAAAACAGCTTTCGCCCAGCGGCAGTTTTCTTATATTGCTCCCAAAATATTCAACTCGCTGAGTATTGATATCAGAAAATCAAAAACTCACAATTTGTATGTCATAAGTGTTCAAAATTGGTTATTTATAAAGGGAAGGAACTTTTTCAAGGAATGCCTGCCATCATTAAATTAAGCTCATTTTCTTTATTAGTCATTTTTGTTTTTCATTCAATTCTGCAAAGAAAAAAGTTTAATAATTAATTAATTAATCTTTATTTTCATTATTTCAACAAGTTCATTTTCATAATTTCTACTTTATTTTCATTATTTTAACAAGTAAAGTAACCTATTTATTTGCTGATTGTGTTCATTTTATCTCATTAATATCAACAGTTTAAAATACGGTTGATGTACACTTGAGCAATCTACTGAACTGGGAACCAGTAAAAATGTTACCTATTATACACATACATTGCATGTAAGAAAAAAATACTTAGATTAACAAGTTATCAAATATTACATTTATATAATTATATAAACCTATGTATATAAATTTCGACTACCATAATACGGGCATGTGTCTAGTGTGGTAGTCGAAAAGCATGTAAAAACTGTACACATTAATATTTCATGAATAAAGGAAAAAAAAAAAAAAAAAAAAAAAAAAAATTTGGATATTCGAAAAGCCTTATTACTTCTTCTATGTAATTTGAGAAAGGTACAGAGATATTAACATTGGTTAGCAAGCCTATTTTTATCCTTCTAAGAGAAAACATCTGCGTTGAAGGACCTAGCTCCTATTGAAGCCTTACAAAGCTGAATTCTCGATGTACAGAAAGATATACTGAAATCGGCAAAACAAATAAGACAAAGCGACTGAGCACATTGTAATACGTACATTTTATCACCAATGTTGATGCTTTCCAAAATATAAAATCAATTGGACATTGGGAAAAAAAAAAAATCAAAATTGATGTGCCTAATTCCTTGATCACAAGTACACTGCAGATGATGACAATCTTGTAAAGGTCATGCAAGTATCATTCGAGATATTGATTCATTATCCGAGTTAGTTTTATAGTGCGTTTTACACCCTCGTCAGTTTCAAGCACGGATTACGTTCATCTCAATAAATTGAAAGTCGATATTTTTTAAGTTTTATTACCTACCTGCTTAACGGTTTCATCAAACGCTGGTAAGATCTGGTTAGATCGCGGAATCTCCCAATGGCCGCTTCCGATTGCATAATAAAGGCGGGAAATCGGTTTCCGCGCGCGGCCGACCTAAAATGGCGGCATTACCGCTCTCAGCCGAACCCATTTCGGGTTTATGGGTTACGGGACGGCGCGAATGCTTTATTTATTGAAAAATAGATCGATTTGTGATGGTGCGAATCGTCTAACATAATAAATGTAAGGTTTAAGTTTTGCCCTAAAGGGAATCGCGTAAACAACTTTTTAAAGCCTGAGAAATTAGGTTATCAATGTAAGTTGTTTAAACTTCGAAGCGCTCCAGGAGCTTATAAAGAAAATAGGACACCAAATTGATCGATCTTACTATTCTAGATACAGTTTATAAGAACAGATAAACTTTCTAGTTAGGTGAATGATCTGTTATTCAGTGATATATTATTTAAGCAAAAATAATATTAAATCAGAATGAGGAACCAGACCCTGCATTTATACATTTTTTTATGAGTAAAGGAGAGCTTACGAGTAAGGGAGAGCTTATAAGTAAAGTAGAAAATGTAAACCAAAATTTCAGGCAAATTTCAACACTTTTATTAATAAAACTAGCTGTAACCCGCCACGCGTTGCTGTGGCTCAGTCTGTCTGTACAGATAGAGAAACAATTGCGCGTGTTACTTTTACGTCCAACAGAGCAACAACCAAGCATGTTTTTTTTTCCTTTCACAGGTGACATCTATATAATCCATGTATCTAAAAACAAACGCGTATTCGAATGCAATGTTGTATCAAAATTTCACAACAAATCGGTGAGGAGAGTAGGAACGCAATTACAAATTACTTAAATTTTATGTTTTCCTATTAAATGAAATACTTGCTCAGTGTAGGAATGCAAATACGAGAAATTTAAAAGTAATTTTCCTATTAAATGAAGCATTTACTCAGAATAGAAACGTAATGATTTATATGTAATTTTCCTATTAAATGAAGCATTTACTCAATATAGAAACGCAATGATTTAAATGTAATTTTCCTATTAAATGAAGCATTTACTCAGAATAGAAACGCAATGATTTAAATTTAATTTTCCTATTAAATGAAGCATTAACTCAGAGTAGGAATGCAAATAAGAATGATTTAAATGTATTTTTCTTATTAAATGAAGCATTTACTTACTTTTACGAACGCAAATATTAATGATTTAAATTTAATTTTCCTATTAAATGAAGCATTAACTCAGAGTAGGAATGCAAATAAGAATGATTTAAATGTATTTTTCTTATTAAATGAAGCATTTACTTACTTTTAGGAACGCAAATATTAATGATTTAAATTTAATTTTCCTATTAAACATCTATTTTTAATGTATACCTTTGTTGTCAACTTATAAATGTTCCAAATAAAAGAACTGAAAAAAAGAAATTTATATTTATATTTATTCCAAATCAAGTTGAAATTTAGGTCTTTTGAAATATTAATCGTTAAACGGTGATAACATAATTTTTTGAACTTTTTACCCGTTTACTGCCTTATAACTTATAGTTTATTTCCTACAGCAAAATAAAATCAGCAGAACCAAGCTAGCAGCCAATCCATATTATAAATTGAATAACTTTACGCACGTTTCGCGTGATTACATTTTGATACTAGTTCCGAACTAAGTTTACTGCGCATCACCGGAACTATTAGAGTTCTAAATATGTAAGACTAACGCTCTACGTCTTCCCTTCCAAACTTATTTTTCACTCTGAGAAAAATAGTATTTGCTGAGAATGGTTTTATCGTTATATTGTTGGTAAATTATAAACCAACTTCATTTTTTGAGACATGTATTTACTAACTGGTGAATGCATATTTGTCGTATGTATATCAAATTTGTGCTTATTTAAATTGAATTCTATTACTGATAAACTTTTATTAATACAATATACAGTGTTTAATTGTGCTTTAAAAATGTTGCCAGATCAAACACAATGTTATTTTTTTTTCAATGATAAACTAATGTTTATAAGATAAGGTTTTTATGCATAGAACAAAGGATAATAAATTATTATAAGCAATAATTAGTCGCCTGCAATATCACTCGAGAGATATTTTCAATTTGTATTTATATTACAGGTATTCAAAGAGATTAACTAATTGCATGTCTTAACAAAGAATAACAAATTGCTTGTCTTAAAAAGGAATAACAAATTTCATGTCTTAACAAAGAATAACAAATTGTATGTCTTAACAAGGAATAACAAATGGCATGTCTTAACAAAGAATAACAAATTGCATATCTTAACAAAGAATAACAAATTGCATATCTTAACAAAGAATAACGAATTTCATCTCTTAACAATGAATAACAAATTACATGTCTCAACAAAGAATAACAAATTCTCCCTTTCTTGAAACGAGAAACTATCGAACAGAGTTTTTGCAATAAAACATTGAAATAATAAAATATACATTTTTGGTGTAAAAAACAACATATAAAAACATAGAAACTCGGACATCAGAAAACATAGAAAAAACACGCCACATTCATTAATATTTTAGCTTTCTTGAAAATTTCGATCTTTTAATATATTTTTTACGATACTTGTTTTACAACCCTGTTGCATTTGAGTTTTAACGCTTTTATTAAACAATTAAAGTATAATAGAATATTCAGTAATGCCGCTTTTTGTAGTCAAGACAAGTGAATATTTTAATGCTCCGAAGGTCACGACAAATTGTCAGAAAAAACATTGCAAATTTTGTGGCAAACAATTTCAACTCAACATTATATTTGTACAGCGCGCTCGAGGTAATTTTTTACGAAAAAAGCGCTATATAAATTAGCCAAATATTATTATTATGATTGGAGAGTATTAATTTCTTCGGCACATAGGTTACATTTTTAAATGATATAGCACTTTTAAAATGACTGAAAGTTTTCTACACGGTACCTACCTAAACTACGGTTGGTTGCATAGAAACTTTTAGAAATAATACCAAGGGCAGTTAGTTGCTATAGATATTACTAAAAAAATATTTGGAACTGCTTTATAACTAACGAAGTTTATTACGATAACGAGTAGGTGCTATTTCGTGTTCCAATCTTGAATAAAAAGCATTTTAACTATCCACTTAACAAATTAACGGATTACCTTAGCGGTGTATTTTACAAAATTTCGACTGAGGGATGTAAATAATTAATAACAATGTTTTTTTAATACGCAATGTGAGCCGTTGTAAAAACTCCGTAGCTGACTTTTACGCTTCGGTTTTAGTTTTGTTGGTGTAAAACTTGAACCATATCTGTCAGATGACTTTTTTATACCTTTTTCCTCTTTTTACAGCCCGCAGTGCCCTCCGCGTACGTGATCAGAAAACTTAAACACTGACCGAAAGAACCTACCCTCCCCAATCCCTAGCAAAGCTGGATACAACCACCCTACACAGCCTGCACCCTTACAACCTTCATCCGATATTCTATAAGATGTTTTCCCATTTCAAGTCAGATCAACTCCATTAATCATAGAGATGGACATTTTTTTTATTTACGACCTGCTTAAGCTGTTTTGCAGTTTCTCCGACACAAGCGGAAAGCCCTCTTCTGTCAAATTATAGGATTAACGACTGTTTTTAAGATACGATAATTCTCCATCAAGGAACAAGTTTTTGCCATTTTTAAAGGTATGTCGGTGAGTACACACTAACTAATGGGAGTGATTTGTAAAATGTTTCAAAAACTTATCTTTTGAAAAATAATATATCATAAATAGTGTAATATTCTATGAGAGTAGAAATTAGACTGTCCAAAAAATGTGATCATAATTTTATGTTATTTGATAAATCAAAACTGAAATTTCCTCCGAAGTCATAAGATTTGTAAATAATAATTAATTTGAAACAATTTTGTTTTTTTTTTTAAATATATAGAGTGTGATCGTTATTTAAAAGATGATCTGCAAACTAAGATTCACAATTACTATTATTTTGTCGGTTAAAAATTAAACTTCATAATTAAATCCCATTAATTAAATAGCATCTAATACATTGATAGTTGAAATACTAAATAAAAAAATTAAACAAAATATCTTTAAACGGTATATTTACCCTATTTCTAAAGATATAAATAAACAATGGCGTAGAATTCCATTTGTTGATATTTGACGATACTTCCAAAATTATAAATAAAAACATTCCTGGTACTATTCATCCGGCGTTTTTCAAAAATAACAAAATAAAGAAATATATTCTTAATAATAAAGATATCGATAGCCAAACTAAAAAAATCAGGAGTTTAAAAAACTTAATTGCAATCATTGCAATTTCTTTTACATAGGTAGAACCAATAGAAACTTTGAAGTCAGAACTAAAGAACATCTCATAGCTCTAAATCGAAATTTAGAATCTGAGTTTGCAGATCATCTATTAAATAACGATCACACATTTGATAAAAATTCAAGTCTTACTGAATAAGGTCTTACTAAGTACTGCACACAGGAAATAAAGCTTCACAAATAAAGAATTTAGAAATTTTAGAAATAAAAAGCAGACTTAATTAATGAGCCAAAACTTTTTGTAAACCCTCTTTTAAATATGTTCCCACTAAACTGGTCTTTCCCAAAATCAAATAAATATGATAATCGATTTAGACTTAATTGTTTCAGAAGTTATCTATCTGAATGTTTCATAAATATATATATTTATATATAAAATGTCGAATATGTAATTGTGAAACCGAAAAAAATGGTTTTCGTATAGATCGTTCTGCCGGGGAGGTATATAGTAGATTGGCTGAGAGCATAGTATATATTATTTACATATTTAAACAAAATATGTTAGTAATTAAAAAAAATCTAAAACAATTGAATAACTCACGTGGTGCACTTGTCTCCATTTGCGTGTAGCGGGGCCGCTGTGAGCAGAAACGCGACGAGCAGCGCGCGAAGGCGCTCCGCAGCGATCATGGCGCGGCCTCTCAGTGACGCATCCCTCCCTCTGGTGCGGTCACAGTCACTACCCACTCAACACACCTCACCACACGGCACGACACTTCACACGGAGAGGGTTCTGGAAAGATAAAAATTAAAATATTGTGATGATTTGTGTTTAATAATAACAGTTTTGTGATTATTTCACATTCCAATGTACTGTTCAAAATGCTATTTCTTTTGTTCCCCTCTTTCTGAAAAGTCTTACCTGGGAAGAGACAAAAGCCGAAAAAGTTAGAAATACGCAAATCATATTCAATTTATGATCATTTTTTTAATTCTTAATATTGTCGTCGTTGATAGTGCATCTTATATCTTGTTGGTCGAATAATTATTCGCATGAAAAACCCATTAAATAGTGCAAATTGCATCCTCAAATTCAATATTGTCATGGTGAATTTAAACAAAGTTATGTTGTGGAAAAATAACATTAATTGTGAGTGCATGAGGTGTACACCTATAAACTGTAGTTATATGGAATTTTCAAAAAAAACAGGACTCAAAAAAAAACCAATACCATCATCAGATAAGGATTCCTCTCATCTCTCCTCGTATTCTCATTGATTTATATACAATCGAATGAACTTATTTTCTTTTTAAAAGCCATTTGGCATCAAACAAGTGTTTTTTTTATATTACTCATTGTTTTGGAAAAAATCCTTTACGAATTGAGAAGAAAAAAATATTCTCATCTAAGAACGAAACTTTATATTGCTTGGCTATTCACAAATACATACTAAATCATAATAATCATGAAATAATACAAATACAACATGAAGATGTGGAAATCGACAAACATAATCAACAAACATGTAAATGAGGAAAATAAAAACATGTGGATGAGGAAATCATGATGTAACACCAACACAACCGTCTGACTCGAAACAGGAATGCCTAGTGAGGAGGACTTTGAATAAACTAATATATTTAAAAAAAGAGTTATTAAAAAAAATATCGATGAAAAATATAATAATAATTCAGTACTGATTTCAGATTTAATGAAAATCCACTTTTTTTAGAAATGCTCTGAAAAACAATGCCTTCGATTTTGTTCTCATTATTTAGGTACTGTTGTTTCGCAATCAGACACATCTACCGATAACAACAGTCATCAATATTTGTGAATAGAATAAGAGTATTTTTAAAATATTATCTGCATACAGTGGAGATTTTTTCGACGAGAGGAGGAAGTGAACACGGGTCTTGAAGATATCCATGTTTTAGGAGGGAGGAAACAAATATTCCACAGCCGAGCTGTTGAACTTACAAACGCGTGGTAGAAACAACTTGTTCTAATATGACAAATTTCAGCCCATTTTTTTTTCTTTGTAAAGTTATCGTGAAACTCAATTTTTTTCTTAATTATCTAAAATTAGCAAAATGTTTTTAAAAGAAGATTCGCAAAAGCAACCGAAAGTCTCATTTGAAAAAAAAAGCAATGATATAGAATATTTCATAATTACCATTTTTTGTATAATATAAGCTCCACGCAGGAGGCTCTGAGAAAAACAAATTTCCTTCGTGGCTTACGTCATCTTTGGAGCTGCTGTGTTGAAGTATTTTTAAGGAACGGTAGGAGAGCAAGGACAGGAAGACCTGAGAAGGAAAAAGGTATAAGAGATGAGGAATCTGGAGGGTCCGTGTGTCCAGGAGTGACGGACGTTTGAATTCACGATGATGGCTCGAAAGAGTCCTGTTGGAGATGTAAAAAGATCTCCCTCATCTAATCACATAGTAGGTCATCAAATGTAGCAAACCACTCGGGATAACATATGGCAGAGGTGTTGGTTATCAGATGAATGGTTCCTGGGGCGGCGGTACCCATACCCGCCTCCAAAGTTTTCAATTTCATTTTTACTCACCAATGTGAGAAATAAAATTTAATTATTTTTCCATGTAGAATTTTGAAAAAAATCAGTCTTTTAAATATTAAATTGGTGACATCGTAAATAATAGTCTAAGAAGTTTCAATCATAAATTTTCACGAAGCCTAAAATAGAGTCAACTGGAATCCCATCACTAATGAATACATTTGAACCGTTTGCAGAGTAGAGCAAGGCGAGGCACAAGACTCGCAATAAACATCCCCTGAATTAGTAACGTGAAGGGGATGCTGCTCAGAGCGCAGAACTACCCTACTACCCACTACTATTGCTGTAATAGCGAGTACTTACCCTATTTTACTGGCAATTTGTCAGCTAGAAATGCACAATGTAACCAGCAGTTTGAAACGGCAAATTAAGCCACATTGAGAAAAATGGAAAGCGGTTTAAATGCACCTAATTACGACGTTCGCTAACTAATGTTTTATATTTACCACCTTTTAATTTTAATCTCTAAAGTACCATGAATTAACCAAGTACTTTTTGTTTTATGTAAAATGGTAAATACACTAATTACACATTAAATATTACACATTTTTATACAAGTAGGAATCTTCCAATGTTGAAGACTATTTTGGAGAATTTAATTAATTTTTGCTGTCGGTGAAAGCAATAATTTTAAATACTTCCCCATACTATAATCTTTAATATTATCGTCCGAATAAATACGTTAACACGGAATTATGAACACTGATTCGATAATGTTCATTTTTGGAATCAGCAACTATTGTACAATTTCATCAATTACAGTATTAAATTCTTATTTCTAAACGTGTTTCGGGGCCCGTTATTTGAATTGTTAATTCATTAGAAAAGTAATTCATATAAAATTAATGCCCTGGAGGTACTAATTGATTGATTGAAATCGTATGATTAAAAAATTTAATTAAATTGATTTTTTTTTCAAATAATACGCCTCGAAATACGTTTAGAAATAAGAATTTTATATTGTTATTTACAAAATTGTTCAATAGTGGCAAAAATGAACATTAGCAAATAAATAAAATAAATAATTTAGAATAAATTGTTTCCGAAGTTAACCAATCTGAATTTTTTATCTTTTATATTTTTTACACCAGCTCCACGCAGGAAGATTTTGGGGAAATAATTTCTCTCAAGCTTAAGTGTTCTCTTTAGGGATGCTGTGTGGAGAGTCTTTTAAAGATAGTAAGTAAAGGAAGTTCTGGAAAGGAAAATGTATCAGGGGTGGGTAGGAATATGAGGGTCAGTGTACCCAGAAATGATATACTAATAAATCCATCCCTCCCACTGTTGTGCAAGGGATGGGTCAATAAAATCCAGTTAGAGAAGTCAAATGGTTTTCCTAACCGGCCTCTTCCGACCTGGCCCGCCACGCAGCTGGCAAACAGGCAAATCCATCGCCAAGACTTTAAAAACCGCAGCCTATGAACCCAGGCAGCCCTGCTTACTTATAACAAAACACTTGAGGTGACCTATATCAGAAATGTTGGTTACCAATGAATGGTTCTTTTAGGAACGAGCGATTAAAATATTCCGAAAACAACTGAAAACTCGTAACTCACATAAATCAAGTTGCCGACACTAGATTCACTTGTCCCTCAACGTGTCCTTGAATGATGCATTGAAATCAAAGTGTCTTCATTGAAGTATATCCACGCGGAGTGTTTATGGAGGTGGCAGAGAGGGCACACAACAGGTAAAGAGTTCAAGGCAACCTCATTAGGGAGGTGGAACTCCTACCTCCATTTTCGAAGGGGTCGGGGGAAGTGCCCTAGCGGTGGGTGGAAGCGTATATTCACTCCACTGCCTTTTGGGGGCTGGTGAAAAAGTAAAACTCTTATTATTTTTTCCCACTTAATCGCTTTTCTTAGCAATCGCTTTATCAAGTAACATTTTTTAATCTAGGATAATCGATAATGATATCCTAATCGTTAGGTTGAACCATTCTTAATTCTACGGGTCTAAGAGATTTTTATTGTTATTTCAGTTTAAAATCAAACGTTTCCTTCCCCAATAACCAACCACATTTGGTGGTAACCAAAAATCACTCTTAGTTTACAGATAAAAACGCTATTTTGTATAAAATCATTTCACTATCAGTTTTTTTCATTTCCAGTTTCAGTGCCAAAAATCGGCATTTACTGAAATATATTATAATAAAACATATATGGAACTTTTCTCCACTTTAATTTTATTAACCGTAACCGGTTTCAGCTCGTTAAAGCCATCTTCAGACTGGTGTTAAGAGGCTGAATGGTTGACTTGTGTGAACGAGCAGGATTGTTTTAACGAGCTGAAACCGGTTACGGTCAATAAAATTAATGTGGAAAAAAGTTTAATGTTTATTTTATTATAATATATAATGATGGAATTCCACCATGAACTGTCAGTTTCAAAAATAGAAATATTTACTGAAATATTATATTAACGGTTTCATACGATACACTTATCTACGATAATTTAATTTACCTCACTAGTTGTAACCTGTTCTGAGGTATTAACAATTACATTTTATTATTGTATTACTTTTTTTTACATTTTATTGAATTTGCAAGTAGTCAATTACTTAATTTGGAGCGAGATAAAAGTAAAATTTAAACACGCGTAATATTATGACAATTATTAATTAATACAGGAATAATGTTGAATAAATAAAGATAAAGCAGGTAAAACATTTACAAACCTATTATTTTATAATTAGTGATTTAAAAAAAATATTGAAATGCAATTATAAAAAGATTTCATTTCATTTTCGTGTAAGAGATGCTTAAATTAAGGTGAACAGTGAACACACTTCCCAACCAGGTAAAATGAAAACGTTTTAAAACTAAACAATCATAATTGCAGAACTGTGTCACGAATATTGCGGCATAAAGGCAAACGCCAGGTTTCAGGTATTCCAGGTAAATTGGCCGAGTGGAAGTCAGGTTTGGGCTACAAGTGACAAGTCAAGTAGCGCTCATTAAAACCCGTCAAAGTGGTAACTCGGCTTCCCATGACACACTGCTGAAATCCTACTCAGCTATTTCAGCTGAAATATTTAGGTTTTGCCGAATTGCAACGTGAAGTGGTAACGTTAATTAAATTGGTACTGCAAATAATTCTGTCATAATAATTGTAGTGTAGTTTTAAGGGTGCAGTTTTGATACCACCACCAGATGTAGATAGAGTATTTGGATCTTTATTATTATCATCGAGTTAATGTGGTTTAAATGGTTCTACATAGATGACGGTACTTGCACCATTTAACAGAGATAGCATGTCGGTTGTACCGAACGTTACCGAGTACAGTCGATGCTAGTCAATTACAGGGTAAAGAGCTCACTTCCTGTTAAAATATTCATTGTTATTATCTTACGATAGTTAAGTACTTGTAATTGTTGACGAACCAGACCATTTATTGAATACTCTCGATCTCAGGTGCATTTCTTACCAAAAAAGTAATATCCAGTACATTACAATAATTATATAACAAAAATTAGCCTATTATGATAATAATTAGCGATTTCTTATTTACAAAGAAAATTCATGAATATATCAAGCTGTAAAGGATTATAGATTGTAACGCGTAATTTTTTTTTAAGATTTGTAAAGGTATATGTCTCAATTTTTTTCGCAGTAATATTATTATTTTTTAACTATTGAAATAATCTGTAATATTTATCATTAAAATTAATAATTGGTGAGCGTTTTCTATTGTGTGAGAATGTGTGTGATTTTATAAATAAACGCTTTTGTATAAATATGCAATGAATTTTTTTTTGATTTTTATTTAATTTTTCAGTCTGATTCTAATGATCAGAACACAGTCAATATTCATTTTTTGTTTTTTTTTCCGTTAATTTTAGTTTTTGGTATGATATGGTATTATTAATGTATTTCTGGTGCTACCCCTTGATAAGTCGCCTAGTTGCCTGCATTGTTGTTCTTGTTTCAAGGATCTTCACGTAGTATTTTCCTCTCCGCGTCCCCATTCCGTGACTACTTGTCGTAAAAGTATCCGAACCACCCCACCCCCTTTTTTACATACTCTCTCTGCCACCTTCCACTTCCACAAGCCACTATTAAGAATGCATCCCCCGATTCGATTCTTTCTCCGCCTTGAACCATCACCGAACCTAAGATGCAAATTTTACCCCTATCTTAAAGCTTAGTATAAAAACAGTGTCTTATTTCACAGTCTTCGACATTGTTAATAACTAAATATGTAAATGCGAGAGTTATAACGCATAGTAATTGTTTAAAGATAATTTTTTTTCTGTATCTGTTTGTAAATACATAAAGATAAAACCTAGCAAGTACCTAATACTGTACAGTGCTCTCGATTTTTATAGACATAATCAAATAGTGTGACTAAAGGAGCCATAAAATAATTGACACGAAATTATATTGTGATATTGTATTTATTGGTAGCTGAAAAAAAATTATTAGAAAAAAAATTCTGTATTTAAAAACTAATTCATATTCTCTGTTACCACACTCGCAAGTCTAAGGCCGACTAGAGTTTTTGCCTGGGCGTGCAATCAAGTCAGTGCCTTCGAGCAACAACAGTTGCAAACAGCGGCGATTGTTGTTGATACTGATTTGTGTTTGTTTTAGTTTTACCGCAAGCGTAATAAATAAAAATCGTGACTACACTATTGAACACTAAAGTTTACGTAGTGACAACACTGACTTTGTAATTTGGCGGTAGCTTGACCAGAATTGCACTCTAGTCGGCCTTGCATAATTCGTATAATGATTTCAGTTTAGCCATATCAAACATTTAAATATAACTACATATTTGATTCCAGATTTATTAAATCAAGAATTATTTCTATAATATTTTGAATCGAATTCATTTAATGTGGATGACCGTCGGTAGACACAAATGAAAGATTTAGAGGGAATCACAGTGTCTTTATTGGTAGTCAATGCAGTTGTGTCGGTGTGCATCACGATGAGATGCATGTAGATCACATCGCAGTGGGATGTGAATCCGTGCTCGGCGCGCGGAGAGTGTAGACTGGAAGTTGAACTCCTCCAGATCGATGCGACACTGTGGTGGAGATCATCGGTGGCGAATCCTTCAAGGAGATTGCTCGACACCACGGCAGTGGAGATAATCGATGGCAAATCCACCAGGCCGATGCTCTTCACCGCAGACAAAGGAGATTAACGGTGGTGGAGCGTGGTCGTGCAATTTAGTCAGTAGCTCTCCACCATGCGAGCGGAGGCTTTAAGTTAATATTCATCACTCGCAATGAATACCACGGATCTTCCTGGTCCTTCAGTGAGATGCTGTTCGGTCCTTGACGGCATTCGGGCGGAGGCTGGACGAAATGCCGGAGATGCTGTGGACCTCGACGGGGAACGTGGCGATTGTGGAGGGCTCGCGGGGCGGGCCGGTGACGGGGTAGTCGCCCTTCGAAGTGGAAACTGTGAGTGCCCGTAGTATATTGAGTTCTAAGAATTTTAAGCTAAGCATAATACTATTATTCTGCATTGAATTTCTACATAACAAATAAAAAATATATATTTCTTACTAAACTCTCACCGTATGGAAGTAGAATATATGTAAATAAATACTTGATATTAAGAAGCTTTCATCCAATAATCTAATAAAACGATATATTTTTACCAACTTCTAAGACGTGACTAATTTGAACCATTGTAATAATAGTGTACGAACCTGGTCTTTTATAAAAAAATTTCTTGATCCTAACGAATGTTGACTATTTCAGTTATTTTAGAATAATCCCACTACAAAACTAAAGCCCAACACTATTACGAAAAAGTTAACAAACTGAGAGTTAGCAGAGCAGAACTTTTGTATATCCGCACACTATGCAGTTGCAAAAAATATTTAAATTTTCCGCCCAGCTTTGTACAACTTTTTGCGCCGGTAACTGACAGGTTAAGGACATTTTACTGTTCCGAATGCATTATTTAAAGTTATGTCGCTGAAACGTGGGACGAATAACAATATGAAACAACCAGGTGGGGTTATTTACGTTATATTATATAACCCTCGCCTCTTCTACATCTCCGGGTTATAAAATCATAGTTTATTATTCATATTCGCAAGCATATTGCTTTCATGCACTTCGTGTATCAAGTTTTTGGAAAAAAGTGTAGGTATTTACTGCTTTACTGTTAATTTTGTAGAATCATTTTTTTGTATATTTAAAAAAAAAATCACTTCAGAAATTGTTTTAATATTCTACTAAAAATAGAAGTTTTTTATTTTTTTTTTATTTCTTTTTATTTAGGAAGCAAACAGTCGTACAGTAAAAAATTATAACAATAAACATTCATATGTTCTAGACCAATTAAGTTCCATTAAATTAAATGTAGATTTAGTATTTTTTACCTACACAACATATTAAATGGCACAAATAAACATAATAAAGAAATACATAAAATTAAAAACAAAAAGAAAAAATACAACTTTTCGCATAGCTATACTATTCACTACGGGTGATAATAATGTACTTTTCACAACAAAAAAATCGAATAAAATAAAAGTATTTTAATTTATTAATTTATTAAGCTGAATTTTATATGATATTAAGTTATGGTTGAAAATGTCTACATCTCGTAAGGCATTGTGAGTTTCACAGATACGTGCTATTACAGAGTTTTGCGCGTATTTGGATTTACAATGTGGTATTCTAAATAAATCGTTCGATCTGGTGTTTTGCTTGGGGCAACGAAATGCAATCCTTTCTAACAGATATGATGAATCAACTAGGCAGTTCACGATTTTGTGCAAGAATAATGCATCAGAGATTTTTCTACGTTTATATAAAGTGACAGGGACAAATCTATGGTCACTAAAACGATACGATAGGTGTTTCATAAATTTGTTCTGAATATTTTCAATGCGATCAATATATGTTTGATATTGAGGATTCCAAATTACTGAGGCAAATTCTAGTTGTGACCGTACATATGACATATATAACAGAATTAGGGTGTGTGCTACCGTAAAAGGCTTTGTAATTCGAATAATGAAAACCAATTGCTTATAAGCTTTTTTTAGAATATTTTCAATATGATCCTTAAATAACATTCTAGAATCTAGTATTACTCCAAGATCTCTTATTGTTTCTACTCGTTGTAGAGGTACATGGTTTAGTTTGTAAGTATAATAAATTGAATGTTTTTTTCGTGTAAAAGTAATAACATTACATTTATCTATGTTTAGATATAGTTGATTTTTTTTGCAATATTCCTCAATTTTACCAAGGTCTTCTTGTAATTGGTCGCAATCATCTATGGAGCTAATACATTTATATAATTTCATGTCATCAGCGTAAAATAGGAAACAAGAATTACTAATAACACGATTCATGTCGTTTATGTATAAAATAAACAAGAGAGGCCCTAGATGGGAGCCTTGCGGTACCCCTGAGGGAATAATTATAATTTGTGACATGTAACCTTTTAAAGCAACAGCTTGACTTCTATTTTTAACATATGAAGAGAACCATCTCAGAAGATTTCCACATATACCAATCTTCGAGAGCTTGTTTAACAGTATGTCGTGATTAACTTTGTCAAAAGCCTTAGAAAAATCTGTGTAGATGGAATCTACCTGTTTCCCATTATCCATAGAGTTAAGAACAAAATCAGTAAACTGTCCTAGGTTCGAATCAACAGATCTGCCTTGAAAAAAACCATGTTGATGCGGGCTAATAATAGTATTTTTGCATGAGTCAAAAAGTTGGTTATACACGATTTTTTCCAAGATTTTACTTAAGATACATAGTTTAGAGATAGGTCTATAATTTTCAATGTTGTGTTTGTCCCCTTTTTTAAAAACAGGTGAAACAAAAGCTTGTTTCCAAATGGTAGGAAATACACCTTTTTTAAAAGATTTTTGGAACAGTAGTGTTACAGGAGTAACTAGTGTTTCAGCACAATTAACAATAAAAATTGGGTGTAACTTATCACAACCGGCATTCTTTTTAGTGTCCACATTTTTGAGATGTTTTAACACTAATGGTGCAGTTATATCAATTGAATCAAAATTAATTGAATTTATGGTAACATCATTACTTGTATCAACAATATTTGTGGAAGTATTATTAGTAGTTTTATCGGGGATAAAGACAGATTGGAAGTAATCGTTAAAAAGATTGCAAATTCGTTGACCATCACTTGAGGAAATGTTTTTGTGATACACGTTATTAGGTACTTCAGATGATGACTGTTTTGATTTCACGAAAGTCCAAAAATATTTCACATCTATTGTATATTTTATGTGTACTTTGCTTGAGCTGCTTTGTCTTGTGACTGAATGGAGAATCGTATTTGGTTTAATTAATCATTTGTTTTCAAATGTTTTATGATATTATTAATTAATTTTGATGATTTTTTCAAGATTAATTAATATTCTCTAATACAGTTCTGGAAACTTAAACGAAAATAAAAATGGTACCTTTCCGCAATTTACATCGTTACTTAGTACATATATCTTAGAACTAAAGCATATCGAATTATTGTAAATCATACGAAAATAATGATTTTTAAAACATTTATTCTTTGTGATTATTTATACAAAATACGATTGTAAATTATTGTGACCGGACAAATCAGCAAAATGATAATTCATCACATCTTTAAAAAGTTATATAAAGTCATGGAAAGTGATGAAACAAAACTTTATTAACTGGGTTAAGTAGGTTAGCTAATTTTGTTAAGTATTTTTGTTAAGTTAGGTTAAAAAAATGTTTTTTCATCGTTTTTAATGACTTTATCACCTTTTAAAAGTGTGTTGAATAATCACTGTGTTGAGTTAGCATGGAACCGTAAATTATACTCGTATATATTATATTATTTATAGTGGGTTCTAGAAATTCAATACACGCAACGCGCATCATATTGGAACCTACGAGTAAGACGGCGAACCTACCCACTCGCGATCGCCAGTTTGTTCTCGCGTATATTATTCCCTATGTATAACGCGATCCAAGTCCCATCCTAGTCAAGTGCCCAGATCATTAGCCCAGAAACTGACGACGAGCGGCCGCTTCACGCTCCGCGCACCGCGCACCGCGCTGCGCTTCCCCGCTACCACATCAAGCCGCAGTACCTACCACGTGTAACCGGCATCGGTAGCGCGGTTCGAGCCCATCTTCAGCCAACCTGGTAGATCGTACCTTTGGCTTACTGCACACTGGAGTACCAGGAAGACTCATGAACTTTACCAGTGATAAACACCACCTGCAAGTAAATGCAATAAAGACGCTGCTAGGATACCACACACACCTTTCTCTCTTTCATTCGTCTCCTTACCACATCCCCAAAGATGTGTCAATCATCTGAGTAAAGGCTTATAGGTAATCAAATATAGTAAGTCGATTTAAGGAAAAAAGAGTATATTTCTTACCGTGCATTTTATTTTTTCTAAAAATTCCAACCATAACTTTGTGTATTCACACATCTTTCTTCCCTCAGCTCTCAGCTATCTCTTACGGCAGTCATCAAACTCCTATTGACACGACTCGTCACTTTTCAAATGTATCTCCCCCCCGGGTTACCGGATTGCCTGGGTTGATTAACGCATGAGAGAAAAGTTTGCATTAGTTGCTTCTTTATAACTTTCCCTTTTTTTTACGGGAAGTACAAACGTAGTTCCACAGTTCTGACAAAAATTATTACTCTCAAACCTAAATTATTTAAGGGGAAGGTAGAAAAGTTTTGGACTTCACAGCCCCAAGCGCTCTCCCTAACCGCTTTTTTGACAGATTAAAAAAATGTACCAAGGAATTATTCTATCTTTTTTTCACGGCTTTATCCAACCCACTACATTTTCTGTACTCCTGTTCCAAGGAAAAAAATACTCCGAGACGAACGTTTCTTATTTTTTCTTCTACCTTGTACATTGTAATAATATGTAGGATACAATGCGTAGGAAATGAAGGACTGCGGTATCTAATTTAAACGCTTTCCGAAAATCAAACATAATAATTTTTGAAGCCAAGTCACTTGCCACTAGATACGAGTATGTTTACACTGATCGACATATATGAAATTCTTACAAAAGGTACCATAGAATCGGGTGAGGTGTGTTCAGGATGCGCCTGCCCACCAGCTGCGTGGCGTGCCAGATCGGGAGAGGCTGGTATGGGGCAACTCTTTAACCTATCCAACTGGTTTCTCGACTTATCGCCTTGCACCGCAGCGGAGGGGGGGGGATATATTCATACGTCCATCACCCTGGATACACTGATCCCTAGATTCCTACCGACCCCTCGTACATTTTCCTTTCTAAAACTTCTTCTCCTTCCTTTCCTTAAAAAATACTCCCTACATAGCATCCCCAAAGATGAAATAAGCCCCGAGGAAAATTATTTTTCTCAGGGACTCCTGTGTGGGGTTACTGTAAAAAAAGAAAGAAAAAAAGAGCAAAACATAAACGGAGTTTACGTATGCAAAGATTTTTTACCTGGTTCTCCCTTACAAATAAGGTTTTGCAGGTATTGGAGTGAATTACGTAAAATCGATTTTATGATAATTGATTGAGATGGGCTGACGACTTGGAGATTTGCCGACTTCACATTTGTGAGAGCCGTTTACGTACGGCAAAACTGTAAAGTTTTTAATATTTTTTTTAATATTTGTACCGCATTAGAGTTCCCGGGGCCAGTGAGACTATGGTATCCCCAAGTGATCTAGGTATGTTTGGAGGCTTAAGGAAGTGGGGATAAGAATAAAACGGAAAAAATAAATGCTGGGAAGTGCCTGACTATTCAGAATTGATTAGTAAATATGGCAATAGCCATTTCAAGCAACGAATATATTTGAAATATGCCTATTTACGATCTTCGTTCGTAAATATTATCAACTATCCAAACCAATCCTAGTATTTTGAAAGCATATTTTTATCTCTTCCCTTAGAATAAAATGACAATTTATTCTTAATGTATCCTTCGTCGGCATTCGGGAACTTATTTAGTAGTTCAAAAGTAATGTTTATTTAAGTTAAAAAAAAAAAATTTCTATGTTACAACCAAAAATAATAACAGTAGGTTGCACAGTATTCATTTTTACTTTTACGAAAGGCCAAACTTAAAGCTCTAGGCTTTGACTTTGATAGTGACTTTACTAATGATGCTAAGTAGCACAAAGATTTTACAGGTGTAACTTTAACTGGGGTGCGAAGGCCTACTGATTGTGTGGCACGTTGTACACTAAGAGCAAAACTTTGACAAAGAATCAACAAAAAGGGTTTAATAAAGGGTGGAGAATATCAGGTAACAGTCAGTGGAAAAAAAAACCAAAAATTGTGTTCATATTTGTTACTAAGTAAATATATTTGATAAAAAATAAAATAAAATAATAATGTCAAACCCCACAAGAATCCCAACCACTCCCAACCGTCTGGAGACAGTTAGTCTATGGCATTACCAATTAGGATATGTTGTGAGGCTGAAGGTAGTGGGGAGAGGAAGTATCTACATCTGGGGAAGAGGAAGGTGAGGAAGTACCTGGCTATTCTGATCTCTTTACTAAATACGTCCAAAGCCATTTGAAACAACGTTTAATTATTATTTTTTTTTAGTGCCACTAATAAAGTTAAAAAAAAAAATTTGGTAATGCGAGCCTCACTGGGTGCTTTGCCTATGCTGGGGCCCCCATTTTACAACTTTATAAATAGTCAATATGTATATAATTGATGGTCGTTTGTATATAATATGTGTACCATCTAGGTATATTTTTCCACATCTTTAATACATATCTCAATTTTTTTCGTAATTTTTTTTTTGTTTCTCTCATTTTTGCGTCGAGTGTCACTCTAAACGTTGAATACTGTATTCACTCTGGAACGTACCGCAAATATACTAGTTGTTATTTTAAATAAAATTTACTTGCGCTCGCCGGGATTCGAATCCGCGACCACCAGATTTGCTAGTCGAGAACTCTGAGACCATCGTAGCCCTGTTAAAAGCTGGACATGTCTTAAAATTGTAGTCCAATGAATACAAAGTTTGCTAGACACGTGTATTATAACACACGTTGATGTCATGAGCATTGGAAAAGTTAAGATTTATTAAAATGTCTGCACAGGAGGCTTGTTTGATTTGTACATGGTTAGAGAAGTTGTGTTCTATTGAAGTGCCTACGGGCCCTGTAAAATATGCCCCTTTTCTGTCAGCTTCCATCATTATAAGAGGTAAATGTGGCTTGTGCAATGATGGAGGACATATCCAGCGGATAATTGAACCCACGAAGTCTGGATGGGATTAACACTTGGCTCCTAATCGTACACGTACCAACATCTTAATATACTAAAATTATAGATATTTCTTACTTATTGCCAACTATATTATTTTTAAGTCCCTAAAACATTTATTTAACGATTCCATTTACTATTCCTTTCATGTATTTTCAGTACTCTTGCGTGTATGTTAATTTTTTGCACACTTCTTTAAACCGTCTACACCCTACAATAATAATCTTGCCTAGTGTGACCGTACTAAGCTGCTCAAATGGTTGATTCCTATTAAACAAACAAAAAAAACTCAATTGTAAGTGTTTGTAACCTTTGACAAAGTCCCATCTGCCATTGCTCCCAAATCACAATGATCTGTTTCTGACAAGCAGACAGATAAACCACCCCAAGTTTAAATTACATCATAATAAAATGAATACTACCCCTGGGGGAGTTGCCGAGCGAAACGTCTTCAGTAGATGTTTAATTTTAATTGTTTGGCGGATCAACCCTTCAGTAAAGCAGTCTGACGCCAGAAACGGTTCAGTCAGCGAACTTCTAAACTATGTGCGGAATATTCTACTTCATTTTGTGCCAGTAAAAAACAAATTTAGTAGTGAAGGTAGTTACATTTATTACCCAGTGTGAAATATCGATGTATATACGTTTTAGATCTCGAGCCATTTGCGCGGCAAAAATGTTCAAATTATTTATAAATACAGTCAACTTTTTTTCCACGGTTTTGAAAGAACACCGCCAAAAAACTGTTATCCGTGTATCCTATGTTCAGTTAGTACAGAATTGGACCAAGATTTCGGTGAAAATGATTTTTTGTCTTACAGCGACATATTTTACAACATAACGGATCCCATATCATATTTTCTATTCATATGCACAATGTACATATTTTTAAACGGTATTCTGTGGAACGTACCTATCCACTGCAACACAAAAATTAGTGTTCGAGACTAAATCGAAAAAAGGTTCGCTGCGCGCAAAATTCGCGTGTGTTTTGAATTAGGTATCTTAATAGTGATAGTACTTGTATAATTTGTAAAGCGCGGTGTTTGTAAAAAATCACATCAAGAGCGCTTTTAAATGATAGATCTCTGTCTTCACACAAATACACAGATTGTTTTAAGCTTCAACAATGTGCTGGGCACGTTGCAGCAGAACGTTGAATTTTCTGATAATATCAATAGATGTCTTTCTGTGAATACTAGCGATGGTTCAACAAATCTGTCAACTTATTATGCATGGGAAAGGGAATCAAACCAAGTTGCGTGGGGCGAGGAGGCGACGTGGCCGTCTCCCTTTCTGTGATTTGTTAACAAATGAATCTGTATGTATACAGGCAGCTTGCGTTGTAATATCGCTTAGTCCTTAAAATTAAAATCTGCTTACGAATTACTAGTACTCTTAGAAAGGCGCGCAAATTGCTGGCGGAATAAAAACTTAACAATAAATCCCGAACCAGGTAAACATAAGTTCAGGCTTATTTCCAAAATTTTAACATTTTGTTTACCATTTAGACACTTTTATAGATGTAATATTAATCACCCACTTAGACAATTCAGTTCAGAGCAGAAAAGTCCCACAATACAGCGCTGCAAATCGTGGCCTTATTTTAGCGAACTTTATTCTTCTGCGCAGGGTTTAGTTATTTCAATGTGTGCTCTTTGGCGGTCAACGTATGACTGATGTCGTGGTTTATTCAAAGCATTCTCGAATCCTTCTGGTGCCAAAAATTTGATCACGTGGTTTGCCTCCAGCTTTTATGCTGGGCAAGTCTATCAATTTGGATGCCTATGTTTAGGCTGGAGCGCCAGTGAAAAGTGCGATTCGGCTGACACTGAAACCAAAAAATGCCAACAGACTTTAAGCTTGTTTCTACAATTAATTATGTACCTAATGAAAAACTGGATATAAGTAGTGGAAAATTAATTAATATCGTTCAACAATCCACAATTGTATTTTTAGTTTCACTGAAAAAATATGATTTTGGTTTGGTAATCACTGGATTAAATAATATTATTGGTCAATGGTTCAGTTGGTAGCAAACTCTGATAATATAACTCACCCAACTCACCTCGGAACTTTGAGACGGAAAGTTTATAAGTTGCTTCCCATTGCCTTCTGCCTACTGCGTAATATATATTACTTAAGTAATTGAGAAGGAGTAAATTAAGATAGAAACTTTGCTAATTCACTGCCAATTTGAATGTCTTAACCTTCCTTCAGACTCTGCCATCTGCTTTTTATTGAAGTGGAATAAAAATACTCATAAAATTCGGCTTACTTTATATATTTTTTAATCATTTTCTTTTGTTATTTTTACTTTAAATTTTGCTTAAGCTGCCGTCAAAATATTTAAAAATCTGAAAGAATAATATCACCGCCAAAAAAAATTCATATTATACTGGAATATGGTTTCCAAATATTGAGTCTATGTTTTGCGAAAGGTATAGATCTAACAGAGAAAGTACGGAAACGATTTACAAAAACACCAAGAGCTTTAAAAGGCTGGAAATACGAAGAGAGACTCAAATAACTAAGATCACCCACCTTAAAAGAAAGAAGAGAAAGGGGTTACTTGATTGATACTTTCAAATTTTGATCTGAACATTTTAGTTGACCTGACATCCAAGACATTTTCACCATCAACAAAAATATTTTCGTGGACACTCAACAAAAACAATAAAAAACATTTTGCATCTAATCCAAGGAAACACTTCCTTGCAAATAGAGTAGTGGATGCATGGAACAAACATTTCTTCGATGCTACTCATATAAACCAATTAAAACCTCGATTGGATTCTTATTAGAAGAGAAGAAATAATTAACTTAGGTATTAACGTGGAGCGGTAAGGCTCTCGACCGGAAAGCTGGAGGTCGCGGGTTCAAATCCCGACGTCCGCAAGTAAATTTTATTTGATTAATTTGTGTTATTTCTCATTTAGAACAATATATAAGTAGTATATTTGCGGCACGTTCAAGAGTGGAAAATACTCTCAGTATCGCACGTTTGGCCGTGTTTGGTGACAGATCTGAATAGCCAAGTACTTCCCCACCTTCCTCTTCCCCATCTCCTTCCCCTCCTCGCTACTTTCAGCCTCACAACATACCACAATTGGGGTAATCCGTAATACTGTAATCTCACTGGCTCCAGAAGATTTAAAAAAAAAACTCTTTAACTTATTGAGAAATTTGTTAAAAAATTAAAGAGCATCAGCAGAACGCTGCTTGTTGAAAAATAATATAATTTGTAATTTATTGAACGCTTTCAGGCTAAAATGAGTAGATACCTAAACAAGTAACTTTATAGTCGGCACTTGAAATTAGAGAAATACAAAACTAATAATTTTTGCTTTGATGCGGAACGGAGAGGTTTTGAATACAAATACCTATATAACACAGCTAAAGCCATTCCAGGCAACGTTTAAATTCTTAATACTTACGCCTGGGCAATATTGAGAGTATCTTCCACTCCGGAACGTTCCGCAAGTATACTATTTATTATTTTTTAAATGAATACATTGTGAAATAACACAAAATAATCAAATATAATTCACTTGTGGGATTTGAACCCGTGACCTTCGGCTAGTAGAGAGCCTTACTCCTTGACCACGGAGGCCGTCAATATATCGAAGTATAATATAATATGTATTGGCAGTTCTGTGAAATATCGCTAGTGGTGAGTTACGTGAATAGTCGTTGTCACAGTGGAAAATATTTTGAAATCGGTAGATTGCTAGATCGATAGATTTTAAATTTATGTAGATAGGATTATTCTAAACAGACGGAGTGAAGCAGCGTTTTATTATAGTTGGAAGGAAACATACAAGTTAACGAGAAGATTATAAAGAAATTAAAATAACCTAACCTTATACGGCTAAAGAAAGTCATTTTAAAATGTGAGGAACTCGTTAGAAATTACTTTAAATTGTTTAACTATTTCTAACGTATCAAAAACGCTCGTATTTCGAATCAATTTGCTTTGAAATAATGGAAAAATAATTCATTCAAGCTCGCCTGTTTCAGTGTTCCAACCATTGCACCCCGTCGATTCAGACCTTCATTTTGGGAAATAATTTAAATTACATGTACGTCCAGCTCTGAAAAGTTAACCTGTACGGCTTCAATGGAGACCCCGTACCCGTGTTTGTCACTTACTTACACCGAGTATGCCTATGAAAGGCTTGTGCATTATACGCCTAAAAGCCCCCGCATACCCAAATTCTACGGATTTATAACATGTTTCTCTTTAACTCTTTAAGTCCTATAAGTACCTTAAAATTAATTTACTTATCTCTGGCCGAATTCACTATCCGATATAGAATTACGTCTCGGGGACATTCATGCAAAACAAATATAAGCTATATACAAACGTTACAAAACTGTATTATAAAATTATTAATCCATAAATACACAAATGCACACAGAAGTAACATCAAAATAATGTACAAGTCTTTGAATGTTTTAGAAGATTATTGTTGTATAATATCATAAGTCAACAAATTATATCGTCGGATTTCTTGTACAAGGAAAGAGTCTACCATAAACATAACACAAGATTCACTCAAAATGATGGATTAGTAGTTCCGAAATGTAACAACAAGTACGGAGAAAGAACTCTAAACTACATTGTGCCCAAGATATCTTATAATCTACCAATGTCAATCAAAAATAATACCTTATGTTTTTTTTTTTTTTACAGTAATACCGCACAAGAGTCCCAACTGCTCCCGTCTGGAGCCAGTGAGACTATGGCATCCCCAATTGGGGTATGTTGTGAGGCTGAGGGTATATTGGGGAGGGGAGGGAGATGGGGAAGAGGAAGGTGGGGAAGTACCACTAAAGTCAAATATGATCTTAGAAAATGGCTATTGGACACAGATGATATATACTGATGCCCTACTGAGACCCTTGTATAGCTAATTGGAATTCACAATGGAACTTAAAAATATATAGTAAATTGTACCCACCTATGTATGTTAAATATGGATATTCTTTCGATGTGACTGTTTCAATTGTACTTGTCTGATATATAACGCTTATACTGCAACTATATTTTTATTTTATCCATTCTGTTATATCAACTTAAACATGTTTTATTAACTTAACCGTGTCATTGTATGAAGTGTTGTCTGTATTTACCTGCTGACAAACTGCAAAAGCAGTTTAGCAGGTTTAAATTGTAAAATAAATTTGTTTTTAAGTTCCAAAAAGATAAAATGTTATTTTTGAAGATAATATCTCTATATTTCTTTGCCGAAACGGTAATTATATGAAATTTCCTAGACAGAAAAAATCGCAAAGTAAGCTCCGAAAATTATTAAAAACATGTTTTGTTAAGCTATGGCTAATGTAAACTAGCAACATGATAAACATATAGTCGAGTACCTAGAACAGAATTCATATGTATCGAAGGGTTTGAGATAAGGCTAAAAACGTTTGGTTACCAAACACGGCCAAAGATATTTCAAGCTACGTTTTAATGGGGTATTTTTACAAACTATGAATACCGTTAAAAATGTGTGGAAAATTTTAAGTTTATTTTTCTGATTACGATAATCGTACTAAAATTATTTAATTTTGATTTAAAAAATGATCTTTAACCGCACAATCCGAAAGGGATCTAAATGGCTACAACGTCATTATGACATAGAATTATGCCACCGAATTCAGGAAAAAAACTGATCGCGTCGTTTAGGCGGAAAATCTAAAATGGCTCATTTTAAATCGTTATAGAAAATTCAATCGTCAAATTAAAAATATTTTTTTTTGTAGAAAAAAAAACCACAAAAATACTTTATTCTGAATGGTGAAAATTTACCACTTATACTGTTAGTTTCTACAAATCCGTGTAACAAATATATTATTTTAAAATAAATAAATAGTGAAAAAACATAAATTAATCAAATCAAATTTACTAACTCACGCTGGAATTTGAACCCGCGACCTTTAGATTCGTAGTCGAGAGTCTTACCCTACTTTTATTTATTTATAATAAAACGTTTTTATTTATTTATAATATGATAATTTTGTCGCATGACTTCAAACGCATTAAAATTTACTATTCGAATGGCGGGCTACAGAAGGGCCTAGATACAATCCTACTTCAGGTAACCAAGATCTTGAGGGCATGCTGTACCCTCGCCCCTCATATACATTCCCATATCATGGAAGAAAACAAGGGTAGTGTTCATACCTGAACCGGGGAGAATCAGCTATTACCAAACAGGCGCATTTCGCCCAATTAGTCTCACCTCATTTCTTCTAAAGACTATGAAGAGGCTAATGGTAGGCACATAAGGGACGAGGTACTGAGAGAAAAGCCTCTCTACAAGTTGTAATTTGCAAATCAACCAGGTAAATCGGTCGACGCGGTACTGCACAGGTTGGTGTACAAATTGGATCAGACACTGGTAACCGGGGAAATGGCAGTAGGACTCTTCCTGGATATAGAGGGAGCATTCAACTGTTCCACAACTAAATCCATTGACGAAGCGGCAGAAAGACACGGACTTGACGAAATCCCCAGAAAGTGACTGAAGAACATGCTATCACGCCAGATACTTACGGTGACAAGGGGTGTGGTGAACATTAGAGTATAAGTGACTAAAGGGTGTCCACAGGTAGAGGTGTTATCACTCTTGCTGTGGAACCTAATGGTGGATAACCTCATCATAAAGCTCAATAACAGGGGCTCATATACACAAAGGTATGCGGATGACATCGCGACCATAATAAGGTGCTGGGATGCAGACACAACAAAAGGCAACATTTATACAGTCAACACATTTTAACAGCGGAAGAACGATGTGAATAAAATGTAGGCAGCTAAGCGAATATGCGGTAGGACGTGGGGACTCAAACCTAAAATGATGTACACAACCGTTGTAAAACCAAGAATCATACATGCAGCCTTGGTCTGGTGGAGGAGAACAACATTGAAAACATCGATGGCCACACTCAACCATATACAGGAACTTGCATGCAGAGGAACCACAGGAGCCATGCGAAATACTCCAATACTAGCCATAGGAGTGCTGCTGAATCTACCCCTACTAAACTTAGAAATAGAGGGGCCGGCGATGGTGGCAGCCTATAGGTTACAATGGAAAGGTCACTGGAGAGATGAGTTGCACAAAAACAGTCACGAGAAGATCGGAACAACACTGAGGATCAATTAGTTCAATAGCTGAATGAGGCAACACCTCAAAAATCTGAATTCTTCTTAGCAGAACAGACAGACAGACAGCAGCTTAGAGTGACGTACCCCACAAGAGAGGAATCGGACACGGTTGAAGGCCCTATCCACAAACAGGAACTAATCTGATTTACAGATGGGTCCAATATGGAGGAGGGAACAGGGGCCGGGGTCAGTCTACGTGGTTCCAAGAGGGAACTAAGTATACCTCTACGAACACATTGCACTGTATTTCAAGTTGATATGGAGGCCATCTTAGCTTGTGCAAAGGAGAACATACGTATCGGGTATAGGAATAAGAACATAGACATATGCTCTGATAGCCAGGCAGCAGTAATGCCACTGGAAATGTGAAGAGGATGAACAGACTCCAATTCAACTTTGGTGCCAATGTCCCGCCCTGCTGGGAACAAGGCTCAGATACCTGAGAAGACACATTGTAGAACCAGAAGACATGATGGAATGATGTAAAATGGAAAATAACACAATGGGTCTATGACCTAAGTGCTCACGGGAACCTTACGTTAAACGTCTCTTATAATAAAAGAAAAATAAAAATAAAATCATTCGATCCAATCATGACAATCGAAACCCTAAGCGTAGATGATAATAATGAGAGTATATATATATTATATTTAGAACAGTAACTTTCATAAAAGAGATAGCTAGTTTATTTAATTATCATGTTGAAAAAAAAACTACGAATGGTTTCTGAACTAACCGACTCAATCCGCACAATAGAACTGCTGAAAGTTTCAGAGAACGACCGACTTTATTAGGATATGAAGACGGGCAAATAAAAATGTAACAGACGATACTATCTCTCGAGATGCATTTAAATTTTATATACGTACTTGCCATGTACTGGACCTGGACTGTGGACTGCGGGTATTGTGACGTTTTATTTACATACTGCTCTGCAAACTTTAGATAAGTGAATTCTTCCGGAAAACGTCTGCAATAAGAGAAGTTGTTTCTTCTTGTGCAACAAATACTGCATGTGGGACAGCGGGAATTGAAAATGTCAAGACTAATTCTTTTTGAATAGAGGAAAGTTTGACTAAAAAACCACTATACGAAAGCTTTATTTTCTGTCGTGTAGGGCAGTGGTTGGTGGCAGCGGCACTTTCCAGAGTGGAAGATACTCTCAGTATCACACTGGTGTAAGACCACTATACAGAATTGAAACGTTGCTTTAAATGTCTTTGGCCGTATTTTGGTAACCAGATCTGTGTAGCCAGGTACTTCCCCGCCTTCCTCTTTTCCATTACATTTAGCCTCACAATATGCCACAAATGCGGATGCCATAGGCTCACTGGCTCCAGACGGTTTCACTTATGAAAACATAAAATAATAAAACAGAGTGTATGCATCTTGTTCTTGTAGAGAATTTAATAAAAGAGTTTTCGTTGAAAACAGACTTATAAAACGTGATATATTCTAAGCTCTGCTTGTAAAATGACTTGACGTATTTTATAGTGTTTTATGAGAAGAACATCGGTCACCAAAGAGAAAGGATAAATTAAATATTCCCCTCAATAACCCATTGTTGTGCATTATCAAAGGAAATGACTTTGCATTTTTCTTTATCCCCTCCGTGGGTTGTTTTGCTACGACGAGGAGAGGATAGCTCGGCCATTAAAATAATCGGCGTTAATCCAGAAAGCTCCGGGAAGCTTCTTATCCATTTTCTGGAGGAAACCCATTAAAAGTTCTCCTTACAAAGGCTCCACCGGCCAAGGTCAATCTGATTTAAAGGAACTTGCGAAATTCCTCAGAATCACTGCGAACTCGTTCACCTTAAATATTTACGATTTCGTATTTTGTTTGCTTCCGCTCCTTACAATCTAAAAGATAAGTTAAATATTGAATTATTTTCTAAGATCTCAAATAGATACATTTTATGTTGAAGATTTTATAAATTCTTTAGGAATGATTCTGAGAGTTTCAATAATCGTTCTTTGTAGCCCTGAAAATATTTTTAAGTTTATTTCTAATACTTTTGAGCTCCTGAAATATGGATCAATAGAGAAGCTTTTAGTTTGAATTAGCGAGAACGTTGTATGTCAGAAAACTTTTTTATAAAATCTTATTGATACTTTTCCGCTTCAGAAGTTAAAGGTTTGAGTTTAAAAATACATAAGGGTGGAAAACAAATCTCAATTGTAAAAAGGAAGCTGATGGGCAATGATCGTTGTTTTCTTCAACTTTTCGTCTACGAGTAAAAAACCTAGTTTGTTTATATGAAGAAATACTTTGTGATGTGACATTAAAATTTAACAATTACTTTGTAAACACCACTAGCTGTTTTAGCCCTGACGAAGCTACAGTTTTAACGAAACCCGTTCGGAATTTAGTATAAAAAATAAAAGTGGTGTTTACTAAGTTGTTTTTTTATTTAAAAAAAAACTTACTGCTTCCGATACCGTCCGAGGAATAAAATAAAATTAAGTACCTACAACCTTTTCAGGGGAATTGTAAGTTTTGTTCAAATGAATCATTTACCTCACCTGATTTTATTGGATAAAATCATAAATATTTTCCTTAGAATAGAATATTTTTCGAAGACAAAGGTCAGCGTACTAGGTACTGAGGCAATTTTCTTAGTTTTGTTAAGTGTGATGTATGGTAATAAGGTTGAGTAATTAATTGATAGATGGCAGTAGTCGTAAGGCTTACGCCAGAGTCCGTCAGATGTCGCTAGGGTGTTACAGGTACTTGCGAGATTATATTATCAGAGATCAAGCTCTTGGGGCGCAGAGAATTACCTACCCTCGGGTAACGAATAGTGACAACCATAATACGGACATGCGTCTAGTGTGGAAGTCAAAAAGCATGTAAAAAACTGTATACAAATATATTTTACGAATAAAGGAAAGAAAAAAAAAAGTTTAACCAGACCTTTTATTCTAACGCAATTATATAAAGAAAATTTTACTGTTCTTAAAAAGTTCCCAATACCGAAGTCTGCATAAGTAAATGCAGACATAACAACTGGCGCAGCCGGTAGGATAACTATAGGTTTGAAATAAAGATAAAGATACTTTTGCCCTACCCACAAAAAAAATCTCTTTCGTGGCCTGGTAACAAACCGATTGCAAACATATCTATAAGATTTTTTCAAGGCTCGTTTCAAATTTGCAATACGTGTTCAACAAACTAGGTTGTATTTAATAGCCAGTTGTATCACAGATTTTGTACATTTCGTTAAAGTTGATATTATGCCAGCTCTGCGATAGTTGGATTCCAGTAGTTATTATTCAAGTACTATTATTCAACAACTGGCTTACATTGGAATAATAACAGAACTCGAAAAAAAATTTCACAGAACTTGAATACCAGTTAACTTTTAAATTGAATGAATAGTTTTTCAAGTTCTGAGAACTATCCGGCCCTAATATAGAAAGTCCCTACGGAGAAATGAAAAATGCGTGTTATCCCATAAATAAGAATATAAGATATTTTCCCTTGTAAGATTGAATTCGATGTTTTTCTTGGAATTTTTATCATAAAATATTTTAAAACAACAAAATAAGTTTAACTTCCGTCAGTTAATTAATTGATTTCCGATTTTTACTTCATAATGTTTAAATTTTAAGAGGATACGTAATTTAATATAAAAATAGTTGCAGAATATTTTCTCAGTCCTCCTCACTAGGAAATCCTGTAATTTAGGCGAACTAGGTTTTGGATGCAGGGTTTTCAGTGATTTATAGTTTAACTTCAAGGTTATTTTCTTTAACTGTGACAATATTTTTTTAAAACAATGATCTTTTTTTTCGAAAATCCTTCAAGCTATGAGCTGCTAGTTATTGATTTGTTTGATACTTGGTGGAATATTGTTGAATTACTATGTAAAAAAATCGGCGCTTCTCTATCGAAAAGTAGTATTACAAGTATGCATATTTAGCTTATCTATTTGCTTTGCTTTGATTTTATGATTGCTAAGTGTTTTCCTTTTTTTTGTATTTTACGTCTTGTAAATATTATTTTAGTTATTTTCTTTCTCCATTTACATGAATCCAAAACACAGAATCTTTCTTAGAATCCAGGTATATAATTAAAATAGATAATCCATTACAAGCCTGGTCTTGTCGTTTGCTTTTATGCTACCTAATATGTTGTGCACATTATTCTAGTTCCATTTCGTTTAACATCTTTTCTGGGAACATTTCCACTTCTAATGTCCAGCAATACAATAAATTCACTCGGGTGCTCCCGGCACAACTTAACCCCATTAATGTCCCAAATACAGCTCCGAATAGTGTCGGGTTAGTTTGGAGGTAGAACATAGAAAGGTTTCCTTGCTTCCACTCGGATAAACATTACACGAATTCCGAACAATGCTCATTTTCTGTTGGGCCATTATATTATTGGCAGTCTTGTTTTCTCGCATAAATTTATAGAAAACTAATCTTAATTTTCATTATATTGCGTTAAACGAATTTTTATATTTTGATACCAAGTCACTCTGCAAGAGAATTGTGAAACAAGTACCAACGCCTCACAATCTCCCATTTTGGGGGGAGCAAATAGGAAATTAAATTTGTGAGGCGACATGACATAAGAGAGGGGAAGAAGAGTTGGTAGATTAAGTAAGTACCACCAAACTGCATCTGGTTTTAAAGCATAGATAAATCCGGTTTGGTACTGCGATTTTTTTACACTCTAAAAATTAAATGCAATAATTGAATTTTTAATGTTCAATTCCCATGAAACCCAGCCCTGACATTTTTTAATAAATTTTGCTGTTCTGCAATGAAACGATTCCGCGTGCACGATCATCAATTGAATTAGTTTTAAAATTGATTTTACTTATGTTTTTGCGACAATATTAATAAAATGTTAACGGCTTAGCTCAAATATATACAGTATCTACCTACACGCATTCCATCAATTTATTTATTGCAAAGCGATCACTATTTTAATTTACTCAGAGTTAAACATGATAGACAAACGTGTTCAATAATATTTCAAATGGTTCTCAAATGTCCAATATTTTTGTTCTTCAATAAATCAAAGACATCCCACGGGTATTTTCCATTACGTAAGAAGTCTCAGCAAAACCCATTTCTGGCGTCGGAACTGCGCATCCACACATACAATATAATATGGCGTCTGTGATTTATACTTAAAACGGAGTGCGTCTGGGCTCAACTGTTTATTTAATTTACTGCACGTGGTGAATATGGTGAACACATCTCTCATTGTGTTCAGATCTTTGTGTTGGTTGAAGCGTACCCTTATATTGGTTGAAGGAAACTCCGTGTTGGTTGAAAGATGCCCCTGTGTTTAGTGAGAGATCTCTGGGTAGATCTGCGAAAGATTTATGCAGATCTTTGTCAGTAGGGGATAATTTGCCCAAGGAACAAGTAGTACGGCAATGTAAGGCGGTTTCCTTATTATTATCATCACTGGGACTTAAAGGAAATCTGTCTGAATCAGTAATAAGAAATCATTTTGGGGAATATACACAGAGTGCTGGGAAGGAGGTTGTAATAATTGGGACCGTTAGCTTAATAGGATTTTGTGGTACACTTGCCTGCGTAATTAAAGATAACATTCATTCCTGTGAGGAAGTAATTAATGCTGTAGTTGGAGTAATCTTGAGGAATAAGAAGATACTTAGTGCGTACTTATTATATGTCTGGAGCTTTATTTAGTAATTTATTATTTTTGTTAAGTTCAATTAATCTTATCGTGATGTGTGAAGTTTCATTAACCACCGACCGATATTCGGGAAATGAAAACTAACGCATGTATATTATCCGTTTTATAAAAGATACCGAGGTTAGTAGTTAGTTATTTTGGTTGGTCTCTGTGAATTAATGTATTAGGCATTTCATTCCGAGTCGGAGGTTGCAGGTTCGTCTCTGTGGCTTAATAATTAAGTATTCCGTATTTCATTCCGAGTCGAAGGTTGCAGGTTCGTATCTGTGGCTTGATAGCTAAGTATTCTGCATTTCATTCCGAGTCTGAGGTTGTAAGTTCGTTTTTTGTCATAGAAAAAAATATCTGGAAATTACTTGTTTAGGTTGTTGTACTGATAATTGGCAGTTTTTCCCAATGTAGCAAAACATTGATATATTTAGGACGGGTTATTTCAAAGAATTCGAACGATGCATCAAATTTAAAAGTTAAGATTCAAGTTCCGTTATTATCCAAGTTTTGTGAAGCTACCATCATATGATGAAATAGTAACAGAACTTTAATAGAACTTTCACAGAACCTGAACTTTAACTTTTTTTTTTTTTATTTGGTGAAATGTTCAAATTCTGTGAAACAACCCGTCCTAAATATTGCTTAAAATAAAAATTCAAATTCACAAGTAACAAAACAAGACTTGGTTTTAATTGATATTAAAATAATTCTGTTGTTTGAATCAAATTGAAAAAGACAAATAATACATTGATAGAAGAATGAACCAAAATAAATTAAATTTTGTACAATTAAAACAAATAAATATTTGAATACTTTGAGTTACATCGTTAGTGCAATCGGGTCGTGAGAATTCCTTCTGCGGAATTGCTACGAGAAACAATGAAGAAATCAGCTATTGTAAATGCCAAGGGAAATTATTATTCCAAGCTTTGGTCGCGAATTTGTTCCGGTGCAAAGAGAATTGGAAACTTACCCATACAACAACACAATAATTATATACAATAGTGTTAGTTCCGGTAAAGAAAACATGTATTACCGCACCGCGTATTGTTTCAAAGTATTGACAGTAATAACACACGAGTTCAAATACAAGATATTTAATATTCTCATAGTGGAATAACTTATTGAGTAAAACCACAAATTTTACGACCGAAGTGGATATAGTCGAATTAGTTCAGTAGCGATATTACTTTTTATTTATTTGTGGTATTTTAAATAAACGGTTTTTTCATTAACTCCACAAAGACAGCTGAGAGAAAAAATTCTCGAGGCCTATGTTTTCTTTGGGGATGCTGTGTGGGGGCTTTTTAGGTAAATAAAGGAGAATAAGTTCTGGGAAGGAAAGAGGTGGGTAGGGATCTGCGGGTCAATGTGTCTAAAAATGACTGACGTATGAATCCATCCCTCCCACTGCTTTGTAAGATGATGAGTCGAGAGAGTCCGGCTGGAGAGGTGGAAGAGTCTCCCTCAACCAGTCTCTACTGATCCAGCCCACCACGCAGCAAGCAAGTTGGTTATCCAATAAATGATTCCTGGGGCGGCGGTACACAAACACGCATCCCAAATTTAGGTACATAGTTTTCAACGACAAAGCAAAGCCCTAGCAATGCTGAGATCCTGGGATCAATTCCGAGATGGTACCGATTCTTTCTTTAATTTTTTTTGTTTCACATTTTCGATCCAGAGAAATAATCTAAAATATGTATAGTCTGTAATGATTACTTCATATTTCGTTTAAAAAGTGGTTTATCTTGCAATACAATTTTTTGTTGTTAAAACCCCAATAAAATATACATACTCATTATATTTTACATTGAAAAACCAAAGTATACGGTTCTCACATTAAAATTTTAGGTTTATGGAATAAACGCCACTAATTTTTTTTTTTTTTTTGTATATGTTTATTCAGTTTTTTTTATTTGTACATTATTTTCTCTTCCTTAGATCCTACAAAACTGATCAATCAGTTTAATGATCACGGCCTCCCGCCTCCAGGGTCGAATGGCAAGGCTGTCGACTAGCAAGCTGAAGTTCAAATCCCGGCTTGAGAAAGCAAATTTTATTTGATTATTTTGTTTTATTTGAGAAATTTTATGTAAAACAATAAAAAGTATATTTGCGGCACGTTCTAGAATGGAAGATCGCCCTGTTGTAATAACACCATTCGCAATTGAAACGTTGCTTGAGATGGCTTTGGCCGTGTTTGGTGACGAGAACTGAATTTTCAGATACTCCCCACCTTCCTCTTTCCCGTTTCTTTCCCTTCCTACTACCTTCAGCCTCACAACATACCTCAATTGGAGATGCCATTGTCTCACTGGTTCCAGAAGGTTGGGAGCAGTTGGGACTCTTGTGCGATTTCACATTTTTTTCAAAAGTGGTGTGAATTACTTCTTGACCGAGAGTAGGCTGTAGCTTTTCAGATGCTGATTATCACTATCCATTACGCTATAATGTGTAATCTGTAGAAAGGAGAATGGTAAGTCTATAAGTAGTACTGAATAGAACAATAAGAGTTTAAGAGAAGTAAGTATGTACTATTGATAAGTAGTTAAGGAGCAATTAACATGAACAAGATGAAAGCTGTGCTAAGAAAATTTACAAGTAGGTACCTGATATTACATCTCTTCTATTTTTCTCAGAAATAAGGTTCCGTGTGGTATTACACAGAAATAAAGTTCCGTAAGGTACTACACAGAATCTCAGTGTAATAAATTATAGGTAATTTAAATTTGTTAGCAACATAACATACGTTAGTGTTATCGTTAGTTAATTCAAGATTGTGTAAATTGTAATTGGAATAGAGGTCTAAAATTATTAACGTTTGTATCAGAAGAAAGTTGGGGTAAGATGGTATAAAAGGTTCGCTCAAACGAAAGTGAGCCTTTTACTTATAATTCATACCAACTGTTTATTATTTATCATAATTACCGAAGGCTTTTAAACTCAGAAAATCAATAACCAAAAGCTTAATACAGCCTTCTACCGTTAGTTTATACATTTTAATGAAATAAAATAAACAAAAGAACAACGAGATTAAAATATTACATAGTAACAGAGAGAAAGAGACAGATAATGCATTAAACAAAATTATGTTAAATACACAGAAAAACTTACTGATTTTAAGTATTATTAATTTATTAATAATCTCTTCAAATTATCGTAATCCAGTTAAAAACGGGTTCGCAGGCCCTTAACGAAATAATCTATCGCCAAAAATTTACAGTAAAAACACCCATGTCTGTGTTATCGCGATGTCGGAACACGTGTGCATAAGAATTCAAATATTTTCCCATTTCTTCATTGTATATTATCATGAAAATGCAGATTCATGAACACGTGTTCCGATTTATTAGGAATGTACTAAAAGTATAATAGGAAGTTACCTGCAATGCCGATTTTTAACGGGATTTCAATAAATCAGCGATACACATTTATCTCCTTGTATTATATCGAAAGAAGATTATATTGAAGTTTAAAGAATCAAGGGATTTAATCCCCGTTATACTTTAATGTCATGCTATGTTACTTTCCTATAATATATTTTATCTCACTCTTTAACCAAATAAGTATATGTAAACATAATAATCATTTAATTACACTGCCGCGGTAAGTAAAAACACAGCGTATTTCAAGAGACTCTCAAGGAAGACAATGTGTTTTTAGTTACAGCGGCAGCACAGCACACACAGGTGTATTTTTTTATTTTCAAGCGTGAAAAATTTAATTATTTATATTTTGTTGCTACCATTTATATTTTTATCAATTTAAAGTAAGCATATTAAATAAATACATTTTTAAAATTTGTGAAAAAAAATCCTCTAAGTAAAGAAGGAACTAATAGAAGGAAAGACTTCTTAATCTATGTTTTAACATTCAGAAAAAAAAAAACCAAAACTAAAAAATTTTGAAAAAAATTAAATCGCTGGCGTACATTTTTTACATTTTTCTGACGAATTGAATTTTGAATGAGAAAGCATAACAAATTCCCTCTCCGTGTATTTTTAATTCCACGGCTGGCTTTTCCCTATGAAGTGGGTATTATTAAAGTAAGGTTGCCGGCTGGTGAGTTAATGTGGATTAGCTTTTATTAATTAAATAGCTAAAATTCTTTGAAAGCGGAAAAAGAAACAAAGCCGTGAGCACTTTTCGATGTAAAATAATTATTATGTTGAGAGGAAAAAAAATGTAGTCGTTAATTATTCAAATCTAAAGTTCAACACTCAGAACTGTGTTAATAATTTATTTCTTAAAATTTGGTACATTTTCTGAAAGCAACGAAAAACATTATAAAAGTACATTTTAACCGGTCGGTGGCCGAGTTGACATCGCGTTTGGGTCGCACTCAGGCGTAGTGTGTTCAATTCCTCGGCTGGCTAAGTCCTCCATCACAACACAACCAACATTTTCTACTTACTGTGGTGGTAGTAGGAGATTTTCAAATATTGTCAGGTTATTCGTAACCCGGGAATGTTTGTCTTTCTTTAAAAAAAATAAAATAATAATAATGATTATGTTAGTTTATTATTTAATATTAAATAAATATTTAATTTGTGGAGAAAAATATCCTTAAATCCATGAACATAACAATTTATTTTATTTAGGTACTAGCTGAAATCCCCCGGCGTTGCCCGGATTACAGAGTTTTTCAAAATGAAACAATAATTTACCTTTTATTTTGAACGTCATATGTGCAAAATTTCATCAAGATCCTGCTATAAGGTATGAGGAAAGTGGATGAGAAAAATATCATGTAGTCTTTGACCTTTTTCTTGTTTTGAAGATCAAGTGTGCAAAATTTTATCAATCTCAGAATAAAACTGTAGATTTCTCAAAAAACAATGTCAGACTCTAAGTAGCACATGTTCTTGTTTTTTTATCGTTTTCATTTAATGTATTAACTCAAAGCGCAAAAAAATTGATTTCCACAATTTTTATCCTATATATATCCATTATTCAATTGAATATACAATTTCAATTGAGTTCCAAGTATAATTTATAAATGAAGTAGTCGAAATTGTAATTCTTAATACAGATTTATAAAAATTCCCCGAATGCCAAAAAAAAGAAGTTTCAAGAACCGAAATCAAATATTCAAACAATAACTAAGGGATCAAGTTTTATTCTCTTTTTATTAACTCTGAAAAAAGAAAGATGTGAAAATAAAATAACTGACCCTTTGAGAGGGAAAACAAGAAGCAATTCGGTAGAAAGAGAACTCAGGGAACAGAAGTAAAGTTTTCTTTGTGGCGTAATCGAATATTCGAACTTTACATGACATTACAGTTTTATTTTCTACAAACTGCGATTTGAGTATCGGGGCCACAAATAATTTAAACCAAACCGCGGGATATTCTGAATTCTTGAAAATTCATTTCCAAATTTAAAAACAATGAAAAATAAAATAATTTTCTGCTAAAATATTACAGCAGATGTAGATTTTAGGTACCCAATTAGGACACTTAATGCAAAGCAAATTTAAGATCATTGAACCAGATTTCATGCACGACTTAAGTACAGACACCCGAAATGTGTAAGTTTAGATTTTCATTTTAATTTAAAACGAAAGATTAATCATTCATTTACGGTACAAGATTTCCTAGTTTATTAACATTCTAAACATTTGAGATGATTTGGACGTGTTACAAAAAAGTTTTAAGGTTTATAGAGAGTAATTAAACAAACATAATATCTTCGAAATTTTATTCAATAGCTCCATTCTTCTAGTAATGCTATGCTGTGCTAGAGTGTATCTTGAAAAGGTCGTGGCGATGACTAAAGCTTATTATACTTGAATTGAACCAACATTATAAGCACTCTTTATCATAGAGATTTCTAAAAATGTAAAATTTGTAAAAATGTAAAAAGTATCTCAGTATATTATAATAATTATGTGTGTTTTACAAGATTGCCATATCTCGGTTGACAAGCGAAATATCAATAAAGCGACAACTTGGATAGATTTTTTTTTCTTTTTTTACCTTTACACACGAGTGTTAGACTCTCGTAAAGGTAAACATGTTAATTATTATTTGAAATATATTCTTATTATGTAAGTTTAAATAATTATATTGTATTTAATAAAATAAATAAATAATTATCATTATGATTTTATCTTTGTGCTATTTTATACTCTGATTCAGATATCAGATAGAAATTATATTGTTTCTTTTCGTGTGCGATAGTATAAATCGATGTATTTGAATTGATAAAGCGGATACTTATCTACACCATATAGAGAATCCAAAAACATGATTTGTTCGTTTGTGAACATTTTGATTTGTTTTACTTCTTTTACAACTAGAGGGTAAATAATCTCTTGGAGCAGTGTCTATTCTTTGATGCAACAAACACATAGAAACGCCCTATTGACAGATTTTAAAGACAATCAACAGATAGAAATCCCCTAGTTGCAGATTTAAAAGACAACAAACAGATATAAGCCCCCTAGTGACAGATTTAAAAGACAACAAACAGATGAAAACCCCAGATTTATAATGTTTGTTTATTTCAGCTGAACAGAATAATTTGTTTTACTTCTTTTGCAACAACAGGGTAAATAATCTCTTCTAGCAGTGTCTACTCTTTGATGCAACAAACACATAGAAACGCCCTATCGACAGATTTAAAAGACAATCAACAGATAGAAATCCCCTAGCTGCAGATTTAAAAGACAACAAACAGATATAAACCCCCTAGCGACAGATTTAAAAGACAACAAACAGATGAAAACCCCAGATTTATAATGTTTGTTTATTTCAGCTAAACAGAATAATTTGAAAAGAAATTGCATTGTGAATTTTGAAAACCGAAATAAACTTTTGACCCAGAAATTTTCGGAGATGATTATTCGAAAAGGGAAGATCAAAAAAAGGTTATTTCAAAAATGGACTCAAGTGTAGGTATGATATAGATTCACAATTTTCTTGTTTGAACTACTATCATTCGGATACCACGTACACATTACGTATACATTTACACGTATACATTTTTTTAAATCGTGCATAATAATGTATAATCATAAGAGAAAGATTTAAACTTTTTTTATTTAAAATTGAATTATTTGAACTAAAAAACGCAAAGTTGCTTAAAGTTCTCAAAACAAGCTAATTTAGCAAGTTTTAGATTCTTAATCCTCGATATATGATTTTCACATCCGATATAACGCTAATGTATCCATATTCCATTAGTGGGATTGCTTCCACTTCCCGGGCACATCGCTTACCGCGCTGAATTAACATTTACATATCTGATATAAGGAAAGTTTACCCTGGCTGGATCTACAGTTAGAATCATCCCTTCGCTTGTTTGCTGGGAGGGCTCGGATAATCGTTATCCTGAAAGTTTCGCCTTTTAAAGTCGATTCGAGCCATGTTATTTAGAACTTTATAACCGATACTGCCTTATTATTACGGGGAGGTGTTAAAACGCTACTCTTAACGCTACTTCTCAGAGAAGAACAACTCAAGGCTTTCAAAAATATAACTTCATTATGCTAACCCAAATCTATTATCATTATAAAGATGAACTGAAAAATAAAATAAAAAAGGAGTGCTGTCCGTCTGATTGACAATCCATCGTTAACAGACCGATTGTCATCTCTAATGCAAAGACGCGATGTGGGCATGCTGAGTCTGTTCTTCAGGTATTTTAATGGAGCCTGCTCTAAGGAGCTAGCAGCATTGATCCTCGGTGCACCGGTGCACGTGCATGAAACTCGACGTACGCGAGCGGAACATCCGTTCAAATTTAACGTTGGCTTCTAAAGAACAGGCCGCTTCTTCGACTCGTTTTTGTGTAAGACGGCTCGTATGTAGCAGGAGTTACCGGCATGTGTGTCTTCCTTCATATAATCCGGGCTTCCTCAAGACCTGAGTTAATAAATCCTTTCCTACAGCCACTACCTTAACCCTACTCACAACGCTTCTCAACCGGGTGGTGACATTGCTCCCCTGCTAAAGGAAGTGTAAACACCGTGCATACAGAGACGCTCTTGTGAAGAGTCACACTATAAAAAAGTGTTTTTCTTTAAATGAGAGTACCGCACAAGAGTCCCAACTGCTCTCAACTATCTGGAGTCAGTAAGACAATGGCATCCACAATTGGGATATATTGTGGGGCTGAAGGCAGTGAGGTAGAAGAAGGAGATGTGAAAGAGGATGATGAGGAAGTATCTGGCTATTTAGAACTGGTCGCCAAAAATAGCTAAAGTCATTTCAAGCAATATTTCGAGTAAGAATAGTGACTTTTAACCAGAGCGATATTGCCACTATCTTACTCAAAAATAAACTGTGTATTTTTTAAAATAAATACATTGTAATATAATATTTATAAATAAAAAAAATTGACGGCCTTCTAGCTCGAGAGGTAAGGCTCTCGACTAGCAAGCGAGAGGTCGCGAGTTCAAATCCAAGCATGAGCAAGTCAAATTTATTTTATAAATTTGTATTTTTTCACAAATTATTAATTTAAAATAATATATATTATATTTGCGGCACATTGCAGAGTGGAAGATACTTTCAGTATCGCCGTGATGTAAGACCACCATTCAGAAATGAAACGTTGCTTGAAATAGCTTTGACCGTGTATGGTGACCAGATATGAATATCAAGGTACTTTCCCACCGTTCTCCTCCCATCTCCTTCCGCTCCCCGCTACCTTTAGCCTTACAACACAACCCCTATTAGGGATGCCATAGTTTTGATCCTAACACATCCTTATTCATAGCCAAGGATCGCAACGACGCTAGCACGGAGGCCGTATTAACTGTTTTTTGATGAAATATTTTTTTTAATTTATAACGATTTATGATATAGGAGTATTACCTCAGTAAGAATATAAATTTGTCGTAAAATAAGTAGACAAATTTTCAATAATCTGTTTTGAAATTTCGGATGATTTATTTAGTGTAGGTACCTACCTACTTCTTTATGTAGTATGCTCTAAGCTTTAGATACCAGCTACCCTGTGCCTTATTATTCTGTCAAAATTAATTTGGTATTCATTACCAACATCATCAAAAGAGCAATTTGAAACTTTGAATGGACGTAACTTTAGTGTAAAGCAATACAATCATCGTTTCGCCGCGTTATGTTTCCTCTCCTTCTCCCTTTCAAAACAAGGGTTGCCAAATTAGGCCGTAAATTTACGTGGTGTGATTCATTCCCTGGCAAGCCCCAAAATATGCGTCGGGAGAGAAAGTATCATACTCTTGTTTCGCTGAAGACAATACAAGTCTAAACTAAAAGACCTTTCAATTTATGAAATTTGTTTTTCCTTTTAAGAATGCCTGACGTAACATAAATTTGTGTTGTATTGAACTATCTAAATAATGAAAACTTCTACGACGATTTATCGTTACACTGAAATTTATTTAGATTAAAACTATTTCAAATTGGCTGAAAGTATTATAAATGGTAGTCATATCTGAATAAGCAAGTAAGTACTTGTGCTTCCAAAACATTGTCTCATAGTCTAATTTTTGGTGAATTATGCCGTGTTGCGCTAATTCCTTCTTCAGCCAACGTTTTGGAAATTTTTTCTTTTTTTAGCAAAAACTATTCAGCTTGGTTACTATTCAGGCTTATCTGATAATTGACAGCTACACCAAAAATAAACGCAAAAAACCATCTTGAAAGATAATGTATTACCAGATGTTAGAGGATTGATAGCGGCGACACGGTATCTACATAGATAAGGAAACACTTCAGCATAATCTTTTAACTTTAAATTCAGTAAACTTAAATGATTCACCGCTTCATGGAAAATGAGAATGTAGAAAATTTAAAAAAAATCAGTCCTGTAAATACAACCACCAGATTCTGATGAGTTTGGCGACACATTACGCTATACGCGTCACGGCTTGGCCTATTTCAGAATATCGCTCGCCATAAACTCTACCAACGGAAATATATGGCGAGCAATATGTTGAAATTGACTAAGCCACGAGAATATAGCGTGGTCTGTCACGGGCATGATTAACATGAAAATCTCAAACCATATCAGAGGCACTCTTGTTTGGAATCATGAAAACGGCAATGCTTAAAAATGCCGCAATAATATCTGTTACCAATAATACTAAGGGTGATTTGATATTTTTCTATAACCCTTATAGGTCACTTTACAACAATGAAATTTGAAGACGAAATAAAAGTTACACATGTTTCAAATCTACCATCAATGTCCGTAAAATAAATTATCAGGAACATAGTCATTCAAATAAATGTCTATGATCACGACCCATTTCTTTTCTTATGTAAAAAGTTGCTAATAAATTGTCATTGAATATAAAATTAACGCTTGATTAAATGGACTTCTTATTATCTGAATAAAAACTTGAAAGGTCCTGCGAAAAAACGATAAAGTTTGGCTAGTAAATGAACATTATACCTAAATTTACCTACCCGTATAGTTAAGATAAATATGTAATTAAAAAAAGTTATGAAGAAATATGTAGCAATGTATGTCTTTTTTTTCAAAAGAAGCAAAAACATTGTGACTTGACATTTAAAAAAATAAAATAAAAATATTTGGTTTTAAAAAATTAAAATTTAAAATTCGATCCAATTGATAAATTATTGTCAGAAAACCCTTAAAAATAAATAAAAATTTAAAAGTAGAACCAATTGATAAATGTCAGAGAACCCTTAGAAATAAATGAAGCGCCTGTAAAACCCCAATATTCAAAGATGATACTTATCACCAGGTAAAATTTTTAACCTTTGTTAATGTCAATGTCAATTTAAAATTTATATGTCATTAAATATTAAGATAAATTTATTTTGCAGAACCTGCAAACAAGCTTTCGCGTGACAGCTTTGTAGGACTACCTCTTGTAAACACTACAACATTATGCTTGTAATCATTTTTGAACAAATAAAATTTATTTATATATTAAACTAGCTGAAGTCCCCGGCGTTGCTCGGGACTTACCTTTTTCTTTTTCTAAATCAGATGTAGACATTATTTTATTTCTTATTTTGGTGGTCCAGTGTGTCAAAATTTCATCAATCTCGGAATGTAACTGTCGATTTGTATAAAAATAGAGCCTGGCCGCCCGGCGTTGCCTGGGCATAGATTTTTGGCGTTCTTACATACAGAATCATTTCTGTTGTTTTGAAGGTTAATTATGCAAAAATGCAGTCTCTGAATAAAACAGCATATTTGTATAAAAATCAAGCACACGCCGCTCGCTTGCCCGCCACACACTGTCACTCACTCCCCAGCTTTGTCCGGGCTATAAAACTATTTTTTTTATTTCAGGATGTGGGAAGGTTAGATCAATATACACATTGATTGTACAATAGATATTTATGGAAATACAGGTAAAATTTAAAACTCATAAAAATAATCAGTAATTATGTGAATACAGCAATTTTTCAAGACATACAAGGACAACTATTTAGATCGTGGTCTTGAGTGAGTTTGTCAGTTCCGTTAAATTGTCGATACGCTGCTATATCTTTTGTATCGAAATATGATTCTGCAGGGTTTTTTAAAATCAGGTGTAGACAGTGACCTTCGTCTTGTTTTGAAGGTCAAGTGTGCAAAGTTTTTATATGCATGTATGTATTTCATTTTAATATATATTACGATTACCCAACGGATCGATTATTCGAAGAATTTCAAGTGCCTTCATTTAAAGATCTTTATACTAAAAATGCATTAATTCAAATCATAAAAGAAAAAGACAAGTATCAATTTCTAACTGAAAACCGTACTCGACTTAAATATATTTTTCCATGCCCAAAATTAAACACTTCCTTTGCACAAAATTATTACACTTACAGGGCAAGAATTTTTTTCAATCGACTACCTGAAGAAATTAGAAACATTAATGATAACATCCAAATAATAAACACTGTGAAAAAATATTTTAAAGACAAACTTACAAAAAATAAAAATGTTTCCAATTGAATTAATCTTAAGAATAACTTATCTCAATTAGTTTCCTTAAGTAACATTCCATTCTTCAAATAAGTTTAAAATCATTTTATTTTTAATTACCTACATACTGTAATAAAACCATGTACACTCCATTTCCAGCCACAAGCTAATGCTTCTATGGAAGAGGGGTCTTGAAATATTTGATCATATTTATATTGTAACAAATAAACAAAAATGTACTTATATAATAAAAAATAAAAAAATAAATAAATAAAAATATATATGTATTTGGTCTGACTTACAACAGCGATCCGTTCCCTGCTCCATTCCTTTCATTAAGTAGACTTCATGCTACTAATTTCTTCCGTTCATTTGATGAAATTTTCCAAAAGCAGCCAGCTGCCGGAACCACCGCACAATTTAACCAAACCCCGGCCCTTGGGGTAAAAATAAAATAATACGGAATTATACATCTGGTGCTCGGAGGTCCCGGGCACTATAACACCATCTGCTGGTCCTGTTTATTACCACCGGGAGTGGTTTTATTTTCCCCAGTAAGGGATGCTGATATGGCGGACGCAGGATCAATGTACTCGCAGAGGTCAGCAAGGGAGTTAATGAAATATTATTTTATTGATTCTCCATAAAAGTCTAACATTTCATAGAATTTATGAAATTATTGGTTTCTGTTAGATGAAACTTTCAAATGAATATAAATTCGTATACAACCACAAGCTTTGCTTACCAATTATTAGAAGGGGCCGTCAATAACAATACTCGTAAAGCTGGGATGGTACCGCGTGGCAAGACGTCTAGAAAGTTTGAAGAATCGCCGACCACCGAAAAAGTAAATTTTAATAAGCCTGCAGAATAAACGACTGTTGTACTTGAACATTACTGGTTTGGATGCTAAAATAAATATAAATAAAAAAACCTTCGTGTAATGCTTCTGTCTTCCATCGAAAGCTGTTTCATACAATTGATAAGTTAATTCTCACAAACATACAGATTTCATTCAAATGCTGTAAAGTGTTGAGAACAACACTTTAATGAAAATAAATGATGAAAAGATATCATTTCATCAAAGAATGTGAGCTTTCCCCTTAACCTATCATTATATTCGGTCAGAAGGTCAGAAAATCCAGTTTAATGTTATATTTCTAATTTTAATTTCTCACTAAAACTAAACACTCTTTTTGAAAGGTGATGAAATAAAATTTTTACTTTTTAAATATAATATTTTTTATGCAAACTATTAAAAAATCGCTCAACTTGCATATTTGTCTAACTAAAATTATATATAACGACAAAAAAAAATAATAACACCCACACACACATTTTTTATATAAATGTATTATAAACGTTATTTTCATCTTACTTTTTTGTCATATTCTTAAGGCGATGAACTACGTTGTGTAATATTTTATATAACACCCCTAACGTAGATGGCGATAAGGTTTAAATTCCCGCTTAACACCATCCACCTGTTTTGATTTATGCAAGAAAAAATCATGGCCAAAAAGTGCCTTTGATTTTATTTTGTGGATGTTCAGGCATAAATATTTACATTTTTTCTGATCATTTTATAAATAACTTAATTTGCCCCATTATACAATAAAATCATAACTGAAAAGTTTGTAAGTAGGAGATTTTTAACTTTAAAGCAGTTTTCATTGGCCTTATACATTATTTTTTCATGGGTTTATAAAAATACTTATCTAAAAAATACTCGAATATTTCAAAGGCCAAGATGTATTCTACTCGCAGTATTTATTTAAAGCATCTGAAACATTTCTAGGCGACCAATTTTTCAAACCAAAAACACATGATTTTGCATTACTACGTAGTGCATCGCCTTAAGAAAAAAAGTTATTAAAAAAATCAGAGAAAGTTTTTTGTAATATTCACACATTTTTCTCAAATATCGATTGGAATCATTATTTTCATAGAGGTGCGCATTTTAATTTTTCTATGGTTAATTTATAGATTCGAATATAAAGCATGGTGTTTCTTCTTTGTGATACCGCTTATAAAATATTTCTCACAATGACAGCAAGGGAGATACAACGAATTCTATGAGACCTATGTGAGCTCTTCCCGAAAGCGAACAAATTAGCCCGAAACAGAATGAAAATGTTTTAAATGTAAAATATTATAAAAAGCTCCTATGAAATGTTTCTCCTTCATAAGCATCACAAACTAAGCTACCGTAAAATAAGAACCCTTTGCATTTTCTGTAAGTCTGGTAGCGGGAAGTTACATACAATGACAGCAAATAATTAAGCCTTCTTATTTAATTGGTCAGCGGCCATTTAGCGTTTGCCTCAAATGACACATTTTGTTATATTCATAATTAATATAGTACGCTCAATTGCTTTAGGGACATCACTTTAATTAAGCAAATATGCATGTTTTGGTCACTAATAAATAACACAATGGTCTCGGGGGAAGCCTGCCTACTATTTAGTAAACAAGTCTTCGTGGAAACCTGGTTCATATTGTGTTTATTAAATACGTTTTGCGTGAAATCAATTAGTTCAAATCTAAAACAACAATATAAAAATCTTAATAATCTATTTGAGTTGGCTGAAAAAGATTTGTTTTTGCACATACGGATGAGAATGGGTTAAATTGGAAAGAATGGTCATAATTTTTTTTTATTGTTCTTTCTATTACTATTAGCTTCTATAGACCTCGGAAAGGGCGATAAAATTCATTTGATCCTATTTATTGGTTAATTTGGGTTATTTCACAATTTATTCATTTTTAATAATATGTAGTTCATGTGCGGTACGTTCCAGATTCCGAATCGAAAAGTCGCTAGGAATGGATTTAGCTGTATTTGGTGACCAGATCTAAATAGCCAGGTACTTCTCCACTTTCCACTTTCCTATTTTCTTCCCTTGGGGTAATTTTTCACCATAACGGTACTGTACAAGTTATAAAACTAATTTATTTTGGTACAATACTTATATTTTAATACATTATTTGAAAATGTTGGCCTCAATGGGTACTTTTACTAAGGCCTCCATTTTACAGTTTAAAAAAGATTTATAAAAGGATGATACGAAATGAAAAATTAAATAAAACAGAACTAAAATAAAATATAATACTGATAATCAGATAATGGAAGATTGTCTATACTTTTATTGCTTGGTATTTGTGATGTCTTACTCCAAAGCTTGTGTTTACGGTCGGAGTTTTTTTGAACGCTGGTCTAATTTTACTATTTATCGTATTTTGTGTTTGTTGAAGTTAGTTTACTTGGTCACAAATGTACTTTTTTAGTGTTTTTGTGTACAATCGTCTAGTATGTCAAATATGTGGAATATTTGGCCTGTGACAACCATTTATTATGGACATTTTTCCAGTCGAAACAAGTGTAAAACAGTGTCGTCCGCATAGTTAACTATTTCTCCGTCTATGTTCATATTGCAGAGTTATAATTATGAAACTGTTCGCCGGCACAGCAAAATATTTTCAAAAATAAAACGCTGGCCCTAAATTGGGACCAAGCAATATGCAGACCAATATAAAGCCTTGGCTAGCAAAATGGAATATTAACGGTGCGGTCACCTTATTGGTCAGACAGGGCTGTAATGCGTATTGCCGTTTGGCGTATAGAATACGAACACGTAGCTACTACGCTATACAAGAGCCAACGCAGATACACTGAGTTTATACCTCGAGGCTATTAAATACACGTGGCACGAAGCTTGTATTAAATTATAATATATGAAAGTGGATTCTTTTATTACCCGAATTTCAAATCAAAGAGGTGATTATTTTTCAATGCTTTTACCGAATAATGTTTTGTTTCATTAGATTCAGTTTGATTTTTTTGCTGACTGGTAAATCTGCGACTCTACTCTATGAGTTTGTGCTTTGTAGCACACTTTAAGGGCCAGTCTCAAAACCATATCAACTCCAATTATTATTTTATTTGAGACAATTAATTTTCTACGCATCGGCTGCACTTGATAGACAGCTGTGTTCCTTAATATTTTAAATCGGGACTTATGAAACAGATAACACCAGATTAGAGTAAAGGAGAAAGGACTAACGACTAACCCGTTGCATTTGGGGTCACAAAGTCAGCCAGCTTCTGGAGCTTCACTAGTGAAAGGAATGTAAAATCTACAAAATATATTCTGCAGTCTCTTTTATAAAATTTCTCAGATTTATCACAAAATACATGTTTATTTATTTACTAACGCCATATTTCGAGGCTTTTACGGAGTCTTGCCACTAGATTGGAAGTTACCTAGTCGACATGTTCGCATAATGTTACGTATACGTCCGCGAGCCAAACTGCTGACCTGCCGAACTGCCGAATTGAACCTTAACGTATGGGAAAGAAACGAAGCAACTGCAAATGGTGCGAAACGCAGTTGATTCGTTCCTTTCCTGTCATTTGTGGTACGGTTCACAAATATATACGTACCCCAAGAGGTCGGGACAAGATTAAGTTGATTCTTTGGAAAAGAATACCGAATTTGTTTTCACAGAAAAATAGAAGCCTTCATTAAGAATCGCTCAAAATTTCCGACACGAACAAAGTACCTGATCAGTTAACAATAAGGAAACACAAATTGGTAAAAAATAAAATCTCCGTGAACCTTTTTGAATACGTAATTCGCTACCGTTATTTACTCGTGTAGCCATTTTGATTAAGGTTTTCCGCCAAAGCCCGTTTCGGCAAGTCCATCCCTTAGCGGGTACTCCTCCCCTAGGGGAAGGGGGTGCTGGGGGCTTCAAAGGGTTGCTGGGCTGCTTCAAGAACAGTTCTACGGTTTACTGTCTACTCTGCACGAGGATGAGTGTGTATCCTTTGCCAGCAATTGGGAACCTTTTCAAGTGACTGGATAAATGAGGAAATCTGAATACGATGTGAAATTTGTTTACTTCGTGTAGTGGTTTACGTAATAATATATTTGCTGATGCGAGATATGACCAAATACATAATAATATATTCGGTACCTGTTTGGAGTACGTGTTTGTGTTTGCGTTATTTGGTCGGAAGAAAATAATGATTTTTCTCTTCGAATATTATCCTTAATCCCGAGACCCGAAAAAATCGTGCTTAAAACGAACAAATTTAAATATTTGGAATAGTCTTTGTTCTAACAGTAGTTTAAACTATGTTGTTCCAAAGAATTAATATTAGGTTTGCGTTCTGCAACCGTACGAACATGGATTGGTCACTAATCTAAACATTCTTGACCATATGCTTAGCATCTCTACAATGGCCTCCTACGCGAAGCTAATGCACTAAAAAGTATATTTTTCGCTAAGACTATTTAAAAAAAGTTTTAGTCGTTGCTATATTGTGAAAAAAAACTAAGGAGTTAGGGTAGTAGAAAGAGACGACGAGAAATCATGTGGAGAGTGGAAACCTATTCAAAATAGGATTAAAATAATGATTTTTGGGACCTAAAACTAATTGCGGATTTCTTAATTTTGAAAGCGTCTTAGTTTTTTAATAGTTTTCCAGTCACACCTTTATCCCCACTTCAACAACTTATGTATCAAACATAATTTAAAGTTAGTATTTTTTATGTTTGACTCTAATGAAAGAACGGTAGTTCCGAAACCAGTCGGAAGAAGGTGGTATTTTATCAAGTGTAATGCGTTTTTTCTCCATTTTTCACTGGAAATATTTTGAATATTTAACAGAAGCTTTAATTAATGCCACCACTGTTTGTTTAATGTAATTAACACCAAAAAAACCGCTTTGATGTGGTAATCCTACGTTCCCAATACCCTGTCGATCGTAAAGATGTGCGAGTGATGTCAGAGTAAACAACTTGGTTAGATGTAGATTTCAGCGCTGGTAATGCCCTTAATCCCGACACTCGGAGAGGCTGCGAGGCGAGACGAGGCGAGGACCTAGGGTCGCCCGAGATGAACCCTTCAGTCGCTATTGGATTATGGTTACCCTTCGTCCCCTCGGCTCAGACGGAGAAGTAAACATCACTACGAATTATTGGACACTTCGGGTCCGTCCAATACGAGTGTAAACAAAGCAGTCGAGAATATGTTTCGATATTTTCTGTCACTTTTTTAAAGTATATTTTAAATAACCTCTTACAATAACTATCATAATCAACAGTTTCTCCACAGTGTTAACGGCTTGAGATAACTAACCGCCAAACAACTCGGTCTTGGCACACACTCATTTTTTGTCACATTACACATCGTCTCATACGAGTACATACCCTACAGTTTTTTTAATGACTCTTGACATGACCCGACTCAAGTATTTGGTTCACTTGATCATGCCATGTCTTCCTCGGGCGTCCCCGACTTTCCATTCATATTTACATCGTAATTCTCCTTACACTATTTCTTTGATCATCCGCTCTACATGCCCAAATCCATTTTTAACTTACTCATTACACTTACATTATTTTGCACGTCTCCACAATTTCACACGACAATACATGGTTAAATTACACGTACGCCTCAGCAATCTCATTTATGCAGCGTTCAGTCCACTTTCATACTTCCTGTGTAAGTTCCGTGCCTCACTATCATATTCACATTATATTGAGATTCTTAACAAATTAACAATACTAATTTTTCTTCGTGAAACATTAAGGCAGCTAGCAAATCAGTGATGACTTCGGTTTCCATTAAGATTTATATGGAAGGTATTTTTGTGTGTTTTATCTATTCGGTGACACCAATTAATAAAAAAATTCTCCGATTAAATAAAATTACTATTATTATCGTCGTTTTAGATCAATTGAAATTCAAAATAATAAATGTTTTCAAAAAAAAAACTTTTTGTTGTTTTTATTTAAAAAAAAAACTTTTTGTTGTTTTTATTTTATGATCCAAAGTAAAAACATGTTAACATCATTTTTATTTATTTATATATTGGACAATTTATATGGCGCCGCTTTTGTGAAATATCACCAAAGAGGCGCTTATACTAAATAGTGAAATTGGGAAACGTAAAACATGTTATTTGTTCGCTTCACTAACATTTTCGATAGAAGTGTTCTGTTGACTGCGAAAATAAGTATTCCAAAGAATCTTATTATGTTAAATTTCAAAATACCAGTGTAAAATTGTACCTTTTGCCTGCCACTTATGTATTTCAATTTCTTTCCGTCCTAAAATGAATTTTGTAAATCACCGGGGTTGCTCTAGCACGACATAAATATCAATCTTCTTATTAATATCTTCAAATTCTTCAAGTATTCGTTTCTTATTTCAAATATAAGTCTTTAAAATTATTAACAACCTTTCAATTATCTGGGAAATATAATCATTACATAAACACTAAAAGGCTTCAAATACTTTGAAAAAAAAATCCCTTCCCCATTTAAGCTACTTACTTAACGCATGAAATGATTTTAGTAAAATTGATACTTCTGTCGCCCAAGGTGAAATATGAAGAAAATCTTAAAGTTATTATTTTCCGAGTGGAAATTATACGAAACATTATTTTTTTTGTCGAAAATAAAGGCTTTATTTCACTTGAGTAATTTAATATATTTTGTTTCTTTTAACGTTGAAGGCCGAAAATTGATGTTTAATTAAATAAAATATTGAATAGAAAAAACGTTTTCCATTTTTCGCAGAATCGTTACTAAATAAATGTATTTTGTATGACTAGTTTTGTTACGCGACTCATTTTTTGACAGTTGAATTAATAATTATTTCATTTTCATAAGACATGACAGAAACAAAACAGTTTACCGATAAATATCAATTATAGAATAGCTATTTAATCTGACACGAGGGTTCGATGTTCAAGAATTTTCTGCTGTTAGTTAACATAAATCATCTCTGTTTATTTTATATTTAGACCGCATTAAGACCCGTGAGTACTTATTGAAACCAGTAAGACTATTGCATCCCATATTGAGATATATTGCGAGGCTGATTTATGTGTATAGAGAGAAACAAAAGGCGGAAAAGGTACCTGGCTGATCAAATCTGTTCAACAAATACCTGATTCCATTTTAAGCAACAACGTTTCGATTCTGTGGTCTTCCACAGGAACAAAACTGATAGTATCAGGTCCAGTGAACAATATATTAACTAAGACGCTTATAGGAAAAACAAATATACGAAGATAAACTTAATGTAAATCAATAATTTTGTGGTCGTAACCTGTTTTTTTTTAATTTACAGTAAGTAAAATTTTATAATTTTGTTAATCAGTTCTGCAAGAATACTAGTTTGTATTATGGTGGCAACTGTTATGGTGTTCAAGTTATATTAAATTTATTTAAATATAAAAAAAAATCCACGAATTAAACACTACAAATTTAGGATTTAATATCTCCTGAAAAGGGGTAAGAGAAGTGCTTCACCTTGCCTAGAACGGGACTGGTTTGATGCTGGAACATATCGTATGAGGTTGTAAATAATTGTCTAAACGTGATATACAGCCTCGCCGGCTATTTATTAAGGGATGAAGCAGACGAGGGTGGTGAAACAGACTTCAGACAGTGTCACCGCAGAACTGGCTTACCTACTGTACTCCATACATTTATATGTGTACTATTATAATAGTACCTACACCTAGTACCCTTAAATAGGGGTCGAATGTTCAAATACAAAGCCAGTTGCTGTAGTCTGCTTCTTTATTCAATCATGCGTAGAATGGTCAATGTAGTACGTTGGTTCTATCGCATTGTACGTTGGTCTAATCAGAAACCCTCAAATGAACTTTCCAAGCAAGGTACTCGAACCATTCAAACATATTATAATTTTTTATCAACCTACCTATAAAAGCCGCAGAAGAAAAAAAGGTATTTTGTTGTATAATTGACAGTTTGAACACAAACAAATGATTCGTTTTCGAAATGAAAGTTTTCGTTCAAATGAGTTCATAAAGAAAGCACCAAACACGAAGCAACGCTTTTCTTAACTAACCATTAAGCCGTTTCACCACAGGGCTGGGCAGAAAGGATGAACCGCTAAACAACTCAGTCTTGGCACACACTCCTTGCTTCCTTCTCATTCATACATGGTCTCATACATAACCTTCTGCTATTCTGAGTCTTGACATACGCACCGGTGCCGAAGGGATCAATGACGTTAGTTCCTCAGAGCATCTTCCATTGTAATACTGATAGAACAAGGACAGCATACCTACTTGACGCCTGTGCTCTAAAGATTGCAGTCCGTTTATTAAGATTGGAGAATCTATCAAACGGACCACCCGTTTTTGCATAGAGTCAAGGGTTTTTTTCAGGTATTTAGGGGCTCCGGACCAGAGATGGCTGCCAAATTCGACAGTAGGGCGCACTTGCGATTTGTACAGGGTCAGCAGTTGTGTACTATTAAAGTATCTGTGGGCCCTTTACAGTTCGCCCAGCTTCTGAGAGGCCAACTTTACTCTGGCTTCGATGGAGCCCCCGTACCTGAGCTGGTCACTTATAGTTACACCAAGTATATCAATGGAAGGCCTGTTCGGAAGATTTCTTCCGTTGAAGGAGACTAGATTATCATTTGGATCCCTTTTAGACGTAATCAGACAGGATTGGGTCTTTGAAACATTAAATTCGACGAGATTATTTTTACCCCAGGAGGAAATACTCTCGAGATAACCGTCCATTCTCTGCTTCAAAGCCCTCCGAGCCGTTGGAGTTTGTGTGCCCTTTGGGGGCTTGTCAAACAAAAAGCTATCATGAACTGTACTGTCATCCGCGTAACAATGAATCGGTGCACATGTCAAAAGGTCATTGATGTGCAACAAAAACAAAGTCGGAGACAGAACCGATCCCTGTGGGACGCCAGCATTTATGGAGTGCGAGGAAGAGGTGAAACCGTCAGCCACCGCCTGAATCGATCTATCCCTTAAAAAGTCAGCAATCCACGTACACAGGGATGCGGGAAGTCCGTAAGAAGGCAATTTGTTGACAAGTCCTCGGTGCCAGACCCGGTCAAAGGCCGTTTGGGTCTCATTTTGAAGAGCTTTGTCAAAACTGGAACTATTTCCGCAGCACACCTCTGCAATATCAGGGCAGGTATTCCATCAGGTCCACTAGCTTTGTTAACATCGAGCCCCGTATGACGTGGAGTACATCCCGATGCCGGATCTTCAGCTTTTTCGTATAGAAGCCGCAGTGAGGAACCGACGGCGGAACAGCACCTCCGTCGTCAAGGGTCGAGTTTTCCGCAAACATTTTCCCTAATAGGTTAGCCTTTTCGGTGGTGGTGTTTGCTAGTGAGCCGTCAGGTCTGGTAAGAGGTGGCAAACTGGGTTTGCAAAAATTCCGACCTATTGAGCCCGCAAGCGACCAGAATGCTCTGCTGCCATGCGGGCAGGCAGCCAGCTTTTTGCTGATGGCAAAAAGCTGGCTGACATGGCCTGACTCAAGAATTTGGTTCACTTGATCGCACCATGTGTTATTCCAAACTTCCTCTACGATTCTTATAGGCGTCATATATTCTCCTTACACTGCATTTTTCGTTCATTTGCTCAATACGCTTAAACCGTCTAAGAGTCCCTTTCTTATTTGCGTATCTTCAGATTTCTCACACGATCATACTTGGTTTTACCATATATACGCCTCGGGGATCTCATTTCTACAGCATTCAGTCCTCTGCCAGTTCTATGACTCAATGCCATACAACCAGCACCCATTGTAGACTGATTTTCTTCACATCGAAAAAATAAATTTATTACCTTTAAACTATCTGATGATTGTATTAAAAATATAAGTGCTCTTTGGAAGAGATTTGTCGTGATTAACTTTTGGGTTAATGGGCCGTGTTACGCTTCCTCCTTTTAGCCAAGGTTTTGGAGAGCGGTACAGTGTTCATCATTATGGCAGATGTGTTGATTGTAGTGATGTGTGTATTAAGTGTGTATTTGCGAAGCTTAATTCTAAATCTCTATTTTGATTAATCTTTATAACGAATTGGTGTACATTATGAATACTAAAAAATATGCTTTAGATAAATTGAAGGTTTTCCTATCGTTTCGCTTGAGTAGAATACAAATAAAAAATAAATTACTCAATTAAAAATATAAATGTGAACTACTAAAAAAAATTTTTTTTAATAGAAATGTATGAACGCGTAAAGGAAACAAGTTTTAAAAAAAATACAATAGCTAAAATTATCTTTGACAGTTTCACTAGATTAACTTTTTTGCTTTCTTAAAAAACTATTTACAAAATAAATAAAAACCAGTTTTGTGCTTGAAATCGAACGTTTCTAAACTCCAAATATGATTTAAGATTTTCACGGCCAAAAGTTTTTTTTGTTTTTGGGGTGTTATGCCGTGTTGCGCCAACTCCTTCTTTAGCCAACGTTTCGGTTAACATTGCAGTGTCCATCATCAGGGCAGATGTGTTATTTATGTTATGAAATAACACATCTGCCCTGATGATGGACACTGCAATGTTGTCCGAAACATTGGCTAAAGAAGGAGTTAGCGCAACACGGCATAACACCCCAAAAAAAAATAAAAAAAAAGTTTCTAAACTCCGTTTGTCAAGCGATTTTAATGCCCATTACCTACAATATAAGGTTTGCCAAGAATATACACATTTTTGTCTTGTAGCTTTCTCTTTAGTATGTAGATGTGATGGCAAGCGGTTAGTTTTGACGTAACCGTCAAATACTGCATACCAAGAACTTAGAAACAAAAACGTAAAACACTACCTACTGATAATTTTTGTCTTATGAATTTTTATTTTAATTACGCGTATGTATATTTTTATTTCTGGGTTTCTATAAATGTGTTTTTTTATAAAGCAAAACACTAGAAAAAGCTCATTTGTCTCAACTCTTCGGGAGACTAAATAAATTCGGGCGGTGTCACAGCCACGCACAATCTCCGCAACTGCCCTTCCCCCTCCCACTCGAGGAACGAGAGAGGGAGGCCAAATATTTTATTGAATTATTTTTTTCTGTAAAAGCAATTCACGGGCGGTCAAAAGGCTGGATTTTTGCTTTCAGATTGAATAATATTATATAAATGGAAGTTGCCATAGGAATAATAAATTATCGATGTAATAGCAAACATAACATATTTCACTATTAAGAAGCCTATTTAAAGTAAATCCTTGGTAAAATCCATTTGCATTACTTTTTTATCGCAATTCAAATAAACAATATGAAAAAACTTGTGTCGCCATTTTAAAAGTCAACGAAACTGATTTTCAATAATATTTAATATAACTAGTTTAGAGTAGATACACCGCTCATAAATATATGCTGAATGCGTGTTTTTCCAATTGAAGTACCTGGCTATGATATGGTAACTCAATCCAATTCAAGCAAAGTTTAAATTACTCTGAACGATAATCTCTCACAACTCTGCTAGGTAATGTATAATGTAATGTAATATATAATTGGCACTGTATTATGCAGTAATATATGTATCATGTAAAAGCCCCTCAGGGCGGTAATTAATTAATAAATAAATAAAAGTGTCTCACTCTGGAACAAGACGGAAAAACGTTATTTTATTCTGATCGAATCTTTATTCTATGAACGTCGTTATAATTCGAATGTTCCATATATATATTTTTTAATTTTTTTAATTGTATACTTATTCCTATTGATATTTCAATGAATAATATAGTACTTTTATATTATGAACTAATGGTGTGTAAAAATAGAGTTAAATGAGTTGGAAAATAAATAAAAATTTCAGCGAAAAGAGAGGAAAACTATTGAAAAATGGACGACCTGATATGAAAGAACATGTTTCATTATTTAATTTTTTAAGTGAACCCACTTTTTTGAAAAACAAATAAATTGTTGAATTTGAAAATATGTACCTCCCTACAAAAGTTATTATTGAAAAATTAGAAAAATGAAAGAATAATTTAGAAAAAGACTTGAAATATTTATAAAATTCAACCACAATTATTGTTTGAATTAGGGATAAGCCGATTGAGAAAAGTAATTTCCTGTTCTAGAAATATATTCAATAAGTTTTATCAATTTGACATGAAGTTACCTTATTTTGGGCACCCAGACACACCACAACACATTTCTTTTCGGTTCATCTCACCGCACCCTCTCTTCCCCTTTATTCTTTCTGCAGTAAATCACACAGCAGATATTGTTAGTTTCCTCAAACAATGAGCTTGAAGCCACCACTTTCTTTTTTTGTTTAACAGAAAAAGATGAAATAATGCGGGGAAAGTGTTCCTAATATGAAAAGCCTGCGAATATTAAGGGGGTTCGCCCCGACACCCGAGGGCGGTGCGTGCGTTTTATGCCTTTGGGGTGGAAATGGATGTGACGCACATTACCTATCATCTGACGGCAACACAACTTAACAATACATATCATCTAACATTCATGTTTGTTATAAAATTCTCTCTACAGTTCAAACCCTTACATATTTTGGACGAAAATTTTTGCCAACAACACTAAATATTTTCATCCGCTTTCTAAAATGTTTTGGTCATGCAACAACCTTGCTAAAGCATGATATATGGCAGACTAGGATCGCTCTATAATCCTAGTAATTTAATATTTATATGTAAATGTTGGGCCGTACACGAAGCACCGTCGCAATTCAGAAAGAAGTGGAAAATCAGGAATGGTGACTTCTTATCTCGCTTTTCTTCAATTGGGCTGGTTTAATTCGAACTTCACTCTTTACCACAACAAACTCGCGAGCTCATAACGGCTTTACAGTTTCGATACGGTCGAACAGGGTGGCTCCGTAATCAAACACAGCTTAGGTGTTCACAGGATGACTTTTGATTTTAACCTGAATACTGTCATACATGAACTAGGTTGATTGTAATCGGAATAAGGAAGGGAGGTGCACAAAAGATAATTTTGTAGGTGGTAATAAAAATAGGAAAGGTGTAAGGTATATAATTTCACAGGTCAGTGGCTGAGTCGGCATCGCGTTTGGGTCCCACCCAAGCGTCGTACGTTCAATTCCTCGACTGGCAAGTCCTTCATCACGTGGTAGTTCATTGCGTGTGTGTATGTATTTGCCCACCGCGCCGTTGCATTGGGGAATTATTACTGGCTGAATCCGCATTGCATAATATTTATATTGAAAAATTGTAGGCAAAATGCAAATTTATTTTAAATCTTTTTTTGTTTGTAATTTAATATGAATGCTCAGACGCATTGGTCCAGGGTAGTTTACACTAATTTTCAAATAGTTTTGTAATACAAACAAGTTTCGGAAAATGTCGTATTTGTGTCTCTAAGAAATGAATCAATAAATATTAAATTAAAAAATAATATAGGTACTATATAAGCTGCAGGTGTATATGCAAGGACATCATATTTATTATGGATTCATAAACAAGTTTTGACACACTATTGGAAAAGTTTATTTATCACTTTCGTCAATGAATTACTGTAAAGGCGTTTTTTTTGTTAAGACCGCAAAAGAGTAGTAGCCTGTGGGACTATGGCATTTTTAATAAATTGAACATAGTACAATGGGCCTATGACCTAAGTGCTCGCGGGAAACGTAAGTAAACCGCCTCCGACTTTAAAAAATAAATTGAACCATATCGCGAGGTTAAAAAGAGTTGGAAGAAGAGTGAAAAGATTTACAAGAGGAGCGTTGCAAGAAGCCGACTATTAGCAGGCGATACTTTAATACAACTCTGTAACATAACGTAAATATGAGTACACCTTAATACGTTAAAATCATGGTGAAAATCCATTTTAATATGATTTTTTGTATGTATAATACAACTTTTATAATTTTCTTGACTTTATTTACTTCTGACCAGACTAGTTTCACCTTTAGTTTCTTAACTGGAAACTATGGTCAAAAATAGATAATTGAAAGAAAGTTATTGTTATGTCTTTCAATTAAGACTAATATTCAGATTCCATTTGTAAAGTGTATTAAAGGAGATTTCAATGATTTGTGGACGGTTCGTCTAGATTACAAGATTGTTTATTTACAATAAAAATAACAAAATAGTGTTACTTGACTGACTTTATTGCTAAGGCTCTAAGTTATTTTGCCAAAGCCGCATCCTAAACTGAGCCGTCTCCCTTTAATCGGCTAGGTTCGGAAATCTACTCGGAACCATTCAGACGCCGCACACTAGCACCATCTGGGGTAAATTGCTAAAACTAAATTTACCGCCAAACCAAGGATGATTTAATAGGTAAATGAAAGCGACTGATTTTTTTTATTAATTCTGTGTATATAATAACACTAATAAATATAAGTAACTAATAAATTAGTATAATAAAACCATTTATTTTATTTTACTACACACATATCATTCCGACTGGACTGGTTTCAGATAATCAAACCTTCTGACTGGCACACGATTTTTTTAAAATTTTTTGTTTGTTTATACTTCATTGGTTAATAAAATTATATACTAGCAATATTATCTATTTACAAAGACTTGTTACAAAATAAGTTTGTTAGAGCATAACATGTATAATAAGTATTTTTTGCAGTTTCCCCACAAAAATAGTGGGTTTTGTTTCTGATTTTTATGTTTCCGGGCGTTGTAGAAAATTTTATGTATTTGCGATGCCCGTAAAAAAAACATTTTTTTCGATTTTTTTAAAAAAGGTATCTATCAAAAGATAAGTTTCGAATTATGTTAGATCAGTACGTTGAATTAAAGAAGAATAATTAGGAAATAGAGAATTCATCTGGAGTTTTCAATGCTCATGACACCTGGTGAAGTAATCTTCAGGACAGATATAATGAGATATTGTTTTATTGGAAGGATTGTACCAGAGAATAATAATACAATAAAGCGCTGAAATAGAACTTAAATTTACTAAAAAAATAGGATTTTTTTTTTTTTTTTTTTTTTTTTTATAGTGAATACCTCACAAGAGTCCCAACTGCTCCCGTCTGGAACCAGTGAGACTATGGCATCCCCAATTGGGGGGTGTTGTGAGGCTGAAGGTAAGTGGGGAAGGGAAAGAGGAAGGTGGGGAAGTACCTGGCTATTCAGATCTAGTCACTAAACACGGCTAAAGCCATTTGGAGCAACGTTTCAATTCTGAATGGTGGTCTTACACCAGGGCGATACTGGTAGTATCTTCCACTCTGGAACGTGCCGCAAATATACTATATATTATTTTAATTAATTAATTGTGAAATAACACAAATCAATCAAATAAAATTTATTTGCGCACGCCGGGTTCGAACCCGCGACCTTCGGAATGGCAGTCCAATGCGTTACCACTGGACTATGCCGGCCGTCAGGATAAAGCTATAAGTGATACAACTGATAAGTAATATCTAATCTAACAATCACATAAGCTTTTTTAGGATTAAACAAAACCCTCTAAACTCCCAAACCAATTCAAGAGAACTAAATTGTACCTTATTTTCTTTTTGCATTAATTTTATATTAGCGAATCCTTGGTTTTAAACATGGCAAAAATGGTATCGATTTTCGTTGAAACACAAATTTGAAATTTTTTATTATTTTTGTTTTTCAATATAAAAACAAGCAGAAGGTAGAATAACCTTAGTAAATAAAAATAAAATATTCAAGTGAAAAAAAGATGTACAAGCTTTTTCTGACAACCTTTCCGCATAAAAAATTTCAATTGTAAAAAAAACAGCGCCCAGCTTTGAAGGTTACACGGCTGCCTCTCAAAAGTTAACTCTAATGCCCCCAGGCCGATTGCAAACCCTTTGACTAGCAAATTGTATGAATGAACCCTTCAGAAAGTGCGATAGAAACTCCTCCTGTACAACGAGCAACAAAAAAGTGTGAAAATGCATTGCTTTTTTATTTCCTTTAGACTTGAAAAATCTGAATAGATTCTGGTGAAATGTACACTTTAATAGAAAATGAAATGACTACATCAAATGCAAAAATACAAAAGATATTTCGTCAATAGTTTCAGTTTTATTCAAGGAGCTTGCACAAAGCCTCAGGGTATTATGCAACTAAAACGTATTTTTTAATCTTGGCTTTGTATGATTAAAACTTGTCGTATTCAATCATTATGTTTGCCCTATATTTGCACTACCCCTTTCAACTACGACACATTGTTTGATGGAGTGTATATTTTTGTTTGGAGTTTGTCAGCATTACATTGATGGATATGCTCTATTCTGCTTTTACGAATACGTAAAGAAAACATAATATGATTGGCATTTTTCAGTAACGTTGAATATTTTATTTTTTTTCCATATTACTACCTCCTTGGAGGAAGTGTGGCAGTAAAGTGAAATAGAAAATACATTGAACGCGGAAGTAATGAGATTCCTGAGGTGCATCTATAAGTACTACAGACATGTGACAGTAATATAAACTAAAAGAATTATTGATAATATAATATATTATTATAACACAGATCACTAAAACTACATTACGAAGTTACGCCATGTTTACGATTTAGCAAAGTGAATGAACTTAATTTTCTATAAATTGAGCCAGTAAATATATCAACAGAACCCCAAAACTTGTTTCCCAGATCATGCATCATATTAGTTTGTCTGGTTGATTGCAGAAAAATGTTACATTTTGTCTTGTATTCCTAGTCGGTACATAATTTAAATCAATAGTTTCGATAATGGAAGGGCTGCCAAGAAGGTAATTAATGACTCCATGTAATACAACCAAGTCTGAAATAATTCTCCTGGTATACAACGTAATTAGATGCAATGATTCATCAAACTTAACATTATTTATGTTTTCGATTGGAATTTTGAACTTCAAATGTATGTGGGTATCTAAGAGATGTGTGCTAAACCGATTCCATATTGTTAAAGGGTATTTTATACGAAGGTGACCAAAAAGGTGAATTATACTCAGTTTGACTTCTAACTAATGAAACGTGGAGCATTCTCATGCAATCTACGACTTGAAATCAATTGAAGTTATGTAAAGGAAGCCAAGCATCTTTAAAGCCTTGTTGAATGGAAAAAAAGGTACTAGGAAATAATAGTACGCTCAATTAAATTGTAAAATAACATTTGGTGTAAAAGTTTTGGGTCAGTTCATCTGTAATGTTTATTTAAATGTTAAAAAGTTTGTTATTTATTTAGTCGAAAAGTTAATACTAAAGTCTTGATGAAAAAAGACGCCAAATGAAAGCATCTTAAGAGCAATACCAAAATGAGATCATCTTGAGAGCAATTGCTAAAATGAGAGAATTTTCCGATATGGTGATATCTTTTCACCATTTAGTAAATTGTGACGTTTCGGGAGAGTATTCTCCTTTCCGTCAAGTCAACAATTGGCATGACAGAACGATTAAATGATCTGTGAATGAAAATGAAGCAAGGACTGTGTTTCTCGATAGACTTTGTGGTGGTTTATCCAATTTACCCTCCCATGATAAGATTATGTTTATTCCATAATAAAATCTATCGCATAGAATCCATTGGAAGATTTCCTCCAGACGCTTATAAATTATTATATTGAAGGGTACCAAACCGCAGTTTGTTCAGCCACCGCACCCTAAGCATCCGCTCGGCTCCCTACGGCTTCTATAGACAAGGGATTATATAGGGATGTGAATGGAAGCCTAGAGAATACGGTTAAATATTGATGCATTAACTCAGCAAGAAGGTATTTAATGCACTTGAGTCGCAGTCACCACTCTCCTGTGCACAGTCTTTAAACCAACACTTCATTATCGTACTCAAAACGAGGTTACAATTAATATTACAATAGGTACCTACCTATTTCATACTTGCTTTTATTTTAGAATTTCTCTTGCGTAAATGTTTTCTTATAATTATAATTCAACTTAATCAACTAGATGGAATAAAGAGTTTGGGACGCTATGGTAATAATAACAATATTTTATAATTCAATGCTGTTATTTGATGAGATGTTGTTACACAAGAGAATAAAAATATGTAATTCATTTATTTGGTCATGTAAAGATAACAAGTCTAAATATTACATTAGTGAATTAAAATTATGTAACATAACAATAATAGAAATAGCTACAATGATATTAAACTAGATAGGTAGGTTTTTTTATGAAGGTGATTCTGTGAGATAGGTATATTCCATTTAAATTTTAATTAACTTTGAAAGGTATTCGGACTAAAATAAAAAAAATATATTTTTTGACAAGGACGGTTTAACTTCGACCAAACAAATATCGGTAAAATAAATATTTGTCGAGTGGACACCGTATTGTGCTTTCAGTCCCATAAATAACCCTGTTTAATGAAATTGATTCGCGAAACCCTTTCGCTGAACATTGTCAGATAACAAACCTCTCCGGGCGCTATAAAACAAAACCCGACACCCGTAACTTGGCAAATTTTATATTTTTCCTTGTAGTTGTAGAGAACAGATAGCGCGCAGAAAGGCAGTAGGTAGAGGTACCAAGAGAGGGGTGGCAGAACAAGCGAGGGGGTAAGACGCCTGACTTGTGAGAGGAAGTGATAAGGGAGAAGCAGTTTGGACTGCGATAAAGTGGAAAAAGATTGTGCCTACGATACGAGAACACTCCGGACTTATCTTTCACTTACTCGGGGGTAGTTTTGCTAAATTTTATTATAGGCCAATTAAGTTTATTTCGTGATTTGTCATTATGATAAAAACTTAGTTTTCTTAGTTCAAAAAGCTATTTTTTCAAAGAAAGACAAACAGTAGCTACCGGGTCAATATTAGCTCTCATCCCTACGAGCTGAATTTTTTTCATCTAGTAGGTCTAATTTATTGATAAACCCCAGAAGTCTACATGATTTAAATTTAAGTAAATTTCGTTTGGAATATTTTTTTAATTACTCGTACTTGCGTGCATATACGTATTTAAATCATTTCTTTCTTTCATGAACAACGGTGGTTTTAAATATGCTCAGATAAAGTATAATTATTTATACAAATGTCAATACGTTGTTCTTGCAAATATTTGACTTGACAAATTTGTGCAAAGACTTAGCTAGTAGAAGATTCAACCCGCTACGCCTGAGTTGTAACCCGATGCTTTGGACTACTCGGTTATTTAATAATAGGTTTTTGTTATAGAGGCATTAAAATAACTACCTCATTTAGAGAGATCGGTAGTAATTAACATGATTTTAAAACAAGTTTCAAACAATCGTGATTATTATTTTTTTATGCCTTCGTTTTTGAGCTTCCTCCTTATTAACCAATGCTTCAGATCTTGTTACATTGTCTATAATCATGGCAAATGTGGCAGCAGGTAGGGCGACGAGCAGGCTTCATAACGTAAAACGTAATTAGATAAACGTAACAATAACCAAAAAATTAATCAAGATAATGCTTTTGGCTCTAAAATCTCAAATCATATCATATTGATGACCTAGTGCACACATGTACTAAATGCAGTTTGAAAATTCAATGTAAAAAAATACTCAAAGTTAAGATAGAAAGCAACAAAATCAATGTTTTATACGTTTTTTATCCATTCTAGATGAAATAATCAATTTAAATATCTATTTTCATTTAAGTAATCTAGATAAATGCTTTCCAAAATACATAATATTATGCTTTATATAGCTACTACCTACTAATCTATACAAGTAGTTATACCTACCGATTTTCCCGATTTATCTGTTACGAAAACTCGCATAAAACCACCAACTTATTACACCCTGTGTGGGGAGTCAATAACACAAGGAAACCAAGTTCCTCTTGTCTTAAACTCAGTTCTTTATTTTCGCTCTCCGTCTACGAACTTGCCTTTTTCAAGTAAGAATAGTGGGGCCAAGACAATCCAAATTTCGGAGGTGATAGGAGCCTCTATCTCGTTTCCCGAATCAAATGTCCGCCCTGAGACGTTCTTAAGACATGAAAAAGGTTTCTTGAGACAAAGAGGAAACACGTTTTCCCAAAGATCGAACCTCTCGTTTTATATAGTTCGATATCTCCGTATTGGTAAAGGCCGCACCACATTTAAAATTAGAATTTGGAAAGCTTTTCACAAGATAACATTATGCCTTACGAAAAAAAGGTTCTAGGGAATTAAGCTGTACCTGCTACTTAACGAATATTTTTGAGAGCTTCCAAAATGAATCCTATTCCACATAATTGTTACCAAGATTGTTTTTTAAACTATTTTACTTAATAAAAAGGTAGTGGAAAAAAAAAATATATATATGTAGAAATATTGGTTATAGCAGGTATGATGTCAGGTCACTTTCACTTTTGTAGTACAAACGTGAAACGAACGTATTCAAAGCATTGTGCATATCGCTGAATATGTACATATCAGAACTCCACCCTAGTGGCATAAGCTGAAAGTCGCTTACAATAATACTAATAAAATCACTGCCAATCAGATTAAATATAATGAATTAAACTTAACCGTGTCTCTTGTGACATCATTTAATCCAAGTTCACTTTGAAAGCTCATAACTCGGTATTTTTTTATATTGAAAATATAATTTTATTGTCGTTATCAACACTTTAAATAGCATACATTTTCATAAAAATATACGAGATGACCTCTGGAAATCATATCGACGATTGGCGATGATTGTTTTTTTATAACGGTCGCCCGTTTTTCGGCCCGTTTCATCATTAGAGAAAATTCAGATCGCCCATAAAAATAAAATCATAACCATTATGCTTGACGGCTGATCAACATTTGATCTAATGTTGCGCTAAATCAAACGCCTAAATTGACGGCCGGCGTGGTCTAGTGGAATACGCTTTTGACTACAGATCCGAAGGTCGCGGGTTCGAACCCGGCGTGCGCAAATAAATTTTATTTGATTAATTTGTGTTATTTCACAATTAATTAATTAAAAATAATATATGGTATATTTGCGGCACGTTCCAGAGTGGAAGATACTCTCAGTATCGCCCTGGTGTAAGACCACCATTCAGAATTGAAACGTTGCTTGAAATGGCTTTAGCCGTGTTTGGTGACCAGATCTGAATAGCCAGGTACTTCCCCACCTTCCTCTTCCCCATCATCCCTCCCCTCCCCAATACCCTCAGCCTCACAACATACCCCAGTTGGGGATGCCATAGTCTCACTGGCTCCAGACGGGAGCAGTTGAGACTCTTGTGCGGTATTACACATAAAAAAAACGCCGCTATTGTGATGGAGATTGAAACAAACTCACCAAAAATAAAACTAATAATTAACTTATGCAAACAAATTAGTTTCTTTTTACTTTTAATTTGGGATTAAAGCTCTTTTATTCGCTATGCATAACTTTTTTAGCTATGTATAATTTCATTGTTCCACTTTTTATGTAGTTAAAATGATCGTCCTGAAAAAAATAATATTTGAAAAGCTTTTTTTACCAAATGATGCATTACCTACAAATTATTTATTTCTTACGTTCTCACAAATCGTTACCCAATTATTTATTTAATTACAAATACAACTTTTTACGCACCAGGGAACAGTACTCTACCTAATAATACAATACAAGGGAATAGTACAATAACGAATTGTATTATTCATGCCTTCAAGGATATTAGTACTTCCTCCTTACTTTTCCCCGTGGAGTTAGTCTGTAAGCCAACCGCCTACCGGGACACTTTATTTCATACATTTACCTGTGTCTTCCGATAAGTGACGCGCGGCACCTTATTGAAGATAATATATGTCATGAGATACCTTCTACCTTCCATATCCAGCTGGTTTTACTATCTCACAGAAAATACTGTGAACTACTGTTCTTCCAAAGAGTGAACGAAAAACCAATATTCTAATTTAATAAATCTATATATCCACTTATCAAAAGAAACTAGTCTGCAAGCTTTGTTTTTTGTTTACAAATATACAATTTTATTCCGATTTTGATGAAATTTATATACCTGCCCTTCAAAACAAAAGAAAGGTCATTGTTTAGATTTCGAAAAACTACCCCCGATCTCCCTTTTCCGCCACTTAAAGTAGAATTTTCATAGTTATTGGTGAAAATTTGAACTTGACTTTCAAAAAAAGAGGAAAATTATTACTATTTTCATCTGATTTTGAAAAGCCCAGGGAACGCCGGGGACTACAGCAGGTTCAATATGTTCCTAAAAAGTGTCCCGGTATGGGATGTTTTTTTAAAAAATCTGCATTTTTATTCAGATGTTGAAGAAATTTTTAACTCCTCCATCATTTTCCCCACTAATTATACGAGATTTCGAAAAATAACACCCCACATTTTTTCCAATCCCATTAAATCAGAATTTCGACACTTCTTGATGAAAATTTGCTCACTTGACATTCACTCAACTGGAAATTCCCAATCCGGCCCGCCACGCAGTTTTTGACCAAGTCAATCGGACACAAAAACCTGGACAAACCTCACCTCATAAACCCAGGCATCTTTGCTTATTTACTAAACTTAGGAACATTCCAAAGCTCATAATTTAATAAATTTTTACAAGCAATAATTAGTCGCCTAAAAAGTAAAAGTAAAAATAAATGTCCCCGACGGGAATTGAACCCGCGCCTTCTGATGTCCGGTCAGGCGCTCTGAACACTGAGCCACGTCGCTGTAAACACCCAACATTATTTTTGTAGGAAAGGCTTTATTTCCTACTAGATGGCGTCGAGACATATCATATCTACATTTGTTGGTGAAATATTTTACTTGACATATATTTATTTTCTTTTCTTTTCTTTTTTAATGATAAACTAATGTTTATAAGACAAAGTTTTTATGCAAAGCACAAAGGATAATAAATTATTATAGGCAAAAATGATTTAAATACATACATTGAATTTCCCTAACAAACGACAATGCTAACAGAGAGTTTTCTGTGTGACATGCATACTGATTTACCAATTTATATTCAACTAACTCGAACCGTCAAAATTGGTGATTGAAAAATAGCGAAATATTCGTTTGTTTTAACGTTGTCGCTATAAAAGTGTCCTACGTCGAGTCAAATGGCAAAATGTAAGCTCTCTTCTCCAGTAATAAAAAGCGGCAGTAAAATTGCAAAAAGTCACCCTTAAAGTTTTATTATGCCGCTCAGGACTTGACTATCGAGGCTGAATTAATGAGCTATAGAGGCAATCGATATTATGCTCGGTAAATATTTAATAAGAACATTCAATTTTTAATGTGATAGCATCGATATTCTGAATGCAGAAACACTGTTGGATTTTTTTTGGAAGACTTGAAATTTACCAATTTTTTAGAATATTCGAAACTGTTAACTGTTATTTGTGTTACAAAGGGGATCGTTATTATTCACACTGATTGTACGTTTTTTATCAGCAGAAATGCGTTTTTGTGTGGTTTTACTTATCAGCGTTAACCACTTTAACCAGCTCGGGATGAAGTGTTCATGAGAACTTTTTCAAGCAGGCTGAAATGATGTGATTAAAAAACCATAATTCCTGTTCTGTTGGGTATTTATTTAGAAATACGTCGGAAGCATCTTCAATGTAATGTCAGTAGACGGAATTTAGTGCAATTAAATAAATAAGGACAATAGTTGTAAGATGGAGGCCAAGCACGTACGATAGATAAAGCCCTATGTAAATACGATATTGACGAAATCCGTCATCTATGGGAGAACGGTCAAAGATTGATAAGAAATATTCCAACCGACGATAGACAAATTTTAGCACGACCTCCATTGTATCAGAAAAGCTGACATTTTTTTAGATTATGTCATTCGTTATACAAAATAACTTAATGAAATTTTGGGGGTAAACTAACTAAGCTCTTAGAACTGAAAGAAATATTATACAAGATCCATAGATTTAATTAAGTCAGATGTTAATCAATGTACTGAATCTATTATCAACTATTACAGTAAAAAAACTACTTTTGATAATTATATTTAAATGCCAACCTACCCACCCCTCAAACGAACTATTTGCTAAAATTTTGGTCTTCGATATTAGCCAAGCTTGTGCTATATACCGAAAAATAACCTGCTAGTATCTCCACAACATCAGCACACACTCGCTTTTCATCAAACCTGGGATGAGTGGTCCCTAAAACTAGAACCATATTCGCTCAACGACAATCCTGGTTCACCGCTCCTAAATATACAATGCTTTAAACACCGATGTAAAGTCAAATAATTCCGTTTTTTCTGTCCGTCTTCAACATTGGCTATTTGAAAGAGGACGAGCCTGTTTAAAAAAAAACTCTATCATTTATATAGTTTTATCTTTTATATATTTCTAATATGGTTTCTATAATGATGTGCATTTTTTTGGTTTTTGTTTTACGATAAAAATTTCCTTTTTCGTTATGTTTTATTATTGTTATTCTTACATGAATCATGTGCAATTGCCATAATACGGGCATGAGCCTGGTGTTGTGGTTGAGAAAGCCACCAAAATTGTAAATTTTAATATTTATAAAATAAAAAAATCCAAGGTCACGATCAATTGATTCCATTCCAACTTGGAGAAAAAATGTAAAAAAGTACATGCGGACCACAAATATATATGAACGTTAATATTTCAATTCGACATTGTAAATTTTTTTTTCCAACTCTTTCGTAGCCGCCTGATATCGATTCGTAGAGAAATGCGGCAGTGTTGCGAGCGTATATGGATTTCTGATATGTTGCGTTATCAATATTGGTCTGGATATCAATAATTCAACCGTGCTGGTAATTCGATACAAAATAATTGATATTACGCCTGTCGATCCAGTATTGTATAGTCATCGATTTCACTATGCTAGTCCCCAGAGCTAGTGTTGAGGTCCATTACGAAAGTCTACAAAACATTGTCACTTTTTTTTGTGAACTTGTTCAGTTATTTTTAAAGTAACAGTTTTCTACTTTGTTTCGATTCATGAATGCATCAAAGTGACTGTTGCTTTTGTAAATCTCCACTCCTTTGTTGTTTATAACGCCTCTGAGTTATTTGTTCTTCGTGTATAATGGAAAATCGAGAAAACGGAAGAAGTGTGCCTATTTATTTCAATGCATTTTCAATACGAGGTGAAAGTGAAAAAAAATCCTTTTAAATTTACGATTCAAGAATGCTCAATTTGAAAACTAAAATACGATTGTAAAAAAGTTAGTTTATTAGTTTTTTTCCAAGCTCTTATAAACGTAACCGATAAATTTAAAAGCTTGAACATGTGGGCAGTTAGAAGATACGAAAAAATAAATCATTTCTTTATAGTTATTTTTGTATACAGGCAAATGATAGTCGGGTCGTCGGGTGTATAACTCACGGGTCGTTACGCGCGTCGGTATATTCAAGTTGTTGGGTTGTACGTAAAGCCTTATCCCGCCGCGTTATACGTTATCTGAGTCGTTATGCCGCGACGCCGACACCCTGGCTGCGTCCGTAACGAGATTACCCGTTAGATGAGGTATTTTATTCGAAAATCCTGGAATAGTTAAAACAACGCTACGGCGTTCAACTAAAGTAACGGGTTATAAATGAGCTGCCGTTTCAAAGAAGTATGAGATCCTTTCTTCAATTCGGTTTTAATTATTTCTTCCCGATCACGGCTTCATTCACGATATTGAGGTCGGGCAATATTATTAAAAACAACTTGAACTCTAAAACTTTCGTTATTGCAATGCAATGAGGCCCTATACACTTTCTCAACGTAGTTTTTTCAGCAGATTCTTCGTTTAAATAATATTTTTGATGGACGGACTAAATGAATTCGCGCAAGAGTGTCAACTGCACCCAACCGTCTGGAGCCAATGAGATTATTGCATCCGCAATCGGGAAATGTTGCGAGTCTGTGGGGAGTGGGAATAGATGGGGAAGAGGAAGGTGGGAAAGTACTTAGCCATTCAGATCAGGTCACCAAACACGGCCAAAGCCATTTCAAGCAATGTTTCTATTCTGAATTGTGGTGTTACACCAGGGCGATACTGAGAGTATCTTCCACTATGGAATATACTGCAAATATACTATATATCATATTAAATGAGTAATAAATGAGATAACAAAAAAATTAAATAATTAATCAGGATTTGACCCGCGACCTCCAGCTTGCTAGTCGAGAACCTTACCTCGACCGCGGATATTCATAACGTTTCCATGGCTGTTGACATTTTTAAGAGTAGCCTAGATGGATTCAAGAGGCATGTAAATGCCACACAATCCCCGTTTTGAACGTATGTTATTTGTCTTATTTTTTTTTTCTTCTTTTTAAATAATAAATCTTAAAATTTGTAGTTTACGTTACATGTATTTAAACGGACACGGTCTGTTTATGCTCTAAACACATTACATTACACATGATCTAAGATTTCATTGGTATTTTTTCATCAGTTTAGTTAAGTTTAAATTAATTGTAATAAAACCTAAGTAACAAAGAACTCGATAAAAATCAAATTTGGAAAATTAAATTGAGTATAATATTTGCGGCGCGTTCCATAAAGATACTCTCAAAATGGCACTGGTGAAAGACCACCGTTCAAAATTATTAAGGATACTCCCAGAATGGTACTGGTGAAAGACAACCGTTCAAAATTATTAAGGATACTCTCAGAATGGCACTGGTGAAAAACCACCATTCAGAATTATTAAAGATAATCTCAGAATGGCACCGGTAAAAGACCACTATTCAGAATTATTAAAGATAATCTCAGAACGGTACCGGCAAAGTCCACTATTCAGAATTATTAAAGATAATCTCAGAATGGCACCGGTAAAAGACCACTATTCAGAATTATTAAAGATAATCTCAGAATGGCACCGGTAAAGTCCACTATTCAGAATTATTAAAGATAATCTCAGAATGGCACCGGTAAAAGACCACTATTCAGAATTATTAAAGATAATCTCAGAATGGCACCGGCAAAGTCCACTATTCAGAATTATTAAAGATAATCTCAGAATGGCACCGGTAAAAGACCACTATTCAGAATTATTAAAGATAATCTCAGAATGGCACCGGAAAAGTCCACTATTCAGAATTATTAAAGATAATCTCAGAATGGCACCGGTAAAAGACCACTATTCAGAATTATTAAAGATAATCTCAGAATGGCACCGGCAAAGTCCACTATTCAGAATTATTAAAGATAATCTCAGAATGGCACCGGTAAAAGACCACTATTCAGAATTATTAAAGATAATCTCAGAACGGCACCGGCAAAGTCCACTATTCAGAATTATTAAAGATAATCTCAGAATGGCACCGGTAAAAGACCACTATTCAGAATTATTAAAACGTGATTTATTTTTGAGGTATTATGTCGTGTTGCGCTTCGTCCCTCAGCAAACGTTTCGGACAGCATTACTGTACACATCTGCTCAATGTGTAGATAGTGGATACTATACACACAAACGGCTTTAGCAGATCTGAATAACCAGGTACTTACTCATCTTTCTCTTCCCATCTCATTAATCTGCCTTCTCATTAATCTACCTTCAACCTCACCTTAGCCAATCGAGGATGCCATCGTATCACTGGCTTTAGGTGGTTGGGATCAGATGAGACTCTTGTGCAGTATTCACAAAATATTACTTTCAGCAAGCAAAGACTCACTCTCTGTTGGTAATTATTATTACTTTGAAAATTCCATTTCATCGTTTAATTCATCGATTAAAAACAATAACAAAGATTGTTTATATTTCTACCGAAATGGGGGTGGGTATCAACGAATTTATTTCAACCCTTATTGAACATATAGGTACATATTGAATGGTTTACAAAATAAATCGATGGGAGTCCCATATGAATGATCCGGTATTTATGTATTGAAGAAAAATAAATTAAATTAAAAACAAAAAACTATCTACCCAGAATTTCCCAAAAATAGTTCATATAATTACATGGTATTAAATATCCCTGTAAAATGTTGTTCGAACATTATCACAAAACATTTTATATTCGTATTTGCTATTTCCACCGATATGTTATTTCTTACAACTGTTACAATGTGATTTTCACGCTGAGATAAATGCACTTGTTCGTAAGTAGTTAATTCTTATCGAATTATTAATCCCGTGTTTGCCGGCGCACGTACGCGAAACTCGGTAGACACGGGAGGAACACTCGTTCAGAGAAAAGTTGATGTCGGCTTTATGAGTACTGGTCGTGACTCGTTTCTGTGTAAGGCGACTCGCATGTCGAACGAGCTACCGTCACCTGTTTTCTTACTTCATGTAATCTGGATCTCGTCAAGACCCGCATTAATAAATCCCTTGCTGCAGCCCCTGCCTCAATCTGGGTCACAACAAGGTAGCGATATAGTTCCCCTAGCCTTACGCCGTACTGACCGTACATAAATAAATGTACGCGCTCTTGTGAGATGCAACATTATTAAAATTTATTTTAAAAATACCGTCACCGACATTCGGCAGAAATTTCTACATGTACTATGATTTTTATAATAAAAACTTTTACACGACAAGGTTTTTATGCATAGCACAGAGGATAACAAATTATTATAAACACCAATTTTATTAGCATGTAACACAAATATTTGTTGAAAAAATCTCCGGAGAAAATAGAAAGATTCTTTCAATATTTATTTTTGTTTCAGGCTAATAATTTTTGTTCATAATATTTCAATTTTAATATGATTTAGGAGGAAATAAGTAGTTTTTTTTTGGCTTCTTAAAATCATAAAATTCAATTCAAAAATATTTGTTGGCGGCATTTATTTTTACTCTGGAGATATTTTCAATTTGTATTGATATTTAGGCGACTAATTATTGCTTAAAATTATGTATTATCCTTTATGCTATGCATAAAACCTTGACTTATAAACATTAGTTTATCATTAAAAAAATTATTATTATTTATTTAATGATATTCAATGATCCCGAACATTCATATTTTTTTATAGTCTACTTTCACTAAAAACTACGGAAATATCCTTTAAACTTGTTGTTTGAATGGTTTACCTATAATATGTATTGATGTATGAAAAATTTTATGTTTGTAAGAAAATAATATATTTTGTATATATATATACAAAACATTCACATCCCCTTCAAGACGTCTTAAGTCTGTTACAATGTACGTTTGTTATATAATATTAAGTGGAATGTAAAAATATATTTCGAAAGATACAAAATTCGTGCTTCATTCGTGCAGTACGCCATATGCGTATTATTTTGTAATATTTTAGTATCAATTTTTCTCCATGTGTGTTTTTTAATCTTCGTCACAGTGCCTAACGTCCCCATAAAAGTGTTCATATTCCCTGTTACAAAGCTCGATGGGTATAAAATGTCTCGCCTGACGCCTCGAGTTAAATTTCCCCAGCCGACTAGACTGAATGACACAAGCCAACAAAAGGAGAACAAAATATGGGACAATCTTTTCTTCTACTCCTACAGGGAGTCTCCCGATGTTCCCACTATGTTTAAATTAACATTAATTCCTTGAGCCGTTGACGAAATTTTGTCTTCCAATATACATTTTCAAGGAACACGTGAATGTAAAATTTCGAGATTTTACATTGGAACAATTTAAAACTTTTTTCCACTTTATTTTATTTTTGTCCGTTCAGCTTATTTTAATCATAATCAGAATGGTACAATTATTCACTAAACTATGGTTTATAGTATTAACATTTGGGACAGGGTGTGAAGGGTTAACATGAATGATACACAATTACGGTTTCATTCCAGTAGGCATAATAATAACCAAATAAATGGAAATTCAGCTGTGGAACACCATATACCGACGAAGTTGGGAAAATCCATATAATTGTAATTAAATCATTGTACACCATTCCTGTTAACCATCCACCCCTCCCCAAAATGTTATGTTTGTAAACCATAGTTGAAGGAATAATTGTACCAGTCTATAGGCTTTATATAATAAGCTGAAACCGGTCACGGTCAAAAACTAAATAAGTGGTAAAAAGTTTTAAACTATTTCAATATATCATTATAATGGAATTCCATCACGAATTGTCACGAATTATTTCGAGATATTTTTCTTTGCAAGTTCTGAACCTACTCGTATATTTGCAAAAGAATTGTTGACATGATTGACATTGTGTTATAGTTCGATGTAACGTCTACAGTGTTATCATTGATATTGAGAAAGTTTAAGACGTCGGTGACTTTATGCGTATTGGTGGCTTCCTTGAGGACATACGTATCGATATATCATATTCTACCTTTTCCTACGTTACTTGGAAGTGAGCGGGTGAATTGGCTGCCTTTTGCTATTGTAAGACTTTTTGTATATATATATTATTTACATCAAAATCTTTGTAACAATTTTTTTATGTAAACCCAATCACTGCTGTAAGGGAGGGTATAAGATGCCATTCTGGTGGAAACGAGGGGGTAGGTGTTGGGGTTCCAGCGGCCGAGGATGGAGATGGAAGGATTTGGGTTTGATTCTAATTTGGATTAAGAGGACGTATCGATGTATCACAAATTTAATGTTTTTAAGAAGAAAATGCATTGTTATTTTCCCATTTATATAAAAAAAACATTCACCTCCATTTCAAGATGTCTCAAGAACCAAGACAGAATGCTGTTGAAAGAATATCCCTGAAGTGTATGTGGGGTAAAACCATAATGCAAAGCTGATGTAGGAGTAATGAGTAAGATTAAGAAATGGACAAATGGGTACGTAGAGCTAATGAACGAAGAAAGAAGTGTGAGGAGAATATACGACGCAGATGTGAATGGTAGAAGAAGTCGGGGATGCCCGAGAAAGACATGGATCGATCAAATGAATCAAATACTTGAGTCGGGCCATATCAAGAGTGAGAATAATAGAGTCAAATACTTGAGTCGGGCCATATCAAGAGTGAGAATAATAGAATCAAATACTTTAGTCGGGCCATATCAAGAGTGAGAATAATAGAATCAAATACTTGAGTCGGGCCATATCAAGAGTGAGAATAATAGAATCAAATACTTTAGTCGGGCCATATCAAGAGTGAGAATAATAGAATCAAATACTTGAGTCGGGCCATATCAAGAGTGAGAATAATAGAATCAAATACTTGAATCGGGCCATGTTAAGAGTGAGAATAATAGAATAGTATGAATGAATGTGAATGAGGTAAGGAGTGTGTGCCAAGACCGAGTTATTTGGCGGTCCGTCCTCTCTGCATACCCCTGCGGAAAATGGCGTGATGGTTAATTCGTTAGTTAGATATTTCGTATAATTAAATAAAAAGCACTTGCATATTCTACGGCCTCCATCCAAATCAGAATAATACATTATTTATATTCTGGAATAAGGGTTTGTATGTTTGCCTACAATATTTGCGATTAGTTTCCTTAGTGATATATTCATATTTGGAAAATTGTTATAACTCTGTGTTTGTGATATATCACCCAAATATTACTTTTAATAAATTCATTGAAATAGAGAATTGTTCATTTGTATCGAACGTGAATTTATTACCATATTGAATAACACCTGCCAAAAACAATAATTGAAAACCTTCAACCGATGTTTTTAAAATAAAGAGTTGATGATTAATGACTTATGACAAAGGAATTCCAACTAAAACAGTGAATAATAAACGGAACATAATAATAAATAATAATTTGTGCAAATTCACCTTAATGGCGCTGTGTAAATATATAATATATTTCTACAGTGATCTATGTTATTAATACCTATAGACTAGTCTAACTATTATCAATTTATGTCTAATGCATCCACCGTTTTGTCGATTTAATTTATAAGAATTCTCTAGGTTGATTTTAAGACATAAAGCTATAAAATTAATGTTAATATCTGCTTTTTATCCATTCTAGATGAAATATGCCCTCATGATGGACGTTTCGGACATCATTGCAGTGTCCATCATCAGGGCAAATGTGTGATGAGGGCCAGTGTAATTCTGTCCGTTGCTAAGGAAGGATGTAGCACAACACGTCATGTTACCTAACAAATAAATATAATATTTATTTACATAACACGTGAAAACTTCAATTCAACATGTAATAGCAATTTTTCATTTCTTATTTCATCTAGAATGGATAAAAAGCAGATATTAACATTAATTTTATAGCTATATGTCTTATTATCAACCTAGAGAATTCTTATAAATTAAATTTTCAGATTGCACCTAACAAATGTGTGCGGTAGGCCATCGTAATAGCTTCGACCGCCGAAACAGCTGTAAGAATAATGAAATTCTTGCAGAACATAATAATAAAATTGCATTTGATTTGGTGAATATTCTATTTATTATTACATTTCCCAACAAATTCAGCAATTGACTAATACTCGTAGCTTATGATTGAATATGTACTTGCGCAAGAAACACGGAACAAGGTGTTCGGGCGGTAATGGGTATTGGAAGCAGCCTGCGGTTGGTTCCTACCTTGTGTAGTCAATGGCGTACCGTCATACCAGCCCGCTCCAGGGCATCCACAAATGATCATTTAAAACATTACTTTGGATTTGTGCCTAAAGTGCTGGAAAGCCCAAAACGCAGTGAGCGCGCCTAATTACGGAGGCAGTCGAAATCTTAAACAACCCAACAAATATTAACTTCACCACATCAGTAGAATTACTTTCATTACTAGAATACTTTCCAATAGATAATTTTAATTTTAGGCAGTATTTTGCCGGTATATGCTAATAATTATTAACTATATAAATTTATATATTTTTTTGTATTGTATTCAAATCTATCACCAAACAAGAAAATTAGCTAATTATTAAAGTTTAAAAAAAAAACTTAAAAAGTCTTCAAACGCTGAATAGATGGGACAATAAACGGCTAGTGTAATGCCGGGATCACACCAGTGGCGGCTCGTGACTTGCGTGTAATAGAGTGTTAATATTACGAAAATGGCATTATTGATGTTTTTGTAGCTGAAAACGTCTTATTTTCGTTCAAAAATTCGGTTTTTGTATGAAGATTTTAAATTTAATACTTTTAATTCACGGCTAAACTGAAATTTCCTGAAAATCTTCATACAAAAATCGATTTTTCTAAAAAAGGTAAAATGACTGTTTTGGCCTAAATATCATCAATGGGATAGAATGTTTCAAACTTAGCACTCTATCAGGCTGAAAATTCACGAGCCGCCACTTGATCACATGAGAACTGTACAATATTGTCCTGTCCCTTCTCCGTGAACAGCTTCGACCGAGAAGAGCAAAACAATGGGACAATACAACAATTCTACCAAAGTTCAAACGCGGAACGCTGCGAAAATGGATACACGACTATGCGAGTTACGAGCGAGTTCCCCAAAATATTAGGTATTTTATACCAAAATACGAGATCAGAGTGCAGAGAACGCCGACAGCTGAAATACGAACGGGTGGAGCGACTGGCTACTATCCTACTTTCTTGTCAAAACGCATTTGCACGCGGAAAACGTTACCGAGCGCGGTGGTGGAGTAAGTCTATCCTGTGGAGATAGCTTGCTCGTCTTTCTCTGGGACAATGTCTTGGTTCATTTTTCTGTCTTCCAAACTACTGTTCACACTAGGACAATGGGTCCGGAGCTGGGAAAAAATAGTATTGTACTTTCCTCTTGTGATTTCTGCATAAAAGGAAGTGGGACATTAAGCTGGTTTGTACGAAACGTACCTTATAAATGACAATGTTGTTGAAGATGGCATTTGCGAGGTCAGCTCGTTAAAAATCCCATTAATCATTTGCACTATTTTTGTTGCATTATTAAGGAACATAATGATTGATTAAACCGTATTTGTATTTTGGTAATTTGAGCGAATAAAAATCTGCATGTGGGTTCATGGCTATAAAGATTATTTATCATTAAATAATTAGCTAACGAGTTTCTATCTTTTTTTGTTATTTGTCAGTATAGGGGTTTGGCAAATGATCGATACGCTACTGTAGTAACCTCAAAGTCTCAATAGACCTGACATCAGCAGAAGAAGCCTGTCATCCAAACTGCTTACACTGTCAAAGCAATTAACGTTGCTCCAGAAAGGCACAGTAATTATTGTACTTCCTTACTACAAGTATAATATCGTGGCTATGTAAAGCCAGCATAATTTTGTTCGTTATTTATGTTGGTTTTCTAAGAAACTCCACAATAAAACAGTCTTATTAAAAAAAGTCAAAAGAAGTAAGATAACAAGACAAAGAGAAAAATAATGAGAGCTTAAGAATAGTAAACCACGTGTTTATCTGCTGAATAACTAACAACTAGCATTCTCCCTCTTGTTCCCAGAGCAAACAGTTGTTTCGCCGGAATGTCTTTTCTGTTTATCTAGCGCCAGTTTATTACGGAGGTTTTTATGCCCAAAAGAAACAAGAATCGCGCTTAATTGAAATAAAATATTCCGCCTAAGTACGGCAAAAGAGTTACAGCAGTTTTTGTTACGCCAGAAGTTAGGCTGGCCTCGCCGGCATACATAAGACAATTAATCAAGTCTAAAAGTTCCTTACACGTCTTCCTGCTGCCTGCTGCCTGCTGCCTGCTGCCCGGGGAATAGGAAATAATACCGGTAATCATTTGGCTCCATTCCAATGTCTTCGGCAAACTCATAAAAATAAAGAAAATCTTTGTAAAATAAAGAAAGTCGTATATCCAGATCGTTAAGTATCCCGGATTCGCTATCCGTTACTGCTAGGGCACGAAGTGAGCTTTGCTGGAAATTCGAATAAAACAAATGAGGTAGAAAATGGATAATTGCGTTTTCCTCCCCCCTCCCAAATAGGTAAGATACCTTTCAAAGGACGCTTCCTGCGATAAATAAATTGCGAACTCCAAATCCTCCTGACTCGGTTATCTCAAATATTATTTTATTTTCCGGCGGCTTTGATTCGAAGGTAGGTAATTTTAAATCAGAAATGAATAACCTATTTATTTTCTTTCCAACTTTTTTGCAAGTTTAACGAATCCCTCCCTCCGAAGATTTGTATTCAGATCATTAGCTTTCAACGGTTTATTTGCTTTGGACAAAGTTCCCATTTTACATTATAATAAATATATTCCTTCAATATTTTAAGTTTGTAAAATGTTGCTCATTGAATAATTCCTACTAAATGACAACTTTTCCCATATTAGGTCTTTTAACAGAGCGAAATTAAAAAAAATAACGAAATACATATTGATAAATTAATATTTAATGATAAATTAATATTTTATTGATAAATTAATATTTTATTAATAGTTAAAAAATGTTTTATTTTCTATTTTAATAATATTTAATTATGAAGTACTCCTTTCAAATTTACATGTTTTTAATTGCGCTCTTCACGACAACTCAAATGTGCAAATTTGATAAATAATGCTTTAAATACTCTCCCTTCAGTGTATTTCTGTAGACACCCTTCCCGTCAGACACAGCCATCCCCATGAATTCAAATCAAAATTTAATTCCTTTCATCCCTTTTGAGGGCGGAAATGCTAAAACATCCTCCCCCACTTGATTAAGATATAAAAACATGAGGTCGAGAGGGTGCAAGAATATTCTGAGGGTAAACTTTCGGAAGTGAATCTCTCACAATTTTAAATTAGGTTGGAAATGTAAAATGAAAGATTTTTCATTAAAAAAATCTCTCTCAATGAAAGAATTTTTTGTTTAACAGGTTGGCAAAATCTAAAAATATGTATATTAGATTTCCTAATTGGGGACGACTCTAATAAATGCTTTAAATATTTTTTTCTGGTAATTCATTTTGTTTTTAATTCTATTGGATCATCTAGCGTACTTATACATCCGTATATATAATATTGAGTTCATCGTATTTTATTCATAACAGCATATTAATGAAATAAAACAACATAAGGTTGTTCCTCGTTGGCAACCGTCAGCGCCGCTCTGAATGAGACGAACAATTTTAGAATTTACTTTGCATATTTCAGTTGGCAAAACAATATTGTTTTTCTTGCGGAAAACAATGCTCGAGATATTATTCAATTTAAATGTAAAACAAAATTAGCATCCGTTTTCTTTTCTCCGAACCAATCAAGAAAATCGGTAAATAATGCTGTCTTTGTGTAGTGAAATTGTTCGGGCCTTCAAAATATTTAAAATAACCAAGAATAATTCATTATTCATGGCGAATTTTAATATTTTTACGTAAACACCGCACGAGAGTCCAAACTTCTCTCTACTGTCGGGAGCCAGAGAGACTATGTCATCGCCAAATTGGAGTATGTTGGGAGGCTGAAGATAGTGAGGAAGGGAAAGAGATGAGGAAGACGAATGTGGGATAGTACCTGGCTATTTAGATCTGGTCGCCAAACACAGCGAAAGCCATTTCAAGCAACGTTTTAATTCCTAATGGTGGTCTTGGACCAGGGCGATACTAAGGGTATCTCCCACTCTGGAACGTGCCACAAGTAAATACCTTTATCGTATCCATTATTGTACTCCATATGTAGATAACACTTTCGAGGATGGAAAATACTCTCAGCATCGCCCTGGTGTACATACATAATCAAATCAATCAACGTACATAATTAAAGTTGTTACCTTTAACTATGTGTAGTGACCAAATCTGAACAGCCAGATAAGTCTAAATCTTGCTCTACATTTACCTCCACCATCCTTCAGTCACACAAAACTCTTCAAATTGGAATGCCACATTTTGATTGCAGTTCGATTTCTCGAGCTCCTAAACATTACCATATAATGTAATATTCTGTTTTGCTAAGATATTTTAAATGAAAGCCTATATTTTGTTTAAATACATCACCAAAGAGGCGATAGACATTTATTTTATTTTCCTTGTTGTCCTCAAGAATATGAAAGATTCCACAGAAAAAATAATTGATTTTAAAGTAATCTGAAAAACAAATCATGGCGCAGACAATTTCCAATACGATTTGAGGCATTATAAAACATCCAGTGCGCCTACAAAGCCGATGAAAATCATCGAAGTTCCGATCAATCAGTATTGTTTTTTGTTTAATCCAGTGGATTTTCTAGACGGGTATAAAGCCTGTTTCAATTTGGCGAGGGATTAAAGTTCTCGTAAAGCGGCGCGGATCCGAGCTTTAAGCTCTCACAGGTAAAACAAAAGGAGAAAACAGGACGGTATAGAACATAGCAGAACAGAACACTACAACCAATGGCAGAACAATATGAGACGGTTTCGGCATTGTAGGCACTTTGGAAACATTGTTTTCTAATTGGTGCCAACTAAGTTTGCCCTTCGGAAGTTTAAAAGGAATCATTTTAACAACACACGCTTCGATATGCCTCGATGGAAACGTTGTGAGCTTATCTTAATTATTTAAAAATGGGGATTAGAATTTCATAAGCTAATTCATATCGTTTTTGGATTGAAAACTAAACACCTGACTACTTTGTTTATAATGCGAGATTGGTGTGTCCTAAAGATTTTGAAGGGTTGTTAGGATCACAGGGGTCAACAAAAACTGGTGATTTAAGCTTGGTTTCGGAAATGCCATAATCACATTTATTAGTGATACGAAGCTCTATCTCGTACATACATTGGGCATACAGTTGGTCATATTAGCTTTCCAATCATTATTTGCGTTACTCGTTACTCAAAACTATATTTGTAGATAGGCCCCTGTGATACTAAATAATTTTCAAGGTAGAGCTGTTATTTAGTTTTAGGTTTTTTGTCGTTTTAATACTGTTTATTTATCTTTATTACTTAATTAATAAAAATAGTATATGAAGTGTCATAAGAGATACAGTAATATATACTAAAATGGGTAATATAAAAACTAGGAAGGAGGAGAAGAAGAAGAAAAAAAATACGTCTAGAATAGATAAGAGTAAGTGATAAAGGACAAACCGTATGTATGCACATTTAAATATTATATTTTCTTATAACCAGAATAATTACACTTTATAACTATTGAAAGACATTAACACAGAATAACTAATTTGTAATAATCTACTATCAACAATAGAAAGCAAACAAAATCAATTGTTTATTTTCGTGTACCTACAGATAATAGTAGGCAGTTAGTAAAATAACAATAGCAGCTCATAGTTTTGTAAGAAAAATTTTTCTAAACAAATCTAACAAACTCGACAGCTTCGAAAAAGTAAAAAAAACGAAAGAAAACTTAAAATTGAAATTAATTTGAAAGCAGATTCAGGTAGAGGAAGTGTACCGAATTCTACTGCAGCGGCACTCAGAGGAAACGGATGCTTCTACGGGAAATGTAGGTCAGTGTTTCAGGGACGAGAGAACAAAGGAGTGCAGTTGAGAAACGGTGTGAAGGCACTGCTGGGAGGTACTACCCTCCCCCTGCAGCCTGCAGCCGGCAGCCTCCTACAGTCAACTTCTGTCCCGAGTTGTAGAGTGGTCATATCTACAGTAGTTGCAATTGGATTCGCGTTTAGTGAATGTATAATTTAATGTGTTTTTAGAGAAGGCCTGTTCCTATTATTACGTTAAAAACTAATCGTTTTGTGGAATGGCCATTGACAAAAGTATGAGTGGATTTGAATTTTCATTATAATTCTTTCTACATACATATTTGTTTCTAAATTCCCTTTAATAATCTATAGGTTTTTTCGGTTAATTTATAAATTTGTTATGAATTCTAGTTTCCATAGTAAATATAAGTATATTATTACTGATTTATACGTAAATATTTTCGTAAGGGTTAAATAGAAGATTTCAAGGTTAACGAAACTACTCCATGATCAGTTGTTTTTTGTTATGCTTTGACATTCTTCTGGAACTGAAAAAATATTATTACCATAGATAATAAAGAAATTACATACAGCCAGTGTCGTTGCCGTGAAGTACAAAACATACATAAGATACATAAAACGGTAGGCATGGTTAGTTTTCAAACCGTACCCATTAATAATTGTTTCATTATGAATAAACTCCAGCAACCCTCTCACCAATAAGGCTCTGCTCAAAGGAAGTTAAGAGCTCTACTTTGCGCTCCGACTCGCCTCAAAGCCACGCGACCTGAAAGTGGACTTTACTTAGATCGGTCTCTCTGGAATAGTGGGAAACATTGTGCCTATTTTCTAAGAGAGGTCCTAAAAGTAGCGAATATTTCCATTTCTCTACCAAACTAATAAAATTTTCGTTGAAAATCAAGGAATCAATATTTATTATTACGAAATTTTTTCTCATACTGTCACAGATACAGGTATAAATTATTTACGGTAATAAATAAAGGGGCTGTTAGAGACGGGGTGAGGGATGATAAGGGTGAATACAGAAAATCCAATTAATGGAGGTTTTAATGTAATAGTCACTAGTGAAAAGTTGTCACAAGAATGGAAGCTACCAGTTCACAATGTAGGTCTGATTCCAGCTCTAATTTGTGGTAGAAAGGCATTGAAATAGCGGAGAGAGGACGGTAATTGTCCTGAATTTCTGAGGTATATATTGCATAAACCCACTTTCAATTGAATTACAAATGAAAATTTATGTAAAAGTACACGTTAAACCGAAAATTATGTGAAGAATATTAATTTTAAAAAATATATGCTGAAAGTTTTTAAAAGTACAAATGTGAAAAAACTTTTTTTGTTATTCCAATTTTTTAGGAAAAAAATTTGAATTGTTTGGATGGAAAAATAAATATTCTTTAAAGAAAAAATATTTTTAAATGGGAAAATAAACATTGTTATACGATCATATAGAATCACATCACGAAGTTAGCGCACTTTTCCCCTCGGACACCCTATAAAGGTAGGTATATGAATGTATAGTTAGCGGCTACAAAATTTTAGTGACATCTATATATGGACTACGGTTACCTAATTCACATTGCAGAATTGATTTCAGCCCAAGATTCACAAGACAGTTCTTCACACAAACGGGTCATCTAAAAAATATGTCTGTAATATAATTATTGTGGAGTTTCTTGAAACACTTCACGAATAATAGTTTTAAGATTTTTTGAGGAGAGGAAGGAGTGAACGTATTGTAGGAGGGAGGAAACATAGAGGCCGGTATGTTGTTTAACACCTGAGTTGTTGAACTCAAGAACGAGTCGCAGAACCGACCCGTTCTCATGACATACGTCAAATGTCGGGAACCACTCGATATCTTCAACATAAACCTTGAAGGTTTCAAGGGACATTCGATTATTCCCTTATCTTACTATTTTGTATTAGTTTTTTTTTTTGAATTTTTTTAATATTAATTAATTAACGCCTTTTGGCTTTTACATACAATGCTTATAGTATAAGACGTGTAAAACAGTAAATGCTAATTAATAAAAAAGTTAATAACGTGAGTAAATAACAAAGAAAATTGAGATCCTGTTTAATTTATGTATAAAATATATACACAACTAACATAGGATAGATTAGGTACACAGTTAATATTTTAGGTAGGTGCATAGTAAGTAATGTATAATTCAAGTTGAAAAGTTGTCTAAATGAGAATTACAAATGATTATAAGCAATCAACAGTCAATCAATACAAATTGAAAATATCTCCCTAGTAAAAATAAATGCCGCCGACGGGAATTGAAACCGCACCTTAGGATGTCCGGTCAGGTGCTCTAGACCACTGAGCTACGTCGGCTTATTTCCAACATGTCAAATAATTCAATATGTACTAGCACTTCAATCAACACTCCTACAATAATACTTGTTATCCTTTGTGCGATGCATAAAACCTTGTCTTTTAAATATTACTTTATCATTAAAAAAATAATAATTGAAAATTGTTTAAGTAATAAACAGCTCGGATGATCATGATAAACAGCAAATAATAGAAAATTGAAGTTAATTACATAACATATGTAAATAACAAAGCAAAGAATCTCACTGATTCTGTAATAATTAATTAATGTAATAATAAAGAACGTATTATTTGAATATATATTTTTATTTTATACTTTGTATATACATACTTAACATAAAGATGAGGTACATAGTAGATATTTATTTCTAGGTATACAATAGGTTAAATATAATTCAAGTTGCTTAGATGACTACATATTATTAAAAGATAAAAAAACCTAAATTTTAATGAAATTATTATGAACGTGTAAAATACCAAAGATAAAATTAAGAATGTCTGTAAATAGTGCTAACAAGAAAAGTCTCCTAGGTAGGTACGTGTATAAAATGTTGAACTCATGAAAAGGTGAATAAAATAAATTATTTATTTATTTATTTTATTGATACATGATTTAGAGAGTACATGTGGTTTTTTGTGATATTTTAACCTCCATGCTAGGGATGACCCTGTGTTATGGCGGGTGAATTTTACAGTTTCGGACATAGAATCATATCATATCATAAATAATATTACAGGTTACAAGGGGCCTATATTATTTCTTAAATCACAAATTCAATAACTAAAATACATTATTACACTAGGTAGAGATTTGTATAATAATTTTGTCGATGTATTTTAACAAATTTACGAAAATTCTTCCTTAGGGAGCACCTATATCAGCCGTGGACCGTATATTGAGCGTATATTATTACCATATATTAATATTGTTACTGTTGTGTGTATTGTAAATGGTCGCAGTTTATAATGTTGCACAACGACAACAAATAATAGCGTGTTCTCGCCGCTTCAACAACAATTTTACCAAATTTTTGACGTCAATCCAATTTGTTAGCTCAAAAAATAATCCTGAACCAAATGTACACCAATTACAAAGCAATTCAATCGGTATCGTTGTACCCATTGTTCGTCCATGCTCGACGCTGATCAAGCTCAGATATGACCTGGTTTGAAATAAGCTGTAATTGCCAATTGCCAAGTGGAATAGCTAGCATTCACTAGCTATGCGAATCGAAAACTAGACTGCAAAGAGCACAGAGCGCAGAGCTCGTTGTAATGTGCTATGAGGTCGGCAATGAACTGGATATTGCGAGCTTGACAAAACAAATAATCAGAATATTGACGTTAATTTTGATTGCATTGCGATCGAGGCCAAAGCGAATTATGGAATTGTAACTAACTTAAAACAATCTCATATTTGACCCAATAACATTCAGTTTTCATTTACCGGTGTTAAATAATTAACATTTAACATAGACGAAAATATTAAGAATAAGATGGTTTGGTAATGTGGAGGTGTAGAGTGAATGATTGTTTAGAAATAAGTATAATATTCTCATTTCTATGGAAGAACACTTTTTTTATCTTGTTATTTAGTTATAAAATTACATTTTTATATCTAGTATAAACCTTTTAACTTATTTCTATTACATTACGGACACATACCAAAATATACCAAAAACTAATTCTTTATCGTATTTAGGCATTACCCACGAAAAGCAGCAAGGCTTTTAGCTTCTTTAACATCTGTCGGTAATTCATTAAAAATCTTAAATCCTTTAAAATAGAGATAATTTATGGTTCCCGACAAATTTGTTTTCGGGAGTCTAAAATCACCACACTTTTTTCATGGGGTAGCCATGTATTCCAAAATTAAAATTAACATTCACATGTATTTTGGAAGCATCTTTATTTTTAGCTTATATATAAATATTAGTGTATTGTAAATTATTTGATGTCTCACACATTCCTAGTTTTTTCTGCGTAATAATTATCTTAGAATACCTACTACAATTTAATACTGCTGGCATACCTCTATTTTGAATTATTTGCAATTTCTTTATCTGTGTTTGATTGCACAAGAAAAGGACACTAGAGAAATAATTTAAATGATATTCTACTACCCTATTATAAATTAAGTTATAATACTTACGTTTCGGATACCCCAGGATAATATGGCACGAACAGGTGAATAAAAACTTCTGTGATTTGTCGTTGTAATTTTTGATTATTATGCAGTGTTGCGCTTTCTCCTTATTTACCCAATGTTTTGGACAGCATTGTAGCATCCATCATCAGGTCCCGATGAAGGATACTGTAAATTTGTCCCAAACGCTGGCTAAATGAGGAGAAAGCGCAACACGGCATAGTAACCCAAATCGAATCACAATATTAAATTTCGCCGTAAAAATCTCAGTTGTGTTCTTATATACCCCCGCTTTTGGATACTATGGGTGTTTTGGTAGATTTCTAACAATTTATCAAATTTCAAAGTAAATTAAGTCATGTGAAAGTTCTATTCAAGTTCTGTGAAACCACGGGACTGTGATAAAATAATAACAGAACTTGAATAAAGCTTTCAGAGAACTTGAACTATAACTTTTGAAATTTTATGAACTGTTCAAATTCTTTGAACCCGTCCTAAGAGTTGGTTACTTGTCAAATAAATAATAATAAGGATTAATTACCATAATTAGGCGCAACAGATTTTAAATAGATACTAAAAATGAAAGCAGTTAAATTGTCTAACAGTGAAACAGATGCTTACATGGAACGCGATGATATTTATAAAATAATAAACAACTTTTCCTACAATATTAGATATGATAAGAACATTCCCAGACATAACACAAGGACGTGAATTGTACCAAAAAAGGAATTAATATGCAAAATGGTTTATATTTATTACACCAAGTATTTACTCACCAAGTAATCTTATTTTTACACTGATTAAATGTGCTTTTTAAGGAAGACCCTCATTCCTGGTTAACGAATAACCTGACAATAATTTTAAAATCTCCTTCTGCCAAGCTTAAAATGTTGCTTTTGTAGTATGGTGGACTTAGCCAGTCGAAGAATAGAACTCACGACGCCTGGGTGGAAACCAGACGCGGTGCCAAATCAACAACAGACCGGTCTAAAGTTATGTTGATATTCATTCACAAACTTCATAATATACAAGTTAAAGTAAATTTTTTTTTTCATAATTAATTACATCGCCCTTGGGGAGATTTTTCACGAAAACGGCGCTTTATAAATTAGCCACATATTATTATTAATATTTAATGTTGAAAATAAATTCTCAGTAGCTGGCTAACTTTTTATTTATGTGAGCCATGCAAAACGTGCCAGAGGTTTATACATTGCATAAATTAATGAAAAAAAATGTTTTTAGAAAACGTTGTAAAATTTTATTTTCTTCGAACTTCAATAACAACTCTGAAAAACAAAAAAAAAACTTGTGAACAGTCACAACACATCCTTTTATTGTTGCTCCATAGATATCAGCAGTTCATGTGAGAATTATCAAAGTTAGTTTAGTTCTTGTAAAGAAGACTGTAAAAAGAAAAGGTAAATATCAAATAAACAGAACGCAAAAACAAGCGCTAATAGTAAGTTCTTATTGTAACAACAGCTAACTCATTCTCTCCTTATTTTTTCATTTCAACTTTTTTAACTCTGTCTTCTTGTTGCGAAGACGGACTAAAATAATGCCAAGTAATGCGAATAGAAAGTTCCGAATTCCCTTGGAAGTAGATTCGGGATACGCAATAAGGTAGACAAGTTACAGACGTGTAAACATTAAATTATTAAAACTCACGAAAGCTTTGGTATCGCGCTGGAACAGACAATCGCCGAAAAGGTGAAGACTTCTGGCAACGTAGAAAAATCAGGTTTGCTAATTATTTTTTTTATTCAGAAGCCTTACGGCACTTTTTTTCAGAAATAACTATTCTACGAGTTCTATATGATATTATGAAGTCTTCAACATCCACTATTATTGTAAGAAGGTCAGTAGCGTGAACATGAAAATAAAAATTAAATGAACATTGTTTCATATAACTAGTCACCGGCATTGACCGGGCTGAACACGAAGTTTTTAGAAACTATATGCAGACAGTAATTTCGTTTTATTCTTTATTTTCATAGTTGTATGAAAAGTATCAACATTCTGTTAAAAGAGGTGGGAGAAGTAGGAAGGGGTGGAATTTAAAACATCTCATACAGCTACCTATCCCTACAGAAGAAGTCTAGGACTTCCGTGGAAGATATAATAATAATAATAATAATACCTGGATGACTTTTATAGCGCCGTTTTTGTGCAAAAACACCTCAAGGGCGCTGTACAAACTTATAATACATTTCTACAGTGTTATTACTTAACTATTTATGGAGAAAATATACAGTACAATACTTACCTGGTAGGTCACTTGAGATTAACACTTAATTAACATTATCTAATTGTTTATTGGCGAAATTTAGATACAGGGTTTAGGACTTAATTGAAAAATTGAATATATATGGCACGATCAAGTGAAATAAATGCTTATTACTATTTAACAACTTTATTTCCACATTGAAAATACATTCAGTTGTCAGGTACACTAGAATTCACAACCTCAAAACTTTACCCAAAAGCATTTATAAGTCCCCAAGCAACACCGGGTAAACGTCAGTTAGGGTTCCATGATAACTCAACACAGTGACAATTCAACACACTTTTAAAAGGTGATATAAAGACATTAGAAACTATGAAAAAATATTTTTTTTAACCTAACCTAACCTACATAACCCAGTTAATAAAGTATTTGTTTCATCACTTTCCATGACTTTATATAACTTTTTAAAGATGTGATAAATTATCATTGTGATGATTTATCCGGTTACCGTCAGTTAGTATACATTTATATGGGAAAGATATTGATATATTGAAACAATTTTTAACTTTTCCACTTATTTTTACTTAATTATTCCACCAGTTAAAGTTAATTATGGCCATCTCGAGACTGATACAATTATTCCAATACAATAGTTTATATACATAACCTTTGGAGGAAGGGTGGGGGTGGGCGTTAAATTTAATAGTATACAATGATTTTATTACAATTAAATGGTTTAAAACAACTTTTCGATGTAGTGTTGCATAGTGTGAATTTCCAATTATTTATTTATTACCAGCACGCATAATATTTCAATATATCATTATGGTGGAATTCCACCACGAATTAGTGTCAGCATCAAAAATCATTCGATCAAAAATCTCTGCACCCATTAATACAGGGTGCAGAAAAACATTCCATGTGGTGGGTGTAGGAACCTGATAGGGTCATGCCGTTTTCAATCATTACCTTGGCTTGGTCCGGACAACACCGGGGCTTCGCCGTCCGCACGGTTCTTGAAAATAAGCGCTCTTTCGTAGCCACCCAGCGGGCCTTCTAATTTGAGTATTTGCGACTTTTTCCTGTGGGGCTACCTGAAGGAAAATATTTTTTAACATCGGCCTCACACTTTGAAAGAACTCAAGGATCGAATTTGGGAGGAAATCGCCGCTACCTGAGGGTCGAGATGTGCAAAAATGCGGCCGAATCCTTCAGAAACCGCCTTCATTAATGTATCGCTGTTGGGGGCCATCATCTTTCTGGTGACATCTTCAGGACTCGATGCATAAAACGGTATGATGTAAAGAATAAAATAAAATAAACCCCATATCTGTTTTTGCCGCACTCTGTAATATGTAATAAACATGGCGTTTAAAATATCAACGGTCGATGCAGCCAATTTAGAGGAATTGTAGGGGAATTGTAGGAATTGTATTTTTAGGGGCTTATTAAAACAGTCAATCTTTACAGGGCCGTTTAGTGGTTCAATAATATATGCTTTAATTACCATGGAATAAAATAAATTATATTTACAATAATGAAAGTAATACATTATTAAGAACGTATTTCAACATAATAATACTCAATATCCCGAGCAATAAAGAGGTCAATTAATTAAGTATATTACATACGAATTCAAACCACCCTTGCACAGAATCTATACTGTAGATACTTGAAAAATCATATCGCTGGAGTTCCATATATACAAAAGGCATCCTTCTTTAGCAAACAGTACCTACCCACTCCTGTCGGACGCAGCCTAAATTACCTATCCCAACCCAACCCATCCCGACCTATCCTCAAATACCATTAATTAATTACACCTGGTCGCTCACTCCTTGAATGTTTAATGGTGAAGAAACTCAAATATGTATAACTAATCAACGGACAGGCTAAGAGAATATGGAAAATTACCCTGTTCCTTTATGAGTCACGGAACTGTATAAAAGGAAAGTCCACCTAATTATATTCAATAAATCAATGAACTGGAACATCCACTCCCACAGACAACTTCTTTCCAAAAGAAGTTTCGTACAAATATTAATTTTATAACGATTGAAAATACGAGGAACGGTGGTTATGTAATGAACGCTGTTTAGTTCCAAGTAGTGAATTGTTTTTTTTTTCCTGTGCCTCAGACCACTTTAGTACCTATTAACCATTTTATTTTATTTTCTTTTTGTTTTCATTTAGGTTATTTAGTTGTGTGATTATATATGGAAGACAGTGGCACTTACCGCTCTGTTCAGCTGAAATAAACATTATTATTATTAAAGCCCCAATGAAAGATTTTTGGTAACATGCGGGATTTGGCAGATCAGTAAGATTCTTCTGATTCTTAAACATATGTTTCAGGACAGTTGTATCCCAATTCAAATAAAAATCGGTGATATCGGTTTTATAATTTGAAAAAAAACCAACATTTGATGTAAGTGTGTGGTTTAGTGCGTAAACTAATTTCACTAAAGAAGTATGGTCACTATATTGACTTGAAAGAAAAATTATTTCACCAGTTGCATAATATCATTCTACTTTGAGACCTCAGAAATGCCTACAGAATTGGTTGTTGGTTTTTTATAGGTACCTACTCCATAATACTAAACTTATAACAATTATTTTCACAAAGAATAACTTGTTCCGAGAAAGCATCCATTTATCTGCCCTCGAAATTTAATAATTACAGCTAAAATAACGAGGTTTTCTGAAAAAAAAACATGTTTTGATAAATAGAAGTGAATTGGTACTATGTTTCTCCTCCGCCTTCCATTTCCCTTTCTTATCTGATATTTTTCTGCCTCAAGCAATTCCCCGATTTCGAGTGCAAATGACCAATGATAACATTAAACAAAGTTAAAAATACTCCATCGAATGGCGTTTATTGGAAATTTTATTCGCCTCCGAATTTAAAAATTGATGATGATGAAGATGTTTTCGCGTCTGGATTTATTTCCGATATTTTTCCAGAATTGCGATTTTTGATATATTTAAACTGGAATACGAAAAGCATCAATCCTTCTCCTTAAATCACCAAAATTCCCGATGAAGACGCACATTAATATAAAATTCATCCATAAACCTCAAAATTTATTCGTTGAGTCATACCGCTCTTTTTTATCGCAGAAGTGGCAAAAGAGGGTTTTTTTCCTAAAAAAATACTTGGCAAACCCAACCCAGATTCAGGCAAGTATTAAATAGGGAGGTACTGGAAGCAAATTGGGAACCTGACCTATTTTCTAGAAAATTATGGACCAAAACATCCAACACTTCCCCGTTTGCATGGAGGTGCGTGGTGATAATGGAAAACCCTTTTTATATCACTTCAGCCTCCAATAGGGCTTGTGGTTTTGAATCAAAACGTACGTGAAAAGTAATATATTTTCCAAGTAAAACAATATCATATTTGATTTAAACCACAAATAGGGACACGTTTACGGGTATACTTTATAATATTTGTTGGGTATTCCAGTTTTCACGGGAAAGAAACTCACTAACACCTCAGCACAGGTTTTCCTAGTGAGGCGTAATAAATAAATCATGCACATTACATATTATTCTTACTTTATACAATACAACATTTGATACGATCTATGGACACATATATATAAGGAAATGTTTATAAATTAACTAACCAACGTGTACCCGGCGTTGCTCGCGGCTATGATGGTTTGTAGTAAAGTTTCGAGGTTGTGGTATACCTGAAAAGTGGGTGTAGTTTTAAAGTGGAAATAATATTATTATCAAGAATTTATTAAAGTAGTTATTCTTATTAGTAGTTATTATTATTTAGTAAAGTACTTATTCTTACACTTGATCATGCCATGTCTTCCTCGGGCGTCCTAGACTACCTCTACCATTCCCTTCCACGTCATACATTCTACTTAACCCCTTTCTACGTTCATCACATAGGTACCACAAATTTTTACCTCAAATAATTATTTGTTTCACTCTTCCTCGGGAGTCCTCGTTACCATTCGTTTCATGCAGTATAATGAAGTATAAAACATTTTTGCAGTTAAGAAACGACATTATATCGACTTTAATTCGACTCTGTATCTCATTCTAGTGGAGGTATAACGCGTTAAGTCTTCCTCGGGTGACCCCGACTACTTCCACCACTCAAAACTCTCGGAAGATGTTAAAAATATATAACTGTAAATAAAAAAAATACCAATTCATGAAAGCAGAGAGGATGCAATTCATTCCATACCTTACTTGCTTTTCACATCCATTTATCATAATATCATAAATATATACCCTTCTGTTACTCCGACATGTTATGCTACGCATACATCTGCGAGCTGAACTACCGAACTGAACCTCAACTTATGGGAAAGAAACGAACCGCCGCTTGAAGTTGATTCGTTCCTTTCCCGTAATTCGTGGTACGGTTCGCGTTTCGGTTCGCAAATGTTTACGTACCCTGAAAAGAACCGACTTCAGTATTTCATTAAATTAACCGTACCGTGTCTTCCTGGGTGTCGCATTTTTGTAATTATTACTTTATGCCACTCACTTACGTATAAAGTATCCTGTTTTATAATTGAGAATTGATACAAATATAATAGTTAATTAATCTGCAGTTCTTATTCAAATTTGACTGCCGGTGGTTCGCGGTTGGTTCGTTCCTTTCCCATACATCCTTTGAGATTTGTTGAAAAATATTCATCGAACGGTTCGCGAACCGTTCGACTCGCAGTTATACACGCACCATATGTGAAAATGATTGATCGAATACAGTAAAGGTCAGATTTCTATATTTTAGTAACCTTAGAGGATCGCTGTTATTGTAAAAATTTTATGGGGCATTTTCGCCTATATAAAATAAGTTTGTACATTGAGTTTTTGTCATGTCCCATGATTTTTATTGGTCTTTTCTCAGCAACGTATTATAGAATATTGAAAAAATATATATTTTAAACATGCAAATTTATTAATTAACTTAATTTAATTAGTTAAATACAACTTTAAAACATGCATATATTTTTAATTCATTATTTCGATCAAAAGGAAGCGTGTGTTTTAAGATATCTCTTTCTACATTATATGAAACAAATTCTGATTTCGTAATTAATGTTTTGTTCGTAGGATTAATTTGGTGGTTTCCTAAATAGCTTACATGATATGTTACTTTAGACAAATATTTAAAAAAAATCACGTATAAAATCTCTTGTACATAATCTGTCAGCTCCATTACCTGATGATATATTTATTTTTTACGTCATTTAACGATATTTTACATACGAGTAGGTACGGCTTATAAAAATATTAAAAATTATATAACAGTTTTTTTTTTTTTTTTTGTACGTGACTTTACTATCCCAGTAACAATCTTTTATATTTATTATATCGACTGCTGAAAGGCAAAACCCTTTAATCCACAAAACCAAAATTTTACAGGAGATGATAAAAACGAATATCTAATGACATGTTGACTTAATTTATCATTTTTAATGTTTATTTGGTAGAATATACATAGTTTTCTGACATGGTGCAAAATTATTCGATTCCAAGCATAATAAAGAAAGATATTAATGAAAAACAAAAAATAATGTGGCTTAAAGTATTTGACCTTTCCTCTATTCTCAGCTCACTTTACATTATGAAGCTTGATGGGTTTTACCAAACTGAGTTTTTAGCAAATCACTTATCTTTAAGAAGCTTGAATGCTTTTACCTTACCAGCTTTTAAGCAGATGGGAATTAGAATTGTGGTTCTAACTCTCCTCACTGGACCTGCCGTATGTCATATAATTATAATTGTATTACTTATAATAAATACTATCATTAAATTTTATTGGAAAAATAATATTTTTTATATTATGTATTACTTAATAAAAAAAATTAAATTAAACAAAATTTAAAAAAATTATAATTTTATTAAAAAAAGTTGAAACAATATTTGTCCTATTTATAGATACATAGTAAAATGACAAGAAATATAACTGTTTATTATCAAGTGCAAACTAATCTACAGGGTCAGTCATAACATCCTCATCATCCGTCTCCAGTAATGTATCGGGAGCATCGCATGATTCCCCGAGGTTTTTGAATTCTGCATGATACCTCGCGGGAATAATATTTTTTGCACACAGATTCATCAGGTCCCGATATTTAGCTTTATTAATTCCCAGGGGGCTTTGGTATATACCTAGTGGAAAGGCAAGTTGATGTGCACTTGAATTTCTCCTTCCTTTCACCTTCATAGTGTGTACATCTTCAATATTGGTAAAAGTATATGCGAATTTTATCTCGTTTTCACCCTTTTTAAAAAACACCTTTCTAATATTCCTTATGGAAATTTTGTGCCCAACATCCATCTTGGCGTTATTTGGGAAAATGTACTCCTGCACACCTTTCCAATTTCGGAAGTAGGTGTGGTCCAACACATTAACCTCATATGGTCCAGGATTTGACCTGGCATTTGTTATTATCGTGGGCCATTCTGAGGGAGCCCAAATTATTTTTTTTCTATAATTTGATTCGATGCATGCATGCATTGAATCAACTGGCATGTACGTATGACCTGGTAACAAAAAATTTAGAGAAACATCTAGAATATTCACAGATTTTGTTAAAAAATAATAAATCATTGAAATAACTTGACGGTTCTTGTTTTGCCCCGGGCAACTGTCGCAATATAAAGCCACACTTTTTTTTTCAACATCTGTATCTAGATCCTTCAAATAGTTGAACAAGATGGAGCAAACCTCGTTTGCTCCCCTGTTACCGTCCTTTTCACCCCACACATAAGCACAGCCTCTTCTTGTACCGCTTTCATAGAATGTAAGGTTATACATGGCATACTTCCTCGAATAATAGAGAAGCATACTTTGGCCGTGTGGGGTGTTGAGGACCTTCTGGAGATCAAATGAAGCGCATACAAAAGATCTATCATTCTTTGCACGTTGTTGATCCACATCAAATGCTGCTTTCGTTGACTCTTTTTCATTCAGGTGAATGGTAAGTGACAGATTTTCTTCGGCAGCCATTTCACTAACACCACATATGGCACACTTATCCTTTTTTGGAGTGTGAATCCCAATGTTATAATTATTTTTTAAATAATTTTTAAACACTCTTTCACCCACCGGAACCTCATTTTGCGACACTACAAAATTTTTGTAAATTTTAAACAGATTTGTATAATTTTTATATTCCGTGGGCAAGTACAATTTTGTCGAATTTGCTCTACTATAATGTGAGGGAAGAGCTGGAAGCATTTCAATAAACTTTTTGATTTGTGAATTCGTCACAGCTTTTGTTTTATTAGGCGGATCCTTTTTTCCCCGTTGATCCACTTTAGGCATATTTAATGGCGTCTTATTTCTAATGGTGTACTGAATAAAGCTTTGAGTAATGTCTAAAGTTTTCAAAAAAAATTTTTGGCATATTTGTACTTTATCGTTATTAGATGGAAAAAAACATACCAGTCGGATTTCTCGTAAGAACCCTAAACTTAAAACATTTGGATCTTTTTGATAACGTCTTTTTATCGGACGGCTCTCAACAAAATTTATAATGAACGACTTTTTGCCGTTACCGTCTAATTTCCAATACTGTTTAAATATTTCCTGTCGGGCACAATCTGTAAATTTGGTCGAACATTGGAATTGACAGTTTTTTCTAAAACATGGATCATCTTGTACACGTTTTGCTGGCATGACAATGTTGTTTTTTGTTATGTACTCTGAGCCGCTAGATTTTTGAGTTTTTCTAGAGACCCGTTTATTCTCTTTCTTTTTCTTCCGTTTCCCCTGGCTTCCAACAATTCCTATCTCTTCTGACGTTGAAGTTATTGGTACTTCTGTAAAATAAGAACAATAAATCAATTTCCTGCCGTGTAAGTTATTATTAAGAATTTATCTTCAGACTTTTAAAAAATTGTGATTCAACTACAGGTAGGTAATAATGCATGTATTTATCTGAATAATGGTGGATATTTACAATTCATATTGAAAACAGAACTTGACCAAAAATAATGAAATAATTTTACCTTCAATCAGTGCAGCCGGTTCAGATGCAGGAACTATACCAACATTACAGATATTATTCTCTTAAACAAATAAACAAATAAGATGCAAAAACATGTCTTAACTATGGAATATGTTAATGAATAATATGAGTTTTTAATAAATAAAAGTATGCTACATTAATTCAAGAAAGTTTCATTCTTACCGAGAGGCAAATAATCCATCGGGATTTCATCTGAAGGAATAACAGATTTGTCTGGACTTTCTTTAGCCAAACCAATAGGTCTAATGTTACTTTCATCTGAAAATAAACAAATAAGATGCAAAAACATGTCTTAACTATGGAATATGTTAATGAATAATATGAGTTCTTAATAAATAAAAGTATGCTACATTGATTCAAGAAAGTTTCATTCTTACCGAGAGGCAAATAATTCATCGTGATCTCATCTAAAGGAATGAGAGAAATGTCTGGACTTTTTTTAGCCAAACCAATAGATCTAATGTTACTTTCATCTGAAAATAAACAAATAAGATGCAAAAACATGTCTTAACTATGGAATATGTTAATGAATAATATGAGTTCTTAATAAATAAAAGTATGCTACATTGATTCAAGAAAGTTTCATTCTTACCGAGAGGCAAATAATTCATCGTGATCTCATCTAAAGGAATGAGAGAAATGTCTGGACTTTTTTTAGCCAAACCAACAGATCTAATGTTACTTTCATCTGAAAATAAACAAATAAGATGCAAAAACATGTGTAAACCATGCAATGTGTTAATGAATAATATGAGTTTTTAATAAATAAAAGTATGCTACATTGATTCAAGAAAGTTTCAGTCTTACCGGGAGGCAAATGATCCATCGTGATTTCATCTGAAGGAATAAGAGATTTGTCTGAACTTTCTTTAGCCAAACCAATAGGTCTATTGTTACTTTCATCTGAAAATAAACAAATAAGATGCAAAAACAAGTCTTAACTATGGAATATGTTAATGAATAATGAGTTTTTTAAAGAAAGGTATCTGCCAAATAAGCAAATTTTCGAGGTTAGAATACACGTCAAATAATATCAAAACAACACTTTTGCCAGAAGATACGTTAGTTGTTTAGCTTTAGCATTGTTTTGAATATTTAAAAACCTGCGAAAATATACTTCAAATTCATTTTTATGGTTAAAATTCAAAATTAAATAATAATGTAACACGTGTTGTGAAACAAAATTCAAATAGCAAATAAATTGACTTACCATTTATGTCTCGGCTTCCAAATGATTTGAAATTGACACCACACAATTCTAAAATCTTTTGAGATCTTTTAAGTGCCATATCTACAGTAATTAATTAAAATAAGCGTTTTTAATTGCGGAAGTCGAAAATATGCACCTCACTTACTAAATGTCAAAGCGGTTTTGAGCTGCTTGAAGTTGCCACCTACCGGTAGAAAAATGAAAGTCCACTGCATTGCCGACGTAATTCCCATACAAGCCGTGTAGGGTAAACCGTCACGCAGCTTAAAGCAATTGACCGTACGGGATTATAATAACACAAAATTGAAATATCACTGATTTGAGGGTTGACTGCTTTTACCTGTTTGTGTTTTTACGAAACCTATAAATTTTCGTCTAATAAAATGCATTTTTTGGTATAAAAACAGCATTTAGCAGCTTAAATTGTTTGACCAGGTTGTTCATTGAAGGCTACTTTATATGAAACCACTTAAAAGTAACATTTCCAAAAAATGTGGCTTAAAGGGTTTTACCAAAACACAGTCGATATGATAAATTGAAGTTGTCCACTGAAGAATCTACATTGTAAACCCCCCATTAGAATTCTGGGCAATTATAAGTACATATTATGGCAGTTAGTCCGAGAATTTACACAGAACGTTGCGTGGTGTCTTTCACTACCCTTTCTCTTTTTTATGTGAATACCGCGCCAGATTCCCAAATGCTCCCAACCATCTGGAGCCAGTGAGACTATGGAATCCCCAATTGGGGTATGTTGTGAGGCTGTGGGTAGTGGGGGGGAAGGAGATGGGGAGAGATGAAGGTGGGAGAGTACCTGGCTATTCAGATCTGGTCACTAAACACGGCTAAAGCCATTTCAGTCACTTTCAATTCTGAAAGGTGGTCTTACACCAGGGCGATACTGAGAGTATCTTCTACTCTGGAACATGCGGCAACTAAACTATATATCATTTTAAATGAATAGCCTAGTCCCAGGTGTATTTCTATACTTGATTTCTATTTTATTTAAATTTGTACATTTTATAGATTGGAGTCAAGTTCAGACTTCAGTCTTCAGAAGAAATGAGATGTTGAACGGTGGGGAGAAAATTTTGCTGGAACATTGTAACACATACAAAAAGGATAAAGGTCAAAAAGACACTTTTCAACGCATTTTGCATTTTGCTGTACACGTCAGATCTGTGGGTGGATTACACTGCAACGCAATGGCATAAACTAAAAGTCGCTTACAATAATGCTTATCGCCAACTATTCCGCCTACCGAAATACTGCAGCGCCACGAAAATGTTCCTGAAGGGACGAGTACAATCTTCAGAGCCCTTCTCCGCCATCAAATGGGAAGCTTATGGTTGCCTGGATGGAGTCCCCCTAAAGACCCTCTGGAGACGAGAGATATCCAAATATCTTCCATAAACGGCTGCTTACACTCATTCTTGTGTTTATCTTTTTTCACTTAAATTCCCTTTCTTTGTGCCTATCGGAATCGCCTAAGCATTATTATTTTTCTTACTCTAATTGTATATATATTATTTCAAAAAATGTAATGTATTGAATTGCACTACTCCTGCATACATACTCGAATAAATTATTAATTATTACTAAAATGATGTTATTCAAATAAAATAAAGCAAACATTTTTTTACTGCGCTTCTGTACAACCCTGTTCAGACCTCTGAGATTCAAAATAGAATTATTACTTAAGCCCAAAAATCCGTTGATAAAAGTATCACTCATCACAGTAGCATCACAATATAAAGCAACAATTTACGAGAATGCTCACATGTTTACATACATTAATGAAAACTTTTTACACACATCAAGGGTTTCCTTACAAATTGAGGGTAGAATAGTTGTCCTTGTGGTAATCCGCAAGGTGGAACGGGTCTCCAGGGTAAATATGAATTTGTTTTCCCGCTGGAATAAAGTTTGTACAGACCCGACCCTACCATGAGGGTTGGGGGGGGGGGGGTTTACGGTGGGGGTGTGGTGGCAGGAAGTGACCTGGGTTGCCCTTACCCGATAAGGTTCTTATATTATTAGGGGGGATAGGGTCGTGTAGTTAGGGAGGATATTAGCGTGTTTGGGTGCCGCGCCTACCTTCGAAAGCCCATTAGATCTAAGTAGTTTCCGAAGTTTTTAAAACATTTTGAGAGTTCTAAAAGGTTACCTTAATGTTTAATGAATACAGTATTTTTTTTTTGTAACGCATAGCTCATTATAAAATTTTTATTAGGTTGAAAAAAAATATTTTTATTTCACTTTGGCTCTAATATGCTTTTGTTCTGCTCACATAAGAAATGTAAATTCGATTTCAAGAGTTTGTACAGTTTAATGACCTGGTCTTTATTATTATAAATTACTTTCTAATTACACATCGATGCGTTTACTTCTAGTGGCAGCAAGTAGTTGGAACTATTTAGAAAGCACAACATTTTGAAAAAACTTATCTTTCAAGTTATTTCGTACCGTAATGTCTTATTTATAAAATACAATATTATACATTAGTATTTGGTTTCCAAATGCATTTACTACTTGTTCTAATCGTCGATACTCTTGTTTTGCGTAAATAAAAATGATTTACAACGAACAGAACAAATAATATGACTCATCGTTATTATTAATAATTATTATTAACAAACAAAACGGTTCATCATATATTATCTGCTCGAGGATCATAGAAAGAGACTACAATTTTATATTAACACTTTAGAATTTTATGGCTAAATTAATATTATCACGTTGTCATAAATTGTCTTCGTAAACCATAAAACGGTGTCATTTTATTATGTAGCCGTGAAACACTGTTACTGCCTCATACATAAAAGTTAATAAGGATATCTCTCAATCCACGGCATTTAGCCATTACAGGTTTTTACACACTTTAATGTTGTTTTAAGCGCCTTTATTGCATATTGGACAGTTTAATCCATTTTTTAATGTAGACGTACGTTCTTATTAGGTCCAACCCTAAAACACTACCCTAGTCAGCCATAACAATTAATGTGGAATTAACACTGATTCATAACTGACCATCCCTGTCTACTAAACCGGAAGTGCCTGCTAGGAATACCGCACCCTCCCTGCACACATTCCACCCCCACCCCCTCTCCCACACAACCCGCACCCATTAGGAGGGACACACCTTCCACGTAACAATACTTTACCATCAAATTATAGAAGGCAAATTTAACTTGTTGGGAGAAACAACGCCCTCAAACTTGAATTAGGAGAAGGCGAATTATATGCTTGAAACTATCATCATTTTAAACATTTGAATCGTTTGCATGAATAAGTTTCATACAAGGAGTTGCAAAAGAATACACAATGTGTTGACTTGATTTTGTGAATGGTAAAAGATTTTTAAAAGATGGCAATCATAGAATTTGCTTATATGAGTACACCTAATAATCTCTCTGTTATCATGTCCCCATAATTTGTTCAATCAAGTACACCTTATAATCTCTCCGTTATCATGTCTCCATAATTTGTTCAATCAAGTACACCTTATAATCTCTCCGTTATCATGTCTCCATAATTTGTTCAATCAAGTACACCTTATAATCTCTCCGTTATCATGTCTCCATAATTTGTTCAATCAAGTACACCTTATAATCTGTCCGTTATCATGACCCCACAATTTGCTCAACCATTTCCACCTTATAATCTCTCTGTTATTGTGTCCCCATAATTAATTAATATTGTGTGTGTTAAAACAGAAAAACTATATTATTATATTCATTGTGAAACGCACTGTGAATGTTGTAAGTAAAACGGCGTTGTTATTAAAATAAACAAATTTATAGTTTATTCTATGAAAAATTTTTCCACCAGAAAATACTTTTTAATATCACCAGAAGTAACAATACAGTAAAAAAGAATGCAATTTAAAATAAATTCTCAACAAATACTTCTCAGTTAGAAGCCTTGACCCCGATCCTTTCGTGTACGTGATCCGAAACTCTGTACCCCAATAAATATTTAATGTATGTTAGATTATTTACCCTCACTTCGGCCGACTAACCGGGACGAGATCAAAAAGCTTAGAAACACGATTATTTATCCTACGCAGTTTAAAGTCAAAATATAAATATTTATTCTTAATAAATATCCAAGGCCGGGCCGCTCCTCGCGTTACTGTTTACGATTACTTAATAAGGGAACTGAGCTTTCAATTATAAATTAATTGACTTACCTACTTTACCAATAAGTACGTACTTTCTCTTCTTTAAGTTACTGGTTTTCTTGATACTGATAAAAATTTGATGATTTGGTATACAACTTAAAATTTTATTTTCATATAATAGTTAATAGCTGTGTTAAAAATGCATCGGGATTCCACCCAAGAGTTGTCAGTTTAATTTCTCTCTTATCTAAATCCTCCTTCATCAGGTTGTTCATAATCCGGGAGTTTTCCTCATTCTTCATAAAAAATACAAAATAACGTCAAAATTTGGAAGCCAGTGGAATGTATATTTTTTAAGAAACATCGCATAGGGGGACGAAGATTGGACGATATATCTGCAACACTTTGACACACTCTTTGATCGGTCAGTGACTAAGTTGGCATCACGTTTGGGTCCCACTCTGGCATCGTGTGTTATTTCGACGACTGCCTAGTTTTTCACCATAACACAAGCAACATTTTTCGCTTAATGTAGTGCTAGTAGGAGATTTTTAAATACTGTTCCGGTTATTTTTAACCAGAGAAATTTTATATTTCGTTATAAAAAAAACAGCGACTATTTTGTCCTAAGATTTGGTCCTCCGGTACCTGGACAACATGGTTTGTGTCCAAGAAGAAAGCGAAAATAATTTGATTATTCATATTAAAAAAAGTAATAAAACGAAATGATTTTAATCCTACTAGAGTTATAAAGTTAAATGCACGCCCAATAGGAGCTAATTGGTCTACATGTGAAGTTGTTAAATTTCTCCTTCATTTTTAATGGCACCTTCGTAGCAAGATAAATGTCGTGTTACAAAGTATTAATTGACATAAGAGGGCTGTAAAATTTTATATAATAATGATACTCCAACACAGAACAAGTAAACATCTAAGAAATGTATACGAATGAGCAAATTGGTTGATAATGATGAAATCTTCAACAATCCCATCACTTTGAGAAATTGTCGCAAAAATTCAATAGATACCGAAGATTGACATTTTTCCTTTATTTTATTGGATATAACGTAATCTATTCTGGATGCCAAAGTTTTCAAGGATTTAGGATTGATAAGAATAATCTAATTTAGATTTCATCCAGTCTGTCCAATGTAACATTAGATTGCTACTCCAACCCACGTCAGTCTGAAAATCTTTGGGAAATCCCCAGATAAAATGAAAAACGCCCGAAGTATTCATCACAATATTTCAACTTCTACCTGGGGAAAATATGTTTTTTGGATATTCTCAAATTAAATACAAATCTTTCTTTAATAGGTACCTTTTAAAGCCAGATGATACCTAGGATTGTCGAAAAAACCTCAGTTTAACAACTGTTTTTTACAGTAGATTTTCTTTATAGGAAAATGTGATTCAGGTTCGCATCGTATACCTTATCAGTATAGAACTATTTCAATCTAATACGGGTATCCTCGGAACTTAAGATGAAGATTGACTTTATATGAAGTCTGTAGGAGATTAAACCGGCTCTTTTGAAATACTTTTTTTCAAATACATATAAATTATTTAAGTTGTTCCAAATCGCCCCGTCATCTCGTTTATAATCTATCATAAGAAATTGATTTTTATTTCTCACCAATTGCCTTTGTATAAGTTGGCAAAATTAAGCAAACGGATCACTAGTTTCTGATTCCGGTGGCAGCACTTTTAGAACGGGCACGATTTAGGCAACTGTGCGCGTTCGACGTGTCACAAGTAAAATATTTAAAAAGGACGATTCGATGTCAATCAGAACATCAAGGGCAATGTGGTTCAAATTCGTGTTGAAGTGTACGGTTACAAGTAATTTAAATGTTTATAAAGTCACTGGTTTTTAGCCGCAAGTCTGCGGTTGTTATAATTGGAATTCCAATAATAGATGGCCGAGTTGATTGCTGTAAGCGAAGTTTGTCTCGTCCATGTGGTGACTTACTTGCCATAACCGTGAGTTGATCGCCACCCCCGGCTTTATGACGTTACTGTTTATGGATTCTGTAGCAGATCTTTCGAAAACTACTGACATCTTATGCATTGGAAATGCCTAGTAGCTGACTTTTTTCGGCAGTCGTATGACTCATTTTCGGCGACGGGTTCCCCGTACTTTTATCACAATTATTAATTGATTTTTCGCATCGTGGACACAAGTTTATAGAGTAATACATATTTATTTCTATCTGAAGCATTTTTCCCTAGAGAAGAAATGAAAATAAATTAAATTAATTTCTGAAATTAATAAATTAATAACATTTTTGCTTGTGGAAATAATTCATTAAGATGGCGTGTGCAATGTGCACAGCACATACGTGGCGATAAAATGAAGTATTTATTTAAAGTTCCCCGTCCACGGTCAGGGGAGCATAAAGTGAGCACGGACACAGCTTTGGCCAAAGTTTACACCGAGTTAATACGGCATTAGCATTTAAACGAAGTTTGTTCTGGGAGCGGACCCATTGACAATCCTTGAGGGACGCCGGATAAAATATGTAAATTGCCAACATATTTTAAGTCAACAGAGATGGGCGATACAAAGTGCCCAGTATCGTGACTCCAACAGTCTAACTTGTGCATAAATAAATAACAAGAATTATTTAGCCATCATACCAGTTCACGTTTATACTCTTAAGTGAAATGATTTAAATATAAGCAGAGTACATAAGTTTGAAGTAGTAAATATATTTTAAAAAGCATTGTAGCAGTGATTTTAGCACTTTGCAAATAATCCATGTTTTTATGGAAGTTCTCTGCCAAGAAAATAAAATTGAAGACATGCAATAAAATAGGGCCTAAGTTCCAGAAAAACTAAAAAAAGATATAAGGGTCATTAAAGAAAAACTGTATTGTTTCCTCTGTTGTTTTAGCTTTTTATTTTCACTTAACATGTTAAAACAGCTTATTTGTTCTTGTATATCAGAAGCCTGTAAGACTCACAAGTTGTGATGAATCATATTTCTGTTATTATGGGTATTGTTATTAAGGTCATATCCAGTATGATGACCCTGACTAAATAAAGCAATTATTTTTCTTGTACTAAGGACTTCGTTTAGATTATTGGCATAGGCACGCAGAACGTTTTCTCAAAAAATATTAATAAGTTCAAAAATGAATTAAGAAAATATGTCTATCTCAATTATTAATGTTTCTTTTTTTGTGACTTTATTGAAATATTTAAAGAAAGATTATGTTTGCCAAACAATGTACATGTTTATATGTTTATAAAACTATTAGCACACACGAAGATGTGAGCTAACTTAAGATTAATAAATAAATAAACTCTAAAATATATTTGTTTAGGACCAATTTTATTACAGATCTTCGATTTGATACAAATTATTTTAATAACTCTGTTGATACAAGTATTTTTTTTTTATTTTTTTTTTATTTAGTACAAGATTATACATTATTTAAGAAATGTTTTGACTGCCCAACTAGGAGGATTCCCGTTTTAGGACAGTCAAATTAGGATGACTATTAACATTTTGATAAGTATAGTATTAAAATAATAATGAAATAATAGGTATATGTACTTTTAACTGGTGCCTAAGCCTACTAACATATTTTGTATAAATATGAATAGCAAAGAGAAGAAATAGAATAAAATAAAATATCCAATTAAACATAAGATTAACTGCTGCTCAGGTAGCATTCTAATTTAAAAGTACTAGGTAGGTACATATATACACATAATGATAAAGATTAGAACATAAAGGTATCTTTTACATGGTTTATTTTTTGTTGGAGTTTTTGTTGTTGTTTTTGGTTTGTGTTTGATTTCATTTTTTGTGTAGTAAAAGTTCACTCTCCTTTCTACCTAAATGATGAAACCAATTAGTGGTCAATTTATGAGAATAGCTGTGGTTTCGTTTTTCCAAGCATCAGGCATGAAGTTGTATAGTTTTGGACCTAAGAATGAGAAGTGTCTTTGAGCGAGAGATGTTTTAGTTGTGATTGGTACAATTGGATTTCTCCGTGAGTGGCATGGACAATTCGCGTGAAAACCTTATTTTTCGATTTTAATTTCTAAACCGTAATTTTTTTTTTCTTAAATCATTGAAAATTCACATTGTGGCGTATCAATAATTTTGTATACACCCATAATATTAAATCAAAAGGATGGACATGTTTCAAAACCAATGGTTTCTAAAAAAGAAAATAAGAGAAAACAATAGATGACTTTGGTTTTGAAACGTTTAATGTAAATAACACATAAATCATTATAAATGCCGATTTCCATTCTCTTTTAATATTTTTCTTTTAGTGTGATAATTAGATTTTAATTTCTAATCTTTATTTTTAGTTTAAATTTATCTTTATTTTAATGTTGTTTTTTGTTTAAATGTATAAATTCTTATATTATAAAATAGGGGCCTCAGCACGGGTAAACAACCCAGTGAGGCCAACATTACTGAATTAAAATATGAAATACTGTAAAATAATGTGTCGATAATAAAAAAAATTTAAAAAAATAGTGGTGACAACAAAGTTATTTATTTTAAATAAAATTAAACAATAACTTAGTGAACACCACTTTATTATACTGCTCTGACCGGGTCATTAGTATCCGGGTTATTAGACAGGTCGGCATTAAGAATAAAAATAAAAGTGGGGTTTAGTAAGTTATTGTATTATTTTGAATTATAATTTCACTTTATAAAGCTGCTTCATATGAAAAATATGTTAAAACACTGGAAATTACAGACAAAACATCAAAAATGTGTAAAATCGTCTTACAACACTAGAAACCAGTGGAAAATTAAACTAAATTTCAGGGGAATATCGGTATAACTTTGTATAAACAAAATGTGGGTGTGCGAAAATAGAAGTTTTATTTACATCCACTGATTAACATCAAAATATAAGTAAATAAGCTTTATATTGTCGTTCAACATTTGGGTAAATGAATTAACTAAAAATGACTAATAATCTAAAAGGTGAATAAGTTTCCAAGATTCTTTCAAAAAACATTAGTCAGTAAACGTATGTACATTTTTCTCAGAAAATATCAAACTTTGTTTTTGGTTACCTGAACAATTTACCTTTACTAACATATATCCTTTTGCGCGACAACCACAGAATTATTCGAAATAGCAAAAGAGTGCTTTAATCTATGTCTAAACATTTTATGAAACAAGTGCCAATACAATATTTTTTGGCATTCCATCTTTTCTACCTAAACTAGAGCGGGGAAAGTATGGAATTTCAAAATTTCGCAACGCGAAAATTTTAAGTAATTATTATCAATTATAAGAAAATAAAATACTTTGTCTAAACCTCTAGTTAATCGAAACAGATCTTTTCTTTGATTAAATAGTATGTACACAATGTTTATTTTAATTTTCATATAATTAAAATGACGTCACATAGTGATTTTTCAATTATTGAAGACGAAATTATTATCAAAGTTGTAAACTTCAGAAGAATTGCGGTGAAAGTACATGTCACATATTGCTTATATTCCTACTACGCCCACGGTTAGAAGGCTTAACAGAAGAAGATAAACCCTTTGAACCCTCAATAGTCTTTGTTATTTAGACTCGCAAATTCTTTACGCAGCGTTTACTGATGCGAGCAATCCTTTTCCACGAAAAATGATACGTTTCACCGATACTAGCTACTACCTACTAGCTACTGAGGATTTAAATCGCTTCGTCCTTTATTTAGCTGCCCCATCCAGGTAGAAAGGATACGTCCTGTGTGTTTTACAAAGGCCATAACGAAATTATGGCTAAGGTTTATATCTGGCAGCTTTCTTTGGTATGTATTTTTATTACTGACATCCTTTTATCTTTTATTTCTTTATGCTCTCTATTTGAAGGTGGGTTAACAAAAACAAATATTGAAGCGGTCTTTATTCATAAGTCACATGATAAGATTTATATTTCGAATATTCTAGCAATGAACATTTATCTTTGTACTAGGTTAGTTTCAAGATATTACTTTTCTAAGAATAATTCATGACTTGTGTTTTTTTTAAATATTGGACAAAACTGATATAAAACCTTATCTGTGTTCATTTTCCCTGATATGTAGCAGAGGAAGGCTTAAAGTAGACTGAAAGCTGTATAAATGATATCCCTGATAAATGTGTGTGGTAAAACCAACGTACGTTATGAGTAAGATTAAGAAAGGACGCTCAGATGCTTTGGGCATGTAGAGCGAATGAACAAAGAAAAGTTTGCAAGGAGAAAGTCGGGGACGCCCGAGGAAGACATGAGCTTGAGTCAAGCTATGTCAAGAGTCAGAATAATAGAAGAGTTTGCATGCGACGATGCATGAATGTGAATGATTCAAGGAATGTGTGCCAAAACCGAGTTTTTTGGCGGTCCGTCCTCTAAGCCTACCCCTAATGTTAGTTATATTAGTTTGGTGCCTTTTTAGCGTATTTGTAAAAATACTTACGCATTTCCTGCTAACTTGAAAATGTGTATTTATCTGTTTTTTTTACTTTTTGAATGTATGATCATTTTTAATGTTACAAAATAATATGTAAAGAATTTAAAAAATGTCTTCTAAAAGCTTTACAGATGAAGTAAAATTATTCAAATAATTTTGTAGACTATAAATTATTCGTATCCGTTTTGCGAAATTTGCAGCCCTCGTTGAAAGAACGTTCAAAACGTTTTATTATGAAATTGGCCCACGGGTGTAACTAGAATCTACAATCTACTGCCACCAGGAAAGCTATCGTCGCTTGTACGAAAATTGCATTACGATTATTATTCGTGTGGCGGGTAAGTCCTGGAGTTATTCTTCAATTGGCCCCTTGATATGCCCAATATCTCCCACTACCTATGCAAGTTATCGGCCCCTGAGCGGCAATTGCTTTCCGTTTATTCTTACAAAGGGGAGACCTAACGTGATGTTCTTCATTTGCCTCTGGATGTTACAAATAATATCTAACATCATCTACTGACTATTTTGTTTCCTGTACAAAAAATACATTGCATTTTTTTTCTCATGGGTTGTTGATACCTCGTGATGTAGAAAATCTCGTACCACCCACAAACTATTTCATCTATTAAATGCCTTTGCATTATGCTTATTCTTGGAAATAGGAGTTAGGAGTATATTTCTTTTTATTTTCATTCTTTGATTCAAATCGTTTGATTTTCAAATTATTGAATTGTTTTAAAGTTACGCTGAAACTATGAAATCTGAAGCTTTTTACAATTAGATGTTCAATACATCATATTATGATGTGTGTGTAAAATATGAATATAGTATACTTATACAGTTGCCAATTTAAACTGTCAAAATAGATTTCTTTTTTCAATTAAATTATAACATTTTGAAGTGTCTTTTTTGTGATCGAAGAAAAGGCCACTTTGTGGCTTGACTTTATATAAAATGAAAAAGTTTTTTGTTTTAAATCGCTTTATTTTATTACATACGTCGACCGGTTTCGGTTGTTCCCAACCTTCTTCAGGACAATAAATATATAAATTAAATTACAGTACAGAGGAATCTTATGAGGTAAATGAAGGAAAGAGAAAGCATTTGAGAGAAGGGGTGGGGGGCATCAGAGACAGGTAGGTAGAAGGGTAAGAGAAGGGTGGGGGTTATACAGGGTGAAAAGGAACATCTTTAAAATTCTCTTTCTATTTTTCGTTTACCTCATAAGATTACTCTGTACTTTAATTTAGTTTATATATTTATTGTCCTGAAGAAGGTTGTCTTTTTTGTATTTACCGAACTTAATCTTCCCACTTCCTTCCCCATGTGCTCCCTTTATACTCACAACATAACCCATTTGTGGATGCCATAGTCCTACTGACTCCGGGACGTAAGAACTCTTATAAACTAGACTCTTATAGTAAAAAAAAAAACAAAAAGTTGTCACAAAATTTCGCTTAAATATAAGAAAATAATATTGATTCAAACAATTACTACACAACTCCAAAATAGCATGTCTGCTGGAATCCAAAATATTTATAAAATGTTTCTGATACTTTTTTATTGGGTCGTTGGTGCTCGATAATTTGATAGAATTGACCTCCAACGTCCCACAGTGTCCACTGTATCGTTATAATCTGGTAAATTTAACAACAGAGGCCGAAGCGCAAGTAAAAATAGAAAGATTCACGGTTCATCAAACCGTCGGACAATCAAAGCCTGTACATTGTGTACATAGCCACGAATACCAGGGTTTAACCCTCGATGAGAAGAAAATTTTTACCAAAAAAACTTTGGATGTATATTTTTTGAATGTGTACATTTCACCAAACACATAATTATGGTGAAAGGTTCAGCAAGATTCCGCGCATCATTCAAATATTTCGGTATAATATTTTTGGTATAAAAGCCATAAAAAGTGGCGAAAAGCCTTCAGACCAAGCCGTTTCGAAAGTTTAATGCAGCTTTCATCTTTATTGCCTGTTTCCTTCTATAATTCAAGTTTTTATCCTGCGTGGAGTGGTACTGGGAAATTCCTGCCGCTGATATTTCTTCAAAGAAATACATATCTGGGATGTTTCCGGCAATACATTTTTCGTACATTCAGGTGAATATATTTGAAAACTTTGATGCAATAGTTTTCGTATAGGAATATAGAATTTTTTGAAGAAATTTCATAATAATGCAATATTCATAAAAAAATGCTTAATTCAATCGAATTGATTGGAAGACTCGTAGCATTTTTTTGTAATTTTTCAACATACTTATAGATAAGAGAAGTTTTTATTTGATTATTAATTTCATATTACATTGATGGGTAAAACCTTCAAAATAAGTTAATAGAAACATTTTTTTCTGAATATTCATTTAGACTAGACAAAAGTCAAGGTATCCCTTATAAATAATAATCGGATATGTTTATCCGAGTCACTATCTTGGTAATAAACCAATTGAACAAGACACTTTTTTCCATTTAAAAACGTAGAAATTAAGTTGCAAGATGATATTTTTAATTCTGAATTTGAAATATGACTTTTAATACGAGTGGTTTAAGACCCCTGTCCCTGTATATTTTTTTCTGTGTTTTGTTTTGTTTCATGTTTCGTTAAGATTTATTAGCATTTTCTTCTTCATCAATGGTGTTTATTTATTTATATTTTCTAATAATCATACAAAGTATACCCTTTTAAAACACGTTTAATATAATTTATTGTAAAAAATTTACCACAAAATATAAAAAATAATATCAAATTATATGTTTAAATAGTCAAAATATTGCAATCTTCTACCTTTTACTTATCGAAACCTTGTAATATTAATCGTTGTATATTAGGTACCTAATTTAATATAATCTTAGTATTCCTTATGAAATTTCTCGTTTCTTCTTCAGGTAGAATAAATTTCCAACTTAAAATCAGTCTTCAGATTTATTATTCCTTTAGAAATAAAAGTGAATCTTGATACGGTCGGACTTAAAGTTTATCTACGTCCCCAGAACCATAAAGTTGATGGTTAGTGCCCGACGCACTTCGTTTGATGAAGGACATTCGGAAGTCGCAGTGTTTTAGCTTTAAACTTATACTTTATTTATTCATTCAAACGAACTAAGGAGCAAATTTATAAAATAAATTTATTTCAACAAACTTAAAAGTAAGCTCTTTTATACAACTTTTTAAATAAAGACGTAATTTCTAGGACGTTACGGTTCATCTTGATAATTAAACTTACTTAATAAAAAGTGTAACAATTTTCCTTTAATTGCAAGATTTTTATTGATTCCATTTTTGAATGCTTTTATTAATATCAGATGAAAACTAATTTTTTTGTCAATTTTTAACTTAATGTAATTTTTTCGCATCAGATTTTGTTTACACAAAAATCATAAGAATTGTATTACATAATATAATAATATAATAGTATGTAATTGTTCTTACCGATTCTCGATTTTCTCAAGTGCCGAAGTAATGTCTCTGTTTTCGACAATTCAAATGTTCACCAGTTTCACTTGAACTTGAATAATCCAAAATCCAAATAGCTGTCAATTGAAACACGCGACGTGACAACTATGTTAATAAACCCACGCACTTCGCAGCCTCCTCTCGAGTCCTGAGCGATCCGAATAAAATAATAAAACGCCGAGAGAGAAGACCCAATTGGAACGAGAAAAACAACTCTATCGAATGTGTTGTTTGAAGGGGCAGTAGGCTCTACGCGACCGTGGCTCTCTACTGCTCGGAGCAGAATGAGAGGCGAGAGATTGCTCCCTGAGAGAGAGGGGCGGGGCGGCCTCTACAGCTCTACGTACTACGGCTCTACGGTTGGAAGCTACGCTTTCGTAGATTTCAATAAAAGAGTGTTCTTTCGGTTATTTTCACGGCAGCCGATTTTGCAGAAGGCTTCGTATAATTTACAGCCTCTTTTTGCGTCGCCGTTCTGTCTGATCATTTATCAATTTCTTTCGTATGGCTTTCCGATTGATTGGGATTCCTTTGGAGTTGTATAAATATTTTCGTCTGACAGCATTGGATTCTGAAAGTAAATTTGACGGAGAAAGCATATAGGCATAATGTATTAATTTGACAAGCTCCGTGGCAGAGCGGTAAGAAACTTTGGCACGGGTCCAAAGCCCGGTAAGTACAAATAGAAACGTATTTAATACATTTAAGTTTTTGTAGATAAAATATCTATTTATTAAGTACACGATAAATACATTTATACAAACAGAGTTCTTTTTTTGAGAATGGTACTTTAGGATATGGATATTTGATAAGATAGATCACGCCTTTCAGAATTACAACACGAAACGGCTTTATTTAATTTATCTTGTTTAATAACAAAAACAAAACCATTGCTATTTAATGGCGTCCATGGTCAAGGGGTAAGACTCTCGACTAGCATTCCGAAGGCCTTGAGTTCAAATCTCGGCGTGCGCAAGTAATCCTTAAAGGTGTGTTTTGCGCAGTTTATTCAGTTAAAATAATATATAAAGTGGAAGATACTCTCAGTTTCGCCCTAGTGTAAGACCACCATTCAAAATTGAAACGTGGCTTGAAATGACTTTAGCCATGTATAGCGATCAGATTTGAACATCCAGGTACTTTCCTACCTTCCTCTTTTCATTTTTTCCCTTCCCCTACGTTCAGCCTAACAAAACACCCCAATCGGAGATACCTTAGTCTCACTGGCTCCATATTTTCTTTTACCTTCCTTCAATATTAGCAATTAATGGTATAAATTGATATTTTAAAAACAAATCAATACCTATTTTTGAATGCGGCAAATTGACAATTAAATTATATAAAAATAAAATACTTGTATGTACAACTATTTAATACTTGTATACACCACTATTTAACACTTGTATGCACCACTATTTAATACTTGAATGCACCATTATTTAATACTTGTATATACCACTATTTATATCAAAATGAATCGACTTGTTCCAAAACCAATGGTTTCTTCGTCAGGTCGTCAGATAGACAATATAAAATGAAATTATTTTTTTTTAAATAGACAAGTTTAGACAAATAAATGCCTATGGACAAACATATTATAATGAGAGGTTATTAACTATTATAATTCAAATTCCATAAAAAAATTAACTTTTTCATAAAGTAACATTGCAATTATCGAAGAAGTAACAATTAAATGATTATCCATTAAATTCAAAATAAAGGTCTAAAAATAAGACTTTGTATACCTAGACTATTCAACAAATAATAAGAGTTATCTTTTTTCAATCAATAGGTATATTTTAAGGTCAAACAGGACATGATTTGATTTTAATAACGACCATTATATTCCTAATACTATGGCTGAGTGAGCCGTTAATTTAAATTTCAAATGAATCCCCGTTCGGGGTGGTTTAATATCAAATTATATCTCCTTTTTATGGCAGGGAGCACAATAAACGAGATAGCTATTTATAGCTGGTTTTATTGTACATATGAAAAGCTCCTCCTGTTTTAGCTCCGGTGCTGGATGTTAATTATACTCGTTGCTAGGAAAAGCTCATAGAATCATACTTATCTATGTCTAGCCAGTCTAGCTACCCAGGCTGGGAACGATTGCAGCTTTCAAATGTTTTTTTTTAATAACTAGTGGGTTAGATCCATAAATTCTGATCGGACAGAATAATAGAAGAGTATGTATGAATGTGAATGAGGCAAGAAGTGTGGGCCAAGGCCGAGTTGTTTGGCGGTCCGTCCTCTCTGCCTACCCCTGCGGGGAAACGGCGTGATGGTTAGTTAGTTAGTTCTGATCATAGCAAAATATTAGCATCACTGTTAAAAACATACAGACAGATTATTAAAATGTGATTACTTTATTAAAACAACGCTACCATCGGGACGGTCATTAAATTTTTTTTTTTTATATTTGGTCCCAGTTGCGACAGCCACCTTTTTAATTTTCTGCGTCTTTGTCTGTTCCGTGTTTTAATTATTCAGAGTGGTTTCAAAAGGTGTAATCCTCTTCAATTTTAAACCTTACAATCAGGTTTATAAGCATCTTTAAGCTAACAAAAATACTAATTTCGGTTGTCTGTACTTTCTGCGCAACTCTGGTTCAGTGAGCTCAAATCTCATTTTCAAAATTGGACCTGATAGTGTGAAGAATTCAGACAAAGTATAAAATTGGTACTATTGTGTCAAGAATTTAATATATTCCGTGATTTATCATGGTTCTGGGCTAGTCCCCAAAAATTTTGTATATATTTTATAATTTGAGTATCTAAAAGAGTATTAAAAGTATTAAAACACCTTAGTTATTATTTTTAAAATACGAACGATGAAATATAATACGACATAACAAATATATATAAAATAAAATATATAACATAAAAATACATACATAATTTAACCCTTAAAAAGTTTAATCTGAAAATGTATCTACGAGTACATCCAATAAATACTATCTATCTTATAAAGCATTTGATGAGTTTAGGAAAAACGTTTATTGATTATATTTGTAATTACCGATCAATTGAATTTATTTTAAACGACGTGTTATTGCTTAATCTAAATACATAATATGTGTTCATGTTACTATGATAACAAGTCCGTACCCACATAACAATCAGATTAAAAAAATTGCCGTTTCGCGGTTGAATTCGGGTAGAATTGTTTGTTGGATTCTGTAACTATTTGGAATGTGTACCGTCACCGAAACGCAATAAATAACGCTGTTCATTAACAGAACAGAACTTCCAACACAACACAACAGAACAGAGGCATAAGTTCTGTAACTGCTATTGCCTAGTCAGTAGGCATAGTAAGCAGTAGGCACAAGCTTTAAGCGCTCACTGCTCCGGGCCGTTTTCATTCTTTCATGCAGATTTATGGACTGTTTTAATGAAAAAGTTTACTGATTTTTCTGAAATTTCGTCGGATCTGCAGTTTTTTTAAACTTTTTTTTTCGCTTTGTGTCGCGTTTGTGTTTCCAAGCACGTAAAAATTGCAAACCTAGAAAATGAGTCTCCAATAAACCTAACTGCGATTTAGTGATAAAACTCCTTTTTGCAGTGGAATAAAGCCTCTACCGGATAAAACATTAAACAAAATTGGAGGATTACAGCGGGTCTGAAGGTAGCCTCGATAGATCAGTGATTAGAGTGGGCGACCGAGTGTGCTCAAATCCCGTTTTTTTTAGGGCGAATATATTTTTTTTACACCCCACCTGGAAGAAAATAATTTCCCTAATAAATAAATTAATCCGAGGCACTTTTTGTGGAGAGGAAGGAGTGAACACATTGTAGGAGGGAGGAAATACAGAGGCTGGTCAATCCTTCCCTAGCAGAGCTGTCCGATCCGTTCTCGTGTAAGAGGAAGGAGTGAACACATTGTAGGAGGGAGGAAATGCAGAGGCTGGTCAATCCTTCCCTAGCAGAGCTGTCCGATCTGTTCTCGTGTAAGAGGAAGGAGTGAACACATTGTAGGAGGGAGGAAATACAGAGGCTGGTCAGTCTTTCCCTAGCAGAGCTGTCCGATCCGTTCTCGTGTAAGAGGAAGGAGTGAACACATTGTAGGAGGGAGGAAATGCAGAGGCTGGTCAATCCTTCCCTAGCAGAGCTGTCCGATCTGTTCTCGTGTAAGAGGAAGGAGTGAACACATTGTAGGAGGGAGGAAATACAGAGGCCGGTCAATCCTTCCCTAGCAGAGCTGTCCGATCCGTTCTCGTGTAAGGGGAAGGAGTGAACACATTGTAGGAGGGAGGAAATACAGAGGCCGGTCAATCCTTCCCTAGCAGAGCTGTCCGATCCGTTCTCGTGTAAGGGGAAGGAGTGAACACATTTTAGGAAGGAGGAAATACAGAGGCCGGTCAATCCTTCTCTAGCAGAGCTGTCCGATCCGTTCTCGTGTAAGAGAAAGGAGTGAACACATTGTAGGAAGGAGGAAATACAGAGGCCGGTCAATCCTTCCCTAGCAGAGCTGTCCGATCCGTTCTCGTGTGAGAAGGAGTGAAAATATTGTAGGAGGGAGGAAATACAGAGGCCGGTCAATCCTTCCCTAGCAGAGCTGTCCGATCCGTTCTCGTGTAAAAGGAAGGAGTGAACACATTGTAGGAGAGAGGAAATGCAGAGGCTGGTCAATCCTTCCCTAGCAGAGCTGTCCGATCCGTTCTCGTGAAAGAGGAAGGAGTGAACACATTGTAGGAGGGAGGAAATACAGAGGCCGGTCAATCCTTCCCTAGCAGAGCTGTCCGATCCGTTCTCGTGTAAAAGGAAGGAGTGAACACATTGTAGGAGAGAGGAAATGCAGAGGCTGGTCAATCCTTCCCTAGCAGAGCTGTCCGATCCGTTCTCGTGTAAGAGGAAGGAGTGAACACATTGTAGGAGGGAGGAAATACAGAGGCCGGTCAATCCTTCCCTAGCAGAGCTGTCCGATCCGTTCTCGTGTAAAAGGAAGGAGTGAACACATTGTAGGAGAGAGGAAATGCAGAGGCTGGTCAATCCTTCCCTAGCAGAGCTGTCCGATCCGTTCTCGTGTAAGAGGAAGGAGTGAACACATTGTAGGAGGGAGGAAATACAGAGGCCGGTCAATCCTTCCCTAGCAGGGCTGTCCGATCCGTTCTCGTGTAAGAGGAAGGAGTGAACACATTGTAGGAAGGAGGAAATACAGAGGCCGGTTAATCGTTCCCTAGCCGAGCTGTTCGATCCGTTCTCATGTGAGAAGGAGTGAAAATATTGGAGGAGGGAGGAAATACCTTAAGAGGCCAGCTAAACGTTCCCTAGCCGAGCTGTTCGTCCCGTTTAAGTGTGAAAAATGGGTTCCATGATAACTCAACACAGTGAAAATTCAACACACTTTTAAAAAGTAATATATATAGTCATTAGAAACGATGAAATTTTTTTTTAACCTAACCTAACCTAACCTACATAACCCAGTTAATAAAGTTTTTGTTTCATCACTTTCCATGACTTTATATAACTTTTTAAAGATGTGATGATTTGTCCGGTTACCGAAAAATGTTAATCATGTAGAAATTTTGGGCGCGATTTTCGTGTTTCCCGGCTATATGCCGGTGCCAAAGGGATCAATGGCACTAGTTACTCGGTGCATCATCTATTAAAATATCGGTAGAACTATGATATTATATCTACCTGACGCCTGTACTCTAAACGTTGCAATCTGTTTGTCCAAATAGAAAAATTTTTTTCAAATTTTTTTTAAAGAATTTATGTTTTCCATGCAGTGGAGATGAGGAGAGGGATGAGAATGGTTGGGAAGTAATTATTAACATCTTATAATATTTTAATTCGTGTTGCTCAATTATTGATATATTCATTTTTTAAAGGTTCAGTGGGTTCGTGGGGGAGTTTGTACGAAATCGTAACACTCATTATAATATTCGAACTGTAGACAATTATAAATATTTGCATATTCACCCGGTTGCTAAAGCACGTAGATTTGTAAATGCGAATAGCAAATGCACCGAACAGGCACTAAACAAGGTCCATTGTGAGTTTTCCATTTGTTTGATTAATTTTATTCGTGAAAATGGGAATTGTGAACTTACTACTGGTTTGGTCGGATAGGGACGCCTACTTCAGAGAATCCGATAATCATTTTTTTTTTTTTTTTTTTTATTTGGTACAATATTTTTTACATTTTAAGTTTTCCAGTAATGTAGGCCTCACTGGGTGGCTTGCCCGTGCTGAGGCCTTCATTTTATAATATGAAAATATAATCTACATAATACATAAAGAGAAAATAACACATTTAAAATTAAAAATACATAATACATAATAATATTTTTGTTGTTTGTTTTTGGGGTGTTATGCCGTGTTGCGCTAACTCCTTCTTTAGACGACGTTTCGGACAGCGTTGCAGTGTCCATCATCAGGGCAGATCCGGTAGATCCGAAGATGTGTTCTGTTCTTCGGATCTACCGGATCTGCCCTGATGATGGACACTGCAACGCTGTCCGAAACGTCGTCTAAAGAAGGAGTTAGCGCAACACGGCATAACACCCCAAAAACAAACAACAAAAATGCTTTTGGCCGTGAGAATCTAAAAACTTACCTACAAAATAATATATTTAAAATTAAAAAAAACAATACGTTGAAAATAATCTTGTGTGTTTGTGAGTGATGTGTGTTTATATTGGTTTTGTGTGTTGCGTCTAGGTTTTATTTTTATTTTATGCTATGACATTTTGGTAATATTGTCTTTTTTGTTCTTTAATCCATTTTGTAATTTTGTGTGTGAATTTATTTTTATTTTGCTTAATTTTAATTTCAAGTTTTACACTGTTGAAAGCTTTTATAGCATGGTATTGGTAGTGTCTTTGTCCAAAGCTTGAATTTACTGTCGGAGTTTTTATGTTTTCTTTGTACGCTTGTCTAACTGGTCTGTTAGTATTATTTTGTGTATGTTGAAATTTATTTTTTTTATCATAAATGTAGTTTAGTAGTGTTTTAACGTATAATTGGCGTATATCTAGTACGTCACAGCTGTTGAATATTTGGTCTGTATCAGTCAGTCTATGTTTTTTTAGTATTACCTTTAAGATCGTTTTCTGTGCGGTTTCTATGTAATTGATAGCCGAGTTTGTTGCTCCTCCCCACGCAATAATTCCATATTCTATTATTGATTGGCAAAGTGCAAAATATATTTTTTTCAATTGTTTTATTTTATATATGTTTCTTATGTTTAGGAAAATATGTATTGTTTTGAGAAGTTTATTTGTGATTTGTTTGATGTGAGGTATCCATCTAAGGTTATGGTCAATTACGATTCCTAGATACTTTGTTTGTTCTGTTTTTTCTAGAGGAGGGCAATCGCAGATATTGGTGTTCAAACATTCGTGTATTTTTATGGTGTTTGTGTTGTTTTTTGGCTGTCCCGTGCTATTTATACTGTATGTTGTGAATTTTGTCTTTGATATGTTAAGTGTAAGTATGTTTGAGTCTAGCCATGTTTTCACTTGCGAGTTTCCCAAATTCGCTATGTTATATACATTATTCCAATCCTTAGATTTGAAAAGTAAAACTGTGTCATCAGCATAGCTAACTATTTCACCGTCTATTTTCATGCTGCAAAGTTCATTTATGTAAATAGTAAAAAGAACGGGCCCTAGTATGCTTCCTTGTGGAACTCCATATGTAATCGGCAGTGGTTTACTAGTATGGTTGTTAATTTTGACTTATTGTGTTCTGTTACTCATATAACTTTTTAATAGTTGAAGTTCCTTGCCTTTGATACCCATGATTTCTAATTTTTTTACAAGTGAATTTTGGCAGATTGAGTCAAAGGCTTTAGCTAAATCTAGATATATCGCTATGCATTTGTACCCTTGATCTAAGTTGCTATGTATATAATCTATTGTACATGCCAAAGCTTCTTTTGTGCCTATTTTGTCTCTAAATCCATATTAGTTATCCGAGATTAATTGGTTTTCTTCTAGGTATTTTATAATTTGGTTTTTTAATACTCTTTAGAAAATCTTTGAAATCATGGTTTTTGGAATGACTGCCATTGCTTTGAATAATATATTATGTTAAACATAGAGTACATCTTTGTAAACCGGCTTAAAAGTTAGCAAGAAGTAACTTCTCGGAACATTTTTTCAATCAGCATTTCACTATAGATCGAATACGTCGACTACGGAACTCTAATATTTTTAAGAAAATGGGCACATTTATACCAATGTTTTAGGAATTTGTAGTAACTTTGAATTTTTCTGTGAATAAATGATTTATTTTTATCAATGTATTTATCGCTTCTCAGGGTCAATCCAGGGTGCCCAGGGGTAAAGTGCGCTTACTTCGGGGGGTGATATTTAATGATTTTAGAAGTAAAAAAGTTAGATAACTGTGAAATTCTAATGTTTTCCGGTAGTGTTTTGTTTAAAAATTTGAATTGTTTGTGCGGGAAAATATGAAAAAAAAATTGAATTTCTAAAAAAGTTTTTATCTTTTTTACTACAACCATCATGTAGAATCACTTTCCGAAGTTAACGCACTTAACCCTCGGACATCCTGTATAATGCAAAAATTTTCATATAATAATCATTCTCGCTAGGACTAAGTAGGTATCAAGTATTCAAGGGTAAGTCAAAAGTTCTTCCCAATTCTAACTGTTAACCACAATTACCCTAATATGTCAAACATTGATCACAGTAAACAATACAACCACAAATGGGTTCGCTTACAATATTTGTGACTCCAACTAGATTTACATTAAAAACTTTTTTTACAATATTTATGTTTGTTTTCCTGACAAACATTAAAAACAAATATTATAACAGTATGCTGACAAAAATAAAAAAAGTATCAAGGTTGTGCGTAATTAAAGGCCCACGATAAAAGAAACGTCCTTGACATAAAACCTAGAAAATGCTGGAGTCCGTCGTATTATCGTTTATTTATTTTTATAGAGCCGTAACAAAGAGCACCCGAAAGGAATCTGCACAGTAATATGTAAAAATGGCCAATTCCACGAGACTAGCAAAAAGCACTGCCCATCTTAATACCCTTTTAATAGAGGAGAAGAAAAGACGAGAGGAGAGTAAGAAATAATGGAAATTGAAGCATCAGTTCGGACCATTTCTCATTGTTAATGGAATAATTAGCCATGAAAATGTACGGCCGAAAAAAAGAGAAAATTATTACGCCGTTAGATCGAGATGAGTTGCCGCCCTCCCCCGGGACTCGCCCGGGACTCGCCCGGGGAACATGGGAAAGGTTTCCCTTTCCAGAATGAATGTAGTATGTTATGGTTCATAATAAAATTAATTTGAATTGGCGTGGCTGTAAATCTCTTGTCTAATTATACCCCGCCCCTCTCCCCCCTCCCTGCGCCCCATGCCCGCCGGCTCTATAATCCAACGTCTGTTTTTAATCTAATTTCTTCACTAAAATTAGTATATATTTTCGCGTACTACTTGCCTTATCTCTGAACCATGGTGCTTTTGATTAATTAAAAGTGAATTGCTTCAATTAATTTCTTCTCTTACTTAATCATTATTCTTTTATCGACTTTTATGACTGCTTCTGTGGTCGAGGGGTAAGGCTACCGAATAGCGATTTGAAAGTCGCAGGCTCAAATTCCGGCATGCGCAAGTACATTTTATTTTATTAATTTTTATTATTTCACAAATTACTAATTAAAAATAATATATAGTATATTTGAGCAAGTTCCAGAGTGGAAGATACTCTCAGCATCGCCCTGGTGTAAGACCACCATTCAGAATTGAAACGTTGCTTGAAATGGACGTGGGCGTGTTTGGTGACCAGATGTGGATAGCCAGGAACTTCCCCACCTTCCTCTTTTCCGTCTTTTCCCCCTCATACCTTCAGATCCAATAGGGGATACCATAGTCCCACTGGCTCCAGACGGTTGGGAGCAGTTGGGGCTCTTGGGCGGTTTCACATTAAAAATGGTAATCTTGTTTCGAATAATATAATAATCATTATTTTACAAGCAATAATTATTCGCCTGAAACACTCATCCACATTGAAAAATCTCCTGATAAAAAATACATGACACCAACGGGACTCGAACCCGTGTCCCTTCGATTGCCATTGTCCAATCGAAGGGACACGGGTTCGAGTCCCGTTAGCGTCATGTATCTTTTATCAGGAGATTTTTCAATGTGGATGAGTGTTTCAGGCGAATAATTATTGCTTGTAAAATAATTATTACCCTTTGTGCTATGCATAAAAAATCTTGTCTTAAACATTAGTTTACAAAAAAAAAAAAATAACAATAATTAATATAATAATCGTTTTTTTGCCCTATAATTATGTAGAATAACTATCTATCTAAATATATAACATTATACGTTTAAAGAAGAGTATCTTTCGGTTGGTTTTTCATAAAAATCTACAGTCTTATTTCCATTTTTATGAAATTTTGCACACTTGACCTTCAAAATAAGAGCAAGCTCTCTGCCTACGTGAGATTGCCAAAAACCACGCCCATCCGGAAAAGGTTCCCGCCCTTAAAGAATATAACCCGGGCAATGCTGGGTACTTCAGTTACTATTGTAATAAGATTAAATGTACAGATATTTATATTTTTAGTCAATTTTTATATTTTTTTTAATTCACGCAACGGTGTGATGGTTAGTAAGGTAGTGCAATATTTTTATTAATTAATATTATCCGTAATATGCGAGATATGTTTAAAATGCTACAAATTTTGTTAAAACAAGGTTTTTAAGAAGAAAAATAATATTATTTGTATCATCTTTCTTCCTCGATCAAGTCTTCCTCGATTATTTTTTGGACATGTTATAGATAGCCACCATGGTTGAGTAATTACAATCCTTGGCTACGAATCCGAAAGTCGCCGACGTGTGCAAGTAAATTTTGTTTGGTTAATTTAAATTATTTCACAATTTAATTATTTAATATCATATATATATATAAATAAAATATGATATTAAATTAATTAATTAAAGTTTCTACAGATTTGGATTCGATCATATATATACTCGTATATTGTGGCATATTCCAAATCGGTAGATACTTTCAGCATCGCTCTGGTAAAATACAACAATTCACAATTATTGCATTTAGCCGATTTTAACAGATTTAGCCTTGTTTTGTGACTAGATCTGAACCTCACCCCTCTCCCACAAAAATATGTATAAGCCTGACATCTTTTTAGATTTTCACCTCCAAAAGTATTTTATAGTGATTTTTTTAGGGATATTATGGCGTTTCGCTACCTCCGTCTTTAGCCAACATTTTGAACGGCATTACAGTGTCCATCATCAAGCCAGATGTGTAATGATTGTATTTTGATATGTAATGATTACACATCTGCCCTGATGATGAATACTGTAATGCTGTCCGAAGAGTGCTAAAGAAGGAGATAGCGCTACACGGCATAATATCCCAAAAATTAATCACTATAACGTGTAACTCATCGGCACATACCTGTTTGAGAAAGTTTATTACTTCAACTAAAGTAACTTTATACTAAACATTTTAATGTTTATCTCTAGTCTTGAGTTCTGTAAATTCTGTTTATTCCGCTAAAACTGTTTTACAAGACAACCAACATTCAAACGGCCACGATAATGGAAAGTTACTTAACATTCTGTTGATGTTAATTATTGTTAGTATTATTTTTGTTAAATCACCGAACAATATTCGAAGAAGTTAACAAATAACAATGTAATATTCCAAATTCCTTTCTACGTTAATACCAACTTTGGCATTCACGATTCTATTTAACTGCGTTAATAAAATAAAACATAACACAACTGCTAACATTATATTTTATACATGGTGTCCGGGGGTAAAGTTTCTACGTGATACTTTTTTACTTGCACAAGCAAAAAAGATTTTTTCCAAATTCCAACAAATTCAGTTAGTTTTTAGGTAAAAAAAATTGTTTATATTGTCTTTTAACAATAAATCCCATTTTTGTATGGGAAAATAAACATTAGATTTTAGAAAAAAGTTTTTTACTTTTACCATCATGTAGAATCACTTTCCGAAGTTAAAGCACTTTACCCCCTGTCAACCTGTTTAACTATTCGGTTTTGTTTTTATTTTCTTTTAATTCGTGCATACCTTATATAGCGATTATTTTGTAATAAAACTGGCCGATTAAACATGAAAATTTATTTACTAAAAAAATGTATTTTACAATAAAATAATCCGCCCATCTCATATGGGAATTTCTTTGTCGAGATGTGCAGCTTTACAATTTTTGTAAATAATAAAAAAATACATCTGAAATAAATGTAATATTGAAATATAAATCTATAAAAAGTATTACAAAACTGAACACAAAAGTAATTTAAACTAAAAATTACAGCTGGGCAGTACGTTTAAAGTTGTCAACAATAATATTCTACTGACTAAATAAGTATTACAAAGTACCAGTGTTGGCTTATTAACCAGAATCATAGGTTCACCATTCTAATAATGACAAGAGGGATAGCATTAATAATTCAACTGTTCGAGTGTAGACCGTGTTAACTGTCTAAAACACGTTTTGAGATATTGAATTTTGAATGTTTTGTTGCATAAAAATTAAATAATTCGTAAAAAATTAAGAAGCTTATTATTTTTTACTAAACTTTTATTATATGCCAATTCAAAGTTATGTTCATTGCAGTAATATGATTTGAAACCAAATAATTAAACTTAAAAATGGTTAACATCCTTTACATGAACACTCGAACCAATTTATGGTATATATCATATTTATTTGTTCCAAATCTAATAAGTGCAAAAAGGGAAAAATTCACGGTTAGTATATTGCAAGTTAAATTAATGTTAGTTCAGAAACGATATAATTTTTCATTCACGATTAATCATCTGGATCCTCGTCAATCACAGAAGTTGAATTCGATTGATAACATGACATGCCCTGTAATAATTACATTACCAGGTAAACAGTGGCATGTGTATTTATTTACCATTAAAAGCCTTTTGAAAATCAATTAAAGTTAACTAACGAACTAACCATCACGCCGTTTCAGTCAGTCGAGTAGTCAGAGAGGACGAACCGCCAAACAAATCGGTCTTGACATAAACTCCTTGCCTTATTCAAATTTATACATCGTCTCATACATACTCTTCTATTATTCTGACTTTTGATGTGGCCTGATTCGAGTATCTGATCCACTTGATCATGCCATGTCTTTCTCGGGCGTCCCCGTCTGAACATGCTTTACATGAAACAGGTTAGAAATGCATCATAAACTCTGTCTTATATTCAGTACTGAGATTGTGAGATCAGCTGCATAGTCATCACTGTCAAAATAATTTACAGAATTCACAATGTATGCAATTACCTTTTCCGTCAATTGTGATGACACAAAACATTCTATGTGTTGGCCATCCGCCATCTTGCATCACTTAACATTCTTTACTTGAAACAGTATTTAGGATACCATAGATTACAGATCTCAAATAGTCCGTTAAAACAGTGCTACTAAAAGGGGGGATTTCAGAGAAAGAAGACATTCATAAATTTAGTTTACACGAAAAAAACGATTTTTGGAAAAATGTCAGTTGACATGGTCTACACCCTATTATTAAAAAATAAATATGTGAAAATAAAAATAAGTAAGCACTGATAGGTAGTAAATAATAATAAGTAACCAAATAAATATTAGCAAATTAAGTACATGATAATAAGTAAATCAAAATATGTACATAAATTAAGAAGATAATAATTATTAATTTTTTTTTAATATTTATGCTGAGGGATCAGTAGGATTTATAGGCCCTGTTAGAAGTTCTACCGAGCCGAACCCTCTGATATGAAAATATCTGGAGTCGGTGAATTATTTTCCCATTTGATCTCTGGTGAGTTGACGTGTTGTTCTTGTATTGTTTTGTATTTATTTTGCTTATATAATGATGATTGACTAGATGATCATTTGTGGAATAGTGTGTGGAAGGGTTTAGTTTTCCTCTGGGAAAGATTTAACCCGGACATAAAGTAGGAATTTTTTAAAAAATTTTTTTTTATATTTACTCCACACAGGAGGCCCTGAAGAAAATAATTTCCCTCAAGGCCTATGTCATCTTTGGGGATGCTGTGTGGAGGGTCTTTTTGTGGAGAGGAAGGAGTAAAAATGGGTCTTGAAGAGTCCCATGTTGTAGGAGGGAGGAAACACAGAGGCCGGCAGTTCGTTCCACAGCCGAGCTGTTGTACTTAAGAACGAATCGTAGAAGCGACCCGTTCTCATGTAACAAATGTCAACCGTGTACAAATGTTGGGCGCGCGTTTGGCGTGTATTCCGACTACGCACCGGTGCCGAAGGGATCAATGACGCTAGTTCCTCAGAGCATCTTCCATTGTAAAATAATTGTAAAATAATAATAATAAAAAAAATTATATTCCAATAGATAAATTTTACATATTTTTTAACACAAATTCTGTTGATATAGGTCACTGCTCAGTTATGCATTCCGGATCTCTCCAGGAATGCAGCTGTTTTAATAAGGTAATGATAAGAAACTAGCAGTTAAAAACACGCCCTGGCGGCACTTGGTTGGACTTCGCCAAGTTTAAGTGATGCTAACAACAGTAACATTTAATGGGTAGATATTAGGTCATTCACAGAGAGAGGGTGAGTATATATTGTAAAATAGATTATTACAATATAGCGCACCAGAGGTGATATCTCACAAATGCGGCGCTATACAAATTGTCCAATAAATATAATGTTTACATTTAATTTCGTACATATGCATTGATATACAACGGAAATAGATAAAATAATGTGATCTTATTAAACTTTATTTCATTAAAATACAAATAACTTTGTTAACATCACTTTATTATATATAACCACTGCATGCTTCATGAACGAAGTTCACCTCATCAGGAGTAAGAAATATAAATTACAATTGGAAAGAGAAGTGGAAGAGTGGGCGGGGTTTAACAGAATTAGAAATTACAATATCGTTAGACGGGATAGACCAGATGATTGGGAAAATATTTAAAAGAGAGTTTATTAAAAAAAATCTTCGTAAATATATTTGCTTTTATATTAACATGTTTTCTAATTTTTGAAGATATAAATTATTTATTTGCGATTCTTTATATCGTGTGTGAAGTGTTTTAAGACCTGATAAACAAATAGCATATAACCATAAAACAAATAGCATGTAATAACAGTTATTCTAAGAAATTGATAGTTGAAATAATAAATAAAAAAATTAAACTTAATCTAACAATTATTTTATAAGCAATAATTATTAGCCTGAAACACTCATCCACATTGAAAAATCTCCTGATAAAAGATACATGACGCCAACGGGACATGAACCCGTGTCCTTTCGATTGCCGGTCGACAGCTCTGACCACTGAGCTATGGCGGCTTATGTCTTATCCGCGAAACAATTCAATATATACAAGTGTATCATTCAACAATTACTGCTTATTACATTTTTTCACCTGAAAACAACCAACTTTATTTTATATGGGAAAGGCATTGTAAGTGCTAACTCTCTCACTAGATGGCGTCGAGACAAATTGTCTACATTTTTTGGTGAAAATTACTAGAACTTGTAAAATATTAATTATTATTTTTTGGTAAACTAATGTTTAAGACATAATTTTTTATGCTTTATAGAAAGGGTAACAATTATTTTATAAGCAATAATTATTAGCCTGAAACACTCATCCACATTGAAAAATCTCCTGATAAAAGATACATGTCCCGTTGGCGTCATGTATCTTTTATCAGGAGATTTTTCAATGTGGATGAGTGTTTCAGGCTAATAATTATTGCTTATAAAATAATTGTTACCCTTTGTGCTATGCATAAAAAATCTTGTCTTAAACATTAGTTTACCAAAAAAAAAATAATAAACATAATCTCTTTAAATGGTATATTTACCCTATTTCTAAAAATAGAAATAAACAATGACATAGAATTCCATTTGTGGATAACTATACTTCCAAAATTATAAATAAAAAAATTCCTGGTACTATTCAACCGGCGTTTTACACTAATAACAAAATGAAGAAATATATTCTTTATAATAAAGATAGCGATAATCAAACGAAAAAATCTGGAGTTTATAAACTCAATTGGGATGATTGTAATTTCTTTTAAACAGATAGAACTAATAGAAACTTTGAAATCAGAACTAAAGAACATCTCGGAGCTCTAAATGGAAATAGTGAATCTGAGTTTGATCATCTTTTGAATAATGATCACACTTATGATAAAAATTCAGGTCTTAAAATACTTCACACGTGATATAAAGTATCGCAAATAAATAATTTTAAAATTTTAGAAATAAGAAAACATGACAATATAAAATCAGATAAAATATAAACCATATTTTAAATATTTTCCCACTCAACTGGTCTTTCCCGTCTAATGATATTGTAATTCCTAATTCTGATAAACTCCACCCACTCTTACCCCTCCCCCCTCCTTACACTTCTTCTTTCCAACTGTAATCTATATTTAATTTTTGACTTCAATGTATTTTTACTCCTGATGAGGTGAACTTCGTTCATGAAAAATCCAGAGGTTGTATGTAATTAACTGATGTAAACAAAGTTATTTATGTTTTAATAAAATAAATAAAAACATCACAAAATGATAAGCTTCCAGAATAAATCTTCTTATTAAACGCTTGTTAATGGTCATGTAATTTTGCGTATTGTTAGCTGCATATTTAAATATTCGCGCCAGTCATTTGGTTCGTTCCTATACCGCCAGAGGGGCAGAGTGGTCGAATTTTGCTTGCAGACCCCCTATTCGGGATTTAAACGAAACATACGATTTGAATTCGACCAATCAGGGGGCCTAGATCGTCCAAACGCTAGCGTAATAATACTATCACATAAGTAAAGTACATAAAAGTTAGTAGATATGGATAAAACCGAATATTGGGTTTCAACGTTGGTCTGGTTGTGACCGGCAATACCGTATTGCAAATTATATTGGTATCATCCTTGGGTATGCTTTAGGACGCAAGGCCGACTACAGTACAGACGCGCGACGGATTTTGAAGGGTCAAGGGTTTTGATCAAGTCAGTGTCATCGAGCAAAGACAGTTTGCAAATGGCGGCGATTGTTATTGATACTCGTTACTGCTAATTTATATTTTGTTTCACCGCAAGCGTATTTAGCAAACAAACAGTGAAATTAGTCTAATTAAAACAGTGTAGTTTGCTTGGCGATAGCACTGAATTTTTAATTGATTCGTAAATGGATACAATTTTAAAATAAAAAAACATTTATGGAGAAAAATTTTCTATCAAAATTAATCTGTTTTGAATTGAACTTGCAAATGACGTGAAAAATTTTCACATGAATTGTATTGAAACAAAAAAACGTTTATGGGATAATATATTAACTCCCTTTTTTCAGCCGAAGACCAAATACTTGGACAAGGCGCCTCCGGGCTTTCAGTTCATGACAGATCCAGTCCCTTCTCCCATAGCTTCCTTGTGTTTTTACTGGATTTGTATTGGGCAACCAACTGCACGAATTGCCTGTGGAATTTCCAAAATAATTTAGTACTGCAGTTGTTCTTCCGGCCTTTGCAATAAATTTCACAGCCTGAGTAGGATAATCAAACAGCATAATTTAGTATTAAGAAATACCAACACCATATTCTATACATTCAAATAGTTTCATCATATAAAGCTCATTTTTACGATGTATTGTTATCGATTATGAAATAAAAATTGTACTATTAAAATCATCTGTGATCTTTGTAAAGTTGCAAAAATTTCATTCTAGTGTTGTGATTCCAACTGAGGTAACAGTTTACCAAACAAATTTTATCGCTTATTATGATTACCATACAAAGTCCAAACTGTTCAGAGTCAGTAGGTCAGAGTTATCCTCATTTTTAGAAATGTTGCAAGCATAAAAAACGGGCGGAGCCGTATAGGGAAGTAAGTGGTGGTTGGTATGTTGTGAAGTACCTGACTATAAACGCGTTCGTAAGTCTATAAATCACATTTAAAATCTACAGAAATAACAACTGTCTAAACCAAAGATATTAGAAGAACGAGATATGCTATGTTGGCGGCCAGACCGTAGGCGGAGTACTAACTAATTAGGGTACTTTGAACGGTATCGGGACGTGTACGCACAGAAATCTGTTCTATGTATTAGTGCGGATACCTTAGCGATGCCTTAGCGTAAGCGAAGGTGTGCAGTAGTATTGGTGAACAAAACCGGCGACACTCGGCAAAGCAATTCCACACAGTATGAACTGCTCATAGCACATCTCGTTCTTCTAATATCTTTGGTCTAAACAAACGGATGGATCACTTCAATAGAGTTTATGGAAATAAAGGGAGATTACCTTTGAGCATTTAAAGTATGGTTACCCTTGAAAAGGGGAAATTATTAATAAAATTGATCTTCGGTTTATTAAATCTCCGAGAGTATCGAATTTATAAGTGCCCAGCTCAACGTGACAACTTTACTTTTATCACTCGATGTAAATGTACGTGTATGTTGTAAGGTATACACAAGCACTCAGCACTCAGCATGTGCGTTGAATTTTCGCAACATTTTTCCCTTTGCATTAAGCTCACATAACGGATGACCCTTTAAAGCTGTCACTATCTCGCCCCCGGAAACGGAAGATTGTCGCAGCCCGTTAGCGGGATCCGCAAGCAATGGGTAATAGGGTTATCCCTTGTAACGACTACCCCTCCAGGGAAAGGCTTTTAGGGCTGCTCTGGAGGCTGCCAAGGTATTTATAATTATCATTTCACGGGCCGGGATTGACAAGGGTTGTGTTATTAATGGATTAATGACATTTTTGATGTCTAATCTTATACACAAACCTTCGTTAATGCCACCACATCAAAAGTCTAAATAATATTTTAGCCTCAAACTCTTCCACACTTCATGCATCACGGCTGTGAAACGAAATATGCCTTCTGATGTATGGGGAGCTCTCTCAAAGCCTACGTTCAATAGTAACGTTATATTATTCTGTTTCCCACCAGCAAAATGCATCATCTTCTTTAATTTCCTATCCCTTTCTCATCACTATTATTTTATTAAAATAACTAGCGTAGACCCATGAAAAGTCACGGGATATTATGTTTATTGTAGGAATATTAATATAAGCATTGTTTACTCGTATTTTTCTGTGCCTGCCTCACGTCTCACTAGAGATATTCTGTGCCGAGACAGTCTAGCTTACAAATATTTTTATATAGGATTTTTCAAGAAAAACATTTGTCTGAATTAAATCTCTGCCTTTCAAAAATAAATACTGTCAATTTTCTTTACCATATATAATTACTTGTTTGTTGACAAATTAGAGAAACAATCAGAAATTTACGTTAACTTTAAAATCACGAAAATAAAAGAAATACGCATTTCAAATTAAAAATTATTCATTGATTAATTAAAATAAAATAATTTTCTGACATCTGACGGCAAACAGTAGACTGGACAAGTGGTTACCAAACAGTAGACTCAACCAGTAGACTCGACCAGTAGATAGTCAACAGTAGACTCGACCAGTCGATAGTAAATAGTAGATTCGATCAGTAGATAATAGACCGTAAATTCGACCAGTAGATAATTAATAGTAGACTCGACCAGCAGACAGGCTTATGAAATTGATTATCTGCTGAAGAAAGAATTTCGGCTCATGAAAATGTTTGATCAATTTCATCGGACGAAAGGAAAAAATGAATCAACGCGCTCACAGCACACTTCGATGGCTTATCTCATCAATGCATTAAATTAATGTATCTCCCCTTGCCGAGCTTTTAACTCCACGACCTTTGTTTCAAAGTCAATGAAAAATAAATTTGCTTCAACAGTCGCAACGGAAATTCTTTTATTTCTTTGTTTTACTCGTGTCAGAGCTTTGGCACCTGAATTGTCATCGCATGTTGACAATGAAATGTGGCCACTGCACCAAAAATAAATACACGAAAAATGGTATAGCACACGGTCTACGGAGCATAGGATACGGGTGGTTTGTCAGTAATAGAATGTGACGGGTGGGTTTATTGCAGAAGCGGGACAGAGTAGGTTTGTGAAGGGGAGGTAACGCCTTTACTTCCATCCCTGCTTTAACTGGGAGGTAATGTCAATATGACTTTCTTGCACGTGAGAAGTAATTAGTCATGAAAGATAAAACTGTACGAAATTTTTGTAGTTAGAATTTTCGTATTGAAAGGTTATTGTTATCATTGATTCGAACACAAAACACAATGTTGTTTAAAAAAAATTTGCACATCAATTGCATACCTATATTTGACCGATATACGGGGAAAGCATACCCACACCATAGTCTAAGTATACGGTACGCACTTTGCTTTCAATCTGCTCTTGGATACAAAATGACTTATCCGGGTGCTTTCTTACGAACACGCGAAAAATTTCGTTGTAAAAATTAAAGAGTGTTAGTGTTGATACAGCAATAAGACAACTAAAAAAGTAATTTATTGTAATTTTTTCCACGTAAAGCTCACTGTATATACGACTTGCTTCAAGGCAATAAGAATGAATTTGTCGCAAACATCGCCGCGTACACTTACCCATCGACCTTAGTTACCCCCCGTGATTCTATTATTGACGTCGACAAATTTTAAAACAGAAAGTCAGTAAATAATACTATTTTTTTTCACAATTCGCTGAAGGAGAGTCAAAGAGATGATAGATAATGTTTGAGTATAATAATCTGTGTGAATTGTCATCCTTCGGTCCAAAAATAACAAAATGATTATTAGATCTAGACAGGACTGATTCCGAAACATTACTAAAAATGAAATCGGATAATTATTTATCACGAACGCCTAGTTTTATCTTCATTTCTACATACTTATATTCTCTAAACTTTTAAATTTTTTTACCCATTTTTTTTTTTTTCTTGTATCCCCCACTAGTGTAGGTATTACATACTCAATTTGCTTGTCGTGTTATTCAACAAGATAGTGTTAGTATTATGTAATTGTGTTACTATTATGTATTATGTAATGTTACTGTTATGTAATTGTGTACCTGTATGATAATTTGAAACCTGTTAATTTGACTGTCCTAAAACAGGAAACATTCCTAGTTGGACAGTCAAAAGCTACCTTCCATATAATGTAATGTATCTTAAAAAAAAATATTCGCGGGTTCGTATACCCGGGTTCTCACATTGTTGTATATTTTTTACGTTAGATTTTTTAACCTCACTAGTATAAGCTTGTATTGAGGTTAATAATTTTAGAAAATAATAAAAATAACACAAAGAATATATGTTGAGAGTACAATATTGTTACATTAATGTTTCTACAAATTGGATACCTACACGTTTCATAGTTTTTAATTAATTCCTCAGCGAGGAGTAGACTTAAAAATGGGTTGATAATTTAAAGTCTACACCACGTAAAGTATTCTCTCATGTTGGATAGAGTTCAGAAGAAATACTTGAGATTTCTCTACATGAGGGAGTATGGCTACTACCCGTGGCTCTATCCCACTGACTTTATTTTGGGTTTCCTCCGAATGAACCATCTACGGGTCAGGAGAGATGTGCGCATTGCTACACATTTCTTCAGACTGATTCGTGGATGGTTTGAAAACTCTTTCATCATGGAAAGCAATCATTTCTATATTCCCGATGTTTATCTCCGTCACTGACGACATAGACTGTTCTATCTCCCGGCCTGCAGGACTAACTTGCCAATGGTCATGCTAGCGGGGAGAGCAATTTTGCTGTTGAACAGAATAGACTCGGATATCGACATTTTTAGCATCAATGAAGCTGCCTTTAATAGGCAAGCTCTGTTTTTACTAGCAAAGTAAATATACCCACCGTTTATATTTATGTAAGAATTTTCCATAACAATTGTATTTAAAAACTAATTAAAATGAATACTTTTGCTTTTTTTTAAAATTAATATATTGAATTAAAAATCATTAAGTTATCGTTATATTTAAAAAAAAAAAAATTTAAATCTACAACTGCATTCCAAAACTTACGGATTACGCCAAAACTTATTGTTTATCTTTTTGACTTCGTAATCGATTATTACCTTCGAAATTAACAAGCGACCGAAAAGGTAATCGATTATTACCTTCGAAATTAACAAGCGACCGAAAAGATACTCCTCCATTCGACTCCTCATAGAGTATAAGGTCTTAAACATACGACAACTCCACCTAAAATTTTCGCTGATACATTTCATGTTCAAATATAAAAACAAAACTCTCTTACAACATAACTACAACACCAGAATAATAATCAACGGTCACTACAACGTGCCTTCACTACATACCACGTCAGCTCAGAGACAATTTTTCTTCCTAGCTCCTAAAATCTTTAACTTTATCCCTGAAAACCTAAAAACCGTGAGTCAACCTTTTCTACTTTTAATACAGTAGCTTTTGAAATTGAAGTTAACAATTAGGACAATTAACATGCATTTTAGAAACACTTCACTGACAATAGCCTGAAAGTAGAAAGAAAATTGCATTAAAAATGAATGAAAAATACAGCTCGCGGTCTGCAGTAAGAAATTGCGTAACAGAGAAACAAATTAAGAACTCAACAAACTTTGTGAGGAACAAAATTACTAAATGAAATACTGGCCGATATTTTCCCGGAACGTTGAAGAAACTCCCTGGAAACATTTTCAGCTGGAAAGATATTCATCATCATATTATTTGAATAATTAAAAAACAATCTGCATTATTATTCATTTTGCTGGAAATTGCTTAAAACTCCTTTAAAACAATTATTACTTCACATATTGTTTTATAAGGCATGTTTTTTTACCTAATTAATATTAATGGTTCTTTATTCTGTGGATACTAAACAAACTTGCTGCAAACATTAAACAAACACAGGTTGTTAGGCTTTACTAAGTGTTTGTACTAAATTAGAACCATATTTCAGTAAAATATACGACCTCTCAATCAATATTCCATATTTAATATTATGAGCTCATGCGCCGCTGCAAGGCTTTCAAAATGTTTGCCGAAGACGAAGCTTTCACAGCTTAGTCGAGGTTTCAGGATATTTATGCTAGCTGAAAACATTCTCAAGAAGGAAAATTTTCATAATATGCACGACAAAACAAACAATATGTATATTTCAATGACATAATATCAAAAGCGATATTTTCAATTGCAAACTTAACAAATGTAAGAGAGTATTTAAAAAAAAATTATGAGGATGTAACTTTTATGATGTTTATATTTATAATCATTTTATGAATTGAATTTGTTTTCTGTACGTTCTGTCTTCTTATGGGTAACAGTAAATGTCAACCGTGGCTACAGGTGTACACTGAAAAAAAAAAGTTTTTCTTAATTATTATCATCATGGGTGAATTTTTGTTGTTGTTTTACATAATTCTGTGGTTACTTAATGTCTAAAATTTATTAAATTATAATATCTTGTCTTAACCTTTCCCTATCTGTGGTGTGTATTTACTACACATTGCTTCTAATAACTTTAATAACTCTATAAATATAATAAATTCTGGGTTCAGATTTTAGGTATTCCTCCGTTATACATTTATGCACTGAATTGAAAAATAATATTTTACATAGTTTTCAAATTCAATTAAAAATCAGAGATTTTTGTTAAAAATCGGGAACACCAATACAATCAACCGTGTGATACTAATACGCGAAGAGTGTGTGAGGAAATGACATGCTATTGATGTCCCGCTTTAATTATCTATGCGGGAACATGAGAAATCCATAAGTCTGCAGTTGTATTTTGATTTAGACCATCGATACCTACGACCGCACAGCTGTGTTTGTGCCAGCCGCCAGCCAGTCGCCCGCGGACCGTCGTTAGATGTGGACCCCTCGCACGTTTTTTTAGCATCTGCCGATGGTTTTTTCATGTTGTCAGCAATTAAATCACAATTATTATCACGTTTGATATAAAATATAATGAAAATTATCGATTAGCTATGAATATTCATATTTTTCCGATATTAAATCGGTTTATTTTGAGATGTGTATTGACTATACAGCACCGGAACGCGTGGATTTTTTTAGCACAGTAAGGGAAAGGTTTTAATGTGACTTCTTCAACTAAACCAGAGTAATCTCCATTAAATAAATTATGTTTTTTTCCTTCATTTAAAGAACTTTTTATTTTATTTTTAATCATAATGTAATGTTTAAGGGACATGATTTTATTATATATTGCACAAATGATAACGTAATATTTTTAAGCAATAATTATTAGCCTGAAACATCTACATAAATTGAAAAAATACCATTGAACCAAAACCTCCTAGATCACAAGGTCGGACCACTGAATCAAAACAGCCTCCTAACTTGTATGAGAACATAAATAAGAAGAAATTGAAAAAAAATATAACGATTTTTTTGTAAAATCCCATACAAGTTAGAAGGTTGCTTTGGATGAGTGTCCCGACCTTGGGATCTAGGAGGTTTTGATTGAACCTGCAGCCTTCTGATTGCCGGTCAGGTGCTCTAATCATCTTCAATTAGAAGGCTGCGAGTTCAATTCCCGTCGCGGAATGTATTTTTTCTCGGAAGATTTTCAATTTACAAAGGTGTTTCAGTCTAATCATTATTGCTTAAAAATAATACGTTAACATTTATTTGTTTTTATATAATTTTCTTAAAAAATTTGCTCATTTTTATTATGTTATCTTAATAGGGCTAAAGTCAAAAGGAAGAAATCCGTAATTGTGTTTTTTTTGCTATACTACACATGAACAAACTGATAAAATGTAAACTATCGAATTACCGAAAGTGAAAATGTAAATAAATATTTTTATTACGTTATTCTGTTTTTTTTTTCTGGTTGTCGTCTTTCTTAATGTATTTCATAATTTAGAATAATTTTTGATTTAATAAATTCAGGTGATATTTTGAATATCTTACTTACATGTAAGTACTCAATTGCAAAATATATCAAACCGATTATTTAATTTTTTTAGTGGCAGATTGTGTATCGCACGTGCTAAAACAACCACATTGGAATAAAATCAATACTTTAAATGTTGTTAATTTGACTAGTTACCTATTAAGAACGAAATGAAATAAACTACAAAATAATATTTTAGATTTTGAAAGGCAGCCATTCATGTTGAGGTTCTATCAACGAGGAATTTAAATGATCTCCCCGCGGAAAGCATTTCTTTCGGGTTAGTGGCTTCGCGAGTGAAAAGGTTCCAGTTTGCTTTAGTGACAAGACCCCTAAAAAAGCTTTGAACAAACTTAAAATGCGCTCTAGTGGCCTGCTGTTTCTCTGAATAGACTGACATCCAGGGAGGTTCTTTCATGGAAATCCTTTGCAAAGTTGTGAATTAATCGGACGCTGAAAGGAACTGAACCACAAAGCTCAATACATTTTTGTCCTCACATTTTGTATATAAAAAAACAAAATGTGCAATATTGGCAATTTTTTATGATCATTTGATGTTCTATTTCATAAAAACATATCTATCTGACCCGGAGTCTATCCATTTTTTGATTATTATATACTATTTATTTCGTTTAATTAACACAGTGACAAAAACGGTTATAATCTGAACTTAGTACAAGCCGCTTACTAAAATATTACTGATCACCCGTGAATATTGCGGGATTGACTGAATCTTCATAAATTGATTCTATTTTTGAAAATGCTAAACAAAATAATTTTCTGTTAAAAATATAATATAATAGGAAGATAGGTACTTTATCGCTTTTATGAATTCTTCACACAATAATGACAAATTCAAAGCGAATTTTATTGATTGATGAATTTTGATGAGGTTGACGTGCGAACAAATAATTATTGCAATGGATATACAGAAATGATTTATAAAGAAGAACACTTACGAATTTTTTTGTATTTTTTAATGAAAGTTATATACTTTAAAATCAAAATTCGTTGGGGCTTCAAAGATTTTAAAATAGTTTGATTTGGTGTTATTTTGTTTGAGATAATGTGTGCGTCTTGGGGCCCAATATTTGTTCAAATGATCTTGTTTATTTTTTATTTTTTTATTTTTATTATTATTATTATTTTTTTTATTCAATTTATTCAATAAAAAAAATTACAATGTGTGATATACATATATATTTCACTAGTAATAAGATAAAAATATTATGATTGATATTTATTATTTTTCAATGTTCTAATAATAAGCAATTGCTTGTGTGTATGGGATGAAGTATTATTTGTTTAGTTTCTTAGATTTTTATTTTATTTTTTAAATTTTTGTTTTTGTTTTTCTTTTATTTATTTACCTTTTTTTATTTAGTTTAGGTTTTCAGTATTTTTTTTTAATTGTGTTTTGAATTCTTTGAAACTATCATTTAGTGATCTATGTTGTGGATGTATTCACTCTAAGCCGGTTATTTCAATGTATAGAGTTTTTATGCGTTAATATTGTGCACACCGCTTGCATAATTGTTGTGGGTAGGTATTGTACACAAACAAATCGCAAGTCGCCCCACTATTGAATTTGGCAGACACTCCAAAATAACCCTTGACTTCAAAAACTGGCAGTCCGTTCGATTCTCTTATCCTCACAAAGAGATTTCAATGTACTTATTCTACCGGTATTTCAATCAAATCACTGATCTTTTTGGCACTTGTCACTGTCGGGAAATACGACATTTGCATATGATAATGGGTGGTATCTATGACTCGTTCTGGAGTTCAACAGATTGGCTGTAGAACTATTAGCTTTCCTCTAGGTTTCCTTCATCATATAACATGGGTCTTTAAGGAACCCATCTTGAAATTTGTTCAGTGTAGATTGTGCGCTGGAGATTTTCGGAATTAAAAAAATCATACCTCCGAATATTGTCAAAAAAACAGATAAACTGTCGTTTGAAGCCAATTAATTTACATGTATTGCGCAATTTATCTTAGTTTGTAAAATTTTATAAAAAAATAAACAAACTATCAACAATTTCACAAACGTGTGAAATTAGTCTGATCTGTTTAAAGTTATCCAATAACAAATACATTGAATACAAAACAATACAGAAATTGCGTAAAATAAACATTCACAGGAATTTTTAATGCAACGAGAATAGGGCATTTGAAATTAATTTTAAAACTAAATATTTTGTTTGTATGACTGCACTGTACAGAGATGTTTAAAACGGTTAGCTCAGTGTATATCGCAGTTACAAAGGCGCGGGAAATTTTGAAATTATTCCATTTTTTATATTTCTCTTCAAATTGGCTGCATTTTGGCCAGCATTCGCTCGCGTGTTTCGGAAATGGCCAAAGTGTGGCCACATAAGCTTGTCATGATCTGCCCTTTCTACTTCAAATTTTTCCTTCTCTTCTTTCTACGATAATTTTCCTTAAGTCCCGTAGGTAACTTTTCCATAAGGCTTTGGTTATATATATATATCCGGGGAGGGAAGGTCCTCCCTGCCGTCTTTTCTTTATTACACACCCCTTCAAGAGTGTACATCCTAGTTTGTCTACGTGACGTACGACCTTGAACGTACTCATTTCACGTGACGGTTCAGTATAAAAAGGCTTCACCGAACGTTGTGTTGGGTTTTTGTTTCTCGGTTTAGAAACCTAGTTATTTATGTATGTGTGGTATCCCTTGGTTCTTTTGAGATAGAGTGAGTTGAATCCATTACCGCTGTGTTTTAAAACCATTTTATAAACCTTATCTTCTAAGTCGCCTGCTCCCCCCCCACTAGCTACTCGATTCTACCTATCGTAGGGTAATGTGAATATAATAAAGTGTTAGATTTTCATATGTGATATACATACGATAAGTTTATGGTGTTAGTTGTCGGCGCCATCCATGTATATATTTTGGGAGGGGAAGGAGAGGAAAGGAAATGAACTTTTTTCAAGCTAAGACTGGCTCCTCCGCTTACCAAACAAAACTGATGGATGATAATTCGAACAAGGCGATCGATATCTGCGTGTCTGGATATCACAACCGGCCGGGTCTCCCCTTGTTCCAAATCGGCAACCTTCACGCCAGAATAAAGAAAACCAGGTCTCATCACCAATTTCAGAATTGCCCCAATCTCAAACACCTCCAGGAAAATCTACTTTACTGAGTGTAGAAGGGGAAAACCATGACATCCCTTGTCACGAATCTAGTCGCGAAAATGTGACACGCAAGGTCCTAAGTTACGTGCCACCTCCAGAAAACGTTGTAACTCCCACGCCGTCGGGGATTTACATCCCTTTCTAGGTCAATACATAGGTAACACACGACGATCTTGTCGACATTTTGCCTGCTTATTAACGATAGGTTGTGTGCCTACCCATTCAGCCAATTATCATGTGAGATATATGTAAGGTCTACTCGAAATGCCAAATTTGGGATGAGGACTGTCTGTATTTTAATATTTGGTTCCAGTATTTATTTTATGAGGTTACTAGCATCCTCGTGTATTAGGTATGGGTAACTTCTACTGAATACCTATCCTCTCAGGTAAGGTATAAACGGATAATTGGTTTGATGTTTTGCATTTAATTTAAAGAGGCTGCCTACCTCTCGAAAGATACCTGTTGAGAAAAGTTGTTCGGTTGGTAGTTTTATTTCGGAGATTACCATCTCCCTCTTTCGACTTTAGATTTGTTTTTGTGCATCCCAATTCGTAACTTAGAAAGTCAAATAATAGATGAAAAGTATTAAATTAGAAAGTCAAATAACAGAAGAAAAGTTTTCATTTCGTTCCGTCTGGTTGCATCCGATCGCTTTCAATTTGGGACGGCATACGCTAGCAAAACTTCCCCTTTGACTGACTGTACACCGCGCCTTGTCCTATATATGAAAAGGTCGTTGACTCGTCTCTCGCTCACAGCTGATTGACAATCCGTCTAGGGTATTCCTTTTAATGATAACATTATTTGGGCGGCAGGTGTAGTAAACTTAGTTGTATCCGTCTTTAAAAAGGGTCCTCTGAAATTTAATAAATAATATAAAAAAACTCACCCAGTTAGTCACCTCTCATTCTCAGCGTGGAGCTTACCTGGTTACACTATATAGCTAAATCACTTTAATTTTCGACCTCCTCCCTACGCTTATAAAAGGGTAATTAAATATTCCTGTAAATAAAATTGTACCTCCCTAATCTGTTAGGATTCGAACCCACAGTTAATAATCTATTTGATTCTCTGGTTTTCGGTCTCCGTGGATAGAATGCCATCTCGCCAAATCAATAACCTAGCCCGATTAAAACTTGCTGCCTTTATATACGGTCACTCTGTTTTTAAAACGCGATCATTATTTTTATTATTTTCATGTTTTTAAGACAAGCAATCTAGTTCAAACTGTATACGAAATCACGTTTAAATCAACACAACTTTATAACACAATCGCGATTTCACAACACCTGGCGCCTCTGAGGTGGGTTTTTACAAAACGGCGCTCTAAAAATTATCCGATTGTTCCTTACTGTCATTATTATTAATTGTTTTCTCACTGAGTCCAACCACTTTCACTTCACACAAAAACCGGTTCAATAATATTTCACTTTAGTTCAAAATTCCACAATACTATTAACACCATCTGAATCCACTAATTCACTGCAATTTCACACAACACTTCTCATTTGTATCGATTTCATGGAGATGTCAACGTACTCAAGTTCCAAACCTGACTGCCCGTCCCTGCGCCCTGTCCCGTGTGAATGTGTTTACTCCAGGCCTGTCTGTCCATAAATCTCCCGTCGTTGTCTAAACAAAAATTTTTTTTGAGCACGTTCGTTTCGTTTATTTTATGTGAGTGTCCAAAACATCACAAGCTCCAGTGGTTTTAATGTAATAAAATTAAAGCAGAGCGGATATTGACGTCCTCCCTGGTCTAGGGGTAAGGCTTTCGACGAGCAAACTGGCGTGCACAGGTAGATTTTATTTTATCATGTTTTATTTCACACATTACTAATGTAAAATAATATAAAGTACATTTGCGGAAAGTTCCAGAGTGGAAGATACTCTCAGTATTGCCCTGGTGTAAGACGACTATTCAAAACTGAAACGTTGCTTGAAATGGTTTTGGCCGTGTTATATGACCAAATCTGAATGGTCTGGTACTTCCCCACTTTTCTCTTCCCCATCTCCGTTCTCATCTCCTTCCCCATCTCCTTCTTCATCTCCTCCCCATCTCCTTCCCCTTCCTACTACTTTCAGTTTCTCAACATACCACAGATGGCGAAGCCATAGTCTCACTGGCTCAGACGATCGGGATCAGTTGGTACTCTTGTGCGATTTCACATAAAAAAGGGCAAAGACACACACAACAATGTTGCTTCTCACTGAAAAAATATAAGGTAAGATCGGCATTTAAAAAACATAATGCCACCATCCAAAAAACAAAAAAAGTGTTAAAATGGAGTCATTTAATTTTTTCTCGCGGCATACAGGGGTAGAAAACCTGGCTGCCTTAAACGAAATAAGTTTCTTTTTTCTCCTGAAGAGCCTTCATCTTAAAGTTTTCCCTCCTCCACAGAACGTGGGTAGGTACTTACTATTTCACTAAACTGAGGGCTAGGGAACTTTCCCTCTGAAGGTTCCAGCTCTGGGCTCTAGGGACGTTCAGTCGTTTTATTACAAGTGATTTTTTATGTTCACCTAAACTCCTAAACGATATCACGTTATACGGGGATCTTTCTTTATAAGAACTTCAAAGGATTGAAAGCAAATGAAATTACAGAACGAGAGTGGGGATAAATTATGGGAATGTAAAATACCCGTATGTCAAAATTCTTTAGATAAACGAATTGTCCTAACGAAATGTCTCTTTTTATAGGTAACGTATAATTTATTATATATGATACATATCTTTGAGAGAATTTTCGTGTGATCTAATAAATTAGAGCACAATCTTATTATAATGTATGCGTAATATACTGGATGACTTATGATTGATGCAAAATATGAAGAACGTAATAAAAGGGACATAACATTCAATCAGTTCTTTTAGATGTAATTTCTTTCTTTAACCATTATTGAGACCTTAAAATGTTGCAAAATAGTAAGAATTAGGCAGAAGTTTGTTTTAAGAGTAGAAGAGTCTCAAATTCTCCCAACCTGCTGGAGCCAATGACGTAACCCCAGTGAGTATATTGTGAGGCTGAAGGTAGTTGGGAGGAGAAGAAGTCGCTGAACCGTGAGGTGGGGAAATATCTTGATTTGGTCAAGGGCAAGGCTCTCTACTAGCAATACGGATATTACGGGTTCAAATACGGCGTGTGCAAGAATTTTAGATAAAAAATAAATGGGGTGGCTGTGCTGAATCTATTATCAATCCAGTTATTAAAGAACAAAAAAAATATTTTGTGAATTATATTTAAATGCCAACCTACTATTCAAACTACGCCAGTTATTTATTAAGACAAGTATGTGCTACATACGGAAATATGGTTGTGAAAACACCTGCTGGTGTCTCTACTACATCAAGCACACATCCGCCTTTAAAACCTGGGATGCGTGGTCCCTTAAACTAAAAATCTGGTTCATCGCTCCTTATAAACAATGCTTTTAACACTGATAAAGTCAGTTAATTCTATATTCCTTTTTGTTTGAAAGGAACGAGTCTTCTTTAAAGAATACACTGTTTAAAAAAAAGTTTTAAGTATGTCATTTATTTTTTTATAGCGCTAAATTCAAACGTGATCGTAATAAGGTATATTTCTAAATAAGTACGTACCAAGATTAAACGGTTTTAAACAAAAAATTAAAGATATAAAATAAGTTTGTATAATTTTGCATATATATAGAAATAAAATTATTACCTGTAATATTTTTATTTCTATATTCTTTAAAATATCCTTTTACCAATCAGGTTTATCTTTATTTTTATTTCTAGTATGGTTTCTATAATATTATTATTATTTTAATTTTAGTTTTACCATATACCCTTTTCCCGTTTTTTTGTTTTATTATAGATCTACAAAAAATTATTTTGTTATTCTTAAATAAATCACGTACGACTACAATAATACGGGCATAACCCTAGTGTGATAGTTGAAAAAATGTCCAAAATTGTAATCTTTTAAAATTTATAAAATAAAAAAAATGCAATATATTGGCCACACGTTCCATGGTGCAAGATTCTCTCAGTATCGCCGTGGTGAAAGATAACCATTCAGAAATGAAACGTTGTTTGTTGACCAAGCTGAAGAATAGCCAGGTATTTCTCCACCTTCCTCTTCCCCCCTCGTTCCCCTCCCTACTACCTTCAGTCACACAAGATTTCAATATAAGAAGCACACGTAATAAAATTGGAGTATTTCTGCATTTTCCTCAATTCTCTAGGTTTTCAACTAAAAGTGATCATACTTACTGAAACGCAAATGCGTGAATCAATCCCTTACTACATATCTGACTATAAGACCTACTCACTACCATCTAAACATACTTCTCATGACGGTCTAATGAAATTTTATTGTGCACACAAAATAACTAATGTAATCCCCGAAGTTAAGTATTCAAATGCCATACATTTATCATTTACACTAAACAACAAAACATACTCCATAATTGCTATATATCACTCCCCTTCCTTAGACTCTAAATTCTTTATTACAGAACTTAAATATTTTATGAACGAAAATAATTGAAATCAATCAGATTTCTCTTTTATTGTAGGTGATATAAACATTAACATTGAACATTCTATCCTACACCCTATTGCAAATGATTACCTAAACGTCATATATAGCGAAGAATATCTATCTTATATAAAAAGTCCCACTAGACATGGCCATCACACCGTTTCTTGCCTTGATCATATATTACTCAAAAACCAATAAAAAAATTATACCCAGATCAGCTGTCCTAAAAATTGATATAACTGATCATTTCCCAATATTCTTCGGTTATAGTACCTTAAAATCTCAACACATAACTTAAGACCAACAAGTAAAAAAAATAAAATTAATTTCCAAACACTAAACAATTCTCTAGAAAAAGAAACTTGGAACGAAGTTTTATCCAATGATGACCGAAATCAATCACTAAACACCTTCTACACGATAATTAATAATAATATTCAGAATAGTCTAGAACCAACACCAAGAAAACACAAAAAATTAAACCATGGATCACGCGTGGATTGATAATTGCAAACCAACACAGGAACAAATTATATAAAATTTACAAAAAACATGAGAAATACTGTATGGTCAGGGGTGTACCAACTAATGGAAATTTAAGACAGCAATACATTATTTATAGAATTTTTTTTAACATTCTTTTGAAGAAATGTAAACAAGATTTATTATACAAAACAACTGCCAAATTCTGAAAATGATCCTAGAAAAACGTGGCAAGTCATAAATGAAATAACAAATAGAACACATAAAATAAAAACATTCCCTGAAAAAATTGTAACACGATAAAAAAGTAATAATGGACGTGGGAAAAATTGCGAATAAATTCAACGAATTTTTTACAAATGTTGCCTCAGATTTAATAAATAACAATCCCTCATTTCAAAACAATATACACGAACTCACACAAATGGACAACCACTCTGAAAATACTTATCCAAATTTAAACGGGTAACCGAATCCGAAATTATAAAATACATTGACACACTTAACTCAAACACAGCAAATGGTCCTGATGAATTAAGCTGTATCACAATCAAATCTATTAAACAACACATTTCCATTCCTCTGCAATACATTTATAATTCCTGCTTTGAAAAAAACATTTTCCCAAATGCATTTAAACTCTCAAATATTTCACCAATACATAAATCTGGATCGATCACTAAACTTGACAATTACAGACCAATTTCGCTGATATCTCAACTTGCAAAGATATAAGAAAAAATTATAAAGACACAAGTATTAGTGTTTCTAGAATCTAATGCACTTTTGTCCCCAAACCAATATGGTTTTCGATCAGGTCTCAGTACATATGATGCTTTATTTAATCTAGCAAAAAAATTATACACCAATCTCGACTCAAATATGAGAAGTATAACAATCTTTTTAGACTTAAAAAAGGCTTTCAATACCGTTAATCACAATAAACTAATTAGAAAACTTAACAACAAAGGAATTAAAAATAAATGTCGCTTTTAACAAACTATTTATTTGATCGCAGACAATCTACCAAAATTGGTGCAGACATTAGTAATCTTGCATCTGTGAGGCACGGGATTCCGCAAGGAACGGTTATCGGTCCGTTATTGTTCCTAATCTATATTAATGACCTATGTAGGTATTTAAGTATTCCGGGAAATCTATTCTCGTATGCGGACGATACTGCAATTACCGTTTATGGTAAATCCTGGGACGAAGTCTCTGAAAATGCAAATAAGTGCGCATCCATTGTCAAAGAATGGCTCAATCAAAACCTTTTAACCCTCAATTGTGAAAAAAACTCTTCATATTCCATTTTATAATACCAAAAAAGGGGCACCCTTATCTCCCTTAAATATAATAGATTTCACAAAAATACTTGCAATCCTTTCTCATGCTCTAACTGTACAGAAATGAATATGGCGAATACAGTCAAGTACTTAGGTATTATAATAGACAGCCAACTCAAATGGACAGATCACATACACAAGCTCGTAAATAAACTTAGGTATTTAACTTATATTTTTAAACATTTAAATTACATATTCGACATTAAATATATTGAAAGAATGAAATTGGTGTACCATGCTGTGGCGCAACCATCAGTATCTTATGGAATAATTGGAAGGGGGGGGGCGTGTATAATACGCATATTAAGCCACTAGAAACAACGCAAAAAATAATAATAAAGATATTATTGCATAAAGATATGAACTACCCCTCCCTGCAATTATTCCAAGAAGCTAAATTGTTTGAGATAAGAAAAATTTACTGTTTACAATGTTTAAAATATATATTTGCTCGAAATACCCTTTTTACAAAAAATGAAAACTTATTTAGTAATAGGTTAAACAATGTTTTTAAAGTTCCACTGTGTAAAACCAGACTTGCGCAAAGACATGCGTATTTTATAATACCAAAAATGTATAATGCTCTCTATAAGACTACAGAAATTGAATGTAAAAATAAATCTTCCTACAAAAAATATAAAAATGTAATAAAGTCTTGGATAAATACCATTGATAAAAACATTTACTGGCTGTAACATCTGACCTGCTGTAACATCTGAACTGATGTATCTTTACATTTTCTTTTCTTTTTTTATATTTTTCTAATCTTCTTAATGTATGTATGTGAGTAAAATTTTTAACTTTAACAAATGGTTAGGTTTTATTTTGGTAATTTTGTTAAATGACTTTACTTAATACTTTACTTTTTAACTGTTTGATGAATCATATTGAGTCTTGGATAAATACCATTGATACAAACATTTACTTGCCGTAACATTCGACCTGCTGTAACATCTGACCTGATATAACTTAACATTTTTAATTTTATTTTTTTATATTTTTCATCGTGTCTTTTGAATTGTAATTCAGCAAACACTGTTTTTTTATTTTTTCAATTTTATTTTCTAATCTTCTACAAAGATAATGTATGTATGTGAGTAAAATTTTAACAGTTAATAAACACAAGTATACCCACGAACTGGCGAGGTCTATGTGGGATTATTTTGGTTAATCTACTAAATGTATTATTCTTTACTTCTTAACTTTTTATATTAAAAAAAGTGTGTCCTTTATTGTAAAATTATACCAATGTATGTACCAGAAAAATTATTAATAAAAAAATTTAAAAAAAAAACAATGTACCCAATTGAGGATGCCGTAATCTCACTGACTCCAGACGGTTTGGAGTGGTAGGGACTCTTGAGCGATATTCACATTAAAAAATAAAATAAAAATAAAAGAATATTGAAATAACCCGATTTTCATCTTCTTTACTACCGTATTTTGATTAATTATTTTTTTAATAGTTGATGGAAAACATCTAAAAATTATTGTGTTTGTTTTAATGGAAGATATAAAAGCACGATGGCTGAAAGAGCAGTAATTTTTAGTATCGTATTGAAACCATTATTTCTGACAACGTACCTGCCATTATATTACTAATATCACCCTAACTTGTTCCCGATGTCTGATCATGCGGCCGGGCACGGTTAATTCGATCGAGTGATCACGTAACTGGATACCTGAGGAGCTTTATATACATGGAGGTGTGGGCTGGGTGGGGGATAATATTATTGCAGGAGTGTTGGTGGAAGGTGCGCACATAGGCCAGGGGTTAACAACAGATACTGGGTGCGGCCATTCAATTTATCTGTCCACCCTTCCTGCCAGTGGTAGTCAATCTATGGTAACGAATTCATTAAATTTCTGAAATTTTAACGGTATAAACCAAAATTCAAAACCGCAATAAGAAACCACAGAAAAATATTAGGACAAACGAAAATATATTGAAAAAGTGCAACAGAAACTGAATAATTTATCAATCGTTAAGTTTATAAAAACTATTAATACCACAAAAGATTTAAACGCCGGATTTAAAATGATTGGTGGGCGGGTTCAGTATGAACTGAGGCCGCTCCTTCACGGGTCGGTAGGCCGCATGCATTACGTGGGCAAATTTCGCGCGTTGTCTAGTTGTTGGCGATTATTTTTCTTTAATTCTTAAAATTATATATTTTAGTAATTTTTGATTTCATAACAACCTGGAATGACATTACTGTTAACCGAAAAATATGAGTTGCCATAAAAAAAAAAAAATTGACTTGAGATTCTTATTGTTTATATTCTATAATAATCTTTAAATAATTCTAAAAAAATTGAATTATTCCAAGAATTTCAAGTTTTACAATTAAATAGAATCTATCAAAAAAATTAATTGCTTCAAATCCACATATATAAGCTTATAATAGAGTCATTGAAACAAATAATAATCCTTAAGCTCAATAAATTATCGGAACTACACCATTACACTTATTCATCCATTTAATGTTTTAACAAACTCCCTATAGAAATTCAAGCTGATATAAGAAAATTTTAAGAATAATCTTTAAATACTCCTTACCTCAAAAAAATTTGGTTGTGTGGAACAATGTTGTATAAAAAACAGTGTTAAAAATATATGCACACTGGAATTTTCTGTAAAATATTTTTTTTCAATTTGCAATAATTAGCGTATAGACATCTGTTATTCTGTACACATATTGTCATAATTTGAAAGTTTGTATATAAAAGGTAGTATTCCTAAAATTATTTATTGAAAAAACTCAAGACGACATTCCTTCCCTAAACACAAGTTATTATCCTTATGCAGATCACTTGAAATAACATACTGTTGTTTACCGTCATTGGACGGATGGTATATATACTTTGTAATTTTCATAATGTTAATCCTCCGTCTGCTGTACACTTAGTGATGTTCTTACTTACTTGTATCAATATCTATTATTTGTTTTCATTGTATAGTGTGTAAACACACAAAATTATTTCATTAATTCAGTTAATAACGCATTAATGATTTCGCCCTTCTCAGAAAAGTAAATTTCAATACATTGAAAGATTGGAAATTGTCTAAATTAATATTTCTGCAAATGATAAAATTATAACAAATTATTATAAGCCCTAAAATATCCATACAAATTGAAAATATCTACCTAGTAAAAATAAATGCCGTCGACGGAAATTGAACCCGCACCTTCTGATGTCAGTGCATTTCAGGCGAATAATTAATGCTTATAATAATTTTTATCCTTTGTTCTATGCATAAAAACCTTGTCTTGTAAAAATTGGTATGTCATTAAAAAATAAATGATAAAATTATATTTCATGCTTCGGACTCATCTGTGAATCAATTTAAGAAAAGGAAAGGAAAAAAAGGTTAGATGCGTTTTATTCTCTTTCTTAAGTCAATGTTTTAGACAGCTTTTCAGTCTTCATCATCAGGACATTGAATCACAAGACGGGGGAAGCAACACAACCCACAAACGCCAAAACACTACAAGACAATATGATTGATCACGAATATCAATTTTCCTCTATAAAAAAAATGCTTTCGTTTTTGCAAGAGGTATTTCCAATCGGTGACAGTAGAATCTGTCTATACTAGCTGAGAACATGTTTTTAATAATCATATTGTGATGGTCGTCTTTAATTTATTTAATGGATTCATCAAGGCGATATAAGACGGAGGTTTGCCCGAAGCTTACATTTTAATTATTTCTGACGAACGAATGTAAGTTATTTATATTTGAGATTAATAAAAACAAGTCCTTATCACTAAAATATTTTATGTGAAATGGTTCAAAAATTTTAAAAACGTGTTTTACTATAAAATTAGCGGTACCTAAGCGGTGAAAAGCTTCTGATTTTATTTTTCAAGATGTTGATTTAGAAACCTCACGAGGGATCCTTTGGAAACTCTTATTTGTTTAGTTAGATTTCATCAGAAATAATTCAAATAAACCCCACGGAAAAATAGAATTTCTAGGCCTGCTAGGGCAAAGTCGACCGTAGGTCCGTCAATTACGACGGGCCGCGCGCCGGATATTGTATTTACACGACTTCATCACTTATGTCGTTGAGTTTCTCACTTTATTTTAGAGATTTGATATGCAAAAAACCGACTGTCTCTCCAATACACCAAGGCGGTACATCGCAAATTTTTGTGCACGGCTACTTCACTTACGTCATGTTCAGTTTGAAAATGGACTTGAAAGCCGAAAAAGCTGTAACAATAACGAAAACCAAAATTGCTTTCATAACTTAATAATAATATTATTAAATTTGACTTTAATTAAATAAAAAAATTTTGTTCTACGAATTAAACACAAAAACAATATATAATAAGTCATTAAGATTCCGGATTTATTTTAGAGCATTATTTCGTCTTAAACACAATTATAACAGAGAAGTTTTTTTTTTAAAGCATACCTACTAAAGAAATACAAAAACGTAATACACACTTTTTCGGGCCGAAAACAAACATCTAAAAATCTCAGAATTTGGTTTACAACGAAAATCTGACATTGTCTTTCTCTTGTACATCAATTAGGCCAGATTGTGTATGTTTTGCACAAAGGACTGAAATTAAAAATTTTATATATGAAGAAATATACGCACATTTATTTTTTCACACTAGTATAAAATATTCAGTGCCATGGGGCGCTGTGACTAAATGTCCTACTTGCTTACCACGCAATATGTGGGCGTCCGACACTTAGACGTAGAAAAACCTCACCCCATAAACCCGTGCACCCCTGCTAAGTCACAAAACATAGCTAACCACTTGGGCGACCTATGGCAGAGGTTATAGTTATCCAATAAATGGTTCCCGGGTGGCGGTACTCATACCCTCCTCCCAAATAGATAATAAACCTGACTTAAAATGAATTAAAAAAAAACTAAATAGTTACTGAAACATTAGTGACATTACCTCCCCTATTTATTAAACGTTAAACGTTTGTGGTTTACGAATAACCCAACAATATTGCGATGTTCGTCACTCCCACAACGAAAAGCTGTAAACGTGGTGGATGACTTAGACCGCTATGCTTGATTTGTGAACCCGACGCCTTGAACCACTTGACTACAAACTTCAGTAGCCTCTCTTTCTAGGCATATAGGCTGAAATATTTATACTAAATTCAACAAATAATTAACAAAAACAACAATATTTTCAAAATACATCACAGCAAATAGATGAAAATCACTCGCCAGTCGTTGATTGAGCGCACACTCAGTTCCTGTAAGCGATGAACTTACACTGAAGATATTCAAATAGATTCCATTGGATTCCTTCATGCCAGTTATTTCTTAGAACTTGAAAAATTTATACATTATTTTTCAAAGTTAATATTCAAGTTCTGTGAAAGTTTAATTTAAGTTCTATTATAATTCGAGTTATGTGAAACTGGCCCAGGTAAAATTACAGTATTTGGTAGAATTGAAATATTAATTCAAATTTTACGAACTGTTCAATTTCTGTAAAACAATTGGCCAAATATACTGCTAACCTCTTTGACCGCTACATTCCTCTGCCAAACGTTTAAGAAGAAGAATATATTGCATACCTGTTTTCTCAATATCTCGTATAATGATTTCCATCTGTATAATTTAACCTCCCTTTCTCAATACAAATACAAACACAACAACAATACACAATACGGTGGCTATTCCCGCGATCGGGAAATGATACGTGCTTTTCCAATAGGGGCTAATTTCTGATCGAATCCGAGCCTCATTCTGGGAAGGCTCTAGGGGAGAAATACCTTCCCCAATTAAAGCCGTAATAAATATGCTTGAGTAAAATACACCGTCAAAATTGTTCCGGGTAATTAGATCGTTTAACAAATTGCGAGGTTTCGGGTTTTCATTTCGTAATATGTACTTTTGCAATATTAAAATCAAAAATTAAAACAAGTATTACATAATATCCCATGTACCTTCGAGACAATGAAATGATCGGTTTTAACATAACGAAAGGCAAAATAAAACTGAAACTAATAATGTTGAATATCCCTCAAATCGAGTGAGGTACAAAATATTCCATTAAAATTACACTTCCTAAAACCTTTTTGGATAGTTTTCGGTTTGCCGGAGCAGTATTTTTTTGATGTATAATGCATACGAGAAAGGAACGAAGCAACGGCAAATGGCGCGAAACGCCGCTTTCAGTCGCTTAGTTCCATTCACGTAAATCGTTGGTCGGTTCGCTAATGTATACATACCATAACATTGACTTCATACGTGTTATTATACTATACACAGGAACAGTAACAAAAAACATTTAAACGTAGTAATTGCATGTCTCTTGAAACCTTGAAGGTTTGTGTTGAAGATATCAAGAGACATGTACGTTTTTAGCAGCACCATACCCCGTGTCATGCTGTGCTGAGCCAATACGTCTGCTCTGCCATGCGGTATGCAAAGCAGATCGTGGTTCCATCTTTGGCAACAGTAGTTTACTAAAAACAACTTTTAGTGTTCCATGAGGTATGAACTAACTATCAAATTATGCATAATTTTACATGCTGATACTGCAAGGGCTCCACTCCTTCTTGACTATAGACTTTGGTAGTGCGTCTCAGAGAGCAAATATTCATGATGCATAAATTGCGGGTTCTTGCTGTGCACTTTCATAATAAATAGAACCCAGAGATTATTTTTATTTTTATTTGGTTTAAATATTTTTTTCTGGTGTGGGTTCCATTTTTAATTTACGCCCATCTAAATGGCGTTTTAATCTAGTTTATTTATTTATTTTATATTTACTTGTATTCACATAGAAAATGGAGTATAATTTTTTTAATAATTATAACTCACAAATAATTGCCAACGTTGTTTTTAATATCCGTATTCGATATTTTTTTAAACTTTGGTTTTAAAAAAATCTGTTTGGTTCAGTATTTCGGCTTCAAATCCAATATTTAATATTCCTTCAAATCAAATATTTAAGATTTTATGAAAAGGGTCGCGCAATCGTTCCCCTTAAAAGTCAGAATTTTTTGCAAGTTAATTTTATTTAGTTATTAATGTCGGACTTTTGCATGAAACAAGTGTTAATTATTAACATTACATAATGCATTCAAATTAACATAAAACTTAGAAGATTTTTATAGCGTGAATGAATTAATGTTAATCACATCAATACAGCAAATACAAGAAAAAATGTGTTAATAACTACCAGGAGTAAATAAAGAAAATCAATATTAAAGAAAAAGTGAATCACAATTAAATACTCACATAAAAAGGTAAGTAAGAGATTATATAAAATAATAATGTCAGCGATACAAAATGTTACAAATGCATGATTTAAATTTGAGTACGCAATAAATGAAAATATCAACGCAACTGAATTTATTCTAAGCTTACGTAGCCTTTGGACTGAGGAGTTAATGAAAACAGATGGCTTTAGATGAATGAACAAAGAACAACACAGGAAGTCTCATGTTACGATTTGGCACTCGGATCGTAATTAGCTTAGTTATGTCAGGTGAATCCATTAAGTCATTATCTAATTTAAATAAAAGTTTCAAATCGCTCATGGCTCTTCTGAAAGATACGTCGGTTAAATCAGTTAATTTCAATTTTGATAGATTTTTGAAAATGATGAACCTTAAAAATTTATGTTGGTGCTTTATAGTATGGGGACCAGATAATATTTGATCTTAGCTGTTGTTATAAGGATTATTCCTTTTTTTTTAAATATATGACTTCAAGGGGAAATTGTTTCTTCATTATTTTGTTTGTATTTTTCAATGGAAAAAATTTTAAACGCTTTAGAAAAATATAAAAAAATACAAAATCAATATTTACAAGAAGTTCAATCTTCGGCAAAGCGGTATTGTAAAAATAGTCGTCGAATAATATTATTGAATCGATCAAACCAGAACCAAAATTCCTTTTGGTTTTGGTTTGAGATGACTTAAATTATTCGAATGTATAGAACGGACGAGATTTTTAACTACGACTCCGGGCTTCCCGGTAATTCAAATATTTAAAAAAATATTGCTTTAAAGCTCACAAGATGTTAAAGCAGATAAATGGAATATTATGTTTGATTTTAATTAATTAATTAATTTTTAATAAAATCACATCATCCGTAAAAACATATTTTATTGAATTAGTAATTATATGTTTGGTAATGTTTATTTTAATTTACATGTTTAATTTATAAATATACCAACTTAACCCGGGACTTGTTTCTAACAGTAAAATGAGTAAGAATATTTTATTTTAAAACCGCATAAGAATTCCAACTGCTCCCGACCATCTGGAGCTATTGAGACTATGGCATCCCCGATTGGGTATGTTATGAAGCTGAAGGTAGTGGGAAGGGGAAGGAAATAGGGAGGAAGAAGGTGGGGATGTATCTGGCTATCCATATTTGGTCAGCAAATACTACGTACTACATTTCATCTATGTATATTCCCGACCATCTGGAGCTATTGAGACTATGGCATCCCCGATTGGATATGTTATGAAGCTGAAGGTAGTGGGAAGGGGAAGGAAATAGGGAGGAAGAAGGTGGGGATGTATCTGGCTATTCATATTTGGTCAGCAAATACTACGTACTACATTTCAATTTTGACTTGTTGTCTTTCACTAGGGCCATACTGAGAGTATCTTACACTCTTACTGTTATTGCACTTAACTCCCGACACCTTGTAGATGACATGTATGTACTACCTTTGATAAATTATTTTTTTAGTTGATTTTTGTTAGAAAAGAAAATTAGGCTTAAAAGTTGACTACTATTGCCCTCTATTGTGTAAATCTTAAGTTATTAGGTTTGGAACTTGGCTGAACCCTCCTGTCATCTATTTTTCACTGGTTATTTGATAAAGCAGTTTTTCTATTGTGTATATTTGATAACGTGCTACAAGGGGCCTCAACTGTAAACACAGGTTATGTCGGTTATTGTTATCGTATTGGTTTAATCTATGTTTTATAAATACAATGAGCTCCCTTAAAATCCCTTTTTCCAGTTCGTACGCAGAGCAAAGCAGTTCTTTCGGAACTATCAGGAGAGGCCGAGCCAGCCTGTACCTTGTTTCTATTGTAAATAAGCGCAGACGAATATTTATTAACCGGCGTGTGTTGTCTTTAACTGAATTGACCAGAAGTCCAAACAACAAATTGTATTATAAATATTAAATATTCCATCGTCATTTTTCGTTTATGTGACAGTCATTAATACTTGATTGAATATTAAAATTGTATACGTGAAACATCAGTGCTAATAAAAATATTCTGTGTTATATTACATTACATCCCCTCCCTTAATTTTCTGTGTAGTGTATTTATCGGAGAGGAAATTGCACCACCCTTATATCTTAATGATATTAAAGCCCGGAAGGGTTGTTTATTAAGGGATGATATTATAAGGCGGTTAAAACACAGGCGATATTTAATGGCAGTGATCAAACCGTTGACTAGAAACTTTACTTTATATTACTGGCCGTAAAATTTTAAGAGGGGCTTTAATTAACGCATTAACAATCTCTTAAAAAAAGCAATTTTCCACATTTAAGCTGTTGAGATTGAGGGGAGACTGATTTTATTCTCCAAATTTTATTAAAAATTCCATTAAATCACAAAGGGTATTCAAATTTAAATTCGAACTTTTAAAATTAAAGAAATAATCGGAAGGTGGTACACGTACGTAGAGGAGAATGAGTACGACTATTTTTTAAGAATCTCTTCAAATTATTGGTATTACGTTAAAAACGGTATTGTAGGCCGTATTCCGATAAACTTTTAGTAAATTCCTATTATTTCGAAACACCTGCATTTGCCTTAATAATATTATATAATGACGAAATGCATTAGTTTTAGCACTTTTATAAACATCGATATAGTGAAAATATATTCGTATTTTACTATATGTATAACGTGAAACCTATTAGTTCATTCGTTGATGGCCTGCAATCAAGATTCTTAATAAATTAGTAATACTTATGTGTTTCTCTGTATAGTGATGTACTCTGTCGTAGGCCTACTGCGGGGTAAAGGGGGACTGCGGGCGTTTGTTCCAAATATCAAATCATAATCTATTTCTAACGAATTTTAACTTCTATCGGTGTGTATGCTCATTAGGGTGGTTACAAGGTATAAGGTGAATAAATATTTTCGTCCTAATGCCGGCCTGACCCCCCTAATATTTGCCATTTGTCTAGAAAATAAGATTTGGAAAGTTTTAGCTCAATTGGATAATGTTAATCCGTGCCTCATCGAGATTAAATATGAAAAAGCGATTTTTTGCAAAAAAAAAATACTTAATTTAATCACTTTTGATCAATTTTTGTTTCCTTTGAACATTATACATTATTAAACAATATAATAAACAACATCATATTTAATAAAATAATATAATATATAATAAAACATAAAACAAACATTTTTCTCAACCTTATAAATGTTTTTAGGAATTGCAAGTTAATGGTTATTATCTGGTTTATAGTTATATCCCTTGAAAGGTATTTTCAGCAGATGAAGAGTGGGGGGCAGTTAAGAAAATCCAGGCAATGTGTTTTAATACCACTGCGGTAAATACTGGTCGCTTCAACGGAACCTGCGTTTTGTTGGAGCAATTATTAGAGAAAAATCTTCTTTATTTAGCATGTCGCCACCATATTTTAGAAATTATTCTCAAATCAGTTTTTGATTTACAAATGGGCACAACTACTGGACCCCACTCAAATATTTTTAAAAACTTTCAGACTGGGTGGTCGAAACTAGACAAGACAAAATACAAAACTGTTATTGAAGATAAAAATATTAGACGTAAAATAGGGAATTCAGATGATATATAACAATTAAAAAACCAACAGCCAAGTGATGATTACAAAGAATTAATTCAACTTTCGTTAGTTGTGTTAGGACGTACTCCCCCAAAAGATACTTTTTTCAAAGTTACTGGTGCCATTCATCACGCTAGATGGATGGCAAAGGCCATTTATTGTATCAAAATATATCTTTTCAGGGATCAATTTACATTAACAAATTTACAAAAAAAAGCTATCACTGACATTTGTTTATTTTTAATAAACATTTATGTAAAAGCGTGGTTTAACGTCTCCAAACCCACTTTGGCCCCCAACCAAGACCTACAATTTTTAAAATCTCTTGTAAAATATAGAGAAATCGATAAAGAACTTGCAGATGTCTAAAACTTGCACTGTCTAAAATGATAAATCATCTGTGGTACCTCAATTCGGAGCAAGTCGCATTTTCTTTCTTCGATGAAAATTTAGACAAAAGTGTCAAAACAAGCATGGCTGTAAAAAGTCTACAATTAATTCCAATTGAAGAACAAACATGTGAAAGCAAAACTCAGTCTCCATCAAGTGAATAATTTATTGGACAAAGATATCGATTTTTTTGTTTCTCATCAAACTCTAAATTTTTTCAAAAGATTTGAAATTGGTATAGAATTTTTAAATACGGATCCTGATATATGGTGTGAAAATGCACATTATTTAAAAGCAAAAAAAATAGTGAACGGTTTCAAGGTTGTCAATGACACAGCTGAAAGAGGAGTAAAATTAATCCAAGACTTCAATTCCTGTTTGACAAAAGACGAAGAACAACGACAGTTTCTGTTACAAGTTGTATCGGAATGTCGAAATTTTTTTCCTGACTCTTCAAAAGCCACGTTATCTAAGCCATTACCACCTTAATCTGATAATTAATTGTAAATGTAAATAATAATAACAATAACTTCTTTCTTTCATAATGCTTTCTTTTGTATATTTTAAATAATAAAACTTTGAACATTATTTCTTCTTGTTTTTTATACCTTTTTGCATTTCTTTTCTCGTAAATCCATCATTTTCAATTTGGTTTGTGCTATATTTACTTTGAAAACAGTTTTAACTACACCTTTTTTTATGTACCAATTGAGGAAATAAATAAAGCAAAATCTGGACTGCACATGTAATTAAATCTTGCAATATTGTTAGGTATTTTATAAAAAAAAAATTTTTTATAGAAAGTTAAACTTCAACCTTGATGAGGCACGGGTTAACCCGAGGTTAATTGAGCTGAAACTTCACCAATCTCATTTTTTAGCCAATTGGCAGCTTTTGGGGGGGTCAGCACAAAAAATTCCAACATTGGTTTTTTGTAACCACCCTAATGCTCATACATACATTCAAACGTGCTCTCGTTAAAATGACTCGCCTCTACTACCTTATAATATTGAATATTATTTTCAAATAGTCTTGTTAATGTAGCAATCATGAGGGGTATTCATACGAGATTTTTTTATTTGAATCCGCATAAGAGTCCCAACTGCTCATCTTTTCTCAATTGGGAAAAAGAAGGTGGGGAAGTACCTGGCTATTCAGATCTGGTCACTAAACACGGCAGAAGCCCTTTCAAGCAACGTTTCACTTCTGTATGGTGGTTTTACTCTAGAGCGATACTGACAGTATCTTCGTGAGTAATTTGTTAAATTACACAAATTAATAAAATAAGATTTATTTGCGCACGCCCCGCGATCTCCATTTATTCAATAAATACTTATAACTAAACGTGTAAATCTACATAATGAAATAGGTCGTACTGCAATAATATTGTTGTGTTTTTGTTCTTCCTTCAACGTTGTACCTAAGAATTCCGCTTGTTTGCATACACCGAATTTCAGCATAACTTTTATGGCAGGCAGAGCATTACACACACCGCTCTGTCCAGCTGAAATAAATATTATTATTATAACAATTATCGTTGTAAATCATCGTTGTAGTAACCAAATAATTCTTAAGCTTTTTGTAAATATGTTTTAAATCTAATGAATGTTGTTTATTAATCATTTTTATTGAATATTTTTAAATTGTAAATTTAGGACCTCAGCACGGGTGAGGCTCTCATTATCAAATCATGTAAAGTTATTGTATAATATAAATAAAATATGTCAAGTTATTGTATCTAATGAACAACACATGTAAAGTTATTGTAAATAATAAACAAAACAAATACATTATATTTTTTTTGTAAACTAATGTTTTAAGACAAGATTTTTTATGCATCGCACAAAGGGTAACAATTATTTTATAAGCAATAATTATTAGCCTGAAACACTCATCCACAATGAAAAATCTCCTGATAAAAGACGGGAGCCAACGGGACCGTTGGCGTCATGTATCTTTTATCAGGAGATTTTTCAATGAGGATGAGTATTTCAGGCTAATAATTATTGCTTATAAAATAATTAAAACAAATACAATTATTGTATCTAATAAACAGAACATACAAAGTTATTGCATCTTATAAAAACACATTTATTTGAGATATTTACACGCAGATTGTTTATAATATATTATTTGTTTATATTACAAAAAATAAACATTAGCTATTGATTGGGAGTAATATTATAATAAATTGTTTGTGATGATATTATCTTTGTGAAAGTTTATTAAAAAAACAACATTACGAAACATCTCGAAGCGTCAATTTTTGTGCCTAATCCACGTAAGCATGGTTCAAGTATGAACGCCAACTTTCTTATAAAAATGTGCTTATTTGGAATTACCTGCCAGGTATGTTTTATGTATCTGTTTGTAGATACTTAGATACAGTCTTGGAAATCATATTTGTACAGAGTATAGTGCCTACCCAAAAATACATTATTCAATTAATGTATTAGAATATGGAAACAGTTACAAGCATTTTTCTGTATTCTAAAGAGATGAATACAAGCACAAATAATAACGAAAAGTGTCTACCCATCCCAAGAAATTGATATTAAATTAAAAATTTGGATTAAGCTCGTCTTTCAAAGGAAATTGGTAAATTGGAAACCGGTTTCTTTGAAAAACTACCAACACGCTCAAACGCCATACAATTTTGTGCTCTTCATACCCAATATTTATTTGTTTACGCCCTCTAGGCTTTTGCATAAAACAAGCATCAACAAATTACATCAGTGTATTAAGATTCCGTAACATAATAATAAAACTTTTATTCACAGACACATGAATAGGGAAACAGTCAATTTATCCATATTGATACTACAGCAAACAACATTATATACTTGTATAGTATAACAAAAACAGAGGAGAGGGAAGAGAAAATAATATTGACCTGCTTAGAGAAAATAGCGAAAATCAACAGTAAAACAACAGTAAGGTACTTGGGAAAAAATAAACATTAAAGTTATGTTTTAATAATAAACTTTACCACGTTGTTAATTCGCTGAAATAGTGTTAGCTGAGGCGATCATCCTATTATAATATCCTCGCTCCTCGCTGGTGTGTTTGTGAGGATTAAACCTTCGCCAGGAAGTAGTGGCACTGTATTAAGGCATAATTTCCGGTATTTACGTGTCTTCCCAGTATCTGGCGGGATCAGCCTCCCGTAACATATTCTTCTCGTGCCTCGAGCGAAGTAGAAACCGAACAGCCCGTACTTAATTTAATATTGTAATACTTTGTCATGTTGATTATCACCCAAGCCTCGGTGAGTCAAAACAAAACAAAACACAAGCAGCGGTGATGGGTTCATATAGAACATAGACCGACCTAAAAAATATGATTTAGGTGATTTTCGTACATTTTTCATCCACATCTTTAATTTTAAATATGGTCTTGTGCAATTTCTCATGTAAATACTATATTATGTTCCTGTAAGGAATTGTAATTTTTTAATGTGTATTATACCTTTGGGGATCTGGTGAGGAGGCACGAAATGAAAGATGTTGTGAAGGTTACTGTGTTTTATTTGAGTCAGGATGCCGTATGTGAGATGACTTGAGGACCGATGATGAAGACTCCGGATGCAGGTGGTGAAGTGTTGGTCAATGTGAGGGTCAGTGAGTCGACGCCGCTGCTGGTGACCGGACTCGTTGACGTATCAGGTACTGGTGAAGGCCATGGGTCTTCCGGGTGCTCCCGAAGCCGAAGGTCCGGTGGACCTAGTTGGCGGTTGTGCGGGAGATGCATAGACCAGCGAGGATGCCGCGTGGTTTAGGTGCGTGGATGTAGCGCTGGTCAGATGTGCTGGAACCAGGGCGCTGTGTGATGCGATGTAGCGCTGGCCATGAACGATGGCCGGGGCCAGGGTGCTGTGATGATCCCGATGGAGTCCATGGTTGAACCGTGCAGAGCTGGGTGTAAGTATCGGAGGTCCGAGGTGCGGCACGGAGGCGCGCAGGTTGTCACTCGCGATACTGTAAATTGTTGAGCGACTGATGACTGACTGCCTGACTGCTCGATGCGTCGGGCCTATTTATGTAGCCCGGCCGAGGGCATCAGTAGCTGCGCGAGATTGCTGGTAAACTATGGGTCACTCGCTTCAGCGAGATTCGTCTGGTAATTTCGATGGCACTGGAATTATGTCTAGGCAACAGGCTAAAACCTTCCAGCGAATGCGCGTAATGTGCTAGCTAGGTAGTTCTAGACGTCGGTAGCCCGTAGACAGGTAGGTACTTAGGAACGCTTCGCATTGTCTGGAGTATTCCTGTTACGATGCTTTTTGTATAGGCGAGACATTCCAGTTGAATCTCACAGCATCGCTACATACCGATTGCGTCAGAGTGATGTGTTAATGTTTTTTTTTACACTAACTCAACACGGGACCTAAAGAAGTTAAGATGGGTCTTAAGGAGACCCATGTTGTAGGAGGGAGGAAACAAGCACAGAGGTCGGCAAAATGATTCCATAGCCGAGCTGTTAAACTAAAGAACAAGTCGTAAGAATGACCCGTTTTTATGTAGAAAATGTCATCCTTGTACAAATGTTGGTTGCGCGTTTGGCGTGTTTTTCGAATTTTTACCGGTGCCAAAGGAATCAATTTCTCTAGTTCCCCGGAAGATCTTTCATTGAAATACTGAGAAAACCTGAACACGATAATCATATTCATTAAATTCGACTAAAGGAAATTAGCCTCAACGAAATTTGACAGTGTAAGATTTTCGTTTTAAAATTTTTAATTTAAGATTTTTGCTGTCTGCCTCGTGTCTTAAAACATTTTTTTTATTGCTGGAATAAAAAAAGTTGTCTTCAGGAACTTTAAAAGCCCCTACTCGCGATCCGATCTGCAGAACAACTAGCGTGCTGGGGTTCTGCAAATGGAATGATGCGTATACACAACTGCCAGCCGAATTAATATTAATCCCTTTTTTGAGGTCTTTGGAATAATAATAATTCGGTTGGCGGTTCAACGTGCTGTCTTGCAAGTTGTTCTTCAAATTAGATTATGAGTAGAGGATTTTATATAGTGTTATCTTGCACATTACTATTGTAATCATAAACATGTCTTAATATTGATCAATGCACTCATTAAATCCTACACAATCCCAAATCACCTTTTCATATTATGTTTATCCAAGCGTTTTATCTGTATTTCTGTACTTATAAGCATGAAACATTCAGATATAATATGTTGGAACTTGTGAGAACGGTTTTCTAAATCAAAACTCTAAAAAACCTGATTAGATAGAAGAAGTAGAGTTCTAGGTTTGTAAAGGGCCTTGAATACCTGATTCGGGTCTGGAACTGGAAAGCTGCAAAAGCTGGAATTAACCCTTGCGCAATACATTTTAGATATAAGCGCAAAAAAGAGAAATGAATAATAGACATTGGCTGGCAATTAGTTCGCCTATTGCAGCGGTGCCGGTGTTTCGCTCTGCAGCGGAACTCCGGAACGAAATAACTACTTTAGGATATTTTCCATTCTTTTTGCCATGGTATTTCTTCAATCGAAACAACGTTTATGAAAAATTGTGCTTTTCTTTGAGAATTCTCTGAAACAGTCATGATATTTTTAAAAGTAATGAAACGAAAACATTTTTTACTTCTCTAAGAATTACGTTGAATATATTGGGATTTTTTTTTAAAAGAATAAAACATTTTAAAATCATTTTCCAAGAAAACCACGGAATGACTCATCAAAATTATATTGGACCATGGCAATCCTAATTGCCTTATTCTAATTAACCGAAGGAAATTTAGAAGAGAGAGAATAAGGAGGAAATTGGAGGACCACTTCGTTAAAGTAACTAAATAATGCTGGAGCTATTTCGAACAATTTTGTAAATTTCTAGTTTTTCCCGTAACAAACTTTAAATATCATTGTCTTTTAATTTACCCTACACTCAATTTAGAACCCGTAACGTCCAGACCAATATTTTTTTACTGTTCTGTCCAACAACAAGATTTCCTTCCAAACTGGCATCGCCATGACCGTTGGCAAGTTAGTCCTGCAGGCTAGGAGATAAAAGGGGAACATGGAAATGAATGTTCTCCATGATAGTTGAGTAATGTTAAACCATCCACGAACCAATCTGAAGAAATAGATTGTTCCTTCCGAGAATACTCTAGAGAAAATCAGTAGGTACAAGCCACGGCTGGTAGCCATATTCCCTCAGGTGGAGAAATCTCAGAAATATCTTCTTAACTCTCTCAAAACTCGGGAATATTTTATCTGGGGTTTGGACTCCAAATTACCGTCTCACTAAGGAATTGAATAAATGTCATGTGTCTGCACTTATTTAACTCTAGTCAGACGAGCGTCCTCTACGGTTGTAGTAGCAAAGGGGCGCCCCGGCTGTATGATTATTTCAGCTAATTTATCGCTTTCATGACAATGGGATGAGGATCTAGCTGCAGGAGGAAGTTCGGCTGAGGTGGCTTGTGATTTACCTACCCCCATTGCAACCCCATTACACTCCACCCCCTACAGCGGTACAGTGACTGCTTTAATAGGAATCATGGTGGCTGGACATAAATATTACAATTTCACAGGACAATGGGGTTTGTACACTGTGCAGGTAAAACAACTTTTAAAATAGATATTTTTTGGTATATGTTTATTAATCCTATACTTAAAAGCTTCTGTCCAAAGCTACAAAAATAACTCGAGTCCTTACGAACAACTTACGACTATCTATACCCACCAGCAGCCAAATGCGCGTCAAAAATGCGCAATATAAGATTTAATCGAAATTTAAAAAAAAATGAATGGCAGATCTGCTACTCTTTATATTTTTTGCCACTTTTTATATTCCGGTCCGTCGAATTCCGCTACATGCAAATACTCTTTAAAAAAACACTTGATTAAACTTAAACATCTAAAGGAGACAACTATTTAATTCAGAGGTTCAAGTACACAAAATAGGTTTTTAGGGGGTTGGTTTGCGTTTTTTTAATAATTTATGCGTATTTTAAACCTTCAAACATAATTTTGATTGAGAAAAAATAGAATTTTAAGTCATCTTCTACCATTTTTCACGACCTAAATAGTTATTTCTCGTGGTTAAGCTGAAACCAAGTCGTATTTTTATATTTGCGTATTAAGCGTGCAGCGTAATACAAATTTATCATATTTTTTTACCGATTTCCATGTTATCATTTTCAGTTGGTTCTAACACATTATTACTAACTATGAAATTTTATTTCCATAATAAAAATATTAAAACATAAATACGTTCAGTGCCCATTCTTGGAAAGAAGTTTTATTTCCTTATTAAAAATACTAAAACATAAATAAGTTAGTAACTCAAAACGCGCCACAAGTCCATTTTAGTGGACTTGATTCCTCTATCGATTCTCGCGATGTTCCACTATTGTGGACCGGGGCAATTGAGTGAATTAGGTGTGATTATAAAATGAAAATTTTAGTTGTAAAAATGACAACTTCTACTTAGGTTTACATAAGAGTATGTACAAATGTCGCAAAAACATAAAATGCCAAGAAAGAGTTTTTTTTTTAAAAGAAAGATAAAAATTCTCAGGTTACGAATAATCTGAAAACATTTAAAAATCTTCTGCTACCACAACAGTAAGAAGGAAATGTTACTTGTGTCATGATGGAAAACCTAGCCAGCCGAGAAATTGAACGTACGAGGCCTGGGTGGGACCAAACGCGATACCAACTCAGCCACTGACCGGTCGAATTATGTAATAAGACTGAAAATCATATCTACTCGTTTATCACTTACCCGTATTGTAATTTAATATATATTAAAAAATAATAATAAGAAAGTAGAAAATTGAAGTTAAAATTCTAACTTACTTCAAATAACAAAACGAAACATTTTTTAAGTCTAATCCCAAACACAGTATGTCACTTTTCTACGTGCCCATTAGGGTTTTAGAAACATAAATTTATTCTGTATTACTTGACGTTTCTCACTACTATTACACAAGCTATATTATTTGATTTGATTTTGCGACGTTTCTACGCCTACTACGAAATATTATTTCTAAGGAACTTTAACGGATTCATGGTGATATTTAACAATAAAGCAATTTCGTTCCTTTGAAATGAGTGACAGGTATCATAACCTTCAACGTGCGAAAAAATCCCCAAAGTTTGTTCTTTGTCAAAACACGTTTGAAGCAATAAATAAAAAGGTCGTCCCGTTTTCATTGCATTATATACAGTAGCGGCTAGAACCCACAAAAATGGGAGGTGCGCTAAAAATATTGTCAGTCTGTCATCCCTTGCGCCAGGGCCGCCAGCTACAGAATATTAGGAATTTTAAAGCTTTTACCAACGTGATAGATTTATCCGTATACAAACTGTGAACTAAAGTGGTACCATCTCGGCGCGACAAGTTAATTTATTTATTTATTTATTCATTTAAATTTACACACAGTACAATATGATACAAGATATAATTAGAATGTTTTGTGATTATTGATTATTGTACCTTATCAGGTCGAAATTATTGGTTCCTAACTAGGCAAATTGCCCGTTCCAAGAAACCAAAAAATATGTGAAAGTAAGTGTGTGATTTGTCTATGTCTATAATATATCTCATTAATGTTTTAATTTGTGATGTTTAATCGTTACAATCTTATGATAGAGTCGAACTTGAGCTGTTGTGTATGTTTCAATTGTGTATGAGCAATAATTAGAATAATGGAAGATATATATAGTGTGTGATTAGTCTATGTCTATTTATTACGTGACGTTTTTTAACATTTTTTCAGATTCTCCTCTGTCCAGTCCAATCAACCATTTAATGTATTGTATCTTCGGGTATTTCCGCCTCGCTGAAGAGTTCCGAAGCAAAATTTCAATTCATCAGTGAATCAGAATCCGCTCGTACACGTGATACAAAGAATAACAATTTAAGCTAGGTGAAGTAAAGTTAATTTTTTTATAGTATTACTTTTATTACCGCTATTTGATTTTTTGGCTTAGATACAGTGGTAATTATTGTTTCAGATTGACTAAAATTTAAAGAGTGCGTGGCTCCAACGCTCTGTATATTGTTTGATTCGACATATTTAAGCCACAAGGCAGGTTAACCTTCATTAAACTAAGTTTTTTTTTCTTTTCCATGAGTTTCTTGGAAAACAACTATAAGAAATCATGTTTCTTCATTAGAACATTACTTTTCAAGAAGGATTACTTTAACATTAAAAAAAAAAGAAATTTAGGTTTCTTTTGAAATAACAAGTTGGTTCCTGGTAGAACAATATTCAAATTGGTTTGTGCAACGACATTTTCTATGTAAAGTACCGTCTGAAAGCCGTTGCCGCATTCTACGAAAGATCTTCGGTGATGTAACTTCGATGCATGTATTTTCACATAAAAGATACGACATAAAAATTTGGATGTTTGTATGTACATATGTGATAGGTTTTATTAATTGATAATATTGATACATTAAATATTTATTATAAATAACTAAACTGCTAAATTCTTACTGAAATCGCATTGATTAAATTACTGAAGACAGAAATGGTTTATTTATGGGATCGAGAATAATGTGCTTTTTATGCACTCTGAATCATATCATTATATTTTAATACCTGATATTACGTAGATAGGTACTTACTACTTACATGAAAAATGAATCAAATAGGGTTAATGGTGGTCAGATAGTTAGTTACTGTGAAGTGACAAACATTTGTACCGGATTTGCCCTGGCTTTCTTCTTAGATACGTCGTATCCATTAAACATTATAATAGATGATGTTATCTGTTGAATTATCTACGTCGCCTACACAATGAACAATAAAAAAAAATCCGTTCTCTATTGAGCAACTGTCCTCGTGAATTGTTATCAATAATACTATTTTCGGTTGTCTGCCGTCCTGCGTAACTGAATTAACTCAAATTTACTTTGAATTCATGACATTTAAAAAAATTGAAACTTATTGTGTGAAGAATTCAGTCATACCATAAAGCACCTATTTGTAGTAGATAATTATTTTTGAGATTATCAAAATTGGAACTGATTGGTCAAGATTTCAGACTGTCCCGCGATTTTTCATGGGTTTACGCTAGTATACAAAGACCTTCCCATTTAAACAATTATGATGTTTCTTCTATTCTCCTTGGAAATCAGGCAGAAAATATAGAACGGTGAGTTCTAGCATCATGACATAAGTACAATTATTCTGGCAATTTTTCTAGAATTTCCAGGTAAATATTTTCAGCTCGCAAAGATGTTTGCATTTATAGCCATTATGTTTAAAATGTCTACTCCACTTTTAAAATTAAGACAGAAGACACAGTTCACAAAAATTGCGTTACATCAATTATTCGAGAATTATTATTACCAGTTATTTCTTTGTTATGAATTTGTGAAACCGGGTAGTAAAGAGAAATCTAACATAAAAAAATAATCAACAAAAAATTAAGTTTAAGGTTGCCAAAAGCATTACCTTCTTTCCGTTTCCCACTTACTGAAATGACATTTACTAAAGCAACTATTCAAAGTGGGTTAAGTTCGGTCTTTTCTTCGGTGGTTCTTCTTTTCTCGGGACAAAGAAAATTATTTTATTCCTGCTGACGTTTGGAAAAATACGTACTAGTAATATGTAAAGCCCGTTATCGTCAAGCTAAACAATTTAAATGCTTAAGCTAATTCTTGTATTCATCGTTTTTATGTTGTGTTTATTAGTTTCCACCAATACCAGACCTTCTAGGACTAACCACCATAATATGTACTCCTTATTGTCCAGAATAGTAATGGAGGTAATAATGTGAATTCTTTAGTAGAATTTTCAATGTACCACTTTATAAATACAAAAGATTGCTTGGGCACTTGGGCGTAATTATTGTATGTAGTTTTATGAACTATGGGTGTAAAAGGTCATAAATAGGGATTCTTTATCAGAAGAGTTAAACTTGATTTTTTCAATGCTTAGGTAAAAACTGTACATTTTCAAAAACTACTTTATGCAAGCTATTTTAAGACACCACAAAATAATCTTACGTACCTAAAATTAAATACAAAATCAGACATCGTTTAATTAAATGTAGAAAAGGGACATGATAAAACAAACATTTTTTTAAATTTAAATAATTAATTTAAAATATGATAGGGGTTCAAATGTTGGATTTTACTGACTAAATAAACTCAATTAGTAACTTTATCTTCCAATGTTCTACAATATGTAACTACGACAAAACTAATCAATCATACAGTAAATAAGTTATCGAACTAACCAAAACGCCAAAACCTTAGGGATATGCACAGCTGATGAAAGGCCACACAAATTTTCCTCCCACTTCCTGCTTCATCTATATTATTCACACGTGGCCCCTGAAAAACAATTCCATTATTCTAATTTTGACATCAAGAATTTCGTTTTTTATTCATGTCTTTCTGGAAGATTTGCAAATTTATATTACAATTTCTTCTTTGTGTGATAAAGAAGATTTAATGAAGGTTGTAATTGGATACTGAAACTATTCCACAAGTCAACGGAATCGGTAGTCACGTGGTTCAGAGTACGGCCCAAATGTACCTCTGAGTAATTATTGAAGACATTCTTCTACCATACGATGTCCTGTGGTTTGTTTGTCCACATTCGCATAGGTAAGAATCCTGAAGGCTTAATTTGGGCATTGTAATGCATAGCGAAATTGCACCGGGTGTGGTTTAGTCAAGTCCGCATCTTCCCGGGAGAGAGAACCCTTGCAGCTTAGTAGTTGGGAGCAAAACGACTAACGATTAATCATTTTTGTTTTTTGGTACCTATAATGGAGAACCGTCCGTTAGTTTTATGCGTATGTAATTAAAAACTGAGAGCATACACGATATTCCTGTACGATGTTTGCAATTTTTGATTAATTTTTGACTACTGACTATTAAACATTACCTTTAATACATTAATATTCAATTTATAACAGGTTCTCAGTTAAATGAGGTCGCCACACCCCCACATGCTCCGGACGTTTGCGAGTCATGTTTTTTTTATCACAAAATAATATGATTTTAATAAGTTTAATGTTTTTTTACATTTCGACATTATTTGCCCAGCCCATTTAAAATATAAAATATAGATTTTAAAAAACTCAATCGTTTCGCGGGTATGAAGTAGATACACACTTAACTAAATTGGAAACTATCGCGGGTTGGACCAAATGTATTTTGGAATATCTCCATTTATATTTGCGACTGAATAAATTTGAAAACCGTTTAAATGAAAACTGTTTCTGCACTGTGAATATTACTATTATACAAAAGCTATTTCCGAGTGTCCAATACAAAGTTCAATAAATTGATTCTCGATTTTAAATTTAATAAATTGAACATTCTCATATTACGGTTATTTATTTATTTAAGGAGAAAACACCGATACAGACAGTAATTAAAAGATCATTTTGTAAAACAATAACTTGAGAATTCGCCTGCATCCTTACTATTTCTCACATATTGACTGGTAGATAACAATTTGAAATATTTTTTTATATGTAAATAAGGAAAAAGTATAAAAGAAAATTATTTTGTAAATAGATAATGCTCAGTGTCAAATAAAAGTGTACAAAATTTTTTTATACAAGTTTAGAGATAAATCATAAAAAAGTACTTAAAGAGTATAGTGAATGAAGTACTGTTTCTGAATGCATGAAACATTCAGAAACAGTATTAATAAAAAGTATAAATAACAGCGGACATAGGATTGATCCCTGTGGTACGTCAGAAGTAACTAGTTCCCATACGGAAGTATGTCCTCGTAACGATACAGCTTGCTGTCTTTTTGTTAAGTATGAGATGAACCAACGTAATAAGTTTCCCCTAATTCCGTTATAGATATTTTTTAATAAGAATAAGGTGATCAACCTTATCATAAGCTTTTTTGAAATCGCAGTAAATTGCATATACCTGATGGCCTCGATCCATGCTAGTAAATAAGAAATTAGAGTAAATAAGTAAATTGCTCACGGTAGATTTGTCTTTGACAAACCCGTGTTGTTGGTTTGTAATTTTTTCAGCAAGCTGGGGATATATATATTAGCATGGACAAGCCTTTCCAACAGTTTAGGGATCGCTGAGAGAATGGATATTGGCCTGTAGTTTTCCAATCGTTGACGCGAATCACCCTTGTGGACCGGTATGATGTAGGCCAGCTTCCACCTACCAGGGAAAACCCCATCACTCAGAAATTTATTAAATATTATGGTAAGCTGCACACACAATGAAGACGCAGAATATCTAAGGAAAAACGCCGGAATTCCATCGTGACCCGCAACTTTGTTTATGTCTAGCGACTTTACACTTGATTTCACTTCTAGTTTCGTTAGTTCGATAGTGTGAATATGCGCAAGTCCTGAGTCGTGAACTAATTTTAGTTGATCGATGTCTATTGTGTCATTGACGGAGGAGGGTACAAATGTTGAATTGAAGAATTCGGAGAACATATTACAGATTTCCTGGGTATCATTAGATTCACGTCCGTCAAAGGACATAGCAGCAGGGTATCCGTCGGACGATTTTAATGAAGATATGTATGACCAAAAACTTTTGATATTGTTTTGCAACGAACTTTCGAGGTTGTCGAAAAATATCTTTCGAGATTCAATCAATTCAAAAAAGATTCAATTTGACAACTTCTTGTATGTACCACGTAAGAAGGAAAATTCACGATAGTCAGAAAGACCTTTATATGTCTTCCGTTTGAGTCAGACTTTGTCTTTTTTCCGTGATAACCTAATAAGTTCGGGGGTTAACCATATGGGAAATTTCTCATTTCGTCTTGCCATTAAGGGAATAAACTTTTCAATTACATTGTTTATTATTACATAGAATTGGTCTACCGCTTCTTCTGCTGAAAAATTTGCGAATTCAGACTTCCAATCAATACAATTAATGTCATTATTAATTTTCGTGTAATCAGCTTTCCTGAAATTTCGCCTACGCTATTGTTTTAAATTTTTGATTGAATCGTGGAGGATATTTCGAATTTCAGGGCTGGATGGTGTCTATCCTCTGAAAGGAGAGAGTCGTCGCTACGTGTAATTTTTGTTTCGCGACTGTAAAATATAAGGTCTAAGAATTTATCGTTGTGGTTCGGTATACTATTATATTGTAGTAAGCTCATCAATGCCATTGTTTGAAGCAAAGTATGCGATGTAGCCGTGTTTGAGGAGGCAAGACCATGATTGTATCCTTCGGAAAATGACCATGTTAGAGTAGGTAGATTCAGATCTCCTAGAACACAAAACATATTATTTGGTTCTGATGAAAAAACGGATTCCAGGTTTTTGTAGAAAATATCATAAAACGTTGTTGGCGAGACAGGAGATATGTATACAGCACGTATGATTAGATCGAGAGACCTTACCGGAATAGATACGAAGATTTGTTCAATATGATTTTTTCTCAGCCATCGAGACGGGAAGCTCAATAGGTTTGTTTAAAGCAGTTCGTTTTATGAAAATACAAAAATTAAAGGGTTGCAAAAAAAAGAAGGGGAAAAGTGTTTTATTTCACTGTTGATAAGAATTTATATTCTCAGGAAATTTGTCTACGATATAACAACTATTACACTTTCTTTGATATAAAATCTCGCTCGATTATTTTTTGAAACGTTGCATCAAAAAAACACTATTAAAAAAATACATTAACCCATCGCCTTGTACCACAGTGGGAGGGTGGATTCATACCTCCGTCATTGACCCCCAGATTCTAACCCAATCTTCATACTTTGTACCACAGTGGGAGGGTTGATTCATACGTCCGTCACTCTTGGACACATTGACCCCCTAGATTCTTACCCACTCTTCATACCGTGTACCACAGTGGGAGGGTGGATTTATACGTCCGTCACTCTTGGACACATTGACACCCTAGATTCTTACCCACTCTTCATACCTTGTACCACAGTGGGAGGGTGGATTCATGCGTCCGTCACTCTTGAACACATTGACCCCCAGATTTTTACCCACTCTTCATACTTTGTACCACAGTGGCAGGGTTGATTCATATGTCCGTCACTCTTGGACACATTGACCCCCCAGATTCTTACCCACTCTTCATACCTTTTACCACAGTGGGAGGGTGGATTTATGCATCCGTCACTCTTGGACACCTTGAAACCCCAGATTCTTACCCACTCTTCATACCTTGTACCACAGTGGGAGGGTGGATTCGTACGTCCGTCACTCTTGGACACGTTTATCTCCAGATTCTTACCGACCCTTCATGCCTTGGACCACAGTTTACCACTGTGGTGGATTCATAGGTCCGTCACTTTTGGACATATTGACCTTCCTTACCATCCTTCATACCTTTTCCTTCTGATAACTTCCTGTCCTTCTTTTCCCCAAAAAGACTATCCACACAGCATTCCCAAAGATGAAACAAACACCGAAGGATTGATTTTCCTCAGGGCCTCCTGTGCGAAGTTGATGTAAAATAAACTACAAATTTAATATATACACTGATTTTTCTTGCATAAAGAATTCTTCAAAGCCACCTTCAGAAACTTTATCTACAGGTTTCTATATTTCATATTCGTGGGTGTTTATTTTTTTGTTTTAAAAATAAATTTGATTAGTTTTTGGAGTAACCGTAAACCTTACATAATGTAAAAATATGAAAAGTCGATGTGCGCCGTTTTTGCATAAGTAGGTATTTGAGAAAAGAAAATATACTGTTTTGTAGAAGTAGGTACGTACCTTTGTATAATGCCATGACCGATTTTGTTAAAATATTCAAGGAACGTGAAAATTTACCAAGATATTTTATTCAAACTCTCGCCAAAAAACATAAAACATTAAGGTTTATGCGTTTGAATCGTGATAGCTTTAATGTTTTATGGCAAGCTAAATTATGTGGGTTTAAAATTTAAATCCGAACCATTTTACCTTAGGGACGTTGTAAGAAACCATTATCTTAGTCCGAAACGGAGATATCTAAATAGGACAAGATGTATGGAATTTGAAAATAGCGCTGTTGTCGCTTCTGGGGGTGGCGGGAGTGAAGGAGAGTGGGAGGGGGTGGCGATAGCAAATCAGGGGGTGGACGGAGATTTACAGCCTCCCGCGGATCGGAGGGACTTCCGGGAGATTTATGGGAGCCTGTTTCCGGTCCGGGGGCGACGCATTCCGGATGGCCCGTTACTGAATTCACTATGAATGCACTGAATTTCAGCACGGTGTATTTTTTCACGATAATAATTAGCTAAACTGAATTCCATCATTTTTTTACAACAATGCCTCTGTATTATTCGCAAAAATAATACAAATTGGTTTATAAAAAAAAAATACGGCTGAACGACTCTCCGATATCATTTTCAAAACAACATTATTGTCATTGTTGAGAAGTAATCTGTTTTCTGAAGCAGCAGAGATCCCCTACAATGAAATATACAGATTGAACAACACAGTGGAGAAACCATCTCACCTTTACCTACCGTAAGTATCTTTCCTGTACAGAAAATTTGTCGTAAATGTAACAATCTCGAGAAACACAGAAATTATTTTTCCATATCAAACTTCGCCGAAACCTTTTTATTTCGACTTTTTTAAATATTCGAAGTTAATACACTTTTTTCGGTACACAAAATTATTTTGATTAGAAGCTCTAGAGTTTTGAAATATAACAAATAGTTTTGAAACATAACAGTAAAATAAAACAAGAGTTTTTTTTTTTTATTTTTATTTTTTTATTTTTCGGAATAACTTTATTGAGTAAAACCTCAAATTGTAATATTTAAATATTGAAGACAATATTAGTGATTTCTAAACGAAAATCTGAAACAGAAAAATCAGAAAAGGAAACGGTCACATAGTTGGTAGAGCACTGTCCCGGAAAGACAGGGGTCCTGGGTTCGAGTCCCAGATGTGACCGTTTCCTTTTCTGATTTTTCTGTTTCAGATTTTCGTTTAGAAATCACTAATATTGTCTTCAATATTTAAAACAAGAGTTGTTTGCAGTATATTTTGTACAGGTACCTACGTTCAATTTTATTTATAGTTGTAAAAATAAGAGTGCTGAAACTCGTGCAATGACGGGTAGGAACTAGTACTATTTAATAAGAAATGTACATATTTGCTATTTTCAATTAATAATTCCACGAACTCATAGTATTCAAGTTACATTCGTATTCAAGTGAAATCAAAGTTTTGAATTTCAAAGAAAACTGCTCAGAAGTGAAAGTTTATTTGGACTGGCTTCTTGCCCTGAATACGGACAGTTGAGACTCGGAACTCTGAGGATTGTTTGGTCACTACATCGAGATATATCGATTCCCATTCAAATCTATTCCCCACATAACGATATTAGGGTGGGCTCAATGCAGAGAAGCAGTTACCCAATGCTTTTGCTTTTGAGATTTAATCATTTAGCTCTTATTGACGAATTACGAACGACGTAAATCAAAAAGATTTTTTTTTAAATATTCACTAACTAACAATTGTTTCCCCGCAAGAGTAGACAGAGAGGACGGACCTCCAAATAACTCGGTCTATTTAGACCTTCTTTGCATCATTCACATTCATACATACCTTACTTTCATGGTACCTTAAGTACCTACTTATTTTGTACTCTTGTCACCATATACAATATTTATTGAACACTTTTTTTCAACAGAATTTTCTATGACAACTTGTATTGTACCTGCTAACTCAGTTACTCAGTACTATACACTATTATTGTACTCCTGAACAACTTACCTATAGTAATAATAAATTTTATTCCAGGATGTGGGGAGGTTAGTGCAATTCCACACGTCCCATAAAGATATACACATTTTTGATACATGTACAATCATTCAAGTCTTAATTAAACCTGTCAGTAGCTGAGTTGGTATCGCGTTTGGGTCCCACCCAGGCGTAGTGTATTTAATTCCTCGGCTGGCCAAGTCCTCCATCACAACTAACATTTTCCGCTTACTTTAGAGGTAGTATGAAATTTTCAAATATTGTCAGGTTGTTACCCGGGAACGTTTGTGTTTTAAGAAAAAAAACCTCTCTGCTCAATAATGATCAAAAGTTTCAAAAAAATCATATATATGTATATTGATTTAAAAAATATATATATATATATTTTTAAAAAAATTCTTGTCCGTATGAGTTCTCTTCTCACTTACAGCAATAAATAATAAAGAAAAAACTGGTGCAAACGTCATAATTTAGGCACATTTATCATATTAGATAAAACCTTTGTCAGATGCCAACTAGAGAATAACTCTACGTTATGGTCTCCCTATTTTAATATTCATTCAGACAACATTGAAAAGATTCAACATAAGTTCCTCAGGTATATAAACTATATTTTACATACTTCTGTACAAAATATTGATTACAATTACCCGAGGGATAAAATGTCAATTGAATCTTTCAGAAAGAAGAATAAACACAGGTTTCAAAATATTACATAATACGAGTATACTGCACTTCATAGACGACTGTCCTGAAATGTTTCAATTAATCAATATCCTTTTATTTTAACAACACCAGGACACTAGATTATCAAAATTCTCTGATTCCGAGACTTCATCTCGGAAATGAATATTCTGATCTGGGAGATATATTTTACCTAAAAATTAGTCGATAAAATGTTGTTTATTCGATCACTTTTATTTGTCTACGCACAAATAGACATATGTTGGTATATATATTTTATCTTTTAAATTCCATTATCCATTTGAGGAAACTTATTTTCGTTAAAATTATTACCTATGTATTTTGTTGCAACTTAGTTTTTTCATTATATTTATATTCTCTTTATTGATTTAATTTTTAAGTATGTATATTAATACAAACAGCTTGAAAAGTATTATATAAAAGTCCACAGTAATAAATGCATAAATAAATAATTTATGACTGGTTACTGAACTTAGGTACAAGTATAGAACTTATGGTAGAGATTTTGTGGATGATATTTGAGTAATATTCGGGATGGGTAGAATACTAATAGAGTAAATAGTGAAAGCAAACTATTTACACTGTTAATTGCAGAACTAATTGTAGTTACTTCAAGGAAGATTACTGGTAAAAAGATCGAATACGATAGCAGACATACCCATCTATACGTCGGCAAAAACATGCTTCTCTTTCATACACGAATATCTCTTTCATGCATTTAGACATACGCTCATTATATTTAATAAATAAATAAAAATCTCAACAAACTGCAAAACGCCCTAGTGTCAAACTTAGGTTTACAAAACCAGAATAATGTAAGCCATTTATCAAATTACCCATCTGATGGTAACTAGATGAATTATGTATGGTATTATATTATCGAATAATAAAATTAGATAAATAAATTAGACAATGGAAATATAAACAGTTTATATGAAGAAGGTTGAAGAAACAGTTCTGAAGAAGGTTGTGTGCAACCGAAACCGGTCGACATATATAACTCACATAATGTAGTTTAAAACAAAGAGAAAAAAATGATTTATCACTGTGTATATATTAGGTGCATTACTTTTAGATATACATGCATTGATTGAAATAATGCTGTCTTTAAAGGAGGCAAAAGCTCTTGCGTGGGTTAGAAAGAAAGTTTCAAAGAAATCACATGGTTTTACATCAAAACTTTTAAGAGGTAGGTAGAAATTAAAGTATGTGCGTATTTTATTCCACTATAAAATAAATTAAAGAAAAAAATAGCCTTATATTTTATTATTTTCACAAAGTGAAAAAACCTTATTGTATGCGACCTCTGGATTTAAAGCTAAGGACTTTTTCAACGCTCTGCTTCATAAAACTTTTAACTCAATAATACCTCGTCAACTGTGCATAGATAAACCCGAGTGCTTGCACCAAAAAGCATGAAATTCGGTAGAGAGCGAGTTTTTACACATAATTTTATAAGTGGAAAACATAAAATTGTAAAAACAACCCAATTTGAGTATTTAAAAATAAAAATAAATTGAACCATCCATTTACGTAGATACCTAAAGCGCACTTATAGTTATATACCATAAAACTGCGCGATACGAATGTTACCTTATTTTTATTATCTTGCATGTTTACGAAGACCAAAAGTAATATACAATTACACAAATTATAACAAATTGTCATTGGATGGCGATGAAAATCTTGAAATATTAATTCAGATGTTTTTTTATATGAAAAATCAGAATAAATTAAACATTTTTGTTGTAATGTGAAACCGCATAAGAGTTCCAACTACTCCCAACCCTCTGGAGACAGTGAGACGACAGCATCGCCAATTAGGGTATGTTGTGAGGCCGAAGGTATTGAAGAGGGTAAAGAGATGGGGAAGAGGAAGATGGTGATGTACCTGGCTATTCAGATCTGGTCATCAAACACGGCCAAAGCCATTTCAAGCGAGGTTTTAATTCTGAATGGTGGTCTTAAACCAGGGCGATACTGAGAGTATCTTCCTTACTGGAACGTGCCGCAAATATACTAGTTATTATTTTAAAAGAGTAATATGTAAAATAACATAAATTAATTAAATAAAATTTACTTGCGCACTCCGGGATTTTAATCCGCGACCTCCGGCTTGCTAGTCGAGAGCCTTACCTTATTGTACCATTAGACAGATCAAAACCTTAAATTTTCCCCGAAAATTAAAAACCAATTTACTTGCCGCGACATCTTATAGCATGTAGATACTAATGTGACGAATTTCGTTTACATCATTCCACCTCAAATTGCTAGGTATTTGGAAAGATATTGAACTTTATTAAAAATGAGTTCCGTGTCATTGAAGCACTCATGAGGTGCGGTTCGTAATTGAGTAATATACGTTGTTTCAGCAAAATTCAAAATTCCTGCAATGTGTCTCAAGCAAAACATAAAACAAGAAAGCCACTAATAAATAACACATTTTGACTGACAGGTCCTCACGCTATAACTTTATTTCTAAATTAATATAGTCCGACAGTGTTTCATCCCTCAACCCCCCTGACTCACTCTCCCTTCTACTTCCACCCTCGCCTCTCACTCACCTTGGTCCCAACAGGCCAACTGAATTAGCTGCAGCCGGGTAATGAATTGGGTTATAATGCAGCTACGAAGTAATGAAATTAAAACGATGGGATGCCACGCCGAGAGGGATTATGAGGTACCTACCTACTAATTGTAACAAGCAAAAAATCTAGAAAAAATTTTGTAAATAGTCTTGCTCGACCTGTCTTAAAAAAGGGATACTTTTTCGATTAGTAAAGAAAACAAACATAGTGATGATATTTAATGTATTTATGTAATAATTGTTGTGTCTTTCTTGCCTAACCTAAATTTCAGTACAGCCTTACTTATAAAAAAATAACATCACAACCGTTAATCGAAGACAATTATGAATTAGCATTAATTAATAATTACTCTGAGTCCAGAGCATTGTTTATACATAAAGCTAACTCTATTTTAAATTGCAATTTCTTTAACAATGTAGAAATTTTGAATGTCCTCCGAGAACGTCTCTCGGGTCTACACGAGCTTAATAGAGAAAAAAATAATTGAATAATTTGTATATCACATGGTTCTACAAAAACCAGATTTAAATACATGTCGGGCTTTTGAAACTAGAGTCAAAAAGGATGAAATTCCCAAAGTAGAAAAATTAATAGAGTTCTTGTCAGCGCAGCATCTAATAAATATGCTATACGGAAACAAAGATGACAATACTAGAATAAGAGCTAAGCGTACCTTTTATGTCTCAAATGATAACAAAAAAAATTACTTACCGGAAATATGACAGTTTTTATTTTACGTTTCAATTAGTAAGGTTTTCACATACACGGTGGTTATCAATTTAATATTATTTTCAACACGTTTTTTAGTAATACCGGTAGCATCTACCTTCTTGGCCACAATATAAACCAGTGTTAATCATCGTCTACTAAGGAACTATTTTTTTGGTATGCTGAAAAAATTACTTTAAATAAAATTATACGACTAAAGAGAAGTTTGGAGAGGCGTGGGATAGGGGAGAGGGCGGTTGGTTTTTCAAATCTGTTCACGAAGCACAGTTGAAGACACAAAACAACATTTCGATTTTGGATAATGGTCTCTCATAGACCGATACACTCTAGATTTTACTGTAAATCGATGCTAGAGTACCTATGCTTATTTTATCTATGTTGTGTAACATATACGTAAATAAATTCAAAAATGATCGCCGAGCACAAAAACAAATTGAAGCAGTTTTTTTTTCATTCTCATATACGCAGTTCAAATGTTTACTGTTAGCTTGTAGGATCTCAAAAAATCGCTTTACACTTCACGGGAGGAATATTGCAAAATACGTTTATAAAAGACTCGAAGTAAATGCTGTTACACCCATTTCTTTATTTTATGATCAGCTTCATACCTAATTATTTACAATTAAAACGAAATTGATAACGAACGGGAAAATTCAACAAAGAAAATCATATTTTTTTTGTAAAAAAGAAATTTTCCAAAGAAGCGAAGCTAGCAGTCCACAATGGAGTGCTGGTACCTACCCTGATGTGTGGCAGTGAGGCATGGAACTGGCAGAGGAAGGATGAAAGTTGACTGAATGCTGTAGAAATGCGATCTCTGAGGCGCATGTGTATACCATGTATGACGTGTTAGGAATATGGAGATCCGTAAAGAATGCAAGACTGATGTAAACCTAATGAGTAAGATTAAGAAAGGGATGCTCAAATGGTTTGAGAATGTAGAACGAATGAACGAAGAAAATAGTGTAAGGAGAATATATGACGCAAATATTAATGGTAGCAGAAGTCGGGGACCTCCGAGGAAGACATGGCACGATCAAGTGAATGAGATACTTGAGTCGGCTCATGTCAGGATTCAGAATAGTAGAAAAATATTTGTGAGACGACGTGTGGTTAATACTTAACGATTAAATTTAAAAACTTGTATATATTTTACAAGTGGTTTTAAAATCTGTATTTGATTATTTTGATAATTCCATATATTTTAGATTGTATAAGCACGTTACCTATAAAATATTCATGATTTTGACAGTATTTTATTTTTTTAAATCCCATCGTATCCATTTAATATATTCCAACTGTCAAAAATACGACGCTATTATGCGCTAACGAGGAGATAATGAGTGCTTTGAGTGCCGATTAGTTCCGCCATCAGTTACCGTCTTCTAACAGTTATTTACTTTTAGAGCGATTATGAAAGGTGCCGAAATGCAATTTAAATTTAGTGCTACTTTATTGGAGATAATTTCTTTTGTGAACTCGAATGAATCTTGGTGAATTAGAACCTCAGTAATTTATGAAGAGTTTCAGCAACGAAAGTAATTGTTGTTTTCTAAATTACAGTTGAGACGTAATATAAATAGGCTGGTATAAACTAAATGTTTGTCATGAATCAATAGCAATATGATTATTTTTTACTCCAGATCTACGGTATACCACAAGGATCTGGGTAACATCTCGGTTACTGAATCATTTTTCTTTAGACCCGATGCTTAAACATGGTGTAGTTTATTATAACATAATATGTAGCCAATTAATGAGAACCATATTAAATTGTTAGAATATAAATATTAGTAATTTTTTGTATTTCTTGGGCATTAACTATATTACAATTTCTGGACATTTTTGTTGTTTTTTATTTTTTTTGTTTTTTTTCCAATGTACATTTATTACTTAAATTCTGTTTAATTTGCTACCGGTTTTGACACCACCGTACATTAACTAGCAATCTTAAAATTTACTTTGAAATTATACAAGTACAGAAAGATTAGACTTTATTAGGTGGGTGGGGTAAATATTATTTGGTAGAAAAACATAATGTTAATATCAGCTGCCTACCTAGATACGATTATAAGAAGGAAGTGTGATTGTGAAAAAATTGTGATTTTTACTAATGATCTAAATATTTCTTAAAATTTTAATGGAAATTAGCACTGAAATTTTGAAATTTTGTACGTCCGCTGGTGATACGTGTATTGATGTGTTACATTTTTAATTTCGTAGTATCAGGGAAAACAGTAATTTTGGTAAATTTTTGTGTATATCAAACATTTATATTATTAATATATTTTGACAAAATCAGTAACGTTCAGGTGTGTTGAAATATCAAAAGAATCTCCTTAAAAGTTACAAAAGATATTTTAATTTTCATAAAAGTTCCCTTTCTTTTTTCTGCAATTCAATTATTTCAATCTCTAATCAATTATACAGGATGTCCAGGGGTAAAGTAAACAAACTTTGTGAGGTTAATTTCCATGATAATACAAGTAAAAAAGATAAGTAACTTTTTTCGTTTTAAATTTAAATGTTTTAAGGTAGTTTTCAGACACCAAAGTTGAATTGTATGTATGCAGAATGTAATATTATTCTATGGAAAGATATTTTTGTATGGGAAAAAATACCGGTATTTCACTAACCTTAACCTCCCGAAGTTTGGGCACCTCACCCCAGACACCCTGTAAAGAAATAAATCAATTAAAAATAATCCAAAACATTAAAAATTAATATTTACGTATTTTCTATATTAAACGCTATGAATGTTTAACGCAGACTGCTATAACACGGTGTTCAAGAACAATACACACAAATTATGAACCGAAAACATTCATGGCCTGGCTCGAAATTTCTGAAAATAGCAAACTTAATTTCAAATTTATTTCAATGCTCTTAATGAACAGTACTTTATTTAAAACAGTCCACAATTTTCAATCTACAACTACCCCTCTGAGAGTTGCCAGTTGCCAGTTGTCAGTACGCAAAAACTGCGGCAATGTGTAATGTCTCGGCACCTCCTGGCAATAGTGGTCTCACTGAGCAGCCAATTTCTAGATGTGTGATTTAAGTACCCATAAGAATGAGGTATTAATTGTTTTTGCGTTTAATTTTTTGGAACTTCATTTAAGTTTTTTTTTTAATTTTATGTAAATCAAATTTAATAATTGTGTTTAAGTTCTGCAAAGAATTTAGTTTTTTTTTTTTGACAGCTGTTTCGGCGTTCAAGACCATTTTAAACTGTGGTTACGCAACGTTGAGACTTCTTATTTATATGATTCTATTTACCCACGCCAATTTGAATTTTCAGAATTTCTAAAATGTAGTATTGCCGGTTAAACCGATTTACTGAGAAAGTAATTTACTTTTTTTTTAATTTGGGCGTGGGTAAAGCCGCCGCGTATTACAGAATATCTTATGACCTCGAGGGTGTAACAACAGCTCTTTTTGGACATACTGTCAATTGTAAAGATGTCAACACTTTTATAAGATTACTCGCGCAAACCAGTGAAAAATAGCGTGATTTCACAAATCAGTTCCAATTAAGATTTTTTTTTTTAATATTATGTTATGCCTACTTTTTCATATGTCTTAATTTCTCTCATAATCAGTTCCAATTTTGAAAAGGAAACTTAAATTGAATGCGTATTTGTGTTCATTGAACCAGATTTCATGTAGGACTAAAGCACATCACAAATAATCGTAGTATTTATGATTAATTTCACTGAAGCAACACTAACCAAAAACATTAAAAATCCATCACAATTCCACATATTTTCGTCTTTGCCAAAATAATGTTACAATTTTCGCCTTTTCGAATTTTCTTTAAAAACTGAAGAAAAAAATGACGAAGCATACAAAAACATGACTTGCAGACACAACACGAATAGAAATAAATGGATCGATATGAAAGAAAGTCGGTGTCGCTAATTTCCATAAGACTTTTCAACTTCTAGACCCCATTCAATGAAGTTGTTATCTGCGCATCAAAGAATTTGAATATTTAAAAATTATTAATTATTATTTCATGATTAATTGGAGCAGAACTATTGAGCTTAGTTCGAGTAGAAGTATTTAGCTTAGTTCGAGTACAAGAGCACTTCCTTGTTACACTTCTATCGGTGTATCTCTTCAGTGGTGGCAGTACTGGTTCGTGGTGATGGTATGGGGACGCGTTGCTATTGGCTAGGGAACGGGTCACGGGGCACGGGTACCGGGCGAGCCAGACTCGACTGATTGTCGCCAGGGGGAACATTCACCTCGTTTGGGGCAGTTAGTCGGCTTACTGAGCCAGATGATTCAATGATTGTGGTACGTATGCTCTAGGTCTCGTTGGAGTCTTCTAGAGACTACAGACACTGGAATATGGAACCACACAATGACGGACGATCTTCATCACGTTATTATAAAAATTCTTGCGTTTCCTGTTTAAAAAACTGACGATTTACACTTATTCCAAGAATCCACAGATATTCCCTATTTAAATACATCGATTTGAATTTCACTTTTGTTTTCGTGAATGAAAGAATGCGAATCTTGGAAGTGCGAATTCCCGATATTCGATTGAGCTGAAACTCGGTTCGTTGTCGACGACTATGCTTTCTGTGAACTGTTTGTGGTAATCACGGACATGTACACACATTTCTATGAAATTTGACGATATTCAAAATAAATGCTGGTCAGCGATCGGGTCCCTGGGAATGAAGATAATAATCAGTTTAACCAAAAACTTTTTTTTAGTTTGACTGATTACCTTATCGACCGGACCAGATTCAGACAATCGCGTCCATCTCCTGACTGACACATTTTTGCTTAAAACTACTTATACTTCATTTGTTATTTACCAGGTTTATTTTTTATGTAAGTATTTACAATTCTCGGTAAAATTTTATTTACTATTACCCTTTAAAATGAGATTCTTTAAAGCATCTGAACTTTCTAAATATATGTGGAATTTAAAAGCTAACGCTTTAAATAACTATACTTAAATAATCAATCATTATTTTAAATCATCAATAGATAATGTACGTTCAGTAATGTACGTTCGTACGTTCAGTAATGTACGATAATGTACGTTCGTTCAGTTCTTTTTTGTTGTCATTACTTCTATTGCTTCGTGCATTTTTTTCTATTTCTCTTTAAGATGTTTTATAATTGGAATTAAAAAATATGTATATATTTTCGTTTGAAACTAGCACTGACTCGTCTTTATCGACGAAATGTTTAAAAAATTTGTTTTATTATCAGATACTATAATTTACTGATATACTATGATGTAGATTGTGAAGATAATAAATAATCTATATAAATAAAAAAATATACGTTCATTTATTCAAAACTTAAATCTCCGAAAGTTCTTCACCGATTGCTTTGAAATTTTGACACAACATTTTTTTTTTCAAATACCTATATTATATAGATGTCAAATAGGACGGGTTGACATAATGTTTTTTTTTAAACAGCTTAATATGTTGGATAAAATTATTTTATTTAAAAAAAACAGTGCCATCTGTTTGATGTAAAAGTAACACGCGCTATTGTTTTTCTTTCTGTACAGACAGACAATATATTTAATAAACAGATATATCTATGTTATTTTAATATAATGAGAAAAGAAAATTATTATACAAAATTTACACAAAAATTAGAGTCGTAATTATTTGTCTGATTAGATTAAAATTTAAATTTAGTAATATCGTATTTAAAAAAAACATTAATCACTCAAATTCATTAATAAATTCGAAATTTTGAATTCGGAAGTCAGACGTCAGTCAAATTGTATCGTTTAAATATGCGGTTTGCTCGTAACAAATAAATAGAGATTAGATAAAAATAACTTTGAAAAAAAATAATTCGCAGCCGGTAGGACTCGAACCTACGCTCCCAGAGGGAATCTGATTTCTAGTCAGACGCCTTAACCGCTCGGCCACGGCTGCTTATGTCTTTTATCTGACATATACCTATCAAATACAATAATCTCTCAATACTCAACATACTTCATACACTAATGTGTATTCAGCTTTGTTTTTATTGGGTCATTTGTGTTTTTTCTTAATTTATTGATGCCTTTTATATAATAGGTAAGTAAGATTAAAAAACTATATTTTACTTTTAAATTACTGAGCGTTATAAGTAGAAATGAAAACTATCGTTTTATGAACTCGTTTACAAATTTCAGTCTGCAAGTATGATTTCGGGAAAATAACTGTGAATTATGAATAATTGTGTTCTCCATCATTTAAAAAACGCCAAATGGAAGTGGGAATGAGATTCATTAATGTGATTTAAATTAATAAATTCTCCTCTGGACTCAGATGCTAACAAATTAGTTTTATGATGTGTTGTGCTATCTAAACATTTTAATATTGTGGATATTTAAGAAACGATTAATGCGAATTTTATTTTCACTCTACAAAGAATCGTATTTAAAGTTATCGTTTGAATTTTTCTCACTTTTACTGACAGAAAAAAAACACATTTTTATAACCTCGTAGGCCACACTTCAACTATAATACCAATAGTGAACTTAATACATAACTATATTAATACATCCTTAAGCGACAAGCTGTAACTTCTGGATAGACTCGGTCTGGTGGGGTTAGAAAGGGAGGAGGAGAAAGGCGGTGGTTTCCAGAAGAGTGGACGGAAAAACGCGGGAAATTTATAGCGGACTTGATACTTCACCGTGTTAAGTTTCAAAGGACATATGTAGCTGAAGGTTCGGCTCGGAGTGGCACTAAGTATCCCCTCTTATCTGGGATTAATTATAACACGCTTCACGTCCGCACTGACAGATGGCACTTGATAAGTTGGACGCATTAGGGTCCGGTTATATTATTATCATTATCAGTCAGTTTCGCGCGTGATAAAAAGGTTTATTAATTACTGCAGGGAGGGGACTACGGATTCGGTTTGGTTCGGCTCTTTCCGCTGCGAGTATGCTGCCCTGCTGTGTCAGTTGAGTTTTCCGCACGTTCGGGCCCTCGCAGTAAGTATGACATACAACTCTCATCATGTTTGATGTGTTCTTTTGGGATGGGGTGACTTGAGTAGTAACATATTGCCAAGTGTCTTCCCTAAGTTTTGACAAATAGTGGATAACAGATTCTCGCTAGTGTGTGGTTGGTGTAATACGGGGATGCGAGGGTGTGACTACTTGTTACCTTGTATACATCACTGAACTGCCTCAGTAACAAAATTTTGCATTTTTTTAGTGATTAATTGGAGATGTTCACTTTCTCAGTATAATTGTTTCCCTCTATTACTATTTTGGGAGATACATAGTAGTTAGTCCCAGATTTTTTGCACTGAAACAAATTCCGTATTACGTACTGTACGTAGCAAAATCCGAAAGCTTATCAATCCAAGCAATTCCGGACTATCGAATTCATCATTTAGAATGTTATGTATGTAGAAATACCAATTCAGTGAAAATCCCTCTGTCCGACAAATTAAGCATTTTCATATTATTTTAAAGAATGCTGCAGTTTAACAAAATTGCTAAAATACAGATTTCAAAATTTAGAAAACGTCTCTATCTTTTCAACAGCTTGTATATGAATATTGTAATGTGGGTTCCAGATGGGAAAATTGTACTCAAGGTGACTTGTAACAAAGGTAAAATGTAACTGTTTAGTGCAATTAATATTGTTGAAATTTGTAGATAACTTATGAATCACAACATGTTAGAGATTTCCATTTTGTTGTTAAAGAATGAAAAATTTGTTTGAAAATTGTGCGTTAATGTCTCAAAATCATTGTTACTAATGTTGCAAAAAAAACACTGAAGTTTTTATTCGAGAAAATTTGAATATTTGACATTTGGAGATATTTGAGTAGGTATAGCCTCTTTTCATTGCACAAAATAAATATAAAAAGTTGATTTTATCTTAAAGAATCTTACAATCCTAACGAATATTATAAATGTGTGTGTGTATTTGTTTGTTTGTTCTTCTTTCAAGTCGTAACGGAGCAAACGATCGACATGATTTTTGCATAGAGATAGTTGGAGGACTGAGAGGTGACATAGACTACTTTCATTCTGGAAGAACATTATATTCCCATGGGGAAATTTTTTAATAGTAATTTCTCTCTAAAACCGGTACATCACGAAAATAGGTACAAAAATAGGTACATCACGAAATCTTTTATTAATATCATTTATAAATAAAATAACCAAGATTGGACCAAGTTGTGAACCCTGTGGGACTCCACTTGTGGCACAATTTTTTTCAGACAAGGGGATTTCATTATAACAATTTGTTGTCTACTTGCGAGATAGCTCTTAAACCATATGTAGCCATGTATACAAAGCTTTTCTAATTTTATGGGAAACTGAATCAAAGACGTTTCTAAAATCAGTATAAACAGAGTACTTGTTGTTTTTTTCTTTAAAAGCGTTTTTATAAGATTTTCATAGATATTGTATTTAGAAAGTTATAAATACCTTATTAAAACGATACCTGCTTGTATTAGAGATTTTGTGATTGTGTTATTGAATGTTATCTTTAACTTCGGAATCTACAACTGAGAGTGATCTTTTGTCAATATTATCAAAGCAAATATGATAATTTCTTACAAAAACTAATAATCAATTGACGAATAAATGTTTTATTATAAATATTATTTAAGTCACATTTATTCTGTATTTATATAAATTTCAAATTCTTTTCTAACTTCCACGGCAAAGATGATTATTTGTTGAGTAGGAATAAGAATAAATTCCCTGGGTTTCTTGGTGCACCAAACGCGTTGGCAACGAAAATGGAATTATTTGCATAGCAAAGCGGATGCGGGTTTCTTCTTGAAACAGAGAGGGAAAACTTCTAGCAAAAAATTCATAAATATTTTAGGAGTTGCCATTGACGACCGCGTTATTATATTCATGGAAAGTTTCGCAGACTTCGGGCTCTTTCTGCTTTGAGGAATATTATAATGACTCCAGATTCTTTTACTTTGCTTGTTTTAGCCCCTTTGATAATATATAACATTATAAAAATGTTTTTCGGAGGCTTGGGACAGATACGCAATACCTCAAAGCTAAATATAAAGCTAATATGTTGAACAGATTATAAAAAGCAAGTAAAATAATAACGTTTTCGGAAAAAGGAAAACATTTATAATATTAACGTTTTTTACCCGTCGCGTCGTTTTATTTACATACCCTCAAATATTTTTTCATGATGATTTCGCTAAATTCGTAATGATTTAATCTAATTCGTTATGATCTCGTCAATATTTTAATGATTTTTTCAAATTCGTAATTTGTTCGTCTAATTTGTAATGATTTCGTCAATATCGTTAAGAGTTCGTCAAATTCGCAATGATTTCGACTTATTTGAAATGATTTCGACAATATCGTAATGATTTCATCAAATTCGTGATGATTTCGTCAAATTCGTTTTGGTTTCGCCAATTCCTAGCCTGCATGGTTTGGCAAACGAATATACAAATATCTAATATCGACATTTTCAACATAACTAAACCGATGTTTAAAACACATCTAAACAAATCTTTTATGTAAAAATATTATTTCTGAAAATGTTTAGATTATTATATTTTGTTGAATTTTATCCAATTGTAAATCATATGAAACCATGGTTTATTACTAACCTGTGTATAAAAAAATTATAACCATATCTACCAAATCTAAAAGCCCCATGGGCAAATAAAGGGAGAATTTTAATTTTATCACCACCTTGAAAACAAACAAAAAATCAGCAAAAGCGGAAAAATACTCCAGATCCTTAGGCATCATGAAATTCGTAGAGTTTTTTCTGTTTGCGGATGAACGAAAAGGATAGTGAAAGGGGTGTAAGCAGAATTATGTTGAAGGGTATGTTGAGAGGCTGTAAGAAGCGGTGGGGGGAAGGAGAAAGGGAAGAGGAAGGTAGGGAAGTACCTGGCTATTCAGGTCTGGTGACCAAAACAACAAGGCTAAAGCCATTTCCAGCAACGTTTGCAAAGGCTAGGCATAAAATGCAATGTTTTGTTTTGTTTTTTTTTTTATTTTTTTTTATTTGATACAATATTTTTTACATTTCAAATTTTTCCAGTAATATTGGCCTCACTGGGTGGCTTGCCCGTGCTGAGGCCTTCATTTTATAATATGAAAATATAATCTACATAATACATTTAAAGAGAAAATAATACATTTAAAATATAATCTTGTGTGTTTGTGAGTGATGTGTGTTTATATTGGTTTTGTGTGTTATGTGTAGGTTTTATTTTTATTTTATGCTATGACATTTTGGTAATATTGTCTTTTTTGTTCTTTAATCCATTTTGTAATTTTGTGTGTGAATTTATTTTTATTTTCCTTAATTTTAATTTCAAGTTTTATACTGTTGAAAGCTTTTATAGCATGGTATTGGTAGTGTCTTTGTCCAAAACTTGAATTTACTGTCGGAGTTTTTATGATTTCTTTGTACGCTTGTCTAACTGGTCTGTTAGTGTTATTTTGTGTATGTTGAAATTTATTTTTTTAATCAAAAATGTGGTTTAGTAGTGTTTTAACGTATAATTGGCGTATATCTAGTACGTCACAGCTGTTGAATATTTGGTCTGTATCAGTCAGTCTATGTTTTTTTAGTATTACCTTTAAGATCGTTTTCTATGTAATTGATAGCCGAGTTTGTTGCTCCTCCCCAAGCAATAATTCCATATTCTATTATTGATTGACAAAGTGCAAAATATATTGTTTTCAATTGTTTTATTTTATATATGTTTCTTATGTTTAGGAAAATGTATATTGTTTTGAGAAGTTTATTTGTGATTTGTTTGATGTGAGGTATCCATCTAAGGTTATGATGAATTACGATTCCTAGATACTTTATTTGTTCTGTTTTTTCTAGAGGAGGGCAATCGTAGATGTTGGTGTTTAAACATTCGTGTATTTTTACGGTGTTTGTGTTGTTTTTTGGTTGTCTCGTGCTATTTATACTGTATGTTGTGAATTTTGTCTTTGATATGTAAAGTGTAAAAATGTTTGAGTCTAGCCATGTTTTCACTTGCGAGATTCCCAAATTCGCTTTGTTATATACATTATTAACCTACATAACGACGAAATGCAAAAAATATTCCGATTTTCATGAACACGTGTTCTGACATCATAGTCTTATTTTTTAATTGATTGAAAATTGACCAGGAAATCTGTTAATTCATCCGTAAGGCCTGTAATCCCGTTTTTAATCGGAATTACAAATAATTTGAAGAGATTCTAAAAAAAATATATTTTGTCATTTTTCTCCGTATGGGACACGCGAAAGCGCATTTTAGGTATTATATCACAAATCCTCGAAAACGCTGGTACTTAATTTAAACATGGAATCTTTGGTTGGTAATTTTTATGCCAATCGAAAATATACTTTAAATTTCTTAATGACCCTGTTACGACTTCCCAATTAACGTCTTTTTGTATTATTACTCATACTCAAACGTATTAGAAAGAAATAAACACCACTAACATTGTACATTAAATATGTACATGTAATCATAAAACGTGGCGTTTAATTCCATAGTCTGAACAACAGGCACTATTTCCGTTATTTGGAGTTGATCCTCCCCAAAGATCGAGTGTTCCTCGTATTTCCGTCGCGGCGTCGTTCCCCGTATTTACGTTTATGCTAACATGAAAGCTTTCTGTTTTTATGTTCCGCACATTTCCCGTATTTTACATGACATATTCAGCTGTATGGAAAATTATGTAAACTAGGAAAATGAATTCCGCCTGTCTGCACAGGACGCAAATTACTGTTTTTCGAGTAAAAGTGAATTATCTTCTTTATTACGATCTTTGTCATCATCACTTTATGGAGAACTGTGTTTTTTTAATAACGGGTTAACTAGAACTATTTTTTACGGGTGAATATTTAAATATTTCAACTGCCTTTAACATAATATTATTTTTAACTTGTAGTTGAAAAAATTGAAATTTCATTGGAATTTATCTAGTTTATGCTTGCAAAGCAAAATAAACGTTTAAAAAAAATGTAATCCAGTGAAGCCAGATGTAGATTAGTAGAACACCAAACCGTATTCGGAGAAGATTATAATGGTCTTATATAAAAATGAATGTTTCTTTGATTGCTACCAATAAACATAATACTGCTTGACCGATTTCACTGAGAATTTCAAAGTTTGTTCTTATTAGTGTCAGGAGTGTATTATTATTGTTTGAATGGTAGAAGAAGTTGGGGACGACCGAAAAAGACTTATACGAAATATATAAAGAATTATATATAACTCTGCACTGGAATGAGATACGGAGTTGAATAAATGTCGACATAATGTTTTCCTAATACTGACAATAAGGTATGCAGTAGTGAATGGTCGATGTTGAGGACGCTCGAGAAAGACGTGCATAATCGGGTGAAAGAAAAACCTATAACTACCACCTTGAAATTCGGTTTTCAAGTAAAAACCCAGTTTTCAGGTACGATGGAATTCACAATCTCAAAACTTTAGTCCAAAGTATTCATAGCCCCGAGCAATGCCGGGTACACTTCAGCTAGTAGTACATATTTTTTTAAATACGTATGAAGGAAAAACAGTTGTCTCGTATGAAGCGTTTCATTACATATTTAAAAAAAGTAACGGTGAAGAATATTTATATATGTGTTGTAACTTCTGGTTGTCTTACAAATAAAAACTCTGAGGTCAATACAATCCTTTGGACTTTTATTTATTGATAGATTACAATGTCTTTATTAGCAGGCGGTTAGCAGGAATATCGGGCGACAAACTTGGGTTTTCAATGGGTCATATGGGTCTCAATTCCTGCATTATCGACAGCTCTGTATGTTATAAGCCTTCCAAGATTAACCTCTTAAACTGCTATATACGATATCAAAATATGGAAAATCGAGAATTTTTATAAACCGAATAGTTTACCTCAAATATATTTAGATAAATACCTTCCTAATACTTCTAGATCGGTCCTTCTAACTCCGCATTCTGAGTTAGCTCTAACCATTGTGTCACGGAGGCTTAATAGATGTGGTTTGCATTCGCAATATAATGATAATGAGAAATCGTATTTCAGTGTAGCTTTCAGGCTTTTTTCCGGACGTGCCACCTCTTTCTCAGTTTCCGTTCGGCTGACGGCGTTATTCGGGCGCGAAAGCGAAAGTGAAAATCTCTCACGGAATACTCTCGACTCCAACTAATAATGTAACGAAGACACAACAGAGATAAACGACATGTTAACCCTTCGCGAGTGACAAATTTATCTTGCTGCATGGTTGTGTAACGAGCTACCCGCAAGACACGCGGCGCCACGCGAGACCACGTGGCACCGCGTGACAACACGTGACGACACGTGATATTTACGCACCCGAGCAATTGTATTACGGTTACATAAGATATACAGTGAACGTTTGAGGGAACGGGGAATAAGAGGAAATTTTACAAACCTCTGTAGAGGAGTGTAGTTGTGAATGTAATGAATCCTAAATAACATTTGTAATTCTTCAGATCACTTGAAAACAACAACCGCACTGCTTGATACCGTTTTAATAATTTGATCTTCAATAAAACTACGTTACGAACAAATTTTCTCATAGAAAATGGGGATTGAGTAACACACCTTAAGAAGGCCCAGTAATGTGTATTATTACTTGACATTAATCATTATCATCATCATAATCGGAGATACTCGGTATCTCAAGTAAATGTCAATTCCTGGCCGCTTTTGAAATGCTCTCGGTATACTGTGCAATATTACTGTCCAAACGATTCAGCCACGAAATGTGGCTCTCCTAAAACTCCTCCGTACAAAAAGCTTATTATATAACAGTACCTATAACACCTTACATTGCTGGATTCCTATTTCTCCCACATTGTTGCTCCATTTGAGAGATAGAGAGTTCGGTTTTGGATTTTAATATGAAAACATATAAACTGCTAACTTTTGTTTAAAGCCAATGAATCCACCTATACTTCACCGCTTATTCCATGTATTAGGTTTAATAATAAATAAAAAAGCATGGTATAATTTATAAACATGTGAATTCTATAAATTAGTTACTCTAACTTGTACAACTTATTCGGGAAGAAATCGAATAATACTATTTCAATTTGAAATTACATTTTTTAAAAACGTCTACACCAGACTTCATGGCACAAAACAACATTTAGATTAATCAATAAGACTAATAGTAGTGCAATATTTTGGTATGCAATGGAAGCTTAATCAAGCTGGCGACTAAACATATTAGCTAATAGCGGGAAGTTCAAAATAAATTAATTTTAATTAATAAATATTACTTTCCTGCAGCTACCGAAATTTGGGTGATTATCGCTCGAGTGGTTTCACTACACGCCCTGCACAGCGGAGCCGTGTGGCTCGTGGTTATATTTGTATTAGCTACATAATATTATCATATTTTAAACTTAAACATATTTCTTATAACGATAACAACTAAAGAGTAACATTTATGCTTTTACGTTTACACGCAATTTGTCGTGATTCATTTTATTTTGAAAAAATTACCGGAGTTAAATGGAGAAAACATTAATGTCAGAAATCTTCCCATTTCCAGCTAACGCTACGAAAGAGGTCTAGGAAAAGCAATGAGTGTGATTCTCTTTGGAAGGCAAGCAATATCCTCATGATTAAGGAAGTATGATGGTGAAACGGTCCACGAGTAGGGTAAGTATTTAACAAAAATTGCGGAATCGCTTTAAAGCTTGTTGTTCCGGTCGATATAAAAATTAATCTCCGCATCGTATCGCAAAGTTTACCAAACTTTAAAGTCTTCGAAGACATCGCACCTACAATAAAAAGTAACGACCAATCAGCCCGGAGTAACAAAAAGTAAGAGTTGCCAATTCCTAGAATTTGAAAGAAAACCACAGCGACCTTTTACAAAAGTTTTACCAAAAGTAGCGCCGAGTTGTGCAAAGTTACCCCATTGTGCTCGAACAATCGCCTCCGCGGAAATGTACGTCACTGGATTTGTTCGGGATGGAGGCGTTTTGACGGGTGTTGGGGAAGGTTTTTGACGGTTGTTGGGAGGTTGTTGACGGGGACTTATTGAAGAGGGCACGCCACTGTGTTAATGGAACATGAGAACAAAAAGCGTTAATTACCCAACATTTATGGGGAACACCGGAACTCTTTCAGATTTTTCCGCCTTGGGGAAAAAACCGCAAATTTGCTGAATTTGACAGCGTGTTGCTTTATTTCTTTTGCTAAATTAGCTATGCTTCGCGTGTCCTGTTGTTAATTTTGATAATGTAATTTTATTGTATTTGTGACAATGCAATTATCCTGGGATAAAATACGCGGCTTAGTAGGATATACTGGGGCACAATGAGCAGTTGTTTTTGTCGCCGTGTACGTGAGACTAAATTAGGAAAAAGTGGAGGCGTAAAGCCAGGCGTATCAATTTAACTTCTTTTAAAATTGATTTGATGACATCTCTTTGCTAATTTTTTTATATATCTGAGCGAAGAATTACATCGACAAACATGAGTATTGCTAATTTATGAAGAATCTCTTCAAATTATTGGTAATCCGGTCAAAACCGGGATTGCAAGTCGTTTCCTGAAAAGCTTTTAGTAAATTATAAATATATTGGTGTTCATGCACCTGCATTTGCTTTGATAAAATATAATATCAAAATGCGAAAATATCTGTATATTTATGAACAAGTTTTCCGACATCGTGACAATATATTCGTGTTTTACAGAAAAGTTTTTTTTATTATTTTTATTTCTTGCTAGAGCGGTCCCGATGAGTTCCGAAACTCATTTTGGGACGAGAGGAACTTACAATACATAGGTAGGAGTTAATAGGTACAATTTTACATTGGTATTTTGATATCAAAATTATAAGTTTCACATACGAAACAGTACAAAAATAGAAGAGGGAGGTTAAGTAGAACAAACAAGAAGAAACAAAAAATTAAACAGACAGGGATATACACATAAGCACAGAGCCAAGGTATTAATTTGGTTAAATAGGAAACCTGTTAATTTATTCTTTATGGGTCTACAATCCCGTTTTTAACCGGATTACCAATATTATTAAGAGATTTTTAATAACTTAGCAATACTCATTTTTCTCCTTGTATAATCTTATGATTTTAAAATTTTATTTATTTGGGAAATAAGTAAGAAAAAACATATTTGAACCCATTTATATTTTATTAATCGAATAAATAATATAATATTATCTGCTTTATATAAGATGAGTCGTGAGATAAGTTTAATAGGAATAGCAATCGAAATATTCGTCGGAAGTGTGATTTATGATCGTGTTCAGAAATATGTTAAAAAAACATCGATGAAAATAAGTACCTTGTCAGAAATGAACTAAGATGTAAGGTGTAAGGAAAGGTCAGGTGGGATGGGAAGGGTGTCGGGTGGTTAGGAGGAGTTAGAGGGAGTTAGGGGGAGGAGACGCGCCAGAAACTTTCACACTCGAGTTGATGAATGGCACAACTTTAACGCGGTGAAGTTTTCAAATTGATGTATTTATAAGCGTTCACGGTGTAATTTTATTTTCCCCAAATAGAAAAAAAAACCAACTTGAAATTTCCAGGTTTCCTGCATTTAAAAAAGACAGTTGTCATACTGGATCAATTTGAGCAATTATTATTCACACAGTCAAAATGCTTTCATAAAACTTCCCACCTGTTTTTCATATCGTGTTAATAAACATAATTTTTAGTAAATGTAACTTTTACACCTAAAATGGTTTCTAATTATTTTTTTTTATTTTACAAGCAATAATTATTCGCCTGAAACACTCATCCACATTGAAAAATCTCCTGATAAAAGATACATGACGCCAACGGGTTTCTATTGTGTTTCCTATATATTGAATACTCTTTTTCTCTCTCTCTTTTTTCTTTTTTCTTTATTGCATTTTTATTTCCTTCTTGCAATGTATTTATTATGGATACATCATTTATGTTAAGCAACAGCTCGGCTGTGGAACGAACTGCCGGCCTCTGTGTTTCCTCCCTCCTACAACATGGGACTCTTCAAGACCCATGTTCACTCCGTCCTCTCCACAAAAAGACCCTCCACACAGCATCCCCAAAGATGATATAGGCCCTGAGGGAAATTATTTTCTTCAGGGCCTCCTGTGTAGGGTTAATATAAAAATAAATAAAAAAAAATTGAGGGTGTTATTATTTCATTTTATTTTATTTTTTACACATACACCGACTATTATGCTGTTTGTAATGTTTTAAATGCAATTGCTGAAGTATTTTTCTTACTTATTTTTATTTTTAAACACAACTTTACTCTTTGGGGATCTGGAGAGGAGGCGCGGAATGAAAGATGTGTCGTGAAGGTCAGAATGTTTATTTGTGAGTCAGATAGCCGTGACGAGGAGATGACGTAGGACAGATGTTGAATACTCAGGTTGCTGCGATGGTGTGGTGGTCAAGCGCGGGTCTGTGAGTCGACGCCGGGCGCTGGTGACCGGACTCGTTGTCTGTCAGGCACTGGCGATCTTGGCAATCAGTACTCCAGTGCTGACGGGAAGGCCGAAGGTGCGGTGGACCTTGTAGGCGGTTGAACGGGAGCTGAGTAGACCAGTGAGGATGCTGCGTGTCCTCGTGGTGGTCATGGTGAGTGGATGAAGCGATGGTCAGAGACACTGGAACCAAGGCGCTGTAATCCATGTAGCGTTGGCCGAGGGACGGCGATCTGGGCCAAAGCGCTACGATGATATCCCGATGGAGTCCATGAGCAGAGCCGGGAAGAATGTCCTTCGCGCAAGTGAGGTGCGCGGATTATCACTCGTTGAGCACCTTGTTAACTGATGGCGGATTGATGACAGACTAGATTCTTCATGCTGTCGCTTTTAAAAGGTGAAGAAGCTTCTGGAACAATTTGGTTGCTATGTAGAATTTTCCAAACAAATAAATAAAAGAACATCCAAGAAGCTTGTTTGGAAAAATCGAGACTTCTAGAATTTCGTTCGAATGAAGTAGTTCCGTACCACTACAACTCTATGCATATGATAGATTTTTATGGGGTACTTCATCTCAATAACAACTCTCACACTAAAGATTGTTCAATTATTTTTATACATGTATGTAATATTATATATACAGATTATTTATTAAATTATTACATACAATATCCCCAATGAATGAGGCAAAAAGTGTGTGCCAAGACCGAGTTGTTTGGCGGTCCGTCCTCTCTGCCCACCCCTGCGGGGAAACGCCGTGATGGTTAGTTAGTTAGTTAGTTATATCCTCAAAGACAATAGGCACTGGAGAAAATTATTTTCCTCGAGGCATGTGTGGAGCTAATGAAAAAAAAAAACTAAAACGTCATTGGAGAAAACAGAAACTTTGTAATTAAGACTTTAAAAATTTTTTTTTGGATGAAAATAAAACAAAAACTGGTAGATCTTATTTGAATGTTGTCATACTGTATTTATACTTCCGACTATCTATGTAGACGGATACGCCTTCACATTGTAAGCAAATCGTCCGGTCTTAGAACAACAAACACTGTAAAACAAGAATGATCTCATGTTCTAAGATTCCCGTTCTAGTTCCAGTTGAAGCTGCAATCCCCTCACGCACGTTCGTGAGAGTACGATTGAAAGTTTGAGAATTGAGTTATAGCTGTTGTTTAATGATTCTAGTTTCCAGTCCGTGACCGCGCGGCTTGTTGTGTCTAAAGTTAATATGGGAGGCTGGATCTGGGATGTGAGGAAGTTTCACAATTAAACTGTGGACTGAATTTACCCATCTTCTATCATTTTGCCCCGGCATAATCTTACCCCAAGATATCCTTATTTCTATGCACTAAATCAAAGATAGTTATCAACAAGCTAGACTAAATGGTCCATCTAAAGAACACTGTCAACCAAATTCTCCATTTTTATTATCGGACAATATCAAATACCTAGATGAAAAACTTGAAATACGTAATTTATTAACTTTTTTATAATGATAAACTAATGTTTATAAGACAAGGATTTTTATGCATAGCAGAAAGGATTACAAATTATTATAAGCAATAATTCGCCCGAGATATCCATACAAATTGAAAATATCTCCCGAGTAAAAATAAATGCCGCCGACAGGAATTGAACCCGCACCTTCTGATGTCCGGTAAGGTGTTATTAATTGGTGTTAATAATTCAATATGTACTATTACTTCAATCAACAATTACTGCTTATTATAATGCTTAAAATAAAGTTGGTTGTTTACAGGTGAAAAAATGTTTGGCATGTTGGAAATAAGCCGACGTGGCTCAGTGGTCCAGAGCACCTGACCGGACATCAGGAGGTGCGGGTTCTATTCCCGTCGGCGGCATTTATTTTTACTCGGAAGATATTTTCAATTTGTATGGTTATTTCAGGCGACTAATTATTGCTTATAATAATTTGTTACCTAATTTATTATATTTTTCATCTCATATATCCTATCTGATACATATCCTATATCAATTTTTCATGACCCGATTAAGTATTTGATTTAGGGCAAGGCATTAAAAATATATTAGTTTAGTGTTTAGGCACTCATTGTTAGTACCAACCCTTTTTTCCTCAATCAAATGTTTTGTTTTCGTGAACAACATTTTTTGAACCTAAATAAATAAACCTCAGGTGAACCTAAATAAATGTGTGGAAATTAAAATAGGTTGACATTGTGTGACAGTCAACCACTCTTACCACACGACCACATGGTTAAAACAAAGTTATGACGTGTTCCCTAAAAGCTAAAATAATAATAAACGTGTTGAAATTTTTATGGAGCATTATTTAAATTAATGTCCCTTTTAAATTAGCTAAAAGAAGAGCAGAATTAAAAACACAAAAAAACATGTATTTACAAGTTCGTTTTTTGAATGTTTTACCATACTATTAGTGTGATGTTGAGTTTCTTTCAGCCAAAAATTTAAACCAAAACCAGTCAACAGAACAATGATTATTTTGTAAGAGTATTTTTTCGATTATTTTATTATCTATTACAAATAAATTATTTAACATTACAAATGATAACAATATGCAGACTTAATTTTTTTTTCGTTATAATTCTACTACTCCATAAGTTGACCTCCAGGAGCTTGTGTTTATGGGAAGAGTATTTACCTTTAGAGTAAAATAATTTTCTAATGAATTTTTTAAACAATAATCAAAAACTTATGAAATAAATACAAACATAATATTCACATAGGTACACAAATTAGAAATATGGTTTTTATAAAGACAATTAAATTAATATATCTTTTTACAGATTAAGTAAGCGTAAGAAAATTAAGGGTACAATATATCAGGTACACAAATTAGGGACTTAATTGACTTTTTGAATTGTTCATAATTCAAAGTTTCGGTTACACTAATTTTATTTTTCGACAACAATATAGTGTACCATCTCACACCTAAATACAAATAGTGGTGCTGATCCGTGGTCGTTCTAAGCATAGGGATGGCTATCAAGCCATTAGTTTTGAATCTATTGCTTATGCTATCTGAGTGGTGAATTTTATGTGTAAAACATTATTTTTAAATTTTGATATAAGGCGATTCTCTTATACAATTTTGTGATAGATGGTACATTAAATTCCCAAAATATTTCCAAAGTAGGGAAGTCGTATGGTTTCCTATGGATGATTTTTATAATTATTATTTGAATAGCAATTGTGGGCTGTAAGGAAGCCTTAAAAGCCCCTCCCTACCCAATAATCCCATTTTAAATCTAACATTAATGCATTAGAAAACTTTTCTCAGAAAGCACGCAAAACATTTAAGAAGAGAGAGTTATCCATGCATCTCATTAAACAGTGTGTTTGTTAATCCAAGGAAACACTTCGTGGAGCAGCTTCAATGGAAATTACTAAAGTAATTCGTTTTAAAGAAGTACGAGAGGTAACTTCCATAGGGGTCCGAACCCGCAGAATTCTTTCCTTCGTCACCCTCTTTCTCGGGAGCTTTCGCGTTGATGGAACTTTTGTTACTTGAACCGCTCGACGAGACTGCTTACAAGGAGGTAGCCATTTCCACCCTTACAACCTTTAGGGGTAGAACCAACAAATGTATGTGTGTTGAATACACGTTCTTTCGTTGTTTGGACTGTCATATGCAGACGCGTTTTGTAACGCTAGCGCTGTCCTTTGAAGGTTTGAACTTTGATCTGTTAGCTTCAAATATATGATGAATGTTATAATCACATATTGAAAGCATTCAAATTCTTTGACGTGCATACCATACCTCTTTAGCGATCCATCAATGTAGATAAAGTAATTTTAATATTATGATAGATTTTAATGTTTTATTTATATATATTATTGGCAACATTATTTATTTTTACATGATAAAAACAGTAGGTTATATAATAAGTACTAATACAATCACTGGAGTTTCTTGATGTTAATTAACCCCTCGAGCATGTGGTTTATTGTGTCAGAAGGTTTTACAGCTTTGCAAATAAATCGAAATAAATTCAAACGAATCTAAAAACTAAGATTTTTCTTTGAAAGGTGATGAATAACGCTTTTAGAAATATATAATTTTCGAAATATTCAAATTTTTAATGCAAACATAAAAAAATTAAATGACCCACCTTACGTACTTTGTAACTAAAATTACTAAATAAACGAAAAAATTATTTAAAATACACACATTTTATTAGACAAATGTACAAAAAACGCTATTGTCACTATTTTATCATTTTATTTAAAAATAATTAGTAAAAAAATCGCTAGTCTACATCTCATCTCCCATTTATTACATGATTTCAACAGGATGCAAAATACATTTTTTTCCTAATTACTACTCCATAAGGTGAGTTCCAGGAACTCGTGTTTATGTGAGGAATAAGTATATACAAAAAGAAAATACTGTTTAATAGGTGAACAGTATTGAAAGTCTTGTTTAAAAACCAAAAACGTAATTCAACATGCAAATTAACATAATTCAATGTTTATATTAGCTATAAACATAATTCAATCTTCAAATTAACTACAAACACAATTTTAGAGAATTAGTATTATAACAATAGCCAAAGTTTTTTTAATGCTATATATTATGACAATATTTCATTATCCAATTTCTGGGAGATAATTTTCTTGTTGAATTGTTCATATTTCAAAGTTTCTGTTTCCTATATTTTGTTTTTGGACAATAATGTATTGTACCATTTCACACCTTAACCAAGTAGTGGTGCTGAGCCTTGATCGTTCTTAGTATGGGACAGCTATTAGGCCCATTGTTTTAAATCGATTGCTTGTGCTATCTAAGGGGTGAGTTTTATTGATGAAATATTCTTGATAAAATTTGATATAAGGCGTTTCTTTTATAAAATTCTGTGATATTTGGTACATTAAATCCCCGAAATATTTTAAAAGTTGGGTAATCGTATGGTTTTCTTAGGATAATTTTAATAATTATTCTTTGTTATGTTATTATTAAGCTTCTAGGTTATAAGGTACCTTTAAAGGCTCCTCCCCACCCAATAATGCCATACTGCAATAGGGACTGTATTAATGCATAATAGACAAATGAAGGTGTACATTTAAATTGTTTGGTGGTAAACTTCTAGATTTGAATATTAAGCGTGAAGCTTTTTCTTTCTAACATCTTTTAAATAATACTTGTCACCAGTAACAGTAAGGGAGATGCAACGAATTATACGAGACCATATGAGCTGTTCCCAAAAGCGAACAAATCAGCCTGAGGGGTTAATATCTCCCTATTTGAGAAATTCTTCCGTTTAAATAGGGAGTATTGTTAAAATAGTGATTACATATCAAAGAAATAACTTTGGATGACATCGATTGAGAGTCAAAAACTTATTTAGGTATTTGTGCGTATTATTTTGAGTCTCACTCTAAATCTTTTTTTATCTTTAACCTTTTAAAGTTACTTATAAACATTTTTTATTGTAGAAAGAGTGTTCAGTGATAATACATTTTAAAAAATTGATTTGAGTAAGTATAATAATGGTATAAACGTCTACTATGGTTCTTGATGTTTGCAGATTTGAAAGAAGACTGACGTCATCGTTGCTAACTACATGGAAATTAACAAGGATTGTATGACAATTTATTTTATTAGAGTTAAAATTAAAATTTGTATTTCACTTTCTTAACGCAATCCATCGATATGTTCAAATAAGTTGATATAGTTTTTAACAGATGCTCACCGTTGTCGTTCTTGAAAGAGAATAATTATTCAAAATAAGTTTTTTTCAGAGTTGAATAGTAATAGTAACGATAGTAATCAGTAGAATACTATCGTTCGCCTGAGGTAAGAATTAACGCATTTTGTTTTGAAATCTGAAACTTTCCTAGAAAGTCGTAATTTTATATCAATGTGAAAAGTTTTGTTCATTAAGAATAACCGTTTTCATAACTGCGTTGAAGGGTGAATTTCACCCCAAAAAACACCCCTATCGGCACTGGCGGTATGCAAATCTCAAATCTGTTTTCAGTTTCCATTTACATAAATATCGGAGGAAAAAACCTCGTAAATATTACAGGTGTATAAAATCACGGATTTTTTTAATGTCGAGAAATGTTCGTTTTCAGCGCTCAGGCATTCCAATAAATATTTATAAGCGAAATATCCATGCTGTAAATTTAAATTTACATATATATTAATGGCGGAACACGTTCCAGCGAACATTTGGGGAAGAAATGTCTCAATTTTTATTCATTGGAACGTTCCAACGTTCTACATACTTATGTGTTTACACGAGGCGCTAAAGTCCCGTATTACATATATACAATGTATGTCGTATTTCGTGCCTTTCCCTGTATAAATATATTCGTGGAAACATCCCGTCGTGGATTCTTGTTTTAAACGGACGCATTTAAAATGATATTTATTGCCAGAAGGCAAAAAAATGTCACGTAATATTCGTGAAACATACAAAGGCAAAGCAGGTGTCTATTTCATATTTGTTTGGTTTTTAATCTTCCGTTATGATGTCGTTATGCATATTTATAATGTTTAAATATTAAATTGTTGACGACTCATTACGATAATTTGATTACTGATCGATAAAAGCATTAACTTATAAATAGATATTATAACGCTGCGTCTGCGCGGTCTCTTATAAGATATTTGCTTTACATAGTAATAAGTAATATTTCTCAGAGAACGTTTCAGGTTATACCTTTTTCCAACGCATACTAACTTAAGCTTACAGAAGTTTTTCATTTACTTTATCAAATTAGTTTTTACATTTTAAAATCTGTCAAAGTTCAACAGTAGACCTAAAAACTAGAAAAATCCGGAAAATAAAGATTGCGGTGAGTGCCAAAAAGCTGTAGCTAATTTAATAGCTTTTACTGTAGTCAAAAGTAAAAAATAAATCTTTTTTACTTTTACTTTAGCGTTGACAGCGTGGAATATTTTGACATTGAAATTAGAATGAATAAAATTTCACATCCTTTTGCTATTTTACTCAAGTTTCAAGCACTCGACAGCTTATTTAAAAACTACCCTGATTTGCGTATAAAGCTGATTTTAGGCATATTTACACCAACACCTATTATTTATCAAAATTAGTCTTTATCCGAATTGCTTATTATATAATATCTAGTTTTCATGCACCTATTAAACTAGTCATATTTTCTAACTACGGTCTTTCATAATTTTACTAGATAAAAATATGTATTTTATGATGGAAACTTTTAAAAATTGCAAGACGTCGCGCATAGAAGTTAGGTGGGAATGCTGTATTTATTCTTCCGGTATTTCAATGAAAGATGCTCCCAGGGATTGACCCCTAAGGCACCGGTGCATAGTCAGAAAGCACGCCAAAAGCGTACCTTACTTGTGCTGTGCCTTGTTTGAGTTCAACAGTTCAGCTGTGGAATGATAAGCGGCCTCCGTGCTTCCTCCCTCCTACAACACAAGTCTCTTCAAGACCCATCTACACTTCTTGCTCTCCTTAAAAAATCCACCTTACAGCATCCTCAAAGATGATATACTCATATTTAAGACTTCATTTCTCGCTGAAGAGAATGATATTAATTTCATAATAAATTATTCTTTTTACTCTGCGGTTTATCTATTGGAGGTCAAAGAAATTCCCTCACATATCGTACATTGAATAATAGTGGAGAAATATTCATATCCGAATTAGTGCTTCCCATTGTTATACTTACAGATGTAATATTTACATAATTCTGAGAATCCTTTATTTTTTTCTCATATAACTGAATGCAGTGCACTGGATAATATACTTAAATTTAATTGTTAAAAACAATATTAGCGATTCTCAAACGAAAATTGACGACAAGGCGGCGGTCCTGGGCTCAAGTCCCAGATGCAGCAGTATTTTTCTCATTTTTCAGTTTCAGTTTCAAAGTTTGAGAATCGCTTATATTGTCTTCAATAATTAAATATTACAATATGAGGTTTTACTCATTAAGTTATTCCAAACAAAAAAAATAATAGTTAAATAGACTTACAGAAAAGTCAATAGATGTCGCATATTAAAATAAAAATAGGATATAGATTTCCAAGACACTATCTAGATTGCATTTAGTTCGAGTTGAATCTTGCGATCATACATAAAGATAGCAGCCAGTAAAAATCTGCATAAGGAAAATTAATATAATGTTAGTAGTTCTTATTTGAAGTATGATAAGTTAAATATAACCGAAGGAAATAGGGACGGATTAGCGTAGTTGGTAGAGCAGCGTCTCGGTAAGGCGAAGGTTCTTGGTTCAAATCCCAGATGCGCCCGTATTTTTTTTGTTGTTTTACATATGTTCGTTTAAGAATTGTTAAAATTATCTTTATTGAGACCTTCTTCCATCGTGGGACCTTAAGGGAACCAAGGAGGATTGGAGAGGAGAGCTGAGACCTGGGAAGACACATTGTGGAACCAGAAAACAGCCTTATATCCAATGACAATCCTGGTGAACTTTATAAAAAGGAGCGGGTGATTGTGAAAGTAATGAGGTAAAATGGGAAATAGCATTATGGGCCTATGGCCTAAATGCTCACGGAACTATGTATATGTAAACCGTCTTCGCTCTATAAATTTATTCATCAAGTCATACCAAAAATAAAATATATAAAGTTTATTTCTTTATTTTATATTTATAAATAAATAATGAAAATAACTGATTTTTTTTGCTTTATTTTACCTGTACCGGTGGCAAAGGGGTTCTTACTTGTCTTTTCCCGAATTTTCCAATTGTAATTTTTTTTCCCAGTATGTACCTATTTTGTATTTGTCAGTTTCATTTAGTACAATGGCTATTATTTAGTACAATAGTTTTTCATACAAAAATAAGGAGATTTATTGCAAGAAGGAAAAAAAAGTTGCAATAAGTCAAACATTGTTTAGATGTTGCATGGTTTGCATGAGAGTGTGATGCCAGAAGAGTTGTTGCTTGTAGCGATAAATGAAATAATTCAATTTATTTTTACGCGACTTAAGACATCTGTATGACGTCGGCCCTTAATCGGTTTTTGTTACTTTCAGTCACAAAATAATAAATAAAATAATTCTGTAAAATTTTTACACCGTAAATGCAAACCATGCGCATTTTATGTCTAAGAGGTCATAAAAGGTGTCACTGAATATGATGCATTTTGTAAGGTATTCTTAAAGTGCATTTCGCTATTCATAAAATTGTATTAGGCATTCGGTTTCCGCTCTTATTTCGTAAGATGCTCCTCATTGATATGAAATATTCGTCCTGTCTACGTTTGAAGTAATACTTCGAATAAAGTGGTATTCCTTCACAGCCTGTTCAAGATACCTAAAGTTAGTTCACATTCATATTCTTTATTTGTCAATAAGCATGTCAAGTATTAAAACAAGAAAAAAAATTATAGAATTTTTGATACGTCTAAAATCAATATTTTATTTATTTATTTACTATACGCCCTTAAGAGCTTTTACAAACATTTTAAAATATGAACATAACAATTCAGTGAAACAGTAATCAATATTAAAATTTGCATTTAAAATTATACAGAACCCATACAGAAGAATGGTATTATGATAAACATATATTTTTTTATTACTGAGGTATGTTATTATAGCCTTCTTGTAACTATATTCCGGGCAGTTGAACACATCTACAATTTCTGAGAAAACTTTGCCAACTGCATGCAATCTAGGTATAAGCGAGTATCTAAAAGACTCAGTCCTTTTTTTATTGCAATTAAATAGAGTTTTCGATCGACGAGTTCTTATAGGTGCATGGAAGGTAGTTAGACTTATTAAATCAGGGCTGTCTATAATACCATTAACAATTTTATAAATAAAAATCAAGTCGGAAACAAGTCTTCTATCCGACAGTTTTAATAAGTTTAGTTCTTTCATCAAGTGATTGTAGTTTATTGTTTCAATTGGTAGACCGAGTTTATAGTTAATGAATCTAAGAAATTTATGCTGAATTTTTTCAATGGAGTCAGAGTGGATTTTGAAGTGAGGGGACCAGATAGAAGAATTATATTCGACTAATGTAAGTATTTCCAAAGTCATTGTAAGTTTGGGCATATCAAACATAAGACATTGAAGATAATATAAGAGATTTTTAAATAAAAATTTTAATAGAATAAAACATTAAGGCGAAGCTTAATGCTACATCAGTATTTTGATTAATCTTTATAAGGAATTGGTTTACAATGTGAATACCAAAAAATATGCTTTAGATAAATTACAAGTTTTCCTATCGTTTCGCTTGAGTAGAATACAAATAACAAAAATAAATTACTTGTAACGGACGTAGTTGACCATATTATTTAATTTCATAAAAATTGTTTACTTTTATAAAATGTCCCTACTCCACGCCACTGGCGAAATCATCACTCCCCGCCACTGGCCATTTTGTTCCCGGCCGCTTGAAAAACTTTGTCTACGAACGGCATCGATACCGCATCGCCGGCTTACCTGCCGCGTGGATCGATGTCCAGCATTTTTTCTATGTAAAATTTACATAGAAAAATCAAATTTTAAACATTGCAAATATGTATATTTTACTTGTTCATCCCCTCGGCGGTAGTCAAATAAACACTATTTTCGATATACTACCGCTGAGGAGATATTAAAAAAGCTGTTTTTCACCCATATGTAAACCCATTTTTGAACAATATTTTTTACCCTTTTTGCGTGTACAAAAATCCAGGAACCTCGTAGCATAGTGAATCTTATCTCTTTCTGAGCGCTATGTTACGGGGGACCTCGGAAAAATACTAACTTAACATGTTTTACAAATTTGATCGCTTGAGATCATTTTTACACATTTATTTTACAAACATTTCTTATTTTTTGTCGTATCTTGACAAACAAAAAATCTAGTTGTCAAGATACACATTCTTATAACTACTATGCATTTAAACTATGTAATTGTTATTCATGTAAACGTTCAAAATCTTTTCTAACTCGCAAATTTAAGCGACTGCCTTCAAGTGTGCTACCGGCAAAATGAATATGCGACATTTTTCCGGGGCATATAAACACATATCTGGCGCGGGTACAATCCCCCACCACTTTTGGACTCAAAACCCAATGTCGGGTGCGAGTCAGGCTAATTAAATATAAGCAGCCACAAAATTGAAATGAACATTTGCTTGGAAGATTCATCTTCCCACTGTAAATTGTCCCCTTTTGCGCTCTCCGAGCCCACCGACTCGCTCTGCGAGCCAATACAGTCCACCTAATACTGTTACAGTCCACCCATCCTGGCGACACACACCACTGACCACCTGCGCTCCTTGACCTCGATATCCATCCTACTCTGCCCTACTACCTACCCGTGCCCCGCCCTACCTGACCTGCATCACTACCCACTGACATGGAAACATACCTCCTCGAACTGGAGAAGCTGGATCCTCCAATTGAGGCTCTCCAGACTTTCATCAAAAATATGCAGAGAACAGTCACAAAAACCCCCCAAAGAAAGGTTACCTTTTACCCAGATGGGGTAAACCCCTCGGCCACCACCTACCTCTCAGGCACCACACGTAGAACCCCGCCCATCGCCACACAACCGCCCACCACCTCCGCCTCCACCTCCACCGCCTCCACCTCCGCCGACCACAGCCTGGCAAGCTGCACAGCACTACCTCCATCACCAACAAAGGACTTCCCGCCTCTATGGACCACCCCGAATAACCCAATAAAACAAAAACCGCCCACGCCTCCCAAGACCCTCGCTACGACCAACCGCTTCCACACCCTGGCCCCGCCCTCCTTTAACGACACAAACTCGGACACGATTACTACTGACGGAGCAGACACCACAGATTTAACAAACACCACCACCACCCCGACTCCCGCCCGACGTCCCATCAAAATCCCGCCCATCATCATTAAATCCGACACAAACTGGAATACCATCAGAAGGAAGCTGGAGAACGCCGGTGTGCGCATCTCTCACGCCAAAGCCATCCCGACGGGTGTGGTGGTCCACACCGCCGACTCCTCCAGCTTCCGACTAGCCACTAAAATGCTGGAAGAGATAAAAACAGACTTCCACACCTTCGAGCTGCACGAGGACAAAACCACCAAGGCAGTTCTGAGGGGTATCCCGACACAAATCTCGGAGGAGGAGATTCTCCTTGAACTGCAGGACCTCGGTCTCCCGGCCATCTCCGTCTCCAGGATGAGGTCGGGACCCGACCGCACAAACGTCCCGATGGTCCTCGTGCAGCTTACCCACGGCGAAGAGGGAAAAAAAATCTTTAACATTACTCACATATTCCACCTACGCATCAGAGCAGAATTCCTCGACCATAAATCAGCCCCTACCCAATGCCACCGATGTCAATCATTCGGCCACTCCGCCAAAGGCTGCCATCTCCCCCCCCGCTGCGTCAAATGCGCGGGGGCCCACTTCACCGCCACCTGCCTGAAGCAGAGAACTGACGGCCCGGCCACCTGTGCGAACTGCGCCGGCCCACACCCGGCCAACTATAAAGAATGCCCCAAACGCCCTGCACCCTCCACAGCCATGCCCCGTCGAACTGAGGTACCTCCCCAAATCACTTTCACCTCCCGCCCAGTCCAACCATCCACCTCCTATGCTCAGGCATTAAACCCCCCCCACCAAATCCCCCATCCCCCCCCCACCCCCTCTCCCCTTCCCCCCTCCAACCTCCCCCCCTCACCCTCAACCTCCCCCCCCACCCCCCAGCCCTCAGCTACCCCCTTTAGTCTCTCAGACATATTCAAAAGTAACTTCTTTACAAAGATCGGCGAACTCATCGCTGATCTACTCCCAAAATTTCAATCTGCCACCTCGCCGGCAGACTACCTCTCGATTCTCTTTGTAGCAGCCCCTCAAATCATTGCCCTCTTTACTAATTAAATGGCTAATTCTACCAAGCCCTCCGCGCTACGTTTGGCATTCTGGAATGCCAATGGTCTTGACAAAAACATGCAAGAATTACGAATTTTCACCAACACACATAATTTAGACATAATACTCATAAACGAAACACACCTAAATCCATCACACACACCAAAAATCGCTAACTACACACTGTACCGAAACGACCGATTACACTCGCGAGGCGGTGGCACAGCCGTCTTCGTGAAAACTAAAATCGCCCACAAACACAACATCACGCCCCCCCTGACTACCATTGAAAGTACCTCTATCACTGTATTTACAAAACATTCAGGTCCATTGAGAATTAATTCAATTTACAACCCACCTGTTCAGACTTTACAAAAGTCGGATCTTGAATTACTTCTCGATGGACAAACGCCTACTATTCTAGCGGGGGATTTTAACTCAAAACACCCCGCTTGGAATAGTAGGCTCACCAACAAAAACGGACGTATCCTACATGACTTTGCAAACTCTCACCCCGACATAAACATTGCAGGACCCATAGAGCCAACATTTTTCTCTAGCATCGGACACAGACCTGACGTACTCGACATTGCACTTTTTCACAAATCATCCTGGGCATACAGTATCGAAACCATCTGTGACCTTTCCTCCGACCATAACCCCGTGTTGCTAACTCTCAACGATTTCTCCTACCCCCCCCCTGCAAAAATTAACAAAAAAACTGATTGGACATATTTTTCGCACAGAGTCGGGGAAAAAATATCCATAAATCCCCACATTAAAAATCCCTCAGATTTAGATACAGCGGTTGACGAATTCGCGAAGACAATAATGTCCGCAATTGACGAGGCCTCAAAACCTCTCCCCCCACCCCCCCAAATAAATTTCAAGGAAAACCTCCCAAATTCAGTAAAAGACCTAATTAAAACAAAAAATATCTTACGCCGCCACTGGCAAAAATATCAAAATCCCACCTTGAAAACTTCTATAAACCGTATCCAAGCCCTCATCAGAAAAAAACTTCAAGAGCACGTTAATTTCACCTGGAATTTGAAAATTCAAGAGATAAATCCACAGGACGGCTCTCTGTGGAAATTATCCAAAACTCTAAAAGCCACCCCCACCCCTAACCACCCCATTCACGCCGAAAACGGCCTCGTCTTCGACGATCAGGACAAAGCGGAGGCGTTCGCTGACAGTCTTGAAAATCAATTCAGTCCCAGCTTCAAACACGCCGATCTAGATCACATTGCAAATGTCAACCGCAAAATCAATAATGTTTTAAATAATCTCCCCAATACAAACATACATTTCACTACCCCAGCCGAGGTTATCCGCGCTATAAAAAGCCGGAAAAATAAAAAAGCCCCCGGCCCCGACGGCGTAACAAACTTCGCTCTTAAAGCTCTCCCCCAAAAAGGAATACTAGCGATAGTAAATCTCATCAACACAGCCCTCAGACTGCGCTATTTCCCGAAAAACTGGAAACACGCGCACGTCATTCTCATCCCAAAACCGGGAAAAGACCCCCTCTTCTGCGAAAATCACCGTCCAATCAGCCTTCTATCAAACATCGGTAAAATCTACGAACAGATCCTTTTGACACGGCTCCTCAAGCACATTGACGAGGTTTCAACATTACCTGAAGAGCAACACGGTTTTAGATCAAATCACTCCACCCTCCACCAACTTCTCAGAGTCTCCGAAATCATCATCGGTGGCTTCAATACCAAGCGATCAACTGGCGCCATTTTCCTGGACATAGCCAAAGCTTTCGATAAAGTATGGATAAACGGCCTGCTTCTCAAACTCCACGAAACAGGCATCGATCCCCAACTACTCGGTGCCTTCAAATCATTTCTACGCCAACGTACTTTTCAAGTAAAATACGGTGGCGCTCTCTCAAAAAAACGTTTCATGACAGCTGGGGTCCCGCAAGGGTCTCTGCTTTCTCCAATCCTTTTCAATGTCTACACTCACGACATCCCCCTCTCTGAAAACTCAAATTCTCACAAAGCTCTGTACGCAGATGACACCACAGTTATGGTTAGATACTGTTCACCCAGGATGATTACGTACCGACTACAAAAAAACATTGACTTACTCCAAGATTGGTACGATAAATGGCGTATAGACGTGAATCCCTCAAAGAGCGTGGCCGTCTTTTTCTCTCGTAGAAAAGGCAGCCGCGCCCCGCGAGAGGAAATAACAATGTACGGCCAATCTATACCGTGGGAAAAATCGGCCAAATATCTTGGAGTTACACTTGACAGACGACTCACATGGAAAAAACACATAAATATTACACTACAAAAAGCAAAAAACACATCCAACGCCCTTTACCCGTTGCTACACTCAAACTCAAAAACTTCCATACAAAACAAACTACTCATCTACAAAACACAAATACGCCCCATCATGTCATACGCCTCACCCATTTGGGGCACAGCAAACACAAAAAGTCTCGCCACATTCCAGAATGTCACACTTAGAAGATTCACCAAAAGCCCTTGGTTCGTCCGTAATAGTATAATTAATTCAGGCACGAAAATCCCCCCATTTAAAACTCATGTGGTAGAATTAGCCAAAACATTCTATGCGAAACTTCCTATGCACTCAAATCCCAGCATAGCATGTCTCGGGCGCTCAAGTCCCGACGACGAACCCACCTATCCATTCCCAGTCTCTATAACCTTCCCCCCTTGATGAGTGGACTTAAATAAAAAAATTAAAATTGCAACCAAATATACAAAAAAATATAGTATACATTTACAAACACCCAAACTTAAAATAATATACAAAAATCATAACAAAAAAAATCTTTTACAAAAAAAAAAAAAATAAAATTTTATATAATTAAATAAAAAAAAAAAAATACCTACAGACAAAAAAAAAAAATATAAAAATACAAAAAATATAGTATTTTAGTCCTATAAGTTGCTATAGGCAGCCCACTCATCGGGTAGAAAAAAACCATCCCCCAGGTACTTTACACCCTCAGTTCACGAGACATGGAGAAAATATTCCCCGACACTCGTATTTTGCACAATAGGATACCAGAAATTAAAAAAGAAGGAAAAAAGAAGACATTTGCTTGGAAGATTCATCTTCCCACTGTAAATTGTCCCCTTTTGCGCTCTCCGAGCCCACCGACTCGCTCTGCGAGCCAATACAGTCAACCTAATACTGTTACAGTCCACCCATCCTGGCGACACACACCACTGTCCACCTGCGCTCCTTGACCTCGATATCCACCCTACTCTGCCCTACTACCTACCCGTGCCCGCCCTAGACATGGAAACATACCTCCTCGAACTGGAGAAGCTGGATCCTCCAATTGAGGCTCTCCAGACTTTCATCAAAAATATGCAGAGAACAGTCACAAAAACCCCCCAAAGAAAGGTTACCTTTTACCCAGATGGGGTAAACCCCTCGGCCACCACCTACCTCTCAGGCACCACACGTAGAACCCCGCCCATCGCCACACAACCGCCCACCACCTCCGCCTCCACCTCCACCGCCTCCACCTCCGCCGACCACAGCCTGGCAAGCTGCACAGCACTACCTCCATCACCAACAAAGGACTTCCCGCCTCTATGGACCACCCCGAATAACCCAATAAAACAAAAACCGCCCACGCCTCCCAAGACCCTCGCTACGACCAACCGCTTCCACACCCTGGCCCCGCCCTCCTTTAACGACACAAACTCGGACACGATTACTACTGACGGAGCAGACACCACAGATTTAACAAACACCACCACCACCCCGACTCCCGCCCGACGTCCCATCAAAATCCCGCCCATCATCATTAAATCCGACACAAACTGGAATACCATCAGAAGGAAGCTGGAGAACGCCGGTGTGCGCATCTCTCACGCCAAAGCCATCCCGACGGGTGTGGTGGTCCACACCGCCGACTCCTCCAGCTTCCGACTAGCCACTAAAATGCTGGAAGAGATAAAAACAGACTTCCACACCTTCGAGCTGCACGAGGACAAAACCACCAAGGCAGTTCTGAGGGGTATCCCGACACAAATCTCGGAGGAGGAGATTCTCCTTGAACTGCAGGACCTCGGTCTCCCGGCCATCTCCGTCTCCAGGATGAGGTCAGGACCCGACCGCACAAACGTCCCGATGGTCCTCGTGCAGCTTACCCACGGCGAAGAGGGAAAAAAAATCTTTAACATTACTCACATATTCCACCTACGCATCAGAGCAGAATTCCTCGACCATAAATCAGCCCCTACCCAATGCCACCGATGTCAATCATTCGGCCACTCCGCCAAAGGCTGCCATCTCCCCCCCCGCTGCGTCAAATGCGCGGGGGCCCACTTCACCGCCACCTGCCTGAAGCAGAGAACTGACGGCCCGGCCACCTGTGCGAACTGCGCCGGCCCACACCCGGCCAACTATAAAGAATGCCCCAAACGCCCTGCACCCTCCACAGCCATGCCCCGTCGAACTGAGGTACCTCCCCAAATCACTTTCACCTCCCGCCCAGTCCAACCATCCACCTCCTATGCTCAGGCATTAAACCCCCCCCACCAAATCCCCCATCCCCCCCCCACCCCCTCTCCCCTTCCCCCCTCCAACCTCCCCCCCTCACCCTCAACCTCCCCCCCCACCCCCCAGCCCTCAGCTACCCCCTTTAGTCTCTCAGACATATTCAAAAGTAACTTCTTTACAAAGATCGGCGAACTCATCGCTGATCTACTCCCAAAATTTCAATCTGCCACCTCGCCGGCAGACTACCTCTCGATTCTCTTTGTAGCAGCCCCTCAAATCATTGCCCTCTTTACTAATTAAATGGCTAATTCTACCAAGCCCTCCGCGCTACGTTTGGCATTCTGGAATGCCAATGGTCTTGACAAAAACATGCAAGAATTACGAATTTTCACCAACACACATAATTTAGACATAATACTCATAAATGAAACACACCTAAATCCATCACACACACCAAAAATCGCTAACTACACACTGTACCGAAACGACCGATTACACTCGCGAGGCGGTGGCACAGCCGTCTTCGTGAAAACTAAAATCGCCCACAAACACAACATCACGCCCCCCCTGACTACCATTGAAAGTACCTCTATCACTGTATTTACAAAACATTCAGGTCCATTGAGAATTAATTCAATTTACAACCCACCTGTTCAGACTTTACAAAAGTCGGATCTTGAATTACTTCTCGATGGACAAACGCCTACTATTCTAGCGGGGGATTTTAACTCAAAACACCCCGCTTGGAATAGTAGGCTCACCAACAAAAACGGACGTATCCTACATGACTTTGCAAACTCTCACCCCGACATAAACATTGCAGGACCCATAGAGCCAACATTTTTCTCTAGCATCGGACACAGACCTGACGTACTCGACATTGCACTTTTTCACAAATCATCCTGGGCATACAGTATCGAAACCATCTGTGACCTTTCCTCCGACCATAACCCCGTGTTGCTAACTCTCAACGATTTCTCCTACCCCCCCCTGCAAAAATTAACAAAAAAACTGATTGGACATATTTTTCGCACAGAGTCGGGGAAAAAATATCCATAAATCCCCACATTAAAAATCCCTCAGATTTAGATACAGCGGTTGACGAATTCGCGAAGACAATAATGTCCGCAATTGACGAGGCCTCAAAACCTCTCCCCCCACCCCCCCAAATAAATTTCAAGGAAAACCTCCCAAATTCAGTAAAAGACCTAATTAAAACAAAAAATATCTTACGCCGCCACTGGCAAAAATATCAAAATCCCACCTTGAAAACTTCTATAAACCGTATCCAAGCCCTCATCAGAAAAAAACTTCAAGAGCACGTTAATTTCACCTGGAATTTGAAAATTCAAGAGATAAATCCACAGGACGGCTCTCTGTGGAAATTATCCAAAACTCTAAAAGCCACCCCCACCCCTAACCACCCCATTCACGCCGAAAACGGCCTCGTCTTCGACGATCAGGACAAAGCGGAGGCGTTCGCTGACAGTCTTGAAAATCAATTCAGTCCCAGCTTCAAACACGCCGATCTAGATCACATTGCAAATGTCAACCGCAAAATCAATAATGTTTTAAATAATCTCCCCAATACAAACATACATTTCACTACCCCAGCCGAGGTTATCCGCGCTATAAAAAGCCGGAAAAATAAAAAAGCCCCCGGCCCCGACGGCGTAACAAACTTCGCTCTTAAAGCTCTCCCCCAAAAAGGAATACTAGCGATAGTAAATCTCATCAACACAGCCCTCAGACTGCGCTATTTCCCGAAAAACTGGAAACACGCGCACGTCATTCTCATCCCAAAACCGGGAAAAGACCCCCTCTTCTGCGAAAATCACCGTCCAATCAGCCTTCTATCAAACATCGGTAAAATCTACGAACAGATCCTTTTGACACGGCTCCTCAAGCACATTGACGAGGTTTCAACATTACCTGAAGAGCAACACGGTTTTAGATCAAATCACTCCACCCTCCACCAACTTCTCAGAGTCTCCGAAATCATCATCGGTGGCTTCAATACCAAGCGATCAACTGGCGCCATTTTCCTGGACATAGCCAAAGCTTTCGATAAAGTATGGATAAACGGCCTGCTTCTCAAACTCCACGAAACAGGCATCGATCCCCAACTACTCGGTGCCTTCAAATCATTTCTACGCCAACGTACTTTTCAAGTAAAATACGGTGGCGCTCTCTCAAAAAAACGTTTCATGACAGCTGGGGTCCCGCAAGGGTCTCTGCTTTCTCCAATCCTTTTCAATGTCTACACTCACGACATCCCCCTCTCTGAAAACTCAAATTCTCACAAAGCTCTGTACGCAGATGACACCACAGTTATGGTTAGATACTGTTCACCCAGGATGATTACGTACCGACTACAAAAAAACATTGACTTACTCCAAGATTGGTACGATAAATGGCGTATAGACGTGAATCCCTCAAAGAGCGTGGCCGTCTTTTTCTCTCGTAGAAAAGGCAGCCGCGCCCCGCGAGAGGAAATAACAATGTACGGCCAATCTATACCGTGGGAAAAATCGGCCAAATATCTTGGAGTTACACTTGACAGACGACTCACATGGAAAAAACACATAAATATTACACTACAAAAAGCAAAAAACACATCCAACGCCCTTTACCCGTTGCTACACTCAAACTCAAAAACTTCCATACAAAACAAACTACTCATCTACAAAACACAAATACGCCCCATCATGTCATACGCCTCACCCATTTGGGGCACAGCAAACACAAAAAGTCTCGCCACATTCCAGAATGTCACACTTAGAAGATTCACCAAAAGCCCTTGGTTCGTCCGTAATAGTATAATTAATTCAGGCACGAAAATCCCCCCATTTAAAACTCATGTGGTAGAATTAGCCAAAACATTCTATGCGAAACTTCCTATGCACTCAAATCCCAGCATAGCATGTCTCGGGCGCTCAAGTCCCGACGACGAACCCACCTATCCATTCCCAGTCTCTATAACCTTCCCCCCTTGATGAGTGGACTTAAATAAAAAATTAAAATTGCAACCAAATATACAAAAAAATATAGTATACATTTACAAACACCCAAACTTAAAATAATATACAAAAATCATAACAAAAAAAATCTTTTACAAAAAAAAAAATTTTTATATAATTAAATTAAAAAAAAAAAAATACCTACAGACAAAAAAAAAAAAATATAAAAATACAAAAAATATAGTATTTTAGTCCTATAAGTTGCTATAGGCAGCCCACTCATCGGGTAGAAAAAAACCATCCCCCAGGTACTTTACACCCTCAGTTCACGAGACATGGAGAAAATATTCCCCGACACTCGTATTTGCACAATAGGATACCAGAAATTAAATTAGTTCATCTTTACCACCAAAACCAAGCGTTTTATTTATCAACAAGTGACTACTGCCCAACATCTGCCTCACCCCGCCAAGTCCTCTGCTCCAAGATCTTCTGGTGTTACCTCTTCAAGACAAGCCGGCCCTCCTCTGGAAAACCGCCAACACCAGAAGCGAGCAGAGACAACAGCACACCCAGGGCCCAATATTCACCAAGCCTGGGTGCGGGAGGCAGATTTCATCACAATATCAACTACAATCATCATCATCGGCCGTAAAGGAGCATCTCATCGGTTGAAGACACGGTTTGGACCCGGCGCCTAAATCTACAGTCTTGTGCGGACTCCCGTCCAGTACAAGTGGTCCTTCGAGCCGGGATTCTCACACGCCTTCAACCAGGATGTCTCCAACTTTACGGTCGAGCCGGATCCAAGACGATGGATCCTCAACACCATCTGCAGATGCCCTGGACGCTGGGTCTCAGGCCACGGCTGCGGTTCACGTCACGCCTGACGTAACCCCCATGCCCACGCCCAGCACTACTCCTGACATGGCACCACCTGCAGATCATGACTCACCGCCCTCCATATCTCAAGAGGATGCGATGGAGTCATTGCGACAACAGCTTCGCAGTCAAACCGAGCACATTGAGAGACTTAAAGCAGCTCTTCAATCAGCTCCAACAGCAGCAGCCCCTGCCCCTCCTGGACCTTCGAAGCTCCTGGAGAGGTCACCACCATCATGGACGCAGCCCGGCCAATCGAGCCCAGTGCCTCTGGTGGACCAGAGGTATGAGGAACCAGCAGCAGCAGCGCCTGCCCGATCTGGACCCGTACTCCTGGAAGGGTACCCTGCTCAAGGAGGACCCTGGCGCTTCCAAGGGTACAGCCCTGGATGGGTGCAGCCCGGCCAACCGAGCCCGGTGCCTCTGGTGGACCAGAGGTACTCAGCAGCGGCGCAGCCAAGGCCAGCCGGTCCCCCGCCCTCGTCACCCTGGCCCAATGCAGGGTGGCCAAACATGATGCAGCCTGGACCCTCTGGCCCCGTACCGCCCGCCCCTCTGATAGAACAGAGGCAAGCCGTACCTGAAGTGCCAGCCGGACCTGTACCTCTGGTGGACCAGAGGTACGCATCACGAGCGCAGCAAGAGCCAGCAGGCCCTGCGCAACCAGCACCCTGGACCATTCAGGGATGCCCAGTACTGGTGCAGCCTGGACCTCATGGCCCTGTGCTGCCCGTACCTCTGCCCCACCCGGGGTACCCAGCGCCGACGCCAGGATCACCTGCCGGACTGCTGGAGCAGTGGGACGTGCCATGGACACAGCCTGGACCACCTGGACCCTCTGGACCATCTGGACCATCTGGACATGTGCCGCCCGTACCACTGCGCGAACAGGAGTATGGCGTGCCGGCACGGCCAGATGGCCCGCCCACAGCCAGTACCAGCTCCATGCCGAGATTCCCGCCCCAACCTACGGCGGATGAGACGGCCCAACATACCAGAGCCTGGGTTCAGCATGATGGCAGTCCCATGGCTCAGCTGGCCTCCGCCCTGACAGAAGCCATCAGAGCTTCAAGGGCTCAGGACAGCCCCCGTCCCACAATCGAGGACGATCCACGAATGGCGGCCCTTATTGCCAGACAATCTATGGCCAAGGACCTGCCTCCATTCTCTGGAGATCCACTGGAGTGGCCCACCTGGAGGGCACAGTTTAACCAGTCTACCTCCACATGTCGGATGACCTCCAGTGAAAACTTGATCCGCCTACAGCGGGCCCTCAAGGGGAAAGCCCGAGAAGCCGTCGGCCCCCTTCTGATGGACCCTGCTCAGGTTCCGGAGATCCTGGCAGTCCTGGAGCAGAGATTTGGAGAGACTACCTCACTCGCTGCTCTGATGCTGGACAAGGTGAAGAAGCTGCCCCACCTCACAATTGAGGCCTCTCTGGAGGACATCGCAGACTTCTCTGGCACAGTCCAGAACCTGGTGGCATCACTCCGCTCCCTCAACAATGATGGCTACCTGACGAATCCAGCGCTGCTCAGTGACATCGCGGGGAAGATGCCGCCCACCTTGCGGTTGGCGTGGCTGATGGAAGTGCGGCACTACGAGGCCTCCGCTACCATCTGCCAGTTTGCCGCCTTCCTGAAAACCGTCGCGAACGCCATCCCAAAGTCCGGTTTGGTTGACCCCGCGAGGTCCCGCCCACGCCGTGAACATTCGTTCTCAATAACGGAACAGTTTTCGCGAAAAAACAGTGCTCAAAATCGTGAAACATGTGACGAAAACCGTTTAGAGAACACGTCTGCCGCGTCAGAACAGTTTTGGCGAAAAAACAGTGCGCGCCAACGTGATACCTGTGACATAAATACGTCTGCCGCGTCAGAAAAGTTTTCGCGAAAAAACAATTCAAACAAAAGTGACACTTGTGACAACAGTTTAAACACGTCTGCCGCGTCAGAACGGTTTTTATCGCGGGAAAACAATGTTTACAACAACAATTCTAGTGAAAAACAACATTTCGCGCAAAATAATCGAAAGCCCCAAAATTTGTCTGGTAATAATCGAATGCCCCAAATTTTGTCTGGTAATAATCGAGAAAATAATCGAAGCGGGGAAAAAGTGCAAAACAGTTACAGTGAAGTTCGCGAGTTCGACAACCGCGCCGGGTGTGTCGAGTGTGGTGAAAATGGCCACCAACTTAGCGAATGTCGCACTTTCGCCGCGAAAGACTTAAAATATCGTTTTGAAACAGTGAACGACGCCGGTTTGTGCCGATTGTGCCTCAATGGCAAACATTATACAAAACAGTGCAAAGTTAGTGAATGGTGCGGCGTGGGGGAGTGCAGATCCCCCCACCACCGACTTCTTCACAACCCGAACTATCGTGAAAATAACAATACAGTGGCAGACGTTCACAATATGTGACGCCACACCGAAAGTGCCGTGTTAAAAGTGGTGGGGGTCATATTGTCGGGCCCCAAGCGGCAGATCAAAACCTTTGCGCTTCTGGACGAAGGCTCCACTGTCACCCTTATTGACGCCACCACAGCACAGAAAATCGGCACAACCGGACCTACCCGTGAGCTACGACTACACGGAGCAAAAAACATGTGCTCAACAGACATAACGTCCCGCCGCGTGCCAATCACTCTACGCGGCGCCGGAATTGCTGATGAGTTTATCATCAGAGCAAATACCATCAAGCAGCTCAGCCTTCCTGTACAGAGGTACCACGGTCGCTACATCACCCCCACACTTCTCATCGGGCAAGACAATGCTCACCTTATTGTCTCGAGGGAAGTGCGCGACGTTCGTGATTCTACGCGAATATTATCAAGAACGGCGTTGGGGTGGACCACCCATGGCGGAGGGACCTCTGAACATGTGGATGAAGCTACCACATTGGCCATACGAGCCACACTGTCACCCAGGCGCACTGCCGGGAGGCATTATACAGTGCAACATGGACCATCTGGCCCCGTACCGCGAGCACCTCTGATACAGGCGGCCGTACGAGGAGTACCAGCTGGACCTGTGCCAGCATTTTCGCAGAGAAGGCCAGTCGGCCCCGCGAAAGGGTCTCCCAGGCACATTGCCGAGAGACCTCATACAGTGCAACATGGACCATCTGGACCCGTACCGCGAGCACCTCTGATACAGGCGGCCGTACGAGGAGTACCAGCTGGATCTGTGCCAGCATCTTTGCAGAGAAGACCACCCAGGCACCATGCCCGGTGGCATTCTACCATGCCCCATGGACCATCTGGACCCGTACCGCGAGCACCTCTGATACAGGCGGCCGTACGAGGAGTACCAGCTGGATCTGTGCCAGCATCTTTGCAGAGAAGACCACCCAGGCACCATGCCCGGTGGCATTCTACCATGCCCCATGGACCATCTGGCCCCGTACCGCGAGCACCTCTGATACAGGCGGCCGTACGAGGAGTACCAGCTGGATCTGTGCCTGCAAATGGTACGAGAGGATCAGTCGGCCCCGCGAAAGGGTCTCCCAGGCACATTGAAGTAAGGCGCCAAAACGTTGGCCTTTCTTCAACTGTGGCAGAGACACTGCCCGACATCAAGAAATTTTCCTCATTCAATCATCTTATTCAAACTACCTGCTGGATACATCGTTCTATTAAAATGTGTCGTGGAAAAAGCCACGAACAACCTGATAAACATATAAGAACCGATGAAATCAAGGAAGCAGAGGCCCGATGGGCAAGAAAATGTCAAGAAGAAACATTTTATCGTGATATAAATGCGCTCCAGAAAGGAGATCCACTACCAAGTGACAGTAGGCTCAAAGCCTTGAGCCCCTTCCTTGGACCTGACGGCCTACTGAGGATGAACTCAAGAATACGAGCCCTCAGTAACGTGCCCCAAGCAGTGCGGACACCAATAATTTTGGATGGTGATCATGCATATGCACGACTTCTAGTGAGATATCATCACCAGGAAGCCGATCATCCGAGTAATGAGAGAACAATGGCTGAGGAGCGAGGCAACTACCATGTGCTGCGACTGCGAACAAATATTCGCAAGATCGCCCACAACTGCCCCACCTGCAAGATGAGCAGGAGCAAGCCAGCCCCCCCCCTCTGATGGGGCCCTTGCCGCCATCAAGGCTAGCCCACCATGTCCATCCTCCATTCACCCCTGCTGCAGACGGCCGAGTGAGGACCGCCAGGATCCAGACGAGCACCGGATTTTACGTCCACCCCGATGTGAAGCTCGCTGTAATCCTGCCGGCTCCACCTACCGATGCAACCTCAACAGTACCACCAGCCCAGCACCATCCCAGAGGGACTGGCCGCCGCGGACTGCGCCGTACCAACAAACGTCCTATTTTTTAGTTCAGCATAGCTAAACGGGGGGAGTGTAACGGACGTAGTTGACCATATTATTTAATTTCATAAAAATTGTTTACTTTTATAAAATGTCCCTACTCCACGCCACTGGCGAAATCATCACTCCCCGCCACTGGCCATTTTGTTCCCGGCCAGATTCTTATATTCCATGAAGTGGTGAATCATTTAAATTTACTGAATTTAAAGTTAATGTTTGAAAAACTTTGTCTACGAACGGCATCGATACCGCATCGCCGGCTTACCTGCCGCGTGGATCGATGTCCAGCATTTTTTCTATGTAAAATTTACATAGAAAAATCAAATTTTAAACATTGCAAATATGTATATTTTACTTGTTCATCCCCTCGGCGGTAGTCAAATAAACACTATTTTCGATATACTACCGCTGAGGAGATATTAAAAAAGCTGTTTTTCACCCATATGTAAACCCATTTTTGAACAATATTTTTTACCCTTTTTGCGTGTACAAAAATCCAGGAACCTCGTAGCATAGTGAATCTTATCTCTTTCTGAGCGCTATGTTACGGGGGACCTCGGAAAAATACTAACTTAACATGTTTTACAAATTTGATCGCTTGAGATCATTTTTACACATTTATTTTACAAACATTTCTTATTTTTTGTCGTATCTTGACAAACAAAAAATCTAGTTGTCAAGATACACATTCTTATAACTACTATGCATTTAAACTATGTAATTGTTATTCATGTAAACGTTCAAAATCTTTTCTAACTCGCAAATTTAAGCGACTGCCTTCAAGTGTGCTACCGGCAAAATGAATATGCGACATTTTTCCGGGGCATATAAACACATATCTGGCGCGGGTACAATCCCCCACCACTTTTGGACTCAAAACCCAATGTCGGGTGCGAGTCAGGCTAATTAAATATAAGCAGCCACAAAATTGAAATTAAATTAGTTCATCTTTACCACCAAAACCAAGCGTTTTATTTATCAACAAGTGACTCCTGCCCAACATCTGCCTCACCCCGCCAAGTCCTCTGCTCCAAGATCTTCTGGTGTTACCTCTTCAAGACAAGCCGGCCCTCCTCTGGAAAACCGCCAACACCAGAAGCGAGCAGAGACAACAGCACACCCAGGGCCCAACATTCACCAAGCCTGGGTGCGGGAGGCAGATTTCATCACAATATCAACTACAATCATCATCATCGGCCGTAAAGGAGCATCTCATCGGTTGAAGACACGGTTTGGACCCGGCGCCTAAATCTACAGTCTTGTGCGGACTCCCGTCCAGTACATTACTCAATAAAAAATATAAATGTAAGCTACTAAAAAAAAATATTTTTTCAATAGAAATATATGAACGCGTAAAGGAAACAACTTTTAAAAATACAGTATTAAAGCTAAGATTATCTGTGACAGCTTCACTTGATTAACTTTTTTGCTTTCTTATAAAATTATTTACAAAATAAATTAAATCCAGTTTTGTCTTTGAAATCGAACGTTTCTAGACTCCGTTTGTCAAGCGATTTTAATGTCTATTACCTACAATATAAGGTATACCAAGAATATACGCATATTTAGCTTGTAGCTTCCTCTTAAAAGATACTGTCACATCTGAGACTTGAACACAGGTCCTTCGTCTTGCCGGGGCGCTGCTTTTAATTTGTAGAACTCCATTTTAATTTTTGGTTTTTCTTTTATATATTCAATAAAATTACTATTAAATTTATAAAAAAAGTTTATTAATAAACAAAGTGTGCTGTGAAGTTATTACCGTGACAGTTTTTTCGTTCTCTGAAGGCATTATCAAAACTGTGGTGAAGTAACTATGGTAAAGGTACTTTTAATAAAAACTACAGGGTTTTCTAATTAGAGGTGTTATTTTGATATTCAATCGTAAAAGATCAATGGTTTCGTTGCTTGTGTGGCACGTAGCGCCGTCTTGTTGAAAGTAAACGCTGTCCAGATCAATACCTATTGGGCAATAAATATTGGGCAACCAAAAACCGTCCCGCTTTTACACCTCTATCCATGTACTACATCACAAACCAAAAACTGCGACTGCGAAAAAATTGAACATTCGGATAATATTAAGTATCTTGGTTTAACAGTGGATTGCAAACTAAAATGGGAACTTCACATAATTTCACTTGCAATGAGAATCCGGAAACAAATATACATTTTAAAACGATTGTGTCACTTAAACTACTAAAAAATGTCTACTTTTCCCTTTGTCAAAGCATTTTAATTTATGGTATATCGGCATGGGGTGGTGCCGCAGACACATACACCAAGCTACTTAATACAGCTCATAAAGCACTTATTAGAACTATGTTCAAAAAACCGTATCTTTATCCCACTGAAAATCTTTTAATTAAAAATAAAATACTTGATATCAAGAAGCTATTCATAAAAAAAATTATCCATACAAATTGCATAAAATCGTCACCTTCACACATATCTCATTCCCAGAACACTAGAGCTAAATCTAACAATCATTTACAAGTGCCAAAAATTAAATCCACTCTTGCAAAAAAACATGAATCTTACCTCGCACCTTCCATATTCAATATTTTCTTAAAAGAAACACAACATACAACTCAAATCAACAGAAAATGTACATATAAATACTTTAATACGTGGCTAATGAACAAAAAAAGAAATTGCATTAACAAGTTACTTGCAAACCTTCCATGCTAATTTTTATATGACATATTAAACAAAAAAAAAATAAAAAAAATATTAAAAAAAAAAAAAAAAAAAAAAAAAAAAAATAATAATAATAAGAACTTTCACAACAAAAAATGTTCAATTATTTGATTATTTGATTCACACTAAAAAAAAAAAAAAATTACATATGTATGTAATAATTTATATTTAGATTATTTTATCTAGGTAATCTTTTATTTTTTAATTACATTTCTTTTTCCTGTATTTTGTATTTTTATTTATTTACTTTGTATTTTTATTCACTTTTATTATTATTGATATATGTAATGGTAGGTACTGCTACCCGGCTCAGAACAGATATTGTCTAGTGAGTCGGGTAGCGCACATAATATGTAAACAAATATTGATGTCAATAAACGCCCGGGTTACCGGCATATAAAAAAAAAAAAAATACCATGCAATTCCGGCCATAAAAAACATTAATCATCTCTCGATAGCGATCCATTCACCGTAACTGTTGCTCCAGCCTCATTTTCGAAAACGTAAGGTCCAATGACTCCGCCGGACCATAAACCGCACCAAACAGTCGCACATTGAGAATAAAGAGGCTTTTCAACAATAACTCTTGGGTTTTCCGAGCCCCAGAAGCGACAATTTTGCTCGTTGACGAAGCCATCGAGGTGGAAATGGGCCTCATCAGATTTGCATTTGATTCACTCAAGTGAATTTTAATAATTATTGAACAATAATCACAATCTGCAGAAATGTTCGATATCAAATGAAACGTAAAAACAATATCTGCGATGGATGTGACATGCGCATGTATTCTATGTATAACAAATGCGTAAAATATCCGACAACAGATAAAAGGTAGTCTACATAAAATGAGGTCTATATAAAATACGGCCTACATTGAAGGCGGTCTGTGGTAGGACGACGTTTGGCCGGGCCAACTAGTACCTATATAAAAATCAATGTTTCTTTGTTTGTACCGTGTACTCGAAAACTACTGGACCGATTACGCTGAAAATTTTAAAGATAGATTTTATTAGTGTCAGGAGTGTTTATAGAGTTGTTTGAATTGTAAAAGAACTTGGGGACGCCCGAGAAAAACTTAACGCATTTTCTGTAAATTGGTATCCAGTAGTATTGCCGGTCACGTTCTCTACCAATTGCCATGCATAAAAACCTTGTTTCGTAAACATTAGTTATAAATAAATAAGTAAAATCAGTTTAAATTTCTTTTTATAGGTTTTATTAAGGAATTCTGGATTAAAATGGAATTCAATTAATTCGTCGATTCACTCATCGTAAATTCCGTTATTGTTCAACATTCAGGCAAAACTGTAAATCTCAAGATCGGGCCCTAGTCTGTCCGCTCGGCGCGGGCGCTCCAGGAACGGATCCCACTCCGCGTAAGAACTTCTCAGTAAATGGGGAATCGGCTAGTCTGTTTAATTACATCTTCAAACTATGACTAAATGGGATCCCTAAAATTTGTGATTACTTTGAATGGTCCCGGGATCGATGTAATTCACTGCTGTGTAACTCAATTAAGGGGGGATTTCTGATGATTTCCTGTGGTTTTATAACAATTTTGAATTTTGAAGAACGTGAAATAATATATTTTATTCATAATTTATAACAAATAATTAGGAGGTTTAGGATCACAGGGGCCTATCTACAAATAATATGATTATGGCCTTACCGAAACTAAGCTTGACTCAAAAAACCACTTTTTTGTACCTGTCATCCTAAGCCACCGAACTCGACAAGAATAATTCAAATTGATAGGTAACTGCAGCATAATATTAATATATTATTTAACTTAATTTTAATGTTAGTATATAGGTATTTTGAATTAGTATATAAAAAATATTTACTAGCATACTGGGGTAAAATTAATATAGGTAGCACAACTTAAAACTTAATCATTTTTTAAAATGCCCTCAGGGGGACCATTTTTCTACAGTAAAAAAAGTAATCCGAAAGAAAATTAACAATTCCTTCGACTCAAGCATTATTTATATCGATATATCGCTATTCATAATGAGAGCCATTTTTATTGTGGGGAATCAACTGAAAAACCAAAATTTTTGGCTGAAATTGATAGTTTTGCATCAAAATGTTTTCTCTTCATCTAAAATATGTCCAGGTTCTCTCTAATTTCGCAGAAAATTGAGAAATAAAGTTTCATTTATCACATTTTAAATTTGTTTTTTAGAACAACAAGGTTTCATTTAAAAAAATGTAACGGGAAACGTACAGTTTTATCTGCCATAGATAAAATATTTTTGGAGCAAAATGGTTCCATTTGCGTTTTAGTTCGAGCTCAGCCCTCGAGACAACTGATTTCCAACTGCCAATTGCACGAAACTGAGAAAAAATACATTTATGAACAAGTGAAAATACAGAACGTATTGCAAATGATTTATCTTTACGTAACAGAAAAATTTAAAGCAAAAAAACTTGGTATTTGGCCAAAAAAAACAGATCCCATTGCTCTGAGTTTAGCTGATTTTAAAAGAAACAAGGCTATGAATGATTTTTTTGTTTGTTTTTTTTTTTTTGTCTAGATGCTACGTTTTTTATTGTATAATTATTAAACCTAATACGAGTATATTACAAAACATTCTTCATATTTAATTTCGGTAAATATCTTTTTTCTTAAATTTTATTCATAATTCAAACTTTGATCATCAATATTTTAGTTTCAGATATATTGTAGATGTAATCTTGTTGTCCCAGAGGGACGATATTTTAATTCTTGATTTGAGCTATTTATGTTGTTTTACTATCGACTACCTGTTTAAGTCTTATAAAAATAAATTGAATCCATTATGTACTAGGTTGGTGCTGATTATAAAGATAGTTTAATCAAATAACTTACAGTATCTGGTACATTTTAAGGCTTGCTGTAAATTCCGTGTATTTTTTCAATGAAGCATGTTCAGAAGCTCCGATTATTTGTTTCCGTTAGGGGTTGCAAATAATGACTAAAGTTCTTACCCCCGCGCCACTTCTTAACTAAACTTCACTCTAAGCCATCCAATCCGTACAGTATACTTTACAGCGGGTAGGCATTATCCACTAAATGTTTGGGGCCCGACTATGCACGGTTGTTAAGGCATTTGTATTTAGTGAGAGGGAATACTGAAGCTCTGAGAAAAGCCACATTTTCTAACTGTTATCACGAAAGTTTCTCTTGAATTTAAGGAATATATCCAAATTTATTAACCCTTATTCTGTAAAGTCTTAACTTTATTCATAAATGTAGCGAAATACTAACTTTTGGTGGTTTACGCAGACGTCAAGGGATAACATAAGTGCTCATCATTCAGTAATGTAATTTAACTAATTTTTGACACGTTTTATAACCGCAATTAAAAAAGTTTTGGAATTATTATTAAACAAATATATTTTCCTGCGTAATATTTTCAAAATTGGAATAGATGTCGTGTTTGTTGTTAAATCCACTAATTGATTTCGGGTCTATTGTTTGTTGTTAAAATTACCAATTGGTGTCGTGCGTGTTGTTTGTTGTTAAAATTACCAATTGGTGAGGTGTGTTTTGTTTGTTGTTAAAATTACCAATTGTTGTCGTGTGTGTTGTTTGTTGTTAAAATTACCAATTGTTGTCGTGTGTGTTGTTTGTTGTTAAAATTACCAATTGATGTCGTGTGTGTTGTTTGTTGTTAAAATTACCAATTGTTGTCGTGTGTGTTGTTTGTTGTTAAAATTACCAATTGATGTCATGTGTGTTGTTAAAATTATTAAAAATTACCAATTGTCAGGTTATTCGTAACCCGAGAATGTTTGTCTTTCTTTTTAAAAATAAAAATAAAAATAAAAATAAAAATGTGGTGTGTGTTGTTAAAATTACCAATTGGTGTCGTGTGTGTTGTTTGTTGTTAAAATTACCAATTGATGTCGTGTGTGTTGTTTGTTGTTAAAATTACCAATTGATGTCATGTGTGTTGTTAATTTTTTGAAATCCAGACATTACAAATGTATTTTGTATTTTGATTATGTAGAAAAAAAATGTTTCAATTTTCATCTTAGAAAAACAAATTACAATATGATTTTACACTGATAATAACTTATTAAAATAAATAATGCAAATGAAAGGCAATTTCCGCATTTGCGTGCCTTATAGATTCAAAAACCGCTCGACCAATGTTGCTGAAAATTTTATAATTTGTTTTTATTAGTGACAGGAGTGTGAAGATAGCGGTTTCAATTTTTTCAATGAAGTCGGGACGCCCGAAAAAGACCCGAATCTTATCGAATTTTTAATAAGATTCGGACACGAAATATTAGACACGAATCAAATAATTATTGATGTTAAAATGAGGCGTTTGTGAAGAGCGAATAAAAAGTTGTATGTATTTTTTGGAAGTGAATGGTATAAGATGTCGGGCGACCGAGACATGTCTCGATCAAGTGAAATAAATACTTTTAATTCTTCACAAAAATATAATTTCCACTTTAAAAAGGCAGCCATTTTTAAGGTACACTAGAATGCACATATAATATTGATAATCCCGAGCTACTCCGGGTACACTTCAGCTAATTCGTATATATTAATAATCCCGAGCAACGCCGGGTACACGTCAGCTAGTAAGTATATATTTTTAATTAGGTTATGTGCTATCTCTGTGTTATAACTACGAACGTCTTTAATTTTGCTTTATTTGCCCGTAAAGTAATAACCACCTACATGAGCGGTATTAAACAAAGATGTGTAACTACCTGAGTAAGTAAACAATTATGCCTTATCTCCATAGGGATAGGAAGAGAGGGTTTAATGCCACATAACAATCCGGGAACACTCAGGACTACGGCGACTCGATACTATTTTATGAGAAGGAAGGGAAACAGTTTTGTTGGCGGGTTTGGGTACCACCGAAACAATTTATTGGATAAAACACACCTCTGCCATAGGTCACCAGTGTTTCGCTACGTTTGGTGATTTAGCAGGGGTGCCCGGGTTCATCGGGTGAGGTGTGTTCGGGATGCGCCTGTCCACCAGCTGCGTTACGTGTCAGATCGGGAGAGTTTTGTAGAGACCCCTTGACCTTTCCAAATAGGGGTCTAGCACAGCGAAATCGATAACTTTAAAATGTCCAATCGATAGGGGTAATGACCGATTACTTCGTACCGATCCATAAAGCCATATATCTATACTATATTGACGAAATCTCTCCTCTATGGACAGTTAGTGATGTTCGCGAGCACAGATTCCGATAGTCAGTGGACAAAAGCCGCTGTTTTTAGCGAGGCATCCAAGGTGCCGGAAAAGCTGTCAATACGTACGAATTTTTATGTACGCTATGCAAAATAACTGACTAATTAATGAATAGAGGTGAACTAACTTGGAACTAAGCCATTAAGTTGAAAGAAATTGAACACGATCCATGGAGATCGAAACGCGATTAATCGATTCCGTTCCAACTTGGAAGAACAAAAATTGTTAGTTATAATCCTCATGAACTAATTAACTACCTTTTTAGTGTCAAAAAGTACTTGCAGACTGCCAAATGTACATTAAAGATATTTTTCAAAATTCGGCATTGTCGATTTATTTGTATTTTTTTTTACTTTTGTGCAGCAGTCTAACGTCAATTCATTTCACAGCTTATACCGATTTGCATTACAATATCGGTAGGCGTATCAATATTTCGACCATGCTAGCTAGATTGCTACAAATTCTTCAGTAGTTTGACCGATCGATCCGATATTGTAAAGTTATTGCTATATACTGGGAACACTAGAGTAATCTGGCATTTCAAATCGTCAAACGTAATATATTTACATAAAAATATTAATAAAATGGAACTTTGAATTGAAATACCAACCTAAATATGCATTGCCAGTCCGTTTATAATTTTTTGCATTAAAATGGGAGTTATTTAGTCAATGACGTCATGGTCCTGGGGGGGAGCCGCTGACAAGTTTTATAAGCCCCTCAACACAACGCATAAAACATTAATTAAGATTATGTTCAAAAAACCTTATATGCATCCAACGGAAAATCTCCTAATTACAAATAATATACTAGATATTAGGAAACTATTCATTAAAAAGATTATTCAAATAAACTGCATAAAATCCTCACCATGCCACGTAACTCACCCACATAACACAAGGGCAAAATCACAGAATCAACTTAAAGTGCCAAAAATTAATTCAACCTTTGCCAAAAAGCACGAATCCTTCCTAGCACCTTACATCTTCAACACCTTCCTAAAAGAAACCACTTACTGCAACACTCATAAACACCCAAACAGTTTACTTAAACATTTCAACACATGGTTACTACATAAAAAAAGAGCATGCATCAGCAAATTTCTAGCAATCCCTTCTTAGTCTAATTCTCATTCCTTATTTACAAACTTGTGTTATGTACATTTATAGTGATTTACTCTTTCTTATTAAAACTACTTATGTTTTACGCATGCCTAATACCTAATACTGTTGTTTAAAACTATTCTTTGATATGTTATTATTATGAGATTAAGATTTAGATTTTGTAAATTTAGAGTTCCTACGAAACTCCTGTTTTCTTTTTTTTAACTATATATGAATGTAACTATATATGGAATGCTCCATGTATATATTGATATATGTAGATATATATTTGTATAAATGAATGTGTATGTGTAAACAAATATATGTACCCGCCTCAGAACAGAAACCTTCTAGTGAGGCGGGTTACTTTCACATTTGTTATATTAAACATGTAATTGCAATAAACGCCCGTGTTTCCGGCAATTAAAAAAAAAAAAAAAAAAAAAAATTGTTCACAACTAAGTTAATTGTTCAATGAGATCTTTAACCAAAATACGAGATATACGAAACAAGTATCTGAATTTTGTCTCTCCAAGTTCGAACGGACTTAAGTGAGCGCATAAAGGACGTCTTTCAATCCGAGGAGCTTCGTTAATCTGCCTCCGTTAATTAATAAAAGTAGCGTATATCAACAGTCACCCTAATTGAATTGACAGCCAATGAGATTTGGCGGGTTTTCTTTGTCGGAATTTCTTATATATGATAGGGAATGTTGCTAACTGACCATATCCTGGTCACTCGATCGAGGGATATACTCACACGTCCATCTCTGCTGGATACACTGATCCCTAGATTCCTGCCCAACCTTCATACCTTTTATCTTCTCAGAGCTTCCTCTCCTTCATTTCCTTAATCAAGAGTCCCACATAGCACCCCCAAAGATGACATAGGTCATGAGGAAAATTAATGGGAATGGGCAGAATATGGTGAAGAGGAAGATTGAGAACTTCATTGCTATTTAGTTCTAGTATCAAAACACTGCAAAAGCTATTTTAAATACGTATATATTTGCGTTAAACCAAAAAAAACTCCATTTGAAAAAGCTGATAAAATTTCATAATATCGTAGTCATTCCAGTTTCAGTCAAACAAATTTTCTGATTTAAATTTAAGGTAGGTAAGTATGTCGCTTTTTAAATCCTTAACAAAAATAACCATGTAAAACAATATTTTCTGAAATTATTTTTAAATATTTATCATGGAAACATAATAATAGCCTTCCGAGATCTTAAAATCGACGTCGAACGGAAAATTCGCAAGGCTTAGTAAATTAGCGGTTTTCGTAATATTAATTAAGTCAGATATATAAACAGTGCTTTGTTATCGACTTTCCGCTTTTATTTACATATCTCAGAAGTTAAATATCCTTACAACAAAGGATGTCAGAGTATAAAGTTGGAACAAGGAGCTAACATTATACTTAACTGAGAACAGAAGAACACTCCTCATCTAATAAACTTCCACACGAATAATTAACTTAACTTAAGTATTATATATCATGTAATAAAATATAATTGTTAATTAATATTAGGTATATACAACTGAGGCTTACAAACTGTGGATCGCGAGCTGATAAGTGAGTATAGGTATACCTACAGCTTTTTGAATGTGAAATATGTGAATACCGCAAGAGTCCTAACTGCTCCCAACCATCTGGAGCCAGTGAGACTATGGCATCCCCAATCGGGGTATGTTGTGAGGCTGAAGGTAGTGGGGAAGGAAAGAAGATGGAGAAGAGGAAAATAATTCCAACCTACCGCTTTCCTGCCACAGACATGTTCTTTATATATATCTAACGAAGAATGTCGGTAGATGTCGGAAATCTGATTTCAAAAAACCCCGTAGTAAGCCATCAACTGTGGAATATTTTGAATTATTGTGTTATCATTTATGGGTAATATATTAATAATGAATAAAAGGCAGTAAATTAATAAATAATCAAAAGAAAAAACTACATTTGGCAGTCCGTCGTTTTCGAAAACTAATGATATATAGTTGTAACCAATTCATTTAAATATTTTTGAGGAAGAACTTATCGCAAATGGATAAATGGATCAGAATAAGCTAAAATAAAAAAAAAAAATATTGTCCCCTACTTTTAATTTTTAGTTTTATTTGGGGATAGGGCAAATTTCATTGGAAATAAATGAGTTACAAGATTTTACAAGTTTAGCTCAGAATTATTAAATTAATGTACGTCGAAAAGCAAATCAGTTTTAAATCTGTTTTCAGATGTTTTGATAAATGAACAGTTTATTTGATTTATGCGTTCTGTTTAGAAAATATATTATTGGTCTCTTTTCAAAGTTTGACAATCCCTATCCCACGGCTGGAGGCTTAAAATGTGAAAAGTAACTTCTATTTCTATGAGAATTCTGGATATAATCATATTAAATGCAGGACTTAAACAAATGCAGGGGATGATGTTGTAGAACAAGATATAAATTGTAGAAATTTGTAGGAGATGCCTCTCGATAAACTTATAAGACGGATTAATTAATTTTAAACGCAGTAATATAATGAAGAGTCAGAAGAGGAGGGAAGTTTTTAAGCATTATTATAAAATGTACGAGATTGAAAAGTTATGACTTGTGATGGCAAATTCACTTTTAGGCATAATTTTAATATACAGAAAACAAATAACTTCGTATACACCTATGTTTATTCAAAATATTTGACATGTTTTGAAATCAGTGATTAATCCATTGGTTGGGAAGAAGCCATTGGTTTTGAAACATGTCGATTATTTTGATTAAATATTGGTGTATGCAAATTTATTTATTTTCTTAAAATTTTAATAAATTTATCCAACAGGATGAATTTTTTTTAACTCTCTTTGGGTTTTCTTGTCATGATTTGTTTTGTCTTGTTTATTTTTTTCTCTCCTATATTTTTCCTCTGTAATCAGCCATAATGTATTTTTAAACATTTGCGACTGGATAAGCACCCATCTGTAAATTCCTACCTTGGGTCTGTGTCTGCTTATGTGTATTCCATGTTTGTTTATTTAACCCTATTTGACTTGATAAGCATCAATCTGTAAATTCCTACCTTGGGACTGTGCATATGGGTACGCCATGTTTGTTTCTTTAACCTATGTGACTTGATAAGCACCCATTTGTAAATTCCTACCTTGGGTCTGTGTCTGCTTATGTGTATTCCATGTTTGTTTCTTTAACCATATGTGATATGATCAGCACCCATCTGTAAATTTCAACCTTGGGTCTGTGCTTTTGTGTATTCCAGGTTTATTTTTTTTTTTTGATTCTCTTATTGTTTGTTCTACTTAATTTCTCTTCTTTGTACTGTATTTTATATGAAATATATATTTTTGATATCATTATACCTGAAAATGGCAAATATAATTGTATTATCTCGTAGTTATGTATTTCAAACTCTTACCTTCCTAAAATTAGTTTTATAACTCATCGGAATTGCAATTGAATTAAACTATCGATTGTGAATATGTAAATTTTAAAAATAAAACAATTTCATAAAGAACTAGAAAACATATTGTTATTTGATAACAATATATTTTTTAAAAACCGTAAATTAAACTGTTATGTAAATCATTTCATCTGTGTAGAAATAAGATGAATAAATCCATAATATAGTATTGTGTTATTCGGGCCTTCAAATTCCAAGTAAAATATTACAGCTCTGCAACATAAATCGTTATACGTTAATTTTATACCCAAAAAAGAAACGTTTTTTTAATATTAATATTCAAGTGTTACATATAAAATTCAAACGAGTTTATAAATCTTGTGAAGTGTCTTTATTTTTAATACTGGTAATTCGTGGAGAAATTCAATTAAAATGATAAATAAAACAATTTAAAACTTTATCAATTACTATATTTTTTGACCGATACCGGTTTGAGCTTATATATCCATCTTCAAATTGGTACAATTATTTCTTAAACTATGGTTTATATACACAACATTTGGGGGAGGGAGTAAGTCAAACATTATCATCAAAACATTGACAAAAAATCAAATCATTGTAAATCAGGAATGGTATAAATTCCGACTTTATGTCCGGGTTAAATCTACCCCACAGGAAAACCTAAACCCGTCCACACACTTTTCCACTTATTTTTTCTTATGCAAGTGCATTATATAAGCATAATAAATACAAAATAATACAAAAAAAAACACGTCAAATCACCAGAGATCAAATGGGAAAATAATTCACCGACTCCAGATATTTTCATATCAGAGGGATCGGCTCGGTAGAACTTCTAATTGGACCAATAAATCCTACTGATCCTTCAATATAAATATTTAAAAAATCTTTCGTAATCCTACATGTATTTAAAATGACTGATTTTGTATTTTTATGTCTAAAATTTTTGACAGATCTAATACGCCTAAATTTGATTTCATTATAATTATAAGGTTTTTCTCATCTTCGTTGCTATGTGTTGTTTCACTATTGGTTTTACAAGTGTGTTGTTATAACGAGTGGGAATAATTATCTCTATTTTAGAGATAACTCCCCCCCCCCCCCCTCCCCAAATGTTATGCATGCAAACCATAGTTTAAGGAATCATTGTACCAGCCCGAATATGGCTGTAATAGTCAAAGTCAAACAATAAAATAAGTGGATTAAAGTTTTAAATTGTTTCAATATATCATTGTGAAATGTCGTCATAAAACACAAACGGTCCAATGTAATACAAACGTAGGCAGTAAATTGTACGAAAACGAGTTAACAGTTTCAGATTTTCTCGAGGCTCTGCCGGAAATAATGTAAACAGAGCTGGTAACACTGACCGCCCCTAAGTGATATTTAACCATCGGCAAATAAATAAGGGTTGCTGAAGTGGCCCTGGACGGGGCCGTAAATCTCCCTAATCCGTTGCTGGGCGGCCATCGCCCATACAGAGTAAGAAGAACCCGGATCTACATTTGATTAAATGTGTTCAATTAAAAACACTGTGCTTCAAAATGAATTCAAAAATTTCGGGTATTTTTGATTTTAGTAATGACTAATTTCACAAAACAAAACTGAGTGAAAGATATTGAAATTTAGAAGTTTCCCATCAAATAATAACAAAGATTTTCTAAATCCCGTTTCACCAACATTAACACGCATATTAGAAACACTACATCTAAGGTTAAAAATATATTAGAAAAATACACAAAATAACTTTGTTTACATCACTTTTAATATATATATATGTATAACCTCTACATGTTTCATGAACAATGTTCACATCATCAGGAGCAAGTATATACTAAAGTCAAAAATTAAATATAGATTACAATTGAACAGTGGAAGAAGCGGGGAAGGGTAAAAGTGGGCAGAGTTTTTCAGAATTGGGAATTACAATATTTTCAATTTCTAGACGGGAAAGACAAGTTTAGTGGGAAAATATTTAAAAGTGGGTATGTAAAAATTTTCTGCTTATTAACTAATGGGTCGCACAGTCAAACATGATAATTTAACAACAGTAGTGAAACTAGCTTGGGTCGCACAGTTAAACATGATAATTTGATGACAGCAGTGAAACTAGCTTGGGTCGCACAATCAAATGTGATAATTTCTTCTTGGTTGTCTCGAGCGTTATTCTTACGTGAAATTTTGAATGAATCTTTTTACATTAGCTCCGTAACAATTAGCTCCGTAATAACTTACGTACTTAGCTCCGCAAAAAATATTAAATCGCAGACAAAAGTTAACAAACTACAATATAAAAAGTGATCAAACGGTACAGACTTTAAACATCAACAACCTGCTAGATTAATAATAGCCAAACTCTGCATTAAATTCCATTAAAAGTGTACGAAATAAAAATAATCAGAAGCTGTCGAAGCAAAGTGCGCTAAGTGCCTAAACTATATCAAAAGTGATTAGTGATTTTATGTTCAATGTAACATATCGCCAAATTACTTAACAATCACACTCTGTCATTCAATAATTATAAAAGTTAAAATAATCAGTAACTTGAGAGTGAGTTAAGTGCAGTAAAATCAAAGTTATTTTCAAAATAGCCTTATCATTGTCACAAACCGAATTACATACATTATAAAGATCGAAATTGACAATATTTTCCAACCATACCGTAGCTTAGTTTGTTAAGCGGTCGATTTTTGATTCAGTTCGTTATAGCAACGGCGCGTGATCGATCCTCAAGTAAATCAACAGATTTTTTTTTGTATTTATTGTCCCTCTGTGCATCAGTCACGATACTGTGGAATTTCAGGTACATTCAAATTCAAAATAAATATTTAAATTAAAAATGAGTCGACAGAAAAATGCACAAAAGAAATCAACGACATCTAGCGACGCTGAGGAAGATGACAATAAAAATTATTACTTATATCGACAAAAACTTTCGAGAAAAGTGCGAAACAATTAATACCAAACTAAATATTCTGCCAGACATAAAAGACTCCATCGGCTTCATTTGCGCCGAGTAAGAAAACCTGAAAAAAATGTTATCCGATTCTTTGAGCACAATAAAAAGTCTACAAGCTGAGAATGTTAAGCTGAACACAGAAGTGCGCGATCTTAACGCGCGCATGTCCCACATGGAACAGACAGCCAGGGAAACCAACGTCGAGATCCAGTGCGTACCTGAACATAAATCTGAGAACCTGTTATCGATCGTAAAACAACTTGGAACCGTGATTTCCCGCCCCATTTCCGAGTCGGAAATATTTAACATTCATCGAAATTCATTAAAGCGAAAGAAGCTAATTATTAATTCGTGTGGATCAGTAATGGTAAAATTCTTGTTCGCAAAGATGAACACTTTCACTAGTGGTGATCCGCAACCAGGACTCGTTAGCTTCGCTTGTCTGATTCCTACCATATTTTGTCTAAATTTCAATTGGTAAATGTATATGTGTATGCATGTACGTGTGTATACACCTAACAGTGTTCTATTATTCTTTACTTACAGTGTTCTTATTGTAATATGTTGTAATAACTTTGAAGCATATTATTAAGCATGTTGTGTTTATCTGTAATTGGTGATAATATCAACCACGTTAGATGTAACTGTATGTGCGAGAGATTTTGATATGAATCACTGTTGACAAACCTAAAAAAAAAAGTGTACCCAAATTTAAGTATCATTTTCAAAATTTGGAGCCGCTTGCCCTATAATCTATTGATATTTTAACAGATAATAATTTTAAAAATTATAATAATTTTATAATAATTAATATAATAATAATTATAATAATTTTAATTGTCCTTCAAAACTGGAATTATACTAATATAATATTTTTAAAAACAATATTCAAAATAAAGTTGCACCCTTTAAAAATAACAGACATCTTAGACAAACGTCAATACTTCCTACTCATAAATGTAAAAAAAACTATAATAGGACAGTTAAACCTTGAATATCTCTGAGTTATATTTTTTAACTCATTACCAGAAAAAAATAGAAACATGAATGCAAATGTAAAAGAATTCAAAAGCCACCTTAAAGAGTATTACGAACACTTGAACTGAATAATATCAAATTTAAACCAATATAACAACACCCCCATATACACAAGCCCTGCTTATTTATGTGGGTACATCAAATACTTATATTATATTATGTAATTAATAACTCTATTATATTTTGTAATGTAATTCGTGTATCTTTTTTTTTAATTAATAAAAAATAAAATAAAAAATTTCCTTGATATTTTCCCGGGCTGCACTGGTAGAATTAATATTTTCAAACCCCCACTCTCCAAAAATTTCGAGCTATTTGAAGTGAAACTTCTTTACGCGCGTCATGCAATTTCGAGGACCGGAGTAAAACCGACTCATGACCGTCACGAAAAACCGTGATCATTTCGCTATAGGAGCCTATCTAATATTATATACCTAGTTTAGGTCACCCTCCAAACTCAGCTTCGCGGTCTAGAGGCAGAACGCCCGACTCTCGTCGTGAAGAACCGCGGTTCGATCCCGCTTAAACTATTTTTTTTTTCTTTTTGTGATTTTTTTTAATACGAGGAAAAGTGATAAAATGCTCTCGTGCTGCGACTTTTAGATATTTTGACTACATGATATTTTAGTCGAATACGTAATAACCGCGGTCTAGAGGCAGAGCGTTCGACACTCGTAATGCAGGACCCGGGTTCGAATCCCATATTTTTATAACTTTTAATTTCATTATCAACGATTTGTAATAATGTAGTAAAAAATTACATAAATTTCTTAATTTACCTTTACTTTACTTTACGGTACCTATATGATATTTTGGTCGAAATATAGCTTACAAATCGAGCCGATAGAGTCGCTCGGTATTTTGATTAATTATTTTTATTTTGAATCATTAAAATTACTAATCAAGGCCCTATATGATATTAATTAATTATTTTTATTACTTCACTTTACGGTACCTATATGATATTTTGGTCGAAATATAGCTTACAAATCGAGCCGGTAGAGTCACTCGGTATTTTGATTAATTATTTTTATTTATCAACGATTTGTAATAATGCAGTAAAAAATTACATATATTTGTTAATTTACCTTTACTTTAATTTGCGCGAGATACCTCTCCTCGCGGTCTAGAGGCAGAGCGTTCGACACTCGTTCGAATCCCATATTTTTATAACTTTAAATTTTTTTTATCACATGCTACTTATAAATATGTCAATAGACAGAAAAAAAGAGAGAATGAAATGAAAAGAGAGAGAGAAGAATACTAAAAGTTTCACTTCCGTCGTGCGTAGGCTTGCCACACACTGTATTTTTTATTTTTAGTAGACCTTTTTAATAGAAGATAGGTAATTTTATTTTACTTGGTTTGTTAAGATCATTTGCAATCTGAATATATTTCATCATTTTTATTCTTCAGATCTTTATTTTTCTTCTTACTATCTTTTTACAGAATATTTTATTTCTTTGTTAACTTTTTTCACCTGTTCGACCACTTAAAAGTAATTTACATATTTTCCAACAGCAAATACAACTGAAATAAATACATTGAAATTTGAACCGCTTAGCATTTCATTTACAACGTATCAATATTTTTTTCTTCACTTTTGATTTGCACAAGTCTTCAAACGATACAGAAAATAATGTGTAGCGATAAACAAGTAACGTAAAATGTATTCTTTCTTTTGTCTCGAGACTCAACAGCAAAATATGTGCGTGATGGGGAATAAATTCCCAACAATTGAAGGAGCACGCACTCTGGAGGCTTTCTCTGTAATATCCCTTCACTTTATCCCCTTCCTCTGCCGGGAATCTGTTCCAACTAACGATCCATTACAGAGTATTAGTGCCAGCGCCATTTGGAAAGCAAAATAAGGATAATTGAATGCAGTGTGTTAAAATGGGGCGAGAAAAGGGGCCATAAAGAAGATGCAAAGCTGAGAAGAATAGATTATTATATATTTACTTGCTCGAGTTCTGTGTACTTGGGAATACCCTTGCGTAAGTACACTGTCTTCGAGAAGTCGGAATGGCCTGGTTTACGCAATTTACGCAAATAAATTACAATAAATAAACTCTGTGTGTGTGTTTTTGTTATAAAATTATTTTAAATCATATCTGTGTGTGTGTTTGATGTGTCTTCTATTCGAACAAATAAGTAAATATGAAATGTAATATGAACATTTACTTTGTTGTTACAATGTGCAGATTTATTTTTTCACATCTTGTGAACATGCTGATGTATTTATTTAATGTCAAGCGGTGTAAGATTACGTAATGTTGGTTGGTTAATGATAATGTTTCAAATAATTAAAAGGTGTTGAGTCAGTGACGACATTGGTTTCTATAAAAATTATTCTTTGCATAAAAACCAGGAAATCTTTATTTGAAGCACTGTCTTTACTTCCCGGTTTGATCCGCAACTTTTGAAACAATAAGGAAGTTGAGTGAAAAATATTTTGACTTATAAAAAATATGTTCATGTAGATCAAAAAATATCGATTCTAAATGTATAAATATATTTCTATATTATTATTCTTAGAATTAGTTAAGCGTTCTTGAAAAAGCATTCAATAGCAATAGACTGTATATGCTCCACGATTGGTCGAAAGAATTCTGACGTCACATGTGTCGTGACTTGTACGTACAACGGATCACTTATGGTGCATCTCTTTCTATTGCATGAGAGATGGTCGGTTTAGATGAGAGAGGTGTATAGGCCAAACGTTTATTTAAGTTTGTCAAATATATGTACGTATTTGTTGTTATTATTATATGAAATGGATTTCTAAAGATACATATTCGTATAGTGCTTTATAATAATATGTTGTTTATTGCATAACTTAGAAGTTTTTATTATTATACATGTCACATAACATGTGATACACTTCAGGCCGCCGGCCGCCCAGAAAAGTCTTACAGTGAACTGGGCTGTAAACCGTTATTTTACTTTTGGTCTTTACTTTTCTGCGCGGTGGTCCTGAATTCGCGCGGGGCAAGTCAACAAATAGCGACGACAAAACAGTACCGGGCTTGAAAATCAAATATTCTAACTTAAAATATTAATTTAACTATGAAATCTTAATCAATTTTCTTTTTTTTTTAATAACATCAATTCTAATAGACGGTTACCATTGGTAAAAAAATTACTGGAATTCCTTATTGAAGAATTAATTTTTTTTCCATACAAAATCTTTAAGCGACGTGGTTCTTACAGTTTGAATGACGTCACACCCACACCGCTCGGATTCCGCTCGTTTTGGCGGGCTTAATAAAATTCAAACTTTGAGAATTAATTTAACTATGAAAACAAACTTAAAAAAAAAAAAAAAATACTCGTATTTAAGTTTGAATGCGAACATTGATAAAAAAAAATTAAAAAAATGGACTCAACTTCCTTATTTTACCACGGATATTTCAAGATATCATAAAATCCAGTTATGAAACGCGGTACAAATTTCTCATATGGTTAAGCTTCTGAGAAGTATTTTGCGTATTAAGTATAAATAATAGTTCCCAGATGAATGGGGCAGTGAGTCTGTCACAAGGCCGCCTTAAGGAAGACATTATAACTATTATTCTGATTTGATACATTCAGGCTTTATCATATCTTCCCTTCACAACCTTTTTAACCAGAGATAAATGGGTGTCCCAAAAGCGTTGACCTAAAAGCTTTAGAATGCCTCCGTTTCTATTGCCAAAAGGAATTTTGGGATTATGGGTCAACTGCACGCAACAGAAAATATCTAGAAGTGTAAATCATACCGATTTTAGAGAAAATTGATGATTATGCAAGTTAAATTATCTCAATATAGAAGTAGCCATTTAAAATAGTCTAATTTCGTGCCTTTACGGTGGGTACGAGTATATTTTAATACACAGACTAAATCGAAACTAAAATTACATAAAAAAAACTAATAACTATTTACAATGAGGTTGTAGAAAATTCCATAAAAAAACTAATAACTATTTACAATGAGGCTATAGACAATTACATATGAAATAATAACTATTCACAATGAGGCTATAGAAAAGTACATACAAACTTATAACTGTTAAAAATGAGGCTATAGAAAATTACAAATTAACTTAAAACTATTTTAGATACATAAGTGAATTTTTTTGGAGTTTTTTCGGTGTATTTTTAATAAAAACTATCTGTTATTTTTGCAAATTTGTCATTCTAAGTACCAAACTAAGAATAATATTATGTTTACAATTTGTGTCTTAAAAAATGTGCTGCATTTTCAATAGAATCAGTGTGAACGTTAAAATGCGGTGACCAAATAGATGAGTTATTCTCAATATGGCTCCGGTATAATGAAGTACACATTTTTTTAAATCAATCTCTTAATTTCAGTAGGTACATTTCATTATGTTAATGGTTTGGTCAATTTTGGCAGAAGTTTAGAATAATTGAGCTTACTTCAACACATGGACACTTTCAAAACACACTTCTATCGGCTTTTATCTTGGTGGTCAACTTCCTTTACGCATTGTCTCGATATCCAATCGTTGGACGCACGTTTGGCGGTTTCGTATAATTTTTTCACATTCGTGTAACGATAAAACATTACTTGGGAATGGTGCTTTGGGGCAATCTCGTTAGATGTTATTATTTTAACACTACAAGACTTCAATCTTTTACTTTTAAAAAGATTTTTGTTTAGTTTGTTACCGAGAACTTTATTCGAAATAGTTCTTCGTATTCGATACTTGACGGTTACGCTAAAACTAAACGCATAAAACCACAGTAATTTAATTTGTTATTATTATAAAAATCTAGTGCATTCATTTTTCGCAAGAACACACACAAAATACAATAATATCTTCTCAGACGCTGATTTTTCCCTTTATTTTCCTTAAGGCGAAGTTTAATGCCAAATCACTATTTTTATTGATCTTTCTAACGAATTGGTGTACATTATGAATACCAAAAAATATGCTTTACATTTCATTTGTATGTTTTTATTTTATTTATTTCTATACATACATTACAGTTTCTACCAAATATTTACATTTGTATATGATACATAAATTTAGAACTGTTGTTAATATGTTGTTTTTTTATTTATTTTTTTTATGCTGGGTTGACGTAGGTTTGAGTAGGTGACACTGTGGTGGGTAATGTTATATGTTTCGTGAACACCTCACTGGGAGAACCTGTACTGAGGTGTTTACGTGGTTATGATTAAATGGTACATGTATTTATGTGTATTGGTTAAATTTTCTTATAAAAAAGTGTAAGTTGGGATTTTAATTTTTTTTTATTAATGGTTATTGTACAATGTTATTTAAAGAAAAAGGAAAAAAATATTTATTTATGTGCACATATATACATACACCCATGTATACACATACATATATAAATACACATATATGCATGCATACACACATATAAGTAAACACATGTATACATACAATATACATACATACACATTCATCCATGATTATGTTTGGTTTGGTGTTATAATGTTTTGTATAAAATGGATATCTTGTTTTTTGATCCAGGCTGTGACCAGTTTTTTGTGAATGTTTGTGTATGTATTTCCCATTAGTAGTAGTTTCAGAGTGGTGGGCAAAAAATTAAAAAGTTTTGTAGCGTAATACTGGAAGTGTCTTTGTCCATGTGTGGTGTATGTTATCGGTATGTTCAGGGTATTTTTTGTTGTCGACCTTGTTTTTATTGTTGTTTGAGGTGGTATTGGAATGTGTAGTAACATAAATTAAAGGTTTTGCTATCGTTTCGCTGAATTAGAATACAAATAACAAAAATAAATTACTCGAAAAAAATATAAATGTAAGCTTTTTCAATAGAAATTTATGAACGCGTAAAGGAAACAACTTTAAAAAATACAGTATTATAGCTAAGATTATCTGTAACAGTTTCATTTGATTAACTTTTTGCTATCTTATAAAATTATTAACAAAATAACTAAAAACCAGTTTTGTGCTTGAAATCGAACGTTTCTAGACTCCGTTTGTCAAGCAATTGTAATGCCTATTTTTTATAAGGTATACCAAAAATATACACATTTTTGGCTTGTAGCTAGCTTCTTCTTAATTGTTATTATTTTTACTGCGCTACAAACGAAATCAATAGTCTCAAGATCCGTATAACTGAATGTCTAGAAGCAATAACTCGTTGGATGTCTTCAAACAAGCTGAAAATGAATGCATCTAAGACGGAGTTTCTCTGGGCGGCCACAAACAAACGTCAACATTTCATAGACAATTCACCTATTTCTATTTCCGGCAGCGATATCATCCCAAAAACAACAGTCGAACTTCTCGGTGTCAATTTAGATTCAATATTTTGTTTTAAAACAATAATAGAACTGTAAGCACCGGTTTTTTTTACCTAAGACAACTCAAGTCTGTCCGAAGAAATCTTCCTACAGAAGCAACAAAACTACTTCTCACGTCTCGATTATTGCAATGGAATTTATTCCAGCCTTCCAAAATATCAAATTGACAAACTTCAATCAGTGTTTAATGCATTAGCATGGCTCATATCCGGGGTTTCAAAATATTCGCACATTTCAGAATACCTGCGTAACCTTCACTGGCTCAAGTGCCCTGAAAAAATCCAGTACAAATTGTGCTGGATGGTGTTTAAATCTATCAATGAAATGGCCCCACCCTACATCTCTGAACTATGCGTCCCGGAAAACATTGGTCTGAGGCAGTCAACTCTTAGATCAGCAACATCAGCATCTGTAGGCAGACTGATGGAAACTAAGCGCAAGCCAAATACTAAGTTTGGTGATCGCGCTTTCGGAGTATCTGGGCCGAAGGCTTGGAATAAACTCCCTCCGGATCTAACATCTATAACAAGTCCAACAGAATTAAGGTCTAAACTAAAAACTTACCTTTTTAAGCTGTCATACCCTTAAATTAAATATACCATTCCCGAGAGAAAGTCCAGTTATATCAAATTAGTCCTAAATCCTGTATCTAAATTTCGCTAATAAACAATTAGTTAATGTTAATTAAGTGTTAATCTTAAGTGACCTACCAGGTAAGTATTGTACTGTATATTATCTCCATAAATAGTTAGTAATAACATAGATCATTGTAGAAATGTATTATATATTTGTACAGCGCCTTTGAGGTGATTTTGCACAAAAACGGCGCTATACAAATCATCCAAATATTATTATTATTATTTTTCCTCAGTCAATTTACTAAATATATATTGTAAATAAAAATCAAGTAATTAATGACGAACCCTCTACTACTGATATGTGTAAGATATTTTCTCATATGCGTTATGTTGTTTTTCTTTATTTATTTATGAATTATTACATAGATTATTATTTTATGAATTATTACATAGATATTTAACAATATCTTTTTTTTCTGTGGATTCTACTTTATGTCTTTCTTTAATTGTTTTTGATCTCCTGTATATAATATGAATTTTAGGTAGAAACTTTACTGGTTCATGCGACCAGGTAACATGTAATTATTTCAATAAACTTCAACTGTTTGTTTCTCTAATGAACTAAAATAAAAATAATAAAAATTTGAAACTCGATTACCTCGCACAACACGGTTTCACTTCTACACATATAAACACACACAATCTACACATTTGCCATGATGATGGATACTGTAACGCTGTCCAAAACTTTGACATAAGATGGGAGAAGCATAACACGGCATAAGACCCCAAAAATAAATCACGATAATATCTACAGCTATTTCAAGCAACGCTTCAAAAAATTCTGAATGTCAATCTCTCTCCCCTCTGGAAAGAGATGAAGATAATATACTTTTTTTGTATTTCTCTGGCACTAACTATGTATTTATCAATTTCTAGTAATTTAGTTTTTTTAAGAGTTTTATTTTAAAATGAACACTTAATATACAATCACAATCAGAAACTTTAAATATAGGATCAGGGAACATGCATTTTGTTTACTGGACAATACCCGTTAATAGTTGGCCAATCATTTGTTAGAAATAGGCCATGGCTTCAATATAAAACAACGTTTAAACATACTAATATTGAAGCATATTTCAATTTGCCCACCTTAGATAATTCCATATTCTAAGTATGGACGTAATAACACTACCCTAAACTTGTGGCTCCAACGTTAGCAGGTGATTTTTATAATAAACTGATTATACCCGAATTAAAATAGTGATCTTTATTTATTAGGTGTGTTGCAAATTCTGAAAAACCTACACTATTCACCTCTTCAGTCAAGTCTTCAAACACTCTCGTTTGAACACTTCTTGCAGTTTTACCTCTGTAAAATGCTGGGCAATCATTACATTTCAGCTTGTAGATGCTAGAATGGCTTAAAATAATTGCATTGTCCTTTGAATTGATCAAAAGTTTGTCTAGGTTATTAGTGGTATAGAAAGAAGTTTTAATTTCTGTTGGAAATTTTGAAACATAAGAGGATGAATAATTATCAATAAATAAAATTCGACGCCAACCGCGGATCTTGTTGACTCTGGTGTTGGGTATACTATAAAGGAATGTATTAGTAGATAGAATGGTAGTTTTTTGCAAGGATTCTATCAATTAAAGTTCTAAGGATTCTATCAATTAAGAATATCTTTATCTAGATTTGATTATAGCGAGTTTTCCAATAAATTTAGTGTTAGATAGAGGGATAGTGACAAGTCTGTGGACCATAATAGAAGGCAGAATGTTTATGGCAAATGGGATGGTTTGAAGTACAATGAATTACTGTATCAGTAAAGGTTAGGTTCTATAAATTCTTGAAAATCCACAAAACTACTAACCCTATTAGGTCTGTAACATCATGCTGTAATTCCCGGAATTATAAAATAGCTGCATTTGTGACTAACATATTTAATAATTACAATTAAAGATACTCTGTGAATTTTTCATACCTTTAACATGTTAAATGAAACAACAAAAGTTTTTTTTTAATAATTTTCGAAGCATTCTTTGCGAAAGTTCGCAACTCGAACTTGAACCATCACATAAAAGAGTATTTACTGCGGATTACGCCAACATGTTTAATAGAATCGACTCCCGAAGCCAAAACAATCCTTTTAGTTCAGGGCCGCCGGTATATGTCGCAGGTTCCATAATGAATGAGGGGTGAGTCGGGCCGCCTGAAACCAGCATTATAAAAACGAGGAGAGCGGGAGACAGAATAGCAGGTATCTGGTAAGCCCCGTGTGAAACAACATTACGTGTAACGACACAATATGTCGCCATTATAAAGTTATGCTCCGGGGAATGCGGGGTAATTTGGCGCCAGCCTCCGACCTGAGATGTAACTCAATTGCGTATTGAAATATTATTATTTCTCTTGGTAATGTTTTAATATGCCACAACAGGGGTATTTTAGGGTGAATTAACCGCGATGTACTAGGTACTCTGTACGCATTTAATCGTGATTGGAGTACTACCTACAACAATCCAGCAGACATAAAATGTGAGCTTTGTTTTATCATATTATTTCTGTTGGTGTAGAGGATCAATGAACAGCGGAATTTACTTGTTTCATCGTGATTTATTTTTACGGTTCTAGGTACTACGGCGTGTTGTGCTTCTTCCGTCTTTAGTGAACCTTTCGGTCAGAGTCCATCATCAGCGCAGATATTGGAAAACAATATGATTTGCCAACTTGCTGTATCCATGTTCTGATTTCAGCTAAATACGACTTCAAGTGGTTTATTGACGTTTATTAAAAGACATTTCATTTATTAGTAGCGATAAACCTCCTTTGAAATAAAGTTATACCTCTCAAAATTATTCTCCATGATACTTAAATACCAGGGATTATAGTCAATCATTTATATTTTTTACATTTAACATCATGTAGTTTGTTGTGCCCTCCACAATAGAGACAAATTCTCCTGAAATTTATGCAAAATCTACATATGATTGAATAGAAAATTTATGCCTCCGCATTTTGAATTTCTACCGATATCTAACATATTTCTCTTGGACACGTTTATAAGTTCCTAAAAATAAATGCTGTATCTGTACATTTGTAGAGCAAAAACGGTAATTATAAGAAATTCTTTTGAATAATTAAAAACACACTTTGTTGTGTTTTTAACATATTATGTAAGAAAAAATAAAGAATCTTGTAATGCAACATGCTGGCATTTTCCAAAAGATTTTTGCTGTATTTAAAACGTCTTTCGTGTTTTATTAAATATTTTCACAATTTTCGCTTAATTATAATCGTTGATTTTAATATTAACGAGCTACCTCAACAATCATATTTACATATCTCCATTTCAAATCATTTTTTTCTTTTATTTGAAGCTTACTGCGGAGCCTTAACCTTTAAATCGCCAAAAAAAATTGCTCTACTACCCTATTATAAAAAAATTCTATTGATTTCTATGATCTTATATAAAGAACATCCTAGTTGACAAGTAAACATAAATTAATTAAATTAAAAAATTGTCTTCGATTTCATTATTTGTTATTCAATGTTTTTACGTGATTTTAATCACTAGTGTAGAGCCGTTTGAAATTTTGTTCACAACCAACGTATTTATTAAACTTACTAAATAACTGGAGTAAAAGGATTTCCAAGTTATATATCTACGTTTATCCAAAGGATATTAAACTAAATGCTGTAGAAATGAGATCCCTGATGCGTATGTATGGTAAACCATATATGATCGTATGAAAATATAGAGATCCGCAAAGAATACAAGGCTGATTTCAGCGTACTGAGTAAGATTAAGAAAAGAACGCACAGATCGTTCGGGACAAAAACTCAAGCTCTTGGGAACCGGTATCATGAAATTTTTATAGCTTTTTTGCCTGCGGATGAACGAAGAAGGTGTGAATGGAGTGTAAAAATAATATTTGATGCTAATGTGCATGATAGAAGTAGTCGGGGACACCCAAAGAAGACGTGGAACGATCGAGTGAACCAGATCCTTGAGTCGGGTCATGTCAAGAGTCAGAATAATAGAAGAATGTGAATGAGGCAAGGAGTGTGTGCGAAGACCGAGTTGTTTGGCGGTCCATCCTCTCTGTCTACCCCTGCGTGATGGTTAAATAGTCATTTATCTAGTTGTTTCATCCAAGGGCATTAAAGTCACCGATCAATTTATAATTATATTTTACCATTTTGGTTGAATACTAATTATGTCCACTCTCGGACAAATATAAATTAAATAGGTCACGCACATTACATCACACATTAAATAGTCCCATACGCTAGTTATTATAGTAAAAGGGTGGCTAATTGGATATAAAACAATCAGCCTTCACTAAATTCAATTATTACTTTTCTGAACAATAGCACAAATTTAATCTATTTGGGTTTCGTATCGCATATTATTAATATGATTGAAACCCGTCGAACTATTTGAAATTATAATTCAATAAATTTTAAAACAATTATTTAGTTTTCATTACTTTTTCTGACCTCTTTAATCCATATAAGTACAATTTCCAGTACAAAAACGAAAATACAAATAGAAAAATAAACATTATTCAGATTACCCCATAAAAATTACGGAGCAAACATAATTCTTTAAAAATAAGATCCATTTTGCGAAAACTAAAATTAAAATAATTAATTATTTATTACATTTGAGGTTTAATTTATTCAAAAAAATAAAATATTAATCCTAGACTTGCAGAAAAAGTCAACGGATGTCACACATTAAAATAAAAATAAGATATATTTATCTAAAGAAAATTAATATTTTAAGCCTTAAGAGAAGCACCATTCATAAAATCAAAAGTTGAATCTAAAGTTTTATTAGCCTAAGCAATTATGATTTTGTTTTTCATTCATTTTTCAAAGAATTAACGTCAAAATTGCATCGCATATTATTCTAACAAGGTTAATTTTAGAATGCTCGCATGTTCTCCGAAGGCCCATCGGCAGTTCACCGCTTTAAAATATTTTATGATGGGTAGGTACACTATCGCTTGACCGATATCCTCACTCAAACAGTTCCAATTTTTAAAATTACTCTTTTAATTCAAAGCAAATATTTTTCTTCCTTGAACCTGAGTAAAACAAAAAAACAAAGTTATTTTTTTTGATAATACATACAATACAGGTTGTTTGAGGACGTACCTGATGTACTTTGATCTTATTTAGCGGTTATTTGGAGTTGAATGCTGCCCCGTGAATTTTTTTTTCAATTAAATTTTAAATATAATAATGTAACTGGTACACGCTAACATTGTACGTGGCACGCGCTATGTCTTGTCTATACACCGTACGGTGCTGAATGGCAAAACTGAACGGCAATGGCAATTCGCCTACACATTATTTAAAAATGGAATTCCGTAAATTAAAACATTTCCAGCAAACAGATCTTTTTTTGCGTTTCATATATTCAAATTAGCAAGCAATGTTTAATGTGAATAGTACAAACGGGGCTCACAGTCATATAAAATGGTAATCATAGGGAAATCTCTACAAACTATCTGAGGGAAGAATCGGCGCCTGGGGACGAAGTCAACCAAAGATTCCCGTGGCGGCTATCTCTTCCAACCGGAGAAACTAACACTACACTACCAGCTACGAGCAACTAAACATGCGGTGTTCATATCCACCCGCCTGGTCTCAATATGCCCAGCTTCCCCTGGGATGTAATACTATAAAGAATTTTGTGTAAAAATGGACGATAGATAGTTACTTACTAGCAAATTACACAGGTGCAAATTTCATGTACCAGAATTACACACAGATGGAATTATACATTGACGAAATCACAGATGAAGAGAAATTTAACTGTTTTTTTACGTATTCACTTCTAGTTGGTTTAGTTTAAGTACGTATAATTTATTTCATGTATAATTTTGTCAGTGAAATATTGGTACGTGAAATTCACGCATGTGGAATTTCGCCTTGATACTTTCGTCAATTTCAGGAAAAATTGTGTTATATATAATTGTGTTGTTTGATAAAACCCTTCAAGCAACAAAATGAAAAATTTGCAGGAGACGATAATTTCTAATATTTACGGATTATTTTTAACTAGTTAAACATTTTAATGTTTGTGTGAATGTGGTTTTTTGTGATTCAATTTTTTTATGTTATTGTTTAATTATTATTTAATTATTTTTTTTATTTTTTTATTGAATAAATAGTTAATACATATCAACAAACAAGTCCTGCTAAGCCAATTGAATTGGCTTGTCAACAAGTGCTTAAAGTTTAGTTACATATACATTTTTATAAGTTATAATTTACATCTTATATCTACAGAATCAACAATTTTTTCATACAATTTTTCATACATATTAAAGTAAATATTTTTTTTCCGATAGCCAATTTTTTAACATATATTTAACCTTATTCATACACTTACATTGCTTTATAGTGTCAGGTAATAAATTAAATATGAAAAATCTTGCAATTCTGTTCATAATTATGAAAGCTTTGGTGGTTAAGTAATTTTGTAAACGGTTTTTTCGAAATAATCTTAAAATTAGTTTATGGTATAGAAAATCCTTAGTCAGTTACTTAAACAATACTTTACAATGTTGTACTTTGAAGACTATTCTATTTGAAATCACTGAAAAGTGACATTCCAAAAAATTTGTTTTAAAGAGTTTTACCAAAACACAGTGAGTTCAATAAAGAGGACCTTAATTTAAATTCGTTTTGCCATACTAATAAATAGATTACAAACTGCGAACAACGAAATATAATACTCTATTATTGATACTAATAATATGAATATTGGTCTAAACCAGTTTGTTCATTCAATTACAAATCTTTAATAATAACAATAATAATGTAATAGGAATGCCCCCGGCCGGGCAGTACAAATGTACAGTTTTATTCCGAGATTGATGAAATTTTGCATACCTAGCCTACAAAATGAAAGGAATGTTTATTAGATTACATTAGATTTAAAATGCCAGAGACGACGCGACGCTGGTTACACGAATAATATAAAGTTACTGAAAGAAATATAAATATATTATTATATTGTGTTTTCTAAGTCAATTTCCCTATATTTTGTATACAGTTTTTTTATTTGAGAAATAAAATTTTTTATAATAGTGTTATGATTTGTTAATGTGAGTGGGTGAGATTATTTAGTACCATAGTATAAGAAGCTTTTTTGTTTAAATGTTGTATTCGTAGTTGTTTTTTAATATGTTTTTGACTCTGATATCTAGTATTTCTAATGTAATATCGTGTTAATTGATATTTAAATAAGGGCATGTATTCTAGTATTCACCTGAAAGGTGAAGGAAGGTAGGTACTTGTTGTATGGAGCTACAAAAAACAAAATACATAAACTACTTTCCATTCTACGGTTCTATTGAAGTGATATACAAATAGGAAGTTATCAAAACGCAAGGCACTTCTATGGAGCTTTGCGTTTGGAGAGCTTTTCACAAAAGGCACACTCGTCCACTTCTCACACGGGGGTTGGGAGGGGGAGGGAAAGGGGTGGTAGCAGAATGGAGGGCTGGGAGGGAAAGGAGGCTCTAGTTCCAGATAATCCGATTAGATCTCACTTTTCTCGCGAGCTTACACTTGTATTTCTGTGGTTGTCGTGTTGGCGGTGTTTTAACTCGCACGAAGCTAAATTACAACTTTAATTAAGAACTTTTCTGAGCTTTTATTCTTGGAAATTATATTTCAAAGCGAGTCACAGAGCACTTAATAACACCATATCTCGTCTTTTGAAACTGTGTGCTTTATTTTATCTCAAAGGAAAAGATAAAAACCTTTACGAGTTTTATTAGATTTGATTTGAAGTCATCTTTCAAGATTATTGCATGTTAATGAAGGTTATTCCCATCAATGTAATATATCATTGAAGAAAAAGATTATATTAATAAATCTAAACGAAACATGAAACAGAAAAAGACACTGAAAAATAAGAAGAATCGAACCCAGGATCTCTTGTCTTACCGGGATAGGCGTCTTAAACCACTCAACCATTGGGATCTATTTATTAAGGGTTATATGTGTCAATCTCATATTTCAAATTCAGAATTAACGATTTCTTCTTGCAACTATTTTTTTCTATATTTTTGCCATCTACCTTTTAAATTATTTTTAGATTAATTAGTATCATCTTCTTCTTCAATGATATAAAAACAATTGTTCAACTTTCGGTTAATTTTGTTTCCAATCATAAAACTAAAATACCCCTATGTATTGTTTTACTATGTAATTCCCTCTACTACTCGGATTTGATTTTTCAAAAAAAACGGCGCTTTATTGTTATTACTTCTTCAATTAATCTTCCATTGGCATTATGTAACTAGTATTCTAACATTGTAATATATTTCATCTTCAACAATTGTTTTTAAACCGTTATTGTGTGCAATTTCGCATTTCTTGGACTTTTAAAAGAATATATACCCACCCTCAATTTTTAAAGCAATATAAAAAATCAGTCTTCAACCATAATCTCCATGTCAATTCTTGATTCAATAAAAAGGTTTTCATGTTACAAAAACGTAGACAGCAAAATACGTTTCATAGTTAAACCCATTAATTAAGGTTCAATTTCTACCGAAATTTAAAGCCTTATCTGTGTTCCTATTTTGCCGTTAACCCTCAAGCCATCAAGCACCCTGTTACCTCGGGTCAGGGGTCACCAAGTGCGACCTCCCCAGACGGAGGGTTGTTTAGAGACCGGATCTCGGAGTCATTATATCTGACACCCACCAACTCTATTATCTGCTAAACTATGCAGAGGTTAAATACCACCTCTTCATCTTATGTTTTCCTGATACCGTGTCAAATGTAAACCTTTATCCTGACAAGGAAATATACTCTTACCCCTTGCCAGTCAAAAGCCTTGAAATAAATACATCAACGAACAAAAGGTATCTTGTTACTTGTTAATTACATGTTATCATGTTTTTATTTTATTTTGAAAAACTGTTTGTATGCACTGTGAGTGTAATAAAGAAAAACGAGATGAATCAACAATGCTGAAGCTTCCCAGAAATCGTACTTTATTAGAACGAGAAAATATTGTTTTCAGAAACGAAAATGTCGTATCTTAAAGAACATAAACAGTTTTATTATTAATATATAGATGAGAATGACTAAAAAACAGACCAATTATAAATGTTCACAGATAGGTTGATTTAGAAATATAATATATAAAATAAAGTACTAATGTAAGCTATGTATAAAAAAGCGGAACTAAGTACATATATATATGGTTTTGTGATTATAGTTTATAGATATGTTATATAGAATTTTGCAGTCTACAGTTTAACAATGATAATACTCGTATTACTGTTTTGATTTGGTTTCATCTAAGATTATTATACTTTATGGACATGATTAAAAATTAAATAAATTTAAAACATATCTATTTACTTTAATTCATTAACTTTTAGCGTAGGAGTCAGAAACTGATGGTGGCTTCGCACTTTTCTAAAGAATTATGCCACCTTTTCCGATTAAGTGGAATGTGTTCATTGATAGAATAATATCAACTTAATTACAAGAACTAAAATAACACATAAAAAAATGAAAATAAACAGCTGATGAACAAAAATATAATTTATTTCTATGTTCTATGACAGCCATTGCTAGTGAATTCTACAAATTTTTATTTATTTATTTTATTTTTTTATTTTATTTTATTAACGCCTAGAAGGCTTTTACATATACATGTTATGAGTTTTGTTGTTCAGTAGCATTATAAAATATTTTAATTACATAGCATAATAAATTGAGTATGAACTTACATAACAATGTGTAGGGTTATTGTTATGGTGTTATTATTTTATAAACATAAGCAAGCAAAGTTTATTGTACAAAGTACGTCGGTTGAATATTTTACAGAACATAGGTTAAACTAATACATAAACTAGAGAAAAATATAACAGATATAGGTAGGTAGTTAAGTAGATACAATTCAAGTATATAGTTACGGTGTTATTGGAATTTGGACAATGAGTTCGATAAGTTTATATAAATATAGTGTAGTTATAAGAGTACAATAATGTAAGTAGGTAATACACACAAGACAAGTAAGTTTGTTATTATTATTATAAAGATAAACACTACAGTTTGTTGTAAACCATCTTTGTAATCATCAATCTTTATTTTGCCCGATTGGGAATTTTACAAAACAAAGCTTAGTTAATGAAACAGTAAAATATGCGTTTGAAAAAAAAATTTTGAATCTGTTACAAACATTCTAGTATACTGTATTTTAGTTTGTATACTGATTGGTGATGATAAACATCAATTGAGCTATACTTATTACCGAGTATGTGAAGTCTTTGAATAGGTGAGTTTTGAAAATAATTGTTAGCAGATATGGGAACATTATATAGAGCGGTCTGTCGAGTGTCGCGCGTAGGTACACGGAGCGATATAAGACTCGTCAAATCAATGGCGTCCAGTCTGCCATTCGAAATTTTGAAAAGAGATACTAAGTCGCACACTGTGCGTCTCAATGATAAATCGGTTAAATTTAGTAAGTTCATGAGGAAAGTGTAATTAAGATATTCGTTTGGAATTCCTAATTTATAATTAATAAATCGCAGAAATTTATGTTGCACTCTTTCAATTTTTAATTGGTGAATCTTATAAAATGGAGACCAGATTTTTGAGTTATACTCTAGATTACTTCTAACTAAACCAGTGAATAGCAGTTTGAAGGAATTTATTAATTTAAAATCTTTCGCTGTCCTTAATATAAAACCCAAACATTTCATGGCCTTGTTGGTTATTTCGTTTATATGAGGAACAAATGTTAGTTGCCTGTCAAAAATAATACCAAGATCCTTAATATTCTCAACTCTTTTTAGGAAAATGTTGTTGATGCTATATTGATGCGTAATGGGATTTTTGATTCGGGCAAAAGTTATCGTTTGACATTTATCAATATTGAGAAATAGTTCATTGTGGGTGCACCACTCTTGTAGCCTCACAAGATTAAATTGTAGTACGTAACAGTCATGAATATTTGTAATGGTTTTATAAATTTTGAGATCATCTGCAAATAAGAGAATCATGACTCCATCAAAAACCGTAGTTATATCATTGATAAACAATAAAAATAGTACTGGTCCTAAATGAGATCCCTGTGGGACGCCGGTAAAGACTTCGAACTGGTGTGAATAGTGTGAGTTGAGTTTAACACATATTTTTCTTTTATGCAGATAACTCTCAAACCATCTCAAAATATTCCCTGTTATTCCAAGGGCACTAAGTTTATGTATGAGAATTTTATGTGAGACTTTGTCGAATGCCTTACTAAAGTCAGTATACACTACGTCTGTTTGAAGACGCTTTTGCATTGTATTAAATAGGTATTCCTGATAGATCATCAAGTTTGTAAAAGTAGATCTTTTTGCCATGAAACCATGTTGACGATGTGAAATAACTTTGTTAATCTCAGGCGAGAGTTTAGAAAGCAGAGCAGATTCAAATAGTTTAGGGATTGACGATTGGATACATATAGGTCTATAGTTAGAGATATCTGATCTATTTCCTTTCTTAAATATTGGAAATAGAAAACTGGTTTTCCGTTTTTGTGGAAAGGTACCAATTTTTAGAGACAAGTTAAAAAGTTTAGTTAGAGGTAATGTTAAAACTGATAAGCATTTTGATAAGAAAATTGGAGGAATGTTATCGGGACCAGCCGATTTATTAATATCGAGGGATTTTAATTTAGTTCTAATATCGCTTTCTTTGAATATACATTGGCTAAAATCGATCTTGTTGTCATTGTTAGCTGTAGTTGTATCGAATAATGGAGAGTTGTTTGCAGTATCATAGACTTTGCTGAAAAATTCAGCAAACAGATTGACGACTTCTTGGGGGGTATCGGCCATTTTATTATCTAAATACATGTTTGACGGAATACTAGAGTCATTATTATTGAGCATGTTCGCAAATTTATAAATGTTCTGAGGATTAGCTGCTGCCAATTCTTCGCAGTTTTCGATACACCTTTTGTAACATAACTTGGACATATTTTTAGTTGTCTTTCTTAGTTCACAAAATTTTACATAATCTTTAGGATCACGTGACGATTTATAAACTTTATGAGCAATTTTTTTGTCTCTAATTATTTTAATAAGGTCGTTGCTAAACCATTTTGGGTAGTTGTGCACAGTGATTTTAGTGACGGGTACAAACAATTCAATTGCATTATTTAAAATTAAGTAAAATTTGTCTACCATTACATTTAGGTTTTCTTCAAAGTCAAGAAAGTTCCAGTCAGTAGACAATAGAAGATTTGTGATTTGCTTAAAATCAGCTTTGAAAAAGTTTAATTTTGTTGATGGAGATGGATTTTTTTCTATTTTTGAACTGTAGCATTCGATCGTTAAAGGAGGGTGATACTTGTCGATTGGGAGAATATCTTCAGCAGATGCGGATACTTTTACAGAAGAAGAATTGGAAAACACTAGATCGAGAAGACGAGCGTTAACATTGTAGACATAGTTTAACTGCCGGAGACTTAAAAAATTTGACATCTCGATTATATCATGGGAACCATGATTGATGTTGTCCGTGCATGAAGTTTTATTGTTTTCTGTGTCCCACGTTACATTAGGTAGATTGTAGTCTCCTGTTAATATCAAAGTGGCATCTGGAAATTTTCTTCGTATTGTTTCAGCTTCGAGGTAGTGGTCTTTGTATAATTGAGCATCAGAAGAAGGGGGTATATATAAGCAGCCAACAATAATTTTTTCCTTATTGGTAGACACCATGATGAATAGTTGTTCCAGATGAGTGTAGATGCATTTGAGTTTTCTGGAGTTGAATTTCTTATTTACGGATATTAACACACCACCTCCTCTAGTTTTATTGCTATTGCTTCTATCTTGTCTGTACACTGTGTGTTCAAAGAAACCCAATTCCGTAGTATCAATGTTTTTGTTCAGCCATGTCTCAGTGAAAGCGTAAGAATCATAATCCAGAGTAGGTAAGGTTGATTTCAGATCCTGTAATTTTGTTCTTAGTCCACGTACGTTTTGATAAAATATTTTTATTTTAGAATTTAGTTTTTTGGGTTCGATTTGACTATCGACGGATTATTATTTATGTATTTTATCGTGATATCCGTTTCACCAGAAGATTTTCTATTTTCCAATTCTTTTCTTAGGTCACTCAATTGTTTCCGCTGCATAAATGACTGATCTTGGTAAATACGTATATTATTTTTTAATGCGTGTTTCTTGCTTAATAGTATTTTCGGCCATTTAGCTTCCGGAAACTCGATTTTAATTCCTCTTGGTTTATCGGCACGCCTTTGACCCAATCTGTAGATTTTCAAGTCAAGATTTAATGTTGACATATCTAAATCTGAAATTATTTTTTTCACTGACACTATGTCGCTATTTATTGATTCAGTCTGAGATAACGATGTATTCTCCGGAATATTATGAATAATCAATTTTTTATCTCTGTAACTTTGTTCTTTGATTTCGGCGAAGATATCACAGACACTCTGAGTTTGTGAAACTGAGGGGGTGCACACATTAGGGGTTGCAGTTTTAAGAGCTGTTAATTCACCCTCAAGATTCGCCATTTTAACAGCCATTTGGCCAATTGTTCCTAATATGTCATTGGTTCTAGGAATAATTTTAGCGATATGTTCTTTCGTAAATTTATTATTGGGATCCATAATCATGTTGGTCAGTAAGTTCACTGCGTCCTTTGCGAGACAAATATATGCCTGAGCATCCATATTAAGAATGGTTTTTGGAAAGAAAAAGTTGTAATTATTTACTTGCAGATGTGGCTAATGGGACAGCCTAGATATCTCAGCGCACTCGGAACCAATATGTTAGTAGGTACTATACTGGCCAATACACTACTCACTGCGGCTTCGGTATAGGTAGATACCCACAAAGTTAACAATAAAAATACTAAATTGTTTGACACTTGGCGAATTCAAATATTAGTTTTGGATTATTATGAGTTGGTTAAGTGTGAATTAAATAATGCACAATGCAAGCTCTTACACTTCACCACTTCGAGGTACCAAAATTTTACAGTGAATTTCGGTAAAACTCTTTAAATTTAAATATCTTTGTAATGACAATTTTTTGCGTCTGAACAGCAATAATAAAACTCAATTGATATGCTTACTAGCGAATATGGGCATGGCTCAAAAGGGAGCGGGCACTGACACGCGTTTATAATTGACCTCTTCAGAAGAAACCTGCACTTAGGAAATCAAACGTAGATGTAATAGACCGGTCGGTGATTGAGTTGACAACGCGATTGGGTCCCACCCAGGCGTATTCTGTTCAATTCCTCAACTGGATAAGTCCTCCATCACAACACAAGCAACATTTTCCGCTTACTGTGGTGGTTAGGAGATTTATAAGTATAACTAAACACATGATTGGATGCTTGGTTCTAAAAATAAAACAGAGATCAGTCACAGACGGAGATGAGATGATTTATAAACCTTATATGAACTGTCTACTTCAAGTAGGCGATGGCAACTAAGAACTGGTTTATGATGATGGAGATAAGGGAGCTGAAAATTATTTTATTTGTAACATCAACAACAGAGAGAGGGGTAACATAAAAAAATAATAAATACTAACCGTCCAACAACGTTGTACAACAGTATGTGGAAGAATAAAACCATTTCGACACATTCTCACAAGAGTTTTTGAAAGGAATATGGATAGTTTCAGATTTTATTTAGTAAATGGTGATTGATACTGATTTTGATTGTCGCCAAATGGAAAGATTCTATTCTAGTATGTAAGTATCAAATAATAGAATGACGTACGATTGGAAGAAAATTGCACATGACTCTGAAACATGGGTAGTAAAAAACATGTTTTTCATTACTTTTTGCGTGTCATATCCGTGGAAATAAAAAGTTGTGTGAAATGTTTTCAAAGGGAAACGTAAGCTGTCTTCTAGGAAACAAAACCTTTACAGTGCTGCAAAGTTGGGGGTATTATGGCGATTTTCGGCTTTCGGAGAATTAGTTCGACATAACTTCCACCAGAAAGTTAAGAAAGTTACTTTTTATTTATTAGGAACACAGCGAGCTATTTAGAAATATAATACTCATCTTTATTGAGATACGTCACGACACATTTTTTAAATAAACAGTTTTTAAAACTCAAGATTAACAGAAAATACCATTTTTAACATTTATATATACCCTTTTTAACGGGTATTTGTTAAGCAATCATTGAAATCCACATTACAAAATAATGTGAAAAAAGTAATTCTATAAGTGAATATTTCATTTCCAATTAAAATGCTCTCAACATATACTACTATGCGGAAACTGTTGCTTGTACCAGCAGAGGACTTAACAGGCGTGCGAACCTTGGAAGGAACCTGACGCATTGGACCACTCGACCAAAAATCTATCAACTGATATTAATACATTCATTTTGTTACTTATTTTTTAAAATAATTGTTACATATTCACACAAACAATTATAATAGCTTCATCAATAGAGATTTCACGCAAGAGCTTTAACTCATTTTTAAGAGTCAAAGCTCTTGCGTTTGAGGAGGGTTTTGAAATAATAAAATCATGTGAGTTATATAATAATGTAATTATAATCACAAGAAAATAAATAATAAAAACGCAAGATTTATCGAAAACAGTAATAAATAAAATAACTAAAATAATTAAAAAATAATAACAAATTATCAATGGACTATAATTGAAAAAAAAAACTCTTAATAATCGTACATTTTAAAGCTCCATAGCCCATGATTGAAATGCTTTCTGATACGAAAATAGTTTTTATTTTATTTAAATACTGCACAAGAATTCCAACTGTTCGAAGCCAATGGGTCTATCATCAATAAATTGGGAGAGGAGGGTTGGGAAGTTACCATCATCGAGAAATTCCACACAAAACAATGGTATTATTTTCCTGTTTGATAAACAATGGACACGCCATTTAAAATTTTATAAGCAATCAAAAATTTACTAACCTAACCTAACCGAAATAAATTTGTTGTTAAATGTGACTGGGGCAAGAGAAACAGTATTTTTTTCGTAAATGAAGTACCTATCCATATAACAATAGAGTACCAAGATATTGTTATAATCATTAGACTATGCGGTGCCGTTCTAAGAGTATTTAATGCGTCAGATCATGTTCTTTCTAAACATTATCAATCTTTTAATTGATTCAGCAAATTATACGTAAATTATTGAGTCTTCGGGGTTTTTTACGGACTATCTGATTAAATAAAATTCGGTTTTCAACAAAACACTAGAACTTTTAATGTGATAGATTTACAATGGCTCTGATATCTTATTTAGCAGGCGGTTGGAATAATGTTGACCCCGACCTTGAGATTCCTCTCTTATTTATTATCCCCTCAGTTTCTACAATACTCCACAGCGAACACCATCCAATAGACGAATCTAGTGCCATCTTTAGGAGATCTCATGCACTAATATCAAGGATATTAGAAAAATTTAATGCAAATCTTCAGAACTGAAGTTTGAACATATGATGAGGTTGCGGTTCCCACATCAGAATATCGAGGTATTTAATAATGTACGAGTATCATAATTTTTAAATAATAATATAAATAAGAGCAATAACAACTAAAGATATAAGCAGTCAAAATGTTGATATTTCAGGAGAACATCGCCGACGGTAAGCATGTGACATCACTGTACATAACATACTAGTGAATTGGGTCTCACGAGATCACTTCACTTCACTTTGAGAGCTGATAACTTCGTCATTTTTTGAGATATCAAAAAAATTAATTTACTGTCATTTAAATGTAATACATATATGAGACAATCTCATTCAATTCGTTTACCAGTCCGACCCCGCCCTCATAAAACGCCGATTGATTAGCGTCATCCTTTTTTTAATTAAAAAGTTTTAGCTGTTTTCAGCTAACATTCAAGTACTTCAGGAATGAGTCTGGATTGTTTCTGTTGTGACAAAACCCTCCCACCACCCTCCTGTAGCACCATCCAGTGGGCGCCCCCCCCGGGCTTAAAAAATGTTTACAAGGTATCATTCACAGACATCTTATTTAATTAAAAATTCCCAATTCGACTTTTTTCGTAAATTACTTTCGCAGAGAAATAAAATATTGATTACAAGGGATCAACGTTCAAAAACAGATATTTTTTGCAATAATAATTCGTTACCATAATATAATGTACTAGTTCTAGGAACAGTAAGCATACCGCTATTTTTTCTTTTATTTAATAAACCAAAACAAAAATTTCGTCCGAAATCATTAAGAAAATTTAGTAAGTAGGTACTTAAATGCCTATATACTTTAATATAAACCATATATTTTATGAAACTTTTTTTATAATTTCAAATAATATTTTTTTCAAAGAAACGTAACTATCTCAATGAAAAATATATATATAATTTGGTGACCAGATCTGAACATTGAGGTACTTCATAACTTTTCTCTTTTTCATCTCCCTCCTCACCACCTTCAGCCTCACATCATGGGAATGTGCCCTCCCCAATCGGCGTTTGTTGTGAAGCTGGAGGAAGTAAGGAGAAGAAAAAGATTGTGAAGTACCTCGATATTCAGATCAGGTCACTAACCACGGCTTCATACATTTTAAGCAACGTTTCAATTTCAAATGGTCGTCTTTCATCGGGGCGATAAAGCCAGTATCTAGCAATATTGAACGTACAGCAAATATACTAGCCCCTCCAGCGTTTGAGGATCAAATATGACCGGGCGTCCGTATTATAGTAGTTGAAAAGAAACATAATAATTCTTTCATGTTTGACTCAAATATTTACTAGCCAAAATGAATAAATCATATTTTAATCTGTTTATCTTATAATTCATATAGTAAAAATATTTTTTATTTTATGAATGAGATAAAAGTGATGTTATAATTTTTTTATAAATTCCCCAAACAAAGCTAATGCGCAAAAGTGATGAAAGTACTGAAGGGATGGATTTCAAAAAAATCTACATATATTTCGGGCTGCTGCTGGGTTCACCGCGAAGGTTGACAAAATGTAAGTAAATAGGCCAGGCTAGTTTTACTTTTATTATAATTTATGAAGCATTCTCCTATCGGGATTGGCTATAATCAAGACGATGTTCTCCTTGCAGACTACAGCCGAAACCAGGTCTGTTATCAATAGAAATAACAACGTCTTATAACCCGATTTTAGATCGATTATTCAATATTGTTGATAATGCGACCGAATGCACTTAAACATACCGAGACTCAAACATCCTATAATATCACCCCCTTCTGAACTATACACGTTGGAGATTAAGCCTAGGTAAACAACCTCATGCACCATCACGATATCGTTCAAAGCGCTACTGAAGTGTGAGATTGGGTTCGCTATCGGCGATCGATTACCATTAATTTCGTCTTCATTTTGATCCCCACCTGATCCTTGTTGATCTGCATATTACTATCCAAGATTCGAATGCGATCAAAGTAGAAAATTTACCCGCTTCATAAATAATATTTTAAAAAATTCAAATTAAACTTGTCCGTTCGATAGATTCCCCTTTAACAAACGGAATGCAATATTTAGAGCACAGGTGTCAGGTAGGAATGCTGTACTTGTTCCTCCTGTATTTCAATGGAAGATGATCCGAGGAACTAGCGTCATTAATCCTTTCTGGACCGGTGCATAGTTGGGAAATACGCCAAACGCGCACTCAACATTTGTAAACGGTTATATATGAAAACGGATCGTTTCCACGAGTAGTTCTTGAGTTCAACAGCTCTGCTGTGGAACGATTTGCCGGCTTCTGTTTCCTCCCTCCTACATCATGAGTCTCTTCAAGACCTGTGTTAAATTCTTTCTCTCCTCAACAAAACCCTCCAAACATAATCCCCAAAGATAACCATAGGCCCTTAGAAAATTATTTATTTTCGGAGCCTCCAGTATGGAGTTAATGAAAAAAAATTAAAAGTGTCGGTGAAAGTGGTATAACTTGACCATGACTCCTGCAGAGTTTAGGTAGTTATGTATATCTTCTTTTGAAGTGTAATGCTACTCTTGTATCATCATATGTATCTACATCGATTGGTTACACATTCTGTCAGCCCCTCGCAATCCTTTCAATCTCCAACCCCTTTGTTGTGGTTCAGGAAATAACAAACCACTTCTCATAAAAACCTACCAACTTGTGTATTCAAGAAGTTCTATGTAAATTACATACTAACATTTACAAGACGTAAAACAAGCTTTTCTGACATTAAACATGGGTTTTCTTTTTTATTCATTAAGCGTGCGCGGCATCCCTAAGAAGTCGAAATTTAATTCCAAAAAAATAGAAGGCAGAGTTAAAAGCCATGACTTATTGCCCCCGTGATTGTAAAAGTTCTGCTGACACAACTTTTGTTTCTTGGGGGAAAATCGGAGATTTTTATAAAAGGTTTCGCTAAGTGACTCCGGGGAGTTTTATTTTTCGACTGAAATTCCATTAGGAGAGCTTTAGATCGCGCTCGTTGACAAACGCAGATTATTTTTATGTTCTCAGAATTTATGATTTCAATGAAATAACTAAATAAAAACTAGATTTCACAACAAACACAAAGCAATATATTGTTGTAAGTTTATTTACTGGTAAAGTGTTAATTGAAATGAGCGAATTCACAGAATTATAGATTAAAAATGTACTCGGTTTTTTCTTTTAAGATTATTTTATTTATTATGAACGCTTGTGACTCTGTTAACTAATGAGAATTACGGATGGTCGTGCAAATATGGTTTTATTTAGAAAGTTATAATATTTTATAATGTATAGAAAAATGTGTTTAATTTTTCAACTACCAAAAGATTTTCACTGATGTATCTTAATTTAGCGAACATAAAAGAGTAACATTAGCCTGTATAGATAGGATGGTGAGAGGGAGGGGAAGGGGTTGGATTTAATCTGTGTTGAGTAATATATATTATGTGAATGGTATTTATTGATTTTATGTTTGAAAATGTGAGGTGCTGAGTTAAATAAGACGATTTCACAATATGAAGTGTTAAAAATGTCTAAACAATCATGTTTCCATGAAGCCAATTTGGGAGGTGGTATAGGTACCACCACTGCGGGAACTATTCATCGGATAACCAAAACTTCTGCCGTGCACGGGTTCGTGGAGTGATGTTTTATCCAGGTCGTGGTGGCGGATGCGTCTGGCCACAGCTGCATGGCGGGCCAGAGAGAGGGTTAGATTGACACATCACTGGAAACACTGATCCCCAGATTCCTACCGACCCCTTATAACTTTTTCCTTTAGCATCCCCAAAGATAACTTAGGTCCTGAGGGCACCTCAATTATATTACCTCAGGCCCGCGGTATGGAATTAATGTTAACAAATGACACCTCTGATTCGCCTTCCACACAGAGAAAAATAACACCTCCGATTCGCCTTCCACCTAGAGAAAAATGACACCTCCGATTCGCCTTCCACCCAGAGAAAAATGACACCTCTGATTTGCCTTCCACACAGAGAAAAATAACACCTCCGATTCGCCTTCCACCCAGAGAAAAATGACACCTCTGATTCGCCTTCCACACAGAGAAAAATAACACCTCCGATTCGCCTTCCACCCAGAGATAAATGACACCTCTGATTCGCCTTTCACACAGAGATAAATGACACCTCTGATTCGCCTTCCACACAGAGAAAAATGAACAATGCTAATTAATTACCGATTATGTTTTATATTAAGTGCTAAATTATAATATGAACTAAACTTGTCAATTTGACTGGCCTAAAACAGGATCCATTCCTAGTTGGCTAGTCAAAGTTTCCGCATTGTATGATTTTTATATGAAATAAATTAATTATTATTATTATTATTATTAATTAAGAATATGTTCATATTATTGGTGATTCGGTTAAAAACGTAATTGCAATTAACGAATGAATGAACAGGTTTCCTAGTAACGTATTCGTCACTTACTAAAAGTTTATCATGATACCTGTATCATGGCCATTCAGAGCCATTTTTATTTGACAGTTGAAAGATTTTCGTAAAATTTCGATTCTAAGTCCGTTTCAGCTTTAAAACAAATTGTGATCGGCAGAAGATAACTAGGTATCATGTTGTTAAACTTATCAGATTATTATAATTTGATAGAAAGCTGAAAAGCAATTAGAATCAGTAATCGGGGACCTTTAAAATAAATAAAAATGGTGCTTAATGGCCATTGATGATAATGTTACATTTGAATTTATGTGAAACACATAGGCTTAAAGACTATTCAAAGTTCGTTTTCCGTGATCTAACACCAAACAAGTCCATAAAAATGAATTCGTGTGCAAAATCTTCAAGTTATTTTCTTGAAAGTTTTTCGGAAAATGTTTTTTAACTTTCAATTTATCATTTTGAAACATCGGTGTATCTCCTTGTAAGCGATGCTAACGAGTGATCCGACTCGGATATCCGCTTCGTGAAATATAATTTTCCCATTCAATTATTCTTTCCAATTTCAATGTTTTGCCTCCTCCGGCACACCTGAGCCTCCGCTAAAATCCCTTTCATTTGGGAACGGAAATTGGTAAAAAAAAGGTCCGGCTTAGCAGCGTTTAGGGTCTGTTCATTCTAGCCGGTGGGAAGCGGGGGAGTGCCAATAAAGCCGACAGGTTAGCACTTGTTAAATCGTAGATACGTCAGATAATTTCAAAAGAAAATACTAGGCCGTATTACAACTTAGTGTACATTTCGTTGAAGTGTTTGAGAATGGGATTTGATTTGAGATTTACACGGACTGATTTTTATTTATTTGGATGATTTGTGTAGTGCCGTTTTTGTAAAAATCATCTCAAGGGTCGTTTCGAAAAACAGTGTACCAAATGGCTGGAAGTTCATTACTTTATTTTAACCGCAGTGGCAAAATTTATATTTGTATTTTTTTCATCAAGTCAGCGAAAACATTACATTTTTATGGTGAATGTTGTGAGGTTGATGGAAATGGCAGAGGAGGAGAAGAAAGGGAAGGGGAAGGTTGGAAAAAATCTATAAATGTTGGTAGTTTTATATCATTACTAAAAATGTACTCGGTTTTTTCTTTTAAGATTATTTTATTTATTATGAACGCTTGTGACTCTGTTAACTAATGAGAATTACGGATGGTCGTGCAAATATGGTTTTATTTAGAAAGTTATAATATTTTATAATGTATAGAAAAATGTGTTTAATTTTTCAACTACCAAAAGATTTTCACTGATGTATCTTAATTTAGCGAATATAAAAGAGTAACATTAGCCTGTATAGATAGGATGGTGAGAGGGAGGGGAAGGGGTTGGATTTGTGGTTATCGTGGTGTATAAATGAAAAGATCTCTCACTCAGGTATAACGTTTATTTTTTAGTTGTCAGCTGATTTTACAATCACAATATTTCACGTTGGTTACGTACAAAGGAATGCGCGCGAAACTAAACTGTAGTAAAACGCAAGTAGGTGCGGCCGGCAATAGTAATTACTGAACACTGATGATATGCTCGCTGCGTCGGGCCTATTTATACTAGACGGCCGACGGTAGCAGTAGGTAGATGGATGGCAACTAAATCCTAGGCACTCGCACAGACTGTACGTTTCAGGAACCTTCGACATTGCGGCGATTATGCATAGGCCGTAGACTCGAACCTTCTGGCGAGTTCTCGTAGTATCCCGGACTGAGTGCGCGTTAGTATTGTCGCGAGTATGCAAGTAGGTCTTGAAACAGGTAGGTTGCTTTGTTTTGATTTCGGCTGCAAATACGTACCTAAGTAGCAAGTAGCAAGTACGTACCTAAGTAGGTCGGGCGGTTTATTATTAATTATTCAATGGATTAATATCGACGCTACAGACACCCCCTTCCCAGCAGCTTTGCCGAGGGCTGCGATAGAAGAAATAGCTCGGAGACGAATGTCTTTTAAACTGTGACACTTCATAAAAAAAAAAATTTGCAAAACACATGTTCACAACACAGGTTGATGATACACTCAGATAACAATGGTGGCACTATTATCCGCGCTTGTGCGGAGATGGTCGGGTGCCTGATGCTCCGTGGTGCCTTAATTGATCACTGCAGCACTCCTCGTCATCAAAAAGCGTAGGATAGCGTTTTGGGTTGAACGTGCCTTTAGGCGTTAAAGTAGTCCGGGAAACGAACACGCCTACCGGAATGTGTGGTCGTATGAGTGCGATCCGTGTTGGTAGCGGGCAAAGGAAGGGTTGAACTTATTCCTTGCGTAGTTTCCTTAGTTTCCTGGGCAATGTACGCAGGTTTGAGGCGGTCTATAGTCACCGTTACCTCTTTGCCTCTGTTTAAAATGGTGAACGTTCTTTCGTTCCGGCGTACCACTTGGTGAGGGCCAGTGTAGGGTTGCTGAAGCGGGCTTTTTACGGTGTCGTCCCTTAGAAACACATGGGTAGCTGCGGGAAGGTCTTTAAAAATGAAACATTTCCTTTCGTCATGTCGGGAACCTTCAACCGGTCTTAGGTTGTTAAAATATTGCCTCAGCTCTTTGAGGAAATCGCTGGTACTGACGTCGTTCGCTGGCCGAGCAACGAGGAATTCTCCAGGTAGGCGGAGTGGCTCTCCGTACACCAGTTCGGCCGAAGTGGCAGCGAGGTCATCCCTCCAAGCTGCCCTGATTCCCATCAACACTGTGGGAAGCGCCTCAGTCCAGCGGTCATTTTGATGGCATTTAATCGCTGCCTTAAGCTGGCGGTGTAGCCTCTCAACCATGCCGTTAGCCGCAGGGTGGTAAGCCGTGGTACGTATTTGAGTCGTACCTGCCAGGCAGTTTAACTCCCTGAACAGCCTTGACTCAAACTGTCTTCCTTGATCAGTTGTAATTCGGAGCGGAGTACCGAACCTGGTAATCCACCCCTGGTAGAAAGCGCGCGCCACAGTTGCTGCTTCCTGGTCCCTAATCGGGAAAGCCTCTGGCCATCTTGTAAACCTGTCTACGCAGGTGAGGCAGTATCGGCATCCTTCAGATGAGGGCATGATGATGATATCTATGTGCACATGCTCGAATCTGGCCGATGGTCTGGGAAAAGTTCCTAAGGGTGCTGACACGTGACGTGACACCTTACTGCGTTGGCACTGTAGGCAGTTGCGTGCAAATTTACCCGCGTCCGCCTTGATGGCCGGCCAGACATAACGTTCAGTTATGAGCTTAACCGTTGTTTTGACGCCTGGGTGAGCCAGCTGATGGACTGCATTAAATGCTGCAAGCCGAAACTTTTTGGTGACGAAAGGTCTCGCTGTATTTGTAGACATATCGCAGTACAAGTCCGTGTTGATGCCGGGAATGCGCACTTTCTTAAGTTGTAGGCTAGAACTTCCCTTTAAGCATTGCTCTAGTTCCGTGTCGTTCACCTGATCAGCTGCCAGTGCTGCATAGTCCAGGGGAGCGTCGACTGACTCGACCCTGGAGAGGGCATCTGCGACGATATTATCCTTGCCCGCTACGTGGCGAATGTCCGTGGTGAACTGGCTAATGAAATCAAGGTGTCGGAACTGCCTTGGGGAGCATTTATCAGCCTTCTGGTGAAAGGCGAAAGTGATGGGTTTGTGATCCGTAAATATGGTGAACGTCCTGCCCTCTACCATGTGTCTGAAGTGTTTCACAGCGAGGTAGATGGCCAGGATTTGGGGATCAGTGGTGAGGCACGAAATGGAAGAAGGTGTTGAAGGTCACATGTGTTTTATTGGTGAGTCAGTAGCCGTGACGAGGAGATGACGTAGGACAGAAGAATACACCGGATGCTGGCTGTGATGTGCTGGTCAAGCGCGGGTCAGTGAGTCGACGCCGGGCGCTGGTGACCGGGACTCGATGTAGGTCAGGCACTGGCGAAGAATGTAGGTCTTCAGGCACTCCAGTGCTGACGAGACGGCCGAAGGTGCGACGGACCTTGTGGGCAGTTGAACGGGAACGATGTAGACCAGTGAGGATGCTGCGTGTCCTCGTGGTGGTCGTGGTTGCGTGGAAGAAGCGCTGGTCAGAGACGCTGGAACCAGGGCGCTTGTAATCCGAGTAGCACTGGCCGCGGACGTGGCCGAGGCGCTATGATGATGTCCCGATAGAGTCCATGATGATAGGGGCGAAGCCGGGTACGTGTCCCTCGCGGGGCGCGGGACGCGCCGATCGTCACTCGTGAGATTTATCCACTGGCGGCAGATTGATAACTGATGACTGACTGACTGGCTCGCTGGGGCGGGCTTATTTATACTAGACGGCCGACGGTAGCAGTAGGTAGATGGATGGCAACTAAATCCTAGGCACTCGCACAGACTGTACGTTTCAGGAACCTTCGACATTGCGGCGATTATGCATAGGCCGTAGACTCGAACCTTCTGGCGAGTTCTCGTAGTATCCCGGACTGAGTGCGCGTTAGTATTGTCGCGAGTATGCAAGTAGGTCTTGAAACAGGTAGGTTGCTTTGTTTTGATTTCGGCTGCAAATACGTACCTAAGTAGCAAGTAGCAAGTACGTACCTAAGTAGGTCGGGCGGTTTATTATTAATTATTCAATGGATTAATATCGACGCTACAGATTTAATCTGTGTTGAGTAATATATATTATGTGAATGGTATTTATTGATTTTATGTTTGAAAATGTGAGGTGCTGAGTTAAATAAGACGATTTCACAATATGAAGTGTTAAAAATGTCTAAACAATCATGTTTCCATGAAGCCAATTTGGGAGGTGGTATAGGTACCACCACTGCGGGAACTATTCATCGGATAACCAAAACTTCTGCCGTGCACGGGTTCGTGGAGTGATGTTTTATCCAGGTCGTGGTGGCGGATGCGTCTGGCCACAGCTGCATGGCGGGCCAGAGAGAGGGTTAGATTGACACATCACTGGAAACACTGATCCCCAGATTCCTACCGACCCCTTATAACTTTTTCCTTTAGCATCCCCAAAGATAACTTAGGTCCTGAGGGCACCTCAATTATATTACCTCAGGCCCGCGGTATGGAATTAATGTTAACAAATGACACCTCTGATTCGCCTTCCACACAGAGAAAAATAACACCTCCGATTCGCCTTCCACCTAGAGAAAAATGACACCTCCGATTCGCCTTCCACCCAGAGAAAAATGACACCTCTGATTTGCCTTCCACACAGAGAAAAATAACACCTCCGATTCGCCTTCCACCCAGAGAAAAATGACACCTCTGATTCGCCTTCCACACAGAGAAAAATAACACCTCCGATTCGCCTTCCACCCAGAGATAAATGACACCTCTGATTCGCCTTTCACACAGAGATAAATGACACCTCTTATTCGCCTTCCACACAGAGAAAAATGAACAATGCTAATTAATTACCGATTATGTTTTATATTAAGTGCTAAATTATAATATGAACTAAACTTGTCAATTTGACTGGCCTAAAACAGGATCCATTCCTAGTTGGCTAGTCAAAGTTTCCGCATTGTATGATTTTTATATGAAATAAATTAATTATTATTATTATTATTATTAATTAAGAATATGTTCATATTATTGGTGATTCGGTTAAAAACGGAATTGCAATTAACGAATGAATGAACAGGTTTCCTAGTAACGTATTCGTCACTTACTAAAAGTTTATCATGATACCTGTATCATGGCCATTCAGAGCCATTTTTATTTGACAGTTGAAAGATTTTCGTAAAATTTCGATTCTAATTCCTTTTTAGCTTTAAAACAAATTGTGATCGGCAGAAGATAACTAGGTATCATGTTGTTAAACTTATCAGATTATTATAATTTGATAGAAAGCTGAAAAGCAATTAGAATCAGTAATCGGGGACCTTTAAAATAAATAAAAATGGTGCTTAATGGCCATTGATGATAATGTTACATTTGAATTTATGTGAAACACATAGGCTTAAAGACTATTCAAAGTTCGTTTTCCGTGATCTAACACCAAACAAGTCCATAAAAATGAATTCGTGTGCAAAATCTTCAAGTTATTTTCTTGAAAGTTTTTCGGAAAATGTTTTTTAACTTTCAATTTATCATTTTGAAACATCGGTGTATCTCCTTGTGAGCGATGCTAACGAGTGATCCGACTCGGATATCCGCTTCGTGAAATATAATTTTCCCATTCAATTATTCTTTCCAATTTCAATGTTTTGCCTCCTCCGGCACACCTGAGCCTCCGCTAAAATCCCTTTCATTTGGGAACGGAAATTGGTAAAAAAAAGGTCCGGCTTAGCAGCGTTTAGGGTCTGTTCATTCTAGCCGGTGGGAAGCGAGGGAGTGCCAATAAAGCCGACAGGTTAGCACTTGTTAAATCGTAGATACGTCAGATAATTTCAAAAGAAAATACTAGGCCGTATTACAACTTAGTGTACATTTCGTTGAAGTGTTTGAGAATGGGATTTGATTTGAGATTTACACGGACAGATTTTTATTTATTTGGATGATTTGTGTAGTGCCGTTTTTGTTAAAATCATCTCAAGGGTCGTTTCGAAAAACAGTGTACCAAATGGCTGGAAGTTAATTACTTTATTTTAACCGCAGTGGCAAAATTTATATTTGTATTTTTTTCATCAAGTCAGCGAAAACATTACATGTTTTATGGTGAATGTTGTGAGGTTGATGGAAATGGCAGAGGAGGAGAAGAAAGGGAAGGGGAAGGTTGGAAAAAATCTATAAATGTTGGTAGTTTTATATCATTACTAAACGAAACTGAAAAATTATTACAATCAACTTTCAGACGCTAAATAGTGGTCTCTCACGACAATAGCGTTAACTCACATTAAAATCATCAATTATCTATAATTCATTTCGGGTGTAATTGAGAGCACATTGGAAGCTTTGTGTATCTGTATTAAAAATAATACCCCGCTGTTGCCGGTTAAGAAGAAATATTAAAAGAAAGAACGGTTTTTTTTTAATCTCCCACTTCTTGTTGCCAGTTGTATACTCGCCGGCGATGATTTTCCCGACACGTCGGTCGGCGTCGCGCGTCGCTCTCTCTGTCTCTCTCTCTCTCTCCGAGAGACTTTTGACTTCTAGACGATGGAGATAATAATACCAGTACTTTCTTACACCAATGCTTCTCAATATGTTTATGTTTTTTTCTCTATGTATTAACAGAATATTGAAAAAATCTTTTGATGTTCATAATTATTCTAAATCCTTCTAAAAATAATTCGTACTTTTTAATTATTTATGTTTTTGATTTTCACGCCCAGCTGGGCTTTTACGTGTTTTTCTTTACCAAAGACTGAAAATAATTGAGTTGGCTTAGAAAAGGGAGAAAATCAGAAAAAAATTATATCAAGAGTCCTCGCCATTCGATATTTTAAATGGAACACAAAGATTTCCGATTTGTAGTAATAAAGATCTCGATAGCAAAGGTTCTTATATAGTTTCCGTTCGTAGATCGGCATGAAAAACAGCATCGTGTAAAATGCTCATAAGTTGATCTTCAGACTAGATTAACTTGTTTGAAACATGATTTAACTATAGCTTTATGACGTAGTTTGAGAATCTTTTTACCCCGCAGACTCCCTAAGGCACTTTGTACATGACAAGAAAGCCTAAACATGCCCCGAAATGAGTTAGACGAGGGGGCCCACTGTAGTTGTACAAAGGTCACCCCGCAATACAACTGACTTATATAATACCCCTTCACGAAATTACTCGAGTTCACGTTAATGTTTTATCTCAAACACTTTTAAACTTTGTATATTTTTGTAAAACATTTTTAAATGAGATATATTATCACATCATATCTATCAGTAAATAAAATGATCTCAATATTATAATAAAATAACAAGATCAAAAAACAAAAAAAAAAACAAAATAAATTCCTGGAGAACGGAAAGGTAGCAGAGGTAAGCAGATAGGGTGGACCGTCAAAGAACTCGGTCTTTGAACATACTCCTCGTTTCATTCACATTCATGCATCGTCTCATACAAACCCTTCTGTTTTTTTACTTTTAACATGGCCCGACTTAAGTATTTGGTTCACGTGATCGTGTCTTGTCTTTTGGGGCGTCCCCGATTTCTTTTACCGCGTTCAATTTTGTGTCATATTCTCATACTCATTACAATCCTTTCATCATTAATTTACTCTATATGTCCAAACTTTCTAAGCGTTCCTTTCTTAACCTCTCTCGTTAAGTTTACATCAGCCTTTCATTATTTGAACTTTTTTTTGGATTTTCGAATTATAAGAGAGAAAAAAGATATAATGATAATCCATTTTCTTGTAAAAATACATTAAATATTTTTGTATCTTGATACAGCAACCTTTCGATTTATGAATGCGAAAATCATAAATCTCGCTTATTTTTCACAAAATCCGTCAAAAATGACTGAAAATATTATGTTCTATTAAGTACCTTGATTGAACATTTGTACGTTAATAAAACGAAAATTTCTTACACCGATTTCTTTTTCCGAAGATTTCTTATTCACCAAGAGCAAACGAGCAGTGTGTGTATTTATATAATATTTTTATAATCGATATAATTGAGCGATAATTGCACCAAATTTTTTTTAATCATTTTTCGGTGTTATATCTGAAATATTTTGGATTTATATCGAACATCATCAAATAGAACAGCATCATCATCGTCATCATCATCATCATCATCATCATCATCATCATCATCATCATCATCATCATCATCATCATCATCATCAATTTAAAACCTTCCATCGAAAAAACGAATGTTTAAAAACCTGCCCTGCCGCTTAGATACGGGTAAAAAACCAAGGCTGAAAAACCAGCCCTACCTATAACGTATCATTCCTTCTTGAAAATTGAACAAATCCTAGATGTAACCTTATCTTTTTCTAAATTTTCTGTTTCAATTTTCATTTAAAAATCGCTAATATTGTCTTGAATAATTATATTTCATAATAGTTATTATGTTGATGAGCTTTGGTGTGTTGTTATTTTTTGGTAAAACGAAATACCTTGCTCCCACCATTATTTTTCTTGTTATTTGGACTTGAAGCAAAGATAATACTGAAGGTCGCAGCTTCCGTCATTTTTTCTCAGCCACATGTTTGGACTTTTAGTACTAATTTGTCGTTGGTTTCATTGTAAAGTTACTCTTTTTCATGGAGCCTGGAAAACCTTAAAATCCATTCCCAAATCAAATATTTAAATTCATGAATAATATCCTTTAGATTTTACATATTTAAATTCGTGTCGTAAAAACAGATAACGTTTGTCCACCGTTATGATAGTTGGCAACACTTTAAGGGTTATTTCAGAAGGAGCCATAAATTCTCCATAAAATATTTTTAAAAACGAATTAAAATGAACCATTTTGTAATGCTTTTAAAATTAATAAATAAACTGAATTGAATTGAATTCTATAATAAAATATCGATTATACAAATCTGTACAATAAATAATTAAACGTTCACTTATTATTGCTCTCGGTGGAAGATTTAGCGAAAGTAGTGTTGAAAAAGCAATCGTACGATGTTAGCCGGTTCGCCCGACCTGCGCTCAGAAATTCTCGCTTGACCCAATATTAAACAAGAAAGTCGAAAATATGGATGATGTAAGGCATCTATCTTTTGCTAAACGATAATGAATTTTAATTTCTGTGATGTCACTCCAGCCTAATGTTCATGCATGATTTTACCGAAATACTCCTCAGTTATCTGATTTCTACAGCATCAGTCCACTTTCATCCTTTCTTTGCCAGTTCCACGCCTTACTACCATACGTCAGGCTAGGTACCAACTGCTAGCTTTGCTTTTTTGGCCAATTTTTTGCTAGCGTCAATCATGTTCAAGAATGAAGGTGGGTAAAAATGAATCAATATGCTGGCTGGGCGAGAAGATATAAAACCTGTCAATTTTAACAGCGAAAATGGTACTGATTAAATTTATAAAGTGTCAAATTTATTGGTGTTTTTGTAAACAATAATTTCTCTATTATAAAATAACTCAAATTTATGATTAAGATTTTCCAACAAAATAAAATAAACCATTCATTAAAATCTCTAATTTAAATATTTATTTATTGAACATAATATGAACAACCTTCGGAATGAGCAGATGTTTTATAGGGAACCCGTTTGCACAGCGCGGGTGTTTACTGTGAAACTAAAAGTATAAGTTTATATTCACGGAATTATTACTTCGTTTGTGTAAAAGCACTATGAAATAATATATGAAACGATACAAAAATCTCAAACGAAAAATGAGAAACAGAAAAATCAGAAAGCGATTTAGTCGCATCTTCAAATTTCTAGAGAGTTTGAGCCTTATTAATGTTATATTCAACGACTAAAATAATAAATAGCATAGAACATTGCAAAGCTTATCATAGAAATGCTATAATTAAGAATCCAATTTCAGTTTCTATAAGCAAAAAAAATTGATGGGAAAACCAAGTAAGGAAGAAATCGAAAAGCGTATAAATCAATAATACCTCTTTCAAAGGTCGGTCAAACAAAAATGATGTAAAATATCAACTTGAAAAATTCTCCGAGGCAAACAGCGTCAGATTTCGATGTGAATTTTCCATGGAAATAGCGTGAATTCTCCCCTTTCTCAGTGACCCGTGTCTGGGCCAATAAAGGGAACCGGTGCGTAAGTAACGCCAAATGAGTTTTTTCAGGAGCCCTGGGCCCGTGCCCCCTTCCCGCCATGTTAATGGCCCGTCGGTAGTCAGTGCACATAGGCAGCTTCTGTGTGGCGTGAACAACGTGCTAATGTTGTATCTACGTAAAAAGCCAAACTAGACAAACTGTTCTGCGAATAAAACAAACATTTCCATTTATATTAATCTACTAACCGGACTGCTCAGAGTAGCATAAGATTTGAATTTGGCGAATTTTTTTATTTGATTTTTTGAAATAACTTTTAAAGATTACACACAGCAAATCATTTTAGAAGAAAATAATATATGTTTAAATCTAAACGATGAATTAAAATAAGACACAGAAAATAAAAACTTAATGGACGCAAACAAAATCAGCAAACAAAATGTGGGAATTACAGTTCAGGATAATATTGGTAATTCTTAAATTGAAATATGAGGTCGATCACTCTAACGGAAAATAATCAAGTCTCAGTAGATCAGCGGTTAGAGTATTGTCCCAGTAATATCCCTAGTTGCGAAGGTTACCTTTTTTGTGTCTCTTTCCGTTCGCGTTTCGTTTGTATTTATTAATATTATCTTCTTCTTGACAAACGAGCCGTAGAAGCGACCAGTTCCTGTGTGATAAATGTCAATTGTGTTCAAGTTCTTCGAACGACCGTGTTATAATATTTTGTTGGTAACACTGCAATTAGACTGCAAATTTTATCAAGACTGGGGTTATTATAGATTTTTAAAAAATGTTGCTCTTCTCTTACTTTGAACAGGGTATAAATAGTCTAAATTTTATTTCATGTTTATGGTCTTAAAAACATGTTAAAAATATTAATAAAGTACCGTAGAATTACCCCGGACATGTGCATTGTGCATGACATTCACATATCAAGTGCCCTTGTGAAGAATAGGTTAGTGGTTTTCAGTTATCAGTTGGATACCGGCGTTGGTGACCGACGTACGTGTGTTGTTAATTTATGGCCAATCTTCATAAGTTGGTTTAAAAATTTCATTTTATTGAGGTTTTAAAATTGTGAATTTTGTGTGATGTTATAGACTACTGCGATGATCAGTTTTATTATTTGACATTAAAATTGTTTTTTTTTTGTATTTCTTGAGCATTAACTATGTAACAATTTCTAGACACTTTTGTTTTATTTTAAATGTACATTTGTTACTTTAATTTTGTTTACTTTGCTACCGGTTTTGACAGAATCGTGTCAAGAAATGCTTATTACCGTTTACAAAGATAATAACATAGCTGTCCGGAGTCACCACACTTATTACACACACACTCAAAAAATAATGTAATCAATTTTAATAAATTAAATTCAAATACCTTAAGGTTCAAATATATATAATAAATATTAAAATATTTTTCTCTGCTAGTTTACCGGAAACATAAAAAAACATGAATAAATGTCCCGAGTCGCCTCATTCTTCGGTACATTAGGTAAGTTTTATACGATAAAGCCATGCGATGTGCCCTTGGGGTGTGTTTACAAAATCGATTTTAAGTAAATCAAAACATTATTTTGTAGAACCACGAAGTGTGTGAAGATTCATAAAATGAAGAATTTGCAATAAAGCAAGTGCAAACAGTTGTGCGGTGAGGGCGGATCCACTAATTTGGTTTCTTGGAAAATTCATTTTAAACTTTTGCTCCAATAAGCGATAAGTCACTTATTAAACTCGTGGGTACTTTAAGGATTGAAATTGGATTTGCGAGCTTAAATCGGTGGTATCGGTCTTAAAATGGGGGAAATTCAATCAATCTGTTTTAAGAAAAAATGTTACGATAACTTTTTTTTAAACATTAATGTAAAAATATTGTGTTTTATCTGCTAAGATTGTGCTGTGTAGCTAATTGAAGCAAATGTGATAATAATATTATTTGATCAATCCAAAAGACGATAACAACATAGAACATAAGAAGATACAGAAAATAAAAAGGTTACAATCGCAACTGAAAATCGAACCCAGGACTCCGTCTTACCGGGAAAATACTCTAACCACCGTGCTATTCAGATCTGATTACGTTCCGTCATTTTTAATAATACTACTTCATTGATGTGTATGTATACAACCTTCAAAAGTTATTCCAATAAATTAAATAAAAATTTTAATCTTGTACAAAAATCAATAGTTGTTTCATATAAATAAAAAATCGGATACGCATATCCGAGATATTATCTAGGTTAAATATATATTCCGGTAGAAGTTTGTAATCATACAAAAGATAGCAGCTAACAACACATGGGAATTAGCTTATGTATGTTCGATAATTCTTGAATTGAAATATGAGATCGATAAAAATTAACATATATAGTACATAGTAATCGTACATATATAGTACATAGTAATCGAGTCGCGGTCAGCGTATTATTCCGGTAAGACGTGGGTCCTAGGTTCGATCCCCAGTTGCTTCCGTTACCTTTTTATTTAATGTGTATTGTTCTGTTTCATGGTTCGTTTAGATTTATTCCTATTATATTCTACTTCTATTGTTACATATTACATTTATGTATACAACCTTCAAATTTTATTTTGATAAATTAAATGTAAATTAATATTCTCACGGACCAACTAATGATAGTATAAACTTGTTATTTACCTACAGACTAGTATACAATATTAGAGACTAAATACACACATCAACATTCAGATACAATTAACTCTTTGAAGTGCCCTTTTCCGGAATAGAGAAATACTGGTCAATTCGTATGATATCGTTTCACGTCTAGATATATTTATAATAAATGACAATAACATTATTATATTTTATGGGCTCCGTACAACAAAGATGGTAAAATAGAATTCTAAAAAGACCTTTTAGTCAAGTCTATTGTGAACATATATTATTATGGTACATATTATTGAAAACCAATAAATACATTTAACAACAATTTTTGTCCGAAAATTTTCAACAACAAACTCATCCTACCCCAATCAGGGGTGGCATAGTCTCACTGGCTTCAGACGGTTGGGAGCAGTTTGGGACTCTTGTGCGGTTTCGCATAAAAAAGTAATGATTATCCAAATTTACAAGTGTGTTTACAATTCATTTGATTCATTCTTGTAGATATCTTATTATTATGTGATTATTGTTTGTTAAATGGTTATAATATAAAACAGACTCTGTCTATTTACTGTGCAAACAAACAGTAACAAAAATACTATAAAAATTGGAAAGTTCTAGCGTAATTCATACCCTTATGGCATGCATTAAGAGATATTATATGCATGTTTCTTGAAACCTTCAAGGTTTGTGTTGAAGATATAAAGATACATGTTGTTTAGCAGCACCATACCACGTGTTATGTTGTCCTGAGCCAATGCCTCTGTTCTGATATGTGGTATGCGTAGCAGATCGTGGTGCCGCCCCCAGTAAAGTTGTTTAGTACTGTTAAGTTATAAGGTCTCTTCAACAAAAACACACCGTTGACTCCACTGAGTTTTATTTCACAGTGAAACAATCAAATGATGATATTAAATATCTACATTAAAAAGGCCCGATACCTCTTAGGTAGTAGAAAAAACCTGCTTGCTCGACAGTTTTTTTATTATAGCGACTATTTAAACATTGTACATAATATGATTGTGAATATATGTGTAATAGATTTATTTCTTAGTCCTCCTCACTAAAGTTATTTATTTATATTATGTTAGTTTTATATCTCGTTTTTCACTTATCTCTTTCAGTCAGATTTGTATTCTTGATTTGTACCATTCATTGGAATAAATAAGTTATAGTGGAAGTAAATTCATTCTAGGAAGCACACAGTATTTAAAAAAAAACGATGTTTTGAAATAATAATCTGAGCTTGAACAGATCTCTACCTTGTCATCAACAAAAAATGCTCTGATTTAGTCATGTTCAAAACCTTCAAAGCTTAAGACATACACAAACAGAGGGCAGCATTAGTTAATAGAGAGATATAGAATATCTATCAAATTATGCGTAATTACGAACGCTGTCATTGCACTGTTATAACTGAGTATATATTATATCATCAGTTTTTTTCGCTGCGTGACTCATCTCACTTTTCAGAACCTATTGGAGTTCTTCAGTAGCTCAAGAAAACTTTATGGATGCCGTTAAAATTAATGGTGCGTTTCTAATACCATTACTAGAATTACTTTTTATCCTTATCAAAACTGCGCAAACCTGAAAATACAAATTTCTACGTATCACAACATCATTAGCAATCGAAAGGTGGAAGGAAACAAATTGTGTGCAAATACCATCACCAGAAATCAAAATTTCTGAATAGACCAGACCCCAGCAAATTCCCTTAAAATAACAATAATAATGATGATAATTTATTCCATAAAGCACGCAGGGGTAGTGCAATGCAATACATTTTATAATTACTCCATACAGGCAGCCATGGCAGTAATGATGGTATTCTTGGATTGGCGTAGTCTGCGCAACAAGCTTCCCGTGTTGTATTACTCGTCCCTCTAGGAAAATTTCCGTTACGCCGAAGTAAGTATATCGGTAGTAAAGTTGTACCTATTTCGAAGTCATAAGGCGTACTTGTTCTTCCATTAATCTTCCCTCCGGATTATGAGTTAGGTGACATAGCATTCAGTGTCTCACATGATCTCATGAAATTGCAGTTTTCTGAATTTTCATTCCATGAAGTAGTTCAGCATTAATCATCCTACCTATCCAAGGTATTTTGAGAATGCACAACAAACCTCAAGAATTCCAGTCTAATATTACACATCCCTGTATAAATATATTTTCAAATATTAACATAACACAATATATATATATTTTTTTTATTTTTTTATTATTTTAATTTACATCATATGGGTTACATTAATACATACATATTTGGAAAAATATAATATTAAGGTTCATAATTGGTCATGTATACCTTATCAGAAAAGAGGAGCTCTTGTGCCTGATAAGCGAGCCATGATTCTTACTTAGATTCAATGTTATAATATTATGTTATGTGTAAAATATATAATAATAATATATATATATATATATATATATATATATATATATATATATATATATATATATATATATTTTTTTTTTTTTTTTTTAATATAAGTTTTTTTGGAAAAAAAGTTTGATTTTATTTATTTGTTCTTGTTGGTTCGTAATACAGCGCAATTCGGAAGGGAGATTATTGTAGTTTTTTATGGCTTGGTAAATATAATGGTTTTGCATTTGAGTTGTTTTAAAGATTTGTCGTAATAAATTGATTTCCATTTCTCATGAGTTCGTAAAATTCTTGATATTCTGTGTTATTTTTTTCTTTACACATTTTTATAATGGAAGTTTGCTTAAATATATCATCAATATTTGGTACTGGAAACAATTTAAAAAGCAATTTTGTTGGGAAAGTAGAGTTTTTTTTTAAGTATTACTTTTATAATAATTTTTTGCGAGACTTTTACTGAGTTTAGGTTGTTTTTATTAGATCCTCCCCAACCTATGATTCCGTAAATAAGCAGGGAGTGGACAAGAGCATAATATACATTTTTTAGTATTTTCACATTTAAAATATTTCTTAACCTAAAAAATATATATATACATTTCCTTATTCTCTTTACTAACTCCCTAATATGGCTTTTCCATTTCAGATTTTCATCGATGATCACACCAAGTTATTTAATTTCAGAAGAGGAGTTGATTACAGTACAAATAAGATTAAGTAGTTTACAGTTGCCATTGTCACAATTTTCATCATGGATTATGATATTTACTTTGTGTTTAGGTATTTTTTGTAGTGAAAATAATACATATGTTGTTTTTTTAGCATTAAGTGTGAGTAGGTTATTATCAAACCATGATTTTAAGATATTAATACATTCATTTGCAAGTTTGTTAACTAGTTCCCATGTTTGACCTTTTATTAATAAAACAGTATCATCAGCATAAGAGATTAATTCACCTTTGATTTTCTGTTGGAAAATGTCATTTACATACATTAAAAATAGTAATGGTCCGAGGACCGTGCCTTGAGGAATGCCAAATGTACTTGTTAGTGGTGTACTAAAAGTTTGGTTTAATTTTACAATTTGAGGTCTCTCTGTTAAGTAGCTTTCTATCCATTTAAGGGCTAAGTGGTCAATGCTATTTTCTTTTAATTTTAATATAAGTCTTTCATGGGAAATGCTGTCAAAAGCTTTCTTTAAGTCAATAAAAATTCCTATACATTTATTTGATTTGTCCAGGGTACTCTGAATACTAGATGAAATTTTTGCAATGGCATCTTGGGTACTTTTTCCCTCTGTGATATCTCCATGTAGTTTCATTTGTGAAAACTATTCGTTAAAAATTAATATTTTAAAACGGAACTTTGAAGCGGGGAGTGCGCAGTAGTATTATTTTGATCAGGAATTAGTTTTGAATTCATCGATTTTTCAAAGAATATTACAACTTTAACATTACAATCCATCAACATTTTACGATTTCCTGCAAGTGAACGCGGTTAACGTCCCATCATCGCATAGAGCAGCAATTCTCAAGGTGGGAATATCAACAAGAGGCATTGAAGGCAATGAGAGGATAATAATATAACATTTAGGCGTTTATAAAAATTTGTACACTTGATTGACGACTTGATTATTCCAGATCTATTTATATCGAAGTGATCTCGAGGATTATATTGAAATGATAAAGGTTGGGTTGTTTGAACTCCCATCAAATGCCTAACGAATGCAGTTTTGGCAAATTGTACTTATTAATTAATGCTGTGTTTTTATGCACTTACGTGAGAATAATCGAAACACAGTTATTATAGATAATAGGTACAAAAAGCTACGCAGTCGGAGGATAACTTATAAGAAATATTTTTTTTAACCTTACGAAAATGAAACACAATACACAGAGAGACACAATGACACATAATATAATTAGCTCGACGACTGTTACATATGTTTCAGCAATAGCAGGACATTTTTCTGAAATTTTTAAATTATCAACGAAAATGTCTACTTCGGCACACTTTATTTTATGGTTGACACATTTGTGTCAGAGTGCTAAAAAGGGCAATATTATTCTGAAATGTATTCGGGTTAGTTTAAATATTTTCAGTTAGTCTTAAACAGTAGGAACGGGAAACATTTATTTCAATACCGCTAAGACACAATTAGTATCAAGACAACTGTGAATTGTTTTATGAAAACATATCAAATCAATCAATTGCATTCTAATTTTGAGTACATTGAAGTATCGATGAAGTATTAATAATAAAATGTACCTATACATTTAAAAAATCATTCCGAGTGTGTATGTTGTCTGTTAGCCACTGAAAAAAACTGGTGTCAGTAAACGAAATAAGTTTGAGAAACTCTCACCCAGATTGAGACACTTTCCTTTCGAGTCGAGCAGCGCCGCGCTTTGGAACATTCATCACAAATTCATCTCGATGTCGTATCAACAAAGCACACCATTAACTTCCGTAACATCAACAACCCCCGCCTTAAATATTAAAATGAGAAATCTCCGACATCAACCAACCACCGTGGATCATGTCACCTTATTCTTTATAATAATATTCAGTGGTAAAGTTTACAGCTTAATCCTGTGCCCTGCACGAACACAATATTTTACTCTGCCAGCCCTTTATGAATTTGCAAAAATTCTCATACGAATATACATATTCACTGACTTATTATTGTACTTACCCAAAGCAACTTGATTTTTATCTGATCATTAGATTATCTGATCATTAGTCTTGGATTACGAATAATATATAGATTCCCTGTTGCAATGTTAACTATAGGAGACTTCAATAATTGTTTTGGTTTGAAGATTACAAGATGATTAAAGTAAAGAATTACAAATAAGTCTTACTGTACAAACGTCCGTTCTAGTTGAGTCTCTAAGTTGTTCTGTAGAAATAATTAAAACATTGAGCTTTGCCCCTACGATCGGTTACGTTCGGGTAACCCAATCGGAACCACTCGGAACCTAGCGTGCGCAAGCGTCTGCTTGCTAAAAGGCAGTGCCACCTATGGTTAATTACTAAAATTATATTCACAATATATTACCTATACTACAGATCAACATCTAAGCTTGAATGCGTGGGCCAAACCATCTACATTCATATTTAATAAAGAGGTTAACATGTCAAGTTAGGGCATTCTGACCTGAGCTCGCAAGACCATGTTTCTGAAAATCCAACATTTCATGCAAATAATTTTTAGAACCTCGCCTGTCCAGCTTATATTATGATAAACCTCTTAAATAATATTTACGTAAATATTAAAATAATATATTACAGTGCGTGGGCCAAATCACGAAAATTATATGTGTTAGAGGACACCGGGACGTACCTGGCATTCAACGGAATATCAACGAAAATTATCAACGGAAAAACCAAACAACTGGTAATAATCATACATTATCTATGACATCTGATAACTCTTATTAAACTATAAAGTCATCCACTCTCGCGTAGGTGTAAAAATAACACGCATTTAGCTATTTTAGCACCCTTTTTCTTTCGTTTACGGGGGTATCTAGTACGCTATATCGTTTAACCCCTATATCGATATTATATTGTCGAAATCCATCGTCTATAGTAAGTTAGCGATATTTTCAAGCACGGACAGAATACGATTCCGTCAGTCGATTGACAAAAACCGCTGTTTTTATTGCGGCCTCCAAGGGATCAGATAAGCTGTCAATATGCACAACTTTTTTGATAATATCGTTCGTTATGCAAAATAACTGGATTATTAATGATGGAGGTGAATTAACTCTTAGAATTGAAATAAATCGTATACACGATCAATAAACTTAATTAATTTATCTAAGACGCGATCAATTGATTCCGTTCCAGGTTATAAAAACAAAATGTGTTAATTATGACTAATGACCTCATGAATTGATTAACTCCCGTTTAGTGTCAAAAAATACATACGGACTAAATGACTAAAAAGAAAAAAAATACCGTTATTATTTCTTATTCAATGATGCGGACTGCCAATGTATATTAAAGTTAATATTTCAATTTAATTGTCAATTCATTAGCATTTTTAACTTTTACGTAATCGTCCAAGGCTAAGGAACGTCAATTCATAAAGCTTTTTTTTTATCAAGATACTGTTAAAAATGTGACTGAATGACCATTTTCTAGTAAAAATATTAGTGATTCAGAATAAATTAAACGAAACATTGAATTTTATATATTTCTTCAATAATTACATTTCTCGAATACACGTGGACCCTCTTTTGAATTTCAAGTCCAAGAAATGGTTCTCTAGGAACAACAGTATTAAGGGTGGATCCGCCTACTCCCCCAACTGCTCAGTTGTCAATTAACAGCCCTTAGCGTTGTTTTATCTAAAATTATGGGAGAAAATAAAGTCTTCCGCGTTCCTGTTTCAGGAACGCGATTCAGCTTACCCGGTGAGAGCAGCAAACGGGTATGAAATCATGGACTAATCACTTTTATTCTACAAATAATTGTTCGGTAACAACAGTGAGTGAGCAAGAGGGTATTCTGTTATAGGCAATATTTTATTTGGTTTTTTTTCTGAAATAATTATTTGTATTAAATGCAGTTTTTTTTTTTGTTTAGTTGAATGGTTTTCGTTTCAGTCTGAGATCCCCATTTTCTTTCTTGCTATTTATTCGTGGTTTATAAGTAATAATATTGTTTTTACTTTTGAATGAGAGTGGGATTTTGCTGTAGAGTTTAGTACCATTGTATAGGAAGCTTTTTGCTCAAATTTTGTTTTTGTAGTTGCTTGTTAAATATGATTTTGACCCTGAGATTTAATGTTTCTATTACACGTGTTAGTTGTTATTTCTTCTGTTTTATATTTATGGATGTAAAAGAGAATTGATTTAGAATAGAGTTGTTTAATTTACACGATGTTAAGTTTGCTGAAGATTTCGTCAGCGCTAGTTCTTACAGGGACTTTCAGAATCATTTTCATTATGGCTTACTATCGATAGATGTTTACTACCGATCCTGAAGTTTGGAACATAAGGCTTCATCTATTGATTACTACAATGGTAAAGAACATCCTTGAAAGTTGAAATTTGAAAACCTTATATGTACATTGATTTGGTTGTCAAGAAACAATATTTGTCTAACATTTCACTGCGTTCAATCTGAAAATAGAAATACTCAAATCAATGTTGTAGTTACTCGACTGAAGCCGGATAGCAACTACTGGTTTATTATAAAATCGATATGAATAATCTTTTTCGTGTTAGGTAAATCCACGGTAATTAGGTACACAGAAATCCAAACAGTGTTACCGGCAATACCTTTACGGAAAAGGTGGGTAGCTGAACCTTTTTTCCATGCCTGAAAATTTAAAAAAAAATCGCATTATAGTATGCCAATTGACTGGACGTAGTGAAGTCCTGTTTTAACTCGACCGTTTGGAATTTCATCTGTGTTTGAAATATTTCCGGCCGCGGGTTTCTTGTTTATAAAATATGGAAAGGGGAACGGAATGGAACTATGAGAGGATGCCACCAGAATAATGAAAGTCCTACCTTTGGTTCTGGTATCCTCAATGTTTCCTCTTTCTGCCAGCACGTAAAGAAACTCTACGGCGTATTGTATTTAATTCAAAATTGCAACCTAACAACCTGTTAACAGAGGCACTGCGAAAATTGTATTGGAAGTACTTCCCATCTCCCTGTGACAAGGTTGTAGAACCCGAAGGTAGGATGTAAACTGTTAGAGTTATCAACCAGCTATATGCCCGAACAATCTGCCTGTAAATTTGTTGTACGTTTTATTTTCGGTTTCGAAAATCTGCTTCATTCCTTTTATTATTCAAGCAAGCCTTACTTTGACTAGGTGGCTATTGTTAACTGTAAAGCAGTTAAAGTTATCGTGTTATATACATACCTATATGTATATTACAGAAAGGCTACCAAGTTGGCGCCAGTGTTAACTGTACCTGTATGTATATTACGTAACAAAGCACCACTTTGGTCGCCAGTGTTAACTGTAACATAGTGTATTCCAGTGTAAGTTATAAGGTTACACGTTTAGTGTGTAATAGGGTAAATAACGCTCGCCGTACCAGAGGGCCGGTAGAGGTTAGGACTCCATCTATAGGGGTGAGTATTAGTACAATTTCCAATGAAACAGGTTATCTTGGGATGACAAGTTTATTATCACATAAAACGGAAGGTCAGACAGTTACTATAATAGTTACAGGGCAATTTAAGGCCTATAGGTTTTACTAGGGCAATCTACGGAATCTAAAGGAATTAACTCTGATAGAATTAAGTACATTAGTAGCTCATTATCGAAGGATACCATAGGCGGGGGGCCTAGGCTGATGAGGGCGGTACGACGCCTACAAGGGGCGGCTGGCAGCGTGGGCGGACGCGCAGGACTGCAGGGCGGCGGCAGGCAGCGACATGGCGGCGGCAGAGCGGCAAGGCTGCGGGCTGAGGCACAGCACTGAGTATTGGGACAGCATGGGAGGCTGTAGGGCGGCTCCGGGCGAAGGAGGGCGGCAGGCGGCAACAGATGCACAGACTGAGGCAGGGGTCTACGAGTTCACTACTCCTAGTCTGGCGTGGGGCAAGGCGGCAAGGCGGCAAGGGCCTGGAGTTGAGATAGCATGGGCGGCATCAGCGAGGGCGGGCGCGCAAGACTGAGTATTGGACAAGGGCCGCTGCAGATGGACTGGTCGGGTCGCCAAAGGGCTCTCCACGATCAGGCTGGTGTGGGCGGAGTGATAGCACAGCATGGAGTATTGGCTGAGCTGGCATCAGGCAGAGACGGCATGACGTCTACAAGGGGCGGCACGGTGGTAAGGCGGCAAGGGCCTGGAGTTGGGACATGACACAGCTGTACAACGTAAGGGCGCTGTGGTTGGCTGGTGATAGTCCTGAAGTTGTGAACTTGAACTTGGAGATACGGCACAGTTATAAAACGTAAGGAGCCGGGGAATTGGCGGCAACCCGCGGACTGGAGACAAATTCCGTGGTGTTAATCTTAACGGGCTCGGCGGACAACTGCAGGCGTGGGTCGGCCGGCAAGCTCTTGTGCCGCTTGCTACTCGAGGCGCGTCGTGGAAGGGATTCCTTATATGGTCATGTTTCCTAATTCGGACATTTGATTGGCCGTGGTACATGTACCATGCAGCGATGTCGCGAACGTACGTCTGTGTGTGTAACCAACCGAGTGTTTATTTATTTATTTATTTATTTACGGACAAATAGTCCATTAACAACATATTAATTACACGAATAAGTTTTATAAACAGAGATGACAGTGAAAGGAGAGCATATATAAATGATGAGCGAAGACAATAATAATGACAATAATAATATAAAAGTAAGAATGGGAGATAATAATAAGTAAAAGCATGAAGATGGTTCAAAGGGCATTAGAAATTAGACATTGCGTATTGACTGTCGAAAGTCATTTAGGCATATACCACAAAATTCAATGCTTTGACTTGACAGTGAGTTGACAAGTCTCGACATTCTGGACAAAGGAGAATGGTATCCATAATTGGTAGAATGTTGATTGACGAACAGCAATTCATTATTTCGGAGTCTACGGGAAGGGATGTTGAATTGGATAAGTTGCAACAAAGCAGGTGAGTCTGTAATACCATTGATAATCTTAAATATGCAAATCAGATCAGTGTCCCTTCTACGTTTCTCCAAAGAAGAAATGTTTAAAGTTTGTTCAACTTCATCATATGAGTACTCTCCTCTTTCAAGACCCAACCTCCAAGCGATTCCTCGTAGGAAGCGATGTTGTACGGATTCTATGTGACAAATGTGGACAGCATAGAAAGGAGACCAAATAACACTAGCGTATTCAAGGTGAGGGCGAACTAACGAGCAGTAAAGAGTTTTAAGGGTACTTATATGTTTAAAGTCAGAGGTTATTCTATGAACGAAGCCGAGTAGTTTAAGTGATTTGTTAACAATGTTGTTAATGTGCTCACGGAAAGAAAGTTTGCAGTCTAGAGTGACCCCAAGATCCTTGATAGATGTTACAGTAGATAAACAAACATTGTTTAATTTATAATCAAACTGAATAGGTTTTTTGGTTCTATAAAAGGACAAAATTTTACATTTATCAACATTAAGTTCCATGCAGTTTATTTTGCACCAATTATTAAACGAGTCAATATCACGTTGAAAATGTAAGCAGTCAAGGTAGGATTTAATTATCTGAAGAATCTTATTATCATCCGCAAAAAGCCAGAAGCGTGTATGAGAAAAAACTTTGGTGATATCGTTAATAAAAAGGTTGAAGAGAAGCGGGGCCAAATGAGCTCCTTGGGGAACGCCGGACGTTACGTCAATGTTAAAGGATTCAAAGTTGTTTATTTTAACCCTTTGTTTTCTATCGCTCAAGTAAGAGCGAAGGAATGATAACAACGGGTTTCTAATGCCTATAGCATAAAGTTTGGCCATGAGAATCGAGTGATTTACTTTATCAAAGGCTTTGGAGAAATCAGTATAGAGTACGTCAACCTGAGTGTTGTCTTCCAAGGCTTTAACAATGGTATTTGTAAAGGACAATAAATTAGTTGTTGTAGATTTCGCCGATCTAAATCCATGCTGTTCATCAATCAGAACATTTTTGAATATAGGAGTGATTATCTTTGTAATTATCGACTCAAATATTTTTGGAATACAAGATATAATTGATATTGGTCTGTAATTTTCAATGTTTGACTTGTTCCCGGATTTAAAAATGGGTCGAATATATGAAATTTTCCATGAATCAGCAAATGTTCCAGATGAGAGTGATAAGTTGTACAACATACAAATTGGGATAGATAATGAATATTTACATTCTTTTAGCAAGATTTCTGGAATGCCATCAGGTCCGGTACTTTTTTTGTTAGAAAGTTTACTTAAAGATTGGTATACCTCTACAAGTGAGATTTGGCAATCATTCAAGTCAATGTTGTAGTCATAGTTGAGTGGAGGGATGTTGCATGAGGCACCAGAATATACAGAGGAGAAGTGTTTAGCAAAAAGGTTGGCGATGTCAAGACCGTTAGTAGCATGAGTGTTGACATGCTATTAGCGCGTGGCCCATATCCGGCCACGTGCTGATATATCAATAATTATGCGTAGTAAGTCTGCTAGCTACTTTGAGCAATCATAACACTATCTTTGTCTAAGCTTTTCAATATAATGGTACCTACCTGCCTGAAGAAAGTTCAAAAATAATTGTCATTGAGATTGTGACTTTTCTTTATATAAATTCTACAATTCCTATTATATCAGTTTATACTTAAGAAGGTACCTATTTCAGTACCTACCTTCTTACAAATCTTATGATTTCAGAGCACATTTTAGTTTTGATTTATTAATAAGAGGAAATTAGAAACATTATTTATTTATACGCGAGGACTATTATTCACACTACTAGCGTTATTTATCATTATCTGACTTCTAGTGATTTTCATGAAAGCACAAGAAATCTGTTTTTCAACAACTAGACATAAAATTGAACAAAAATAAATTAATTAAATCTTGCACATGGTGATTGAATAATATAAGTAATAGAATGTTTATGACTGCCATCGTGTTATTGGTAAAGTTTTATTTCTAATGAAAAAACTCAAAATTACAGCAGCATTTTTATAAATTTTCGCTTGTGTCTACATTTATAAAACACTAGCTGAGGTGTATCCGGCGTTGCTCGGGGACTTATAAACGGTTTGGAGTAAACTTTTAAGGTTGTGATTTCTAGAATACCTGACAATGCCAATGTCAATAATTATTTGTTTCTCTTACCTCTAGCGTCTTAGACCTCTTCAACCATTCACTTCCAACTCATACATTCTACCAAAACCTTTTTCTTCGTTCTTCACTTACGTCTTATATTACCACAAACAGTTATTTGATTCATGTTTTCCTCGGGCATCCCGCCTTTTATGTACCATTGGCTTCACGTTAAATAACTCAATAATTTCTACTTTAATTCTACTCCGTATTTCATTCCAGTGCAGAGAAAATGCTAATAAAGTCTTTCTAGAGCGTCTCCGACTTATTCTACCATTCAAACTACCCTCTAAACACTCCTGGCACTAATAAGAACAAATTTCCAATTTTCAGCGAAATCGGAAAAACATTTATTTATATATATATATAGAGTTTCCAGGGGTAAAGTTCGCTAACTTCGAATGATGATTCTAAATGATGATAGAAGAAAAAAAGATAAATTATAAATTTGTTTATTTTACTATACGAAAATATTTTCCAAAGAAGAATATTTATTTTCCCATACAAACAATTCAACGTTTTTTCCTAAAAGCTACCCTAAAACGCTGGCATTTTGAAAAAAACTATTTTTTTTAACTTCTAAAATTATATAGAATCACCCCCAAAGTTACCGCACCTTAACCCCGTATATGTATATATGGATGAAACGTATTTGGAACAATACAATGTGCATTTACGCGTAGGCTTCGAAAATTCCCCTATAAATTGTGATAGCATATTTATTTTTGTTTTATTTTCCAATGCACATATTTTACTTAAATTTTAGTTACTTTGCCACCTGTTTCGACACAACCGTGTCATTAACGACATAAGTTAATGACATAAAGCAAACAAAAATTTTAGTAACAAATGTACATTGGAAAATAAAACTCAATAAAACAAAATTTCTACATATTTTAACAAGCCGTATTTTGAATGAAGAAAATGGTTTGGAACCCCTAAATCCTATCATTTGGTAAGTCTGATTTATCGACGTCATATTTTTCCAATCAAGCTTATTTTTATATCAGTCAAGCGGGTTAATCCAAGCCCTTTAGTCGTCAGTATTAATACTATACACCGAAATAAGAGTAAGTCCCTAAGTTCTTATAAAAATAGTTATATCCACAACATAATATTATGTTACGCGCTGTGCTGGACGAATTAACTAATTTATTTTGCTGTTTTCAATGATTGATTTCTCAGAAATGGGATTTATTTATTTTGCATAATATTGTTAACCTGATCAATTAAGACCTTTTATCTTATCATTCATAAGTAATATGATTTATAATGTTTTGATCGAAAGCGCTGATAAACAATAATAACATATTCGATATCTTATTTTGATGGCCTCTATGGTCGAGGCGTAACTAATGACTCTCGACTAGCAAGCCAGAGGTCGCGTGGTCAATTCCGGCGTGCCCAAGGAAAATTAATTTTATTATTTTGTATTATTTCACAATTTACACAATTAAAATAATAAATCTTCCAGTGTGAAGACACTCTCAGTATCGCCCTGATATAAGACCACCATTCAGAATTGAAACGTTGCTCGAAATGGCTTTGACCGTGTTTGGTGACCAGATCTGAATAACCAAGTACTTCCCCACCTTCCTCTTCCTCTTCTCCTTCCCCTCCCCACTACCTTCAGCCTCACAACTACCCCAATTGGGGATGCCATAATAGGGGAGCAGTTAGGAATCTTGGGCGACACATAAAAAATAAATAATAATAATACATTTCAATGATCCACATATTTTCAAATGTCCGCTTCCAATTCTTCGAGCCAAGCTCAACCACTTAGTTTCAGCCTTCCGTCGCTTATTTTTTCGGCAACTGATCGGTTTGAAAACTTTTTGACCCTGTGGTTCCTGTTTCAAACTCAACTTTAAAAAAATTAAACTCGAACTCGATTTATTTAAAAAATCTTATCAAAAGGCCGTGCCAAAAAAAAATCACACAACACAATCGACTTCAAACATGTTGTGGATGTACTGATCTCCCGCTCGTACCACTAGTTTTTATATACCATGATTTATAGATACCTCTTTTGAGGTTCTACTCCACCATTGACAGGATTACGATAACCTGCCCAACAGAGCCGTTCAAATTCTATAAATTTTGATATTCATTTACTAAACGCCCGTAGGCATCCCGTAGGGTTATTACTAACATAGTACAGTTAGAAATTTTACATAGTGCATAGTATATTGTAAGTACATATAATAAATGTCAGTAAGTACAATAAATACCTTTCAATTGAATGAATTTTTCAATTTTATCAGCCAACGTTCTTTTACACATTTAGGGTTGAATAGTTTCACAGTATAAATCAGCTCCCTTCGATAAAGAAAAACGAATTAACGCCAGCTTATATTGCAATATTATTGAACTAAATACATCTAAATAATCGGAGTTTATGATTATGATTATATCAAAGAAGAATTGTTACAAACGGTCGGTATCCATCATTGTATTGTAACTGTCAAATATAGCTACTCAGGGGTATTCAACATCTTATTAATAATTTATTGATGGTGAAATGAGAGTTAAGTGAGTTTATTTCCAATATTTATTTTAGATTTCAGTGAAAATGTCGGATTCAACGTATAAGTTGAACTATTTTACTATGAAGGGAGTAGCTGAGACAATCAGGTACATATTCGCCTATGCTGAGGTGGACTTCGAAGATAATAGGATATCGCAAAATGAATGGCCGGCAATGAAAGAAAGTAAGTATTTTTAAATAACTCCACAGTAATACAATTATGAGATCAATTAAAAGACGCACCATATTTTTTTATAAACTATAATAATAGATTTATTTTTCATCAATCATCGGTAAATTTTTATCACGATCAATCAATGACAAATAAAAGCAATTTATTACAGAGGTCGTAGGTATATTATGATACGCCCAGCAAAACACGCACTTACAATCGATCCAATATATATTTTATGTTCAAGTAAAGGTGAATCCTATGGGTACTCTCTTTATGTCTACATATTAACTCACAACAACAACGCGTTTATGCTTTACAAAAGAGAACAACCGCAAATAATGCAAGGCTGATGGTTGCTTAAGACAAGGACGTTTAGATGGTTTGGGAATGAAGAGCGGATATACGAAGAAAGGAGTGTACGTAGAATATGTGACGCGGAAGCTATTGGTAGAAGAAGTCAAAGACACGTGAGACAGGTCATTTAAAGAATCAGAATAACAGGATAATATGTACTAGCAGTTTAAAACCCGCTCCGCGGGTTTTTGCTGCTAGGCCCTGCGGGCGGCACTTGGTTGGGCTTCGCCCAGTTTACTAACAACAGTTACATTTAATAAGTAGATATTAGATCAATTGGTAGATATAAAATAGTAAGACATTATGTAGTATCCCGAGCGCGGACAATGAGAGGAACACCCTTCACCCCAACATAAATCTCGTCAATGAGAAAAATGTTTCCTCTCCCATACCACCGAAATGATTTCATTTTTAAATCGAAGTTAAATTGAAAAAAAAAAATATATATATATGTAATTCGGAAATAAAAAATATCAACATATTACAATATTACATATAACTTTGCTGAAATAATAAACTCTTACCAAAAGATTGTCAAAGTAAATAATTTTTTTTTAAATATATTAAGGGTTATTTTATTGGGATAATTCCTAAAAATCTACACATTTGGGTGAAATAGTATTACGCTCTTACCAAAAGATTGTCAAAGTAAATACTCATACAACAAAACTCTCTTAAAAATTGTTCAAATAAAAAATTCTTAGGCGGAAAAACCTTATATGTGGGATAAATTGACCTGAAAAACCAAACTATTGTAAGCAAGTACCTACAATTTATTATACTTTTATTTTTTACAATTTACAACATAATATTATATACTTTCAATAGGAAAAAATCTCTTTATAAACAATATTGTCCGTATACCAATCAGTCAGAATTTGCCCTTGTACCGTCAATAATCTGTATAAATAACGATGACTGCGTTCGTACTCTGGAACAGGCAACGTACAACTAACTGTCCATGAGAAAATACTGGTTCAGGAAGTAACAGTACAACCCGTTCAAAAGTTTGTCCTTGAGATTTATTGATGGTCATTGCATAAGCTAATTTGACTGGAAACTGTTTCCTGCACATATTGAATTGTATTGTAACATCAGACAAAGAGTAAATTCTAGTATTGAAATGTACTGTACCTTTTCTGTTCCCCGTAATGATTTCGTCTTGAATTAAGTTACAGCTGAAATTTTTAATAACCATTCTTGTTCCATTGCAAAGGCCATCACCAACAGATAAATTTCTAAGTAACATAATGATGGCACCAATTTTAAGATTTAATATGTATGGTGGAAAGCCATTTGGGTTTATAGAATTTAAATATTCAACAGGAAAGTTAGCCTGCTCGTTATAATCTAAATTTCCTTCTTCATTAATGATGGTATCAACAGAATGAAAAGTCTTCATTTGTCCTTCTAATCGTTGAAGTACATCCTCATTGATTGCACAAACATGACTATTTTTGGGGCACAAAATGGTACGTTGACTCATCAATAAGGCATCAGCAGTTGCATGTGTCTCACCATATATACATTGAATAATATCTTGGCAAATATTTACATTGGGAATAAGCACAGATGACTCTAATGTTCCTTCTACGGGAGGAAGTTTTCCATCTCCCAAGTCCAAAAGCCATTTAGAAAATATGTTTTCACTTTCTAAAGCTCTGACATTTGTTTTTAATTGAAAAGTTTTGAAATGGTACCAAAGTATGCTGCTTTTTATGCAAGCGGCAATTAATTGTCCTCGTGAAGCACGTCGACACACTGGAAGGATCTGACGAAAGTCTCCGCCCAAAACAATAACTTTGTTACCAAAGACAGAATCACTTCCCATGATATCACGTATAGTACGCTCAATTACTTCTAAAGCTACACCTGGGGCCATCGGTGCTTCATCCCATATTATAATATCTGCTTCTGTTATAATTTTCCGGTTCTTTGATGTGACCTTACATGTTGTATTGTCCTGTAAACTGAGGGGTAAATTAAAAGCAGTATGACACGTTACCCCACCTGGAAGCAAGATAGCTGCAATGCCTGTCCAAGCGACTGATAAAACTTTTTTACCTTTTCCTCTTAGAGTGTGAATTAAAGTTTCGTAAAGGTATGTTTTCCCTGTTCCTCCTGGGCCATCAATGAAGAAACATTTATTGTCATCATTTTCATCTGAAAAAAACTTATTCAAAATAGAATTATATTCTTGAAATTGTTCGTCATTGAGTTTGGCAGCCATCATTTCACCTAAAGTGTTTTCAGAAATTACATTAAAATCAGTCACTTGTCCAAAACTGCAACTTTCATCAGGTTCAGGTAAGCCCTTCATTCTGCAAGATGAATTCTCCTTCATAAGCATATCCTGTATGTTTAAAAGACAAAGATTAATAGCTGTTTCTTCAGCAACACCATGGTGAAAAAAATCTTCAGACATACATTTGTTGAAATCATTCCACAGCTGCAACGGGTCCGAAGGAAAACATTGTATTAAAATTAAAACAAATAGATGTCGAAGAGTTTTAGGCATCAAATACAATGAAGCCTCCGTCATGCACTGCGTCCATTCTCCTATGTCATCAATGAGCTTCAGTTCACGCGCCGCATCACGAAAAGTAGCTAGTAAATTACCATCAACAGTTCGCAAAGATTCAAAGGATGTAGCTCCAGCCACTTTTATAAGAATCAGCCGTAAATGATACAGTTCTATATTTCTAGGAGAAATTGAAGGTATTCGTCCAATGATTTTGCCACCTCCCCGCTGTCGCCTCGTCCACTTTTTACCAGCTGAAAAGACATAATTATTTGGTACATCTTGATACAGAATAGAGCGTCCCTCAATATCTTGAAGATTCAATTGGAACCACGCTGTTAAAGAGGCGTTCCTTGTAGATGCTTCCCTGAGAGCCTGTTCCTCCCGCCCCTCTACAAAATACACAGATTGGCTGTCAAGTAAATGTAAAGCCAGAAGTAAAATTGAGTGAGATTGATCATGTATAGGATTTTCCATAATTTTCCAGACAGCTTCAGGGGCACTTACATATCGACAATTGATATATTGCTTAATTTCATCATATTGAATAACCGCACTCTCCAAATTTCCAGCTTCTTGTCTTATTTCGATTCTAGCACAATCAAAACCTTTAGATATATATTTATGAATATATTTAATACTGGCCACAGAGAAACAAATTTCAACATTAATATGAGCATCATATTTTTTGCTAAGGTATGCATTATATGGAACAACAAATCGATTGTCGATACGTATATCCCGAACTACCTGATTTTCAGAAAAATTATCACGTCTCCTGTACTTTGGGTAGCCTGCGGAATTATTATCAGTAGAATCTTTTAATGATTTGGGGAATTTTTTAGAGCACTTACCGTCTACCATGCAGACTGACCTTGGATTAAGTACGCCACATGGTCCATGAATGTTATTTTTTAAAATAATACTGTACAAAGCCGATTTCTTTGGATGGGGTAGTTCTGCAGATACGGCATTATCAATATCAGAAGCTGTATACAACTTATCTTGGCTGCAAAGTGTAAACACGCCATGTAGATGAGGGAGTCCTCTTTTTTGCTATTCAATTGTATAAACCCAAAAAATTACCTTTCCAAAAACATGTTTCTCAGTCATATCATGAATAAATTCCTTGATTTTTAGATGGAAAACCTTGGCTACTATATCAGGCCTGTCCGCGGCCGATTGATAATGTTCCAATTCGGTTTGTATTTCTGGCCATTTGGGATTGCATGTAAACGTTATGAATAGATCAGGACGACCAAATTTACGTACCATTGCCATTGAATCTTGATAAAGTTTATTAATATGGCGTGGTCCACCAGTAAATGAAGATGGAAGAATGACTATATTACCTGCACGTACTCCTCTATCAGTGGCTAAATTTCTTACATGATCTTGCAAACGTTGGTAGCATTCCACTCTGAGTTGTCGTTGGTTTTTCCTAATGTAATCTAGGCGACCAGATTCATAAATAATGTAATCATGAATTAAATACTGTTGAAAAAGTTTACCCGCATAATGGATTGGATTAAATATGTTTCTTCGCACTGCTAATTTACTTGCATAAAACTGCATGGCAGTTACAGTATGACGTTGAGCAGTACAGAAATCAGCATGATGCTGAAAGCCTGGGGTCCAACCACATTCACCTGATGGAAATAGTAGTGGGAAAACCATAGGATCTAAATGCTTTGATAAAGTTGCCACCCTTTGAAGTCCTTCAACATTTTTAGGACAAACAGCGATATCTATACCCGATGGTAAATTCCCGTCTCTGTCTGCTACGTATACCATGGCGATATCGTGAGAACTGGTTGGAGCATTGTACCTCCGTTGGTCATCAGCTGATGAACGTGTAAATAGACGTATATCTCTCACCTACCCACCGTCAGCCGCAATGCGTAATTCTTCTTCCTCGACAGCTTCTTTTAGTTTCTTATACTGATGAGCATAAGGGCTTATTTGGCGTATTTCGCTATCAATTATTTGCATTATATTTTGATAGCAATCGGCATTACATGGATATACGCACTCTAACAGCCTCATCAGGATCATATACATAAAGCTGAGCATAGGAAGGTATTTCACCTTCAACATGTATACTTCTGGAAGTAAGATGATAAACCTCACCAGAAATTTTTAAACAATATGGACCATTACTTGGGATATTAACTATTTGCTCTCCAAATGAGGCAAATCCATTAGCACTGTTATATTAACGAATAAAATTCCTAAAGTTTTTAGATTAACTACAATCTCCTGTCAATAATGCGTTAAGTGCTGGAGGATAAGCTAAAATTTGTGGTATTATTTTTCCATTGTGACAGCAAGAATGTAACAGTTTACCTTTTTCAACTTGAAAATGAAGCGCCTTGCAATGCTCGATTGTACATTCTTTTGACATGACGCCGAAATAATTCTGTTCTGGAAGCACATAATTTGGATTATTGATTAAACCACACTTCAAGAATACATTACATCTATTTTCTGTGGAAAACCGCCTTCTGGAATTATTGTGTTCAATTTGATTATCAGTCATATATTCTATTCGTCTTCGGGCACTTCGATCGCTTGGTAAACGTCCCTCTCTCATTCGAACATTCCGAAATTCGGCCAATTCTGGTAAAATATTGTCCACATTCCTTTTAGCCATAGTTATTAAATTGAAATAATAATCTTTTTTTTTATATTAACTCCACACAGGAGGCCCTGAAGAAAATAATTTCCCTCAGGGCCTATGTCATCTTTGGGGATGCTGTGTGGGGGGTCTTTTTGTGGAGAGGAAGGAGTGAACATGGGTCTTGAAGAGTCCCATGTTGTAGGAGGGAGGAAACACAGAGGCCGGCAGTTCGTTCCACAGCCGAGCTGTTGAACTTAAGAACGAATCGTAGAAGCGACCCGTTCTCATGTGACAAGTGTCAACCGTGTACAAATGTTGGGCACGCGTTTGGCGTGTATCCCGACTACGCACCGGTGCCGAAGGGATCAATGACGCTAGTTCCTCAGAGCATCTTCCAACAAGCATCTGAAAACAAAATTTCTTTTTAGTGACTCAAAGGAACTTTTTAAAACAAATTTCTAGGTTAGCACGTCAATAATTCTGTAATTACCTAGATATTAAACATGATAGCGCATGGGGTCGGTGTTGTAATATCAAAAAATAATTAATTACGTATTTAAGTATCGAGTGGAACTGGTTATTTTTGCAGCCGGCTTTATAATGGTGGATTTATAATTATAAATTATATTTATTATTTATAATTATATTTATTATTTATAATTATATTAATTATTTATAATTATATTTATTATTTATAATTATATTTATTATTTATAATTATATTTATTATTTATAATTATATTAATTATTTATAATTATATTTATTATTTATAATTATATTTATTATTTATAATTATAATATATCTCACATTAAATAATCACACTGACATTGTACATTGCTTGACACTAACTGGCTATAAAAGTTTTTTACATTGATTGGAAATCCATATACGCTGGCAACACTGAACAATCTGTCTTTCTCGTGAATAATGATAAACGTCAAATTTTAATACGTAATTGTGGATAATTTTTAATGTAATGTAATGAATCAAATGGATTGTCAACTTTCTAAAACATATTTTCTTCGATATTATCCAAAAATTATATGAGCAGAAACGATGCTTTTGAAGAAATCTGGTGATCCTATTTTAGTATGAAATCGTGTCTTAATTTTCAAGTTAGCGGAATTTAACCGAAACAAACAATTTAAATTTGACCAATCAGAGGGCCTATATCGTCCAGACGCAAGCGTATTAATACTATCAGATTATACAAAATATATATATTAATGTGAATGAAGCAAAAAAAAAAACAGCGTGATGGTTAGTAAGTTAGTCGTTTAGTAAAAAACTACGCATTTACACTAGCTACGAGAATTTTATCGATTTACAAATTGAAATGTTTTGTAAAAACCCTTAAGATATTATGCAGTTAACCCAGACTGAGGCCGAAACGGGAATTTAGTTTGTTGAGCGATCATTTAAAACGTGCTCCCCAAAAACTTACTATTGTTTTCGGCAACAGATAATATCACTAATTCTTTTTATTATTCATAAGGTTTTCCATACCACCAGTTGCCAGTGCTGGAGGTAGATGGTAAGATTATAAACCAATCTGTGGCCATCGCCAGATACCTGGGGAAGAGGTTTGGACTTGTAGCTTCAGACCCATTTACGGATGCCCTTCTTGAAGCCTTTATAGACAACATCAGAGATGTTCAAGCAAGTAAGTTGAAAGTGTATTTTGTATTAAAGTAGGTTACATAAGCATACACAGTAAAACTGTATTTTTTGTGTTATCTCATATTGTCATAGGAGAACTCTTATCTAAACAGATTGTGCGACTAGAAGAAAGTGCAAATGATTAAATTCTTAATTGGCTAATTAGAACATAAAAAATCATATTGAAAATTATACTCCGAGTCTCTGTAAGAACTAATGTCTATTCTCATAATTTTATTCAATTCGTTAGCAAATTCGTAAGCAGTGGACTTGAAAGTGGGTCCGCACCAGGTAAATTATTTTCTCATGTTGGAGAGAGTTCAGAAGAAATTTATCCTCCAATCCTACTGACTGTTGTTTAGGAATGAAATGAACCATCTACAGGTCAGAAGTGATGCACAATTTTATTTATTTACACAAGACCGATCCCTGGAAGGTTTTAAAATTTAGTTATAATGGAGAGAATTCATTTCTATGTTCCCGATGGTTATCTCCGTCTCCGACAGCACAGACTCTTCTTTTTCCTACTCTGACTAACTTGCCAATGGTTCGACGGGGAGAGTAATCTTGCTATTGAACAGTATCAATTTGGATATCAACATATTTAGCATCAATGAAATTGCCTTTAAAAAGCAATTTCTATTACGTCTATGATAGTTGATTTACCCTCTTTATATGAATGCAATAATTCTTCTATACAAATTAACGTGTTTAAAAATGAACAAATTTGTGATGTGTTACTCATATTTACTCTCTTGCTAAAAATCTCCAGGCACTCCTAACTGTAGTATTTACCACAATAATTCTTATGAAGGAATATTTCATTCAATTTCAAACCAATTTTTTAGCCGAGCGCATTGCAATAATTGAATTTCTCAAATATATAAAAAAAAATTAACATTCCCTTGTTCTCTCTGACACTCTCAGTTCCCTCCAAAAACTTAAATCCAGTTCCCTTCTTAATCCCGATGATCACTTTGTATTTCTTATTCGAGTGAAGATAGCCTTCATTTAAAGCTCTGGAAAAACCGTAACTCTGATTTGGATTCCTGGACATGTTGGCATCGTGGGTAATGATATTACGAATTTCTTGGCAAAACAAGGAGCATCGAACCCTAGTATTACCCTCGTAAACCAAATTCCCCTATCTGACATTTTTCCATCCGCAAAAATAGATCCCGCAATGTTTGGTCAGAGTAATGGCACATTGCTAGTCAATCCAAGGGAGTCTGCTATGCCTCAAAACAAAGAACTGTCCTATCAAAACCGTGATTCCAACAATTTCCACATATCTCCAAAAAAGAAATTTACTCATTTATTCGAATGAGGATTGGATATTGTTCCGTTATTTATCAGATTTATCAGATTGCACATTATGTGGTCTAAAAGTGGGAACTTTAGATCATATTCTTCGGTTATCCCTCTCTAAACAAATGTCCTCTCTTCTATAAAGCCTTTTCTAAAATTGGCTCCCCTCCATTCAATTGAAATAATACCCTTGAATCGTGTTAACCTAAGTTGTGTTACGATAATCCAATACAGTTTTACAAAAATAATTATTATTTCAGAAGTCAAAGAATGGTTTAAGAAAAAGACCCCAGAATCTAAAAGAGAATGTGAGGAGGCTGCGGAATTCTTTTTGAAAATAGCAGAGCCACTAGCTGCTGATGGATTCTTATATGGAGAAAAAAGGGTATCAAATCATATTATTTTAGTGCAGGCGTTATAAAAGATGCGGACACTTCTACATTAATATTATATAATTTTTTTCATTGAAAACAACAGTCGTACATTATAAAGTATTAACAATAAACAATTGAAAGCTATAGACAAAAAAAGTTCCATTAAGTAAAATGTTGTTTTAGTATTATTTGTATCTACACAATTTATTACAAATGATAAAAAAATACCTTAATAAAGCAATTCAGAATATTATAAACAATTACAGTTTTCGCGTGATGATACTATTTAAAACAATAAAATAAATAAAGAATAATGATATTATAGTGATTTATTTTTAGGGTATTATACCGTGTTGCGCTTCCTCCATCATTAACCAACGTTTCGGACAGCATTACAGTGTCCATTAAAGGTAATTTAGTTTGGTGTGCTACATTTTATGTGGCATATATGCATTTTATGTGGCTGCATTTCAAATTACAATTGAAAATGTCTATATCTCGTAAGGCATTGTGGTTTCACAGATACGTCCTGTATCATACGTATCCAGACCTCAAGAATCTTTCAGAGGAATTCATATTTACGTAAAAATTACAAAAACACTCAAACCCCGAAACCGCTCGATACCATGTCGCCGACACAATTGGAAATCTTCAAATCATAATTACTTAATGAAATTATGTGCTGTATGTGATTAATCAAGACAATTACATAGAAATATAACAGCAGAATACATCTGAAAATAACCATCCAGCACCTCACTCGGGACCTCCCGCCTTCGGAATGGCTCACTCTATGAAAGCAACCCAGTATTTACGTGACCCCCACCTCCATACTATCCAGAAGGAATTCCATGATGGCCGCCGAGTTTTCAACCAATCACAGCTCAACATACTTCATTGACGAGTCACCAATCACGAAATGAACCTCCCTAAAGGGGCGACCCAGTATTTACGCGAAACCCCCTCCATACCACCCGAAAGGAATTCCATGATGGCCGCCGAGTTTTCAACCAATCACAGCTCAACATACTTCATTGACGCCCTTATCAAAAACTGATAACGAGGATTATCGCAACCACCGATGATGACATCAGATCCAATTTACAAGAAAATATTAGAAGATATAACCACAGAATAAATATCAATATCAAGAAATAATTAATTACTAACATAATATCTTAAAGAATTATACCTAAATATGTTTTTCACTCCTTGGGGAATGTTCAAACCAAGGATATTTTGCTTCAACCCCAATATGAAACTTTGTATAATTTATTATAAAATAAATAAACGGGACTGAAGGAGGTGGTTTGGGTAAATTGAACTGACCTGGTAAAAGGTATAATATTAAAATATAATTTTCCTCTAAACAAATTAATTGTAAAGAGGAAAAATACCTAACCAACTCACCCTTAATGAAAGGGATGAAAACTCCCCCAATAGGGTTCGATTTGAAAACGTTCTATAAATAGAGAACCGAATTCCATACAAAGTCAGTTCAAAAAACTACCCCAAAAGAGAAACTTCTCTCCTGAAGAAACCATCTCCAAAGTCTACAAATCTCAAGAAAAATATTTTCAAGTGTTTTAATTCAGTATTAAATTCAGTTTTTTCCAGTCTTAAATTCCTTCCGTCGACTCAGACTTGGGAATCAATCCTTCTCTGATCTTGACATTAAATTCCATCTACAGAGACTGAAACACTAATAAAGGTGTACCCAGCTACCTACGCATTTACAGTATTATACGGACGGAATATTGTTTCGTATATTTGGTCCTTCGAGCCGGATCTACACACGTCTTCAGTCTCAATTAAAGGTGGTGATGCCGTCACTTCGCAGCGGCCGCAAGGCCTCAACATCATCTGAGACCAGCCGAAACCGAACCCAACCTGTTATTGAGAACCCCCAAGAGCCCGATGCACCTTCTGAATCAACTGAAGACTCTCTCCAAATGCTACGCCGAGAAATGCGCATTCGTGAGGAGCAACTAAATAAACAAATCACAGAACTACAATCAGCCCTGAATGAAGCCACACGCCAAACGGCTACCCAACCCATGCCCAACTTAACCGCACCTGAAGTAACTCCAAATGTACCTCCGAGCCCAGCAGCTAACATCACCATATCAGGACAAGAATACCCAACTCATAACACAATGGAGTACCAACCACAGCCATTCCTGACAAACCTGGACTCTCCGCTCTTTCCACCACCTCCTACAAATGAAGAAAGAGCGCGACTTACTCAAGAGTGGTTACGACAAGGCGCCGACCCACTGACTCAAATAGCGTCGATAATGGCAGACGCCATCCGCTCCACCAGATCCCAAGACACCCCTCGGTCGCTGGAAGACGACTCAAGGATGGCAGCTCTCATCGCCAGGCAGTCTTCAGCAAAGGATCTACCCCTGTTTTCTGGAGACCCGCTCGAGTGGCCTACCTGGAAGGCGCAATATATGCAGTCCACTTCCACCTGCCAAATGACCGCTAGTGAAAACCTCATCCGACTGCAACGCGCCCTCAAAGGCAAGGCGCCAGAGACAGTAGCACCCCTGCTGATGGATCCCTTTCAACTGCCCGAGATCCTTAACGTACTTGAGCAACGGTACGGCAACTCAGGAGCAATAGCCAAATTTATGCTCGAAAAAGTAAAAAGGCTACCCTACCTCACACCTGACGTATCTCTGGAAGACCTGACAGACTTCTCCGGGACAGTGCAAAATTTGGTGGCCTCCCTCCGGATCCTGAAAACCGATGGCTACCTCACCAACCCCACATTGCTGAGCGACATCACCGACAAGCTACCAAACACTCTACGACTAGCCTGGCTGATGGAAGTCCGTGGACAGCGCCCCCCTGCCACCATTACCCAACTTGCTGCCTTTATGAAGGAGATAACCAACGCAATACCAAACAGCGGGATGGTAGACCGCCCACGACCTCGCCCACGCCGAGACCAAGTCCACGCAGGATACCAAGGACAAAGCAACAATCCAGGAAGAACGCCATACGCCCTCAAACGCAAGGCAATCACACCACCCAGCTATCCCGGGAGGAACCAGAAACATCAAGTAACCGCGAGCGGTTGTGCCCAGTGCGGCAGCAACCACCCCACCAGAGAGTGCCAAGAGTTTGCCGCCAAAAACGTTGCCCTCCGGTGGGAGACAGTTAACGCAGCCAACCTATGCAGGAAGTGTTTGGGCAGACATCACTCTCGAGAATGCAAGGAAACAAAATGGTGTAGCATAGAAGGGTGTCAGCTCCCACATCACACCTTATTACACGATCCTCAATTCTCACCTCAGAATACCGTAAACCTGTGACGCCAGAACACGAACCAGAACGTCCTCCTGAAGATTATACCAGTCATACTCAGCACACCAGGTCAAGAAACACATTCAACATTTGCACTACTCGATGAAGGATCAACAGTGACACTGGTCGACGCCGATACAGCAGCACAAATCAGAGCATACGGCCCAGTTCACGGTCTACGAATCCACGGTGCTAAAGGGATGTGCACCTCTGACAAACTATCACAACGAGTGCGGCTGACAATAAGAGGAGCGGGCCAAGGCGACACGTATCAAATCACCGCCAACACCATAAACAACCTCAACCTTCCTCAACAACAAATCCACGGAAAACCCGTCATCCCAAAGATACTAATTGGACAAGATAACGCCTACCTAATTGTGTCGAGAGAAGTGAAAGAAAATAATGATACAACACGAATAATTTCACGCACCGCACTAGGATGGATTGCCCATGGCGGATCAAACCCAGGATACGGACACCCTGCCACCACATTGGCACTTCAACGTGAAACTGCCTCAGACATACGATTGGAAGAACTTCTGAAAACAAATTTTACCGTCGACTCACTCGGTGTGACCGCAGCAACCCGAGTCAACACAAACATACAACGAGCAATTGCGCTGATGACTGCAACAACCCGCCCCCTCCCTACTGGAAGATGGGAGACTGGCTTGATATGGCGCAACCCAGAAACCATCTTACCTGACAACCGACAGTGCGCACTGAGGCGGCTCATTTCCCTAGAGAAGAAACTAACAAGAGATAGGGACCTGAAAACAGCTTACACTGACAAGATTAATCAGCTGATATCTAAAGGCTATGCGAAAAAGCTGTCGAACAACAAAGCCTCCACACGTACACCCCGACAATGGTATCTGCCACATTTTGCAGTAACCAACCCCAATAAACCAGGAAAAATCAGGGTGGTGTTCGACGCAGCCAGCCGATGCCGAGGAACCTCACTCAATGACCAGTTGCTCACAGGCCCCGACCTGCTGTCATCACTCCTGGGAAACATCATGCGCTTCCGGGAAGGAAACGTTGCCATTGCTGCTGACATCAAAGAGATGTTTTTACAAATAAAAATAAAACCGGAAGACCAACAATCGCAGCGATTCCTGTGGCGAACATCAACCAAGGACGAACCCGAAACATACCAAATGACTTCGATGATGTTTGGCGCCACCTGTTCACCAAGCAGCGCCCAATTTGTTTTGGGCAAGGTCGCTGAGAGGTACCAACACAAATACCCATCCGCCGCAGCAGCTATTCGCGCAAAATTCTACATGGACGATTACTTGGATGCGGTAGACACTCACCAGGAAGCTGCCAAACTCACCCAAGATGTGAGTACCCTCCTCGCGAAAGGAGGGTTCCATTTGACCAACTGGGCATCCAACAATCCAGCAGCCATTGCCAATTTTCCTGCCGAAGATCGCACCAACACCACAATAGCCATCAGCAACGGGAGCCCAGAAACAGAACTAGTACTCGGACTCATCTGGGACCCTTCCACAGACCACTTCCTATACTCATTTAACGAGATGACTCCGTCCGAAGCTATCACATTACCCACGAAGCGACAATTATTATCAACAGTTATGAAAATTTTCGATCCCGTGGGCTTCATCGGCTGCCTGACGATCAGAACAAAAATGCTTCTACAAGACGTATGGCGATCAAACATCGGCTGGGACGAATCCATCAAACCCGAACACGCGCAGAAATGGGCAAACTGGCTGAACCTACTACACACAAACAACATTTCAATCCCGAGACGTTGCCTATACAACAAACAGAGCAACGTAACCCTACATCTCTTCTGTGACGCATCAGAACAAGCCTGCTGCTCCGTAGCCTACTTCACCGAAGAAGTAGAGGGAAAGACGCATACGACATTCATTGCAAGCAAATGCAAAGTCGCACCACTGAAACCTCTCTCCATTCCTCGCCTCGAATTGCAAGCCGCCCTCATTGCAGCCAGACTCGCCCAAACAATCCAGAAGGAGAGCACGGCCCACATACGCCGCACATGTTTTTGGACAGACTCTACAACAGTACTATGCTGGCTACGCACCGACCCACGATCCTACTCAACATTTGTGGCCAACCGACTAGGAGAGATAGACGAGCTGACCAGAATACCCGACTGGAAATGGGTACCTACGAAACTCAATCCTGCTGACATCGGCACACGGGACCTCGAAATACCCGACCTGACACCAGAAGGAAGATGGTTCTCCGGCCCGGCCTTCATTACCCACTCAGAAAACAAATGGCCCAAAGAGCGCGCACCCGCCCATAAACCCAATGACCTAACTCTGGAAGTCAAACCTCTCTACGTCGGACTCATCATCGAAAGAGGCGAAGCTCTACCAGCAATTGAACGATTCTCATCGTGGCACCGACTGATCCGCTCGACTGCTTGGATTCTCCGCTTTACCAGACGATGCCGGATGGGCCCCAACAGAACCCCAGAGGGACCACTAATAGCGGAAGAAATAAAAACAGCTGAACACAAATGGATCAGAAGGTCACAAGAAGACGCTTTCGGTTCAGCCCTACATACCCTACGAGAAAAGAAAAAATTACCCGCTAGCAGCCGCCTCAACCCCCTGAACCCATTCTTCGGCCCGGACGGTATCCTCCGAATGGGAACACGCCTGCAAACATTAGAAAAGGCTAAAGAAGTAGCCCGAACTCCCATCATCCTGGATGGCGACAACGCGTACACCCGTCTCCTGATTAATCACTACCACAAGAAATCAGATCACCCCAGTACGGAAAAAACAGTAGCAGAAATACGCAGCCATTTTTTCATACTCAGACTACGTACAATAAGCCGAAAGATTGCGCACACCTGCCCAATGTGCTGCATACGACGCAGCAAACCCAATCCGCCCCAGATGGGCGTACTACCACCACCACGACTGATGCATCACGTCCGCCCATTCACACATTGCGGGCTGGATTATTTCGGTCCTATGACCATAACAGTCGGCAGACACAGAGAAAAACGTTACGGAGCCATCTTCACCTGCCTCTCAACACGTGCCATCCACCTGGAATTAACTACTTCACTATCAGCTGACTCCGCAATCATGGCCCTACAAAGGATGACCGCACGAAGAGGACAACCAACTGCCATATACTCTGACAACGGCACGAACTTTCATGGAGCCGACGCTGAGATGAGAGACGCCTTGATGTCATTAAGCCAGGATACCAAGATGATCGACGCAATAGCCACTCAGGGCATAGAATGGCACTTCATACCTCCGATGAGTCCCCACATGGGGGGAGCCTGGGAGAGATTAGTGAGGTCGGTTAAAAAAGCCTTAAACGCCACGCTAAAGGAGAGAACGCCTAAAGAAGAAACTCTACGCACAGCCCTAGCGGAAGCCGAATTCATTGTGAACAACCGCCCTCTTACCCACATTTCGGTCGATCCACGAGACGAAGAGCCCCTGACCCCCAACCACTTCTTACTGGGGTCAGCCGGGAAACGACCTCAATTATCGTTCTACAATAAAACAGAAGAAGAAGTGTGCCTCCGCCGTCAGTGGCGCATTGGGCAACAACTCGCGGACGCTTTTTGGAGAAGATGGTTGCACGAGTACCTACCCACTATGGCCGCCCGACAAAAATGGCACCATCCAATTACACCAATTAAAAAGGATGACCTAGTAATCATCATGGATCCAGCACTACCCCGGAACAACTGGCCACGTGGCCGTGTCATCGAAGCAGTACCTGCAGCCGATGGTCAAGTCCGAACTGTTCGGATCCAAACAAGCACTGGAGTCTACATAAGACCGGCAGTAAAAGTCGCCGTCATCCTTCCGGCCGCACTGGACGTCTCCTGCAACCCCAACAAATAGAAATCGACACAAGTGACAGAACTTGTCTATATTGGCATCTCCAGACAACTACTCCCACTTCCTACTCCCGCAGGGGGCGCCCGACAACGCTGGCACTGAGCGGCTATCCCTCACTGACACGGCGGAGTTTGGCCCGCACCCCCTCGATGGCGCTGGCACTGAGCGGCTATCCCTCACTGACACGGCGGAGTTTGGCCCGCACCCCCTCGATGGCGCTGGCACTGAGCGGCTATCCCTCACTGACATGGCAAAATCGACTCCCACTTCCTACTCCCGCAGGGGGCGCCCGACAACGCTGGCACTGAGCGGCTATCCCTCACTGACACGGCGGAGTTTGGCCCGCACCCCCTCGATGGCGCTGGCACTGAGCGGCTATCCCTCACTGACGTGGCAAAATCGACTCCCACTTCCTACTCCCGCAGGGGGCGCCCGACTACGCTGGCACTGAGCGGCTATCCCTCACTGACACGGCGGAGTTTGGCCCGCACCCCCTCGATGGCGCTGGCACTGAGCGGCTATCCCTCACTGACATGGCAAAATCGACTCCCACCTCCTACCCCGCTGGGGGCCCCCCCCGACTGAGTTGGCACTGAGCGGCTATCCCTCACTGACACGGCGAAGTCTAAACAGCATCCTCTCGATGGCACTGGCACTGAGCGGCTATCCCTCACTGACATCGCAAAGCTTGGACAACACTCCATCGATGGACTAGCATTGAGCGGCTATCCCTCATTACCAGGACATAACAACCTGCGGAAACATCAAAAGAAGATACGTCTGAAGAACTAGCTGAGTACAGGCAAGACTGTACGGGGGGAGTGTATCATACGTATCCAGACCTCAAGAATCTTTCAGAGGAATTCATATTTACGTAAAAATTACAAAAACACTCAAACCCCGAAACCGCTCGATACCATGTCGCCGACACAATTGGAAATCTTCAAATCATAATTACTTAATGAAATTATGTGCTGTATGTGATTAATCAAGACAATTACATAGAAATATAACAGCAGAATACATCTGAAAATAACCATCCAGCACCTCACTCGGGACCTCCCGCCTTCGGAATGGCTCACTCTATGAAAGCAACCCAGTATTTACGTGACCCCCACCTCCATACTATCCAGAAGGAATTCCATGATGGCCGCCGAGTTTTCAACCAATCACAGCTCAACATACTTCATTGACGAGTCACCAATCACGAAATGAACCTCCCTAAAGGGGCGACCCAGTATTTACGCGAAACCCCCTCCATACCACCCGAAAGGAATTCCATGATGGCCGCCGAGTTTTCAACCAATCACAGCTCAACATACTTCATTGACGCCCTTATCAAAAACTGATAACGAGGATTATCGCAACCACCGATGATGACATCAGATCCAATTTACAAGAAAATATTAGAAGATATAACCACAGAATAAATATCAATATCAAGAAATAATTAATTACTAACATAATATCTTAAAGAATTATACCTAAATATGTTTTTCACTCCTTGGGGAATGTTCAAACCAAGGATATTTTGCTTCAACCCCAATATGAAACTTTGTATAATTTATTATAAAATAAATAAACGGGACTGAAGGAGGTGGTTTGGGTAAATTGAACTGACCTGGTAAAAGGTATAATATTAAAATATAATTTTCCTCTAAACAAATTAATTGTAAAGAGGAAAAATACCTAACCAACTCACCCTTAATGAAAGGGATGAAAACTCCCCCAATAGGGTTCGATTTGAAAACGTTCTATAAATAGAGAACCGAATTCCATACAAAGTCAGTTCAAAAAACTACCCCAAAAGAGAAACTTCTCTCCTGAAGAAACCATCTCCAAAGTCTACAAATCTCAAGAAAAATATTTTCAAGTGTTTTAATTCAGTATTAAATTCAGTTTTTTCCAGTCTTAAATTCCTTCCGTCGACTCAGACTTGGGAATCAATCCTTCTCTGATCTTGACATTAAATTCCATCTACAGAGACTGAAACACTAATAAAGGTGTACCCAGCTACCTACGCATTTACAGTATTATACGGACGGAATATTGTTTCGTATACGTCCTATTAAAGAGTTTTGCGCGTATTTTGTTTTATATTATTGATTTGTGGTATTCTATATTTGGCATTTATTTATTATAATATTCATTACATTATATGCAAGGACGCTTTTGACGGTCCAACTAGGAAGGTTTCCCGTTTTAGGACAGTCAAATTAACAGGTTTCAAATTATCCTAGAGGAATACAGGATTTAAGAATGGAGAAAATAAGTGTGTACAAACGATACAAAAGATACAACAAAAATTTTTTGATCCTGGTATTGTGTTCAGGGCAACAAAATGCAAAATTTTTAAAAGATATAATGAATCAACAAGACAGTGGAGGATTCAGCATAAGAAGGCGATATCAGAGATTTTAGCGCGTTTACACGCTAGGGTAGGGTCACTAGTCGCTATGAGCGGATGATCACTGTTGCGATCAATGTATGTTTGTTATTGAAGATTTGAAATGACTGAGGCGAACTCGACTTGTGACATATATCGCAAAATGTGCTACAGTGGCTGAGTTCTCTGTAAATAAATAAATATTTTATTGTGTTTTCAGGCCACGTGGGCAGATATATACTTCACCGGAATATTTGAAGGGATAAACGGATTCATTCCTGGTATTCTGGAACCCTATCCTAACCTGATTGCCCTCGGTCACAAGGTCAGAAGCAAGGAGAGCGTTAAAAAGTACATCGGGGGCAGACCTGAAGATAACTGGATCCTTCAGTTGTAACTTTGTATGCCACGATTTAATATAAAAAGTTTTACAAACTTGTGTAATTGAGTGCATTTAGCTGCTGTAGTCGCTTGTCCGTGTTTAGAAAATTATATTTGTTATTCAGTTTAGAAATGAATAACACCCACTCTCTTTAATAAAGATATTAAACAAATTACTTTAATACATGTATCATCATTCTTCACTCGTTCACTCTTATTTCTCCAATGTATTTAACTCTTAACTGGCGTCCTTGCACAATTGGACCCATGTTATTTTTGCCCAAGCAACCTCTTCCCCTCAGTAACTCCCTTAAGACGAGGTTTGAATTGCCAGAGAATGTCTTGAATGAACTTCTTCAAATGACTGTTCAAGCTTCACTGTGAACTATACATGAAAGAAAGGATGAACAGTGCGAGGATACTTATTGAAATGCGGATGAAAATCCCTGGCATCCAGCGCTACTTGTAAATCAACATCATCCCGAAGAAGTCCTGGATCGCTATAAAAGGAAAATATCCTTAGGATACATATTGTATTACACACTCCGTCAGAGTGTGCAGAATCCGATTCAATGACTGAAAATAAATCTTTAGCTTTACACAATGTTATTTTTCGACATTCGTTTTGTCAGTACAATATTATAATTTTTTCCGTAAGAACACTTCCAGTAGTAAAAGTTAGTGAATGTTTTTTTAACGTTCCTTTCATATAGATTAGTTTTTATTTATTATTGTTCTTTCCGTTGGGTTTATTTTAGTTATTTCTAACATATACACACTAATATATACACACTGTATAAAGCTCAGATAACCTTAATAAAAGTAATACTTAAAGTACCAGTACTAACATCCACTTCAACCATATTCAAAAAATTCCCAGTGTTGAAGATTCAAAAATTATATTCTAAACAAATACTTACTTTCCTTTACAAGAACCTAAACACATTTAAAACTTCACAAATTTCTCGCAATACTAGAACAAGACATGCACACCAACTACAAATATCAAAAACCAACACATCTTTCGGACAAAAACACTACAGATTCCAGGCTATAAAACTATACAATTCACTTCCAACACAATATAAAACATCTAATCTTCAGAAAACAAAAAACACATATGGAACTAGCTACAATCATTTTAATGTTTATTTTTTTATATTTCACTTTTTTTGTTATAACTATGAAAAAATCGATTTTATATTTTAATTTTTATTGTTTCTCTGTGTAACCAACTCCACTGTCTTGTTTCAGTATTATATAACTTTACAATTGTAAAAGTCCTCCACAACACAGATGAACTCCTAGCGTGGAGGACAATATACTATACCTTTGTAATACAAATATATTTAAGAATAAAAAAATAAAAATAAAAAAACGTATTATTAAACATTTAATTATTCTAGAGGGATCTCTCTGAAAAATATTAATAACTAAAATTTATAAAAATTTATACCCGTTAACATAAAATATTTTAATGGTGAGGTCCTGTTTTTAATTAATATTAAATATAAATAACTTGCATCCGTAAGCATCCCTCTAAAAAAAAAAATAATTTATTTAGTAATACGTTCATCAGAAATGATTAAAATGTGAGCGAAGAGCAAACCCCCGTCGTTAGAGTCTTATGTCGCCTAAAATTGTTATCTACTCTCTACTCTCTCCTTACTCTAACACGGATAAAAGAAGGCTACTAATAGATTGTAGAATTCCATCGTTTGTTTATAAAAAAACATCAATTCTGCAATACCGACAAGAAAAATGTACTAAAATATTATCATTTGATATTCAACTTCCTATCAATATTATTTTAGCAAGTTTGTTTGCGGTAATGCAACCAAGATAAGAGTAGGTACAAAGCTTGTAGTGTTAGGTGAAATTATTGCAAGTCATGAAAATTATGAAAGTGCGATGATAATTTCATTTTGCGATAAGAACATAATTTATAAACAGAAGCAGGAAAATAAATAATAAAATGTTGTATTCCCCTTCAAAACTTTTATAAAAAAAATGGTTCGAAACACCTGACCCTATCATTCAAGGTTAAACTGGTTTATCAAAACATCATATTTTTCCATGGAAGCTCATTTTTAGATCATTCAAGAGAGTTGATTCGTGCAATTTGGTCGTTGAACAAAAGTAAGTCCCCAAAATCACATTACTAATATTTATTATCTGCTCTGAGTTGTTACTAGGGAAGTACCGTAAAAACACGGGACATTGGGGATAATTCTAGGAATTGTGAAGTATTTATAAAATATTTGCCTCGAGATCATTCATTGCCTTTAGCGAACCAATATTTTCGATTCTCTTTATAATATAATAATATTTTTTGTTGACAAATTATTGAATTGAATGTGAATAATTTCACGCATGTATAACGCACATCACAGACGACCGAAATCTGTCTGTTTAACGTTGATACCGTTATTTGGATTAGTATTTTTGATAATTATTTTGCTCATATTGATCGACCAATATTTTTGTTTATTCCATATCTCCTGGCGGTTGTGCAATACCACAAGTTTCATGTAATAAAAATATTGTAAGATAATACATAGAAAAAAAGACTAAAATAAATACAAAAAATAAAAATAATAACCCAGGAAAAAAAAGAAAATGAAAAAAAAGTTTAACTTTTAGACATCTATAACATCAGGAATTGGCTCCATCGTTTGTAATTTTGTAAATCGGATCATTCCCAAAGGGTGCTGCCATCAGTAGAGCGTTTTCGTTCGTGGCTAGTCGCATTCTATAGTTGGTGATCGGGTTCCTGATTAGGGCTCGTATAATGTCAATAACATGTCATCGTTCCTGGACACGAATGCAGATCGCTAACTTACAAACAACAATTCATCTCTAAATACGAATACCTACAATAACAACACAACAAAATACACTATTCCACTGCAACACACATAAGCGCAATTACATTGCGAACTCCCCAATACAACGGTTTCACACTATGGAAAACCAATACTTAGATGATGTCGATATATTTAATATTAACTTTGCGAATTTTGTGAATCTCGCAAAAGACTTATTTCAACACTATTCCTAAATGGAAGTTATATTTTTGTAAACCAGTCAAATCGCTGTATTTTTTAATTTATTTTCTTGTTATTTTTAATTTTGTTTCTTGCATATATTATTTTTTAATGTAATTTTATTTTTATTATTTTTCTCATGTTTCAAAACTGTCTGTCATTAAAATTGTACCACTTGCATATAAAAGCCCTCTGGGCGTTAAATAAATAAATAAAAAATAAAATAGTATAAAACAAACTCACTATCCGCGTCTGTCTGTTTGTGTGCTTAGTTCTTCTAAACTATGCAACGGAGTTTGATAGTGTTTTCACTATCATTTAGAGAATTTCTTGCTGAAGGTTTATATATATATATATATATATACATGGATATTATTTTTCGAAAGTAGCCAAAATTCGAGCAACGCCGGGTACACGTCAGCTAGTGTCGAATAAATTAAGATTGAAATGTTGTCTGTTGGTTCGCGATCTACATGACTGTAGATCGCGAACCAACAAACAACATTTCTCGGGTACGACGACAAGTTACCATCATTATCGAAAAAGTCTTTATCGATCGATCGTGCTACATACCTGATGTTGTAACACAACTAATAATAATACTAATATTTGAATGATTTGTAAAGCGCAGTTTTTGTGCAAAATCTACCCAAGGGCGCTACTACCCGACATAGTATAGATATTTATTTATTTAATATCAACGGTATAAATATACCATAAACAATGATAACATGTCACAGTTAAAATCGTGAAAAATATAAAAAAAAAAAAGAATTACAAATATATGTTGCATTTGATTGTGAAATGACATTAGAGAGTAAGTAAGTAAGTAAGTAAACAAGAGATACAAGTACATAAGTTTCTATAGTGCAAATAAGGTAGAATTAGATTAAATTAAAATTGATTGCAATCTTTTTAACCAATGTTTAAAGGAAGGTTACACGCCTTTAGATTGGAGAAGGGCAGTGATCATGCCATTATACAAAGGTAAAGGGTCACGTATGGAATGTGGGAATCATAGGGCTATTAGCCTGCTAAGTTCAGTTGGCAAGCTGTATGGTAGAATTTTGATTAAAAGGGTAAGAAAGGAAACAAAGGATAAAATATGGTATGTGCAAGGTGCTTTTATGAGTGGAAGGGGGTGCATGGACCAGATCTTCTCATTGCGAATGCTCACCGAGAAGTTTCTGGCAAAAAACCAGAAACTTTTCTGTGCCTTTGTAGATCTACAAAAAGCATACGACCGAGTCGACAAGAAAAAGCTATGGAAGGTGTTGTCCAAGTATGGAGTGAATGCGAATCTGACTCAGGCAATTGCGTCTCTATATGAGGGAAGCGTTGCATGTGTTAGGGTGAACGGTGGTTTTACGGGGTGGTTTGATATCACGAAAGGTGTTAAACAAGGCTGCGTAATGTCACCGTGGTTATTCAATCTATACATGGATAATTGTATGCAAGAATTGAAAGAGGTGGGATTGGGCGCGAATTTGAGTAATTTGAAAGTATGTTGCCTGTTGTATGCTGATGATGCAGTACTGATTGCTAATAGTATGGATGATCTGCAGTCTCTCGTGTCTAGGATGAACGAAGTATGCGTGAAGAATGAGTTAATGATGAATGTAAGTAAGTCTAAAGTAATGGTATTTGAAAGAGAAAGTACGAAAACAGTGTGCAATATAGCTGTGAATGAGGAAGGCTGACAGAGATATTGAAAGAAGAGTAAATGCAGGTAACTCCATTAATGGAGGACTGAACGCAGTTGGCGCTAATAAAAAATTGTCCAAAGAAGCGAAGTTAGCAGTCCACAATGGAGTGCTGGTACCTACCCTGATGTATGGAAGTGAGGCATGGAACTGGCAAAGAAAGGATGAAAGTAGATTGAATGCTGTTGAAATGAGATCCCTGAGGCGTATGTGTGGTAAAACCATGTATGATCGTGTGAGGAATGTGGATATCCGCAAAGAGTGCAAGGCTGATGTAAGTGTAATGAGTAAGATCAAGAAAGGGACGCTTAGATGGTTTGGGCATGTAGAGCGAATGAGCGAAGAAAGGAGTGTAAGGAGAATATACGATGCAAATGTGAATGGTAGTAGAAGTCGGGGACGCCCGAGGAAGACATGGCACGACCAAGTGAATCAGATACTTGAGTCGGGCCATGTCAAGAGTCAGAACAATAGAAGAGTATGTATGAGACGGTGTATGAATGTGAATGAGGCAAGAAGTGTGTGCCAAGACCGAGTTGTTTGATATGTTTAACCTTGATTAAAATGAACTAGATTCAAAATGTATCGGATATCAAAGATGCATAATTCAATCAAATTAATGAAAATTTTAATCGGGATTAGTATGTATTAATAATCGATAAATGTATTTTTTACAAGAAATTGGAATTTTTGGCATTATTTTTCGTTTGTTGTTTTTTTACATTAACCTCACACGGGAGGCCATGAGGAAAGTAATTTCCCTTAGGGTCTATGTCATCTTTGGGGATACAGTGTGAACAGTATTTTTAAGGAAAGGAAAGTTCTAAAAAGAAAAAAGTCAGATAGGTGTCCAGGAGTGACGAATTCATGAATCTAACCCTTCCACTGCGGCGCAAAGCGATGGTTCGAGAAACCAGCTGGAGAGTTCAAAAGGTATCCCCAAACCAGCCTCTCCCGATCTGGCACGTCACATAGCTGGTGGGCATGATGCATCCTGAACACACCTCACCCGATGAACCCGGGCACCCCTGCTAAATCACCAAATTTAGCGAACCACTTGGAGTGACCTATGGCAGAGGTGTTGGTTATCAAATAAATGGTTCCCGAATTCAAATTGAAAAATATGTATTATATCTTGATTATATAAGACCCAATCTAATCTTGATAAGTGTAACTTTGTTTTTAATTAAATAACTTGATAAAACGGATCGAAACGATGTATTCATCATAATCATCAACATCTTCGGCGTTACAATCTCTAGTGAGTGGTTCGCCTGCACTCCTACCGACCTCCCTATAGCTCTGTGATCCTAGCGTATTGGATGGGAATAAATGCAATCCTTTCATCATCACGACGTGTTCAAGATACTACACGGCAGAACAGATGTTCTAGCACAGCATAGCATGAAAAGAAGGGTGACCGGATAAATCATCAAAATGATAATTCACATCACATCTTTAAAAAGTTATATAAAGTCATGGAAAGTGATGAAACAAAAACTTTATTAACTGGGTTAAGTAGGTTAGGTTAGTTTAGGTTAAAAAAATAATTTTCATGGTTTTTAAAGACTTTATATCACTTTTTAAAAGTGTGTTGAATAGTCACTGTGTTGAGTTAGCATGGAACCGAAAAGAAAAATGGTGTTATTAAATGAAATTTTTAAAACACTAAAAAAAACTTATTTTAAGAATGAATAAGGTATCTTGTACTGTAAATTAATTATTTATTTATTTATTTATTTATTTATTTATTTATTTATTTATTTATTAACGCCGATTATAGCGGCTTTTACAAAAGAATAACATTTTTTTTTTACTTATTATAAATACAGAATATACATAGATAAAAAAAATATAAATACAAAATACATAAAAGAGAACAATAGAAATGGTTATTATAAATACAATGCAACAATGTGTATATATAAATATATAAACAATTAATTTACAATAAATCCCGGATAAACTAATACTTTAAAACTGTATTTGGTTATATTCAATCAGAGAAGCGCTGACATACAGTTTTAATTAGGTGGTGTTTGTATGAGGATAAACTAGCAATGTTTATAGATTCATCCAAAACATATTTATTACCAAGTACATGTAGGCGATTCATTATGGAATTGAGTTCAGCGTTAGATCCTGGAGGGCGATTCTCGTTCTTTTAGCCTTAAGCTAAATGATAGCATTCGTCAACGACTGCTATCGTTTGCGAAAGATAGCTGTCCGTCGCTTGCAACATCTTTTCTTAACTATTAAGCGATTCTCGTTCTTTTGATATCCTTACAAGTTCGATTTTGGAGAGACCTAGTAAAAAATCCTAAAGAAGCGTGGTTAAGAAATTGTTAAGAGATTATTGAAAACACAAATTGGTGAAATATAATTAAGTGACGCAAGGTTTCTAACTAAAACTTAAAAAAACAAATACTTTGTATTATAATGCATTTTAATAACTGCTTATTTTATTTATGAATGACATAAATAAGCCATTTATCGAAGATTTACGTTTTGTAAAAAGGTACCTACCTCGCTGGATAGTAATGACTTTTTTACAGATTCACCACTTCTAAAGTGACGTTTGGTGTCGAACTAACGTCGCTAACTGTCACCCAAGTTGATTTATGTTGTCAACGTTTTCGTGTTCGTTTGCTAATTAACTTGACAAAATTGTTTAAAATGAGGTAAGCAAAAGCTATATGTTGTAAGTAAAAGCATGATATCATTTAGATGCTTTTCACCCCAGACTGAAACGGAATTAACAACGTATTATGTCTGTGTACAATTGCATTTTTAGGTCAAAAAGTGAGACAGCTATTTTATTATTATCTTTCGTGTACATCATTGTGTTTGAAACCTAAGAATAGTGTGTAATAGTTACATGTCATCAATTGTCGTAAAATTCAATTTCAGTGTGCAGCAACAGAGTGGCACGGTCAAGACAATTCGATAAATGCTGCTGGCGGATCCATGACAGCCGAGCCAATCTTATAAAATGGAGACGACATTTAAAACCTAGGAGATTAATTAAATAATGCTGCTCCACACAAGACTATAATCCAATGGCAAAAAGTAAGTTTATTTATCCACTTTGAATAGTGCCTGTTCGACAATGTGTAGTCAATTGAAGGACTAGATGTGCCCAAAGTCCTTCCCAATGACGATGTACGTAGTTTATTTATGTTTTATGGTGCTATATCATGTTTGACAAGTACACAACTGATATTGTGTGTCGAAATGCATAGCGGTTAAACACAAGATACCTTTGGCAGAGAGGATATGCCGAGTCAAAATATCTGATATGTGTATACACAAATTTATTTGTTAGTTTATATAATATTTTTTACTAAATAATCAAATTTCATAAGATACAATTTGATACGTTTATTTATTTCATAGAGATCTCTTCTTGCACGTGGATGTCGCTGATGAGAGTGATGAGCCTCCTGTACTTGTAGAGATGCTAGCGGTAGAGATGCAGTGGAGTGTTGGGTGAATACCCCGTGACAAGCCCACAGTAGACAGACCTCCCCCTCCCCAAGCCAGCCAAGGAGAAGACCTCGATTCGTAGCAGGTAATTCTTTATACAAATAAAGTAGCTTCACGTCCATTTAATCTACGTTCGCAGGAAAACCACAGGTTAGTTTTACCCTACTGATGACCGATCATTGCGATAGTAATACTGCTCAGTACGAGAGGAACGGCAGTTTTGGACATTTGGTTCACGCACTCGGTCGACCGGCCGGTGGTGCGATGCTACCATCCACAGGATTAGGCCTGAACGCCTCTAAGGCCGTATCCCGCCTAGGCAAATCGGGCGGTGATACGTGATGTGAGTTCCGCGAGAAGCTGACGGCCTAGCGCGAGCGAGCGTGTTATTTAAATTATATTTTATAATGTTCGTAAGATCAATTAAAAATTATTAGAGATATCAATTTAATAGTTATTAAATTTTTCAGACCGAAACGAGAGCAGAGCTGATGAGAAGCTGATGGATTAGCAGAATGGCGCTATGTTGGTGAAGAAAACTGGTTCATCGATTCTGCTTATCCTGCGTGGATTGTGCTACACGACGTATGAATTTATAATTCGGGTCGCTCATGCAGACTCATACACATATTCTTTTTGTTTTTAAATCGAATATTATATATCAATATCTTTGAACTAAATATAATGTTTCCCGTTCTATGATTTCCCCCGTCCGCGGGGGCCTCCGTCGAAGCCCGACGAGGCGAGGCGAGCACTGCGCAACGTGGTTAAATGTCCCGGCGCGATGGCGCCCCGCCTCTGACCAAGCTTAAGTTCGACGTCGGAACTCGGAATCGTCCGCAGACGACCTTCGTACCTGGCAGGGTGTTGTGCCCGGTAGAGCAGCGTCATGCTGCGATCCGTTGAGACTCAGCCCTACGCCAAGAGATTCGTCCGATCGTCTCCACGGAGCGTCGGCCCCCCCATACTGCTGCTGTTTGCGGCCTAGCGCGAGCGAGCGTGTTATTTAAATTATATTTTATAATGTTCGTAAGATCAATTAAAAATTATTAGAGATATCAATTTAATAGTTATTAAATTTTTCAGACCGAAACGAGAGCAGAGCTGATGAGAAGCTGATGGATTAGCAGAACGGCGCTATGTTGGTGAAGAAAACTGGTTCATCGATTCTGCTTATCCTGCGTGGATTGTGCTACACGACGTATGAATTTATAATTCGGGTCGCTCATGCAGACTCATACACATATTCTTTTTGTTTTTAAATCGAATATTATATATCAATATCTTTGAACTAAATATAATGTTTCCCGTTCTATGATTAAATTTATACGATGAGAATGCCAACTTTTTATAAATCCCAACCAGGAATTATTAGATTCCTGGTCAAATAAAATTTTACACGCAAAAAACTTCAATTATCTCAACCAAACGTATGTTGACAAATTTTCGTCAAACAAATGGTTGAGTATTGGAGAGTTGAGCGCAGAAATAGAAGGATTTATGCTTGCCATTCAGGATAGAGTCATTAATACTAAAAATTATAGAAAGCATATAATCAAAGATACAAATCAAATTGATGATTTGTGTAGAAAATGTTTGGCTTTTCCGGAAACTATAGAACATATTATATCGGGATGTTCTATATTAGCATCGTCCGAGTATACATTTAGGCACAATCAAGTTTTAAAAATAATTCACCAAAATTTGGTAATTAAACATAACTTGATTGACTGCCGTAATATAGTACCATATTATGAATACGAACCAAATTCATTTTTAGAAAAATAATTTTATAAAATATATTATGATAAAACTATACTAACAGACCGAGCGATTAGTCATAATAGACCCGATATAGTTTTACATGACAAAATTTAAAAAATAACTTATATCATTGATGTCGCTATACCAAATTCCTGTAATATTCAAAAATCTGTTAGCGAAAAAATAAGAAAATACACAGATTTAGGAAATTAAATAAAAAGAATTTGGCATTCTCAAACTATAAAAATATTACCATTCGTTATTTCGGCTACTGGCATTATACCTAGCTCTCTAATTAAAAATTTAGGCGTATTAGATCTTTCAAAAAAATTATATATAAAGATGCAAAAGTCTGTCATTTTGAATACATGTAGGATAACAAAAGATTTTTTTAATATTTATGTTGAGGGATCAGTAGGATTTATAGGCCCTGTTAGAAGTTCTACCGATCCGAACCCTCTGATATGAAAATATCTGGAGACGGTGAATTATTTTCCCATTTGATCTCTTGTGAGTTGACGTGTTGTTCTTGTATTGTTTTGTATTTATTTTGCTTATATAATGCACTTACATAATGTTGATTGACTAGATGATCATTTGTGGAAAAGTGAGTGGAAGGGTTTAGTTTTTCCTATGGGGAAGATTTAACCCGGACAACAAAATCGGAAGCATATATAATTTGTTGTGTACTTGTTTTTGTCGAAAAATTATTTATAATTATGTGTTGTCAATAAAACGTTTATTATGTACTACATGTCATGAATTATTTTTCCCTATGAGCTATGAGTTTTCCTATTTCATGCCGGAGTTCCATAACACAAGGAACGCAGCTTCACCACTTTGCATTTACATCCAAGGTAACCAAGTTCGGATCACAAATCTGAAATGTTCATTTTTTATTATAATATGACTTTCTTGTGCATATGAAGATCTCACCATTTGCACGTTTAAGGAGCGATTCCCGTGATGATTGCAGTACATATATTCCTGTACTGCAGTACCAACGATAGCTATACGAGTGCAGTCAATTGCTACTATAGTACCAGGGAAAGGATCACCGGACTGCTCAAATATTTGTTTGGCTTTTTGCCTATCTGCAGCAGTCAAAGGAAATTTAACCCACGTCTGGAGTAGTGTGTCGTTGATAGCCGATGAAACATTTAATATGCATCGGCTAACCGACGACCGACAGACAGCCAAGCCCCACTCAGACAGTCCATGCTTTCTTCTCGGTTGTAAGATAGGGGATAACGAGTTCATTAGATATTCTGAATAAATTCAGGAACTCTGTTTGCCCCATTTCCATGGGATTTTGGGCGTCTCTTAAGATACGGAAAGGGATTCTTATTTCGTTGTGGTAAACTTCAAAACCCACAATTTCCAGCACCAGCCCTGCAGCCATTTTATCTGAAACTTATTATTATTTATGTAGAAATCCTCAATGGTATGTGTAGTTTATTGTAAATTAAATCACTTATCTGGCTTTCGACATGTTACGTACTTTACAAACATCGCAATTACCTTATTCAATTCATTTAATAGCATTATTGTGCCACAAACAAGTCACTAATCATGTTTACAGTCAATACTTACGATAATATTAAGTTTTCTCTTGTTAAAACTACGCAAATATTGCTAATTGTCAAAACGTCACAATTAAATGAAGCAAATTCCCCGCGAACGCTAGCGTTCGGCCGCCGAAAGACAGGTCTAGGGGTGCCCTTCGCGTAAGGCTAAAATTTTTGGCGCGCAATCGAAAATCTAAGGATTCCATCTGTCATCGAGAGAACCGGAATCGCTTCATACGAATAAACCGAGAAAAATCGTTAATTTGAATGTAAGGACGATTTTAGTGTCGTTAAGAAGAACGAGAATCGCCCTCCTGTATTGTTGCAATGATAAGGTAATTTGAAACGAACTGATCGACTAGGTACACGGAAACATATTAGCGAAAGAAGTTCAGGGGAGTTCAACAGGTTGGTAACGATTTTAAATAAATAAAATAGGTCAAAACAAATTCTTCTTTCTTTTAATGTATCGAGTCCCAATAAATGTAACAGAGAGGGGTAATTAATGTTTTCGATGAGTATTCCCAATTTAAAATTAATATAACGTAAAAATTTATGTTGGACGCGCTCAAGGGAATTCTCATGTACACTGTAGTAAGGGCTCCAAATGGTGGTGTTAAATTCTAGTTGGCTTCTAACAAGTGAAGTGTAAAGTAATTTGACAGTTTTTAAATTTTTAAAATCCTTTTAAATCCGTAAGACAAAACCTAACATTTGCATTGCTTTACTGGTTATATTATTAATATGTTTAATGAAAGTTAATTTAGAGTCAAAGGTTATACCAAGGTCTCTTATTTCATCAACAGATAATAAGGTGTGATTATTGAGAAAGTAGGTGAACAACAATGGTTTTTTTTTTCTGTGGAATCTCATAAGTTGACATTTTTTTACATTAAGTGTTAATTTGTTTTTAAGACACCAATCGTTAAAGCTATTAATATTAGATTGAAGTGTTAGACAGTCCTCTATATTATCAATAATTCTATATATCTTCATATCATCAGCGAACATTAGAATGAGAACACGGGTGAATATGTTTGTTACGTCGTTAATGAATAAATTAAAAAGTATAGGACCAAGATGCGAACCCTGGGGTACGCCACTGGTAGCTTCGAACATGTAGGATAAGTGATCATTAATACAGACAGTTAACTGACGCCTAAGTAAGTAACTCTTAAACCAAGATAAAAGGTTTCCATTAATTCCGAGTTTCAAAAGTTTATTAATGAGGATTTTATGACAGACCTTATCAAACGCCTTACTGAAGTCGGTATATATAGAATCAACTTGTTGTTTGTTGGCAAGTGCATTGGAAATAAAATTTTCATATAATGTTAGGTTAGTCAAAGTTGATCTGCCGGAGATAAAGCCGTGTTGACAAGTTGCGATACAAGAGTTTACAAAGAAGCTGATTTTCTTAAGAATCAATTTCTCAAAAAGTTTAGGTATAGACGATTGAATACAGATAGGCCGATAATTTTCAACAAAGGATTTATCACCACTTTTAAATACAGGAGTTAAGTAGCTAAGTTTCCATATTTTTGGAAAGTGTCCTGTGGAGAGTGACTTATTAAACAGTATATTAAGCGGAACAGATAAACTTTGGACACAATTCTTAAGTAAGATGGAAGGAATCTTATCAGGTCCCGAGCTTGTTTTAGGTTCAAGTGATTTAATACAGACTATAATGTCTTCAATATCAATGTGTATTTGCGATAAGTGTAAATTTAAATCCGTATTGAAGTAAGGAATTAAGTCATCTGGAATATCAGGTTCATACACGTCCTTAAAGTAATCAGCAAACATGTTAACAATTTCATAAATTTTACTGGAGCTATTTTGTCTGTAACGTATATTACCAGAAATACCAGCATCATTGTTTTTCAATGATTTTGTGTATTTCCAAAAGTATTTTACATCATGAAGAATCGTGTTCTCAACAGAATTAATATAATTTTTATAACATCTTTTTGTCATTTTTTTGCAATCTCTTCTAATATTATTGAATGCCATATGGTTGGGAATTGTTCTGTGTTCTTTATATTTTTTATGTGTTTCTTTTTTAATAACAATTAACTGAATTAATTCTTTGCTGAACCATATCGGATACTTTCGTACTTTATGATGAATTAGAGGAATTGTGTCGGAGATGATACTATTCAGTTGAGAGTAAAATAGTTCTACGCTATAGTTGAGATCACCTTCCTTGAGAACAGACCAATTTACTTTGTTAAGTGCATGATTAATGTCCTGGTAATTAGCATTAATGAAATTACGACTACAATTTTTAATTAGGGGGTCACACTCTATTGTAATAGGTAATAGTATTGTTAGTGGAGGGTGGTGATTATCAATTGGGTCAAAGGATTCGGCTGACTCATAGACTTTTATATCCTCATCAGTAGAGAAAATTAAATCAAGTGTCCGATTACTACAATTCGGCACATTGTTACATTGAAATAGACCTAAATAGTTCGACATGTCTAAGATTTCTCTCTCGCACGCCGTTAATGGTAAGTAATCCAAATCATTAAATTTACAATTAGGTAGGTTATAATCACCGCAAATAATAATATTGTGATTAGGGTGGTTAGATTTGAGTAGCTCGACATCTTCACAGTGATTTTTATACATTATTATATTAGAATTTGGTGGAATATATACACATCCGATGATAGTTTTTTTGGATTTATCGTTTAACATTACAAAAATTTGCTCAACATCATTGTTTTTGTTTTTTAATAATTTCGATGAAATTTTTTTATTTACTGCTATCAGGACGCCTCCTCCTCTTGATTTGGAGCTGGTGTTCCGATTACGGTCAACTCGGTAGATACTGTGGTTAGGTAGACCGAGCTCCGCTGAGTATATCGATGGTTCCAGCCAGGTCTCAGAGAGTATGATGATGTCCTGTGTGATGGTGGGTGCATTAGTTCTAAAGTCACTGAGTTTAGTCCGAAGTCCCCTGACGTTCTGGTAGAAGATGTAACGTGGCGCGGTTATAAGTTTTTTGGTATATTTGTTATAATTTTGGGTCTATTGTTGATATATTTGATGGTTAAATTATTTTCACCTTTGCTTTTTCGATCCTCCAGCTCCTTCCACAAGTTTTGTACTTCTTGCCGTTGAAGCATTGTTAAGTCGTTCTTGGTCTTGATAATTACATTTCCATACGGTATTCCTTTTTTCTGTAGAACAGTTCTGGCTTGATATTTATCGGACAGTTCGATCTTGATGGGGCGTGTTTTATTAGTGTCCTTCTTACCCAATCGATACACTTTAATTAGCGAGGTATCTACATTATCAACATTGTTAAGAATATTCTTGACATTATTCAGATCTTCGCTCATTGTTGCAGTTTGAGAATTGCCCGAGCTTTCAGGAACATTGAACATTATTACATTTTTAGATCGCGATTTTCTCTCGTCCATTTCGTTCAAAGTTTCGCAAATTCCTGTTAGTTGTTCCGTTTCGATGTTGGTAGTTGACAAATTTTTGGAATGATTAGGTGAAATGTTCCTGTAGGCATTCAATTCACCTTCAAGAAAACCAACTTTTGTGGAAAACAAACTAATATTGCCTAATAGCACTGAGAGTTGAGGCGTTAATTTACCCATTTGTTCTTTAGTAAATTTATTAGTGGGATCCATGATGGTCGTATTTAAATCACGTATAATATTGTTTGCTAATATTATGAATGCATATGTATCGCAGGAGTCCATGATAAAGTAGCTGGTGAGATAGGTTTAGCTGCCCTGACTTGTGTCGGCGGGAAGGAGTGAGTACTTGCGCTGACGGCTAGTACGGACACACACACAGTCACACTAGAGTAGTAAGTCGCGCTCGGTGGAATTAGGTACCAAATAGCGGTAATGGCGGATTATTTTTAATAAACATAGGTTTTGAATTAACACAACACGTATGTGGAGTAATGCACTACTTTCACTGCACTGTTACTAAATTAGCACTAGAGTAACGTATTACTTATGATCAGGATCTATTTAAATTAGTTGTTTTTTTAATATTTTAGCAGGAGCTGATTCAAACACGTTAGTAATGTGTATATTCGTATTGTTGAATGTGAAATTGTGTGAATTAATGTTTAATCTGTCGTAATATACTGTCAGTTTGGTTCGTTCGACCAAATATCACCTTCAGGTTCCACTTTATAGCTCCTTTTTAAAGGTTAACAGTTTTTCTATATTTTTCAAAATATTCCAAAACGTAATAAAATTAGATTGAAACAAATTAAAATTTGAAAGTTGCTGCTTTTGGTCACAATGTTTTGTTTTATTGTTTTTAGTTGTGTTTCCAATTCATCAAAGTGATTATCAATAACTCTTATGTTTTCTGGTAATTTATTTAAGAATTTTATTCCCAGATATTTGTAGTTCTAATGACCCAAAGTTTTTTTTACATAATACCGGAATCGGTAGTATGTATTTTTAGAAAACATTTTTTAGTGTTTCTGAAAGGTGCGGTTTAATTTAAAATATCTTTTTCAGTTGCGTGGTAGAGGAACAGAGTGTTTAATTTTATCACTTTAAAATCTTTGAATTGAAGTCCCGAAGGATGGAAAATAGATATCAATACGATTATTTTAATTTTTAGTTTTTGTATAATGAACATAGATTGTGCAAAAGTTTTATAAGTGCCACCCCATGAAATTGAATTTTGGATTGACAGAAAGCGAATTCGGAATTTTTCATATTCCAAAATGTTTCAAACGGCCACAGATCAGTCAACTTTCGTACTCCGTACATCTGCCAAGTTTCACAGAAGTATAATTAATTCTGCCTAAAGTCAATTTTACTCTTGAATGACTGTGCCTACTTTAGATGCAAGTGTTACACTCCGTCCAACCTAAGTTTTGGTTTACCAACAATCCTTAGGCTTATTACGGAGAATTATTCTTTGGTAGTCGACATTTCATTCAAACTGTAAAGCACCCTCAGTTCAATCATTCTTGTAACATTAAAGATCCTGAACTAATATGGTATATTTTGGTCTGCAGCAAACATGTCGGAATCAAAGTTTAAGCTGACCTACTTCACCGTGAGGGGAGTGGCGGAGGCCATCAGGTACCTGTTCGCCTATGCTGAGGTGGACTTCGAAGACAATAGGATAGCGCAAGATCAGTGGCCGCTAGTTAAGGAAAGTAAGAACCCAAGAAACAACCTATTACATATTACACCCTTATTAAATTTTACCACCCGCGGACATAAAAATTTTAAGTGAGTACTACGCAATTAATCTACATAACCATTTGCCTAAATGACCAATACATATTATAATCAATCATAGTATTTCGGTCTGGATAAGAACAAAAGGTAGAGAAGTTTTCGATAATTTAATAACACCAAGTCAAAAATAACACAATAACATTAACATTAATAATAATTACTATCGGTATAGTAATTAGTCTTTCATATGACATTTTGTAATGTTCTTTACCATAATAACACTATCAATTCACAACAATGCTATAATCTCCTAGTAAGGTGTTCACGAAACCACTATACCTGATACATAAATCGTTTACAGGAGATACGTAATATTATACACATTCTTTAATACAATTTAATGATATATTATAAATCAAACTTATATTATAATTGCTTCAGTTTTACTAGAAAATAAATATAAAAGTATATGAATAAATAGAAAACATAAATTGTAAATTTTTACCAATTATTATCAATTTGAAATATTTGTGTTTTGTGAGAGCCAGGTTTTACGTCAATATAACGGCTGTTATAATATATGTGGCTGGGATAATCAATCGAAAACCTGATAATGTTAACGTAACATTTTCTAATTTTTTTTTGTCAGGTTTCGAATATCGTCAGTTGCCAGTGCTGGAGGTAGATGGAAAGACCCTCAACCAATCTGTGGCCATTATCAGATACCTCGGGAAAAGGTTTGGTCTGGTCGCTTCAGATCCCTCAACAGAGGCCCTTCTTGAAGCCCTTATTGACAACGTTAGAGATCTCCAACCAAGTAAGTGCAAAACCCATTTTGTAGTCACAAAGATGAAACCAATTACTTCGTTTCAGAGAGGCAAAACACTTCAAGTATATAAGCTGTACTATTTTTAACAAAGAATCATTCCAATTTGTGACATTTTATAATTTCAGAAATCTACGCATCTATGAGAAAAACGACCCCTGATGCTAAAAAAGAATTAGATGACGCTGTGGAATTCCTGTTGAAAAAATTGGAGCCATTAGCTGCTGATGGTTTCTTTTATGGGGAGAAAAAGGTAAACATAATATTTTAGTGCATGTGTTGTGAAATACACAGCGGTATTTTTAACATAAAACTTTAAAGAATAATTCTATAATTTTTGGTCAACTTTATACCGCGTTATTATAACGATTAGTGATTAAATTTCTCTAAGAACGCTTTACATGGTTCAATTAATTTTCACAGCATTAATGCTAGTTACTGATCTTAGACCATGCGGTCATTCGAAGAGTGGAGAAATTTCACGCTTATGTATGATTAGGTCATATGTGGTTATTTACGAGTGAGTAAAGGGGGTTATGGAATGATTATCGGCGACAGAAAACGGCGACGATAGAAACAAACATCGAAGCGTGCCGACTTTCGCCGATCTACGATTAAGGCTTCATAGTAAGCGTTCAAAAAGAAGAAGATGGTTTTAAAGAGAGATATTTTTATACCAATGTTAGCGATTGTAATCAGTAGGCGTTAGTGAAAATCTTAATATATACAAATTTAGCCTGCGTATGTTTGCGCTCGCAAAACTCAAAAAGTAGTCGATCGACATCGCTGAAAATGTCAACGTATGTTCTTAGTAGTGCCGGGAGTGTTTAGAATTAGTTTGAATGGTAGAATACTTAACGCAATATCATATATAGTATAGTCAATGTAATAGTTGTTGTGGTATACAGTAGTGAATGGTGGAGGAAGCCGGAGACGCCCGAGAAGACGTTAGCAATAGCGAACCATTGAGGGTCAACTAGTCAGGGATGCCCGAGGAATACTTAACGCAATATCATATATAGTAAAGTCAATATAATAGTTGTTGTTGTATACAGTAGTGAATGGTGGAGGAAGCCGGAGACGCCCGAGAAGACGTTAGTAATAGCGAACCATGAAGGATCAACTAGTCAGGGATGCCCGAGGAATACTTAACGCAATATCATATATAGTAAAGTCAATGTAATAGTTGTTGTGGTATACAGTAGTGAATGGTGGAGGAAGCCGGAGACGCCCGAGAAGACGTTAGCAATAGCGAACCATGAAGGGTCAACTAGTTTTTTATAAAGAACGACGTGTTTAAAATAGAAAAAAAATCTGTCGACAAATGGCTATTTCTCGATATCTTTTCCATCGAGGGAATTTCAAATAATTACATTTTCGGCTCGGCAAATGTATAGAAATTATCTTTAAAAATAACATTTATTATTTTAATGGTGAAAGGATATTCCATCAAAATGACAATTTAACACACCTATAAAAAGTGTTATAAAGTTATGAAATGTGATGGCTTAGTTTTGGTTCCGTTACTTATAATGACTATATATCACCTTTTAAAGGTATGTTGAATTGTCATTTTGAGGATTTATCATGGAACCTATTTTAAGGCATAAAAAAATTAAAAGTGTTCAAGGGAAATGTACTACAAATCCGTAGAAATTCGGAATGCTGGTTCACATGCTGCATGGGCTATCAAAGCGGCGTAGCCAATTAAAGTTAATAGTTTGTTGTGTAGGTAGAACAAAGTAGGTGTAGTAGTATTATGGGTGAACTATGTTGGCGACACTTTCTTAAAATAGTTCAAGACCCCTATCTCCCCCGTTCTGTTATCTATGATCAGCGATATGCCTAGCACTCTGTTAACGTACTTGTGTTGTTTTTCAGCCCACGTGGGTGGACATCTACTTCACCGGAATATTCGAGGGTTTGGACGGAACGATGTTGGCGACACTTTCTACAATAGTTCATGACCTATCTCCCCTGTTCTGTTATCTATGATCAGCGATATGCCTAGCACTCTGTTAACGTACTTGTGTTGTTTTTCAGCCCACGTGGGTGGACATCTACTTCACCGGAATATTCGAGGGTTTGGACGGAACGATGTTGGCGACACTTTCTACAATAGTTCATGACCTATCTCCCCTGTTCTGTTATCTATGATCAGCGATATGCCTAGCACTCTGTTAACGTACTTGTGTTGTTTTTCAGCCCACGTGGGTGGACATCTACTTCACCGGAATATTCGAGGGTTTGGACGGACATCTTCCTGGGGTTCTCAAAGAATACCCCAACCTGATCGCCATCGGAGAGAAGATCAAGAACACGGCCAGTGTCAAGAAGTACATCGAGAACAGACCTGCAGACAACTGGGTCCACGCCGTTGATCATGCTAAATAATTACATTTCTGTTTTTTACAGCGTTAAATTTTCATAGCAAGATTTAATAAAAAAAGGAATTGCAAAATAAAATTATTTTTCTAAATTAACCTTTTTTGTACGCTTATGTTTATTTGATTCTTCTCAAAAATATTAAAGGTTCAATTCAAAAATAAGTTTGTTTAATGATAATCATCCCTTTTATTCTCCCTTACGACTGGATTTTTTAACATCACCACGTATCAGTCCCAATTGCCCGGAAGGAGAGGGAGGTGTTTCCAGATGGAATGTAGGAAAACACTTCTTCTTCTTGACATATAAATTTATTAAATCACAATATAATTGCAGAGGATCTTATTTTCCTCTGCTCAAACTTAAACTGAAAGAAATAAAGGTATAGTTTCCTTTATTCTTCAGTTTTCCCTAGGTTTACATAAACCTAGTAATTATCTCTCGACTGACTGCGTAGGTACGCATGTACCTACCAGTTATTTCAACACTCGCTCCTGCGTAGGTACGCCTGTACCTACCAGTTATAGCAATACTGTCCTTTTTCTGGGAGGTATCTGTATTTAAACTATATTCTGAAGGACATACTACAAAAATAAATTTGTTCCACAAAAAACATTCTTAAACATAAAAGATAATGCACTTAACTATCCTAAATGATACAAACGTGACTTAAACAATACAAATATTTTAAAAGAATTATTTTAAGGGAGATGAAACTTTATTTGGGGTTTTTATTACTATGGGACAGGGGTGGGAAAGATATTGGAAAATATTTTTAGGCATAATGGTTTAACTAGGGTGATCATAAAATAGAGAGCGAACAGCTCTATTTGAAAGCTGCCGCCGCTTGAAGTAAAATGTCACGAATTCTTAAATTATAAATGATACACAAACAAGACAATATCTTTATAAAAATACCAGGCCAATTGTTTTATTGTAGGGTCGAATCTGCAAATGTGGGAAACTACACTAACTTTGAAAATACGAACTGTGAGAACTGGCCTGAAGGCTAAATTTTATTGAGCAATATGTAATAGTCGCATTCTGGAAGATCCATGAGGTATGTCTACCTTATGCTCGATTTGGGGATAATTGTCAGGCTAAGGAAAGAGGGTAATTAAAAAAGAAGAGGAAGATGGGGAATTGGCACCTGGCTATTCAGATCCGTTCACTAAATATGGCAAGTCAAACATTTGTACAGCGTTGAAATTTGTGACGTGGGAACGGATTGCTTCTACGACTCGTTATTCTGTTCAACAGCTCATCTGAGGAAGATAAAAATGTATACAAGTACAAAATAATATGAAAAAATTTACATTTTGGTGATATACTCTGATAAGAGCTAGCCTTATTTTTGAAAGTCATTTGTCCAAAAAATATGATTAAGTGAAGTACTGAAATAATATTTTTTAGAAACTATTGATGGCGTAGTGGGATTAAATAAAACGATTTTTTTAATCAATTCAGTTTTTCAATGAGGAAAGGGAAAAAAAGTTTCTTGCTACTGAAAACTTAAGGATAATAATATCAAAATATAAAAATTGTTTAATATTAGATAAATCCACGGTAGGAACACAGAATCCTAACGATTAAGGCCAAAGTTAGTAAGCTTTCGAAGATGGTTTGAAAGGGAGATATGTTAATACGAATGTTATATGGAGGGCGCTAATATTAATAAAGATAAAAACTAAGCGAAAATGGTGAAAACATTTAATGAAACACGACTCGTTTGAAATAGAGGAAAAATCTCTCGACAAATTATTTAATTGCATTTAATGATACACTGAATTTTTTCACGCCTATAACAAAATAAATAACAGAACACAACGTGTTTTTAATAATTTTCGGAGCTTATTTTGCGATTTTTTTTCTATCGATGGTATTTCATATAATTATAATAAATGTAAAGATATTATCTTCAAATATAACATATATTTTTTTGGAAATTAAAAGCTTAAAGAGTTAACGAACACTTGTTATAAATCGGTAGAAATCGGGTAAGCGGGGGCTTAAGATCGATTATGTGGAGGGGTTCCTTTATATTTTCAAAGCACATAAAATTAAACGTCTGAACAAAAAATCTCTTGACGATGTTCTGCTAAGCATTGCTGATGAACTTGAAAGTCTCTTCGCGGACTGGCACATAAACTGCTGTTGAAAAATATTGAAAAAAATGGTTTGACTGACGATTGACCCTTCCTGCCCGGGGACTGAAATCAACCGCACTAAAACTGCGCCAAATCCCGATTGGGTAGGACCGACGTTCATTTCATGTATTATCTGCTAAAATTTCATCCAATTTCATAGAAAAGTATACTTGTCTGAGTGTGATTGTAGAATGCGAAGTCATCCATCAACAACGAGTCTATCTGTCGAGTTTCAAGTTGATCGGGTGTCGGGAAGTGCGCGAATTTCTACATCCAATAGTTTCATTTATTCAGTCACGAAAACGAAAGCGAAGTTCAAATAGACCTATTTAATAAATAAATACGTACTGATAAAGCAAAGCGTATTAACTTTTTCTCAGATAACATGCAATTTCCCACTAATTTAAAACGTTTTGGCCAGTCACTGTTGGTACTGTTTGCAGTGATACAAGCAAGATCCGAGTAGGTACACAGGTAGTAGGTTTTTGGTGAAATTATGCAAGTCATAAATAGGTGCAATCCAAGAAAAAGGTAGTGCAAAGTGCGAAGATTCGGATCAAATCGCTCATTTCACTGTAAAATCACTTCGCTGTTTTTTGTCAATGTCCAAACTGCTCGTGATGCTAGAATCAAATGACATAATCTTTTTCTTATCCTTTTTAATATTTGAAACTGTTATTTCGTGGTGGAATTCCATTATAAATGTAAATAAAGAACACAATTTTAAACTTTTTTCCACTTGTTTTTATTTATTTGCCTATGTATATAAATCCTAGTTTAAGACAAAAATTGTACCAGTCTGAAGATGGCCCTAACAGGCTGAAACCGGTCACGGTCAAATAAAAACAAGTGGAAAAAAGTTTAAAATTGTTTTCTTTATATATATTTTTCTTATCCCTTTGCTAAAACAACTTAAAGCCAAAGAATTTTTAGATACTTTGCAACAAAATTATATGAGAAATATGTCCAAAATTACATGTATAGACAAAATGAATTTTGCTATTAATTACGAAACCAGCCAGACCTCTCCCCACACCATCGCCCTCACTTCCTCGCCATCCTTTTTATATTTCATCGAATGAAAACACAATAAACTAGTGGCTCAGAACAGTTAGAAGAGACCTCGCGTTCATAACCTATATTTCTATTTTTCTCTATTTCAAATCAAAATCATAATTTTCTAAGAATTGTGTCTAAGTACCTTCATACCTACCTAATTTCTGAATAAACAAGACGATTTCACGTTTTAAAAATAATCTTTACTGAAACCGGAATTTATCAAACAAATCTACAGACAGTGTCAAATGTTCGAGTAGTTGAGTTAAATTAAGACTTCGTTAGGCTCATGCAATTGTAATATCTAAAAAATATTTTTAGATCAAGTCTTCTCAATGTGGCAAAACCATAACTTGATAATGGGCTTGAACGCCGAAAGAGCTGTTACAAAATAATTTCAGAACTTAATGAAACTTAAGATTATTATAAAAATAGGAACTTTTATAAAAAATGTCGAAACAAGACACAGAAAAATAAAAAGATAACGGTACAACTAGGAATTGAACCCAGGATCTCTTGTTTTACCGGGAAATGAATATTGATGGGTATAACCTTCAAAATAAGTTTTTTTTTTTAATTGTTCCTTAACATCCGTATTGTCTAAACCACTAACCATTTTATTTAACCACCTACTATCCTCTGGATATTTTCCCGTCTACTGGAAATCCAGCTATATTATTCCAATATTTAAAAAAGGTGACGAGACTGACATTTCAAACTATCGACCAATATGCATACAATCTGTATTACCCAAAATCTTTGAATCTTTAGTTTTGGAAGAAATATATCCCACACTAACAAAGTTAATAAATGACAAACAACATGGCTTCATTAGAGGTAGATCAACTACAACAAATTTACTACTGTTTCAAAACTATATATTGGAGTCTTTTTCTAAAAATAAACAAGTTGACTGATTTTTCGAAAGCCTTTGATAAAGTGTCTCACAAAGTACTGATCCAAAAACTTCATGCTATAGGAATCAGAGCAAATATGTTAAGCTGGTTAAGTAGCTACATATCTGGTAGAACTTTACTTGTTAAAATAAAATCTTTTTTATCTAAACCATTTTTGGCCACTAGTGGCGTACCGCAAGGTAGTCATCTTGGCCCAATTTTATTTATTGTTTTTATAAATGACATAGTCAACTGCTTTAAAAATGTCAATGTACTGCTATTCGCCGACGATATTAAATTATATAAAGAAATAACCTCCTTAAACGACTGTCAAGTTCTTCAATCTAATATAGACATGCTAAATAACTGGTGTTCACAAAACAATTTATATTTAAATGTAGAAAAATGCAAAATTTTGACCTTTTCCAGAAAAAAAACATCACAATTTTTTGGCTATTCAATAAATAAAACAAATTTAGAAAGAGTAAAGGAAATGCGAGATTTTGGCATAATAATGGATGAGAAACTAGACTTTACGGCCCACATTCAACAAACTGTGAATAAGGGTATGAAAATATTAGGTTTTATATTAAGAACAATTAAAAACTTTGAATCTTTACAAATCATAAAACTATTGTACATATCCCTTGTTAGAAGCCTGATAGAACATAACTCCATAGTTTGGTCGCCCTTCTACAATGTACATATTCATAATGTTGAAAGAATTCAAAGAAAATTTCTACGCTTCGTCAATTTTAAACTTAACATCCCTTTAGAACACATAAATTACCAGTCATTATTGAATCATTTAAATATTCCGACATTAGAAAACAGAAGAAAAATAAACGACCTAACCTTTTTATTAAAATTATTGAACTCTAAATTCAATTGTTGTGAACTCCTGCATTTAATAAATCTACACATACCTACACGAACAACTAGGCAAATATCAACATTTTACATACATACATCTCATTCCAACTATAGTTTTCACTCTCCAATACAACGTTTACACAGTCTTGGTAACAAATACTTAAATAATATAAATGTATTTGACAATAATTTGAACTTGGCCAACTTTAAACGGAGTATGTGCGAACTATTTTTACCTAATTTGTAAACTATTGTTATATTTTCTTATTATCATTATGGTTGATTTTGTGGGTTTTGGCAGATTTTATATTTTTCGTCTCACTTACTCTATCCATACCTATATTTTTAAAATTCTTATATTTTATGTAACATATTTTGTCAACTCTGATATTTTTTTATGTAACCTGTATTTTGTTAACACTGATTTTTTTTTTTAATTTTTTATATGTAATCTGTATAACTAAAAAATAAAGATGTACATTATTATAGGTAAAAGCCCTATGGGCGTTTAAATAAATAAAATAAAAAATAAAAATAAAAAACATTAAAAAATGTTTAATGTTTTCTAATCGTTCAAGATACATTTCAGTAAATTATTGCAGCATTTTGATAGTTTTTATGTGACGCAGAAGGGGCGTTCCTCCAGGTATTTCTGCAGACAAGGTTTCTCCAAAACCTTATTCTTGATCTGAACCAGATTGGGGTAACCCGTCAGGATCTCTGCTTTCATTTTAGTCTCCACGTTGTCGATGAAACCCACAAAGAATATGTCCACCCAGGATATCTGTAATGCATGAATAGTTATAATAAGTCAACAGATAAATGTGTGCAGCTAAAATAAAACATCGCTTCATTGTCTTTGGTCGTTCATTCTACTTTTTGGTCAAATGACTTATCATCGTAAGAAATATTAACTTACAGTATTGGCGTAAAACCATCCACCAGCAGCTATTTAGTTGAACTTCTCGAAATAAAATGGCAGCATGTTAGAGAGGTATTTATCAAACTAGGGGCTGTTGGGCTTGATGGTACGAGTATAAAACTCTGCAAAGTCAAAATATTACATTTAAAAAATTAAGATGTCTGCAATAAAGAGCTTCTTATTTCTTTCCACGTCCCAATTCCCATTTCCCACCTCCCACTTCCCACTTCCCATTCCTCACTACTCATTCTCACTCCCCTCTCCTCACTCCTCACTTCTAATTCATGTCAATATCACAGTTACTTACTCCAACCGATATCAGCAAGATTTTCCAACAGGGCGTCCAGTCTGGCGTTCTTCAAATCAGACCAACCCAAGGTTCTTCCGAGGAACCTGGCTATGGCTGAGGACTGGGAGATAACCACGTCCTCTGGAGTAACCAGCAGCAGCAGCTGGTCGAATGGCTGGTCTGAATAGTAAAACAATAAACTGGTGAATCAGAAAAAAAACACAGAAAAGAAGGGATTTAGAAGGGTTTCCCTAGCGACCAAGACTCCAATTCGGAAACATTCTCTATTTGGGAGCCACCGACTTCATACTTCAATTTTTATCGTTCGCATATTATAGTATCTTGAAAATCGTTATTTTCGCAATTTATTTATTAGTTGTTGGTCAATCATCATGTATTATCTAAAAAACATATCAGTTTACAGTTAAATTGACATGGCTGCGAACATGGTGCCAGATTTTTTAAATTTTTTTATTTAAAATATATTTCTTTTATATAAAAACATAAATATGTTAAATTAATAAAAAAAAAACTAATTACAATAAAAAAAATAAATCTTTTTAACGTAACTACCCAATTTAATAGAGAAAAACGTTTACGTGTTTGATTTGGGGAGTAGTGCCATTACAATATATTATATTGGGTAAAGAAAAGAAAGAAAGTTTTTATTTACAAAGTAAGAAATAAACAAAATGTATAAAGCATGATAACAAAAGTATAGATAATGAAAATAGACTACAATAGATGTTACTAAATTAGATACATAGTAAATGTAAATAAATATAAGAATATATTTATTTACATTGAACATTAATTTAAGAATAAAAATATAATAAAAATAATATTATTACATTTCGATTAATAAGTAGGTAGTAGGTGGTATAAGTACATGGAGTTATTTTATACATTTGGAGTAAACAGAGCTGATAGTATTGCAAGCGGAGGTACATAATAAATTGCGAAAATAATCTGTTGGTGGCTCGAATGCTGATATAATATTAGAGGATATGGTAAAAGAAGAAAAATATATTTTTTTGGTTAATTAATTTTATGAAATAGTTAATTATATACTGACTATGTACCATTAAAATTTGAATTTGATCAATTACTACTAATATGTACCTGGAATCAGTAGATATGTCAAAAATCAAATTAAAACTTATAATTATTATTTGGTTAATTAAGAAGTTGTTTTATTTGTAATTTAAAAGCTTTATAATTTTTTTCAGATTTGATTTTATATGGGAGTGCATTAAAAAATTTTATACCTTGATAAGAATAATGGTGTTGAGAAGCGCTCATTTTAAATTTAGGGATTTCTAAATTGCCACGTGATCTTGATCGGTTACTTATTTTTGGAAATGTTATTGTAGGATTGAAATGATCTTTATGAGTTTGTAACAATGAGTTCTTTTTGAATATATTATTTAGACTGAGAACCCTAAAAGAGTTAAATAACTGTGTTGTTGGAAATATAGATGGTTTACGTAGGATGACTTTTAGAATCAACCTCTGTGCCTTTTCTACGGGTAAGAGGTTAGTTTTGAAAGTCCCCCCCCCCCACCCAATTATACCATATTGGAGAATAGATTGGGCAAGAGAGAAATAAATAGTTTTAATCATATGATATGATAGGATGTTTCTCAATCTAATGAATAAGTAAATAAGTTTTCTTACTCTGGTTGCCGTATTTTGGACTTGTTCGTTCCATTTTAAGTGTCTATCTACTATGATACCCAGATACTTTATACTATTTTTGCATGTTATTGGTAAACACTTTACATTGCTGCATTCTTTTTTTTATTTTCACACTGTGATGAATGGATTTCAATGGTAATATTGTTTTCAAAATTTTTTTTCTGCAAAGAGAATGGGATGAAATATGTTTTCTCGGTATTTAGTGAGAGACAATTTAGGTCGAACCATGTTTTGAGTATGTTTATATTGATATTGGCTATCCTCGTTGTTTGCTCCAATGATTTTAATTTTGTGATAACTACAGTGTCGTCTGCGTAAAATATGATATCTCCAACAATGGGAAGAGTGAACATTTGATTTACATATATAATAAAAAGGATTGGACCGATGACAGTTCCTTGCGGTATGCCAAAAGATGAGGTTTTGGGTTCACTAAGGGTATTATTGATTTTGACATATTGAAATCTCTCTTTAAGGTAACTTTGGAACCATGATAGCACTATTCCGTCCAATCCAATTTGTTTTAGTTTCTCAGTGAGTTTTGAGTGTGATATGCTATCAAATGCTTTGCGGAGATCAATGAAAATTCCAAGACACTTTTCTCCATTATCTAATTTTTGCATTATTGTTGATGTCAATTTAGCAATCGCATCCTGTGTGCTGAGATTGTCCCTAAATCCAAACTGGTTTGGGCTCATTATCTTCTTATCTTTTAAGTAGTTGTTGAGTTGTTTTTTAACAATTTTTTCATAGATTTTTGCTATATTTGATGTGAGTGCTATCGGACGATAGTTAGAAGTGTTTTTTTCGTCACCAGATTTAAAAACAGGGGTCAAAATAGTCTTCTTATAGTTGTTTGGGAATATGCCCTTCTTCAGACTTACATTTATTATATGAGCAATTGGTTTGCTGATTATCTCACGTACAGTTTTTAATGTTTTTACAGTTATGCTGTCGTAGCCAAAGCTTGCTGATCCTCGTAAACTTATTATAGCGTTTTCAACTTCTATATCAGTTACTGAAGCAAATGTGTGGAAACCTTCTTCAAAAGTTGGGTTTAGCTTTGGTTGTTGAGTTTGTTCTTTGTCTAGGATAATATTACTAGCAAGATTAGCGCCGACATTAACAAAATAATTGTTAAAGATGTCACCACAAAGTTTTGGGTTTTTTTCTGTGTCAGTATTGATTCCTTGATGAGTAACTTCTTTTGGAAATTTTTGTTTTGTGCTTTTGTTGATTATTGTTTCGATAATTTTCCAGAACTCTTTGCTGTCTTGACCAGCATTTTTTAATTTATCACGAAAATATACTCTATACTATAAAGATACTCTCAGTGTTAAAAATGAAAGTCAGTCTCTCAGTGTTGAAAATATACTATAAAGATACTCTCAGTGTTACCCTGGTGAGCGACAGCTATTCAGATTCGACCATTTCTTGAAATGGCTTTATTTTTGTTTAGTGTCTGGATCGTAATAGCCAGGTACTTCCTAACTTTCCTCATTTAACCATTTCCTTTCCTCCTCCACTTCCTCTACTATAACAAGATTTCCACCAATGTAATATATAATTGAAGTATTATTTTTTATCGAAATAACTAAGTTTTATAACTTTTGAAGGTCATACGTAGGTACCAATGTAATATATCATTGAAATAGTTTGTTTTTTGTTATTGTGTTAAATTCGTATAGCTTCATTGTTTTATTTTTAACTAGCTGTACCCCGCCACGCGTTGCAGTGGCTCAGTCTTTCTGTGCAGATATATAAACAATATCGCGTGTTACTTCTACGTCCAACAGATGGCGCTGTTTTTTTTAAGTATATTTGTTTAACGGATTTCGCTTTTTTTTTAATGTTTCAAGCTGTTATAGGTGACATCTATATAATATAGGTATATAAAAGCACAGGCGTATTCGCATGCAATGTTGTGTCAAAATGTCAAAGCAATCGTTCAAGAACTTACGGAGATTTATGATTATGAACAAAAGAAAGTTTACATTTTTTATTTATATCTTAATAAATGAAAATCACATGTGACTGTGTGTGTACACGCTAATCTCCGAAACCGAAGAAACGATTTCAACCAAATTTTGCGAATGTTTTTGTGAATGAATGGTTGGCTCCAGCTTCAAACATTTGATAGTTTTGGACCCTATGAGCGGCGCTGTTGTCGAGATCCAAAATATATTTATAATTTTATGAAAAAAATAATTTATCAGCTTTATCATCAGAAAATAAATACACAAATTTTAACTTATCTACACCCCCCTACGATTTTAATAGGAAAAAAGGGTCGTAATTATTTTTTTTTTATTGGAGAAAACACGCACATATAGTAATAAACATTACAGTAAAAACATTAATTAAAGAATTTGCCTGCATCCTAACTATTTCTCAGAGATTTACGTTAATTGTATAAGCTTTATCTATTCATATTGGCAAATGACGGATTGTAAAAAATGTTCACCAAATCGGACTACATTAAATTGAAATTCATTACTATGGTTTAAAACAACAATATTGCTTAGAATTAGGAATCAATTAGAAAGTCATTTGGGCAATGACCTCCCAAAAATATGCTGCAATAGTAGTAATATTAAAATTGATTTAACAAACTACCTGATGATTAATTTAGTTTTTATTCGTGCAGATTCGTACATTTTTTCAATTCGTTATAGTAAATGAAGAGCTATTGTGTGTCTTAGCATGGGTCACTTTAAATTTTGTCCCAAACCAATCTCATTTCTTTCTCTTTTCTATAGAGACAAAGTTGGTAAACACTATCATATCTGACGTATGCTTAGTATCATACAAAATATATTTTTAAGGTGTTTTCGGACATGACCGCGGTGAGATAGAGATATCTACGACCTAGGATTATTAAGTTATAAGAGGGAGATGTGAAAAAATGTCAGTGAAAAGTTTTTTGTGTGATAAACGATAGCCATCTTGAACTTGAAATTAGTTCGCAAAATTATGTCATTCTTGGTGTAATTTCGATATCGTATTCAAAAAAATCGCAAACAATTCATTGAATCATGACAAAAGTATTCAAATAAGGTGAAAATTAGTTTGTGTTACAAGATAAAAAAAATAAAGAGATTAAAAACGATATTTTGAAACGAAAATTTATAATTTTTGTCAGTGGTTTTGCGGGTGCAATAAAATGAACGTATAGATACTTTTGCTTTCATTGTTTACTTTTTAAATCTACTTATAAGCAATGGACTGAGGTTGGAATTAGTGATTTAAAAACTTATGAAAGAAGGATCTTTCAAAAGAAAAAAAAAACACTAATTAGTTATATGTGTAAATAATTAGATAAATAATCTTACATTAAGCAATATTATACTACCGGCTTCAAAATACATGAGTACTTGTTAATTAATTATATACATTGGCGTTTTTATAATATTCAATACGCATTAGCAATATGTATTATCATTTAATTTTTTTTTTTTTCGATTGACCTTCTACTTCTAGATTCCTAGAGCCGCCTCTGTGTAAGACCACCATTCAGAATTGAAACGTTCCTCTAAATGGCTTTGCTTTTACAAATTGGGTATGCCATAGTCTCAGTTGATCCAGACGGTTGGGAGCAGTTAGAACTCTTGTGCGGTATTCACAATTAAAAAATATATATATATGTTATGTTGGTTTTGCCTAAATACTATAAAGAAAAAGTTTTAGAAGTTTTAAAGGTTCATACTAGATAAAAAATTATAACGAAATAAAATTTTATAAAACCCTGTTGTAACATAAAAACGGTCAGAAAGGTGTGTCAATTTGAGTGGTTTTTTTGCGATTTGTGGCTTTGATCTTGATTATTTTAGGAGCGGTTAAAAACAGTAGTAAAGAGTTCTGATGTAGATAGCACGTAATTAATAATGATTCACAGTACTAAAAATACGTAAGCATTTCGATGCTAATGCTAATAAAAAACTAATTTTCTTGTTATTAATACCTCCAAAGTGTATCTTTCGTTTTATCGCGTTGAACTCAACTGATGTATCCACACACGTTTCAGAAGTGTTCAAAAAGTAGGTATTGACAGTGTCCCATCATTGTAAATAAGTGTCGAGAAACAGGTTTTTACTGATGATATTCTCGGAATCTAATAAACACGCAAAACTAAGTTTTTTTTTCATACAATAATTCTCTAGTGGTCATCTTGTTAAATTGCCATGCAAAACTACCCGTCAAATAAAATGCTCAGTCATGCTTGGTAGCCAAAACGGTTTGTGAATTGGTGAATTCGTTTATATAATAATTATCTGTACGATAAAAACATGATGACTGACGCTTTTCAAGGACACGAGTCGACCGGATGCGATGATCTACTGTTAGAGGTAAAATACGTATGATCAAATCATCTTCCATAATATTTTATATTCTAAATCGTTATGTTTGTGTATTATTATATTTAGTGAGATTAAACAATTATTGTTCTAAAAAAAAGTATCTTTGTAAATGATTAATATTAGAAGACAACTAATAATTGAAGCAAGTAATCGTTTAATTTATATTTTACATATGTTGGGATACATTACAGGATTAGCTCATAAAAAAACAATATATTATGGGAAACCAATACATAGGTGATGTCCATATATTTAATATTAAATTTGCGATTTTTGTACAACACTATTCCTAAATGGAAGTTGTATTTTTGTAAACCAGTCAAATAGCTGTATTTTTTATTTTATGTTCTTGTTCTTTTTATTTTTGTTTCTTGCATATATTATTTTTTAATGTAAATTTATTTTTATTATTTCTTCCTCATGTTTCATCAAAATTTTACCACCTTTATGTAAAAACCCTCTGGGCGTTAAATAAATAAAGAAATAGTAGAACTGATAAAACTGGTCGCAGATTTTTTTTCTATTTCTGTTTTACGCTCCGCAAATTTACTATAATGAGTAATATGTTCAATTGACAACTCTCGAAACGACTGCAGCGAACTTTGTATTATTGCCAGTATTGTCACATAGTGCATTTTCTTAAAACTTAAGATCGTTTTAACACTAAATGAGAAATAAGAAGTTTTAAATCGCTTTTTCCTGACGAACTTTATTTAGTAAACGATATTTCGGTTTGAAACACCTGACCGTTTTGTTTGCGAGTGGTTTAAAATAGATATAACTCTGTTTGGAAAACAGTCGAGTCTCTTCATCCATTCGGTCTGGTCGTCAATATTGAAACACGCGGCGAATCTACAGTGAGTACACTCTTTTAACAAATATACTAATTACTTACGAAAAAATGTGTGCATTCCCAAGTAAATTACTTTTAGTTTGTTATCGAATTATTTGTTATTGTAAAATATATATTATGCGACGTAATTTTTTTTATATATAACAAATTATACTGTATCTTATCAAACAATAAAAACGCCGCATTTCGATGCTGGGTGAACAGAAATGATGTAATGCCACATAATTACTCACAGAGTTCTAATTTAAACATCCTTTTAACTGGAAATATGCTTTACTCATTATATACCTACCAATATGCGTTTACTGTGTACCTCATCCATCTTAAGTTAGTTACATATATTTTTATACATAGCTACACAAATTTTTGGCTTTCCAATATTGTATTACTTAAACAGAATCTCATTTTGCTTTGTTATTTACACACGTTCTATTATATTTATGTACTATCCTTTGTTGTTTTACACGCTCATAATGGCTCTTTATTGCTCACGCAATTCTTATTTAATGTTATGGTTTTTGTTTTATACTATTAGTTTCATTTGAAAAAGCAGAAAGGTGTTGGTGGTCTAAATAAATAACTCACACATTTTCAATTATGTTTTGTGCATCGTATTATATACGCCTTTCTGTTAGTCAGACTCAGTTAGTATTTAATTCAATTGGCTTCACGAATAATAGCACTTATATCGACCTTGAAGTCATTTACGATCTGCTCATTCGTAATGCAGTCGGACATAGTTTCGTCACACCCAAAACATCTCATTTATGCATCAACTTCTTTTGGTAACATTTTTATTGGCGGCCAATGCATTCAGTCTTCATTTTCCTGATAAAATCACAATATAAAACTCTCAATATTGTCATCATCAGCCTTTTAGTCTATCATGAACATGCTTTCCAAATAAACTCATCCACTTATATTAGGTACATGAAGTTTTCATATCCACGTTTTGAATTACCATGACTTAAGACCTACATTCGTTTATTCGTCATTTAGGCGTTCTGCATGCCTACATCGATCATCATAGGCATGAAGAACACATAACCATACTGTTAGAAAAAAATGCTATTATCAGCATACACATCGTAATCATTTACTTCAAGAAGGAATCATTTGTTTTGAAGAACTTATTATTAAATACTGATAACTAGATGTTGTTGGCATAAAAACGTTGTTCATGACTGTATCTTTTGTTTTAGACTACCTACTATAACAATGACGGATTCAAATTTCAAGTTGACATATTTGACCATAAAAGGTTTGGGAGAGGCCATCAGGTACGTTTTCGCCTATGCTGATGTGGATTTCGAAGATATCAGGATCTCGCAAAAAGAATGGCCAGCTGTAAAGGAAAGCAAGTATTTTTTCATAATATTTTTTGTGATACTAATACCTACTCAGTAATAACTTTTTGAGTGATTATTAGTTTTATTAGAAAGTCGATTTGTTTTAATGTAAGACATTATTCAAAAGGATTCTTTTCTGATTTTATAATGTACAGATCGACATTAAGTTTTCACACTTAGGTACTCTAAGTAGACCCCTTTTTACTTTGTTTCGTTCTTAAATTTCTAAGAAAAGCGATTAAATTGTTATGAATTCGAATCGTTTAGTTATTATTTTGGATCTACGATGTAACAGACCATCTTCCTTCCACTTCTTTAACTTATTATTTTCTTAGTGAGGCCTCGGGTAAAACTTTGAAAAATAGGCTTCTTCAAATATCTGTGTTCTGTTAATTTTCCGATTCATGGCGATTCATCCCAAGCCGTCAGTTCTTTGGTAATTTATTTTGTTCGGTGTTAGCAAACTGTTATATGTTTTTATCAGGTTACGAGTACCGCCAATTGCCAGTGCTGGAGGTAGATGGAAAAACCATTAACCAATCTGTGGCCATCGCCAGATACCTGGGGAAGAGGTTTGGTCTGGTCGCTTCAGATCCCCTGACAGACGCCCTTCTTGAAGCCCTCGTAGACAACTTCAAAGATCTCTACCCAAGTAAGTTCAAAATGCTCAATTTAGTAGACGCCCTAAACAAGTTTACTTCCTCTGATTTTTTAATGGAGTTGAATATTTTTTGATAGGACTGCCGTAAAATTGCAAATTTTTAAAATTATATTTACTTACACCAAATGAATATTTTCATTGCCTAACTTGTTTAGACACGAAATAAACTTACCGAAAATATCTAAAGCGAGAGATCATAAAAAACTTGCAACAAATGGAATGTATTGAACATTGTTTCAAATGAAAACAATCGTACCTAAGAATATAAATTTAATTTAGTTTGTACTTAGAGTAAAAAAAATATTTTTTTATTGACTAGGCTTTTTAGTAACTACAACCATACACATAAGTAGTACGGTTGATACGAAGTTTAATCAGAAACAATGAAATTGATTCGTTCAAACATGTCATCTTTTTCTTAGGAAAACCAAAGGATTTATTTTAATCTAAAAATATTAAACTTAAAGCAATACAGATAAAATCTTATGAAAAACATAAACTCCTAACATAAAACTAAGGGTCCAGTCAGTTTCCATAGAGATAAATATTTACAAAAAATACAAAATTGTGATCGTTTTTTTTAAAGCAATTGGTATTACTGAATAGTATGCACTGGTTGATTCTACATGATTTTAGAAGTAAAAAATTTCGTCAATTTTATTTCGAATTCCATTATCTTAAGGTAGTTTTTAGGTTAAAAAGTTGAATTTTTTGCATGCGAAAATAAATATTCTTCTATGGAAGAATATATTTGTATGGGAAAATAAACATTGGAATTGAATAAAAAGTTATTTAACATGTAGAATCTGCTACATCATTTACATTACAGCATTTTTTTGTCTTTTTGTACATTATATATGTTTTTACCATCTTTCAGATATTTGCTTGTATTTCTTATATTTATTTATTATCTAATTTATTGTTGATCAGATTTTTTTCTGATTAAAGTTGTTAGTATATTTTTATATTTCTTATAATAAGATATTGTGTTATTTTAAACACATAACTTTTTTTTCTTATAGCTTTTATAATCCAGTGTTTTATTTGTTTTTTTGTTTTTTAATTGGAAATGATTTTTATTATGTTTGTCACTTTCTTAATATGTGAAGATAGAGTTTTTTCAAACATTATGGCCTATATAAATAAAAATGTTAATGTTCGTTCGTTAAAAATCTTGAATAGTATATTATATAGTTGAACTGGTACCGTGGCTTGCATGAATCATAGCTAATACAGGTACTTAAATAGTCACAAATATATATTTTAATGATTTAATTTTTTTCCAGAGATCATAGAAGCAATTTTTATGAAGAAGACCCCTGAAGCTAAAAAAGAAGCCATCGATGCCTTGGAATTCCTTTTAAAAAAATTAGAGCCACTTGCAGCTGATGGGTTCTTTTATGGAGAAAAAAATGTGAGTCAAGTGTATTTTTTTATGTTCAGGTTTATAACTCAACAAAACAACGATCAGCCAGTATGATTCTCGGCCCATTCAAAATACTCATCTCGTCCCATGCTCTCCGTCCCAAGAGCATGGGACGCGGTGCACAGCACAATAACAAGAGCACAAAAGATGCAAGTAGTTTATGGCGCAATGTGTAGTTTTTTTTTTTTACTTTATTTATTTTCATTTCTTTTCACATATAATACATATTAACAGATAGTATATAATAACATAATATATAATACCAAATAGTATAAACAAGAAATGAAAACCCTCTAAGGCACTGTCTGAGTGTAGGTAATATAAAAACGATTACTATATTTCCAAGTACTTAAAGTATAATACACACAAGTAGAAAAAGATTTGTTTATAAAGTTGTTTTCCATTATTATATAAACACGAACAGTTTGCAGTAAAGCGTGTTTGTAATACAGAAAACGTTTAATAAAAAACATTGCTTAATTAATACAATGATAAAATTACAAATCTGCCATAAACATTTAAATAAACTGATTTTTTGTTTGGATATGGTGTCGTAACGGTAAACATCAATTAATGGACAAAATTATTTTTTGCCAAATTTGCGCAATCTTCAAAATAATTATTAGCAGATGTAGTTACATTATACATTATGAGTGGCATAGAGTAAGCACGTTACCCCACGGGTCGGTAAGCAATTAAGAAAACCGAAATACTGCGCAAAAATTAGTTCGCTATAATAATGTAACGTTGGGCAGCACAGTTCAGTGTCGAACTTTTCTGCACAGGGTTTTACAGCATTTGGTTTAAGTCGATTGCTTACCAACTCGTGGGACGACGGGCTACGGAAGATACAGTAGCACTTTTTAAGCGTGAGGTGTTATGTTACAACCAACTTACTTGGCACAGGTTAGATCTCTCATCCACGGTGACACTAATCATTATCGTCACTTTCATAATGTTACCATAACGTAAAAACCAAAGTAACTATTTTTTTTTCATCTCAATACATTGACTTAAGTAATACACTTCGATGGTACAGAGATTTTGTTGACTAACACTTTGGTTTTACTACGATATATATAGAACAGGTTAATAAAACATCTTGTTCATTTCTCAGGCAACATGGACTGATATGTACTTTACTGGAATGACAGAAATGTATTCCGACTTCATTCCTGGTGTTCTGGAAGCCTACCCCAATCTGACCGCCCTCACGGAGAAAGTAAAAAGCAAGGACAGCGTCAAGAAGTACAGAGAGAACAGACCTGAAGACAACTGGGTCATGCCGAAATAACTTATTTACTATGCATCCGATAGAAGCATTACGTAAATTTTAGTTTTCTTACGAGAGTTATTTCATCCTGTTTTTGTACAATAAAGAAAAATTATATTACATCTAAGTATGTACTTCATTACTAGTACCTACCTACATATTGCATTTTATGTTTTACGCAAATTGACTGTCTGTCCAAGAAAGTATTTCGATAACGCTTTGAAAATGTTTGATCGAATGCACCAGAATACAGGAAAAGTTGAGCTTACTTCCGAGAGACAGACACGCCCACAATACACTTCTATCGGTTTAGCTCTTCAGTGGTAAGTATGAGAATACTGTTGGCTGATGAATAAAATACACCTACCGATTTTGAATGGAAGAGGGAAGTAATGAGTCGTTTATGAGCGAGCCGCACAATTGAGCTAGCTCTTTTTGATGAGCCGTATTCGTACGACTCCCGGTAAACTGTACCACGGCTCAAGTGAACGGTTACTTTTTTTATCAAGATATATTTTAGAAAAATCTTAAAATACCTCGTATTTTATCTTTCTCGTGGTACGAGGCAGGGTACCGGTACGAAGAGTGGTACGATCATTCATACGCTTACGTCGAGAGCTAGGAGCCGTATCAGGAGAGCAGTAGCGGGGCAGCCAAAGATATTAGAAGAACAAGATATGCTATGTTGGCCGCTGGACCGTAGGCGGAGTACTACCTAATTAGGGTGCTTTGAACGGTATCGGGACGTGTACGCACAGAAATCTGTTCTATGTATTAGTGCGGATACCTTAGCGTAAGCGAAGGTGTGCAGTAGTATTGGTGAACAAAACCGGCGACACTCGGCAAAACAATTCCACACAGTATGAACTGCTCATAGCACATCTCGTTCTTCTAATATCTTTGGGGGTAGCCATACCGGGGAACTGTATAGGGGAGCCGTGTCGGGTGAGTCGTTTCGGGCGAGCACAGTATTTTCATTGATCATACGCTCGAAGCTCACAGCTCCCGATCAATTGAGACGTCGTTCAATTGAGCCGTAGTTCAATTGAGCCGTAGTTCAATTGAATATTGATCTGGTACCGTGGCTCCCGCTCTTAATAAAAGGAGTCATGACCCATCGCTAGAAGCAGCCAGAAGAGTCACCTTGTGTCGGTAAAACAAGACACGATTGAGGAAGACAAGTTCAAAGCTAATAGCTAAAATTAATGCTAATGAGGAGTATATTATAATTGCGCTTATCCATCCATAGCACCAATCCTGAGATAATGATAACTTTTCGTTGGTAAATTAATTTCGATGTCAGATCTGACACACCTAATTTGTTTTTGCCGGAACGAAACGAATCACAAATAAATGGCCTTAGAATTTAGATTTTTTTAAAACGTTTTTTACAGGATTAAAAAAATCAACCTGTGAAAAAAAAAGTTCTTTTATTATTATGCTTCCATTTTAAAATGTATTTTAAAACTAACAAAAATATTAAAAAATTGGTTCGGCTGTGGATTGAACCTTCCTTCCTGGGACCGGAGTCAACCACGATACCGACCTTTTCAAATGCAGAGCGGGTAGGACCGACATTTATTTCTTATATTAACTGCTGTAACCTCGTCCGTTTTAAAAGAAATACTTAAGTTATCGACAAGACAGTTATTGAAAGAATTCATTGTTTTCGACAACTAGTCTATCTGCCGAGTTTCAACTCGATCGGAAGTCGGGAAATGGGTTAATTTCCGCTTTCATCATTTGCATTCATTATGAAAAAAATAAATAGATGTCTTTAAAATAATAACCAAATTAATATAATCAATGTTACACAAAATATATGTTTCAAGTATCGTCGAAATGCACTAGTTACTTATCATCACGCAAAATATTAATTTCGATTGACTCAATGAACTCAAATTTTCTTCAAAATAAAGTGTCGTTTTCAAAATTGGAACTGATTGTGAGAAAAATTCAGACAAGCGATAAAGTATTTACCTATTACTACATAGTTTTTTTAAGAGAAAAATATTTTAAATGATTCTCATTTTCTAAATTGGAAATGATTTAGTTTATAATAATTTTGTACAGGAAAACGTGAATGTGTTTCATGGTGTGAAATGACAAAAAAATTCACTTTCAACAGCTAGGCCAAATTTAATGGGATGAGTAAATATTGTGTATAACAATGGAACTACAAGATAGAGTATAAACTTGTTTCCGTTATTGGAAAAACACAAATCAATACATTATGTATACCATTGGAATAACAAGACAGAGAATAAACTTGTTTTCGTTATTAAACTTGGTTTTGTCAGTACAATATTATAATTTTTTCCGTAAGAACACTTCCAGTACTAAAAGTTAGTGAATGTTTTTTTAACGTTACTTTCATATAGATTAGTTTATATTTATTATTGTTCTTTCCGTTGGGTTTGTTTTAGTTATTTCTAACATATACACACTAATATATACACACTGTATAAAACTCAGAAAACCTTAATAAAAGTAATACTTAAAGTACCAGTACTAACATCCACTTCTACCATATTCAAAAAATTCCCAGTGTTGAAGATTCAAAAATTATATTCTAAACAAATACTTACTTTCCTTTACAAGAACCTAAACGCATTTAAAACTTCACAAATTTCTCGCAATACTAGAACAAGACATGCACACCAACTACTAATACCAAAAACCAACACATCTTTCGGACAAAAACACTACAGATTCCAGGCTATAAAACTATAAAATTCACTTCCAACACAATATAAAACATCTAATCTTACAGAAAACAAAAAACACATATGGAACTAGGTACAATCATTTTAATGTTTATTTTTTTATATTTCACTTTTTTTTGTTGTAACTATGAAAAAATCGATTTTATATTTTAATTTTTATTGTTTCTCTGTGTAACCAACTCCACTGTCTTGTTTCAGTATTATATAACTTTACAATTGTAAAAGTCCTCCACAACACAGATGAACTCCTAGCGTGGAGGACAATATACTATACCTTTGTAATACAAATATATTTAAGAATAAAAAAATAAAAATAAAAAAACGTATTATTAAACATTTAATTATTCTAGAGGGATCTCTCTGAAAAATATTAATAACTAAAATTTATAAAAATTTATACCCGTTAACATAAAATATTTTAATGGTGAGGTCCTGTTTTTAATTAATATTAAATATAAATAACTTGCATCCGTATTCCGTAAGCATCCCTCTAGAAAAAAAAATAATTTAGTATTACGTTCATCAGAAATGATTAAAATGTGAGCGAAGAGCAAACCCCCGTCGTTAGAGTCTTATGTCGCCTAAAATTGTTATCTACTCTCTACTCTCTCCTTACTCTAACACGGATAAAAGAAGGCTACTAATAGATTGCAGAATTCCATCGTTTGTTTATAAAAAAAACATCAATTCTGCAATACCGACAAGAAAATTGTACTAAAATATTATCTATTTATGGGTTCGAGTCCCAGATGTGACCGTTTCCTTTTCTGATTTTTATGTTTCAGATTTTCGTTTAGAAATCACTAATATTGTCTTCAATATTTAAAATATTATCATTTGATATTCAACTTCCTATCAATATTATTTTAGCAAGTTTGTTTGCGGTAATGCAAGCAAGATAAGAGTAGGTACAAAGCTTGTGGTGTTAGGTGAAATTATTGCAAGTCATGAAAATTATGAAAGTGCGATGATAATTTAATTTTGCGATAAGAACATAATTTATAAACAGAAGCAGGAAAATAAATAATAAAATGTTGTTTTCCTCTTCAAAACTTTCATAAAAAATGGTTCGAAACACCTGACCCTATCATTCAAGGTTAAACTGGTTTATCAAAACATCATATTTTTCCATGGAAGCTCATTTTTAGATCATTCAAAAGAGTTGATTCGTGCAATTTGGTCGTTGAACAAAAGTAAGTCCCCAAAATCACATTACTAATATTTATTATCTGCTCTGAGTTGTTACTAGGGAAGTACCGTAAAAACACGGGACATTGTGGATAATTCTAGGAATTGCGAAGTATTTATAAAATATTTGCCTCGAGATCATTCATTACCTTTAGCGAACCAATATTTTCGTTTGTCTTTATAATATAATAATATTTTTTTGTTGACAAATTATTGAATTGAATGTGAATAATTTCACGCATGTATAACGCACATCACAGACGACCGAAATCTGTCTGTTTAACGTTGATACCGTTATTTGGATTAGTATTTTAGATAATTATTTTGCTCATATTGATTGACCAATATTTTTGTTTATTCCATATCTCCTGGCGGTTGTGCAATACCACAAGTTCCATGTAATAAAAATATTGTAAGATAATACATAGAAAAAAAGACTAAAATAAATACAAAAAATAAAAATAATAACCCAGGAAAAAAAAAAGAAAATTTAAAAGTGTTTAACTTTTAGACATCTATAACATCAGGAATTGGCTTAATCGTTTGTAATTTTGTAAATCGGATCATTCCCAAAGGGTGCTGCCATCACTAGAGCGTTTTTGTTCGTGGCTAGTCGCATTCCATATTTTGTGATCGGGTTTCTGATTAGGGCTCGTATAATGTCAATAACATGTCATCGTTCCTGGACATGAATGCAGATCGCTAACTTACAAACAACAATTCATCTCTAAATACGAATACCTACAATAACAACACGACAAAATACACAATTCCACTGCAACACACATAAGCGCAATTACATTGCGAACTCCCCAATACAACGGTTTCACTCTATGGGAAACCAATACTTAGGTGATGTCGATATATTTAATATTAACTTTGCGAATTTTGTGGATCTCGTAAAAGACTTATTTCAACACTATTCCTAAATGGAAGTTATATTTTTATAAATCAGTCAAATCGCTGTATTTTTTTAATTTATCTTCTTGTTATTTTTAAATTTGTTTCTTGCATATATTATTTTTTAATGTAATTTTATTTTTCTCATGTTTCAAAACTGTCTGTCATTAAAATTGTACCACCTACATGTAAAAGCCCTCTAGGCGTTAAATAAATAAATAAAAAATAAAATAGTATAAAACAAACTCACTATCCGCGTCTGTCTGTTTGTGCGCTTAGTTCTTCTAAACTATGCAACGGAGTTTGATCATTTAGAGAATTTCTTCCGGAAGGTTTATGTATATATATATATATATATAGATATAATTTTTTTTAAAGTAGCAAAAACTCGAGTAACGCCGGGTACACGTCAGCTAGTGTCGAATAAATTAAGATTGAAATGTTGTTTGTTGGTTCGCGATCTACATGTCTATAGATCGCGAACCAACAAACAACATTTCTAGGGTACGACGACAAGTTACCATCATTATCGATAAAGTCTTTATCGATCGATCGTGCTACATACACTGATGTTGTCACACAACTAATAATAATACTAATTTTTGAATGATTTGTATAGCGCAGTTTTTGTGCAAAATCACCCCAAGGGCGCTACTACCCGACATAGTATAGATATGTTTAACCTTGATTAAAATGAACTAGAAGCAAAATGTAACGGATATCAAAGATGCATAATTCAATCAAATTAATGATAATTATAATCGAGATTAGTATGTAGTAATAATCGATAAATATATTTTTTACAAGAAATTGGAAGGTGTGGCAGTATTTTTTGTATGTTTTTTTTTTTACATTAACCTCACACGGGAGGCCATGAGGAAAGTAATTTCCCTCAGGGTCTATGTCATCTTTGGGGATACAGTGTGAAGAGTATTTTTAAGGAAAGGAAGGAGAGGAAGTTCTGAAAAGAAGAAAGTATGATGGGTGTCCAGGAGTGATGGATTCATGAATCTATCCCGAAGCTATGGTTCGACAAACCAGCTGGAGAGTTCAAAAGGTATCCACAAACCAGCCTCTCCCGATCTGGCACGTCACATAGCTGGTGGGCATGATGCATTCTGAACACACCTCACCCGATGAACCCGGGCACCCCTGCTAAATCACCAAATTTAGCGAACCACTTGGAGTGACCTATGGCAGAGGTGTTGGTTATCCAATAAATGGTTCCCGAATTCAAATTGAAAAATTAGTATTATATCTTGATTATACAAAAACCCAGTAATCTTATCTCGATAAGTGTAACTTTGTTTTTAATTAAATGATTTGATAAAACGGATCGATATTCATTATTATCATCAACATCTTCGGCGTTACAATCTCTAGTGAGTGGTTCGCCTGCACTCCTACCGACCTCCCTATAGCTCTGTCATCCTAGCGTATTAAGTGGGATTAAATGCAATCATTTCATCATCACGACGTGTTCAAGATACTACACGGCAGAACAGATGTTCTAGCACAGCATAGCATGAAAAGAAGGGTGACCGTATAAATCATCAAAATGATAATTCACATCACATCTTTAAAAAGTTATATAAAGTCATGGAAAGTGTTAAAACAAAACTTTATTAACTGGGTTGAGTAGGTTAGGTTAGGTTAGGTTAAAAAAAAATAATTTCATCGTTTTTAATGACTTTATATCACTTTTTAATGTTGAATAGTCACTGTGTTGAGTTAGCACGGAACCGAAAAGAAGAATGGTGTTATTAAATGAAATTTTTAAAACACTAAAAAAATAGTATATTAAAGTATAAGTGGATAAAGAGGTCTTTAAAACACGCGCGATTTTTCGAACACGACGGCGTAGCCGAGTGCTCGAAATAAAGCAAGTGTTTTAAAGACCAGTTATCCACGAATACTTTACGCAATTTTTTTTTATTGGTACACTTTGAAAACATAAATATTGATATTATTATTAAAAATTCGGAAATAAGAACTATTAATGAATTCGTGATGTGACATCACAATATCTTGTTGTCATGGAAATGAAAAACACAAACATTAATTTGCAATCTTTCACATAAGATTAATAGTTGACATCACAGTTTTTACTAGTTATTGTGTGTTTTAAAATGAGTTCTAACATTCATAATTTAAATACCAAAGCAGAATCGCGGTTAATTCCTGAAAAATCCAAAGACGTTTATAAAAAAGAATATGAAAGGTTCATATGAAATTGATAGCTGACCTGCAGGTGGTTCAAAACCGAGCTCTCAGAAATGTGTTTGAACTTCCATGGGACACTCATGTTAGGGACATCTATTCAGTTTCTGGTATCCTTCCAATTACAATCCGGTAATTATTTACCTACGACTACCGTTTGAGAAAATATTCCGTACGAGACACTATTTTGACACACCGATTTCTCGCATACTTCGCGTTTGTTTGTGTAGTGGCAGTGTAGGAAACATGAAAGGCATAATCGGCATAATAGACAATTTTTCGATCGCTAGACACGCACCCGTTAATTGTTAGGCGATCAACTTTGATACCAAACATCAGATGATTTAGTTTCTTAATATTTAAAGGTTTACTACGATTTTTTTTAACATAATACGTTTTCATTTTAGGTAAGGTTGGGTTATTATAGGTTATTACAGGTTAGATTATGTTGGATTATTATAAATGTTAGATTAGGATAGGTTAGGTTGGATTATTATAGGATAGATTAGGTTAGGTTAGGTTGGATTATTATAGGATAGGTTAGGTTAGGTTAGGTTGGATTATTGTATGTTAGATTAGGATAGGTTAGGTAAGGTTGGATTATTATATGTTAGATTAGGATAGGTTAGGTTAGGTTAGGTTGGATTAATATATATGTTAGATTAGAATAGGTTAGGTTAGGTTAGGTTTAGGATAGGTTAGGTTGGATTATTATAGGATAGATTAGGTTAGGTTAGGTTGGATTATTATAGGATAGGTTAGGTTAGGTTAGGTTGGATTATTGTATGTTAGATTAGGATAGGTTAGGTTAGGTTGGATTATTATATGTTAGATTAGGATAGGTTAGGTTAGGTTAGGTTGGATTAATATATATGTTAGATTAGGATAGGTTAGGTTAGGTTAGGTTGGGTTATTATAGGATAGATTAGGTTAGGTTAGGTTGGATTATTATAGGATAGGTTAGGTTAGGTTAGGTTGGATTATTGTATGTTAGATTAGGATAGGTTAGGTAAGGTTGGATTATTATATGTTAGATTAGGATAGGTTAGGTTAGGTTAGGTTGGATTAATATATATGTTAGATTAGGATAGGTTAGGTTAGGTTAGGTTGGATTAATATATATGTTAGATTAGGATAGGTTAGGTTAGGTTAGGTTTAGGATAGGTTAGGTTGGATTATTATAGGATAGATTAGGTTAGGTTAGGTTGGATTATTATAGGATAGGTTAGGTTAGGTTAGGTTGGATTATTGTATGTTAGATTAGGATAGGTTAGATTAGGTTGGATTATTATATGTTAGATTAGGATAGGTTAGGTTAGGTTAGGTTGGATTAATATATATGTTAGATTAGGATAGGTTAGGTTAGGTTAGGTTGGGTTATTATAGGATAGTTTAGGTTGGATTAGGTAGAATTAAATCACAAACCAGTCTACACAAACCTAGCGTAGCCCACAAACTACTTGAAAACTGGGATATAACTCTAAAGGGGACGCGAGAAGGCGTTATTAAAGAGTCAATTTTTTGTTACAGAAAATAACATGGAAAATAGGTATTAGAATTAAATCACAAACCAGTCTATACAAACCTAGCGTAGCCCACAAACTACTTGAAAACTGGGATATAACTCTAAAGGGGACGCGAGCAGGCGTTATTAAAGAGTCAATTTTTTGTTACAGAAAATAACATGGAAAATAGGTATTAGAATTAAATCACAAACCAGTCTATACAAACCTAGCGTAGCCCACAAACTACTTGAAAACTGGGATATAACTCTATAACTCTAAAGGGGACGCGAGCAGGCGTTATTAAAGGTTCCCCAACATTTATAGTAACTTTTAATAATAATTTAATAATATAACTAAATTCAAGTATTAATTCAAAGTAATCATTCCATATTTACCGTGAAGCGGAATTCGTAACCTTTACCAAAAAACCTTTCCTTAATACGTTAATTTTAATAAATAATTTTTTATTTACAATATTTTTTTTGTATAAATAAATTAACACATCATTTAAAAAAATGTTTTTCATTGTCTATGATATAAAAAACCGTTTTGCCATATAAATTTTAAAAACTATCCGATTGTGTTTTTTAATTGTTATGTTGGCAGTGCCCTACACTACGTAATAACAAACGCGAAGTATGCGAGAAATCGGTGTGTCAAAATAGTGTTTCGTACGGAATATTTTCTCAAACGGTAGTCGTAGGTAAATATTTACCCAAGCCACTTTACAATCAAGACATCCACAACCACAATACTCGAAATAACAATAAAATCCGCATTCCTCAAACACACACTACAAAATATGGGTTAAAATCACTGAACTATATTGCCTATACACTATATAATTCGCTTCCAGATATGTACAAACACATCCACCATAATAAAAAATTGCAAAGCAATGCTCTAAAAGAATATTTTTTAACTACATTTAAAAATGAAAATATGTAACTGTGTTGTCATTTCTTGTTGTATCTTAACCATGTTTTTTTTTTTTTTTTTCTTTTCTTTCTGTACTTGTTTTCTATTGTAGTTTGTTCTACTTAACGTGTCATTATTTTAATTTTTAATTTTTATGCTGTATTGAATGTGAAACTTATATTTGATATCAAAATACCGTTGTAAAATTGTACCTACTACCTCCTACATATGAATTGTAAGTTTCTCCTGTCCATACTTTCGAAATTGCAATGTCTGTTGAGGATAAATAAAGGGGTTGATTTAAAATCATTTGTGAAAGAGCATGCATTCATTAAGGCAATTAGCAAGGATGACGTTGCTAAGAAGGCGTATGTATTCAAAGAAGATGATTTGCGGAAGTTTTTCACGGAAGCACCGGATATTACGTACTTATTTTTGAAGGTGGTACCCATTTGCGGAATCTTTGGCTCTTGCAGAAGATGTGAATTGTGCGATTTACGCTTATATGATATCAAAGAAGAAGGAAGTGTATTGCTTATTACCATCCGACCATCTAAAACAGTGAAGGCTCGACGCATTTAAATAATTAGAATGTAAACGATGTAAAAAAGAATGTAAACTTTGAATAAAATTTTTGAAACATTTGTTTTATTTGACGTTTAAAATATTCCTGTCAGATTTTTAGTTAAAAGTTGACATTGACTTCACATTTTGTTGATTTGTTGATGTTGCCATGGTAACTTTAAAAAACGCGCGTTCCATAAAGTGCGATTTAAACACGCTAGAGCGTACTTTAAATGAGTAAAAAAGGGCACCAATAAAAAAATAAAAATTAAGAATTAGTTTGGTTCGTTCGACCAAATATCACCGTCAGGTTCCTCTTAAGAGCTCCTTTTTAAAGGTATAACAGTTTTTCTATATTTTTCAAAATATTCCAAAATGTAATAAAATTAGAATGAAACAAATTTAAATTTGAAAGTTGCTGCTTTTGGTCACAAAGTTTTTTTTTGTTTGTTTTTAGTTGTGTTTCCAATTCATCAAAGTGATTATTAATAATTAATATTTTCTGGTAATTTATTTAAGAATTTTATTCCCAGATATTTGTAGATCTAATGACCCAATTTTTTTTTACATAATACCGGAATCGGTAGCATGTATTTTTAGATAACATTTTGTTGTGTTTCTGAAAGGTGCGGTTTAATTTAAAATATCTTTTTCAGTTGCGTGGTAGAGGAACAGAGTGTTTAATTTTATCACTTTAAAATCTTTGAATTGAAGTCCCGAAGGATGTAAAATTGATATCATTACGATTATTTTTATTTTTAGTTTTTGTGCAATGAACATGGATTGTGCAAAAGTTTTATAAGTGCCACCACATCAAATTGAATTTTGGATTGACAGAAAGCGAAGAACGAGTAGGTCATTCGGAATTTTTCATATTCCAAATATGTTTCAAACGGCCACAGATTTAGGTCAACTTTCGTACTCCGTACATCTGCCAAGTTTCACAGAAATATAATTAATTCTGCCTAAAGTCAATTTTACTCTTGAATGACTGTGCCTACTTTAGATGCAAGTGTTACACTCCGTCCAACCTAAGTTTTGGTTTACCAGCAATCCTTCAGGCTTATTACGGAGAATTATTCTTTTGTAGTCGACATTTCATTCTAACTGTAAAGCACCCTCAGTTCAATCTTTCTTGTAACATTAAAGATCCTGAACTAATATGGTATATTTTGGTCTGCAGCAAACATGTCGGAATCAAAGTTTAAGCTGACCTACTTCACCGTGAGGGGAGTGGCGGAGGCCATCAGGTACCTGTTCGCCTATGCTGAAGTGGACTTCGAAGACAATAGGATAGCGCAAGATCAGTGGCCGCTAATTAAGGAAAGTAAGAACCCAAGAAACAACCTATTACATATTACACCCTTATTAAATTATACCACCCGCGGACATAAACATTTTAAGTGAGTACTACGCAATTAATCTACATAACCATTTGCCTAAATGACCAATACATATTATAATCATACATAGTATTTCGGTCTGGATAAGAACATAAGGTAGAGAAGTTTTCGATAATTTAATAACACCAAGTCAAAAATAACACAATAACATTAACATTAATAATAATTACTATCGGTATAGTAATTAGTCTTTCATATGACATTTTGTAATGTTCTTTACCATAATAACACTATCAATTCACAACAATGCTATAATCTACTAGTGAGTTGTTCACGAAACACTATACCTGATACATAAATCGTTTACAGGAGATACGTAATATTATACACATTCTTTAATACAATTTAATGATATATTATTAATCAAACTTATATTATAATTGATTCAGTTTTACTATAAAATAAATATGAAAGTATATGAATAAATAGAAAAGATAAATTTTAAATTTTTACCAATTATTATCAATTTGAAATATTTGTGTTTTGCGAGGGCCAGGTTTTGCGTCAATATAACGGCTGTTATAATGTCTATGGCTGGGATAATCAATCTAAAACCTGGTAATGTTAACGTAACATTTTCTAATATTCAGGTTTCGAATATCGTCAGTTGCCAGTGCTGGAGGTAGATGGAAAGACCCTCAACCAATCTGTGGCCATTATCAGATACCTTGGGAAAAGGTTTGGTCTGGTCGCTTCAGATCCCTCAACAGAGGCCCTTCTTGAAGCCATTATTGACAACATTAGAGATCTCCAACCAAGTAAGTGAAAAACCCATTTTGTGGTCACAAAGTTAGTTGAGTTAGTTAGCGCCCTTTGTGGCAGCTGGACGCGTCATGCCGTCTCCAACCGCTTTGTGTTTTTTTAGTATTTTCAAGGGAAACGAGGCAACATCCCTTTGGAGTTATTTTAAAAATCAGTGAATCAACATTTTAAATTAACTTACCAATTAGTAATCAGAACTTAATAGTAATGTGACTAGAGTGCAGTGTTTCAAAAATGAATAATCGAAAATTGTGCTAAAAATATTCTAAATTCAATGAAGTTGAACTTGGGACGAGAATCGGTAACTGTAGGTACGCCAGATGTTTTCAATGTTATTCTTGGAAACTCTGAAAACCCTAACAAGTGCCCAAGCTGATTTATTATCCCGTCCGCCTCCTTTTATTTCGGAACAATGCACCACTAACATAATCACCAGAAACAAGTGTACAGGGAGATGGACTTTCCGAATGTCACAGCGGTGCTGCCAAGGTCTGGAATCCATGAGAGGACATTGTGTCAGCGCTCTATTAGCAGCAGACACATACCTGGAAGGATGACGAACCTCGTGCTGGCACTGTTGGTGGACGCGGTGGACTCTCTCGCTGCAGCAGCTGGTCCAGTTTCCTCACCACATAGGATTCTTGCAGCAGACTCTCCATCTCCGTGTCACCTGTTTCTGTACTTCATTTTATTTATATTAATTTCAATTTCAATTTGTAATATTTATATATTTTTTTGTAATATCTGCATTAACTGTACAGCGCCCCTGAGGTGATATTTCGCAAAAGCGGCGCTATAAAAATCATCCAATAAATAAATAAAGATGTAACCAATTACTTCGTTTCAGAGAGGCAAAATACTTCAAGTATTTAAGCTGTACTATTTTTAACAAAGAATCATTCCAATTTGTGACATTTTATAATTTCAGAAATCTACGCATCTATGAGAAAAACGACCCCTGATGCTAAAAAAGAATTAGATGACGCTGTTGAATTCCTGTTGAAAAAATTGGAGCCATTAGCTGCTGATGGTTTCTTTTATGGGGAGAAAAAGGTAAACATAATATTTTAGTTGCGAAAATACACAACTGTATTTTAAACTTAAAACTTTAAAGAATATTTCATATATATTATATTCATATATATATATATATTATTAAATTTCTCCAAGAACGCTTTACATGGTTCAATCAATTTTCACAGCATTAATGGTAGTTACTGAACTTAGACCATGCGGTCATTCGAAGAGTGGAGAAATTTCACGCTTATGTACGATTAGGTCCTATGTGGTTATTTACGAGTAAGTAAAGGGGGTTATGGAATGATTATCGACGACAGAAAACGTCGACGATAGAAACAAACATCGAAGCGTGCCGACTTTCGCCGATGTACGATTAAGGCTTCATAGTAAGCGTTCAAAAGGATAAAGATGGTTTTTAAGAGAGATATTTTAATACGAATGTTAGCAATTGCAATCAATAGGCGTTAGTGAAAATCTTAATATTTACAAATTTAGCCTGCGTATGTTTGCGCTCGCAAAACTCAAAAAGTAGTCGATCGACATCGCTGAAAATGTCAACGTATGTTATTATTAGTGCCAGGAGTGTTTAGAGTTAGTTTGAATGGTAGATGAAGTCAGGGACGCCCGAGGAATACTTAACGCAATATCATATATCGTAAAGTCAATGTAATAGTTGTTGTGGTATACAGTAGTGAATGGTGGGAGAAGCCGGAGACGCCCGAAAAAGACGTTAGCAATAGCGAACCATTGCGGGTCAACTAGTTTTTCATAAAGACCGACGTGTTTAAAATAGAACAAAAATTTGTCGACAAATGGCTATTTCTCGATTTAGTTTCCATCGAGGGAATTTCAAGTAATTACATTTTCGGCTCGGCAAATGTATAGAAATTATCTTTAAAAATAACATATATTATTTTAATGGTGACCGGATATTCCATCAAAATGACAACACATCTATAAAAAGTTATGAAAAGTGATGGCTTAGTTTTTGATCCTTTACTTATAATGACTATATATCATCTTTTAAAGGTATGTTGAATTGTCATTTTGAGGAGTTATCATGGAACCTATTTTAAGACATAAAAAAATTAAAGTGTTCAAGGGAAATGTGGTATAAATGCTGGGTCACATGATGCATGGACTATCAAAGCGGCGTAGCCAATTAAAGTTAATAGTTTGTTGTGTAGGTAGAACAAAGGCGGGACGCAGTAGTATTATGAGTGAACGATGTTGGCGACACTTTCTTACAATAGTTCATGACCTATCTCCCCTGTTCTGTTATCTACGATCAGCGATATGCCTAGCACTCTGTTAACCTGCTGTTTTTTTTCAACCTTGTGTTGTTTTTCAGCCAACGTGGGTGGACATCTACTTCACCGGAATATTCGAGGGTTTGGACGGACATCTTCCTGGGGTTCTGAAAGAATACCCCAACCTGATCGCCATCGGAGAGAAGATCAAGAACACGGCCAGTGTCAAGAAGTACATCGAGAACAGACCTGCAGACAACTGGGTCCATGTTGTTGATCATGCTAAATAATTGCATTTCTGTTTTTTTTTTGCAAGATTTAATAAAAAAAGCGATTGAAAATTTAAAATTAATTTTCCAAATTAACCTTTTTTGTACCCCAAAGATTATTTGGTTCTGCTCAATGATTTCACCAAGAAATAATAAAGATTAAATGTCAAAAATTAGTTTATTAAATGATAATCAACCCTTTTATTCTCCCTTGGAACTGGATTTTTTAACATCATTGCATACCCAGAAAGAGAGTTGAAATTTGTGATGTGGGAACGGATCGCTTCTACGACTCGTTATTTTGTTCAACAGCTCATCTGAGGAAGATAAAAATGTTTTTATGTGCAAAATAATTCGAAAATGTTACATTTTGGTGATATACTCTGATAAGAGCTAGCCTAATATTTGAAAGTCATTTTTCCAAAAAATATGATTAAGTGAAGTACTAAAATAATATTTTTTAGAAACTATTGATGGCGTAGTAGGATTAAATAAAACGATTTTTTTTAACAATCAATCAGTTTTTCAATGAGGAAAGGGAAAAGTAGTATCTTACTACTGAAAACTTAAGGATAATAATATCAATATATAAAAATTGTTTTATATTAGATAAATCCACGGCAGGAACACAGAATCCTAACGATTTAGGCCAAAGTAAGTAAGCGTTCGGAGATGGTTTAAAAGGGATATATGTTGATACGAATGTTATATGGAGGGCGCTAATATTAAAAAAGATAATAACTAAGCGAAAATGGTGAAAACATTTAATGAAACACGACTCGTTTGAAATAGAGGAAAAATCTCTCGACAAATTATTTAATCGCATTTAATGATAAACTGTGAATTTTTTCACGCCTATAACATAATAAATAACAGAACACAACGTGTTTTTAATAATTTTCGGAGCTTACTTTGAGATTTTTTTCTATCCATGGAATTTCATATAATTATAACAAAAGTAAAGATATTATCTTCAAATATAACATACATTTTTTTGGAAATTAAAAACTTAAAGAGTTAACGAACACTTGCTATAAATCGGTAGAAATCGGGTAAGCGGGGCTTAAGATCGATTATGTGGAGGGGTTCCTTTATATTTTCAAAGCACATCAAATTAAACGTTTGAACAAAAAATCTCTTGATGATGTTCTGCCAAGCATTGCTGATGAACTTGAAAGCCTCTTCACGGACTGGCACATAAACTGCTGTTGAAAAATATTGTAAAATGGTTTGATCGAGGATTGAACCTTCCTCCCCGGGGACTGAAATCAACCGCACTAAAAACTGCGCCAAATCCCGATTGGGTAAGACAGACTGACGTTTTTTTCTCAGTGTTACCCTGGTGAGCTACATCTATTCAGATTCGACCATTTCTTGAAATGGCTTTGTTTGTGTTTAGTGTCTGGATCGTAATAGATCAGACCAGGTACTTCCTAACTTTCCTCATTTAACCATTTCCTTTCCTCCTCTACTTCCTCTAGTATAACAAGATTTCAAGAATTGATGATAGTTAACAAAATAATAAATTTATGACAAAACAATTTGTAACGCGTTACAAAGTTGCATTTATTTCTGAATCCCACAATAAAGTTACGAGTGTTATTTACGCCAACGGTTAAAACAGGAGATATTATCTCACATTTTTTATGTAATACAGATAACCACTATCTTTACAGTGACTGGCTAAGCCCCCCCCCCCCCCCCCGAGTGCAGATAAGATAAAAAATATTATATTTTCAATTATATTGGAAGACGAATAATATACGTACCAATGTAATATATAATTGAAGTATTATTTTTTATTGGAATAACTTCTTAAGGTTATACGTACAAATGTAATATATAATTGAAGTATTATTTTTTATTGGAATAACTTCTTAAGGTTATACGTACAAATGTAATATATAATTGAAGTATTATTTTTTATTGGAATAACTTCTTAAGGTTATACGTACAAATGTAATATATAATTGAAGTATTATTTTTTATTGGAATAACTTCTTAAGGTTATACGTACAAATGTAATATATCATTGAATTATTTTTTTGTTTGGTGTTTAATTCGTTTGGCTTCATTGATTTATTTTTTACTAGCTGTACCCCACCACGCGTTGCTGTGGCTCAGTCTGTGCAGATATTTAAACAATAGCGCGTGTTACTTCTACGTCCAACAGATGGCGCTTATTTGTTTAACGGATTTCACTGTTTTTTAAAAAAAATGTTTCAAGCTGTTACAGGTGACATCTATATAATATAGGTATATAAAGGCACAGGCGAATTCGCATGCCATGTTGTGTCAAAATGTCAAAGCAATCGTTCAAGAACTTTTGGAGATTTATTATTATGAACAAACAAACGTTTACATTTTTTTATTTGTATCTTAATACATGAAAATCACATGTCAACGAAATTTTGTGAATGTGTAAGGTTGGCTCCAGTTTCAAACGTTTGATAGTTTTGGATCTTAAAAGCGGCGCTGTTGTCGAGAACCATAATGTATATTTATAATTTTGTGAAATATTATTTGTTTGTCATCTTTATCATCCAAAAATAAATACACAAATTTTAACTTAAAAAAGGGTCGTAATTCATTTTTTTAATTGGAGAAAACACACACAGACAGTATTTCTCAACTTAACTATTTCTCATGTTCGTTGTATAAGCTTTATCTATTCGTATTGGCAAATGATGGATTGTAAAAAATATTCACCAAATCGGACTACATTAAATTGAAATTCATTACTATAGTTCAAAACAACAATATTTCTTAGAATTAAGAATCTATCTGGCGGCTCTTATTACATGGTCATTTGGGCAATGACCTTCCAAAACTATGCTGCAATAGTAGTAATATTAAAATCGATTTAACAAACTACCTGATTATTAATTTAGTTTTTATTCGTGCAGATTCGTACGTTTTTTCGATTCGTTCCAGTGCCATCTAGCGTCCAAATGAGGAGCTATTGGGTGTCCTAGCATGGGTTTTTGTCCCAAACCAATCTCCTTTCTTTCTCTTTGCTATATTTTATTTTTTTTTTTTTTTTTTTTATTTATTGATTTTATTTTAGTAATTTGTACATTTAAGATTACAAATGACTAATTAATTATTACATTTAAATATACTATGTTTTTTTTTCTTTCTTGATATGGCTCCTACACAACATCTTAAACTTTTCAATTGGGGCAGACTTAAGGTTTTCCGGCAGCGCGTTATAGTATTTCATCCCTTTATAAAATATACTATTCTGGGTATTCGCTTTGTCCTTCTTTGGTAGCCTGATTTCATTGCACGTCCTAGTTTTATGTTGGTGTATGTCCTTGTTGTATACAATTTGATTCGAAAAATATTTGGGTAGCAGGTTGTTTACTATTTTGTGTAAAAATATCATCGTGTTCAAGGTCAACATCTGTTTCACCGTTAGCCAATTTAGTTCGTTTAACATTTTATTTACTTTTGAATATCTATTTCGTCTGAGTATTGTTCTCATTGCCCTATTTTGGAGAATTTGAAATTTATTTTGCTCTCGGTCGTTACACAGGAAAAGGATAGTTGAGCAGTAATTAAAATGTGGAGCAATAATGGAGTTATAAATGGTGATTGCAGTTTTTTCGGACAGTTTTTGGCGAATTCTTCCCAAGAAAGATATCTTTTTTCCAATTTTCTTTTGGGTATATTCCGCATGTTTGTTAAAGTTGAGTTTGGAATCTATTATAACTCCTAAGTATTTTATATCGGTAACATTTTCAATAATTTCACCATCAATTTTGATTTTGCTTTCACTGGATGTCTTCTTATAACCAATTACCATACATTTTGTTTTTTTTGTATTTAATTTAAGCTTATTTATTTTTAGCCATCTTGATACATTATCTAGTTCATTATTTAAAATATTTATTAGTTCTTCATAGTTTTCTCCAATTATATATATAAGTGTATCATCGGCAAATAGTCGTACTTTGCATTTTGAAAATATTTTCACCATGTCATTAATATAGAGTATGAACAATAGAGGTCCAAGGACTGATCCCTGTGGTACTCCTAATTTATTTTCCATTGGTTTTGAAAATTGATTATTAATTTTTGTTACCTGTATTCGGTCTTTCAAATACTCTTTTATTAATTTAATGGCTAGAGTTGAGAAACCAATTTCTTTAAGCTTTCTTATCAATATTTCTCGATCTATGGTTTCGAATGCCCTTTGAAAATCCAAGAATATTGCTAAGATAAATTTATTACTATTCATTCCTTCTTTCCATTCTTCAACGATTACATTTAACGCTGTTTCACAAGAATTATTACATCTGAATCCCGATTGTTCTTGGTATAAAATATTGTGTTCATCTAAGTATTGCAATATTTGTTCTTTTATTATTACTTCAAGTATCTGTTCATATTTCGGTAAGGTGTTTATTGGTCGAAATTCTTCACATTTTCTGGTATTTTTAACCTTTGGGACCGGTATAATGGTAGATAGTTTCCATGACTGTGGAAATTTTCCCTCTTCAATTGTCTGATTAATAATATTTAATAGAGTAGATCCAATTACTGGAAAAGCATCTTTTATCACACTAATAGTTAATCCATCTGAACTGTTTTTTGATTTAATTTTCTTTAAAATGTTAAATAAATATTCTGCAGTTATTTTTCTGAAGACCAATAATTTTTTGTTTGAGTTGTTATTATCATTTGTGGGGTTGAAAACAATGTTAGGTATTAATTTGTTAATTTGAGTGATGCTTTCTATAAAATATTTATTAAAGCTATTAGCCATGTTTTCTTCGTTTATATCTTTTGGGAAGTTTACTATTTTTATGTCGTTTTTGTTATCGCCATGTACTAATTCTTTAATGCTTTTCCAAATTTTTTTGGGATCCCCTTCTTCCGATTTTATTTTATTTTTTATGTACTCATTATGCGTTCTTTTTATGTCTTTGGAGTATTTATTTCTCATTTTTTTGTAGTTATTCCAATCCATAGTATTATTAGTAAGGCGTGCTCTCTTGTAAAATGTATCTCTATCATGCTGCATTGTGCGTAGTTCTTTTGTGAACCATTTATTATTGTTTCCTTTACGTATCTTCTGTTCTGGAACTACTTCATCAATGGATTTTTTAATGTTTAATATCGTCTGGTCAGCTTTTTTGTTATATTCCATTTGATTTATTTCATTCCAATCAATAGTCTCTAAGGTCTGAATGAAGAGTTCTTTATTGTATCTTTTGTAATTTTTAAATGTTATTACTTGTGTTTCTTTACTGGAGTTGTAGTTTTCTCTGTCATTTAATAGAATTTGAATCATATTATGGTCGGTAATTTTATGTTTATCTAATACATTAACACATAGGTTAAATTTATTTGAGATAACCAGATCAATCAATGTTTTAGAGGTATTAGTAATTCGTGTGAAATCTTTAACTAATTGTTTCATACCTGCAGTTTGAATAATAGATTTCAGTTTTTTTGTGTATATGTCTGCATTTGCTTTAACATTTATATTGAAATCTCCAACTATGATGTTAATATTTTCATCTTGCAAATTTTCCATGCTCCATCTTTGAAAATATGTTAAGAAGTCGCATTTACTCGTGTTTGGTGATCTATAAATAACAGTATATACACCTTTCTTGATTCCTGATTTAATGCTGATGGCTAAAATCCAACAATGTTTTTCATGTTGGTGATTTGATATCACTTCATATGGAACTTTATTACTTAAGAGAATCATCACTCCTCCTGTATGTCTGCTATGCGAGTCACAACGGATGGTATTATAATCATCAAATATAATTTCACTATCTTGGATATCTTCAGTCACATGTGTTTCACTCATCATAAGCATAAAAGGTTTCTTCTCTTCTAAAAGTATTTTGACCTCTTCGTAATGTGCTATGATGCTTTGTATGTTCAAGTATATAATTTCATCTTTCTCGTAACTTTTGTTTATAAAAAAGAAATTCTGCTCATTTTTGCTTCAAGTTTTCTTTTATAAATTGGGCATTCCTTACTCATGGCTGAGTGACTACAATTTAGTTTCAGTCCTAATCTTTTACTTGTCATTATACAATTGATGCACTGAATATCCTCATCCATGCAATCTTTAACGTCATGATTTTTTGCGCATTTTGGACAAGATTTTAGGTTTCTGCAATCTATAGCCTTGTGGTTGAACCCATTACATTTAAAACATCTCATGATATTTAAATTGTCAAAGACCCTGCATCTGTCCCATCCAATATTTATTTTTTCTGCTTTTAACATTCTGTCGTAAGTCTTTCCGTCGACGTCGGCATATATAGTAAAAGTTGTTTGATTTCTTTGGTTTTTTAGTTCTTTCATATATGTCACCTTTATTTTTGAGCTTTGTTCACAGATGGTCTCATTTTGAGTTTTTATTTTTCTCTCTATTTCTTCAAAACTGTATTTTTCAGATAAACCAATAATTTTGACGGATGGGTTTTTTGTTTGAGGAATCTTTACCTCATATTTATCTCCCAGTTTGGCTATCACCTCATCATGAACCTTGTTAATATCTGTGGCATTTTTAAATTCTACTATAACCCCTCCATCCTTAAAATTTCTCATGCCGGTAACTCCAAAATTTGCTGGGTCAATATTGTCTTTTATTTCATTCTTTGTTTCATTATTTTCCTGATCCTTCTTTTTTGGTTTTATGATAACAACTGGTTCGTGTTTTTTTACCTTTTCTGCATAGGTTTCAGGTAAGATTATTTTTCTAATATCATGTTTAATGTTTTCTAAATTACTGATATATTTTCTGTCACTGTTGATTATATTTTCTTGTAATCTGATGATTTTGTCTTGTAATGAAAGATTTTCTGATTTAATTGCATCTTCCAACTTCGTTATTATGAGTTCTATAGTATTTTTTGTTTTTTGATCCTTGACTGTTTGAATTTTGGAAACTTCATTTTTAAGTTCATCTATATAGTTCGCTACCGTCATCGTAGTATTTTTGTTTGCACGGTTTTGTAGAATTAAATCGGACGTACTGTGCACATTTCTCACTAGATGGCGTTATACGTTGAAAGTTAGCGAGTCGGTCGTCTTACTATAATTTAATAAAAAATAATAATAAATGTTTTCACCGAGAAGCGAACTCCGCTCCTTGAGAACTGTGACCGCTACCGGAACGGGCGACGCTATCGACGCTATTCTCTAGGCTACGGCCCACTTAGCAGCGAGTGTGATAATGTTCGTATATTAAGTGCTACCAGTTTTTAAACTGACAGGTATGGTATTCTGTTAGTTATTTTGCGACAATAACTAGCATTGATCACTGCACAGATTTTAAAATCACTTAAAATAGTATTTCGAGGGCGTTTTAGATTGATTAAATTACTTGAAAGTACACTACTCTTTTACATTTTTATATTAATCGATATCTTTGTGATTATTTCGATTTATAAACTATGAATTTAAAAGATTTTAGTGAAGCAATTTTTTGGCGTGCACACACTTCGTAGTGTAAACAAGTGTTTTTTTTTTTAGAGACAATAGGTAAACACTATCATGTCTGACGTATGGTTAGTTTCATACAAAATATATTTTAAGGTGTTGTCGAACATGACCGCGGTGAGATATACCTAGATATCTACTACCTAGGTTTATTAAGGTATAAGAGGAAGTTGTGAAAAAATGTCAGTCAAAAGTTTTTGGTGAGATAAATGATTGCCATCTTGAAGTTGAATTAGTTCGCAAAATTATGTCATTGTTGATGTAATTTTCATGGAATAAGTTAAAATGTGAAATTCTGTGGTTATCGTATTGAAAGAAATAGCAAATAATTCATTGAATCACGACAAACGTATTCAAATAAAGTGACAATTAGTTTGTGTTACAAGATAGAAAAAAATAAAGAGATTAAAAACGATATTTTGAAACGAAAATTTATAATTTTTATCAGTGGTTTTGCGGGTGCAATAAAATGAACGAATAGGTACTTTTGCTTTCATTGTTTACTTTTTAAATCTACTTGTAAGCAATGGACTGAGGTTGGAATTAGTGATTTAAAAACTTTTGAAGGAAAGGATCTTTCAAAAGAAAAAAAAACATTAATTAGTTATATGTGTAAATAATTAGATAAATAATCTTACATTAAACAATATTATACTACCGGCTTCAAAATACGTGAGTACTGGGAAATAAATTACATACAATCGCGTTTTTATAATATTCAATACGCATTAGCAATATGTATTAACTTTTAATATTCTTTTTTTTCGATTGACCTTCTACTTCTGAACTCCTAGAGCCGCCTCTGTGTAAGACCACCATTCAGAATTGAAACGTTGCTCTAAATGGCTTTGCTTTTACAAATTAGGAATGCCATAGTCTCAGTTGATCCAGGCGGCTGGGAGCAGTTGGGACTTCTGTGCGGTATTCACAATAAAAAAATTAAAAATAAATTAAATTTTACGTTATGTTGGTTTTGCCTAAATACCATAAAGAAAAAGTTAAAGAAGTTTATAAAGGTTAATACTAGATAAAAAATTATAACGAAATAAAATTTTATAAAACCCTAAGATTTGCTGTTAATAGAAATTGTAACATAAAAACGGTCAGAAAGGTGTGTCAATTTGAGTGGTTTTTTTGCGATTTGTGGCTTTGATCTTGATTATTTTAGGAGCGGTTAACAACAGTAGTAAAGAGTTCTGATGTAGATAGCACATAATAAATAATGATTCACAGTACTAAAATTACGTAAGCATCGAAGATAAAAACTAATTATCTTGTTATTAATACCTGCAAAGTGTATCTTTCGTGATACTTTTCACGGTTTTATCGCGTTGAACTCAACAGATGTATCCACACACGTTTCAGAAGTGTTCAAAAAGTAGGTATTGACAGTGTCCCATCATTGTAAATAAGTATCGAGAAACAGGTTTTTACTGATGATATTCTCGGAATCTAATAAACACGCAAAACTAAGTTTTTTTTCATACAATAATTCTCTAGTGGCCATCTTGTTAAATTGCCATGCAAAACTACTCGTCAAATAAAATGCTCAGTCATGCTTGGTAGCCAAAACGGTTTGTGAATTGACGAATTCGTTTATATAATTATCTGAACGATAAAAACATGATGACTGACGCTTTTCAAGGACACGAGTCGACCGGATGCGATGATCTACTGTTAGAGGTAAAATACGTATGATCAAATCATCTTCCATAATATTTTATATTCTATATCGTTAAGTTTGTGTATTATTAGATTTAGTGAGATTAAACAATTAGTGTTCTAAAAAAAATTATCTTTGTAAATGATTAATATTAGAAGACAACTAATAATTGAAGCAAGTAATCGTTTAATTTATATTTTACATATTTTGTGATACATTACAGGATGAGCTAATAAAAAAACAATATATTATGGGAAACCAATACATAGGTGATGTCCATATATTTAATATTAAATTTGCGAATTTTGTGCAACACTATTCCTAAATGGAAGTTGTGTTTTTGTAAACCAGTCAAATCGCTGTATTTTTTATTTTATGTTCTTGTTCTTTTTATTTTTGTTTCTTGCATATATTATTTTTTAATCAAAATTTATTTTTATTATTTCTTCCTCATGTTTCATCAAAATTTTACCACCTACATGTAAAAACCCTCTGGGCGTTAAATAAATAAAGAAATAGTAGAACTGATAAAACTGGTTGCAGATTTTTTTTCTATTTCTGTTTTACGCTCCGCAAATTTACTATATTGAGTAATATGTTCAATTGACAACTCTCGAAACGACTGCAGCGAACTTTGTATTATTGCCAGTATTGTCACATAGTGCATTTTCTTAAAACTTAAGATCGTTTTAACACTAAATGAGAAATAAGTTTTGAATCGCTTTTTCCTGACGAACTTTATTTAGTAAACGATATTTCGGTTTGAAACACCTGACCGTTTTGTTTGCGAGTGGTTTAAAATAGATATAACTCTGTTTGGAAAACAGTCGAGTCTCTTCATCCGTTCGGTCTGGTCGACAATATTGAAACACACGGCGAATCTACAGTGAGTACCTACACTCTTTTAACATATATACTAATTACTTTACTATCGAAAAAATGTGTGCATTCCCAAGTAAATTACTTTTAGTTTGTTATCGAATTATTTGTTATTGAACAATATATATTATGCGACGTAATTTTTTTTTTGTATATAACAAATTATACTGTATCTTATCAAACAATAAAAACGCCACATTTCGATGCTGGGTGAACAGAAATGATGTAATGCCACATAATTACTCGCACAGTTCTAATTTAAACATCCTTTCAACTGGAAATATGCTTTACTCAATATACCTACCAATATGCGTTTACTGTGTACCTCATCTATCTTAAGTTAGTTACATATATTTTTATACATAGCTACACACATTTTTGGCTTTCCAATATTGTATTACTTAAACAGAATCTCATTTTGCTTTGTTATTTACACACGTTCTATTATATTTACTATCCTTTGCTGTTTTACACGCTCATAATGGTTCTTTATTGCTCACGCAATTCTAATTTCATGTTATGGTTTTTGTTTTATACTATTAGTTTCATTTGAAAAAGCAGAAAGGTGTTGATGGTCTAAATAAATAACTCACACATTTTCAATTGTGTTTTGTGCATCGTATTATATACGCCTTTCTGTTAGTCAGACTCAGTTAGTATTTAATTCAATTGGCTTCACGAATAATAGCACTTATCAGCCTTGAAGTCATTTACGATCTGCTCATTCGTAATGCAGTCGGACATAGTTTCGTCACACCCAAAACATCTCATTTATGCATCAACTTCTTTTGGTAACATTTTTATTGGCAGCCAATGCATTCAGTCTTCATTTTCCTGATAAAATCACATATACAACTCTCAATATTGTCATCATCAGCCTTTTGGTCTATCATGAACATGCTTTCCAAATAAACTCATCCACTTATATTAGGTACATGAAATTTTCATATCCAGTTTTTGAATTACCATGACTTAAGACCTACATTCTTTTATTCATCATTTAGGCGTTCTGCATGCCTACATCGTTATCATAGGCATGAAGAACAAATAACCATACTGTTAGAAAAAAATGCTATTATCAGCATACACATGATAATCATTTACTTCTAGAAGGAATCATTTATTTTGAAGAACCTATGATTAGATACTGATAAACTAGATGTTGTTGGCATAAGTACTTTGTTCATGACTGTATCTTTTGTTTTAGACTACCTACTGTAACAATGACGGATTCAAATTTCAAGTTGACATATTTCACCATAAAAGGTTTGGGAGAGGCCATCAGGTACGTTTTCGCCTATGCTGATGTGGATTTCGAAGATATCAGGATCTCGCAAAAAGAATGGCCAGCAGTAAAGGAAAGCAAGTATTTTTTCATAATATTTTCTTTGATACTGATACCTACTCAGTAATAACATTTTGAGTGATTATTAGTTTTATTAGAAAGTCGATTTGTTTTAATGTAAAACATTATTCAAAAGGATTCTTTTCTGATTTTATAATGTACAGATCGACATTAAGTTTTCACACTTACACTAAGTAGACCCCTTTTTACTTTTTTTCGTTCTTAAATTTCTAAGAAAAGCGAATAAATTGTTATGAATTCGAATCGTTTAGTTATTATTTTGGATATACGATGTAACAGACCATCTTCCTTCCACTTCTTTAACTTATTATTTTCTTAGTGAGCCCTCGGGTAAAACTTTGAAAAATAGGCTTCTTCAAATATCTGTGTTCTGTTAATTTTCCGATTCTTGGCGATTCATATCAAGCCGTCAGTTCTTTGGTAATTTATTTTGTTCGGTGTTTGCTAACTGTTATATGTTTTTATCAGGTTACGAGTACCGCCAATTGCCAGTGCTGGAGGTAGATGGAAAAACCATTAACCAATCTGTAGCCATCGCCAGATACCTGGGGAAGAGGTTTGGTCTGGTCGCTTCAGATCCCCTGACAGACGCCCTTCTTGAAGCCCTCGTAGACAACTTCAAAGATCTCCACGCAAGTAAGTTCAAAATGCTCAATTTAGTAGACGCCTTAAACAAGTTTACTTCCTATGTTTTTTTTTATGGAGTTGAATATTTTGTGATAGGACTGCCGTAAAATTGCAAATTTTGAATATTATATTTTCTTACACCAAATGAATATTTCCATTGCCTAACTTGTTTAGACACGAAATAAACTTACCGAAAATATCTAAAGCGAGAGATCATAAAAAACTTGCAACAAATGGAATGTATTGTACATTGTTTCAAATGAAAACAATCGTACCTAAGAATATAAATTTAATTTAGTTTGGTACTTAGAGTAAAAAAAATATTTTTTATTGACTAGGCTTTTTAGTAACTACAACCATACACATAAGTAGTACGGTTGATACGAAGTTTAATCAGAAACAATGAATTTGATTCGTTCAAACATGTCCTCTTTTTCTTAGGAAAACCAGCGGATTTATTTTAATCTAAAAATATTAAACTTAAAACAATACAGATAAAATCTTATGACAAACATAAACTCATAACATAAAACTAAGGGTCCAGTCAGTTTCCATAGAGATAAATATTTACAAAAAATACAAAATTGTGATCGTTTTTATTAAAGCAATTGGTATTACTGAGTGGTATGCACGGGTTGATTCTACATGATTTTAGAAGTACAAAATTTCGTCAATTTTATTTCGAATTCCATTATTTTAAGGTAGTTTTTAGGTTAAAAAGTTGAATTTTTTGTATGCGAAAATAAATATTCTTCTGTGGAAAAATATATTTGTATGGGAAAATAAACATTGGAATTGAAGAAAAAGTTATTTAACATGTAGAATCTGCTACATCATTTACATTACAGCATTTTTTTGTCTTTTTGTACATTATATATGTTTTTACCATCTTTCAGATATTGGCTTGTATTTCTTATATTTATTTATTATCTCATTTATTGTTGATCAGATTTTTTTCTGATTAAAGTTGTTAGTATATTTTTATATTTCTTATAATAAGATATTGAGTCATTTTAAACACATAACTTTTTTTCTTATAGCTTTTATAATCCAGTGTTTTATTTGTTTTTTAATTGGAAATGATATTTATTATGTTTGTCACTTTCTTAATATGTGAAGATAGAGTTTTTTCAAACATTATGGCCTATATAAATAAAAATGTTAATGTTCGTTCGTTCAAAATCTTGAATAGTATATTACATATTATTGTAGAAAGCAATCACTTTGTGGTTTGACATATTTAATAAAATAAAATACTTTTTTGTTTTAAAACCACGATATTTATTAATTTAAGAACCGACCGGTTTCGCTTTACTTAAGCATCATCAGGGTACAAATTAATACTAAACAAGAAGTACATAATGTGTGCATATATATAACAAAATATAGAGGGAGACAACATGATACAAATATATTATAGAAAGCTAAAACAAATAGCCATTAATCGCTTCCTCTTCGCTAGTCCTTGTCCTCAAATCAATGATAATAATATTAATTATCAATGGCGGCGAATTTTATTCATCAATCACTTTTCTACCTTAAGTGCAAAAAACCTTCCTTCTGAAATCAAACCGGCCTTTTATACCAATAACAATATAGGTAAATTTCTAATTAATTCTAAAGATAAGGACGATAAATTAAGTCATTCGGGGATTTATAAATTAAATTGCAATAATTGTTCGGCTTTTTATATCGGTAAGACATCACGTAATTTTAATATTAGGATAAAGGAGCATCTTCGTTGCCTCAACAATAACGGTTTTTCTGAATTCGCAAATCATTTGATCGATAAAGATCATACATTCTGTCATAGCACCGGTGCTAACATCTTACATAAAAACGGGCATGGTAAAGGACTAAACAACTTAGAGGCACTAGAAATTAAAAAAGCTGTAAAAACCAAAAGTCAAATACTCAATAATCAATTAGACATATCAAGTAGTCCAATATAAAGTCTGTTTCCAATAAACCCATAAAAAATTCCCAGTTCTCCTTACCTCCTTACCACCATGCCAGTTAATGCTTTGTTTCTCCCGATTTATTGGTATAACCCATTAGTCTACATAATTATCTGGCGGTTTTTTCCATTACTTGTGCACTTATGTTAATGTATTTTATGACCGTCTTTGTGTTGCTTATATTTGTATCATGTTGTCTCCCTCTATAATATATTTGTATCATGTTGTCTCCCTCTATATTTTGTTATATATATGCATACATTATGTACTTCTTGTTTAGTATTAATTTGTACCCTGATGATGCTTAAGTAAAGCGAAACCGGTCGGGTCTTAAATTAATAAATATCGTGGTTTTAAAACAAAAAAGTATTTTGTTTTATTAAGTATATTATATAGTTGAACTGGTACCGTGGCTTGCGTGAATCATAGCTAATACAGGTACTTAAATAGTCACAAATATATATTTTAATGATTTAAATTTTTTCCAGAGATCAAAGAAGCAATTTTTATGAAGAAGACCCCTGAAGCTAAAAAAGAAGCCAACGATGCCTTGGAATTCCTTTTCAAAAAAATAGAGCCACTTGCAGCTGATGGGTTCTTTTATGGAGAAAAAAATGTGAGTCAAGTGTATTTTTTTATGTTCAGGTTTATAACTCAACAAAACAACGATCAGCCAGTATGATTCTCGGCCCGTTTAAAAGATCATGGGACGCGGTGCACAGCACAATAACAAGAGCACAAAAGATGCAAGTAGTTTATGGCGCAATGTGTAGTTTTTTTTTTTTGTTTTTACTTTATTTATTTTTATTTCTTTTCACATACAATACATATTAACAGATAGTATATAATAACATAATATATAATACCAAATAGTATAAACAAGAAATGAAAACCCTCTAAGGCACTGCCTGAGTGTAGGTAATATAAAAACGATTACTATATTTCCAAGTACCTAAAGTATAATACACATAAGTAGAAAAAGATTTGTTTATAAAGTTATTTTAAATTATTATATAAACACGACCAGTTTGCAGTAAAGCGTGTTTGTAATACAGAAAACGTTTGATAAAAACATTGCTTAATTAATACAATGATAAAACTACAAATCTGCCATAAGCATTTAAATAAACTGATTTTTTGTTCAAATATGGTGTCGTAACGGTAAACATAGATTATTGAACAAAATTATTTTTTGCCAAATTTTCGCAATCTTCAAAATAATTATTAGCAGATTTAGTTACATTATATATTATCAGTGGCATAGAGTAAGCACGTTACCCCACGGGTCGGTAAGAAATTTACAAAAACCGAAATACTGCGCAAAAATTAGTTCGCTATAATAAGGTAACGTTGGGCAGCACAGTTCAGTGTCGAACTTTTCTGCACAGGGTTTTACAGCATTTGGTTTAAGTCGATTGCTTACAAACTCGTGGGACGGCGGGCTACAGAAGATACAGTAGCACTTTTTAAGCGTGAGGTTGTATGTTACAACCAACTTACTTGGCACAGGTTAGATCTCTCATCCACGGTGACACTAATCATTATCGTCACTTTCATAATGTTACCAAAACGTTAAAACCAAAGTAACTATTTTTTTTTCATCTTAATACATTGACTTAAGTAATACACTTCGATGGTACAGAGATTTTGTTGACTAACACTTTGGTTTTACTACGATATATTTATATAGAACTGGTTAATAAAACATCTTGTTTATTTCTCAGGCAACATGGACTGATATGTACTTTACTGGAATGACAGAAATGTATTCCGACTTCATTCCTGGTGTTCTGGAAGCCTACCCCAATCTGACCGCCCTCACGGAGAAAGTAAAGAGCAAGGACAGCGTCAAGAAGTACAGAGAGAACAGACCTGAAGACAACTGGGTCATGCCGAAATAACTTATTTACTGTGCATCCGATAGCATTACGTAAATTTTAGTTTTCTTACGAGCGTTATTTCATCCTGTTTTTGTACAATAAAGAAAAAAATTATATTACATCTAAGTATGTACTTCATTACTAGTACCTACCTACCTATTGCATTTTATGTTTTACGCAAATGGACTGCCTGTCCAAGAAAGTATTTCGATAACGCTTTGAAAATGTTTGATCGAATTCACCAGAATACAGGAAAAGTTGAGCTTACTTCCGAGAGACAGACACGCCCACAATACACTTCTATCGGTTTAGCTCTTCAGTGGTAAGTATGAGAATACTGTTGGCTGATGAATAAAATACACCTACCGATTTTGAATGGAAGAGGGGAGAAATGAGTCGTTTATGAGCGAGCCGCACAATTGAGCTAGCTCTTTTTGATGAGCCGTATTCGTACGACTCCCGGTAAACTGTACCACGGCTCATGTGAACGTTTACTTTTTTTATCAAGATATATTTTAGAAAAATCTTAAAATACCTCGTATTTTATCTTTCTCGTGGTACGAGGCAGGGTACCGGTACGAAGAGTGGTACGATCATTCATACGCTTACGTCGAGAGCTAGGAGCCGTATCAGGGAAGCCGTAGCGGGACAGCCATACCGGGGAACTGTATCGGGGAGTCGTATCGGGCGAGCACAGTATTCTCATTGATCATACGCTCGAAGCTCACAGCTCCCGATCAATTGAGACGTCATTCAATTGAGCCGTAGTTCAATTGAATATTGATCTGGTACCGTGGCTCCCGCTCTTAATAAAATGAGTCATGACCCATCGCTAGAAGCAGCCAGAAGAGTCAGACTTCACAACATTGAGACGTATTCTATTATATTTGATTGAGATATATCCTGCGAAAAACTGCAAGACTTTTAGCTGAATGAGGAAAAGAAATGAATGTTTTCAAAAATAAATCTGATAGATAAAATGAGTTTCGAGATGAAAATATTGTACACCTAGTAGGTACAAAGTATCAAGAAGAACATTTTTTCTCTGGCTTTATGTGGCAAGCAAAAATGATGAATTTATTGAATAATTATCGCTACTAGTTTTTACTCATTGACACAAATACAAAGATGCGTTATATTCATAATAATTGAACATAAAATATGGCATATTCCTATTTCTAGATTTAAGTTGAAAAACGAAAAGCACGAGAAATGAATAGCCACATCGAATTTGCGTAAATTAATGAAATGCCTACAAATAACATCATACGTTGCTAAATGAACGGATAGCATTAGAACGACAGCCATTCAAAGACTACGCGTACAGGTGAAACGACTATATTATTATGAACGCCCCTCGTTTCTCTTACCTCCTCGCGACAAGCGGCCCACCGACGGTCGAGCGTCTCCGCGGCAAGAACGACTTCACAGGCGAGCATTTTCGTTTTGCTCAGACTGCTCGCCGCGAACATGCTCGACGTTTTTTTTTTTTTGGTTTTAGGCATTTCACCCTGAAAAGAGTGCTTTGTGCCGGTAACAGTTAAAGTGGATAAAAAAATTCGGTTAATCTATTGGGAGAATAATAAAACAAATTAATCATTGGACTCATTTAGATCGCTAAAACAAATTAAATGTTGAATTCATTCAGGTTAATAAACTTACATAAAGCTGCATGAACACGAGAATTGTTAAGAGATAAAAGGTATGAAATGTTAAGGGGGGACTGGTGTGTGATTTTAATAAGACGGCGGTATATGTTCTTGAAAGATGAATGATTTTTACAGTTAAAGAAAACGTGGTCGAGGGTTTCCTCTTCCACACCGCACTGGCAGACCGGATCATCCAAAACTCTAATTCTAGCCAAGTGGGATGCAATTGAACAGTGACCAATTCTCATTCTCGAAATACATGAAATGAATCGCTTTGACAGTTTTTTACCGTGAAACCATGGCTTAGCAGGGATATGGTTTTGAATTCCAGCATAGAAAGATCCAGTTCTTATTTTGGAGCCTGCCCAATTTTCTTCCCAGGCACGAGTCATGTTGGATTTAAGAATCGGGAAGACATCGGAGATAGGGATTCTAAAATTTAGTGGGATAGTTCCGGAATCTGAACCAGATTTGGCGAGAGAATCGGCCATCTCATTACCCTCTATACCCAAATGGGCAGGGACCCAGGCCAATATCGTCTCAAACCCAGATTCACTTAGAGAATTGAGAAGATTTTTTATTTTACATATAATATTGTCTTCCGGATAACATAGAATATTTGACATAATTTTAGTTAGAGCACTTAGCGAATCAGTACATAGTAAGGCTCGATGAATGTTGAGAACCTGGATTTGATTTAGCGCTTGTTCAATTACAAAGCATTCAGCTGTAAATATGGAAACTTCTTTCGGTAATTTATAAGTGAGATTGATGTTGAATTCTGGACTATATATCGATGCTCCACATCTTTTATTTTCAAATTTGGAACCATCAGTGTAAAGGATGGAAAATCCAGGGAATTTTGAAGCCACAATGCTTTTAAAACAGTCATCCACATTTTGAAATTTATTTGGGGAAGATAAAATATTCTTCCGAAAGTCTGATGTTATTGTGTTCGGCATAAAAGTGATTGCCTTAAATGGAATATTGTATATAGGAAGATTGGGAACTTCTTGAAGATATTGGAGGGAAGATGACAGAGAATTATAGAGATGAAAACTTTTAATTAGGAGAGGAAAACATTTTTTTTCACTCAATTTTTTGTTAGACTTCAAATTAACACTTAGCAGATTAAGACTTTGTTTAATAGGATGATGTGATAACGATAAAGCCTTGAAAATATACTTATTGGCAAGGAATTGCCTTCTGAAATATAATGGAGGCTCCCCACATTCCACCTGAAGCGCGTTAATTGGAGAAGACTTCATAGCTCCAATAATCATTCTGAGGGCTTTTGATTGAATTCTTTCCATTTTCTTATCTAAATATTTAGGGAGGGGGTCAAAAAGGAATGTGCCGTAATCCAAGTGGCTCCGAACTAGGGAATTATACATTAATTTAAGAGTGGTAGGATGAGATCCCCACCATACTCTGGAAACTGCTCGCATCATATTAAGTCCCTTTTCACACTTTGTAGAAATTGTCTGAATGTGTGGAAGCCAGGAAAGTTTATGGTTCAAAAGAAGACCAAGGAATTTGATTTGAGTAGCGGTTTGTAGAGGCACATTATCAAAAGAGATTGAGAAGTGGGGAATTTTTCTTTTGCGCGTGAAAGCTACGACCCTTGTTTTAGATGCCGCCAGATTCATCCCATCTATTGACAACCAGCTTTTAATATATTGTAAAGCCAAATTCATTTCCTTAGCTGCAAGAATAATATTTTTATGTAACAAATATATAAGGATATCATCCGCAAAGTAAAGTCGCTTGATAGAAAAAGGAATTACTGAGTCTAGGTCGCTTATATAAATATTAAACAACAGAGGACTGATAACAGAACCCTGGGGTAAACCTCTCCATAGTTTGCGCCTTAAGCATTTAGAGGAAGACTCAATAATAATGGACCTATCTGTGAGCAAATTAATAATAAATTGGACTAGTTTCGGGGGGATTTGTTTTTTAATTAGCTTTTCTTTCAAAACATTCAGTAAAACATCATCGTAAGCTGATGAAAGGTCAAGGAATGTGGCCAATGTATAAGAATTTATGGATTGAGAAACTCGGATATCAGTTGTGAACAAACTTAAATTATCCATTGTAGATTTCTTTTTCCGAAAACCATACTGATTTGGTGAGATAATATCTTGACTTTCAACAAACCACTCTAGTCTGTTTTTTATCAAACGCTCCGCTACTTTCATCAAACACGATGAAAGAGCAATAGGCCGATAAGACGAAATTTCAGATGGATTTTTTCCAGGTTTTAAAATGGGAATGATTTTTTGAGTTTTCCAAACATCCGGAATTAGTCCTGTTTCAAACATATTATTAATAAGAGATAAGAAATATTCAACCGCCATATCAGAAAATGATTTAATGAAACTATAAAATATTCCATCGGGACCCGGAGCAGAGTCAGAAAGGGCTCTTATCACTCGTTTCATCTCATCAATGGAGAAAGGAGCATCTAGCCAGTTAGAGTGAGATGGATACGGCTTAATAGAAGGTATTTCTTCACATCCGGCAACTGATGGGGGGGCTATTTTATCCGCAAATCCTATAAGAATTTCTTCTGATATATGTTTGATTCTTGGCGGAGAATACGATGATCCAAATTTTTTTAAGCTAGACCAAACTGAAGACTGGGGAGTTTCCGGAGACAGGTTCTCACAGAACTTCCGCCATCCAGCGCGCTTCTTATTTTTCAAAATTCGTTTGGTTTCTGCCTGGGCTTTTTTAACTGATAAAAAATTTTCTAGTGACATACACTTACGAAAAGAGCAAATTGCTATTTTTCGAGAGTTGACGGAGCGAATGCATTCCTCGTCCCACCACGGAGTAGAGTGTTTTATTTTAATGTTCGCCTTGCGTTTCGGGATGGATTTTTCTGCTGCATTTATAACCATAGAAGGAAACGTCTCACATTGCATTCTGATGTCTCCCTGGGACGATTTTGTTAAATTAATAAGGTTATCTAGTTCAGAAGAGAAAGTGCTCCAATTCGCATCTTTCGTTCTAAATTTGAGATTATTTTTAACTGGGGGGGAATAAGTGTTAAATTGATGGTGAAAGCGGATTATAATTGGGAAATGATCACTAGAGAGGGGATCGTTTAGGATGTCCCAAGAGCATTTAGATGCTAACAAATACGAACAAAGAGATATATCAACAGCACTTTTCCGTTGATGAGGGGGGGTGAATCTGGTTGGAGATCCGTCATTTAAAAAACATAGGTTATGGGTATCAATAAAATTTAAAAGATTGCGGCCAGAACGATTTGTTATTTCGCTACCCCAAGAAGGGGAATGTGCATTAAAATCTCCAAGGATCATATAAGGGGAACAAATCTGGCTTAAGATTGGTGTCCATTCAATTTCAATAAAAGTCGTAGAGGGAGGAATATATATTGACAATATTGTGATATCAGATAACACAGCTGCTATTATCTGGATATCGTCGGAGGGAGTATGAATATTAATTTCTTTAAAAGGGATAGAATTTTGGATTATCAGAGCCGAGCCGCCTTTACCATCCGGTCTGTCGTGTCTGAGACAATAATAACCTGGAATTCTTAAGTGAAAGGAGGGTTTTAACCACGTTTCAGAAATGGCGGCTACTGAAACGTCGTGTTCGTCGAGTAATTGAATTAGGTCAGATTTGTTAGCGAAGAGGCTTCTACTGTTCCACTGAAGGATTTTGTTCAGTTTCGAAGCCATTGGGGAGGCAGGATAATAAAGATTTAATGTAATCGGCAGCGTTGGACGGTACAGTATTGTTGTTTGTAAGGATAGAAATTAAAAGGGTAATTAAAGTGTGTATAAAAGAATTATTATTCATTATTTCGGGGAGAGCAGGAGGGGAAGAATTACCATTAATGGCACACCCATTGGGCGTCTGGGATTTGGCATTCCCATTCGGGCTGGCCAAAATATTATTCAATTGTTTTTTATCAAGTTAAGGTGTATATTTTGGGTTGGGTTTGACTGGCTTGAGAATGGTTTCTCTGTGAGAAGATGATGTTGAATTTAAAAAGGTGGTTGTTTGGAAAGGAGCTGAGGACGATGTCATCTCTGCGAATGATTTTTTCGCAGGAGAGATTAACTTTGAGGCCTGGAAGTACGAAATGTTGTCGGTAGCCATTTTATGTTTTATGTTCTTCTGTCTTGTTAATTCCGGACAGGCTAGACTGACCGCGGTATGTGCACCCGAACAGTTAATGCAAATGGGATCATTGGAAGATTTCGGACATTGATCAAATGGGTGAGCTTCTCCGCAATAGTAACAACGTGGGGGGGAGCGGCATACAGATTTCGAATGTCCGAACCGGCAGCAGTTGAAACATTGAATTGTTGGAAATTTATAAACTTCGACGGGAAGCGAGGTATAGTAAATTAACACACGAGACGGTAGGGATTGTCCCTCAAATGTAACAACAACAGACTGGGAAGGTTTCCAGATCGTGTTTCCGTCAGTAGAATCCTTGTAGTTCAGTCGACGTACTTTTAATACTTTTGGGGTTCCGTGAGAATTATTCAAAGCATCAACAATTTCAGCCTCTGGGATCTCCGCAGGAATTCCTCGCACAAGACCCATTCTCGAAAGGATAAATGTAGGGATGAACGATTTATATTTATGATTTGAGAGCGAGTCAATTTTTTTTACAAATCCATTTGCGGAAGCGGCAGTGTTAAACTCGATAGATAATTTATATCGCCCTTCCGGTTTAATTGAACCGTTAACAATACCAAGGTTATTATTTTTTGAGTCAAATACGAATTTTCCAAAATCTAAAGGATGAATAAGTTTTCCCTGTTCAGTTCTCTGAACATTAACGGTAAATGGACCGGAAGCTGAAGCAGGATAAAGTAATTCAGTACTTTTTGCATTATCGCTAGTTAAAGTACTTGGCTGGATGTTACTATTGGTGTTAAGGTCGTTAGGGGTCGAGGTTTGTTGAACCGGCGGTATAGATTTAACTTTCGATGGAATGTGAAGGCTTTGCGATGGTCGTCGTTTACGAGATGGGAGCGTAATAGAAACCTGGCTCGTATTAGATTCCGAATCAGAAAAATCCAATATCGACCCTGGGTCGGGAGGTCTATCTTCGTCTTCCTCCATTATATAAAAAAACTTAACTTTTAAAAATTAAACTGAAAAAATAATACGCAGTCTATTTCATTGACTGTACAAACAAAAACGGATTAGCCGTAAGCAGGAATGCAAACAAATAGGTAAACGATAAACAATATTAAATAAAATGTAACAATAATCTCTTATCTGTACGCAGCGCAGGAACGGGCGAACGGCACTCAGCAATAGTAAGGTACACACAACCACTGTTGACCGCGGCTCGAATCGGACTGATGCTCGACGTTAGTGGGCCGCTTTTACCCTCATTCTTGGAACAAACGACTGATCAGAGTAGTAGAATACGACTTACTGTCACTACTGTTACTAGGTTGTCCTTTATACTCTTATGTATTTCTGCGTTCGCTGTCTCACTTTATTTCATTCTAAAAGCATTATGAATAATTGTATTTATGGAAATAATAAGTGATTTTTGAGTGCATTTGAATGGAAAGAAACTTTAAAAATCAGATTTGGTTTTTGCTCATTTCAAAATCACAGGAAGGCATTTTTTTTTACAAAAAGAGCCTATAGTGACAACTTGTCTGACCAAAGGGCTTACGTGCGATACTAAACGCAGTAAATCGCCAGTTTGTCCACTGGACCCAGTTCAGTGCAACCACGCGCGTTGTCTCTCTAACCTATCTTCTCTTTTAATTCATCAAAGTTTTTACTACTTGTTCCTGACGTTCTTTTCCGTTGCGATAACTGACTTTTTTACTAATCTTGTTGGTTTATCGATAACAATTTAATTTATTTCCTTAGATAAGAATTTCATTTATTTTTTTTTTAATTTCCTGATATACTTAGCTCAACTACCTTCCATACACCAACTAGAAATACTCGATTATTATTATTTTTAATTGTAACAACAATAACAGGACTAAGAAATTTAGATACTCGCATTTACCTAGATTTCACGCAGTTGACAATACTTTCTCAGAAATAGTAGATGTATTTAACTGAATGAAATTTAGTTACAAGAAGGCTATAATAATGTACTTCCTAAATAAATATTAATTTGAGTTTAAATAATTTTGTTGCTTGATGTGTTCTGTTTTATAATTTCTTTAACATTTTTTTGCTTCTTTAGTACTGTTCCACTAAATTATTATTATTACTCACGGTCGTAGCGTGTTCAATTCCTCGGCTAGATAAGTCCTCCAACACAAACAACATTTTCCGCTTACTGTGGTGGTAGTAGAAGATTTAAAATATGTCATATTATTCCTAACCCGGGAATATTAATGTTTCTTTAAAAAAATAAATATGTATCCCAAGTTTGTAAAATTAACATGGGCGTATAATATAATATAATATGATTTAATAATATAAATATTTTTGTCAGGTTACGAATACCGCCAGTTGCCAGTGCTGGAGGTGGATGGAAAGATCCTCAACCAATCTGTGGCCATCGCCAGATACCTGGGGAAGAGGTTTGGTCTCGTCGCGTCAGATCCCTTTACGGATGCCCTTCTTGAAGCCCTTACTGACAACCTTAGGGATGCCCAAACAAGTATGATCATAAATAAATGAAAAAAAATGCAAGCTTTATTACACTGCCCATATTTTAATATTATAATGTCGATTTTAGTTCCTAGTTACCCATATTGCCTGTTCTAACGAACCAAATACTCATTCCTGATAATTTTTCTTCAAAAAAAACTTCCTGACAATTTTTTTTCCTAATTTTTACAAATCTCTTAAAATTAATGGTATTATTGTCAAAGACGGGATTGTAGGCCAATTACGAATAAATTGAAAGGTATCCTTAAAAAATTAATTCAAATACCAATGTCCAAATACGTGTTTATACAAGTCCTAACATTTTTACATTTCGTAATGATATATTATTAAGATTAAGGCAGGTGGATGATCAAGTGTTCCGATATAATTACGAATTTACCAACACTTTATCAGGAAGCGGCTTACAGTCCCGTTATTAATAGGATGACCACTAATTTGAAGAGATTTTCAATAAATCAGCATTTTTCTACTTGCCAGCTCTCCTTTACCCAAGCCAATCAACAAATTTAGTTACTAATAGACCGATGTAGGAGATTTTGGATGTCTTAATATTTAATTCTGTGTGGGTTTTATTACGAACTCTCCGTTAAATATATTATGTTTTCAGAACTCAGGGAAGCAATTATGAAGAAGACCCCTGAAGCCAAAAAGGAGGGTGAGGAGGCTATGACATTCTTCCTAACAAAAATAGAGCCGCTTGCAGCTGATGGGTTCTTATATGGAGAAAAAAGCGTAAGTAAATATGTAAAGCTAGTATTACGGATATCGCTATTTTACATAAGACCTTTCATTACACGGAGAAAACTTATTGATATGAAATACTGATAATTTATTACAAATCTGGTCAAATTATTCGTTTTCCTGTTAAAAATTGGACTGCAGAACTATAACGAGTGAATTGAAATTGTTCCTAACAAAGCATCAGTCAAATATAAAGATTTATGGGGACTGCGGAACACGAGTTCAAACAAATACTGATATTACATATTTGTAATAAGCATTTACTTTGTGGCTCGTCATAATTTACAATAAAAGATATAAATATGTTTCAGACCACTTTAATTTTAAGTGCATTCTACCGGTTTCGGAAGCACCCTTCCTTCGTCAGGAGAATATTAAAAGTTTTAATATTCTCCTGACGAAGGAAGGATGCTTCCGCAACCGGTAAAGTGCAATTAAAATTAAAGTGGTCTAAAACAAATTTATATCTTTTATTGTAAATACTGATATTGTCGCATTCCATTTTAGGAAAAAATAAGTGTTCTCGATATATACTGACAGACTTATATTTTATCAGGAAGTTGGCATGCTGTTACTTTTTGAACAGGCTCATTTTTCGCCGTGCAAATTAAAATTAGTCATTAACGTATTAACACCTCTTTAGGGGATTTTACATATAAATAGTAAAAAATATAAAGTACATATTTATTATACATAATATTACACATAACAAAACTGCCTCAGTAACAATCTTTTATATTTTTTGAGTGATAATTTTAAGATTTCCAATAACTCGGTATAATTATTTTCCTCCTTAAGTATTCTGGGCAATTAACAATACATAATATGGTAGTTGGTCCCAGAATTTTTGCATGATATATCGATTATTTGTTCGAGGAAGAGTTTTGACATTTTTTAAAAAACAATTTATGATTAGAATTACTTCTTCAACGTCTCCTCGGTATGAGAGATACCCAAGTCATTTTCAAGCTTTTGGACGTCATGAAGTTTAGATAACGCTAAAACTAATATCCTTCAGTTCCATAATAACTCATCACGATGACAATTCAACACACATTTAAAAAGTGATGAAAATAACTGACTTATAAACCTAACTTAAGTTACCTAGTTTTTATTTCATCACGTTTCATGATCACATTTTAAAGCTGTGTTGAATTATCAATGTGTTACGTTGTCAGGTTATCGAGGATTGACCGGACACGGAACACACAAACAAATTTACAGGCAGACGAAATGCTACGCTCAGTCAATAATGGATGAATGATGTGGTGGCACTTGCGGTGCGCGCTTTAATGCTAATAAACGTACATAATGGCCTATTCGATATATGGTAAAGCTCTCGACTAACAATGCGAAGGTCTTGGGTTCAAATCCCTAGAGCGCAAATATATTTTTTCATAAATTTGTGTTAATTCACAATTCATTGATTTAAAATAATATATAGTTTACTTGTGGCACCTTCCAGAGTGGGGGATACTCTCAGTATCGCCAGGGTGTAAGACCACCATTCAGAAATGAAACGTTGCTTTAAATGGCTTTAGCCGTCTTTGGTGACCAGATATGAATAGTCAGGTACTCCCCTTCCTCTTCCCATCTCCTTCCCCTCCCACTTCCTTCATCCTCACACGGAGAAAACTTACTGATATGAAATATTATAAATATATTAAAAATCTGGTCAAATTATTCATTTTCCTGTTAAAAACGGGACTGGAGGCCTATAATAAACTATCAGTAAAGTACGAATGTGTTATGAGAAAGTCGGAACACGTGTTCTTTAAAATAATAATCGCGTCCATTATATTTTTTCGAAAAGGCCACCTGCGTGAACACGTTTTCAGATATATTCTGAATGACTAATATTTATATCACATTTTAAACAGTACTTAGATGTTTCAAATGTACTCCTTTTTCTCAATGCACACCTAAATTTTTGGGAAGGTCATTGTCTCCTCGGCTCCAGACAGTTGGGAGCAGTTGGGACTCTTGTACGGTATTCACAGAAATAATAAATCATTAATATGCCTTGTTTCTATTATCTAGGCCACCTGGACAGACATTCACTTTTTCGCAATCTCTGAGCTGCTGGAACAACACTTCCCTGATACTCTGAAACCCTTCCCAAACCTGACTGCCCTCACCGACAAGATCAGGAATAAGCCAAGTGTCCAGAAGTACATCAAGAACAGACCTGAAGACAACTGGGTCCATGTTGGAGTAACTCATCATGCTAAAGAATAGACATTGATATTTTTTAACCTCTTTAAGTATCTTTTTCTACCCTTAATATTTTTAACAAGTCCCAACGACATGGCCAAATTTTATGGTATTTCGGATTGCTCCCAAGGAAGCTAAAATGTACTGCAAATTGTAAAGTTTTACTAAAAATGAATACTATTTTAGAATCTAGATAGATTATCTTTGAAATTTTTGTATTTGAAATAAACATTGATATTAAAAAATATTTTTTTTTTATTATAAAACATAAAAATGTTACCTGGACATTCTGACTCGAAACGTCCATAATTTTGAAAGAATTCGATATTTATAAAACACATTCCTTTTGTGTAGGGAATTAGTAAGAAAACTGTCACTCCACTTTTAATTTCGTTTAGACAATAAAATTATATAAATAAATTTTTAACTTTCAACTGTCAATGAAAAAATCCCTCCAAATTTGTACTTTTATTCACTTTTTGTATTTTTTCACTTAACCATGAATAAATATTTGAGACAAGCTGGGAATGATAATTTATTTATCTTCCCAACAAAGTACACATCACGTATCGACGCATTATATAAACAAATGGATAAAAATATTTTTATAATGTATGGACACCAGATCGGACGGTCAGATCTGTCCTTCGGAACTGTGGGAAATTATTTTCCTCAGGCACATTGTAAAAAAGTTATTTGCCATTTTTTTTTGATTATTTGACTCATGACATTTCTTCGACAAACTATAAAAGTGTTACCCTTCAGGCCTCGGAAGGTCATTACTAGCCACAAACATCATGTTCCATTAGAGGTTCTGAAGGACGGATCTGACCGTCCGATCTGGTCTCCATATGTAATATCTTGGGATGCTGTGTGGATGGTCTTTTTTTTAAGGAAAGAAGGGAGAGGAAAATCTGAGAAGGTAAAAGGTATGAGGGTTGGGTAGGAATCTAGTCAATCAATCTAGGAATCAGTCCCTCCCCATCTGGAACGCCACGCAACTAGTGGACGGGCGCATTATTAGCACACCACACCCGACGAAACCCGGCACTCCTGATGGATCATCCAACGTAGTAAGTCACTTCGGGTAACCTATGGCATAGGTGTTAGTTATCCAATAAATGGTTCCCGGGGCGGCGGTAACCAAACCCGCCTACCAAATTCAAAAATAGTAGAGTATAAAGATATTCTTAAACAACTGTTTTACGTTTTTTAGTTACTTATTCCTTTATTCCTTATTCCTTTTGTGGTTTTGTGTGATTTTACATCACTTTTTGGTTTGAATTCCACACAAGCGGATTCCAAAACCAGTAAGACTATGGTATCCCCGATTAATGTATGTTGTGAGATTGAAACTGAAGAGAGGAAATAGATTGAAAAGAGGCAGGTGGAGAATTTCCTGGCTATTCAGACCTGGTCACCAAACACGGCTAAATCCATTTCAATTCTCTATGATCTATAATCATACATCAGGGTAACACTGAGAGATCCTCCCACTCTGATTGCTTAAAAATAATAATTTATCAAATATCGTGTCCTCCGGATTGCTAATCGAGAGCCTTACCCCTCGATCACGGAAGCCAATACAAATATTATTTTTTTGTTCAACCAACGAATAGATATTTACTGGGGTGAGTCTGTTTGCCTGAAGTATAGACAATTTCATCTGACTTCTGGTGAAATTTATCAAAAATTACAAAATGCTTAAATGGTTTTATGAATAAATAATCGATTTGGTACGACTGGGGCCTAGGAGACAAAAGGTGTCAATTAAAATGTCAACCACAGTTTTCTTTCAAATCAGATCTCGCTTTCACCACTTGTATTTTCCTTAGTTCCACGTTCCACTGACCAAAGTGCTGCCTAAAAGTAAATTGATATTAATACGAGTATATAACTAGCAGATGAAAACCCACTTAAGTACAGCAGCCATTATTAGTTTTGCCCCTTTGTAAGTACAGCAGCAATTATTAGTTTTGCCCCTTTTTAAGTACAGCACCAATTATTAGTTTTGCCTCTTTGTAAGTACAGCAGCAATTATTAGTTTTGCCCCTTTGTAAGTACAGCAGCAATTATTAGTTTTGCCCCTTTGTAAGTACAGCAGCAATTATTAGTTTTGCCTCTTTGTAAGTACAGCAGCAATTATTAGTTTTGCCCCTTTGTAAGTACAGCAGCAATTATTAGTTTTGCCCCTTTTTAAGTATAGCAGCAATTATTAGTTTTGCCTCTTTGTAAGTACAGCAGCAATTATTAGTTTTGCCCCTTTGTAAGTACAGCAGCAATTATTAGTTTTGCCTCTTTGTAAGTACAGCAGCAATTATTAGTTTTTCCTCTTTGTAAGTACAGCAGCAATTATTAGTTTTGCCCCTTTGTAAGTACAGCAGCAATTATTAGTTTTGCCCCTTTTTAAGTACAGCAGCAATTGTTAGTTTTGCCTCTTTGTAAGTACAGCAGCAATTATTAGTTGTGCCTCTTTGTAAGTACAGCAGCAATTATTAGTTTTTCCTCTCTGTGAGTACAGCAGCAATTATTAGTTTTGCCCCTTTATAAGTACATCAGCAATTATCGAAATGTGAGCAAAATTTTACTTGTCACATTCATTTTATTCATTTTTCAATCATTTCATCAAATAAAAACATTTTATTATACGAATGTTGTATAACTTCGTTTATTTGAAATTTACTGTACGAATGAAAACAAATTTCTACTAATATCCCACGCTATCCCACCGAGTGCTGCAAGACTCAGCACAGAAAACTAAGTTCGTTATAAGATAAGGGTCTGCAGTGCAGTTCAGTGTGGAACTTCTATGCGCAGTGTCTTGCAGTATTAGGTTTACGTCGATTGCTTACCGAAATTGTACATGTTGACAGCAATTTTCGACTAAATCGGTTTGAGAGCTCTACAATTTCAAGATTACTATTTACATTTAAAAATGAGTATTATTTATTATTATTCTAGTGGTACGCCACTACTTGACTCGAACTTTATTCTAGAAGTTTCCAAACAAGCTTCTTATTTTCTTTTATTTTTTTTTAATATTTGTTTCTGTAGCAACTGGAATGTTCAAGAATGTTTTATTTTCCACCTAGATGGTCAAAATGGTCAGTACAGTACCAGCAACCGCGACATCGAGATCGAATTGTGTTGCCTACGAGACGCGCTTCGGAACATTCTCCAACCTTCCTTTCGTAAATCATTTTGTTGTATTTTCTACGTTTATTTATTGTTTTTGGATGTATTATTAAAAAGCGCTTCAGCCGAATTTCGTAGTTATTTATTAATAAAAAGAATACCCAACATAACTACAGTTAGTTAGTTATCAATAATTATGTATTCCTTTTTCCCAAAATACCAATGGAGGATAATAATTTGAATTCATCATTGAACATCTTTAATTTATCATACAGTAAACAAACAAAAAATATTGTTGCTGGGTGCCCCAGCAGTTATACTGAATTATGAATATTTAAAAAATCACTTTAATAGTGATGCAATTTTAAAAAATAAATAATTTAGATCACGGAATGGAACTAACGGATTTTTACGACAAATGTTAAATTGTTTTTTCCAATGTTGCTTCAAGTTTGAATGTAAAAATATATATTTTGCATAACATATTATTTAAAATATTAAACACCACAACATTGATCTTACATGCTAAACATTAAATAGATATCAGGGGGTCTAGCACAGTAAAATCGATAACTTTACAATATCATAATTATGCATAGCTACCGATGATTTTATACCGATCCATAAAGTCCTAGATAAAGTCCTCCGTTATGCAAAATAACTGGCTAATTAATGAATGGAGGTAAATTAACTAAGCCCTTAAGTTAAAAGAAATCGTATACACGATCCATGGACCATCGAAACGCGATCAATTGATTCCGTTCTAAATTGGAGGAACGAAAGTTGGTAGTCATAACTAAAGACCTCAGTAACTAATTAACTCCCTTTCTAGTGTCACAACGTATATGCGTACTGTCAATGTATGTTAAAGTTATTATTTAAATTCGACATTGTCAATTTATTAGTATTTTTTTTACTTTTACGTGGCCGCCTAAAACGTTAATTCATTCGCTAACCAGTATTGCCAGTCTATATCGATTTGCAATACGATATCAATTGGCGTATCAATAGTTCCAGCATGCTAGCTAAATCATTGTAGGCATTGTAATATTATTGATATATACTGGCAACACAAGAGTAATTTGACATTTTCAATCATGAAACGTCATATATTTACGTAAAAATATTAAGAAAATGAAAATTACGAATTGAAATATTAACCTAAATATGCATTGGCTGTCCGTATTGACTTTTTGGCATTAAAAATGGAGTTAATTAGTTTATAAGGTCTTTATTCTCAACTGAGTTAATTGGTCAATGAGATATTTAGCCATAATACGAAATATACGAAACAAGTGCCTGAATTTCGTCTCTCCAAGTTTTAACGGATTTAATTAATCGCATAAATAACCTCTTTCAATCGTAGGAGCTTCATTAATCTGCCTCCGTTAATTACTAAGCCGATAGTTTTGCAGAAAAAATGACACTATTTAAAAATTTGCACATATCAACAGTCAACCAAGTTTAACTGACAGCCAAGGAGATTTGGCGGGCTTTTTTGTCAAAATTTCTTATCAACCGTCGACCGTGCTAGGGAATCATTAAGGAATGTTGCTAACTGACCATAAAAATGACAGGGCTTTATCGATCGTCCGTGCTAGACCTCCAGATCTTACTTAATTGAATGTAGAAATGGGACATGGTAAAAACACTCTCACTTTTGGTATAAATAATTTATAAAAAATATATGAAAGTTCGACTGTCGAAAACAATAAACCATCAATTCTGCCACACCGATAAAAACAAAGTGTACGGGACGTGTTTGCCTGCACAAGAAAAGACTGTAAATAATAAGCACCGGCACACATCAGTCCTCAACCTGGGTAATGATTTAAGTAAAACACCGTGAGGGGTTCTATCCAAACCATCATAAAAGAAAGACGATTCGAATCAAAATTCACATTTTAATTACAAGTATTGTTTTGGTATACAGAACGTACAAAGGGGTGTAGCTTATAGGTACCTCCTATTTTTTACAGCTAGCCCAATTCACAAGAAATAGTTATATGTATTTCAATACAACTGGGATTGAAAACACAGATAGAAAACTGATACAACCGGAATCCTTTCAGCGATAATTTCAAATTGGAGCACATTGTGCATCATCGCGCCATACGATACAGTAAATGGCGTGGCCAGTTCAATTGGTAGCCAGCAGGAATCGGCCAAGTTCTAGGTGATCAGCATCAATGGCTAATTTAGTCGGTAGCCAGGAAGAATTGGCTAGCCTCTAGGTGTTCGGCATCAATGGCTAATTCAGTTGGTAGCCAGGAAGAATTGGCCGGCTTCTAGGGTTTCAGCATCAATGGCTAATTCAGTTGGTAGCCAGGAAGAATTGACCGGCTTCTAGGTTTTCAGCATCAATGGCTAATTTAGTTGGTAGCCAGGAAGAATTGGCCCTCTTCTAGGTTTTCAGCATCAATGGCTAATTTAGTTAGTAGCCAGGAAGAATTGGCCGGCTTCTAGGTTTTCAGCATCAATGGCTAATTCAGTTGGTAGCCAGGAAGAATTGGCCGGCTTCTAGGGTTTCAGCATCAATGGCTAATTCAGTTGGTAGCCAGGAAGAATTGGCCGGCTTCTAGGGTTTCAGCATCAATGGCTAATTTAGTTGGTAGCCAGGAAGAATTGACCGGCTTCTAGGTTTTCAGCATCAATGGCTAATTTAGTTAGTAGCCAGGAAGAATTGGCCGGCTTCTAGGTTTTCAGCATCAATGGCTAATTTAGTTGGTAGCCAAGAAGAATTGGCCGGCTACTAGGTTTTCAGCATCAATGGCCAATTTAGTTGGTAGCCAGGAAGAATTGGCTGGCTTCTAGGTTGTCAGCATCAATGCAGCAGGGATTGGCCAGCCTCTAGGTAATCACCGGCAGTGGGCAGTTCAGTCGGTAGCCAGCAGGTATTCGTCAGCCTTTAGGTTGTCAGCATCTGTGGCTGGTTCAGTCGGTAGCAAGGAGGAATTCATCAGAATCTAGGTTGTCGGCATCAATGTAGCAGGGATTGGCCAGACTCTAGGTGATCACCGGCAGTGGGCAGTTCAGTCGGTAGCCAGCAGGTATTTGTCAAAATCTAGGTTGTCGGCATCAATGCAGCAGGGATTGGCCAGACTCTAGGTGATCACCGGCAGTGGGCAGATCAGTCGGTAGCCAGCAGGTATTTGTCAAAATCTAGGTTGTCGGCATCAATGCAGCAGGGATTGGCCAGACTCTAGGTGATCACCGGCAGTGGGCAGTTCAGTCGGTAGCCAGCAGGTATTTGTCAAAATCTAGGTTGTCGGCATCAATGCAGCAGGGATTGGCCAGCCTCTAGGTGATCACCGGCAGTGGGCAGTTCAGTCGGTAGCCAGCAGGTATTCGTCAGCCTTTAGGTTGTCAGCATCTGTGGCTGGTTTAGTCGGTAGCAAGGAGGAATTCATCAGAATCTAGGTTGTCGGCATCAATGTAGCAGGGATTGGCCAGACTCTAGGTGATCACCGGCAGTGGGCAGTTCAGTCGGTAGCCAGCAGGTATTTGTCAAAATCTAGGTTGTCGGCATCAATGCAGCAGGGATTGGCCAGCCTCTAGGTGATCACCGGCAGTGGGCAGTTCAGTCGGTAGCCAGCAGGTATTTGTCAAAATCTAGGTTGTCGGCATCAATGCAGCAGGGATTGGCCAGACTCTAGGTGATCACCGGCAGTGGGCAGTTCAGTCGGTAGCCAGCAGGTATTTGTCAAAATCTAGGTTGTCGGCATCAATGCAGCAGGGATTGGCCAGCCTCTAGGTGATCACCGGCAGTGGGCAGTTTAGTCGGTAGCCAGCAGGTATTTGTCAGCCTTTAGGTTGTCAGCATCAATGCAGCAGGGATTGGCCAGCCTCTAGGTGATCACCGGCAGTGGGCAGTTCAGTCGGTAGCCAGCAGGTATTTGTCAGCCTCAAGGTTATCAGCATCAATGCAGCAGGGATTGGCCAGCCTCTAGGTGATCACCGGCAGTGGGCAGTTCAGTCGGTAGCCAGCAGGTATTTGTCAGCCTTTAGGTTGTCAGCATCAATGCAGCAGGGATTGGCCAGCCTCTGGGTGATCACCGGCAGTGGGCAGATCAGTCGTTTGATTATAAGAGCCGGCACACGGAGACGCCCCATTCTTGTAATGATGAGTGATGCGTCTGACTCAGCTGATAAAGTGCCGGCCGTAAACAGCTCGTTAGAAATAGTTGTAATCTTTAAAATGATTGTGCCGTGATGGAGGAACAGAAGCGACTACAGATTTCAGTTAACACTCAGGAATTTATAATTATAATTAACAGATCGCGTTTTAACTGTTTAAGGTGTTCCGTCCACTCGTGTTAATTATTGAATTTTGACTGACGAATATTGTAGTGTTTTTTGCTATTTATAATTTTTCTAGCAAGCCCTCTTGTGACGTCAATCACTTTACCACAACTTGTTTCCGTTTCAGACGCAGGTGTTTTTAGGTGAGAATAATAATTTCGCACAGCGACTGGTTTGTCAATATTTTGATTTTTCTCCGGCCCGATTCGCAAGGACGGGTTGTTTCGGAGAATTTGAACAATTCATCAAATTTCATCGTTCATTTACGGGTTCTGTGAAAGTCCTATTCAAAATCTGTTATTATATCATTATAGGCTAGTTGCTTGACAGAACTGAAATAAAAACAGAACTTAAAAATATCTTTCACAGAACTTGAAAATTAACTTTGAAATTTGAAGAATTGTTCAAGTTCTCCGAAACAACCCGTCCTTAGTAACCGATAATTGTGGTGCATTTTTCAACTCGTAAACATTATTTCTTGGAAAAAGGGGTCATCAAACTTGCCAGGTGTTCAACCTTAGTCGCAATAGAGTCAAATGCAGTAAATCTTGTTTTCACGTTCGATACACAAAGTATAATAATTTTTTCTTAGTTTATATACAACTTTCTATCAATTGTATGTATTGGCGAGTGACTTAACTGTTTGCGGTGATGAATGCAATATAAGAGCAGTTAGTGGAGGTCATGAAAATTATTAAAGTACGAAGGTAATTTCATTCGCAATTACAACATCTCTGATAAAAAGAAGTAGGAAAAAATAAACCTTTTTTTCTCCTTCCAATGCAAAACTTTATTGAGAAAATGGTTCGAAACACCTGACCCTATCATTCAAGGTTAAACTGGTTTGTCAACGCATTATAGTCTTCCAACCAAAACCAAGCTCATTTTTAGATTATTCAATAGAGTTGATTCGTGCAATTTGGTCGTTGAACAAAACTAAGTCCCCAAATTGACAATACTTAAATAATATTTATGACGCTTATTTCCGTTGACCTGTTTTGACTAACGTAGGCCCGTTAAAATCACGGAATATTATGTCGGATTTGTGAAGTATTTGTTAAATATTTTCCTTAGGATTTCGTGAAAAAATATTTTCATTATGATATGAAAATATGTTTTGTTGACAAATTAGTGATACGATCAATAATTTACCTTTATAATAAACTAGGAAAATAACGAATTCAAAAATTAAATTAATGGAAAAACACATTTTAAATATAAAATTACTAGTGGATACCCGCAATTGCTAATGCATTTCCAGGGTGCTTCTGACTTCTTCCACCATTCACTACTATACTGTGGGTCCACGTTACTTTAAAAAAACTACATAACGTCGAATTAAATTCGACTCCGTATCTCATTACAGTGCATAGATATTGCGTTAAGTATTCCTCAGGCGTCCTCGACTTCTTCTACCATTTAAATATATCTAAATACTCCTGGCATCAATAACGACAAACTTTGAAATTTTCAGCGATATCGGTCGACTACTTTTCGAGTTTTACCAGCACAAACATACGCAGGCTGATTTTTTATATATTTAGACTAGCTGACGTGTACACGGCGTTGCTAGGGGTTACCCTTAGAAGATAGACATATACCATCGCGGACTTTTCTGTAGGCCTTTTGAGATATGTTATAAGATTTAGCTAGCGTTGCCAATGTAAGCTCCCAAATATATTATTTTACGACTTGAATTCTAACCACTAACCATCCACTTTTCTCGACTTTCTATAAATAAAATATGCATGTATTATACATATAAACCTTTCTGAAGAAATTCTCTAATGATATTGCATAGTGTAGAAGAAGTTTATTCTTAAAATTTTCATAATATTTTCTGCTATTATTTCTTCAGGGAGTTTATTAAAACATTCAATTGCTGATTGTGTGTAATGGTGGTGTGCCGTTGTTTTATTGAGTTTAGGGATTATTATTTGTCCCGTAGTTCTCGGTCTGGTGTTCAATGACTCTGGTGTTTATTTTTGTGAATATGAACTTATGCATTTTTTGATAAATTCTGTTTAATTTTAAAACTTTAAATTGTTGGAATAACTCATGTAATCAGATGTTTTATTATATTTATTCTTAAATAACTTTTTTAACATAATCTCAGTTTCAGATTTTCCCACCATCATAGCCTTGATATCCTTATTTTGTTCAATAGGATCTCGTATTATGTTATCCTTGTTAAAATCATTATCGATGTCCTTAAGTATCATGGTTGTTTTTTTCCTCTTAACTTCAGTGGCATTTATCTCTGTAAACTCGTTCCCAATGAATTTACTCATTTTTCCCGCATCTTCTTTTGTCGTACATCTTATTAATAATCTATTTGTTGTTATTTTATTTAGACAGATCACTTTAAAAACCTTCATTACGTTAATTAATCTACTGTTTAATTTTATTTTGTATATTATCTGATGTGTCCTCAATTTTGCTAGATGTCACCAATAATTTGTATTCATTTTTTCATATATTATTTCGTTTTTCACTTACTTTTCTGTATTCTGTTGTTGGTGTATTTATCTTTTCGTTGGTTTCAGATAACTGTATAGATAAATTTCACATCCAATTCATGATAGCATTTAATTTAATAGTCAGTAAGTGAAATTTTTCATTGCTAAACTGTTTGCTATATCATGAATACAATTGAATAATTGATCTACAGCCCCTTTTGCAGACTCCATATATTCATGAGGATCCATTTTTATTTTGGTGCGTTGTCGCCCTACACACACACACGCACCCTCACACACACACCCTCACACACATACACGTCACACTTTCGAGTTCGGACTGAGCGTTCGGTGATAATAAATTAAAATGAAGAATATACGGGTTTTAAAATTGATATTTAAGTTAACACCGGTACTTTGGAATAACTTGAAAATCCTTTATTGCACTATTTCTGTAATTCCATGTTTATAATAATATTATTTTTGCGCAAATATATTAACAATGTTTACTTATTTAAAACTGGAGCCAATTTAATAGCGTGTCCCAGTGATAATTATCGTTGTTACACCTGAATTTCCACAATGGTCTGAATTGAATGAGAATAATTTTCCGCAGTAATTTTTGATGATTATACTGTTATTTTGATATTTAATTTTTAATTTTTTTGCTTAACGGTCTATCGATAACTTAACATCTTTCCCGGGCACGACTGCAGATCGCTACCGCACAAACTACAGTTCACCGCGATAAATTAAGAGCATTTAGTCTATGTGAACTGTGGTTTGTTCGTTAGCAATCTGCAGTCATGCTCGGGAACGGTGACAATTTACCGACATTTTCGAAAAAACCTTTATCGATCGACCGTTCTAGATACTCTGATATTGTCACGGCATAAAATATATTTTTAAATACGTAAAACCTTGATTGAAATTAACTGAATTTAAAATGTAATAGATGTTAAAGTGGAATAATTTAGAAAATCTTATGATAATTTTAATCAAAATTCCTCGTTTGATTACATACTTAAAATAATAAATTGAATTAGTATCTGCGTATTAATAATTAATCTTTTTTTTTAAAGAAATTGTGATTTGGCAATACATATTAAATAAGAGCCAGTAATCTTATCGTGATAAGAATAACTATGTTTTTAATGAAATGAACTGATAAAACGGATTGAAATTATTTATTCATCATCATTATCATCTCCAGTGAGTGGTTCGCCTGCACTCCTACCGATCTATTTTAAGCTCAGTCATCCTAGCATTTTAGGTGGAATTAAATGCAATCATTTGTTCATCACCACGATTTGTTCAAGATACCACACAGCAGAGCTGGTGTTCTAGCACAGCATAGCATGATGAGAGGAATGGTGCTATTGAATGTAATTTATAATAGATATATTTAATGATTATTTAAATACCCTTAAATCTTTTTTTTAGATACATATATCTTCCCTGTGATAAACCTGTGGAAAAATAAATTAAAAACCTTATTTTTTTTAAGTAGTCGGATTTGAACAAACATTTAGGAAAATAAGATTCTTTTAACCGTTTTTCGTATATTTCTCATAAGTATGTTTTCCAATATTACAAAAAGTTTTTCAGTTATATGATTATTTTACAATATTTTTTTTTATTATTTCGAATTTTTTAAAGTTATTATTAATGCTTCTCATATTTTCTGGTAATTTATTAAAAAATTTAATTTCTAGGTATTTTTTGTTCTGTTGACCCAAAGTTTTTTTACATATCGGAATCGGTGGCATGTATTTTTAAATAAGATTTTATTTAAATGCGGTTTTATTTAAAATCTATCTTTTAAATACTTGTTTAGCTGTGTGGTACAGGAACAGTGTTTAATTTTAATACTTTAAACTCTTTCTTTTTAAATTCTAAGTTTTGGTGCAATGCACAGGGATTGTGCATGAGTTTTATAAGTGTCACCCCTTCATATTATACCATATTCAACTTGGATTGATAGAAAGTTTGATTGATTGAGTTTTATAAGTGCCACCCCATCATATTATACCATATTGAACTGTGGATTGACAGAAAGCGAAGAAGATCGCTTTTTTTTATTCAGTATATGTTTCAAACAGCTTGATATAAGTTATCTTTCGTACTCTGTTTTATATCATATCTGCCTTGTTTCAAAAGAATCAAAATTACTTCTAGGATGACTGGGCTTTTGATGTAAGTGTTAGACTCAACTCCGTTCAAATTAAGTTTCGGTTTATCAACAATCCTTCCACTTATTGTCTATTTATGGTCAGAAAACTATATTTGCGAGTAGAGATGATAAGATCCCAACAGTCTGTAGACAAAAGTCGCTACATTTAGCGCCGCCTACAAAGTGTCGAATAAGCTGTCAATATGCATAACTTTTTGGATAATGTGTAATTATGAGTAATTACTGGCTTATTGATAAATGGGGGTGAACTAACTAAGCTCATAGAATTGAAAGAAAGCGTATACACTATTCACAGACTTAATTAATTTATCTAAGATACGATTAATTGATTTCGTTCCAGAATCGAGAAAAAGTCAAAATGAACTAACTGCCCTTTTTAATGTCAAAAAGTATATGCGGACTGCCAATGTATAATAAAAAATAAAAATAAAAAAATTTATTAATTTTATTTTAGTAATTTGTACATTTAAGTTTAGAAATGACTAATTAATTTGTTACATTTAAATATACCATGTTATTTCTTGCTTGATGTAGCTCTGACACAACCTCTTGAACTTTCCAATTGGGGAAGACTTTAGGTTGTCCGGCAGCGCGTTATAGTATTTCATCCCTTTAAATAGTTAGTTATTTTAGGGCTTTGAAGCAGAGAATGGACGGTTATCTCGAGAGTATTTCCTCCTGGGGTAAAAATAATCTCGTCGAATTTAATGTTTCAAAGACCCAATCCTGTCTGATTACGTCTAAAAGGGATCCAAATGATAATCTAGTCTCCTTCAACGGAAGCAATCTTCCGAACAGGCCTTCCATTGATATGCTTGGTGTAACTATAAGTGACCAGCTCAGGTACGGGGGCTCCATCGAAGCCAGAGTAAAGTTGGCCTCTCAGAAGCTGGGCGTACTGTACAGGGCCCGCAGATACTTTAATAGTACACAACTGCTCACCCTGTACAAATCGCAAGTGCGCCCTACTGTCGAATTTGGCAGCCATCTCTGGTCTGGAGCCCCAAAATACCTGAAAAAAACCCTTGACTCTGTGCAGAAACGGGCGGTCCGTTTGATAGATTCCCCAATCTTAACAAACGGACTGCAATCTTTAGAGCACAGGCGTCAGGTAGGTATGCTGTCCTTGTTCTATCGGTATTACAATGGAAGATGCTCTGAGGAACTAGCGTCATTGATCCCTTCGGCACCGGTGCGTAGTCGGGATACACGCCAAACGCGTGCCCAACATTTGTACATAGTTGACATTTGTCACATGAGAACGGGTCGCTTCTACGATTCGTTCTTAAGTTCAACAGCTCGGCTGTGGAACGAACTGCCGGCCTCTGTGTTTCCTCCCTCCTACAACATGGGACTCTTCAAGACCCATGTTCACTCCTTCCTCTCCACGAAAAGACCCTCCACACAGCATCCCCAAAGATGACATAGGCCCTGAGGGAAATTATTTTCTTCAGGGCCTCCTGTGTGGAGTAAATATAAAAAAAAAAAAAAGTACACTATTCTGAGTATTCGCCTTGTCCTTTTTTGGTAGCCTGATTTCATTGCACGTCCTTGTTTTATGTATGTGTATGTCCTTGTAGTATACAATTTTATTTGAATAATATTTGGGTAGCAGGTTGTTTACTATTTTGTGTACAAATATCACCGTGTTCAAGGTCAACATCTGTTTCACCGTTAGCCAATTTAGTTTGTTTAACATTTTATTTACTTTTGAATATCTATTTCGTCTGAGTATTGTTCTCATTGCCCTATTTTGGAGAATTTGAAATTTGTTTTGTTCTCGGTCGTTACACAGGAAAAGGATAGTTGAGCAGTAGTTAAAATATGGAGCAATAATGGAGTTATAAATGGTGATAGCAGTTTTTTCGGACAGTTTTCGGCGAATTCTTCCCAAAAAGATATCTTTTTACCAATTTTCTTTTGGGTATATTCATTTCATTTTCAATAATTTCACCATCAATTTTAATTTTGCTTTCACTGGATGTCTTCTTATAACCAATTACCATACATTTTTATTGTATTTAATTTAAGCTTATTTATTTTTAGCTATCTTGATACATTATTTAGTTCATTATTTAAAATATGTATTAGTTCTTCATGGTTTTCTCCAATTATATATATTAGTGTATCATCGGCAAATAGTCGTACTTTGCATTTTGAAAATATTTTTACCATGTCATTAATATAGAGTATGAACAATAGAGGTCCAACAACTGATCCCTGTGGTACTCCTAATATATTTTCCATTGGTTATTAATTTTTGTTACCTGTATTCGGTATTTCAATTCGGTCTTGTCATTTTATTAGTTATTTTTACTTTTACTTAGCTGTCTGACGTTTAGGAATGTCAATGCCCAGTCGGGCTTTCGAACATTATACAAAAAAAATTAAAGCATGATATAAAAGTAAACTGATAAACTGAATATGAAACAATATTGGTTAAACATGTAACAGTTACATAAAATTATTTATAAACTAGAACAATACTGTATATATAAGACAAATCAATAAAACTTTATTACCAACGCTACTACGAATATAATTAGTATGATTCAACAAAGTGCTGGTATAAATTACGCTTAATTCTATAAATGGAGTCAAAAAATATTTCAAAAGTACCTTCAAACTTGATGATCTGTTAATGTATCCTATTGGTTAGTGAGTGTGTCTGATAGTTGGTTGTTGGTTGGTCTGATGTATCGCAGAAGAATGTTACATTTTTTCTTGCAACTTGCAGGACTGTCAATTAAGTTGTTAATAACTCTGTGTAACACAACTTTGGAATTAAGGTGAATTAACAACGCCCTTAAGTTAAAAGAAATCGTATACACGATCCATTGACGATCTAAACGCGATCAATTGATTCCGTTCCAACTTGTAGGAACAAAAGTTGTTAGTCATAATTTAAGACCTAATGAACTAATTAACTCCCTTCTTAGTGTCAAAAAGTACATGCGTACTGTCAATGTATGTTAAAATTACTATTTAAATTCGACGTTGTCACTTTATTAGTATTTTTTTACTTTTACGTATCCGTCTGACGTTAATTCATTTCCCAGCTTGCAGAATTGCCAGCATCAGCATTACGATATCCGTTGGCGTATCAGACTACCGACTCTGCTAGCTAAATCGCTACGAATTCGTCGGTAGTTCCGCCTATCGATCCGATATTGTAATATTATTGATTAATACTGGCAACACTAGATTAATTTGACATTCTGAATCATCAAACGTCATATATTTACGTAAAAATAATGAGAAAATGAGAATTAAATTAAAATAAATATGTATTGACAGTCCGTATAGACTTTTTGGCATTAAAAAAGGAGTTAATTAATTAATGAGGTTTTTATTCACAACTGAGTTAATTGGTCAATGAGACCTTAAGGCATAATCCGAGATATACGAAACAAGTGTCTAAATTTCGTCTTTCCAAGTTCGAACGGATTTAATTGATCGCATAAATAACCTCTTTCAACCGTAGGAGCTTCATTAATCTGCCTCCGTTCATTAAAACAAGTAATTTTCCATAAAAAACGTAATTATTGTAAAAGTTGCGTAAACCAACAGTCACCCAAATATAATTGGCAGCCAACGATATATGGCTGGCTTTCTTGGTCAGAATTTCTTATTAATCATCGACCGTGCTAGTAAATGTTGCTAACTGACCATAGATCACGAATTTAGTCAACATCTAAGCCTCCAGGGCTTCCTTCCTGTGTGGAGTTAATGTGTAAAGTAGTAACCCAGACATTGTAGAGCGAAATTGCGCCTAATGTGGAATTGACCATGAAACTTGACAGGTAATTATATTTATGTCTATTAGATTAAGAAATTACAGAAATATTTCAAGACCCCGAGATGTCGCTCAAAATTTTACATTTTTAAATACATCTACAAATAGATTTATGAATCGTAATTCAAAAACTTCGATTTTGTTTTCTTGGTTGAATGAATGAATAATTTGAAATCTTGTAAGTGGATTATATTCCTCTTCCCGACATTCGATCAAGTTGAAACACGGCAGATATACTCGTTGTTGATGATAATGCATTCAATCAAATTTTGGTCACTAGCACTCATCTTTTAGAAAATTAGGTTGCGGCGTCAACTGTAAACTATAGAATTCACAAGGAACTATGAGAAACTGAAGGGAGACAACATGAGATGGTAAGAGTGCAAGCGGTCACCGTTCAAAATGATGTAGAGCTGACGATGATGTTTTTTTTTGGTGAACACCGCACAAAAGTCCCAACTGCTCCCAACCGTCTAGAGCCACTGAGACCGGCTACGGCATCATCAATTAGGTTGTATTGTGAGGCTGACGATAGTGGCGAGGGGAAGCAGATTGGAAAGAGGAAGGTGGGGATGTATCCTACTATTCAGACCCGGTCACTAAGCAAGGTCATAGCCTATTCAAGCAACATTTCTATTCGTAATGGTCGTCTTTCACCAAAACGACACTGTATGCGATAAGTATCTACGGCAACAACAACATGTTGCAAATATAAGATTTATTATTTTTAATAATTGTGAAATAAAACTATTAATCAAAATTTACTTGCGTATGCCGGGATTTGAACCCGCGACCCCTAGACTCGTATCCGAGGATCATGGAGGTCGTCAGTGATGAATGAAAAAAATAATTAAAATTTATATTAGTTGATTTCGTTCAAAACAAAATATTACGATAAGATACGAAGTCATTGCACTGTGCATGCACATAATACATATTGCCAAATCACTCACTCACCAATTTACAATAATTATTATTTTACAAAAGTTCAATTCATAATATGCATATTAATAAATTTAATGAATTATATTATGCGTAATATTATGCAAGTACACGATTAAATTTAGAACAAAATAATTAAGAAATTACTTCAATGTTATAACGATCGCAATCCGTTAACAACCAAATATAATAGAATAGCGCTAAAATACAAGGTCTTTATTCACTGTGTTTTAAAATTACTCCGTGTGATCACGATAAATACATACTTTTAAATAATACACTACGCCCACTCACGGGTCAAAATAAAGATCGGAAATAGAAGTAAAATTTATACAATTCACCGCGAATAAATGTTAAAAATATTTAATGTAAATTTGGGAACTTACTTTTGTTCGAAGACCAAATAGGAAGAATAAACTCACTTGACGACTTTGAACTAATCTACAGTGGTATGACCAAAATATAATTTTTATTTTTTTTTAAATTCCCTGGATTTTCCAATGGATTTATATGATATATTCTCCATTTACTCAGTACTGTATTCCTCACAATATTTTTTCCGAATCCATGGGGTGGCGGGGGGGGGGGGAATTTCTAGAAAATTTCAGAGATAAATTATTCCCCAAAATATTTTAAAATCCATAGGGGGGATGGCACAATATTATCAAGTTTTCTCATAGATTTCTGTTTAAAATTACCTCAAAAGTATTTAAATATTTTGAGAATTTTACAGAATATATCAAAATTTCACCAGAACTTTCATCGATGTATCAGAATGAACGGAGAATGAAATGAATGAAGAATGACTCGGCTCAATGAAACAGATCATCTCTATACAGATCCGATTCACAAAGACCGATCTTCGCGGTTCGCGGATCTTTGCGAACGAGTGAGCCGGTGATCCACACTACAATTAGTTGTGGTTTTAATTTCAATCGATTGTAAAACGGCCTCCGTTATAAAACATACCTAGATTTCTTAGACAATGAAATTAGAAACAGTGTCTTCAACAGGGCCAAAAAGTCGTAGTGTAAGGATTATGTCGTTCGTTGTGCAAAATAACTTTTTTGGGCGAGATGAACTAAATTTGACGGCCGGCATAGTCCAGTGGTAACGCATTGGACTGCCATTCCGAAGGTCGCGGGTTCGAAGCGGCGTGCGCAAATAAATTTTATTTGATTAATTTGTGTTATTTCACAATTAATTAATTAAAATAATATATAGTATATTTGCGGCACGTTCCAGAGTGGAAGATACTACCAGTATCGCCCTGGTGTAAGACCACCATTCAGAATTGAAACGTTGCTCCAAATGGCTTTAGCCGTGTTTAGTGACTAGATCTGAATAGCCAGGTACTTCCCCACCTTCCTCTTTCCCTTCCCCACTTACCTTCAGCCTCACAACATCCCCCAATTGGGGATGCCATAGTCTCACTGGCTCCAGACGGGAGCAGTTGGGACTCTTGTGAGGTATTCACTATAAAAAAAAAAAAAACTAAGCTATTAGAACTGAAAGAAGTCGCGTACACGATCCATATACTTAAATAATGTATCTAAGACGCGATCGATTGATTCCTTTCCAGCACCGAAAAACAAAAGTTGTTCATTGTTGACTAATGACCTCAAGAACTAATTAATCCCCTTTTACTGTCAAAAAGTACATGCGGACTGCCAATGCATATTAAAGTTACTATTGTTATAAGTCGATATTGTCAAATTATTTGTATTTTCAACCTTTACGTAGCCGTCCGACATTTAGAAATGTCAATTCATAGACAAAAGTGCCAGTGTTGCCCGTGTATGTCGATTTGCATTTTTAATATAGTAAAATTATCGATTTCACTGTGCTAGACTCACAGAGCCGTAACTATGTAGTCTAGGGCAACCAATTCAATATTCCAATTATGGATCCCTTTCCTATCGGAAGTTATCTATCATTACGACAATCTACACCTTGAAGTATGCAAATCCTAAAACAGCAATAGATTACGAAACCATGGGATAGAAACAGGTGAAGTTAGTCTAATACTTTTGCATTTTTCCTCAGATTTTGAATACCGCCATTTTTCAGTGCTGATTCCGAAACCTGTTACATGAAAACCTATCTACTTTTTTAGCTGAACACGTGAAATAACCGTAATGTTTTCTAATTTTCTTGTCAGCTTTCCCATTCCGCCAGATACCAGTGCTGGAAGTTGATGGAATGATCTTCAACCAATCTGTTTCCATCGCCAGATATCAGGGGAAGAGGTTTGGTCTGGTCGCTTCACACCCCTTACAGAGACTCTTCTTGAAGCCCTTGTAGACAATATCAGAGATATCAATCCAAGTCACTGGAACGAGAAATCAAGAAGCAACGCAATGAAAGATATTGTTTTGTTTTACCTGAACTTCCTATAATTCCTATTTACCTGGACTAATAAAATACCCTAGGCAGAAATCTAGCAGCTTGTTTCAGAGAGGAAAATTCTCCCGGTCCTGTAAAATGCTTTATTGAAGTGTATTTTGGTAAACATCTTAGTATTGTTATGAACCTACTTACATAACTGACTATCAACTGTCTACTTAGCACTCGAATACTGGCCATCAATAAATAAAGTGGTTAAGACAATTCATTATCCAAATATAATGCATCTTTTAAAACAAATGATTACCATCTCAAAATTGCAACTCTTATATTATTTGTAAACAGTGTTGAGATACTTCCTCTCGAACAAGTTGTATACAAAAAAAATTTTTTTTTTACCTTTTACTGAACCCCAATAAAATCCTAATAACAGTATCCTTATAAAAGGAATCCCTAATATCTATTGTGAACAATGTTCCATTGTCCTCACTTAAAATGTGTCTATTGTCACTTCATCATAACCTCATATTTTTCTTGAATATGGAAGACTGTAAGAATATTTTAAACTCATTCCCTCAGCTTTTTAATATCTTTTATATGTTTGCTAAACCCTACCAACCTAAGTTTTGGTTACCATTGTATAAAGACTTTACTAGCTTTGAATCGATTTTGTATTAAAACTAAAATTCTAATTCTTAAACCATTAAGGTGTAACGTAAATATGTAAATAAATCTAAATACGTAAGCTTTGATTATTTAATCAACATCCCAAACCAACAAGAAGGAGATCGGTCCTGTGCAGGCTTCAAAATAAGAGGAAAATTACTGTTACCTCTGATTTAAAAAAAAAACCTGTTTGAGCCGCGGGCTACGCCGGGAACTTCTGCAAGTAATATAATATAATGAAGAGGGTCTATTGGTTTTTTTAATACAGATCTACAGTTTTACTCCGAGATTGATGAAATTTTACACTCACAAAAGTTGACCACCTCGAGAAGGTTCGTGCCTGGGGTAAGGCCAACTAGTCAGTCAACCTAAAAGTCTGCCCTACTGCTATTTATTTCGTGAGCAGCGTTGGAAAAACCGCTTTATTCGTATTTAAACTGGCATCATCCGAATATTATTATTATGGCATCCTCAATTTGGGCGACCTTTTTTGTGATTGCGAAGGAAGCTGGAAGTGAAGAAAACAAGGAAGAGAAAGGTTGAGAAATACCTGGCTAGTCAGATCTTTTCATTTAATTGGTGAGGTGAGACTCGTCAAAATGGTGAGCTCTCACCAGCTTATCGCTTTGCCATGTATTTCATCAATAACGTTTAATCACATTTCATTAAAGAAAGACACACATTTCTGAGCAACGAGATCTGATCAATAACCTGACCAATATTAAAACACTTTTTATGTAATATTAAAAAGGTTATGGAGCCGTTGTCGTCAGTTGTCATGTTCAAGTTTTCTTCTTTATTCTATGGTTTCAACCATTGATGTGTCGTATTTAGTCTATGGTTTCAACAGTACAAAGAAAAAGCAGTCTACTACCGTTACATTTTTCAAAACAAATGTTACATTTACATGAAAGTGATAAAATCTAAATGGAGTATATTGTCTTTTTTTATATTACGAAAGTCCATGGTAATTGCATACTTACACAAAACCCCAAACATCAAATACACATTACAATGAAACTTTACATTAGAGTTTTAGATTAAATTTACTAGAACAATTAGAGATAAAGGAACTATAAAGGAAAATAATGATCCCAATATAACCCTAATAAATAGATGATCTTCGCCCCTTAGTATTTTCAAGAAACTTAAACAATACAATATATTCTTTCACTCTTCAGGTTCGGTTTTGGTAACTAACAGCTATTAGCTGTAGAGTCACTTTGTTCGCTATTTGGAACAGCCTATTCTCGCCTAAATCGTTCTCTTTTTTGTTGTCATAGTTTGAAATATAATCTAAACGTAGTTAGAAAGAGAAAACACCACACTTTATATTCAACTCTAGAAGTTAAATCCAGAATAATTAATTTGTGTACCTGAATAAAACTGAAAGTTCCGACCACAATTTAAGAAAAAAATATGAAAATTCACTTGGTAACAAAGGGTAAAAATAAGGGAAGAATAATTTTTATAATACATTTGTAATAATAATATTTTTTTTGAAATGAAATATTTATATATTTTCTATCCATAATTTTAGTTCAGTGTCTAGACGAAAAATACGTAAGGTGAGCCGTTTATTAAACTTTTTTATGATTGCAATAAAACATTGAATATTTAAAAAAATATATTAAAATTTCGACCATAAACTTTAAAAGCTTATTACATCAGCTTTCTAAAACGGTTTTTTAATTTTCGGATACGTTAAGAAACATTTTATTTATTTGGAGTTTATTGCAAAATGAAAGTACACTTCTGACAGCGTTTTTAAGAAATATAATTATTAATATGCCAGAGGCCTGAGGGGTCAGAATTCTGGGATTTATCAAACGATTTTGAACATATAAAATAATGCAGGACATTTAAAATAATTATAAATCAATTGACAAACCTGCTAACATTAAAGGGGGAGGATAATTTTTTTACTCAATGGTTTTAAAGTAATTAGGTATTTACGGATTTTTTTATGAATCATTGTAAAGATCAAACCAATTTAAATGGGTAGTGGTAAATAAAATCTATTATAATTATGTCTTCTCAATGTGGCAAAACCACAACTTGATAATTTCGCCTTGAACGCCGAAACAGCTGTTGCAAAATAATTGTAGAACTGAATGGTGCTTAAAATTAATATAAAAATAAAAATACTTTTAAAAAAATGACAGAACAAGACACAGAAAAATCAAAATATATTGTACCCAGGATCTGTTGTCTTACCGGGACAGGAATATTGATGGGTAAAATATTCAAAATAAGTTAAAAGAAAAAAGAAGTTTTCCTAAAATTAAAAACGTTATGATTTCGCAATGTTTTTAATTATTCTAGAGACATTTCAGTAAATTGCCGCAGCATTTTGATAGTTTTTTATCTAACACAGAGGGGGCGTTCCTCAAGGTATTTCTGCAGAGAAGGCTTCTCCAAAACCTTCTTCTTGATCTGAACCAGATTGGGGTAACCTGTCAGGATCTCTGCTTTCATTTTAGTCTCAACGTTGTCGATGAAACCCACAAAGTATATGTCCACCCAGGATATCTGTAATGAATGAATAATAATAATAAGGTAACAGATAAGTGTGTGGATCTTAAATAAATACAGCGCTTCATTGTCTTTAGTCGTTTATTCTTGTATTTGGTCACATGACTTATCATCGTAAGAAATATTAACTTACAGTATTGCCGTAAAACCATCCACCAGCAGCTATCTCGTTGAACTTCTCGAAATAAAATGGCAGCATCGTAGAGAGATATGTATCAAACTCGGGGCTGTTGGGCTTGATGGTATAGAACTCTGCAAAGTCAAAATATTTAAAATAGCAAGATAGTTACGATGTCTGCAATATTAAGAGCTTCTTTGTTCTTCCCAAGTCCTACTTAACACTTCCCACCTCCCACTTCCCGATCATCACTCCTCACTCCTATCTCCTCACTCCTATCTCCTCACTCTCTTATTCATATCAATGTCACGGTTACTTACTCCCACCGATATCAGCAAGGTGTTCCACCAGAGCGTCCAGTCTGGCGTTCTTCAAATCATCGTCCGGGGCCAGTCCCAGGGTTTTGCCGAGGAACCTGGCGATGGCTGAGGACTGGGAGATGATCACGCCTTCTGGAGTAACCAGCAGCGGCAGCTGGCCGAATGGCTGGTCTGATAGTAAAAAATACAAAAATAAACTGGTGAATCAGAGAAAAACGATTTTCGAAATTTATTTATTAGTTTTTGGTCAATCTTTATGTTTTATCCTAAACACATATCAGTTTACAATTTAGTTTAATATGGCTGCTCAGTATCACCCTGGTGAGAGACCGCCATTGAGATTCGACTATTGGTTGAAATGGCTTTTATTGTGTTTAGTGTCTGGATCTTAATAGCCAGGTACTTCCCAACCTTCCTCATTTAACTATTTCCTTCCCGCTTCCACTTCCTCTAGCCTAACAAGATTTCAAGAATTGCCGATGCTATAGTCTCTGCAGTTCCAGGCAGAGGTCTCTGAAATAAAATTATTTGTTTTCAATTGTATTGGAATAACTTCTGTTACTTTTGAAGGTTATACTAAAATATCATTGCAAAAGTAGATAATGTCTAAATGAAGAATGAAACAAAACCAGACGTAAAAAAATGAAAATAAAACGGTAATTCCCAACTGGGAATCTCACCAAGGATCTCTGTCTTACCTGGACAACGCCTCTCACCACTTGGCCATTGGATAATTATTATCAATGGCCAAGTGGTCAGAGGCGTTATCCCGGCTTATTCCAGGGTTCAATTCCCAGACAAGACCGTTACCTTTTAATTCTTAAATGTCTTTTTCTGTTTCATGTTTTATTTAGAGTTATTAGTAATCAATATATATATTATTAATATTTTTTTATGAGAAGGCAGCATTCTGCGGATGCCCTCGTTTCTAATCTCACAGTAAGTTTAATAATATTGAGTCAATTTATTAAAAATCAGTCAAAGCCTTTATTCTCTCCAAACAAAAATCCAATCGACCATAAAATTGATTATATTTGTAGCATCGATGGATCGAAATGGGGGAGATATTGTTGAAGTTTCAAATTTTATTGGCAGTGTTATTTTTTATTGTGTTTAATTCGTAGAACTTTTTTATGTATTTTTATCCAGCTGATTTTTTAATTGGGAATGCCACAGCTCGGTGGATCTAGACGGCTGGGAGCAGTTGGTACTCTTGTGAGGAATTCACATAAAAATAAATTTATTTTATTTTATGTCTGTTTTGCCTAAATGCTATAAAGAAAAAGTTTCAGAGATTTAAAAAGATTTATACTAGATATAAAAAAAAATTAAACTAAATAAAATAAAAAAGATAAAATAAAAACAGTCAGAAAGATTTGTCAATTTTGGGGTTAGTAGAATTGTATTTTTTTTTTGCGATTTGTGGCTTAGATCTTGATTGGTCAATAGTCATTATTATAGGGAGCGGTTAGCAACAGAAGGAAGAAGTTCTGATGTAGATAGCACATACTAAATAATGATTCACAGTACTAAAAATACGTTAGCATCGAAGATAAAAACTAATTATCTTGTTATTGATACAAAGTTTATCTTTCGTGATACTTTTCACGGTTTCATCACATTGAACTCAACTGATGTATCCAAACTTGTTTCAAAATATTTGATCGGAATTTCTCACATCAACATAACTTGACTTGGTGAGAAGTGTTCAAAAAGTAGGTATTGACAGTGTCCCATCATTGTAAATAAGTGTCGAGAAACAGGTTTTTTTCTCGGAATGTAATAAAGAACTTAGCAAACTGAGATTTTTTTTTACATACAATAATTGTCAAGAGGTCGACGTGTTAAATTGTCATGCAAAACTACTCGTCAAATAAAATGCTCGGTAGGCCAAACGGTTTGTGAGTTGGTGAATTCGTTTTTATCCTTATCTGTTGATGAAGACGCTGTTCAAGGACAAGAATCGAAAGGATGCGATGCGCGACAGTTAGAGGTAAAAAACTTATGATCGAATCATCTTCCATAATATTCTATGGTATCGTTTTGTTTGTGTATTCTTAGTTTTTACAATTATTGTAATCTAAATTTTTTATCTTTGTAAATGAGTAATATTCGAAGACAACTCATAATTAAAGCAACTAATCATTTAACAAGTTTAAATTGTTTCTCGCTCTTCAAAAATATTGGCAAAAAACTGGATTAGACGGTATACAAACAAATAATAATAATTGTTGGTAAAAACCAATTTCGTCAGCCTATTTTTTTTATTTATTGATTATTTTATTTTACGCCCAGCCGAGCTTTTAGATGGATTTTAAGAACAGAATATACCCAGTGAGTTTTAGAAAATTATATAAATATTTTTAAAGAATGATATAATAGTAAACTGATAAATTTAATATAAAACAATATTAGTAAATCATGTAACAGTAATATAAATAAACAAAACAATAATCTTATTTCTCATTTAGTGTAAAAACGATCTAAATTTTTAGGGAAATGCACTATGTAGCAAAACTGGCAATAATACCTACAATGTTGGCTGCAGTCGTTTCAAGAGTTATCAATTGAGCATATTACTGATTATAGTAAATTTGCGGAACGTAAAACATGGTTTATAGATTCTATAATATATAAACTAGAACAATACTATAAGACAAAACACGAAAACTATATAACCAACGCTGATATAATTTGCGGAACGTAAAATATCGTTTAAAGATTCTATAACATAGAAACTAGAACAATACTATAAGGCAAAATACGAAAACTATATAACCAATGCTGATATAATTTTTTGGATTTAACAAAGTGCTGGTATAATACATCAATGGCTTGTATAGATTACGCTTAGTTCTATAAATGGATAAATATATCAATAATATCCCCAAACTTGTTGCACAGATCGCGCACCCTATTGGTTAGTGGGTGTGTCTGATATATGGTTGTGTATGTACTGCAGAAGAATGTTACATTTTATCTTGTGTTCCTAGTCGGCACAATTTAATAGGTGCAACGATGGCAGGACTGTCAATTAAGTTGTTAATGACTCTGTGTGACACAACCAGGTAATTCAGACAATTCTCCTGTCAGACAGTTATATTAGATGCAATTGATTGATCAAACTGATACAAATTAAAATAATTTAAATAAAATAACTTTGTTTGAATACCACTTTATTGTATACCCACAAAGTGTTTGCTACAAGTGAAAAGTTGATATAATTTACGTAACGTTAACTTGGAATTCTGAGCTTAAATGTATGTACGTAATGTAATTATATACATATTTTGTGATGCATTAGAGGAATACAGGAACAAAATCAATTAGCTCATAAAGAACGAATGTATTTACATTACTGGTTGCTGATTCATTTTTTTTTCTTATGTATAATTAATTATATACACTTATTCGAACCTATAAACCATGTTTTACGTACCGCGAATTTGCTACAATCAATAATATGCTCAATTACAATTCTTCAATGTCCTTTTTTTAGTAAACGATATTTCGGTTTGAAACACCTGACCGTTTTGTTGGCAGGTAGTTTAAATAGGAATAACTTGGTTTATAAAAGAGTCAAGTGCCTTCATCCATCCGATCTGGTCGTCAATATTGAAACACACAGCGAATCTATAGTGAGTATAGTGGTACACTCTTTCTACAAATATACTAATCACTTTACTATCGAAAATATGCGTTACCAAGTAAATTAATTAGGGAGTTTGTTATCAAATTATTTGTTATTGTACAATATATATATTATGTGAAATAACAGTTTTTTTTTGTATTTAACAAATTATATCGTACAATAAATACGCTCAATTTCTATGCTGGGTGAACAGAAAGGATAATAATTATAATAATATCATGGCATTTATATAGCGCAGTTTAGTGTCATTTCACTTCAAGTGCACTTTACTATAACAAACTTAAAAACGGTAATTTAGTATTAGTAGTCATGTTCTTAAAATTATTCCTACAGTGTGCCTTACCCAATACAGATCTAATATTATAACACGAAATATACTGTTTATACAAAGTGATGACAACACTTAGAATAACAATAACAGCAGGACAGGACAGGACAAGACAAAACAAGAACATTAAAACTAAAACATAATATAAAACAGGAGGCAGTTTGTGCTCAGAAATGAGAATCTTCTCAGCACACATTTTAAAAAGGTACAATAAGGAAACAACCGAAACCAAACAATTACCGGAAGTTTTAGAATATGGCTTATTATAAAATATTGAAAAGAAGTTAAGATTTATGAATGGTAATGGAGTGTCCCATAATTACTTACACAGTTCTAATTTAAACATCCTTTCAGCTTGAAATACACTTTACTCATTATATTTTTATTTGTATTTTTATTTTGGTAGAATCTTTTCATTTTATAGTACAATTTAGTAATTTTGGCCTAACTGGATGGCTTACCCGTGCTGAGGCCTCCATTTTATAATACAAAAAATATTCATAATACATTTATATAAAAAATATATATATATATATATTGTTGGTGAAGAAAAAAAAACATAAGATTAAGATAAATTTAAACTAAAAATATAGATTTAAAATTAAATTTAAATTAAATGAAATAAATTTAAATAAAATAATATATCTACCCATGAGCGTTTATCGTGTACCTCATCTATGTTAAGTTAGTTACAAATATTTTTATACATAACTACACATATATTTTTGGCTTTCCAATATAGTATTACTTAAACAGAATCTCATTTTGATTGGTTATTTACACACGTTCTTTAATTCTATTTACTATCCTTTGCTGTTTACACGCTCATAATGGCTGTTTGTAGCTCACGCAATTCTAATTTCATGTTATGGTTTATGGTTTATACTATAAGTTCTTACATATGAAAATGCCGAAACAACTCAGTTATGGCACACATTTTGCAATTCTGTTTTGTGCATCGTGTTATATACGCGTTTCTGTTATTCAGACTCAGTTAGTATTTAATTAAATTGACTTCACGAATAATAGCGATTATTTCAGCCTTGAAGTCTTTTAAGATCTGCTCATTTGTAATGCAGTCGAACATGATTTCGTCACACCCAAAACATATCCTCTTCCAGCCACAAGCTAATGCTTCTATGGAAGAGGGGTCTTGAAATATTTGATCATATACTGTAACAAATAAACAAAAATGTACTTATATAATAAATAAAAAATAATAAAAAAATAAAAATAAAATAAAAAATATCATTTATACATCAACTTCTTTTAACAACATTTTTATTGGCGGCCAATGCATTCAGTCTTCATTTTCCTCATAAAATCATATACACAACTCTCAATATTGTCATCATCAGCCTGTTAGTCTTTCATGAACATACTTTCCAAATAAATTCATCCACTTATATTAGGTAAATGAAGTTTTCATATCCACTTTTTGAATTACCATGACTTAAGACCTACATTATTTTATTCATAATTTAGGCGTTCTGCATGCCTACATCCTTCATCATAGGCATGAAGAACAGATAACCATACTGTACGAAAAAACTACTATTATCAGCATACACATCATTATCATTTACTTCTAAAAGGGATCATTAGTTTTGAAGTATTTATTTATATATGCTGATAGACTAGAAGTTGTTGGTACGTTGTTCACGAGTGTATCTTTTGTTTTAGAATACCTACTGTAAAAATGACGGATTCAAATTTCAAGTTGACATATTTCACTGTGAAAGGGCTGGGAGAGGCCATCAGGTACCTGTTCGCCTATGCTGATGTGGATTTCGAAGATAACAGGATATCTCAAGAAGATTGGCCAGCGGTAAAGGAAAGCAAGTATTTTTTTCAAACCATTTTCTGTGATTCTAATACCTACTCAGCAATAACTTTTTTGATTGATTATTTATTAGAAAGTCTTTAAAAACTTTGTCCTTTATTTAATGTTTGTCCTCTTACCTCATTGTGTGAGATAAATATTTTTTTATTTTAAATTTACACAAGATTTATTTTCCAAGACGTTTTTCAGTTTTTTTAATAAAAGGCTTTATTATTCAAAAGAAAATTTTTCAGTTTTTATAATGTATAGATGGACATTTTGTTGTCACCATTTTTATTTTTTTTCGTTCTTATATTTCAAGGCAAACTGAAAAAAATGTTAACTTTCGAAAAATCTTCTTAAAACGAGAAATTAATGAAACGAGAGATGTAACAAACCATCTTCCTTCCACTTCAACTTATTATTTTCTTAGCGAGCCCTCTGGTAAAACTTTGAAAACTAGGGTCCTTCAAATATTTCAAAAATTGCCGATTCTTGGCGATTCACCCCAAACCTTTACTTCTTTAATGTAATTTATTTGTTTTGTGTCACTCCTGGATAATTAACTTTTATATGTTTTTGTCAGGTTACGAGTACCGCCAGTTGCCAGTTCTGGAGGTAGATGGAAAAACCCTTAACCAATCTGTGGCCATCAACAGGTACCTGGGGAAGAGGTTTGGTCTAGTCGCTTCAGATCCCCTGACAGACGCCCTTCTTGAAGCTCTCGTAGACAACCTCAAAGATGTCCAAGCAAGTATGTTCAAAATGCTCAATATAGTAGACCAGCTTAGTTCCTATGTTTTTTTTATTTTGATAGGAATGCCGTAATGCAAATTTTTAATATTTTATTTTCTTACACCGAATGAAGATTATTTTCATTGCCTAACTTGTTTGGATACTAAATAAACATACCGAAAATATCTAAAAGACATCATCAAAAACTTGTAAAACAGTACTTGAATGAATTGTACACTGTTTCAATCTTAAATCTCCGAGAGTTCTTCACCGATTGCTTTGAAATTTTAACACTACGTCGCATTTTAATACGCTGGTGTTTTATATAACCATATTATAGAGACATCGCCTGTGATAGGCAAAAACGCATTTATAAAAAACAACAGCGCCATCTGTTGGACGTAAAACAGACGATATTTTTTCTCTATCTGCACAGCAACGCATGGTGTGGTAAGTTATAAAATGATAATAGAGGAGACAACGTATGCTTTATCTTCGTATGTTATTATAATACATTAGAAATGATAAATCAAAACATAATATATCGAACAAAAGGTAAAAATTATAAAAATGTTACTAGGTATAAATTTTTTATTATTATATTCATAATTGTTTTTTTCGGTTCATACATCAAGGGGCAATTGATTAAATAATGCTATTCCTTTATATACAGAGTGATGCTATGCGAGTGGTACATTTAGTCCACCAACAAAACTTTTTCTGTTGTAATATTTAGCGGTGGGATATAATTTTTTATTAAGGAGATCTTTATATATCTGAAAAAATGCAATTGTATGGTAAACTATTCAAAAAAGTGAAGGAACCGGGAAATTTTGGAATACATTTATTGTTGGGTAGAAAAAAGTTTTTTTTAAGATAATTTTTTGGGTTGTTTCGAGTGGAAGTAAGAATGATTTATAGGCACCCCCCAAGCCACGATTTCATAGTTTAGCAGAGAGTGTGCAGGTGCAATATATATATAGTATGTTTTTTAATCTGTTTAATGATAAAGTATTTCTTTTTTATATTTTAAGTCTAAAATATTTATAAATCAGTTACCTCGTTCTGTCTACTGTTGAGTTTATTTGAAAATTCCATTTGATGTTAACTATTCTAAGATATTATATATTTGATTTACTACTTATGTGTACACGATTTGAGTTGCAGGGTGTAATTCTAAGTAGACAATTTCTTGTGAACTTTAATGTTTACATTTATATTTGAAATATTCTACGTTAGACTAATAACTAGAAAATGAGTTTTTTCAACATTAAGCGACATTAAGTTTTGGTCAAACCATAGTTGAGCTCGTGCCGTAAATATTCACAAATATATATTTTAATGGTTTATTTTTTTTCAGAGTTCAAAGAATCAATTATGAAGAAGACCCCTGAAGCTAAAAAAGAAGTCGATGATGCCTTGGAATTCTTTTTAAAAAGATCAGAGCCACTTGCAGCTGATGGGTTCTTTTATGGAGAAAAAAATGTGAGTAAAGCGTATTTTCTTATTTTCAGGTTTAACTCCACCAAATTATCGATCAACCATAATGATTCTCAGCCCGTTTATGAGCGTGCAACAATAAGAGCACAAACGATGAGCACTACAAATTGCACTATAAAGTAGTTTATAGCGCGATGTGTAGTAAGTTTGATTATAGAAATAAACACGAACAGTTTGTTGCAAAGCATATTTGTAATACAGAAAACGTTTCCTAAAAACATAGATAAAACAACAATAAAATTGAACAACTTTAAAATTACAAATCTGTTACAAACATCTAAATAAACCGATGATTATTTTTTTACGGTGTCGTAACGTTAAACATCCATTATTGAGGAATATTCTTATTACCAAATCTGCCCACTGCGCAGTCTATAAATGAGAAAATTTTCGAAATAATTTTTAAAACACATAGGAAAACGTGTGACAGGGAGTACGAACCTCACGCTTACAACTAACTTGAAACAAGTTAGGTCTCAACCAGGATGATACTAATAACTCTAATCAGTATTGACACTTCTATAATGTTGCCATAGCTATAAACTAAAGTGACTAATAACTCTAATCAGTATTGCCACTTTTATAATGTTGCTATAGCTATAAACTACTATGACTCGTTGTTTTAGTATGTTCTTATTATACAGCTTAATAAAACATCTTGTTGGTTTCCTAGGCAACATGGACAGACATCTATTTTACTGGAATTACAGAACTGATTTCCAAATTTCTTCCTGGTGTTCTGGAAGCCTACCCTAATCTGACCGCCCTCACGGAGAAGGTAAAGGGCAAGGACAGCGTCAAGAAGTACATCGGGAACAGACCTGAAGACAACTGGATCATTCCACAATAACTTATACATTACTCATACGATAGCATTACGTAAATTTTATTTTTCTTATGAACACATGATTAGTCAGTATAAATGTTATTTCATAATGTTTTTTAGTACAATAAAGAAAATGTTAAATTATATCTAAGTACGTACTTCATTACTAGTACCTACCTAATTATCGTGTGAGGCTACAAGAGTGGTGCACCCTTAATGAACTGTTTCTCAATATTGAAAAATGTCAATCAATAACTTTTACCCGAACCAAAAATCCCATTAAATATCCCATAAATATCCCATACATCATCAATAACAATTTCTTAAAAAGAGTAATACAAATTAAGGATGTTGGTATAATATCTGACAGTAAATTAACTTATGTTTCTCATATAATCCTCTTCATTTTTCTTATTTCATTAATGGCGCTAATCTTCTTCGAATTTCACAGATTCTAGATCTCGGTGTCTTATTCCACGAAAGTCTACAGTTTAACTTACACATAGATGAAACTACAAGCGATGCAATGAGAATGCTCGGTTTTATTTTGAGAATGGGGGCAAAATTTAAAAATGTGTTAACTCTAAAACATCTATATTGCTCATTAGTACGACGTAAATTAGAATATAATTCAACGGTATGGTCACCGTTTTACAAAGTCCATTCTCAAGCCTTAGAAAAGGTACAAAATAAATTTCTTCGGTACATCAATTTTAAAATGAATATTTCCATCGAATTTATAAATTATAATAACTTACGTACCGAAACCAGACTTCTCAAACTATCGGATAGAAGAGTTCTAACTGATATATTATTTTTATTCAAAATTATCAAATCTCTCATTGACAGCCCTGAATTATTGGAATTAATTTATATGAATGTACCTTCCAGACAAACTCGAAGCAAAGACACTTTTAAATGTAACAATAACCTCAATACTAACTACTCTATGTATTCACCGATTCCAAGAATTCATCACCTTGCAAACAAATACTGTAATCTTATTGATATATTTGGCGTTAATAACTTTGTGAGTTTCAAATGGCAACTAATTTCAGACCTATTTGCTAGTTAAAAAAGGTCTTGTCTTCATACTTTGATTTACTTTACCATATTATTTTCTAATTACCTTATGAGTAAATTATATTTAGCTATTTTATCCATGTACATGTTGCACTTACGTACATATAGGTACTGTCAACTTACTATGTAAAAGCCCGATAGGGCGTTAATAAATAATAAATAATAAATAATAAATAATAAATAATAAATAATAAATAATAAATAATAAATAATAAATAATAAATAATAAATAATAAATAATAAATAATAAATAATAAATAATAAATAATAAATAATAAATAATAAATAATAAATAATAAATAATAAATAATAAATAATAAATAATAAATAATAAATAATAAATAATAAATAATAAATAATAAATAATAAATAATAAATAATAAATAATAAATAATAAATAATAAATAATAAATAATAAATAATAAATAATAAATAATAAATAATAAATAATAAATAATAAATAATAAATAATAAATAATAAATAATAAATAATAAATAATAAATAATAAATAATAAATAATAAATAATAAATAATAAATAATAAATAATAAATAATAAATAATAAATAATAAATAATAAATAATAAATAATAAATAATAAATAATAAATAATAAATAATAAATAATAAATAATAAATAATAAATAATAAATAATAAATAATAAATAATAAATAATAAATAATAAATAATAAATAATAAATAATAAATAATAAATAATAAATAATAAATAATAAATAATAAATAATAAATAATAAATAATACATAATAAATAATAAATAATAAATAATAAATAATAAATAGATAAATAGATAAATGAAATAACCAACAAGGCCATGAAATGCCTGGGGTACATTCTGAGGACGATAAAAGAATTTAAAACAATAAATTCCTTCAAATTGCTTTACACCGGGTTGGTAAGGAGTAATTTTGAGTACAACCCAACAATCTGGGCTCCATTTTATAAGACTCATCAGCAAAAAATCGAAAGAGTACAACATAAGTTTCTATAGAATACCAATCGAAGAACTTAATTATACATGTCTGATGGAATTACTAAACCTAAGCGATTTAACTACAAGACGCAGTGACTTAGTTTGTCCTTTTTAATATATCAAATGGCAGCCTGGACGCCCTTGATTTAACGAGCTTAATTAATTTGCTTAAACCTACCCGCGATACCCGTTAAAATGCTCTATATTTTGTTACCAAATCTGCCAATAATTACTTCGTAAACTCTCCAATTCAAAAGCTTCATACACTTGGAAACAAATATAGTTCAATTGATGTCTAACGTTTCCAATCGGTTTCCAAATTTAAAACCAATATATTAGAACTTTATAATAAAACAATAAACATCTAGCTATTGCACCTCTTATCGAATTAATTCCTCAAGCTTGACACAATAATAGGTGTAGTCTTTTTTATTTATTTATTTACGCCCTAATGGGCTTTTACAAAAGTAGTTAACAAGTATTACAGTTGTGTTACATAGTTTACAATAAATTATGATTATTGATTAAATTAAGGTAAATTCAAATTAATAGTGTGGATTACGGAAAGCTAAATATGTATTAAGGAACATATAAATATAAAAACAAAAGTGTATTCACTACGGAGTTGTGAATTCATACATTGCAGTAAAAATGATTAAAAAGATTTCGTTTTATAATACGGAATCTTTAAACATGTCTGCAATATTCCCAAATTTATTGCCAAAATGATGTAGTCTATTTATAGGTGTATGAGCTTCATGACCTGACCATGACATTGACCTATGTATGGAGTATCTTGATGTACGGCTGCGAAACATGGTGCCTATCCGAAAGAGATAAACGGTGACTAGAGGCTTTTGAGATGTGGTCCTATAGAAGACTGTTAGGAATTTCCTGGAGAGACCATATTACAAATGAGGAGGTTCTCCAAAGAATCGAAGGAGGAAGGTACCTGCTCAGGACCTTGTCCGAAAGGCGTGCAAGATGGATCGGCCATGTTATACGACAAGAAGGCCTCTTGCATGTCATAATGGAGGGTATGACCGAGGGGACCAACTCTAGGGGACGCCCACGCCGAGGAGGACCTGCTGGTGGACGTGCGCTGCTCATCATATGCAGAAGTCAAAAGAGCCGCACAAGACAAGGAAGAATGGATGAGGAGATTAGATGAAATTGCTGCAAACCAATCCCAGGATTGAAACCAGAGAGAGAGAGCTTCATAGTTGGTTTTAAAATTGATTAAAATTTTAAAATTTTTGCAATTACTACAACTGCATTATTATTTCACATGTAATTAATGTAATCATTTAGCAAAAATGTTATTTTATTTTTATTTATTTATCAATTCACGAACTGGCTGGCTTATGGAGGCCGCTAGTTCGTGAATAGATCATTGAATGAATCAATAAATATATACACTATATGTGTCGCATAGATATTATGTTAATACAACTACTACCTTGTACGTACATATAAACATAACATTTTCATAAACAATTTTCGTTTTTATACCTTAGAAGTAGGCATATTCTTATTTTCTTACAACAGGCTTATACCTACAAACTATCATGTTTACATTTGCTTTTTGCTTGCTTTTATATGTCAAATGGTGAAGGTTATATTATTGCTTTTACTATTCTATACTTATAATCTTCACAATATTTTTTTTATATAAACTATGTAAAATGGCAGACCAAACACCCTCGATTTAACAGGCCACGATAACCAGTCAAACGCTCTATATTTTGTTAACAATACCGCCAATAATTATTTCGTTAACTTTCTAATTCAAAGGCCTTATACACTATGTGTCGTATGATATCATGTTACTGATGCCACTACCTAGTATATACATATAAACTTTACAATTATTTTAAATTATTTTACGTTTGTATACCTTAGGAGCAGGCATATTCTTATTTTTGTACAGCAGGTTTATACCTACAAATAATTATTTTATGCATTTACTATTTACTTTCTGTTATAATATGTCAAATGGATATGTTTATGTGTATTATTACCGTTACTATTGTGAACTTACAATTTTCAGATAATTTTTTTATGAACTATGTATGTAAAAGCCCAATGGGCGTATAAATAAATATTATGTTTCTCTTTTTATGAGGCAGGATACCGGTACGATACGCTTACGTCGGAGCTGGGAGCCGTATCTCGGGAGCCGTTTTCGTAGCTTTGCTGATATTTTTGTCGTCTGTAGGTTCTTCGTTTCTAATATCAATGAACCTATCGCTAGAAGCAGCTAAGAAGAGTCACCTTGTGTCAGTCAAACAAGACACGGTTGACAAAGACAAGTTCAAAACTAAACGCCAAAATTAATGATTATGAGGAGTATATTATAATTGAGCGTATCAATACTTCGCATTAAAAGTGAGATAATGGTAACTTTTCGAAAATAAATTTATTTCGATGACAGATCTGACATACCTAATATGTTTTTGACGGAACGAAAGGAATCACAAATAAATGGTTTTAGAATCAAGATCTTGTTACTATTTTTTTATAAAGAGCGGAGACGGTTTACATGTAGTTCCCGTGAGCAATTAGGGCATAGGCGCATTGTGCTATCTCCCATTTTATATCATTCCTTTAACAGTAATTCGCTCCCTTTATTGAAGTTTACCAGAGTTGTCATTGGATATGTGGCTATGTCTTCTAGTTCTACAATGTGTTTTCCCAGGTATCTGAGCCTTGTTCCCAACAGAGCGGGACATTGGCACTAAAGGTGAATTGGAGTCATTTCACATCCTCTTCACATTTCCTTTTTTGTGATTTTTTATGGCCGAAATTGGATGGTATTGATCTGGACAACGTTTACTTTCAACAAAACGGCGCTACGTTCCACACAAGCAACGAAACCATTGATCTTTTACGATTGAATATCAAAATAACACCTCTTATTGGAAAACCCTGTAGTTACTCGTTACGTATTATTATCAAAAATAGTAATTTCAGTTGTTGCTGTGGTTGTTCCTGCGAAACTCTGGTGCAATGAACTCACATTTGATTTGAAATCAAGTGTCATTTTCAAATTTGGAACTAATTTAGTTAGTTTCTAATAATTTTGTGTAGGAAAGTGTAAATGTGTTTCATGATGTGAAATGAGAAAAAACACTTTTAGGTATCACAGTTAGGCCAAATTTAATGAGCTGAGTAAATATGATGTATACCAATGGAAATACTAGATGGAGAAAATACTTGTTGCCTTTATTGGGAAAATACAAATCAATACTCACTCGTTCCGTGGCTAAGGGAAGACCCTCTACATTAGGCCTATCATGATAAATGATAAAATTACTATTTCACACGACTTAAGTAACTTTCATAAGTAACTAGGTGTATCCGACGTTGCTCGGGTTATGAATAGTTGGAAGTAAAGTTATGAGGTTGTGAAATATAGTGCTACTGGCACAAACTTTGAATGGTTCGTCGCAATCTATGCTAAAAAAATGCTTACTGGACAAACAAAGAAACATTCACAGAAACAAATAGATTCGTTTTGAAGCAAAACTTTAATTCATGAAACAACAAAATGGTTTAGAACGCCTGATAGTTTTTTTTTTGAAGACCTCTAAAGATAGATACAACATTATTTTTAATTCAGTCAAGCGCTTTCGAACGTTGAGGTTAGTCATCAATTTTTGAAACGTGCAGATATTCAAAAGGTATTTAAAAAGTGTTTATTTTAGGAATTTACAATTCAATTTTTTTACCTAAAAACTACCATAAATTAAAGTTTGAAATTGTTTACGAAAAATGGTTTGTAAAAATAGCAAACAATACTTCTTATAAAATAACTCTCAAATAATGTAAATAAAAGAACCGTAAGATATTATAAACACAATAAACATATTATTTATAATTATGAAATATCCCTGGATTCTCATGTAGATGATTATTATTATATATGGCAGAGGATTATTCAATGTATGTTTTCCGGGGCGACGGTACCCATACCGCCCCCAAATTATATAAATAAAATATGTGTTTTTACAAAAAATGCGCTTTTTTTTATAAAACATGTAAATTATTCTTAAGAAAAGTCAGGGGTATTTCATTATAATAATATCTATCATTTATTTATATCATCTGTTTTTTTTTTATTTACATAATTTTTGAGTGATTTTCATAATGATTGAGAGTGAACATTATTTGTTATTTTAGCATTTTTGTACCTAATTTTGAACGAGGGAGAACCTGCATTTATTACCTCTGGTTAAGTGATTTTTTTAGATTGGCAGTACCTACCTATCGAACCTCACATCGACCAGCTATGGAGATTTTACGCATGTACTAATATTTACATAAATAATATTATTTCCATAATCGTAAACGCAAAAATCGTTTATAATATCATTAAGATTAATCGAAAGGTTTGTATAAATAAATGAGTATTGAAAACGGTAGTTGTACGTAAAAATTTACCAAAAAAACAATTTGTGAGAAGAATTGTGCAATCATGATTGCGTCGATTTTTGGCAAATTATCGGACTGTCCTTGTAGAAAATTTGTCTGTCATGATGGTTGGTAATTACATATATTTTTTTTATAAAAACAAATCGGTATAAAATGCGTAACCAAATTTTTATAGCAATCAAACCAGCAACGGGAAAAAACACGTAGAAGTAACTTGAAGCGAAGATGTCAATCTCGCCAGCCAATCGTGTCTCGTTTATTGGTATTTGAATTTTCATAGAACTTTAAAAGTGATTTAATTAATTTAAAAAAAATGTTTGGGAGCTTCAAGTACGATATTCACATTTAGTTAAATGCTTTACATTTATCAAATGCATCGAAAACCCTATATTACATACCCAACATGTCCCCTAATTTCAACTATCTACAAATGTTGGTCGCGCGTTTGGCGTGTTTCCCGACTATGTAGTTTACGTTAAAAAAAAACCAAAAACAAAATAAATCTGAAGTTCCCAGCGTTGTCCGGGCTTTATTTTTGTAAGTGGTGGATATATATGATAGTATGTGATATGGTGACCTCGTAATTGACCCTCATCTTTTGAAAGTCAAATGTGCAAAATTTCATCAAACTCTGAATAAAACTATAGATTTGTGAAAAACAATTTTACGTTACATCGCATAAAAAATGTAAAGATAAATTAGATAAGGTGTCTAGGTGGTGCTTTTATTGCCTATATTTATCATCGTGTTATTTGCCATTGGGGGTGAATACGGCACGCACTTGTTGGCAGATAATAAGGTTTCTTATAATTTAATAAAAACAAATGCAGCATCTAATTCACCAATTAACCAACATACTCTAAATAATATTTGTCGAAACTCAAATATTCACATTTTTTTCGGATTCACTGCCCAAATTCAAACGCGGCATCATGTCAATAATATAAACTGTTCAGTGCGCATAACACTCACACATACATTACACACACACACCTATATACTACACACGTCACCTGGTAATTAAGGAAGCAACATACCACTTAGCAGACATTACAAGAAAACATGTCATAGGTACCCAACATGAACCATCTTATTCCTGTTTATTGTTTCTTCACTGTAAATCATGTACTAGTTGTTTCTATAATATGAAATAAAAATAAATAAATACAAAAAATTAAAAATAATAAAGCCAGCGCTACCTTCACGTGATAAGTACATATGTATTTATGTATTTTTCCAGACTCCAATAACATGACTGATTCAAAGTTTAAGCTGACATATTTCACCCTGATGGGGTTGGGAGAGTCCATCAGGATCCTGTTCGCCTATGCTGATGTAGACTTCGAGGATAAGAGGATCGCGCAGGAGAATTGGCCGGAACTTAAAGAAAGTGAGTGTTTTGCTTACTAATAATAATTCTTATGTGTTTTTAGTAATAACACTACAGTAGGTACATTGACGTCTGGTATTTAATTATTTTATTTATCGTTTATTCAGAATTAATTTTTTTTTTTTTTTTTTTTTATTATTTATTCAGTGAGTTTTATGAATTACAATTTTTGTGTACTTAATAACTCCCACACTAGGCTAATGCCCGTGTTGTGGTAGTCATAATGCTATAAATTACAATAAAACCATATGTTGTAGTAAGAAAAAATAAAACATAATATGGAAGGAAAAAAAAGAAAATAAACATATTTAAGGAAAATATAAAACAAAATATATGTTTTTCATACATGCAAACATACATACATACACATATAAATTTTAGTTCCAATTCATCGGAATTCATAGTTTTTTCTGGAGTTCCTCAGGGGTCTATCCTTGGACCAATTCTGTTTCTGATTTTTATCAACGATATTGGTTCAGTCATCACACATTCGCTGTATTTACTATTTGCAGATGACTTGAAACTATATCGCTCAATAAAAAACCATCTTGACTGTATTCTCCTTCAACGTGACATTGACTGCGTCTCAAACTGGGCCAAAATAAATGGCTTGAACTTCAGTACACCCAAGTGCAATATCGTCTCGTATACAAGATCAAAGAAACCGCATGTATTTGAATATACAATCAACGAAATTATTCTCCAACACCTAAACCAAATCAAAGATCTGGGAGTTATTTATGACAGCAAACTAACTTTTTCACCAACACATCGATGATTTAATAAGCAGAGGATACAGGCTTCTCGGCTTCGTAATTAGAAACTCATATCCGTTTCGTAACACAAAAACACTGACGTTATTATATAACACACTAGTCCTAAGTGTACTTGAATCAAACTCGATCATCTGGGCTCCACATGAATTAACATACACTTTACGCATTGAAAGAGTCCATAAAAAATTTTTAAGGTTTTTATTCTCGCGGCTCTATGGATGTTACCCTTGGCTTTACCCATCGATTTATATATTAGGCATGACCAATTACCACTCCCTAGAGACACGTAGAGGTATTGCTTTGCTTAAATATTTTTTCCAACTAATAAACGGTCACTTTTCTAATAATGAGATACTGGCCCAATTAAATTTTTTTGTACCAGAGTCTCACTCTCGAGGACGTCATCACAATCTTCTATATAGTAGAGCAAGCCGCACTAATTTATTAATGAACTCACCTGTGGGGAGAGCTACGTGCTTTTTGAATGCGGTAGATAAAAAATTAGATTTATTTTTTGTGTCCTATAGCGCATTTGCAAGATTTTTGGCATTGCATATACACTGCATAAATGGTACAATTATAACGTCTTAGGCTTTATTACCTGTAATTGTTATAAATAAATGTACAAATTATATATATAAATATAAATATATATATGCTCAGATATATATACATATACATACATACATAGACATGCATAGATGCATACATAAATACATTCATATACATCTATATATGAACACACACAAATGTAATGTGTATTCACATATAGACATAAGTATACAGATACATGGTTAATTTTATTATAATGGTTTAAAAGTTAGGAACTCATGTATTCTTTAAAAAAGGCTCGTCCCCTTTCAAATATCCAGTTTTGGACACGTATAATAAAAAGGGATATAGTATTAGTTGATTTTATGTCCCGGTCCAACGCGTTGTATATTTTAGGGGCGATAGACCAGAATTGTCGTTGAGCGAATGTGGTTCTAGTTTTTGGCACCACGCATCCCAGATTTGATGAAAAGCGGGTGTTTACTTGGTGTTGAGGAGCCACTATCAAGTCATTTTTTCGTATGTAGCATAAGCTTGTCTTAATGAATAGCTGGCGAATATCTAAGACCTTAATTTTAGTAAATAGTATTTTGGAGGGATAGGTAGGATGACATTTAAATATAATTCTGAGAATTAGTTTTTGTACTGTAATTATTGGATTAATGACGGATTCTGCACAGCCACCCCATCCCAGAATACCATATGTTGCTATCGATTGAAAAAGGGCAAAATATACGCATTTTAGAGTCGTTAGGTCTAAGATGGATCTAAGAGAGCAGAATATGTGGGAGAGTTTACGAAGTCTTTTTGTTGTTTCTTTTATATGGGTTTCCCAGCGTAGTTGGTCATCGATTATTATTCCCAAGTATTTAACTTCCTTTGAAGATTTAAGAGTTGAACACGTGCATTGAATGTTAGGTGAGGTTTCAGGAGTCTGTATGTTGAGTGAACACGAGTGGATGGTAGGTTTGGGGCAGTTATTGGGAAAGTTATGTTTGGGTATGGAAAACGTCATGTATTGTGTCTTGTCGATATTAAGTGTGAGGAGGTTTGTGTCTAGCCAATGTTTAACTTTTGTTAGGCCAATATTAGTTTTGTTTGTAACTGATTCCCATGTTTCATCATCAAATATTAGGACTGTATCATCGGCAAATGAAATTATCTTGCCTCCAATATTCATAGTGCATAGTGTGTTGATATATATGAGAAATAGAATTGGCCCTAGTACACTACCTTGAGGGACCCCATAGGACATGGATAATTTTTTGCTCATATATATTTTGTCAGAGTGGATAAGGGTTTGTTGTGTACGATTTGCTAAGTAGTTTTTAAACCATGTGTAGGCTATCCCTGTAATGCCGATCTGTTGAAGTTTTTTTTGAATGTATTGCTTTCCACACAATCACCATAGACCTACTCCAAAATAAACATTGAATCACAAAATAGTTACTAATTAAAGTTAATTAAGCAAGGAGTGTGGAGGAGGAGCAATTTAAAACTTTTTTACTTAATTATTCTTGTGAGTTTATCGAAAATAATTTGATTTATTTACTTAGATAATTAATTTTATTAATTATTGAAGTAATTCTTCTTAATTTCAATTTTTAACTATTTTCCATATACAAACTAGAATTACTCGATATTTTATTTTAGTCATTTAAAAACTCGCTTGTATCTACTTTCCATGCAGTTGGAAATACTTCCTCAGAAATAATAGATCTATTCAACTGCACAGAATTTAGTTACAAGAAGGCTATAATAACGTTATTCAAAAATAAATATGAATGTCTGTTTTTATCATCAATTTGCGTGATGTCTTCTGTTTTATAATTTCTTTAAAAAAATTACTACTTTAGGAATGTTCCACTAAATAATCATATACAGGAGTTCGGGGGTAAAGTGCGCTAACTTCGAGAGGTGATTCTACATGATTGTACAAATAAAACATATTAAAAAATAATTTTCTCGAAATTTTATGATTTTAAGGTAGTTTTTAGTAAAAGGTAAGTTTTTTTTGGATGGGAAAATAAATATTCTTCAAACAAATAAACATTAGAATATCGTTTTCACCTTTTTTACTTCTTCCATCGTGTAGGATCACCTCCCGAAGTTAGCGCACTTTACCTCCGGACACTTATATATATATATAATAAAAATATCTCATGTTTGTAAAAGCCCGTATAATATAAAATAATATGATAATATTAATATTTTTTGTCAGGTTACGAATACCGCAAGTTGCCAGTTCTGGAGGTGGATGGAAAGATCCTCAACCAATCTGTGGCCATCGCCAGATACCTGGGGAAGAGGTTTGGTCTCGTCGCGTCAGATCCCTTTACGGATGCCCTTCTTAAAGCCCTTACTGACAACTTTATGGAGGCCCAAACAAGTATTTTAAAAAATCAAATAAAAATTGAAAACTTACATATATTTGTAACACTCATATATCTTGTCAGGACGATATTAGTTCCTAAACGGAAAAAAGTGAACACATGTTCTTTTCCCAAAAAATCCTGACCCGAATGCGACAACATCTGGATGTCAATATCAGTATCAGTATTTCTATGAACACGTGTTCCGCCATCCCCATAAAAAAATCGTTTCTAACTGATACTGTGTAGGTTGTACTATACCTGTAAACAAAGGTGGAAAAAATATAATAAGCGGTGATTGTTGATTGAGGTACTAGTACATATTGAATTACGGGCTGGAAATAAGCCGACATAGCTCAGTGGTTCAGAGCACCTGACCGGACATCAGAAGGTGCGGGTTCAATTCCCGTTGGCGGCATTATTGATATTTCAGGCGACTATAATTATTTGTTTTTAATTTAATTGCTTCTAATTTATCACCTGTTCTATCTATTCTCATTTGCCTGTTAGCTTTATCGTCGAAACGTATATGTAGATAAATCTATTTCGAGACATTGCAGCGGTGATAAAAGGTTGGCTGAAGAGATTGTCACTGGCCCATAAATCGGTTGTAATTTTCTTCACCTGAAGTGGTTCAGAGCACCTGACCGGCAATCAGAAGGTGCGGGCTCAATTCCTATCGGCGCGGCGCGGCGGCGGTATTTATTTTTACTAGGTAGATATTTTCAGTTTGCATGGATATTTCAGACGAGTATTAACTTATTAAATGTTTTCAGAATTCAAGGAAGCAATTGTAAGTAAGACCCCAGAAGCTAAAAAGGAGGTTGAGGAGGCTATGACATTCTTTTTGAAAAAAATAGAGCCGCTTGCAGCTGATGGGTTCTTCTATGGAGAAAAAAGCGTAAGTAAAGATGTAAAGCTAGTATTCACTCATCGCACTTGTAAACCCATAGACTAAAATATATATATACTATCTATCAAGATACGGATGTGAAAGAATCCGGATGTCGCTAATTTACATTTGACTTTTATACATACAATGAGAAAACTTATTAAAACGAAATACTATTAATTTCTTAAAAATCTGGTCAAATTATTACGTTTTGCTAAGAATTTAAAAATTGGATAGCAGGCTACAACGAATGAATTGAAAGAGTTCCTTATAAAGTACCAGTCATAAGATAATGTTTAATGGGGACGGCGGAACACGCCTTCAAACAAATGATATTGAAATTGTCTCATTCCATCTTGGAATGTATTAGAAAAAGAACACGTGTTATTGATATATTCTGAATGACTAATATTTTATCACTAAATGATCATGCAGTCACATTTTTAACAGTATTTTGATTTTTAAAAAGCCGTACCTATTCCTTTTTCTCAATGCATACCTCAATTATTGGATACGGTATTCACAGAAATAAAAAAAAAATGCCAATCTATCTTGTTTCAATTATCTATGAGTTAAATAAATAATATTGTTTTTTCAGGCCACCTGGACAGACATTCACTTTTTCGCAGTCTCAGAGATGTTAGAACAACATTTACCTGATACTCTGAAACCCTTCCCAAACCTGACTGCCCTCACCGACAAGATCAGGAATAAGCCAAGTGTCCAGAAGTACATCAAGAGCAGACCCGAAGACAACTGGGTTCATGTTAGAGTAACTCATCATGCTAAAGAACAGCAGTGATGTTTTTTTAACCATTTAATTAAAAGTCCTAATGACATGTGAAATATCGTGGAACTTCGGATTGCTCCCAAGGTATCTAAAATGTGCTGAAAATTGCTTATATTTGAGGTTGTAGTAAAAACAAATACTATTTTAGAAACCAGATAAAATAATCTTTGAAATGTTTGTTTTTAAAATAAATATTGAGATTTTGTGATTTTGACTCGGAACGTCAATAATTTTAAAAGAATCCGATATTTATTAAACACATTTTTTTGTTAAGGGAATTAGTAAGAAAACTGTTACTTCACTTCTAATGTATAATCTAAAAAAATGCCGATTTAATTTTATCATTGCACTCTCAACACAGGCGTTTCACACCTAGTTAGATGGGTAATAAGTGATTTCTGTAACTAAATGTAATATTAAAATAATGGAAAAAAATATATATTTAATTTTTACTTTCACCTGTCAATGAAACAATCCCTCTTATTTGTACTCCTACACTTTTTTTTGTATTTTTGACTGAGAAGGATAACTATTTATCTTCCCAACGTAACAACGTACGTTGATACCACGTATCAACGCATTATAGAAAAAAAGATAAAATTACTTTTATAATGTATGGACACCAGATTGGACGGTCATTTCTGTCCTTCAGAATCTCTAATGGAATATGATGTTTGTGGCTAGTAATGACCTTCCGAGGCTTGAAGGGTTAATACTTTTGTAGTTTGTCAAAGAGTCAAATAATCATTAAGAAAAATAGAAAATAACTTTTTTTTTCTCTAACACCAAAGAGGATGCCCTGAGGAAAATAATTTCCCGCAGAACCTATATCATCTTTTGGGATGCTATGTGGATGGTTTTTGTTAAGGAAAGGAAAGAGAGGTATTTCTGCGAAGGTAAAAGGTATGAGCACTTGGGGTAACCTATGGCAGAGGTGTTAGTTATCCAATAAAAGGTTCCCGGGACGGCGGTACCCAAACCCGCCTACCAAATTGAAAAATAATAGAGTATAAAGATATTCGTAAACAACTGTTTTACGTTTTTTTTATTACTTATTCCCATATTCCTGTGTGGTTTTTGTGTGATTTTATGACACTTTTTTTTGTTTAGTTCCGCACAAACGAATTCCGGAGCCAATGAGACTATGGCATCCCCGATTATGTTGTGAGATTGAGGCTGAAGAGGGGAAATAGATTGGCAAGAGGAAGGTCGGAAATTTCCTGGCTATTCAGACCTAGTTACAAAACACGGCTAAAGCTATTTCATTTCTTAATGGTGGTCTTAGACCAGAGCGACATCGAGAGATCCTTCCTATCTGCTATGTGCCGCAAATGTGCCATAGATTATTTAAAAATAATAAATTGTCAAATCGCGTCCTCCGGATTGCTAGTCGAGAGCCTCAATCACGGAAGCCAATGAATAGATATTCACTAAGGTGAGTCTGTTTGCCTAAAGTAAAATCAATTTGATCTGACAAACTGAAACTTACTGAAAATTACAAAATGCCCTAACACTTTCTTGAATAAATAATCGATTTGGTACGACTGGGGCCTAGGAGTCAAAAGGTGTCGATGAAACTGTCAACAACAGTTTTCTTTCAAATCAGATCTCGCTATCACCACTCGTATTTTCCTAGGTTCACGTTCTACTGACCAAAGTGCTGCCCAAAAGTAAACCGACATTAATATATAACTATCAGATGAAAACCCGATATCGCGATTTTTTTCTGCTAGGCCCTGCAGGCGGCTTTTTGATGACCTTCGCCCGATTTAGTCAGGTTTCCTAATAATAGACTGTTGCCGCTTTGTATTATTATTTGAATGTGTGGAAAAATTTACTTTCCACGTAGGTTCATTTTTCAATTATTTCATCAAAGAAAAACATTTGTGTATGCGTTATATTCGTATGATGTATGTTGTATAACTTCGTTCATATAAAATTTGCTAGACGAATGAAAACAAATTTCTACTAAGCCCGTTATCCCACGGGTCGGTTAGCAATCGTCATAAACACCGAGTGCTGCAAGACCCAGCGCAGAAAATTAAGTTCGTTATAGTAAAGTAAGGGTCTGCAGCGCAGTTCAGTGTGGAACCTTTCTGCGCAGTGTCTTACAGCATTAGGTTTATGTCGATTGTTTACTGAAATTGTGCATTTTGACAGCATTTTTTACCAAATTAATGCTATGGGCGTAATCAAAACATAAGGGTTCGATAATCAATGTATCAAATGCTTCTTGATGATGGGAAAATTCTGGAAAAAATCATACCTAAATATGTACTAATGAATTTGATAATCTATTTAAAACATTAAGGTATATAGATGGAAAATGTTCCTTGCAAAATCAGTGCAAAATGTTGTTCCCGCGCGGGAAGTAGGAAGGGAAGTGTGGCGGCTGTCTACGTCGCCCGAATCCTTCCGACCGCGAACGACCTCAACGAACGGAGTCGCCGGATACCGCCCGCCGTACCACCGCCCGGAATATTTAGGTTACCAGCGCTCCCTGAGTTTTTTAACATTAAAAAGCCGATTTACCCGACTACTGATTACGGTAAAACCCCATTTACCGATGAAAGGTTATACAATTGCTTTCCCTATGTTTTCCAGTACAGTACCTTTGAATGCAAAACCATACCTTTTTTACTAAGTTTCCTAATTTCTGTAAACAATATACTTTTCTTCATATGAAGCGGTTACTTTGTGATGTGACATTATAATTTAAAATTTACAAAGTTATTGTTTAATTTTAAAATATACTTTTCACTATAATATGCTTTGAGGCTAAATACTCTCGTTTCGACTCACATTCATCGGGACTGGACTAAACTATAACTAGAAAAACTTATGATATTGCGTCGTGTAATTGTGTATTTCTTCAAAATATAATATTACTGATGTATGTTTTTGTACAATCAGTCATTGCTTTATTCATATGTAGCTAATCTGTAGCTAGGTATCTACAATTCTCTTCGTTTACTGCTACTGTTTTTCAGTTTGTAATATGCTTTGCAATGTGTTATTATTGTCTGTAAACAAATTTAATAAATAAATTTATATGCCAAAGATTTAACTTCAGGCGTTATGGATTTCCATTTATTTTACAAGATTTTAACATCACTTTGAAGTTTATACAATCATCATTATGTTTGTATCCGACGGTTGATGTTTATGTTGCTTGTGTAGTTGGTCATTTTGGTTGGATAGGGTTCTAACTTTGCCTTACCATGTTCAAAGGTGTCAAAGTTTACAAAGATATTTCTGATTTTGAGGTTCAATCTCGTGTAAATCATTTTAGTTAAACACATTTTATTGGAAAATATTTCAATAGGACGTGACCCTATCTTGAAGGTGCGGGTTCAATTCAAGTCGGCGGCATTTATTTTTACTCGGGAGATATTTCCAATTTTATGAATATTTCAAGCGACTAATTAATGCTCATAATAATTTGTTATCCTTTGTACTATGCATAAAAAACCATGTCTTATAAAAGTTAGTTTTTCATTAAAAAATAATATAAAATTTGTGGTAAGCACCAGATTTTATTATTCTAGACGATGAATTAGTAACGTTCCGAGAGATCCCTGTAGAAACATTTGAGTTTTTAAGAATAATTACAAATAATGAAAATTAGCCCCACGGAAAGATCAATTTTCTAGGCCTGCAAGGGCTAAATTGACCGTAGGTCCGTCCATTACGCCGAGTATTGTTTTTAAACGACTTATGTCGCTAAGATTCCCACTTTATCTTAGAGATTTGACAGGGAAAATTCAACCGCAGGTGTTTCCAATACACCAGGGCCGTGCGTCAATTTTTTTTTGACTGGTTTCTTCACTTACATCTTTAAGATTCTGGCATTATTTTAGGGTTTTTTCTCGTCTTTAATAGGACACGTTCGAGGAATGCAAGTTTAAAGCTAAACGGTACAAGGATCAGCATTAACAGTTTTTACGAGTTTATACATGATGTAGGTTTAAAGTATAATATAAGTATAAATTCAATTTTCATACAATCACTAGGTAATCTGTTTTAAATTTTAAAATTGTGTATTTAGTTTCAAGTTGCTTTACATCGTCTTCATAATGTTTGTAAGTTGAATATCACTTTGTTCTCTCAGCTATGTTTTTACTTATGTTTTAAATATGTTAATTCATTTCTGTTTTTTTTATTTGATTTGATTGAGCGTTGTATATTTTCGTAGCATAGAATTTAATATTTCTCTGTCCAAACAGATGTATTCAAACTGGGAGTAAACCATTATATTTAGGCTTATTGCTCTGGTTGAGTATTCATGTTGAGCAGTGGATTATTCAGATTTCTTTTTTTTAATTAAATGTTATTTTAATGATGTTTTACTTACCATACTTATTAGTATCACTCTATTCAAGCGCCAATGCATCAAAAGAATTATTGATATTGATAACATTGAGATTAAAACATTTTTTTGAGTAAATATTTGATAACTTTTCGTAAATCAGATTACATTTTTTTTAAAATACCGAATAGGAAAGGCATCACAAACAAATGGTTTTGAAAACAAAATCTTATTTTGATACTATAATATATTTAACCAATAGGAATATTTAACGATATGTTTATCAATCTTTCAAAAATGATGACCTCCGTGGTCGAGGGGTAAGGCTGTCCCGGTATGCACAAGTAAATTTTATTTGATTTATTGGAATTTGTATTTTTTCACAAATTACTCTTCTCAAATAATATATAGTATATTTGCTGCAAGTCCCAGAGTGGAAAATACTCTCAGTATCGCGCTGATGTTGTACTACTATTCAGAATTGAAACGTTGCTTGAAATGGCTTTGGCCATGTTTAGTGACCAGATCTGACTTCAGTACTTCCCCACCTTCCTCTTCTACATCTCCTTCCCCTCCCCATTACCTTCATCCTGATTTTTGCTGTACAATTCTAAAGTCAGTCATCGTCGTTTCAAACATAATAAGTAGCCACTAAATGTTCCACCGATCCGTCTAGAAGTAAATGATCTACTTGTAACCTCACAAGTTAAATATCTGGGACATATATATAGTCCTGCTGGATTAAAAATTTAAATAAAATTAATAACATGCCCCAATTGGGGATGCCTTAGTCTCACTCCAGACGGTTAGGAGCAGTTAGGATTCGTGTGCGGTATTCACAGAAAAAAAATAAAAGGTAATAAAGAAGCTTTTAATATTTGAAACTGTTATTTCGTGGTGGAATTCCATTATAAATATATATAAAGAACACAATTTTAAACTTTTTTCCACTTGTTTTTATTTGACCGTGACCGGTTTCAGCCTGTTAGGGCCATCTTCAGACTGGTACAATTTTTGTCTTAAACTAGGGTTTATATACGTTGGGTAAATCCTTAAATTGATAGTCCTAATAGGCATAATTATCATAGTTCTACAGATAAATTCATTTGATTTTAATAACAATACTTATTTGGGAAATATCATATTTCACGAAAAAACCCCTCATAATTCAAACCAACCTACTATGTTAACCCCTCCCCTCAATGTAATTTGCCTATGTATATAAACCCTAGTTTAAGACAAAAATTGTACCAGTCTGAAGATGGCCCTAACAGGCTGAAACCGGTCACGGTCAAATAAAAACAAGTGGAAAAAAGTTTAAAATTGTGTTCTTTATATATATTAATAAAGAAGCTATTTATCGTAGAACGCACCAAATGTATTTTTTTACAAGTTTTTTTCCCTCGAACCATTAGAACCTTAGGGCAAGCAGTGATTTGAGGAAGAGAAAAATCCTCTAAAATCATTTTTTAACCATGTATATAATTTTTTTCTTTGGTTTGGTTATAATTGAATCTTCCTTCCCAGAGACTGGCTCTTAACCGCTGTAATCTTTAAAAATGTCTTTTAAGACTATGTATATTATTTATATATAATATATATATTGTTTGACCGAGAATTGAACCCTCCTTCCCAGAGACCGGAGTCAACCGCGCTTAAACCAAGATTTTGTAGAACCGACTATTATTTCCTATATTAACTGCTGTAATGTATCAAATTTCAGATAAATGCTTACATGTCCGTGTGTGTATAAGTGATTGCCCACCATAGAATTGATAGAATGTAATTTCATAGACAACAAGTCTATCTGCCGGGTTTAGGTCAGTTTGAAGTGGGTTAGTTTCAAGTACCAAGATTTGCAATCATTAATTCACCAAAAAGTAATCGAAATTCAAATAGCTGAGTCTAATGAAAAAGAATTATTTTAATTCTATTGACATTTAAAATTCAATTTCTATTTATTGACACTTGGGTTGGAAGCAGTGGTTTCCAAGGTGGGCGGTACCGCCTCCCTGGGGGGCGTTGGTATGATTAAGGGGGCGGTGGTGACGACGAGGGAAAATAGCGTGTGAAAGGCTACAGATAACTTACTGATATATAAGACTGTTAATTTATTAAACATCTGGTCAAATTATTTGTTTTTCTGTTAAAATAGTGACTGCAGGCCTTTTAACAAATGATTTGACAGAGTTCCTAACAGATAATCAGTTAAAAACGAATGTTTTATGAAGATGGCGGAACACCTGTTCATACAAATACTGATATATGTCTTATATATTAAAAAAAGAACAAGTGTTCTCGGTATATTCGCAAAGACTAATATTTTATTAGGAAACTGGCTTGGTTTTTTGGCATGTTAAGTTTTCTCTGTGTACAAGGGGGCGGTGAATGACTGAAACGGAGGTGAGATAATTCATAAAATACGTCTTCTAAATTAAATCAAACTCTGCATATAATCTGTATTGATGGGTCAGTAATTTTTTTGTTATTTTGATAGTATTTTTTCAATAATGCATTTTTCAATTTAGAAAGCAAAATTTCCCATTTACTAATAATCTCAGGATTTTGAACATCTACCTACACACTTCCATCATTATAAGAGGAAATGTGGTTTGAGCTATGATGGAGACTAAACTAGTAGAGGACATTTTTATATTATTTTATTTTGTTTTCAAGTAATAGTCAAATTATTTATAAAAACAACGAAATGGTTTAGAATACCTGACTTGATACTTTTTAACAAAAAGACTATAAAAATAGATACAACTTTGTATTCAAATCAGTAAAACGCCTTTAACCATTCGTGTTGGTCGTCAGTATTAAAAGCGCAGAATAAAACAAAAGTGAGTACCTACCTATACATTATTTTAGCTTTCTGGACATATAGTATCAACTTGTATTTTGTGTTTTGAGAAAACGATGACAGAAGATTATTAGACGATTTTTTTTAAATGTAGAAGTCAAACTACTCCAATATACAAAAGATTTTTTATCAGTATAACAGAGATTGTTATTATTTGTATAAATACGTTTTAAATTGAAATATATTAAATTTTATAACTGTAAAGAAATATATTTATCAATGACAGTGAAATTAGATGCATACCATAACTACGTGATTTTTTACATCACAAAGTAGGTGAATTCACGGATATTTCTGCATTTTTAACCCAAAATTTACGCACCTGTCTGTGTTTCTTTTGAATTACACGAGCGACTTATTAAATTAGTATGTGTAAGATTGTAAAACCATACTTGTTGTTAGCAAATAATGTCATCGGGTCGGGGTTCAGATAAATTTGCATTTTACCATAAAATTTTAACAACCATTGAAGAATATTTTTTTGTTACCATGGCCTTATAAATTCATAGAAAACAACAAAGTTATGCTGTACAATGACATCTAGATTTGATTAATCACTAAATGGCGCTATATAAAGTCTATCAATAATTATTATTTTATATAAATAATCAACCTTAACACTAGAGACTTGTAGAAATAAGCACTGCATCACAGGAATATTCATAGTTATCAATAAATTATGTGTTCAAAAACAGCGATGATCTCCTGCTATCTTCCTCCTATTCCAGACTTAGCTGTATTTGCCTCTAGGCTATCCATCTTCCTAAGCCTACGTTCATCTGCAGGCTATTACAGCTAAACCTTTTCGGTAGTTGTTATTGGTTATCTTCCATCCTTGCCACAAACCCTGACCAGCGGTAGATACCGTCCCAGTTATAAATATATTTTAATAACGATTTCATTTTTCTTCTAGACAACAGAAAACATGACTGATTCAAAGTTCAAGCTGACATATTTCACCATAAAAGGGCTGGGAGAGTCCATCAGGTACATATTCGCCTATGCTGATATAGACTTTGAGGACAAGAGAATTGCACAAAAAGATTGGCCAACGCTTAAAGAAAGTGAGTATTTATTATTGAAATAATCTTCTATAATCCTGGTAATACATTTGTCTTGAGGGAAGATAGTGTTCGTTCTACCGATATTTCAATATAAGGTATTCCGAAGAACTAGCGTCGTTGTTACTTTCGGCATCGGGCATATTATGCTCAGCTTTACTACTCATCTAATTTTTTAACACCTTTAAATATTATTTCGATAAATAAGAAAACTTATAGATATAAAATATTTTTAATTTATGTAAAAAATTCTTCAAATTATTCGCAATCTGGTTAAAAGGGGACTGCAGAATCTTAACGAATGAATTGATCGGTAGCCTGTTAAAATCTTAGTAAAAAATGAATGTATTATAGCGATGTCGGAACCCGTGTTCATAAAAATCATAATATTTTCGCATTTCGACAAAATATATTTTCAGGACAAATGCAGGCACACGAACAAGTGTTCCGGTGTATTAAGAATGTTCTAAAAGCCTGCAATCCCGTTTTTAACCGGATTTCAATAAATCAGCACTGCACATTTTTCTCCGTAAATCTTCAAGTAACCTTAAGTTCTTAAACTTACGAACGAAATCGTTTGAATTTATTTAATTCCATAAAAATCCCACATTATTTATTTATTTAAGGCAAATTTGGAAGAAACTTGATTATACTGAAACAATGAATGGTAATTGAAAAATATATACATTCTGAAAATGTTTTAGGACTGGCAAAAAAATTAAGGAATTTTTTTTTTTAATCGCTGTGAATCTGAATACGGATGTGGTTCGTTTTTTGTGTCAGGTTTCGAATACCACCAGTTGCCAGTGCTGGAGGTGGATGGAAAGACCATCAACCAATCTGTGGCCATCATCAGATACTTGGGAAAGAGGTTTGGTCTCGTCGCCTCAGATCCCTTGACAAATGCTCTTCTTGAAGCCCTTACTGACAACGTTAGAGATGTCCAAGCAAGTATGATTATTTATAAATAAAATTTAAAGCTTATACCGTCCATATTTTGTTATTATTATGTCTTGTCAGGTCCAACCAAGTAAAAAAAGGTCAACAGTTAAGCAACCTGTATTTTGTTATAATATTCGAATTATTTGTTGTCAGGAATTCCGTGAATTAGCGTTTGGCAGGAATTAAGATGCGAATCTCACTTTATGGTCATAATAATTCGGTCATTTTTGTTTTTAATGCATTTATTTGATTTTTACTATTGTTAACGGTAATGAATTAATGCAAATCTTGGAAGTTGAAATTAATCAACTTTCCGACATTTGATCGAGCTGAAACTCGGCAGATAGACTCAATGTCGATGACAATGCATTCTATTAACTTTTACATTAATAAATAATAATAAATTTCGGTCCCACCCGCTCCGGCATCTGATAAGGTCGGTAGCGCGTTTGGGTCCGGTGCCTAGGAACAGTTGGCACCAGACCCAAACGTCGTTTACCCAAAAGTTGTCCAATCTTCAGTCAAACCAAAATAAAAATTCATTTTTAAAAGACATTTTAAAATAGATGTTTTATAAGTAAAAAAACATACCTTTTTAACGGTTTACGTATTTGCCAATTTATGTTTAAAAATTACTAATTATAAATTATAACGTGTTAGCTTTGTCCTTTATGGTATTTTGGTTTTATTAGACGTCCTGTTACTGGATTTTCTAGTTACATATTGCACGTCCTTATCCTTTGTCTTTGAATGTTCTAGTTGCATGTTGCACATCATGGATCTATGTCTCTCTGAATGTTCTAGTTGCATATTGCACGTCCTTGTCCTTTGTCTCAGAATGTTCTAGTTGCATGTTGCACGTCATGGATCTATGTCTCTCTGAATGTTCTAGTTGCATATTGCACGTCCTTGTCCTTTGTCTCAGAATGTTCTAGTTGCATGTTGCACGTCATGGATCTATGTCTCTCTGAATGTTCTAGTTGCATATTGCACGTCCTTGTCCTTTGTCTCAGAATGTTCTAGTTGCATGTTGCACGTCATGGATCTATGTCTCTCTGAATGTTCTAGTTGCATATTGCACGTCCGTGTCCTTTGTCTCAGAATGTTCAAGTTGCATGTTGCACGTCATGGATCTATGTCTCTCTGAATGTTCTAGTTGCATATTGCACGTCCTTGTCCTTTGTCTCTGAATGTTCTAGTTGCATATTTCACGTCCTTGTCATTTGTCTCTGAATGTTCTAGTCGCATATTGCACGTCCTTGAGTTTTGTTTCTGAATGTTCTAGTTGCATATTGCACGTCGTTGTTTTTTGTCTCTGAATGGTGTAGTTGCATATAATTTTGTATAAAATGTATTTTGGTAACGGTTCGATTACCATCATATTATATAACTAAATATCATCGCGTTCAATTACAGCATCTGTTTTACTGTAAGCCAATTTAGCTCCTTTAAAATTTAGTTTCTTATGAAAAATCTGTTTCGGTTAAGTAATATTCTCATTTTTCATTCAATTTGGCAAAAGTCATTAATATTTATCGATATATCAATATCACGTAATTTATTGAGATAAGATTAAGATTATGAAGAAAAAAATCACGATTGTGTACTTTTGTTCTTTCGTTCAAGTGCAACTTGAATACACCTTTATTAATATCACCCGATTCACACACACGCAAATTTATTATCATAGCATCGCAATTTATTATTATCACTCGATGAACCTAGGCATCCCTGCTAAATCAACAAACGTAGCTAACCACTTGGCTATCCGGATCACTGATCCTTAATAACTTACTAATAAGTTGTATGTATAATATTATAATACGTTGGTATCTACTAAAAAACATTCACACCAAAAAAGTACTTAAATAAAAATATTTATATTTAAAAAAAATCTGTTTAATATTTACTCGATTAGCTCAGCCTTGAAGTTAATCACACCTAGGCATATAAAAGAGTTCGTCCGATTCGTGTATTCGAACCACCAATAATCGACAACTTGGTCGATGAATCGAACATATTAAGATTAGATGATTTGGTTCGGTTTGGCACTAGGTAATGTAATATACGCATATCTAGAGATTTTTACTGTGACTTTATTAATCGAGCACCTATGACGTATGTTCATCCAAAATATTAAAATAGGTCAACTCAAGTCGAGTTCAACAAATATTTGTCAAAAATGTAGTGACACACTCATGTTCGAATCAGAGTGCGATCATATTTTTTAAGTTGAATGAATAGTAATTTCTTTAAAATGTACCTTTAATTTATTTCAGAATTCAAAGTAGCCAAGACCCCTGAGACCGTAAAAGAAGCTAAAGAAGCTGCAGCATTCCTTTTGGCAAAACTAGAGCCACTTGCAGCAGATGGGTTTTTGTATGGAGAAAAGAGTGTAAGTAAAGAGTGTATTAAATGATAACTGTGTCATACAATGTGGTCCCTTGGGACAACACGGTTCTGCCTGCCATGAAACTGGGATACTTAGATTCAAAGATTGAACAACGAATCATCAAACATTCCAATTTCGGTTGTCGGTGCGTGCAATGTGAAATATTCCTGTCTGAAATTATTCACGATTAATGAACTCAAATTTGCTTTGATTTTAAGTGTCATTTTCATAATTTGAACTGGTTGTGTGAAGTATAATTAAGAAAATCATTAGTGTAGGTAGGTACACCTTAATTACAATATTTTAAAACAGAGAAATATTTTTAGTGAATTTTTCAAAATTGGAATGATAATATAGTAAATAACAATTGAAATTTACAAAAAATAAATGTGAGGAACGTTTTGTGAATGAACTTTGTTACTTTTTCAGATAATTACATGCAAAAAAGTGGCATTTAGCTAAAAAAACGCTTACCAAAAAATATTAGAACCTATATTTCTTCAGATAGACCAAAAAAGCAATCAAGTTTTATTAGATTATTTTAATTCATTTTTTGTCAAAATGCCATATTTTTGCATCCATTGTTCTTAAACATAAATATAATACACTTACAATACGTTCCGCAGGTTATTTTTTTTCACAAATGTCAAATTTTCTCAGTTTCACGTAATTGGCAGATGGAAACTTGTTGTTGCAAGGTAATAATATTCAAACGAAAACATGTTGCCCCAAAAATATTTTATCCGTGACTTTTAGAACTAATAGATTTCATCTAAAAAATAAATATAAGAGTTTTAAATTAGAAATATATACAATTTCTTGTGAATCTAAGTTCGTAAGTTGGAAATATTTTTGGTAATGTTTTAAAGAGAAAAACCTAAGAATTTTTCATACAGAGAAAGTCAAATTCATTTTTGTTATCACGTTGAATTTGTAGGATTCCGTTTTAATTTTATTTTTTTATATTATCAATATATAATTTTTAACAAGTATTGCTTTGTATGTATTATTACGCGTGACAGTTGTTTTGACTTCCGAAGACAGTTTTAAAGTCTTCAGAAGGCCAAACAAATCATATTAACATTAAATATACAGACTTTGATTATAAATAAACGCCTTTTAAATAATAAAAACATCAAATGTAAAAAAAAACTTTAAGAATGGAAATAATTTTTTTTTTAAATATAAAAAACAAAAAGTCAATTTTGGTTAAATATCATATGGAACCTTGTTGTTCTATGGGAAAACTTTTCCGATTTGAACTCCAATATCGACGATTTGCACAAGCCCGTTTGCAGTTCAATAGATTCATTATTTATTTTTAAAAAATCTATAATTAATTTTTTTTATTGTTTTCACCCGAAGTATGATTAAATTGAGTGCTTGTTATGAAATAAGTCAATGTTATGCCTGAACCTCGAAAGATGTGAAATTGTTTGGTCGAATTCAAACTCTATATCTGTCTTTTAGGCTACCTGGACGGACATCCATTTTTTCTCATTTTGTGAACTGATGGACCAACACTCCTTTGGCACTCTAAAGAACTTCCCAAACCTGACTGCCCTCACCGACAAGATCAGGAATAAGCCAAGTGTCCAGAAGTACATCAAGAACAGACCTGAAGACAGCTGGGTTCATCTCGTAAATCATGGAAAATAATTGCATCAACGTAGTTAACAAGCAACTACAAATACAACATTTGGACAAAAAAACTTCCTATACTATGTTACTAAAGTCTCCAAAAGCATCCCACTCTTATTCAAAACTCACTTCAATATTTTAACTTTTAAAACTGAAATAAAAAGCTGGATACAAAACATAGGAAAATCAGAAAAATACAACAAATGAAACTGAAACCATTGAACTGAAGAAAAAAAACACAATCCCAATGAGAAAATAATTGTATCTATTTGTTAAATAAACTAATTATTACTATTGTTTTAAATAGATTTGTTAAAAATTTGAAACATAGCAATGAAAATCATTATATTTTTTAATAGTAGAATAAAGATATTAATAAAAATTATTTTTCAATATTGTTTCCTTATTCCTGTGTGTTTTACGTGTGATTTTAATAAATATATAAACGATTTAGAAATTTAATGCCTGCAGGAAGTTCATCTTCAAGCGAAATCGATGTTTACGCTATTATAAATCTTTATAGGTAGTACGGAAAACCTGTTTGTAGGTGTTTTTTTACAATAAACACACAAATATTTTTACGTAAAGAAAAATACTAGCGTTTCTTCAGCATAAACTGACAACTAAACTGAAGCGACGCGTCGTCGAGATTTCAAACAAGACATTACTTGAGTTTATATTATTTTGAATAATATTTTGGATATTTAAATTTTAGATACACTATCAATGCTAGAAACAAAACAGTCGAAAAATAATGAATCTACGGCGGTTTGGTTGTTAGTGAGGTTATGGCATTAGTTTCGAAAATTCAACAATTGGTGGCGATTCTGGTGTAGTGATTTCAGAAGCTACTGTATGAACTGTGCGCGACAAGTTGTTTGCAAGTATCGGATACTTGCATATCCCTGTGGACGGAGTACCTTAGGATGGAAATGACTCATCCCTCTTATCAGTGTCACGCCTTCCACTCCCAATGTGCTAATAGACTTTTCGATCCAAATCTGTAAAATGAGTTGCATAATATTTGATAACTTTTCTTATGAAATCTGCATTATGGTCACGCAATCAAAATGTAACATCCTATCCGAATAATAGCTAGGCAAGGCGAAGTAGATAACATTACGAATACCTACTATTAATTGGAACCACTTAATTTTTACGGCCCTCGTGGTCGAAGGGTAAGGTTCTCGACTAGCAAGCTGGAGGTTGCGGGTTCAACTCCGGGCGTACGAAAGGAAATTTTATTTGAATATTTTATGTTATTTCATAAATTACTCTTTATATATAGAATATTTGCGGCACATTCGCGAGTGGAAGATACTCTTAGTATCGCCCTGGTATAAGACTAACATTCAGAATTGAAACATTGCTTTAATCGGCTTGGGCCGTGTTTGGTGACCAGATCTGAATAGCCAGGTACTTCCCCACCTTCCTCTTCCCCATCTCATTCCCCTCCCCATTATACTCAGACTCACAACATAAACCAACTGTGGATGGTTACTCTCACTAGCTCCAGACGGTTGGGAGCAGTAGGGACTCGTACATTTTCACATTAAAAAAAAACTAAAATAACAATTAAAAAATTACATACATACAACAATGTAATGCCTTGGATCCGTAGCCAAGGATCTTAACCCAACGGCCATGTAAGCCAAACAAACGTTACGTCTATTATTGTTTTAAATCGGAAATACGTAATCTTTATTAAATCGTTTGTTTTTAATCGTCACTTTTACATGAAGATAATATCTAAAAAAAAAAAGGGTATTATAGAGACCATCCTTAAAGCTCCCAAAAGAACGTCAACAAAAGTAATCTTCAAAGCTTTTGCAGTCAAAATAATCAATGTTTTAATTAAACATTTTGAAAAATCAAAGACAACGAAGAAACACGACGCTCACATTTTAATTATTTCTTATGAACGTATTACTAAAATCTCGAATGTTTTTCGAGGAATCACTACGGACATAAGTTATTTATATTTAAGATTAATAAAAACAATATTTTAATTAAAACGGTTTGAAAATTTTATAAAACTACGATTTTCTAGACGATGAATTAGTAACTTCCCGAGGGATCCCTCTTCAATTCCCACGGAAAGATCTTTCCTGGGCCTGCTAGGGCAAAGTCGATCGAAAGTCGGTCCATTAAGCCGGACCGAGCGTCGAATATTGTCTTTACACTTTAAGGTTCTGGCATTATTTTAGGGTATTGTCTTATCTTAAACAGGACACGTTCGATGAAGGCAAGTTTAAAGGTAAAAGGATTACCAGAATAACATTATTTATTAGTTTCAATGACAACGTTTGTACATGATGTAGATGTAAAGTATAATATAAGTATAAATCCAAACATTTTTAGAGTCCTACTCACTGGAGTTTCTTGTTCTGAGGCGGTCTGTAGTTTTTGAAACGTTTGTATCAGTTTCAAGTTGTCTTTACAACGTATACATAATGTTTATAAGTTGAATATCACATTGTTTTCTCAGCCATGTTTTTACTTTTGTTTTAAATATATTAATTTCCGTTATTTTTATTTTGTTTGATTTAGAAAAGCATTGTATAATTTCGTAGCATAGAATTTAATATTTCTCTGTTCAAAAGATGTATTCCAACAGGTAGTAACAAATATTTTTGGCTTATTTCTCTGGTTGAATATTTATGTTGAGCAGTGGATTATTCAGATATGTTTTTTTAGTTCAAAATAAAAATAAAATTTTATTAAAGTTTTCATGATCATTATCAATTATCATACTTATAATTATCACGCCAATCAAGTGCAATGCGTCAAAAGATTTACTGATAAATCACTGAGATATGCGAATATTTTTTGAGTAAGTATTTGATAACTTTTTGAAGATAAATGATCGAACAGATATATTTTTCAAAAATGCCGAATAGGAAATGCATCACAAACAAATGGTTTTGAAAACCAACATCGTATTTTGATACTACAATATATTTAACGAAGTAGGTAAATGTAACGATATATCAATCTTTCAAAAATGAAGGCCTCCGTGGTCGAGGGTTAAGGCTCTCGACTAGCAAGCCAAAGATCGCGGGTTCAAATCCCGGCGTTCGCAAGTAAATTTTATTTGATTAAAATTAAAATATGTAATATAAAAAAAATTGTATATTTGCTGCATGTTTCAGATAGAAGATACCCTCAGTATCGACCTGTTGTCATTCCACCATTCAGAATTGAAACTTTGCTTGAAATGGCTTTGGCCATGTTTGGTGACCAGATCTGAATAGCCTGGTACTTGACCACCTTCTTCTCCCCCGTCTCCTTCCTCTCGCTATTACCTTCAGCCTTATAACATGCCATAGTCTCACTGACTCCAGGTGGTTGGGAGCAGTTGGGACTTTTGTACAGTTTCACAAAAAAATCGTAATAAAGAAGCTGTTTATCGTAGAATTCACCAAATGATTTTTTTTATTAGTTTGTTTTCCTCAAATTATTAAAACCTTGGGGCAAGCAGTGATTTAATGAGAAAAAAATAACCTCTAAAAACATTTATAACTATGCACTTAATTTTTTTTCGCTAAACCAGTCAAACGGTTTGGTTTTGATTGATTCTTCCTCCTGGGGGACTGGCTCTAGACCGCTGTAATCTTTTCGTTAAACCAGTCAAACGGTTTGGTTATGATTGATTCTTCCTCCCGGAGGACTGGCTCTAGACCGCTGTAATCTTTTCGTTAAACCAGTCAAACGGTTTGGTTATGATTGATTTTCCTCGGGGACTGGCTCTAGACCGCTGTAATCTTTTCGTTAAACCAGTCAAACGGTTTGGTTTTGATTGATTCTTCCTCCCAGAGGACTGGCTCTAGACCGCTGTAATCTTTTCGTTAAACCAGTCAAACGGTTTGGTTATGATTGAATCTTCCTCCCGGAGGACTGGCTCTAGACCGCTGTAATCTTTTCGTTAAACCAGTCAAACGGTTTGGTTATGATTGATTCTTCCTCGGGGACTGGCTCTAGACCGCTGTAATCTTTTCGTTAAACCAGTCAAACGGTTTGGTTATGATTGTATCTTCCTCCCGGAGGACTGGCTCTAGACCGCTGTAATCTTTTCGTTAAACCAGTCAAACGGTTTCGTTTTGATTGATTCTTCCTCCCGGAGGACTGGCTCTAGACCGCTGTAATCGTTTCGTTAAACCAGTCAAACGGTTTGGTTATGATTGAATCTTCCTCCCGGGGGACTGGCTCTAGACCGCTGTAATCTTTTCGTTAAACCAGTCAAACGGTTTCGTTTTGATTGATTCTTCCTCCCGGAGGACTGGCTCTAGACCGCTGTAATCGTTTCGTTAAACCAGTCAAACGGTTTGGTTATGATTGAATCTTCCTCCCGGGGGACTGGCTCTAGACCGCTATAATCTTTTCGTTAAACCAGTCAAACGGTTTGGTCATGATTGAATCTTCCTTCCCGGGGACTGGCTCTAGACCGCTGTAATCTTTTCGTTAAACCAGTCAAACGGTGTGGTTATGATTGATTCTTCCTCGGGGACTGGCTCTAGACCGCTGTAATCTTTTCGTTAAACCAGTCAAACGGTTTGGTTATGATTGTATCTTCCTCCCGGAGGACTGGCTCTAGACCGCTGTAATCTTTTCGTTAAACCAGTCAAACGGTTTGGTCATGATTGAATCTTCCTTCCCTGGGCCTGGCTCTAGACCGCTGTAATATTTTCGTTAAACCAGTCAAACGGTGTGGTTATGATTGATTCTTCCTCGGGTACTGGCTCTAGACCGCTGTAATATTTTTGTTAAACCAGTCAAACGGTGTGGTTATGATTGATTCATCCTCGGGGACTGGCTCTAGACCGCTGTAATCTTTTCGTTAAACCAGTCAAACGGTGTGGTTATGATTGATTCTTCCTCGGGGACTGGCTCTAGACCGCTGTAATCTTTTCGTTAAACCAGTCAAACGGTTTGGTTATGATTGAATCTTCCTCCCGGAGGACTGGCTTTAGACCGCTGTAATCTTTTCGTTAAACCAGTCAAACGGTTTGGTCATGATTGAATCTTCCTTCCCGGGGACTGGCTCTAGACCGCTGTAATCTTTGAGTGAGGATTGAACCTTCCTTACCATTTGTTGGTAGGACCGACATTTATTTAGTATTTTAACTTAAGTAATATTATCAAATTTCACAAAAATGCGTATATGTCCACGTGTGTATACGTGATTCCCAACATAGAGTTTATAGAATGTATTTTCATCTGACAAGTATCAGCTTGTTCATTATCATATCATTTGACATCCGGCATAGTCCAGTGGTAACGCATTGGACTGCCATTCCTAAGGTCGCGGGTTCGAACCCGGCGTGCGCAAATAAATTTTATTTGATTAATTTGTGTTATTTCACAATTAATTAATTAAAATTGATTAATTTGTGTTATTTCACAATTAATTAATTAAAATAATATATAGTATATTTGCGGCATGTTCCAGAGTGGAAGATACTACCAGTATCGCCCTGGTGTAAGACCACCATTCAGAATTGAAACGTTGCTCCAAATGGCTTTAGCCGTGTTTAGTGACTAGATCTGAATAGCCAGGTACTTCCCCACCTTCCTCTTTCCCTTCCCCACTTACCTTCAGCCTCACAACATCCCCCAATTGGGGATGCCATAGTCTCACTGGCTCCAGACGGGAGCAGTTGGGACTCTTGTGAGGTATTCACTATAAAAAAAAATAAAAAAAAGCTATGATCTATGATCAAGGAGGTCAGCGGAGACGATGAAGGCAAATGGGGTGCAGTGAAAGGCTACAGAAAACTTACTGATAATAAATACTGTTAATTTATTAAAAATTGGTCAAATTATACGTTTTCCTGTTAAAAACGGGACTACAGAGCTATAACTAATGAAATGACAGAGTTCCTAATAGATTATCAGTTAATAGTGAATGTTTTATAAGGACGGCGGAACACGTGTTCATACAAATACTGATATGTCATATTTATTAGAAAAAGAAAACGTGTTCTCGATAGATTCTGAAAGACTAATATATATATATATATATATATTTTTTTTTATATATATATATTAACTCCACACAGGAGGCCCTGAAGAAAATAATTTCCCTCAGGGCCTATGTCATCTTTGGGGATGCTGTGTGGAGGGTCTTTTTGTGGAGAGGAAGGAGTGAACATGGGTCATGAAGAGTCCCATGTTGTAGGAGGGAGGAAACACAGAGGCCGGTAGCTCGTTCCACAGCCGAGCTGTTGAACTTAAGAACGAATCGTAGAAGCGACCCGTTCTCATGTGACAAATGTCAACCGTGTACAAATGTTGGGCGCGCGTTTGGCGTGTATCCCGACTACGCACCGGTGCCGAAGGGATCAATGACGCTAGTTCCTCAGAGCATCTTCCATTGTAATACCATAATTTTATCAGGAAACTGGCATGCTTTTTGAACAAGATCATTATTCCTCGTGTACAAGGCAGGGGGCGGTGAAAGACTGAAATGGGGATGAGATATATTTAAAAAAATAGGTTTTATTAATTAATTCAAATAATTCTTAGGTACACCACTGCATATTAACTGTATTATTGATGGGTTAGTGGCATGTTTGTTATTTTGATGATATTTTTTTCAAAAACACCTTTTTAAATTTAGAAAGCCACATTTCTGATTTGCTAATAATCTCAGGATTTTGAACATCTACGCACTTCCATCAATATAAGAGGAAATGTGGCATAAACAAAAATGGGGACTAAACTAGTAGAGGACATGTTTAGATGGTTTATTTTTTTGTTTTCAGGTAATAGTCAAATTATTTATAAAAAGAATAAAATGGTTTAGAACACCTGAAATTTTTTTTACCAAAATGACTATAAAAATAGCTACAACTTTTTATTCAAATCAGTAAAACGCCTTCAACCATTCGTGTTGGTCGTCATTAAAAGCGTATAGTAAAACAAAAGTAAGTACCTACCTATACAAGTATTTTAGTTTTTTGGTTATTTGGTATCAACTTGTTTTGGTGTTTTGAGAAAACGATGACAGAAGATTATTTGACGATATTTTCAATATGTCGAAATCAAACTACTCCAATATACATAAGTTTTTTTTATCAGTATAATCTGTCATACTTTTTTTTTAATACATTTTAAATTAAAAATATATAAAATTTTATAATTGTAAAGAAATTTATTTAACAATGACGGCGATATTAGATACAAACCAAACGTGTCTTTTAAACCACAAAGTTGGTAAGAATATAAAACCATACTTGTTTTTGGCAGATAATATTATTGGGTCGAGCCTAACCTAATTTGAAAATTTACAACAACCATTGAAGAATATTTTTTTGTTACCATGGCTTTATTTATATTCATAAAAAAAACAACAAAGTTACGCTATAAAATCACATCTAGATGGGATTGAATCACGAAAATGCCGCAGTATAAAGTTGATCAATACTTATTATTTTGTATAAATACTCAACCTATACACTAGAGACTTGTAGAAATCACGGGAATTTTCACCGTTATCACTAAATTATGTTCTCACAATCAGCGCCGATCTCCTGCTATCTTCCTCCAATTCCATGCTGTTTTTGCCTCTAGGCTATCCATCTTCCTAAGTCTTTGTTCGCTGCAGGCTTATTACAGCGAAACCTCTTTGGTATTGTTAGATCTTCCATCTTTGCCACAAACCCTGCCCAGCAGTAGATACTGTCCCAGTTATAAATACTCGTATATTTTATTGATGATTTCATTTTTCTTGTAGACAACAGAAAACATGACAGATTCAAAGTTCAAGCTGACATATTTCACCTTGAAGGGGCTGGGAGAGCCCATAAGGCTCCTGTTCGCCTATGCTGATGTAGACTTTGAAGACAAGAGAATTGCACAAGAAGATTGGCCAACGCTTAAAGAAAGTGAGTATTTATTGTTGAAACACTCTTCTGCAATCCTGGTAATACAATAATCTTTATAATCAATAATATTCTACAATCCTGGTCTGGCGGGAAGATAGTGTTTGTACTACCGATATTTCAATATTAGGTGCTATTAAATTATATACCGATTAATAAGTAGTTGCAAATAATATCACGATACCAGAGCTAACCTTTCAAGAGTATTCGTTGCTTCAGAAAAAGTTGAGTGTCAAATCTAACGTTTTCTTCATATCCTATCTTGGAAAAATAATCTTCTAATATCCTTATAAAAAAGGAGAAAACTTACAGATATAAAATATTGGTAATTTATTAAGAATTTCCTCAAGAAAACTGGACTGTAGACCCTTGAATGAATTAATAGGTAGCCTTTTGAATTTTTTGTAAAAAAGGTTTTATCGCGATGTCGGAACTCGTGATATAAAAATAATAATCAGTATATTTTAGAATTTCGAATAATATATTATCAGGACAGATGCAGGTGCACGAACACGTGTTCCGATGTATAACGAATGAATTAATTAAAATTTACTTAATTCCAAGAAAATCCCACTTAGGAAATGAATTAAAAAATATTTTTCATGAAAATGTTGTAGATCTGGCAATAAAAATATTATGTTTTTGGGGTGTTATGCCGTGTTGCGCTAACTCCTTTTTAGCCAACGTTACAGTGTCCATCATCAGGGCAGATGTGTGAAAACAAATAACAAAAATACTTTTGGCCGTGAAAATCTTAAATCATAAATTATGATGTGTTTTTTTCAATCGCTGTGAATCTGACTACGGATTTGTTTCGTTTTTTGTCAGGTTACGAATACCGCCATTTGCCAGTACTGGAGGTAGATGGAAAGACCATCAACCAATCTGTTGCCATCGCCAGATACCTGGGGCAGAGGTTCGGTCTCGTCGCCTCAGATCCCTTGACAAATGCCCTTCTTGAAGCCCTTACTGACAACGTTAGGGATGCCCAATCAAGTATGATTATAAATAAAAATTGAAAGCTTATAAAACTGCACATATTTTGTTATTACTATGTCTTATCAGGTCCAACCGAGTAAGTAAAAAACAGTCAACATGGTTATGGAACAATGCATTATATTAACCCTTTGGGGTCAATCACGTACACACGTCGACATTAATAATCAATTTATTGTTTTTGTGTTTAATTCGTATAACTCCATTTAATTTTTTTTTTATTTAATTAAAATCAAATTTAATAATATAATTATTAAGTCCTGCAAGTTTTTTTTGATTTTTGTTAGTGTTACAGCTGTTTCGGCTTTTAAGGCCATTTTCAAACTGTGGTTTATCCACCAAAAATACTTGCAGGACTTAATAATTATATTATTAAATTTGATTTTAATTAATTTTTTTTTAAATTAATAGTCTATTTAAAAATTAATTCATTATAATACGTAAAAAACTTTACTGATTGACTTTTTGCCAATTTAAGTTTACAAATTACTAATTATGAATTATAACGTGTTGGCTCTGTCCTTTTTTGGTATTCTGATTTTATTGCACGTCCTTGTGTTATGTCTCTGGATGTTCTAGTTGCATATAATTTTATTGCACGTCCTTGTGTTATGTCTCTGGATGTTCTAGTTGCATATAATTTTATTGCACGTCCTTGTGTTATGTCTCTGAATGTTCTAGTTGCAAATAATTTTGTTTAAAATGTATTTCGGAAACGGGTAGATTATTATATTTTTATGTATCTAAATATCATCGCGTTCAATTACAACATCTGTTTTACTGTTAACCAATTTAGATCTTTTAAAATTTAGTTTCTTAATAAGTAATATTCTCATTTCTCATTCAATTTAGGAAAAGTCATTATGATTTATCGATATGTCAATATCACTTAATTTATTGAGATAAGATTAAGATTATGAAGAATAAATCACGATTGTGTACTTTTTGTGCATTCGTTCAAGTGCATACATCAAGTAGTGATGTTACATCCTTTTTTACATTAACCCCACACAGGAGGCCCTGAGGAAAATAATTTCCCTCAGGGCCTATGTCATCACTTGGGATGCTGTGTTGAGGGTCTTTTTTAAGGAAAGGAATGAGAGGAAGTTTTGGGAAGGTAGAAGGAAGGAACGTAAAATTTATTCGAAAATATTAAAAGATTTCGATTCAAGTACAGTTCAAGAAATATTCGTCCAAAAAGTAATGACACTCTCATGTTTGAATGACAATTCGAGAGTGCGATCGGATTTTTTTTTAATTCATTGCAAGTAATGTATATTTTATTTATTTCAGAATTCAAAATAGCTGTTACGAATAAGACTCCCGAGTCCATAAAGGAAGCTAAAGAAGCAGCAGCATTTATTTTGGAAAAAATAGAGCCACTTGCAGCGGATGGGTTCTTGTATGGAGAAAAGAGTGTAAGTGCAGAATATATTAAATGATAACTGTGTCATACAATGTGGGATAACAAGGTTCTGCCTGCCATGAAACTGGGATTGAGGTTCAAAGGATAAACCACGAATCATCAAACATATTTAATAATTTATAAAATCAATAATGTAGGAAGGTACCTAACTTAAGTATAATAATTTAAAGAAAAATATTTAATATGCTTTTTCTTAATTGGAATGGTGTAATAATTAAAAAGACATTTTAAAAAATCAATATGAAGAACGTTTTGTGAATGAACTTTGTTTATGTTTCAGAACATTGCATGCAAAAAGGTGGCATTTAGCCAAAAATAAACGTGGTTAAAAAACCGATTGAACCTTGTTTCTTTGAAAATCAGATAAACTAAAAAAGCAATCCTGTTCTATTAGATTTTTTTGTCTAAATGCCATATTTTTCATAAATTGTTCTCCAACATAAATATAATACACTCACAGTACGTTTCGAATATTGTTTTTTTTTTTCAAAAATGTAATGTTTTCTCAGTTTCAAGGCAGATGGAAACTTGTTGTTGCAAGGTAAAAATAATCAAACGAAACCACAAAAAATTTTTATCCGTGACAGAAATTTATATTTCAATTTTCGAATAAATATGAAAAACCAAAAAAGTTAATTTTGGCTAAATGTCAGATGGAACCTTGTTGTTCCAAAGAAACGCTTTGTCGATTTAAATAAGTCCAATGTCGACAAATTGCACTAGACTGTCGGCAGGCCAAACAATTCATTATTTATCAAAAAAATAATTTCTATAAAAATTCAAATATTTTTATCAATTTCATCCGAAGTATGATTAAAATGAGTCCTTGTTATGAAATAAGTCGAAGTATTTTATGCTTGATTCTCGAAAGATGTGAAATTGTTCAGACGTATTATTTGTTTTTTTTCTGTTTTTTCAGCCTACCTGGACGGACATCCATTTTTTCTCATTCTGTGGACTGATGGACCAACACTCCTTTGGCACTCTAAAGAACTTCCCAAACCTGACTGCCCTCACCGACAAGATTAGGAATAAGCCGAGTGTGCTGAAGTACATCAAGAGCAGACCTGAAGACAACTGGGTTCAATAACAATAACAAGAAATAACAACAAACGCATATATAGAAACACTAGATCTCAGGGTCAAAAACATATCCAACGAGTAACTACAAACACAGCATTCGGGCAAAAAAGCTTCCACTCTCTTTCAAAACTCACAACAATACTTTAACATTTAAATCTCAAATGTTAAATAACATAGAGGATCAGAAATAGATAATATATTGACACCAAATGCAGACTGAAACTGAAACAACTCAACTGAACAAAAAAAAACCAAAATTACATCTATAATTATTTGAGAAAACACAGTATTTTTAATTACTGTATATTATCCATATTACTAAATTTTAATAATATGTACCTAAATGAAATTCTTGGCACGGGAGATCCCGGCGTTGAAACTATTTTATGTATTTGATAGAAAAAAGATAATTAACCACTTATTTTACTAAAATAATTATAAGCAATAATTAGTCGCGTGAAATATTAATACAAATTGAAAATATCTTCCGCGTAAAAATAAATTCCGCCAACGGGAATTGAACCCGTGCCTTCTGATGTCCAGTCAGGTGCTCTGTAACTACTGAGCTATGTCGGCTTATTTCCAATCCGCCAAATGAATCAATATGTACCAGTACCTAAATTCACAATTACTGCTTATTATATTTTTCCACCTGTAAACAATTATTGCTTATAATTATTTGTTATCCTTTATGCTATGCATAAAAAAAACCTTGTCATAAGACAATTTATAAAAACATTAGTTTATCATTATCAAAATAACTTATTTTGTTATTGTTTTTTTACGCTTTTACGATTTGTTAAAAAAAATGTGTGCTTTTACGATAGCAATAAAAATACGATTTTTGGTTCACCAATAAATAGATAGACGATTTAGAAATGTTAAGCCTGCAGTAAGTTCATATTTAGGTAAATTAATAGGATGTTTACGTTATCGTAAACCTTTGTTGTACGGAAAACCTTTATATCAAATTATTTTTACATGTTACCTATTTTTTATTTATCATTATAAATTTATTATATTTATTCATCAATATAAAGTTTATTACATGTGTTTTTCGACATCTGTCTCACTAGGGTAAATCTGTGTCGAGACAGACGTATTCTGATACTTATATAATATTTGCATGCATAACTAAAAAAAAAAAAAAATTACAAAGTTGAATACACTTTAAACCATGGAGACAATAGAAAAATAAAAGAAAGTGTAGGTACATTCTATTATTTTATTTTGTTTGTGAATTGTTGTTCATTGTTGTTATTGCATATAAAGAAATATTATAAATAGCTTTTCTTCACCATAAACTGACAAATCTCTTGTGTTTGTGGAAGTGAATTCAAGCTGAAATGATACAATCATGCAAGTGAACAAAATAAAGTAAATAAACCCCATACAGTAGACCCTGATGAAAATGATTTCTCTCAGGGCCTATGTCATCTTTTGGCATGCTATGTGGGGGGTCTTTTTTAATGGAAAGAACGAGAGGAAGTTCCGGAAAGGTTAAATGTATGAGGGTTAGGTAGGAATCTAGGGATAAGAGTGTCCAGGAGTGACTGACATATGAATATATCCCTCCCACTGCGGCGCAAGGCGATGGGTCGAGAGACCAGTTGGAGAGGTCAAAGGGTTTCCCCAAACAAACCTCTCTCGACCTGGCACGCCACACAGCTGATGGAGAGGCGCATGCTGAACACACTCCACCCGATGAACCCGGGCATCTCTGCTTAGTCACCAAATGTAGCGAACAACTTGGGGTGACCTCTGGCAGAGGTGTTGGCTATCCAATAAATGGTTCCCGGGGCGGCGGTACCCAAACTCACCTCCCAAATTGAATAAATAAGAAAAAATTAAGATTTATCGAAAACAAAAGAGGATTTTCAAAAGTAAATACAAATATACTGGTTTTAGGTAATTTTTCGAAGATGAAATTCATTTACATTTTTCGATAATTGTTAGATTTAAGGGAAGGTTGTTAAATAATTAATTTGACTTCAATTATGTTTAGGAGTAAAAGGGTCTAAGGTCACATTGCGACATCAGTTTTCTTTCAAATCAGATTACATTAGTAGCTTATCCATACTAAGGTTCCACGTTCCACTGAGCAAATTGCTGCCTAAAGGTAAATCCATTTTACTATCAAATGAAGGTAAGTGGTGGCATGTAACCTAATAAATGTCATTATTATTATTGTAAGCAACTTCAAGAAAATTACATTAGTACCTATTCGTAAATACATCACTATCATTACAGTAGACATACGACTATGTTAATCATTGTATCAAATGATTCAATGATGATGGAAAAAGTTTGATTCTGGAAAAACAATCAACACCAATGAATTTGAATTGGATATTTGCATAACATGACTCATCCTTCTTATCAGTGTCACGCCTTCCACGCCCAATTTGTTCATAAATTTACTGATCCAAATCTGTAATCCGAGTTGCAAGATATTTGAAATTTTTTTTATTAAACCTGCATTATGATGGATTGCATTGAAGGGGATGGGATAGTCCATCAGGATCCTGTTCGCCTATGCCGATGTAAATTTCAAGGATAAAACGATCGCGCAAGTTGATTGGCCAGCACTTAAAGAAAGTAATCGTATACTAATGAAACAATCTTCGATACCTAGTAAAGTATATTTGTTATCTGATATTTCAATGTAAGGAGCTCCGATGAACTAGGGCCATTGTTCCTCTCAGCACACGGTGAAAAATGAGCATTGCTAATTTATTTAAAAATCTCTTCAAATTATTTAAAATCCGGTTTAAAATGGGACGGTGGGCCGCTTCCCTACAAACTTTTATTAAATTCGTAATAACATTTTTTTTTTATTCATTTAGTAAAAGATTATACATTATTTAAGAAATGTTTTGACTGCCCAACTAGAAGGATTCCCGTTTTAGGACAGTCAAATTAGGATGACTATTAACATTTTGATAAGTATAGTATTAAAATAATAATGAAATAATAGGTATATGTATTTTTAACTGGTGCCTAAGCCTACTAACATATTTTGTATAAATATGAATAGCAAAGAGAAGAAATAGAATAAAATAAAATATCCAATTAAACATAAGATTAACTACTGCTTGGGTAGCATTCTAATTTTAAAGTACTAGGTAGGTACACATATACACATAATGATAAAGATTAGAACATAAAGGTATCTTTTACATGGTTTATTTTTTGTTGGAGTTTTTGGTTTGTGTTTGATTTCATTTTTTGTGTAGTAAAAGTTCACTCTCCTTTTTACCTAATTGATGAAACCAATAAGTGGTCAATTTATGAAGGATAGCTGTGTTTTCCTTTTTCCAAGCATCAGGCATGAAGTTGTATAGTTTTGGACCTAAGAATGAGAAGTGTCTTTGAGCGAGAGATGTTTTAGTTGTGAGTGGTACAATTGGATTTCTCCGTGAGAAATCATTGGAACACGTGTTCATGCACCTGCGTAAATTTTGCAAAAAATATTTTATTCTGAAACAATAGTCATTGACATTTGAGTACAAGTATATGAAATGGTTTTAAAATATATGTATTCCGAAAGTTTTGAGACTGATAAAAATGGACATTAAGCATTTTTTTTTAATTTGCTGTGAATACTGATTACGGATGTGGTTAGTTTTTTATTTTTTTTTGTCAGGATACGACTATCGCCAGTTGGCAGTTCTGGAGGTGGGTGGGAAGACCCTCAATCAATCTGTGGCCATCATCAGATACCTGGGAAAGAGGTTTGGTCTGGTCACTTCAGATCTCTTGACAAATGCCTTTCTTGACGCCCTTTCAGACAACCTTGGGGATGTCCTAACAAGTGAGTTATAATTAATCGTTTTTTGGACACCTGGACATGCATATTAAACTACTCGATTATGATTTCAGCAATTATTTTTGCCAGGAAATCTTTTATTTAGCATAATTGACAAAATATTATCACATCTTGTTGTTATAAAGATTAAAATTACACGTAACCCGTAGCAACAAATAATTACATTCAGCATCAGAAAAAAATGCACCTATTGAAAAATCTTATAAGACAATAAAGCAATCGTGTCTTTTCGATGTGCAGTGTCGTTGCCCTAATCCACGACTCTGGATGAAGCCACCAGTCTCTTGAAACTGTTGGAAAACCCGTCGAAATGCTTAAGTTTAGCTGCCGAGCAACATCACACTGTCGTATCCCTGATTGCAGCAGTGCCACTACTTGAGCGGCTTCATCAGCAGTGGTGTCCATTTTAAGGGGTTGTTTTCTAGCGTTAATTATTCACGCGTGTCTTCTTCAACGTTAGGATAATCAACGACCTACATTTAACTTAAATGACTCCTTTTATAGCCCAGGAAGATGACACAAGTTGTGGCACCTGTAATGAGTATATGCACAATTAACGTCCCACACTCGAAAAATTTGTATCGTTTATGAAATGAAACTCTTGTCTGATAGGAAGCCGTTAAACATGCTTTAAATTTCCATCAAAGTTTTTTGGGTTAGATATATTGGCTCTGGGAAACTTACGCTTGGAACATATTTTCTAAAATTTGCGATTTTCGTGACGCCGAGTGAATATAGAAAAGACTAACAAAACTGGAAAAACTACCGAATATGTACATAACGGTTTCAATATATATGTTCCCATACAAAAATGTACACTCTCACCTTCGTTGGTATCTCCATAAAGATGACATCTACCAATAGACATTTACCATAAATAAGTAAATAATATAACAATATGAATATAAAATACTGATTCGATTTTCTAAGCTTCGAAGTACAATTACACCTAGGTAAATAAAAATAAACATTTTGTTTGTTTCGGTTCACACATTCAAGCCCACGAATAATTAGATTGCATGATAAGGTAGATTTAGATTGAAATGGTTCGGTTTGTCTTTCTGTATGTGAGATATATTATATCAAAATGTATGTAATATATATATACAATCAAAAAGAAGGAACGCAGGCTCTATTTATATATAACTCAATGTCTGTAGGTGGCTTCACCACAGTTTGATAATACCTTCATAAGGTGAAAGAGTTGTCACGCGTAGTAATTATCACATCTTTATAAAAAAAAAAATTAAATCTAATTATTGCATTACATTAATTAAAATGGATTTCTACCAATTAAACTTGATAACAATAAATAGCTCTCGTGAATTGTATGTATGAAATGAATCTTTTTTTATATTTCGGAATAAAGATATTTTAAAATTATTCTTCATTTGTTGAATCACTGCTTTCTTTTTTCATTTGTGGTTTTTGTATTATTTTATGACGGCAAAAATAAACCATTGATGTCTGCTTCAACCAATGAGATGAATCTTTCTTGAATTGTTCTATTTTTTTATGGGTTCAAAAATAAACAACGAATTAAATGACATAAAAGATGTGTAAAGAGTTGAGTACAGAGTACCTGCATAACAATTTATTATTATAACCTATGCTTACAATATACTGATTTGGTGCTGTCTTTAGATAAAGGGGATTTAGATTTAGATCATCACATTATCAGCTTGATATTATGATTAATGGTAGAACTTTTTTTACGTGTTCGATTGGGACATTAAAAAATTCTACTTTAATCTATAATCTATTGGATCGAAGGCCGGCTCTACGCAGGCGCGATTTGAACAGCCCGCTCTGCTGAGGTCTTGAGATTTTGACCCTGATTGGAGCTGTGTATTGCGTTATAATTTCAGTCATCCTCACTAATAAGTGCGGGGTAAATTTTATACAATTGATAAACAACAGTGGATTATAAAACTTTACTAATACATGAAATTTAACAGCCATAAAACAGTTCATGGAAAGATATACCCGTGTACATTGTTTATACAGCCAAAGAGGGTTGTTTATCGTTTTATAAACTAGAAATTTTTCATCGAATTTCCGAAAATTTCTTAAGCATTTTAAATTTTCTTTTCTAAGATATCTTTAAAACAAATAGCATTTTAAAAACAAGATAAAATGGCGTTGTGCAATTTTTTTATTTAAATTCTTCTTTATTATTTATAAATTGGAATATTTTAATTTCAGACGATTTTTTTTTTTAATCACATTTATATGTTTGTCATTTGAAATTTTTTAAATTTTGGATTCATTTTTGCGCAATATGTTGGATACATTTTTGCGCAATGTTGATTTCTTGGAATTACGAAAACATCACACACATAACTAAATAACTAACTAACCATCACGCCGTTTCCCGCACGGGGAGGCAGAGGACGGACCGCCAAACATCTCGGTCTTGGCACACTCTCCTTGCCTCATTCACATTCATACGTCGTCTCATACATACTCTTCTATTATTCTGACTCTTGACATGGCTCGACTCAAGTATCTGATTCACTTGGTCGTGCCATGTCTTCCTCACATGCATAAGGCATTTATGTTGTTAAAACACACAACTTTCATGGAATCCTATAAATATCACCGGAAACGGTAAATTAAAAAAAAAATGTTAAAAAAGAAATTACTTTTTCAAGACAGTAATATCATGTGTCAATCTGACAAAATGCGACGTTGCCAGCCCTTTTGCATCCCAGTTTTTATTATTAAGAACTCAAATCTGTGCTCGTGCAGTATTTATTCAATGTGTAACTAAAACACCGTTTAACGGTTGCGAAGTGATTTTTTATTAGTAAGTCTGTTGATGTTTGCGGTAGAGGAGAGAAATATCCTATTTTTGTGCGATAAGGTTTACAATCATGGCTTTCATCCTCATTTTAATGTGGATAATAATACATTTTAATTCTTCCGTTATAAATTTCTATTTGAATATAAAGCGTTGTGTTTTCTCTTTCTAACGCCGTTTAGATCATATTTCTAAGGGAAGCACAGCGATTTCTATGAGACCATATGAGCGGTTCCTAAAAGCGAACAAATTGAATCTACGGGTAATATCTGCTCAAAACCCAAAACCGAACAAATTAGCCTGAGAGGTTAATAAAAATATAAACTAACCATAGGTACCGCGAACGGCCTTCTCAGTCTGTTTTATTATCCACATTCCACATGCATACATCTAAACAACATAATTACACCGAAAAACAACAAAACAGTGAATAGCAGCTCACGTGCTAAATTGGTAGACGTGACGCCAATATAAGCCGACACAAAACATCTATGAATTTATATAAGGAGGTAGATACCTACTACAAATGATGTGTGGAATTCGCTGTATCATGCAATGGTGACGTAATAGATCATAATTATATAATATGTAGGTAGGGGCATACACATTCTATAGGTAAAAGCCTTGAGTTCTTCCATGGCTAGCCGAGCGCCAAGTAGGTAGGTCAGTTCAATGACAACAAACCGTCATTTGCATAAGGTTATCATCAGAGATAATGATGGTGCAAGATGTTGGATTATCAAAACCTGTTGCGTAAACCATGAATCATTCAAAAATCTTTTAAAAAATTGACCATTTTCTCTCTATTCTCGTGAGTTTAAAATTTAAAAAAACGTGCAGTACAAGCGGGAAACCGGTGAATCTACATCACACGGAGATTTGGCGAACCCAAAAAACCTTTTAAACAAGTTCTTGCTTCTTCACATTCATGTGACGTCTCATATACCTACACACAAGAGTTCATACTTCTTCACATTCATGCATCGTCTCATACACACACAAGAGTTCATGCTTCTTCACATCCATGAATCATCCCATGCACACGCAAGAGTTCATGCTTCTTCACATTCATGCATCGTCCCATGCACGCACAAGAATACACGCTTCTAGATGTATATGCATCGTCTCATACGCACACAAGAGTTTGTGCTTCTTCCCATGCATGCATCATCCCATGCACACACAAGAGTTCACGCTTCTTCACATTCATGCATCGTCTCATACACACACAAGAGTACCTACATGCTTTTTCACATTCATGCATAGTCTCATACACACCCAAAAGAGTTTGTGCTTCTTCAAATATATGGACCGTATCATACACATACAAGAGTTCATGCTCCTTCACATTCATGCATCGTTTATTCATGCACACATAAGAGTACATGTTTCTTCACATTCATGCATCGTCGAACCAAAAATCAATATTTTAGGGGCAAATGCTTTTTAAATTAGTGAAATGGGTATCTTTGAAAACATTCATCCAAATGACAAAATATAATTTACTTTACTGCTGTAATTGAATCGAATGTTTTCGGTTAATAACGCAACGATAATAAGTATCTTCTTTCTACCTGTCGCTCGGATCCTCTAATTACTTTATGGTTGTTATCAGTAACCGCACATTGAGTTCGTATTTCATCATTACGGCTTAAATTAATCACCTTAGCCTCTCCTTAATAAATTAAAGTACCTACATACTCAGGTAGGTATCTACTTAACACAGGATAACGAACCTTATTTTATAAGGGATTATTACCAACCAACGTCGATTCGGCTACGCGTAAAATAATGGCTCCACGACAAAAACAGAATTCTTTTGAAAAGTAATATAAATTCACAAAAAGCGATTTTAAAATGATAAAACTATTCTAACGGAATCGAGTTATTGTTTGCATGTTTTAACGTTACTACTTTAGATAACTTTGACCAGACAGAGCGGATCAAAAAATTGTTAAAAATAATATGTTATTTAAATGAAGTACCTATCTAAAAAAAGTAAATTGAAAGTTATTACTTTTAATTTGAAATTGATACCCTGGCATACTGTTTATAAAATTGATGAAAAAAATCAGTACCCATCACGTGAAAATAATAATTACTGAAACCAAATAAAAAGTCACATTAATCAAACATAAAGTCGGAATATAAATAAAAATAACTAAACATAAAAATTGATTTTGTATCATCATTTTCTAGAAAATTTATCTCTGTAAGAAAAGTGAAGTTATTACAATCCTTCGTCGATTCGACAACATTGTACATGCTGAAACACGATGCTCAAAAAGGTGCAAGTAATGGTAAGTATACGTTTGCGAACCGAAACGCGAGCCGAGCCACGAATTACGGGAAAATAACGAAGCAACTGTAAGCGGCGTTTCCCGCTATTTACGGTTGCTTTATTCCTTTCCCATAAGTTCAGTTCGGCAGTTCGGCTCGCGTATGTATGCGAAGCATAAGATGCCGAATGAGATCACAAAAATATTTTAAATTATCTGGTAAAGCATTAAAAAAATACGACTATTATAATTATTGTGTTTAGACGTAGTCGATTCGACTAATTTAATCTAGAGATTATTAAAGTAAGCACATACTTACATAGATATGTAGGTACTTATTAAAGATAAATTTCTACTAAAACGTTTCGAATATGGAATAGTCCAGAAGGTAGGTAGGTAAGTACCGCGTATGAATATTTAATATGTGTTGGCCCGTCATTATTGATGAATATTTTTCTAGGAATCTTGATTTCAAGGTATTGGGTTATATTGTGTGATTATGAGTGGTATGAGGTTTCACCATTTTATGATGTGCTTACCTACATTACTTTCTAGATGGGGCCTCATTCGCATGTGAAGTCTTTTCAAGCGATACATTTTTTATAATCCCGCTGATTTTACGTGGAATTTGACAGCTAGTCATCGCTCAGAAAAATTGTTGAGATTTGAGATTCGCTGCCCCTTACGTGTGACGATTTTCATTTTTTAGCTGCAGACAGGGTTTGCTGCGATTTAATTTATTACCTTCTATAATAATAAAATTAATCTTTAGTAATCATGTTTTTTTTTAAATTAAAATATCGAACTCGAGCTTTTGGCCATGGAAAATATGAACAGATCTTTATTCCTGAATTTTCTGGTTTGACATGACTCTTTTCAGCTTGCAAAGTAAATTCCTTCAAGAACTATGAATAAAATTAAATGAAGTGTTGTTGTTCCTTTCTTTTTACTTGTATATTATACTAAGCTATTAAAAATGTATATCTAGTGTACAGATATTCTAAAACTACTATGATAATATTCTATCAACTACTACTAAAATCTGGTATTCACAACATTAGACATAACCCACAAAAAACTGCAACACTCTTGTTAAAGGCATATAATAGGCAAGGCAGATTTCCGAAACTACCAAAATATGTTTATTATTACATCGCTAGGTGGCAGTAAGGATGCCTTCACCGATGTACAATATTCAACATTATACGTGAGTTATGAAGAGACATATAGATATTCAAGTAAAAAAACAAACCAATAACAAAATGTGGCTTGTTTATGGAACTTACTATTTTGGTAGAGTATTTAGTATGATCTTTTTTACAAATGTTTCATCATTTGCTTGTTATTGTAAATCATATTAGGTTTGAAGAGCTGACAATATGTTTTTAAGTTCGCGATATTATGTGAAAGGAGGAAAGCAACCGTAAGCGGCGTTTTGCACCGTTAGCGGTTGCTTGGTTCCTTTCGTGGTCGCGTTTCGTTAGGGACTGAAGTGTAGGTAGGTAGGTAGGTAGGTAGGAGTGAGCGCTATTCCATTATAAACGGTGTTTGGGATCTCATGGTTCAAGTAATCCATTAAATTATTATCAATAAATTTTACATGTTATTTAATGTTATCATGTTATACATTTTATTGTTACTGTATTTGTAATGTTAAAGTGTTGCTTTGCTTGATTCTCCGTAATGGCAATCTTGTATTATTCTTCTTATATATTGACCTCGAGAAATAAAATAAAGTTTTTTTTTATATTTTTTAAATTTCCGTGTTATTTAGTACAACTAAACGACAATATTTTTTAACCATGGCAGTAGCTGTCGTGCAAGGCCGCAGAAAACCATGACAAAACTGCAGCGACACTCACTCTTTATTTTAATAAAACAAATATAATAATGAGAGTTTATTCCAGAATGTACAAAAATAGTACAAATATTGACAAAATAACAATGCATTCATACATAGAATGGAACAGAAAAGAAACAAAAAATATAGTATATGATAATAAATGTTCATGGGGGATATTTGACAGGCTCCTGTTTTGTTTGAAGGCCATCAGGGGGGACTCCATCCAGGCAACCATGGCAGTGATGATGGTATTCTTCGACTGGCGTAATCTGCGCCATAAGCTTCCCCTGCGGTGGAACAAAGGTTTATTTTAATATACACAGGATGTTAAGGGACGTACTTGACTTACTTTAACCAGTGATTCCTGACATTATTTAGAGAAAAAATGTAAATAAAATTTTGTTCTCCTGTGACTTTTTCAAAATGTCACCGGAAATGTCACATCGAACATCGAAAATGTCACCGGTGACCGTAAATTCATTTACAGTTTTTACTGCAAATAATATCAGGATTTACTGGTTAAAGTAACTCAAGTACGTCCCTCAACACCCTGTGTATATGTTTAATACATTAAATAAAAGGAACTTCAAGGAAGGGTTCTTCAGAGTGAGCTCTTCAGAAAGTTATCTAAAATCGTATCAGAATCTAAAATTTGAACAATATTTACATTAGGTAAGTTTTTAGATTCTCACGGCCAAAAGCATTTTTGTTGTTTGTTTTTGGGGTGTTATGCCGTGTTGCGCTAACTCCTTCTTTAGCCGACGTTTCGGACAGCGTTGCAGTGTCCATCATCAGGGCAGATCCGGTAGATCCGAAGATGTGGACATCTTCGGATCTACCGGATCTGCCCTGATGATGGACACTGCAACGCTGTCCGAAACGTCGGCTAAAGAAGGAGTTAGCGCAACACGGCATAACACCCCAAAAACAAACAACAAAAATATTTACATTAGTTTCAATAACACGTAACAGATTTTTCTTGCATTTTTTAAGTTTTTCTGTTCGAATTTGTGTCGCTGCTTTTCGTTTTTTCTCCAACGCGGATATAATATACTGTGGGTCACGAATGGGCATTGATCTTTTAAATCTAGGATCTATGATTTCTGGTAATAAACAATCCATAAAGAAAGTACTTAATCTGCTTTCCATCTTTTCTCCCCAAAATTTGTCATCTCGTTTTATTATTTCTATCTTTAATGGAATTGCTTCACCCAACCAGACGGCAAAAATACATACAGACTTATTGGAAATGTGAAGTTGACCCTGTACTTGATAATACCAGTTGTGATTTGTATTTGTAAAAAAAATTTTTTTGTTTTTATCTTCCTTCCAGAACGTAATTTTTTTTTTTGCTATTGCTTCTTCAAATAGCATCCCACTAGCAGAAATCGGACATTTAATTTCTAATATTGTACCATTTACCAAACCATCTGGAGTGGCTCCTAAGAATGGGAAAATTTCATCAATAAATAAGCCACAGTCATCGACCACAATATTTTCTTGAATGCAAAGTTGCCTTTTTGCAACTTGCTCATGGTCTCTACCATATTGCACAGATTTTATATTATCTAGAGAGCGGCCGTATAATATTGTTTTAACTAAATTAGCACAACTGATGGTTTGACTTCGTTTACAGATATTACCAAATAAAGAAGCTGTTAACATGTTTCTTCTGCGTTGCAGCCACTCCCCGCTATCAGACTGCAAGACAGTTCGCCTTTCAACTGCCTTCTTTTCACTTTTTGAAATGTCGAGTAGCTTTAAGAATTCTGCCTTAGCACATTCATATGCATCATGTTCCATATCCATTTTTTCGCACAATTCGCCATAATGGATATCAGGTGCTCCTGATTTTGTAAGTAAATGTCTCCCTTGTTTTTTTCGTAAAGATCTTTTATCGTTTGTTTTAGAAGCCATTCTTCTTTTTTTTCTTTTCAATTCTAATCGTTTCAAAAAATTACTAGGGCTCCTGTTGAAAATCTGCTTATGTAAAGAATAATACGGTCGCTTGGAATTGAAAGAAACTACTGCAGCTGCACAACGACCCATATATGACTGTTTTAAAGAATAATTAATTCGTTTTCCACCAATAAATTTTGCAATAACTCCATTGAAACTCTCAACAATATTACTGTCTAAACAATGTACTAGACTCCGGGCATTGTTGACAAGACGAGAATTAGCTTCCATAATTTTTGAAAATATAATATTGTTTTGTAACTTTGGAACGCGATTGTGGTCTAATGTTTTATTTGGATCGATTTTAAATTTGCAGAAGTACAGTAAACAATCTTTATGTTCACCGAAAACATGTTTGGGTCCATTTAATAAATCTTTCCTTAAATCGATAATTTTTTGGTCTAATGTACTATTTGATTGCATCCTATAATTTGCAGCTCCAACTACCGCCTTCCTAAGACGAAGTTTGTTGGTTGAAACAATTTTTCTAAATTCCAAAGGAAAGCCGGTATCTTTCGTAATTTTTTCAATTTGATTGCTGTAGTTTCGAATTAAGTGGTTAGAGCATTCTATTTTCTGTACTGTAATATTGGGATATGGGTGACTACTTCTGATTCTGGCGTAAGTGCTGGAGTCTCCATCGGCAATGAGGGTTGAATATATAAGACCGTACATACTTATCGATTGTTGAAATCCGTCTAAAATTGCTTCAGCTTCCATTCCGCTTGAAGAACCAACATAATTTTTGAAGCATGTGCGCTCGGGCACAGGAATTTTCAAATTTATAGCTCTTGCGCAGTTCGTACAGTACTTATTTTTAACTGCCATGTAAATAATTTTTTTTGTGCGGTAACCGATTATCGTAGCAGCTCCTGAGAGGGCGGAATAGTTGGTTTTATAAGATCGTTTAGACCAACTTGCATCAGCTACTACAGTGATCATTGGCGTCCCGTTTTCATCAACATCGCCGCTTTGAATAGACAGTTTTTTTTCTTCATCGGCTGCCGCAGCCATACTGGTAAATTTGGTTTTCTCCCACCATTCACAAACCTTCTTATGGCATTTTCCATATCCAGCAATAGATAAGGACGGAACTTCAAGGGTAGCACATAGTTCTTCCATGCCCGAATAACCCGATCCTATGCTCATTATTCCCGACACAAAAGATTCGTTGATGCCAATGCCTTCTTGTATGCTTTCGGACGTTTTAAGTTTAAAATGTTTACCACATAACACACATTTTAAATTAAAAGTAGAGTTCAAACCATTTCTATTTTCTGAGGTAAATCGTAAATGCTTTAAATTGCAGTTAAAAAGGGAATCATGTTGACTAATACATGGTAGTTTCATGTGAATGTGCAGGGAAAAGTATTATGCCTACTTTATTTAATTTTTGGAAGCCTTTCCTACGATTTTTTATAATTTTGTTACTATTTTATGTGTAAATATTTAATATTTTTATACTATAGGCTAAAATAGCTTTTTGACATTACACAATTTATGCGAAATAAATTACGCCTATTGATGTTAATCGCAATCTGCATTTGTTGTGTTTGTGTTCGACCCGTACTTAGAGTTTCCTTCCTTATTAATTTAATATTAAAAATAATTATTTATAATCTTTCACATGGAAATATGTACTTGCAAATGAAGGTTAAACATATATTTTACCAAAATTACTTAAAATATGCGCTAAAAACATTCACGAAATACATTTTTTTCTATTTTGCTACAAAACGCTAAATTATGCCTCAAAATGCTATAAAACCCTAAATTTCCAATTGTTAATGCTAAAAAATCTGAAAATTAATGCTAAATTTTGCCATCTCTAAATATAGGTAAATAGGCTATGAGAAATCGTCTTTTCAAACTTTGACACCTCATATCTCAGAACATGTTAAATGAAGTTAGAACCCTATCCAAATGAGGTGACGAATAGTAAATGCGAGATATTTGAAGTATATAAGTACCTTTTCGACAGTAGTGGCTGATGAACCAATAAGAATATCCTCGTGGTCTAAATCTTCCAAGTTTGGTCCTTTGTGTGCAATATTTACAGTAGACTCATTTGGTTCTATCGTATGTTGGTGTTTTTGCTGTATTTTTTCCTAAATAAAAAAGCAAAAAAAAAATTATATTATGATGAAAAAGTCCAGAACCCCCCCCTCCCCACCACCGTGACTCCAACGCACTCAAATTCATTTGTTGCGCGAAGCATACCTTGTTTGGAGTATTTTTTCCGGCTGCTATGGATAAATCATGTGTTGATCTACAAAGAGAAAAATAATATAATTATTTGAAACTGTACAACACAACACATAGATAGAATATCTTTGATTTGACAATGTGTGAATGGTTACGTGTTTATACGCGGAAAGGTGATAGGAACTAAAAATGATCCGGCGTGAGATGGTAATTTTTGGTTCAATTACCAAACGTGCCCTATGAAAAAACGTCCAATCTCCCACTTAGTCAGAGCGCGTAAAGACAATGAATTCTCTCACACACACTTGCATAAAGATGCCGCCAGTAAACAACATGACGTTAGTGCTAACCGTTAGGAAAAGGAACGCATATAGAATGTTGGATATTACACGTTTCAAAGAATTTGACACTTGAAAATATACAATACGTCAAATTTATATGAAAAAAGAGAATTTGTGAGTACTTACTGTTTTCGTAGCTTCATAAGATTATTGCAATTCTTTAAGTGAGTCGGTATTCTACTTTTAGACCCATTAATGAAACATTTTGATGGCATTTTCGAAATATATACGCCGTAAAACAGGGAGCCTATAGCTCCACCGCCATCACCGGGGGCTTCCATCCCGGAATAAGTAAAAAACTGTGAAATGCGTTGAAACTTTGGTGCAAGATGAAGTATTTATTTAATTGTTAATGTCCACAGATAGCATAACGATAATAAGAGGCCGTACTTCTGCAGATGTGTGTATTATATACATATTTTAAATTAAAAATATATTGTAAAGCCGTTATTAACGCCATAATCATACATCCAAGTTTTAAAAGTGGGTTGTATGGTGTATCAATGTTTTTATTTTTTATAGTCGAATGCCTACAACAACTACAAAAAAAAATAGGCAGACTGAAAAATAATAGTCCATTAATTGGTATAAAAAAATATGAAGTCTGAGAATGACATACGAAAGGTAGTATTAAGCCGTTTTAGGGAGCTGTTTTCCAGCAAATCACCATTATGCCCTATAACCCACTCTTAAAATGGTGTTCTTTGAACATTTTAAAACATGTATGATAAATATTGTTTGTGTTCCCGATAGATTTGTCTTCGTCGCAAATTAACACCCGTAGCTCTGCTGTAGACGGTGTAAATTAATAGAAAAATCTGTAGGTTTTAAAAATAGTAGGTAAGTGTGATTTCGTTCGATTTGATTCGGGCGATTCCGTGGTAGAGGGATAAACCTCTCGACTAGCAAAGCTGAAGGTTTCGAGTTCAAATTCCGGCGTGCTCAAGTAAATTTTATTTTATTAATTTATGTTATTTCACAATTTATTGAATTAAAAAAATATATCGCATAATTATGGCATGTTCCAGAGTGGAAGATAGTCTCAGTATCGCGTTGGTGTAAGACCACCATTCAGAATTGAAACGTTGCTTGAAATGGCTTTGGCCGTGTTTGGTGACCCCACCTTCCTCTTCCCCATAACATTCCTCCAACCACAACCTTCAACCTCACAACATACTCCAATTGGGGATGCCAGAGTCTCAGTGTCTCCAGACTGTTGGGAGCAGTTGGGACTGTTGTGCGTTATTCAAATAATTTTTGTTTTTATTAACCTCCTAATTTAGGAAAAAGCTAGTCAAACGAGAGCTGTATTCTAGTGATATACACATGTGGGCTTGGCATGTGTCACCAAATGAAAATATATGGCGAAGTAGGCCAAGCCAACATATATTATGAGAGTATAGAGCTCGTGTGCGACTAGTGAAAATGTTAACATGAAAACTGAAAGTGGCGGTAGAAGCAAAAACGCGCTAGCTGTCAGTGTGAATGCCCGATACCTACTCCCACAAAATCACGCGCCGAAACTTTTACCCTCATGTGAAAGGGGATTAAATCACTTGACAATACATTGTGTACCTATTTAAACTACGAACAGCTTTGTGTAATCAAAAAGCCATTTGTGCAGGGGTAATAAACTTATGAATTGTTATAAATTTTAAAATTAATGTTATTTTTTAATGTGATTTAAAAGAGTGAATATCCAACGTAATCCAAATTTTGAAACAGAAATATAATCTGAGAGTCTCACTAAAATATCCCCATCAATAATCTCAGACGTCTTGAAAATTGCGCAAATTATTTTCCTCTCTGGAATTTCTTAGCCAACACGATATTTTTCAGTAAGCTTAGTTCATGAACCGCAGAACTTGTAGTTCTAATTGCTCCATAAAAAAATTATTGACAGACGAAGCTGGGTACCGCCATTCTATTATTAATATCAAAATAATCTAATCTAATATATTATAAAAAGAACCCCGTGTTTCCCTGCCCGCCTAATTTTCTTCACAAACAGCCACTGTTACCCATCGGTGGTTATGGAGGAAGATAGCCCTTGGTGTCACATCGAAAGGAGAGTTTGGTGGGGGTGGCTGAACCTGGGTGGGTGACGAAAATGTGCGTTGTTATAGGAAGGCGCAAATGCTTCAGATTATTTCAGAATGGACCCGCCGACTGTGTCGGTGAGTCTGGAAGGTTCCAGAAACTTCATGAAGGTTCTCGAATGCTCTAGTAGGTTCTGAAAGGAAAAAGTTTAAGAAGGTTCTATGAGGTTCCAAACGTAGTGGCAAAGTGTGTCAGTGAGTCTAGAAGGTTCTGGAAAGTTCGAGAATGCTCTTGAAAGTTCTAGAAGGACCACAGCAACGCATGGCGGGGTACAGTTAGTATTACATATAGGAAAACTTATTGTGTTACCGGCACCTTGTTCGAATATTTTGTGGGACAAAAAAATATATCATTATATTATTTTCCTGTAAAAATTATCGTTTATAATCTATTAAATTAATTACGATCGATTCGTTAATTAGTGGGTACTTCCTACGTATGCTGGTATATTAAATATGGAATAATTGAAGATTCAAGGTTGCCTAAATTAATAATGTTGAACACAGCCAATCTCATGAACATGAGTCATAATTCAACAAACGACTGATGATCCGTTCATGGCGGGAGTCTTCTATCATGCAATTATTTGGATTAATTCATTGAAATCTGTACTTGAACTTGACAGGAGTAGGTGTACCTACTCACATGAAAGTTGGACATAACACATTTTGAAATTAAGAAAGACCATTCAGTTTAGATAAATGTTTTAACCTTAAAACCAAAACAATGTTTGGCTCGATGAAGTTTTTGAATACACCTCTTGGAAGTTCGATTTGTTTTCGTGAATAATTTCACGGATGCAAATATTTGAAGTGGAAATAAACATACTCCACGATATCCAATCGAGCTGAATCTCGGCAGATAGCTCGATATCGATAACAATGCATTATCAACGTTTGGGGGCAATCACACATACACACGCGAACGTATATACGCATTTCTCGGAAATTGGATGACATTACGGTAGTTAAAATACGAAATAAATGTCGATCCTACCCAATCGGGATTTGGTTCAGTTGTTAGCGCAGTTGACTCCAGTCCATACGGAAGAAGGTTCAATCCTCAGTCAATTTTTTGTATTTAAAAAATTCACAGCCAGTCCCTGGGGAGGAAGGTTCAATCCTCAGTCAACCAAAAAAAAAATATTTATACTTTTCAATACATCTGTTAAGGCGATGCAATGTAAAATCATCTGTTTTAGATTTTGATAATTTGGTCGCTGATAGATATAGCTCCCCAGTATTAATAAAACGTGTAGACAGGGGCACTCTTGTGAGGTGTCACTTATTTTTTGTTTTTTAAATGACGTTTTAAATTTTAAAATTCATAATACATAGTTTATAGAACAGTAATTTCATAAGTGGAAGTTACGCATCCTATGAATTAAGCCGTCGATGTATGAGTTTTACAGTATATTTTGATAATCCTAAACAATTATTTTATTTTATTATAATTTTTGTGTTTTAGAAAAATTTTACCTGTGTGCGTTTGTACGCAAATAAAGTGTCAACTACACTACTCGCTTCGACGCTTCGACGCTTCGACGAAGTCCTCGACGAAGTTAGCCGAAGTTCGAAGTGCGTGCCCACACACTCGTGCAACTTCGCGAGTAACTCAGTCCAACTCAGTCGTGATTGGTTTATTTATGTGTTCGAACTTCGGGACGCTTCGAGTCCTTTGACTCGGGCGCATTTACCGACAACAATCGGAAGTCGGGCGAAGCGAAGCGAAGTTGCCCGAAGCGAAGTGAAGTTTGTGCCCACACTATCGTATTCGGTCAACTTCGATCAACTTCGCGAGTAGTGTAGCTGGGCTATTATAGCCCGATACGATAGTGTGGGCACGCACTTCGCTTCGCTTCGGGCAACTTCGCTTCGCTTCGCCCGACTTCCGATTGTTGTCGGTAAATGCGCCTGAGTCAAAGGACTCGAAGCGTCACGGCATAAATAAACCAATCACTGACTGAGTTACTCGCGAAGTTGCACGAGTGTGTGGGCACGCACTTCGAACTTCGGCTAACTTCGTCGAAGCGTCGCAGCGAGTAGTGTAGCGGCCGCTTTGGAGATAACAGATTTGGCGCGCGCTTTCTTTTTATTGGTTGTTTAGTCTCGTCAAGTCTTTTCAAGTATTATATAATCCCCCATACAATATACAATACGAGGCCCCTCCCGATTTCGCCATATTTTTTGACCAGTGGATCTTTTCTATCTGGATTTTCAATTCATCGCATCTATTTTCGGTTTACTTTCATCATAAGCTATGAATCTTTGACATTCCAAACTACTCAACAAAACAAAGGCTGCCACCCTGTCTGTTCCACAGTCACATAGTGAAGAAGAAAAAAGATTTTTAATTAAATTTGTTGAAACCTACCTATGTACCTAACTACAAAAGGACTCAATGCCAATGTTTTGTAGGAAGAATAATTTATTATCATTTACAGTGTTTTTATAAAATATTCATAATTATAAAACTTCCTGGACCATAAAATGTACGAAGTTATATGTAATATGTTAGAACTAGGTACATAATATATGTACTACCGTCATCTAAAAAAAAATAGGTAGGTACCTACTAAACTACATTATGGTCATTTTTCATTGATTGGTGCAGTACCAAGGTTCTTAAATAATATATACTTAACAATCTTAACATAATATATAATTTTCTACGAACCTTAGTGCAGAACCCCTGTTCGATGATGACAAAGCATTCTGTTTTTGTGTATAATATATCCGCTACCAGGCAACGCGTGAATTATCTTCAAATTTCAAAATCCGATTTCAGTCAAGAATTAAGCGGGAACAGTTACGGGTGTGTCACTTCATTTCTCTTGCAAGTAAGTGATTATTTCATAATTTAGGAAGAGATTTAAGTAGAGTGTAATGGTACTTGAATAGTAGATTATTATTAAAATAGTTCCGGATGTGAAGATTATAATTCCAAATAGAATAGATCTTATTCAATGATAAAAAACAATGTTTATTCTTACTACTGTCAGATGGGCGTGATTTTTAAATACCCCAACAGTAACAGTAGCGATTCTGGCGGCGAGAATGAAAACTAAAATAAACTAGCATAACTCATAACATAACTCTAACATACTTATTACTTTTTTTCGTGAATATTTCGTTAGTGCTCAATTTTACCGCTACGGTTAAAACCTGAATTTTTTTGTAAGTTTTTGTGTAGTTTATTTGATAGCTTCCAGTTGTATCTTCTGTTTTGTTCGTTTTTGGAATAAGAAAAAAATAATGGGGATTAATTTACATGATTATGTTGGCCTTGAACTGAGTTATTTGTGGACATTACGACTTTCGTTAAAGCCGGCCGGCGTTACGTATTCCCCAAAATATAATACGAAGTACGCCAAACTGTGCATTGTTTGTATTTTTGTAATCACTTCATCTTCCTTTTATTTAATAAGAAATAGGTTATTGTCTAGTTCCCAAAGGGTGACAGCTTGTTGACTGAGTATAATATATTTTTCGAACAGTATTATTATATCCTTTTAGAATAATAATTAGTTTAACTACATCATAATATTTCTTTTCCATTAACCAGATTATCTTTTGAAAATATTTGGTGTAAATCAATGACTAAATAAAGTACCCTAGTTATTACCATATTTATTACTCATTCAATGTCAATACTATAATCATTAGTCTATTACTATAATATGTAACAATTATTACCATTGTGTAAGTAATCAGGTTTTAGTATTTACGTTGGGTTTCAGGTTTTAGAAAGAATCAGATGTAAATAATTTGGAGACATAATGTCAAGGACAAAGTAATTTGTAATATTGGTCTATATGAAAAATGTAGAGCAAGAAATAATAGATTACACGAATAATAGATAACCTGTCATAAACTGATGACTATAAGTTAGTATAAATATAGCATATTACATACTGACTTCTGACCTATTGTACCTACACTATCAGAAATTACTTTTTTAGTTAATTCTAAAAATCCTGAAATTGTAAAATGTTCCTAATTGGACATAATGATTTTTTTGTTTGTGTTTTTTAGTCAAACAAAGATAATAGCATCTTTCTCTGTCAATCAAAATTTGTAAAAAGTGTAATGTTTTCTGTTATGGCCCTATTACACGTTGGCGCCAACCCGCCAACAGCGTTCACAATATTCTTTAGTGTGTGCATGAAAACTGACATTAATCGGGTAGGCCGGCCGACGCAGGCGGCAAACGCGTGCAACGGCCAAGTCGTCCTGTAGGGGCACTACATGTAAATAAACTAATATCTTTTTTGTTTAACAATAGAATCTCATAATATCTGATCTCAATGTTGTCCTTCTTATACTTATGTGTTGCTTCTTTCGCTATCTCACTTTCTCTAATGTCTCTTAAAATCTTCGGGAAACGATATTTCGCATGTATTTCCGAATAAAATGTTATTCCTTCGTTTTTACTAGCGTTTTCCATTCAATGAGAACAATTTCTCATAAGCACGAGTAGCGATGGTCATGACTTATTTTATTAAGAGCCGGAGCCACGGTCCACCCTTAATATTTTTGTACGGCTCAAAGAGTCGACTCAATTGAATTACAGCTCACAGCGTATTAGCAATGAAAATACTGTGCTCATCTGATTTGGCTCCCCCGCTACAGCTCCCCCAATATGGCTCCCAGCTTCAAATGGTCATACGACTCTTGGTACCGGTACACCGCCTCGTACCACAAGAAAAATAAGATTCCAGGTAGTTAGTAGGTGTAAGTACAAGTCCAGATGTCGGACTCCGTTCACGTCTCTAAATATGCAATTACAATTAATACTTGGATAGTTTTAATGGCGCTATTTAAAATATCTATATATCTCCTGATTAAAAGGAGTAACCGTTTAATTGAACCGCTGTACGGTTCACCGGGATTCATACGAATACGGCTCATCAAAAAGAGCTAACTCAATTGTACAGATCATTCATGAGCGACTCATACTCTCTACACACGAGGGCATTTCGGCACTCATTTACACCATTTTGTTAGAGACACAACCTCGACAGTTTAATTCTGTATTGAAATAATATCATCAATCTTCCGCTGTCAGATTAATTATAAATGCCCACGCATATACTCAGTAAACATTTATTATGTTGAATGTTGATTCAATTACTTTGAAAATTGTAATAGGGGTATCCAATAACATTAAATATTGATGGGGGTACCATATTATACAATTCAAAAAGACTACTAAAAGAACTCCTTCAATTGAAATTTTCAATAGTTAATATTCTATTAGATAAAAATACGGATTCTTCTACTAGATCACGTATCCATCACACTAGATTGAATCAAAAAAACACATTCCAAGTTACAAAACCACATTCGGACAAAGAAAAATGGATAATGTTTTATAATGAATGTGGAATATTTTATATGGTCGCTAAAATAAAATAATTTATTGAGCAGTTATGTATACATATTGAACTTAGCACATTACAGATTCAGTTTTTCTGGATTCATTTTGTTTGATGCGTTATATAATGTAGATATCTTTCAAGATTTTCATGGCCAAGAGTATTATGGTGATTAATTTCTTCCTCCTTCTTTAGCCAACATTTCTGATGGCATTACAGTGTCCATCTGTCTTGATGATGGAGACTTTAACGCTGTCCGAAAAGAAGGAGGAAACGTACCACGGCATAGTAACCCAAAAATTAATCACAGAATTATTCGGTCTAGTTAATTATTCCCATATTTTTAATGACATTAATTTACCATTTTGAAGCAATATAACAAATAAATATAATATTGTTTATAATTTCATAATAAGCCGTTAGTTGCAAATAATGTTTTAAGGTAGAAATTGGTAAGTTGAGTAATCTTAATCATGAGATCGGATAGTTAATCAAGCGATCCAAAGAGATGAGTTCAATCCTCGTCTAGCTTTGTCAACCATCATTGTATGATTCTAGTAGTAATTAAGATGTTTTAGAATCACTAGTCTACAGAAACTGTATTTAAAAATAAATTAAGCTGTTTATATAAATAACCGTCTCTTTCTTTGCAATTCATTGCAGATTCTCCTTAAATTATCAAACTCACAATGGCCGACTCCAAATTGAAGCTGACATATTTCAACGTGAAGGGATTGGCAGAGTCCATCCGATTCATTTTCGCTTATGCCGATGTGGACTATGAAGATGTGAGGCTGCCCAAGGCTGACTGGCCTGCAGTAAAGGAATGTAAGCATCCCCGAATTCTTGTTATTCTAATGTTGGTATCCATCCTGCTAAACTTCTCTCTGTCCTATGTTCTGCTAATTAGATTTTGTGAGATTATTAAAAGTTTGATTAATTTTGTTATTTTGCGATCAATCATTATGATATGAATTTAGAATCAAAGCTTTGTAAATATAAATATTAATTGATTTACTGATAAATGTATTTGTAGAATGATTGTCGTTTTTTGTTATAAATGATAACCATGGAAAAATAATACATTGTGTAAATATCTACCGTAAAAGTATGATTCTCTAGATGTTTCCATTGACATGGCAATGTGGTTTATCAATATTCTCAAGTTCAACAATATCGTGTTGATGCAATGATATCTTCTTACCGTCACGGTATTTACAAAATTAGGTAGATTTTGTTTGTTTGCAATAAATTCCCACTCTTCTAGAAGAAACAGAAAAATGATTTTGAATAAACTGCACTATTCAGAAATAAACTGTAGAAAAATTGACTTAATTTTCCTGATGGAAGATGGGAATTTATAGGGTAATGCTTTATCAGTGAAATAATAAATTATTCAGAAACTTTGACTTTAACAAAGTTAACCTTGATTTTTCATATTACTTATAGACACGATCTATCGTAATTTTTGCAATATATTGACAAAACACAATGTTTGTACTATGAAATAAAAAAATTAAAATTTTAATTATACGTCTCACGAGAGCGCGCCTGTCTGTACGGTGTTAATGTGGGTCTCGAAGAGGCGCAGGTCATATATGAAATAGGAAAGACAGTTGCCGGTAGCTCATTCTACTCGACGGATTAATATCCCATCCTCATGAAGCCTACATCGTCAACTGAGAGTTCCGCTTGTGTCCATCAACTTTATGATTTAAATAGGTCTGAGATAAAAATGGAGTTAAGGGAATTTCACTCTATCCGCCAGAAGAAATTGCAAAAACGCATCCATTAGCCAGTTTTTTGCCATTATCAGACCACAATCAATCATCCAACTCCATGATCTCATGAAGTGTTTCGTTACAGCTTACCCATTCCACAAGCTGCCCGTTTTGGAGGTTGATGGGAAGATTCTCAACCAATCTGTGGCCATCGCCCGCTACCTCGGTAAGAGGTTTGACCTGGTTACCGACGATCCCCTGAAGGAGGCACTCCTCGAAGCCCTGGTCGACAACCTCAGAGATCTGCAGGGAAGTGAGTATAGAACAAATCCTATCTATTGAACGATGTTTTGAGGAGATCCTCCGGCTGATTTAACTCAGAATCTTCTTACCATCCTCAAGAGCATTTATTTAAATTCCTAAGAAATCCGTACCTCCTGGTGTACCGGTCACACCGGAGCACGTTAACTCTGTCATTGTACTGGTAATACCTGGTATAATGATACTTTATAAATTTTTCAAGATTTCAGTTTTTTTCTTTTTACAATAACTCCACACATATAATATTTTCCCTCAGGACCTATGTCATCTTTGGGGATGCTCTAAAGAGTGTATTTTTAAGGAAAGCATGGAGTGAACCTGGGTCTTGGAGAGACCCATGCTGTAGGAGGCCGGCAAATCGTTCCACAGCCGAGCTGTTGAACTCAAGAATGAGTCGTAAAAACGACGTGTTCTCATGTGACAAAATAATGTCAACCGCTTACAAATGTTGGAGTTGCTTTTGGCATGTTTCCCGACTGCTTTTAATTTTACACATTACAGCTAGCGGTAACTTTATGCCAAAAATTAAAAATATGCTTATATCACAAAAGGAAATATAAGGACCGCTCCGACCCTTCTAACTACCGCCCCATAGCCATCACTTCCATACTCTCGAAGGTATTAGAAAGGGTGGTTAACAACAAATTGCTCACATATCTCGAGAATAACAATATCCTAAGCGATCGGCAATATGGATTTCGTCGTAACCGATCGTGTGGCGATCTACTCGGATATGTAACGCATATTTGGGGGCGGTACATGGAACGTTTTGGTGAAACCCAAACCGTTGGGTTGGATATCTCCAAAGCCTTTGACAGAGTCTGGCACCGGGCGCTTGTCGGGAAGTTACCATCGTATGGGATCCACCCAACCATGCATAGTTGGATTGCGGACTTTTTGAGGGGAAGAACAATTCAAACCGTGGTTGACGGCTCTTCTTCCTCACCGCACCAAATCAATGCGGGGGTGCCACAAGGATCTGTGCTGTCTCCGACACTGTTTTTATTGCACATCAATGATCTCGTTGAATGTGCACCAATTCACTGCTACGCTGATGACAGCACCGTTCACGAGGGTTATCTTTTTGACAAGCCCCCTTCCACCTATGATGTCCGAACAGCTCGGGAAGTTTTGAAGCAAAAAATTGACCACCACCTAGAGATGGTTCGTGCCTGGGGTAAGGCCAACTTGGTCAGTTTCAACGTTTCAAAAACCCAAGCGTGTCTGATTTCGGCAAAGAGGGAGATCAATGACTGTCTGGTGCAATTTGATGGGAGCACTCTCCCCAATAAAGACTCCATTGAAATGCTTGGAGTTACTATATCAGACCAGCTCAAGTATCGGGGATCCATAGAAGCCCGAGTAAATCAGGCCTCCAAAAAGTTGGGCGTCTTGTACAGGGCTAGGAGATTCTTCAACAGTGACCAGCTGCTGACCCTGTACAAGTCTCAAGTCCGCCCAACTATTGAATTTGGGAGCCACCTTTGGGCTGGTGCCCCAAAATACTTGATAAACCTGCTTGAATCTGTGCAAAGGAGAGCGATCCGTCTGATTGACAATCCGTTGTTAACAGACCGATTGCCTTCTCTGGAGTAAGAGGCGCTCTAGGGGCGGCCGGCTGCTTTTTTAAGCGCTCCGCGTTTATTTTGAAAAATCTTGGGAAGTTCTCAATTTTTTCGGTGTAGATAAAGTGTAAAATAACCGCAATAATTTTTAAGTTAGATGTATAAAAATAAAATAATTTTAATGTCGCTGATTCGAGATTAACTCAAGTTTTAATACAAAATTTCAAATATTTTAAGTTCAAATCTGCCACGTTGTTCCAGAAGTGCATAATAACGCTGCAGCATCGGTAAAATCGGTCGAAAGAATTGAACACATGTGCAGTGTGAAAGACAAGCGAGCAATCGTGTCAAGTGTAAATGCGTCAAGTGATTTATAATGGGTATTCTTTGAACCATGGTGACTGTAAACAATATCCGATACGACAGGGCGACACTACTACATCTCAAAAGTGAAAGTGTTTTTTTGGACCCTAAATTAGCCGCAAAAATATCATTATATGACCTTGGACGCGATAATAATACTACTCGTAAAATTAGATTTCGTGGTTGCCGTGCTGGACGCTATCATAAAAAACATACACTGTGCATCAGAAAGGAACAATATGACACAATACTTTGTGATGCAGCACAGGCCGAAAACACTCCTGCTGTAAGTGATCGGGCTACACTCCTAAGTTTTAAAAGTGATAGTGTGTTGAACCCTTCAGTGACTGCAAAAGAAACCATATACAATCCAGTCCGTGATCCGAATGTGAAATTTAGATACAGGGGGTGTCGCGGTGGACAAAAAACAAAATATTTTTGCAGGGAGGAACAATACGTTCCAAAAATTATTAATAATAACAATGGTAATGAAAATAACAATAAGTCTCCGTCAGTACAGGATGTTCAAGTAGTCGAACCGATCGACAAACGGAATTACCTACCGTCTAAAGCCCTCCGCGATTCTGATAAATTCCACAACAACTTAAATGAAATTAGATTAGAACGACATGCCAACTATAGGAGCAGACAGCTTGCGATTGGTTCCTGGAATGCTCGATCCCTTAACAACAAACTAGAGGTGGTGGACGATATTTTCAGAGACCAAAAACTCCATATCCTTACTGTCACAGAAACTTGGCACGAGAACAGTGATTCGTACTCAATTAAGAGACTCCGAGCTTTAGGGTATGTGGTTCTTGAAGAAGCCCGACCTAGTAGGGACCTACCATCAAACAATATCTCACACGTGAATCACGGGGGTGTCGCGATAATAGCCCGACCAGGATTACGGCTAAACAAAGTAGCTCTCGGTACATTTAACACGTTTGAGTATATTGGATGCAGGGTTTCTTCTTCAGGAACGTCGTTCATGTTGTGCACCCTTTATAGGCCCGGATCGAAACCAATCTCTGTCGAATTTTATAATGAGTTTTCACAGTTTTTGGAAGTTTCAGTAGGACTCTCCGACACACTCATTATTACAGGCGACATTAATATTCGTCTCGAGCGCGTGACATCACCAAACACTGTTAAATTCTTAGATCTATTAGCCAGCTTTGGATGCCACCAATGGGTCGACGTCCCAACTCATGATGCTGGTGGTACATTAGATGTACTAATTTCAAAGAACAGTGATCCACCGCTTTCAGCAGATATTCGTGATATAGGACTGTCAGACCATCGGCTCGTTTGCACTGATATTGATTTTAACCCGCCTAAAGTACCATATAAAACAATTGTATCAAGGGAATGGCGTAAATTTTGCTTTAGCGATTTTCTGGAAGAGTTACAGACCTCTCTCTTATGTACACCCAATGTTTGGGAAACAAAGACCCCTACCGAACTTGTCAAGACATATAATAAAACACTTTCATGTCTGTTAGATAAATATGCCCCGACATCATCAAAAACACGGAAAGTTCGAAAGTCTGACGGCTGGTTTGACGATGAATGTCGAAACCAGAAGAGACTTATGCGGAAATTAGAGAGGACCTATAGGAAAAACTCTTCTGTAACTACAAGAGACGAGTGGATCCTTTCTCAAAAACAGTATACGTGTAAAATTAATTCCAAAAGATCAGACTATTGGAAAGAAAAGATTAACTCTGAGCGAACCGACCCGCGACGTCTTTGGAACTCAATAAAGACAGTAATTTCCGAAGTCACTGTTCCAACGAAAATAGATATTACCCCGGAAGCTTTCTCAATTTTTTTTCGGGAAAAAATTGAATCCATTCGTGCTTCCGCATCTCACGCCTCTCCGCCAATATTCACTTTAAATTCTAAAGGAATTTTGTCTTCCTTCAAACCCACAACGCTGGAAGAAGTAATAAAAATTATTTCAAGCTCGCCTAATAAACAGTGCAGTCTTGATCCCATACCGACATGGTTATTAAAACAATGTTCTACTGTTTTAGCTCCATTCCTAGTTCACGTTTTTAATAAATCACTTAGCACGGGTGACTTTCCTGAACCACTCAAGTCAGCTGTAGTTACACCAATCCTGAAAAATTCAAAACTAGACGCCGATAACTTAGGTAATTATCGTCCCGTTTCAAACTTACCATTTATTTCAAAAATCCTGGAGAAAATTGCTGCCGCACAAATAACCAGTCACTTGAATTCAAATAAATTATTCGCAAAACGTCAATCTGCGTACAGAAAGTTCCACTCAACTGAAACCGGACTACTTCGTATGCTATCAGACATAACTCTGGCCGTAGAGTCAGGTAAGTTATCACTTATCTCACTCCTAGACATGAGTGCAGCGTTTGACACGATTGATCATGAATTCCTCATTAGGAGATTAGAGGAAACATTTGGTTTGAATTCCGACATAAAAAATTGGCTGGTATCCTATTTATCCAATCGCTTACAAGCCGTGAGGGTTGGAAATAAATTGTCCAACTTCGCAACACTATCTTCAGGGGTACCCCAGGGATCCGTTTTGGGTCCACTTCTCTTCATCCTTTTTACAAATGATGTCGCCAAAATAATCGAGTCATTTGATCTCTTGTCTCACTGCTACGCTGACGATCAGCAAGTTTATTTTTACTGCGCTCCAAATGATATCAATAGTCTCAAAATCCGTATAACTGAATGTCTAGAAGCAATAACTCGTTGGATGTCTTCAAACAAGCTGAAGCTCAATCCATCTAAGACTGAGTTTCTCTGGGTAGCCACAAACAAACGTCAACATTTCATAGACAATTCACCTATTACTATTTCCGGCAGCGATATCATCCCAAAAACAACAGTCAAACTTCTCGGTGTCAATTTAGATTCAGACTTTTCGTTTAAAAGTCAAATAAATAGGACTGTGAGCACCGGTTTTTTTCACCTAAGACAACTCAAGTCTGTCCGAAGAAACCTTCCTTCAGAAGCAACAAAACTACTTATCAACTCTTACGTAGTCTCACGTCTCGATTACTGCAACGGCATTTATGCCAGCCTTCCAAAATATCAAATTGACAAACTTCAATCAGTGTTTAATGCAGCAGCACGGCTCATAACCGGGGTTTCAAAATATTCGCACATTTCAGAACACCTTCGTAACCTTCACTGGCTCAAGTGCCCTGAAAGAATCCAGTACAAACTGTGCTGGATGGTGTTTAAATCCATCAATGAAATGGCCCCACCCTACATCTCTGAACTATGCTTCCCGGAAAACACTGGTCTGAGGCAGTCAACGCTTAGATCAGCAACATCAGCAGCTGTAGGCAGACTGATAGAACCTATGCGCAAGCCAAATACTAAGTTTGGTGATCGCGCTTTCGGAGTATCTGGGCCGAAGGCTTGGAATAAACTCCCTCCGGAACTAAGATCCATAACAAGTCCAACAGAATTCAGGTCTAAATTAAAAACTTACCTTTTTAAGCTGTCGTATCCATATTAAATATACCAATCCTAAGAGAAAGTCCAGTTATATTCAATTTTTCAATTAAGTCCTAAATCCTGTATCTAAATTTCGCCAATAAACAATTAGATAATGTTAATTAAGTGTTAATCTCAAGTGACCTATCAGGTAAGTATTGAACTGTATATTTTCTCCATAAATAGTTAAGTAATAACATAGACCACTGTACAAATGTATTATAAGTTTGTACAGCGCCCTTGAGGTGTTTTTGCACAAAAACGGCGCTATACAAGTCATCCAAGTATTATTATTATTATTATTAATGCATAGACGCAATGTAGGTATGCTGTGTCTGTTCTACAGGTATTTCAATGGAGCCTGCTCCAAGGAGCTAGCAGCATTGATTCCTGATGCACCGGTGCACGTGCGCGAAACTCGACGGACACGAACTGAACACCCGTTCACGGTTGACGTTGGCTTCATGAGAACGGGCCGTTTTTACGACTCGTTTTTGTGTAAGTCGGCTCGTATGTGGAACGAGCTACCGGCATCTGTTTTTCCTCCCTCCTATAATCCGAGCCTCTTCAAGGCCCGCATTAACAAATCCCTTCCCACAGCCCCTACCTTACTCCGCCTCACAACGCCGCCCAACCGGGTGGTGACATAGTTCCCCTGTCTGTGCACTCCACAGGCAGGGACACTCTTGTGAGGTGTCACATAAAAAAAATAAAAATAAAAAAATAAAATCTAAGAGGAGGACATGTTTGCCCAAAATTTTCTCCATGAGAAATACATGATAATATATATTTTAGTCGCAATGGCCATGTTGCTTGGAAACAAATGAGATTTCACTGTCTACAACTCATTTATTATATTGTTTTCCTTGTACATAATATATGATTATATGTACATTACCCATCTCACTAGACAATATCTTATGTTCTGAGATAGGTGTTCTAAGATGATGTTTATTTCTATTCATTCCTTATTGTAATATCTTGTGTTACCCCTTATTCCATCGCTATATGTATCTCTTTTGTTTATTTATTATTTGCTTGGTCATCAACTTCATTACTTTTTTTATAATTATTTATTAACCAATAAAATAGCATACATTTTTTTTTTTCTACCTCACTAGGCAAAGCCTGTTCCGAGGTGGCGGTAGTTTAATCTAATTTTAGTTAGTGAGAATTTACATAGAATCAGAGATATAAATAAAAGGATATATAAAAAAGATAAAAAAAAAACTTAAGAAAAGAATGAAAATACAAATAAATTAATGAGAACAAAAGAAAAAATACAGGCGTAATCAATCTTTAATCTTTGCAAAGTTGAATCGAAAAAGTATTGTTTCTGCAGTTTGCTAATCAATACGTAATTTGACACTTGTTTGTACATAATGCAACAACATTGTTCCATTGTGATTGTGAAAATGTTCAACGGTAGCCGGAATAGCTAATTACATATCGGAAATGTTGACTCAACAAGCGGGTACTTTCAGAATTCCGAGATGTTATGCAGCTGAAGACTCCTGAAGCCAAGAAGGATTGTGATGAAGCCCTGGAATTCTTCCTAAACAGAATTGAGCCTATTGCATCTGAAGGATACTTCTATGGATCTAAGGTAAGCATTAATCATTTTAATTAGATGATTTTAATCATTTTAATTCGATTCAAATTATCGTAGTGAATTTCACAAAACTAATGCTAAATAAATAATTCAAATGTTATAATAATTATTATTATTCAGAAACAGGGAACAAACAATAGAGTCTTGTATTATTCTTTGGCGGTTGAAAGGATATTTGAAAGCTTAAGGCGAAGCTTAATGCCAAATCACTATTTTGATTAATCTTTATAACGAATTGGTGTACATTATGAAAACCAAAAAAATTGTTTTAAATAAATTGAAGGTTTTTCTATCGTTTCGCTTGAGTAGAATACAAATAAATAAATTACTCAATAAAAAATATAAATGTTAACTACTAAAAAAAATATTTTTTCAATAGAAATGTATGAACTCATAATGGAAAAAAAATAAATCAGTTTTATAGCCAAGATTATCTGTGACAGTTTCACTTGATTAACTTTTTTGTTTTCTTATAAAATTATTTATAAAATAAATAAAAAACAGTTTTATGCTTGAAATCGAACGTTTCTAGATTCCATTTATCAAGCTATTTTAATGCCTGTTACCTACAATATAAGGTATACCAAGAATATACACATTTTTGGCTTGTAGCTTCCTCTTAAAGCTAATGATGGAAACATTTGTGACATGGGAACACTCTGTCAAAAATGCTGTGCAATTTTCATGATACCAGATCTAAACGTTGTGAGTTTTATTGTTTCAGCATGCAAACATTGCCACTTAAAATATTTAACATTTGAATTTATAAGGGAAAGACTTCCAAGAAAATTCCCCAGAATTGATGACGATAACAATATGTTCATTGTTATATTGCGACTCTGTCTAATTGTGTGTAATTATCAATCATTGTTTTGTTCCAGCCAACCTGGGTGGACGTGTACTTCGCAGGATTCTACGACACGGTGGAGTCCTTCATCGGAGACTTCCTCAAGCCCTACCCCAACTTGACATCCCTGGTGGAGAAGGTCAAGAGCAAGGACAGCGTCAAGCGATACATCGAGAAGAGACCCGAGAATGAGGTGCCTGCGGCCTCTTAAATCATCACTGCCCACTATATAATTAACTGAAAGGCACAGCACATCTCGGATGTAGTGACAACTGTTGTCAAACCCTAGGTTTACCTCACCAGGAAAACTTTGCCATCATGACACTATAACCTCCTATCATTGTCAGTGTAACTGAATATATAGTGACAACTGTTTTCAAACTCTATTTCCACTTCTATAAATGCCATAGCATCACTGGGATACAGTGACAACCGTTGTCAAACTCTAGGGCTACCTCAATAGGAAAAATTTTCCATCATGTCACCATATTCTTCTGTCGATGGCATTGTTTAACTGAGGTATAGCGACAACCGTTGTCAAACTCTAGGTCTGCTTTGACAACTGGAAGACTTTGCCATCAAAGTCACTACATTTGTCTCTATATTCGAGTTGTCCTGTATGTCTTATGATCACAAGTGCCCGTTATATGTGTACTACAATAATATATCAGCTGTTAGATGTACTCGTATTCCTAAATACCATTGCTTTTTAACAGAGCATTTTGTAATACTTTCTTAATATATTTTAAATGTATCTTTAATTATTATCATATTGTGTGTTAAACTTTATGTTAGTTATTTACGATTAGTTTACTGTGGGTGCATTTTTTTTTAAATCTTGTAAGTTTAGTTACTTAAAACAGAACAGTATTAAATGTCTTAATTTTTCAAACAAAATGCATTCCTCTTATCAATGTATAATTGCTACATCGGCATATTTAACTACTTTAACTAGTTAATAAAATTTAAAGAATTATTTGCATTTTGTTTTTTTTTAATCAACCAAATATTCTCAATAAGTAATATAAAGAAAGGACTTTATAATTTTTAATTTGTCATTGTTTTTCAGATTTATTGTAGATATTTTTTTTACTGTCCCGGTGATTAAACTATATTCTAAACAAACAGAAGTGTTGTTATTCTACTATGACTATATATATTTATAAAATATATGATTTTAAAACAAAACCAGCTCATTATTGTTACATTTAAGATTTCATCTAATCAACTTTATTTATTGATTTTAATCATTTAAAGAAACCATTATTGATCTATTATTTACACAGTGACTGATGCTAAATTTAATAGTAACTTGTTAGCCTAACTGTTTTGTGGTTTATCACACTGATGAGAAGTGTGTTGTGGGCGTGACAGTGTGCCCAAAGTGAGGCCAATTTTATCTTGCATTGAAATATCGAAATTCATAATTTTTTTAAAGGAGAAAACAGATACAGACTGTAATTAACAAGACAATGTAAATGATTAACTAGAGAACTCGCTTGCATCCGATCTATTTCTCAAAGATTAACAGAAAATCAACATTGTTGCTTTTTATGGGGCCTAGGAGTCGAAAGGTCTTGTTTAAATTATTGGCGATATCTGTTTTCTTTAAAAACTGCTTGAAACAAAATTCAAAGCACATCTGATTTCCACTAGACACGATTTCAGAATGAGGTTGAGAATTGAGGTGGCCATATTATTTTCACCGTAATGTGTTATATATAACAAATAAGTTAATTGCAGTGATGTCACAAACTAAAATTACGTGGTAAGTCCTCAATCTGATGAAGTAGAAGGAATTCAAATGTTATTTGTAACAAGCTGTTAATATTTGCCTATCTTGAAAAATAAAATAAACTCCTGCATGAAACATATTTTTTTGTAGCATTCACCCTCAATATCATTAAAAAAAATTACATTGTATACATCCAGCATCCTGCAAGTTTTGTAAATAGTACCAAAGTATCCTTGTTTGTGATGTGATCTTTATTAAAAAATAGCGTAAGTACACTGGGTCAAAATAATCAACCTTGTAATAATCCCAGAGAGAGATTGTACGTGATATTATCGTTCTACTCGTAGTATATTCTCATTTATTTATATTTTTCGTTTTCATACAAGATGTGTGAGCAGAAAAAGGACCGTGGATAAGGTACATACTACCTCTTTTTAGGACTAATTACTTAACAAATGTCATTTTGTTTTGTTGTGAACAACCTACTCCTTTAACTAGACACTATAGACCCCTCAGTCATTCGTCAAGACTGGAGACCGGTCGCTTGTGGAGATGATACACTTGATACATAATATTATAAACCCTAAAAGCGATTTTAATGTCATGTTCAGGTATTATCTTATTTTTAACATTAGGAGTTATTTTGAAGAGAATAATTTTGACTAAAAATTTCAGAAAAATTTATCCGTTGCGAGCGGGATATGAAGGTCCGGCTTCTGAATGGTAATTTTAATTAAAATGAACAGTTCTTAACCACAACGATGACATAGGCCCCGAGGGAAATTATTTTCCTCAGGGCCTCTTGTGTGGAGCTAATGTAAAAAAAATGTGTCGTTGGGTAACTTTAGGAAAGATAAATCGAAAAGTTAAATGTAGTAAAATCAAAGTCTCTAAAAATATACCCGTCTTATAAAATTGTACAGGCCGCTAACGTAATGTTACCATAGCCTGAAAAAGTCAATGTTAGTGGTACTTCGGTTTAAGCCAATTCGACAAATTACTTACGAAACTAACAGAAAATTTGGTATTTCGGTCTGGTTCGGATGGATATGCGTCTCTTTGAATGCCTACTCGATGCGTAAAAACTACCTATTACGAAATGACAGGCTCGAAGATCAAACAAAGAAGAGGTTGCAGAAACCAAGAGGCAAATACAGACTAAGCTAAAAAAAAAACTAGGATTGATGGTGAACAATCCAAAACTGGGATTTAGTAATACCAATGATGGCAACACCGCAAGGTGATTTTTAAAATTGACACAGTGTCTGCAGAAATAACAAATCTGGATTTGACGGTGATGAAAAAATGACATATACATTTCTTACTCCACTTGAGCTCAGGAATCACTGTTTAAAATCCTTCGATCACCTGCTGATACACCTGTATGAGGTATGAGTAACATTGACATTTAACTAATTAATCTAAGATGTGTAATAAAGTGTATATGAAATACGTTTTTATTTTTATTTTTTGAAAAATTTACCTAGCCACATCGAAATTGTAAAATTAAAACATCATAAAAGATAATATTAATAAAGGTTAAAATCGCTTACCATTTTTAATCTTCGGCCAGTCTTCAAGTGTATACCTGACGTCTTCAAAGTCAACACCACTCCAAGCGAAAATGTACCTTATTGGCTCTCCCAAACCCTTCACGTTGAAATATTTCAATGAATACTTGTCCATTGTTGGATGCGTATTTTGCACAGGTATTGACGCTAGGTGGGTTTATATTTTACTGGCGTCAGATTTTAAATGGAAAATAGGTGTGCTACTATACCTATGTTATCATAATGCAATATTTTAATTGATTACAGGCAAGAGACAAACTGATAGAAGCGCGTAGTGAGCGTGTCCATTTGTTCGAAATAAGGTCAATTCTTCCTAACTTCTTGTGATATTGATCCAACTTTTTAAATTTTCGTTTTTTTGCTGAACAATTTCATCAAAATCAATTCCAACGGTCTCTCTGGAGCTTAGTATTTGAAAGATCTTATGTAAACTGGTGACATGAGTTTTCTTTCAAATCGGTTTAAATCACACTTCTAGGGATTACCTGTTCGGTGATTTATACATATAGGTAGGCATTGATGATAATATATTGCGTCACAACCATGACATAATTATTATCATGTTTTTTCGGGGTTATCTAACCCCAGTCTAGACGCTAAATAGTTTTACGTAGTGTGTAGAGATACCAGATCATAATCCAAGTGAGACATTCTATACCAGATCATCATCCAAGTGAGACTTTCTGTACCAGATCATAATCCAAGTGAGACATTCTGTACCAAATCATCACCCAAGTGAGACTTTCTGTACCAGATCATAATCCAAGTGAGACATTCTGTACCAAATCATCACCCAAGTGAGACTAATGTCCGCTATAAAAGTATTTTATAATTTGGTGAATGAATCCAATAAACTGTAGAGAGGAAAACAATGTTATAGTATCAAAGAACTCTTCTAGAACCCAGTTAACTACACTTCTCACACAAATCACTAAATAATATTGGCGCAGACATAATCAGAATAATATTATCATTGATTTATTAAGGCACCCAATTTAGATTTATTATAATTTATATCAACAATTCAAAATAAATTTTCAAGTTTAGAATATCACGTAATTCCAAGAAAGTGTGAATTCCAAGACCAAGTATTACACTACATATCTATGTTGGTTTACCTTAACCTAATACATATTTGATAATACACTAACGGGGTATTTCACCATCCTCTCGATCTCGATAACTACTTTCCATTAAAATAAATAAATACCTACTCGCAATGTGTATAAAAGTCTGCTGAAAACTATATACACGGGGTGTTAAGGGACATTCTTGACAAACTTTAACGATGGATTCCTGATGTTATTTGAATAAAAAGTAAACGAATTAATTGAAAAGTAATAATTTTGATCTCCGGTGACTTTTTTATGTTTTTTTTTCAAAATTTTACTTTTTTTTTTTTAAAAACATTTTTTTTAAATATTCACTAATCACTCAGACCAAAGTTTTCATTTTCTTTTTTTACTCCAAATAAGTTCAGGAATCACTGGTTTAAGTAAGTCAAGTACGTCCCAACACCCATATTTAATATGCAGGGTGTAAAGGACGTATTTGGTTCGGCAGAAAAAACTGGGTATGTTAAGTGTGAAACAGCGTATAATTTACAATACCTTAATATTTATATGTTCAAAAGTTGCTCCCGAAATACATGTTTAAGAATGTAAATTTTAATTTCGAAATACATGGCTACCCCATGAGAAACTGTGGAGATTTTAGACCTCCGAAAACAAATTTGTCGGGAAGCCAAAATAATTTCGATTTTCAATGAACTACTGGCAGATTTTAAAGAAGCTAAAAGCCTTGCTATTTTTCGTGCGTTATGCCTAAATACTATAAAGAATAAGTTTTAGATGTTGTGTACCTAAAAATCATAGAAATAAGTTGTTAATAGTTAGTAAAGGTTTATACTAGATAAAAAAATTTAATTTTTTATAACTAAATAAAAACAAACATTCACAAAATAAAAACAAACAAATATATAAACTTATTTTATCGAAATAATATCTGTTCAAGAAAAACAAATGGTAATCGAAAATAATTTCACCGAGTAAAGGATTAAATTGTGAAATTGACCTCACTTAGGGCACATACACACAGGCCCACAAAACGACAAAACACATAAGGGTACGTATACATTTGCGAACCGGAACGCGAATCGTATCACGAATTAGGGAAAGGAACGAATCAACTGCAAGCTGCGTTTCGCGCCATTTGCGGTTCCTTCGTTTCTTTCCCATAAGTTGAGGTTCAGTTCGGCAGTTCGGTTCGCGGATGTATACGTAGCATAACATAACAATTGGAAACCGGCTGTCTAGATTGGGTTTCCTAATAATAATTTCATCACATTGCACAATAAACGAGCAAGTTGCAATAAAACTACTTGAAAAAACACGTGAGCTCGAAAACAACCGCTTTAAGACGTGCGATTACTTCAATAACTTCAACTGACGCGAGACTGATTCCTCACCTCTCTCTTCCCCATTTACTTCACCTCTTTACTACCTTCAGTCTCACAGCATATCGGAATTAAGGATGCCATAGTCACACTGGCTGGGAGATGGTTGGGAGCATTTGGGACTGTTGGGATTTCGCCTCTCCCAAAAGCTTGATATTAAATAATTTAGCACCGAATTCCCTTCGCTCCATCGCCTTGTGTGAAACTGTTTACCCAAAGGTTGCATTACCTTTCTGCTACGTTATCTACGTTTGATCTATCTATTTGTCTTCCGCTTTGTCTGCGCTTTCATCGGGGGACAGATTCTTTATTTTCTACTCGTGGCTTTGTGTGAACACTCCAAAATCGCTCTCTATTCTCAAAGGGTTGACAAACAGTGGTCACAGCCGGCCATTGTGGTAATAACTACGTACCCACTACCCTAAAATAATTATATATTCACCCCCACACTATGCATTCACCAAAACATAAAAATAATTATTTCTCTTTAAATAATATATTCAGGTATTTAAATTCACAGAGTGTGAATTGTGCAGAGATGAGATTGAATGAGAAAAAAATGGACGGTCTAAGCATAGACGAAACATGGAACCACATAAAAGTGAGTCTTTGTGAATCTGCTAGGGAGGTTTGTGGAATAAGTACGCAAGGTAGGAAGAAAGGTGATGCATGGTGGGATGATGATATTAAAGCACTGGTCTCAGAGAAGAAGAAAGCATGGTTATGTCTGATTGCGGCTGGCAGTGCTTCCAGCGAAGAGAAGGATCGAGCGAAAGAAGTATATAAGGAATGTAAGAAAAAAGTAAGAGTTGGAGTGAAAGAACGAAAGAAACGCCTGGAAGAGGAAGAAGGAATGAAAATGACAAACCATTTCCAAGAAAACATTAAGTTGTTTTGGAAGGAAGTCAAAAGGTCCCGGTGTGGCCCTGAAACCGGAAGCATGAAAGTAATAAAATCGAAAGATGGAAAAATGTTGACGAATGAGGAAAAAATAAAAGAGAGATGGATGAAGTATTTCGAGGAAGTCTTTGAAAGCGAAGTGAGTGACAGTGATTCTAGCGGCGAATCAGATATGAACGATGATGGACTGAATGTTACCGAAATTAGCATGGATGAGATAGAAAGATCAATTAAGTGTATGAAGAATGGTAAGGCTGTCGGTTTCGACAACATTGCTGCTGAATATTTTAAAGGAGGTAGCCGTATAATTCTCACATGGTTGTGCAATCTTTTTAACCTATGTTTAAAGGAAGGTTACACGCCTTTAGATTGGAGAAGGGCAGTGATCATGCCATTATACAAAGGTAAAGGGTCACGTATGGAATGTGGGAATCATAGGGCTATTAGCCTGCTAAGTTCAGTTGGCAAGCTGTATGGTAGAATTTTGATTGAAAGGGTAAGAAAGGAAACAAAGGATAAAATATGGGATGTGCAAGGAGCTTTTATGAGTGGAAGGGGGTGCATGGACCAGATCTTCTCATTGCGTATGCTCACCGAGAAGTTTCTGGCAAAAAACCAGAAACTTTTCTGTGCCTTTGTAGATCTCCTAGCCAAATCTCCTCCGAGATTGATATATTTGGCGTCAGTGAGGAGAGATTCAGAAGGGAAATTCTTCTGATTCTTGAAAGAGTCTCTCCACATTGACGAGATCTTTCACCACTGCCTGAATTTTTTTTGAAATTCCACATTTCTTGAAATTTCTTTTTCTATGTATAAATACTTAAAACAATCTTTTGTAAAATTTATATAACCTAATTTCTTATATGTATTAAATCCTAATTTGTAATTGTGTAAGAAATTAATAAAAAATTATTATTATTATTATTATTATCTACAAAAAGCATACGACCGAGTCGACAGAAAAAAGCTATGGAAGGTGTTGTCCAAGTATGGAGTGAATGCGAATCTGCGTTTTGCGTCTCTATATGACGGAAGCGTTGCATGTGTTAGGGTGAACGGTGGTTTTACGGGGTGGTTTGATATCACAAAAGGTGTTAAACAAGGCTGCGTAATGTCACCATGGTTATTCAATCTATACATGGATAATTGTATGCAAGAATTGAAAGAGGTGGGATTGGGCGCGAATTTGAGTAATCTGAAAGTATGTTGCCTGTTGTATGCTGATGATGCGGTGCTGATTGCTAATAGTATGGATGATCTGCAGTCTCTCGTGTCTAGGATGAACGAAGTATGCGTGAAGAATGAGTTAATGATGAATGTAAGTAAGTCTAAAGTAATGGTGTTTGAAAGAGAAAGTACGAGAACAGTGTGCAATATAGCTGTGAATGAGGAATACTTGGAGCAGGTGGATGAATTTGTGTATTTAGGAAGCATGTTTACGAGAGATGGGAAGGCTGACAGAGATATTGAAAGAAGAGTAAATGCAGGTAACTCCATTAATGGAGGACTCAACGCAGTTGGCGCTAACAAAAAATTGTCCAAAGATGCGAAGTTAGCAGTCCACGATGGAGTGCTGGTACCTACCCTGATGTATGGAAGTGAGGCATGGAACTGGCAAAGAAAGGATGAAAGTAGATTGAATGCTGTTGAAATGAGATCCCTGAGGCGTATGTGTGGTAAAACCATGTATGATCGTGTGAGGAATGTGGATATCCGCAAAGAGTGCAAGGCTGATGTAAGCGTAATGAGTAAGATCAAGAAAGGGACGCTTAGATGGTTTGGGCATGTAGAGCGAATGAGCGAAGAAAGGAGTGTAAGGAGAATATACGATGCAAATGTGAATGGTAGCAGAAGTCGGGGACGCCCGAGGAAGACATGGCACGACCAAGTGAATCAGATACTTGAGTCGGGCCATGTCAAGAGTCAGAACAATAGAAGAGTATGTATGAGACGATGTATGAATGTGAATGAGGCAAGGAGTGTGTGCCAAGACCGAGTTGTTTGGCGGTCCGTCCTCTCTGCCTACCCCTGCGGGGAAACGGCGTGATGGTTAGTTAGTTAGTTAATTAGTTAGGTATTTGAAGATCCCGTTCATGATTTTTCACTTACAATCAACATCCCATTAACCCCCAGGATGGTAGTTCTTCTTTAATATAGACTTGTCTACATGTTGGCGGCGGATGCGTCTGCCCACATACTGCGTGACTGGCCAGATCGAGAGAGACCAGTTGAAGGAGTCCTTTTGATCTCTCCAGCAGAACTCTCTAAACCCATCATCTTGCACCACAGTAGGAGGGATGGGTTTATACGTCTGACACTTCTACACGGAAAAAACTAACTAATATTAAATAATGCTAATTTATTAAGAATCTCGTCAATTTATTCAGAATCCTGTTATAAACTGAATTGAAGGCCTTTATCGAAAGAATTGATAGGTTTCCTGATAAACTTTCAGTAAAACACGAAGGTGTTATCGCGATGTCCGAAAACGTGTTCATAAAAAATCTAATATTTTAGCATTTCTCCATTATATGTTATATAGACAAATGCAGGTGAATGAAGAAGTGTTCTAATATATTAGGAAGTTGCCTAAAGTTTTTTCAGGAAACGGACTGCAATCCCGTTTTACACTGACCACAACATTCATATCCACTCCTCATACCTTTTTCCTTCCCAGATCTTTCTCTCTTTCCTTTCCTCAAAAGACCTCCCACACAGCATCCCTCAAAGTTGACACAGGCCTAGAGGGAAATTATTTTCCTAAGGTGTACCTATAGATTATATTATTTATTATAATATAGAATGAAACCTGCAATCCCAGATTGATCAATACTCTAATTATCGCCCTGGACTTTCAACCACTATTCAATCACGTGAGATGGATTTAGCCGTGTTTGGTGAATAGCCGGGTACTTCCCCAACTTCCCCCCCCATACCCTTCTCGACTCTACTCCCTTCAGCCTCGCAACATACCCCAATTGAGGATACATAGTTAGGATTTTTGTCGGTAGGTATAAGTACATACCCACAAAATGATTTATTAATCTGCCGGTGTACAATCTTTACCTCTTTTCTAACGAAACAAAATTGCCAACGATAAATGAATAGTGATAATATTTTTTTACCTAGGTACTTACTTACAAAATTTCGTATCGTTAATCTAAGTTCTTATCTAATCACCGTCGTGTAATTATTAACTACGTGCCTCGGAACTCAAACTCTAATAACGTGGATTTGCTCGAGTCTCACATTTTAATTATTTATGTTGAACGTATTACTAAAATCTCAATTTGCTTTAGAGGTATCCCTACGGATGTAAGTTATTTATATTTAAGATTAATAAAAATAGGACTAGAATAGAACATTAAAATATTTTATATAAAACGTTTTTCAACTAAAAAATCAGCGGTAAGCACCAGATTTTAGTTTTCTATACGATGAATTAGTAACTTCCCGAGAGATCTATATAGAAATATTTGGATTTTAGTAATACGTTCATCAGAAATAATTAAAATATCCACTCCCAAAGAAAGATCGATTTCCTAGGCCTGGCAGGGCAAAGTAGACCGTAAATCCGATCATTACGGCTGCGCACAGCATTTTTTTTTTTTACACGACTTCATCACTTATGTCGTTAAGATTTTATTTTAGGGTATTGTCTCGTCTTCACCCGCTAACTTTAAAACTAACCTGTTTAATCTTATTTTTAAATATCGAACCATAGATAAATATACAAGATAAAACAGCGATAAAATTTAAAGAGGCTACCTCTTAATTTAAACTTTATAGTGAATACGAAAACAATATATTGTTATTATTTTAAATTACCAAAGATAACGATACTTATTTATCAATATTTTCAACTGCAATTACAGTTATTTTTTATTGTGTTATTTTCTCGAATCAAGTCATTATAATATTTTGTATGTAAGAATCATAACAATATTTGGGAGGTGGGTTTGGGTATCGCCGCCGCGTGAACCATTTATTGGATCACCAAACTCTCCCATAGGTCATTCTAAGTGGTTCGCTACGTTTTCATGCCCGGGTTCATCTGGTAAGGTGTGTTCAGTAAAACCCTTTGACCTCTCCAGCTGGTCTTTCGATCCATCGCCTTGCATTCATACGTCTGTCACTCCCCAGACCTCATACCTCTTACCTTAACAGAATTTCCTCTCTTTCCTTTCATTAAAAAAGTCCCTCCACATAGAATCCCAAAAGATGCCATGATCCTAAGTGGGGTTAATTTTAAAAATTGTGTAGTTTTAAAAACTTTAAAAGAGAAGTCGGAAAATTGCAAACATTTCTCTATCTAACTACATAACGTAAGGAAGTCATGTTTGAGGTCGACTGTTCCATCTGTTTGTAAATTTGTTTGTACTTTCCGTTACCTGCTTCGCATTCGTATTCGCAAATCTGATGCATCTAATTTATTATTCAAGCTAACTTTACTTTAATTAGATAGCTAACTTTGAGTGAGTTATTATGGTACCCGGTACCATTGTACCTGCTTGAAGAAAATTTGAAAACATGATTAGACACCATTGAGATAGCGACTTTCATTTGGACAAATTGTATTTGAAATAAAAAAATGTCAAATAAAATATATTATAATATGGTTTATAAATCAGTAGGTAAGTATTTAAGTACCTACCTACTTACAAATCTTATAATTTCAGATGAAATTTTGGTTTTGATTTATTAAATAAGTGAAAACTAGAAACGCATTTTTTCGGACGCGAGTTCTGCTTTTCACAGAACTTACTGAATAACTAGAATGGGGAAGTACGGGGGGTACCTACTTTCAATAAATTTAAACAATTGATGTTTAAAAAAAAATCTTTTTTTCTCACCGGATTTTTGAACAGTTGACGCAACACCTCGTGTAACATTTGGAATTCTGTCGCTAACAATAATACTCAATTTTCAATTAACACAAGCCACCTGTTTTGATTTATGCAAGAAAAAAACATCGCCAAAAATTGTGCGAATATCAGTCACAAATATTTTAATGTTTTATTTTGTAAAGAACTTAATTTTCCATATTATACAATAAAACCACACCCGAAAATTAATTAGTAAGTAGGGGATTTAAAACTTTATATTCTTATAGGCCTGATACTCAATTTTTTTCTGGGCTTATAAAAAGACAAATCAAAAAAATTCAGGATTATTTCAAAGTCGAAGGTTTGTTCTACTTGCAGTATTTAATTACTGCATCTAAAATATTTCTTAGCTATCACACTTTTTAAACCGAAAACACAAGATTATTTCAAAGTCGAAGGTTTGTTCTACTTGCAGTATTTAATGAATGCATCTAAAATATTTCTTAGCTATCACACTTTTTAAACCGAAAACACAAGATTTTCCATTAATACAATTAAATTGTGAACAAAAGTTAATTTAATAATACCCTTTTATCTTTCATCGTGATTTAAACCTAGAATTTCTGTGCCCAGAGCCAACACCAAACTGTCAAGGAGCTCATCACGCATTCCTGTTTCCAGTCAAATATCAAGCAAGTACAAAACCTACATTATTTTCACCTCTCGTCCCCTGCTTCCCGCTTGTTGACAGATCATGGTGATACCGCCTTACTGCCAGACGCGATGAATGCATGAATTCCTGAGTTGGGTATCTTTAAAAAATCATATTTCACACCGCGGTATGGCCATGTGCTGTCTGGTCTGTGCTGTGTACATACCGTGGACCCATCCCAGGGAAAATAAACCGATCTTCAATTCCTCTTTTGTTCTGGATTTTAGGTGTGAAAAGGGGCGCCGAGCGATCCAAATGAAAGATTATGTTTTCCTCTTTTTCACACACGGTCACCTCTATATTTACACACTTGACATCTTGAAACTTGTTTCGGGATATTTGTACAAGGGACGAAATGTTACAAAATGATTTTGATAAAGTTTCACCAGCGTTGATACGCTGAAGCTGAAGTGGTATTATAGTAAATATAACTGCTTTATAATTTGGACCAACACCCTCGCCATTCCTAGGTCACCCAAAGTGATTCGCAACGTTTGGTAACTTAGCAGTGGTGTCCGGGTAGATGGGTTGAGGTTTATCCAGGTCTTGGCGGCGGATGTGTCTTCCCACCGACCAACCGGTCGGACCCTTTAACTTCTCCTGCCGAACTCTCTCGATCCAACGCCTTGCACCGCAGTGGGAGGGATGGATTCATCCGTCACTCTAGGACACACTTTTTCCTTCCTAAAACTTCCTCTCCTCCTTTAAATACCTTCCACACAGTATCCCCAAAGATGACATAGCCCTGAGAAAAAATAATGTTTAAACTGCTGTTCTTAGCCAAATAAGTGACAAACTCGTTAAAAAAAATTCCCGAAAATATTTTACTATTTGATCATTTTGAAAGAGGTAAAAAAACGTTTATTTATATGTACATTTGGTTTGCATTTTTCCCATTACATTAAGATTCCTAGCCATTCGTCCCTAAGTCTCAGACCTTCCCATGCTGCTCCAGTATTATTCAACTCAGCAAAGGTCTACGTTCAGGTCACATCCGTTGGGGCACTCAGAGAATTGTCATCTGACGTTCGACATAGCTAGCCCATCTAAATCCCTGGACCTTACAAAATCACTCACAAATACAAAAAATTGATTAGTATTAGTTTTTTAACACACTCTTTATTAAATAGTTTGCATTATTCTCACTCCAAAATACCTTACAAAATGCAAATACATAATAAATTAATAAATATACAACACACAAACAAATAATTAACTATTTATGTTTTCAGTTTGAAAAAGCTGTAATAGGTAATTATTTGAGACACTGTAACTCATCTTTGCAATTGAAAACCATTTGTAAAGGCATCACTCTTTACATGGCCGTCAGGGGTCTTTTCGCCAGGTATTTCTGAAGGGAAGGCTTTTCCAATACCTTCTGCCTGATGTGATAGAGATTTGGGTAATTATGCAATAATTCTCGCCACAGCTTGGTCTCCATAGTGTCGATGAATCCAGCGAAGTAAATATCTACCCATGTCAACTGGAAACAAAAAGGCTATATTAATATTGAAAAACATAATATTGATTTTTTAGTTTGTTGTACATGTCATCAGTACAATACTGTACTTTAATCCTTTTCTTGAAAAAATTAAATTAATTATAGTATTAATTAATTTTTACAAAAAAACTAATTATTTATTTATTAATTTTTAATATAAACTGATTTATACAAAAAACTATTTATGTATTTATTAAATATTAATATTAATTAATTTATACAAAAAAACTATTTATTTAATATTAATATTAACTAATTTATACAAAAAAAACTATTTATTTATTTGTCAAATATAAATATTAATTAATTTATACAAAAAAAACTATTTATTCTTGTTGATATATAATTATATTAGCGCCATTTATTTCATTTAACCTCGGGCGATCTTAGCCATGTTTCCACGGTATTTCACCAACCTCTCGATAACTATTTAAATGTTAAACCGGGTTTACTTATCCGATATTATATTTTATTCAGGTTTGATAACCGAACACTAAACTCAGATTTTATATTTTTGTTATTTGTTTTTGCGACAGACACATCTGCCCTGATGATGGACACTGTAACGTTGTCCGAAACGTTGGCTAAAGAAGGAGTTGCGCAACACGGCATAACACCCCAAAAACAAATAACAAAAATGCTTTTGGCCGTGAAAATCTTAAATCATATTTTTCAGATTTTATTAATTAAATCGTAAATTAACAATATACGTTATCCTAGATATATAGAGCTTTTGACAGATTATCGAGATCATTTTTAAATACCTCTCATTCTGTTGTTATAATAATAATATTTGGATGATTTGTATAGCGCCGTTTTTGTGGAAAAAAAACACCTCAAGGGTGCTGTTATAGTACAAATTGTATGATTAATTACAATTTTTTCAAGAAAATTACAGTTCTTGACTCCATCAGCGGTATTTTTGTAAATCGCACGTTTTTCGTATATAATCTAATTTCCAGATCAGATATGTAGGGCAAATAAACATGTTTATTTCATCATAAGTCATTAACCTGCGGTTATCATTAAATATATTTTTTTAAAACAGATAAGAAATTGCACAATATCAAATGTACTAACGCGCAAAGAAAATATATTTTCCTCTGCAAATAAAATTGAATACCTTGAGCCATCGATAAGACAACTTTTTAAGCAAATTTAACTTCCTGGCCAGCTGATTCTATTTTCATAATAGCTTGTATTTTGTAATTTTATATTTTTATAAATTGTGCCGTCTTGCTAGATAATATGTTTACATATTTATGAAAATCGTGTACAAACTACCATATGTGTAGTTTCCCCAGAATAGCAAGTTATATTCAAATAAATTATTTTAAAACGTATCCTATATGTACGCTGGCGTTCAAGGGATTGAACTGAGTCATTTTTGTTATCTTTTTGAGAACGATACTTACAGTGTTGCCATATAACCAGCCTTCAGCTGCAATATTTTCAAATTTACTAAAGTAGAATGGAAGGATGAAGCTGTCAAACTGTTCAAGCCCTTCGCCCTTCTGTACGGCCTCCGAGTGTTCTAGAAAAAAATGAAAAGTTCAACGTATATATATCATACGCGTGATAAAGAATTTCTTGCACTAATTTAAGATTATGCAGCTTATAAATGTTGTGAGACAGTCACCTATAACTAAAATCTACCGTTACTATTCCCGCAAACTTTGAGAGAGTAGGAACTGAATGATTTCGCATTGGCGTTATTTGTTAGTTATTATGTAACATAATGTATATTATAACATTGAATTTGGCAAAAGCTGCTGCGGTGTTTTAAAAATCTGATTTTCTTAAAAGTTTCCCTCGGTAAACATAATCATTCTCATTGAATATAATATTATGGACAAATCTCAATGAAACCTGAAACAGAAAAAGATACAGAAAACTTTTAAAAAAAGGTGAATGTCGCAACTGGGAATCGAACCTAGAACCTTACCGGGACAAACAACTGGGAATCGAACCTAAAACCTTACCGGGACAAACAACTGGGAATCGAACCTAGAACCTTATCGAGACAAACAACTGGGAATCGAACCTAGAACCTTACCGGGACAACCAAATGGGAATCGAACCTAGAACCTTACCGGGACAAACAACTGGGAATCGAACCTAGAACCTTATCGAGACAAACAACTGGGAATCGAACCTAGAACCTTACCGGGACAACCAACTGGGAATCGAACCTAGAACCTTACCGGGACAAACAACTGGGAATCGAACCTAGAACCTTACCGGGACAAACAACTGGGAATCGAACCTAGAACCTTATCGAGACAAACAACTGGGAATCGAACATAGAACCTTACCGGGACAAACAACTGGGAATCGAACCTAGAACCTTACCGGGACAAATAATTGAGATATTTAACTACAACCTTTTAAAGTGCACCTTTCTCTCGAAATCAATTTAAAATTGAGGACGGAAATGTATGTCTTTTTGTATCGGTGTTCAGAAATGCATATTTTGTACTTTCTATACTGATTGAAAAAATATCGTGGACTGTTGTAAAATTTTGAAAAGACCAATAATTTCTCTATGAATACCAGACCATCTTGTGAGGTGACCTTTGTTATACGGCCGGACATTCCCTCTGCATACGTTGCGAGGTAGTACAGCAGTAAATAATCCTTTGGGGAATCAAGTGTCCAGGGGATCAACTGATAGAGGGATCAACTGCCGGGAACAAGCTTCATGGAATATCTTATCAAATGGGAAGCCCCTTGTCATTTCATACGAATTCTCTAAACTCATTGGCTAGTTACTTACTTGTCATAACATCGATCATGTGAGCAACCAGGGCATCTAGGAGAGCGTTCTTCACGTCATCACTAGGGGTTAATCCAAAGGTCTTCCCGAGGAACCTGGCGATGGCGGTGGACTGGGATAGGACGAAGCCGTCTCCTGTTTCCAGGATGGGAACCTGGGCGAAGGGCTGTTCTAAGGAAGAAAGAGTTGCTGGTTAGAACAGTTTAAGAGTTCACCCTTACCTCAGCGAGATGCTTTGTGCAACGATATCGCTTGTTGATTATTTAAATTTAATTCACATTCCTGTGAAGGTCATTGTCATCATAATCTGCATATCCACTATCCGTGGGGCAATTTAATACGAAAACACACGCATTTAATATACTCGTATGTACATGTAAAATACTAATTGAAAGATTTTTTTACGAATAGGAACCTAAATATAATTTACTCCTAAATTCATATTTGCTGGTAAAGAAAACAATAAAAAGCTAAAATTATCTGAACTACAAAAATACCGATTTTAGTCATAATAACACATCTCTTCAAATTCTTTAATGCGCACATTGTTGAATTGGCTTGGTGAGAACTGACCGTTTCTTTGACCCATTTTTGTGTAAGTCGGCTCATATGTGGAACGAGCTACCGGCATCTACTTTTCCTCCTTCATATAAATTAGTATTCCTTAACTGTATCTTATTGTACTGTGCATGTCTTAGTAAATAAATAAATATAATCCGGGCCTCTTCAAGACCGTCATTAATAAATCCCTTCCTATATTGGTGACATAGTTCCCCTGCCTTAACACTGTACAGACAGGGGCAATATCTGTAACATAAAAATAATTATTTATAACCGGTCGACAAACTGCAATAAGTAATCGTAATTAATATTCACGTCATTATATGACAATTAGGACAAATCTGCCATCGTCATTAAAGATGGAATTTTAAAAAAAATTATAAGTGTGCAACAGAATAAAGAATTTAAATAATCGTGATTTTCTAAGTAAATCAATTTACCTAAAATAATAACAAATCATTTGAAACACCATCAAAATAAAAATAGGGTTGGGTAAAATGACATCATATAACACAGTTTGATAGTAGCCTTCAAGGTCGAAACAGCTGTCACATTAATAAAAACTAAAATACTTCATAATTAAATATATTTTACTCAATAAAAATAAAAATTATGTTTTTGACGCGTGGGTAATCTTTATATGATTACTGCTAAAATGATAGACACTACATTATCTATAGTAATCTGCTTTTACAATCTTACCTGGACCCGTGTGACCTAGTTATGCAAACACTGTAATTTAATTTAATATAATAATATCTGATGCAATCAATTAATTAAAATCGACAAAACACTTCTCTCTGTCTTCTGCCATATTTTGACAGAAGTTCGGAGTAAAATCCAAATAAATTGATTATTTCTGAACGTATCCGAAAATTAAAAACTGCTTTTGAAAGGTGATAAAATACGCTTTCAAATAAAAAATTAAAATTATATAGTATTTTTTTTAATGCGATCATAAAAAAAATTACAATTACAAATAATTAAAAAAAACTCATAACGAAAAACATATACAAAAATCCTTGTAATTTATTAGAAAACTTTTCACTTTTTGCCGTTATATATAAAGAATAATTATTTAAAAAATCCCGTTTATTTTTTTCGAATAGCGTTTGGAACATTTAGTTTCAGAAAAGTGGACTTTTAAATACTTCTGTGGTTAATTTCTATGTTTGAATATAAATTATGGTATTTTTTCTTTCTGAATCCGTTTAGATCACATTTCTCACAGCGACAATAAGGAAGATACAACTATTTCTATAAGACTATATGAATTGTTCACGAAAGCGAACAAATTAGCGTGAAGTATTACATATATGATTGCTTGACACATTTTCAATTGTCAAAATACACGCATTAAAATTAAAATTAACAATAAAGATAAAATTAGCATGCCTACCATCTTTCATTTTCAGCCAATCTTCCCTCTCAATCCTGATGTCATTGAACTCCACGTCCGTCCAAGCAAAAATATACCTTATCGACTCACCGAGGCCCTTCACATTGAAATACCTCAAGGTGTACTTGTCCATCTTGTTGTTTGAACTAACTAAAACTATTACGCAATCTGAGCACCTTGTGGATTGGCCAGATGTTTTATGAAACTAACTAAATTAACTTTTCGGGTCGGGAGATAATAGAAGATAGAGAAAATCCATGATTAGATAAGGCGAAACTAATTAATGCTTACTTTGAATTCACGGCCAGATAACAACTTTCCTCAACTGTGAACTTTACACAGTTTCATTTTCTCGAAAGTTACAAATACACATGAAAATATAAACATTTGGTGACCCTAACGTATTTTTATCGAACCCTAACGATTTTTTTTAATAAAAATTACTTATTCTTACCCAAACGTATTTTTCCTACAATTCAAGGATTATGTTACATTTTCAGTTACCTTAACCCGTCTCACAACGCTGCCCAGCCAAGTATCGATAAAACTTCCCTGTTTTACACCATTTGAACAAGTGAAAATATGGAACCCAATACTATGTTTTTGACGGCCTCCGTGGTCGAGGAGTTGGAGTCTCGAATACGAATTCGGAGGTCTTGGGTTCGAATCCCGTCATGCGCATATACATTTTAGTTTAATAAATTGTGTTATTTTACATTTCATTACTTTAAAATAAAACAGTCTACTTGCGACATGTACTAGATTGGTAGACACTCTCAGTATAGCCCTGGTGAAAATACATAATACAAAAATCAAAACGTAGCTTGAAGCAGACCTGATTAGCCAGGTACTCCCCCACCTTCATCTTCCCTTTCTCCTTACCCTTCCCACTCCCTTCAGCCTCGCAACATACTCTAATTGGGCATGCCATAGTCTCACTGGCTTCGGTTAGCTGGAAGCGGTTGGGACTTTTGTGCGGTGTTCACACCTTCTTCTTATATCTATTTATATACTTGCTAAAATTAGTTGCTTTATCCTCTAAATTCCTGGCAGAAAGTCCAAAATTTATGACGTTAGATCCTGCTTTATTGTTATGATGATTTGTTACGTTAGATTAAATAAAAAGTTTAATTTGTTTTCAATATATTTATTATGATATTCTTTGATTTCGTTAAGAATTTTTGTCTTTCTAATATTTATGGTTTTCACCCTTCAGGCGTGTTTTTGGCCATCATTTGAATAGACGGGGAAAGGGAGGCTTGTTAAGATTACGCAGAAAACATACATTATTTGTTGGAAATCTGTTTATTATTTTCGAAGGAATTACTTATAAAAAGGCATGACATTAGCAAAATTAGATGAACATATCACAAAAAATATATAAGACGCACAAATTACGAAAAGATTCTATTAGAATTACTAGATTCAATCCATAACGATTGTTGAAATCCATTTTGATGGTACGGGATACGGATAATAATAAAATGAGAAATTATTAGTAGTCGTATTCAACCCTCTTGCCGATGTAGGTCTTGATGGCTGGGATGGTGTGGATCTTCTGGATCAGCTGGTACAGGAAGGTGTACTTGGGCTGGAGGAATTCTACTCCCCACATTCCTAAGGCGGACTCCATCAGGCCAACGAACCAGAAGTCAACCCAGGAAAGCTGGAACAGAAAATAGACATTAGATATATCCTTTGCCCGCTCAACAAATATGTATTATATACTATTTATTTACCTAGATTTACCGATCAAACCATTAGAAAGAGAGAAGTGTGGTAACATATAACAAATAACTGAAGTGAGTCATGAGAATGGAGCAAAAGCGGAATTCTTGGAACAGAACATTTCATGAATGTTTTAACCTGTCGAATCTTTTCTACTTTGTTTTTTTTTTGGCCAACGCTAATTTCAAATAGCAATGTCGCTGGTTGACATAAGATATAAAACTTTGAATAATTATAAAGTTTTGATTTTCAAAAAATAAGAAAATATGTAAAATTGCTTGTTCCATATCTGTTTTATGTATCGATCAATAGTAACCGGGTCTTAATATGACTGAATATAATATAATACAGAAATTAAGTTACGATTACAAAGTTTGTAAAATTTACCTAGTAACAAAAGTTGGAAGGAGGTTTTCTCTTACATTGAAATTATATGTTTTTAACAAATGTATTATATTGATTAGAGCATGTTGAGGACAGAACTTTGATTTTTTAAATACTGCCGAAGATATAAGCCGTCAAATTATTGATATATTTACGGGTGACTGAAAATGAAATGTGACATCATGGTACATGAGTGACGGCACTTCAGCACTGCAATTAATTATGAATTGTACCGAATCGGATCACGTTTGACATCACAAGATACCATTGCAATTGTTTTACCCACGTTCACTTTGAAAGTTCATAACTCGGACATTTTTGGAGATATCGAAAAACTAATTTTAATTTTGATATCGTGAATTACTTTTGGAGCATTATTTATTATTGCCCTTCCTCCTTCTTTAGCTAGTATTTCAGACAGCGTTATAGTGTTCATCGTCAGGCCGTGAAAATCTCAAATCATATCTCATTTTACTGTCGTTATTGGCTCTTTAAATATTCAAAAAATTAAGAGGCAACTTCATAGACCAAGACCTAAAACTAACCTTTCCGAAGAAGAATCCACTGTTAGTCTCGACCATCTTGTCCATGCGGGACAGGAAGGTGGGGAAGTATTCAGTCTCAAGGGTCTTTTTCATCGCAATCTTCCTGGTCGTATCTTTCTCGTAGTAGTATTCGGAGACCTCTGTTAATTGAAACACCAAGAAACATTTTAGCTCTGTTATGTAAATCATATTTAATATTGTTATATTAGTTGTTGATTACTGATCAGGTATGATAACTCACTGTGCCAGAAGTAGAAGATGGTCTCTGCCATGGCGTCCATCTGTCCGTTGATGATATCATCGGATCCGAAGAGGTTAAACTTCTTGCCGAAAAAGCGAGCGATGGCCATGGGCTGGTACAGGACCTTTCCTTCGAATTCCAAAACTGGGAGCCTTCCGAAGGGATAGTCTGAAAACAAAACAATGAAATTTTAACTTATTTTAATACCAAATCCACTAAAAAGTACAATATTAGGTCCAACAGAATTATTAATAGTGTAACGCCATCTCAGGAGGCATTATTATTTATGTATGAAAATGTAGGTACAATTTTGGTAACTTACTCTGCTTCAGGGTCGGGTACTGGGTCTTGTAGTTAACGGCAACATTCTCGAAGTTGACTCCTCCATAGGTCATCATATACCTGATGGACTCTCCCACTCCCATCAAGTCAAAGTACGTGAACTTGTAGACTGGTGCCATTTTGGTTGAGTAGCTCAAGTCGTTCAAAAGGAGCAAAGCTTGATCTGAATTAATGGTATTCCACTAACTGACGATACAGAGGCCGAATGCAGTATTTATAAGAACTGGTTATCAATATTAGAGAGTTATCTCTGTGAAGTCAGACCATTTTTATAAATGCATAACAAAGTTGCAAGTATTATCATATTTTTCTTATATTTTCGGGGGAAAAATAACATAAATAACGAATTAACAACTATCTACTTGCATCAGCGTTTGTTTGAATTTAACAATAAAAGTTTTTTTCTTTCTGTAGATATTGCCAGTATAATAATTCCTCACCACCTTGCTGCAGAGTCTCCATCTTCTATCTTCGTGTCACCTGTTCCTATACTTTAATTTTAATTAAAAAAAAAAACAATCATTCCCGAGTTATGAATAACCTGACAATATTTGAAAACTACCACCACAGTAAGCGGAAAATGTTGCTTGTGTTGTGATGGAGGACTTAGCCAGTCGAGGAATTGAACTCACTACGCCTGGGTGGGACCCAAGCGCGATGTCCACTCGGCCAACGACTGGTCATACTTAAACGGTCACCCATTTTACTTAACTTAAATTTACTTTATTTTTGTAACATTTATATTTTTTGTAAACTGTAAAGCGCCCCTGAGGTGACATCTCACAAAAGCGGCGCTATACAAATTGTCCAATAAATAAAATAATGGAGCACTATAAAATTATTTGCTCAATTAAACGTTAGAATGTTAATCTGATCTGTTCCTTATTTTCCACCAAAATAAGTAATAATAATAATTTAAGCTAGTAATTTAATTATTTCAATGTTATATTATGTGCTGCTAGTTTGGTGATTATTTTTTATGTATTGTTGTATTATTAATAAACATTATGATTTCGGCTGTCGGTGAATGGGTGAATGCGTGATTTAAAATTTTATTCCAGCGAAATTAGTTAAATTTAATAATTCTTTATTTGAAATGTTTATTTCTTTCAATTAAATGTTTGACAGTTGTCTTAATCTTACACATAACGCTTACATCAATCTTGCATTCTTTGCGAATCTTAACATTTCTCACACGATCATACAAGGTTTTACACACCACAGTTCCATGCCTTACTGCCGTACCTCAGTGTGGGCACCAGCAGTCCATTGTGGACTGCTAACTTCACTTATTTGGAAAATCTTTTGAAAGCGCCAACCGCGTTCAGTCCTCCAAATGGAGTTCCCTGCATTTACCCTTCTTTTAATGTATCTATCAGCCTTTCGATCATATATCATATAATCAGATATTCATATAACTAATTTAATAAGTCATGGAAAGGATTACCAGCCCTCTTTTGTAGCGCAGCACTTGTAATACATATACACGTTTTTGTCCAAGAAATCCACATCGTTCATGTTGGGGGGAGTGTGGTTAATTGCTCTTAAGTATTTTGATAATATTTTAATGACTACGATAGTATTCCTCTGAGCCAGAGAGTATGCAGCGTCCATCTATTAATTGACCAAATAAGTCATATCCGGTGCTAATCTAATTTTGCAGATTAAATACGCCCCGGAAATCGGTCTGGAAATCAATCAGCAGTTTTCCCGCCTAAGCGGATGGGAAAATTTACTTACCTTCCAAATTCAAATCGGCAATCAATCGGTAATCAATTCGATTAAAAAAGTTCCTCAAATCTTCCGAATTTACCCTTTTAGGTGACATATATTTCTAATTTCAGGTCATCATGCAATTACAGGTAGGTCGTAAAGGGTAAATTAAATGACAAAAATTCATATTTATAATAAACTAGCGAAAAATCGTGAAAAATCACGGAATCATCAGAATTCTCGTCAAACCTGTTCCCATTTTGAAAATGAAAAAATTCAACAATATTATTTCAATTTGGGAGGCGGGTATGGGTAATGGATACCGCCGCCCCGGATACCATTTATTGGATAACCAACACCTATGCCATAAGTCGCCCCAAGTGGTTGGCTATGTTTGGTCACTTAACAGTTTAGGTCTGGGCGGCGGATGTATCTGCCTACCTACTGCGTGGTGGGTCGGATCGAGAGAGACTGGTTGAGGTAGGTCTTTTGACCTCTCCGGCCGGACTCTCTTGACCCATCGCCTTGCACCGCAGTGAGAAGATTAGATTCATACGTATGGATTGCAATCCTGGATACACTCACTCCGAGATTACTAACCACCCCACAAACCTTTGTCTTTCTCCTTCCTTTCTCCTTCCACACAGCAGCCTTTAAGATCACATAGATCTTTTTTTGAGTTATTTTCTTTACAAGGTTCCTACTTTATGGTTAGTCTGAATTATTCTCACATTCAGTTACATCTTTGAAAACGACACTCAAATTAAAAAGAATTTGAGAACATCAAACCAGATTTTATGCAGGACTAAGGCACAGACAACCGAAATTATTAAGTTTGATGCTGTAATATTTTTGATGTATGGTCAGATTGGTAAACAACGGGTTCGTAAATTCCATCTACGAAATATCTTTTATCTATAAACAGTATAAAATAAAGTCGGTATCCGCGTCTGTCTGTTTGCGCGCTTAGTTCTTCTAAAATACGCAACGGATTATGATAGGGTTTTCACTATCATTTATAAAATTTCTTCCGGAAGTTTTATATTTATAATAAACGCATATTATATTATAGAAAGTAGAGAAACGTCCAGCAACGCCGGGTACAAGTCAGTTAGTTAACTAATAAGTCATTGACGGTTTTCAATAGGTGGCACTGACGACGCATCCACTCACTGAATCAGCCATGGCTGAGAAATAAAAATCCTTTCCTCTGAACCCCAAGTCCTCCGGATTCAAATACCGGGGAACAACGTTATATTTTTAACGGTTCAAAATTTGCACTACATTTGAAACTCGTTCTAGAATAAAATTTACTCCTATTGTCGCCCTAATTAGAGACAACTGTTATGGGTGAAAAGGAAGCTTGAAGTAGATACAGCTATGTGTATTTATTTATGCCCCTTAGGACTTCTATATATATATATATAAGTCTTAAGGGGAACAGTTGCGCGTTCATACAATAGTTAAATTTAGTTTTTTGGCCAAAATACCCAAACAAAGTGAATAATTGTTTTTTTTTAAATCAAATGGTGTAACAAAAATCTAGTACGGTTATGCTCTATATTTTAGTTTCAAATTATAAAAAAATGGGTAATTAAAGAAATCGATTTTTTGCAATTATTTGTGACTTTATGGTAATTAATTAAAAATAGTCTTTCCTTTTTTACTATGGAAATATAAAATATGAATTATTAAATAAAAACAAATTTTGTCGAAAATAAATTTTAAATTAAATAAATTATAATTACCATTAACTAAACAAAAATGTCAAAGTTGCCTCTAAAATCGTGAAAAGTTGAATTCTTTAATGGCCTGTTTTTTCTAATTTAAAAAGTAAAGTATTTTGGCCTTAAATCCAAATTTAACTTATGTATGACGAAGGCCGCGCAGTCGTTCCTCTTAACAATTACATTACATGGTGCATTCAAATTTATATAATAATAATAGTTTGATTCCCGACTGCATGAATTTATTTCTGTGTTCCCAATGGTTATCTCCGTCATTGACAGCATATATTGTTTTCCTAGCCACAGAACCTAGCTGCAGGACTAACTTGTCAACGGTCGTGCCTGTAAGGGCAGCAGTCTTGCTTTTGAACACAATCAATTCGGATATCTATGTATTTAGCATCATTGAAGCTGCCTTCAAAAGGCCAACTCTGTATTACTGGTATAGATATAGTTTTTTAATAATAAATTGAAATGGATTGGATTGACAATTCAATTTATCCATATTCGCACTACAGCTATAAAAGAACATAAAAAATAAGATAGGAACAAAATGAATCAACGTACACTTTAGTAATTATAACGAATACCAAGAAGAGAGAAGAGAAAAACTAAGTTATTGATACCTCCATATATTAAATAGCAAAAAGCAATATTAAAAGAAATCGTAAGATATGCGGTTAATATTTTCATAAAAAAGTAAGTTATTGATTACATATTTATGATAATGTTAATAAAAAATACTGTTAGAAATTTCTGTTTTAAATTTAAAAAGGAATAAATGAAAACATCAACGGAACTGATTTTATTTCCAAGCCCATGTAGCCTTTGGACTAGGGTATGAATAAATTAGTTTGTTTTAGAATAAACAAATAACTTTTTTTTTTCGTAGGAAGCAATCACTTTGTGGTTAGACATTTATATATTAAATCAAATAAAACACTTTGTTTATTAACCACGACTTTTTTTATTATTACATCTACCGGTTTCGCTACGTTCGAGCTTCATCAGGATGTGAAATATAACCGCTACGTTCGAGCTTCATCAGGATGTGAAATATAAGAAGTTATATTTCACATCCTGATGAAGCTCGAACGTAGCGAAACCGGTAGATGTAATAATAAAAAAAGTCGTGGTTAATAAACAAAGTGTTTTATTTGATTTAATAATAATAAACAAATAACAACTCAGGAAGTATAGTGTTACAATTTGGTACTCGGTCAAGACAGATGCACCCATTAAGCCAATAAGTACAAAATCGATCTTGGTTTTTCTGCAAAGTATTAATCAATTATTTTGTTCAATGGGTACGGATATTTTGATATTTATGAATTTAGAACATATCACCGTATCGTAGAATCTAGAATATAAATAGAAAAGTACCTACTTTTATTTACCCTTTAAAGGTGTGCCTGAAATGAAAACATTCCGTTTCGTGAGCAGCTGAGCTTTATTGTTTTCATTAATAACAGTAGAGACTTAAACCTAATAATCGGTTTATTGGTGATAATATTATAGCTTGATTCAGATACTGATGGGATAATAGAAAATGCACAAAAAATATAAATGGCATGATGTATTATTTATTGAAAAATATGGCATTCAAAAATCCAAAAAAAAACCACAGATAAAATTTAAAAAAATTTTTTGAAAATCAGTTTATTTATTAAAAATTATAATTTTTTTTCTATTTTTTGTTCTTATATTTTTCTCCAGATCAGATTGTGGAACTATGTTCCGAAGACTTTTATTAAAGCCTTCTCCAAAATACTATACTAATAACAACAAATACTTTAAAAACTAAACACAAAACACCCCTTAAAACATACGGTTAAAAAATGACAACTCGAGCGATTTGTGTCATATATGCATTTATTATATTTTTATGTATTAATTATTAACGCCCTGTTGGGCTTTTACATGATACATATTTTGCAAGACTTACTGCATACTATAGTGACAACAGGAGTTTTTTTAACAACCATTCCTCAATACTCCTTAATATGGAAACATATGAAACTACTTACTGCGGTTTAAAGCCAATGAATCTACCTTTATGGCTTTATCCCATATTACTTAGGTTATATAAATTTGGCACGTAATGGCAAGCGATCGCTCAAAACGTTTTTGCCAACATGGCATAATTTGCCGAAAATCGCTCAAGTGAAATTAAATAGTATCATGTTACACCCAAAAAGACCAAAAGTGGAAGAAAATGTTATTTTATTTAGGATCAAGCGCCTTGTTCCGCCTATTGGCGATGTAATCCCGGATGGCCGGGATTCTGCCCACCTCTTCGATGAGCTTCAGGAGGAAAGGAAACTTTCCGTCGATCAGACCGACCCCAAAGTACATCTCCAAAACCTCCAGAGCACCGAAGAAGAAAATGTCGAGCCACGAAAGCTGAAACAAAATGAACAAGTGTTAGCTACATATAATATAAAAACCATACAAAATTAGTATAGCTGAAAATATTAAATTGGGCCACATATTTTCAAATATGTAAGTAACTAACTAACTAACCATCACGCCGTTTCGCCGCAGGGGTAGGCAGAGAGGACGGACCGCCAAACAACTCGGTCTTGGCACATACTTCTTGCCTCATTCAAATTCATACATACTCTTCTATTATTCTGACTCTTGACATGGCCAGACTCGAGATTTGATTCACTTGATCGTGCCATGTCTTCCTCGGGCGTCCCCAACTTCTGCTACCATTCGCATTTGCATCATATATCCTCCTTACACTCTTTTCTTCGTTCATTCGCTCTACATGACCAAACCATCTAAGCGTCCCTTTCTTAATCTTACTCATTGCGCTTATATCAGCCTTGCACTCTTTGCGGATCTCCAAATTCCTCACACGATCATACATGGTTTTACCACACATACGCTTCAAAGATCTCATTTCAACAGCATTCAATCTACTTTCATCCTTTCTTTGCCAGTTCCATGCCTCACTTTCATGCATCAGGGTAGGTACCAGCACTCCATTGTGAACTGCTACCATCGCTTCTTTGGACATTTTTTTGTTAGCGCCAACTGCGTTCAGTCCTACATAAATGGAGTTACCTACACCTTCTTTCAATATATCTGTCAGCCTTTCCATCTCTCTAGAACATACTACCTAAATACACAAACTCATCCACCTGCTCCAAGTATTCCTCATTCACAGCTATATTGTACACTGTTTTCGTACTCTCTCTTTCAAGCACCATTACTTTATACTTACTTACATTCATTATTAACTCATTCTTTATGCATACTTCGTTCATCCTAGACACGAGATACTGTAGATCATCCATACTATTAGCAATCAGCACCGCATCATCAGAATATAACAGGCAACGTACTCAGATTACTCATATTTAAATACGTTTCTTATAAGCTAGTATAAAGTAAATATAATTTCATTGCATCTAATGGAGTGTAGTTTTAAATAGTTAGCGTAACATTCATAAATATTAAAAAAAATGTCACCTTTAAAAAATCTTTTTTTTTAAAATTAAAACATTAATTTTAATTAACAGATTGAACCTTTCGCAGTCAACCGCGTTAACAAATGAGTCAAATCCCAAATGGGTAGGACTAACATGTATTTCGTTTGACTACTGTAAAGTCATCCAATTTCAGAGAAATCCGTACGTGTCTTCATATTTATGCATGATTACCACCAAAAGTCGATAGAATGAATTGCCATCGACAACGAGTATATCTGCAGAGTTTTAGCTCCGCCGGATGTCGGGAAGTAGGTTAATTTCCTCTTCCAAGATTTGCATTAATTCCTCCACGAAAACAAAATCCAAATTGAAAACAATATATTAAAAAAATATGAATTGATTGATTTTGAAATACTATATCCAAATTCGTGTCCTAGTTTATGAAGTTTGAGTTTGGGGGCGAGTACAAACAATTGACAATGAAATTTGATAGTTGACCTAGTGAATCGATGTTATGACCGATGTAAGGGTGAATGACGGAGAAGTTAAAGATTATTAGCGTGAGAAATGGAAATGCGGATTCTGCCACTATCCTATTAGTGTGTAGTAGTAATTAATCATTTATTTAGATGAATCATTATGAATGAGCTGGTTGTTAGGATTTAAGAAAGTAAAAACATGAAAGAAATACATATGTTGAAATACAAAAATTATGTTTAACCTCTAATAATTAAGGTTCTTACATTATGATATTTTTCGTCCGATGCTTACCTTCGACGAGAAGTGACCTTCATTATTTTCAACTGCGGTTTCAAAACGGTGCAAATAATAATGAGATATCTCTGACATCAGCTCGTTCCTCAAAGCTGCTCTCTCTTCTTTATCTGCAGTTTGGTACCAGGCTTCAGATTCTGGATGATAAAGGATTAGAAATTAGCAAGAAGTTTAACCAATGTTTTTAATTATTCATATATTTAATGTTAAACTATCCCCAGAAACATGTTATTAAAGTCTTGATATGTTTCAAAGTGGATACATGGAGATAGGTATCATATATTTATTTAATTATACTAGGTTTCACAGACGATCTCACTATCTAGTTATAAAAACTCAGTTAATACACAAATTCCATATATCTACTCAAACATAGGATACCTTAATTTGCATACAAAACTATAAAATTATATACTCGTAAAAACTCACTCAAATGACAAAGAGTACAAAGAGAGGCAAAAAAACAAAAGAGACTCAAATAGAGACACATGAGACACACATAGAGACACGAGTAATACACAGCGCGACAATATAATTTAAGCAACAGCAGAGAATTTTTTCTGAATTCGTATAATTTATGGACGAAAGTGTTTACTTTAGCACGCTCTATATTATTATAAAATCGACTATATATAAATATATTATATCATAAAACAGATGCCTCATCAAGTCGATCAACATCCTTTGTTAATAATAACAGGGGAGTTTGTAGGTACTAACTTTGCAACATTTCGTAGACCATAAGACCTAGGGTGTCCAGTTGGGCATCAACCCAATGATCTCCGGAGATAAGTCCTGCTGCAGCACCGATACACCTTCCAACAGCAACGGCATTTTGTAAATCGACAACGCCTTCTTTTTCTGAAAATAAGGTTTCAAATCAAATTGGAGACATAAAACAAACAGTAGAATCTCCAAAAAACATTGATCAAGACAGGACGGGAACGAAATGAGGACAATATCCAACACAGTTTCAAGATAAAATCAGAATAAGTTTTCATCGTCTTCATTTTCAGTAATTGGACCAATGTAGAAATAACAATTTTTGAGAGAAAAACAAAAGGTACCAGGATATATTAAAACAAACAATCAGGCGTGAAGTAGATTTCCATTCAGTCTTACACAGCATTCCTGTGTAAGTACTCTGACCAATAACTCATCAACAACGTTAACAGATTATCAATGGAATTTAATTTATATTTTGACCCTCGTCATTTTACTCATTTATTGTAATCAGCCAAAAAATATTATAATATACTTGCGTTTTTCTTCTAGCCACTCTTCAACAGAGATCTTAAGTTTTCCAAGCTTCTCTCCTCCGACGTGAAGCAACATCATTATACTCTCAGCAGCCCCATGCTTCCCAGCATTAACCACACCTACAGTAGACATTTTGACCAGCAGTATAACAATAAAACACACCAGTTATTAGAGCAACACTCCTCCATTCAATTCACAAAGGTAATAAAATAATGAAACAGCTGTTCAAACTTCAAAAGTGAATCGTCATTATTTTCATAATATATTTTCATGAGTAAGGTTATCAGTTGTTGGCACAACGTGATTCATAATGAATAACAAAGATTTCTTATCTAGCAGATTAATTGTTTCTAGACAACATGTTCAAATAATTGTGATTGGTGCGTACCTATCATCTCTCCGTTCTTTTGTTCATTATTTTTGACAATATCTTGCTTGACCTAGGTCAGACAAAAAATATGGATAACATTTGGGTCTAAATGCGTGTGCAATTGTGCAATTTTTATCGTATCTATAAATATGGGTTGCCATACAAACATACAATAAAAATTAAATAAAATAATATTCTCATTTGTTGAACTTTAATAAGTAATGCGCATTCATGACTTAGTGATCCACTCTTTGAACTGGGTTTTAAACTACGGGGTAAACAATGTACTTATAAAAGAAAATTCCATCACCCCCATTTCTTAAATTAGGTTAATTGCACTAGGGAACTGACGAAACCATAACACAACATATTTATTGAGAACTAGCTGTACTCCGCCACGCGTCAATGTGGCTCAGTCTATCTGTGCTGATAGAGAAACAATAGCGTGTGTTGTTTTTACGTCTAACGGATGGCGCTGTTTAATTTATCTATTATTATTTTTATTTATCACAGGTGACATCTATATAATATAAAAATATATTTAAAAAAAAACACATACACACGCGTATTTGAATGCGACGTTGTGAAAAAATTTCAAAGCAATTGTTAAATAACTTTCGGAGATTTAAGATTTTGAAGAAACGAACATTTACATTTTTATATATATATATAGATAGATTAGTCTAAAATGATAATTTATCTGTAGATGGGCCCCAAGGATCCAATGTCGAAAGTAATAGTTAGATAGTGGACTATGGAAGTGTAAATATGCCTTTGGAAAAAGACACTATTTTAAGTTGTATAACAAACTCCCACCCAATATACATGTATATCAAACAAATAAAAAAAAAAATTAAAAATTTCAGTCTAGCATATCTTTGCTTAAGGAATTATTATCAGATTGATAAAGAACTGACTAGTATTGAACCATAGAAGTCGCTGAAGAGGAAGCTACAAGCCTTACATGACTTATGTCCTCGCGAATAAAGGTAATAGGCATTAAAATCGTTTGAAAAGCGGAGTCTAGAAACGCTGGATTTCAAGCACAAAAGTTTTTTTTATTTATTATGTAAACAATTTTATAAGAAAGCAATAAAGTAAATCAAGGGAAACTTTCACAGATAATCTTATCAATAATATTGTATTTTTTAAAGTCGTTTGTTTTATGCGTTCATACATTTTTATTGAAAAAAAAAAATTGTTATTAGTTTAGATTTATATTTTTTATTGAATAAACACATTTTATACAGGAAAACTTCCAATTTATCTTAATCATATTTTTTTGTATTCATAATGTAAACCAATTCGTTATAAAGATTAATCGAAAATAGTGATTTAGCATTAAGCTTCGCCTGAAAACCCTCTTTCCAAAACCTAGTTCCCCTCAGCACAGGATCTCCTAGTGAGGAGGAATAAGAAAGCCTTAACTATTTTTATATTTGTATTTCTCTTTCTTCTTTAAAATTGCAATATTATATATAATAAGTAAATACATATAAGGATCGAGACTTAGCAACGTGTCAATGGTGAAGCATGGGATGGTGCTCATCCAGCTTAAACAATAACATGATCACGATGATATTGATGATTGATTTATAGGTAGTACACAACTGCTGATCATGTACAAACGCAATGGCACTCCACTGTTTAATTTGGCACATCTCTGGTCTGGACCACATAAACACATACTTCACCATAATCTAAACATCTATCCTGACGATAATCACTGTAACGCTGCCCAAAACGTTGGCTAAGGAAAAAGGAAGTGAAGCGCCATAAAAACCCAAAAATGAAAAGGAATAAATATAATAACGGTTCAAAATTATGTGTTAGTGCACTAACACCTAACGTGAGTATAGTCTCCTTCAAGCCCTTTATGACGGGTGTACGTTATAACAGTGATCGTTATTATACATTCACATGCACAACTACAATAATATACAATGTGTAAAACATACTCGTATATCCTACTGACACCACCACCAGAAGAACAGTCCGTGTTGAGGGGTGACTGGGGGTGACCCAGTGACCTTGCACTGCCCTAACCCAGTTAGGAGCTGCGGGTTCTGAAGTGTAGGATTTCAATGCATTCCAGTCCCACGTGATTCGAGTAATCCACTTTGCTTTTTACCTGCGGCATACGAGATAATAACAATAATATAATTATCGTGTCCTATTCTCGTACTGGTTATTTTTTAGTTTTTGTTCTCCTATTGCATGAAACTCGTCAGCATTCGCGTAATACAATAACTTTCATCAGTTCACAGTAATTTGTTTTTTAATATTGTTTTTGTATCAATGAGGATGCCTTACCTCAATGCTTGCAACAAAACAGTCGATAAAGAATGACAGTAGGTATATACAAATGACAACCCGACTTGTTTGGCGGTCCATCCTCTATGTCTACTCCTACGGAGGAACGGAGTATTGGTTAGTTAGTTAGTTAGAATTGAAGTGAATAGCAATATTAATTTTATTAAATTAAACCTTTGTACCAGAGGTATTTATTCTAAGACGTCATATAATTTTAGACATAGAAAATTTGTACTAATTAAAAGTATTATTGAAAAAGTGCATAAATGATATGAATTCAAATATAAGCTATGTTATCCGTTCAATATTTGGACAGAGTTGGTGTTTTTTGTTTGCGTAATCAGTTTTAAAAGCGGCTCTGAACATAAAAAGGTCAAACTAATTGAGAATAATAAGCCATATATAATATATGTAGGTACTGCATCGGAGACAAACAACAATACAAAAAAGATTAGTTACTTGGTTTTACGATTACCTGCTGGTATATATAGAGCATTAAATCACTGCATCTTTAGTTAGTGGAAAACCATTAATTCAGAACAAGCTTTGCTTTTCTTGAACGATTTGTAAAAATAAAAATAAAATGGCCCCAGTCTACAAGTTCACCTACTTCGACATCAAGGGAGTGGGAGAGTCCATCAGGTACCTGATGACCTATGGAGGAGTCAACTTCGAAAATAATGTTGTCAACTACAAGACCCAGTACCCGACCCTGAAGAAGAGTAAGTAAACAAAACTTTATCAATATTCTCAGAACTTGTAGATTTTTCTCATAGCAATTAACAGATGTCATTAACGATTCAGTTAACGATTTTCATTTCCATTTTTTCTTTTTGTTTATTTCAGCCGTTCCCTTCGGAAAGCTTCCCGTGTTGGAATTCGAGGGAAAGGTCCTGTACCAGCCCTTGGCCATCGCCCGTTTCTTTGGCAGGAAGTTTAACCTGATGGGATCTGATGATATCGTCAACGGACAAATTGATGCCCTCGCTGAGTCCATCTACTACTTCTGGCATAGTGAGTATTCATAATAATAGTATAAAAACTTGCACCCAAGGGCTATTTTTAAAGAGTAGAACCTAATATTGTGTTAATGCTTCAATCAACAGAGGTCTCTGAGTACTATTACGAGAAGGATGTCACCAGGAAGACCTTGTACAAGAAGACCCTTGAGACCGAATACTTCCCAACTTTCCTGAGCCGCATGGACAAGATGGTCGATACCAATAGTGGATACTTCTTCGGAAAGGTTTGTATTATTTAAATACTTGTTTGTAATCATTGGCACATGACGTAAATGATTTATGATAAACCTTTTCAATCAATCTTGTCCGGTTTTTGATCCGCACTGTTTAAGTAAGTAATTTAAGTACATAATGTAACTAATGTATCCTTTAATTCTAGCTCTCCTGGGTCGACTTCTTCTTTGTTGGCACGATCGAGTCTATCTTGGGAATGTGGGGAGTTGACTTCCTCCAGGGCAAGTACGTCAACCTGTACCAGCTGGTCCACAAGATCCACAGCCTCCCAGCCATCACCACCTACATCGGCAAGAGGACAGAATACGACTACTGATTATTCGTTTTCAACATTAAAAACTACAACCTTTTTTTTAAATTCATCAATTCAAGAATTATGTAATTTACAAAAAGCTTTTAAAAAACTATTGTTTTATACCCTACTTTTGACAAAAACACATTTTGAAAAATTTATTATGAATCTCAAAGAAGCAATATTTGTTTATTATTTTCGAATCTGTCTAAAATAAATTGATTCCGAAAATATGACGTGTTTGATGGAATTATCACTATTATATTTTTTTTTAAAAGTCGCTATCCTCGTCTCTTTGTGCGCTTATTTCTTCTAAACTATGCAACGGATTTTGGTAGAGTTTTCACTATCATTTAGATAATTTCTTACATATAGAGAATTATATGTACATATAGTACATGCATATTATATTTATAGAAAGTAGAAAAAAGTCGAGCAATGCCGGGTACATATCAGCTAGTTACTTCTATAAAATAATTTATTCATTTATTAGGATTAACTTATTGAAGCATAAAAACCTCATTGAAAAATATATTTTGATGACTGAAGAAGATGATATAAAAAAAACTCTCAATGAAAATATGAATGAGACAAAGACACAGAAAATAAAAAAGGAACGGTCGCAATTGGGACACTAATCCAGATCCTCTAGTTTCCGGGACTGACGTCTCTACCAATTGAACGATTGCCACCTAATTACGTTCCGTCATTAATATCAAACTCATTCTTCCATTTTTTAATTACTTACTTGTTCCAGATGAGACCGTAACCTTTTTTTCTGTCTCTTTCATGTTTTGATTTTCAGTTGTTGAAATATTGATTAATTTCCATGGTAGTAGTTGCGTATATACTTGTCTTATGTTTGAATACACGTAAGCATATGGATAAGAAAGGTCGTCTACTGAAATATAACACCTTCAATCCTGCATAATGGTATCGATTAGATATCTACTTTATTTTAAGCTCTTTATTCTCACTTAACTGACAGCTAAATGACTCAACCCATAGAGACATTGTAAAACTTGAGATTTATACATAATATAAACAGAAAATCATTTTCAAATTTCTCAACGGCAAGGAAGAAGAGAGAAGTCCGAAATCACGTGGCTTGGAACCTTCCTTCGAGAAGATTTTGTTCAGAAAATGTACCGCGTAACCGTATCTGAAATTGAGATAATATCAATGTATAATGTGATAAGCACATTCAAGAATCCTTACATGATTTACCACAACTTATTTTTTTCGTCTCGTGATTTTATTTTTATTGACCTGTCACCTAAATATTTATTCTTAATAGGAAATATTTAGGTTTTTTACTATAAAATAAAGCGGTTTCCTGCAATATCACAAATAAATACTAACGAATAATAAATAACTTTGAAAACTGCATTAAATAAATCTCTTGGAAATGAAGTTCTGGTGTAATATCCCAAAAAAATGTTGCTTCATAAGAAGGACTTACCGAAGCTTGTGAGCATAGACATAAATTTAGATAAATCATGAAAGAAAATTTTATTTATTTTATTAATACATGATTTAGAGCAAGGCTGCCCAACCCCAGGCCCGCGGGCCACAATGTGGCCCGCGAACGAATTATAAGTGGCCCGCCTGAAACATTTTCAAAAAACCCGCCAATCTCCGCCAATTTGAATTTATCGCTATTTAGGCTACTCAGAACGAGAATCAGCGACGAAAAAATTTAACCTGTCGAACTTACTTTTGAAACAAAAATACACCGGTTTTCGACATAATATTCTTTGCGTCGAAATGGAATTCTGTAGCCACCCCCCCCCCCCCCCCCCATGGAATTTGAAAAATTGCTGTGGGGTATCACATATGATGTTCGGGTGTGCGGAATTTTTTCTCAGCGAAGTTCCGTAACAACCCCCCCCCCCCATGGATTTATTTTGTGGGGAGCACTTATTTAGATTTCTTTTGTGGGGAATTATGTTTTATAGAAATTCTCTAACAACCCCCCCCCCCCCCATGGAAATAGGAACCGTTAGGTACTCAGAGGCCCGCCAGTGATTCAAAATCGTCAATTTGGCCCAACTGCTAAAAAGGTTGGGCAGCCTTGATTTAGAGGGTACATATGGTTTTTGTGATATTTCACCCTCCATGCTAGGGATGACCCTGTGTTATGGTGGGTGAATTTTACAGTTTGTACAGAATCTATACAATACTATAATGTATAGATTGAGATATAAGTTTTGCAGAAAGACTTAGGGCGGGTTGTTTCGGAGAATTTGAACAATTCATCAAATTTCAAAGTTCATTTACGGGTTCTGTGAAAGTCCTATTCAAATTCTGTTATTATATCATTATAGGCTAGTTGCTTGACAGAACTGAAATAAAAACAAAACTTAAAAATATCTTTCACAGAAATTGAAAATTAACTTTGAAATTTGAAGAATTGTTCAAGTTCTCCGAAACAACCCGTCCTTAGTTACCTGAATGTTTTCTAGAAAATTATCAGGGTTTTTTCACTTTACCACAAGATATGAGATAGTTGGCTGAATTGGACCAGTGGTAAAATTTTTATGTTTTGGATAGTCTCAGTAAGATTCAAAGATTTAATTTGACAATACCCTAAACTAAAGCGAAGCAGACGTGTACAAAAATATGCGATAAGAGACCCTGTGTATTGGACAGACCTGCGGTTGAATTTGCTCCATCAAATCTCTAAAATAAAGATAGAATCTTAACGACATAAGTGATTAAATCGTGTAAAAACAATATCTGGCGCGCGGCCCGTACTAATGTATTGACCTACGGTCGACTTTGCCCTAGTAGACACAGAAAAACGATCTTTCCGTGGGGTTTATTTTAATTATTTCTTATGAACGTATTACTAAATTCCAAAATGTTTCTAGAGGAATCTCTCAGGAAGTTACTAATTCATCGTCTAGAAAAATAATATTTGTTGCTTACAGCTAATTTTAAAGATGAAAAACGTTTTATAAAATGTTCAAACCGTTTTACATAAAATATTCTAATCATAAGGTCCAGTTTTTAATAATCTTTAATATAATAAACTCACATCCGCAGGGATCCCTCTCAAAACATTTGAGATTTTAGTAATACGTTTGTCGGAAATAATTAAAATATGAGCGTCGAGCAAACCCCCGTTATTAGAGTCTTATGTCGCCTTTACAAATGGCTGAATAAATTTATTCCAACTACTCTGTTAATAACTCCTTGTTGGGTATCAAATCAACTGCTTCTGGTCTCAAATGTGTTCAGCTTTGTTAATTTAAAAATCGATCACTTAATTGCATTTTTAATCAATGGAGACAATATGAGCGATTTTTAAACGAAAATTTGAAACAGGAAATTCAGAAAAAGTTACAGTCGCATCCAGGACTTGAACCCAGGATCTTCGCCTTGCCGGGGTGCTGCTTTACCACCTGAGCTAATGGGACCCTATTTCCTTCGGTCATATTTAATTGTATCATAATTCGAATAAGAACTACCAATATTATCTTCATTTTCTCACATCACATTTTTATTGGCTGCTATCTTTATGAACACAGCTGGTAGAACAGCACCCCGGCAAGGCGAAGGTTCAAGTCCTAGATGCGAGCGTATCTTTTATGTTTCAAATTATCGTTTAAAAATCTCTAATGTTGACTTCCATAATTAAATATTACAATTTGAGGTACATTTTCTTAGTTGCAATGTTAGTATATCTTAATTGGTTTAGAAACATAGATAATTGCTTTATAACACGTGGCTGGACGAATGGAAACGCTGTGCTACCTGAAATGACTTACTGAATTGAATTAACTTAAAAACTCCGCCCTTACACGGGAAAGTCTTCAGTGTTGCTGTAAGGGCTCAGGACAAAGGAAGAATGGTGGGTTTAGAGTGTAGAGTACAGTTTACAGAAAACAAATCCTAAATCCTACATCATTGTTGATGTATTAACTTAAAAACTCTGCCCTTATACGGGAAAGTCTTCAGTAATGCTGTAGGTACATGTCTTGTTTAAGGGCTCAGGACAAAGGAAGAATGGTGGGTTTAGAGTGTAGAGTACAGTTTACAGAAAACAAATCCTAAATCCTACATCATTGTTGATGTATTAACTTAAAAACTCTGCCCTTATACGGGAAAGTCTTCAGTAATGCTGTAGGTACATGTCTTGTTTAAGGGCTCAGGACAAAGGAAGAATGGTGGGTTTAGAGTGTAGAGTACAGTTTATAGAAAACAAATCCTAAATCCTACATCATTGTTGATGTATTAACTTAAAAACTCTGCCCCTACACGGGAAAGTCTTCAGTAATGTTGTAGGTACATGTCTTGTTTAAGGGCTCAGGACAAAGGAAGAATGGTGGGTTTAGAGTGTAGAGTACAGTTTATAGAAAACAAATCCTAAATCCTACATCATTGTTGATGTATTAACTTAAAAACTCTGCCCTTACACGGGAAAGCCTTCAGTAATGCTGTAGGTACATATCTTGTTTAAGGGCTCAGGACAAAGGAAGAATGGTGGGTGTAGATTACAGTTTACAGAAAACAAAGCCTAAATCCGAACTACCAACTGACGATTTATATGTCGTCTCTAACTACACACCCACATCCTTTGGTATAAGGCAATCATGAAGATATTTTCTAGTTGGCACTTGAGGATGCTAGACCTGTCCAAGGATTGTAACATAGACGATAGCTTTTTAACTTTCTAATATTTTTTACGCATGTGATTAGATTATGTACCTAGTATTGAATTAATAAATAATTATTTAATTATTGAAGATAATTTTAGCGATTATTTAAACGAAAATTTTAATGAATATTTTTTTAAATGTCACACATTAAAATCGAAATAGGATCTATTTATCCAAGACGCTATCTAGGTAGCGTTTAATTTGGGTGGCGGGTTTGGGTCTCTCAACTGGTCCCTCGACCCATCACCTTGGACCGCAATGGGAGGAATATATTCTTACGTCTGTCACTCCTGGACACACTAACAACCCTCATACCCTTTACCTTCTAAGAACTCCCTCTCCTCCATTTCGTTAAAAAGACCCGCCACACAGCATCCGAAAATATGATATAGCCATGAGGGAAATTATTTTTCGCAGGGCTTCTTGTGTGGGGTTACTTTAAAATAGCCAATAAAAATGTGCGGTGAGAAAAAATAAGATAATGTTAGTAGTTCTAAAATTTGAAACAGAAAAGATACGGTCGCATCTAGGACTTGAACCCAGGATCTTCGCCTTGCCGGGGCGCTGCTCTATCAAATGTTAATAAATATAGCAGCCAATAAAAATGTGCGATGAGAAAATAATGTTAATGTTTGTAATTCTTATTAGAAGTATGAAACAGTTATTCCAAAAATAAACATAAAATATTTTATTTATCTTGTACGACACTTACATGGAATTATTTAAAAATAATACACCTACAAGATAGAAATAAATTTCGATACAGATTTTAAACTTATACATTTCAATCACCTCTAATAAGACATGACCAACAAATTGTGGTTATCTTCCCAATCCTAAGGCAAAATTTACCAAGTCCGACCAATATCTGGAAGAAGAGAACTAGGGTAATATTGTATGTAGTGGACCAGAATGACTTGATGTACTTGACAGAAATTAATATTGGCATAAATGAAGAAAAAAATCATTTTAAACCACTTTATTGAGTTATACAGGTTGACCGGTTTTGGTTTCGCTCAATCGTCTTCAGGACAATGGAAATATAAACTGGAACAATATATCAGTTTATATTTCCAGTGTCCTGAAGTAGGTTGAGTGCAACTGAAACTTTGCAGTTCCCCAAATATAATTTTGACATTTTGATGGCCAAAAGTAATACCTTGGTAATATTTGGGTTATTATGCCGTGTTGGGCTTTCTATTTTGTTTAGTTTTAACGTTTCGAATAGAGTCACAGTACCCACTATCAGGACAGATATGCCCACATAAAGCATAACAAAGCGAGAAGCAAAGGTGAATGATAAGAAGTTGTTTTTTTTTCATAAGAAATCTTCGGCATTATAGGAGGCTTAAATTTAGGTATCTGGACGATGAGAAGATGACTACGGGATCCTAAGGAATAATGAGTTGGACGGAGACAGCGGAGCACAAGAACGATTATCGTGGAGGTTTATCCCGGAGGCGGCCAGAATTTGTAGCACCGATTGTGTTTTTACCCGAATAGCTAATTTTACGTAATCTAACCTGTAATCATAAAAAACATTTACATAATTATTTTATTTTATATTGAACGTAAATGTAATTCGCATGCAACTGTATATTTCCTAAATAAACTCAAATACAACTAAAGTAATAGAATTGTCAAGTAATATACTAACCCAACAATTTTGACCGATAATTTCACTGACTATTTAAAATTATTGATAACACGTATTATCAATAATTCCAATTAGCATTATAATCCAATAACTCGTTAATTTTAATTTTATTAGAATATCGCACGAATAACTGAAAAAATAATTATCACTTTTTTTCTTATTTCATTGATAAAAGCTTTCTTTATTTGCTATCAATAAAAACGGCCCGACGACAAAGCGATAAGTCTGATATTTGTGATTATTGCACATTATAAATACTGCACTCTGCCTCTGTATCTTCAGTTAGTGGAAGACCATTAATTCAGTACTCAAGTTTGCTCTTCTTGAACGATTTGTAAAATCACTCAACCAAAATGGCACCAATCTACAAGTTCACCTACTTTGACCTGATGGGAGTTGGAGAGTCCATCAGGTACATGATGACCTTTGGAGGAGTGACCTTTGAGGATATCGTCGTGAGCTATAAGAGCCAATACCCGACCCTGAAGCAGAGTAAGTTACCAAAATTTTACTAATATTTGCACATTTGCAACATGATTACGGTTTCCAATTCTTTAACTCCTTTTCAATATAAACTTCAATTCTGTAATATAAATATAAAGGACACGGTAAGCATCTACGTAAAACTCGTGTGTTTCCTTTCATTCACATGACAAGATCTCCGCCTCATTAATCCATTCACCAGGGTTATTATTGGACGTTTGGCATTGTCTCCGTCTCCCCAAAACGTGGTTCCACAGGTGTCTGAGCATTTTACTTGAGAATATATGTTTACTTACTGTCATAAAATGTCTATCAATATCGACTTGATATCAGGCTCGTTAGTGGTTTAAACCATCTTTGATAAGTTTGGGTTGAATTGGAAAGTGTTAAAAATTACCATAACGTATGAATGTTTTTTTAAGACTTCCCCTTCGGAAGGCTCCCGACACTGGAGTTCGAGGGAAAGGTTCTGTACCAGCCCCTGGCCATCGCCCGCTTCTTCGGCAAGAAGTTCAACCTATTCGGAACTGATGACATCATCAACGGACAGATCGATTCTCTTGGAGAAATCATCTACCACTTCTGGCACAGTGAGTTGTTTTTTTTATTTCAACACAAGATTTCTGCATAGTAATTACTTGATTTTTTTTCAAAAAAACATCATTTTGTCACACGGTTCCAAGTGTTCACAGTTTTATGACTTTTCAGAGGTCTATCAATGGTACAGCGAGACCGACGCCACCAGGAAGATGACCTTCAAGAAAGAGCTCGAGACTGAATACTTCCCCACCTTCTTGTCCCGCATGGACAAGATGGTCGAGACCAACAGCGGATTCTTCTTTGGAAAGGTTGGTCTTAAATGTGCTTCATCCAATAATTCTCCTTAAACGACCTCATTTAAAGATGGAATTATTAATATAATCAGTGAATACCTATGACACCGTTGTAACCTAAATTTGTACTACAAAACTACAAAATGATACTCCTCCTGCCGCCCTCGTCAGTCGTCCTATTTATTTAATAAAGCGGAAATGTCTTACGGATAATTTCAGTAAACACTCACGATATGGGGTCATGTGCTATTTCTATTTCACCTCATTCTTTCAGTAACCCGGTCCCTTTAATAAAGTTCACCGGGGTTGTCATTGGATATTTATCTCCAGGTTCCACAGTGTCTTCCTAGGAATTTGAGGCTTCTTCTGCAGCCCGAAAATTGAAACCATAGTTTAAATGAAAAATCTTCATTCTCTTTAGATTTCCTGCATCTGTTGATATTTTCTTTTCTAAACAGCTGCATAATATGTCTCCTGAGGTGGTAGTCTATTTAATAGTGCAACCAGTTTCCATCAGGCCTCACTAGGTACTCTACCCGTGCTGCGGTCCCCAGTTTACACATTTACATGATCATGGTGTCTGTTTAGGTTAGTTGCACATGGTGTTGGTTATGTAGGTTATGTGGGTTATCATGTACCATCCCTTACTATTTTTTTTACTAATCTCTTCACTTTCGTATGGTGTCTTTATTGGAGGCGTAGAAAAGAGCAATCGTCACCCTGAATGATGGATCCAGGAACAACTCAGCATTGAATATTTGCTTTATTTTTAAAGCTATTAGCAACAAATAATTAAGAATTGAAACTAATATTTATTGTTCCAGCTTACATGGGTTGACTTCTGGTTCGTCGGCATCATGGAGTCCAGCATCAGCATGTGGGGAGTAGACTTCCTCCAGCCCAAGTACACCCACCTGTACCAGCTGGTCCACAAGGTCCACACCCTCCCAGCCATCAAGGCATACATCAGCAAGAGGACAGAATACGACTATTAATTATATTCGATCCAACCAGATGATACCAACAAACCGAACATCATCCAAATCAAAATTGAATTTTATCCTTTAGAATTGAACTTCCTCCTTACAAACTTAATGCACTTAAACTGAATAATTTATTTTATAAATTTCTCAAAATAAACTGATTTCAACCAAGTTTGTGAATTTGATTTATTTTAAACAACTAGTCGAAAGGAACACGATTTTTATTAATACTAAACTTTTTCTATTTTATTTCTGAAAGAAAAATTGGTACCATAACACTTGTTTTGTTTAATCTAGTCTGGTAAACTTATGTACATGTCTAATAAAAAAATGATAATAATTTGGAAACAAAAAAGTGGTTTAAAATTAAGGAAAAAGGAACTTTCCACTATCATTCGTATGATGCCCCAAAATACTTGAAAAAGCCTTGTGCAGAAACCATGGGCAAATACTCTGTGCAGTTCGTATCGTTTGATAGTTTCCACTATTTTTAGAGCACAGGTGTCAGGTAGGTCTGCTGTCCTTGTTTCATGTAAGATGATCCGAGGAACTGGCCTCATTTATCCCTTTGGCGCACTACTTATGTATACGGTTGACATTTGTCACATGAGAACGAGCCGTTTCTACGTCTCATTATTGAATTCAACAGCTCGGCTGTGTAACGATTTGCTGGCCTCTGTGTTTCCTAGCTCCTAAAAAATGGGTCTCTTTAAGATCCATGTTCACTCTTTCCTCTCCTTAAAAAGACCTTCCACATCCAGCATCCGTGAAAAGAAAGTCGTGGACTCGGAAAAAAGCCCAGAAAACATTTTAAAACATTTCAAGTCAGGAAAAGGGAACACATTCACGGAACATGATTTTTGGGTCATGTTCATAGGCCGTAAGACTTCCACTGGTTTAAAAAAGGACGCATTAATGTATTATATTTAGATAAGACGACATGAAGCGAAAAATGGGTTCACTTTTTTACCTCCAACACATTCAAAACACCGAATATGGTCTGCGCCACCGCTTATCGCTTTCAAATAGTGGAACACGTTACGTCGAGATACAAGTACGCAATATCGCCTCTAATTGTAAAAAATAACCCTATGATTTTCTGTAAATTTTTTTATATGTGTTAAAAATAATAAAAAACTGGTTATAGGGTTTCACAAATGAACGGTGTCAAACTTGCTTTATTTAAATATTTGACAAATATTTCACCATAAAAAACATATTTCTGTGCTGCCGGTATTTTGTACTTGTGGGCAGGTTTGTATTTTATATTATCTTCCATCTATCTATATAAATAAACATGTTAATGTTCGTTTGTTCAAAATCTTCACCGATTTCTTTGAAATTTTGACACAACGTTGCATTCGAATAAGTGTGTTTTTCTAGACTTATATTATAACGATGTCACCTGGGCCAGGTAAAAACAAACTTCATACAGATATTTTTAATGAGTGCTTAGAATTATCGAATAGAAAATTTAGAATATTTTAGAATACTGTCTTCACTGTCTACCGGCGAAAGTGTATAAAAATCTGGAACTTTATTGCCGTCTGATAATCTTTCACTATCATTCGAGGTCTCTGCAGTCAATTTAATATCTGGTGAAGGACGACGAGGTTTCTCAAGGCTATTTTTGAAGTAATTTATTTTTCTTCATCAATCGTAATTCTCCACGCTCCAAAGCCTTATATCTTTTGAGCCAATGTACATTTTGTGGATAACTCTCTGATCTGGCAACAAATCTCAGCTCCTTCATGGGTATTTTTACTAAACATTTACAGAAATCGACACAAACGCACTTGCACACAGCAATGTCAAATTTGTTGCGTCTTAGTAAAATTCAGGTTTCTTTTTAGGTATTCCACATTTCTTTAAGCTTTTGTACTTGTGATATAACCGGGTTAGTTATTCTATGTACAGTTTCATGTTATAATAGAAACAGAGACTTTATTCCACAAATGAATTAAATTTAGTTGCAATTATTTCATGTCTTATTATTTCATGCCAGTAGCCCAAATAACAAATGGTAATATTTTTACAGTCTGAGAATGCCAAATTCTTTTTATCTCATATAATTCTTTTTATTCACATTATCATTTTTTTTTATTATTTAAAACTTTTTGAGAAATCGACAGTTTACATTTAATCAGTTTGTACATAAGTATCATATAGCCAAAATAAAACCAATTATGGATTTCCTCAAATTCATTTCATACACGACATGTAGTTATTTTCGAGAGATTTTTGACTTTATGGATATGTCTGAAAAGATGAGTTCTAGGTTTAGCTCTAAATTCTGACAAGTCCGTCTGTTCTGAAGATCTGGATTTATATACTGACCCTCTCACCGTATATATATATATATTTTTTTTTTATTATTATGTTTTTTTATTTCGAACTTTAAAAAAAAGTTATTAAAAGTTACTCTACCACTGCTTTGATTTTATAGAATATCTAGCCACTCTCCCCATGGAGCATTTATTAATTACGTTCTAGAAATAACATGTATTCATAATCTTATCAGCACTATTATTTATCTTTCACTATCTACTCAGCCTCTGTTATATAACAGCGGTCAAAGTGGGAAGGCGTTCAGTTTGCGTCAAGTAACTCCATTAAACAAGATGGCCAAGTACACTCTGAAATATTTCAACGTTAAGGGATTGAGTGAACCAATTAGGTTTCTTTTCGCCTACGCCGATGTGCCATTCAATGACGTCAGGATTGAGAAGGAAGATTGGTCTAATATCAAGAAAGGTGAGAAAATTTAATCTAACTTTTATGACTCAAATTGTAATATTATAGTATTTTACATTGTGAGGGCAAAAATTGAATTTCTAATTTTAATCTTTATTTCATGGTGGGTTTCCATTTTAATATGTCTTTTTTGTGGAAACAATCTTTATAATTTCCAATACTTTTTATGTTATATCAAAATATTAGTTTTTTTACATTTATTTATCAACTTTACTATAAAACCTGCCCCAAGGCAGCTTGTCTGCAGGTTCTGCCATCATGCAGATTATCTGCAAGTTCTGCCACAATGCAGCTTGTCTGCAGGTTCTTTCACAAGACAGCTTGCCTGCAGATTCTACCTATTTTTTTCTTTAATTTAATACATAATCATTTTGTTGGTAAATTTAGTTCAATTCGAGTTCACGATAATGTCCATCTGTGGTGCACTGCTATCTTCTTCCGATGGTAGGTGCTTTCTTTACCATGTTTCCATTGTTCCTCCTGGAATATCATTTGGGCAAATTTTGTAAATATCTCTAATTTAAATACACTTGGGCGAGTCAATTTTTATGAATTTTTTAATTCTTCCGAGTATCAGTTTGCTAAATTTTGTATCGCAAATTGAAATAAAATAATTGGGCGAGTCCTTTTTTCAATTGTCAGATTCAATGACAGTGGAATCCATAGTGAAATATGGTTACAATTTTAATTTCCGGTAAGATGACGGGGAAAAATAACTGTAGGGAATTTGGGACGCGGGCGTATTGCCGCCCCGGGAACCACTTATTAGATATCAAACACCTCTACCAGGCTCTGTCATAGGTCACCCCGAGAGGATCGCTACATTTGGTAATTTAGCAGGGGCTCCCGGGTTTATCGGCTGAATTGTATTCAGGATGCGCCTACCCACCAGTTGCTTAACGTGCAAAATCTGAAGCAGGTTTTAGGAGACTCTTTGACCTCTGCAACTATTCCCTAGACCTATCGCCTTGCGCCGCAGTGGGAGGGATATATTGATTGAGGGGACACACTGATACCTAGATTTCTACCCATGGAACTATTACTCTTAGTTCCTACCAACCCTCTTACCTTTTACCATCCTATAACTTCCTTTCCTTGAAAAAGACCCTCCACACAGAATCCCAAAATATGATATAAGTCCTGAGTAAATTATTTTCCTCAGAGCCTTTTATGTGGGGTGAATTTAAAAAAAAAAACTTTTTAAATGCAAATAAGAAAGTACGTCAGTTTCATTTTATTATTGATGTTAAAATACTTAAATAAGAAAAAAAAATGAGAAATAATTTTGCCAAATAATGTCAATTATAATACATTTACATTTAAAATATTTTAACCGCTATTAACCATTTGAGAACTGTTCGCTTTTCGCATTTGATCTAATCTCTTTCGTGAAACTTTTTGTCAATTTCAGACCTGCCCTTCGCCCAGGTGCCCGTTTTGGATACCGGAGACTTCATCCTCAGCCAGTCCACCGCAATCGCCAGGTACCTCGGCAAAACCTTTGGGCTGGTCCCAAATGATGATCTGAAAAATGCTCAACTGGACGCCCTCGTTGCACACATGGTTGACATGATGAAGAGTAAGTATCAATAATTTGTGTCGAAACTTAACAGTTCAGAAAAGGGTAAAAGTAAAAAGATGAAGACAAAAACGATTATCCCTTGTAAGTTACCCCACATTTACTGCAGATTCACCAACTTAAATACAAACATGTATTGATGGAGAGCTGCCTTCGATGGTCTTTGGATAGCCAATGAATGTTAATATCCCGATACGATTTAAGATGTTGAATATATTTTGGTGTATTAAGTCATGCTGCATTTGTTCCTACATTTTGAAGCTACAAAAATCAAACTGGAGAAAGGTGTTGGCTCCGTCCATCTAATGTTTAACGTCTTTAAAATAAATAGTTCTTATCGTTGTACTGCTGTAATATTATTGTAATATTTTTGTATTATTACTGTTTATTTGTTTATGGGTGGGATTGTACAAACCTCCCCCCATTCCGGAATAAACTCGTTATTATTATTATATCGTACAGTTTTACAGTGTCCATCAAGAATCCGAAATAATTATGTTTTATCACCAAACTGCAAGATAAGCCTAAACCCTGGCTCGAAAAGGGGGAAGGAACGCAAAACGTCCAAAAACTCCAAAATTAAAAGTGGTTTTCAATGAATTAAACTGGTTTGATAAAGGTACACATTTGAAGACTGGAAAAACCATTTTATGATAATATGCGAGGCACAAGCTTTGAGAAGATTCATCAGGAAATCCATACATACGAAGGCTTTTAAAAGTTCTCCCTGCTCCAACCATGAAAACTGGTAGCCAAATAAAGATCATGTTGGTAGTAATGAATTTCCACTTTTTTCAGAACACTCTGAAACCGTTCAGAAAGGCGAAGGACTCGAGGAGTACGAAGCCACCGTTGTCCCATTTTACCTCCAGAAGTTTGAGTCGTTGGCAAGTGAAGGCTGGTTCTACGGAACAACCGTAAGTATCATTTTACCATTATAGTTATTATAGAAATACAAATGATTACGGACATTTCCTGATTATTTGCAAGACGACATCGGTTCGTGTTGTGCTACCTTTTTAGCCAGCGCCAGCTTTGCGGTGTCCATCACAATTCCAATGAGAATGGATCAGTGTGGACTATATCATCAGGCGTTAACGTGTTTACCTGCGTCTCTTAAAGTTCAAAGTTCAACTTCTTAGTTCTTAAAGTTCAACTTAGTATTTAGACGAACTTGATGTATTTTACTTTACTCCCCAAAATACGACATGAAAAAATTGGATCATGCCTTTTCAATCAGATGTACGTTTCCCAAATGAACAGCGTTTCGTCTCTTTAAATTTTGTTTTTTACAAGCGTTATGATAAAAGTGCACTTCAAAGCGCAAGTAGGTAATTCAATCGTTTATATCGGTGAACAAATATGTAACAGCCTTATCAATTTATTTTTGGCCTCAAGACCTGAAGAAGAATTTATCAGATAAATGCGAAATTATTAACTTTTTGGTTTGTTTGTTTTGGACTAGTCATCTGAACCAATTTGAATATAATTATCATTTTTAAATTTAATGACTACATTATAATTTTGACTTTTTAAGAAAATGTTATGATACATGAAATAAAAATTTAAAAGAGATGTAGTATTTTTGTTATTTGTTTTTGGGGTGTTATGCCGTGTTGCGCTAACTCCTTCTTTAGCCCAACAGCGTAACTAGCGTAGTTAGCGCAATACGGCATAACACCCCAAAAACAAATAACAAAAATACTTTTGGCCGTGAAAAATCTTAAATCATATTTGAGGTGTAGTATGTTTTCTAATTCCTTCTCACTAGGAGATCTTATCCTCAGGGATACTAGGTTTTGGACAGAGGGTTCTCAGTGTTCAACTTCATGGATTGGGTAGGGTTTATTCAGTAATTTCTATGACGGCGTTTTTAAAATACTTTAGTCAGTTATTTATTCAGGTAATTCCTTATGTCAAGGTTTTATAGTCTCAATGTAGTTATTTTTTGTTTTAATTTGTTTGATACTAAGTGGGATTCTGTTACATAACTTTACACGAAAAAATTCAGAAAACCTATATTTTTGTCGGTTTTAAATCTTTGTGTTAGTTTGTCTGAGTAATTGTTGATATGAGTTTATTAGTGGTTTCGCCTATTGCTTCTTTTCAAATGTCTAATTGATTTACAGCAAAACACAAAATGAAGCATGCCATGACCAGTTTATAGACACTTTCGGGTAACATTTTAGAATTTGCATCGTCTTAATAAAGACGTGGGAACCATTTTTTTATACTTTCAAAAGTCTATATGACTTTTATCATATTTCTTGATTTTAATACGTTATCTTTTTTTTAATTTTTTTTATGAAAGATACATCTTTTAGTATTTTATTTTTACATTAGCTCTACACTGGAAACACTGAGGAAAATCACTCAGGGCCTATGTCATCTTTGGGGATGCTGCGTGGAAGAAAAGCAAGGAATTAAAGTTCTGGGAAGGAAAGGGGTATGATGGTGGGTCGGAATCCAGGGGTCAATATGCCAAGAAGTGACGGACGCATAAATACATTCCCCATGCTGCGGTGCAAGACGATGGGTTGAGTGAGAGTCCGGCTGGAAAGCACAAAGTTCACTCTCGACCGTTCTCTCCCGATCCGGCCGCAAGCAGTAGGTGGGCAGACGTATCTAACCTCACTCCATTAACCCGGGCTGTCCTACTAACTCAATAAACGCAGCGATCCACTTGGAGTGGCCTAAAGCAGGGTTGTTGGTTATCCAATAAATGGTTACTGGAGCAGCGGTACCCCCAAATTAAATAATATTATATTCATAGTAGAGGATTCCTGTACCAAGACGGACTGAAGGTTGTTGTGCTGGTGTTGACCGCATCTTCCTGTTTGTTGAATTCTCTTCTTCATGTTTGTTGATTTCCTCGTCTTCATATTTGAAGACGTCATCTTGATATTTATGAATCATCACGAATTCATATTTTAAAAACCTCATTGTCACTTGTTAACCTCGTCTTCATAGTTGTTGTGTCATCTTCCTGTTGAAATCATAAAATGTTACTCCATATCTTTTATGATTTTCTCATTATCACGTTTACTTGGTAAAATTTCGATGTATTTTTTTTTAATCTTACGTCAATCCTTTGTCCGCAGACTTCTTGGGTGGACGTGTACTTCGCGGGCTTCATCGACTCCATGGAAACCAAGCTGAAGAAGGAGCTCCTGGCCAACTACCCTCGCCTCAACCAGATCAGACAGAAGGTGCAGCAGAAGAGTTCCGTCCAGAAATACCTCGAGAAGAGACCCGTGACTCAGTGAACACGATATCCTATGAACATGACAAAATTATTCATTATTTTCGAATTAATTATTTGTTTATGTTAAACTTGATTTCTCGCTGTCAGTAGACATACTTTAAAGAAATATGACGTCAAATAAAGAAAGTACAAATAACTAAAACATAAACATTTTTTTACCTATTCGGTTAAGGTAGGGGTGGGGGGTTGAGAGGTTACTCGGTTGAGAGATCAGTGGCAACATGAAAAGATTATTTTTCTCGTTAAAAAAAAAAACAAATCAAAAATGTCACCGGACACTAAAATTTCATTTAGTTTTTCACTCTTATGTCGGATTCACACGAGGACAATACAGAAGACGATACAATATTGTCCTGACAACACAATATTGTCCTGAAAATACAATATTGGGAACAACTTCGACCGCGCAGGGCAAGACAATGTGATAATTCTAAAGTTGTACCGTAGTTCAACCGAGAAACGCTACGAAAATGGAAACATGACGACGCACGTTACGAGCGAGTTCGCGAAAAGTATTATGTCTTTTATCGAGCCAGTGTAACAGGCCCGCTCATCTGGAATAGACTTTCCTCAGCTCTTACTAATCTCCAGAATTTGGCTGAATTTAAACGGGCTTTAAAAACAAAATTACTTATAAAATCTTACCATTCATAAATCTTAACTTCTTTTCAATATTTTATAATAAACCATATTCTAAAACTTCCGGTAATTTTTTGGTTTCGATTGTCTCCTTATTGTACCTTTTTAAAGTGTCTGCTCAGAAAATTCTCATTTCTGAGCACAAACTGCCTTCTGTTTTATATTATGTTTTAGTTTTAATATTCTTGTTTTGTCCTGCCCTGCTGTTATTGTTATTCTAAGTTTTGTCATCACTTTGTATAAACACTATAAACAGTGTATTTAGTGTTATAATATTAGATCTATATTGGGTAAGGCACACTGTAGAAATAATTTTAAGAACCACTAATACTGAACTACCATTTTTAAGTTTGTTATAGTTAAGCGCACTTGAAGTGAAATGACACTAAACTGCGCTATATAAATGCCATGTTATTATTATTATTATTATTTTTACCACGATGTATTGTGGTGTTCCATTTAAGTGTGGGTAAGACACTATCCTGTCTAGATAGCGTAGTCGTCCTATCTGTCTATGGGACAATGTCTTGGTTCATTGTCCTGTTTTCCAAAGTACTATTCACGCTAAGACAATGGGTACGGAGCTGGGACAAGACATTATTGTACTGTCCTCGTGTGATCCCTTCATTACTACGGAATCACTTTAAAATATGTTAAATAGTAAGTCAGGTACGTCACTTAACACCCAATATAATGCCATAAATGTCGGCCTCTGTGGTCGAGAGGTTACGATCCATATCTTATGAATCTAGAGGACATGGGTTCGAATCCCGACGTGCTCACGTAAATTTTATTTGCTTAATTTGTGTTATTTCAAAATCAATTAATTAAAAATAATATTTAGTATATTTGCGTCGCGTTCCTAAGTGGTATAATATACTTTCAGTATCGCCATGGTGAAAGACCGCGGCTTTGGCGTATTTGGTGACCAAATCTGAATAGTTAGATACTTCCTCACCTTCCTATTTCCTATCTCCCCGCTTCCTGCAGCTTCACAACATCCCTAATTTGTGATGCCATAGACTTACTGGCTCCAGACGGCTGGAAGCAGTTAGGACTCTTGTTCGGTACTGACAAAAATATCCTAGATACCCACTACCAACATATAAATTATTACTGGTTTTGAAAAACAAATAAAAATTTAACGATAATCCGCTAGGTGGCGCAGGTACAACTAATATATTTATAATAATCGTTTGTGTCGAACATGAATACAAATTTATTAATGATTACATTAATAGCTCCATTTATCTTTACACAGGTGTCGCTAAAAAAAATATAAACATTATATAGGTAATACAGATACAAATAGAGCGCGAACCGTTATCAAGGAAAAATGTTTAACCAATCTATAAACAATAAAAACTGAAAACAAAATCTGATAACACATGTTTTTCAAGTTCACTAAATTGGCTGCGTCCTAAAATATATAAACACATTTTTTGGCAAAATAACATAAGGAATTATATGGAAAAACCGCACATTAAATGTTCCTTTGGCGCCTTAGAAGACAACATATTAATTAAAATATTGACTATAATATTTTTATCGTTTTTGTTATCATGTTACTAAAAAACTAGACAATTTTTATTTGCGCCTTTCGAATATTTCCGATAATCTCCCTTTTCAAGACGGGTTTGTTTTTCCGCTTGGAATATGTATAATTCTCAATCGCAACACAGTATGTTATTTCTTTTATCTGTGTTTTCTAATTCGTATTGTTTTTCCATTGTTTTTTTAAATCAAACAAGAACTTCGGTTTCCGGCTATGATTCTAACCACATTGTAACTCTGCTTCAAAGAATTTAAGGGCCATTTAAAAAATATGATTGTGTCAAGAATTCAGATAAGCGATAAAGTAGCTACCTATAATATAATATTTTAACAGAAAATTATTTTAAATGTAAATCTTTAAATTTGAACTGATTTATCGAGAATTCATTCAAGCGAAATAATAATATAAGCGGAATAAGTACCTACCTATTCATAATAATATATTTTTTTTAAATAGAAAATTATTTAAATTCTATATTTGAAAATTTGGGAATATTGTCAAAACTTTTGTGATTTTTCAAGGGTCAGCGCTTTTTCCATTTTCAAGAAAGCGTTATTTACTAATTACTAGATTAACTAACAAAAGATCCCCAGAGTACCATTATAGAAATTGAAAAAATATACAGGTACACATTATTATAAGTAATAATTATCCTCCTGAAATAGCCATACAAATTGAAAAAATCTCCCAAGAAAGAATAAATGCCGGCGACAGGATTTATTTTTTTCTCGAGAGATTTTTTTATTTTGTATGGGTATTTAAGGTGGATAATTCTTGCTTATAGTAATGTGTTTTTCCTTTGTGCTATGCATTAAAAAAACGTTGACTTATAAACATTAGTTTATCTAAATATATGTAATCAGACCGACCTAAATAATAAAATGTGTGGAATAAAAATTAAACGGATATGCTATGAGCTCGATTCACAGACGTAGTATTTATCTAATTTAATATATTATGTTATTTGTTTTGCTTTCACCGGGAACACATTTTTGGTAAAACATCACGAGGATTTCTGCTGAAATTACTATAACATAATTTTTTTTTTTTTTTTTTTATTTAATGCCGGAAACCCGGGCGTTTATTGCAATAACATGAACAATATAACAAATATGAAAGTAACCCGCCTCACTAGAAGATTTCTGTTCTGAGGCGGGTACATATATTTGCTTACACATACATTTATACAAATTCCATCTATAGTTATATACATATATAGTTACATAAAAACAAGAATTTCATAGGAACTTTAAATTTACAAAATGGTAGCGTCTAAATCACATAATAATAACATTTCAAAAAGTAGTTTAAACAAGAGCATTAGGTATTGATGAACTAGGCATGCGTAAAACATAAGCAGTTTTAATAAGAAAGAGTAAATAAATGTAAATAACACATGTTTGTAGATAAGGAATGAGAATTAGACTAAGAAGGGATTGCTAGAAATTTGCTGATGCATGCCCTTTTTTTATGTAGTAACCATGTGTTGAAATGTTTTAGTAAACTGTTTGGGTGTTTATGAGTGTTGCAGTAAGTGGTTTCTTTTAGGAAGGTGTTGAAGATGTAAGGTGCTAGGAAGGATTCGTGCTTTTTGGCAAAGGTTGAATTAATTTTTGGCACTTGAAGTTGATTCTGTGATTTTGCCCTTGTGTTATGTGGGTGAGTTACGTGGCATGGTGAGGATTTAATGCAGTTTATTTGGATGATCTTTTTAATGAATAGTTTCCTAATATCTAGTATATTATTTGTAATTAGGAGATTTTCGGTTGGATGCATATATGGTTTTTTGAACATAATCCTAATTAATGTTTTATGGGTTGTGTTGAGGGGCTTAAAAAACTTATCAGCGGCTCCCCCCCAGGCTGATAACCCGTACGTTAAAAGGCTTTGACATAGCGCAAAGTAAACATTTTTTAATTGTTTTTGTGACATGATATTTCTTATAGTTTTAAAAACAAATGATAATTTACGTATTTTCTTTATGAGAGAGTTAATGTGAAGTTCCCAGTTCAATTTATGGTCCACTGTTAAGCCTAGATACTTGATGTTGTCAGTATGTTCTATTTTTTCGCAGAGGTGGTATGAGGATTTTGAGGGAGTATATGGGTGTAGGTATAAAGGCGGAAGGGTTTTTGGTTGCCCAGTGATGGTTTTGCTAAAAGTTATGTATTTTGTTTTGGAGATGTTTAAGGTAAGTAAGTTTTTGTCGAGCCAATTTTTTATTTCTGACATACCGGTTTCCGCATTTTTGAAGGCCTTTTCCCAACTTGGACCTTTGACTAAAATTACCGTATCATCTGCATAACTGATTATCTTATAGTCGATAGATGCCATTTTAATCTCAGTAAGTTCATTTATGTAAATGAGAAATAGAAGAGGACCAAGGACGCTACCTTGAGGGACACCATACTTGATTTCTTCCGGATCACTGTAGCAATTATTCAGTTGTACTATTTGTTTTCTGTTTTTAGTATAGCTAATGAACCAGTCGAGGGGTGGTCCGTTGATACCAATTTTTTTTAGTTTCTCGTACAGAATGTCATGAGAGATAGTATCAAAAGCCTTAGCAAGATCTAGAAAGACTCCGATCACCTTGGATCCTTCATCTGTGTTTTTAACAATGTAATTAGTTAATTCAGAGATAGCCTGTTCCGTACTCATTTTAGCTCGAAAACCGAATTGACACTCTGAGAGTAAGTTATGTTTATCAAGGTAGATTAATAGTCTTTTTTTCATTGCTTTTTCGAGAACTTTCGATAGTGAATTTAAAAGTGAGATAGGTCTGTAGTTAGCAATTAGAGTTTTGTCCCCAGATTTGTGGATTGGCGTTATAATGGCAATTTTTAGTTTGTCCGGAACAATCCCTTGTCTGAAACTTTGATTGAATATATGTAGGAGAGGGGTGGTAATATATTCATGCAGATTAATCAATATTTGGTTTGAGATTTTGTCAGGGCCCGGAGCGCAATGTGGTTTGAGAGATAAGATAAGTTCAGAAATTTCTTTTTTGTTAAGTTTATATATATTAAACGAGTGAATTGGTTGTTTAGTAGGGCTGTGATTGGATGATAGTTGTACTGTAGTGTGGTTATTGATAAGGATTTTGTTTGCTAGATTTGTGCCTACGTTGGAAAAATGAGAATTAATATAATTAGCTATTTTGTGTGTATCGTTTTTTGTTTCAAGTATTTCACCATTAATTGACAGTTTATTAATATTGTTAATTTTTTTGGTTTTTAAATAAGCTGCTTCATTAATGACTTTCCAGGTTTTTTTGGGATCCTTTTTGGCATTTTCTATTTCATTTCTGTAAAATTTGTATTTAGCTTGCTTGATTAATTTGTTGCAGAGATTTCTATATAGTAAATAATCGTGTTTTAGTTTACTATCGTATGGGTTTTTGTTTATTCTCATGTGCATCATGTTTCTATTGTGAATACTTTTTACTAGCCCTGCTGTGATCCATGGTTTAAGTTTCAAAGTTTTGTGAGCGTTGTTTTTGTGAGTTTTTGATGTGGTGTGTTTGGTAATATATATTTCTAGAGTTAGTAGGAAAGCATTAAGAGCTTTGTTCGGGTCTTTTTCTTTTAGTGTTGTGAACCAGGATTCATGACTTATTTCTGTCCTAAGCGATTTAAAGTCAGTGACGTTGTGAGTGGTGTTTAAAGGCATTTTTGGTTTTTTTACAATGTTAGATCTAATGCCGATTGATGTAGTGTAGTGATCGGTGACCGTAGTATAAATAATGGATGATACAATTGTTTTTTTGGTTTTAGCAAAAATATGATCAATGCATGAATTGGTCTCAAGGGAAGTTCTTGTGACTGAATTTATAGTTGACTTCAGGCCATAATGACTTAAGAGACTAAGATATTCATTGGTTTTCGGATTGCAATTGAGAATGTTTATGTTCAGATCTCCGGCTAAAATGAGTTGTTGTGTGTTTAAATTATCATCCAAAAGTTTTTGAAGGGAAGTTAGGAAAGGTGTGAGATTTTTAAAGCATGGAGGTCTATAAATAGCAAAAACAGATAAATCAGACCCTAGTGCAATTTTGATGCCATTAGCTTCCGTTAGGTTTATTTCAGTGATAGAGGGATCTAGCGATTCTGTAACGAAGATAACTATCCCGTCATTTTGGTTTAGTTTGGTAGTAGTATGGAATGTCGAATATCCAGGTAAGTTGATGTCGGTGTAAGAGTCGTCTGTCCAGCATTCACTTAAAATTATAATGTCAAAATGTTCAGTATCTTAATCACGTGGCTACCCCAATAACTGGCATTATTGTTGTCTTATATTACCTTTATCAGGTTTTCATTTAACGGCTCGCCATCCTGATATCACAGTTATATTGGTCGCGTAGAGCATATCCCATTGAAATATGTATTGACATAGTGGGAAAGATTAACACAAGCAGTGATACAATAAGGACCAAAAATTGATATTCCGAATACACAAATTGTGTAGTCAATAGCGAACCGATTGAATGAGTATATCGATATTTAAGACCATACAGCTGACTACCTTCTTATTTGACAGCTTCGTTTGTCGAGGGGTAAGGTTCTTGACTAGGAAGCTGGAGGGCACGGGTTCAAATACCGGCGTGTGCAAGGAAATTTTACTTAATGAATTTGTGTTATTTCACAATATACTAATTTTAAATAATATATTTGCGGCAGGTCCGAGAGTGTAAGATAATATCAGAGTCGAAACTTTGGTTGAAATGGCTTTGGCCATGTTTGGTGACCAGATTTGAAAAGCCAAATACTTCCCCAACTTCTTCTTTCTCGTCTTCTTGCCCATCCCAATACCTTCAGCCTCACAACATTCTCCATTTGGGGATTGCAGTTTCACTGGCTCCAGACGGTTGGGAGCAGTTAGGACCCCAAATAATGTCAGGAATCAATGGTTAAAGTAAGTCCATTAACACCCTGTATAATCTATGTGTATTGTTTTAACAAAACCAATATTATATCTATCTATCTTTAAAATGGTGTCTGGGCCGGAGGGTGGGCAGTTCTTGAATTGTGCAAGCGGAGTTCCGGGAATAAATCAACAACAGTGGATTTCGCTTTAGCCAACCTCTTACTGCCTTATTTAGCCTCACCAATGGCGACACCAAAACAACTGCAAAGCCATCAATAGAGGGTCTTTTACTTCGTGTCGGCTTTGTGGCACCATAATTTTGTAGCAGATACCATCATCGACCAGAAAATTACTGGTTGCTTTCATCAGGCACCCCTTTTCGCTCGCACAAAGCTGTTGTTCTGTGTTGAAATTGCTGCTTTTTTGTCTTGTCTGGTGTCTCGTGTGATTGCCTGTAACCATAGTTGGCAGCTCAACTGGTGGTGCCACCGTGGTATCTTGGTGTCTATGATCAGTCATAAAATCTTATGTGTTGATTGTTACGTTTGTGGAACCCTACAAAAAATACTCTATATTCAGACTTGTGATGTCCCGAAAGAAACCATTCATCTGTTCTGAATGCAATTACTTATGTTATCCAAATTGACCCTGGTAATAAATTACATCTTTGCGATTCTTTCAAGGATAAAGAAACCATCTGTCACTTCGAATGCAATCAACAATGTTCTCAAAATTTGTTTTGACAGCATCGCCATTCCATTGTAAGAATATTATGTACTAAATACACAATTTGGCTGTCCTGAAACGGGAATCCTTCCCAGTTGGACAGAAAAAGGTTAATTTTGTTTTGTATTGTTTGTAATTTATATATAGATAGATATATAATATAAATAAATAAAATAAATTTGTGGAAACGAACATTGATAAAAAGGTAAATGCAGAACACAAATACGAACACACCACTAATGAATATGTTTGCTGAAAGCATGAAGAATAATTGATTACAATGGTATATTGATATGAATGATCATCATTCAGTCACGTGGCGCCTATCTAATCTAATCACGCAATCATGCGATTATCGAGCACGATGATGTTATTATCACTTAATTAGATCGATCTATTTTCCTTCACGAACACATAAATATGTACGAGATAGCGTTGATATTTTTGTAAATCTGATTAGGATTTTTAATATTGTAATTATTTATTTTCAATTCGTATTTGGATTGCTCTGCTGTCTCTAATAAACCACCATCGTGGTGAGGATTGGCTTATTACAGAAATTTTCTTCAAAGGCTTCGGTTCCTGGAGGGCGATTCTCGTTCTACTTAACGACACTAAAATCGTCCTTACATTCAAATTAACGATTTTTCTCGGTATTATTCGTATGAAGCGATTCCGGTTCTCTCGTTGACAGATGGAATCCTTAGATTTTCGATTGCGCGCCAAAATTTTTAGCCTTACGCGAAGGGTACCCCTAGACCTGTCATTCGGCGGCCGAACGCTAGCGTTCGCGGGGAATTTGCTTCATTTAATTGTGACGTTTTGACAATTAGCAATATTTGCGTAGTTTTAATAAGAGAAAACTTAATATTATCGTAAGTATTGACTGTAAACATGATTAGTGACTTGTTTGTGGCACAATAATGCTATTAAATGAATTGAATCAGGTAATTGCGATGTTTGTAAAGTACGTAACATGTCGAAAGCCAGATAAGTGATTTAATTTACAATAAACTACACATACCATTGAGGATTTCTACATAAATAATAATAAGTTTCTGGCTGGCGCTCGAAATTGTGGGTTTTGAAGTTAACCACAACGAAATAAGAATCCCTTTCATTCTTAAATCAACTTGGGTGACAGTTACCGCCATTCGGCAGCGTTAGTTTGACAGCAAACGTCACTTTAGAAGTGGTGAATCTGTAAAAAAGTCATTACTATCCAGCGAGGTAAGTACCTTTTCACAAAACGTAAATCTTCGATAAATGGCTTATTTATGTCATTCATAAATAAAATAAGCAGTTATTAAAATGCATTATAATACAAAGTATTTGTTTTTTTAAGTTTTAGTTAGAAACCTTGCGTCACTTAATTATATTTCACCAATTTGTGTTTTCAATAATCTCTTAACAATTTCTTAACCACGCTTCTTTAGGATTTTTTACTAGGTCTCTCCAAAATCGAACTTGTAAGGATATCAAAAGAACGAGAATCGCTTAATAGTTAAGAAAAGATGTTGCAAGCGACGGACAGCTATCTTTCGCAAACGATAGCAGTCGTTGACGAATGCTATCATTTAGCTTAAGGCTAAAAGAACGAGAATCGCCCTCCTGGCTATTTTATCTAGTTTCCCATCTTTCACCAGGCATCTTTCTAATCATTAGGTTGCCTATGGGACCTACAGAATCTTACAATGTTTACTGACTATTTAATTTTATTTTATATGTTTTAATCTTTATCTCTCAACAAACTTTTTTCCTTTTTTATTATTACTCATATATTCATTCATTATGATTAAGAATCGTTCTAATTCCAGGCGAAATTATTGATATTGTGTGAACCTACGTGAAATGCACTTTAACCATGTATAATTTAATATACCTTATCACTTGTATCATAGTGTACTGTGTATGTCTTAATAAACAAACAGATTAGCAGTTGTTTATCCACTTATTGATGAAGGTCTCACCGAGCTGCTTTAACTTTTATTTTAAAAGAAAGACAAATGTTCCTGGGTTACGAATAACCTGACATTATTTGAAAATCTCCTACTACCACCAAAGTACACGGAAAATGTTGCTTGTGTTGTGATGGAGGACTTAGCCAGGCGCAGAATTGAACACACCACGCCTGGGTGGAACCCAAACGCGATGTCAACTCAACCACCGTCGAAAAACCATTCTCAGATTTGCTTTGCTTTTATCGTGTTTTAAGCTTATTTTTTTGATCTCCGAATTGAATTTGCTTGGTTCCTCCGGGGGTTTTGGTTTCTTCTAAACAACCTGCTTCATACGTCAGATGTCCATCTCACGAGCTATTTACCTAATCTATTAAATGTTTGATAATTTTTCGACTACATCTAATAATTAGATTATTTCTACATTTATTGGATTATTTTTCAATCACTTCTATACAAAACACTTAAAAAATATATTTATCTGCAAATATATTAAAACGTGAAAAATCTACCAATGGAAAGATTTATTGATGTTTTAATACATTGTATTAAGAGTCCAGTCGTCTTAAATTACAAACTAACCTCCCTATGATGTTAGGTATTTCCTCATTACTGCATAATTAGCTATACCTTGATAGTTCAATAATCGTAATCGATTCAATACAAGACTTTTTTAATTGGCAGCGTCTATAATTTCTTCGCCTTTGTAAGCCGGTATAATTTATTCACTAATAAATAATATATTCATTTTATTGATATAACTTATTCAACGTTTAAACCTCATTGTAATATTTAATCATTATTTTATGTTTCATTTCAGATTTTTTAATATCATATTCTTCAATGGTCAAATATATATTTTTAAAACATCACTAACAAGAATATCAACGGTTTTTTGGGTCGGGAGTGTCTTTGAAAATATAATTTGTTTGGCTGACGAAATAATTGCAATAAATATTACCACATCGATACATTATTACTCGACGAGTCTCAACGGAAAAATTCTAAGCGTCAAACTGTGCAGTAATTATATTCAGAAATGTCATCATTAGTATTAATGACATTGATTGTCTCTAGCCAAACGTGACTGAAAAATACACACATATTTGAGTGGAAATCATATGATATGAATACTTTTATTTTTGATACAGTTATTTCGTATTCTCCAACACTTGATCATTTGCATTGTTTTTTTGATACTATGGTTATTTCGTATTCTCCAACACTTGATCATTGAAATTGTTTTTTTTAATACTACAGTTATTTAGTATTCTCCAACACTTGATCATTGACATTGTATTTTTGATACTATGGTTATTTCGTATTCTCCAACACTTGATCTTTGAATTTTTTTTTAATACTACAGTTATTTAGTATTCTCCAACACTTGATCATTGACATTGTATTTTTGATACTATAGTTATTTCGTATTCTCCAACACTTGATCATTGAAATTGTTTTTTTAATACTACAGTTATTTAGTATTCTCCAACACTTGATCATTGACATTGTATTTTTGATACTATGGTTATTTCGTATTCTCCAACACTTGATCATTGAAATTGTTTTTTTTAATACTACAGTTATTTAGTATTCTCCAACACTTGATCATTGAAATTGTTTTTTTTAATACTACAGTTATTTAGTATTCTCCAACACTTGATCATTGACATTGTATTTTTGATACTATGGTTATTTCGTATTCTCCAACACTTGATCATTGAAATTGTTTTTTTTAATACTACAGTTATTTAGTATTCTCCAACACTTGATCATTGACATTGTATTTTTGATACTATAGTTATTTCGTATTCTCCAACACTTGATCATTGAAATTGTTTTTTTAATACTACAGTTATTTAGTATTCTCCAACACTTGATCATTGACATTGTATTTTTGATACTATGGTTATTTCGTATTCTCCAACACTTGATCATTGAAATTGTTTTTTTTAATACTACAGTTATTTAGTATTCTCCAACACTTGATCATTGAAATTGTTTTTTTTAATACTACAGTTATTTAGTATTCTCCAACACTTGATCATTGACATTGTATTTTTGATACTATGGTTATTTCGTATTCTCCAACACTTGATCATTGAAATTGTTTTTTTTAATACTACAGTTATTTAGTATTCTCCAACACTTGATCATTGACATTGTATTTTTGATACTATGGTTATTTCGTATTCTCCAACACTTGATCATTGAAATTGTTTTTTTTTTATACTACAGTTATTTAGTATTCTCCAACACTTGATAATTGACATAGTATTTTCGATACTATGGTTATTTCGTATTCTCCAACACTTGATCATTGAAATTGTTTTTTTAATACTACAGTTATTTAGTATTCTCTAACACTTGATCATTGACATTGTATTTTTGTTACTCAAAGGCTAGCTTTAGACTTGTAAGTTTTTTCGTAAATTTACGACTTCTAGCCAATGGGCATATTGCATTTTGAAAATCCAATATTCCCATTGGCTAGAAGTCGTAAATTTACGAAAAAACTTACAAGTCTAAAGCTAGCCTAACAATGTTTGCAAATATATTAGCTGTTCTGTAAATCTCTCTAATCTATCTCTCTTCTTTCCTCTAAAATAAAACATACTGCCAGGCGTTATAGTACTATTTGCAGCCATCATTTAGAATCTAGAACCTATTTGACACCAGGTTATTATGTACTGGGATAGGAAGAAAGATTTTCTTTGCATTTCTATCCTTTCCTTGGTTTGTGTTGTGCACCTAATCACATTTATAAGTTAAATATATCTGGCTTATTTCACCGTAACATGGCATTACTGAATTGCGAGGCTTCTTCGACGTAAGGCTGTATTCTGCATCTGTATGTGTATGGAAGGTACTTAGCCACTGTCTGTGTGTTATTATTAAGTCTACATCACCACAGCGGAAAACAGCAAAGCAATCACTTCTCAATACTCTATACATTAACCCAGTCAGTCACTAGCAATACTTCATGAGTGTCAGTACTTCTGCGCGGTAATAACATTCAAAACACATCTCACTTTTATCTTAACACTTTCTTAAATTACAATAAACAATACAATACAATAACTACTGTTAAATCCTAACCCAAATGGTTCAGGTTATTATGTAATAGTTTAACAGTTTTCTACGAAATTTTCAATCTTATTTATATTACGATAAGTTTGTGAGAAGTACATTTTTCGTCGAGTGATTTGTCAATTTTTCGAAGTTTTAATTTGAATATTGATAATTGAGTGGTATTGATCTAGGCAGACTATGGACGCAAAAGAAATCTGAGTAAGTATTTGTTCCGTTTTTTATGGTTTGTTTTGTATTAATGCAACACGTTAGTGAGTCTCTAGAGTGGCAGATTGATATGAGCATTGGTTTAGGGTACAAAGGTGGCGGATTCAAAATAAGGCCTGTGTAAAAAACAATAATTATTTACTACTCAGACAAACAAGCACAAGGCATCATGACTAGCAATATGAAGGTTCAAATCCCGGATAAAAATAATTTTATCTGGTGAATTTGTGTTATTTTACAATTTATTAATTAAAAATAATATAAATTACACTTGGAGCATGTTTCAGACTAGAAGATACTCTCAGTATCGTCCTGGTGTAAGACCACCATTCAGAATTGAAAAGTTACTTTAAATGGCTTTAGCTGTGTTTGGTGATCTGAATATCCAGGTACTAACCCACTTTTCTCTTACCCGTTTCCTTCCCCTCACTACTATTTTCAGCCTCACAATGTACCCCAATTATTGTGGTTGCCATAGTCTCTCAGGCTCCAGACGGTGTAGTTGTGACTTTCGTGCGGTATTCACAATAAAAAAACCTAAACAATACTTAGTTTCGATTGAATCACTGTAAGAAAAAAACATTTAGCAATTTCGTTTTACTTTTTTAATTTAATTAATTTGAACTTTAGTTCATGACATGTTAAATTTATAAAAAAATTAAGACATTTTAAATTTATTATTTTCGTAATATTAGCGAAAAATTATGCATTTTTATTCTTTTACATGACGTGTAATATAATACACGTCATGTAACATTTGGAATCGGGCCGCTAACAATAACACTCGTTATGTAGATGGCTATGAAGTTTAAATAATACATAATTAATAAACATAACCAAAAAGGTTAAGGAAGTTAAAAGTCTTGCAGTTTTTCGTGGATTATGTCTCAATGTTGTGAAATCTAAATTTTAGTATGTAAAAAGTAAATAATATTGTAGTAGTCACAGAAAATAATATATTAGGTATAAGATGTAAACTCTTATAACTAAATAAAATATACATAAAAAAAAAAAAAAAAAAAAAAAAAAAAGTGTGTGTTTTATTTCTTTTAAGTAAGTTAAGGCACAAAAATTTAAATGTTTTATTTTAGATTTTGAAATTTAAATAAGTTTTTATAGGCCTGATCCTGCTTACAAAAAGACTAAATGTGTTACTGCCTACGTGCTTCGCCTTAATCCAAATAAATAAAATTAATTTTCATAAAAGTTAGAGAGGTATCTGATTTATCATTTACCCCAATTGGGGATGCCATAGTTCCACTGGCTCCAGACGATTGGGAGCATTTGGGACTCTTGTGCGGTATTCACAAAAAAATGTATGCATGTATATATGTTCCGTAACGCCGATTGCTTTGACAGGCTGTGTAATAACCAATCGTATCGTCAGAATTTAGACTATAGTTTAAGTTCGCACAAGTCAGCTAAAACGACGGAGAACCGGGAGCCGAGCCAGTTGAAAAAACACCGTTCGTCCCGTAAAATCTCGATCGCCGGTTGTCTAATCGGAATAATCCTAAAACGTATTTTTATCGCAATTTACTTTAAAACAGCAAGTGCTAAAGAACCACAATTCCGTTCCAGTGCTGACAGATGAGGCTGATGCAGATTTCACCATCATTTCACCGGTAAGTTGCTTGTGAAGTAACGTTACGCATTGTGTTTCCGCATTCGCCTGTCAAAAACCATATAATTAATTTATTTGTTATCTGTGTGGAATAGCCCTTGAGTCGGCTATTCCAACCCCTGTTCGTTCTTCGAACAATATATCTACCTCCAATAAACATGATCGACAACAACTTTTATCAAGTATTTATTAGGGATTAGTCGTATCGCACCATTTTCATATATCAGCTGATATTGTTGAAAGCCATTATACTGGGTGTGACAGCACTTACCCGAAGGATTTTAATCAGTGCCACCTATAATATATTTGGAGTAAAAACGTTAATATCATTTTGCTATCTGATTTTAAAACAAAAAATATATTTCTATCACACGTCGCACATTGGGGTGACTTCATGTAACGCGTTGGCTGAAATTCAGAAAATCAAATGTTCTTTACAATAAAGCAAGTATGCTAGTTTTGAAGTTCATTAAGTGTTGCATAATTACCCCGAAGCGTGTCGCCCTAATCGCGATATTGACGGGAAGAGATCAGTTTGAACTTGACCTTTGTGCGGGTGACTGTGTCAGTTTTCGAAAGCGCGTAAATTTCAATACTTTTCAAGTTTATAAAAAGCAAAATCTATCAAGTGTACAGATCCAATTCAATATGGATACGATGTCTTATAGTATTTACTTTAATTATATTATAGTAGTTATTGATATCCTCATACTATATGTCATAAATTTAAATTAAAACAAACACCTATTTGATTGAAATATTTTCTTGTAAATATATTAAACATAGAGGTATATAGTTTAGAGTTCCACGAGATCCCGTCATATTTTAATTGTTTTTATATAGTTTAGTATCTTAGCTACAAGATTTAATTATAAGTAGTTGCAAGTATGCACAATTTTTTAAATTATAGTACTTGAAAGTGAGGACAATCAGTTTTCATAAAAAAACAGTTGTAGTCTAATAATCAATGTGTTTTGTTTTAGATAAAATTTCTGACGTGGTTCTTACGAGATTCGAATTACACATGATTATGAAGAATTATGGTGTTAAGAAATTTGACGAAAAAATAAAATTCCTGAAAAAACACCTCTTAGAACTTACTCATTGTCAACTCTTTAATCAAAAAGAACTTTTTAATGAAATAGCTGCATTCTGTTCTAAATTGAAAACCAAATGGTTGAAGTCTCACAGAATCCGTGACTTCTTTTTATTAAATAATAAAAAAATGGCTCGAAAGCCTCGTTATGTTTAAAAATTATAAACCTTTACCAGAAATAGTAAAAACGAAAAGAGGTCGACCCACACTGTCATTTGATATGTCGTCTGAGCGGACGAAACGTCATAAAACTATACTATTGCGATCTAAAACATCTAGTACTGAGTTAGCCTTTGCTACCCACATGAGTTTTCGGTTGGCAGGTAAAGCAGCAGCATCGACTGTAGCAAAGACGTCACGTTAAGTACGCCGACCAGAGCAAATAAGTACAGAAAAGCTTTTACCGATAAAACCCAAAAAAAACAGGTATTGAGTGGTGATGATGCACTCGCTTTGATTGTAGATGCCAAACTTAGTCGCTACCAAAACAATTTAATAAGAGAAAAGGATAAAGAGGTATTTCCTTCATACAAAATTGTACAAGGAGCTAAGAAAAAATGTTACCCATTAAGTGAATTCATAACGGTCACGGAATCTTCAGCGGAAGTGAAATTGCAACAATTGCTGGATCACACTGCTGAGCGTTTAATACAAGTTCAGCAGCCGGACAATGAAGACAATTTCAAAAGAAGTACTGAAAATGCTAAAGACACCAGACCCTAATACGACTACCAGGAATGATTCGATAGTTGAATCAAGTAGTGATGACGATAGTATATTGTCACAAGATGTTGAAGACGATTTATTATGTGTGTAACTTTCAATAAATAGCACGAGAAATAAAGTGAGCATTTTGACTGATTTAATTTATCTTATATTATTCAATTTTATATTTTTGTACTAAGTATGCGTGACTTTTCGAACATTTTTTTTCACTTATTTTTATCAACATGTCTATACGGAACTAAAAATCGAAAAAGATTTGATGTCATTGCAACCACTGATTTGATGCCAACTTTCGGGGTCATCGGCCCCATTGTGCGTCGCCACTCGGTAGTCTGGTACAGCCCAGCGGGTTACGTGATACGCATTTTGTCTCGTTCCTACAGCACGGAAACAGACGAGACAGAGGTGAGATAGGTAACGTGTAGCAGAGAAAAAAAAATATTGAAAAAATATCATCGGACGGTAAAATGACATCTTTCTTTGATGTATGCTCAATCATACATTAAAGGTAGATGTAAGGCGTATGGCCACGGAGGCCGTCAAGTGCAATAATTAACTTAAAGCCCGTGTAAAATAATGACAATTAAAAAGTCACGCCACGCCACTGAGGATTTTTTCTAATACATTAGTTCCACACTGGAGGCCCTGAGTAGTATAATTTCCATCAGGGCCTCTGTCATCTTTGAGAATGCTGTATGGAGGGGCCTTTCAACGAAAGGAAGGAGAAGAAGTTCTGGAAAGGAAAAAGTTATGATGGGTGGGTAGTAATCTGGAGGCAGTGTGTCTAGGAGTGACGGACTTATGAATCCATGATTATGAGTCTTGCTGGAGAGGTCAAAAGGTCTCCCTCTATCATTTTGGAGGTGGGCTTGGGTACTGGATATTGGATAACTGCTATAGGTCACCCCAAGTGGTTCGCTATGTTTTGTAATTTAGCAGGGGTGTCCGGGTTCATCGGGTGAGGTGTGTTCAGGATGCGCCTGCCCACCAGCTGCGTGGCATGCTAGATCGGGAGAGGCTGCTTCGGACAGACCCTTTGGCCTCTCCAACTGGTCTTTCGACCCATCCACTTGTGCCGCAGTGGCACACGGATCCTTAGATTCCTACCCAACCCTCATACCCTTTACCTTCCCACAACTTCCTCTCCTCCTTTCCTTAAAAATACCCTCCACACAGCAAACCAAAAGATGCCATAGGCCTTGAAGGAAATTATTTTCATGTGGGGTTAATAAAAAAAAGTCCCTTCCGATCCGGCCTCATGCAGTAGGTGGGCAGACGTGTCCGTCGACAAGACCTAGACAAACCCCACCCCCATGAACCCGGGCACCGCTGCTAAGTCACCAAACGTAGCGAAACACTTGGGGTGACCTATGGCAGAGGTTATCCAATAAATGGTTTCTGGTGTGGTGTGTTCCTTTAATTTGAAATATAATTTCATTATTTACAAATTATATTATGTTCAATCACGTGTTGCTAGTATCTACATTATTACATATTATTCATTTGAATAAATTCAAATAGTAGGTACCTACAACAATAATTATTATGGAAACATTGTAAGTAGCTATTATTCACCAATCGTACTTGCGTGCCTGTTCAAATAAAATGTCGGATTTACGGAGAAATTTCCCACCGCCGCGCCTTGCCGGTGTAAAAAATTAAATCATACACATTGTCACATGTACTCTGAACCCTATCTGAAGATAATCAAATTATAATTTATTACTTTGTTTGTCGGTTTTTTACTGCACTGCTAATAATGCGAGCAAGCTGCGGCTATGTTTAATGGTTTACCTTCAATATTTCCATGGGGATATTAATCGGAAATTAATCATGCATTACCTACCAATGTGAACAAAAGAGTAATGAACAAACTATATATCGCCTGCATCGATTACGTAATGAATATTCTAATATTTATTTAATATCCACGGTATAAATTTACCATACACAATAATTACATGATACAGAATTCGGGCATAATCAAACACTAGTAATAATTTAAACAAAAATAACAATTAACTGTGGCATTTGATCATAAAATGAAAACACAAAATATATAATTTTAATGTTTAATCAATAATAATTTAAAAGAAATGAGTACATATTACTAATTTAAGGTAATCTAGATACAAGGGAGTGTTTGAAATGCTCAGTCCTGGAAGTGTTCCATACAGGATCTTAGAACGAGTAGCTCTTGTAGGTATATGAAATTTAATGCAAGACTATCTATACTACCATTTACAATTTTTAACATACATATTAATATTGATCACAGGTGATGATTTTGCCGGATATTGCCTATTTCATCGTGAGAGAGATGCATAAAACAAAATTTGACTTTATAAAGTTTTCAAAAAAAATAAAAAATTTCAATAACTGTGCATTTACGTTAAAGCGGTTTGTAACTCTTACAAAACGTTTTTCAAGTTTTGAGTTTATTTTTCTAGACAATGAAATTGTAACTTCCCCAGGTATTCGTTTCGAAGCATCTGCTATTTTAGTAATACATTAATAAAAATTACTCATATAAAACCAACGGAAAGATTTTCTAGACCTGTTAGAACAAATTAGACTGTAGGTCCGTCCATTACGCCAGGCCGCGCGCCGAATATCATTTGACACGTCTTCTTCAGTTAGGTCGTTAAGATTCCCACTTTATTTTAGAGATTGCTAGGGAAAATTCAACGGTAGGTCAATAAATAATAATAATAATATTTGGATGATTTGTATAGCGCCGTTTTTGTGCAAAATCACCTCAAGGACGATCGTTAAGATTCCGAATTTATTTTAGGGCATTGCCCCGTCTTAATGTTTATTTAATTACAATGTATTTTGTTATTAATTTATTTTTTACATTGTTTACTTTTGAAACCTACCTTAATACATTATTTTATACTTTTGTACTTATTTTTACATTATAATTTTTTAGTTATCGTACACAGAGAAAAATGAGTACGGCTTTTTTTATCAAGATACTCTTAAAAATGTGACTGCATGACCATTTCCTAGTAAAATATTAGTCATACAAAATATAATATCTAAACATGTGTTCCACGCAGGTAGCCTTGTCCGAATAAATATAATGGACGAGATGCAACAATAATATTATTTTCAGAACACGTGTTCCGAGAGTTTGTTATGAAATTTGTCAAATCATTCGTTACAAGCTTCTAGTCCCGTTTTTAACAGGAAAACGAATAATACAACCAGATTTTTAATAATTTAACAATATTTCATGTCAGTAAGTTTTCTCCGTGTATACTTTATATTTTTTTAAACTTTATACTTTTGCAATTTTTATACCTACATTTATACATAATTTAACAATTTTTGAACTAATACGTTTTTTTAATTACTTTATACATTTTTAACTTTATACTTGTAACATTACACTTATGTTAATAGCATATGCAGCATGTATTAAAATAAATAAATTAATGATGTTTGCTTTCTACTTTTCCATAATATTTATCTTTTCTGTGGTTTTCAATCCTCTTAGTTCAGTCTAACAACTATATATCTGAATAACCAGGTACTTCTACACCTTCTCTTCCCCATCTCCTTATCTCCTTCCCCTCCCCACTTCCCTTCAGCCTCAGAATATACACCAATTGGTAATGCCGTAGTCGTACTGGATCTATGCGGTTTTGAGCAGTTGGGAGTCTTGTGCGGTATTCACATGAAAAAATAGCTAACTTGGCGCATTAATATCAGGGAGCCAAGCACGACATAAGGTCTATAAATTGATCGACATGGGCGAAAACCGCCCTACACTTTATCTATTTTATAAATATTTTACGAAACTATATAAATTATTTTTTAATATTTAATTGTTTTTTGACCAACAGAAACAAGACATTTTTAAACATGAAATCCAAGTTTCCATGTTGATTTCCACCCCAAATTTTTGACGCGATGGTTTTTGATATTTTGTTCGAGTTTACAAGCTTTTTTGAGGAGCGAGGATATCTGTCAAATTAATAAATAACGACATTACTAAAAAGTGAACACAGAATCACTTTTTCATAAATTTCAAGTGTTAATAGTAACATTATAATTCCAATTATTATTTAATTATAAAATTTTTGTTTTGTCTGGTTTATTTTTCATACTATCAGTTTCAAATTTGAGAATGACACTAAAATTCAAAGAGTTTATTGAAAGTGAATTATTTAACGCGTGAATAAAGCATACCACAGACAACCGAAATTAGTATGTTTGATATTGCTTTTTTTATTTATTTTTTTTATTTATTTAACATTTAAACCTGCTAAACTACTTATGTAGTTTGTCAGCAGGTACATAATGACAACATTTTTGCAATAACATGGTACAATGGTAAACAGTATGTAGGTATGTATAATGTTGATGATAAATTAACAATAAATGATAAGTAATTGAATTCAAATAATTGGTACCTACTCGTAGATGTGGCGTGAGCTAATACAGTTTTTTTTAAACTCTTCAGGCTTTTCAGTGAAATCCAAATAAGTGAAATATTTCTGAACATATCTGAAAACTAAAAACTTAAGAAAGATGATAAAATACGCTTTCAAATTTTATCATTGAAATAAAAATATAATTTTCGATATATTAAAATTTTGAATTCGAACATTAAAAAAATGGCTCGTCTTACGTTTTTCTTAAGTACAACTACAAATAACAAAAAAATATATAAAAACACACGCATTTTGTTAGACAAATATACTACAAACGTTAATGTTTCCTCGCTTTTTTATCATTTCAAAAGAAAATTCACGAAGTTTCTAAATTTTTTTTCAAATTGCGTTCGGAACCTTTGATTCCATAAAAGTGAATATTTAAGTTCTTCTGTAGTTAACTTATAGAGTTGAAAATAAAGCATAGTGTTCTCGCTTTCTACCACCGTTTAGATCATAATTCTCACCATGATAGTGTCGGAGAAATACAACTATTTCTATGAGACCATTTGAGTTGTTCCCAAAAGCTAACAAATTAGCTTGAAGGGTTAAATACACACCATTCCAAATTATGGCATTTTGACAAATGAATTATATCGGTTTTTTTACAGAGCTGCGTTCATTATTATTGTGTGAGTGTCTTTATAATAGAAACGCAAAAATATATGTGACACACTTGGCTCATTTGAAAATAAAGGTTTATTCATGTTCTTTATATAAAATGTTCCTGCCGGTGTGGGTACATCACCTTGACTGATGTGAGAAATATGGAAACAAGATTAATATACAATAAGTTTGAATAATAATTAGGTGTCACCTGCCAAGCCATTAAAGATATAACTAGGAAATATAATTCACGAAGAAATGCCTAATTCAAACAGTAAATATAATTTATCTTCAATGTATTTTTCACGATCGAATTAGCAAGGATTAACTCCTGTGACACGGTATCGAAGCCATGCAATAATAATTACCAGCGATTCCCGAGAATATTTAGAGATAAAACGTAGATGTTATTTTGCTAACCGCTGATATTTTTAAACATATCTATTCAATTTCGATTTTTTAAATGAAATGGAATCATGAAAGTGGAAACTAACCCACTTCCTGAAACCCGATCGAGCTGAAACTTACTCAGGCACTTAAATTTGGGTATACCAATGAAGCAATAATAAAAACATGTTTGCCGATGTGTATTTTAATAGTAATTCATAATATATTAAAAAAGTACATCTTGAATCAGTGGCGCAGTTACTCGAGCAACTTTATGTGATTGTTATTTAAATCTAAAAACAACACCGAAAACTCTCAGAGTCGCGCAGACTTGGTAAATGCGCAAATGCGTTAATTACAGGCAAACGAAACCTGAAATATTGCCATTGGCTTGTTCTTCTCAAATGCATAAAATTAAAATATTACGAGTGCTCAATAATTACAAAATTTCTTTTTTTTCCAGATTTTTAAACATTACACTTTTCAACTACCATACTACTTAATACTACTTAATTTTTAGAAATATTTTTAGGAAGTCTTTAAAGAATTCTTGCTCCCTTTCAAATATCCAACGTTGAACACCTATAGTAAAAAGGGATATCTTATTATTTTGCTATTTTGCTCAATTCGTTGTATATTTTATGGCGTCATTTTAAATTAAATGACAAAGACCTACTTTGATTATTACGAATGCATTTTGGAATGCGTGGATAGGAAACAGATTATATTTAACTATGAGTGAGTATAATTAGTACGAGGGTTTATCTCTGGCTTTCACCGTTGAAGTAATAATCATGTATTGTTTCATAGTGCTTTCACACAAACGAAGTTTCGACCTTATAATATCTGGTACGTGCCAAAACGCATGTATTACCTATTACTGGTGGTTACGTACTTACGAATTCATATAAAAAATCTCCGATTAAATGCATGAACACATTCCGTCTTACTCATAATAGATAATACGGAGGAATAAGAACAGGCTAGTAGAAAACTTTACTCATAATCACGCATATGCGTACTGCGTTTCCCGGCAGCAATATCGCAGTATAAGTGAAAGATTTTTAAACCACCTGATCCTCAGGATTAGGGACGTATTACTTTCGTATTTTAAGATGGAGATCGCGCACTTACCAATCAAACTGTGGTTGATTTGACAAATATTGATCGGTCGCTCAGTGAAAATGTAAAAAAGCAGAAATACCCATTGGCAGCACCATCAGAGGAATATTTAAAATAAAAATATCGATATACCAAAGCAAATACGGAACGCATAATCAAATTGGCCAAATTTCGAAGCAATTTAAAGGAGATCGGGTCAATAACATCGCAACTATCATCTGAAGAAACGTGAAGTTAACAACTTTCCGTGAAATGCGAAAATTGTCGTGTTTTTGAGGATTGGAACAAAGTGGTGCCAGTCTAAAAAAATCTTCCATGAATATTGCTATGAGTAAATATTTTAACTTGAGCAGTATTAGATTTTAGTAATGGGAAATCATTTGTTTATCAGATAAGTAATAAATAAATTCATTTTCCGCCATTGAAATGAATGTCACACTAGCGCCTCTAGCGGCCAGACTAATTGATAATATTTTACTGGACCTTGATGTATTATTAATATTATAGGGTATTTGGTATTAGTGAAGTAACTAGAAACATGATATCGTCAATCAGAAAACATTATTGTGCAACCTGAATGAGCGGGAAAGGGTTGCCTTGGACAGAGCTTGTAATTCATATTATATTCCATATATGAAGTTTACGGTTACAATTCGCGAATATTACATTTCAGAAACCTCAGAAGTTCATGACTGCGTGATTGCTTACGTACCTACTTAATGTTTTAACCCTATTTCGCAGTATGGCTTACGAAGGCTTAAAGGGAAGGTCGAAGGTTCTAGTTACGTACATGATGTAAGTAGGTATTTACCTACCAATAATTGTATTTCTTGGTAGTTAGGTAACTAGTCATGATTTTTTACACTAGTAGTAGTTTGTAGTATTTTTTAAGGTTGTGACTTCTAGTTTACCTACCCAAAAATTGGGTGCTTTTTAATTAAGAAATAATATTTTCGTGAAGAATTGAAAGAATTACTTTAAGTTTTTATTTCACTTGTAGTCCAATAACCATGAACATCAGACCTTCCGTCGTGATTGCGTCGTGTTCTGATTTTTTGCTGAGTTGTTTATAATGTTATGGACACAAGTCAATCGTGTTAAAATGTTGAACGTGCGTTTGCACCGGTGTCGAAGGGAGCAATGTCTCTCGTTCCTCGGAGCATCTTCTACTGAAATACCAGTAGACAAGGACAAAAGTCCCACCTAAGGCATGTGTTATAAATACTAGATTATTACTGACTATTTAGATCACAAAACGAACTAAATACACTGAACGTATCTAGCACACCGAAACAAACGTACCACTAATTTATATTCTTACTCTTATATAAATTATACTTGAAGTATTTTTTTCCAAATTGGTTGGGTTAGAATGTTGATTATTTCGGTGGTTTTACGTGGAAAGTTATACTTTTCAGATATACAAATACACCGCAATTAATAAATGATTCATTTTAGCAAGTGCGGGAGCCACGGTTCCAGGTCAATATATTTTCGTACGGCTCAAAGATTCGATTTCATTGAACGACGGCTCAATCAAACGGGAACCGTGAGCTTAGAGCTTACGAGCAATGAGAATACTGTGCTCCCCCGATACGACTCCCCCGATGCGAATCCTAGTTCCCAGCTCTCAGCGTAAGCGTATGGATGATCTTACGACTCTTGGTACCGGTATACCGCACGTACTACGACAAAAATAAAATGCTAGGTAGTTAGTACGTATATGTACATATGTCCAAGTCCAGATTTCGGACTGTCAGACACCGTTCACGTCTCTGAGTATGTAATAACAATTAAAACTTGGATAATTTTAATGGCGCTATTTTTCTAAAATATCTCCTGATAAAAAAGAGTAAAAGTTCACTTGAGCCGTGGTACAGTCTACCGAGATTCACATCGTCGCTTCAATGCATAAAGATAATGCACGATTAAATATCTAAAATGATGTTTTTGTTATCTAAATTACAATTGGTGGAAAAGGTATCATGTTTTTGTAATAGAACCGGATAAAACATAACTAATTACCTGTCGCAGCCAATCAATAATGATTAGAAAAGTTTGTAACGTTTCCTTGAAGAAAACTACTTGTAACTATATATTAGGTTACGAAAGTAAAATGAAGAAATAATAATGGACTCCGTGGTCGAGGGTGTGACTGCCGACTAGCAATTCGTAGGTCGCGGGTTGAAATCCCGGCGTGCGCAAGTAAATTTCATTTTGAATAGACAGGCAATTACCTACCTTCCTTTTCCCCTACCCACTACCTTCAGCCTCATAACATAGACCAATTTGAGATACCATAGTCTCACTGCCTCAAGAGGGTTGGGAGCAGTTGAGACTCTTGTGCGGTATTCATTTTTTTTGTTCTGTTTCATATTTCGTTGTGATTTTTTAGTATTATCTTCTAAGAATAATAGAAGAGTATGTATGAGACGATGTTTGAATGTGAATGAGGCAAGGAGTGTGTGCCAAGATCGAGTTGTTTGGCGGTCCGTCCTCTCTGCCTACCCTAGTAGTTAGTTAGTTATCTTATTCTTCTTGACTTGCCTATCAATGGACAATGGTCAATATCAGCGGGAACATAACACGTCAACCAGTTTAATTGTTGGCAGATGAATCATTTAAATGCGTTAAAGATCGACGATTAATTTCATTCATTCATTTAAGATATATTTCCAGCTAATAATGAAAAGTAATTTTAAAAACACACTAATATAATAGAACTTTTTCTTTCTTCTTGCGCTTGTAAAATTAATTTTAGTTATAAGTTTCTACATGTATAAATATATATTTTATTAAGATAGAGTAGTTATAGGCCTTAGTCGTAAGTCTCAGACGTAAGTCACTAGTTTTATGTCAGTAGTTATAGTATTAACTATTTAATAAATATATTTATACAGCGCCCTTGAGGTGATTTCTCACGAAAACGGCGCTACATAAATTAGCCAAATATTATTATTATTTATTAATATTACTTTCGAAATATACAGAAAAGTTGTTCCAGTAAATATTTATTTATTATTAGTCCGAAAGAAATTGTTTTTCCGAATATCTGCCCCAGACGAACAATTAATAGTTGTAGGTACAATCGAAAATAAAATATTTTTCATCTTTTTTTTTTGGTAATGAATTATTTTGTTAAAAAAATTCAAATTATTTAATTTATAAAGCATAAAAAACTGAAATGCAAAATACAGAATTATCTTTTATTAAATTTACGTGTTTAATATGTTTGAAGGTTTTTAATGCGACTTTCAGTAAATAAAAAATCAATCCGTCAATAACTTTTTTTTTCCGTAATACGTTTATTTTCAGTTTTCAACATCGCCATCTCTGGTGCCGGCTAGAAGCCAAACCTCAGTCAAAAATTTATTTGACTGAGGTTTGAACCTTCCTACCCAGGGACTGGCTCTTACAATGCTGTAACTTTTATAATGTCATTAAAAACCTTTAAAAATGTCTATTAAATTTTTCTGTAAAATATATATTGAACCTTCCTACCCGGGTATTGGATTCGATAACTCTATGAAACTTGCCAAGTGCTGATCGGGTAGGATCGAAATTTTTTTGTATATTTACTGTTGTAATGTCGTCCGATTTCGCATATGATAAATGCATATGTCTGCGTGTGTACGTGATTGCCATCAAATTTTGATAGAACACATTGTCGACAACGAGTCTATCTGCCGAGTTTCAGCTTGATCAAATGTTAAGAAGTGGGTTAATTTTCGCTTACTTGATTTGCGTTCATTCATTACCGAAAACAAAAATTAATTTCAAATAGAAGTATTTAAAAATGTTCGTATTGATTTTTATTTTTAAAAACCTTGAATTTTTGTTCTTATTATAAATGCGATATATGAAAACTCTGCAGTCCAGTCTTGACTTAAAAGTTCTTCGAATTAACTACTACGGTGTTCTACTCGAACTATTCTTTTAACTGTTCGCCGGGATTTAAACGTATGTTTAATAGTGAAAAGGAATGTTTAATACCGGAATTCAAAATAATTCTTGGACTTAATGTGAAAGTTTTATATTTATGTAAATCAAACTGTCGATGTAAACACTTTTTTCTGTTGATAATACTTACTAATGAAGCGTAGAATGCACACACATCCGCATTTAACTATCGCATAACATAAATGTTCACATTCGGTTAACATCTAGGAGGATTATCTGTTTAGTGCTGACGACAACAACAGAACCTACCATTTCTTTCAAATCAGTATAGAACACCCGTATAGGTATTTTCTCTTCAGTGGTATTGACGAAAACTTATTCTCTAACAAAGACAACAGTAAGGATGTCCTCACACACTGCAAGAGTAGAGTTAGTCAATATTTACTTTAAATGTTAGAACTATTTTTAGACGAGCTTTATATGTATTATAACTTCACATAATCACAGGTTAATTGTTCAAGGTGATACTATATAGATACAAATTAACCCCTTAAAAACCATTATTGAAGTATTAAAAATACAGTGGCGCTACGAAAAAATTGTCTAGCAACCTGGAGGGCGATTCTCGTTCTTTTAGCCTTAAGCTAAATGACAGCATTCGTCAACGACTGCTATCGTTTGCGAAAGATAGCTGTCCGTCGCTTGTAACATCTTTTCTTAACTATTAAGCGATTCTCGTTCTTCTGATAGCCTTACAAGTTCGATTTTGGAGAGACCTAGTAAAAAATCCTAAAGAAGCGTGGTTAAGAGCATCTACGAAATTGTTAAGAGATTATTGAAAACACAAATTGGTGAAATATAATTAAGTGACGCAAGGTTTCTAACAAAAACTTAAAAAAACAATTACTTTATATTATAATTCATTTTAATAACTGCTTATTTCATTTGTGAATGACATAAATAAGCCATTTATCGAAGATTCACGTTTTGTGAAAAGGTACTTACCTCGCTGGATAGTAATGACTTTTTTACAGATTCACCACTTCTAAAGTGACGTTTGCTGTCAAACTAACGCTGCCGAATGGCGCTAACTGTCACCCAAGTTGATTTAAGAATGAAAGGGAATCTTATTTCGTTGTGGTTAACTTCAAAACCCACAATTTCGAGCGCCAGCCATTCTGCAGCCATTTTATCTGAAACTTATTATTATTTATGTAGAAATCCTCAATGGTATGTGTAGTTTATTGTAAATTAAATCACTTATCTGGCTTTCGACATGTTACGTACTTTACAAACATCGCAATTACCTTATTCAATTCATTTAATAGCATTATTGTGCCACAAACAAGTCACTAATCATGTTTACAGTCAATACTTACAATAATATTAAGTTTTCTCTTGTTAAAACTACGCAAATATTGCTAATTGTCAAAACGTCACAATTAAATGAAGCAAATTCTCCGCGAACGCTAGCGTTCGGCCGCCGAAAGACAGGTCTAGGGGTACCCTTCGCGTAAGGCTAAAAGTTTTGGCGCGCAATCGAAAATCTAAGGATTCCATCTGTCATCGAGAGAACCGGAATCGCTTCATACGAATAAACCGAGAAAAATCGTTAATTTGAATGTAAGGACGATTTTAGTGTCGTTAAGTAGAACGAGAATCGCCCTCCTGGCACGCAGTCTCTGCTCGGACGGTAGCTGACGTGCCACAAAAACACTACTTTCCTAAATAAACTGTTAACCATTGTCAAATACATTTAATGCGAAGAAAGTAGTAAAATTTACAATATGTAAAATAGGCATAGCCTTACCTTCATTGTAACACCATGTACAAATTACCTGTAGATTATTTTAAAAACAGAAAAATTTCAGACCAGTACAGCAACAATTTTTTTTTTGCAGGCGTACCACAGGATTCGCTAATAGGACGTACATTGTATGTTGTGATGACATTTTGATACCAGAATAAATGCTTGATGATAGATATTATAAAGTATACGATTTTTTTACGTTTTTTATAATTATCTACCTTAATTTAAATTACCATTAGGCCTGAAAAAGCTTAACGAATAGTTAGTTACTGACCTTCATAGACTTGTGGAAAAAGTATTTCTGTTTTCATAGCACTTTCCCAAACTCCAAATATATTATTAAACATACTAATTTTGGTGATTTGAAATGATGAAGTGTCAAACAAGCGAAAACGTAGGTACCTACCATAATTATTTTATTAATTATTAATTCTTCATTTGAAATGTTTACGCAGTAGTTGTTTCGTTAATAACTTCTTTTTAAGTAACTTCTCTTTGACAAAAAGAGAAGTTACGACTTTGCACGCAGGGGACACTAAAGGTTTTAAAAACACGCCATTGGCATGATTTGCAGTTGCTTTTTTATCTTCCGTTAATATTGATATTATGATATTTTATCAGACTTCTTTAATTTGTCAAAACAATAATACATAATTATGTCATAAACAAAATTAGTATTACTTGTTTTCGAAATGCGAAGAGTTTCACAAATCCGACAATTATAATGTCGTATGGTTTTTCACGTGTCTGCGCTAGTTAGTTAGTTAGGTTATAATTCTTTAAATATTCAATATGTTACCGAATAACAATCTGGAGTATATCTCAAATTGCGATGATGCGGAAATGATTCTTTCGTGGCTGTGTGGCTATGTTTGGCTATGCGTGGCTGTGTGTGGCTATGCGTGGCTGTGTATGGATGTGTGTGCCTATGTGTGGCAGTGAGGCTCTAGTGGCTAGCGGCTAGAAGGCAGGTTTATTAACGCATTGCACGTCGAGTGCAAAGTCATTGTCAAGGTAAATACTGTGGACATAATGTTGAAATTATCGGTTTATTAGTTCCCTCGTTATGCGTGTTATTAATCGTTTGTAAAAACTGCTCAGTATCGCCCTGATGAATTACCCCACTCCATTTTACTATATTTGATATTAGCCATGTTTGGTGAGTGGATCTGAATAGTCAGGTATATTGCAACCTTCTCCTTCCCTATCACTTCCACCTCACAAGTTACCCTAATAAGTAATGCCATAGTCTCAATGGCTTCGGATAGTTGGGACTCGTGTGCGGTGTTCACACAAAAAAAATCACATTAATCACAACAGAGAAGAAAAATCACGTCATAATAGCATTATGACGTGACGTAAACAATACAGTTTCTCAACAGAAAAAAACCCTATGACGTTTCATGGCAAGGTACAAACAAATGTTTTTGAAATACTCTGATTAGGTACCTACCTATTATCGTAAGACCTGTACGGTTAGTAAATAAGTACATATGCTCATTAATGGTAAAAAATAGTGGAAAATGCTGTAATTGACAAAATAATAAAATTATAAAAATATGTCAGATACGCAATGCAAACTTGTTTCCTAAGAAATATTTTCTCTTTGAATCATTTTGAAACGACCATTAAAATATAAGTATTGAGTGGTTTGCTTCGTAAGTTTAATGAGGCGGAACGAATCGTTAGTAAGTATATAGTAAGTATAAGTCTAACAAAGCATATACAAAACACCACATATGAAAGTACAATTCTGAAGCATCTGCCTTGGAAATTACAACATAAATATATCTTTAATTAAACACTGTTTTCGAAATACACAAGGTAATTAAGTCCGATTCGCCACTAAACTAGTTAAAGACAGTCACGCACAGATTAAACGAGTTGTTCCTTTATTATACTACACATTGTACACACATTACTAGAGATAAGGATTAGATTACTGAAATCAAACACGGAGATATCATAATAAATTTTTTATAAAGCTAAAAAAACACGTTCAATGCCTTTTTAGCTTATTTGGGACGCGTCGTATGTAATAAAGATATCTATTCGCTTTACACAAATAAATTTTGGTGATCAAATAAACTTATAATATAAAAAAATGCATTGAACAATTTTCCACGAAATTATTGCTAAAGGAACGATTTTTTCACAAATTATTATTGATGAACAGTGTTTATTTATAAAACATTATTTTATAATGTGAGTATCACATTATACTAAGCCGTGCTGAGGCCTCCATTTAACAATTTTATAAGTATTATTTTTTTAATGATAAAATAATAACATACAACAATAACATTCAATGACAGCTGTCGTGTTTTTATTTCACTCTTGAAATATCTCAAAATAAAATAAAAAATTCTAGCTAAAATCTAAATATCTATATTTTAATAGCTTTAATAGTGAAGTGAAGTTATACTAATTAATATTTTGTGCCAAAATGACTACACGAGCAACTGCAAAAACACTAAATACTACGGACACCCAACTCCTCCAACTTCTTGACAAAAAGTTTGAAGAATTTAAGGTACAATTTCTGGAAATCATCAGAAACGAGTATAAAGAAGAAATCGAGGAATTAAAAAATAAAATATTAACTCTAGAAAAAAAAATTGATACGAAAAAAAACAACAACCTTGAAAAAACTCTGGAACAAAACACCGTAATACAAAGTGAATTTAAAGAATTACAAAAATAATTGGATGCTAACGAACAACACGCACGCATTAATAACATAGAGATCATTGGGATACCAGAAAAAAAACAAGAGAACCTGACGGAGATTATCAAAAGGATCTATTCAGAATTAAATATAGTAAGCGACGACATTGAATACGCCACCCGAGTCACCCCCAAGGAGAAGATTGAAGGAAGACCGCGGAATATTATAGTAAAACTAAAGGGCAGGAAACAGAAAGACGAAATCATAGCAGCAATCCGGACAAGAAGGGGCCTAACAGCAGAGGATATTAACTTTAATGGAAAACAACGGATCTATATAAATGAACATTTAACTCATAAAAACAAAGTACTCTACAAAAAGGTCAGAGAGTTTACCAAAATTAATAAATTCAAATTCTGTTGGATCAAAAATTGTAAAATTTATGTAAGACTTAATGAAAACACAAATCACCATTGCATAAATAATTATAATGATCTAGAAAAACTAAAAACATACAATATTTCCATCAACTAACTTTCCAGCAACTTTATATTAACTGCACTATATACTTAATACAATGGAATCTTTAGAATTATACTATCAAAATTTAAGAGGTCTCAGAACCAAGACACATATTTTTCTTCAAAATGTATTACTAAACAACTATGATATTATATGTCTCAGTGAAACATGGCTTAACAATTCAATCTTTAATGAGGAACTTTTCGATCCACGGTACCATATTTACAGACGAGATAGAGATTATCATAACCTCAATCAAAATCGCGGTGGTGGAGTTTTAATTGCAGTCAAAAGTAAATTAATTTCTGATCAAAAACTAGAATGGGATTCTGAAGCGGAAGACATATGGGTAACTATATCACTTCCTGGTAAAAAAATTCACATATGTACTTCGTACATCCCACCTGATAATAAACATCTTATAAATATTACTTCTCACATAAACAAAGTATCACAGATTATGACGGATAACAATAATGACAGTTTCATTATAGTGGGAGACTACAACCTACCTCACTTACTTTGGTTACCAATAAATGACAACTGTGATTATATGTACACTGAACCCATCAATTCATTAAATCCCGCCCATTTTAACTTTATAGAATTTTTATCATTTAATAATCTGCAACAATATAACTCTCAGAGTAATAATATAAATAATCGCATTCTTGATTTAGCTCTAAGTAACATACAACTGAAAATTACTCACAATAACATTTCATTAGTACCAGAAGATGTTTATCATAAAACACTGCTAATTTCAATTCCTATTAAAAATAAAAATAAAAACCTGAAAACTAACACAAAGCAAGTATTACAATTTAGAAAAGCAGATTATTCAATGATAAACACAAAACTAAATGAAATTGATTGGGATCATAATCTGAACCATCTGAATACTCAATTCGCAACTAACGTCTTCTACAACATATTGAACAATATTAAAATAAATTACATACCAACTAAACCAGCAAAAAATTATAATTATCCGCCATGGTATACATCATCTCTCATAAAAATAATTAAAGAAAAAAATAAATATCATAAATATTTCAAAAAATTTCAAAATCCACGTGACTACCAAACGTTTTCACTCTTAAGATCTAGACAAAAACGAATTGCACAAGAACTCTACATTAATTATATACATACTGCTGAAAGTAACATGAATGGTAATCCTAAACTCTTCTGGAATCATTTCAATAATATGAAAAAAACACAATCGTCCCTTCCAAGGACGATGCATCTAGATGACAAAAAAGCTGAAAATGGCCAAGATGTATGTAATATTTTTATGGAATATTTCCAATCAGTTTACATAAAAGATAATAACCTACCAACATTTGACATACCAGAAAACACAAATAACATAAATATCACCACGGTTAAATTCACACAAGAAATAGTCTTAAAAGAAATAAAAGCTCTTGACATGAACACAAGCGCGGGGTGTGATGATATTCCGTCATACTTTATAGTTAATTGTGCTGAAACACTCGCTAAACCTCTCTGCATTATATATAATAAATCAATGAACGAAGGCACGGTACCTGAAATATGGAAAAGAGCATATGTAACACCAATCCACAAAAATGGCGAAAAAAATAATGTTAAAAATTATCGTCCGATTTCAAAACTAACAATATTCAGTAAGTTAATGGAAAAAATTGTTTACCAATACCTAAGTCCACAACTCAATCACATCATAACAACAAAACAACATGGTTTTACAAAAGGCAGAAATGTGGAAAGTAATCTCGTTCTTCTTACCGAATTCATTGTTGGTCACATGGACAATCGCACTCAAGTAGATATCATTTATACAGACTTTGCCAAAGCATTTGATAAAATTAATCAAAAATTACTACTAAGAAAACTTTGGGCATTAGGTATACGTGGTAATTTATTTCGTTGGGTTACATCTTATATACTTAACAGATCACAGTCAGTAGCAATAAAGTGCTTTGTATCAGACTTCAATCAAATTTCCTCAGGGATCCAACAGGGTTCACATCTCGGACCATTATTTTTCATTTTATATATTAATGATTTGGTCAATGTTGTAAAAAACTCTGAAATAGAATTATTTGCTGATGATGCTAAGCTATACAAGCCAATAAAAAGTCTAAACGATTGTATTAATTTACAACATGATTTAAACAATGTAGCTACCTATTGCCAACAAAATCAATTATTTCTAAATGTTTCAAAATGTCATCACATTGTCTTTTCCAGAAATAAAAATAAAACATTATTTAATTATTCTTTAAATAACATCAACATTGCAACAGTCTCAAATATTCGTGATCTTGGAATAACTCTTGATAATAAACTTCAATATAACCTTCATATACAACAAATCACAAATAAGGCTGCTAAAATGTTAGGTTTCATCATTAGAAACACAAAACTTTTTAATAACATCAATATCATTAAGCAACTCTACTTTGCCTACGTACGAAGTCATCTGGAGTTTGCATCAATTGTTTGGTCTCCATTCTATAAAATCCACATAAACAAAATCGAAGCAATTCAAAACAAATTCCTAAAATATCTCTGTTACAGGTCATTTGTAAGATTTAATAATTATGCAGAGGCAGCTTCGTACTTTAAAATTGAATCATTAAGTGTACGAAGGCATCATGCAGATGCTCTATTCCTATATAAATTAATTAATAATAATATTCAATGCCCAGAGTTGCTAAATAATATTAAATTTAATGTGCCTGCACGTTTAACACGGTCTTCTATCCTGTTTAAAATCAATCAAAGCAAAACGAACTGTAGACAAAATTCTTGCCTGAACAGAATATGTAATAATCACAATAACATATTATTCAATATCGACATCTTCAATTGCGAATTTACTAAATATAAAATGACCTTAAAAGAGTATTTCACTGATGTTTCTTGAATTGATGTTTCTGATGTTTATGTTTCTAGTATTTATATATTTATAATCCTGTTATGGTATGATTTATATGCACAACATTGTCTTCTTATGGTTATGGTTATGATATGATTTATATGCACAATATTGTTTGTATTCTTATGGTTACCAATGTATCGAAAATCTTTTATTTTATATAAATTTTAGTTTTTTTTTTTTCCCTTTATTTTTGTTGTATTATTTTGTTCTATTATTTTATACAATTCTTTTATTTTATATAATTATAACTTCACATTTCTCATAAATATAATTATTTCTTCTAATCCTGTCTTACGTAAAGTCACAAGGAGGAAATCCGTAATTGGTTTTATTTTAGCTATTTACTTATGTACAATCTGTAAAAATGTAACTGTTGATTTCCCAAAAATGAATAAATAAATAATGTATAAGACAAGGTTTTTTATGCATAGCACAAAGGATAAAAAAATATTATAAGCAATAATTAGTCGCCTGAAATATCCATTACCGACGTAGCTCAGTGGTCCAGAGCACCTGACCGGACATCGGAAGGTGCGGGTTCGATTCCCGTCGGCGGCATTTATTTTTACTCGGGAAATATTTTTAATTTGTATGGATATTTCAGGCGACTAATTATTGCTTATAATTATTTTATAAGATACAAAATATGTACCCAAATAAAAGAATTTTAACAAACATAAATAAAATACTATAAAATTATAATAAAAAAGCAAAGAAAATAATTATTGTTAAACAGTAATAAAAAATAGATAATATGTGTGTAATCATTTGAACGGTTATGAATAATAAGTTTAGTATGTAAATATTTTTTGTTCTATTAAGATATTAATTAAAATAATATATAGTATATTTGCGGCACGTTCCAGAGTGGAAGATACTACCAGTATCGCCCTGGTGTAAGACCACCATTCAGAATTGAAACGTTGCTCCAAATGGCTTTAGCCGTGTTTAGTGACTAGATCTGAATAGCCAGGTACTTCCCCACCTTCCTCTTTCCCTTCCCCACTTACCTTCAGCCTCACAACATCCCCCAATTGGGGATGCCATAGTCTCACTGGCTCCAGACGGGAGCAGTTGGGACTCTTGTGAGGTATTCACTATAAAAATAAAAATAAAAGATATATTTTTTGTTCTATTTATATTATTTAAATTGTATTAAGAAATGTTTTTTTATACTCAGGGAACGTGAAAAAAAAACCTTTGAGGCTTCTAGATAAAGAAAAGTTAAACATAACGATCTAACCTGTGTGATGATATCTTTATTATTTATTGTTTAAAAATAATCTAAACAGAATAACAATGTTTTGAGATCATTTTTTCAGGTGATTTAAGGATTTGTTCACTTAGTGTATCCAGAGTATAAACGCAAACACGTTTGCAATTATTCAAATGTTTTGTTTGCTTCTGGAAAACAATGTCGTTTTATTCATATGAAAAAAAAATTCACAGCAATAATTATTGTGTGAGGTTAAAGCAAGAATAATAAAACTACTCATAAATTTGTAATGTTTGAGTTTTTACCACATGCTATATTTATGAATCTACGCAGAAAAAAATGTTATCAGGATCCAGCAGATGAAAATCTTCATATTTTTCAAAAGCGTATCGAGTATAAAAAATGTTAGTAAGTGAGACTTTCGATATTAAGAGAAGAAGTATATTGTCGGGATTTTCCTTAAATAAGGCTTCGAATGTGTGATGTGTGTAGTTTTTTTGTGTAAAAATAATGAGCAAATATTTATAATATCGCCAATGTATTGTGTGATTTGCGATAAGCCGGCATGCCTTATCAACCTTTAGTTGAATGCTGTAGCTATATTTTTCCAGGGGCGGATTGGTTGAGTAAGATTTAAAAACAACGTATTGCTTCAAATTGTCTGATTTTATCAGGAGTAAAAAAAAATGTTTAGAGCACAATACAAGACCATGCAATCCAAAAATTCTTTTCGTTGGGTGAAAACTAAATATTGTATCGCTGTGAGGTATCTTAAAATTGTTTTGCCTACGAAGTAAAGAAAATCTAGAGGAGAAAATTATGGGTAAATGGAAATATAATGGAAATAATAACATTAGGTCATCTCTCTAAAAACTACATAAAAGTTAAAAATACTAAATAATTGACAATTTCAAATAGAATTATTGACTTTAATATATATTGACAGTCCGCATATAATTTTTGACACCAAAAAGGCAGTTAATTAGTTCGTGAGGTCATTATTCTTCGTCTCTTAGGTGAATAATTAAGTCTATTGTTCGTGTATAAGATTTCTTTCAATTCTAAGAGCTTAGTTAGTTCACCTCCGTTCATTAATAAATTAGATATTTTGCATAACAAACGACGTTTTCCAAAAAGTTGTGCATTTGACAGCTTATCTGGCACCTTGGAGGCCGCGCTAAAAAAAGCGGCTTTTGTCTACCGAGTGTCGGAATCATATTCTGAACGTGCTCGCAAATATCGCTAACTCACCATAGATGACGAATGTTGTCAATATCATATTAATGTAGTCTTATATCGATCTACAGCACTGGATATCCTGATCGGTGGAATATTTAGTGTCTCCTTGTTGTATTTTTAGTTAGTTAGCGCACTTTGTGGCAGCTGGACGCGTCATGCCGTCTTCCAACCGCTTTGTGTTTTTTTTGTATTTTCAAGGGAAACGAGGCAACATCCCTTTGAAATTATTTTAATAATCAGTGAATCAACATTTTTAAATTAACTTACCAATTGGTAATCAGAACTTTATAGTAATGTGGTTAGAGTGCAGTGTTTTAAAAATGAATAATCGAAAATTGTGCTAAAAATATTCTAAATTCGCTGAACTTGGGACGAGAATCGGTAACTGTAGGTACGCCAGATGTTTTCAATGGAATTCTTGGAAACTCTGAAAGCCCTAACAAGTGCCCAGGGTAATTTATTATCCCGTCCGTCGCCTCTTATTGCAGGATAATGCACCACTAACATAATCACCAGGAACAAGTGTATAAGGAGATGGACTTGCCGAACGTCACAGCGGTGCTGCCAAGGTTTGTTATCTATGTGAGGATTTTGTGACAGCGCTTAATTAGCAGCAGACACATACCTGAACGGATGACGAACCTCGTGCTGGCACTATTGGTGGGCGCGGTGCACTCTTTCGCTGCAGCAGCTGGTCCAGTTTCCTCACCACCTAGGATTCTTGCTGCAGAGTCTCCATCCTCTATCTTAGTCGAATGTCACAGCTGTTCTGCCAAGGTCTGGAATCCATGAGAGGACATTGTGTCAGCGCTCTATTAGCAGCAGACACATACCTGGACGGATGACGAACCTCGTGCTGGCACTGTTGGTGGACGCGGTGCACTGTCTCGCTGCAGCAGCTGGTCCAGTTTCCTCACCACCTAGGATTCTTGCAGCAGATTCTCCATCTTCGTGTCACCTGTTTCTGCACTTCATTTTATTTAACTTAATTTCAATTTCAATTTGTAATATTTATATTTTTTCTGTAATATCTGCATTAACTGTAAAGCGCCCCTGAGGTGATATCTCACAAAAGCGGCGCTATACAAATCATCCAATAAATAAATAAATAAAATTTGATTATTTGCTTTAGTTGATTTATATGTATCTATTCATTGCTGTGATTTCTGTTGATTCCGCCCTGTACAATGATCATATTCGCAGAATGGATATCAGATCTAATCAGTACCTGCGGAATTATTATTAGTCGCACTCGAGACTAGACTAAGTCCAAGGGTTTATGTCTGAATAAAACTATCGAAATAAAACCAATCTAAACAGCTACATTTTTAACTACAACTAATGATATACCAAGTTCGCACCATGTGTATTTTTTAGAATCAGTGCTACTGTGAGAAATAATGTTTTTAAAGTGTTCCAAGGTTTTTAGTCTAACAATCACAATCGTTCTAACAATTGAAAGAAAATCTTGTGTTTTAAGCGTCCTATAGAAACAGTAACGTAATGCCTATTACATTAATTTAAACGACATTATATAGTTGTTATCGATTTGTTGTATTTTTAAATAAATTTTATACTTCTTCTACGTGTGTAAAGTGTAAAAATTTACATTGCAGTTGTTTATAAAATTTGGGTAGGGAGTGTAATTTGCAATACATTATCCGGAAGTTTTAAAAAATTTATTTGGTGACATAAAATCTGACTTAAGTTTTACTTGCTGTAATGGCGTGGTATATAATGTTTCAATGAATTGCTTTTAAAGAATTAATAATCAATCGATTTATAAGAATTGTTGTCGTTTTTGTTAATGCATCAATATTAATATGATAGTATATAATATAATTTGAAGTATTTACGCTATCATTTTAAACAATGTTTTAATGACAATATCTTGTTTACCAATAGAGTAAAGTAAAAACACTGCTTTTTTAAATCTTTCTGTAGGTATTTTTTTTCTTACAAGAAGTGCACGTTTTTTTCAAATTATTATTTTTTGTAATTTTTTCAACTACCATACCATACTGCAGAATTTAGTAATTTTCTCAACTACCAACTACTATACTAGCCAGCAGAATTTTGTAATTTTCACAACTACCATAAGACTGCAGAATTTTATAATTTTCTCAACTACTAACTACCATACTAGACAGCAGAATTTTTTAAATTTTCTCAACTACCAACTACCATAAGTCTGCGGAATTTTATAATTTTCTCAACTACCATACTAGACAGCAGATTTTTTAAAAAATTTTCAACTACCAACTACCATACTAGATAGAAGAATTTTGACGCAAGTTAATCATGGTTGGTACTGTCTAGAACCATGTTTATGGTCACATTGTCATTTAGTGATATGAAAAAATTTGTAGTTAGGTTATAAGTGCCTTGATGCGAACGTTGAAAACAGTAAATTTCCAACCATTTTTTTCTTCGTGATTATGCCCTGTTGCGCATCCACTTTCTTGACGGTTACTCCAAAACCAAACGCCGAAAACCACATTTATCTAAGTAATTACTGCACTGAAATACCGGCCAAATAAATAATTATTACTTCTGCATGTATACATATACACTTCACAACAAATCCACACATCTGCCCTGAAGGTGGACACCGTAACGCTTTCCGAAACGTTGGCTAGAGAAGAAAGCGTAACATGGCAAAATAGCCCCAAAATCAAAGTGACATTGAAATCTCATAGCAAAAATTGTTTTTTCTTCATTATTGGGCATGATAGTGTAGCAAAAAAATTCCATTATAATTGTTTTTTTTAATGCATATAAAAGCATTATTACGTGCGTTATTTGTTTTCATAATTCATTTACAATCTCGTTAGCCATTCGCTGACGCTTTTGATTTATTACAAGTATTTACAAGTTAGCGAGCCAAGAAAGCCCTGTTAATACAATGATAATTGTAAAGTTGCCGGGATTTAATGGGATACTGTTTTAGGACGAAATTAAAAAACTTTTTATCTCACACAAAAGTTAAGAATGAATAATTACAACGGGAAACATTCTGAATCTACCTATTAAAGAAACTTTACGCACTTCTTTCGCATTATCTTTTTGTGACAGATAATTTAACAATGAAATCCGACATTTTCATAAAATAAAACCATTTATGATCCGCATTAATTAAATATTTGAGATTATACTGTAATTTGTCGTATATTATCATAATTCTATATTATCTCGGTATTTCGAGTGTCAATAATGTTTTATCGTTTTTTTCGTGTCAGTAGATTTAGATATTATTATTGAACGCAATAAGCGGTGCGCGTAGACGGGATTCGTTTTTTTAGTTTTGGTTAGAGCGTTGGGAGAGTTGGAGGTCAGTGGGAGGTAAAAAAAGCGGAACCTATTTATTAGCTTCATGTCTCATCTAAATATAATACATCAATGGTGTCAGGATGAAATTACACGGGCATGAATTTCACATACCAATTACACTGCCCTGATTACATACAGACTGAATTACAAATTTAGGAAATTACGCATGGATAAAATAACACCTTATTAAATTTCACTTACTGGGATTAGACACGATCTTCAATAGTAACCAGCTGCTAACCCTACATAAATCTCAAGAACGCCCAGCGATTGAATTTGGGATCCACCTCTGGGCTGGAGCCCCAAAATACTTGATTCAATGCAAGATGGCTCGTATGTGGAACGAGATACCAACATATGTTTTTCCTCCTTCATATATTCAGGGTCTCTTCAAGACCCGCATTAATTAATCCTTTCCTACAGCCCCCACCGTAACTCGCCTCACAATGCTGCCAAAAAAATAGGGGACTTTGGGGAATCAAGGGGGAATGGAGATGAGATTTGAAGCCACCTCGGTGGACTCTTCCCTCGTGGGACCTTCAGGGAACTCAAAAAAGGGAGACTCAACGGGAAAACCCTTACGGGATCTACCAGGTGATCCGTACACGGGAAAAGGGGACTCTCACAGGACTCAAACTAATGGGTTGACACGGGAGATAGCACAGTGGGCCCATGGTCTGATTGCTCGTGGGAACCATCCTTACATAGTCTCCGCTTTAATAAATAATAAGGTTGTGCTAAATAAATTTCATATCGAAAAAAAACGAAAGTTACGTTAGGTTTTTATGAAGTCTGTAATTCTAGTGGGTGTAATTATCTCCTTGTATAATTTCGTACTTGTGTAATTCCGTCCATGTGTAATTCTGTCAATTCTGCTTCTAATTGATACGTGAAATTCACGCCTTATCATGTAACAGTATTAAGTTCTTGAAAAAATAACGCTAGCTAATTGAATTATAATACAACCTACGTCATCCTATGATTCACATAATAAAGAATGCTCACAAAAAAATAAGCATATGTGTGTGACATAAATCTATGATTGGATGTTTAAACGTGCGATATCTATCAGAAATGTCCATACTTATTTGTTTCCCAATCACTTTTTCGAAAATTTTCATTTTTAATTAAGGTTGACTTGCTTTTATTTATTAACAATGTTGCAGAAGCCGTCATAGACAGCTGGAAATTATGTGATATTCATTTTATTTATTATTATATTTACAAGATTTACTGCGTAATACAGCGACAACAGAAGGTTTTTTTTTATTTTTAAAACAACAACAAAAAATTATATATAATTATAATATTATACGAGACCTTTCATGTTTATCAACCTATAATAATAAAAGAAAGCATTTAATATATATCATTGAAGTCAATACAATGACGTCTTCAATCAAATCATTAGTATACCTGCAAGCATTTTTTAGTTTCTTTGGTAAACAAAGAATATCGTTCTTTTCTAAAAAATTACAGAAAATGTGATTTAATAATGATGTTAAGTTCTTCAAGTACCTACTTTTGTTTTCAATATTGCGATAGCTGTTTCGGCGTTAAGGCCATTATCAAATAGTGGTTTTGCCACCTTGAGACTACTTATTTGTGTAATTTTATTTTTATGGTGTTTAAAATTGTGGATAACTATTTTCCGTAAAAACCGATTTGCTTAAAAAATCAATCGCGATAATTATTGAAATTCTCTATTTTGTGGGGAACTTACCATTACAATCTGTATTCCCTTTGAATTATGTTGGCAGGTTTGTCCTAATTGTTGTAAAATTGACCCAGGCGTCGTAAGTTTAATTCCTTAGCAAGGTCCTCCATCAAGACACAAGCGTCACTTTCCGCTTGCTTAAAAAAATGAATATACAGTTTCATTTTTATTTCATTGCTGGTGTCTTCCTATAAACTAAAAAACAGCACAAATACGTTACAATAGGGTATTTTCAAAAACTATGAACATCGTTGAAAATGTATGGAAGATTAAAAGTTTATTTATCTGTTTCTGAAAATATTTATTGTGTAGTCATTTTAGTATTTTCATTAATAATTATTATTGATTTTAAAAACGAACTTAAACCGCATATACCAAAACAGTTCCAACTGGCTACAGCATCATTGTGACGTAGAAAAGACTACTGACCGGTAAGACGACTGTCAACTATGTTGGCCGGAGTGACGTCAACAACATCACATCACATAAATTTAAAATTTATTAGTAAAAATAAAATAAAATATTTTCACTGTCGAAATATATTAGAGAATTTTAAAAAAAAGTACCCTATTGGCCAATTTTATCCACCATCTATAAAACCGGTATTATAATAATTTAATTCCAATATTCTTAGTAGGTACAGGTGATGTGAAATCAAAGTGAAGTGTGAATGAACATTTGTGAATATCATAAAAATGTTAGAGGAACTGATGAAAACTAAACTAGATGAAATACAAATAGACTCTGCGGAGAGTTCTGATGAAGACGCTCCTGAACCATATAATCCCCTCGACGATGTCCTTCAGTATAGATTGCTCTATGAAAAGGGACAAGGTAAAATGATTTTATTATTTTATCACAAAATAGTGCATAATTGTATAAATATGTTATATAAGTAAGTAAAAATTTGATGATGTCGAAAAATCCTCCACATTATTTTCTTCGTTCCCTTTATTACCTATTTCGTCAGCTGAGTCCTACTTAATTGTTCTAACAACAGATTTGACAAATCCTCTTTTTCATCTTTTAGGATGGAGTCCATTTTATTTATTGTTATCACTACTTTTGTCTAAACAAGAGTAGAAGATACTCGCAGGTGTAAGACCACCATTCAGAATTGAAACGTTATTGAAATGGTTTCACCCGTGTTTGGTGACTAAATCTGAATAGTCAGGTAGTTCCTCACCTTCTCCTTCTTAATCATAACATTTCCTTCCAATGATACCTAGCCCAGATTTGTAAACACCCTGTGCTGTATAGTTAGTAAAAGTCAGCGGACGATTTAGCAAATAAAAAAATGTTAAAATTTGTTTAATAATGGTCCTCTTTTTAGTTACGCCACTGGCTCTTCATTTTCATTCATCTAGTCTTGCTTTGAAATATTGTTATCTAAGGAAAAGTAATTTCACGTGAAAGGTATTAATATCGCTTAGAATTTATTATTTCGCAGATTGTGCGTATCAATAGAGGATTTATGATACTTCCAAGGCCACCGATTGTGATGTGATGTATTATTATTATCATTTTTTTTTCATTTATCTGTTAGATATTTAAAACACGTAAACAAAGAAAAATGGATCGTTCTAATCACAAAGGTACATATAATAAATTAATAAAAATTTGCAAAATACTATGAACGATAATAATATTTTAATAAAACATCGTAATCATTATTACGAAATCAAAAGATGTACATAAATTTACAATTGTTGTGGAGGATAAATAGATATTATATAAATAAATAAAACTACGGACTTTTCCGTAGGCTTTTTGAAGATATACAATTTCGTAGTTTATTATTTTGATATATCTCATAGGATTAAGCCAGCGTTAGCAATGTGTAAGCGCCCGAAAATATGTTTTTACGACTTGGTTACAAAACATCGACTTTTCACTACTTTCTATAAATATAATATGCATGTATTATATACATAAACCTTCCGGAAGAAATTTTCTAAATAAAAGTGAAAACCGCATCAAATCAAATAGTAATTTAGAAGAACTAAGAAATTTTAATAAGACCTGAAATAGTAAATAAAATAAAGGATAAAATATAAAAGCAAGAATAATGCATAAGATTATGCGTACGATAATTCTTCATGTGCAGTACAAACCAATTAAACAAAAAATAAGAATGTACCTACTCTTGACAAAACATGCCGGTAAATATTATAAGAGACAAGATTATTATTATTGACTTCTTTTAAAAATATCATTTTAGGAACTTGGAATATTTTAAATATTTTTATGTATGGGAAACTGATTCTACAAATTTCTTCATTGAATTAAGTCAATCTGTTTGGTTTCCAGCGCTGTCTGCAGCAGGGCCGGGCCCGGGCGGGCGCAAGATGTGGGCGTTCATCCATACATTGGGCGCCACGCTCCGGCTACTGGCGCCCGCCGCGATCTTCACGCTGCTCTGCGGGCCGGACTCCCCCCTCGTGAGGCTTCTTCAGCACTGCGACAGGGCTGTCAGGAATGGTAATTACACGCCTTGTTGATAGCATCACACTTTCAACCAGCATTCAACATTGTTAATAACAGAACTCCCGGCTGAAATTACTAAATAATTATAACATTAACTTCACACAGGAGGCTTCGATGGGAAATAAGTTCCTTATGGCATAATAGGCCAGCTTTTGCGCTGATGATGATGGTACACATTGAGGACAAGTACTTGGAAATTAATACCGATATGAAATTTTCCATAGGGCCCCAAACTCAGAGGGGACCCCGGCTAAATGCCAAAACGATACACATTGAGGACATATGACTACATTTTTATTTAAGCTGATAATGTTTCTATAATGGGGGACTTATCTAACATCAGATTGATTCCGCGACGCGTGGGTAGACAACCGACGCATTTCTCCACTCGGCTACTAGCCAGTTAAGTTGATATGTTTTTAAAGGCTTAAGAATTCTAAGCGATTTCAATTTAAAATATGCTGAAAGATTTCCGTCTAAATATTGTTTGTACACTGACTTTCCGAAAAACAAAAATTGCAATTATCGGTTTTCCCTCTAACCCAAAAAAATAGCCTGCTGTGCTTTTTCTGTGTCTTTGTGAATGTATAATAATCCATATTTTACCCCTTTTCTCCCACATCACATTGGGTATAGATACCAATTTTTAAAAATACCGATTTGCCGGCCTCTGTGTTTCCCCCCTCTTATAACATGGGTATCTTCAAGACCCAGGTTCACTCTTCCCATCCCGCCTCTCATCATCCCCAAAGATGACATAGGCCCTGAGGGAATTTTTTTCCTCATCACTCAAAAAATTCTGGTCTATATCCTAATTTACATATACTGTAAGTCACCTAGAAGAATCCCTACAAAAGCTGCCGAGCTCTTATTAAAACATGATCTTAACTATTGTTGTGGGTATATTCACAAGGTGCCTTCAAAAAATTTTCGCAGACTAACAATGTTTGGGTTTGATTTCTAGCATTACCTATAAATCAATTTATAATAGGTACCTACCTACTAGCCGAGCTTAATGTGAAACGTGACTTGTCTAGTATCTAACTTAACGCGATCTCTGAAGGCAAATTTGTAAAATGATACTGTTTGTGAAGTATCATTTTCATTTAAAATCGGTGTAAATTTAATTTAAATGCTCGCTTTTGTTGTTTTAAATAACTATTTTTTAATCCGACAATTATTGTGAAGCACGGATCGGGCACGTGTTTCTTCATTTTTAATGAGTTTTTCGCGCATTTGGATTTTTTTTAATATGTGACTTTTTTGGTTTTTTAGATTTATATTTTTGAAAACAGCAATAAAAAAATAAGGGATAAGAGAACAGTAATAAAGAAATAGCACAATAGTATATACATTACCGGCCTCAGTAAACAAAAATGTACTACGGCAGAATATAATTGATATCAGTAGGTACAATAAATATTACTTGTCACTTTCTTTATTGTACCTACTGATATGTATTATATTCTATATGAAAATTATTTAAAAAATTTCATATAGAATATAATACATATCAGTAGGTACAATAAATATTACTTGTCACTTTCTTTATTGTACCTACTGATATGTATTATATTCTATATGAAAATTATTTAAAAAATTTCATATAGAATATAATACATATCAGTAGGTACAATAAATATTACTTGTCAGTTTCTTTATTGTACCTACTGATATGTATTATATTCTATATGAAAATTATCTAAAAATATACATATAGAATATAATACATATCAGTAGGTACAATAAATATTACTTGTCACTTTCTTTATTGTACCTACTGATATGTATTATATTCTATATGAAAATTATTTAAAAAATTTCATATAGAATATAATACATATCAGTAGGTACAATAAATATTACTTGTCAGTTTCTTTATTGTACCTACTGATATGTATTATATTCTATATGAAAATTATCTAAAAATATACATATAGAATATAATACATATCAGTAGGTACAATAAATATTACTTGTCACTTTCTTTATTGTACCTACTGATATGTATTATATTCTATATGAAAATTATTTAAAAAATTTCATATAGAATATAATACATATCAGTAGGTACAATAAATATTACTTGTCAGTTTCTTGCACAGGTAAATTATGTTTGCTTTGATGTAGGACGGAAGGGTTTTTAACACATCGAAAAGTTTTCAACAACATTACGTTATTTCAAATGATCTGCGTAAGGGTAAGAATATAATATATTTTTAATTGAAAATAACTCGTGTTTAGGAAGGGAGTGTCATCTTAAGTTTTATACATTAAATAATTTTAGGAATACTGATATAAATATAAATTTAAAAAATTATTAACGTATTTGAACAGAATAAGTATAATAAATTATTATAAGCAATAATTAGTAGCCTATAATATCAATACAAATTGAAAATATCTCCCGAGTAAAAATAAAAATATAATAAGCAGCAATTATTTATTGGAGAACTAGTACAAGTTGGAAATAAGCCGACGTGGCTCAGTGGTCCAGAGCGTCTGACCGGACATCGGAAGGCGCGGGTACAATTCCCGTCGGCATTTTTTTTTACTCGGAAGATATTTTCAATTTGTATTGATATTACAGGTGACTAATTATTGCTTATAATAATTTATTATCCTTTATGCTATGCATAAAAACCTTGTCTTATAAACATTAGTTTATCATTAAAAAATAATAATAACAGATGTCTATACGCTAATTATTGCAAAATTAAAAAAAAATTATAATAATTTTACAGAAAATAAATTAAAATAATATTGCTGTCTGCATACGTATATTTTGAACCCAGTTTTTTTATACAATATTATATCACACAACCAAATATGTATTGGCAGTTCGATAAAATCGCGCTAGTGGGGAGAGATATGAATAGTTCTTAGTTAAGGTTGACACAGTTGAAAAGATGGCGGAGTCGAGTAGACTAGGAACACGGATATTTATAACAATATTTTAAGATTAAACATTAATGTTCTGTAACATATATCAACCACAGGTTGTCATAACTTGTATTGAACATATTTATAAAACTTTCTTTCTAAGTTACAAGTAGGTACAAATAGATATTTTGTCTTTTGTTATTGTTATTTATTAGTACATATTATATTCATTACTTACCCAAATTTCGTGGTCCTGATTTCTTTCAAACGTCAAATCAATAAATAACAACGTTAGAATGTATAAACACTACCTACATTGAAATGAAGTGACAGTAAAAAATATGGAAGTAGGTAAAAACGTGGGTAGTAGGAAACACCCTAGTTATGAATTTAGAAAAAAAGGTCCAAGTTTTCTTTGTGAGTAAAATTACAAAAAATAACTCATTAAAAGTATAAATATTAATAATATTATTAGAAATAAATTGATATGTAGCATTTCGGTTCTGACAACTTTCCCAGATTCTACATTATAATAGTTTGAATCTACCTACATAGTCTTTATTGTGTTTTATAAGTAATCAATGTTGAATATAACTAAAATTTCATCCGGTATTATAATATTAGACTTATTTGAAATCTTAAACTGTCTCTTCAATTTCTCCTCGCAACAAACCGATTCGGCAAAATAAAAGTGCTCGTATTGTCCAATAAAATCGCATAAAAATGCAATTTCCTCTGTGGAAGATCAAAGACAGTGGTCGCGGCGGTCCCGGGGTCTCAAACAGCATCTCGCTTCACTTCACTTCGCTTTGAGGGCGAATCAAGAGGCTATCTGACTTCCAGGACATTCTGCCAGAAAAACGCTCTTTGTCGGGGAAATAAAATGACAAAGATTCATAAATAGGTACCTCAAGAGAGGCGTACCGGCTCCCTTTTTGCGTGTGATTTTGTTTGTTTTTTTTTTTATTAATTTACGCTTGAATTAATGATCTCAAAGTCAGGGGCGTGTCGGTCGTGAAGTTGTTTAACATATTTTAATATCAAGAAAAGGAGTTCTTTTGTAATTATAAAATGGTACAATTATCCCTGTGGTACAACTGTCCTTAAAAAATATGAACTTTTTCATAGAAATAGGAGAGACAAAAAGTACAACGGACAAATTACAATACTAGCTAAACATTAAAAAAATTCTATTTTTTACTAATACCATTTTCAAAATAAAATAACAATAGTGTAAACTTGTAACGATTCAAAACACATATTCCAATACAACATAGTTTTGAAAATACAACATAATAAACAAAACGGTAACCAACATGCTTGGCATTGTTTTTTTTCTGTTTCGCGGTATTATACTAAATACAATACATGGGTGCATGTATTGTATTTAGTATAATATCAATGTCCATCGATATTTCAGCACACACCTCGACACTGGGTAGTTGGGTACAGCCTAGCGGGTAACGTGATACGCTCTCTGTCTCGTTACAACAGCACGGAAACAGACATTATCCGCCGCGACGTGTAGCAGAGCCATAAATGATGACGTGTGATACAAAAATTTAGTTTTTAATTGACGAAAAATACAAATATACTCAGGAATCGCTGATTAAAATACTTCGGGTACATGTTAATACACTCTGTAAGTTAACTACTTAAATATGCGAACGAGCATTATTTACTTCTTCGGGTACGTGCTATTACACTCTGTATGTTAACTACTTAAAAATGCCAACCAGCATTATTTACTTCTTCGCGTACGTGCTATTACACTCTGTATGTTAACTACTCAAAAATATGGGAACCAGCATTATTTACTTCTTCAGGTACGTGCTATTACACTCTGTATGTTAAATACTCAAAAATATGAACCAACATTATCAACTTCTTTGGGTACGTGCTATTACACTCTGTATGTGAACTACTTAAAAATGCGAACCAGCATTATTTACTTCTTCGGGTACGTGATATTACACTATGTATGTTAACTACTCAAAAATATGAACCAACATTATTAACTTCTTTGGGTACGTGCTATTACACTCTGTATGTTAACTACTTAAATATGCGAACCAGCATTATTTACTTCTTCGGGTACGTGGCACGTGCTATTACACTCTGTATGTTAACTACTTAAAAATGCGAACCAGCATTATTTACATTTTTTTTAATTGGCGTATTATTGTAATACCTAAGCTTATAATCAATGGTGTATCAAGGTTGCTCCACTTCGAAAATCATCCCTTATTTTATTCCGCCAAGTCATATTCGCGTACATACTTCTATAGAGTGGAAGATACTCTCAGTATTGCCCTAGACCAGTCACTTAAGATGGTATTGGCCGTGTTTAGTGACCAAATCTGAATAGCCAGGTACTTCATCACCTTCCTCTTTCCCATCTACTTTCCCTCCCCACTACCTTCAGCCTCTCAACATACCCCAATTGAGGATGCCATAGTCTCACTGGCTCCAGACGGTTGGGAGCGGTTTGAACTATTGCGCGGTTCCACAAAAAAAAAAAAAGTAAAAAATACATGAATTTCGATAGTTAATAACTAATAAATAATGACTAAATAAAACATTAGAAATGGTTTTTAAAAATTTGCTTAAGTACCTGTATATGAGAATGCACGAGAGAACCCGCGATTCATGCATCACGAAGATTTGCTCGATAAAACGCGTTACCAGTCTCCGGTTGAGGAGTGGGGCCCTTGCAGTAACGGCGTATAAAATTATTAATAATTTAATAGGTAGCCCATACCTCCTGGAATGCTTTAAGTTATTCGTACCAAACAACTACAGCCAATGACGGCACCACGATCTGCTATGTATCCCACATAGCAGAACGGACGCACTGGCTTGGCATAGATGTTAAGGAGGCACTCTCACATTTAAAGAAACCTCACTCCATCGGTCCTGACAATATTCCAACATTTATACTAAAGGGTTGTTCCGACCTTTTAATACCACCATTATGTCATCTCTTCAATGTATGCCTAAAAAACGGGATTCTCCCAGACATCTGGAGATTAACTAAAATAACCCCTATCTACAAGAAGGGTGACAAACGCGATATCCGGAATTATCGACCAGTTGCCGTTCTATGTTCCATCATGAAAATATTCGAGAAAATTCTACATAAATATATACTTAATCACGTTAATCCAATTCTTGATGAACGTCAATATGGTTTTAGACCCCAGATGTCAGTAACATCAAACCTCTTATGCATCTCAGATTTCTTATCACAAACTCTCGACAATCGGGGACAGGTGGATGTTGCTTATTTCGACCTGGAAAAAGCATTCGACAAGGTTGACATCGACATTCTTCTAAATAAGCTAGCTTCATTTGTTTTTTCCAAAAGACTACTCTGTTTTTTTGCTTCATATTTTGGAAATCGTAGACAGTTTGTTTATTATAAGGGTTCCAGTTCTTTTGAATTCATAGTTTTTTCTGGAGTTCCTCAGGGGTCTATCCTTGGACCACTTCTGTTTCTGATTTTTATTAACGATATTGGTTCAGTCATCACACATTCGCTGTATTTACTATTTGCAGATGACTTGAAACTATATCGCTCAATAAAAAACCATCTTGACTGTATTCTCCTTCAATGTGACATTGACTGCGTTTCAAACTGGGCCAAAATAAATGGCTTGAACTTCAGTACACCCAAGTGCAATATCGTCTCGTATACAAGATCAAAGAAACCGCATGTATTTTAATATACAATCAATGAAATTATTCTCCAACACCTAAACCAATTCAAAGATCTAGGAGTTATTTACGACAGCAAACTAACTTTTCACCAACACATCGATGATTTAATAAGCAGAGCATACAGGCTTCTGGGCTTCGTAATTAGGAACTCATATCCGTTTCGTAACACAAAAACACTGACGTTATTATATAATACACTAGTCCTAAGTGTACTGGAATCAAACTCGATCATCTGGGCTCCACATGAATTAACATACACTTTACGCATTGAAAGAGTCCATAAAATTTTTTTAAGGTTTTTATTCTCGCGGCTCTATAATATATAATAATAATAATAAATATCTTTATTGTGACAAATTTTCAAACTATAACTATGGAAATACATGTAAGACTGTTTTGTGTACATTGGTTTATAAATTAGAAGAGTATATAATTTTATCAATGGAAATTAATATATAAACAGTAGGTAAAATAAATGTAAATAATAGAAATGTTAATGTAGTTATATGTTAAGGTTTATCATAGCCCGCCTCACTAGGCTTAGCCTGTGTTGAGGCAGCTATCCACCAAGTTTATTTATAGTACTATAACGTACGTACAATTATATAAAAATATGAACACTCAATAGTTAGGTAGCATCAATATCAATACATCATATACCAAGTTCGTTTATAGTCCTAATAATATACCTACAATTATATGAAAATACATACAATAATTAGGTTGCATCAATGACTGCGAATTTGGATGAGTGCACCGGTAAAGGCCCTATCATTACTTTTAATCCAAATTTTTACACTATCTTTGAAATTTTTTTGTGAATGACATGTTTTTATTTTATCAGGAAGAATGTTATAAAGTCTAGTCGCAAGATATCTAAAATTTCGTTGTCCAAAAGTAGTGTGCGTTACAGGAATTTGAAGTAAGTCTTTGTTATTGCTTCGAGTACAGCGAGTATTAGATCTTTTTTCGTAGTATGTATGTTTATTTGTGTATAGGTGAGTGAGTATTGTTTTTGCGTATGTCTGCCGAACATCAAACACATGCATAATTTTAAAGATCAAGTTCGAGTCAGTAATTAGAGGAAGCCTAAGAATTATTTTTATAATAGTTTTCTGTGCCCTTATGATTGGGTCCAGTGCAGATGAAGTTCCACCTCCCCACGCTATGATACCATACTCAATAATAGATTGACAGAGTGCAAAATAAACCATTTTCAAGTGTTGTAAGTTGAGGAAGTTTCGTATCGTTCTGAAGAAGTGCATGGTTTTTCTTATTTTGTTTGCAATACTTTGAGTGTGAAGATTCCATTTGAAGTATGGATCAATGGTGAGGCCGAGGTACTTTATCTGAGCAGTGCGCTCAATGTAGGGACACTGACAACATTCTTCAGAATTCAAACATGTGTGTATTCTAATAGAGGCATCGTCATGAGGTTGACCTGTAATATTAATGCTTGATGTGATGTATTTGGTTTTCTCGGCATTCAGTGTGAGCGTATTAGTATCCAACCATTTTTTTACAATGCTTATGTCCGTTTCAGCTTTTTTGTAGACAGCTGGCCAAGTGTCAGCTTCAAACAGAAGAACAGTGTCATCGGCAAAACTAACTATTTTCCCCTGAATATTAATGTTACATAAGTCGTTAATATACACCAGGAACAAAATCGGTCCTAATATGCTTCCTTGTGGTATACCATAATTAGTTGAGCAGGTGTTGCTTAATATGTTATTTATTTTAACTTGTTGCTTACGCCCATTAAGGTAGCTTTTAAAGAATTTAAGTTCGTTGTCCGCAATACCGATTTTTTCAAGTTTATTTGTTAATTTACTGTGCGATATGGTATCAAAGGCTTTAGATAGGTCTAAGAAGATTGAAATACATTTTTTGCTTTTATCAAGGTTTTTAACAATGAAATCAGTGACAGCAGCAATAGCGTCTGAGGTACTCTTGTTTTCTTGAAACCCGTATTGATTTTCTGAAATCAGTTTATGGCTCACGAGAAATTTTACCAACTGTGCATTGACAACCTTTTCAAATACTTTAGATAGACTAGTTAGTAGAGTTATTGGTCTGTAGTTGTTTATGTCTGTCTTGTTACCTGTTTTATGTATAGGAATAACAATACCTTGTTTCAGGTTTGAGGGGAAGTGGTCCTGGGTGATACTAGAGTTTATTAAGTGTTCTAGGGGCAATGCAATTTCCGTAGACAGCGTTTTTAAAATCTTGGTTGATAACCCATCAACTCCGGCACTAGACGTGTTTTTTAGGGAATTAATTATTTTTAGAATCTCTTCCCCAGACACTTTTTGAAAGTTAAATCTTCTTTGAGAAAATTGGAGTCCTATTTCAGAAGTTTGAGCATTCCCACAATTTGGTAGACGAGAAGCAAGATGTGACCCAATATTAATAAAAAAATTATTGATGTGATCCGCAACGAGCTTTGGGTTTTTTGAGGTATCAATAATTTCTCCATCAATGCAGAGTTTACTTATGTCTTGTTTGTCTTTAGTGTTTTGTGTATTTGTGGCTTCTCTTAAAATTTGCCATATTTTTTTGGGATCGTTGTTGCTTTCTTTGATTTTGACTCCGTAATAGATTTCTTTTGCCTTTCTGATGACGTCACCGCACGTATTTCTGTATCTTTTGTAGATGTTTATTGCTATTATGTCATATGGATTTTCTTTCACTTTTTTGTGTAGTGCGTTTCTTCTACGAATGCAGTTGATGATTGAATGACTTATCCATGATTTCAAGGGTTTAAATTTGTTTGGAATTTTTTTTGACAAAATTGTGGTATTATTACTTAATTCATTTTTCAGAAAGTCAACAAAATATATCCATGCATCATCTGAGTTTTTTATTTGGAAAAGCTCTTGCCAAGATTTATTTTTAATTGAGGCTTTTAAATTTTCAAAGTTAATATTATTGTATATAAGAGACTGATCTCGTCTATTTTTTGTGGTGTCGGATTGCAAAGTGAAGATTGTTGTGTAGTGATCTGTAATTGTTGATTTGTAAATGATGCTTTTGTTTTGTTTATTAGTTTTGACCATTATGTGATCAATACATGAAGTTGATTCATTGACTATTCTTGTTGGTGTATTGATGGTACTAATTAATCCATGGAATTCTAACATGTTTAGGTAGTCATGACATTGGTGATGTGAATTGTTTGGGAGTATGTTGATATTTAAATCTCCCATAATTATCAAATTTTTAGTATGGGAAAGATTGGATAATATGCTATTAAGACTATTTAGAAATGGTGTAATATTACGATTCGAAGGAGAGCGGTATATTGCTAGAATGCAAGTGTCATTATTGTATGTTATTTGCAAACAGTTCGCGCCAATAATGTCTATTTCCGTTACAATGGGGTTAAGATCATTTTTTGTGTATACCACAACTCCATCGTTCTGGCTATCATGTTTTGTCGAATTGAAGGAAGAGTAGTGATTTATTAATTTTGGAGTATAAATGTTTGACAACCAACATTCCGTGAGAATAATTATATCAAAGTCTATATTAAGGTGGTTAAGCTGTATCTGGAGTTCGTTAAAGTTTTTATTAATTGACCTAATATTTTGGTGCATAATTGTAGTGTTTTTTACCTCTGCTATAAGATATTTGCAAATTTTGGCATCTGAAGTAGTAAAAGGGTTGATTTGATCACCATGTTCTGCATACATGCGATTAAAGTTAATAGCCATTATAAAATTTATACTAAACAAAAAAAAGAATTGTTTAATTCCCTTGAATGAGAGCTCCACTAATCCGTGGCCATCACTGGGGGTTTCAACCTTTCATTGCTAGTGCAGGAGTTCATTATTGTTACAGTGCGAAAATAAGCATAAAAGATATGACTCACCAATATTGGGGGAATCGACCCAGTGAATGACCGGTAAAAGTGGGGCTCTCAATCAAAGAAACTAATCAATTTTTTTAAGATCATCAGAATGTTTGATGTAGTGTATTTGTCTGTCGCCGTCATTTTTCCTAATCATTATTTTACAGTCTTTGTACCAGACATATTTGAAGCCCATTTCTTTTGCCCTTGTTTTAGACCTCCACAGAAGATCTTTAAAATAGTGACCAAGGATTTCACCAACAAAAATCTTCTGGAATCCGTTTCCTTGTGCTGTAATTGTATTAAGTTGCCTTTTGTTCAGTAGAATTTGTCGTCTTTTTTGGGGGTTAGTAAATCTGACGTGGAGTTTTGGGGGGACTCCAGGTCGTCGGTCCGGAATTTTCTTGATGTCGAGGATGTCATCGCTTTTTAATTCGATTCCTGAGACTGCGGCAACCCGTTTAATCATTTCTGCAGGCTGCTCACCCTCTTTTACTTCGATCCCTGTAAATTCAAGGGTGTCTTCATGAGTTACTTGCTCCACTTCTGCCAGTCTGATTTCCAGGCTCTTTATTATTCTGTCCTTTTCCGTTAGCTCCTTTCTCATTAATTCAACTTCCGAAACCAGTTTGATAATGGTCTCCATCTTAAGATGAATGTCATCGTACTGACGGCTGATGAAGTCCCTTGTGTTTCTGGTTTCTTGATTTTCATCATCTATTTTCTTTATTATTGCTTGTTTAAATAATTCCAATTTTTTTTCCATTTTCATCTCAATTTTTTCCAGCAGATTGTCGAAGTTTAAAACGTGGGGCTCAGATGAAAGGTTAGCAGCTGTCGTTTGTCCTTTGCTTCTCAGATTTTTTTCTGAATTTGCCATTTTGGTAGACACTGTAGGTCAAACACTGCCTCTATTACCCTTTTGGTTGACTTGAGATGTACTGTTAATTTTTCGATTTTAAAATACTGATAATTATTTATTCACTGGTCAATCACTGACAAATCGAACACTGACTTAGTAAAACTAACAATTCTCATCGGATTTGACACATCCACGGGGAAATTTTCTCGCTGTACCAGATTGTTAACTATTTATTTCGGGAGCAGATCAAAACACAGCTGTCACTCGATTATAGGTATTGTTGACTATTCTATGGACGTTACCCTTGGCTTTACCCATCGATTTATATATTAGGCATGACCAATTACCACTCCCTAGAGACACGTAGAGGTATTGCTTTGCTTCAACTTATAAACGGTCACTTATCTAATAATGAGATACTGGCCCAACTAAATTTTTTTGTACCAGAGTCTCACTCTCGAGGACGTCATCATAATCTTCTATATAGTAGAGCAAGCCGCACTAATTTAATTATGTACTCACCTGTGGGGAGAGCTACGTGCTTTTTGAATGTAGTAGATAAAAAAATAGATTTATTTTTTGTGTCCTATAGCGCATTTGCGAGATTTTTGGCATTGCATATACACTGCATAAATGGTACAATTATAACGTCTTAGGCTATATTACCTGTAATTGTTATAAATAAATGTACAAATTATATATATAAATAAAAAATAAATAAATAAAAATAAATAGTATGACACGAGGTATGGCGCTATTAAATATATAATATGTCTGAGACTGTTGACATTTTCAACAATAGCCTTGAATGATTCTAGGGGAATGTGAATGACATTTATAACCCATTATAATATGTATTTTATGTTTCTTTTTTTCGTTATCTTGTTTATGTTTCAAGTGCACTGTAAATGGAATTTTTTTTAAATGCCAAAATTTTTATATGCAAATGTTTGTAAAAAAAGAATTTGCCGCCAGTCAATAAGCCTGCCGAAACATGTATTATCTGCATTTAATTAAAACTAAATATTTTCGTTTACACTGAAATTTTCTTTTTTAGAGTCGAATAAGAAATTATGGTGATTTATTTTTAGGTTACTACGCCGTGTTGCGCTACGTCATTCTTTAGCCAAAGCATAATACCCTGAAAATAAGTCACTATAATACTTTTAGTAGTGAAAATCTCTAATTATATCGGTCGAATAAGGAGTTAAAAAGTGCTGTGCGAAAAAAAATCAGTATAAGTGCTGCGATACCTTACACTTTCTAAGCAGCTCAAGTCTTATTTAAGATTTAGCGCACTTTGGGGTGTCTAAGGCGTCGATTTTATTTGAAATGAAACTCTTGGTTTTCGGTGTCTTAACTTTTCAAAATTGAGTGCACTAAACACAAATCTTCTTTGTAAATTAAAACAGCGACTCTAAGCAACCATTTCCCAATATCCATTCCAGCTCTCTTCCCATCGCCCAGCCAAACAGAGGGCATCCTGCAGTGGCTGTGCGACGCCCTGCCGGGGGAGAGCAGGCCCGCCTCGCTGGACGCCGTATGGGCCGACGGCACGCTGCTATGCGACGTCATCGAGTCCGTAGTACCGGGATCGTGCGAGGGGCATGCCGACCTGGCCACGGACCTCGGACACGCGCAGCGGATGGCGGAGCAGTATCTAGGTGTCACGCCGGTAAGTGGAAATCAAACATGCATATTGTCTTCTATTGACTTGTGTATAAAGTACTCGAGGCAAGAGGGAAGAGAAAATACCTCCGGTTGGCCGCCCAAGGAAAGTGCTGGGAGAGGAGCCGTGTGGGGAGAGACTGAGCCAGCAATGGATGGAATCCACTGAAGTAGCATAAAAATAGTTGAATATACCTACAATCAGTGTCGTTTTGGTAAAAAAAAAACACCATTCCAAATCTAGATAAGAAAGACATCCGTTCCCAGGGTACCTTTTTTTTACATTGGCTCCAAACAGGAGGCCCTGAGGAAAAAAAATTGCTCATGGCCCATGTCATTTGGAAATGAAGGAGAGGAAGATCTGGGAAGAAAAAAGGTGTGAGGGGTGGGTAGGAATCTGGGGTCAATGTGTCCAGGAGTGACGGACGAATGAATACATCGCTCCCACTGCGGCTTAAGATGATCGGTCGAGATAGTCCGGCTGGAGAAGTCAAAAGATCTCCCTCAACCAGTCTGTCTCGATCCGGCTCGCCACAAATGCATCCGCCGGCAAGACCTAGAAAAAACCTCAACCCATGATATATAAAACAGTAGGTCGATAAAACCCTATATTAATACGATATTGACGAAATCCTTCATCTATGGTCAGTTAAAATATAGTAAATTATTCCATATCTTTATAACACTCATACAATTTCAGGTAATAACTGTAACCATTAATATTCAGATGATTTGTATTTTTGTGTAGCGCTGATTTTATGAAAAATAATCTCGAAGGCGATGTGTTAAGTGTTAGGTACTGCCTTGGCAATTCGGCGCCCGGATCGGACTGCTCCAATTGCGCCCGCATGGGGCCGACTACGTGTGCACAGAAAACATTGCTTGTGTAACGATGGAGGATTTAGCTAGCAGAGTATTGAACCCAGAAGAGAACCCAGCGCCGGCAGCGCTTTGAACTACTCGGAATTTTCTGAAACCAATTTAAATTTTCACAAATTTTAAGCCTAGAAATTTACTAGTGTGCAATTACGGGCAGGTACCTACCGACACGTAGCAATTCAATGGAGTATTTACCTAACTGTACCTGTACCTGCATAAAAGATTAACAGTCCATAAGTTCAGAGGTCTTCATTGTCCAATGAATCAACACCCTCTTCAATCCTGAGATATTTATTACCTACTCTTCTTTCGTTTTCTCTTTGTCAATTTAATTTAGTGGGACTGAATTAAACGTTTTCAAAATTTAGAGGTAAAACATTACTTACGAAAAAAATTGTATTTTAATATGAATACATATTATATGCAAATCTATGCAAAATAAAAATAAAATAAAAGTCTGCAATGAATTTTTAATTAATAGACAAATATTTAACGTGTCACATAAACTATTAAATATACAGGTGTTTGTATTGTATGACTGCAGTTTATCTGTCACAGGATTCCACTAATAACAAGTCAATAGTTTTCATTAAAAATTATTGATACCTGTAGAGTAGGTACTTATTAAGGCGAAGCTGAATGCCAAATCACTATTTTGATTAATCTTTATAACGAATTGGTGTACATTATGAATACCAAAAAATATGTTTTAGATAAATTGAAGATTTTCCTATCGTTTCGCTTGAGTAGAATACAAATAAAAAAATAAATTACTTAGTGAAAAATATAAATGTAAACTACTAAAAAAAAATATTTTCTCAATAGAAATGTATGAACGCATTAAGGAATCAACTTTTAAAAAATACAGTATTATAGCTAAGATTATCTGTGGCAGCTTCACTTGATTAACTTTTTTGCTTTCTTATAAAATTATTTACAAAATAAGTAAAAACCAGTTTTGTGCTTGAAATCCAACGTTTTCAGACTCCGTTTGTCAAGCGATTTTAATGCCTATTATCTACAATATAAAGTATACCAAGAATATACACATATTTGGCTTGTAGCTTCCTCTTAAAATAAATTCACTATGATTTCAGATTTTCTCTAAAGTGGAGCTCACCCAGAAATCGTTGAGCACGTATCAAGAATGCCGGCTGACGCACTACTTGTGCTGCGTGCGAGATGCCATCAACCGCATGAGTCCTCCGGTCTCCAGAACCGGCTCGCCCCTCCTCAACTCGCAGGCGTATACCCTGGACTACGTCGCTAGAGGTATGGGGCTCGTCACTGCTTCCAGGAACAAGAGATCAGCTTTCTACGTCTATCCTACCGCCCAACAAGGCCTGGAGCCTGGAGACATCTCCGTCCAAATCAAAGGACCTGGAAACTGCTACGGTTCCATCCTTGTCCCGGTCATTTACGGAAAGGCACACATTATAAGGAACGTTTTCCTTAACCTAGGAAACAGACAAAACTTCATGCCTAATCCGTCACCCCTAACGCAGGGCCCCTCCTACATGCGAACATACGACAAAATGAACGTACAGAAAAACTACTTCGTGCCCAAAATAAAAAATGACATAGAAGTCAGCATTTTTATACGACACGACAGGGTTAAAATATGCTACACCCCAACGATGACGGGAAATCACGAATTGTCGCTCATCAGCAAAGGATGCCATCTAATCGGATCGCCTTTTGCTGTTAACGTGGGAGTCGGATCTATTGAAAAACAGGACAGCATAGATTATTTAGATGAAGATATTACGATCGAAGATGTCCCACAGCCGGAAAGAAAGGTTGTCTTTAGAATAGTGGATTTTGTTACAGAAAAAATGTTGCTGACGGAAGATGGACGATTGGAGAGGATCTCTAATGAAGATGCCGATGCGCTGGTACAAACCAATGGCTCGGTAGATGATCTGACTAACAAATATAGGAAATTGAGCAATAATACAGCTTCGGCATTACGCGGCCCAGATCTAATAGAATATCAAAGTAGTGCGGATGTCAACGGTATCAAAATTATAATAACTACTGATTTTAATAAGCATTTCAGAGCTATTGTCAGGAAAGTCATTGTGGCGATTCGAGTTTGTAAAGCTTTCCAAAATATACCTACGACAGCGCAAAAAGTTATGGGCGCCAGTCCTAAAATCTTCACGGCTACTCCTGACATTGTGAATTCAACAAGAAATGAAAGCTGTGCTAAGAAATCGTTTACTGAAATGAATGAACCAAAATTAGAAAGGCAGGGGAGTCGAGGATCGGCTAAAGACCTTAGGAAAAAATTTAAAAGCAAATTATCCAGCTTTAATGCGACTGGTGAACAAGTCGAATCATCGTACAAATCGACTGACGAAGAGGATTCAACACACGCCGAAAATGGTTCACATCAATTTTACCACAATCCTTTCCAAGCAGGAGCGTCTATAGAAATAATTATCTCTTCATTCGATGACGACGACGAAGTTGTTCCGAAATATGTGCCTCCAGTTTTACCAATATTGATGGAAATTCCAGAAAGACCAAAGTCTCCAGTCTTCAAAATAATCAGTAATGCGGACGACGAAATTGATCCGAAAATATTCAACGAATTCGAACTTTATAAACTTGAGAATCAAATATTCGATTCTTTAGATGGGTACCTCGACAATTACTGTTCAGAAACTGACAATGCCTTAAATACGGGCCTCATCGTTATGAAAGATGCTTTGATTGAAGATGGCCGAGTATCTCCATCCATAGACTTTCATATTGGTGAACCAGTTACTCCAACTCATGTTATGAATGCACCGTCCTCAATAGAGCCAGATATGGATTCAATAATACTGGCGCCAAACCTTGAAGAAGCTTTGGAAAAATACGATATGAAGATGCAGAAAAATAGAGAACCCGAAACAATTCACGACTACGAAGGTGGTTCGTCAAATTTTGAAACACCTTTTGAAGAAATGACTGATAGTGAAATCCTCAAAATGTACGAAGATCCATCCGTATCGCAGGATTTTCGCGATGATAAACATTCGGACTTAGAAAAAGACAAAGAAAATACTGTCTCCGACGAATTCGGAGTAAATAATGATTTCGACATTACTCAGAGAGGTGTCGGTAATGAAAGGCGAGTTAATGAATCAAATGATCATATGGTAACACAGGAAATTTTTTTAGGTAACATTGAAGAACGAATATCTCCGATTCCGGCGCGCTACAACAGCCTGGAAACTTGGGATTCGGCTTATATAAGTATTGACGAAGTTAACAGCTCTCCCGAGACCAACGGGAATAGTCCCAAAAATGACTATTCACCGAGAGGGAAACTATTCTCAATAAAAGAAAATGAGCAGGAGTGCATGCACGCTCAAATGATTTACAGGCAACCAATGGAACTATCTAAAATATTTAATAAATTAGGTCCGGCCGAACGCGAACTATGGTGCATTTTGCCCGAAGATAAGAAAGAAGATGTGCATAAAAATATTGAAAACACACCATCGATTTACGAAAATGACATTATTTCCGAAGAAGAGTTTAAAAAAATCATAAACGAATCACCAAAAGAAATAGTTATTCCCAAAATCGTTTCCAAAATGGAATTTACGGAAAATGAGGTGGATAATGAAAATCATGTTTTCAAAACACAAGCAATCGATAGCATTGGCGAAAAATTATACAATAGAAATATTTTTTTGAAAAACCAAAGTTTAACAAAGTACAAGGAAAATCATGTAACTGCAAAAACTATTGAAAAAAGTGACGATTCGGCATCTGATTCTAGCGCAGATGTGAAACTGTCTACTGAAGCTGAAGTTTGCAATTCAACAAAAGAACTTTTACCAATCGAGAATGCAAACAATATGATTTCTTCGGCTCAGTCAGAAACTGAATCAAAAGATGCAAATCATTTGAGTGAAAAACAGTTGGATACAAATAAACATTTTATAAAGGATCAAAACACTTGTACACAAAGTGAACTAAAAAGAAAACAACACAAAACACAAGAAATAAATAATCTGAATGGTAAAAAACTAATTCTGTCCAAACTGATAACTGAGAAGAAAGATTACTGGGATGATAAAATAAAGACATATCAACGAAAAGAAGAAAAGAAATCTCGAACAATTTCAAGGAAAAACTCCCCATTGATCCAACGAAATGACTCGCTAAGTAAAAAACGAGGTAAACAAATTTTGGCAAAACTTCCCTCATTCACAGAAAAATGGAAACATAGTTTTGAGCCACAAATAAAGAACACAAATGAAATTGAGAGTGACCATTCAAATGCAAGCCACAACAGCCTTGTGGCGAGGTGGAAAGATTACTGGAATGAAAAGGTTGAAAAGACACAAAGCCCAGAAAATAGTAACAACATTACTCCAAAACACACAAACAGATCACACAATTCCAAGAACAACAATAATGTGGAATCTAATGAAAACAAACCAACGAAGTTTAATGGAGATCAAAAAATATATAAGATTGAACATAGCAAAAAAGATAAAGGCGATTTTTTAGAAATATCAGACTCAGGGGAAGACTGTATTTCTGCCTTGGAATCTCCCGATAAATTAACCAAACAGAACACCAACGATATGTTTTCTAACAAATACCAACCGACTCCAATTAATCTCAACAAATTGACAGAAAGGATAGACACTTTCCTTGATACTGTTTCAAACCCATCTCCTATTGTTGAACTAGAAGAATCTAGATTCTCCACACCAGAGTCACCATTTGGAGGAATAGTATCCAAAAGAATCAATGCCTTCGATACAAATAATAACAGAACTGAAAAGATTAGCAACGGTGAAATGCTGAAAATTGAAAATGCGGACAATTCTTTGGTTGTTACGTACAATAAAAAATCAATTGTTAAGAAAATCAACGATCAGCATCAAATTTTCAGTACTCCCTCACTTGAAATTGTAAAATGCAATGAAACAATGCACCACAATAAAAACAACAATTCAATCAAATTCCAAAAGCCTACACAAAACGATGACATAATAGATGAGATGGAAAACAACAAAATAGGCTGTGATGAAAGTCAAACTCTTACCAATATAGAAGACACAGATCAATTGAACAGTATACGGCTATCCAGAACTGTATCAGTAATAAAGGCCAAAATAGAGGATCTCAGCGAAAAGATTGTGCAAAATGCCAGAGAAAGTTTTACAAAACACCAATCAAAAACAATGGACCATCCCAAATCTGATGTTGTAAACAAACTCAAGATATACTTTTCTTTAGATAAAGTAGATAAAGAAGACATTGAACCAATTTTTTCTCCTAAAAGTCTAATAAAAGATGAATACTTTGACAACCATGATTTCAATAAAAATAGTGCAAAAAACATGTCGGCTGAAGTCAATAATTTAAATGATTCAACTGTTTCTATTTTAACTATTGCTGAAAGAAGGGAGAGAATAGAAAGACACCTACAGATATTTCAAAGCCACTTAAATCCTGTTGCAGTGAAAACACTTGAAAATGTACCGGATACCAAAGAAATAAAGGCAAATTTCTATTCTGGTGAAGACACTGAAGAAATAATTAAGAATACTAAAGAAAAACTGCCCAACGAAGAAAAAGAAGAAATCTACATATTTAGACCAATTGGAGATATTCTAGCAGTGTTTGAAAATAAAGTAACATCGAGTGGAAGAAAGAAAGACTTCAGACACAGAGGAGAGAAAGTCAGCATTGAAACTATATTGGCTGAGCAAGAGCATGCAGGAACTTCTTCACTCGATGCCAAAAACAGAGAAGGTTGGTTAGTACGTAGAACATAGAACCGATAGACTAGAAACAAGATTATTAGTGCACATCCACTCACACACATACCTCCCGTCTAATTATCACTTTTAGCAATTCTATGAACCTAATAAAACACAAATAATTCATGAAATATTTTTGAAATATCCACCTATCCATTCCCATTCATGCACTACATATGAATTTAACATCACTCTTCTTGTTTATTTAGTATGTCAATCAAATTTGTATTTCTCAGGTACCCAGGAACAATCAGACGAAACTTCTCTAACGGCAAATTCAAATGACATTGAAAAGGTATTGCAACCACAGCAGCAGCAGGAAGTCACCACAATGCTGAAGCTACCTCTTCAGGATATTAACAAGGATAATACTCTTGACCAACCTGATTCAAATTGCCTTGTGCAAACCGAACCGAAGAAAGAACAAATTGAAACCCACAAGTATAAGCTAAGATTTATAAGAGCAAAAAAATTCTTCCAAACGCTCGATGAACAACAGAAAGATGCTGGAAGTAATCAAACAGATAAAAAACTTAATGAATGTGAAAAACTCTTACAAAATAAATTGTCAAAGACCGGAATCAATGATAAATCGATTGATATTGATGAAACACTTAACGTTCACGCTGAGAAAAGCACAGAAGACAAATCAGAGAAAGAACTACTAAAGACGGTGCGTAAAAGAATCGCAGTGAAGGCATTTTCAGCACCAACATCTGATACAGAATGCGAGATGCGCAGAAATACTTGGCATAGAGGAGAAGGCCAATTGAAGAAGATATCGGAAAAGTTCCACGTTGAGGGTCTGTTCCAAGACGTTTCTGGTAAAACCAACAACACTACAGTGGGAAGTTTCAGAGGTATTCCACATAAGACAGCAGTTATTGCTTCCTTCCAATCCATGGAGAACATTAGCCAACAGTCTTCATACGAATATACAGTGTCACAAATGGAAGATTTTGCAAAGAAGAATGGAATTGTTAATGCCCAGACCTACCACAGTGAATTCCCTTACCTCCCCACAACGGACCCCGGCAAATATAGAGCAAGGTACGATGCAGCTGCTTCTGGATTAATTCAGAGAAAAGATCTCTTGGGAATTCAACACCACAGAAGAAACAGTGCACCGGAAAAGACAGAAATGAAACTCAACTTTATAACTCATGTGTAAAATGAATAAGATTAGTTTAAAAACGTTACAGTATCACGTAATAATATAAATATTTGAAAACAGATTTTAGGAAAAAGAAAAAATGTTTAGGTACTCATCTTATTCTGGCTAAGAAAACATTATCTGCATCCTTGTACATTAGAAAAAGAGAGTTTGAAGAAATCAAATTGTTCAAAGACTGACAGACATTTATTTTTTGTTGTTTCCTTTTACAAAACATTACAAAATATAATTAAAATACATTGTAACAAACAAAAAAGAAATAAAATAACAAAAGCGAAAAGTCCTAATAAACTACTACTCAAGTAGTTTTTTTAGTACTCCTTAAATAATTTCAAATTCACTTTGTGGCGTCATTTTAATTGAAATAAAATATATGAAAATGTGCACACAACTATAAAATCAAAAGAATTGACAATTAGTCTCAAAACCAACGGTTTCTTCTTCGTATTACTTTTACAATGGGTGCTTTTAATATAATATTTTCAATGCAAATACCGAATTTGGTCAGTGAAAAGGTATTTGTCTTTGGAGGAATAATATACCCTCCAAAGTTCTTTCATTAGACTTGTGAGTGTTAGGGTCGGTGGGTTCACAGAATTTGAACAATTCATCAAATTTTGAAATTCATTTCCAAGTTCTATTATTATTTCAATTCTGTTATGCAATTGGCCCATGGTGATATAATATTAGAACTATAAAAGAACTTACACAGAACTTGAATTTTAACATTGAAGTTCAAATGAATTGTTCAAATTCTGTGAAACAACCCGTCCATAGAATGGAAGAAAAAAGTAGGTGTGAACTTTGCTACGAATGAAAATTATTTTCCTGTAACTGAACTGTAAATAGTCTCATTAATTAATAATTCAATATTTTTTTTATCTCAAACCAAAGGTTAGCAAAACGTTCATGGCTCTTATAAAATAATGACAAAATTTGGGCATTTATGATATTTATGTACCCCATATTATTATTTATAATACACGCATAATTGCATGTACATGATTGGATATTTTACACCATTTTGTGAAAAATCATCGAGTTAGTCATTACATTATTCGAATCGGTCGGGACATCTAGAATATTATAAATAATTTTTTCTATGTGCAGAATGTGTAATATATAGATCTCTTTTTTAACTCGACCGTTCGGCATTTCATCTGTCTGTTAATTGTTTGCAAGTTTCATTTCCGGTTTTAAAAATCTGCTGCATCTACTTTATCATTCATGCAAGCCTTACATTAACTAAATGGCTAACTTTGACTAAGGACGGGTTGTTTCGGAAAATTAGAAACAATTCTTCAAATTTCAACGTTCATATTCAAGTCCTGCGAGAGAAATTTTCAAGTTCTGTTTTTATTTCGGTTCTATCAAGCAACTAGCCTATAATAATATAACAACAGAATGTGAATAGAGCTTTCACAGAATCCATAAATAAACATTGAAATTTGACAAATTGTTCAAATTTCTAAGTCAATTTTCAAGTTCTGTGAAAGATTTATTCAAGTTATGTTATTATTTCAGTTCTGTCAAGCAACTAGCCCATAATTATATAATAACAGAACTTGGATAGGACTTTCACAGAACCTGAAAATGAACGTTGAAATTTGATGAATTGCTCAAATTCCCCGAAACAACCCGTCCTTAGTGACTAACTTTGACTGATCATTTCAATATTATGGTAATTACCTGAGTGAGGAAAGTATGAAAAAAGAATAATTATCATTGAGATGGTGACTTTTCTTTGGACAAATTTTATACCTACTTAACTTCATATTTGAATTACATAAAGTATACTGTGATTATTAATATAACTACCTACACAAGTCTTCTTTTTGGTAATAAACAGATTAACTGAATCAATGTATTTTGAAAAATATTATCTTCTACAGTAATTTAATTCATACTTCCTATTACTTCACACGTATGCACTAATTTAGTTTACAAAAGTTACTCATCAAATATTAAACAACGCTAATGAGAAAAATACATTTTAGCTGTGCCGTGCCAGCTAAAACCAAGTGTGAGGGGTTTATATATGAGTCAAGCCTTATGTTATTATTGTAGTATTTCTGTCTTTTTATATATATAATATTCTATCTTGGAACTACATTATGTCAAGCTTATTTTGTAACATATTATTATGAAGGAGCTTCTTTGTAGTAGTGAGACTGGTATAAATATTTAGTATACTTTACAATACAAAATGTAACCGTATAAGTAGAATTCAGTGTGATATTATCATTAGTAGTGCACCTAGCAGGTTACAGTTGTATTAAACCGGAAAATAAATTTTGTTAACTATGTATTACACATTGAAATAAATAAATATAATATAAAACGATAAGTGTGACTTATTTAACTAACTTGTTGGCGCAAACCGCTACACATTAAGACTTGCAAAATTAAGTTGGTGAGCTGTTAAAACTGCAAAGGCCGGAACTATGGTCAGTGAAAATGGCATGATTTTCTGCTTCTAAAGTCTGTCTAAAGCATTGAGATGAGAAACCGGGGTCACAGGAAACCTCAAGAGAAGAAAAGATCAAGTTCGATTCAGACCAGAACCGAATCATATAATGTGCTATTAACTTCACTTCTCATCTCTTTTTAAGGAAAGGAAGTTCTCGGAAAGAAAAAGGTTTGTGGGATAGATAGGAATCTTAAGTTCAGGAGTGAAGAACATATGAATCCATCCCTCCCACTGCAGCGCCAGGCGATCGGCAGAGTTCGGCTAGAGGTCAAAGGGTCTCCATTAACCAGCCTCTTCCGTTCCGACCCTGGACAAATCTTACTTCATGAACAGGCACCCCTCTTAAGTCACCAAAAGTAGCTTGACACTTCTTCTTTCGTATGGGTATATTTCGGTGGGGGGTCAGAGGCGAACATCTAGGTCGGTGAGCCAGTCTAGGGTCTTAGGCAAAGATATTAGAAGAACGAGATATGCTATGTTGGCCGCCGGACCGTAGGCGGAGTACTACCTAATTAGGGTACTTTGAACGGTATCGGGACGTGTACGCACAGAAATCTGTTCTATGTATTAGTGCGGATACCTTAGCGTAAGCGAAGGTGTGCAGTAGTATTGGTGAACAAAACCGGCGACACTGGGCAAAACAATTCCGCACAGTATGAACTGCTCATAGCACATCTCGTTCTTCTAATATCTTTGGTCTTAGGCGTCGCCCAGTGGACCTCGTCAATCCTGTCGGGGAATGAATGCAATGGGCATTCGTTGACCACTTTTTCAGTGGTCTGCACCGCACAGCATTCACACATCTTCATTCAGCTTGCCACTTGGAATCCTATGGCAGAGATGGGTTGGTCATCCAATGAATGGTTACCGGGGTGGCAGCGCTCATAGCCATACATATAAAATCATGAGACAGTATTTTCAATAAGATAAAATACATGTTTTTATTAGCCTGATTGCCAGAATGTAAACAACACTTTAGCGCAAATTTGTGAATACTTCCTCGAGTCCATAAAAACAATTTTACAAAAATAATTGTTGGAAGTTGACTTTTAAAAGAAGCACCCAACACTTCTTTTGTTTTTTTTAACATTCCCCGGCTACAAATAACCTGACAAAATTTGAACTTTTACTGTCATCATGCCAATATGTTGCTTGTGTAATGATGGAGGACTTTCATGATGCATGAAATAGGAATTCTAGATGACATAATATTTTTTTGTGGTCCCTCTAAACCAGAGTTCCCAACCTTATCTGGCTCACCGCCCACTTTTCAAATATTTGTTTTATTTATTGCATCTCACTATACAAAAATCATGTTTTTTCTCATAATATTTTTATTCAAAGTCTCCTTCCCCTCTCCGTTAAAACAAGTATGACAGCATAACGGGAAAAACTAAGCAGGGGAAATTATAAAAACGGCTATTCAGTTGAAGGTGTGGTAGTTATGGTTCCCACCCGGCCGTTGCGGGTTCGATATTCTACTAGTTTAGACCTCCATCATTGCGCAAGCCACACTTTCCACTACACGCAGTGGTGTACCTACGATTATTTGAATTCTTTAAGAAAACCCCCATTAGCCATTGAGACCACCACCACCCCTCCCCCCGGATCTCACCAATGTCCCCAGGGGGCCAACATTTCCCATTTCTCCAGAATGATTCGTGGATGGTTTGAAAACTTGTTAATCATGGAAAGAAATAATAATAAATTCCTGATGTTATCTCGACTGATCAGGAATATATTATCTAGACTGATCTATCTCCCAGCCTGCAGGACTAACTTACCAATGGTCATGCCGGTGAGGAGAGCAGTCTTGCCGATGAACAGAATCCATTTGGAAATCAACATATTTAGCATTAATGAAGCTGCCTTTTAAAGGCAAGCTCTGTTATTACTAGTACATATAGTTAATACCCACCTATTATATTTATTGAGTGGAAGGGGGTGCATGGACCAGATCTTCTCATTGCGTATGCTCACTGAGAAGTTTCTGGCAAAAAACCAGAAACTTTTCTGTGGCCACTAGATCTACAAAAAGCATATGACTGAGTCGACAGGAAAATGCTATGGAAGGTGTTGTCCAAGTATGAAGTGAATACGAATCTCAAAGAAAATTTTGTGGAATATGAAAGGGGCCATCTGCATCAATTTTACTTTAAAATTACATAGTGCAGATGGCCCCTTTTGCCATATTACTACCGAATTGAATTGAATGTTGGAAATCACCGCTCTTAACAAACATCCCCTTTGGTATCTAGCCTTATCTAAATTTGCCTCACCTCTATCCAACGTTCCATATCTTCGAGGTCTGAACTCAACTCTAATTTTCCATTGCCTTCCCTTTCTCCGTCCATATTAACCCTTAGGATACGACCAACTACAATAGCAGTTCAGTGAAATCATGACTACATTCAGGTGCACTGCAATGTGCAGTGTAAAGAGCTAGATTTTAGAAGTTTTTAACGCATTTCAATATTGTCCTTGAAAATTCCTAAGTAATTCTTTGACATTGTAGATGCCTGTCAATTATAAAATATTGGCCGTCTTTAAGAGTGAACTTGATTAGCCAAGAACACCCTTGAAGGTGAACACCCTTACGTGTAGATAAAAAATGATAGAATAATAATGATGTTTCCTCATAAATCATAATAGTCAGAAACATGTTTATTTTAAAAGGAAGTGAAGACAGGGCAGCCAAAGGGAATAAACAGCGCATCTCCAATTTAGACCTGAAATAAAGGCACACGCCTAATACGCATATTCGTTCTTACTCGATCGATTAAAACTGATAATTAAGAACAAATAAAGACTCGAGGCGATGTCCACATATGTGGTTTTACTCAATGAGATTGGCTTGACATTTACTGTATGTTGAATGGTTTGAGCCTCAGCATGTCTACAACGCGGCAGAAATGGTGGCTTTGCTCGCTCATGAGTAGTTTAAAGCGAAAGAACAGATGATACACTCACTACTTATTTCTGCATTCAAATTTGCAAATGGTTACCCGTTAATTACAAAAAATTACACATATGTGAGACAATCAATTTCTCCTTATGAAAGATTATCTGTAATGTATAGCTAGTTCATGGCTAGTTCTCTTCATTGGTGTAGAAATATATCATTAACAAAATGCAGTAACTTCATTTCGAACTTGATTTCAACTTAAATACTACTGGAAACAACTATTTAAGTCATGGAAAAACATGCAAAAAATATGTTCATTGTTTGGGTTATTTAAATTATTTACGCGTATTTCCTAACCTTCTAATAACTCAGATCCATCTCAGATCATAAAAACAAGAAAAAAATGGCCGCCAACTGTCAAAACCCGTGAAATTATGTACTTTGAGAAAAAAATGCAACTTCTACCACCTCCGCCTAAATAAAAAGTGTTTTTTGTAGTAATTACATTGATACAACCGGTTATTTTTTATTTTTTGTGTACTAAGCGTGCAGCTAAATTCTCCAACTTTTCCATTATTTTTTACATTTTTACATTACGTGTAGATAAAAAATGATAAAATAATAATGACGTTTCCTCATAAATCATAACAATAAAACATAAATAATAGTAGTCCAAAAAATTTTTGTTGACTCAAAGCAATTCGGCTGATGCCAAGAAAAGTTCATACGCAATCGATGAATCATTTGATTATTATCTTGGATATTGTACCGATTAACCTTTTATTTTCACTTCGTTCAACTAACTTCCATGATGACATCGATGACGGCGACGGCCCGATGACGATGACAGCAAATCTGACGGACGTGGTTTTAGAAAGTTGATGTTCGTAAAAGGTCTTATTATTATTTATCATTCAGACGTGTAGGTAGGGTCAGATAAGATAAATAAAATAGAATGCACGTTTATTGACGCTAATTTTTTTTAAAGAATTCAACCCGATAAAATTATTCACTAATAGTTTTTAAAGAATTCTAAAATTATTTTATTGGTTGTATATGACGTGTCAATAGATCCCAGTTATCTATTATTTGAAGAGGTACGAATTCTTGATGCGCGGCAACTGTATATAAGAAAAATTATTTTACATACACAAAAACATCGACACCACTATTCATCCATTGATCATCTCCACAACACCCGTCATGCAAGGAGGAATCCAGTAGTTCCACCCACTACAAACACATCACATGCACAAAGACAATACTCCTACTTAGTGCCTAAAGTGTTCAACCTCATTCCCGAAGCATGGAAATTGAAAAGTGCTAGCGCGTTGCGAAAATGGGTTAGCAATTGGCTTCTGGATATGGGGAGAGTCGAGAGCGAAATCACGCTAACACAAACTCACATATCTAATATTAACTAATAAGTGTTTAATTTTAAAAAAAGTTAGTTAAATTTTTTTTTTTAGCATTTATTTAAGCACTTAGATAGATATATAAAAATATATAATAGCGTTGATAATATTATGTTAAATTTTATGTTTTATCTTCCAAAAGGCTATTTTATACATAAGAGAGATAAGGATCTAGAGTCAGTTTTTATTTCAAGTTCAAAATTGGTTATTTTTGTTCCTAATACTTGATCTACATTGTTGTTATTATTTAAATTTAAATTTGCGAATCTTTTGCGCGGTTTTAATTCGATTACTGTATAATAATGACTAGCCATTTAATAAATAAAGATTCGAAATTTTAAAATTGGAAATTCATATGTCATACGGCATATATTCTGGTCTAGTAATGTGTAATTTCTATCACCTAAGAAATTCTAAACGTATAGTACTATAGGATTCATATGTCTTATACTGATTTATAAATGTGTAAATTCTAACTATACAATTGTAAATGTTCTACAAAATGCCCTGGAAAGAATCTCAGACTTGTGATTTCCCGAAAGAAACCATTCATCTGTTCTGAATGCAATTAATAATGTTATCCAAATTGACCCTGGTAATAAATTACATCTTTGCGATTCTTTCAAGGATAAAGAAACCATCCTGTCACTTCGAATGCAATCAACAATATTCTCAAAATTTGTTTTGACAGCATCGCCATTCCATTGTAAGAATATTATGTACTAAATACACAATTTGGCTGTCCTGAAACGGGAATTCTTCCCAGTTGGACAGACAAAGGTTCATTTTGTTTTGTATTGTTTGTAATTTATATATATATTTACAATATAAATATAAATCGATTTATATTTTGTTTCTAATCGTATCTTAAAATTTCTCAAAAAATATATTATTGCATCAATTAAAATAGTAATTAGTATTAAGGATAAAATAATATACCGGATATCCAGAAGTAAAGTGCGCTAACTTCGTGAGGGTAGAAATAAAAAATGAATAACTTTTTCCGAATTCCAATGTTTATTTTTTCCTTCAAAAATATTCTCAATCGAAGAATATTTATAATCACATACAAAGAATTTAACTTTTTAACCTAAAAACTACCTTAAAACATCGGAATTTCGAAAAAATTGATTCTTCTTTTTAACTTCTAAAATCATGTAAAATCACCACCCGAAGTTAGCGCACTTTATCCCCGGACACCCTGTATAGGTTAATAATACTGTAAGGTAAATTGGTAATATTGAATTGTTTGCATAGAAAAAAATCTTCTAAAAAGTATTTTTGTATTGGAAGCATCGATATATCAACTCAAAATATAGCGTGTTTTACAAATTCGGTCGAATAATTAGGCTCAACAATGAGTAAGCTCACAACCAAAGTGTACGAACACAAAGAACGCGTGTTTCGGCTTTCAGATTAGCCAGCGAGTAAGCGGCCGACTGGCGCAGGCGCGCCGACAAGAATGTTTGTATCTAAACGTGTGAGAACGCACATAGTGAAGGCAGGTTCAGATTCGTGTCCGCGCGCTTGCACGCCGAGAAGCTTTACCGGAATGAATTTTTATTCATTCCGGTTTATTTATTCCGCCATCTTATTTATCGGTTTATTTATTAATTCTTATTTATTCCGCCATCTTCTGATTCCCCGCCTCGCTTCGAAAGCACAATATAATGATAAACAAGTTTGCTCGTCAAAGACCGACGATCAACAGCAAGATTAACCCTTTATAGGTCATAAGCTAAAAACGGATAGTTTTGAGACCTGCAATATTAAGGTCTATATTTCTTTGTGTTAACTAGTTATAATCACCCTTATGGGTTGTAATCATTCTCAGGTAACGCACGGAGGTCTTGAATCAAACCACTCGCCCCGAAGTTCGTACATGTTGAGTAAATTTACGAAAACCGCGTCCTGGTCAGTTTCTAGACCTGCGTCCATTTAGCAACACGACAGCTGCCAGTTTTACAAGAACACTTATTTTTATGTTATTGTTTCTCTAACATTGAGAGTTATTTCTGAAAACAAAGTAAGTACATTTGTTATATACACAATACTGTATAGTTTTTGGATTTTTAATTAAAAATTGTATGTGGAATAATCGAGTAAAGTCAAATTATTTACCATCATGTCTAAAATCTAACCTCAAAAGCTAAAATGTAGGCCCTTTTTGATTATCATATTATAGACACTGCAAATAATTTCTTAACCACAATACTTTTAATGTCGTATGATAATATTATGTTCTTTTACAACTAATAATTATTTTTTGTGGATATTTTCCCGCCATCGAGTTTCTTGATGATATGTGTCATCCTTGATAAAATGATTTTCGTAAAAATTTCCTATCAAAATTATTGTTTTTGTTTTCATTCAAACTGTAATAATTATTTGAAATACATATCTCAAATTGAAGTAGAATAGTTATGGAATGTTATATGTATAAGTAAAAGCCTTTATTGCAGCGCAAAACTATGTTTTTACTTTGTTTTAGGATGGAAAATAAGAGTGGCGGAGGTTTTAGTGTGAAAGACCTTGAAGACATGGGTGAAGGTGCATTCCTATCACTATTTGAGGGAATTACGGAGGACCAAGCTGAGGATTCGGAGGTTGGAGGAGACTCCGATCCCGAAGATGAGATTTCCCAGGTTCTTTCAAGTCCTCGGGATTCAGTTCCTAGGAGCGCTGCTAAGAATAATTTCGATTCTAATCCTGTCAATGCGGTGTGCTTCAAGCTGATTGTTCTTCAGATGAAGACCCAAACATTCCCGATCAACTCTTTTATTTTTATTTTTTTCATTACTCCTTCTCCTAGTGCGACCTACTATAAATGGCGGAAACGAAGGCATCACGCGCCTCCCGAGTATACTTCTCACAAGTTTTCACAATTCGAAGGAATTCATATTGAGGTAGATTTGTCTTCACCAATCAATATTTTTTTCAATTTTGTTACTCACGCTATTCTGCAGCACATGATTGACGAAAGTAATAAATATGCTAGGCAAAAAAATGATGCCCTTGATTTATCCCTAGAGGAATTAAAAGCGTTCATTGGCATCATTATTATAATGGGATTTCACCAGTTACCTAGCTTACGATTGTATTGGTCAACCCATGCTAATTTTTATGTTGCCCGTATTGCAAAAGTTATGAGCCTCAGGAGATTTTTAAAAGTTATTCGTTTCCTTCATATGAATGACAATCAAAAAATGCAGCCTCGCGAAAGTTCGCTGTTTGATCGTCTACATAAAATAAGGCCACTATTGACTCACTTCAGTGCCGTATTTAGGACTGCATTTTCACCAAGCAGATTTCTTTCTGTAGATGAAAGTATGATTGGTTTCAAAGGGAGATGTACACTAAAACAATACATGCCTTTGAAACCAATAAAGCGAGGATTCAAAGTTTGGGTGATATGTTGTGCAGTTACTGGGTACATGATCAACTTCCAAGTTTACGAAGGAAAAGAAGTTACATCTCAACACCCCAAAATTGGTTTAGGAGAACGTGTTGTGATGCAATTGTCACAGATGTTTGAACATTTGGGATATTGTTTATTTTTTGACCGCTTCTTCACTTCCATTCCTTTACGATCGAAGTTACTAGCAAATAAGTTGTTTGCTTGTGGCACGATTCAAACAAACAGAAAATTTTTTCCAAGTGCAAAAATTAAGCAAGATAAATACATGAAACTTGGTGAGCACGACAGTGTTATGGCAGATTCTATATCTGTAACAAAATGGAAAGACAGGGGTACGAAAGCAGTTTGCATGGCGTCCAACTTTCACGATCCTTCGAAAACAACAACAATAAAACGAACCAACAAGCAAGGCGGCAAAGATGATGTGCCCTGTCCGATAAGCATAGCAGACTATAATAAGTATATGGGAGGAGTTGATCGATTTGACCAACTTGCTTCATCATATAACATAACGTGGAAATCAAGGCGGTGGTGGTTAAAAATCTGGTATTACCTTATTGAATGTGCTTGTTAATTCGTACACTTTATATAGGGAAACATTGAAGAAATTGGATAAAGAAAAAAAACCTATTACACATCTTCACTTCCGCAACCAATTGGCTGATCAGTTGATAGGATCTTTTACTTCAAGAAAAAGGATTGGTCGTCCTCAGACTTCATTAGCTAACGATATCAATTCTAATCATTATCCTGAAAAATGTACACTTCGTAGATGTGGATATTGCAGCACAACGCTGAAAGTGGTACGAAGCTCAGTAGCATGCAACATTTGCAAAGTAGCTCTTTGCATACCGTGTTTTATGCCGTACCATTTATCTGGTCAAAAGAAGAAACTAACGAAGCCTTAGAATTTGTTAACATTTTATGTCGCACCATGTATCTGATCAAAAGAAGAAACCAACAAGGCCTTAGAATTGTTAATTATTTTTTGTTTATGATTTTATGTTGTACCATTAATCTGTTCAAAAGAAGAAGTCTTCGAGGCCCTAGAACCGTTTATTATTTTGAAATTTTTTTATAAAATTATCAAAGCAGTTATTCTCTTGTAACGCAAATAAATAAAACGACATTTTTTCTCACCAAACTGTCTTTTTGTAATGTAAACAAATTTTTTATAAAATATATTTTTTTTTTACCTAAATGGACACTGGTCAGAAAAAAGACCGCTGGAAAATCGAAAAATTTCAAAAAGACTAAGCAAAAAAAAAAAAAAAGAAGTTTTTTCTGTTCATCAAAATGAATATAGTATTCATAAATAAAACCATTAAGGGTGTATCGTTAAAAACAAAAGTTGTCCTATAAAGGGTTAATGCTTCTTGCGACCTTTTGACTGCGAAAAACATTCACTTTCTATTTTTAACATGTTTTCGTTATCCAGATTTTGGAATCAATAATTTTGGTATTGGTGTAATTTTTAACATCCACACGCCCTTTCTAGACATTATTGGTCGATGATTGGAAGCCATGAATGTGAAAATAGAGAATGGATGTCTTCATATTTTTGTTTTAGTTCCTTGCTTTACCTACAGTAAGTAAATTGTCGTTGTTCCCTCATAAATAATTAATTAATTTAAATAAATCTACGACAAGTGGCTCACCAGCAAGAGGAAATCGGAAGATATTTTGCTAATATAACACACGATTTGCACATTACAAGTCTGGTATGTAATCTCGTACCGCCTTGCCATCTTGGCAAATACAATAAGAACATGAAATATTTTTATTTTGTTTGGAATTTCTGGTACAGTTGCGAACACGCATTTGTCATTGCTACTATTCTGCCTACTCGCGCTAGATTCACGTCGTTACGTTGACGCTTGCGCTTTGTGAGGGGCGTAAAGTCGGCCGCCATATTGTGAATTCTTTGGCCCCATTTATTTTTGTGGTAACTCGATTTCATCCGGAGAATCCGTTTGTGTTTGTGCCATCAAATTTATCTAAAAGTGTAACGAATCATCCGTGCTCTGTTTTTGCTATCTATTTTCATCACTAATATACATAATCTGCTTTGTGGAGAAGTTTGTATCACCCTAATAGGGTGTAAATTCCAACATCCAAAATGGGCACCCGAGATGACGAATACGACTATTTATTCAAAGGTACGTAAAATTACCTTTCTTGACTATATTTTCTGTCGATTGACTCCTGAATCTTAGACGCTTCCTACTCTACTTAATTATTTTCATTCAGTTGAACTGTACACCTATTTCTTCGATTTGTTAAAATGTCAATACTTTTTTTAACAGCCTACAAAAGTTATCAGACGTCAATAATTACCTTTGTTTTTTGTCATGTCCGTTTAAATGTTGGTAATCTATCTCCTAAGTGTAATTTTTTCGTTGTTTTCTGCAATAATAAGTTGTTTCTTTGTTGCACAGTTCTGACAGTCGATTTTTTTTACCTCGAAATTTTATTCTTGTTCGTTTCATTGTCATCAGCTGATGAACCTGTGGGTAATCAACCGTAATAAAACTGCCCGTAAGGAATATCGATTATTAACGAATTACGCAATTTTTATAAAATTGTTTTTACTTATATTTTTTGTAATTACGTATCACTATTTTTTATCGTTTGCGACGTAGGTAGTTAATTCTGAACAAACCACTTTTTTGTTTTGCAGAATATATCAATATATTTATAGTATTATAAACACAAACATTCAATGACTGGGATAATATGTGCCTAGTTCCATCAGAGTATCTTCTCTTTTGTTCAAAGAAAATTTTAAAAATATACTTTGAACGTCCTTATTTACTAGTTTATCCACAAAATATCTATTCTACTACATATTTTACATTTCCGCGTAGTTTTCCAATTTTCTGTAAAAGTCCAGGAGGCTATATGAATAATTAATCGTTTTGAAGGTCACATAGCATCTAGACAACAATGTACCAATGGGTTTATGCATATTTGCAAGTGTTAGATTATCTTCTACAATACTTGAGGATCACAACTGATAAAAGCATTCTAGTTCAGAAGTAATGCTATATCAATGGAGTGCCTTGATCAAAATATCACTTTCTTCAATGCTATTGTACAACCCATATTTGCTACAACATGCTTCATAAATATTATAAATAAAGGATAAACTGTTTATTTCCCTTCAGATTCTTATCACACGTACACCGCCCAGTTTAGTATTCACCTCTTGCTCCCTATAACTTCAATACATTTTCCCACCATGAACTCTGCAAGGATTATAATATCCAAGTTATATTTTCGTTGTATCATCGCCTTTTTGGCTGTCTCACAAATATGAAAATCTGAACCAATAATTTCTCTTATCATATTATTTAATTTAATACCTAGCCATACTAAAATACACACCAGAGTTGTGTTAGATCCCTGACTATGGCTGTTGTATTAATTTGTCATGTATTCGCTTGTTTATAAATTCAAATAATATTGTTTTGTAACAAATTTCTCCTTTTGTCAATTATTCTTCTTCCTTTGTTAGAAGTCTCCAATAATTCACAACTTGAATGTATCCTTTGCCACATTATGATAATGTACTGCTTACAAATCCAAATTCTATTCAAGCCATAAAAAATTTCAATTGGAACTCCGTAGCGCTCTAGATAATATTATTTTTGTCCCAGTCTTCTATTGATATGACCTTTACTCTCCACATTGTTATTCAATCCTAATTAAACCATTGTATTCTATAGAAACTGCCTTTAGAATAATACACCAGAGTCTACTTTACTGTTATTATATTAGAGTTCATTTTTATAACTTTTCTCACCTGAGAAGTAAATTTACCAGTCTATTGAATAAAATACATTATGCAGCTTTTTTTACTAGGTGTCTTCATTGTTATTACCATCAGTAGACAATGGAAGATCTTTTTATACTTATTCTGCTTTATGTTGTTGAGCCTGTCCTTTCACTCGTCTAGCGTAAACTTCTTAAGATCAAAACTTAATCCCGATAATGTAAACCTAGATAAAATCCACAGCTAACATTTTGTAATTTGAATATGGAAATTATGCTTATTCAATAAAAAAACGAGAAAAACAGACTTGTGACACCATTTTTCCAGAGTTGGAATATTTTTACATTTTTATGGTTCTGTGAGTGACCTCATATTTCTCTTTGACCCCATTTCATGTTTTTGTTCACTTAATCTATTCAACTTAAATTTTCTAAGAGGCATGCATTGTGTTTTATAAATCATTCATTCATATTTATGACTTTCATTTATAAATTTTGTCTTAAAATAATAACTGTTTACATGTATTTATATTTTCAAAACCATTTTTTTTTTTTTGATGATGTAGGTTACATAAATACCAATTAAGTCTGCTTAAGCGTTCAACCAATGTTATAATATGATTGATTGGTATTTATCTAAGTGAGAGTTATAAACACTGACATAATGTAACTTCCCTTTCACTTGGAATATCAAATATTCACAGTTTTTATAGTATTTTAACTCAACTATCGGTCTTTTCATAAAACTGATTTTAAATATGAGGGCTTATAATTAACGTTCCCTCAAATTTTTCATTTTGTTGCTCCCTATCAGCTTATCTGTACAAGATATGAAAGAAAGCGCCCTTGAGATGATTTTACACAAAAACGTCGCTATATAAATCATCCAATTACTATTATTATTATTAAAGAAAAAAGTGAGTGTGTAGATGCGTCGGTCAAATTAAATGATCATATTAACGTACCCTGAAATAATACTTATTAAAAGAAATTATATTTAGGTTGAAAAAAATAAAAAAATTTCGTTACCTGTTAACTCATATTAGAGCTGTACAGCTTCAGAGGTAGAATCATGGGATTCTAATTATTAGCTCAGGTAGGGTCGGCAGATTATGCCTTTACACCGGGGGACATTCAACAATTCAAGACTCCACTCTCTCGTCAAATGAAACACCTAAATGGGAATAATTAATGAGTGTATTTACAGGTCAACAAGCACACACATAGTTATAACACAAAGAGGGCACACAATATACCTATATCCTAAATTATTCCTGGCTGATTGAATTGAACAAATCTCTTTTTCATATTGGCTTTGTCTGGCAGACGTCTTTAACAGGCTTCTAAATAGGCACATAAAATGGCAAAGGTTTGGTACAAGCTTACATGAGATGTCCTGGGAATGCAGGAGTTGCTAGGCCTGCGAGGTGTTACTTCCAGACATTGTAGAGTGGAAACCAGGGTAGTAATCATCTACACGCGCAAAAGTGCGCGGGCTAGACTCGGGCCATGATGAGGAGGCCGGAGCCGAGCGCACAGTGTCCGAGGCCAAGTCGTGAGTTGAAAAAGCATGTGATGTCGCGGCCAAGGCTAGTGTTGGAGAGCATTTCGCTATTTTAAAATGTGTTTGAGAGATCTGTTACGTGACAACAAGCAAAAGAATTAAACGCAACTGAAATAACTCAAAGACCTTCAAACAAGGGATAATTCATAAAATGTTTATTCAAAATACTTAACATATGGTGCAAACACCGAGAATCTATTAAAAATAGGGTTATTTTTGTGAATACTTGCGCAAAACAAAAAATCTGATGACACATTCCTTTCTTTGAAATGTGTGCGGAAGATGAAAACATGTGTGCAGACAATTTTTAACAAATGTGTGGCTGCACACCTTAGGGAACATTGCTTATAGGGAATAATCAAAGAAAAACATTTCTTACAGGAAAATGATGCCAAAACTAATTACATTACCATCTATTCCCCTCATTCTATGCAACTACTCTAGCAAGTGTTTTCTATCCCTTCAAAATACTACGTAGGAACTATTTATTAACTAACTAACTAACCATCACGCCGTTTTTCGACAGGGGTAGGCAGAGAGGACGGACCGCCAAACAACTCGGTCTTGGCACAGACTTCTTGCCTCATTCACATTCATATATACTTTTCTATTATTCTGACTCTTGCCATGTCTTCCTCGGTGGCGTCCCCGACTTCTGCTACCATTCACATTTGCGTTGTATATTACTTATTACTAATTTGTATTATTTTTTCTTTTTCCAGTTGTACTAATAGGAGACTCCGGTGTGGGAAAGAGTAACCTACTCTCTAGATTTACAAGAAATGAATTCAACTTAGAATCTAAATCAACAATAGGTGTCGAATTTGCAACGAGAAGCATAGAGGTGAGCAAAATAATTTTTAAACTTCAGCAATACCTTTCCCCCACATTGCTATGCGGGAACTTTACTTCTAAAATATGCTAATTTCTTTTGTCAAAGCGTGAAACTGTCTACAGGTCTTCTGGTACGGAGATGCTAAATATAAAATTGAAATTTTTAAGTATTAAAAAAGTCATGTGAAATTTGGAGCATTTTTTTTTCATTGTGTCGAGTTTTCTGAAACATTAATGCATTCATTCTGTTTTTACACGATTTTTATATAACACGGTCACAGAAATGCATTCAGTATTAGAATTCCCGATAGGGAAATGAATTATGACATATTTATGTAGTTTTGATAAACTACATATTTGGAAGTCTTCTCTGTAGCAACTTTTATATTTCGCATTACCCGTACCAGTCGCCCTGTACAGTTTGACTTGGGAGTTTATTCACAGTAATCCTTTGTTACCCAAATTCTTTTACTTGTGATGAATGATTGATTGTCGTTAGAATCTTCTTTTATTATAACTGTTTCACAGCTTCAATTAAATAATATACCATTGGTGAGAAGTCTCCATTCCATACCAACCATACACATGCATTTGGATTCATGTGGTGTAAAGTTTCTTAAAATTCTGTTTCTGTGGAGGAGAAAATCTATTAGGTTTTTAGATAATGACCAATCTAGCACATTCCATTTCAGTGCTCCCATAATAGTGGTACCCGCATCTGTCTGCCAATTTAAAATACAGTCATACAATGGTTATTGTAATCATAGGGGTGCATTCATTCCTCACAATAAAACAAAAAAACGTCAAATGTTTTCTCTCATGAAGAGAAAAATTTTTAACCTTTTGTAATACGTAATTACTTAAAATTGGTAACATGCCATGTTGGTGTTTGATCAACTGCTATGTTGTTTTCCACTTTTCCCGAGCTGAATTTTAACTCGTTCTTAATCCATACACACATTTTTACAAATTTGACAAATGACCTGGCAATAGAATACATATACCACATACATGGATTGATTTATTGATAAAATTGAATTTCTTTACATCACTGTATGGCGGTATTTTGCTTGGCAATTATTAGTGATAAGCATTCTCGTTTACAACTTGGAGGATAAGAGCTCAATCTCAATAATAGAATTCAAGCTTGTCCCATTTTCATAACAGAATAACAAAGAAAGTACACAATTGAGAATATTCAAACATTCAATAGAATTACTGTTTCAAATTTATTTCTTTGAATGTTTTGTTTGTTACACATTTTCAATCTAGATTATCAGAAATCAGGTGAAATAGAATGCTATTGGTTTATTAGTTTTGGCAATGATTATAATGTGGATTAATGCTGACTCATGTTACATTCTTTCATTCTTGTTCACCCACACAAGGCTAGAGCGGCCGAATTATAAAGGTGTCAGTTTAACTTCCTGTACAGCAAAAAAACTATTATGTGCACAGTTACAGTTCCTTCCTTAATAATTTCCTTAACCTCTCAGAAAAGGACTTTTATTTACTTTGTGTTCCTTTGCGATCTGTCAAAACGCGAAAATTTTTGTGTTATTCACGAGTTTTGTTAAAAGCTTCATTACTCACGTTTTGGGAAACGTAGCCTCATTCTAAAAAATGTTTTGGAAAGATTATGAAATTCACTATCGTATTGTTTTGTTATACGTAAATATTTGCGTGTCTAAATATACATTTTCTGAAAACGTCAAAAATATGTAAAAATCGCTGACCATTATTTCAAAGCTGTGAAAAATGTACTTTTTTCTGAGTATCATAAAGAAATAACACTTTATATATTGAAGAAATATAATTAAAAACTATTAGTCACCTCAAAATATTAACCGTCCAAACTAAAATATTTTTAATAAATTATTTAAAAACGCAATAAATTATGAACGAACAAGATGACAGTTTCAATCGACTCAGATAATGCACCTCTAGATTCCATAGATATTCTTGAATGCAGACGCGTAGCGTTATTCATTATCGATACTGTGTTTTTTAAATCATGGCAATCCGTATACTAGTGATGGAAATAAATCGATTTTTGTAAAATCTCGCGCGTTTACGTGAAAAGACGTACTAATGTCTTGACCGCTATTATCATATTTACGTCTTTTGACGTTCTAATGTTCCGAGTGGTTAAGGTTTTACAGGAATGTTATACAAGGTTTTAACAATAATCGCCAATATATTTTATAGGTCAGGGTCAATTTGATATTTGAATTTTGCATTCAAATTTACTTTCCTTTCATTGTTTTAAGTATAACTGAGTTTGGAACCTTTATCCTAGTTTGCTTATAATGTATTTTATCACATCCACGGACACCGTGTCTATTGATTTCGTTTTAGAGAAGGTGAGATATGATCATATTTACATACTTGTCTTAGTCGGGCATGCGATATGACACAACGTAGTGAAGTTATGTTTTATATTGTAGTAGTATGTAGCCTGTCTATTTGTGTCAGAACACGAACACTTCACATCCAGCGAATACATTTTTTGTAACTGATTTCCATTGACTTCACAAAATACGTCTTATCCAGTGGCAGTTTGTACTTGTACACAAATGGGTAATGCTCTAACAATGTAGTCAGCCAATCCCCTACGCCAGGTCGCGTAAGGAATACTAGCAATTTTGAAGTTTTTTACGACCTGCTGGAATTATCGGTGTCTGAACTATGAACTAAAGTGGCGTCAATCTCAGTGTGACAAATAAATGTATTGTGTCTTTGGATATTTCCGCATCGTTGAAGAGTTCCTAGGTGAGCACCGTTTATGTTTTGGAGAAATTTCAACACCAATTCCGATTCATTGTCAATGTCCATACTCCGCGCGTATAGAAAATCGATGTGTCCAGGAGATATTTCTCGATGACCGATATGGAATCCACTCACACCACGTGACTTACGACACGTGATGCAAATAACAAAAATTAGAGCTGATTGAATTCCACTTAATATTTTTATAGTATTACATTTGTAGTACTGCTTTGGTGTTTGGTGGTATTGGTTGATAATTATTATTTTTAAATTGACGAAATTAAGCGAGGGCGTTGCTCAAACGCTCCTTAGCGCTAGCCGCCACTGGTCTTATCACGATCCTCTGTTTTCCGGCATTTTCTGGCAAATGTCCGTCAAAGTGTTAACTCTTTGATTGATTTTACAAATTTTCATTTTCAAGATGTCAAATCTCTTTTTTTAAGAGAGATAGACAATGACCCTTAACCTGCAACTGCTACAACTTAAAGTTCAGTTCATGAATCTGTACTTACCTATTGTAAATATTTTTTCCTTTTTTCTCATCCTTTCATCAGAACCAAAGTAAAAGATATTAATTCAACTGCATCCGAGTATTTTTATACTTTAATTAAAATTTTTGTTTTTGCATTTTTGCATAATTATTTTGTTAGATAATTTGCATTTTAGACAGATAGCAAGCTTAGGTATGTGACATCTTTTGGGCAGTCATAACTTGTTAATTTTTGAATGAATTAGTGTGCACAGCACCTGGATACACAAATTATTTACTCGTAATTTCATTATTATATTGTGTTTGTGAACATTACGGCTTGAGAATGTCAAAGCTTAGGACGGGTTGTTTCGGAAAATTTGAACAATTCTTCCAAATTCCAAGTTAATTTTGAAGTTCTTTGAAAGATTTTTCAAGTTCTGTTATCATTTCAGTTCTGTCAAGCAACTAGCCTATAATGTTATAATAACAGAACTTGAATGGGACTTTCACACAACACGAAAATGAACGTTGAAATTTGATGAATTGTTCAAACTCTCCGAAACAACCCATCCTTAGTCAAGTATTTGACTATTGTACTGAACAGAACAGTTACTTCCTGTTACAGGGAATGCTAAATAGGCAGAAGTATATTCCGTTATAATTAGGACACAATTAAAACAAGTAATTATTATTCTTTCTCTGTTTTTGGAATGTCCAAGCTTAAACAAGTATGGAATCAATATCTTCATATGGCGGGGACTTATACACTATCTTAGGTTATGTGTCACACATGGTGAGGTGGTATTGGTGACCTGTCAACACCCACACCGCTGTCTGTAGGGAGGTCATTGCTTGGCATGACAACTCCATTATTTGTGAATGTATCTCTCTTAAAATCCACAACTTATTGGATTATATTATTTTCTGGCCATTTTTCATTTATTATTATTTTTGAAGTGGCTTTATTTTACAATTCTGTAAATATGCTAATCTTTATTGGATTAACTACGTATGTTATTACTCACACACGGTCGAGTCAATGCTCAGTAAAAATGTTTACCAATTTTTTCTTTGGTGATATTTCTTCTCTAGGTAAATGTCACTTTGTGTGTGTGTGTTTTTTTTAAATTTTATTTTATTTTTATTTATGTGTTTTTTTTTTAATTTTCGTTTATTTTTATGTATGTGTTTTTTTCAAAAAATTTCTTTATTTTTATTTATTTGTTATTACAAGAGTCCCAACTGCTCCTAACCATCTGGAGCGAGTGAGACCATGACATCCCCAGTTGGGGTATATTGTGAGGCCGAAGGTAGTGGGAAAGGGAAGGAGATTGATTGACAAGTATACTATATACAATTTTAAATGAGTAAATTTTGAAACAGCACAATCAAATTAAATAAAATTTACTTGCGCACGCCGGGATTTGAACCCCCCAACCTCTGTCTTGCTAGTCGAGAGCCATACCCCTCAACCACGGAGGCCGTGTAATAATCTATTTTTATAAATTTACACTTGTGATGAAATGCTCTGAGATGCCTGGTTTCAATACCGCATTTAAATGCAGCCTCATTCTGACTAGCTGTCAAGATTGTCTTGGTAAATAATAATAACCCTATTATTGCATTTTATCATATCAATTAAATTTCCTCCTTGCATTTAGAATGACACAAATATGCCACAATAGATTGTGTGCCTGATAGATCAGGGAATGTGAACGCAGTAAGAGATTTATAGAGCCAAGTTCAATGTGAGACTACAGTACAATTATGTTAACCATTGCAGATAATCAAAGGCTGCTCATGTAGGCACAGTCTAATGTATGTGTGGCCATGTTACTATGGTTACACTTCCAATGCTAACAGACCGTGACGCTTGGAATGTTCACACTGGACTGACTGCATTCGATTCATGCAAATCTATCCATACACTCCGCATATTTCTCCAAGTACTTTCTTTGCGTTTATTTCGAATACAGGTCAATGTTTTTTAATAGTAAAAAGTTTAGTATTTAATTTAATTATTTTTATCTTCTTTTTCACGACTAAGAGTCATCGAGAAATGGATGAAAGATAGTTATTTTTTATTAATTTAATTTTATCATGGAACATTTCAAATCAGCCAACAGATAGTGAAATTCCACACATATTTTACTTTTTCATTTAAAAAAACGACTATAATGTATCAAATCAAATCTTCGGTATTTTAGATTATCATTGTTGGCCATAATGGGTTCACAACATCAGATTTTTGTAAAAATTTATTTTAATGTTGGCCATAGTGGGTTCACAACATCAGATTTTGCTAAAATTTATTTTAATGTTGGCCATAATGGGCTCACAACATCAGATTTTTGTTAAAATTCAGTTGATAAAAAATTTATATGTATCTGGGAACCCTCTTCCAACATCAAAATTGGTTACGACACGACAGTCCTGCGAAGTACGAGGAAGAAGGACTATAGAAATGATGTTATTGTAAGAGTACAGTATTGGCAGGTCAAAACCACTGGAAGAATGAGATATCATTCATATACATATTGAAATACTTAGTGCAACTCGTAAGTAACCAGCTCAGGCACCGGGCTCCGTCCAATCTAGAGTCAAGTCGGCCTCAGAAGCTAACACGCCAAACGCGCACCCAACATTTGTACTCGGTTGACATTTCTCACATGAGAATGAGTCATATCTACGACTCATTCTTGAGTTCCACAGCTCGATTGTGGAGCAATTTGCCGGTCTCTGTTGTCTCCCTTCCACAATACGGTTCTCTTCAAGACTCATGTTCACTTCTTCCTCCTCTCAAAAAGACCCTCCACACAGCATCTCCAAAGATAATGGTCATGAAAGAAATTACTTTGTTCAGGGTCTCCTGGGTGGAGTTAAAAAAGATGTAGTATGGTCAGTTAATACTTATACTTTTTTGTTGCTTGAACAAAATTAAAATAATATTTCAGTTTTTCCTATACAATAAAAAAATATTGACTCCTAAATGTATCCTGAAATTAGTGCCTTTCACCTAGTACCACAAGTTCGAATATGCAATGTCATTATTTGCTGAAGCCCATTTGGATATTATGGTTACATTTGGTTATTGATTTTATTTATGGAAAATACATTATGTAATGATCTATTTCCATGTCATGTTAAAAGATCTTTATGCACCTCTGCGTTTGTTTGAATTTTAAGTTATTTATTATTGACCTTAGTTTTTTTACTATCTTTATTTTTGAGCCTCGTCAAAGAATTTTCGTTTGAAATGTTAATTCACCATTTTTTTTTTGCATCTTGATTGTAAAGATTTTTGTCTTGTTTGAAGTTGTCACATTCAGAATGGTTTGTTATTTATTTCCTTTTATTTCTCCTTCATTCGGGATAATAACCATTTAATAGACAGTGGATTTTTGCCCTTTCAAATTGGCATTTTATTTTTAAATTTGTGTTAGAGCAACACAAACTCTCGAAAGTTGGGTTTGTAGCATGAAATTTGTACATTTTTTTTACTGTCTGGAATTTTTTAGCTTAGTTTACACAGAAGGCATAAAATGAATGAAGTCACTCTTATTATTAAGAATATGAATAAGAGATGGTAGGATCATAATATATTTTTGTTGAACACATCAAAATATTAATCAGACACGTAAATACTCAAAGTATCGCTCTGGTGAAAAACCATCTTTCCGAATAGAAATGATGCTTGAAATTACTTTAACTGAGTTTAGTGACCAGATCTGAGTTACAGTCCTTCCTCATCCCCTCCCGTTTTCTTCAGTCTTTTTATTTTATTTAGAGGTTTAACATTAAAAAATTACAAAAAAATAACAGATTATATACCAACCATCCAATAACAGTGTTCAACAACATGTAAGAATAAAACAATAAGTTGGAATGTAAAACAACAAGAGACAATAATGTTTGGGTCAAGTGAAGTTAAGTGAGAACAAGAGATTTAAGAAATTTGGTAAATTCTGGGGGCTATCGCTAAATATGTCCAGAATCTTGCCGCTACAGTGGATTTTATAAAGTCGGCACATTTACACAAGAGGTTGGTTGGAATGTTAAGTTGGTTCTTTGGAAAGGAGTATGGAAAGTTTTGGGGTTTCTAAGTAGATGGTGTTTGATATTGATTGTGGCCAACACGGAAGATTCTACATGGTTATTATTTATAATTTTGAAAAGTAATTTGATCTGCAATCTGTAAATTCGGATTTGGGATGTCTTAGTCTTTATTCTCATAAATAAAAATTGGGTTAATAAGATGAAAGCTCAATGAAACTTAGGTGAGGCAGATGGGCAGTACTAGTAAATGGTAGTATCTTGTAAACTAGAAATCTAAGTTATGTTTATTAATTTCAGGTGGACGGCAAGACGATAAAGGCGCAGATCTGGGACACGGCGGGCCAGGAGCGGTACCGCGCCATCACATCGGCCTACTACCGGGGGGCTGTTGGAGCACTGCTGGTGTACGACATCGCCAAGCACCTGACCTATGAGAATGTGGAACGCTGGCTGCGCGAGCTGCGCGATCACGCCGATCAGAACATCGTAATCATGCTCGTGGGAAACAAGTCTGATTTGCGCCATCTCAGGTAAATAACTTGAATCTTTATTGTCTACACTCTTTAGTCAAACTGCCGAGTGATGAATATTGATCAGATAATTCAACCTAAACTGAATAACGGTCATAATACAATCAATTGTAATGACTGTTGCTGTAGAAATGAGACAGTGTAAATTGTTGAATGTAGTCTGAATGCTGTAGAAATTAGATCCCTGCGATATATGGTGTAAAATCATGTATAGTTGTTTGAAAAATGTGGAGATTCGCAAAGAATGCAAGGCTGATGTAAGCATAATGATTATTATGTAAGGGATATTTAGATGATTTGGGCATGAAGAGCGAATGAACGAAGAAAAGGAGTGTAAAAAAAATATAAGATGCAAATGGTAAAAGAAGTCTGGGACGCCCGAAGAAGACATGCTACTATGGCTTAGGATGAAATCGCTGGCTTACCTTCAGCGATCGGGTGCCCATAGATTATCTGACTCCAATTTATAAATCAAAACACATTGTTGTAAATGATTGTAATAAACTGAACTTTATTGTTAATTTAAATTTATACACGAGTCAATCGTAAATTTATCAGAAGGAAGAAAATAAGAACGAACTGTCAACAAAGAAAGGTAGATCCTGAATAATATTAAAAATGGCCAGCGTCCGCAGCTAGAGGCGGAACGAGGCAGTGTGGCGATCCTTCAAATATTGCCTGCAGTAAAAAAGAAGATTCTGCGTAAATTGTTGTTAGTTCTTATTCCCTACAATACGATCAAGTGAACTAAGTACTTGAGCCAGGCCATGTCAAGAGTCAGAATAACAGAAGAGTAAAATTGAAGGAGTGTATGCCAAAACTGATTTGTTTAGCGGTCCATCCCCTCTGTCTACCCTGCGGAGAAACAGCGTGATGGTTAGTTAGTTCTGTCGCTGATTTTGTCTAATTTTCGTTACAAGGGATTTGAAGCAGGGCAAAGTTTAGTTCCTTCCCTATCTTGTCTTCCTTGCTCTTCTTCCACATTCCTCAAGTAATGTTTCTTATTTGATTGATGCGCATCATCAGGGCAGATGTGTTCTGCAAGGCTGTTTGAAATGTTGACTTAAGCAGGAGGCCTAAGTCTAATATCACCACCTTATTTGCTAAAATAAACCTTTGGCAAATTTAAAATTTGTAAAATAATGTTGACAAACTCTTTGTTTCACTGCTCCACGCTTCAACTTCCTTCCAGAACCCTGGTTTTAAGACTGCTCCAAGCCATACCGAATGACCTATGTTACCTAGAGCCAAAATTATTTATCTTACGTAGAATCTGCACCTCTTTATTAGGTAGGAGCTCAACTTTTCACATTTTGTGCATTCGTGTTTTAAATTTATGTTTTCTTGATCATTTTCTTGTATTGTAAATAACGCTTTATCTTCGAGCTTACTATTATTGACAGAGTATTTAGTACTACAGTCTCTCGTGTCTAGGATGAACGAAGTATGTATGAAGAATGATTTGATGATGAATGTAAGTAAGTCTAAAGTCACGATGTTTGAAAGAGAGAGTACGAAAACAGTGTGCAATATAGTTGTGAATGAGGAATACTTGGAGCAGGTGGATGAGTTTGTATATTTAGGAAGTATGTTTATGAGGGATAGGAAGGCTGACAGAGATATTGTAAGAAGAGTAAATGCAGGTAACTCCATTAATGGAGGACTGAACGCAGTAGACGCTAACAAAAAATTGTTCAAAGAAGCGAAGCTAGCAGTCCACAATGGAGTACTGCTACCTACCCTGATGTAAGGCAGTGAGGCATGGAACTGGCAGAGGAAAGGATGAAAGTAGACTGAATGCTGTAGAAATGAGATCACTGAGGGGTATGTGTGATAAAACAATGTATGATCGTGTGAGAAATCTGGAGATCCGCAAAGAATGCAAGGCTGATGTAATGGTTAAGATTAAGAAAGGGACGCTTAGATGGTTTGGGCATGTACAGCGAATGAGCGAAGAATGGAGTGTAAGAAGAATATATGACGCAAATGTAAATGGTACCATAAGTCGGGGACGCCCGAGGAAGACATGGCACCATCAAGTGAATCAGATACTTGAGTCGGGCCATGTCAAGAGTCAGAATAATAGAAGAGCATGTACAAGATGATGTATAAATGTGGCAAGGAGTGTGTGTCAAGACCGAGTTGTTTGGCGGTCCGTCCTCTCTGCCTACCCCTGCGGGGAACCGGCATGATGATTAGTTAGTTAAGAGTTTTTAGTAATAATTACTATTCCAATTTTTTTCTTGTGCAACTTAGTATTTATATGTAAATGAACCTCTACAAGAGAGAGCCCAGTGCGAATATCATTATCTCTACTTTTTACAAGAAAAGGAGGACAATAAAACATTTATTGATTATTATAACCAATCGTCCCTTTCTTTTACCGCTTAATCCATGCAACACAACAACTATCATGACCGCTGAAAACCCTTTGTTTAATGTTTATGTTGGACCTTTATAAAAATCTTCTTCATTTAATCATGCTGGTGAACTCTTGTTTATTTACTAAAATCGTTTTTATTCTGTGGTGACTCATCACTGGACACACGCGCAGCCACTATGCTTTGCCCAGGCTCTGACGCAATCATGTACTCTCGCATTATAACATCCGGAACTTTTCAGCAACCGATAAGAAATTACCTTTACAAGCATTATCGCTACTAGACAGCCCGCGACTTCTTGGCGAGGGTTCTGGTGTTGATAAGATGAATTAGCACTTCTCAAGTTACGGATTGTCTGGATCGCACTAGATTGTTCTCGTTATCTACGAGACCCCCTGGACGGCCTCCATCTATAAAAGCCACTCATGCGTTGAGCACAGGAGATGCATGTTTCACCCTTTGACATTCACTCTTTGAATACAAGTCTTTCTCTGTTCTCGTTTTTTTGTTCATCCTGTGTTAATTTTAATTATTGGGTATGGTAATAAACAATTGAACATACAGCTTTTAAAAAAAAATTGTTATCACAATCCTGAACACCAAGAGTCCCAACAGTTCCTAGCATTTGCCATCTGGTCCTCCTTCCACAAACATTATTAAATTTCCGCTATACTATTTTAATTAAAGTGCTTCACACTAATTGATAGGTCAGTGTCTGGTAGAACAGACTGTGTGCTGTTTGTTTATTTTCTAAATAGTGGGGTATTTTATTATCATAAAAAAAATAATCGGATAGATTACATTTAAAACGATAATATATATTGGGTGCTGTAAAATAATTAGTTGGGTTTTAAAAAATGTAGTGTAAGCTTAATGGATTTTCAAATGTGTTTCAATGCCTATTATTTACATCATAGTAGATTTGAATGAAACAGTTTACCTGATATTGCCAGCAGTACTAATTAGTGAATACAGCCTTGCATCCTGGAAGTGACTTGCGGCCTCTACACTTTGCAGGTGACGGTGACTTAACTGTGTGGTCGGTGATTATTTTTATTGTAATCTTGATATTGCTGTTGTATTATCACAAATAATAAGTATTTTATCAGCAGGTTTATGTAATGTGCCGTGCATTATCAGCCTTACAATTAACTCCAAAATTGGCAAGTCGCTGATGACTCAAACAATATTGAAATAAATTACACCCTAATCTATGACTGTTTCCATCAGGCTTATACTACCAGACTTAGTAGAATATATTATATGTTATAAAGCACTTTATGCTTGAAGTAGTAAAATCACTCTGGATCTTGTTACATGTAATTTGCACAACTTTTGTGGCTAGAATTTGTACGTCAACCTCTTGACTAGCAATTCGGAGATCGCAGGTTTATATCCCCGTGCATTTTACAAGATTAATTTGTGTTATTTCACAATTTATTCATTTAAAATAATATATGGTATATTTGCAGCACATTCCAGAGTGGAAGATACTCTCAGTATTGCCCTGGTGTAAGACTACCATTCATAATTAAAACACTGCTTGAAATGGCTTAGGCCGTGTTTGGTGACCAGATCTGAATAGCCAGTTACTTCCCAACCTTCCTCCGCCCATCTCCTTTCCATCCCCATTACATTCAGCCTCACAACTTATCCCAATTGGGGATGCCATAGTCTCACTGGCTGAAGATTTTTTTGTTTAAAATACTCTTGGCTCACAATGTCATTTCCATCGTGAGTTATAGAGCTTTGAAATTTCGATTTTACTATCGGGTTTGGCTTTAAACAATACAGCATTATTGTGTTGCAATGAATGTGTGAGAGGATAGAATGCCAAACACACTGTCCATCCTTTCAGAATTTCTGTGTTTAATAATAAATGTATGTTTGTTTGTTTGTTTCCAGATCGATCCCCACAGAAGAAGCGAAAGCATTTGCGGAAAGGAATGGCCTCAGTTTTATAGAAACGTCAGCATTAGATTCTACCAATGTGGAGACTGCTTTTCAAAATATACTCACAGGTAACTAATTACGTAATATTCATTATTCTTACCACATTCTATTTCAGTAATAACTAGCTGACTTGTACCCGGCATTGCTCGGGGACTTATAAATGGTTTGGGGTAAAGTTTTGATTTTGTGAGGCCTTTTTCAGATATACAATTCTGTAGTAAATTATTTTGATGTATCTCATAGGGTTTAGCCAGCGTTAACAATGTAAGCCCCTGAAAATATTTTGTTTACGACTTTATTTCAAAAACATCCACTTTTTTTATACTTTCTATAATTATTTTATTTATTTATAGAGCAGAGACGGTTTACATGTAGTTCCCGTGAGCACTTAGGTCATAGGCCCATTGTGCTGTCTCCCATTTTACCTCATTCCTTTAACAGTAATCCGGTCCCTTTTATAAAGTTCACCAGGGTTGTCATTGGATATGTGGCTGTCTTTTATTTCCACAATGTGTCTTCCCAGATCTCATTTCCAATCCCCTTTGGTTGTCATTGGATATGTGGCTATGTCTTTTATTTCCACAATGTGTCTTCCCAGATCTCATTTCCAATCCCCTTTGGTTGTCATTGGATATGTGGCTGTCTTTTATTTCCACAATGTGTCTTCCCAGATCTCATCTCCAATCCCCTTTGGTTCCCCACAAGGGAATAGGGTCTTCTATAAATATAATTTGCATGTATTAAATATGTACATAAACCTTTCGGAAGAAATTCTCTAAATGATAGAGAAAACTCTATTAAAATCTCTTGCGTAGTTTAGAAAAACTAAGTGCATAAACAGACAGACGCAGATAGCAACTTTCTTTTATACCATTTAGAGACAGAGATATATTATTTCTTTTTTTATTTACTGTCAAAATAATTTTATTTCACTAAGCGTTTGCTTTAATATAATTATCTAAAAAATAGTTTGCATTGCAAATACCCTCCCCTGCGATTACATATAGTTTAGTTTAATTCTATAGTATAATCTTGGTTTTGTATTTACGCTGGTGTTTTTCTGGTGAATATATAAAATGAGTCATTATTGACTGATAATGTACTAGGAGTCATTTTTCAGACAATCATTTTCAGCAATGTGATTGGTCCTAATATCTATACATACTCATTTATATATTGTGATTGGCATTCCATTACCAGATCCTTCAGATATTTTAGTTGTTACATTTTATAAATATTTCCTGTTTGAGTTTTTGTCTGGTTTTCTATTATTATTTTTAAAAAATACTCAGGTTTAAATATCTCTCCTCTGACTGATCTTTGTCTTGTCAGGGATTCTGACAAAAACAAATATAAAATGTCACGATAGATCTATTTACTAGTTTAGATTAGGATGTCCGACCTTTTGACTTTTCGGGGTCATGCCCACAATAATTTATCTCTTGGAACATGTAAAATATGATGACAAAATATGTATCATCCACATTATTAACTTAACACGATACAAAATATAATTATTTTACCTTTACCTGTGCCTCGAAAGTGCTTGAAAGATATATTTTTTTGAGGAAAATGCTGCTTAAAATTCCAATTAAACTTTATTGTTTTGGTTTTGACTATCTAATTACAACTCACCTACATACATTCCATCCTTAGGTCTCCATAGATAGTTTTGCATTACATTTTCCAGAATCCTATCTTTAGTCCTAGAACTGTCATTTCAATACTTGGCTCTGTTTTGGTTTGTCAATAATATTAGCTTACATTATCTGTTTGTTTTGTTTGTAGAGATATACCGGATCGTATCACAGAAGCAGATGCGCGACCCGCCCGAGGGTGACGTGATCCGGCCCGAGCGAGTGGAGCCCATCGATGTGAAGCCCACCCAGGCCGACAGTGTGCGGCGCCAGTGCTGTCAGTAGGGGAGGCTGAGGTAAGCACTGACTATTTACCTTACAGCTACAAACAACATACCATTCAGTACTGAGGTGGCAATACGGTGTCAATTCGATGTCACTATCAACCACCCTCCCGTTTATTAGTTAATTATGGTAGAGAGCTTACTTACCCTCCTGGTATTAATCCTACAGATATGAAAAATATCAACTATCATCTCTAAAGACAGTGGCAGATTTTTCTAAAGAATGCATGTGCAGTGAACTCCCAAACAGTAGCAACTACGAACAAGATAAACCATATTTATAATATTACTCCACTTTAAACAGCGGCCCACTAAAAAAAGCCTCAGTAAAAACAAACTGCCCTTATGAATATCAGTCCATGAAACCGGGTGTTCCAGATTCCGGTTTCATGGACTGATATTCGTAAGGGCAGTTTGTTTTTACTGAGGCTTTTTTTAGTGGGCCGCTGTTTAAAGTGGAGTAATATTATAAATTTGATAAATGTTCTGTTATTGTTTAAGGTACCTCTATCAAATAAATCAAGTAAATAAATAGAACAAATTTGTCAATCGGCAACACAAAAACTTACCCACTCGGTGACACAAAAATCGCATGTTTTGCAAAAATGAGACAGTAAAGTGAAGTCGCCTTGGTCCACGCCTCCGGATGAAGCCCCACAGTCTCTTGGAACTATTGGAAAACATGTAGAAGGTCAAAACGGCTTAAGTTTGGTTACCAACAATGGTGTCCATTTTAAGGGGTTGTTTTCTAATGCTGACACATGGTACTGTGTCCTTTCCAACATTCGGATAGTGAATACCTACTCATGTTGGCTCATCTCTATGATTGGCTTGGTGAAACTTATTTTCGAAGATGTGCAATTTTTGTGAAGCCGAGTAAGATGTTAGTAAGATTTTCTTATGGTGGTTTTTAGGCATCCATTTTTTTGTATTGAGACATTTAACCAACTGATTGTGACTTTTATTAGAGCTCGAATTTAATGACTTGCATCGGAGTTGGCCACTTTATGCCTTATTGTAGTGTAAAAACAATTTACTCTACCTGATTATATAACATTTCGTGGGCACTGTATAACCCTGATAACTGAAACAATTGTCTATAAGCGTTGTTGTATTAAACTCGTCATTCCACCGTGATTGGGTATAGTGGATTCACAGGTCTGCCTTATTGCCATTTCAGTACTGAATTTTTAATATATGCTATTATTATCAAATAATACAAGCTGATGTTTCTTGCCTACATGTCATTAGTTGGAAATACTTATAAGTGTGTAATATATATTACTGTTTATTCTTATATATTATTATGTAATAATATGAACAAACATTGTAGTTTATATTGGTACAGGTAGGGAAACGTTCGAAACCGTTACCAGATATATAAATGTGTATAATGCATCTGATTTGATCCCGTTTTGACTGTTGATGTATCCTAACAAATGTGTGAATATTAGCATTATTGTTTCAGCTGTTTGGGATGTGTTGGGAGCTGAGAAAGGAGTGTCGGGGAGGTCCCGACAGGTTGAGGCCGTACGAAGAAGTAACTTGTAGATATCCATACACATTTATCCTTATAACGCATATTGAACAGCAAAGTTGATTGATTCACCGTGCGAATAAAAAGCGCCAGACACCCAAACAAACAAAACAAACAAACTATATATTATATTTAAGATAAAGTATATGTATTAAAATCACGCATATTTCATAAGCCACCACTGGATTGTTTTGTCTTTCCGTTGCTGTTTGTTAGTAGGTTGGCGGCGAGACTGCGTACTGCGATAATGCAGACTGCGGTACTGCATCTGCGCTCAATATAGCCACTGCAATAGTTCTCCAAACAGACAGGGTCACAGTTGGGGAACTTCTGCCTTATTCCCAGTCGCTTGGAATGCTCCTGAAGCTCCTCTATTTGTAGAGTGTGATTATATATTAGTATATTCATATTATATTCAAGTAAAAGAAACAAACAAACAAACAAACAATACGCTGGCCTTACATGATCTACTTATCTACGCAACTTAGTTTCAATGGAGACGATGGATGATTATTATTGTAATGTTATTTGAATTATGTTATTTTTAGGATATCAATTTATTATTAATGTATTATTAATACATAATATTATTAAAACTTTATATTATTTTAAATTGCATCCCCGAGGCTGACACGCAGTATTGCCCACATCTATGGCATATCTTACAAGGCATACCTCGTATATGTAATGTGAAGTGTCTCCCTTAACCTTTGTGAAGAGTCTCGCTTCACTCATGTGAATAGTCTCACTTCCTGATGTGAAGAGTCACACTTCACTCATGTGAATAGTCTCACTTCCTGACGTGAATTGTCTCACTTACCTTATGAGGAGTATGTACGTGACTTGATGTGTCCGCGGCGTTGTCACCTGGGTTGGAGTAAGGAGAGACAGTGTATAGATTTTGCCATTTTGTTGATGAGTTACAACAACCGGTATATTATTTGTAAATTGCTATTTATATTTGAAACTTTTAAAATAAATATCTTAAAGCTGACATTAGCTTTAACGTCATTTGACCATCTTTTATTTATGTCATATCTCCCTCTGCACCGGTTCTCTGTTCCGCAGCCAATGAATCATTTCAAACACCGCCCATGAAGGAAATTCACTCGGCATGAACTTAGCTTTAGAATGGTTCATTTTTATTTTGTAGGTTAGTCAAAAAATATTGATAAATTGCTTGTGAGCATTAATGAAAAGGTGTTCAATATTGTCCATATTTTTTGTAATGGACATAGCCATTGTGGGAGCCTTTTATCCTGAGCTGAGATGTTAACTTTTACCTTGAAGAAGTAATGTAAGATACTCAAATTCATGTAAAGCGTTTTAAATAGCATGAGCAAATAATTCATATTCTTAAGGGGACAAGTCTTTGAACAACTGTTTCCTATATTATCTGTTCAGTACATAGTCAAATTATTGTCAATAAACTAAAGATTAACCAGATGGATATGTATCCCTTTCAAGATAGTTTCTATATAAAAACACTATGATTTTTTCATGCAAACAGTGCTTGTTTTATGTGGAAATCTTTAAAGATTGAGATGTAGAACAGGCTAGTATGGTTAAATGAAATAATTTTTTTTCAATGATTTTGTATTTTGTAGGTTAGTTTTAAACTCTCCTCCAATAATACAATATCTTCTCGACTCCAGTTTTTGATAGTGATAGGAAAAACTGCTCTAATCTGAATTCAACTTTAATCTTTAAAATTGATATTTTTTCTAAACAATAATTATTGTCTATGTGTAAAATGTTGAGGCAAAATAATTGAAGTCGTGAATAATATGTTGTATTAAGTAAATTGTGCAAAATATGAACTGAAAAAAACCAAGTATTGGAATATCTAAACTTACGCCCGAACAACGAGTCTTGTTATAAAAAACTACACCAACAGACCTTCAATAGCTAATATAACATTATCATCACAGTGAAACTCTCTTATAAGGTGCAAGAGACTGAATAAAAATATTTATTATTTGGGAAACCTTTTATTACGCGGGTTTAAAATTCACTTTTCTAGGTCCTTACCACCTATCCAAAAATCAAAACATAAAAGAGGGTATCTTGTATGCTAGTTTTACTGTAAAATTATAGTGAAACTCTCTTATAAAGTTTTCCAAAGGACTGGAAAGTAAACAACTCATATGGAAAACCTTATAATGTACGTGTAAATTCAATCTTCAGGTACCGAAAAATAAAACTGCTTAATAGGGTTTCTCTGTATTGTGGCTTTTGTTGTTATTAATTACGTCTTGTATTATTTATGTTTTGTAAGTGTCTGAAAGGGGTCTAGTTAGATGTGTTCTGACATTTTGACTACTCTTTGGCCTGTGTTTTCAGTGTTCAGCTTGTTGTCAGGGTAAGGTTTAGTTGGTTGGGAGCAAGTTATGATGGAACCAGTGACGGAGAGTGGCCATAAGCTCGGGTTATGTATTTAAATGTGATCACTGGCTTTATTAGTATATTTGTTTCCCCAGTTACTAGCCAATCCACCAATGTATATAATGTTAAAACAATTTAATAATGTCGCTATGATCTGAAGCATTAAACATAATATAATAATATTCATGTAAATAGTTTTATAATATGGTAATTATTACAGGCTGGGTGCATAAGTCTATCGCTTTTGTGTAATATAAACAGCATTTTTCTTAAATAAATTTTATTGAAAATCACAAATGCATTTCTATTTACAATAACACGCTTTCATTGCATTTGTTTGTGAAAATCCACTATTACCACGGAGAATAACATGCCCTCACATCCATCATATATAATTCATACAACATCTCTTCTTGCCAGGAATTCAGACTCAAGATTCAGACTTGAAAGAGGCGAGTACTCCTAACAAGATAAACTTGAAAAAAAACTGTAAGGTATGCGACGTATTACGCTATACGCATCATGGCTTGGTCTATTTTAGAACATCGCTTGCCATACACTACGAATAGGAATTTATAACGAGCGATGCGCTGAAATAGGCCAAGCCACGAAAATACAGCGCGCTTATATCGTGGTCTGGCGCAGGATTGAACCTATCTATAAAAAACTTACAAAAGACTGATCTAATTAGCATTTTAAAACTTATCAGCAGAATTATTGACTCAACTTTCTTTATTACGACTAATCCAGTTCATAATCCCTTCCCTTAGACTCTGAAATAATGAACGACTGTTCCTCAATCAACACTACTAATTATGAATTTGTTTGTCCAGAATGTAGATACATACTTGTCAACTGAAGTCAAATATTGAATTTTTCGGTGAATGTCTAGAGATGGGTAATTTCACAGAATTTGAATATTTCATCAAATTTCAAAGTTAATATTCAAGTTCTGGGAAAGTCCTATTCAAGTTCTGTTATTATCCCGGTATTGTGAAACAACTGGCCCATGATGAAATAGTAACAGAACTTAAATTTATAAAATTGTTCAAATTCTGTGAAGAATCTTCTAAACGAATTTGTCTCACATAATTTGTCATTGCTCTGATCGAAATATAGATAGTAATTTAATAAAATTACTTGATTTAGTGGTGAATTGAAATTTCATTCACTATTATGAATATCCAGCTGTTTTCCATTGGGCGATGGATCTCCATTATGCTCATCTCACCTCCTTCCTCTTGTCCTATTCGAGTCGGGGATCTGTCGCTACGAATTCCTGTCATTTTTTTTATGCCAGTTCTGAACAAGATTTCCAAATACTCCTAACCGTCTGAGCCAGTGAGTACGGGGAACAGGAAGATGGGGGAAGTACCTGGCCATACAGATATGGTCACCAAACATGGCTAAAGCCATTTCAAGCAATGTTCTACCACTCTGGAATATGCTATATATTATTTTAAGTGAATAAATTGCGAAGTGACTCAAACGAATCAAATAAAATAAAATTTGAACCTGTGGCAACCGCGGAGGCGCTTCCTATTCTACTTCAGCGAACTCCATCCATGGTAGATGCAGTCCCGGGAGTTGCTTCTCCCAACTTGATCTGTTTCAGAGAATTTGAACAATTCTTCATATTTCAAAGTTAATTTTCAAGTTCTGTGAAAGATTTTTTCAAGTTCTGTTATTATTTCAGTTTTATAGCAACTAGCCTATAATTATATAATAACAGAACATAAATAGTACTTTTACAGAACCCGAAAATTAACGATGAAATTTGATAAATTGTTTAAATTCTTTGAATTAACCCATCCTTAGTGTGTGTTGTATTAATTAATTTTTTTACAGAAACAAATGCGTTGTTAAAAATACTTTATTAAGTTAAACATTATAATATTTACATTTTAAAATATCAAAAATATTTAAAGTAACATATTGCAGGTGTGATTAACCTACACAAATAGACAGGTGACCTAATATGTTTCTTTCTTGGTTTTTTGTTACATTATATAAATATATACTTCTATACATAACGACTTGTGAATACAATTATATCAAAATAACTTCAGTTTGTTATTAACTTATTGCTGCACCATGCACTTCTATCACGTTCATAAAGATTTTAAAGGCAATTCTAAAAATGGTCCAATAAATATTTCAGAATATCACGGATTTTCAAGGAAAATACTTAATAATTAATACATTGCTTACAACTGAAAACTTAGGTAATTATAATATTATGAAGAATTTATAATTATTTTATAAGAATTCTTTCAAGATCATTATAATTTGTTCATTTTCACAATCAAAAGCCATAGAGAAGAAAAAATTGGTAATACTTTACGCGCAGTCCTTTCACGATAATAAATATTTTTTTGCAACTTTTTTTTTCACTATTATTATTGGTCTTATCATAGATTTAGGACAAAATTAAAAAAAAAATACAGTAGCATAGAACGAATTGTTGAACTTAAAAACAATTTCACTAATAATTAACCTTAAGGACTAATCTATTTCTTAATAATACTTTGGATAGCTCACTATCATGTCCGACACTGATTCAAATAAATTAATAAAGCATTCACTTCTGTCTCAATACTCCATCTTATCCTTACTTGAGGAGCAATCAAAATCTACAATCATGAAGTTTAAATAGAGCGTACTTGAAATAAAGGTAATTAGGGTTTGCAATCCCGCCGGATTTCAGCAATATTTGATCCTGCAAATTTGCAGGATTGAAAAAAATACTAAATTAACACAAAAGACAACGAAAGAGGAATTGAACTTGATGTTAGGGAGAGATTATAGAGCTGCGTCTCGAACTCCGAAACTTCCAAGTCCTTGAATCAGTTTTGAAGAAAGGTATATATCTCTTTTAGAGGATGGATATATCAGAGGAAGATTACTCTTTACTTCTTGATGACAGTCTCACCAACAAGATAAGTGTGGAATCAGAAAGATTGTTTTCCGCTGATGGGCTTTTGTGCACAAATGTTCGTTCGCCTTTGGGTGTCAGGACGCTCCATAAACTATGTTCTTTTACAATCTTATCTTTTATCAAAGTTTTCTTAAAATTGTTAGCATTTTCAATATCTTTTTTACAATATTACTAGTACCGAAGATGATTGATAGGTACCAAATAATTAAAAAAAATGTTAATTTAATGTTGGCGTTATTTCTATTCAATACCCCTTAATAAAAATCATGCAGGATTTATAAACTGTATCCTGCAATCCTGCAGGATTTGAAAAAGGTGTAGGTTTTGCGAACCCTAGAAATAATATAGAAATAATAAAGAAATAATAAAGAAATTCACGTAACTAACCAAACACAAATGTTTCTTTTTAAATTTTATTAATTACTTAATTCAATATTGAATGACGTCCTTCATTGGGAAATGAAAGAGGTGTCTTTGAAATGTTGCGGATGAAATAATGGGATGATAGCCTAAAAAGAACTTTGAATGGGTAAGAGTGACCATGAATTATCAAAATTGTACATATTTGAAGGAAGCGTACAAATCGGATGGTATCCTTGTTTGGGAAAAGAAACAGATGTCTCTGAAATGATGAAAATGAAATGTGAAGATAACTTAAAAAGAACTTTGAATGGGTAAGTCAGTAAAACCGGATCCCTATCAACTTATGATCGAGTAATTTTTGTCTTACTGCAGCTAAGCACTGATTAAATTTCATAATTCAGAGTTGCTCCCGTAACAGTTTATCCATTCTTAGCATTTGAATCCGCCAATCAATCAAATTAATGACAACTATGAAATTAAATATTATTTCTTAAACACTTGGTTTTCAACCAAAATAAACTAATCACAAATGCATAACTTTTAAAGCTTAGAAATTACGGAAGATATTATTTACAATAATAGTGGCTGAATTTATTATATTTTTGAAGTACATTTAATTGTTTCTGCCATGTTAATTTCTCCTAGTGATGGTCGGTGGGAATAGTCGTATTTGGGTACCATCAAGTGACCATCATTGCTGACGTTGACTGCTCCTTCGGGCTTGTTCATCAGCATGTTGTTGATCCGTTTGTCTCCCAATTCTCCATTCTCTTCATCCTTCTGGAAGGCCGTGTTGATGACTCCGCTCTTATCTAAGTCCTTCTCTGCCAGGCCCTCTTTTCTCAGACGGTCTTTCTTATGGACTGTGTACATCCACCTGTAATTTATTTATTTATAATTATATATGCCTTAGAAGGCTTTTACATAGAAGTGATACATGATGCAGTGTACATAGGAGAATATCTGTATTATACAGGAGATACTGACAGTAAATAGATGTATGTACATTCTTTATTGTACCTTCTTTATAATCCATTATAAAGAAGGTACAAAATACACAATTGTAAAATTGTGATTACAAGTATAATGAGAAAATATTAAGTAATAATTTAAAAAAAAATTAAATATGAAGCAATATTAGTAAAACGTAAGAGTAACATAAAGTAAAAAAGAAATTACAACAACACTACATATAAGACAAATCATGCTTAATTCTATAAATTGAGTCAATAAATAAATCCCCATACTTGTTGCCCAGATCATGCATCATATTGGTCAGTGAGTGTGTCTGATAGTTGGTTGTGTATGTATTGCAGAAGAATGTTTAATTTTGTCTTGTATTCCTAGTCGGTACATGGAGTTTAATAGTGGCAAGGATGGCAGGACTATCAATTAAGTTGTTAATGACTCTGTGTAACACAACCAGGTCTGAAATAATTCTCCTGTCAGACAGTGTTATTAGATGCAATTGATTCATCAAACTGACATAATTAATGTAATCAATAGGAATTCTGAGCTTAAAATTTACTTACTTAAGAAATTTGTGCTGAACTCTTTCTATATTATTGGAGTGAACTTAATATAAAGGGGACCAAATAGGTGAATTATACTCCAATTGACTTCTGACTAATGAAATATAGAGGGTTCTCATACAATCTATGGACTTAAAATCAGTTAAAGTTCTGCAAAGGAAGCCAAGCATCTTTAAAGCCTTTTTAGTTATATAATCAATGGGATACTATGTTATTTGTGTGAACAAAGAAATCATGGTTGCAACTGAATACGTCGCTCGGAGAAAGGTAAAAAATAATTACTATTTTGCTCCCGGTAACGGCTTTCTAGAATCAAATGAGATCTAAAAGATTCTGCTGTGCTGCATCAGTAAGAATTTGTATTGTTATTGTCAGCATCATTGGGCTGGCCCTGTGCAGACGAGATTGAAGCATTCTGCTCTGGGCACTGACTTGCCAAGGCGCTTATAGTTCCCTTGAGGTTTTTATTTGCGCCAGGCACCATTTGACTCAGAGCCGGCCCCGAGCATCAATATATTGATGGAGCAACTTGAACATTGGTCTAATTTTTATTAAATTACTGTAAATAATTAAATCGGACGCATGAGATTAAAATCACTCTTTATTTTGACTTGCAATCTACATTAAATCAAAATACCAAGATTGAATAAATTTAGTTGCTGTCAAGGCAATATCTAAAATGTAGAAATAATCAAATTTTGACGATTTTGCGAATAAAATAGCTAGGAAAGGGTATGGTCCGTCTAGATACAGCGATATGCATGTGCAAAAACTGTTTGTGCGTACAAATTTTATATTTTATAAAAACGTTTTGACGTCTTAACATACGTGCTTACTTGTGCAAATTAGAGTTTATGCAAGTGTGGTTGAGTGTGTAGAAGTAAAAAAAAAAAATGATTTGCCCCTCGCATTAAGTAAATGACTATTAGTTTTACTTGATGAAAAGTATCTGCTTATTTGAAGATAATTCTGCTAGCATTACAAAAGCTCTATTTACCCGAATATGATGACTGCCGGGGCTGTAAGTGCGCCCCCCAGCAGGAAGAAGGCACCGGGCAGTGAGGAAAGCGTGGCGGAGTACACCGTGGTATACATGGGCCCGTACACCAGCGGCATCATGGCTTCGCACACGCCAAACAGCGAGTTTACCTTCCCTGCAATCAAACAAAACATTTACACACGGGTTATTTTTTAACCTTTCTGTTGCCAACAGCCGTACCCAACGTCTTCAAAACTACTATCCATGCATAATTTTAAATAAAAACCTTGCAGTAATTGTATTTTTTGTGAAAAAAAAACTTATAAACACATAATCTTCATTAAAAAATAAACTAGATTAAAACAAATACGTAGGTATGACGCTGTAAGGCAAGGCAAGCCAACGCCAGACGTTGGACGTTCGTTCATGAATGAAGAGGTTTTCTACAAAGTTAATTACATTGTGATAATTATTTTAAATATGTAGGTTCATTCCTTGACGCTGTTGCTATTTCTTGTACGGTGGAACCATAACCGCAGTTGTTTCCGCTAATTCACACACAAAGTGATTGCCTCATAAGGGGGAAAGGTAACGTCGCCCGCTGTCTGATGCCTCCTGTCACATAAGGCAAGGCAAGGCAAGCTAATCCCAGCCATTGGACATTCGTTGATGAATGAACAGGTTTTGTATAAAGTTAACTACATTGTGATAATTATTTATTTAACGAGATTAGCCATAAGAATAATTAATGCAATAAAATTTATGAGTAAATGGCATTAAAATGATAAACTCTCCTTCCTTTAAAAAAACCCTCCACACAACCTTCCCAAAGATGACATAGGCCCTGAGGGAAATAATTTTCCTCAGGGACTCCTGTGTGGAGTTATTGTAAAAAAAATATATTTTCATCATAGCTTTTCACCCCAGTGTTGTATTCAGTATAATTGACGTACCGCTGATATTGCAACATATTCCTTCTTCTCAACAGACTGTTTAGAACGGAGCTCTCAGTGGCTGGATCATATCAATTTATCATTGGTGTGTTAATTTATGACAAAAATAAATTTGTTTAATTATTTGTACATAATATGATTATTTTCAAAATTTTGACCCAATATTTTTAAGTGGGTAGTTTGTAGCAACACAAGAAATTTTACAGTTTTTTTCTCACCTAATTCTTCGCTCGGTACCAACTTGGACACGATCGATCTCATGGCGATGAAAGAAGTTCCATTCAGAATTTCAACAAGCGGAGCTGAAAAAGAAACGAACTTTATGTTTTAAATTTACAGATAATAGATAGATATATTCAAACTGTACATTAATATTACGCTACAAAACAGGTCAATATTTTCATAGTATCAGTCTGTAAATATTTTCGTTTGGACCGCTAAATAATATTGCAGCGCATCAAATCAGTCCCTGTTTAGATTCAAAATATTCAACTGAAATATAATTATTTAATCGATTGTTTTTGGAATCTAAATTTTGGAAGATTTTTATTCGCATCACCAACTTTTTGATATATTTATTCGAGTTTCTAAAACCGAAAAATCAGGATATTATTTATTAATTTTAGGGATATCGACAGTTTATACATGTGTAGAATAGCCAAGATAAAACTATTTATGGATATCCTCATTGTGACTGCTCCAATAAGACAACTTTAAAAATTATATTTATTTTATAAGAAAATTCTTAAAAAACAAAAAAAAAAATTGCTTGTGAAAAATAATTTAATTTTAGGAGCTTATTCTGGTGTAATTGAAGATGTCATTATAAGACAAGATATCATATTATAATATAAGACAGGATATAACATTATTTTAATTTGTAAATCAAATACACACTTTATAAAAATATACAACAATAATCATAATAATAAACACTCATGATAATAATAAATCAGAAAAACGTTTTCTTTTTCAATGTGCGTACCTATGGTCACAATTGTCATTTATTGGTAACCAAGAATGGTATATAGGATGTAGGTACATAAATCAAATTCAATTCACAACAGAATTATATATACGAGTATATAAACATAAAAAATGTTAATTTAAGTAAAATATCTGAAAAATACTCCAATGAACTTTTATTTATTTGTTAAGGTTGCAATTAAAAATGTCTTTTTATTTATGTTATTGTAATTATTACATAGTCTGTTCAATCAAGAATTTTGTTTACAGTCTGTTTAGCATTGATCTACTTTGAACAGGACAGAAGAGCGTGTAGAGCGGCGCAGGTACAATTGTTAGTTAGTAAATTACGTTTTCTTGAAAATGGAAAAAGCGCAGATCCTTGAAAAATCGCGAAATTTGACTTTACTTGTTAAGATTAACCATTCGACATTAAAAAAAGAAATTCTTACACACAATTTTCGAGTAAAAAATATTATATTTACTTTATTGTTTATATGAATTCTTGACGCAACTGTTCAATTTTATCACTATGTTTTCACCCTCATAAAAATTCAAAGCATCTTACCCATATAAATCTGCCAGGTGTTGACTGCGAAGGCATAGACGAAGCTCGACAGAATCTTGCTCATGCAGGACAGGATCCCAATGATGGCATCGTCCAGCTTCATCAAGTGACTGAAGACTCCCACGGAGAATAAGGTTCCTGGAAAATTTTATGCAATATTTTACCATTTTCGCATTTTTCTCAACAAAATGTGTTTTTAATAATTTTCGGAGCTTAATTTGCGATTTTTTTTCTATCGGGGGAATTTCAAATGATTAACGTATCGTCATAAGTCATAACAAATGTATAGATTTTATTTTCCAAAAAATAACATATATTTTTTAGAACTTACGACTTAAAGAGTTAAAGAGAAACTTGTTACAAATCGGTTGAAATTGGGAATGCGTGGCTTAATAAATTCCCCTTAAAAACCTTATGAGTACATAGACACCTTATTTTCACTAAAATCACCAAGTAGGTACCTAGGTGTTTCAAAACCGCTTCGTGTTAAATCTCAATTATGTAGTTAAATTAAATTCGTTTTACTTTTTCTCAATTGACCGTTAGATTTTTTATCCGAAATAACAACGTTGTTTTGCAATCTAGAGGAAATTCCACCTGCATAAAGTACCTATCTATCTACCTCCATGAGGCAATAAGCAGTTGTCTTGGATCATTAACCGCTGAAAACAGTGCTAAAACAAGTTGTTATTACTCAATAGAAGACCGATTACTTGTTTTTAGATTGAAAGGAAAAATATAATGATTTGGTTTCGTTACTTCTGGGCCAACTATTTGCTAGAAAATATTTATTTTGTCGAATATTATTGCTTTTTAATGCACGCGAACAGATATCGTGTGGTTAAGTGTCTTGTAAACAAACATGAAGTATTTTCCCAGACTAGTTATTAAGGTATAATTTCTAGTTATTAACATGGACTGGAAGTTATTAGTGATGTAAACCTTTTGGTAGTCGAGAAATATCCGATCGTAACCTTTTGATAATCGAAATGTTATCATCCGTTTCCGAAATCGCTCAACTGTCTCCCAAACTAAAAAGTGTAGTTAGGTTGGTAGTTAATATAATTGCATCGGCCGTACCGTATTTGAATGATTATTACGAAACATTCGATTACGACCCATCAATTTTCTTACTTCCTCTGAATAGATTTGTAATATTTCACATAGGAATTGATTAACATCGTTTACAAATTATTTCTTATAGTATAACATAATTATATACAAATCTCGTTTATGTCCGTCTGTATGATTTTCTGAACTTCTGAACAAAAGGTTTTTTTTACATTATCTCTTCACAGGAGGCCTTGAGAAAAATAATTTCCCCTCAGGGCTTGTATCGTCTTTGGGGATGCTGTGTAGAGGTTTTTATTGAGAAAATGAAGGTGTGATCATTAGTCTTGAAGAAATCTTCGTTGTAGGAGGGATGAAACACAGAGGTCTATAATGCCTACCTGTCTATTTTCGTTTTGCTTTTTAATAAATTTTCTAATTTTTGCTATTCATTATCACTGATTTGGTATTTCTAAATCCAATCCAGAATAATTATTTTTTTGGATGTTTTTTTTATTTAGTTATAAAATTACATTTTATATCTAGTATAAACCCTTTTTACTTATTTCTATTACATTGAGGACACTTTACAATACATTTAAAACTTATTCTTTATCCAACCCACTAAGAAGGCTTTTAGCTTCTTTAACATCTGTTGCTTTATTTATTGGTTCTAACTGCACGTAAATCATAATTTTTCACATAAAAATCAACCTCACTAGGACTAATAGCCTGTATCGAGGTCAACAATTTACACATTTGAGTTAAGCAAACATAAAGTAATAACTACATACATAAACACAAAATATTACAAGAAGAAAGGAAAAAAGTTACATGTGTGGTCAGATACTTGCATATAAACTTTTGGATTCCACTACATAATAGGAGAAATCTAGATTTATTTCAGTGAAGAAATTCTGGGACTAACTACCATACGCATTCCTCATTGTCCAGAATTCTACTGAAGGGAAATAATTATACCGAGTTAGTGGACATCTTCAATCTATCACCAAATAAATTTATCACGAATAAAGATTTTTACTTAGGCAAGTCACTTGTGTGTGTATAAGGGCCGGAATTCGGATATTCTACCGATTTATATCATATTTCCCTTGAATACTTTAAGTTTCTAAGTTCTTAAAAAAATATATGCTATTTTTCAAGATATTATCTGAATATATTTAGGGCCGAAACGTTAATTATATAAAATTCCCTCGTTAGAAAAAAATTGCAAAGTATGCTCCAAAAATTATTATTTACACATTTGTTTCTGTTATATTACAAGTTATAGGTATGAAAAAATTCACATTGCTTCTTTAAATGCTACTTAAGGTGATTTTAAAGAAATTTTTGCTCTATTGTAAATAAGTCGTGTTTAATTAAATATTTTCACAACTGTCGCTTACGCTTATTGCTTTTAAATCACATTTATTATAGCGCGCTCGCTCCGACATGAAGATTAACCTATCTTATTGCAAAACTTCATTCGCCAACTCGAGGGCTTTGGGCGCAGATGTGTCGTTCAATGTTCTATGATCTACAGACGTGCGATTACGTACAAATATTTGAACCTATAAAGATAATTTTACGCGTGTAAAGTATATCAGTTAATAAATATTGTTTTTTCAAAGATGGGAAATACGCGAAAGACATCTCGTATTTCAAAGAAAACAATATATCTCCAACGCATGATGCAAGCTAATAGGTGAGAAGATAAAAATACAATATTTGATTTATAAGCTTATATTTATTATAAACGATAATTTATTATGAAAATTAGTAATTTATATTTTTATTTATGTATTGTGTAGTAAAAAGTAATAAAAATGATTATTTTATTTTTTTCAGAATACGATAAACGATAATTTATTATTAAATTAGTAATTCATATTTTAATTTATGTATTGTGTAGTAAAAAGTTTAAAAAAATATTATTTTATTTTTTTCAGAATACGTAATTTGGGAAATAAAACTAATTCCAATGCATTAGAAATTACGGGGTAAGTTTTTATTAATTTAGTTTGCTTGTTGAGGATAACCTATATGATCGTGATTTATTTGTGAATTAACTTTTTACGTACAAAAACACACACGTCACTTCACATCTGCTCTAATGATTGACACTGCAACGATGTCCTAAATATAATATAATATGTAATAATAATATATGGGCCATCTGTTTCAAATAACAATACTCGAACGTGCAAGCTAGAAAAATAACGAACGTGCGAGCGAAAACAGCTATTGAAAGTTCTGAAACTGTGGGGAATTTAATTTAATTCAGTGATGTTAATTTTTTATGTCGGAAGGAGGCCCTGAAGAAAATAATTTCCATCAGAGCCTGTGTCATCTTTGAGAATGCTGTGTAGAGGGTCTTTTTTGAGGAGGAGGGAGTGAACCTGTCCTGAATGTCAACTGTACAATTTCTACCCAGCATTAACTTTATTGTACGTTTTTTGACTAACCGTACCTAGGTGTTCTATTTTCAATAAACTCTTTAATTATGTTTTAGATGTGAAATCTATACTCCGCTTCAGAATGTTTTAAAGATGTTAAAGCACGGAGGTAATAATAAAATCATTTTAGCCTTTTACTGTTATTTAAAAGGTCACTTGAAGTGCAGTTATAATCAATGATTTTTTTTCTAGCTTCCACGAACAATCTGAAAAGGCATTACCTAAGGATTATACTCTTAAGGAGAATATAGAAAATGTAGAAAGGTGAAACGGATTTAAGATTTTCGATGAAATTATTGTGTTGTGAAATATTTATTTTGTTATTTATTACTTTATTTTTTTTACAGTTTATCTGATGTACGAGTCTACGTAAACAAGAATGTACAATTGAAATCCATATCGGACCATCCTCCTTTTGGCTGCGGATTTGGAAATCTTATTCTTGTGTTTGTGATTAAATTATATTTGACAATTTAAACAAATAATATTTAGAGAAGTTAAAAATAAAATTGAAAGTTCACTGAAAGCTTAAACTATTAAAGTAGTAATTTCATAAAAATGTAAATAAATAAAGCCCCTTTCACATTTTAGAATATAATTTTATGTTGCAAACATGTTTTATTACTCTTTATAATTGTTTAAATGAATAAATAAATAATTACAAAAAGGTCTTCTGATTTGTAAGTCCTTAGGAGGCACCAAGGGTCTTTCTATCTATCTTTATAATATAATAAATTCGATGAGCATAAAAATGTAAGCGTGTATATAATTTATTTACAAAAGTAGATATTACATGTGTATGTGTATAAATATTATATTACGCATATTATACAAGATGTCGGGGGTAAAGTGCACAAACTTCGGGAGGTGATTCTACTTGATAGTACAAGTAAAAAAGAAAAAAAACTTTTTTGGAATTTCAACGTTTTGATAGTTTTCGGGTAAAAAAGTTAATTTTTTAAGAAAAAAAACTATTTCTCCTACGGAAAATAAATTTCTGTGGAAAAAATTTGGAAATTCGAAAAATTTCCATTTCTTTTTTACTACTACTAGCATTTAGAATAACCTCCTGAAGTTTGAGCACTTTACCCCCGGACACCCTGTAAAGATAACCATATAAGAAAAACTTTATTGATTTATAAATATTAATTGATTTTATAAAATTTATAAATTAACTTTTTTAAAAGTATTTTATGTAGTATGTTAGTAAAGTAATTTTTATACCTATACAAATTACTTTTTTGTAATATTTAAAAAATATATTTAATTAATTAAATCCTTAATAAACCCATATTTTGAGAACCATCTCCATTTCAATTTTCGTTCTAATTTTGCTCGGTGCTAACTAAAAATGGGTTTGTTTTTCAAAAATGGCAATAGAAGTCGGTAATTTAATTCCGTCATTTTAATTATTAAATCATTCCCAAAATTATTCCTAATACGAATTCAGACAGTGACACCTCTGTCGGATTCTTTTAAAACTAAATATTGTGTTTTTTGTGGGTGTTACCCAAATCTAAATTATTTACACGGAAGGCTGGCTCAACATATTCCTATCGCAAATCCCCTAAAAAGGGCGTTAACAATTTAATGAATAAATACTTGACCTTAACATTTACATGGTTTTCGTATATACGAGTATATGATTCAATGGGTGACCGGAAAATGATAATTCATCACATCTTTAAAAAGTTATATAAAGTCATGGAAAGTGATGAAACCAAAACTTTATTAACTGGGTTAAGTTAGGTTAGGTAAATTTTTTTTTCATCGTTTTTAATCACTTTTTAAAGGTGTGTTGAATAGTCACTGTGTTGAGTTATCATGGAACCGATTCAATGATAGCCATGTTCGATGGCGTTATAAGAAGTAAGTTAGACTCCGCACCAATTAAATTACGTATGTTTAAAATGCTGGAAAAACCCAGAAACCCAGAAAGGTTAATGCACTTTATAGATTTAGCAAAGAAACCGGACGTTATGCAAATCTAGTTTTAAAATAATTCATAAATCTACTGATAACCCTTGGAATGCTACCGATTATACGTGCCCGAAAACTTCATCCGTAGTTGTCGCCACGATTGTTCAAGATACCACACGGCAGAACAGATATTCTAGCACAACATAGCATGACACGAGGGATGGTGCTGTTGAATGAACAGTTGAAGTATTTAATTCGTGTTTAAATAGCATTAAGATTTTTTGAATAATTATCTTCCCAGAAGTTAAGTTGTCAGAATGAGACGACTGTACTGTTATCGGATCAATAATCTATCGTACAATAATAATAAAAAAAGTATTATTATCACTTTTTTTTTCTATGTTATCACCCAATATCCATTATCGTACACCACGAAGTGTCGATTTGTCGCAATTTAAAAATGCAGACATGTCCTTAGCCTGGTTACAGTTCACGCCTTCTGGACTTGTGTAAACAAATGATTAGACAAAAAAATGCATTATGCCTATTTTATTTCGGTTTTGTTTGATCAAGCGAATTGATTTTTCTCGGTCTATTTTTTCCGCTCGCAAATGTTCACAGTTTGTCGAACACAATAAAATGCATCGGTAGTTGGCAGAACTAATGGAATACATGGTCTTTCGTTAGAATTGTCGTGGAAAAAATTGACCTACCTAGATCAAGGGTATTAAGACCTTTAAAATATCATTTGCGTACTGCAAAATGTTCTTTTTTGTCGTCAGCATTTTCTTGGGAACAATTTTTTAATTATTTAAAAATAATTCATTATTAAAATAGGACGAAAAACTTAGAGATTATAAATAGCGAAGTAACTCATTTATCAACATTAAATATTTTGTTCATTTCGCACTCTGCACTGGTGCTGGCCTCAATTGTAGTTTTTTAGATTGAAATTTTGTAACTTTAGAGAAAACTATTTCGATTGCAATTGTCTATGATTTGACTCAATAGCCGTTTTTGACAGCTCCGTAAATAATATCAATATAGTGTCAATAAAACAACCTAATAACATAACCCGCTTAAAAAAAACAATATATAGTGATACGCTAGACAAAGTGGCAGTATTTGTGACGGTGGCAGTGAAATTAAACATTTGTAAATTGAAGTGCAAAAAGAGTATTGTCATTGTAACCCAAAATCAACTTTGGTGAAAACATACAATAACCATAGACAATACAAAACTATTTCGCCATAGACAATTTACATAAATTAATATATACTTAGGGGCATTTTTGCTCCAACATTAATAAAAATATAATTAATAAACCAAAAAAAAAAAAAAAAAAAGAAATAGAAAATGGCAAATACAAGAGGAAAGGGAGTTATAACGGAAACCGAAGAAAAATTTAACATTGATAAAATTATACAGATTATTGAAAAAAAATTTGAATCCATGAAAAAAGAAATTATATCAAAAATTGAAAAACAAACCCAGGACACTCAAAAAAGCATTGATTTTATGAGTAGTCAGTACGATGAACTAATAAAAAAACTAGAAATAACAATTCTACAAAATAAAAAAATTGAAAATGATTTTGAAAACATAAAAAAGGAACACCAGGAAAAGAATATCATTATTAAACAACTTGAAATAAAAATTTCAGACCTCGAATACAAATCTCGGTCTAATTTCTTAGAAATAGCGGGCATTCCCCAAAAAAATGGAGAGCAGCAGATGGAGATAGTAAAAAGAGTTGCGGCGGCGGCAGGAATGGAAATCCAGAACAATGATATAATTGATATAAAAAGGACACATGATAGAAGGAACAATGCGCCACCGAAACTGCTAGTGGAATTTGCGGAAAAAAAGACAAGAGACAATCTTCTTTCTAAAAGGAAAAATATTAATTATGCAGCTATAAAAGATATCTCCACCGAACCAATCTATATTGCAGAGGAATTGAGCCCATATCAAAGGGAACTACTCTGGAAAACGAAAAAATCTGCCAATGAAAAAATGTACTCCTACGTTTGGTTCAAAGATGGAAAAATAATGACGCGAAGAATGCCAACCGAAAAAATAATTTATATAAAACATGTAGATGATATAAAAAATATTGTATAACAAAAGGGCACAAAAACGATTACGAAAAAAATATAAAAATGGCTGACATTATATTAACCTCGGAACCAAATGATCTATTGAATTTAAATAACAACTCTTTCAATATACTACACAAAAACATAAGAAGCATAAGAAAAAATTTTGATGAATTGCAAATTTTATTGAAATATTTAAAAGTTAATTTTCAAATAATAATACTTACTGAATGTTGGATAAATCATAAATACATGAAATTGGAAATTGCTGGATATACAACCTACTCAAGTTTGAATAACAAAAAACAAAACGATGGTGTAATTATATACATTAAAAACGAAATAAAATCCGAAGTTGAAGAAATTATTATCACAAATGCCAATTGTTTAAAAATTAAAATCAGTAAAGAAAAAGCTATATTAGCAATCTTTCGATCGCCCTCAACAAGAAACATCGACCCATTCCTTAAATCCGTAGACAAGGAACTCTGCCTTCTTAAAGAAACGAAAAACATATTTATTATTGGAGATGTAAATATAAATATTTTAGAAAATGGACACCCTAAGCGAATTCAATATCTGCAGATGCTAGCATCCCATGGACTGGAAAGCTTAATAAATGTTCCTACTCGAAAAGTGGACAACAGTGAAAGTTGCATAGACCATATAATGAGTAAAACAAAAGACATTACTCAAACTGTTGTATTTAATTCAACTATAACCGATCATTATACAACTATGCTTTCAATAAAAATAAACAAGTCAAATAAAATGAAGAAAAAACCATTAACAACAGAAAAAAACAGAAATCAACTGGAACATCATTAAACATAATCTACAATGTACCGATTGGAAAAAACTGCAAAGTATGAACAATACAAATGATGCATGGAATTATTTCATAGAACTTCTTCAGAATAACATACTAGCTAATACCACAAAAATTAATAAGAAAATCTCACACAAAAATGTACATATTAAACCATGGATTACACAGAATGTTATAAACTGCATAAGAAAAAGAGACGAGTTACACAAGAAACTTAAAAAAATTCCATACGATATACACATGTTAAGATACTACAAAAGATACAGAAACATTTGCAAAAAAGTTATTATGTGTACAAAAGAAACCTACTATAAGAAAAAAATTGTAGATTGTAAACAAAATCCCAGGAAAATGTGGCAAATAATAAATGAAATAACCAGTTCTAAATCTGCCAACGTTACATCAATTGACGTGCTGAATATAAACAATGTTCCCAGGACATACGCTGATAATCCTGACCAAATACTTGAATACGTCAATAATTTTTTCATAAATATAGGATCAAATCTAGCAAAGCAAGTTACAAAATGTAATGAAGATGTACAAATAAACGAACCACCTGAGCAAGGAAATCAGCTCAATTTTAAACAAATTACAGCTGACGATATCAAAAACACAATTTCTTCTTTAAAATCAAATATTTCTTCAGGGGAGGACACAATCTCAACCAACGCAATAAAATATCTCTGTAAAGAACTTATCGAACCACTTACATACTTAGTCAACATGTCTATAACGAATAGCATATTCCCTACAGCCCTCAAAAAAGCGATTGTTATACCAATATTTAAACAAGGATGTAAAAATGACATAAACAATTACCGACCAATAAGCCTACTAAATACATTTTCAAAAATATTGGAAAGAATACTAAAAAAACAACTCTTATCCTACTTAGAAGACAATAAAAAATTATCAAAAACTCAGTATGGATTTAGGGAGAACTTAAGTACTAGTGACGCCATAGAAAAAATTACCGATATGATCACTAAAAGTTTAGACAGTGGAGAAAAAACTTTGGCAATCTTCATAGACTTACAAAAGGCTTTTGACACAATAGATCACAAAATACTTTTTTCAAAACTTTCAAAAATTGGTATGTCATGTACAACACTAAACTTACTAAAAAGCTATATGACGGAGCGTACACAGAGCGTCCAAATTAATAAGAGAAAAAGCAAACCTCTCCTAATCAACCATGGAGTACCACAAGGAAGCGTACTAGGTCCGATATTATTTTTAATATACATTAATGATATCTGTAACCTAGAAACAAGAGGAAAAATCATTAGTTTTGCTGATGACACAGTAATTTTATTTAAAGAAAAAGATTGGATAAATACCTACAAAGAAGCTGAACACGGACTTGGTCTCCTGCAAAACTGGCTTAAAAGAAACTCCCTGACGCTTAATGTCAATAAAACAAAATATCTGACATTTTCTAAAACAGCCAGAGGGCAGCCGTCAGAGGACCTTAATCTCAAATTACATTCATGCCAAGGAATTTATCAAAAAAATCAATCCTTATCATGCCTCTGTCCCACTATAGCACACTCCAAAAGCATCAAATATCTTGGAATTGAAATTGATGATAATCTCCGTTGGAACTCACATATAGATGTAATTACAAAAAAACTAACCAGGTACATATACTTCTTTAGAAACATTCGCAATATCCTCAATATAAACGATATTAAAAAAGTATACTATGCTTTGTGTCAATCACAAATAGAGTACGGAATAACTGGATGGAGGTCTGCCTTGAGCACTCACATAGAGCGGCTCAATATAGCACAAAAAGGAGTATTAAAGACTATACTGAAAGTTCCGCTTAGAACTCCGGCAGAAGAAATATTCAAAAACTTCAATGTTTACAATGTACAGAAACTATATTCAAAAAATATTTTATTTAAACTGAAAAAAAACATATCGGAATACTCCACTGCCCAACATAAATACACAACCAGGGCAAAAAGCGAAAATATCCTGATTACTCCCAGTTTGAACACATCCTTTGGACAGAGAAATAATAAATTCCATGCTATAAAATTGTTCAATGCTCTACCAAATGAAACCAAAAAAATAAACGAAATGAATATATTTAAAACAAAAGTCAAAACATGGCTTAGAGATCAAAGTAATAATCAACTTACAAACATTATGAAGACAATGTAAAGACAATTCAAAACTAAATACAAAAAATTAAGAAAAACTACAGGCCGCCTCAGAACAGGAAACCCTAGTGAGGAGGACTGTGAAAAAAATACAAAAAATATACTTATATTATACTTTAAACCTACATAATGTACAAATTTTTTGCTATTGATATTAATAAAAAAAAAAAATAAAAAAATTAAAGTATTTTCGTTTTATTGAAATAGTATTGATCTAGCCTTTCGTGCTGATTCTCAACTTGTAAGTAAGACACAACACACCTTTCCCAGCATCAGACCTAATGAATAGGTTTCATGTTCATGTAAGAACCGAATGCAACTTATTCGCAAAATCCCACGGAAAATCATAAATAAATTCGTCATGCGAATTCTTCAACAATAACGAGCGTTTTTACAATGCACTATTTGGCACAGGATACCGTTTCAACTGTTTGGTATAGAAAGTGAATTGTATTGTACCTACAGTAATTAGTATCTTGTAGTTTAGATACTATAATACTATTGTACGTTTTATTACGTTATGGACAACATTGATTAGTATCTACAGGGTTTCTATAGAATGCCTGATGAGTTATGGTACCTATACCTGAAACCAACCGACAATTTCACACTTGGGCATTGCATAAAATGTAAATTAATTATTATGTGATATAAATTGTTAATATTCTGCCTAATCTTTTTTATGTGATTACCGATCTGACAAAACCGCATATTATGGCAATATCTACCTATTATAAGTCCAACTCCAACACGAAATCAAAATTGTATCTTCCCGTTCGCCGTATACAGAATTTGGCTAATGATTATAAGGAGAAAACTTACTGATATAAAATATTACTAGTTTATTAAAAATCTGGTAAAAATATTCGTGTTCCTATTAAAAATGTGACTGTAGGCCTTTAACGAATGAATTGAAAGATTTCCTAACAAACTATCAGTAAAACAATGTGTTATGATAATGTCGTAATGGTACCTACATATACATTTGGGAACCGAAACGCGATCCAAGGCATGAATTACGGAAAAGGAACGAAGCAACTGAAAGTGGCGTTTCGCGCCATTTACGGTTGCTTCGTTCCTTTCCCATAAGTTGAAGTTCAGTTCGGCAGTTCCGCTCGCGTATGTATACGTAGCATAACACGTTATTCAAATGTTGTCTCATTTCGTCATTATATTTATCAGGAAAAGTCTAGCTGCATAAACACGTTTTCTGATATTTTCTGAATGGACTAATATTTTATTACGAAATGGCTTGCCATACGTTTTTAACAAGATTTTAATAAATCAGCCGTACTCATTTTTCTGCCTGTATAAGGATGTTGTTGATATATTTAAAGCGTCAATCACTAAATTTAAACATGTCTCGGTAGAATTAAAAAAAAATCTAACTAAATAAACTGCCTTCGAGTTATTTCAATTTATTTATTGTGCTTTTACTAATCTAATATTCCATCTTGCTTTGTAGGCATTTGAGTATTTTGTTTTGGTAATGTTATGATCATTTAAATGTTCTTTGTGTTAAAAAATAAACATATAAAAGCCCAGCTGGGTCAGTATGTCTCGAGTATTATGTATAAATGTGTAATCATTTGTTAGTGAAATATATTCCGGCAGCGCAGTTAGATATTCCCAACGTCTCTGGTATTATGTATAAATGTGTAATCATTTGTTAATGATATATCTTTCGGCAGCCTAATTAGATATTCCTAACGTCTCGAGTATTGTGTATAAATGTGTAATCATTTTTTGGTGAAATATATTCCGGCAGCGCAGTTAGATATTCCCAACGTCTCTGGTATTATGTATTAATGTGTAATCATTTGTTAGTGAAATATATTCCGGCAGCGCAATTAGATATTCCTAACCTCTCGAGTATTATGTATAAATGTGTAATCATTTGTTAGTGAAATATATTCCGGCAGCGCAATTAGATATTCCTAACCTCTCGAGTATTATGTATAAATGTGTAATAATTTGTTAGTGAAATATATTCCGGCAGCGCAGTTAGATATTCCCAACGTCTCTGGTATTATGTATAAATGTGTAATCATTTGTTAATGATATATCTTCCGGCAGCGCAATTAGATATTCCCAACGTCTCTGGTATTATGTATAAATGTGTAATCATTTGTTAATGAATTATCTTCCGGCAGCGCAGTTATATATTCCCAACGTCTCGGGTATTATGTATAAATGTCTAATAATTTGTTAATGAAATATCTTCCGGCAGCGCAGTGAGATATTATTGGATTATAGTACCTATTCAATAAATCCTAGTTCTCAAGTTTGAGTATTTTTTCGGTAAAGGCTAACATTCGAATCGCTATTGCCAATTTTCTTGTAAACTTATGTCGACTTACTCATTTTTCATTATCTGGCTATTATATAGAACATGGTAAATGGCATTATTAAAATGCATATTGCATATGAACTTACCGATGAGATTGGTGATCATGCTGTAAGTCGAGAAGATGCTGAAGTCAACCTCGTTCCAGTTGAAGCGGAATCTGGTGAAAAGGTAGATGACCACCATTTCTCCTGGAAAATCAAAAAGAATCATTCAAAATTATTCATTCGGATAATTTATGTATTTATGTAAGTGAACATAAATAAATAAATAAATTAGAGAGGGGTGGTCTTATGCCAATTTATCATTCAAATTTGATCAGCACCAATGGCCAGAGGATTCGATTTCAGTTGGTTCTGTTGACGAATAAACGGAAGCACCTCGTGTAGGAGGAATGACCCGTCACAATCAAAGATCAAAGGAGTAAGTCATTTCCTCATCCAACTGAGTTTCTCCAATAGCCAATTATAAGTTGTTCCCGATCAGTTCTGCAATCCTGGTTTTGTCAGTGGTTTTCCATGATCTATCCAAGACATTAGGAAAGTAGCTCACAACCCTACTATTTTATTTATTTATTGATAAATTCGTATTGAGTTCGTTGACACCAGCATGATATTTTTGTTAATGCCAGGGATAAAATGCCAATCGCCCGCCTTATGCCAGCTGACACTATTTTCGTAATAACTTACATGTTTTTTGCAAAATTATGTTTTGTAAACCGTCTTACCTGATAATGTGTTTTATATTTATATATTTTTTTTATAAATCTATCATATGTAGTTTGCCCAAGATAGCTATTTATATTCGGAGAAATGTTTTTTTCTCTCTAATTCCGGATTCCGCTACGTAATTCTACATACGCGAGTCGAACTGCCGAACTAAACCTCAACTTATGGGAAAGGAACGAAGCAACCGCAAATGGCTCGAAACGCCGCTTGCAGATGCTTCGTTCCTTTGCCGTAATTTGTGGCTCGGTTCGGGTTTCGGTTCACAAAATATATAAGTACCATAATACTAGAATTCTGGATTTATTTCATTGCCGAAATTCTGGGACTAACTACCATATGTATTCCCCATTGCCCAGACTACTTATGGTGGGAAATAATTACACTGATAAAGATTTTTACTAAGGCACTTTAGATATGTATAACTGATAATTGTTACTATTCATATGTAAAAGAACCTAAAAAGGGCGTTAATAAATAAAATTGTGTAATGAAGACAAATATTCGGGATTTTCTGCTAAGTAAGCGTTCTTCATTACAAAAATAAGTCATATGAGACTTTCCTATTAATAAATACAGTACTATGAACCTTTAAAAATATGATATTTGATATGTTCCTTCCTCTTTCCCTTCCCCACTTACCTTCAGCCTCACAACATCCCCCAATTGGGGATGCCATAGTCTCACTGGCTCCAGACGGGAGCAGTTGGGACTCTTGTGAGGTATTCACTATAAAAAAAAAAAAAAAAAAAATGTAATTAAAATAAACATATGATGAAACGACAAGCTAGAATAATATTAAGATACATTATTTCCTTGCCAAGCGAATAAAATATATTTTAGTATGCTAGGAGCATTTTTTAAGGTTCCAAATACCATAAAATCGAGGCAAGTACTATGCCACATTGGATTTCTTGGCACTAACGGAATTCTCGGAGCTGGCGTGGAAATTCAATTTACAGGCTTACCCAGATGTCCAGAAGTTTGTGGCTTTGTAGGCACAGTCGACTAACAAGTTAGTTTCTTCTAATCTATAAAGACACCACATTTTAGGTTGGGAAGACAATTTGATTTTGATGAGTCAACGTCTTATAAATTGCCGCTCATTTCTGTTCTCTTGTGTTCCTCTCACATCGCCCGTAGATTAATAAGTAGTTAGGTTAGTGTCTGTGTGTACATGTACGTCATGTCGTGATGTACTCAGTTTCCAAGTTGCGAGATGATCTGTCCTGGTCAAGATGCGTCGCACGATTCTTGAAACAAATTCGGAGGCAATCATCCAATCACAGTGATGTACCAACACGGGACACGTGACCCTACTACTGTCATTTCATCTTTGTACAATTCTAGTAGAACAGAGATGCAAGGTCGCTGGCCCCAATTAATACTAATATATTAGTAAATCATGAAAATGAATAGACTTTTTTTAATTTTGTGAATGCCGTTAAAAATATGTGATAGATTTAAAGTTTATTTTTCTGATTATGCTTATCGTACTAAAAGTATGTATTTTTAATATATTCATTCATAATTATTTATTTAAAAACGATCTAAAACCGCACATTCCGAAACGGTTCCAACTGGCTACAACGTCATTATGACATTATAGCCAACGCCAACCAACCAAGAAAACGCCAATATCTGTCACCGTCGTCGCCCGGTGAGTGATGTCAAAGCCGCGCCGGCGAATTTAGGAATAAAAACAAACATGTTCTTTAGGCGACCAATCAAAAATGGCACATTTTAAATTGTTAAAGAAAATTTATTTGTCAACCAGAAAATAAAATAACTTTTCGGGAGCAACAGTAAAAATTCCTTATTACTTTTAGCTTTCATCTTGGCTATCTTGGCCACATATAAGCTAATAGTTTTAACAGTTCAGATTGTTCTTACTAACTTAGTTTCTTACTAACATTTTTTTTTAATTGCGTACATTTATATTCCGGTTGTGACCTTCTCCTCGTTTTGAAGGTCGAGTATGCAAAATTTCATCAATCTCAGAATAAAACTGTAGATTCGTATATTTATATAATGGAAAGTATACATTTGCCAACCGAAACGCGAACCGAGCCACGAATTACGGGAAAGGAACGAAGCAACTGCAAGCGGCGTTTCGCATAATTTGCGGTTGCTTCTTTCCTTTCCCAAAAGTTGAGGTTCAGTTCGGCAGTTCGGCTCGCGTATGTATACGTCATAACAAACGTCAATCGTGATTCTAACGTCATCCTATAACGAGCGGGACGCCAATGCGTAGTTATGCGGAAGGATTAGTAACTATGATGTGATAACTGATGAAAAATCGTTTAAAAAAAAAAAAAGATTTTATACAAATGTCGAAAAGTATGTAACCTAACTGACATACCTCGTTCTAAGGTCACATTGTACCTACTTATGCGAATTATAAATTAGGTAAAGTTTTTTTTTAAGTGTGTTAATTTATTTAAGTAAGTTTTTGTTATTACGGGTATAAATATCTACCTATTAATAATTAATCTCACCGGAATATAATATTTGGTATGTAAAAACACAATAAGGTATAATATCGTTAGACCCTGGAGACAATACACGATCAGTATATCATTACCCACAATCTTTTACCCTCTGCGGTCCTTGAGCATGAAAAAAAAGTTAAGATTTTACCTGTCGTTTAAAAAGGTTGCGCTTCACTGGAGTACAAAATTTGACGGCGGTGGCTCTTTATCAATTTATGTTTTGGTACTTATAATAATGGCGACATTCGCATCTCCTTTCTTTTATTTGATTATGTTTGTTCTTCGTGTAGATATTAATTTGATGGCGACAATTGTTTCGCATTACTCACGTTACTTTAAATATTATTAACTTAAATCAAACATACTAATTTCAATTGTCTGTGATGATGTGCGTGATGCAAAATATTCCTCAAGTTCAATAAACTCATTTGCTTTGAATTCAAGTCATTTCCAAAATGGTAGTGGGAACAATTCAAACAAGCGATAAAGTAGGTACCGAATTTATTTTAATTTAAATTAATTAATTAATAATTCTATGTTTATAATGTGTATTTATTTTATTTAAATTTTTGACACACGATTTTTCAAGTTTCCTAACGGTGTTCATTCGAAAAGTAAATTTTTGACGTCTCTAATTTGTGAACAAAGAAATATAATCTTCTATATTTGTATCTATCTAATAATAAAAAAGGAAAGAGTGTGTGTCAAATTTTGTTCAATTGATCTTCAAAAAGAGGAAGGTCACAGTTTTCATTATCTTATTTTTTAATTAAAATATCCACATTTTCTGCGAGGCAGTTAATTAACCTAGTGAGTCTTCCCAGGGGCAACACCATTCGTAAGTTAGTTCGGCACCTGGGCCGCGTTGGCGGCCTCGCGTGAAATGATCCGGGACTCTATTACCGAATTCTATTTTAGCCAGAGTGTCTTGTATTGATAGCCAGATATACTAGAAGCTTATGAGCCATCAGCAGTAATGCGACATCAATCCTAGAACTTTACTAAGGCTGCAGAAAGCCAGCATTCTCGAGATAAATGCTGTTGGATACAGCCATGGGTGAATACCGCACACGAGTCCCAACTGCTCCCAACCGTCTGGAGCTAGAGGCATCCTCAATCGGGTATGATGTGAGGCTGAAGGTAATGGTGAGGGGATAGAGATTAAAAAGAGGAAGGTGGGGCAGTACCTGGCTATTCAGATCTATTCACCAAACATTGCTAAAACTATTACAAGCAACGTTTCAATTTTGATTGGTGGTCTCACACCAGGGCGATACTGAGAGTATCTTCCGCTCTAAAACGTGTCGCAAGTATACTATTTTAAATTAATTGTGGAATAACACAAATTCATCAATTTAGGTTTGAACTCACGACCTTCGGCTTTCTAGACGAGCGTTTTACCCCTCGACCACGGAGAACTGAAGCAAATATTTTCAGCTTCTCAAATCCTATACTTATTATAATATCCCGTTTTTATCACAGTTCTGCCCTAGATAATAATTATTTGTTCGAGGGTAGTTCGAAGTTGTTGCTAAAAAACTTACAAATAAACGGAAAATTTCGTCCTAACTTGAACTTAACTCAACCTTACTTGTGCCGAACTATTATAAATATTTAGTTACTAGGACGCTACCGGTGACCGGATAAATCATCAAAATGATAATTCATCACATCTTTAAAAAGTCATGGAAAGTGACGAAACAAAAACTTTATTAACTGGGTTCAGTAGGTTAGGTTAGGTTAGGTTAGGTTTAAATTTTTTTTTTCATCGTTCCTAATGACTTTGTATCACTGTTTAAAGGTGTGTTGAATTTTCGATGTGTTGATTTATCATGGAACCGACTTTACCATAGGTGTTATATACGGGCTACTGATGTTTAGTGCCAATTAGCTGAAAAGAAAATTAATATTTATAACTTTTTTTAGATTTCCAATAACGTGGAACAATTTTCCCATTTAAGAAAATAATTTAAGTTTTTTTTCCTGCAATTTATGTCGCTGTTAGACCCAAAACTGTGATTAATCTTTTTCACGCATTGAATCGTTAATTTCTAATCAATTCTTTAATCTCGTTAAACAACAAAGCTCGCAAAAAGTGCACATTTTTATTTTCAGTTAAACACAGAACCTGTTGACGTTAATGTAATATTTCCTAGTTCCCGGAACTTATTTTTATACACTTTTAATTCAATTATCACGGGAAGTATTAAAATATTAATCAAGAAGTAAATCTGTTCATAAAGTTATATGATTTAATAAACTTCCTGTTATTACTTATTTGTTAATCTTTAATCTGCCGTTGAATTCATTTTACAACCCAGGATGAGATGTAAAAAAAACAATGGTATACTTATTCGCACATTAATTAAAGTTTAAAATGTCGACTCAATTTTTGTAATTATTGTCAATAGTGCGACTAATTACTGCATGCATCGAACCATTGCGCTATAATTACTTTGCTTCATATTCGATCAGATGAAAAGCTCTGAACCGAATGTAATATAACATCTCGGAAAAAGTCTAAACCTGTTATTTATATTTTAATCTGCAATTAACTCAATGTAATGATGTACATATTTCCTGTCATATCCTATTAAAAATGAGAAAAAAACCCTTTATACTTGCTATGTGAAAATAAAAAAAAAAACGGCAAAACATGTATGCAATATATTTTTAACTTTTAGTTTCTATCCTTAAGGCGAAGCTTCATGCCAAATCACTATTTTGGTTAATCTTTTTAACGAATTGGTGAACATTATGAATACCAAAAAATATGCTTTAGATAAATTGAAGGTTTTCCTATCGCTTCGCTTGAGAAGAATACAAAAAAATTACTGAATAAAAAATATAAATGCAAACTACTAAAAAAAATATTTTTTCAATTGAAATGTATGAACGGAAGGAAAAAAAACTTTTAAAAATACAGTATTATAGCTAAGATTATCTGTGACAGTTTCATTTGATTAACTTTTTTGCTTTCTTATAAAATTATTTACAAAATAAATAAAAACCAGTTTTTTCTTTGAAATCGAACGTTTCTAGACTCCGTTTGTCAAGCGATTTTAATGCCTATTACCCACGATATAAGGTATACCAAGAATACACAAATTTTTGGCTTGTAGCTTCCTCTTAATTTCATGTTGGCATTATTGTTTTCTGTACACCAATAAAAATAGGTTTGCTAGTTTATTAAGAATCTCGTCAAATTATTGATAATCCGGTTAAAAACGGGTTTGGAGGCCTTAAATTTACCTTATTATTTATTCACTTAACAAAGTTTTTTTCTTAAATCTGACGAAAATTTGAACATGTGATTTTAGTATTTAGCATTAGTATTAGCATTTTACATTATTGCGTACAATTATTTTCACGAGTGACAGATATAAAGCTATTTTCGTAATGTCCACCAAACTTATAAAAGTGTTTATCCGTGAAATATGTATTAAAAAATGTATTATCATTGATTTGTGAACATAGTATGTACGTTGAGGGCGTTTTTTTCATTCATTGATTTTTATAACTGCAAACCGTAAAATAATAATAAACTTACCGTTTTTATAAATGCATTGATATCAATTTCACGTGCTGCACTATTTTTTATATTTTTTTCACAGTGACCAATGATTTTACCTTACTGCCAATTATTGTGTGCTAGATATATAACGTAATTATTTCGCGTTAAAGAAACATAAAGTTACAGCCTTGAAGTTTTTATGTACCTAATTCGCAGAAAAAATGGTTGCATTTCCTACGGTACCGACTTTTCCGTGTTTATTAATGTCTTTTTCTTCATTTTTATCTAAAATAATCACAATGATTTTGATTAACCTAATTTAAATGGTTTTACGTGACAAGCACTAGGTACCTAGCAAATGAATCCAGGGTAACCATCAAAACTCATCTCTGCAGAGAATTATACTACACACAAATAATAATATTCAAAATCCTAATTCCTAAAATAATTCATTGAAGCTTATACACAATTTAATTGTATGGATTCTGATATTTTCCCCACTTTTATCATTCTTAGCTGCTTATCGCCCAAATCTCGTATCATTGCACAGTTAGTGACATCTATAAAATACCCTTTCTTTATATTTTTAATCCATACAATAAAGAAGAACCCGAGAGAAGCGATGTGGACGTGTTTTGTGATCTACACAACTCTGTGAAATGAACAAATAATGATTTATCTTTACCTAACTTTGTTAATATTGACATGTATCTATGGGTAATCGTTATTTTTTTAGCTTAGCAAAGTGCACCTAACCTAACTTTGTTAATATAGTAATGTATCTATTATAGATAAACGTTATATTTTTAACAAATAATTATGCCTTCCGATGGCACGGGTTCAATTCCAGTTGGCGGCATTTATTTTTACTCGATATTTTCAATTTGTATTGATATTTCAGGCGACTAATTATTGCTTATAATTATTTGTTATCCTTTATGCTATGCATAAAACCTTGTCTTAAAAACATTAATTTATCATTAATAAATAATAGTTATATTTTTAGGTTTGTAAAACGCACTTATTGTTACATTTCACGTTAAATGAACAACGTAATTTTTCAAAAAATATTTTAATTTTAATTACTATGTGTTTTGTGTATAACAAAAATCTAAACAATGTCACACTAAGGATGACTTTTTGGAAGGCCTTAATCAACAAAGTATTAATGACTTTTGGCTGAAAATTAAATTAATTAACTATTTTTTTAATAGGAACCTACCTAAGTAGCAGTAACAACGTATATAACGCGTATATTAGAAACACTAGATCTCAGGGTCGAAAACACATCCATTACTAAACAATTTGGTAATTAATAATTAATAACCAAATTATTAATTTTAATTTTTTATTATCAATAAATAATCAATAAGTTTTGTACATTACAATGATTAAAAAAAATAAAGGGCCAAATTGTTTATTGATTTAGGAAACTTTTATTATAATTTTAGAACTTCATTAAATTACGTGTACACTGAATAAAACTTGATTTCATAATTATTAAAGATTTTATTCATTGATAAAAAAATAATATGTAATTATGGAATCCATAAATTTAAATGATGACAATGACTGACAAACACTTAGGACGGGTTGTTTCGGAGAATCTGAACAATTCATCAAATTTCAACGTTCATTTTCAAGTTCTGTGAAAGATTTTTTCAAGTTCTGTTTTTATTTCAGTTTTGTCAAGCCACTAGCCTACAATGATATAAAAACAGAACTTGAATAAGTCTTTCACAGAACCCGAAAATGAACGTTGAAATTTGATGAATTGTTCAAATTCTCCGAAACAACCCGTCCTTAATGCGAATAATATCCTTGGAAAGTTTGAGTAAGTCAAATTCTCATCAATAAGACGACTTCTCAGTTTACTCTTGATAAAGTTTATGCTTGAAAAAGATTGTTTGAATGAATATGTAGAACCGAAAAGGGAAAGAACAGCAAACGCGGGTTTTTTCAGCTGATCATAAGAGTCAGGAATACTATTCCAGACGTTGAAGATGATCATGTCTTCCTTCTCCAGGTCTTTCAAAGCAGACCACTAGTGTTGCGAACTAAGCTCACATTTTTTCTTCTCCAATATTTTCAAATCAACACAAAGTTCAAATCTAAATCTCCTATATTTCATTGTTTTTTAAACCGAGCAATTGTATTTCAAAGTTACCCAATGTCAATGCCAAAAAGGAGAAAACTTTAAATTTGATATCGTAGCATTAAGAGGGTGTTTGACGAATGATAAGGTCGCTCTGCTATTTTTAAATACCTGAAACATGCTGAGAAATGCTTCCCTCACATTGTTTTGAACCAGTGTCTCCCCCGCGCCGCGCACCCCGCAGTCGTCTACGCATCTTGCTCGCTTGCCCGAGGACATTTATGCCAGAGCCGCACTTTGCCGACCTCTGGTCTACACCATCGATTTCAACGTTTTTTTACAAATAACACCGAATACACAAAATTCGACAAATTCAACTCTCCTCACACGAAGATTAATTTTTGATCAAATCCTTGTATGTTACATTCTGATAATGTCCTGGATTTGCATGAAGATGCGATTTTTTTTAAAAATTCCATAAACCGTCAAGACCAACCCGACAAACCGATTTATTTCATCTGTCCGCGTGCCGAACTACCATTGAAAAAAATCCCCATTTGCCCTATATGTATATCTAGACACAATTTCATAATACCGAATCTTCGGAAATATCGAACTGAAGTAATGCGTACGGTCACAAACTGGAGAGCTATCTCTCTCCAGTCGCCTTTCGTTTTGTACAACTCGATTAATGCTTGAGTTTATAAAGTAGAAAAATATTTTGAGCGCATCTCCTATCCTTATCCTATATTTTCCTATACATTCTTATTAGTTTAAAGCAAAATAAAACTCCTATCTCTTACCAAGTATAAGGAACTTTAACCTTTCCAATTTCTTCCTACCTTCCTGTACAATTTGGGAGGCAGGTATGTGCACCGCCGCCCTAGCTATCATTCATTGGATAACTCACACCTTTGACACTGGCCACTCCAAGTAGCTCGCTACGTTTGGAGACTTAGCAGGGGTTCATGGGGTGAGGATTGTCTCGGTCTTGGCGGTGGATGCGTCTGTCCACCTATTATGTGGCTGGCTGATTTGAAGAGACTGGTTGATGGAGATCTTTTTACCTTTCCAGCTGAACTCTCTCGACCCTTCCCCTTGAACCGCAGTGGGAGGGATAAATTCATTACTTCACTCCTGGACACACTGACCCCCAGATACCAACCCCTCGTACGTTTTTTTCCTCCTAAGATCTTCTTTTCCTTAAAAAAAACCCTCCACACAGCATCTCCAAATATTTACGAAATTATTTTCCTCAGCGCCTCCTCTGTGGAGCTAAAGTAAAAAACCTCCTACATAAAAGCTATTATTTCTTACAAATCAATAAATTCAGTATTATTGCCTGCAATGGGGTGTAAAACCATAAGCATTGTTACCTTAACTAATTCGTTTTAACCGTAATACTTCTGAGGAAGTTTGATTGCGCCTCTAATAAAGTAGGAACCCAATAAATCCAGGACTAAAGTCAGAGTGACAGCGGAGTAGGTTTTAACCATTATCCACTTGCGGTTTCCCTTTACCCGCTTCATTTCTCAAGGATATTTCGGTATTTTGAAAACGTCACCGCCAATTTTCCACTTGCTGCGAACTTGCGCTGTTTACACAGGAAATTAGATACAACTTATATTGTTTATTACGATTTTTTCACGAGAGAATCAACTCAGAATTACTCAAGATTTCTTGCTGTTGGATAATTTTCAGGATAATTTGTCTTTGAGTAGAATTTTATTTGTGATCAGTAAACTGTTGTCAAAACCCACCATTCCTTGCGTGTCCTTCAATGTGCTGATTTTATTTTATTTTGATTATTAATCAACTTTTATTATTAAATTTTTACTTTTTTAACGTCAATTCTTTGGAGGTATAATTTTACCATCAATATGAACAGCATGGAAATCCAAGTTCCAGAGTTCATTGAACTAGAGTTACACAGGACAGACACAACTGAAATTAGCATTTTTGATATTAAATGCATATTATGGCATTATATTTTAGTTAAGATTAAGGATATATTTAGGAATAGATAGTACCTAAGTATTAATATATTTCCGGTAATGCATAAACCTCTTGCACTCCTTCTATTGTAGTTCTATTCTAAAGGGTCGTTTTTATGGTTCTACTACATGGTTTAGATGAATAATACCATGACGTATACCTGAAAATAGCTACGACTCCCATTTAACTCCTCGGTATGGGTGACTATTACCTAGATGAATAATAGTATCATAATTTGATAGATGCCTTAGTTGGCAATGAATCGAATTCGGGGAACATCTCGTAGGTACCCATTTCGCATCAGGTTCACTGATGAATGAGGAAGGAGGCTGATTATCAGTTACTGGCAATCTTCTCGGCTGCGGCGGGCTCATTACCATTACCCGTGGCGTCACTTCCTCCGCATCGCGCCGGTCCAGCATACGGCATCCAGCCTAGATCACAGCTTGGACCACTGCAAACATACACTGGTAGAAATGTGTAGTAGGCGTATCAGGTATGCCAGAAATAAGGCCTATTTTACCTTACTTCTGATGCAATTCAATCAGATGAACCGCCCTCCTTTGCAGGGAATCAAGTAGGTTTATTAGGTATTTTGGAGCTCCAGCCCAAAAGAACGGCTCCCAAATTCAATTGTTCAACGTTCTTGAGATTTGTACAGTGTTTTAGCATCTGGTCATCTATTGAAGAACCCGATAGTCCTACTCAAGGACGCCCGGTTTCCTGGAGGCCAAATTTAATCGGGCTTCTACGGAACCCCAATACTTGAGCCGGTCTGTGTTACTTAGGTAGGTACCTACTCCAAGCATTTCAATGTAGTTTGGCCTATCTGGGGTCTGAAAGTCGACCTAAAACCCCTCTGGATGGAAGAAGAGAGACTCCTTCGGTTGGCTCTATCTCCATAGGACGGGTGGAAACGTGAGTAGCAAACGGCTAACGTGAGAAATGCTAACCTAATACCGGACCCCACTAAGAGAAAGCCTGGTTTCTCACTGCCTCGTAAATCGTGGTCTTCCACATTTCCAGGATAAAGAGCTTCCACAGCCGCTTTGCCAACATTTTGCATATGTATATGAATGATTTTGGAGTCAGCGATGTGTGAATGCAGTGCCGTAGAGACCACCGTACATATGGTCAACGAATACCCGCTATATTCATTTCCTACAGGAATTGTTGAATTCCACAGCAAATAATCGCGATGACCTAGAAGATTCTCTGTTCAGTGACTGACTGTTTTGATGTGAGTAATTTTAACTCGGCTAAATAAACGTGATAAATCGCTAATAAATCGAAGTACCTACTCATAGGTTGTTGTGTTATTTTGGGCAACTGCGATGAAATTGAAATTGTGTCAGAGGTTGTTGATCTTTGGTGGACCAATTGCATTGTTTTAGCGGCAATGTTTATTCAATATTTAAGTTGTTCATGTTAAAGGGATATTTAAATAAATACCTAAGTCTGGAATCGCAAATTTTCCAAAAGATGCAATGCTATTAATATGAAAAATATTTTGGACTAGACTGATTAGAGGATTTGATTATTTATAATGATGCACATACAATTAACTGATGTCATAGGATTTAAAACATTTGTAGGCCGTGCAGCTTTATAATGTTATTACTATAGAAATTGGTCGAATAAATAACATACCTATCTACACATGTTTAAAAATGGTAACGGTGTTTGGAAGCATTAAAATTTAGATTACACATATGTATACTAATATTTATTAATGCACAATTATAACAATGTGATATAAATTATTAATAAATACGGTATTCTTATTCCGGGTATGCCTAGGTTCAAATTTCTTTTTTTTTTCAAATGCATATGAAGCGTTGCACGCAAATTCACTGAGTTCTCAATCTTATGAGGAGTATTTCTAATCTTTTGCCATACACAGGATCCATTTTAATATTTCTCACAATGTACTGCCTGCGTGTTAATTTATTTGCCAATCTATCAGTAATTTTGCATGTCAACACTGCGGAGAGTTAAAATTACGAAATATAAAATTGCAGCGTTTTCAATAACCAAGAATTGCACAAAACAGCAATGGATTGGAGCGTTGATTACTGCATTAGTAAGACATAACTGTGGGCGTTAATGGCGAGAAAATGTCGTAGGAACTAGCTACGAACTACTAACTACGTACTGGCTAACCAGATAAGTGCCATCATGGGAGTCATTATATCTCATATCAATCATATAACTGCGGTGAATTCTCTAATTCATATAATTTACGATGCCATACAACAGATAATTGGTACAGTTTTTTTCAAGACATTTTTTTTTTTTTAAAGAAAGACTAATATTCCCGGGTTACGAATAAGCTGACAATATTTGAAAATCTCCTACTACCACCACAGTAAGCTGAAAATGTTGCTTGTGTTGTGATGGAGGACTTAGCCAGCCGAGGAATTTAACACACTACGCCTGGGTGGGACCCAAACGCGATGTCAACTGTTGCCCGGGCTTAACGCATAGTAGATGTAGACAGTAACAATTTTTTTCCTATTTTGAACGCCAAGGGTCCAAAATTTCGTTAAGAAGTATGAAAATTCTGCCTCGAGGGTATGGTTTTTGGTGATCTCAAACGGACAGTGATATTTTTTGTTTATTTTGAAGGTCAAGTGTGCAAAATTTCATCAATCTTAGAATAGAACTGTAGATTTGTTTAAAGAACAAAACCATCTACACGCACCGGCACACTTTTCTTTACTGACTGAGCGTAGCGAAGTCCTGTTTTAACTTAACCGTTTTGCATTTCGATAGATATTTTTTTACGTTCCTTTTCCGGTTAAAGATGGTGGCACTTTTATTAGTTCAAAAAAGATTACTTTTTCAAATGTGATATTATTTTTTCAATATCATGGTACCTATCTGCCTGAAGAAAAAAATCATTGTCATTGATATAGTGACCTTTCTGAGAAAATAAAAAAAGTTTCACAAAATATTTATAATTAAGCAGGTAGGTATTTAAGTACCTACTTACATATAAATCTTATGATTTAAGAGGTTTTTTTTTGATTTATTAACAGCAACAAATACTTTGTTGACCAAAATAAGTTTTGACTCCCTAAACACTTTAACCTTAAAACTAAACCTTAACGACAAAGAACACCAAAAAGCGTATGCATAAAATAGTAAATCCGCATTGCAACTAATGAATTATTTAAAACTTATAAAAGTGATGCTTGAACTGAAGCCAAATTTAGTAAATGTTACACCCAATTACGCGCTAACGCCACCCAAACAAACTACAACCCTTATAATATAATGCAGGTATGGACCAAAACAAAACTTTTCACGCCAAATATGGATATATGCTCGCGGCTGACTATGTCCAGGCGCCCCGTGCCCTTGACACCCCTTCACAAGTTATGTTAGGTTAGGTCATAATTAGACTACATTTTCATTGCAAGATTTGCACCCTGATCTATATATTTGGCAATCGATTAAAATGTAGGAAAACTTTTTTGAGGAAACCAAACTTTTTTTTGAGTAACAAATGGTTCATATTAAGGCGACGCCATACGTAGTAATGCAAAATCATGTGTTTTTGGTTTGAAAATTTGGTCGCCTAGAAATGTTTCAGATGATTTAATTAAATACTGCGAGTAGAACACATCTTGACGTTTGAAATAATCGAGTATTTTTTATATAAGTCTTTTTATAAGCCCAGAAAAAAATAATGTATAGGCCTATGAAAACTGATTTAAAGTTCAAAATCTCCTACTTACGAAACCATTTTCGGTTATGATTTTATTGTATAATGTGGAAAATTAAGTTATTTATAAAATGATAGGAAAAAAATTAAATATTTATGCCTCCACAAAATAAAATAAAAGGCACTTTTTGGCCATGTTTTTTTCTTGCATAAATCAAAACAGGCGGATGGTGTTAAGCTGGTGTTAAATTCAAACCTTATCGCCATCTACGTAAGGGTTGTTATTGATAGCGGCTCAATTTAAAATATAACACGACGTAGTGCATCGCCTTAAGATAAAATACCAAATTTTGATTAGTACTGATGAGAAAACGGTATTATTTTTGGTGTCAGGTACTTTATTTGACTAACATAAACTTAAATATAAAGGTAACGTTTTAGTACAACATCAAATTTTGGTGAACATTTACCTATTTTTGGGTTGAAAATGTAAATTTTTGATGAAACTTTTTACTTCATTTGGTAAGCAGTTAAACCTGAGTCTTTGTTAAAAGATAGAAAATTAAAGACATGGTTTTTGGACGCGAGATTTACTTACTGTTCACAAAACTCTTTCAAGATTTCTGTTCAAGCTTTTACAACACAATGTTTTTTGTTTTGTTTGTTTTCTACAAGTAATCCAATTAAGCAAATAATATGTTATGTTTAAAATGAATTTGAAGTGGGTTTTCTTTAGTAAGGCTGTTAATATATGTTTTATGCTGTTAATTAATACCTGCCTATTTGAGAATAACAAATAAATAAAAAATATATATGTTTAGGAGAGAGTGTCGTCTTGAGTTTTATACATTATAGGAATACTACCATCCAAATAAAATTAAAATTATGAACATATGTGTACAGAATAACATATGCCTATACGCTAATTATTGCAAAAAAAAAAAAAAGTTTACTGAAAATTTAAATAAAAATTCAAGTAGGTATATATACAAATATTTTGAACACCGATTTTTTTTCACTGGTTGATGTTTTGAATATTTTTTTGATTGAAGATGAAGATGATACTAACAAATCTAAATGAAAAAGAACAAGACACAGTAAAATAAAAAGATAACATAAGGTCTCAACTGGGAATCGAACCCAGTATTTAAAGAACATTGGTACCTAATTATTATTATATTGTTAACTCTGAATTTAAAATACGAGATCGACAAAAATAACGTATAATAATTAGGTCCCAATGATCGAGTGGTTAAAGTCGTTGTTCCGGCAAGACAAAGATCCTGGGTTCAATTCTCAGTTGGGACCTTTTTATTTTTCTGTGTATTGTTCTGCTTCATGTTTCGTTTAGATTTATTAGTATTATCTACTTCAATTATTTGTGACATTGATGGGTATAACCACAGACATAAGAATATATAGACTAGAAATTAATGGTGAGGGGTAAAATCAACTGTTGAAGAACGAAGGGGGTAAAGCTGACTGTGATTCGTCAATAAATCAATCTGACAGGATATAGGCATCTCGCATTATAATATCACCATTTAGTTCTTAAAAGTAAAATCTGCTTTTGAATGAATAGACATTTTTACATGGGAGCGCAAATTACTCGCCACGTTATGAACTAATTTGCGAAGTCCAAATTCGGCAAAGTAAATTTCTTCTATTTTCAGAGTCGTAGTTAGTTTCAGAGTATTTAGTTAAGACACTTTTACAAATGTTTCATAATTTACTTACCCCAGCAAACAACGATGAGCACACTTGAGAATCGCTACATTGTGATGTGATAGTATTTGTTTCTAAAACTGATCCATATAATACGGTGTGAATAAGCTTAAAATAAAGTAAAATAATGCTTACTTATGGAATGTAATACGACAATTGGGTTTATTCTCTTTTTCACATCTATTTTTACAAGTTTTCATAGCTAAGTCACCATTTTGCCGAGTTATTTCGTAAAATGCCTCGACCATAGCTCGACGCTAGTTCGAACAAGAATGATGACGTCACATTCTCAAGATTCACGGGAAGCCATACGCGAGCCCAGCCGGCTCCAATGGAACCGGTATGGGAGTGGGGAATAATACGCTTTTAATCACTTAAGGGCCCGCTTTCCGCGTAAAGAATTTAGATTTGGGCAACACCCACAAAATTTAGTGTTAAAAGAATCCGACAGAGGTGTCTGAATTCGTATTAGGAATAATTTTGGGGATTATGAAATTAAATTACCGACATCTATTGCAATTTTAGAAAAACAGAACCATTTTTAGTTAGCACCGACCTTAGAGTAATAATGCACCGACCAAATGAGAAGGAAGTCGAAATGAAGATGGTTCTCAAAATATGGGTTTTATTACGGATTTAATTAATTATTTTTTTTTTAATTTTACAAAAAACATTTACGAAAGTTATTTGTATAGGTATAAAAATTACTTTACTTTACTAAAATACTATTCTCACTTTTATAAAAGTAATTTATAACTTTTATAAAATCAATAAATATATTTTTACATCAATAAGGTTTTAAACTTTTTTACTCGAAAACTATCTTAAAACGTTGGAATTCCAAAAAAAGTTTTTTTTTCTTTTTTACTTGTACTATCAATTAGAATCACCTCCCGAAGTTTGTGCACTTTACCCCCGACATCTTGTATAATATGCGCAATATAATATTTATACACGTGTAATATCTACTTTTGTACATTTATATAAATTATATACACGTTTACATTTTTATGCTCATCAAATTTATTATATTATAAAGATAGATAGAAAGATCCTTAGTGCTTCCTGAGGACTTACAAATCAGAAGACTTTTTTGTAATTATTTATTTATTCATTTAAACAATTCAATAATTATAAAGAGTAATAAAACATGTAAGCAACATAAAATTACATTCTAAAATGTGAAAGGGGCTCTATTTATTTACATTTTTATGAAATTACTACTTTTAATAGTTTTAAGCTTTCAGTGAACTTTCAATTTTATTTTTAACTTCTCTAAATATTATTTGTTTAAATCGTCAAATATAATTTAATCACAAACACAAGATTCACTCAAAATGAAAGATTGGTGGTTCTGAAATGTTCCCATAAATACGGTGAAAGAACCCTAAACTATAAACTTATTACCCTAAACATGCTTCGAGCGAAATGCGGATCTGGAAACCTTATCGTCAATCTGAGCAAAACATACCATGAACGTCAATATAGCAACAGCCTTTGTTCTGCTGCAGTTTCATTAAATGCCGAGAGATCCGTTTACAGTCTCCAAAAAGCAATACTGGGGCACAACCCTAGAAGCAAAGCTAAATGATTGGAATACAGAAAGATAAAAACACACCATTGTCAAAAATATCTTGGCCGTAAATGATTAAATAAAATTAGATTTATTCAGGAAGGCAAGCTATCGATCAAATGATTTGCGAATTCGGAAAAACCGTTATTATTGAGGTTTTATTGATGTTTTGTTTCTCCCGATTTATTCGTATAACCCATTAGTCTACATAATTATCTAGCGGGTTTTCCATTACTTGTGCACTTATGTTAATGTATTTTATGACCGTCTTTGTGTTGCTTATATTTGTATCATGTTGTCTCCCTCTATATTTTGTTATATATATGCACACATTATGTACTTCTTGTTTAGTATTAATTTGTACCCTGATGATGCTTAAGTAAAGCGAAACCGGTCGGTTCTTAAATTAATAAATATCGTGGTTTTAAAACAAAAAAGTATTTTATTTTATTAAATTATATTCCCCACAGTTTCAGAACTTTCAATAGCTTCTTTCGCTCGCATGTTCATTATTATTCTGAATTCCACGTTCGAGTATTGTTATTTGAAACAGATGGCCCGTATATTATTATTACATATTATATTATATTTCGGACATCGTTGCATTGTGAATTAATAAGAACTTGCCCTGTAATTTCTAATGTTTTGGAATTAGTTTTATTTCCCAAAGTACGTATTCTGAAAAAAATAAAATAAAATTTTTTATAACTTTTTACTACACAATACATAAATAAAAATAATAATTAATTTTTATAATAAATTATCGTTTATCGTATTCTGAAAAAAATAAAATAATAATTTTTATAACTTTTTACTACACAATACATAAATAAAAATATGAATTATTAATTTTTATAGTAAATTATCGTTTATAATAAATATAAGCTTATAAATCAAAAATTGTATTTTTTTCTTCTCACCTATTAGATAGGATATAATTTTATGAGATATCATTTTTTCTTTGAAATACGGGATATCTTTCGTGTATTTCCCATCTTTGAAAAAACAATATTTATTAACTCATAAACTTTACACGCGTAAAAATTATCTTTATAGATTCAAATATTTGCACGTAATCGCACGTCTGTAGATCATAGAACGTTGAACGACATGTCTGCCCCCAAAGCCCTCGAGTTGGCGAATGAACTTTTCAAAGAAGATAGGTTAATCTTCAAGTCGGAGCGAGCGCGCTATAATAAATATGATTTAAAAGCAATAGGCGTAAGCGACAGTTGTGAAAATGTTTAATAAATCACGGCGTATTTCAAAAATAGCAAAAATCACTTTTGGGGTCTATTGAGTAGCATTAAAAGAAGCATTGTGATTTTTTTCATACATATAACTTGTAAAATAACAGAAATAAACGTGTTAATAATATTTTTCGGAGCATACTTTGCGATTTATTTCTATCGAGGGAATTTCAAATAATTACCGTTTCGGCTTTTGGAACAAATAGATACTATCTTAAAGAATAACATATATTTTTTTAAGAGCTTAAAAACTTCAAAATTTTAAGGAAAGTATGTCGGAAATTGGATGAAATTCGAATAGTGGGCCCTTAAGGCAGGTCTACTAATATTCATATGTCTATGGGTATAACCTTCAAATGTTATTAAAAAAGAGTTGTTCCAGTAAAAATATACACATTTATTGTGTATCATTAACCCCTTTCGGCTTTTACATATAATAACTTAAAGAATAAGACATAAACTATATAATATGAGAAATGGGAGATTGCGCGGCATCATTCATACAAAATTTAAATTTGGAACTGAGGCCATAATACCAAACTGAAAAATTATTTTTTTAACCAAAGGATGTAGGAAAATCTAGTATGTTCTACTTTATCTTTTTGTGTTATAAATTATAAAATATAGCAAATAAATAAATCGATTTTTAACAATTTTATAGGCAACTTTTGACAATTATTTGTTATTTAATGGTAATTATTATCAAAAATCTTACATTTTTAACTCTGCAAATATAATGAAATTATAAATGATTAAAAAAACTTTTTTATCGGTTGAAATTTAATTTTCAAACGACTGACTTACGATAGAAGTCAAATTTGTCGTGTATAAATTTTAAATTCCGACACAAAAAATGCCTTTTAAAAAATATTTTATTTTTTTATTTATATTTCATTGTATTTACGTAGTAAGTTGTGGAAACATTATTTTTTAATAATTATCATTAACTTACAAAAAATGACGAAGTTGCTTCTAAAATCGTGAAAAATCGATTTCTTTAATTGCTCACATTTTATAATATGAAAAACAAATAAATAAATCGGCATATATCTGTATTAGAGATTTGCTATACCTTTTGATTAAGAAAATAATTAAACAGTTTGGTCAAGTATTTTAGCCTCAAATCTAAATTTAAGTTTTGTATGAAGAAGTACGGTCCTCTTTACATATTCAGACCTCCAGTTTTTGTACACTTATACACTAATAATTAGAAATAGCCCTTGAATATGTTAAGTTTGTATACATTGTGAACAGTCCTTGAATTTTAAAGTTTGTCGACCGATTTATATCCTAAATTGTATGATCTAAGACAAATCTGTCCCCGGATGCGAGACATTAGGGGACCCTTCTTAAATAATATTGTTTATGGCTTTTGGAACAGTGAATTGGTCCTATAAGATGCGAAGTCCAAACTGGTTTAGCCACAGTCAAATACCGAAATTATACTCACATGATAATGGCAAGAATATTTATGAACATCAAATGTCGTTAACCTGGTTAAAAGTTTCCTAATTTTTAAATCATTTTTAACTCAAAGACAATAACTCTGTCAAAATTATCACGACTGTTGTGTTTCTTTGATAAGGTGTTTTTATTCATCTAAAAATCATTGTTCGATTGAATGAAAACTTTCGCTTAGTCAATTTGTAGAAACAATCTTCATAAAATACCGACAGAATAGATAGCGCCAAAAATGAAAATTTGATAATTTGGTAATTTGTTCTGTGATTTAAAGTGAAACGTATTTTGATCCTTCTAGGTCTTAAAGTTATTTCGCCAGGGAAAATATTGTGAACTTATTCCAAAGATTGTAGGCAAATAAAATTATGTGAGCAGTTGGTTTTTTAAATTTTATAATATTTTTAAATTTTACATATTGTACATACTATTTTATAAAATAGTATGTACAATATGATAAATCCAGCCAGTTAGACTTTATATTATGTCTATAAGGTACGCATCTCAATATTTTACAGATACGTATAGTAGTTATTAGTATACAGATAGTTCATTTTGCACAAACTGAGATTTTTAATGTGGCAGATGTACCTACTAAACAAATCGTTTGATCTGGTGTGGCTTTCAGGAAGTCTATCACGGACTATCGATAAAGCCTTATGTCAATACGATATTGACGAAATCCGCTATCTATGGTCAGTCAGCGATATTTGAGAGCACGGTCAGAATAAAATTCCCACAGTCGGTAGAAAAAACCTACTTTTATTGCGGCCTCCACTGTGTCCGATAAGCTGTCAATATGCACAACTTTTTGGATAGTGTCGTTCGTTGTGCAAAGTAATTGGCTTATTAATGAACGAAGAGAACTAACTAAGCTCTTAGAACTGAAAGAAATCGTATGCACGATCCATAGATTAATTTATTTAAGACGCGATCAATTGATTCCATTCCACCTCGGAGAAACAAACGTTGTTAGCCATAACTAAATACCTCATTAACTAATTAACTCCTAAAAAAGTACACGCAGACTACCAATGTATATAAAAGTTATTTCAATTCGACATCATAAATTTATTAGTTTTTTAAACTTTTACGTAGCCGTTTGACGTTTAGGAATGTCAATTCATGGACAGATGTAGGTACCAGTGTTTCCAGCGTATGTCAATTTGCACTATCAACATCGGTTTGGATATCAATAGTGCGACTGTGCTGCGTAAATCGGTATAAAATCATTGGTAGCTAAGCCTATTGTAAAGTTATCGATTTCGCTGTGCTAGACCCCCAGGGCAATGCATTCATTTTTAATAGGGAAGATGAATCAACACTAGAGCTTACAATTATTAGAACAACGCTTCAGAAATTGGAATACGTTTATATTTATTTTACCAAACATAATCAAATTATAAAGATTCTTTGTCCATTCTAAAACTATTTTTAAGAACGTCTAATAAATTACTTTATTTTCTCATAAATATTAATGTTCTTATTAAATCTTCCGTTACACGTGACAGTGGACATACTCGTAAGTAACCACGCTAAGTAGCCGGATAGATTCAATTTTGAATCTGGATCGACACAAAATAAGGTTGCAGAAATAGGCCAAGATCAAACGATATCTTCTCTTCAAACATTTCCTACTTGAAAACGTCATTATTAAATTAGCAAAAAATATGATAACAATTTGAAGTTTCATCAATGACTGTAAAACTTTACAGTTATTATATGCATAATTGCGGAAATTTACAAATGTTGTATAAGTTGATAGATTATTTATTATCCATAAAAAATACGTTTTTTATTGTTTGCGGTTAGGGATTTTTTTTAGGGTCATTATGTAACTTACACTGAAAACAGCTTTGTACCATCCAACGAATGTAATACATATTTTCAGCGTTTATTTGGTAATTATCTGTTAAATAAGTCATTAAATAAAAATATCTACATAATATTGGCAGTGTTGGCACTATAGTATTATGAATTATTACCCAAATTAAACGTTGCATACTGATTTCACAAAAAAAAACTTACATAATTATTAGGTACTATTCGTCAAACGGAATGGTCGCCAATTTCACGTATTATTTTTGTTCGCTGGCATTCATTGCGATCCGGATGTCGCTAGTCTGGCTAATAAAGTAGCCACACACAGAGATGGCAACAATGCCAACTAATTGCAGGTACGATGATGAGTATTATATTGCCATTGTCAAGTGCATGACCTTCCCTCGAGGCTAGTAATGCAGAGAATACACCGCGTTCCGTGTATGGGTGCCTTTACCTCTTTATAAAACTATGTGATTATTTACATATTTTTTTCGTTTAAGTATGTACTTATCTTCCGTGTTTTAATATTCTTCGTATTTTTTAAGTGTCTGCAATAATTCAGCGTTAATACAGGGCGTTTTGTACACGATGTGAAATATTTTATGACGCAATAGACGAATAAAAAAGTTGATGTGGATGTAATGTCAACGCTATAAAATGATGAAAAAATTATTTAAAATGTTTAAAATCGGCTACATAATGGAGAAATTGCTAAAAATCGAAAGCGCTCAGGAAGAACGGTATCTAGGGCTGGGTCTTTAATATGTAGCTATTTGTATGATTAGCGTGTTTGAAGTGCCTTTATTATTAAATAATAAGAAATTTTTGGTCAAATCCAAATAAAATCTTATATTTCTAATGTTTACGAAAATTGCATCTATCACGTTGTTGAGAATTGACCCTTAGTTCGTATGAATTTTTCTGCCTCAAAATTCTGCCATACGTCATATTTTCACACCATGTACTAAGCACCCCGTAATTAATTTCAAATGAAAAAAATGTAAAATACAGCAGTTTGATTTATGTAAACATAGGTTTAAAGTGTGTCGTCATAAAAAAACACAATTTTCAGAAACTCACGAGCAAAAACTTTGAAAAAAATATATTTATCTAATTTAGAAGACTTCCTTGCTCAGTAATGCTCAGTGCAATAATAACGAGCTTGTTTAAGTTTTTTTGTTAGAATGGCCCGTTTTGTGATTACATTCGAGTATTTACGAACACATTATTGTAATTGCATTTCCTAATTATTGTAACAAATGGCTGTGAGAAAGTTTCTTGTTGATGCAATATTTTGGGCTGCACACTTTTTATGATGTTTAGATTAGTGCTATTTCTCTTCCGTGGTTTCTTTTTTGGTGTAAACACAATAATGATACTATTAACCTATTAGCTTTCTAAAGTTTTTTCCTCGTTTCCTGGTATTTTATTTAATATCCTCCCTACCCACCTAGGAAATAATTAAGTACTCCTAGTTTGCTCAATTCTGTCATACATTTTTTGCTACATATTCCTTAGGCAAACGTTTTGGAGAGTCTTCCAGTTTTCATCACAACAGTAGGTTTATATATAACTTTACGTTGACTCATCAAGAATAACAGGTAATATTATGTGTTTGTATGAAAAGAGCACTCACCGTGCAGAGGTCCTATGACAACGCAGACGACTATCATGAGCATTGTGACTCTGAGTCTGCGGGATCCTGGACCTCTCTTGAAGGTAACGGTGAAGGTCTCCTTGACGTGGTTCAGGTCGAAGAAACTCTTTACGTCCTGAACCCAGGTGGTTGGCACTTGGGTCAGTTGTTCCTGTGGAAATGCGATTTCAGTATTAAAATAGCACTGAAAACGGTCAAGACTTTTAAAAACTTCATTATTAGAGCTTGAAACTTCTAATAGACGTACAGAAAAATGAGACAGAGCAAAAGAAAAATACGGACAGAGGAGAAACAGTGAAAAGAGAAACAGAAAATATTCCGTTGATTCTATATCAGATTTAGGATAACCATTTACCTTGGAAGCTGTCTTCTTTGGCTCTTCCAGAAGGAAGTATCCATAGTAAAAGCTGATGAGATAGAGAGTTGCCGATATGCTAAACACTCCGTAAAATCCAATTTCCCTTAGCAACACCCCGCTGAGAGCCATCCCCACTGGAACACCGAGAGAACAAAATAGATTCACTACACCTATCCTTAGAGTCCGAGTCTCTTCCGTCGTCACATCTGCCACGTAACTGAAGATGCCCATAAACATGGTAAACCATCCCCCAGTTAAACCAGGGAACAAAGCCTCAGTTACTCCTGCCACTTCCATGGGAAGTTCGTAGAAGAAGTACGTATTTACGATCAGACCAACACTCGTCAAGAATTCTCCAACTATAGGCAGAAGCATGCAAGGTTTTCTCCTGCCTGTCCTATCGCTCCAAGCTCCGAAGAACAGTATGAGTAAACAGGGTAAAGCTGATTGAAGTATCGTCTTCCATCCTTGCATCTGAGCGACAAGTTGTTGGACTTCGCTTTCTTCTGCTGTATAGTTGGCAGTATTTCTCGCTGATAGAGCGTCGCAGATGTGTGTGTCGAACTTCAAATTTACCCTGCAGGCTTTTTCGAGATTGAGGTTCTGTGTTGCAAGAGATGCCAGGACACTGGGCATGATGTAGCAGGCCAGCATGGGTTCCACCGTGATATTGGCCCTCAGGAGTCGGATCTTCTCCATAAGGTTGTTGTACCGCCATCGCACAGATTCGCTGAAAGAACGCTTTTTTTCTTCTGTGATTTGTTTAGTGTTGCTGGGTGCTTCGTTTGTTGCTTCGTTTTTTATGGCCTTTGGGGGCTTTGCACCATTCACTTCTACGGCTTCCGTCATTTTGATACCTGAAAGAAGAAAACAACTAATTAATCAATGATGCCTCGTCACTCAACAGTGTTAAGTTCAAATTCCAGCAGATTAGCATATTTTTTAAATAAATAATTCAGAAAAAGTTCCTAAAAAAATCACAAAATAAATACAATCGAATAAAATGTCCTGAAGTTAGCGGATTTTTTAAAAACTAACTAATTAATCATAACGCTCAAGTTTCCATGGATATGTGAAGAGGATGTACTAGGATAAGGCACATTTTTTTTAAAACCGACCCACGAGACAACCAGACTCAAATATTTGAATACATCTCTACACGTCTTTTTGAAAAGTTTGTCAAACTTTCCTGGATGACAGATAACTGAAAATATTATACTTTTCTAAACTACCATAGTAAAAATCTGAAATTTATCCTGTGTAATGGTGTGGGTCTTTGGATTGCAAAGGAAAGGATTTAATTCGTGACATCTGAGTGCGAACCCGACTCGACACGTCTTTCTGAAATTTCCCCATTTTATCCTTTCACTCACTTGTGAGTCATACGTTCTCCAGACACTCTTTTCTCCATCCATCCACCGATCCACTGTATATATCCGAACTGAATTTTAGTTTTTTTTAAATTATTTTTTATTATCTATTTAAACGTTGTACATACAAAATATGATATTAAATATATGTATAGTAAATTGTATTTCGTAGTCCTCCTCACTAGGGTGACCTGTGCTGAGGTGAACTAAAGTTATTAATTTCAATTTTATTAGTGTTCTATGTCGTTTTTAATGTTTATTTCAGAGATTTTTCATTAATCTCTTTTAGCCAGATTTTTATTCTTGATTTGTAATCATTCAAATTTTCTATTCGCTTTATATCAGGGGGAAGGATGTTGTGGAGTTTCGTCGTAAAATAAATATAATTTCTTTGTCCGAATGTGGTTTTTTGATCTGGAATATTTTTTTATTTCATTTTTATTTGATCTTGTTAGATGAATACATGGTATTGTAGAGGATTCAGTATTTTTGAATAGTTTCAATAGTATATTTTTGGCATATATTTTTTGTAGTTTGTTTGTTAAAGTTAGTTAGTTAGTAAAGTCATCTAAAATCTAAATACCAGTCAGTATCCTCGAGTAACCTTGACTCTTCGATCCTCATTGTTAATTAGAAACTTTACCAACAATAGCAAATGAAATCATACACGTGTTCCTATTTATGTTCATATGTTTTTAGGTCTTTTGAAGTTGACATACAAATTGAATTCATTACAGTTGACAACCTTTCAGTGGAAAATGGGTTCGGCGTCATTCGCAAATTATGGTCGGTGCAATTATTCGATGTAAAGAAACCCACCGTATGCAGATATTATTGTCCGCCATCTCGGCAATACACAAATGAATAATAAGTCATTCATAATCCTTTCGTTTGTCCGGCAAGTGGATGATTGCTTCATTTGAATTAACTATTTTAAACTGAACTTCTCAAATTTTAAACTTTTTTAAGCGTTTACGTAATGGGGTTTTCTCCTACAACGAAATTTCACGTTATTTACAAATGTAGTCATATTAATTAGAGCATGCTGGAGATAGAAGTTTCAGAATTTTTGTAAAATACCGAATAGTACCTATGGAAGATATAGGTCGTCAAAACGATGATATTTGCGGGCGGCCGAAAAGCGTTTGACACCACGGTACATTCGCGGCAGTACGGCAGAATTGCCTTTTGAATTGTGAATTGTACATTTTACCAATGTTCAGTTTAAAACCTCATAACTTCCGTCAGTTTTGGAGATTTTTGTTTAAAAGAAACGCCTATTGTAAACGTAAATTGAATTACGTTCGTAGTTATTTAATAAGTCCTTGAATCTTGTTTAGAAGTCGCCTTTTAAGGATTATTTTCTTTTTGTATCTAAAGACTCCTCCCATATATACGAGATACTTTAGCATACCTTACGGAGTAGTAGAATAAAATAAAAATGATATTATTTTGCCCACTGTAACTTGACATGTAATTTTATTTTGTATATAATAAATAAAAATATCGAAAACTGACTTTACTGTCTAAATTTAACACCTTTTCAACACAATAAAAATTAGGATGTAACCTCGAATTATTATGACAAAACTCAACAGTTGCATATATGTACTTCTTTAGAAACAACCCTAATATCCTCAACATAAACGACACCAAAAAAGGGTATGTACTACGCTTTGTGTCAATCAGTCATCTCGTACTGGATAACTTGTTGGTGTGTGCCTTGAGCACTCACACAGAGCGACTCAAGATAGCCCAAAAAGGAGTGCTAAAGACAATTCTAAAAGTTCCGGTTAGAACTCCGACGGAAGAAATATTTAAAAAATTCCAAGTGTACCATGTACAAAAACTGTATACTCCACTGCCCAATATAAATACTCAACCAGAGCAATAAGCCAAAATATACTGGTTACTCCCAGTTTGAATACATCTTTTGAACAGATAAATATTATATTCTATGCTACGAAATCATACAATGCTCCACTAAATCAAACAAAAAAATGATTGAAATGAATATATTTAAAACAAAACTAAAAACATGGCTGAGTGAACAAAGTGATATTCAACTTACAAACATTATGAAGAGGATGTAAAGTCAACTAGATACTAAATACAAATGTTTCAAAACCACAGGCCGCCTCAGAACAGGAAACCCTAGAGAGAAGGACTGTGAAAAAAACTTATACTTTTTATTCACGTACAAACATCGCCATTGAAAATAATAAAGAAATTGAGTAAAATAGCAAAAAGAGTATAATGTTATTATTTTGCTTAATTTCGCATGAATTTCTAATACTTTTGATCATAATAAAGTATTACTCTTCCTCTGTAACCTTAGATGGATACCTCACATCAAACAAATCACAAATAAACTTCTCAAAACCATACACATTTTCCTAAACATAAGAAACATATATAAAATAAAACAATTGAAAACAATATATTTTGCACTTTGCCAATCAATAATAGAATATAGAATTATTGCTTGGGGAGGAGCAACAAACTCGGCTGTTAATTACATAGAAACCGCACAGAAAACGATCTTAAAGCTAAAAAAACATAGACTGACTAATACAGACCAAATATTCAACAGCTGTGACGTACTAGATATACGCCAATTATACGTTAAAACACTACTAAACTACATTTTTGACATAAAAAATAAATTTCAACATACACAAAATAACACTAACAGACCAGTTAGATAAGCGTACAAAGAAAACATAAAAACTCCGACAGTAAATTCAAGCTTTGGACAAAGACACTACCAATACCATGCTATAATAGCTTTCAACAGTGTAAAACTTGAAATTAAAATTGAGGAAAATAAAAATAAATTCACACCCAAAATTACAAATTGGATTAAAGAACAAAAAAGACAGTATTACCAAAATGTCATAGCATAAAATAAAAATAAAACCTACACGTAACACACAAAACCAATATAAACACACATCACTCACAAACACACAAGATTTTATTTTAAATGTATTATTTTCTCTTTAAATGTATTATGTAGATTATATTTTCATATTATAAAATGAAGGCCTCAGCACGGGCAAGCCACCCAGTGAGGCCAACATTACTGGAAAACTTTGAAATGTATCAAATATTGTACTTATATATCAACGATATAGTGCAGTGATTAAAATACTGTTTGCTTTTATATTTAACGGGAAATAATTTTGACGAAGTTATGCTGAAAATACAGCACGACCGATCAAATATCTATGTGGTTAAAGATAAACAAATTAAAACTAAATGTTACAAACAGTAAATACATGGTAATAGGTAAAAAAATTATCATAGATAACGAAGAAATAGAGGTAGAAGAGTAGAGGAAATCATATACTTGGGCATTATAATAGACAATCGACTCAAATTTAACTCTAACTTTGAATTATTAGATAAGAAAATGGCAAAAAGTTAATGTTTTAAGAAGAATGAGGAATAAATTAGATGTAAATACAAGAAAATTAGTTTATACTAGTAAAGTAGCATCTCATTTAAATTACTGCTTTAGTGTCCATTTCTTGTGCAATCAAACACAGATAAAGAAATGCAATTCAAAATACAGGTATGCGAGCAGTATTGAATTGTAGTAGGTATTCTAAGATAATTATTACGCAGAAAAAACTAGGAATGTTAAGTGTGACATAGCGAATAATTTACAATACCCTAATATTTATATTTAAGCTTAAAAATAAGATGCTCCCAAAATACATGATTAAGAATGTTAATTTTAATTTCGGAATACATGACTACCCCACGAGAAACTGTGGAGATTTTAGTCTTCCAAAAACATGTCGGGAACCCAAAATAATCTCTATTTTGAAGAATTTAAGATTTTTAATGAATTACCGACATTTTGTTTGCCATAATTTTAAAGAATTGCATCAATAATGTTTTTTTAACGCTACATTGGCGCCCAACGTGGGGCGAAAAACCACGTTGTGCGCCAAAGTAACATATTAAAAATGAATAAATATAAATTAGCCATAATGTAATAAAGATGAATTATAAAAGGATGATTATATTAAATAAAAGATTCGTAATTTATTGTATAACAATAAAGCAAGAGACTCAATGATTTAATAAAATATAAATAAACTTAGGGTGCGACTAACCTCGAAGAAGCGTTAGAAGGTCGGTCTTTTTTTACTTTAAAATAATTAACATGGTGGTTGATGATAAGTTATAATAAATTGTGGGTAGTAAAATAATGAATTCTAATTTAAAATATCATTACGATTATTCTCCGCGAAGAGTCCTTTCTTCCACGTGCGTCTGATTTCTAGATCCGCCACCCGAATACTGAAGACGAAGCTCTTGTCGTTCCGTCAGTCAACTCCGAACCTCTTCTAATAGTGTCGCCAGTTGTAGGACTTCCACACCAAATAATAAATTAACGGGTCCTTGATTTATCCCGTTACAAGGTAGACGAAGTTGGGGATGCCCGACAAAGGATTGGCACGATCAAGTGCACCAAATACTTAATACCTTACAGAAGTGTAGGATGTAAGAGACGTTGTATGGATGTGAGTGAAGCAGAGAGTACATGCCAAGACCGAGATATTAATAATAATAATAATGATTTATTGTCTTCTTTTCTTAGTAACATATAGAGATAACGATATCCTCACTGGGATCTCCCGTGCTGAGGATGTCATTTACATATTATAATTTAATTATAAGAAATTAATATTATAACAAAGTAACATATGAATTTAATTATAAACATATATCATGTAGTATAATTTTTTTTTTTTTAATTTTAAAATAAGTAAGATAGTGTTTTTTTGTGTACTTCAGTTTAGTAGATTAAATCGTATGTTCAACGGTCCATCCTCACTGCCTACCCCTGCGGGTAGCTACCGTTCGCAAGTTTTGTTTTTTGTTGCTACAGCACAATAATTTTCGACTTTAGACAATGATAAAATGATAATTGAGAAAAAAGCACAAAATTACAGAATGATTGACAATAAAACAATTTTTTCGCCTAATTGCTGAGTTTTAGCTAAAACACCGAAAACCATAGAATGAAGAATAACACTAGAAGTGCCTGTCATGCAAATTTCAATGGAAACAAATGTTCCATTTACCTTCAATAGCCCACCGCTTCGTCTCACTTGCACTCGCTTGTAATCGTGGATCTCTGTCCCATTTGAATTTCGTAAACAAAGTTTTGCAATGGAAAATTATGCCTCGATTAGACCAATATTTGTAAAACGAAACACGCCCACAAGGAAATTCTTGTGTTATTCTTTTTTCAAATTCGAAATTACTGCTCGTGAAAAATTCTGATTACGATTTTTATTAACTTGCAATTAATTTTGATTGCCTTAGCAAATAACAAATCACTTCATTGCAATAAAGTCTCGGTTATTTATCATTAATTTAAAATTGATTTTAAACTTTTTGTCATTTTCCAACCTGTTGCATTCAAATTATAAGGTTAACACTTATCTCCAGTTCCCGTCATATTATTATCACGTCGGATATACCATCCTGATTGACACTAATAATATCACTGGATCAATTTATTGATTCAAATTACGATTGTGTAGTATTAAAGTGTGAAAATAGACGAAAATGGTAAAACCAGTGTAATTTTATGGAAATGTAATGATTGTCACCTTTAAAATGACGTAATATACACTAATACCTCGAATTCAGGAACGTCTTTTAATGGAATATAAAAAAAAATCAGTTAACGTCAAAAAAAATATATTGAATGAAATCTGTTTTTTTTTGTGACCGGATAACTCATCAAAATGACAATTCAACACACTTGTAAAAAGTATTATAAAGTTATGAAAAGAATGAAAAACTAGGTTAAATAGGTTACATATGTAACTATTAAACCTAGTTTTATTTCATCACTTTTAATGACTTTAAATCACCTTTTAAGGGTGTGTTGAATTGTCATTTTGAGGAGTTATCATGGAAACGTTTTTTAATAGACATTTACTAGACACCTGTTGACCAATACATTATACTTATTTTTAATAAATGACAAACAATACAAATTAAGAATTTGAGCCTTACCAATGAACGTGTTTCAAAACCTACATAACCAACCCTTAATGTAGAGTAAATGGATGTTTCTCAGCTGTACAAAATCTAAAACACACCCTTTAGTAAAGGGGTAAAAATATAAACATTATTAAATGAAAAATATACTTAGTAAAACACCAGATTTTATTAAATTAATAAATGACAGCCAACCATGTTTCGCTTATCTCAAGTTTCATCAGGACTATTATGTTAACTTAGTTAATATAATAGCCCTGATTTTTATATTAAAAGTCGGGGTGTAACAGGTAACAGCCCTGATGAAGCTTGAGATAAGCGATACCTGGTTGGCTGTCATTTATTAATTCAATAAAAACTGGTGTATTACAAAGTGTGTTTTTTCATTTAATATATAATATCACACACTAAAGTATTTGCTTCCCTTTAAAAACTTTTTTTTTGTTAAGTTGGCATAATGATTCTATTGAAGAAAGAATATCGAAATTTAAAAAAACTGGGTATTGTTTTTCTGTAACATAAATATTGTATAAAGTGAAGTAGTATACTTCTTACACGAATTATTGAATAAATTAATTGTGATTTTATTTTATTTCTTACAAAATTCAAAGTGTTCTTGTTTTTTGTATCATGTACCATGTATTGGGAAAATGTTGTTTTTGAGCAACGTAGATCTTTTGTAGAGCGAGGCAGGCACTAAACATTGCATTATAATAATCTGTTTGTTTAAGAATAATATTTTTAAGAGGCAACAATGGTAAGAAAAACATTATTAAAATCATTTGCTTAAATGACAATGACCGTGCAAATGTCATGTATGTGTAAACAGAAATTATGTCTGTAAGTACTCTCTGTAATATTTTTAAGATGCTTTAGCCAATTCACCTTATTAGTTAGTGCTTTTTTAGTATAAATAAATAGTCTTAGATTTAGATTAAAACTGGTAAAATTCTACTCACAAAATAACAAATGAAATCTCTTGTATTTTACTGTCGTTTGTTGCAGAAGGCTTTATATTTTTGTAGCTTCGGAAAATCAAATGAAAAGGGTTCAATTACAAGAAAAGGGAAATGTACCTTCAAGAAAATAGCGATTTTTTGGCATTTTATGATGCCAAGTTTTCAACAACGTTTTGAGCAATCTTTGCCAAATTTATAGAACCTAAAAATATGGATAAACGGTGTAATCAAGGTGGATTTATTGGCTTTAAACCGCAGTAAAAAGTTTCATATGTTTCCATTTTAATATTTTGAAGAATGATATTAATTAAATAATAAGGTAAATGCATATATAACTCCCTAAAATTTATTAAATTCCAGAATAATGACGAAATGGAAAAATATTAGGATTTTTGTGAAAATTTGTTCCGACATCGTCATTACATATATTCGTAATTTACTAAAAGTTTGTCAGGAAACCTATCAATTCATGCGTTATGGGCCTGCAACATAGACTAAAAATACATCAATGGCCTGCATCCTTTTTTTTACCGGATTACGAATAACTCGAAGATTCTTAATAAATTAGTAATACTCATAATAAAAATAATAATAACTAATAATCTCCGTGTATTAAAAAAATGACTTTGTTTTTCACATTTTAATCCTAAATGCTCCGTAATAGTTACAGTGATTACAATTACAGTGATTTGACAACATGTCCAGTGGAAATCTGACATATTGATCGAATTGGAAATACGTTGCGTGCTTAGGAAGATAGATTGTTGTTGAATTGTGTTTTATTTGACCATGTGTTGTTGTTAGACATTATTTGTGTTTGTTCCAATTTATTTTAATTTTATAACGTAATAGAATACAACATGAACACGTAATACACACTTCAATATATACAACGGCCTCCGTGGTCGAGGGGTAAGGCTCTCAACTAACAAGCTGGAGGTCGCGGGTTCACATCCCGGCGTGCGCTAGTAAATATTATTCGTTTTATTTCACAAATTACTAATCTAAAATAATATACAGTGTACAAAAATATGAACAGTGGAACAATGTTTGAAACAGTAATGATACCGAAACGTGTTCAAACAACTTTGAAAATATATTATCTCAGCATATTAAAAACTCGACTACAGAAACTAAAATACAAATAAATTCAAAACTTAGATAGTTAAAGCCTTTGATAACTCGAGGACTTTACAGATTAAAAAAATATCATCATTTTTAAAACAAAAACAAAATTTGAATCTTAAAAATAATAGAAAACATTAAAGGAGGTTTATTTCCCGGATTATATTACGGTACATAATATTCTAACATCCGTTAAACTTAATTTAATAAAACCCATCACTCATTTGATAAACTTAAGTTTGCTATAGGGAAAAAGTAAAGTAGTAAAAACCACTCAGGTTAATTAGTAATAAAGAAATATCAGACTTTGGAATCCCACAAGGTTCAATACTCGGACCAATTCTTTTTATCATATACATATATGTAAACGATATTTGCTTTCAATCAAATGGACAAATACTTCAAACGCCAACGATACATTACTAATAATACCCGAAAAAACTTGGGAAACCGTTACTCTAAAAGCCCTCGAAGACACAAACACACTAAATACTTTCTTCGACACTAACTTACTATCTCTATATAGCGAAAAAAATATTTAAAGCTAAAAACTTTGACATTATCAAACATGACAATTCCAAAACTCTAATCTTTTAATATGTAAAAACCCAATTAAAATAAGATTTTATATGTAATTACTTTATTTCTTTAATTAAAAAGAAGACCACCATTCAGAATTGAAACGTTGCTTGAAATGGCTTTGGCCGTGTTTGTTGACACATTTAAAACAAAAAAACCATACCTTATAATATTTGCCTATTATTTTTTTTCAAAACCGCCTTTAGTATCCCATTTTATTTTTTCATATTATCTTTTTATTGAATATTATTTAATTGTAAAATTTTAAATTTACTCTTAACTATCCAATAGTTGTTGCTTGGGATCAATCTTCCTTGGAACAAAACACTTATCACGATTAGTACTACTTCTAAAATTTCCAAATTCACATAATGTTGCTTTTTTTTTTAAAACAAACTGAAAGTGGCCGACATAGAAAAACAAAGACCAAAAAATATACCGAAATTGATTGACATTTGTTTCAGAAAATATAGGAGAAGTAAACTGGAATCAGTGTAATAAACCAAAAGAAAGAGAACTTCAATGCGATTCTTGCTAAATGTTCTACCACGAGAAATGCATTCCAAAATTACAAAACAAAACATTCAACAAGAAGAAAACGACGTTTTTCTCTGCCAAATTGCTGTATTTTGACTGAAGACTCATAAAGTAATTTCTCTTTAATTCTTCCATCGACGAACTATGGGTTGAAGTAAAGCAGTCTTTATTCAGAAAATATTAAGTCAATGTACTATCTTATAGTTTAAAAGAAACTGATTCATTTATGGAGAAGACATACCTAATATTTTTTTATTACAGCTGAAGTTTAGTTATTTATATGCTAACCCTATTTTTAAATTTTAAATTTAAATACCTGAGTAAAATAAAAATAAAATACTACTAAAGTAAGCTAGGCAGCCTTATATTCTTCTCTAGCTGAATTTTCCTCTTATTTTGAACGTCAAATGTGTAAAATTTCATCAAGAATTATCAAAATAATGCTTCAAAGTGTGCGAAAGGGGAGTGGGTGATTTTTCTAAATTTCACCTACACAGTGTCCTTCCATTTGAAGTTCAGTTGTGCACAATTTCGTCAATCTCGGAATAAAACTGTAGATTTGTATCAAAATCAAATCAACGCCGGCCGCCACAGATACTCTGCTTAATATATAAATGGGGAGATAAATTTAATTATATTCTGATATTTTTAAATTTGCAGGTAGCACGCTAATTGAATATTATGTAAAAATGAGATGTTTTTTTAATTTGAATTTTAAAAGTCGACAATGGAATGTTTTTTTCTTATTACAGTTGTTCCAAGTTACGAACTTTGTTCCTCGGTATAGTACTAGTCTGCACCTTGGAACAGAAATAACGATTCATAAAATTGATTTAAATTACTCGTGAGTCTTTAAAAAAATGAACTTTTTATATTGCGTCCATAAGTCTTAATTTTCAGCAGTTTTAAAAATATTTAAATTTATTTATAAGAATCAAAAGTCTGAAAAATGTGGGCAAAATGTAAATTTATTCCAAGGCACAGCAGTGCCTCTAAATGTTAAATTTACAGTAAATCATAAAATAGTTTCTTTATATTGGGAATACCTTTAACGGCTACGAGTTTCGTCAGCTAAAATACGTAAATGCATTTCATCCGATGTCTATTAGTGTGCAAGATAAATTTATTTGAACTAAATTTTGCAAGTTTGTAATATATTTTGAGATGGTTTATTTACGGATTACGTTCATGCTACCGTTCACACATCGTAAATGAATCAAGTCAAAGTACCTAATGAGACTACTAGTATATCAGTTTATATATTTACGGTTTGTAGTTAAATATAATATCAGTTTTTACTATCGTGAAATTTTATAAAGGTAATTGTGATATTATGTATGAAGTTAATTGTTTAATTACCTAACGTGGTAGTAAATTTATTTAACTCTTATTATTTACCATTATTTACCTTTTACATATTTTATTGTTAGACCGTACCGGTTTCAGCTTGCCATACTGCATGTTTACTAATCTACTAATAATTTACTTATGCAAACCGCAGCGTGTAATAATTTATTGCAGCGTAAAAACATAAATTAGTTTAAAACCACTTTATTTTAAAACGTTTTCTCTACCGGTTTCGGAAGTGTCTATCCTTCATCAGAAGAATAATAAGAATAAGGGTACCGTCAGATCAATGTGTTAATAAAGTGGTTTAAAACAAATGCATTTGTTTATATTGTGACATTTATATTATTGTTTTATACACCTATTGTCTTTTTAGATCTCTCCACGGGAGTTGAATTAAGCGCAGTTGGTATTAGGTACTCTCTGTATGATTTGTTTGTTTTTTCGCTCGTCCTATACTAAACTAACATCGAGTATCATGTATCTTCAAAGTTGTATTATTTTAGTTTCTTCGTTCATTTAATTCTCTCATTTTACTCTACTTTATACTAACTTCAATTAAATGATACATACATTTGTAATGCAAGAATCCCAAGGGCTGAGGTACAATAATACGTATCGGTTCTCATAATTTTTGCCGGGTTCTCATGATTTTATTCAATTCCCCAGTAAGGGGTTGAATAGTGGGTCGGTAATGTGGAGCTACACACCAGGTAAAGTATTCCCTCATATTGGAGAGAGTTCAGAAGAAATTTAAACATCTATACCTGACGGAATATGAATGCTAACTAACCGTCTCTTAGGAATGCTTTGAACTCAGAAGGGGTATACACATTGCTACACATTTCTTCAGAACGATATGTGGATGGTTTGAAAACTCGGCTATCATGGAGAGCATTCATTTCTACATTTCCGATGGCTATGACTATCTCCAGCATACTGACACTCCCGGCCTCCAGGACTAGTCGGTCATGGCGGTGGGAAGGGCAATCTTGTTGTTGAACAAAATCAATTCGAATATCGGATACGAAGCTGTTTTTAAATGCCAAGCTTCGTTGCTGCCAGTATAGAAATGTATATACTTATACATTATAAATTTATTTAAAAACGTTCTAAAATGGACAGCTTTGCAATGCTTTTTAAATAATAAATTGAATTGAATTCAACTCTTTCTGGGGTGGGGACTTACAGAACCGTCTCTCCGAAATAACAATATATTTCGGTGACCGGATAAATCATCACAATGATAATTCATCACATCTTTAAAAAGTTATATAAAGTCATGGAAAGTGATGAAACAAAACTTTATTAATTGGGTTAAGTAGGTTAGGTTAGGTTAGGTTAAAAAAAAATTTCATCGTTTCTAATGACTTTATATCACTTTTTAAAAGTATGTTGAATTGTCATTGTGTTGAGTTATCATGGAACCGATTCAATGATAGCCATGTTCGATGGTGTTATAAGAAGTAAGTTAGACAAGAGTTATTTATTTATTTATTTATTTATTTTATTTTAAATGCACATTTACAGTTATACATAACCAATAATAAACATACATTTTATTTTAATTTATTAAGTAATAATAGCGTTTTTGAACTGGTGAATATTAAGTTGGAAAATATCTATATCAGGGGACAGGTAATTTAGTAACATAATCATTTTTCCGAGCGGCATTACTAATGGTAAGTTGGTTCTGCATTTTGGAACGACAAAGGTTCTGTGCCTGCGCGCTCTTGTATAATTGTCGGGGACATAAAACTCAAATTTTTCTATAATATCGGGAATACAGACGTTACCATTTAGAAGTTTATATGCTGTTATCAGCAAAGCAGTTTTCCTTCTATCGGTGAGGCTATTAATACCCAGCATGCCGGACAAAAAGGCTGATGGATATAACCAGGGATAATATCCGAAGTCTCTAAGATATAAATATCTCAGAAACTTCTTTTGTACTTTCTCTATCATTTGAGAGTAAGTTAAATCCATTGGTCCCCATATTACAGAACCACTTTCCAAAATGCTACGTACTAAACTATAGTATAGCACACGAATCGCGGCCGAGCTGCAAAAATGTCTGGAGTTGCTTAGCACAAATCCTAGCATTCTTAAAGCTTTGTTGCATATCGTTTCTATGTGGACGTGAAATGTTAAGTGCGTATCAAATGCGATTCCCAAATCTCTTGAAATAACAATGTGCTGAAGAGATGAATAAGACATTTTGTAGTTATAGTAAATCGTTTTGTTTGCCTTGGTGTAGCACATAATGGAGCATTTCTTAATATTAAACCCTAATTTATTGGTATGACTCCATTCGACGATAGAATTTATATCACTTTGTAGCTGCAAGCAATTTTCCAAAGATTTTATTAAAAGGAATAGTTTCATGTCATCCGCGAATAAGAGAAACTTGGAAAATTTTATGCAATGGTAAATGTCATTGATAAATAGCGAGAAAAGTAAGGGTCCAAGATTCGACCCCTGTGGAACTCCAGAGTTTGTGATGAAGTTGGAAGAGTGGAAAATACCATAAGTTACGTATTGTTGTCTATTTGAGAAATAACTTACAAATAGACATAGAAGTCTCGCTGAAAATCCAAATTGGTCGAGTTTATTTAGGAGAATAAGCGGATCTACTGAGTCAAAGGCTTTTGCGAAGTCATTGTATGATACATCTACTTGATTGTTACTATCAAGAGCTTGAGATATGTACTCCGTAAAAACCATTAGATTAGACACAGTAGATCTGCCAGACCTAAAACCGTGTTGCTGGTCAATTATAAAGGGTTCAACTTGGGTATAAATGCATTTATGAATTATTAGTTCAAACAACTTGGCTGGAGAGGATAGGATCGCCACTGGTCTATAATTAGAGACTGAAGCCTTATCACCAGTTTTATGTAACGGTGTAACTTTAGAGATTTTCCACAGGTCTGGGAATATTCCGGAGTTAAGTGAGAGATTATAAATATACGCGAGAGGTGTTAATAAGGGCTCAAAGCATCCCTTTAACACGAATGACGGAATAAGATCCGGTCCAAAAGAAGTTTTGGATTTTAATTTTTTAACAGCAGCGGTGATGTCAGTGTTTGTAATATTTTGAATATCAACATTCTGTGCTTTTGTTGGCGTATTTTTTCCAGGTATAAAAGATTTCAAGTCCGCAGCTTCCTTACTATAAGTTATCATGGAACCTATATATCAATACTTTATCAGTAACCCGAACAGTAAACATACCTTCCAAAAATAATGTAAAAACAACACACTGTTGTCGAAACAGAATCATTTTTTTACTAGTTTTTTAAGGGGACTAAAGGCTTCTTTCTTTCTAATGAATAGTTATCGAACATTATTATCCTTATTTGGAATCTGTCTGTTACTTAACTACACGTTTTTACTTGCTTCGACACTGACAATGTAAATTATAGTTATGGGTACCTACCAAATGTTTTTAATAATAGACAAGAATTCCATAAATCACAAAATATTATCACGGAACATGGATTTGCATATGATGCAGTTATGCATAAAGTTATCAAATAATGTGTAATTAATGTTCTGTCTGCGAAATTAGCATTTACGTCATCTTAGTTAAATCATGTATTGTGGAAATACGTAACCCAAACGTACATATAACACTTATTTCAAATTACCGGTAAGTTTAATAATAATTCAATAACTGTGACTTATCGCTGCTCTTTTATCTGTGACATCTTAAATATTCATTCATTTTGTTAAAAACATTAATCTTTCTGTGTTCATCTATTCTATTTTTATACAGTTCTGACGTTATTATGTATGTCTAAAGTCACTAGTAACTTAAAATTGAAGAATAATTATAACAATCATGAATTTATTTTATCATTGGCTGTTGAATAAAATTAATGCAGTGCTACATCTTACAGCCGTAAGTAGCCATTGACTTTTAATCAAGACGTAAACCAATGTCTATAAAAAATAAACAACAATATGAAAAAGGTAATAATAAAAATAATAAAAGTTTATTCAAGGGGTATTGCAATGCAATACACTCCATATTTAGAAATTACCATAAAGAAATCAGACAAACAATAAGAATAAGACAAAATAACAATAAATAAAAAGTGAAAAGTAAAGTGAAAAAAGTTACACAAAAAATGTGTGCAAGCAGCTATTTATAGGGGATATTTGAACATCTCCTGTCTCCAATTGATTGGCGTAGTTTGCGCCATAAGCTTCCAATGTGGTGGCGGAGAAGCACCCTGAAAGAGTGCACTCGTCCCTCCAGGAACATTTCCGTAGCGCTGCAGTATCTCAGTAGGCCGAATAGTTTATATTAATAATCATTTGAATTCGAATTGTGATATGATGACCAACCAAATAAATAAAAATTTATACAAAGAAAATCCCAGGTTCATGTATTATGTGCTTGTCTCTAAACTAACTTACCTTTATTGGAAGGCAAATGTTCTAACAATAAATTAAGAAAATAACTTTTTTATTGAATGTTGGGCTCTGTTAAATAAATTTAAATAAATTACTATGATTTAACGAAGTTATTGAGAAGCACTTATTTTATAACGTAAATTTTCATGATCTAACGAAGTCAATTATTTATTAATCATTAACGTACATTAATGACAAATTAATTAAAAGATTTAGTGTTAAACTGCGAATTAAAAATCATATAAAAAACCTGAAAATTAATTAATCCAAATAATAATATTGAAGAAAATTAGAATGAATGAACTCAATTTGAATAATCTTACGAAGATCGCAGTTTTGAAAAATCTTATTATACTGTAGAAACTTAAAATTATGGCTTATATTTAATAATCACCTAAAGACGTTTTCAATGATGCGTTAACGAAGAATGATTAATCTATCGAATTTAGGAAAGATTTTTGAAAAAAACTTGTTTATGAAGGAACATTTAAAGAAGTTTCTAGATAATAAATAACGAATAACATTAGAAACAATAATATTTATTTATTTTATTTGAATTACTCTTGAAGATTATGTACATCAATTTAATATATAAGCATCGCATAAAATAATATAAACAAGTCCAATGAACTATGAAACAGAAAGACAGAAAAAATGTAGCGGTAGCTAACTGGGAATTGAACCCTCTCATATTCTCTTTCTAAATATCGTAATAATTTATTCGTGATTTACTAAAAGTTTATCAGGAAACCTGTTAATTCATTAGTTCAGGCCTGCAATCCCATTTTAACCGGATTACCAATAATTTGAAGAGATTCTTAATAAATTAGCAATACTCATTTTTTCGTTTATGTTCAGGTTTTAGCATTATGAACCCAAACACCGCGACAACGGTACAGTTCTTACGCTTAGCTTTTAAAAGTTATTGATACGACCGATCGGTGGCTGAGTTGACATCGCATTTGGATCCCACCCAGGCGTCGTGTGTTTAGTTCCTCGGCAGACTAAGTCCTCCATCGCAACACAAGCAACTTTTTCCGCTTACTTTTCTGGTAGTAGGAGATGTTCATTTTAAAAGTGTAATGGTATATGTTTACATAACTTTACTACTCATAAATAGGTAAGTTTTTTTTTACTAAAACTGTGATTGCATAATGTAGAAATGTTCATATAAAGTTTATTGCGAAGGTTGTTGCAAAACTGTAGATAAATGGATGTCCTTTTTTTCGTGCATACGTTTAACAACAATTCATGCATAGGGGATTTGCTTTTTCATCTCGCACTGAGAAGGTTGTCCGTGGCACGTTTCAAATTACTTGTTAATTTGATTTGACGGAGTAACAAATATGAATTACAAGCGGGCATATTAGTCAAAATGAACATCTGGGCCAGACAACATACATGCTTATAAGATACAATTATTTTTCATGTATCGTGTCTTGACCAAAATATCTACGTATTATGTTAATTATTTGCAAATCTATTGCTACTATAATGGGAACTATGCTTTGCTGCTATACTTTAATTTAATTATTCAGTTTGCAAATCTGTTGCTACAAATACTGTTATAACTGTGTTATATAATGCAACCCATATTAATTAATAGGAACAGAAAGTAAGGTTTTTAAAATTGGTTTAAATTACTCGTAAGTCTTTCAAATAATGAAAATTTTATATTTCGTCCATAAGTCTTAATTTTAAGCAGTTCTTAAAAACTTTAAATTTTGTTATAGGAATCAATAGTCTGAAATAAAAATGTGGGCAAAATGAAAATTTATTCCTAGGTACAGTAGTTGCTTCTAAATGTTAAATTTACTGTCAACCATCAAATAGTTTGTTTATATTGCGAATTCCTTTAACAGCTACGAGTTTCGTCAGCTAAAATACGTAAATGCATTTAATCCGATGTCTAATTATAATAGTCTTCACAATGTGCAAGGTACATTTATTTGAACTAAATTTTGCAAGTATGTAATGTATTTTGCAAGTATGTAATGTATTTTGCAAGTATGTAATGTATTTTGCAAGTATGTAATGTATTTTGCAAGTATGTAATGTATTTTGCAAGTATGTAATGTATTTTGCAAGTATGTAATGTATTTTGCAAGTATGTAATGTATTTTCCAAATATGTAATGTATTTTGCAAGTATGCAATGTATTTTGATATGATAAAGTCGGAGTACCTAATGAGACTATATCATTATATACGGTTTACAGTTAAGTATAATAATAGATTTTACTATCGTGATACTTTATAAAGCTGTGATATTATGTACATTGATTTATATTAACACAAGCAACATTTTCCGCTTACTGTGGTGGTAGCATGAGATTTTCATTTTAAAAGTGTAATGGTAAATATTAACATAACTTTACTACTCATAATTCGGTAAGCTATTTACAGTGGGGAAAATATTCTAATAATTATATTCGAAAATATTTGCGAAGGTTGTTGCAAAACTGTAGATAGATGGATGTACACTTTTTTCGTGCATACTTTTAACCACAATTCATGCATAGAGGATTTGCCTTTTCATCTCGCACTGAGAAGGTTGTCGGTGGCACGTTTCAAATTACTTATTAATTTGATTTGACGTGTGATACTAAAAAATAATCGTGATATTTTATAAAGCTGTGATATTAGGTACATTGATTTATATTAACACAAGCAACATTTTCCTCTTACTGTGGTGGTAGCATGAGATTTTCATTTTAAAAGTGTAATGGTAAATATTTACATAACTTTACTTCTCATAATTCGGTAGGCTATTTACAGTGGGGAAAAAATTCTAAAAATTCAAATATAACTAACTAAACATGTTCATAATACCAAGGTTAAGCTGTAAGTGATGGTAGGCTTTTTTAATAAAACTGAGATTAAGGCGATGCCATACGTAGTAATGCAAAATCATGTGTTTTTGGTTTGAAAATTTAGTCGCCTAGAAATGTTTCAGATGATTTAATTAAATACTGCGAGTAGAATACATCTTGGCCTTTGAAATAATCGAGTATTTTTTTAGATAAGTCTTCTTATAAGCCCAGAAAAAAAATATGTATAAGGCCTATGAAAACTGCTTTAAAGTTTAAAATCTCCTACTTACGAACCCATTTTCGGTTATAATTTTATTGTATAATGTAGAAAATTAAGTTATTTATAAAAAGATCGAAAATAAATTAAATATTTATGCCTGAACATCCAGAAAATAAAATAAAAGGCACTTTTTGGCCGAGTTTTTTTTTGCATAAATCAAAACAGGCGGATGGTGTTAAGCGGGAATTTAAACCTTATCGCCATCTACGTAAGGCTTGTTATTGATAGCGGCTCAATTAAAAATGTTACACAACGTAATGCATCGCCTTAATGTAGAAATTTTGAAGCTGTGTTATATTATTCAATCCATTTTACATCAGATTACAAAAAAAAATAAAATGTTGCTTTATAACAGACTAGTTGACGTTTCCCGGCGTTGCTCGACTTTTATCTACTTTCAATTAATATAATATCCGTGTATTATATATGTAAACCTTCCGGAAGAAATTTTCTAAATGGTAGTGGAAACCCTATGAAACTCCGTTGCATAGTTAAGAAGAACTAATCGCACAAACAGACATAGTGACTTTGTTTCATACTATTTAGAGATATGTAAATTACTTTACAAAGTTTCCGTAAATTGAAGAAATAAACAATATCATACTAAATTAATAAATATAATATTTATTAATTTATAAACATGTTGTTATTTATTGTGACCTAGTTTTTTATTCTACTGAGATTTTTCCGCCACAAATTGACCAACCTTTAGCATACAACTACACCGGAAATCATGATTTGGGTCAATGCACCATTCGTCGCATCTTTAGTATTTATCTCAAGGTAGGCTTCCAACTAGTATCGACAAAAGTTTCGGCCAATAAATCAGTTTCGGTTTCTGCCAAAAATTAGAAGAAACTTCGGCTCAGCAGAAACCTACGTTCGTCACGTGCTAGATCACGTTCGGCTTTATTCGGGCGAGTGTGTATGCCTCTAGAATAACTACATTATTATTTTAAAAGTAGCTGTCATACTCGTATACGTTGTATTAAGGTTCAATTTTTGAAAGTTTGGAAATATACATGATTTTTTTTGTCGGATTCACCCCACGGCGAATTGCACGTAACCCTAACTAGCGACCTAAAGTCGGTTGTGCGGTAGCATAGGTAGTCTTGTACTTCCTCCTACAAGATAGTTCCTTTGTCTCCTAGTGTCAAAGATGATACTACATGTATGGGGAGTAGGTGGAGAGTAGGGAGAGGTACCGGATCAATGCGAGGTCAATTTTTTTCCGTAATAACGAGGCCTACTTCCACCTCAGTGGAGCGGTGAATAAACAAATTTTTCCATACTAGGCTGAAAATAACCAAAGGCAACTTCACGAGAGACCTCTTCACTCACCAAAAGTGACCGTGTGGTGTGCGATTTCCCGATTTGGGTGATTTTTGGGCATTATTTTTTTGAGGAGAATGGATGAACCGTGACTGTCAACGCTCTATGTTATGTTTCCACGATGGAATTTAAAAAAAATCCGAACTAACGGAGGAAATAGATCTGGTTTCATAAGGACGGTGCTACGGCCTAGGCTGCTCGAGTTTCAAAGATGAAACTGCGACAGATGTTCTCTACGCGACTCGACTCTCTGAGGGATGACGTGGGTGGCCCGCGTGCTCACCTGATTTGAGCATTTGCGACTTCTTCCTGTGGGGTTACCTGAAGAAAAATATGTTTAAACTCCGGCCTCATACTTTGGAAAAACTCAATTACAGTATTCGGGGGAAATAGCCGCCATACCCGTCGAGATGTGCCAAAATGCGGCCGAAAACTTTAGAAATCGCCTTCATCAATGTATTGCTGCGGGGGCCATCATCTTTCTGATGTCATCTTCAGGACTTGCATAAAACGGCATGATGTACCGAATAAAATAAAGTAAACATAATTTCAATAAGTTTTAAATTTTTTTTTTAAATATCCTTTCAAAACTGCAATGTCTGTTTTTGAACTGTATTTTATTTCATTGTCCATTTTACTTAATAATTCGTGAGCATATAATTCTTGATTTCAAAATTTATCTTTATCTCTCCAAACACTTTTTTTCCTTTTTAAATACATTTATTTGATAACAATTATTTTACAAGCAATAATTGTTCGCCTGAAACACTCATCCACATTGAAAAATCTCCTGATAAAAGATACATGACGCAAACGGGACTCGAACCCGTGTCCCTTCGATTTCCGGTCGACAGCTCTGACCACTGAGCTATGGCGGCTTATCTCTTACCCGCGAAATTATTCAATATATACTAGTGTTTCATTCAACAATTACTGCTTGTTACATTTTTCACCTGAAAACAACCAACTTTATTTTATATGAGAAAGGCATTGTAAGTGCTAACTCTCTCACTAGATGGCGTCGAGACAAATTGTCTACATTTTTAGGCGAAATACTTGAACATGTCAAATATTAATTATTATTTTTTGGTAAACTAATGTTTTTAAGACAAGATTTTTTATGCATAGCACAAAGGGTAACAATTATTTTACAAGCAATAATTGTTCGCCTGAAACACTCATCCACATTGAAAAATCTTCTGATAAAAGATACATGACGCCAACGGGACTGGTCAGAGCTGTCGACCGGAAATCGAAGGGACACGGGTTCGAGTCCCGTTGGCGTCATGTATCTTTTATCAGGAGATTTTTCAATGTGGATGAGTGTTTCCCAAAAAATAATAACATTTATTTGAATTTCAAGTTTTTTCGATAGTAAATAAATTCAAATTTTGGAAGCGGAAATTAACCAACTTTCCTACATCTGATCGAGCTAAACTCTTCAGATAAACTCGTAGTCGATGACAATGCATTCAATTAACTACATAAAAGTTAAACGAAATAAATGTCGGTCCTACATGATCGGCATCTGCCAAGGTCGAAAGCGCGATTGATTCCGGTTCCTGAGAATAAATGGTTCAATCCTCAGCCAAACCGAACTATTTTTAATTCTTAAAAAAACACTTTAAAATAGATTTATAAAAAATTATTTATTTGCATACTTTTATAATTTGAAATCTTGTATTATTTATTTTATTCTGATTTCGGGACACAAATTATTTCTTGACTCATTATAAATAATTCTCGATTTCGGTTTCGGCTGAAAATCTAGTATCGGCCGGTCACTAATTCCTATCAATAAACCATCAATTTCAACAACAAAAAATATTTTTTTTCGGTAACCTTCTTTGTCAAAATGGTGCTCATATCGCTAAATATTATGCTTCAGTAAAGCCGCCATTAAAATTACTGAGTTCTATTATTTGCCTGATTGACGTGGCGTATGTTTTTTTCAAAGGTAAGGTCAAACGAAATAATATGATATTATTCTCAACCTCACTTTTTTTTACCCGCCGTGTGCTCTCTAATATTTCACGGATGCATATACTAAACAAATTTCTTCCTGATCTGATAAAAAAAAATCATTACAATATGATGCTTCATTAAAATCAACAAAAAAACGTACCGCACGCTACAAAGGTTGTCAGACCAAATTAGATAGTGCTAAAATGATTAATAATTCACGTCCAACAACCGTATGAATTGAATTTAAATATCAATATCCAAAAACAACCAGATTCTAGTCAATCATGTTATGATTAATGGTGGCTGAAGATTCTCCGTTTCGTAGATTTGTTATAGACACGTTTTTATAAACTGTATTCAGGTCATGGCTTTGCTTCTATCAATGCGCATCTATAAAAAAGTCTTATTATAGTTTATCCAAATATTTCCGTATCTAAAGATTCGAAGGCTGTGTTTGTGATTTTTTATGTAATAATTTGACGAGTACTCTATAAGCAATGACATTGAATTAAAAATATGCATTTGCATGTTGATTATCGCACATTTAATTAAATTGACATTGTGCTTACGTAGGTTTTTCAAGGTGTGAATATCACAATAACATAATTATATTATTCTTTAGTTTTCCTAGAAATGTTACTATCTTATTTAATGTTTTGGTTTACCTTAGAATTTGTAAAGAGATAGGGAAATATCTGGTTTCCAAATAGCTTTTGTAAGATTAATTGTAATAATTTATAATTTGTATAGCGCTGTTTCTGTTCAAAATCACTTAAAGGGCGCTGTATAAATATTACCTGATTAAGATTTACTTTATATGTACAAATATATACTGAAACATAATAATCAACAATAATTCTTTTCATTTTCATACTTATTTAGTTATTTAGTCGCGGAGTGGGAAAAGTTTCAGGCTTTTTATACGAGTATAGCAGTAGTATAGTATAACAAAAGGACTGCAATCTTTAGAGCACAGGCGTCAGGTAGGTATGCTGTCCTTGTTCTATCGGTATTACAATGGAAAATGCTCTGAGGAACTAGCGTCATTGATCCCTTCGGCACCGGTGCGTAGTCGGGATACACGCCAAACGCGCGCCCAACATTTGTACACAGTTAACACTTGTCACATGAGAACGGGTCGCTTCTACGATTCGTTCTTAAGTTCAACAGCTCAGCTGTGGAACGAACTGCCGGCCTCTGTGTTTCCTCCCTCCTACAACATGGGACTCTTCAAGACCCATGTTCACTCCTTCCTCTCCACAAAAAGACCCTCCAGACAGCATCCCCAAAGATGACATAGGCCCTGAGGGAGATTATTTTCTTCAGGGCCTCCTGTGTGGAGTTAATATAAAAAAAAGATCAGTAGATTGCGCACACGGAGAAAACTATAATATATATAAAAAAATGCTATATATTAAGATAAACTCCCCGGTGAATAGTATTGGAGAGAGAGATTTGCAAATATTCCATTTAATTGTTTGACACTCATAGTGAAAAAATAATATTGGTAATATTAGAAATTCAATAAATACAAATAAAATGCAACTTCTTGGACCCACATCGGAACCGGAAGTTGTAAATATAATTAGTTCACTGAGAGGTGGCTCAGCGCCGGGATACGATGGAATAACAGTAGAAATCATAAAAAATCTTAAAGATTTTCTAAAAATACCTATCGTGCATATCATTAATTTAAGCTTTTCGGTTGGAAGATTTCCAAATAATTACAAAAAAACTGTTATTAGTCCGATTTTTAAATTTGGCAACCCAGAGGAAATGACTAACTACCGGCCTATATCTTTGACGTCTAACATTTCTAAAATAATTGAAAAAATAGTGAAAAAGAGACTATTCCTATTGTTAGAAGAAAAAAAATTCTACATTCTAACCAATATGGATTTAGACCTAATCTAGGAACTCATGATGCAATTGCAAAATTGACTTCTCTAGTTATGGGGAACTTGGATAGACGTCGGAAGTGTCTGGGAATATTTATCGATCTAAAAAAGGCTTTTGATAGTGTGTCGCATTCTAGGCTGATCGCTAAGCTAGAGAAAATTGGACTGGAAGACAAAGCTTTATCTTGGTTCCAGAGTTAAAAAATAGAGAACAATACGTTAAACTAAATAATTCACTAAGTGAACCATTGTCTTCTGAATATGGAATTCCACAAGGCACAGTAATTGGGCCTATACTTTTCCTTATATATGTCAATGACATATTCACTCTCCCTCTTAATGGAAGTGTCATCTCATAATCGGATGACACAGTCATCATAATCGAAGGAATAACATGGACAGAAGTGAATATAGCTGCGAATGCTGACATTAACATATTGAAGGAATGGTTTGATGATAACTTACTTAGTCTTAATGTAGAAAAAACATCATTTATACCTTTTTATCTTAATGATCCTGTCACAGATTCCAATATTAGCGTGATAGTGCACAGTCGTTCGTGTAAAGGAGGAGAATGTAACGATAATAATTGTAAAATCCTGAAGAAAACCCCAGATGTCAAATATCTAGGGATCACTATAGAAAGTAACATGAAATTTAAGAAACATATCGAAAACTGTGTAAAAAGAATTAGAAAACTTACACACATTTTTATACAATTAAGAAATATCCTAAATCTTTCAAATATTAAAATGGTGTACTTTGCTCTTGTACAGTCAGTGTTGCAGTACGGAATAATCGCATGGGGAGGTATCTATAAGAATAATCTGTATTCGATAGTAACAACACAAAAAATGATAATCAAAGTTATTATTAAAAAACCAAGAATTTTTCCAACCAACGAACTTTTTGAAAAATTTAAGGTTTTACCGATTTCAAAACTATTTCAAAGAAATGCTATTTTAAAAGTTTTTAAAGATTCTGAAAGGTCCTCAACGCGAAGTATAAGACCTAGAACATCTGGGAACATGTACGTACCTAGATGCAACACGACAGCTGCACAGCACCATCATGAATATATGGGCCCAAAGTTATTTAACGATTTACCGGATACAATAAAAAGTGAGAAAAATTATTTTAAATTTTAAAAAAATCTTTCGTTGTATTTTTACAAAGAAGATTGACTTACTTTTATCGATGATTTTCAGATACATTCTGTTGCTTATATTTTTGTTGATTTTTCGTTGATTATTGTTGATATTCTGTTTCTATAATTATATGTAATTTTCTTATTGTACAATATTTTGTAGTATTTTACAGTATTTTTGAAAATATTCTTTTTCCATTTTTGTAACTATACATATTATTATCTATAAGCACATAGACTAGCTCCCCAGTTTGGCTACAAATTGGGTAAACAAAAAAAAGTTATGTCTGATATGAAATGTAATATATTTTTATCTCTTGTGAATATTAACTTTTTTTTCTAAATAAAAAAAAAATATATATATATACTTATATATATATTTTTTTTCTTTATTTTGAAAAAAAAGTTAATTTTCACAAGAGATAAAAATATATTACATTTCATATCAGACATCACTTTTTTTATATATACACACACACACACATATACATATATTCCCTCAGAGCCTATGTCATCTTTGGGGATGCTGTGTGGCGTAAACATGGGTATTAAGAGACCCGTAAGAGAGAGGAATCACAGAGGACGATAAACCGTTCCACAGCCAAGCTGTTTAACTCAAGAACGGGTCGTAGAAAAAACCCGTTCCTATAATTAACGTTTAAATTAAATTTGCGAATAATTATAAGTTTACATATCTCGTCATAAGATACAAACATGAACTCAAACCCAACTTTAAAAAAATAAATTATGTGACACCTCACATGAGCGCCACTGTCTGTACAGTGCAAAGGCAGGAGAGCTATGTCGCCACCCGGTTGGGCAGCGTTATGAAGCGGGTTAAGGTTAAGGGCTGTAGAAAGGGATTAATTAATGCTGGTCTTGAAGGGGCCCGGATTATATAAAGGAGTGTGCAGGGTGCCGGTAAGTCGTTCCACATAGAGCGGTTGTTCCGTCACGCCGTTTGCTTTTGACAGGCCGTGTGCTAACCAATAGTATGGTCAGAATTTAAACTGTGTAGTTTAAATTCACACACGTCAGCTATAACTACGGAGTGCCGTGAGCCACACAATCGCACAAAAAAACGTTCGTGTCAAAACCAATGTGTACACCACCGCCGGTTATTTATCGGATTAATCACTTAATACGTATTTTATCGCAATCCAATTTAAAATAGCGAGTGCTACCGCACCACGATCACCGTTCCAGTGCTGACAGATGATTCTCGAGATGCAGATTACATTCGCCACCCGGTAAGTTGATTGTGAATTAACCTTACGAATTGTGTTTTCGCATTCGCCTGTCATAAGCCATAGGCTTCATCCATGCTTTATCTGAGGACGGCTATCCCAACCCTTGTTCGATCCTCGAAAAGCGGTCTTACAAAGAAACGAGTCGAAGAAGCGACCCGTCCTCATGTGACAAATTTTAACCGTGTACATATGTTAGGCGCGCATTTTGGCGTATTTCCCAACTGTACACCGGTGCCATTTTTGTGAAAGCTCTGATTTTGAGATCTTATGCTGGTTCAGAAACGGATCTTAGAGAAGTGGCCTCCGTTTTAGTTGATTTTCTGTAAGATGTTCCACAACAAACGTTAGCAACAAAACACTCGACGGGTATTTAATCTTTTTATGCTTTGTTCAGAGTCCCAGTAAACGGTCTTGAATTATTTTTCTGAAGACGCACTTGAACGAAAATGTTTCTAGAATAAATGATGATAGTAATAAACTGGAAGGTTATTGAATTATTCTTTGAATATTGTCACACATTTATATTTGACAAATGCCGAAACGAGGCATTTATAAACATTCAATAGTTATATCCTAGCAAATTGGATGATACGGTATTCTTATTTGTAATATTATATTTTTTGCTTTGTGCAAGTCGTGCATCGCTAAAAGGTAGATATAAATAATAGCGTTTCTGTTTTTTTGTTTGTTTATTTATTAAATAAATCCTTCAGGCAGATACGAGATATCTCGTAGATGAAAGACATAAACCAAAAAAAGTGTTGCAAGTATTAAATTTTGTCATTAAATTTAAATCGATGTGTTGTTGATACGATTTGATTTTTAATAATTTTATTTAAAAAATAAAATGTCAATTGGATCACGTACAAATTACATTATTTTTCTCATTATTTATTAAATATGTACGTATGTTCGAATTATAAAAATGAGGCAATAATATTGTATTATATTTTTTTCTAGTTTGTTGACCGGTTAACCGTAAATCTTGTTCTTGCTTAACCTGTGTTTTTTAGAGTACAAATCACGAAATAAATATATTTATTGTAACTTTTTAGATAACTATATCCATAGATATAGGCATTAATTGGACATAATTTAAAACCGTTATTGAAGTTGATAAGAAATGATTGAACAAAGTTATTTAGAAGTGTTTTTTTATAATTCATTAATTAATGGCTTAAAATAGTATTTTACAACGAATATGATGAGAAATTAATTGAAAAAGAATGTAAACTACTATGATCTAGCTTCTTCAAGTTCTTGTGACATTAATTAATAACGTAATATGTATTAATGTATGCATAATATATTACATGATGTGTAATATATTATTATTATTAATTAATAACGTAAATTAGCATGATATGTATTAATACATAATTAACTTCGTCAAGTCATGCATTAATTAATAACGTAAATTAGCATGATTTGACGATATTAATGATATATTAATTATTAACGTAAATAAACATGGTTTGACGAAGTTAACGATATATTAACTAAATAGCTGGCGTGTACCCGGCGTTGCTGAGGGTTAACCTTAAGAGATGGACAAATACCATGTTTTTTGTAGGCATTTTTAAGTTATACAATTCCGTAGTCCATTTTTTTCATATATATCCTAAGGTTTAGCCAGCATTAACAATGTAAGCGCCCTAACATATTTTTATAACTTATATATAGGCACTCGTATGAACCTTCCGGAAAAAAATCTCTAGATAATAGTGAAAACCCTATCAAAATACGTTGCGCAGTTTAGAAGAACTAAGCGCACAATCTGACAGAAGCGGATAGCGACTTTGTTTTATAATATTTATAGATAACGTAAATTGGCATGATTTGACGAAGTTAATGATATATTAATTAATAACGTAAATTAACATGATTTAACGAAGTTAATGATTTATTAATTAAGAACGCTAATTAGTATGATTTACCGAAGATAACGAGAAATTACATAAAAATTTAACAGAAAAAAGACACAGAAAATATAAGGGCAACGGTCGCTATTCAGAATTGAACCATATTATGTTGTGTCTTTTCTGTTTAATGATATAATACTATTTAATTAACACCACTAATAACATGAATTTATTGAGAACGAAAATAATACTACAACTGAATGAAATATCTTATTATTAATATTCAAGAATGATTTTAATGGAATATTTAAACAACAATGAACATGTCAAAATAATAATAAACATCAATTTTAATGTTTTTATCTGGCGGCTATTTGTGTCTTCCATCTGAAGTAACGGGCATTCATATAAATTTTAGCTTTGAATATTCAGATCGACCCAGAAAACTTGCACGTTTTTGCCCGAGCAAGGCCGCCAAATCAAGGTGATAACAAATCTCAAAGAAGCTCGGTCAAGGTAGCCTGACAATAGAATCATATTATCCTAACTACCATAATTAATGTTTTAATTACAAGTAATGCGATATGACACCTTACGTTTGAAGAAAATAACGTTTGTCCTGATACGAATGACGAAATGCAAAAATATTAGAATATTTAATAATATCTATCAAATTTCGACGACAATAATCTATCACCCCCCCACCCGATGATCGTTACATTTTGATTTATTTCCTCGCCAAAAAACACCAGTGCGTTCGTAAAAAGTGTATTTTGCCGAAAAGGGCTTCAACGATAATATGCATTTGATTTACGCTCGATTTCTTACTATTTCTTTGATCGTTTTGCATTACTTGATGATTGCTTGCTGGGCTAAGATAGGCAGTAATCAAGACGTAACCAACAGTAATCAACAGATGATGTTGCCATAAAGGTTTCGTTAATCTTCATTCTCTACTGATTCATCCCAATGCAATAGTTTCTGGTGAGAGTTAATGGCTAATTCTTATTCGCTTGCCATTTCGCGCCCAACCATTATTATTTCTAACCGCAAAAGTTTAATTGAGTACAATCGTGAAATAATAATATTACGTCGATTATCTGTTCTTTGAACTATGGTGTATACAATCGAAATGCAATTCCATGCCCAGTAATAAGTATTACATATTTCGTGTGAGTACCTGAATAAACGATTGCAATATTTGTTATTAATGTGGTATTAAAAAAAGATAATGATATTTTTGCAATGATGTTCTTTTGCAACAGTGTCATTTTATAATGTAGGTAGGCACGTGATAAGAGTGAGCATGTTATTGATATATTATACGCCGTGAAAAAAAAACGGAAAACGTTTAAGATGATGCAAAATCATTTGTTTTTGGTTTGAAAATTTGGTCGCCTAGAAATGTTTCAGATGCTTTAATTAAATACTGCGAGTAGAATACATCTTGGCCTTTGAAATAATCGAGTATTTTTTAGATAAGTCTTTTTATAAGCCCAGAAAAAAATAATGCATAAGGCCTATGAAAACTGCTTTATAGTTCAAAATCTGATACTTACGAACCCATTTTCGGTTATGATTTTATTGTATAATGTGGGAAATTAAGTTATTTATAAAATGATTGGAAAATAATTAAATATTTATGCCTGAACATCCACAAAATAAAATAAAAGGCACTCTTTGGCCATGTTTTTTTCTTGCATAAATCAAGACAGGCGGATGGTGTTAAGCGGTAATTTAAACCTTATCGCCATCTACGTAATGGGTGTTATTGATAGCCGCTCGATTTAAAATACTAAACGACGTAGTGCATCGCCTTAAGTTCGAGTAAAAACTTACATTCGAAATTGTTGAATTTTGATGAATTGTAGAAAATAACACAGAATAAGACCTGACGTCTGAATAACCTCCCTGTAGGTATCTAAATATAAGAATTTATACATTACCTACTTGTATTAATGATTGTGACAACTGGGACCTTTTTGTCTGAAAAGGTGATTATGATGTGACTTTGTCCAAGGATAACGCCAAACAGCTATCTGTTATCACACACTCGCACTGTATACATTCATAAATCGACGTGCATACTTTTGTTATTACAATTTTTGTCATGACCCGAATCAAGTATTTGATTCGTTTGGTCGTGCAATGTCATTTTAAGCATATTACCCGCCTGAGAACGGACTTTGTCTAGTGAGGCAAAGAAAACTATGTAATAAAAAATAATAAACATATATAATAAACGCCCGAGTTGCCAGCGCTGAAACTGATGTATAAAAAAAACACAGAAACTGGAATTGCAGAATATTCTAATCTCTTCTTTCGTAGTTAAATAAGACGACTTTTGAGTCTCTAGGATTTCATTAATAATGCATTCAGTCTAATTTCATCTTTCCTCTGTCAATTCAAAGCCCTTAAAGAAACCTGAAACAACAACTAACAACCTAGATAATTAATTACGTATAAGCTATTTTCATTGAACAGTATATTATTACATTGAAACTATCAGAGCATCATACTCGGTAACAGCTCGATAACGTATTTATTGAACTGACTTAAGTATACATGGAACTAATTATATCACTGCCATTGAACTTCACCGATTCAATTGATTGATATTTATAAACCCACTGCTCTTCAGTAAAAGTTATCAATTCAACGTGTTTTAATACGATCAATTAATCCATTAAATCATTTGGCATCGTGCAATAAGCTGATCATAATTTGCTCGAATAAACTACTCGCTTCAAATTAGTACAAAAACGCTTTGAATAAGTGGAAGAGAAAGATGGTTTCTACTGTCAGAAATTTGCTAATCTTCAATTTTTTTCATTATTTCTGCTCCAATTGAAAACTTTTGATCTTCAATCCATAAATATTTTTTAGAAAACTTAGCTAGAAGATAAGTTTTTTTGCAAACAGGTTTGAAAATGGATTTTAAAACGAATTACGCAGGATAAAAAAAGTTATAAAAACAAATGAATCGAAATGTTGCCATCGGATGTTAATCGGAAGCCGGATTAACATAACCCGAGATAATAATGGTTCTTATTTGATTCACCTCCGTCAATGTCTGATAAATTATATTATGCGTTAAGTGAGTGATTGGTGTCATCCACTTTTCTTAACAACGCAACAGGTTTACAACAAAAAAAAACTTCTGGTACCTACTTAAGGCTCTGTAGTAAGCATTAAAACAGCGCTTAAAATGGAGATATACAAATACGAATGTCGGGGTGTGCGCGCTAATGTTAAAAAGCGAAAATAATTACGCGAAACTTGTGAATTTTTAAAATAAAACACGACTCGTTTAAAATATTTGAATGTAAAATAACAGAACAATACGTATTTTTAATAATAAGAGGGAATTTCATATAGTTACCGTTTCGGCTCTACAAATGTACAGATATTATTAACATATATTTCATATATTACCATTTCGACTCTACAAATGCATAGATATTATTTACATATATTTAATATAGTTGCCGTTTCGGCTCTACAAATGTATAGATATGTATAGAAGGCATTAAAATAAATCAAACTCTTATACAATAATAATAATAATGTTTATAAATAAATATATGTTTTTTTTTGTTACAAATATATATAATCACATCCTCACTGGGATCTCCCGTGCTGAGAATTTCATTTACATAATGATAAAAATTTAGTAGTATGGATGATATAAAGTAATTATAAATAAATTGAATAGTTTTTAAAAAAAATAATTTTAAATATATTATATGGTGTTTTTTTGTTCAGTTGAGTAATTACGTTCTTGGTCTGAATTTAGTGTCAGTAAATTATCAATTTCGGATCCCCGTGTTTTGTATCCAGCTTTTTATTTGAGATTTAAATGTTAAAATATTGTTGTGAGTTTTGAATGAGAGTGGGATTTTGTTGCAGAGTTTAGTACCATAGTATTATAGTAGAAGCTTTTTTGTCCAAATGTTGTATTGGAGTTGCTTATTGGATATGTTTTTAAACCCTGACATCTAGTGTTTTTAATATATGTGTTAGTGGTTATTTCTCGTGTTTTGTATTTATGAATGTAAAGGAGTATTGTTTTAGAACAAAGTTGTTTAAGTGACATGATGTTAAGTTTGTTGAAGATTTCGTCTGTGTTTTTACAGGGATTTTTAGATAAATTTTTATAATGGATTTTTGGGTTTTAATTAGTTATTTTAGGATATTGCCATTTACACTTTCAAAACCGATAAGACCGTATTCTAAGAGCGATTGGGAAAGAACCATGTAGATCTTTACTAAGTTTTTTTACCAAGAAATTCCTGATGGTTTTGCAGAAATAACTTATTTGTTTTAGTTAATATGTTCAGTCCTTTTTAAATTTTGATAAATTTTTACGCATAGACAAGTGACATTGTCAACGTTTTCTAATTGGGGCAATTATTACAATGCTCAATTAAGTGATGGGAGCAATGTATTTTTAAGTTCAGGTTTCCTTCCAAGTTTTTGTATTTTTTATTTATTTTGAAAGTGATTAATTTGTTTTTATTAGCATTAAGGGTAAGTGAGTGGTAGTCTAGCCATTTTTAGTTGTTTAGTGTGTCTTCTAAGTAATCAACTTAACTGTGTCTGCCCAATTTTTCCCATTTATTAGAATAACTATATCATCCGCAAAGCTTATGATTTCGCCTTCACATTGTATGTGGCAAAGGTTATTAATGTATATTAAGAAGAGGATTGGACCCAAAATACTTTCTTGAGGCACCCCGAATTTGATATCAATAAACTCGTGTTTATGTTGTTAATTTTTTCCGTTTGCTTTCTATTTTCCATAAAACTTTTAAAAATCAATTTGTTATCAGCAATCCCTATATTTTTTAGTTTTTTAAAAAGATTTCAGTGATTTATGTGAGTCTAGTAAATTTTAAATATATTCATTTTTCAAAAGAAGCAAACACATTGTGACTTGACATTTTAAATAATAAAAAGGGAAACACTTTGTTTACAGTCACTTTATTGAAATTTTTAACGTCTACCGGTTTCGGTACCTCCGTACCATCATCAGGACAGTTATAAAAATACTAACAAATACAGAATAATACACATATATATAAACAAATAGTTGAGAGAGAAAGAGATAAAAACAGAGAGAGACAGTATCAGTTGTGGGCGGGAAGTGGGGGAGGGGAGTTAGGGATAACAGGAAACATATTTATTATAGGGCTGAACGTTAAATTTAGTTGATTATTGATAATTTCAGCCTTTGAATTGACTGATTTTTTTATTTCCAACGCTTCCAAGTTGTTAAGTCGTAAACCTATCTCATTTTTGTGAAGGACTTTAATACCCGTGTCACGGTTGAAAGTATGATCTTTATTAATTAGATGTTCTGCAAATTCTGAAAATCCCGAACTGGTTAGACATCTTAGGTGTTCTTTTATTCTAGTTTCTATATTGCGTGATGTTTGCCCTATGTAGAATGCTGGGCAATCATTACAACTAATTTTATATACGCCTGAGTGGCTAAGAACATCTTCTTTATCTTTGGCATTAATTAAAATTTTTCCTAGATTATTATTAGTATAATACGCTGGTTTAATTTCTGGGGGGAATTTAACTGTACATGTAGAGGAAAGGTTATTAATATACAAAATTCTTCTCCACTGCTGGTTGGAGTTATTATTGTTGAGAGTTGGTGGACTACTGTAGACGTATTTATTTATGGCAATACATCTTAATTTTTTTGTAAGGATTCTATCAATAAGGCCTATTTCATATCCATTATTAAGTGCTATTAGTTTAGTATTACTAATAGCACTTAATAATGGATATGAAATAGGCCTTATTGATAGAATCCTTACAAAAAAATTAAGATGTATTGCCATAAATAAATACGTCTACAGTAGTCCACCAACTCTCAACAATAATAACTCCAACCAGCAGTGGAGAAGAATTTTGTATATTAATAACCTTTCCTCTACATGTACAGTTAAATTCCCCCCAGAAATTAAACCAGCGTATTATACTAATAATAATCTAGGAAAATTTTTAATTAATGCCAAAGATAAAGAAGATGTTCTTAGCCACTCAGGCGTATATAAAATTAGTTGTAATGATTGCCCAGCATTCTACATAGGGCAAACATCACGCAATATAGAAACTAGAATAAAAGAACACCTAAGATGTCTAACCAGTTCGGGATTTTCAGAATTTGCAGAACATCTAATTAATAAAGATCATACTTTCAACCGTGACACGGGTATTAAAGTCCTTCACAAAAATGAGATAGGTTTACGACTTAACAACTTGGAAGCGTTGGAAATAAAAAAATCAGTCAATTCAAAGGCTGAAATTATCAATAATCAACTAAATTTAACGTTCAGCCCTATAATAAATATGTTTCCTGTTATCCCTAACTCCCCTCCCCCACTTCCCGCCCACAACTGATACTGTCTCTCTCTGTTTTTATCTCTTTCTCTCTCAACTATTTGTTTATATATATGTGTATTATTCTGTATTTGTTAGTATTTTTATAACTGTCCTGATGATGGTACGGAGGTACCGAAACCGGTAGACGTTAAAAATTTCAATAAAGTGACTGTAAACAAAGTGTTTCCCTTTTTATTATTTAAATATATTCAATTACCAAGGCTATGGCATTGGATGTCCCTAGATTTTTTCTCAACCCAAATGATTTCTGTGATAATAGTTTGTTTGATTCTAGTTAATTTATAAGTTGATTTTTGATTGTTGTTTCTAAGATTTTATGATTATGGATGACTTTCTGATTAATTAATTAAAAAATTTATTTGATAGTCCCTATTTTGAATTGTGATGGAAATCTGTTTTCCGTAATGGATTTATTTATTAGGAAGAGTATCGGTTCAATAAGTTGATCTTGTAAGTATTTTATTGTATTCATTATGATTACATCACTACCAGATGAAGATGTTGGTTTGAATTTAGATAAAATTGGTGTTAGTTCGTTTTCAGTGGTTGGTTTTAGTTCTAATTTCTTCCTTTGAGAACTTTAGTTCGGGTTAAAGTTTTGAGGTATGGTTATTTTGTTCACTAAATTTGAGCCTATCTTAAAAATTGTTTGTGTAGTTTACTAGTTGATGTATATTTATGTTTATCGAGAGTATACTGCTATCGAAGTCGATTTCTTCCAGTGTGTTTGGTTTTGGTTAGTGTAGGTGATTTCTTTAATTATTTGCCAGATGAGTTTTGGGTTCATCTATTTTAGCTCTGTAGTAATTTTGTTTAGCCGATTTCGTAAGATTAGAACAGAGGTTTCTATAGTTTTTGTAGAATAGTTTCAGTGAAAGGTCATATATGTCACAATACATACATTTAAATTGTACGGTAGGTAAGTACTATAGTGATATTATTGGCAAACAGTCGAATCAACTTTAACCAGTTCAACTTATCCCATATGTATATAATGTCGGTTTGAGAATATAATTAATAAACAGGTGGATAGGTATTCTATCTATACATAAATATTATCTCACATTGAAAACCACAACCACTTATACTACTTTAATAATTTTGTCTATTAAAGTTGAAGTATTTTGTACCACCATTTTTAATTAAACACTTGCAGCTTTACTAAAAAACGTGGTGTAAATATGACGCGGCGTGTTTGGGTCAGAATAGAGAAAAACTTGACCTAATACCATGTCGTTTGTAGTTAGAACGGTCTTAAACAAGGCTCTACCTTTTTTTATTTTCTATGTCTGTTTATTTCATATTTACATTGGGGTTGACATTATAATCGTCAGTGATCAAAAAATCTTACAATCACGTTTATAAGCTTTCTTTAGTTATCCCAAATAAAAAATAAATTATATTAAACAAAAAATTTCATTGCGTTTTATTATGTAAATGGAATTGCCTTATTCCACATTTCAACGCACGTAGGTAAATATTTGTATAATATCGTCTCCTTTTACAATGATCTGTGGATATTGTCTATCACTAAACAAGAAATATTAAACATAACACCATTATTCATCGTTAAATATTTGACTACAAATCATAATATCGTGTGGTTTACGAATGACCGCTGCATTCATTCCCATGCGGAATTTAGGGTCCACAGGGCACCGCCTGAGGCCCTAGACTCCCTCACTGACTTAGATGTTTCCCTCTGACCACCCCACCATACGCAAAAAGAAGAAGGTCATTATAACTTCTTATTCAGTTACAAGTGTCGTATATAAAAAAGGCGTGAAATTACAAGTTACAATGGGGCTATCAGCCGAATATCTTTACCAAATAATAATTGTTTGACGTAGTCCATTTTCTTAGAATTGAGTACATGAATGGTATAATGGGCAATTAATTTATTTAAAGTCAGGGTACCTACGCAGCCCCAAAGCGTAGTTCCTTGTCGATGGTCATGTTTTGAATATTAAATGAATTGAACATATTGTTGATAAAATACAAATGGCGTGTGAATCACTGCTGTATTTTTCCACTAGGTACGCGTGCGTGAATAGGAACTTAAGTTTTTGGTGATAGCGATAAAGTTGATTAGTGATGGAAGTATTTGATATATTTGTTAAAATATCTTCACAAATTGAGATTTTTTCAATAATAATTGATTTTTAGGGTATTGATTCATCGCTGGGTCCTCTGTCTATGTTCAACCATTCAGATAGCCTTAGGCTATTAGCCTTAGCCTTCAATAATAAGGGCAGTTTTGACGTCATATTTCAATACCCTCAAAAAGTCAAACATTAATATTAACAGCCTTAAGGCGAAGCTTAATGCCGAATCACTATTTTGATTAATCTTTATAACGAATTGGTTTACATTATGAAAACCAAAAAATATGCTTTAGTTAAATTGAAGGTTTTCCTGTTGCTTCGCTTGAGTAGAATACAAATAAAATAATAAATTACTCAATAAAAAATATAAATGCAAACTACTACAAAAAATATTTTTTCAATAGAAATGTACGAACGCATAAAGGAAACAACTTTTAAAAAATACAGTTTTATAGCTAAGATTATCTGTAACACTTGATTAACTTTTTTGCTTTCTTAGAAAATTATTTACAAAATAAGTAAAAACCAGTTTTTTGCTTGAAATCGAACGTTTCTAGACTCCTTTTGTCAAGCTATTTTAATGCCCATTACCTACGATATAAGGTATACCAAGAATATACACATTTTTGGCTTGTAGCTTCCTCTTAATTTGACGGCCTCGATTAGTAAGTCGAAGGTCGCGGGTTCAAATCCCTGCGTGCGCAAGTAAATTTTATGTGATTAATTTGTGTTATTTCATAATTTACTCATTTAAATATCATATAGCATATTCGCGGCATGCTCCAGAGTTGAAGATACTTTCAGTATCGCCCTGGTGTAAAACCACCATTTAGAATTGAAACTCCTTGAAACGGTTTTGAATGTATTTGGTGACCAGATCTGAATAGCCTGGTACTTGCCCACCTTCCTCCTCCTCATCTCCTTCCCCTACTCACTACCTTTGGCCCCATAACATTCCCAATTAGGGATGTCATCGTCTCACTGGTTCCATACGGTTGGAAGCAGTTGGTTTCACATCTATAAATAGTATAAAATAATAAATAGTATAAAATAACACATCTGCCCTGATGATGGACACTGCAATGCTGTCCGAAACGTTGGCTAAAGAAGGAGTTAGCGCAACACGGCATAACACCCCAAAAACAAATAACAAAAATATAGTAAATATTAGTATAAAATAAAGTCACTATCCGCGTCTGTCTGTTCGTGCGCTTAGTTCTACTAAACTGCGCAACGGATTTATATAGGGTTTTTACTATCATTTAGCGAATTTATTCCGAAAGGTTTACATATATGATACTTGCATATTATATTTATAGAAAGTAGAGAAAAGTCGATGTTTTACAATCAAGACGAAAAACTATATTTTCGGGCACTACAATGCTAACGCTGGCTAAACCTGATGAGATATATCAAAATAATGTCCCACAGAATTGTATATCTTTTAAAAGCCTACAGAAAAGTTTGTAATGATATATGTCCTAAGGATAACCATTAGCAACGCCGGGTACACGCCAGCTAGTAAAAAAAAAATACAGTGTGTGGCAAGCCTACGCACGACGGAAGCGAAACTTTTATTATTCTTCTCTCTCTCTTTTCATTTCATTCTCTCTTTTTTTCTGTCTATTGACATATTTATAAGTAGCATATGATAAAAAAAATTAAAAGTTAAAATATGGGATTCGAACCCGGGTCCTGCATAACGAGTGTCGAACGCTCTGCCTCTAGACCGCGAGGAGAGATATTTCGCGCGACGCGGCGTTATCGGCCTTGAATAGTAATTTTAATGATTCAAAATAAAAATAATAAATCAAAATACCGAGCGACTCTACCGGCTCGATTTGTAAGCTATATTTCGGCCAAAATATCATATAGGTACCGTAAATTAAAGTAAAGGTAAATTAACAAATTTACGTAATTTTTTACTACATTATTACAAATCGTTGATAAAAAAAAATAATTAATCAAAATACCGAGCGACTCTACCGGCTCGATTTGTAAGCTATATTTCGACCAAAATATCATATAGGTATCGTAAATTAAAGTAAAATTAAATTAACAAATTTATTTAATTTTTTAGTACATTATTACAAATCGTTGATAAATAAAAATAATTAATCAAAATACCGAGCGACTCTACCGGCTCGATTTGTAAGCTATATTTCGGCCAAAATATCATATAGGTACCGTAAATTAAAGTAAAGGTAAATTAACAAATTTACGTAATTTTTTACTACATAATTACAAATCGTTGATAAAAAAAATAATTAATCAAAATACCGAGCGACTCTACCGGCTCGATTTGTAAGCTATATTTCGACGAAAATATCATATAGGTATCGTAAATTAAAGTAAAATTAAATTAACAAATTTATTTATTTTTTTAGTACATTATTACAAATCGTTGATAAATAAAAATAATTAATCAAAATACCGAGCGACTCTACCGGCTCGATTTGTAAGCTATATTTCGACCAAAATATCATATAGGTACCGTAAAGTAAATTAAATTTAAATTAACAAATTTATCTAATTTTTTACTACATTATTGCAAATCGTTGATAAAAAAAATTAAAAGTTATAAAAATATGGGATTCGAACCCGGGTCCTGCATAACGAGTGTCGAACGCTCTGCCTCTAGACCGCGGTTATTACGTATTCGACCAAAATATCATATAGTCAAAATATTTAAAAGTCGCAGCACGAGAGCATTTTATCACTTTTAAAAAAAATATTATTAAAAAAATCACAAAAAGAAAAAAAAAAAAGTTAAAGCGGGGATCGAACCTCGGTTCTTCACGACGACAATCGGGCTCTCTGCCTCTAGACCGCAAAGCTGAGTTTGGAAAGTGACCTAAAGTAGGTATATAATATTGGCTAGGCTCCTATAGCGAAATGATCACGGTTTTTCATGACGGTCATGAGTTGGTTTTACTCCTGTCCTCGAAATTGCATAACGCGCGTAAAGAAGTTTCACTTCAAAAATATAAAATTTTAATTCTGAAATCATGGCTAATAAGCGACGAATCAATGTATCTCTGAACTTTATTATTGATGTATTCCTGAACATCTCAACGTACCTGCCTAAATAATTTGTATATAGGTAGGTACTTTGAGATATATTATTTTGTGATATTGTTTATTGTATAATTTTGTGTCATACATGTATTAAAAATTAAAAATGTTTATATATATTATTTGTAGAACCTACAGACAAGCCGTCATGTGTGACAGCTTTGTGGGACTGCATAAAACTTGTATCTTTAAAAATTTATAATAAATAAAAAAAAAAAAAAAAAAATTCCTTGAAAATTTTATGAAAAATCAGTACATCGCCATTTCTGTATATTTCGATTCTTAAAATATTATTTTATTTGAAATGCATTCAAAATAATCGAAAAAGTCGCTGAAAATGTTATATTCGTTGAGACAGAAAACGTGATTTCTGAACAAATTTTTTAGTTAATTAGTTTGGTTTTAAAAATCCATAAATAATGTAAATATATATTTATTTCACGCCTATTAAGGCTTTTACATACATATATATAAAAAATATTTACGAAATTATACACGAAAATAGTGCAGGAAACGACTATTTAAAACAATTGCAGAAAAATAAATATAAAGTCAAAATATCACTGAACTTGATCTACACAGCATGCAGGCACAAAACATAAAAAATCCAAAATATTTTTCTCTGTTTCAGTTGACAAAATTATTGTGTTAGTCAAATTAAATACCTTTATTAAAATATTCCACTACTTGATGAAAAAAACTTCAAAAGGGTATGCTTATATATTAAAATTGATGTACTAAATATATCAACAACATCGTAGTATTTGTTTCCTAGCTGTTGAATCCGTCGCACAGGAGTGCGATATTGGGACGTTGTTATAGAATTGCTATAATAATATGGTAGGTACTGTCTTGTAACCGACCTGCTTGGAGTATGAAAACTATCGTATTTTGCAACTAATCGGCATTCAAATACTGCAATGTTTCAGAACAGGAACATTTCGATTATTCCCATCACTAATAAAAGCTGATAGTAATAGCTCTGATGCTAGGATAATAAGGTGTTTTCGCCATTGGTTTTTCCATGGATGATATTCTCAGAATAGATGTGCTACGTTCTTTTCTCTTACAGACTACAGAAAATAAGACGACCTCCAAAGTGCAATGGTCTACGCATTTTGATTCAGATGGTTGGGGGTTTGATTCACGCCGTAGTTTCCTTCTTATTTAGGTTTTGCAACAAGTTTTAGAATAGAATATGAAAAAAAAGAAAAAATTATGATGTTAAAATACATAATAGCTTTTCGTAATCTAAGACATCAATAAATTTATTGGCTCCTCTGATCGTAACTGGAACCCTGCAAGAATTCCTATGAATAAAATTAACAAAATCGATTAACTACTCTATCGATGGAGTCTATCACACTAGAATCTACTAGCAACACCCAGTAAGTAGCTAGTAACAATAGTAAAATCTCCATTTTGTTAATTTACCTTCTTAATTGACATAACCGATATATCTAATACATTTGGTTCATTTACCTACTTAACTTAAATAACCGATATATTTAATACATTTGGTTCATTTACCTACTTAACTGACATAACCGATATATTTAATACAGTTCAATTTATCTTTGAAAAAATACAAAATGTTGTTGATGAAGCAATTCAGTTACGTACAATAAATAGTGTATATTTCTTACCAAAAGTAGTGTAAATTTCTTTATATGTAAAAGCCCCAAAAAGGCGTTAATAAATGAATAAATAAATAACCTATATATTTAATACATTTGATTAATTTACTTAATTAACTGACATAACCGATATATTTATTACGTTTGGTCCATTTACTTACTTAACTGACACAACCGATATTGGTATTGAAAACAGTTGGTTCATTTACCTGCTTAATTAACTGATATAACCGATATATTTAATACATTTGGTTCATTTACTTCCTTTAAAATTAAACAGAAATAAATTTCCAACAATCCCTGTAGCAAGTAAGAATAGTAAAATCTACCTTGTTCATTTACCTTTTTAACTGACATAACCGTTATTTAATTCATTATTTGGTTCACTTACATAACTGAAATAACCGATATATTTGATTCAGTAAGTTAATTTACTTACTTATAACCGATATATTTAATACATTTTACTGATAATACTTTACTTTACATTTACTTACTTATTTGACGTGACCGATGTATTTAAAACAGTTTGTCATTTAAACTACTTAACTGACAAAACTGATATATTTATTACAGTTTACCATTTAACCTACTTAACTGACGTATAACCGATATATTTATATTTATTTATTATAGTTTATCATTTAACCTACTTAACTGATATATAACCGTCATATGTATTATAGTTTATCATTTATCCTACTTAACTGACATATTTTTTACAGTTTATCATTTAACCTACTAAGCTGACATATAAACGACATATTTATGTCAGTTTATCATTTACCTACTTAACTGACATAATAACCGAATTATTTAAAACATACGAAACTTCACCGATCGTCTTATTCTCCGCTCTATAAAAACGAGGATTCTTAATTTGTCAAAGAAATAACACATGCTTTAACATAAATTGAATTACCATAAAGTGATAATATAGCACAAGTACTGGTTCAGAAAATGTCACGAACTCTCAATTGTTACAGCCATCAGGATCAGACATTCTTCTCACGTTTTATTGTGCTGTTATTGTTTACTAGATGCGGTCTTGTAAGGTTACCTATTGACTCTTCGTTTCCGTCAAAGTGTCTTCTTCCTGACATATTGCATGTTGAACTGCCATTGTATCATTTGTCCTTTGGAGGTCAGAGTAAGCTACTGAGAATTTTAAATATTTGCTGGCATAATTTATTCAGAGGTCTTTATTTTACATTGACATCGAATTAATATTTTGAGTACATTTTTAGATGTTGTCGATGACCGTGGCTTGATCTTGATTGTTAAAAATATTATGTTTTATTTGGTTTCGCTTTAAAAAATGGCTACAAACAAGTTCATTTCCACACAATTAAATTTCTAAAAACATTATCTATTTGTAACTCATTACAAGAGCTCCCCCATTTGTACGTAAAATAAAAAAGGTTGGTCCTATATCGGTTGTTGTGAAGCTCATTAAGGAAGGTGCAAAATGAACGCATTACTTAATAATTAGGATCCTAAAGAACATAATTCTCGAAGAAAGATGAATTCCAGTTGCTCTTATCACTATCAAAAAATTTCATATCACTAAGTCCTGCTAATTTTTATTTTATTTTAATTTATTTTTTAATTTTTTTTAACAATGTATTTATGTATGAAATAATTAATCAATTTACAGTATTATAGAATATAATCAATAATGTTAACTAAAATAATTCATACAATTAGTTTTCACTGCTTTTGATTTTTTAATGTTCCTCTTCTATAGAAGCTGGCGCTTGTGTCGTGTGCAGAAGAGTGGTGATCATCAAGATTAAGAATATTTAGTAATATATGGGTATGTGTACTGCTAAGATTTTTTTAAGTAATCCACATGGAATTGGTTAACGTTTTTTTATGTTGTTTAAATCGGTATGTCGTCCGATATAATCGATATATTGGAATGTTATATGTCGTGCAATACAGATAACACGAATGCAAGCGTGTAATTTATGGACTGAAAAATAAGCATTGAATTGATCAAAAAATAACATTTCTATGATAGTAATAAGGTTCTCCCTTTTAATATTAATCCGGATTTTATACAACAAATAGTGTCGATAAATTTTTGAGAGACCCTAAAGCTTAAGACTATAAACTGACTAACCCCGGCATACATAAACTAACATGTAATGACAGTTCCTCATTTTATATCCGGAAAACAGGTCTCAATTTCAATATTAGAATCAAAAAACACTTAAATTATCTTAATAATAATCATTTTTCCGATTTCGTGCGTAAAATAATGGTTTTGAAAAAATACAGGAATAAATTTTCACCATTTAATAGTAAAAGGAAATGCATAAATTACTTGGAAACCTAAGAAATTAGGAAATCCCTTAAAAATAACGAGTTAATAAACAAAATAATCATCTAACCCATCTTAGTTATAATTCACTGTCTATCTCCTCCCCCACTCTCCACTAACCGCTAGTCACGCCTCCACCCCCACTTCAACACCTAATAATAGTGACCGAATAACTCATCAAAATGATAATTCATCACATCTTTAAACAGTTATATAAAGTCATGGAAAGTGATGAAACAAAAACTTTATTAACTGGGTTAAGTAGGTTAGGTTAGGTTAGGTTAAGTTTAATTTTTTTTCATCGTTTCTAATGACTTTATATCACTTTTTAAAAGGGTGTTGAATTGTCACTGTGTTGAGTTATCATGGAACCCTAATAATATATGTATTTTGTAATCTTCAATTAATATGTATTTTGCCCTGCGGAAGAAAAAGATTATTCCGAAACCGGCCAACGTTAATATAAAAAAAATAAAGTGGTTCAAACGAAATATTATTTAACTTATTAACCTTGAAAAAGTCATTTTCTGTTGACTTTTACTTCCACAAGCTCAATCTAAGCCTATAAAACTTAACAAAACATTTTTCAGTGGAGTTAAAACAATAAGTGTTCATTAAAATTCACCTTTTTATCTTACGGAGAAATTCTGTACTTAAATAAAAATAGGTTAAACCTTTAATTTAAAAATAATTATTAATGCAAAACTCCGTTGATAAAATGACGTTTGCTACCGTATTGCATTCTTCTGTGATAATTTAACCTACCAGCTGCTAGCCTAATAGATATGTGAAATAACACGCTGTAATCACACGGCAGGCAGGTATTCCTAACTCATTATTGTCAATAGTAGGAAACACCTGTCTGTAAAAGGTATCTTATAATACCTTTACCGAACAAACATATCATCGGTGTAGAGCAAGAAGTAATTCAAATAAAATATAAGGTCATTATGTAACCTGATGATTTCAGTTTTAATAAAATTACATTTTATACAATTAATGACTTCTACCTTCAAATCAGCTGTTCTTAAGCCAAAATAATATAGATGTCTTCGTATCCGCGTATTAAAAAATAACTCATGATGTTTTGAAATCACTTATTGTGCTACACTGATATTTAGTATTCTACTTTTGTCGCAAAGTAGCGCAAAATGATTTCTTTTTATTTTAACTTATAAATTTTTTACCGACAATCTAGTCCCTCGGAATACTCCTGAGGTATCTAAAACGTGCTACATATTTATTAGTTTGACGTGCTAAATATCATTTTAGAAAAAAGATAAAAATTCCTTTGAAATATTTGTATTTGAAATAAACATTGACGTTTCGAAAAAAATATTTTTTAACCCTTTAAATATCAGGAACCCAAATTCGTATGATGTTTGGGGAAAAATTTGGTCTCCTAATAATTAAAGGGTTAACGTCAAACATGAAGATGTTAACAAAAAACTTACGGGAACATTTTAACTCGAAAGGTTCATAATTTTTAAAGAATTCGATATTTAGAAAACATCTTCATTTTGTATAGGGAATTAATAAGAAAATTGTCACTTTACTTTGATACAATAATAAAATATAAATAATTTAATCATGCACTTTGACATTTTTTTATTGTTTTATCCACGTAATCATTTATAAATATTTGAAACAAACTCCAAATAGTAATTGTTTGTCTTTCCAACGACGAACAACTCACACATATTATAAAGATAAAAATACTTTTATAATGTATGGACGCATCGATCAGATCTGTCTTTCAGAGCCCCTAATAGAATGTGATGTTTGTGGCTAGTAATGTCTTTCCGAGGCGTGAAGGTTTTTAAGTGTGCTATTTAAAAAAAATCTTGTCCGCTTGACTACTAGCGTTTTTGCTCTGGCTGCAATTGAGCCAATTTTAGAGCACTTAAAATAAATAAAAATACATGAATACGCACAAGAGTCCCAAGAGACCAAAGTTGCTAGTCTATGCCATCTCTTTTCACCTCGTCACATCCCTTATAAGTTTTTATTATTATCACTTATAAATGCATTATTAGTTGAGATTAAGGACCATTCATTATAATGAACCTAACGAAATTACTAAGATATTAAATGAAGTTGGTAATAGGTACCTACTTAAAATATGTCAAATTTAATATACGAAATGCCTTGTGGGCATGTTTCGTGATCCGAATATTTGCCTAATCGAAGCTTAAATTTCCAATACAAAACTGTGTTTGCGAAATTCAAATGGAATATTTGTTTATGAAATATTGGGCTAAATGGAATATTTGTTTCCATTCAAATTTGTATAGAAGGCACTTTCAGTTTTCTCGTTTATTCTATTGATACCTACCTAATTTCTTGTAAAATTTTTGCTTTATATGTCTAAATAAAATAAATCCACAATTCGGAAAGGTTTATTGTGAGGCTGAAGTGATTGGGTAGGGTAAAGAGATGGGGAAGATTAAGGTTTGATAAGTGTCTGGCTATTATTTAGCAATGTTTTAATTTCATTCAAGCAACGTTTGTTACTAAATGGTGGCATGGCGTACATAAAAAAATGTTAGCTAAAGGACATCGTCTCTTCAATATTGGTTAGGTTTAGGTACTTTTTTGGGAGCATTGAGTATATGCAGGTAATGGTATATGTTCTGCAACGTTGCATACAGCAAAGTGACCATACATGCATATTGCACACTGCACACCGAATAATTAGTTGGTTGCTAGGAATCATGCAAAGTGCGGGGTAATTATTCTATTGTGATAAACTGCATTTCCGTACTAATGTACCTATTTGACACGTGGCCACTAACCAACCTTGCATCTATAAAAACCCCATCAGCAGTACGGAACGGTATCTGAAGTCTGCACATCAGTAAGTTGTAATATGTAAATAATTGTTATATCATAAAATTACGCGCATGAAATTGTTATTTCATGTATTTTTTACACTTACTCCATACTTGAATAATTTCCCTCTGGGTCTATGTCATTTTAGGGGATGCTGTGGATGGAGTGTATAGAGCACTAAAGGTATACAACGATGTAAGTGTATGGTCGCGCCCAAAGTTACGTCAGTTTTCCATTATTTCGGGTGAAATTCTTTCCTGAAAAGATGATCAAGTTCATTGACCGATCGTTCTCTTCAGACAATAAGGATATAGCCATTTGCATGAAAATATTGAGGTTCTAAATTTGAATGATGAATTAAACAACAAAAGATAATATGTAAAACCGAATGAGAGGAATTGTACTACCTTTATGTTTAAGAATATTACTTAGTAAAAAAAGACACAAACTTGTCACTTAGAAAAAATCAACTAAACTAAGAGCATTATTTTCAATTACCATAAAGTTTCGCATATTCGATTTTTCGTAAAAGTATTTTTTTTTAAAGTTATATTCTCAGATCCACGCATCAGGCAAGGGAATGAGCTCGAAGTATAGCGAAGTGAAATCAAATTGCTTCAAAAATATTTTATGTACGGCAGATAAGGTAAGCTGGAGGTAAATAAAATTAAACTAAGCTACCCGTAAATATACAAATGAAATCTTGTTGTTGTAAATTATAGATATAAAGTATTTTTATTAGAACTAAGTTGCTCGGAAATTTATTTCAAATGAAACCGTTTGGTTTTAAAAAAATAGTGTTTGAAAAGAAATTTGTTGCATTGTTATCTGCGAATGGTACAGAGAAGTTGGACATATTTTAGATCTGGTTAAAGAGAAAAAAACGATAGAATTTTAACGAAAAAATGTCAGATGTAACCTTGTTGCTCCAAGGGCATGCATGATAGAGTCTAGAAGTTCAGAGGTATTTTGTAAATTTGCGAAAGTTTTCTTTCAAATTAGTTTATATCAATAGAAGACAAAGAACGATTTTTCTATTAGACAAAGGTTTTAGGTTCGTTTTTAAGTAATAAAACTCGAGGCGCATCACTATAATCTAATTCTAATGAATCATGAGGGAGATTAACAATGACGGAAGTTAAATCAGACGAATATCGCAATTGAATTGGAACCCATCAGAAAATTCTTCTCAAATCTTGAGCCATCACTGTCTGTGTGGCAGAATATGGAAAAGCACTTTTTTCTAATTTAAATTAATGATAGTTTATAAGTGAGAAAATCTGATTTTTATCTTTTTGGTGAGCAAGTGTCCTAAAACTAAGTAAAAAATTAAACTCCTGAAAATATTATTTTGTTTTCACTTTAGTTATAATATTTTTTTGCAGCCTTGCTTTTTAATTAAGTCTTAGATGTTTGAGAGTTTTGACTCGACCACTTTGCCTGTTAACCACGTCTGTCAATCACATCTGTAAATTTGTTTGTGTGTTCTGTGTACAGTCAATTCTGTCAAGATGGTAGCCGTTTTTGGTAATACCTATTTATTCCGCCAGGATACATGAGCGTTAAGACTGTTGCGAGCATTCTAGTCGTAGTTATGCGAAGTCTATTAGTGATAATGCGTTTTGTATATTTTTACAGAAAAATGTTATATATTTTTTAATTTCATTTATAAGCCAATGTAATAATACTTTTGTAAAACAATATGCTTTCGGTTGCTAAAATGCAAACCAAAACGTTTTAAAACGACCACCGCTGGCCAATGTTTTTTTTTACATTGTGTTTAAAAACACATTTACTCGCGTAATACATAAGTTGTGCAATGACATCCGAAAAATCGTGCACTCAAATTATTTAACAAACGAAAGGTGTAATAAAAAAGGTTGTGTTTTTTACAAGACGTAAAAAAACAACGGACAGTGATATTGTGGTTATACGAGATAATAAATAAATCAGTTGGAATATGGGACTGCCATTCTTTAGTGCCATATTTTATCTACCGAAGCGAATAATTCGCTTTGTGTCAAATCATTTGACTAAATGTCAAACGAAACCAAATAGACTTTCAATGATTGACAGCTGCTCTACGTTTCACTTTTGCCCTACTAAAACTACGTTCTACCAGATCCGGACTTGGCGTAAGTGTAGATCGAACGTGACATTAGGGGGAAATCATAAAATGCGTTATAAGAATAGTAAAATATTTGCTGTTGCTGCAAAAAGCTTCCAAACTTTATGCTAATTTTTGCCATCAATACAAGGAAGCTTTCTTCACACGATTGTTATATTTATCTATTGTTATCTATTGATTAACATCACACAAGAGGTACATCTTGAAATACCAACATATGTTTGAACCTGTTCATAAAGACTTTATTTGCAAATCATAGTTTGAATTTGTAAATAGTAAACATTTTTCAAAACCATTTAAATTTCGATTAAGACTCCATTTTAATTTTAAGTTTATTTTTATAATGTTATTATTTGGTAATGTAGAAGGCAAAACAGCTGCAACGCGTAATAATTGATTATCTAGCAGAACTTGCAACACCGTTAATTTTTTTTATAGTAATATTAAAAACTAGCTGAAGTCCCCAGTGTTGCTGGGGTCATACAGAGTTTTTTGAAATCAGATGTAGACAATAATTTTCTTCGTATTTTAAACGTCAAGTATGCAAAATTTCATCAAGAAATATCAAAATTGTACTTTTTATGTTTATTTGTCAAGTTTACAAAATTTCGCCAATCTCGGATAAAACTGTAGATTTGTATACTAATCAAATCCACGCCGCCCTTAGAATGGATGTTGCATGAAAACGGTTCATAGATCACATTCAAAATAATTTGATTTTTTAATTTTTTTGACTAATCTACCTAGTTTCAATTTAATGTTGTTATGTGCCAAGAGTGGCGTGTGGTGAAATAAAAACTGGTATTTGTCTCCTTACTGTTAGAAATATTTAGAACGTGTTCAGCTGGCACCCCCTAGTTTCTACCAATAATTGTTTGGCTATCAAAACAACTATTAATTAGCAGTGATTGATTATTGATTCAGAGAATTATCGAAACAATGCCGATCGTATGATTTAATAAAACATGCTTAACCTTTTGAAAGCCAGCGTATCCTTAAAGATACGTTTAAAATATAATCGCTCTGAATATAACTGTAAGAAATATGTAGAACTTGTTCAGCTGGCACCCCTTAGTTTCTTCCAATAATTGTTTGGTTATCCAAACATTTATTAATTATCAGTGATTGATTATTGATTCAGATAATTATCGAACCTTAACCTCTTGAAAGCCAGCTTATCCGGGTAAGTTTAAAATATAATTTCTCTGAATATAACTGTAAGAAATATTTATAAATTGTTTATCTGGCACCCTTTAGTTTCTACCAATAACTGTTTGGTTATCCACACAACTATTAATTACCGGTGATTGATTATTGATTCAGAGAATTACCGAACTAATGCCGATCGTATGATTTATTAAAACATGCTTAACCTTTTGAAAACCAGCGTATCCTTAAGGATACGTTTAAAATAAAAATAAAAATTTCTCTGTACGTAACTAGCTCTTCTGGGAAATTACATTTTGTAGTTTTGTACTGTTTTTATAAATATTTAAACACATTATCTGGGACAATTTACAAAAACAGCACTTTAAAAAAAAAGTAAGTTATGACGAAAACAGAATCAGATGGCGCACGGCGAAAATTTTGCGTCGGCACACCGAGAGTTAAAGCTCTGGATTACGATTTAATCTGATTACCACTTTTATATCGGGCTCAAATTGTCGCCCGAAATCCGGCCCTGTGTGGAACTAGATGATTTTAATAAATTACAGGAAGTGATATCTACTTAAAAATTGCAACCTTATACAAACAGTCGGCATATTTTGGTATCATTATTTTCACGTCATGTACTAAATGTGTTCCTTTTATAACGCTTTAACGGCTCAAGTATCGTTTTTCGGATATTACGAAATATCAACAAAGTTATAATTGATTTTTTTATACAGGCGACTAATATCACTTAAGATAAAGATTATAAAGACTTTTATAAAGATTAATAATAGTATTATTCATAAAGCTTCCACGATTAGTCCAATAATTAGACTAATATTAGGATAAGTTTGAAAATGAAAATTTTAAGAACAATTCGAACGAAGTGATGTGGTACATAAATGGAATATAATATTTAATTATTTTATCGCGTAAATTAGGCAAACTTACGCATACCTTTTGCGTTTTACTTTTTAATTTTTACTTTTTACTCTTAACTTTTTACTTTTTGTATTTCATTCTTGTTATTTTATACTTTCTTTTTGTTACTTTCACTATCGTTTATATAATATATGTGAACATACAAATTATTTTGTTGTGTAACAAAAATATTTCTTAGTCCTCCCCACTCTTCTAACTTATGTTGTTGGCACATGTCGTGGGGTACAAATGAAAATAAATAATGTATTTATTCCATTTATATTATATCCATTAAAATTGTGTGCTTCCTTCTCAATCACCGTTTGCACTAATTACCCATGTTATATGATTGAATATCTAAAAATATTTTACGAATAACGGATTTACTATAAATTATTTGTTTCTATCGTTTTATTAATAATTTGTAGCAATATGCGCACAACTCCAAAACAATAAAAGTATTTTGCATTGCATGATTTATTTTTATATCCATATAAATATCACGTAAAGTTGTGGGAGAGAACAGTTCTGTCACGTATTTCTATAAATGTCTCACAAAAAAGACCATTCGAATGTTTTTATGCAATTGTTTGAGAACATAATATATTATGTCATCGTGATTACTGTGATTACAAAAACAATAATACATAACTTTGTTTTAAACACTATTTTTAATAGTAAACTAGCTCAAACCTGTGAAAAATCACGAGATAAAATAATAATAATAATTGCCACGGTCGAGAATTGAACCCCGATCAAATGTTTTAAGGCAAACCCCGTCCTTTTTAATAACCCCGGTGTTAATTCATTTTTTGTGTTATCACAGTAATCATGATAACATAATATATCATGTTTCAGAACTAATGGATTCTTCATCGGAATACCAAGAATACTTAAATAACATATAAACATGCACAAAACTGAAACAATAAATGGTAAAAGAGGGTAACTTAGTCCTGGTTTTGTAAAAAATAATTTGGTAAAAACTAGTGCTTAGTCTATCGTTAACACTTTTTTTCTTCTGAAATTTAAAATTAGGTACATAATCGCAAATCCACTGTGTGTAATTATGAAGAATGCCTTTTTATACCAATATAATGGGAAATATTTTAAAGAAACCTATTATCATCCACATATTCTACCTCAAAGCTAAAGGTAGAAAATATATTCGCATCGCTTGACAGGATAAAAAATAAATCGAGTTTGAGGTGATTTTTTTGTCCTTTATTACTATTACTTACTATTACACTATTACATTACTATTTATTATTTATTTTCAATCCAAAATTTCTTTTTTTATAATGATAAACTAATGTTTATAATACAAGGTTTTTTATGCATAGCACAAAGGATAACAAATTATTATAAGCAATAATTAGTTTCCTGAAATATCCATACAAATGGAAATATCTAATATTTTCATGTTTATTCATGTTTATAGATATGATTTGAGATTTCCGCTGCCAAAAGTATTATAGTGATTTATTTTTGGGGTATTATGCCGTGTTGCGCTACCTCCTTATTTATCCAACGTTTCGGACACCGTTAGAGTGTCCATCGTCACATCTATATTTAATATTGAACAATTTATATTTTATTTATTTGGTGATTGACTAACCTCATGGCGTTATATTTAACCATCTCAGTGCATCAATAGACTCCATGTGATATCTTGTGTATTTAAATGATTCTGTAAATAATAAATAAAGACGTATTGGCTGCTATCAGTGGCGTGCTGTCCTTTAAGGTTGAAAAGCCAAAGAAAAAACAACGCATCATTAAAGAGAAATTAAATGATAATGGAAATATAAGATGCGTCACATTTCTGAGAACTTGTAACTTATTTATTCAGTTGTTCATAACAATCAGCGGAAGATGGTAATTAAATGCTCTATTTCAAATACTCAATGCACAATAATTCATATTTGATCTTGCAAAACCACGCAACCTACCTCGTTATAGAACTATGCACGCCACTGGCTGCTACCTAGATGTTAATTATGATATAAACTATAGCGTACACTCAAAAAGTTACGTGCAACCAAGGTGAGACTTGGAATAGACTCTGAATTAGAAAAACAATTTTATTTGTTGTTTAAACGTCACCATTTCATATGCAAGATCCTCTCACCCGTTAAAATTCTAAATTAATCATAAATTCATAATCATTGTTGAGAGGCAATGTTCCTTCAGGATATAATAATTATTGTACTAAGAACTAAGGCCTCATATTCTTAGGCATAGAGTACCCAATATGCAATTTACGAGTATATACCGAAATATGTAAAATCACCTCAATGGCGCAGTGTGGGTGACAATTCAATTAGACGTGTATTATCTCCCGGTTAAGTTAAGTCCCATTGTTGGTAATTTTTATTATTATGACGTTCACATTTTAATTATTTCTAATGAACGTATTACTAAAATCTCCAATGTTTCTTGAGGGATCCCTACGAATGTCCCTCCCTTCCGATCCCTCTAAAAAATAGAGATTATAGTAATAGGTATGGAAATATTTAAATAAACCCTACGGAAAGATCGGTTTTCTAAGCCCGCTTGAGCAAATTCGACCGTAGGTCCATCCATTACGCCGGGCCGCGCGCCAAATATTGATTTTACACCACTTCGTCCCTTATGTCGTTAACATTCCCACCTTATTTTAGAGATTTGATAGGGCACATTCAGCAGGTCTGTTCAATACACCGCGTGCCACGTATTTGTGTGCACGGCTGCTTCACTAACGTAGTTAAGATTCTGGCTTTGGTTCTGGTTCTCTCTACAATGAAAACTGTTAAAAGGAAAACTTGCAGCAGAAGCAGCTGTTAACTGCATTCAACAGAATTCCTGCTGTAAAATACACTTTGAGTATCACTCTGGTGAAAGACCACATTTCTCCATTATTTTTAGTAACTAGTTCTGAAAAGTCAGACTTACTCCTTCGTAGAACTCCGTTGAAAACAAATTAAATATGTAAATAAAATAATGTAATGAAGTTCTGAAAGTAGTAGGTCATTATTGATCGTTGAACCAACTAAAAACAAATAAAAAACTAAAATTTTTGCAGAACTTAATTTGCAAGTTTCACAGAATTTGAACAATCCATCAAATTTCAAAGTTCATTTTCAAATTCTCTATTCATGTTCTGTTATTATATCATTATTGGCCAGTTGTTTGAAAAACTGAAATAATAACAGAACTTAAATAGAACCTACACCAAACTTGAAAATCAACTGTGAGATTTCATTAATTATTCAAATTCTGTGAAACAACCCGTCCTTAATAATAACTGTAGTACACGAAGAATTCAAGAAGAATGAACACGTATTCCGATATATTAAGAATTTACTAAAAGTTTAACAGAAATCGTTCTGCAATCCCGTTTTACCCGGATTATGAATAATTCAAAATAAAATACACCTACCTTAAAGATATCAATACAATATCAAAATTCCAAAATGTAATACCAAACAAAAGCAAAACAACTATACCTATTTAGAAATAAAGTATTTCAACAACCTTCCGATTGAAATAAAGAAATTAAAGGATATTAACATACTAAAACTGAAGTTACACTTTCAGAAATAATTAACTAAATAATTGCCTGTTTTTCCCTTTATTGATATTTATTATCAGTCTATACTCATCTCCACTGTATTTCGATGTTATCTCTTTATATATTGTTCCTATCATATATATATATACTTACCTGTAGCATAATGATATTCTATTATTCTTATAATTAGTGTAACTCTCTCACCAAGCACAAGAACCAGTTTCTTCATTGGTGAGATTGCGTACATAAATATATTTTGCAATGTAAATATATTTTTTATGTAGGTACTCATATAACATCCTGTACCCACTTATATATATTTAATAAACAATTTTTTTTTAAAGAGATCCTTAATAAACTAGCAATACTCACCTTTCTCTGAGTACATTTTTCATAAACTTGTGTTCGTACACCGTTATTAGGTATTTGAAGGCTACCTGCTATGGCGTCTCGTCTTTGTTGACATCACATACAACAATTAAGATTTTTATACTTTAATCACGAGCTATAACATTTTTTTTAATATGTGCATTATTACATTTTCAGCCCTATTCTTCGTGTCACGGAAATGGACATAACATAGTGTAATGATTGTATCGCCGCTGACCATACAACACAAAGTAACTAAAAACGGCGGCATGTGAACATTTATTGATAAATTTGTGTTATTTCACAAATTACAAATAATATACAGAATATTTGCGGCAAGTTCCAGAGTGGAAGATCCAGTTTTTAACCGGATTAGCAATAATTTAAAAAGATTCTTAATAAATTTGCAATACGCTCGTACAAATTTATTAGGATTAGTGTCTCTATTTCATTTTTAGTTTTAAAATTAATATTATTCAATTTCTCTGGTTATGTTTGCGATTTACCGGTAAAATAAATCTGACAGAATTATCGCTGATGAAATATATGTTATTTTTAACTTGGTTGACACTCGTAATAATAAATTTAATATATTATTGTTTTTTAACAAGAATGTTTTTCCGTAGTTAATATTTAGATCCACTGTATCTATATTATTATGAACAGCAAACATTGTTATACATAGAAACAATGTGTAATTAGACAGGCTTTTAACTGATCAAAATATATCGAATTAACTTAAATAAATAATCGATTGAAGTGATATTTTTTCGTGAACCTTCGAATTAGTTTAAAATTTAAATAATTTCGATTGAATAAAAAAATCTTTCATATAAGTCGCGTGAAACCTCACGTGACATTAAAATTCTAGGATTTGTGAAGCTGAATTTATTTATAAAATACATCTTTATAATATTGGTATTATTAACATACGAACTAATTTTTATGTACATCATTTTGATTAGAGGTGCAAGCGAAAAATATTCTGGACCTAAAAGCACAATAAAGATTGACCCTTACAAGTCACTTGGCGAAACCAATAAAAGGAATGAAGATGGGAAATAGGGTAGTTCAGATACTTGAATCCTTTAAAATCAATAGATTCTAAGACACCCGGGAATTTTGTTCCTGATATTGAAAGAGTTTAAAAAAAATCCTAACAGAGAAGAAGACAACTCGAAGCGAAATATGTCAAACATTTAAACAAAAGAAATACACATTTCAAATAAAAAAAATATTATATGATAATAGGTAAGTACCTACTCTATCGCTTGTCTAAAAAAAGAGTTCACTGAACTGGAGTTCCAGACACACGACTGAAATTAATATTTGAAACAATTGGCACAGACCAATCTTAGACGGAAACCTTAACATCTAGAACTATGTAATCATAATAAATAATAAATATTTGATTATAAGTAGGTAACTCCTTTATCCCTTTTCTGAACAATCAGTTCCAATTTTGAAAATGGATTTTCATTTCAAAGGGCAAAACTTCTAGAGTTCATTCAACCGGAGTTACAGAAACACATCCGCAATTAGTATTTTTAATTTTCCGCACAAATTACGAAATGTCAAACGACGAAAATGTCACTTTCTTTAGACATTTATCTTGATATTGTCCGTTTCCGACAAGTGATTAATTCGGAACGTAATTCGATCTTTAGTTTACGTTTATACCGCAACTAATCAACTGGTTGGAATTTTTCACCATGAAATTTGTTACTTACGATTTCACTACCTATAATAAAATATTTCATTACGCCAGATATAACGGAATCGATGTTTTCACTGAACCGGGAAATGTTTTGAAATCCCTTGCAGAAACATCCAACAAATTTTGCAAACATTTTGTCTAACGTTAAACAATGGTGGTATTTGCAATAAATAACACAACGCACGGCGCTTGTTTAACAAAATACTGAAACATCCTTCTAAACTTTCAAAATATGTTTAAAAAAATGTATATACAGGGTGTCCGGAGGTAGAGTGCACAAACTTTGGAAGGTGATTCTAAATGATGGTAGAAGTAAAAAAGAAAAACACTTTTTTTTTTTACTCGTTTACTGGACACCCTGATATTATTACTATTATTTATTGCACGATAGATTATTTATTTTATCCAGTTACTGTACATGATTTTTTATTTTGACGTTTTTAACATTTGTGAAGTTTATTTAAAGAGTAATGAAATATGTACATTGTTTTAGAAATTTCACTCAATAGCACCATTCCTATTGTCATTCTGTGCTGTGCTAGAACATTTGTTCTGTCGCGTGGTATCTTGTTAAAAGCCATATCATTTCAAAAGGAATAGGCTGTCAATAAAGTTATGCATAATTATTAAAACTGTGTATTGTGAGATTTGCAGAACCTCTGGTTTCTGGTTACGTTTGACTCAAGTAAGTCCGTACGGTGCATACACCTAGGATAAGTTATTGAAATAATTATTGTGTGTATTATTTTATCACTTTGTTCTTAGACACTAATTAGAAAAATGTATTCATCTTGCAGAAAAACTACACTCCTAACTCTGTTTTAAAATAGAAAGCTTTTAATTACAAATGTTTATTAATAGAAATACATCAAAATTCGGTATGCTCTGAACATAAACAAAATAAATTGTCTTTTTTCACTACGTGGTTTTTTGTTCCTCTTGAAAAATTTGACAAATGGTAGTTACACATTCTACGAATTGAGCCGACGATATTTGATAATAATATATAGTGCGTTATCGTAACTAAGTTCAGAGGAATTACATCGTCACGATGGATGCATCAAGGCAGTGCATTCATCTGCTCTAGTGATGGACACTATAACGCTGCCCGAAACTAAAAAACGACACAGACCATAATATTTAGTATGTTTCAGAAATTTCACTCCATTCGGTTGTGTAGATCCTGAGAAAACATGTGCCCATTATAATGATGATATTTCTACAAATGCTTATTTTTCGAGATTTTATCGTTGATTCATGTTCAAACCATTATTTTGAGTATGTGTCCAAATATTTACTCAATTCGGTTATGTGGATCCTGAGAAAACGGCTTCAAAAGTTCGAACCCAAGTCTTTCAAATGTGCCCATTATAATGATGATATTTCTACAAATGCTTATTTTTCGAGATTTTATCGTTGATTCATGTTCAAACCATTATTTTAAGTATGTGTCCAAATATTTACTCCATTCGGTTATGTGGATCCTGAGAAAACGGCTTCAAAAGTTCGAACCCAAGCCTTTCACATGTGCCCGGTAGAATGTTGATATTTCCACAAATGCTTGTTTTTCGAGATTTTATTGTTAATTCATGTTCAAACCATTAATTTGAGTATGTGTACGAGACACGACATTATTATTTATTTAATTATTTAAACGCCATAAAATGGCTTTTGATAGAATGATACATCGGATTATAAGCATACAGTGGTACATAGGAGAATATTAGTAATAAATTACATAACAAGTAATGTGTACAAAAAATATCATTGCAAGTGATACGGGTGTAAATAGAAGTGCAGTGAGACAATACATAATTAAAATAAATGTCTACTTGTGTAATAATAGTTAAAGGAATACTAGGTTTGTATACTAAGACCTGACATAAATCGAGGTATGAGGTGTTTATGATAAAATATAGTAATTAATATGAAATTAATTACTATTAAGGTATATTGTAATAATAGCGGAGAATACTCTATTTGAACAGAATATTAATATGTATAGTAAAAAGTGACTTGAGTGAGTGAAGTGAGTTAAGGCGATGCACTAAGTCGTGTAATATTTTAAATTGAGCCGTTTTCAATAACATCCCTTACGTAGATAAGGCGATAAGGTTTAAAATCCCGCTTAACACCATCCGCCTGTTTTGATTGATGCAAGAAAAAAACATGGCCAAAAAGTGTCTTATTTTATTTTGTGGATGTTCAGGCAAAAATATTTAATTTTTTTTTCGATCATTTTATAAATAAATTAATTTGCCACATTGTACAATAGAATTATAACCGAAAATGGGTTCGTAAGTAGGAAATTTTTAACTTTAAAGCAGTTTTCATAGGCCTTTTACGTTATTTTTTTCTGGGCTTATAAAATACTCGATTATTTCAAAGGCCAAGATGTATTTTACTCGCAGTATTTAATTAAAGCATCTGAAACATTTCTAGACTACCAAATTTTCAAACCAAAAACACATGATTTTGCATTACTACGTATGGCATCGCCTTAACATGTATAATCCTAGCATTGGTCATCAAAAATTAATCACTATAGTACTTTTGGTCGTGATAATCTTGAATCATATCTAACTATACATGTTTATTATAGGCTTTCGAAGCATTGCAATGCAATTTTAATGTAGTTAGTTTTATTTTAAAATCTATTTGCAGTAAGTAGAAACTCCATTGGTTATTTAGTAAAAATATGTTTTTCTCTCTAATTATTCCAAAGCAAATAAAATAACAACCCTAGATATTTTTAATGCGATTTTTTTCAAATTTTTAAATAAGGTATGTTTCTAAAATACCAATCATTTCATCTTGTCAAACTTCAGAAGACGTTTTATGATATTTTTATAAAAACCTTTATTTTTAATCGTCCTTTTTTAAAGTCATCATATGAATATTTATCTAAAAGCATATATTTTTTGCTGTAAGGGAATCGAACCTTTGAAGTAAATTATGCTGACCATAAAACAGAGTAAGAACTGTTGCGCCCTTGAGGTGATTTTCCCATGAAAACTGAACAACAGAAGTGATGTAATCATCATTATTATTATTTGAAAACACCTCTTTATTGATTAATTTATCTTTTGGGATTGTTATAAAATACCTAGTTTTATTAATATAAAAAAATATTAAAACTTACCCTCTCTTTCAACTTATAAACACAATTCCAATTCACTGGCCCAAGTTCATATATTATCACAAAGCGTTTTTAACTGGCATTTTATGCCAACATAAAAAATCGATTTAAAATTGTATTTAAATGTAAATTATTTCAATTCAAAGTTCGAGGGAAAATAGAATGTAATAATAAACAAACATAATTCGAATTCACTAAAGAATTCTAAAACAATCGAACAGCGACTAAATTTGAATATTTTAGCGGTAAGTTTTTCCGCTTTCCCGTGTTCCGCTGTTAGAATGTCCGTTCAAGCCGCCTGGCGGTCTACGTATAACTGGTAATTTGTCAACGGTGGGGCGATTCTTAAATCTTCGCACTGCACTAAACTGGGTACTTACTCAGTGCTCTCTGCCGTATGTAGGCAGGTACCTTGCTAGATGCTGTTTAATTCGATGCTCAGACGTGATCTTGTTAGTGACACGTGTATTGGTGATGGTCACTGAAGAGACAAAACGATAGAGTGTGTTGTTGGCGTGTCTCAGTAAGCTCAATTTTTTCTTACTTGTGAAATTCAAACATTTTAAAATATCTATAGAATTTCACCGGCGATTAAATAACGAATAAATTTTATAACGATTTGAAATGTGCCATTTTTGAGTTGTCGCCCAAATGACATGTTCGTTTTTGTCCGTCGTGAATATGGCTTTGTTGACGTCACACCGTTCAACGCCGGTGACAGTCGTCTTACTAGACAGTAGCGTTATCTACGTCATAATAACGTTGTAGCCAGTTGTAACCCTTTAGGTAAGTGCTGTTTGAGATAGTTTTTTTTTTAAATCTATTGATTATTACATGAATGAAAATATTTAAATTACACATAGGTATTTAGCACGATGATCAGAAACAGAAAATATATCTTCCACACGTTTGTAACGGTATCCCATAAATCCCAACTGTCCGTACTATGGCATCTCCAATTAGAGTATGTTTTGAGGCTGAAGGAGCAGGGAGAGAAGGAGACCCTGCAAATCAGATCTTGTCACCAAACACGGCAAAATCATTTTGTTTCGGAATGGTGGTCTTTGACTACTATCTATCTACTATTTAGTAGTATTATGTAAATTAGCGACAAAAATTTTCTTTCATATCGACACAGTTGCCAGTTGTTCTTGGGATTACCTGGTCAGTGCTAAACGCACAATACATAAGGACCTACCCCAGCATTGTCCAGTCACATATAAACACCGTACATTCGCATATGCGGATGCCTATACAATCATTTCCGAATGATTTTATTTTGCGATTCCTGAGCATATTTGGAGTTAAATTCGTAGATGTCATTATTCTATCGGATGATATTTTTTTCAATTAAAAACAAAAAATATATTTTCCATCACACCTCGCCACTGGATAGTTGGGTACAGCCTAGCAGGTCACGTGATATGCACTCCGTCTCGTTCCTGCAGAACGGTAACAGACGAGACAGATAGTGTATCATGTGATCTGTCGAGGCAACTTGTAGTAGTGGAAACGTGTGATGTTTTTTTTGTTGTTTTTACTTAATTGAAAAAAAAAAATCATCGGCCAAAAAAGACATCTACATTTTATTCCAAATATGCTCCTATATACCTCTGTAGGTACTAAGTACTGTGTATATACATAATAAGTTGTTGTATTTTGCATACGTGCTCCATGTATTGGATCTTTAATCACTCGAGCGATGAGTATATATATTTACCGTATTATTTCATTAAGAGGAAGCTACAAGCCAAAAATGTGTATATTCTTGGTGTGTACCTTATAATGTAGGTAATAGGCATTAAATAAACGGAGTCTAGAAACGTTCGATTTCAAGCACAAAACTGGTTTTTATTTATTTTGTAAATAATTTTATAAGAAAGCAAAAAAGTTAATCAAGTGAAACTGTCACAAATAATCTTAGCTATAATACTGTATTTTTGAAAAGTTGTTTCCTTTAGGCGTTTATACATTTCTATTGAAAAAAATATTATTTAGTTTTTTATATTTATATTTTTTATTTAGTAATTTATTTTTTTATTTGTATTCTACTCAATCAAAACGATTGGAAAACCTTCAATTTATCTAAAGCATATTTTTTAGTAATCATAATATACACCAATTCGTTATAAAGATAAATCAAAATAGTGATTTAGCATTAAGTTTCGCCTTAACATCGATCCTCAAAATATTAATATGGACACATGCGAACACTACTTACTGCGGTTTAAAGCCAACGAATCCACCTAGATTCCACCGTTTATCCCATATTTTTAGGTTCTATAAATTTTGGCGCATTATGGCGATCGCTCAAAACGTTTTTGCTAACTTTCCATAGTATTCGAGTGGTTAATTGCAATGTTTGCATGTTGCTTGCAATTTATGCCCGCCTCAGAAAAGGAATCCGTAAAAACTTGCCTTGACTTATGAGCTAGGTGGGGCCACAATGAAACCTTTACAGATCAGATAGACAACGATTTACCTATAACCAGAAAAACAAATCTTATATCTCAAGAATAAAAATTTTACGGAATTACCAGTCATAGGTATGTTTATTTCTACATGACGATATCACACAGCAGTATATTTCACTTATCTACCAATATTATAATGCCAAAATTTCACACGGATGAAATTACACATGGACGAAATTACACACCCGTTAATTTCACGTATCTACCTACATTACAATGCCAGAATTACAGTGATTGAAAATGCACATGGATGAAATTTCGTATGGAGAGAATTACGGCTACTGGAATTAAACACGTCAGAAAACCAACATAACCTTACTTTGTTTTGTTTTACAATTTGTAATTTATGCACACACGTAGATAAACACTTTTTTTACCTGTTTTATTCCAGTAAATAGGAGTAATCCACCAGTAATTCCGTCCGTGTGTATTTCTGGCAGGGTAATATTGGTATGTTAAATTCGCGGATTTGTAATTTCGTCCTGACACCGGTTTATTTCAACTAAATCTTCGAGATTTCGAAAATAAACTAGAATAAGCATTTGTTTTATGAGAAATTAGTGTAAAGTTTTCAAAAAAATTCGAATTATTTTTCATTGAACAAGTTTATGAGGTTTTTTTTTATTATTTTGGTCAAAGCCAGAATCATGGGGTTGTCTGAGTTCTGCGTCACATATTCTGTTAAAATAATATTTTCGTAGAAAGCGATCACTTTGTTTGAATCAACTTCCTCTTTGACGATGATGATGGAGGTGTTTCATAAGATCTTTGGAGTAAGATCTGTTTTTTCAGATGTCTTTAATATTAAAAAAAATCTGATATTATTTTAATTTAAACATGCCTAGACATACTTGCAGTTTGAAAATACATAAGAGCACTTAAAGAAAAGGTCAAGGAGTAATTCTGTCTTGCGATTAACTTGTGACAATGAACCAAAAACATTAATCTGACCAGTTTCTATTTATCTACAAGAAGATTTCACAACTATTTTATTTATTTAAAAAACACAAGCTGGAATATTATAGCGATTATTTAAGCAAATAGAAAGAAAGATACTCTTAACGTCGCCTAGGGCTCCTAGCAGGCCCGTACTTAGAGGCCCTGGGGCCCTAGGCACGTACAGAGTGGGGCATATCATATTTGTGTTCATTTTCAAATGTAGATACTAACCTATCTATCTGTCAACTTCGGTTCCAGGGGAGATAGTCCACCCTAATACCTACTTAGTACATGTACCTACTCATCCCAATAACTAATTGTGTATTACACAATTTACCTATGAAAATATTATTTTGCATCTGGAAATATCAAATAGCAATTTATTTAAAAAGATAAATTTTTTAAATCGGAAAACTTTGAACATATCAGCTTAACCTAGCTGAGAGCCAGCCCCCTTCGAAGTAGGGGCACTAGGATTTTTTTTGAAATATTTCATTCCAAGTCCCATGTTTTCAATATGTACCTACCTTCTACGATTTGGAGACTCTTGGAAATGTGTTGAAATATTTGTCAAAAGAATCCTTGGCCCTATGTCCGAACATCTCGTGCATCTAGCGGAAGTCCGGCCCTGGCCCCTGGCCCAAGCACATTAACGTATTTATCGATATGATTTTTTCTTTAATTCGAAAGAACTGTTTTCGAATTAATATGGTTGTAGTAATTACACCATGATATGTTGTTTCCTTACTATAAAATCCACGTACCTACGTAAAGATATTGATAAGAAATAATGATAGTGTTTCTCTGCAGTGTGAAATTAGTGACTTTTCAGCTTACACGAGGAAGTTAAATAAAATAATAATATTTTGTTTGAAATATTACAAACAAGCAGTATATTATATATGTTCTTATTATTTACTAGTTTAATCGATATATAGAAATAATTACCTGAATACCTGAAAACACTTTGACTGAGAGATATCAATCGTTGGAACACAGACAACAGAATCCGACGATCCAAAAGACTAGCGTCACTGGTCCTATCTATTCACGTACATCTATGAGCAACGTCAAACGCGTGTCCAAAGTTTGTATTTGGCTAACATTTATCACATGTGACAAGATCGTTTTTATGACGCGTTGTGCTCACTTGCCGGCTTTTGCGCTTTCACTCTTTTTAATAACTCTTTTCACATCTTAAAAATATAGCTCAGCACCCAATAAATGACCTTGAGTGAAACCTCATGCCCTTCTACGTGGAGTTAATTTATACAAAAAATGTATGAAAATTTTAATACGTCCGTTCTAGATTTCTGTTTTTTTTATTAATTCCAGCCGGGAAAATCCGAATCAAACCCATGAAATTCAATGTAATTCAGATAATATAAACACATAATAATATAGGCATCATAATTGATCGTGGAATGACAATGAATGAGCGGCAATGTACAGATGTGCAATCTGTATAATGCGAAGGGTAACCCGCACTTTGTATGGAGAAGCAATTAACCCTGCTGATAAACACATATTATTAGTGGCTTTCAATGCTTCCTGAGTTAAAAATACATTTAGGTATTCAATTTTATTAGAATAACGTTTCTTTTGATACCTTTTGAAGGTTATACCCATCAATTTAATATATCATTTATCGGAATAACGTTTCTTTTAAAACCCTTTGAAGGTTATACCCATCAATGTAATATATCATTTATCGGAATAACGTTTCTTTTAATACCTTTTGAAGGTTATACTCATCAATGTAAAATATCATTTATCGGAATAACGTTTATTTTAATACTTTTTTGGTTATATCCATCAATATAATATATCATTTATCGGAATAACGTTTCTTTAATACTTTTTGAAGGTTATACCCATCAATGTAATATATCATTTATCGGAATAACGTTTATTTTAATATCTTTTTGGTTATATCCATCAATATAATATATCATTTATCGGAATAACGTTTCTTTAATACTTTTTGAAGGTTATACCCATCAATGTAATATATCATTTATCGGAATAACGTTTCTTTTAATACCTTTTGAAGGTTATACCCATCAATTTAATATATCATTTATTGGAATAACGTTTCTTTTAATACCTTTTGAAGGTTATACCCATCAATTTAATATATCATTTATTGGAATAACGTTTCTTTTAATACCTTTTGAAGGTTATACCCATCAATTTAATATATAATTTATTGGAATAACGTTTGTTTTAATACCTTTTGAAGGTTATACCCATCAATTTAATATATCATTTATTGGAATAACGTTTCTTTTAATACCTTTTGAACGTTATACCCATCAATTTAATATATCATTTATTGGAATAACGTTTCTTTTAATACCTTTTGAAGGTTATACCCATCAATTTAATATATCATTTATTGGAATAACGTTTCTTTTTATACCTTTTGAAGGTTATACCCATCAATTTAATATATCATTTATTGGAATAACGTTTCTTTTAATACCTTTTGAAGGTTATACCCATCAATTTAATATATCATTTATTGGAATAACGTTACTTTTTATACCCTTTGAAGGTTATACCCATCAATTAAATATATCATTTATTGGAATAACGTTACTTTTTATACCTTTTGAAGGTTACACCCATCATTGATGAAGAAAATAATCTAAACGAAACATGAAACAGAAAAAAATAAGAAGGTAACAGTCTCAACAATCTCAAGTGGATAGGAGCGTTGTCCCGGCAAGACAGAGATTCTGGAATCGATCCATCTTGAGACCGTTACCTTTTTAACTATCTGTGTCTTGTTTCGTTTTGATTTATTATAATTATCTTCTTCTGCAATGATACATTTAGATAGAGTTATTTTAATATTTATTTTACAAGCAATAATTATTAGCCTGAAACACTCATCCACATTGAAAAATCTCCCGCTAAAAGGTACGTCATGACGCCAACGGGACTTGAACCCGTTGAACAGTCCCGTTGGCGTCATGTATCTTTTAGCAGGAGATTTTTCAATGTGGATGAGTGTTTCAGGCTAATAATTATTGCTTGTAAAATAAATGTTACCCTTTGTCCTATGCATAAAAAATCTTGTCTTAAACATTAGTTTACCAAAAAAAAAAAAAAATTATTTTAATATCTTATGTTAAAGTTTTATAATTTTTCTTCATAAAGTTAGTTTTCATGGCCACTGAAATAGGTTTTTATTTTACTTTCTCAGAATTTTTCCCCTTGCCCAAAAAGTTTTTAATGATGATAACAATAATAATAATAATTTCTTTATAACGGAATGTTGAGATGCTGTACCAACCTCACAGATACCACGGAGAGAGTAAATAGACAATACACATTATACATGTCATAATACTAAGAAAAATGATAAATATAAATTAATGTAAAGAAGGAAACATCATCTATTTAGCATTTCTTTGTCGCTATCGATCCATCAAATTGAAGATTATTGGGGCCAATATCTTTCTCCAACATGCTTCAATACTCGAATCTGAACTCTGAGGACATTTGTGAAGTTTTCGACCCTTTCCCTCATTCCCTCAACCCTTGTTCGCATTAAGGCTGCAAATCCGGAAAGTCGTCCTTTGCGAATTTATTATTACATATGGTGAATATCTGAAATTATCTGTCGCTGCGGTTCCAGTACTGGAGACTGATATGGAACCGGTTTTTTATTCAGTTAATTTTGTAACCGGTTCCCGATGGTGGGAAGGTTACTCGGGTTTGGGAAAAAATGGTTTTCGAGGAAAGGGGATGGCCAGCAAAATAGGGAAATCTCTGGATAAGGAACCGGTTTCTGCTAAATATATATATTATCAAAAAGTCAGTCAGTCACTGCAAAATCTGGGGTTTTTTTCTGATACTTTTTCGGATATGTTTTTTTTTTTTAAATTTTATGTGATTACCGCACAAGAGTCCTAATTGCACCCAACCGTCTGGAGTCAGTGAGACTATGGCATCCCCGATTAGGGTATGTTGTGAGGCTGAAGGAAGACGGGAGGAGAAGTAGACGAGGAAGAGGAAGGTGGGGGAGTATCTGGCTATTCAGATCTGATCACCAAACACGGCTAAAGCCATTTGAAGATATTTTCAATTATAGACCAAGGCGATATTAACAGCATCTTCCACTCTGGAACATACCGCAATGTGTACATTTGTCTGCCTTATTATTATTTAATGATAAATAAAATACAACAAAAATTGTCATGTTTTTTGTAGCCTAAATTTAGAAGATTTCGGGAGTGTTTTTTAAAATAAAATAACCAATTAGAAGGTCCTTGAAATATAGAACACATAATTAATCGTATACAAAAATATCTTTATTGGGTATTAAATTTGATTGGTTAAAGGAATACTTTAAAAATTGATGTGTAATATTATTCATATTATTCATATATACATAAACAAATCAATACGTAAATGATATGAATAATGATAAGAATGATTAATTTATCTATAACTTATAAGTTAGTGATATTGGTAACACTGATACATGAATCAGTAAATAGCTCGTAGGCAGGTTTATTATAATTTATTTCGGATTGTCTATTTCTTTAAACCAACCGGGGGTTTTCCGCGTCACGCTGATTTATTTCCTTAGAATAATACATATCTACAATTTATTATTACATAAAAAATAATAACTTATATGAAATGATATTGTCTTTATTTACAAAATGAAACATTATAACGTAATGTCTAAATTCCAAAATTACCTAGTCATAAATTAAATAAATCTTTTTCAATCAAGTTCACGTGTTCATTTTTGATTTTGTAAAAATTATTTATTTTGTAATATACATATCTACAATCCAAAAACATGTTCACACTGAGAAAACTAATGATATAAAATTATTTCCAATTTATTAAGAATTTCTTCAAATTTTTCGTATGCCTGTTTAAAACGGGATTGTAGGACATTCACGAATGAATCGAAAAAATCCTGCCATTTTTGCATATCGTCATGATACATTATTAAGACAAACATAGGTGTATGAACACGTGTATTATTACTAATTTACTAACACTTTATCAGAAAGCGGCTTGCAGGCCCGTTTTTAACAGGATTACCAATAATTGTAAGAGATTTGTACTAAATCAGCATTACTCGCTTTTCTGAATTGAATTTTTAGTGTATCTTATATCACCACGAATGTTGGTAATGGTCATAAAAATCGCATGTTTTACTATTCATTGTGTTAATAATTTTATAAGAAATAAAAAAGGTATTCAAGGGAAACTGTCACAAATAACCCTAGCCATAAAACAGTATTTTCAAAAGTTGTTTTTTATGTGTCTATAATTTTCCAATCAAAAAAATAAATTATTTTGTAGTTTGCGCTTACATATTTATGACTTCATTAATGCAAAATTGTAGGAAAGGCTTCATCATATCCAAAGGATATTTTTCGATATTCGTGGTGCAAACCGAATCGTAGTAAAGATTTTCGAATATAATGATTTCACATCGATTAGAAATGTTTATTTTTGATTTTGTTAAATTGGTTAAATGCAAACAATGTCGTTTCACGCTAATAACCATATGAGCAAACATATTATAACAGCAATAATTCATTTAGCGGAACCTTCCCCCAAATCCATGGACTCTAAAGTATTGTAGGTTCCTTCATCTCTCATCTGTCCATCCTCTACCGTTACAGGATTATCATTAGCCGCCATTTCCGCCACTTTATTCTTCTTGTTTTTCCTCCTCCTGATAATGAAATAGATCACGGCTATCAAGATTATAACGATGATGAGGATCACGATGAGTGCGACCCACCAGTAGGATGTAATATCATCAACCTGATTACTCATGTGATCCGTGGCGGGTTTGAAATACTCTCTCAAAGCGTTTGCGTTTATTTCGTCAGTCCCCGTCAAGTTCTTCCAGATGACTTGCCAGTCTTCGGAACTGCCCAGAGCCTGTGCCGCCCTAAAAATATAGTAAAACAAAAACATTAAGCATAATAAAACATTTTAATTCCGGTTGTCTGTTCGTGATTTAGTTATTCTTGCGTGTTTTTTTTTACGTTCCACGAACTCAAATAAATTTGGAATTTATCTGTAATTTTCAAAATTGAAACTGTTTGTTTTATGAATTGAGACAAGCGATAAAGCAGGTACCTACACGAAAATAATCTAATTTATGAATCTTTATTTGAAATGAGGATTTTGATTTGAAATTTTGACAGATTTTGTGATTTTTCAAGTTCACTAACAGTATTAATTCGAAAGTATTTTGACTCCGGGTTTGTCTCAAACTCTTTAAAAAAATAAATATTATATTGAAAAGATCACACTGCTAAACAGTCCGCTATAAAGGCGGAAACTCAGGATCACATGTAATAAGTAAAGGGTAGGAATTCAAATTCCCCCTTGTAATAGTATACTCTCTCGACCGTCTGGAATCAGACTTGGCCCTCAGGGCCTAACTAAACCTATCTAAAAGTAAGCTATGTCTGAACCAGATCGACTCCTATAACTTCTCATGGTCATGAGTATAATTACGTGAGCTGTTTCTAAACACACTGTAGGTTGCTGGGGAACAGAATTCAAAGAAAGAGTTATTTTTCTTAAATAAAATATGGTATATAATAGATGTTTTAAATTACAAGAAACACAAAGAATAACGGGACACATTGTTAGAAATTAACCGAGGGAACTCACCCACTGACCGACCTCTTGCATACTATATTATTTTCTAGCTAAACCGCAATTTTGTTCCACTGTTGACGTCGAATCCGGACAGCAGCGTGGCACCCAGCATTATCAGCTCATCCCCACCACGGATGACGTGCGGCCAAAGGGTACTATCAGGTGAACCACTACATCTCCTGACCAGAGGCTGAATACGGCATTCGGACAATCCATCCACGGGCCGTTACACTCTCTATATCCGGTTTTTATGAAAACAATGACATCGACAATGGGAATTTTTAAAATAACGTACGCCACGCGTATTTCTTTTAAGATCACAATGCCTACCAAAAAAATATGGCAAATTTTAAGAGTTGAAGAAATACTTTAATACATTCATACTTTAACTCCGCGATATTAACACTTTTTCTAATTAAAAACGCGTCCACTTGACTATCGCGGACCCACCGAATCGGGTGCCCTTCCGCCTCGGTTTTTCTGCCAGAGTGCCAGCCATAGACGCCCGCTCTCTTGCCACCTCTCGACATAGACAATATCCACTCGTTCTATCAACAATAGTTCTTACTTAAAATTAGCATGTTATGATCTGCATCATCACAACATCTGTCATACATTAAAGAAAATTAATTTATATATTCTTACGAATCAGATTTTATCAATGAAAAATCTATACTCAATATGAATTAGTACAGTCTGTTCTACAATACGTCATCATCAGTTGGGGAGCAGCATACAAAACTAGCCTGACCCCCATAGAAATTGTTCAAAAACTCATATAATAAAAACATTGCTAAAAACACTTCCACACTTCCCCACTGAATTCTAAGTTCCTACATTTAAAAACTTATGTATGAAAGTTTCAATTTTTCAAATTTTAGAAGAAAAGATAAATACTCATTCATAACTGAAAATCGAACCAGACTTAAATATATCTTTGCATGCCCTAAACTAAAGACTATTATACCAGCACTATTATTCCCACCAAGGAAAACATTTCTTTAATAAATTACCAGAAGAAATCAGAAGCATTAATGATAAAAAAAATTGAACTCTATAAAAAAATGTTTTAGCGAAATAACAAAAAAACTGCTTCACCTAGTTTCACTTGAAAATCTCACAAATTATTCTACAATACTCTATTTATACTCCATTACATTTTTCTATTCTTTCCAAATAAAACAATTTGTATGGATTTTAATTTGGAAATTATTTTTTACTTTGTAACCATAACCTTAATGTAACATAAATCTTTAATTTAAAATATGTTAATAATTTCACCAAATAATGCATTATATTACTATACCATTGTTTTTTCGCAAATGTACACTCCTCTTCCATCCACAAGCAAATGCTTTGAATGGAAGAGTAGCATAAATAGAAAACAGAAGCTATGTAAAACCTGAATTGTAAATTTACGTTCAAAAGTTTAATTGTAAAAAAAATATATATGTTTCATCATAAACCTTATGTTTTTATATAACGCTGATGAAGGTTAAGGTTTTATATATTAAAAATATAAACAATAAAGTGGTATTAAAAAAAATACTCCGGCTCAATAAAACACTTTGGAATATATTTGTGATGGTTAATAATTAGCTCGGATTTTAATAATTAGTGGGCGGTAGGGAAGATCCTAGCTTCGACCTTGAGGCTGCAATCATATTTATTAAATTCTCAATCCCTGCATTGCCGACAGGTATGCACCAGCTATGTATCATCTCTTAAACTAATATCTAGGATACCACAGAAAGGTAAATTTCTGATCCTATCTCATTTTACAACAATAATATAAAAAAAATTGACAATATTTGTTTTTGGAAAGCAATGATTTAATAAATACTTTCGGTTTCACTAACTAACTAACCATCACGCTATTTCTCCGAAGGGATAGGCAGAGAGGACGGACCGCCAAACAACTCGGTCTTGGCACACACTTCTTGCCTCATTCACATTCATACATACTCTTCTATTATTCTGACTCTTGACGTGGCCCGACTCGAGTATCTGATTCACATGATCTTGCCATGTCTTCCTCGGGCGTTCCCGACTGCTGCTTACGTTCGCGTTCGCGTCATATATTCTCCTTACAGTGTTCCTTTCTTAATCTTACTCATTACGCTCACATCTTTGCGGATCTCCACATTTCTCACACGATCATGCATGGTTTTCCACACATAAGCCTCAGGCATCTTATTTCAACAGCATTCAGTCTGCTTTCACCCGTTCTCTGCCAGTTCCATGCCTCACTTCCACACATCAGGGCTTACTTCGCTTCTTTGGACATTTATTTGTTAGCGCCAACTACGTTTAGTCCTACATTAATGGAGTTACCTGCATTTACCCTTCTTCAGTTTCACAAATCCTACAATTAGAATATGCCGTGATTATTAACGAATCTGCGAAAGCGTAATGTCTAAAGACATAAGCTGAAAGCTTAGCTGTAACAAATCTCTCACTTTTTCATAAACGACGCATGCAACACCAAATAATGGGTATTTTCAGGAACTTCAGACACCGTTAAAATGTACGGAAAATTTGATTTTTTTTTATGTGAAACATCTTTTTGAGCGCCTAGGGGTGTAAAATTGACTCTTGCGTAGTAAGCGTGGCAAGACGGGACGACGCTCCTGCACGGAACAACGGTTCATTCGTCTAGTCTCGTGACTCGTCGGCTCTTTCCGCCCGGCCGCCAAAACTCTATGCGGTATATTTGCTTATATTATCACTAAAATTGCTGCAAACCAACTTTTCATTGCGTAAACATTAAGACCAATGCAGGCAGTATGTTTCACAGCCCTAAGTGAAAGCAGAATGCGAATGCATGGCTTACGTTTTGCATCCCGATTAAAAAAAAAAACTAGATTGAGAAATGGCCAAAGACAACTTTGGTTGGAACTTTCAGGGACAGGATCATAATTATAGAGTTCTATATCAAAATCCCATTCAATTATAACTTCATATTATTCCTACTTAATTTTAAAAATATGTAATTGCAATCCGATCCCAGCGAGGAACATTATCTATATATGTTACAAAAAACGAATTTGACTCTATATGTCATACATCATTGTATTTTAAAACATTAGTGTTCAAACTGATTCAATACTTACTTGATTTTGGCTCCAAAATCTGCCTTGCCTAACAGGCTGCATTGGTGTAAAGGTTTCTGGATACTCCTCAAGGTGCCCCTGTCCTTGCATTGTTTTGTGACAGAACCTGCGCACGAGCTTTGCAGCAATTGGTAGTACATTATAATACCGAGGAAACGACTGAAATTTAATACAAAATTGTTAATATCATTCATAAAAGGTCTAACTGTCATCGTAAATCTACCTTTTATTTAAGATACGGGAAGAAAGCACGGTCCTCAATTTCTAAAGTTACGACATTCCTGTATTTTCTGTTCCATTCGTTTTCATGTGAAACGTGTGAGAGGGGGCATTAATATTATTCAAGAATTTCACACTACAAAAATTGATTCGAGATGATGACCCTCTGATGGAATTGACTATGTTTTGGAATTTGGTGATATTTGATAATATATCAATCCCTCTACAGTTACCAAAGTTTCGTATGGACGTTACCAGGACTTAAAACGAAGCATCGGAAGACATCATCAGTGTATAAGTTTTTTATGAGCTTTGATAGAACAAGGAAATACTGGACATTATTTATGAAAAGAGATTTTATGTGTATCGAACACTCACTTGTATTGATAGTTCACAAGATTGATGTCATAATTTGCAGCTGGATCGAATTCTCCCTTAACTCCGTGATACTCCGGTTCTATTCCCTCATAATCAGCCCTAAAACCATAAAAACAAACATTTTAAAATTAATAAAAATAAAAGATATTTCCACTCTGTTTTAAGAAATTTAAGTAATGACTAATGACTGCATAGACATTATAAATCAGTAGACTTGCCCTAACGTAAAATCCGGGTGTCATTTCGACGAGATGAAGGCGAACCACGTGACTATCTTTTTGGCACCAGGAGGGTACGAGAATACTTTGAATAAATTACGATATCGTTACAATAGAGCTGCATAAAATTATTTTTCTATTTCAAATTGTTTTTCGGGGTCATTCGACCTACGTAAAGGCCAACAGAACGTATTATATATGTAACTCGGGGTATTATTGTAATTTAATTTCAATCAAATTAATGAAAAAAAATGCTGTATATTTTAGAATTAAGATTTTTATGAATTTAAATGAGTTTATAATTTTTTATACGCGAAATAATGGAGAGAAATATAGGTGAAATCTTTCGCTTTCAATCACAGCAGGTAGTTTCTAGGTTTCCTTATATTCGAATGTAAGATTTTTGGAATGAGCGCGGCTGAATCTATAACCAGAAATCTCTGTAGCTCATGGCGTTTTCTTTTTAGTATGCTTTAAGAACAATCCACACATATTAATAATCCACACAGATGTAACACACTTTTCACCTGAGTTTCCACCAGTGCTTGTTCCATTTGCTTTGAGCAATTTCACCAGAGGTCACGTCTTCGCGAAACTTCTCCATCGAAAGGGCGTAAGGCAGCTGTGGCAAGATCCTCAGTGCTTCCAGCATCAAAAGATTCATTTCTTCTTCTTCACCGGTTTGTCCTTCTCCCAGGCTAAGTTTCTCAGTCTGCGATGCGAACAAGAGTGCGATTGCATGTTCCAGCCCTGAAATCACCGTAGATACAAATTTAGATCTCATAGTTGATACTTACCCTTTACTATATATACATTGGTGTCTTAGTCACATTCAAAATATCTCAAAATATGCTTATTTCCACTCCGATCGTACCACTACCATTTCTCATATCTTGTTTCATAATAGTGAGTTGGTTTTATTTTTCTTGAGCTGGTGGAATTTCTCTAACATCAACCATTTTTTACCACATCTAAGACGGTGTGAATGAGTAGAGCAAGTTGACGGAGAAATGAATATAAATACAATATACAACGCGCAAATGGAAGATATTAGTCGGTGACGCCTTAAGAAAGCAGGAGAATGAGATTCTGTAGCGGGGTCAAGTATAACATAACAGTAGTTTTATGAAATAATACACCCGTTTAAATAAAATAGTGAGACTTGTAGCGTAGCGTTGAAGGCTTTCGGTTTGAGGAGGAGGCAGGCCAATTGATGCCTTCAGTGCAAGTTTGAACTTACTAGTGTCACTTGGTGGTTCGTAGCGTACTAAGTAGTACTCGAATTTCTTGAACCACCTGAAAAAAAAACAACAATACGTTCCGTCACATTTTTTTACTGAATGGCGTTAATTAGTCACTGAAAAGTGCTCCCTTCTAATTACTCATTATTTATGTTAGCTAAAACCGAACTAATTTGGCTCTGAATGTGTCAAAATTTACCTCGAAAATATCAGCGACATCTGCAAGCTCATTGCCCAGTCTACGTATTCTTTCCATAGCGGAATTGAACACGAGGTTATTGTTGTGAAGCAATATATTCCATCTAGTATGTTTCGGAGGTACCTACATATAGTGACAACAAGTATAGCGTCAGGGCAGTCCTATATTAAAATAATATGTAAATCCACTTTACCTGGATGCGGAGACTTCCTCAAGACGTATGGCTGTTTGCTGTATTCTGCGGCGTAAAACATTTTTTCTATTTCTACGTGAGCATCGCGTTCGTGTTTCTTTTCATTTGCGCACACTGGTACTCTGAAAAATGAACAATAAGAGGTTGATTTCGATGTGTGGTTGTAAATTATAAGTATGTCCTCATTTTGGACGCCTGCCTGATGTTTCTGCCTGTGAAGTCATTAATAATATGAACTATTCTCCTTACGTTACAGCTGTAGATTGTGATGAACTAAAGGATAACATTTTTTAGCTTGTAATGTCACATTATAATACAAAAATGGAGTGTATGTAACTAGTGTATGCTTCCCCTGAACTTAATGCCAATCAAGGCGGAACATTGGAAGGAAGAAGAAGCATAGAAAGGGATATTTTTCGACATTCAAAAACTTTATTAATGAATCTGGTCTACTGTCAATGGCATAAGTTAAAATCTGGAAGATATCAGAAAGAGCGTTTACGGAAGCTTTACAGACCATCTTAGAATCAATGAAAACATAATTTCAATTACAGATGGACCAGGATACATTGAAATCCTTGCTCGATTTCATCTAGTTGCTTCTCGCACTAATTTTATGTATAAATCTTGAATGAAACAATAATACTCAACTACTGCATCATCTTCTTATTAAGTTTATTAAATATAACCGAAGGTTTGTATTAGCTCTATTAAAGTAAAGCACCGGCAAGGCTGAGTTTCTAGATGCGACCGAACCTTTTTCTGATTTTTCTGTTTCACATCCTTTGTCTGACAGTCGTCAATATTGTCGAATGATGCACACTCTTACCTTAAATCTTCTGATATTGAGATAAACATATACAAAATAATCACCAAAATAAACACAGTATTGTAATAACTCACGCATAAGTAGTTCCTTTACAGAAATGGTATCCCTTTGGATGGCAATCGACGTTCCCAGAATTAATGTTCGGATAAATCAGTGATTCGCAAAACTTGGAATTCCTTGGGATCTTCATGGAGTCAGTTAGTTTCTTGGAGTTCTGGCAATACACGTAGTAGGTCACGTTGTAGATGTCCGCTTCTGCCAAGTCAGGCTTGTCTTCCAAACAGGGGTATGGCTTGACCGTGGGGTAAAGGGATTCCCAATTATTTCCCTGGAGACTTCCTAAAAAGTGTTCCTTTTGTAAATTTATTTAATTTATTTAATATCAACGGTATACATATACCATAAACAATGATAACATGTCACAGTTAAAATCGTAGAAATATTTAAAAAAAAAGAATTACAAATATATGTGGCATTTGATTGTGAAATGACATTAGAGAGTAAGTAAGTAAGTAAACAAGAGATACAAGTACATAAGTTTCTATAGTGCAAATAAGGTAGAATTAGATTAAATTAATATTGATTGAAAAGATTTGATAGCATAGCCCTCTTGTACCTACCTTGCGTGCAGTTAAATAGATCTGCCACATCTGCGTATCTATTATTAACTTCATGCAACCTAGGTACAAGCGAGTGTTTGGAATACTCAGTCCTGATATTGTTGCATTTAAACAAAATTTTAGAACGAGTAGCTCTCGTGGGTATATGAAATTCAATGAGGTTAATTAAATCAGGACTGTCTATACTACCATTTACAATTTTGAACATAAATATTAAGTCGGATATAATTCTTCGATCTGAGAGTTTTAATAAATTTAGATTTTTCATCAAGTAATTATAATTTATATTTTCAATGGGAATACCGAGTTCAAAATTAATGTGTCTTGGGAATTTATGTTGAATTTTTTCGATTGAATCTGAATGTAATTTGTAGTGGGGGGACCAGATTGAGGAGTTATATTAATATTAAATTAATATTAATATTCGACTTGACTACGAACCAGGGATGTATACAAAATTTTTAATGTTGAAATATTCTTGAAACCTCTGGAATTTCGAAGAATGAAGCCTAGAATTTTCATTCCTTTATTATTAATATTATTTATATGCGATATAAAATTTAATTTAGAGTCGAAAGTTATCCCCAGGTCATTAATTTCTTCGACAGAGGTAAGGATTGAGTTATTGAGTTTATATGAATGAATAATTGGTTGATTTATTCTGTAAAATTTTATTGAATAACACTTATTTATGTTCAGATTAAGTTTGTTAAGAGAACACCAATCAATTAACCTGTTCAAATTATTTTGTAGACAGATACAATCTTCAGCGCTTTTGATTACTTTAAATATCTTCAAATCATCTGCGAAAAGTAACGCATTAATATCTTCATCAAATATATTTACAATATCATTTACAAACAGTAAAAATAATATTGAGCCCAAATGAGACCCCTGTGGTACACCACTGGTAGCTATAAATTGATTGGAAATGAACAAATTGATTTTTACAAGTAAAACTCTATCAGTTAGATAGCTAGCAAACCATTCTAAAAGTTTTCCGTCAATACCGAGCTTACGTAGTTTGATCAGGAGAATTTTATGGCATACTTTGTCAAAGGCCTTGATAAAGTCCGTATATATGGAATCGACTTGAGTTCTGTTAGCTAATGCGTTTGATATATAGTTTTCATATAACGAGAGATTTGTTAGACTTGATCTACCCGACAAAAATCCGTGTTGATTCGGAACAATATGGTTAATACATGGTGAAATTTTATCAAGTAATAGTTTTTCAAAAAGTTTAGGAATTACGGATAGCTTACATATTGGTCTGTAGTTAGTAACATCACTTTTATTACCCTTTTTAAATATAGGAGTTAGATAACAACGTTTCCAAGTATCAGGGAAGCACCCTGTGTCAAGGGATTGATTAAACAATAGAAAAATCGGCTCAGCCAGTGAAGTAATGCAATTTATCAGGATATTGGGATGTACATTATCAGGTCCAGCCTTTTTGTTTTTGTCTAGGGATTTGATTTTACTTATAACGTCGTTTAAATTGATGTGTATGGCAGGGATATGTATGCTCTCGTTAAGCGACGAAGGTGGTATATAATTGTCTGGGATATCTTCGTAAATAAAAATAATTAAGAACATTTTAAGACACGCATTTCTTGGTGACGAAAAACTTGAAAATTTATTTATTTACCATTATACTTTAAATATACCTAGCGTATTACATTTTTAAATACACCTTTTTGAAGTTTACTTTTGTTTTCGGTAATAATAATAATAATAAAACTTGGCTGATTTAGGCTGGCCGCATACATACGTTTTCCGTATTCGATTTCCGAATTCGTTTTCCGTATTCGGAATTCCGTGAGACTAGCGCAAACGTTCGTTTTTCTTCATTCGGAATGTATAAACGTCAGTACCAGTGTTGCCAACAAGGGCGATATATCGCCATTTAGGCTACTCAGAGCGAGAATCAGCGCCGAAAAAATCTAAAAGGCGACTGGTCGCCAATTAAGCTACTTCAAAAACATCAATTTTTTTTAAACATGTCCCGAAATTCTCTAGCCATTATTCCACCCCCCCCCCCCATGAAATTTATTTTTCTGGGGACAAATTTTATATTTTCTTGAAATTCTCTAGCCACCCTCCCCATGAATTTTTTTTATTTTCTGGGGACAAATTTTATCTTTTTGAAATTCTCTAGCCACCCCCCCCCATGAAATTTTTATTTTCACGTAAAAAACATCAATTTTAAACACCTAACAGCAAATTCGGCTACTTTACGCTACCTTATGTATGAGAAACGGCGATATTAGGTCAAGATCCGTTGGCAACACTGAATTACGAACGGAAATTTCCGTACGTTTGCGTCGGCACAAACAAACTGTATGCAATAGCTGCGTTCCACATGACGTCATTAGGTTTTTTCCATTCGGTTTCTCCGAACGCGCCGGCTCGCATTCGGAACGTGCGTAAGGAATTTGTTCCGTTCGGAACTAAAACGAACGTGTGCGGCAGTTAGTGTATTTTCTACTGATTCCGTGCATTCGGATGTCCGAATACGGAAAACGAATTCGGAAATCGAATACGAAAAACGTATGTATGCGGCCAGCCTTATATAACGCCGTTTCCGTGAAAAATCACTTCAAGGGCCCTGAAATTAATAAAAATCTTTGAAACGGAATTAAACCCACTTCTCAGCATCCGATCGAGCTGAAATTCAGCAGATAGACTCGATGTTAATGAAAATGCGTTATATAAATTTTGGTGGCAATCACGAATACACCCCGGACATGTACGCATTTCTCTGAATTCGAATGACATTACAGCAATTAATAGTGTACGAAATTAATGTAATTATACCTACATCATGTACACACATTACAATTGCAACTAATAAAAATTAAATAAAAATGCCGGTTCTACGCGATCGGCATTTGGCGAGATTGTTAGCGCGGTCGACTCCAGTGCCTGTGAAGGAGGTACAATCCTCAGTCAAATGTTTTTTTTTTAAGTTTTAAAAGATATTTCAATAGTTCACAGCAACTTAAGAGCGAGTCCTTGGAAGGAAGGTTCAATCCTTAGTCGACAAAAATATCTTTGAAATTGGCCACTAGCCGGGCCACTAGCCGCACCACTAGCCGGGCCACTAGCCGGGCCACTAGCCGGGCCACTAGCCGGGCCACTAGCCGGGCCACTAGCCGGGCCACTAGTCGCACCACTAGCCGGGCCACTAGCGGGGCAACTATCCGGGCCACTTCTCGGGCCACTAACCGGGCCACTAGGTCGAAAATTGTAAATAGATGTATTATAAATGCAGTAAGCATTTCTCAATAAGAAGAACAAAAATAAAGTTGTTGTGAAACAAAGAAAAAGTAAGTGGTACCTGCTAAGGAACCACTATCTAACGTAGTTGTATATTTTTAACCCTTCAGGCTTTTAAATATTTTTTACCTCCATTTCCCAACGACCGCCATGCGACTGTGAATTTTTTCATAGAGTTTCGGAATACTTCCTAGGTATTTTAAATTTGCTATTTTTGAATTTGTCGTAAAAACAAGTAACATTTTATAAAGTAAATGATATTGTCTGTCAGGTATTTGTATTTGAAATAAACATTGATATTTATAAATACTAATACCATAATATCAAACGTGAAAATGATAACAAAACACTAACCAAAATATTCAATTGTCAACGGAAAAATTCCGCCTATTTGTTATTGTTCTGGAATATTCCGGAATATGTGTAAATATTTGGAACGAACTGAGAATAATAATCATTTCTATTTCTAATGGTGAATAAAACAGATATATCAGCATTATAGAAAAAAAGAGAAAAAATGTTTGGACGCCCGGAGTCAAATCGGTCCCTAAAATGCTCTAATGGAATATGATGTTTTGTGGCTAGTAATGTCCTTTCGAGGCTTGAAAGGTTAAAAAGCCCACTGTAAAAACATACAATCCTAACCACTCTTTAATGAATCATGAAAATTACCAATCAAGTGTGCAGGAATATGACTCCCCTTGTATTTATAACTGTCTCCGTAATATTCCTTCAAATTTTTTATAATAAATGCCTTCAGGATCCTAATCGTTGGTTTTACTTGATCCCAGAGTTTGGCAACTGTGCGGTTCAACCAAGGGTCGTGGAAGACTTTGTTCATCATCTCTCCTCCGTTATTGAGCCCTTGCAGTTTGGCAGCCTTATTGAGGGTGTGGGCATAGATTGCAAAGTTCTCCTGGCTTTGGTTATCTGTAGCCAAATGCCACTTAGTCCAATAGTAATGTTTCTGTTGGTACGATGTCCTGTTTTCTAAAGCCAGTATCAAATCCACATCTGAAATTAAAACAACACTGATAAGAATGCATTGGTTCCAAAGCAATGGTTACCTGTACCTACTACTCCTCCTCTCCCACCCCTACGGAGAAAGCGCGTGTTGGTTAGTTAGTTACAATTTTACTTTTTGATATTATCTTAAACATTATTTTTTTCTAGTTTCTGAGGTTATGAGTGTTCTTGTCGACCGGGGTCATGCTACCTTGGTTGGAATGCCTGCTGTGTGCACGATTTATTTAGGTGCTACTTGCCACCATTACGGTCATGTTAGTAGGAGGTTAGTTACGTGCCGTCACTGCACCGGTAGTGGTCACGATTTTGACGATTTGATTTCATTGATTTGATAAGATGATCATCCCACGGGTGACAAAACTTATCCTGAACAACGTGCGGAGATCGAGATTCAGGTTAGTATGACAGATTATGGTCGTCAGTGATCTTCTCTGGATATCCTATTCATCACCCCTGATTGGTATTAATGTATTTTTGTATTGCTATTTTTGTTATCTATCCTTGTTTAGAAATAACATCACCTTGTTGAATGATGATTACTATGTTTATGTTAGTCATGTGACAGCTTCCCTTTTCATTAGCATATCACTCGTTTTGTATGTGAATATTCATTTTCCTTATTTTTGTTTGGAGGTTTTGTTTTCAATGATGCCGAAGTTCTTTAAGAACTCTATATATTTGTGTCGCTAACCTCCCCCCTCAGGGGGCGGTAATGATCATCCGTTCCTGCATGCACAGGTGACTATTATCTTCAAATCTTTTTTCTTTCTCAGATTACCATGGAGTAAGGTTATGTTATATTTTGAATACATTTGAATTTATTGTGGTTTTTAAATTTGATAATTTATTCGTATTAACTAACCCATTACTTCATCCATGATGGACTCCTGCAATGCAGGGACATTGTAGGTTCTAAATTGGTTCAACATAAATGTAGCTTCGTTTATCAAACAAAAAAGTCGTTGTCAGAGCCCTGAAGGAATACGCATCTGTTACTTATACCAGGGTGGAAAAGCTGTGGATAACCTCCAATATTCTTCTCTAGGTGCATTGTAATTTTGCTGACGTATCTTGAGTTTAAATTTTTTTCAAATGGTTTATTCCATTCTGAAATTCTTCAATGCCTTAAGTTGGTAATCTTAAAATAAAGAAAATAACTCCTGTACAAAAAGACAGCGGTGGTTGAAAAAAACGTAGGATTTAAGATACTAGTGACTGATGTTGTCGCACGTAAAGTCCATAGATTTGATGCGATTTTGGGAGATCCGAAAAATTAAATCTTTTATAATTTTTTTGACTGTTAAAACTAACTATAACAATAAAAGCATATATACTGGTATTTAAGTTAGAAGGTAAATATTGCGAACAAAATAAAATGAAGGCACTGGAGTTACTTATTTGAGTAAAATCTAAAATGCTTTTTACTTACCCTCTGCGTATAATTCCCTGTCGATTATACTGCTTCCATTTGCTTCACGAACGTGTATTGTACGCTTTCTGTATCTTTTTTCAAGAGAGCTCTTTGCGATTTCAAACTGCAATAAATTGATGAAAATTCATGAACAACAAGTTTAGTAACTACTAACTTTCATTTTGATAAAATTAGATGGCTGTGGTCCATCTTGAGAATAGCCTTATTAGCAATCTGCTACTAACATAATTACTAATTTTTCTGTTAACAGTGGACTTCGCGTAATGTTGATTACTCCAACTTTACGGCTCACAATAGCCACGCCTATTCTCTCTGGAGGAATAAAAATGCACTATCAAACAATATAAGAAGAAAGGATTAATTTATTACTGTTAAACTTATTGTGAAATCAGATATAAGTCCAAAAGAAGAACGCTGCTTGCTCATTAAACAAGAATAATAAAGAACACAGCTACCATCTTGACAGGATTAACCGAACATGGAACACACAAACAAATTTACAGACAGACGAAATGCAAAAAAATTGGTCGAGTTCGCTCAAAACCTCCTTGTGATCTAGCAGGTTTTGGTTTGCTATGCTATGCTCAGACAATTATTATACTAACGAACTAACCATCACACCGTTTCCCGCAGGGGTAGGCAGAGAGGACGGACCCGCCCAAACAACTCGATCTCGGCAGACAATTCTTGCCTCATTCATATTTATACATCGTCTCGTACATACTTTTCTATTATTCTGACTCTTGACATGGCCTGACTCGAGTATCTGATTCACTTGATCGTGCCATGTCTTCCTCGGGCGTCCCCGACTTCTGTTACCATTTGCATTTGTATCATATATTCTCCTTACACTAATTTCTTCGCTCTACATGCCCAAACCATCTAAGCGTCTCTTTCTTAATCTTACTCAATACGCTTACATCAGCCTTGCACTCTTTGCGGATCTCCACATTTCTCACACGATCATACATGGTTTTACCACACACACGCCTCAAGGATCTCATTTCAACAGCATGGTTTTAACACACATACCCCTCAACGATCTCATTTCAACAGCATTCAGTCTACTTCCATCCTTTCTCTGCCAGTTCCATGCCTCACAAGTGAGTGAGACAATTATTAGAATTAAAAAGCCCCATTCATTGAAAATTCTATAAATTGATAACGATAATGAAAAATATATAATGATGTAAAATGATCAACCTGTGTGGATTGAAAAATATGTTTTTAATACAATAACGATTTGCAAGCATATCCATGAACTTAAACACGAAACATGTGTCGATTATAGATTCTCACAATCGGTTTGGTTTAATCTTAACAATACGTAAGTATGGGTTGTGACATAAAAACCTCCCTCATTTCGTACGGTACCATATCAATAAAAAAAACAGCACACACACTTATGCCAGAAATATAATTGTTCACAAGGACGGACTTACTTCTTGCGATTCTGTAGTAGGAAGGCATGCTGGACCGATTAGGTCAACTATTTCGCGGATCATCCTGTCAAGAAGTGGAGATTGTCCAACGTTTTGTTGGTCCTTCAGCTTTTTCCAGTACATAGCCTTCACATCAGCTAGGCTCGATTTTGAACGTATCTAATTGATAAAAAATAATACACGATTATGTTCAACTCTGTTATGAATAAATACATACATATAATATCTGTATCCCTAGAATTATCAGTAGTAAATGAGAAATGTAATATAACTTTTCGCCTTTGCAGCATTCTCCAATTTGGGGTTTCCCCAGAGCTTTAACCTGGACCGCCTTTGATTTTTTTATTAAAAATATTTTATTTAAATTCATAAAAATGCGTGCAATTCCCATGATGCTTTACAAGTTAATTATTATGCAAATTTAATGTTGGTATGAAGAATTAATGGACTATCTATATAACTATATATATATGAATAACTATGATAGAACCCAGTCATAAATAATTCAAATGCAGCTATATAAATTGATGTTATCTGTCAATAAACAACTTACCACAGTGTTAATTTTAGCTTTATTGAATACATCTAGCTGATGCGTAAAACTTGCTTCTTCGGCTAAAATGCATTGATTGGTTACATCTTCGTTGTATTCATTCACAATTTTGTCAAGCCCTCCTCTGCTTCTAATGAGTGGCACTAACGACTCCTTGGTAAGATAATCTGTTTCCTGAAGGACGAAATCTCCTCTTTCGTTTGACGGTGTGACAGGTAGAAATGACGTGGCAGGTAATGTCAAAGCTTTGTTGCTTTCTGTGCTAACTTCTACATTTCGTGGGTGAGTTTCAAGCGTGGGATATGAAAATTGGCCTTCAGAAAATTCATTAACCAAATCTTCGTTGGTTTCTGTTGCACCCTCTAAATTTGGTAGAACCGTTCCAGTTTTGGGATTTGGGCTAATGACTTCAGTAACACGAGTTTCATTAGCCAAAGCTTCGTAGGTGTGTGTGTTATCTCGTAGATTTGGTGGGTCTCCAAGTTCTTGATCTGGGTTGTTGACTTCAGGATCTGCTGTAACTTTATTATTGAAATCATTGTTACTTTCTCTGTTAGCTTCTCTATTTGTTGGGATTGAGATTCCAGTATCGCCAACTTCAAGGCGAGAAGAGGCTGGAGAGTTTTCGTCGACCAGTGAATCTGTAGTTGTTTGGTTTTCAATTAGTGGATTTGCTAAGCGAGGTCTCATGATTTTGTATATCATCCTGGTGGTTGTCGGGTTTTCGTAACTAGTTGTCGTCGTTTCCATTGGCTTCTGAATTCTCCTCCATTTCAAAGTAGGTTGGGAGAGAATCGGGGAGAATTGAATTGATAGGATGAGGAAAAGACTTAGTTGATAGAATAACTGAAAAGAAGAAAATTACTTTTTTTATTTAAAAAAAAATATAACTATAACAAATCTAAACGAAAAATGAAACACGGAAATTAAAAATATAACGGTATCAACTGGGAATCGAACCCAAAATCTCTGTTTTATCGTCGAAACGTCTTTATCCACTCGAACATTGTGCCCTAATTATTGTACATCAGTGTATCTGTATATTCACCATATTTTTGGCAGCTATCTTTTTGAATGATTCTTTTTCAATTACACATAGTTCTAAATAAATGGTTTGTAACCTAGATAGTGTCTAGGATAAAAATATTCGATTTTTATTTATATGGGCTTCATATTGACTTTTCAAAAAGTCTTGAATATTCAATTTTTATTTGAACAACTTTTGAAGGTATAGGTATAACTATAACAAGGTATAACAACGTAATATATCACTGAAGAAGAAGATAATACTAACGAATCTAAATGAAACATGAAACAGAACAAGAACAACAGAATAAAACACGACTTTAGGGTGAAATATCTCGGCCTAAGAACACAATCGAAAGGATCATACGACGAAAAAATAGAATCATTTAAATAAAGTAAGAGAAACATAATGAGTGCTTTAATAAATATTTTTCTGGTTTGGGAAATTTTTCTCTTCTGCGAAATGTTTTACAATATTTGAAAAGGATAAGAAAAGCTTTATCGGTTTGGACAATATTGGGACTTGTACCTATATCAGTTTGAACAATACTGGGACTTGTACCTATATCGAATATTGGGACTTGTACCTATATCAGTTGGAACAATATTGGGACTTGTACTTATATCGAATATTGAGACTTGTACCTATATCGAATATTGGAACTGGTACCTATATCGAATATTGGAACATGAACCTTTATGGAATATTGGGACTTGTACCTATATCGAATATTGGGACTTGTACCTATATCAGTTGGGACAATATTGGGACTTGTACTTATATCGAATATTGAGACTTGTACATATATCGAATATTGGGACTTATAACTTTATCGAATATTGGGACTGGTACCTATATCAAATATTGGAACTTGAACCTATATGGAATATTGGGACTTGTACCTTTATCGAATATTGGGACTTGTACCTATATCAGTTGGAACAATATTGGGACTTGTACTTATAGCGAATATTGAGACTTGTACCTATATCGAATGTTGGGACTTGTACCTATATCGAATGGAGTTTCAGAAAATTATATGACGCTTAATTGCATGTAAGAAGAAAATTTAAAGATTGATCGTATCAATAAATCATAAAATATCTATATCAATAAATTAATGCTTGATTTGGGTCACATCAAAAGTCGGAATGACAAAAGAGTTTTGTATTAATGTGTGCTAGAGATAGTTTTTTTTAGATTAACTCCAAACAGGAGGCGTAAGGAAAATAATGTCACTCAGGGCCTATGTCAACTCTGGGAATGCTGTGTGGGGGGTCTTGAAAAAGTCAATACGGGCCTCGAAGAGATCTATTTTGTAGGAGGGAGGAAACACTAATGTCAACCGTGTATTTATGTTGGGCGCGCTTTTGGCGTGTTTCCCGAGTTTGCACCGGTGCCGAAAGGTTCAATGACGCTAGTTCCTCGGAGCATCTTCCATTGTAATAACGGTAGAACAAGGACAGCATACTTACCTGACGCCTGTACAGGTTTGCAATGTACTTGTTAATAAAGGGGAATCTATTAAACGGGACGGCCGTTCTGCACAGTCATGGGTTTTTATAGGTATTTTGGGGTGCCAGACCAGAGGTGACTGCCAAATTCAACAGTGGGGCGCACTTGTGATTTGTACAGGGTCAGCAGTTGTGTACTATCTACAGTATCTGCGGGCCCTGTACAATATGCCCTTTTGAGAGGCTAACTTGACCCTGGTTTTGGTGGAGCCCCCGTGCCAGAGCTGGTCACATAGAATTACACAGTGTGGTATGGTGTTCCATCCCCTCGACCTACCTCTGTGGGGAAATTGAAATCTAATTATTTTATAACGACAGATAATTAAATATTTCACCATTTAAATATTGAATTAGCAAGAAAAAAATATATATTAAATCATTTGGACATCAAACTATGCTTTTGTCGGCAGTGAAAAAATATTAGGCTCAGTATGTGGTTTGCAAACAAACTATATCTGTCAGTAAACACATATTTAGTCTTCAAAATAAGTTGTGACGAAACAAAATCATTATTTAGTCCATAGTTTCATAATTGTATTATATCTGACTCACCATTTGTCTTCTTACTACTCATATTGATGCATATTTATTTTATTTTTATGACATTATATAAAATGGCATTTTTGCTGATCAATCTTGTTCTGTTTGCTGACCACAAGTGGCTGCTCAACTGACTACATTTGTTGGCAGAAATTTTTTTAGAGCTGATGTCATGCGAGAGCCTTTTATAACGATAAACGGATGAAAAACAACGAGACAATTTATTAACATGATAATTATTCTGAGGTTACAATTTTTTTCGTTAATACCGCGCAATTCTCAACTGATGACCGGAAATGAGGATGAAAAAATGTCAGTTAGGGGAAATTTTTGGTTAATGAGGCTAACAATTGACGGCCGGCGTGGTCTAGTGGTATACGCTTTTGACTACAGATCCGAAGGTCGCGGGTTCGAACCCGGCGTGCGCAAATAAATTTTATTTGATTAATTTGTGTTATTTCACAGTTAATTAATTTAAAATAATATATAGTATATTTGCGGCACGTTCCAGAGTGGAAGATACGCTCTGTATCGCCCTGGTGTAAGACCACCATTCAGAATTGAAACGTTGCTTGAAATGGCTTTAGCCGTGTTTGGTGACCAGATCTGAATAGCCAGGTACTTCCCCACCTTCCTCTTCCCCATCTCCCTCCCCTCCCCAATACCCTCAGCCTCACAACATACCCCAATTGGGGATGCCATAGTCTCACTGGCTCCAGACGGGAGCAGTTGGGACTCTTGTGCGGTATTACTGTAAAAAAAAAAAAAAAAAACAATAGGATAGAATGCTCCTCGTTTTGGTTAATGAGGCTAACAATAGGATAAAATGCTCATCTTTTTGGCTAATGAGGCTAACAATAGGATTGGATGCTTCTCGTATTGGTTAATGAGGCTAACAATAGGATTGGATGCTCCTCGTTTTGGTTAATGAGGCTAACAATAGAATTGGATGCTCCTCGTTTTGGTTAATGAGGCTAACAATAGGATTGGATTCTCCTCGTTTTGCCAAGGAATCCGCAAAATATATATATATTGATGTTGCCAATATGTGCCGGAATTCAAATCACAGTTACGGTTTTTCCAGAGCTTTGAAAGGAGGTTATCACAACTTGAAGTGATCATCAAATTCAATTCCGTTGATGTTTTCATTTATTCTATGCTAAAATTTAAATCTGAAATTTTTAACATTATCTTATCATTTAATCTATAACTTACATTTTAATGTAAATATTTTACTTATGATTTACTTTTTATTTTACATTGATTTTTGTTCTATACTCCGGGCAGGTATTTATACCTTTATTTTCTCTTATTTTTGTAGTTTTTGTATTGATTTGTATAGTATTATTATTACGTTAATTTGACTTCACTTTGAAATTAAAACTTGTTTCGTATAAAAGTCCGATTGGAATGAATAAATAAATAAATAAAGAGAGGATTAAATTTAATTTTTTGGAGGGAACTGAAGAGATCGTTTTTATACAGTGTAAATGTTTCAAACGCTTTAACGATTAATTTAGTTATTGAAGAAGATAATACTATCAACAACTCTCAAAGTAAATATGGAACTTAGATCCTCTAGTCTTACGGGGACTGAAGTTAATACAAATAAAATTACATTCCGTTATTTTTATAACTCTAATACTCCCATTTTTGAATATTTTCCCCAAAATATTTTTGTTTGTGACTGCAAAGATGAACCCGAATAATTTCAAAAAGGTTTTCAATCTAGATTGTGACTTGGACAAACCTATGCAATTTTATTTATGACGTTGAATGTTTAGGAATGTAAATGTCACTACCTTCTCTGCCTGCCCTCATAATGAAAGTGTAATTGGATCAAGTTCAAGGTTCGAAAATAAATCATGTAAACAAATGATTTGTAAATTAATTAGTTAGGCAGTACACTTACCTTCATGGTGATCAATCAGGAGTTAATCCAGTTGTAATACATAAATACCACTAATCTGCATTAGGGAAAGCGTCGATATGAACTGCGTGCAATAGAATCCTAGGCTCCGATTTCCGCTAGATCTCGACTTCTGATGTTCTGATAACACTACTAATCCACAGTTTCCAATCGTAGGTTGAACCTTGCGCTCACTGTGCTGGGTATATAGCGCACACGCAATTCTGGCATACCTATTAAACGATAAAAAAAAAACAGAAATTGGCAACATAGAAAATTAGAAACTCCGGTCATCTTGCGTAGTTCATACATTGGTTTGACATCCACATAAGATAGATAGGTCTCTATTTCATCGCGTGCAATTATTTATTTTGTTTATTTAAAGTTTTTAATCCCGAAGGACTAGGAGGATACGCAATTACATTTTGACATATTACATGATATACAACTATTACAAGAGAAAGATAAGAACAGTGACATCGTAAATGATCGTCTATCAAGGAGGTCGAAGAATTGTCTGCATCCATCGCTCATTACTTGCAGATCTGAAACATTTTAAAGCAGACATGACGATTACGTTTGTTGAATTCGTGTCCTGCGCTAAAAGCTGGCTAATCGGTGGCGAAGAAGACGGGGATTGAGTGGACCCTCCTTTTTGTGAACATCGTGGAGGCACTACAGGACCTTGGTAGGTCCTTAAGTTACCTGTATGCGTTGTTGTAGCACGCCCTCAGCTTGTCCCACTGCGCTACTGGGTATTGTGTTCACAGTTCAGATTACGCTACAGTGGTAGAACCGCCTTGAGAGCATTCCGGCCTTTAAACTTATTGCTCTCCTTTGTCGTTCCATTTCTTCTACATCCTTCAGTCTTCTGTAAGGATATGTCCCAGGTATTTAACCTGAGAGGCCCCAAGCAGTTCATATCCTTGGTTCCATTATAACTCAACACAATGACAATTCAACACACCTTTAAAAATTGATATAAAGTCATTAAAAGCGATGAAAAAAAATGAACCTATAAACCTAACCTATTTAAAACCTAACCTAATCTAACCTACATAACCTATTTAACCTAACCTAACTTACGTAACATATTTAACGTCGTTTTCACTTTTCATGACTTTATATCACTTTTCAAAGGTGTGTTGAATTGTCATTTTGACGAATTATTTGGTCACCAAATATTACACATTTGCCTAATTTTAAATTCTTGTCCGAAAGATGTTTAGATACAATAATTTAAGAATATTTTTGAATAATCCGAAAAATGTGGGTATATTAATTACTAAGGAATTATTTTTTTCAATTTCTTTCACCGGTAGATGTTATGTTGTTTTGACAAATTAAATTGATTTGTTTCAAGCTCTCATCTCTATATATAATCAAACAAAATTATAGCTAGCTCTTTCACATTTTTTGTTTGTTCAAAAAATCAATAAGTAGTAAATTTTCAAAAAAGTTACTTAGGTAGGTACATACCAATTTTATTTTTGCCACAATGTTTATGCCCTGCTTTATAAAAAAATCTTTTAATATATTTTTCCTCAACTCACTTGCTTTAATCGTGCATTCACATATTATCAAAACTATTTACGATTTCTTGCGATTAGAAAAATATTTTATTTTAATGGAATTACCATAGCGAAAAGATAAAAATAATGATTTTTTTTTGATAAAAAGAAATATAATCTTGAAAAGTTTTGTTTAAATACTGCTTACGCATTTTAGAGTTTTATTATAAAGCAGTAATTTAGTTGATTTGTACTCTACAAGTGCAACTCGCGTGTGCAATTATTATTTTAATAATTGCCATACAAATTCACTGAGTAATGCTTTGGTGCAGGGACGAATTGAGGTTGTCTTTTCAAAATAAAAAAACATTTTTGCATTTTTATTTTTAATTTAGTGGACCCCGCAAGGCTTCGCTGTTACTAATGTCTTTCTTGGGCGTCTGCAGCTTCTTCCATCCACTTTAATTCGACCCCGTGTCTCATTACGGTGAAGAGATATTGGGTCAAGACCCGTAGTAAGTGTTCAAAGAGAGTCCGATTCGAGCCGCGGTCAACAGTGGTTGTGTGTACCTATTGCTCAGTGCCGTTCGCCCGTTCCTGTGCCGCATTCAGATAAGAGATTATTGTGACATTTTATTTAATTTTGTTTATCGTATACCTATTTGTTTCCATTCCTGCTTACGGCTAATCCGTTTTTGTTTGTACAGTCAATGAAATAGACTGCGTATTATTTTTTCAGTTTAATTTTTAAAAGTTAAGTTTTTTTTATATAATGGAGGAAGATGAAGATTGACACCCATTTGATCAATGTCCGAAATCTTCCAATGATCCCATTTGCATTAACTGTTCGGGTGCACCTACCGCGGTCAGTCTAGCCTGTCCGGAATTAACAAGACAGAAGAACATAAAACATAAAATGGCTACCGACAACATTTCGTACTTCCAGGCCTCAAAGTTAATCTCTCCTGCGAAAAAATCATTCGCAGAGATGACATCGTCCTCAGCTCCTTTCCAAACAATCACCTTTTTAAATTCAACGTCATCTTCTCACAGAGAAACCATTCTCAAGCCAGTCAAACCTAACCCAAAATATACACCTTACCTTGATAAAAAACAATTGATTAATATTTTGGCCAGCCCGAATGGGAATGCCAAATCCCAGACGCCCAATGGGTGTGCCATTTTTTTGTTTTTTTTTAAATTTATTTATTTCATCAAAAAATTACAGAATATATATAATATATCATTAGTAAGTTGTATAATTGTATGTCAGTTAGAAACAATGAAATTGTTGAAAGAATAATGTTACAATAATACGGCAGTTTCTAATATAAGAAAAAAAATATATGAATGTAAGAGTGTTATATAGAAATGGCATAATATACTATATTTTAGGTTGTGCATAACCTGCCTCACTAGGCGAACCAGTATTGAGGCAGAATTTTTAGTTAATTATTTCTCCATTTTGTCTATGGTTTGCTAATATGTAAATGTTTAATATGGGTTCCCGTACAGCAATCCATTATTTTAGGTTACATTATTGTTTACATATTGAAGATACAGATAGAATAAGTTTAAACACAATACATACTATAATAACTCACTGTGACAAGGCATTTGGTTACTTTTCATTATTGTTTGCATTTACACAATACGTATATAGTAAGTTTTAGCACCGTACATACTGCAATAACTGTCAATGACAAGGCGTTTGGGTGAGGGCACCAGTGTAGGCTCGATCATTTGAATAAATCCAAATTTTAACATTTTTTAAAAACTCTTTCCGTGTTTGACTCTCTTTAATATTTTCCGGGAGCATGTTGAAGATCTTTGTGGCAAAGTAGCCAAAGCTACGTTGACCAAAGGTGGAAGAAAGTGCTGGAACTTGCAATATGTCTTTGTTCGAATTACGCGTAAATCTAAAGTTAGTTTTTTTTTCGTAAAGCACGTGTTTGTTTTTAAAGAGATGCATGAGGATAGTTTTTACATAGATCTGTCGAACATCAAATACTCTCATTATGTTGAAAATTAAATTACTGTTTGCAGTTTGAGGAAGTTTGAGAATAATTTTCATAATTTTTTCAATGGTAATACTTCCCCTCCTGCTCTCCCCGAAATAATGAATAATAATACTTTTATACAAACTTTAATTACCCTTTTAATTTCTATCCTTACAAACAACAATACTGTACCGTCCAACGCTGCCGATTACATTAAATCTTTATTATCTTGCCTCCTCAATGGCTTCGAAACTGAACACAATTCTTCAGTGGAACAGTAGAAGCCTCTTCGCTAACAAATCTGACCTAATTCAATTACTCGACGAACACGACGTTTCAGTAGCCGCCATTTCTGAAACGTGGTTAAAACCCTCCTTTCACTTAAGAATTCCAGGTTATTATTGTCTCAGACACGACAGACCGGATGGTAAAGGCGGCACGGCTCTGATAATCCATAATTCTATCCCGTTTAAACAAATTAATATAAATACTCCCTCCGACGATATCCAGATAATAGCAGCTGTCTTATCTGATATCACAATATTGTCAATATATATTCCTCCCTCTACGACTTTTATTGAAAATGAATGGGCACCAATTTTGTTCCCCTTATATGATCCTTGGAGATTTTAATGCACATTCCCCTTCTTGGGGTAGCGAAATAACAAATCGTTCTGGCCGCAATCTTTTAGATTTTATTGATACCCATAACCTATGTTTTTTAAATGACGGATCTCCAACCAGATTCACCCCCCCCTCATCAACGGAAAAGTGCTGTTGACATATCTCTTTGTTCGTATTCGTTAGCATCTAAATGCTCTTGGGACATCCTAAACGATCCCCTCTCTAGTGATCATTTCCCAATTTTAATCCGCTTCCTCCATCAATTCAATACTTATTTCCCCCCAGTTAAAAATAATCTCAAATTTAGAACGAAAGATGCGAATTGGAGCACTTTCTCTTCTGAACTAGATAACCTTATTAATTTAACAAAATCGTCCCCGGGAGACATCAGAATGCAATGTGAGACGTTTCCTTCTATGGTTATAAATGCAGCAGAAAAATCCATCCCAAAACGCAATGCGAACATTAAAATAAAACACTCTACTCCGTGGTGGGACGAGGAATGCACTCGATCTGTCAACTCTCGAAAAAAAGCAATTTCCTCTTTTCGTAAGTGTATGTCACTAGAAATTTTTTTATCTGTTAACAAAGCCCAGGCAGAAACCAAACGAATTTTGAAAAATAAGAAGCGCGCTGGATGGCGGAAGTTCTGTGAGAACCTGTCTCCGGAAACTCCCCAGTCTTCAGTTTGGTCTAGCTTAAAAAAAATCGGATCATCGTATTCTCCGCCGAGAATCAAACATATATCAGAAGAAATTCTTATAGGATTTGCGGATAAAATAGCCCCCCCATCAGTTGCCGGATATGAAGAAATGCCTTCTATTAAGCCGTATCCATCTCACTCTAACTGGCTAGATGCTCCTTTCTCCATTGATGAGATGAAACGAGTGATAAGAGCCCTTTCTGACTCTGCTCCGGGTCCCGATGGAATATTTTATAGTTTTATTAAATCATTTTCTGATATAGCGGTTGAATATTTCTTATCTCTTATTAATAATATGTTTGAAACAGGACTAATTCCGGATGATTGGAAAACTCAAAAAATCATTCCCATTTTAAAACCTGGAAAAAATCCATCTGAAATTTCGTCTTATCGGCCTATTGCTCTTTCATCATGTTTGATGAAAGTAGCGGAGCGTTTGATAAAAAACAGACTAGAGTGGTTTGTTGAAAGTCAGGATATTATCTCACCAAATCAGTATGGTTTTCGGAAAAAGAAATCTACAATGGATAATTTAAGTTTGTTCACAACTGATATCCGAGTTTCTCAATCCCCAAATTCTTATACATTGGCCACATTCCTTGACCTTTCATCAGCTTACGATGATGTTTTACTGAATGTTTTGAAAGAAAAGCTAATTAAAAAACAAATCCCCCCGAAATTAGTCCAATTTATTATTAATTTGCTCACAGATAGGTCTATCAAGCGACTTTACTTTGCGGATGATATCCTTATATATTTGTTACATAAAAATATCATTCTTGCAGCTAAGGAAATGAATTTGGCTTTACAATATATTAAAAGCTGGTTGTCAATAAATGGGATGAATCTGGCGGCATCTAAAACAAGGGTCGTGGCTTTCACGCGTAAAAGAAAAATTCCCCACTTCTCAATCTCTTTTGATAATGTGCCTCTACAAACCGCTACTCAAATCAAATTCCTTGGTCTTCTTTTGAACCATAAATTATCCTGGCTTCCACACGTTCAAATAATTTCTACAAAGTGTGAAAAGGGACTTAATATGATGCGAGCAGTTTCCAGAGTATGGTGGGGATCTCATCCTACCACTCTTAAATTAATGTATAATTCCCTAGTTCGGAGCCACTTGGATTATGGCACATTCCTTTTTGACCCCCTCCCTAAATATTTAGATAAGAAAATGGAAAGAATTCAATCAAAAGCCCTCAGAATGATTATTGGAGCTATGAAGTCTTATCCAATTAATGTGCTTCAGGTGGAATGTGGGGAGCCTCCATTATATTTCAGAAGGCAGTTCCTTGCCAATAAATATATTTTCAAGGCTTTATCGTTATCACATCATCCTGTTAAACAAAGTCTTAATCGGTTAAGTGTTAATTTGAATTCTAACAAAAGATTGAGAGAAAAAAAATGTTTTCCTCTCCTAATTAAAAGTTTTCATCTCTATAATTCTCTGTCATCTTCCCTCCAATATCTTCAAGAAGTTCCCAATCTCCCTATATACAATATTCCATTTAAGGCAATCACTTTTATGCCGAACACAATAACATCAGACTTTCGGAAGAATATTTTATCTTCCCCAAATAAATTTCAAAATGTGGATGACTGTTTTAAAAGCATTGTGGCTTCAAAATTCCCTGGATTATCCATCCTTTACACCGATGGTTCCGAATTTGAAAATAAAAATTGTGGAGCATCGATATATAGTCCAGAATTCAACATCAATCTCACTTATAAATTACCGAAAGAAGTTTCCATATTTACAGCTGAATGCTTTGCAATTGAATAAGCGCTAAATCAAATCCAGGTTCTCAACATTCATCGAGCCTTACTATGTACTGATTCGCTAAGTGCTCTAACTAAAATTATGTCAAATATTCTATGTTATCCGGAAGACAATACTATATGTAAAATAAAAAATCTTCTCAATTCTCTAAGTGAATCTGGGTTTGAGACGATATTGGCCTGGGTCCCTGCCCATTTGGGTATCGAGGGTAATGAGATGGTCGATTCTCTCGCCAAATCTGGTTCAGATTCCGGAACTATCCCGCTAAATTTTAGAATTCCTATCTCCGATGTGTTCCCGATTCTTAAATCCAACATGACTCGTGCCTGGGAAGAAAATTGGGCAGTCTCCAAAATAAGAACTGGATCTTTCTATGCTGGAATTCAAAACCATATCCCTGCTAAGCCATGGTTTCACGGTAAAAAACTTTCTAAACGATTCATTTCATGTATTTCGAGAATGAGAATTGGTCACTGCTCAATTGCATCTCACTTGGCTAGAATTAGAGTTTTGGATTATCCGGTCTGCCAGTGCGGTGTGGAAGAGAAAACCCTCGACCACTTCTTCTTTAACTGTAAAAACCATTCATCTTTCAAGAACATATACCGCCGGCTTATTAAAATCACACACCAGTCCCCCCTTAACATTTCATACCTTTTATCTCTTAACAATTCTCGTGTTCATACAGCTTTATGTAAGTTTATTAACCTGAATGAATTCAACATTTAATTTGTTTTAGTGATCTAAATGAGTCCAATATTTATTTTTTTTTATTATTTTCCCAATAGATTAACCGAATTTTTTTATCCACTTTAACTGTTACCGGCACAAAGCACTCTTTTCAGGGTGAAATGCCTAAAATCAAAAAAAAAAAAAGTGTTCAAAGATGGTTTGAAAGGGAGATATGTAAATACGAATGTTAGAGGGAGCGCGAAAATATAAAAAAAACGATAATAATTAAACTAAAATAATGAAAATATTTAATAAAACAAGAATCGTTCGAAATAGAGCAAAAATCTTTCGACATAGTTGCATTTAAAGATACAATTTTTTCATGCCTAGGTATAAAATATTAAATAGGTAATAGAACAAAACGTGTTTTTAAAACTTTTCGAAGCATCCTTTGCGATTTTTTTCTATCTAGGGAATTTCATATAATTATCGTTTCGACATAACAAATGTATAAATATTTTCTTAAAAAATTACATACTTTTTATTTGGAAGTTAAAATCTTAGAGTTAACGATAAACTTGTTATAAATCGGTAGAAATCGGAGATATTTTAGGCAATTTACTTAAATAATTAAGATTAAGGTGTTATAAATCGGTATAAATTGCGTATGCAGGGGCGCACTAGAACGTTTTTGGCATATTTTAGGCAATTTACTTGAAGAATTAAGATTAAGGTGTTATAAATCGGTAGAAATTGCGTATGCAAGGGCTTAAGCACTAGGACGTTTTTGGCATATTTTAGGCAATTTACTTAAAGAATTAAGATAAACGTGTTATAAATCGGTATAAATTGGGAATGGGGGCTTAAGTATTCATCGGGCGTCCTCTACTTCTTCTAACATTCAAATCTCTAAACACTCCTGGCACTAATAAGAACAAAAGTTCAAATTTTCAGTAATATCGGTCCGACTACTTTACGAATTTTCAAGTTGAATTTTTTATCAATCATGTCCATTTCATAAAAGGCTGGACAAATTAAAACAAATTGAAACAATCCTATAGGATAAAATAATGATTAATGCATGGCGCTCATTGGCAAATAATTATTACTCAGAAATGATTAAAGCTATAAAAACAGAGCCACTGAACTAAACTCATGGGTATAGAGAACTGAAAATGTATGATGGAATGCATGAACGTGTGAAGTGAAGGAAGAATGAAAATAAACGTAAAAATATTTACGTAGTAGTTTAGGTATACGAGTATACCACGCAATAAGAACTTGCTTAGTACAAATTAAAGAACATCGCTTTTTAATGAATAATGCCAAAACTCAGATAGTACCTACCTGACCACTGTTAGCATAATACTATGTTTATTATATGCTTGCGCAGACCCGTGAAAGATCACGGGATATTGTAATTGAAGTATTTGTGAACCTGAAAGAATTTATAAAATATTTGCCTTAGATCACATTGACTTTCAAAAACAAATATTGCAAATTTTCTTTACAACATATTTTTGTGTTGTTGACAGAAATACCTCAGAAATTTTCCTTTGAACACCGTAGTTAACTTGAAAATCTGTCAAAAATTTAAACAAAGGCAATACCTATTTCAAATACAGATCTGATTATTGGTCAAACTCGTATGTGTGAATGTGTGTGTGAATTCACACAAACGTCACTTCCAATAATTTTGAAAATTTCAATGTAAATTTGTAATGATTACGCAGAAATATTTCACGTCGTGCACATCACAGGCAAACGAATTTATTGTGCGATTTAATTTCTAAAAAAATGTCCATAGAAGCGCGTAATCAAATGATGTTCTTGCACAAAAATCTAACTTGATGTATGTATGTACGCCAGTATTTTAACAAGAATAACATCGAAGGTAATTTGATGAACACCCCCTGTGGCTTGAAGTAAAACGTATATAATTGTCATGTTTTACGTCTTGGTTTTGGTATTTAATGAAAACGAATGAAACTTCTGATTTTTTTGGAATAACTTAATGAGAAAAGCCTCAAATTGTAATATTTACTCATTGAAGAAAATTTGATACAGAAAAATCAGAAAAAGATACGGTCTCATCTAGGAATTGAACCCAGGACCTTGGCCTTGCCGGGGCGCTGCACTACCACCAGGCTAAGGACCTTGGTTCAATTATCTTTTTTTAATTCTTCTGTTTCAAATTTTCGTTTGAGAATCGCTAATATTGTCTTCAATAATGAAATTTGTAATGTTTAAGAATTAGTCGATTTACAATCTTAATATACTTCTTTGTATATGGAACTTTGGTTATCGACAGAGTATCAAGTAGTTCCTTCAAAGATAAACATAATCTACATAGATCTCAGCGCACACTGGCTTACCAATACTTGGTGCATGAACAATGAAACCGATAAGTATAAAGCAACAACGCCAATGTCATTACGGTATGGGCATCGTGCGTGTAATACTGCGACTAGGTAGGATTATGTGAGTTTTTTCTGTCACGCTATACCGGTAGTTTATTAAAATCATGGTCCTATTTGGTTCTACGACCTATTTATGTATTCCAACCTTTACGGATTCATTTCATTTCGTTGTTGGCAACCTGAGCGTTTATTGAATTTTGATTTGATACGCATACATTTATTATTTAAAAAGCATTACAAAATTATTTATTTTAGTGCGTTTTTCAATACATTTGCAAAGAAGACTTATTACGAAAATATAAACAGTGGGTATATCAACTATACTAGTTTTGAAGGGCCGGTACATCCCGTATGGTGGGAGTAAGAGCCTGGGAGGGGTCACATTGTGTCGTTCCGTTTTCAGTCGTTACCATGGTTTGGTCCGGACAACACCGGGGCTTCGCCGTCCGCAGGTTTATTAAAAATGGCCGTTCTTTCGTCGCCACCCAGAGGGTTTTCCGGCTGCAATTTGCGACTTCTTCTTGTTGGGCTACCTGAAGGAAAATGTTTTTAAACATCGGCCTCACACCTTGGAAGAACTCAAGAATCGAATTCGGGAGGAAATCGCCGCTATACCTGTTGAGATGTAATAGAATGCGGCCGAAAAATTAGAAACGACTGCATCAATGTGTCGCTGCTGGGGGCCATCATCTTTCTAAAATCTGATTTCTGATAAAACGGCATGATGTACGGAATAAACTAAAATAAACGCAATTCTGTAAGTCAAGCCGTTTTTTTTAATAGCCCTTCAAAACTGCTCTGTCTCTTTTGCTGCACTCTGTCTTTACCAAGTACCTTTACCGAGTTATTATGTGTATTTCCTTTACCAACAGAAAGGTTTCAAACACAGAGTTTTAAAAAACACTTCATCGTAGATTTTTCATTTGATATTTCCATTGAAATGAAAAATAATATTTCATTAATAATTTAGTTTTTAAACCAATTATTATTCAGGCATGATTGTGTATTATTTAACATCCACCAAAGGAAGGTGCCTTGAGGAGTACCTACGTGGGCAGCACAATGTATGGCCGGACAACAAATCAGGAGAATATTCCGATAATTTTATATAAATATTTCATTCAATCTCTTTGTAAGGATTGTATTTAAAAATATGAATACACTTATCATTATTATTTTTTCTGTGATGATTACTTATAAAAATTTTAAGTTATTTATTTATTTTATAAATAATTATTATATTATGATTTTATTAAGAATGCGTAAATTTTATATGCAAAACATCACTAAATGGCCCAACACTGACTTTGACTTCAGTTTAACCTTTAAGTACCGACGTGTAGTCTGACAGACCCCTCGACCGTTTGGGATTCCGAGTTGCCTATGTAAGCGTAGTTCTATTACCTCGTGCTTCTATCTACCCCTCCAGCAGTCGCCCGGGAGCATTCAGGGGGGTATAACTCCGATCGAAAATTGGAACCGAAATATTGTGACGTCATATGATTGCCTAGCTATATCCACCAATGAAAAACTCTGAAAGTCTATGGAATAAACTTTCAGAGTTTTTCATTGGTAGTTTTTCATAGCATAATAAGTAGGCTCCCAATGAGAATTGTACTGTCTATATATTGGCATATTTATGGTTTTTTAGGACCAATTTTTCTCATCCAAAAAGCCCTAAAATCTAGTGAGTGGTTTATTTATGGGAGCGTTAATGGAGAGTGGTAGTGTTGGCTATCAGCGCTGCTCACTGCTTGTCGATAAAAAGAGTTCTAGGACCAGATGTACTGCAAAATCTAAGGGAAGTTGGTAAAGTGGAGGGTAATCAATCGAAAAAATTGTGTCATATCTGTCCCTCAAGACTTAATGCAAGACTGCATACACATGTGATCTTTGTACGAAACATAAGTGACTTCAATGAGAAAGCCTATTTGTAAAAACAGTTTGTAACTACCTAAAAATACCTATTTAGATGGTTTGTGATTTTTCGGAAAATGGCTGTTTATTCCTGTTTTGTTTATTATGATAGTTTAAAATGTTATTTAGCTATGAGACAAAAATTGTAGATTTTTTCCAGAGTTTAATTAGAGTTCGTGAAGATTCTAAACCTTTTTATTTTATTAAACTAAAGTTGTATAGACATCACGTGGGAGTGAATTTTTCTGGAGCAATAGAGGAAAGTCACTGTCATCTGATATTAAGCAAGGGTGGGCTGTCAGACCTCACGTCGGTACTTAAGTAACTCAAATAGCATGTCGGTACTTAAAGGTTAAGGAGTGGTATTACAAATTATTAGGCTTTAATTTCAGACAATAATTTTGTAGTTGGTGTGTGGTGAGAAGCCTGAATTAAATTTCATTAAAATATATGTATTATCCATTCTTCGATTTGTTTTCGCTCAAATGAAGTGTGTTATGAGACTCCGGCGACCTTGAGAAAAATTAAGAAATATCATAGATAATAGTGCTCTTTAGGTGATTTTCCACAAAAACGGAGCCATACAAATCATTCAAATATTATTATTATTATTATAAGTTATTTCAAAGCAGTCAAAGAAGTTGCGTTCATCAAATAAAAAACGTTTCTTAGCTGATATTTAGCGCAAGCGATTCTGACCTGGTCCTTTACACAGTTCCTTCATACGTAAGGGTTAAAATCGCTTAAAAGAAACCGAGGATTTAAGTACGTAGGACACTGGTGTCCTAAACACAGTTAACAGGTAGAGCTTTCAATTTTAAACTGTGAACTATTTTTTGAGTTCAACGATCAAATAAATCAATCCTAATAAAGAAGTCTGAATAACAGAAGGACATAAATGTATGAGGTGATGTGCGAATGTGAATGAAGCAAGAAGTGTGCACGCACCTGTAATCGGCAGCTAAACACTGGAACACGGCTCCCCTGAGAGCAACCCTGTCCCTATTTTTACCATACAAAATAAGAAGAATTGGAATGTATTAGTACTAGACAGATAAATAAAATTAATTCTTTCAAAAATGCATTTTTTATTATATTATCCAAAACACAGATATTTTATCAACTAAATAAATTAATATCTACTACAGGGACAATTTTACACAATAATAACTTTTTTTTATAAAACTGTTTTACAAAATGATCTTAACTGAAAACATTACCTGTAAAATAAAAAAAAATAATAATAATAAAAGCCGCCATAATTTCACAATACTAGGTACCTATTATAATACTATTTACATTACAATATAATGTAAATACATTTAAGTAATTTTATGTTATTTTGGTAACATCGATATCATAAACAGTACAAGCATGAAACTTGTTGTGAGTTGTGTATTAGTACTATTATAAAACATTCATGAATGAGTACCTAAGTACCTACCTACTTATCAGGGGTGTGTCGAGAATTTTTTGTCAAAATGATTCACTGTTCAAATAACTTCATTTCATGTTATTCTTATTATTATCTCCATGAAGAGATTTTTTTAATATAAACTAATTGCAACGATAATAGCAAACACAAATCTTTTATTCTGGAAATAAATTCACTGCATTAATTTATTCGAAATAAAGTCGAATAATTTGGGTTAAAAACTACAATGAAAAATCAAAAAAATATGAAATTCGAAATGCTGAACAAAAATATCTCTTAGCTTTTTTTTTCTAAATAATACAAAAAATATCATTTGTACATTTCATTCAAAATTGATTAATTTTATGTTAATTCAGACATCACACATGCATGTAGGTACTTATTGATAACTCCGATGAAATCAAAATAAAATCTATTTGTTCACACAAATAAATACCTACTTTAAGAGAGAAAACTACAAATGTACAAACTTTAGCACATAACAAATTCAACCCATCGAAATGATATATTTAAATTGTTTTAGCTTTATTTTAAAGAAAAAACACACATTCGATATTATTCAAATATTTTTTTGGACACATACTTATTTATGTAATTGAAATTTTACTGCATACAATAATTTATTAAAAAATTATTCATTTTTAACCTACAAGATTTTATTACCTGTACACAATGTTAATATTTTAGCTTTTCACTTCACTTATGTAATAAATCACCATGATTGTTAATTTTTCAAAATTCTTGTTAGAGAAAGAAAGATTAACAAAAGAAAGGCGGACATTTTTAGCACGCTTTAACAAAGAATGAGCCGCAGTACAACCAATGAAATGTTTGAAAAAAAGTGTATTTTGTTAAGTAATAAGTAATGTTAAAAGATTGGACTTAAAACTATCAAAAGATCAAGAAATATGAAAGAAATTAAAACCTGTTGCGACTTTAAATTTATGAGAAATTAAAGAAAACAAATAAATCTTATCATGTACCTAGGGTTAAAAAAACTTAGAAATAAAATATCGTTCCCTACATATTTGGCCTCTGTTTGAAATTCAATTACTATAATCGCTAATGATAAATTCAAAAAGTAATATTTATTTGTTACATTGTTCTGTTAGCATCGAAAATCTATATTAGTAACACAAAATAACTTCAAGCATCCACCTATGCGATTACTAACATTTTATTAAAAAGTGATTCATACAACCATAAAAAATATATTATTAAAGTTTGCACAAAAGTAAACAAAATTAATAAGGTACTTTTTGGGTAAAGCGTTCCCATTCACCAGCGCTTCGCTATAAAGTAATTTGTCGATGTTTGTGGCAACCCTGGTGAATTTTTGTGTTTTAGAAGAAAATAAGGTACGTAGGAGATTTGGTACTTAAAACAATTAATTAGGCCACTTGTTAAACCAATCTGTCTGTTGTTGTGTTTAAAATCAATCAAATTAATATATGCTTGACTAACATAATAGATAATTGTAAATTGATAGAATAAGTTTACCAAATTCATATGCTTTATCGGAAGCAAAATTTCTATCCAAGACAAGACAGTATTTCAGATATGGCCAAAATAATACGAGCCAAAACAGTTAAAATACACAAACTTAGTGATAATTTTGTAAATGCCATCCAGGACATGAATAAAACGGTCAATATTACATAGTCCCTTGACGACCTTATGCTCACTCCACTAGATCACTTCCACCTTAAACATAACCGCACTTTACTTTCTACATCGGAAGTCTTAGTCCTTCACCAATCTTTTGAGCACTTCACTCAGACATAGAACTCTCAGGCCGTTCCATCGCGCCTTTCTCGTTCCAGCTCCTTCTTGTGCTTGTACCTCTTCCTGCCGACCACCACGGCCAGGATGACGATGATAAGAACCAGGATTCCAAGACCGATATATGCATACGGCATCTTTGAAGTCAAAGGTGCTTCGGCAGTCTGCGGACCTCCTTGTCTACCTAAAGTATCACTTGAAGAAGCCGCTGGACTGGCCTCGTTGGAGTCTTTCGCTACCAAGAAAGGGTTGTCTTGATCTTTCTGCTCTCCTTCGTGAGGCTCAGTCAGATCATTACTTTCTTCTTCTGGCTTTTCTTCAATAGTTTCAGCTTTTTCTGAAGCAATTTCTGGCTCAGCAGTAGTGCCCACAAATTCTTTTTCACTTTCAGCACTATCTGGAAAATCGTATTCGTCTACTTCTGTCTTTTTCTCATCTGTTTGGACATAATATTCCTCGTTGAGTTCGTCTTCCTGTTTGGGTGTATCTCCGAGTTCGGAATTCAAGAATTCACTAAGTGGCTGGTAGTATTCTAGAAGTGAGTCGGACTTTACATCCCTGATGCTCAGAGAGTCTTTGATGATTGTTGACCAATCCTGGGCGAATCCTTTAGCCATCATGTCGCTAGAAACAAGAAAACAAAATTAATACAAAAGTGTATATGGCCGTGTTTAAGTCATAAAGCATAAAAGTTCTAATAATATTGATAATACAAATTATTATTATTTTAGATTTTTGTAATTGAAATAAACCATGAGGGTAAATTACTAAGAAAATTAGTTTCAGGAAGGGTTACCTGATTTTTGGAGTTCCTTCTGAAATATGCTTCACAATATCTGCGTCAGGATCGAAGAGTTCCTCGGTCAGAGCATCTAATACTTGATATTTAAGGACAACACCAAGGAAATTACTGCAATAGAAGAGAAAAAAAATGACACACTAAACAATAAATAATAAGTTATCACTCCCTACTTAGAAAATGAAAGTGCTCTTTTTTGCAAATTAATTTTACTTTATAGGAGCAAACATAATTTTCCATATTTTTACCACTTTCATATATTTTACAAATATTGTGTACCCACCTATTAGAAATTTTAATTTATTTTTAGGATAACTATTATGACTTATGAAACAATAAACGAAAAAAGACCTCTGTAAAATATCAAATATCCAAATAAAGTACTATATGCACGCAGCACTGTTGTTCAATTAATTTCAATATTTGCTTGAGAAAAAATATTATCTTACCCGATGTAAGGCTTATTGGATAAAATCTTCACATCTCCCAGATAGCCCTTGTCGGAAGGAGACACTTTGGAGATGTTTCTTCTGGCGTAGGCCCACGAGGATCCTACGGTGATAGGTCCATCAGATTCCAGGAGCTTTAGCCTCCACTTATCAGCAGCCAGGTAGTAAGCAAGCCTGAAAAAAGTCACAGTCAGATATCAGCAGTTGAACTTAGAATACTTCTAGACCTTCCGGCTTATATTGGCATACTGGGAAATCAGCATAGGAAAAAAATCCAAGTTATGCGATACAATGAAAAAACAATGGAATAGCCATGACATAGTAACCGGGCGAAAGGTATTCTAGCGAGTCTTTGATAATATATCATTTAAAAACCTGACTAATAGAATTTTGCAGAAAAAAGAGATGTCATCTTCATATTGTTATTTAAATATTTGTACAGTGTAACAGGGTGCAGTATATGAACTTGAAATAAAATACGGTTTACATTTTAAAACCTCTTTTTTATTTGTTATGTTTCACACAACATTGGAAATTTAATATTACACGGTTTTGAAAAGGATAAGACAAATCTTATCCTCCATGGTCCACACACTCAAGAAGCCCTTATCACAAGTTTACATGCACTCTCTCAAGCATGGCGACGGGTATATTGGCAATTTGAGTCTTAATATGGCTCCGTAGTATGTAAAAACATAGACTTCAGGTCACCCAACAGGAAAAAATCACAGGGTTCATCAATCACAGTTAGTCAGTTGTTATCTTTTTGGAGAGCAGAAGTGTTTTGTTTCTAAGATTCTTAAGCGTTTAATTTAAAATAAAAGTGAAGTAACATGAGGGTTAGTTCTTTAAATAATTTTTTTTTTTTGTTTTTTAGTTTTTAACTTTCATTTGTAGAACTCCATTTAAAAATTTTTATTTTTTAAACTTTTTTATAAAAATAATATATTCTACATGCATTTTTTGGGTTTTAATCGTGTACGTTTTACGTTTTTTTATGCGTAAATAGATTTTTAAGATGTAGGCAGAGAGGTAAGCGCCCCTGAGGTGATAACTCACAAAAGCGGCACTGTAAAAATTGTCCAATTATTATTATTATTATTATTATAGACCGCCACACAACCTTCTCTTGGCACACACTCCTTGCTTCACATATATTCATTCAACGCCTCATACACACGTATTCTGACTCTTCACCGGACTCAAATATATAATTAACTTGATCGTGCCATGTCTTCCTTGCACGCTACTGCTTCTACCATTCACCTTAACCGTTTTTCACAAATTTGTGAACATGATATCATTTTTCAAAATAATATTTGCAAAGGTGTTAAGAAGATGACGATGTTATAATACAAGCAGGGGTATCTTGGATTCCCCCTTTGGAAAAAGCGGAATTTTCGGATGGTACTAACCATAGGGAAGGTTAATGAAGAAATTGTAACAAGTGCAAATATTAATAAAAATGTTATAATTGAACAAAATTACTTAGATTTTTGAAAATCATCCATAAAAAGAAGAAAAAAGTGGGTTAGGCTTTTGTTGTTTTCGAGCAAATGGCAAAATGACGCATACCCTGTACTGAGCAACAACAGCCCAATCGTATATGTGCTAATGTTGCAATATAAGCTATGTAGCTTGTGTTAGCTTGCAGTAAACAGTAAACTGTCGGTATTGCAGATTTCTCGCATTTACCGCTTGCTGAATGTCATTATCTTATCATGGTCAAATTGAGTCGTGGTACCTTTATAATAGTATAAGGGTACTATTGCAACAGGATTATTTAATATATTAATATAAATTGTAATTTGACAAAGACTGAGAAGACGGCCGAATGACACATAATGATATAAATAATAAATTATGAAATACTTTAAAATCATTTTTGTCTAAAATGAATGTTATCGGTATTAATGATAATTAGAAGTTTTTTATGTGATATCTGCAGTGTTACGATAAATATCGAGCACCCACTGAGACCTGGAACCGCTAGCTGTAAACAGGAAGTACATCGAATTGTTCCCTCTCACCTCCCGACCCAGTTTTGACCTCGGTTTTTGACGATTCTTTACCGACCCGTGAGACGACTGCCTTAGTCAATTTAGACTGAAGGCGAAGCTTAATGCCAAATCAATATTTTGATTAATCTTTATAACAAATTGGTGTACATTATGAATCCCAAAAAATATGCTTTACATAAATTGAAGGTTTTCCTATCGCTTCGCTTGAGTAGAATACAAATAAAACAATATATTACTTACTCAATAAAAAATATAAATGCAAACTACTAAAAAAACATTTTTTCAAGAGAAATGTATGAACGCACAAAGGAAACAACTTTAAAAAAATACAGTACTATAGCTAAGATTATCTGTGACAGTTTCACTTGATTAAATTTTTGGTTTCTTATAAAATTATTTACAAAATAAATAAAAAACAGTTTTTTGCTTGAAATCGAATGTTTCTAAACTCCGTTTGTCAAGCGATTTTTATGCCTATTACCTACGATATAAGGTATACCAAGAATATACACATTTTTGGCTTGTAGCTTCCTCTTAATTGTGGGTTGGACTTTTGTTGTATTAAACACAATTCAAATGAGCCTTACCTTGGTAGGTCTCGCATAGCGGTGAGCAGCTGTAGGGCGAACTTATGTCCGGGGTTCTTGGCAGACTGGGATGTCTTCAGGGATAGAACTCCCTCCGAGTTCAGCTGGTCCGCGTCTACGGCAAGCAGGGAGCCAAGTTCTGTTAGGGCGATATCCAGGGCTGGAATGGAATTTCATAAATTGTTAGAAATATTTATAAGGTAAGAAGAGTTTTAGGGCGGAGTCCAGCTGGTGATATTTTAAAAAGCATAATGATAAACAATATTATTTCTGTTGACATAATACACAATGTTAATAGCAAATTCATTAGAAATTCGCCATAAATTAGGCCGCTGTACGTATAATTTTACTTTGTTTCTAAATGTTTATATATTCCCAAAACATACCTCAAAAATATTTGTTTGCACTGACAGTCAAACATTTACAAAAAAAATTATAAACCCAGGGAGTAATTTCGTTCATCCATAAACACCAGATTTACAGTTTTCTTTTGACCAATTTCGAAAATACTTTTTAAGAAAAAAAATGTACAGCTGTTGAAAAAGTATTTTTCTCCTGTTATTGATATTTTAATTTACATTTAAATGGCTCAGTTTCATTACACTGGCAGTATAAAGGAATAATGACATATTTAATTATCCGCCCACCATAAAACGAAAATAATAATATATGGGAAAATAGCAGATAATCAAACCCGAAAAATAAAAGCAAGCACTCAAACCAAAAATCAAATAAACCTACCGGAATAACGGTTCGCTTCTCGGATAATAAAGCTATTGGCTCGGAAGCGAACTTTGCTTTCTGCATGCTTGGCGCGCATGACGGCTTCATGTGCATCCAGCAGCAGTTGAAAACTAATGTTGTTGCAGGTGAACACTTGCACTATCCCGTTCCCACAGAAATCCACTAGTCGCGTGGGGCAGGACTTGTCGAAGACGGAGTCCCTCCAGAATGTTTCTTTCAAGTCTTCCAAGCCCAGGCGCTGTAGAAGCAAGCTAGCACTTTTGAAGGCATTTCTTCCACCGATGGACTGAAATTATGAAAAACTCTTAATAAATAATAGTAAATAAATAATGGTAATATTAAGAAAGGGACGCTTAGTTGGTTTGGACATGTAGAACAAAGGAGTGAAGGAGGAAGAAATGGCACGATCAAGTGAACCAGATACTTGAGTTGCGCCATGTCAAGAGTCAGAGTAATAGAAGAGTATGTATGAGACGATGTATGAATGTTGAATGTAAATGAGGCAAGAAGTGTATGCCAAGACCGAGTTGTTTGGCGATTCGTCCTCTTTGCCTACCACTGCGGAAACGGCGTGATGGTTAGTTAGTTAGTTACATAGTAGATTTTGCCTAAGAATACTATAATTTATTCAATGTTCATCTCTAAAGGAAGGAATTATGATTGAATAATATGTTGTATTTACCTTTAGTTTAAGATTCTTGTTAATCTCTTCGTAGACATTATGTGCCGGTAGAGCAATGTCGATGATGTTGGACCAATCATCGCCAAACAGAGATCCTACAAAAAACAACAGAATTTTTTGAATAAAATATTTCATTTCACCCGAAATTCACATTGAGCTTGGCCAACTTTTCATAGATGGCAGTAACGTACCATTATACACACATATTTCTGCATGCATTCAATACTTTATTACGTATCAAAGTATTGAATGCGAGCTACCAACACTATCTAAATTTTCTTTAATTAATTTTATTTATTCTATGCATATTTTTTGCTGCTCTCTTTATGTACGAATACAAAATTCTACCCGAACTAAATTCCATAGTATGATAGTGTCTTGTATAAATACGTACATTTTTATTTTAATGTGCGACATCTATTGATTTTTCTTCAAGTCTAGGAAGAATATTTGTAGTAAAATAATTGTATTGCGTAAAACCTCAAAATGTGCAATACGAATATAATTGAATGAATAAACACACGAATTATGTATATTTGATTTATAGAATGTCACGTACAACCAAAATTAATAAAGTGTTTATTTGTAGTACTAACCCAACCAATGCGAAGGAATGGAACCATCGTCCCTCATGGAGCCATTGTTCTGCTGCAGCTTGAGGGTGATGTATTTGTGCAGTTTGGTGTAGAGGGGTTCCACCTCCTCCCACAGCTCCTGCACCTTGCTGTAACCTCCGGGGTACTCGGCCAACATCTCCCAATACTCTTCCACATTCTTGTTACCTGTAATTAGTGATTTTAAAATTAATTACGATGATGGGAACAAAAATAGAAGAATGTTTTGGAGATTTGATTTTTTTTGTTAAATGGATGATGCATAGTCTTAATTATTTGTTAAGTTTTGACCCGAGTTACACTTCCATCCATACAAGACAAAAATTGGCCAAATTCCGAAAAAATGTGTAAGTTACATACCTTTTCAAAATATGGTACCTACACACTTACGGGTTAGTCATACAAAAAATAACAATATTCCACACCTATCTAATAATCTATTATTGTATTGACTAAAAACCTCGGCACTAAAATAGACTATTAAAATATTTTAAATTAATTAATTGATTGAAGAGAATTAAAAACCATTTAAGTTTTATCAGATTAATCCAAGCGCATCTAATGTCTCATATATCAAATGATAAAATTCATTATATTTACCGTTGGCTTTTGATGCATTTCTCAGCAGTGGAAGGATCTCTGCAGCGTATTTCTTTTCATTCGGTAAGTTTATTTCCCACGAGGCCTGGGCTGAAGTTAAGAGGTGGCGATCCCTGGATGTAGCCAGCACTCGTAGAAATTCTGAAAACAAAGAAATACTTATTAATCAAATGTAAGTGGACCCAAGTTGCATCCTTTTGGAACACCAGAATAAAGACACTGTTGCATCCATTTGAACACCAAAAAGAACAAATTGATTTAAAAAAAAAGATAATGCAATATTTGTGGGATCCATACGTTATGCCAGCAAAAATCTATATTGTTCATAGTTATTGTGATGTAATGATCAAGAAATGCAATAAAATCATAATTATTTCTGAAATTTCAATCAATTTACTGTGTGGTGAAGTCGGATACTTTAACAACTTTCTTACGTAAATATGTACAGGCTAATCATTTTAAAGTGTACATAATCATTTTAAAGACGGCCGGCATAGTCCAGTGGTAATGCATTGGACTGCCATTCCGAAGGTCGCGGGTTCGAACCCGGCGTACGCAAATAAATTTTATTTGATTAATTTGTGTTATTTCACAATTAATTAATTAAAATAATATATAGTATATTTGCGGCACGTTCCAGAGTGGAAGATACTACCAGTATCGCCCTGGTGTAAGACCACCATTCAGAATTGAAACGTTGCTCCAAATGGCTTTAGCCGTGTTTAGTGACTAGATCTGAATAGCCAGGTACTTCCCCACCTTCCTCTTTCCCTTCCCCACTTACCTTCAGCCTCACAACATCCCCCAATTGGGGATGCCATAGTCTCACTGGCTCCAGACGGGAGCAGTTGGGACTCTTGTGAGGTATACACTATAAAAAAAAAAAAAAGCACGCTTCAAACCTGGTTCGAAATAGTTTGGAACACTCGTCCGCAGTCCCCTCTTACCCCAAAGTACGATATAGTACAACATTACACAAACAAGCATCTCTTTAGTAATAATAGGCTAATATTTAATAATAGCCTGAAAACGGAGAATCAAATAAACAAATAAGTGAACAAAAATTATAATGTACTGTAATGTGGAATAATTTATAACAATATAAGTACCTACCTAACAAAACTGGAAGATAAGATATATTTTATATATTTATGATAATAGCATTGAAATCAAATATGTAGGTAGGTATATTTCTTTAACTTTAATTTTCTATATATATAAATAAAAATGTAACGTTTGTTCAAAATCTTAAATCTACAAAAGTTCTTCACCGATTGCTTTGAAATTTTGACACAACGTTGCATCGAATACGGGTGTGCTTTTATATGGCTATATTATAAAGATGTCACCCGTGACAGGTAAAAACATGCCCTTTTAAACAGAGCCATCTATTGGACAAACATGCTTTTTATTAAAACACGCGCTACTTTTTCTCTATACAGGGGTACAGCTAGTAAATAATAAATGAACAAAACATAATAAAAGTAATTTGCATTCACTACACTTTTTTATTAGTAGAATGTTTATTTTTATTAGTAATCTGAAAAAGTCTACATTCATAAAACAAATAATTCAAAATTGGAAGCTATTTCAAAAACAGAGTAAGCATTCCGAAATTCAAATCTGTGAAGAAAAGCCATGAGAAATGTTAAATGTTCGTGCTTTCATGATTCCCTCCTATTTCCGTCATAACCCGTGAATATTCCCTTTGGACAGAGACGAGACGCTTTTAAAGCATTCATTATACGTTGATGGCTCGAATAATCATGAAACTACATTTCCATCAAATTGCCGAGGGGAGTTTGTACGCAAAACACAGCAGAAGAAATAAAAGCCGACAATAATTGAAGCTTGCAACTTGTGTTAGAAAGAACCTACAGGGGCGAACTACCATTATGTGCATTTACAGTGTGTGCGGCGCACGCGGGCGGCCGAACCAAGGGGCGGCCTTTACAAATTTGATTCGCCAACAACAACTTGAATCGGTCTATACGACTGATAATATTAGACTCGTCACTCGATAAACACATAGATACAATTTCAAAAAGTGCATCACAAATATTAGGATTAACAGTAAGAATCACAAACTGTTTGTCGATAAATCAATTGTGCGAAGTATTCTCGAATATGCATCCACTATTTGGTCCAGCTATGAGATTCATAATTATTGAATCCATAAAAAGACAATTAACCCGTGTAATTACTTATCGTGATGGTTTATCAGATCAATTTGGTACGTATAATGACCGAATTTTGTAATATACACTTCATTCTCTGACAGCCAGACATAAACTTTCTCATTTATTGGTTCTGCATAAAATTATCAGTTGATATACCAAACATTTCATCCCAAATTAACATCAACACACCATCGAGAAAATCAACAAAGAGGATGATAGACATTTTCAATATTATAGCGTACGACACACACGGGACATTTCTCCCATGTACTACAAACATTAAGAAATTATAACAATGTACATCACTCTAATAATCACATCACATCGCCTAGCATGGTGGTCGAAAAATTCCTCAATGCATGTAACTAACAATTTTACAGAATAAAGAAACTTAAAAAAAATGAAATAGACATTTTTGATGACTGAATATTTTAACCATTGATCATATCAAGCTGATATAGTGATGTAGCCCTTTATTTAAAGACAGGCATTATTATACCTACCAAATCAGTGTCTCATCAGTAGGTACAAGTGAAAAAATTGTATTCTACCTTTTACCTATTCTTGTTTGTCATTTACTTTTGCATATTTAGCAAATTATTTTTGTTATTACTATGTATTAAAACATCAATTTATTTACATTTTTGGGGATCTACCTGTTTTATTTAGGTACTTAAATGAAATAAAATAATCTACAGTTACGAATTCAAAATTGAATGCGAAGTTTTACCTAAAATATTATTTTGTTTTTAAGACAATAGTAGTAATGAACCCTCAAGAGATGCGTGGTAAGTTAAGTTACCTAACTTATTAGGATCTAATCAAAAATGAGGAGACCCGAAAACAATGCAATACTGACGTAACCATTATCTCGTACAAGTGTTAAAATGGATTGAAGCATTTGTGGCTCACTCGTGGATGTGTTTATATGTTTAATGTGGATGATAATTACGATATAGGCATCATGGCTTAGCCTATTTCAGCATATCGCTCGGCATAGAATCCCAAATGAGAACGTATGTCGAACGATATGCTGAAATAGGCCAAGCAACGAGAGAGCGCGCTTATAGCGTGGTCTGTCACAAGCTTATGCTTAATACAAATATCAATATTATGATACCAGGACCACTGTACAGTACATTTTACTAGCAGAGATTTTTTCTAATCTAAGGCAGCATTCTTGATTAGATTCTTCCAAAACAAAATTGACAAAATTCTTCGATTCCGAGTGATTCTGATCTGGGTGATATATTTCATCTTAAAACTAATCAGTATAAATGTTGTACATTCTATCACTTTTATTCTACTAGACACAAATAGACCTATCTACCTATATAAATTCTTCGCTTCTACTACCTATTATGTTTTTGTTGAATCTTTTAAATTCAATTATATGCGCGAGGATTCATAGTTCCTGTTCACATTTTTAACTATAAATTTTGTTCCATGTTTTTATGCAACTTTTTTTGTAATTATTCTGTTGTGTTTTTCATTGTGCATGTGTATTTTGTTCTGTGTTTTTTTGCAACCTTTTTTGTTATTATCTTTACACTTTTCTTTATTGTATTAATTTTAAGTGTTTACTTTGATACGAATAGCTCGTAATTTTTAAGAAAAGCCCACTAGGGCGTGTAATAAATAAATAAATTATGGTTTGTGGGCAGTTATGTAGCCCTCAGCGGGCCTGAATAAAGAGAACAGTAGAGTCGTAGATGTAAAGGGAGAAAAAGGTGAAGAAAAGAAGGGAAGGAAGTGCAGACCAACATTAGTGCACAGCAGAGCGGAATAATAGCTACGATTATCATCAAGTGTTTCGGCTGGTCACGTGTTACTTCTGTCTATTTACATTTTAAAACCTTTCTAAACAAAAATCATTATCTGACAAGAGTATCTAAAATTTAATACAAAACGCTGCATTTTACCAGTATGTTTAGTTTTTACGAGTTGAACCGTGCAACTGAAGAACGTAAGTGCACTTATAATTTTATGGTCCGTAGTTTCGAGAATGAGAGAAGCTTATTTTCTTACATAAAAATTTTAACAGTGATTTTTTGATAGCTTCGTTTTTTAAAAAGATCCAGACGGTGTTTTGACATTGTGTACATTGCCTATCGAACTTTTAATAATCTAGTTTTAAATTGAACTCATCTATTGAATAACAATAATATGATGAAAGTTCCGCTTTGACGCATACATTACCTGTATACAATACAAATATATACATTAACTATGCAAGTTATCTTAGGGAATGCTGTGCGGAGGGCTCTTCAGGGAGAAGGAAGGGGTAATTTTTCCTGGGTTTTGAGGAAACCAATTTTGTAGGAGGGAGAAAGAAGAAAGAAAAGAAAAAAGCTTTTTTACAGAAGCTGGCAAGTCGTTCCAGCGCTGAGCTGTTGAGTACAAGAACGAGTCGAAAAAACGTATCTTTCTCATGTGAATTTCAATTCCAAAGGCTATAAAGGAATCGACACCTTTCGCAGGGTGAGTGATTTTTTTTTATGTGTACGCCAGAACTATTTTCAGTTTTTTTTAGGTTTGTTTCAATTTACTTAATTCACATTATCTAAGCTTATATTGAAAAAAGAATTCTTTTACTAGATTTATGGTTTTTTTTCTATAAATTATTATTTTGATACGGTTCAAATATCTATTTATTTTGGAAAACCAACAGATTTTTTAACATCTCTAGATGATAATCTTATTTTATCATTGAAGAGATTAATAAAGGCGAAACAGAAAAGACTGAAAAATATTCACTTGTAGAAAATTCGATAAACGTTATACGTTAAAATAAAACCGGATCTATTTATTCAAGACACTATCTGGATTGCGTTTAGTTCGAGTAAAATCTTACAAAGCTGCAAATAAAAATTTGCGTTAAGAAAATGAAGATAATGTTATAGCTCTCAGTCGAAGTATGAATTCAACATATGGTCTAATTAGCTCATTGGTCAGAGCACTTCCTCGGCTAGGAAGAGGTTCTGAGTTCAATTCCTAGATGCAAATGAATCTTTTTCTGTCTTTTATGTTTCACTTTTTTTTAGTTTGATAGTCGTTAATATTGTCTTCAATGATTAAATAAATACACTTTCAAAAACAAAGGGCTCAATGACGTTGACTCTCCGGAGCATATTCAATTGAAATACTGGTAAAAAAACACAGAATTCCCAGCTTACGAGGATTAAAATCCTCCTGTTGAGATGAGGTAAATTTTCAAAAGGTTTAAATAAATATGTTAATGCAGGAATCATGTATTTAAAAAATATAAATATTTACCGGAATATGAGCAGCTTTGAGGCGGGTCCGCGCGACAATCAATGTTATTAGTATTGTACAAATCGTTTACTGCTTCATCAGAATAGGACATCAACTGAAAAGGAGAATAGATTCAAATTAAAGCATTTAATTGTAGCCAACATTTCGTAGATAATTTTTTATCCAACGACGCAAATCCCACGAGAGTGTGATAATGTGGAGGGATTTTCGTAGATAAAAAAACTTCTCTCAAAGTCGTCTTTAAAATTCATGCAGGATTGGATGCTGCGTTGATTAGAAAACATATGCACGGCATAACCCTAATATTTTTGCCATTTTATTCGTTATTTTTTTATCAATTTTTTAAAAGTGAATACCTCACAAGAGTCCCAACTGCTACCAACCGTCACGAGCTAGTGAGACTGGCATCCCCCACTGGGGTATTTTGTGAAGCTGATGGTATACTAAAGCTATTGCAAGTGACGTTTAAATTCTGGGCGGTGGTCTTTCACTGGGGCGGTTCTGAGAGTATCATCCGCTCTGGCACGATTCACAAATAAATAAAATCAAATTTACTTGCGCACGCCGCAATTGAACCACGACCTCCGGATTTTTAGTCGAGAGCCTAACCCTCGATCACGGAGGCACATTTCGAATATTATTGCGATAATTTTTGGTGTTTTTTTTCTTCTTAATTTCATGTTGAAAATTAGTTCTCTTTTCACATTACCTATTTTTTTATTGTTAATTACTTCGTACTAAATTCGTACATTTCACCAAAAATTAAAAAAAAAATGTGAGCAATCAGCTTGATTGTAAGAATCTCCCGAATTTGACAGGTTGACATTTAAGAGGGGAAATGACGTATCTAGGTTTTGTAGACGTTTTGCAATTTTAATATTTTTAAAACGCGCCTTTCTTCCTCTTGATTTTTATATTGATTTCACCAACGACTTAATTGACATGTAACTTCTAAGGGAACAAAAACATTATACTTACAGAAGGTAACAAAAAAAGAATTTACTACCTCTATTGTAGAATCATCTCCATTCGAAAAGTTTTACAAATTTTCTGAACGTCGTTTATAGCAATGTGACCATGGTGATTTTAAAAAATTTACCTTAAAACCTAATACCCGTTTACCTTAAAAACATCTTCGTTTTTCCATTTGAAACAATTTTAACTGTAAACGATTGCACGTACTTTTTTCTTAGTGTAAAAAGTCTCCTCAGTGAAATTTTTTCATGTTTATAAATTTGTTTACTAAGTAGCTTTTATTTCTAGTTGGAATGCAAATGTAGCATCTCTAATCAGCGTAATGTTGCAGTTTACACGTCGTTTGAGATTCTATTTTTAAAATTGGCTTCTCTCGCTGCAATTCTTTTTAGTGAGGGCGGGGGTCGCTGGCCCATGATCACAGAGCGACAAATTAATAATTTGCAACCCTCGGAGAAATTAGCCCCAACCTTGTTCAATTGCGAAGGGGAATTTTTTCATCTATTTCAAGTGTATATTTTTCGAAACGTCTTTTAGAAGTTAGAAGTCATCCCCTTCTTTGAAAAAAAAACTTTTGTCAGACAGACAGGTACGTAAATAAGATCTGGGAATGAAAAAAATTTTCTCATTTTTTTTAAAATTGCATAAGTTAAGGTACTATAAAAGTAGTTACAGAGCAATACGTACGAGTATTTCATATTAATATTGTTACTTAGTAAAAATAAACATGAAATGTTTATTGTAAGCATGTTTGTATTTAACAAACCTTTATTACGCCACATTGGGTATTTTACAGAACATAGCTAAAGTTAGATATCTGTATTATAGTAATACGATAACGTAGTTAAGGTAAGATGACATAATTTTAAAAATAAACAGTTTGTTTTAAGTCACGTTTGTAATTAACAAACCTTTATTACGCCCGATTGGAGCATGATTTTTTTAGATCTGTTACAAATATTCTAATAGATTGAATTTTAGTGTGGTCACTGAGTGGTGGCGGTAAACATTGATTGAACTATACTTATTACCTAGTCTGTGTAGCCTCTCAATTGGCAATATGAACAACTATCAATGAAAGTAAAACGGTAGCGGTCACAACTGGGACACGAATCCAGATCCTATGTTTTAACCGGGACACCGTCTCTAACAGTGATAATAATACCGGTATCAATAGTTCAATATTGGTAGAGACCCCCATGTATTTCATGGTGACCGGATAAATCATCAAAATGATAATTAATCACATCTTTAAAAAGTCATGGAAAGTGATGAAACCAAAACTTTATTCTGGGTTAAGTTAGGTTAGGTAAAAAAATATTTTTTTTCATCGTTATATGACTTTATATCACTTTTTAAAAGTGTGTTGAATAGTCACTGTGTTGAGTTAGCATGGAACCGTATTTCATATCTCCGTTGAGAGTTCTTGATAGGCGATTCTATGATTACATATGAATATATTATTATATTCAACTTTTGGAGCCAGGGCAAACAAATAATAATATAATTTTTTTAGGAATATTTTTGATTAGTACTAAAAAAACTCAGTTCTAGTAGGAAGAGATAATCCAATAAATCATCAGTCGGCTTGCAAAACCGGTAATTTCGAGAGAGACGAAAACTGAATTTATTAGCGGCGGTTACTCCAATCTAATAAGATTCTTTCTATCGGTAAAAATTACTATGAATATGATTTAAATGTGTGCGAAAAGGCAATGAGGAAGACATTTCAATAAAAATCTAATTTTATCCAAAATATTTACCGAGGATTTTAATATACATAAAGGCAAACTTACGCTATTCCACTGATCAGTGTCGAGCAGCGTGTCTCCTGGCGAGGAGAGCAGCTCCAGTTTCCTTTTCAGCAGCTCGTCCTTGACCGCCTCGCTCTGGCCGTAGGTCTTCACTTCGTTGGCCTGCGTCTTTGCGAAATCGCCGAAGGCTTTGTCGGCGTCCACCTGGAGGAGAGAAGAATAAACTATTAGATTCAATTCAATTGGAAACAGCCTACGGAGTGTGTACATGCACGTAATTAGACCTTAGGCAAGGTAGGTTTATACGCACCACTATTTAATCAAAATACCTGCTCTTTATTATTATCATAAAGAATACCAAAATAAAGTGTTTTGTAATGCACTAAACTTTCACTTCGAAACTGAACTTTTCACATGAACATTTCACGAGCTTTGTATTTTAAATTATAATAAAGAGCTTATTGTAGTCATATACGAGCAACCGATTTTTACGACTGAAAATGAAACGAAATAGTAGCTATATAAACTTTATGTGCAGCAAAGAAATAAGAAAGACAATGAGTCTGTTGAACTTCTGGGAAAGAGTCGATAAAAACACTCATAAATGCATCGCCTTGTTATTTCACAGTTCAAGAAATTGAATGTTGGCGAAGGGTGAAGAAGAAGTATTGTTTTTTATTGTTGACGATATTGCTAAGTTACGGGAATTTGCCATTGAAAATGTGAAACGACGATTGTTGCTGGGCATAATCGAAAAATCAACGATTATTTGAAGAATCGAAATGTTGGAATGAAAATCAAACAATTTTTTATGTATTGTTTTATAAATTATAATATTTGTGTGCTGAAGCAAAACACTGAAACAAAACAGCCTCTTTAGGGTAAATGTAACGCACGTTATAATTTATAATCTACGCATACATAGATGGGGTTAATTTAATTATTTTATAATAATACACTTTTTTCACAAGTTGTACTCTAAAATATCAAGACGAATTATTTATTTGCGCCCGTGCGTACACAATATGAAGATGAATAAATAGTTTTGTAGTATAAAAACGCAATTATTTCAAAAAAAATAAATTGTAAAATATTGTCCAAATGGACAAAATTTGAGCAATTATATAGGTGTGGTAATAATATATGGTGAAATTAAAACATTAAAAACAGTGAAAACCACTGTTATTATTAACAAAATGTTGTATTGACAAAAATATTGACCAAATGGATGGTGAAAGAAATTTAATACACACACCATACACCATGGTAAATCAGAGTTAATATGTTGATAGAATATTAAATACAATAAACTGTTTTACAATATATGGTCGATTGGGTAAAATGTGGTTTGATAACATATCCACAAATATTTTCAAAGTGGACGACATTAACAAAAATTATATAAGAGTTTCATGGGTCGCGTTTTTTTTTTTTTTTAATATTAACTCCACACAGGAGGCCCTGAAGAAAATAATTTCCCTCAGGGCCTATGCATCTTTGGGGATGCTGTGTGGAGGGTCTTTTTGTGGAGAGGAAGGAGTGAATATGGGTCTTGAAGAGTCCCATGTTGTAGGAGGGAGGAAACACAGAGGCCGGTAGCTCGTTCCACAGCCGAGCTGTTGAACTTAAGAACGAATCGTAGAAGTAATTAATAATAATTAATTATAATAATCAAGCGTTGCAATGATTCGAAAAAAGTCAAACTTTAAATAGGTACCTACCTCTGCGCTCCGGGAAAAATAACTGATTAATCTTTCGGTTTCCCTCTAGCTACCAAGCGTACATGTACAATGTACCCCAGAGTTGGAAAGGACTGAATTAAATGTATTATTACCAATTACAGCAGACTAATTTTGGAGTACGTAATATGTATTATGGTACCAAACGTAATAAACAAGTATGTATATGTACGGCCCGCGAACGAGTTGGATTTTGCCTGTGGGAATCCCAGAAACATGGGGTCTTATGCTGCAATGTGTCTATGATAAACACCTTTCAAATAGATTCCATGTTGGATTTTGTCTGTGGGAATCTCAGATATATGGGCGTCTGTGCAATGTGTCTATGATAAACACCGTTCAAATAGATTCCATGTTGGATTTTGTCTATGGGTATCCTAGAGATTGGGTGTCTGTGCAATGTGTCTATGATAAACACCGATCAATAGATTCCATGTTGTATTTTGTTTGTGGGAATACCAGAGACATGGGCTTCTACGCCGCAATGTGTGTATGGTAAACACCGTTCAAATAGATTCTATATTGAATTTTGTCTGTGGTTACCAGAGACACGGGCTTCCATACTCCAGCTTGCCTATGGTGAGCCCAAACACGACCACAGAGAATTAATATCAGAATCAGTTGTAGTGTTCATCGCGTCACAAATACATCACTACATAGTGAGTTCCATCCACTAAACAGCGAATCCCTAGAAGTGCAATCTATACCAATTTGATAGAAAATTAATATCGCCAATTGCAATTGCCTTTCCTAGATCAAAAAAATATTTCAATATTTGATAATGTTCGATAGTTTTTACAGAAAGTAAAGAAAAATTGTCCTTACTCTGGGCACAAGGACACACTTCTATCTGTTTATCTCTTCAGTGGTTTCATCAATATTTGTGTGGCTAGCAGCATGTGTGCAAACAGTGTGACTTCTGCGTATCAGCTAAAATATGGGCATTCCACTAAGAGCTATGCTGTAACCTCTCTTTCTGCCATATAACTCGTTTATGAGAAATAGGGAGCGTTGTACAACAAAGCTTACAGCAGTAGTGGCGGTTCGTGGTCTTTTTTTACTGGTGAAACAAAACTAGGAAAAGCGCAACACAATATTTCATAACTAGCGACATAAGATAAAACGGCGTTTGCCGAAACTTTCGCCGCTAAATAATATAAAGTTTATTAATCTAAAAAGGTTTGAATTTTAAATATGAAAACAAAAGCATACTACATTAAGTTCCGTTTTACTAGAAGATTTACAAATGCACTAAAAGCAAAAGGTTTGAGAAATGCAGAAACAAGAAAATAAAAACGCACAAAAATTTACTACTAACTACTTTAAAGTAAAATAACATTAAACTTGCATTTATTTGCAATGTTCAGCTGGCGGCGCGGGCTCGGGGCTCGGTCAATCTTGGTGACACTCGTCAAACTCCGGAGGCACGTGGCATCAAACATTCTACTGTTGCTGCCATCGATACACCAATCGCGATACACAAATACAGTCTGGTTTTTGCGTTAGTTATTGGATTTCACCGTCAGGAGGATTGTGCTGTTTTGTTTTTTCTATGAATTATTTTATGCTGATTCTATAAGGCACACCATGGGAATATCGGGTTGCTCTTCGACTGTATTATCGGTCGTGTGGATTTTAAAGGCGAAATTTTAAGTTAGTTATTGTCATGGCAATTCGGCGCCTGGAGCGCACTGCTCCAAAGGCGCCCGCATAATCGGCATGTATACAAAGTTTTGTCTTTACCAAAGATATTAGAAGAACGAGATATGCTATGTTGGCCGCCGGACCGTAGGCGGAGTACTACCTAATTAGGGTACTTTGAACGGTAACGGGACGTGTACGCACAGAAATCTGTTCTATGTATTAGTGCGGATACCTTAGCGATGCCTTAGCGTAAGCGAAGGTGTGCAGTAGTATTGGTGAACAAAACCGGCGACACTCGGCAAAACAATTCCACTCAGTACGAACTGCGCACAGCACATCTCGTTCTTCTAATATCTTTGGTCTTTACACATTACGTTTTGTTAAAATATAACATAAGTTTTTGTCTTAAAATACCAGACGAATCACATATATGTATGAACATTGTTATTACTGGAGAAAAGTAAGAATCTATTTAATAAATTTAAAAAAAAAATTCTGCTCCTAACGTCATTTATATCATAAAAAGTGTAACTTTGAAATAAGCATTTGAATCAGTAAAAATACAAGAAGACGAAAAACTTTTGAATTGTGAAACGAAGCCGGTGGTACCTGCAGCTTAGTCGCAAATAAAATGCAACATCAGAGAAAAAAAATTATTATTATTATTCGGCTTTTGAACGTAGGCTACCCCCAAGGCGTCTTCATAATAAACAAGGTGGCAAAAAAACAATTAAATACATGGAATTAAGCGCTCGTTCTACTAATCCTTTGCGCTGGTGAAACCAGATAGTCCTTTAGCGCAATACATCCTGTAGCGCTATAAATACCCCACGGCACTACCTTTAGTTCGCGAAGCCACAATATGGCCATTGTGAAATTCCAGATATGATATTGCAGAACAACAGCCGCAAACTCTCTTTTCCTGTTTTTTTTATACAGTAAAAATGGCGGTTATAAACACAATGCCAGACCGTGGCTGAAAAATGATTGGCTTGCTGATTAAAAGTTACAGGATATTTTATATTTTAAGACCTAAAGTAAATATTGCCTCTTCGCATATCATACTATCCATGGGTGTGCATTGTGTGCAACGCGATAATTGCTTTTTTTTGTCACAAATTGAAACGTGGCTTTGGGTTTGCATACTGTATTGCAATTTAAGCTCATCTATGTGCAATTTTACAACGACTAAAATCGATTTATTTATTTATTAACGGACTACGTCTAATTATAACACGTTACTTATTACACAAAGTTTACACAAGGAGAAATGATACACTATAGGATTATTTCTCAAAAATTTTATGTTCTGAATCACTTTATAAGATTAATAGAGCCCTGGTTTTTATTCTGTCTTTTGTATCATTTATCATGCGGAATACGAACAAAGTGTACCATTATCAACTGCCATATTTATATTCCGATGGCGGAGGGTGCCGGGGGATGATCTGGTTATTATTTCACGAAGCTTCTAGCTGCATGCACATACCACAGACCTACCCCTAAAGGAAATAGCTGGTTGTGAGGGAGACATTTCGAAATGAGTCTAGGAAAGCAGCTAAATATGAAGGAGAATACGACTAATCACAAGGCGTATAAACGGATAACGGATTCCTGATTTTTTTCCGATGAAATGTAATGTTAATCAGTTTCAGATGGGAATGAAGGGTTTGTTCTACCGGTGTTTCAATCGAAGGTATTCCTAAGAATAACTGTTTGAAGAGGTCATCTTTGCAATGTGTTCTGGTGCTCAAAAGCTCGAATATGGAATGATTTGCCGACGTGCTGTTTATTGCGGTTGCTGTACGAACAATACATGATTATTGTTCATTTCCTTTATAACATCCATCAACATTTCGCTTAAAAATTGGTGCATCTTATACATAACTAGCTGACGTGTACCCGGCGTCGCTGGGGGTTATCCTTAAGAGATAGACATATACCATTGCGGACTTTTCTGTAGGCCTGTTCAAGATATACAATTCTCTAGTACATAATTTTAATGTATCTCATAAGGTTTAGCTAGCGTTAGCAATGTAAGCGCCCGAGAATATTTTTTTAACGACTTGATTATAAAACATCGACTTTTCTCTACTTTCTGTAAATATAAATAACATGTATTACAAATGTAAACATTTCAGAAGAAATTCACTAAATGATAGTGAAAACACTATCAAAATCTGTTGCGTAGTTTATAAGAACTAAGCGAACAAACAGACAGACACATATTTTATACTACTCGTATTTATAGATTTCGATATCGCTAGATTTTTTTTTAAATTTACCTCAGAAAAATCATAACACTGTAAGGGGTAATTTATCTTATTTTTTTCCTAACAACATTCAATCATGTATCTCGAAAAATTATAACGCTATTGGCTTGATCAAAATTATTTGAATATTTATTTTGCTTTATTTTTGTAGTAATTATATTTAAAACAATTTACCTACCTTCCTTATAATATTAATCTCCCACATTAGCACTTTTTTCGTTAAATAACCGCATAGGTATATGAATAGTTTACAATAAAAAATCGGTGTAGTTTCTTGAAATTTTCATAAAATAATATTAAAATTCTTGTAAGACATCTACATTATTTATGCTAAAGATGGGCAGTCCTGGGTAAAACGCATACATGACAGCTATTATTAATTTTCTATTTCGTCAAACTTGTGATCCATGGCAAAACTAATAACGTATTTCATTTAGCCTTTTGTTAGTAAATTGAATTGTAAATGCATCCCATTGTTAGGCACAACATAATAGGGGTAATTTTACCTTTGTATTTTTGATCTAGTTTACAAATCCTTTTTTCTTATGGATCACTAAACTTTTCCTTTCTCTATTATAGACACATTACGACTTATTTGTGATAACTTTTGGCTTTATAGATCTAAATAGATGAACTATAAGGTAAGGCTATTTTTTAATGTGAATGGTAGGAGAAGTGGGGAACACTCAAGGAAAATACATCCAATCAAGTGAACGTAATATCGTAGTCTGGTTATGTCAAGTATCGAAATAACAGAAGAGTGATGTGGAAGAAATCATTTATGAATAATGCATAACGGGCATGCAAACAGAAAGTGTGGAATTCCACTATTTTACTTATTTCTGCTGAGAAATGGTATGATGGTTAGGTTAGGTTAGATAATATCTCTAAAATAACTTAACAATGTTTTGCACAAACATTTTAATGGTGTCATTTTTCCTTTAACTTCTACGAATCAAAAAGATTTGTAAGTTATTCAGTTCTAATGACGTCTTAGGATGGATACCTCCACTCGTAGGTAAAGACAAGTTAAATTATTCGTAGGAACTTTAAACTAAAAACATATCTTAGTTGTTATTATTTCTCTAGTTGTTCATTTTGTTTGTATTTTTAAGATGTGTAGTTCACAAAATGGGATTGAAACAACTCACATTGCAAATCCGCCCCCCGTGTAAAGTTGCCCCGAACCCAACAAGACCCGTATAATGTTACAAAGCGGGGCCAAATGTCATGGATATGATCGGGGATAAAAAGGGGATTATACAAGAGAGGTTATTACTTCCAACCAAATGGCATTACTGTTTACAAACTCATTATTTTGTTACGTCTAGCCCCAGCCTTCTCTAAATTTCGGGGCCAAAATAATTCTTATCTATAGGATCTATAGCATTCTATATTATAGACACATTACGACTTATTTGTGATAACTTTTGGCTTTATACATCTAAGTAGATGAACTATAAGGAAAGGCTATTTTTTAAGTAAATGGTAGGAGAAATGGGGAACACTCAAGGAAAATACAGTCTAATCAAGTAAACGTAATATCTTAGTGTGGTTATGTCAAGAATTAAAATAATGTGAAGATTATGTTACATATGACTTTATTTTCTCTACAAGCTTAAACATAGAGGATAGAACGCAAAACAATTTTGTCTTGGCATAGATTCCTTCCATCTTTGTCTCTTGCGTACTCTTCTGTTACAAGAACTCTTGACGTGACCCAACTCAGAATTTGATTAATTAAATCTTACAATCTCTCTTCCTGAGGCGTCCCTTACATCTTCCTTTATCCATTTGCTCGCTATCCTTTATCCTGACACTCCTTTCCCTGTCCATCCGCCAATCGCCATATATTATAAAACTAAATGTTAAAATTATAAAATATGTGACCGTGGCCAAAAAATATGCCCACGAAGATCCAAAGGTTTATAATCTCTTGGAAGAATCAGAAACAAAGTAAATTAAGAAACATTTCAGATAATACTACTACTAATGGGAAATACATACACAAACATTCACAAAAAACTGATCACAGCCTGGATCAAAAAACAAGATATCCATTTTATACAAAACATTATAACACCAAACCAAACATAATCATGGATGAATGTATATGTATGTATGTATACATGTGTTTACTTATATGTGTGTATGCATGCATATATGTTTATTTATGTATGTATGTATATACATGGGTGTATGTATGTATGTGCACATAAATAAATATTTTTCCTTTTTCTTTAAATAACAATGTACAATAACCATTAAAAAAAAAAAAAAAAAATTTAAAATCACAATTCACAATTTATATAAGAAAATTTAACCAATACACATAAATACATGTACCATTTAACCATAACCACGTAAACACCTCAGCACAGGTTCTCCTAGTGAGGTGTTCACGAAACATATAACATTACCCACCACAGTTTCACCTTCTCAAACCTACCTTACACACAACATATTATAGTTATAAGTTTGAAATATATCATGTAAAAATATAAATAATTATGTGAACACTGTAAATATTATATAGAAATAAAAAAAAAAAAAATGGACAATTGACAATGACAAATACAATTATTATATCACTACACTTTAATTACCTACAGTTAAAGTATTTTTTTCTCTGCAATAAAGAGAAAATAAAAAATAGCAAATACTGCAAAATAAAGCAATGGGAATATATTATTCAAGCACACCATACATGTGCAAGAGACATGTTAAAGGAAATCTTTTTTAGGATGGTGAAGTAAACGATATATTTGAATACTTAACATCAACATAGAGATGATATCTAAGGTACTCAGAAAAATAAATTACAATCACGAGATAAACTGACACGGGACGAAGAATAATAATAATATTTGGATGATTTGTATAGCGCCGTTTTTGTGTAAAATTTCCTCAATGGCGCTGTACAAATATATAATATATTTCTACAATGATCTATGTTATTACTAACTATATATGGAGATAATATACAGTACCTGGTAGGTCAGAATACAACGCGATTTAGATTGATAACAAGGAAAAGTCAATCATCCTGAAATCTCATATCTACTCGTATCAGGCAGTCCAAAAACGTGTATATTATATTATTAAATTCCTCAATAAATTGCTGGAATTGAAAAAATATATACATCTTTCACAATCATTAATAATACTTAATATCACGTCGTTTGCCTGCAAGGGTAGCTAGGGAGGATGGACCGCCAAACAACTCGGTCTTGGCACACACTCCTTGCCTCGTCCACATTCATGCATCGTTTCATACATACTCTTCTTTTATTCTTAATATTGGCACTACCCGACTCAAGTATTTGGTTCACTTGATCGTGCCATGTCTTCTTCTGATCCCTCACTGACTTCTTTTATCATTTACATTAGATTCATATATTCTCCTTTCATTCCTTTATTTATTTAATTTTCTCTGCATGATGAAACCATCTTAGTGTACCTTTAAATAAAATAATAAATTGATAAATATTTTTACCAATTTTCAATGTCTGTTATATAGTATTAATGTTGGTAAATTATTAAGACTAATATAAATATATAATAAAAAATAACATAAATCAAAATCATCACAATTTAAAACAAAAGTATTTGAAGAAACAAATTCTACAAATAAAGTAGAATATCTATGATAATTTTCATTCTAAATCCTTTCAATTCATCGGGAAAATATAATAATATTATTATTACGTCCATGTGGAAATTCATGGAAAGGGTAACTTTAAACACGGACTTGAACAATAATAGAAGATGTCGGGTTAGCGAGAAAAGCTGCCATGATAAATGAAAACTATTCTAAAATGATGGTAATTTCCCAGGCCGGAAATCTAAGAGATTGGAAGAGTATCACGTGAAAGGTTAACTTTGGATTCATTATGTGAAATAACCTTATTAGGCAAGTGGAATATACAAGTACTTGCAAAATGGCAATATTGCGTTGGGTCCGTTGCTTCAGCAGAGCGATACTTCATCATTTTAATGGCGTGTTTTATCGATTTTGCAAGTGTTGAAAGTTGCAAACTGATTCTATTGAAAACACATCGAGTGGATGGTAGTTTTACAACGCTGTTTATTAGCAGTGTTCTGTAAACATGTTATACAATATTTAGGTATGGTATGATTGTAAAAAGCTTATTTTAGTTTGTTAACCGCTCGAGCGATTGGTTTAATATAAATACATTTATCATATTATTTAATTAATACCATTCCTCAAAATATCAATAAGAAAATATATAAATTTGGCACATTATTACAAGCGATCAGTCAAAACGTATTGCAAACTTGGTATAATATGCCAAAAGTCACTTGAGTGAATATTTCCTTTTACCAGAAACATATTACAAGCTCTAAATGAAATTATATCTAGCCCCGATCCTTAGTAGTCGTAATTCGTAAATTAAATATGATAATGTATTAGCTTTGAGCTCAAAATATATTAACGACTAAAAGGAAGTTGAAAGTAAATGTAGAAGTGATTTTAAAAAAGGGCAAAATCCAAGCGTAATATGTACCTACTTGAACAGTGCATAATATAAAACAATTTAAGAATTATATCTACCCACATTTTTTGTAATTTTTCCTGAGTATTAAATACATTTTTTTCCTATTTAAAGTGATAGTGATTATCGATTTTGAGTGTCGATACAACATTTAATTTATTTCCCTTGTGATGATTTTTCAAAAACACAGCGCTACAAAAATTAGATGACTTAAAAGAGAAGATATAAATAATTTTCAATTTGGGAGGCGGGTTTGGGTACCGCCGCTCCGGAAACTATTTATTGGATAACCAACGCCCACACATTGTTTGAATGGCTATCCCTTTCTAATGCGTTCCGTTCCGTTGGTTTGTTGTGAAGGCTGTTACATGTAATTCATTTCCACCTTCGGCGGATGTCTATTTCTTTCTTATGCGTTTATCATTCGGTTTGCATCTAGGAATTGTCTATTCGATTAGTATGTCTTTGTCTTTGATTTGTGTCAATGCTAAAGCCAATCTTAATATTATTATTATAGTCAACAATTCTAAATAAATAAATAATATCAAAACCTTAAAGATATTAGCGTCGAAATTTCCAATTAATAACTTTCCGGTACCACAGCCAGCATCGAAGATGACGATTTAATCCAGCTCAGCGTCAGAGTATTAATTAAGTTCAAACAGGATCAGTAATGAATAGTTCCAATAATATATCATATTCACCGTCCTGTGCCGTAATTCATGATCCGTCTAATCCTCCTAATCTCATAAGAACAGTTACAGAACCATCGTGACAGGAATAGACGTGACCCAGATGTTACTTGCATCTTGCATTCTGTAGTAGGAACGAGGTATTTATAACCGTGGCAGTTCTTCAATTCGTCAGCATTGTTGCTGTGTGCATTTCAAATTCACGACGCGATGTTTTGGCAGATACGCGGAAGCTTTTTGAAAAATTGTTTATAATTTAGACGGAAGTTAAATACTAAATACAGGAAATCCATATTTAGGCTGTTTTAGAAGGCAGAAGGGAGACAGGAACAATCTTGTGGCATGATTTATTTATTTACAAAATATTAAAATTTTGATTTGTTCTGGTCAGACGTAAACTTAAGTAACACCGGATATCAGAATTTTATACCAAGAACATCAAAATTTTTTTTCCAAATTTTTCTGCCTTTCACCCTTCATGGATTTTCTAGGCCAACATTTCAAATTAATGTGATAGAGCAGGGGAGTTTAAATTTGCAAATTTCAAAAATTTATGGAAGATTTGATTCGAATTTCGATAATTCGAGGCAATTTTAGGCAGTTAAATCTTGATAGAAGAAAGAATATTTGTTTAGAGAGGGATAACCAAAAAACATTTGATTCCAACACTTTCTGTGGCCTAGAAGTGGGAACTTCTAAGGAATAATTGGGACTAGACCACAGGATTGAACATTGAAGCAAGTAAATATTAAATAGTAATATATTATAAAATTTAATCAAGAACTAGCCAAAAAAGGCCACATCTGATGATTTTTTTACTTCTTTATTTAACATTATAAATCCAATTTACGGCGTTCGTGATTGAGGGGTAAGGTTCTGTACTAGAAAGCCGAAGGTCGTGGGTTCAAATGCCGGCGTGCGCAAGTAAATTTTATTTGATTAATTTGCGATATTTGCAATTTTTTAATTAAAAAATAATACATAGTATATTTGCGGCACGTTTCAGAGTGGAAGATACTCTCAGTATCGCCTTAGTTAACGATCACCATTCTTCATTCGTTATATATTTCAGAATCCCCAGTACCAGAAGAAGTTCCCAGCTCCTGTCGGGGTCACGGTCACTTAGCTTTTGTAAAATGGGGTCACGACCAGAAAGAAAATGAGAACCCCTGCTATAAAATGTATCATAATCTTTGATCTGAGTTTCACGGAGAATTGAAGAAGAGTATTGGTCAGCTGGTTGAAAACGGGATCGCAAGCCGTTTCCTGATAAACTTTTAATACATTCCTAATATATCGGAACACTTGTTCTGTTCATGCACCTGCATTTGCCTCAATACACACGAACACGTGTTCCGACATCGTGATAATACAATCGTATTTTACTAAAATTTTATCAGGAAACCTATCAATTCATTAGCTAAGGGCCTGAAATCCCGTTTTTAACCGTATTACAAATAATTTGAATAAATAAAATAAAATATATTTATTTAATAAATTAACAATCACAATTTTTCTTAGTGTACCTACTATTAAATCGATTAATAAACAACACTTTATTGAAATTAAAACCTAGCAATATTATCCTATTAATAAATTATGATCATCTGTATTCAACAGTATTTTGTAAAATATATTTTTTTATTCACGCATGAAATTAACAGAAAAAACGCATGTGCGACGTGTTTTTGCGATGCTATTTCGAATTAAACACGTTGAATAATTTGTTTTATCCATAGGATCAATACCAGTCATTATTTATTACACCGTTAATAATAATTACCAGCCGTAAATTTAGTAAAGTGGTATAAGTTTAGTAAAGTGGTATAAGTTTAGTAAAGTGGTATAAGTTTGAACCCAATCCGTTTTCAATGAGAGCTTTTGCAAAATTATACAACTAAGAGCAACAAAGAAAGTTAAAATGAAGAAAGACCACGTTTAACTGCGTGAAACCATGAGCTAAATTAATTATTCATACAGTGGCGATGAATTTCATACAACCGGTTTTCGTCATGAAATATCAAAAGAAAGTCTGGGTTCATACGATTTAAAGTTTGATGGACCTTAAGACGGGACAGTACCCTAAAATAAAGCCAGAAGCTTAACGACGTAAGTGAGGCTGCCGTGAACAAAAATGTGCGACGCGCGGGCCTGGTATATTGGACAAACCTCCGGTTGAATTTTCCCTATCAAATCTCTAAAATAAAGTGAAAATCTTAACGAAATAAGTGATGAAGTTGTGAAAAAATATCCGGCGTAATGGACGGACCTACGGTCGACTTTGACCTAGCAGGCCTAGACAATCGATCTTTACTTGGGGTATATACAGAATCAATAAATTACTATCACTTGATGAAAGAATTAAAATTACTTAAACTCTCAGATAGAAGACTTATTTCCGATTTGACTTTTATTTTTAAAATTGTCAATGGTATTATAGACAGCCCTGATATATTAAGCCTAATTACCTTCCATATACCCACTAGAACCACTCGATCCAAAATTCTTTTTAATTTCAATAACAATATCAGGACTGAGTCATTTAGAAACTCGCTTATACCTAGATTGCATGCAGTTGGCAATGCTTTCTCAGAAGTAGTAGATGTGTTCAACTGCACGGAATATAGTTATAAGAAGGCTATAATAACATACCTCTGTCGTAATTATCAATGTTATTAGGCATAATACCATTCTATTTATAAGTTATCACAGAACCTAAACTATGCACTTACATCAGATATCAGACAGAAGAGTGTTATATACTTAATCAAAACTATAATTTTTCCCAAAATTGTTATGAGATGTCTTACTGACAGCCCTGATTCAATAGAGCTAACTCTTAGTTCTCAGCAAATTCAACCAAATTCAATATTGAAGGTAACAATAACCTCAATACTAAATTACTGTACGGATTGAAAATAAAAATGCTATTGTACCTATGTATACCAGATGTTATTCTTGTTTAATTTTCAAAATAATTTCTCAGTAATTATTCTGTTTAACATAATACTGTTTCGTTCCTGTGAACCACTGTAAACATAAATCATGTATATTGTAAAAGCCTTTTACGGCGTCTAAATAAATAAATAAATAAATATTTTAATTATTTCGGTTGAATGTATACTACTAAAATCTTGAATTTTTTTAGAGGAATTCCTCGTGAAGTTACTAATTCATCGTCTAGAAATGTAAAATCTGGTGCGTACCGTTAATTTTATAGATTAAAACGTTAAACCGTTTGACTTAAAATATGCTAACGGTAAGGTCCTATTTTTATTAGTCTTGAATATAAACAACTTACTTCCATAGGGACCCCTCTAGAAACATTTGAGATTTTAGTAATATGTTCATCAGAAATAATAAAAATGTGAGCGTCGAGCGAATCCCCGTTATTAGAGTTTATGTCGCTTGAGTACTGTGCGTTCTGTGTCTTACTCGTAATAGATAATACGGCGGAATAAGAACGGGTTATTAAAAAATGTTACTCATAATCACGAGCATGTGTGCTGCGTATACCGGCCGTAATACTTCAGTATTAGTAGTTGACAGATTTTTTATCCGCCCGCCACCAGGTATAGGAACGTATTACGATCGTAGTAGATGGAGATCGCGGACTTTGTTAACAAGCTGATTGATTTGACAAGCATCGATCGGTTATATTTTAAATATAAATATCGATTTACTAAAGCGAATACGGAACGCATAATCGAACTGGCCGAATTTAGAAGCAATTCGAAGCAGATCTAATCAATTACATTACACATGTCTTCTGAAGAATCGTGAAGTTAGCAACAAAACGCGAAATGCCAAAATGATCGTGTTTTTGAGGTTTGCAACAAAGTAGTGCCAGTCTAAAAAATCTTGCGTGAATATTATTACCTACGTGTGAAGATTTTACCCCTAGAAATAAACGGCTATCTACCTCGTGTGGCTATTCCAATGCTACAGCGGCGTAGTAGGGACTCTTTATAAGTAAGATTGTCTATTTATAATCTACAGGATCAACATATCGATGGCCTAGAGCATACGCCACACATATTGTGTTAAGAACAATTTGAAAACTTAATTTATAATAATAATCCAGTTTAATTATAAGAACAAAGTTTATGTGAATGAAATAAGTAATGTAAATTTCGCACGAAACGACTATTTACAAAGTGAATTATCTTGACAAATGCTTTGTAAAACACGTAATTGTTTTTACTTAAAACTGAACTTAACACGTGTGGGCGCTAGGTCATCAAATTATGAGAACTAGATTGATGATTGATGAGAGATGAAACTGGCAGAGGAAGGATTAAAGTAGAATGAATACTGAAGAAATGAGATCTCCGATCTATGCAGGAACGTCTTAAAATTTATTCTGGAGATTCGGAAAGAATGCAAGGCTGATGTGAGTATAATTAAAAAATAAGATTAAGAAAGGTAGGTTATTGAATTAATACCATTTCCCATAGTATTAATTTGGAAACATATGAAACTGCTCACAGCGGGTTAAAGCCAATAAATCCACCTAGATTTCACCGTTTATTGCATATTATTTAGGTTCTATAAATTTGGCACATTACGATAAGAAAAAACGTTTTGCAAACTTGGTATAGTATGCAAAAAAGCTTTCGAGTGGTTAAGAGTCGAAATAATGTATGGGACTATGTTTGACTGTAAATGATGCCAAGATGCCATGATGATTAGTTATGTAGTTATTTAATAATACCCAAGTAAGGTTTTTGACGTTATATTAAATTAGAAGAATGTCTGGGAGGTTGTCATTCGATTTGTAGTTGAATGGATCATTTAGTTCACTGTCAAAATATCATGAAAACTGGGTTAGAATGTTTTAAATGATATTATTATCCAGGTAGTTTGGAGACGCTCTATTTAATTCGTAATTTAGTTCAGAACAGCGCTACTTTTGGGATGGCATGAATTAATAGGACTCGTTTTTCATCGAAACTTTTAGCATTCACACAAAACGCCTTTAAAGTACATTGCTTTATTCATAATTCTGTCTGCACCATCTCAGCTCGCCGACGTTTATCATCGCAGACAAATTGTCTTAATAAATTACTAAACTCAACTGCTTTATACATTTAGCAAAGAGATTAATACGTCTCCTGCGCTTCTCTACTCTTCTGGTCGTTGTTATCCTGGACAGGGTGGGTAGGATTGGGTGGGGTTGAAAACTGGGCGTAATCACCCCCTAGGAGAAGTTATCACAATTGGAGAAGGGAATTAACAAGATCGGAAAACTTTAAAAGTGGATTTAAACTGACTTTATGTTGGAATTACCCAAATGAAATACTAAAGAGATATTTGCATTCTTGTAATATCGGATATTATTAAAAAGGACTAATTTTTACCAAAACCTTTATTATTTACGTACATTATTGAAAAAGCATTTGAACGTATAGAATTTACGATAAAATAAACGTAAATCAATAACTTTCTGTCAAAACATATCTCCAACACTATTTTTCAATTATGCGATAGACAACGTACAACGTCTTCTAAAATCAGAGACTTTATAATATTATATAATTATAAGAGAGTTATATTCGATGAAAATTTAGAATTTATATACCACATAATAAAGTAAAGAATGATTTATTTTCGGGGTATTATACCGTGTTGCTATTCCTCCTTATTTAGCCGACAACTTTGTCGGACAGCGTTATAGTGTTCATCACAGCAGAGAGTGTCACAGTGTCATCGGTGTACATCGGCCTTGATGATGTATACTGTAACGCTGTCCACCACGTTGGCTAAAGAAAAAGGTAGGGCAACACGGCATAGTACCTCAAAAATAAATCACGATATTAGTGTGAAAACATTTGAACTTTTGCTGAAGACCATTAAAAACTTTAATTCACTTCTTGTCATGAAACTTTTATTTTTCTCAGTTCGTGGCCAATTAGAGTATAAATTCCGTGATTTGGTCACCTCATAGAAAGTTTTTACAAACTAACCAAATAACTATCACACCGTTTCGCCGCAGGGGTAGGCAGAGCGGACGGACCGCAAAAAAAAACTCGGTCTTGGCACACACTTCTTGCCTCATTCACACTCATACATAAACTCATACATACCATTCTATTATTCTGCCATTATTATATCATTATATATTCTCCTAACACTCCTTTCTCCGCTCATTCGCTCTACATGCCCAAACCATCTAAGCGTTAATTTCTTTATCTTACTCATTACGCTTACATCAGTCTTGGACTCTTTGCGGATCTCCACATTTCTCACACGATCATACATGGTTTTATCACACATACGCCTCGGGGATCTCATTTCAAAAGCATTCATTTTTTTAGCATACAATTAATTAATTTATTAATTGATACAATTTATTAATTTTAAGTTAAATACGTCCTATTACAAATAAACTACACTTTTTTTATTAAATACCTTAACAATACATACACTTGAGGATCGAAGAATATTATTTGTAAATCCGGAGTACGATTGTTGCGAACTCCTGGGTCTAGTCAACTTTGAAGTACCAAGTTGACACACTTACATAAGGACCTATTTCAATGTCACGGTTCACAAACAAATTATGTATGTTTATTTTTTGGAATAACTTAGTGAGTAAAACCTCAAATTGTAATATTTAATTATTGAAGACAATATTAGAGATTCCTAAACGAAAATCTGAAACAGAAAAATCAGAAAAAGATTAGGTCACATCTAGGACTCGAACCCAGGACCCTTGCCTTGAAGGGCAGAAATACAGAACAGAAGGGCAGCCGGGGCAGAAAAGTCAATAGATGTCGCACATTAAAATAAAAATAAGATATGTGTAGATATCTAAAGACACTGTCTAGATTGCATTTAGTTCGGGTTGAATCTTGCGATCATACGTAAAGATAGTTGCCAATAAAATGTGCGGTGAGAAAAATGAAGACAATGTTGGTAGTTCTTGTACGAAGTATAATACAGTTAAATATGACCGAAGGAGATAGAGTCCCATTAGCTCAGTTGATAGAGCGTGCCCTGGCACGTGCAAGGTAAGGGTACTGGGTTCGAGTCCTAGATATGACCGTATCTTTTTCTAACTTTTCTGTTTCAGATTTTCGTTTAGGAATCGCTAATATTGTCTTCAATAAATAAATTATGTATGAAGCAAAGTCACCAATTTGTCGCCTAAACAGTTTAGCAAATGAATGTACAAATGATTTTGACATTAAACAATAACCTAATTAATTTTTACAAGACGTAATATTATTTCTGTTAATTTTGAATTATATATTTACTTAACAAATCGTAAGTAAGGCCTCCGTGGTCGAGGGGTAAGGCTCTTGACTAGCAAGCTGGAGGTCGCATGCACCCTGCGTGCATATAGTATATTTGCGGTATGTTCCAGAGTGGAAGATACTCTTAGTATCGCCCTGGTGTAAGACCACCAATCAGGATTGGAACGTTGCTTGAAATTTTATCTGACATTCTCATAATATTGTGTAAACAAAAATCTAGTTAACAACCAATCTGTAAATTGCCATCTCAACACAGGCGTTACACACCTAGTGAGATGGGCAATACTTCATTATTTGTAATTAAATATAATATTAAAATAAAAAAAATAAAATAAAAAAAAAGACTTTGGCTGTGTTTGGTTATCAGTTCTGATCATTCCCCACCATACTTTTCCCCATCTCCTTTCCCTTCCCACTACCTCCAGCCTCATAAATACCCCCAATCAGGGGTCCAGAAAGTTGGAAGCAGTCGGGGCTTTTGTGCGGTTGCACAATAAAAACGTAATTTATTTACACAAACATTGTTTATAACAAACACTTCTAAAAAAAAGAAACCATTAAATTTCACGTATCCAAGGTAAAAGCCATATGGGCGTATAAGAATAAAATAAAAACAAGTTTAAGAATACACATGTCATTTTCATGCAACAAGAAAGCTTTTACTTTCTTTGAAATCATTCAAATCTGAGGCAAGTGTTTGATAATGTCTCAGTTGAGTTGTTTGTGCGTCATTTCCCAAGAAAGAAATACTTTCAAATGAAGGCAGCAGGCAATTTCAATTCATACAAATCCTGAAATGTTTCGTCTTAGCGACACCATCAAACGAACGGGGAACTTTACTGCTTATGTCCCAGTGTACTACAGCTCAATAATACATAATGTTCGTCGATCAATGCTGGAAACCTCGTCAAAGCTTAGAGAGCAAATACAATGCGTAAAATGGATCTTGAATCGAGTCTTTTTTGGGTTTTTTCTGATCGTGAACTTGCGACGGGAATTCTTTGAAGCCCGTACAATAATAAAAGGTTTGAATAAAGGCCAAGTTATTTTGTGGAAATACAGCGAGAATCTGCCAACAGCACGGTGTGACCGGCGCCGTGTTAAAAGCTTTAGTAAAAATAAAAAATAAAATATTCTGAATTTATTGCCTCCGACAAACAGCGAGAGTTTTAATATTGCTATGAAAGCTTAGTTCGAGAGAAGGCTGCTTTATACGCTTATAAAGGAAAACAAAGTCTAGAAGTAATAAGATTTTTATATTGGTTGGTCAAAAATACCAAGGCTAATATCAGATTTTTATAAGAGCGATTATAATTTTAATGACACACCAGAAGACGACCACCAAAGGAAAACTTGGATAAATGTAAATTAACCAAAATGTTTTTTTTTTTAATATTATAAGAAATCACTAAATAATATGTTGGGTAAAACAAATGACCAGTGGCAATGTCATTCTCTTTTGTACCATAAAAGGAAATTGCTTTCCACGATCATCAAGAGAAAATCTGTGTATTTCGGAAACATCACATCCCCTAAAAAAGTGTTTCGTTCATCTTGTTATGATCGAAGATAAACGTGTAATCAGACCATTGCAATGTTTGGGATCAAAACTGAACCAGAGGGGATATCGAATATCTTTTTTTTCACTGAAAAAAATCTATTTTAGCCACCAAATTTCGAAACTAATCAATATACAAAATAATCTATATACATAAAAGTGTAAATGTTCGTTTGTTCAAAATCTTAAGTATCCAAAAGTTCTTCTCCGATTGCTGCACAGACAGAATGAGCTACACCAACGCGTGGCGGGGTGCAATACGCCAGTCATAAATAATCATGGTTCTTTATGAATACCATATCAGATTCCCAACTGTCCGGAGCCAGTGAGATTATAGCATCCCCTCTGTTGTATTCCGCGAGGCTGAAGGGAGTAGTGATGGGAAAGAGGAATGTTGGGAAGTACTTAACTATTCAGAACTGGTCTGAAATGTATTTTAAAACTCTCGTTTGGAAATAATCACTCCTTCGTCAAGCACAAAAGTATAACTGAATATAAAAAAAAGTATGTTCCTTAATCATACATTAAATAAAATACGCAGAAATTCAACATTGTACCAACATATTGTTACCCATCGGTTTTAAAAAATATCTGAATATATTATATTGCGATTCATTGTTTTTAAAAATATCTGAACATATTATATTAAAATTCATTGTTTTTAAAAAATTCTGAAAATAATATATTGAAATTCATTGATTTTTCTCTCTACATTTTCTCTAAGCATATTATTAAAATTTCTGGCTGGAATCGAAGGTAAGAAAAGGGACAACACGGTCAGCTAGGAGCTTTTGGAAAGGAAGGGCCAGCTAATAAATATAAATCATTAGGTTAAACAACTTCACGAGTTCCGGAGAACCCTTTTCATAGGGCGGCTCTAATAACTTTATATAATCACCTTTTATTTAACATGGCATAAACACATTCATTATCTCAATCGCACATATTTTGCATGTTACTTCTAATGAATAGGAAAATATTCGTTAACGAACGAATTTAACACCAAAAGCTGTGCTTGCTTGTTCGTGAAAATAATAAGCTGTACTAACAATGATAGTTGTGATCATTCTTTAAGTACAGGCTTTTGATACACAAAAAAGCAGGTAATAAATACTAACTAATTACTTTTGTCCAGTTATGGTTCACGAGTGAATTACTTTGTGTTCAAAATTCTTGCATTGAAATAATTAAAAGTTATTTAATAATTTTTTTCAAGCCGTTTTCACTCTAAAAGAGCAAGCAGAGGAACTTTAAGGCAATACGCATCTGTACAAAAAATATGCTGTTGGTCTGCATGGGAATTGAACGCGTAATGCTGCGTTTGCACTTGCGAGCCGAACTACCAATCATTGGAAAGGAACGAATCAACCGCAAGCGGCTATTCGCGCCGTTCTAAATTTTTGGTTCTTCCATTAGAAAATATCTAGAAAATATGTAATGCTTGATAATATAACTCGGAAAATTATTTGAAATTATTTTAGAAATAAATTATTTTATGTTGATATGGATGAACATTGGACGTTATATTTTAAATAGTAAGATAAAATAAACATTACATACAAATATCGTTTAGGTAAAAATGTAACAAAAATATTTAAGAAATCACTTAAGTTTTAAACAAATAACATTTTATCCAAAATTCATTCAGAAATTATGAAATACTCGAAGTAATAATCTATAGAAATTCGACATACTTGCCGAAAATATGCCCGTCACTCAATTGAATGAATATTGTAATTAATTTATGATATTCTCGCAAATAACTGTGAACAGTGAATTAAACAATGGTAGCCGAAGTCGGAGACGCCCGAGGAAGTCATGGCATGATCAAGTGAATCAGATACTTTAGTCGGGCCATGTCAAGAGCCAGAATAATAGAAGAGATGTATGAGACGATGTATGAATCTGAATGAGGCAAGAAGTGTGTGCCAAGACCGACTTGTTTGGCAGTCGGTCCTTTCTGCCTATGCGTTAAAATATATGTAATTCGAGTAGACAATATTGATATCTCACCCTTAATTGAGTAACCAATTACGGCAGAAATTCGATGAAAAGTACGGTCAGCTGCTGTAAAAATATTTACAATTTTTTATGGCGGGAATAAGGATTGCAACCGAGAGGAAAAAAATAAACGCTCCAGAGAAGATTGCCAGCTATAAGAAAACAAAATCCGACTTTTCTAAATCGGTAGGTACAGCTAAGGTAAGAAAATTCACAAAGTTCGTGTTAATTTGACTTAACCCGGAGGCTGAAAGGGTTAATCGTGGTTCAGCTCACAAATGTATACGCAGCATTATAGTAATATTCGCCCTAGTGACCAGTAGAATTGAAAAGTTGCTTAAAATGGCATTATCAGTAGGTATTTAGCGAGCAGATTCGAATAGTCAAGTATTCCCAACTCTCCTCTTTCTCATCCCCGTTTCCTCCATTCCTTACATAGGTATGCCAGAGTCACACTGCCTCTGGGAAGTTAGGTCTCTTTTGTAATAATCACACGTACGTCGGCGGTTGCGTGCGGTAATTTGTAGACGAAAGAATGAAGAGCTGTAGTGCCACGCGATTCGCAACCCGCTATGTATGAGAACCATTGGTCCAGACCGACCGTACGCGTAGCACTATTTTCCAGCATGTGGATTTTAATTTTCTTCCATCAAAGTGATCAGTTTATATTTCCCATCCCTTACTCGTACATATGAAGGACCTTTCCACAAATATCACGTATTTTTAGGGAATTTATTCAATAATCATTAATACGCAACTTGTTTAGCATTTGACTTCCCGAAACTCCACCCGTTTCATATTCACGAAAACATTTTTGTTTTATTTTCTAATATATATGGAAATCAGTTTTTTCCATCTTCTATCAATAGCCCATCTACTCTCGTGGTTCACATGAGATTCCCGCTGTAACATAATATTTGAATTTAAAATTTATTAATTTCGCCGGAAAATTTCCCTTTTAATATCGGAATACTTTTTGTTGGAAATGTTGGAAACTTTCGGAACTCATCACACTTGGATTAGCTATAAAAATATGGTAAAATTATGTAAATCACAACTCAAGTGTCTGAATTCAAAACAACCCGATTTGTTAACCTCGTTTCGTATCCAAATTTACACATTTTTCAGGTTGTTATTCGTTGGAAACTCACACAATTAAACTGCGGTTTTCCAGTGAAAAGGTATACTCAAAACGTTTATATTGTATCCTTTAAATGTGTTTAGAATAAATATACGCAATTAAAAGTATAGAAAAAAGAGAAATACAAGAAGTTCGATGTGGGCCCACGAAGAAAACTTAATTTTATTTATTTAAATTTTTTTTACTACTCATTATAAAAATATAATATATACTGATATAAAATACTGTTAATTTATTAAAAATTATTCCTTTTTCTGTTAAAAACGGGACTGCAGGCCTATAACGAATGATTTGACAGAGTTCCTAACAAAGCATTCGTTAACAGCGAATGTTTTATGAGGACGGCGGAACACGTGTTCATACAAATACTTATATTGATATTGTCGCATTCTGTCATGATATTTATTCGGAAAAGAACACGTGTTCTCGATATATTCTGAATGATTAATATTTTATCAGGAAATTGGCTATCACTTTTTGTAACAGGTTCATTTTTCTCCGGCGAGTTTTGTCATTCAAAAGCCTGGCAAATCGGATGACAAATTAAAATGGGATGACAATATACGGTGTCAGGCAAGTGTAAGAGGGATAAAGCGCGTAGTAAATGAGCTAGAACCAAAAGGTATTAAGTTAGTGGCGACATTAATAGTAAAATTTAAGAATAATCACGGAATATTATGATTGTAGTATTTGTGAAGATGAAAGATTATAAAATAAAGAACGCCCCAGAACAAAGACAATTGGCTGTAGAATAATATTTGGCTAATATATATAGCGCCGTTTTCGTGAGAAATCACCTCAAGGGCGCTTATCAAGAAAAATATTAATTATGAGTTGTATTGTATAAGGTGAGCAGATTCTTCAATATTGACAAGCTAATAACCCTATACAAATCTCAAATAAACCCAAAAAATAAATTTGGGAGCCACCTCTGGGCTAGAGCCCCTCAATTCATGATAAACCTACTCGATTCTGTTCAAAAGGAGGGTGGTCCGTCTGATTGAAAATCCATTGTTAACAGATCGATTTCCATCTCTAATGCACAGACGTAATGTGGGTCTGTTCTATAGGTATTTTAATAGAACCTGCTCTGGGGAGATAGCACGATTGACCTCGGTGCACCGTTGCACGTGCGTGAAACTCGTCGGACACGAGCAGAGCATCCGTTGATGTTGGCTTCTTGAGAACGGGCCGTTTTTTTGGACTCGTTTTTTCGTACTTAAGTCGGCTATTATGTTGAACAAGCTACCGGCATCCGTTTTTCCTTCTTCTTTTTCGGCCGCTTCAAGGCCCGTATTAATAAATCCCGTCTTACAGCCCCTACCTTAACCCGCCTCACAACGCTGTACAACAGCGTGACGACTTAGTTTCCCTGCCTTTACACGTTACTTACAGGGGCGCACTTTGGAGGTGAAACATAAAAAAGTTATGTCTGAATTCTAGACAATGAATTCCAAATTTGAAAATTACAAAAAATTAAAAATTAATTCAAATCAGTCACAGACAGACCCACAACCGAAATTAATATATAATATACGACATTAGTACTTACCTACTTAATTGGTTTTGTCAATTGCATCTAGAAGCCTTTTCGTTCCGTTGAATTGCTATAAGTAAACATTATATCAACTTAAAAAGTAATGCCCACATTTATAAGTTACATCTGAAGACGATGCACTACGTCGTGTAATATTTTAAATTGAGCCGCTATCAATAACAACCCTTACGTAGATGGCGATAAGGTTTAAATTCCCGCTTAACACAATCCGTCTGTTTTGATTTATGCAAGAAAAAAAAATGGCCAAAAAGTGCCTTTTATTTTATTTTGTGGCTGTTCAGGCATAAATATTTAATTTTTTTTCGATCATTTTATAAATAACTTAATTTGCCACATTATACAATAAAATCATAACCGAAAATGTGTTCGTAAGTAGGTAATTTTGAACTTTAAAGCAGTTTTCATAGGCCTTTGCATTATTTTTTTCTGGGCTTATACAAAGACTTATCTAAAAAAATACTCGATTATTTCAAAGGCCAAGATGTATTCTACTCGCAGTATTTAATTAAAGCATCTGAAACATTTCTAGGCGACCAAATTTTCAAACCAAAAACACATGATTTTGCATTACTACGTATGGCATCGCCTTAACTAAATGTTGAAGAACACTTACATGTAGGTGCATTACCTCCGTACGTAGTACAACGTGAATCATCATCAAATTATTATCAATATTTCTGTAGGCTTGTTACAGATAGGTTGCCATCAATCTTACGAGACAACTTGTTACTTGAACCATTACAGTATTTAGATTGCTCTCCAATGCAGGTCTTGTAGAATGACATGACATAATATGAGTAACATTTATGTCGTACGACTATTGTATGGTAATGAACTACTAACAAGCGACATACTGTCTGGTAAGGAACAACAATGCCACGCGTATTATGCTAACAAGGGCTTTGTTTGTTTATCTCTAGGGATAGCATTATTAGTTTATACTTCGAATCCTGGAACAAGCGCATTCAATACAATAATATGTGCTTTTATTTGACTAGATATTACATTATAGACTGTGATATTGTGGGTAATTGAGTATAAGAAACGTGAGAGGTACAGTTCTTTTGATGAGAACTTTGAAGTAACACTATTTTTTGTTAATCCTAATTAATTGAGCTTGGACTAGGTCCAGTGGACATTCTTTAGCGGGCTGTTCATATAGCTATTTCATTCGTACACATATATTATTTGAATGGATATAAAATCAAATACATATACAAAATCAAATACATTTATCGTCATCTACTTACACGACCAAATTTGGAATTAACTCCTTATAATACATTGCACATAAACAATATAACGCATTACCTAGTAATTTTAAACTTCCGGCAACGAACAAAAAAACATTGGCAAAATCTCTCAAAAGCTATTTCCTTAGCAGTTTCATTAATGACTAACACAATCTTTCTCTAGAACTCCATAATAACATCTGCGTTTATTTATTTTAATGTATTTTATTTATTTGTCTTGTCCTTAATCTTATGTTGTCTTTCCCGAAATGAGTTTTATAAACTCACTGGGAATAATACATTATTACTTTGTTATCATTTTGTAATGTTTTATCTTGTAATAAAATAAAAATAAACTAAATTAATATCCTTTTCATAAGCGGTGATCATTTTTTTGTTCAATTAGATTGAATATAACGTGTCTTGGGTTTTTATAAAGTCATTGGTTAGAGCTGGAATCTTGCTTTAGGGTATGGATCTCGACTAGCATTTCAGAGGTTGTAGGGTCAGTTAAATTAAATCTCAAATTAAATTAAATCTCACTTAAATTAAGTCTTCACTTAATCTGTGTTATTTTAAAGTATATTTTATAAGTTATCGTCCCGGTGTATACAGTATCAAAACGTTGCTTGCGGTGTCTTTAGCCATGTTTGTTGACCAGATAAGAATAGAAGATATTTCTTCCAACTTGCTCTCTCTCATCTTCTACCCTTCCAAACCCCCTTCAATCTCAAAAAATACCACAATTGGGGATCCCATAATATCACTGGCTCAAGACGGTTGGGAGCAGTTGGAACTCTTGTGCGATACTCACCTAAAAATGAGTCATTGAAGAGAAAGAGGAGGAAGAGCACAAGCCAGCAATCAAAGGTTCTCGTTTACAATATAACATTATTCCTGAGAAGGTACTAAAGAAAAACATGTAAATCCTAGAGGTAATACAGCGACTGATTTTTTTTTAAATTTGACCTTATAAATTCTAACTAAAAAAGAAAGCTCAAATCAAAAAAGTTGTACCACAAAGTTGACTTCAAATGTGATGTAGATTTACAAGTTTCTCGCATGTTCCGCTACTTTCGAGACACTATGTACCTAAAACAAGCCCTTTTAACTGAAAAAGTAGTAATATAATTACAATTTTAAGGAAGTATAAGCCAATTTTTCGCCGTAACAAAATGGCTTAAAAAAATTGTTATATCATTTTGTAAACAAGTTAAAATCAAACAGACGACCAACCGTTAATGAAAATAAGTTAACATAATATATATTTCATAATACCAGAGATTTATTTAGACATTATTTTATTTTATTCGAAAACCACTACGAATTTAATTGAGTTGTCAATTATCCATGGGAGTGTTTCATACATTGTAAATGTGTCATAACACCTGTCCTAACCTTCCCCACGCGTTATTTCCATCCCACTGAGTCGAGAATAGGGCCTTGTTCGTGTTCATCGCGTAACAGTTATATGAAGCATTATTTGATAAGTTTCCACTTATTATCCACCTTCCTTCCACAATATTATACCTACATAGAAAATATTTTGAACGATAAAGGGAATTTTACTTTCCCGAACTCCATTATAGGAGAACACGTTTGTTTATAAATAAACTGTTTTTTTATAAATTGAATGATTATAATATCCAATATATAAAAGAAAAAATTAAAATGAGAATAGGCGATGTAATTAACAAAAATATTGCTAAAATTATTATTTTTAAGCAATAATTATCAGCATGAAGCACCTATATAAATTATTTTTAAGCAATAATTATCAGCATGAAACACCTATATAATTTGAAAAAATCTTCCGAGAAAAAATACATTCCTCTGACGGGAATGATATTGGTGTTTCAGGCTAATAATTATTGCTTCAAATAATACGTTATCAATAATAGGCAGAGGATAGAACATTACAAAGCCGTGTAATGCTTCATAAATGAAGATGTACTTTAAACATTATATTGAGTATGCATTGAGTTGATAGTTGCAAACACTAGATACGAGCATATTAGAAGATAAAGTAAAGAAGATAAGTTTATCTTACGGTTATTTTTTTCACCAACATTTGTTCTTAGATGTATATAAGAAATGGTTGTTCCAATTAACATTAAAAAATATTGTGAAAACAGGGAAAGAAACAAAACAACAAGAGACTGATTATAGAAAAAATATCACGCTTGTCAGTAGATAACGGCCTCCGTGGTCGAGGGGTAAGGCTCTCGACTAGTAAGTCAAGGCCGCGGGTTTAAATCCCTGCGTGCGTAAGTAAATTTCATGTGATTAATTTGTATTTTTACACAAATTATTCATTTAAAATAATGTAAAGTGGAAAATACTTTCAGTATCGCCCTTGTGTAAGACCACCACAAATAATTGAAAAATTGGATACAAAAATGAGTATTTACATAGGTACTATTTGATACATGCATAACTATAACTAAAATATAAATTATAAAGTTGTATACATTTTAAATCGTGAAGACATGACGTGTAGGTTATCCTACAGGGATAACAAAATTATAAATGTATATGGAAAAGTTAAGATAAAATATTTAATGAAATAATAAATGGAAGTTAATATAAGCAGTATATATATGGAAAAATGTTTTGAATGGGAAAATAAATAAAAAGGAATTTTGAATAGAGTTATTTGTTGTTTTTACTTCTATCATCTTGTAGAATCACCTCCCAAAGTTAGCGCACTTTACTCCAGGACACCCTGTATAGATATGGTTAGGTGCTACTGAACGTGTGTTTTTGATATAATAATCCAGATGATGATAGTAAAATTACAAGCACAACAGATTGTCTACGGCCGCCACCCATAAAGGAAAGTATTACCTCCACGACCGTCCTGAGCTATAAAATAAAAATAATATTAGGTATGTCGGGCATTTCACGTGTCCACGTGTGTCAGCATTGCCAGCGGGAAGACGCCCGCTGCGAGAAGTAGACCACGTGTTCCGGGCGGAGAACCTATTAAAACAAACATTTCTTCATCTGAAAGTCGCTATAAAAGTAAAAATATGAGAACGCATTCCTGAGGTAATGCGGGACTTATACATTATACATCGTATGCCTTCACACAATTTAAATTTATAGCATAAGATACCTTCGTATGCAGCGCTTTTCGTGTTAATGCGCGGTAATATGTTATATTAAGTACTGCTTTGATATTATTTGGCTCAATGCTCTGTGTTATGTCATGTTATTAGAATGTTACTACGCTATCAGTATCGTCGGAGGGTAAATGTGTCATTGTTTCCCGAAAAGGGGTAATTCGTGTTTCCATATATTTTGTAAAATTTTTAATGTTTAAATTTATCTGATAACAACAGAAAGCATATGTAGTGTGGCATCATCAAACATACAAATTTATTCTGGTTCAATGAACCCAAATTTACCTATTAAAAAGTAATTTTGAAAATTGGAATTTTAGAATACGAACACGAGATAAAGTGAATATAATGTAATATTTTTAACAGAAAATTAATTTAATTGCCGTTTTCAAAATTGGATATTATTTATCAAAAATTCAGATGATTCCGTGATTTTTACGCAGGGCTACTCTCATTATTACTAAATCAAGAAAGGGACGCTTAGATGGTTTGGGCATGTAGAGCGAATGAGCGAAGAAAGGAGTGTAAGGAGAATATACGATGCAAATGTGAATGGTAGCAGAAGTCGGGGACGCCCGAGGAAGACATGGCACGACCAAGTGAATCAGATACTCGAGTCGGGCCATGTCAAGAGTCAGAACAATAGAAGAGAATGTATGAATGTGAATGAGGCAAGAAGTGTGTGCCAAGACCGAGTTGTTTAGCGGTCCATCCTCTCTGCCTACCCCTGCGGGGAAACGGCGTGATGGTTAGTTAGTTAAGATAATCACATACACGTAGTGACAAAAGCAAAACAATGGATAATACAACAGAGTGATATCGTGTTTTGATCATCTCCCGAAATAATTATAAAAAATATTTGTTAAAAAGTGTTCTGTGAACCCAGAACGGATTAAAGTGGCGACTGTGCTTCATCCTACGTATAATCATCCAGCCGTCCCTAATCAAAAATACACGAATCTGTTCTAAATGATCTATTTAAAAACATCATTCATACTGTGACATTTGACATTTATTTTATAAAGTGTAACAAAATCAACCCACATAAAAATATTTCCCTACAGATATTTAAATCAAGACAGTGAAAATTAAAATATATAAATGAAATAAATTAAATTGTTATATCCAGTGCATACCAGATCAGTTAAATAAGTTAAAAAAGCAAATTTCACTATAACCTTTATTTATTTATTTTCGTTTTTATCTAACGCCATCTGTGTCTGCGAGCAATAACAAGAACATTATTACAAACATTACAAATCTATTAGCTCGATCACCACACAGAGGCCGCACTAACCACCGAATCCTACTCTATTCCGAATATTTATTTAAAAAAATTTAAAAAAGCGAACCAACAATGAATTGCGAAGCCTGCCTAAACCTTATCACCAAAAATGACCAAGCGCTCACGTGTGCCACTTGCAACATCGGTTTCCATAACAATTGCTTAAATATCACAGACATCAATTTCAAAAAAATGTCATTAAAAAATAAACAAAACTGGAAATGCCCAAAATGCAAAAGCAGACCGAACTCACCTGCTACGTCGGCCGCGACATTCGGATCAGAAGCCGACTCCTTATATAATCGTCTCACTAAACATTTTGATGACAAAATTTTTGAAATAAAACAAATGTTTGAGGAGGAAATTAATGACCTCAAAAGAAGCAGTGAATTCATCTGTAAACAATATGAAGACCTGCTATTAAACCTCAAACAAGTACAGGACATTCATAAAGAAGCAAAATTCCTACGTGAGGAAAACGAAAAAAAAAAACAACAGAATCTCTGCCCTGGAAAGTCGACTCGCGGATTTAGAACAAGTCAAACTCTCCGACAGCGTGGAAATAGCGGGTGTGGACTTACGGACGGGAGAACAACCCGCGGAAGCCGTTCTTCGGGTAGCTGACTCGCTGGGACTGCCCCTGCAACTACAAGACATCCGCATGGTGACCAGGACCCAAGATCGCAGGCGGAACACCCCGGTCAAACTACACATTGCCTTGTACAGCCAAAAAACAAGGGAATCGTTGCTCTCGCTAAAGAAAGAGGCCAAAACCTTAAACCCAACCTCTCCTATCTTCATCAATGAAGTACTCTCTCCTTACTTCAAGGAACTGATGTGGAAAACGAAGCAAAGGACCAAAGAAACCCTTTATCAATTCGTATGGTTCAAATCTAATAAATTGCTTGTCCGCAAAGCAACTGGGGAAAAAATAATTGAAATAAAACATGAAAATGATTTGAAAAAAATGGGGATTCAACTGTAGATAACTGAGCATTCTATTATAAACTTCCTGTATTGCAATAAATCATAATGGCAGAATTATTTAACACATTGCAATCATTGCAACTATATTATTCCCCTACAAGTCCCATTTCATTAATTATTTCCACCGATTTTGTTTACAAAAATCTTTCTAATTCTTTTGATTATCCAAATTATTTTAACACCAAATTTTACTGCTCTAAATGTTTTTATTACCAAAACCATTTTAATTATTTTAACATCAAACCTTATCATTCTAAATGTTTTTTTTTTTTTACCCAAATTATTTAAGTTATCTTATCAGAAAATTTGATTGTTTTGAATGTTTTTATTACCCAAATTATTTTAATTATTTTTCCATCATTTTCTATTATAACCCAAATTATTTTAATTATTTTTCCATCATTTTCTATTATAACCCTAATTATTTTAATTATTTTTCCATCATTTTCTATTATAACCCTAATTATTTTTCCATCATTTTCTATTATAACCCAAATTATTTCAATTATTTTACCATCATTTTCTATTATAACCCTAATTATTTTAATTATTTTTCCATCATTTTCTATTATAACCCAAATTATTTCAATTATTTTACCATCATTTTCTATTATAACCCAAATTATAACCCAAATTATAACCCAAATTATCTTTACATTTTTACCTTCAAATTTTATTGTTTTAAAGGTCTTTCAAAGTATTTTAATTATTTTTACTTCAATTTCTATTTTTCCAATGGTTTTTATTACCCAAAGTATTTTAACTATTTTACCATAAAATTTTATTATTTTAAATGTCTTTACTACCCAAACTATTCTGATTATTTTATCATCAAATTCTATTATTCTAAATGTTTTTATTACTCTAATTATGTTAATCACTTTACCATAAAATATTATTGCTCTAAAGGTTTTTATTATCTAAAGTTTTTTAAGTATTTTACCATAAAATTTTTTACCTTTAAAGGTTTTTATTATCCAAAGTATTTTAATTATTCTACTAACAAATTTATACCTTTAAAGGTTTTTATTATCCAAAGTATTTTAAATTATTTTACCATCAAATTTTTTGGTTTAAAAGGATTTTACTATCCAAAGTATTCTAATTATTTTAGCATGAAATTTTATGTTTCTAAAGGTTCTTATTATCCAATGTATTTTTATTATTATACCATCAAATGCTATTGTTTTAAATGTTCTAATTATCCAAAGTATTTGAATTATTTTAACATCAATTTTTATTGCTCTAAAAATTTTTATTACCCAAATTATTCAACTTATTTTTCCATCAAATTATATTGTACCAAAGGTTTTTATTATCCAAAATATTTGAATAATTTTACTGTCAAACTTTATTGTTTTAAAGGTTTTTATTATTCAAAGTACTTAAATTATTTTCCTTTAAAATTTTATGCTTTTCAAGGTTTTTATTATCCAAAGTATTTTCATTATTTTACCATCAAATTTTATGTTTTTAAAGGTTTCTATTATCCAAAGTACTGTTATTATTTTACCATCAAATTTTACTGTTATAAATATTTTTTACTATCCAAATTTTTTGAATTATTCTACCATCAAACTTTAAAGTTTAAAGGGATTCTATTTTACTATCCACAGTATTCTAATTATTTTACCATGAACTTTTATGTTTTTAAAGGTTTTCATTATCCAATGTTTTTTTATTATTTTATCATCAAATGCTATTGCTTAAAATGTTTTAATTATCCTAAGTGTTTGAATTATTTTACCATCATTATTACCATATTACTTTATTGTTCTAAAAGTGTTTATTATCAAAATCATTCAACTTATTTTTCCATCAAATTATATTGTACCAAAGGTTTTTATTATCCAAAGTATTTGCTATATAAACTGCACATACAGACAAAAAATGCTTCAAATCGCCAAAGAGAGAATAGAATATGAATAAAATTGCACACCTACTTATTAGCGATAAAAAAACACAAAGGCTCTCAAGAAGTCCGTTCTCCATAAAATCTAACTCCAACAGTGAAACGAACAAAGGTGATTTACGGCTACTAATGAATTTCAATATTATTATTTCTTCGATATGGATGACTTTGTGGTAAATGCTATAGATAAAACCATATCAATAGACGAAAGAATATATACATCGGTGAACGAAACAAACAACATATTAGCGATAAATTCCGAAGTTAGCTTAACCATATTTCATATGAATGTCAGGAGCATAGAATTGCATTTAGACGAACTCCTGGTAACAATAAAATCACTTAACAGACTAGACTGCATAATATTAACAGAGACGCATTCATCAAGTGATATAAATTATAATATTCCGGGTTATACATACTATGCAACAAATACCAAAATTAATAAAAACAGCGGAATCGCAATATTTATTTCAAATAAATATGTTGTGACTTATTACAGAGAAATCCACATGCACAATGTAAACATTTTAAATATGGAAATCAGTTTCCAAAAGTACACCTTTAGCATATTCGCCATATATAGAACCCATGCCTCAATATTACCAACCTATGTAGATGAACTAAAACACATTCTTCTTGCGAACAGAAATAAGAAAACCATCATTGTCGGAGACATTAACCTCAATATCGCAAATGATTACTCATCCTATGACAAAGATATTTATCTGAATATGATGGCAGAATTAAATTATATTTCGTGTATTAATTCATTTACGAGAATTATCCCAGGTCAACGACCTTCGTGCATAGATCATGTATTCACAAATATTCAAGATATAAAAAACATAGTATCTGCAGTCATACAAACGACAATCACAGATCATTTCGGGTGCATTTTTACGTACAATTACGATAAAAAATGTTTACCAATACAAAAAATCAAACTCCGGAGAAGGACAACGGCCGACACAAAACGCTCAACATAAATGCCCTAATACATAATCTAGATAAAGAGAAATGGCACGACATCTTCAATTGTAATGACACGAATAAATGCTTCGAACTATTTGAAAAAAAACTATCAACGCACGTAAGTACTGCACAATTCATTGATTCCAGAAAACAATCTTCAAAATTTAAACCGGTTAAGCCATGGATAACTTTTGGATTAATTGTATCAATCAGACACAAAGAAGCACTATATAAAAAATTTATCCGACAACCTACAAATGAAACACTAAAGAATCACCTAAAAGCATACAAAAACAAACTCACTTATTTAATAAAAAACACAAAAGAAAACTATTTTCGGCAAAAATTGGAAGCAACGGAGAACGATCCAAAAAAAGTCTGGCATGTTGTAAATGAAATCATAGACAAGAAAAAACATAAAAAAAATGAAATACATAGCATCACAAATAACAATATCAAAATACGATGCAAAGAAAATCCTTTAGATACCGCTAACATATTCAACAACTTCTTTGCAAATGTAGGCAAAAACCTTGCAAATCAAATTCAAAAAGTACCGTCCAATGACGTACAGAACGTTAAAATTAAAATCTCAAATAAAATTGACATGTTTCACCTTACTTCAGCACAGGAAATTGAGCAAATCATTTCAAGCATGAAGGGAAGATCAGCACCAGGTTTCGATGGAATTACTGTCGAAACACTAAAAATTATCAAAAAACATATCTCAAAACCCTTAACACATTTAATCAACATAAGTCTCCAAAGCGGAATATTCCCAACTGTATATAAACAAACCATCATCACTCCAATCCATAAATCTGGCAACCCAGAAGAAGTGTCAAATTATCGTCCAATATCGCTGATCTCAAACATTGCGAAAATCTTTGAAAAAAATATCAAAAAAAGATTGACTGAATTTATTGACAAAAATGACGTAATTCACGGCAACCAATATGGATTTATGAAAAATAGAAGTACCCAAGATGCAATTGCCAAATTATCGAACATAATCCAGGACACATTAGACAAATCTTTGAAATGTCTCGGAATTTTCATAGATCTTAAAAAAGCTTTCGATAGTATTTCTCATGATAAACTTATTGAAAAATTGAATTGTGTTGGGATAAACGATAAAGCTCTAAAATGGATAAAAAGCTATTTATTTGAACGATGCCAAGTAGTCAAGATAAACAACTCACTTAGTCTACCGCTAACAAGTAATTTCGGGATACCGCAAGGCACAGTCCTAGGCCCCCTACTATTTATAATTTATGTCAACGATATTTTCAAACTACCACTTAACGCAAACATAATATCCTATGCCGACGACACAGCTATCATAGTGAATGGGATCGACTGGAATATAGTTAACGAACAAGCAAATAATTGCATGAACACATTGAAACAATGGTTTGATACAAATCTTCTCTCATTAAATGCTAACAAGACATACTATATACATTTCTCAATTAACAAACTACAAACACTCCCTAACACTCAAATAATTATTCACAATAACAAATGTAATAAAAACATATGTATCCAAGGCTGTTCAATATTGAACTCAGTATCAGAAATTAAATATCTCGGAGTGATAATAGAACAACATATGAAGTGGAAAAGACATATATGTGAATTGGTCAAGCGTATCAGAAAGTGTGTATACATATTCATAAGATTAAGAAATATTTTAAAAAGAAATAACCTAAAAAGAGTATACTACGCACTAATCCAGTCGTTAATTCAATACGGAATTATTGGATGGGGGGGGTCATACAATAAGATTCTGACCCCGATCAAAGTGGTCCAGAAGCTAATCCTCAAAGTAATCCTCAAGAAACCCTCCACGTATCCAACAGAAACGCTATTTACAGATTTCGGGGTGCCCCGAGTAGAAGATATATTCAAGAAAAATGCAATTATCCAAATTTATAAAGATAATATAAACAAAAAATTTGAAACCCACTTATCTAAAAGATATCAATACAATATCAAAATTCCAAAATGTAATACCAAACAAATGCAAAATAACTATAAATATTTAGGAATAAAGTATTTCAACAACCTTCCGATTGAAATAAAGAAATTAAAGGATATTAACATACTTAAACTAAAACTAAAGTTACTCTTTCAGAAATAATCAACTAAATAATTGCCTGTTTTTCCCTTCATTGATATTTATTATCAGTCTATACTCATCTCCACTGTATTTAGATTTTGTCTCTTTATATATTGTTCCTATCATATATATATACTTACTTATAGCATAATGATTCTATTTTTCTTATAATTAGTGTAACTCTCTCACCAAACACAAGAACCAGTTTCTTCATTGGTGAGATTGCGAACATAAATATATTTTGTAATGTAAAAGTAAACAATAAAAACAATAAACAATAAACAATAAATAAATGGAAAGAGATAAACGATGGAAGTATTATTAAATCACTTTACTATTTTATTAAATATTGTGTAAGTAAGTGCATATTTTGGAAGAAAACTTTCACTGTGTAGTTGTGTAAGTAAGTGCATATTTTGCAAGAAAACTTTCACTGTATAACTGTGTAAGTAAGTGCATACATTGCAAGAAAACTTTCACTGTATAATTGTGTAAGTAAGTGCATACTTTGCAAGAAAACTTTCACTGTATAACTGTGTAAGTAAGTGCATACTTTGAAAGAAAACTTTCACGGTATAACTGTGTAAGTAAGTGCATACTTTGCAAGAAAACTTTCACTGTATAACTGTGTAAGTAATTGCATACTTTGAAAGAAAACTTTCACGGTATAACTGTGTAAGTAAGTGCATACTTTGCAAGAAAACTTTCACTGTATAACTGTGTAAGTAAGTGCATACTTTGCGAGAAAACTTTCACTGTGTAATTAGGTTAATATTGAGTCCAAGAAGCTGTGACATGAGTGAAACTATGTCGACATCAAAATACAAGTTTGAACGGAAAGTATTAAAACCAAAAAATTACCGGTTACTCTCAGCCTTTGTTGTTGAGTAATTTCATGAAAATACGATAGTAATACTTGGCCATTCAATATTCAAAACTATTGTTGTCATATTTAAATTTTTTATCATCAAATATCATTACTTACTACAATATATGTAAACTAGCTGGCATTATGTTAAGGTTTCTGGAATTATAATTCCCATGTATAAAAACAGCCAGTGATTATAATATTTCATTGAAGAAAATGCTTATAATACGATTTGAAAAGTGAGTGTTTTTTCTAAACAGAAACAGAAACAATGTGGAATTGAAACATAAATCATTTTAGAACGAGAAAAATCTGGCACTTAATTACAGAATCCATTAAAACATTCCGTGTGTCGTGACCTGCATTTGTAAACTGCATGTGTTGCACTTTAGTCTAGAAATAAGTTAATAATAAGCAGCGAGTAGAAAAGCTATGTTTCAATAAATAATTTATAATGTTCTCTATGAAAATGTTTAGGACCTTTTTCCTCGGAGTCTCTGAATTCTTTGAAATTCTAGTTTGGATTTTTACTACACGGTTAAGATACGTTTTAAATCTATTGAATTTTGTTACGGCATGCGGCATCGTAAAACCCTCTTGGTTCATTTTTCTGTATTTTAGAGGAAAAATGTCGTAAAGAAACTTTGCCAATTTGTTTAAAAGAGGTATAACGATTTTAGCGACGATGGCGATGTCGGAAAATTAAACCTTAAGACATACTGCATTGCCTTGTACATATCTGTGACAAACTGAGGGTGTGCTACAATATTGCGTACAGCCAACTTCTGCAAATTCCAAAGTTCTGCAGTGCCTCCACCATGTTCAATGAGGGGAAGGTGCGCTTATTCCCTGCCTTACTTCGCCGCCACGTATCGACGAAGCCAGTAAGTATCGACAAAAATATTAATAAAATGTAATTCCTTAAATGAACATTTATTTACAGTTTAACAGAATGGAAAGAAAAATGTACATTTTATGGATCATCAACAAAAATTTAGCAATAATTTGTCACCCTCACCAAAAATTGTTCATTAACCACGAGTTATTACATCTACTGGTTTTGCTTCAGTCTAGCTTTATCAGTATGTTATTAATAACTAAAAACTAAGACAGAGAATGCGCTTATATATAGGAAGACAAAGGGAAGCACTGTTTATAGAAAAATATATTAATAGACATAACTCTGTACATAATTATACAGTTTTTATACATTATTGCTTTATTAGCTGCACTTTCTGATATTATTTTTTCGTAGGAAGCAATTACTTTGTGTGTTTTCTTATCCAATTATTCTTAAAAATATCAATACCAAACGGATTAAATTCTATGATATTTAAGTTGCTAAAGACGTATAAAACAAAACGTAACCTTGAATCGACTGGATCACATCCTACTTGTACTATGTATTTATATTATGTTCTACAGACAAGTTACGGTCGTAACAGGCCATTTTATTATCTCGGCTGAACAAGACATAGCTGTTAACATAATTACACTGAGTTAAAGCCCTTAAATTACCAATTAGTACATTTTAAAAGATAGCAACGAAGTAAACCTAAGATGCAGTGATTTGTCTTGGTTATGAAAACAAATCGTTGCAATCAATCCCGCCGGATAACGGGTTAACGAGGGCGGTGTTACTAACGGGCGTAATGCCGTTGTAACGAACCGCTTCACAGACAGAAAAATAAACGTCAATCGGCCGTTGCACGTAACGACAACGACGCTAATTCCGCGAGTCCCAGTTTTTCCCAATAAAACCCAACTAGGGACTAATAGGAAACTCTAACAAATGGATTTAAAGTTGTTAAAACGCGTGGTTAATTTGGAGCATTCGAATGGACGCTATTTGGCTCGAATCATTTTAAAGCAGAGTTGACATTTTTTGTCAAAATATTAACTGAATAAAACGTACAGAAAACGCGCATTGTTTTTATTACATGATGGATCAGTGTAGATTTTTTAGAACCATTTACAGGTTCCATTTAAGTTCAATAATTATAAACGCAAAGTTAAATTCAGATCTTTAATCTTGATGTATAAAAATTCAACCTGCATATGTTGGCACTCGCAAAACTCGAAAAGTAGTCCACCGATATCGCTGAAAATTTCAACGTTTGTTTTCATTAGTACCGGGAGTATTTCGAGAGTCATTTGATTGGCAAAAAAAGTCGGGGACGCCCGAGGAATAATTAAAGGATTATCTCTGCACCGGAATGAGTTTCGGAGTCGAATTTAGTCGATGTATTGTAGTTTTTTTTAACAGTTATATTTTAGTTTAGGTATAGTAGTGAATGATGAAAGAAGTCGGAGACGCCCGAAAAAGACAATGGCTAAGCATTGCGGGGTCAACTAGTACTAAATACACATATTTACGGTGCTATTTTTTAAAAATAAATATGTATATTTCATAATCTCTAAATACAGGGTTTTTCCAATAAGAGGTGTTATTTTGATATTCAATCGTAAAAGATCAATGGTTTCGTTGCTTTTGTAGCACGTAGCGCCGTTTTATTGAAAGTTAACGTTGTCCAGATCAATACCATCCAATTCCGGCCATAAAAAATAATTAATCATCTCTCGATAGCGCAATCCATTCACTGTAACTGTTGCTCCAGCCTCATTTTCGAAAAAGTAAGGTCCAATGACTCCGCCGGACCATAAACCGCACCAAAAAGTCACACGTTGAGGATAGACAGGCTTTTCAACAATAACTCTTGAGTTTTCTAAGCCCCAGATACGACAATTTTGCTTGTTGACGAAGCCACCGAGGTGGAAATGGGCCTCATCACTCAAGATGATTTGCATTTGATTCGCGCTAGTGAATTTTAATAATTTCAATACGTTGTTGAAGCGTGTATTGTTCCATTTTTATTAATGGCGTAGTTTTTACTTGTCAAATGTCAAAAATAACACCTCTTATTGGAAAACTCTTTAGTATAAAATAAAGTCGCTATCCGTGTCTGTCTGTTTGTGCACTTCTAATCTACGTAACGGAGTTTAATAGGGTTTTCTGTATCATTTAGAAATTTTTTTCCGAAAGTTTTATATTTATATTTTATATTTTTAAGACTTTGGGGATCTGGTAGTGAGACAATGAAAGATAAATGTTACGAGTATGTTGTGTCACAGCGTTTAATCTGGGTCATTAGAGTTGCGCAGTTGGGAGATGACTCTGGATCGATGAGGATGACACCAGGTGTAGACGGCGATGACGGCGATGCAGTGGTCGAGGCGGTGGTCAGTGATCCGACACCGCGTTGGTGGAGACCGGACTCTTGGATTTGTTCAGCACTGGTGAAGACGTGGAGTCTTCCGGGTACTCCAGTGTGAACTAGGTAGCCGAAGGTGCGATGGACCTGGTCGGCAGATGTACGGGGGATGCAGGCCGGCGACGATACCACAGGGCCGAGGCGCAGACCGGCGAATTTGTCGCAAGGTCTGTGCGCGTGAGGTCAGCGCTGGCCAGGAATGATAGCCGGGGTCAGAGCGCCGATGTGATCACGAGGAGTCAATATTGATTCGTGGTCCGTGCAGAGCCGGGTGTAGGTGAGTAGGTCCTGTAGCGGCGCGGTGAAGTAACAGCGGGGCGCGACGCGGGGAACCAGTGGTCGGTGGTCGGCCGCTTCAATATGCAGCAAGCAGTAACAGCGCTCGCATTGGTCACTCGTAAAACTACTAATTAATGACTAACTGAGTACTTGGGGACTGTATCAGACGTAATCGTGATACATAAGACTGTAGATAGGGGCCGGTGATCCCAATCTGTGGAGGCGTAAGATGTCTTCCTTCAGTGGCGTGGAGGGGTAGAACGGGGCCGTCTCTGATGCCGTTGTAGCTGGTCCGAATGCTGTTTTCGCGTCCTTGATCCTGATTCCGGGTCTGGTCCGAAGGGGTAGGCAAGTCCGTGGTCCAGGGTGAAGCGGGGGTCAGAGTGAAAGAAGGCGAGTAGAAGCAGAAGTCGGAGCGAGGTAGAAGACAGAGCAGAGAGAGAGGTGTTGAGCTGGTGGTGGTTTCTGGTTATCTGACGTTTTCAAGGGACTGTTGCCCGTTTTATAGGCCGCCAGCGGGTGCGCGACGCGTACACGGGCCCACTTTCTCTTTGATTCCTGGAATCCGTGAGCCGAGTTTTGCGACGCTATCGCGGCGCCCCGCTGGGCCGTCTACCGCCGCTCGGCCGGTAGTTTCGGGCTGTGGTCGAACGTGACCACGGCCTTCCTTTGTTTGGGCAAAATCCTCAGAACCGTGCCCGTGGGACGTAATGACGGCGTACCACCGGTCATTTGTGACGCTATGTCGGCGCCTGGCGCACGGCACGGCTTCCTACTATGTTTTGGCACGGTTCTAACAATCGTGTCCGATTTAAAATATTATTTTGATTTTACCAGCTCTCACAATACTTCTCTGCCCGTATACCTCTAGCCAAGCTCCGACGTTTCGTTTATTGTTTTAACATTACATTTTCATTATACATAACAATTTCGCATACATAGAGGGCAGTTTATTCAATTTAAGGACAGGCAAAGTTAAGGCAAATGGCAGATTTTAATATGGGGCGACGTCGGCTGATATTGGAGCAGTACGTCCGTTACAGGGACTGAGAACTATAGCCGCCCGGGTGCATCGAGAACATTTCAGACCTGTAGGTAGGAACGCCGAACGCTCGCATTTTTTAAATTTTTTATTTTTTTTCTTTATTCATAGAAATATATTTGGATACAGGTTTTTTACATGCTTTTCGACTACCACACTAGACACATGTCCGTATTATGTATGGAGTGTTCGTTGTGTATGGAGTGTTCATATTCCGCTACAATGCGTTTTGCATTGGCGATCTTTCCAGAATATTCTCGTACCATCGCTACAAATCCATGCATATTATATATATAGAAAGTCAAGAAAAGTTGATGTTTTGTAATCATGTATTGTGTTAACGGAAACACATTCAAGTGGCGAAGTGGCGTACTATATACCGGGATATACCTGTGTATCTACTACAAACCGAATTAACAAAAACAGTGGAATCGTTATGTTCGTACAAAATAATTGTGACATATTGTGCGAGGAAGAAATTAATGTGAATGGAACAAACTGCTTACATGTACAAATGAAGTGTTATAACAAAAAAATTGATATTATCTCTCTATACAGAACGCACTCGTCTACTGTATGTTTGTTTATAGAAGAATTAAGACATGTGTTATTAAACTACAGAAACGCGAATACAATAGTTTTAGGTGACATTAATTTAAATATATCGCACGATTATACATCGAACGATAAAGATAATTACTTAAATATGATGGCGGAATTGAGTTATGTGTCGTGTATTAACTCTTACACCAGAAACGTCAATGGGCAACGTCCATCATGCATTGATCACATTTTTACAAATATCAAGGATATAAATAATATAAACTCGGGAATTATAAAAACCTCAATTACCGACCATTACATGACTTTGCTACACTACAATTTAATAATACCTCAGGCGATAAACCAACATTGCGGACAAACTGCTAATAATAAGAAAGAAATATCTATTGTTAATATCGAATCTTTGAAAAATAAATTGTCATCTGAATTATGGTTAGATATTCTCCGAAGTGAAAACGTCAACGAGTGCTGTAAAATATTTGAAAATAGATTAACGAACTTTATAAATGATTCAAAAAAAATTATTCCAAAAGGAAATACGGCAAAATTTCGTAAAATCAAACCGTGGATAACACATGGGCTTGTTGTGTCCATAAGACACAAAGAATGGCTTTATAAAGAAACAAAAAAAAACCACTAGACATTAAATTAAATGTTCATTTTAGAGAATACAAAAATAAATTTACCACGCTCATAAAAAACACGAAAGAAATTTATTATAAAAACAAACTTGATAATTCTGAAAATGACAGTAAGAAAGTTTGGAATATAATCAATGAAATCATGGAAAATAAACAAAAAACCAAAAGTAATACTATTAAGAGTGTAATACAAAACAATAACATAATTAACTGTATTGAAGAACCTAAAAAAGGAGCAAACGCTTTTAATGATTTCTTTGCAAATATAGGAAAGAGTCTAGCAGAAAAAATTACCGTGAAAAAAATAAATAATATGTATATTGAAAATATTCCGAATATAGAAACTAAACTTGAACTCTTCGAACCAACCAATCCGTCTGAAATTGTACAAATTATATCAAAAATGCGAGGTGGTTCTGCTCCGGGATTTGACGGTCTCACCGTAAAAACACTAAAAATCATTAAAAATTATGTTTCTACACCAATCTCTCATATTATAAACAATAGCTTTAAGACAGGAGTTTTCCCGAGCACGTATAAGAAAACCATAATCTCTCCAATATTTAAGTCCGGTAGCCCGGAGGACATTTCTAATTATAGACCCATTTCACTCTTATCTAATATATCGACAATTTTTGAAAAAATTGCTAAAAAAAGACTTACTGCATTCTTAAATAAAAACAAAATTATAAATGAAAATCAATTCGGTTTCACAGAGGGAAAAAGTACCCAAGATGCCATTGCAAAAATTTCCTCTAGTATTCAGAGTACCCTGGACAAATCAAATAAATGTATAGGAATTTTTATTGACTTAAAGAAAGCATTTGACAGTATTTCCCATGAAAAACTTATATTAAAATTAAAAGAAAATGGCATTGACCACTTAGCCCTTAAATGGATAGAAAGCTACTTAACAGAGAGACCTCAAATTGTAAAATTAAACCAAACTTTTAGTACACCACTAACAAGTACATTTGGGATTCCTCAAGGCACGGTCCTCGGACCATTACTATTTTTAATGTATGTAAATGACATTTTCCAACAGAAAATCAAAGGTGAATTAATCACTTATGCTGATGATACTGTTTTATTAATAAAAGGTCAAACATGGGAACTAGTTAACAAACTTGCAAATGAATGTATTAATATCTTAAAATCATGGTTTGATAATAACCTACTCACACTTAATGCTAAAAAAACAACATATGTATTATTTTCACTACAAAAAATACCTAAACACAAAGTAAATATCATAATCCATGATAAAAATTGTGACAATGTCAACTGTAAACTACTTAATCCTATGTGTACTGTAATCAACTCTTCTTCTGAAATTAAATATCTTGGTGTGATCATCGATGAAAATCTGAAATGGAAAAGCCATATTAGGGAGTTAGTAAAGAGAATAAGGAAATGTATATATATATTTGTTAGGTTAAGAAATATTTTAAATGTGAAAATACTAAAAAATGTATATTATGCTCTTGTCCACTCTCTGCTTATTTACGGAATCATAGGTTGGGGAGGATCTTATAAAAACAACCTAAACTCAGTAAAAGTCTCGCAAAAAATTATTATAAAAGTAATACTTAAAAAAAAACTCTACTTTCCCAACAAAATTGCTTTTTAAATTGTTTCCAGTACCAAATATTGATGATATATTTAAGCAAACTTCCATTATAAAAATGTGTAAAGAAAAAATAACAAAGAATATCAAGAATTTTACAAACTCATGAGAAATGGAAATCAATTTATTACGCCAATCTTTAAAACAACTCAAATGCAAAACCATTATATTTACCAAGCCATAAAAAACTACAATAATCTCCCTTCCGAATTGCGCTGTATTACGAACCAACAAGAACAAATAAATAAAATCAAACTTTTTTTCCAAAAAAACTTATATTAAACAAAAATAAAAATATATATATATATATATATTATTATTATTATATCACATTATGAATTATGAATCTAAGTAAGAATCGTGGCTCCCTTATCAGGCACAAGAGCTCCTCTTTTCTGATAAGGTATACATGACCAATTATGAACCTTAATATTATATTTTGCAAAATATGTATGTATTAATGTAACCCATATGATGTATATTAAAATAATAAAAAAAAATAAAAAAAATGTCGTAAACAAAATATTTTCAGACGCCTACGTTGCTAATGCTGGCTAAACATTATAAAATATCTAAAAATAATGTAAGGCGGAATTTTATATCTTAAAAGGTCTACAGAAAAGTCCACGGTGGTTTATATCTATCTCCTAAGGATAACCCCCAGCAACGCCGGGTATACGCAAGCTAGTTGAAAAATAATCAAATTAATTGGCAAAATATCTTTTCTTTTCAACCTCACTCTTACACTGTAGGATCTAATTGACCGAAATTTTGGATTTGTTTCACGAATGATGATAAAATTCCATTTGCAGATTTTGCTAAAATTCAATTTGCCGTAAATATGAACTAGGTAAAGTGCGTTTTATGGTGACTGGTGATCAGCTAAAAAAATGCATTTTGAATTCAGATAGCTGCACTAATTTGATTGAACTGATAATAATATATTTGTATTCTCCTTATATTATAGATGTATTCTACATTAAAAGCACAAAGTCGTTAATATCCTTTCGAAGTAATCGTCAATAAAGCATTCACTTTGCAAACATTCCGACATGTTCCGACAATCTCTTTCACTTTCCTCCCCCGACTAGATTTATGTTTATCTTTTCATCAGATTGGTAGGGGTGCGAGACCATGGAACTACCCTATAGTATTGAAATAAATGAGTGCTGTTTTATCATGTTATTTATTATGTCCAGTAGAAATTATTTATAGGATTACGTCTCAGTTGCGTTTGGTTAGTAGGGATTATCGTTGTGTCAACAAGGTCGTTGACCGCCAAAACTCCCTGTTTTATTTCGAATATAATATTGTGTTAGGAGTGTAGTGGAGTTTAGCAAGAATGATTACATAGCGCCAGAAAATTAAAATTTAATCCTTTATTACAAACCAATGCATACTATTTATAGTGGTAAGAGCATAGATAAAATAATATCTAATTATTGAAAACAATATTATAGAGTTTGAAAAATATTAAAGGTACCATGACAAACTAGAAACCTAATAGTTTTTTATTCCGCTAGGTTCATAATACTCTTAAAACGTGGCAAAATCACAGTCCGAAGGAATTATCGAAAGGTGACTCTGTAGGTGATTTGTAGGAAAAATAACTTAGTAAAGACAAAAATGACGATTTTGTGTCAAATTATTACAAATATTGGACAGAACTAAAATATCAAATTAACATCTCTCCAAAAATACAAGCATAATGAAATATTAAAGTCAATATTAGAGATTCTTGAACGAAAAATTCAAACGGTCGTATTTATGACTTGAACCCAGGACCTGCGCCTTGCCGGGGCCTTGCTCTACCAACAGAGCTAATAGGACACTTTTTCCTTCGGTCATATTCAACTGCATCATACTTCGAATAAGGACTACCAACATTATTTTAATTTTCTCACCGCATATTTTTACTGACTGCCATATTTATCTTTGAAAGGTCCTGGGATCAAGTTTAAGATGCGACCGTATATTTTTCTGTTTCTAATTTTCAATTTTTTAATTTAAATATTACAATTTGAGTAAGTTATTCATTTTTAAATAGATTGTTATTTATAAGTTATTCCAAAAACAAAATTATAGTTCTATAAACCGAAGATAATAAGTACAATACCTACATTCCATTTTTCGGATAGGAGGGTTCATTTTTTGGTATGTACCTATTGTGCATATCCGGGCGCTCAGGACAGGGCGCTCAGGGTGCCCATTTAAAATAAATGTAAAACTAAAAGTCATAGATCAAAGATCACATACCACCTATTTTGAAAGATGTTAACTTGTATGTACCTACTCATTGGAGATCCACACCCTTTTTTATGCTCTGAAAATAAGGACTTCTGCAGTAGGAATAATTTTAAGAACATGACCACTTCTACTAAATTACCCTTTTTAAGATTTTTATAGCAAAGCGCACTTGAAGTGAAATGACACTAAACCGCGCTATATAAATGCTATGTTATTATTATACAGAACGCGACTAAAAGTAACCCAGCTGCTTAGGGGAAATGGCTGCGCAGCCTTTTAACTTAAAAAAAAGCCAAATTTGCCTCTAAAATCATCCAACATTTAATTATTTAATAGCCTCTATTTTATTATTAAAACACATAAATCAATAAAATAGCACATATCCCTACTAGATATTTAATATAACTTTTATGAAAAAAAAAATTCACTTTGGTGAAGTATTTTGTCCTCGAATCCAAATTTATTAGGTTTTGCATTAAAAGAGCTGCCCAGCCGTTCTACTATGTTCTATCATGCATTGATCATCAACATGTTCAATGTAACTTACAGACAGTTCAGTAACTATCTTTTGAAGCGTGCTAAAAAAAATAAAACTGCCCCCATGACCTTGTTATAATAATATTTACCTCAAATTTGTAAACTTTTCCTTAAAATATCGGTGCATAACCGTTTTATGGAGAACATGAATAAATAAATATTTATCATACTTTATCGTATCATTATAAATAGACCGTGGATATTTAGTTCTACCGCAAATACTTAACGATAACCTTAGACACGAAGACTGAGATTTTATACAATTTCAGTTTATTCAAATATTAAAAGAGTATTTTAATCATCTCAATCGCTTTAATGAGAGTTTTTACTTGTCGAATTCAGAAAAAATATACCGACAACTATATATAATGAAAAAAATCACTTTGTTTTACACGACTATTCAATCAAAATAATGAACATGTTTTTTTTCAACATTCAAAAAGTTGCGGATACCAGAATATTTATGTATTTTTAAGGCAAAATCCACTCGTGTTGTGTTTTTTAACTGTTTTATCACTCGAAAATCTATGTACAGGCTTGCTGGAGCAGGGAAAAGCCACAAAACAATAAATTATAAATAAATGAATATAAAAAATTGAATTTTGTAGAAAAATAGGTCACCAAATAGAAATAAATTAGGATTAACTGCTGGCATGATCGCCAACCACACTAGATTACCTGCTATTATTAGGTACAACTTCAGGAAAAAAAAATATTTCGCTGAAGATAGCTAACCTTTGGTAGCATAAAATATATAATAATATATATCAGAAAATTCATCAAACGAATTCGGAACAGATGTTTTCCGATCATAAGAAAACATAATGTCATTGAAATAACTTACAAAAAAAATACTAATAAATTTGATGTCATACTTATTCAAGTCACTGATACAACTCGGGACCACCCTCGCCAAACAGAAACAATGATTAATAGACCTATGAAGTATGCACGGTGAACACAAGGGAATAAAAATACAAGGAGGGACCCACGTGGTGTATTTTACATATTAATAAACTCAGCCCCATTAGCACCCCATCCGCATGTTGACACGGACCTACCAAAGACCCTTCGGGGAAAGAATGCCATAAATTTGATATAACTTCCGGTTTCAGCGTAGACACTTCCTGACGGAACAATGCTGCCTCTGCTAATGATCTTAACCAACGAAAAACATTTTACACCGTGAGTATGTAGACTTTATTCAGATGGCAGGACAGATTTGTGTTGATATAATTACAAGCTTTAAAAAAATCTCTTCTACGGTGTTGGTAAAAATGTACAAGCAACCAAATATGTTGTCCATTAGTTGGTATATACCTACATAGGTACTACTGAAATTAAAATAATATATATTTTCTATATTCATAACTCGGTACCGATTTATTTTGGGCGAACTTTGCAGATCTTCATTTCTACTACCAAGAAAAGTGAAAGAGCTCATTTTTACGAAAGCACACTTTTTATAATTGTCTTCTATTCATGGTTAAGAAAAACTGTCTTATATCACCAAAGATTGTTACTATTGACTTGTCGTTCAATTCCTCACTAATAAAGACATAATAAACGATACCTCACACAACCCACTTTGTAAATGTGCTTTTTTTTAAATACCCATTTATATTGCCAATACGAATGTATTACCAAAGTTTCATTAAGCATATACTTAAAAGAATACATAATCACAAACAAATAATTCGTACTTACATTTTAAAGCATAACTTGCAACAGTATTTTTTTCCTAAAATAATTAAATTAACGCAATCAATTCTTTTAAGTATACCCTTAATGCACGAAATTTGTGATTCATCAATACCTATTTTACTTGTACTATATGTTAATTTTGAACCTTTAGACTGAATAGTATGCAAGTAGTACAATTTCAAAAAAATGGCATTCGACGAAGATCTTTAAAATTTAATCGTGATTTATTTTTGGGTTACTGGTGCTTCTTCATTGGATGCTATACAGTTCGTTTGTTATCTTCCGGCTCCTTAAAACCCGGCTCGTCCATGCCACTTCTCCTTTACACATATTTGTTTAAGAAATTAGATTTTCATACATTCTTAAACTTTTTTGTACCTCAGCCCCATCTTGGTTCTCCGGAGTCCTATTCCATTTTAAACTTCTGGAGACATGATAACTATCATGTTTGTAATCGTAAAGTTGAGACAGGACAGCGCTTTCCAATCCACTCCGAACTAGAGTTTTGCTGAGAATCGAACCCGTAATCTTAGGCTTAACCAACAACAGGTAGGTTCACTAACCGCTGTTCAAGTAATGCCCCTATCTATATAATCAATAAATTATGAATGAAGGAACCTTTTGATTATTTTTAAGAAAAATTGAGGAGTAAACGAGTTAGTTATTTTAATGTGTTATTAAATAAGAGTAAACCAGTAAAACAAAGTTTTTTTTACTGATTGACGATTATTTAAATCATGTCTTATTAAATACTCTAAAAATATACACATTGGAAGACAGGCGTAAAATAAACGACTTAACTTTTTTATTCAAAATTCTAAACTCTAAATTCGACTGTTACGAACTTCTGCAACTCATAAACTTACGAATACCTATAATAACAACACGACATAATACACTATTCCACTGCAACACACATAAGCGCAATTACATTTAGAACTCCCCAATACAACGGTTTCACACTATGGGAAACCAATACTTAGGTGATGTCGATATATTTAATATTAACTTTGCGAATTTTGTGGATCACGTAAAAGATTTATTTTAACACTATTCCTAAATGAAAGTTGTATTTTTGTAAACCAGTCAAATCGCTGTATTTTTAAATTTGTGTTCTTGTTCTTTTTATTTTTTTCTCTTGCATATATTATTTTATAATGTAATTTTATTTTTATTATACCTTTCTCATGTTTCAAAATTATCTGTCATCAAAATTGTACCACCTACATGTAAAAGCCCTCTGGGCGTTAAATAAATAAATAAAAATAAATAATAAGTACACTAGTATAAAATATACATGGACTGAGGGTTTGACTGAGGACTGAACCTTCCTCCCCACGGACTGGAGTAAAATACGCCAAATCAACAACTAAACCAATCCAGAATTGGGTTAGAACCGACATTTATTTCGTATATTAGGTGCTGTAATGTCATCGGATTTCAGAGAAATGCATGTATTTCCGGGTGTGTGTAGGTACTTGATTGTCACCAAATTGCCAGCTGATACAATGCTTTTTCATCGACATCGAGTCTATCTGCCAATTTTCAGCTCGAACGAATATCGGGTTCCGCTTTCAAGATTTGCATTCAACTATTACCGAAAACAAAAGTGAAATTCAAATATATTCAAAAAGAGTATTGTAAAAACTGATTAGAGCAGTAAAAAAGATCGGTTAGCATATCTTCTACATCCACCCCCCCCCCCTTTTACTCCGGTGGGTTTGTTAGCGCCCCCTAGGGGGGTGTTACAACATGATTTCGGAACCACTGAACGAACATAACCACGTTCGGCGTTACCACGATTTTAAAATTTTCACAAGTTATGAAAAATCTAATTGAATAAAGAAGAGTGTCTGTGGCGGGCGTGCGGCGTTTATTTGATTTTTATATAAATCCACAGTTTTATTGCAGGATTAATTTCGCACACTTGACCTTCAAAACTAGAGGAAGGTCACTGTCCAAGTCTGATTTCGAAAAACTAAAACTCGGGCGATGCCGGGGACTTGAGCTTGTCTACACTAAAAACCGCATCTCTGCAAACATGAATTTGAAAGGAAATTTGAGAGAACAATTAATTAATTCCATTTAATTAATATCACTCATCAAAATACTAATATTGAAACATACATATGAACTGCTTCCTGAGGTTTAAAGACAATGACTCCTCCTTGTTCTTCTCGAGGTATGTGAGCAGTTTGTCGTTGATCACACGTTCCATCACTTTGGACAGAACTGATGTGATCTATGTGGGGCGGTAGTTGGCCGGGTTGGAGCGGTCACCTTTCTTGGGAATAGGGTGAATGACCGCTTTTTTTCAACCAGAGGGCACAGTGCCACACTTCAGGGACATTTTGAAGAGCTTTGTCAAAACTGGAACTATTTCCGCAGCACACCTCTGCAATACCAGGGCAGGTATTCCATCAGGTCCACTAGCTTTGTTAACTCGAGTCCCCGTATAACGTGGAGTACATCCCGATGCCAGATCCTCAGCTTTTTCATATAGAAGCCGCAATGAGGAACCGACGGCGGAACAGCACCTCCATCGTCGAGGGTCGAGTTTTCCGCAAACATTTTCCCTAATAGGTTAGCCTTTTCGGCGGCGGTGTTTGCTAGTGAGCCGTCAGGTCTGGTAGGAGGTGGCAAACTGGGTTTGCAAAAATTCCGACCTATTGAGCCCGCAAGCGACCAGAATGCTCTGCTGCCATGCGGGCAGGCAGCCAGCTTATCTCCTATGAGTGAAACCAACCATCAACATCTCTGAAGAACATCAAAGGGGTAAGTAGGATTTCTTCCTTACTCCATGTTCACCATCTCCAATCATAGTTGTGTCAACTTCAAAGTTCATAATTAATTTTTACAGTCCACTCTTTATTTGCCTATTGCAATCACATAAGTAAAAAAGCGTAAATTGCGGGTAAAGCTACAGATTTGTGTAAGGTATACCCAAAATACTTAGAAGCCTTAGGATGATATGTGAATTTAGAATACGAATTTATTTACAATGTAACCTTTTAGTTCTGAAGACTTGTTAAAATTAACTCATGAATATTTTAGGTATTTGTAAAACTAGAGACTACAATTCACAAGATGTGTTGGCGGGTTTCTGCGAAAAGTTTGATAACTGACTGTCCTAAAACGGGAATCCTCCTAGTTGGGCAGTCAAAATATTTCTTAAATAATGTATTTAAATGTATAATCTTTTACTAAATAAAAAAAATAAAAAACTACTGTTACGACCCCACTCTTCTCATATCAAGTCTGGATTCAGGTAAAATATAATTAATTCATTTTCCGAATAACCAAAGCGAATCTCAATTTAACTTTATGTAAAATACGGATTAAAATGAAATGTAAAATTTGAATCCTGGACGTCTTGGATTGGAAAAACTAATAGTTAAAAGTAACTCCGTAAGAAAGCACAAGTTGAATACACATTAATATATTTCTTGAACCACATGAAAAATTATAATCGGTAACTTTATCGGCAAAATTGAAGGGTTTTATCTACAAAATAAACTATTACCCACAAACACAGAAGTAAAAATAATGTCACTGACGAAAACTGACCTAACCCGCTTATATCACATTATGGCAAAAGAAGCACACATAAGAAAATCTTAAAAGAAGAACAGATTGGCTACATAAAACATATAGTAGCAGAGCAACTTTAGACATTCTGTGAAACACGAAAATTGTCGAGAAAGGTGTGTTACCGGGTCTTGGCGAAAAGTTTTCATCTTCTCGTGAACGATCCTATCCTTCTCATATCATGCCCAGCGGTGTGCAGGTAAAACACAATTAACTACCCTCCCTTTACAATAACCAATCGATGATCTCCGGAGATTGTTACGATGGGATAATAATATCAAGGCGTCTTGTACAACGGTTTAATATCCTGTGAGCTGAAGATTACTTAGACAAAGAAGACGGCGCCGAGCTCAAAATGCATAGACTTGATCTTACAGACTCGATCTTAATATAGACTCGATCTAAAAATGTAGACCGATCTCAATACAGACTCGATCTAAATATGTAGACTCGATCTCAATATAGACTCGATCTAAATATGTAGACTCGTTCTTAATATAGAATCGATCTAAATATGTAGACTCGATCTCAATATAGAATCGATCTAAATATGAAGACTCGATCTAAACGTAGGCTTATTACTAAATTTAAATACATATTCAGTCTGAACAGAGGCTTATTCTAAATGCAGATTTATTCTATACTATTATTTGTATATTATACTCGATTTTCATTCAGACTCAATCTTATTACAGATTGAATCTCAACACAGACTTTTGATAGTATGTAAATGAAATCCTCAGCACGGGAGATCACAGCAAGGATTTATTTATCTCTATTTGTTACAAAAAGGAAGATAATAAAACACTTATTATTATTATGTTATAATCTAAATACAGAAACCATATCAGCACAAACTTAATCCCAAAAATCAAACTGTCTAAACGGCCTAGATCTAATAATTACAGACTCAATCTTAATACATTTTCAATTTCAACACAGACGTATACTCAATATAAGCTCTCGATGCAGATTAAATCTCAATACAAACGGTTACAAACTGACTCGCTTTGCATATCAATCTTATATAGATTGAATCTCAATGCAGACGCAATCTAAACTCGATCTTAATAAGGACACAAAATCCACACAAACTCAATCCCAAAACAGTCTAGATCTAATTACAGACTCGGTTTTAATACAGTCTCATTTTCAATACCGACTCGATTGAGTCTCGAAATCCAGTCTCGTGGGACGACCTCTAGTCCCCTGTGGACGTAGAATCACGAACAAGCGGACAAGCCGCAAAAAATCAGTGTAAAATGATACTTTTTCAAAATGTATCCATTTAAGTTATACAACTAAATTTAAAGCTTTATTTTTCTTTGAAAAATAAAACGTGATCCCTGGAGAACGTAGAAACACGTAGTTAAATAAACCAACTATAAACTAGAATACGTAAACCTCCGGGCGCAATACGCGGAGGAGGTTGTTCAGGTTGTTGGTAGGTTATATTATGTGTTGAATGTAATACCATCACGTAGGTAAGAGAGAGACGTAGAACATTATATGTTTAGTTTGAACACTCTGGGATTCCGTCACGTAGATGTGTCGAATATTATTATTATTATAGTTAATCCTTGATGTATAAAGCGAACGCCGAAATTCACGTACGTTTTTTTTCAATTTGAATTGTTTATTCGTGTTAAGTAAATATTCGTGGAAAAGATTACTGCGATATAGAAGTCTCTCATATATGACATCAAAGTGTTGCATCAATATACATCCACATACTACGTTGAATTATAAAACACTTTGATAAATGTGCAGTCCTGTAATAGAGTGCCGCTGAAATTTTGTAGGACAAAAAGCTTTTAGTTAATGTTTTCATTCCCGAAGTAATTCATATATATTTTTAATACTTCGATATTTTTTGTACGCGTTATGCTGGAATGGAAAAAGTTGGAGTTGTTGGAATATGAAAGAACGCCGAGCAAAGTAAAGTACATTTCTGACCAGAATACCGAATAAAAAAAAAATAAAAATGATGTAAGAACGGTAAGACAAGCGTATAGCCAAAGCATACAAAATCCGTTAAGCACAAGCTTTGGACAAATAAACCATACTAGGCAATAAAAGCATTCAACAATCTTACACTCTATACAAATGAGAGAAACAAAAAAAGTGATATTTTTTAGGACATGTATTATACACAACCGTACCTCCTAATTATACACACACTGCCTATTTTTTAATTCCTGCCTTTATTTTATTATTATTGTATTTCTTTTAATTTATTACTTTTAAGTTCACTTAATATAATTTAATTCAATTTGTAATATTTTTAATTTTTTTTTAAGAAATACAAAGCTTTCCGATTTACGAATAATCTGACAATATTTGAAAATTTCTTACTACCTATACCATCACATTTAGCGGAAAGTATTGCTTGTGACGTCTACAATCTTATTTAATTTCAATACAATCCATTTTATTTAGTTATGTATATATTGTATCTTATATAATTGAAAAAAATATGTAAGATAAAAAACGAGGCTAACATTCAAAAAAATGTTTTTTTTTTTTAAAGTAATAAATTAGCTTTATTTTGACAAAATCCACTTGCTTCATTCTCCTAGGTAAGTCGTTATAAACAAACTGTTGTATTGTTCAGATCCTTGATAAGACCTGACAAAGGTGCTTGATCATTGAATCTAAGCAAAGCTAAATTTCCTACAAACACCGCTATCAAAATTAGCCAACTATTACAATGTATTATTATCGTTAAATGACCGTAAAACAAGAATATCTTACTAGTTTGGACAGTCTAAAACTCTTCAAAAATTGTCTTGTGTAATGTTTCTGCATTTACTCATTTTTTTTTACAATTTTTATATTTTGGAATGATACAGTTATACAAGTGAATTAATTTTGCATTTAAGATGTTGAGTATAAAGTAAACCAGTTAAGTTTCATTCACAATCTTTTATATGGTTAAAGGTTAGGAAGAAAGTAGATATTTAATTAACCATTATATATATTTTAAATATTGAGGATTGATCCTTCCTTTCCGGGGACTGGCTCTTAACTGCTGTGAACTTTTAATACTAAATATTATATACAAAAAAAATAAATATTGGTTTGACTGAGGATTGGACCATCCTCCACAGGGACTGACTAAAATGAGTGAACCGCGCTAACACTAATTTATTATATTTATTTAGTACGTTAACTGCAGCAAATTTGTATAATGTCCTTCAATTTCAAAGAAATGCGTATGTGTGTACGAAAAGTTAAAAAGTTGAAAGAACGCATTGTCATCGACATCGAGTCTATCTGCCGAGATCCAGCTCGATCGGATGTCGAGAAGTGGTTTAATTTCCACTTCCAAGGTTCAGCTTCATACATTGAATAAAAAAAAACAATATCGAAATTCAAATAGATGTATAAAACAATAACAAAAAGTTTATTTCCTCCCAATCCCACATAATAAGAATTCATTGAACTCGATCAGAACAATGACTCAGTTGTAACGGTTAATCACGAACTCGCTACTCTTGCCTTCAATCACCTAACCTCTGACCTTAGAAAATACATTTCATATCGACCAGAGCACACATTGAGAGGGTACTCCCATGGAGAGGATCACAAGTCACAAGATCGACTCCTGGTTAATTGGACGATTGGATTAGATGCTCCATCGAATGAAAGCAGGGAGAGCAGCACTGAGAAACACGTGGAATAATGATGCTCGTTATGCATGATACATTAACCAAAGATGCGCTGACCTCCGTTGTATCGGTGCATTCACGATACTTTTGTATATTATGCGGCGAATGTAGAAGGATGAGATATTTTATTATTTATTTGGATATTCACAGTACATTTACTAAAAGTTATATGGTTCTATGTTGAATTTTAAATAGTTAATATACCTATTGCGTATGACCATTGTCAATTTCGTAGGTGTGATAACAAAGAATACTAAATAGGAAGAAGGTATGTGGAGAGTGGAAGAGTTTTTTTATTTTTTTTTTTTATTTGTTTTAAATCAATATGAACACGAAGCTCACGAATTGTAATTGACTATTAATGTTTTTGAACATTAAGTGCAAATAGTTTTTAAATGATTTAAATTAGTTTTATACATTAGAAAAAATCATGAAAAATGTCCAGGTATACCAGTTTTTCATAGTGGGTATATGTTGTGATTGTTCGAGTAATTGGTGAGTTATTTGCTACATTAGTGTTGTTGGCTTCTATATGAAAAAGCGTAGTATGCCTGGTACGCCTCATTGAAACATTTGCACCAATGACAGATAACAACTCGGGACTATCTATTTTATTATTAAGCAGAATATATAGAAATAAAACATCTGGCAATGTACGTCATTTTTGTAAAGTTAATATTTTATTTGTAGTTTTGTTGTATTTCTTGAGTACATTTTTCGAAAGTTTATTCTGTAGGTTTTCTATTAAAGATTTAATATAATAGATATGTATACCTTATATTGAGGATTCCATATTGTGGAAGCATACTCCAGTGGACTTCTGACCGATGAACAGAACAATTTTTCTTCTTATTTAAGTCTTAGCACTTTAGAAAACATTAGTTATTCTCAATAGGAAACTTAGAATCTTGTTGGATTTTGATGTAATTTATTCGATGTGCTTATCAAAATGAAATTTTTTATGTAAGTTAACCCATATATCTTTACATATATACATAGACTGTAGAAGTTTCTTGTCCAAGTTGTAAGGATAGGTGGCAGGATTTAGTGATACTTGGATATGTTTAGAGGCAATAAGATTAATTCACACTATGCTCATAAATTATCAAGATTGCTTTTAAAATCCGTACGATCGGATAAAAATTGTATAGGTTTAAAATTTTTCATATCATCCACTTTTAACACGAATTAACTATTTTGAAAGCATACATAAATGTAATTTATGTAAATATTCTATAAGAGTGGTCCGAGATGCGACTCCTGGGGCACACCTGAAACAATTTTCATTACGCAAGATGCGAAACCATTGACAACCGTGATTTAACAACTTCTGTAAAACGATATAGTGATTAACACATATAATATGGATAGTTAATAGTGCAATTATTTGATCAAAGAAGATTAATCCATTTTTATTTTAATCGCAATTTGGTGTGCGGTGAATGAAGGATCAATATCTGTATGAAGTGTAATATGCAGTTCGTTTCACACCATAAGATGCATTTATTCATTGAAAAATTATTGAAAATAAAATATTAAAGACATATGTAAAATATCGCCCTGATGAGAAACCATAACTTGAATCTAAAATTGCTGTAAACATAGATACATTTATATTTTTATTTCATCTAAACATACTGTTTATTAACAGAGATCTTGTCTTCCACGCTAGGAGATCACCTATATCGCGGAAGGGCACTTTTCAAGGGTAATTTGAATCACAATAGTGGAAAACTTTACGATAGTAATATAAAAACAATTTAAAATTATAGTAATATAAAACCTAAGGGCGGTACAATGTCAACAAAACAAAATTTCGGCAATTGTTAAGTATTAATTGATTCAGTAAAAGACTATATAATGATAAAAATAAAATAAATTGAACATTTGAAAGTAGTAACGAGGTATATAAACATGTTTTTCGAATCTTGCATTACTTGTAAAATAGATTTAAATACCCATGTTATTTATTAAAGTCTCACTATCTCCACATAGTGGGACTTTTTACGGGTTGTTTCTCAGAATTTGAACTTACAATTCATCAAGATAATATTCAAGTTCTGTGAAAGTCCCATTAAAGATCTGTTATTATCGAAAAAATGTATTTTTCACTTTGAAGGTACACAAAATATTATTACAATACAATTTTTTTTGGTAAAGCGAATGCCTACCGTTTTAAAATCAATACATCTACACAACTGCATGCGCTAAATATAATGGGGTAAACGTAGCGTACATTGTAATCTACGCGTTCATAGATGGCGTTTATTTAATTATTTTATAAAAACACACTTTATGCATGTTGTCTTTTAAATATAATGATGAATTATTTGTTTGCGCCCGTACATACCTTATTTGAATATGAATAAATAGTTTTGTCCGTATTCTTTCAACAATGACATACTAATACAATATTGGATTGCATCATCGATACAATATCCACTACAGCGATTTTTGGCATATTTTCCAAGTTGCAAAAACGTTTTGAGCATTTGCTTGTTATAATGCGCTATTCCGCACATTTAATATAAAACAAATGCAGCATACAATTCACCAATAAACCGAGCTCTTCATAATGTAATAGTTTAGTCTTAAATCTAACATTGAATTTTTTTCGGATTCACTGCCCAAATTCAAACGTGGCATCATGTCAATAGTTTAACCTTTTCGATGCGCATACATACAGATACACACACGTACATAAACACTCACACATACATTACACACGTCACACACACACACACACTTATATACTACACACGTCACCTTGTAATTAATGAACAAACATACCACTTGGAAGACATTGCAAGGTAACATATCATAGGTACCCAACATGAAGTATCTTATTCCTGTATATTGTTTCATCTCTGTAAATCGTGTACTGTTTGTTTCTATAATATAAAATATAAAAAAAAATATTTATTGAACCTTAAAATATGGAAAAAACGTCGAAATCTAGGTAGATTCATGTTTCCATATTATTTAATCGCTCGAGTGGATATAGTATTTTTATGCCATTCTTGAAAGAATTGAGTTTTCATACGGATAAACTTATTTGTCTTTTTTTTATATTCATATTGCATGTCCTAAAATATATAATAAAATCCCCTCTCAGCTGAAACTGTGTGAATTGTCAACCTTCGGTCCAAGAGTGACAAAATTGTTGTTGGATCTAGGCAGGACTGATTCCGAAATGATACTAAAAAATATAATTTGAAATCACGAACGCCTCTATTTATCTTTTTTATGTATCTTTTTATGCATCTTCGTTTTAACATACTTATTTTAGCTAGTCTTAAATCCTGTATTCGTCTAGGATAACTTGAAACCTGTAAATTTGACTGTCCTGAAACGGGAATCCTTCCTAGTTGGACAGTCAAAATCATAAAATGTAATCAATATTAAAAAAAAAAAAAATCGTATTAATATTGTAAAACAAAGTTTGATAAAGTGAATTTTAATAAAATAACAAAATTAACGCCATCTATGAACGCTTAGATTGTAACGAATGTTACGTTTAACCTTAGCAAATAAATCACACCTTTAGATTTTCGTTTGACGCGTTATTTTTTTCAAATACACACCCACACCCGCACTGCATGATTAAAAAAACATAAACGCCCAGTTTCAATAAACGTCTTGATCAATGAACTTGGACCTAGTCAACTCAACTATCTTCAAACATAGTATTTTTGCTAGTGGGTGATTGCAACTCTAGTTCAATGAACCAGGATTTAGAAAAAAATTAAGTGTCATTTTCAAAACTTTCAAGAATTCATTTAAGCGATAAAGTACCTAAGTACTTATAATGTAATATTTTAACCAACAAGTATTGTAATTGTCATTTCAATGAACTTGGACCTAGTCAACTCAACCAGCCAATATCCAGTGTACCGTTTGAACCCCGACCGGGACAGTGGGGGCCGCCGAGGGCAGTGGAGGCGGGAGCCGATGATTTGGACCACATGAATAATGTATCGACAGAGTTCACGGACACGCCGAGCGTGACGGAGATTTAAGGTATCCAAATTGGACACACAACCTTAGGCTTTATGTTAATCTGAAAGTGATGCGTGGATTTCACGGAACCCTCCTAAAGCCGTGCGAAAATATTGATACGAATTGTTTGAAAATCGATGAATAGAGCGATAATCCTTCAAAGGGTAATCGTTTAATCAGCTTTTTAATTACATTCCAAAGTTGTAGTGTTTATAGCAATAACTGTACGAGTTGTGAATATGTTTAATATAGAATAAAGCGCCATAATAATGGAAACAAAATATCAGTTCGCGATTTGCTTAGAGCTTACATACGTGTATAAACAATGGGCGTATTATTAATATCAAGAGAGATTAGTTATTGCAAAACACATAACTATTATCAGGGTAGAATGAGAATTGAAACGTTGCATGTAATGGCTTTGGCTGTGTTTAGCGACCAGATCTGAATAGACAGAGGAAGGTGGGGAAGAACTTTCCTCTTACCCATCTCCTTCCCCACCCCACTACCTTCAGCTCCACAACATACCCCAATTGGGGATGTCATATTTTCACTGGCTCCAGACGGTTGGGAGCAGTTGGGACTTTAGTACTTCTTATAATAAAAATAATAAAGTTAACCAATTGAAAAAATCAAAGATCATTGTCAAATTTAGCTATTTATCATCAAACATAGTATTTTTGCTAGTGGGTGATTGCAACTCTAGTTCAATGAACCAGGATTTAGAAAAAATTTAAGTGTCATTTTGAAAACTTTCAAGAATTCATTTAAGCGATAAAGTACCTAAGTACTTATAATGTAATATTTTAACCAACAAGTATTTTAATTGTCATTTTCAAAATCGGAACTGATATTTCGAGAACGCAGACAAGCGATATTACCCACCTATTATATTATATATTTTAGCAGGAAATTATTTTCATTCTATATTTGAAATGTGTTTTTTTTTTTAATTTCTTAGAGTTAATCTTGACAACGTCATATTTGTGTTCTTATTATAGTTACTAACAATTTTGATTGGACCATCCACCCTGTCTAAAATACACACCCACATCTACATACATTAATATAAATGATGTTACCTTACACGGAGTTTATCAATGTTATCGAGGGGAAGAATCAAAGCAACTCACCTGAAAGAATGAAAACAAAAACATTATTTTCTGTTCACAAAGAAAAAATATGCAAGTATAATCTCGCTGTTAATCAAATAAAATGTTCAAACATCGTTTTATGAACTAAAACTATGTCCCGATGGCGTCATGTATCTTTTATCAGGAGATTTTTCAATGTGGATGAGTGTTTCAGGCTAATAATTATTGCTTGTAAAATAATTGTTACCCTTTGTGCTATGCATAAAAAATCTTGTCTTAAACATTAGTTTACCAAAAAAATAATAATTAAAACTATTGAGTTGGTATTTTAATATTGGCGGATTATTTATACACGGATAGTGAAAATAGGGTTGGTCAGTAGAATTTACACCAGGAAATAAGCCCACTTTATAATATACATTCGGCATCAAAAAATCTCAGATCTTCGAAGACAGTTTTAAGCCCCAAGCCCCAAGCCAATACATCTAACCCAAACAATATTGATATCAATTGAAAATAAATACAGGGTTTTTCAATAAGAGGTGTTATTTTGATATTCAATCGTAAAAGCTCAATGGTTTCGTTGCTTGTGTGGCACGTAGCGCCGTTTTGTCTATCTCTCGATAGCGCAATCCATTCACCGTAACTTTTGCTCCAGCCTCATTTTCGAAAAAGTAAGGTCCAATGACTCCGCCGGACCATTCACCGCACCAAACAGTCACACGTTGAGGATAGAGAGGCTTTTCAACAATAACTCTTGGGTTTTCCGAGCCCCAGATGCGACAATTTTGCTTGTTGACGAAGCCACCGAGGTGGAAATGGGCCTCATCACTCAAGATGATTTGCATTTGATTCACTCACGTGAATTTTAATAATATCAATGCGTTGTTGAAGCGTGTATCGTTCCATTTTTATTAATGGCGTAGTTTCTACTTTTCAAATGTCAAAAAATTACAGCTTCAAAAGTAACATCTACCAAAATAACGGGCTATTCAAAATAACACCTCTTATTGGAAAACCCTGTAGTTACATTTCATAAACGATACAAATTTTCGGAGCATGGGAAGTTAAAAAATTGCTGTGTCATCTTTCTGGGCTATAAATAGAGCAGTTTATGTAAAATGTAGGTCATATACTGTCTGAACGTTGAAGAGGACAAAAGTAAATAACGAAAGCTAGAAAACAACTATTAAAAATGAATACCACTACTGACGAAGCCGCTCAATTGGTGGCACTACTGCAATCAGGGTTCCGACAGTGTGATGTTGCACGGCAACTAAACTACGACGACGACGCTACACATCCGAAATAGACGATCGCTTTATTGTCTGATAAGATTTTGAAATAGGTGCGATTTTTGTGAAGCTGAGTGTATTTATTCATATCATCGACAAGAAATAATTGATATATAATTCATATGTACATGCAAAATCTATTATGAAGTGTAAATATTAATTACGTAGAAAAATCTCCGATGCTTTATTCTTATAAGAATTGTGAACTGTCTTGTTGATTACGCTTTTTTTTTTAAAAAGGACTGAATTTCTTTGTCCTGAACTCCATGCCCGATGAGAACGATTCATTATAGTTACCATATTTTAAATATGAAAATTGCAATTCAATTCATTATTGGGACGTATCTGCGAAACACATAATATCTTGTAATAATAATAATGTTTGTTTATTTCAGCTGAACAGAGCGGTGAGTGCAATACTCTATATTTCTAGCAATACTATTTTCCATATAAAAGCATAGGTACATCTAAATAAACTACAGGATAGTCAAATGAAAACCAAATATAATGGTAAACATATTTAGCACTTGTACTACGGTGGCTTGAAGGAAATTCTACATCTATTGTGTAGGAGCGCGCCCTGCCACTGGGCGACGGCCTGGACAAGACCTGTGTTTTCCGATCTCCGGTAGCGCAGACTCGTCCCGGCTACTCTGTGGCGCATCAAGGCAGCGAACCCATGCACCCTTCCTTCTGCGAACATCTGTGAGGCGCAGCATCGCCAAGGAAGGCCGAACAGCGCCCTGTATGCGTGGTTATACTGTACTTGCCTCTCTCCGTACTATTTGTCACTTAAGTAAGATTTTATACAGGGTGTCCGGGGTCTAAAGTTGGCGAACTTTACCCCCGAACACCCTGTTTAATTTAGTATTTTTTTGTTTTGTAATCTTAGTTTATATTTATCCAAATCAATGTGAATAGATTTATTTACTATCGTTATATAGTATGTTCTCACGCAAGTGAGATAATCTTGAACTAGGGACAATAATATTGTTTTGTCAATCGATTTACTACACTATTATCGTCACTATTCGATTAAATATACGTTAGTGCAGCAGCTTTCACACTTCTATATTTATGAGACAGTAAAGGCGCAAGAAGTATGAAAAAAGGTTAAAGTAGATTTGAATACACTTAAAATTTAATATGAAACCAAGTTCCTTTGTTCTCTAGAGAGAGTGTCCCGGGCAACGCTGCCACCTGGTCTTGGCTTCTCCTAGTAGTTCCCGGTGCAAATCAAACACGGATTACCTAAGTGAAATACTTACTACAAACTTTACTTCAAACAAAGAATCGGGTAGGTTTTTCTAAGTTTGACTTGACTAAGAATAATATGTTGACTTGTTGAGATTATTTTCAATTTTGAAACGTTTTTCAATTGATTTTTTGCTCTACATAAATAGGGAAATAATGTATTTTTGCAATTCTTTTGTGAAGGAATTAAAAATGTATACATTAAAGAAATAAGTTAAGTACATATTTCATGTACCTACACATTAAAAATATCAATAGTATGGATAATGTGAAGAAATTATATATATTACATTTTTAATTTATTTTTTTAATTATGTTCATTCGGTTTCAGTCTGTAAAGTATCAGTATATTATCTATTTCTGATATCAATATTGTTGTGAGTTTTGAATGAGAGTTGGATTTTGTTGTAGAGTTTAAAATGGTATGGGAAGCTTTTTTGCCAAAAACTTGTATTTATAGATACTTGTTGTGTCTGGTTGTTATTTGTTGAGTGTTATGTTTATGATTGTAAAGGAGTATTGTTTTAGAATAGAGTTGTTTAATTGACATGATAGTAAGTTTATTGAAGATTTCGTCAGTTTGTCAATAATGTTTGCTTTATTTTCACAAGACGGTAAAAAACAAAAATTGTTGTAATGTATTATTCTACGATATCTTTCTAATTTATATTTACAACACTTTCGCGTTAAAATAATCACCCTCAAGTCATATAAAATGAGGGCATTTCGCCAGCTAGATATGTTTTGACTAATGGATTGAATTCCTCGAAAGATTTGTTCGATATTGTATGTACATAATATCATTACCAGACATAACATTAATATATATTTTGGTTGTTATGTTTTTAATAGGCATCATCAGGTCAAATTAAAATAGTTAAATCTATAACGGTGGTTTCGGCAGTGGCTAGCGCTGTGGGCGTCAATTCTGGGGAATGTTTTTTGCGAATGAGTTACTTTATTTTAAGGTCTGTTTTTGGTAGGTAATAGTAATAATAATAGTTTTTATATTGTTTGCATAGCGCCGTTTTTGCGCAAAATTAGATTAGTTAAATTACTGCGCTAGTTTAATATTGGCTTTAATGTGACAGATGTAAAATCTATGTTTATTTTTCGGAATAACGGAGGTTTTACTCAATAAAGTATTTCCGAAAAATAAATATTCATTCTATACTTGCAAAAAAGTCAATAGATGTCGCACATTAAAAATAAAAAAAATAAGATAGGTTTATCTAAAAAGTCGCTGTCCAGATTGCATTTAATTCGGGTTGAATCTTGCGATCCTACATAAAGATAGTTGCAAATAAAAATGTGCGGTGAAAAAATGAAGACAATGTTGGTAGTTCTTATTCGAAGTATGATACAGTTAAAAGTGACCGAGGAGGATAGGGTCCCATTAGCTCAGTGGTAGAGCGGTGTCTCGGCAAGACAAGGGTCCTGGGTTCGAGTCCTACTTGTGACCGTATCCTTTGCTGATTTTTCTGTTTCAGTTTTTCGTTTAGAAATCGCTAATATTGTTTTCAATAATTAAAATCTATGTCCTTAAATTGCAAACCAGGATTAAACAGTTGAAGAAAAACTAAGTGTTACTGTTAATTTTTTTTATTTAAATAATTGTTTTTTTATGGTCCTGAAACGTTTATTTAAAAATAAAACTATATGTATTTTGAAAAATATTAAAGACACCATGCCAAACTAGAACTTCACTAGTTTTGTTTACTCCGCTTGGTTCGTAATACTCTTTAAACGTGGCAAAATTACGTTCTGAAGGAATTACCAAAAAGTGACTATGTAGGTGATTTGTGGGAAAAAGAACTTAATAAAGACAAAAATGATAATTTTGTGACAAATTATTACAAATACAGCCCAGAACTAAAATATCAACCAAATATCTCTCCAAAAATACACACGTAATGAAATACTGAAGACAATGTTAGCGATTACTAAACGAAATTTGGAAATAGAAAAAAATATGGTCGCATTAGGACTTGAAAAGTCCCTTTAATAATAATATCGTCTTCAATAATTACATATTACAATTTGAGGCTTTACTTATTAAGTTATTTTTTTAAATGTTTTTTATTATTTGCAACACAGTCTTTAGAAAAGATAATGAATGAAAATTAGTGTTAATAATGATTCTCTGTTTCCAAAGCGAAAGAAATATTGTGGCTTTAACGATCAGACGATTAAAGTTAAGAAGCATTATGACAATGAAAGTTGGAAATACTCAGTTAATAGTTTGCAGACTTTTACGCTCCGTTAAGATCTTCCCATCGCGTCGCTTTGCCGAGAGTAGGAGTAGTAGTAGTAAGTAGGAGAAAAGAGAAGAATTGTTGCAGAAAAATACTGAGGAGCTTAAGTATTTAGGAGTCAGAAGATAGGGATGCTTTTAGAGAAACTTTATTAATTTAAAAAAAGTTTTCGAAATTAGGTAAATTAATCTGACAAGTAAATGGTGAAAATGTAAGGGGGTGGTGCAACCGTTTATATTGCTTTAAAATCATCGGGCTACGTAGTGCTTTTATATCTGTTACTAAATGACATGCACTTACAACACAATATATCTCCTTTACTATTATATTCAGACATAATATAAACAGATTTAGATAGAGAGGACACAAAGGTTTCTCTTTACGTTTTAAAATTTACCGTAGCCGTACAGGTATAAATTGAAATAACTCCAAAAAACAGTATCCCAGTATTATAAATGACAGTATAAGTTAAAACAATCTTTATTAGACGTTTGACTAATTAAAAATATTTTTTAATTTCGCATAAAATGGAAAATAAATTTCACAAGATAAAAAAATTATCGGTAGGCGATTTTGAAAAACTTTTGCGTTTTTTTTTTAACATTTTGATATGCATAATGTCCATGTTTACTATTAAAATCTTAGAGAGTCATCTACTTTCAAAAACACTGTTTAATATTTTAAGATGTTCAGAAATAGAGAATCTATTTAAAATTGAATGTCAAGCGGGAATAATTTGTTCACATGATATTTTGTTGTCTAGACCCGAGGGATTAAATGACAAAACCAAAATGGTTCAATGATAATGTTATGTAAAATAATAATATAAATAACACTATTTTCCTGGTGCATATTTTTTAAGGAAAATAGATATATTATTATTGTAATATATTAATAATAATAATATATCGATTTTCCTGGTGCATATTTTTTAAGGAAAATAGATATATTATTATTGTAATATATTATTAATAATAATATATATTATTATTAATATATTATTAATAATAATATATATTATTAATAATAATATACATATTTTCCTGATGCATATTTTTTAAATACGTAATACACACGGTGTTCCGAATTTGTTAATTATTTAAATTGGTAATATAATAGTCAAAACAGCATTTAAGTATGTGTATAGTACATGTAACTGTATTAAGTATATTTGTAGTAGATGTTACCGTATTAATAATATGTGTGGTAGACGTTACCGTATTAAGTAAATGTGTAGTAGACGTTACCGTATTAATAATATGTGTTGTAAATATTACCGTATTAATAATATGTGTGGTAGACGTTACCGTATTAAGTAAATGTGTAGTAGACGTTACCGTATTAATAATATGTGTGGTAGACGTTACCGTATTAAGTAAATGTGTAGTAGACGTTACCGTATTAATAATATGTGTAGTAGCTATTACCGTATCAATTATATGTGTAGTAGATGTTACCGCATAAAGTATTAATAATATGTGTGGTAGACGTTACCGTATTAAGTAAATGTGTAGTAGACGTTACCGTATTAATAATATGTGTAGTAGATATTACCGTATCAATTATATGTGTGGTAGACGTTACCATATCAAGTAAATGTGTCGTATAAATATTTGTTTGTATAAATAATGTAGTAAAGTGAAAGAAATAGAAATAACAAAGAATTCATATAAATAAAATATATATATCCATACACGACCAAAATTATTAGAGTGATTTATTTTTGAGGTATTATACCGGGTTGCGTTAGTGTCCATCATCAGGGCAGTTGTAAAGTACACATCTGTCCTGATGGTAGCGCAGCAAGGCATAATATCCTAAAAATAAATCACTATGATCTTTCATAAGTCATTTGAAATTTTTTTGATAGAACATTAAATAATGCACGAAGACATATTTCATAGAAATTTTATTCCAACTTGTTATTTTCAACACTTTGTGATCGAGATAATTGCATGGAGAGTATTAGATGCAATGATTTTTTTTCCATTTTAAAATATAACCCGCAATGTAAAAAAGAAACAGGTATCGATAAATGGGATTTCGTCTTAATATTATATTAATAACAAAAGGATTCGTAAAAATTTTTATCAAATAAAAGCTAAATTGTAACCCTGATGCAAAAAAATAGCAACCAGGTTCAGCGGAGGGCAAAAATAATCGAACCTGTTTTCAATCACTTTTCTCTTCCTAGAATAACAACCAAAGTATGTTTTGTTTCTTTACGGCCCCTTTACCGAGAATTCGAATTGTGATCAAAAACCTATTATGTTCGGGACTACCTTCAAAAATATACATACTCTGTTTGTTTATCCGTGAAAACAATAGTTGGGGGAGAAAAGCTATACATGTTTTGATAAAATACTTCGGGGAGTAAACAAATAATTATAAAGGAAAACGCATTCACTTTAAAATAAATAAAGGGAAACTCAGCTGGAAACATGCTTAAAAAGACAAAAATTTGAGAATGATAATATACTTACGTTTACGTGTAGCCCCGTCAAGGGTGTGTCGATAACATATTTTGTTTTTAGATTTCAGCGATGTTCCTGAACAAAATGGTTTCGGTTTGCATTTTTGCGGGACTCGAACAGATTTTGTAATGGTCTCTCTATTCTCTAGGACTAGGCCATTCATAATCCTCGTGGGAAAAGCCTTAAGGATCCAAGAAGTATAAATTATAGTCAGCTGAAACTCTAAACCTTTGTTCTAAGCAATGGGAATAGCACCGAACGAAACAAAACCAAAGTTATTGTTTGAATTTCAATGAGAATAGGATTAGAACCACTGTTGTATGGCATCGAAGGAAATCCCGGAAAATAAAGGAAAATATTATATACTGTGTCCGCAACAGTTAGCATAAAATACACCAAAAAATAACAAAAAACGCAACGAATCGTTTGTAAAGGTTAAAATCAAGATTACATTCCTAACTAAAGCAAAACCAGGTTTACTGACCTACCGAGGTACAGAGTGTGTATAAATAATTAAGAGTATGAACAAAATAGGTAGATTGACTTTCATTAAAAAAGAAAAGGGATCTTTATAACAAAAAACTACGGAGGAAATGAGGGAGAAACGTAGAGAACTAAATAGAGAAGTAAATTTGAGAGTTTAAGCCGGGTATAAGCAAATCATCAGAACGATAAAATGAGATATTAGAAAATCAGAAAAATCTAATGCTATTTAATCTATGCTTGCTATCCGCATAATATTTACCTTAATGCTTGTTGTTCTATTTCGCATAGCATTTACCTTAGTGCTTGTTGTAATATTCCGCATAGCATTTACCTTAGTGCTTGTTGTAATATTCCGCATAGCATTTACCTTAGTGCTTGTTGTAATATTCCGCATAGCATTTACCTTAATGCTTGTTGTTCTATTTCGCATAGCATTTACCTTAGTGCTTGTTGTAATATTCCGCATAGCATTTACCTTAATGCTTGTTGTTCTATTTCGCATAGCATTTACCTTAGTGCTTGTTGTAATATTCCGCATAGCATTTACCTTAATGCTTGTTGTTCTATTTCGCATAGCATTGACCTTAGTGCTTGTTGTAATATTCCGCATAGCATTTACCTTAATGCTTGTTGTAGTATTACGCATAAGATATACCTTAATGATTGTTGTTATATTCCGCATACCACAAAAAATGTTTAAAAAATATCATTTTCTGATATTTGGACATTTCCCTATTTTGGTGTCGGTATCTTGTTATTGAAAAGTTGTATGAAGCTTCTTACAACAGTTGTAATGAACCAGCCAAATATACAAATACATTAGCGTGATGTTACGTCGTGTACATATTAGTTAAGGCGATGCACTACGTAGTAATTTAAAATCATGTGTTTTTGGTTTGAAAATTTGGTCGCCTAGAAATGTTTCAGATGCTTTAATTAAATACTGCGAGTAGAATACATCTTGGCCTTTGAAATAATCGAGTATTTTTTAGATAAGTCTTTTTATAAGCCCAGAAAAAAATAATGTATAGGCCTATGAAAACTGCTTTAAAGTTCAAAATCTCCTACTTACGAACCCATTTTCGGTTATGGTTGTATTGTATAATGTGGAAAATTAAGTTATTTATAAAATGATCGAAAAACATTTAAATATTTGTGTCTTAACATCCACAAAATAAAATAAAAGGCACTTTTTGGCCATGTTTTTTTCTTACATAAATCAAAACAGGTGGATGGTGTGAAGCGGGAATTTAAGCCTTATCGCCATCTACGTAAGGTGTGTTATTGATAGCGGCTCGATTTAAAATATTACACGACGTAATGCATCGCCTTAATAACGTAAGTGACATAAATATTATTACTAGAGATTGAACTTAATTACGGAAGATAGCAGCAAGCAAAATTAACTAGATCCCTACCATTTACGGTACTAGTTGAAAAATGATTATAATTTGACTTTTTTTAGGTCGGTCCTATCTAGTAACAAAGTATGAAAAGTTGTCCCCGTCACTAACGAATGAGCCTGTGTTGTTTTTCTGGGTCTCTCGGCCCTTTGTATGGCTTCTCAATAGGAAGTAACAACTGACTATGGCCTGTGTCACTCCTGTCATAGATGATGCCTCACTAATGAGAAAAAACTTTTGTACACTCTGAATTAATCTGCAATAAAATACAAAACAGGACAATTGGGTTTTAATGCTGGAGAACTGAGCTCTAAGCGATTTTTTCCGTTGTGATAGACGTAACCAATTAAGAAACGTTCGTATAAATGCTAAACTTATAAAAGTATAACAAAACAGGGGTGCTCCGTTTTAAAAACTAATTAAATATTATTTTTGTTGGAGACCGGGTTTCGCTTGATTCCAACTTCATCTGTGCTCTGAATTCAACAATTGATATCAATAAAGGTTAGTGGTCATGATTAAATTCATTAAACCAGATTTCACACAGTATTTAGTATGTTTGATGATTGATCTCCGTTTTAGTTGTAAATCTGTTCTTGGTTATACAGATTTTTAAACCAATTTTTGTGTAACAGAGCCGTAAATATTCTTCTCATCTGTTTTCGAATAGTTTCTTGCACAGTGAAAAATGAATCTTACTAATTTATTAAGAATCTCTTAAAATTATTCGTAATCCCGTTAGAAACGGGATTGCAGCCCTAGGCGAATTAATTAATAGGTTTTCTGATACACTTTTGGTAAATGACCAATTATTATCACAATGTCGGAACACGTGTTAGTGAAAATCCTAATATTTTCGCATTTCGTCATTATATATGATCAAGGCATGAACACGTGTTCCGATGTATTTACTAAAAGTTTATAAGGAAAGTGCTTGCGATCTCGTTTTTAACCGAATTACCAATAATTTGAAATAAACAAAATGTGCAATTAGACTATAAATACCATGGATTATTTTTTTTTAATTCAGTACCAGAAAGTATCCGAAATATAAATACCAACAAAGATTATAAAATTCATGTTAACAATCACTATAAAAATATAAGCTGGCATATACATAAAAAAATAACGAACTAAATGACACATCCCCCAGAGTCTACATTTATTATGGTGGTACCTCTTATGTATAAAATAAGGTAAAATAATTACATGCCTTCCGTAAATTATGTAACATTATTTTTTTAATAAACATTTAAAAAAATAAACTGATTTCTCAGTGTGGCTATTAATTTTTTAAAACCAGTCACTTGATATATCAAAGGAATCTTAATTGACCAGCCTCGATATTAAATTAGGGCAACATTCGTTAGTATTATATTAGATCTGCCTTCATAAAAATAAACTTTTGTTTTATTTTACATATAATTTCACATGACAGAGTGTTTGCTCTCTACGAAAATTTTATTTAATTGAACACACTGGCGGATTCAGATTAAATGGAAATATAATATTCAACCAGACCAGAACTATCGAGCTTTTAAATCAATGTGAAATGAGAAACTTCTACGAGTTTTGCGTTGATCTTGTGTGCCCCAATTCATGTGGGAATAAGTTTTTAAGAGCAACAGCAAAAGAGAATGTGTGTATACTGTATTTAGTTGTTATCTTTAGATGTCAGATTAGGAAGTAGATTAATACATGTCAGCCTTACTAATAAACGCGATGAATGTTTTGTACAATTATGTAATTTTTTTTACTAATATAGACTGATATATAACGCCCATTAAATAGATCATAGAAATATATGTACACTGTTTATACAGTCAAATGAGGTTTTTTATCTGTTGAATAAACTTGAAATATCTGATCGAATTTCGGAATATTTCCAAGGTATTATAAATGAGCTATATATTTCGTCTTTTCGAAGACGTCGTCAAAGAAAATGCCATTTTTAAAAACTAGATAAAATCACCCATCAGATTTTTTTTAAATTTTAAATATACTTCAATATTAATGAATTGGAATATTTTAATTTCAAATATAAATTTGATAAAAAAACACTTTATTTTATTTTTACTACAAACGTAGAAAAATAACTAATATCCAAAATAACAAATATATATGTATTTATTTCAAAAATATCACTTTCGCATAGTTCTTGTTAACGCGGTAACAGTTAATTAAAATATAATACGTCAGAAATAAACTAACATTTTCAAGACGGGAACCCCAAAGTGCGGCATTGTCAGTTCTTTCGCAGCCAGCTAAAGACATTTTTAATTAGTAATAATTCTAAACAGAAATTGTACAGTCTTTATCCAATGTGGAACTGAAATTTTGTTTAACGATTAGGAAGTATTTTTTTATTAGAAATAGCTGACAATAATTAGAACACTTATTTAGCTCTTAAAATCTTTATATATGTTATCTTAATTCGTAATCATTATCGCCAATAAACATCAAATGTTGCGCTAAGCTACGACTTACAATGCTTATTGGAACTAAGGATTGTAGTAGGTACTCTAGCTGAAACTTTATCAAAAAGCTCGAAATGATTGTTCGAAAATGATAGTTGTTTTTCACGGATAGGTAATATTATAAACCGGATTTGTGGCACTTGAAAGAACGATAATTGAGGATTTAAAATTCGGAGAATATTATTAACAGGAATCAGTTCTCAATTTAGGTTCTCTAGGTTTCATCAAAGCAGATATTATTCACCATTCAAGACGTAATTATTACTACGTATCTTTTAAATCTCACGGGAAATTATCATTCCAATTTCGAAGAAAGCAATTTAAATAATGTTGTGTTAAAATATAAAATTTTTGGTAAGTTACTTATTAACTACTTCATAGCTTGTCTGAATTATTTTTCAGATAAGAACCTAGTTCCAATTTAGAAAATGACACTTAAATTCAATGAAAATTTGAGTTTATTGAATAAGATATCATTCAGAAGAAATCGCGCAAGAATAACGGATATCACAGACAACCGAAATTAGTATGTTTGGTGATCTATATCATGTGAATAAAAAACAAAATAAAAGGATAATGTTGATGTTTTAGCAGATATTTATTTTGTAATTATCTTGAAAATTGAAGTACACGGAGTAAAATGACAATATTGCTAATTTATTAAGAATTTTCAAATTATTGGTATGTACGGTTAAAAATGGGAAAGAATGAATCAACAGGTTTCCTGATAAACTTTTTGTAAATTAGGAATATATATTATCATGATGTCGGAATACGTGTTTCCTAAATATGTTTGAATTGGTTCCACGATAACTCAACACAGTGACAATTCAACACACTTTTAAAAAGTGATATAAAGTCATTAGAAATTTTTTAATGAACAGCACAAAGGATAACTAATTATTAAAAGCAATAATTTATTATTATTTTTACAGAATCGTCGCAACAAAGAAAATATTAAGTTTGATTTGATTCACTTTCAACTTCTCAGACGTTTATTGACACCCGCCTAATGAATTCCCTGAAGATTTTCACAAAAAAAAAATAAAAACAAAGATTACCTTTTTCGATCGACGGAATTAAATCAACGATATAAAAATGTTATTCACTGCCGAGTAATGCAATACGTTTGCAGAATAATTCAAAGATAATAATATTGATTCGTCAGCAAGGAACGGTACACATTTCGAATATTCTCGGGAATATTTATTCATATTGCACGAGAAGCAATATGACCTTGCAGTAGGAGTAAGAAAATTATTTCTCTTTGTATATTGCCAATACTGTTTTATGGTGGAAAATGACATCCAATACTACAGTTATGGTGATAGGAAAGTGGGAATAATAAGAAGACACCGATTTATTGAAGAAGATAGGTACTACGAAAAAACTGTATAGCGGCCAAGAGAGTCGTTAATTTTACTTACAAGAACAATGGAAATGTCGAAATGATAAATTTATACACCTAACGAATAAAAATATTAATTATTATTACCAAAAGGTAGTTAAAAGATTCTCACCAAACGTTCATTAATTAGAAATGTTTTATGAATAGCTCTTTTAAACACTTGAAAAATGTGTTTAAATACTTGAAATATACCTAATACTTTACACGCGTTTCGCTATTCAAGGCTTTTTAAAAGTATTACACAAAACGTATTTTTCCTGGAAATCTACTTTTGAAATTACGAAGCTATTTGACAAAAAAAAATTAGTTTGGGCAATTATTAAAACCGCTAAAGTAAGCGCATACTTTGAGCAAGAGATTGGAGATGGCGTGATCAAATAATTTTTCTGCAACCAAATCAACCACAAAATATAGGGAGGTACTCATTCCATAGAAAAATTACCTTTTTTAATTTTAAACTTTTTATTTTAAACCTCATATCTGGATTATATTTCATTATATATATTTTTAATTTAGCTCCAATCAGCAAGCCCGAGGAAAACAATTTCCTTAAGAGTCTATGTCAACTTTGTAGTTGCCGTTTGGAGGGTATTTTAAGAAAATTATGGAGAAGAAATTCTGGTAAAGGTATGAGGGGTGGGTAGGAATATGTCATTCAGTGTGTCCTGGATTGACAGACCTATGAATTCATCCCTCATGGATCAAGGGAGTCCGGCTGGAGGGGTCAAAGAGACATCCTCTCCCGGACTCTCCCCATCACCAGCCATACTGTTGGTGGGCAGAAGAATCCGCCGCCAAAACCTGGGAAAACCTCACCACTTAGACTGAGGAACTTACTTACCTACGGCATGGCAGGGGTGTGTTGGTTATCCAATAAATATTTCCCGTGGCGGCGGTACTTAGATTGAATCACCGATACAAAATTGAATTTGTATGCCTTTCTTGAAAGATTCAAGTTCTCATAAGGAGAAAATTATGTTATCATATTTATATTAGGTATATACAGGCGCAAACAAACAATTAATCTTAATATTTGAAAGCATAACTTATAGACTCCCACAACACGGTGATGACCGAAGCCTTCCATCGCGCCACTCCTGAGTGATCTTCAAGATCACGCATCATATGGGATATGTTGGATTGTACTAACCTCCCCACATCCTGGAATAATAATAATAGTTATTATTAATAAAACGATTTATTGATATTCATATGGGCGCAAAAATACAATTCGTCTTAATATTTTTAAGCATAAATTGCAAAGTGTGTTTTTTATGTTTTTTCAAATAATTAAATTAGCGCCAACTATGAATGAGAAGCTTATGAATAATTTTATATTTAACTTGTAAAAAGTATTTAATTAAAAATCAAACAAAACATTTCTACAAAACTTATTGCACGTCCGGTAAATTGTATTACATGTGGTGTTAATGTCCCAAGTTGTAGATTGCTATATTCTGTATGACTGTCTGGTCCATAGTTCTCCAGACGAAGCTGCGATGAAGGTGATAAAGAGACGGCCATAATTCTTGATTAGTCCCGGAGAGGAGTGTTTGGCGTGGCTCTAATTCAATTATCCTCACAGTTTGGTGCTTTTATCTCGCACTGATCTGCGGTCATCACTCATCTCTGGAATAGAGGGGGGGGGGGGGGGGGAGACGGAAGATGTGGGGAGATAGGAGATAGGTCAAGGATGTTAAACGGCAAGAAGCCAGAGATGATATAGGGCGGGTTACTCTATAGGAGCTAATGAAAATTAAATAAACTTAAATTAATCAAATATTTGGGGGAGTTTCAATTATAATTAAATTGATCTATGGCATACTACTGGAAATTTGTCAGTTTTATAACACGAATATACTAATAAACCATGTTTCATGATTTAATTTATTGTTTTCTAGAAGTCTACTGTAATATATAACACATACGCATATTTTTAAATAATATGAAAAACATTATTACCATGATTTAAATAAATGTCTGCTTAATACAATATTACGTATGTTATTTTTTAATATAACAAGCAAACCGGTTTCGGCGCTCCCAGATCTTGTATTGTCTTACAAAATTTTTAAATATATATTTTTTTATTTTTGCTACAAGGTGTCCGGGGGTAAAGTGCACAAACTTCGCAAGGAACTTCGTAGTACGTAGATTCTACGTGATGTTAGAAGTAAAAAAAAAATTCTACAAGAAAATTTTTTTTCATAGAAGAATATTATTTTCTACATACAAACAATTCAACGTTTGTACCTGAAAAGTCCTTAAAACGTTGAAATTTAGAAAAAAGTTACACACTTTAATTTTAACTTTACTTACGTATAATCAATCACCTTACATTTTGCACCCTTGACCTTCTAAATAGAAATGAAGTCACTGTCTATATGAAATTTCGAAGTACCACCCTCACCCCCCACTTTACCACCCCCTAAAGCTCAATTGATATACTTTTTGATGATATTTTGAAAACATGGCTTTCAAAATAATACTGTCGACATATTTGATTCATAAAACTCTGTGTAAATTCCGGGCAACGCCGAGGACTTATTGGTGTTGACATATAAAACTAGGCCTCAAAACTGCCCAAATTTCATCACGCATTTTGAGTGAATTTTTACATTCAAACAATTTGACGCACATTGATCGGTATAATTTTCCAACCGTTAGTTAAGCGGAGGCCCTAAGAGTGAAAAAATTCCGACCGACTACACCCGGACCAAATTAGATTTAAGATTGGCCGATGGTGAGAATTGCTATTTCGAAATGAATTAATGGGAAGAATGAGCGAAAAACATCTGTCTACTATAAAATGGGCACACATTGAAATAACATATTATTTCAACGTATTATTTCTGGGCGAGGAAGATTATTCTCCTACGATTCATATGGTTCGGATATTAAAAATAATTTATATTAGCCGCCGATGTTTATTACAACATTTTTTTTATATTCTTGCAAAGGAAGATTAAAGAATTTTGCAGTTTATTTAGGACCACAAAAACAAAACACTTTTATGTTTTCCTGTATTTCAAAGACCTGAAAATATTTTCAAAAAACCACATTATCTTTCGGTAATTTTTGCGCTTTGTTCTGCCGCTATTTCCACAAAGTGCTTACTGTATTATTTACATTACATTACCCTACACAGTTATTCCTATAATTACATGTTATATTTGCAGTAAGTATCAGAACGGAAAATATTCTCAATATCTTAGTTAAAAACCAAAATTCAGAATCGAAACATTGCATGAAATTGCTTCAGCTGTGTTTGGTGACCAGATACCAATAGCCAGGTACTTCCCCACTTTACCCTCCCTACTAATATTGCTAATTTATTAAGAATCTCTTCAAATAATTCCTAATGAATTGATAGATTTCCTTATAAACTTGTAGTAAAATACAAACGTATTATCACGATATCGGAATACGAGTTCATAAAATTTCTAATATTTTCGCATTTCTTCATTGTGTATTATTAAGACAAATGCAGGTGCATGAACACCTGTTCCGATATATTAGGAATTAACTAAAAAAATTTCAGTTTTAACCGGATTACAATTTTTTTTTGTTTTTAAAGTTAACAATATTATTTTTTCTCCGTGCAAGTCTCTCTGGCTCCAGACGGTTAAGGAGCAGTTGGGACTTTTGTATGGTATTCACATAAAAATAATGAACTCTATACAGGAGGTCCTTTTATTTGTCATCTTGTCAACATGTCATGCGAAGGGTATATTTGAGGAAAGAAATTGCAAAATTTTAATCATTTATAAATATTCCAAAGTTTATATTAAAAAATGCTACATATTTTTAAAGTATTTTATAATATCTTCTATCGCTAATATTGTAATATACAAAATATTGCGTTCGATAGTATTTTCTATTCCCAAACTCAAAGGACGGTTGTTATTTCGATTCTTGGTCGCACAATTAGACCTAACATCATATTTCATTGGAATTTAATATACCATCACTTTTTTTGCCGTTTGATATGCAAAGTGTAAGTAATAATGCTGCATAATGCAGACTGCATCAGAATATAAATTCAAGCAGGGGATTCCCTTCACAATACTCTTTACGTTTGTAGTTTGAGAGAGTTGGTCGCTTTTGAGTCATGATTGTATTATCATAATAATGCTAAAAAGACGAAGTAGGGAGATGAACCATCGCAATATACATATAAATACATTGTGTATGCAGACGTATGATATGTTTAAGATGGGAAGATGGGGGAAGTAGATGAGATAGGATGCTGTTTGTTACGAGGACAAGAGACCATAAGATACACACAGATGTGGCCGTTTCCACTGTACTTTATCATAAGAATAGCACGACTTAGATGGGACACATGGGCATGCAAAGGAGTAACGGGAAAAGAATGCCAAGTATAATGTAAAATAAAAAAAAAATGAATAAAATTACGACGGTTGAATAGTTCACTGGTTTTGTGAAAAATGTTTTTATTTTTTTACTTTCTATTTTTTTTATTTAGATAATTTGTGTAGCACCGTTTTTGTGAAAAATCACCTCAAGGGAGCTGTGCATTTTTTCCGAGACTCTATCCTACTACTAACTACAGGTAATCTTAATATATAAAAATTCAGCCGGCGTATTTTCGCGCTCGCAAAACTCGAAGAGTAGAGTACCGATATGGCTGAAAACTTCAAATTTTGTTCTTATTAGTGTTTAGAGTGTTTAGAGAGTGTTTTGAATGGTAGAAGAAGTCGGAGACGCCCGAGGGAAAGAGGGCCAATATCACGAATGAGCATTATGCTCCACAAAAATATACATATTAACGTTTAATGTTATAAAAGAATTTCGATACCACATATTGTCTGTGTAAATTAAAAAAACAAAAGATCCATTTGTTTCTTTAGTTCGATGAACTATTTGTGTAAGTATGCATGGTTAGATAGTATGTTAAGGGGGTATTTGCAAAAACCGAAATAATATTACGGGGCGGAGAGGAATGAAGTAAGTTTGAACGGGGAACACGCGGCGACTTGCGCTGGTCAACTCAGTTCGAGCGGCAGCGATGAAATTCACTAGATGGTACCCATGAGTAAGGTTTGAACATGAAACGCTTAATAATGAGCGTCTTTCAAATAAAGTTTATTGAGTTGAGTATGCATTTTTTAGGTAAATTTCGATAGAAGAATTGCAGAAGGAGCTCATGATTTTATGAGATTTAGATGAGATTATCAGATTTCTATCAAACTTATTTGATAAATTATCGATACTATCAACTACACTGCTAGACGGTAAGCAGTACCTTATGACTCGTAACCGACGTGTTCTTCATTGACAGATGTCAAAACAATACGGTATTTATTTTCATAATATCTGATCATAATTATATCTGAATATATTGGCAAGATAAATAAAATATCGGTCATTTTCAATATTTATTATTATTTTTTACAAAAAAGTTACATAAACAAATAATTATGTAATGTAAAAAGCATAAGATTCAATTTTTTATATAAAAGCCATCATTTATTATTTTATCAGTTAGGAATAGTAAAAATAATTTACATAATAATATACTAGATGTCATTACAAAACAAATCAATAATATAATCGCTCCCAATCAGCAAGGCTTTATCACAGATAGAAACACTTTCAGTAACTTAATCATTTATGAAAATTATGTAACTGATTCCCTTATCCACAAGCATCGGGTGGATTCGATATACACTGATTTTTCCAAAGCTTTTGATATAGTTAGGAGACATATTCTTGTGAATAAACTAAGTCTTTTGGGCATTAAAGGAACCTTATTGATCTGGATCAACAGTTATCTTAGTAAAAGAAAGCTTTGTGTTAAAATAAATTCTGTAGAATCTTACATCTTCGAATCCATATGTGAAGTTTCCCAAGGATCTCACCTCGGACCAACTCTGTTTTTATTATTTATAAAAGACATTGTTGGTGTATTTAAAGATGTACAAGTTCTGCTCTTCGCTGATGATTTGAAAATATATAGAATGATACGTACTGGTGTGTAAGAAGTTATGTAGTTGTTTTTTATGTTAGTGTAAAAAATGATTGTCGAAGGACCTTGAGTGATTGAGCAATGCCCACTGCACATAAGATAATATTTGTTGTATGGATACAGGAAGGACTCACCATTAGGAAAGGGGCACTTGTTTCTTCCCGTCTTTTCTTCACAACAATGTCACTTAACACAAGCGGATTGCACTATATCGTCGCGAATAATAATTTCGTAAGATAAGGGAGACGAGATCTCGATCGGATGCGGTTTTATTGTTAGCGGTTCGGGTTATTGCAACATACTGACAGATTACCAAATGGCACATAAATTTAGCAGGAATAGGAAGGAAGGTAGGACAAAGGATAACAATACTATCTCAGTACAGTGGTCGCAGGTATGTGTATATCTGTGCATGAGATGTATGTATAAATTAATGTCTATTGCAAATTGGCCCAACCATGCCCCCCGCCTGGAAGGGGATGAAAGAATCCACTTCCATAAACCATAAAAAGGTCAGAACGCTTTAACGTTAAAACGAACAAAATTGTAGTAACACGCGGTAAAATTAGTATTAATTTGTAAAAAGGTCAGAAAAATGTTAATATGTGATGCTATTGTATTAATTTAGTAATAAAATTAATCAGCGGTAAATTTAAACTAAATTAAATAGAATAATGTAGAAAATAAAAAAACAGGGCCATAGATGTACCATCTGATGACCAAGTTGCCAAGGACTATTATTGCGACGGTAAAGGGCAGAGTTTTACTACTGCTCTGCGGTATATGCCAGTATTCGTTTTGACATCAGCAACACGGATTACTCCGTCCAAACCGGGATATACGTTGACTATTATGCCAATAGGCCATTGAAGAGGCGCAATATTATCACACTTGATCATTACAATTGTGCCTGCCGTTACCGGGTTTGAACTCGTGTTCCATTTCTGCCGCGATTGTAAAGTATTTAAATATTCCATACGCCAGCGGTTCCAGAAAGTCTGGACGAGATGATCAACGAGATGCTTCCTTTGCAGTAAGTTTACGGACTCGTTGGACAAGTCAGCGGCGGGTAGAGATTTTAACGGCGTAAGTGTTAAAAAATGCGCGGGTGTTAAAGGTAACGGAGCTGAAACATCGGTGACACTAAGTACCGACAGCGGACGTGAGTTTAAAATTGCTTCAATCTGAGAAAGCACTGTCTGCATCTCTTCGTAAGTCAGTAGAGAGGTGCCTACGATTTTATTTAAATAACTCTTCAGGCATTTAATGTTACTTTCCCAGATTCCACCAAAGTGTGGAGCTTGAGGAGGATTCATTTTCCATTCGATGCGGTTTTCCCGTAGATTATTTGAGAGTTCCTTCTTATAATTACGAGACTCTATTAGATCGAATAAAGAGTTTAAATGAGACTTAGCTCCCACGAAGTTCGTTCCATTATCGGAGTATATTACACTCACAGGACCACGTCTAGATAAAAAACGCTTGAAAGCGTTGAGAAAGACTTCGGTGGAAAGATCTGAAGCGAGTTCGATATGAACTGCACGGGTCACTAGGCAGATAAATATGCAAATGTATGCCTTTTGACTTCGGACCCCCCGACGTCTATAAGGGATTATTTGAAGCGGGCCAGCGTAGTCAACACCTGTGTGTAGAAAAGCCTTGGCTTCGCGGACGCGACAAGCGGGTAAATCTCCCATTATTGGGAATTGTGGTTTAGGCTTAACCTTGAAGCACGTATTGCACCGGTGCACGCGCTTCCGGACCAGATTACGCGAGGAAAGTATCCAGAATCTTTGTCTCAGCAGAGACATGAGTAAAGTGGGACCCGTATGTAAGTTCTTGATATGATAGTAATCTATTATTAAATCGACTACATGATCACGCGCGGGTAATAGAATGGGATGACGACTGTCAAATTCTATTTCAGCGTTTTTTAATCTGCCTCCTACCCTTAGAATACCGTGATGAAGAAACGGATTCAATTTTGCAATAGCTCGCCGAATCTTCTTCCCATCATTGACTGCCTTTATATCTTCGGAGAAATGTTCTTGCTGTATTGATTTTATAACAGCTATTTCTGCAGTTAAGATATGACTTAATTCGAATGTTCGCGGTAATTTCTTGATGAAACGAAAAACATAGATTACAATCCGAATTAATTTTGGCCATGAACTAACACGAGTAGCTAGTGCACACAGTAAAGGTGGAGCAATTGTTTTGAGGCGGTTATTGTTTTGAACGGACATCAAAACTTTAGTTTTCAGTTCGGGTGGATCAGATACAGATTTCGAATCAAAACGCTGTAAAGGCCAATCATTTTTAGGTAACTGAGCGAATGCGGGGCCATTAAACCATAACGGATGGTCTATGAGTTGAGCGGGGGTAAGACCACGCGACAGGCAGTCGGCGGGATTGTCTTTCCCTTTTATATGATAGAAGCATTCAGCCCCCAGGTGTTTGTGTATTTGTGACACACGATTGGCAACGAAGGTCTGCCATTTAGCAGGCGGTGAATTTATCCACGCTAGAGCAACCGTGCTGTCGCAAAAAGCTAATGTCGTATGAGCTCTTGAATTTGATGCGTAGGTATTACTGACCGTATGCATTAATCGCGCAAGTATTAGCGCTCCACATAGTTCTAATCGCGCAAGTGAAACCGTCTTAGCGGGAGCGACTTTGGATTTGGCACATAATAAACTAATTGTGATTTTATCAGTATTCGGACAGTAAACATGTAAGTAAATAACACCTCCGTATGCGCGTTCACTTGCGTCTGAAAACCCGATAAGGGTTAGTACACATTGGTGTTCGATTCCTACAAAACGAGGAATTTTAATAGATTGCAGCAATGGCAATTCTTTTTCAAACTGTCGCCAAAGCGTGACAACAGTTCCAGGAGGAGTATCGTCCCAATCAAGCTTGTATTCCCAAAGAGACTTAATTATAAGCTTGGCTAATAATACAACTGGTGCAACGAAACCCATCAAATCCCAAAGACGAGCAATCGTCGAGAGAATGTTTCGTTTAGTACAAATTCTTTCGTTGGAGTTTACAACAAATACGAAATTATCTGAAGCGGGTATCCAATGAAGCCCTAGTATTTTAAGGTTTTCATCAGGATTAAATTCCACATGTTCCTTAACACGACGAGCTGAAGGAATCGTGGACAAAAGATTAGGAGAATTGCTAGAGAACTTTACAAGGTCAAATCCTCCAGAAGCGAACAGCTGAATTAATTCCGTCGATAACTCGGAGGCTTCCTCGACCGACGAACAACTGGTGACGAAATCGTCCATATAGAAAGAGCCATTTTCCACCAAGTTTGCAGCAAGTGGAAAACGAGGTCGTTCATGCGACGCGAGTTGGCGCAGTGTAAGCATTGCCAAAAATGGGCTGCAAGACATGCCGAATGTGACGCGATTAAATTCGAACAATTGTAAAGGGTCGCTATTGTTAAATCTATAAAGTATTCGCTGATAACGACGGCATTCTTCTTGCACTACAATTTGAAGATACATTTGTTTTATGTCGGCGGTTATAGCTACTGCAAACAATCGGAACTTAAGTATAATCCGAAACAAATCACCTTGTAAATTCTTACCGGTATGTAGAATGTCGTTGAGCGAGTAGCCCGAATCGGATTTCATGCTCGCGTCCAGAACCATGCGGATTTTAGTAGTTGATTTATCCTCGCGAACTACAATATGATGCGGAATGACGTAATGGGGTAAGTCAGTATTATCGACAGGCGAAATGTACCCTTTCTGTAGGTATTCGCGCAATATTTTGTCATACTCTAATTTTATAGCGGGTTGAGCGATTAGTCGGCGTTCGAGAGATCGGAACCGGCGCTCAGCGGCTGGCAACGATTCACCGAGGATAGAAGGACTGTTGCGAAACGGCAACGCAACAATGTAACGACCTGTCGTGTCACGGGAAGTGGTGAGTTTAAAAGTCTCTTCACATTCCTGTTCATCAGGCGTTAAAAACTTCTCGTCTGGAATGTCTTCCAATTCGAAGAAGCGCGAAAGGCAAAAGTCATCATTTTTCGCAAACGTACAAAATGATGGTGTGGCGTTTATACTTGGGGTCTCAGTCATCGTTGGAGCAGTGCCCAGGATGAGATAGCCCAAAGTAGTTTCTATAGCAATTGGCTGGCCGGGATAACCTGATATTTTGTGTGCTTTAAAAATGCGAGCAAACATGTCACATCCCAAGATAATATCGATTTCACCGGGCGTGCAGAAAGTATTATCTGCTAAGGGCAAATTGTCGAGATACGACAACGAGGCGCGGTTGACGTTAACAGTAGGCAACTCACTAGTTATAGTTTCTACTACATAAGGTTCAATCATATACGAGTGAGTGTCGTCGTAGCGGGAGTATAATTTTAGACAAGTCATGCCCTTTGTCAAATTTCTTGAGTCGCCTATTCCCGTGACGTAAGTGCCTTGCGATGATCGCACCGTGAGATTCAAACGTAAACAGCATTTACGCGTAATAATATCCCTTTGGGAGCCGCTATCTATCAGAGCACGTATTGTCTGCACCTGGCCCTTAGCATCTCGGGTAGTGCAAACGGCAGTTCCTAAGAGTGCAGTAGTATTTGCTCTAGTAAATGAATTCGTCACGCACAGTGACACCGGGCTTGCAGAATTTGAATCGTCATTATCGACATCTGCTTGCGACGCGGGAGACGGTATTTGGTCTCGTTGTGGTTTATGCTGATCAGTTTGTTTGAAATGCAACAAACTATGGTGGTTGAGAGTGCATGATTTACACGTACTCTTTGATTTGCACGCTTTTGTGCCGTGCCTAGTACTGAGGCAGTTCACGCAAACTCGTATATTCGATGACTTGATTAAATTAAATCGCTCGCGTGGTTCTAAACCATTAAATTTAGAGCATTGATACAAAGGGTGCGATCCCCTTTGACAACAAAAACAAATTTCGACAAAGTGATTGTCGCCTTTTTCGACATTAATAAATGTCTTTGCGGAATTATTATTATTTGAGCCAAGACGGCTCGACGCAGGTTGTGCGATTTGCGCGCGATTAAGAATTCGTTGCTGTCCTCTAACAAAATCAATTAAATCAGAGCTGGACGGGAAACTTTCATCATTCCGAATAGACGATTCGAAAGCCTTCACTGTCTCTATGTCAAGACGTTTAAGGCCCAGTTGTAGCAATATAAATTCTGTGAGATCCTTGATTCGTAACTGTTTCAGTGCGGCAATGTTAGTCGCGTATGTATCTGCAAATTTTTCTAGCGAAGCGGGCGTAACCGAAGTAACAGCAGGTATTTTCAGCAATCGATCAAAGTATGACTCAGCGAGAACGCGTGGATCATTATATTTGGTGCACAATGCGTCCCATATCACTTGATAATTTGTACCGGTAGGTGTGATAGTTTTGCAAATATTTAAAGCTTTTCCCGTCAACTTGGACATCAGATACTGCATCTTTTCTGAATTATCCAATGAATTATTTGAATGGATAACCGAGATATAAGTCTCATAGAAAAGAGGCCAATTTTCTAATTTTCCGTCAAAGCACGCTATTTCTAAAGGCGGTAATTTAATTTGACGGCGAGGTTTTTCAACTGGATTGGCCAGCATGTTCGCTTCGGTATATTTAATAATGCCGAAAATTTCCTCAAAAGCATTTAATTGAGAATATTCAGCGACTGCTTCTGGATTCAATTCCAGTTCACAATTAACCTTTTCATCTAGAAGCGTTATAAATTCGGACCGAATTCTTTCTAATGTACTTGCGCCTGATAAGAAAGATTGCCGATTGCTAACACTATCAGAAGCCTTCTTCATCTTGTCAAAGACTGATTGTAAACATCCAAAACTAGCTGCCAATTTTGCATTCAAACGTTTCAAAAGTCTTTCTTCCCGAGACCCGGACGAGCTTGTAGCCATTTCTGATTCTGGTTATTTTATTATTTAATGCGGTAAAAAATATTATAATAATAATATTTATATAAAATAAATTGGTTAATATTCAATTATTATTCAATAAATTAACTTTTATGCCCGTAGGGTTAACTCAGTGCGGGTGCCGTGAAGGGTTAAGTATAGATAATGCCGGTAGAATAAATTTATCACTTTACGTCTGATTAAAGTATTATTCTTTTTATGTGTAATACATCCAATACTGGGATGTATTTCAATAACTAAATTATTTATAATGAAATGCGGTTAATTTTAAATGCGGTTGATATAACAATATCGGTATTATTATTAGAAATAGATATTAAATAGCGGTATTGGCATATATTAAATCTATTCTATTTGCGGGTAAATATGTTATTTCCATTTAAACCATCCAGTAATGTCGGATAGGAATATCCAGAAATAAAATGCGGGTAATTATTAATTAATTACGCGGGTATGTAAAACGCAATAACACTCTTATGGTTTATTACCGAAATTACGGAAATTACGGTTCAATATCCGGCTCGAAGGACCAACTATGGTGTGTAAGAAGTTATGTAGTTGTTTTTTATGTTAGTGTAAAAAATGATTGTCGAAGGACCTTGAGTGATTGAGCAATGCCCACTGCACATAAGATAATATTTGTTGTATGGATACAGGAAGGACTCACCATTAGGAAAGGGGCACTTGTTTCTTCCCGTCTTTTCTTCACAACAATGTCACTTAACACAAGCGGATTGCACTATATCGTCGCGAATAATAATTTCGTAAGATAAGGGAGACGAGATCTCGATCGGATGCGGTTTTATTGTTAGCGGTTCGGGTTATTGCAACATACTGACAGATTACCAAATGGCACATAAATTTAGCAGGAATAGGAAGGAAGGTAGGACAAAGGATAACAATACTATCTCAGTACAGTGGTCGCAGGTATGTGTATATCTGTGCATGAGATGTATGTATAAATTAATGTCTATTGCAAATTGGCCCAACCACGTACTATAGAGGATTGCCATATTTTGCAATCTAATTTGGATAAATTGTAAATTGTATCATTGGTGTGTGATCAACTAATTATTTCTTAATATTCAAAAGTGCCAAGTTATTCGTTTTCGTAAAATCCAAAGTCATGTTACTTATATACTCTTTAAATAATTTACTATTGACATCAGTCGCTCAGATCAGCGACTTGGGGGTTATATTTGATGAAAAGTTAACATTTACTCTGCATGTAAATGATATAACAAAGATAGCTATAAAAATGCTTGGTTTCATATGCAGAACAGCGATTGGTTTCAAGTCACTTGAATGTTTGAAAACATTGTACACTTCTTTAGTAAGAAACCAGGTAGATTATAATTCGCCTATTTGATCCCCATTGTATAAAACGCTTTCTGACAATAAAGAAAGGGTACAGCACATATTTTTAAGATTTATTAACTTTAAACTGAATATTCCAATTCAAAATATTAACTATGTCCTTTTGATGAAACAACTTAACAATAACGCTGTCAGATAAGCGGATCATCTCTGAACTTGTAATATTAAATAAAATTATTAATAATTGCATTGACAACCCTGAAATTCTCGCCAAAATAAAATTTTACGTACCGACCAGAAATTTGAGGCAAAGTGCTACCGTTTTCTTTGCCAGTTTTAAAACCAACTACATATGAAGCTCATACACCTATAAATAGACTACATCATTTTGGCAATATATTTGGGAATATTTTAGACATGTTTAAAGATACCGTATTAGTTATAAAACGAAATATTTTTAATCACTTTACTTAGATGTATGAATTCACGACTCCGTAGTGAATACACTTTTATTTTTAAATTTCTATCTTTCTTGATACATATTTTGCTTTCCATAATCCACACTATTAATTTTAATTTACTTCATCATAAAACATTATTTATTGTACACTATATATAATTTTATTTATTTTATTTGTGTACAAAAAATTTTACAACATTACAGATATTTTATCTAACTAATTGTAAAAGTACCATTTTCACAGTGAGAATGTAGTGCCAAAAACCTTACAAACTCATTGAATTTTCCGAAGAATATTATCGAAATTTTTATCTAATATATTTAAATAGCGTATCGCTCTTCCCACGGGCGAATTCGGGTACAGATTTGTACGACTCAATCGGCAATATAATATGTTATGGTGACGTGCCCGAGAGTATAATATACTATATAGTACTATGTACCTAACACAACTGTATTACTTGTTTTTGTAAAAGCCCATTAGAGCGTATTCATTTTTGGGAAATCGACAGTTTTTTTTATTTTTTTTTTATAGTGAATACCTCACAAGAGTCCCAACTGCTCCCGTCTGGAGCCAGTGAGACTATGGCATCCCCAATTGGGGGATGTTGTGAGGCTGAAGGTAAGTGGGGAAGGGAAAGAGGAAGGTGGGGAAGTACCTGGCTATTCAGATCTAGTCACTAAACACGGCTAAAGCCATTTGGAGCAACGTTTCAATTCTGAATGGTGGTCTTACACCAGGGCGATACTGGTAGTATCTTCCACTCTTTATTTAATCAGTTTGTACATAAGTATTATATAGTAAAATAAAACCAATTATGGATTTCCTCCTTGTGACTTTAACTGGGAGAGCTTAATATGGAATAAGTTATTTAAATTTGTGAGAAAGAAATATGAAATAAAAAAATTATATAAAACAAAAGATTATATAAAACGAAAAATTTACAAAACAATACATTTATAGCCATGGAGAGAGGTGGTAGATTTCAAATCAAATAACAATTCATAAATAAACAATAGAGACATAAACATTATTCACAAACCATCAGCCCTACTTACTAGCGAATACCTGTTCTTCTTTTCTTTGTTGCCCATTCTAAACAATTAGTAACCTCTGGAAAAAAGATTTAAGGATTATATAGGTCGGTTTTTGTATTTATTTGTAGATGATGAACGTACCTACATGTTAGAAGTAACGACGCGCTCTGTCAAACTAATCATTTGATACGTTTAAAAAAAATCCGTGATGTCGAAATATATCAAAAAAGTTTAACTATCGTGTTAATCAAAAGCGATTTTATTAGTGACAGTGTTATCCACTAACTCCATTTTGATCTTGCCTAGTTAATCCAAAAAAGTTAATAACCTGTGTTTTTTTTCAAACTAACTACCACACCTATAAATCGACGGCATAATCTGGGTTATAAATTTGAGAATGTTGTCAATTTATTTGGGGATTCCGTATCAGTAATGAAACGAACTCTTCACAAACACTTGAATTATTGAAATATAAGAGAATACCACTCCTTAATAAAAACTCATTTTATTTTACCATAATTTATTAGATAAATTATTGTTACAACTAATATAACTGTATAATTAGAAATTTATGTAAAAGCACAGTAGGGCGTGAATAAATAAAACTAGGAATACGATTCTAGTGAAGGGGCACTCTCTAATATTCTGTGCCGCTGGTAGTCAGCCAGATGGCCAAGTGTTGCATAAAACGAGATTTATAGTAAAAAAGTCAACTTAGGCTAGAAATGATACATAATAACATAACGACTAGCCATTAGTGTGATCTCTTTTCTCATGTGCCTACATATTTACGTATTTATTTTTTGTAAAATGAAACGTGCTCTCACGTCGAACTCACCTCGGTTACTGAAGATAAATAACTTGCGTTGTGATTTATATAATGCGGTGATACAAGGAACAATATCTTAGTATTAAAAAACTGTTTTTATTTATTTAAGCATTGTTTTAATGCTTTTCAAAATAATTTTATTTTCTCATCGTTTAGACGACATTGACGTGGTGATAATGTATTTATTTAAAATTCTTCTGCATTTAGAATTAAAGGATATAATCGAACTTAAAGCTATTTTTAGAGGTTCTGTAAATATTTTTTTACGCAATTGTTTTAAAAATTTTAAAGCGTTTTGTTTTCTCATTGTTTAGAAGAATAAATTATCTGTTCAAAACATAATATTATTTTCTTATAAACAATATGCAAATTTACAAAAAACTGCGTCAAAAACCGCAATTATGCTGCGCTTACGGTAACATCCCCTTAAACGAGACAAGAACACAAAACATGATGAAATAACGTATATTTTTTTAACAAATTTACTAGTTTAGTACTTGCTCTGTATTGACCTAGGAAAAAACATGGTGTTAGGTTTGTCCAGGTCTTGGAAGCGTCTGCCCACCAGCTGCCCTTTGACATCTCTAGCCTCTCTCGACCTATACACCGCACGACCTATACACTTGGAAGTGGGAATTGAGTCACTCCTGGACACACTGGCTACAATTGAAAATACCCCCAACTCAGCATCCCCAATTACGAAAGGCCCTGAGTAAAATAATTTTACTTGCCCTGTACTGACCTAGGAAAAAACAAGGTGTGAGGTTGTCCAGGTCTTGGAAGCATCTGCCCACCAGCTGCCTTTTAACATCGCTAGCCTCTCTCGACCTATACACTCTCTCGACCTATACACGTGGAAGTGGGAATTGAGTCACTCCTGGACACACTGGCTACAATTGAAAATACCCTCAACTCAGCATCCCCAATTATGAAAGGCCCTGAGGAAAATCATTTTCCTCGGGGCTTCCTGTGTGGAGTTATTGTATAAAAAACGATTTATTTGGAAAACTGTCCATTATTCTAAAGATAAGACATTATATTTTTACATGTAGTTAAAATCTCATAATCATTTGAATAAATCATTGAATCCTTGTGGTTTATGCTTTCTGCATCGACCAGGTAAAATACCATTCAGAATCTAAACGTTGCTTGAAATGGCTTTAGTCTTGTTTGGTGGTAGCCCTGTACTTGCCCACCTTCCTCTCCTCCAGGATTGGGGATTCCAGAAGGTTGGGAGAGATTCTTATGTGGTACACACATAAAAAAGATGTATGTAAATGAAGCAGGAAGTGTCTGCGAGACGTAGTCAGGAGCAGGGTTCTCTATGCCTATCCTAGTGGAGAAATGGTTCCTCTGAGCAAGTGAATTAAATACTTGAGTTGGGTAATGTCAAGGCTCAACATATAGGGAGACTTCAGTGACAAAATGATATAATGACTTGTTAAATACGTGATGGTCAGTTAGTTAGTTACATGTTATAAAAAAACAACCCTACAATGACTGCCAACCAAATGATTAAAGTACTAATACACCCTTATTGTTATCCGAGGGTGATAAACGAGTCAAGGCCAGCGACAGACAAGGGCTGTGGGCTGCACCTATTATTATTATACTACGGAACTAAAACGTACAATAAACACAAGAAATGCGTCAACCCACACGAGGGCGGAACTTAACTACTAACTACATCACAGCAGTAGTGTTAACCGCTAGCGAACAACCCAGTACTGCGATTAGAGTATAAATTAGACAAGCGCGAATAGAGTGCTTCAAACTACATATAGTTCCTATTGTATGTGGTTTACTTTAAATATTTTAATACATCCGCTATATTTTTAATATTTTTTATATAACTCAATTTCTATTGGTATAATGCTGAATGTATTTTAATTTAAAATGTAATATTGTGTTTTTTAAATTTTTGTTATAAATTGCGCCTGCTCTCAACATAGGGTTTCCTCGTGAGATAGATACAGTACATCACCAAGGTAATGTTATTATTAAAGTTGAATAAATATATATTTTTTTAAATACAATAAGTATAGTCCCTTTAAACTGTTCGATAGCAATCTTTCAGGTTCAACAATCCACATTAAATAAATTTAGTACTACATTATTATTTTGATATTAATATGAGACATGGATATTCTCAGAAAAAATTAGGTAATTGCAAAGAAATACGAAAAAAGCGACTTCATATATACCCATCTCTTTTTGAAAATTAAATCATTTTTTTTTATTAAATTTGTTATCGTTTTGAAAAATTTTGGGACATTGTATTCCAAGTTATCGTTCGAAGTTAATCTTGTGTTACGAGCGCGATGTGCCATTATTTTGTTATATTTATGTGCCATTTTTAGAATGAGATGTGTGCTGACATATATTAGCACGAACAGATAGAACAGTACATTAAATATAAAATTATTTGAGGGACTATATTCGTAATAAAGACGATCTTATATGTATCTTGTAAAATACTTATAAATTTTCAGCACCTATGTATTTTTTTTTTTTTTTATGTTTCTTTATTCAATAAAATTATTAGTTACATGCATTGAGGAATTTTTCGACCACCATGCTAGGCACATGCCCGTGTTATGATGTTACGGTATAATATCAATTTGAATTGATTTGTAATACACAGCACCTTTGTCAGGAATAAACTTTATTGGTTGTATAAAATTTTTCACATTTATGAATTATTTTAATTTAATTGTTGGATAAGCGGCTTTATAAAATTTGATTAGTCCTGGTAGGTTTGTTACATTCTGGGAGATGGGTTATATTGTGATGGGTTGACTGAACCGATGTGTTACATTCTGGGAGATGGGTAATATTGAGATGGGTTGACTGAACTGATGTGTTACATTCTGGGAGATGGGTTAGATTGAGATGGGTTGACTGAACCGATATTTTACATTCTGGGAGATCGGTTATATTGAGATGGGTTGACTGAACCGATGTGTTACATTCTGGAAGATGGGTTATATTGAGATGGGTTGACTGAACCGATTTGTTTTTTACATTTCTCATATTCATATTATAATACTATTGTAGGCAGCTTTATTTTGAAGAGTTAATTTTTTTAACTACGGGTAGATATATAATATTTGTCTCTCGATGTTAATTAACACGTTCTTAATACATCAATAGTCCCTAATTGAGAATAACTCGTGTTTAAGGAGGGAGTATCATCACGAGTTGTATTCATTAAATTATTTCGGGAATACGACCTTAATTATAGACATTCAAATTAATTAATATACATATACAGGATAACGTATAACTTTACGCTGATTATTACAAAATTTAACATATACTGAATAAAAATAAAAATAATAAAATTTATTTCAAATACATACATTTTTAATATTGTTTTTTTTCAAATGAATACAATATTGTACCGGACAACCAAATTAGTTTGAGGTAAGGTGTATTAAAGTGATCTAAGGTAAGTAACTATTAGTATTCATTGTAAAATTTATATTTTTGAAGTGCTTACAAATTACTGATTTGGTTAGTAGAAATGATTGCCAATATAATTATTGTGTATAATCGTCTTTAAGGACGGGTTGTTTCGGAGAATTTGAACAATTCATCAAATTTCAACGTTCATTTTCGGGTTCTGTGAAAGTCCTATTCAAGTTCTGTTATTATATCATTATAAGCTAGTTGCTTGACAGAACTGAAATAACAGGACTTGAACAGGACTTCGAAACAACCAGCCCTGTATTTATTATGAGAAATTTGAATATATGGTAATAGAAAACCCAACCAAAACATTTGCGAATAAAATTTATGAGATCTTGAAGATCATTAATCATTAAATAAATAAATCATTTAAAAATATGTAAATACCTTGGTTTTCCTACTGTTTTATCATAAATATCAATTTCGTGAAACGGAAAAGGATTTTGTTGAACCAAATCAGGATGGTCACTGAATCTCAAACACATTGTGGAATAAATAAAATTAAAATAACAATGCATTATTCAACAGCAATTCATAAATCATCATTTGCATAATTTGTTGCAGCGTCCTTGATAACTCTACCTCGTGTTATGCTAGGACAAATATTGCATAAATATATTATATAATGTTATGGTCCTTCAGCCTAGATCTCCTAATTTTAATTTCTCTTTCTGATACTGGCGTCATTTATAAGAAAGAGGGGGTGGTTTCAATGGAGCAATCAGCGGTGTCGCTCTAACACTGTTTCATATGTCACGTATCGTAGGGAGGGATGCATAACTTCACCGACCACAACCGCATCCTCCTGAAGATTGAAATCTCCTGTTTAGAGGGGACGTACGTGAAATACTAATGCTTTGATACCCCTGTTTATGTCGAAGACGTGTGTCACGCGATGTTCCGTAGACAGGTGATAATGATGAAATAACACATTTGTGCATAAATACGTTAGTGGTTACATAAAATTTTCAAAAACAGAATAATCAGTTTTCTGATTTACACTTAGTTTAGAGGTTCGTTAGTTTCAGTTCTCAAAACAATTATTTTTGTAACTAAAGACATACATATCGAGACTTTCCAACACGTGACAATTGTACTTCTTTAATTTTTTTATTTACATTTGCTCCACACAGGAGGACTTGAGGAAACCAATTTCCCCCAGGGCCTTTGTCATCCTCGGAGATGCTGAAAAGAGGGATACGAAATGATGGAAATAGATGTGAGGCGTGGGTATGAAACTAGGGATTAGTGTGTCCAGGAGTATAGGACATATGAATTCACCCTTCCCACTGCAATGCAAGGCGATTGTTCGAGAGAGTCCTGCTAGAGAGTTAAAGGGGCCTCCCTTAATCAACCTCTCCAAAACATCACAGTTTGTGATAAAAAAAAAAAAAATATATATTTGACTAAATATTTTTTTAACCTCACAATTTTAAAACCTCCTACTATCATAATTATACAGAGAAAATGTACAAATATAGAAGAATTAGCTGACAGATGGTTGAAACTGAATTTATTTGTGGATAAATATTAATATTGGAACCTCTGTGCTTGCTTTACGAAAACGTATTTTGTGTTAACAAAAGAGTAAACCCTATAGTATTAGAAATTATAAATCCTTCTACCACGATCGTATGTAAAAAATGCAACATTGCAGTGCGGTGTGCAGAGCAGTGGCGTATGAATAAACCCAAGGCAAATAAAATATATCCAAATGCAATTTCCTCCGCTGGCGATGGTGGTAGAACTGATCCGGAAAATCTGTTTGAAATAGCTCTTAAATAATTTCATCATGTAAATATTTACAAATTGCTTCTATTAAAGTTGAAATGTGAGCTCACAGCATATAAAATGAACGGAACGAGCAAAAATATTTAAACAACTGAGAATACTGTTATACGACCTCACAAGTATATTTTATAAATACATTCTATGACGTATGAACCAAGATTTTACTGAATGCTTTTATTTTTAAAATAAAATCTTTAAAAGCCAATGAGACTGCGGCATACATCGGGAATGTTGTGAGGCTGAAGCTAGTGGAGAGGGAAAGGAGATGGGAAGAGAGGAAGGTAGGTAAGTACTTCGCAATTCAGATCTGGTCACCAAACACGGCCAAAGCCATTTCAAGCAACGTTTCAATTCTCACACCAGAGCGATACTGAGAGTATATTCCACTCTGAAATATGCCGAAAATATACTATACATTATTTTTAATGAGTAAATTGTGAAAAAAACTTTTCTTGCTCACGTCTGAATTAGAAGCGCGACCTTTAGCTTGCTAGACGAGAGCTTTACCCCTCAACCACGGAGTCCCAACTGCTCCCAATCGTCTCAAGCCAATGAGTCTATTGCATCACCAATTGGGGTAAGTCAAGTGGCCGAAGGTAGTGGTGAGGGGAAATAGACCGGGAAGAAGAAGATCTGGTTACAAAACACGACTAAACTCATTTCAAGCAAAGTTCCGATTTTGAATGGTGGTCTTTCACCAGGGCTCTATTTTATTTTTTTTATCAATAAATTGTGATGTAACACAAATTAATTATAAATTTTGTTGGCACTCAACGACGGAAGCCGACTTACGTGATTGAATTATGATTTCAGTTTGCTATCTTTTACGTGACTCCTAATATATGAATATTGGTAATCCATCATAGACACGAAAGGTTATAGTGTATAAGAGAAATCCTTAAAATTGAATGAATTTGCTGCAGAAAACAAAAACTTTGTTCACTTGTAAAAGTTGAATGACGCATATTTTTTTTTTACAGAATCAATGTCGTTTTACTAATTAGAATTCGCTCCTTTCGGGAAAAATATCATATCTAGTAAAAAACCTTTACTTCTAGTTTTTTTTCCTTTATTTCGAACAGTAGATGAATTAATATTTATACATAGAATTTTAAACAATTACATCAACTGTACCGATGAAATTGAATTTATGAATGTCTGCAAAACTTCTTAGATCACAGGTGGTTTTGATTCCTGTCCCTAATTAATTTTAACATACCTTTGAGACGTGCACGCCATAAAACGCTATTCTTATCGCGCACTTCATACATTCATTCAATAAAATTTGTCTAAACTATGACATAGACATTTTTTTCGGATTCGCTGTCCAAATTTAAAAGGATCATCGTGTCAATGATATAATCTGTTCAATGCGCATACATATACAAACATACTCACACATACACAAACAATAAATACACACGTCACCCGGTAATCACCAAATATCCATACCTCATTACAAAGAAACATATCATAGGTACCAACCTTGAATTATTTAACTTATGTAAATTGTTTCATCACTGTAACCAATTTTCTGTTTATTTATATAACATAACATGAATAAATAAATAAAATAAAAACTCTTAACAATACACTTCGAGTCGAGGGTTTGCAGATGGCGTCTGATTTAAGTGACACTATCTCAAACTATTATAACTGGTTTACATTAACAAATAAATTGACTAGTTCATTAGTGACATTATAATGTAATACATTAATAATGTCTGTACTCAGTGCACTTATTAAGTGCTGGCTGTACAGCCGTTTTGTATATTTAATTAACATAAATAAGGAAGTGCCATTCTCGACTCAACAACTTTGTTTGATTACTTAGATTTTTTTCGCAAGTAATTAAGTACCTTCCTAGAACCTAAAAGATCAAGAACCACTTTGTTTATTTGACTACTTAGGCCGAATTCAGACTAGAGTTTAAAACAAGTACCTTTCACTAGGAAGGTTATTGTATGATGGTGTGCAATTGACTTTGATTTGTGATGTTTTGCAGGTTTGTTTCGACCGCATAGGTTTATCAATGAATCAATGATACGATTGTACCACCCCAGCCAGGTGAACTTCTGTCCCGGTGGGACCGGTACACCAGAGGGCACTGTTTTGTTAGGACTATGAACATGCGCTCTGAGGATTGGAAGGAGGTTGGAGTTTAATCGACCGGTAAACACAGCAATCTAATAAACCAACATAGGCATTTATAATGGGTAGGAATAAAGGAAATTAATGATCTTTGGTTTCCGCTTCTGCTTGCTTCGGGTTTCTGAAATTTTCTTGACATTTTCTTGACTATGTACTTTTTTATTTTCTTATAATTTGGAAACTGCCAGTCTGGATGCTGTGATATTGTTAGTTCCAAGTTTAATTATGGTCTAAGGCTCTTACGAACATACTACTCGAAACAAAATTGTCAAGTATTTTTTTTTATTTTTTATTGGCTTTTCACACCAATGGAGTTTTCTAGCCAGTGTCAAGTTGAGGTGATTGGAGTCAAGTTAAAAATACTAGCAACGGACGGTCCGGTTGATTAGATTCCCCTGTCTTAACAAACATATTAAAATCTTTAGAGCACAGGTGGTAATGCAGTTCTTGTTCTACCAAAAATTTAATGGAAGATTCTCCGAGGAACTAGCGTCATTTTTTTCCCTTCGGAACCGGTGCTCAGTCGGAAAACACGTCAAACATTTGTGTACGGTTGACATTTTTGTCACATCGAAACGATTTGCCGACATCTGTGTTTCCTCCCTCCCAAAAGATAAGTCATACAGCATCCACAAAGATGACATAGGCCAATGAATTTAATTAATGAAATAAATGGAATTGGAGAAAACGTTGATATCTCAGTAGGTACCTACTTAATTATAATAGTCACATTAGCTGATACTCGGAGAATATTTATTAGTGTGGTGGGTTAAAATGAAGAATAAGCTTTAATAAGCTCATAAGCAGGCTTTAATTCTATGAAGGTAATAATGGAAAACAATTTTACGTGAGCACCATTATGGTTAAAACCCAATATCATAACCGCAGGTACGAATTTTCACTTCAGTAAACAATATTATCTATGAATTTTATTTGTAATTACTCTATTTTGAAACAATATCATATGTACCATGTTATTAAACAAGTCAGTTTTTTAAATATGAAATTTCAATTAAAATATTTTAAAATGAGTTCTTCTTAATTTTTTCCATTGTCTGTAAATTAACAATTTATTCCAGGACGACGTGAATTTACGCCCTTTCAGATGAAAAATGTGTTCTTTGATCTTTTTCACATCATTTAACATCAACGCAAAGAAGAGAAAATCAATGGCAGTAAATCATTTGAATTACTTCTGATAAAAGAAAAGTAAGAACTATTGAGAATATTGTAATATTTTTACGGTTAAATAATATTCTGTAACCTTGGATTTGTTATAGGACCTCTTACATTTAGCACTGGATGGTTGGTATAGAATGTATTAATTGAAGTTAAGTTATCTAATAAAAGCGGTTGATCTAATAAAAGCTAAATTTAAATGCTCATTTGGCAGTATTTAGTTCCCTTTACATGGAGAATAATACTATTGGTAAGTTATTAAGAATCTATTCAAATTTTTGGTAATCCGAATAAAAATGGGATTAATTTCTTAGATTATCTTGAATTCATCCCTCGAAGTTTCGCGGTATTAGAGTGGAACACGGTTTGTCCTGACCATGCTTGAGTTTAGAGAAACCCGATCTATTATCTACACTTTATTAAATTTAATTTAGTTGTGTAATATTACAAAGTGTGTTTTTCATATAATACGAGCTAAAATTCTTAATTTAAGAATTACCTTATTTCAAGCTGCATAATATGAAAAGTGGAAATTTACTAAAACACAATCAAAAACTTCCGCAACCAACGACGAAAGCCAAGAATTTAGAATTTCGCCTGCCGGCCGGATATTGCGTCGCGCGGGAAAGTTCTCGCGGAAAATGGGGGCGGGAAAGGAGTGCGGTAATCGCCCGCTGATATAAATTAAAACGGACGGAAACCGGTGCATTCGAATATCAAAATATTTACGCGGGATAAAAGTGACGGGAATCGGCCGGAAATAAGGATAATTATATTACTTAGCTATTAGCGAATTCGGGCTAAAATGTTTTCTTTTTAGACACATGGTATTACACCGGTAGTATAATCATTCTGATTCACTGTGGGTTCAGGACATTATTTTATTTGACAAATCTTTAATGCCTTTACCGTAGATGCTGTCAATACGATTGCAGAATTATAACAATTTTTTTTACAATAACTCCACACAGGAGGTCCTTGTAAAATCAATTCTCTCGGGGCGTATGTCATCTTTGGGGATGCTGTGTGAAGTGTTTTTTAAGGAAACAAACACGGAGAAAAATGAGTAATGCTGATTTATTTAATATGCATTCTGGATTTGTGGTACGAACAAAAATGAGTTTAACGAATCTATTCAAATTATTGGTAATACTGTTAAAAACTGGACTGCAAGCCGTTTCCTGATAAAGTAAATTCATAATTATATCGAAACACGTGTTCACGTAACGTGCGTTTGTCTCAATAATATATGACGATGAAATGCTAAAATTTCTTAAAATCCCGTTTTTAACAGGAATACGAATAATTTAAAGAGATTCTTAATAAATTAGTAATATTTTTTTATTGGGGAAGATAAAAGTTACGAGGGGTGGTAGAAATCTGGGAGTGTATCCAGGAGTGACGGACATCTGAATCCATCCCTCCCACTGCGGTGCGAGGCTATGGGTCGAGAGAGTCCGGCTGTAGAGGTGAAAGGGTCTCCGTCAACCGGCCTCTTGCAATCCCACCTGCCACGCAGTTGGACCTGGACAAACTCTACCAATCAAAAGGGGCACCCTTGTTATGTCACCAACCAGATTGTGTGACCTATGGCAGAGGTGATGGTTATCCAATGAATAGTTCCCGGGGCAGCGGTACCCATGTCCGCCTCCCAAAAATATATAAAAATATATTGATAAATATAGATTAATAAATATTAGTAAATAAATTGTATGTACGAAACCCGATTTTGGTTAATGGGTAATGAAAAACAAAACCACTAGAATAATCTAAAATTTGTTTGAATGCCAAAAGTCGTTGAATCTCAAACTTGAGAGCTACGTGACTTATTGAGCTTAATTTCCACCATAGAGCTTTAACAAGAACTTTAAAAATATCTAAAATAATACGAAACGCCTTATTTTTCAATTGATGAAATTAACTGAAAGCAACCACAACAAAAAGTAGAAATAATACCTCTGGTAAAAGGTTTTCAATATCTCTAATTCACAGGGCAGAGCCTACTTAACGATTCTACTCAAAAAGTTTTCTTCGCGTTCTAAGTATCGATTTCAATTTCTGAGTAAAATTGATAGATTTACCTGAAAAATAATAAAGCAAATTCAATTATAATTGTCTCTCGCTGAATCCAAAACCATCTCGCCCGGTGAATATTTAAACTCGCGCAGAGTCAATAATTTCCAAATTGGTTGATTAAAATTGGAAGCAGAGTCAAATTCTTGCTACGTGGATTTTATGAACCTCATCACAGTGCCTAAATTAAGATTTAAACAGTTCATAAAATATTTCATTCTAGATTCACAAGTCATCATCGTCAATTTATTGATGTGGTTCCAGTACAAGATTAAAGCTTTGTCAGTCACTTTACATTTGTTGTTGTCTAGGCAAAACTTTAAATTTATTATCCATTTGTTGCAGTTTTACTATGTACTGAAATTTTTTTTTTATCTATCTTTGTATGATATATGATTTATTAGACCTTTCATGGTTGAAATATGATATAACATTGAAACATCAAAATGTTAACAAAAAATCATTTTGTCTCGAAACGAACATAATTTTTAAAGAATTCGGTAGGTATTTAGATGTTGTGTATGGAATTAGAAAGAAAACAGTAACTTTACATTTTATGCCGATTATTACACATAATTTAAATTTAAATATATTTTTTAACTTTCAAATCTCAACGTAAAAATCCCGCCAATTTGTAATAACACATTTTCGTATTTTATCTATGGAATCAAATATTATATTTTAGACAAACTGAGAAGAATAATTATTTCTCTTTCTAACGTCGTACAATTCACATATCTCTGCACTATAGAAAAAAAAAATGCTTATGTAAGTATGGACGCCCCGGTCAGATCTGTCTTTCGGAGGCTCTAATCAAATGGAATATGATGTGTGTGGTATGTAATGTATGGACGCATCGGTCAGATCTGTCTTCCAGAGCCTCTAATGGAATATGATGTTTGTGGCTATTAATGTATGGACGCATCGGTCAGATCTGTCTTCCAGAGCCTCTAATGGAATATGATGTTTGTGGCTATTAATGTATGGACGCATCGGTCAGATCTGTCTTCCAGAGCCTCTAATGGAATATGATGTTTGTGGCTAGTAATGTATGGACGCATCGGTCAGATCTGTCTTCCAGAGCCTCTAATGGAATATGATGTTTGTGGCTATTAATGTATGGACGCATCGGTCAGATCTGTCTTCCAGAGCCTCTAATGGAATATGATGTTTGTGGCTAGTAATGTATGGACGCATCGGTCAGATCTGTATTTCAGAGTTTCTAATGGAATATGATGTGTATGGCTAGTAATGTCATTCCGAGGCTTGAAGGGTTAAATGCCAGAATTTGTATTATCAACACTTTGTAGTAACATATTTTAATATGAGCTTCTACCTAAAAACGACTTAACCATGAAAAGCAACGATTTAATATTGTTCAGATGTTTAACGTACATTTCCCACAATTTTTATAACTGAACATTGTATCTTCGGCAACTAAGAAAAACTACTTTTAATAATTTGCAGATGTTTAATGTCCAATTCTCACTTGCTTTGATTGCTTTGGCAATCGAGCACAAAACATGATGGCAAAATTATATGATCCAACTAGTTAGAACAAGGAAACAATTATAATATGTGCTCCCAATAAACCATTGGTCATAATAGACCGTTCGAACCAGACACCAAGGGCCCTGATAATAGACAATGGCCAGAAATGACTACACACTCGTGGGTGCAAATGCAATTTCTAGAATAACTTACTGAATTTCCATGGGCATGAATAGCGAATTGCGAATGGCAGAGTATAAAGTGTAGAGTGTGAGCTGAGAAACAATAAACAGCGCACTTCCTCCATCCCACCACATCACGGAGGTGACTCATATCTGGTGTTATTGCGCTCTGAAACTTTAGCAAGCTCTGTACTTAAGCACTTTAGACTTGAGTGTTTATTCATTTAGTAGCACAAATGTCACAAGTACCCCATAAAGTTTGCTTAATTTGATTAATTGGAATCGAAACTTTAACAACACTTAGATTTAACTTGTGTAATGGGATTAGACTAGCGGGAAAAACTCTTAAGATAATAATTAATACAGAAATAATACAAATTTATTCAAAATAGTCAGAGAGAGCACTTGGGGTACGTGATATGAACTAGCTCTCAAATATGTTTTTCAATTCTATCTTTTCACGAATATTACTTTAAAGAGTTGATTTTTACTCAGAACTCTATTGTCTTTTTGATACCGTAAAATTTTGCAACGGGAATTTTAAAATCATCTTTCCAAATGAAAATTTTTTGTCCAAAAAATTGCGAAATAGCTTCATAAAAAATCTTTTCTCACTCTAAAAATCATCATAAACCCTAAGTTAATCAACAGCAATTAAGATAAATATATATTTATTCTATACTTGAATTCATAAATCTCTTGCCAGGTATGAGGTATGACGAAGTTAAAGACATTAAAGACCTGTAAAAACTTTTGTTTATCCACACGTGCCAGTCGATTAGACCAGACATAAAGACTACTATAAATTTTACAACCTTTCTTTCCGGTCAAATGGAGACAGTTTAGCTGTCGACACTTCTGCTACAAGACCACACATAACTCTGTTCATAATATAACATACCAAACAAGACTCGATTATGCCGTTATAAACCGTATTTGGCTTTCAGTCGTAAATTTTTCATATTGGCGCCATTCATAAACAATAATCGCGACCCAAAAGTATATCTTTGAGGAACACCGTGGTTCTTAATAATTCATTGTCATTTTAATAGTCGATGGAAGTTCGTCAACGCGTGAGAATGGCGGTTTTATGTTAATCATCCAGCTGAACCGGTGCAATCAACTGCCCGATGATTGTATAAATAATGGTTTCAACAACCTCTAGTGCTACCTGAATTATCAATAATGCCTACTTACTTTGACAAAACTAATGTCATCATAACACTGACTAATGGTAACACTTCAATCATTATCTAACTACTTAAACACATACCAGAAGATCTGTTAGTAGTTTGTATATATTGTGTCTGTGTTCATAAAAATTATAATATTTAAGCGTTTCTTCTTTATATATTATCAAGGCAAATGTAGGTGCATTAACTCGTGTTCTGATATATTTTCAATTGAATAAAATTTTATCAGGAAACGGCCTGAATCTCATTTTTAACCGGATCACCAATAATTTGAAAAGATTCTTTAATCACCCATTTTTATCCGTGTACTTGGAGACAAAAAGATAAATAAAGGAACTTGAACTATAATTCAAAGAGATGGTAAAGCCGAGAAATCAATTTACGAACGAAGCCGGGTTGAATCAAGTGTAATTGCAAATATTGTTAATGTGCATTTACTTGACAATATTTACGAGGCGTGGGTAATATAAAAAGCTTAACTGACAAAATATTGTGAAATTTACGTCGAGTGTTCACCGAGTCAATGAACGTAATAATTGAAACCGGTTTCCATAATTATTCATGTCGTAATAAATCTACACACGTTATTTAAAATGCAACTATATAATTGCATAATTCAATTTCGTGTTAACAGCTGTAAAATGAAATCCTAAACGAATGGAATATGAATATGAAATGGAGATAGTGGGTCAGAGAATTAGTAAACTAGGTACCTAACTTCGAATGGTCTAGCAAAATTCCGTGCTGTGGGTACTAAAATAATAATAACATTAAATACAGGAATAAAGTCCACATATGTTTAGCTCCAGTTATTCCTTCTAATAAGAATAATGCATATCTATTGTGAAAAATAATACAGTTGTGATCTTATTATTTATAATTACTCATAAAATTACGTTAATGTGGTTTATGCATATGACAGACCTCGCTATAAGCTTGCTATATTTTTGTGGCTTGGCCCTAATTCTACATATGTGCTAAAATAGACCAAGCCATGAGAGTACAGCTCATGTGTATCAGCCCCATTATACACCTTTGTTACTTACAGCTAAGAGATTAATATGAATTTTAGTAAAAACTTGAAATACTTGAAGTATGATGTTAATAATAAATTATAACAATGAATGTGTAGAAAGAACTATCGTTTTTTTAATCAAAGAGTTTACAAGGCGCTTAATATGTTATAAACATTACAAAATTACGATTTAAAATATCTATTAGAAAAAATATTCCAGTGTAGAACGAGTGACAAGTGACAAAATAAACAGAGACAAGATTATACACGATTATACACTTATTTTATTTCTTCAGCAAAAATGAAGGATAGGTATATTAAGAATATTATCTGTGGGTATGTTTTATACACAAATCTAAAGTTTATTCTGAGATTGATGATTTTTTTTTCACTTGATCACTTTTCACATCCATTAAAGCAGCTTAATAATAGCTATAATACTAAGCTTCACTTAGTATTACACAAAAAAATTACGGTAAGGAGAAAACTGACACCAATTAATTCAGAGGTTTAAAAAGTTACGCTTTACTTGTACTGTTCAAGAAACAATTTGATTTAAGAACCAGATGAAATCAGTACAGAATACCTATAAGCAGGATTTAAGGTTAGTACCGTCACCAACGCTTATGATATAACCCTGGCCCAATTCTACATTTGGCCATGTGGGTGATTTGCGAGTTCGTTAAATCTTCCAACAAGTAACCTACCCCTGAGGTTATCTCAGTGAGTTGGGATTCCAACTACCTGTACACACTGTACAGGATAGAGTAAACAGGAATACATTTACAGGTAAACAGCCGGGCGAGTCATGACCACCGCTGCCATTCCGTCCAGGAAATGTAACGCGTGATTTGTTCCCACGGGAAGTCGAGGGGGAATTTTAAAAACGAAATAAATTTTAATGCCGACCGTAACGTTTAACGCCTGTCAGTCAGCTTTTGCGGTTAGAATTATTATACGTGTTACGTCTAATGAAGACACGGAGAAACTCCTGGAAATTTACATACATATTATAATTTACATATTTAGAATATACTAGCTGACATGTACCCGGCGTTGCTCGGGTTTATGAATGGTTTGGAATAAAGTTTTGAAGTTGTGAATTCTGGTGTACCTAAAAACTGGGTCCATTTTAAGTTGGAAATAATATTATTCTAAAGAATTAAAAAGTTTACTTTTTATAACATTTTATTCACTTGATCGTGCCAGGTTTCCTGGAGCTTCCGTCACTAACTTCCGCCATTCACTACTGTATACCACATCATTGTTACTAATTAAAAAAACTACATTAAAACGACTTTCACTATTGTATACCGTATTGTTACTATTTACAAAAAAATTACATTAAGTATATTGAATTTTATTCGGCTCTTTATCTTATTCCATTGCAGAGATGATGCGTTAAGTCTTCCTCGGACGTCCCCGACTATTTCTACCATTCAAACCACTCTTTTCAAATACTCCTGGCAATAATAAGAACGGGCTTTGAAAATTTCAACGAAATCGGTCTAGTAGTTTTCGAGTCTGTAGGGGACAAACAAACAAACAAACATTTTTAAATATAGAAATTTAAAACATTCACGAAGTTGAAATCATGATAGTTATCAGAATTTTTTTTTGTATTACAATCGTTCAAAGTTTATAATTTCGAGTAGTATTGTTTGACGTGCGTCAATCACTTTGTAACCTCCGCCTGCCTGTTGTTTCAAAACTTTTACTGAACGTAATGGATACAATTTTCTTTGAACAGAAAATATTTTCATTTGTCTTAAATAATAAAAAAATGGTGACATTTATATCAGCATTTAATTTGCGCATACAATGTCATTGTTATTTTGAGTTAGTGTGTTTTGTGAACACTTCACTATTAAAACCTGTACATAATAATAATAAACGTATAATTCGTAAAGCCCCGTTTTGTAAAAAAATCACCTAAAAGGGGCCACACATAATGTAAGCATTACTTCCTACTTCCTAGGCTCTAATATACATTGAAAATTTTGAAAATTTAGGACACAAAAATTCTCGTTTTAGGACAGTCACATTGAATATACTAAAAAGGATTTTAATTTTCACATTACATAATGAATATGAACGAGGTAAAGAGTGGTGCCGAGACCCAGTTATTTGGCCATTCGTCCTTTCTGCCTACCCCTGCGGGGTAAAGGCACGATGTACATGATATTAATAAAATAAATGAGTTAAGCTTTATACCATAGCAAATGCACTGTACTGTGAAACGCAATCTTATTTTTGTTGGTTTATTTTTATAAACTTTAAAAAATAATATAATATTCTTCCTTTTTAATGCATATAATATACGAATATTGCAGAAATAAACTCGATTGTAACCATAGACATATGAATATTAGTAGACCTGCCCTAAGTGATTAAAAGCGTATTATCCCCACTCCCCATACCGGTTCCATTGAGCCGGCTGGGCTCGCGTTTGGCCTCAAATGAAATTTGAAAACGTGACGTCATCATTCTTGTGCGAACTATGGTCGAGGCATCATCGGTTCATTTTACTAAATAACACGGCAAAATTTTGACTTGTACTATGAAAACTGGTAAAAATAGATGTGAAAAAAGAGAATAAACCCAATTGTCGTATTACATTCCATATATAAGCATTATTTTACTTTATTTTAAGCATATTCACATCGTATAATATGAATCAGTTGTTACTATCACATAGAGAAACGTCTGGACGCGAAACACAAAGCTGGTTGGTTGCTGGGAAGTAAATTATGAACATTTATAAAAGTGTCTTAACTAAATACTCTGAAACTAACTACGACTCTGAAAATAAAAGCTGCCTTACTTTGCCGAATTTGGACTTCGCAAATTTGTTCATAACGTGGCGAGTAATTTGCGCTCCCATGTAAAAATGTCTATTCATTCAAAGCAGATTTTACTTTTAAGAAGTAAATGGTGATATTATAATGCGAGATGCCTATTTACTGTCAGATTGATTTATTGACGAATCACAGTCAGCTTCACTCGTTCCCTCGTTCCCTCGTTCTTCAACAGTTGATTTTACCCCTCGCCCATATCTTCTCGTCTATTAATTCCTATGTCTGTGATTGTAACCAATTTATTTAATAAGTAAGATCGTACTTAATTTATTTGTACGAACACGTGTTCCGCCGTATGACTCTTTCAATTCATTCGTTATAGGCCTGAAAGTCCCATTTTTAACAGGAACAAGAAAACGAATAATTTGACGAAGTTTATAAATTAACAAAATTTCGTATTGGTTAAGTTTTCTCCGTGCAGTAGCCCATTCTACGTAATATTCAATACGAATCAAATTTAACAGTTGTTTTAGAAGAGTTTTCTTAAAATACTCTCAATAAATATTGAATCACAATGCGAATGGGACAATCAATAACGTAAAAGGTTCATTGAAGCCGCGCGGAAACGCCGTTTTATTGAACTATCGACATACGAGTAGGTTGTACCACACAATAGGAAATTGAATGGAATGGAGATACAAGTTTCTTGATGAAAAATGTACAGACCACATTTGGCTTCCATCGCGAAATGGCATTAAATATTGATCAATTCACTTCCTTCAGTTCCCGTAACACTGAACATCTCCAAAACAAGTCTAAAATGCGTATAAATCATGAATATGAAAAATGATTTTTATACGAAAATTGGTAAAGTATTTTCGTAATACTGATATTCTCAAAAGCAAGTAGGTGCGCTAAACGCTTCTCGAAACTAATAGTCAATTTGGTATGGGGGTGCTATTGATTTATTTATTGACTCCATTTATAGAATTAAGCATAATCTATACCAACACTTTGTCGAATCCTACATATGTTGTGTTGTTGTAATTTCTTTTTTACTTTATTTTACTCTTACGTTTTACTAAAATTGCTTCATATTTAGTTTTTTTAATTATTTCCTCATATTTTCTCATTATACTTGTAATCATAATTTTACAATTATGTATTTTGTACCTACTTTACAACGGATTACATCTATTTACTGTCAGTATCTCCTGTATAATACAGATATTCTCCCATGTACACTGTATCATGTATCACTTTTATGTAAAAGCTTTTTTAGGCGTATATGTATAAACAAATATGAGTTTTTTTTTCATTAACTTCACACGGAGTGCCTGGAGGAAAATAATTTCCCACAGGGCCTATATCATCTTTGGAGGTGCTGTGTGGAGGGTCTTTTTAAGGAAAATGTTTGCTTATGTGACTATTTGTAAAGTAGATACCTACTGAGATATCTACCATTTTGTCAATTCTATTTATTACATTTAACTCTGCACGCGAGGAACTGATTTAAATAATTTCCATAGTGACCCATGTCAACTTTGAGGATGATGTGTGAGCAAAATTTTTGAGGAGAGAAGGGAGTGTACATTTTTCTTGAAGCTACCGATGACGTTAGTTCCTCGGAGCTTCTTCCATTGTAATACAGGTAGAAAAAGGACAGCATACCTACATTACGCCTGTGCTCTAAGGATTACTACCCGTTTGTTAAGAGAGGGTAATCTATCATACGGATGGAGCCCCCGTGCCTGAGCTGGTCACTTAGAGATACAACAAGCATTTCAATTGAAGGCTTGTAGGTTTTGATGATAGGGTAAAGCTTAATTGAAATACACTGAACTTGAATTGAAAATACATATTTCCATGCCATGCCTAAATGAAGAAGTTTCATTTGAATTCCAATGGTAAATACTTAAATAGATTATATGTTGATTCTTTTGATGTTTAACAGAACATCAACATTGAACTATAACAATGCATACAAAAAATATACATCCAAGACTTATATATAGTCGATAGATTAAAACAAAAATTGTGTTGAGCTTCTTCCATATTGATCCAACTTTTTGGGCAACCTTGCAGTGTCTATCATCAGGGCAAATGTAATTATGATAACGATGGACACTGCAACCTTATCAGAACGATGGCTAATCAAAGAGGAAAACGTCACAATTGATTCCCCAAGAGTCAAAAATATCTTGCCTTTGGTCGTGAAATTCTAAAATTTCCCACAGTGCGTTTTACTTCAAATATTGATTATGTATTATAAGTAATCAATATTCCGCTTTGACTTAGAATTCTGTTCAAGCATCGTGTTTTACCTATAATTTTAACATTGGGTCACGATCTTCATTACGAAGGTACCGTAAAATGGGGGTGACTTTGATCAATTTTCAACTTTGAAAATAAAAAGAGTAGGTACCTACTGTTTTATTAAATCATCCTTGCCGAAAAATTTTATAATATTTTTACTGCACATGAAGTCACCAAAATATAAACATATTGATGAAAGTCACCTTTCGGAGTGAGGCAACTTTAAAATACCATTTTGTTTATTAGGTGAAGTCCCCGGCGTTGCCCTGGCTTTGTACACACACGGAGAAAAATGAGTATTTCTAATCCCTTCCAACTATCAGTAATCCGGGAAGTTTGTTAAAAATCTGGTTGATTTGACAAATATCGATCAGTCGCGCAATGAAAATATAAAAAAGCAGTAATATCCATTGGCAGCACGGTCAGAGTAATATATTAAACCAAAATATCGATTTACCAAAGCAAATACCGAACGCATAACCAAATTGGCCAAATTTTGAAGCAATTCGCAATTTTCATCTGAAGATACGTGAAGTTAGCAAGTAAACGCGATCTGTGAAAATGACCGTGTTTTTGAGGATTGGTGCCTAAAATAATCATAAATAAAATGATATTTTTATGAGTAAATATTTTAACCCGAGCATTATACGACCCTTTTCGCCGTATAGCTACAAGCGCTGCAGTGGCGTATTAGGGAGTCATTATAAGTAAGACTGTTTAAGTATAACTTCACAATTCAATCATCATTATGTATGAATATTACTAGAAATCAACTAAATTTTCACCCTTTTTCGAAATTTTATTGTATCGTTCACCCAAAAAAATGTTAGCCAGTACAAAAAAGGATTAGGAAAGTGGAAGCGAGATTTATCAAGTTCTCCGCCATGATTAAAGTCGCCCTCCGATTCAAAAGTAACCCCATATTACTGTACTAATTTCCATACGTTGATAAATAAATAACTCACAGAATAATTCTACCGCAGGTGACTTTCCGTTGAATCTGAATACGTAAATTGGGAAACCATAGAAAAAAATACACGCCATGAGATTACTGACAATGCGTGTACATGGAGGTAATAATATTACTTGTGTAGTAGCAGTAGGTACAGGTACGTTGGTACATTATGTTAATTTGTGTGAAGGAACCGAGTGTAAAGGTGGGGTCTCTTTTGTATTGCGTAACGTATTGTAAGCTGGAATTAAATTATTGGAAATTTGACATTTGAAATCCTTGAACCGTACAAATCGGGGTCACCGATGCTTATTTCACTTGTTTATTCCTAACTATTTTCTGATGAAACTTGAAATAATATTTCAAATGGTGTTGACAGATATGGATTTTTTCCCAGTGGTAGATACTCTCGCCCCGGTGGTCCACCATCCATCCTGACATGGCTTTAGTCGTGTTAAGTGACCAGATCTGAATAGCAAGATTCTTGAAGTTCTCTTCCCCATCGTATTCTCTTTCCATTCCCTTCAACCTCACAAGTATTGAAGAGATAAACACTTGCCTGACATCGTACCTATATTGCTATCCCATTTGAACTCCATAATGGTGATTGAACAAATTTTTGATTTTTTTTCTTTTATAAAAAAATAAATAATAGTATTATTTATTGCGTAATAATAAATTCAATATATTTAATATAAGTATTACTTACTGCTTAATAATAATTACACGTATATTCAATAATAGTACAATAATAATTATTACGCAGCAGCTGTTATTCTTTATTCTATGGCCCTTTTTGATTTCGGAATGGACAGCTATCACGCCTTATAATAATTACACAGCAAGTCGTGTTTACAAGAATATTTTTTTATAAATTAAGAAGGACTGTTATTGAATATAAATAATAGAAAAACTTTAAATTAAAATCGAGAAAACTAGATATTATAAAAAAAAGAAAAAAAATGATTGATTGATTGGGATGAATTGTTAGCCAGAGTTTTCGATCACGAAACACACCTTCATAGCATTTCTTTTATTTTTATTATTTTTTTTAAAATTCTATGCTCAAAACATACCCTAGTTGAGGATGCCATAGTCCTACTGGCTCCGGATGGTTAGCACACTTACGCGGTATTCTCATAAAAAGGGCCAATGTCGTCTTTGATAATGTGGGGTAAAGGGTCTTTTAAAGAGGAAAAAGAGAACCTACACTTAAGAACCGTTGTGAGGAAACACAATATTAAGCATTTCACCCTTAAGACGAGCTCTATGGCACAAGAACGAGTCGTAAAAACGACCAGTTAAAATGTTGACTGTAGGCATAAGCGTTAGGCACAAGTTAAGCGTTTTTTTCCGACGATGCTAGTTCGATGAAGCGCATTTAATTAAAGTATAGTTTGAAAAATAGCAGATTATTTTTGACTAGTTCAAAAGTTCAGAGACTAGTCCAGACTAGAACAAAACGTGTTTTTAATAATTTTCGGAGCTTACTTTCCGATTTTTTTCTATAGAGGGAATTTTATCTAATTAACGTTTTGGCATAACACATGTACAGATATTATCTTAAAAAATATTTTTTTTTGGAACTTAAAAACTTAAGAAATATTAACTTAAAAAAACTTATAAAAACTTAAAAAACTTAAAAATTAAATCTGCAGAAATTGAGTATGCGAGGCCTTAGGAATCTCTTCAAATTACTAGTAATCCGGTTAAAAAAAGCATTGCAGACCTTGAATGAATTGATAGATTTATTCAGTAAAACACGAATGTGTTTCCGCGATGTCGGAACACGTGTTTATAAAAATTCAAATATTTTCGAATTTTGTCATTGTATATTATCAAGACAAATGCGGGTGAGTGAACACGTGTTCTGATATATTAAGAATGTACTGAAAGAGTAACAGGAAATGGCCTACAATACCGTTTTTAACCGGATTGTAATAAACCAGCAAAACTCATTTTCCTTCCTGTAGTGAGAAGATTTCTGAAAACTGTTTATGTCAATTGCGAAATACTTCTGGCCTTATTACTCCACTGAAATGATTGATAATTTACGCAGATCTTGACATCCTGTCAAATTACAAAAATAAATAACAAAAATTGGTACGTTGTTTTGAGAGGAAATTATCTGTGTTTTTTTTCATCATTTTGATAAACGTGTGTTATGATTACGGAGGCAATATTGATTGTTATTTAATTTCTCAGAATTTAAATCAAGTACTTTGAACATCCATGATAAACAAACAAAAAAAACGATCTAATGAAATGAAACATAAGCCGACGAACCTACTTCTACATAGTTAATCTAAGAAGTTACGAAGATATCCAATGGAAACGTTAGTTTTAATTAATAAAGTAAAATTTTGAGTTCTAAGCGTGTATATTAATATTATTGTTAATCATTATATATTTTGTAGTACTTTTTCGGAGTTTCTTCAGGTAACAAATAAACCCAGCTATTTTTTAATTATTTTATTTTATTTTGGTACAATATCTTACATTTCTTAGTACAATTTAGTAATTTTGGCCTCACTGGGTGGCTTACCCGTGCTGAAGCCTCCATTTTAAAATAAAAAAATATTCATAATACATTTAAGGAAAATATATAAAATGTTGGTGATGAAAAAAAACATAAGATAAATTTAGCTCATCGAGAGGGTAGAGCGGTGATTGGCTAGAAATCGTGACGTAGATGGGAGCCCATTTTCCACTGAGAGATTTGAATTTAAAGCAATACAAGAGACAGAATGCATTTACAATGATTTATTTATTATAATAAAATTAATGTTCGGAATAAAAGGGCAAAATCTGAGCAATATTTGAAATATATCATCGCCTTGGTGAAAGTCGTGAAAGACCACCATTCGAAATTGAAGCGTTGCTCGAAATGACTATTTGGTGACCAGGTACTTCCCCACCTTCCTCTTCCCATTTCTTTTACCTCCTCATACCGAAACAGCACTCTTTTCATTACAGCTAAATGATATAATACAATTTATTTAGAACACAACATAATTATACCGAAATAAGCCAGATTTGAACTTAGTTAAAGATTTAAGTATTTTTTTCAGATCAACTCGACACAGTAGGCCCCACGAAATATAAACTCCTCAAGACATATGTCATCTTTAGGGATGCAGTCTTTTTGATAAGATGAGGTTGCGAGTCTTGTTAAAAGAGGGAGGAAACACGAAAATCTTTTCACAGCCGTTCTGTTGAACCGAAGAACGTTAAGTAAAAACGACCCGTTCTCGTGAGATAAATAATGTCAACCTAGTATAAATGTTGGGCGCGCGTTGGTCATGTTTCCTGGCTATCCACCGGTGCCGAAGGGATATATGGTACTAGTTCCTCGGAGCAACATCCATTCAAATACCGGTAGAGCCAGGACAGTATTCTAAAGGATGTAATCCGTATGTTAAAACAGTGGAATCTATCAAACGGAACGCCCGTTTATGCGATAAGTCAAGGGTATTTTCAAGTGTGTTGGGGTTCCAGACCAGAGGTGGCTGCCAAATTCAACAGTGGTCAAAAGTGTGTATCGGAGATATATTCAAAGTATGTCAAGGTATGCACAAACCTACTTGCGTGGAAAGATATTTCAAAAATTCAAATTTCAAAGTCATCCCGACTTTTTCTACCATTCACTACTGATTACCACTTTTTTTATCAACTTTAATTTGAATCATATGTTCAAACATAAATACTAGGAAAACAATTTAATTTTAGCAAAAAATAATATTATACCTACCTAGTAAAAGGTGAAAGAGATCGTTCCTTTTGGACTCCCAACTGGTCCTCCAGTGACGTCACGAGCTTACGAGAGGCCTGATGATTTTTGTTCCGGGCTACTCGTGTACTTGTTAAATATATTTTCTACAAATCTTGAGTAAGAACGATAAAAGATCGGTAGGGGTTTTAAGAACAACAACAAAAAACCCTTTAAATAAGCTTATTGTATGTGCCTTCGGTCTGAAACATTTAACTCTTGTTTTTTGTTAATTTTCTTTCGGTAATCTTTCGATTATTAAATTTTAATTACGTAGAAAGTCCTCCTGCTAAAAATATGTGAACACCCATATTATGTAGGTATATTGTGTATCGTATATGTGTAAGGCAAGAGTGTTTTGTTATGTATAAACTAAATTTAGGCTTGCTGAGTCTGTTTTGTATTTATTATTGTCAAGTCTGCAAAGAAGATCTATCAGTATTGATCATGTCGCCGTAGGGTTTTAGAACAAAACACAATGAAAGAGAGCGTTTCCCCAGATTAAAATATTACGTAACAACTAGACAGCATAGCATATTTGGAGAGTTCTTGGAAATTTTACCACCATAACTCTAACCTCTAAGACCCTCACTCCACAGGGGTAAACAAATATCTGATAGGTCGTAAACAACTTGTCCGTACCGAAATCACAAGGCCCGCGTCGACACCAAGCATTGCTAAATTCTCGAAAAGACCAAACTAAATTGCTTACATAACCTCTATCATAACCAAACAGTTGCTGTAGCTGTCATTTTTATATCCTGTCAGTCTTCATTGACTGTTCCTAGCATTGATCTAAAGCGAACGTATTGTTGCAAAATGTCTCATGTCAAAATGACACAAGTGACTGAAAGTGTTGAAAGTCTCGATAACGTGATTGGCAATAACCTCGCCCGGCTGTTTGCGGGAGACTGGCGTCGCCGACGAGTTTACAAAATGTCACCAACGTGTGTCCGTGTTCGAACCTATGCGCAAACGTATGGTGATAGTCGAGTGTCAGAAAATTGTGGAAGAAAAGCCAACTCTAACCCCTAACTTACTTAACCCGTCTCACAAAGAACTCCTATTAGGTATCAATGTATGATAACAATAAATTATTACGAACTCTATAAATTAACTACAAGAGTTCCAGCCAGGGGATCTCTTAAGAAGGCGTCAAATGACATTAAACATACACGTTATAAAAGCAATAAAAAACGTTTATCAAAGGCAAAATTAATATTTATTGGTGTATTACGTCTTTCAAGGCTCAGTCATGTGGCCATCTAAAAAACGTTTGAATTATAATTCGGAGAGCTATAAGCATACATTCGTCATATAATATCGTACGCAAGTCGGCACTTCGTGACACGATAGCTGCCATACTAGTAAAACAATCACTAAAATATGCAAATGAATAAGACAGCGAACGCTATACATAATCAATTGTAAAATATGAACGACAATCAAATCGTGAATTACAAAACGATTGCCGGAATACGGAGGTGGCAAGAACAATAAACGCTATAATGAATACCTAATAGCAATACTTAATTAAATTTTACATTCTTATGTTTGTGTTCCACCCAAACTTTAGTCAACGAGTACCTATTTACTTTATGCTCAGTACGAGCTATGAATTTTGATTTGAACGTTTTGCAAAGAACTCCTACGCGAAATCAAACGGTGTTAGACAAATAATATAGTGCTGTAAAACCTGTGGACTCTATATCTCATTGTGAAATGATTGGTGTCAAAGTTTGTAATAATGAAACGTAAATAATTGATATTTGTTTCGATGATTTATTTGTTCAAGTTATGATTTATTATTTACCAAAAGGTGGGTCTCTTGCCAGCTGGCAAATTCTTCGAACCAATCCAGATTCTTAGGAACGTAAATAAATAACATATTATACTAATACTAAAATAAATAATATTAGTAATAGTATTTATGTTTGTGATTGATATTAGTTAGTATTGCCCTGGGATGGAAGGGCACTTCCGAAACCGGTCGACAGTTATATCAAAATAAAATGGCTTATAACCAAGTGATGTGATTTTAAATGTCATAAATCAAATGTTTTAACTGTGGAAAATAAAGAGTGGGAATGCAAGGGGTAATCAAAATAAAGAGGCTTATAAATATGATACGTGGTTTTAATTTTTAATATAAAATAATATTTTATTTGTAAATTGGAGAAAATAAAGAGTAGAATGAATGAGAAGGGTGGAAATGAAGGATTAAGCTCGTTACACGTGAAGAATGTGTGATTGCCCTATCTCACGATATTGCTCGTCGTACAATGAAGTTTTCAGTACGTTAATTGAATGACCCATCTAACAAAAAGTAAGAAAATAAAGAAGTATCGACATACATCTAATGACTTACAATTAATTATTCACGGACGTTTATGTCGGGCTGTTATATCTCAGAAAGATATTTAAGCAATAATAATTACTGCGGTGAATGCGTTTTATTTGAAGCTATAATATTTTTCTAAATTTTTACTTTATTCAGCATAAGAATTAAAGATATTTTAACGAAAAGTTTTTTTAAAATGCGAGAGGTTGTTACGTAGGAATTACGTATTGTACTGGAAATCACTCGAGACAGAATTAAGTTCCTACGAGAACTTTCGAAATGCACTGGCTGGTTCGCTGGAACGCGCATGCGTCCCGGTGTGGCGATTCTAGAAATTTTTACTATAGGCAGGTATTACCTTACAGACCGAAACTTATTTCGTTCCAGCTTGTTTCTTGTAGGTGGATGGTAAATATCAAAATGGAGTACTACAAATTAAATTTGATATTGATAAAATAAGAATGAATTCGACGATGATACATTCAATTGCTATTTATTTTGTATTCGTCATTGCTCAGTGCTCGTCAAGTCGCGGTTCGGTGGATATTCACAAGACCCGTCATTTAAAAAATTTAAATTGGGAGGCGGATACAGGTACCGCTTTACGGGTATATTTGGTGACTTAGCAGGGGTGCCCAGGTTTCCACCCTCCATATCTTTTTCCTTCCAGAACATCTTCTCCTTCCTTTCCTTAAACACCTCCGACACAGCATCCTCAAAGATGATATAGACCCTAAGGTAAATTGTTTTCCTCAGGGACTCCTGTGTGGATTTAATGTAAAAAATGTATAATAAATGATTAAAATATATATTATAAAATCACTTGGAAATAATTGATTGTGGATTTTAGTTTTAAAGCATTAGTGTTGTAAAAAAACACAATGTATTCCCTGCTGGTCGTTGAAAAATTATTTTGGGATTTTCTACGAAAATATTGTCATATTAATTTCTAGGTGTGCATAATACGAAATTTGAATAATTTTAACGCGGTTTGGCTTTAGCGAAGCTATTTAATTTATTACAAGCGAAGCATGCATGCTATTCCATATGATGTTCGTTTCGCTGGAGATTTCAACATTGGATTCTTAATGAACAGTTCTATAATATACCTACAGCAAAATTAAAATGCCTTTGTTTTATTTTTTGATATTTGATTGTATTTTTCATAGTTCTGTAGATCACGAAAAAAAATATGTTATCGACAGAAAACGCTGTTAAAATTTTACTACGCTCACCGTTTAAGAGTAAAAAAGTAACGTAAAAAAGACAGATTGTAAAATTGCCTACGTTGATGGTAGGTGTTAAAAATTCAATATATTTAAAAAAAAATGTTTCTATGTAAAATAGGATAACAAATATGCAAAACACAGTACTTATAAAAAAAAACAAATAAAATGAAACAATAATAATAATACTTATTTCGATTGTGATTTTATAACTACGGTTGAATGAAATTAGAACATGGATGTGTTTTAAATTCTACGGTTGAATGAAATTAGAACATGGATGTGTTTTAAATTTATTTCAAAATTGGAAATGATTGTGGGAACAATTAAAAAAGCGATAAAATAGGCACCAAAAATTACTTAATTTTAATTTACTTTTTTCTAGTTCACTTGGCACTCTTGGCATTGTTCATTCGAAAGGTAAAAAAAACCGTATTTTAATTCCTGATGAAAATATATTTTCTAATAAATACTTGCTGCTTATATGCTTGACAAATCTCACAATTATAATATCTGGTGATTTTCTCCGTGATGGTCTCCGCAGGGTGTCCGGTGTTAAAGTGCGCTAACTTCAGGAGGTGATTCTACTTGATAGTAGAAGTAAAAAAGAAAAAAAAAAATTCCAATGTTTATTTTCCCATGCAAACAACTTTTTAACCTAAAACTAACATGAAACATTGGAAAATCGAAAAAAGTTTCGTAATTTTTTTTTTACTCAAAATCATTTAGAACCACCCTCTGAAGTGAGCGTACCTTACCCCCATACACCCTGTATTATAATTTCGACGTAAGTTGTACCAAATAATCATTTGCCAATAATTTTTACTCGTACTATTTTGCGTGGGTGTAAAAATGCTTATTTAAATACGCGTCAATGAACTCCAATGCAAAAACACTGCAAACAAAAATATATGTATCTTTCTTTACAAATTTGAATGAGCAAGCACTCGAGATCAGATTTGTAACAGGTGTCCGCAATCACCACTTTTTGCCAGTGCGCTACGAGCATTAACTACGTTAACAACATGCGGTGTTTTTACGGCATGACGTATGTTGTGAATTTTTCAGTAGGTCATGTCGGTTAATGTCAATGACTCGCGTGGAAGAACCTTGAAGAGGAATAGTGTAGTCGGGATCGGCCCGAGTAGTTTTAATTAATTTTGGAATGGCGTCAAAAGTTGATGTTGCGGCTTTTCCCCGGGGCATTTAACGTCGGATCAGTTCGGACCGCTCAAAAGAAAGTTTCACGCCGTTTCTTTAGCTCATTATATTGGTGAGTCAATTAAAATGTAGGTTACAATTTACAATGATCAACACATCGGTATAATTTAATAGGATTTTGGGTGTTAGTTAAGAATTCGTCATTTACTAAAAGTTTTTCAGGAAACCTTTTTACTGGATTGCGAATAATTTGAAGAGTTTTTTTAATAAATTAGGAATACTAATTTTAATATTATATAATATTACTTTTCCGTGTACAACAGAAATTCTACTATAAACTTAAATTTAATCATTTTCACAGCGCGAGTATCAAATTACTGTTCGTAATGATTTGTCCATTGTTGGAATGTCAGTGCTCAATCATTTTTCAATAACAGAACGTCGCTTTAGACCTTAGGCAATAGTTTTACATTTGAAGGCTCACCTTACAATTAACCTGTGAGTGAAGACAAACAATCAACAACAATACTCAATTACATCTCGGGATCAAAACAATTTAAGCGTGCTGTTGGACCTTATTATGACCCAATCGACGTCACTAATAATATTATTGCAAACAAGAATCAAACTGAGCTTAGGAATTGTAAGAGGTTAATTAAACAATGTGCTATTGAAACTATATAATACTAATAAGGTTTTATAAATGTGTATATATCAAAATATTATAAAGTAAAAAATTACATTTCTCTTAAAAACATTGTAGGTTATTTAACATCCAAAAAATACTTCGTTTGCTTTTAAATGATTTTTTGTAATCATTGAACTCATAATGTCACAACTATCTTGAGCTAGAGCCAGAGGACGAAGGGATTGGAGAGGGGAAAGCGATGAGAGAGGGGATGTTAGAAAGTAGCTGGTAATTCAAATGTGGTCACTAAACACTCGGCTAATACCATTTCGGGCAACTTTTCTACGCTGAATGGCGGCCGTTCACTAGGGCGATACTAGTATCTACCACTTTGACAACAGTAAGAATCACAATGGTTTGTATTAACTAACACATTTTTTGCTGGCTCACTTTCTATGGCCTTTTTTTCTAAATGCTAAAGACCTTTCGGGTGTTGTTTATAACACAGTAAATTTATTCTCGGGTTTAAAATACTGTATATTCCACATCATCTCATTTCGTTATACTTGCAAATATTTAATAATGTGTCACCATTCATTCAAATTCTCACGTTTTCACGCAAACTTACCGATTTATGTTTTAGAGATCATGACATGTATCTAAGACAAACAGATGTACATCTGTTCAGTGGAAAAAATTACGTTGTGAATACGATAATTTTCAGAACCTTGCGAAACAACAAGTTTCCAAACTTCTGAAACGTAAACGGAATAAAAAGTAAAATAAAAATTTCTTCTCAGAATTTCCAAGTCATTAAAAGACGATTAGCTCCATACGCCCGGAGAATGACGTGTTGGTATCTCGCCTAGCAGGTTTTGCATATGGTATAGGTCTAGGAGATCAGTTGATGCGTTTTATTCACGGGACGGGTTAATGCAATGTTTTCACTTTATAAATCCTTTCAAGCTCATTTCGCGAAAGGAGTAATGATTTATTCATAAAACTAAAAGAATAAAAATCCGGGTTCATCATATTATCACCTGTTTGCAAAACATTAGGATGGTGTACCATGTTCGGCCTACTTATATACTTATATACTTCGGCCTTCATCTTTTCTGAAGATTTTCATCTTTTGTTTACACATCATAAAGTTTTTAAATTTTAATAAAATGAGATATTGGATTACATTTTTTAGTTATTGACTGACCTTTTCCTCAAAAGCGTTTTTCCTTCCATTGAGTAGCGCCCAGTCCGCCTCTGCCCGCAGGTTACACTGGTCCTGATAGTCCATCTCCACCAGTTCTACCACCGTGGGAATCCATTCCTCATCAGCACTGTTCGCTCCTCCGACGGCCAGAGACGAACCGCAGAACACAGCCAAAAAAACTAGAGGGAAGGCGGCGTACCGCAGGGATCGTTGTTTGGACCGCATTTTATTTATTCCTGGAAAGACAGAACGAGAAAACAAATTAATATTTGAATAATTTTACTGTTACAGCGAAGGAAGGGTTAAAACAACTCAATTTATCGCATGGATATCAGAACTTAAAATAATAACATAAATTCATGTAATTATACCAAGACAACAAAATCTAGAGAATCAAAGGGAATATAAATTCTCGTTAAATAATAATCCATCCGTGTAATCCCACGCACTCGGAAACCTGCAAATATATTATTCTCTTGAATTGATATCAAAACAATCGAATGGAAAATAAAAACATAAATCTTCATTGAATCTCATATAAAGATAAATTGTTCAGAAGTTTCCATCGATTATGAATTTGGAAAGAGGTCAAAATATTTTATCCGAACTTTAGTATAAAAAGATCGAATTTCTTTACATAAAAGCGTGTCAATTTCACTATAAACCTTTCCGCGTTTCTGAACGAGGGGAGTGTTTGAAAAATGCGAAATCTCTTTTCACCAAATCAATCACATTTCCATTTGTAGAAGGGAACTAGAAAATATTTTCAATTGCCATTTCTTTGAACTACGTAATATTACATAGCGCGGTTCGTTTGTCGGGAAATGCCTGACCTTACCAGATATTCAGTTGTTTGACGATAAATATTGACTTTAAACACAAATTGATATTTATAAATCCAATACATACATTTAAAAATCCTATTTAAACCTTTACTTCAGTATTAAATTTGAAAAAAAATTACTTCAAAATACTAAGCACCTGAGATCATTTTTGGGCTGTGATGCAAATTAGGATGTTCTGTGACTTTTATTCATTTTTCATTCTTTAAGAAGTCTATAATTTTCCACAGCCCGCAACAAATGTAATCAACCTTACTAATAAACATTTTACACAACATGGCATGGTTACCACGGTTACAGTTGTTTTAATAAGTACCATGTGGTGTAACATTGTTGTGTAAAATGTTTATGAGTAATTAAAAAAGCAAAGCATTTTTAAACATCTTTGTTATTTTCTAGTTTTTATAAGCACATTTCTCTCTTCTTCCCTGGCTTTGTAACAAAACAGATTGAAAATCTCTTTCAAACAAATTAAAATCTCTATGTTTATGTTTGCACCACTAAAAAAAATCAAGAAAACTTTTAAATTTATCAGCAGAATTAGCAAACAAGACTTTGACTTAAAATGTGCCTTAGAATTGGAATATATTTAATAATTATTTTTATTTCTTCTAAATACTTGTCTCTATTTTTTCTTTGCGTAATTAAATTTGAGTAACATTACACAGTTTAAAACAAACATATGGCTAATTTTAACGCGTTCAAACGTTGGTACTGCAAAAAAATCTAAAAAGTGTAAAGGTACGGATACATTTGCGGACCGAAAACGAGCCGAGACGATTATGTGAAAGGAACGAAGCAATAGCAAATGGCGCGAAACGCCACTTGCGGTTGCTTCGTTCCTTTCATATTTCGAGGATCGGCTCGCATTCCGGTTCGCAAATGTATACGCAGCATAGTAATACATTTCATGTGCGCATATAAATAACTTTTTTACGGAAATTGTATTGTTCGTAGTTACTATATTTATTTTAAAGAAATTGTTAATAATGTTCTTTTTAAAAGTTTTTCAGAAATCAAATACTTCCTGTTTGCACAATTTCCCGAAGGATTCCAAATGTAATGGGCCATTACCAACGGCCTATGATCCTGCTGACCTTTGACTAAAAGCTTTTAATAACTGTGCCACACAGAAAATTTTGCTCCGAAATTTTGAACATCCATTTAATTCAGTAGGCATATTAATTTCAGAATATTATTACCGATATTTTCATTTTGAGGGGAGAATATTTTCCGGGGGAAGTTGAACAAGAGAAGCCCAAAAGGAGATTTCTTGCAGAGACTATTCTCAATATAAGGGTAGAATTAATGTAGTTAATTAGTGGAAGGGTACATTATTATTTGACACGGTAGATCTTCGGTACATCTAAAGTCTCATGTGCAAGGTAGACAGATTTTAAACAGGTTTTTTCGAATTCTTCGCAAGATTATATATAATTTTTTTTGTATGTGAGTGCAAACCCCTGGGGTATTTTGGTATGTGAGTGCACAACCCCTCGAGTATTTTGTATGTGAGTGCACAACCCCTCGTGTATTTTGGTAGTGAGTGCACAACTCCTCGAGTATTTTGGTATGTGAGTGCACAACCCCTCGAGTATTTTGGTAAGTGAGTGCACAACCCCTCGAGTATTTTGTATGTGAGTGCACAACCCCTCGTGTATTTTGGTAGTGAGTGTACAACCCCTCGAGTATTTTGGTATGTGAGTGCACAACCCCTCGAGTATTTTGTATGTGAGTACACAACCCCTCGTGTATTTTGGTAGTGAGTGCACAACCCCTCGAGTATTTTGGTATGTGAGTGCACAACCCCTCGAGTATTTTGGTAAGTGAGTGCACAACCCCTCGAGTATTTTGTATGTGAGTGCACAACCCCTCGTGAATTTTGGTAGTGAGTGCACAACCCCTCGAGTAATTTGGTATGTGAGTGCACAACCCCTCGAGTATTTTGGTAAGTGAGTGCACAACCCCTCGAGTATTTCGAGATATTGTCTTCGTCACTTAAATAAATTGATACGAGCAAGATTTCGATTGACATTAATTTTCAAATAGATTTGCTTTTTAATGTCTCCCAGAATGAAATACTGATAACTCAAAAACATACAAAAGACTTTCAGATTTAAATATTACAAACAGACATACATAGTACATATATTTTCTATGACCCTTTCCGAATACCTATGCTTAAGATTTTGATTTAAAAAATTGATCAATTCTTTGTGTGTGGTTGTTTTGCGCCTACCGATTGTTTTTTCTTCTCGTATACTGTAAAAACATAATTTTATACGAAACTTACAAAACCTACTTAATTACACAAATATAAATTATAAGGGTTGTAGGCGTTTCACTTTTTTTAAATTTCGTATAAAAATAATTCATAGAAATTCACAAATTTTGAGAAATCTTTTTCAAACATTCAAGAAATAGCGGTCGATGACTTTTTAGAACACAGTAGAATTATTTTAAAATGTGTTTGGTAAACTTTTAAATACAAATTAAAAGGGAGTTGTTGCATCCTTCTAAAACTACTTAAATTGTATATTTCACCTTAGTAAACAAGAGAAAGAACGTCTTTTATGATTTCGGACAAAAATACTGCTACCAATGCCTCAACGTATAAAATTTTAACGTAAAAAAAGATACAATATAAAGAAACAATAAATAAATAAATGTACTGCGTACTAAAAGGCTTTACATTATTATTTGTATATTACGAATCAAAACGTTGTTGTATGTGGCTTATGGTTAGGGACCAGATACGACTAGCCAGACACTTCACAACCTTCCTCCACCCTTCTCATTCCCTCTGATCAAATCTAACAAAATTCCATAACTTTATATCTTAGTTTTACAAGCAGTTTTGGCTCCGATATCATAAAAAAGCGTACAAACCCATGTAACGTGTAGGTATACGCAAATTATGTTTTACTGTGAGACTAAATATTGAACAAATATATTACACAATATTGAACGATACGCCCTTTCCTATTTATGTGGGTACGTGACGATACGCCATTGCTATTTATGTGGGTACGTGACGATACGCCCTTGCTATTTATGAGGGTACGTGACGATACGCCCTTAATATTTATGTAGGTACGTGACGATATGCCCTTGATATTTATGTGGGTACGTCACGATACGCTCTTGCTATTTATATGTGTACGTGACGATATGCCCTTGCTATTTATATGGGTACGTGACGATGCGCCCTTGCTATTTATCTGGGTACGTCACGATACCCCCCTGTTATTTATGTGTGTACGTGACGATACGCCATTGCTATTTATGTGGGTACTTCACGATACGCCCTAGCTATTTATGTGTGTACGTGACGATACGCCCCTGCTATTTATGTGGGTACTTCACGATAGGCCATTGCTATTTGTGTGGGTACTTCACCATACGCTCTTGCTATTTATGTGTCTACGTGACGATACGCCCCTGCTATTTATGTGGGTACTTCACGATAGGCCATTGCTATTTATGTGAGTACTTCGCGATACGCCCTTTCTATTTATGTGGGTATGTCATGATACGCTCTTCATATTTAAATATTTGTAAAAATAAAGGTAATTCCTGCTAAATGGAGATTATATAATATCGTTCAGTGATTAATTATAATAATTAGTTGATTGGAATTGATTTAAACAGCAAAAAATAATAATAACCACAAGTTCAGTATCATATGCTGTTAATCGACAAAGTAACCTTGGCAAGGACATGTTGGGCATGCCTCCAACTTTTTGATGAAATCCTTCTCAAATTTAATTCGTATTTCAATTACTAAAAAATATTGCTAATCGAGTCAACATTTTCACCGCATGATTTGCATTTGGATTATTGCCACCTGTTTACTGTTGCACTACTTAAAAGGTTTGTAAATGGAGAATATTGCAGCTGGCGGGGCACAAATGAAATGTGCCCGGAATTTTAACATCTGCGCATGCGCTCTCGAATTCGTATACAATTGTTCTGATTTTTTTACTTCAGATTAGGGCTCACTTAATACATTATGTCTTCCCCTTGTATGAGCGAGAGAATACATGAAATTAGTTTTTAACTCATGGAAATCCTCAACCTCAACTATTTTACAGCGAGAATATATTTTGAAGAATAATCCTAGCAGGAAGTTTCATTAGTAAAAATATAATTCCATAAGGTGTGATCCATACTAATTTGAAAGAAACCTGATTTCAATATTCTAGATAAGTGCAATATATCAATAAATCCATTAGACATTAAGAATTTTATATGCATTATCCAAATTATGATTTACGGGCTACCAATGGTACTTTATAACATCAAACGTTTGGTCACGTAGAGGACGAAGAGCGAACAAGGAATATAGCTTGAAAACATTTAATATACATAGATGTGGATGGATTTTCCCCTGATGTCCCTCTGGAGATGGGAGATGTTCAAATATCCTCCATAAACGGCTGATTGCACACCTTTTCACTTATATCTATCTATTCTTATTATTTGCCTGTTATTTATGCTGTTATATATATTCTGAAATAAACTCGTATTCTTATTGTTATCAAAAATACTAACTTATAATGTGTATTCTGAATTAAGCAGTAAGTTAGCATTAAATCTCTCAAGCTGGAAATACGTGACCTACTCAGCTAAAATGAAGACAAACAAAAAATCTATAACGATCACTTTAACGGCGCTGGGAAGATTACGCCAGTCCATTTCGCGAAAGCAAGTGGAAATTATTTTTAAACATGGGTTTTTCTATTAACACTTGCTTGTTTCTTGGCAGCGAAAGCACAGAAGCCATTCCACTCTGCCATTGATAATTCCCGGTACTTCAGTGGGCCAAATAGCTGGAGACCAAACACATTCGCTAAGTCCTAATTTAAACATCGTTTCGCCGCGCTGTTCCGTTACCAGATTGTTCGGTTCGTTCATTAAGCACACAGTCTGTACTCTGGTCTTTGGGTTAAGGGGTGAGATTGGTCTCCAAATGTTACCTTGGCTCTTCCCACTGTTTGGTCGTTGGTATACAATATAACAGATTCACCATAGTATCGGAAAATGTGACCTAGTCGATTGTTGTTACTATTTTAAACAAATTTTTATTTTTTACATTATCTCCAGACGGGAGGCCCTGAAAAAATTATTCCCATCAGGGCCTATGTCATATTTGGGGATGCTGTGTGAAAGGTCATTTTAGGTAAGGGAGGGGAGTAAGTTCTGGGAAGGAAAAAAATATGAGAGTTCGGTAGGGATCTGGAGGTCAGTGTGTTTGTGTATGAATCCATCCTTCCCACTGCGGTGCAAGTCGATGTTTTGAGAGTCCTGCTGGAGAGGTCATAAGATCTCCCTCAACCAGTTTCTCTCAATCCGGCCTGTAAAGCAGTTGGTGGGCGGACAGACGCATCTGTCACCAAGACCCGGAAAAATCTCACCCCATTAACCCGGGCACCCCTGCTAAGACACCAAAAGTAGCGAACCGCGGTTATGGTGACCTAATGCAGAGATATTGGTTTCCAATAAATGGTTCCCGGGGTGGCGATAATCGTACCGCCTCCAAAATGGATAGAGGAATCACTAATTTCAACGTTAATATCTGAGTGATGGATCTCAAAAATAGGTCAATATAACTAAATTTAGAGCTAAATAATACGTTATTTTTCTAGGGCCTAGTTTTTCATCCATTATTACTCCGAGATCTCTGATTACCGTTACGCTTTATAAACGCATTTCGTTTATTGAATACTAAAAAATGTGAAAAAGGTCAAATTTTTTTATGAAGTGTTTTGTTTTTCAATTGAATGAAAGATTTCATGAGTAAAATAATGAGGTAATTCGCCTGTTTTACAGAGATCCTTTGAAGTCAATAAACCAAATTCCATTCTCCCAGCGCAAGGCTCATCTCACGCGTTCCGTCCCAAAGACGTGAAACCATTTCCTTTGTTCCTCCTGTTCCCTCCAATAGATTACGCACGAATTTAATTTTAGTTTCAACAAACAAGAGCGGCATTTCTACGGCTGCGTGGTATTTTTTTACCCGGACGTAATAGCAATAATAAACACTTGGTTCGGGCGGACGAAGGATTTGGGCTGTTTCGTTGTTTGAACAGGATTGAACCAATACAATTTTAATCCTTTCAGAGACAGTCGCGACAGGTTTTCCAACTGGCGCCACAAGGAAAAATGTGTATAAAAATTCGTAGAAGACCGATAATTAAACAAGATAGATAAACTTTCAACAATCCTTTCCATATTTAAAGCTTTGTACATTTTTACATCCATTTCAGCAAACCCTTTTCAAAAAATTAAATGATTCGTAGGGGTTCGAGCTTACCTACCTTAGTTTTCGGAGAATTTATTCAATATTCCATTAACATGGGTTAGTGTTGTCATCTGTCATATTATTTTTTTTTTTATATATAAATATATATAAATTACAAACAATACAAAACAAAATGAACCTTTGTCTGTCCAATTGGGAAGGATTCTCGTTTCAGGACAGCCAAATTGTGTATTTAGTAGATAATATTCTTACAATGGAATGGCGATGCTGTCAAAAAAAATTTTGAGAACATTGTTGATTGCATTCGAAGTGACAGGATGGTTTCTTTATCCTTGAAAGAATCGCCAAGATGTAATTTATTAACCGGGTCAATTTGTATAGAAAAATATATTATATCATAATTTTGTTAGGAAGAAGTCCGGGACGCCCGAGGAAGACACGGCACGGTCAAGTGAATCAGATACTCGAGTCGGGCCATGTCAAGAGTCAGAATAATAGAAGAGTATGTATGAATGTGAATAAGGCAAGAAGTATGTGTAAAGACCGAGTTGTTTGGGCGATCCCTTCTCTCTGCCTACCCCTGCGGGGAAACGATGTAATGGTTTGTTAATTATAATGTTGTCAGTGGTAAAATACTGAAATATCACGTGCAAAACATATCAGTGTATTTAAAAAAATTAAAACATGTATGTATAAAACAAAATTTCGGATTGCAGTAGAGTTTTGAATACGTTATCTTGTAAGAACACTACTATGTCACATGAATTTAACTCATGTTAAACTCTATTTATATAAAGATAAATTCACATCAATTCTAGATATTTGTCTCCAACATTCTTCTTCCTTGCCTTATAATTGAGGAGCTTTGCCAAATCTATTTTAAAACTTCTGATCTTGTCTAAAGAATGTAAAACACAGAATACCTACCCCGTAAGATCCAGATATGATGTTAGATTTTTTAAGGTATAACAGACTGTTTCCGTTCATTATAGAATAAATACAAGAATGCGTTATTTCAATATAAAAGTTAACACGATTGGTAAGTTCTTAAGCATAATGAATAAAATTATGTCATTAATTAAGAGATATAATTAGTATGCGTCTTTAAACCTTCACAGGCTTGCTCATAAAGATTTGCTAAAACGCTGTTGCAGCATTGGTATAGCTATTCGAGGAAGTGGGCCGTATACTGCTTGGGTCAAAATCTTTACTCGTAATAATATTCATGCAAGATCTTTTAAGACTGGCACAACTTTGTTCAAAACCTCAAAAACACAATCATTTTCGCATTTCGCGTTTTTTTTACTAAAATTAGATGTTAAATGTAAATATTTCTTTTATGATATTTTTTACCTAGGTTTCATTTTACATTAAAATAAAGGATAAGCACATGAAAGCAATATTATTAAAACATGATATCATAATAAAAGAATTTAATTACATTGACTATGAATGAAAAATATGAATGTTTAAATGAAAAATAACTGGAAAACTTGTTTTAATTAAAATGTTTAAATCGTATATTATGGGAATATGATTAGTAACAGTACTAGTAGGTAAGTAAAGTTTTTTTAAAGATACCGAATAGTCCTCACATAACAGAAAAAAATCACAAAAAGGTTCTCAATTTACAATTTTCTAAGAAGGTTTGAGATAAAAAATATCAGAGAAGATCAAAGATATTAGAAGAACGAGATGTGCTATGAGCAGTTCATACTGTGTGGAATTGCTTTGCCGAGTGTCGCCGGTTTTGTTCACCAATACTACTGCACACCTTCGCTTATGCTAAGGCATCGCTAAGGTATCCGCACTAATACATAGAACAGATTTCTGTGCGTACACGTCCCGATACCGTTCAAAGTACCCCAATTAGTTAGTACTCCGCCTACGGTCCGGCGGCCAACATAGCATATCTCGTTCTTCTAATATCTTTGGAGAAGATATTATTAAATATTTAAGAATTTCTATCCTGAAACTATTGTAATGTTAGATTATTCATTGTTTTAAAACAGTATACTGTTTGTGCAGGGGTTTTGTGATTGTTGTGACCGGATCCAAACCAAAATATGAACATGCATTTGGTGAGCTTCTTCCGGGAACATCGTCGGATGACATGAAGTGTTCGATTTACGCTGCAAAATCGCAAACTCATACTTATATACGTATATAATCTACTTAGCACCTTTTGGGGTATTTCTAGCCATACATAAGCACATTGACAGCCGTCAGAATCACTAGGATTTGCCAGCCATTACCATACGTTATCCGATGTTCACCAAACGCATTGCGCATTTTTTCACTTGTTCGCTAGTGGCTGTTCGAAGTTTGCGCCTGTCACAGTGATAAAACCGCTAAAATTAAAAAGGAATAAAGATCTATATAAAGAGAACAATATAAATTCGTGAGTAACCATTTTATGTTTATGGTGGAAGAGAGGTCTTTAAGATTACGCATTGCAATTACTTCTTATGCAACATATCCGCTCGCATTCTTACTTTTCTTTAATAATTTAAAAATATTTGTCGACTACGCGTTAAACGCGTTAATTGCTATTAAATCAAATAGAATCCAAAGGGTTAACATTAAAACCATCACGGGAATCACTACGTAATAATAGTTTCAAAATGAATACCAGACTTTTCACGTTTTGATGAAATGAGTTAAAGTTTTAGTTCAATTTCTTCGCATTTCATATTCACAGAAGACGGCTTAATAATTTTGTGGTTGGAGGTTGGCTAAGCTCTCCAAAGTGTATGCCCGCTTTGAAATGTGTACTTGCTTCTTGTAAATTTTAATCTCGCATAAAACCTTTAAGTTAAATGAAACGATGCCGAGTTCGCCAAACAAAATTACAAATAATAGGATTTGTAAGGATTATGTTGAGGAGGTAGCCACTTTAGTATTAATAAAGGAAGATGCCACGCAGATGACGGATTCTAGTTTATCATCAAACAAGCAGAGATAAATCATTTGATGTTATTTAAAAAGTGGGCAGAACTTGGCAACTTTTTAAATTAGCTTGTAAATACGGAAATATGAAAAGTGTGTGCTAGGTAAGATTAGATAAAATACAACACCGGAATAAAAAAACTAATGTTATTAATTTTAAGTCTCTTCTCGTGAAATATGGCAGCTTGAATGAATCATGTAGATAACTTTTAATTTTATAGACGAGTTTTAGTACCGCCGCCTCAAGTGGTTCGCTATCTTTGACGATTCAGGGGTGCCCCAGTTCATCGGGTGAGGTGTGTACAGGATGCGCCTGCTTACTAACTGCATGGCGTTCCAGATCGGGAGAAGTTAGTTTAGCGAGACCCTTTGACCAACCTATAACTGGTCTCTATTGACCTAACGCCTTGTTTGATTTATACGTCCTTCACCCCTTGACATGCTACTCCCTAGATTCCAACCCACCTCTCAAACATTTTATTTCCCAGAACTACCCCTCCTTCCTTTTCTTAAAAAATACCCTCCAACACAGCATCTCCAAGCCTCCTGTATGGGTTAATGTAAAAAAAATATGAATACAATTCGTCACTACAGACAAACAGCCTTACTAATATTTATAATAAAAACACATAAATTTGTTTTTGACCACTATAGTTTTATTTTCACTCTACCGGTTTCGGAAGATCCCTTCCTTCGTCAGGAGAATATTAAAATATTGTTTTAAATATTCTCCTGACGAAGGAAGGGATCTTCCGAAACCGGTAGAGTGAAAATAAAACTATAGTGGTCAAAAACAAATTTATGTGTTTTTATTATAAATTATGATGAGCCACAAAGTGAATGCTTTTTACAATTACGTTACTAATATTTGTTTGCACAACTGATAAACTTGTGAAAAACTGACAAATAAAATAAAACCATTCCTTGGGGGAAATCAGCATGGTTTTCTGTCAAAAAAATTTACTGTTTCCAATCTCCTCAAACTTTCACATAAAGTAGCAATAGGATTAGACGCACAACATCAAACTGACGTGATTTATACTGACTTTGCAAAAGCATTCGACCGTGTAGATCACGACATACTCTTACGAAAGATCCATAGAATAGGCTCTGACCAACCTCTAATAAAATTTCTTGCAACGTACTTAAAAAACAGAACACAATATGTATGCATTGGTGGCCATAAGTCCAGGAAAGTACCGGCATTTTCAGGAATACCACAGGGGTCAAACTTGGGACGTCTACTATTCTTAATATTAATAGATGATATTCAAGAATGCATCCAAAGTGCCACTTGCTTGCTTTTTGCTGACGATCTTAAACTGCTCAGGATGATATGCGATATTCAAGATTGTTTTAAATAACAACTTGATTTAGACGCAATATCTTCATGGGCAGATGAGAATAAATTTTCCCTATGACGTATACGCGTTCCAAAAACCCGATTAAATTTGAATATAAACTAAATGATGAAATATTTTCATCAGTAAGATCCATAAGGGACCCAGGAGTTACATTTGATCCCAAACTTACTTTTTCAGATCATATAGTGGGATTGGTATCATCTTGTTACAAACTTCTTGGATTTGTGATAAGAATAAGCAAAAAATTCTCCAAGCCCGAAGTAATGACATCGATGTTCAACTGCCTTGTACGATCTAAATTAGAATACGCTTCTGCTGTCTGGGCCCCATACCAGCAAAAATACATAGAATTATTAGAACAAATTCAAAAAGAAATTCTAAGATGTCTTTATATGAGAACGCATGGTGAATGCCCACGATTTATGCATCACATAGATTTGCTCTCCGAAACGCACTACGAAAGTCTCCAATCTAGGAGAAATGGGACCCTTCAAGTAACAGCTTTTAAAATCATGAAATATTACATTGACAGCCCATACCACTTAGAATGCTATAAATTGTTTGTACCGAACAACTACCGGCAGGGTCGACGCCACGACTTGCTCTGTATTCCACACGGAAGAACGGACGTTATGGCTCAGCATAGCATGACAAGAGGTATGGTGCTGTTAAATGATACCTCTAGGTCTCTTGACATTTTCAACATTGGCCTTGAAGATTTCAAAAGTCATTTTAGGCAAGAACTCTAAAATATCGGTTATTGTAAAATATTTCATTTAAAGCATTGTATATTTTTGTTAAATTTTTGTTATATAATAGGATTGCATCAATCTGTAATGCAAAAAAGGGTGTCTATGTATGGTAAACGGTTTTTATACTAGTAGATTTTGCAAACCAGTTTTACCCAAATCTGAACACTAAACTTATTTCTCAACGCACCAATGAAACCTATGGAACAAAGAATTGTGCGTCTTGTCCCATAATTTTGACAGTAAAACAGCTCATGATGGATTGTGGTCATGATTGTATCATGATCTCTTTAACTACATGAGAGGCTCATAACTTCTATGGTCTCATAAGGATAATGCATCTATATACAAAAGATAGATAATATTATACCACATCAAAATTTCATAAATTTTTGGATGAATTTTAGTGATTGTACTACCAGCAAAAGAGCAAAATCAATTTCCAATCATATTTTTAACCTCAGGTTCGCTGCCAAACTGAAAACACACTCGGTAAAAATGACCAACGGAATACACATTTTATAAAACATCGTTCTGATGTGATGGTCTGATTTATGGTTGGTTTCCCGTCAATCTCGAGTGTGTTGAACTTGTATCATGGTTCCACTATGGAAATGGCCATGTGCCAATTTTTTTTTGAGTTTGGCATGAATTACAACACACACGAGTGGAAACTTCAAAATTATTTAGATTTACAGATCGAGAAACATTCCACATCTATAATTTCCCAATATAAAAATTCCTATACCTAGGCGTAGTTGTAAACCAAACTATAAAGTAGAAATCCATTTGACTCAATATTTATTTATACTGGGTTTTACAGATGATCACACTTACGTGAGAACAATCCACTTATAAAAACTCAGTTATTGTACAATTACAAAAATCTACAATTAAATAAAGATACAAAAAATTAAATACAGATACATACAATTAGAAAACAAAAACATAAAAAAAATACAAATAAAATACACAATCATATACAAGCTCGCTCAAGTAACACATTACATTATACATTATTACAAGTGGTAAGAGGCATAAGAAATACGAGAGGTATGCATAGAGAGAAAATTGACACAATGAATAAGCTAATATTTAAGACTCAAAAGTAAAAACTCTCGATTGGTGATTTTTTTCGTAAATTGAATATTATTTTCGGTCAGGCATTTCAAGGTCAACGCATAATTTTTAGTTTTTATTTTTTTATATATACAATAATATTATTATTGGGTTTATAAAAACAGTTTATTTTTAAACAAGTTCTGCTGTGTAATTATTATTACGCGTGACAGCTGTTTCGCCCTCTAAAGGCATTATCAAACTGTGGGTAGCCCACTTACAGACGATACATTTATATTATTTCTAGGTAGGTATTTTAATTTCAATTACTGATTTCTTAATTGATTTCTGTGTAAAAATGTTAGAAATTATTGATGGTTATTACCCTAGTAAAGTTTCTTAGCTTGTGGCTTAGATATTGCCTTCCGCACAAATAACAACTTAGGATCATCTCTTAAAAACTCAAAAAGTAAGGTACTCAAATTACAAAATAGTGGCATTTATAAACTCCAGTGTGATGAATGCAACGCTGTTTATGTTGGACAAACGGGCCGGTCCTTTAACACTAGGTTCAAAGAACATATAAGATCTTTTAAAAATAATAATAAAATACAATCTCAATTTGCCAAACATCTCCTAGATGAAAATCACTCACTTAATGATAATAATAAACCAACTCCGTTACACGTACAAAATAAAGGCCGTAAACTGAATCTTTTAGAGCAGTTAGAAATTAACAAAAATTCTAATAATCCGAAAGTTATTCTAATTAATGAACAAACCAATATAATTCGTTCACCCCTACTAGATATCTTCAAACCTATTGCAAATACGAGTGCACATTAAAGTACTTAATTATACTATTAAAATAACCCTATGAGTCATCGTTTGGGAATAACTAACATTAAGACATTCAGTCAAATTTAAACATTACACTAATTGGGGAAACTTTACTAGGGTAATAACCATCAATAATTTCTAACATTTTTACACAGAAATCAATTAAGAAATCAGTAATTGAAATTAAAATACCTACCTAGAAATAATATAAATGTATCGTCTGTAAGTGGGCTACCCACAGTTTGATAATGCCTTTAGAGGGCGAAACAGCTGTCACGCGTAATAATAATTACACAGCAGAACTTGTTTAAAAATAAACTGTTTTTATAAACCCAATAATAATATTATTGTATATATAAAAAAATAAAAATAAAATGGAGTTCTACAAATTAAACTTAATAACAATAAATAATTTTTAGTTGTCTTCCTGATTTCTATAAAACGTTATTTAAAAAAATGTACATAATGCATAATAGTCCCAACTGCTCGCAACCGTCTGGAGCCAGTGAGACTATGACATCCCCAAATGAGGTATATTATGATGCTGAAGGAAATGTGGAAGAGGAAGGTGGGTAAGTACCAGACTAGTAAATAAAAATCCTGTTGTACACGGAGGAAAATTAATACTTCTAATTTATTAAGAATCTCTTCAAATTATTCGTAATCCAATTAAAACGGGATGGCAGGCCTTAACGAATGAATCAATAGGTTTCCTGATAAACTTTTATTAAGTTTAGTTTAATTTTTACTAAACCTAAAATATTCGAGGATAAAATAACAAGGTGCGCACTCCACGAATACAGAATAGGGAAAACCGCACAAGAGTCTCAACTGCTCCCAACCGTCTAGAGCCAGTTAGACCATAGCATCCAATTGCGGGTGTTGTGAGACTAAAGGCAGTGGGGAAGGGAAGGAGATGAGAAAGAAGAAGGTAAGAAAGTACCTGGCTATTCAGATTTGGTCACCAAACACGTCTAAAGCCACTTCAAGAAACATTTCAGTTTTGAATGGTGGTCTTATCTACAAGGGAGATACTGAGAGTATTTTCCACTCTGGAACAACAGCAATGTATTATTTTAAATTAAGATGTTTTAAATTGTGATTACCACAAATAAATTAAATAAAATTTACTTGCGCACGGTTGGATTTGAACCCGCGACCTCCAGACTGCTAGTCGAGAGCCAACGAAGGCTGCTATGGAGCTATTGACCTTTAAAATATCCGATAAACTTTCGAAATGAATTTATTTGTTACATATTTTCGACATGTCTAGCGAAACCGGTCAGTAAAGTGAGTAGATTATTTTTAATTTCTCAATTCAATTTTTTGGTAGCTTTACTCTTGCTTAGAAATTTTACATATTTGCGGACAGTATTATTTACGCCCAAAAAGCTCGATTCGCTTTGCAAGTTACGCTACATGCGAAAGCAAATATATTTACTAACTTCTCTGAAATAAAATTAAAATATCAACAGATAAGTAATGGTGTTTCTAGCATCACTATTAACTACATAAATACCTGTCTAAAGCTCTTTCTAATTCAACAGCTTCTGTGAAACTATTGTTTTATATTTATTACCAACCCCAACCATTTATCATGGTGAAACCGAAACATATAGAATTCGGGGCGAGAATATTTTCTAACACAAGCTTTGAGAATGGCCAATAGCCAACAATTCCCAATCTCAAAATATCGCCGTTAACAGATGTCAGAGTCTAAAATATCCAGCAAACATGACAAAGACATTTTTATATTCCCTCAAAGAAAAACATTAACCAGGTGTTTGGTTATATTTTCCTGGGGGAAATCAACCAAAATGATTTCGCAGCCAAATGGGCTTTTTGAAAGTAACGCAAAAAAAAATGTTTGAAAAATGATTTGTGTTTGAGATGTAAATTAGTGAAGATACGGATGAAAAGTGATGGAAAAGTTTGAAGAGGCTTTTAGTGATGGGACTTCCAGAAGAAGACCCTTACCTACCCTTCTCTTCCTCTGTTATACTTCACAACTTCACCAACCAGTAATCGGAAATAAACAAAACTTCAGTGTCCTTTAAACAGGAGAAAAAACGCGTCGCTTTCCATTTAATAACCTGTTTATTGATAAGTATAATATCTCCAATGGAATAGTGGGAAAAACCTCAAGGTTTTGAATTTTATCATAAGCTATTCCACTTTAAAAATATTGAATATCTAACCTAGATTTGTGAGAAAATAAAAAGATGTCGCATATTAAAAGTAAAAATGAATGCAATCGTTGGTAGTTCTTAGTCTTAGCATGATACAGTAAATATGGCCGAGAGGGATAGGGTCAGATCAGCTCAGTGGTAGAGCAAAGACCCGGCAAGGCTGAGGTCATGGGTTCAATTCCTAGATGCAACCGAATCTGATGTCTGTTTTTTCTGTTTTACATTTTTCGTCTGAGATTTGTTATTGTTATTTTCAATGATTAAAAATGGTAATATTATTGAATTGTATATAAAAATCATAAAACCAACATACATCACTTATTTAAACGGGCTCCGTGGTTGAGTGGTTAGGATCTTAGGCTTCGAATTCCAGCGTTTGCAAATGAATTTTACTCAATAAATGCATACTATTTCACAATTAGTTCATATAAAATAATATACTTGTAGTATACTTGCTGCACGTTCCAGAGAATCAGATACCACCATTCAGAAAACAAAACATTATTGACATTGCTTTAGCCGTGTTTGGTAACCAGTTATGAAAAGCCAGATACGTCCTCATCTTCCTCTTACTTGTCTCCTTCCCTCCCCACTACTTTCAGCCTCAAAAAATACTCCAAAGTTTAACATGGTTCCAGGCGTTTGGGAGTAGTTTAAATAAATTGATAAAATGCCAACAAGAAAATAAATGTTTGACTTTTCACTTCTGGAACTATTATTATGGATTAGTATTTGGTGATCTAAATGCTCAAGAAAAAAGTAATCGGTCATCTTAATAATAATGGATTCCAAAACTAATAGATGAATACTAATTAACTAACCATTACGTTGTTTCCCCGCAGGGGTAGGCAGAGAGGGAGGACCGCCAAACAACTCGATATTGGCACACACTCCTTGCTTCGTCACATTCCTACATCTTCTCATACATAATCTTTGTTATTCTGACAATATAACCAGAAAGCCTTATTATAATGATCATCGAAATAATGTTAGTCATCACAAATATTCACTTTATACCACAACGTGATCATTACTCATCATTCATCATCACGATTAACCCTGTGTCAGACGACGCTATACACCTCAAGCGTTTTTTTGCATGGCCTGTGCAGATTATATATATTGTCCTATCACAAGGAGCAATAATCTCCCCCCTCCCTAGCATGTGCTAGACAATAAATGAGACAGCACGGAATATCATTTCTTTTTACGTGATCTATTACCTTGAAAGCTGACAGCTGAGTGACTACGGCAGCTCCCTTATTGACCTGACAGGATCTGAGAGATCTGATGGATCTGGCAGGAGAGGGGACCGCATCATTTTTAAATACCGCCCGGCTAGATAATGGCTCTTCATCAAGGCTACGCCCACTCTTATAACATATCACCGGTCTCGTGTGACATATCTGTATGGGATTGCACGACGAGCGATATTGTGATTTAGGCCACGCCCAAAAAACGCTGGATGTATATAATAGCGTCGTCTGACAAAGGCTTTAATTAACAGTCATTTGGAGTCGGGTATAAACTATTCTTTATAGCAATTTAAAAATAATGCATATAGGTACTCCGCCATATTTTATTGCTAGCGCATATATGATTTCTAGTGGTAATTTCTTGCGTGATTAAGCTAAAAAAATATATGGGATATGACTTGTAAATTTGTGAATTTCTATTTAACTTTCATATTATTTTCGGTTGGCAAAAAGCAATGATAGAAAAAATAAATATTCTGGGTTAAAGAAAAATCATTAATTTTGACTTCAGTTGGGTTATGGCCGCTAATATACTTCTAAAATAGAGACAACACAGATGAACTTAATGACCACAAACAGCTGAAAAGTCGCCAAGAAGAAGTGTTACTAGTTCCATGAACGCTTTATTATATCATTGAAAATGAAAAACTCCAGAAATTCCAACTCCCGTCATTAGCAAGAAAAACAATTTGAATCATTACAAAAAACGAATGTAAAACTTGATTAAATATCTTTTCCATGCGCCCCGGGGCGATTTTTCATTTCTCCAGTTTCCCCATATTTTCTACCTTTTGCAGGCGCAAGTTTAAAAACTCAATTACACCTGTTCATTAATAATGTTAATGGCCATCCTGCCGTCACGTTTCACGGAAGCCAAACATTCAAATAATAATTATATCATAATCATTAATTTTATTTCAGACGGTCCTAGAGCGTCATCGCATCGCCTTCGGTCCGATCCGTGTTTGTTTTGGATCGCTGGGCGCAAAAACACATATTTTTTACATCCTCACCAGTGTCGGTTCGTGGCCTTTTTAGTTTTGTGCGTATTTTGAATTGATATGTGTAAAATAAGACATTCGATCTGGTATTGCGTTCAGAGCAACGAAATTAAATCTTTTCTAATAGTAAGTCAATAAGGAAGTTCACGATCTTTTATAAAAATAGAACGTCAAGAAATTTTCTTCGTTTGAAGCAACGTTAGACAAAACAGAGTTTGCCGAATCATTGGCAGCTAAAAATAATGTTTTATTTAAAAAAGGGTTAAATTTTGAAACAAAGACATATTAATTTAGAATCTGTTTTATCGGTAGTTTTATTAGTGCCATTAAAAGCAAACGATTGGAGAAATGCAGAAACAAGAAAATAAAAACTTTTTTTTAAACTAATGGCGCGAAGTGGGCGTAGGGCTCGGCCAATCTCGATAACACTCATCAAACTCTATCGAACACTCTACTATACCTGCCATCGATTTATCAATCGCGGCGCACAAAGACAGTCTTGTTTTAGCGTAGGTTATTGGATTTCACGGTCAGGGGGTTGTGTTTTTTTTTTTTTTTTTGTATGTAGTATGTGCTGATAATATAACTGTTGGCACCTAGCATCGTGCTACCTACCTTTATATCCTTTGTAAAATTATTGTGGCCTATCTACCCAACTCCCCTCTCCTCTCCTCTCCTATGCCGACTTAGTTGAGTTAAAATATTCGTCCTGTCAACATCGTTTGATTACGGAGCCCCCTTTATCGACCGTGTCGAAAATTCAAAGCCACCGTGAGCTCGCGCGTGGTGAAATTTGTGAATTGTTGTGAACCAGCGCAAAGAAGGATTGAAAACCGTGGAAGAATAGAAAAGGGTAAGTCGGCATTCCGAACCTTTCCATTTCCTATCATTCCGCGTTGCGACGGTGCGTTTCCGTCCCCAACATTGGTCATTCGAGCCTGATAATTTATATGAATTGAAAAAATTGTGGTTAATTTAATTATTTCAAGGTTAAATTGTTCATAAAAGTTGATCTATGTGTAAAATTCGCGTCAGCCGTGCTGTTAGCGAAAATTGCCTGTAGGTAGTAAAAAAAATACTTAACTGGTGACAAATTTGTTAACATTTAAAATAAATTGTTGTACTCGGCATTTTTGTGCAGATTAATTTCTTAATACAATGGCTGAGAAAAAAGTACTTTTGTTGCAATCCCGACGTGAGCGAATAGTATCTCGTATTCGTATTACGCAAGAGCTCATAGCGAGCACTTATGATGATAGTAAGAAAAAAGATACGTTTCTTGCTAGATGTGAAAAGTTAAAAGATTGGTTACAAGAATTTGAATCAGTTCAAAACGAGATTGAGGAACAATTACTGTCATTAGACAAGATTACAGAAATGTCAGAACTAGGAAACATTGCGAATAATGTTGATTCAATGTATTTCGAGATCATGCAAATGAAAAGCGTTATCACTAGTAATAATGAAAATTCAATTCCAAAAACGGCAAGTAATTCGGTGATTCGTGCACCAGTGATAAAGCTGCCCACTTTTGATAGTAAAATTAAAAGTTGGTGCTCATTTCATTCATTATTTAAAAGTCTTATACATGACAGCAATGCATATACTAATGTAGAAAAATACCATTATCTTTTATCAGTTATTACAGGGCCGGCACTGGCACTTATACAATCATTGCCTCTTATCGAAGAGAATTATGACATTGCCTGGAATATTCTGGTAAATCAATACCAAAATTCTAGAATTCTTTTCACGCATTATGTTGATGAAATTCTTAATTTCAAAATATTACAAAACGAGTCTGCGTCAGGTATAGCGCGGTTACTCAGTACGTTTCAAGAGAATTGCGCCGCAAAGTATCCTGACGCTGCCAAGGTTCTATGCGATGATTTTTATGTAGATGATTTGGTAACAGGGACAGAAACGATTAGCACAGCCCTCAGACTAAAACAAGATATCATTGGATTGTTAAATCTTGGGAAATTAGAACTTAGTAAATGGCAATCTAATACACCGTCACTTTTGGATCACGTTTCGCAAGAGCACCAGCAAGATGGTCATTCTTTTGATAACGCCGGAACTGATCAAATTGTTAAAATATTAGGCATTCAGTGGAGTCCAACGACTGATCATTTTACCTACAAGGTCGATCTACCTTCAAATAAGATATGCACAAAAAGAACAATTTTATCAACGGTAGCTCGTTTATTCGACCCACTTGGGATCATCACCCCAGTGACATTTTTCGCAAAATGTCTATTACAGGAACTATGGAAGTTAGGTGTCGATTGGGACGATCGTGATGTTCCACCACATATTCATAATACGTGGAGTAAATTTGTAAGTCAACTTTCATTACTTCGAACATTGAATATTCCTAGATATTACAACACGGTGATGACAAGTCGTCTTTTCCTCGTAGGGTTCTGTGACGCTTCACAATTGGGTTATTCTGCAGTGGTATATTTATTAGAGCGTAATAGCAATACCACTCACATCTTAATGGGAAAATCGAAGGTCGCTCCTTTGAAAACCCTGTCAATTCCACGACTAGAATTATGTGGGGCCGTTCTTCTCACGAAACTTGTAAAGTATATTATGTCATCTGTAAAGTTTGCCGAACAAATAGAAAACGTTTTTCTATTTACAGATTCGACTATTGTACTAGCGTGGCTAAAAACGCCGCCATATTTATTGAAAACATTTGTCGCTAATAGGGTTGTACAAATACTGGAAAATACACCAAATGCTGTTTGGAAGCATGTTGTCTCGGAGGAAAATTGTGCCGATTCTGGTTCAAGAGGGCTTTTCCCAGCAGACATTATATCACACCCTTTGTGGTTTACGGGACCAAAATGGCTTCACCAACCAATAGCACTCTGGCCTTGTTCAGCTGTGTACAATCAATCTGACGGAGAAATACCAGAACTCAAAACATGCAACCTTAAAACGTTTGTATCATCTCAAATAGTACCTAATTCGATTATTAGTAAATATTATTCATTTTATAAATTGCAACGCGTCGTCGCTTGGATAATGCGTTTCGTAAATAATTGTCAGAAACGTCCTGGTAGTGGAAATTCAAACTCGACTTATCTAGGTTCTCGCGAATTAAATGATTCGCTTATGAAAATCGTACGCATTGAACAGGAAACGTATTTTTCTGTTGATATACGTAATATGCGAAATGGCAGTCCATATTCAACGCAAATTCAAAACTTGAAACCGTTTCTTGATAGCCACGGTATTATCAGGGTGGGCGGTCGACTCAAGTATTCAAATTTGTCATATGAAAGTAAATTTCCGATCTTACTTCCGAAAATCTGTCATTTAGCTTATTTAATTATAGATTATTATCATAAACTATATCTTCATGTTGGGCCACGAAGCCTTCAATTCACTATTCAGCGTAAATTTTGGATAGTGGCTGCACGGAATAAAATTCGCTCACAACTGTCGAAATGCATTGTCTGCTATAAAATGAAATCTTCGGTGCTACCTCCCCTAATGGGTGATTTACCTCCCTCTCGAGTGCAATAAAGCCGTGCTTTTTCTCGAGTTGGTGTTGATTTTGGTGGACCTTTCACTTTGAAAGATCACAAACGTAGGGGAGCAAAAACGTCAAAGGGTTATTTATGTCTATTTGTATGTATGGCGACGAAAGCAGTTCATTTAGAGATCGTGTCTGATTTATCTTCTGAAGCATTTATTGCAGCCCTTAGCCGGTTTACAGATCGTCGAGGGTTATGTTCTGAAATCATAAGCGATAACGGAACCAATTTTGTCGGTGCAAATCGGTACCTACTCGGTATAAACAAATTCTTGGCATCACAGCGTGATGTTATATCTAATCATCTAATTCAGAGCGGCATTATTTGGTCTTTTAACCCTCCAGCAAGTCCTCATTTCGGAGGCTTATTTGAGGCAGGGATAAAATCTGTAAAATACCATTTAAAACGGGTGATAGGTGAGACCGTTCTAACTTATGAAGAATTTGCGACAGTTCTCACTAGAATTGAGGCCATCCTCAACTCCCGCCCTTTGTGTTCAATGAGCTCAGACCCCGAGGATGTGAATGGACTCACCCCGGGCCACTTTTTAATCGGTGGATTCCTACTAGGTTTGCCTGAATATGACTTTCTTGACACCACGTCTAATCGTTTAAGTAGGTGGCAACATCTCCAAAAGATGTCGCAACATTTCTGGAAACGTTGGCATTTAGAATATTTAAATTCGCTTCAACAACGATCAAAGTGGTGCAAAATCAATCCAAACATTAAATTAGGTCAATTAGTATTAATAAAGGACGATCGTCTTCCACCGATGAAGTGGGTATTAGGACGAATTATCCACGTTCATCCCGGTAAGGATGGAATAGTTAGGGTAGCTACTGTTAAAACTCAATCTGGTTCGTTGGTTCGACCAGTGATAAAGCTTTGCCCGTTACCGGAAGAATAAAATTATTATTAGTGATAAATCTTAAGATATACATCTAAAATAAAAATACGTTTTCATTTTTCATATTTTTGTTGTGTTTTATTTTTTTTTTTATTTACCATTGGGATCTATATTTTTTTTGTTGTTGTTTAGATGTCTATACTCTAATTCTCGTTTTGTTTCTTACTCAGATTCTAGACCAAAGGAATATTACCAATTTTAAATATTTTTCAAAACCAAAATTTTTGTTATGGTCCAGGAACCATTCTTTGAAAAGTTATACTTAATTTAGTAAAAAGTTTTTTTTTTTTTTATTGTTTTCTGCGAGGCATTACGGATACAACTTGAATGAACAATTTACCTATCTATATATTTAAATTTACCTTTTATTAAATTTTGTATCATAATTATTAATTCGTTCAAATTAGGTGGGCGGAAATGTTGGCACCTAGCATCGTGCTACCTACCTTTATATCCTTTGTAAAATTATTGTGGCCTATCTACCCAACTCCCCTCTCCTCTCCTCTCCTATGCCGACTTAGTTGAGTTAAAATATTCGTCCTGTCAACATCGTTTGATTACGGAGCCCCCTTTATCGACCGTGTCGAAAATTCAAAGCCACCGTGAGCTCGCGCGTGGTGAAATTTGTGAATTGTTGTGAACCAGCGCAAAGAAGGATTGAAAACTGTGGAAGAATAGAAAAGGGTAAGTCGGCATTCCGAACCTTTCCATTTCCTATCATTCCGCGTTGCGACGGTGCGTTTCCGTCCCCAACAATAACACATGGGAATATCGGATTGCTCTGCAACCGTATTTTTCGTTCGCGTGGATTTTAGGGCCGAATTTGGATGGCGGGCTGTTTATAGTGTGCTAATATTATTGGAATCCAAGTTTGTCTTATTTACCAATATTTTTAATAGGGTTCACTGCAAAAACGCACTTCAGTGAAAACCGCTAAACGTTTTTAAAAGAGTTGTTATTAAAAAAAATGATATTTTCATTTGATCAAAATGATATCACAAAGTAAATTTGAAATAAATTATTAAAGATAAATTTACAATAAATTATTGAAGATATATTTACAATAAATTATTGAAGATAAATTTACACTAAATTATTGAAGATAAATTTACAATAAATTGTTGAAGATAAATTTACAACAAATTATTGAAGATAAATTTACAATAAATTTTTGAAGATAAATTTACAATTAATTATTTAAGATAAATTTACAATATATTTTGAAGAAATGACATTCAAATTTAGTTTTTTCTTCTGCATACGGTATCTTTATTCCTGTCACGATAGACTTACAGCCTATCGTAGCCAGTGTAATCTCTTTATATAGCATAATTTATTTGAATTACGTAAGACCCTGTATTCCGACGGCCAATTTATTTAAATCTTCCACCTATTTTTATCTAAGCGTAAATGGATCGAGCTTTCAAGGCGACGTAGACTAGATCCATACACCAAAGCTAAGCCAATGGTCTGAGAACAGAATACATCGCAATTATTTATTTCGAAAGAAATACAGTTTTATTACGACTGTATTGAATTGATGTAGGCTCCCACGGCCAACAGACCCGTGAAATCACGTTATATTATGTTAGTCAATCTATAATTTTTTTTTTTTTTTTTTTTTTTTATTCCTTTATTTTTCCCAATTTTTACATTAATTACATACAATATTATATAAATCAATAAGAATAATGGGAACCCACTAAGGCGCAGCCTGTGCGTGGGTAATATATTTAAGTTATTATTTTATTGTACCTAGAAATAAACAAATTGTGGGCATATAAAATAAAAACAAGATTACATTTTGTATAAGCGTTTTGTATAAAAAGTGTTTATAATAGTGTATAGTGAAGTTATAAGTGTTTATTGTAATATATGTAATATATGGTGAATATTTTATGAGAAACATAAATTGATACAAATTAAATAAAAAAAGTTTCAACTGCTGTGTCGAAAAGCCATAATTTTAATTCTTTTAAATATTGAGGAAGTTTAGTTATCACTTGAATATTTTTCGGTAAAAGATTGAAAGTACGAGGTCCAATGAAACTGCAGTGTGTTTGCATTTGTTTTGTATTCGTTTGGGGAGTATAAAATACATTATTATTTCTAATGTTGGTTCTGTTTTCATTTATTTTGAATTTATTTTTGTTTTTAAAGATGTATTTCATAGTTTGCAAAATAAATAGTTTACGGAGACAGAATAGTTTAGATTCTTTGTATAACTCATCCGTTGAAAATGTTCTTTTCCGACTATACATAACTTTGATGATATAATTTTGAATTATTTGTAAAGGTTTGATATGTGCATTAAGCGCACCGCCCCATCCTATTATTCCATATATGAGTGAAGATTGCACCAAAGAAAAATAAATAATTTTCAGTTTTTCAACATTGAGCACTTCTTTTAGTCTGTAAAATGTGTATGTAAGATATCTTAATTTACAGACGGTATTATTAATTTGTGATTGCCAATTTAATTTTGTATCAATAACAATACCTAAATATTTAATCTTTTCAACTTTTCCGAGTTCAAAGCAAGATGAGCATATTTCTTGATTACAGTTAACGTTATGTATTCGAATTGTAAGGTTATTAGGGGGTTTATTTTTACTATTTTTAGAAAAGGTTAGGTAAAATGTTTTATTATAGTTTAAGAAGAGTCTATTACTTTCTAGCCATGATGAGACATATGTAATACATTTTGTTGCCTTCAAAAAAGTTTCAGCCCAGGATTTTCCATTCACTATTATTACTGTATCATCTGCGTAAGATACAATTTTACCAGGGATTATAACATCACATAGATCGTTTATGTATATTAGAAAGAGAATTGGGCCAAGCACAGTTCCCTGTGGTACTCCATTTTTTATTCCTGTTTCAGTACTATAAAAATCCCCTATTTTTGTTTTTTGTTTTCTGTCTTTGAGATAGCTAGTAAGAATTTTTAGTGTATCATTTTTTAAACCTATTTGATTCATTTTTTTAATAAGTAGATTGTGATTTACCGTATCAAATGCTTTTCTTAAGTCTAGGAATATAGCTAAACTCTTTTTATTTTGATCAACAGATGTGTATAATTTTTTAGTCAGATCGAATATTGCATCTTCAGTGCTTAGTTTTGTTCTGAAGCCATATTGATTTTGGGACAGAATTTTGTTTTGTTCTAGGTAATTCATTATTCTATTTTTGATACATTTTTCAAATATTTTTGAGAGGTTTGAGACCAAGGAAATAGGTCTGTAGTTGTCTAATATGTGCGTTTCTCCTGATTTGTGAATTGGTATTATGATAGAGGTTTTTAATTGTTCGGGAAAATGTCCCTCTTTTAAGGATATATTAAAAATATGTAGCAATGGAGTTAAAATGTAATGTTTTATTTTTTTTAGTGTGTTTCCTGATAAACCATCAATTCCTGTAGAATTTGTTGATTTTAGACCATCAATGTGTTTATCAATTTCATCTGTTGTGATGGGTGAAAAATATTCTAAGGAGTTAATTGAATCGTTAGTTGAGTCTAAGTGTAAAGATGAGTCTACGGGTATTGTATTATCAATTTTGCTAGAAGATTCAAGTATTTGATCTACTACATTTGTAAAAAAGTTGTTAAAGTTTTCTGCAATAGTCGATTTGTCAGTTATAATATTTTCATTTATTATAATCTCATTGACATCGGTTGATACTTTTTTTTTTTTGTTCGTGATTTCATTAATAATATTCCATGTTTTTTTGGTATCATTTTTTGCACTATCAATTTTTACACAATAATACTTCTTTTTGCAATTTCTTATTAACCTATTTAGTAAATTTCTGTACATTAAATATTTCGTTTTCATGAAAGGCATAATTCTTGTGTTATTTTTTTGACAGGCTTTTTGATAATTTAACATCTCTTTGTATAATTTATCTCTTTGTTTGATAGAGACTATTAGTCCTACAGTGATCCAAGGCTTAATTTTTTTATAATTTCTCTTAGCGATGACAATTTTATTTGTACTCTTGGAAATATAAGCTTCTAGAGTTTTATAAAATAATTCTAATGCTGAATTTGGGTTAGCTATTGATAGTATGTTGTCCCATTTTTCTGAATGAAGTAAATTGTTTAATGTGTTGTAATTAATTTCATTTATTTCAACAGTGTTAGAGTATTCTTTTGAATTTGTGGTTAAGATGTTGTGTCCGTAGAATGTTGGGTAGTGGTCAGTAATGTTTGTTTTTAGAGTTGAAGATTTAGTTATAATGTGTTTGTGTGTTTTGATAAATATGTGATCTAGAGTCGTGGAATTATTTAGATTTTCTCTTGTTGGTGAGTTTATGTATGATTGATATCCTGCATAAGACAAACAATCTAAGTATTCATTTGTACATTTTGTTCTTTTGTTGTTTTCATTAATGTTTATATTAATATCACCAGTTAATATTGAAAAGTTAAAGTTATTTCTGTTTGTCATTTTTATAAGTGAATTAAGTTCATTATTGAATAGAGATTCATTTAAGGAAGGTGATCTATAGATAGCTAATAGCAAATAAGTGCAATTACTATGGGTAAATGTTAATTTAATTGCGTTAGCTGTTTTAAAGTCTAGAATTTCGAAGGCAGGTTTTTTAAGACAATTTTTTATAAATAAAGTGATTCCATCGTGACCAGTATGTTTACATTCGGATGAAATAGTTACATATCCTGGCAAGTTATAGGGAATTACTTCTTTCATTTGCGTTTCTGTTAAAATGACAATACTAGGAGAAAAATCAAGACTATCGAGAAGAATACAAAGCTCATCAAAGTGCCTTCTTAAGCTTCTAATATTCATATTAAGAATTGAAAAGTTAACGTCCTTAAAGTGATTATTTAGTTCACTAGTGTTTTTACAAATGTAATTTTCATACAAAAAATTTTCATCAGACATTTTGATGGATATAAGTAATTTTCACATGCAATGCGGTTAGATGGTCCTTTATTCTGAAGGGATGTCATTCGGCTGCCTTATATGGATGATTGGAGCTGTTTCATCTTTTCTCATCATAACGTTACCGTTTTTCGCCCAGATGAATTTGTAGCCGAGTCTTGAGGATTTCGCCAGAAACAGGAGGTGTTTATTTAGTTGCGTTAATTGTTCGTTTATGAAAATTTTGTTATCTTCCGGAAAATTTATATTTTTAGTGTACAAGACACCATATTTTCTTTTTTGGTCGATGATTTTGTCTTTTGTTTCTTTGTTTTGGAATGATACAATTAAGGCTGGATATTTGTTTAAAGGGTTTCTGTTTCTGATACGATATATATTTGTTATTTTTGATGATTCCATTTCGCATTTGATTGTTTCCATAATATTATTGACTATTTTTGGTAAGTTTTCATTTTCTTTAAAAGGAATACCTTGTATCTCAATGTTATTTTGTTTGTGTAATTGTTCCAGTTTGTTTATTTGCTGTTTTATTTCGTTGTTTTCTGATTGCAGTTGTTTGATCAGTGTATCTTTCTTTTTATTATTTTCTTCATATTCATCAATTTTATTGCAACAAAATTCTACAGATTTCTTAAGATCTCTTAGTTCATTTTTAATTTGTTCTCTAAAAGATTTCATCAATTGTTCCGATAAATCTTCAAACTTTTTTTCCATGAATTTAAATATTTTATTTGTGTTGTAGTCATCATCAGAGTCGCTAGATGGTGTTTTTTTGGTGGTTTTCTTTAGCTTGCTCATTTTAATGTATTTGATGAAATTCACTAGATGGCGTTACACTTATATTATTATAGTTTTTGATTATTATTTTTTCTTTTATTTAAAAAAAAGTTGCTTTAAGCAGGGAGCGAACTCAGCTCCTCCGCGACAATAGTGAGCGACGCTAAAGTTGCAATCCTCTACGCCACGGCCTATTTATCCGCAACCGTGATAATATTGGTACTAATATGTGATATTAGCCTGACAGTACAGTATTCGGTTTGCGCTAAATAACAATTGCGACAACACTTTCACTGAACACGACACAGATTTAAGATCACTTTAGGATACTGATCAGCGGGCGTTTTAATACAAGTACGCAATAAAAAGTTCACCACTGTTCCGCAGTTATATATTCACCAATATTTTTGGATTATTTCGGTAAATTAACTATTAAATATTGATCATTTATGCAGAGCGATTTTTAGCGTGCACGCACAGTTCGAATGTAGGTACTTCATTGCTTGCTTTGAAACAATGCTTTCTTGGAAATGGAAAAACTGCAGACCCTAGAAAAATCACTCGTAGGTAAAATTAAGACATTTTGCTGATACACAAATATTATATTATACATAGAGGAGCGCAAGCCAATCGTGAAGTCAAAATAAACGTATTATTAGATTTTTTTTTACTAACCTGACAATATTTATAAATCTCCTACTACCATCACACTAAGCGGAAAATGTTGCTTTTGTGGTTATGGAGGACTTAGCCAGCCGAGAAGTCGAACACACTACGTCTGGTTAGGATCCAGACGCGATACCAACTATAATGAATGCCACCGACCAGTCAACATGTATTATAACAATATTACAAATCATCAAAATATATGCATTTAAAAAACGCATAAGAAAACACACCTATTGACACTATCCAGGTATGAACCATAAACCTTACTCTATCCGGACGTCTGATATAACGTTTGAGCTATCACGTCAACCCTTTACGTGAAGTGTTTTAAAGATTGTTAACGTTGCTATAAATGTTGTATCCGAAGTATTAACAGGACCGTTTAAAATCGCCTTTTCACTAAAAACACAATTTCCATTTCATCAAAAAAATGACTGAAATTAAAAAAAAATTATAATTTAATAGAGAGAGAGAATTTCAAAAACGGTTCCGCACATTAATGACCAGTGCCTCTTTGAATAAAACCACTGTCAGCTAAAAGTCAAAGCTTTGAGAAGCAACTTCAAAAGCTGCACTCCCATTAGCACACGACATAAGATATAATCAATAAATCGGGAAAATAATGTGGAGTGCATTCGTCGCAACTTGAATTTTTTTGAACATTTTGAAAAAGCTCCCAATTAAAATGCTACGCTGCAAAGTTTTAGCTGTAAGTGCTATGTATTCACGTAGGGCGAATTATTTATTCGTACGAGTAAATTTGATTAAAAATATCTAGCGTTTTTTTATTTTCTTTTATACCTTTCAAGAGATCTAATTATTGTATCTTAAACACCATTTAGTAGCCGAGTGGTCCAAGCTTCGGTATCTCACCTAAGGGTAGTGAGATGAATCGTCTTGTAACAAATTACTCCATCATTGCGCAATGATCATTTTCCGCTAACAATGATTTAATTAAGAGGATTTAAATATTATGACGTTATGATAGTTCGGGAACGTTGTCCTTCTTTTTGATTAATTACGAGAACAAAAGGAAGAGGAAGATTTGGAAGTACCTACCTGGCTCAATGTATATTTCTACACTAAAGAAGTTGATTGTCAAAGACGGAGTTGGAGGTTGACCGAGGTCGCGGGTTTACAACCCGGCGTGCGCAAGTAAATTTGGTTAATTTGTGTTATTTCACAAATTATTAATATAAAATAATATAAAGTATATTTGCGACACCTTTCAGAATGGAAGATGCTCTCAGTATCATCATGTAACTCAGTATCTCATGCTTCAGAAATGAAGCGTTGCTTGAAATGGCTTTGGCCATGTTTGGTGACCAGACCTGAATAGCCAGCGCTTTTCGCCCTTTCTCTTTCACATCCCCCTTTCCCTCTATCTTCTGCCTCACAACGTACCTGAATTGGGGATGCCATAGTCTCACTGGCTTTTGACGGTTGGGAGCAGTTGGGACTCTTGAAAAAAAAAGAGTTATAGGACGAAATTTTATTTCATGCCACTACCTTATTTTGAATAATTTAAAATGAAGTAATAATTTTTTCCTCCTATTATCGGTTTTTATATATTTTCTAAGAAAATATACAATTCTCTTTATTACGTTTTAGAAACCTTAAGTTTCTTTGAAATACTTCTGAGGAACGAAAATCATTGTTTTTCTTAGTTATTGCGCTATTAATCAAGTAACTTAGAAAAACCTTATGTAAACCCACAATATAAGGTGTTTGAAATCGCGAGATGAAATAAAACTACCACAAATAGTTTATAGTATTATATTTATATATAGTTTAGTACTATTATCTTCTTCTTCAATGGTATAATAAATTGATGGGTATAATATTCAAAAGTTAAAAGAAAAAACAAACTTTTCTTTTTGTACCATTTTGTCTAGGAGGGGTAGCGGCCCTCCCTGCTCCCCCCCTGCCGACACCCATGGACAGTTGTTCGATTATTATGAATATTAATTGTTCAGTGATAGTAGTTCGATTGCTTAAACATTTATTGATCAGTGACAGTAGTTCGATTGCTTAAGGCGATGCCATACGTAGGAATGCAAAATCATGTGTTTTTGGTTTGAAAATTTGGTCGCCTAGAAATGTTTCAGATGCTTTAATTAAATATTGCGAGTAGAATACATCTTGGCCTTTAAAATAATCGAGTATTTTTTAGATAAGTCTTTTTATAAGCTCAGAAAAAAATAATGCATAAGGCCTATGAAAACTGCTTTAAAGTTCAAAATCACCTACTTACAAACACATTTTCGGTAATGATTTTATTGTATAATGTGGCAAATTAAGTTATTTATAAAATGATCGAAAAAAATTTAATATTTATGACTGAACAGCCACAAAATAAAATAAAAGGCACTTTTTGGCCTTTTTTTTCTTGCATAAATCAAAACAGGCGGATGGTGTTAAGCGGGAATTTAAACCTTATCGCCATCTACGTAAGGGTTGTTATTGATAGCGGCTCAATTTAAAATATTACACGACGTAATGCATCGTCTTAAACATTTATTGATCAGTGACAGTAGTTGGATTGCTTAAACATTTATTGATCAGTGACAGTAGATTGATTGTTATAAAAAATATTGATTAGTGACAATATTTAGATTATTATAATAATTTATTGCTCATTGACAGTAATTTTATTGAATTACCATTAGAAATTATGACATTCTTTAAAAAATTGAGTTTGTATAAGGACAAAACTATTTATTCGTATTCACATTGCGTATGTACGGGCGCAAACAAATAACTCATAGCATAACTGGCAAAAAGTGTATTTTCATAGAACAATTTAATTGACACCATCTACGAAGGACGTAGATTATAACTTACGTTTCGTTTACCCTTAAACAGCTCCGATGATCTTCATTCATAACATTCAAAGGTTATTACGATTCAGTAAGGAAATCATTTCCCGTTGGTCTAATTAAGTGTTAAAACCAAGATAATTAAGACAGAGGATATTTGTGGAGCCATCGCTGTTTCAATCCTCCGTCGTTTTGCCTAATTTATTCAAAGGATTTGCTCCCACGACCGGGGTATGAATCTGATACCGGATCCGTAACACGCTCAGGGATAATGACGCTTATTAATTAACTGAGGGATGGCCCTCTGTAGAACTTATTAAAACCAAAAGGTAACATATCAATTTTACAACTTGGGTCTAGGCAAAAAAAAATTATCATCACAATATTCTCGCATGACATTCTCCTTCAAATAGACAAGCTGGTTTTGAACGTATCCCTAAAAGAAATACTATTTTGAAAGCACGTGAATGATTCTTTTAGATTTTAATGACTTGTACCCGGCGTTGCTCGATTTTCTCTACTTTCTAAAAATATAATATGCATGTTTTATATATATAAACCTTCCGGAAGAAATTTTCTAAATGATGGACCATATCAAAATCAGTTGCTTAGTTTAGAAGAACTAAGCGCACAAACAGACATACGCTGATAGCGACTTTTGAAAAATATAATACAGATTTTACAAACTGACAGATTATAAGTGTGCCATAAAGAATATTAATTTTTTGAATGCAAATATAAATGCACAGGTAATAGTTTTTTTGAATCGCTTACCTATGGTTTTTTCTTGTAAACTGCATTTACCAATTTTTATTTACATTCATTTGTAAAAATGTAAAAAAAAAATAATTAATACCCCTTTAATAATCATAGAGGTAATGTGGATACGCTTAATAGTTATTTTAGCCGGTATTTGAGGGCTAAACCAAAACTAAACGCTGAAAACCACATTAATTTAACTAATTATTGTACCGTAATTGTGGCCCTAAGAGGATAAACGCGCGCAATATAGTATCACTTGGACATAGATAAACACATACATCACCACAATCTAAATATCTGCCCTGATGACGGAAATGTTGGCTAAAAGAAGAAGGAAGCGCAACACGGTAATAACATAAAAAAAATATCACGATAAAACATAATATGGATTTGAGTACAGCAAGACATATCATCCAATCAAAAGCGTATTTAAGTAGAGCAACAGATAACATCTAAACAAAAAAGTATTTGAGTAGAGCAACAGATAACATCAAATCAAAAATGTATTTAAGTTGAGCAACAGATAATATCAAATCAAAACTATATTTGAGTAGAGCAACAGATAATATCAAAACAAAAATATATTTGAGTAGAGCAACAGATAACATCAAATCGAAAATGTATTTAAGAAGAGCAACAGATAATATCAAAACAAAAATGTATTTGAATAAAGCAACAGATAACATCCAATCAAAAACATGTCATGTATTGCGCGTAATAACGTTTAAAGACTAAAACAATGCGAATGAATTAAATCAGATAATTTGAATACGTGGGCGAATTATTAGCGAAAAAGCTCCGCGAAAGCTCGACGAATTTCCACTTTACAGCGTAGAATAGGTACACCTTTCCGTTCCACTTTACGGGTAATCTGCCCACATCGGCATCGGAGCCCGCCATAAAGGTATTAGCATCGTTACACGTTGGATTATCCGGCTCTACGCTCTGTTCGCCGCAGGTACCACGTGCTTGGCAAGGGGCTTTCTTGTCATTGTCCTCCGCTATTTCCACGTGGAAATTACGGCTAGTTATAATAAGCTGGTAAATTTGCAGGTATTACCAGTATTTTCTTCTATGTTTTCTCGAGTATTGTTCTATTTTGTAACTGACTCACTAACCATCAGGTCGTTTCATCTTGCTATCCTGTTCCGGTCTTAAAACGCACTCATCTTTCATACGACCACGACTTGTTAAAAAAAACTTGTTTCTAAAACAGCAAATATATTTAATTATTTTTCAGAAGGTAGGATGGATCATTCGTCCGTAACTCCTGGACACACTGTTCCCTAGATACCCTACCCACCCCTCATACCTTTTTACTTATATATATATATATATATATATATATATATATATATACCAGTACAAATAAAACGACATGAGTAATAGGTATGAGATATTTCAGCGCAACTGAGTAAGTATTTTTGTTGTTTGTTTTTGGGGTGTTATGCCGTGTTGCGCTAACTCCTTCTTTAACCGACGTTTCGGACATCGTTGCAGTGTCCATCATCAGGGCAGATCCGGTAGATCGGATCTACCGGATCTGCCCTGATGATGGAAAAGAAGGTGATGACGGTTAAAGAAGGGGTTAGCGCAACACGGCATAACACCCCAAAAACAAACAACAAAAATGCTTTTGGCCGTGAAAATCTAAAAACTTACCTGAGTAAGTATTTGTTGGAACTGATATTGCAAGCTGACCACAGTTGCATGCATTAACAGACAGAAATATAACTCAAAAAATTTCAAGTCTCACCGTCCTAGGGTTGTTTTCTGCCTCAGCACACAAAAATCTGCTTCATTAGCAGCAAATATTTAGTTTGATTCCTGAATAAAATAGATTGCCCCGAAAGTTCGGTTGTATCCTAAACTAAACGAATTGTCATTTACTGCATTATATTATGATCGTTAATAAACTAAGCTTAATTGCTAACACTCCCATATTTTCAACTAACGGCCTTTAATTAAGCTTCTCGGTAAGTACATAAAAGAGAGATTTAACATAAAATGTAGGAAAATTACCAAATTCTGTATACGAAATTTAATTTAACCGGATGAAAAATGATGCATCACTAGACCAACCGCGAAACACGAAATTATAATTACCGAGAGACGATTTTTTTAGGCATTTTTGGGGCTTAATTAGAGTAATACAAAATTATGTATACTTTCCACATTAACTAAATATATAAATAGATAGAGTAAGTATTTTTTCAAACATTTTCAATTATCGCAATTCTTTCTTTTAAGCATAAACAAATTCATTGGTTTATCTAGGATCTAGGACCTAAGAGTCTGAAAGTGTTCTGTAAATTCAATAATTCAAGTTCTAGTAACATATACATTTAATTATTTTTTCAATCCTTTTTTATTTTTATTAATTAATTATATTTTTATTTTCAATGGGTTAATAAAAATTTTATTTTCAATGAATTAATAAAAAAATCTAATAAATTAAAGCGTTATTTTTAATTAATTACTAAAATATTATTTTCAACTAATTAATTGTAATGTTAATATATTAATAAAATATTAATGTAAATGGATTCTACTTCCACTGTTATATGTGCACTGGTAAAAAGCTTTCTCTGAATTTTTGGGTAGAATTCAATTTAAATGAAAAGCTTTGTAGGCATTGCTTATAGATATCAACATGGAAAAATAATAATGTTTCATATTAGCGAATGAAAAATGATTTTTATTCAATTTCTGTCGTTTCCTTTGTCTGACAATTCAGCCAAATGCATATTGAGTACGAAATATCCGAATAACGCGAATAGGGGACCATTAGCGGAAGTGCCCAACAATAGCAATGGCTGGACTAGTACGAGAAACAACAAAAATATACCATTATTACCCCACGCAGTCATAGAATCAGGATCAGTGGCAGTTCGTGGCTTATCTCATGGGGAGTTCAATTGGGTTCCCTAGATCTAAAAGCATTTCATTATATAAAAGCACCAGAGATTGACCTAGCTCCAAGATTAAATTTCGCGATCATTAATGCGTCTGTGACTAATGAATATATAATGCAGTAGGCTACAAAAAGTTGCTTTAAATTCGAAAATACAATTTACGCAAGAAACTGTTCATTTTTGTATGTAAAAATGAAACATCTTCAGCGATTGACTAATTTTAATGACAACCTTAAATACGATAATTACAGAAAAAAATAATTGATTCGTGGAAAATACTATTCCGTTCAAATCTGATGTAAACAAATCTTATAGTCGCTGCGCTCCCGTGCAGCTAACTTATTTCTATGGTTTGCACACTCGCAGGATTTGCTGCTGAAGCGCAACGATTGTGTTTTGTTTCTATTATTTCTTTGAATAGAAAGTCCCATAGTAGCTGATTTTGAAACGCACGTATGGGATTCATTTAAGGCTCACTCTCGGGCAGTATTAATACGGACAGATGATGTTTGTGAATTAGAAAAACGCACAGTTAAAATTGTGGTAAAATTATAATATAAGTTTTTTTAATTTTATTGTTTTTGATGGAAGTTATTGCACAAACGCACTTCATAAAAAAAACGCTACTGATCAGGATCATGGAATAAAGGGGGTTTGCTCATGCGAACGCACTATGGTGGAATGCTATAAATCATTGGTTGTTCGGCAGATTCAATTATTGTCACTAACGGAGAGCGAGCATTAGATTATTTATATCATTTTCGGGTTGGTAAATGTATGAAGAAATAGAATATTATTTTTCATATAACGAGAATTCTGTGCATGGGTGCAACGATTTACAAACAAATTCAGCTATGAAATGTGATGATAATGATTTAATTTTCATTATTTTTTAGTTTTCATGAGGAATGATAGAAATTTTCAAGTCCCAGGAAACAGCGGCATAATAGTATTTATCATCAATTTGGAAAAAGAATATGCTGAAGGAAGCGGGGGAGGGTAATAATACGCGAAAGAGGAAGGCTGGTAGTTCCAAATATTAAAATTAAAACTTTTGAATTACTTTCACCTATCATATACTTACCTGTAAACTGTGTGTACGAGTTTAGAAAAAAATAGAAATGGAATGGACGTGTTATTTACAATGGATACAGCTAAATTTGGAAACGAAATCTAAATCTAAATACCAACCCCCCTCTTCGCCATTTTCTTCCTTTACCCACATCCTTCCGTGACACAACCATTACCAATGTCCATGGTCCCTTTACAAATTTATTCATTATGCAATTTAGGCAAATTCGCCTGGAAGTTATTGACATAGTGACTGATCCATTATAGGCACTGAAGAGATAATCCTTTAGAAGTATAAAGTGGTTTTGCCCGTGCCCAAACTAAGTTCAATTATTCCTTACCTTTGGTGAAAATGATTCTAGAAATTTTTAGATATCGAAATTCTATCTTAAGACGAAGCTTAATGCCAAATCACTATTCTGATTAATCTTCATAACAAATTGGTGTGAATGCCAAAAAATATGTTTTAGATAAATTGGAGGTTTTCCTATCGCTAGATTACAAATAAAAAAATAAATTACTCATTAAAAATATAAATGCAAGCTAATAAAAGTTTTTTTTTTTCAATACAAATGTATGAACGCGTAAAGCAAACAAATTTTTAAAAATACAGTATTATAGCTAAAATTATCTATGACAGTTTCACTTGATTCACTTTTTTGCTTTCTTATAAAATTATTTACAAAATAAATAAAAAACAGTTTTTTGCTTGAAATCGAACGTTTCTAGACTCCATTTGTCAAGCGATTTTAATACCTATTACCTACGATATAAGGTATACCAAGAATATACACAATTTTGGTTTGTAGCCTCTTAAGGTGAAACACTTGAAAGTGACGAAAAAGCATGTATTTTTATAAGCCCAGAAAAAATAAAGTATGGGCATATAAAAACTGCTTCAAACTTCAAAATCTCCTACATAGGAACCCCTTTTCGGTTATGGTTTTATTGTACTCGCATAATGTGAAAATTTAAGTCCTTTGGAAAATGATCATAAAAAAATTAAATAATTGTGTCCGAACTTAAATAATAAATAATTTTTTATTATGTTTTTTCTCGCATAAATCAAAACAGGCGGATGGTGTTGAGCGGGAATTTAAACCTTATCGCCATTTACATAAGGAGTCTTATTAATAGCGGCCCGATGCCAAATGTTACATGACGTGGTGCATCGTCTTGAGCAGATTATCAATTCATTTGAACTGTTCGACCGCAGGAGTCGAAAATCCAAATCCGTATGAATCACATACCTAGTAATCATCGTTGGGATCGTAGGTAACTGTCAGTTCAATTTTCCGCTTGGCTTAGCATTAGATCGAGTCATCTGTCACTTTTAGCCCGAAATGCACAATGGGCGATATATGCCATTCGAGCATTGATCGAATTAAAGATAACATGGCTCCATCAAATAATTATGTGTCCAATAGGTTGGAAAACTAATTATATGTTAATGCGCCGACAGTCTGCCGGTGGTTTGAGCTTTTGAGCAAAATTTTGTTTTGACAATGAATTATATACAATGAACAAAAAATTGCGGTACTCTTTCAAAGGATACGTAAAACAATAATCGATTTTTACGCTCTTTGTTTACTGTTTTTGAAAATGATAAATCATCGTATTCATAATACATTGAAAGGAAATACGTTAAGTAGGTACTGTTAATTTTGAGAAATATGTCAATCTTGACTACACATCTGCCCTGATGATGGACACTGCAATGCTGTCCGAAACGTTGGCTAAAGAAGGAGTTAGCGCAACACGGCATAATATCCCAATAACAAATCAATATATGTCAATCTTGACTATAAAGAAGATTTATCTTGTTTTTTTATACTGCATAAGAGCCTCAACTGTTCAAAGCCAGTGAGACTGAGGCGTCTTCAATTGTTAGGCTATATATGTTATGATGCTGAAGGAAGAGGGGGGGAAGAAATGTAGAAGAGAAAAATTGGTAAGTGTTTACCTGGCTATTCAGTTATGGTCACTTAAGACCATAGCCATTTAAAGCAGCGGCGTACCGATTCTGAACGGAGCTGAATTGGTGCGGTCTTCCACTAGGGCGGTACTGAGAGTATATAACACTATTCACCAAGATTTATGTATAAGCTACCTGTGAAAATTCAAGGGATATTACTATCGATATTTTTAATTTTTTTTTTTTATTTATATGATTTTACGATTAAAGAAAAAAATCGCAGTAAAACACGCCACCGGGCGGGTGGCGTGTTTATGATTTTTTACACGAATCTGCAGTTTAATTCCTAGATTGATGAAATTTTGAACACTCGACCTATAAAATAAGAGAAAAAAGTCAATGTCTACATTAGATTTTGAAAAACTCTGTGTAAAGCCCTGAAAGCGTCGGGGAATACAGCTGGTCGTTTAATAATAATGCACAAAATATCAGAAAATAAATTTCCAATAATGCTCACCCTAAATAAATTACCCATCAGTGACGTGGGTCGACCAAAAATACAGTAATATTTATGTCCAATTTACGCCCGCATAGGTTATAATCAGTTCAATTAACGATTTATGCATATCGTAATATTTGTTCACCCACACCAATTTTTTTCACCAATCACGAAATTTCACACAGTACGTACCTGAAATTTTTGGGCTGAGGTTTATTTAGTTTATTATTTGGCGAATTCAATATATTGATTAACTTCAATTTCAATGATGATTGAAATTCAATGAGATACACCCATTTGACAAACACACTAGTAAATTTGAATACAGAACACTGTGACTGAAAATGATTGGTTATTAAACGAGTGACGGTTTATTAGGGGAAAAATAATAGAAAATGAAATCACGACATGACCATAATCAACAAACATTAAATAATTTTGACATCATTGGTAATACAATGGAGATATGTAAAATTTAATTGGTTTGTTAAAGGTATTCAATATAATAGTACATATAATATAAGCAGGTTGTGTTATTTTCGGCAATTATCACCAATAGAACTGAGTGGAGGCTAAGTTAAAATGAGGCTCAGACGATCAACTTCGGTGCCACGATTTTGTATTCAGATTAATTCGCCCTAATTAATCCATCCAGGAAAGGCCTCAAATTCATATTTTAGTTTTGTATGAAAGAGGCCGTGTAGCCGTTCCTCACAAATAATTGCCTCTAAAATCGAGAGAAATTGGTTACTTGAACGGAAAAAGTAGTATACTGCTAAATCTAAATGAAACATGAATCAAAACAAGAAACAGAAAAATAAATCTTAAAAAATAAATGTTATCTTTATTTTTCTGTGCCTTGCTCTGTTTCATGTTTCGTTTAGATTTAGTGAATTAAATGCCATATTACATATATTAAATGCCATATTACATATATTTAATGCCATATTACATATATTAAATGCCATATTACATATATTAAATGCCATATTACATATATTAAATGCCATATTACGTATATTAAATGCCATATTACATATATTAAATGCCATGTTACAATGATGGGTATAACCTTCAAAACAATTTTAAAAGATAAAGTTGTTCTTAAAAGAGTTTAATTTGAACTCTGATGATGCTTGTGTTAAGCGAAACCTGTCAGTCGTAATAAATTAAATAAATCCGTGGTTATAAACAAAGTTTTTTTTGTATTATTTCATTAAGATGTCAAAACACTAAGTGACAGCGTTCTACAAAAAAAACTAAGTTTAGAAGAATTAAGCGCACAAACAGACAGACGCGGATAGCGACTTTGTTTTTTACTATTTAGAGATGCCGATAAATGAAATGGTAATATTAACAACGTATTGTACATTTTTTTCTGTAGGAAGGTAGTCAAAAGTCGCTCAAAGACATTGATCGGCAGGGAGCGGATATTGCAAAAATGCAAATATGCATTATGAAATGAACATTCAGCCATATTTTATCGTTAGTGCATTTTTCATTTCAAAGTGTTTTGCCAATGAGCATATTTTACACAACTTCAGTGAAAAATATCAACCCCATGGCGGAAACGTTGAAAAAATTGCTAAGAAAATTAGTTTTCAGCAATAAAATATTTATTGTACAGTCACATCGGATAATATGCAAACTTCCGAGTTTGAAGTTTTTTAGTCTTAGCAGTTTTATTACATTATTTCTTGCTTTTTAGAAAAAAATACCGGTAAATGTTTTTTAGCATCCAAATATAGAATAATTACATAAGCTAAGATGCAAAACTTTTTGTTGGCACACGGTGAAAACTTACTAATATTAAAATATTATATAAAAATCTGGTCAAATTATTCATTTTCCAGTTAAGAATGGAACTAGAGGCATATAAAGAATGATTTGAAAATTTTCATAACAGACAATCAGTAAAGCGCGAATATGTTACGAGGAAGTCAGATCACGTGTTCTTCAAAATAATAATATCAGTCTCTTGCAACCCTTTTTTTAAATTATTTTTATTTCTTGCTTGAGCAATCCCGATGAGTTATCATTTTGGGACGAGAGGAACTTACAATACATAGATGGGAGTTAATATGTACAATTTTACATTGGTATTTTGATTTAAAATTATAAGTTTCACATACGAAACCATACAAAAATTGAAAAATATCATAATTATAAGTGAAAAGTAAGGTTAAGTAGAACAAAGAAGAAGAAACAATAAAGGAAACAGACAGGGATATACACATAAGCACAGAGCCAAGGTCGGAATTTACAAGAAGGTACTTACTTACCCACTAATACATTAGTAAAACTAGATAATGCTCGATTACAAATACAGGTGATAGAAAATTAGAGAGAAAGAAACAAAACAAAGTACAACACGACGAGAATTACGTATTTTCGTTTTTATGTATTCTTAAAAAATATTCTTTTAAGGACTTACATTGAATTTTTGGATTATGCTGGCTGTTTTTATATATATCTGGAAGAGAGTTATAGAGTGTGTACGCAATATAGTTTCTTAGTCTGCTAAAATTAGGGCTCGAGAAAAATAATAATTACGTAATATTTGTATAGCATAGTTTTGCTAATAATTACTGCTTCCCGTGCATTATTCAATATTTTTATTTTTACATCCTCTCAATATCGCCTTGGTGAAAGACCATTTATCAGATTATAAACGTTACTTACACCTATATTTTATCCGTGTTTGGTAACCAAATATGAATGCAGCTACTTCCCCACCTTCCTCTTCGCTTTTCTTCCCCCTCCTTACTCCCTTCATTCTAACAATTTGACATGATAATACATCCATTTGGGGATGGCATATTCCCAATTGACTTCGGGAAGTTTATTTTTTTATATTAATTCCACAAAGGACGCCCTGAAGAAAATAATATCCCTCGAGGCTTATATCATCTATGGAGATTGTGTGAAGAAGAAACAAGGTATGGGAATCAGAAGGTCCAGAAGTAGCGGACTTATGAATCTAACCCTCTCAATGCGGCGCAAGGCTGTAGGTCCAGTTAGTCCGGTTAGAGAGGTCAAAGGGTCGCTTTTAACCAACCTCTCCTGATTAGGACCACCTATGCATTGTTCAATCTTATATTTTATGTAATCTGTATATTCTTATATATTATGTAAACTCTTTATTGTTATTGTATTTAAAAAACATAATAGCATTGTATGTAAAAGCCCTATGGGCGTTTAAATAAAATAAATAAATAAATAAATAAATATAAGTGGTGGGCAGACGCATCCGCCACCAAGATCCTGGACAAATAATCCATTAGCCCGGACACCCATGCTAAGTCACCAAACGTAGCGGACTACATGGCTAGCACTTGAGGCTTTAAAAAAAGTAATACAATATGATGAAATAAATCGATTTCAAAAATGATATTTCCAATTTTTTTTATTTCTGATGTTTCACTTTTGCAACAATTGTTTGATTATTGACAATTAATCTGACCACTTTTGATTTTAGTTATATATCGTATTTTTCTAGTCGTTCCCATAAAATTTATGTAAAGTTATCCAGTTGAATGATCTAGAAAGTATGCAAAAGGTCAATAAAACTCAAAGAATATAAATGGATACTTGACGCTTCCCTAATTTCGTTTGAAGGGATTTTTACTGAAAGGAAGGAAATTCTTCCTGTACATAACGGCGCGATATTAGTCGAGTATCTGAAAGGAATTCTCAGAGAGATGGCTTATTTCATTGGCAATAAACGGACACAAGTCGTCTGCCATGACGCTAAACGTTACATGTCAATTGCCGACTTCAAGTGCTTTTGTTCGGTGCCTCTTCAAGCCAATTTATTCCATCGAATTGAAACTTGCTTCGGAAGAAAGTATCACAGTTTCCTTTCAGAGCTTTAAAATTATTTTTCATTATATATTATGTACATTTCAAATTATCTGTTGAGATTTTTTTTTTTATTAAGCTATGCAATGTAGGTATTACATATTCTTAACTAATTTATCTGAGAATTGATTTAATGTAATTTTGATAAAACTTTAACCAATATGCTCCAAAATGTACCGAATACACGGTTCAAGCTGTTTCGTTTGCTAGAATAATGTTAAATCAATTATAAGTTCAGGTTTGGTACAGATATGCACTGTGAGGAGTTATTGTTTTCTCAATTAGAAATGGTAGCCACATCATAAATATAAACAGTTTTTTTTTTACTTATTATTATAAGCAATGTAACATATAAAATTATTATAAGGAATGTAAATTGAAAAAATCTTCGGAGAAAAATTATAAACAACAGTTTGTTTTCAGGTGAAAAAATCAATTAGTAATAATTACTGAATAAAGTACTAGTATTAATTGAATTATTTAGCGGTTAAAAATAAGCAGACGTAGTACAGTGGCTTAATGCACCTGTCCGGCAGTCGGAATGTTGCGGATTCAATTTCCGTCTGCGTCATTTATTTTTCCTCTGAAGATTTTTTCAATTTATATTTGTGTTTCAGACTAATAACTACTGCTTATAATATTTTTTTATCCTTTTTGCTTTGCATGAAAACCTTGTCTTGTAACCATAAGTTTTATCTTTAATATTTATTCTATTTAACTGTTATTTTTATTTAATGACCACAGATTGATAATGGCCTTGAAAGCATAAACACATGTCACATTTATTAAAATGAAATCAAATTTAATTTATGTTGTTTGTTTTTGGGGTGTTATGCCGTGTTGCGCTAACTCCTTCTTTAGCCGACGTTTCGGACAGCGTTGCAGTGTCCATCATCAGGGATCACATCTTCGGATCTACCGGATCTGCCCTGATGATGGACACTGCAACGCTGTCCGAAACGTCGGCTAAAGAAGGAGTTAGCGCAACACGGCATAACACCCCAAAAACAAACAACAAAAATGCTTTTAGCCGTGAGAATCTAAAAACTAACCAAATGTAATTTACTATAAATAAAAAAAATAAGTACAGAATTTGGCACATTTTTGGCTTTAATAGCAAAAAATAGATTATTTAATAATTACAATATTGTGAAGTTCCCCCGAGGGCGTTTCAAAACTCGTTTTAAATGAACAAAGATATAATTAACAAAATGTCACAGCTAAAACCATGTCATGTAAAATTTTGATTATGATTGATTATCATGTTCAACTTATAAGTTATTAGACTGTATAACTACAAATAACTGCCTATTGCAAGCTTTCATCGAGAAAAAATAATAAACATTCATATATTTAAGAGTAACTTTTTAGACATTTGATTACTCAAATGACACGAAGTTACCCTGAAAACACAGATAAAGAAATAGCAGACGATAACTTATAACTTCATAAGAACGCAATGAAACCACAAATCGCTTCATTAACCGATCAGACCTTCAAGCCTATAATTTCTACCCCAGTGCTAGTGTTGATGCTGGTACTGGGGCCAAGTTGTTCAATTAACCAGCTTATTCCACTTTCTCAGAGGTCCGGTATAAGGTCCCCAATAAAGCTTTCACTTTACGGGGCGCAAATAGGATTTAGTTCCTGGCTTGGGAAAACTCTCCAGGCTTTGTTGGACCTCATGCCGCGCCGGGGCAAAAACACCAGTGGGTGACAGAGGCGGATTGGTTAAAAAAATCGAGAAAACAGGCCTGGGAAAAACACGAACCTTGATATTGCAGAGTGGAAAAAAATACCAAAAATATAACTTGGAAAAAGCTTGTGATCGCGCTTATATGCTGCAGGCTACCATACAAATATACCAGATTTAAGTAAACTAATATGTCTATTCAGTGACTTTTCAAGTGCTTGCACTTGACAAATAAAATAATTTCACAAAACTTTAAGTAAGGAATACGTATATACAGGTTGTTTCCCCACATACCCATCAGACTTTAACCAGAGATTCCTGAGCATATTTGTACAATAACGTCTGGCAGTGTGATCAGTGACGAAATGTGGAATAAAAATATATATTTTCGTATGAAGCAGATACTTAGTGATTATAATTTAAAATGCAACACTAAATTTGTAAACACCAGTTTTATTATAACTAATATCGACCAGGTTTCGGTACAATAGCTTCGTCAGGGCGAAAACTACAACGGATCACGTGATACGCGTTTTGTTTCGTCTGGTACGGTGCTTAACGCATGATACCCTATGTTGTATACAGTGGCGACGTGTGATAATGCGTATATAGTACAGGTTGTAGCAGCACTGAATAGTATATTCAAACTGAAAATGCTCAGTTTTGAAAAACAACAGATAAAATACGCCTCAGTCAAAATGAAAGTTTCTAAACGCATTAAAATGATTCTCTTTCAAGATGACACTTCTAAGTTCGCCCCTGCTTCCGAGCCCATGGTAAAGCGCCCCTGTGCACACTAGCCCAATCTTTAGATAAAGATTTTGAAATTCCCGGACCACTTCTGGTCCAACGAAAATATGAATCAATGTTATTAAAGTTTCGTTTAGTTTTGATGGCTAAATATTTAAGATGTCGTTGTGATATGCCGAATTGTCAATCATAACTCTATCTCTGATGTACAACTGTCTACACCGCTGCTATGCTTTTTCATACTTTATTATGTCAGAACAACCTATTTTATGTATTTTCTAATCTAGACTCTAGACTTCTAGATAATGACTTTACTTAATAAACAATCCTGTTCATAAATATGTTGACTTTTGTAGACAGACCGATTTAAGATCAACGTTATATCAATTAGTTAGCTGACGAGTACCCGGCAATGCTCGGGGTTATGAATGATTTGGGGTAAAGTTTTGAGGTATTGAATTCTATGATAATTTACTTTTCTCTAATTTCTATAAATGTGATATGCATGTATAATAATAATAATATAAATCTTCCGGAAAATAATCTCGAAATGATGGTGAAAAATCTATAAAAAACCATCGCAAGAACTAAGCGCACAAACAGTCAGCCGCGAATAGCGACTCTATTTTTTACTATTTAGAGTAAATACGCAAATATTAAAACGTAAACATAATAAACTTATAGTTATTATTCAATTACTGGAAATAAGCTGCAATAAACATATAAAGCCGCGAACATGTATTAGCAATACAACATGCAATGCAACAAAGGTTGCAAAAAATTACCAATGTGCGTACGTCGCTGTAATCACTGATCGAGCGTGCTACGAGCATTCGTCGGTTTTTTGTATGAACACAAAGGGAACTAAGTGTGCGCGGTTATGTACTATGATCAATACGATAATATGATAATCGTTTGGTGCGCGCAATGCGTCCACATTCCACATATGCGAGCATTGCAACAACAGGTGCATTGAATGTTGTGTTGCTAACACTGTACGCGACTGAGGCTCTAAAGACAAATTATTTTTAAAACCCCAATTTAGATACCTACCCGTAGATGCCGCTACATATTAGTATATTAGGTAACCCATAGATGGCATTTAGTTTTCGAATATTGTAGAAACCGAGGGTAAAATAAATGAGGTGCGGGGTCTAGATTATTCCAACCGCTTGCTAAATAAGATATCGCATCCCATTGTCAATCTCTCACATTAAAAGTCCAAGTGTTTGTTGAATCGAAGGTTTCTTTTTTTAAAAAGAAATTCAAACATTTCAAGGTTACGAATAACCTGAAAAAATTAGAAAATCTCCTAATACCAACACAGTAAGCGGAAAATTTTGCTGTGTGATTGAGGACTTGACCATCCGAGAAATTGAACACACTAAGCCTGGCTGGGACCCAGACGCGATGCCAATTCAGCCACCGACCAGACGACTTAATGAGAGACTTTAAGAGAAAACCCAGAGATACGACACAGACTTATTTATTTATTTTTACAAAACAAACAGCGTTTTAAATACAAATATGGAAGGGAAGGAAAAGCCAAACGAAAAAGTTTCTTATGCCTACAGTTTTATTTTACATAACATAATGGTTATCAATTTAAGCATATTAAACAGATTTATATTCATTTTATTTGCGAACTCTCAAATAACAACATTTTTTGCTTCATTTTTCTGTCAGGTATTTTGCCCAAAAAAACCCCACAAGTAATAAAATTATTTGTTTTGCCACAATTTCGGCAAAGCGTGTAAAGCAACGTCTGTGAGTAAATGATTTTATTTTAAACGTATTGAACCCAATGAAATCCTGGGATAAAAAGAGATTCCGGATCAGCCCGCGATAAAATACATTGACAAGATAAAGGAAGAAGCTGTTTCAGTAAAAGGAAAATAGAAAACTTTAGATATGGTAGGATTTCTTTTTACCAAAAAGCATTTTTAAAGAAATTTTCCTTTTCTTATAATTTGGTACTGAAGAGCGTAGCATCGAAAGGAGATGAAATAATATTTTATTTTGGAAAACCATCATAATATTTTACTAAATAACAGTATTTCCTAAATTTATCAAAATTAAGTGGTCATATTTAGTGACGAGATCTGAATAGCCTGATGGTTCCCATCTCCTTTCTCTAATTATTTCAACCTCGAAAAATTACCCAAACGGGGTACGTCCGAGTATAATATAAAAATAGTAATATTTAGATGATTTGTATAGCGCCGTTTTTGTGCAAAATCACCCGAAGGGGGTTGTCATAGTATCACTTGCTTTGGACTATTTAATGGTCCTATTACATAAAACAAGGTTTCATTCTAACTAAACTTGCCAAGTGCACGGAGAAAACTTAATGATATGAAATACTGTTAATTTACTAAAAGGTGAAATTATTCGATTTCATGTTAAAAACGGGACTGCAGACCTTTGATGAATGAATTGACATAGTTCCTACCAAAGTATTAGTCAAAAGTAAATGTTTTATGAGGACGGCGGAACACGTGTTTCATAGCAATATTGATACTGATATTGTCGCAATCCGTCATAATATTTATTATTTAGAACACGTGTTCTTGATTTATTCTGAATGACTATTATTTTATCAGGAAATTGGCATGCTATCAATTTTTTGACCGGATCATTTTTCTCCGCGTTCAATCTTGGTGCTTGGATTAGTGACCACTTCAAATAATATTACACATTTTTCAAATGATAATATCTTCAAATTCTTCTTGTCTGGGGCGGAAAGCGCTTTTAGTAGCATGCGTCGTAGTAACATACGAGCGTTCATAAATAAAACAAAATTTTAATGTCTAAAATTAGAGACAATAATACATATCCTCTCTGCCTACCCCTGCTGTGAACCGGCGTGATGATTGATGAGTTAGTTAGTTAAAAATTATCAAATCTACCGTATGCCTCAAATTAATCTCAATTTCTGGCGAAGCCATAATCCAATTGCCTTTGCTGTTTAGACTAGACATAAAGCCAAGAAATTTCTCTCACATAACGCGTTTATTCTTACGTTGTTGTACACAATTGCGTAATAATTATTATCATCATAAGTGTCCACGACACTGAAATTAACAACAAATTTTACCAGGAAAATCCTGAATAGAGTTTGATAAGCTTATTTCCGTCACGCCCTCTGATCTCGGCAGAAGCGCTGACAAACGCCACAAAACAATATTTGAAATAACATGTAATTTATTCCATAAAACGATAAATACATGTCAGACATCATGCTGTTCAAATAAAATTACAATTTTACGCAAGCAGTTAATAACATAATAGGAGAGTAGTAATGTCCATAGTCAGTGGTTGGGGAGCGTTATGAGGCGGAAATTGAAAGCTGTTTCCAATAAATAAAAATCAACAACCTGTTATGAAGCGGTGTTAAGTCTTATTTAAAAGTAATTATTTAAAACACCTCTTCAGAACAAGTACCATTCATAGCATTAATTTTGATTAAAATTATAGAGAGCACGGTCTGGCAACAAATAGACCGCCGGGCAGTCTATTGTTTGTTTCCGTTTCCTTTCGCTGGGCACTCTGGAATTGTTACACGAGCGGGGCGGCCGTGTAATGATCGCACAGTCAATTAGATTATAATTCATTTTTACCCTGGATGGGCGATCGTATTAAAAAAGTGTACATCAGTATTCCTGATGCGGGTTATTCGGTTCTTTTTTACAAAAACCAAGTCGGTGCAGGTTCTATTAAATAAACGTCCGTATAATGGATGACCGTGTGTGTGTTCGTGAAGATCACAAATAATGTTCTACTGAAGTTTATATACGCGATCCCTTGCAAATCGTTATACCGCGGACTCCGGGAAATGAAGCATTCACCTCAAGTGGCGCGATACAAGCCGTATTTTTCTTAATAAGAAACGGATAATAAAATCACAAGCCCGGACGGCACCCGCTCAAGTAATCTGCCGATCAGCTCAATGGATGGATTCGCTCCATTAATGTTACATAAACGATAGACCCGATACGCTCCAGAACCGCTTATCAGCCACCTTGTCGGAGACGCTGGACCCGTCTCCTGGACCAAAGCCCTGATGGTGCCAGCTCGATCTGTCGGGGACAGACCACCGCCGGCCGTATAGAAGCTCCCCGCTCACTTCCCGTAATTAAGTGGTTAATCAGTTTTAGTTAGAATTAAAAAACCAATTATTGATCCCTGGGGGTAAGTGCCGAGTCATAATATGTAACATGTTAACTTAAATATATTCTCCATGTTTTATAATGTGCAAAAACAAAACTACAGCTTTCATTTCACTACAATCAGTAGAACCTGTAATCCTTTGTGTGCCCATGCCTTGGCGACAGTTTCATGCTCTGCCCATCCCGAACATTACTCGAGGACCGAGTATTGGCGCGCAGAAAATCTGCAAAGTTCTGGATGGCATTTAATATAAAATATGGCCGGTAACAATTGGCGCCTCAACGTGTTTTGGCTCGTGGTGATTGCATGTTGTGCTGATTTTGGTGAAATGTTTCATGATTAATTGACATAATATTGTATCACTTATGTCTAGTGATTTGAATATTGTTTCATAACCTCAAATACACTCAGTATTCTTGTAACGATAATTCATAATTTGCGTTATTCTATGGTAAAATCTTGCGTAAACTTTCATCTTTCATGAAATCTATGATTTATCTATGCTTTTGTAGCTGTCAAATTTTATGTCAACACTAATTGGTAAACAAGATGATTATATGGGAGGTTATGTCAAACTGTCTAATTCATAATTATTTACGATTATTTTACGATGTCATTCACTTGTTTGATCAAGGCATATTTGCGTTTTATAATATTATTAGATTTTTACGCTAATATACATAATATTAAAAACATTTATGTCAGCGTTCTACAATACAAATTGTAAGTCCACATTACAATCGATATGCGTTTTAATTACTCGTAAGTCAACAAACACTCAATATTATTTATATACATACCTACGTCATTTTTTTTTTTTTTCTCGCCCAAATTAAATGATATCTTTGATTGACAATTACATTAGGCCGACGTTTAATAACGTTTCACAATATAATAGGGTGGTCCATTTTTCGCAATTCTCATTAGGGTGGAGCATATTTTTTTTAACAATTTTTTTTTGTTTTTTTTCACAATTGTACAATAGAAGTTGAGCTAATATTACGTCTAATGATACTACAGCCGTCAATGAAGAGTTTCTTTTGTTTTATAAACAAAAAAAATTAAATATTTATTTTTCTCTTCTTTTACTTCTTTCTTCCTATCTGAACATCAAAGAACGTAATCATGTCTTCACCAATACCAATACCAAATATCAATGGGGCTTCGAAGGAGGTTCTCATTAAAGAACTTAAAGACAGGAATATTGATCCATCGTCGACTTCTCATGAGTTACGTTTACAGGCGCGCGCTTATAATAAAGAGATTAAAACACCTGCTATAAGTGAAGTGAATTCTGAATCATCGGATTCTGAATTAGACGACACAACCATTAAGAAAGCCCACATAATTAAACAAACGAAGATTATTTATAGGGACTCACACTCAAATAACGTAGACGGTTGGAAACTGAAATATGACGGAAAAAGTAGTGTAAGGGAATTCTTACTATTAATTGAGGAGAAATGTAGGACAAAAAATTTTAACCAGGATCATCTTGTACGCGTTTTTCCTGATCTTTTAGAAGGTTTAGCACTCCTGTGGTTCAGGTCTATTTACACTCAGGATTTGAAATGGGACGATCTTTCAAAACTTTTGATAAGACAATTTGAAGCAAACGACCTTCAAACAGATCTTAAGGTAAAACTATTTAACATGACACAACCTAAAGGTATGTCAGTGCTAGAATTCACTCTCAGAATGAAATCATTAAACAATATGCTTGAAGCTAAACTACCGGAATTAGAACTTTTGCGGTTGGCAAAAAAAGCTTTATTGCCTATGTATACAAATTTACTAGTCTCAAGAGATATATCGACATTCGAGCAATTGACTACTCATGCAGGCAACTTGGAATCTTATGCATCACTGTCGGATGATTTCGTATCTTTCAACGTTTCTCAACCAAAAGTAGACTTACCTGTCACTAATAAACCGGAGAAATTTGATAGTACTGCTAGACAAACACCTAATTTTAATAATAATAATATTCATAGACACCAAGGTTATAGCCAAAATCAGTACAGAAAACCAAATAACAACAATTATTCCAACAACTATACTAAAGTTAGTCTTGGAAACAGAGATAATAATTATAAATACAATAAACCGTCTTCTTCTACTTCTAACACATATACAAAAACTGCACACGAAAATTCTAGAACGTTTTACAATAAACCATTCTGTTCATATTGTAAACTATCGGGACACGTTATAGAAGATTGCAGGAAGAAAAATTCAAGGTCTAACAATCCTAAAGTGGGAGCTATCAATGACAAAGCTCATAAAAAGTCAAAAAACTAGGTCGGAGTCTCTCTTGCTACAAGCCGTCCTTGGCGCAGAGGAAAAGCGAGTGGGAGAGTTGGCTCCGAATAGTTGATAAATTTCTTTCATCCCCATCAACCGGAACAGTGGGCCCGCTGCCACGGGAGATGGCTATTGAAAATGATAACCGTCCTTATACTTATGTACATATTATAAATAATTTCTACAGTGGAATGCTAGACAGCGGCGCTTCATTGTCATGTCTAGGAGGCAATAGTTATAAAATTTTTAAGGAATTAGGTATTAAGTTAGTTAAAGTTAAGTTTAGTGTTTATACAGCGGACGGTTCAAACCAACCAGTCTTAGGGACAATGTCATTGCCGGTCACGTATAAATCATCCACAAAGGAAATTCTTTTCTACGTCATCCCGACATTGTCGCCTTCAATTATTCTAGGAGTTAACTTTTGGAAGGAGTTCCACATCGCACCGGAACTGTTTTCGAAAGCTACTCTTCCTGTTTCGGAAGGAAATATTAGTGGGTTGCGGGCTATTCGGCCAGCCTCATCCCTAACTATTGAAGAGAACAGGGAACTCTCTAAAATAGTTAAAAAATTCGAGTCAATTTCTTTTGAAAAAAAGGGGTTAGGTCTAACACACTTAGTTAAACACAAAATAATTACAACAGGACCACCCATCAAACAGCGGTATTACCCTCTTTCACCCGCACGGCAGAAACAATTAGAAACAGAAGTTGATGAAATGCTAAAATTAGGGGTTATTCAACCTTCTCGTTCACCATGGTCCAGTCCAGTAATAATTGTAACAAAAAAAGACGGAACAGCTAGATTCTGCCTTGATTCTCGAAAAATTAATAACGTCACGGTACGTGATAGTTACCCTCTTCCCTATATTGCGCGTATCCTAGATAAACTGGGCGGTGCCAGATATGTTTCCTCGATTGACCTCTCCAAGGCATTTTGGCAAATAGCCTTGGACAAAAAATCATGTGAAAAGACAGCATTTGTTGTTCCTGGGCGGGGCCTCTTTGAGTTCACTCGCATGCCGTTTGGTTTGAAAAATGCTCCTAGCGAATTACAAAGACTAGCGGATGCATTGTTTGGACCTGATTTCGATGATAATGTTTTTTGCTATTTAGATGACCTTATATTAGTATCGGAAGACTTGAAATCACATTTAAACTTGTTAAATCGGGTGTACGAACGTCTACGAGACGCGGGTCTCACCATTAACTTAAAGAAGTCAGAATTTTGTAAAGCCGAGCTTAAATACTTGGGCTATATGGTGGATTCCCAGGGACTTCGCACTGATCCAAGTAAGATAGATAGTATTAAAGATTTTCCTATACCGAAAAATGCTAAACAAATTCGGGCATTTGTTGGCCTTTGCGGTTACTTTAGACGGTTTATCAAGGGATTTTCAAGCATTGCAGCTCCTTTAACAAGTATTACTGGTTCAAAAAAGGGAATTAGTAATTTTAAATGGTCACCGGAAGCTGAATCCGCATTTATTGCACTAAAGCAAGCACTTACTTCTGCCCCAGTCTTAAGTTGTCCAGATTTTTCGAAACCCTTCGCTATACACTGTGACGCAAGCTCCGTAGGCATTGGGGGGGTATTAATTCAAACTATAGATGGACAGGAGCACCCTATAGCTTATTTTTCGAGATGCTTAAACGTTCACGAACGTAATTATGGAATAACTGAGCGCGAACTTTTAGCCGTACTAGACTCCGTTACACACTTTAGACCATACATTGAAGGAACTCATTTTACAGTTGTAACCGACCACTCAAGCCTAAAATGGTTAGGTTCTCTGTCCAACCCCAGCGGTCGTCTCGCGCGTTGGAGTTCACGCCTATCCCAATTCTCGTTTGACGTAATCCATCGTAAAGGTACTCAACACATAGTCCCAGATGTCCTTTCGCGAATGGATCTTGCCGAAATCTCCATTATAGATTCAGGAAATATTCAAGATGAGTGGTATCAAAATATTTGGAAGGGTTGTCAAGAATTTCCCCAACGTTTTCAGAACTTCCAAATTCGGGAAAACGAACTATTTCGTCACACGAAAACTCGTTTAGCACTGTGTGAAGACACTGCGTGGAAAAAAGTAATTCCTCAAGAAAAAAGATTAGACATTTTAAGTAGTGTTCACGAGTCTATTCGATCTTGTCACCCCGGCGTTTTTAAAACTTATAAAAAAGCACAATTACGGTATTTTTGGCCAAATATGTACAGAGACATTAAACAATTTGTAAATCGCTGTACGGTCTGTAAGGCCCACAAAATCAGTACGGCCTCACCTAACGGTATTTCATCACATCCAAAAAAAGTTACACGTCCAATGCAAATGTTATCGTTGGATTTGGTAGGTCCATTACCGAGAAGTTACTCTGGTTTTACCGTTATTTTATCCTGTGTCGATGTTTTTTCAAAGTTTACCTGGCTGTTCCCGTTGCGCAAAGGTACCGCGCGAAGCATTGTGAAGAGTTTAGAAGAAAGTATCTTTCTTGTACATGGCGTACCGCGCACCATTGTTTGTGATAACGGCCGTCAGTTTGTATCCAAAGAATTTAAGGACTTATTAAATAATTATAATATACCTCCTCCGTTTTATAACTCTTATTATACCCCTCAAAATAATGTGGTAGAGAGATATAACCAAACTTTGGGCACCGCATTATCGATATTAGTTGAATCAGACCACCGTAATTGGTCAAAATTTTTACCACAAATACAATCAGCTATGAACAATTCCGTAAATTGCGCTACGGGTTTTACACCTTATTTTCTAATGCATGGTCGGGAGCAAATATTAGACGGTGATTTGCATCGTAACCCTATAGCTGATACGGAATCTAATTTACAAAATTGTACTAGTCAGAGAATCTACGCACAAAAATTAGAAGAACTGTCATCAGTTTATGAGCAAGTCTCAGATGCTTTACTAAAAGCTTATCAAAAAGGAGCAAACCATTATAACCTGCGGAGAAAACATGTTAGTTTTCAAGTCGGAGATAGGGTTTGGCGTAGAAATTTCGTCCAATCAAACGCTTTAAATTACTTTGCACAGAAACTAGCTCCACGCTTTGTGCAAAATATAGTCGTGAAGAAAAAATCAGACTTAATCTATACATTAGCAGACCTCAAAGGTAAGGAAACTGGTAACTTTCACGTGAAAGACATCGTCAAGTCAGAAAATATACCGGATTAATATGTTTCTGATAGTGCTTTGGTGGGTCTGGCCACCCTACCAAGTACTCTCAATTAATTAATATTTCAAATATTTTTCAATGCACGGGAGCACAAAGCGGCTTGATCACCCGAGTTGGAGCGACCCAGCATTATGACAGTCCTTAGTCCTGTCCTAGTTAATTTTCTTTTAGAAAATATAGAAATTTCGTAAAATGGTTAGTATAATCGGTAAATAATAGAAAGAAACATAATAAATTTAGTATAACACTCTAGTATCCTACTCGAGTTTGTTACACGACAATGATGTTGTTCAGATAAGCTTATAGGAAAATAATTAAAAAAAAAAAAAAAAAAAAATGACTTGAAATATGGCTTTGACTAAACAAGTGAAAGTTAGGTAGCATGGGATATATAAACTGCCCAAATCTTGGAATGCACGGTGATACTTTTCCACTATCCCCGTATATTCTAGGTTTCTTAATATATACTTATGTTCATATTGTATACGTTCGCCCGTTACTTAGAAAGTGAAGATGTACCGGTCCAGTACATCTTTGTTTTCTAAGCAGTTTTAAAAAATTTTATTATTAAGAATTGAATTTTACCAAATATATTTTTGTTTACTTTATTATAATTATCTTGTCATGTTTGAAAATGGTATACTTATGTTAGTACTCTTGATATTTTGTTTAATAATTTCATAGTAATTAATGTTACAATTATAAGAGCTGGTTCAGCATATGTCTTTTCCTTAAATTCCTTCTATAACTTTAGTTATATTAAGTAAAAGTAGGTTTTATCTATAAATTAGTACAATAATACAATTTTCTACAAATTGCACCATTTACAACAATGGATGTATACAATTTTCTACCAATTGCACCATTTACAACAATGGATGTATACAATTTTCTACCAATTGCACCATTTACAACAATGGATGTATACAATCTTCGACCAATGACTCCATTTACAACAATGGATGTATACTACTACTAATTGCACCACATCTATAAGATTGGTTGTTGACAGTTCCACTCGATTAAACCACCTTACACACCTGCGTGTGTGTAAAGGTTAAAAGTTTTTTCTACTATTACGAAATAATGCTTTCCAAGGATGATTATTTTGTCTTATTGTATAAATTCTCTTCGAAAAACTTACCCAATAACCAGGTCAGGTAGAGTAGATAGAATTTCTTCGAAGTGTGTTTTATCTCCAACGGAGAAGTAGACTCAGTGAAAAGTGAGGGTTGGTTTACCTCCCTAAAAAAGTGTTGCCTGAGTGGCTTATCGCCCTATTAAAGGGCCAGTGAAGCTTTAACGCTTAAGTTGTTTAGATGTGTTGAGAAGAACAATAATATTTTTTTATATACCTACAGGTTTACCTACAATTTTGTTTAAGAATATTTTCCGTCACAGATGTAACGCTAACGGCAGTCTTCGACAATCGTCAATTTATCATCACCCGGTATTCCGATACTGTGGGTGCTTGCAGACTCCGTTCACGTAATATCTTCTAAAATTTGTAATTAAGTTACATTAATCTTAAGTTATCTTTAAGTTCTAGAATGGATGAATCGCAGGCTCAACCATCCGGCTGCACGCTCGATGGGTGCGATTGAAGCTGCGGCACACCCATTCATCATAAGTTTTGCTATCCAAATCGTAGATTTTGTCTTATTCCTTACTTATCTTACAAATTATGATGCTCATGTATAATTGTTGAATGTTTTTTTTAGAAACCCAGAGGATCTTTTCAAGCTTAGTTATTGCAGTTGTAGTTTTTTTTAGAGTTGTATTAATGTTTGGGGACAAACATTTGTGTGGCGCGGGGGGTAATGTTATGAAGCGGTGTTAAGTCTTATTTAAAAGTAATTATTTAAAACACCTCTTCAGAACAAGTACCATTCATAGCATTAATTTTGATTAAAATTATAGAGAGCACGGTCTGGCAACAAATAGACCGCCGGGCAGTCTATTGTTTGTTTCCGTTTCCTTTCGCTGGGCACTCTGGAATTGTTACACGAGCGGGGCGGCCGTGTAATGATCGCACAGTCAATTAGATTATAATTCATTTTTACCCTGGATGGGCGATCGTATTAAAAAAGTGTACATCAGTATTCCTGATGCGGGTTATTCGGTTCTTTTTTACAAAAACCAAGTCGGTGCAGGTTCTATTAAATAAACGTCCGTATAATGGATGACCGTGTGTGTGTTCGTGAAGATCACAAATAATGTTCTACTGAAGTTTATATACGCGATCCCTTGCAAATCGTTATACCGCGGACTCCGGGAAATGAAGCATTCACCTCAAGTGGCGCGATACAAGCCGTATTTTTCTTAATAAGAAACGGATAATAAAATCACAAGCCCGGACGGCACCCGCTCAAGTAATCTGCCGATCAGCTCAATGGATGGATTCGCTCCATTAATGTTACATAAACGATAGACCCGATACGCTCCAGAACCGCTTATCAGCCACCTTGTCGGAGACGCTGGACCCGTCTCCTGGACCAAAGCCCTGATGGTGCCAGCTCGATCTGTCGGGGACAGACCACCGCCGGCCGTATAGAAGCTCCCCGCTCACTTCCCGTAATTAAGTGGTTAATCAGTTTTAGTTAGAATTAAAAAACCAATTATTGATCCCTGGGGGTAAGTGCCGAGTCATAATATGTAACATGTTAACTTAAATATATTCTCCATGTTTTATAATGTGCAAAAACAAAACTACAGCTTTCATTTCACTACAATCAGTAGAACCTGTAATCCTTTGTGTGCCCATGCCTTGGCGACAGTTTCATGCTCTGCCCATCCCGAACATTACTCGAGGACCGAGTATTGGCGCGCAGAAAATCTGCAAAGTTCTGGATGGCATTTAATATAAAATATGGCCGGTAACAAACCTTTTGTTAAAACATTGTGTACTTTTCATCATTTCTCTGTGTAACACTATCTTTAGTAAAATAAATTCTCTCTCATTAATATTTGTAGAGGTTTTATATTACTGGTTTGGGGAGACCTTTTGACCTCTGTAACGGTCTCTGTACACGTATTTCATTTTTCGTGTTCAATATATAATATTTCGTGTTGACATATGAATATATCGCGCTGCAGTGGGTGGGACATCGGTGTGTACAGGTCTGCACCTGTACACACCGATCCTTAGATTTCTTTACCAAACGTCATTCCTTTTACCTTCCCAGAACTTCCACTCGTTAATTTCCTTAAAAAGGACCCTCCACACAGCATCCCAATGGATAACATAGGCCCTGAGAGAAATTATTTTTCTCAGGTCCTCCTGTGTGGGGTTGACGTAAAAAATATATATATCTGCTGTCACTTCGTTTAGATAATATTATGCACTTTTTCTCGTATTTTATCCGTGTTTCAATGTTATTATTTTTATTTTTACATATTATTATTGTAATTACATTCATACGTTATAAATTTTTTATTATTTATTTAATTTTCTTTTTTATTAATATGGCTCCTACAATCCATCAATTGGTGCAGATTTATGCTTTTCGGCAGAGCATTATAAAATAGCATTATTTTAAATTTTTGCTGTTGTTATAAAGATTAATCTGTGAAACTCCATAACAATTTTAAAATTTTCATATTTAATAATAATTTTTTTTTTTATAAAATGGTTTGTTTATAAACAAGTTCCGATGTGTAATTTGTATTACCCGTGATAGCCGTTTTGCCTTCCGAAGACAATATCAAACTGGGGTTCAGTCACTGACAGGCGATCTATTTATGTCACGCGTGATAATAATTAGACAACAGTACTACTTGTTTGAAAATAAAAGTATGTTATTTAATAAAATAGTCACATTTTAATATATAATTTTTTTAATAATTTATTCTTCCTTTAAATTTATCTTAAATTACATGAAAATGTTTATTTATCTATTGCTCAATCTGAAGCATTAATCAGAATGCAATTCTTCAGTTAACGTTTTTAAGTTGTGTTGTAACTGTTTTGTCTTATTTAAAAATATATAGGTACAGTGTTAGGGGACTTGCTTAATCGGTGAACAGTGATAATGTGGAGTAAAAAACGTTGATGAAATTTCGGTCTCTGGTGACTTTTTTGAGATTTTTTTTTCATTTTTCTTTTGTTAGCACATTATTTTACAGAATTTTTTTCCACTCGTCGTGAGTGGTCACTGAGCTGAGTAACTTCTCAACCCGTCACAGCGAATCTAGCTGACCAATACCTACTGACAATTTTAGTTGAACAAAAAACAACATAAAAATGTCAGGGGCAACCAAAATCTCATAAATATTTTTCACTCAATGTCTGGAATCACTGGTTAAATTAAGTTAAATACTTCCTTTAACTATCTGTATTAGTAAAAATTGGTAAAGTAAAAGAAAAAAGTGAAGGGAGTCGGAAGTACCCGGTTCTTCAAATCTAGTCATGAATTAGGCTTTGCACTTTAAAGCATTTCAATTTCAAAATGTTATTTCCCACGAGGAAGACTATGAACATCTTCCACTCTCAAAAAGTAGCAAGTTTATTTCACTACAATTAAAATCCATTTAAACGAAAAAAACGTTTTTCAGAGCTCATGGGCCGTGTTTAGGAACAACAACAAGTCAACCCCTGGGCCCAGAGCCAAAGACTTTTTCACCCCATCTTCTTCTTCTCATGTAGAGAAAGCTGTGTTATACAGGAAAGAGACTGTTTATCCAAAAGACCCTTCAAAATTTAACGCCGTCGCTTGAATAAAACCTTTACGAGGTGACATTTTTCATTAAGGACATGTCAAAAACATACAGTTCACATTCGTTACAGAATAGATCGATCTTAGAAATAAATTAATGATGCGTATTATTCAGTGTATTATGAACCAATATTTTTATTTTATTATAATTTTAATCCCATTTGCAATTTCAAATATTACGTTTTAACCCCACACAGGAAAATAATTTCCCTCGTGGCTTACGTCATCTTTGGGGATGCAGTGTGGAGGGTATTTTTAAGGAAAGTAAGGGTATGAAGTTCTGGGAAAAAAAGGGTTTGAGGGATGGATAGGAATCTGGGGGTCAGCATGTCCAGGAGTGACGGATGACCAACTGAAGACTTGCCATCAAGATCTGGACAAACCTCACCCCATGAACCCGGGCACCCCTGCTAAGTCAACAAACGTACCAAACCACTTAAGGATACCTATGGTAGAGAGGTTGGTTTTTAAATAATGGTTCCCGGGGCGGCGGTACCCATACCTGCCTCCCAATATTGATATACACTTAAATGCACATAATATATGGTAGGTACTATTTTATTAAATTTCTTAGTTTTTGCTGATAATTAATAATTAGCGCATCTTTCTCAAAATAAGTAGGCACAGTTTTATAGTTACTTATGAATTTTAATTAGTATCTTACAAATTATTTTATGTTGTCTCCGTATCATGCAGTAAATCGTGTAAAATAGAAAATCCCATAAATAACATCGTAAATACACACTTCACATCATAAATCATATCACATCGTTCGCAATCAATAAATAACTAGCCACATTTAAAACTGTACTTACCTGCTTTTCAGGATTAAACGATTAATTAATTATTTTTGAATTAACTATCTTAAAAGATTTCTGAAGAATGACAATAACAGTGTCGAAGAATTTGTTACTTTACCAGAAGTTTTTGCAGGTAATGTTGTATACGGAAGTATCAAAGATATTCACCTGAAACAAAGAAAAACACTCAATTAGCCATTATTGATTTTAAATTTATGAAAAAGTAGTTTGTAATGTATTTATTTTAAATGTAACTAGTGGACCCCTCAATGCTTCGCTATTGCTAATGTCTTTCTCGGGCGTATCCGACTCCTTCCACCTTTCACTTCTGTACAGCACGATATTACTGTTCCTTACTGCCGTTTAAAGCCATTATCACTTTTTATTACAAATTTTTATGTTCTATAAATTTAGCCCATTATGCCAAGCGATCGCTCAAAACGTTTTTTAAAACTTGCCATAATATGCCAAAAATCGCTCACGTGCGTATCTATATACATAAAATTAATTTAATTAAAATTCATTGATTTTAACTTAAAATCATTAGTTAAGTTTTCAGAAAAATCTCAGGCGAAATTACGTAATGATATTTTATGGACATACGTAATAGGTACTATAACTATGGAATAACGAAAAATATCTATATATATAACTGTATCTTATTGTAATGTGTATATCTTAATCAATCTCAATTCTTAAAACTGTATACTACGCTCTTTGCCAATCCCTACTAGCTTACGGCATTATAATCTGGGGTGGCTGTGCACAAACTACCATCGAACCTCTTCTAAAACCCAAAAAATGGTAATACGTGTCAATAACAAGCGACCGACAAGATACCCCTCCACTCGACTCCTCATAGAGTATAAGGTCTTAAACATACGACAACTCCACCTAAAATTTTCGCTAATACATTTCCTGTTCAAATATAAAAACAAAACTCTCTTACAACATAACTACACCACCAGAACAATAACCAACGGTCACTACAAAGTACCTTCACTACATACCACGTCAGCTCAAAGACAATTTTTCTTCCTAGCTCCTAAAATTTTTAACCTTATGCCTGAAAACCTAAAAACCGTGAATCAATCCCATTCCTTTAAAAAAACAAATTACGAAATGGATCCTTACACACGGAATACATTACAACTACAATACCCATTCATTCTACACTCTATCAATTTAATCACCTTTCAGACAAAACATAATAAATCCTTATTCCCTAACTTAGCGGTATAGTATTGTTAAGTATGTACATAATTAATTAGTGCGATCTATTTACTAATAATTTCTCAAATTTTTCATCTTCTTATAATTCTCTAACTTCTCCATCCTCTTCTTGCAACCCAAACTAGCTATCCATCATTTTTCTTTTTTATATTATAGTAATCTATAGATTCTATGTCCGCAAACTGTAAAATTCACCCGCCATAACACAGGGTCATCCCTAGCATGGAGGGTGAAATATAAAAAAAACCACATGTACTCTCTAAATCATGTATCAATAAAATAAATAAACAAATTTTACCTATCTTCCCAAGAATGTTAAAATAAGACATCTCTGGGTACTGTAATTGGATGATTTATCTGTCGTACAATAATTTAAATATGTATTTTGTTTTTTTTCTGTATAAAAATAATTATTAAATTTAATTATTGAAGACATTATTAGCGGTTTCAAAACGAAAATTTGAAACAGAAAAATCAGAAAAAGGTACGGTCACATCTAGGACTCGAACCCAGGACCCTTGCCTTTGCGCGGCACCGCTCTACCAACTAATGCTAATGGGTCCCTCTATCTCATCTCCTTCCGGCATATTTAACTCATACTTCGAATATGAACTATCAACATTGTCTTCATTTCTCGCCGTACATTTTTATTGGCTGCTATCTTTATTTATGATCACAAGACTCAACTCGAACTAAATGCAATTTATACAATGCAAAATAAAATATTATTAAATTATTGTCCTGTGACGTAGGTCCTGATTTCAGACAGACCTTTGATTCATCCTGCACTTCCTATGGTAACGTGACAGAACTGACTAATTTCCGATCATATCGGGAATGAATCAAACACAAAACATGACGTAAAATGCAAATGTCCACCGGAAACGGATGTGATAATCTTTGGTCGATTGGCTTTTGTTTTACAAAATGGCGGTACAACATTACATGTATCACGTGGCTGCCTGGCGCTTGGAAAGTGTGAAAACCTCATTTCTTTTATTACCTTTCCTATTATTGTGCTGCGTGACTAATGTTTTAAAATGTCTGGCTAAGGAAGGTCGGTTGTAATTTATAATATTATAATATAGACAAAGAGCGGACGATAGATGAAGATAAAGAGAAGCTCATTTCGGAGAATAAAGCCATGGAATGTAATTTTAAAGTTATTCAACCGTACTTCTGACCTGTGAAACATGTACATATAACGGATAGTCGAAATCATACACATTTCACAAACTAAAATGATTTTCTAGTCATATATGGTTCTTTTCAACAGTGCTTTTTGATGAAATATCAAACATAATAATTAGAGAACTCTTGATGGCGGCAGAATATAACTTTACTTACTTTTTTAAAAAAAATTTGAGGATACACTAATGTTTATAAATAAGGTTTTTTTATGCATGGCACAACAGAAATATCCATACAAATTGAAAATATCTCCCGAGTCAAAAGCCGACGTAGGTTAGTGGTTCAGAGCACCTGAACGGCGGAAGAGAAGTTGCGGGTTCAATTCTCGTTGGCGGCATTTATTTTTACTCGAGAGATATTTTCAATTTGTATGGATATTTCAGGCGAGTAATTATTGCTTATAATAATTTGTTGCTTTTTAAAAGTGTGGACGAGTAGAGATCATTATCAAATAAACGAAAAGCGATTTTCGAGATGAATTATGTATTATCTGTCACAACAAAATAAAGAACCTAAGAAACATGTTTTGATAATTAATGATAATGAACAATAATACGTAATAATAAGAACAATAATACAATAATTAATGGAGATTGATTTACTTATATTTGGTTATGATGACATATTTAAATGCATAATTGTTGAATTATGTCATAGCTAGTTCTATTAGAAAAGGTCATTAACAACTTAATTGACAGCCCAGCCATCGTCGCCACTATTAAATTCCATGTACAGACTAGGAACGCAAGACAAAATCAGACACACTCACTAACCAATTAGGACGCATGATCTAAGCAACAAGTTTGGGGGTTTGATTATATTTACTGACACCATTTATAGAATTAAGCGTAATCTACACCAGTACTTTCTTGAATCCTACAAATTGTGTAAGCGTTGGTAATGTAGTTTTAGTGATTTGTCTTGCATGTATTATTGTTCTAGTTTTTATTTTATTTTATGTTACTTTTACACGTTCTACTAATTTTTTTTTCATATTTAGCTTATCTGTTTCAAGTTATTTCATGCTTTTCGTTTAACTTTTTGAGTGATTTTCGATAGCTCACTAGGTATATTCTGTAATTATAATCTATGTTAATGCAATGCTGGATGTAGAACCAATAATATTTATATAAAAGTATTTAAACTATTAAACAAGAATGGAAGTTTATTAATTACAATTTATCAGTAATTTAGACAGTCATGGAAACACACATCGTCATATATAGTAATTAGGAGGAAATGAAGCAAATAATTGATTCATAAACGGGTGGTGGAATCGTGTAACAGAACGTGTAGTGTTCTTTATTCTACGATGAATAGGTTCTAGGTAAAGATTATTCTATGATGAGTAGGTTCTAGGTAAAATACTACAATAAACCACTGAAGCTAGTAATTTATCCGATATGACTGCTCTACAACATAATATGTTTGTATATTCATTCAAATGTATTAGATTCCTCTATATTAGACGAAGTATATCATGCATATAAATAAGACGATGTATGTCATGAATATATATTAGACGATGTATATCATGAAGACCCAAAACGCATACAGTACGTCTAATTTAATTGCGAAGACAAACTAAATTCACTAAAATGCCATGAGTATCAATAAAGGTATCCGGTTCTTGGTATGCGGTAATTGACGACTACATCAAAACTAAACGCAGAAAACCATTTTATATATAATACCGACTACTAATACCGACTTTTAGAAGATTGGAGCTGGCATCACGGTATCGCACACCCTAAAATTTTATATACGTTACATAATAATCATGGAAGTTACCACTTATTAAATGTTGCAATATTGAGACTGTGCCCAGCACATTGTGCGATTTCCAATATTTAGCCGATACAAATTAATGATTGATAACCTACATGTGTAATTGATTCCAGATTCTAAGTATTTTGGCGTAATAAGGCACGTGAAAGCTTTCTTCGAAATATTCTCGAAATTCGGTTATAATATTACTGGCGACCTCCACGATGTTTTAGCTTCACATTTTAAGCTATTCTGCTTGGGGTGATTCCGAGGTATTTAAGGCCCATTTGTTCAATGTGTCGAAAGACAACGGGTGCGTAAAACCAAGTTTTTTTTTTCTAAACGCGATTAAGCAGGTACTTACAATCGAATACGAATGATCTGATTTAGATAACGATCATGAAATTAAAAAAAATTGGTTTATTAAATCTAGTCAGATAGGGAAGAAGTTGGTAGCATCCATTAAAACCGGAACAATATTCTCTAGAAAAAAAGACAATGAAATCGCCATATAAGTACAGTCACGAGATACACGGATACGAGACGAGAAACGCAAAACAAATTAGAGTTACATAGAAATCTCTCATTTATCTACCAGGCTGTCCAATATATTTATTTTTGAATTGTAAAATTTTCTCTTTCATTTATATCTCGGGAAAGGATTTTGTCGCAAAAACTATATATATATATATGTATTATATGTAATTGAAAATCATTAATTAAAAATATGTCTGTTATAAATAATATGTCAGTAAATTATTAGCACACACAGCGATGTGACCTAACTAAAGATTAATGAATTAAAATGAACATATTCTAAATATTGTCTAAGCCCATGATAAATAAAATTAAAATAAACATTTTTTTAAGTGATATGTCAAATCCATAATTTTATACGAAATATACTTAATTAATTCCTAAACTTATGTATATAACGACCAACATCAACTAGATATATACGTTAAACAGGTATATTAAAAATCTTATAAAATTTATAAGGGATAGAATGGAGGAGGGAAAGAAAGAAAAAAACAAAGGTTTTGAAACTTTTGCAATAAATTACGAAGTTTTACCTAATTTTTATAGATAATATAATATACATATAGTTATCCAATAGACAGTTAAAGTTAGTTAAATATCTTTCATCCTGAATAAAATTGTAAACGATATATTTTATTTAAATTTTTTCTTGAATATGGAGAAAGAAGAATATAAATCATTCGACTATCGGAGTTTACTTTGAATAAATTTATAGTAAACTTGAGTACCATCAGAGCAAAAAATGCAGCAATTTCGTTATGGAACTCTTTTTAGAGTTGTATTTTTGTATTATTTCTGTATTCCGATTCCACATTTTTTTGCAAGAAGGTTCAAAAGGACCAAAACCTTTCATCGGCATAATGAGGATATGGTTTTGGGGAAATTATCGTTACACGGAGAAAAATGAGAATTGCTAATAGAATCTCTTCAAATTATTGATTGCAGGCCTGTAACGAAATAATTGTTTCCAAAAATTTACAGTAAAACACCCTTGTCTGTCATCACGATGTCGGAACACGTGTTCACAAAAATCCTAATATTTTCGCATTTCGTCATTATATATTATCAAGACAAATGCAGATGCATGAACACGGGGTCCGATATATTAGAAATTTATTAAAAGTTTTTCATGAAACGGCCTGAAATCCCGTTTCTATTGGGATTATAAATAATTTTAAGAGCTTCTGAATAAATTAAAATAGTCCGGTATTGCTAGAATTGCTAAGCTTCCGGATTCCACAACGTTATACTAGAAGTCAGGATTTATTTCAGTGCAGACATTTTGGGACTAACTACCATATGTATTCCTTTTTGCCAAGAATACTAATGGAGGGAAACAATTATACCAAGTCAGTAGACATCTTCAATTTATCTTTAAACAATTATAAAATTATGTTAATGATACAATAAATATTGTATATTTCTTAATATTCATATGTAAAAGCTCCGAAAAAGGGCGTTAATTAATAAATAAATATATTAGCAATACTCATTTTTCTCCGATAAGTGAATATGTTCGCTCGGCAAGCGGGATTTACGAGTTCGAATCTTGGTCACATAAAAAATGTATTTTTATTAAATTTTATTTCGTTGCTTGAAAATTGTTATTATTGTTACATAAAATGTGCTTCTGCTTTAATTAAATCAATTTTAATTTAAATAAACGTGTAAGTTTGTGCTTAGATGACAGGAAAAATTATCGAATATATATAAAAAATCTCGATTACTTTTAATTTTTCTTTTTTCATAAAAAATCATGTTTTAGGGAAAATTATAATTAACACATATAAATTGCAAAACGCTTGACATTAGATAAATTACATAAAAAGTTACTAAATATTTTTTTAAATACATGAAAATACAAAAAAAAATCAATTACTTGGGGTTTTTCTGTAACAATGTGTAGTCTGGTAACACGTCAAATAAATTCCTAGACAAAATAATGGTTTGTTGTCTTAAGGTTGTAGTTCAATTGTAAGATGCTTGGGGGGAGGGGGTATTTCACCACCCTCTTGATAACTTATCCATAGGATAACGTATATTAATAAGTAAACAAATAAATACTCGCAATAGAAAACCGGCTAACTTATCCGATATTTAGCCACTATTTATAGGTTCGAGCACAGAATAGTAAACTCAGACTTTATAAATAAATAAATTTTGATCGAAAATATACGTTATCCTATGGATAAGCTATCGGGAGGATGGTGAAATACCCCCTTAATCTGATATATTTATTTTCCATGTTTAAGGTTAAACGTAGCGTAACGTTCATAAATTGCGTTAATTGAATTATTTTATTAAAATACACTTTTAACAAGCTATGCTTTAAAATTAACATTGTTTTAATAGACGAATTATATTTTTTTGCGCCCGTACTTAACAAAATGAATATGATTAAATAGTTTTGTCTGTATAAAAACTGAATTCTTTTAAGAAAAGCTTACAATACAATATTCTATCAGTGATTTAATCCAAATCCACTTAAAAGAATTTAGTATTTGTACGAACAAAACTATTTTTTCATATTTATATTGCTTATTTACGGGTTGTCTAAAAAGATTAATTTCATAAAATAATTAAATTAACGCCATCTATGAACGCGTAGATTATAACGGACGTTAAGTTTACCCTTAATGAAATGTTCCACCCCAAAAAACTATTAACTAATAATCAATACAGTTGTAGTTTATCATTCCGTACTAAGGAACAGAGTGCCTCGTTTTTCTCGCTTTTAAAATATAAAAGTAGTGTCCCTCTTTCTCTAATTAAGAATTCTGTATGGAGAGCGAGATAAATACATAATGGGAACATCAGGAAGCAGGAGACCGTAAATTCCACCGAGACTAAGGAACCATTTAAAACTTTCCCCGAGAAAACGTCTTTAAGTATTTTAAATATTTTGCAACCGCTAACGAAGGCGTTGTTTATATATATTTAAAGTGGAAAAGCACAGTTTCCCGGCGAACGCCTGTTTGAAACTTTTACAACTCGTATTATAAACACAACACCAATCTTCTGGTTTATTTTTGAGTTTAGTGAAAGACTTACTTTAAGTTCCAGGATTCATATCCAAGCCTTAAGGGATTATGATTTATTTATGAACAATTTCTTATTACTGATATATGAGGTGTTTAAGTGTTTATTAAACTTTATGAAATTGATCCATCTTCATGAAATTTGGACGGCCTCGTCTGTATTGAATTTCAAGGACCGCGCAATCTGTGGAGCTTCGAAACATCCGTTTGTTGCCAAAAAAGCACAACACACCGCATCGTTTGGCAATGAGAGATTGATTTTTATCGTCTATCAAGGATTATACAAAAAAAGTCAAGTCGGGTAATACGTAGGTATTGCTAAATACAAAGAATTTTCAGCTCGACCACTATATGCCATACCTTTCAGCTGTCATTAAAGGGATAAGAAAATGCATTTATTTATTTATGCAAGACGAATTTAAAAGTATCCACTGTCAGTAATTCTAATTTTTCCCATTTTCTTTTTATTGAAAGAGCCTTCCTGTCATCTTCTCAATGGATTAAAGAACAAAGATTCCTGAAAATAAGTTCGCGTTCGACATTCGCGTAATAGAATAGTGTTGGCGGTAATGGCGTCAAAAGGCTACATATAATAATAGCAACATAACGAGATACCAAATCATCCATCGCACGTGTATCGATCAATTAATTAAGCATCATGTACTGACACCAATACTACCGGCACAAGCTTCGTTAATGCTCACACAGTCCGAGATGTGTGATACTGATTATATTATTACCTACAAACAATATGTGAGTTGGGTCTTGTGTCTGGAACGGAAAATACCACTCTGACTGCCAACAATAACCTTGTCCTAAGTTCATGTTTATTGTTTATACATTTCGGTTCAGATGTAGAAATTCCTTTATATCATTATCATTACGTACACTATTTGTATCATGTCTAGATAACCTAATCATTAGCGTTCTTCATGTTTAATGTGTCGGTTATGAACAATTAACACTGTATATAAATAATGATGGGCTTGTGGAAGGTTAAGAGTGTAATAATAATAAGGATCTCAAATGTGGGCAGTGTTTCCATCAATCAAGTCTTATCTTAAGCATGTCAACGGTAACTAATTAATGGTCGAGGACTTAAACACATCCCAATTTTTCTGAAAAGTGGTGTAATTTATGGCAAATTACGCGTTATTTTTGGAAAAAAATGTATCATTTTTCAAGAAATATAAGAACACTAGATTAAACTTCTACCACACAACTGAAAAAATATGCATTTAAAAAAACCTTCTATTACGTTTACAATGAGATAATTTTTTTTTAATTTTCTCGAAAGAAGAAACAGTTACCTATCACTTAAACCAAGAAAAAACTTCCAACTGATTTTTTTACAGCATTTGAACAATGCACCAAATTTCAATGTCGAAATTCAAGTTCTGTGAATTCTATTCAAGTTTTGTTATTATTTCATCTTAGGCTGATTGTTTCACGGTATTTGGATAAAAAACAGAACTTGAATGGAACTTTCACAGAACTTTTATATTTACTTGATGAAATGTTCAAATTCTGTGAAACAACCCGGCCTAAACTTAACAGTTTTAAACAACCGTATTTCGCATTTTAAAAAAAATCAAAAATCATAACTTTATCAAGGTATAGGCTTCATATTCTTAGTATGTGTATATAAATACTAGTGGGCCCGGGCAGACGTCCTGCCACAGACAGCCTTCTATGTAGGGAAGTGAACATTTGTGGTTGTATATATTTTTGTAAGAGAAATCCGAATTAGTTTAATTTTTCTTTATATATCGACAACAGCGCCACCGATCGGGTCCAAAACTATCCTATATTTCAAACTGGAACCAACCATTCACAAAATTTCATTAACAACGGTTAGGGGATTTCGGAGATTAGCGTGCATGAACATAGTGATTTTTAGATGTAATTATTTAAAAATTTTAAGCTTTTAATTAGTGTGGAAGTTTATTAGTACAATTTTTTTTACAAAAAAACTTTTTTTTTAAAACTTTATACACGTTTTTATGTGGTAACAAGTGGAAATGGGAAATAAAGTTTAATAATTATAACATTTTTCGTTCCTATTTCGATTGCAAATGACGAAATGATGTCTGACAGCTCAAGTAATGTATATTATCTGAAATAACTACTGCAGCATAACCATCGAGCTTTCGTGCTACAATATCGCAACGCTTTTAATGACATCACTGTTAGAACAGTCCTCAATTCTAATGCTGACAAATTTTAGAGTTTGAATTCAAGTAAATCCCGGTATTGTTCAACGTTATTCGTATTTTGTATATACTTTACCGGGAACAACGTTGTACTACGAATCCTTATTCACGGGCAAAAGCAAAATGTATGATCGATCAAGGCATTCTCTTTCGTGGAATTCGTTCGCAGTAGCATGCTGCTTGCTTCAGCAGCTTGAATCAAAGTCACCGTACAATCGACAAAGCAATGGGATCTGAAGGGAAAAGAAACGCATTAAATGCCCTTTGATATCTGCCGACAGAAGTCCAAAGCACGGGACTGTGGACTGGTGGCTTTTTCTGTTATCTGGCAGCTTGTTACAGTAAATACCACTTCAAAAGCAATGAACTTATGGATTTGAGAGCAGAAGAAAGCATTGAAAGATTGCGCATGTACTAGCACTGGTAAATGGAAATAAATACTCGGGCGTTTGTCGATTAAAATAACACATGAAAAGTTTTCTTCCCTAAACTTTTTTGCAGTAACGGTAATCCATTTGATGGAATGCCCTATTTTAACTTCTGATACCAGCATTTATATCATAAACGTCAGACAGGAATGCTGTGTTTGATTTACTTGTATTTAAGTGGAAGTCTGCCCAGATGCTCAGCAGAAAGACACTCCAAACATGTGCCCATTATTTAAATATGATTGATATTTACAGGATGCAAAAGGTTCTTTTTGAGCTCTAAAGCTCCGTATAATGATTTGCAGCGTTATATTTTCTTCCATCGTGCATGGGTCAAAGGTAAAATAGCAATATTCAATATTAGATTTTTTCTCTGCGTAGGGTTTTTTTTTACACTAACCAACCCCACACAGGAGGCCCTGGGTAGGAATAGTAATAACTAGGGATCAATGTGTTCAATAGTTACGTACGAATGATCTATCCCTCACTCTGCGGCGCAAGGCGATTGATTGATCAAGAGAGATCAGCTGGAGAGGACAAAGGGTCTCCCCAAACCAGCATCTCCAGATGCGACACGCCACACAGCTGGTGGGCAGGCGCATCATAAAAAGTGAACCTGGACACCCATGCTAAATCACAAAATATTTAGCTAAATAGCATAGCTAAACATTTGGGGTGTCCTATAGCAGATGTTTTTTTTATCCAATAAATGGTTCGTGGGGCGGCGGTACTGAAACCCATCTCCCATATAGATTTTTTTCAAGTTTGCATGAATCCTTACATTATAGTCAAGTGATATCACCAAAAATTTGGATAACTTTAACGGTGCAAAAATATAATTATTTGACCATAATGTAACAAGTTGTATCAGTAAAATATAGTAAATGGCATTTAATTTTGATATATTGTATGTGATCTATTTTTTTCAATCAATTGCACCCCTAAGTTAAGGACCATTGTCTCACACAAGAATGCATTTATCTGACGGGTTCCGGTGCTTGACCCATTTTCAAGGCATTCTTAGCGTTTACTTGAAGCAGTGTTCAGTACAGAAATTAAATTAAGCCATTAGTCTAATTTTTGTGTAAACGAGGGAACATATTTACGAAATGAGGAATCAAGGTACTGGTAGCCCCAAAAGCCATATTAGCGATGCCTCCGACTGCACAGGCAGATACGTTTCAGTTCTTTATTCAGGTTTAAAAACTAGTTTAATATCCAATAGTCTCAAGAGCTGTGAGTGAAGTACAGAGCTAGCAAATATGTAAAATAATAGCTGGCAATTGAAGACCCTATAGGTACAAAAGGAAAAAGCGCCTTAAAGTTGAGCTGGGCAGTCACATCGGGTCTGGAACCTCTCAACTCTGTGCAAAAGCAATTCATTTGACATATTCCCAAAGATAAATACACAGATTGTAATCTTTGGATTACAGATTTCAGCTGGCAATGCTATGCTTATTCTATTGGTATTTCAATGAAAGGTACTCTTTCATGCCAAAAAAATTGCATCATTAATCCTATTGGCATTGGTTCACAGGCGAGAGCTACGCTACTAGAGCTTTTTTTTTTTATAATTCCCATATCAATGTCTAAAAAATTTTATAAAATTTAAAACGAAGATCTGTAAATATACACCAACTTTTTTTGTACTTCATGTAACGCTTGTTGTTTTGATGGGTGTTGTACACCATTAATCATGCGCATATTTATATCATTATTTGAAAACGTAATTCACTGGTAATAAAGCCATAATGTACATTTATCCATTCTGCTTAGATGGAAATTGGAATCGTTTCGAGAACTCTGTAATATTCTCATTGCAACTACTAAAACTACTTTTAGTTTATACTTTCCTGCTCTTAATAGCAGAATTTGTAATTTGAAGAGGATCGTTTAGCGCATGTCCGTTACGGTATACATAGGAACTCGATCGAAATTTCGATAATCTCCCACAAACGACGCTTCTCATATGAAAATTCCAGGTGAACATTAATACGCAGGGATCAGCCTTCACCGAATTTCATGGAATTTAACCTAATTTATTTTATCACTATTTTTTTACTACGTTTTTTGGTGTGATCGAAATATTAAAAAAAAACTGTTAGAAACAACCCGGCTTTGCACGAGTTTTAACATTAAAAAAATGTTTTTCCGGTTTTACTTTACAAGGTGATAATAGGTACTAAACTTAATAACAAAGAACCATGGCTCATAATTGAAATAACAAAGCCATCTAAAAATAGATGCGTTTATCTATAAATAACGTCAAATAGAAAAATATGTGCTAATTTTTCGAAACAAGAGCTCCCCGTGTGAGGTTAAGGTTAAGTAGGACACGCAGTATTTTCTCAAGGAAAAATACTAATTTCTTGTGAAGAATGTCGGACTGCAGAAATTGTTCGGCAAATTGAAACGACGCGACACGAGGACAACTTTTGGACGATTATCACAGCGGACACCGAGAAACTTTCTTTTCAGAACTCGTTATGCTCAATAAAACGTATTGTTTTATTTATCGTATCCTCGTACTTTCACACAAGTGAAATACTAGTTTCAACATCCGCAGTAAGCGTTCAAAAAGAAGAAGAAGGTGGTTTGTAGATGGAGAATACCAATGCTTAGAGGATCTAATATTTTAAAAAAAAACTATAGAAACTATGCGAATATTGTGAAAATATTTAACAAAACACGACTCGTTTAAAATAGTTTAATTTAATAGTACACAACTGCTGACCCTGTACAAATCGCAAGTGCGCCCTACTGTCGAATTTGGCAGCCATCTCTGGTCCGGAGCCCCTAAATACCTGAAAAAAACCCTTGACTCTGTTCAGAAACGGGCGGTCCGTTTGATAGATTCCCCAATCTTAACAAACGGACTGCAATCTTTAGAGCACAGGCGTCAGGTAGGTATGCTGTCCTTGTTCTATCGGTATTACAATGGAAGATGCTCTGAGGAACTAGCGTCATTGATCCCTTCGGCACCGGTGCGTAGTCGGGATACACGCCAAACGCGCGCCCAACATTTGTACACGGTTGACATTTGTCACATGAGAACGGGTCGCTTCTACGATTCGTTCTTAAGTTCAACAGCTCGGCTGTGGAACGAACTGCCGGCCTCTGTGTTTCCTCCCTCCTACAACATGGGACTCTTCAAGACCCATGTTCACTCCTTCCTCTCCACAAAAAGACCCTCCACACAGCATCCCCAAAGATGACATAGGCCCTGAGGGAAATTATTTTCTTCAGGGCCTCCTGTGTGGAGTTAATATAAAAAAAATATATATAAAAAAAGATAAAAATCATGACAAATCGACAAATGCCTAATAATTTTTTATACCTATAACAAATAACAGAACAAAATGTGTTTTTTAATTTTAAATTTTCCCTCGGTTTGGTTGGAATTTAACAACACGAACCGCAACACATTGAAAAAATAACAAAAATATTTAACAAAGTTTTTTGTGACATTAATTACATTTGGGAAAAATAATAACAAATTCTTACAATAAATGGCTTTAAACAATGACGTTTCTACTTATTTAACCCTTTAAATATCAGGAACCCAAATTCGTATGATGTTTGGGGTCAAATTTGGTCTCCTAATAATTAAAGGGAACTATAGATGTTTTATTTTTAGCTCAGCCTAATATGAACACATAAAATTCATTTAATTTTGTGTTGCGGTGAGTACCTAATATGATTTAAACAATTTAAGAAAGAGAGAACACCGCGCTTTCAATTTGTATAAAAAAATTACCATGAACGCTACGAAAAATTTGAAATTATTCTATGAGACAACATTTAGTATTACAAAATATTTATCAAGGTTTGCAAATTGATTTGTGGGTCCTTTATTTTTTGTAAAAAAACAGTGAACTGACAATATATTAATATATTATTATATAAGGGTTTTCCAATAAGAGGTGTTATTTTGAATAGCCCGCTATTTCGGTAGATGTTACTTTTGAAGCTGTTATTTTTTGACATTTGACAAGTAGAAACTAGGTCATTAATAAAAATGGAACGATACACGCTTCAATAACGCATTGAAATTATTAAAATTCACTTGAGTGAATCAAATGCAAATCATCTCGAGTGATGAGACCCATTTCCACCTCGGTGGCTTCGTCAACAAGCAAAATTGTCGCATCTGGGGCTCGGAAAACCCAATAATTATTGTTGAAAAGCCTCTCTATCCTCAACGTGTGACTGTTTGGTGGGGTTTATGGTCCGGCGGAGTCGTTAGACCTTACTTTTTCGAAAATGAGACTGGAGCAACAGTTGTGGTGAATGCAAAAATATTTCCCGCGCAATCTGCAGAAATACTTTGCAAAAGTATAAGAAGCTCTATGTGTTAAACCTAATATTAACAAAACTTTTGAAAGAAGACAACAATAATCACTACAATATCATTGCAATACATTCTATAAAAGTATTTAAAAGATGGAAATAAAACGCGTAGCTGGGTTTTAGTATTAGTGTTTTACTTATCTTTTCTTTACAATGAAAAAGATATGTCCGTTTTACAAAGCGTTCGTATTTATAAACAAGAATCTTATAACATTGTGAAATGTTATTACTAACAGGCTATGAGAGTGAAATTTAATAATGTATTGATGAACAAAATATAGTGTATCGATATATAAGAAAAAGTGTAAAATAATATATACATAAACAAAATATAATCTATCTATATATAAGAAAAAGTGTAAAATAATGTATAGATGAACAAAATATAACGTATAGAGTATAGATATATAATGATATAAGAAAAAGTGTATATAAATAAAACATATTATGAGGAAAGTGTAGAATAATGTACAGATAAAAGAAATATAATGGATACATAAAAATATAAGAAAAGGAGAATAATGATGTATAGATAGTTAGATGCACCATAAGTTAAGGAAGTTCTCTATCTCCAAATTAGAAAAATCAACTCCGAAATACGTGAAATACTCTGAGGTACCACTTCTCAATTTATGAATTTCATGATTTCAACAAAATTTCTTACAAAACTACGTAAAAAAAACTTCAAGGTTGGCTTTTGTAAAGTTAACGAATTTAGAAATAGAGCTGTTACGAGGTAAAGCGAATCAAGTTTATGGATAAGGTAAAATCATATTCATGAAACAGATCATCTCTTTGTTTGTCTCAGCAGTAAATTTAGAACGGGGAGCTCTTACGACTTCGACATGAGCCATACAGCTTTAAAATATCAGTTTAACTGTCAAAAAGTAAGACAAGACCCAAAACGTTCGATAAGAAAAAAGTTTTCGAAAATGGGGTTGAAAACTGGGGTGAATCTGGGTAGATATAATTTAATATATAAAAGTAGTTGAAGATTCTAAATACAATATAACCATTGGGTACCGCCGCCCCAGGAACCATTTATTGGATAACCAACACCTCTGCCATGGGTCGCCCCAAGTGATTTAGTGACTTGCAGAGGTGCCCGGGTTCCTGGGGTGAGGTTTTTCCAGGTTTTGATGGCGGACGCGTCTGCCCACTTACTGCGTGGCGGGCCGGATACGGAGTGATTTTTTGAGAGTGACCTTTTGATCTCTTCCAGCTGGACTCTCTCGGCCCAACGCCTTGCACCGCAGTTTGAGGGTTGGATTCATACTTCCGCACTCCTGGACCCACTGACCCCAGATTTCTACGCACCCGTCATACCTTTTTCCTTCCCTGAACTTCTTCTCCCTTTTTTCCTTGAAAAGACTTTTCACACATCATACCCAAAGATGTTAAAAAGATTTAATTATAAAAGGAAGGGGAAGTGGGAAGATGGGTCCTGGCTACATTACTAATAATAATATGTTTATTGTAATATTACAATACTGTGTCTGACGTCAGACGATATTTGATAGTTCAGACTCGTATAATTTAAGTAAGATGTTTAGGGGATATCACGTAGCTCAATGACTGTTGAGTTTACTAAGCTTTGGGTATAAATAAGTAGGCAATGGCAATTATTTTGAATAATTTGTATTCCACAGTCACTTCAATACTTCGTTTGATTCAAGGTCTTGGAGTCGTGTCCTTGTAACTCGGGGTTATTTTGAATTTCAATCAATATTTTAGGAGGTGAGTGCAGATAACATCCGCCAGTAAGATTTATTCAGCATCTTAAAATAGTTTGTCATTTAAAAAAAATCTATTGTAAAGCAAATACGGCACATCATTATAAGGGTCTTTTCATTCAGTTGTCGCATGAAATTATTTACAATACAAAATAAAGGACTTTTTGTGGTTGGTTTTTTTTACCAACAGTATGCAAATTTGTCAAGATGTTAATCGTTAAATATTTTGTTTTCATTGAAAGGAATATAAATTGTTTATTCGTCTTCAATATATCTGCTGTCTGATTTTCCACGTGTTACGAAGGCAACATCATTGGCGTATAGACAAAAAAAGAGGGATCTGGGCAAACTTTTATACAGGCACTCAACGTCAAATTAAATGGGATTTAATAAAACTTACTTTTAGGTTTTTTATTAAAATTGTAGGATTGAATCTAATTTCAGGAAATGTAAGTAAAACAATCAGTATTTTAAGCTTAGGTTAAGGTGTTCCGATTTCCATCACATTTGATGACATCAATCCGACGATCAGCGCTAATTTGAAAGTTTTAACATTTCATTCTCGGCCCTTTAAGCTGTTGATAAAATTGTGATAAAACGGGGACCGTTAACATATTAAAAATAGAAATGGTGCCCTTCTTTTGAAACACGCTATCCTTAAGGGTAAACGTATCGTATATTATAATCTACGCTTTCATAAAAGGCGTTAATTTAATTATTTTATGAATCTATAATTTTTGCAAGTTATGTCTTAAATATAAAGATGAAACATATGTAATTGGATGCTTTTCTTAAAAGAATTGGTTTTTCATACGGACAAATATATATATTTTTTAAAAATTCATATTACACATGTACAGGCCCAATCAAATAATTCGTATTAATATTTTTATTTTTTTATTTTTTTATTGTGTTTATTTCTTGCTATAGCAATCCCGATGAGTTACAGAACTCATTTTAGGACAGGAGGAACTTACAATTCATATGTAGGAGGTAGTAGGTACATTTTTACAACGGTATTTTGATATCAAATATAAGTTTCACATTCAATACAGCATAAAAATTGAAAATTAAAATAATGACACGTTAAGTAGAAAAAACAACAATAGAAAACAAGGGTAAGATAATGATGGATAAGATATAACGGATATGATAAGATACAACAAGAAATGACAACACAGTTAAATATTTTCATTTTTAAATGTAGTTAAAAAATATTCTTTTAAAGCATTGCTTTGCAATTTTTTGTTATGGTGGATGTGTTTGTACATATCTGGAAGCGAATTATATAGTGTATAGGCAATATAGTTCAGTGATTTTAACCCATATTTTGTAGTGTGTGTTTGAGGAATGCGGATTTTATTGTTATTTCGAGTATTGTGGTTGTGGATGTCTTGATTGTAAAGTGGCTTGATGTTGGTGTGAGTTGATTTTTGGGTAATTTGTAGGATGGTGCTTGTGATTTCATATTTAGGAAGGATTGTAATTGGAAGGATACCAGAAACTGAATAGATGTCCCTAACATGAGTGTCCCATGTAAGTTCAAACACATTTCTGAGAGCTCGGTTTTGAACCACCTGCAGGTCAGCTATCAATTTCTTTGAGGCAAAACCCCAGATACAGCAGAGATAGGAAAGGTGTGAATGTACCATGGCATAGTATACTGAAGTTAGTAAAGGAATGGGTAGTAATCCTTGAAGCCTATATAGTACACCAGTTATAGGGGTAATTTTCTCTTTTATATGATTTATATGGAGATCCCACGAGAGTTGGGAATCTACGATCAGACCCAAATATTTTGTGTTCATTTTCTTTTCGAGGCAGTTGTCTCCAATTTTAATATCGAGGCTGAAATTTTTCTTGTTACCGAAAAGTATATAATGGGTTTTTTTTACGTTAAGAGTTAGTTTGTTTATTCTCAACCAGTTTGTGAGATGGGAAATATCAGCATTCATCTCCGTTTCAAGCTCCGCTAGGTTCAGTTTATTGTAAAAAATTACCGTATCGTCAGCATAAAGTTGTATAGTTCCTTTAATACCCCATTTTGTTATGTCATTCACGTAGATTAGGAATAGCAACGGTCCAAGAATTGATCCCTGTGGTACTCCACATGTTATTTTACCTAATTCACTCATTTCTCCTCCAAATTCTACTGCTGAAAAGCGATTTGATAAATAAGATCGGAAAAGCTCCAGAGGTGTACCAACAATACCCAAATGCTTCAGTTTTTCGATCAATACGTTATGATCCACCGTCTCAAACGCCTTCTTTAGATCAATAAATATTGCCGCCGTAAAATCACCGTCATCTATATGCTTCTGCAGATTTGATATAAAATCGAAGGCTGCACATTTAGTGTTAGATCGTCGTCTGAAACCATATTGTTTTGGCGTGAGAATTTTGTTGTGTTCGAGATATTTCAATAGTCTTTCTTTAATGACACATTCAAAATTTTTAGAGATAGCTGGAAGTATAGAGATTGGACGATAATTTTGGACATTTTTTTTACATTCATCTTTATGTACAGGAATAATTTTTGCAATTTTTAGTTTATCTGGAATCTCTTTTAATATTCATATTACACATGTACAGGCCCAATCAAATAATTCGTCTTAATATTTTAATATTCATATTACACATGTACAGGACCAATCAAACAATTCGTCTTAATATTTTAATATTCATATTACACATGTACAGGCCCAATCAAATAATTCGTCTTAATATTTTAATATTCATAGTACACATGTACAGGCCCAATCAAATAATTCGACTTAATATTTTAAGGCATAACTTGCAAAAAGTGTAGTTTCATAAAATAATTCGATTAACGCGTACATTTTAACATACCTTAAAAGATTACCTCGCACAGGGTTCCATGATGACATTGATAAATCAACGATGTGACTATTTAACACACTTTTAAAAGGTGATATAAAGTCATTAGAAACGATGAAAAAACAAATTTTTAAACCGTACCTAACCTAACCTACTTAACCCAGTTAATAACTTTTTTGTTTCATCCCTTTCCATGAATTTATATAACTTTTTAAAGATGTGATGATTTATCCGGTCACCCTAGCACAGATATTTAAGGGTAAATTAAAAAAAAAATCATAATTTGCACTTTCGTAGATGGCGCTAATTTTTTTTTTAATTGAAATAACTTGGAATCCGTGTCTTAAAATTTTCCTTAAAACGTCTCGTAAATATGAATAAATAGTTTTGTCCGTATAAAAACTCAATTTTTTCAAGAAAGGCATAAAAATACAATATTGTATCGGTGATTCGATCCGATATCGTATTTGTATGCCTCTCTTGAAAGAATTGAGTTTTTATATGAACAAAACTTTTTATTCATATTCGTAATACGTATGTACGGGCGCAAAAAAAAACCGCGTTAATATTGTAAAGTATAACTTGCAAAAAAGCGTATTTAAATTTTTATTAAATCAACGCCATTTAAATAACGAACCTCGCGTTTAACCTTAAACATGTAGATATAAATGCTTTAACTTGGTAAGTATATCTCTTATTCATAATAAGTATTACCTAGAATTTTTAATGCGTCCGAATTTGCTGCTGAACAACGAAGTGTTCGCCACATGTTTCAAATTAATAATTAAGCTGCCATCTTTTTGAATCTGATTTAAAACACTCCGTCGATGTTTACGACCGAAGCCTGGACCAAAGTTACCCGGACTAACAACATTATTTCTTTTGATCGCATTTCGGCCAAATGTTTTATAAACGCGCCACATGTTCCATTTTAAATAGGCTAATAAAACATTAAACATAAATAGTAAATTAAACATATTTTTTCGTAAAAAAACATGATTTAACTTATTTGGTTACTCCCTCTTTTTTTTCTGAGGAATTTCATTAGATATTCAACAGGAAAACATTTAAATAAAGGCATACTTACGTCATTATTATAAAAAAAATCAAATAAAACGATTTCTTAAAACTTTTATTGGTGAGTTATAAAAACGTTGGCCCTGCTGGGTTCAATGTGCTTTGTTCAAATCATCAGAATCTATTAACGTGTTTCAATGAATGCCAAATTATGTTATCACCGTAAATTAATTTAATTCAGGAATACATCAATCTACACACTAATAGACGAGTCTAATCCACAACACAGGTGAACTCCTAGCGTGGAGGACAATGTACTATACTTTGTAATACTAATAATAACATCTGCCCTGATGATGGACATGTGTCGCTGTCCGAAACGATGGCTAAAGAAGGATGAGGCACAAAACGGGATAATAACTCAAACATGAATCACGACAAAACGTTGAGAATCTCTATTTAATCTTTTATGCCCACATTTTGTTTCTTTCTGTGGTGAACGTATGTCTGTCGGTATGAAAGAGACAGGGATATCTGAGTGAGACAGCATGACCGAGAAGTATAAAAAGGCATGTCTGTTGTAACTCGCCCTCTCTTCATTAGCCAACTCTTATATTGTCCGTTGTATCAATACTTGTAGCTACCAGAATAAAACGAAATAGTAACGGAGTACCCACATTCTTTTATTACAAAGAAATCTGGATGATCGGCACGGGAGATCACTACACTTTCTATTTATTTATTTATTAATTTTATTTTAGTAATTTGTACCTTTAAATTAACAAATGACTAATTAATTTGCTACATATAAATATACTACGTTTTTTCTTGCTTGATGTGGCTCCTACACAACATTTTGAACTTTCCAATTGGGGCAGACTTTAGGTTTTCCGGCAGCGCGTTATAGTATTTCATCCCTTTATATAATATACTATTCCGAGTATTCGCCTTGTCCTTTTTTTGTTAGCCTGATTTCATTGCACGTCCTAGTTTTATGTTTGTGTATGTCCTTGTTGTATACAATTTTATTTGAAAAATATTTGGGTAGCAGGTTGTTTACTATTCTGTGTACAAATATCATCGTGTTCAAGGTCAACATCCGTTTCACCGTTAGCCAATTTATTTCGTTTAACATTTTATTTACTTTTGAATATCTATTTCATCTGAGTATTGTTCTCATTGCCCTATTTTGGAGAATTTGAAATTTATTTTGTTCTCAGTCGTTACACAGGAAAAGGATAGTTGAGCAGTAATTAAAATGTGGAGCAATAATGGAGTTATAAATGGTGATTGCAGTTTTTTAGGACAGTTTTTGGCGAATTCTTCCCAAAAAAGGTATCTTTTTTCCAATTTTATTTTGGGTATATTCAGCATGTTTGTTAAAGTTGAGTTTAGAATCTATTATAACTCCTAAGTATTTTATATCGGTAACATTTTCAATAATTTCACCATCAATTTTGATTTTGCTTTCACTGGATGTCTTCTTATAACCAATTACCATACATTTTGGTTTTTTTTGTATTTAATTTAAGCTTATTTATTTTTAGCCATATTAATACATTATCTAGTTAAGGTAAAATAATATAATGTATTTAACTATATTAACCACGCACAGGCTACGCCTTAGTGGGTTCCCATTATTCTTATTGATATTAATAATATTGTATGTACTTAATGTAATAATTGGGAAAAATAAAGGTATTAAAAAAAAGTCCAGTTTCGACTCGATCACTTTGCATTACTGTAAATTTGTTTGTGTCAATCCAGTCCAGAAGGTATCCATGTTTGATAATACATTTTTACTCCGCCATGACTATTGCGAATGTCAAGTCAGAGTAATCAACACTACGCGAAATCTTATGTTCACAAAACTACTAGTACTATACGCGAAAAGTATGTATGATTGAACGTAGTTATTGAACCTTACATGTAATTTATTTATTTATTTATTCATTTATTTTTTCATTTTTTGGGAAATCAACAGTTTACATTTTTACAGATTGTACATAAGTAAAATAGCCAAAATAAAATCAATTACGGATTTCCTCCTTGTGACTTTACGTAAGACAGCATTAGAAGAAATAATTAAATTTATGAGAAATGTGAAGTTATAATTATATAAAATAAAAGAATTGTATAAAATAATAGAACAAAATAATACAACAAAAATAAAGGGGAAGAAAAAAAAAAACTAAAATTTATATAAAATAAAAGATTATCGATACATTGGTAACCATAAGAATACAAACAATATTGTGCATATAAATCATATCATAACCATAACCATAAGAAGACAATGTTGTGCATATAAATCATACCATAACAGGATTATAAATATATAAATACTAGAAACATATCATATTATGAATTACTTATAAATAACTACAATAATGTACTGTGTACTCCTCTTCTAAACACAATCTGACGCTTATATGGAAGAGTAGTATTCAAATCTCATCATATGTAAAAACCAAGCAATTACATATAAAATGAAAATACCATTTTATATGTAATTACTTTACTTCTTTAATATAAAATTGAATTAAAAAAACATAGTTAGTAATTCACTTCACTATCATAAAATTTAATTCCTTGAAAATATTTATTTTAGGTTTAGAATTATTCGAAGAAATATTTCTACTGCTTTATGAAGTGTTAGATACCTTTCCATTTTGCATTGTCGCGTAGAAAAATAGTGCTCACTTTAAAAATAACAGAGAGCATCGGAGTTGAAAACAGTTATACGTACATAAAAATACAAACCTTATTCTCTATGTTTAAACATACTAAGCTCGGCCTACCAAAAGAAACTATAAATTACGACCACTTGATAAAAGAATTAAAATTATTAAAACTCTCAGATAGAAGACTTTTGTCCGATTTGACTTTATTTTTAAAATTTTTAATGAAATTATAGACAGCCTAGATTTATTAAGTCTAATAATAATAACCTTCAGCATATCAACTAGAACTACTCGATCGAAAATTTGTTTTAATCTCCAAATAATATAAAATAAAGTCGTCTGTCTTTTTGTGCGCTTAGTTCTTCTAAAATACGCAATGGATTTTGATAGAGTTTTCACTATCATTTAGAAAATTTTTATTGAAAGTAGAGAATAGTAAATTTTTTGTGATTAAGTAATAAAAAAAACATATTTTCCTTGCTAACCTGGTTACCTTAAGAGATTCATCAAAATTATGTACAACGGAATTGTAAATCTGAAAAAGGCCTGCAGAAAAATTTGGCATGGTATATGTCTATCTCCTAATGATAACCTCCAGCAACGCCGGGTACACGTCAGCTGGTTGTAACAATAATATCAGGATCGAGTCAATTAGATACTCGCTTCTACCTACCTAAATTGCATGCAGTTGGCAACACTTCCGAAAAAACTGTTTTCAAATGCAAGGAATATATCTACAAGAAGGCTATAATAAAAATCTCAGTAATAATTGCAATTAAGTTTAACATAAAACTTTTCTTTTGTTTAGGTTCTAAATAATTTTAAAAAAAAATTTTACATGTGATTACTGTTCCACTGAATTATTATGTACGGTTTATAAAAGCCCACATGGCCGTATAATAAATAAACATAATTTGATAATTTTTGGTAACTATCGGGGAAAAAACACCTAATTTTAACCTACCCGTTTTCTTAAACAATGCAAACGATTTCGAAAATTCCAGGGATCGCCGTAAAGATCGAATTTTCCTAATTTTATTGAAGGAACATAACTTAACAGATGTTGCATGAAAGTTTTCAACCCAAAGGCGTATTTTATATTCCGCGAACGCGTTGCTCCGGGCCACCAGGACTACATAACTACGCGGGGCTTAAATATACAAAGTAGGCACTTATTCCGGATGAGTAAGAAAAACAACCACTCGGAAAAAATACTCCAAGTGGAACAGAGAAGCATGTTTTATAGTAATATGACAAACATATTATTTAAAAAGAGAATCAGTACATTTTAAAATACAAATAAGTGTTTTTGTTTTAAATTTTATTTTATTTATTAAATAGTAACCGTCTTACTAATTAGATTCTTACACCTCCGTTCAACTTTAATGTAGTAAAGCAGGCCTTGAACCTGGATTAATACCGTTTTAACCAAACAGACGCCATGATAATATTTCAGGTTTTTAGTGAAATGACGTTAACGTTTTATTAACATCATGTTAAAAAATTATAACAAATCTGAGTTATTAGATTAATATTGAGCAAAATTTGCCTAAGTTAACTTTATTATAAATTTTATAACTTACTTGAACACACGCTGCTGATGTCAAATCTTGTGGGAAAAAACGGAGCATACGAGAAAAATTCTCTAAGGTAAATCTCCTCTAAACTGATTGCGAGCATTGCTAATTCGTTTAAATACAAGTTGGCAATATAGGATTTTTCAGAAGTGGTGTAATGTGAACTGTAAGTGCGTTAAGTAACGTCACTACGTTTATTACTTGCTTTGGCAAGAGATTTGAATAAATAAATTACAACGTTTTTCCACCGGCACGTTGTTTCACAAAGAATCATCATCGAAATAATATATGAAAAATTCTACCTTCTCAACTAAATCACTTTTCAAATTGTTTCTACTACCTACCAAGCTTCGAAGATATATTTAAGCAGGTTTCGATTTTTTAAATGTGTTTAGAAAAATCTGGAATATCAGGAATACTACAAACTTGGAAAACCAATTAATAACACCTCATTTTTAAACAATGCAAAAGCAAAATTAGTATAAATATTTAGTCAGAAAACTACAAACACTCCCTATTGAACTGCACTGTATTAATGACCAATCAGAACAAAAAAATAAAACACTTAAAAAAAAGCTTACACTGTAAAAATTTGAAAAAAAATGCAATGATTTCAAAGCACATCATTGCAGAAAATCATAGTTTTGGAAAAAATATAGGGCTAAATATACTTCATGTTAATTAAACAAAACAATTAGATAATTTAGAAACCTTATAAATAACGAAATCCCTTAATAATTATGAGTCAATTATCAATAAACAAAAAAAAATCTTACAGTCCCATTTAGACATGTTCCCTTTCACTGTCCCTTCCATCTCCTCCCCCTCACTCTTCACTAATTTCTAGTCGTGCCCCCACTTCAACACCAACAATTTTTTTTTAATATTTTTGGCAGCTATCTTTTTGAATCATCACAAATAAAAATATTCATAATATTTTTAATTCTGAATTAGAAATACGAGATCGACAAATATGACGTATAATAATATGGTCCAAATGGTCGAGTGGATAAAGACGTTACCCGGTAAGACAGAGATCCTGGGTTCGTTTCCCAGTTGAGAGCGTTTTTCGTTTAGATTTATTAGTATCAATTATATTATTCTTCAAAAAATAACTGTCGTTGTTTATATGTTTCACATCCTGATTTTTCCAGAAATGAGGCTGGAGAAAAAAAAAATGGTTCATAAAGATAAAGGTTCATAAAAAATGGTTCACATACTAGTGGCGCCAAAATTAAAAATAAATTTAACAAATGGGAATGATCACTAGGGTAATTTTTAATTTTGAGTGCAGCTCCTCTTCCAATGTTGCGTATTAAAAACTATGAATTTATGCAGTAATAGACATCGGATCCAACGTTTATGACGCTGTAATTATCATCTACTCGGGTCACGTTGGAGCACAGTTCACCTAATGTGATGGTACATTGAATAATAATTACTTTTGACTGACTTGAACTAAGCACGAGCATCCTTGACCTTGGTTTGTTTGGAATATCCAATTAGGTACATAGATAGAGTTAGCTTTGGCGTTCGAAGTACATGATATATTGTAGTCGTACTGGAAAATATAGGGAAAGCAATGGTATAACTGCTTGGTATATGGTTTTAGCATAATCAGAAGTCGTGTAAATTGACTTATCAAAAACGCCAGTTTACAAAAAACTAATATATTTCTGGTTCACCAACGACGTCAAGTTACAAATTCCAAAAACAGCAAATTCATCACGAAGTTCATCAATAACGTCAAAAATTACATATCACAAAAACAAGCCACTTGTCACGAAGTTCGCCAATTAGATCAAAAGTTACAAATTCCAAGAAGTTCGTCAAAAACGTCAAATATTACAAATTCCAAAAACAGCAAATTCATCACGAAGTTCATCAATAACGTCAAAAATTACATATCACAAAAACAAGCCACTTGTCACGAAGTTCGCCAATTAGATCAAAAGTTACAAATTCCAAGAAGTTCGTCAAAAACGTCAAATATTACAAATTCCAAAAACAGCAAATTCATCACGAAGTTCATCAATAACGTCAAAAATTACATATCACAAAAACGAGCCACTTGTCACGAAGTTCGCCAATTAGATCAAAAGTTGCAAATTCCAAGAAGTTCGTCAAAAACGTCAAATATTAGAAATTCCAAAAACAGCAAATTCATCACGAAGTTCATCAATAACGTCAAAAATTACATATCACAAAAATAAGCCACTTGTCACGAAGTTCGCCAATTAGATCAAAAGTTACAAATTCCAAATAGTTCGTCAAAAACGTCAAATATTACAAATTCCAAAAACAGCATATTCGTCATGAAGTTGGTCAATAACGTCAAAAGTTTCAAAGAACGATAGGTTTCCCATAAAACGACAAGATCGTTAAATCTTGTTTACCTAAACGAATTTTAATATGTATATGTATCTACGTTAATACATGTTTTAGTATTATATTGAAATAAATCGTCTGTGTGATAAACTCGTATATAATAATATTGGAAAATAAGTCTTCAGTATGATAAACTCGTATATTATTATATCCAGTAGGAAACAGTAGGTGCCTAGTTTATCGAGTCCGCCGGGAGGATATTAATTTTGCGAGGATCACATTGAGCTATGAGCTGCAGGACGCGCAGCTTTAATGGTAAATAAAAATATATGGCAGAATCCGAGTGGATGCATTTCCGAGAGAAATCTGCTACAATAGCAGAACACAAAGCTGATATCTCTCAGGCTAAAGCAGACCTGCATAATCTATGGTCTACTAACAAAAACAATTTACAAAATTCCTTTTTTTTGTTATGAACTTGAGTAAATATTAGTATTTCTGGACGGTAAGATCCGGTTTTGCGCAATTCGATGCAAAACCCACGCCTACAAAATACGCTGTAGAAGCTAGAAAATAATCAAGATTGCAGTTTATGCAGAGAAATCCCATTACCTGGAGACAGGGATCGGTTCTGTCTCCGACTTTGTTTTTGTTGCACATCAATGACCTTTTGACATGTGCACCGATTCATTGTTACGCGGATGACAGTACAGTTCATGATAGCTTTTTGTTTGACAAGCCCCCAAAGGGCACACAAACTCCAACGGCTCGGAGGGCTTTGAAGCAGAGAATGGACGGTTATCTCGAGAGTATTTCCTCCTGGGGTAAAAATAATCTCGTCGAATTTAATGTTTCAAAGACCCAATCCTGTCTGATTACGTCTAAAAGGGATCCAAATGATAATCTAGTCTCCTTCAACGGAAGCAATCTTCCGAACAGGCCTTCCATTGATATGCTTGGTGTAACTATAAGTGACAAAAGGGATCCAAATGATAATCTAGTCTCCTTCAACGGAAGCAATCTTCCGAACAGGCCTTCCATTGATATGCTTGGTGTAACTATAAGTGACCAGCTCAGGTACGGGGGCTCCATCGAAGCCAGAGTAAAGTTGGCCTCTCAGAAGCTGGGCGTACTGTACAGGGCCCGCAGATACTTTAATAGTACACAACTGCTCACCCTGTACAAATCGCAAGTGCGCCCTACTGTCGAATTTGGCAGCCATCTCTGGTCTGGAGCCCCAAAATACCTGAAAAAAACCCTTGACTCTGTGCAGAAACGGGCGGTCCGTTTGATAGATTCCCCAATCTTAACAAACGGACTGCAATCTTTAGAGCACAGGCGTCAGGTAGGTATGCTGTCCTTGTTCTATCGGTATTACAATGGAAGATGCTCTGAGGAACTAGCGTCATTGATCCCTTCGGCACCGGTGCGTAGTCGGGATACACGCCAAACGCGTGCCCAACATTTGTACACAGTTGACACTTGTCACATGAGAACGGGTCGCTTCTACGATTCGTTCTTAAGTTCAACAGCTCGGCTGTGGAACGAACTGCCGGCCTCTGTGTTTCCTCCCTCCTACAACATGGGACTCTTCAAGACCCATGTTCACTCCTTCCTCTCCACAAAAAGACCCTCCACACAGCATCACCAAAGATGACATAGGCCCTGAGGGAAATTATTTTCTTCAGGGCCTCCTGTGTGGAGTAAATATAAAAAACGTTTCGGCTGAAACAATGTTATGTAAAAAAAACAATGCATACCGCGAAAATAGGCAATTTTATTGTTAAAATTCTAAGAGTACGTAATTTAGTGTTAAGTAAAATGTACAATGAAATAAAAAAGCATAGTTTGATAAGTAAATGGGTTTACTTTTGAGGCTTTTTGATTCGTTGTTATATCATGGTAAAGTTATTCAATGTGCCCTATAGGTCCTTTTTCTTAAAAACCGTTACAAAAATACGAAAGATTTTAGAACTACTAACTAAACTACTAAACTAATCATTGAGACATAATTAATTAAGACGTGTTTTTCGAACAGTTTCTTTAAAAAAAAATCTCAAAGCATCAAAGGTGCGCCGAATAAAGCCGAAAGTTATCTGAAACATTTTCCGATAGATTACGGTTTCAGTAAATTTTGAACTGAAACTAAAACCGCTGCCGAAATTCGTTTACTGACCCAAACTTCAGTTGATCATTTCTAGGGACTATGTCAGCCTCAATGTGAAATGTTGTGAAGCGAAACAAAATTAGGAAGGTGAAGCAGATGGATGGAACATATGGTTAGAAAGTACAAGACTATTATACTATTCATTTCTAGTAACTTAATAGCTGTTGGCGTTTAGGCAATTCGGGCAATTTTTCGTTTTCGAATAGTGGTCACTCAACAGGGTGAAACTGGCCGTACTCTCTCAAAAATTCTCATTGCAAAACAATGTATTTGACTAATAATCGAAGGAACTTTTTTTAATACCCCGAATTTAATGACAGTGTAGTAACTGAGATGTGTGAATGCGGTGCTTTAAAGACACCGAATGTGGAGCAACGAATCGCTGCTTAATTCATTCCCCGGCGGGATTAATTAGGTCCTTAGCCTGAGGCCCTAGACTGGCTCGCAAACTTCTGTCCCCCACTATGAAAGAAGAAGAAAAACACTGTCAATGGTTTCTATTTTATATAAAAATACCCGTTTTGTTGGAATTATATTTGACACAATAAATTCTACAGTAATAGGTGGCTTAATCTTATTCTTGGCTATATAATAATCGTTATAAAAACTTAACAATGTGCAGTGATTTATTATTTGGCATGAGAGAATTTACCAGTCTGGTGAATTACTCATAAATCAGTGCCACTAAACCCCGTCCCGAAACGCAAACATGGATTGTTGTAGATAAGGATAAAGAGTGCTCCAGAATATGAAAAGTTTAATACTCCTGAAATACAGTATGCTCGTAAATTTGTATCGCATTTCTGGTAGAAGCGGAAACACAGGTTGATCGAAAAATCTTGGATGTATTCCAGAACAGTAAAGAATAAAGCAACCTACTTTTACCTATCCACTCAGTACCTACCTTACCTGAAGCAAAATCCATTAACTTCAACCTGAGCCGAGCTTAGCTAAGGCAAAAATACCAACCTAACTGACGTTTCATATTTCTGTTTTGAAAGGGTTTTAGTAAACGCGCATAGGTTTAATGGCTGCACTGTTATGACGTCTAATTCTTGTTATTGGATTGGGAAGAATGCTCGTGCTAGTGGAATGTTTAATACTTATTACAAATCTAACATGTGTTTAGTTTGAAAATAGGGTTTTGAAAATGTCATCAACTCCGTTTGTAGTCGTAAAGCGCAAGTTAGATTCGATCGAAAGTTCAATTTCCGTTAAAATACAAAATGTTACTGCCATGGAAGAATTTTACTGTTAACAAAATTAACTTTGCATGCATATATTTACTATGGACAGTTTATAAACATTTTGTCGAAGAATCAGATATAAAGCAAAAGAAAATGGATAAAATTGTTAACATACACAAACATAAGAACAATGATAGTGATATGTACCCGAAAAAAAATCTTATAATTAAATTAAACTTTAATTACTACATTCTATGTGTTTCCTCCCCCTAACCATTATGTCGTTTCTCCGCAGGGGTAGGTAGAGAGAAAATACCACAAAACGGTCTTGAAAAACACTTCTTGCCTCATTGAAATTCATACATTTTATAAAACATGCTCTTCTCTTATTCTGACTCTTAACATGGCCTGACTCAATTATTTGGTTTGCTTGGTCGTGTCGTGATCTTCGGGCGTCCCCGATTTAATCTAGCATTCACATTCGAGTTACATTTTCTCCTTACATTCCTTTCTTCGTCCCTTTCTTATTTTGCTCATTACGCTAACATAGGCCTTTACAATTTTCAGAGGATCATACACGGTTTTTTCTCTGATTTTGATCTCGTTTCTACAGCATTCAGTCTACTTTTATCCTTTCTCTGCCAATTTCATGCCTCACTGCTATACACCAGGGTAGGTATTAGCACTCCATTGTGGACTGCTAAGTTCGTTTTTTTTGGACAATTTTTCGGTTGGCCAAATGCGTTCAGTCCTCCATTAATACAGTTACCTACATTTACTCTTCTTCCAATATCTCCATCTGCCTAAACATCTCTCGTAAACATACTTCCCAAACACAGAAAACTCATTCACCTGCTCCAAGTGTTCATCAATCACGACCATACTTCCCAAATTCACAAACTCATTCACCTGCCCCAATTATTCATCATTTACGACCATACTTCCAAGTATTCATCATTCACGAGCATACTTCACAAACACACAAACTCATTCACCTGCTCCAAGTATTCATCGTTCACGACCATACTTCCTAAATACACATACCTACTCATTCGCCTGCTCCAAGTATTCATCAATCACGACCATACTTCCTAAACACAGAAACTCATTCACCTGCTCCAAGTATTCATCAATCACCACTCATTCATCGGCATAAAAGTCATAGTAACAAAAATTGCTTACAGAAATAAGTACTGGAGTCGGAAATAACAGAAGAATATGTAATATGTGAATATATGGATATAATGGATATATGAGGAAGTAGAACGGTTTACCAGGAACATTTTAAGAAGGGCACGCGATTTAAATGAATTAAGAATGTTGAGAAAACTTTGGCTCTTCCATTTTCAATATACAGTAAATGACTTTGGGCATAAAAAATCGGAGATTCAATAAACTCTAAAAGTAATCGTCCGATATCACTGAAAATTTCAAAGTTTGTTCTTATTAGTGCCAAGAGTGTTTAGGGATTAATTTGGGTAGTAGAATAAGTCGGAGACGCCCCAGGAATACTTACGCAATATTTCTACACCGGAATAAGATACGGAGCCGAATTAAAGTCGATGTAATGTAGTTTTTTAACAATAACATTTTGGTATACATAGTGAATGGTGAAAGACGTCGGAGATGCAATAGCAAAACAATTAGATAATTTCCTTATTCACCGCAGGTCTGGAATGTCAGCCCAACGTTTAGTTTTCCCAGTTTTCCAGTCAAGCGATGTATGGCAGCGGGCCATTTTTTCATTAGAATTTTTTATTGGTTTTTTCATACAACCCTCCCTCGGCAAAAAAAAACGAAATCCGCACAGGGTCGTAAAAATTGTATGCGTTGATTTATTACTTCTACGTGTGGAATTGATAATCCCAGAAGTTATATCATGACACAAGCTTAAAATAATTTTACATGATTTATAAAATTAAATTATTTTATTTAGTAGTTTATTTTCCGACTAACAAATTTGTAAAAACTTTCTGCTATTCTTAACACAATTTTTTTAAGATTTTAATTATGTGAGGCATAATTTTTAAGAAGGTTCTTGCTATACTGTTGTTATATGGTGGTAGGTTGTACCACTATTAGTATAAGGTTATGGGATTATTCATGTCAATGATACTTCGAGGTTAATTACTTTATTTATTGTTTACATTAGCTCCACACAGGAGGGTTTGAGGAAAAAATCTCCAAGGGCCTATGTCATCTTAGAGGATGCTATGTGGAGGGGTATTTTTAATAAAAGGAAGGAGAGAAAGTTCTGGGAAGGAAAAATTTATATGGGGTGGTTAGGAATCTGGGGTTCAACGTGTTCAGGAGTGACGGACGTATGAATCCATCCCTCCCACTGCGATGCAAGGCGATGAGTCGAGATAGTCCTCCTGAAGAGATCGAAAGGTCTCCCTGAACAATTATTTCCCCATCCGGCCCGCCACGTAGCTAATGGGTAAACGCATCCGTCGCCAAAACTTAGACAAAACAAAGCACCCCTGATAAGTCACCAAACGTAGCAAACCACTTGGTGTGACCTATAGCAAAGTTGTTGGTTATCTACGAAATGGTTCCCGGGACGGCGATACTCAACCGAGTATAAAGATTACGGATACGTGTTTACTAGTTGCGAGCTCAGATGTGAGAGATATCAAGACGGGCTTTTATACAACTATTTTTTTTCTACATAAATACGACGATTAATATAAATGTACCAATGGTCGAGTGGTTTATGATGCCTGTCCCGGTAAGATAAGAGATCACAGGTTCAATTCCTAGTTGTGACCGTTATGTTTTGATTTTTCTGTGTCTTGTTCTGTTTCATGTTTCGTTTAGATTTATTATTATTATCTTCTTCTTCAATGATAAATTTATATCATTTTATTAAAATTATGAGGGGTTCTATAAACTAACCACGAATACCATTAATAAAGAAAACTTTTGATCCAAAATGAGTTATTTCACAAATATGGGAAACTTGGTCACATAACTCTGTGTAAGTTTTCTATAAAAACTGTAAGAAAAATAAATCTGCGATATCCATTATTCATATTTGTGCTGTGAACGCAATTACTATTCTTATATCTTTGATTCAAATGAATAAACTATTCAGAAAAAAGTTGATAAAATACCTACTTTTAATGATGTTTTCTAGTTTACTCTGTCTCCTATATAAAAAAAATAAAGAAAACCATGAAAACTTTTGCTTGTTTTCTTTTACACCATTGTGGTATTTCGGTTCATCAATCAAACTGCTTCATTGTTGATATTTCAAGAGCGAAAATCAAAACTAGCTACCAGGAGTCCAGGAAGGAGATGGAGAAGTTAGGTCGTTGTGAACTGGGAACAGTGAACAGCCAATCTATTGTTTACGTTAGGAAAAACACAGATTTATGATCTGGCTGCTCTCCAGCATACATTACGTATTCAGATATCTCTCATCCAAACAAACCGATCGTTAATACCCAATACTAATATAGACGGCTGAATGACTCGGTGTAAAATTTTCATAATATCCACACAACCCGAGGTGACTGAACGTCGATATGGCGTGGTCTGATTGAAGTGAAATATTCTCGATTCCTTCGGACAGATGAACGGTGGAATGTTATTTTTATTTTTACGCAGACCACCGATGAGGATCAAGTTCTTTTGTGAAATTCTTCACCGCTGATGAATAGCCGTTATTAGAAGAACAAACAATCTTTTCATTTCAATCCGTCTGAGCGAATCAACGGCATTAATCAAGAGACGTTTTAGAAAAATAGCTCAGCAAAAAAAAAACAAATAGCTTATGTTTCGGTGTGGCAAAGAAGCTATGGACAAAGAAACAAATTCTTATGAAAATCGGTAAAGTGATTTTCAAAAATCAACATTATCCCCGTTCTTTTTCTGTACATATTATTTTTTTAAGACTACGAAATTAATCGTTTGTCTTTGTTATAAAACCTTATGTCATCTCTTAATTCTAGCCAAGCTTAAACAGGACAATGACGCGTTTACTACGAGCAGTTAAAGGCTAAAAATATATCAAGATCATTGATTTGTTACGTACAGCACAGTACACGTAAGAGAGTAATATTTTTTTTGTGTTTGAACTAATATTTTAACTTTATTTTTGTTTTAAAGAAATAAATTAGTGACGTACAAAATCGTATTTACATTTGGTTTTTACCTTTTAAATAGTAATTTATCACAATAGTGTACTGTATTTATAAAAAAAATTGTTGTTTTAAAATTCATCATAATCAACCACTTTCCACCATGATTCATAAACGGTGGAAATGGTGGTAATAAAAAAGATTTCGAGAAATAAAACACAAGTTTTGCTGGCAAAACTTTAGGTACCCACCATCGGTTTAATTTTTTGTTTATGTTATCTAATACGCCAGGCATTTTACTTCGGAGGGTTAATCTAGCATAATATTATATCACAGTATCTTGGTACAGATTTGGTCCATTGCTAGTGACGTTTTGTTCGCAGCATCAAGTAGGTCCACCTCCGCATTATTACAGAAGCGGAGAGCCGAAATTAGCACAACGACTTGTTAGGAAATTCCAAACACTAATTCTCGGAATGTCTGTTTTGCGAATGAAATTAGCGACAAGCTAACTGACTAAATGACCGTTCAACTAACTAATATCTATGAAATTTAATTTCAACGTTATAATTGTAAAATTAAGGTTTTGAAATCCCGCCCGAAGAAATACCAACGCTTTAATCCTTACGACTTTTATATTAAAATTGCTGAAGTACCCGGCGTTGCTCGGGCTTAAACAGGATTTTTCGAAATCCGATATCAACAGTTATTTTCTTTTTGTCAGGTGTTAAAAATTTCGTGCGTTGATTTATTACTTCTACGTGTACGAATAAAGCTGTAGATTTTTATAAAAATCCACACCGCCCGCCCGCCACAAGACACAGATACTCTCCTTAATATAAGTGGAGAGGTAAGATACAAAATATAAATTGTTAATTTTTAAATATTTGTCTGATTTTTGTGTTGTGGATATTTCTAAAGAGTCCCAACTGCAGAGCCAAAGGGACTATGCCATCCTTAATTTGAGTATAATATAAAGCTGAAGGGAGTAAGGAAGTACAGATATCGGGAAAAGAATGGTTAAAGCAAAAATCTGTTTATGCATCTCATTATCAAATAGTGAGTTCTTGCTTCTGACTGTTTTAGATTAACACAATTTTCTTATTGCTTAATGTCATTTTCAAAATTAGTTAAGGAGTTTTGAAATATTCAATTAAAGGTAAATATATGATATTCAAGTTCTGTTTTTATTCAAGTTAAACAACCGATTCATAATTAAATAAAAACAGAACTTGATTAGAACTTTCACAGAACTTTTCACTTTGAAATTTGGTGAATTTTTCTATAAAAGTTCTGTTAAACTATCCGTCCTAAGATATGATGACTTGTTGTTAAAAATAAACAACATTGTCTCACAATAAATTTATTCAAAAACTCTTCAGTCAATTTTTACCAGTGGTGATTCGTGGTCTATTCAACTGGAGGTTCTGAAATTAAAGAGAAGATATATTTAATCAAAATTTACTTTCTGTTCTGTCGCTTTATACTATAACACAATATTGCATAACTAGCGGGTTAGACAATACAACATTTTGCAGAAAATTTCATAAAAGTAACTAAGGAATATAATGTCTTATCTAAAAACGGGTTGAATTTAAAATTCGGAATCATAAGTAGAGGTACATTAAAATCTGTTTATTTTACTAATAGATTTGCAGATGCCACTAAGAAATTGGTTGGAAAAATGCAGCAAAAAGAAAATAAAAATTTACCACAGCTACTATAAGAAGTTTGTAAACGTAACGTAATAAATAACATTTAACTTGGATGTGCGCAAGGACGGTCACGTGGCATCGAACATAATGCTTCGCGGCGCACAAGAATAGTCTTAATTTGGCATGGGTTTGTGATAACACCGTCAGGGCGATTGCGTTGTTTCGGTTTTTGTGTAAAATATTTCTTATTTTGCTGTTCGACCAGATTTTTTGGTCCTGTGGTTTTTAAAGGCAGAATTTAATGGGTTAATGTTTATAATTTGCTGATATTATTATGATGCAAATTTTAATGGGAGTTCACGGCACAAACGCATTTTAGAGAAAACCGCCACTGGTTTTTACTATTTACTAAGAAATTATTAAATTCCACCTTCTGCGTCTCTACGAAATTCAATCTCAAATCAACTACTCAACATCACGCATTCAAGACAGGAAATCAGGAATAATAATATAATATTCAGTACAGGAATATTCACTAAGCATAAGACCATTTTCTCAGACACAGATATTTTCTATTTTTCAATATGTAAAATAAAATATTCTCGGAATAATTAAAATCACGAGAAGGTCATGAGCACCCGCTTCCCTTGCTATTTGTTAGATGGTATCTTTAACACATCAATTTTAATTCTCATCTATCTATCAGATTCTTCTTATATATGATTTATTGTGAAAATTAAAATGACTAATTTTTGTTGTGACCATGTGTATAACTCCGTCAGGAACGAATGCCCTGACAACTCATATTCATTTCAACGATATTCATTTCATCCCTTACATGACGGCTACACCTAAACTAAATTCCGAAAACCACATTTAGTAATTCATTATTGTGTTGAAATACCGAATCTAAGAGAATGAACATGAGCAACATAATCTGGTACCCTCATTTTAAAATAAATTCAAATTCCATCGGAAAATCTCAACACAAATTTCTAAGACACATTAATTTTTAAACTCGGTATTGCCATTGAAATAATTAACGACAGTTACTTGATGAAAGAATTAAATGTATAAGAATTCTCAAATCGAAGAATTCTTACCGACTTAAAGTTTATGTTAAAAATTTCAAAATAGTGGTATAGGAGGCCCCGATTTACTTAACTTCATTGAATTTCATTTACCTTATTTATTATAGTCGTTCCAAAATACTCTTTAAGTTCCTCGTTCCAGGACTGAGTATTTGAAACACGAACGGATATTTTGTATTTATAAGAAGGCCATATATTTAAAATCAATATTAATTTAATTCTTCAATAATTGCAAATTAACTTTGTGGCGTCATTTCAATATAAATAAAATAAGAAAACTTTGTGTTCTCCACTATTAATCTTTCCGTGGGGTTTATTCCAATTATTTCTGATGAACGTTTTTTATTTATTTATTCAGATATACACAGTACAAAAAGTTAAGGATATTTTTCGTTATTACATAGTTTTAGTACCTATTACGTATGTCCATAAAATATCATTACCTAGGTAATTTCGCCTAAGAACTAGTTCTGCCTAGTTCTGAACACTAATGATTTTAAGTTAAAATCAATGAATTTATTTTTAAGTTTTTTTATGTAATAGTTATAAAAGGAAGAAAGTGTATGGAGAGAAAAAAAAATAATAATATGCTCACAAATTGACTGAAAGTGTTTTTGAAATATGTCACGCTAAGAAATTTAATAAGTTGGTTTTGTATGTTAGAAAGGAATCATGAAAGATGTCTAAGTCTAGTAATTTTTTTTTGGTGGGTGTAAGTTGTAATTGCGCGAGTAATTACTGAGTTGTTTGCTGCGTTGGTATTGTTAGCTTCAATATGAAAAAGTGTAGTGTGTCTGGTACGCCTCGTTGGAACATTTAAACCAATGACGAATAGCAATTCGGGACTATCTCTTTTATTATTTAGCAGACTATGTAGAAACAACAAATCTGACAATGTGCATATTTTTTGTAGTTTTTTTTTCTTAAGTAAATGTTTCGAAAATTTATTCTGCATACTTTCTACTTAATCTATGTATTTTTTTAAATTTTTTTTTTTAAATTTTTTTTTATTTTTTTTTATATTAACTCCACACAGGAGGCCCTGCAGAAAATAATTTCCCTCAGGGCCTATGTCATCTTTGGGGATGCTGTGTGGAGGGTGTATACCTTATATTGAGGATTCCATATTGTGGAAGCATACTTCAGTGGACTTCTGACCAATGAACAAAATAACATCTCTAGAGTCTTTTAGCACTTTTGAAAACTTTGCATATTCTTAATAAGAAACCTAGCATTCTGTAGGATTTTGATATAATGTGTACAGCTTTATAAATTTTCATGTCATCCGCGTATGAAAAATACTATAATCTCGGATGTTTCCAAATGAATAACTCGAGAAGTTACTAATTACTCGTATAAAAAAATAAAATATGGTGCTTACCGCTAATTTTATTGTTGAAAAACGTTTTACAAAATATTCAAATTGTTTTAGATAAAATGTTTTAATGGTAAAGTACTGTATTTATTAATATTAAATATAAATAACTTACATCCGCAGATATCGGTCTAAAAATATGAATTCGTCGGAACTAATTAAAATGTGAGCCCCGGACGAACCCCGTTATTAGAGTCTTGGATCGTTTTAATCCAAGATAAACTACAGCAAGAAATTATTGGTGCATAGGTACCATTATTTAAAAATCCCTGGTTTACCAAGCGACCTACTTGTTATTCCATTACCTACATATTTCATACCCAACCCGTGTCAGTTGATGGAATTACTCCGTATCCCAGGCTTGCACCTGATACCTCCAGCTCGGTGCATCTATCAATATTTTCTATTCTTGTCGTAATATGTTACTTTATATTTTCAATCTAGAAAGCTTTTTTGATCAAAGGCCCTCAGACTTGATACTGTACAGTAATAAAATCACTCAGCGATGCATTGGAAATTTCTAAGGCAAACTTTACTACAATATTCAGTGCGAGCAATTTGAAAATGGAAGAATTGAAAGATGGAGAGAATAAAGTAACTTACATTAAAGATTAATGACTAAATTCTAAAAAAAATCCTTGGCTCTAGACAGCAAATTTCATATTATTAAATATTCCCGCTTGATATTCAATTTAGAATAGATTCGATGTTATTGAACGCACTTCAAAATGAAATAATATTTTGGAAAATACATGAAAGACTCGTTATAATATTTAAAACGGACATACGCAATTAAAAATATAAAAATTTGAATGCAAAAATAGCTAAAACCTTATGTTCTCTCTCTATAAATCTGTTTATATTAATGTTTAACCATAATAGAAAAAGAGAGAGAACGACTTTATAATGGCGTATCATTTATTCACAGATATGGCAAAATGTTGCGTAGGTTATTAAAATGCACCTTATAAAGCTAAATGTTTGCGCGGGGGTAGGTAGGTATGCATTTGCAAGGACTTGACGGATAGGAAGACGCCTCAGTACTAAAAAATGCAATTGGCCAACCTACCCAATGTACCCATCCTAAAATGTCACCGTGACCGGAATAATTGTTGCAAGAAGATTTTAAAACTCTACCTTTCAAACTCGCAGTATGCTCACAGTGTAAATCGATTGAATATTGGAACCGTGGATATTGTGACGTCATATTATTTCCTAACTATATCCACCAATGAAAAACTCTGCAAGTCTACGGAATAAGCTTTCAGAGTTTTTCATTGGTGTATAATGTAATAAGTAGGCTACGAATGAGAATTTTAATATATATATATATATTGGCATATCTACGTATTTTTAGGACCAATTTGCTTCATACAACAAAACCGTAAGTGATTTATTGATGGTGTAAATTAATAACGCAGACAGGAAGGATTGATGTGTGATAGGTATAAAGGAGAATACGGAAAATAATTTTGTGAATTCATTAAACTTCACATTCCGCTTACTAGTGAAGCATTTTGAAGCTGGCGTAGTTTGAGTCCTTTTTCTCCTATATTTCCAATCTGGGCATGTCATTTATTTCAGAAGCCCAAATTTAAAATATTGAGGAATACTGTCAATCGAGTTTGTCGAATGCGTAGAAATTAATTGTCCTATACACATAGACTGCCTATACAATATAAGAGCAGTTGACATATTTTTGGGGCTGGTGCTTTGCAAAGTGTATTGCAAAGGGCTTTTCCCAGCAGAACCTTCTAATACAAGCTTATTTACATGTAGTCGCAGTTTCGTGACACAATTTTTGGTCATTCGGCTCGGATATAGAACCAACGGCCTATTGATTTACTGTCCGCTTTTACATGAAGCCTTTTTTAACCAGAGTTAACTCAAAAATAATATGTTTTTCATGATTTTGTCTTTCAAAAATTACCGTTAAAGTATATTGTTGCTCGTTAAAGCTTTTAATACCCAAAAAATATTATAATAAATATATTGCCAATACGTACCAAACTGAAAGCATTTTGTTCTCAACGAACACATTGTCACGTACTTTTATAATGCCGCAATAAAGTCATATTAGTTTTAAACGTATTCACAAACGTGGGAGAAAGGCGTGAGAAGAAAACAAAATAAAAATAAATATAGACCTGCATACTAAATCAACAATTGGGGCATTTGCAAAGAAAGGATTGACACGTCATTGATTGTGAATTACGTCGATTTTAATCTTAGTCTGAATACAAACATAATAATAACAACAAAATTTTATTTTGTCTTTCTTTCAAGTGCAGTAATAATATTATCTGCTCAGCCTAATATCATAATTTTTTTTTTTCTATCTAGGACTCAATCTATAGGTATGTTACAATATGGTTGTGTTGGCTGTGCCACTATTATTATAATGTTTTGGATTATTCATACAACGATACTATTATTATAATATTTTGGATAATTCATACAACGATTAAAATCGTGATTAAAATTGAAGGACTTCTTTATTATTCAATTTGGGAGGCGGTATTGGGTACCGCCGCCGCGGTAACCATTGATTGTATAACCAACATCTCCCCAAGTAATTCGCTACGTTTGGTGATTTAACAGGGGTATCCAGGATCGTTGGGTGAGTGGGGGTATGTTCAGAATACGCCTGCCCCCCAGCGGGATCGGGAGAGTCTGGTTTGGGGAGACCCTTTGACCTCTCCAACTGGTCTCACGACCCATCGCATTGCGCCGTAGTGGGAGGGATATGTTCATATGTCCATCTCTTCTGGACACACTGATCCCTAGATTCCTACCCAACCCTCAAATCATTTACCTTCCCAGATCTTCCTTTCTTTAAAAAAAGACACTCCACACAGCATCCCAAAAGATGACATATGCCATGAGGGAAGCTATTTTTCACAGGGCCTCTTGTGTGGGGTAAATGTAAAAAAAATGTTAAAAGTGATTTATTTAGAATTCTGGGAAAAAATATAATAATAAGATAATATAAGACAACAATGATATTTTTCTTCACATTTTTCACAAATTGAATAAGGAGAGTCGCACAATGTGACAGGAATGTTTCTTGTCAATTTGATGTCACAATATTACGAGCAAAGTGTAAAAAAAATAACAAATATATATTATGGACTAGCTGACGTGTACCCGGCGTTGCTCGGGGACTTTTCTCTACTTTCTATAAATATAATATGGATGTATTATATTATTATATATAAACCTTCCGGAAGAAAGTCTCTAAATGATAGTATTATTTATTTATTTATTTATTGCATCTCACTTTACATAAAACACTTTTTTTTTCACATAAAAATCAACCTCACTAGAACTAAGCCTTTATCGAGGAGGTTAACAATTTACATTTGAGTGAAGCAAACATAAGAGTAATCACAAACATAAAGTAATTCTACATACAAACACAAAATATTTCAAAATTTCAGATGGGTAATTTGACAGTATATTGTAACAATATTTGAATCATGACTAATCATTAATCATTATTTCAAAGAAGAAACAAAGTAGATAATAAAGACAGATAGGGTGACATTCAGTTTTTTAGCAAATGGGACTTGGATAAAAAAACCTTATTAAGGACAAGGATGAAAAAGACAATCGTCTGTGAATACAAAAATCTTAATTATTTTTTTTTAAATTTAACTAAGGAATTGGTAGACTATATGACTTGGAAGAATATTCAACATAAGTGGTGCCTGATATAAATAGTTTCTTCGACCAATAGAAGTTTTAGTTTGTACCGCCACAAAGTTCAATATAGAACTAATTCTAGTTGTCCACGTTTGTTGTGCTCTTTCAGCAAATTTAATATTGATAAAAAATCGACAAAGTATTTGCGTGATATATAGCTGTTTTATACACATAACATTACATTCCTTATAAAGTAGGTTGGATGGATAACAGATTTTTTTTTTTGTTCATCACTTTAAGGATCAATTTTTGAGTATATAAAAATAGCCCTATAAAAATCAGTTACGTAATGAACTAAGCGCACACACAGACGCGGATAGCGAAAGAAATCGACAAATAATAATATCACCATCAAGTTAAATGTTGAACTATCCGATGTAAGTTGGACCAAAATATGCCAGTACGAGTTACGATGGCTAATAAACGATTAAAAACCCGCTTAATTTCGAATTATTAATAGCCGTAATAGAATTTAACGATCAACGTTGAACAAATATGTGTTAAAGCTATTAGGAAGTTGGGTTCGGTTAGCTCCCGAACTTCAGGGGAGCTAGATTGACCGTAAACTACCCTCATCGCGTCAGGGGCCATGTTTACCCTCGTTTATATCGTGCAATCATTCACTTCTGTTAACAGAAGAATTTGGTTGAACCTACATTTTTTTGTCACCATTATATTGAGATCGTACATAAACAAATCGATTTGTTTTTTGAAGAGTCAATTACACTTTTAGGGGTTCGGCAAACGATTAAATATATATACATGGATATTATATTTATTGAATGTTTAGAAAAGTCGAGCAACGCCGTTTACACGTTAGCTAGTTAAATACTATAGTGATTTTTATCATTGCTAAAAAAGCTTCCAAAGTAGAGAAAAGTCTCCTTGCAACGCCAGTACATGTCAGTAAGATAAACATAGATATATAATAGTTTCAAAGTCCTCCTCATTAGGTGGTGCTGTGCTAAGGCGAACTAGAACTGTTTCAAAATTTAGGTAGGTAACGGAGAAAAATGAGAATGGCTAATTCATTAAGAATCTCTTCAAATTATTGGTAATGCGGTTAAAAATGGGATTGCAAGTCGTTAACGAATAAATTTATAGGTTTCTTGATAAACTTATAGCAAAATACGAATATCTTATCACAATGTCCGAACACATCGTATTTTCGTATTTGCGGTTGTTGGTCGATGGGAAGATATTCTTAGAATTATCCGAAAATACTCATTTAAATCCACTTCATAAAAATTTTCTGATCTAGAATCGATTAAATTTTCTTGAACTGCTTACGTAAAATTATTACAGTTAAGGATTTAGCACCTGGGTTTTGAAATGGAATTTTTTTACTCTTCGTCTTCAGTGGGGGTTTGGAAAATGTTTTGTGATCCCAAGTTTGAATACAGTCTGAAAATCCAATTCACGATAGATATTTCCTAGAATCCATTTGTGCACTGCATGCAATGTAAAGAAGATACTCGAAAAATACATTAAGATCAGAGAAAAACTCGCTATAAATATAAGCGTCAGGTATATTTTCTACCCCCGCTCGAGATTTGTGCTCCGGATACGATAATAAGTGTATCTAATAATAATATTATTTATTTCACATTTGAAACCATTAATGTTGTGCTTTACGTTGGCATGTAATTTTTTACAGGTGAAGGAGTTCTTTAAATGGACGAAACATAATGAAATCGAGTTTTTTATTGTGTCCATTTGCGCGTTACGTTTATTGTAGTCATGAAAAAATGTATGATAACAATTAAACGCCAGTATTGATAGTACTTGACTATGTTTAAAAGGCTGTAGATAACTGGTAACAATGGATAGCTAGGTATTAGCTAAAATATGCTCTAAATATAAAAAATATACAATGCTTGCACCCGAAAGATGACTCAATGGAGTAGAAATGATATCCTTGCGGTGTATATTCGGTAATCCCGTGCACAACTTCAATGCGAATGAGACCTTTAAAAGTAAGAGAGAGACCCTCAGATGTTTTTGATACGGGGATTGGAAATGAACCAAAAATATGAGAAGAAAATTATATACGGGGTGTTAAGTGACTAACTTTATCCGGAGATTACTGAAAATATTTGGAGTAAAGAATGTGGATGTCATTTTGGACTTCAGCGATTTTTTCCAAAAAAAACCATAAAAACGTTGGGGTTGGATGTTGAGAGGTTAAATTTTGAAAAAAACAACACTTAAATCTGTTACCGTCGTTGAATAGATAATACATCCCAGAAATGCATTCTAGGTAGATTTGAATGGAGATCAAATCACCACTGTGCTTTGTATCGATGATTCAATCCAATATTGTGTTTGAATGCCTTTCTTGAAAGAATTGAGTTTTTACAAGTACAAAACTATTTTTAAATAAATTATTTTAGACGCTAAAATAAGTTCACAAATTTTTCAGCTTTAAAATATTTCAAATCAGAAAATGAATAACTCGACCAATGAAAAATGGCGACCTCTTCAAAAGAGTTTGAATATGTAGTAAAAATCTGTCTCTGATACATTTATCCGGTGGAGACGCCATCGTCCAATGATTAATGACGCTACCTTTTGAAAAATGTGGCAAATAAAAAAGTAAATCGAGGACTTACTTTGGTAAGTGAAAAGTTGCCAATACTTAGCCGAATGAATATAATGTGACGAGGGTGTTCTTTACGTATATGTCATTCAAAAAGTTTCATGCTTGACGTGAAGAGGAAAACAGACTGGGGTAATGTATATTAACATAAGGTAAAATTCTTCTGCAATACATACACAACCAACTATCAGACACACTCACTTACCAATGGGATCCATGACCTGGGCAAAAAGTTAAGGGGACTATCGATGATTTTACTGACTCCATTTATAGAATTAAGCTTATCTTATATATCATACAATGTATAGTAGCTTTGGTAATTTAGTTTTAGTGATTTGTCTTATGTGTACTATTGTTCTAGTTTATATTTTATTTTATGTTACTGTTACATGTTTTACTAATATTGTTTCATGTAACGTAATTTTATAAAAATGCTTTCTTAAATGTTTCCTATTAAGGCGATGCAATACGTGGTAATGTAAAATCATGTGTTTTTGGTTTGAAAATTTGGTCACCTAGAAATGTTTAAGATGCTTTAAATAAATACCGGGAGTATAATAGGTACATCTTGGCCTTTGAAATAATCGAGTATTTTTTACATAAGTCTTTTTATAAGTCCAGAAAAAAAAAATTATAATGCCTATGAAGACTGCTTTAAAGTTCAAAATTTCCTACTTACAAACCCATTTTCGGTTATGGTTTTATTGTATAATGTGGAAAATTAAGTTATTTATAAAATGATCGGAAAACATTTAAATATTTATGCCTGAACATCCACAAAATAAAATAAAAGGCAATTTTTGGCCATGTTTTTTTCTTGCCTAAATCAAAACAGCTGGATGGTGTTAAGCGGAAATTTAAGCCTTATCGCCATCTACGTAAGGAGTGTTATTGATGGTGGCTGGATTCAAAATATTACACGACGTAGTGCATCGCCTTAAATGAAAAACGTAAGCTTTTGGTTTATTTTGTTAAATTTTAATGAGATCTAATCTAGCATTATTAGTGACTTTCTTTGAAAAATACATATTTTCCACATAAAGCCTCGCTTCTGATGTAAACATTTTTTACCTGAACAATATAAAATTTAAAACACTGGCATTTATGTAACATGTTTTTTTTTTTGTTTTTTTTTATTTGTTTTTTTTTTATTCTTTAATATATTTGTTATACAATGGTATAGTATATTGTCCTCCACGCTAGGAGTTCACCTGTGTTGTGGAGGACTTTTTCAATTGTAAAGTTATATAATTCTAAAACAATACAGTGGAGTTGGTTACACAGAGAAACATTAAAAATTAAAATATAAATTCGATTTTTCCATAGTTATAACAATAGTTTTTCCATAGTTATTCCAAAAAAAAGTGAAATATAAAAAATTAAATATTAAAAGGATTGTAGCCAGTTCCATATGTGTTTTTTGTATTCTGTAAGATTAGATGTTTTATATTGTGTTGGAAGTGAATAAGAATAAGAAAGTGTCGGTAGTGTAGAAGAAAACGCATTAATGTGCATTCATCTTTTCTCAAAAATAAATAACACGTTAAAATAATTCATAAACACATTGCTGTGAAGAAGCGTGTTTATGAAGAAAATTTATTAATTAGATATTTTATGAAATCAATAAGGTTTAATGAAGGGTTTCCATCAAACCTAGGAAATCCTTTGGAATTCAGCACTGGCAAACTTAGTTGATGAGAACATCTGTATTATATGCAATCTGCAATCTACAAATTTGGACGTTAATATAATTTATTTATTTACGCCTTGAAGGCTTTTACCTTTTACATGTATATAGTATACAATGAATGATGTATATACTATATACATCATTCATTCTGGGTAAATTGTACAAAGGAGTATAATACATGTTCTTATAGTATAAAACATAATAAAAAGAGTATGAAAGATATACGTTGGTAATGTTGAATTACATTATCTTAGAAAGTTAATAATTAATTGTAGGTTACGTAGTACTTTTGTTTTTATGTATTATAAAATTTAACATGAACAGTTGTAACTAAAGCATGTGGTGTATAAGAAGTAAGAAATGCTTGTCAAAGGACCTTGGACGTTTGAGCAATGACCACTGCACATAAGACAATATTTGTTGTACGGATAAAGGAAGGACTCACCATTAGGAAAGGGCACTCGCTTCTTCCTGTCTTTTCTCCTCACATCAATGTCACTTAACACGAAGCGGCTTACACGATATCGGCGCGAATGATAATGTCATAAGGTAAGGGAGATGAGATCTCGCGCGGATGCGGTTTTATTGTGAGCGGTTCGGGTTATTGAAACATACTTATTACAAAAGGGCACATAAAATTAGCAGGAATGGAAAGGAAGTTAGGATAAAAGACAACAATACTATCTCAGTACAGTGGTCGCAGGTATGTGTGTATGTGTGCATGAGATGTTTGTATAAATTAATGTCTATTTCGCATTGGCGCAACCAGCATGTTTGTGAAACAGCAAACCTTTATTTTGTTCGATTTGATAGAACATGGATAAATTAATATAACGATAAAAAGTGCGCAAAAAGTAAATAAAGAATGTGTTAAAAACATTTCAATGGACTGATTTAAATATTTATTTTGGGCGGCTTAAGTGATATTGTCGATACGATATGACGATAAACATCGATTGAAAAATGGGTATTAATTACCAAGTCTGCGCAGCCTTCAAATAGGTGAATTTTCAAAATAATTATGTGCAGAAGCAGAAACTTTATGTATCGTATATCAAGAGGAGGTTACAAGTAAGGTAATAAGGCTCGTAATGATAAGTTCCCGAAGCTTGTAACAGAATACATTATTCATATGAACTTCTACGTGCATAATACACATAGATATAACAATATAGGTGTAAGTCTACATAGAAACTACTTTTGGCAGGACCTTACTTCCTGCTAAATGAGCTTTCTCCGTGTTCCTTTAGAAAGCTGAAAACTACTTACTACATGACGACTCTCTAACTGAATAATAAGAATTAGGAAGGCTGTATTATTATTGCACACTCAACTCTTTTTCATTGGGATTCCGGAGTAACTATTTAGCCAATATATCCAAATGTTAAGACGGTTTTTCTAAAAGGAATATTAGCAATAAAACAATTATTTATTTCAAAGGCGAAATAACATTCTTATTTTCTCTTTACGACTCCTAAATGCTCCCTGCTAACCGGAGCTGGTAACACTATGGCATCCCTAATTAGGGTATGTTGTGAGGCTGAAGGTAGTAGGGAGGGGATGTAGGCAGGCAAAAAGAAAGTGGAGTAGTTCCTGGCTAATCAGATCTGGTCACCAAATACAGATAAAGTCATTTCAAAGAACATTTCGATTCTAAATGGTAGTCTTTCACTAGGGCGATTCTGATATCCACCACTCAAGAAAATGCCGCAAGAATGCTATATGATTATTTATATGATTTAAATGTGAAAAATTTAATTTAATTAATTAAAAGTTACTTGCGCACTCCGTGATTCTAAGCACGTCTTTCGGATTCGTACTCGAGAAGCTTACCCCACGACAAGGAGGCCGTCAAAGGGCTCTTCAATAGCAAATAAATATCTGTGAGTGAACCATGTAAGAAAAATGTCTGTGTCCTAGGAGTAGAAAGATTTTTTTCTTAATGGGCGGTATCAGTTTTCTTTCCAGGGATTATATTGTGTTCAACGAATTCAAACGAATTGGTTATTTCAATATCTAACAATTTTCATAAATGGATTCTGTATATATTAAAAAATAATCATATTTGGTTTTGAACAAATAATAACCTTCAACATGTCCTATTCTGCCTATTCCAAACTATTCGCCGAAATCTAAAATCGAACAATAACAAAAGCTAGCCATTTAGCATTACATTTAACAAAGGGGGAATCTTATCACGAAAACAATAACAAGCTATTTAGATAGGTAACTAAGGCGAGTTGTTCCACGGATTTCTCTGTCGGATTCTTCATCAAGAGGTTTGTGAACCATCATCTGACATCTCTTTGCTATTCCATTGAGTGGAAAAGGTTCCGAGATGAGACAATGCGTTCATCCAAGCGAAATATCTTCAAATAATCCCATACATTAATGTAGCCACCCGTCAAACAATCCCTTTCAGTGTGTTAAGGTAATATGTCTAGGCATTTCTTTACTTATTGTTTAAGTAGGTAACATAAAGAGAAACTACGTGACAAACGAGTCATTTACCAGTAGCTCAGTGGATAGAGTATTATCCCGGTAAGACAGAGATCGTGGGTCCGACCACGACTGTTAACTTTTTTTGAAATTTTGTGTCTAATTTTTCGTTCATGTTTCTTTTTCTATGATTAAATAATGTTACATTGATGTACATGGTTTTCCAATAAGAGGTGTTATTTTGATATTCAATCGTAAAAGATCAATGGTTTCGTTGCTTGTGTGGCACGTAGCGCCGTCTTGTTGAAAGTAAACGTTGTTCAGATCAATACCATCCAATTACGGCTATAAAAAATCATTAATCATCTCTCGATAGCGATCCATTCACCGTAACTTTTGCTCCAGCCTCATTTTCAAAAAAATAAGGTCCAATGACTCCGCCAGACCATAAACCGCACCAAACAGTCACATGTTGAAGATAGAGAGAGTTTTCAACAATAACTTTTGGGTTTCGAGCCCCAGATGCGACAATTTTGCTTGTTGACGAAGCCACCGAGGTGGAAATGGGCCTCATCACTCAAGATGATTTGCATTTGATTCACTCAAGTGAATTTTAATAATTTAAATGCGTTGTTGAAGCGTGTATCGTTCCATTTTTATTAATGGCGTAGTTTCTACTTGTCAAATGTCAAAAAATGACAGCTTCAAAAGTAACATCTACCGAAATATCGAGCTATTTAAAATAATACCTCTTATTGGAAAATCCTGTATATACCTAACTTCAAAAAGTTAAATATTGAAACTCCATTTTCATTCTAATATTGCATGAAAGTACTTAAAGGGTGGTTAGATTATTTGAGCCAATGAAATATAAATTTTTAATATTGAAGTTGTGGGTAGGTACTCAGTACTTTTATGAATTTAATGTCAACCACTTCTGCGGAGATGAGCTGACCTGAAGAAGACATACATATATTCGTAAAATACTCCTACTCATATTAAGTTAAGTAAATACATATATAATAAAAAGGAAACGACTGTAAAATTTTTTAATAAAAAATCTCAAGTGTAAAATCGAACAAAATTTATAAGCAAATTTCAGAACTAAATATTCTTCAGACAAAATTCACTATAATCAAAAATCAATTGAAAGTACTAATAATTTATGGCCGGAAAAAAAATTCTACAATATCGGAATAAATTCTGGTTTCATTGTTTTTTTACGCAAATCTGAATAAGAATTATAGAGCGCTCTTTATAAAATCCCGTATTCGGTAAACACTTTTGATACAATGTACGTTTTGTTAATTGTTTCAGGCTTGCATTTAATGTTGAAGAAAACACAAAAAAACGCATCTAATAAAAAGCAATTAGCGTTATTTGAAATCCTTTCATAGTAAATTGACTTTCATTAAAATGTTAAACGTGAAATACGCTTATTTTGGGCACCGTTAGTACGTGAGTGCACCATTCCGAGTTGTTAACGTTTTACCCCAATTTTAATTAATTGTGCTTTCACTAAAATTATTGATAGGCAAAATATATGAACTTCTGCATGGCTAGTCAAAATAAATAGAATACTTTGTAAAGTAATCTGTAATCACTAGGTCTTGTAATATCAACTGAACAATTGATAGGCAACATATAACTTCTGCATGGCTAGTCAAAATAAATAGAATACTTTTTATAGTAATTTGTCATCCCTAGGTCTTGTAGTATGAACTGAATAATTGATACTAAGAGAATCGAACTATACTAAAGAGAATCTAACTATACCAAAGTCGAGCAACCTACCCACTGGGCTTTAACAAACTTGTAAGTTAAAAAAAATAGAATAATACATAAGTTATAGAAATTAAAAAATTAGATACTAAAGGATTGATAAAAAAAGAAGAAGAAAATTGTAACTTAACTTAATTCTGTGACGGTACACAGATATATATATATATATATATATATATATATATATATATATATATATATATATATATATATATATATATATATATATATATATATATTTATTTTTTTATTCAGGTTAAAAATAACAAATCTAAGGAATTTGTTCTGTACCCATTTTATATTTTTGGAATGAATGCACTTTGTAAAATGCGAACCAAATAGCCGAATTTATTATACTTTACCTCACTGAAGTGTAATATATACATTCTAGTGACTTGAAGTCACTTGTGAACTTCAGCAAATAAAATCAAAAAAAATAGTCATTAGTTAAGACGTAATTAGGTATAGGAATATTTTTTATATCTCTGGCCACGTTTTTATGAGTGTATAATTTATATCAGCATATTGAAAAAAAACATTCCTTTTAATGGTTTAACAACTTTGTTGAGAACTTGCGTACATAGAAATTATTCTTGCTCTCCATACCTCTCTTCATGTTCCGTAACTACATATGTTCAATAAGACGAAGCGAAGCGAAGTAATCACCCGATGTTCTTTTGCTGTAATTTTTTTTTATGATAAACTTTGGTACTGCATGTTATTCCGCGTTTTTGCGGAGTAAACCGATTTATGTCTTGTCGATTTATATTCTGCATTTGTTTACTTCACAAATGTTATAACCGAATCGACATTTGGCGCCATTTGCAAAAGTTATAGCGTTTTCCAATAGGGTGATTACTTTTGCTCTACATGTCTTGTCGATTTGTATTCTGCGTTTGTTTATTTCACAAATGTCAAAACCGAATTGACATTTGGCGCCATTTGCAAAAGTTATAGCGTTTTCCAATAGGGTGATTACTTTTGCTCTACATGTCTTGTCGATTTGTATTCTGCGTTTGTTTATTTCACAAATGTCAAAACCGAATTGACATTTGGCGCCATTTGCAAAAGTTATAGCGTTTTCCAATAGGGTGATTACTTTTGCTCTACATGTCTGGTCGATTTGTATTCTGCGTTTGTTTATTTCACAAATGTCAAAACCGAATTGACATTTGGCGCCATTTGCAAAAGTTATAGCGTTTTCCAATAGGGTGATTACTTTTGCTCTACATGTCTTGTCGATTTGTATTCTGCGTTTGTTTATTTCACAAATGTCAAAACCGAATTGACATTTGGCGCCATTTGCAAAAGTTATAGCGTTTTCCAATAGGGTGATTACTTTTGCTCTACATGTCTTGTCGATTTGTATTCTGCGTTTGTTTATTTCACAAATGTCAAAACCGAATTGACATTTGGCGCCATTTGCAAAAGTTATAGCGTTTTCCAATAGGGTGATTACTTTTGCTCTACATGTCTGGTCGATTTGTATTCTGCGTTTGTTTATTTCACAAATGTCAAAACCGAATTGACATTTGGCGCCATTTGCAAAAGTTATAGCGTTTTCCAATAGGGTGATTACTTTTGCTCTACATGTCTTGTCGATTTGTATTCTGCGTTTGTTTATTTCACAAATGTCAAAACCGAATTGACATTTGGCGCCATTTGCAAAAGTTATAGCGTTTTCCAATAGGGTGATTACTTTTGCTCTACATGTCTGGTCGATTTGTATTCTGCGTTTGTTTATTTCACAAATGTCAAAACCGAATTGACATTTGGCGCCATTTGCAAAAGTTATAGCGTTTTCCAATAGGGTGATTACTTTTGCCCAACATTTCTTGTCGATTTGTATTCTGCGTTTGTTTACTTCACAAATGTCAAAATCGAATTGACATTTGGCGCCATTTGCAAAAGCTATAGCGTTTTCCAAGAGGGTGATTACTTTTGTTCCACCCTGTAGTAAAAACACCCTTTCATTATAATTTATTTAAACTAGCCTGTGAATGTTTTCGATATTAATATATTATAGGCTCGGTTGCTTATCTTAATACCCGTGGAAGTAAATTTAATATCAATACAAATAATGATATATATATATACAATATCTCTGCAACATTATGATAAGTACGTTAGAAAGTATTTTAGATAGGTACTTTATTATACATGTTGAACTATTAGTTGGATTATTAATTAGATTAATCATAAGGAATATTAATAGCTTTTCTGGAATAATAACAAAAACTTGTTAATTTTGTATATCAAAGTTTTGGTATCAGATTTCAGGTATGAATTATGTTCAGTTTTAAATGTAAGGAAATTGCGAAAGCTCCAGTTGGTGGATGGTTATTGCTTTGCTAACGAAATTCTGAAACTTTTCCAAATCGGATATTAGTTCCGAGTGGATCAGTTAGAAAATGCAAAGCTCGCCCCCGGCTGTGGTTTAAAGCATTAATCAAACTGCATACTAATGGACAGCTTGAAAGTTGAAAGACTTCTGCAATTGTGGGCTTAAAAACAGACAATTCAATTGCTTTAAAACGAGTAGGAACAAAGTTTTGAAGAATTTTTGAAGATTTGAACGATAAGATGAAAAAACCATCGTCTCTGTAGGATACAGTTGAAAATAATCGCGAAAAACGTGGTTAAAATGGTAAACAATTACATAATACAAAATAATCTTTGTTAGTTTTAGTTAAACTTAAACACAATGGTAATTTTATATTTCTAATTAGTCAGAAGAACACTGACATACGCTTCACCAATTTGGAATCCACAATATAAAGTGTACATCGATAGCATGGATCGTATTCAAAACATATTTAAAAAATGCACAATTTTAACGGTTAACACAATTTAAATTGTAATTTGGGTACAATCTATTTGCAAGTATGACACGTAGGTATAGCACTTAAACAATAGTAATAAACTTTTACAACCTCTTTATGAGTTCACTGAAGAAACAGGTTACATCTATTTCCCATAGGAACGAAATATGTTCCCTGCTTTATTTTACAAAAGGGTAAGCTGTTAGCTCTAGGTTAGCTGAACTCCTAAAGTCGACGGTTTACTAAAGCATCGGTTGAGTCAGACCTGCCAGAGGTTGCTGAAGTTAGGTAACTTAACTTTCTAGATCAAAGGATGACCTTTTATCGGTCATCACACCAGTGACTTCCAGGGATCACACCTGTAAGCCTAGAAAAGGCGAGGTGAAAAACTAACCGATAGCATTCCTCGTCCTAATTATTAACAGACAAAGCGAAGCGGGAATGAGAAAGTATTCAAGATCGAAGAACTAATCAATAAACGCTCGGAATTATGGTTTGTTATAATTACAAATTAATAGTACCATCGATTGACACTAAGGGCACATCGGAAAATATACACATTTTTTACTACTTCTTCTCCTATACATCCATCCAACACAGTTTGTATTCGTTAATATCGTTGTTCTAGAATCTAGAGGTTATGTAAGTAGTAGGTTGGTAGGTGTCACCTTTGCTTTGCAACGAATAGCATTCACCTACGTCTAGTAGAACGCCAACGCATAATTAATAAGTAAATTGTCTGACGTAATCATGGGGACTGGTGTATTACAACGAAAGCTCTGTTATTTGTTACAAGTATTAATATTATGGTCATATTAATTAGGTTAGTCACAAACAAGACAGAGTTGCATCAGGTTACTTCACACTAATGTCTTTAATAGTGGATTTTTTTTTAACATCATTGTATACAATAGTCTCCTTCACTGGACTGAATTATATCCACCAACGGAAACAATAATAATTCACAATGTACATAATATCAATATTGGAAATGGATATTTTCATCAAAATATGCATTGTAAAGGCGAAATATCAAAGAACGGGCAGAGAAAGGATGAAAGTAGAATAAATGCTGTAAAAATTAGATCCCTGAGGCGGGTGTGTGGAAAAACTGTTCCGAACTCTTGTAACTTATAAACATACCCACTAGAACAAGACACAATAATTTATTCAGAAGCGCAACTACATTACTAATTATCCGATACAGAGGTTTCATATTATGGGAAATCAATACTAAGGTGATATTGATGTGTTTAATATTGACTCGAATATTGGATAATTGAATATTGAACACTGGTGAATTTTTAGGATCATATTAAAAACGTTTTCCAACTCTAGTCGTGAACCTTTGGTTGTCTCACAGTTAACCTATCTGATCACTGTATCTTCTTGTATTTTTATTTTACGTATGAATGTATTTTTCTTTATTGAAATCTTATTTATTATATTTGTTCTAAATTATGAATCATTTCAAAAAGTTGCCACTTATACCTATGTAAAAGCTTTACGGGCGTAAAATTAATGAAATAATTGAATTTTAAAAAAAATTGTATGATCGTGCGAAAAATGTGGAGATTCGCAAAGAATGCAAGGCTGACGTAAATGTAATGAATAAAATTAAGAAAAGTACTCAAATAAATAAGCATGAGAAGAATAAATAACGCTAATGCGAATGGTTGAAGAAATTGGGGATGCACGAGGAAGCCATGGCATGACCAAGGGAGCCAAACGAGTCAGAGTATTTATGGGACGGTGTGCGAATGTGAACGAAGCAAGGAGAGCGTGCCAAGATCGAGTTGTTTGGCGGTACATCCTCTCTGCCTACCCCTTCGTGGAAACGGCATGTATTACCACAATTAAACCATATTTACCATGACCCCCACCCCCGCTATCTTGGAGTTACTTTGGACAGGAGCTTGAACTACCGGCAACACATGGAAACAGAGGGTAAAAAAACTAGGACAAGGCTTAACTTAGTTAATAAGCTAGCTGGAACTAGCTAGGGATGTGATGCTAACACGCTCAGAACAGCATCCATTGCCCTGATTTTCGACGGCTGAATACTGTGCTCCAGTATGGGCTAGAAGCGCCCACACTTCCATGATAGACGTTCAGCTTAATGCCACAATGCAAACCATCAGCGGGACTTTAAAATCTACTCCTCTCCGTTGGCTCCCCGTACTTGCAAACATAACCCCGCCAAACATCAGGCGAGAAATTGCAACACTGAGGGAATACAAGAAGGCGTTGCAAAAAAGCGAAATACCTTTGCACGAAGATGTCGTCTCCCACCCGGCATGCCGCTTGAAGTCCCGAAAGCTCTTCTGGGCGGAAGGAGAGAGGGTCCTCCGATTACCTCTCACCCCAGAAGATAGGTGGAAACTTGAGTGACAAACGGCCAACGTGCGAAATGCCCATCTCATACAGGACCCCACCGAGAGACAGCCTGGGTTTTCATTGCCTTGCAAAACTTGGTCCGCCATCAATAGGTTAAGGTGCTCCCATAGCCGTTGTGCCCACATGATACACAGATGGGGCCTTAAAGAGTCGACGATGTGTGAATGTGGTGCTGTGCAGACCACCGAACATGTGGTCAACGAAAGCCAGCTCCATTCATTCACCGGCGGGATTGATGAGGTCCACATGGCGACGCCTCAGCCCCTAGACTGGCTCGCAGACCTAGATGTCCCCCTCTGACCCCCCCACTATACGAAAGAAGAAGACCAAAATAAAACGATTTGAACTCAATAACACGAGCTTTCAGGAAAACTTGTAAATAATAAATAGTAAACTTTTCTTCTTGGAAATTAGAAGAATATTGCTTCTGACACATCTTGAGTGAGTTGTTAAATACTTCATTCCATGCTCAGGACTGTAAAGGAAACATCCTGATCCACAACATTAATCTATCTTCTATAATTAAAGTTACGACCCGAACATCTCAGACTGTCTAATGTGCGGGTAGATGACAATGCTCCAAAAAACTCAAATCTTACAGTCTTTGCTTGTGACGAAAGAAATGCTGACATAAAAAAACGCAGACGAAGCCGAGCGCGACAGCTAGTCGTTTGGAAGTAATCTCAACTTTAAATACGCCACCATGAATGTAATAGGAACTTTGTAGATCTCAAAAGTCAAATACGCTTCTTTAAAAGCACCCCGGGGAGTTACATTGTGCGGGGAACAAAATAAAAAAATGATAAGAAATACGAAAACGGGAAAAGACGATAGAACAAATGAAAATATGTAAACAAACGAGGTGATTTTGCGTGAAATGAGATAAACATGATAAATTTGAATTCTTGTTAAAAATACGACCACCACAGAATTTCGTTGAGTAATTTTGGTTTAAATATTTAAGCTAAAATTTATTTTGAATTGTGCTTTTAATTTAAAAACATTGTGGAATTTTAAATACATCTGTGAATTTCTGAATGTGAATTCAATTTTGTTTTCTTGGATGAATTAATAATTGAATGAAAGAATGAATGAATGAAATGGAATCTTGAAAGTAAAAATTAACACACTTCCCGATATCCGATCTAGCTGAAACTTGGTAGATAGACTCGTTGTCGATGACAGTACATTCTGTCAACTTGGGCACTCACGCACACATACACATTTCTCTGAAATTTGATTACGGTAAATGCACGAAATAAAGGTCGGTCCTACCCAATTGTGGTTTGGCTCAGTTGTTAGCGCGGTTGATTCCGGACCCTGGGGAAGAAGGTTCAATCCTCAGTCAAACCAACAACAAAATATTGATGTTGGCTACTAGACGGCCCAAGCCACTCACGCACACACACGCACACACACACGCATTTCTCTGAAATTGGATGATATTGTAAAAATTTACAGCACTTAACATACGAAATAAATCTCTGTACCATCCAATCAGGATTTGGCTAAAGTGATAGCGCGGTTCACTCATTTAGTCAATTTCTGGGGAGGAAGGTTCAATCCTCAGTAAAAAAATCATAGGAAATATAATTATATGTCGTGGTCTTGTATGTATACCAGAAGTAAGGTCATATTTTTTTTATTTCGGGTGAAATATATGAAAAACGTTCAAATATTGAAAATCTTTATCGAAAGACATTAAATAAATTTCATTGGCCTTTTATGACCTTGGTTTTGAATGGGGGTATGTGTGTAGATTGGTGCGAAATGTCTGTGAATACTGAATAGATAATGAAAATATTCTTTCAAATATAATTCCATTTGCGAGGCGGGTATGGGTACCTACATTTGGTGATTTAGCAGGGGTGTCCGGGTTTGTGGGGTGAGGTTTGTCTACGTCTCGGCGGCGGACTGGCTGAGGCAGACCTTTTGAGGGATGGATTCATACGACAGTCACTCCTGAACACATCGACTCCCAGATTCCTTCCCATCGTTCATATCTTTTTCCTTCCCAGAACTTCTTCTCCTTTCTTTCCTTAAAAAACCCTCCACACAGCATCCCTAATATAACATAAGCCCTGAGAGAAATTATTTTCCTCAGGACCTCCTATATGTAGCTAATGTAAATAAAATAAAAGTGCCGTCAATGAAGATTTGAACGAAAACCAACATTGAGTACTGTTTTACACTGACTGACATCGTTTTCGCCATTCCATTTGATTTTGAATTTGTACGGAGACCGAATATCTAAATTATGAATTTATGCAAATAATGATCATACTTTTGGAACACGAAACACGCCCACGTCGCGTTTCTGGTGTTCTTCTTCACTATGTGAATATGTTAAGAAATTTATTTTTTAGAGGGATTCCTTAAGAAATATATGAAATTTTAGTGATACTTTTATCAAAATTAAATTAAATAAACACCGTGGAAAGATCAATTTTCTAGGCCTGCCAGAGCAAATTAGACCGTAGGTCCGTCCATTACGCTGGGCCGCAAGTCGAATATTTGTCTACACGCTTTCTTCACTTACGTCGCGCGTCGTTAAGATTCCCATTTTATATTGGGGTATTATGTCATCTTATCAATTTATTATTATGATTACATATTTTGTACTTATATTCTCTATAAACACTTGTTAATATATTATCTACTTATGCTTAAAGCCCAATGGACGTCTAAATAAATAAATTACTAAGTTACATCATATCACTATGATATTATGCATCGCAATACGAAACTTATCCCGTGGTGTGTTTGTTAAGTAGTGTTTGTTCGGTTTTGAGACGATCATCAGGTTTTGCGGTGAAGTTGTGGTCTCATGATACTGAGACGTACCTACTTGAAAACTTAACTCCGGTAGAGATGCATTCTCCTAACTCGACTATCTGGCAGAAGGACGCTATAAGCCTTCACTGTTTGGACTCAAGTTTACGTACTACTATTACTAGCTTACGTAATAATACTCGTTTACTCGAACAATGTTTTATGTACTTGAAGTTTGAGGGAAAGTACGCGTGGCTCTATTCTACTGAATTTCTTTTGGGTATGCCCTGAGGAAACTTCTACGGGTCAGAAAGCATGTACACATTTCTTCGGACTGTTTCGCGGATTATTTTAAAACTCAGCTATCAGGTTATCTCAGTCATCTACAGCATAGACTATTGTATCCCAGCCTGCAAGACTAACTTGCCAATGGTCATGCCTGTGGAGAGAGCAATATTGCTATTCAAAAGCATCGATTCGGATATCGACAAATTTACCATCAAAGAAGCTGCATTTAAAAGGCAAGTTTTGTTTTATGCGGACGGCGGTACAAGTGTTCATCCAAATACTAATATTGATATTGACGTAATTATATGGTAGCATGCCTTCATGATATCTTTTCGAAAAGAACAGGTGTTCTCGATATATTCTGAATGACTAATTTTTATCAGGAACTTAGCATGATGTCACATTTATAACGTCATCATTTTTCTCAGTGTATAGTTGATACCCACTGTTAATATTTGTGTAATGGTCCTTTACATTATTTAAAAACGCACTAAAATGAACAATTTAGATATATTTTAGATCAAAAATCAAAGGAATCTCATATGTTTCGAAAGAATTCGATACATCATTCCAATTTCCTTGTTAGCTTCCTTTTAAATACTTCTGCAACAAATATTCTGCAGCATATCAGAACATAAAGATGTACTAAATGTAATAAGCTTCAAGTTTTAATACAATTTTTTTCTGGTTTTACAGAACAAAATGAGTTATTTTGAATGCTATGAAACTCTGCAAAATAAAGAATCCATTTTCGGAAGTACCTACATGTAAAAATTCTTACAATTTCATTCTTAAAAACGTTCTTGCGGATGTACTACTTTTTGATGTGTAAGAGCTTTTAGTACTGTAACAAACAGGACAAAATAGCACCTTGTAATTTTTTACTGAAAAAAGTTATGCCAAGATCCATACTTGATGGTAATAATGACGCAAGCTCAAAATAATTGCGTCAATTCACCGTTCGATTGTATTTTGCGCGGCACAAATATTTAGGTTTTTTTAAAAAGACTTACCAAGATGTGTATCAATATTCACGAAGTCAAGTTACTGCGAAGCTTACCTGCAAAGGGAGAAAAATAAATTAAAAAACGTTACAAAAAACAGATGTGTAAAACACGTGCACGCAACAAACAAAAAAAAAATCCCCACAAAGGTAGATAGATATTATGGAACATAGCATAATTCTGTCTTTATCCATATTCAATACCTCTTTTACATTCGTAAATCATCAAATACACCCTCTTCTGCTATTTCAACTTTTTACCAAAATAGATACAAATATACGATCGTATTTATGTATATTGATAAAAACCACCTCACTAGGCTGAGTCTGTTCCGGACTTGGCCGGATATTTTATTGCATTAATATTACCTATTCAAAATTTTTAACCTCAATCTGATTCTTTTAGAGCGACTTATCAAATTTCGGAAGATACATTTGAGTCAAATCCATTATAAAATCCTTTCCTTAAAACTAATAATAAATAATATAAGTAACTAAAATAAATACTAAGATATGAAAATAAAATCTCTAATAACATGCAAATCCTCTGCGTATAAAATTCTCTAACAAAGTATGAAAGTAATTATCACCTGATTGACCTGCCAGGTTACTGTGGTCCTGTATAATATTATTATCTATGTGTACATAATATGAATAAAATGTATTTTTTTAAGCAATATCACGCTCATTGACACATTGTAGATAACTACATATAGGTTTTAAGATTACTTTCAAATATGAAAGTAATAGAGTGCTGGAACATACCCTCATGAATGGCACAGCCGCATGAAACTGGCATAGGAAGGATGAAAGTAGACTGAATGCTGTAGAAATGATATGGCTCAGGCGTATGTATGGTAAAACATGTATGCTGTGTGATAAATGGGGAGATTCGCAAAGAATAAAGGCTGTTGTAATTAGACTAATGCGTAGGATTAAGAAAGAGACGCTTAGATTGTTTGAACGTGCATAGCGAATGAATGAAAAGGGGAGTGTAATGAGAATATATGAAGCGAATGTGTAAGTAGTAGAAGAAGTTAGGAACACCCGTGGAAGACATTCTTGAGTCGGGCCATGTCAATAATCAGAATAACAGAAGAAAATGTAGGATATGATGTATGAATTAGAATGAGGCAAGGAGTGTTTGTCAAGACCCAGTAGTTTAGCGGTCCGTCCTTTCTGCCTACCACCCCTGTTATCATTATTATTAAGAACTAACTTTGTTTAATTTTATCATGTCTTTCTGGCGCAGGGTAGGTCTTTCATCCCCAACTGGATCACTCAACACCAACCTAATTTCGGATCTCATTTGTAAAATGGTCTTACATAATTTTAACAAACATTTGCCTAGGCCATCTTAAAATAGATCATCATACAACACACTTCCTTATCGTAACACTTGAAGAAATCATCTTTGTTAATTGAACCATTAATAAAATTGATGTGGCGAACCCTACAAAAACCTATCAATACGCATTAGATACAAATAATCCAATATTTACCACGCATTTTATTTCAGGTTAACTTCTTGGTAACAGATTATTATTGTGATAAATAAGTTGAATACTTGGAGAAAATATATTTAAAAATATTTGTTTATGAATACTTGTTTTATTATTTTGCAATGAAACCGGCATGTTAAATAAGATTATTGCTTTTCATGAAATGGGCAATTCAAATAAACCAGAGACGCAAATCTACTTAAAAAAAGTATAAAATTACAGAAAGTCTTTTACAGAAAACAGATTAATAATACCTATAATGATTTTTCATCAAGGTTTTTCGTTAAAGTTGGTCGCATTTCTGTACATTTTCCATTCAGCTTGGAAAATTTTAACGAAGACGAGGTAATTTTATCACTCTAAAATTTATTTTTATCGCCATTGCTACTTGTAATTTTAATTTTATATCTGATGTTTTTGACAGCTTTTGGGAGAGAAAATTTTGGGAAAAGGAATTTGATTTAATTAAAAATGATACATTTGCGTTTTGTAGGACAAATGCCAAGGACGTACCTGTCTGTCAAAAACAAGAGATTTGTTTTTACACTTTTTTAATAAAAGCAGACTTTGAATTTGAGCTCAAATATTCACAGCGTATTTTTTTTATTACTAGATAAGTAACTAATGCAATGGTGTGCAAGTTTCGATTTACTTATTCAAAATGGTTATATTCATAATTTTCTAACTTCGTACAGCGTCCTTGGCCTGATATTTCACACATAAAATAAAGCCATTTTGTATAATAATTATCAAAAGTATATAAATCTAATATCAGCTTAATGAACCCACTCTACTCGAGTGCGCAAATGAACTGTTGAATATCGTGTTTGTTTTGTACTGAATATTAGTAAATCGGTAATTTCATAGTCTGAAATGTAATTATTGATAATCAAATTTTAACGGGAAATATTTGGTATTTTTCGACATCCTACCACCAAATAGGATATGCACTGAACAATTTATCTAAAAAAATACTTACCCGTACTTCAAAATATTCCAAATTCCCGATAGACCGGCGGTTAATTATTATTTTAGCCGTCATTCGTAAGCACGGAAATTGCGTTGATGTAATTTTTATCATTTCTGAAATTTAGTCAATGTTTCTGATAAATTCCCAAAATTTTTGCTATAGGTACATCACATCAATTAATAGTCGTGAATTCCACGCCTATGCATCTAGGCAAGTAGTTAAATAATGTTGAATGCGCAATACTTAATAGATATTTGTAAACATTTTAGAAGAAATTAATTTTTTTTGGGGCGGTTTTAAAAAATGATAGAAAGGCTGAATTATTGATTTGAATCCTTTGCATTTAACCACAAAGTCCATCTGCTGACTACTACTTCATTTCCCAATGTGTTTAATCTAGTTATTATTATTTTTTTTTGACTTATAGGTTACTTCTGTATTTTTCTTGTTCTTTGGTCATTTCAGAAAGTTGCTATATCCACTATTGGCGAAAATAATTGTAGGTTTGTGTGTGTTGAAATGTTATAGTTAATTTTAATGTGTAGTTAGAGGTATACTCGCACTTAGGGGGTTTTTCACTATCTCTGATTATGTTCTGACCAAGCACTAATCCGCGGATTAGTCATTTTTTCGTTTTCACTATATCTGAATAACGCTAACGCTCGGGTTAAAGTTAGATTTGACTAATCAGTGCTCGAACTTCACGTTAGGCGCTATTCCTCGAATCAAAGATGGCGTCAAAACATTCCGAGTTTAACAGCTGAGAAGTGAGTCGAATTTTGTAGAATGAATTTGAATGCTTGTATGATCCATCCTGAATTATTTGATTGTGTTCAAAATAAGAAACAATGTATTAATTCGACACGAATCTATCTAAAATGACCTGATAATCAACATAACATAACCAAAAAAATGCACACTTCGCGGTGTGCGGACTGTGACGCATGACAGCCGTGGCAGTAGATGGAGAAACAGCAAACATTTTGCGATGTTGCCAGACTATTTCGAGTGTTATCTATCCGGCAGCTCGAAACAATGGTGAAACGGTCGCCGTTGAATAACGAAGTTATTCTGAACTTTAAAGCCAGCCAACGGATAGCTATTCAGATATTTAACCCGACATAGTGAAATACCCCCTAAAATGTTGAAGTGTGTTTAATGTGGACATGCACTTACTGATAAATTGCATTTAATATTGATTTGTATTTAATGTTGAAGAGTATTTAATGTTGAAGTGCAGTTAATGTTGATTTGTATTTAATGTTGAAGTGTATTTAATGTTGAAGTGTATTTAATGTTGAAGTGTAGTTAATGTTGAAGTGTATTTAATGTTGACATGAAGTTAATGTTGAAGTACATTTAATGTTAAAGTTAATTTAATGTTGAAGTGTATTTAGTCTTGAAGTTTAGTTAATATTGAAGTGCATTTAATGTTGAAGTGTATTAAATGCTGAAGTGTTGTTAATGTTGAAGTATTTTTATGTTGAAGTGTATTTAATGTTGAAGTGTGGTTAATATTGAAGTGTTGTTAATGTTGAAGTGTAGTTAACGTTGAAGTGTGGTTAATGTTCAAGCGTAGTTAATGTTGAAGTGTAGTTTATGATGTAGTGTATTTTTAGTTCACGATATAATGTTGAAGTGTGGTTAATGTTGAATTGTAATTAATATTGAAGTGTAGTTAATGTTGAAATTTATTTAATGATGAATTGTGATTAATTTTCAAATATAGGTATATTTGAAGTGTACATTCCCAGAACTATTACCTATGGTCGGACTAATTTCAGGAAACCCTGTTTTACAATTCGTGTTTCTTTTCAAAGGGTAAGCATTCAACACTAAATAAGTGGTCTAAAAATGTTTTTTTTCAGTGAATTGGAACCTCCGCAATTCTATGAATGTATCCATTATTTTTAAGGCTGACCAGGCGACAATATCAACCCACATAGCTCTTTGAGAATTCCTCCTCGTTTTGGACCCAATTACCCAAGGAAGCTGACGTGACGTGAGGCGATACACACATACTCCACATACTGCACACATACTCCACACCAACAGCAAACTAACAACCTGCTTTCCATACATGATCCAATTGGCACGGTTCCCAAAAATCCTTCTCAAGAAACAAGCCCTTCAGAAAGAAATAATTTACTGTGGTGCTTGATTCTGAGTAAACGAATATCCAGATAGAGAAAATTCACAAAATTTCAGATTTGGTGATTATTTTTCAGAAAAAAATATGTGAGTGGTCAAATCTGAATTAAAAATACAGTTACAAACTGTACATCCAGATTCAACGCAACGATTTTCAGCTTGCGATGTTAAATCCATTTTGACCCATTTGATATATGTTACATGCATATCTTCCAAAAAACATTTCAAGATGCCACAGTATTTATTATGATAATTTTTGGGGTTACTATGCCGGGGTGCATTTCCTCTTACTTTAGCCAACGTTACAGTGTCCATTCTCAAGATAAATGTGTAGATTGTGGTGAAGAGTGTGTTTGTGCATGTAGAAGTGATACCGTATTGCGCGTGTAAATCCTCTTAGGAACGGGATTTCAGTATAATAATTAGTTGAATCAATGTGGTTTTTGGCGTTTAGTTTTGGTGAAGCCGTCAAGTACTGTATACCAAGAACTATTAAAAAGCTTTCGGAAAGAATTCAAACTCGGGCTTCGGGTTGTAAATCCAGACAATAATAATAACTACGGATTTTTTTCCTAGATGTAAGTTTAGGGTGTGAGATAATTCTTTCCCATTGTTATATTTGTATGAGAATACCACTGTTAGTATCTGTGTATTCTACGCAATAGAAAAAAATGTTATCCAATGTTCCGTAATGCTGAAATTTTGTTTTTATTTTTAGTCTTGATATTAGTTTATTTTTACAGAGCTTGTATCAACGATAACATTTTATTTAACTTTAAAAATATAAGAATAGATACTTGCGGCCAGTTGTTTCAGAGAAATTCAAATGTAACATTTTCATCACATGGCTAATTTGCGCCACTTTTACATTTGAAAGGTCCACGTTAAACGCCGATTTTAGGTACGTTTCAGTTTTCTATCCAAATGCAATAAGCTGACAAGTTTAACAACATGATAATTACCCTCTTCTGCTGATCACAATTTGTTCAAAAGCTAAAACGGACATATTGCGCTGAATGGCCATTTTGAATGAATTTCTGTGAAACAACTGGGCCTAATATTTTGTTTATCTATTTCATTCACTGGCTATTTCACTTAATACATTCACATAAATATGATATTACAAATATATTTGTAAAAAATACAAATAAATAAAAAAATATATATTGTAGGTAGGTACCTACTTTAACACTTGTCTGAATCCAATAATCCTGACATCATCCCTCCGCGGTGGAGGGGTAAGAGGTAGGGTAGGGGCTCGACTAGCAAGCCGGAGAACGCGGGTTCAAATTCCGGCGTTTACATGTAAATTTTTTCTGAGTTCACAAATTAATATTTACAAACAAAATATACTTAGTATATTTGTGGGACGTTCCAAAGCGGACGATACTCTCAGTATCGCCCTGGTAAAAGCACTATTCAGAATTACGTTGTTTAAAATGGCTTCAATTTGGTGACCATATCCGAATAGCCAGGTACTTCCCAACCTTCATTTTCCCCATCTCCTTCCCCTCCCCTCTACCTTCAGCCCCACAACATTCCCCAATCGGGGATGCCGTAGTCTCACAGGTAGACAGGTTGAAAGCAGGACTCTCTTGCCATTTCACATATAATAAAAGTTCCAAATTAGAAAATGACACTTAAATTCTAAGCAAATTTGAGTTCATTGAATCAGATTTCCCGAAACAACAACCGAAATTAGTATGTTTGATGATCTCTGCAAAAAATAGTAAATTTATATTTTATAAAATGAGGTTTATACTTTTTTTATTAATATATAAATAAAAATTTAAGTGTTCGTTTGTTCAAAATCTTAAATCTCCGAAAGTTCTTCACCGATTGCTTTGAAATTTTTACACAACGTTGCATTCGAATACACGTGTGTTTTTATACCATTAGTATATAGATGTCACCTGTGACAAATAAAAACATGTTTTTTTTAAACAGCGCCATCTGTTGGACAAACATGTTTTTCTTAAAACAGCGCCAACTGTTAGACGTAAAAGCAACACGCGATATTGTATCTCTATCTGCACAGACAGATCTGATCCACAGCAACGCGTGGCGAGCTAACAATATTATTTTTAATTTAAATATTTGAAATGCATAGGTGGCAGATGCAAGGAAGCCCTGATGCCCCTTGTCGAAGCAATTAAATCCTGACCCTAATAAAATGATGTTTGTACATAATAAATTTGAGTAGGTTATATTTTATGGCTAGACTATTATGTAAGTATGCCTAATAATTGTGTACCGTTAATACGCGTTGTTTATATTAAATTACTTGGTTTATATGAACGAACACGTTTAGCCCAACACACTGTGGATATCAGATGACCTAAAAACATCAATTTTAAGACTGTGTTCCACTGAAATGATTTGGAAATATTATTTGAGAACACTCCCAAGCACTTAGAATTTTGGTTGTAAGAACTTATTTTAGGTAATTCCCTTTATATTTTGGTACTCATAGTGTGTTTTGTATTTAAATGATAATTTTACATTTAAATTCTTCCATTACATACATTTTCATTTAACAAATCCATGAATTTTTATATAAGTTTTTTTCAGTAAAGTTGATAAAATAACATAAAATTGAAATAACGCTATTTTATTTAAGTAATTTAGTTCGTATGTTTTGAGCCTTTTTTAAGGCGTATATAAAATCAGAAATCTTAAAAAATTTGTATTCATTTACTTTTAACATACAGATACAATTCTGTGTATGTCGGCGGAAACGTTCATGTAATATGACTCACGCGTGGATCGAATTTCACGCATCTATCTTTCCTCCCTCGTTTAATCCCATCTTCTTCAAGACTACGAGTAGCAATAATATAACTGCTACATAAAAGATTGTGTAATAAGGTATGTGGAATCGTTTTACATGTATTTTCTATGTCTCGGTGTGTGCGTGGCACATGAACCTAAGAAGCATTAGTGCGGTTTGCAATGAATGACATTGAAGCAAAATCTGGAAGTGAGGGGAAATTGCCTGGTAACCTGGCAATCATGTACGATAAATCTTTGAATTTTGCTTTTTAGTAGTATAAAATAACCCTTTCTTATTTTATTTTTATCATTTTAATGTCATTATAACGGCCTGTGATTTTTGTGGGTATTTGATGAGATAGGTTTTGGGACATGTCATTTAAAAAATTATATAGGAAAAGGGATTTTTCATACATCTTCCCCTTTACCCGCGGCTTCAAATTATTCTTGAATAGCTCTGTCCAGAGCCTTTTAGATTCACGGTCTGGAACTTCTATCATTGTAAAGTATGTTCCATTGGATTTGGGCCATATGACTAATACTGGAATTTCGGGGTCGCTGCGGTTGCCGAACCTGCAAACTAGCCACCGAATGTGGGCAAGATTTCATTGTTTATAATACAGCCCAGAGCTTTCGACCACCTCTGGACTGACGGACGAAGGATCCGACAATAACGCCATAATTATTTAATATTGGACACTGGATACTTGGAGGATTTGTTCATCTGAGAACATCTTTTGATTCTTCACTCACACGGGCTTTTGGTCACTTGCTCTGGAAGTCAGATAATTTTTGGAAAACCAGCGGAGATGATATTCCTGTCTGCGAAGCTGTTCATCTACAACTTCGCTTCAAGATCAAACGACATCACACTTTATTATTTCTACTAAGCCAGCCTTTTTGGAAGACAGAATCAGTTTCAGGATGTCTTTATTTTAATATGAATTTTGGGTATTTAAAACTTCTTTCATTCTGAACACTTAAATCCAATCTTTCACAGATCATATATGTTTATTGATTTTGTGTTTAATTCGTAGAACTCCATTTTTTTAAATGTAACTAAAATAATATTTAATAATATATTTATTAAGTTCTGCGAGTATTTTTTTGGTTTTTGTTTTTGTTACAGGTGTTTCGGCTTTCAAGACCATTTTCAAAATGTGGTTATAACCACCTTTAGACGACTTATTTATAAGATTCATGTTTACCCCCTCCCAATTTAAAATGTATTTTTACCGGTTAAACCGATTTACCGATAAAGTAATTGTGACAATAGATTTATTAATATTATTTTTAGTCTGTTTTCCACACATTAATGTTATCTTAATTGTTCAATAATGATGTGGCTTCTATTAATTTATTAAAATGTGTAATATAGTTTAGGTTTTGTGAAAATACTTAGAAGGTAAGAGTAAATCATTTTCCCTACTTTATTAATTAATAAATAAAAAATTTAAAAAATTATTAATTAAATAATTTTTTAAATTTTTTTATTAATTAATAAAAAAAACTCTCACAGATAGGTTGCCGTATTTTTTTTATTAATGGAGTTATCGTTCTTTAAATTTGACAACATTAAATGCCACGCTGTTTTGTGGATTATTATTTAAATTATAATTTTATTATATTGTTAACACCTAATTCCACGACAACAAACCCCTTGACACAACCCCTTGTCTGGTTCTCGTTTCAAGAGCTCTTATGTTTGTGTCACATTAAAAAGCCCTTTTCAATATTTTGAATTTCGCTTCAGGCACCTCGTATACGAAGAGAATATAATATGTTTTTAGGTACCTACCTACTAATGGGTAGAGCCTACGACCTACGTAGAAGGACACTTATGAATATCCTTGATAAATATTGCAAGATCCTTCATCCGATGTTCACTCCAGCGTTAAGAGTGTGCGACAATCGAGCTTTATGTTCCGTTTTCTTTATCATTTATCACCCTCCCACTAGAGTACTTTGAAAGACGAATACATCTTCCATTGTTTATGTACAAAGGTATCAGAATAGAAATCGCAAAAGGATTAGGCCGTATCATAATACGAACAGGGGTGTAGGTAAGTTAATTGACTGTAATAAAAGATACGATAAAGTTTTTCCGATATTTTACTGTTAACAGGCAATATTTCTAATTTAATTACTAAAATGTTAAAAACCACTAAATTTAATTAAAATGTCGGATGATTTTTTTTTAGTATTTATTTATATATAATATACGCCTAAAAAGGATTCCTTTTTTTTCAAAAGAATCCTAAACTAACAACATAGACCCGAAGAAATAATATCAAACACTAGTATTGCTGCCTGGTTTGGCCAAAGATTTAGAGCAAATGTTTTATTTCAGCTAAAAAGAGTCGTGTTAACCTAGAAATTCAATTTTTAAAACGTTGATTTTAGATTTCAGCTGTATAGCTAAGATATTAACAACATTTTCTTACCAAATTAAACATACTGTCTGTTGTGGATCTGTCAGTGAGTGATTGTAACTGCGGTTCAATAAATTCGGATTTGTTTTGAGTTTAAGTGTCATTTCGAAAATGCAAATGATTGACTAGAATTCAGAAAACGATAAAGTACCTACGATATAGTATTTTAACAGATAATTATTTTCGTTGTCAGTTGCAAAATTTTTAACAGAAAAATATAGAATATACATTTTAAAAATAAAGGTTTTATTTTTATTAAATATGACGAACCATAAAGTGATTGCTTTCTACAATAATAAAAGTGGATTGCCGTTTAGGATCCATCAAATAAATTATTTACAGATACAAACAGATACTCAAAAACATACACTTGCCTGGCAAGTCACTTCACACAAAATGTATCAAAAATTCAAACAAAGGATAAAATTCTTATCTCTAAAATATATTTAACAGTAAATTATGTAGTTTAATTCTGTTTTAATTTGAAATATGTATTAAATTAAATTTCTTAGAGTTAATCTTGACAAGTAATGTTGTTTTTCAAGGGTCTGCACTTTTTCCATTTTCCGTAATACCCCGTGATTTTTCACGGGTTTGTTCTAGTTTTATAATGAAAACGGGAATTAAGAAATGAATAAAATGAATGTTGAAATAATAATGTTTCTTTCTTTCAGTGAATAAAAGTTTCACGTGATCTTCAGATAAGTTAAAAAATAATAAAACGTTAATACTCGTATAACTTATCTTGCATTATCAAAAGATGCAAATGTACCTCATTTAAAAAAACTTCGTAACAAAACTCTACACGAGAATTGCTATGTGATGTTAAATTTTATTCTGATGAAGGGTTGTCTTGTTGGAAAATTAAGTAAATGCCTTTAAAAAGATAATTAATTAAATGCGGCAGCTTCTTTAAATGCAACCGCGCTCAGATCTGCGTAACTCATCTCTCTTCCGAGCTAATTTCTGAGAGCGCTATTACCCAATGTCTGGTCCATCCGCCAGGCCAGATTACAGCATCAACTGGCATTAATTAAAAATTATAACCATGGAATCTCGTTCTACGGAAAAATTAGATGGATAAATCATAATCTTTTCGTACTCTGCTCATGTTACTCCTCACTGTCTAGTTCAAATTTGCTTTGTGCTGAATCTTATGTTGCGGAAAAATAACGATTGAGTTCCTAAGATAACCTTCTTTGACGATCTTGGAAGCAGAGAAAAAAACTCTAAAAGCAGAGCAAAAAAATTGGCTAGGGATGCATTAACTTTATGTGTGTTATTTCACACATAATTAAAACATGACATTAAACTCGTAGAGATGACAGATACGGACTCCATTGTTGATTGGTTACGATCCTTGGCTACGAATCCAGAGGTCGCGGGTTAAAATCCCGGCATGCGCAAGTAAATTGTATTTGTTTTATTTCAGATTTTATGTATTTAAAATAATATATGTTAATTTATAAATAAAAATATTCGTTTGTTCAAAATCTTAAATCTCGGAAAGTTCTTCACCGATTGCTTTGAAATGTTGACACAACGTTGCATTCGAATACGCGTATGTTTATAATATACCTATATTATAAAGATGTCACCTGTGACAGGAAAAAACATCCTTTTTTGAAACAGCGCCATCTGTTAGAGTTAAAATTAAAACGCGTCGTTGTTTATCAATCTGCACAGACAGACTGAGCCACAGTAACAGCGGTACAGCTAGTATTATTATATTTTTGCACGTTCCAGGGTGGCAGATAATTTCAGTATCGCCCTGGTAAAAGACCATCATTAAGAATCGAAACGTTGCTCGAAAATTTTTTTTGCTCCACACAGGAGCCCTCTGATTAAAAATCCCTCATGGCCTCTGTCATCTTTGGGGATGCTTTGTAGAAGGTATTTTTATGGAAAGGAAGGAGAGGATGTTCTAGAAAGGAAAAGGTATGAGGGGTGGGTAGAAATCTTGGGTCACTGTGTGCAGGAGTGACGGCCGCCTGAATCCATCCCTCCTACGACGGTGCAAGGCGATGGGTCGAGACAGTCCGCCTGGAGAGGTCAAAACTTCTACCTCAAACAGTCTCTCCCGATTCGGCACGCCACGCAGAAGGTGGGCAAACGCATCCGCCGCCAAGACCTAGACAAACCTCACCCCATGTACCCGGGCACCCCTGCTCAGTCACCAAACGTAGCGAACCACTTGGGGTGACCTATGGCAGTAAATGGCTCTAACGGTGTTTAGCGACCAGATCTGAATAGCCATATAATTCCCGACCTTCCTCTTTGTTTCTTCAATCTACCAACAATTCTCCCCACTACTAATTTTTTTATTACTTAGCTCCACACAAGAGACCCTGAAGAAAATAATTCCTCTTAAGGCCTATGTCATATTTGGAGATGCTGTGTGGGGGTACTCTTAGGGAAGGAAAGAGAGGAAGCTCTGGGAAGAAAAGGGCATGTGGGGTGGGTAGGAATCTGGGAATTTAGGAATCAGTGTGTCCAGGAGTGATGAACGTATTCATCCATCCACCCCACTATGGTACAAAGCCATATTCCGAGAGAGTCCTGCTGAGGAGGTTAAAAGGTCTCCCTCAACCTGTATTATGGAAAGACTACCATTCAGAACCGATGCGTAGCCAGAAATGCCAATTTTTCGAACCTTATTTTTTTCTCTTCTAGTCCCCACCCCGTATTATTTTAGCCTTACAGTATATCTGTCCCAAATTGGTGTGACCGTTACCTCACTGGATCCTTACATTTGAAAATCTTGTGCGGTGCTTATATAAATAACCATTTTTTTTAAGCTTTATTAACCATTATTTTTCCCCTCCCCGCTACATTGCATCCGCTTTGGGGGTGTCGTAGTCCCCTTTACTTTAAGCAGCTGGAACTTTTCTGTAGTACTTACATTCATAAAATGAAACCTTTAATTTAAAACCACTCCGGTCCAGATAAAATAAATCGATCACGCAATATTTTACAGCCATAATTATACTTAAGGAAAGCAGCCAAAAAACGTTTGTATACATATAAAAATGACGTTTTAGTTGAGGAAAAGGTTTACGTTTCAATTTCTAGATGCTACTGAATCTTTTTCCGTCATTTATGTTTCATATCTTTGGTTTAATATTCAAGGGTGACAATGAATTTCAAATAGATTCGATGTTATTGAAAGCAGATGAAAAACTCTTTCAGATTATCATTTTAATACTAACAACGGTAATCTTTAACATATGATATAGGAAACTAAAATTGTATTGAATTAGAAAAACGCATTATAAATGTAATGGTCACTTTACTATTACTCGTTTATGTAAAAAAAAAATCATTAAAAAAAATTGGAGACAATGACCGGCTAATCATACATGAGCGTCTATGGTTAACTTTTAAATGCAAAAAAAAACTTGGTTCTTTCTTTCAAAAACTGTTTACATTATGCGTCTGACTAAAATATAGAAAGAGTTTTATGAGACGTGTCATTTTTCAACAGATATAGCACTATGTGACCCGAGTGGTTTTAAATTTAATAAGTGTACGTACTTCTCAGAAAAAACATAAAAATAATTTGTGATGTTTTCTGTTTTTGTCCATTTCATATTTTGATGGTGCCCGCTTTGTGATACAGTTTTGTGGCATAAAGCTACTGTTTTAGGGCTTACCGCGGATATAATGCAACAACTATACCGTAGGAAAATACGTGAAGGGCTTTAAGGGCTAAAACGTGACTCGTTGTAAACAACAGTAAAAAAGCACCACTAACTAGAACCAAGCTTCTAACCAAACGTAGCAAGTACCAACCCATGTAGCACTATAAGCAAGGCTCTCAGAAACCTTCAGGACAAAGTTTTAATTGACATCGTGCTAGAAAAAAATTAAGCTAAATCTTAATTTTTATGCAGCCAAATATGGTTGTTTATTTGTTGTATAAATTAAAAATTTCTCATCTAATTTCTGAAAATTTCCAATGTTCTTTAAATGATCTTTATTTTCTTCTTTTTAAAGTTGTGGTAAAAATTTAATAAAAATAACCTTTCAAATTTTTGTATTTCAAGTATACTTTAATGTTTATAAATTTTAATATTTTAATTTCAAACATCATTCAAGTTGGAAAAAAATCCCATATATTTTTACTCCCAGCGCCAAAAAACTGTAGAAAAAATGATATTTAGAAAACACATACCTTCTATTTAGAAAATCATCAAAAAACTGTCACTTCATTTTTTAAATCGTTTTAACAATGAAAAAGTATAAAAAAATATGTTAATAATTCGCAGAGAAAAATTATTAAAAAAATACATTTTGGATTCATTCAAATGTTGAATTATTAGAATAGTATTTAACTACACATTCACAAGACGTTTATGTTATTAAAAAAACTTGGAATTATTTTCACATGCACGTGGTAACGGTTAATTAAAAAATAAAATATCTAAAATAACCCAAGTTTGGACGACGGGAATATCATGTATCAGTTTGCCAAAAGGCGATGTTGCCAGCTATTTCGCAGTTCAGTTAATGATAGTTTTTATTAGTAGGAACTCAAATCTGTGCTTCCACAGCCTTTATTCAATTGTAACCAAAATACCGCTAATAGTTAATTACTGCAGCATTACTGATAAATTACTAGAATAATTCATATATTACACATTCCCCTGCCAACCACAAGCAAACGCTTCTAATTGACAGTAGTGCTAAAATCTCATGCATATGTAAAAACCGTAATATAAACCTATTTTATGCAGAAGAAGTAAAGCGGTTCATCAGAAACGAATTTATTAAAAATGAGACTATTTGTTAACTTTATTTGGTTTAATTGTCCAATTTAGTTATCATTCAAAGATTAGGCTTTCAATTCTGAATATCTACTCCCGTTTCTTTAATACAAATAAATTAACAGAATGGCCAAAAAAATTGGGGAAGAAAAGGCAGCAACCTTTCCGGACCTCTATTTTTATTCAATTTGATTAGAATAACTTTTCATTATTGACTTTTTAAGGTTATACCCATCAATGTAATACATAATTGAAAAAGAAGATACTAATAAATCTTACTGAATCATGAAACAAAACCAAAAAATCCAGAAAAATAAGGTAACGGCCTCAATTAGGAATTGAACCCAGGATCTCTTCCTTACCGGGACAACGTCTCAATCAACTGGTCCACGGCTTAAAAATAATTAGGTTCCATTGGCCGACTTGGTTGAGCCGTTGCACCGATAAGACAAGATCGTGGGTTTGATTCCCAGCAAGACCGTTACCATTTCTAATTTTTTTTCACAATTATTTTGCAAATTTAAGACTGTCATTTTATTATTTTTATTTATTTGAATAACACATCGAACCATCTTGATAAGCAAGGTTATAAGTTTCTCTATAAGTGTTTTTCGATGTTTCTCTACTTTAATACCACTCTTAAGTAATAAGTTTGCTATTTTTTAAATGTTTAAAATATGTTTCAGCCTTTGTATTGCAAATGCTTGTATGGCTGATTTTGTTGTTAATCCATCACGTAAATAATACGATAGGTTAGCTGCAGCAGGCAAAGCTTAAAGCTTCACTTGAGTCAAAAGTAGGTCATGCACTCCTCAAGAGTGAACCAGAGTCTCCTAAACCACAACGAATAAACGAATGAAGTTGAACGTGCAACTTGAAGGTTTTATACTCACCCAAGCATAAAACGTAAAAAAGGTGCAAGAAGTGTTTTGAAAACAATATAAGAAAGTAAAGAGTATAAAAGAAGTAAAGGATTCTTATGAAGTTACGTGAATGTTCATATAAGAAGCGATAAGGAATAATAGTAACCGAGATATTTCTGTATAAATCGACAACTTTGTAATTTTTCTTCAATGTAAAAAGTTTCATTCTTTCACCGCAGTTGCCAGTTAGATTTCTAATTTCATTCAAATATACATGCCACTTCCAAGCAAAGACAATTCAAATAACTTTTCTGTTATAGAGGTCTAAACGTTTAGAAAACAAGGTTTACAATATAATGAATCTATTTACAATTGAAAAATATCAATATTTGATGCTATCGAAATTGTTTAAATAAGTACAGTGAATAATAAATTAAATTTACACACGAATAATATCGAAATTTTTGTTGGAGACATTATTCAAATTGCTTTTAGTTTTCATTATTAAATTGTTTTTTTTTGTATGTTTAATTTAAAAGTTTTACATGGAAAAGAATCAATTTACCCTCGAAAATGTATTGCGTTGTAATTGTTTAATGTTTATTTTTTATACATATACATGGTGTCCGGAAACTCGTAGTACAAGCCGGAAACTGGAGAATGTATACCACACGGGGAACCCAAATAAACATAAAGTTTTTTGATTTGAGCATTTTTATAAAAAAAAAAAAAACAAAAAAATATATTTTTCGGCTATTTCAGGGTTCAAAGTTTTTCGTCATTATTTGTTTTACTTTTAAATTTTTAAATAGTTTTAATTAGTTGGGTACTTTGATCTTTAGTAATAATTTATAAGAATTTCATCAAAAAAAAAACTTCTGACTCGATTTACTCGAAAACGAAAGCTCAAATCAAAAAAAAATTATACTACAAAATCGACTCCAAATGTGATGTAGATTCACCAGTTTCCGGCTTGTACTACGAGTTTCCGGACACCATGTATATACATAATATAAATATTTATTTTTGTTATTTACCCCACCCAGGAGACTCTGAGGAAAACAACTAAATATAAATACTTCTGGACCGAACAGGCAAGCGAAAGCGTTCAATTTGAGACAAAACTCAAGACATAAGACCTCTGAAGATGGACAGTTCGATCTGTCGGAAACGTCAGGAATTAAAAAGTTCCTTTGAGGACTACGTTACACGGGTAAAACGAGAAAATTTTATTAACTCCACACAGGAAACTGCGGAAAATAACATCCCTCAGGGTCCAAGAAGAGGAAGTTTTGGGAAGGAAAAAGGTATGAGGGGTGGGTAAGAATCTGGGATCAATGTGTCCAGGAGTGACGGTCGCGTGGATTCATCGCTTCTACTGCGATGCAAGGCGATGGGTCTAGAGAGTCATGCTGGGGAGGTCAAAATGTCTCCCCCAACCAGCCTCTCTTGATCTGACACGTCAAGCAGCAGGTGGGCAGGCGCATCCCACACACACCTCACCGATGAACCCGGTCACCCCTGCTAAATCAACAAATTTTCAATCAATGATTTTCAATATTATATTTGTCTTTGAGGTATTTACAAAATATTAGACGTCTTCTAAGTATGAGGTGTTTTTTAATCATTACCTGTCTTTACCAAAGCAAGGAGCACGTATCGTTGAAACCAAGAACAATGGCAAAGGAAATTAAGTGTTCTGTAAGAAGAAATTCGTGCTAAAGGTACAATAATAATTATAAGGTATAGGATGTATCTTAGTTGGAAAAAGGATTAAAATAGCACGGAGAGAAAGCATATAGGTATAATATATTCAGTGAACATATTGGAGTTTTTCTTGAAATAAGCGTAATTCTGGAAAATTTATTTACTTCTGTAATGGAACAAGCGAAAGCGCTTTAAGCTCTGGCAAACGGCTGTGACGTTACAATCATGCTGGTATGAACGTAACGTAACTCAATATTTAATTTATAGTATCTTTACGTTAATTTCTAATAAAGCTGAGATAATTCGTTATTAAAAACAAAAAAAAAAACGTATTGTAATAATTAGGTGCAACTCATTGAAATATATAGGCACCTATAAAAAGGTGCAACAGTGTGATTTTTTTTAAATTTAGCTTTCCAAATAGCAATGATTTAATCTCTGAGGGTATTGAATTTGTGACCTTAAGTTATTTGACAATTATGTAGTTACCTATTTTGTACGCTCATGTTGAACGAGATAAGTAGAACACAAACCAAAACTACCCAACAAATGGCAAATTTCTATTTGCCTACTAAACATTCTCAGCCTTACTTACAAAGATTCCCTAATACGCCGCTGCAGTGCTGGCATAGATATACGGTGAAGATGCCTGTATACTGCTCGAGTTAAAATATTTACTCATAATAATATTCATGCAAGATTTTTTTGACTGGAAACAAACACTTTATTCCAATCCTCAAAAACACAGTCATTTTCGCATTTCGCATTTAGTTGCTAACTTCAGGTTTCTTCAGATGACATGTTATTGCCCTGGTCTCCTTTGAATTGCTTCGAAATTGAGACAAATTGCTTTGGTAAATCGATATTTTAACTAAAAATATTCTCTGAAAGTGCTGCCAATAGGTATTACTGCTTTTTTACATTTTATTTGCGCGACCGGGCCGTTTACAAATCAAGCCACTTAAGACCGGATGTTTTAGAGAATTTGAGCAATTCTGCAAATTTTTAAGTTAATTTTCAAGTTCTGAAAATTGTAAGTTCTAAGTGTAAGTTCTTTTCTGGTTCTGTTATTATTTCATTTCCGTCAAGTAACTGGGCTATAACGATATAATAACAGAACTTGAATATTACTTTCACGGAACCCGAAAATGAACGTTGAAATTTAATAAATTGTTCAAATTCTATGAAACAACCCATCTTAATACTGCGGTATTACGGCGGGAATACGGATTATGAGTAACATTTTCTACTAACCTGTTCTTAACCCTCCATAGTATCAATAATGAGTAATAATCAAATATATCTTGGTAGAGCCATGTCTTTTAACGTGAACATCATTTGAAGATATCTCCGACTTCTTCCATCTGCAATCCACTTATGCGTTGAATTCATTGTATTTATCAGAAAAAGCGCAGCTGCCTGAACACGTGTTCCGATATATTCTGAATGGACTAATATTTTATGAAGAAATGGAATGCCATCACGTTTTTAAGTAGTCAAGAACTCTTACTGGGCAACTAGGCTGTGAATGATGGTTCCAATACTTTCGCATTACCCAACCATGTTCAGCTGCAAATAAAGCTCACCATTGTTCAAATAATACAAGTCATTATTTATATAGCGAAGGAAAAAACATTTTAAAACAGTTGTAAGTTGCGAGCGAAACCACATGTGTGGTTGTTAAATGAGTTCATCAGATAACTGGCAGTAAGTACCGGCAGCGGGAGGTTATCGGTTACTACAGACAATGTTGGAGATGGTTGCACCAAATCTCTGGGGAAGGAAGGACTGCCAGCAAGCATGGTAACCTACTTACTCAGTCAGTGATGGACGCTAAACAGATGCACGGAAGTTGGGAACAATAATAAGGGTCAGGAAGAGGATTGAATGTGAAATTGGATATGTATTGAAAAATAAACACGCAGATGAAAATAAAAATCGTATTTACATAATGAATATCGATTTATCGCATATAATTTTAATAAATAATTAAATTATTATCACTGGAGAAGAAGAAGATAATAATAATACATCTAAACGAAACATGAAATAGAACAAGACACAGAAAAATAAATAAAAAAAAGGTCACAGTCTAAACTGGGAATCGAACCCAGGTTCTCTGTCTTTCGGGGACAGCGACTCTAATCACTCAGACGTTAGGGCCTTATTATCTTATGTCATTTTTGTCGATCTCATATTTCATATTCATAATTAACAATACTATCCTCAACTAATTAAAGAAAAGTTATTCCAATAAAAATTGAATATATATTTAGATTCTTAGAAAAGTTAATAGGTGTCCCATATAAATAAATATCGGATAAGTTTATCGGAGATACTATCTACTATTCAAATAAATTCTTTAGATCTTTGTAATCATTCAAAAAGATAGCAGCCAAAAATATTGGAAAAATAATCGAGGATAACACTGTTAATTCTGAATTTTAAATATCAGATCGGCAATAATAGCAGTCCAAGGCGTCGACCGGGTAAGATCCTGAATTCGATTTCCAGTTAAGACCGTCACTTTTCAATTTTCTATGTCTTATTCTGTTTCATGTATCGTTGAGATTTATAAGTACTATCTTCTTATTTCAATTATATGTTATATTATATGTTTCATTGATCGGTAGTAAATATTTTTAATTTAAAGTTATTTAAATTTAATATTGCTTAGTAATATTAAGTTTTACGAGTTTTTAAGTTTTTATTATCGTGACAGCTATTGCGCCGTTAAAAGCTGTACAGTTACAGTTTGATAATGGAAAATAAATAAAACTTTGTATGAAATTTGATTTACTTCAAAATTAATAAAAATATAAATTTAAAAATATATTAATAATTATTATTTCCAGTGTGGTATATGCATGGCATCAGAATCAGCTGGAAATGGCTTTAGTCGTGTTTAGTCAAAACCTCCGAGATCACAAGGCCGGGACCCTGAATCAAATCAGCTTCCTAACTTGTATGGGAACCTCAAGAAATGCATTTTTTTAAATTAACTAAAACATTTAAACATGTTTTAAGAAATAAGAATAAATATTAAAAAAAAATATATATATATTTTTTATTTTTTTTATTATTATTATTATTTTTTTTTTTTTTTTTCGTAGAAAGCAATCACTTTGTGGTTTAACATTTTAATGAAATAAAAACAATATTTTTTGTTTAAAACCACGAATTTTTATTAATTTTAAGACCGACCGGTTTCGCTACACTCGAGCATCGTCAGGGTACAAAATTAAACTGAAGTTTAATCAGTTTAATTTTGTACCCTGACGATGCTCGAGTGTAGCGAAACCGGTCGGTCTTAAAATTAATAAAAATTCGTGGTTTTAAACAAACAATATTGTTTTTATTTCATTAATATTTTTTTGTATAATCCCATACAAGTTAGGAGGCTGCTTTAAATGAGTGTCTCGGCCTTGTGATCTAGGAGGTTTTGGTTCAATAACCAGATTTGGATATCCAGGTACCTACTTATACACATTGCTCTACCCTATATACTTGTCTACAATTTTCCGATGAAGTATTTAAAATTGGAATGTACAACAATGTTTGTTGTACAACCAAAGAAGCAAATTAATTAGCTGAAACAAGAATAATAAAGGTTTAAATGACTGGTGACTGGTGGTAAATGTCACTGGTCACTGAGCAAAGTAACCGCTCAACCCCTTATTCTGAACCTAACTATCCGGATGTTTGGAAGGCCGGTTTTGGTACCGCAGCCCCGGGAACCATTTATTGGGTAAACAACACCTTTGCCATAGGTCACCCCAAGTGGTTCGCTCCGTTTGATGATGTAGCAGGGGTGTTAGGGTTCATCGCGTGAGGTTTGTTCAGGATTTGCCTACCCACCAGCTACGTGGCGTGCTGGATCGGGAGAGGTTGGTTTGGGGAGACACCTTGACGCCTTGCGCTGCAGCTGGAAGGATAGATCATCCGCCCGTCACTCCTGGACACACTCTCAAACCATTTTCCTTCCCAGAACTTCATCTCCTTCCATCCCTTAAAAAAACCCTCTACACAGCATCCCCAAAGATAACAAAGGAAGGATATTATTTAATGATTTTGTAATGACGCATTCAAAAGAGAATGTGCAAGTGAATGAAGTGATTCCGAAATATGTTTTTTTTTCTTTTCAAAATTTTACGAAATGTTTTTTTTCCTACGATAAAAATAAACCTTCTCAGAAACCTATTTTCTGCCTCTCCTTCAATGCCTTCGAAATGTCGCCATCTCACGTAGCGGTACCAAAGTAAAAATTACAAACTTTTCGCCATCATCCGAGCGGAACCTGCAACATCTTTCATCCGAACCCCTTTTGATTTGGTTTACGTATGCGGTTTGAATAAAATCGTGAAAATACTGCCGCCCATACTAATTTTTAGTTCGATATTGTTTCTACCTGCGCAAAAATGCGAACTTACTAATAAATGTTTTTTTTTTAAATTTGCTATATTATTTTTAATCTAACAAGAGTCCCAACTGCATAGAACCAGTCACGAGACTGGTGGATGTAGAAAGATAAAGGTTTTAAAGCTCTAAGCTATTCATATCTGGTTAATAAGCAAAGCTAAAGCAATTTTGTGTTAAATAAAATAGACTGGGGTTATTAACCATACACATGAACAGTCATAAAAATACAGTAATATGTTATTTCAATATAAAAGTTAACCACTGTGACATGAATACGTTATTTGCATGTTGAAACCTTCAAGCGAGATGTTATATATCATCCCCATACTCCGTATAATGCTGTGCTGATCCAATACGTCTGTTCTGCCATGTGGTATGAATAGCAAATCGTGGTGCCGCCACTATCAGTAGTTGTTTGGTACAAACAACTTATAGTATTTTAGGAGATGTGCACTATTTATCAAATTATGCATAATTTTATAAACCGTTACTTCAAGGTCCACTCCTCGCAAACAACGCACAGCGTTACGATTCTAAAATGTGGCGTCTACTAGTGCAATCTAACTGCATCGTATTATGGGTTGCATTATTTTTGACTAAGTAATAAGTTAATATTTTGATAAAATTGTCTTCACTAGCTAACCACTTTTCCAAGGAAATGTAGAGGGAGTCCAGAACTACGACTAACTGTGTTACGGCAAATACTTTTCAATTGTAAGCTAGCTTCAGAACTTTAGTTATAAACTAGTTCCAGTGAAGTTGAAATTGCAATTGCTTCCAAAAAACATAACAAACAAACTTCGCACGTTCTCGATATTAAATTTTACAATCCATTGTCGAAGAACGCATTTCAACGGCTATTCCCTGGGAATTCTGCTACGGTTCGAATAACTTAACTTCAACTTCAATATTCTTAGAATAATCTGAACAATCACTAAAATAAATTGAACCACTATTTAATTAACTAAGTTTTTTTATGTGTCACCTCACAAGAGCGCCCCTGTCTATACAGTGTTAAGACAGGGGAGCTATTTCGCCACCCGGTTGGGCAGCGTTGTGAGGAGGGTTAAGGTAGGGTAGGGTCGAAAGGGATTTATCGATACAGGTCTTATGTCTTCTTATGTTAGAGTCCCGGATTATATGAAGGAGGAAAAACAGATGCCAGTAACTCGTTCCATATACGAACCGTCTTACACAAAAACGAGTCGAAGAAGCGACCCGTTCTCATGAAGCCAACATCAACTGTGAGTGGGTCGAGTTACACGCACGTGCACCGGCGTACAGACTCCATTAAAATATCTGTTGGACAGACTCAGCTTGCCCACATTGCGTCTGTGCATTATGGACAATGGATTTTCAATCAGACAGACTGCCCTCCTCTGCTTAGAATCAAGTAGGTTTATCAAGTATTGTGGGGCTCCAGCCCAGAGGTGGCTCCCAAATTCAATTGTTGGGCGTACTTGAGATTTGTATAGATTTATTAGCTGGTAGCAGAATCTTTGTTTGTTGGAAGCCAGATTTGCACGGGTTTCTATAGAGCCCCGATACTTGAGCAGGTCTGATAAACTTACTCCAAAAATGTTAATAGGGTCTTTTTTTAGGAGTGAGTTTCTATTAAATTGCACCAGATTTATTTATTTTATTTATTTATTGATTCTTTACATAGTATCTTTTTCATAAAGTTATAATTTTTAACCTCACTAGGACAAGCCTGTGTTGAGGTAATGATGGCCTGATTGATCTCCCTCTTTGCAGAAATCAGACAAGCTTGGGTTTTTGAGACGTTGAACCTGGCTAGCTTGGCCTTACGCGGTGGTAAACTTTTTGTCTCAAAACTTCCCGAGCCGAAAATACAAAAATAATGTTACTGCGTATTCAACAGTTTTCAACAAATTAACAACAGGAACCAATTTTTTCATTTTGACTTATTTTGAAGGTTAAAATCATCAATGTAATTTATCATTCTAAGAAGAAGATCATACTAATAAATCTAAACATAACATGAAAAGGAACAAGATAGAGAAAAATAAAAAGATAGTGATAATCGATCTAGGAATCAAACCCAGGATGTCTTTACTGGATGTTTTACCGGAAGAGGCGTCTTAATCAACTTGTCAAGTTTCATAAGTCTGTTACTCTAGGACACACTCCCTTAGATTCATACTCACCCCTAATTCCTTTGTTTTTCCTTCCGAGAAAGTCCTCTCGTTCCTTTCCGTTAACTTTTTGTTATTGGCGCATAACATACTTTTTTATTCCAAAATTATGTTTTTGTAAATTTTAGCGTCTTACAAGATAATGTATTCATATATTTATAAAAATAGTACATAATCTACCATATGTGGTTTCCCGCGATTTTTAAGCGTATCGTTAAGGATAAGCTGGCGTTTATTATTTAATCCACACATTATATCATTTTTTTTATTTATAGCATCAGTTTTCGACATTAGAAATAACAAGAGTGAGCTGGTCCATAACTCTGAATAAATAATAAAATAAATATATCAATCTCAACTAAAAACCTCCTAAGATTCTTATATTCATAATTAATGTTGTTTTCCGAATATTCTAGCTGTTGAACTGTCGAAAGTGTAGAATATCTTTAGACAAGTAGTTGATAATATTCAATTAAATATCTTGTTCCACTTCCACGAGAATAATTCCTTAAATAATTAATTATCATTAATTGAATGGTAGAAAACTCCGCTTCTCCAGACGATTTCTCCGTGACAAGTTGGTTCTGGGACGTAGTTCGAACAGTGGCGTGCATTGCTCTTTGATCAAAAGAGGATGTGTGTAGTTAGTAGTCGCAAATGTTGTATGCGAATCAATTTGTGGTTTTATTGTATTCAATATTTGACAAAAAATTTGGGGAGCTGTGGTTAACAGTTAAAATTGAAACGGGATTCTGAATTACTCCTGGTCTTTTCTATCGACATTATGTCTTTGAAGAACACTGCTGGTTATATCTGCACAAGCTTCCATAATAGACTCGATCTAAAGGCACTGAGGTTGAGGCACTTAAAGCTTTTCTTAACATACTGGTTATGTATAATAAATTGTTTCATTGTTACTAATGTCGGCGTGTAGGTACCATGTCAGACAAGGACAGGTAGTTGGGTAACAGGTAATTTAGGTGGAGTAATGCAGGAACAAAGGAGTAAGCACATAGTTGCGTCGACAGATATATATGTGTGTTTTTATGTGACTACAGCGCACGTCCCAACTGCTCCCAACCGTCTGGTGCCAGAGAGATTATACTCACTAGGACAAGCCTGTGTTGAGGTTAATACTATATGGTTCGGTTTTCTAGGGGCAGACGCATCATTTCAATATTTATGGGCTGTACATCACTGATTTCTAGCTTTGTAGTTCGAGGGAAGGAGGAATTTAAACAAATAAAAATTTTAGAAAAAACTTTTAATAAAAGCGTTGGGGTGTTAAATGTCATGTATAAATTATTGCCTGGTCTGTTGAGACCCTCTCTGGTTAAGGTGGGGCTATGGAAAAGATTGTGCTGTTATTTGCTATTTTTTGTTCTGAAATAAAAAGAGTTTGCTAGGAGCAATCATATAATATATTTATTTAAACCAAAACATATTGTGTATTAGTAATCAGCATTTGCAAAAATAAATATCAAACAATCATCATACCCGTGGACCCGACGTAAAACTGAGTTAATCTAAAAAAACAACGTAGAAAGTACGTGGAACAACTCGGATGGGCAGAAGGCAGGAACAAGATCTCTTGTACGTCACGACCTTGTATGATCACCCACAGCAACCCGCGGAGCTAATTAAAAGGGCAAGTAAGGTCATAAAGCGAGGGTGCCTGCCAACGTGCTGGTAGATGGCACACGTCGAGGCCTTTTCCATCGAGAGGACCCACCCATAAGGCATTTGCGTGAACGACTCAGTTTCGGGGCGCATCCGCGTGATTATTAAATACGTTTTCCATCATCTCCAGCGGCAGACGGCTTTCGATTAGCAAGGAAAAGCAAAACTCCCGGTGTCTCTCAGCACACTTTAAATTAAAAAAACGAAAAGAGAGTACTCATTTTGAAAACTCAAAATATCACGACGGCACGCGGCACAATCATCCTTAACAACAAGGATTGACCAAAAGTTAAAAAAATAAGTCAATAACTTTAAATATGATTTAAGATTTTCACGGCCAAAAGTATTTTCGTTATTTTTTTTTGGGGTTTTATGCCGTGTTGCGCTAACTCCTTCTTAATCCAACGTTTCGGACAGCATTGCAGTGTCCATCATCAGGGCAGATTTGTTATTATTAGATGGGCTAAAGAAGGAGTTAGCGCAACACGGCATAACACCCCAAAAACGAATAACAAAAAAACGTCAATAACTTTGATTATGTGACATAATCGAATTTTCATCGCGCCCCAAACGGCGAGAATTCAAGTAGTGCCTCACTAGCGGAAACGGTGACAAAATTCACGAAAAAATGTTGCCAGTCAAATTCAAGCTTGTGAATTTATTCCTTCACTGGCCAGTTAAAGTCAGGAAAAATAATTATAATCGACAATAGTAATTATTTTCCTGACAAAATCTACTGGTTTCGTGGGATTTTTTAAAAAATTAAAAAGAATGGTACTTTAAATTTTACATAGGAATGTAAAGTATATACAACATTATTAATAAATCAATACATTTACACTACAATCACAAAGCGCATATTTATTTATGTTTTTAAAAAGATATACAAACTTTCCCGGGTTACGAATAACCTGACCATATTTGAAAATCTTCTACTACATCTACAGAAAGCGGAAATTATTGCTTGTGTTGTGATGAATATATAAATGTATAGATTGTTTGTTTGCCTCAAAAAGCAAATATACATCCAGATATAAATGCTTAAATCCTTAACAGTATCAATAAATATAACTACTGTTTGTGTACTTCTGTTCTTTACAAGTTCAAAAGGGTTATATTAAAACAACCAAATTATTACAATGAAGTAAATGGACAGTTTAACCCTTAGGTATTTATTATTTATTTCTATGCTCGTACACAGTAAAGAGATAAATAGATAATAAGTAGAATTAATACAAAATGTTAAGTATTACAAATTTATGAATAAAATTAATATTAACTTCTTACATTAGCGATAATTTATTATGAATACAATTTACATGTTTGATTTGGGGTAAATAAATGGGGTTTGAAAAAATTGAGTACATTTAATTGTAATTTGTTTTCAAATGTTTCTGGCTTTCACCCTTCGAGGGTTTCTAGGTCATCATATCAAATTATGGAGAGGGAAAGTTAATTTATATATCAATTATATTTAAATGGCCAAAGTTCATAATTATGTGGAACATTGGAGTCGAGTTCATACTTAGAAGGGATGGGATGTTGAACGGTGGGAAGACAATTTTAAATAAGGCTTGATAGAAGAGAGGATATTTGTTTGGAGAGGGACAACCAAAAAATATGTGATCTAAAGTTTTACTTCTAGACCACAAAAATTACAGTCTGGGGAGTCAAGCACGTAGAAAAAAGTAAGAAGGAAAGGAATAATGTCCAATCTCACTCGAAAGTTTTCAGTCTATGATTTAATTTTTATTTTTTTATATCACCAAATTCAAATTCGACAATGGTAATTGGTAATAGGTAATTTACTAGACGAGTACACACTGTGATTAACATATGTTAAATAAATAAAAATGTATTTTAATCTTACTTTTAATATTTTTATTTCTATTTTCTTTAAAATACCTTTTTGTTTTAAATTTTTATTTCTAATGTGGTTTCAGTAATAATAATTAGCATTTTTTATAATTTTTGTTTTACCATTACATGTCCTTTTCCCTTATCTTTTATATTTTGTTATTCTTACATAAATCATGTACGACTTCCATAATACGGGCATGAGCCTAGTATGGTAGTTGAGTAAATCACCAAAAATATATTTTTTTAAATTTATAAAATACAAAATAGATTAAGTGAGGAATTTTTTTTTGAAAAAAAGAGAACTTGTTAAAACCACGGTTTTAATAGGATAGTCCTTTTTATTTATTACCCATTTATTTATGCATTAATGTTATATTTTTAAAGTAGAACTAATTTAATTTGAATACTATTAATAAATTACATGTTTGATCAGTATTAGTTCTATAATCAACGTGAACGGTCGCGCGCAGCGAAGTAAAGTATTGTCGCAAAAATTGCAAGCGCTGCCGAGCGCCGAGCGATTTGCGCCGAGCGCAGCGATTTTAACACATTATGGACACGGCCATTGATAATATAAAAAATGAAATACAAAAAATTACAACAGTGAAAGATTCGAAAGCAAAAACGAACCTTGAACAAAATGTTTATATATTAGAAGAGCTTTGGAAAACTGAAAAAATTAAACACCAAAAAGAAATAATCAAACTACAAAAAAAAATTATCGAAAATTACGAAGAACTTACGAAGAAAATTGAAAAAGTCGTAGAAAAAAACAATAAAATACCATCTTACGCGCAAGTTCTAACATCAAATAAAAAAGAAATTTCAAAAGAAGAGAGGTTCTCTATAATAATATCATCAACTAAAAAAACAACAAAAGCTGCAGAAATATGTGATAAGATACAGAAAGACATCAAACTAGACCAACTTAAAATTGGAATAAATGGATTAAGAAAAACAAATAAAGAGCAAGTAATCATATCCTGCCCAAAAAAAAAATATACCAACACTCTTACGGAGGAAATTAAAAAACTCAATTATAACTTAGAAATAAATGAAATAAAAAAGAAAAAACCCAAATTAATTTTGAAAGGACTCAAATCGAACTTGACGGAAGAGGAAATAGTAAATGGGATACTCACACAAAACGAAGGGATTCAAGACATTGTAACGAAAAACGAAGAAAATAAAATAAATTTGATTACTGAAATAAAATACAAACATTCTAAGAAATACCAACATGGTACTCGGGATCAAGAAGATGAAGAACAAAACAAATTCTCGAACTATATCGTGGAAACCAGCGGTACAACACGAAAAAATTTGCTATCCTTGGAAAAGATAAATATCCAGTACCAAAGGGTTAACATAGTGGATTGTGATCCTTTAACCCAGTGCTACCACTGCTGCAAATTCATGCACACAGCCTCCAGATGCCTAAATCGAATGAATCCATCGGTGTGCCCGCATTGCACGGGTGATCATACTTTTGCTAAATGCCCTGAAAGAGAAAAAACACCGGTTTGTGCAAATTGCACATCGCAAAATAAGAAATATGGCGGGAAAAATAAAACAGACCACACAGCTTTCAGCAACTTATGTCCCTACAAAAATAAAATGCTGAAAGTAGCAAGAGACAGAATAGACTTCGAAGAAAAATGACAGATTTTTTATATAACGCACTAGACGAAAAAAATAATATTGACGAAAAAACATATAACAGCTATCAAGAATATTGTACCCACCAAAACGACCTCAATCTCAGTCCTTTAATTCTACACATGAATATAAGAAGTTTGGAACGAAACATGGATGAATTTTTGACAACAGTAAATAATGATCTCAGGAAGCCCGCTTGCATTGTGTTAACGGAAACACATTCAAGTGGCGAAGTGGCGTACTATATACCGGGATATACCTGTGTATCTACTACAAACCGAATTAACAAAAACAGTGGAATCGTTATGTTCGTACAAAATAATTGTGACATATTGTGCGAGGAAGAAATTAATGTGAATGGAACAAACTGCTTACATGTACAAATGAAGTGTTATAACAAAAAAATTGATATTATCTCTCTATACAGAACGCACTCGTCTACTGTATGTTTGTTTATAGAAGAATTAAGACATGTGTTATTAAACTACAGAAACGCGAATACAATAGTTTTAGGTGACATTAATTTAAATATATCGCACGATTATACATCGAACGATAAAGATAATTACCTAAATATGATGGCGGAATTGAATTATGTGTCGTGTATTAACTCTTACACCAGAAACGTCAATGGGCAACGTCCATCATGCATTGATCACATTTTCACAAATATCAAGGATATAAATAATTTAAACTCGGGAATTATAAAAACCTCAATTACCGACCATTACATGACTTTGCTACACTACAATTCAATAATACCTCAGGCGATAAACCAACATTGCGGACAAACTGCTAATAATAAGAAAGAAATATCTATTGTTAATATCGAATCTTTGAAAAATAAATTGTCATCTGAATTATGGTTAGATATTATCCGAAGTGAAAACGTCAACGAGTGCTGTAAAATATTTGAAAATAGATTAACGAACTTTATAAATGATTCAAAAAAAATTATTCCAAAAGGAAATACAGCAAAATTTCGTAAAATCAAACCGTGGATAACACATGGGCTTGTTGTGTCCATAAGACACAAAGAATGGCTTTATAAAGAAACAAAAAAAAAAACACTAGACATTAAATTAAATGTTCATTTTAGAGAATACAAAAATAAATTAACCACGCTCATAAAAAACACGAAAGAAATTTATTATAAAAACAAACTTGATAATTCTGAAAATGACAGTAAGAAAGTTTGGAATATAATCAATGAAATCATGGAAAATAAACAAAAAACCAAAAGTAATACTATTAAGAGTGTAATACAAAACAATAACATAATTAACTGTATTGAAGAACCTAAAAAAGGAGCAAACGCTTTTAATGATTTCTTTGCAAATATAGGAAAGAGTCTAGCAGAAAAAATTACCGTGAAAAAAATAAATAATATGTATATTGAAAATATTCCGAATATAGAAACTAAACTTGAACTCTTCGAACCAACCAATCCGTCTGAAATTGTACGAATTATATCAAAAATGCGAGGTGATTCTGCTCCGGGATTTGACGGTCTCACCGTAAAAACACTAAAAATCATTAAAAATTATGTTTCTACACCAATCTCTCATATTATAAACAATAGCTTTAAGACAGGAGTTTTCCCGAGCACGTATAAGAAAACCATAATCTCTCCAATATTTAAGTCCGGTAGCCCGGAGGACATTTCTAATTATAGACCCATTTCACTCTTATCTAATATATCGAAAATTTTTGAAAAAATTGCTAAAAAAAGACTAACTGCATTCTTAAATAAAAACAAAATTATAAATGAAAATCAATTCGGTTTCACAGAGGGAAAAAGTACCCAAGATGCCATTGCAAAAATTTCATCTAGTATTCAGAGTACCCTGGACAAATCAAATAAATGTATAGGAATTTTTATTGACTTAAAGAAAGCATTTGACAGTATTTCCCATGAAAAACTTATATTAAAATTAAAAGAAAATGGCATTGACCACTTAGCCCTTAAATGGATAGAAAGCTACTTAACAGAGAGACCTCAAATTGTAAAATTAAACCAAACTTTTAGTACACCACTAACAAGTACATTTGGCATTCCTCAAGGCACGGTCCTCGGACCATTACTATTTTTAATGTATGTAAATGACATTTTCCAACAGAAAATCAAAGGTGAATTAATCTCTTATGCTGATGATACTGTTTTATTAATAAAAGGTCAAACATGGGAACTAGTTAACAAACTTGCAAATGAATGTATTAATATCTTAAAATCATGGTTTGATAATAACCTACTCACACTTAATGCTAAAAAAACAACATATGTATTATTTTCACTACAAAAAATACCTAAAGACAAAGTAAATATCATAATCCATGATGAAAATTGTGACAATGTCAACTGTAAACTACTTAATCCTATGTGTACTGTAATCAACTCTTCTTCTGAAATTAAATATCTTGGTGTGATCATCGATGAAAATCTGAAATGGAAAAGCCATATTAGGGAGTTAGTAAAGAGAATAAGGAAATGTATATATATATTTGTTAGGTTAAGAAATATTTTAAATGTGAAAATACTAAAAAATGTATATTATGCTCTTGTCCACTCCCTGCTTATTTACGGAATCATAGGTTGGGGAGGATCTTATAAAAACAACCTAAACTCAGTAAAAGTCTCGCAAAAAATTATTATAAAAGTAATACTTAAAAAAAACTCTACTTTCCCAACAAAATTGCTTTTTAAATTGTTTCCAGTACCAAATATTGATGATATATTTAAGCAAACTTCCATTATAAAAATGTGTAAAGAAAAAAATAACACAGAATATCAAGAATTTTACAAACTCATGAGAAATGGAAATCAATTTATTACGCCAATCTTTAAAACAACTCAAATGCAAAACCATTATATTTACCAAGCCATAAAAAACTACAATAATCTCCCTTCCGAATTGCGCTGTATTACGAACCAACAAGAACAAATAAATAAAATCAAACTTTTTTTCCAAAAAAACTTATATTAAACAAAAATAAAAATATATATATATTATTATTATAATATATATTATTATTATTATATCACATTATGAATTATGAATCTAAGTAAGAATCGTGGCTCCCTTATCAGGCACAAGAGCTCCTCTTTTCTGATAAGGTATACATGACCAATTATGAACCTTAATATTATATTTTGCAAAATATGTATGTATTAATGTAACCCATATGATGTATATTAAAATAATAAAAAAAAAAAAAAATAAAAATTGTGGTAAATAGGTTTCGGAAAAATTGTGTATCTTTACTACATGGAGAAAATTTACCGATATGATATATTGTTAATTTATTAAAAATCTGGTATAATTATTCGTTTTCCTGTGGAAAACGGGACTAGAGGTCGAATGAATTGACAAATTTCATAACACAATATCAGTAAAGCACGAATATGTTATGAGTAAGTCGGAACACGTGTTATTAAAATTTAAATACTGTCGCATCTCGTCCATTATATTTATTCAGACTAGGCCACCTGCGTGAACACGTGTATTTATATGTGTAAATATATTCTAAATGTCTAATATTTCATTAGGGGATGGTTATGCAGTCATATTTTCAACAGATTCTCGATAAAAAAAGCTGTACTCATTTTCTCCTTGTACCTTTAATATAATATTATGTTTCCTATAAAAACCTCACCCACCTTTTCTTCCTCCTCCCTTACCTATATCTGTCTACCGTTGCTTCTCTGTATTTCACCTGACAAAATAGAAGGTATATTATATACAGCCTCGGACACTCAAATCGACCGCAATGAACAAGGGACACCATCAAATAATACAAATAAAACTGGGATTTACCTTTATATCACTTTGGTGAAGTTTTCTCAGTATTTCATGACACCAAAGGGTTTATCTGTGAACAAAATAACAGATTTATGAGACGAGAAGACGAAATAAATAATAGAAGATTAATTACTATTAGAAAAATTGAAAAACATATTGAATATTATTTAAGTCTACCGAATTTACGAAACGGAACACTATTTTCTTCAGAAATCGAATAAAAAAGCACCGCTACCTTAATCCAAGGTGGTTATATAAATCATATTTTTTGCCCTGTAAATAGAATCATAAAAAAGTGAAAAAGTAATGGTAGCTTCATCTTTCGAATTCGGTACATGTTTGTTAATATTTAAAAATTCAGCTTGCGTGTGTTTGCGCTCGTAAAACTCGAATAGTAGTCGACCGATATCGCTAAAATTTTCAAAGTTTGTTCTTATTAGTGCCAGGAGTGTTTAGAATGGTAGATAATATCTCTACGCCGAATGAGATACGGAGACGAAATTAAGTTGATGAAATGTAGTTTTTTTAACAGTAACATTGTGATATACAGTAGTGAATGGTGGAAGAAGTCGGAGACGCCCGAGACATTCGCACAACAAAAATTAAGTTAAAAGATCAGGTCACAATGGCCGAGTGGTTAGAAGCGTTGTCCCGGTAAGACAAAGATCCTGGGTTCGATTCCCAGTTGCGACCGTTACTTTTTTTATTTTCGATTTATTGTTCTGTTTTATGTTTCGTTTAGATTTATTAGTATTATCTTTGTCATCAATGATTAAAGTTAAATACTTTTTATCATCATAATATAATATTATATATAGTTTATTTGCAGCACAGCATAGTTTAACATACTTTCAGGAAAGGCCGATTTAGAATTGAAACGTAGCTTGAAATGACTTTAGCAATGTTTGATGACCAAATCTGAATAGTCAGGTGCTTCACCACCTTCTTCTTCTCTACCTCCTTTTCTTCCCCACTACATATACCCCAGTTGGGGGTGCCATAGTATCACTGGTTTGGAGCAGTTATAAAGCACAGCCCTCGCCTATATACAAATTTATCAAATACATTTTACATAGAAATATGATCCACATTTTTCCATCACCATAATAGCGGAAAATGTGTAAGAACAATATACATATTTACGAGAATACGTTCACAATGGCGCACTCCGTCAGATGTTACATTAATAATAGGTTGGTAAATGGTGAGGGTGCTCAGACAGAATAAATATTGTAAGAGAAATGCTTCTCAAATTACATCGTCATTATATCAGATATTAATTGGAAATATTAAATTACCCAAGACATCCATCTATTCGCCTGGTAAACATAAGGATAAAGGCGAACGTGAAATGGGAATCCTAATTAAATCAGCTGCTATTTGGCATTTAAGAACAATAATTTATGATAAGAAATCTAAACCAACAGAACGTTATTATAACAAATAATAAAAATGATCTATCATACTAAATAGATTCCATTTTATTTATAACATTGGTAAATGAATATTTTGAAGCTTTTCTAGCATAAGATTGATGAGTCGGAATCCTTAACCTAAGACCTTTCTTCCACGGGGATTTAAGTATCCTGCCGATTACCGCCACACATCTGCACGGGGGTTCATACGCAGGTAAACATTTTGTAAACTCGTCGGCGACACCAGTCTCACATTTAAACATGTCGTCAATTGTTTCAGACATTTTGTAACAATGCGTGTGCTTTAGATCAATGTTAGGAACAAAACAGTCAACAAAGAATGATATCATGTAAAAATTGCGGCTACAGAAACTGATGAGTTGTGATCTTTAATTGGATCTCTAATTTAATCTTTAATTGATATATCTCATTGATTAAACTCAAATTGATTTGATACTTTAATATTAGTAAACATTATTTGAGATTTTCAATAGTAAACTTAGCATTTTGTACCTACAATGAATTAGAAATATAGAATTACCGTGTAATATTTATTTGGAAATTACTACACAAAACATTATATTCTATTATATTTATTAAATCTCCTTTAATAAAAAACAAAGTGAAATATAAAGAAAAAAAATGTTTTAAATGAAGCTAATTTCTAAATTATATTTTTATTTTAATATGACAACAACTGTTTTCGAAAAATATAAAGATTCATCACAAATTACAAAAATAGCACACGAATATTCCGAACTATCAAAATATTTTTAAAAAAAAGTTTATTTTAAGCTATGTTTACACATTGTATAATAACTACCAGACATATGTTTATAACTATCTCTTTCAAACACAATTATATTCATCGTATTGTCTCTGTCAGTCGGTCTCGGACATGACACAAACCTCCAGTTAGCGAAATTACGTCTGCGTAATATTAGGCCATAGGACTATAGTGTCATCTTGTTTATTGTATGGCGCTAATAGAGACAGAAGTTGGGTCAGCGTGCTTTTTGACCGAGCATAGGTAGATGCAGAATGTGAAGAGCTTCTAACTGAAATGTTAGATTTCACTACTCGCCAAACGCCAATTTTTCGGCAGTATTCAAATCAATTACTGTCAGTATTATCTTGATTTGTATAAAATTTAATAAATATAAACGAGAATTATTGTCGTCTTATAATTTTGGGGGGTCATGGTCCTATTGACCTGAAGGTTCAGCCGCCCATGGTTGTGAGTGAGTTTATGAAAGCATTCTAGTTATGAAGTTTCGAGAATTCAATAATTGGTGGAGACTCGACTCTAGTGATTTCAGTACCGACGTGTACAGAATGTGTGCGACAAGTCGTGCGATATGAGTGCACAACATGAATATCGGCTACTACGTATTCCTGTGGGAAAAAGGCATTAGTGCATAAGCGCCCTTTAACTTTTTTTTTTATTTTTTTTTTTTATAGTGAATACCTCACAAGAGTCCCAACTGCTCCCGTCTGGAGCCAGTGAGACTATGGCATCCCCAATTGGGGGATGTTGTGAGGCTGAAGGTAAGTGGGGAAGGGAAAGAGGAAGGTGGGGAAGTACCTGGCTATTCAGATCTAGTCACTAAACACGGCTAAAGCCATTTGGAGCAACGTTTCAATTCTGAATGGTGGTCTTACACCAGGGCGATACTGGTAGTATCTTCCACTCTGGAACGTGCCGCAAATATACTATATATTATTTTAATTAATTAATTGTGAAATAACACAAATTAATCAAATAAAATTTATTTGCGCACGCCGGGTTCGAACCCGCGACCTTCGGAATGGCAGTCCAATGCGTTACCACTGGACTATGCCGGCCGTCAAATAAAATAAATTCTCTTTCTAAAATATTTAGAACAGCGTTTAATAACGTTTTATAAAATGATAGGTAGTTTTTACTCTATGTATCTGATTTTGTCGGACATTTCAATAGATGAAGAAAGGTTAGTCGAATTTATTTGTAAGAAAAATTCAAACTGCAAGATCTGCAATGTTGAATAGAGAGGATCAAATTCTAGAAAAAAGCTGTATAGAAAATAGTAGGTATATGTGTTTAGAGAGATACAGCCAATATATGACATCTAAAGTTCACATTTCTAGACCATGGTAAGTACAATCCAAATGTTGAATTTCAAGTTGTACTTGTAGGGACACATTTTGTCAATGGGACTGGTCACAATGCTAATCTTCTGATGTCTTACCTAGAAAGAAAATGTATGAAGGATTTAAGTATATAACTTGCATGCACATCTGCGTCACTTAAGTCACGACTTTATGAGAAAAATTTGAGCTTAAAAACTTAATATAGCGTATATTTTTCAAGATGTGAAAACTGTAAAACTTTTTTCAAATGTGGCAAAGTTACTCCTTAAGGGGTAAAGTAAAGCGAGGTTCTTAACTGTCCAGAGCAGAGTCTATTCCCTGTCAGAAACCGTCCAGAACTCTAGTTCACTTATTGTACATATTATTTTGTATGGAGTACCTCCGTATCGCATAATACAATAAACTTTATATTGATAAGTTCCAAAGCTTTATTCGATTTGATGATAGGTCTGGTCCTTACCCCTACCCGAAAGTACCTACTTTCAAATTAAATAATTCTACTTTAATTCGTTTTCAATGAGTTATGTTATGTCAAGCAATATCAATAATTCTTGTTTATCTTTTTCCTCAAAAATACCACAGATATAAGCACGGTTATATTTAAGGCACAATCATTTGATAACGACCTTTTTCGTGTTGACGGAAAAAACTTAAAACTTCCAAGCCTTTGGTACGCCGCAAAGGTTAAAATATGATTGGCATATTTTATTCATTACGATGGATCTTCAGTTAAAATCCAGGGAATTATTTTCACGTTTGAGGTTTGCCTAAATAAATACTTACTCGTAATTCGGGCATTATTAATTTTGCTATCGGTATGAAAGTGAAATCGCTGATATCCTTGTTTAAACCGGTTCCATGGCAACTTAGGACAGTGGCAATTCAACACACTTTTGGAAAATGATATACATAGTCATTAAAAGTGATGAAAAAATTCCTGCACACATAACCTAACGCAACCTATTTAACCCAGTTTTTTCATCACTTTTCATGACTTTTTAATAGCGTGTTGTCCTGAGTTGCCCGGTTACCGAACTTATAAAGGTTTCGCAGCTTTCAAATAAATAAAACTAATTTTGATTGTCGGTGTGTGCATGGATGCGTGATGTGAAATATTTCTGCGTAGTGCGTAAAATTATTTAAGTTCAATGAACTTTTAATTTAAAAAATTGGTACTGATGAGTATTAAATCATAACAGACAAGCGATAAAATAAGTAATAATATTATTTTATTACCATAATTCTATATTTGATACATGTATTACTTTAGTTTTTGTCTTTTCGACAAATCAAAATCTGAATTTTTAAAGTACAAACGGAGTTCATTTGAGTGGTAAATTATTGATATTTTCCAATTAGTTTTTGATATGCAATGACCCTGAGGAAAATATTGTATTAATACCTTCAGCTTTAGAATTTCTTCGGGACATCACTGGTACCTATATTTATAAACAATAAACGGTTTTATATCAAACAAAGTTTCGAAAACATTTTCGCTTCAAAAGGCAAGCGTGAGACTCGTTTGAAGAATAAGACATTCAGTTCTTCCCGAGTAATAGCCGCTTTTTCTGAAATTTTTCATCTTACTTCTTACTTTATACGTCATAAAATATAAAACATGCCATGCCGATACCGGCAATAAAGCTAAGAAACAAACATGATCGGAGGCAATAAACAAGCGAGTACACCCCTCAAAAGGAACTCGAACCGCGTTTAACATGCCTTTGAGCTGTTCATTCGATTGTTTGTTTGCTGGTGTAGTTACTTTCCCATAATAAAGCCATAATTAGCTGGTTACTCCGCTGTAAAAGTCTTTAATATATTATTTGTTTAGTGCAACTCTTTAGGTTAATGGAGTATTTTGGTACAGATGACGTTAGGAATTCATGCCTTGGGCGCTTCGCCTTTAATTAAATTTTCACAACAAACTTATCATTAGTGTTAACAATTATTATTGAAATTAGACTTTTCCCAGTAAATAATGATCATGTATATTTTTGTGTTAACTACAAGCCGGTTGTCTAGACCAACTTCAAACACATGGATCAATATTTGCCAAGTTAATATCACACTTTTACACCATTTTAAATATTCCTACGACCTTGCATCGGTCAACCACAAAACGCAAATTTTTTTTTGTGATTCTTTACAGAGCTTAAGTGGAATAATAGTATCCATATTACTTGAAAAATGTCCGAAGCAGGTCTAGAATAGTCCAGTTTGTGTCAATTGTTGACCAGTTAGGGAGGCGGGTTTGGGTAACGCCGCCCGGGGAATCATTTCTAATACATATTAGATTATATAAATATTAGAAATGTTTGGCAAACCTCTCCTCGAATACAATAGCTCTGTATAAATAATAAAATATCAAAATTTGGGAGGTGGGGACGTGGTTCGCTACGCTTGGTGATTTAGCAGGGGTGCCCGGGTTCATCGGGTAAGGTGTGTTCAGGATGCGCCTGCCCATCACCTGTGTGACGTGCCAGATCGGGAGACACTGGTTTGGGGAGACCCTTTGACCTCTCCATCTGGTCTCTCAGCCCATCGCCTTGCGTCGCAGTGGGAGGGATATATTCATACGACCGTCACTCCTGGACACATTAATCCCTAAATTTCTACCCGCCCCTCATACCCTTTTCCTTCCCAGAACTTCTTCTCCTTCCTTTCCTTATAAAAGACCCCCCACACAGCATCCCAAAAGATGACATATGCCCTGAGGGAAAATATATAATGGCCTCCTGTGTGGAGTTAATGAAAAAAAAATATAACATACGAAAGCAAATTAAAGATAAAAAAAGTTTTAAGCATGGGCTATACCGGAAAGTATTGGCAACTAATAAACTCCGTCAGGTATTTACATACAATTTATGTTAGGTAGGTAACTCAAAATGTCTAATTGACCCGTTCAGACCATGTGTGTATTTGAAAATACACATACTAAACATTTTTTTCCTCCCTATGTAGAGCAAATAGAAATTGGCGGTTTTCGTTTTTCATTTGCGGATTTTAGCTACTAGTTTAGGCGTGAGCCATGTTTATATTTTAAATTGTGATTTATGTGTTCCGTCTCAACCGAATGTTTTTTCCACATTTTTTAAAAGGTTTTTTTATCAATCTTTAATTTTGATGTAATTTGTTTTAATTGATAAATGTTATATTTTATTGTACACAGCGTACGATTTGTAATTTTATGGGTCCTCCGAGTCCTAATGTTCTTTCAAATGATATCAGCAAAAACTATTGAAAAAAAAACACACACTCGTAGGCAAATTTTCAAATATTGTTGCCAAGCAACAAATATGTTCTACAACTGCCGGTTTTAATTCTCGTTTGGGGTTAGGCGTCACGATTATTCAAAAACTTGGATCGCGACTTCGCCAGGAACAACTAACTTCAAAATAACAAAATTCATAATTATATTGATCACGGGTGAAAGTTGTGGACCGTGTGACAGTTGAATTCTCTCTCTGGCTTATTTTGAATGCATTGCGATTTGCAGCTGAGTTTTATTCAGTAGTTGAAAACTGACAAGCGGAATTCTCGTGAGAACTGCATTGCCAACGTAGTCTGAAGGTTTAGCGAGGCGGTGGGGGGAGAAGGTGGTGCTAGGGGGTGGGGGTGTATTGTTAACCCGCTCGCTTTGCAGGGGAGTTATATCATTTGTTAAGTGTTAACTGGCAAGGGAAGCGCATGTTATATGCCGAGCAGAGGCGGAATAAGGATACTTAAAAATATAAATGTTCGTTTTTGGATTGTAAGTATAAACGGGTATCTGAAAAATCTCGTGAAGAGAACACTTATTCATGCAAACTTTTCATAAGTGTTGTAACGTACAGGACAGATAATAACTATTGTTTATTCAGTTAAAATAATAAGAAAGCGGGATTATATTGTACGCTTCGTACATGGGAATGTGGTTGGCAAAAGAAGGGTAGGTAATATTTGTTATTTGTTTGTTCTATCAAATTGCAGGTTGATTTGATATCGTTAAATACGTAAATAACTATAAAGTTGTTTATATTTTGGTAGAAAATAGTCATTTTGTGGTTTTCGTATTAATTAAAATCAAACAATCACTTTGTTTATCACCACGAAATTTAATTGTCCATGACCTGGTTTTGGAATTTTCCTTAGTCATAGAAAATGAAATAAATAAATTTCCATGGTTACAAACAAAGTAATTATTTGATGTACACATTATACTTTTGTAACTTCTTTCATCAGGAGAGATATAAAGTTTATTTTTATGTAAATACCGCACAAGAATCCCAACTGTTCTCAACCGTCTAGGGCCAGTGAGACTACGATATCCCCAATTGGACAATATTGTGAGGCTGAAGGTAGTTAGCAGAAGGAGATAGCAACTAGGAAGATGGAGAAGTACCTGACTATTCAGATCTGGTCACCAAACACGGCTAATGCCATTGTAAGCAAAGTTTTAATTCTGATTTGCGGTCTTTCCCCAAGGCGATACTAAGAGTATTTTTCACTCTGGGACATTTTTTTTATTTCTTTATACACCTAAAAAGGCCTTTACATAAAAGTGATACATGATGCAGTGTACATAGGATAATATCTGTATTATACAGGAAATACCAACAGTATATAGACATCCTGTAGGTGATTTTATCTAAATATACCAATAGTACCCCCAAACTTGTTGCCCAAATCACGCATCCTTTTTTTAGTGAGTGTGTCTGATAGTTGGTTGTGTATGTGCTGCAGAAAAATTAAACATTTAATGTTAAGTTCTTATTCGTTACAAGGATTTTAATAGTGAACTGACGTGATTCATAAATTCTTGACAAATAAATTTCATAAAATTTGAAAACATACCAATCTGAACAAAATACAAAGAGACGAAGGAAGGGTTCTTCCGAAACCGGTAGAGTGAAAATAAAACTATAGTGGTCAAAAACAAATTTATGTGTTTTTATTGTAAAATACAAACTAGTCGTTATCGTTGTACTTAACCAAATAAAATGTCTCAAAACATCATCCACCAAAAAACACTTATCAGGAAATCCAATATTTGCATGTTGATCTTTAACTGGCTCTAAGAATCATTACATTGTGTTTTGAAGTGTTCTGGAGTTGAACGAAGTCCGTGTTATTTCAGACGCAGCTAGCAAACACATTTTTCGTCTTTTAAAATCTGCTGTGAAAACATCTATCGATGTGATGCCACTATCGAGATTTCATTACAACATTTATATTAGTTCTAATTTCACGCTCTAAATTAAAAAGTCTTAAAAAAACTGAGTCTGTTTGGATGGTGGTTCTGTCGTCTTTTTCCACTCGAGCGTTATAAACAATTATGCTAAGCATATTATGCTAAGTTTGCAAAAACGTTTTGAGCGATTGCTTGCCATAATGTGCCAAATTTATACAACCTAAAAATATGGGATAGATGGTAAAATCTTGTTGGATTTATTGGATCTAAACCTCACTAAACAGTTCTGTATGTTTCAATATAAATATTTTGAGGAATGGTAATTCAGTACTTTTAACACTTTTGTTCAGTTTGCAATGTTTTCTGTGTATTTCAAATGCGCCATATACCTCTTATTTTGTTTTAATTTTCCATAATAACAAATACTGTTTTAGAAACTAGATAAGATTATCTCTCTGGATTTTCTATTTAAAAGAAACATTACTAGTTCTAAATAAATAAAAATTTGATATCAAACTTGAAAAATGTCTTCGAAAACGCTAACCAAATTTTTATTTAATTTTTTACTCCAATCGTAAAAAAATAAGAGAAGTCGATATTTCGAGAACACATTCATTTTTATTAAGAATTTTTAAGAAAATTGTACCTTTACTTTTATCGCGACGCGAAATAATTATTCATTTTGGCTATTTTTAGCATTTTATTAATGGCATACAGTATTATACAAGGAAAACTGGAAAGAATTATTATTTCTCTTTCTTAAGTCAAAAATTACCTATTTCCGCATGATAGAAAAAAATATAAATACTTTTATAAAATATGGACGCCCGGTCATATATGACCCTAAAACGCTGGAGGGGTTAATTAAATGAAATATGGGAAAATATTTGAAAGATTATTTTGTTAATTCTGAATTTGAAAAATGAGATAAACAAATATGACGTTTAATAATTAGGTCGCAATGGTCAAGTTGGTTAAGACGCCTGTCCCGGTAATACAAGGGATCCTGGGTTCAATGTTTCGTTTAGATTTACTAGTATTATCTTTTAACTAGGCGTTTTCTTTAAGATTTAAATAAAACGTCTAGTCCTCTAAAAAGGTTCAGTGTCAGTTGATGTAGAATCTTTTTGGTCAGTTTTGAGAAAGGCGATTTTCTACACAATCGAAAAACCTTTCTCGAAATAGAAAGACTCTTTTAGGATTCGGTAGATAATCCAATTTTGAGATTACAATAAAATATTAAATTTAGAAAAATTGACATTGGTCCTTTTAGAAACTAGCTACAGAAATATTACCCCAAGGGTGCTTAAATTTTTCGATTTGCTAAGGAAAATATGGTGACCGGATAAATCATTACAATGATAATTCATCACATCTTTAAAAAGTTATATAAAGTCATGAAAAGTGATGAAACAAAAACATTATTAACTGGGTTAAGTAGGTTAGGTTAGGTTAAATTTTTTTTTTTCATCTTTTCTAATGACTTTATATCACATTTTAAAAGTGTGTCGAATTGTTACTGTGTTGAGTTATCATGGAACCGGAAAATATCTGAATTGTAACTAATAAGTAAAGTTGAATTTTTTTTGATTTAACTGATACCAACTATTCACAAAAGTTTTTAAATAATTATTGATGTAATTCATTACGAAATGACGTTAATTTTTTTAAGCAATTCTGCATTTATGTAATGTGTCAGCAGAATATGTGACGCCCAAGTGAAATAAAAAACCATACATTTATTTGGTATTACCTATATATTATGTAAGAGTATTTATTCGTGGGCTAAGTCTAGTGATGGAATATTACTCGACTAAATATAAATTCCCCAGTGTCAGAAATTATTTTTTTCACTAAGAAAGTTATTTTAAATGAGGTTGTCTCCTTTTAGTATTACTATAGTTAAAGAGTTAATAACGACAGTAAAATATTTTTTCGATGTAACTTTCAAAGAGAACTCTTGTAAAATGTACATATAGTACCTTGTTACTTCACATTCAATACAATACAATTCATCATTTTAATGGCAGTGCTGCAGTACTAGTGCGTCAGTCATTGTATGTAGGTACAGTGCCATAACACGCTGGCCGCAACATAGCCGCAACATAGCCACAACATGGCCGCAAATGTCAACATTGTTACGGCTTATATTTTCGGTACTTTTCGTTAGTTTCCACAAATTCAAAAGACCTAGCCTCAGCATGCTCTAATTAATATGATACATTTATTAATAACATGTAATTTCGTTGTTGGAGACATCTTCAATAGCTAGTCTGGGAATTTCACCATTTAAATGAAAATTCCCGTAATATTCCCCGTTTCGGGAATTCACCCATCACCAGATAAGTCAGAGATGAGGTATGACGTAGGTTAGGTAGTTAATGAGTTTGGCGTAATATTTCATAGAAAGAAGGAAGAAAGCAGATAACGAAATGAATGATGTGTGTGGGAAGATGGATCAGTCCAAGTTTGAGTGACATTATCACTCTTTTGTTATTTTTATTGATGACGTCACGACTGGTAGGAGTAATAACTATTATTGTGAAATAAAATGAAAATTCGACAAATAGATAGTTCTTGCAATTCGATTCCAGCGATTTTAAGAACGCGAATAAAAGAAAAATACGTAAACTAACTCGGCAACAGGGCACTTTCACTGTGTTTTTTATTCTAAAAAAAATGCGCTAGTGAAGATTATTTATTTTTATGTTGACGAATAAATATTCTATGATAAATAATATCTCATTTTTTTCATGTTCGGGAATATGTATGTTTATATATATATATGATCCTCATCTTATAAAACTGAGCTGAAAGTCCAACTTTCAGATTTTAAAAGTTTCTCAGATTGGCTTTAACTGATTCTTTTCTAGATCTGAACATCTAAGTGCACCCTCAGCTTCATCTGTTACTCCTCGACTTTTACTTCAGCCACACAAAAACCTGAAAATTTGGGGAGACCTTTGTATAAGTTCGTAGCAATAGGGACTCTTGTGCGGGATCACAATATAAAAATATTCTATGGTATGTGGGCTACGGAATTAACTCAAGCGCATAACCCCTCAAGCCGCGGAGAAACAGGTGTTACACAAATATTGGTTGGGCTCAAGAAGAACAGAAAACTAATATGGATTTTTCCATACATTATTCAAACAAAGCTAGTTTCCTTCGTGCTCTTGGTTTTTACGGAACATTCTGACTTAGTATCTACATAATAATACCTCAAAAAAAGACAGAACTACTTGAAAAGACAAGTACGAGTTACAGAGGCGTGCATTTCACACCAGCACGTAAGCAATACCCTACCTTACTCAAATATAAATATCAATAGTATTACAAATTGTAAAATTATTGCGAAACATCAATCTCTACACTTTCAAAAATACGCGCGAAATTCCAGCAACGAATTACGGGGTCGCACCCGCCTCTACAACCGCCCTGTTATAACGTGTCAAAAGCAGGAACTATATATGAAAAATTACGCAAATGACATGTTCAAAGCTTGTTGTCAAAAAATGTTGATGTGGGAACAATGCGCATTCAATGGAAGACTCGTTTTTGTTTTTGTCAAAAAAAGCTGTGCCTTTCGGTACAAATGCAGCAATCAGTGCTATATGTTGGTACCTCTATTAATTAGTATAATTTTAGAAACGAAACATAATGTTTTCCATTCATGCAATTGTGCTGTAAAAAAATATGAAAATTTTTAATGTACATTTTACAGTAATTTGCATGTAATGTGTGTATACATGAAGCGGTTATTTGGATATTATTTGATCAGTAATTCTAATCAATATCGGCTAAGCTTACAACTTCGCTATTATTGGTGAAAACTTACCACGTCAGTGATAAGATATATAATAAACTTATTCACTGTTTTTTTACACACCTACTCAATATGAACGCTACTGGAGTTACACGAACCCGTTGATACCCACTTAGGCACGTGTTTTCAGACAAATAATGCCGTATTCATATTTCATCTGAATACTAGGAACACTTAAACACTAAGTTCAAAACATTATGGAAATATCAATAATTCCACATAACATGATTTTTTCAGGAATATTTAAATTCTAATATATTAATGAAACGCAAGAATTCCTTTCTTGTTCATCTGAAGCAAATACTTTGTGATGTGACTGTAATTTGAAATTAAAAAGAAAAAACTTAGTAAACACCTATTTTTATACTTAATGCCGACCGAGTGTAAACGTAGCTTCTTCAGGGCAGTACAGTACTAAAACTACTGAAATTTAAAATTTACAAGTAACATGCATTACCAAAATATATTAAACATTCATATAGGGTTGCGAAAAATTGGGCTGAGCGCCAGTGGAGGAGGTAGTAGGAAAGGTAGAGGAAGAGAGTGCGCTTTGACAATAAGGAACAACCTAAGTACTGGACTTTTATTTAGGTTTGTTTGATTGTTGATGACTTTGCTATTAATGTTTTTGGCTTTACGAAACTCTAATGCCTCCAAGTTATCCAGTTTGAACCCTTTCGAGTTTCTATGTAGTAAATTGTCCGCTGTATTTTTTATTAAATATGCGGTCTGTTTCAATGAGATAGTTGAATTTTGGTCTGCGGTACCTTTTAAAGGTACCGCAGACCAAAACTTAATTTAGATTTTTCAGGACTATACTCTAGTCGGCCCTGTATGATATAAACGATGATGTAATTGGCGGTCCATCCTTTCTAAACATATTAGATCTTCTGATTGATATTTTAGAAAATATGATACAACGTAATAATATAAAAATTCGTTTAAAAGTAATAAATTTAAAATAATATTATTTAATGTATGTTGCCATACAATGTTGAAAAATATCGAAACCGTTCTGGGGTTATTTGAGGAAAGCCTAAAATCTTGATAAATAATAATATATTGAATGAGCTACAGAATATATTTGGTTTTGTTTGCGTTGCTATCAAAGGGGTTTTTCAATTTCAATTCGTTTCGATTGATGCCTAAATACGTGAACTCGCTATCATATAGGTACGGAGGTACAGAGAGCTTACGAGCTTTCAACGAATGAATAACCTGTTATTTTGCAATTAATAAATACACATGGTGGCATCTGGCAGTGCAATCATTGAACATTATTATATTTTTAAATGAAACGAACACTTTGTATACAACCACTACTATATATTTATTATGATATCCTGATGAAGCTTGGTCTATATTTAAAACAATAAAAGTTTTTGGTTTTATACAATGTGTTCATTTTAAAATATAAAACGTAACCATAAAGTAATAGCTTCTAAATAAAATTTAAAAAAAAATTGTAACAGACTCCCGTTTCACCAGTTTCCCGGTTTTACCATTAATTTCCAGGCATCATGCATAGTGAAGGAATTTTGGAAAGTTCTCTGGGGACATTGAAGCATTATATAATACCAATTATAAAAAGATTCAATCTCACCGAGCCCATAAATACATTTAACTTCAACTTTTAATCAACCCTACCAGATTATTCAGAGCAAGAATTATTGATCTATTAAGCCGAACAGATTTGAAAAGATATTCATAATTATTATCATCCTTCAGATTTCCAAAGGTAATTATTTATGTAAAAGAAATTCGCTGAACAAATCGGTCAGTTGAAAGGCATCGCTCATTGCGAATGTTACACCGTCGGGCGCACCTGATCTGACAGGCGCAGGTTGAAATCTTTCAGTACTTACTCTCTCCCCTCGAGAGCTGCGTCCCAGTACCTTACTATCTATTAGAAAGCGCATTGAACACCCCTAATCAGTTTCTCACTTGACAACGCGGACAGTAAGTAGTATGTGACGTCCGTGTTCTGTTAGGCACTTTGCGCCTGATTTTTTTGTATTTTTTAAGGAACGTATTTTCTTACTTATTCCATCACAATTCTGAATTTCAAAGTTGTCTGAATCTTATTAAATATGGATCTTGTAATATAAAAGTGCCATACAATACATGTTTCATTTTAATCTAATTTTAATGCCTGGAAATGAATATGCTTTTACCGGTTTCAAAGATTGAATACTTTTTCTTTAAGCACTTAATAATAAGCAACTATAATATTAATTATTATTTAGTGAAACTTTCTTTTTTAATTTTAATCCTCCTAGTATTTAATGGTCAATGGTTACTTTTGGAGAGCTGAAATTAATTTAGGTAGCTAAGAAGGCCTTATTCAAACCAGTGCCTGTCAGACTCATTAGCCCGAACTCAAATATCTGGTGCGCCCGACGGAGGGTTAAGTAACATATTAAATTTCCAGAGAATAATCTGAAAGTTAGTTTTTCTTTGTCGTGTCTAAACATCGAAATGTACACAAATATATTTCAATAAAAGACTTTTTGTGTTTTTCCTTTGAAGGCATTGCCACATTGTGGCTTGGCCACGTACAGTCAACTTATTAACTTTTACATAAATGTTAAATTAATTTATTATTTCTATCTCCACTTCTTTTGGTATGGTTTAGTAAACATGTTATTCATTATGTACGTTCTAACTCTTGAGAGGTACTTACAATTATTAACAACCCTGTTTATTCCGTTTGCTAATGCTTTACTACTAAACTTTGTTTCATCCTGTTTATAATAAGTAATTAAATTATCCCAAAATTATACATATAAAGGCTTCTTCTTTCTTATAAATTACTAATGCCGTATAATTAAATTTTTTTTGGTCCACTGAAACCCAAGAGATTTAGACAGCCCTAGATATAGTATAAGTGAAAGATGGTGGCGGTACGGAATAATGTTTTCATTTGCTGAGAACATTTGGCTTAGCTTAAGTTTTGATTGGTGAAAGTCACCATTAGTATTTTATTATAAACCTTCACTGTGAATAACTAACAAGTCTTTGATTTTGGCTTGGTACATCATTTTGTAATCACCAAAAGTAAAACGATTGCATCACGCTTACCGTTGGTTCACACTTCATATGGTCTGATATGGTGTAATCAGTCCAATCACGGAGATATGAAGTTTTAAAAATGCATTTGACCCTAATATTTTAATAAGACAAAACAGCATGTAAAAATATTAAAATTTCTAAGAAGAGTGTTTAATAGGTAGAGCATGTAAGTTGTTCATTATTAATTCGTTATGACATGATGATTTCGACATGGACAATTTACAGCCGGTGCGTAATTCGTGGGATTTTCCTTGAGAAGGTCCCTAACACTCATTTAACCGCTCTATGACATCATACAAATCTATTCTCAAAATAGAAAAATGGTCATCGTGTAACCAAAGAATCATCAAAAGTGTCTGCGATCTTTGAATTTAAACCACACCACATTAGACATAGACATTAGACAGAGAAATAGGTGGAAGGCAAAATGGACCACCAGTAAAAAATCATTTTTAATAGCTAAATAGAACTACCGAGATATACAAGAGCAAGGTTATAGAATGGAGTGAGAGATTGGGAAATAGGGTGTTTATCTTTCAAAGTAGAGGAAATCCAAACCGGAAAATGATGAAAGTCTACAATACTTTCTACGAGATAGGAACACCCACAAATGTTTTTTTGCCCCATCGCTCTCTGAACTATTGGCAAAAGAGTGATATTGACATTTTCAGCATTGTTGAGTTATGTATGGTTCTTGAAATAATAATTCTTTCTTTCCAACAAAATACTGTGTACTTAATTTTAGACTTAAACTATTATAATCAGAAACGAGTGTGTAGGACTGCCTGGTGTCTAACGTCCTTTATATTATCCTCATAAAATCGCTCTGTGCGAGAAATCTAACTGCTTCCCGTAACTTGGTACTTGTCCACCATAGATGGGCGACCCTATGATATCTGTCGAATACATCCATAACCTCGACGATCTATCTACACTAGAACCATCTATTTCTCGTAGCTCGAACTATCACAAAGTATCGTGATTAATTATCGTGAGTTACTATGCCGTGTTGTGCTTCCTGTAACAATGAAAACTTAATACTGACATTATAAAATTTTATTTGCTTTAATTTTTTTTTTTATCTGGTAAGACAATTTGAATTAGAGTGAAATAAAAGGTAGCATTTTTTATATTTTTTTATGGAAGTGCCTTGTAAGAGATGTAACATGAAGGGTAAAAGCACTTTGTGCAAATTGAAAAAAAAATAAGACAAGCAAAGGGGATATACGAGTATTTCATAAATTAAAGCCCACTCCAAATTCAAAAATTTGAGGTGATGAATTATTCTTTCTTCGAAACGAATTCATAATGTCTTGAGATGCCTGATTATTTTGTTTGGCAATACCATGAACCTACTACGAATGAAGAGATCAGAAAATCAGCATCGCTTGAGAATCCGAACTACTCTGAGTACTAAGTGGTGCTATGGCATCCCCGAAATGGAACATCTTGAGTGACTAAAGGAAGAGTAGGAGGGAAAAGAGACAGGGTAGAAGAAGGTTGAGGAGTATCTTCCCGTAATGAACAAGGTACGTAATTTTAAGCTTAAATGGTTTGGACACACAGAGCAAAGGGACAGAGAGAAATATATTCGGAGAGTGTACGATGCTAATTTAATGGAATAATCAGTTGGAGATGCCCTGGAGATTTTACAGGATTCATGAATTAAACACTGTAGTCGAGTCATATCAGCCGCGATCCAAAAGGGCATGTATCGTGTGAATGAACCAAGGAATGTGTTCCAAAACATATGAGTTACATATTGTCGTTTCATCATTACGGTGAAGAATAAAGAACTATAGTCAATTAAAAATATTTATGTATAAATTTTCACCATCTAATATTAATACGCTTTAGTGAGTTCTATGATTGTATGTAAGAGTCTGTTATTTATTTTATATAACGGGAGACTTATATTGTATTATAATTGTATATTGAGATAGAACCTGCAGACAAGCAGCCATGTGGCAGCTTCGTGGGACTATCTATACATTGTCTAAAAAAAAAAAAATGCAAAATTTTCAGTCAATAAAGATCAGCTTAAAAAAAAAAAGACTTTTTTTTTAAATGTTATATTGTCAAAATAATTTTCAAAGTTTGAATTCCACCAAAACGATCGATATCTTTCGAGGTACACGTGACATCATATGTACCTCGGAATTTTGTCATTAATAAAACCCATTCCCACACGCGTCGGTATGAAATCAATAAATCCCAAAATAAATAAATAGCAAGAGTTAAAAAAAATGGTTTTAATATTTTTTCATATAACGATTTATTAATTCGGCGTAAAATTATATAAAGGTTGTATTAACACATACCTGAAGGATTTTAACCAGCTATTCTTGAGCATATTTGGAGTAAAAATGCAGATATCGTTTATATCACACGTGGCCACTGATCTGGACGCAGGACTGAATCACGTGATACGCGCTCTCTCTTTTAACGAGACAGAAAAAGCGTATCAAATAACCCACTGTGCACAACTACTCCGTTGCGACGCGAGATATTTTACGTTAATTATCTATGTTCTTATCCCAAATCTTTCGAGTATGAGCTGTTACACCTCGTTTAATCAAATGTTTGTGAAAGATTTCATGAACATGAATAAACAAAAAAACGTATTTCGGAAATGTAATAAAGCAATAAAACACGTGTGTCGTTAGTGTTCAAATTCACTGTGAATCACGTAACTATTTTTGACACTGTATTTACAGAGTTAACACGACGCAACGGTACAAAATGACAACTTGTCAATTACAATTTACTTAAGGTAGGTTGACCTTTCTGACCCGACGCCCAACAATCCAAAGAAATACTTGGAAAATGACACCATCCATAAAAAGGGACAATTAAATTGCCGAGCTTCAAATGCGTGAGGTGTACACCGTAATGGTATTTTGTTACGGGGGGAATTTCGTGATCGTGATAGGCCAAAAAAATATGAATTACTATTCATAGGCGTTGTATAATGTAACGGGGCTGACAATCGTCAATTCTAACAGTTAATTATTCACTTTAGTCACATACCTACTCACTGGCAATCACTCGAGAGGTGATTTAAACCGCTGAGGTATGCGAGTATCTACACAGCAAATTGATGAACATATCTGCAAAAAATGTGTTACTTTGAAAAATCTTTGTATGAAAAACTGCAATGAGGAACTCAAGTCCTACTTTTTTTTATCAATAATAATGACCTTTTTTTCTTAGAATTTTTCGGGTCTCCCGAAAACACGTGAAATCTTTGGTTTGTCTGTGTGACATCACCAGTAAAAAAGCCTACGTCATATTTTAACATGCACTGTATGGCAACGTCGAAATTCGAGACGGTTTTTTATTCTTGAGTTCAGCCGCTTTTAATATTGAAGTACACTAGGTAAAATGTCAGCAACTATTAACTACTATTATACTCTACCAAAGTGCAAAAATACATCCATGACCAATGCCAGTCTCTCAAAACCTGCATTACTAGGAGATAGGGATAATAGTAGATAATAAATAGATAAAATTGTATGACGCCATCAAACTAACCAATAAAAAATGCTCCTTTATCACTTAGGTGAACAGCACTTTGGTGCGGGGATCATTTTGATGCCTACTTACAGTAGTTTAATTTAGGTTCTGTCGTACTGACCAAAAAAACGAATGTTTTAATGGGATGATGTTTCATTCACTTCTGAATGACGACTTATAAGTTCTACGTAAATAAAATATAATAAAACTTACATACCCAGAATCAGCGTTTGTTGATCTATACCAGTCGTTCTCAATGTGGGCGATAACACCCCGTTGTGGGCGCTGGAGGCTTTCAGTGGGGCAGTAGAAGGCTCAAAGAAAATTAAGGGGCGTTAAGGAAATCTAGAGGTGCGACGCGACGGCAGACAAATTCTATGAATAAAAATCCGAATTTAGCCGAATTAAATAATAATACTTCTTTAAAACAACACTTGGTTGCCACATTGTTAGTTAGCTTTTAAAAAAAGTAAAACACCAATGATGTAACTATATTTTTTCTATCACCGTCATTGGTTCCTCAAAGTTTGTCTGGAAAACTGTATTGGACTATCCACCTTCAGTTCGTGCAGTGTTTGTGGCTATCCCTATCCATCTTATTTATCCTATCTATACAATAATGCACGTTTAGAAAATATATTTGCAATAACTTTTTAAAGCTACGCAACAGATGTACAAAGGTAAGTTTAAATCGTATGTCAGATAGGTCGAAATAAATTTGAGCACCTGTGATCTATACGAACATATCTTTTTAAGCGATAATATTTTTCACTGCAGATCCTTATTGGTAAAATATAAATGACTAAGTACTTCCAATGATTTTTTTTTGTGAATTTGTAAACATTTTTGTTGTTAATGTTATTGATTTACAACAAATGTTTATTTATACGTAACAATTTATATGGAGAGATATGTTCTAAAAAAAATCTTTGGAAGATACAACTTTATATTATATTATTTGGTGGGTAGGTACATCTTTCTATACTCCTTAATTTTAGATATTCCCTCATTCCAAAATAAAAATCATCAGCACCATCTCCACTTCCTGTGGTCATATGCCAGGACGTGGTTACGTTCTGCCATTTGGTTTCCTAAAATTGTCATGGTGTCAAAATGGGTAGGTACAACGCCTATATTGGTATCTTGCACCAATGGGCTTTAAGCATTCTAAGCGGAATGGGCTTCTAATGAAATAATTAAGGTGCAGTTGTTTAACGGAAATTCAAGCGCTGATACTAACTGCGTTTCAGCTTTCTGTCAAATTGTTATAAGCTGACAAACTTAACAATATGATAGTAGTTGTCCCCTTCTGCGGATCACAATTTGTTCAAAAGGTGAAACGGACTTAGAATCGGCATTTAACGAGGACCTTTCAACTGTCAAAACAATAAATGGCGCTGAACGGCCATTTGTTGACAATGTTACATTAGAATTTTGAATATCTGCGAAACAACTAGTGTAGTTTCCATGCCCGGTGGGTTAATTTCCTCAAATAGGTATATCCATATGCTGCATGAATCTTAGGTTAGTTCCATGAGACCTTGTGTAGACGCACACTCGTACCACCGTCAAATCAGTTATAACTTATCCCTCTTTATCATAAAAGTAACATATATTATATATTACAATGGAGCTCTAGGTGGTCAGACCAGGTCAGGTTATTTTGGTAAATCGCTCAAGAATATTAATTTTGAATTGTGATAATGGTCCAATTTGAAAATCAAATAGAATGAACGGTTTTTGTTGCTGAGTGAATGGGATTAAAGATAAAACAGGTAATACCCAACACCCCGTTCATTTGGCTCAATGTCCAAGATAGGTAAAGTTGAGCCAAAGCAACGCCGCGATAAACGAATAAAGTCCGCACACCGTTGAGTAATGATTATGATAAAGTAAATACCATTAGCACTGAATACGGCAGCGTTATTCTGATTAAATGGAAGCGGAGAAATATAAAATGTTAGAAGCTCAGAATGAAAGAGAAAATACAAAATACCCGACAGTGCTGGAAAAAAGGTTGCGGAACAAGTGGAATAATCTTATCGCATTTCATTCACGCGATGAACCTTATTCCAGGATTTTCTACAGCGTTAATAAGTTTAATTTATTGTTATTAAATCCGTATATTTCTGCGAAAATGGCCGAGACCCGATCGAAGCGGTCATACTCCGTTTAAATAATCCTAATGGAGTTAACGGGGAGCTAAACGCCCGTTTAATTTCACTTTACAAACAGAGAGCCTCAACCGCCAGCTATATCCTACAAGCTCCCCCTACTCGCAACCCCGGCTGATACAATATCCATAACGCGAGAATATTTTATATTTCCTTTTGTTGTACAAGGATAGAACGAGCAGAATAATCGAGAAGAAAGGGCACCATTAGTACAGCGAGCAAACAACAAGAAAACCGCTGAAGAAATTATAAATATCAGTAAAGAAATTTATGTTAAATGCCTTGGAATGAATTGTCTGTGAAATTTTTGTAAGTACGTTTCTTAAATCTAACAAATTGTGTTTTTTTAATTGGAAGTATTCCGAAACGTGGTGTGGGTAGGACGAAACGACCGAACAAAGAGATGTATACTAATATAATCCTCATAAAAGTCTTATAAACGAAGACAAATGTGCACAAAAACGTGTTGAATTATGAATAAAAACATAAAAAATATATCGGTGGTTTTATTACACCTGCCTCGCGACGCCTACAGATGATACCTTTATTTTAAAGTAGAAAATTACTCGGCAGATCCCCCGAAAATAATTATTTTAACCAACTAACTGAGCTGCTTTTATAGACGATAAATACACCTAGTAGATCCTGTGTATACAGCGGGGTCGCTCTTTAGAACTTTAGGGGTGGTTAAATTATTATCTAAGTTCACAGACAGTTATAAAGTAAACTGCTTTTGATATAAAATTGTTGAAAACATAAACCTCGGTATCAAAGAGATTTTTCGTCTCACTTAACATATTAATTAAGTCCATTTAATTAGAAGTCTATAGATATAAGATGAAACAAAGAGATTTGTGCATGATTTAATTAAATCAATAATTGCGCACGTACCAAAGCATTATGGCTTGCGTCAAATACTCACAAAGTTTCCATTGAACAATTTATATTTTGCTTAGGTGCTGTCAGCGTTTAACTTCAAAATGCCAATCATTTAATTGGATCAAATCAAAAACTAGTTAATTCTCTAATAGTTTGTTGGACTTGGAGAACTGTTCGAATTACTTCATTGACGCGTTGTTATTTATGGGAACACCTAAGAACCGAGTTAAACTATCGGAATACGATTAAGTCTTCGTTTATCGGCTCGTTCGATCAAAACTTTAAATTAAAATCGAAGAAATAGATTTAAAAACTGGTACAGTCGTAATGATGGTTAATGTGTTTACGATTACAAATATTTCAATGCGGTTACACAACATACTCTCAGAATGTGAGAGTAACTTCTTTATGAACGAAATTCGAGGTATCAGATCGGAGCTTCGGAGGAAACGGCTTCTAAGCTTATTGAATGTATTGGCTTTCTCAGATATTCCAGAAATCGGTGTACTAACTACAGAGTGCGGCAAAATAGACAGTGCAAAAATATAGAAGCAGTTTTAAAGCGCTATACAGAAAGGGAGTTTAATTTATTTTATTCGGTACATCACGCCGTTTTATTCATGAAGTCTTGGGAAGATGATGATGGCCCCCAGCAGCAACACATTGATGAAGGCGATTTCTGAAATTTTCGGCCCGAATTCGATCCTAGAGTTCTTTCAAGGTGTGCGGCCGATGTTTAAAAACATTTTCTTTTAGGTAGCCCCGTAGGAAGAAGTCGCAAATCGCAGCTGGAAGACCCGCTGGGTGGCGACTGCTTTTCGAGAAACATGCGATCGGCGGAAGCCCTGTTGTTCTCCGGACGAAACCATGGCAACGACTGAAAACGGCACGACCATCCCGACACAATGAGACCCTTTCCCAGGTCCCTACCGCCACCCCATGGGATTTACCGGCCCTTCAAAACTGCACTGCCTATTTTGCTGAACGCCGTATCTGGTATTTTGTCTACTTGTTGACCAGGTAGTCTTGGTATGATCAATACCCTCAAAAATACACGTAGTTTTAAATCTTGAGTGGTTCTTTGGAAATACACTTGAATAAATCTAATTGGATTTAAGTTCACTGAACCAGAGCTTATTCAAAGTTGAATATTAGCGACCTTCGAGGAAATGCTTTTTTTATTTTCCGACGCCGAATTTTGAACCCGCAACATTTGGGTCTAATGCCATGAATTTACCGCACTTTTAAGGAGGTTGCGATGTTATCTTTGCTAATCGCCTAAAATCCCAATGTAATATTTCATCTCAGTTTCAACGTTGTGTATAAAAAACTTGAAATCATTGAATAGAATCGTTTAAATTTTAATCAGGTTGAATTAAATCGATATCCTTTACTCTTGGGAACTTTATGTAGATCCTACCTTAAACATTAATTCCAAGCTTATTTTTGACCCGAGAAAAGAACAAAGGTATCATATAAAATATTAATGATTCTTCTTTCATGATGAGATTTTTTTGGTTCGGGTTATCTTTTCTTATAGTTATAATCTAAAAAGAAAACAACAACAGACTTATTTATAGTCTTATTTTAAGCAAATATAAAGCAGATTCTTCATAATGTTACATTACGAGTATAAGCTTCTTAATATATTAAAAAACTCTACGAGTAGTCGATTGATATCGCTGAAAATTTCAAGGTTTGTTTTTATTAGTGCCAGGAGTGTTTAAAGAGTAGTTTGAATGGTATAAAAAGTCGGGGACGATTGAGGAATACTTAACGCAATTTCTCTGCACCGGAATGAGAAACGGAGTCGAATTAAAGTCGATTTAATGTAGTGTTTTAACAGTAACATTGTGGTATACAGTAGTGAATGGTGGAAGAAGTCGGAGAGAAAGACATTGGCAATAGCGAAGCATTGCGAGATCCATTTGTTTAAAATAAATACAAATAACTTCTAAGATCACTTTTATTATATATACTATTGCCAACCAGGTTTCTCTGCTACCGTGACTTCTTCAGGGAAGTATTATATTTTACACTGATCTTTGTAACGATCACAATATTGAGAGTCAACATTTGAGAAATCTAATATACCTAACCATTTCAAGAAATCACGGGGTTATTGTATGTCAATGATGAAAACCAACTGATCCGAAGATATAAATTGAATAAATCTTGCTAGAAAAAATACATGCCGCCGATGGTAATTGAACCCGCATCCTTCTGATTGCCGGTCAGACGCTCTATCAATTGCGCTACGTTGGCCTATTCAAATCCCGCCAAATTATTCAATATGTACTGGTATTTTTCATTCAACAATTATTGCTTATTAGAGTTTTTTCATTAGAAAACAACCAACTTTATTTTTGTTGGAAAGGCATTGATAATGCTAAATCTCCCACTAGATGGCGTCGAGATACATTATATCTTCATTTATTGGTGAAATATTTTGACTTGTAAATATTATTATTTTAAACATAAACCCAATGCTCGCAAGATAAGTTTTTTTTATTTCAATATATATTGGTGTTTCAGGCTAATAATTATTGCTTAAAAATAATATGTTTTCCTTTGTGATATGCATAAAAACCTTGTCTCGTAATATCCTTTGTGTACATATAAGTTAAAATTTTTTTGATTGTTTGGTTAAGTTAGGTTTATACGAAAAACTCTCCATTGCGTCCAGCTGTGGGGCAATTGTCGCGAGTTGTTGGGATTATCGGTGTTACCCGATATGACTCTCGCAGGAAACCGTATAAGAAATTCGATAATTTTTTGTCAGAAAATAAAGAAACTTTCCGATAAACTCGAATGAATATTTTAGTTTCGTTTAGGGTTTAAAAAATATGGAACTTCTTTCACTTGAAAGCATTAAATTTTCAGTTTTAAATTTACAAATAATAAGTGGAGAGCTTATATAAAATTGGTGCACGCATAACATACAAGATCCGTCAAAAATGATATTTCGCTCATGTAATTCAAAAGGACCATGTGTGCGATAGTCGCGTAGTAAAAGTGCATAAATATCCGTGAATTCATCAATTTTGTTGTGTAAAAAGAAAAAGTTTGCATTATTTATCTAATGTCAAAGTTATTGTTATTTTCTTAACGTCGAATGTAATCTTTATAAAAAAAAAAATTGTCCGACTTTTGACATATATTTGAAAAATTTTCAAAATTTACCTCACATGATTTCCAACTACTCCCAACCGTCTGGAGACAGTGAGACTATGGCATCTCTACTTGGGATATGTTATGAGGCTGATGGTAGTGGGGAGGGAAGGAGATGGCGACGAAGAAGTGCCTGGCTATTCAGATCTGATCACCAAATACGGATAAAACCATTTCAAGCAACGTTTCAATTGTGAATGGTGGTCTTACTCTTACACCAGGGCGATAATTAGAGTATCTTACACTCTGGAAAGTGCCGAAAATGTACCATATATCATTTTAAATTAATAATTTGTGAAATAATACAAATTAGTGAAATAAAATATACTTGCGCACGCCGGAATTCAAACCCGCAACCTCTGGCTTGCTAGTCCAGATCCTTACCCCTCGACCACGGAAGTCATCAATAATCATCAGATATCGTTTTTTTTTCAAAATATGAGAATTCCAGATACGTTTCTTTTGAATAACATTATCAATTTTTATTTTTTTTAATATCCTACTACCCACAAAATACCACACGACAGAACAGATGTTCAAGCACAGCACAGAATGACACGAGGAATGGCACTATTGGATGAAATTTCTCAAACCGTAGATATATTTCAATAACTTCCCAAATGTTAAGAATGTTAAAATAATCTTTTACTGTAAATGAATTTATAATCTGTCATACACAAATTTAAAAAAAACATCCTTTTTTAACTTTTCTCTTTCCATCTTTCTTAGGTAATGATACAAATTGTATTAAAAAAGTGCCGGCATAATTAATGTAATAGAGCATTTTTGGAATGTTATTCTGTGAAATTGACTATTACCTCGTTCCGCGTTAAGTAATCTACTTGGTTATATCAATCAATTCCAACATTACCAATTAGGTATCCATCGTTTCCACTTAATATTAATAATTAACCCAAATAATTCTAATAATTAAGATACGCCACCGTTCCAAGTGGCAAACGGTGTAAATACTGAACATCTACTACTGTGAATAGGGCAACGCTAAATTATGCAAACGTTTTGACTATACAACAAATAGAATCCTAGGTAATATTATTCACGACACCTATATTATAAAATACAACAAAGAGTGGAACTATGAACACGAAACAAGTTGATATAAACCTTACTCGTAAATTGTCTATCTTCCAGTAAAAATTAAGTACATTTCTTTTTGTCACCACTGATATGAACTTGCATAACAATAGACAAAGAAAACGAAACTGTAAGTAGGTACCTATTTTAACAACAACAAAAAACGTTTCTTACACATCGTTTGGATTTAATACAATCTTCAAGAAATCTCGTTTAAAAACTTTTCTTCAAAATTGACAATAATCGCCTACAAGACACCGAATTTCTTTAATATTTGAAATTGCATAATTATTATGAAATTGAAAAATGGACTAATCATTGAAAGTGATTCCTAAACCATCCAGGAAATATTATATTAATGTGAATGAGTAGTTTTTAAACCAATTTTTTTGCTTTTTTAACGCAGGTTTCCACTCATTTATACAGACTAATAAAAACACTTCGAAATTATTGACCAACCCAATATTTACCTTCAAGTTTTAATTTTTACAAATTTGTATGTTGCTAATTAGCGATCAAGATGAGTGGTGTAATCTTATCGTGCAATCATTGAAATGAGAATGTCTCGTGATTACCTCGTGTTTTTATGAAATAAGAATTTAGCTAAAAATCATAAGATTAGAATGCTTTCACCCAGTTCTCCATACAAGTTACTTGTAAGTACAGCGACCCATTTAAATTGGTCTTCCAGTGAAACAAAGACGTGGAGTAATCTCGTGAGTGCAGCGCTTAGGTTTTAATCAGGTGTTTGAAGATGTTATCAAAGAACACACACAAGAATTTTACTACGACTGATTGCATCATGCAGGGGTGAACAAGGAAAAAGTTAAGAAAAAAAAATCAAATTTAAAACTTTCAACTAAGTAGTCACCTTCGTTATGAAAGTTGTTTATTTTTAAAAAGACCCTCAAGCTGGCAGAGTCCAATCGTTGAGTTCCAATGAGATGAGTCCATATTATTTGGGAATTGAATATTATTCATATAATTTTAACAGGAACAGCTGTTCAAGCTCCATTTTCAAAAAAAAAACTAACTAAAACTAGCTTTAAAGCATTAAATAACAAGAAAAACTTCTGTTTTTTATATGCATTCAAAAAATAATGTTTCATAATTTACAGAAAATATGTTAATCATTTTATTCGTAAGACTAGCTAAAATCTAATAATACTATTTACAAAAATCTTCCACTTATATTTAAATAGTGTATTATATTATTTTGTATATACTATATCAGTTGTCGTTCCTGACGGATTTTAACAAGTGATTTCTAAGCATTTTGGGAGTGAAAAATGTAGATGTCATTTTGTTGTTCGATAACATGTTTTTTTTTCAATTAACAAAAAGATTTTTTCTCAGGTCGCCAGTGATCACACTGCCACACGTCGCAACGGATCACGTGATTCGCGCTACGTCTCATCTTTACGGTGCTGCTGAAAAGAGACAGAGTGTGTGTATCACGTGCGAAAGGTTATACCCAGTGGCGGCGTTCAATGGAAAAAAAAATTAACGCAAAAGACATGTATATTTTTACTCCAAATATGCTCAGGAATCGCTGATTGATACAACCTGTACATATGACCTTCCGCCCTGCCTCCAGGTACTCCGACGCTTTCTCCTCATGGTCCTCGGGATTTTTTTTTTCCCAACCCCAACTCACATTTTTCGTCGAGGCACAACCGGTTTCCTGGCTCAAGGGCGCGGAACCTGGTCCCCGTGAAACCTATCCAATGCCCTGTTTTCTCTCCCTAGGTCTGCCTGTGAGCGGGCGACGACACCCCCCCACCACAAAAAGAGGCGCACACTTTACCAATGTTGCAGGTGGCTGTGAATTATTATTTGATTTGTTGATACTTTGTACATATGATTTGTTTAAACTAACAAAATAGAATAGATCTTATTAACAAGTTACTAATACGCAGCACTTGCATACTGCAAATAACATTGTATGCATGGACATTTTGGAGGTCTTGTTTTGAAATTTTAAATGTAGACTCGTTGTATCAAAAAAAATTAGCGTCCTTGCGAGAGCTCTGAAGGGGTACCATCAGTACCTAAAACAGGGCGGGGAAGTGGTGGGCCTCCTCCAGAATGTACATATGAAGTGATGAAAAATTGCGTTTTTGGTATCTAACTACCGAAATACTAAATGCAAAATTAATTATAGTTTCATTCGACTAGTGTTCATAAAAGCCATTCCAATCAAAGGACAGATTATATTCAGTAGGTATAAATATCCCATTAATCTTAAAGCTTTCTTCCCTTATGTGTGACTTGCAGGATCAAGATTAACTGTGCGCCCAGTTGTCCCCGGTTGACAGTTGACTATCCCCGCTGTTTGACAAAGCACCCCTGTTTACCATTCACAATAATCTCGCTTGATGGAGATCTTGTGTGTTTGCACCAAAGTATCCACTGCGAGCAGTTTACTCCACAATCTACCGTGTGTGGAGCGATGCAGCTTACGTGCAAGAGGAAGCCACACCACAATGCACTTACAATAGATGCACCAGCGTGCGCGTAGCAAGCTTTGACTAAACTTTATTTTACTATCTAGATATTGTTATGTTTTCAAGTCTCTCTGCTTATAACTGTCAATACAATTCTCGATTCTAGAAAATGCATACGTCACAGTCACACGTTTCGTATTTTATTGACGTTTTAGCGATTTGAGAATTGACATCACGATACACGCGCGGCAGTTTTGCAGCGCTGTACATCAGATCAGATCATTAATTGTACATCAGATTACGTCACGAAACACAATCGCATACATTTTACCAATGTAAACTTTGAAAGCTCATTACTCATAATAATAATAAATAATTGTTGCACAGCGGATAGAAGAGGATTGGAATTCCGGAATGCCGACTTAACGTTTCTGTTCTTCTTCCGCTTTTCTCAATTGCGCTGGTTCTAATAGAATTCACTTTTTTCCACCGCGAACTCGCGAGCTAACGATGGCTTTACAGTTTCGACACGGTCGAACAAGGGGAGGCTCCGTAATCAGACACAGTTTAGGTGTTGACAGAATGACTTGCGATTTTCAACTAAACAACACGCACGTTGTAGTCGGAATAGGAAGGTAGGAATTAGGTAGGTGGACAACAATAATATTCATCAAGGAAATCAAAAGGAAAGGTATAAGGCATAACGATGATAGGTACTAACAATAATAATAATTTTATTCCAGGAAGTGGGGAGGTTAGTGCGATCCCATACGTCCCATAACAATGAGTGGTTTATTTATAGATATACACATTGATCGTTCGATAGATAAGTGAATAAAGCGAATTTGTGAATATTTTTTCGGAAATACAAGTAAGTCATAAATTTTTCATTTTTGGAGATTAAATAATTTTACTGTTGCATTCTTTAAAAACGATACATTTTCATCAACAACAAAAAATAGGAGACAACTTCAACTTTCAAATGTTCTGTTGGCAATATTGAGTAGAGTGGTAATTTTAGAGGTAGTTATGTTGTTTCCAAAAATCAATAATTAATGTGTTTATTTCGTCTGTCTGTAAATTTGTTTGTATCATCCGTTTCCAGTTAAAAATGGTGGCGATTTTAATGGTTCAGTAAAGCTTTTTTTTTTCAAATGTGTAATCGTCGTTTGTATTTGGACTTTCTTTTCAGCATTATTTCTTCTGGCAGGTAGGTACCTAGTGTAAACTAACCTAACCTAAGCTAACTGCCAGAAGAAAGTTTAAGAAAGAATTGTCATTGTGATAGTGATAGTTATAGTAGGTAGTAATTTAATTACCTACCTACAAATCTTATGATTTGACAAGAAAATTTGGTTTTGATTTATTAGAAACAAGAAAATTAGAAAAACGCTTTTTGGAACCCGAGAACCAGTTCACAGAAGTAAGTACTAGTTTAAACTATGTTAATATCTACTTTTACTATAGTTTGGCTATTTTTAGGTCTGTTTACAATACATTATTAACTTGTTAATTCCTCTTTCTTCTTACGAACCGCCTTTTATCGTCACCATATTTCGAGTCAGTTTGGTTTGGTCATGATAATTTGGTATATTCCGAGCATAATCAAATAATGTTCGAATACACAATGCAACGGGTCAGGGGTTACGAGGGCAGGAACGCGTTCCTAAGTAATATACATACTTATTTTTAGATGTCTGGTCGTTTACCTTGAAAAAATCAAGATGGTATCATTAGCTAATACTTCTAAAGAGTAAATAATTGTATGATTTTAAACACTCTTTTAATTTTATTGGTATTTAAAATGAATTTTGTTAAAATATGAAATACATAATAATATTATTCTAAAATAACACATTTTAAAATACTTGTATACAATTACTCCAAAACATAATTCCCTTAGTAGTTTCTAAACTAACTAACTAACTAACTAAGCATCACGCCGTTTTCTCGCAGGGGTAGGCAGAGAGGTCGGACCGCCAAAGTGTCTTAGAACACACTCCTTGCCTCATTAACATTCATACATCGTCTCATATAGACTCTTCTATGAACATGGCCCGATATAAGTATCTGGTTCACTTGATCGTGCCATATATTCCTTGGGCGTAAACGACATCTTCTACCAATCACATTTGCATCATATACACTCCTTTTTTCGTTCGCTCTACATGCCCAAACCATTTAAGCGTCCCTTTCTTAATCTTAATCATTACGCTTATACCACCCTTGCATTATTTGCGGATCTCCACATTTTTCACACGATCACATGAGTTTACCACACATACTCCTCAGGGATCTCATTTCTACATCATTCAGTCTACTTTCATCTTTCCTCTGGCCGTTCCATGCCTCACTGCCATTCACCAGGGTAGGTACCAGCACTACATTGTGGACTGCTAGCTTCGCTCTTTGGACAATTTTTTGTTAGCGCCAACTGCGTTCAGTCCTCCATTAATGAAGTTACCTACATTTCCCCTCCTTTAAAAATCTTCCAGCCTTTTCAGCGTCAGCGTCGTATCTAAGATGAAATTGATTGGCATAAGGCTTAAATTTAGTTAAAAACTTTCATGAACTCTAGTTAACTTATGGTAATTTGACATCGGTAGGCCAAGTATTGATAAAAAGTAAAAATTTAAAAAAAAAATCTTTTATTTGGTTTTGTAGGTTACTCTTCAATTACGTGTGAAGAATCTAAAAGCTCTGAAAATTAAAAAAATAATTATAATAAAGCCAATTTACTAAATAAACAATTGGACCTGTCAAGTAGCCTCATTTTTAACGTATTCCCCTCCTCCCCACCTACTTTCACCCCTACCTCCCCCTCCCCCCCCCATTACCAAAGTTGACACTCTCTCTCCCTCTTCCATCTTCCCTATATATGCACTGTAACTCTGTTATTGATTTAATATGTTTTTGTATGACCGTGATGAAGTTTCAGGGTGAACCGAAACCAGTTGGTTTTATATATTAAAAATATATTCGATAAATTGATATTTAAAACAAAGTTATTGTATTCTTTGTGGACATACATTATTATGTAATATCCACAAAGTGTTTGCTACATGTAAAAATATTATTATTATTTTAACTTGCCAACGCGATCCAGTGGTATCGTAAAATAATTTATACCAGAATTCTTTATTTTTTAACGTATTTTTCAAGTCCATAAACATAAAATTAAGAATATTTATCAATATTTGTTGTAATTTATGCATACAGTCATAAAATCAGTAAATGATTTTTGGTAGACCAATAATTTTTTGGCATAAATATAAGTCCCATAACGCTGAACAATAAATCAACAGAAATAATCAACTTCAATTATCTACGGTGAAGGAAATCAATCATGTTTATATAATGCTAAGATCATCTCATCACAAATCATCGGGTTGGTTTCAAATAGACCTCATCACACGAGACTAGCCATAGATCGCTAGAGCTCATCATGACGTACGTATGTAAAGAATAGTTTGATAATGACAATATTTATTAAATCTTTTGTATTTCTTGTTATAAATCTAAAAATTTTAGCTGCTTTATTTGTGATTTGATTAATATGACATTTACATTGAGACTTACTATACAGCATCATATATTGCAGTTGGTTACAATTTTGCTTTCATTTAAGATATAGGTACAATTTTTTTAGCATTTCTTGACAATATGACGTGGTGACACTTTGAACCATTTTAAAATAACTCGTTATTCGCTGTGTATTTATTTTATTTATTTATTTAAGGATAAAACACAGATACAGACAGTAATTAAAAGATAATTTTGTGAAACAATAACTTGAGAATTTGCCTGCATCCTAACTATTTCTCACAGATTGACTGGGAGATAACAATTTTAAATATTTTTTTACATCTAAATAAGGAAAAAGTATGAAGAAAATTATTTTGTATACAGATAATACTCAATGTCAAATAAAAGTGTACAAATATTTTTTATACAAGTTTAGAGATAAATCATAAAAAAGTACTTAAAGAGTATAGTGAATGAAGTAAGTACACATTTTATTTTTTTTTGTGGGAAAATAGACTTCAATTTCCTACCAAAAGTACCATATGTATCAAAAAATATGTCGGAATCCTTCAGGTTTTGGTTTTTATTATACAATTCGCACATTCTTCTGATTGGATCCCTGACACCAGCATTTGTGCGCGTCCGGCTAATATGGAATATAAGTCGTTAAGCCTCGTCGTTCTGGGTGGTATTTTAAAGTTTATTAGATTGAGTAAGCCAGGACAGTCGATTAAGTTGTTACATATTTTGTAGAAGGTCATTAGGTCAAGATAAGTTCGCCGGTTAGTAAGAGTGGAGACGTTATATTTCGAGAGCAAATTTGTGTATCCCTGTTTAGGTGCGCTCGTTCTGTGGTTGAGGTAACGCAGAAAATTCTTCTGGATACTTTCAATATTTTCTTTATAGATATCGTAAAGTGGAGTCCATATGGAGGTGCATTATTCAAGTTGAGAACGGACCAGCGTATAGTAAAGCAGAAGGTAGGTTTCAGGTTTTCGAAATACGCGGCTGTTTCTGATAACAAAGCCTAGCATGTAGTAAGGTTTATTCACAATGTTTTTAATGTGCGCATCGAAATGAAGTTTGGAATCAAAAAGTACGCCAAGATTCCTTATACAGTATACACGATCTAGTGAATAGTTACCAATATAATAACTGTGTATAATAGCGTTATGATTTTTAGTGAAGCTTGTTTGTTTACATTTGTTGTAACTTAGGTAAATTTTGTTTTCATTGCAAAACGCTTAGAACCTTACTAAGTCTCGTTGGATGAGCAGACAATCATTTAAATTCCTAACAATGGCAAATATTTTTATGTCATCGGCGTATAAGAGAAATAAACAATGCATGAAACATTCAGAAACGGTATTAATAAAAAGTATAAATAACAGCGGTCTTGCGGTGCTACGCTATTTAAGTAATTCTGTAATTTGATACAGTCATTTAGGTGATTTATGGGTTTGTACATTTTGGCATTATCGGAAAATAATTCTTTTTGGGATTTTTGTATTATTATTATAATATATATTATTATTAATAATTAATACTGTTTTTTCTTAATTTTTTTACCGACCTTTATATGTACAATATTTAATACTTTTTTTACTTATACTTACACTTTTTTGTTATTCTATAACATTATATTTTCTCTTTCTTATGTTATTGGCACATATTGTGCCGACTGTTTTAATATAAATATATAATTTTATTGGAAACTATATCCCAGGAGACTAGTCCAGAAAAACGTTGTGACTCATTGTTGGTAGGTGTACAAACATACATCACACGAGACTAAGCCATTAAAGTATTAAAACATTCTTAGATTAAAAAGGTTTATTTCATCGCAAACTCCATCCCACGAAACTAGTCTAGAAAATATGAAGGCACTCAATCTAGAAATGTTGTTTTAAACTAGCTTTAATTTGTGGGATTGATTTTGATAAACGTAGTTCAAACAGGTTTGAAAACATGGAACACTCCGCAATCTTCGCGAGATACTTAATCTATAAGCTGCTTTTCATCAGTCGGAAGGTAGGAACTGTAGGAACATGCCCTCGGGAGATACTTAACGCCGGAATATTCAATAAATAACTTATTCGTTTGAGTTCTCCTCAAGTTTATGATCGCGCTTATACGCCCGTATAAATCAAAGTTGATTCTGTACCTTAAATGGATTACAGGTTATTTTGAAAGCAATTTAACCTATACTTTACGTTTCGGTTTTTTTTACATCTGGATCCTAAAACTGGTCCGAGTATCTCGGTGACACAACGATTCTACATAAATACAGCTTCACTGTTAAAATACTTGTCTTCTTTTCATCTTAAACAATGTAGTGTTAAAAAATATTAACTGTCTATGAATGGTAGTGAAATCTTTAGGCGACTAATTCCAGAGAATTTTGTATGAATTCTAATAGAAAAAGACAATTCTTTAATCACTTAAATAGTAATAGAATGGCAACATGACGTTTCTAGAAAAGGCCAGTGTTAAACTAAAGCTGGTCCATCTTTAGGCAACTAATTCCACAGAAATCTTTGGATTATATTGAAAAATGACACCTAGTAATGGCAACATGATGTTGCTATAAACGGCTACTGTTTATCCTAAATGTGGGTAATTTTCATGCGACTAACTCCTCGGGATTTTAACTGAAAAAAATATATTTGTCTAGAATCACTAAAAACAGAACATTGCTTTTCTATAACATAATTTCGCTATAAATATCCGTTGGTTGTACTAAAGGTTAATATTCGAATGCTACGCAACCTTTTGTTTGCTCTTCCTCCTTCCCTTCCATAATTTTCTTCTATCTCATAACAAGCGGTGTTAAGTAATTAATCAAATAAGGGTACCAAACTCCATACTAGCAAATACAATAATATCATGATAGCTACAAAATCAGATTATAGATTTATTTTGAAATATTTCCGCCTAACAATCAATATGAAATTTGAGCATTGGAATTGGATGGTTAAACTTTTAAATGCAAATACAAAGCTTTGTTTTCTCTCTTTCTAAAACTGTTCATATTATTATTATTTTTTATTTCTTGCTAGAGCAATCCCGATGAGTTACAAAATTCACTGTAGGAGTTAATAGGTACAATTTTACATTGGTATTTTGATATCAAAATTATAAGTTTCACATACACAATAGTACACAAATAGAAAAAGGGAGGATAAGTAGAACAAACTTAAATAAAAACAGACAGAAATATACACATAATCACAAACCCATGGTAGGAATTTAGAAGAAGGTACTTACCCACTAATACATTGGTAAAAATAGATTATGCTCGATTACAAATACAGGGGAAAGAAAGGAGAGAGAAAGAAACAAAACAAAGAAGAAGAAGAAAGTACAACAGGACAAGAATTGCGTATTTATGTTTTTACATTTTTTTTAAATATTCTTTTAAAGCCTTAAAGCCTTGACATAGTAGAAAAAAGATATAACGTTAAGTTTTATAAGGACGTGTCAGTTGGAGACGGTTACAGCACAAGTAACTCAACGGCTTTTGATATTTTTATTCCAAATACCGCACTACGTGACCCGATTAGATAATTCTTTGTATCGAAATATTAAAAATATGGGAGAAAACACGATTCCGTCTTGGATTCCTTGTTTTATTCACATTCATATTCGTCTCACTCATACTCTTCTGTTATTCCGACCCTTAATATGACCCGACTCATGTAGGTACTCGATTCAATTCATCTCGCCATGTCGTCTCGGAGAGTCCCGCTTTCAAAGGTGATAAATATGCCATAATGTTTTTAATAAAATAGTTAAGGATATTCGACGAGTAATTTATTTGTTACGGCGAGGTCCATTTACTTCTAAGTTCAAGAAATATGAATTTCACTTAAAATTCGTGAATTTAAGAGAGTTGTCTAATAAGCCACGTTTATTAACATTTCCTCCCAAATTGCGCCATTTCTCTCTCTTTCTAAGTAGGCCTGTTACATTTCTGAAACTTACCAGACTTAGCAAGCTCTTTCTACCTCGAAATAAAATACATTTTTTCTTAGAACTGAGTAGTAACTACTGTTTCTTTACAAGTTTAAAAGAAAACAAAAATGTGTGCATTTTAGTACTGTTTTTCCCTAAACCGTGTTTCCGGGGTTCAAAGGATTTAAAAAATAACAAATATGAATTACATAAATAAAAAAGTATTTCATGTATTTCACCTAAAAATTTCATGTATTTCACCAAAAAAGTATTTCAAGTATTTCACCTAAAAATGTAGACAATTTGTCTCGACGCCATCTAGTGAGAGAGTTAGCACTTACAATGCCTTTCTCATATAAAATAAAGTTGGTTGTTTTCAGGTGAAAAAAATGCAACAAGCAGTAATTGTTGAATGAAACACTAATTTATATTGAATTATTTCGCGGATAAGAGATAAGCCGCCATAGCTCAGTGGTCAGAGCTGTCGACCGGAAATCGAAGGGACACGGGTTCGAGTCCCGTTGGCGTCATGTATCTTTTATCAGGAGATTTTTCAATGTGGATGAGTGTTTCAGGCGAATAATTATTGCTTGTAAAATAATTGTTACCCTTTGTGCTATGCATAAAAAATCTTGTCTTAAACGTTAGTTTACCAAAAAAAAATAATAAAAAGTATTTGTTTTTTATTCGACTGGCGGTAATCAGTAAATATTACAAAATAAATGACAATTTAACATGAAGATTGTACCTTGTCAAAAAATAAACAATTAATTCATCAAAGAATTTAACAATCTCACAATCGATACAAAAGAAAAGTGAAACAGAAAATAAACATGTGTAAAATAAAGATTTGAATCAAAGACAATAAAAGGCCATATTAAAAAAAATTCATATCTCAAAACAATAAGAATACATTTCAAAAATAACCTACATAACATATGCATAGCACATAAAGTACAAATATCACATTATTGGTTGCTTATTTTTCATTATCGCTTTTCCTTATTTGTTATTTAAAAAAACTGTAAAATGGATTCCTCAGCACAGGTAAAGCAGCCAGTGCAACCCACATTATCAATCAATGTATTTAAAAAGTTTTTTTTTATGTGAATTCCGCACAAGAGTCCCAACTCCTCTCAACCGTCTGAAGCCAGTGAGACTATGGCATACACAATAGGGGTATTTTGTGAGGCTTAAGCTAGTGGGATGGAACGAGATGAGGAGGAAGGTGGGGGATATCTGGCTATTCAGATCTGAACACCAAACACGGCTGGATACAAGAAGTTTCAATTATAAATGGTGATCTTTCTTAGAGTCATACTGAGAGTATCTTACACTATGGAATGCGCCGCAAGTATACTATATATTAACTGTGAAATAACACAAATTCATTAAAATCAATCTTTTTATGTTTTTTTTAAATTTTTTTTTTCGGTTTTTAAAAAATAATAATAATAAAAATAAAAACTAAAAAAAACTGATACTTGCCGTCATATAATTTGAAATATTATATTGCATCATTGTTAACTGAATTCAAGTGCTTTACAAATTAAATTACCAACCCCAAATGATTTTAATTATCACTTCCAAGTTCGTACTTCTGTCAAAGTTCGCGTCAAAAGCTTCGAAATTCGAGATTCACGAACATCGTAACGTTTTAATATTCCAAGTCTATATTCGAGTCGATTATTCCACCATTACTAATAAGAGGTCGCCTCCGTCATCTCAATGCGTCAACGGCCGAGTCTCCATTAATTGGTCGTCACAAATCATCGCCTGTCAAAATTACACTTCTTGCCTTGGGGCGGAAAGCAAAAATTTGACGTCTTGACATGAGTTACGTATTAGAAATTGCTGATTACACGGTCATAGTTTGACAATTCCATCGTTTAGCGAATTTTAGTAATACGTTCATCGGAAATAATTCAAATAAACCTCAAGGACAGATCAATTTTCTAGACCTATCTTCTAGATCCGTCCATTACGCCGAGCAGCGTTCTGAATATTCTTTTACACAACTTCTTCGACGATTCCCACTTAATTTTAGAGATTTGCTAGAGCAAATTGAACCGTAGGTCTGTCCAATACACCAGGGCCGCGCATCGCATATTTTTGTGCATGGCTTCTTCACTTACGTTGTTAAGATTCCTACATGATTTTAAGATATGAACCCGTAATATAGCTTATATGGGGACTACTAACAAAGACTAAATAGGCAGATTAACACTTATTCATATGTAGGTGTGTATATGCCGATTCTTCCCAATTCTTCAATGCGAACCGCGCCTAAGCAGATAGCGTGCCACACTCCCGCCAGTCGTCAGCCTATCCGCCATTGTTCGCGACACTCATTTGGTATTCCTGACAAATGAATTTCGACAAAGGGCCAAGCGTATTGAATTAATCAGGATGAATAAATCAATATTGCCGAACATTCCGCATACGTACTACGTTCACATGAGCAATTTGAAGTTCGCTATTCGCAAACACATAAATTCGAGTACGTACGTATGTACGAGGTCCCGCCATATTCCCGCAGCTCGTATTAAGAGTGAGATTTTGGAATTTTGATGGGTTGTTTTAATCAAAAGTTTGATAGCTGTTTCGTCGTCCAACCGCACCATCAAAGTGTGGGGAAACCATAAAATAACCTCACGATGTGATGCAGCCTAAAAATCTTTTATTTTTAGCTGTGGGCCGGAAAATCACCAAAGAAAGAATACAGACAGTTGATAAAAGATGCCCCGTAAGAAGCATAATAAAAATGTGATACTATTATAAGAATGGAGAAGCTATTTATATTTTATTATTGTATTTATAATCTATTTAAATAAAAATGTAAATGTTCAATTCTTCAAAATCTTAAATCTCCGAAAGATCTTCACAGATTTCTTTGAAATTTTGACACAACGTTGCATTCGAATACGCGTATTTATATATATAGGTGTATATGAATGACACCTATGACGGGTAATAACAGGTAGGTAACGCGCTCTTGTTTCTCTACCTGTACAGACAGACTGAGACACAGCAATGCGTGGTGGGGTATAGCTGGTTCAAAATAAATTAATTTTAATATGTAATGTTGTTATTAAGTTCTGGATGTTTTTTAGTTTTTTTTATTGTGAGCGCTGTTTCGGCTTTAAAGGCCATTTAAAACAGCCTAAACTTAACTAAAAATGAAATAGTACTGATTTGTGTATATCGCATTTTCAGGTTTTTGTACCTGATTACAAATACATACAACCCTCGTTATTCAGAGAAATATTATATAATTATAATTATCGAACTCAAACGAAAAATATGAAACAGAAAAAGTTTCAGTCCCATCCATTGAGGTCATCTAGGAACCCAGAGCAAAGCCCCGGCAAAGGCTGAGGTAATGGGTCCAATTCCTCAATGAAATTTTTTTTTTCTGATTTTTCTGTTTCACGCTTTTCATTCGAGAATTGTTTATATTATCTTTAATGATTAAATATTACAATTTGAGGTTTTACTCAATATCTTATTTCAATATCAAAATATTGAATATTCATCCTAGACTTGTAAAAAAGTCAATCGATGTACCACATTAAAAATAAAAATGGATATATTAATCATTAAGACACTATGTAGACTGCAATTAAATTCTGGTAGAATCTTGCAAATTAAGATTATAGTTCTAAGTCGAAGTATACATTTTAATATGACCGAAAGGGATAGGATGGAAATAGCTCAGTGACAGAGCAAAGCCCCAGCGAGGCCAAGGTCTGGGGTTCAATTCCTAGATATTTCATAAACTTTTTCTGTGTGTGTTTATACTCGTATATTCATTAATTAAATGTCACAATTTGACATTTTACTCAATAAATTATTCAACTATAAAAATAGAAAATATTATAAATCTAAAAGTATACAAGAACGAGATAAAAAAACAAGTAATAAACGAAAAATCTATATGCATATATACTCGTAGTATTTTAATGGCGTTATTTATAAATAAACAGCCCAGTCCAGTGTGACTGACATCCCCAACACAAATGAGGTACGGCATAACTCTGAATGTATTGGGGATGGGAAGAAGATGTGGAAGGGAAATATATAACAAATGTATTAGAAATTAAGATGTTGGCAACAATCAGTTCTAGTCGTAAAACACACCTAACACCCAGGAATAACATAGTATTTTCACAATCTGCAAAATATATAGTTAATAATAATACGGTGATTAGCTAAGAACCTTGAACTCCGGGTATAATACACAATGGTGTGGTAATGTCATTTCGTGGATAAAGGAAAACGACATAACAATGCCGGAGTGTCATCGTAATGTTGTTTTGTAATAATAATTCTACAGTTAACTTTCTCTTGGCGGCAATCGTCAAAGGGCATTCACCAATTTACATGTCCGGTGCCATGTCAACTGGGATCGGATTACCAAAATTGTTTAAGCAAAAAGGCAGCTAAGAATTAGCAATAGTCACATTCTGATATGCGAGACATTTCACCTGTTATAATGAAAAATAACATCAAAATGTTACCTTTGTAAATTCGTAACTGTATTTTGCATATGACAGCAGAATACTTTTCGTATGTGGATTACATTCTTAGCAATCAATATAGCTTTGTGCAGGAATCCGAACTGCTCCAAACCGACTGAAGCCAGTGAGACAATGGCGTCCCCAATTGGGGTATGTTGAGAGGCTGAAGTGGGGAGGAGAAGGAGATGGAGAAGAGGAGTGTGGGAAGTACCTGGCTATTCAGACCTGGTCACCAAACATGGCCAAATCCATTTTCAAGCAACGCCACTAGGGCGATACTGAAAGTATCTTCCATTTTTAAATGAGTAAATTGTGAAAAATACATTATTTTTAAATGAGTAAATTGTGAAAAAATACATTATTTTTAAATGAGTAAATTGTGAAAAATACATTATTTTTAAATGAGTAAATTGTGAAAAATACATTATTTTTAAATGAGTAAATTGTGAAAAAATACATTAATTTTAAATGAATAAATTGTGAAAAATACATTATTTTAAATGAGTAAAGTTTGAAAAATACATTATTTTTAAATGAGTAAATTCTCGCAAGCTAATCAAATAAAATTTACTTACGCACGCCGGGATTTGAACCCGCGACCTCCGACGTGCTAGTCGGGAACCTTACCCTTCGAAAACAGTGGTCGTCATATTAAGTTTATCTTTGTAAATTAGCGAACTATAGGAAAGTAGACTAGTTTAAAATACTCATTGAAATAACCTGTTAATTATTGCGGATAGTGAAAAATGTTTTTCTTGACTTGACAGATTACGCTATATTTTCGTGACTTGGCCTATTTCAGCTTATTACTCGCCATACATTCTCATTGGTAGTGTATGGAGAGCTATGGGCTAAAATAGACCAAGCCATGATGCGTGTAGCATAATGGTACGTATACGGGAAAGTAACACAGCAACTGCAAGCGGCGTTTCCATTTGCGGTTGCTTCGTTCCTTTCCCATAAGTTGAGGTTCAGTTCGGCCGTTCGGCTCGCGTATGTATACGTAGCATAATATATGGTCTACCTTAAGCTAGTACAGAAAATAGGCATCGCTTATTTAGTGAACTTTTATCAAAAATTCAAAAGGTTTTTTTTGTATTTAGAAAACCACAATAGTTGTAATAAATTTTTACTTACGACTACCGTTTTTAATACGCATTAAATAAACACCTTTGTTATAACTTGACAATAAACAACAACTTTTGCATTGACGAGTATGAAAAATAGAGATATTTAATATTTATTCGTGAAAATCCGCTAACTTTGACAACTAGAATAAAATTGCAGTACCGTTACAAACGATTTATTTCTTTATTTATTTTACGCCTAATAAGGCTTTAACATATAAATATAACAATATTTAAGAAATCATATTCGTAAATAGAGCAGAAAATGACTGTTTAAAATAAATATATAAAAAAAAATTGTTGAATTTGATCCATACTGTTATATATATTTTTTCTTTCAGCCGACAAAATACTGTTAACGTGCAAAATACTGTAATACTGTCAATTTAAATAGCGTCATCAAAATATTCCCCTACTTGATGAAAAAACATCAATAAGGTATGCTTATATAATGACATTGATGTACTAAATATATCAACAACATCGGAGTATTTGTTTCCTAGCTGTTGAATCCGTCGCATAGGAGTGTGATATTGGGACGTTGATATAGAATTGCTACAATAATATGGTAGGTACTGTCTTGTAACCGACTTGCTTAGAGTATGAAAAGAGATTACATATAATAAATCAGGGTTATAAAATATATGTGGTTAACTTTTTAGAAGACTAGTAATTATATTTTTCAAAATAGTTAGGCACCTATATCATAACTATAAGCAGTAAAAACTTTTCCTTCAACCCTTAGCAGAACCGTTTCAGTGTAGGAAATATTTTTAGTACAACCATCTCATTACCCGGAACCTGCGGAAATGAAATTCACGTCCTTATTCCTTTCACGAATTGCTTTCCACTTTGTTCATTCATGGTTTATTCCATCACCGCTGGAAATTTATTTAACTTTATTATATCTTATTTATTTGTTTTTCCCTTCGCTTAATAAATATCCTAAGACGCCCTTAAATAATGTGCCCTTAAACAGGGAAGGGTACAAAACACCCTTGACAATAATAAATCTCTGGAAAAACATTTTTAAAGGCGTTTGTTTTGTTTAGTGTGGTGAAAGGGAAGCTTCGATTATTTGAATAAGGGAAAACAAGTTATTGTGGATATCCGTATTGGAAACAATTAGTCTCCACAATGGAAAACCGCTAATTAGATAATGACGATTACGTTGGCTGATTGCAAACCGATGATTTGAACAAAGCACCTAATGGTAAACAGGTAATGAACAAACCACAGAGGTTTTAGAAAATAACTGACACCGAGTTCCTCAAATTTAATGCCATTGTAATCTATTAACTGACTAGGTTTCACCTGAGAATTATGCTTCAATTAAATGATGTTAAACAATGTTTTTTTAAATGTGAATACCACGCAAGAGTTCCAACTGCTCCCTGCTAATCGGAGCCAATGAGTCTATGGCCTCCCCAATTGAGTTAAGTTGTGAGGTTGAAGATAATCGAGAGTGGAAGGAGATGGGGAAGGAAGGTAGGGAAGTTCCTGACGTATTCAAACCTGGTCACCAAACACGACTAAAGCTTCCACCAGGGCGATACTGAGAGTATCTACCACAGGTACACGGAAAAGATTTGTTGGGGCTTTCTTTTTATTGGTTGTTAAGTCTCGTCAAGTATTTTATAATCCCTCTTAAATTGTAAGGCCCCTCCCAATTAAGAAATAATTTTTGACAAGTGGATGGCTTTAATGAATAATTTTTGAATTAACACAAATGCATCAAATAAAATTTACTTTTTGATTTGAGCCCGCGACTTCCGAATTCATTACCAATGATCATAACCATACAACCACGGAACCAATTCAGTCAAAAAGTGAGAATATAGTTTAAAAAAATATTACAAAAGATATCCAAATAAATCCCTCCTCTATTGTATTGTGAGTAGCAGTTTTCACTAAATATTCCATGTTTTTGTCATAAAGAAGTCCTTAAACCAAGAAAGTGGCCCTGAACGTTTCTCTACTTTATACATTCAGTACCTACCTAGTGCCTACGCGCCATACATTAATATTTTTTATTGTCGGCTCTAATATAAATAATGATGTGTTTGGTGTCACTTTTATGACTTCTTCCTCACGAAACATCGACCTATGGCGGTTTGACTTTAGCGTGAAATAATATAATCACGGCATGCGGAGCTGTGATAATATGGAGATCTTCAGTAGTTGAGAACATCCGTAATCCAAAATTTGGCATTTAGTTGGAATGCACAAACAATGCTTAGTGAAAGCTTTATAATCCTTGGAGTGTCCTGTTTACTGTTTCCCTCAGTCTTAGTATTGCGTAAGAAAGAAAGGATATAGAACTCATAGATTACATTCCTATAAAATACGACAATATTATTACAGCGTCTCTTTAATGCATAAGTTGTGGTAAATAGATGTCCCAAAACAATAATTGCTACACCCACCCCCACATTTTTTGTTCTTCCTTGCCTCCCCCGCCCCTTAGGGTTGAACTCCTCATATGTGAATGCTATAACTACGCCCTAGATTTCCCTGTAGGTATACAATAGTGCGATGTTGACATTCAAATTGTAAAAAAGGCTTTACTTAAACCTCTCAAAATGTTTTGTCCTGCAGGCGTATTATCTTATAAGAGTTTTCTCGAAAAGTTCCGTAGACTTTCATGAGGATATTTGCCTGAAAAATCTGTAGTTCTTAGAAAAACGAAACCGGTAACAAAAAATATGTAAAAAATAAGTAACAAGTAATCCTTGCTTATTACATCCCCGATACGAAATAATGCCGGCGCGGCGTTAGAATAAATAATTAATAAAAAGAATATGAATCACCTTTAGTTAGATACGTGAAACTTATCCAATCTGAATTATAGATCGAGACGTGTCTATGCTCTATCCATCAAGACGCGACACCGGGCAAGCAAGAAGACGGGGTTTTCTTATAAGTAACTGTTTTGTTGTTTATGAATGGTTGCCTGGTGTCCTGTAATAAAGTTTAGATGTTAATAACGAGTAACGATACTGTCTTTGTGTTTTTAGGGCTTCATCAATGACTAAGTTTGGAGTGTTTCGAATTCCATTACACGGAGATAAATGAGTATTGCTGATTTATTATAATCTTGTTTAAAACGTGATGGCACGCCATTTCCTAACAAACTATCAGTACATTTAGAATATATCTCGAAATTGTAAAATGGGGGCCTTAGTACGGGTAAAACACTCAGTGAGGCTATATTATCAAATCATGTTTTAAAATATATAAAGTTATTGTATCAAATAAAAATAGTAATAACTTTAAATTAAATATCACGCTTGATAAAAACTTAGTAGATATATTTAATAAAAACAATAATTTTATTACAGCATAATTCATTTGGTATTTTAGAACTGACGATCTGTCAGTTAGGAACTAATATCGACCTAACAAGACGTAATAACACTTGTACACATTTACTTGAAATAAAATAAAATGTGTTGCACGATATTGTTGCTTTAAAAACTAGATATATTAATACATACTTTTGTATACAGCATCACATTCATCACGCCTGGACTTCACTGAAACTAGGAAAGATGGTGAAATTGCTTGAATCAAGTATTTCATCATAACCATGTTCAGAAATCTTATTACTGAAGTATGTTTTGTGCCATTTTTCATTTGTAAGTATCTACCATTCACTTCGTTTATGTCTACTGTTTTTCAGCTGATTTTACATGTACTCACTATGCCGTGTACTGTATTAATATTGGATAATGATCTGTGAACAAAATTTATTCTTATAGATAAGATGTAGAATTTTCACGATAAATGTCGATTTGTTTAAGCTTTTTAACAAAGATCAGCAGAAAAACACAAAGGTCATGTTTTTACGTCACGTTTTGTTAAAAGCTAATTATTATTTTTTTTTTTCATTTTTTCCCAACTGCTCTCAACCGTCTGGAACAAGAGAGACCATGGCACCCCCAATTGGAGAACGTTGTGAGACTGAAGGTACTGGGGGGAAGAAGATGGGGAAGAGGAAGGTGGGAAAGTACCTGAATATTCAAATCTGGTCACCAAATACGTCCAAAGGCATTTCAAGAAGTGTTTCAATTCTCAATGCTAGTCTTCAACCAGGGCGATACTGATAGAATCTTCCACTCTGGAACGTACCGCAAATATTCTATACATTATTTTCATTTGTGAAATGACAGAAATTAATAGAACAAAATTTACTTGCGCGCACCGGGATTTGAACCCGAGATCCCGGGTTCAAATTCCGGCGTGCGTCCTACCCCTCGACCACGGAAGCGGTCAAAAGTTCAAATGGAATTTGCGTTACACTGGCACCATTCAAATTGGCGTTGATCGTCGGTTTGATGGTTAGCAAAAATGTTACGGTTGTTCCCAAAATATTGTTTAAAAAATTTGCGCTTTTTATATAGGAGGACTATAGAGAAACATTCAATTGTCTCATTTATCAAAGTTAAACGATTTTTAAAACTAATCAAAGTTGTGAATTTAACATAATACTCGAACATTATTCAAAAAGTTTAGCAAAAAACCTGCAACTTGTTTTATTTTACAACTTTAAGTGGAAGAATTATTTATTTAAAACTAAATACTAAGGACGGGTTGTTTCGGAGAGTTTTTTTTTTTTTTTTTTTTTTTTTTTTATAGTGAATACCTCACAAGAGTCCCAACTGCTCCCGTCTGGAGCCAGTGAGACTATGGCATCCCCAATTGGGGGATGTTGTGAGGCTGAAGGTAAGTGGGGAAGGGAAAGAGGAAGGTGGGGAAGTACCTGGCTATTCAGATCTAGTCACTAAACACGGCTAAAGCCATTTGGAGCAACGTTTCAATTCTGAATGGTGGTCTTACACCAGGGCGATACTGGTAGTATCTTCACTCTCTCAATCTTCATCAAATTTCAACGTTCATTTCCGGGTTCTGTGAAAGTCCTATTCAAGTTCTGTAACTATATCATTGTAGGCTAGTTGCTCGACAAAACTGAAATAAAAACAGAACTTGAAAAAATCTTTCACAGAGCTTGAAAATGAACGTTCAAATTTGATGAATTGTTCAAATTCTCCGAAACAACCCGTCCTAAATATTTCCTTAAATTTGAGTTAATTTAGAAAATTAATTTTACAAATAACATGTTGAATATAAAATAAAACAGTTAAGTTCCATTTACAATCTTTTTTTAATTGTTACAAATTAGGAAGTAAGTAGATATTAAAAGTTGAAATATTGTATAGTATAACCACTTGAGCGATTTTTGGTATATTATGTTAAGTTTGCAAAAACTTTTGAGCGATCACTTGCCATAATGTATCAAATTTAAAGAACCTAGAAATATGGGAGAAACGGTGGAATCTAAGTGGATTTATTGGCTTTAAAGCGCAGTTAACAGTTTTATACGTTTCCATATTAATATTTTGAAGAAGGGTATTAATTAAATTATATGATAAATGTATATACACGACACCAATTGCTCGAGTCGATTAGTAAAAAATGAATGAACGGAATATATAAACAATTAGGAAATAATTGTATTGATTTACGCCCTATGTTGGGTTAGCTAACTAACTAATCATCACGCCGTTTCCCCGTAGGGGTAGGCAGAGAGTACGGACCGCCAAAAAACTCGGTCTTGGCACACACTTCTCGCCTCATTCACAATCATACATACTCTTATTATTCTGACTCTTCACATGGCCCGACTCGAGTATCTGATTCACTTGATCGTGCCATGTCTTTCTCGGGCGTCCCCGACTTCTGCTACCATTCGCATTTGCATCATATATCCTGCTTACACTCCTTTCTTCACTCATTCGCTACATCTACATTCTACATGCCCAAACCATCTAAGTGTCCCTTTCTTAATCTTACTCATTACGCTTACATCAGCCTTGCACTCTTTGCGGATCTCCCGATACGGGTTTTACATACGTACGCCTCGGGGATCTTATTTCAACAACATCAAATCTTCTTTCATCCTCTCACTGCCAGTTCACTTCCATACATCAGGGTAGGTACCAGCACTTCATTGTGGACTGCTAACTTCGCTTCTTTGGACCGAGCTAATATGATTTTAAACGTTCTAAGGGTATAATGGACGTAATATTAATATCTCATAAGGTACCTATTGTAAGATTTGCAGATACGTCCGAGAAAGACGAAAGAATTTTGTGCGTATTTCGATTTAAAATGTTTTATATAAAATAAGGTATTCGATTTCGTATTGCGTTCGGGGCAACGAAATGCAATCCTTTGTAATAGATCTGGTGAGTGAACAAGGTAGTTCACAATCTTATTCAGAAACAGTACATCAAGCAAATGCTCCGTTTTTTAAGAGCAATAGGGTCAAACCGATGATTTTCAAAGCGATGTGACAGGTGTTTCAAAAACTTGGTTTGAATATTTTCAATTCGGTTAATATAAGATATTGAGGATTACAAATGACAGCTGAAAATTTTAAATGAGTTCTTACATATGCCATTTATAGTAGTGAAGTGTAAAATATTAATTTATTGGTTTTGTGATGCGTGGAATGAAGCCCATGAAACATATTTGAACAATTTTTAATAACGCCGAAAGTTTGGCTAAAAGAAAAGACAAAAACTACAACGTAATATTGAGACGTGGAGTAATGCAATCTCATTTCGAGAAGTCAGTAATTTTGAACAGTGCAAATTTATCAGTCTGCATGTATAGTGTTTGTGCAATCTTCATTTCATAAAGTTCAAAGTTCAGCACCCAGCTCGCAAATTCAAATACAGAATTCTACAAAAGGCAGAATTTGAAATCTGATTATGCTTTAGGAAAAGGTGAAAATGCTCTTCATACTACCATAATACTTATTGCAAATTGCAAGAAATTACTCTTCATAAATGTATGCATAGAACCTTTAGAATTCTAGGCGCCAGACAGGTCCAACGCGGGTTACTTCTCCGTCTCGTTCTTGAGTTCAACAGCTCGGTTGTGGAACGATTTGCCGGTCTCTGTGTTTCCTCCCTCCCACAACATGGATCTCTTTAAGACCCATGTTCACTCCTTCCTCTCCTCAAAAAGACCCTCCACATAGCATACCTAGAGATGATACAGGCCCTGAGGGAAATTTTCACATTATTATGAGTAAAAAATTCTAATGAATATTTGGTCTTCGGTGATTTTTTTCATGTTTTTCTTTTCAAATATTATTTTCTTCAAAACCAAAATTAAAAATAATTCTTCAACGTATTACAACTGATCATTCAGTTCTAATTCTAAGTTTTATTCTTAGTTCACTTCGCCTTCGTCTCTAACTGTCCAATATTTACTGATTTTTAAAAATTTTTACCGGAGACCAAAATATCTTTTACATTTTTTACTCCAAATAATTTCAGGAATAACTGATTAAAATAAATTAAGTACGTCCCTTAATACCCTGTATAACTAAATATTATTAATTTGAACATGTGTTATAATTGCATTAATTTGACTAAAAAATAAAATAAACTTCACAGTAAGTGAAAATTGAGCTGTTTCCGGGCAAATGGACACGCACAAAACACACTTCAATGAGATTACTTCTTCAATGTTTTGATTTGTGATTTTTTTAAATGAATTGAGTTAGAAACGAGACTGGGAGTGCGTCTGCGTTATCAATGCTCAACCAGATGTAAAAGCTTTTCAAATTTCTTTTACGGTAACAAATTAAAACATGAAAATATGAAAGCATGGAAATGAATTGCGAATGTTTATTCTCCAAACGCAATCTGTGTAAATGTCGAATAAATTCTAATAAGGTTTCATCCTAGAACCGGTTAAATTATAATATTAATTATGCATAAGTTCATTACAGGAAGGCCCCGGGCAATCATTAAATTCCTTCACATCCCATCCTCACCAATTAAGCGTGATTACCATGAACAAATAATAAAACCTTATTCGTGTAAACATACTCCCTAATTTTCTTAATTGCTTCCTTTCATTAATATTCTAAACGAAATACACACCGTAACTTGGTATCAATTTCTTATGAATATTACCATAGAACTTTCATATTCCCCTTTCATTAATTGAATTTACGAACCTAATAAGCAGTTAATATACATGGTGTCCGGGGATAAAGTGCGCTAACTTCGGGAGGGGAAGCTACATGATGGTAGAAATAAAAAAAATTATATATCCCATTCAAAAATAAGTTGAATATTTTTCCATACAAACTATTTAACTTTTTTTACCTAAAAATTACCTTAAAACATAGGAATTTCGAAAAAAGTTATCATTTTTTACTTCTAAAATCAAATAGAACCCCCCCCCCACCCCTTTTAGAATTCTCCGGTGTTGCACGGGATTTACCTAGCGTTATTCAAAATCTAATTTAAGGCGATGCACTACGTCGTGTAATATTTAAAATTGACCCGCTATCAATAACAACCCTTACGTAGATGGCGATAAGGTTTAAATTCCCGCTTAACACCATCCGTCTGTTCTGATTTATGCAAGAAAAAAACATGGGCAAAAAGCGCCTTTTATTTTATTTTGTGGATGTTCAGGCATAAATATTAAAAAAAAATTCGATAACTAACTAACTAACTAACCATCACGCCGTTTCTCCGCAGGGGTAGGCAGAGAGAACGGACCGCCAAACAACTCGGTCTTGGCACACACTCCTTGCCTCATTCACATTCAAACATCGTCTCATACATACTCTTCTATTGTTCTGAATCTTCTTCTTTCGATCATTTTATAAATAACTTAATTTGCCACATTATACAATAAAATCATAACCGAAAATGGGTTTGTAAGTAGGATATTTTGAACTTTAAAGCAGTTTTCATATGCCTTTACATTATTTTTTTCAGGGCTTATAAAAAGACTTATCTAAAAAATACTCGATTATTTCAAAGACCACGATGTATTCTACTCGCAGTATTTAATTAAAGCATCTGAAACATTTCTAGGCGACTAAATTTTCAAACCAAAAACACATGATTTTATTTTGAACAAGAAATATTTAAATTCAGCTTTAAGGGTTCGGAAAATGGGATGGGGGTTTTTCAGAATTTTTATTAAGACATTGAGCATTTAGGAAAAATTTTATCAATCTTGGAATAAAAATATAGATTTGTATAAAAAAAACTACGCATGAAAAATGGGGAGACTTATTTTTTCGGCATACCATCACTGGTTTTAGTATCAAAACGACTAGAGAAGAAAGAGATTGCGACATCTGAGTAATACTTTATTATTAATACTTAATTGGCTGGAGCCTGTCAGGCTACATATCCAAAAGTCAGTTGTCAGTTTTTTTTTATTCCTCTTGTTTTAGAATTTAAGATAGAGATCACTATTTTGTTATTTAAATAAGCTTAGATTATTTTAATAACTAAAAACCTAGCTACTTTAGAATTACCTAAAAAAATAAAAATTCCATGTTTGTTGATTTTGCATGTTCCTAGATTTATAATAAACATAATATATTACATATTCACGTATTTTTGTTATTGAATAACCTATGATTTGAATAAGATATACAGGGTTTTCAAATAAGAGGTGTTATTTTGATATTCAATCGTAAAAAATCAATGGTTTCGTTGCTTGTGTGGTACGTAACGCCGTCTTGTTGAAAGTAAACGTTGTCCAGATCAATACCATTCAATTCCGGCCATAAAAATCATTAATCATCTCTCGATAGCGCAATCAATTCACCGTAACTGTTGCTCCAACCTCATTTTCGAAAAAGTAAGGTCCAATGACTCCCGCCGGACCATAAACCGCACAAAATAGTCACACGTTGAGAATAAAGAGGCTCTTCAACAATAACTCTTGAGTTTTCCGAGCTCCAGATGCGACAATTTTGCTCGTTGACGAAGCCACCAAGGTGGAAATGGGCCTCGTCACTCAAGATGATTTGCATTTGATTCACTCAAGTGAATTTTAATAATTTCATTGCGTTGTTGAAGCGTGTATCGTTCCATTTTTATTAATGGAGTAGTTTTTACTTGTCAAATTTCAAAAAATTACAGCTTCAAAAGTAACGTCTACCGAAATAGCGGGCTATTCAAAATAACACCTCTTATTGGAAAACCCTGTAATTTTGAAACTATTTAGAATCGTTTTATTAAAAAAAGCACCTGCTAATATAGGAGCCTATGAGACTACACGTCCAGGGTAGTGTTATAAAAAGTCACCTACTAATATAGGAGCCTGTGAGACTACACAAGTTACCTTGATTTCAATCTCATACAATATTTGTTGTTTGTTGTATTTACTGTCGTGTTATTTTAGTTTATCTACATATATTAGATGTTCTACAGTCTTGGATGAAGGTTAGCAATTTAACTTATTTGACTTTGACTTAATAATGAAAGACTATCCACGTGCTTTGCTAATGAATGACAATGCGACGTAATTTAAAACCTTGGAATTTTCAAACAAGAACGATTGTCGAGTGTTACGCAGATTAATGTTTCAATCACGGTATTACGTGATGTAACCAGTGGCGTAAATGCGCCCTTCAATAACCCTGGGGCAATGTGATCGGAGCCCAGGAACCAAAAGATCGAAATTGTAACTTATCTGGGTTAAATAGGTATAGTAGGAATTATACAGGAGTGGAAGATACTCTCATTATCGCCCAGGTGAAACTATTCAGAACTGAAACTTACTTGAAATGGCTTTAGCACTCTTTGATGCCCAGATCTTAATAGTCAGTTACCTTTTACCCCACATTCTTTCCATCTCCTTTTCCTCACCACTTCCTTCAGCCTCACAACTCACGCCAATTGGGGTTGCTATAGTCCCATTTGCCCCAGGCTGTTGGGAGCAGTTGGGACTCTACACATTTTAAAAAATCTTTGAAAGACTAGAAATCTAATTTAAAATTGAATGAGGGCGGGAAAAAGCAAATTTCCTAGAGCTCAAGGCTGAAATGGGTCATATTGCAGAACACTTCAATGGGTAATCCAAGAAATAATTTGTCTTCAAAATCACAACACATTAATTAGTCTATACAATGGTCGTATACAAGATTTTGGGCAAAGGGTATATATATAATATCAATAAACATTAATAATGATCCTACACCTTGTGTACCTATCCATTAAGTAGCATAAACTCTTCCAAGTCGGCCGCTATTCCGCCCTGCTCTTGGGATCGTTATGCTAATGATTGATAGATAATTGTCAATTAAAGTTGTGACGGGCCGAGCCAATGGGGTACCAAGCAGCCGCGCGGGGTAATTACTAATTAATTGTTAAGGAAACCGGCCAACTGGCAACTTTGCATACTTGGGATCACAGATTCTGGTCCCCTTTTCAGATGGCAATAGATTTGAATTTCGAATTTCTAACAAATTAAAAATATGAGTAAAAAATTAGTTGCCAGAAAATATTGTTTATTCTATATGAAATCAAAAAATGACGCTTAATAACTAGGTCCCAAATCTATCCCGGTAAGACAAAAGATCCTGGCTTCGATTCCTAGTTGTGATCGTTATTTTTTTTTATTTTATTTTATTAAATAATTAATCAATTTACAGAGTCTTCTTCAAACCCAGAACGACTGGCTTTCCTCCGCTTCATTTTGCTTGCCCCTGGAGTCCTGCAAGCTGACCCTAACATAATGTCAGTCTCTGGATCACCGAGGAGAGATTCCCCCTCGCTGCCAGACAGGGTAGTGCATCTTTGCGTATGTTTTTCCATGAAGCTTTGGTTGATTGACTATGGTTTTTATCCACCGATGGTCGTCAGACGTGGAACCAGAGTGACCCAACTAACTAGGGCTGGATCCGCTATCATTGCTAATTAATCTTTTAATCAATTTACAGAGTATAATCATTAATCACTGCTTTTGATTTTTTAATGTTCCTCTTCTATAGAAGCTGGCGCTTGTGTCTAGAAGAGTGGTGAGCATCAAGATCAAGAATATTTAGTGTTTGTAATTATGGTTTAAGGAATTACGAATATTAAAATTTATAAACAATTAAAAATATAGTTTCATCATTTTGGTATTTTTACATTGAACTTCTCTTTAATTGCTTTTAGTAGGTGTTTATCGTTTTCGATTGTTCTGATATTATCGGGGAGGCTGTTGAAGTATTTTTTTCCTAGATATATGTAATGATGTTGAGTAAAAGTGGTGTTACATTTTTGTGTTGGAAATATATGTTTTTGACGAGTAAGAATTTCAGTTAAAAAGGTGTGATTTTGTTTTTCTTTTATTATTTGAATTTTTTTGTTTTTTGGACAAGATCATTAAATTTTAATACATTAAATTGTTCAAAAATTAGGTGTGTTGGTTTTTTCAATATTATTTTTATAATTAGACGTTGTACAATTTCAACAGGGAGTAGATTTGTTTTGTGTGCAGCTCCCCAGCTGATTACAGCGTATTGGAGATTTGATTGTGCTAAGGCGTGGTAGACTGTTAGAATTTGTTAGAATTTCCAATGAGAGAAAATTTCAAATTTTTTGTCGATTTGATCTTTCTATTTTAGGTTTTAGTCTCTTATTATTCCTAAGTATTTAATTTTATTTGAAATTTTAGTTTTTGTGTCTTGTTTCGTTTCATATTCCGTTTAGATTTGTTAGTATTATCTTCTTCTTCAGAGATAAAATACTAAAAATCAGATTTAAAATAAGCGAAATGTCCAAATATCCCTCCAAGTGAAGTGTTCATAATGCTCAAGATATAGCAAGAACACTACTGCACGCGCTCGTATTTCTATGATATTAACGTATTCCGTGACAGTTAATAATAGTAATTATAATTAGATAATTTGCATACCGCCGTGCTTGTGAAAAATCGCCTCAAAGGCGCAGTACCTAAAAGAAATGACTTCCTGGGCTGTATCTAAATATGAGTATGTACAAACAGGTCCAAAAAACAGAATACGTACCTGGCATGTCACTTAAAACTTAGCTTAACAGTTTTATTACAAAGTTGAAGCTTGGAGAAGATAGGATTTTGCACACAGAAGACACAATTTTGCAAATACTGCACAATGCATGATTTTACAATTCCTATTGTATTCTCCCGTTTTACTGATATTATTGCATTAATTAGAAGATAAGTGGAAAAAGTAAAGTCGACATTTAATAAAAGCTTAAAAATTCTTCTCAGATTTAAACACCAAATTATCAATAGTTATCTAGATGTCGCGTATAAAGCTTTCTAACTTTTTGTATTGCAGTAGCTCAGCATGAGGTTGTTAAGAAAAATGTATTTATTTATGATGTTATTCTTTCTTACTACTTCGACTAATATCCTTGATCCTGGAGGTAAGCAGAGAGTAAAGTATTGTAATTAGAATTACATAAATGCATTACTAAATGAATTAAAAATAAGTAAACGAATTACCGAAACAGCGGAAAGCAAAGTCGCACCAGCATCGCTGTAGCAGTCTATGGTCTACAAGTTTAATTGCTCACTTTGTCGGTAATTACCTACAACGTACATAGCAGACTCTAAATGCATAATATCTCGTAGAGCAGTAGTACACAACCTTTTTAATAAAGGAATTAATGTATATACAACTAATGAACCTGTACAAATCGCAAGTGCACTTTATGTAGAAATTGGCATCGATCTCCATCTAGTATGGTAAAACATCTGATAAAAAACCTTTGACTCAGAATGGCACTGTCCGTTTAATAGATTTCCCTATTTCAACAAACAGAATATTTTTTTTATTTTATTTTTTTTAAAATTTTATTAAGTTTAATTTGTAGGCTGCCTTTTAATTCTGTTTTTTTTTTACATTTTAAATAATATTGTTATTAAATTTACCAAAAACAGTTTATTTATTAACAAGTTCTGCTGTGTAATTCTTGTTACGCATGACAGCTGTCTCGCCCTCTGAAGACATGACCAAACTATCTGATAATGCTGTTTTTTGTAAATTAATGACAATATTTTTGAATACATAAAAAAAACCAGAATAGATGTCAGATTGGAATGCGGTATTTGTTTCAATATTTCAATAAAAAAAATGCTGCGAGAATCTACTAATTTTTCACATGAGATCGGGTCATTTCTACGACGCGTTCTGTTTTCTATAGTCCGGCTGTTAATGATTTCCTGGTGAAATTTTTAATTACTTAGGAGACATTGTGTTTTGACAAATATTCGGGGAAAACGAAAAACGACGCTTACTCAGGTGTGTAAAAATTTCATTAATTAATTAAGTTTGTAATTTCATAAAACTCTGCAGCTTTATAAAAATTGTCTTCAGATTAAAACATACTCTCAGATAATTATTAAGATCCCACGGGCCACGGGTTGCGCATCTCTGGTGTGGAGCTTGCAATTTACGCTTTTTCAAACAGAGCCATAAAGCTTGAACTTTCAACCGTGTCACGTGACGTACATTCCAGAAATGCAATAAATTAGCACTGCACTTTAACAAGATGCATCTTTTACGTAATAATTGTTGTGAATGCAGCTTAAATATTGTTTAGTTGCTAAATGAAGGAAGTAACGATAGCAACTAATTCCTATTACTAAATTCTCATTGTGTTGATTAAAACCCACAAAAAACAACAACAAACAAATATCACGTCCTTTGGCGCGCGGTAGGATTGACTTCAGACTCAAATTTCAACGCAAATTCATTTCTCCACTGTTAAATTTGCAAATTTTTATCTTATAATCAATCTCACATCACCATTTAATATTGTGTTATTTTCTGAGTTCTAATATATGACATTTAACTCTCTCATGGAGAAAAACGAGTATTAATATTCAAAATCTCTTCAAATTATTGGTAATCTGGTGAAAACAGGACTGGAAGCCGCTACCTGATATTTGTTAGTAATTTCGTGATAAAATCGGAGCACATATTCATGCACCTTCGTTTGTCTTAATATTATAATAATATAATGACGAAATGCGATAAGAATAGGATTTTTCTGAAACGTGTTTCGACATCGTGACAATTCAATGGTATTTTACTTCTTCTTTCGTATGGTGGGGGGGTCAGGTATTTTACTAATAGTTTATCAGGAAACCTATCAATTAATTCGGTAAGGGCCTGTAATCTCTTTTTTAACGAGATAACGAAGAATTTGAAGAGATTTATAGTAAATTAACAATATTTTTTACATGTAAGCTTTCTCTGTGCATTCATAATAATTATACTCTAGGTTTCAAACTTATCATTAGGTACATTTCTATGACCTAAACGTGATGTATGTCGTACTCTAAATAACATGATAAATATGTCACATTAAATACAAATTCACACCCATTATCAACTCCAACGTAAATATTACATGATAATTATGTCACATTAAATAAAACTTCTCAAACATCAATCAACTCAAAAGTAAATAACATTTTCTATTGTTGATTAATTATAATGTTTAGCCTGGCAATTTGCTATTAGTAGTTATAATTCTCGGAAGTTGTCGGTTGAAGGTCATTGTAGTTAGTTAAGTATAAGTTGAATTAGTTCAGTTGCATTAGTTCATTTCCTTTCTAGAAGCTAAAACGAAAAGAGACCCGCTGCCCGCTGGGTGCTTTATGTAACCAATCTAAATGCTGTCGTAAAATGTTGCTATCATATCTTTCAAATTCATTCATAAATTCAATGCGATTTCTGCCAATTTCTGTACTTCACAGGCAAGAGGAAACGTGTTTCAAAATTTTACACAACTGATATACAATAACAGCCTTACTAAAGAAAAAACTATTTCACGTTCGGTGTTTTTGTTACACATTGTATAAAGACTGTAAATGTTTAGATTCGGGTTGGTACTAATAAAAATATCTTTAACTGGGCTCCGAAATAACTGGCAACGTTGAATTTTCCTATTTCCTATTTCTTACAGCTAACCCAATTCATAAGAAGTAGATTACAAATTATAATATTACAGTGCTTAAATATATAAATAGAATTTAATTAGTGTAAAGTATTGAAGTGAAATTTATTTAAAAAAAAGTTTTGACTGATGATTGAAATAGGAGTATACCGTGTATTTGTTTAATATTACGTGTAAGATTGTTATATGCTTTAATAGACACGTAGGTCCTTTTTGAAACATTGTTTTGTTTGCTTGTAGTATTGATAAGTTTTCTATAGAACATGTCGCGTATTTAAGTTTCGAGTGTTTTAGATGGAACTTGTCTGATTACTGACGGCTCTTCAAATAAAACGTAATAAGTTTCCAAGTACTAACATACGATGTATGTTAGTACTTGGAAATTAAGTATAAAAATACTTTGCGCAGAACAAAACTAAAGAATATTTTAACAAGTTACTTTTCAAAGAATTTAAACTATTTTCAGAATCAATATTGACACGCTTCTTTCTGCTCGTACGTATACATGAATGGCGTGATTTTTTTTTATATTTACTAAAGTGAAAACCACGTACATAATAATGTAATACGCTGTTAAGATAAGTTATCTGTGAGCAATAAAAAAAACAGCTGTTGGCTTGCATTGGGTATTTTATTCAGATAAGGTTATGCATTAGAATATACATATTGAATAATCATAAATAGAGTAGGTACTTACACGATAGCAGGTGAAGGTGTGATTGATAAGAATTTGATCACTTTGGATTTTGAATTCGTATGTAAAAAGGTTCTTCTGTGAATTAATGGTTCAACATCGGGCTAACAATTGGGATGTTTCCACCTGTTTCGTTGTTGTTACGTTCCGGTTCCGGTTCAAGATGGTGGCCGTGTTGGATAATAGGATTTTATCCAGCCAGAGTTCGAATGATCGTGGATTTTTCTACGAGCTGTCAAGTCGGAATAATCAATATGATGGTACCTACCGGCCAGATGGTCACATTTCTGTAGACAAATTGTAAAATTATTATTTGAATTGTAAAAAAATGTTACGTTAAATAATTATCATTTATTATTGAGTAGGTAGGTACTTAAGTACCTACTCACAAACCAAAGTTTGGTTTTGATTTAATAAATAAGATAAATTTAGAAACATACTTTTTTTGGACGCGAGGTTTAGGTACTTAATTGATATTTAATTATACAAATCTTGAGTTAGGCAGCTAAAACTTTTAATAAAGTTAATTTAAATCTGGATAAAATTGTGAAATTTCTTTGTCTTAATAAAAGCTCAAATAAGCTGACGTGTTATTATTTTTTTACTATTAGAAAACATTTATATTCCTAGAATTTTAATAATACGAAAAACGTAGTTACGATGTTCTAACTTGCAGCTTGTCTACAGGTTCTACAATTTTTCTTTAATTAAATAAACATAACACAATCATTTTGTCTGGGTAAATTTCAAGACAATTCACTGTTCTCTTCTTCCGAATGCAGCGGCTTCCTTTCTAATGAATAAATAAATTTTGTAAATATTTCTAATTCAAACACAATTGCACTTCCCGGTAAGATGCCGGGGAAAAACTGTAAGTAGTTTTTTCATTAAAAAACTATACGTGTTTAAACAAACAAAAAAATTAAAAGGCACACAATTTCCATATTTATAAATTTTGTTAACAGGAGCTTACCTCAACCAACAGTATTATAGAAATTTAAAATCAGAATCACTTAATAATAATAATATTTGGCCGGTTAATATAGCGCCGTTTTAGTGAAAAATCACCTTAAGAGGCTACCTAGGCTTATACATACTGCTGTTGTAGTATTTAGATGATAATCAGTGGCGGTTCGTAAAACTAACAAAGAGGTTATTGAATTAATTAATGAGTTAACTTTCATCACAACGAAACAAACTTGTTACTTACAAAAGTCGCGACGACCTTTCTAAAAGTATTTCTGTTGAAGGGTCGAAAAACAAGAGAATAAACAAAATCTATCCAAAATGTTTGTAGTGGTATTTTGTATTTAGTTAGGTTGGGTTGTTTCAAACTCCGTCACATTCAATCACCATCAAATCAACAATCAGCCCCCATTTGTTTTTAGACGTTTGAGCGATGCCCGTCTTCCATTTTGGTCAAATGGGGAACAGCTGATAAACATGACAACATGACCATTATACTTGACAGCTGTATACAATTATGGAGAGTCGGCGATTAACGCGGGAAAGAATGCATTAAAAAATCGATGCGGTTTGCAACACCCCCTAAGATTGGTGAAACATTTTTATCAGTATTTCAATAATATTATAATACTAGATTAGACCCGTGAAAAATCCATGAAAGATCCATGCCTAAAAAAAATTTTATTTTTAATTTTATTTTTAACGTATCCACTATATTTTGTTGTTGATGAATGAGGGAGGATCGGAAATTTACTTTCTGGTAAAAAAATATTACTTTATAGGTAAGTACTTTATCGCTGAATTCGTGACACAATCGGTTCCAGTTTTGAAAATGATACTTAAATTCAACATTTATAAAACGCCCTTTTACAGTATCTTATTGAGTTATTTGTAGTCTTAGTGTAATATAAATTCTAGGTTGAACATAAACTACCCACTACCTAATTTGAAATACTATTTCATTTAAAATCCGTGAACCGAACCTATCACCCGATCTGCATAAATCTATTATCGAAGATATTTATAGTACTTGGAGACCAGTGGCATTTCTCAAAAGTTTCGAAATAAATAATTAATTTAAATATTGAAGACAATATTAGTGATTTCTAAACGAAAATCTGAAACAGAAAAATCAGAAAAGGAAACGGTCACATCTGGGACTCGAACCCAGGACCCTTGCCTTAGACAAGGGTACTGGGCACTGCTGAAAACCAGCTACATTCCCGGAGAAATCCGGAATGTACAGCTGAGCAGTTGCCCTTTTGGCAATATAATCATCTAAATGTATGTGTACAAACTATATGCAAACATGTAAAAAATTATTGTCAAATAAACGTTTTTATTATTTATTATTATTATTATTATTACGTGCAATGAAATTAGGCTGCCAAAAAAGACAAAGTCAATACAGAAAATGGTTTACTGTGCAAAGGAATACAATGTTGTAATGTGCTGCCGGAAAACATAGTCTGCACTAATTGATAGATTCAAGTAGGATTGTAAGAGCCATATTGTTAAAAAGAAAATGCAATAAATAAAAATAATAATAACAATAATGTACGTATGTAATTATATTTTAACGGTCGCATCTAGGATTTGAACCCAGGACCCTCGCATATTTTTTTCTGACTTTTCTTTTTCAAATTTTCGTTTATGAATCGCTAATATTGTTTTCAATAATTAAATTTTTCAATTTGAGGTTTAACTAATTCAGTTATTCCAAAAATAAATATTTATCGTAGACTTGCAGAAAAGTCAATAGATGTCGCACATTAATAAAAATATGAAATATCTATCCAAGAAACTGTCTAGATTGCATTCAGTTCAAGTCGAATCTTGCAATCATACATAAAGATAGCACAGCCAATAAAATTTGCGGTGAGAAAATGGAGATAATGTTGGTAGTTCTTATTTGAAGTATGATATAGTTAAATATGATTGAGATAGGGTCCCATTAGCTCAGTTGGTAGAGCAGCGCCCCGGCAAGGAGAAGGTCCTCAGTGCATGTCCTAGATGCGATCGTATCTTACCGAATCGCTAATATTGTCTTCAATAATTAGATTAATTAGACATTTGCAAACATAGATGTACAAATGGCTAAATTAAATTAATAAATAAAAAAGTTATAAAGGGAATCGAAACGAATCATCCTTTAGAGAAGTGTGGTCTATGAACCTCCCAAGGGGCAACGCGACGAATAAAATTCTATTCAATATCTTATAAAGAATTTCCAATAGGAAATAACATCGCAGCTCTTTCAGAATTTGTGAAACCTGCTTAGTGTTTAATAAGATAAGTTTTCCGATAATTGAAGAAAATAAAAATAGTATGTGAGACTTTTTCCTTAGAAATCATTTATACGCATTACGAATGAGGAGATCTGAAAATGGGGTACGGCACATGTTTGGAGCAATGAAATTGGTTTAAGAAAAAAATATTTTTCGATGATTTTGGACTTGTACAATTGTACATGTATAGCCGATGGATCAAGAATGATATATTATTAGTAAAGTATATGACACAATTGAATGGATGAAGAAGTCAGGGATGCCCCAGAAAGTCTCTCACAAATAAATCGGGCCACGCCAAGAGTCAAGGTAATAAAAGATTAAGGAGAAAGATTTGTATGCATTTTGCGAAATGTTCCGAAATACTATGGTCAGTTTGTTGTTCCCCATTGTGAAATATTATGTTGTGAAATATTATGGTCAGTTTGTTGTTCTCCATTTATGACATGTTGTGAAATACTATGGTCAGTTTGTTGTTCCCATTTATGACTTGTTGGAAATACTATGGTCAGTTTGTTGTCCTCCATTTATGACATGTAGTGAAATACTATGTTCAGTTTGTTGTTCTCCATTTATGACATGTTGTGAATACTATGGTCAGTTTGTTGTTCCCATTTATGACTTGTTGTGAAATACTGTTGTCAGTTTGTTGTTCCCCATTTAAGACATGTTGTGAAATACTGTGGTCAGTTTGTTATTCTCCATTTATGACATGTTGTGAAATACTATTTTCAGTTTGTTGATCTCCATTTATGAAATGTTGTGAAATACTATGGTCAGTTTCTTGTTCTCCATTTATGACATGTTGCGAAATACTATGGTCAGTTTGTTGTTCTCCATTTATGAAATGTTGTGAAATACTATGGTCAGTTTCTTGTCCTCCATATATGACATGTTGCGAAATACTATGGTCAGTTTGTTGTTCCCCATTTATGACATGTTATAAAATGCTATGGTCATTTTGCTGTTCCCCTTTTATGCGAAAAAATATAAAAATTTTATTTTTTATTTCATTGTTTCATCCAGAACATGTTATATGCAAAAAGTAAATTATGGAAGAGGCCTCGTTTTACAGATTTTAAAATTTGAATTCTTTTATTCAAAGTGATTTTATTCTGTCGCAATCAAGTTTAATAGTATCATCGTGCCCCACAGTGTGGGATTGTCCCATAAAAAGCAGATGACTTAATTCCGTCACAGTGGTATTCCTCCAACACACCCACACACACACAAACACCTGTCATAAATTTCGCCTGACAAAAAGAGGCGTCATTGAAATAGTTTATGAATAAATAAAACCACTTTGGTCTTCCCATTTGGCCAGGACGGTCGACAATCCACTTTGTCAGAAGCTTTGACAAGATGTCCGAGAGAAGGACATAATTTGGACACGGGCGTGCAAGCTGATTGGTCAAAGAGAGAGCTTGGATTTTGGATGATTCCCCGTCCACTTTTTTATTACTATGCAAGAATATTTTCCTTGAATTTGATTTGAAAACATTTTCGGAATGTAAATTTATTGCTTTTATTGGGCGAAAAGGTATATTTTAAGTAACGTCCTGTGACAATAATTGGGAATAAATTGAAAATAAATTACCTAAGCCAAACGAAGCCTCAATTAGTATCGATAATGGTCGTTATAACATTATTAAAACACAGAAAGCCTAGTTTACTTATCCCCAATGTTATTAGGGTATTAGTAAGATTTTTTAAATTTTATTGAACTATGTACTGAACTTCATAAATATTTTAAATAATATACAGATACCAAATAATATTAATCATTAATAAATTAAATTAATGTAACCCATTCGTCTTATAAATGTCTTAAAAACGATAAAATGTATGAATGTGAATGAGGCAAGGATTGCGTACCAATATGGAGTTGTTTGGCGGACCGTCCTCTTTGCCTTCCCCTGCGCGGAAACGGCGTTATGGTTAGTTAGTTAGTTACCAAATAATATTAATTATTATTTGATGTAAATGCACTTACTCGTCTTCAAAAATGTCTTAAAAATGATAGTTAACAGATACCAAATAAAACCACATGTTATCAAACAAATAGCGTTTTAAAGGAGATTGCATTTCTTGGAATTGCTGCTGAGCAGGTATATACGATATCTAATGGTGCGTATAAACACGCGAGCCGAATTGCTTACATTCTCTACAACTGTTGGGAAAGGAACGAAGCAACCGCAAAGTTGGAGCTGTTTGAGTTGATAATAATAATAATTCATGAAAATAATTGCAAAAATTGTTCACGAATCCAAGATCAAACTTTCTTTGAGGTTCAATACTTTGACAGCCGCATGTCGTGTGAGCTGCTGTTTATCGTCAGTAATTATATTGGAAACATAGAAAAAATTTAAAATCCATGAAGCAAGAGTGCCGCAATCTAGAGGGTTTTCCAATAAGAGGTGCTATTTTGAATAGCCCGCTATTTCGGTAGATGTTACTTTTGAAGCTGTCATTTTTTGACATTTGACAAGTACAAAATACGCCATTAATAAAAATGGAACGATACACGCTTCAACAACGCATTGAAATAATTAAAATTCACTTGAGTGAATCAAATGCAAATCATCTTGAGTGATGATTCCCATTTCCACCTCGGTGGCTTCGTCAACAAGCAAAATTGTCGCATCTGGGGCTCGGAAAACCCAAGAGTTATTGTTGAAAAGCCTCTCTATCCTCAATTTTTGACCGTTTGGACCTTACTTTTTCGAAAATGAGGCTGGAGCAACAGTTACGGTGAATGGATTGCGCTATCGAGAGATGAGTAATGATTTTTTATGGCCGGAATTGGATGGTATTGATCTGGGCAACGTTTACTTTCAACAAGACGGCGCTAAGTGCCACACAACAAACGAAACTTTTGATCTTTTACGATTGAATATCAAAATAACACCTCTTATTGGAAAACCCTGTCCTAATGATGGAAAATCGCCAACAGTCCAACCACGTCACATACAAATTGGGTAATTGTACTTGATGAATGGTTTGAATTCCAAAAGGGGGGAATCACACCACCTTACTGTTATGGTTGATGTCATTAGATATAATAACCATCTACATTATATTAAAACATGATATGCGCCCTTTTAAATAATGATTATTTCGGTAAAATGATGAGACAACCCATTGCGATAATCTCACACGCGGCTGACATCGCTGCGTAGTGCGTAGGCCCAAAGTGTTCACTCAATCACTGCTATTTTAACATACCGGCTACCTTCGTGTCAAAAGTACATATTACACAATCTACAATTCCTGCCTAATTTACTTACATTGAATATTTATTTGATTATCGTATTATTATGATCATAAATCTACTGCGATGGTACACAAGTATTTTCAAATGAGTAATTTTATCTAGAGAAATTTAGTAATCTTTTGCCAAGATTGTCATTATTTTATTAATAATTATTTTCGAGTATACTTTTATAAACTTTACGGTATATATGATTTAATACATGCAGAGAACAATTAAAAGGTTTATATAATAACGACAACAAAATAATGTAATACGTGGTAGGTATAAAGGTGCATTTAAGCATTTATTATAATATTTGAATAAGAACTAGGTGTACCCCGCCACACGTTGCTGTGTCTCAGTCTGTCTGTGTAGAGAGAGAAATAATAGCGCGTGTTGCTTTTACGTCCAACCGATGGCGCTGTTTTACGTTTAAAGCATGTTTTTACCGGTGGCATCTAGGTATATAAAAACACACGCATATACTAATGCAACTTTGTGTCAAAATTTCAAAGCAATCGGAGAAGAACTTTCAGAGATTTAAGATTTTGAACAAACGATCATTTACATTTTCATTTATAAAGATAGATGAGAAAGAAAGAAAAAAACAGTTTAAAATTGCAGATGGCATAAAAAATATACAAAATAGTAATATAGTGTAGGTTTTTAAAACATATTTTTATTTCTTTCATCTTGTGAATGGAACTGTAAAAACTCTCGAGTGACGAGTTCTGGCGTTATGAAACTTGCACATCTTATATTTCTAGGTCATCACAACTACTTTCAGCTGGCAAGAGTTTGTCGAATTTATCTTTCTTATAACGCGAACTTAAAATAGTTGCACTGACCTATAAAATCAAGAAAAATAAGTGCCGATTCCATGACACCGAGGTTCGCCGATGTGTTTATAGCTTCTTATAACAGATTTATATTTTCTAGTTCTTTCTAAAAAGTTTTATAGCATCAATACACAGTTCTACACACTTTTCAAATAAGGTTTCACATTCTAAAAAGTGCACAATTACTTGCAAGCCCATTGCACCGAGTTGATTACAAAACATCGACTTTTCTCTACTTTGTATAAAGATAATATTTATATAGACATCTTATGAAAATAATTTACTAACCCTATCAAAATCCGTTGCGTAGTTTAGAAGTACTGAGCGCACAAACAGACATTTATTTTATACTATTTAGAAATATATTAACAAAGAGTGACAAAGTACTTAAGCTATAGTTTATAATACTAAATCAATATAGGCAGTACATAAACAAACGTTTGATGTATAAGACTCGATTGCCTACTATGTGGTAGCTCAATCGTCATTATACGATTCAAAACTGCGTGGGTAGTCGATAATTAATAGCTAATACATTGCCTGCTTAATTTCAGAGCCATATATCCCGGTAATCACTATTAATTAATGTGACAATTATATTTAGTACTAATATCGATACTTCCACCATCACAAATAATATTAGCGTAAGAGAATATGAATATATAATCTGATTTAATAGGCTATTGAAATAATCACCTTTCAATAGTTTCTGCGCGCTATGTTGCGTCGAATAAATCAATTCATCAATATAATTATATGATAAATCCCAATTGCTCCCAATCGTCTGGTACCAGTGAGACTATGGCATCCCTGATTGAGGTGTGTTGCGAGGCTGAAGGTCGTGGGGAGAGAAAGTACCTGGCTATCCAGATGTGGTCACCAAACACGGCCAAAGCCATTTCAAGCAACGTTGCAGTACTGAATGGTTGTCTTACACCAGGGCGATACTGAGAGTATCTTAAATAATACATAGTATAGTTCAGATATACTATCTATTATCTTTAATGTGTAATTTGTGGAGTAACACAAATTAATAAAATAAAAGACCTACAGTTTGCTAGTTGAGAGCCTTACCCATCGACAATTAAGGCCGTCAATTCAATTCCATCCATCTACCATGCATAACATACTAAGCGTTTTGCTTGTTCTAGCATCATTAGTCTTAAGTCTATGCCATCGTTTCACAAAAAAAATCATTCCGTTTTTTTTTACTTTTTTCCTTTTTTGGCAACTAAGAGTTAAAAAAAATCTAGGAGCGACGAGGTCTGTGCTTCGATGCATTTTTAAATGCAAACAACAGCTGATAATAACCCATATCAACAGATTTTACAAATTTCACCTAAAAAATAACGACTTAGTAATAGTTAATTTACTTGAAAACAAAAGCTCAAATAAAAAAAATATATACCACAGAATCGACTCAAAACGTGATTGACGCTTGTACCACTACTTTTCTGACACCATGTCTGCACAAATATATATATATTTATATTATTGACTTCAAGATATATTAATCATATTTTACATAATAAAGCAGATATACTTGGTGACCGGATAAATCATCAAAATGATAATTCGTCACATCTTTAAAAAGTTATATAAAGTCATGGAAAGTGATGAAACAAAAACTTTATTTTCTGGGTTAAGTAGGTTAGGTTAGGTTAGGTTTTTTTTCATAGTTTCTAATGACTTAATATTACTTTTTAAAGGTATGTTGAATTGTCTATGTGTTGATTTATCATGGAACCGATATACTTATATAGTACAATAGAAATTCTTTATATATTATTCACAGTCCTCACTTTTGTGCTGCTGTTTTTATACTTATGTTGCCTATTATGTTTTTTTATAATTCTCATCTTTATGTTTACTTAGTTGTCTTGTTGTTTTCTAAATGGTACTTTAAATTTCTGATATGTTTACTTAGCCATATTTTGTTTTTTTTTTTCTAATTGGTACTATGGATTTCGGAAAGGGTATTATGTTAAAATAGCCATGTCTTGTTGTTTTCTAAATGGTACTATAAATTTTGAAAAGGGTATTAAGTTTACTTATCTATGTGTTGTTGTTTTCTAAATTATACTTTAAATTTCTGAAAGGGCATTATGTTTACTTAGCCATGACTTGTTGTTGACCATGTTGTTTTTAATTTGTTTTCTAAATGGAACCGTAAATTTCTGAAAAGGTATTATATAATTTATTGTCATGGTTTTTCTGGCCAAAAGAGGTATTTAATTATGGAATGTTAGTAGATTTGATGTTTTGACCTTATAGTGCATAAAATAAAGAAGAAAACTAAAAGTGCATTTCTTACAAATTAGAACATAAACATTTATTCTATTTTGCCCAATAACGAGCACTCCGTCTCACTTACACTCAATTGATAACGTAGATCTACATTCCATTTGAATTTCGTAAACACAATTTTGTATTGGATATTTATGCCTCGATTAGGCAAATACTAGCTGACGTGTACCCGGCGTTGTTCGACTGTCCTCTGCTTTCTATAAATATAATATGCAAGTATAAACCTTCCTTACGAAATTTTATAAATGGTTAAAACCCTATCAAAATCGGTTGAGCAGTTCAGAAGAACTAAGCGCACAAACAGACATATGCTGATAGTGAATTTATTTTAGTATGATAAAGATTTGGATCACGAAACACGCCCATAAGGCATTGTGTTATTATTTATTTCCTGTTAAAAGTGTATGAAGGGGTGTTCGTCAGTAAAGTAGAAATGAGTTTTATAAGACTGAAATCATAAAGGTATTTAAATATTCACAAAAAAAAAAGTGTATCGCTAAGCGCCCTGGGCACTCTCCAGTGGATCGGAACACCACTGCCACCCGGTTTACATTTCATAGTTTATGCATTATTGTCGGAATAATAAATCTATGATAACAATGGAAGCATCGAGGCTTTGTTTATGAATGATTATAATTAACTGTTACTAAAATTGGTAGTTCAAGGTACAATATTGGATCAATTCAGCAATCTAATTGCCCAAACCATAATTGATTTTATCCTGTAGAATAATAGTATAGCAATACAATGTATTGTTATATTGATTACCAGGATATTATGTGTTTTACAGTCGCTAAATAGGACCTCCGTGGAAGTCACACGAAGGTACCAAGAATGTAATGGCATTCCCAATCGGGGTATGTTATGAGGAGAGAGGGGAAAGAGGAAGAGGAAGGTGGGGAGGTACCTGGCTATTCAGATCTGGTCACCAAACACAGCTTAGCCATTTCGAAAAAAATATTGTTGAAATTTTATATAGGTACCTACATATTTTCGTAAAGAACTGTTAGCTATACAAATAAAATTACAATGTAGTGTGTATCAAAAAATCCCACAAAGGTAAAACATGTCTGGGTATTATAGTACTTATTATCACAATTCTATGGTAAGAATAAAACGTAAAATTTAATAATGTTAAATTTTAATTTAAAAATTTAATAATAATAATAATAGATAAAACTAATTAAAAAAAACAATAGATGAAATGAAAACTTAAAATAACATAATATTAGATACTAGCAGTTAAAAACCCAATCCGCGGGTATTTTGCTGCTAGGCCCTGCGGGCGTCCCTTAGTTGGGCTTCGCCCAGTTTAAGTCATACTAACAACAGTTAACCTATAATAATCCAACCTAACCTAACCTACCCTAACCTATCATTTTATTACACATATAAGTACATGTACATTTTATAATACATAAAAGTACATGTCAGATTAGAGATTTGTTGGCTAATTTTACAATCAACGAAGCGTTTCTAGTTTCCAATTGTGTGTCATGTGTTTTATTTGGTTGGCAGTGCCTACACTTCCTACAAACAAACGCGTATTATGCGCGAACTTCATATCTATTAGAAAAAACATTTCAAGCAACGTTTCAATACCAAATGGTGGTCTTACACCAGAGCGATACTGACAGTATCTTTCACTCTGAAACGTGGCGCAAATATACATTATATATATTTTTGAATTAGTTTCATTTTAATTCAATTTTTAAAGTAGGTAACCAAATAGTTATTTCTATATTATTATACAAAAAGACCTATTGCACTTGCTTTCAAATCAGGCTAGAAGTTAAATTTACTGTCTCCACTAAAGAAAGAGTATTTTTTATTTTATTAAGAATTCACTATATTGCGTAGCCTGTATATTACCGCAAGGATAATCATATATAAAAGCTCGGATCAAATAAAAAAGGACTTTTAAATATCCGATGGCGTAAGATATTGGCTGAAACTGCAATAAAATTGTACATTTTATCTAGTGGGAGTCTCGCGTTGGCTTCTAACCGTCTTTTGATTAGGTATTTAAATCACGGTTAATTTGTCTGAAAGGCTCCGAGGTGATTTAAGGCAACAGGCAGTAACTAAAATACCCTCCTTCACTCCACAACCCCTAGCGCCTAACCCACAATGCCTGCAAAGGTATTACTCAGTGTGCGGATCAGATAATGTGAGTGTTCTCTCGTCAATTAAGGTGATTTTTATTATCATTTCTCGACTTGTACAAGATAAAATTATATATCTAATCGCAGGGTATTTTCAATGGTGCGTCAGAGGTCAAACGAGCCTATTATTGGGGTTGGTTTAAATCAAAAAGCTACAGGCTTAATTATAATAATCGGTAATTTTGTAAAGGCAAAAATGTTTATAAATGTTTTCCAGCGTTTTTTTACGAACATAGTAAACGATATTTTTCAAGCTACAATGAATTATTGAAGATCGATTTTTACTCTCATAATATCTTTAGTGCCAACCAAAGGAATGCCTTTTTCCTTGTTTTCTTACTTCCTTGCGTTTTGTTTGCTGTTTTTCCCCCTTTTTGTGGGCATTTAATTTACATTATGTAGATACATTAATGAGTATATCCATATGTTTTTTTTTATATTAAAACTAGCGCAGGTGCATGAAATATCATGGCACTGTTGGAATTCTTCATAAATCAGTTCCAATTTTACAAAAGACAATTTAAATAATTTTCTGTTAAAATATTATGTTATGGGTACCTACTTTATCGCTTGTCTGAATTCTTCACGCAATCAGTTCCAGTTTTGAAAACGACAATAAAATTCAAACTAAATTTGAGTTCATTGATCCAGATTATTTGTAATGATTTTCGAACAAAAAATAAAATTGAGAAACCATTAGCTTAATCTTCCACTAAGGGTAGTTTTCCTTAGTTTAGCGTTTGACAAATATTCACATTCGACATTAAGCGTCAAGGCCGTGAAGCCCGTTTCAAAGTCTCACCCGCCTTTCTCAACTGTAGAAACGTAAGTAAGTTAACTTGTAGTCCAAGCTCTTCTTATATCGTTCTACAACATCACCGCTCTTGAGATGAGAGAATACCCTAAAATAACGTCGGAATCTTACGACGTAAGTGGAGAAGCCATGCACTGAAATATGCGACGCGCGGCCCTTGTGTATTGGACAGACCTACGGTCTAATTTGCCCTAGAAAATCTCTAAAATAAAGTGGGAATCCTTAACTACATTAGTGGTGAAGTCGTGTACAAACAATATTCGGTTCGCGGATCGGCGTAATGGATGGACATATGGTCGAATTCGCCCTAGCAAGCCTAGAAAATCGATCTTTCCGTGGGGTTTATTTTAATTATTTCTGATGAAGGTATCACTAAAATCAAGGATGTTTTTATAGGGATTCTTCAGGAAATTATTAACTCATCGTCTATAAAAATTGAATCTGGTGCTTAATTTTACTGTGGAAAAATGTTAAATAAAATTTTCAAACCATTTTACCCAAAATATTTTAATGGTGAGGTACTTTTTGTATTTATATTAAATACGAATATCTTACATTTGTAGGGATTGCTCTAAAAACATATTATTGTTACGAATTTTCGGAATTGATTAAAATGTGAGCCTTGAGCAAACCCCCGTTATTAGAGTCTTGTGTCGCCTTAAGGCCCCCTCTTCACAAACCTTCTAATATAGTAAAGGTTTCTTGACTAAAAGCAAGCTTAACCATTCAGCCGGATTCGACACTTCGCAGACAATACGCCATCTTCGTATGTAGTTTTCAACTGTATACAGAAGTGTAAATTATTTTATACATTTTTTTATTTTTTATTTTTTATTATGTAATAATTAAACAGTTTACAATGTATATTAATATTTGCTAACAATAATGATATACACGGTGTCCGGAAACTCGTAGTACAAGCGGGAAACTGGAGAAACTACACCACATGGGGAACCCAAAAAAACAAAGTTTTTTGATTTGAGCATTTTCACAAAAAAAAAAAAAAAAAACAAAAAAAAAATTTTTTCGGCTATTTTAGGGTTAAAGTTTTTTCTGGTGTTTAGGGTTGAACAACAGATGTTTTAACCCTGCAGAGCAGAAATATTTTATGATTACACCGGATTAAATGAAGGGTGATTTCAAAATAATGCTTCAAATCCGAGTTTCTTCATTTGTTTTACTTTCAAATAGTTTTAATTAGTTGGGTACTTTGATCTTCAGTAATAATTTATAAGAATTTGATTAAAAAAAAAAAAAAAATCAACTTCTAACTCGATTTACTCGATAACAAAAGCTCAAATAAAAAAAAAATATACTACAAAATCGACTCCAAATGTGATGTAGATTCACCAGTTTCCCGCATGTACTACGAGTTTCCGGACACCCTGTATAAATATTAGTTTTCACAATTTTTTTTTTTGATTTTTTTTTATGTTTCTCTTTTATGGAAGCAGACGCTTGTGTATAAAAGAGATGCTGAGTATCGAGATGAACATTATTTATGTAAGTATTCTTATAAATAATTTAAGGAGTTAATTATTAATATTCTGTTCAAATAAAATATTCTATTAATAATAATATGTTATTATAACATTCTAGGCCTTAATAGAATTTATTTTATATTAATTACTATTCATTATCATAAACACCTCATACCTCGATTTATGTCAGGTCTTAAACAAACCTAGTATTCATTCAACTATTACTACACTAGTAGATATTTCTTTTAATTATGTATTGTTTAACTGCACTTCTGTATCACTTGCAATATTATTTTTGTGTACACATTACTTGTTCTGTAATCACTCTATTGTGAAAGCCATTTTATGGCGTGTAAATAAATAAATAAATTATGTCATGCCTGACTTACTTTGGTAACCAGTGATTCCTGAGGTTATTTGGAGTAAAAAATGTATATTAAATTTTGATCTCCGGTTATATTTGGGTTAGGTTGGGTAAGGTTAGGTTACGTGCCAGCTAAATATTGGTCTATATATCATCGGCCTGTACAAAATATGAATCAATAAAATGAAAAAAATTATTCTCTTTTCGTCTAAACTGCATCCAGTTTTATTTTCACTAAATGGATACCACATTGTATCTACGTAATATTATGATGTAACTGCTACTAACCTAAAACTTATATACCTAATACTGTCGTCATGGATGGAATCGTTGTTTCCTCCTTGAGAATCTCAAGGACGATGATGTGTTTTTACTTATGCTGGCATAATAGCACTTTGCATAAAATATGCAACACCTGAGCACAGGTTCTTTTAGTGTGGTGTTCACAAAATACTTCCACTAACACATAACCACTCGAGCGATTTTCGGCATATTATGCCAAGTTTATCGCTTGCCATAATGTGCCAAATTTCAGCAGTTTCACATATTTCCATTTAATTTTTTTGAAATTTTTTTTTAGTTTTCAGTAACTACTCGCAGAGAGCAAAAACGGCTCTATGCAAATCATCAAAATATTATAATTTTTAGATTGGGTAAATTGCGTAGTTCTTAAAATACTCTAAGCAGAATTCTTGCCTGAATAGACTATGCAATAATTACAATAGCGTATTATCCAAGGTGGATATTTTCAATTGCGAACTTACCAAATACAAGAGATCCATAAAGGAATATTTCTCTGATGGTTTGTGAATAATGTTATGTCTCTATTGTTTATATTTCTATTATGATTTGATTTATATCTACAACCTCTCTCCATGGCTATAAATGTATTGATAAATGTTTTGTTTTGTAATTTTTCGTTTTATATAATCTCTTGTTTTGTATAAATATTTGAATTCATAATCCTTTTTTACAAATGTAATTTACTTATTCCTTATTATGCTGTCTCAGTAGAGGTAAAGTCACAAGGAGGAAATCCGTAATTGGTTTTATTTTGGCTATATAATACTTATGTACAAACAAAAATAAATGTAAACTGTCGATTTCCCAAATTTAATAAATAAGTAAATAAAATCAAAAATTCCTTCGTGGTTTCTCTTACGAAAAAACTAGTTTACTAATCACCTAAAAATAAAATAGCAAGCCTTTGAACATATTGTTGAAGTGTTGGGTTTGGCCTGAATTAGTTCCACTAATTAAGAACTTGGATTCGGTCCAAATTCACAAAATTAATATGCTAATCCCGCTCTGGAAAGGGTCTAATAGCGCTGTATTCTCTCACAGTAAAGAGAGATGGTAAAATATGCAGATCATCGTACGATGATACGATTAGCCCATTAGAGATAAGATCAGGTTCGATAGACAAAGTCGTTAGACGTGTAATGAATTAAATCAACCCTTTTTATTGGCGGCATGAACGTACACCTGGAGGGATTAGTTTAATGCAAATCAATTAATTTTGCATTCCTCTGCAGACCCATGGCTATTCGGATCTTGTCACCAAACACCGTTAGAGCAATTTCAAGCTTTATTTCAATTCTGAATGGTGATCTTTAACCAGGACGATACTGAGAACATCTCCCACTCGGCCAGCATATATAATATCTATGTACTATTATAAACTAACTGAAGTGTACCCGACATTCCTGGGGGTTATCCTTAGGAGATAGACATGCATCAACGTAGACTTTTCTGTAGGCCTTTTTAAGATATACAATTCTGTAATACATTATTTTGATGTATCTCAAAAGCCAGCCAGCCAGTTTAGCCAGCGTTTAGCAATATATTTTACGACTTGATTATAAAACATCGACTTTTCTCTACTTTGTATAAAAAAAATATGCATGTATTATATATATATATTTTTTTTTTTAAAAGAAAGACAAACATTCCCGGGTTACGAATAACCTGACAATATTTGAAAATCTCCTACTACCACCACAGTAAGCTGAAAATGTTGTTTGTGTTGTGATGGAGGACTTAGCCAGCCGAGGAATTGAACACACTACGCCTGGGTGGGACCCAAACGCGATGTCAACTCGGCCAACGACCGGTCATATATAAACCTTTTGGAAGAAATTTTCTAAATGATAGTGATAACCCTATCAATATATGTTGCGTAGTTTAGAGGAATTAAGCGCACAAACAGACAGACTCGGATAGCGACTTTATTTTATACTATTTAGTATAAAGATGAAAGTAAAGAAAAGAATGAATTGTGAATCAAAACATATCAATTAAATAAAAAAATCATTAAAGCAGAAGATAATACTAAAAAAGCTTATCGAAACATGAAACAGAACAAGATACAGAAAAAATAAAAAGATAATGGTTTCAACTGGGAATCGAACCCGGGATCTCTGTCCTACCGGGAAAACGTCTTGAACCACTCGACCATTGGGACCTAATATCTCACTTTTTTCGATCTCATATTTCAAATTCAGATATTGGGCAGCTATCTTTTTTTAATGATTACAAAGTTATATAGAATTGGTTTGTAACCTAGATAGTGTCTCAGTTAAGCATATCCTATGAAAAAAATAGTATAAAAAGTCAATAGATATCCCATATGAATAAACATCGTTTTCAATGTTGTTTTATAATGTCAATGTCACTTGATGTTTTTACGATCTTTTTTAAATCCAAGTCTTATAAAATAATTACACATTTCAAAATCTTTTTACATAATATTACTAGTGCCAAGGAAGATTGACACAAAAAATAAAAAAAAAAGTTAGCATTATTTCAATTGAATACCCCTAAATAAAAATAACGCAAACGCCGCGGAATTTTTTAATTGTATCATCTCGCAATTCCGCGAACTTTGAAAAAGATGCGAGTTTTGCAAAACCTAGAAGTAGTAATAAGTTTTCCCTCCCTAAACATGAGTTATTCTCAATTATGGAGGTATTAATTAACATCAAGAAATACGTATTATCGCCCTAACACAGAGTTCATGAGTAAGTGTTTATTTCCAAATATTGGTAGAATACTGCACCTATTCATTATGTATCATGAATATGCGTTTTATTTTTCTATCATATTTTGAAATAACGCAGTTATTTATCAACTTTATCAGTTTGTAACACGGTTACGAACTCGGCCATGAAAATCCTGTATATTTTTAAATGCACATCATTGGAGTCAGCGTAAGATAAATAGGGTAGACCGGGTATGGTTGAAACACTTTTACCTTAACTAGGTGTAGTAATATTTCTTTTGTATTTATGGATAAGATGTTTATACTAGATGATCTATGATCTATCTAGTTATCAAATTAAATTTATTGGATGGCCACAACTCGTACAGGTAAGCTACAATAACCACTTAAAGACGATGGGGAAATCTGTTTCAATTATCCCCATAGTGTGGACGATTGAAACAGTATGTGGGGATAATTGAAACACTCTAAATATCTTTGGAATAATTGGAGTAATTTTAATAAATATTAAACATTTTCATTATAAAAACAGTACTCAATGAGATCATGAATAGTGATTAAACATATCACAAGTATTTTAAAAACTATAAACATAAATGTCTTGAAATAAAACAACTTTGAATATATTATTTATTATTTGTGTTTAAGAGCCCGCTTTCCGTGTAAAGAATTTAGATTTGGGTAACACCTCAAAAAAAAACAATATTTAGTTTTAAAAGAATCCGACAGAGGTGTCACGGTCTGAATTCGTAATAGGAATGATTTTGGGGACTTAATAATTTAAATGACGGAATTAAATTACCGACATCTATTGCCATTTTAGAAAAACAAACCTATTTTTAGTTAGCACCGATCAAATTAGAACGAAAGTTGAAATGAAGATGGTTCTCAAAATATGGGTTTATTATTATTTATTATTATTAATTACGGATTTAATTAATTAAATATTTTTTTAAATTTTACAAAAAAGTAATTTGTATAGGTATAAAAAATACTTTACTTTACTAAAATACTACATAAAATACTTTCAAAAAAGTTAATTATTAACTTTCATAAAATCAATTAATATTTATATATTTTTATTTTTTATTTTTTTTTATTAGTAAAAAAAAGATACACGAATTACATATGCACTTTACCCCCAACATCTTGTATAATATGCGTAATATATTATTTATACACATGTAATATCTACTTTTGTACATTTATATAAATTATATACACGCTTACATTTTTATGCTCATCAAATTTATTATATTATAAAGATAGATAGAAAGACCCTTAGTGCCTCCTAAGGACTTACAAATCAGAAGACCTTTTTGTAATTATTTATTGATTCATTTAAACAATTCAATAATTATAAAGAGTAATAAAACATGTATGCAACATAAAATTATATTCTAAAATGTGAAAGGGGCTTTATTTATTTACATTTTTATGAAATTACTACTTTTAATAGTTTAAGATTTCAGTGAACTTTCAATTTTATTTTTAACTTCTCTAAATATTATATGTTTAAATTGTCAAATATAATTTAATCACAAAAACAAGATTCACTCAAAATGAAGGATTTGTGGTTCCGAAATGTTCCCATAAATACGATGAACGAACCCTAAACTATAAACTTATTACCCTAAACATGCTTTGATTTGATCTGGAAACCTTATCGTCAATCTAAGCAAAGAGTTGGCCTAACGTCAAAAAACTGTTGGAGTGTGACATGTGTCGCGTCAAATTTACAGTCATGGCAACTAACGCGCATTTCTCCCACTCCCTTGACACTAACACATTTTTCTTGTTGAACAATTTTTGGGACATCGGGGATATGTTAACAGCCGTCAAAAGCTCGGACAGTTCAGCAAGTCCAATTCCTGCAGGAGTCATCCCCGATACTGCTGCTACATTGACGTCCATGGTATGTTTAGGTTTTGGGTCGCATGTGTTGACTGTAAATTTGGCGCGACCCATGTTACATTCAAACAGTATTTTGAACATAAGGCCAAATCTTTTCTCAGATATGACAATAAGATTTCCAAATCCGCATCCAAAAGGAGGATGGTCCGATATGGATTTCAATTGTACATTCTTGTTTACGTACACACGTACATCAGATAAACTATAAAAAAAAATAAAGTAATAAATAACAAAATAAATATTTCACAACACAATAATTTCATCGAAAATCTTAAATCCGTGTCACCTTTCTACATTTTCTATATTCTCCTTAAGAGATAATCCTTAGGTAATGCCTTTTCAGATTGTTCGTGGAAGCTAGAAAAAAATAAAATCATTGATTATAACTGCACTTCAAGTGACCCTTTAAATAACAGTAATGGGCTCAAATCATTTTATTATTACCTCCGTGCTTTAACATCTTTACAAGACTCGGGCAAAACAGTCTGTAGCGGAGTATAGATTTCACATCTGAAAAATAATTAAAGAGTTTATTGAAAATAGAACACCTAGGTACGGTTAGTCAAAAAACGTACAATAAAGTCAATTCTGGGTAGAAATTGTACAGTTGACATTCAGGACAGGTTCACTCCCTCCTCCTCAAAAAATACCCTCTATACAGCATTCTCAAAGATGACACAGGCTCTGAGAGAAATTATTTTCTTCAGGGCCTCCTTCCGACATAAAAAAATAACATCACTGAACTAAATTAAATTCCCCACAGTTTCAGAACTTTCAATAGCTTCTTTCGCTCGCATGTTTATTATTTTTCTGGATTCCACGTTCGAGTATTGTTATTTGAAACAGATGGCCCATATATTATTATTACATATTATATTATATTTCGGACATCGTTGCAGTGTGAATCATTAGAGCAGATGTAAAGTGACGTGTGTATTTGTGTACGTAGAAAGTTAATTCACAAATAGGTAAATCACGATCGTATAGGTATTCCTCAACAAGAAAACTAAATTAATAAAAATTTACCCCGTAATTTCTAATGCATTGGAATTAGTTTTATTTCCCAAAGTACCTATTCTGAAAAAAAAAATAATAACTTTTTACTACACAATACATAAATAAAAATATGAATTATTAATTTTTATAGTAAATTATCGTTTATAATAAATATAAGCTTATAAATCAAAATTTTTTTTTCTCACCTATTAGATAGGATATAATTTTATGAGATATCATTTTTTCTTTGAAATACGGGATATCTTTCGTGTATTTCCCATCTTTGAAAAAACAATATTTATTAACTCATAAACTTTACACGCGTAAAAATTATCTTTATAGATTCAAATATTTGCACGTAATCGCACGTCTGTAGATCATAGAACGTTGAACGACACATCTGCCCCCAAAGCCCTCGAGTTGGCGAATGAACTTTTCAAAGAAAGATAGGTTAATCTTCAAGTCGGAGCGAGCGCGCTATAATAAATATGATTTAAAAGCAATAGGCGTAAGCGACAGTTGTGAAAATGTTTAATAAATCACGGCGTATTTCAAAAATAGCAAAAATCACTTTTGGGGTCTATTGAGTAGCATTAAAAGAAGCATTGTGATTTTTTTCATACATATAACTTGTAAAATAACAGAAATAAACGTGTTAATAATATTTTTCGGAGCATACTTTGCGATTTATTTCTATCGAGGGAATTTCAAATAATTACCGTTTCGGCTTTTGGAACAAATAGATACTATCTTAAAGAATAACATATATTTTTTTAAGAGCTTAAAAACTTCAAAATTTTAAGGAAAGTATGTCGGAAATTGGATGAAATTCGAATAGTGGGCCCTTAAGTGCTCTTAGTTATACTAACTATGAGTATTTGGCATAATCAACATAGTTTTCCAGCGATATTTTCCTGGAACAGAATAGAACGGTATTAAAAATAAGTTTTTTGCTTTCATACAAAAGTGCTTGTTTCAATCATCACACTGTTTCAATCATAACAATGTTGATTTTACCTCTGACTCGACAGAATTTTCTCCATGTAAAATTCAACAATTAAGAAATCAAAAATAGAAAATAATTGTATCTGTGGTTTGTGATGTGAGATCATATTATTACAAAGTATCGCAATATTCTAGAACTAACAAAACTCTAAATAATCGGTTAAGGGGCCATAAATATCTAATAAATAAGTATATATTAGGTATCTATTTAAAGAAGAAAAAAAATTGTAGGTAGGTACTCAACACTGGAAGTAACATTAAACCCCTTTTTTTAAACCCCTTATCAATTACAAAAAGGTAAGTAAACACTTAAATGATACGAATAAAACGTCTTTCTGTAAAGAACGATACTAAAACAAAGGGCTTAGCCAACAAAACAAAAAAATGAAAATGGTCATAAATAAGTAAATAGTATCTATTACAAGTAAACAATCAGTAGGTAAGTATCTGGTACTGTATCATTATAATTACTTGTGACTTATTACCTACAAAAAAATTCAGTGAACACTTGAATGATACGAATAAAACACCTATGTGTAAAGAATGGCACTAAAACAAAGGGGTACCTACCTACTTCTTAAGGTACATTATAAAAATTAACATTAATGAAACGATGAGTAATCAAATATTAGGTAAACTCCTTACTCTTACGCAATTAAATATATTTATAAAATTATCCGTCCATATTACAAGGCACACCATCAATAATTAGTCAGATTCACAATTATGACAAGTGTACTGTAATTCTTGTTTGGTGCACTTTTCATGAGCCCAAAGTTCACAAATCATACACTGGACCCAAATTTCACCGGACTTACTAGAATTATAGTCTTCACCACATACTAAACAAAAAGTATGTTTATCTGATCTCGAAGCGTTATTTCGATATATTTCTGTTGTTTCAGTCTTCTTTTTCTTCCTCTCTGTATTCTTCATGTTCTTTTTTATCATGTTAGCACCTTTTTTTCTTTCCTTTTCTTTGGTTTCTGTTCGTATATATTCTTTTTCCGGAGTGTTTGTGTAAATAGTGGATTTCCTCTTCTTCAAACCTCTGGTAGTTGTTTTCCTGGGTAGCGCTTTTGGGAATGGTCGCACGCTTTCTGGTATAAACATTTTACTTGTTGAAGGCACGGACAAGTTGCAATAATTGCTTTCGGAAATAAAATCGACTGGTAATTCATGTACATAATTTTGTGACGATGATATCAGAGACTCGGTCGTGTTAATCTCAAGAGGATCAGAAGCTGTAGGTAAAGGCAGCGTATTATTTGTTAAACTGACCAAACCTCTCAATGAACACGTAACAAATGTTATTGATTCAGTACTAACATTTGGTTCTGGAGTCACCGAGCCTCTCTGAGTGGACGGAACAACTGTTTCAATTCCTACAGAAATTGGCTGCGAAATCACTGAGATTAAAGTAGGTGGAACAGCTGCTTCAAGTGGCCGTGAAATCTCTGAGTTTTGAACTACCACTGGGTCACTTTTGGCACTACTTAAAACATTTAGATTTGGTCTGTCCGTGACGTACGAGGGTTCAAAATCTAAATCACTGAATATGTCTCTGTTATACGGATGAATTCCAGAACATCTAAACCCAGATTGAATGTTAGTTTGGGTTATTGCCCGGGGTAAAGCAGTCGCCACTATGCTTGGGATATCATAAATAGTCATTGGTTTTCCTGGATTTGTTCTCATCCACCCATCACAAGCTGTATTCACCGCTTTTTTAAATGGTCCGAACACTGATCGATCCAATGGCTGTAATTTGTGACTGCAATGCGGGGGAAAGGAGAGCATGATTATACCATTGGCATAACAGTAATCAATACAATTTATAGAAACATGCGATGAATGATTATCAAGTAATAAAAGAACTTTATGATCTAAAGACGAATTGGTGTGCCTTTGAAAATGATTTAGAAATATGGTAAAATCTTCTTCTTGCATCCATCCAGATTTGTTCGCGGTACCGATACTACCAATCGGACCATCTTTTAAGAAATGGTTTTGATATTTGATACGTGGGAATGTAAACATCGGCGGAATTGAGTTGCCAATTGCGTTTGCTGCTACAGTAACAGTTACGAGAGTTCCTCGTTCGGCCGACGTTACCGCACCTACTTGCCGAGTTCCTCTTCTGGCTACAATCCGATTTGGTTTTTGAACAGTTGTGACACCGGTCTCATCTACGTTGTAGATGTCCTTTGCTTCAAATTTATATCTATCCAAAACGTTCGCAAAATTTTTGAAGAATTCATCAACATTATGTCGATTAAAACTTGTCGCTCGTGCCAAACTCGTGGCTTGGGCACACCTTACAGATAATTGTGGATTGCGGTCTAAAAATCCTCGTAGCCATTCTATTCGGGCCATGCTATTTGTGTCCCATGAATTTGGCCTTGTCAGGTTGTACCGTGTGGTCAAATCAAATGCCAGTTTTCTTAAATCCTTTCTAGACAGTCCAAAATAAATGTCTGCCGTTTTTATTGCATAATTTGCAATCTCAGTTTCTTGAGATGGGGAAAATACTTTCTTCGCCGAATTGTATCCCATGATTATGGAATCAACAGATGTATCTATTGGTGCACTTTCTCTCTTTTTTTTGTACCTTCCCAATGAGACGTGGTCCAAATTAAACATCGCTGCAGCCTTTCTCAACGATCTTCCAGATAATGTTTCTTCATATGCTTGCTGATATGAAAACATTTCTCTAGTATTTCGGTCTGTGACGTTTATTCGTTTTCTAGGCATCTGAAAAATTTAAAAAAAAATCCTCGTCAGAAATACTGAATGAAAACAATTGCAAGAGTATGTACCTACCCATCACGATGAGGTTGGATATCGTAAAAAATTGGAATAAAAGTAATGATAGGGCCTTTACCGACAAAATACGACATTATTAATGAAACCATCGTATTAAATGAATAAACCTTACAAGTGTAGGTATGTTCGTATGTATTTCAAATTAACTTATAAAATGACTGCCTCAACACAGGCTAGCCTATTGAGGCGGGCTGTGTGAAAACTCGATTTATAATTATAAATCTCTAATCTTTAAATATTACCTACTGTTCGTATGTATTTTTTTTCTCTGTTGTCAACTTTTTGTCCTAATATTGACAATGTATACTATTAACGCTGAACATGAACTTTTTTTAGTTATGAATGTAAAAATTTCGTTCAATAAAGATATATAATTATTATATGGTTAAGTGAGGTTGTCTACGGTCGAATGAGATCGACTTCATCATCCGTATTCAAGATTACCGAAGACAGAATGATTTCAATTTCTGATCAATTTTCATTATAACTATTTAATTTTCTCTCCGTGTGGACGGATGAAACATGGTCATGATTGAAACGTTGCAATCATCCCCACACGAGTTGTTTCAAACATCCCCACGCTGCATTTTCTACTTTAAGGTCTAAAATAAGCCCTTTAAATAGACATAAACGCCGCGCAAATGCATTACAAATACTCTAAAATAGATAAAGAAGAGAATGGAATAAAAAGTTTCGTCGAGCTGCGAGAGTAAAATGAGTTATAACGTAAACAAAAATTTCGTAACTACTTACTTTTTAGCGCGAAATCCAATAATGTCTCCTGTGCACGACTGTATCACTCGCCGGCTGGAGGGCTACTGGTGATAGGTACCTACAGATCTGACGGAGATTCGATTGTTGCGTCACACTCTTAGGTATTATAGTTTTCGAGTAAATTGAGATGTTTCAATCATAACTTGTTTCAATCGTACCCAGTCTACCCTACACTTGTACAAATAAAATAAAACATTTGTTCAACTTTCGTATAAACTTTTACCGATCATAACAATATGCATTCTTGACATCACCGAAATTTCCAAACTCCTCACGGATTTGTCTATTTTTCAAAATTAAAAATAATTTTACACAATCTCGGTAAAAATCAAAACCAAATGAAAATAGGAAGTCTGAATAAATATCCACACTTGCATTCTGATTGCCAAGGACTGACGTTATCTGCAGGCGGGAAAAATGCACGCGTGCGAATGAATATATTATATGCATTATGCTTAGAGGGTGAAATAGCACATCCCCAAAAGATTTTAACATAAACGTCATTTTAATGTCAGCTGATATTTTTTATGAATTACAATTTAAAAAAAACTTTTTTTCTACCACACGACGCCACTGATCACACTGCTACACGTCGCAGCGGAATCACGTGATACGCGCTCTGTTCCGTTTGTTACCGTGATACTGGAACGAGACGGAGTATGTATCACGTGACCCGCAAGGCTTTTCCACAACTGCTCAGTGGCGCGGTGAGATGGAAAAAAAATTTGTTTTTAATTGAAAACAGGAAGTCGGGAAGCAAAATGACGTATTTTAGTGCAGGAATCAGTGGATAAAATCCTTCGGGTACGTTCTGTTACAGCGTGTATTTAAAAAAAAAAAATTTACAAATTTCGAAAAGAATGTGACCTTACTGGGTTTACCCTGTTTGAAGGTCATATTGTACATGGTTTGTGTGTGAATTAAAAAAAATAGGTCAAGTTGTAAGTTTATTCATTTTTGTACTATTCCCGTACTTCATTTATTTCCACGGAAAAAAACTCAGGTTCGATACTTTTCGAACAGATCTCTCAGGATAGCATATAAGCGAGAGAAAAATGCGCGAGCTGAACCACGATTTATGGGAAAGGAACGAGTCAAAAAAGCATCGATTCGCGTTTTCTCCTGTTTATATACAGCATTATAAGCTACGTGTATAGTTAAGTCTTATGCTGCGTATACACTTGCGGGCAGAAGCACAAGCCGAACCACGAATCATGGAAAACCAACCGGCAGACAACGGCCGCTTGCGGTTGGTTCGTTCCTTTCCTATAATTCATGGATCGGCTCGCGATTCCACTCGCAAGTATACACGCAGCATTATAGAGCAAACTTAATAACATTATGTTCGCTTTACGAGTTCTGCTTAATTTTCTAAGACACGCTTTCCTTTGAGTTCCGACATCTTTCAGAAAGTTTCGGGTTTTGACTATTCAACAATCGTACTACAGTGTTTCAACCAGGTTGATCATATATTATATTAGTCGTGTTACCGTCTTCGTTGTTAGTTTAACACTGGCATGTTGTCTGTTGTTAGGTTGTTAATACAATAATAGATTTTAGAAGTACTGGCATCGCAAAACTCATGAGACTTTGACACGTGAACAGCTTAATGACTAAAAAGTTGTTTTTAGGAATAATTACTTACGTAATAGAGCTGGATTAGAATTATTGAACAGAAATACTACCGATTATTAATAATATATCAATTATAAGACGCCCTGATTATAAGAATCATTTAATTATGTATTTATTTTATTATTTGAGAAACAAGCCGAACATACCTAAATGCGTAGTACATAGTTTACAAGTTGTATAAGCACGGCACCTAAATCTAAAAATAGTTTTCCATCTCAAACTCTCCACTTTTTACATAAATATTAAAAACTTACAACGAAAAAAGAACGATACATCATTCAATACATAAGTGTATGTCAATAAAAAACGATTTTTGTGAACATTGCACTCGAGATCAACATAACATCTGACTTCATCCTTGAAACATTTTATTATGAAAGGCGTGCAAAACTTGTAACAGTTTGTGACAGGCCACCGGTTCTGATGTTGTTAAAAACAAATGTGGATTTTCACGACATAATAACAATGACTGCAACACGCGAAGACGTTTCTTTTAGTGTTATCCCCGCACTAAACTCGTTGGTTTTTTTCCCAGTTTTGTGTAAAACTCAATGACGGTATACAATGTTTAATGTTTTTTTTATGCAGAGGAGGCCCAGAAATTTCCCTCGGGGCCTTTTGGAAAAGCTGTCATTCTCCGTGCGGTGGAGAGGAGTAGATGGAGAGGTCATAGTAAGATTCTGAGTGTTCACTCAATCAACGATATCGGATGTCACTTAATTCCGTAACCTCTGGGAAACTGGTGGAGTGGGCGTTCTTCTACAATATGTTCATAAGTTTTAAATTTTTCCATAGACGCTGCGCTGTGTGAATGGTCTTTTAACCCCTTGGGTCTAGACAAAAATATAATGCACGGAGAAAAATAAGTACAACTTTTTTTTATTGTTAAAAATGTGACTGCATGACCATTTTATAGTAAAATATTAGTTATTCAGAATATATCTGAACACGTGTTTATGCAGATGGCCTTCTTCGAATAACTATAATGGACGAGATGCAAAAATATTATTATTTTGAACAACATGTGTTCAGACTTTCTCGTAAATTATTAATGTTTTACTGATAGTCTCTTTTTTAATAGGAAAACGAATAATTTGACCAGATTTTTATTAAATTAAAAATATTTCATATCAGTAAGTTTTCACCGTGTGTCGTCAAATAATACTCCCGCTGTTTTATGTTATGTTAATTGTTCCAATGGTTGTTGTGTATCCCAACTACTCCAAACCGTATTGGAGTCAGTGAGACAATGGCATCCCCAATTGGGGTATGTTGTGATGACGTGTCATTTGTGACAGATATAGCACTATCGATTGGATCTATAGGATCAGTTAACATTGGTCAAAAAGAGATACATGTTGTGGAAATATATGAGAGTGGGAATACATGTATGAGAGAGGAAATACAAAAATCTGAAATTCATTTGACAGTCGAGTCGTTTAAAAAATTGTTAGGAACGCATTCTGAGTATGGACCGATGCTAAAATGACGAATATCGCTAGTTCTTTGGGGCGCTTTCCAATGAAGTGCCGTTTGGGCAGGAACACCATTTCCACGTGACTTCTATATTCTAAGAACTGCAATCGATTTGGGAGGCGGGTATTGGTACCACCGCCACGGGAACTATTCATTGGATAACCACCACCTACGCCATAGATCACTCCAAGTGGCAAGCTACGTTCGGGAGCGAAAGAGGTCGGTTGAGGACCTTTGAAATTTTCAGCCAAACCCCTCGATCTCTCTCTCGAACCCCCTGGATCTCTCTTGGACACACTGACCCTCAGATTCTTACCCACCCCTCATATGTCTTTCCTTCCCAAAACGTCCTTTCCTTCCTTTACTTAAAATGATCCTCCACACCGCATCCCCAAAGATGACATAGGCACTGAACCAAATTATAAATCGTCCGTTGGGATAGTCAAGATAATATAATATCGTCTGTGAGAGGGCGAGGAACAGGGTGAGTAAATTTGAGTCCATGTCACTTTTTTTACGGTGGGAAGGCAAAATTTGTAGTTCCGCTACTGAATAAACTGGTAAAAGTGTCGAAGCTAAAGCGGGGTATATATAGAGGGAGAAAACGGGGCCTAAAATATTCAGGGTGTCCCATCAGCCTCGGTTCAGCGACTAGCAGGCGCGTCGGCCATGGCGGTCACCGCACTGGGTTACACCCAAAACAAACGTGAACTCCGCAAAAGGAATTACAACCAATTAAAGTGGTTCAAACCGTATTGGTAATTGAATCTACCCTATCAACGAAAGGTTAAATAACAAATTCGATCTACATAGTACAGCGAGCTTTGACGAACTTCGCAAAAGACTGCATAATAGGGGTATAAATTTGGGGTGAACAGCGCAAAAGGATTTTACAACCAACTAAAGGATAGAAATCTAGATGGGACTTTTACGGTATTCACACAAAAAACGAAAAGGTTTTCTCAAACGTCAAGTGGTAAAAATTTTGTATTTCAGTTAATCGGCCTCCGTGGTGGAGCGGTAAGACTCTCGACTAACCGGAGGTCACAGGTTCAAATCCCGGCGTACAGTTATTTCACAATGTATCAATTAAAAATAATATAAAATATATTTGCGCTCGTTCCAGAGTGGAAGATACTCTAAGTATCGCCATGTTTTAAGACTACCATTCAGAGTTGAAACGTCGCTTGATGTGGCTTTAGCCCTGTTTGGTGACCAGGTCTGAATAGCCAGGTACTTCGCCACCTTCCTATTTCCCAATTTTTTCCCGCCCACTACGTTCAGCCTCTCAACATAATTGGGGATGGCATAGTCTTACAGGCTCAAGATGGTTGGGAGCAGTCAAGACAAAATATAAAAGTATGCTCTTTTGATTTAGGGGTGGAATTTAAAAGCTTGTACTGTTGTGTAAGTGTGGCGAGTTTTCAGATGTATCTATATAGATCGTTTACGCTTGTGGTCATGTACGTTTTGGTTAGACTAACGAAGGCTTCATCCAAATATTCATCTCCAACATAAGCCACCGCTGCCACCGGCTTTAGGAGGCGCTCTCTACGCTCGTTGAACAAAACCACCGTCATGGCGGGCATTGCCTCACTGGCCATCATTCTGACCAGTGCAGTGGCGTTTATCTCTTAAAAGCGTTTTTGCGATGAACGCTAACTAAAAAGATGAGAAAGTTATTAATTTAAGACAAACTTGCATTATAATAAGATCAGCACATTATAAACATCAAGCAATTAAAATTTCGCCTATAAAATTCACGCGACCAAAAAAGAGGTCGAAGAGCAACCAAGTGTTCCCATGTTATGCGTTATAGAATCAGCACAAAATGCTTCATAAAAAAAAATCAAAACATCACAATCAGTGCCTTGAAGGTGTTTTCACAAACTTATGCAAAATTAACACAATCCTGGTGCGACGCATGATGTTTGATGCCACGTTAAATGTTGTTAATTATTTTATGTTTTGGCATTCAACTTTCTATGGTAGTTATAGTATATTTTTGTACATTTTTATTTTCTTGTGCCTGCATTTATTTAACCGTTTGCTTGGCATTTGTAAATCTACTAGTAAACTGAACAGATTTAAATGTATCTATACTTATATTTTCGTATTTAAAATTCAACCCTTTTTAGATAAGACGCTTCTTAGTTACTTTTACGAAAGTTTCGGCAAATGCTTTATTATCTAAGTCGCTAGTTATGCAAAATTGTGTTGGAAGTTCTCCTGAAATATACCTTCTGTCTAATTTCTGAACCCCCAACTGAAAATACCATGAACCACCACTGATTCTGACTCCATGCTATATAAGGTAGATTGTCACACAGAAAACACATACCAATTCTCACATTTGGTCTGTATCACATTGCTTCAATAACACATTCTTTGTGATTTATTAATTTAAGTTAAATATCATGTCAGAACAAATTAACTACATGTTTTTTATAAATACCTTAAAAATGCATACACTTGAGGATCGGCTTTGGATAAGATAAGGATAAGCTATCTATGCTTTTTTTCATAATTTTAAATACAGAGCTTGACTGTGCGATGTTCTGAGTCTGATCAATTTAATACCTACTCGACAAACTAGTCATAAGGACCTATTTCAATGCCATCATTCACCAAAAACATAGATTATCAAATGAATATACCAATGATATAGACATTTTAAATGTAACAAATTCTATGTTAAAAACATACATAAACAATTGTTTTATGTCAAGATATTATGTCTGATAATTTCAGTTTATTATTTTATCCATTTGTAAATCAATGTGTTACCGGCCATATTTTATATTAAATGCCATCCAGAACTTTGCAGATTTTCTGCGCGCCAATACTCGGTCCTCGAGTAATGTTCGGGATGGGCAGAGCATGAAACTGTCGCCAAGGCATGGGCACACAAAGGATTACAGGTTCTACTGATTGTAGTGAAATGAAAGCTGTAGTTTTGTTTTTGCACATTATAAAACATGGAGAATATATTTAAGTTAACATGTTACATATTATGACTCGGCACTTACCCCCAGGGATCAATAATTGGTTTTTTAATTCTATCTAAAACTGATTAACCACTTAATTACGGGAAGTGAGCGGGGAGCTTCTATACGGCCGGCGGTGGTCTGTCCCCGACAGATCGAGCTGGCACCATCAGGGCTTTGGTCCAGGAGACGGGTCCAGCGTCTCCGACAAGGTGGCTGATAAGCGGTTCTGGAGCGTATCGGGTCTATCGTTTATGTAACATTAATGGAGCGAATCCATCCATTGAGCTGATCGGCAGATTACTTGAGCGGGTGCCGTCCGGGCTTGTGATTTTATTATCCGTTTCTTATTAAGAAAAATACGGCTTGTATCGCGCCACTTGAGGTGAATGCTTCATTTCCCGGAGTCCGCGGTATAACGATTTGCAAGGGATCGCGTATATAAACTTCAGTAGAACATTATTTGTGATCTTCACGAACACACACACGGTCATCCATTATACGGACGTTTATTTAATAGAACCTGCACCGACTTGGTTTTTGTAAAAAAGAACCGAATAACCCGCATCAGGAATACTGATGTACACTTTTTTAATACGATCGCCCATCCAGGGTAAAAATGAATTATAATCTAATTGACTGTGCGATCATTACACGGCCGCCCCGCTCGTGTAACAATTCCAGAGTCCCCAGCGAAAGGAAACGGAAACAAACAATAGACTGCCCGGCGGTCTATTTGTTGCCAGACCGTGCTCTCTATAATTTTAATCAAAATTAATGCTATGAATGGTACTTGTTCTGAAGAGGTGTTTTAAATAATTACTTTTAAATAAGACTTAACACCGCTTCATAACATTACCCCCCGCGCCACACAAATGTTTGTCCCCAAACATTAATACAACTCTAAAAAAAACTACAACTGCAATAACTAAGCTTGAAAAGATCCTCTGGGTTTCTAAAAAAAACAATCAACAATTATACATGAGCATCATAATTTGTAAGATAAGTAAGGAATAAGACAAAATCTACGATTTGGATAGCAAAACTTATGATGAATGGGTGTGCCGCAGCTTCAATCGCACCCATCGAGCGTGCAGCCGGATGGTTGAGCCTGCGATTCATCCATTCTAGAACTTAAAGATAACTTAAGATTAATGTAACTTAATTACAAATTTTAGAAGATATTACGTGAACGGAGTCTGCAAGCACCCACAGTATCGGAATACCGGGTGATGATAAATTGACGATTGTCGAAGACTGCCGTTAGCGTTACATCTGTGACGGAAAATATTCTTAAACAAAATTGTAGGTAAACCTGTAGGTATATAAAAAAATATTATTGTTCTTCTCAACACATCTAAACAACTTAAGCGTTAAAGCTTCACTGGCCCTTTAATAGGGCGATAAGCCACTCAGGCAACACTTTTTTAGGGAGGTAAACCAACCCTCACTTTTCACTGAGTCTACTTCTCCGTTGGAGATAAAACACACTTCGAAGAAATTCTATCTACTCTACCTGACCTGGTTATTGGGTAAGTTTTTCGAAGAGAATTTATACAATAAGACAAAATAATCATCCTTGGAAAGCATTATTTCGTAATAGTAGAAAAAACTTTTAACCTTTACACACACGCAGGTGTGTAAGGTGGTTTAATCGAGTGGAACTGTCAACAACCAATCTTATAGATGTGGTGCAATTAGTAGTAGTATACATCCATTGTTGTAAATGGAGTAATTGGTAGAAAATTGTATACATCCATTGTTGTAAATGGTGCAATTGGTAGAAAATTGTATACATCCATTGTTGTAAATGGTGCAATTTGTAGAAAATTGTATTATTGTACTAATTTATAGATAAAACCTACTTTTACTTAATATAACTAAAGTTATAGAAGGAATTTAAGGAAAAGACATATGCTGAACCAGCTCTTATAATTGTAACATTAATTACTATGAAATTATTAAACAAAATATCAAGAGTACTAACATAAGTATACCATTTTCAAACATGACAAGATAATTATAATAAAGTAAACAAAAATATATTTGGTAAAATTCAATTCTTAATAATAAAATTTTTTAAAACTGCTTAGAAAACAAAGATGTACTGGACCGGTACATCTTCACTTTCTAAGTAACGGGCGAACGTATACAATATGAACATAAGTATATATTAAGAAACCTAGAATATACGGGGATAGTGGAAAAGTATCACCGTGCATTCCAAGATTTGGGCAGTTTATATATCCCATGCTACCTAACTTTCACTTGTTTAGTCAAAGCCATATTTCAAGTCATTTTTTTTTTTTTTTTTTTTTTAAATTATTTTCCTATAAGCTTATCTGAACAACATCATTGTCGTGTAACAAACTCGAGTAGGATACTAGAGTGTTATACTAAATTTATTATGTTTCTTTCTATTATTTACCGATTATACTAACCATTTTACGAAATTTCTATATTTTCTAAAAGAAAATTAACTAGGACAGGACTAAGGACTGTCATAATGCTGGGTCGCTCCAACTCGGGTGATCAAGCCGCTTTGTGCTCCCGTGCATTGAAAAATATTTGAAATATTAATTAATTGAGAGTACTTGGTAGGGTGGCCAGACCCACCAAAGCACTATCAGAAACATATTAATCCGGTATATTTTCTGACTTGACGATGTCTTTCACGTGAAAGTTACCAGTTTCCTTACCTTTGAGGTCTGCTAATGTATAGATTAAGTCTGATTTTTTCTTCACGACTATATTTTGCACAAAGCGTGGAGCTAGTTTCTGTGCAAAGTAATTTAAAGCGTTTGATTGGACGAAATTTCTACGCCAAACCCTATCTCCGACTTGAAAACTAACATGTTTTCTCCGCAGGTTATAATGGTTTGCTCCTTTTTGATAAGCTTTTAGTAAAGCATCTGAGACTTGCTCATAAACTGATGACAGTTCTTCTAATTTTTGTGCGTAGATTCTCTGACTAGTACAATTTTGTAAATTAGATTCCGTATCAGCTATAGGGTTACGATGCAAATCACCGTCTAATATTTGCTCCCGACCATGCATTAGAAAATAAGGTGTAAAACCCGTAGCGCAATTTACGGAATTGTTCATAGCTGATTGTATTTGTGGTAAAAATTTTGACCAATTACGGTGGTCTGATTCAACTAATATCGATAATGCGGTGCCCAAAGTTTGGTTATATCTCTCTACCACATTATTTTGAGGGGTATAATAAGAGTTATAAAACGGAGGAGGTATATTATAATTATTTAATAAGTCCTTAAATTCTTTGGATACAAACTGACGGCCGTTATCACAAACAATGGTGCGCGGTACGCCATGTACAAGAAAGATACTTTCTTCTAAACTCTTCACAATGCTTCGCGCGGTACCTTTGCGCAACGGGAACAGCCAGGTAAACTTTGAAAAAACATCGACACAGGATAAAATAACGGTAAAACCAGAGTAACTTCTCGGTAATGGACCTACCAAATCCAACGATAACATTTGCATTGGACGTGTAACTTTTTTTGGATGTGATGAAATACCGTTAGGTGAGGCCGTACTGATTTTGTGGGCCTTACAGACCGTACAGCGATTTACAAATTGTTTAATGTCTCTGTACATATTTGGCCAAAAATACCGTAATTGTGCTTTTTTATAAGTTTTAAAAACGCCGGGGTGACAAGATCGAATAGACTCGTGAACACTACTTAAAATGTCTAATCTTTTTTCTTGAGGAATTACTTTTTTCCACGCAGTGTCTTCACACAGTGCTAAACGAGTTTTCGTGTGACGAAATAGTTCGTTTTCCCGAATTTGGAAGTTCTGAAAACGTTGGGGAAATTCTTGACAACCCTTCCAAATATTTTGATACCACTCATCTTGAATATTTCCTGAATCTATAATGGAGATTTCGGCAAGATCCATTCGCGAAAGGACATCTGGGACTATGTGTTGAGTACCTTTACGATGGATTACGTCAAACGAGAATTGGGATAGGCGTGAACTCCAACGCGCGAGACGACCGCTGGGGTTGGACAGAGAACCTAACCATTTTAGGCTTGAGTGGTCGGTTACAACTGTAAAATGAGTTCCTTCAATGTATGGTCTAAAGTGTGTAACGGAGTCTAGTACGGCTAAAAGTTCGCGCTCAGTTATTCCATAATTACGTTCGTGAACGTTTAAGCATCTCGAAAAATAAGCTATAGGGTGCTCCTGTCCATCTATAGTTTGAATTAATACCCCCCCAATGCCTACGGAGCTTGCGTCACAGTGTATAGCGAAGGGTTTCGAAAAATCTGGACAACTTAAGACTGGGGCAGAAGTAAGTGCTTGCTTTAGTGCAATAAATGCGGATTCAGCTTCCGGTGACCATTTAAAATTACTAATTCCCTTTTTTGAACCAGTAATACTTGTTAAAGGAGCTGCAATGCTTGAAAATCCCTTGATAAACCGTCTAAAGTAACCGCACAGGCCAACAAATGCCCGAATTTGTTTAGCATTTTTCGGTATAGGAAAATCTTTAATACTATCTATCTTACTTGGATCAGTGCGAAGTCCCTGGGAATCCACCATATAGCCCAAGTATTTAAGCTCGGCTTTACAAAATTCTGACTTTTTTAAGTTAATGGTGAGACCCGCGTCTCGTAGACGTTCGTACACCCGATTTAACAAGTTTAAATGTGATTTCAAGTCTTCCGATACTAATATAAGGTCATCTAAATAGCAAAAAACATTATCATCGAAATCAGGTCCAAACAATGCATCCGCTAGTCTTTGTAATTCGCTAGGAGCATTTTTCAAACCAAACGGCATGCGAGTGAACTCAAAGAGGCCCCGCCCAGGAACAACAAATGCTGTCTTTTCACATGATTTTTTGTCCAAGGCTATTTGCCAAAATGCCTTGGAGAGGTCAATCGAGGAAACATATCTGGCACCGCCCAGTTTATCTAGGATACGCGCAATATAGGGAAGAGGGTAACTATCACGTACCGTGACGTTATTAATTTTTCGAAAATCAAGGCAGAATCTAGCTGTTCCGTCTTTTTTTGTTACAATTATTACTGGACTGGACCATGGTGAACGAGAAGGTTGAATAACCCCTAATTTTAGCATTTCATCAACTTCTGTTTCTAATTGTTTCTGCCGTGCGGGTGAAAGAGGGTAATACCGCTGTTTGATGGGTGGTCCTGTTGTAATTATTTTGTGTTTAACTAAGTGTGTTAGACCTAACCCCTTTTTTTCAAAAGAAATTGACTCGAATTTTTTAACTATTTTAGAGAGTTCCCTGTTCTCTTCAATAGTTAGGGATGAGGCTGGCCGAATAGCCCGCAACCCACTAATATTTCCTTCCGAAACAGGAAGAGTAGCTTTCGAAAACAGTTCCGGTGCGATGTGGAACTCCTTCCAAAAGTTAACTCCTAGAATAATTGAAGGCGACGATGTCGGGATGACGTAGAAAAGAATTTCCTTTGTGGATGATTTATACGTGACCGGCAATGACATTGTCCCTAAGACTGGTTGGTTTGAACCGTCCGCTGTATAAACACTAAACTTAACTTTAACTAACTTAATACCTAATTCCTTAAAAATTTTATAACTATTGCCTCCTAGACATGACAATGAAGCGCCGCTGTCTAGCATTCCACTGTAGAAATTATTTATAATATGTACATAAGTATAAGGACGGTTATCATTTTCAATAGCCATCTCCCGTGGCAGCGGGCCCACTGTTCCGGTTGATGGGGATGAAAGAAATTTATCAACTATTCGGAGCCAACTCTCCCACTCGCTTTTCCTCTGCGCCAAGGACGGCTTGTAGCAAGAGAGACTCCGACCTAGTTTTTTGACTTTTTATGAGCTTTGTCATTGATAGCTCCCACTTTAGGATTGTTAGACCTTGAATTTTTCTTCCTGCAATCTTCTATAACGTGTCCCGATAGTTTACAATATGAACAGAATGGTTTATTGTAAAACGTTCTAGAATTTTCGTGTGCAGTTTTTGTATATGTGTTAGAAGTAGAAGAAGACGGTTTATTGTATTTATAATTATTATCTCTGTTTCCAAGACTAACTTTAGTATAGTTGTTGGAATAATTGTTGTTATTTGGTTTTCTGTACTGATTTTGGCTATAACCTTGGTGTCTATGAATATTATTATTATTAAAATTAGGTGTTTGTCTAGCAGTACTATCAAATTTCTCCGGTTTATTAGTGACAGGTAAGTCTACTTTTGGTTGAGAAACGTTGAAAGATACGAAATCATCCGACAGTGATGCATAAGATTCCAAGTTGCCTGCATGAGTAGTCAATTGCTCGAATGTCGATATATCTCTTGAGACTAGTAAATTTGTATACATAGGCAATAAAGCTTTTTTTGCCAACCGCAAAAGTTCTAATTCCGGTAGTTTAGCTTCAAGCATATTGTTTAATGATTTCATTCTGAGAGTGAATTCTAGCACTGACATACCTTTAGGTTGTGTCATGTTAAATAGTTTTACCTTAAGATCTGTTTGAAGGTCGTTTGCTTCAAATTGTCTTATCAAAAGTTTTGAAAGATCGTCCCATTTCAAATCCTGAGTGTAAATAGACCTGAACCACAGGAGTGCTAAACCTTCTAAAAGATCAGGAAAAACGCGTACAAGATGATCCTGGTTAAAATTTTTTGTCCTACATTTCTCCTCAATTAATAGTAAGAATTCCCTTACACTACTTTTTCCGTCATATTTCAGTTTCCAACCGTCTACGTTATTTGAGTGTGAGTCCCTATAAATAATCTTCGTTTGTTTAATTATGTGGGCTTTCTTAATGGTTGTGTCGTCTAATTCAGAATCCGATGATTCAGAATTCACTTCACTTATAGCAGGTGTTTTAATCTCTTTATTATAAGCGCGCGCCTGTAAACGTAACTCATGAGAAGTCGACGATGGATCAATATTCCTGTCTTTAAGTTCTTTAATGAGAACCTCCTTCGAAGCCCCATTGATATTTGGTATTGGTATTGGTGAAGACATGATTACGTTCTTTGATGTTCAGATAGGAAGAAAGAAGTAAAAGAAGAGAAAAATAAATATTTAATTTTTTTTGTTTATAAAACAAAAGAAACTCTTCATTGACGGCTGTAGTATCATTAGACGTAATATTAGCTCAACTTCTATTGTACAATTGTGAAAAAAAACAAAAAAAAAATTGTTAAAAAAAATATGCTCCACCCTAATGAGAATTGCGAAAAATGGACCACCCTATTATATTGTGAAACGTTATTAAACGTCGGCCTAATGTAATTGTCAATCAAAGATATCATTTAATTTGGGCGAAAAAAAAAAAATGACGTAGGTATGTATATAAATAATATTGAGTGTTTGTTGACTTACGAGTAATTAAAACGCATATCGATTGTAATGTGGACTTACAATTTGTATTGTAGAACGCCGACATAAATGTTTTTAATATTATGTATATTAGCGTAAAAATCTAATAATATTATAAAACGCAAATATGCCTTGATCAAACAAGTGAATGACATCGTAAAATAATCGTAAATAATTATGAATTAGACAGTTTGACATAACCTCCCATATAATCATCTTGTTTACCAATTAGTGTTGACATAAAATTTGACAGCTACAAAAGCATAGATAAATCATAGATTTCATGAAAGATGAAAGTTTACGCAAGATTTTACCATAGAATAACGCAAATTATGAATTATCGTTACAAGAATACTGAGTGTATTTGAGGTTATGAAACAATATTCAAATCACTAGACATAAGTGATACAATATTATGTCAATTAATCATGAAACATTTCACCAAAATCAGCACAACATGCAATCACCACGAGCCAAAACACGTTGAGGCGCCAAATGTTACCGGCCATATTTTATATTAAATGCCATCCAGAACTTTGCAGATTTTCTGCGCGCCAATACTCGGTCCTCGAGTAATGTTCGGGATGGGCAGAGCATGAAACTGTCGCCAAGGCATGGGCACACAAAGGATTACAGGTTCTACTGATTGTAGTGAAATGAAAGCTGTAGTTTTGTTTTTGCACATTATAAAACATGGAGAATATATTTAAGTTAACATGTTACATATTATGACTCGGCACTTACCCCCAGGGATCAATAATTGGTTTTTTAATTCTAACTAAAACTGATTAACCACTTAATTACGGGAAGTGAGCGGGGAGCTTCTATACGGCCGGCGGTGGTCTGTCCCCGACAGATCGAGCTGGCACCATCAGGGCTTTGGTCCAGGAGACGGGTCCAGCGTCTCCGACAAGGTGGCTGATAAGCGGTTCTGGAGCGTATCGGGTCTATCGTTTATGTAACATTAATGGAGCGAATCCATCCATTGAGCTGATCGGCAGATTACTTGAGCGGGTGCCGTCCGGGCTTGTGATTTTATTATCCGTTTCTTATTAAGAAAAATACGGCTTGTATCGCGCCACTTGAGGTGAATGCTTCATTTCCCGGAGTCCGCGGTATAACGATTTGCAAGGGATCGCGTATATAAACTTCAGTAGAACATTATTTGTGATCTTCACGAACACACACACGGTCATCCATTATACGGACGTTTATTTAATAGAACCTGCACCGACTTGGTTTTTGTAAAAAAGAACCGAATAACCCGCATCAGGAATACTGATGTACACTTTTTTAATACGATCGCCCATCCAGGGTAAAAATGAATTATAATCTAATTGACTGTGCGATCATTACACGGCCGCCCCGCTCGTGTAACAATTCCAGAGTCCCCAGCGAAAGGAAACGGAAACAAACAATAGACTGCCCGGCGGTCTATTTGTTGCCAGACCGTGCTCTCTATAATTTTAATCAAAATTAATGCTATGAATGGTACTTGTTCTGAAGAGGTGTTTTAAATAATTACTTTTAAATAAGACTTAACACCGCTTCATAACAAATGTAATATTAAAAAAATCAATTAATCAACCATTCTTTAAAACCCTACAAAATTCTTAACCTTGAGTGAATAAATAATATTTGGCTACCGTAACTAAAACAAAGATTTTTACGATAATGCTTATTCTTTTTTTTTTGCTATTACAATTATTATAAATATTTCAAATATCTTATTTTATAGCAAAGGTCCCGTATATACTAAAAGTTTTATTAAATTAAATTTAACACGTTTTTATGTCATAATTTGGCCTAAGTGAATTTCAAAACTTTTTGCTTTTCAACCAAGTATAAGAATAATAAATAATATTGATAGGCTTACAGCCTTTGGCGATGTTCTAATATCATTTTTTAGTATATGAATACTGCACAAGAGTACCAACTGCTCCCAACCGTCTGGAGTTAGTAAGACTATGGCATCCCCAATTGGGGTATTTTGTGAGGCTGAAGGTTTTGGGGAGGGGAAGGAGATGGGAAAGAAGAAGGTTGGCGGTTTTTGGCTATTCAGATCTGGTCACGAAATACGGCCATTTGAAGCAATGTTTTAAATCTGAATGGTGGTTTTGTACCAGGGCGATACTGAGAGTATCTTCCACTCTGGAACGTGCCGCAATTATTCTATATATTATTTTTAATTAATAAATTGTGAAATAACACAAATTAATGAAATAAAATTTACTAGTTCACGTCGGGATTTGAACCCGCGACCTGAGGGTTGCTAGTCGAGAGCTTTATGAGAGGCCACATGTAGCGTTTAATACACGAAGAAAATATTGATATTGGATTACAAAATAATGTGACTGATTAATAATTCTATAATTTTTTTTTATAAATGTCGAAAAGAATGTGATCTTACTTGGCGTACCCCGTTTTAAGTCACGCTGTAAATCATTTTGTGAGCGAATTATTAATAAGGTTTTTTTTTTTGTTATAATGTTCATTTTTAAGTAAGTTTTTGTTTTAATGTTAAAATATTACAAGAGGAAAATAACAAAACACTATCTAGAAGAAAATATATCATAAGAATTAATCTTTGTTAGGTTCCAACGTTGTATTTATATTGTTCCTTCCCATAATCCGTATATTAATACTTATTTTGAAGTCTGTTAATTTTTTTATGGTTTTTATTACAAGGGCGAGGATATTAAATAATTTTATAGAAAAGTATTGCATATTTCTTTGTCCAAAAGTCGTTTTAGTTGTTGGTTGGTGATATAAAGTTATTAAAAGTGATGAAACAAACACTTGAATAAATAGGTTACATAAATAAATAGGTGTACATCTTAGTTTTTAGCGCTTTTAATAACTATCACTTTTTAAAGGTGTGTTGAATTATCACTGTGTTGGGTTGTCATAGAACCGAAAAAAGTACACGCTTAAAAATCGTAGATAATTTATTCCAAAGCGTTGGGAGAAGATGCATACATAAAATAAAAGGTATTTTCTAAAAGAATATTTAGCGCAAGCGATTTTGAAGTTAGTATTCACACCGTTACTTGTACATAAGGGTTTAAAATTGCTTAAGAAAATTCATCGATTTAGTATGTAGAACACCGGTGTTCCATCCACAGTCGACAGGTTAACCCCACGATGTTATTGAAATTTGGCATACATTATCTCTTCTTTACAATAATGAAGCGAAAACTTCAAAAAATGAATTGAATTACGTTGGTGACACGAATATAGTACCTAGGTATTATTTTCAAATATGATTTTATGAAGGTAGTCATTACGTCGCGTCGGTATAAAACTTTTTATCATCTTCTTTCACAGAGAGCACAGCCTCATACTGCAACACACGACCACCCAGATCAGTGAGAAAAAAAAAGTTAATTCAAGTGACGTCACACCCACGCACAGGGGGATTCACAGAGAACAATAATTATTAACTGTGAGTTTTTGTTCCTAGTCGGCTGATGACAGGTGTGTTCCGACGTAAACAATTTAATAATTTGCGTCAATAGACCAAGAGTGATGGGTCATTTAGGCTCCTTTGATACGAAATAATGGAAATTTGAATAGTGGTGGCGTATTGTGAATAAGAGAAGTATTAATGTGGGAAAGCAAGAATTGAGATAATATCTCTAGCTGGGATGCTGTCAAATACAGGGAATCCCTCGGTGCGTCGTTGTTACTTGAAATATTTGTAGGTAAATTAAATTGCTCTAACTACGCGCTATTAACCTTGAAATATGTTTAATAAGGGCTGTTTTATAAGATAATTGCTCTTTACCTTGCAAGGAATGTCTTCATTATTAAGAAAATATATCATTATGATGTAATATATCCCTAATTGTAGACTAAGGACGGGTTGTTTCGGAGAATTTGAACAATTCATCAAATTTCAACGTTCATTTTCGGGTTCTGTGAAAGTCGTATTCAAGTTCTGTTATTATATCATTGTAGGCTAGTTGCTTGACAAAACTGAAATAGAAACAGAACTTGAAAAAATCTTTCACAGATCTTGAAAATGAACGTTGAAATTTGATGAATTGAGAAACAACCCGTCCTAAGACTACGAGCAGTAACCATGACTATGACAGGTCATTTTAAGTTGTTTTGTTTGCTACTGCGATTGCAGGTACGTGCGGCTTGATGGTTAAATATAGATGGATGAAATTGAGTGAAATAGTAAGTGAATAAAGTACAGAGGAAGAAGTGGGAAAGAAAGAAAGTAAGAAATTAATAAATAAGTGCGAGAAATAGCAAAATAGGAAAGGAAGAAAAGAGGTCGAGTAAAAAGAAGGCACACGGAGAAAACTTACTGACATAAAATATTGTTAAGAATCTCTTCAAATTATTATTAGTCCGGTTAAAAACGGGATTGCAGACCCTTAACGAACAAATTGTAGATTTTCCTTAAACTTTTTGTAAAAGAGAAAGTTATTATCACGATGTCGGAACATTCATAAAAAAAATAATATTATTACATTTAGTTACAATAATGGCGTATTGCCCATCTCACTAAGTGTTTAAACAGCATTATGAAAATGACACATAAAATAATTTTAAAAATATATTATTATTAAATAATACAATTCAAGTATGAATGTGGAAGATTAAGACGAAGCTAGAATAATTTTAAGTTATTAAATATCAGTTTGACAAAAAGGCATAGTTATAAATGATAAGAAAAAAGAATGTGAATTACATATTATCAAGGCATTATGCAGGTGCATTAACAAATTTTCCTATATATTAGGAATGTACTAAAATTTTTTCAGGGAACGGCCTGCAATCCCGTTTTTAACGGGATTACAAATAGTTTGAAGAGATTTTTAATGAATCAGCAATACTAATATTTCTTCGTATAACTGGGTGTTCAGATCTACTTACCGGCTAACATCTAAGTCGTTTAATGCCATAACTATTTCTGGATACTGCAATGTCTACAATGCTTGGTTAATTTGACATGAGATAAATGAATCTCTTTTTTTCTGCTAATCCTACGGAGAGCTACTAACGCCCAGTAACAATCATTCATGGTGATTCGCATTAACACTGCCCCAAACAATCGCCTAAATCGCTTGAAACAATGTAAACTAACCCAAAACTAATAGAAGAAAACGGATAAAGTTGTGGGCTACACGCTGGTTTCAAATTAAACCGTTTTACAGAGAACCTACTAGAAGGTACTTGCAAGTAAAAAAAGTACTTACTGTGGTAATTTGTTGAAAACCTTAAATAAATACATTACTTGGAGTTTAGAATAGTAAATGTAAGGTTCGAAGCAACTCACCTGAAACAAAAAGAAAAATAATAATTAGTCATTGTCGATCAACTTACGTGTAATAAATGCATCATTTTTATTTATTTCCGTTATAGCAATGTGTTTACAACCTAGGTAAGTTCTTGGTTTGTAGTTTAAGCTAAATAGATTTGTTTATTGGATTCGCACTATCTGGAGCTAGTGGAATTTGTTATCCCCAAAAATATTGAGAGTTGTTGAATCTGAAAAGATTATAAAGATGCGTTAAAGGAAAGGAGGAAAGGAGAATTACCTAATTATTCGAATCTAGCCACTAAATAAAGTTTTACATTTTACAACAGCTATTCGACTGGTAGTGCTGGTCTCATATTAAGAGAATCTTCCACAACGAATCGACGATTCTGTCATAATTAATTAGTAGCTTTGAAATAAACATCTTTATAAAAATGCTATTCCCGATTCCTAAAGGCCAACCTTGTGTATTGTGATACCAATGGTCGCGAACTATCTGGTGGTAAAATGCCATTATCGAATTGCTAAACTTTTCAGAATTCTAAACTGTGCCTTGTTCGGAATTCTCACTTCCGGCTTCCAGAGCATTACGTTTAAAATCCTTATTACATTGAACGAGAATGGCAATCTTTTTAAAATTCATTCAATTTAATGGATGAGTGCTTTTATTCCAATGATATTGAATGAGTAAGATAAGCGTTAACATTCACGAAATTGACCATTTACGGATGAGCCAGGAAATAAGTAAATTATTTTTAATTAGTCTAATTTCTTATCATATAACACATATTTTCGTAGCCAACACAAATACGTCAGGCCTGAAAAATGCTGCTTCGAAGTGTCGAACTTCCTACTTACAATCAACATTCTCTGTTTGTGTTCAATCAAATTGGAAATATTTCTCTTTAGCAATTTTTTAGCGAGAGAGAGAGAGTAAATAGTTTGCCACTATTTCGGGAATGCTAAACAATTATCAAACGCGTTATTAAAACTAATAATTTCGGTGGTCATGTATCTGTGTCTGATGAACTCCGGTTCAGTGACTTCTAGAAATTGAATTTATTTGATTTTAAAATTGAATTTTAGGAACTGACTGCGGCAACGTTTCGGACAAGTGGGTACCAAAATTATTTTATTAATCAATAATTCTAAATTCGAATTGTGTACTTCCTTTGTTTAAGTTTTTGACAGATGTCATAATTTTTCAAGTTTACTAACGGCGAAATACAGAGACAAATATTTTTTTAAATAACTTTAAGCTTCACAAATCCTATGATTATAATATCCCGTGATTATTCATGGGTAACCACCAGTAATCATTATAATAATCGTATGTTAGAAATTTTAGGTGGCACCTACATATGTATATAACTCGGAGGAGTCAAGATCGTTTTGAATTAAGTCTTTCCGTGTTTGTTAGATGTTAACATCTTCGACCCCGAGGTGGTGCACTTTTTTTTCATGAAATAAGATTTAATATACACCGCAGGCGTTCAATACACATTAAACAATCGCAGGTAATTGTACGTCGGCAACAACCTGCAATCATGCATTATGGAGTCCCTGAAGCACTTTACAGGTAGTCTTCAATTTTCATGAATAAAAATAATAATGCTTTAATTTACCACCATCCATTACCCATCAAGTCGTCTCCCCGCGGGGTTATTGGAGAGAATTAAATACCACACAATATAAGAAAACTTAATATACACCTGTTGCTTTATCCACATTCACACATATACTTATATAGTACACTACAAAAGCAAAGTAAACGGCTTACTAAAACTATAAAATACCTCATTCATATTTTAGGCGTATTGTTATTTTGAAATATTTGGAAATCACACTTGATGCCACTTAAAATTTCATGTCCACATAGAAACGATGTGCGGCAAAGCTTCCAGAGTGCTGGGATTTGTGCTAAGCAACTCCAGGTATTTTTGCAACTCGGCCGCGATTCGTGTACTATATATGGCTTAGTACTTAACATTTTAGAAAGCGGCTCAATAATTTGTGGACCGGTGGATGTTATTTACTTAGCAGTGGAGAAAGTACAAAAGAAGTTTAAATTTTAGAGATTTCGTGTATTATCCCTGGTTATATTATAACCATCAGCCTATCTGTCTGCTGTATTTGGTATTAATAGCCTCACCGACAAAAGAAAAACTGCTTTACTGATACCAGAACACAACTATCTGATATTAAATTTTATAAAAAAATAATTTTAAAGCCCGACAATATCACAAGATCGCGAGGGGCAGGAGATGAAGAACTAACCTACCATTGATAATACCGCTCGGAAAAATAATATTAATACTAACGAGTTTATTCCGGAATGTGATGAGGTTTGTGCAATCCCACACATCCGATAAAATAAATACAATAATAATACAATAATATACTCTGGTCTGGACTCTGTCGGGATTCCATGATAAGGACATTTTCAGGATTGTTTGTCCTCTCCTTTAAATCTTGGTTTTTATTAGAACGGTTCGAGGAGGTTTCAATTATGGGGGGCCAACATCTTTCTCCAGCGCTCCTCGATGCTCGATCCTGGAGTCATAGGGGATTCAACGATAAGGACATTTCTGGAGTTGTTGATCCTTCTCCTCAGTCCTGCCACCCTGGTTCTTGTAAGAGCTGAAAATCCGGGAACTCGCCCTTCCGTGAACATTGAAGAAGCACTGCAGTGCCTGGGAAGTCCGAACATCATAATACGGTATGCATTGTTGTATTGCACCTGAAGCCTTTCCATGGTTCTCTTTTTGAAGTTGGCCCACAGCTCGCAAGTGTACAATGTAGTGCAAAAAGCTGAAAAGAGCGTTCTTTTCACTTGCGGACTGCAGAGTCGAAATCTTCTACTAAGAATATTACCTTGTGCTCGCCTAGTGCTCGCCTCTGCCTGTCGATGTCGTCATGATCCGTCAAATTATTGTTGATGATGTGCCTTAAATATTTTTTAGCTTCCACTATTGTGAGAGGCTCACAGTTCAAAACGGCTGGGGGAATATTTGTTGGTCCTTCTCCGTGTTTAATTACCAACAGTGGTGTTTTTTTCGCGTTGTGTATCATGTTTGTTTCGAGTGCGAATTTTTCGCAAATCTTAAGGAGAATTCGTAGACCACTTATTGGCGGTGCCATCAAAAACATATCGTCTGCGCAACTCACTCTTTACAGGATCTGAATAGAGTTTTTTAAAAACTAAATCGTGTCTCATGTTTTTACGGGGCATCCCCGATTTCTTTTTCCATTCACAAACGTTTCATATTTTCATCTGACACCCAATCATAATGTAACCCTTCTTTCTTATTCCTGTTCCCTGCATTAGCATATTTTGCCTTGCATACCTACTATTCGGATGTTTTCGTTCGCAATAAAGTTAAACCAGGTTTTTCTAGACATACGTTAAATTACCATAACCTAAAAACCCAAACTGGCATTTACATGTTTACTGTGAAAAGGTTCAGATTTATGGGATGAAATGCCAAAAAATAGAAATATAGATAAAGAATATGATTACGACTGGTGTCGGCACTGTGCTAAAATACCAGCAACTGCGTTCGATTACACTTACTAAACCTTAAAAATTCATGTAGGTACGAGCTTATGTTACTGTATAAATAAGTAAACACATTGTGGCTTGGCATGGAACAAATGAAAAAAAATCTTTATTTGTAGATGCTTAATCTTTAAAAACTTAATTGCAATGATTTCCCGGCAATCTATACAGATAAAACCGCGCGTAACGTAACTAAATATTACAGTAAAAGAACACGTCAGATGGTTGACAAGTACTGGTTTTTCAGAATTTGTCGAACATTTAAATGATACTAAGCACACGTTTAATTAAAATACATGAGTCTAAGTAATACCTAAAAATAAAAAAAGGAATCCGTTTTAATAATTTAGAAGCATTAGAAATATCAATATCCATAGACTAAATTCATCACTGTCAATATCAAATTAAAAATATCAATAATTGCCCAATGTAAAAAAAAAAATATTTGGAATTAACCGACAATCGATTTATTATTAAATTATTATTTTTTAATGATAAACTAATGTTGACAAGGTTTTTCTGCATAGCACAAAGGATAACAAATTATTATAAGCATCAATTACTCGCCTGAAATATCCATACAAATGAAAATATTTCCCGAGTAAAAATACATGCTGCAATTGAACCAGCACCTTCTGATGTCCAGTCAGGTGCTCTGGACCACTGAGCTACGTCGACTTATTTCCAACCCGCCAAATAATTCAATATGTACAAGTACTTCAATTGACAATTACTGCTTATTATTATAACTGCCGGCCGGCATAGTCCAGTGGTAACGCATTGGACTGCCATTCCGAAGGTCGCGGGTTCGAACCCGGCGTGCGCAAATAAATTTTATTTGATTAATTTGTGTTATTTCACAATTAATTAATTAAAATAATATATAGTATATTTGCGGCACGTTCCAGAGTGGAAGATACTACCAGTATCGCCCTGGTGTAAGACCACCATTCAGAATTGAAACGTTGCTCCAAATGGCTTTAGCCGTGTTTAGTGACTAGATCTGAATAGCCAGGTACTTCCCCACCTTCCTCTTTCCCTTCCCCACTTACCTTCAGCCTCACAACATCCCCCAATTGGGGATGCCATAGTCTCACTGGCTCCAGACGGGAGCAGTTGGGACTCTTGTGAGGTATTCACTATAAAAAAAAAAAAAATAAAATAAAAAATAACTACTTTTTTTTCACCTGTAAAAAATAAATTATATAATTAGATTTTAAAGTTATTCCCTTTCTCCAGATGTAACCCATACCCTTTTCCTAACCCTCTACCAGATAGTCTCTGATGTTTTATGTTTATCTTTTGTTTACCTAGTAATCTTCCCCTGTAAGTACTATAATTTAGTTTATACGTTTATTGTCCTGATGAAGGTTTAACTGAAACCGTTCGACGGGTATGCTCAAATAAAATGGTTTTAAACAAAGAACTTTTTCATTTGTAGTAAAAAATATACAATATGTACCTATTTCCTAAATATCCTACCCATGCCCTATTATTTGTTAACAAAGTTATTAGACAGTCGACACTCTTAGCAATAAATGTCAGGGAGCTGTTTCACAGTCGCTGCGTTTGTTCGTCGGTTGTCCCATAGCAATGCGCACTTCAGCGGGTACTTGAAACGATTCTAAAGCAATAATATGTGCTTTTTATTGTCGAAATTTGTCGATTGGAACCAACAGTCCATTCAGTCGCGAGGTTTTCATTAACATGTCACTTACTGGACAAAAATTAAAGGGAGTGGCACTTAATGGCGAGTCTACGATTATTAAATTAAAGCGCTTCTCAAATGAATTACAGTAAATGTAACGAAATTGCAACTACCAACATGTATGAGAGACAAAGCGTGAAAAAGGTTTTCCATTCTTTCTTCGTCATAACCCGTCATACTTATTGATCATTCCTCCATCCCACTAAAATCTTAGGTGTTTTGACTCCGCACCAAACTAAATACATAAAAATGCCGTAATAAATCCAGAAAAAAAATCAGATATGCACCATACGGACTTTCTTGGAGCAACGAATAGATTTAGCCTACACACCAGACGTTCTGCGAATTTCGCAATACTTATTTTCAATATAGGGAATAACTCTATTGATAACTCATTCCTCTTAAAATGCTATGGCTGATACGTGTCTGAAAACTTTATCCGTAGTCGTCAGAATTCCAAGATACCACACGGCAGATCCGATGTTCTTGCACACATAGCATGATAAGAGGAATAGTTCTATTGAATGAAATTTCTAAAACAGTAGATATATTTAACTTTAAATAACCTTAGTTATTAAAACTTTTCAATGTAAAGAATGTTAAAATAAGAAATCTTGTACTGTGTTTACACCTAGTAAATAAATAAAATATGCAAAGACATTACAGAAACCTAGTAACTCTCTTTTTTCTTTTGGTTGGAGAGCTGATGGTGGTTAAATAGGAATGCCGATATGTTTCGGCCGTTCAAAAGCATCCGGCCATCCGGTGCAATAGTGTCAATGTGCCCTGTGGGAACTGGTAGAGTGGACATTCTCAAATAATGTGGTCAGAATTTGTACACATTCTCACAATGCAGTGTCTTTAACTTCCCATTTGTGCGTCATGTGCGATGGGCGGTGACTGCACCGGTTGTGGTTTAATATTGTCCAAGCTTTCGGAGAGAGAACCCGGGCAATTTAATAGTGGAATCCAAAAGCAGCTGATTTTTTTGTGGGAAATATACCACTGGGTTCACAATGAATCTTCTATAAATTTTAGTATTTTATTTTTATTTGGTTTTACGCCCAGCTGGGCTTTTACATGAATTATAAGAGCAGAATATACCTAGTGAGCTATCAAAAATTATACAAAACGTTTTTAAAGCATGAATTAACATTAAATTGATATATTAAATACGAAAAAATATTAGTAAAACATGTAACAGTTGCATAAAATACAGAAGAAAATAGAACAATACTAAATATAAGACAAATAAATAAAACTAACGCTACTATAATTTGTAGAATTCAACGTGCTGGTATAGATTACGCTTACTTCTATAAACGGAGTCAGTAAATATATCAATAGTAACCCCAGCTTGTGGCCCAGATCATGCATTCTATTGGTCATTGAGTGTGTCCGATAGTTGGTTGTGTACGTATTGCAGAAGAATGTTACAAGCTATCTTGTGTTCCTTATCGGTACATGGAGTTTAATAGTCGCGACGATGGCAGGGATGTCAAATAAGTTTTTTATGACTCTGTGTAATATGCTATTACCCTAAATCAAATAGAAAGTACAACTTAACAACACATGAAATAACGAAATCTGAACGCGTCAATAACTTTCATCGATAAAACTGTTTTATTTATGTTGAACTAGCCCAACAGACGCATAAAAAATTACGGCAAAAGAATTTTTTTAATTTTTTTAGTAGAAATATACATATTTTTTAAATTTGCCGTGGCCGAGAATCGAACCTCGGTAAACTGCTTGAAAGGCAACTATACTGACCATTACACAACCAATTATTGTAAGAACATCGGCATAAAATCAGTATATGTACTGAAATAACCGTAATTTCGACCGTAATGATGACCGTAATTTCGTTTTTTTTTCTCGATCTTAGCCAATCTGTTTGTTTGCACCTATGTCAACATTTTCAACAATCTAACAGAAAGCGCGACGGAGCTGTCAATGAACAACGGGTCAAGTTCAATTACGATTATAATCACTGCCCATGGCTAATATCCCAAACCTCCATGCTACGAATGGTTCAAGCAGGCCAACGCAATGGCTATTTATTATTATCAAAACCATTTTTGGCATACCTTCAATATTAATTTAACGAAATTGTTGAATTCAAGTTGCCACAAGGAATGTGCTCAAAATATTTTTTAAATGCGAAGATTACAAATTGAAATAATTCAAAATAATTTTTTTACGCTTTGTTAATTTCAAAATGTGTGTTTCTATAAATGTAAATTTATGAAGTAAACTCAATTTATCAAAATTATCTGAGCGGCGAAAAATATTGTATAATATATACGAGTATCTCCTTTTATTGTATAAAATTGTTAATTCAAGATTTGACTGCCCTAACGCCATAAATTTGCTGTCCTTACATGTACCTGCAAAGTGTACTAGATGTAAGATATTATTGCACAACAATACCTTCAATTAGGAGTTAAGGAAAGAATACATAGACTAGGCAATGAACTAATAGATGTCACTGATATGTATTTTTATTTAAATTTTGACACATTCAAGAACAAATTAGTACAGCACTTTTATGTTAATATAAATAAGTATTCACAATATTTTTTTTTATTTCTCGAATATAAATTTCAAGGGTTCTTTAAAGTTGGTATATTGTATTTTGCTTTATTTATTTTTTTATTATTATTTACGTTATACTGTTGTTTTCAATTATATATTTATAATCGTTATGTAAAAGCTCAATTCGCATTTAGGATATACCAAGACGAGTAAGTGAATGTAGGAAGAAGTAGGGGATGATGGGAAAGGCTTGGCACGATCAAATAATGAATCAAGTCATGTCAAGAATTATCTATCTGTACAGCGGAAAAGTATGCGCGAGTAGATGTAAGATAGAATGAACGAGTGTATACAAAAACAGAGAAATGTGAAGTTTTATCCTATCTGTCTAACTCAGTGGGGAATGGCGTGATGGTTAGTTCGATAGTTAGTTAATCTGCTTTATTTATGTTTTTACCATGAAACTTTCTTCTTGGGCCACAGTTTGAGATACACTGTCGTTAATTATTTCCAAACCAATGAATTGCGTTAATTGAATTTGACTAGAGCCACCGTTCGAGGGAATATAAAGTTAATGCTTTCGATTTCTTAATTATAAAACAAACAATACAGCCTCCTTGTGGGGACAGATCAAAGGAAATAAGGAATTCCATTACTTCGATTGCAGTGTTCGGAGATGAGATCTCGAGAGAAGAAAAATATCTCGCTGTACAAAAACTTTGAATTAATTAAACTAAGTGCTCTTCATAAAAGCGCTGATCTTGTTTTTAAATTATATCTCGATATCGATTGACGAATAATTAACAAATATGTTGCTGCAAAACTTTGAAAATTCATTACAGATATCTTCGAAATATCATTTATTATATTCCATCAGTAATTTATAAAAAAATATTTGCTCACAGGCTCACAGTCTTGAATGACTACTCCTTATTACGATGTCTTCTCGATAAATTATATCGCACAGATTTTTCCCACAGTAATAAGATTTGGTACGGCTTTCGAATGCAGATTATTACGAACCCAAACTCTTCCGCACACAGATTTTTCCACATACAGGTTATTCTGCATACAGATTATTCCGCACACAGATTTTTCCACACACAGGTTATTCTGCATACAGATTATTCCGCACACAGATTTTCCGCACACAGAATATTCCGTACACAGATTATTAAGGATACAGATTATTCCGCACACAGATTATTTCACACACTGATTAATTCCAGCTACAGATTATTCCGCTCACTGATTATTCCGGATACAGATTACCCCGTAAATAGATTATTCCGGATACAGATTATTCCAGATACAAACTATTCCCCACACAGGTTATTCCTGATATAGATTATTACGCATATAGATTACTACGCACATTTAACACTAAGTACGCAAGAAATTCTGCCAAAAAAGTTTTCGAATATTTATAATTGAAGATAAAATTTTCAATGTCCATGCTTAAAAACATTAATGTTTTTTAAACGGTCCAATATACATATATGTATTATTAAAATATGCCTACGTAAATTCACACACAAAAAAGTCAATCGAAATTCGGAAAATTTTGTTCTATTGTTTTTGTAGAGTGGTATATCATTTTTCAAACACCAAGGAAATGTCGGAGAATTGATTTTATATTATCATTATTTGTTATGTGATTTATACGTTTATACGTGTAAGTAGGTACTTAAATAAGGGCCAATTATTTTTTTATTCATGTCTAGCTGATGTTTCCTGCGATACCCGGATTTAAGCAAGGTTTTTCGAAATCAGATGGAGACAGTAATTTTCATCTTATTTAGAATGCATTTTCGCCTAGGCGACCGACGCCTCAACTTTGTATTCCGCTAGCGTAAAAATTTCATTGACATGAAGCGGCACGGTTTCTAGGCGTGTCCGGGGCCCCGGAAAAAGTTGCTACACGACTGAATATAGTTAATTAAAAGTATTCGCATGTCAGTGGGGTTAAATGAATATTAACCAAAGCTCCGAACTGCACGTTTTCATCCGAGTTTTAATATTTCACTATTTTTTTGGAGAAAATATGAAATAAACAATTTACGAATTATTTTTTGATTCATACTTAATGGATAAAATGGCGTTTCGAGCTGAAATAATGTAATTTTCGTATTCGTGATACTTCCTCCGGTGAAAAGAAAAGCAGCGCAAATTGCATGATTTGTAGCTCACTGTTCGCGTTTTTTAAGAGACTTTTAAAGAGATTGCTGAGTTACAAAAAACTTTCAATTACCGTTAATAAGTCAGTTACTGAGTTGGCATCACGTCTGATTTCCCACACAAGCGTCGTGAGTTCAATTCCTCGGCTGACTAAGTCCTCCAACACAACTCAAGTAAAATTTTCCGCTTACAGTTATAGTAGAAGGAGATTTTCTAATATTGTCAGGCTATTCGTGACCCCATAATGTATTTTTTTTTATAAATCGTAATCTTTCTAGAAGAGATAATCAATTTCAATGGCTCTCTTGTGTCTAGAAGTCAAGAGATCTTTGGGAATTGAGGTCATCCGTTTTATTTCAAATCGATGTACATCGCACTTCCAAGGATTATCTTCTGTTTCGCAGTAGAAATTATTAGTAAGTTTATTTTTTTATAATTTACTGAGCGTATCGAAATCCCGTTTTAACTCTGCTATTTTGCATTTCGTCTTACTCTAAATTTGTATTACGTTCCGTTTCCGATTCAAGATGGTGACCGTTTTAATGGTGGAGTAAAGATTCTTCTAACAAATGTGAAATTGTATTTTTTAAACTGTCTTATACGATTTTTTTTACGTGTTTGCACCTACCTGCTCGAAAAAAATTGTCGAAATTTTCAATTCCTTATTTGATATTTTTTTTAATATGTTACCAAAAATATATGGTATATAATTGCGTAGATATGCGTTTAAGTACCTACTTACAAATATTATGATTTTAGGTTTACTGTTCACAAAACTAATAGTTTGCATTGTTGTCAAAAATTGAAGATTCCTCATTCTTGCAAGATCTGGAAAAGCAATTGGATTTCAATGCGAGCCTCAGTGTGTCACTAGGCAGTGCTGGTATTTCGTGCATGGGAGCAATTGCTCCATTGGAGGTGCCATGATTTACTCAGAGTCAATTCACTTAATCTTTAACGGTTGCATTTGAATGAGTGTATTAAAGTGATCCTTCACACCTACGTAATCCGTATCGCTTTTACTCAATCGATAGCTTCATTGTAACCTCTTCGTCTTTCTCGTCAAAGAGGCATGTAACGAAAAAAAAGGCTAGGTTCAATCTAGATCTCAGTGGTGAGGCTACACATACCGAGAAACGGACGAATCATTCCACTGGTTTTAAAGATATAACATAAATAAGACAAATCGATAGTCCGCCACAAATTGGGTAAAATATTCAAGACGTCCTAAATATTTAAGACGTCCTCTTTGATAAAACGTGAGAATAATATTGATAACTAAATTTCCATAAAACTCATTCTTAATTTGGCGCAACGGTGGGTAAAAGTTACTTAGATAGCTCGGTGGTTTAGAGCAGTCGCCCAGTTAGCGTATAGTTTAAGAATCCAAATCTCACTCATGGTGAAAAACATTTTTATAATTTCTTAGCGTGAAATTTCATTATTATGTTTATAGTTAAAAATATATGATGCTTGTTGTCTTGTATCACACAAAAACCCAACCAGTTAAGACTAAAAAAAACCGATGTTCTCAAATTTCCAAAAATAACGACAATAATCTTATTTGTTTCCTAAATCAAAGAGAACAATAACAACGATTCTCGCAATATCTTAACATATTAAATACGAAAATACTGTAGATATTAAAAATGAAATACTGTAGATATTAAAATTGAAATACTGTAGATATTAAAAATGAAATACTGTAGATATTAAATTAGAAAATTACAGCAAAATTGTCAACTAGTTGGCAAATCAAAAGCAACAACTATTGTACATAAAACAGAATTGATTTTAAAGTAAATACACGTCACACAAGTTCGTATAAAAACTTTTTAGCGAAACACTGCAACTAATTCAAACCAAAATGCTTGCCTTATGAGACTGTGTTCAACATATAATATAATTGTCTGTGATGGAGATATCTTTAATTGTAACCAAAATAAATATAAAATTTCTATAAGCAATAATTAGTCGCCTGAGATATCGATAAAAATTGAAAATATCTCCAGAGTAAAAATAAATGCCGCCGACAGGAATTGAACCCGCACCTTCTGATGTCCCGTCGGGTGCTCTGGACCACTGAGCTACGTTGGCTTATTTCCAACACGCCAAATAATTCAATATGTACTAGTAATTATTGCTTATAATAATTTGTTATCCTTTGTACTATGTATAAGAAACCTTGTCTTATAAACATTAGTTTTTCATTTAAAAAAAAAAAAAATATTATTAAAAATATATTCACATCCCATCTAAACCAAACTATATATAATGTTATGGGTAACCGGATAAATCATCACAATGATAATTCATCACATCCTTAAAAATTTATATAAAGTCATGGAAAGTGATGATACAAAAACTTTATTAACTGGGTTAAGTAGGGTGGTTAAAAAAAAAATTTCATCGTTTCTAATGACTTTATATCACTTTCTAAAAGTGTGTTGAATTGTCACTGTGTCGAGTTATGATGGAACCATTGTAAACTGCTGGTTTGACAGGGTTTCAACTATGTTTCACGGATGGGAATTGTGTAGAATTTCAATAGTTAATGTCCAGAGATGTAATTTTATATTTTGTCGTGTTTTTTTAATTTTATTCCCATTACGTACATCAATTTGGAAAAATAATTTAACCTATAACCGAGTAGAAGCTCCTGGTGATTAAGCCTGTTTAAATGGAATAAAGGATTGCAGTAACAAAAATACATAAATTCATTTAAGGCTTATAGCTTTATCTAGCTGTATGTTAACCCCATCTATTTTCCCCGCCACGGTTATTGCTATCGCTATGCTTTCGCCGTAATAGAATTAATAGCGATAACACACGGGGGCGGGAGGGTGCCCGGAATACCAATGCCCCTGTATGCAAGGGGTTAAATGGTATTCCATCGACCTCTTGGCGTGTTTAATGGCTGGATCTGAACCGCGGGTCCCCCTTGCAGCAGTTAACCTAACCCTCTAATAAAATACACGGATACCGATATGTCACTTGTGACTTATATGTGACGAATACAAATACGCAACATATCGTGTGTTTTATTAAAATAAGGAATGTGGGAAGCAAGAAGGTCTTATGAGATGTGCACAACGTACTCCCAATAGCAGTCCCATAAAATGATAACCAAAATCTATTTAATAATAATATCTCAATCTGTTAGAATTAGTTTGTTTAATATGGTTTATTTATTACTGTCTTTGCCTATCTGTGATTTCTCCTTGATAAACAAAACCTAAAATTATTCCCAATTAGACTAAATTTGTCACCATTTAATTGAAAAATAACTTATTGTAGCCAAAAATGATTTTTTAAATTTTTTTTTCAGCAACTGAAGCGTCCTCATTTTCAAAAAATATTTTAAAATCTTTTTTGAAAAAAAAATTGTTGAAAAAATAAAAATTCTCTTCAGCAACAAAAAAAAACTTTTTTTTCTATCGCAGTACCCACACGACACGAGCTTCAAAGAAAATTGATTGCAAAAAACGGTTAAAGGTGGAACAAAAATACAAAAAAATGATTATAAGTATTCTGCAGACGTTGGTCATTGCATTTATTACCGTTTTGAAAATACGTGTACCTAGGCGATTGCTTCAAGTTAAAAGCGTAAACTAGGGATAGATACATAGCACGATGAAAGGCCGAACCACGCTAAATTTAACAAGCAACTTGAGCTAAGAGGGAACGGGTCCAGATTTATTACTATTATATTGGGTTGGTTGAAAAACTAGAGAAAATCTCGTTAAAGCTAATGATTTAGAAAATAGACGTCGATACAAATTGACAAAAGGGAGATTAAACAACCAAAAAGTGTGTCAAGGATGATGTGGACAAAGGAGTGTAAGACAAATAAAAAAGGATACAGACAATACAGATCTTATACTAAAACAATCGTGTTTCAGGCATTTTTACGAAATAGAAATTAACAAAAGAAAGGAAATGTCAGAAAAACTTATCTAACGAAGAATTCAGACGTCAAATACAAGAACTCGATAAAAGCTTTGTGAGAATTTAGGGATGGGTAAATAGTGGGTAATAATACAGGGTGTTAAGGGAGGTACTTGACTACTTACTAGGGTCAGGGTGGAGGGTGGGTGCTCACTGGGCTGAGTGACAAGTGGCAACATGTGGAAGAAGAAAAAAAAGTATGGCTTTAAAAAAAAAAATTAAAATAACATCGAAAAAGTCACCGGATTGCAAATATTTCTTTTACATTTTTTACTCCAAATAATGTCAGAAATCACTGGATAAAGTAATTCAAGTACGTAACGTAAGACATTAAATTGAAAAAATAATGTTAGCACGTAATACGAAAATAATAGGCATGAAATAGAGGCAAACGAAATACGCCATTACGTAAGATTTAGTCCCACAAAAGAAAATACATACGCTCATACTCATAAGACGCTTCACGTACGGTGGCCCGAATGACCCCTGGAATGGGAACAGACAGCACACGACACACCGTACACATACTACACGTGTAGGTACAATGTACACACGTGTTAAAACTACAAGTCTCTCTTCTTCTAGTGCTAGCTCAAACACATTTATACCAAAACAAACACAACAAACTATCAAATGTTGTATACACCAACAGGTACAGGACGCGGGTGCTTTACTTGTTGAAATGCATAAAGAGCAACTCCACTTTTTTAAAACAAGCTTTTATTACATTTCTCCGAAGCCATATACAAGGAATACAGAGAAATATTGAAAGAATAGCCAATATGAGAGGAAATTTAAAATACCGTCTGTAGAAATTGTAACAGTTCAGTAAAAATATCCAATATTGTAATTGTGGAGAACATAAAACATTTGACGTTGTGTTGTTATATAGCCAAAATATTATTTCGCATTATCAACCAAACTTCTCCAAAGTGGCAGGATAAGGATCCCTGAAATAACGTCTTCGTCGAGTAATTGTTATTAATGTTGATAGTTGACACAAAAATAATACAATAGATAAATCTCATGTGAGCTTCAATCCAAAAAGTTTTTTATCATTATTGCTCAAAGCCACTGGAAATGTACTTTAAAATTTGTCGACGCTGTAGACTTTTGATTGAATTTACCAATGTGTTTAATTGAAAGAGTGCTTTACAGAATTCACTGGTTCGGTTCAACTGCTTTAGCTAAAATGATACAAACAGTTAAATCTTTACATTTATCAAACGAGGTTTTAATTACTTACTCTTCGCCGAAGTAATAGACAAACAACTAAAAAATAACACCGACCCACAGAATTGAAGTCTCGGCAGAATTGCCAATATAATAAGTACTTAATTAAAAGTGAACATTACTCATGTTCATGTACGGCTTCGTTGCTAAGGCCAAACTGTATCAAACAATTTCCCGAGAGAAGCTAATTAGCAATTAGACTAGGCTCTGAGTGTTCTCCTGGTTAAGAGTCGGTGAAATCTTTGATGTTTTAAGCGATGATGATTACATAATGGAAATAAATAGTAATCTACATGATGTAAAACAGACGTGGAACATTTAAATCCAACCCAAATTTTAGGTGCCATGTACATGTACGTAACATATGTTGCATGTGACGCAAGTTTTGATAAGTGTAGGTAAAAGTGGCTAATAATAGTGGGTAATATAGTGGGTAATATAGTGGGTAATAGTGGGTAATATTACTGCAGAAGTCTGCCCAAATTCACTATATGCATTCATATATGTATGCAGGTAAATTTAAATTATTCACTAGAAGACTAGATAAGCCTAGAATATCGTACACCTGCTTTCAATTTATTAAAACTAACATTGGAAAATTCCTTAAAACGAGACAATACCCTAAAATAAAGCCAGAATCTTAACGACGTAAGTAAAGCAGCCGTGCACAAAAATATGCTATGCGCGGCCCTGGTGTATTAGACAGACCTGCGGTAGAATTTGTACTATCAAATCTTTAAAATAAAGTGGAAATCTTGACAACATAAGTGATGAAGTCGTGTAAAAACAATATTCGGCGCGTGGCACGGCGTAATGGACGGACCTACGGTCGACTTCGCCATAGCGGGTCTACGAAAGCGATATTTCTGTGGAGTTTATTTGAATTATTTCTGATGATCGTATTACAAAAATCTCAAATGCTTTTAGAGTTATCCCTCGGGAAGTTACTAATTCATCGTCTAGACAAATAAAATCTGATACTCACCGCAAATTTTGTAGTTGAAAAACGTTTTACAAAATTTTCAAACCGTTTTACAAAAGATATTTTAATGGTAAGGTATTGCTTTTATTCATCTTAAGTATAAATATTGTCCATCCGTAGGGATCCCTTTAGAAACATTTGTGATTTTAGTAATACGTTCATCAGAAATAATTAAAATGTGAGCGTCGAGCAAACTCCTGTTGTTAGAGTCTTATGTCGCCTTTAGTCTTTGAAGTTAATGTATGTAGGGGAATGTACACGCATCTCAACATTCTTAACCGCGAGCATTTTTTATATGCACGTACTTCTACCGATCGATTATTATCTCTGAACGGTTAAGCACTGTACTTTCGCTCACCATTGCCCGAAGGAATGCCGGATTTTTTTATGTGCATTTTACGGAAGCGATAAGGAGTAAATATTTTTCAAGTAACTGTCAAAATAGTTCCGGATTGAAACAAAAAAATATCCACAAAAAATACTTTGAGATCTACATTCGAGATATTTTCAGAAAATAAAGACTTACACGAAATTGAGTCTTTGTTTTTCACTTGTTCTTTTTAAGGATTCTTAGGATGGGTTGTTTCAAAAGCTGAATTTGAAAAACTCAACAAAAATCAAATTTTATATTCAAGTTCTTTGAAAGTTCAATTCAAGATCTGTTAATATCCAAGTACAATGGAACAACCGGCCCATGACGAAATAATAATAGAACATTCACAGAACTTGAATATCAACTTCGAAATTTGAAGAATTGTAAAAGTTCTGTGTAACAACCCGTAATTGATTTCATTCATTCTTTCAATATGCTTTAATTAAAAAAAGGTTTTATCATTTTTGATATTGTGATACACTAGCGCAGACCCGTGATTTTTCACGGGTTTTGTGGATTTGTCTCAAAAATAAATAATGTCAATTTTATTTTTAAACTGTGTTTATTTTTACCTACATTATATCGACTGTCTGAATTTTTCACACAACTGATCCCAATTTTGAAACTGAAAGTGACACTTAAATTCATAGAAAATATTTCACTTCGCGCTTCGACAGCAAAAAGTAATATGTTTAATTCAAGAATTTAAAAAAGGTTTTATTGTTGCTTTTAATATTGTTAATGGCAATTGGACTGGGCTTAGTTCGCCGGCCATTAGGTTTGTTGCAGACTACATTAGTGGGGGCCAGGAGCCTGGAGAACAGGATGGCGAGGAGGTAGTGAGGAGGCAGGAGGCTGTAAGTCTTCGCCACCTCTGTGTCAGCGGCAGAAGGGTCCTTTGCCTCCGCAGGCATAATTGCGGCCAATTGCCCGTGCATAATGAAAAATCTATACAGAATCCCGCAATAAGTGCCGCCACTTAATGGGGGGTGTGACAGGGGATGAAGTACGGTGGAGGGGAGGGCAGAGTGGGGAATAAGGGAGACTAGGGCCCAGTACAGAAGATATGCCATGTTAGCAGTATTGAGGGATTAGTAATGCTGTGCGAATTAGTTGCACTCTCTAATTTTTGTAGTGGGTCCCTACTTATGAAAATAATAATTTTTATTCCGGCGTGGTTTTGTGGTTAGCGAAATACTCAAGGCAAGATCTCTACTCCCTACCACTAACGCCCTTAAATTATTTTTTTGTGCTTTATTGAACGATAAAGGCTTTATTCTTTGTAAAATGAAGTTTATTGGTAAAAATATCAACCGTTGAAACACGTAAAGTTTTTTTTTACTAAAACACATCTATTTTAAAATGTCTCAAACGAGTTTATTTTTTTGGCCGATTTTTAAACCTTCCTTTCCAGAGACCGGAGTCAACCGCGTTACCGACCTTGCCAGATTCCAGAGGACTGACATTTATTTCGTATATTAACTGCTGTAATGTTCGATTCAGAGAAAATATATCCGCGTGTGTGTACGTATCAACAAAAGTTGGTAAAATGCATTGTCATCGACAATGAGTCTATCTGCCGAGTTTCAGCTCATTCGGATCTCAGGAAGTGGGTTAATTTCTGCTTCCAAGATTTGCATTAATGCATTATCGAAAACCAAAATGAATTCGAATACTAGTTGATTTATTTAAAAGCGTAACGGATTAACAAATTCCTTTAATAAACAGAATACTAATTTTAGTTGTCTGTGATGTGCGTTATTCCTGTGTGAAATCATTCACGTTCAATTAACTCAAATTCGCTATGAATTTTAGTGTTATTTTCAAAATTTGAACTTTTTGCGTGTAGGATAATTCAAACAATCGATAAAGTACCTACCAATAATATTATATTTTAATAGAAAATTATTTTATCTGTCTTTTACAATATTTTAATTATAATACACCTTGAAATTCACGGATAGAATTTTTTTTGTAACTGGTTAAATGTGACTTTTCAAGCGAATAATAGCAGAGTAAAATGCGGTTTTTTTCCAAATATTCGTGGACATCTTTGTTTATCCTTCTGCTTAGCTGTCGATATAGCTGTGCTTGGCTGTGATAGCTTCAACAGCTAAAATGCTTTATATTAAATAATATCAGTGCAAAACGTACTCGCTTACATTTGATGTTTCAAGAAGACAAAAAGCTAACTTTGCCGTTGGTAAAATGTGTTTGCATTTCCCGATATAATATTTTCGGTATAAGTAAGCAGTCAGAGTAGAAATATTGATAAACGAACGTCTACCTCTTAGTTTTCCATAGAAGTTCTGCTTAGTTATAGAAACGACTGTGCTAGCCCCGGAGTTATATTAGAAACACTTAAAACCAAATTAAATTACGGTCTTTTCAATCTTTCATGTTCTATGTTCTATGGTCGTAACTTTTCTGCAAGAGTCATTATTCTACGTTAATACATCTTTTCATGCTAAATGATGCTCGAACTATGGAGCACTTGTTGAGTCTTCTCAGAGAGAGATGAAGCTATGGAAGCGATCTTTTGAAAAATAATGGAAATAATTCATGAAACCTGGAAGGTAAAAGGCTTGTTTGAATTTCCAATTCATTTAATAAAATTAAATCTCATTTTTAGCTACTCTTGAGTCCATTGTTAGATCTTTTGGATTCTTTTTGGGATTTTATAAGACCTCTTAGACTTGTCGCAAAACTTTTGATATCTCAGATATAAGCGCAGACAAGTAAATTCTATTATCAAAACCACAAAGGTTTTATTCGATTACATTTCAAAGACATGGTCAAGAAATGGAAAAGCTTATTGCATTTTATCCTTTGACTCCTCTATCTGTCACTTCATCGGTATGATTATTAGCACAACAATTAAAACCGTGAAATTGACATGAACGAACATCGTATCTTTTGTTTTAAAATCATTTCATTTGATGTGACTTGATGTGATGAATGCGGGGGCGGGGTAATGAATGCAAAAACACATTACAGCATCCATAACGTGATGTCACACTAACACTAAGCTTTGCGAAATAGTTTACTTTTACTTCAGAGGTTACCAACTCAATGTTAGTCAGAACAAAATATAAGTCAGTTGCTTTTAAAAGCGCAAATGTCAGTTTTAAATGTTTATATTTTTTTCGTGTTCGCATAAAAATAGGGTTATTTTTAGAATTACAAAAAAACCTTTCAATTTCACGAACAGATTTTTCGCCTTTCAGGAGCAAATGTTACAACAGAAAATCGCTTTAAATAAATCTTAAAATTTCTCCTCCTATTTATTCATTATTTTTTGTGAATACTGAAGAAAGAGATCATACATTAAGCGGCTCAGGCATTTACAAACTATGTTGCAATGACTCTCCATCGTTCTGTGTAGGTAAGATAAAAATTTTAAAATTTAAATCGAGTAAAACTAGGGATGTTTCAATAACGATAATTTTGCGGTGTTTGCCATTCATCTCTTTCCTACCGATCATACTTTTAACCTCATTTGTTCACCTCCCGCTCCTACACTTAAATATTTATTTAGTCAGTATTTTGTAGCTCATGTTTTAATATTCTCGTGATGAAGGAAGGGTACTTCTGAAACCGGTAGGAACGTATTGAAACAAATGTATTGCAAGCAGCATTTTTTTAAAGATAATATTTTACCATTAATCACATCAAGCTGATGTTCTGAAGAACCCTTTTATTTAAAGACAGGCAATATTGTAACTATCAAATCAGTGTCTGATATGTACAGGTGACAATAATAAATTGTTTATGGACATATTTGTATTCTAACGGCCGTTGTTCCCAATCCTACTGATCAACTGTTTAACCGAAATTTCAGCTCAGCATTCCTCAAATGCACAATTACGCTCTTCCCAATGTAACTCTCCCAGCAAGCTAGAGGAACCAAACAGCTGGATTAACCTCTGGCTCAGTAAAAGGGTTAGTTGGAAAAATGATAGCGAAATATCGAACGTCATTTGGTCCACGCATTCTTTTTAGTATTGCGTATTGCGTATTGCCAATTTCATTACTAGTTTTAGTGTCAAATTAATATGGAAAGATAAGATGAAGATGTTAATGATAATGTTTATTATATATATTGCGTAATGGGCGAACGTAACGGACGGTAATATCGAGTTAAACAGGCAGCGACAGCCAAAAATTGAATGACAACCATTTATTTTACTGTTTTCGATTGTCAAAATGCCGTTTCGAATGTCGTATTTTGTTGTTAACTCCATAATATTCATTTTCCCATTCTGCGTGAAGTTCTTGCTACTTTTTGGTTTCTATTTAGTCAAAATTTCTAAGTTTCATGTTAACACACGGAGGAGAAACATCGCAGCATTAGTAAAAGTCAAACTAATAGTAAGCTTTATTTTTAATGGAATTACGTGCATTTCTTAAAAAATTTAAAATGTCCGTTTATGTATCACGGTACTTATAAATTATATGTATTAATATTAAGTAAAATATTAACTCATTAATATTAATTTAACATTAAAAGTTTTTACTTTGATGTCATTTTATTGTCTACGAAATAGGGCGGGGCCACGTATCGATAAAGATGTTTGGAAACATGCGAATCGAGCGTTACTGAATAAATGGCTTGGCTGATTGGAGCCTCAGATTAATCGATCTAAAAGTTGGGAACAACGGCCGTAAGTTTTACCCATTCTCGTTTGTCATCAACTTTTGCAAACTTAGCAAATTATTTTTGTTATTGTTTTGTAATTATTTTTATTTCTGATATTTCTGTATTAAAACATTTATTTGTATTAAAACATCCATTTATATAAAATTTTGGGCATCATTCTGTTTTAAAGTAAAATAAAATGAAAATACGAAAAAATTGTTTGTTTTAAAAAAAGGTTTTCTACATCTGCAATCTGCATGCCGGTTTCTTGCGGTATATGCGTGTGAGCTGGTTATTATGACATTAGCCGACATGTTCGGGTCCATTCACTTGATGTATCAGATTCGCAGCTTCATTTTTCTCGGTTGGCAGACTGCGTGGAGTCGTTATCGACGTTAAATGACCCGTAGGCGTTGTATGGAATTTTATAAATAATAAATAAAAATTAACCACTCCAAATAGAGGCACAGAGAAAAAGAGACGGGGAATGGTTTGGAAGTATCTTACTGTTCAGATCTGATCACCTAAAGGGACTAAATGAATTTAGATGGAAAAATAAAAAAAAAGTTCAAAATTTATATTTGTTTTGAATGAATGTCTCGAATATGATACGACCAAAATATTGTTGCACTAGCCTTGCCCAGGCTTTAAAAAAAATCGCAATCGGCTGTAGACAGTAATATTCCTCTTATTTTGAATTTGAAGTGTGCAGAATTTCAAGAAGACTTATTAAAATCGAGTAAACGTAACATACGTTATAATCTACGTGTTCATAGACGAATTAAATTTAATTATTCTACGAAAATACGCTTTTTGCAAGTTATGCTTTAAAATGTTGCGACAAATTATTTGTTTGCGCCCGTACATACGCAACATGAATATGAATAAATAGTTTTGTCCTTATAAAAGCTCAATTCTTCTAAGAATGGCAAACAAATACTTGGATTGATTTACTTAAGATAACCCTATAGATCGTGAGATTAACAGTTTGGCTTTATATTTCGTTTTTTACATCTAAATCAACATCGAGGAAGTAATTCGAAACAGTATTTGAATACCAAAACCATTTAGAAACTAGGCAGGAGTTAGGTTAAATTAGAAAAAAATCGTCAAACTGTTTGTCCTTGAGCTTTTTCTAAGCGCTGAATAAATAAAGATCTCTCAATTTTATGCTAATTATGTAAGTAATTTTTCAATAAAAATCACATTTTTATGTTTTAACGCACTCCATTTGTGTGTCAAGGATTATTGGGAATATTTATATTTATACCTACTTTTCTTGGCAAGGTCAACATTATTATTTTTGTGGAAGTGACATATGATTATTTTACTAGAATATCTTTACAAGAATTATTAAATTTGTTGTTTTTTTTTCTATGTTTATGTTATTATATTGGCCTTTAATTCATTAGGATTTCTGATGAATTGATGAATGCGCGAAAAATCTTAATGTATTGGTATTGACGAGCGAGACATTAAAAACACTTCAAGTAATATTAGATACCGGTTGATACTTTATTTCACAAAATCCTTGATCCTTGTGTAATACTTGACTTTGAATTCGAAGGCTTCCAGTTTATTATGACGTGCAAATTATAATTATAGTACTTCTAAGTAAATTTATTTACAGTGGCACATTGCTAAATGCATTCTTTATTATATGGTTAAATGTTATACATACCTGTGCTAGGGTCTTAAAATGCCGACGTGACTGAGCACTGAAGACAACAGTTTGGAAAGTACCCGTTTGTTTTTAAACGGGTCGCTAAAGAAAACTAAAGCAATAAGGAAGTTGAGTAAAAAATTTCTTGACTTATAAGATATATGCGCATGTAGACCAGAAAACACCGATTCTGAATTTACAGGCGACTAATTATTGCTTTTAATTATTTGTTACCTTTATGCTATGCATTAAACCTTGTATTATAAACATTAGTTTATCATTACGACCGGTCGGTGGCTGAGTTGACATCGCGATTGGGTCCCACCAAGGCGTAGTGTGTTCAATTCCTCGGCTGGCTAAGTCCTCCATAGTAGGAGATTTTCAATTACTGTCCGGTTATTCGTAACCCGGGAATGTTTGTCTTTCTTTAAAAAAAATAAATTATAAAATAATAATATTTGACAACTCAAAAATATTTCACCAATAAATGAAGATATAAAATGTCTCGACGCCATCTAGTGAGAAATTCAGCACTAACAAAACCTTTCCTACAAAAATAAAGTTGGTTGTTTACAGGTGGAAAAAAAATAATAAGCAGTAATTGTTGATTGAGGTACTAGTAAATATTGAATCATTTGGCGGGTTGGAAATAAGCTGACATAGCTCACCTAGTAATTTCAGAGCACCTGACCCGACATCAGAAGGCATGGGTTCAATTACCGTTGACGACATTTATTGTTACTCGGGAGATATTTTCAATTTGTATTGATATTTCAGGCGACTAATTATTGCTTATAATTATTTGTTATCCTTTATGCTATGCATAAAACCTTGTCTTATAAACATTAGTTTATCATTAGAAAAATAACAATTGTTGTAAAACATGTTAAAATTATGTCATTTTATATAATAATATATCAGAGAACAGATCGCAACTATCATTTACCTGAAACTAGATAGTTGCGATCTGTTTTCTGATACATTTTATATAATAATATATCAGAGAACAGATCGCAACTATCATTTACCTGAAACTAGATAGTTGCGATCTGTTTTCTGATACATTTTATATAATAATATATCAGAGAACAGATCGCAACTATCATTTACCTGAAACTAGATAGTTGCGATCTGTTTTCTGATACATTTTATATAATAATATATCAGAGAACAGATCGCAACTATCATTTACCTGAAACTAGATAGTTGCGATCTGTTTTCTGATACATTGTCGCGCGTCGGACCTGGGGGGGGTCCTGACTTACCCTCGGCCAGCTCAGAAGCGGGGCATGAGACGTCTCTCTCATAGTCAGGGTTCGGGGTCAGCGCGTGGCTCGAGAATCCATATCCCACCGTCTATACAAAACACTCCCATACGATTGTTATGCCCAAATGAAAGAGGTTAGGTTTTTATGAATTAGCATTGTATTTGAGCGGCTAGAGGACATTACATGGGTGAATAACAACAGTACACAGGTTATTACATCCTAAACTGGAATTATCAACAAGGGTTCCCTAATCTCTCTCTGGGAAATAATTAACAGCTCACTCTCTCTAGATCGGCAGGCAGCGTGGATGAATTTAGGTTATTAGCGGACACATTCAAGGGTAATAGGAAATGTAAGAGACTCACAGCATGGTGTTGTCGGGTATCCTGTTGATTTGCAGGACTGAGCGCCGTGCCTCAAACAAACGGTGCCAGCCTGTCGATGTTCAAAGCGCCATTTCCGTACGTTATTGCTTTCGACGGAGCGGTGCAAATTGGGAACGCGGGAGCCGAAACGAACACACGTCCAGCCTGGTCAGAGGTCGGCGCGCGAGCGGGGGGAACGGGGCGTAGGGTCGCCGGGGGTGGGGGAACTGTAGCGGATGTATTGCGCGTTCTTCACTACGTTTGGTCTAGCAACTAATTTGAATAATTCCCGCTCTCAGGCTGGCAACTGTAGGATCTTTTGCGGCTAAAATCTGTTATATGACACCTCCCCCCGCGCTCGTAAAAAAAGGCGACGTGGTAATGGAGCATCAGGGTTAAAAGATCCTCTATGTGCCTCCCTTGGGGTTTTTTTGACAAAACAAGAGTTGCCCTTAGTTTGAGAGACTTGGATGGCCAGAGAGATGCCTAGCTAAAACATAATGACTAGCTTATGCCATAGGCTAGGTAACAATATTTGTGGGGAGAAATGAGGAAGGGTACATAGCATGTTTGGAGCAAATAAATTTTGGGGAGAGAGCAGGTGTGGAAACAACAAGTAAAATTATGCAATTTGAAAACAATAGACATGGTTATGCAATTGAAAGACAAAAGACAAAATTATGCAATTGAAAGACAAAAGGGCATGGTTATGCAATTGAAAAACAAAAGGGCATGGTTATGCAATTGAAAAAACAATAGACAACATTATACAATTGAAAAACAAAAGGGCATGGTTATGCAATTGAAAAAACAATAGACAACATTATACAATTGAAAAACAAAACAAAAGACGGAATGTTGAGGTGTGATTCTAGGGTTTCATTGGTCTGGAAGCTAAGTTTGCGTTGCGTTGGTTTTTTGGTTTCGAAGAGTTGCGAAGGAAACGGGATTTCACTGACTCTAAAAGATTACATTATCACTGTAATCTGACCCATTGAGATAACACTCAGGAGTACACTTAGGCCTCGGAAAAAAAAAAAAAAAAAAAAAACACTTTGCTTCGTTGTGGGCGTTGATGTTTGCGAAGTGGGGCTGTGGTTTGCGGGGCTGCGGCTATGGTTACAGTGGTCATTGGAGAGAGTAGTCCAGGTTCCGTAGTTATGCCAGTACGAGTCCTATGTGCTATTATGGTGGGCACGGATCGTATGTGTTGGTTATCGGAGCATAATGTAGCTCAGGATAACTTTTTAGAGATGCGCAGTTTGTGTTTACTGGAGGGGCAAAGGGTAATTATGTTTCACCCATGACCTGGTATGTGTCACTGCATGACAGAGCAAGAGACGGTATAACTGGCATTGGCATTGAGGGCAAGAAATTTGAACTCCGGGACTAGCGTGTCCGAAAGGTAGTTCAGAGTGTCATAAAGTATAGTGGGACAACTCGGCTTGCAGTGGTGAGACAAACGTCATACATATGATTAGTATTGTCTGTGCTTTCAGGAACAAGATGGAACAAGTGTGTAGCGAGTAGTAGTCGAGGGACCTTTGTAACCACAGCGCAGGCTGCTAGGAGGTGAGGCTCAGCTTGGCTGCCGGAGGTGACATCCGCCTGGGCTTCTTTTTAAATCCGGGGGGAATTATTATTAAAGCAAATTTCTTGAAGTTTACCTGCCTGGGGACCAATGAAGAAAAGTTTGGAGAGAAACAAAATGTGTCCAGAAAAATAAACAAACGAGGTTTAGCTGCCGGTCCGGAGAGTGACGAAGAGTGTGAGAGAGAGGTAGAGAGAGGTTCCTAACTAGTTTTGATTACATAAACATTATCCTTTATTAGGATGACTTGGTGTTTGCCGAATGACAAACTGTCTTGGTTGAAAAACAACCGGCCTTCTTTGGCCTATGTTAACATACAGGTGGTAACATTTTCGTAGGATTTCAAAGAACAAGACAAAAAAATTCGTGAACGAGTCACGGCAACAGCAGGGAAACTAATTCATGAATAAAGGTTGTCAGAAAAGACAGACGATACGCCAAGTGCGTATCATACATATTCAAAATTCATGAATGTGTTTCGTTGAGGAGAGAAAAAAATGACAACATACGTGAAAGGTGAGGTAGGAAGCCTGTTGGTGACCGGAACAAATACCGATTCGAACTCGAAGTGAGGGCGAAATATGGTCGACAACAGATTTTCCACTTCATACATATTGCCTGAGGGCATGGGGTGGGGAGGGGGGAAAAAGGACGGGAATTGAGTTACGAAATTGCTAGAGACTGGACTAATTTCCAATTCAACCTCTATGTGAGAGTGAAACATATTCAACCAGCAGATTTCCTGACTCTTTACATTTTAATAAAGTGGATTAATTTTTAAGCCGCATTTGAATACACATTGTACTAAAGAGGCTAATCTTTTGCGTGTATTTGGCAAAAGATTAGGGGTCGTTTTAAACTTCTACATGATTGTGAGAAAAGACAGACCCTAGTTCCAATTTCACAAACCTGGGATTCTTCTTATTCGTTTCCCAGATGACGAGTTTAGTGGTTTTGTGCCCATCGATTAACTCCTGCGGCACTATGCCCCATAATTGACAGTGAAGCTGAAAACTAGTCCTTTTGGGATAGTAGATATTCCTGGGCTTCTTTTCTTTTTGGAAAGCAGCAAAAACAGGAAGTCCACGGGCATTGGCGTTGAACAAAGAGGCTTCTGTGAAATACTTACGTAGTTCACATATAAAGGTTTGATATTATTTCGTTCGCACGATTCATGGTGAGTATTGTAACGTCTTCACGTATAGTGTACAAGTATGCAGTATATGCAAGGTACAACTCAATTATAGACAGAAGTCAAGGAGTGTAAAAACAGTTCCTTAAAGGAGATGACGATGTCGATATTATGTCGTTCACACGAATCACGGTAAGTATTATTATTACGTCTCCACGTCTCGTGTACAGGGTTGTACACAATTATACACAAAAGCGGTTCTCATGACATGTTAATGACACACGACCAAATTATACACAAGGGCGGTACTCATGGCAAATTAATGTCACACGACCAAATTATACACAAAGGCGGTACTCATGGCAAATTAATGTCACACGACCAAATTATAACACATGGTTATAAGTATTAAGTAATTGTAACGAACTTCTCGTGTAGTGGTGGATTTTGTAAGGATCTCTCCTATCGCGTGACAATTTTTACATTTAAATATAATTCAACAAAAGCTAGCAGTATCATTTGATACTGTTTGCAAAGATTTGTTAGATTGACTAACTCCGTAGCCTGGAGGGGCGTACGATGGAACAATAGAGAAGATAAACAATTTTAATGTTACTTCATTGTGTTACAAGGTGCAAGATGATGGTAGAAGGTATTTTTACTTACATCGAGCGATGGGTGGGAACAGGCCCATAATGGCTTTACATATTGTTCGTTGTAGCGTGCAATTGGGTTGCAAACACTTGGTTAAATGGTGAGACAAAGGTTGGGTGTTTATATTATGCAACGATGATCGAACAAAGTCCTGTTGATTTACGTTGTGATATAATTATTTGCGTTTGAAGATCAGGATAACCGTAAGGTTTTACTAACCTGTCCCGTAGGGTTGAAACGTGAGGTACGAGACATACGTGACGTAACAGTAGAGAAAAGAAAATCGAGATCACGTCATACAATAAAAGACCTTAATGGGTTTTACATACTTTTAGTTGAAGCGAGTCCAGTTATTTGTATGTGGTTTTATAGGACCGACATTTGGTTTTCTTTTATAAATACAATTTCCCAAAATGGATGTGTCAAAATCCTATTTTTGGTAAATGTGAGCTTGGGTAGGACGCCATCAATTTTTGAAAGGAAAAAATTGAAAAAAATGAAGAAAAAATTATATACATACAAAGAAGACAATTATGTGATTAATTGCTACTTGGTTCTTGCCTTTGAGACCACTATAGGGTTTTACATACTCAAGGTAACGTTGAATTGGACAAGAAAGAATTAATGGCTGTACTTGACAGGTTTTCTTTTTTTAAAAAAAGGGTCGGTATTTAACACTTTGGAATTTACAAAATCCGAACTCTTTTGGATGGCACTCTTATGAGTGATTACCAATCGTTATTTTACAAGGAACAAAAACAAAAGTGGGGTGGTTCTTTCTAACACGACGAAGGGAACAAAAATGAAACGAAAATGGGGTGACATGACATAAACATTGCATAGTGTAGAAGTTGAGGAGCAAAAGCGGGTTCGCGACTTCCCGGCGATTGTAACTCGAAGACGTGTCTCTATTCTAAAATGATCAGTTTCAGAACAGGTGAGAAAATAAAACGTAAAAAGGGAGAAAACGATTGTCGTGAGGGAAAGAACGTTATTACAGGAATAATATTTCATGGTCATAATATGTTAATATACATTCATTTACAAAGGTGGGTTAAACTCGTTTTTGACGAATAGGTTGACATGTAGTTGACACTTTACACGCCTAATTATGGTAAGACTTCATAGCTTACAATAGTTTGTGATAATACACAGTGGGTTAGTTTAAAGTTGCTGGGGTGGTGGGGGAGTTTCAACTGTCTCCTCACTTCCAGACTTTACAATGTCCTTAATATGGTAATTACCAGTATGTTTGCCAGAGGAGTCGGACAGGTAGTAAACTAAGTCCGATATTTTTCTTACAACCTTGGCCTTGACAAAACGGGGTGCCAGCTTGGCAGAGAAGTACAGGGCTCCTTGAGAGAGGGTGTTATTCCTTCTCCAGACAACATCGCCTACATTAAAAGTGATGTGTTTCCTACGTAGGTTATATCTGTCCGCACTTTTTTGGTGGGCCAGCAATAGGGCATCAGTAACTTCACTATAAATGGCAGTAAGTTCTTCCAAACGATGGGCGTAATCAACGGCAGGATTGCTTGTGGAGGTGGTTGACGTGGGGAAATTCGTGTTCCAGTGCAATGAACCGTGTACCACCTGTTCCATACCGTGTTTTAAAAAGAAGGGGGTGTAACCAGTGGTTAGGTTAACAGTGTTATTCATGGCAGCTTGAATTTTATCTAAATTCTTACACCAATTACGTTGGTCTTTGTCAACCAAAATGGCCAGAGCTGTGTTAATAGTCTGGTTATACCTTTCGACAGTGTTATTTTGGGGAGTGTACAAGGTATTATAATAAATATCTTTAATCCCGTATTTAGCAAGGAAATCTTTAAATTCCTGTGCTATAAACTGTTTTCCGTTGTCAACTATTACGGTTTTGGGTGTTCCGTAGGGTATGAAAATGTGTTTTTCCACAAGTTTGACAATGGCGGCAGCGTTGGCTCTTTTTAAGGGGAAGATCCAACAAAATTTGGTAAAGATATCCACAATGCTGAGTATATGCATGTGTCCAGAATAACTTCTGGGAAAAGGTCCGACGAGGTCCATAGATAACGATTGGAGGGGTCTATCAGCACGTTTGGGTTTTCCCATTAGGCCGGCAGGGGGTGCCGTACTATGTTTGTAAGCTTTACATGTTTCACATTTGGAGATGTAGTTGCGAACTTGCTTGAAAAGACCAGGCCAGTAATACTTCAAGGAAATCTTTTTATACGTCTTGAAGGTTCCTGGGTGTATAGAGTCGGGGGCACTATGATTGTTGATGATTACTTGTTTTCTCTTTTCGAGGGGCACAACGAGTTTCCAAGAGTAATCTTCGAGGATGAACAGTGGGGCCTTACAATTGCGATATAGTTGTCCTTCTTTTATAATAAAATTGGGAAACTTTTGTTGATTGTTTTTGCACCCTTCATAGATTTTGAGATACCATTCATCTTTTGTGGATGGGGTAGAGGCAATTGTATCGATGTTTAATGCGGCAAGTTCAATTCTTGACAGGGCATCTGGGACAATATTGTCCGCACCTTTACGGTGGATGACATCGAAAGTGTATTGGGACAAACGAGAAGCCCAGCGAGCGAGTCTGCCGGAGGGATTACTTAGAGAGATCAACCATTTCAAACTACTATGGTCTGTGACTACAGTAAATTTGCTACCGTCTATGTAACCGCGGAAATGGTGAACAGAATCCAATACTGCCAGTAACTCTTTTTCGGTGATTCCGTAATTTTTCTCGTGTTTATTCAAGGTGCGGGAAAAATAGGCTACAGGGTGTTCGCCATCGGGGAATTCCTGAGTTAGGACTCCACCGATCCCTACGTTAGAAGCATCCGTGTGGAGGGTAAAAGGTAGTTCAAAATTAGGACAATTCAGGACAGGGGCTGTTTGAAGAGCATTTTTTAAAGTCGTAAAAGCTTCTTCGGCTTCAGTAGACCAACGAAAGTTGCTGATACCTTTACGGATACCAGTAATTTTGTTTAATGGGGCCGAAATAGTGGAAAAGTCTTTAATGAATCTCCTATAGTAACCTGTAAGTCCAAGGAAACCTTTGACTTCTTTCGCGTTTTTGGGTCGGGGGAAATTTGCCATTGCTTCCACCTTAGTAGGATCTGTTCTCAGACCTTTTTCGTCGACAATGAATCCCAAATAACGCAGGCGAGACTTACAAAATTCAGACTTCTTTAAATTGATGGTTAAACCAGCAAATTTAAGTTGTTGAAAAACTTTTTCCAGCATTAACAGGTGTTTTTCGAAGGTGTCACTAACGATGATGAGATCATCAAGGTAGCAGAATAGGTTGTTGTCAACTTCAGGGCCGAATAGTTTGTCCATCAGCCTCTGTAGTTCGGCGGGGCTATTTTTTAGACCAAAAGGTAGCCTTTTAAAGTGGAACATTCCCCTACCAGGTACAACAAAAGCAGTTTTTTCGCAGGATTCCGCATCTAAAGGTATTTGCCAGTAAGCTTTGCTTAGATCAATGGAAGAAATGAATTTGGCGTTGCGTAATTTGTCTAAAGTTGCGTGAACGAAAGGCAGTGGGTACGCGTCGGCTTCAGTGCAAGAGTTCAATCGTCTACTGTCGAGGCAAAAGCGTGCAGAGCCGTCTTTTTTTGAAACCAAAAGGGTTGGGTTGGTCCAAGCACTTCTGCTGGGAACTACCACTCCCATTTTTAACATTTCATCAAGTTCATTTTCTAAAAGTTTCAATTTTTGGGGGGCTAAATTGTAGTAGCGTTGCTTGATTGGTGGGCCGTTGGTTTTAATGTGGTGTTTTACCAAATTAGTTAAACCCAGTCCGCATTTTTCGAAAGATATTGATTCAAATTTGTTGATCATTTCCTTTAATTGGAGAGCCTGGTCAGTGCTTAGGTTTTCGTGAGGTATTATTGTTCGAATCTCACCAACTTGAGCGACCGGAGGTTTTTGGCCAAGAGTATTAAATACTTGTGGAGCAACGTTAAAAGCCTTCCAGAAGTCAACGCCAAGGATGAAATTCTGGGATATAGAGGGTACTATTAGAAAGTTAATTGTAACTGTGTTATTGTTACATTTAATTGGTAATGACAGAGTACCGATGACTGTCTGGGGAGCATTGTCCGCAGTTGTCACGAGTGTAGGTTTGGAAAAAACTTTAAAACCGTTGTTAACAAAAGGCAGGTGGGCATTGTTGCCAAGGCAACTAACAGATGCACCACTATCTAGTAGTCCAGAGAAGGGGACATTGTTAACGGAGAAAAGGGCATAAGGTCTTCCATCTTTAGCTTGTTTGCAACAAACCGAAGAAACATTTAAGGTCTGGTTAAAATATTTAATGTGTGATAACCAATCAGTCCATTCCTTAGACCTTGGTACAGAATGAATACCTGAGAGGTTATTATTTAGTTTTTTGGTTTTCTCGCATGAAAATTCGGTGGGGGTTTAGAGAAATCCACTTGAGGTTTAACAAAGTGAGGGTCTTGCAACCTTTCCATGTTATTTCTTGTTTTTTTGAAAATTTCACGCAGTTCGTCGCGTGGAGGAGAACGATCCCTGGAGCGATGTCTCTTTAAGGTTCTGGGTTCTTTAGCTTCCAGAAATTTGGCCTGCTTGAAACAAGTGGTAGCTAGGTGACCTACTTTTTTGCAAAAGGAGCAAACTTTTTTGTTGTCAAATTCTGGTTTTAATCCAGAAGGACGGCTTGGTACAGTGATATTGTCCGTGGTGGTTTTGTTGTTTTTCCTGTCTTGGTGGGATTCCAAAATGAGGCAAACTTCGTTTAAATGGGCCAACGACACAATTTTCTGTGAGGTGATAATGTTTTCATATCTTTGTAGGAGGCCATCAGTTATAACTGGTAATAATTCGGCTTCCGAGACAGGGTGGGAAAGTTTGATGTTGATGGATTCGGCCCTCTCTATGAATGTTGCCACAGTTTCGTTTACTACTTGTTTAATGGATAGTAACGATAATTTAATTCTGTGTTGGGCCTCTGATTTGCCGAAGCTAGTGATCAGGGCTGATCTGAGTTTATTCCAGTCCTTGCATTTTGATTTTTGTATTCGGTGCCACGGGATTAATTCTGGAGATATTAGTTCTATAAAGTTTTTCTGCAGCACGTCAAATGGAACATTTTTAATTGAGGCCGTTTCTTCGATTCGGTCAATGAAATCCAGTACATCAGAAACACCGTTATATTTGATCTTCCAAGGAGTGAGATCGTATGTTTTTTCTTGTGCCGTGATGGGTGCATTGTCTTGTTTTACTGTAACATGTGTCCTGGTTTCTTTGTTAGAAACGGGGATTTCCAAAACTGGGGTATTGGGTGCCTTGACTTCATTTGCAACGGATAGGTTTATTTTCCTGATGAACTTCTTGTTAAATAACAAAGCGTATGCTTTCAATGCTGACTTTGATTTGTTTAGTGGTGATATTCCTCTGTCTTTTAAGACGGCTTGTAGGTGCACTTTGGATAAGTTGTGTACATTGGGAATGACACCCATGTCCAAAGATGTAGCCATTTGATTGGAATTCATTGTTAAAAATGGTTTAAAAAAGGGAAAAAAAAAAAAAACTCCGAAATTCTTCTAAGTCTTTTTGAAGAAAATTTGGCCAGGGGGACACTTTAGGATTTGCATTATTTAATTTTTGTGGGCACTATTCGCACTTATATTCACTGCACTCGAGGAAAGGCACGAAAAAGGCACAAAAAACAGCACTTTAGAAGCGAAAAAACACTTTTGATGGAAAGATTTTATATTTGCTTCATTTACTGGCACTAAATCGTGAGATTGAACACACGTTCTTATTATTGCGTCGAGAAAGCACTTCTTTGCAAAAAAACACTGCACTTCTGAAGTTAATTTCAAACAATTCACTTAAAATCACTTTTATAACAGTCAATGCTGAAAAAAGAATATGGACAAACACCGTACCTATATAATTAATCGGGATAAAGAATTACTTGTGTTTTACAGGTTGTAGCTGATATACTTTTTAGAAATCAGCTTCGATGGGCCGTTGGGTGTATTGTGCTTTTTTTAAAAAAAAATCACTTCCGGTGTAAAAATTGGCTTCACAGTTCTAAATCCTGACTGTTATTATTACGGTGCAATTTATGCCGAAATTAAAACAGTGGGTTTGTTTTGTTAAACAAAGAATACAGAATCTATGTTATTGAAAAAAAACAAAAACATTATGTTCGAACTTTCGTTATCACAGCATTTGGCGGGAATTTCGCGCGTCTCTTTTATTCGTTCGAGAAGATTCTTACCGTTATTTTTCGCGGCAAAATGCGCTTAGCAACAAACAAAGTCACGACAGGATTGCGTGCATTTCTTATTTATTCGAGAAACTTCCACCGTAGTTTTTGCGGCAAAAATGCTCTTGGCACAAAATTGCATAGTACATGTTTTCAAATTGGGGACAATCGTAAAGGTAATTCTGTGCAGTCGGGAAGGATATGTTTAAAAAAAAAAATTCTGCCCCTAAGTTGGTCGCCAGTGTCGCGCGTCGGACCTGGGGGGGGTCCTGACTTACCCTCGGCCAGCTCAGAAGCGGGGCATGAGACGTCTCTCTCATAGTCAGGGTTCGGGGTCAGCGCGTGGCTCGAGAATCCATATCCCACCGTCTATACAAAACACTCCCATACGATTGTTATGCCCAAATGAAAGAGGTTAGGTTTTTATGAATTAGCATTGTATTTGAGCGGCTAGAGGACATTACATGGGTGAATAACAACAGTACACAGGTTATTACATCCTAAACTGGAATTATCAACAAGGGTTCCCTAATCTCTCTCTGGGAAATAATTAACAGCTCACTCTCTCTAGATCGGCAGGCAGCGTGGATGAATTTAGGTTATTAGCGGACACATTCAAGGGTAATAGGAAATGTAAGAGACTCACAGCATGGTGTTGTCGGGTATCCTGTTGATTTGCAGGACTGAGCGCCGTGCCTCAAACAAACGGTGCCAGCCTGTCGATGTTCAAAGCGCCATTTCCGTACGTTATTGCTTTCGACGGAGCGGTGCAAATTGGGAACGCGGGAGCCGAAACGAACACACGTCCAGCCTGGTCAGAGGTCGGCGCGCGAGCGGGGGGAACGGGGCGTAGGGTCGCCGGGGGTGGGGGAACTGTAGCGGATGTATTGCGCGTTCTTCACTACGTTTGGTCTAGCAACTAATTTGAATAATTCCCGCTCTCAGGCTGGCAACTGTAGGATCTTTTGCGGCTAAAATCTGTTATATGACAACATTTTATATAATAATATATCAGAGAACAAATCGCAACTATCATTTACCTGAAACTAGATAGTTGCGATCTGTTTTCTGATACATTTTATATAATAATATATCAGAGAACAAATCGCAACTATCATTTACCTGAAACATCGATAAATTGTTCTGTAACGCTTATATTTTTAGACATCAATACGAATAATAATATTTTAGAAGGTTTTGTTAAATTTAAAGCGGATATATTGAAGTTATTCGTTACAACACAACTCAAATGATACCGCGACTAAAATAACCTACTCCCAAAATTAACGTTTTTGTAAAAATGAATAGGTAAAAACTAAAAAAAAAAAACGAAAAAATTATCAGTCATTATATTTTGTGCGTACATAATGTTGTTATAGTGTATTTTTCTTTGTATCTTCATGATAAATTATCGAGCCAAATTAACGATAACACATTCTTAAATTGATGTTTTATTAATAAGGCTTTTTATACGTTAGAATGAACTACCTACTTAATCAGAGTCAAATCTCTAACACATGTGCAACGATGGAGCTAAAAAGGTTTATTTATAAAATTAATGTTTTAGAGAACACATATTTACATCGTAAACCGAGGTATTAGTGTACCTTGAGGCGGTTAAGTCTTGTGTGCTCCATCAAATTAAATTAAACTCCATTTTAAGATCACTGAAGAGATAAATTGAAAGAAGTTCAAAGTGTGGGCGTGTCAGTGAGCCCGGATTAAAATAATAATACATTTTCAAATATCTTAAATCTGACGATTATTATTAACTAGAGCAGACCCATCAATGGGATATTATAATTGCAGGAATGATAAAAAGCCTAGGCCCTTGAAAATATATACGATAACTAACTTTACTTGTCAAAAGATTAACCCTTTTAAAAGACAAAGATTTAAATAAAATAAATACACATTTTAAATACCGAATAAAAATATTTTTCTTGTTAAAAATATTGTATTATTGGTAGGTAATTTAAATAGCTTTTCTAAATTCTTGATACATCAGTTGACAATTTTAAAATGACTTTTTTAAATTACTATCGCTTGTCTGTATTCTTTGAAAATGATAAAGAACCAGTGACGAAGAACAATCGGAGTACGTTGAGAGACTGAAATAAGCGGGGAAGGGAAGGAAATGGGAAAGAGAAAGGTTCGGAGGTACTTACCTGGCTATTCATATCTGGATACCAAACACGGCTAACGCCAGATACAGATTATTGTACAGATAATCAGTTTCATTGGCCTGTCTCCTGCCTCGGAACCTAAATGTCTTACTTAAATTGGCGACATCAGTTTTCTTTCAAATCGTCAGATCGTACTTCTAGGAATTTGAATACATCCGCCAAGCAGCCTTCTAAATTTCCTATAATTCTATTATCCGTGAGTTCCGGAACAAGGAAGCGGAGAACCTACTCCGGATGTAAATTAATTTCCAAGTTAGTACTCGCTTCGAGTATCCTCCAGGAAGTAATTAACCACCGTCTCCCTCCAATCGATCGACGATCAGAAGCAGCTGATCAGGGCTGGTTCGGAGGGCGGGAGGTAATATATTCCTGCAAGCAATACGATATCCCCGCCCAACTGCCGCCCTTGTGGCGTTGCACTGAAGGGAAAGATTGGGTAACTACCCGGGACACGTATCGGTGGGGCCCAGGACATTGAAACGACTTCAAATCAGTGGCAGCAATTTAATATTTAGCAATTATTGTTTAAATATGGTTTAATTCACTACCGTAGGGTCAGAGATCATAAAAATAACTAAAGATATTATATGGTTTCTTGTGCAAAAATACTTTTGCTAACCTAATAAATAGATTTTTCGTTGTGCCGAGTGATAAAGCTGTCAGAAATCCAAAACGCAAATTTGCTACAGTAAAAAAATCATTGTGGAATTTTATAAAAAAATAATAAATAAAATCTTGGACTGGACATTTTTATAGAGTGATATCACAAGCAAAAAAACGAATTTGTTTATTTTATAATAAAAACACATAAATTTGTTTTTGACCACTATACTATACACTATACACTATATATTATTTTATTATTAAAAAAACTATTAGTTTGTATTAGGATTTGGCTATAGCGATGAGTCGTTCATGAGCGAGCCGTATGGGTACGACTCTCGGTTACTCGTTTTTATCAGGAGATATTTTAGAAAAATTGCGACATTAAAACTATCCAAGAATTAAATGTTATTACATACTCAGAGACGTGAACGGCGTCTAACAGTCCGACCACGAGGCGCACCGATACCAAAATTCTTACGATCATTCATACGCTAGGAGCTGGGTATATCGGGGGGAGCGTAGCGGGGGATCTGGCTCTATGGCTAGCACCGTATTCTCATAAGCTCTGAGCTCGCGGCTCCCATTGAATTGAGCCGTCGTTCAATTGAGTCGACTCTTTGAGCCGTAAAAAGATATTAAGCAGATACCGTGGCTCTCGCTCTTAATAAAATGAGCTCGAGGAATGAACCCGCGACACCTGACCCGGTCAAAATACATGTTCGTATTCGTGTTGAAGTAGTTCGGGACACGATTACAAGTTTACGCATGATCTCAATATGCCTAGCCCCGGGTTTGATTAATCTCCCGATACACCGCTGGGCCTGGTACCTTCCTGGACGAGGGAGGATATTGCTCCAATAAAAAGGCTCGAGCAGGATTCGATCCGCTTACCATTCCGATAGCGGTTCCGGTTCCGGTGTTGCCATCTGCCGGCGAAACGTGACCTCGGGCTTTGGCCGAATTAGGAAAATCGCCTCATCACAACCACAATCTGAACGAAAATATTACAAATTTTATTTTCGCACAGAAAAAAAATACCGGAATGATGTTCCGGTTTGTGAAATCAATCGGCAATATCGTTCTGTTCGTGAACTACATTTAAAAAACTTTTTTTTGCATGTCGAAAAACTTTTTTAAAACAATGTTACAAACAATATTTTGACGGTTAATTTAATAATAAAAAGTTCCATTATATATCTTCAAATAGTATAAAACAAAATCGCTATCCGCATCTGTCTGTTTGTGCGCTTAATTCTTCTAAACTACAGAACGGATTTTATTATGGTTTTCACTATTATTTAGGAAATTTAATCCGGAAAGTTTATATATATATAATACATGTACCTATATTATCTTTACACAAAGTAGAGAAAAGTCAATGTTTTGTAATCAAGTCAAAAAATATATATTATTGGTCGCTTAATTTGCTAACGCTGAACCTTAAGAGATGCATCAAAATAATGTAGTACGGAATTGTACGTAAAAAGGCCTCACAATTTCAAAAGTTTACCACTGGCAATGCCGGGTACGCGTCAGCGAGTATTATTAATAAAGGGGAAATGTAGGACTGAAAATAATTGCGTCAACCAACAAATTTTATAACCCCAAACCACTCTGACAGTTGGGATTACTGCTTCATAAAAACAGGTTTTTCTGTTTTATATTTTAAATTCATTACATAAATAAAATAACAAAATAGATACACATTCATTTTAATCATAAAATAATAATGATTTGCAAAAAATTCTACGAGTGATTATTTAGAATTATTTTGGTAGGTTCAAAGTACAGACAATTTGTTGTGACTCATGTTTTCAATATAATTCTTGGCTGGCCTGAAATTAGCTACTCGGAAATTTTACATATTTTTGGACATTTCCACCTGCTTAGCAACAACACAGTGTATATTTCACGAAAACTCAATTGCAAGATGCGCTGCAACAAAAATAATATGATTTATGTATCAACTATAAAAATAGGAATACGTATAGAACCTTATAGCCCTTGGTTATGTATTATATCAGTTGGGATTGAGTTAAAATCCTTCCATTTTTAATAATACCAGTTTCGATTTTAACCACAGCGAAAAATATAATTTGTCACAAGTAACTAACTAACCACCACGTGATTTGTATACAAAAGTTAGCAGAAGAAAGAAATCCAAATAACTTATCACTGGAACACAGTTCTTGTTGCTCCACCCACGTTCAATTAACTCTAAACATTATTCTTCTTTATAAACTTGTACATTCAGTTTACAGGTAAATAGATGATATTGCAATCAATATGAGTTAATCAATTTGGAAGGCGGGTATGAGGACCGCTGCTCCGGGAACCATTAATTGGATAACCTACACCACAAGTAGTTCGCGACATTTGGTGATAGCAGGGGTGTCCGGGTTCATAGCGTATAATTTGTCCGGGTCTGGGCAACGGATACTCCTGCGCACCGCTTCACGCAAGGCCGGATCGCTAGAGGCTGTTTGCGGAGACGCTCGACCTTTCCCCTCATCGGAAGGGACGGATTCATAAACCGTTATTCGTGGACACACTGACCCCCTGATTCCTACCCTCCACTCATACCGTTTTTCTTCCCAGAACTGACACTCCTTCCTTTTCTCTAAAATACCCTTAAATAGCGTCCCCAAAGACGACATAGGCCCTGAGAGAAAATAATTTCCTTTGGGCCCGTGTGAACTTTAAATGTGATATTTCAGAAATTCCCTCAAAAAAATTTTTTTTATGTTTAACCTTTATTTTATTTACTACAAAAATATCACCTCTCTCTTTTACTAAATAAAACACTATTAATTTAAGATGCGGTAACATTGTGTGCGAAGAGTTGTACAATATTATTTTAATCATTTCAGAGCCCCGACAAGGCTCCTGGGTCTTGGTTCAAGGGTTCAAGGGTCCAAGGGTCCTAGGTTCAATTCATACATACGACTGTATCAACTTTCCGTTTGATTATCGATAATATTATCGTCAATGATTAAATATTACAATTTAAGGTTATCACTCATTAAAATATATTTTTTAAATATTATTTTAGTGGACCCACGGTTTGCTTATTACGTGTCTTCAATTTGTGGCTTCGTAACCATTTAAATAAATGTAATTGTATTGCCGATGTTCATAACATTATTTGTCGCCACACAAAGACACATGTTCCCCAAGCCACAAGGAAAGTGCAACAATGTTTCAAATAAAACCGACCTCTGCCGTCTCAGCACCCTCTCAATTTCAATACAGATTGTTTTACGACGTGCCGCGACGAACGAGTACAATGCTCAAAGGAGGATGTCTCCCAGAAAATGCTTCAATTCACTTAGAAGAATAAGAACGAAAATCAAAAAATGTTTTTTTTATAGAAATGAGCATTTTTTTTGTTTTCTACAAACAATGCGACGGGTTCTCGATTCAAATATGACAAGGTTAGAAGATGAGACGTGACTCCCTGGGTTTGAAGACCACGACCTCTGGGCCCAGAACAAGTAACTTATCGATCTGGAACTTAATTAGAACTTTGAATGTTACTTAGACCAAAATGCAATCTTGTTACCAAAGCTACAACAATTGTGTTGCAAACTGTTGCGGATTTCAGATTGACTTATATTAAGTTCTAGGAGTTAGTAAACAGATTTGTATCTAATTCTAGTATTATAGCACTGATAAAGCTTTAACGTGTCGCTTATATAATTTAAAATAAACGTATCTGCTTTTCTAATATTTTGAGAAAACGGTGTCTGAAATGTTTATCACAAATTAAACAATTGCAATACACAGATAAATTTCTGTAGGCAGCGTAAAAGTTTATTGTTTATATATAAATATATGTATACAATTTCAATGTAATAAACATAAGTAACAATAACGGTGAAATTAGACAAATATCAGACGAAGGGGTATTTTACCATCCCCTGATAGCTTATCCATAGGATAACGTAACTCTCAATAGGTATAAAACTAGACTAATTTATCCGATATAACCACGCGTAGGGTTGAGTACCGAATAGTAAGGATAAAAGGACTATGCATATTATTTAAGTAAATTGTGAGGCTGGAGGTAGTGGAGAAGATGGAGGAGATGGGGAAGAGGAAGTTTGGGAAGTACCTGCCTATTCAGATGTGGTCACCAAACACTACTAAAACCATTTCAAGCAGTGTTTCGATTCTTGAATGGTGGTCTTTCACCAGATCGATACTGAGAGTACCTTCCTCTCTAAACGGTGAAAATTAGTTTTATTAAAAATCTCTTCAAAGTATTGGTAATCCGGTTAAAAACGGGATTGCAGGACCTTTATATCAAGATGTCAAACACGTGTTCATAAAAATCCTAATATTTTCTCAATTGGTCATATTGGGTTCCGATATATTGGGAATTTACTAAAAGTTAAGGAAACGGCGTTTTTAATATCATTACCAATAATTTGAAGATATTTTTAATAAATTAGCATTAATCATTTTTCTCTATGTAAAAAGTGCCTACTACAAAATATTATTTTTAATGCATACATACTTGAGAAATAACATAAATTACTCAAATAAAATTTACTTTTGCACACTGGGATTTGAAACAGCGACCTCCGGACTCGTAGCTGGGGATCGTAACCACTCTACCACGAAGGTCGTCAAACGTATGTTTGGAATGTCCTTTATATTCGTGTTATTAAATATCGTTGGTCATCGTTATTGAATCATCGTTGGTATTTTCAGAATTAGAAAGAAAAAAAAAACAAAGTTCAAAGTTTTATTACAACTAATGTAGGTACGTATCATATTCATAGGCAGGTATTATAATAAGAGATTATGTATGTTCCTCTTTCGGTTATCACAATAAATGTATTCGGTCATATACCCAGATACAAAATATATTACCGCACCAAAATTATAATCAATTGTAAAATACAATTGATTACCACGGATAGTCGGAACATACTACGGGCATTATTTTATTTATATTTAGATGAGAAAAAAGGTTCCATTTTTTACCTCCAGTATTAACCTCCAACTGGGAGCGATTGTTATAACTGAAACTACCGAATTCGGCCGTTTCAGTTATCGGTGGAATTATCGCGTTATAGTAGTGGACAATCGACAAGATGTTATTAGTACGCATGAAATAGCGTTTCCAATCTATCTATAAAAGTAACACGCGATATTATTTATCTATCTGCACAGAAAGACTGATCCACAGCAATGCGTGGCGGGGTACAGCTAGTGAGTTATAAATTCCTACAAAATTCTCATCACTGGCTATGTTTTTCGGTGACCGGACACTAACTCATCAAAATGATAATTCATCACATCTTTAAAAAGTTATATAAAGTCAAGGAAAGTGATGAAACAAAAACTTTATTAACTGGGTTAAGTAGGTTAGGTTAGGTAAGGTTGGGTTTATTTTTTTTTCATCGTTTCTAATGACTTTATAGCACTTTTTAAAAGTGTGTTGAATTGTCACTGTTTTGAGTTATCATGGAACCATGTTTTTCGACTTCAATCTATTTTAATGACCTATAAACATTGACTAAGATATATATATCAATGCCAATTTAGTTAGTCATTTTAACTCCACCGTGAGCTATGGAGCTGAGAAAAATCTATTTATCTGTCAAATTATAAAAAAAGACACCAAATTGGTGGTTTCAAATTTATAATTATTGCAATATGAAGAAAAAAAATGTAGTTTCGACTATTGATTTTTTTAATGTAAAACCGTACAAGAGTCACAACTGCTCCCAACCGTCTGGAGACAGTGAGACTATGAAATCCCCGATTGGAGTATGTTGTGAAGCTGAAGGTAGAGGGGAAGGGAAGGAGATGAGGCAGAGGAAGATGCGGAAGTACCTGGCTATTAAAATCTGGTCACCAAACACGGCCAAAGTCATTTCAAGCAACGTTTCAATTCTGAATGGTGGTCGTACACCAGGGCGATACTGAGTATCTTCCACTCTGGAACGTGCCGCAAATATTCTTTATATTATTTTAAATTAGTAATTTGTGAAATAACTAAATTAGTCAAATAAAATTTACTTGCGCACACCGGGATTTGAATCCGGAACCTCCAGCTTGCTAATCGAGAGCCTTACCCCTCGACATCGGTAGTAGTAGAGTTGGGGTAAGCCGGGTAGAAATACTAATTAATAAAAAATAATATTAAAAAAGTGCTAGTAACGAAATAATTAATGCTACATAATGTTAGTTTTTTTGTCTGTCACACAAAAAACTTATAATTTATTAATATGTGACAGATTCAGATATGTAGAGAATTCTACCACATGCCACATAGGAGGACCCATTGTTATGTATTTATGGGTTCCAATGTTTGAAAATAAGTTGTGACAACATAAAAATAATATTGAGTATTGCTGGAATTGTATAAGATATGAGGAAATCAATAAAAAACACACCAAACTGTGAAGTTCCTACAAATAAAACAGTAATCAAATTGTTTGAACGGTTTTTAATGCTTCTTTAAGATATTATAAAAATATGGAATGAAACAATAACTTTTTTACTATAACGAAATTTGTTTAATTTATAAGGCACAAGCATCATCAAGGTACAAATTTAACTGAATTTAATTTGTACTCTCGTGATGTTGGCATTAAGCGAAACTGATCTGTCTTAATAAAGTGTGAACATGAGTGTTAGAGCTGTAAAATATTGTTTCAAAAATGTGTAGTTTTGGATGAAAACATAATTAGCCAAACCACAGTTTAATCTAGTATATACTATGAGTGAAACAGACGGGCCTAAGTCAGGCGTGAATTATTTACCTTCGCTTAAAATATAAACATACTCGTACAAAAAAACGTTCCTGGTAAAGAAAATTATCGCAAAAAATGACTATCGATGATTCCACGAAAAATTTTGGTGCGGATTATGCATCCGCGTGCAAAGTTCTTTCGTATTGAAGATATTATCACACCTTTGTACAATAATTTAATCTTCAAGCTTAGTCATTCGATTTCACGAATCATTTTCTTATCAGGTTTAAAGTGCCGCTCTCGGACAATGGAATGGGAAACACTTTTATCGACAAATCCCAGAAGTTTTGGAATGTTTTTTATCTTCCGTACTACCGTCTGTTTTACAGTCGGGTCGAGGTTACTTCTCAATGCTTTAATTTTAAAAAGGAGAAATATTTTTGAAACCAGTTATAACAAAAATAATACGGGGTTTCCAATAAGAGGTGTTATTTTGATATTCAATCGTAAAAGATCAATGGTTTCGTTGCTTGTGTGGCACGTATCGCCGTCTTGTTGAAAGTAAACGTTGTTCAGATCAATACCATCCAATTTCGGCCATAAAAAATCACTAATCATCTCTCGATAGCGCAATCCATTCACCGTAACTGTTGCTCCGTACCGTAAATGGGCCTCATCACTCCAGATGATTTGCATTTGATTCACTCAAGTGAATTTTAATAATTTCAATGCATTGTTGAAGCCTGTATCGTTCCATTTTTATTAATGGCGTAGTTTCTGTCATTTTTTGTCAAATGACAAAAAATGACAGCTTCAAAAGTAACATCTACCGAAATAGCGGGCTATTCAAAATAACACCTCTTATTGGAAAACCCTGTATTTGTAAGTACAAGAGTCACAAGGTCACAGGTACACCGATTCCAAATACAAGACGATATCAACAGACGATAATGATATCGCAGTGCAGGCCCTCTGTGCTACTCTCGCCCTGCTTTTGTGACATGTAACTTTTATAAGAAAGAGGGAGAGATTATATCGTAGATTATAACAGCGATATGCCTTTCCCGGAAAAACTTTTGTTTGCGAGCAGTAAGTTCCAACTGTTCACAACCGTCTGGAGCCAGTAAAAATATGATATCACCCAATTGGGGTTGTGTTTCGAGACTGAAGGTGGTGAGAAATGAAGTAGATTGGTAAGAGGAAGTTGCCAAGTACCTGGCTATTCAGATCTGGTCACCAAACACGTCTTAAGCCCGAATTTTTTACAGTTCTGTCTGAATTCTGTCTAAAAAAATGCCCATTACATTACCTATTAAAAATAACGTTAAGAAACTTGGAAAGTTAGTCGTGAAGAAATATAAATGCATACAATATCAACATACAGAAATCAAAAAATTCGCATTCTTACCTAAAGTAAAATAACTAAATAGTACAAAAGTAAAATAATATCCAAATCTTTTAGAAAAATTCTCGACTACGTAAAATCGATAAGAACCAGTTAATCTTAATCCTTATTTTAAAAGTAATCTGACGACAGATTAAAGCGATAAAATTTTATATTAAAACGACTTTATTTTACGTTTGTTGATTCGTTCAAATGCATTGCTAAATAGTAGTGTGATATTTATAGTTGCGCAATCGCCTTGAATAAATAGTTACTATACTGATTTGATAGATGATTGACCGCTACACCATTAATTATTCTATCTCCTTTATAACATAATTAAATAATAATCGATGGATCACAGGTCAATTCAATTTGTGATATAATATACTGATTTGGACAGAGCTGTTAGGTATGTTATATCAATAGAGGAATAGAAAGATTCCCGCAAAACTAGTGATTGGAAGAAGAAATTGGACAGGTATAAAAAGGAATTGTCTCAACGTTCTTGTTTTGGTGTAAGTTATCTTTGTGTACACGAAAAACGTCATTTTAATAATTAACAGTAGATTGATAGAAAATGTTTTTCGTAAATAATACAATCATTTTTTTATTATGGACCTGGAGGTCCAAATCTGACAGTTCAAATCTGACGCGAGGCAACTAAATTTTAGTTGATTAATTGTGTTATTTCACAATTTATTAATTTTAAATAATATACAATATGGTCATAGAACACTAATAAGAATCTAAACGTTTGCAAACGTCGAAATGACTTCAGCCGTGTTTGTTGACCAGATCTGAATAGACAGACACTTCCCCGCCATCCTATTCCCTATCTACTTGCCCTCGACACTACCTTCAGCTTCACGACATGCCCCAACTGGGGATGCTGTCCAATTGGGGAAGTCTCACTGGCTCTAGTTGGCTGGGAGCAGTTAAGACTCTTATGCGGTTACAACTAAAAAATATAAATAAAACATGATTACTAGTTACGCAACAATTTTTACTACGATGGTTATGATTAATTAATCATGCGACCTAACGGTTAAAATGTAACGATTACCCACAATTTATTGGTCGGTTAATAATTGCACAATCGTGGTTTTTTACGTTTCAGGTAATCAATGTCTAGCATTGTCTAAGTTATGATTGGTCATTTGCATCTCTGTATATATCTGTAAAATAGTGTATGGTGCGCGAGTGGATGGAAAAAGTTGGGAACGGATCTGCATATTCAGATCTTATCTATTAAAAGTATAAAAGATTAATGACTCTTTTTTTGAATTCTCAACGCTTTGAGGTAAAAAATTATTTGTATGGGAAAATAAAAATAAATATTTTTCTATGGATAAAAAAATTTGTATGTCATAATGGAATAACGAAAAAAGTTATTTAACTTTTTTCTTCTACCATCATGTAGAATCTCCTCCCGAAGTTAGCCCACTTTACCCCCCCCCCCCCCTCCCCCGTATATTATTTTTAATGAGTAAATTATGAAATAACACAAATTAATCAAATAAAATTTACTTGTGCACGTCGGGGCTTGAACCCGTGTCCCCCAGCTTGCTAGCCGCGAGGGCCGTCACATGTACTTTTAGATCATATAGGAGATCAACAAAGATGGCGGGAAGTTAGTGAGAAGGCATGGATTATCGTCTTTATTATATTATTTACCCAGTTAATACATTGGAAACCGTAATTGAAATCGCAAAAAAATGACACAAGTGTCAAACGTGAAAATTTAGGGCTGTATTTTTTGTGATAGAGTAATTTCATAATATTCGATTAAAATCACAAAATATAAACAAATATTTAAAAGTAATAATATATTTACAATGTATGGTTGGAATTGCTGTAGGTATTACAAGACATTCTTAGAATAATTCTGTTATCCAAACAAATGTCTTGGAATAAGCCGATTTTGATACACCATACGTAGATGAATTAAAATGGAAGATTGGTTACTGAGACAATGCGTATGGTTTCACTGAACTAAGTCCAGTGGACATACTTGATATTTACTGCGTTTAGTATCGCACATGACCCGTCCGTCAGACAAGCTGTCACCGCCTGCTTCAAATACGTAGCTCTAGGCTCTTTTTTTCGAGATGTGCACAAATCATTCTCGAACCAAAAACCATATCTGATGGATTTTCTTTTCATTCGTACGTAATCAATAAATACAATTTACACATATTTTTTGAATGGCTATCTCGTTCTAATGCTTTCCGTTCATTTAGCTATGTATGATGTTATTTGTAGCGATTTCATTAATTCATACAAATCCTTTGTGGCTATTGGTTTCTCGTGCTTTTCGTTATTAGATTTTAATAAATAAGACAAAGAAACGTGCCATATTTTGTTTGTTCGATTTAATAAATAGCCTTTGCAAGATCGTATTACAAAAATATTGTGTAGAAATATATTTAGAAAAATTTTGCATTCACAGGTCAAGTTTAAAGAAACTTTGAATAAAACACTCCTCTATTTTTGTGACGTCGACCTCAGTTGTATGGATGAATAAAAATATGATCAATGGCGTAGTATCCTCTAACAATGACAGATGTCAAAACCTATTCCTTATGTGGACCTAAAACACCATTCCTGTCATTCAAAATAATATGGTGGGACACTAATAAACAAGTTCATTGTATTCAATGTGCCCATTCAGTGCTTTCATGAATAGATTATTTTGTTGTTAATATATTTAAATATTAATTACATTTGCCGTTCTACAAAGTTGCCGCCTTTAATCAAGTTCGGCCTAGATTCAACATACTGTATATGAGTTTGAGATCGTTAAGACGTATGTGTGTTGAAACTTGAAACTATGCATGGTCTAGTTAGGAATGAATATTTAAGTGAAAAACGAAGAGATGTTTAGATTATGCAAAGTTTCTCAAACTTTTGCGACACATTGCGACAGAAAATACATATTTAAAAATACGACTTTTTACAACTCAATTTTTTCAAGAAAGGCATTCAAATACAACATCGGATTGAATCACCGATAATCACGATTGATTTCTATAACTTGTTGCATGACATTAGCGTCATCTGAAAACCTCATTGGGCGTATAATAATTATTAGGTACTCAGTTGTGCGTTTTATGTGAAACATCACGGGATATTATTGTTTCAAGTTTGAAAAAGACAATTTAAATAAAATTCCGTTAAAATAATATTACATTTTAGGTAAGTACCTACTTTATCGCTTGTTGGAATTCTCCACATAATGAGTACCAATTTTAAAACGACACTTAAATTCAAATCATCATACTTGAAACCGGTCTATACTAGTCTCACAGAGAGACCGTAAGTAACGTCATCGTTATAGTATCTTCGCATTTTTTTCGTTTTAAAGACGCGTGAGAAGGATGTAGGTACGAGCTCTCGCTGGGACTAGTTTAGTCCGGTGAGGTTAATAAATTAATTGTAAAACGATAAATTAAAGTGAAGAAACAATATACTGATCTGTCCTATGAAGCGACTATTCGCTGCGAGATTCGCAACCATAGACATTCAAATTCATAGACGAGCCAATCAGGGAAAGGGGAACAAACCAAGATGTCCGTCCCACTTTCCGCGATTTATCAAAATGAATCTGACAATATACAGGCAACTCCCATTATAATATCGCAATTCAGTCTTCTAAATTAAAATGTACATAAAAATTACTAGTTTTTTTATGGTGGGCAAATTGGGTCCCAAATCGGGTAAACAAAAGTTCGGGCTTGTTTCCAAAATTTTATATTTTGTTGCACTATTTAGTTATTTTTATTTTAGACACTTTTACAAATGTGTTAAATGTTACCCACCTTACCCAATTTTAGCGATTCGTGAACGAACGTTAGATCCTGCGCAGAAAAGTCCCACAATGGACTGTGCTGCAAATCTTTTCTTATTTTAGCGTACTTTACTTTTCTACGCATGGTTTGATTTATTCAATATGCGCTCAACGGTGATCAATGTATGACTGATGTCGTAGATTATTCAAAGCATTCTCCTGGTGCCAAAAATATGATCACGTGGTTTACCTCCAGCTCGTCGAAATGTTACCCAGATTTCATGTTAGGGCAAGTCTATTGATTTGGATGTCTATGCTCGCAACAATGCTTTATCAACCGATTTCAGGTAGTGTTAGGTTACACGGGCCTTACAAAAAAAGTTTTACAATCGTGGTAGATGAATAAACACATGTTTAAAAAAATGCTTCATCACGGTGTTTGCTTTGAGGTACCTGTAGAGAGTAACGACCTGTGTTTGTTTTTTTTCCAGAAATGTAAAAATTCTCTTCTGTATCGTACGACGTAGACGCAAAAGGAAAAATAACATATTATGATTACTTGCTCCCTGGAAGGAGTTCAGGGCCCTCTAGGGCCGCGACCCCTAGCTTTCGATACGCTGACTGATATAATAGGTAGATGGTGAACAGAGAAATTATTATTTTTACACGCGAAATATATTTTGTTGTTGTTCAAAGAAAACAAACCTAAGACATTTTTAATACAAATGTGAATACCGCGCAAGAGTCCCAGCTGCTCCCAACCACATGGTGCCATCCTGATATTACGGCATCCCAAATTGGGGTAAGTTCAGTATGTTGTAAGGCTTAAGGTAGTGGGGAGGGGAAGGAGATTAAGAAGAGGAAGGCGGGCTACATGACAATACTGAAATTATCTACAACGCTGGAACGTTCCACAAATACATTATTTTTAATTCATAAATTGGAAATTTTAAAATAAAATTACTCGCGCCCGCCGAGATTTGAACCAGCGACCTCCGGATTTGCAGCCAAGGATCGTGACCGCTAACAACAATAATAATGATCACCAGTGAAACCTTAACATCAATAACAATGACCACAAATGAAACTTTAACATCAATATACAATGACCACCAGCGACACTTTAACACCAATAATAATGACCGCCAGTGACACTTCAACATCAATATCAATGACCACCAATGACACTTTAACATGAATAAAAATGACCACCAGTGACACATTAACATCAATAACAATGACCATTAGTGACACTTTAACATCAATAACAATGACCGCCAGTGACACTTTAACATCAATAACAATGACCACTAGTGACACTTTAACATCAATAACAATGACCGCCAGTGACACTTTAACAACAATAACAATGACCACTAGTGACACTTTAACATCAATAACAATGACCACTAGTGACAATTTTACATCAATAACAATAATAACTAGTGACACTTTAACATCAATAACAATGACCATCAGTGGAAAATCGATATTAATTTTAAATAAATAGCAAAGCTTTATTTTGCATTTCCGGATACTAAAATATTTACTTCTCATTATTATCTTATATTATAAATAGTATATTTGCTATGGTTCCATGATAACTCAACACAGTGACAATTCAACACACTTTTAAAAAGTGATATAAAGTCATTAGAAACGACGAAAATATATATTTTTAACCTAACCTAACCTAACCTACTTAACCCAGTTAATAAAGTTTTTGTTTCATCACTTTCCATGACTTTATATAACTTTTTAAAGATGTGATGAATTATCATTGTGATATTTATCCGGTCACCATTTGCTATACGTTACACTTACAGAGTGTGACCACCATTCAGAATTGAAACTTTACTTGAAATGGCTTTTAACCGTTTTTGGTGACCGGATCTGAATGGCCAGGTACTTCCCCAACTTCCTCCTCCCTATTTCCTTCACCTCCCCACAACCTGCAGCATCACAACATACTCCAATGGGGACGCCATAGTATTATTGTCACCAGATAGTTAGGATCATTTGGGTCTCTTGTCCGATATAAACATTAAAAAAATATTTGTTTCTTTTTAAAAAAAATAACCCCGTCTCTATTCTCTGTAAATTTACCAAAATGAACAAAATAATTTGACACTTTTCGTATTATTATTCACGTTGGTAATCAAACGTTCATTTTACAGATATATTGACATAATAAAGATATTTCTTGAAATAATTCACTCATGGATAAATCAATAATTATCAATGATGCTGTACAAATCAACGTTCAAAGATCGACACATTTTTATTTATAATACACAATAACAATAAATTATCTATACAATTTCGCAATAACGGTTTTTAAGCAGTTGTGAAATAATTAGATACAAAAATTTTTACAGTTAAATTATTCAATTAGTGTACTTACATTAGAAGGTATCAACTCTAGCTAAATTCAACTGTAATTGATCCACGAACAAAGTTAAAGTTAATCCACTCGTTCTTCGGTGACAGTTCTAAACTGATTTAACTAAAACTTGGTAACTGTAATAACAAAAAAATAAACAATAATAAAGACACTTATTTAAAACTGTTTCAAAACACGAACTTTTTTCGCAACTGAATCAACAAGTTAAAATTCTAAAGCGTGTTGTTTAAATTCCAACAAAACAATTCAAAATAAATACAAATATGCACCTTGATTCGTGTGTTATTTTAATACATTGAAATAAAACTATTGTTTTGTTATATTTTGGCTTTACAATAAAATTGTTTTGCCGCTATAAACTATTTCGTTTTAGATTGAAATATGCAGGAAGAGATATACAGCGCCGACCAACCGTTGAGAGTCCCGTGAACACACTGAGCGGGCGAACTCAAAGTAGGTATAAATAGATACCTACACTTTACAACGGTGTGAACATCGTACGGAGAGTGACGGCACTAGACACGCTTGCGCGCTTCTATAAAATTGTAAGATTATTATTAACAATACAGACAAAATTGATCAATATGAATAATAATAATAATTCAAAAATAACACAAGCTTTAGATTTCTGTGGTGCTATGTCTTGCTTTCATTGCGGCAAATATTTAAGGTTAAGAATTTAACCGTAACTTTTATCTCGCGGAGAGAAGCCTATTCCGGTTTGGAGTCGAGACAAAAAAACTTGCGCGATTCGAATGAATGAGTGAGTAGGTACCTACCTAGCGAGTAGTTACTAGTCAGGTAGGTACCTACCCGGCCGAGTATCTACCTGTTATTGAGGTGGTCCAAATCAGCGCTCAAATAACTTTAAACTTGTCAAATGAATAATAAAAAAAAATATTGACGTGAATTATAATTTTATTTTTTTTCATCTTGAATTTGGGTTGTAGGTTGCATGCAAAGTTGCAGGCAATGTTTTGGACAATTTATTTCAAGAAATATTTCCCGAGATTTTTAAAATTATTTCCCGAGAGGATATAATTTAGTGGCGGCTCGTGGACTATAAATTATTATTTATTTCAAAAGATGATTGATAGTTATAGTAATTTGTTAAGTTTACCTATTAACATTCGAAAGATATCTTTTTCTTTGGAAAGGCGATGAGCCCTAGGTAAAAATTTGTTTTTATAAATACTTTCAGCTTCACAAATCCTACAAATATAATATCCCGTGATTTTTCACGGGACTGCGCTAGTAATTTTTGTTTTTTGTTTTTGGGGTGTTATGCCGTGTTGCGCTAACTCCTTCTTTAGCCAACGTTTCGGACAACATTGCAGTGTCCATCATCAGGGCAGATGTGTTATTTTGCCAAAATTCACTTGAGTCACTTCACAAACCCTATAAAATCCTATGCTGCATCTTAGATAACATAATAAATAATATGGGTAAATTTTAATAAAATCGGTTGAGATATCATGTACACGTGTATCTTGAGATATTATGCACCATGTGCCATGCACCATGTACCGAAAAAGTTAAGGTCAGCGACTTAAAAGCATTTTTTTTTTAATTACCTTCAATCTGCTATTCCTGGACCTTATATGAGGTCTTCTATTGTTGCCGCGATGCACTCTGACTCCTTTTGAGCAGATCTTTTCAAATTCTTTATTCTTCGGGTGTGCTCTAATGCTGATTCTGAAGTTCAAAATCGCAGCGCGCTTGGGCCAATTATTTTATTTTTTTATTTATTAAATAATTAATCGATTTACAGTATAATATTATTACAGAGTATAATCAATATTAACTAAAAATATTCGTATAATTGCTATAACTTCGGAAATAATATCAATTTAGAAATAGTTAAAAGTTTAAAAGATTCTTAAGAGTATTAATAAAATATTTAGCCAATTTTTTTTTTAAATCTCAAGGTGTTGTAACACCTTAATGGCATACGTATTTACGACTATGGCTTAAAGTTAGAGACTAATATAGTTACATTTAAAAATTAAGCCCGCGTTGTCAGTGATAATGTAATTATCACTAATGTGTCAATTACTAATAGAGTACAGGATAAATAGTTAAGGGTGGGCCTTGAGAACTCACACAAGCCAAAAAAAGAGTACTAAAGACAATTCTAAAATTCCGGTATATTAATTAAAAGTTAATAAATAAAATATTTTATTTTAAAATAAAAATATGTATCTGAATACTCCACTGCCCAACATAAATAATTAACCAAAGCAATCAGTTAATATATACTGGTTACTCCCAGTTTGAATACATCTTTTGGGAAGAGAAATATTAAATCCTTTGCTACGACATTATACAATGCTCTACCAAATCAAACAAAAAATATATAACGGGAATGAACATATTTAAAACAAAAGTAAAAACATTGCGTAGAGAACAAAGTGATATTCAACTTACAAACAACATAAAGACGATGTAAAGACAACTTGAAATTAAATACAAAAGTTTAAAAACTACAAGCCGCCTCAGAAAAGGAAACCCTAGTGAGAAAGACTGAAAAAATTTTTTTTTTTTACTCATATTATACTTTTTATCTTCATCATGTAGACATTATGCAATTGAAACTAATAAAAAATATAATTAACCCTTTACGGCGCTGAATTGCAGATCTGCATCATACCATTCGAACTCCTTCAATTGTTCAAAGAAACAAAAAAATACCATTTGGCGCAGCGTTGCATATCCACAGCAAAGCTATCTTACGAATTAGTTAGTTTTATTTTTACTAAATGGCGTACTTTACATTTTGTGGTCATTTGAATATAAAAACTTGTCATAACCGGTTCGTGTAGTTTGCACGCGTGTTCAATTGTTTGTTTTTATTACTGATATTGAAAATTTCGCCGTGAAATTGTGCTGAAGTAACAGTAAGTCCCTCTTTTTCATAAATTTAATGTACTTTCAATGAATTTTACTATATTTACAGGGATACGCTACACTTTTGTTATGATGCAGTAATGCATCATTGCGCTAAACGATCATAATCCATTAGTTTGTTTCTAGAAAGAATATTTTTTTCTTTCAGTCTCATTATGAGTTCGAGGCTTCCACGTTTAGGTGCCAAAGTTCCATCTTTGACGACTCAAGAATCGGAAGACATTCTGGGCCATTGGCAAGATGGTGATGATGGCTTAGACTACTCAGATGACGAAGACATAGCTGATCATCGTACATATTAGAATGAAATGGGCAGAATTTACGCGAAGATTCGGATGAGGAACTAGAAATACCAGATCCAGAAGAACAGGACAACAACATCTTGTCACCAAACTTGGAGGACAATATCAACACTACAGTCGCGCAATATGAGACACCGCCTGGTATTCCAATACCGAGTACCAGTTCAACTACTACTTCAAGAAGTTCACGTGCTCCTAAGACAAATATTTTATGGAAAAATAAAAACTTAGGGTTTAGCGAAGACCAGATGAAGTTTCGGGGATCTTCTATCTTACCCAATGAAATATTAGAGCTGCAGACACCTTATCAGGTATTTTCATATTTATTTACTGACGACTTTATCGATCTTATTAGAGAGGAAACAAACCTGTATAGCGTGCTAGAAGATACCAGTAAGTCTATAAATGTTACAAGCCAGGAAATAAGACAGTTCATAGGAATTATATTCTTCATGTCCATAATTCATATGCCTAATGTGCGAATGTACTGGTCAGAGAAATATTGTTGCGCCCACATACGCGAGACCATGACGGTAAAACGGTTCGAGTTTTTGAGACAGTCGCTACATTTCAATGATAACACCAAAATGACACCATATGGTTAGCCAAATTCTGATCAATTGTATAAAATCAGACCTATGATTGAGAAATTAAACCATAATTTTGCTAGAGTGCCCTTTGAACAACATTTGTCTGTTGATGAACAAATGTGTTCCACCAAAGCGCGAAGTGCCCTAAAGCAATATTTGCCAGATAAACCTCACAAATGGGGCTTCAAGCTGTTTGTGATTTGTGGTGTATCTGGATATGGCTACAAGTTAGAAGTCTACAGTGGCCAAGAGAACATATGCGCAGATGGTGAGCCTCAGTTAGGTGCGTTATCTAACGTAGTGGTCCGACATGCCAGAGACATGCCTGACAACCAAAACTATTGATTGTTTTTTGACAACTAGTAAAGACGAGAGGTTAGTAAAATATAAAAAAACGAACCGGCTCAAACGTACCAGTGATGTAGAATCACTGATTCAGGATAAAAGAAGAAAGGACCATGCCAGTACATACCACCAAAAGAGGTCAGATTAGACCAAGTAGGGCACTGGCCCATATGGACTGAAAAGAGGCTGAGATGCAAACTTCCAGGATGTAAAGGAACAGCCCAAACAGAATGTCAAAAATGTGGTGTGGCCTTATGTTTTAACAAAAATAATAACTGTTTTCAAATGTTTCATACTTCCTAACTTTTGGTGTGTTTTGACACCATGATGCACTTCTGCATCACAGTGTTTTTTTTCAAAAAAAAATATATGTTTTTACATAGGATTTTTTTTATTATTTTTCCCATTATATATAGTTGTTTTTTTACCTGGAGGTAATAAAATAATAATAAAAAAAGTTCTTGAGCCGTAAAGGGTTAAAACAATACTCTTTAGATATAAACAGGTAATATAAAAGTTATATTTTTTATGCACTATACACCAACTAAATATGCCAAAAGTCATACTTTTAAAAACTCGCAAATATAATCTTAGTCCAATTTAAAGTGAAGTAGCGTCAATTTTTTTTACTTCAATTGACGTCAATCTCGGCAACGACGCGACGGTGTCCTGTGACGTCAGAGCGAAGCCGGGGCGTTTAGATTCGTTGCTTATTTAATACTTTTAACATCAAATTATTATTTGTTTAAATAGCCGTTTATACGATAAAACAATATTCAATATTGATTCTTTGTAAAAAGTTTTTGTCAAACCACTGTAAAAATAATATAAGCACAGTAACCCACTTTTCTCAGTCTAAAAAGTGAGTAAAACATGAAATTGTTTTCTAAATTGAAGTAAAATAATACATATGAGTAATATTTTGTTGTACTTTATCGACCGTACCCAATGGCGATTTTGTGCAAATTGAATAATTAATGATTTTTCACATTTCTTTGTACGAAGATTTTCAGGAACTTTCAGCTAAGAGGTGCGCAGCCAGAGATTGCTGAAAAAAGTTATCTTGTTTTATTTTTTTTATTATTATTACAGTGTTACTTCCTTAAATAAGGGTCCCCAACCGCGATCGCGATTTTCCAGTCGATCCCAGAAATTACGGTTGTCAATATTTGAAAACAATAATTATTTTCATGTTTTAAATCTTCTTAAAATGACCTCGTATGTGATGAAAAAGTGTGTAGTATCAGCATTAGGTACATGGCAAATACTGGTAATAATGCGCAGTATTTGTATTACATGGCAAATGCAAGTAAGTGTGCAGTATTTGTATTACATGGCAAATACAAGTAAAAGTGTGTAGTATTTGCATTACATGGCAAATACAAATAAAAGCCAAGGAATAACAATTATTGTTATATAACAATGATTACATATTTTGATTGTTTTCGGAAGATTTTCAGAGACATAATTCATAGAAAGTGAGATAGGGAAAGTAGCAACACATAAGAAGGACAACGTACTAGCAGTAGATCCTCTTATACAGTATTCCATATTCGTCTTAGGGTAAGCGAGAAAGCCTATCTTGTCATCTCGGTTACATCCTTGATGTTAAATCTAGTATTCGACGCAACTTTTTCATATTGACGATGAAACGCAACTCTATATATTTATAATACCTCCAATTTTGTGACATTTCCCAAACATTCAGATAGCAGTATGCTATGCTATCGCTTTCTAGTGGCTCGAGTTGTGAGGCTTGGTTTACATTCATATATTGTATTTTATGCGTGACTATGCCATGCTACACTAATAAAGTACACACTGCTAGTATAAATATTGATTATTTTTCTCTTTATCTCTCCTCTCAAATTCTTCGTGTGAAAATGTCCAAATAAAATATAAATTTAAAAAAATACTGGAGTTGGACATATTATTAATATTCTAAGGAATCCGATTGTACATACATCCCCTGTATTTCACCCATGGAGGCGATACTGATATATTCCGAATGATTCCGCTTTCCGAAGATTGATAATAAAAATAAGTAATACTAGCGACATCTATATATAACATGGAAAGTAGTCTGCGACCGGCGTGCAGCGCCATCTGGGATTAATTGGTCAAAATTATATAGCTTACTTATTCAATTCATAGATGTCTCTTTGAACCATAAACCATCAAAATGGTGATAATAAATTTCTAACACAATAAATAAAGTCTTAATTCACCCATCTATCTCTAGTTCCTGATTACATTAATACAAATAAAAATAGTTGATATCATAGTGAAATGCATTTTATTTTTCACACAATATTCACAACGATGTTGACAAATCTAAAAATAATAATTATATCTTATCTAAAGTCAAATTTATCTCTGTTGTTTTCAATATTTCGATGACAAAAGTAATTTATAATACCAAAGACGTGTTTTTTACACTAACCCCACACAGGAGGAACCAAGGAAAATAATTTCCCTCGGGGCCTATGTCATCTTTGAAGATGCTGCGTGGAAGGCCTTTGTAATCTGTTTAAGTTTGTTTACTCCGTGCTTCTCGAAAACGTGATTTTTGTGATGTGATGCCATTTGGTGTTCTTCGAATCGTAAAACCTCTAAATTATGGGTGTGGGTACCGACTTCGCAGGGGTGTCCAGGTTCATGGGGGTGAGGTTTGTCTAGGTCTTGGCGGCGATGCGGATGCCCTCCTAATGTGTGACTGGCCGAATTAGGAGAGACTGGTTGAGGTAGATCTTTTATCTCTCCAGCAGGACTCTCTCGACCCATCGCCTTGCACACACTGCAGTGAGAGGATTGATCTCAAATGTCCGTGACTCTTGGGCACACTGACCCCCAGGCTGATCTCCTACCCACCCCTCATTTCTTTTTCCTCCCCAAAACTTACTCTCCTTCATTTCCTTAAAAAAAACCTCAACAAAGCATCTCCAAAGTTGACAGAGACCCTGAGGGAAATTATTGTTGTCATGGCCTCCTGTATGGAGCTAATGTTCAAAAAGCAACGCTTTCATTCCGATTAGTGGTCTTTTACCAGGGCGATACTGAGAGAGCAATATTATATTATGTGAATTAAATGTGAAATACTAACAATTTAATATAACAAAATTTATCTGATTCGATCCTGCGATCTCCGGATTCGATGTCGAGGACACTACCTCTAACCATTATTTATAAACCTAATAATCTGAATCTGCTCTGCGTTACTGCCATCTAGTAAATAAATATCTTAACTTTCAAATCAACGATATTAAAAGAAAATAACTATATTTCGTTACCGCCATCTTCCAGACAGCTATTCGTCGGTTTCATGGTAACTCCTCAAAATGACAATTAAACACACCTTTAAAAGGTGATATAAAGTCATTAAAAGTGATGAAAAAAAAACTAGGTTAAATAGTTACATATGTTACCTTTTTAACCTAGTTTTTGTTTCATCACTTTTCATAACTTTAGAAAACTTTTTATAGGTGTGTTGAATTGTCATTTCGATGAGTTGTCCGGTCACCATAGCGGAAAAATATTGGCAATCTTCGTAGATTTAAAAAAGACTTTTGATACAATAGATCACAAAATCCAAATTGCGAAACCTTCTAAAATTGGTACATCAAATGAAACTCTAAAACCTTTATGACAGGGCGTACACATTGCATTCAAAATTAAAGTGAAAAGGCAAGCCTCTTCTATTCAACTACGGAGTACCGCAAGGAAGAATACCAGGACCGATATTATTTCTAATATTCATCAATAATTTATGTAAACTAGGAACGAGGGGAAAATCATTAATTTTGCTAGCGATACAGTAAAATTATAAGTAATTATATATTAAAATTTGAAGAAAGTGATGGTCTACTGGCTTAAAATAAATTTCTATCACTTAATGTCAATAAAACAAAATATCTGACATTTTCCGTAAGAGCCAAAGGAAATCCGGTGGATGACTCTCAAATTACCCAAATTCCATGGAATCTGTCAATATAATCAAGGTTTATTGTGCCCTGTCACACTATAGCACACTCCAAAAGCATCAAATTGAAGTTAATGAAAATCTCCGATGCAACTCACACATTGACCTCGTAATTACAAAAAAACTCACCAGTTACATGCACTTCTTTAGAAACATTCGTAATATCCTCAACATAAACGACATTAAAAAGTATACTGCGCTGTCAGTACTGGATAACTGGGTAGTGAGTCTACCTTGAACACACACACACACAAACACACCCTCTCACACACCCTCACACACACACACACACCCTAACACACCCTCACACACAAACACACACACAGAGAGGCTCAACATAGCCCAAAAAGACCTAATAAAGACAATTTTGAGAATTCCGATTTGAACTGCTACAGACGAAATATTGAATTCAATGTGCAAAAACTTTAAACGAAAATGTTTTGTTTAAAATAAAAAGTCTGAATACTCCACTGCTCAACATAAATATTCAACTAAATAGTAATCCAACATATAATATGATTAAAGATTTTCACGGCCAAAAGTATTTTTGTTATTTGTTTATGGGGTGCTATGCCGTGTTACATCTGCCCTGATGAAGGACACTGTAACGTTGGCTAAATAAGGAGTTAGCGTAACACGGAATAATACCCCAAACACAAATAACATAAATCCAACATATAATAAAAAAATAACAAAATAAAAAAAAAACATAAAATAACTCAACACATAAATAACTAATTGTTCCCAGTTTGAACACATCTTTTGTATAGGGAAATATTTAATTACATGCTCCGAAACTAATAAATGCTCTGTCAAATAAAACAAGCAATAATATAAATGAATATATTTAAAATTAAAGTAAAAACATGACTGAGAGAAAAAAGTGATAATCAACTTACACACATTATGAATACAATGTGAAGACAACTAGAAAGTAAATACAAAAATATTAAAAATACATGTCGCCTCAGAACAGGAAACCCTAGTAAGGATGACTGGGAATTTGAAGGTGTTAATAATTTCGATGGTCGCGCTTCTGTGCTATCAAAAATATCGTGCAACTTTAAGATTTATCTTGACTGTCACCATTATCATCATGCTCTAGAGGCGGAGAAACTGATGACGGTGGTGAGTCTAGCTGCCTGATGGGCCGTGGGGATGGTGACGGCCTCGGCCGTGGGGTTGGTGACGGAGATGGCCTGGGCCGGGCAGCTGGTGATGGAGATGGCCTAGGCCGGGCAGCTGGTGACGGAGACGGCATAGGTCTTGGTGACGGGGACGGCCTGGGCCTTGGGGCCGGTGAAGGCAATTGTCGTGTTAACCGTATTTTTGCTGTATTGTCCACCTTATTTTCTGTTTTGTCACGCTTTGTGTTATTGCTATCCATTGTGATTAATTAAAATATTAAAATTTACTTCTTGTCCACCGAGTGTTTGATAGCTAGTGATTCAGTTCGAAACCGATGCTACTATTTATTCAAAGAACACAATGTTTGTCATCCACTTATATTGTTTACATAGACACCACAACAAATTCGCAAAACATCAGCTGTTATATAAAAAACAATTTGCAACAACAAGATGAACAGATTTCAAAACCACAGAATAAATAAATAACTTTGTTTTCATTGTGGTTAATGATTATTCTTGACTTGCACACAGACAAATTTAATGAGAATACTAGCACAAACTCGTGAAAAATCACGGAATATTATAATTATCGTAGAATTTGAGAAGCTGAACGTATTTTTAAATACGTCTATTTGACTTTTACTTTTGGTTTCGGTATGAATGAAATTTGGTTCTTGAAAGTGGAAAATAACCCACTTCCCGACATCCGATCGAGCTGAAACTCGGCAGATAGACTCGTTGTCGATGACGATGCATTTTATTAACAAGCAAGCATACACACGCTGGCATATAAGCATTTCTCTGAAATAAGATGACATTGTCAGTTAAAATACGAAATAAATGTCGGTCCTACCCAACCGGGGTTTGGCTAGGTTATTAGCGAGATGGATTCTAATCCCTGGGGAGGAAGGTTCAATCTTCAGTCAATCCAAAAAACAAAAATGGTATGTTTATTAATACATCTACAAAAAAAATTGATGTGCAGTATTTTTTTTTTTTTTTTTACCTTTTAATTTTGCCTTTCAAAGGCATATTTATAGTGTAATTATTATAATTAGACAAATTAGAGACAAATATTTGTGTATATTGTAACGTCAATCTAGTTAGTACTTATAAATAACGCCGAAAAAGCGCAGACCTTTGAAAAATAACGAAATCTGACTTTACTTTTCAAGATTATATAAGAAATACACGTTTCAAATATAGAAAAGAAAATTAAAATAATTTTCTTCTAAAAATATTATATATTATAGGTTGACTACAATTCTTCATACGATCAGTTATAATTTTGAAAATGACGCTTACATTCAACTCAAATTTTACTTCAATTAATCAAATTTCACTCAGGGCGATCAGAAATGGATTCTGCTGATCATTACTATGCTATAAAATTTCGTATGAAGCAATTGCGTGTACAAAGGAAGGAGTTATCATTTTTTTAAGAAAAATTTGTATGGCACTGTAAATTCAAGTCTCTATGTCTATGAAAGGCGATTTTCAGCCCACTGTGAGGCGCCAAGGAGCCTATGCGCTGATAATATCTAACACCTAATACAGCGCCCTTGAGGTTTTTACTGGCGCCGGGCGTCGTTTAGCTCAGCAACTGTTTTAAATCTACACATCGCCCTTTAGATTATTTTTCATATAAACGGCGCTACACAAAAATACAATTCATCCAAATGTAATTGATTACAGTGATCACCTAACTACCACCTACCACCTACCACCTACCACCTACCACCTACCACCTACCACCTACCACCTACCACCTACCACCTACCACCTACCACCTACCACCTACCACCTACCACCTACCACCTACCACCTACCACCTACCACCTACCACCTACCACCTACCACCTACCACCTACCACCTACCACCTACCACCTACCACCTACCACCTACCACCTACCACCTACCACCTACCACCTACCACCTACCACCTACCACCTACCACCTACCACCTACCACCTACCACCTACCACCTACCACCTACCACCTACCACCTACCACCTACCACCTACCACCTACCACCTACCACCTACCACCTACCACCTACCACCTACCACCTACCACCTACCACCTACCACCTACCACCTACCACCTACCACCTACCACCTACTACCTACTGCCTACTGCCTACTGCCTACTGCCTACTACCTACTATTTACAACCTACCAACTACTACCTACTACCTAGGGCCTAGGGCCTAGGCGTCTACTGGTTGTGACAAACGGCGTCAAAATTTTACACCCGCCAGGCGCCGTTTGGCTCAGGGCCGGGCTCGTTACAGACAGACAACCCAAATGAGTATGTTTGATGATGATGATTAGTTTTCAGGGTGAAATTTTTAATAAAAAATAAGTAATTATTAATTAAATATGAATATCGATGACAATCATAAAATCATGTTGCCCAGTTCGAATCCCAGACGTTGGCTGTTGGCCGTTGGAACCATTGAATGGATAATGTTTTTATTTATTTGGTCATTGGTTGGAACAGCCTGCTGCACCCCGGTGTCGAAAAGGGTCAGTGAATCTCTTCTTTGCCGATCGTTACGCACGGCACCTGGAATCTGGAATAGTTTCCCTGGCGGCAGTACAGGGAACCACACGTATGTGGCGGCAATATTTAAATATTTTACTAACAGTGTAAGAGTGTGTTACGTTGTAAGTAGGTGTGGAAAACATATGCAGGTACACATATATTTTTCAGTGTCAGCTACAAAAATTACATTTTCATGAAAATACGTCATTATGAAAATCTCCTTTTCCTTTTTCTGCTATGAATTACTAATATTATTATTATATTAAATGGTGTAGATACATTACAATTTAATCAAATAATCGTGTGATCAATAACAATTATTTGCTCATTGTTATAATGACGTAACGAGATAAGCAATATTTCGTGCAGAAAACCTTGCTTCTTTACAGATTTTTTTTGTGTTTTTATTATGTGCTTATTAGCACGTCAGCCATTCTAAATATCGTTTTGGAATTTTGAGAGTGTACCACTACCACGTTTTATTTAAAAAGCGAAATCAAACTCTTCCACAGAAAAGAACTTATAAGTTGTACATTTGTCAGAATAAGAATTTACTATATTGTGATTGTGTTGTTTTCCTCCGTAGAGATACGGTGGTAAGTGATGAGTCATCCCGTTTTCTTTCCATAGTTCTTGTTCTTGTTCATGTTCTTTACTACACATATTTTTACCCAATTCCAGCAACCGATGAAATGGTCATTTCATTTCGTCTAAATAATTTACAGTCCACTTACCTGTAATTGTAATTCGTGAGCAGTTTCGGATGCAACTATTTACATTTACAAAATAAAGATAATAAAACAAACGTATGTATAAAATGCTCACTCATTATTAAATTTAATTAGATTATTATAATTTTATCTTACACATATAAATTATCTTAATTTAAAAATAAACTTACATAATATATTACATCAACCGCCCTTGGTTTCTGTTCCTTATATTAAAATATGAACAATGGACATTCGTGACAAAACAGAGAGTTTATGAGAATGTTCTCCGATGGTTTTAAACTAGTTATTAACATTGTTATGAAGAAATAATAATAACGATAGGGATAGAACTGATAAAATTTTCTATTTGATCACTGTAGACGATTTCACATAAACACGGATAGTTTTCAATAAATTTACTTACATAATTTTCACAAAAAACATATAACTTGTGATGACCGCCATAGTGGACATGGTGACCATGGTGGTAGTGATGTCCGTGATGTCCATGAAGTCCAAAATACCCGTCTTTTTCATTATGTCAGCCGTGATGCGACCATGAGTCTTCTCTGTATTGAGACCATTGGTGACCATTGAAGTGGTGTATGTTTTTCAAAATATAATCCTCAAATTTTAACGCAACAGTCACTAGTGATGATGACCACCATGGTGACCACCGTGGTGACCGCCAAAGTGACCACCGTGATGACCGCCAATGTGACCACCGTGGTGACCATGGTGTCCTCCGTGATGACCAAAGTGGCCTCCGTGGTGACCAATATGGCCTCCGTGATGGCCGTGGTGACCCATGTGACCTTGGCCATGGTAGTACACCTGGGGCCCGATGGGTCGGACTATTATAGCATTTGGGTGGTGATTTGGGTGGTGGTGCATTCCTGGGTGGGGGTCGCAGCAGTTTCCCATCGTGTTTTAGATTGAAGCTAGCTGGAAAAAATAAACACAATATTGTAAAGTTTGTGCAAAGTAGCAGTAGGAAGGTATGATGGGTTTAGTAACTACAATTTAAAATGCGACAATCACTATTCCTGTTAAATTAATTATTGTGAAAAGTCTTCACTTGTGTCGTATAATGAAAGAAAAACTATCGTTCACGTTTATCTTACATTGAAAAAAAGGGTAATTTTCCATATAATCCAGACAGCTTAATGTTTTATCACATGATTTGTGATAAAACATTAAAAAAATCTTTGAAAGTCGACTTCATTCGACTTAATAGAACGACGTTTCGAATTGACTCTCATTCTACTTAATTGACTTATTATCACATTTCCAGGAAATTCAATTATTCTAAATAACATTTGATAAAATGTTACCATGAATATTTGCATGATCTTCACGGTATTTGTCACAATACTTTTATGCACTCAACGTGCATAAATCATCTTATAATTATAATTTATTACTATTGAAAAGTAACTCACGTTTGGAGACAAACACTGATTCAGATGAAGCACAGATTGACGCGGAAGTCAGGTTAGTACGATAATAATTCTATTAGGTTTGTACAGTGACTTAAGTATTATATGGAACAAGCTCACGAAACAACGCTTATCATTATCAGATAAAGGCATTTTGGTACGTTATAATAGCCCCTTATCTCCTTATCTTTATCAATATGTAGGAATCCCTTCTAAATGAATCGTCACTGACGCCAGTACAGGAAATTGATTGTTGCGCTTAATAATGGGCATTGCGTTAGGACATTATGAATAGGACTGAGTCATTCATATATTTACTGAACATTTGATATTTTGCAATTATTAAAAAAATAATCACGCTGACCCAAACATTCCATAAAACAATTATTTTTGAATTGTCTAAAAACCTGCTACCAAAATGTTCAACTCACTGAGTTCATACTAGGAAATTAAAAACTGATGATCTTTTTATCAACGGTGTTCTGAATTGGATGTTAGTAAAGGGAAGGAACTATGTTCATATATACATTGTTAAAATAAGTTAAATTTTTATTATTATTTGTTTTTTTACTTACTTCAAAAAATCTCTATTATTTTCTATTCTTTCAACAAGAGACGTTATATTGCTTTCGTGCTCTTAGTTTAAATTTATAAATGCTGGCGTCCCACAGGGATCGGTTCTGTCTCCGACTTTGTTTTTGTTGCACATCAATGACCTTTTGACATGTGCACCGATTCATTGTTACGCGGATGACAGTACAGTTCATGATAGCTTTTTGTTTGACAAGCCCCCAAAGGGCACACAAACTCCAACGGCTCGGAGGGCTTTGAAGCAGAGAATGGACGGTTATCTCGAGAGTATTTCCTCCTGGGGTAAAAATAATCTCGTCGAATTTAATGTTTCAAAGACCCAATCCTGTCTGATTACGTCTAAAAGGGATCCAAATGATAATCTAGTCTCCTTCAACGGAAGCAATCTTCCGAACAGGCCTTCCATTGATATGCTTGGTGTAACTATAAGTGACCAGCTCAGGTACGGGGGCTCCATCGAAGCCAGAGTAAAGTTGGCCTCTCAGAAGCTGGGCGTACTGTACAGGGCCCGCAGATACTTTAATAGTACACAACTGCTCACCCTGTACAAATCGCAAGTGCGCCCTACTGTCGAATTTGGCAGCCATCTCTGGTCTGGAGCCCCAAAATACCTGAAAAAACCCCTTGACTCTGTGCAGAAACGGGCGGTCCGTTTGATAGATTCCCCAATCTTAACAAACGGACTGCAATCCTTAGAGCACAGACGTCGGGTAGGTATGCTGTCCTTGTTCTATCGGTATTACAATGGAAGATGCTCTGAGGAACTAGCGTCATTGATCCCTTCGGCGCCGGTGCGTAGTCGGGATACACGCCAAACGCGCGCCCAACATTTGTACACAGTTGACACTTGTCACATGAGAACGGGTCGCTTCTACGATTCGTTCTTAAGTTCAACAGCTCGGCTGTGGAACGAACTGCCGGCCTCTGTGTTTCCTCCCTCCTACAACATGGGACTCTTCAAGACCCATGTTCACTCCTTCCTCTCCACAAAAAGACCCTCCACACAGCATCCCCAAAGATGACATAGGCCCTGAGGGAAATTATTTTCTTCAGGGCCTCCTGTGTGGAGTAAATATAAAAAAAAAAAAAAAAAAAAATTTCATTTTTATTATTTTCTTTTGTTTTTGTCACACATGTAAACCAATAATGATACAAGAACTACCTTATTTAATTACGTACTTTTATGGTAACTTTATATATATTTTGTGGAAAGTAGCCATTTTGTGATTTGACATATTGATGAAAGCAAAACAATAAGGAAGTTGAGTACATTTTTTTAATTTTTTTTATCAATGTTCGCATTCAAACTTAAATACTGGTATTTTTTTTTTTTAAAGTGTTTTCATAATTAAATTAATTCTCATAGTTTAAATTTTATTAAGCCCGCCAAAACGAGCGGAATCCGAGCGGTAAGAGGCGGGGTGTGGGTGTGACGTCATTCGAACTGTGAAAACCACGTCGCTTAAGCATTTTGTATGGAAAAAAATTTAATTCTTCAACAAGGAATTCCAGTAATTTTTTTACCAATGTTAACCGTCTATTAGAATTGATGTTATTAAAAAAAAAAAGAAAATTGATTAAGATTTCATAGTTAAATTAATATTTTAAGTTAGAATATTTGCTTTTCTCGCCCGGTACGGTACTTGTTCGGTATTGCCGTCGCTATTTGTTGGCGTGCCCCGCGCGAATTCAGGACCACCGCGCAGAAAAGTAAAGACCAAAAGTAAAATAACGGTTTACAGCCCAGTTCACTGTGAGACTTTTCTGGGCGGCCGGCGGCCTGAAGTGTATCACATGTTATGTGACATGTATAATAATAAAAACTTCTAAGTTATGCAATAAACAACATATTATTATAAAGCACTATACGAATATGTATCTTTAGAAATCCATTTCATATAATAATAACAATAATACATATATTTGACAAGCCCAAATAAACGTTTGGCCTATACACCTCTCTCATCTAAACCGACCATCTCTCATGTAATAGAAAGAGATGCACCATAGGTGATCCGTTGTACGTACAAGTCACGACACATGTGACGTCAGAATTCTTTCGACCAATCGTGGAGCGTATACAGTCTATTGCTATTGAATGCTTTTTCAAGAACGTTCAACTAATTCTAAGAATAATAATATAGAAATATATTTATATATTTAGAATCGATATTTTTTGATCTACATGAACATATTTTTTATAAGTCAAAATATTTTTCACTCAACTTCCTTATTACTTTGTTTATAGCCACGAAATTTTATGTATTTAATTTGTTATTGCCAACCGGTTTCGCTTAGCACAAAAATCTTCAGGGTACAAAACTAAACCGGTCGGTAATAACAAATTAAAGAAACGAAATTTTCATGAAAATTTTATTTATTTATTTTTATGATACATTTTCATTTTATGTTGTATCTACGTCACTGTATATATTTATACAAATATATTAAATTATATCCATAATATTCATCCAACTGGATGTCTATAACCGTGTAAATAAAATTGTACAAAAATTATTTTTAAAAAAATCACTACACGATAAATACAAGCTTTCGCTATTCCAAAATAAAATAAGTATAAATATTATTGTGTGTCGCACCATAAATAAATTCGTTGTGAAATAAGTGAACACGCAATGAGTAACATAACTACCGGATATTCAAAATCATACGATTATATTATTATATTATTGTGATTATTGCGTCCCTAATTCATTTAATTCCATTTCTATACTGGTCAAAATTTAAAATTTCTTTAGTAGGTACACTTTTCCAATAATGTATTCCCAGGTTGATTATTTAATCATATGTATGCATGTTTTTTACACAAATAATCTTAACAAATAATAAATACGCCTACTGATTTTTTTATTTGTTAATTTTAACTCTATGAATGTAAATAAATTCACTTCTGAAAACTTTATAATTTTTCGTCACGTATTCTCGTTGTAGATATATGTGCTCTTTATGGTTTTATTAGTAATTTTTGTAAATTATATTTATTATTATTATTATAATAGCTTTGCTCTTAAAAATACTGTGTCTCGTTCTGGTAAAAAAGTTTGTCAATTCTTCGTGAATTTTGTATATTTTTAAAATTAATCATTGTTCATCACAGTCCTTTAATTCAGGGCAGTTTTTACTAGAGGGTCACAATGGGGATGTACATAAGAGAAATGGACCCTCAAATTATGTTTTAATATATGATTTAATATATTTAAAAAAAAAACTCCTTTTCTTCTTTTTTTTGTATTTTTGATTGTACAAAATATGAATGCTAATTTATGTAAATTTTGCCTGTCCTAAAATGGAATTACTCCTAGTTGGATATTGAAAACATCGATTTGTAAAAACATTCAGTCAGTCTGTGTGTAAATTCGTACAAATTTAGTATTTGTTCTCGGTCGTTTAGTCTCTCCAAGAGTCTCGTATTGTATGTAATTTTTATGCAGAGATTTTAAAACGACTGAAGTCTCGTATGGTCGGTGTGTGAGATACTGCTCCATACAGGAATCGCATAAGACAGTACCGGGCGAATAAGCGAGAAGTAAATGAGGAGTTTGGTTCATAGGCTTCATTGCGCCGATCGCCTTTCGCGTGCATTTTGGCTTGGTGAGATTTCCAGTTGAGGCGCGAGTCCATAGTCAGTCCCAGACATGTGACTTCATATTTCTATTCAATGACATCTCCTCCCAATTCGATGTCGTAGTCAGGTGTTTTTTTCTGTTTCCTCGTCTACATGTTGGCTTCGGTTTTAGCATCATTTAGTTTTGTACATCATGTACAAACATCCTAAATTGTTTATATTCGTCATTTGTTCGTGGATCTTCACAGACTGAATTTAATTTTTTTTTAAATGTTTTAACTATCGACTAAACTACCTAGTTCGATGAAAATATAAATAGAAACACCTTTCATATATTTTGGTACATTTTATCGCAACCCTTGGAATGTTATGCCCTGTGTATGTATTTTTATGTGAATACCGCACAAGAATTCCAACTGCTCCCAACAGTTTGGAGGCAGTGAGACTATGGCATCCATAATTGAGATGGGAAATATGAAGGGGGAGTAGTTTTTTTTTAAAGAAACAATATTTCTTAAATTAATCAATTTACAGTACAATAGTATTACAGGGTATAATCAATAATGTTAACTAAAATAATTCATACAATTAGTTTTCACTACTTTTGATTTTTTTAATGTTCCTCTTCTATAAAACTGGCGCTTGTGTCTAGAAGAGTGGTGAGCATCAAGATTAAGATATTAGTGTTTGTAATTATGAATATTAAAATTTATAATGACTTAAAAAGATAGTTTTATCATTTTGGTATTTTTACATTGAACTTCTCTTTAATTGCTTTTAGTAGGTTGTAGGTTGAAGTATTTTTTCCCTACATATATGTAATGATGTTGAGCAAAAGTGGTGTTACATTTTTGTGTTGGAAATATATGTTTTTGACGAGTACGACTTTCATTTAAAAAGCTATGATTTTGTTTTTCTTTTATTATTTGAGTTTTTATGTTTTTTTGGACAAGATCATTAAATTTTAATACTTTAAATTCTTCAAAAATTAGGTGTGTTGGATAATATCTTGTTTTTTTCAATATTATTTTTATAATTAAACATTGTACAATTTCAACAGGGAGTAGATTAGTACCTGGCTATTCAGATCTGGTCACCAAACACGGCTCAAGCAATTTCAAGCAACGTTTCAATTTTAGTTAATAACACCATAAAGTGCGATATTATACTGTTAGTGCTTACGAGTGTATTGCATAAAAAAAATCACCATTTACAGTACAATATTTCTTATTTAAACTTTCTTAACTCTTGGGAGTTAAGAAAGTTTAAATAAGAAGTCTAGGTGCTAGGTCTAGGTGTCTAGGTGCACGAAAAAAATTTACGACGACTAAGTCTAATGTTTTCAGGCATCTATAAGCCATATCATTATACTTTATCTTATTTAGCTGATATGCAAAATTAATTTGCTTTATGACAATCATTGGAGGCATCTTTCAATAGTATGTTCAATGTTTGTTTATTGCGGTTTATCTGGTGATAACGCGAATAATCATTAAAGATAAAATGATTGGGAAACATGAAATGAAACAGTGAGCTTGAAATATACGTCTTTATTTTATAACAAAGGTAGGTAAATTTATTATTTTTAAATATATATTTCATTGCGTTGTGATTGTGTTGGTGGTCCGTGGAGATGTCCAGGCTAATATAAATGTTCGGCCGTTTGTCGTAAGATCATTGCTAACTGCCTTTCTCAATGATGTCATCGGTATCCATTGTGGCAATACAGACCATAATGGGCTGGTCTGAAGAGATGTCCAGAAGTAAGGTCATGTTGGGCGAATTATGTAGAGGCATTCCTTGATGTAGTGGTACGCGCTTGCTGTGTTCCTTAGTAATGATGTCCGTGGTGTCCGTGATGACCATGGTGACCGTGATGGGGTGGTCCGTGATGATGACCAGGTCCACCCAGATGAATATCAATGTGGGGCATTATGCCGTGGAGTGGTCCATGGTGTGGAGGGCCATGGTGAGGTGGGCAGTGGGGGGGTGGGCAGTGGGGAGGTGGGCAGTGTGGGGGTGGGCAGTGTTGAGGTGGTCCGTGGTGAGGGGGTCCGTGATAAGGTGGTCCGTGATGAGGGGGTCCGTGGTGTGGAGGTCCGCAGTATCCGTGATGACTCATCTTGTTCTGAATTAAAAATTTTGAAATTAAATCTATTGATTAAAAACAAATCGCAAATAAGGGTTGTGGCTTTTTGAACGATGTGGCAAAGAATACAATTACTTCAAGCACGAAAAAGAGAGGAATTATTGATTTGTTGTTTAAATGCATATTTTATAAAAATCCATATGTAATTGAAATTTAAATAAAAAAGGCAATTTGTTAGTGACAATGGAAGACAGCTGTTGTTTGTTAGTGACAATGGAAGACAGCTGTTGTTTGTTAGTGACAATGGAAAACAGCTGTTGTTTGTTAGTGACAATGGAAAACAGCTGTTGTTTGTTAGTGACAATAGAATACAGCTGTTGTTGTGCGTAAAAATAATCACACTTACCTATTTGAACTTCGAAACATTAAGTAAATAATAATAATACTGTATTTTTAAATAAACGAAAATAGATATTATTTATAGTGATTTATTTTTGGTGTATTATGCCGTGTTGCGCTACCTCCTTCTTCAGCTAAAGAAGTATAAAATTAGACATACACAAAATTATATATTTTATCTTCAATTTTATAAAAAAAGATAAAATATCGTGAATAATCTAATTTTGCACCAGAAAAATTCACAAAGTTATTACTTACAAATAATGATAAAATTCTTACCGTAAGTTGATCAGCAAATGACACCAAAAGCGAGCAAGGTTTATCAACACTAGCGTGGTAATATTGAATACAGGCTTTATATTACCTCTAGCTTCCAGTAGCGGTGAATCATTATTTATAATAGTATCACCTACGATAAGGTTAAATTATTATGGATGCGGATTCGATAAGAATATTCGATGATTGATTCGATAAGAATTTCAAAAGAATAATAATGAGTGCCACTTTACCTTTCAATTTTTGGAATAAGGTTACAAACTGAACAAAAACCATAACATAATACATTCTATATTTATAAAGTGATTAATAGAGATGATCGTGATTTTTTAAAAATCGTGAAACAGAAAACTGTAGAAATTTCCAGAAATATCTTTGGTTAGTTGAAGCAGTATTTAAAATAATACAATGCAATACTTGTATTTTAATATCTTTGGTTAGTTGAAGCCATATACAAAATAATACAATACTATACTTGTGTTCTAATATCTTTGGTTAGTTGAAGCCATATATAAAATAATACAATACATTACAATACTTGTATTCTAATATCTTTGTGTAGTTGAAGCCGTATGAAAATAATACAATACGTGTATTCTAATATATTTAGTCGAAGACAACCGGTTTTCAATATCACAATGCCATCATGATTTTTAAAGTGTAAAATTGAATTAAGGATTCACGGTCAATCCTATCTACCAGTAAGGTAATAAACGTCGTTAACTTTAACAAAATGAAGATAATGTTGAAATAGAAATATAATAACTCATTAATAATAACTCAAATAGATTACTTCAGCTGTAGAGCATAGCCCCGGCAAGGTCCTGGTTCAAATCTTAAACGCGACCTTATCTTTTTTTGATTTTCCTATTTTAAATTTTCGTTTAAGAATCGCTATTATTGTCCATTAATATATAATCGCTATTTTGAAAGTTGCGGACAATTATAACAGCCTTGTCATATCATATTGGGTTGTTTAAATTTTTTAAATTAAAGTAATATCTGTAATTTAAAAAATACAAGATTGGAATAAAATGTGTATTAAGGTGGTATTTATTTTGCTGAAACCATAAATATTTTACGAGAAAACCAACCATTTTCTCGTTTGTTGGAAAATTTCCAATTATGACTTGTTATCTGTTTGCACCTTAGCTACGAGAATTTTCAATAGTTTTGCTGAAATAATATATATGGTGTTTTGATACCCATACATGTCAAAACCACATTAAATATTTTTTACTATTACAACTTTTAGAATCCAAGAACCCATGAAATGTATTGTTTGTTAATTTAACCATATTTTTTTTAATGCAATGATGAGCCAGGTGATACGAATCAACCACATGTACTCGGGAAACTAAAATAAAAGATTTCAATTGAAGTATATACTAAAGGATTTCCTTCTATTTATCTACACGTTCCACAAGGAAGCATACTATGGTCCGTCGTATTTACTATTTACTTAAGTGATCTATGCAAATAGACAGATAAATTGTTAGTTATGCAGACATTATTTCACAAAATGCTTTTTTTCCCAACTTCCCTCAGGATAGCCTTATAGAAACCAACATACTCATCCAACATAAATTCATGGATTAAATATTTTTTCGGGATAAATACTGCTGTCCTATAGCCGTCAGCTTATTGGCGTTGATAGCTTTCCAGTTTGAAAATAAGATGTTCGTTTTCTCCCTGTATTGTTTTGAATTAGACCACGCTCCGTGACTTTGACAGACATCATGTACAACATTCTTCCACAAACAAATATCTTGCTGCCACCAGCCTAAAATTTTATTTATTACCATTGTCCATACCTTAAATGATGCATATTAACATTCCCGACATTATTCCGGGTAAGGGCCATTGAGTTTGTATTACCTCAATGGCAAGGGATCAATTGTTCTTAAGAACATCAATTACCATAATTTCAAAAATGTTGTCGATTTGTTTACATGAGTCAGACGAAAGCAAATGTAAAGTGACTCGGGTGTCGCAACTCAGGTAGGTTAGATAAGTCAGACGAAAACAAACGTAAAGTGACTAGGGTGTCACAACTCAAGTAGGTTATGTAGGTACCTAATTGTAAATATCTTTATTTGCGCCGTAGAATAAGTTTCACTTACAATAATCTATTAAAATAAATACGGTGTATCATTAAAGATAAAAGGAACATGAACATATCAAATAAAACAGTGGGTGTGCCAAAATAAGTAAATATATTTTTTGATCACAGAGATAAGTTAATTAATTATTTATAATTTGCCAAAGATAACAATACGTACCTACTGCTCATTGACACCTTGTTACGACTGTCATGGATTATTCCATTGGTTTCTGTTGAAAAACCAATGAAATATTCCACGTTATATATTTTAATGAATGCATTTTAGTTGTTGGTTCTCTTTGATGTCCATGGTTGTCATATAATGGATGTGCCGTGGTGTCATTCACGATGCTGTGATTATCCATGTTTAATACCGTGATTCGCATTTTGTTGATGTTTGTTGTTGTTAAAAACCGTGACGGAGGTAATGATTTTGCGGTGTTTCTTAATGATGATGTGGCCCATGATTATGACCAGGAGTCAGATGAATATCAATATGTGGCATTATGGTGTGGGGTGGGCCGTGGTGTGGTGGGCCATGTTGCGGTGGGCAGTGGTTGGGTGGGCAGTGGTGAGGGGGTCCGTGGTGAGGTGGTCCGTGGTCGTGGTGAGGAGGTCCGTGGTGAGGTGGCCCGTGGTGGGGTGGTCCGTGGTGGGGAGGTCCGCAGTGTCCGTGTTGACTCATCTTCTTTTGATTTTACGAAAGCTTAAAACAAACATCCGAATAATTTATAAGATTAAAATATATTGGTACCCACGAATATATTATATAAGAATCATGAGAAAAAATTTAATTTATATATATATCTATGCAGCATTGAAATGATGATATGATTGTACTGGGAGTTATATACATATATACATAAATGGTATGTAACATCTATTCTCTTTTCAATTAAAATTTTTTAGTAAAAATCAAAACGTAAAACAAAAAATATATATTAATCCGATAACGCCCAGTACAACCAATTAATTATAACAAAGGTTGCTCGTGGCTCACATTAATTAATTAAATGATAACATTTTTTAGGCCGATGCGAACGGATGAAACTTATTTATATTTAAAATTAATAAAAACAGAGCCTAACCATTAAAATGTTTTTTGTAAAACGGTTTGAACATTTTATAAAACCATAAAATTAACATCCGATCTTTTAGCAATGCAGTTTCAATAATATTTCATTCCTAAAAAAAACTTAAAAAATTACTTTAAAAAATATTAATTATATTATATTATGATATTATTTTTTTGTTTTATATTTCATCATACTTTTATAGTGAATAGAGCAAAGTTATTTTTTAACTATAATTAACTAACAAATAATTGCCAAAGTTACCTATAAAATCATTAAAAATTGTATTCTCTAACGGCCTATATTTTACTATAATTTAAAACACAAATAAATAAAGTATTTTTGATTAGTATTTTTATCCTCAAATCCAAATTTAAGTTTTGTATGGAGGGGGCCGCGAGACCGTTCCGCTTAAGACGCAATCCAAATTAATATTCCATTTGCATATTGCAGTTGCAATAAATAATGCAATGACAACTAATACAGTGGCTCTTACCTAATAAATCTGACGAGCAATAACGATTGAGGAAGCGAGAGAAGTTTTGTAATACTAATGCATTATTATTGGACTGCGCCTTTTATAATACCTCCGGCCTACAAAAATCAATGATAAGGATAATAATAACAAGATTTTGATAAGAGTAATCGAAAATTGATGACTTTCCGACGAACAGTTTTGTTTTCAGAAAAACCAAAACAAACCTTTTACGCTTTGCACTCTTTATTACATCATCTTTTATTTAAATATAATTTACTAGCACAAGTTGCCCGGGCTTTAATCACAGTATTTTTTCCCTTATTTTGAAGTGTGCAAAATTTTATCAAGAAGTATCAACATTCTGTCTTTAGGGGTGAGGGTGGTTTTAAAAAAAAAGTTATACGCAAACTGTCCCCAATGAGGTTAAATTTCATCAAACTCGGAAAAAAATTATATATTTCTTAAAAAATAAACCCATTATGTAGCAGGGGCGGTCCCTCCATAAAAGCTTTGGATGCGGCGCATCCCTTGTGTTGTAGAGTAAAAATATTGTTATTTATTTATTCCGATTAAAAAGCTTTGTAATTATTTGTAAACAGCACAACTGAGCACTGTTGCGTTTCCCGTCCTCAGTGGCTTAACCTAACACAAACAACGTATGTCCTTATATAGGAATCGATTGGATTCTTACTGTCAGTTTAGCTAGAATGGCTGAAGTCGAAGTATTTAGCATTGTATTATTGTATATGTTGCTGTCAAAACCGGTTTTTAGTTAGAACGCGTTTTCTCTAGTTAAAACTAGTTTATACTGAATACCTTTATTACAACTAGAATTTCCTAGCTATAACTAGAGTTTACTGCTATTATTTATTTTAGATAACAATAGTTTCAACATTTAACATTAGGTAAAACTAGTTTTAGCTAGAGAAATTTGTTTGGGGGAAATAATTCAATCAAAAGCAATGAAGGATTGATTGATTGGGATTAAAAATATTTGTATTGTTAATACAATATTTATGGAGAATAGTGGTCACCAGAGGCGGCTCTAGGAGTCCAGAAGTGGAAGGTCAATTGAAAAAGAATTAATATGAAATGTTAATACGTTTTGCTAAAAACGCCAAGGTATGTAATTAATTTGCCGGTTCCCACCTATTCTGAAACCGGTATTACAATATTGTTTAATTTAAGATTATTTTTCTAATTATTTACACATATAACGTTTTATGTTTTTTTTTCTTTTCTTTTAAAGATCTTTGTCTTTTCTATTAAAAGTTTTTTAATCACAAACTCCAAACTCAGTCCATTGTTTATCAGTAGACTTAAAAAATAAACAATTAAAGCAAAAGTACCTTTACGTTAATTTTATTGTACCCGCAAACGCATTGATAAAAATTATAACTTTTGTTTTTAACCTCTTTATTTTTCTCTCTTGTAAAATAAACTAATTGTCACTTTATTTTAATACGTTTGTCATGATTCAGTGAATTGTTTGCGATTTCTTTCGATAAAATATATCCACAGAATTTGCTATATTAAATGATTTCTTGCAAATTACGTCAACAATGATAAACATAATTTCGCGAACACATTCAAGTTCAAGATTATCTAATCGTTTTTGTTATTTTTTTAAAAATAAAACATTTCTTTATATATGATATATTAAATCACCATACTAGGCGATCGCCTGTTTCATGGTGACAAATGGAATATAGTTATGTGAGGTCTAGTGTGAACATATGAACCAAATATATAAAAGTATTGAAAATAGGAAGGATTACAGTAGAACATTTATAACGGAAATAGAAAATATAAATAAAAAAATAGAAATAAGAAAAACAAAAATAAAAAAAGGATAAAGAATAAGACATGCTATTATAAAATAGAAAACAGAAAAACGAGAAAAAATACTTAGGTCGTAGATATCTGTTTGGGGATCAATGGTGAGGCACGAAATGAAAGAAGGTTGTGAAGGTCACATGTGTTTATTGGTGAGTCAGTGTAGCCGTAACGAGAGTTGACGCTGGACAGATGTAGAATATTCCGGATGCTGGCTGATGATGTGCTGGTCAAGCGCGGGTCAGTGAGTCGACGCCGGGCGCTGGTGACCGGGACTCGATGGAGGTCAGGCACTGGCGAAGAACGTAGGTCTTCAGGCACTCCAGTGCTGATGAGACGGCCGAAGGTGCGACGGACCTTATAGGCGGTTGAACGGGAACGATGTAGACCAGTGAGGATGCTGCGTGTCCTCGTGGTGGTCATGGTAGCGTGGAAGAAGCGCTGGTCAGAGACGCTGGAACCAGGGCGCTTGTAATCCGAGTAGCGCTGGCCGCGGACGTGGCCGAGGCGCTATGATGATGTCCCGATAGAGTCCATGATGATAGGGGCGAAGCCGGGTACGTGTCCCTCGCGCTAGTAAGAAGAACGCGGGTCTTCACTCGTTGAGCCTTGTAGACTGGTGGCAAAATTATGACTGACTGACTGGCTCGCTGCGTCGGGCTTATTTATACTACTCGGCCGACGGCGGCAGTAGGTAGATGGATGGCAACTAAATTCTAGGCACTCGCACAGACTGTGTGTTTCGGGAACCTTCGACATTGCGGCGATTATGCATAGGCCGTAGACTCGAACCTTCTGGCGAGTTCTCGTAGTATCCCAGACTGAGTGCGCGTTAGTATTGTCGCGAGTATGCAAGTAGGTCTTGAAACAGGTAGGTTGCTTTGTTTTGATTTCGGCTGCAAATACGTACCTAAGTAGCAATTAGCAAGTACGTACCTAAGTAGGTCGAGCGTTTTATTATTAATTATTCAATGGATTAATATCGACGCTACATCTGTATCTCACCGCGTTCATATCCAAAATTCCTTTAAAATAAATTTTGTATGATACTTAGCATACGTCAGACATGATAGATTTGTCGGTCTCAAAGAGAAATAAAGGATATAGCTCTGGGACAAAACTTGAAGTGACCCACGGTAGGTACATACAGTGGCTTCTCATTTGGACGCTAGATGGCACTGGAACTCGCCATTACTGTACGATTATGCACGAATAAAAATGAAATTAATAATCGGGTAGTTTGTTAAATCCTTTTTTTAAATATTAATACTATTGCAGGATATTTTGGGAGGTCATTGACAAAAAAAACAGTAGAAGAGCTGCCACTGGTGGTCACACATCTATGTCATTTCAAAAATAATCATTCACCTAAGGAACATTTTTAAGAAACATCACAGAGCCATCTGTCTATCGACTCAACCCGCCCGAGTCAGGCGACGCCGCTCGACCAACTAGAATCGTTCTGAGGGCCCGTTCCCACTTCCGTTTTAAAAACGGAGGCGGGTCCCGTTTTAAAAACGGATGCCCTAGTGGCTGTAGTGGATGTATGGAGCTGTTCACACTTGTCCGACACGATTTGAAAACGGATCCGACATTTTTTGTCGGATGGATCGCCAGCGCAGCGTTTTCAAATCGTGTCGGAACACGCTCGCTCATAGTGTTGTATTCAGCTGTTCACACTTGTCGTCTAGTCGTTCCGGCAGAGTCCCCGCCACACCCCCGACCCCTCCCCGACCGCTCCCAGTCGCAAGGAAGCAGGCACGCTGCGTGCTTGTATTTGGTTATTTTGTTAAGTAAATAAATCAAAACTACAATAATGGATAAGGAAATAAATACCGAAAATTTAATACCACTGGTCGAAGAAAGAGTATAGTAATATTTTATTTTTAACTAAATAAAAACAAAAAACTTGGTGTACACAACTTTTGTATATCAAAATTTATATTTTAATTTTTTAAAGTTTACTTTTTTTTAAATTTTAAAGCTTTAATGAGATGCACGATGCACGGAAGAGCGTATTAGTTTAATAAATACATCATAAAAAATATGTGAGTTGTTATTGTTTTCTTACTTTAAAATATCGATAGCCTTTCTTCAGGACAAATAATGCACTCTCTCAATTTTTTATTTTGATATGTTAAGCTCTCTGAAACTCATTCCATTAGATGGTTAAAGGAAGTGATAGACATTCTCTTAAGCCATTAAGCACCCTTGAGGTGATTTTCTCACGGTGAAAACGGCGCTATATAAATAATCCAATCATTATTATTCTAAAATAATTAAAGAACTTTAGTTCATCATTTCTCAACTCACCAATTAACACTTTTGAAAATTCCTACAGAAAATCATTCGGCTATGATTGGTTGTACCCAAAATTTTCTTTTTACTTTTTTCCTTCTTTTTAATAAGTACCACATGACAACAAGAGCTTCATCGTCGTCCATTGCGCACCATTACTGAAGAATGAGCAAATAACATATTTTTGTTGAATCGACAATTATTTTTTTTCGTAGAGTATGGTCCGTTTTTAAAACGGATCCGTTTTTAAAACGGAAGTGTGAACAGGGCCATTGGCCATCCGTTTTTAAAACGGGACCCGCCCCCGATTTGAAAACGGAAGTGGGAACGGGCCCTCATGCGTCAAGTGGAAGCGAAATGAACCTTGACCTGGGTCGAAACAGTTTTCATTTTGTCGTAACGCGTTTTTTCTAGTTAAAACCAGTTTAAACTGACATTCATTTTTGACCGGCAGTAATTTTTAGTTGTAACAAAGGTATTCAGTACTATCTACTTTTAGTAAGAACGCGTTCTAACGGGTTAAAACGAGTTTCACTGCAACATATATATTTCGATTTTCAATTACCGGTATAATTTTCGATCTGTAATTTTTTACTTTGCTGAGCTTAAACAGATCTAATTTGATACACAATTTTGTAGATTTGTATATTTGATGGTATGAAGTTATAATAATAATATATTCGGAAATAATAAGAAAATTCATCGATTTAGGAAATGTAATTAAAAGCATTTGGCATTCAAAAACTATAAAAATATTACCATTTGTTATTTCGGCTACTGGCATTATACCTAGCTCTCTCATTCAAAATTTAGGCGTATTAGATCTGTCAAAGAATATACATAAAAATGCAAAAATCAGTCATTTTAAATACATGTAGGATTACGAAAGATTTTTAAAATATTTATATTGAGGGATCAGTAGAATTTCTAGGTCCAATTAGAAGTCCTACCGAGCCGAACCCTCTGATATGAAAATATCTGGAGTCGGTGAATTATTTTCCCATTTGATCTCTGGTGATTCGACGTGTTGTTTTTGTATTATTTTGTGCTTATATAACGCACTTGCATAATGTGGATTGACTAGAGACTAGATGATCATTTGTGGAAAAGTGTGTGGAAGGGCTTAGTTTTTCCTGTGGGGAAGATTTAACCCGGACATAAAGTCGGAAAAAAATAAATATATAAGTTAGGTAGGAATACCTATATACATTGCCCAACATCCCTTCTACAAAAAGTTACCGACCGCCACTGATATTCAGATAGTTTACCTATACATGTGTAACCGTTTCATTTTAGAAGTCTAGTGGACAAATGCGACCGGCTCCATGTTTTATCCTCTGTTAGCTAAGTCCTCCATCTGATGATAGTATCTACGATTCGATCCCAAACTTTAAAAAATCTTGACGGGATTATGTTATCTAAAACTGGTTGGCTTCGACCAACAAAATACCTAGGTAATAGAGAAATAAAAAATTTCAGTGTAGTGCGTATTTGTGGAATTTTCTAAAGATGTGGTCAAAATTTCTATTTTAGTAACATAAAAAATATCATGATCATCACATTATGAATCACTATGTAAAAATAGTCATTCATATTATCTTATTGTTGTTATTCGGTGTGTTTCTTTTTAAAAAAATAGGTAGGTACTCCAATAATATCTTTTATTCGTTTGAAATTCATCAATCATCGAACATTCTTATCGAATACATATTCATAATAATTAATAATCTTATCGAAGGTGTTTGTATTGCACAAACAAAAATTTCTGCTAATTATGATAAAATTTAAATATTGTAATATAAAAATTTAACCAGGGAGTGTCGGTGTTTGTTTTGTATAAAAATGTTGTGATAATATTTCATTGCAGCAGAACAAAAGCAATGTGAACGTTGGGGGCTTTCAGTTTATTGGAATTAAATTACGTCATTTTTCGTTTTGAGGAAAATCCAAGAAAAATCGACACTTTTTTTTAAGGGTAAATATTAAAAAAAAAATTTAACCTTCTCTTTCGTAGATGGCGCTGATTTTTTGTTTTTGTTTATTTAAACACATTTTTTGCAATATATGCTTTAAAATTGGTTTGAATCATCGATACAATATTTGTATCTGTATGCCTATCTTGAAAGAGTTATACGGGCACAACAACTATTTATTTATTCATATTCATATTCATAATTCGTCTTCATATTTTAAAGCATATCGCCCAAAAAATGTATATTAATAAAGTGACATTAACGCTTGCTACCAACGCGTAGATTATCATATTTTGGTTTGCATCTTAGCTACAATAAAATTCCAATAGTCGTCATGAAATAATACAGATGGCGTACCTCTCTGAAACCTGTGCGATCCAACTCAAGATTGATACAAAATATATTATCCTAATTACTAGGTGCAGGTACTTGAACTTATTCCAGAAAATTATATTCTTAGGTTACCAACTAATACCTTATCATGTCTTCCAATTCGAACACATCGAGCCGAAGAAAGATGGAAATCAAGCTTTTCCCTTGGTAATGGATCCAGAATTGGTTTTGGTGGGCAAAGTTGACTTTAGAAGTCATCCCCTAATATTTAAATTATATTTTAAAGGCAGATGTGATAAAATTAAAAATTCATTTTCCCGCCTTCACTATGGGGTTGCTATGAAAAACATTAAACTTCATAAAATTCCAAAATTGTCACGCAGATTATTCGTGACATAAACAAAATATTGTGACAATATTTGATTAGATTGGGTTTTAGCCGGTGAAATAATTAATAAGTCATGGTAATATTAGTCATACATATTATTGATAGCGGATACATAAAAATTTTCAGAATGAAGATTGCCGTGGATTCGAAATCCAGCGAGATATGTAATATATTTGAACATCGTTCTAAATGATAGATATAATGATTTCATCCATTCTACGTAGAAATCTACACTATGTAGAAATGTCTTTCACGTAGAGTTGAATTAAAACCAATGTCAACTGACCTTGGTAACTTTTGGTTTTACCTCATTTACCATGAGCGCTTCTTCTCACATTTAATTTATCAAAATAAAAATTTCATAATGATGATGAAACACAGTACCGTATTCGAAATTTTAGCAAATTATGGTCAGACCTTAGATCACGAAACACTTAGCTGTGGAAAAAAATCCCTCAGTACCTGTCATCAGGCTCTTTTTAAAGGAAATAAAGGAGAAGAAGCTCTGGAAAGGAAAAATGTGTGAGGGGTGGGCAGTCATCTGAGGGTCAATGTGTCCAGGAGTGAAGGACGTATGAATCCATCCCTCCCACTGCGGTGCAAGGAGATGGGTCGAGGGAGAATCCGGCTGGGAAGGTCAAAAGTTCTCCCTCAATCACCAGAAGGTGGGCAAACGCATTCGCCGCCAAGACCTAGACAAACCTCACCCCTGCTATGTTACCAAACGTAGCGAACCACTCGGGGTGACCTATAGCTGGGGTGTTGGTTATCCAATAAATTGTTCCCGGGGCGGCGGTACTCATACCCGCCTCCCAAATTGACAATCGCATTTTTGTGCTGTTCTTTATTCTACGATTATATCGTTTCGCCCTGATGACTATCAGTCGGATTGCAATGTTGCTTAAAATGGCTTTAGCCGCGTTTAGTGACCAGATCAGCATATCCTGGTGTATTCCTATCTCACTCTTTCCCATCTCCGTTCCCTCAGAAAATATTCACTAAATAGGAGATTTCACAGTTCCCTGACTTCTGGCAGTTGGCCCTGGCCATAATTTATAAGAACACATCATTAGCTGTTTACCGAAAAAATCAAGCAACACAAATGAGCCCACTTGTACAACACATGAAACCACATGATAAGTAATACAACAGAACATTTTTATTTTTTTTTATTTACCTAAATCATCTAATTAATACAAGTTAAATAATTATTAATTATCCTAAATAATAAATATTATCTCAGGTACATCGACGGTATTATACTAAGTATTTGATTCCTTGCACCAAACCATGGACAATCGGTACAAAACAAACCTCCGAAGCCTCCGAAAGTGTTCATTTATTTCACAATAGTTAAATTGTCTGGACAATCTTGTTCGATTTCGTACATTTGGAAGTGTGGTATTTGTGTGTTTACCATTGTGTTAATTTTTTCTGAATTTCCTTGACTGTGTTCTCAGAAATTAATCAACATAACTTCCTGCAGGACAATCTATTCAAGATTAACCGCCATCTTGTGCATAAGCATTCATATGGGAAAGTGTTGATACAAGTAGGCTTAGGGTATGTGTAGGGACCAAACAGAAAAGTGATAAATGAGAACACTTTTGAAAAGTGATATAAAGTCAACAAAAGAAATGGAAAAAAACTCACACAAGGACTAAAGACAAAATGTCCGTACTTCACTTCCTTCTTGATGCGCACAAATTATTAATAACACTTCTTTAATGCTTGATATGAAAAAAACAATTTACGACGGTCCCCCATAGCATTCAACGCAAGTTAAATTCTTATCAGTATGTGACGTTTACCAAAAGGTTCCACTTCGAATTATTTAAATAACCCAAACTAAGAAACTAATTTTTTTTTGTACAATCTTCCATCTACCCCAACGTAAATAGTTGTTTCTTGTATAAAAAATTTGGCGTATTTAGAACTAAACGGAGTTCGGAAAATTTGCCAAACCCAACCTAACCTAGTCAACCTAGTTTTTTTCATCGCTTTTCATGTCTTTATATAACTTTTGAAAAGTGTTCTGATCTGTCACTGTTCTGTTATGTTTTTTTATCGTAGACGTATGTGATGCTCACTGCAAAGCGCCATACAAATGGACAGTTTTCATAATTTTCTGGGCCAACTAAATACTTAGTATAACACTTAGTATACTTAGTAATAGTTGATACTATAACTCAAACACAACTTTTTTTACTATTTAATAGTCATCAAACATTCAAAATTGTCGGAGTTTGAAGCATTACGTCACTAGCAATGTCCGCCATGGTGGCCATGATGTCCGTGATGTCCATGATGGCCAAAATGTCCATGGTGTCCGTGATGTCCGTGATGTCCATGATGTCCAAAATGGCTGTGATGTCCATGATGTCCGAAGTGTCCGTGATGTCCATAATGTCCATGGTGACCAAAGTGGCTTTGATCCTGAATGATCAGCTGAACACCGGGGGGTCGCATTATGATGCCATGGGGGTGGTGGTGTGGGTGGTGGTGTGGGTGGTGGTGTGGGTAGTGATGGTGGCCATGGTGGTTGCCCATTTTTATTGCGGGACTGAAGATATCTGAAAAACATTAAACATATTGCCACATTGTTATATTTTTGTAAAAATGACAGAAAGAAAGTAGGTACACACGTATTTTAGTCTTGTATTGTCACGTACGCGCACTATACAAAGTGTCCCGGGAAAGTTCACTAACTTCAGGAGTAGAAGTTTAAAAAAAAACTTTTTCCAAAATTACAACAATTTTAGTTATTTTACAGGTAAAAAAGTTTAGTTTGAATTTCCGAAAAATTTATTTATCTTTTTCACTTCTACCATAGGGTAAAGTCACCTCCCTAAGTTAGTGCTCTTTACCCCGGACACCCTGTATTATAATGAACAACAAAAATCACAAAGAACCTTTAAATTATAATTATGATTTCTGATGGATTTACAGGGTGTCCGGGGGTAAAGTACACAAACTCCGGGAGGAGATTCTACATGATAGTAGAAGTAAAAAGGGTAAAAACCTTTTTCTGAATATTATTTTCTCCATACAAACTTCAACTTTTGTCTATAAATTACCTTAAAACCAAGAGGTTTCAGAAAGATTTATTTATCTTTTTTACGTTTACTATAATGTAGAATCTCCTCCCGAAGTTTGAGCACTTTACCCTCAGACACCCTGTATGGTCAAACAATATTCAAAATAATAAGTAATCCAAGCAAGGTGTTTCGAAATATTTAAGAACCATAACAATTATATTTAAGCGTAATACATAATTCAATTATGTTTCGAATTGATGACTTGGACAGGTTGTTCTACTAGAGTTACCCTAAATTTGCATCACTTTTTCTTAGGACGCCTCAATCGAAATCATTGAGTTAATTGAAACCGACTGCATACTGCATAGGGCATGGCGAATGACGAATCTATTCATTTTATGTATCATTTAGTTACTTTCCGATATAATTACAAAATCAATAATACATTAACTAAACACACTTCTTGCGAGCGAAAACAAGCGTCCCATTGGAGAAAATGGAATATTTTTTAAACAGCTATATCTTTGAAAACAATTGACGATTTGAATTCAACTTTATAGACAGTACTCACCACAACCCAACTATAAAATTAACGTCTAAAATTAAAGCCTGCTTTTGTAATTTCACTCAATTAACTGAAGATAAAGTCAGTGCTGGGCCATTTTGTGATGTTTTATGTGTAAAAAATGCACGTATTTTTTTACATTACAAATTTTTTTTTCTTCATTTTCGCACTAAACGAAACGGGTTTGTTACCCATTCTACGGTCTTAAATATAGTTTCTTTTTGATAAATTCTTTCATACAAAAGACAAGAAGTTGAAGATGGGGAAGACTTGGTTCACATTTTTAAATACATGTACATATTTTAGGGACCTTTACAAAGAGATTTATATAAAATTATCGGACAACAATACTACCGTCATTCAAGTAGGACCGGCGAAAGATGTAGAGTAATAATAATCGTTGGATTATTTGTGTAGCGCCGTTTTCGTGAGAAAATCACCTGAAGGGCGCTTAACAACTTAATTTATGCATTTAATCTATTCCTATCACTTGTAACTTATTAGACAGAACTACCCTTATCGCCAGAAACGTTTTAATACAATTGGGTATACCTACATCACTTTAATACGTTAAAAGGTTAATCGTAGTACATTTTGACACAACACTATTGTTAAAATTTAGTATAGGTAACATTAATATATTATATTAAAGTTGAATTGTAACTCACTTGTTGGAAAGAGAAGCACTGAATTAGATGAAGCACAGATGCTGAAGATGCTAAACTTCAATAATGAATCTGTTATGTTTATGCAGTCACTTAAATATCCTGTTTACCAAGCTCGTGAATCAACGTTTATCATTTATTAGATAAAAGATGTTATATACCTGTTAAAGCCATATAATATACTATAGGTGTGTTACACAAATAGCCATCGCCGCACAAGCCGGCGGCAAAGCTTGAAACTCCAATCATTCAGGGTGTGGATTATAGTCAATTTCCCAATTAAAACAAGTCTCTTGTTATGAAGGTTTATTATACAGGTAAAACAGGTTATCAACAGGTCTACAAAAGGTACAAGCTTTTTAAGGCCTAACTAGTTACTTAGGCAATCTATTGACTCTAGGGGCTCTGATTGACAAGGTATATTATGCGCTCACGTGTAATTTACGGCGGATGCGGTGAGACGGTCGGCAGGGGCCACGGCAGGTGCCAGGCAGGATGCGGGGCTGATGTAGATAGGCGGCCACTAGGGCACACCACGCTGGACGGCAAAGGGACGCCAGGGCGGCGGCCGGAGTCGCAGAGACGATGGAGCAGAACGGGGGCACTGATTGGTGGGCCAAGGGGGCTCCACACAAGCAGGCTGGAGCGGCAGAGACGATGGGGCAGTACGGGGGCACTGATTGGTGGGCCAAGGGGGTCCACACAAACGGGCTAGGGCGGCAGACGCCCAGGGCTGAGGCCGGGGTCTACAAGTTCACGATCTCAGCCTGGGGTCGACGGTAGGTGGGGCAGCTAGCATCACCGGGGTACGAGGTTGGCGGCGTGGTCAGAGGCATGACACAGCTCTACAATGTAAGGAGGCTGTGGTTCTGAGGGACTGGCGGCACACATGGTGAAACAAATCAGGCCGGTCCATATCTATGGCGACACCAATTTCGGCGGCGATGGTAACTCGGAACTAACACATTGTGTTGAGATCAGCGGGGTCGGCGGTCAACTGGCGCGTGGGCAGCTAGCCGCCAGTACTTGACCTGCGTTGGTCCTCGCTGGGGGGGGGCTTGTCCCACTCCTTGGCGCGTGCCCAATGCCCTTATAAGGACACGAAGTACATGATTGGCTGTTAACCCGCGTGATCGTGACAAGCGGAGATATCGCGGATGTATTTGTATGTATTGGTGATCTAACACGCCATCAGTGCGTGGTTCGTTTCCTGTAACGCGTGAGAATATACCTAACTTGTGCAGTTAGCTTGTTTTTATGGGCGATCCATAACACTACCCTCCTTGTCGATGAAAGAAGATCCCAGGCAACGTGGCTGAAGCAGGGCAACGTCCTCTTGTTTGCCGTACGAGAGGTACAGAGCTACCTCATTTCACAAAGATTTAAACACTCCCTAACGAGCCAAAACAAAAATTTAACTACCTGAGAGCCAAGTTGAACAATCCCTAACAAATACACTGAACAAGGGTTGCCAAACCTCTTTCAAAAATAATTGCAGAAATGATCTCCAAGGCGCGATACAAAACACGCTATGATTTACATACACAACTTTTTTCCAAACAAAAAAAATACACATGGCCTTCTTCCCAACAGAAAAGAATACACATCACCTTCTTTCCAAACAAAAAGAATATACCTGGCTTGCTTTTTTTTTTCTCAAAAAAAAAGACAATACCAAAACAACAAACGTAGCATACAATGTGGTATTACCGAATGGATGTACACAATTTACCACCAGGCCTACACTTTCCATCAAACCACAAAAGAAGAACAATTAACAATGTTCACAATTGTACAATGTTATACAAAATGATATTCTGGTTAGAGAATATTATACGCTTATGCGATTGACCAAAATCAACCCATATTTCGCGTTTTTTACAATGAAATTCTTAAACTATACATGTTTTTTTTATACACAAAATTCCTGTTACGCTGATTATATCATGCGATTGATCGAAATCAACCCATATTTGCGTCTTTAACAATGAAATTCTTGACACTATACAACACAAGTATCAATACACATGTTATGTTATTTCTTATTATCCATTGATAATTTTGAAAAACGGAAAACAACAAAAATTCTACTCAAGATTTTAACAATATATTCTCATTTAGTCATGGTTTGTCTGGTTGCTAATAATTCTTAGGCATATAGACCAATCCTCTCGTATCGCATATTGATTATACAGGTCAACGCTACCAAGACCTACCATGTAATTAATTATAAGGCTAATATCATCCTATAACATTTAACGATTTACTACCTGTAAACCGTACAGCGCTGTACCAGGTGTTAACAAGAAACACCAGCACGTCGTAACGAAAACGTTCGACAAAATTTTCAGAACACTCATAAAGTGTTCTCACCAAATGACCAGACAAAACCCAAAATGACCTTAAGTGCAATTATCAACCCAATTCTTTGGTTAAGATTCAATAATGTCCCAAAATGACATAAATATGCAACCACCATTTGTCCTTAATGACCAACAATTTTAGATTTCCAAATCTAAGACATAATTACGTTATCTTTACAAAAACTATTTCTTCTTACCGGGTATATATTATAATTCATCTTTCTATGAGAACATACACACCACACTTGACATGGCGTAACACATATTACAATTACACAATTTTATTTCGTCACGACTTTATGAAGGACTTTACACGTTATTTCTTTTTATTGATACCGAGGCAATCAAATACGTGTTTACAACAAAAAAAAAAATCATACCATAATTGACATGGCATAACATATAATATAATTACACAATTTTATTTCGTCTCAACTTTATGAAGGACTTTACACGTTATCTCTTTTTATTGATACCGAGGCAATCAATTACGTGTTTACAAGAAATTACAATACACAACCCATAACCAATTAATAATTAGTTAAGGAACAATTTACACAATTATAATTTACAACATATTACATACCACTCAACAACTACTGTGTGTGATAATTCAATCTCTGTTATATAAGACTTATTCGAGTCTTTTTAATTTGAAAATCGAGAACTACATAATCCGATTTCCAGAGATTGACTTCCTTAAAAATAACGACACGTATTCACTACGCAAGAAGGAGAAAAGAAAAAAAATTCCAGAAAAAAAAAACAAATAATTGGTATGTAACCAATTAAATACAAAAACATTTGACATAATTTTCTATATAAGAGAATGTCTGAACAAAAACCACATACGGGGTTTCTCATTTGAACTATACAATTTATGTAACACAAGATATTTGAGTTATATTTACAAAATGGGTTCCTAATCTACCACTGATAACTTTAAGTGATGAAGAACGAAATCATCACTTTAAAAGTACAGGACATTTCTTACGCCGTTTCCTGTCAACGAAAAGAAGATTATATGCACACATATAATCTTAATTTGTACTAAAAATTGGTGTATATTTTTAGTACAATAATTCCACGAAATGTAAATTAAGTTTACCTTTCGGTCCCGGGCAGGATATTGAATGCTTAAGGCGGTTTTTTCCTTACTATAATAAAAAAAATTCCACTAAAACTTAAGGTTCTTGAATTTAACCCTCAATCAATGTAACGTGTCGTGTTTCGTAACGAAATATATACAAAAATGTATATTTTTAAATATAATTTTATATAACTTATGTAGTTACTTCATAACTACAACTTATATCTTCTATATCACAATACTCATTTATTGTGATAAAAGTGTCTGAGTTTTGATTTATTGTTATTATTACTTTAAAACGAGTTATAGTTATGGAAGAGAGAGATGAAAAGAGAGAGAGAAAAAAAAAAAAATTATATATTGTATTTCATAAGATGTCTGCTAGCTAGTCAGAATCTCACAGAAACACAATAAAATAAACAGAGTGACTACTATGTCAGCCAAAATAAATGTACTCAAAGATTCATGACGTCTTTGAGTTATAAACATTGAATGACACATAGCACCTTGTTCATTTAAATAATATTATTAGAAATGCACAAAATATGTATTATAGTTTACATATTATATCGCCTTAAACTGGGTGCGAGAATAAACAATATACGTAACAACATGAAAGCGGCGACCTTTGACGAATTCATAATTATTATTATTATGCTTAAATACTGTCTGTTGCGACGCGGGAATGGATCCTTTGTCGGTATTTTTAATAGACGTGAATTATTAAGATATATCCAGTTACTGCTCGTAGCGTGTTTTATTTTTGACCAAACATTTATTTTCTGTGTAATATTTTTCTGTTGCGAGTTTTTATTCTGTTCAATGATTTTATTTTCTGTAATATAACAACAAATTCAACCCGATTAGTGACACTTATTAGGTGACATTGTTACCTAGTTTTATTATGTCTTTAATGTGAAATCTCCCTACGATTTTTCCATTTAAATCTTCCAGCTGGTATACCGTGCTAGAGATTTTTTGTTTCACCCGATTTTCTACAAAACGGGGTGCGAGTTTATTTGAGAAGTACGTCCCAGCTTTCGATTGTGCAAAGTTACGTCTCCATACAATGTCTCCAATTCCGTAAGAGGCCAACTTGTGTCTTGTATTGTACCGAGCGGCACTTTGTTTATATGCTTCCGCAAGAGAATCACTAACTTGGTCATAAATAGCTACTAGTTCTTGTAATTTTTCCGCGTATTCTGCTACTGTATCTGGTTGTTCGTCATTTCGACTACCAGACGAGATACGCCAATGTGAAGTTCCGTGTACTGTCTTCTCGAACCCGTGCATAAGAAAAAATGGGGTGAAACCAGTCGTAAGATTGACAGTATTGTTTATCGCCGCTTGAACCGTTTTGACGTGTTTTGACCACTGACGGTGATCATTGCCTACTAGAATAGCCAATGTAGTACCGATTGTTTGGTTATAGCGTTCCACTACATTATTCATAGGCGTATAGAATGTGTTGTAATAAATATCTGGGACGCCGTACTGAGATAAGAAGGCTTTAAAGGTGTTTGATATGAACTGTCGACCGTTGTCCATTATCAGTGTTCTAGGGACAGAGATTGGTAAGAAAATATTATATTCTAAAACTTCTATAATGGCTTTAGCCGTAGCATGGCGTAGTGGGAATAACCAACAATATTTAGTGAAAACGTCTACCACACTTAGAATGTGAAAGTTACCGTCATAACCCTTCGGGTATGGACCTATCAAATCTATACTTAAACTCTGCATTGGTCGGTCGACGTTTTTGGGATGCGACATGTAACCTAAGGCTGGTTTCGTTGAATGTTTATAAGCCTTACAAGTATTACAAAGAGACACTAACTTTTTCACATCATTATACATACCGGGCCAAAAATTTCTTAACGATAATTTTTTAAAGGTTTTAAACACACCAGGATGTATTGACGCGGAAGAATTATGACAATCCGAGATAATAGCTTGCCGATCTTCTACAGGGGACACTAATTTCCATTCGTAGTCTTCTTGTAAAGAAAAATCAGCTTTGCAATGTTTAAACAACTTATTTTCTTGTATCAGGAAGTTAGGACAATTTTGTGGGTTATCAACGCATTTTTTATATAGTTCTGTGTACCATTTGTCCTTAGAACTGGGCGTGCTTAATAAAGAGTCTAGCTGAGTAACTTCTATACGTGAGAGTGCGTCCGGTACTATATGCAGGGAACCTTTACGGTGAATAATATCAAAATCGAATTGAGACAAACGAGTCGCCCATCTAGCAAGTCTACCTGAAGGATTTTCTAGTGACATCAACCACCTTAAACTCGAGTGGTCTGTGACTACGGTGAATTTTGACCCTTCGACGTATGAGCGAAAGTTGTACACGGCGTCCAGAATAGCTAATAATTCGCGCTCTGTGGTGCTATAGTTTTTCTCCGCCTTTGATAATACTCTCGAGTAATATGCTACAGGGTGTTCTGCGTCTTCGAACTGTTGAGAGAGACATGCTCCGATTGCAAAATTTGAGCTATCGCATTGTATTATAAAAGGTAATTTAAAATCAGGACAACTTAATACCGGTGCCGAAATCAATGCATTTTTCAAGGTGGTAAATGACTTTTCTACTTCATCATTCCATGTATAATTAGGTAGGTTCTTCTTTCCCCCAGTTATATGAGTTAAAGGTGCGGCAATGTTTGAAAAATTGTCAATAAAACGTCTGTAATAACTACATAAACCTAGGAATGATTTCACCTGTTTCGTATTCTGAGGACGGGGAAAATTCTTAATAGTTTCTATTTTCGCCGGGTCTATGCGGAGACCTTCCCTGTCTATAACAAAACCTAAGTATTTTAGTCTTGATTTACAAAATTCAGATTTCTCCATATTTAATGTTAATCCTGCATTCTTAAGAATACCACATACTTTTTTAAGAAGTTCAATGTGTTCTTCAAAAGTTTGCGAAATAATAATTAAGTCATCTAAATATGCAAAAAGGTTTGGTTCAAATTCTGGACCGAAAAGAGTGTCTACCAGACGTTGTAACTCACTTGGAGCATTTCTTAAACCAAAAGGAAGTCTTACAAACATAAACGTACCTCTACCTGGTACCACAAAACTGGTTTTTTCGCGTGACGACATGTGTAATGGAATCTGCCAGAAGGCTTTAAGTAAGTCTAGCGATGTAATGAAATTTGCGTGACGAAGGTTGTCCAAAATACGATGCACATTTGGAAGTGGGTAAACCTGGGCTTTGGTAGCCATATTAAGACGTCTACTATCAAGGCAAAACCTTGCAGTTCCATCCTTCTTGGGTACCAGTATCACTGGATTTGACCAAGGAGATTTACTTTTTACTATTACGCCTAATTCTAACATTTTGTCAACTTCGTTTTCTAGCTGCTTCAACCTCACAGGAGATAAGGGGTAATAGCGCTGTTTAATTGGTAAACCTTCAGTTTCAATCACATGTTCGATTAAATTCGTTTTACCCAAACCGCATTTAGCAAAAGATATGGATTGAAAATCCTCCATTACATCACTAAGAGATTTCATTTGTTCCGGTGTAAGATCGTTTTTAGATTTTACAACATTAACCTCTGATATAGAAGTGTACGAAATATTTTGTTCTGGCGTGAATAAATTCGGAGCTATGTTGAATTTCTTCCAGAAATCGATACCTAAAATGATCTTTTGACCCAGTGAGGGAATTACTATGAAGTCTATAGTTTGTGATATACCGTTATAAATTATTGGTAGTGAAATTTTTCCCAACACTTCCTGTCTCTTGTTATCTGCCGTCGTAATTAACAAGTTGCAGGGTGACAACGTATACGAAGAGAAATGTTTGTGTAAATTTCCTCCAATACACGACAAAGATGCTCCCGAATCTAATAATCCTGATAACATACGATTATTGACATAAAATGTTACATGCGGTCGGCCATCACCGCTGCAAGTTACATTCCACGCTTCTAGGGAATCAGTATACGAAAATAATTTTACATAATTTAGCCAGTCATTCCATTCTTTTTTCCTAGTGTTTAAAGATGGCTTTGAATTAGAATGACCGTCTACCAGTTTTTTTGATTCCTATTACATTGAAACGGGGGTGGTTTTGACAAATCCGGCATAACATTTGCTCTGTTGCCATCCGGCTTTTTCCATCGCGGGCTACGGCGCGGGATACTACTATTGCTAACTGCATTACAATATTTTGCAAAATGGCCATTTTGATTGCATCTGAAACAAGCACGGTTAGCTAAGTCAGTCGACCTTTGTGTAATCATTGCTAACTGAGAGTTTTTATTCTGGCCAAACAATCTATTTTTGTTACGTAGTTAAGAATTATCATGATGAGTTTCATCCATGAGCTCACAACTTTTAACTAAATCGTTACAAGAGCTAGGTGCATTGTACGAGAAAAGTTTATTATATTTGTGTAATAAACCATTTTTAACTGTTAAAGCCAAGTCTTCCTCGGACAATGGAGATGTTAATTTATTATTCAAAGACGACATTAAATTTACATATTGTCTAACAGATACATTATATAACTGTTTGTAATGGTGTAATTTAGATTTAATTCTGGAATCACCTTCGAGAATTTTAGAGCCCGAGGCAGTATCGGTCTCAACATAACTCGAGACGGAATTGAATTTAATCTTGTCCATCTCGTCACATAACGACTGCAATTCCGTAACATTAGAGATTTCACGACCGATTTTTAATTGCGCATATACCGGCAGGAGACCTTTTGTGATTAATGATAGAAGTTCCGATTCCGGAAGAGGTATATTTAGTTTAGAATTTATCGCTAATGCCTCCAGAATGTAGTCTGACGCCCTCTCATGAACTTTCTGACTTAAATTAAATAACTTCGACTTTTCAGTTATTTGGAATGACGGGTTTTCAAATCTTTTTAAAAAAGCTATCTTAATTTCTTCCCATTTCAGGTTAGTCTTAAAAATTTTTCTGTAGAACAACAAAGCGGAACCGGTTAGCAAGTCAATGAAGCCTCTAGCTAGGTCTTCCCAATCCACGCCTCTGGCATATTGTAACTCAGTAACTCTATCCAAAAAAACACGAACGTCCGTATTGCCATCAAAAGAAATTTTCCAGTTCGTTAAATTTACGATTTTCCTTTCGACGTATCTTAAATTGGTTCTATCCACGTTCTGATGCACAACAATCGGGTTTATAACATCGTGGGAAACGGAACTACTTGCTTTAGGTGTCGTACTAACTTCTGGCGAACTTAATGATATAATTGGAGGTTCTGTGCTCACATTTGTTGATGCATTATATGCCACACATTGATCTCTTAGAGATGACACAGCCCTTTTTGGAACTATACCTCTTTCTATTAACCACTTTTTAATTGAAGGCGCTGTCGCTTTTTCAAAATTTAAAATTCTACCAATATTGGGAGGATCCATGATTTAATAATGGTAACAACCGGTAAGGTCTACGGATCTTAATTAAAAACAACCAATACGTTATTTATTTAATAATGTGAATTAAAAAACGATAACTGAATTTAATCCGACGGAGAATTAATACTTGGAAGTTCTTTTGAGTATTTGAATTATTTCAACTTATTACAATGAAACAGATAAGCAAAGCTTAACCTGACAAAAAAAATTATTTCTTATAACGAAACAATTAAATTGCATTCCAAAATTGAAATAACACATCTATCTCTCGGAAACAACCACATTTAATGTTTATTACGCCGTAATTTCTCGTATTTGTTTATTGCGTATTTAGAAATTGGAACTGCGCATTACGTACATGCGTAACCCGGCGGACAAAGCGCGTATTACTACGTATGTGTACCGGTCGACGGAACAAACACTCCCGAATCAGAAATGAATTATAACACACAGCTGTGGATAAAAACATTAATAGACAAGAATATTACAGTAACACATAACAAGAAAAGACACATTCCATCGGGTAATTGACTATCCAGGTTGTGGCGCCAGTGTTATATACCTGTTAAAGCCATATAATATACTATAGGTGTGTTACACAAATAGCCATCGCCGCACAAGCCGGCGGCAAAGCTTGAAACTCCAATCATTCAGGGTGTGGATTATAGTCAATTTCCCAATTAAAACAAGTCTCTTGTTATGAAGGTTTATTATACAGGTAAAACAGGTTATCAACAGGTCTACAAAAGGTACAAGCTTTTTAAGGCCTAACTAGTTACTTAGGCAATCTATTGACTCTAGGGGCTCTGATTGACAAGGTATATTATGCGCTCACGTGTAATTTACGGCGGATGCGGTGAGACGGTCGGCAGGGGCCACGGCAGGTGCCAGGCAGGATGCGGGGCTGATGTAGATAGGCGGCCACTAGGGCACACCACGCTGGACGGCAAAGGGACGCCAGGGCGGCGGCCGGAGTCGCAGAGACGATGGAGCAGAACGGGGGCACTGATTGGTGGGCCAAGGGGGCTCCACACAAGCAGGCTGGAGCGGCAGAGACGATGGGGCAGTACGGGGGCACTGATTGGTGGGCCAAGGGGGTCCACACAAACGGGCTAGGGCGGCAGACGCCCAGGGCTGAGGCCGGGGTCTACAAGTTCACGATCTCAGCCTGGGGTCGACGGTAGGTGGGGCAGCTAGCATCACCGGGGTACGAGGTTGGCGGCGTGGTCAGAGGCATGACACAGCTCTACAATGTAAGGAGGCTGTGGTTCTGAGGGACTGGCGGCACACATGGTGAAACAAATCAGGCCGGTCCATATCTATGGCGACACCAATTTCGGCGGCGATGGTAACTCGGAACTAACACATTGTGTTGAGATCAGCGGGGTCGGCGGTCAACTGGCGCGTGGGCAGCTAGCCGCCAGTACTTGACCTGCGTTGGTCCTCGCTGGGGGGGGGCTTGTCCCACTCCTTGGCGCGTGCCCAATGCCCTTATAAGGACACGAAGTACATGATTGGCTGTTAACCCGCGTGATCGTGACAAGCGGAGATATCGCGGATGTATTTGTATGTATTGGTGATCTAACACGCCATCAGTGCGTGGTTCGTTTCCTGTAACGCGTGAGAATATACCTAACTTGTGCAGTTAGCTTGTTTTTATGGGCGATCCATAACAAAGATTTTTGGATACGTAATATGTCGCTTATCTCTTTATCTTTTGCACAATATTTAGGAATCCCATCTAAAATAATCGTCATCTATGTCAATATGCAATACAAAAATTCGCATTAAATAAAAATGGGTTGTCTGAGTCAAGAGTTATATTTGGATGATGTTTACTCGAGATTCAATGGGCAAATGATGCAAGTCACGGGCAAACCCATATCATAGATTGGTTACGAAATAATGACACATTCTCGCGTGAATCCGATAAAAATATTACTTTTTTTACTGCCTGACTTTTTCCCAGTTTTCTACAATTTTCTCGATAGAAAAATTGGAACGAACTGATTATCAAAAATACTAATTTAGGTTGTTTGTTTGGTTGGTTAGGTTGTTTCAATGAACTCAAATTTGTTTTGAATTTAAATGTAATTTTAAAAATTGGAACGGAAAATTAAGCACTTACCTATGATACGGTAATATCCAGAAGATATTTTAATTTGCACATTAAAAATACAGGATAATTGCGAACACAAACTCGGGCCGATCCTTCTTATAACATACATTTCATCAACCTAAAACTAAAGCAATTTTTTGTAACAAGAAATGTGCGATATTTCTCTATAAAATTATTCAAAATCCTATCTCTTACAATAAAAAAATATAAAAAATAAATGACTTCAAAAGAAGTATTAATATATGGATTACGGAAACGGGAACGAAGAATATAGATACATTGTTGCAACCTAACTAAGATTAACGCTCTGTTGTGTTTTTATTCTTGATACTGATTTATAATTTGAATATGTTGACATAAAATTATTTTAAAAAATAGCATGCTTACAAAAAACCTGACATAATTTATAATTCTCATACAAAAATATGTACAATGTGACCCTAGAACGAGGTACCCCAGTAAAGTCACAATATTTTCGACATTCGTAAAAATTATAATTAAAGTAATAATTTACTGTCATAAATAATTACACCAATAGACGACAACACATAAAAGGTGATGTGTAACATTATTTATACATAAAACTACGAATTTCACAGCAATGCTTGAATAAATTCGTTGTGAAATATGTGATTAAACGATGAGTAACATTGGCAACCATATATTTATGTATTTACATTGTCTGAATAACTCACGTGACCGGTTGATAATGATAACTTTTAATGGCGTTTTAAATTCATACATATTCGTATTATGTTGCAAAAATCATCACCAACAGGTAATGACTATCACTAACGGGCAATGACTATCCCTTATCGATAGGACTAGTGTTTAAATTATAAATAGTGTACAAATTTAATATTTTAATAATGAGAACATGAAAATGAGTTAATGGCTCCTCAATAAAACAGTTTTTTTTTAAATCGAAGTACTGTTCAAACAAATAAAGGTTCATGTAAGAAATGAATAAATATTCTGGATTCAAGTTTGGTTTTGAAATCTTGCGAAAAGTGTATTGAATTCTAATCCATTAATGATTCTCCCAGTTTCTAGGGTGAGTGAGGAGTGTTACACACTTTCTAATTCATAAGTGATTCTTTCAGTTCCTAGGGTGAGCGTGGAGTGTTACACACTTTTTAATTTATTAGTGAGTCCCCCAGTTCCTAGGGTGAGCGTGGAGTGTTACACACTTTTTAATTCATTAGTGAGTCCCCCAGTTCCTAGGGTGAATGAGAAGTGATACAAACTTTCTAATTCATAAGTGATTCTCCCGTTTCCTAGGGTGAGTTAGGAGTACTACACACTTTCTAATTCATAAGTGATTCTCTCAGTTCCTAGGGTGAGTAAGAAGTGTTACACACTTTCAGAATCGCATTGGTGAAAAATCACCTTTCAGAATCGAAAAATCTTGAAATATTAACCGTGTCTGGCGACCAAATCTGAAGATCTCATCTCATCTCCTATCCACCAACCTCCTTTGCCCTTCCCACTACAATCAGCCTCCCAACATACGCCATAAAATTATGCAATTTGTGAGGCGGGTTTGGATACCGCCGCCCCGGTAACCATTTATTGGATAACCAACATCTCTGCCATAGGTCATAACAAGGTGATTTAGCAGTGGTGCCCGCGTTCATCGAGTAACGAGCGTTCGGGATTCGCCTGCCCACCGATGCGTGGTGTGCCAGATCGAGAGAGGCTGGTTTGGGAAGACTCTTTGACCTCTCCATCTGGTCTCTGAACCCATCCCTTTGCGCCGCAGTGCGAAGGATATGTTCATATGTCAGTCACTCCTGGACACACTGATCCTTAGATTCCTACCCAAGCCTCATACCTTTTACCTTCCCAGAACTTCCTCCCCTCCTTTCCTTAAAAAATACCCTCCACACAGCATCCCAAAATATGACAGGCCCTGAGGGAAATTATTTTCCTCTTGGCCTCCTTTGTGGGGTTAATGTTTTTAAAAAAATACCCCGATTAGGGATGCCATAGTATCAAAGGCTCCAGACGGTTGGGTACTGTTGAGACTCTTGTTTTGTACTCAAATAATATAAAATAAACATAAAAAAACGAAACAAAACTAATTTCGGAGCTTGCATTGCAACCCTTTTTACAAACCCACAAATGTAATATTACTTATTTTATTACAATTAAGTTGGATAAATTTCACCACAAAAATGGTGATTACAAATGAATACAGAAATCAATTATTTCAAGTACGAAATATTGCCTACCTACTATTATGATAATAATAAATAATAAATCAATACTTTATCTAATTCACCAGATATCTCAAATCAGGAAAACCTATCTTTCGTAAACAGCCTCAACAGGTACCTTCGTAGGTATATCTGTCAATTTGCGTTGTAGCAAGAGTCTCTAAATATTAATAACTAAATGATGCGTACCCGGCGTTGCTCGGGGACTTATAATTCGAGGTAAAGTTTTGAGTTTACAGGCCTTTTTATGATATAAAATTTGGTAGGACATTATTTTTATGTATCTCATAAGGTTTAGCAAGCGTTAGCAATGTAAGCCTCCGAAGATATCTTTTTACGACTTGATTACAAAGCTCTACTTTCTATAAATGAAGTATCCATTTATTGTATATAAACCTTTCGAAAAACCCCTACCAAAATCTGTTGCGTAGTTTAGAATTAAGCGCACAAACAGACAGACGCGAATAGCGACTTTGTTTTATACCATTTAGAGATAAATAATTATCCAATACTATTGTTATAATATATATTTTTTATCTTAAGATAAAAGGAACACGATAATATTAAATGAAACAGCGGCTTTGAAATATAAGTCTTTTATTTGATCACAGAGATAGGTTGATTGGTTAATTACTATTTTCTAAAGATTGAAGTCCTCGATTTCCTATTTACTGATTTGCTGTCTTGTGACAAATCATTTTACACGAGGAACAGATCTTGATTTGAAAAGTGTTGACATTCAGGATGCCAATGTTGTTATGATATCCACGTTTAAAACCTTGATGAGGTTGCTGTTTTCCTTAGTGGTGTCCATGGTGACCGTGATGGGGTGGTCCGTGATGGTGAGATGGTCCATGGTGGTGTGGTGGTCCGTGATGATGTCCTGGTGTCAGATGGATATCAATATGCGGCATTATATGGTGAGGTGGGCCGTGGTGAGGGGGGCCATGGTGGGGAGGTCCATGATGGGGTGGTCCATGGTGGGGAGGTCCATGGTGTGGATGTCCATGGTGAGGAGGTCCATGATGGGGGGGTCCATGGTGATGATGGTGATGTGATCCGTCGTTACCCATCCTGTTTTGAATTACTTTACCTGAAATATAAATTAAAAGATTCATCATTTATGTAAATAAATTAGTTAAATACCGAATACCAATTATAATTTCCGAATGGTTTTTGTAGGTATTATCAACGAATGCAGTTATCACTCTTGACACAGTAATATAATTTTGTTTAATCGATTATTTATAGAACTTCGCGTTAAATTGGTTTTCCAAAATATATAATGACGTAATGTTAAATCATTTCAAGGTTAAAGTAGTTTAACAGTGCCCTCCTAAGGCAAAACAGCTGTCAAGTATATAAATAAAACGAAAACGAATTATTAACAAAAGGTGAAATTATCAAAATAGAAGGCAAATAGTTTTAAAAAGATGTATCATTATTTTATTTGTGAATTTCAACTTAAAATACAAGTATTATTTTCTTTCCCACGTTACAAGATTATTTTACTCGACAAAAAGTAATCAACAATAATATTATGATTTATAGTAAATTCCTACCGTATAAATCGGACGAGCAAATGCCAATGAAACCGTGTAAGGTCTAATACAGCAACTACTGTAATAATTCCGATCGACAAGGTTTTATATTGCCTCCAGCACTATTGACGTGTCGATGAATCATTTTATGAAATTAAGCGCGAAGATCAGTGGCGGCTGGTGGTCAAAATATGTGGGGATTCACCATGCCAGATAATACGTTGGATAGGTAAGTAAGTACATAGTTAAATATCGAAATCAATATCACACAAACGTCATTCCATTTAATATGCCACTAAACAAACCGTTCCTTCTGATGTGGTGGTAAAAGTTCGGGCGTCGATCATGTTAAGCAAAAATTTGCAAATCAATGTGTGTGCCTACGCTTTCAACTTATAACAAAATATGCAAACTTTCTGGCAAAATTCTGTGAGCGATATTGAAAACGAACTACTGCTCTGAATACAGGTACAAATCGCTCTACATTTGTTACCCACACATGTATAGATACTTATTATTATGCGTTATATAACCGAATCGAATTTCGTATTGTGTTATTATCTTATTTTTGTAGATGCTCTGGAATTTTTAGATTGGTTGAAATCAGGGATTGTGTAGCTCTTTCGCACAAAAATTCCGCGAATACATTTGCGAGCTTACTGTTTCTTCGTTCCTTTCCCATAATTCGAGGCTCGGTTCGCGTTTTGGCTCGCAAACGTATACGCAGCATTAGAGCTAGCCGCCACTGGCCAAGATAAGGATATATTATTCCAAATAATATGATAATGATTAATGATTTTCACATGACTTATGACTATGTAGTAGATATTTTTAATTGTCAGTATTTATTTTTTTTATTTCAGTGTCTTGTTACTATTAGTTGTTGCATTGTACCTGATTGCAAAAATATAACCGTGGCCAAATTTATTTGTGTAAGATTTTAAATGCGCGGACCTAAAAGTTAAATGATTTCAGGTTTAAAAAAATACTGTACCGTATATTATGCTTTTCATAACTAAGCATATAAATAAAGAAATGATTTTTCACAAAATATTATTATTTTTGCTTCCGACCCTCCAGTTGCTCCTGCCCGTCCCTATGATCGTCCTTTCGTGTCTTCTTACGCTAAGAAAAGTTCTTGCGCCAGGAAAAGTTCTTGCACCAATTCGGTATTCCGCAACAGGTCTCTTCGGTCTTCTTCTATCTTCTGGGACGAATATCCTCGCTCAATAACTTTAGTACTTCCTCGTCTTCTATTTGGCTCAACGATCAAGTCTGATTGCCGGGTTGCCGCAAATAAAATCTTGTCTGCAATAACCTATGTGGTGGGTGGATGGACCCCACTACTTTCCCCAAGACGGTATAGAAAACTGATGCTTTACCTTCTTCATTGTACACGTCAAGACTCTTTTATTTAATAAAACGAAGATACATTTTATTTTTATGAACGATGCAAATAGATGAGTCTTTCAACTTTAGGTTTTCGTTTCTATTGGGTTCTTGATAATTCGTATATATATGTATACGGCTGCGCCAGTGTAAAATCTTTGATATTTATCAAGGTGAATTAATGATAAGTCACTACACTTTATAATATATTAAACAGATAATAATTCATAATATATTTAACAAATCACAATTCATAATGTAAGGCTTAACGACATCCAACCGACTTGAACGATGTGTTTATTAAAAGGTAAATATAAGTATGTGCAAAATTAATTAATATGTTAAAAATTTATTGATGTCAACAAAACATTGAAAACCTTACAAGATGAAGATATTTTGAAAATATAATTATGAAGTCAAACTGGCTGAATTTATCATAGGATGCGAAAATTGTAGGCCGGTACTCATTTAAAAAAAAATAACATGCCTTCTTTAAAAGCGGTTAGGGAAAGAAGCAAAACAAATGGAGAGAAGCACATTTTTATTTATTTATTTATTTATTAAACGCCATAAAAGGCGTAATAATTTCATACATGAGATTATAAGTACACAGTGGTACATAGGCGGATATTAGTATTACATTTAAGAACAAAACAATATGTATACAAAACGACATTGAATGTGATAAAACTGAAATTTTCTTAAGGCATAGAATGCTACAATAATAGAAAACACTTCATTTAAACAGGATAAAATATACAGAAAAGGTGACTTGCCAACAGATATAATCTAGCAAAATATTATACTAGCGCAAATAGTAGTGAGTTTATTGTTACAATCAAATTTATCATAATGACATTAATGAAATAAAAATAATAAATGTAGATTAAAAAGAAAAAGTTAAAAGTTAATTAACAAAACAAATTAACATAGGCAAAACCAGTTCGTGTGTATACCGGGGATAGTTGGCAGCATAACTTATAAAATGTTCATATGGTTGTATTATAATATAGGACTGTATTTAGGAAAAACGGTAGTAACCTTCAAAGTCTGAAAAAATATTTTTTTCACGTTATTTTTTATCTTGACCACCCAATATACATACATCTTCAAGAATGATTTCAAGCCACAAAAACTTAAGTCTTTGTAAAAATTCAGTTCAAAATTTTAAAATTCAAGTGGTACCTTATAAAGCGAGGGAAAATGATTCAACCCACATCTGTGCCTCAACTATGAATTCAAGTTTCAGTTTATCAAGTGAAAATCCACCTACCATCTCAATTTTCAAACCAAATTAACCATAACGATTTGTCAATCAAACACTGAATTATTGTGTAGTATATAATATTATAGATTCTTTCGATTCTCCCCATCATACATAGACTGTTGTTTTTACAGAGATTTCATAGTAAAAATTAAAACATATAATATGAACATGCATAAAATAGGGTAAGTAACAGAATCAATGGAATGGTGAAATCATTTTAAAAGGATTCATCCCTCAGATTTTACCTTTTATACAAAACCCAAGAGTCCCGACTGCTCCCAATCGTCTGGAGCCAAAGAGACCATGACATACCCAATACGACTATGTTGTTAGGCTGAAGGTATAGGAGAGGGGAATGAGATGGTGAAGAGGAAGGTGGGGAAGTACTTGGTTATTCAGATCTGGTCATCAAACACGCCCAAAGCCATTTAAGCAACGTTTCAATTCTAAATGGTGATCTTACTTACACAAGGACGTTACTGAGAGTATCTTCCACTCTTGAACGTGTCCTTAATTTATTCTCTTAAAAAACTCACTCTTGAAAGGTTTTTCGTTTCTCCTGCAAAATTTTGGTTTAGAGGGTTACTACCTTTTTCATAAACACAATTAAATATATGTACATTGTGAATATATACATAAATATATGCATATTGCTTTCATTTACGAATACATTCATGCATTATCATAATATATAAAAATGACCGCCCAACCGATTCAATGAAATTTTGTGAATGTGTATGTTTGGTTCCAGCTTGAAATATAGGATAGCTTTGGACCCGATGGGTGGCGCTGTTGCCAAGATTTTTCTTTCAATTTTCTCTTTCAAAAATACATACAACCACAAATATTAACTTACCTAAAGAGAAGGCGGTCTGTGGTAGGACAACGGGTGGCGTGGCTCTCCAAACAAGCAGTCCGGGAGGTATAAGTAATATCAAAAAAGCTGAATCAAAGTTAACTGAGCAAGGCATTAAAATCATCAGCCCCCAGGGACGCTTACCAAAGATAGTGATTTATGATGTACCAAAGGGAGATGCCTCCGGAGATGCCGCCCTATTTGAGGAAATTTTTGCTAATAATATTACAGGTAATTGTAACCTAAATAAGGACGACTATTTGCGCACTATGCGCAGAGTCGCACTCTTTGGAAAAAGAGACACACCCACGATGAATATGATCATAACATGTCATCCAGAGGCTAGGAAAGTCCTTATTGATGGTGGCTTGTGCTTCCTGGGCTGGAACGCGTGCAGAGTACGAGATTATTTAGGAGCAACAAGGTGCTTTAAGTGCCATCAATATGGACATATAAGTAAAGTATGTACTCAGGTTCACATCACATGCCGTCACTGTTCTGTTACCGGACATGATTTCGAAGACTGTCCAAAAAAGGCTGAAGCTGCAGTATGTGCAACCTGCACTAAGTTTAATAAGCGCGCGGATCACGTGACCGGTGACAGAGCATGCCCGGCATACAAAGCCGCCATCGAAGCACAAGTTCGAATGACGGATTATGGACAGTAATTCTCCCCTTATAATAGGTCAGATTAACCTGCAGAGGTCCCGGGTGGCCACGATCGAGACGCTGCGGGTCATGACTGACCTGCACATCGACATAATGCTTATCCAGGAGCAGTACACATGGCAAGGTAAAACGCCAGTAAGTCATCCGGGTGCGGTTCTCGAAATTGGCAGCTCACCTGGGGCGGGTGTTCTGATTAATTCTTCGATGGTCAGCCCCCTCCTTTTGGTTGGGCTGTCAAACGAGTTCCAAACCTGTGTCTCATTTAACTTCGGTAAAACTGAAATCATTCTGATATCGGTATACTTTAAATACGGAAACCCGGTCGGACCACATATCTTGTGCTTGACGCGCGCCCTAAATGCGCTTAAAGGTCGTAACATAGTTATAGGAGGAGACTTTAATGCTCGCTCGCCAATGTGGTTTGATAACTGTGACTACCGGACGGAACGATCAGACGCCGTCGAAGACCTTATTGCGGCGCAAGGTCTAACTTTAATTAATGAGCCAGGAAAACTTTTTTCCTTTTCTAACCACTCTGGTGAAAGCAACATTGATCTAACTCTCTGCTCTGGATCAGTTGCAAACAAGATATCAATGTGGACCGTGCACGATTGCGCAATTGCCTCTGATCATAGACTAATTACTTTTAAAGTGGGTGTCAAGAAGACCGAAGCTCCAAGATCCTCCTGGAACTTCAAAACCACTCAGGGGAATTGGGATAACTTTGGGGAGGCGCTACGAGATACTTTACGGGGATTCCGCGAAGTAGCGTCTAGAGATCCGGATAATTTGGGGAATTTTTTTAACGCGGCCGTAGTATCAGCCGCAGAATCATCCTTGGGAAGATCAAACCCGAGGAGGATTTTAAGGACGCCGTGGTGGTCGAATGAGCTGACTTCGCTGAAGGGTGCCTACAAAAGAGCCTACAGGGCCCTGGGAAACTCGAGACGGGTCGGATATACGCCGGAGGAGACGTCCGCCCTCATGGTTCGTCTCAGGTGTGCTCGTAGTACCTTTAAATCGGCCGTCTTTAAGGCGAAACGAGCGGCATGGCATAATTGGGTTAAAGAAGTGGGAAACGCCAACCCGTGGGATATCCACAGCGCCCTTGAAAAAACGGGAAAAGGTTCTGACCGGTATTTAACCAGTATTACATCCAATATTGACGGCAGGGATGTTGAGAGTGTAGATGTGGCTTCTACGCTCAGGACACTTCTGGGCAAGTTAGTCCCTTTAGACTCTGTAATAGGGGAAAGCGACCATCACAAACAGATTAGAAATCTGTCACGGCTTCCGCCCAGGAACCTCGCCCAGGAGGATAATGTGTTACATATAACTGTTGCTGAGGTTGACGCTATTATTAAGGGTTTGGATCCAAAGAAGGCACCAGGCTTCGACAGACTTAATGGCGTAATAGTGAAGAATGTATGGATCTACGCCAAGGAGGAGCTCTTCCAGGTGTTGGACACGTGCATGAGAAGGGGAGTTTTCCCCACAGTATGGAAGAAAGGCGTGCTTCGTGTCATTCCAAAAGGGAATGATAAGCCCCGGACAGATGTCAAGGCGTACCGGCCCATCACCTTGCTGCCTGTATTTGGGAAAATACTCGAAAAACTGATTAGATGCCAACTGCGGAAAACTTTGTCACCACCCAGCGATCGACAATTTGGCTTCGTCCCCGGTATGTCTACGGAGCACGCAATTTCGTATGCGCTTGAATGGGTGAAGGCTTGCCCTAAGAGGTATGTGATTGGGGTCTTCTTAGACATCACTGGTGCTTTCGATCATGCGTGGTGGCCGATGATACTCTCTAAACTAAAATCGCGAAATTGTTCTCCAAGGTTATTCAAGATAACCGCAGATTATTTCAACAACCGTTCTATAATTCTGTCGTACGGGGATGTCACTATTGAAAGGGAGGTAAATATGGGTTGTCCTCAGGGTTCGGCTCTTGCTTCAGATTACTGGAACATTTTGTTTGACGACTCCTCCAGGTTGCCCTTGCCTGAGGGATGTATCTCGGTCGATTACGCTGATGACAAATTGTTTTTGGTCTCGGGGAACAGCAGAAAAGAAGTAGAGTGCAAAGCTGAAGAAGGTTTAAGTGCAATTTTAGAATGGGGTAAGAGAAATCGTTTGACCTTCGCTCCCCAAAAGACCATGGGTCTCCTGATGAAGGGCTCCCTCAATAGAGGGAGAAATCCCTGCATCAAAATGGGAGATTCAGACATCAAATTTGCAAACCACTAGGTATTTAGGCGTTCTCTTGGATCGATCGTCCTCTTTCTTGGCACATGTCAAGAGTGTATCAAGCAGGGCCCAAGCCCTCTTCTTGAAACTGAGAAGGATCTCAACTGCCGAGTGGGGATTGCGTTCTCCAGCGCTTCGCCTTCTATACAGAGGGGTGTATGTGTCGCAAGTCACCTATGCAGCCTCTGTGTGGGAGCACCGCCTGAATAATGTATTGATCCAGTCGGCACTCAAGAGGGGCCAGCGAATCCCCCTGTTGGCACTCTCTGGTGCCTATAGAGCAGTTGCCTCGGACGCTTTGCCAGTTTTGGCCGGCATATTGCCAATTGATTTAGAAATTAGGGAGGTGCTAACAAAGAATAAGCTTATCAGAGGAAGACCTGCTACTCACCTAGGTGTTAACTTAATACCAGGCGGATCTGTGTCTCTCCCTGCTCTTCTTAGAGAGATGCAAGAAATAACGCTGAGTGAATGGCAAGCGCGATGGGACAGGTCAAATTCGGGAAGATGGACTTACTCATTCTTCCCGTCTGTTAAACTCAGAATGGAAGGGGCATATTTAAACCTGGATCACCATGTGACCCAACTTCTCTCCGGGCATGGGGAATTCAGGGGGAGACTTCACAGTCTCGCCCTGTCCCCCCATCCAAACTGCGCATGTGGCAATACTGACCAGACTGCCGAGCATATTCTGTGGCATTGTGAGATTTTGACGGATGCAAGAGAGGAAATGTTGGAAGGTCTGAACGTCATCACAAGACCGGTATGGAATGCCGATCTCGTTTCGAATAAGGTGAACTTTGAGTGCCTGAGGAAGTTTACAAAGGTTTGGGTAGAGAGATGGCCTGATCTTAGAGTCGCTGATTAGATTAAAATCATTCGGAGTTTCAGGTGACATGTGTGACTGCTTCTGGTTTCCTCGGTTATTTTTTTTCCTGCTCTCATATTACCTTCGTTATGATATCTGTTTTATATTTCTTTTTTATTTTCATTTTATATTAAGGTTTGCAATCACCTTTGCATTATATATTTGATTTGTTTTTTGTTTTTGCTGTTTTCTTTTTTATTTTATCTGTTAATGCTTTTCTTCTTTTCATAGTATCTGCTATTATTTTAATTATTTCTTTTGTTATGATTGTTTCTATTTCAGCAGAATTCCATGCGAGACTGACCCCTTGAGCGATGGTAGTGATGACATCATCGCTCAATCCGTCATAATGAATATAATTTGAGTCTTTAATTAACTTGTCCTTTATCATTTTTTTTCTTCTTTCTTTTGCTTTACATATCATTAGGAGTGTGTGCAGTAAGCCGGAACTGAACTTTAATCGTCCTGTACCGTCTTCAACCCGTTTTGGGTGTGAAATAAACCTCGTCCCTGCCTAATCAGACGCCTCCCACACCGGACAAGTGTTCACACAGAGTCGACTGCGCCTCCCCCATCGCCATGGCGGGCTTGAGGAATGGCCGAACAAGCTCGACAACCTTCCGCCCACCCTCCGAATGCCTGACGCTCACTTAGTCCCTAGGGTCTTCGGGCACGCCCCCAACCTTCCCACATACTTTTTCTTCAGGGCATAATCAGGTAATCCGGCGGAGGGGCGCGGTAGTCGTTCTTTGTGTACGGACAGACCGATCGCCATGCACATTCTCGATGGGACTGCCAGGGGACGGGTGTAATACTCTCCGGTAATATTTATATATGTTTAAATGTAGATTCCTATAATATAAACATGAATGTATATGTGTTTCCTTTCTTTTTTTTTCTTTCTCTACAGATGGCCTAGGCTTTAAGCAGTTATTTCGTCCTGTATTATTTTTAGGCCTATTTTATTTTACTATACCTGTTCATATTTTAATATTGTTATTTGTGTTTTTGTGTAATATTGTAGGCATCCTGCAGCCTAACCACTATGCAGGGACATTGGAGGTCTAGATTCATTTTAAAATAAATGTAGAGTCGTTAAACAAAAAAAAAAATTAGAGTCCTTGTGAGAGCCCTGAAGGAGTAACCATCTGTTACTTATACCAGGGCGGGTAAGCGGTGGATAACCTCCAGTGTGGTAGGACAACGTCTTATATTATAAAATGCATTCCAAATGGTTGAGTTAAATCCTAACTGGTTTCAAATCTTTACACTTAATTTGTACAGAATTTTAAAATGTGTTGTAAATTTTTGGTGCCCTGAAAAAAGCAAGTTTCTAATTATGTAACTTATTGTTTCCTAAACACTATTAAAATAAAATAATTGGATGCAATATCGATTTTTTATTTTATTAAAAATTGTAACACATTTTTAAACGTATATTATATATTTATTGTTCTAAATGAAAATTTATATTTTAAGCCATAATATTTTTACTGACCCTCCTTATTCATACCCAAACTACACATGGCCTAACTTTGCTCAAATGCCTTGCACGCCACTGCTCAATAGCTATTATTTGCGTGATGCCACTGATCTTGTTGTTCACTTTTTAAACCGTGATGGGAGGGTTATTATAGAATACAGCAAGGTATACAGCAAGGTACACAGCGCGGGCCATGGTGATGTGGTCCATGGTGAGGTGGTCCATGGTGAGGTGGTCCGTGATGGGGAGGTGCGTGGTGAGGCGGAGGGTGATGAGAGGGTCCGTGGTGAGGAGGTCCGTGGTGAGATGGACCATGACGAGGCATTTTGTATTGAAATATTCTGGAAACGATAGTTTAAAGATTTTGTCATTCATGTAAAATAAAACGAACAGTGAAAATTGTCAATTACCACCGTGTCACTCGGGATAGGGGTGCAGTTATTTGAAGAACTAGAAAAAAGGTTCTATCTGAGTTTCAACTGCATAGAAAACTGTACAATATTTTATGAGAAGTAATAAACAATTAGATTATGATTTATAATAATAATAGGTATAATCCTACCGTCTAAAGCTGACGAGAAAATGCTAATAAAAGCGTGTGAGTTCGAGGTACTATTAATAACTACAACTACCTGAATAATATTGAACGGCTTTATATTACGTCCAGCCTCGATGAATCACAGGTGAAAATAAAAACCAAGATAAGGATATAGTATTCTGAATAATGCGAGAATGTTAGTTATCTCACATTAATGTTGATGTTATCAATGTTTGGTTAAAAATAAATATATATTTGCGGCTTTCTCAAAACAGAATAAATAACTATTTGCGAAAAACTCCCAAATAGACGAACAAGACAAACATGAATTATTATTATTATTGCCCATGTGAAAATTTGTCTACATCGTTATTAAAATAAATTTAATAATTGAGTCTTTTGAGTTCCAGGCGCTGAGAATCTAAGCCGAAACCTCACATATTTTACCCATAATTTTTGTAATTTGTCCATAAATTATGATTAACATCAATTTTATACGTTTTTCTACTAGCTAAAAAGTCTTCGGAGTTGCCAGAGTTTGTCAAAATCAGACTTCCTCTCTTCCTCTTTTTCCGAAGTGTGCAAACTTTCATCGAATATAATAATCTTGGAATAAAACTGTAAATTTTAAAAATCAAACAAACGCCGCCCAAATAAGTCGGGAAAAATTTTAGAATTTCCAAATTTTTTTCCCATACAAAAATATTCTTCCATAGTAGAATATTTATTTTCCCAAACAAACAATTCAACTTTTTTTACCTAAAAACAGTGGAATTTCGAAAAAAAGTTTTTCTTTTTTTTTTACTTGTACTATAATTTAGATTCACCCCCCGAAGTTAGCGCACTTTACCCCCGGACACTCTGTATAGAATATAGAATATTTTTAACTTTAATTTGGTTAATATTAGCAGTTTAACTATTTTCATATTAATTGCATGTTCTGTTTATCGTATTTTAGAATTTCTATTAAAAAATCTTATTAAATAAATTATTTTTAATCTTTTTAATAAAATATATAAATATTTCTTTTTTTGGATTATTTTATTGAACAGTCTACAATTCATCATGCGATAGGTACTTGTTAAAAATCCCAAATGTCAGTACGAATGGTCCCTAGCCCATGAACACCCTCAAATTAGTGCTTTCAAAGTAAGATTTTTTTGTGAATAAATAATAGCAAATAGCAAAGGTATGTTCGTAAATGGCTTTATATTAATTTAGCAAACTGTAACTTTATTTTGTGACAATAATGTTTGACGGAATTGGATTAAAGTGAGTGAGAGATAAAACAAGGAATGGAAATAAAAGAGGCAATCAAACACTCACCGCGAGTTTCCCAGTTCTGAACACGAAAACACCAGCTCTTCGGGTACACACGACCCCAAACACATCTGTCGGTTTATAAATTCAATGACGATAACAAGATGTGATTTACGCGATACCTCGAGGTGATCACGAATCTAGTCCAAAAGTAAAAGTAATTACATAATTCTTATCGCGACGAAAAAACAAAAAGCGCCCACAACAATCCTTTTCTTTCTTCTGCCAGAAAACAATTGCACTCAATTTTTCGCAGTTTCTCTTTTGTTTTTGTCACATCACTAAATTAGATATTGCATGAAAATCATGCTGCATTTGCAAATTTGACGAATTATTAAGAATCACTTCTGATCTTCTGATCCCACTTCCCAAGTTTCATGTGATCTTTGGGTTTTTATATCAAACACTTGTCACCGTTTTATTAGTTTATTTAGACTTGATGTACAGAAGACATTTTAGAGATGCGAGCTTGCTGGCTGACAATACACACACTGTTTTACAATAGACGACAATAATAATAGTGATGGCATTAACATAGTGATGTGACAGTTTTCTTCTTCTATGTCAGCCATACTCAAGCCAAACTTTAATGTACAAGCTTCTTATATATAAACATCTTATAATATGTCAACATTTAACTTCTAAAATCACTCTAATTTTTAAATAAATATTTAATTTTTTACATTATTAAATTAGGCAGTAGGTATATTTACTTCCCTCATAAGCAAAAATGCAGCTCGGTCATAAACATATGAATATTAGTAGACCTGCCCTAAGTGATTAAAAGCGTATTATCCCCACTCCCCATACCGGTTCCATTGGAACCGGCTGTGCTCGCGTATGACCTCAAGTGAAATTTGAAAACGTGACGTCATCATTCTTGTGCGAACTATGGTCGAGGCATCATCGGTTCATTTTACGAAATAACACGGCAAAATGTTGACTTGTACTATGAAAACTTGTAAAAATAGATGTGAAAAAGAGAATAAACCCAATTGTCGTATTACATTCCATATATAAGCATTATTTTACTTTATTTTAAGCATATTCACATCGTATAATATAGATCAGTTTTAGAAACATATTATACTATCACATCGAGAAACGTCTGGACGCGAAACACAAAGCTGGTTGGTTGCTGGGAAGTAAATTATGAACATTTATGAAAGTGTCTTAACTAAATACTTAAACGAAATATTCGACTCTGAAAATGGAACCGAATTTTTTTGCCGAATTTGGACTTCGCAAATTTGTTCATAACGTGGCGAGTAATTTGCGCTCCCATGTAAAAATGTCTATTCATTCAAAAGCAGGTTTTACTTTTAAGAAGTAAATGGTGATATTATAATGCGAGATGCCTATTTACTGTCAGATTGATTTATTGACGAATCACAGTCAGCCTTACTCCCTTCGTTCTTCAACAGTTGATTTTACCCCTCGCCATTATCTTCTCTTCTATTAATTCCTATGTCTGTGAGCTCGGTAATTGTAGAGGTCACATACGACACATTTGACATATATCAACTTATTAAAATAGTAAAAAGTATATGACAAATTATCTAGCAGCCGTTTTGCCGAGGTCGAGTAGGTATGTCCAAAATCTAAATGGATGAAGTAATATTTAGGAAGTGTTGGAGCATGTTAATATCCCCAACCCAAAACGGGTTTTATACCCAAAAAAATTATAACTGAAAAATTATTCTCACCTCAAAGATTATGGTCAAGAATTGCCTAAACGTATAATAAAAACGTGTAATAATCTGTTGTAGATCCTTTCCTACGATCGTAAGGTTTCATCTGGCCCATGCAATATGCGCAGAAGATTATTCTCTATCAGGTGGCACGTTAATCAATTTGTGAGAAGAAGAAAATTATTCAAACTTGCAGATGCCACATTTCAAACACGAGTAAGTGACACGAAAAAGCACGATGAGAAGTAGTTCTATTTTTGAAGCATAGACTAAAACCATCTGTCATGCATTCAGGTAAGTACTTACCAGATTAGTGCACATTATGAAAACATAGAGGTATGAAACCATAGACATATGAATATTAGTAGACCTGCCCTAAGTGATTAAAAGCGTATTATCCCCACTCCCCATACCGGTTCCATTGAGCCGGCTGGGCTCGCATATGGCTTCAAGTGAAATTTGAAAACGTGACGTCATCATTCTTGTGCGAACTATGGTCGAGGCATCATCGGTTCATTTTACGAAATAACACGGCAAAATGTTGACTTTTGATATGAAAACTTGTAAAAATAGATGTGAAAAAGAGAATAAACCCAATTGTCGTATTACATTCCATAAGTAAGCATTATTTTACTTTATTTTAAGCTTATTCACACCGTATTATATGGATCAGTTTTAGAAACATATACTATCACATCACAATGTAGCGATTCTCAAGTGTGCTCATCGTTGTTTACTGGGGTAAGTAAATTATGAGACATTTGTAAAAGTGCCTTAACTAAATACTCTGAAACTAACTACGACTCTGAAATAGAAGCTGCCTTACTTTGCCGAATTTGGACTTCGCAAATTAGTTCATAACGTGGCGAGTAATTTGCGCTCCCATGTAAAAATGTCTATTCATTCAAACGCAGATTTTACTTTTAAGAAGTAAATGGTGATATTATAATGCGAGATGCCTATTTACTGTCAGATTGATTTATTGACGAATCACAGTCAGCCTTACTCCCCTCGTTCTTCAACAGTTGATTTTACCCCTCGCCCTTATCTTCTCGTCTATTAATTCCTATGTCTGTGTATGAAACACAATTTTTGAGGTACTTTTAAATATAAGGTAATTAAACTAAGCGAAACAAATATGAGGTACGTGGTAAAATATCCCAAAGTACCCATATGTAAATCCTTAGAGTAGGTACCTAGGTTATATGATTTACCAAATATTCCAAATCTTGGGTAAGCAGCCTCAACCTGTATTTGCGTATTATTGTATCTTTTGATTTGCTTTAATTTGTAACGAGGGAATCCACATACTTAATCAAAAGAGGAAAACAATAATAATAATACAGTTTGTGTGAAATGTAAGTATTTTTATTGGATCATAGAAATAGGCCAATTTGTTAATTATTCTTTGTAAAAGATTAAATTCATTGATTTGACGTCTATAACAAATCATAGTATTGAAAATTGAAAGACTTGGAAGAGTCCGTGACATGACCAGTGGAAGAGCTCTTGATGTTCCTAAATGTGTTGACGTTCAGGATCCCACTGTTCTCAACGCGTCAGGTTTTAAACCATGGTTGGAATGGTTGAGTGATGAGCTGTCCGGCATTCTTTAATGATGAGGTGGGCCGTGGTGAGGGGGACCGTGGGAAGGGGGTCCGTGGGAAGGAGGTCCGTGGTGAGGTGGTCCATGTTGCGGAGGTCCGTGATGCGGGGGCCCGTGATGAGGTGGTTCGTGATGGGGGGGTCCGTGATGAGGGGGGCCGTGCTGAGGTGGTCCATGGTGGGGTGGAGGGTGATGTGATCCTTCGTTACCCATCTTGTTTTTAAATATTCTGGAAATACGAGTTTGAATATTTTATCATCTTTTAAAAATAAAAGTGGGAATTTAAACATTAGCGTTAATCACACTAAAACACCAGATAGATGTGTTTATAATTTGTTTTTTTCAAAATAACAGGAAATTGTCTCTCGGAAGATAAAACAACTTCACAATAAAACATAAATATTTAAAAACAAACACCAGCAGAACTTCCTGATTGAACTTACTAAAACATAGATAGGAATTAAAAAATATATAGTATCCAAATGAGTAGGTATAAGTAGCTTGTGTCACTTCCCAGTAATTAACTATCCCTTTACAAAAAAATTACGTCAATCTGTCGCTCCGTTGCGACTTGAAAGAAACATTAATTTATCTACAATCTGTGTATATACATAATTTAGTATATAGTAGTTTATTACATAATATAGCAAAAATTATCTTTATATCTATATATATATAAAGATAATATTTATAACAATAAATAATCAAATCGCAGTGCATTCTTACCTTAAACGCCAACGAAAGATTGTGAAGTCTTTAAATGCAACTAGTTCAATGATTTACAAATTGAACAGCGACTTTATTTTATTGACTTCAGCACTATAGCAGTATCGAATAATCATTGATGGAAAAGATAAGGATTTGAAGTACGAAAGATAAGTTTGGTCGATGATTGCCGAATTTAAGTGCACGTAGGTATTGATTTTCAGATTAACAAAAACCCATCAATTTTTACCACATTTCCATTTCTCTCATATACTGTTATAATTCATGTGTTATTTTATTTGTGATTTGTAACTTAACCGATCGAAGCATTTGGAACATCGCGTTTCGGGGAACATTGTTTTGTTTAATAGAAGTGGGAAAAAGAGGGAGATGGGTATGGCAAAGATTGGGATGAATCTCAGAGCTTTTTTATATCAACCCCTTACAGGAGGCATGGAGGAAAATAATTTCTCTCATTGCCTATGTCATCTTTGGGGATGATGTGCAGGGCATGTTTTTAAGTAAATGAAGGAGACGAAGATCTGAGAAGAAAAATATATCAGAGGTGGGTAGGAATCTGGGGGTCAGTTCAATTCACCCCTCCCACTGTGGTGCAAGGAGATGGATCGAAAGAGTCCTGCTGGAGAGGTAAAAATATATCTATTTTTGCGAATAACTTATTGAGCAAAACCTCAAATTTGTAACATTTAATTATTGAAGACAATATTAGCGATTCCTAAAAGAAAATTTGAAACAGAAAAAGATACGGTAACATCTAGGACTCGAACCCAGGACCTTTGCCTTGCCGGGGCACCGCTCTACCAACTGAACTAATGGGACCCTATCTCTTTCGGTCATATTTAAGTGTATCATACTTCGAATAAGAACTACCAACATTGTTTTAATTTTACTAACGACATATTTTTATTGTCGATGTATTAGATGTCGCACATTAAAATTAAAATAAGATATACTTATCTAAAGGCACTGTCTAGATTGCATTTAGTTCGGGTTGAATCTCGCGATCATACATAAATATAGCTGCCAATTAAATAAAAAGATCTCCCTCAACCTGTCTCTAAATCCATCCCGCCAGTACAGTCATCACTTTCAGGACTATTGTTTTACCAGTTGTATAAGTTACTTCTTTCACTTAATTATTTGTTCGTCACAATCTGTCCCACCCCTGTTACAACTGAGCTCACGTGTGGGGCAGGCTGTGAGACTTCCCATATTTTGTAAAATAATGTTTCCATATGTTAACAAAGCCAATAACACCAAAATAATGTAACCAAAGTGTTATTGGTTTCCGATAAAATTTCAAACCTTCTGATTTTACTCAAGATTTTTCTACTTTACTCAATTTTGTCACAACACGCCCCACCTTCCCCTAATATAGTACCTACCTATTGTGTATTTTGAAAGACGATTATTTATATTCAATATTATTAAAAATTAGTAATAATTTTGGATTCTCTTAAAACAAAATATCTCAATTTTCATCTTGGCAAGATAGGTTACGTATCAGAATTTTCACGGGTAAAAACAATTAGTTAGCCCTTCAGGCTAATTTCATGTAGCAACTCATGTCGTATCACAGAAATCGTAGTAACTTCATTACTATTTTATTAAGAAATGTGATCTAAACGATTTTAGAAAGAGAAAACACCATGCTTTATATTCAAATCTAGAAGTTAACTACAGAAAAATGAAAACGTGCACCTTTATGTAACCGGGACCGAGATACCGACCGCAAGCTTAAAAAAACTTATGAGTCTTTTATTAAATATTTTTATATGAAACGACAAATAGTGGGGTGACTATAATGTTTGCAATACATTTGTCTAATAAAATAAGTTTTTTTCAAATATTTCAGTGTAAGTAATTTTAGTTTTAAAAAAATCTACTGTGAGCGATTTTTTTTTGTTTTCCGTCAAAATTTTAATTTTTGTAAAATGTATGTATATTTTTATTAATAAAATGTGAGAGCGTATCATGTTTCTAAAACTGTTTTTAGTTTACGGATAAGTTCAGAAGTGTTCCATTTATTTTGATTTGATTGCAAAGCGGAAATATTCCGACCGACTGACAGAATATGGCTGAGGCTATAGATGGCTATACTATAGCTTCTTCTCCTCAGAGTAAAACAATGATAATTGCGTACCGTACGTCGTACTAGTACTACTACTAGTACTAGAACTCCCATTGAATAAGGAAATACGCGTTAGGGGCATGGTTTGGCAATCAATTCGTCAATAAGAATCAATTCAAAGGTATAATAGAATAATAGAAAATAGAATAGGATAGAATTCTTATTTTCGAAAGTATAAATATTAATATTTTGCTTTTAATATCGCATTTCACCATCAGGAAGCCTAATCAGTCTTTTCACTTATCACACTCGAGATTAGAATTCATGTCGAGAGATAGGCAAATTTGTTCCGTGCTCCGTGCGTAATTGCGTATCTCTCCCAGGGTCGGCCCAGTACAGGCGTAATTGGAGTAGTCAAGGAGCCAAGGTGCTGATAATACCTAACACCTAATGCTTCGTTTACATTTGCGAGCCGAACCACGGAAGTATGAAAAAGCAACGAACCAACCCCAAGCAGCAGTTCGAGCTATGTTTACTGAATGTATAAATGCACCATTTGACTCAAGGCCCGCCCTGATCTCTCCACGTTACCTGGGATAATGTTTAATGTGTAATAAATAAACTAAATATTTTACTCGATTTATTCATTGGTGGAATAAGTTAGTATAAGTTTATTTCCAGGAAGTATTCACAGCAATATTCAATTTATTTGTTATCATCACTGTACACAAGAGTTAATTTGTTTAAATACAACATAGAAGTTTTCAGCGGTTCTGCCAGCCGGGATTGCCGGGATAGTGCGGGTACTGGTTTGGTGGTCCCGGATTGTAGTTAGGTCCGTTGTTCCAATTCGGCCCATGGCTGTTGTGTGGAGGCTGGGTCAGCTGGCCATGGTCAGGAGGAGGGTAGAAACCGGGATTGGTCAGCTGACCGTGGTCATTGCCAGGGTATGAGGGCAGGGGCATTGGGTTGTGCTGCGGGGGGTAAGGGTAGTTTTGCTGGGGGTAGTTTGGGTTTGTCAGCTGGCCATGGTCATTCGGCGGGTAGCCGTGGGGGTTGTTTGGGTTGTAAAATCTCTCGTCTCCCATTGTGAACTGTAAGAAATAAAGTCGAGTAAGTCATCTAAATATATTTGGGCCCTGAAAGAATCTGTTGGGAATCGACCTTGCATAAAATATTTTTAATTTAAATCACAAAACAAATAGATAAAATATTTTCATAGAATTACTCAATATGTTGTCATTTTATATTTTCACGCCCCTCCAATAGTTAAAAGCCGTCCCTACAGGTTTTTTTACTGGTACTACAGATGAACGAAGTAACTCTCTAAAAACATATTTTATGTTTACTTTGACATTACACTACGTACTTCTTAAAAATAAAAATATCGAAATTAATTCCTAAACATTAGGACTGATTAAGAAAAGTTATACAACCTGGAGAATAATTAACAAAGCAATAGAACCGATATTTCACAATTCACATCGTGTTCTAAGTTTAGAATGGTATCACACAGAACAATCAACGTCAAAACGAATTCCATTAGAATATGTGGACAATTTTTAAATATATCAAACAAATAACTTAAAATTTCAATAAATTTAACGTACCTTAGTTGACAGGCGTTGTAACGTGGCGTCTAATGAAGACTTGTTCAATAGTAGATTCCTTTTATCGATACGTTGAAAACAACCTTATTGAAGGGGGCTTATCTTTGTGTCCACCGGCTATCTATTTCAAAATATATCTCAGATAAGAGAGTACCCGATTCCAACTCCGGTAAACACATCATACCTGCTATCACTGCCAAGTCATCATTCTTCTAAATCCTACTTACAAAACAGCTAATCTAAGGACTTAATTATGACTAATTTTCTTTCTAAGAACAAATGGAAATAATATTTGAAAATAGTCACGTCCCATTTATAGACAAAAGACTGACGCCTGTTGTTTCCAATATTTTCTAATGACGGCTTTAGATTTGAATAAGGAACTCCAATGATAAATATTATGGCTTAAAATATGTATATTCGTATGGATCACAAACGGTAATTCTGAATATATTTATATATAATTATTGAAGACAATATTAGCGATTCCTAAACGAAAATCTGAAACAGAAAAATCAGAAAAACATACGACAACATCTAGGACTGGGTTCTAGGACGTGCGTTAGTGTCCTTGATGTGACCGTATCTTTTTCTGATTTTTCTGTTTCAGATTATCGTTTAGGAATCGCTTATATTGTCTTCAATAATTAAATATTACAATTTGAGGTTTTAGTGACTAAGTTATTCCAAAAAATATTTATTTATATATTATTACACGTAGAATTTATAAATCTACTGAATTTGGTACTATTGAATTTTCTTATTGATCTGTGTGAGTAATATATCTATGGTCATTAGGGTTGCCAATTCGTAGAGAATTCCCCAAATTGATGGTAATTTATAAGATATTCAAGAATTGGTTTTGAAAATGCGGGGATTCTGTATATTTCTTGATTATCCAACCATATTGAAAAATAATATTTTCAATAAATGTGAGAACGCACTACATTTTGTTTTCGTTTACAGCAAATTTAAAAAAAGTCTATTTTTAAAGACTGAATGAAAGAGGAAATCCGAATAATAAAAAAAATCTAATTTCATTACAATTTTTTTTCATTTTAGAGGTAAAGTGACTTGTAGGGATTTTGAAAATCTCTTCATCTCCTGTGATAATTGTGGAACATATGCATTGGCAACCCTGGTCCCCATTCACATTTGAACCAATGAAAATGTTTTAATCCAGGTTTTAAAACATTGGTAAATTGTTCATCAGGTGCGGTCGTGGTTGCATTTTTGCACTTTGATTCAAAGGGATAACATTAGTGACGAGATGATAACATTTTACCTAATGTTCTTGGATGTTAAAAGCCATGTACAATACAGCGCCGTACACAAGGACATTGGACAAGTAAAGGCACTATCTTCAAACCAATCATAAATTCCTTTGAAACGTTTTCTATAAACCAGTTCAAATCGAACCGCAAGAAATTATTTTATGAACGCAACACAATAGTCTGCACATGCGCGCAAAGTTAGAGCTATGTTGCTTAGCTGCGCCTGATTCATCGACGAGTTAACTACGCACAGCCATTTTCCCTATTTTAAAATCAGAAAGTTTTCTACATGAAATTTGAATCGTCAGGTTTATTTTATTTATATTTATTTTAACTTAATAATTTTATCGTAAGATTGATATAATATATTTTTTTATGAAATATATAATTTTTTTTAAATGTACTGAAATTTTTTCTTTAGCTTGAGTTTTAAAAAAAAATTCGACTGAGTTCCACGACATTTTCTTACTTGTTCGAAAACACATCTTAAAATTAATATAAAAACGTTAAATTTATGTCCCCTTTTTTCTCCTTTTTCTAAATCGAGCGCTTTCTTTTCAGGCAGTCTTAGTGACTCGCTCTAAAGGAAATGAAGATTAAGAGAATAGAACTACATATTTATAAAATTTAAAAAAATAATAGTTTTACAAGTTATCGTCATTTTACAGTTTAAGCATAATTTAATACAACATATTTTTTTACATAATTTTGGTATGCCTACTACAAGCACCTGACCCAGCACAGAATCCTAATTAGGTATTTTACTGAAAGGTTTTCTTAGGTATTCTCCTCGCAAGCATTTTTTATCAGAATATCAAATAAAAATATTTTTGCCGCCTTAAATCGATTATTTGGCCTTGGGTGGGCGGGTCAGGCCTTTAGAGACTGTTCATCGGTGAAGTTACGGGTCACGTCCATATATTTTATGCGTTTTCGGCCTATCCGAAAAATTAAAACGTTGAAAATTATATTAACTAATAAATTCATTCATTAAATTTAATAAAATGATCTGATCGTAGAATCATTTCCGATTTAACCTGGTATAAAATCATTAATTCAATGTTTGATACCCCTGATTTATTATAATATGTAATCTCTTTTAATACTCCAAGCAGGTCAGTTACAAAACAGTACCTACCATATTATTGTAGCAATTCTATATCAACGTCCCAATATTACATTCCTATGCGACGGATTCAACAGCTAGGAAACAAATACTCACATGTTGTTGATATATTTAGTACATCAATTTCAATATATAAGCATACATTATTGAAGTTTTTTTTTCATCAAGTAGGGGAATATTTTGATAAAGCTATTTAAATTGACAGTATTACAGTATTTTGCACGTTTACATTATTTTGTCGGCTGCAAGAAAAAAATTAATTTGGATTTTTTATTTATATATTTTATACCTACATACTGTGTGGATCAAATTCAACAATATTTTTATATTTATATACGAACAGTCATTTCCTGCACTATTTACGGTATAATTTCTTAAATAATGTTATATATGTATGTAAAAGCCTTAATAGGCGTAAAATAAATAAATAAAAACTTGCAATGATAATAAGTCATTAATAAAAAAAAACTTTAATTAATAAAAAAAGAACCGTTGAATCGGCTGAAAGTACCCACCATTTTTCACCTCATATTAACATAATAGAATGATCACGGAGTAAGAAAGTACAAGTATTTTATTTAATTTACTTTATTTCACAATTAACCTTTAAATACCGACGTGCTTTTTGGTTCACATAAGTGCGAAAGTCGTAGAGTCGTTGAACGTGTTAACTTTAAATTGCTGAGGAATATGTCGGGACTGAAAAAGATTTTCAAAATCTGATCGTTTCGCAGTCCGGGGAAAAGATTGGGACCTCCTAATGTCCATATATTCCAAGTCACTGTTTTTCATTTTATTTTTGTATTTTGAATTATTTTTATAAGTTTGAGTTAGAAATTTCAGTTACTTGGTTTTATAAACGCTAGGTATGTAGGAACTTACATTAATTACAAACCTGTTGTCTTAAAAATGTGTAATTTTATCAAATCCGCACCAATTTATTAAATAAAATATACATTTTCCAAGAAAAAAAGCATATAAAATTAATATAAAAAACCTAGTCCACCAGCATTCACTTGCGGTTTGAATTCTTTCCGTGAAAAGGGGCTTATTTTATCCGCTTCTGATAAAATCAGTACGGTGTAGCCTGACCCTAAGTTTCATCGCAGCAACTTAGGTTTCATAGCATCTTAAACTAATCATAAGGTAGAAACAAGATACATTATTTTTCCATTCAGTTAATATTACGTATACGTAGGCATATACTTGTATTGTTGATTGTAGCACATACATCGATCAAATATCGATGAGTACCTATTTATAATTTGTTTATGTTAATAAATAATTAATAAATGGAACTTAATTGGTTTATTTTATATTCATTTAAAAATGTAATTATTTCATAAATAACTATTTGTTTCGTAAACGTAATAAAGTAGTAATGTCATCTTTTAAATAATACTTTATTATAATCTTTCAAATTGTTGAAATATTCACAAAGTATGGATATTAATTTCTTCTCAGTATTTATTTAATCCAGTAATTTAAAAGCCTCATTTAGCATTTTGTTTAGTGTCGGTATTTAATTATATCCAAGGGTCAAGACCTCGTAGGATGGTTTGCTAAGCTCTTGTCCTCTGAATGGGATGTAACAGCATCCGTGGGACGAATGTACCTGAAATATTTAAAAATTGTTTTTCTTATCCAATTATAGTAAAGAAAGAATAAAACTTGCCTGGTTTCTCAAGAATACTATATAATCATATATTTTCCCTCGGGGCCTGTTACATTCGAGAATGCTGTGTGGAGGGTATTTTTAAGTTAAGGAAGGAGAGAAAGTTCTGGGAAAGAAAAAATGATATGAGAGTCTGGTGTGTGTCCAGGAGTGAATTATGAATTCATCCCTCCCAGTGTAAGGCGCAGGGCCGGAGAGATCGGCTCTAAGGGTCTCAACCGGCCTCTCCCAATCTGGCCCTTCACTAGCAGAGAGGCAAATGCATCCACCACAAAGACCTGGATAATCCTCACCCCATAAAACCAGGGCATCCCTGTTAAGTCACCAAAAGTAGCGAACCGCTTGAGCTGGTTCCGACACCCACCTCCCAAATTGAAACCATTAGTTTTGTAAGCAAAATAAATATAAATAATATTACTAAGTCCGCTCGTTAACAGATCGTAACTTGAGCAGGAGGACCAAAACTTGCTACAAATACCAAATTATTTGGAGAGATACATCGACAGTTAAATTAAGAATAAAAGAAGCTTGTATCAGTGGTATACCTTTCCAGGAATGAGAGATCCCTCGTGGTAGGCCCTGGCGGTGAACAGGGTTTCGCCTGTCTTAGTGTGGCCCACAGGAACAGCTCCCGGAGGTACACTTCCATTGCCGCTCGGGACCCAGTTCACGCTCGGGGAGTTCCTGCAGTACAGCTGGAACCATCATAATGCAACGGATTAGTCTTAAGTGAATGAGGAAATATCTAAATAAATAAGTACTGTATGGTTTGAAGAGATTATTTTCATTTTATTATTATTTGTAATTGAGTGAACATAACAAAAAGTGATAAGTATTCGAATGAATGCGGGGAAAGCGTCCAAGATGGCTACCACGCTCCGCATCCATACCAAGGTGCTGCATCCAGTTATCATCTACCTACGTATTTATAAAAGGAGAGTGTCTGTGGCCAGTAGCGGGCGGGCGGGCGAGCGGACACCGAGCGGACGGCGTGGATTTGATTTTCATATAAATCTCTAGTTTTATTCCGAGATTGATGAAATTTTGCACACTTGACCTTGAAAACAGGAGCCAGATCACTGTCTACAACTTATTTCGAAAAACACCTCGTAGAACCCGTGCAACGTAGGGGACGTAAGCTAGTTGTAGTATTTGCAATTACCATCATTGGTAACGGCTCAGTTTTTGCCTTGGTTTTCTAAGCCCGTCGTCTCACCGGCTCGGTAACGGTAAGTAATCGACAAACAAGAGACCAGGGGCAGCTTTTGCTGGAAATTTTAGGCATATTATTCAGAAACTAAATGTCTACTAAGATGCTGTTTCAAGGGTAAGTCTTTACCGCTTATACTCCCCTGTGACCTCTCGCTCTCCTTGTCATAAATGACACATGTACCAGAAACAAATGTTACATTGGACTTCTAAGCGACAGGGTAATATTAAATATTTATCAATCATTCTATTTATCTTATTCCAGTATTGTCTTTGTTCAGATTTAGAAGTTTATCTTGAATTAGTCAGATTAATAATCATTTTAAAATAAATACGCTACAAAGATAAAGATATCATCCGAACAGTCTGTCACTCAAATATGTAGGTACCTCAATGTTATGGACAGGAATTTCGGTCATGTTGTAGCTGATGTATGCACTCCTGTGACGCGGTAGCACCTTGCAGGGGAGGAGGTCCCCATCGTGCCAAGTCCTGCCGAGGTAGATCGGGGTATTGTCATGACCCTCGTGACCTGCCTGCACTGCCTTATAGAGCAGGCTGTCGCATGTGTGACTGGTGGTAGGTACCCATGAATATGCGGCTGAAAAGTTAGATTATTTCGTTGTAATATTTTTGTTGCTTCGTTTCTCTGTCTCCCTGGAGAGCTGTATTTTGTTATTGAAGTCACAGAGGACTAATTAAGTCCAATTTATTAGTGAAATAAATATTTACTCTTCTTGCAAACATGGACTTAAAGACACGGAGAAAAGTTACTGATATGAAATACTGTTAATTTATTAAAAATCTTGTCAAATTATTCGTTTTCCTGTTAAAATGAGACTGCAGGCCTTGAACGAATGAATTGAGCTCCTTACAAAGTATCAGTCAAAAACGTAATAAGCGTTTTAGTAGAACGGGGATCACATGTTCATACAAATATTGATATTGATATTGACATACTGATAGTGTCGCGTTTAGTCATGATATTTCTTACGAAAAGAACGCGTGTTCCCAATATATTCTGAATGACTAATATTTTATCCGGAAATTGGCATGCTATCACAATATCATTTTTCTCCTTGCACCAAAAACATTGTGAATACAATGGCTACTAAAACGATAAACTACACAGGTATCTCCTTGAGTTAATGTGTAGATTCAGAGCAAAACAAAGGTTGCCGACACTACCATCACAATCTCCAAGCTCAAGTTATGACCATTGAAGAAGAAGATAATACATATTAATAAATCTAAACGTAACATGATGTTTAACCAGACACATAAAATAAAAAGGTAACGGTCGAAGCTGGGAATCGAACCCAGGATCTCTGTCTTACCGGGACAAAGCCTTTAACCATTCGGCCACTGAGACCGTTGATTTTTGTCGATCATGTATCTCAATCCTAGTATTTCCAATAGTATCCTCAACTAAAAGCCGTTCTATATATTCTTCTAATATCTTTGGTTGTGACCAACGGAAATTAAACATTATAGGAAGCGTTCGTGGTTATTAAAATAAATCATAATTGTAGGCAGGCAATAAATGAGATTTCCTTACCAACTAAAAAGGCCGCCGACTTTTCGCTTGTGCGAGAACTAGATGAGAACTTACGCTTAGCCACAAACAATCGGTAAAACTGGAGACACGGTTAAAGGGAAACCTGGCTCCAAACAAGAAAAGAAGGGTGATTCAATTCTCATAATGTGTAAGACCTATTTACAACAATTGTAATAATTATATTTGAGATTATCGTTCATTTTGTAGATCAATGTAATAATGAAATTGTTTGTTTCAGTGATTAACAGACGATGTTTTTAACAATGTGTGATAAATAATTTTATTAATAATCTAACATATTAAAATGTTTTTACGTAAATTTACGTTCCTTTCTTTTAATTTAATTTACGTCATTCAACTAACCATAAACTGGGCTTTTACCAATATTTATTTTTGAGTGGGCCTATTCTTGACTGAACTGTAAACAGCATCCGGAAAAGGGAGTTTATGGTATAGTTACATAGCATTTATTTAGTTTCTTATTCAGATTTCATTTTGATACCATTATTTGTTGCATTTGTATTAGAAGTTAATGCGGTTTTCAAAAAACTTCTGGCCTTTTATTTCAGTCAATAAACCTTGACAACAATAACCTCCATTATTGACACTTTTGTGAGGGTGGCAACGGCTAGAAAAAGACTCCCAGCATTATTTTCTTCCAAAAATGTGTAAGGGGTATTAGACATTCTATGCAAGAGATTTCAGTGTAGTTTTAGTGGGCGAAGTATAATATATTTGAGCTATTACCTGAGGGATCTTGGGGATTGTAGCCCGGAGCCGATGGGTTGTACATGGTGGTCTGGTGGACAATGGGCGTCGGTGTATAGCTTGGGGGAGGGGGAGGAGGGTTTACGGTGGTATGGTGTACGATGGTAGCGGGCACCACTACTTGGGGGTGGAATGTGGGATGGTGGTGGTGATGATGACTTTGGCCTCCCCCCAGTGTAAAGCCGATTGTAAATTTTTTATCTGAAAAACAAAAAGTTTAAATTGAGTACTTGACAGTCATGTAATATTATATGTTTTCACTAATAAAATGCAATGCGTCGATAACAATTTACAGTAGATTGATCAATTATGAACTTGCTTAATACAGGTCTTCCCCAAAATTAATGACAAAATGTAGATAGTTATCTTTTATCTGAAAAATAACATTTGTATTATGAAGTGAGCGCTTGACAATCAAATGACAGTTGTTGCCTAATTTTTTTATTCCACAAAAATATCAGTTTTACATTAATATTAAATTATTAGTTTGTAATATTCTTCATTTATAGTAATTAGATTATAACCCTCTTACTAACACAAGTGTTTAAAATTTTACACAACTGATCAACAACTATTTACCATACATTAATGTTTGTTTATCAATTGTGCAAAATATAAAACAAGTTTATTATAAAGTCTGTAAATGTATAACATACATAATAAATGCTTTATTCATTTTCTGATTGCAGATTTCCTCGATTTGCACATTCCTCTAATTTATGTTGTGTTGTAATTATTGCCGATTACATGTCCATGTCCGATAGCATTCCATTGTGAATTTCGCTATCTTGTCAGGCATTCTGTTTACAATAATTCGCATAGTTTTCATATCATATATGTACAGGAACAATTAATTGAATCTTATTTAGCTATTTCGTTAAAATATTGAAGAATTTGTGCATTTAGTGAATCTTACAAAAGTTATAAATTCTTTCGTACGACCAACACAAAACATATGCTTTTGTTAATTTGCAACTGCTATTTACTTATGATTCATAAAATGAAGACTACACAACTGATATAATCTTCAGTTAGCTCCATATGAAAGCTACCGGAAAGTTTTTGATTGTGATTTTTTTTTGTAAATACGCAGGTTATAATATCGTGGTTATGGAGGGTTACTCCAACGCCACGAATAGCCAAACTTGTCGCAATGTCCTGACCATTTAAGAAAGCGAATTAAAATAGTTATTTTCAGGAAATCGGCAGGTGACATTTTGAAACCTTTAAAGGTTGATTGATAAAAATAATTTATTTTGTTGATAATATGAAGCTAAACTGTTTGAATCGTGTTGTAAGTTACAATTTTTTTAGTTTGTTATTGATTTGTGATAGCTTAGCGTTATCGGGAAAAAACTGAGAATATTAATTTAGATCATTGCCTTTACGTTTAAAATAAACAATAGTGGTCTGGGATTCGAACCCAGAGGGATGCCCGTGGAAATTTAGTTAAAGCCTGATTAAACACAAGTAAATATGAAAAATAAGACTTTATCGGAATGAACAAACTGGAAAGGGGGTAGAAAGTGAATGTTTTTCAATATCAGAATAATTATAAGAAAACCTTATGTAAGTACTTACATGAATACAAATAAGGTGTATATGACGGCACAGTATGTCAAACCAGATTGATGATTAGTCAAAGATTGTGGAACGACAACTCATAAAAACCTGTGCACACGATACCACAATGTGATAATTTTTTATCATTATACATATTAATCTCTTGCATCGATATTTTTTTAACTCTCTAGGTAAATGTGCAATTTAAACGGTTAAAGTTAGACGACAGATAGTGGCTGTACCTTTTATATTTTGCAATGTACAAATACTTAACACTGATACCGATGGCTTAATTGTAAAATATGTAAGAGATTAAGTCGTAGTTTTTAATAGCAAGACCATACGCGTGTAGGTACTAAACTAAATAAAATGCATGACTCCTCGGTGGAAAGGTGTAAGTCGAATTTGCTGCGTTTGTATGAATGAAGATGGGCTAATTTAACAATATCAAACAGTTGAATTTACCTCTGTGTCCAGACATCTTTTGTATTTTTAAAATATATTTAAGTGTTAACAACAATCACGGCACTTACAATATTTTCAGTGTCGACAAAACGCTGTTTAGTGAATACTGAAATGTTATCAATCCGCTCCGAGATAATATTTACCGAACGAGGAAAATTCACTAAACTGATAACGATAAAATCCTATCATGAATTGTCTCAAAAAATGTATCATTATTATTATGTGACGTGTTTCACACAACTTAAAAGGTACTCCCCCTGTATGACAAGTTACTCCATCTATGAATATAATGCTGTAATATAAATTATTATGGAAATAAAACAAAAACAAAAAATATTATTTAGGCATACAATCACTGTCATCTTCCTTTACCGTAGAACGCTCTGAATGGACATAATCAATTTAAAAGAAGTGTTCGTTTTGAAGCGATTTATAGCTTTCGCCGTAAATTAATAAAGGAAGAGAAGAATAAAAATAAACTTAAATACTGGGTATACCCCAAGGTTCTTAGAAAATGTATTCTTAAGATAGTTCACTCCTCGTGACGTAGCTCGAAGTTCTAAAACTATAGATGGTAGGTACCTGAAAAGGTTGTCAAATTCTGAATTTACACGGAGAAAAATGAGTTTGGCTGATTTGTTAAAATCCTGTCAAAAAGGTGATAACAAGTAATTTCCTAATAAAATATGAGTACATCCAGAATATATCGGAACTCGTGTTCGTACAACTGCACTTAGTATCAGAACACATTATCACAAATCCTGTGATAATGTGTTCTGCTACTCGTGTACGTAAAGTAATGTTTTTTCCGAAAACCAATTTGTTCGTCAAGAAGGGTCTTATTTTGCTCGTGATGAGGCAGATATCTGTTCAGGATGACTTGCTGTGGCCGCGTAGTAGGCAGGCGTTAAATATTTTTACAATGTATATTATAGCGGTAGCGGTAGGTGTTTTAGCAGGATATTATTTATTTGGTCTTCGGTTTGTTGGCTCAGTTATTCCACCGCTTCTGCCACCAAGTTATTTGTTTCCGGGTCTTCCATCCCGTTTGTGGTCGCAAATGCTTTTTCAAATCCGTCAGCAAATATATTCGCCTTTTCTTCATTCGAGAGTGCCAGGACCGAGACTCGGGCACATTCAGGGGCGGGATACTGTTATCTTGGTGTCGCAGGGCCTTGGACATTCTCCATATTGAATTGTCCAGAGTACTGAGAGATTTCACTTTCTTTGACCACAGAGTATTTTTCGACATTGCCATTTCTTCCTTTATTTCCCTTCCGAGAGAATTTAATGCTACTTTGAAGTATCTTTCTCGGATATTGTTGTGAATCCTGCGTAGTCTATTTTTTCTGTGATCAAGAATTTTATGTGAAATGTGTTTTATTTGGAAGGGTTTAATTTTCTTATTTTTTAATACTATTTGTAAGTATCGAGACGGCTTCCTCTATGCCCTCCGTTATTGAAAAGGTCTCGGATGTTAGATAAATCTCCTCGTTAGTAAATTTCTTGAACCCCCTGCAGTCGGCGTTTTTTTAAACAAGTTGTGTTCTTATTATTCTCACGTGATTACCACCTATCAAGAAGCTACCTACTGTTAGAGACGTTGATGTTATATTTTTTGCCAGTGCAATATCGAGAGTGAATGGATATTAACATCTTGAATCGTGACATGTTGGCATGTCCGGTTCGACAGTTCTATATTCCTGATTCTATTAATATTAGCTCTTAAATTATTCTAGTATCTATGTATGTTTGGTAGATCACCTCTTATGAGCACTCTCGTATCTATTTCACAGCAGTTTGTTAAGATCACCTCTTGTGATGTTGTCATTGATTGATGATGAGACAATCGTGCGCATCTGGTTACTTAAATCCTGATAACGGTGGCTTCCATGTTCTCTAGTACTGGGGTGGATAACCTCGTTGTTTGGAGTCCCTGGCGGGTGAGTATAGCAGTGGCGCATGCTTTTCGATCTGTTGTAGTGGCTCTGTCATTTATGTGTCTTTCGAATCTCGGCACTCTGATTCGGATATCTTCTTTGAGATGAGTCTCGCTGAGTAGAACGATGTCAATCTGTTGGCTGTTGGTAAACTCTATTCATTTTTCTATCTTTGTTTGGATGCTACAAGCATTCCATATTAGGATTTTTACCTCTGGAGCCTCCTTATCCATTTATGGTATCTGTGGGAAGTTCGAATATACGTTTAAAGATAGGAAATCAATTCCATATTAAAAGATAATTTATAAATTGTTACAATATTTAAAAAAAGACTAAACCTGACTTACGTATAATTTATCCATATATTTCAAATGTTCTGTTAGTTTGAGTCTTTATTAGATAATAATATATTGTACAAATTTGTTGGTCAACTTTGGCGAAATCGATTAAAGATATTGGCATAACAATGATTAAACTAGCAGTTAAAAACCCGCTCCGCGGGTTTTTTTCTGCTAGGCCCTGCGGGCGGCACTTAGTTGGGCTTCGCCCAGTTTAAGTGATACTAACAACAGTTACATTTAATAGGTAGATATTAGGTCATTCACAGAGAGATGGTGAGTATATATTGTTAAAAAACGGAACAGGAAGGCGTTTAGGCATAATAATAATGACAGTTGTTCAGGTAAAACTTTACCTTTCCCGAATAATTGCCTAAATGGCTAAAGGTAAATTAATATAGGTAAATATTCGGAATCGCTGGTCACGGAAAATAGGAAATATTTTTAAATAATACCTTCTGATTTACCTTAATTACCATAAAAGGAATCGAACAGCATTTGGGAAAATTTTAATTTTAGCATTTTAATTTTTAATTACGTAAAATGAAAATTCGCTTTCGCTGTATGGGATGACAGCCTGAATAATTTCTGTTGATAACATTTTCTTTTGTCGGTATTCCTGAAATAAGCGGCTAGAGACAATTGAAAAACGTAAATTAAAAAAATATAATGTAATACAATATTCCGGCAAAATAGTGCCTACTTAGCACAAATGATTTATTTAACTATTATTTTATTTAACCTCACCTATAATAACCTAACCTAACCTATAATAATCCAGCCTAACCTATAATAATCCAACCTAACCTATGTCCTAACCTAACCTAAAATAATCCAACCTAACCTATAATAATCTAACCTTACCTAAGCTTACCTCACCTATAATAATCCAACCTAACCTAACCTATATCCTAACCTAACCTATAATAATCCAATCTAGCCTAACCTAACCTAACCGAACCAATCCTAACCTAACCTATCCTAACCTAACCTAACCTATACAAATCCAACCTAACCTATAATAACCCAACCTAACCTAACCCATAATAACCCAAACTAACGTTACCTAACCTAACATAACCTGACTTATCCTAACCCATAATAATCCAACTTAATCTAACCTTACCTATAAACTAACTTGAACTATACTAATCCAACCTAATCTAACCTAATCTAGCATAACCCAACCTAACCTATCCTAACCTATAATAACTTTTTTTTAAATATTTCCTTACTTGTAAAAGAAACCAAAATACCAAAATAATATTTGCATAGAGTAAATTATGGTAAAAATTCTAGACACTCATATCAGGAATACCAAAAAAAGAAAATGTCATCAATAGAAATTATTCCGGCTGTCATCCAATACAACGAAAGCAAATTTTAATTTTACGTGAATAATCACGTAAAACAAATAAAAAATAATTAATTCATTAATTAATAATTAATAATTAATTAATTAATTAATAATTAATAATTAATTAATTCACGTAATTAAAATGCTAAAATTCAAAAATTACCGAATGCATTCAGATTCCTTCTATATTAATTAAGGTAAATCCGAAGGTTTTACTTAAAAATATTTCGTATTATCTTTGTCCAGCGTTTCCGAATAATACCTTAATATATATTATATAAATATTTATACCTGGCAAAATGATTGTTTTATTATACATATAAGTACATGTCAGATTAGAGATTTGTTGGCTAATTTTACAATCAACGAAGCGTTTCTATCTTCCGATTGTCTTTCATGTTATTTTATTGGGTTGGCAGTGCCTATACTTTCGCGTATATCATATCGGTGTTCTGTCAAAATAATGCGAAATTATTATTTACGTAAATAATATTAAATATCAATATTTTTCAAAATCGTACATGCAAAGAGTTGTTGTTTATTGTCATTAAGTTGAATCAAATGTTTGTTTTAGAAACGATGCCATTGCAAAGTTTAAATAAACTTCCAGAAGAAATCTTTTTATTTTGCATATTTAAATATTCGCGCCAGCCACTTTCGGTTCGTTCTTTCACCGCCAGAGGAGCGCTTTGTCGGCTATCTATTGACACGGTGCGTATCGGCCATGTTGAATGAACGCGTGCTTTTTTCGTCAAACGTCAAACGTAATCACGTAATTGTGGATAATTTTCACTGTAATGTAATTAATCCAATGGATCATGAACTTTCTAAAACATATTTTCTTCGATATTATCCAAAAATTGTATGAGCAGAAACGATATTTTTGAATAAATATCGTATTACATGTGGCGATTCTATTTTAGTATGAAATCGTGTCTTAATCTTTAAAGTCTTATTTAAACACAATTTGAATTTGACCAATCACAGGGCCTACACCGTCCAGACGCTGGAGTATTAATAATATCAGATACATTATTTTAATTGCCATAATATGATATTATGTACTTTCAAAAATAATGTGATAATGTGAACCTCACTGAGTATATAGCGCCCTTCGTGGCAGCGTCTTAACGCGTCCTCCAACCGATTTTTTTTTTTAGTATGTTCAAGGGAAATGAGGCAAAATCGTTTTGAAATTATTTTTAAAATCAATCAAACAACATTTTAACTTAAATAAAAATAATCTTAACAACCAGTTATTAAAACTTTATAATATGTGATTTGAGTGTATTGTGTTAAAAGTGAATATTCAGAAATTTTGCTCAAAAATATTCCATATTCGAAACGAACGTCGATCGAAATGTACCCCAGATGTTTTCAACGGAATTCTCGGAAAGTCTAAAGGCAAGTGTTTTGCTAAGCCCAGGGTAATTTATTATCCCGACCGTCGCTTTTTATTACGGGAAGAATGCACCACTTCAACAATCACCAGGAACAGGATTACATGCAGATGAATGATGGACTTGCTGAACGTCACAGCAGTGCTGCCATGGTCTCTTATCACATACAGCAGACACATACCTGGACGGATGACGAACCTCGTGCTGGCACTGTTGGTGGATGCGGTGGACTCTCTCGTTGCAGCAGCTGGTCCAGTTTATTCACCACCAAATATTCTTGTCAGAGTCTCCATCTTCTATCTTCGTCGAACGTCACAGCGGTGCTGTCAAGGTCTGGTATCTGTGAGAGGATATTGTGTCAGCGCTTTGTTAGTAGCAGACACATACCTGCTCGTGCTCTCGTGCTGGCACTGCTGGTGGACGCGGTGGACTCTTTCGCTGCAGCAGCTGGACCAGTTTCGTCACCACCTAGGATTCTTGCTCCGTCTTCCATATTCCTGTCACCTATTCCTGTACTTCATATTACTTAACTTAACTTCACTTTATTTTTGTAATATTTATATTTTTTGTAATACCTGCATCACATCAACAATCAATCATCACAAGTCTGACGTTTGTCATTTCGCTCCCTATTAATCTTATATTTTCTTCTAAAAACATCGACCCTTATCCTACAATTTTTATACCAGCTGATAATATTCATAGAAGTGCATTAAAATACGAAAGTGAGTGCTTGTCTGGAGTGTAAAAAGTGCTAAATCTAGAGTTTTAGTTATTCTTCAAAATTCTTCAAGCTACCCATAGTATTGTAACATATTGCAGCCACAAGCCAAACATAAAATGGATTCAACATGCAAATATTGCGTTAAGCAGCTGAAAGTGGCTGAGTGTATAAAGTGTTCAATCTGCAAATGAACCATCCATTTCGAATGCGCTGATATTCCGGCAAGTGTTTTTAAACGCATGTCGCAAGGTAAAAAGGATGCGTGGGAGTGCAATAATTGTATCCAAACCCTGGACAATTTAGATACCCAATCCTGCTCCTCAGATCAAAGCAACGTACTCCTAACTGTTGAGATTAGAAAAATGGCACTACAAATAGAAAAAATGAGCAGTAAAATGGCGGAATTCGAAAAAGTCATCATTTATAATAATAATGTCATGGAAGATTTTTCAATTAATATGAAATCTATAAACGAAAAATTAGCTAAAATTGATTAGCTAGAAATGGAGGTCTCAGAATTAAAACAAACAGTTTACATGTTAGAGAGGGGAAACAATGAAAGGGACCAGGAACTTCTATCCAACAATATAGAAATATATGGAATGCCTGAGACCACCAACGAGAATCTACCTACCATGATGTCGAATATCGCAACAGTCATTGGATGCCCTCTCCATCAAAGCGACATTGAATACGTTAGCAGAATCAGTAAGCGCCATCGTACACAAGACACGACAGATGGACGTCCGGGTAACATAATCGCCAAATTCACCTCCCGCAAGAAGAAGGACGAATTTGTCGCAGCCATCAAAAAAAGAAAAGGAATCACTACCAAGGCCATCGGGATGGTTGGAGCTGAGCAGAGGATCTTCGTCAACGACCATCTCACGCGGAAGAATAAATCTATATTGAGGTGCGCTAAAGCATTTAAAAACGAACACAACTATCAATTTTTATGGATAAGAAGTGCAAAAATTTACCTACGGAAAAACGAAACATCACCGCCCATACACGTCTCATGCGAATTACAGCTAAAAAACCTTATCTAACTACCATTGCAATGTTAAACCACCTATCCTCTCATAACTACTATTTTTTTCGTATTTTTTTTCATAATTTTTTCATTATCACCCTTTTTACATTAACCCCACATGCTAATAATTACACTAACTGCTCACTACTACATTCTATAATATACTTACTCACTTTAATTGATAATAATAGTATGTTGTGCTTGGCTAAGCCCAGTGGACTCATGACTAATAACATAACTCTAGAATATAATATTCTTCAAATATATTCTACAGAAACCGAAAATAATAATGTAATTACCGAAAATTCGCAATGCATGATTCATTAATAATTTTTTATCAAAATTCAAGAGGTTTGCGCTCGAAAACACAGGAATTTCATCAAAATATACTGCTCAATAATTATGACTTGATCTTCATTACCGAAAGTTGGTTGGTTGATAGTATCCGAGACGAGGAATTATTTGATAATCGCTATTCTGTTTACAGAAATGATAGGGATATACACCGCACTAGTAAATCAACTGGCGGAGGCGTACTCATAGGAATTAAAAAAGATTTTTTTGTTACCCCTCGCTCTTGGAAATCAGACGCTGAGGATATCTGGATAACTGTCAATACATCAAAATCGAATCGTCATTGTTATAATATTCATATGTGCTGCCTTTATTTACCTAGCGTCAGTCCAAAATTAACATCATCAGAAAGATTAGCATTATTTACTAGTCATACCAATACTATTTCTGACTTAACAATCCGTTTTCCCAATGACAAGTTTTTAATCATTGGCGACTATTACATGCCCAATATCGAATGGAATAATCAACAAATGCCAAGTAATAGAGATCAATGCGCACTCGCTTTACTTAACTGCTTATCTTTTGCAAATTTAACCCAATTTAACCATTTACCTAACAAATTCGGTCGAATTCCGGACCTCGTCTTCTGTAACACTTCAGTTAATGTGTCGCTTGCCGACCACTCATTAGTTAAAGAAGATGCTCATCATAAATCATTGATTGTAAAACTAGAATTTCCATCCACTATTGGAACCCTCTTAACTCTTCAAACAATAAAATTATTCCATAAAGCAGATTATGCAGAGATCAATGAGAGACTGAAAGAAACCGACTGGTCAACCGTTATAAATGCACCGGATGTAAATACAGCGTTAAATTCGTTTTATGTTATAATTGAACAGATTATCGAAGCGTTTATTCCTAAGAAAGTTGTGAAATCTGGAAAATACCCACTATGGTACACGGCAGCCTTAATAAAAATAACAAACGAAAAATTAAAATTCTTTAGAAAATGGAAGCGCCATCGGAACCCCCTTGATTATCTTTCATTTTCATTGCTTCGCAAAAGGCAAAAAACAGTCGCTTCAGCAGCTTACAAAACCTACATTTCTACGATAGAATCCGGTATACAGCATAATGTTAAAAAAATATGGTCCTACGTCAATTCTCAAAGAAAATCTCCTGCCATCCCTGATCATATGATTTACGGTGAAAAAACTGCTAATGACAGTAGAGGAGTAGCCAACTTATTTTCTGAGTATTTTGGATCTGTATTTTCGAATGCTCAACCTGCACATACAAGCAATGCCAGTCTTTGATCTAATTCAAATCGCATAATCAACTCAATCGAGATCAATGAAGACATCACATTCAAATACCTTAAGTTCATTGATATAAAAAAGGGAGCAGGGGATGATCAACTTCCAGAGATCTTCATAAATTATTGTAGTAAACAATTGACACCCCCCATTTTTGCTATTTTCAAACTAACGTTATCTGAAGGAACATTTCCCGACAAGTGGAAAACAGCCTTGATTACCCCAATATATAAAAATGGCAGCAAAAATGATGTCTCGAACTATCGACCTATATCCAAATTACCGATACTAAGTAAAGTATTGGAAAAAATTGTTTATGATCAATTATATTCTACTATCTCACCTTCACTCTTCAATAATCAACATGGCTTCATGAAAAATCGCTCTACAACTTCAAATCTTGCATTTTTTACCAATTTTCTTCATGCTCAAATGGATATGCGATGCCAGGTAGATGCCATTTATACGGATTATTCTAAAGCATTTGACCGTGTTAATCATTATATTTTTTTACAAAAGTTATTAGGTCTAGGAATTCACGGTGACCTCTATAGATGGATCGCATCATACGTCAATAATCGGCACCAAATCACGGTTGTCAATGGTTTTGCATCTTGCTTAACGGAAATCGTCTCAGGTGTGCCCCAGGGGTCGCATCTTGGACCACTCTTATTTAATATTTATATAAATGACATTTACGTATGCTTTAAAAATAGTTACTTTGTTTTATACGCGGATGACATGCAAATTTATAAAGCTATACAGTGTTTTTACCCGATTGTATGGAATTGCAAAGCGATCTTGACAATTTGTGCATATATTGTGAATCAAATTTGTTGTCCTTAAACATATCTAAGTGTCACTCGATTACATTTACTAGAAATAAAAACAAAATCATCTATCCATACAACTTGAATAACAAACCTTTACAACCTATGTCTACGTGTAAAGATCTAGGTGTTTACTTAGATAGCAAATTAATTTTTGACAAGCACATTGAACACATTATTTCAAAATCCTACAGAATGCTAGGTTTCTTATTAAGAATATGCAAAATTTTCAAAAGTGCTAAGACTCTGAAAATTTTGTTTTGTTCATTGGTCAGAAGTCCACTGGAGTATGCTTCCACAATATGGAATCCTCAATATAAGGTATACATAGATTTAGTAGAAAGTATACAGAATAAATTTTCGAAACATTTACTCAAGAAATACAACAAAACTACAAATAATATGTTAACTTTACAAAAAAGACGCACATTGTCAGACCTGTTGTTTCTAAATAATCTGCTAAATAATAAAATAGATAGTCCCGAATTGCTATCCGTCATTGGTTTAAATGTTCCAACGAGGCGTACCAGGCACACTACACTATTTCACATTGAAGCCAACAATACCAATGCAGCAAACAACTCAGTAATTACTCGAGCAATCACAACATACACCCATTACGAAAAATCACTACATTTAGACATCTTTCATGATTCCTTTCTAACATACAAAACTAACTTATTAAAATTCTTAGCAATAAATATTTCAAAAATAATTTCACATCATTTTTCAAAACTCCTATTTATTTTTTTTTATTTTTTATTTTATTAGGTACAATATTTTTTACAATTCAAGGTTTTCAGTAATGTAGGCCTCACTGGGTGGCTTGCCCGTGCTGAGGCCTTCATTTTATAATATAAAAAAAACTACATAATACATATAATGAGAAAAATTATACATTTAAAATTAAAAATCAATAATAATATATTTAAAATTTAAAAAAAAAATAGTACATTGAAAATAATCTTGTGTGTTTGTGAGTGATGTGTGTTTATATTGGTTTTGTGTGTTACGTGTAGGTTTTATTTTTATTTTATGCTATGAAATTTTGGTAATATTGTCTTTTTTGTTCTTTAATCCATTTTGTAATTTTGTGTGTGAATTTATTTTTATTTTCCTCAATTTTAATATCAAGTTTTAAACTGTTGAAAGCTTTTATTGCGTGGTATTGGTAGTGTCTTTGTCCAAAGCTTGAATTTACTGTCAGAGTTTTTATGTTTTCTTTGTACGCTTGTCTAACTGGTCTGTTAGTGTTATTTTGTGTATGTTGAAATTTATTTTTTTTGTCAAAAATGTAGTTTAGTAGTGTTTTAACGTATAATTGGCGTATATCTAGGACGTCACAGCTGTTGAATATTTGGTCTGTATCAGTCAGTCTATGTTTTTTTAGTATTACCTTTAAGATCGTTTTCTGTGCGGTTTCTATGTAATTGATTGCCGAGTTTGTTGCTCCTCCCCAAGCAATAATTCCATATTCTAGTATTGATTGGCAAAGTGCAAAATATATTGTTTTCAATTGTTTTATTTTATATATGTTTCTTATGTTTAGGAAAATGTGTATTGTTTTGAGAAGTTTATTTGTGATTTGTTTGATGTGAGATGTCCATCTAAGGTTATGGTCAATTACGATTCCTAGATACTTTATTTGTTCTGTTTTTTCTAGAGGAGGGCAATCGCAGATGTTGGTGTTTAAACATTCGTGTATTTTTATGGTGTTTGTGTTGTTTTTTGGCTGTCCCGTGCTATTTATACTGTATGTTGTGAATTTTGTCTTTGATATGTTAAGTGTAAGTATGTTTAAGTCTAGCCATGTTTTCACTTGCGAGATTCCCAAATTCGCTATGTTATATACACTATTCCAATCCTTAGATTTATCCTATGTATTAACAGTCAATTACAATTCGTGAGCTTATTATAATTCTTGTTTTCAATTAATTTATTATTATCTATCCATACACTTCCTTTCTTTTATAACAATCTCAGGCGAAATTACGTAATGATATTTTATGGACATACGTAATAGGTACTACAACTATGTAATAACTAAAAATATCTAACTGTACTAACCGGTCGGTGGCCGAGTTGACATCGCGCTTGGGTCCCACTCAGGCGTAGTGTGTTCAATTCCTCGGCTGGCTAAGTCCTCCATCACAACACAAGCAACATTTTCAGCTTCCCGTGGTGGTAGTAGGAGATTTTCAAATATTGTCAGGTTATTCGTAACCTGGGAATATTTGTCTTTCTTTTTTAAAAAATTAAAAAATTAATTAAAGTATCTTATTGTACTGTGTATGTCTTAACAAATAAATAAATAAAAATAAATAATCAACTGTAAAGCGCCCCTGAGGTGATATCTCACAAAAGCGGCGCTATACAAATCGTCCAATAAATAAATAATAAAGAGGTCTTTATTCGCAACTGGGTTAATTGGTCAATGAAATCTTTACCCATAATACGAGTATACGAAACGTTTTAAACAAACTTCGTCTCTCCAAGTTAGAACGGATTTAATTGATCGCATAAATGACGTGTTTCGTTAATCAACCTCCGTTCATTAATGCACCAGTTATTTTGCATAAAGAACGACATTATTAAAAAGTTGCGAATATCAACAAAAGTTGCGATATCAACAGTCACCCAAATTAGTCCAGTCAGCCTGTGTTTTTATATGTAACTAAATAGTATAAAGCTAATTTTTTCCCCATCGACTACTATCATCTAGACAAGTGTTTAGCAAAAAGTCCCCGCCCCTACCCCTCTTGCCTCCCCCCCTGTGCCCCCCCAAACATGAAAAGTGTAAGGGTGTCGTAAATCGCGTCTATCTCAATTACTAAACAACATATCGGATTGCAATTTTTTTTATTCTCTTTGCTGTAACGTTTTCTACAAAAAAATTCTGTTAACTTTCGTCGTAACTTTTACCGTTTGTTTGTAATTCGTATGATAAGGTAAAAATTTGTATATTTTTTGGCACATAATTTTACATTTTGTCACAGAACTTTTCAGGCCGACATTTTATGAAAAAATATTTCCTACAAAAGTTGTAGCCCCTATTATTACCTTTAAAATAATATAAAATAGTACTTACTTTGTTGGAGATCCAGCGAGATTATCATGGCGGGTTCGGTCGAGGTGGGGCCGGCCGGCGCGGCGTTGCAATGCAGATATTGTTGTATAGTGATAGTGTTTTTTATCTTCAAGGTACACTATTGCATTTTCCATAAATAAAACTAATCGAGTCTCGGTGAAACCTAAATTCCCCACTTTTTAAATTTGTTTCAAATAATAATAAGTCCTTGTATACAGCGAAAATAGGTATTTTAAATAGTTTTTGGTTTGAAAATGCATGTAATATTTTTTAAAGATGTTATTTTAGAACAAAATAATTGCGGTATCTTAATTTGATCATATCCTAAACTTCCATGAGAGGTTCTTCATTTTCCTCGACTTCAACCAAAGTTACATTGCTGCATGATCCACCACAGCTCCCGCACATTTCTGTGCAATCAAGTGATGCTTTAAAGCAGCTACAATTATTTTTGCAAGCCTTTTTGCAGTTCCAGGAAACTAAGTTTATAACTTCTTCAGGTGCCGGTGGTTTTTTTGAGTGCACTGGGTACAGCATGTTGTCTGTTAAAATCCATCCCCAGTCGGTAGCGCTGATTTCCTTATCTCCAATCCATTTTTGAATCTGATAGTATGTTCGATAGGCGTGTTGTTCAGGAGCATCAGATGTTGGAGGGAGGGACGCCATTTTAAATTTGGATTTTAATGACATTTTTGCAACAGCTTTAAAGTACATTGAATATCTACTGTCATTCAGACTTGCAGACCTTGTGCATCCATATAGTTTCAAGACAAAAGCCTCTCCTACCTCTTTGAGAATATTTTTGTCTGCCTGTTTTTCATAAAACTGTAAAACTTTTGTGCGGAGATCATTTGATGAACTTAGCGATTTGTACGCGTTAATTTTCCCTTTGCCGAATAAATAAGATGTGGTATCACATCCTGTGATAGCATGCAAAAATAATACCACATCCTTCATATCACCAATCTCTTCACGAATCTTGCTGATGTCATACGTTGATGGTGTGCCAGAGGGTTTGTGAAAGAATAGTTGCACATTTTGACACTGTGGTAGCCCTAACAATAGAACGAAAAGATCAGTATCCTGTCCGACAACAACTACAGGCCTCCCACTTTGAATCTGGGAGACATCTATTGCTCTTCCGACCACTTTAGTATCTGCATCTTCCTCCGCCACAATGGTTGGAATGTTTGCTTCATTAAGCTTCTGAGAGAGCTGTTCAATAAGCTGGCTTTTGTTTTTTGGATTTGCCAAAAATTCATTTTGCTTCACAGAGCATTCCATATTAATGTTGAATTTCATTTCTAGAGATGTTTTTTTACTTCTCCGCATATGTTCGACCCCTTTTGTGGTGGGATAGTCAGGATACCCATCGAACACAACATGACAATCTTTCCCATACCGTTTCATTACAGTATCAACATACTTCTCTATGATGCTGCTATATGTTATTTTGTCAGGCCAAATAACACTGTGCAAAAGATACCCTCCATCTACTACATATATTTTTGGGGGCAAATTTTTAAAAACTTCGTTGCTAACTGTCCACTTTTCAAATATTTTCATAAGACTTGATTTAGTTCCCTTTCTTATCATTTTATTGTTTTCAAATAAAGACAAAGGGTATGGGCTAAGTTCATAGTTGAAGTATTGTTTGAGATTATTTGTTCCTTGAGACATACATATAACCCTATTAAACAGCTGATCAGGATTAATTGGCACTTCTTCAGATCTCACATTTATACCACTTACTACGGAGCCAATAGTTTTAACTTTATTTTTTCTTTTCAATTTAACATCTGCAAAATTATTTCCTTCGATGTCTTTCAAGCATTTCATTCCTACATCATACGCTTCATCGCAGTTTACACCCGAACTTGTCACTTCTAGACCAGAGGATAAAGAAATTAAATCGTTGCTCTGTCGGAAAGGATTATGGATACGCAGCCACCCGAGAAATTTATTAATATCTTGCAAGTCCCTTTCTCTTCTACTGCATCTAAGTTCAGTGTGCTGTTCGTTAAACTGAGTCAAGCAGCCAGAGAACTTCTCGAAAGCCTCACAAATTTGTAGGGATGCAGGAGCGCAAGCAATGAACTTGGTTAGCGTCCTCTCGCTTAATCCTCGTCCATGAGTAAGGCCACCTATGGATTTTGATGATCGCATTAATGTCTGCTCTATGGTCATGTCCGTCCAGATACCGGTAAAAAATCCATCTGTACGCCGAACTGTAAAAAAACCTTTATTGACGAACCTTTCGAAGTCTTCATTTGACATCTTCGATTGTAGACTCAACATTTGTTGTAAGTATATGTGTGCGGATTTGGCGTAGAGCAAATGTCCAGCAGCATGGAAATACGGTATCATTTGCTTGACTGTATTAATGTGCAAATTCCAATCGCCGATTCTCTCTGCCAGAATAAAGTCTAGAGCCAAATTCACCAATTTAAACTCTTGTAGCCACAGTTTTGAAGTTCTACTAGTTTTAACCAAATCTTCATACACTTCTTCTAGTCTTGTCATTATTTCATTTGTTTTACACTCTCTCATGGCGTCTTCAACAGTTGTTTGTTTGTTAATTGTTTGGATATGAATATCATTAAAGTCGTTTGTAATCATTTCTTTAAGAGATGAACATTCCTCGAATAGCAGTAACATCAAAGCTGCCTGGGTCATCATGTGAGCTCTATAAGACCTTGCGTAAGCATGTCCTGACATAAGGTGAGGAATCGTTGATTTTCCATAAACAGAGGTCCACATTTCTTCGATTCCACTACCTTCCATAAACTTTCCTAAGCAACCAAGGAAACTCATTAGAAGATGGAATCCGCCTAGTCTGACGATTACTCCAGATATTTCACTTTCTGTAGAAGAACTTGCAACAATGTCTACTGCTTTCAGGAAAAGTGGTTGGTCAAAAGTGACAATACACGGCTGGCCAGCTAACTTGCTCTCTTTAGAAGCGTAACTAAGGGTAGAATAAATAGCAGTCGGATTTCCTGGATCTATGTTTATAAAAGGCAAAGCCAGTACATAAGATGGTTCAAAGTTTTGTCTACCATCGTAACAGTTTCGCATGTATGCAGACCATCCAGGTAGTGAAACTGGCACAAAAGCAAAACTACATAACCAAAGCATGTTACGAGCTGAGACTAAGCATTGAGTGGGCATATTTTCAGAAACGTTTTCTATTGTTAAGGACTTTAAGCCACTTTTCACCTTTTTAGTATACATTAAAACTGGGACATTGAATTTACCTTCAAAGTCGCATGTCTTAACACGTGGAACTCGGACATCACTCGACACAGCTGTTTTTGGAGTTACGCACTGTATGCCTCCGAGAGCGTGAAATGTGTCTTTACCGTCAAGAGTTCTTAAGTTGATATCAATATTGTCAAATACAAATTGGAAAAAAATCCTTTCCTCAATTTGGGGCCCGCCTGTTTTTAACAGCGATTGTAAGTACATTTCTGTCTCATAGTATGACGTTGAACATCCCAGAGATGAACAAATGTCTATTAAATGTTTAGAGCCATACCGTCTAGATAAGTATAATCCAAAAGCAGACTGGACAGGTGATTGAAAAGACCTAGGCCTACATAGTTTTAATATCATGTGATTTATGGTAGTCCTCTTTCGTTTTACGTCCATACTTTCGTCTGAAGTTTGCCTTCTTCTCTTCGTTAGATCGTTTAAAAACAAATCTAGAAGTTGTGGAACAACATCTTTCCCGCCTGACTTTATATCTTCAACACTGGGGTAAGTCGAGTCATCATACACTTGATTTTGAATTTCTTGTCTTATCAAAGCTGCTGCTGTAGAAACGATTCTCCTAATCTCATCATCTTTATTGCTTTTATTTTGAGAGTACCAAGTTTCAGACAAAACCTTGCCCGCCCCATCTCTTAAACAAACGATGGAAGATTTATGTTTTATGTTTGTAATAAGAAGTCTTTCACCAAAGTGCCTAAGTAATAGAGTTTTGAAGTAGTTAATTTCATAAACCTGGTCTCTGCCTGACACACTTTTCATCAATTGCAAAAGGTCAGAAATACTATGCTGGCAATCATCGTTTTCCTCAATGAAATCACAAACTTTTATGAATGATTCTTTTAATAAATCGTCAACTGGTCTACCACGACCTGCGTACGTACTGGATGATTGAGTGGGTTGTTTCGAAAACCTAGCATAACAGTCGGAATGATAACGCCCCTCAGCAGCTACGAGGTCTACAACTCCTTCTAGCCTGGACCTAACCAAATCACCCCAATCATCATTCCTATTTTCAATATATTTAGATATAGTTTGTTTTATAGTTAAAGTATGAACTAAATGGACCGGTTTCCTATATTCTGTTGGAGTCTTTATATTTACCACCGCATCCATTCCACAAAATAAGCAATTCACTTTTAAATTAAACTTCTGAGAATTAGACCTACGTTTTATAGGCGCACTGTTTGATTCAAAATCTTCAACGTTTTTGGAGCTCGCTATGTAAGCTTTTATTGAACTACTACGGGTATACACTTTACGGAATTCTTTGTGTATACTGACTGTCGGAAGAGTTTCGGATTTACACTGTAGGCCGTCCTTCCTTTGAAGGCTAGATTCGATTAAAGTTTTAATCCCCTTAGAAGTAACTGTAACATTTTGACTTACAGATAAAGGTTCATTGCAAATAACACATGACACGCCCTCCATTTTGGTTCACAAAAACAAACACAAACCGTAAAACACAAACCATAAAACACAATCACTGCGAAACACGGACTCTCGCGACGCGACCCTTTCTGTCTGGCGGGTTTCCGTAACTGACCTATTTATGGCCTTGACATCAGTCACTCTGCATGCAACAACCCGAAACCCCCTCCTCAAGGCCAGTACACTCTGATGTCACATCCCGACTTTCACGGTTGATATTTGGCGTTTCCTAGCCATAAAGTACACATTAAAATATATAATTTTAAAGGTAATAACAGAGGCTACAACTTTTGTAGGAAATATTTTTTCATAAAATGTCGGCCTGAAAAGTTCTGTGACAAAATATAAAATTATGTGCCAAAAAATATACAAATTTTTACCTTATCATACGAATTACAAACAAACGGTAAAAGTTACGACGAAAGTTAACTGAACTTTTTTTGTAGAAAATGTTACAACAAAGAGAATAAAAAAAATTCCAATCCGATATGTTGTTTAATAATTGAGATAGACGTGATTTACGAAACCCTTATACTTTTCATGTTTGGTGGGGCACAGGGGGGGGAAGCAAGGGGGGTAGGGGCGGGGACTTTTTTCTAAACACTTGTCTAAATGGTAGTAGTCGATGGGGAAAAAATTAGCTTTATACTATTTAGTTGGTCTAAATGGTGTTCTACGACACAGGCTGACTGGACTAAATTTAACTTACAGCCAAGGAGATTTGGCATGATTTCTTTGTAACAATCGGTGACCGTGCTAGGGAATGTTGATAACTTACCATAGATACGATTTAATCATATCGTATTGACATAGGGCTTTACCAATCGTCCGTGCTAGACCTCCTGGGGGGTATCACTCCGATCAAAAAGTGAAACTGAAAAAAAGACAGGCGCAATCTCTGTGGTATGAGAAGTCATCAGGTTAATAACCTAAAAACTCATTGAAAAACTTTGAATTTTGACAGCTGCGTACTGGCTGAGTGGATATCTGTGGTTGTTTCGTTTGATATCTTGAACTTGAAGCACGCCGTTGTGTTGTAGAAATTTGGGAGATTTGAAAACATTGTTTATCCGATATTAGAGAGATGTCAGTCAGTTTGTGGCTCGTGTAATGTGGCCGTGTAGTATACCAATAGTGGAGGGTGGCAGAAACTCCAGATCGAAAAATATTTCGCAGATTATGCTCGGGTTGCTTTCAGCGCATTCGGAGATCGAATCAAAAAGTGGGTGACTTAAATTAACCTCCCGTAGTATACCAGAAAGGATGTGGCGGTGGAGGTGCTGGAGAGGCTCCTGCATTGAATTTCTCAGGATAAAAATCAACATTAACATTCCATGACAATCTTATGTCGTGAAAATAAAATACACATCTTTGTGAAGTTATGATGTATTAATAATTTATGGTAATTTCCTAGGTATTGCTGACTACTTGTGAGTACATACTCTGATCAAATCCCACGCCAGGATCTACCATCTTTAGGACGACGTATTCAGAGCAACGCAAAATGGTTATTAGAAGAGAAGACTTGTTATTTTACATGTAATTCATCAACAATGTCACCGGCCAAATGCCTGTGTTGAAAAGGTGTTATGAAACGAAAATGTGGGTACAACCAACAAATATATGAATCCACTGCTTTAATGTTTTCAGGAACAGTGGGAATGAGTATTAACGTTGATTGAAATGAACGTGAAAATCGTAATTCTACTGCCGATATCGAAGTTTTTTAAAGAGGTTTTGAGTTCACAGTAATTGACTTACATACACGACATTACAAACAACAATGCAGAAAAACTTTTTTAACTTTTGAAATGAAATCAACGTTTCATTTCATGACCATATAATATATGTTTTGTTAAAAGTATTTTAGTGTTTTATGAATAATTTCTAGGCCGGGTGGTACGGTCATCCAATTTTCTCCGAGGAAAGCGATTACCCCGCAATATTCAAGCAGAAAATAACCCAACGCATTGGGCAGAACGGCTTCAGCTCATCTTATCTTCCCGCCTTCACTCGAAATCGAGTGCGTCAAGGGGACCTACGACTTCTTCCGACTGAACCACTACTCCTGCTCATTAGGTAACGTTGTTGCTGCCAGGATTAGGCGTATTTGATGCCGTATTGGATAGTAATTACTTAATGATTTAACCTATTAGAGAAATATCAAAATTCGATGTTAGAAAAACATTTCACTTTATATTTTTAAAACATTTTAGGCTATTTAATGGGGCAGGCTCCGAATGAGGATGATATCGTCTATGGTCGCATTTTTTTGAGTTTCCGCTATTCTCGTCGATGGTGTGTGTGATGTAGCCAAATACACAAAAAAAAATTATGATTGGATTATTTGTATAGCGCCGTTTTCATGAAAAAATCCCCTCAAGGGCGCTTAACAACTTAGTTTATACATTTAATGTATTCCTACGACTTACACTTATAACTTATTATTTGTGGCTTATAACTAAGTTTAATAGCTTGTGCCTTATAACTAGTGGCTTATAACTAAGATCAATTGGAATGTATAATGTATATGATTAAACAGTGAGTCAACTTGCTAGGGACACAATGCACGGAGTTATCAATCTAGCGTGTGGTTTATTTATAGATTATGGAAAATTCAATAAACCCGTAACTTCCGTCCCGTACCTGAAACCTCATAGAAAATAATTTTATTACGTATTTTAGATCGGTGTAATACACGAATGTTTTTATTATTATTTAAACTAACTAACCACAATGCCGTTTTCAGCAGGCCGAGAAGACGAACCTTCAAACAAATCGGTCTTGGCACACACTTCTTGCATCATTCACATTCATACATCGTCTCATACATACTCTTCTATTATTCTGACTCTCGACATGGTCCGACTAAGTATCTGATTTACTTTATCGTGCCATATCTTTCTCGGGCGTCCCCGACTTCCTTCTGCTACCTTTCGCATTTGCGTCATATATTCTCCTTACACTCCTTTCATCGTTCAATCGCTCTACATGCCCAAACCATCTATGTTTCCCTTTCTTAATCTTGCTCATTACTCTTACATCAGCCTTGCACTCTTTGCGGATCTCACACATTTCTCACACGATCATACATGGTTTTACCACACATACGCCTCAGAGATCTGATTTCAACAGCATTCAGTCTACTTTCATCCTTTCTCTGCCAGTTCCATGCCTCACTCCCATATATCAGGGTAGGTACCAGCACTCCATTGTGGACTGCTAACTTCTCTTCTTTGGACATTTTTATGTTGGATGGAGTTATCCGCATTTACCCTTCTTTCAATATCTCTGTCAGTCTTCTCATCTATCGTAAACATACTTTCTTAATACACAAACTCATCCACCTGCTCCAAGTATTCCTCATTCACAACTATATTGCATTCTATGTTCTTACTCTCTCTTTCAAACACCATTACTTTAGACTTACTATCATCATTAACTCATTCTTCATACGTACTTCGTTCATCCTAGACACAAGAGACTGTAGATCTTCCATACTGTTTGCAATCTCGGACTCGGACGTATGCTTTTTATAGATCTACAAAGACACAGAAAAGTTTCTGGTTTTTGCCAAAAGTTAGCCATATTTTATTCTTTGTTTCCTTTCTTACCCTTTCAATCAAAATTCGACCATACAGCTTGCCAACTAAGATTAGCAGGCTAATAGCTCTATGATTCTCACATTCCATACGTGACTCTTTACATTTGGATAACGGCATGATCACAGGCCTTCTCGAATCTAAAGGCGTGTAAGCCTCCTTTAAACATTGGTTAAAAAGATTGCACAACCATGTGAGAATTATACGGTTATCGGTTACTTCATCCATCTCTCTTTTATTTCTTCCTCATTCGTCAACATTTTTCCATCTTTCGATTTTACCACTTTCATGCTTCCGTTTTCTCGACCACTACGGACTTTTTGACTTCCTTCCAAAACAACTTAATGTTTTCTTGGAAGTGGTTTGTCATTTTGATTTCTTCCTCCTCTTCCAGACGTTTCTTTCTTTCTTTCACTCCAACTCTTACTCTTTTAGTACACCCCTAATACACTTCGTCATACACCCTTCGCTGTTTAAATGGTTAAGGTTTTTCTGAACTTGTTAATCATTTGATATCATCAGATAATAGTTTAAATAAAAAAAACAGGTATTAGTATTTTATCTTTAAATGGTAAAGGTATTAAATTAAACAATTTTGAATCATTAGAAATTAGGAAGTCTTTAAATACAAATATGTCTCATTACTTACTAAACAATCAAATCAACCTATCTTATAAAAAAAACACTCAGCCCTGTGTTTAATTTGTTTCCTACAATCCATTCTACTCCATGATACTATGTATATGTTAAATTGTTTTTCTTAGGTCTTTAATTATTATTATATGTGTAATTCTTGAATTTTTTATTATAATATAAATTATACCGTAGGTTCATTATCGCAGCTTTGCATTGTTTCCCCCTCCCACTTATTAATTATCAATTTGGTCATCGCTCTCAAGTATTCTATCTCTGTCTAGTATATACTCTTTTGTAATATGAAATATTCTGTCTCCCTCTGTCAAGCGCTTACTCTGTTTAAGTATTTCAAACATAGTAAAGTAACTTTAAAGATTCTAGATTATTCTAGATGTGACCTATTTCAAGATTATTTTATATATTATATTTCTACATTATTCTAGTGTGACCGTATCTTTTTCTGATTTTTCTGTTTCATATTTTCGTTTAGGAATCGCTAATGTTGCCTTTTAATTAAATATTACAATTTAAGGTTTTACTCACTAAGTTATTCCAAAAATAAAAAAGTAAAATTATCATTTAAAAAAAACGTTCTACCCCATGATGGCGAAGAATGCATTCGTACTGTTAACTCTAGAAAATAAGCAATTTCCATTTTCCTCAAATGCATGTCTTTTGAAAATTTCTTGTCAGTGAAACGCGCCCAGGCAGAAACTAAAAGAATTTTGAAAAATAAAAAGCAGTCTGGATGGCGAAAATTCTGTGAAAACTTCTAAAAATTCCCAGTCATCAGTTTGGACCAATTTTTAAAAAATCGGTTCGTCATATGCTTCGCAGCGTACCAACATATTCCAGAAAAAATGATTATAGATTTTACTGAAAAGATTGCCCCTCCTTCAGTTGCCGGATGTGAAGAAATGCCCTATTTTATTTCATATCCGTTTCATTCTTACTGGCTAGACTCTCCTTTCTTAGTTAGGGAATTAAAACGAGTAATTAATTCGATTTCGAGTTCTTCTCCTGGTCAAAGTTCGAAAAATCCTCCCAGTTTTAAGGCCAGGGAAAAATCCGTCTAAAGTCTCATCTTATCGTTCTATTGCTCTCTCGTCGTGTTTAATGAAAGTAGCGGAACATTTGATAAAGAACAGATTAGAATGGTTTGTTGAAAATCAAGAATAAATCAACTGTGGATAATTTAATTGTTTCTTCAAATTTTGCAAATTCACTTTGTGGCACCATTTTATTAATGAAATAACCTACCCTAAACCATATCCCAAACATATTTACATTGAAATTTTTAATCTTCTAACTTTAATGTTAGAAGCTCCTCCCCTTTCCACCTCTCTTCCCTTCCCCACCCCTTACTTTCATTTCTACCCACGCCTTTTTTCTATACTTGATAATTAGTTTTAGTACAATGAGTACTGATGAAGAGAACATCGTTCTCGAAACATGTTGATTTTTAAATAATAAAGATTATCGTGGCAAAAACAAAGTGTTTTAATTTATTTCATTAATATAATTGTGTCTACATCAGATATCCGTATTTCTCAATGCTTCAACTCTTGCATATTGGTCACATTTCTAGATCTTTTGTCAGATTATGACGATGTTTTGAAAGAAAAATTAATAAAAACCCCCATAAAATAAGTTCAATTTTCTATTTTGGTAACAGACCGATCCACTACTGTTCACTCTTTCTCAAAAAAGGTATCCAATTCCTCAATTAAAGCGCAAACCATGGAAAGGGTATGTTATCAGTCCATTATTATTTAATATGTATATAAGTGATTTAGACATTGCAATCCCTTCATCTATGAAGCGACTTTATTTTGCGGACGATTTCCTTATCGCATACTGCGAAGGAATGAAATTTGACCTTGCACAATATTAAAGTTCGCTTGTTGACAGTTGAATTTAGCTGCCTCTAAAACGAAGGTGGTGGCATTTGCACACAAAATAAAAATGCCCCACTTAATCGTCTCTTTTGATAATGTCCCTCAACAAATCGTTAAGGAAATAAAATTTCTTGGCCTACTTTTGGACCATAAGATTTCCTGGCTTCCGCATATTCAGAACATTTCTGCTGAAAGGGGGCTTAATATGATGCGAGCTGTTTCCAGAATATGGTGGGGATCCCGTTCTACTACTCTAAACTAATGTATAATTCCTTAGATCGAAGTCACTTGGATTATGGCACTTTTTTTTCTACCGACTTCTCAAATATATGGATAAAAAACTTGAAAGAGTCCAATCAAAAGCGCTCATAATGATTATTGGAGCAATGAAAATAATTCTTACCAGGTAGAATGTGTAGATCGTCCCGTTTTCCTCGCGGACAAGACAATTCCTCGCGGATAGATCGTCACGTCTCTCTTTGGAAGAGAGTCTCGATCGTTTTTTAAATATTTTGAACAGCAGGAGGAGGGTAATAGATAAATATCGATACCCTCACCTAGTAAAAAAATTTCTTTCATTCAGAATTTCTCATTTTTTTTTAAGAATTTTTCAATTCAGTCTTTTTCAATACTTTCTATTCCAATGATCCAATACTTCCTATTCGCAGTACCATGTTTGATGGTATCAATTTTATCCCCAACGTAATAACTTCTGACTTCCGGACGAACATTTTTACTTCCCCTAATAACTTTCAAAATGTTGAGCAATATTTTAAAAACATTATCTCTCAAAGTTTCCTGGAGTTTCCCTCATATACGCAGATGGTTCCAAATCCGATCACAACGAATGTTGCGCATCGGTATATATTACTGAGTCAAATATAAACCTGTATTTTGGAATAAACAATTTTTTATATTATTTGATTATTTATTAACTTTCAAGCCATCCAGCCCCCATGTTATTAACATTATTCAAATTTCATATTTTCACTTTTACAATATGATTATGTGCACAACATACCTGTTTTCGTGAAGCAAATTCAACAATCAAAAGATTAACTTGTTAAGTAGGTTTGACCTAGGGTACAAATAATAATTGTATAAACTTTGTTCGGTAGAACGCGCCAATCTAGGTTAGAATTAATCATCTAGAATGTTTATACTCAATGATCTCAGGTGTGAAGGTTCGCAACCAAGGTCGCGTGTCAGAATCCTGTTTTGTTCTTAGGGATGGTCTTACATAGTAAATAAATTAAAAAGCGGTGCATAGTATGTTATTACATGTATTGAGAAACATAAAATTTAACCTGTGAGCCCTAGTATGACAGAAACATTTATAAAATTATACATTTTGGACTTACCCCAAGACCGACCTGTATCCGTTATCATAATCTACTCTACGAGAGCGAATCACTACGTCTCCTATTACTGAACACTGTGATTTCTTATTGGCGAAGCGACGGAACGTCCCCCGGACTCCATCCAGCGGCTGACGTGACCCCGTGAAGCGTGGATCGGGCCTCCGAAAGGGGCAGGAATATATCTCCCGGCCACATCCACGATCTCCAGCTAATAACGCGGATGTATCCGGGTTCTGAGGATGCTGCAACTTAGTCCAGTAGCTTTCTCTCGGCCGCCGGCCACGTGCGGTTAGTATTCCCAAACATCACACGTCCAAAATAACGAGGCTCCCGCTTGACGGTTTTGCGTAAGCCGAATTTAGGATTGAATATAATTTCATCTCACGCCGGATGGGACAATTATTTACGGATTACCGCTGTCGGCTGATCACCGGATTACGATTGTCGCGTGGTTCGCTCATACACCATTTCTTTCAAAGAAATCACCATTACCCACATCGGGAATGGTTGTTTAACAGGTTGCGGAAAAGAATCCCGTCGTGCCCGAAGCAAACTCGCATTTTACGGTACAAAAGAAAGAATGGAATCCATCCATACAACTAATTACTCCAAAATAAAAATCACCGTGACTGTCGGCTGTGCAGTTCACGATCCCACCCGTTCACTGCCCAGCTAAAAAGTGTTTTTTGTTTCCGCCCGGTTCAGATGTTAAATTTTAAATTAAAATTCTAAATTTTACTAAAACTAATACCAGCGACAATCGCCCAGTTCCTAACTAGGTTAGAGAATCGGCGAGGATAAATGTGATGATGCAGAATAAATTAATGAATAAAATATTAAAACAAAAGGAGTCTAGCCCTGCATCATAACATTACCCCCCTCGCCACAAAATGTTTGCCCTCAAACATATAAAATTGTCTAAATAACCTAACCCTATTCTTTCCAGGTTAGTCCAAGGGTCTACTACAACAGAAGAACAAAGTTAACAATAAATATCAACAGTAGATAATAATCATCAATAGGAAGTATTCAAAGAACAAAAATTAAACCAAAGTGAGAATAGCGAATGGGCGTGCCGCAACTCCGGTCGCACTTCATCGAACGTAAGGCAGGATGAACAGGTTTGCGGTGCAGCCATTCTTACTTAAATAACTATAATATTGTAGGAACTAAACTTAAAAAACTTAATCTAAACATAACAACCAATGTTACGTGGACGGGATCCGCCAACACCCACAGCTTGAATATGCTGGGTGAAGACTAATTGACTTAGCGTCATGGACAACCGTTGACGTTACATTTATAACTAACGTAATACCTTAATGTCTATCACATTCATTTTACACAACCAAATGCAAAAATGCATCACTGTCCAAAAATAGGGTTATAAGTATTAGAATAATGGTAACAAAATTATCAAATGTGTTTAGTGGCGCCATCTATATTGAAACAATGTGTAACATTTCAAATAAATTTCAAGAACAATAAAGATTATTCTTTTGTCTATTGCGAAAAGCAACGTGTTTTAATAGGTTATGGGCAAATATCCATATATTTTTCGGTTTTTACTGTGTAAATTTAGTATAAAACAGTCGAAAATTGTTGACTTTTCGTGGAAATATGGCTGTAAACTATTTTCAAAGTATTGAGAAGCTGACAGGACGCCAGAATTATGATCAATGGAGTTTTGCGGTCGAAAATCTGTTGGTGCTTGACAATCTCGCAAACTATATCAAGTCGGAGCCAGATAAAAATTTCGAGTCAAAAGCATCAGATGACGCAAGAGCCAAGGCGAAGCTAGTTTTAACTATTGACCCTGGATTGTACGTGCATATTAAAGAAACAAAAACAACTTTAGAGTTATGGATTAAACTGAGGTCTATATTTGATGACTCAGGCTTTTCTCGTAAAATATCTCTACTAAGACATTTAATCTCGTTACGACAAGAAAATTGTGATTCCATGACTTCCTACGTCACGCAAGTGGTCGAAACAGCTCAGAGATTGAAGGGCACAGGATTTGCAATTACAGAAGAATGGGTCGGATCGTTACTTCTCGCAGGTCTGCCAGAAAAATTCATGCCAATGATTATGGCGGTGGAGCACTCAGGAATGCAGATTACCACCGATTTAATAAAATCTAAGTTGATTGATATGGAGGTTTCAAAGAATGACGTGGATTCCAGCGGCGCAGCATTTGCTGCAAATAAAAGCTACAAGCAGAAATTTAAAAATGGCGCAACGTCATCGAAAAATTCAAAAGTGACAGGTGACAAGACCATCACTTGTTACAAATGTAAACAGACGGGTCATTATCGAAACCAGTGTCCAGTGTTACAAAAAAACAAACAATCAAATGCTTTTAGTGTAGTTTTTTTGAACGGAGAATACAATAAAAACGAATGGTACATTGACAGTGGGGCAAGTGCACATATGACGGCCAACAAAGAGTGGATAAAACACGCAAATTTTACGCCATATTTATCAGAGATAACCGTCGCGAATAATATGAAAGTGCCAGTTTTGTGTTCCGGAGATGTACAAATAATAACTAACTGCAACTACGATATCATGGTTAAAGATGTGCTTTGCATACCGAGCTTAACAACAAACCTGTTGTCAGTGAGCGAACTAATCAAGAACGGAAACAATGTTGTTTTTGGTGAAAACAAATGCTACATACGTAACACTAAGAATGTGTTGGTGGCCACAGGAACGTCAATAAATGGAGTGTACAAGCTAAACATCAAAGTAGCAGATTGTATACTGGCAGCACCTGCTGTAGCAAATGCAGATCTTTGGCACAGGCGGTTAGCGCATATTAACAGTAATGATTTAAATAAAATGAAGAACGGCATTGTAGATGGATTGTCCTACCCGGGTACCAGTGATATGACAATGGCGAAATGTGTGACCTGTTGCGAAGGTAAACAAATGAGGTTACCATTTCATCATGTTGGAAAAATAAATACAGAAATACTACATACAATACATGCAGATGTATGTGGTCCTATGGAAACGAAGTCCATAGGTGGTGCTAGGTATTTTGTCTTGTTCATTGATGATCACAGTCGTATGACCTTCATATACTTCCACAAACATAAAAATGAAGTCTTCAAGATATTTAAGAATTTTAAAGCAATGACTGAAAATAGTCAGAAAACAAAAATAAAAATATTACGCACAGATAATGGTGGTGAATTTTGTAGTGGTGAGATGGAGAATTACTTACTAAGAGAAGGAATTATACACCAGAAGACAACTGCATACACACCTGAACAAAATGGTGTTTGTGAACGGGCTAATAGAACTATTATAGAGAAAGCGCGATGCTTACTTTTTAATGCGAAATTAGAAAAAAAGTTCTGGGCTGAAGCAGCTAATACAGCAGTATACCTAAAAAATAGATCTGTAACATCAAGTTTGGGAAATAAAACACCCTATGAAGCGTGGTATAAAAATAAACCAGATTTAAGTCATATACGCCTATTTGGCAGCCCCGTAATGGTCCACATACCGAAGGAAAGAAGATTAAAATGGGACAAGAAGGCTAAAATGCAGATTCTTGTAGGATTTTCAGAAACAGTAAAGGGATATCGTGTATATGATCCCATAAAAAATATTATAACTATAAAGAGAGATATAATAGTGATAGAAGAAGAAACAGTATCATCGGAAATCAATGCAGAAAACATAGCAGAATGGATACAGGATGATGTTGAATTTGAAGGGCATGAGTCTCCGGCAACAAACGAAGATGGCAGAGATTCAGTGGGGGAGTCTTCAATGGATGAATCTCTCCAAAATTCAAATACATCTGTATATACTGATCCGGCTAGTGAAAATGATGACGATACAAGCATCACAAACATAGAGACAGATATCTCAATCAGTGAGTTGCAACCAATTCCAGAATTACCAGAACAGGAGAAGAGAACACGAAAACCTCCGGAACGTTTTGGGTTTGGTAATATCTGTATTTCCAATTCCAATCCAGATGTCGAACAAATAGACTTCTCAGAAGCGCTGAATGGACCAGAAGCTGATCAGTGGAGACAGGCCATGCGAGAGGAGCTTCAGTCGTTCGAGGATAACGATGCGTGGGAAATTGTTGATATACCTAGTAATGGATTAATTGTGCAAAACAAGTGGGTGTTAAATAAAAAACTAGATGTGAATGATAAAGTGCAGTATCGTACCCGACTCGTGGCTAAAGGTTTTACGCAACGACGTGGTATTGATTATGAGAACATTTTTTCTCCTGTCATAAAACATTCTACGCTGAGAATGTTATTTGCTCTTAAAAATAAATTAATTAAATAGAGATGCAGTTAAAAATAAATTAATTAATATTGAATACATTTCAACTCAGGAAATGCCCGCTGACTTGTTAACCAAGGGTTTTTTGTCAACTAAGCATTATAAGTTCAAGCACATGCTGGGAATTAAAGTTAAATAAAACAATATCTATGTATTCTGTTTAAAAATTCACATTTATTTTGTTAAGTGGGAGTATTAGAATAATGGTAACAAAATTATCAAATGTGTTTAGTGGCGCCATCTATATTGAAACAATGTGTAACATTTCAAATAAATTTCAAGAACAATAAAGATTATTCTTTTGTCTATTGCGAAAAGCAACGTGTTTTAATAATAAGCCCGTCAGGCAACACTTTTTAGGGAACATAGCAACCCTCACTTATCACTGACTCTACTTCTCCATAGGAGATAAGAAAACACTTTGTCGATGTTTCTACCTAATCTACCTAACTAGGTCGTATGGGGGTGCACACAAAAGAACAGAGCAGTTAATGAAAATACACAATCTTATTTCAACAAAGAGTGTTAAGCAGTCAACAACCATCGCATAAGAATGGAGCCAAAGCAATATAGTATACAGCCATCAATATAGAAGGTGCAATCGTGTTAAGTGATATGCAACTATTATTAGTGCAGTGATCTAGGTATACGTCCAACAGTAACGAAGGCGTAATCGATATTGTTATGAAACAACTTATGGTTTTCTCTGTAAACCGTTGTCCAACAAAGTTGATAATAGTAATTCTCGCAGGACAATACCAACAAGTATGTAATACAAACTTATAATATTCATAATATGAATTCTATAACAATAGGAAAGGAACATCCCAGGTTACTTACATGATAGCAAGATTTAATACAAAAAAAAACAAAAATTCATAAATTGAAACATTAATTGTAACAAGTAACACCAGTGTATTTACAGACATAACTGATGAGAAGTAAATGGATCAACAATAAATAAAATTAACGTTTATCGAGAAAAATTTGACTCAGAACATAAGGAAAGGTCTCAGTACATCTCCCCATGTTCTGGTCTTAAGGTTAAATATAAGAAAATATGATTCAAGGATCAACATATCAACAAAGTGGCTTAAAATGTGGAAGGATCGGTGGTGGGATATCGTTCCACATTATAAGTCAGAACCGTACTTATAAAGGAAAACAAGTAAGTTATGTCTCGTTTCATCAGCAATAAAGCGAACAGCTCCATTTTATCACTAGGAGATTAAATGTTCAGTGCACCGCTTGGTGCAGTCTTTAATATATTTTCATGACCCATCAAGACATTTACTGTAAAACAATGACAAAAATATCCGTTTACATATTAATGATGAAACGAGAACAACCAGTGTTCAAGCACGTAATTTGTAGACAATGCTTCTTTGTTTTCACCATCATGAAACGAAAGAGACAGTGGGAATGTAACTCTTTACATTTCAAGATGTTATATCCTAACACATACTACATGTTAAGGTATATTAGCCAATTTCATTACACAAAATTCATAATATTTTTAAATGAGTCTTCATTTGTTCACTTGGAGTCTGTTGTGTACTTAAGTTTAAGTACATAAATAAATTATCACTAATAAATAAATACTACATTAATTATTACTAATTCTAATAAGGTTTATTTCTAGTCCATTCAATTCGAGCATTCATACCGGAGTTGATGGTTACAATTGAAAATTAGTTACGAGACATTTTTTTGTTATTAGTTTGTATTATTTATGAGAATTGAGATAAAATTATTTTATATATAATAATTTATGTGAGTGCATGGCACGAACCTTTTGATACATATATCTTGAATGAATGAGATCCTTTATATATCGAATGGCCTTGACTTTGTTTATGGGTGGCTCTTTTCATGAGCATAACGTACGACAATATAAAGGCGTGCATGTTTATAATTTAGACTTGTTATATTTGAGAATAATAGCGTGATTTCCAATAAATCACTACAAATAGTATCGTGTGAAAGAGAACATACAACTCGATTTCAAATAGAGTTTATGAATTTTATGTGTTAAGTGTCGTGTTAGGGTTGATCATCAACCTCCAAGAACAACCCGAACCACTCAAACATAGGTATATCTCACTACGAAATACTAACGTACGTACATAGATCAGAGGACAACAGGCCTTTCGCCTCCTGCAGGAAAAACCGTCCACAGGCAACGAATCCCCCGCCTTCCAACTGATGATGCAGTACAGTGTTCCGTACTTGAACCAGCAGCCCAAGTATAATGACCAGACAGCAAGCTTCTCTCGCCCTCTGTCTGTCATGTCTGGTGAACGTGATCGACTCCGGATCGATACGTTGCGTTTGGGGTACAAACCCATCCTCACCATTCGGAACTCATGGATCTAATGGATGGCGAGTTGATACCAGGACCCAGTTGATCAGACCGAATATACCTCCATCAACTCCCTCCAATGATAACGTTGCGTCATCGTCCATACCACAAAAAAAAAATTTGATTTTTTTTTTTTTTTCCTTAATTCTCCAAGTCTGACACGTCGCGTGTAAATTGTCCATTATTTCAAAAATTGATAGTAAATATCGAATAATTTCTTGTGTCACCGTTGACATTTACTTTATTGAACTTAATTTCACAACAATTATCCAAATTGTTATTATGAATGATGATGATGATGATGCCCTTGATTTAGAAATAACAAGATGTTCTTTTCTTGTTTATAAGATAAAAACCTTGATAAATAAGGTTAAAAAAAATATATATATTTAGTGGCAACCTTGAAAAAATTTGTGGCAACCTTGATAAAATATATGTGGCAACCTTGATAAAATATTTTTTGCAATTTTGAAAAAATTTGTGGCAACCTTTATACAATATTTATTTCTTTTGCCAGCCCTGGTTTTTCCGTACTATTATTATATTTATATTATTATATTTTTCCGTAGAATATTATTTATTCTCGTATTAAATCCACACGAGAATAAAAAAAAAAAAGAATCACTTTTCAAAATGAAAACAATTACCTAATTAGAATAAACATTTATTATTTGAAATTATTAGCGAAGACGCACCCATGCTATGAACTAATGGCAATGAACCGACTCCCGTTACTTCGATATGCGTTGTTATTTGTGTATAATAATATTCAGTTGTCAACTGCATTAATAAATAAACATGTTTCAATTTATTATTTAACGGTACCATAAAGGAGGAATGATCCCTAACATTCACACAATTCCTAAAACAACGCACATAAGAAATTCATACAATCATGCGATAACAATTTTACTGCTGTCACTTTTACAGTTATCGGGTTAACATTTAACAAACAAGGTTAACATTTTAGGTTATGTATCAGAGCTCCAAGAGAACAAAATAACCCTAAACCATCCAAAAAAAAACATAATCCTGACACACGACTTACGCCGTTTTTTTATTAAAAACGCGGGCAGCCAATTGTTAAGTAGGTTTGACCTAGGGTACAAATAATAATTGTATAAACTTTGTTCGGTAGAACGCGCCAATCTAGGTTAGAATTAATCATCTAGAATGTTTATACTCAATGATCTCAGGTGTGAAGGTTCGCAACCAAGGTCGCGTGTCAGAATCCTGTTTTGTTCTTAGGGATGGTCTTACATAGTAAATAAAATAAAAAGCGGTGCATAGTATGTTATTACATGTATTGAGAAACATAAAATTTAACCTGTGAGCCCTAGTATGACAGAAACATTTATAAAATTATACATTTTGGACTTACCCCAAGACCGACCTGTATCCGTTATCATAATCTACTCTACGAGAGCGAATCACTACGTCTCCTATTACTGAACACTGTGATTTCTTATTGGCGAAGCGACGGAACGTCCCCCGGACTCCATCCAGCGGCTGACGTGACCCCGTGAAGCGTGGATCGGGCCTCCGAAAGGGGCAGGAATATATCTCCCGGCCACATCCACGATCTCCAGCTAATAACGCGGATGTATCCGGGTTCTGAGGATGCTGCAACTTAGGCCAGTAGCTTTCTCTCGGCCGCCGGCCACGTGCGGTTAGTATTCCCAAACATCACACGTCCAAAATAACGAGGCTCCCGCTTGACGGTTTTGCGTAAGCCGAATTTAGGATTGAATATAATTTCATCTCACGCCGGATGGGACAATTATTTACGGATTACCGCTGTCGGCTGATTACCAGATTACGATTGTCGCGTGGTTCGCTCGTACACCATTTTTTTCAAAGAAATCACCATTACCCACATCGGGAATGGTTGTTTAACAGGTTGCGGAAAAGAATCCCGTCGTGCCCGAAGCAAACTCGCATTTTACGGTACAAAAGAAAGAATGTAATCCATCCATACAACTAATTACTCCAAAATAAAAATCACCGTGACTGTCAGCTGTGCAGTTCACGATCCCACCCGTTCACTGCCCAGCTAAAAAGTGTTTTTTGTTTCCGCCCGGTTCAGATATTAAATTTTAAATTAAAATTCGAAATTTTACTAAAACTAATACCAGCGACAATCGCCCAGTTCCTAACTAGGTTAGAGAATCGGCGAGGATAAATGTGATGATGCAGAATAAATTAATGAATAAAATATTAAAACAAAAGGAGTCTAGCCCTGCATCATAACAAACTATTGAATCATTTTATTTCCGCTGGCCTTTTATATAGCTTTAGTTGACAAAGTAAGTCAAGTATGAGTTATATATAAACCTGTCTTATAAATTTCCATATTTACTGCAGAATGCTTCGCCATTGAACAAGCTTTATTTCAAATATTGTGCACTGACTCTCTCAAAAATTAGGAAACCACGTTATTTGTAATATTAAAAACATCCTCAATTCTTTAAACGAATCTTAGTGTGAGACAATATTGGTTTTGGTGAATGGACATCTATGAATTGAGGGTCGCAAGAAAGCGGATTATCTCGCTTAACTTGAAACAGTCTTAAGTTCTATCCTTTAGATTTTAGAATTCTTTTCTCTGGCGTCTTCTCTATTTTTAAATCCAAAATGTATCGTTCCTGGAAAGAAAATTGGACAGATCCGAAAACCCGAACTGGATGTTTTTATGATGGAATGCAATATCATATTCCAAGTAATCCTTGGTACCACGACAAAAAAAAATACAAAAGATTTATTTCCTGTATCTTGAGAATGAGAATTGGCCAATTCTCTATTGCAACTCATTTGTTTAGAATTCGTGTACTCCAAAGTTCATTCTGCCAGTGTGGTGTTGAGAAAGAAACTCTTGACCATATCTTTTTCAATTGTAAAAACCATTATTCTTTCATTTTATTTATCGTTTGCCTTTTTAAATCCTCTTAATATTCCGTACTTGCTGTCCCACAACAATTCTAGCGCATATTTAATTCTATATAAGTTCATAGACTTGAATAAGTTCAATATATGATATCTTCTATCCCCTTACAGATAATCCACAAAACTTTAACCATCTATCTTTACTTAACGGCACAAAGCACTTTTTTTAGGATATATTATTAAAAAAATATATATATTATTATAAAAAAATTGGTACTCATTCAAACACTTTAATGCCTGTAAACAAGTTTTTGCTTCCTTCGTTTATGCGAAAGTCTTGCTATTATAAGTGATTTCGAGCTATGTTATTAAGGTAATATCTACCGTAAATGTTCATGAATAAAATGTTACTGTAACCCAAAAAAGGTTTTATGTTTAAATTTTTTTTAGTCTGTTTTATGAAACTTAACACTGATAGGTAGATAAAAGATGCATGTACATGGTCGGTTACGTACGACATTTTATTATTCATTTTATTATATATTTCTTCTCTGAATCTGGGTTGAAAGTCAGTATTCTAGTAGTTGGGTCCGTCACAGTTTCCAAAGTTCTGATTTCCTATATTGGGTCCAAGGCAGTTTCCAAAGTCCTGGTTTCCCTGTAGCAGCCATTTCCTGCCCGCTACAGAGTGATAGCATTTTAGCTGTTCTGTCTGGCTCCCTAGAGAGCAATGACTGCAATCAGTACCCTTCTCTAGAGTACAGCTATTTTGAAGGAGGGCAACTTCGCCACAAGATGACTCGGACGGGCTGGCGGTCAAAACGAGCAGCTCGACAATTTAGTATTTATCTGGCCGCGGTTCCGGGACGTCGTGAACACGGGGAAGACAAGAACCACTCTATGAGCCAACACGATTACGATCAAGGATGACGACACCGTTTTGTGGTTTTACCTTTGATCGTCCTTGTCTCTTCATTTAAATAACAGCGATGTATAACCGCATCGCTTGGCGCCCGTTATTACATTCATCAGGTTAGTTTATTATAAATGCCACCCAATTGTCGCTTTCAATGCAATATTTAAATTAGCAATCGTGCTCTCAACCTTCGGTTGTAGCACACGCCTGAGATTAATGTCACTAAATAAAGAGTTCTCATGTTATTTAAAGGTTAATGAAGTGTTGTAGAAATAAATGTTGTGTCATGGAATTCATTTCCCTTATCTTTTATTTAATACACTGTTGTTACATCTATTCCGTAGGCACTCATGCCCTTCACCTTGTAATCCCGCTATAATGGCGCACCACGTGGTTTAACCCGATTGGCATTTAATTTTACTTCTTTCGGTCTCGTTGGCATTGAGAGTTGACAATAATTTTTGCAGGTGGCATTTTTTTTTAACTGGCTTGATGAAGGTTATTCTTATGTCGGCTCATGGGGGTCTCTCTGTTTCGCGACGTTCCGGCCGCATTTCTTATAATATTTGCTATGCATTTCTTATAATATTTTGGATATAACCATAATTATACGATAATTATTTTAAAATTAATTTTTGGCCGTGAATACTCTGCGGGACTGGTGGGTGTCCCGTATATTTTATTTTATTATTGTTGTAATGTTGTTCCAGATTCCCACATCTGAAATTATAGTATTGGTGTATGTCCATTTCTGAACTTTTATCCATTAGATGTGTAGGTACAAATAATTTTACACCCATTTTTCCTCTTTTGGGAATTTTACTTTTTATCATTGCCGTCTTCGGACGTGATTAATGTTGCCTTGTTGTTTTTTTTTTCCAATTAATCTTTAGGTACATCTAGTCACAATGCCTGATACAAGGAGTCAAGTAAAAGAATCCGCCATGTCTTCCGTCAAGGTTGCAGATGCTACGTTGAGTAGTTGCTATGGTTACTTGCTACGTGCAGCCTACAATACTCACCAGACATTTTAGGTTATAATAATGAATGTGGAATCACAAACTTTATCCAGTACTGGAAGCGCCAATTCTTGAGGGTTAGATACCCACAAGAATGTTTGTGATCCCAGGGTTCTCAGGGGGTTGGGTTCGAAACCAGAAATGTGTCAGGTTACAATGTGTACTTTAGAGTCAAGGAAAGAAGATTTAAAGAAACATTAATGTATATTATTTCGAATACAATATAAGTCTATACACTCTACCGTGTGAGTTATAACGAAAACAATATAATAAAAGTTAGATATAAGCTTACCCCCAAGGTTCCGACCACGCTTTAACTATCTAGCTAATTAAGTAACATCCCACTCGAGCTGGAGCAGCACCTCCTCAGGCTGAGCTCCTAGGGACTCCAGCCGGAGCAAGAGGAAGATTCAGTTCCGCCTCCTGGCGACTGTCCGTGGCAGGAAAATGTGTAATCTGGCGACTGAGGAAGAGGTATCTGGTGCCCGCGGTCGCATCCGTGTATCCTGGCGAGGATTCCCTTTATGTAAGGAAAAATAGGCCTCAATACGGCCCTGGTGAAAATGCGGTCGACGTAGTGCCAAACCGCGAGAAAGAATACTATCCTTAGGTTTACGGGAACCGGGCACAATATTTTAAGCCACTGGCTTCTTCATCCCATAAAGGATGGGTCGGATTCAAGCAGATCACACGTCTGACTCCCTTTGCGATTCATGATCCCGCGTGGTTACAATAAACGAACGAGCCACGGAACTAATTCAATTATGGAACTTCGTATTTACACCATTTATACGATTTTATTATGCAATCTCCGCATATAAGATTAGACTTCGCCTCTCCGAATTAAAGGGAAACCATTCCCAAACAATTTCACTCCGGAAAACTGTGACTGTCGTCTGCCGAGAGATCAGGCCCACCCTCTGGTTTCTCTGCAGGCAAGCAAGTGTTTTGTTTTTTTCTGTTTCCGCCCGGTACAGATTTTAAATTTTAAATTATGATTCGAAATTTTACCAAAACCAATACCAGCGACAATCGCCCAGTTCCTAACTAGGTTAGAGAATCGGCGAGGATAAATGTGATGATGCAGAATAAATTAATGAATAAAATATTAAAACAAAAGGAGTCTAGCCCTGCATCATAACATTACCCCCCTCGCCACCAAATGTTTGCCCTCAAACATATAAAATTGTCGAAATAACCTAACCCTATTCTTTCTAGGTCGGTCCAAGGGTCTACTACAACAGAAAAAAAAAACAAAGTGATCAATAAAATACCAGCAGATAATAATAACCATCAATAGGAAGTATTCATATAACAAAATTAAACCAAAGTGAGAATAGCGAATGGGCGTGCCGCAAATCCGGTCGCACTTCATCGAACGTAAGGCAGGATGAACAGGATTGCGGTGCAGCCATTCTTACTTAAATAACTATAATATTGTAGGAACTAAACTTAAAAAACTTAATCTAAACATAACAACTAATGTTACGTGAACGGGATCCGCCAACACCCACAGCTTGAATATGCTGGGTGAAGACTAATTGACTTAGCGTCATGGACAACCGTTGACGTTACCTTTATAAAAATAATTAGTACATAATTAATAAAAGTAAGACTTAAATAATACAAACGCCACATTTATAACTAACCACATATCTGACTGTCTATCACATTCATTTTATACAAACAAATGCGATAATGCATCACTGACCCAAAATAGGGTTATAAGCCCGTCAGGCAACACTTTTTAGGGAGCATAGCAACCCTCACTTATCACTGACTCTACTTCTCCATAGGAGATAAGAAAACACTTTGTCGATGTTTCTACCTAATCTACCTAACTAGGTCGTATGGGGGTGTCCATAAGAGAACAGAGCAGTTAATCAAAATACACAATCTTAATTCAACAAGAGTGTTAAGCAGTCAACAACCATCGCATAAGAATGGAGCCAAAGTAATAGAGTATACAGCCATCAATATAGAAGGTGCAATCGGGTTAAGTGATATGCAACTATTATTAGTGCAGTGATCTAGGTATACGTCCAACATTAACGAAGGCGTAATCGATATTTTTATGAAACAACTTATGGTTTTCTCTGTAAACTGTTGTTCAAAAAAAAAAAAAAAAATAATAATAATTGTTAATAATAAGTCTCGCAGGACTGTAACAACAATTATGTATAATAAACTTAGAGTTTATAATAATAATTCTAAAACAATAGGAAAGGAACATCCCAGGTTACTTACATAGTAGCAAGATTTAATGCAATGCAATTTTTAAAATTAAAAAAAAAATTATTTGTAATAATTACAACAAGTGTGTACACAGAAATGACTATTGAGAAGTCAAAGAAACAGCAACAAATAAAATTAACATTTATAGATTAAACCTAGGTCAGAACCTACGGAAGGTTTCAATACATCTTCGTATGTTCTGATCTTGACAAAATACAGAAAAATCAGATTCAAGAATCATAATATGAAAGAAGTGGCTTAAAATGTGAAAGGATCGGTGGTGGGACATCGTTCCACATTATAATTTTTCACTTGACTTAAGAAGCAGTATTTATGCATATATAGTAAAAACAATGCTTCCTTATTTTGACTATCTTGAAACGAAAGGAACAGTTGGATTATAGATCCTTGCATTTCAAGATATAGACAAATAAATAATACTTATTAGGATATATTATCCAATAATATTTTACCACAATTACTTTGAGGTACACGAACAATGCTGTTATGCACGTGTAACTCAAAATGCAAGATTTATAACAAATTACATGACTATTCACTTGTTCACCTGAGCCTATTGTATACTTATTTTTAGTTAGAAAATACAATTGCTAATAAGGTTTATTTCTAATCCATTCAATTCGAGCATTAATACCGGAATCAATGGTTATGGGCGTAAGGGAGTAACTTAAGAATAACAATATTAAAATTATAAATACGCCCACGCGAAGTAGTTAAAACATTTCTTCTGAAATGAACCTAGGACAGGATTAAGACTGTCAGAATGCTCGGAATTCTTCAACTCGGTTGATCAGGCCGGTGAAGTTTCCTGTGCGTAGAAAATAAAACAAAAGAACCGAAGTTCTTTATTAGTATTAATATCAGTCCTCATGAAAGATGGCCAGACCTTCTGAGGTACTGATGTGCGAAATAATTTATACCGGAACATTGTCCGACTTGACGATATCTTTTATATGGAAATCGCCAGATACTTTTCCTTTCATGTCCGCTAATTTATACACTAAGTCCGATTTTTTTTTCACGACTATATTTTGCACAAAGCGTGGTGCTAGTTTCTGTGCAAAGTAATTTAAAGCGTTTGATTGGACGAAATTTCTACGCCAAACTCTGTCTCCGACTTGAAAACTAACATGTTTTCTCCGCAGGTTATAATGGTTTGCTCCTTTTTGGTAAGCTTTTAGTAAAGCATCTGAGACTTGCTCATAAACTGATGACAGTTCTTCTAATTTTTGTGCGTAAATTCTCTGACTAGTACAATTTTGTGAATTAGATTCCGTGTCAGCTATAGGGTTACGATGCAAATCACCGTCTAATATTTGCTCCCGACCATGCATTAGAAAATAAGGTGTAAAACCCGTAGCGCAATTTACGGAATTGTTCATAGCTGATTGTATTTGTGGTAAGAATTTTGACCAATTACGGTGGTCTGTTTCAACTAATATCGATAATGCGGTGCCCAAAGTTTGGTTATATCTCTCTACCACATTGTTTTGAGGGGTATAATAAGAGTTATAAAACGGAGGTGGTATATTATAATTATTTAATAAGTCCTTAAATTCTTTGGATACAAACTGACGGCCGTTATCACAAACAATGGTGCGCGGTACGCCATGTACAAGAAAGATACTTTCTTCTAAATTCTTCACAATGCTTTGCGCGGTACCTTTGCGCAGCGGAAACAGCCAGGTAAACTTTGAAAAAACATCGACACAGGATAGAATGACGGTAAAACCAGAGTAACTTCTCGGTAATGGACCTACCAAATCCAACGATAACATCTGCATTGGACGTGTAACTTTTTTAGGATGTGATGAAATACCGTTAGGTGAGGCCGTACTGATTTTATGCGCCTTACAGACCGTACAGCGATTTACAAATTGTTTAATGTCTCTGTACATATTTGGCCAAAAATACCGTAATTGTGCTTTTTTATAAGTTTTAAAAACGCCGGGGTGACAAGATCGAATAGACTCGTGCACACTACTTAAAATGTCTAATCTTTTTTCTTGAGGAATTACTTTTTTCCACGCAGTGTCCTCACACAGTGCTAAACTAGCCTTCGTGTGACGAAATAGTTCGTTTTCCCGAATTTGGAAGTTCTGAAAACGTTGGGGAAATTCTTGACAACCCTTCCAAATATTTTGATACCACTCATCTTGAATATTTTCTGAATCTATAATCGAGATTTCGGCAAGATCCATTCGCGAAAGGACATCTGGGACTATATGTTGAGTACCTTTACGATGAATTACATCAAACGAAAATTGGGATAGGCGTGAACTCCAACGCGCGAGACGACCGCTGGGGTTGGACAGAGAACCTAACCATTTTAGACTTGAGTGGTCGGTTACAACTGTAAAATGAGTTCCTTCAATGTATGGTCTAAAGTGTGTAACGGAGTCTAGTACGGCTAAAAGTTCACGCTCAGTTTTTCCATAATTACGTTCGTGAACGTTTAAGCATCTTGAAAAATAAGCAATAGGGTGCTCCTGTCCATCTATAGTTTGAATTAATACCCCCCCAATGCCTACGGAGCTTGCGTCACAGTGTATAGCGAAGGGTTTCGAAAAATCTGGACAACTTAAAACTGGAGCAGAAGTAAGTGCTTGCTTTAGTGCAATAAATGCGGATTCAGCTTCCGGTGACCATTTAAAATTACTAATTCCGTTTTTTGAACCAGTAATACTTGTTAAAGGAGCTGCAATGCTTGAAAATCCCTTGATAAACCGTCTAAAGTAACCGCACAGGCCAACAAATGCCCGAATTTGTTTAGCATTTTTCGGTATAGGAAAATCTTTAATACTATCAATCTTACTTGGATCAGTGCGAAGTCCCTGGGAATCTACCATATAGCCCAAGTATTTAAGCTCGGCTTTACAAAATTCTGACTTTTTTAAGTTAATGGTGAGACCCGCGTCTCTTAGACGTTCGTACACCCGATTTAACAAGTTTAAATGTAATTTCAAGTCTTCCGATACTAATATAAGGTCATCTAAATAGCAAAAAACATTATCATCGAAATCAGGTCCAAACAATGCATCCGCTAGTCTTTGTAATTCGCTAGGAGCATTTTTCAAACCAAACGGCATGCGAGTGAACTCAAAGAGGCCCCGCCCAGGAACAACAAATGCTGTCTTTTCACATGATTTTTTGTCTAAGGCTATTTGCCAAAATGCCTTGGAGAGGTCAATCGAGGAAACATATCTGGCACCGCCAAGTTTATCTAGGATACGCGCAATATAGGGAAGAGGATAACTATCACGTACCGTGACGTTATTAATTTTTCGAGAATCAAGGCAAAATCTAGCTGTTCCGTCTTTTTTTGTTACAATTATTACAGGACTGGACCATGGTGAACGAGAAGGTTGAATAACCCCTAATTTTAGCATTTCATCAACTTCTGTTTCTAATTGTTTCTGCCGTGCGGGTGAAAGAGGATAATACCGCTGTTTGATGGGTGATCCTGTTGTAATTATTTTGTGTTTAACTAAGTGTGTTAGACCTAACCCCTTCTTTTCAAAAGAAATCGACTCGAATTTTTTAACTATTTTAGAGAGTTCCCTGTTCTCTTCAATAGTTAGGGATGAGGCTGGCTGAATAGCCCGCAACCCACTAATATTTCCTTCCGAAACAGGAAGAGTAACTTTCGAAAACAGTTCCGGTGCGATGTGGAACTCCTTCCAAAAGTTAACTCCTAGAATAATTGAAGGCGACAATGTCGGGATGACGTAGAAAAGAATTTCCTTTGTGGATGATTTATACGTGACCGGCAATGACATTGTCCCTAAGACTGGTTGGTTTGAACCGTCCGCTGTATAAACACTAAACTTAACTTTAACTAACTTAATACCTAATTCCTTAAAAATTTTATAACTATTGCCTCCTAGACATGACAATGAAGCGCCGCTGTCTAGCATTCCACTGTAAAAATTATTTATAATATGTACATAAGTATAAGGACGGTTATCATTTTCAATAGCCATCTCCCGTGGCAGCGGGCCCACTGTTCCGGTTGATGGTGATGAAAGAAATTTATCAACTATTCGGAGCCAACTCTCCCACTCGCTTTTCCTCTGCGCCAAGGACGGCTTGTAGCAAGAGAGACTCCGACCTAGTTTTTTGACTTATTATGAGCTTTGTCATTGATAGCTCCCACTTTAGGATTTCCTGCGACTGCGGGTTTTTTCCTACAGTCGGCCACGACATGTCCCGGTGTCTTACAATAAAGACAAATAGGCGTCTTATAAAAAGTTTTAGAAGTTCCCTGATTATTAAGATTACCGTTATTAAAAGAAGACGAAGATGGTTTATTTGAGTTGTATCCTGTATTTGATGGACCGAAATTACGCCTTTTATCATTATTCTTATTGTTGTACGACTGCTTAAAAGTGTTCTGGGTATAACCAGTGCGTCTAAAGTTATTATTATTATTAAAATTTTCACTAATATGCACAAATTTCTCCGTTTCATTCGAGCTACTGTGCACATTGGATTCTTTTGAAAATGTAGACGATGTCGCAAATTCTTCAGGCGGTGATGCGTATGACTCTAATTTACCTGCATAAGTTGTTAATTGCTCAAAAGTAAATATGTCTCTAGACACTAATAGATTTGAATACATCGGTAGCAAGGCCTTCATTGCTAGCCGCAGCAGTTCCTGCTCGGGAAGTTTTGTTTCGAGCATATTGTTTAGTGCTTTCATTTTTAGCGTGAATTCTAGTACTGACATTCCTTTTTGTTGAGACATGTTAAAAAGTTTTATTTTTAAATCGGTTTGAAGGTCGCTTGCTTCAAATTGGTTAATTAAAAGTTTTGATAGCTCGTCCCACTTCAATTCTGGGTGGTAAATGGATCTGAACCACAACAACGCCAGGCCATCCAGAAGATCAGGGAAAACGCGCACCAGTTCATTTTGAGGAAAATTCCTGGTTCTACATTTTTCCTCAATAAGTAGGAGAAATTCTCTTACGCTCGATTTCCCGTCGTATTTAATGTTCCAATTAGTAACATTTGTGGATGATGATTCTTTATAAATAATTTTTGTATGTTTAATAATTTTTGGGTTTTTAACAGTATTTAGTTCCTCTGAATCTGAATCTGACGAATCCATTTCTGTAATTGCTGTTAATTTTAACGTTTTATTGTACTCGCGCGCCTGTGAACGCAGCGCGTGAAAGGTGGACGCTGGTTCGATAGATCGTGTTGTAAGTTCCTTAGTAAGGTCTTCTTTAGAGGCATTGTTAATATTTGCAATTGGAGTCGACATTTTTATCAAATTGTACGCGAAGTTCTAATATGAAAAACTCGAATTATCTAGAAAATAATCGAAAGCGTATTGACGTTCGATGAATGTTTTTAGCATTGAAAAACGTAAATGTAAAAAAAACATTCATGAAATATTTATAGTTTTGAATTGAAACCAAAATAATGTTAATATAAATTATTTTTATAAAAGTGGTAATAAAATTCAAATTCGAGATAATCGTCTATATACTCGAGGTTAAATTTAAAACGTATATTTGATTTGAATCGTTATTTAAAAAAAATATATTAGAAACTTTTGAAAAATAAATTTTTTAAATCAATAAAAATAATCGATGAAATTTAGTTAAGTATGTCATCTTAATCGGTTGTTCCAAGTATAGTAAGTACCTATTGAAGTTCATAAATTATTTTTTGACTAAAATGTTGACAAATTCACATCTACGCTGGAGTATCTATGGAATTTTTTTGTGTACAACAAATTATGCATCTATGCTGAAACTTCTATGGAATTGCTTGCGTAAGAAATAATGGCTATGCAATTTACTCGTGAACGGCATAATAACAATATAATATTCACCATTAATAAACATTGTTATTACATGAATCTGATATACAGATACAAGATTAATGTTCCGAATACGTCTATCATACGTCGAAGAAAGTCTATTTAATACGTATTGAAAAATAACCGTAAACAAATAACACATGAATGAAATCTTGTTGTTTATGTCATTCTGTGGTATGAAAGATATATTTGGTTTGTACCAGTTTGACAGTTATTTTAGAGGTTCTGATATTATATTATATTATTTATTAAAACTTCATAGACATATGAATATTAGTAGACCTGCCCTAAGTGATTAAAAGCGTATTATCCCCACTCCACATACCGGTTCCATTGAGCCGGCTGGGCTCGCATTTGGCTTCAAGTGAAATTTGAAAACGTGACGTCATCATTCTTGTGCGAACTATGGTCGAGGCATCATCGGTTCATTTTACGAAATAACACGGCAAAATGTTGACTTTTGATATGAAAACTTGTAAAAATAGATGTGAAAAAGAGAATAAACCCAATTGTCGTATTACATTCCATAAGTAAGCATTATTTTACTTTATTTTAAGCTTATTCACACCGTATTATATGGATCAGTTTTAGAAACATATACTATCACATCACAATGTAGCGATTCTCAAGTGTGCTCATCGTTGTTTACTGGGGTAAGTAAATTATGAGACATTTGTAAAAGTGTCTTAACTAAATACTCTGAAACTAACTACGACTCTGAAATAGAAGCTGCCTTACTTTGCCGAATTTGGACTTCGCAAATTAGTTCATAACGTGGCGAGTAATTTGCGCTCCCATGTAAAAATGTCTATTCATTCAAACGCAGATTTTACTTTTAAGAAGTAAATGGTGATATTATAATGCGAGATGCCTATTTACTGTCAGATTGATTTATTGACGAATCACAGTCAGCCTTACTCCCCTCGTTCTTCAACAGTTGATTTTACCCCTCGCCCTTATCTTCTCGTCTATTAATTCCTATGTCTGTGTAAAACTTGGAATATGCTGTCGAGTATCTAACATAATAATTTATATTTTTCAAGGGATCATAATATCCCACACTTTTGTGAAATACTTGTTCGTAGTATTATAATAATTACTGTCGATAACCAAAACAATGCAATAATTGCAGGTTATATTTATGATTTGCCGCTGTCAATTTGACACAAGAGGTTATTTTAAATGTTGTTACCAACATGACGGAATGATACCAATTCAAAACAAAGCAATATTTTAGGTTATTTTAACAATACAGATTTATAAGCCTCAATGTGAACAAATGAATTATGTACCCTATACAATTATAATCTGACACATTTATAGCCGTGTTTTAAGTGGGTCGCCAATTGCTACGTTGAGTAGTTGCTATGGTTACTTGCTACGTGCAGCCTACAATACTCACCAGACATTTTAGGTTATAATAATGAATGTGGAATCACAAACTTTATCCAGTACTGGAAGCGCCAATTCTTGAGGGTTAGATACCCACAAGAATGTTTGTGATCCCAGGGTTCTCAGGGGGTTGGGTTCGAAACCAGAAATGTGTCAGGTTACAATGTGTACTTTAGAGTCAAGGAAAGAAGATTTAAAGAAACATTAATGTATATTATTTCGAATACAATATAAGTCTATACACTCTACCGTGTGAGTTATAACGAAAACAATATAATAAAAGTTAGATATAAGCTTACCCCCAAGGTTCCGACCACGCTTTAACTATCTAGCTAATTAAGTAACATCCTACTCGAGCTGGAGCAGCACCTCCTCAGGCTGAGCTCCTAGGGACTCCAGCCGGAGCAAGAGGAAGATTCAGTTCCGCCTCCTGGCGACTGTCCGTGGCAGGAAAATGTGTAATCTGGCGACTGAGGAAGAGGTATCTGGTGCCCGCGGTCGCATCCGTGTATCCTGGCGAGGATTCCCTTTATGTAAGGAAAAATAGGCCTCAATACGGCCCTGGTGAAAATGCGGTCGACGTAGTGTTAAACCGCGAGAAAGAATACTATCCTTAGGTTTACGGGAACCGGGCACAATATTTTAAGCCACTGGCTTCTTCATCCCATAAAGGATGGGTCGGATTCAAGCAGATCACACGTCTGACTCCCTTTGCGATTCATGATCCCGCGTGGTTACAATAAACGAACGAGCCACGGAACTAATTCAATTATGGAACTTCGTATTTACACCATTTATACGATTTTATTATGCAATCTCCGCATATAAGATTAGACTTCGCCTCTCCGAATTAAAGGGAAACCATTCCCAAACAATTTCACTCCGGAAAACTGTGACTGTCGTCTGCCGAGAGATCAGGCCCGCCCTCTGGTTTCTCTGCAGGCAAGCAAGTGTTTTGTTTTTTTCTGTTTCCGCCCGGTACAGATTTTAAATTTTAAATTATGATTCGAAATTTTACCAAAACCAATACCAGCGACAATCGCCCAGTTCCTAACTAGGTTAGAGAATCGGCGAGGATAAATGTGATGATGCAGAATAAATTAATGAATAAAATATTAAAACAAAAGGAGTCTAGCCCTGCATCATAACACAGACATTATTGTTCCCACATCTCCGTTGGTTCCACTGCATTTATGGAATATCAAGTACGATGGCACAACTTGCATTAGGAAGTTTCTTGAACGTGTTGAAGAACTCGCCCTGTCTCGCTCTGTAAGTAAGCACAATCTTTTTTTAGGCGCGTTTGAACTTTTTGAAGGAATTGCCCTAGATTGGCTGAGGGTCAATCGCTCCCTTTTCGAATCCTGGGATGACCTTGTGGGAGGCCTCAAGGAGGAATATGAAATTCTCGATTATGACCGTAGACTCCTTGCACAGTTGAGGTCAACTATGCAAGCACCTAACGATTCACTTGGTACCTTTATCACTAATGTTCTCATCTTAAATAAAAGATTAAACAAGAAATTGCCTGATGTAGAAATTTTGGAAATTCTCCAGTGCAATATGCTTCCCAGATATATTCAAAAACTTCATTAAACTCCATTCCGGACATAGCTACCCTCAAAAGATTGGGCAAATTAATTGAATTGGCAGACAGTCGCTCTGATCAGAGGAAAGGTTCAAAGTCCCCTCAAAACCCTTCAACTGCTAGTGAAAAGGCGCCACTAAATACAAATGCTCCTTCTAAACCTAATTCTTTCAGGCATGCGAATTCTTCTCATAAAAACATGTCCTTTAAACGTTACAACGTAAATTCCAGGGAGGAGATTTATTGCTTCCGCTGTGGATGTCCAGGCGTCAAGACTCCTGACTGCATTTGCGTTAGGTCAAAAAACGCGAGAGCCGGACGTTAGCTGTGCCGCTGGCGGAAGACGTCTCCACCAGTATCACTGCTCTCGATCCGGCATGGCAAGAGTGGCTTTCGGTAGTCAGGAATTTCTACAAAAATTTAGGAGCATCAGGTTGCGGAGGGAAGGCTGACAGGGACGGCCGTCCTTTCGTATCCTTTTCTACACTCGGAACTGTTTTTTCTGGCCTGTTGGACTCAGGCTCACATGTTTCTATTCTCGGTAATAATTTTCATTTAAAACTTTTAAAACTTGGTGCCACGTTGGCTAAGCTCAATAATTCATTTTCTTTAACTTCTGCGACGGGTCATTCCGTTTGTTGTAACTTGAAAATCTCACTTTCTATAACATGTAATAATGTTGTAAAAGAGTTTATTTTTGTTGTCATGCCAGATATAAAAACAGATGTAATTCTCGGTATTGATTTTTGGAAATCTTTTAACATTTGTCCGGATGTTTTTAATTATATGAATACGGAGGTAGTTAAATCGGCTCCTCGGGTTACTTCTGTAGTCAGAGGTATTGTTGACAAACAACACTTATCCACTCATCAACAAAGTTTACTTGATGATGTAATTAAAGAATATATTTCCATTTCGGGTGACAAACTTGGTCGTACGCATTAGAGGAACACGTTATAGATACTGGTAATAGTACACCTGTGAAACAGCGTTACTATCCAATTTCACCTCACCTGCTCCCAGTTGTACACAAAGAGCTTGATATAATGATAGAGATGGGGGTCGTTGAACCGAGCAGTAGTGCTTGGAACAGTCCCATTTTACTAGTACCAAAGAAAAATGGCACTTACCGCCTTTGCTTGGATTCCAGACGAATTAATTCGATCTCTAAGAGGGACGCATTTCCGTTACCATACATTTCAAATATTTTAGACAGCTTGGGGGGAGCTCGTTTTCTGTCCACTATTGATCTAAAAGATGCATTTTATCAAATTCCACTAGAACGTAGTTCAAGGGAAAAAACGGCTTTTACTATTCCTAAAAGGGGTCTTTTTCAATTTACTTCTATGCCTTTCGGTCTTCATGGAGCCAGTTCGAGAATGATGCGGCTCATGAGTAAAATCTTTGGCCCAGAATTTGATGGTAAAGTTTTCTTTTATTTAGACGATATTATTGTAATTTCCAGTACTTTTGAAGAGCATTTAGCATTACTTAAACTAGTAAAACGTAAACTGTTCGAGGCGGGTCTCACGATTAACTTTGAAAAGTAAGTATTCTGTAGAGAATCGCTTAAATATCTCGGTTATGTAATAGATAGTAAGGGTCTGAGAACTGACCCAGACAAAGTAAAGGCTGTAGTTGATTTTCCCGTACCTTCCTCACAAAAGAGTTTGAGACGTTTCATTGGTATTATATCTTGGTACAAGCGATTTATTTTTAACTTTTCTATTATTGCTGCTCCGTTACACAACTTGACCAAAAAAGAGTTCATTGGTAAAAAATTTTCTTGGAATAATCAAGCGCAGGCTGCATTCTCTAAATTAAATGAAACTCTAGTCGCGGCTCCGGTTTTAGCATGCCCAGATTTTAATAAGCCGTTTACAATTTCTTGTGATGCATCAAACGAAGGGTTAGGCGCAGTACTCTCTCAATTAGATGAACAAAACAGGGAACACCCTATTTCCTTCATTAGTAGATCGTTATCGGCTCAGGAAAGGAACCACTCTACTACTGAGAAAGAACTTAATGCGTTAATTTTTGCTTTGGAGAAATTCAGGGGTTACATTGAAGGGTCACCCATCCCAGTAAAAGTAATAACGGATCATTATAGTCTGAAGTGGCTAGTAAACTTAAAATCACCTTCTGGAAGATTAGCTCGGTGGGCTGTCAGATTACAGCAATTTAACTTTATTATTGAACACAGGAAAGGGAAGGAAAATGTTGTGCCAGATGCTTTATCTCGCGATCCTTTGGTTATATCATCTATTGTTCAATCTCCCATTATTAGTACTGATCGGTGGTACAATAAAATGTGTCGTGACGTTTTAGTTAAACCTGAGTTATTTTCTAAGTGGAAACTTGTAGAGGGAGTTTTATATAAGCATGTGCAGAGTATGGAAGCCCTGCATAAGCCTAATGATTGGAAGGAAGTTGTTCCTAAGGATCAAAGACATGAGTTGATTGCGTTACATCACGTACCTCCTACATCCGCCCATTTTGGAATTATGAAAACACTGAATAGGATTTGTTTGAAATTTTACTGGCCTAGAATGTCCTCAGATGTAAGAAAATTTGTTTCTAGATGTCACACTTGTTTAGGACAGAAAAGTTCAAATCAGGCTGCACCCGGCCTTATGGGAGATCCTAAGTTGGTCCAGCGTCCTTGGCAGGTTATCTCGACAGATTTATTAGGACCTCTTCCCAGCTCCTACAAAAAAGGTTATAAATATCTATTAGTTGTCGCTGATTTCTTCACTAAATTTACAAAAATTTTTCCGCTGAGAAGTGCGAATGGGAAAAATGTCTCTGCTATTATAGAGGATGAAATTTTCCTAAAATTTGGCGTTCCTGATTGCATCATCGCAGACAATGGTCCCCAATACATTTCAAAAGAATTGAAACATTTAGTTGACAGATATCATGTACGTCACATGTTTTTTAACTGTAGATATCATCCACAGAATAATCCTGTAGAGAGAATTAACAGAGTTTTAGTTACAGCCTTAAGTTCGTACGTGGGAACGGATCATCGAACTTGGGCAAATCATTTACCTGAAATAGAGCTTGCCATTAACACTGCTGTACACGAGGTAACGGGTTACACTCCTTTCTTTTTAAATTTTGGCAGGGAAGCCATTATTTCAGGCAAAGATTACAAATCACCTGATTTTTCTTCGGAAGATTTAACATTCTCGAAACGTGACACGTGGGCTCAAGATGTTTCTGAGCTTAATGACATTTTCTGCCAAGTTAGGACGTGTTTACGTCAATCTTACGAACGGAATAAAGTTCATTATGACCTTCGTAGAAGGAATGTGGAATTCAAAGTTGGTGATATTGTTTGGAGACGCTCTTTCGTGTTGTCCGATGCTTCTAAGCATTTCTCCGCTAAACTTGCTCCCAAATTTCTAAGAAGCAAAATTATTGATAAGGTCTCGGCCGTCGTTTACAAACTGGCAGATATGAAGGGAAAGCCTATTGGAACATTCCATATTAAAGATTTAATTAGGGCAGAAAATTAATTGTTTTTATTATTATTTTTAAGGCAAAAGTGAACGGGTTTCTGGTACCTACACTGATCACGTGGGTATAGGAAACTTATTTCCTTTTTGATTCTTTGTTGATTGGGAGAAATGGTTTTCTTTTCCCTGGAGAACTCCATTCCTCTTTTCAACCTGCTTTGTATGTTACTATGTCGTCATTTTTAATGATTATTATCTATTGTTATTTGTGTTTTGTCTGAAAATTGTCATACACATCAATTTCTCTTAAGAGGATCCGCTCTCATCGTTATGATTATTGTTTACCGCTGTTATTGTCAGTACCATTGATTAAGATGTGCTTATTTTGCGCTCTACTTTACTTATTAAGCTGTCATGTCTTGTTGTATGACCTTATCATAAGCTTATGAGCTTCGAGCTTTGTTTTCACACATTAGCATACCAGCTCTTCTGTTGTGATTCAGTATGTTGAAGGAAATATACCTTCTATCTAGATGCTGTCATTTCAGCACTTATTTTGGAGAGTTGTTGTGGGGTTATAATGGCTTAGGCTCTTTAGCACATGATAGCCCTCATCAGGCTTACAATTAAGATATTTTTTGTTGATTTTTTTATGAAAATTTCAATATCAATAGTCGGTAAGCCATTATCACATTCACAGGTTTATGGTGGTTGGTTCTGTAATGGTGTTATGTTTTACATATTTAATCATAGTGCATGTCCTAACATTTCTCTTCGTAATTTCATTCCTTCCCTACTTTTCTAGAGCTCGGAAAAGTATGGAATGAATCAGGTTTTCTGTCAATTGTTCATCGGTATTCTTCAGCCACCCACTGGTTCACTTGGTGACGGAAGAATATGTGTATGAAGATGAAATTATTTATTAATTAATTTTCGAGATAATTTCTACAAACTATCGGTACACTGTTGTATAATAATTCCAAGAAGATTTATTATTGTTCATTAAATACATTACTGCCATCTATGTCGAGATGAGTTAACTATTACCTACTGATCTTCAGTTATGTTTAATTTCTGGATGCTTTTATCAATTTTTCACTGGAATGTTGTTCCGTAATTTTTTCGAGGAGATTTAAATTCAAATAAAATTATTTCATAGGAAATTTTAAAATAATTTTCTAGCTGTCACGTAGACACTTTGGGTGGTTTTGACTTGTCATATATTTAGGCATTGTTCATTTAAGCTTTTCACAATTCTGTTGCAAGTTTTGCTCAACTTTTTTTAAGATTGTTTAAGCTATTACTATTAAATCTTTAAATTAAATCTTTGTGTTTAGAACAATGATTCTTTTATATACATTATTTCTTCGATAAGGGCCTGCCAATTGCTCAATATTTCTTTTTATTTATTTCAACGGTGACCAAGGGTTAGGTTTAGATTTCTTCAACCATCAAGGAAACTTCTCCACACTACGTCAACTGAAGACATCTGGACTACAATCTTCTCTCATCATCTCCATACTACGTCAACTAAAGACAGCTGGACTACACTCTTCTCTCGTCATCTCCAGAATACGTCAACCAAAGACATCCGGACCGCTCTCTTCTCTCGTCATCTCCATGCGGGGTTTCAATCGCTCCAGACCTTACCGAACTTCAGGGAATATTTGGATTCGGAACTCTTCAATGCCGAAGCTACTACAACCCGCCCAATCCGCACCATACTTTTCTGCTGCTGGAGGGTGCATCAAACTTGTCAGGAGGTGTCAGGCGAACCTCAGACTTATAGCCATAAGTCCTTTGGCTGAGGGGGCATTGTAGCAGCCATTTCCTGCCCGCTACAGAGTGATAGCATTTTAGCTGTTCTGTCTGGCTCCCTAGAGAGCAATGACTGCAATCAGTACCCTTCTCTAGAGTACAGCTATTTTGAAGGAGGGCAACTTCGCCACAAGATGACTCGGACGGGCTGGCGGTCAAAACGAGCAGCTCGACAATTTAGTATTTATCTGGCCGCGGTTCCGGGACGTCGTGAACACGGGGAAGACAAGAACCACTCTATGAGCCAACAGGATTACGATCAAGGATGACGACACCGTTTTGTGGTTTTACCTTTGGTCATCCTTGTCTCTTCATTTAAATAACAGCGATGTATAACCGCATCGCTTGGCGCCCGTTATTACATTCATCAGGTTAGTTTATTATAAATGCCACCCAATTGTCGCTTTCAATGCAATATTTAAATTAGCAATCGTGCTCTCAACCTTCGGTTGTAGCACACGCCTGAGATTAATGTCACTAAATAAAGAGTTCTCATGTTATTTAAAGGTTAATGAAGTGTTGTAGAAATAAATGTTGTGTCATGGAATTCATTTCCCTTATCTTTTATTTAATACACTGTTGTTACATCCATTCCGTAGGCACTCATGCCCTTCACCTTGTTATCCCGTTATAATGGCGCCAACGTGGTTGGATGGCCAAAATTGTTACGTTTCATCCCAAGTTGGGTCCGTTACAATTTCCGAAGTCCTGGTTTCCCATGTTGGGTCCTTCAGAGTTTCCCATATTGGGTCCATGGCAGTTTCCAAAGTCCTGGTTTTCCATGGTGGGTCCGTTACAATTTCCGAAGTCCTGGTTTCCCATGTTGGGTCCGTCAGAGCTTCCAAAGTCCTGGTTCCCCATGTTGGGTCCGTCACAGTTTCCAAAGTCCTGATTTACCATATTAGGTCCTTGGCAGTTTCTAAAGTCCTGGTTTCCCATGTTGGGTCGGTTACAATTTCCGAAGTCCTGGTTTCCCATGTTGGGTCCGTCACAGTTTCCAAAGTCCTGATTTTCCATATTGGGTCCTTGGCAGTTTCTAAAGTCCTGGTTCCCCATGTTGGGTCCGTTACAATTTCCGAATTCCTGGTTTCCCATGTTGGGTCCGTCAGAGTTTCCAAAGTCCTGGTTCCCCATGTTGGGTCCGTCACAGTTTCCAAAGTCCTGATTTCCCATATTGGGTCCTTGGCAGTTTCTAAAGTCCTGGTTTCCCATGTTCGGTCCGTGACAATTTCCGAAGTCCTGGTTTCCAAAATTTAGGTCCAGAGGAGTTTGGGAAGCACTGTGTTTGGTTTTCCATGTCGATGTAGTTTCTGAAACACAACATTTTTTTTAAGCAACGTTTCCTTTTTTAAATTTTAAGATAATTTACGTAGTTCGTTTCTCCTCTTAATATCAATGATACGTATACATTATCAAATTATCAAACAGATGCGCAAGACGAACAACGAATTAAGATAAAGGAACGAAGCAACCGCAACCAAAACCTTCGCTCCTTTCCCATAATTGGTGGTTTAATTAAAATTAAACTAAAAAAAAATATGTTATGTTATGTTAATGGTAGGTTTATGTTTATGATATGTTATGTTAATGGTAGGTTTATGTTTATGATATGTTATTTTCATATTATGTGTATGTTATGTTTATGTTATGTTCATGGTATGTTTGTTTTATGTTTATCTTTGTGTTTGTTTACTTAGAAGATTGCCATTTTCATAGTTCTGTTTAAAAAAAACGCTACTAATTTGAAAAATAATCTTTGGTTAAATAACGAAAAGCGCCCACTTATATTGTACACAGATTCCTATTTTTATAATTTATTGATAACCTACTATTATCAGCTCTGTACCATTTATGTTAAGTATGTTATGTTATGTTTACGTTTATTTATGTTACGTTATGTTATGTTTATGATGTGTAATCAATTATATTCTATAATTTGTTGTATTTGATAATAAGAAACATGTTAATTGTGTATGGCCAAGATCAACCCTAACGGGTGAAAGCCAAAATAAAGAATAATAAAATAAAAATACGTGGAATGGTCAAATTTACATGAAGCATAACTAATAAAAAACAGGCGTTTATTAGAACAGCAATAATTTACATTATTTGGATGAAACGGCCACAAAATAAAGGATTGATATTTCATTCAAAGGTATTTAAATCATTTGGTTAGGTATGTTCATTAATATAAAACAATTTTTTATTAACGCGAGTCGTATTCAAGCGCGGTTATCAAGCAATGTCCGTCGCTTTGTTGCCTATCAGTAAATAGATGATGATGATACTGAAAAGAGACCGGTGATTGATACTTAAAAAGAAGCGAAATTTCCCAAAAAATTTTCACGGTTCAGAAAACAGGTAGAAAGAACGATTAAACCGTTTTTTTTTAACATGGTAGGAAAACGCATTCCTAGGTGCAAAAATTCTTAGTAAATTTGTTTGTATCATATTATATTATATATCATATTATAATAAATCATTTTCAATTGCCGGTAAAAATTATCATTTTTTTCGAAATAAATATGTGGGTACTCTCAAATAATAGAATATAGTTTATTGTTATTAAGTTTAATTTGTAGAACTCCATTTTAATTTTAATTTTTTTATATATTCAATAATATTGTTATTGGGTTTATAAAAACAGTTTATTTTTAAACAAGTTCTGCTGTGTAATTATTATTACGCGTGACAGCTGTTTCGCCCTCTGAAGGTTTGATAATGCCTTCAGAGGGAGAAACAGCTGTCACGCGTAATAATAATTACACAGCAGAACTTGTTTAAAAATAAACTGTTTTTATAAACCCAATAACAATATTATTGAATATATTAAAAAAAAAAAAAAAAAAAAAAAGAATATAGCTTCGCGCATAAACTAAAAGCATGTTTTTTCAGATTCTGTTTTTTCAGATCACATCACTGACTAACTATGCTGATAAGGATAATATCTTAAGATGAAGCTACAAGCCAAAAATATGTATATTTTTGGTATACCTTATATTGTAGGTAATAGGCATTAAAATCGCTTGAAAAACGGAGTCTAGAATCGTTCGATTTCAAACACAAAAAATGTTTTTTTATTTATTTTGTACATAATTTTATTAGAAAGCAAAAAAGTTCAATCAAGTGAAACTGTCACAAATGATCTTAGCTATAATAGTGTATTTTTTAAGTTGTTTCCTTTACGCGTTCATATATTTCTATTGAAAAAAAAATTGTAGGTTCCGTTTATATTTTTTATTGAGTAATATATTTTTTATTTGTATTCTACTCAAGCGAAACGATAGGAAAACCTTCAATTTATCTAAAGCATATTTTTCGGTATACATAATGTACACCAATTCTTATAAAGATTAATCAAAGCTTCGCCTCGACAATTATACAAATCAACCGCTCTGTCGGCGATATTTATAAACCTTTGGAATATATATTTTTTTATATTTCAATTATTTATTAACTTTCTTGCCATCCAGCCCCCGTGTTATTAACATTATTCAAATTTCATATTTTCACTTTATAGCTTTAGTTGACAAAGCAAGGCTGTCAAGAAATTTTTTTTTTTATATAACATCGAAAGCGGTTTAACTGTCTTGGGTACGCGATGATGCATGTTCATAACCTCGTTAACTTACATATTTGATTTTAGAACTCATTTTTTTGTCTTTTACATTATTTCTTGTTACTCTTCTATTTTCTACGTAAGTACTTGTACGCTGCTTGATAACCCCGTATTCAGGAACATTGGAGGGTCTAAACCAGTGTTCCGCAACTGGAGTGCCGCGAGCCGGATACAGGTGTGCCGCGGTCAAATTCAATATATTTGACATTTTACAATATCTCATTATGTACCAGTGACAGATAATTTTTCATAATATTGTCTATTTTTCAAAATTTAGAGCAGAATAATTATTATAACTAAACATTTTTTCAATTTTCGTCCAGCGCCTGGTGTTAATTGTTGAAAACTGCACAGTGTGCTTTGTACACACCATGGCCGCACCAAATTAGTCGTACACAAAGAAAAATTACCCTTATGCGCGTCGCTGAAGACTGGATCTGGTCCAACAACATTTAATTATGCTTCAGCAGAAAATTGATCATTATTTTTATTCCATTAATACGTAACAATACGATTGGATTCGAAATCCTTTTGCAACCAAAACAATAAATTTTACGGAAGCACTGCCTCTGCAAATTCGACAGGAATTTAAAGATTTGAATAATGACATGACTTTAAAACTTCACTTCTCTGATTTTCCATTAGATGTTTTCTGGATTTACGTTAAAAAAGAATATCCTCGCATTTTCGAGAAAGCAATCTTAACAGTACATCCATTTTCAACGACATATTTATGTGAGCAAAATTTTTCAACGCTTGTATTAATTAAAAATGATAAGCGGTCTTGCTTAAAAGGTCTTGTCAAAGAACTTCGGATTACGCTGTCAAAAATCGAGCAGGAAATAAAACTTTTGTGTTCATTGAAACAAGCGCAGGTATCACATTAATTTATTATTATTTTATAATAATTATAAAGATTGCGTAAAAATAAATATGTTATAGTTTTATGTATATACACTTTTCAAATAAAAAACAAAAAATTATTGTAAAATTTGTGTATCAATTTAATACCTATAAATTAAAATGGTAAAGCTCTTGCACCAAGAATTATAACGTGATTGTAATTACTGATTATCTCCGCGTGATAAACAGATTGGTTTTCAAATTAAAGTAAATTGGTTTAGATATGGTTATCGATCATTACACACATTCTTATAAATCACGTAGTGTTTATTTATGAAACAACAGACTGAAAAACTAGCCCTCTTGCGGCGAAATTTGAAAACTTATCTTAAAAATAATGCATTCGTTACGAGTAATTTAAAAGTTTTTTTCCCCTAAATATTCTTTAATCGTTAGAGATTATTTTGTGGACACTTTTGCGATAGAAGATTACGATAAGGGACAACGTACCTGTCTTGGCGAAGGAAATTCAACAATCACAAAATTAGCTTTAAGTCATTTTCCTTGTGTTGAGCCGTTATATACCACTAGTAGATCATAAAACAAGGTTGCCACACTAATAAAAATAGTTATTTAAAATTAAAGTATTTTAATTGTATTTCATAGAAATCTATAAAATATAGTGAACGATTACCTACTAAACAATCATCGCTACACGTCAAAAATTAGTTTTTCAGTTGACCAAAAACGCCTTTGATCATCCAAATAAGTTGAGGATATACGAGTACATGTTTTTAAACATTAATCGTATTAGATGTCCGTTGCTTTAATTATGAACATTATCACCTTGCGTGAACGTACGCGTGACACACGACTGACTATATGACTACTCTATATAAAACTCCAAAGTCGAAAAATTATTTCGAAAATTCGCCAATTCAAAGGTTACACAGATAGTCATGCGCACCTTTTATCACTGTATTAATTTAGCTATTTTCTGTAAAACATACATTCTGTAAATTGCAGCGAGGGGGAGGGGTACTTCTCGATGTCCGCAAACCACTTGCATCGATACGTAGTTGTTAAATCTAACTTTACCGTACTCATATGTGTTACGTATTTTTATTGCTCAGACGATACTGAAATTAGACTAACTTCTATCAGTTTTTTGTAGCAATTTGTTTCGCTAAATGGACATAATTCGATCCCAGTGAAATCTGGAATTCCTCAAGGGTTTAACCTCGGACCGCTGTTGTTTCCAATACTAATAAATGACATGACATCCAAAACTATGTTAAGAATAGTAAATGTCTACTGTTTGCAGATAACTTGTATTGTACGTGCTTATACTCGTATAGTTGATACTCAGATTTTTTTTAAATTTGTTATGTACTACACTTATTATTGTACTCCTGAACAACTAACCTCTAGCAATGTATACATGTAAAAACCTTGAATAAATAAATAAATCCCTAAAATATTTTGGACGTTTAAAAACACTTTTCAATCATTTGATTTACAGTAAACATCTTCTTACTATGCATAACTTGTTCTGAAAAGGGTGTAGGTACCCGCGATGAGTACCGAACTCTATCCGCCAACTGCTAATGGAGTGTCCTTCCTACAACTGGGCTGTCGAACACCTCATATATGATGTACATTTTTTTGCATGATTTACTGTAAAGGTGGTACTGTAAAGCGAGGTAGCAGTTATTTCTAACAACAAACCTGTGTCATTATTTAAACAATTACATGGAGATTTCGGTAAATTTACATATTTTTAAATGTGTCTTGTTATAAGGAAGTTATGAGAAAAGAGGAATCGAATAAAGGTGGAAAAGTCATATTTAAGTCAACAGAGATTACTACTTAAGGAGAATAATTTCCTTCAGGCCCTGTGTCATTTTGGGGATGCTGTGTGGAAGGTCTTTTTAAAGAAAGGAAAAAGAAGAATTTCTGGGCAGTAAAAACGTATGAGGGGTGGGTATGATTCTAGGGATGACTGTTTCCAGGAGTGACGGAAGTGTGAATATATCCCTACCGCCGCGGCGCAAGGCGATGGGCCGAGAGACCAGTTGGAGAGGTCAGCCTCTCCCGATCTGGCACATCACACAGCTGGTGGGCAAGCACGTCCTGAACACACCTCACCCGATGAACACGGGCACCCCTGCTGAATCACCAAACGTAGCGAACCACTTGGGGCGACCTATGGCCGAGGCGTTGGTTATTATTATTAAATTTTTTAAAAGAAAGACAAACATTCCCGGGTTACGAATAACCTGACAATATTTGAAATACTCCTACTACCACCACAGTAAGCTGAACGTGTTGCTTGTGTTGTGATGGAGGACTTAGCCAGCCGAGGAATTGAACACACTACGCCCGAGTGAGACCCAAGCACGATGTCAACTCGGCCACCGACCGGTTATCCAATAAATAGTTCCCGGGGCGGCGATACCCAAACCCGCCTCCCAAATTGACAAAACAAGACAATTCCAACCCTGCTTTCAAGTTATTGATAACAATTTCGGCAAAATAATATTATTCCCCTCAGCCCTTTTTAGGCAATCAAATCTTAGAACAGAACAGATTAATCAATAAATAGAGTCATCCGTTATCAGTTTCATGAAAACGTACTTCGATGTAAATAAAAATACTATATCTTTCTGGACCGCTGCAACGAATGCACGACATCGTGATTACGATCGCGTAACGTTAATTTTTACCTACCACATTTCTTTTAGTTTGTAAATATGATTAAAAAAATCTATTTCTTCCCATAAACCCTTAATAATACCATGCCTTCTTCCTACTGCAATTTGGGAGTGTATTATTGTACAACCAACACCTTTGCCGTAGGTCACCCCAAGTGACAAGTGTAAGTTTGCTGAATTAGCAGGGGTGCTCGGTTTCATAGGGTGACTCGGAAAAAGCCGGTTGATGGAGACCTCGACAGCCGGGCTCTCTCAACCCACTGCCTTGCACCGCAGAGGTAGAGATGGGTCCGAGAAACGTCCGCCACTCCTTTACACAATGACTCCCAGATTCCTGCCCACTCCTAATACCTTTTCCTTTTCAAAACGTCCTAATTACTTTCCTTAAAATACCATCCACGCAACATTCCCAAAGGCATGGACGGAGCTATTCGACAACAAAATTTGAGCCGCGGGGTGAGGTGGAAGAATAATGAAACTTGTTGAAACCTACTTTTTTAATTACATATCCCATTCCTTGTCTCATCAAATACCAATCATAAACCGTTATATCTGCATTAACAACACAAAAATAAAATTACAATAGTTCATTAAATCATTTCAAAAGTTTGTCATACAAGATGACTGCCAGGCATTTTCCCCTCACCATAGATTTGGCTTCAATGCCATTCATACAAAATCGCCCTAATGCCCTCTCCAGAGCTTTTTAGGTCTACTCCCGAAGGTGACTTAGGCTCTGAAGGAAGTTAAGCCTATGCCTGAAGGTGACCTAGGCCCTGAATGAAATGAGGTCTATGCCCGAAGGTGACCTAGGGCCTGAAGGAAATGAGGTGTATGCCCGAATGTGACCTAGGGCCTGAAGGAAGGTGACCTAGGGCCTGAAGGAAATGATTTAATTAATGGGAAAACCTCATGTTGAAATAATCTTTATTTTTTACAGTTATTATTACATGTTATTTTGCATTCTTGCAATAATGCTATCTGCATTGTAAATATGAGTAAAAAATTCAGAAAATTCATGAATCTTATTAATTTAATATTTAGTACAGATATTAAATATTTCAAGGAGTGTACCTATGATATGTTTCTTTGTAATGTCTTACAAAGAAACTTGTATGTATGTGTGAGTGTGTATGTTTATGTATACGCATTGAACATTTTATATCATTGACACGATGCTCCTTTTAATTTGCAGGAACGACTGCTTTTTTTATTTCCTTCAGGTTCACCATTTTACACGTAACACATATTTTTATCAAGAAATTCTAAGACCTCATCAATTGCCACAATTTGAAATAAATAGGAGTGTTTAGACAAGAAAAACAATCAGGTATTTTTGTTTTATAAATAAGTGATGACTCACTGAAAAGGTAGATTTGATACATTTGAAGAGGGTTACAAAATAATCAATAAAATTTAAAGATAAAATTGAAAGAAAAATAAAACAGACAGATTTATTTTCTATGCGTTAGTTCTACATGAAATCTTAATCAATAAACTCAAATTTAATTGTCATTTTCAGAATTGCAACTGATTCAGAGAAGCGATAAAGTACCTAGGTACTTGTATATTTAAGTAATATTATAGATAATTATTAATATTATAGACTGACTGATACAGACCAAATATTCAACAGCTGTGACGTACTAGATATACGCCAATTATACGTTAAAACACTACTAAACTACATTTTTGACAAAAAAAATAAATTTCAACATACACAAAATAACACTAACAGACCAGTTAGACAAGCGTACAAAGAAAACACAAAAACTCCGACAGTAAATTCAAGCTTTGGACAAAGACACTACCAATACCACGCAATAAAAGCTTTCAACAGTTTGAAACTTGATATTAAAATTGAGGAAAATAAAAATAAATTCACACACAAAATTACAAAATGGATTAAAGAACAAAAAAGACAATATTACAAAAATTTCATAGCATAAAATAAAAATAAAACCTACACGTAACACACAAAACCAATATAAACACACATCACTCACAAACACAAGATTATTTTCAATGTACTATTTTTTTTTTTAAATTTTAAATATATTATTATGTATTTTTAATTTTAAATGTATAATTTTTCTCATTAAATGTATTATGTAGTTTTTTATATTATAAAATGAAGGCCTCAGCACGGGCAAGCCACCCAGTGAGGCCTACATTACTGAAAACCTTGAATTGTAAAAAATATTGTACCTAATAAAAAAAAATAAAATAAAAAAAATATTTTAACAGAAAATCATTTTAATTATGTATAATTTAAATACTTTCTATACACCACTTTCAATCAATATAAATCTACATGTTTCAACGCCAATGGCTTCTTCGTCAGCACAATTAAAATTAATTAGTAATTAGTATTCATTTTTATTATCCTGACGAGAAACATTGAAAACAAAACAAAAAACAATCATTGAAACATTTTGAAACATTTTTATTGAAGGAAGTGAAAATGAAAATTAACAAATATTTTGGTTTTTCAAAGTGAAAAGATTCATTTATTATAATTATAATATACACAAAAACATGTTTTTCTCTTTTACATCTCACATGTAATATTATTATTCAATTAACAAAAAAAAAAACAGATTAATAATAAACAAGTAGTGCTGTGTAATTATTATTACGTATGACAACAGTTTAGCCTTCTGAGGACATTATCAAACTGTCTATATTCATTTTTGTTGTTTGTTTTTGGGGTGTTATGCCGGATTCGGATCTGCCCTGATGATGGACACGGATTCGGATTCGGATCTACCGGATCTGCCTGATGATGGACACTGCAACGATGTCCGAAACGTTGGCTAAAGAAGGAGTTAGCGCAACACGGCATAACACCCCAAAAACAAACAACAAAAATGCTTTTGGCCGTGAAAATCTAAAAACTTACCTGTCTATATTAAGGCGAAATATAGACAGTCATTAAGACAAAACAGCTGGCATGCATAATAATAACTACAGAATAGATCTATTACTAATTTAGTGAGAATAGAAGCGAATATACCGCACAGAGTTTTGGCGGCCGGGCAGAAAGAGCCGACGAGTCGCGAGCGTCGTTGCGTGCACGAGCGTTTTCGCGTAGGAGCGCCGTCCCGTCTTGCCACCCTTGCTATGCGTCGGTTTTACCCCCAGCGTAAAAGCCGGCAGCGCAGTTGGGACAACATATCTTTTTTTGTTTTCTCTTGTTATTTTGTTTTACTTAACCTCGCTTTTTTATTTTTGTACTGTATTTTATGTGAAACTAAATTTTTTATTTAACAAAAACCTATGTAAAATTGTATTACCTTCCATTATGAATTGTAATTACCTCGCGTTCTAAACTGAGTTTTATAACTAATCGGGATTGCTAGGTAGGAAAAAATAAAAATAATTTTAAAAAATCGACGAAATTTTAGCCCAATAATTGAAATTGATGAAATTGTAGCCTAATAATAAAAAATGATGAAATTGTAGCCTAAGAATAAAAATTGATGAAATCGTAGCCCAATTACTAAAGTTGATGAAATTGTAGCCTGATAATAAAAATTGATGAAATTATAGCCTAACAATAAATAATGATGTGTTTCATGTTTGCAAATTTAGGAAACAAATGCTAGGTTTTGTAATCTGCAATGAAAAATCTTTTACTAATACGGCAGTCATAAAAATGCTTTATTTTAGTCTGTTTCGTAGTATTAGGGTACCCGAAGATACCACACACTCAAATGATATAGAAAAGGTGCACACGAATTTTTGTTGTTTGTTTTTGGGGTGTTATGCCGTGTTGCGCTAACTCCTTCTTTAGCCGACGTTTCGGACATCGTTGCAGTGTCCATCATCAGGGCAGATCCGGTAGATCCGAAGATAAGCATAACACCCCAAAAAAAAACAACAAAAATGCTTTTGGCCGTGAAAATCTAAAAACTTACCGGTGCACACGAAGTTTAATTGATACCTTTACATGAGAGCGCGCTAATATTTAAAACGATTGGAATGAACAGTCGTAAGTGACTGCTGTGAAAATATTTAACTAAACACGACTTTAAATAGAGACAAAATCTCTCGATAATGTCTCGAGAAGCATTTAAAGAAATACTGTGAATTTTTTTTATACCTGTAATGTGTTAAATAACAGATAATCACCTGTTTTTTTATTTATTTTAGGAGCATATTTCGCGATTTCTTTCTATGGTGGGTATTTCAGGAATTCACTTATTTAGCATAACAAATGCACGGAAATCATCTTCAAAAATAACATATATTTTTTGAAGAACTTAAATGAATGAAATTTGAAAGAACGGAATGCCGGGTCTTAAACAGAAAACTGGATAGCTATCCCCATATTTACATCTTGGGAGGCGGGTTTAGGTACCGCCACCCCGAGAACAATTCATTAGATAAATATAATAAATACATCTGTTTTTGGTCATCCCAAGTGGTTTGCTTCGTTTTGGTGCCCGGGTTCGTGGGGTGAGGTTTGTCCATGTCTTGCTCTCAACAATTGTATAGCGGGCCGGATTTAGAGAAGTCGGTTGAGGGAGAACCTTTGATCTCTTCAGCCGGACCCTTTCGAATCATCGCCTCGCAACGCAGTGGGAGAGATGCATTCATACGGTCACTTTTGGAGGCACTGACCACCCTTTGATTCCACAACCCACCTTCCATATCCTTTTTCCTTCTCAGAACCTCCTCTCCGTCATTTAAAAAAGACCCTCCCCAGAGATTACAAAGGCCTACAGAGTTTTTTTTCCTCGGGGCCTCCTGCGTAGAGCTAATTTAAAAATGTAATTTATTACCTCTTTTCTTACCTATGTCGTTTTTAAGCCTCAATCATTTTTATGTATTTATGGGGGCGCCAAAAATTTTACCAGCGCAAGCATACCAGGGCCTGCATACTATTATTATCTATATCTAAAATTTTACCAGCGCAAGCATATCAGGGCCTGCATACTATTATTGTCTATATCAGCGTTTCTCAAGAGGTGTTCCGCGGAACCCTGGGGTTCCGTAGAAGCATCACAAGGGTTCCGCGTTCCGTCCGGATTTAAGGGCCCACTATTCGAATTTCATCCAATTTCCGACATATTTTCCTTAAAAGTTTGAAGTTTTTAAGCTCTTAAAAAAATATATGTTATTCTTTAAGATAGTATCTATTTGTTCCAAAAGCCGAAACGGTAATTATTTGAAATTCCCTCGATAGAAATAAATCGCAAAGTATGCTCCGAAAAATATTATTAACACGTTTATTTCTGTTATTTTACAAGTTATATGTATGAATCACAATGCTTCTTTTAATGCTACTCAATAGACCCCAAAAGTGATTTTTGCTATTTTTGAAATACGCCGTGATTTATTAAACATTTTCATGTTGTCTCCCTCTATATTTTGTTATATATATGCACACATTATTTACTTCTTGTTTAGTATTAATTTGTACCCTGATGATGCTTAAGTAAAGCGAAACCGGTCGGTTCTTAAATTAATAAATATCGTGGTTTTAAAACAAAAAAGTATTTTATTTTATTAAATATGTCAAACCACAAAGTGATTGCTTTCTACAATAATAAAAAAATACTTACCTAAAACGGATATCGTAAGTACAAGATTATAAGAACAGGAATAACAATATAATTTATTAGAATATAATTTAGTTCAGTGATGTTATTTTTTATGTCGGAAGGAGGCCCTGAAGAAAATAATTTCTCTCAGAGCCTGTGTCATCTTTGAGAATGCTGTATAGAGGGTCTTTTTTGAGGAGGAGGGAGTGAACCTGTCCTGAATGTCAACTGTACAATTTCTACCCAGAATTAACTTTATTGTACGTTTTTTGACTAACCGTACCTTGGTGTTCTATTTTCAATAAACTCTTTAATTATGTTTCAGATGTGAAATCTATACTCCGCTACAGAATGTTTTGCCCAAGTCTTGTAAAGATGCAAAGGCACGGAGGTAATAATAAAATCATTTGAGCCCTTTACTGTTATTTTAAAGGTCACTTGAAGTGCAGTTATAATCAATGATTTTATTTTTTTCTAGCTTCCACGAATAATCTGAAAAGGCATTATCTAAGGATTATACTCTTAAGGAGAATATAGAAAATGTAGAAAGGTGAAACGGATTTAAGATTTTCGATGAAATTATTGTGTTGTGAAATATTTATTTTGTTATTTATTACTTTATTTTTTTTACAGTTTTACCGTACGCGGTCTTGTTGTAGAGTGGTATATCTAACTGTCATGGAAAGTTTTTATCTGAGCTTTAAGAGAAAGGTTTCTTAAAGATACTGGAGTTATTCTAGGGCTATGTTAGATTTTTAACATCGATCACCGTAATGCTTGCCTTCCTGAATAAATCTAATTTTATTTAATCATTTACGGGCAAGATATTTTTGACAATGGTGTGTTTTTATCTTTCTGTATTCCAATCATTTAGCTTTGCTTCTAGGGTTGTGCCCCAGTATTGCTTTTTGGAGACTGTAAACGGATCTCTCGGCATTTAATGAAACTGCAGCAGAACAAAGGCTGTTGCTATATTGACGTTCATGGTATGTTTTGCTCAGATTGACGATAAGGTTTCCAGATCCGCATTTCGCTCGAAGCATGTTTAGGGTAATAAGTTTATAGTTTAGGGTTCTTTCACCGTATTTATGGGAACATTTCGGAACCACCAATCTTTCATTTTGAGTGAATCTTGTGTTTGTGATTAAATTATATTTGTCAATTTAAACAAATAATATTTAGAGAAGTTAAAAATAAAATTGAAAGTTCACTGAAAGCTTAAACTATTAAAAGTAGTAATTTCATAAAAATGTAAATAAATAGAGCCCCTTTCACATTTTAGAATGTAATTTTATGTTGCTTACATGTTTTATTACTCTTTATAATTATTGAATTGTTTAAATGAATAAATAAATAATTACAAAAAAGTCTTCTGATTTGTAAGTCCTCAGGAAGCACTAAGGATCTTTCTATCTATCTTTATAATATAATAAATTTGATGAGCATAAAAATGTAAACGTGTATATAATTTATATAAATGTACAAAAGTAGATATTACACGTGTATAAATATTATATTTCGCATTGTATCAGACAGGATTGTATGACACACAAGACTGTAAATAAGGGCGATGATCCCAATCCGTGGAAGCAGAAGGCGTCGTTCTTCAGTGGCGTGGAGGGGTAGAGCGGGGCGTCTCTGTAGCCGTCGTAGCTGGTCCGATGTTGATGCTGGTCCTTGTTGTAGAGTCCGGGTAGAGGCAGGGAGGTCCGGGGTGAGGCGAGGGTCAGAAGAAGAGAAGGCGAGTAGATCAGATCAGAAGTCGGAGCGAGGTAGGAGGCAGAGCAGAGAGTTGTAGAGCTGGTGGAGGTTGCTGGCTATCTGACGTTTTCAAGGGACTGTTGCCCGTTTTATAGGACCCCGGCGGCCTTCGCTGGCCGAGCGACGTTCACACGGGCCCGCTTTCTCTTTGATTCCTGGAATCGAGGCCCGTGTTTGTAACGTGCACGCGGCCCGCCGCCGGGTTGGCTACCGCCTCTCGGCCGGTAATTTCGGGCTCGTGGTCGAACGCGACCACGGCCTCTCTTTGTTCAGGCACGGTTCCCAGAATCGCGCTTGTGGAACGCTCGGGCGGCAAACCACCTCGACGCTATGACGGCGCGCGGCCCTTTGCTTCGGGTCGCGGCCGAGCGTTCCCTCTCGTATAAGCACGACTCTAATAACCGTGCCCGAATTAAATGCTCTCATGATTTTACCAGCTCTAACAATACTTCTCTGCCCGTATACCTCTATCCAAGCTCCGACGTTTCATTTATTGATTACTTTTTACATTTTCATACATAGTTACATTTACATTTCGGTTACATACATTTCTTAATTTAGGATTTATTTTATTCTATAATTCTATATTCTCTAAATTTATTTTATAATTTTAACGCGGGTGACTGCGGCCGAGCCCGGAGCAGTACGTCCGTCACACGCATATTATACAAGATGTTGGGGGTAAAGTGCACAAACTTCGGGAGGTTATTCTAATTGATAGTACAAGTAAAAAAGAAAAAAACTTTTTTTGGAATTCCAACGTTTTAAGATAGTTTTCGAGTAAAAAAGTTTAATTTTTTGTATAGAAAAAAAAACAATTTCTTCTACGGAAAATAAATTTTTGTGGAAAAAATTTGGAAATTCGAATAATTTCCATTTCTTTTTTACTTCTTCTAGCATTTAGAATAACCTCCTGAAGTTTGAGCACTTTACACCCGGACACCCTATAAAGATAACCATATAAGAAAAACCTTATTGATGTAAAAATATATTTATTGATTTTATAAAAGTTATAAATTACTTTTATAAAAGTGATAATAGTATTTTAGTTAAGTAAAGTAATTTGTATACCTATACAAATAACTTTCGTAAATGTTTTTTGTAAAATTAAAAAAAAAATTAATTAATTAAATCCGTAATAAAACCCATATTTTGAGAACCATCTTCATTTCGACTTCGTTCTAATTTGCTCGGTGCTAGCTAAAAATGGTTCTGTTTTTCTAAAATTGCAATAGATGTCGGTAATTTAATTTCGTTATTTAAATTATTAAATAATCCCCAAAATTATTCCTAATACGAATTCAGACACCTCTGTCGGATTCTTTTAACACTAAATATTGTTTATTTTGTGGGTGTTGCCCAAATCTAAATTCTTTACGCGGAAAGCTGACCCTTAAGAGCGTTGTTTTCGCGGACGAAATTTCGACTCCCGCAAAAATAATTATTGTCCTGTGTCCCTCTCTAACGGAGCGTGCAGCGGGGAACGGAGAGGGAGTACCTGGCTTTTAGTACGGCTGACGTTGCAAGCGATCAAAAAAAGTTAGATAATATGAGATTAAATAAAAAAGAAATTAAGTTCAATGCTTGAATATTTGCACGAAGTCGGTGAAATGTCCCTTTCGTTTAGTTCATTCCATTAGCAGACACAGACATACAAGGGCTTCCGACCTATTCTTTAATAGTATTGGTATATGCGCATGTACACGTTAGGCACTGACAATATCACGCATTGAAGGCCAGTAAAAGAGAAAATGCTTTTTTTCTTTTGTGCGTGAATATATTGCATCAAAACGGGGAATCACCCTTTTGTTTAGTTCATTTAAATTAGCTGATACGTGTATTATTGTAGGAGATACGGAAATTGTACACGTGCTACTGTGGCAGCTGGCCACAGACGAAATTATAATAATAGTAATAATAGGTGTATAAGTTTATAAATTAGATAAGTACATAGAATTAACAGCAGTAAATAATATATGAACAGTAAGTAATATAATTGTAGAGAATAGAAATTTACACTTACTTAAAATTTGTGTAAGTGCACCGGTAAAGGCCTTACCGTTACTGTTGACAAAATCTTTTATTTTTTTAATTTTTACATTACCTTTGAAATTTTTTTGTGAATCACATTTTTTCTTTATTTTATCTGGAAGAAAGTTATAAAGTCGTGTCGCTGTGTATATAATTCCGAACACGCACTGACTTTATCACTGGGATTTTGGTCGAGATTATTTTTAAGTGTTGTGTAAGAAGAATATTATGTGAACAAAAAAATTAAGTAATACAACTATAAATAAAAATAACCATAAAAATAGAAGCACAGTAATAAAACAATAACAGCAAGAATAATAGCATCAAGCATATTTTATTAAAAATGTTCAATGAATCGGTCATGTTGAATGAAATAAATTATTTGGGGATGCTTCGGTTAAAAACTGTGGAGTTTAAAAATAATATTATTCGTAAACAAAGTAACAAATTCGTCAATTATATGTCCGCGCGGGCTGACTGCGAGCGAATGTCCGACTAACACATATACATACACTAGCAATAATAATAAAAAATGAAGGACGATTGACGTATGCTTGTATTTGTTAGGCGGGCGATCTCTCCCGAGCCCCTGCCCCCCGGCCCGTGCTCCACCTACCCTAGCCAGCCCGACTCAAGAAAGTGCGAATGAGACAATAACAAAAAAGCTAGTTAAATATACGTTGAATTTGTGGCCACCAAATTCGGCTTTTGAAGCAAATAAAACTTTTTTCAGTGAAGATTCAAATTTTATTGTATAGTTCATTATATGCCTGAGACGGGATATGTGAGATTTTTTCAAAAAATATCTTTCATTTGGTCACAAAAAATTGCCAAAGATGCCTCGTAAAATCATGTAAAATCTTCATCTTCTGGGGCCTATATTCTATAATTTAAGGCAAAAATCGAAAATCTGATCCATATGCGTACTTTATATATACCATGTCTTTTAACTAAAAAAAAAAAACAGTTTACTCTAGTATTTTAGCCGTAAATCCAAATTTAAATTTTGTATGAAACAGGCACCGCAGCCGTTCCTCTTAACGAATGTATTTAACAATAATGCGCACGGGAGCTAGATCCAGCGCGCTTGACCGCCGCACACTGGGGCCAAATACCAGAAGTTGATACAATAAACAAAAAAAAAAAATTCAATAGTACGATGTCGCTTCATTTGTTTCGAGGTACCTCGATAGTTGTAGCATTATTATATAGTAGGTAGAAACCTTTGACCATACCCTTCTACCTGTGACACCGCTCAGTACAGAACGAACACTCGTGCAGATAATACGCCGTTTACAAGTGCCAGCATAAACCTCAAGTTCAAGTATTTATTTCGGAAGACACCTATTACGAATCCCAAAAGTGAGTATGGAACCATCATGTTCAGGTATTTATCTTATTTTTTCACATTATATTTTGAACATTATTAATTATTTTAATAGATAAAATTGTTTATCAAATATATACAAAAATTTAGTCGTGATTTTTAAAAAATTGATATTCTTTTAGAGATTAGTTGAGCTCCGGGCACCTCCGGGCTGTCATTCAAACACTTTTAGGACCAGTAACTATTGTTATTTACGAATCACTTTTAAAATCTTGCACATATGTACACTTTTTTAAGTAATGAATTATTTTAATGTGATCGGGAGCTATAATTAAAATGAACAGTTTTTTTAAAAACTCGGGATCAGACAATTTGATATCATGTTAGTTACAAAACCTGTCAGAATAGAGATTTATTTCAAAATAATCGTTACCGACATTCAATTTCCATTTTTTGGACGTAAGGTGGTAAAGTGTAGCTCAAAGATAAAACTTCATGGTCTCCCTTCCTAAAACTGTTTATACCACATATCTGGTCATAATAGAACAAAGATAGAACGCGTTTTCTGAGAGAAAGAGTCGTGTCAGTTGGTGACAGATATAGCACAACGCAATTCAGCGGTTTTTGTGACAAATACAGCACTACGTGACAAATACAGCACTACGTGAACCGAGCGGAGAAATTATTCATTTCCTTTTTTTCACACAGGTGTGAATTCTGATACCTTATTCATGACAAGACGACAATTATTCACAATAATGAAGAACTCTGGATACCTACACATTCCAGATCAGCTAAATTCGCTGCAAAAGGAAACGGAGTTGAGGACAGGATGCATCGGTGATTCCAGAAAACATATTTCGAGAAGGATAAATCGCTTCAAATCGGAACACTATTCACGATGGGTGCAGCGCACCGGATTGAAGTAAGATTTCTGGGGAAAAATAAAACATTGCTGGATTCATCAATTTATTTTCCGAATCTTACACTAAAACGCGGTGGTCCCGGTCGCCCGAAAATTACCTTTGATCAGAGTACAAAACGAATGAAACGACAAAAGACTCTGGATTTGAGAAAGTCTACTCCTCTAACTGAATTAGTTTATGCCACACATATAACTTAGAACTACAGGACAGACAGAGGCGTCTATAGCTATCACTGATATTTTATCGGAATTATCAAGTCCCAGTAAAAGTAGCTTATAGAAAGTCTCTTGAAACAGTTACTATGTCAGGAGAGGATGCTGTAGCACTCGTATTGGAAGCGGGATTATCTCGACACCAATACAACGTAATAAGATCAAATGCTCCAAAACTATACCCGTCTTATAAAATTGTACAGGCCGCATAATAGGAATGTTACCCAGTGACTGCAAAAATCAATGTTAGTGATATTTCAGTTCATGATGATTTGCAGACAATACTCAATCGTTTGGTCTTCGCTCAGGGCAATGTAATACGTACACTCAATTCTAAGGAATTATAAAATATGTTTTCAATTTGTTATTTTTGTTATCAGATCCTCTGCGAGCAAAAGGAAGCAGCCAAAAAAAAAGTTGACCACACTCCCCATAGAAGCGGTAGAACTGCTAATGGCTCCATCATTACAGCCGACAGGTGAAAATTATTCAAGTACTCAGGATGATGATGATGATAGTGACTATTACGATTATTATGATGATCGTGATGATGGTAGTGTTGATGATGGTGATGATGATAGTGATTTTGACTCAATCAAGTCGAATAAAGAGAATTGATTTTTTTGTTTTGTTATTTATTTATTTAAATCGTGAATATAAAATATGTACATAATAAAGTTTACATATATTATGTATTTAAAATTTTTGTTTTTTTATAACCTTCCTTTCCACATTCAAATTTTCTCTTAAAAACGTCCCTGTGAATAAAGGGCGTTTTTCATCACTCTTGCCCCAGTGTGGCGCCGTCGCCTCCTCCCGCCACCCGCGACCCGTATCGCCCGCCGCAAGCTCAGTCGAGTATATTGACTGTGACATGAGAGAACGTGTGTGTTCTCGTTCTTTTTTAATTTGTGTGAACTTACAAAGGTGATATTCCAGTGATATTGTTATTCCTGTTCTTATAATCTTGTACTTACGATATCCGTTTTAGGTAAGTATTTTTTTATTATTGTAGAAAGCAATCACTTTGTGGTTTGACATATTTAATATGATAAAATACTTTTTTGTTTTAAAACCACGATATTTATTAATTTAAGAACCGACCGGTTTCGCTTTACTTAAGCATCATCAGGGTACAAATTAATACTAAAAATACCTTTTTAGTATTAATTTGTACCCTGATGATGCTTAAGTAAAGCGAAACTGGTCGGTTCTTAAATTAATAAATATCGTGGTTTTAAAACAAAAAAGTATTTTATTTTATTAAGTATTTTTTTTATTTGTTACCAATTGCAGATAGTGCCAAAACAAATAAAAACGATTTATTCATATTCATATTATTTTTTTTTTATTTCGGCCTTTATTAAAAAATGGATAACTGGCTCAAAACAGGGCGCTTACAAAGTGGCATAAGTGCTTCATCAAGTTCATCGTCAGCAAATAATGAAAGTATTTCAGAAGAAGCTGTTGATTTATCCGTAAGTAAATTATACTTACCTAGCAATAGTAATCATTTAGGCCCAGTTCATGAACATATTTTGATTGGTGACAACCGTGATAACCCTGACAAATTACTTTAATGTAGTATAACTGACGCATGGATGTTCGACTCTAGCCTTTTAAACAGCAAATGCCATCTAATTTTGATATAAATGAACCACGCCCGAAAAAGGGGTCAAATTCCAGACTGTGCCAAAGGAAGATTTAGGGTGGGACTGTTCTTTTTAGCCAACACCAAACTGCATCTTGCCGTCACATTACTAATGTTTTTTATTTTATTCCAGGATATCGTAAATACTGAAGGATATTGTTCTGAGCAGGATAGATAAAATACACCAACGACTAAAAAGGCTGGGCAATCTCAGGACAACACTACTTCAAAAAAGAGAAAATATGACGAATCTTACTTGTCCTTTGGATTTATTTCTGTAGGAATGCTTGAGAATCCGGATGGTCAATGCGTTATTTGCAACAAAATCATATGTAATAGCTCTCTGGCACCTGCAGAGCTAAAACGACATCTTAATACCAACCACCCGCAATTAAAAGACAAAAGTTTAGACTTTTTTAAAAGATACAAAGATGCACATAAAACCAGTGTGGCTGCTTTACATAAATATGTTAAAACTGATAACGAGAATTCCACCGAAGCATCATTCCTGTTAAGTTACAGGAATGCTCGTGCTGGCAAACCACACACGATTGCAGAGACTTTAATAAAACCCTGTATGACAGAAATTGTCAAGTGTGTACTTGGCGAAGACGCAGCGAAGAAAGTTGTAGCAGTTCAGAGTTCCAATAATGTCATATCTGATCGAATCCATAAAATAAGTGACCACATTGAAGATGAATTGATTTGTAGATTGAAAAGTAGTGAAATGTTTGCAATGCAACTCGACGAAAGTGCAGATGTCGCTGGACTATCAATACTTCTTGTTTTCGTAAGATACCCCTTCGGGGGATCTATTGAAGAGGATTTGTTTATTTGTTTTTAGTGTATTTTAACACCACTGGAGAAGAAATTTACAAAGTCATTGATTACATGAATGTATATAACATTCATTGGAACAAATGTGTCGATGTATGTAGCGATGGAGCTGCCGCTTTGACTGGCAAAATAAAAGGTACTGTAACAAGAATTAAGAATGTTGCACCTAAATGCAGCAGCAGTCACTGCGTTTTACATCGACATGCCCTTGTCGTAAAAAAAAACCACACGAGGTAAAGAGAGTTCTCGATCAAGCCGTACAAATTGTGAATTACGTTAAATCACATCCGCTCCAATTGAAACTTTTTAAAAAGTGTGTGAAGATATATGAAGTCAGCATCAATCACTTCTTCTTCACACGGAAGTAAGATGGCTTTCCAAAGGAAAAGTATTATCAAGATTGTTTGAATTGCGCAACGAACTAGTGGTATTTGTATTTGGCAGACATATTTGATAAACTGAATGTAATTTGCAAGTCATAAAGCAAGGAAGGAAGAAACACAAATACTTTTACAGTAAACTACAAAATCTCTTCCCTTAGAAAGAAACTTGTCTTCTGGATAGAATGTGTTGAACAGAAACAGTACCAATGTTTACTCTTTTAAACGACTTTCTGAAAAAAAATGAGTTGCAAGTAACCTCAGATGTTGAAAAATGCATTTACGAACATTTGATGGCCCTCAACAAATCTCTGGAAGAGTATTTTCCTGAAAAAAACCTGCAGGACATTGCCTGGGTACAGAATCCATTCCTAGTTCACAGGACACCGTCGACTCTTACAGCAACAGAGAACGAGGTTTGATTGATATCATGTGTTCTTCTTCCTTACAACAAAAGTTTAATTCAGAAAAAACTAAGCTGGATGAGTTTTGGATTGGACTTAAAAACGAATATCCAGAAGTCGTCGAGAAGGCTATCACAGTTTTGTTACCGTTTGTGACCACTTACCGATGCGAAACTGGTTTTTCGGCTTACGCTTACACAAAAAACAAATACAGAAACAGACTGTATGCAGCTCCAGATCTTCGTATTCAGCTGTCTGACATAAAGCCTGATTTCAATGCTATTTTAACAAAAAATGTAAAAAGATATCACTCTTCACATTAAATTAAGTTTTACACAAAACTTTTTATCTTTCTTTTCATGGTAAACATGAAAGTATTCAAACTACAAGTTTATCTTTTTCTTATAAAAATAGGGTTCCGCCTAGAAAAGTATGATCGATAAGGGTTCCGGGGCGAAAAGAAATTGGGAAACGCTGGTCTATATGACCGGTCGGTGGCCGAGTTGACATCGCGCTTGGGTCCCACTCAGGCGTAGTGTGTTCAATTCCTCGGCTGGCTAAGTCCTCCATCACAACACAAGCAACATTTTCAGCTTACTGTGGTGGTAGTAGGAGATTTTCAAATATTGTCAGGTTATTCGTAACCCGGGAATATTTGTCTTTCTTTTTAAAAAAAAAATATATCTAAAATTTTACTAGCGCAAGCATATCAGGGCCTGCATACTATTATTATCTATATCTAAAATTTTACCAGCGCAAGCATACCAGGGCCTGCATACTTTTTATTTTTTATTTTTTTTTTATTCTGTGAATTTTATGTATTACAATTTTTGTGTACTTAATAACTCCCACACCAGGCTTATGCCCGTGTTGTGGTAGTCATAATGCTATAAATTATAATAAAACCATATGTTGTAGTAAGAAAAAATAAAATAAATATTTTCGTAGATAGCAATCACTTTGTGGTTTAACATTTTAATGAAATAAAAACAATATTTTTTGTTTAAAACCACGAATTTTTATTAATTTTAAGACCGACCGGTTTCGCTACACTCGAGCATCGTCAGGGTACAAAATTAAACTAATCAATAATACAAAATGTGTCATTATATATACATACAGAGGGAGATAGAAAGTAAAACCAAAATGAAACAACAATATATTAAAAGAAAACAATTAGTGTATATAAATATAATAATAATAGAGAATAGGCATTAATAATTGTAAGGTGATTAAGGGATACTGGGAATTTTACAGTTTATAGGGAATATTCCCAGAATTGGGCTTTTTGACAAATCTAATTTATTATTCAGAATTAAACTTTTGGTTTTAATGGCTTTCTTAATTTCTAGTGCTTCTAGGTTATTCAATTTGTTACTATGGTCTTTTCTATGGAGAATCTTAGCACCGGTGCTTTTGTTGAATGTATGATCTTTTTCAATAAGATGATTGGCAAACTCTGAAAAGCCATTGCTATTTAGGCATCTAAGATGTTATTTAATCCTAATTTTGACATTGCGCGTTGTCTTCCCGATATAAAACGCTTGACAATTGTTACAATTTAATTTATAAATTCCTGCATGACTAAGTGTGTCATCTTTATCTTTAGAATTGACTAAAAATTTACCTAGATTGTTGTTGGTATAAAACGCCGGTTTGACTTCAGAAGGAAGGTTAACTATACTGCAGGAAGAAAAATTATTGATGAATAGAATACGGCGCCATTGGAAAGGAAGATTATTATTATTAATATTATGTGGACTCGCGAATAAGAAGTTTTTAACTGCTAATTGTTTTAGTTTTTTACTTAAAATTCTATCAATAAAATCTGGATCGTATCCATTATTAGACGCTATTTTTTTAATTATTGATAATTCGTTAGAGAAATTAATATTAGTTAATGGAATCGTGACCAAGCGATTGACCATTGAGTGAAATGCTGAGTGTTTGTGTGAAAACGGATGATTGGATGTATTATGTATGACAATATCGGTGTAGGTAGGTTTCGGAAAGATGTTAAAATCGATTTTATTATTTATGAGAGATAAGGATAGGTCTAGGAAGTTTAAGGATGAATTAATGCCTATCTCTAATGTAAATTTAATATTTTTATGATAAGAATTTATAAGGTTGAGGAAGGAATTTAGTTGCCGTTCCGTGCCTGTCCATATACAAAATATGTCATCGACATATCTGTGGTGATCTGTCGTGTCGATCACTCAGATAAGATGTAAATAATAGTCGTTTGGATACTCCATACTATTTGGTTTATTTAGTGTTATTACTAATGTACAGTATTCGAGATGTTGTTGTTAAGAGAGGACGAGTTACAACAGACACGCCTTTTTATACGTCTCGGTCATGCTGTCTCACTCAGATATGCCTGTCTCTTTCATACCGACAGACATACGTTCACCACATCCCTCCACACTTAAATCAGCAGACAGTAACACAACATGATTATCATAATAATAATTATAAAACATACATACATATTTAATTATTATTTTACAACATTTTCTTTTTTATTTATAACCATGTTGATTCGGGAGTTGACTGCTGCTTATTATGATTTCTCTGTCCTTGGTCGAAGGCGCTCCTTCCAGTTCCCCGACGTTGACGCCACGGGTTCACTGGAGCTGGAAGGAAAGAGAGGGTCACCCATTAGATTGTCATCCGAAACAAAGTCGGAGACATCGTACTCATCGAACGATAGCCTCCTCGTCTCAGACTCAGGGATTAAATACTAGGGTTCTTTTCCCATGATACACACAGTTTGGATAATTGATCAAAATGTCTTTTCCAGTACATGATTTTATCATTCAATTTAACCTCAATTAAATATAGTTTATTTCCCAAACGTTTATGTACTTTCCCTGGTACCCACTTATCATTGTTTTGGTCTCTAAAATCCCTAACCATAACTTTCTGATTAATCTTAAAATTCGTAGATACTTTGTTATTCCTTTTATAATAGAATTTCTGATTTTCCTGACATTTTGACATTTTCATTTTGGTATCTTTATCAATCACATTTTCCTTTACCTTCCCCCCTCTAGGTATAAAATTATTCAAATTTGACCTTAACCTTCTACCAAACATTACAACTGCTGGCTCTAACCCTGTTGTACAGTGTGGTGCATTCCTATAATCTATGAGAAAACATTCTAACTTCTCATTATAACCTGACTGAAATTTTTTTTCTAACAATATTTTCTTTAAAAAATTTTTACACGTTTTGACTGCATTCTCTGCCAATCCATTTGATTGAGGATGATTTATAGGTGTTGTTAAATGTTTAATGCCATTTCTCTCGCAAAACTGTTTAAAGTCTGCTGACATGAATGCTGCTCCATTATCAGAAACTAAGGTTTGTACACTACCGAAATAACTGAATAATCTCTTTAAGATTTTAATGGTATTATCTGAGTTAGGTGAATTTACTTCCACGCAATCCAACCATTTTGAGGTTGAATCTATGATTACCAAAAAATATTTATTTCCGATAGGCCCTACGTAATCTATATGAACCCTACTCCAAATTTCTTCCGTTATCGGCCATGGAGTTAACTCACTCTTGGGTTGTGATGGTTGAATTTCCGCACAAATTCCGCACTCTCTAACTAAAAATTCAATTTGACTGTCAATCCCTGGCCACCAAAAATAGCCTCTAGCTAGCCCTTTCATCTTGGCAATCCCTAGATGAGATCTATGCAATAAGCTTAATATCTTATCCCTTAAACTTATTGGAATTACTAACCTATGGTTCCAGAAAATACAATCATCAATTATTGATAAATCGTTCCTTTTTATCCAATAAATCCATTTGCAATCATCCTTATTGACTTTATTTGGCCACCCTGTTCTAAGATAATTTTTTATCTCTAATAATAATTTATCCGTATTAGATTCTGCTTTAACTTCCTCAACATCTATTGGCATCTCGCTATTATTTTTGAATAAACACAAAATTCTTGAATCAAAGTTATTATTTTCCTCAACAGGATCTCCTACAGGTACGCGAGATAAGTAATCCGAACAATTTAATGTTGATTTTACGTATTGAACTTTATAATTGAAAGATGAGAGAATTACACCATAACGTTGTAATCTATTACAAGTTAAAACAGGAATTCCTTTTTTTTCACCAAAAATTCTACATAAAGGTTCATTATCTATTTCTAGAATGAATTCCCTTCCGTAAATGTACTCGAAAAACTTCTTAAAAGCAAACACAATTGCACAAGCCTCGAGGTCTAAAATTGAATATTTCTTTTCCGCTTCTGTCAGTTTACGAGAAACAAAAGAAATAGGTCTTTGTAAATTATTTTCATACACATGTAACAATGTTGCACCCAAACCTTTCGTTGAGGCGTCCGTAACTACCTTCAAAGTAACATTTGGATCGTAATGTGCTAACACTCGATTATCACATAAAATTAATTTTATTTTATTAAAAACTTTTACGCAATCTTGATTAAAATCAAAATTCGTATTTTTTTTCAATAATTTGTGCAAAGGATCTAATAACATAGACATATTTGGCACAAAAGATCGGTAAAAATTTACCATTCCTAAAAAACTGCGTAGCTCTGATAAATCTTTTGGTTGCGCGACTTTACTAATTGCGTTCGTTTTATCTTCCATAGGTTTAATCCCTTCCTTCGAGATTTCAAACCCTAAGAAACATACCGATGAAGCGTTAAAATTGCACTTTTGAATATTTACGCACAAACCGCAATCTTTTAACCTATTAAGAACTGCATTTAAATTAGCATTATGTTCCTCTATCGTTTCTCCTGTAACCATAATATCATCCAGGAAAACCGCTGTTTTCTTCAAACCTTGTAGACATGAAGCTATAGTTCTACAAAATATTGCCGGTGCACTGTTAATCCCAAACACTAGCCTAGTGAATTTAAATAATCCTAAATGTGTAGAAATCGTAGTATATTCCATACTTTCTTCGTCTAGTTCCAACTGTAAATAAGCTTGACGTAAATCAATTTTTGAAAATATTATTCCGCCCGAAATTTGTGATAATAAAACTTCTATCTTCGGCATGGGATATTTGTCAACAATCAATTGTGGGTTCACAGTACATTTATAATCCCCGCAAATTCTAATGCTTCCATCGCTTTTAACTACGGGCACGATAGGAGATGCAAACTTGCTATAACTAATCGGAACTAAAATTCCCTCTTCCTGTAAACGGTTCAATTCCGTTTCAACTTTCGCTTTCAAAGCGAAAGGAATACTTCTCGGATTGCAGAATTTCGGTTCTGCATTTTCTTTCAATTTTAAATGAACTTTAAATTTATTGAATCTACCTAGTTTACTTGAAAATACCTCCGGATATTTACGCACTAACGTATCGACACTATTATTGTTTACGTCGTGAATATTATGCGTGAGTATTTCACTTTTCAACTGTGAAGAAACCGTCTCGAAACCCGTAAAACCAATGTTAAATTCTTTTACGAAGTCTCTACCTAGCACAGTGGTTGAACCATCCTTTACAACACAAAATTCCATTATTTTAGTAATACCATTGAAATTAATTGACAAAATTAAACATCCAAGTAACTGTAACTTACAATTATTGTAACCCTTCAGGGTTAAATTCTTCGGCTTCAATTGTACATCTTTAAAATGTTCCCAATAATCTTTATCCGATAGGATCGATATTCCTGCACCCGTGTCAAATAATCCTTTTATGATGATACCGTTATTAACTTTTAACGATAAATAAATGGGATCGGTATTACTTGTTAACCTTGAATTTATTTCACTTGAATTCACAAACACAGATGAAACTTCCTCCCGTTTTTTTTCGCGACAATTTTTACTAAAATGTCCCTTGTTTTTGCAATTAAAACACGTCACGTTTTTTAATCTACAATTACTGGAATCATGATTATTTAAATTACAATATTTGCACTTCAACTGTTGTATACGTTCTACTGATTTCTTTCTGGGAATTGTAACATTTTTGTCTTTCGCCCGCGCCGGTGAAGTAGAATAATTCCTACCTGCACTACTATTAAAATTTTTCTTACTTCTAGAAATGAGCCCGACACTCTCGGATTTAATACACGTAATATTTTTATGAAATGAATCCATTCCCGATGCGCACTCTAATGTACTTTTTAAAGTCAGCTTCTCTGCATCTAAAAACATTTTTTCTTTAATACGACCTTCTAATAAACCAGTCACAAAAATATCTTTTAAGTTTTCTTCCAGTCTGCTTTCAAATTTGCAGAATCTTGTTAGACAACGTAACCTAGCTATATAATCATTTATAGATTCCCCAACTTTTTGTTTCGCCGCAAAAAAATTTCCACGTTCCTTAAACACATTCTTTGAAACACCAATGTGGTTTCCTAATAACAAAAATATATTTTCAACCGATAATTCTGTTATTTTTTTTGGAAAACATAAATCTATCAGTAGATTAATCGTGTCTGTGTGTAGGTGGGATATTAAAACCGCCCTCTTTTTATCCTCGGATTTAAATTTGTCATCATTGACGAGGATCAACTGCTCAAACTGTAGCACGAACGTCTCCAGCCCGTCCCTAAGGTGACAAAACCTGGGTAAACCCACTCCCTCCATTTCCACACAGATTACCAATAATCAGAAAAAACAACAACAAACAGCACTCAACTCACGAATCTGATGATTGATGCTGCCGCCGATCGCCGCCCTTCCGCGTCTGACCGTCTTCTGGCTCCGTCCGGATTCCTGGTCGTCCTTCTCGTCCGGTCACCACCGCCACGCCTTCCCGTGTCGGGTCCCCATACAAGCTGCCTGGATCCGTTTTTCATCCGGTTTCTCGGCTGCTGATTCCTTGAGCTCAGCGCCTTGAATCTCCTCACCAGTTCCTTGCCTTGATGCTCCTTCAATGTCCGATACTGTCCGTGAAGCTGCCCCCAAATTTTTTTTTTTTTATGCGACAATAATCCCTTCCGCGGTGCTCGGTGGGATTATAACAAACTATGGTTCTTTCAGCTGCGCCTACTGTGGTTCTTCCTCCAGGAAGAATTTAATGGCTGATCAGCTTCCTTTTTCGGCTGCTCCAACTGTAGTTCTTCCTCCAGGAAGAATTTAATAGCTGTTCAGATTCCTTTTTCGGCTGCTCCAACTGTAGTTCTTTCAGCTGCGGCTACGGTTCTTCCTCCAGGAAGAATTTTGCGGCCGTTCAGCTTCCTTTTTCGGCTGCGCCAACTGTGGTGATCTGTCGTGTCGATCACTCAGATAAGATGTAAATAATAGTCGTTTGGATACTCCATACTATTTGGTTTATTTAGTGTTATTACTAATGTACAGTATTCGAGATGTTGTTGTTAAGAGAGGACGAGTTACAACAGACACGCCTTTTTATACGTCTCGGTCATGCTGTCTCACTCAGATATGCCTGTCTCTTTCATACCGACAGACATACGTTCACCACAATATCTTTTCCACAGAAAGACGTTTTTTATAAGTGTGTTAAAAGGCGTTTTATACCAACAACAATCTAGGTAAATTTTTAGTCAATTCTAAAGATAAAGATGACACACTTAGTCATGCAGGAATTTATAAATTAAATTGTAACAATTGTCCAGCGTTTTATATCGGGAAGACAACGCGCAATGTCAACATTAGGATTAAAGAACATCTTAGATGCCTAAATAGCAATGGCTTTTCAGAGTTTGCCAATCATCTTATTGAAAAAAATCATACATTCAACAAAAGCACCGGTGCTAAGATTCTCCATAGAAAAGACCATAGTAACAAATTGAATAACCTAGAAGCACTAGAAATTAAGAAAGCCACTAAAACCAAAAGTTTAATTCTGAATAATCAATTAGATTTGTCAAAAAGCCCAATTCTGGGAATATTCCCTGTAAACTGTAAAATTCCCAGTATCCCTTAATCACCTTACAATTATTAATGCCTATTCTCTATTATTATAATATTTATATACACTAATTGTTTTCTTTTAATATATTGTTGTTTCATTTTGGTTTTACTTTCTATCTCCCTCTGTATGTATATATAATGACACATTTTGTATTATTGATTAGTTTAATTTTGTACCCTGACGATGCTCGAGTGTAGCGAAACCGGCCGGTCTTAAAATTAATAAAAATTCGTGGTTTTAAACAAAAAATATTGTTTTTATTTCATTAAAATAAATATTGAAGAAAAAATAAAATAAACATATTTAAGGAAAATATAAAACAAAATATATGTTTTTTATACATGCTAACATACATACATACACATATATATAGATGCTCAGATATATATACATATACATACATACATAGACATACATAAATGCATTCATAAATACATTCATGTACAAAAAAATATAAATATGAAAAAAATATATATATATATAAAAAAAAAAAATCTGTTATGCCTTTTATCTTAAAAAGTTGTCTGTTATGTCTTCCATTATTTGTTTTTTTTGTTTTGCATTAAATTTAACGTTCTTGATTTTAACAGTAGCTAAACATGTGTGATAATTCAAGGCATAAGCGATACTATAATTATAGAACATAGTAAGAGATTTATAGTTAGTTATGTTACGACAGTAAATGTTGTTTAACAAAGCAATAAATATAATACAAAATTCAAGGTAATTGATTTTGACATCAGTAAAATATTTGTGATGCTTGAGTGCAAAAGGAATAATAAAATAGTACAATACAATAATTGATTTAAAGTTGGACATGTTAAAACTGTAATTATTGTTTAGAAAGGCAATTAAAAGAATGAAAACTTTTGAGTTATTTATGTTGACACCAGTAGAGAGTTTCTGACATTTTAGGGATAAAGTAATAATACAAGAGCTGTAGTTGTGTATGTAAAAATTAAATGTACTCTTTGAGCAATAGCTATTATATGATGAGCTTAAGGTTTTATATAATGTAAGATAAGAAGAAAAAATTCCAAGTAATGTGGGGAAAAAACAATGTTTCCATAAGTGTGTGGTTTTAGTAGAACTAGGAAAAAATAAATTAAGATAAATTAAAATAATTGGTAAATCTAAATAGTTATAATAGTTACTAAAGTAAATTCTAAGCATGTTGATTTTAAATGTTTTTGGTTTCTGAGAGTAGTGTCAGTTTTTCCGCATTAGAAACAAGAATGGCAGCTGTTCCGATGTCTCGACGTACATATATCTGCCCCCCTTTGATCCAAGCATACTTACATTTTTTCTCTTTTGTTGCCTGGCGGGCCAGATACCATAAGTGGTTTCCACGAAATGTCAGATGCTCTGCTATGTACACTGGTGAGCTCGGTCCGGCAATCCCCATGTTCAACGTATTAAGTTTCTCTTCAGGACAGGATGCTTGTTTGTGAAAAGCCTTAAGGTCCGATAATAGTTGGTCTCGGTAGTAGTTAGAGGTGAATTTGAATATTATCGGTCCATTTTTATGTTTTTGCGTGGTCCTGTAGGCCGTTTCAATGTTTGAGGTATCCACTTTTGAATTGATAGTTTTACATATGTTGTGAAATATGTTTTTCAAGCTTTCTCCATTTGTTTCTGAGATACCCCGCACCTCCACATTTTTGGCTCTTGCTGTTCTTTCAATATTTTCGAGTTGGCCTTCTAGAATTTCAACTCGGGATTCTAGAGAGGAATTATGTTTCATGAGTATTAAGTTTTTGTCTTCAAGATCCCGAACGCGACAGAGAATGTCTTCATATTGTTTACTCATGTAGGTTATTGATTCCAGGATATTATTATTTTGCGCAATGATCGCGTTTTGACTCTTGATAAAGTCGCTGTTTTCAGTTCCTGTGGGTATGTCGCCACTGGAGGCATAGCGAATCGGTGACTTTGTGGTGGTAATACACTTCTTGCATTTAAGCTGGTTCCGACGTTCTTGTGTGAGGCGCCCATATGCAGTGTCGGTTACACCACCGCAGAGGAGATGGTATGCCTCTTTACACACTAGGCACACAAACGTCTTTCCTTCTGATTCTGAACATATTGAGCAGTTAGGCATGGTTAGATAGCTTTCTTGCAGCCCGGTTTATAATTTTAAAATAAAATTAATTTAAAATTAAAAAAGTTTTTTTTTTTCTCGCCGGTTTGAGGATCGAACCGTGGTCTACTTAACAAAGGCGCTATCGGCGCGTTAATCCACAGAGCTACGGCCCTTTTGTGTGAACCCGTGAAATTACGCTCTTATATACTTGTGAAAGGTGTGGAAGGTTTGCGTAGGTCGGTAGATTATAATAAATACTGTTTAGTGGTTTTGATTATTTTTAATATTTTCTAACAACTTTAAACTTTTGTTGTAATATTTTTCACTTTTGATCATTTCAAATTCACTTTCATGAGCAACACTTCAGTTCTACGCAGTTCACGTCAATAAACTTTAACATGTTTGACATTTGACGAACGCAACTCTTCAGTTAACGAATCTTTCAACTTTAAGGCAATTCACACAATGTTTGATTAACAGTGCCAAAGGGCAATGCTGTTCAATCACCTTATATCTCAGTTTTCTGTTATACAAAGGGTTATATTAGGAGAAGTTTAATTTTTTGACGGAGCAAAACAATAATGCAATTGATGTGTTAGCGAAGACACGAACGATACTATTATTATCTATATCTAAAATTTTACCAGCGCAAGCATACCAGGGCCTGCATACTATTATTATCTATATCTAAAATTTTACCAGCGCAAGCATATCAGGGCCTGCATACTATTATTATCTATATCTAAAATTTTACCAGCGCAAGCATATCAGGGCCTGCATACTATTATTATCTATATCTAAAATTTTACCAGCGCAAGCATATCAGGGCCTGCATACTATTATTATATATATCTAAAATTTTACCAGCGCAAGCATACCAGGGCCTGCATACTATTATTATCTATATCTAAAATTTTACCAGCGCAAGCATATCAGGGCCTGCATACTATTATTATCTATATCTAAAATTTTACCAGCGCAAGCATATCAGGGCCTGCATACTATTATTATCTATATCTAAAATTTTACCAGCGCAAGCATATCAGGGCCTGCATACTATTATTATATATATCTAAAATTTTACCAGCGCAAGCATATCAGGGCCTGCATACTATTATTATCTATATCTAAAATTTTACCAGCGCAAGCATATCAGGGCCTGCATACTATTATTATCTATATCTAAAATTTTACCAGCGCAAGCATACCAGGGCCTGCATACTAATATTATCTATATCTATAATTTTACCAGCGCAAGCATATCAGGGCCTACATACTATTATTATCTATATCTAAAATTTTACCAGCGCAAGCATACCACTACTATTATTATCTATATCTATAATTTTACCAGCGCAAGCATACCAGGGCCTGCATACTATTATTATCTTATTTATTTTTTTTTTTTTTATTAGTTTTTTTGTATACATACATACGTAACATAATCATGAGTAATTAAGCCTGCAACATTGATTAAAAAACTGTAAAAACACATATATGTATACAATATATAACCTTTACGAGAGTTAAAATACTCGTGTGTAAAGGCGGGAACATAGAGAAGTTTATTAAAAATTAAAATTAAAAGTTAAAAAATTATAACACAATATATACGTGCATAGATAAAAAATAATAATATTTATAAATACATATAATAAAAAATAAATTAAAAAAAAAAGAAACTGTCAATTAAATATTCTTAATCAATTGCCAATATAATTCTAGGTAGCCAAACTATTTAAGATATCATTGTTTAGTCTATTTTTGAATTTATTATAGTCAGGTTCCAATCTCAGTTCCATTTCCAATTGATTAAACCACATCACTCCATTGTATGTGTAGAAGTGTTGTGCAAAACTGGTATGCATTAATGGCGTACTTAAGCGACCCACTGTGTTATGTCTATTGCTCTCTACGCGTACCATGGCGTGGTGTGACTTCTTAGAATCTTTGTGTATTTGAAGCAGCGTATTTTTTATATATGTATTTTTTAGAGATGGGACTTGAAAGTCTTGAAAAAGTTGAGAGGTTGAATAATCTGATGGTTTCCTAATAATAATTTTTATTATTAGTCTTTGGGTAATTTCTAGTGGCAAAATTGAGGTTTTGTAAGCTCCTCCCCACGCAACGATACCGTATTGTATTATTGAATGGGCTAGTGCGTAGTATATATTTTTAAGAATTTTTAAGTTAAGTATATTTCTTAAATTAATAAATATGTGTATGAGTTTTCTTAATCGATTTATAGTATTGGTTATTTGAGTCTTCCACTTAAGGTTATTATCTATTATTACACCCAAATATTTTATTTCTTTTTTATTTGCTATGCATAGACAATCATTATTTTGGCATGTTAATATTTTAGTGGCGCATTTTCTTGAATGAATTTTAATATTTAAGGCGATAGGAGGTATTTTTTTGTTATTTATACTAAAAAGTATATAATAGGTTTTTTCAATGTTTAATGTTAATAAATTTTTGTCGAACCATTCTTTTAAGGTATTGATATCATGATTAGCAGTTGTTTCAAGTTCATTCCATGAATTTGCTTGGAATATAATTGCAGTATCATCTGCATATGAAATAAGTTTTCCTGTTATTGGTAATTCAAAGATATTATTAACATATAAGATGAATAGAAGAGGGCCCAAAATTGTGCCTTGTGGTATTCCAAAGTCGCTTGTGCTCGGTTCACTAAGAATATTTTTTATTTTTACATATTGATTTCTAGAGTTCAGGAAACTTTCAATCCACATGTTAGCGTTATCAATAATTCCGATTTCGTTAAGCTTGTATAGTAATTTTTTGTGACTTATGCTGTCAAAGGCTTTCCTTAGGTCTATGAAAATTGCAAGAGATTTTTTGCCTTTGTCCAGTGCTTCATATATTTTTGTTGTTAAATCTATGATTGCATCCTGCGTGGTTACTTTTGCGCGAAATCCAAATTGTTGGTCACTCAATATATTATTAATTCTATATCTAAAATTTTACCAGCGCAAGCATATCAGGGCCTGCATACTATTATTATCTTTATCTAAAATTTTACCAGCGCAAGCATATCAGGGCCTGCATACTAGTATTATCTATATCTAAAATTTTATCAGCGCAAGCATATCAGGGCCTGCATACTATTATTATCTATATCTAGTGATTCTTCGACTGATTGAATTAGTCAATAAAAATCAATACTTTCAAGCTGTGGGTATAATGCTTCTTTATGCTACGTATACATCCGCGAGCCGAACTGCTGAACTGAACCTCAACTTATGGGAAAGAAACGAAGCAACCGCAAATGTCGCGATACGATGCTTGCAGTTGATTCGTTCCTTTCCCGTAATTCGTGGTACGGTTCGCGTTTCGGTTCGCAAATGTATACGTACCCTTATAAAGTGACAGAATATTATACCGTCATTCCTCCATGACGTTAAGATTTCCGATTTTGCGTTTATTATTGCACTTCACTATGAGGAGGCTATCATTATCAGTATTTACCACTGATAATGACATAAATTCGAATTCACGTCAAGAGATACGCAAATTCATTCCTGCTCCGGTCGCACCTTTCCACCTCCGTTACCATTTGAGATCAATATATAAAACTCAGTAAATAATCACACAGCCACGGTCAATTTATTTGTTGTCATAAAGATTTTTCTCTACAAATACATATTATACAGCCCGCCTGGATTGGATAGTAGAGGTTCTATCTAAATGGAGAAAGGTTAAGGTTCAAATTCCAGTTCCAGTTCCCCGATCCAGTCGACGACTGTCCATGTTCTGCGTTTGACGCCTGGTTTCCGCTCTGCCCCTGGTTCCCGCTCTGCGCCTGGGTCAGCTGGGGAAGGTTACGGTTTTCCAGGGCAGGGGTGTAGCTCTGCGGGGGGTATTGGTGGTAGTGTTGTGTTACATTGGGTTTTTCACAATTGTGTAACTGGCCTTGGTTATTCTGGACTAGCTGGTATCTGTTTGGGTCCCCCATTTTGAACTGTAAGAAGAATTCCGTGTTTTGTTTATTAATAAAAAATAATGTAACATTCTGCACAGAAAATATACGTACAAATTAATCATTTCACATAATGTTTTATATAAGATGTAAAGCTAGGCTTAGAGGGGGATGTGTTATTACGTTTCTTTATTTATTAATTTATATGTGCTGTCTCGCGTTTTATACTAGCACAATGTAGCGTCATATTATTATTATCCGTGTAAAAGAGCACCTACGATGTCTAAATAATAATATGTTCTTTGAATATGCCAACCATCTCTTAAAAAACATCTTACGTGTTTGATATATAAAACTGGGGTCAATATCATTTCAAAACGAAAAATATTGAGTTACGGGAACTATTTTAGGTAAAACGAATCCTGGGAAATGAAACAGTAAGGTGAAATAAATTAAATCATCTGTTAATATAAGTATCTGACAGCCTGTACAGTTTTGATTGTTGTAAACGGAAGTGGGGTCCTCTGTTATTTTCAAGAAGCATCGTTTTTCTTTAAGAGAAGTTTTTGAACAGCATCCCAATTAGAAAATTTCAAAAAAAATTTACAAGAAGTGAAAAAAAATTATAAAATTTCCAACCGATTTTCCAAACCATTGTCGCAAATTGCCAGAAAAAATTCCTAATCATAAATTTTTTCAACATTAATATAATTTCCAAATTTCATATTAAAAAATGTCCCCGATTTTTCAATAAGATTTTTTTTCCTAATAAACAAAAATTCGAAACACATAATATCAAAATGAAGAGTCTTCTCTAAAAATTTACCGATCTATTTTCCAATCAACTTTCCCAGAAGAAAGTTTTCCGGACATTTAAGTTTTCCAGGAATTTCAAATCGAATAACAAAGTCTAACGAGATTTTTTCCAAAGTCAAATATAAAAATTGAAAAAATAAAAATCTAACTTATGAACCCACCCAACTTCATGTACGACGATATTCCTGTCACGGATTTTTTTCCTTGCGACTGCTGCCACTGGATCGCCCGATATTATTTTTCTATACAACCGGCTATTTTTGGAATCGGTATTCGGTGGAATAAGCTATTGTATAAAATTCCGAAATTCGAGCTGTGCCTATGAAGAAAAAATGTATTTACACTGATATAACATATATTGTAAACGGTAATTTTCAAATTTTAGAGCACTCAAACCGATTTAGTCAAAAAATTTACGGGAGCCATTGGTATGGGGGAGGTATTGCTGAATTGGAATCAATAACAGGTAAGAAGGGGGAAACACAAATTTTATGCAAAAATACACAATTTTAGTAGCGTTCTTAAGCCTATCAAAAACACACCTGCAGAGCCTGCTATTACAAAATTTAAATTGTAGGTAAGAGTAAAATAGTAGAAATAAAACATTTAGAAAAGAATCCTCTTTAATCTTAAAAATTTCTTGTATCTTACTATCAATACGTTTTGGGATAGTATAGTTATTTTCTTCTTCTCATTTAAAAATTCTTTTGTAGTATCATATTTAATACTAACGGCTGTCACATAATGATCTGCTATGGAAATCTCGCATACACACGCTGATAATGGTTCCATTTCCTTAAGCCTGTTAGTGTATCTAACGTATATATGATCTATACATGAACGTGTTACTCGCCCATTAACAATTGCTTCCCTCGTGACATCGTCTATGCATTTAATCAAATAATTGCTTGCAAGAATATTCTCAAAGGAGGTTACTACAAGATTTTGAGAATTCATTAAGTTTAGATTAATATCCCCAAAATACAAAACATTTTCTCGTCGGCCTATTAAATCCGTCAGAATAGATTTCCTTGAGCCTGTTAGTGTATCTAACGTATATATGATCTATACATGAACGTGTTACTGGCCCATTAACAATTGCTTCCCTCGTGACATCTCGTGACATGCATTTAATCAAATAATTGCTTGCAAGAATATTCTCAAAGGAGGTTACTACAAGATTTTGAGAATTCATTAAGTTTAGATTAATATCCCCAAAATACAAAACATTTTCTCGTCGGCCTATTAAATCTGTCAGAATAGATTTTATTTCCTTAATGAACGATTGTTAAGATTCGATATAAGGTCTATCTATCTATCTAAAAGAGTCTATCTAAGATTCGATATAAGGTCTATTTTATCTAAAAGATCTAAGTTCGATATATTGCTAATATACTCAGGCTGTCTTTATTTGGAAGAGTGATTATACCAGAAACATTTTCAAAATAGTAAGATTGTAATATATTAAATCGGGGATTATTAAAAAATAAAAGACTGTTGACTCAGACCTATGACGTTTATTCACACTCCGCACAATGATTATTATCTCCCACGTGACGCATCAGGACTGCCAACATAGCAATACATATCATAATAGTTTTTTTTTTTAATACCAGATTGTTCCTAATATAAAGCAATATGCCTCCTCCTGACTTATTAGTGCGACATTAGTTATAACTTGAGTAACCTGGAATAATGAACCACTGATCAAGACCGTTTGTCCTTATAAATTCAACTTCAGTGACTTCCTCTAAATAATTTATTGTAGCCATATTTTTTAATATATAATATGTATTCATTATATGTGGCGTAAAGAAATTCAATAATAGAATTTGACGATAATTGGAGATATCAAGGTATGCTGGATGGTATTTAAGTCACTTAACGGAATGGCTCCGGCTTACGTATCAGAATTGTGTATTCCAGAAGATTCCAATTCCCGACAGTCAACCCTTAGGTCAGCAACGTCATCAGCTATCGGAAGGTTGAAGGAACCAAAGCGCACACCAGATACTAAGTTCGGTGAGCGCGCTTTCGCCGTGTCAGGACCTAAAGCCTGGAATGGACTGCCACATGATTTGAGAATGATCGCAGACCCGACAGAATTTAGGTCTAAACTTAAAACGCACCTTTTCAGACAGTCGTATCCATAATTTCAGAAACCTCCACTTTCACAGTCGACGGCATTTTAAATTAACAAAATGCAAAAAAAAAAAAATACTATAAATAAAATAAAATAAATAAAAATAATAAATAAACAAAAATGATAACAACTAACAATTTGCAGGCTTCTTAAGACAGTTAAAATACAGTTAAATTAAAATAAAAACTATAGCAAACTTAAGGTCAAGCGATGACCAGTGTTTTTTTGATATAGTGTCCTCTGCGTGCAGCTTTATCTTTTATAAGCATAAACTTTTCAATATAAGTGTGTTTGTCGGAAGTGACGTGCCAGGTAAGTATGTTTTGGTATCTTTTCTAAATAACAAATGTAGATCCTAGGAAATAAATTGTACAGCGCCCTTGAGGTGATTTTTCACAAAAACGGCGCTCTACAAATTATCCAATTATTATTATTATTATTATTATCGTATTTTCATACAATGATCATTTCCTAAAAAAATAAACTTTGAAACATTAAACATTAAACGGTTACTTTAAACTTTGACCAAAAAAGATATTCTTTCTTTCTCTCTACCTTAAGGCAAAGGATGTAAACACTATCTTGTCTGACGAGCGCTTAGTATCATACAAAATATATTTCTAATGGATTTTCGGACATAATACAATTTATTTGCGTGATACCAATGACTACAGTTGAAAGTGAAAGATGTTATCTCTTAAACGTATTAAAACATTTTTGAGAAATACAATGAGTCAGTATAGACTCATTCAGATATTATAGTGATTGGTTTTTGGGGTATTCCCAAAAACAAATCACTATAATACTTTTGGCCGTGAAAATCTCAAATCATTCCTCACTCAGATTTGCTCACTTGCAATGCTTAGCATCGAAAATTCCAAAAAAGATAATTTCCACAGCCGTGTCGTTGATCATTTAGCATAAGCCAAAGAAAGGAGGATCGATTTAATGTACAAGAAATGTTAGAGTTCTTAATATTTTTTAGTATTAGAAACCACGAAATAAGTCACATCACCCCTATAACTACCTATCCAACGCTTTTATCTTGGTACATAATTTTTGCAATTTTTTTAAATTATAGGGGAACTCCGCAATCGGTGTTCAAGACATTAATTAATAAAATTTACATTAAAGTAATACGAGTATGTGTTAATAATTAGTGATAAGACAAATAAAGTTAAGTAAAACAACATTTTGCTACCAGCTTCAGAATAAGTGAGTACCGGCAAATTAATTACATATATTGGCGTTTTATAATATTCCCCTCGAATTACTAATATTACCTCTTATAAGGTTTTTTCGATTGACCTCCCACTTCCGGAACCCCAAAACCGCCTCTGGTTATCACAGAGAACAATCGACGTCCAAATGAATTTTGAGTTTTTGAGTCTGATCAATATTTTTTTTTCATTTACTACTTCAAGCAAATAACTTTAAATATTGATTTATTCCACTTACCAAGCCGACAAGCGTTCTGCAGTAATGTCTAACGAAGACTATTCTTATCGAAGGGGGCTTATCGTTGTCGTTAAAAAATATCAATTTTAAAATAGGTTTATCTCAGATAAGAGAGGATCTGTTTTTGGGTCAGATAAACATGTCGTATGTGTCTTCGTTGCCATGATATCATTCTACTTATAGACTCACCACACTATCCGACTTTCAGGACCCAATAAGTCCCATCGAGTGGGATCTTGTGTAGGCAAAATATCCGATCGAATTATTATAATCCCCTTGTCAGGCGGTTGGAACAATAATAATTGGGTTGGCGATTTAACGTGTTGGATTCTACAAGTCAGATGGTGTGGAGGGCTTTTAAATCTACTTACAAAAGAGAAAATCTAATAACTTACACATGACTGCTGTTCTTACCAAGAACTAATGTAAATACTATATGTAAGTGGTCACGTCGCAAATTTAGACATAACACTGACGTCCAATATTTTCCCAGCGATGACCTTTCATCTGAATTGAAAAACCGTATTGATTAATTAATTAATTTACTGAACAATTTGTATAGCGCCGCTTTTGTGATATATCACCTCAGGGGCGTACAATCGGTTATAGGTACTGAATATTTTTCTCCGCTCATTTACCTCATGCCTCATGCCGGCCTGCGTGGTCTATTGGCAAGACTCTTGTCTAGCAATCCAGAGGTCGTGGGTTCAAATCCCGGCTTCCACGAGTAAATTGTATTTAATTAATTTTTGTTTCATAATTATAATGTATGGTATATTTTCAGCACGTCAAAGTGGAACATACTCTCAAGATTGTCATTCAGAATTGAATCGTTGCTTTACCGTTGTTTAGTGATCATAACTGAATAGCCAGGGTGGAAGATACAAACAGTATCACTTTGATATTAAAGTGTTTTATTATATGTCTTGAAAAGGGGTCTTTGTTTCCCAAACATTGAGTTTACATAATAGAGAGGTCTGTAACTCTTCCATAAAATCAATAAAACTATATTTACGCCCTTCGCTCGATACATTTTTTCTATATGGTACTTTAGGCGGGTTAAAATCAATATCAGTGCAAACAAGTCGATGGTCTGACAGTCCTATATCACGAATATCTGCTAAAAGCGGTGGATCACTGTTCTTTGAAATTAGTACATCTAATGTACCACCAGCATCGAGAGTTGGGACGTCGACCCATTGGCGGCATCCAAAACTGGCTAATAGATCTAAGAATTTAACAATGTTTGGTGATGTCACGCGCTCGAGACGAATATTAATGTCGCCTGTAATAATGAGTGTGTCGGAGAGTCCGACTTAAAAGTTCCAAAAAATGTGAAAACTCGTTGTAAAATTCGACAGAGATTAGTTTCGATCCTGGCCTACAAGTGTACACAATATGAACGACGTTCCTGAAGAAGAAACCCGGCCTCCAATATACTCAAAAGTGTTAAGAGTGGGTTATAGGGCAGAATGGTGATTTGCTGGAAAACGGCTCTCTAAAACGGCTTAATACTACTTTTCGTATGTCATTCTCAGACTTCATATTCTTTGTTACCAATTAATGGACTATTATTTTTCAGTCTGCCTATTTTTTTGTAGTTGTTGTAGGCATTCGACCATAAAAAATAAAAACATTGATACACCATACAACCCACTTTTTGAACTTGGATCTATGATTATCGCGTTAATAACGGCTTTACACAAAATTTGAAATTTAAAATATGTATATAATACACACATCTGTAGAAGTACGGCCTCTTATTATCGTTATGCTATCTGTGGATATTAACAATTAAATAAATACTTCATCTTGCACCAAATTTTCAACACATTTCACAGTTTTTTACTTATTCCGGGATGGAAGCCCCCGTTGATGACGGTGAAACTACACGCTCTCTGTTTGACGACGTATATATTTCGAAAATGCCATCAAAATGTTCCATTAACGGGTCTAAAAGTAGAATACCGACTCACTTAAAGAATCGCAATAATCTAAGGAAGCTACAAAAACAGTAAGTACTCACAAATTCTCTTTTTTCATGTAAATTTGACGTATTGTATTTTTTCATGTGTCAATTTTTTTTAAAGGCGTAAAATACAACATTTAATTTGCGTTCCTTTTCCTAACGGTTAGCACGAACGTCATGATGTTTACTGGCCGCATCTTTATGCAAGTGTGTGTGAGAGAATTCATTGCCTTTACGCGCTCTGACTAAGTGGGAAAGTGAACATTTTTTCATATGGCACGTTTGGTAATAAAACCAAAAATTACCATCACACGCCAGATCATTTGTTGGTTTGGTAAAATCGGACGTTTTAAGTGAAAACAAGTCAAGTTTTTCACTGTTCCTACCTTACATGGTAAGGGGTATTAACACGTTGAACGCCATTGTGGAAATGAAGAAAAATTACCATTTTAAATTTGAAAAAAAATACTCAGATGGCATCGGCGACCATCAAAACGTATTGTATAAGAAGGTTTGTGAATGGTGCGAGAAAACCAAATTTACCAGTATGGCTGCGGCAGCCGATGAAGAAAAAAAACTGGCTATACAAAGCGGCGATGTTGATGAAAACGGGACGCCAATGATCACTGTAGTAGCTGATGCATGTTGGTCTAAACGATCTTATAAAACAAATTACTCCGCCCTCTCAGGAGCTGCTACGATAATCGGTTACCGCACAAAAAAAATTATTTACATGGCAGTTAAAAATAAGTACTGTACGAACTGCGCAAGAGCTATAAATTTGAAAATTCCTGTGCCCGTGCACACATTCTTCAAAAATTATGTTGGTTCTTCAAGCGGAATGGAAGCTGAAGCAATTTTAGACGGATTTCAACAATCGATAAGTATGTACGGTCTTATATATTCAACCCTCATTGCCGATGGAGACTCCAGCACTTACGCCAGAAATAGAAGTAGTCACCCATATCCCAATATTACAGTACAGAGAATAGAATGCTCTAACCACTTAATTCGAAACTACAGCAATCAAATTGAAAAAATTACGAAAGATACCGGCTTTCCTTTGGAATTTAGAAAAATTGTTTCAACCAACAAACTTCGTCTTAGGACTAGAACGAAACTAATGTAAATATTGTTCAAATTTTAGATTCTGATACGATTTTAGATAACTTCCTGAAGAGCTCATCTATCAGCGGGCACACTGGAATTATTTCTAACTTAACCCTTCCTTGAAGTTCCTTTTATTTAATGTATTAAACATATACACAGGGTGTTGAGGGACGTACTTGAGTTATTTTAACCAGTAAATCCTGATATTATTTGCAGTAAAAACTGTAAATGAATTTACGGTCACCGGTGACATTTTCGATGTTCGATGTGACATTTCCGGTGACATTTTGAAAAAGTCACAGGAGAACAACATTTTATTTACATTTTTTCTCTAAATAATGTCAGGAATCACTGGTTAAAGTAAGTCAAGTACGTCCCTTAACATCCTGTGTATATTAAAATAAACCTTTGTTCCACCGCAGGGGAAGCTTATGGCGCAGACTACGCCAGTCGAAGAATACCATCATTACTGCCATGGTTGCCTGGATGGAGTCCCCCCTGATGGCCTTCAAACGAAACGGGAGCCTTTCAAATATCCCCCATGAACATTTATTATCATATACTATATTTTTTGTTTCTTTTCTGTTCCATTCTATGTATGAATGCATTGTTATTTTGTCAATATTTGTACTATTTTTGCACATTCTGGAATAAACTATCATTATTATATTTGTTTTATTAAAATAAGGAGTGAGTGTCGCTGCAGTTTTGTCATGGTTTTCTGCGGCCTTGCACGACAGCTACTGCCGTGGTTAAAAAATATTGTTGTTTAGTTGTACTAAATAACACAGAAAAATTTAACAAATAAAAAAATAAAAATAACTTTATTTTATTTCTCGAGATCAATATAAGAAGAATAATACAAGATTTTTTAATTTTAAATATTTTTTAAATCTCTGCCATTACGGAGAATCAAGCAAAGAAACACTTTAACATTACAAATACAGTAACAATAAAATGTATAACATGATAACATTAAATAACATGTAAAATTTATTGCTAATAATTTTATGGATAACTTGAACCATGAGATACCAAACACCGTTTATAATGGAATAGCGCTAACACCTACATACCTAACTACCTACATTTCGGTCCCTAACGAAACGCGACCGCGAAAGGAACCAAGCAACCGCTAACGGTGCAAAACGCCGCTTACGGTTGCTTTTCTCCTTTCACATAATATCGCGAACTTAAAAACCTATTGTCAGCTTTTCAAACCTAATATGATTTACAATAACAAGCAAGTGATGAAACATTTGTAAAAAAGATCATACTAAATACTCTACCAAAATAGTAAGTTCCATAAACAAGCCACATTTTGTTATTGGTTTGTTTTTTTACTTGAATATCTATATGTCTCTTCATAACTCACGTATAATGTTGAATATTGTACATTGGTGAAGGCACCCTTACTGCCACCTAGCGATTTAATAATAAATATATTTTGGCAGTTTCGGAAATCTGCCTTGCCTATTATATGCCTTTAAATGTACCGAGAGCTACTTTGTTTAGCCGTAATCCTGATCGGGCTATTATCGCGACACCCCCGTGATTCACGTGTGAGATATTATTTGATGGTTTCTCCCCACTAGGTCGGGCTTCTTCGAGCACCCTAAAGTCTCTTAATTGAGTACGAATCAGGGCCCGTTCCCACTTCCGTTTTCAAATCGGAGGCGGGTCCCGTTTTAAAAACGGATGGCCAATGGCCCTGTTCACACTTCCGTTTTAAAAACGGATCCGTTTTAAAAACGGACCATACTCTACGAAAAAAAATAATTGTCGATTCAACAAAAACATGTTATTTGGTCATTCTTCAGTAATGGTGCGCAATGGACGACGATGAAGCTCTTGTTGTCATGTGGTACTTATTAAAAAGAAGGAAAAAAGTGAAAAGAAAATTTTGGGTACACCCAATCATAGCCGAAAGATTTTCTGTAGGTATTTTCCAAGTGTTAATTGGTGAGTTGAGAAGTGATGAACTAAAGTTCTTTAATTATTTTAGAATAATAATGATTGGATTATTTATGTAGCGCCGTTTTCACCATGAGAAAATCACCTCAAGGGCGCTTAATGGCTTAAGAGAATTTCTATCACTTCCTTTAACCATCTACTGGAATGAGTTTCAGAGAGCTTAACATATTAAAATACAAAATTGAGAGAGTGCATTTGTCCTGAAGAAAGGCTATCGATATTTTAAAGTAAGAAAACAATATCAACTCAAATATTTTTTATTATGTGTTTATTAAACTAATACGCTCTTCCGTGCATCTCATTAAGAGGACACCGGGTGGTGTTTTTTCCATACAAACGTATTCCTCATTTCCCTCTCTGGATTTTGACACTAGAGAAAATATTTTTTTTACATAATATGAATATTGACCGCAAGCGTGTCGGTACGTTTTAATTTTTTTGATAAGTTACTTTTTATAGGAGTTATAACCCTTCAAAAATTGTTAAAATTGCCTTTTTTTAACGCCATCAACAAACGTTCAGTATACAAATAAGACGATGTATTTTTAAAAAAAAAAAATAGTACAGACATAGAATGTTTTCTTCCAATACATTTGGTAAAAAAAATCTTGGAAATCGGTTCAGTTTTGGAGTAGAAAAAGGAGGACTACAAAACCTCGATTTTGACAATTTTATTTAGGTATTATCAGGCTGAGGTGCATGTGTCCCTTTCTCTCAGTATTCGGGGGTGAGGGGGGGCGGAGAGGGTTTTGTTGAATACGTATACAGTCAACGAAGTGATGTGACATTCTCAATAATTATATCGATACACTAGTCCACTAGTGTTATCATGTCCCGAGTTATCGATGTTTTTTTAAAATTATTTTTCTGTTTGGTGACTTATCTTGAGTGTGCCAATACTTACCGAGCTTATTTACTAAAGTTATTGTGACAAATTTAATTTGTTTACGTCAAATAAATTAATGGAAAAAAATTGAAAAAAAAACACCTGTTACAGACAGACCCCGCGATGATTCCGTTCCGTATTGCCGAGTTGGATATGGAACACAAAAATTAATTAAAATATTTTTTGATAACTTTTGAAGGTTGTACTCAACATAATATTATCCCTTTATAGGTCACTTTTTTTAAGATACAACTACCGAACCAAAAAAAAACTTTTATATTTGACTAAATATATTGTTCTAGATTTTTTTTTCAAAAAAATTATATTTTACAAGAAAATGTGTGATGGTAAGTACATACACCACTGATCGTTTGATGGAATGCTGGTACAGCGTATGTTCAGTGGTACATGCATCTACCACATGTTGTTGAATCGATTATGTTATTATAATATCATATTATACAAATGAATATTGAAATCTATGTATAAGAGGCACCATATTGTTTATTGTGCTACATATTAGGTACATACACATAACTAGTTTAGTTTTATTAAACTTTTTTAATACGTTATATTATTACAGAAAAATGCACTTTTGGGAATACCTCCTACATCACTTGACATTTTCAATCTTCTTCAATGATCTAATATTTTTTGTTTTTAAACGCTTTATTGTAAAAAAAATTACTGTTTAACATCTACACAATGAAATTAAAATAATTTATGGTCCAGACCTTTCCCTCGCCGGTAAATTTCTTGGTATGCGACCGTCAATTATTTCTGGTAAAAGGCATTGGTGGTAGAAATTTTCTAACAGTGGAACGATTTTTTGCCAGATTTCATCGTCCCTCTCAATTTTTTCATACAGCAAACCTTTTGGACTCCACACAACAAAATAACAATAATTACGACGAGTAATATGTAACTGGCCTTGTACTTGGTAGAAGTAATTATGATTCCGTTTTAATGTTAAAGAATGGTCTTCCAATTTACAGTAATCAATTATCTTTTGTGCAATTCCCTCTTCTGGTGACATATTTGCCATACTATAAGGGCATTTAATTTCAATTATAGAATCCTCACCGATAAGGCCATCCGGACTTGCCGCTAAAAAGTTTTTGGTTTTATCGATAAATAGCCCACAAGCGGATACCTGCAAACTTGTTTTTTTTTGAAAATTGCTCTATTGCTAGGCTTTCATTTTCTTTTCCATAATTTGTGGCCATAGTTCCTTTGAATTGTGAGTACAGTAAAGATTTTAATACTCCCGTAACTGAAGTTTTTTGCCGAAGCTTATATATTTTTCCAAAGTTAGACGTCGTTATCCGCTTACGTCTTTCAATTGCCCACAGATTGTTATTGCTTTGGCCTACCGTATTCCGTTCGAGCTCTTCCTTATTCGTTGAAGATAATTCTTTGAGAAATTCCTCTTTTTTCGTTTCAAATATTTCAGGTGGCATATCTGGTTCTAATTCCAATTGACCATAATTTTCATCGGGCCCTGTAACTTTTTTTCTTTTTTCTGTCGTATTTTCATTATACTTTAGTTTTTTTTTGACACATTTGTGTATTCTCCTTCGAACGTCGTTTTCTCTCTATAAAGTGCTTCGTGTATTTGCCGGGACTGTAGCCTTGGATTTTCTTTTGTATTCTTGAATGGGTTGCCAATTCACTATTCCACGAAGCTACTGCTCCAAAACATCTTGCTTGGTAAGATCCTCTTGTAGTAAAATTTACCCTTTTTCCACCTATAAATTTGGCGATAACGTTGTTGAATTGCTCCACAGTGTTATTTGTCACGTCAATAATAAGACTTTCTGCATTTGCTATTAAAGACAATAAGAATTGTTGGATATCAGTCCATATTCCACAATCTCGAAGATCGCTTACTAAATTTGGATCATCAGTATACTTCTCCGGCTTGCAATAGTACGATGCACAATTTTTATGATCACCAAACAAATGATTTGCGGTATTTTTTATGTCCATTTTCAATTTTTTTTTATTTTATCACTTTGTACTGTGTTTTCTTGCTCTTTCCTGTAATTTACTGCTCCAACTACAGCTCTTCTCATGCGTAAAACGTTTGCTTCAACCTTTTTCCTTATATGAACTGGTACAAAGCCTTTAGCGTTATTGGTTTTTTTCCAAGTGCTTTCATTTTGTTGCAAAAATTGCGGAGTAAGTGATTTTTGCACTCTATTTTTTGTACTATAAGGTTAGGACCATATGGCATTTGTTGCATTATTTTTTTCATGATGCTGGAGTCGCCATCACCAACTAGTTTGTTAAATTTCAATCCATGCATTTCCATGCTTCTCGAGAACCCTTCTTCTATAATGTGGGCTTCCATGGCATTAGCACTGTCACGCCAGTTTATGAAGCACCTATGCTCAGAAGCAACTATGTGTAGTTTAGTAGCTCTAGCACATATGCAGCAGTATGAGTTTCGCACTCCCAGAAATAAAACCTTTTTAGTTCGTAGTCCAACTATGCACCTAGGTCTCTGATATCTCGGCGTTGATCAAGAGTTTTAAGGTTCATGGACACATAGTTTTCATCATTTCGCATGCGATAAGAGATATATTTGCTAAAATAATTCGTCGGTATGGCGGTAACCCACATTTATTGAAAATTATTTTAGTAGGTTGCGTTTATGAATAGTTTAGTAGGTATCTACTCACCATATATCCTATATGTGTAAATCGTGAGAAATGACCAAACAGATTTCAATATTCAAGGGGGTTTCAGGGTAAAAATTCGAAGGTCTGTATTTGAGGTAGAATAGTTTCCAGTAAAAAGGCTAGTCAAAAACAGTAGAGTGATGCAGCCAGCGAAAAATAAAAACACTATACAATCACAAAGTACGTGATGTACCTACTGCGCCTATGCTGCCGTTTTATAAAAAAATATGGTATGAATCTCCCGATATTACTAAACCAAAACAGCGTGCATCTTAATTTACTAATAGTAACAAGATGAATGAACTATGAGCGCAGAAGATATCTATTATATAGGAATACGCACGCTCAAGTCGCGACGCGTATTGACTTATCTGTTGCAGCAGGCAGCAACCTGTATACACGCACGCACAAGTCTCATTGACTTGTGGGTGTGCAGAAGATGAGCTCGGAGCAGGCAGTCACATGTATATACCTACGCACAAGTTGCGATATGACTGAGATGATGATTCAACAGCAGGCGCTCTAGTTGCGAGTTGCGAAATGACTTTTTTATGTGTGCAGCAACCTGTATACACGCACCCACAAGTCTCATTTACTTGTGCGTGTGCAGAAGATGAGCTCGGAGCAGGCAGTCACATGTATATAACTACGCACAAGTCGCGATGTGACTGAGGTGATGAGCGAACAGCAGGCGCTCTAGTTGCGAGTTGCGACGTGACTTTTTTATGTGAATACCGCACAAGAGTCCGAACTGCTCCCGTCTGGAGCCAGTGAGACTGTGGATTCCCCAATTGGCGACTTAATTGGACTAGTATTACAAAACCCTGTAAGCTGATAGCTGATTTGGCCGTAACTAAGTCGCCGCGTGTATCATTATTTCTCCAGACAATTATTTTATATTATATTTAATTAATATTCTTTTTAATGAATATTATTTTTAATATTGTGAAACAACATAAATTAATTAACATCAATTTACTTGCGCACGCCGTGATTTGAATCCGAGACCTCCGGACTCGAAGTCAAGAGCCTTACCCCTCAACCACGGAGGCAAAATAAATGTATCTACGTACATATTTGTAGTAAGTAATAATAATAATAAAGTTAAGTACAATACAATATTAAATAATGTAGACCTCGCTATTTTATTACGAATATTTATCTAGGCACCTACTTAATTTTTGGAATAAATGAATAACAGTAAATGAAATAATAAGAACTGATCGCGATAATATGACGCGAAGTCGCTATCGGGCGCGGCGCGACGATTCGTGCTTCCAACACCTGCAGCCACGCACACACACGCATTGGGGTTCACCAATACACCGATAGCGCTTTTGCTGTCCCCGCTGAGATGAACGAAATAGAAATAATTTTTACAAATACCTATCGTTAAAATTTCTCGGCGCTCCTGCGCGCCCTTAAAGCTTTAAAATTTTAAAAACGTAAACTTAAAAAAATTAAAATATAAATTTTGATATACAAAAGTTGTGTACACCAAGTGTTTTGTTTTTATTTAGTTAAAGATAAAATATTACTATACTCTTTCTTCGACCAGTGGTATTAAATTTTCGGGATTTATTTCCTTATCCATTATTGTAGTTTTGATTTATTTACTTAACAAAATAACCAAATACAAGCACGCAGCGTGCCTGCTTCCTTGCGACTGTGAGCGGGCGGGGAGGGGTCGGGGTGCGGCGGGGACTCTGCCGGAAAGACTAGACAACAGGTGTGAACAGCTCCATACAACACTATGAGCGAGCGAGTTCCGGCACGATTTGAAAACGGACGCGCTGCGCTGGCGATCCATCCGACAAAAAATGTCGGATCCGTTTTCAAATCGTGTCGGACAAGTGTGAACAGCTCCATACATCCACTACAGCCACTAGGGCATCCGTTTTTAAAACGGGACCCGCCTCCGTTTTTAAAACGGAAGTGGGAACAGGCCCTCACTGTTCTCGTGCCAAGTTTCTGTGAGGGTAAGGATATGGAGTTTTTGGTCCACCAACTCAAGTTTGTTGTTAAGAGATCGTGCAATCCAGGAACCAATCGCAAGCTGTCTGCTCCTATAGTTGGCATATCGTTCTAATCTTATTTCATTTAAGTTGTTGTGGAATTTATCAGAATCACGGAGGGCGTTAGACGGTATGTAATTCTTTAAAAAATATATATATTTGTTTTAGACCACTTTCATTTCAATACATTATAATTAAAGTGGTCTAAAACAAATTCATATATTTTTATTGTAAATTATGACGAGCCACAAAGTAAATGCTTATTACAAATATGTGGTATGTAATTCTCTTCGTCGATTGGTGTGACTACTTAAACACCCTGTACTGACGGAGACTTATTATCATTACTATTGTTATTATTAATTATTGTTGGAACGTATTGTTCCTCCCTGCATAAATATTTTGTTTTTTGTCCACCGCGACACCCCCTGTATCTAAATTTCACATTCAGATCACGGACTCGATTGTACAAGGTTGCTTTTGCAGCCACTAAAGGGTTAAACACACTATCACTTTTAAAACTTAGGAATGTTGCCCGATCACTTACCTACCGTAAGATTGTTTACAGGCTGTGTCACATTGTTCCTTTCTGATACACAGTCTATGTTTTGTACTATGGCGTCCAGCACGGCAACCACGAAATCTAATTTTTTTGACCATCGCGTCAAACGTCATACAGTGATATTTTATAGGGTTCATAAAAACACTTTCACTACTTTTGAAATGGAGTAATGTCGCCCTGTCGTATCGGATATTATTTACAATCACCATAGTTCAAAGAATACATATTATAAATCACTTGACGTACGATACTTGACACATTATGATGGAAAGATAGCCAATCAATATTGCCAATTTATTTATCAGATCACTTCCAAAGCCTTGTACGAAAGTGAAATATAAGATACTAACGTAACGTTCATAATACTATACATTTTTTTATTATTTTTTATTATTTATTAGGAATATTTCACGGAGAAAACATATTGATAGAAGCAATATAAAAGCAAGATAATCATTCCATTTACAAAATGTTTTCGTGCAGTTTTGTTAGGGGGCTACTGGGACTCTGTAAGCTGGTCCCAGATTCCATCGAAAATGCCGATTGTCAGGTACATGATCCCGGTGGTTCCTGGGTTTTTTTATGACGGTCACTAAGGACGGGTTGTTTCGGAGAATTTGAACAATTCATCAAATTTCAACGTTCATTTTCAAGTTTTGTGAAAGATTTTTTCAAGTTCTGTTTTTATTCCAGTTTTGTCAAGCAACTAGCCTACAATGATATATTAACAGAACTAGAATAGAACTTTCACAGAACCCGAAAATGAATTCTCCGAAACAACCCGTCCTAATAGTTACGCCGATCAAGGGGGCAATTGTTTGGTGATTGACCCTTACGAGAACTTATTTAAATCGCATTCTGTTTGCAGAATATCATCCATTGTATTCGTGTTTAGGAGTGTCAAATAAATAAGTCACCAAAATTACACTATACAGAGGAAAGATCTATTTATTAACACACACTTAAAATAGGTGTACAAATAATGATAGGTACTTCTGTACCGTCTAAAAGCTAACTAAGACTAAGAGCAAAGAGGAGTCGTTAGTACTGTATATTTATTAATAGATAAATAATATTGTGTCACAGGGTGCGGGAAGCAGGAAACATAGTGTAGGAATGTGGGTCGGTGTGATTACGTATGAACCAGGATACAAATACAGAAGGTACATTAAGGTTTCACAAACAAAGTAATCATACAATCTCAAATATTGATTGTAAACAAAGTTATTAATCAAAGAAATGATGATCAACACCTTTTTCTTAACTATAAACTCATAGATTAGCTGTTGTAGCTACTGGGCACATAGGATAATGGTTACAAGTGGGTATCGTTTATAACACCTCCCAACTCAAAAATAATTAAGTAATAGTTACAATTACGTCAATCTCTTTACATGCATATCATTTTGCCGACCGGGATTGCCAGGATAGTGGGGGTGCTAATATAACACCCTATGATGGCTCCAATGGCTCCAATGCCTCCAAAGACTCCTCGATCAGGACGTAGTCGTCGTCATGCGGGTTTATTTGATAGTAATAGTTGTTTACTTGTTTTATGTTTTTGATTTGGTAGGTTACTGGTGGGATGTTAGAGTTGTTTTGGTTGGTTACATTTGGGATGTTGACGTAGTTTTGGGTAACCCTGGCATTTGGACAATTGTGCAGCTGTCCTTGATTATTCAATGTATTTGCGCACATTTTGAACTGTAAAAATAAAATAAAAAACATATAAAATCATTTTTGGGCAAAACGAATAAAATATTTTCTTAGAATGAAAAGGTTTGTCTTCAACAAATGATTGGCAAACTCCGAGAAATTAACACCTCATATCCTAATTTCTAACCTTTATCCTAATTTCAAAGTTCCTCTAATATGAAAATCCACAATCTTTATAATTTTGTTTATAGACTCCAGTTTTTATCCATTTTAATATCTCTATCCGTATTATTTAATATGTAATTTTTAAGTTTATTTTTAGCGAAACTTTATTGTTTATAAACCTTGTTTCCATCCATTTTTTCCCATCCTGATATTCTAGCAGGATAAATATATAAATTAAGAAACTTGTTCTTGTATTTATTGTTTAAAATATGTTCAGTAAACTAGGAGTTGTAGCCATTACTAATTGAAATTTGTTTGAATGGATTAAGTTCAATTAAAAATTACTTGGGGATAGAGGCACATTATTTATCTATGAATCATTGAGTGAAGTTGATGATTTGACGTGAATTGATTTATTATTTTCGTATTTGTGTTTTTACTAAAAATATTAAATTCAAATTTGCTATTCATAATTGAATTATTTAAGTCTAAGAAATTTATATTGGAATTTTGTCCAATCTCTGCTGTGATTCGTATGTTTTTATGCAGCGTTTTTAAGGAATTGAGAAATTTATTTAGTTGTCTCTCCCTACCTGTCCAAACACAAAACACATCGTCTATATATCTCTTTCAATAAAATACATATTTTAATAATTAATGCAACCATTTTAAAATTTTATTAATAAGTAATTTGCAAATATGTTCGAGACAAAAGGACTGGTACTATCTCCGATAGCCACTCCATATTTTTGGTTATTAAGATAATGTCACTGTATATTTATTTATTGTTTTGGTGTTTAATTCGTAGAACTCCATTTAATTTTTTTTAAATAAATTTAAAATAAATCAAATTTAATAATGTTATAATAATTATTAAGTTCTGCATATATTTCTAAGAGAAATACTTGCAGAACTTAATAATTATTATAACATTATTAAATTTGATTTATTTTTAATTAATTAAAAAAAAAAATAATAATAATAATGTCACTAAATTGAAAATATTTGTGCATTAATACACTATTAAATAATACATTTATATGATGAGATAAGTATTTATATGAAAATAAAATATTTTTAATTATTTCATTAAATTCTTCAATAGGAATACTTGGGAACAAATCAAAAATATCAAATAACACTCATAATGCTTTGTCAGGTTTTTCCAACCGTTTTAAGTGTTAAATCAACCCTGCCAGCGTTTTACGCTAATAATAAACTTTAAAATTACACATTAAATAATAAGGATAGAGAAAAATATCTTATCTGATCAGAAAAAGGTTGTCGCAGAAAACATATGGGATATAAAGAACAATTAGTTATTTATTTTGTAATTCTAAAACAGATTCAAACTCGATAGCGTAATTTGCATACTTGCTATATAGACTACCATAAGGCTTTCGATAGTATCCCGGACTCGTGGCTGATCAAAGTATTAAATATATAAAATAAGGCCCATTATTATATTTTTAGAAAATGTTATGTTCTTTTGGAAAACCAATTAACTTATCAATTTAAAAGGTAAGAAAATAGTAGTACCGGGCATTTCAATTAAATGAGGGATTTTTCAAGGAGACTCATTGAGTCCTCTTTGGTTTTGCTTGGCATTGAATCCTCTATCTAAAATGATAATTAAAAGCAAGTTTGGAATAAAAAATAAGGGTTATACAAGGGAGAGTAGTACAATTACGCTTTTATAATTTATGGATGGAATAAAATTATATTCGAATTCGGAACAAAATTTAGAGAAAATGATCAAGGAAGTTAAAAACTTTTCAGATGATATCAAAATGACTTATGGTTTAGATAAATGTATAACAATGGAAGATGTTCTGAGGAACTAGCGTCATTGATCCCTTAGGCACCGGTGCGTAGTCGGGATACACGCCAAACGCGCGACCAACATTTGTACACGGTTGATATTTGTCACATGAGAACGGGTCGCTTCTACGATTCGTTCTTAAGTTCAACAGCTCAGCTGTGGAATGAACTGCTGGCCTCTGTGTTTCCTCCTTCCTACAACATGGGACTCTTCAAGACCCATGTTCACTCCTTCCTCTCCACAAAAAGACCCTCCACACAGCATCCCCAAAGATGACATAGGCCCTGAGGGAAATTATTTTCTTCAGGGCCTCCTGTGTGAAGTTAATTTAAAAAAAAAGAACGATCCATATAGAGAAAGGCAAAATTGTAAATAGGGACGAGAGTATACATAGAAATTTATAAATTACTAGTATGAAAAGGGATGAGGTTTATAAATATTTAGGATACCCACAATCAAATAGATTAGACCATAATAGTATTAAAAATGATTTAAGGATTAAATTTCAAACTAGGATCAGAAAAATGTTAAATTGCAATCTATCTGCTAAAAATTTAGTAAAAGCAAATAATACTTGGGCAATACCTCTATTAACGTACTCATTTGGCATAATTCAATGGTCCAATACAGATTTAGATAAGTTAGAATGATTAATTAAAACTACGCTTACAAAGTTTAATTGCCATCATCCAAATTCAGCTATAGAACGAATTAATTTACTTAGAAATTTAGGAGGTAAAGGTATAGTCAAAATAACTTTTTGGAAATGCAATCAGGTAGAAATGATAAGAACTTTTTTTCCAATAGCTGAGAAATGCACAAAATAATTTGCAAGGCAGATAGAAACATTACACCTTTAAATTTATACGACGAAGATGCCAAAATTTTTATAAATCCCAACCAGGAATCATTAGATTCCTTGTCAAACAAAATTATGCAATCAAAACATTCCAATTATCTCAACCAAACGTATGTTGACAAATTTTCGTCAAACAAATGGTTGAGTGTTGGAGAGTTGGGCGCAGAAATAGAAAGATTTATGCTTGCCATACAGGATAGAGTCATTAATACTAAAAATTATAGGAAGCATATAATAGAAGATACAAATCAAATTGATGATTTATGTAGAAAATGTTTGGTTTTTCCGGAAACTATAGAACATATTATATCGGGATGTTCTATATAAGCGCCGTCCGAGTATACATTTAGGCACAATCAAGTTTTAAAAATAATTCACCAATATTGGTAATTAAACATAACTTGATTGACTACTGTAATATAGTACCATATTAAGAATACGAATCAAATTCATTTTTAGAAAATAAATTTTATAAAATATATAGTGATACTAACAGACCGAACGATTAGTCATAATGGACCCGACATTTTTTTACATGACAAAATTTAAAAAAATAACTCATATCATTGATGTCGCTATTCCAAATTCCTGTTAAATTTAAAAAAAACTATTTCTACAATAATAAGGGGAAAAAACAGATTTAGGAAATGAAATTAAAAGAATTTGGCATTCTCAGACTATAAAAATATTACCATTTGTCATTTCGGCTACTGGCATTATACCTAGCTCTCTCATCCAAAATTTAGGAGTATTAGATCTATCAAAGAATTTATATATATAAATCTAAAAATCAGTCATTTTAAATAATGTAGGATTACGGTCCAGTTAGGTCCAGAGTTTTACCGAGCCGAACCCTCTGAGTGTTTTGTATTTATTATGCTAATATACACTTGTATAATGTGGATTGACTAGAAGAGCATTTGTGGAAGTGTGTGGAAGGGGTTAGGTTTTCCTGTGGGAGGATTTAACCCGGATATAAAGTCAGAAAAAATATAAATTAAAATAAAAAAAATCAGGAGTCTCTAAGCCAAATTGATAATATTGGTATAGAATCACAGCATCTTGAAAAAAAACATTCATATTTCCAACATCCTTTCTGATTCTTTGACATGACGCTACGTTCTTCTTAAAAATACAACTAAACTAATTTTAAACATAACGACAAATTGATTATGAAAAATTATTCAACCTGAGGAATAGAACTGTTTTTTCACAATTCAGCTATCAGTGTTATCACAGAAACCAATAAACGTCAACATAAATTTTGAGTCTGAAGCGCAACTCTTAATAATTTCAAGCAAATAATTTTATATTAATAAATTTGACATACCTAGCTGAATAAACTGTGAAACCGCAATGTGTTGTCTGATGAAGACTTGTTCACTGTTAGATAGATCCCTTTGTTCTGCTTATCAAATATCCAAAACATAATTGTGCACATTGTGCTACGACAGTCGAAGTCTGAAATTTTTCTGCTTATCTTGAATAAAAATATTTAATTTCACCAAAACGATAAGATAAAACAGGATAATCATTTTTTTCATTACAAGTAAATTATTAAACATTACAAATGATAACAATATGCTGACTTATATATATATTTTTTATTATTCTACTATTCCATATTGAGCTCAGTAGCTTGTGTTTTTGGGAGTAGTATTTAGTTAAATAATGTTCTAATGATTTATTTAAACAATTATTTATTTTTTTTAAAGGTAGATGTAAAAAAGATAAAATAACTAAAAAGGTGTAAGTATAAACACAAAAAATATTAAATTACATGTGAAGGTAGGTATAAAAATCGATTAAAATTCAAATTTAACAACTTTACACCATGATTTTTTTTTAAATTTTCTGCCATAATAAGCAATTGCTTGTGAGTATGGGATGAGGTATTATTTGTTTAGTTTTTTTAGATTATTTTTTTATTATTTCTCCGACTTTATGTCCGGGTTAAATCTTCCCCATAGGAAAAACTAAACCCTTCCACACACTTTTCCACAAATGATCATCTAGTCAATCCACATTATGCAAGTGCATTATATAAGCAAAATAAATACAAAATAATACAAGAACAACGTGTCAATTCACCAGAGATCAAATGAGAAAATAATTCACCGACTCCAGATATTTTCATATCAGAGATTTCGGCTCCGTAGAACTCCTAACAGGGCCTATAAATCCTACTGATCCCTCAATATAAATATTTAAAAAATCTTTCGTAATCCTACATGTTATTAAAATGACTTATTTTTGCATTTTGATGTATAAAATTTTTGATAGACCTAATACGCCTAAATTTTTAATGATAGAAATAGGTATAATGCCAGTATCCGAAATAACAAATGGTAATATTTTTGTAGTCTGAGAATGCCAAATTATTTTTATCTCATTTCCTAAATCTGTTTATTTTCTTATTTCTTCATTAACAAATTTTTAAATATTACAGGATTTTGGAATAGCGACATCAATGATATAAGTTGTTTTTTTTTTTAAATTTTGTCATGTAAAACTATATCGGGTCTATTATGACTAATCGTTCGGTCTGTTGGTATAGTTTTATCATAATATATTTTATAAAATTCGTATTTTAAAAATTAATTTGGTTCGTATTCATAATATCGTATTATATTACGGCAGTCAATCAAGTTATGTTTAATTTGAAAAATATGAAATGAAACTTTTGAAAATAAGAAAATTGTACGAATACAACATATGCCTCCTAACCTACACAATCCAAAATGGACTTATACACACAAACACAACATTTAAACAAACGTCACAAGTACACGAACATTATACTAGGCAACATAACAAATTGTACACACATGCTGTAAGGACTGAAAGTGGCAAAAGAGGCATTGGCCACGAGGGTGTACAAATATACAATCTCCTTCCAGATAAACTTAAAACGGAGAGTATAAATGTATTTAAAAAATACTTTTTAATCTTAAGTTATTAGAACAATATTAGAATACTATTTATTTAATGTTATATATTTAAGTTAAGAAAGTGAAATGTAAATTTCTTTTAACTTAATAAATAATTTTTTTTTTAAATTACCAAACATTGGTGAATTATTTTTAAAACTTGATTGTGCCTAAATGTATACTCGGACGGTGCTAATACAGAACATCCCGATATAATATGTTCTATAGTTTCCGGAAATTGGTAACATGTATTTGAGATTTGCTGTGTTTTTGAATGGTACGGTTTTGTTTAGGATATCCTCTTTTTAAACTTGTAAGTTTGAGTGACACAGAAATAGAGTATTTAATTTTCGACTTTTTGACTTAAAGTTCTTTGAATATGAGTTCAGATGAATATAAAAATGATTTCTTTAATATTAAACTAATTATTAGTTTTTGCGCATAGTAAAGAGGTTGTGTGTGGGTTTTATAGGCACCCCCCCCCCTCATCCTATTATACCATATTGGATTATGGATTGACAAAACGTCATTCTCAGTAGTTCTTTATTTAGAATATGTTTCAAGCAGCTAAAAATATAGATTAATTTTCGTACTCTGTTTTTGAGAATGGTTATATATGGTATCCATTTTAGGCATTGGTCAATAGTGATCCCTAGATATTTGGTTGAAGTTTTGATTTCAATATTGGTACATAGTAAGTTACAGTGGTGTTGTTGAGTGTTTGGTGCAGAGTGAATCCTAATGTTTATTTCATGCGGCGTTTTTGGTTTTTTTAGAGTTTAGCGTTAGTAGGTTATTGTCAAACCATGTTTTCAATTAATTGATGTCTGTGTTAGCCTTTTTGTTCAGTTCTAACCATGTGTTTTCTTTTAGAAGAAGCACTGCGTCATCTGCATATGAGACAATTTCCCCGTTTGTATGTGACATACTATCAACTGCTTTTTTAAGGTCAATAAATATTCCAATGCATTTTTCTTCTGAGTCTAGGGCGGTATATACATAATTTGTTATTTTTGCAATAGCATCGTGGGTGCTGGTGTTTTTTTTGAAACCATACTGTTTAGGATTTATAATGTGATGTTGTTCTAGGAAGGACCAGATTTGATTTCTTACAATTTTTTCGAATATTTTTGATATATTTGATAAAAGGGATATAGGGCGGTAATTTTGTGGGTCGTTTGGGCAGTCTGCATTATAAATCGGTGTTATTATTGTTCTTTTGTAATTATCAGGAAATACACCTTTTGTAAGGCTTGTATTTATTATGTTTATTTATTTTTTTAATATAATATTGATTACATTTTATGATTTTGACTGTCCAACTAGGAAGGATTCCCGTTTCAGGACAGTCAAATATTCAATATGAGTTAGGGGATATATTAGATATTGTTTCATTGTTTTTAATACGTTTACATCTATGTTGTCATAACCGGGAACAGAACCCCCCTTTAAATCATTGATAATTTTTCCGACTTCAGTTGCTGTTATTTTGTTGAAATTATTATATTTGTGTTGGGAAGCGTGGGGATTATTTTTATTATTGTTTGGACATGTTTTGATGGCGTTAGCCAGATTTTTTCAAACACTTGCAAAATAGTTACTTAGAATATTACAGCATTTTTTGATGTCGAGTTAGACATTATACGTTTTTTTCCCATCTGAAATTTTGGATATCCAACTGTTCTTTCTATTCTTAATTATTATTTCGTTTATTGTAGTCTATATTTATTATTATTATTTTTTGCCTCTAGAATTAATTGGGAGTAGTAGCTGTTTTTAGTTTTTCGAATTAAAGTTGGTAAGATGTTATTATATTTTTTATAATAAAAAATAATTGATTTTTGGGCAGTCGGTTGATTAGCTAGTTTGTAAATATTATTTTTTTGCTGCTTTTACTAATCCGATAGTGACCCGGGGTTTAATTTAATTTTCTTTGTTTTCGAGTTTTGATGCAATTTTTTAATTTCAGAGGCATTTAAAATGTGTTCTGTTATTTTTTTTTAAATACTGATGCACATTGATTAGCGCACTTACTGTTAATTATTTCAGTTCATTTTTTTGTTATGAGTGATTTTTCTAAAAGTTGGTAGTTTAATGTGGTTTTTATGGTACTTGATTTAGGTAGGTTTTTAGTTTTATTTTTAGTTTCATAGTTAACAAGGGTTGCGTGATGATCAGTTATGTTTATCTTCCAGATTGAGGATTTGACATTTTTTATATAATTCAGGTTAACATTACACCAAAAATGTCTAGCCAAGATGGCGTTTGATTTGGTACTTCACGGGTATAGTTGCTAATGCACAATTTGAATAATCAAACATTTATGAAATAAATACAAACATAATATTAACATAAGTACACAAATTACAAAAATAGTTTTTTAAAGACAATATACATAACATATGTATCGAACATGAAAACACGATTTTATTGCATTTAATATTATAAAATTTGCTAGTTGAAAAATGCATAAAAATAATCGGTTACTAGGCGATTTAAGCGATAAAATCATTGGAATTCGCAACCATCGCTCAGACTGGGGAATCGACACGTTCACAAACATGTCCAAAGATTGACTGAGCCTATAAAACGCGAACAAAGCAGCCCGTAACGATATATCACCTTACACGGGAGGAGCATGAGAGAGGTTGGTTCAGAGAAACTAGCTCTTAACAACCTACTCGAGCAAAGAGCTCCCAGGAAAGAAACCTGACTCACGGCGCTGGCAGAAACTGAATCTGTTGTGAACAACAGACCACTCACGCATATATCAATGGACCCACGTGATAACGGCCCAAGACAAGTGACAAGTGAGAAGTGGTGCAAGACGTCCAATCACTTTTGCTGGTGGCTCTAGAAGCTCTTTATCACAAAGACAAGAAAGTGCCCTCCCAGCATGGCAACCCAACAAAATGGAATCATCCAACTACAACAAATAAAATACATGACTGGCGGTCAAACTCGCCGTCATCCGACCCGCCCCCATTACCACAACAGTAACACAGGCCAGTCCGACCATACGCACTGCTGGTTAAATAAAATACATGACTTGCGGTCAAACTCGCCGTCATCCGACCCGCCCCCATTACCACAACAGTAACACAGGCCAGTCCGACCTTACGCACTGCTGGTTTATACGAAAAAAACACTGCAGAAGGAGTGTATCGAACATGGAAACACGATTTTATTGCATTTAATATTATAAAATTTGCTAGTTGAAAAATGCATAAAAATAATCGGTTTCTAGGCAATTCAAGCCGGAAAAAAAAGAATATTGAACACCTGACGTTGACTCATACAAACACCTGCGTTTAGAACAGTAAACAAGTTTTTTTTTGTTTCATGTTATTGATGTCACAAGAACGCTTGTTGGAAAAATTATAAATACCCAAAAACAAAATATCGTCGCATTAGGTCGTAGACTGCGTAACTCCAAATTTTTCAAAAATACGTTTTTAATGCCATCTGGTGTTAAAATTAGTCCCGCACTAGTAAAATTGGCGAATTAAAAAAAAATTAACCTTTTAGATAAACACAAATTAGGAAACTGCGTAACACCATGGTGCTATTTTTACTCGCGAATACTTCGAAACTCCTTAATTCAGTATTGGCCGGTGAGCCGTGCGCGCTGGTTGTATTTTTGACTGAGGAAATTTATTTACGGTGTAATAGTTTTACCGTGAAATTAACTGAGGTAAGTTGATTAATCAATTTTGAACATTGTATAACCTTAATTTTAATTGCGAAGTCACGAATAATGTTTGTATCTGTAGTCTAAACTGAAGTCTTCTGCACCGTGTGACGCTCTGCCGTAGCTCTCTTGCTTTATGTGTCTCTGCGGTTGCGTTCACCGCTTTTGCAGTGGTACCTGCTTATCACCACACGCCTTCCTGATGTCATCATCACTGCATGAATTGATTTAACCAACCCGGAGCCCTTCGCGTCCTAATAGGTCGTTGTTTTGTGATTATCTCTCCTTCAAGGTCACCATCTCTTTCCAAGTGGATCTCCTTCTGATGCATACCCGGATCCGGTTCTTCACTGTCGTCTTCAAACAAACTCAAAATATTGACGGTGGAACGTGCGGCAATTCCATCTCGTCTCTTCTCAGACACAGTCCGTTCTCTGTCAGGCATCTTCCCGGGTCAAGCACATGTCTTGGTATACCATCTTCTTCGATGTTGTTGACTGAAGTAAATCCTGTCACCCTTTCAAGCCTCCAGCACGATGTGCATCTCCCATCTTCTGGCTTAACCGCAAGAAGATCGCCCACTTAGAACTCAGTCAATACTTCCTCTTCTATATTCACTTGCGCAGAAGGGTGTCTCCACGAGTAAGTGTGAACTATACTAGACTGTGACTATAACTATATCAACTGCCAAGTAACTCCAGGTTATCACAACATTAAGATTACCCACTTCCTGGGATGCGGTGGGTCAATTGTCCTGCATTGTACGCAGGAACGCACGCATCTATCGACGTCTTCTCTTCTCACCTCGGGATCGACCAGCCGGGCGAGATGAAGCGTTCGCTTTACTCCAAAGTGATGCTGAGCATGAAGAGTTTTTACGCCAGTTCACCAGTTCCACTTTCAAGTTTCTCCCACCTATCTTCACACTCTGAGGAGTCTCTTTCACAACGTTTCCTGTCATGGCTACTCTTTGCCCGGGTCTTGCAAACCGTAGTAAGTACATCAGTTTTATTTCTACAAGGGTGATCGACAATGTCAGATCAAATTCTTCTACAATCTCCTTAACCAACCCTAAGCTTCACTTAACGAGCATCTCTGACACGACTACTACCGGTCAGTGTAGATCTCACCCAGCACAAAACCGTCGCCGAATCTGTAATGATCTCCAGAGTTTGAATATTCCACTTGAGAGCCAGGTTTAATCCCTTAAGGGCAGTATCTAACTCCGCTATGTTGATGTGCACTACATCAGTGGTCTTCCGCAGCCATGCGGCATCTTCAACAGTTCTCTCCTCAATTTTCGAGGCATCACAGTAAACTCTGGCACCGCCTTATAATTAGGGCACTAGCCACTCTCCTTGTACAGGATCATTAATTCACAATCTCACCAGAAGCTCTTCAACCATTTTTTGAGCCCTGTCACCTACGTAATCATCCCACGTCTGGCCTTGACACTCCCTCTTCATGAAGCTGCAGGCTATTTTTAGCCATCCACATACGGGGTAGTGCCCCGTCAGCTTGCCACAGATCGAAAATACTTCCCTTCTACTCAGGTTTGATCCTTCCTGCAGCATGGGAATATCATTGCCTCTTCTGAACATGAGACGTCCGACCTTATACGACCTCGATACGCAAACCGAGCACGGGAGAAGCTCGAGAGGCTAAGTCACCAGATAATAAGCAAGAAAGTGTGATGCAACCTCTGCAGCTGATATTATAAGTCATATATATATATCGTCGCATTAATTCGTAGACTGCGTAACTCCAAATTTTTCGAAAATACGTTTTTAATACCATCTGGTGTTAAAATAAGACCCGCATCAACTAGTAAATTTCGAAAATTTAAAAAAAAATTTACCTTTTAGATAAACACAAATTAGGAAACTGCGTAAAATTGTGGTGCCATTTTTACTCGCGAATACTTCGTAACTCCTTAATTCAGTATTGGCCGGTGAGCTGTGCACGCTTGTTGTGTTTTTGAATGAGGAAATTTATTTTCGGTGTAATAGTTTTACCGTGAAATTAACTGAGATAAGTTGATTAATCAATTTTGAACATTTTATAACCTTAATTTTAATTGTGAAGTCACGAATAGTGTTTCGTATCTGTAGTCTAAACTGACGTCTTCTGCACCGTGTGACGCTCTGCCGTAGCTCTCTTGTTTTATGTGCCTCTGCGGTTTCGTAAATACCTAATAGGTCCTTGTTCTGTGATTATCTCTTCTTCAAGGTCACCATCTCTTTGCAAGTGGATCTCCTCCTGATGCATATCCGGATCCGGTTCTTCACTGTCCTCTTCAAACAAACCCAAAATATTTACGGTGGAACGTGCGGCAATTCCATCTCGTCTCTCCTCAGACACAGTCCGTTCTCTGTCAGGCATCTTCCGCGGGTCAAGCACATGTCTTGGTATGCCATCTACTTCGATGTTGTTGACTGAAGTAAGTCCTGTCACCCTTCCATGCACGATGTGCATCTCCCATCTACTGGTTTAACCGCAAGAAGATCGCCCACTTAGAGCTCAGTCAATACTTCCTATTCTATATTCACTTGCGCAGAAGGGTGTCTCCACGAGTGTGAAGTGTGAACTGTACTAGACAGCGCAATACCTCGATCATCCTGACTTTTTGCAGCCAAAGATTGTACCGAAACACTGTCTGCAGGGGATCGCTTCCACTTCTGGCTGCAGTTCTCTTTATTGTTTGATGATGTCGTTCAACTATACCGTTTCCAGCTGGTCCGTATGCCGCGCAAAATCTTTGACGAACATTCCATCTCTTACACTTATCTGTAACACTGTAGGAACAAAATGCAGTACCATTGTCCATGAGAACTACTTTGGGCGGGCCTCTTTCCCGAAACACTTCTTCCAAATGTCTGATAATCGAAGCTGCATTATCTGACTCGATTTCCCGCCACACGGCAAATCTACTTGGACCGCAATCGATAAATGTGAGTAAACATTTCCTACCGAAATGAGTAACATCAACTGCCAAGCGACTCCAGGTTGTCACAACATTAAGATTACCCGCTTCATGGGATGATGGTGGAGGGTCAATTGTCCTGCATTGTATGCAGGAACGCACGCATCTATCGACGTCCTTTCTTCTCGCCTCGGGATCGACCAGCCGGGCAAGATGAAGCGTTCACTTTACTTCAAAGTGATGCTGAGCATGAAGAGTTTCTACGCTTGTTTGCACATGTTTGCTCACCAGTTCCACTTTCAAGTCTCTCGAACCTATCTTCACACTCTGAGGAGTCTCTTTCACAACGTTTCCTGTCATGGCTACTCTTTGCCCGGGTCTTGTAAACCCTAGTAAGTACATCAGTTTTATTTCTACAGGACAACAAGGGTGATCGACAATGTCAGATCAAATTCTTCTACAATCTCCTTCATCAACTCCAAGCGTCACTTAACGATCATCTCTGATACGACTACTCCCGGTCAGTGTAGTCATATATATTTATCTCACCCAGCACAAAACCGTCGCCGAATCTGTAATGATCTCCAGAGTTTGAAGATTTCACTTGAGAGTCAGATTTAATCCCTTAAGGAAGGAAAAGTACCAGCATTTACAAGACTTAAAACAGACTTTGGAAAAGGATTACCACTCCTTTAACGATAACCTTCCGCATCATTAAAATCATTGAAATGCATCTAAATAGACTGCCTCGACATACACATACATTGTTGTGTTTTATTTTGTAAATGTAAAATTCCTATCTCCCAAATTTTCCGCTAGGTTGTTCATAAAACTGTTCGCAGAAAAGTATGTATCTTTTGTAAAATGCGTATCTCCATTCTCGGTTTTTACGTAAACTTCCTAACTCCGATTTGAAATAGAAAGCCTTAACTTACAAAAGTTTAATGATTGAAAATAAATTTCCAAATATATTATATGTTCGAAACATAAATAAAAAGAATAAGCCGTCCTTCATTTTTTTTCACTACGAGGTTTTTTGTGCCTCCTGTAAAATTTTACATTTTGGAGTTACGCATTCTACGAATTAATGCGACGATATATTATATTATATATATATATGAGTATATTATATTGATATTATAATATATATAAGTCCATTCTACCGGGAAAAAGAGCTGGCGTTCCAGTTATTACCGATATAAAATATACCCAAGGAAAAATATTTTACAAATTAAGGCATACTCATAGCAACTGGAACCCAATACCGGAAAGAATTCTTAACATAAAAGGCTTCCAATTAAAAGATTTGCCAGCCCTGTATACGGAAAGGAAGGAAAAGTGCCAGCATTTACAAGACTTAAAATAGACATTAGAAAAGGATTACCACTCCTTTTACGATAACCTTCCGCATCATTAAAATCATTAAAAATGCATCTAAATAGACTGCCTCGACATATACATACATTGTTGTGTTTTATTTTGTGAATGTAAAATTCCTATCTCCCAAATCTTCTGCTAGGTTGTTCAAAAACTGTTCGCAGAAAAGTAAGTATCTTTTGTAAAATACGTATCTCCATTCTCGGTTTTTATGTAAACTTCCTAACACCGATTTGAAATAGAAAGCCTTAACTTACAAAAGTTTAATGATTGAACATAAATTTCGAAATATATTATAAGTTCGAAACATAAATAAAAATAATGAGCCGTCTAAATTTTTTTTCACTACGAGGTTTTTTGTGCCTCCTGTAAAATTTTACATTTGGTGGTTACGCATTCTACGAATTAATGCGACGATATTGGGTCAGTCAAGCTTAAAAATTACCACGACTGGAAGTAACACCTCAAGTTAAATCGCAATCTGTTAATTATCATTAAAAATTATAAATTCCTGAGTGTCAACTTAAATCTGTAGTCGCTTCTGTTCCTCCATCACGGCACAATCATTTCAAAGAATACAACCATTTGCAACAAGCTGTTTACGGCCGGCACTCTATCAGCTGAGCCAGACGCATCTGTCATCATTACAATAATGGGGCGTCTCCGTGTGCCGGCTCTTATAATCAAATTACCATGCCGCCGCTGAATTCCTGCGACTGAACCAGCCACAGATGTTGACAACCTAAAGGCTGACGAATACCTGCTGGCTACCGACTGAACTTCCCACTGCCGCTGATCACCTAGAGGCTGGCCAATCCCTGCTGCATTGATGCTGACAACCTAGAGGCTGATGAATTCCTCCTGGCTACCGACTGAACCAGCCACAGATGCTGAAAACCTAAATGCTGACGAATACCTGCTGGCCACCGACTGAACTGCCCACTGCCGCTGATCACCTAGAGGCTGCCCAATCCCTGCTGCATTGATGCTGACAACCTAGAGGCTGATGAATTCTTCCTGGCTACCGACTGAATCAGCCACAGATGCTGACAACCTAAAGACTGACGAATACCTGCTGGCTACCGAATGAACTGCCCACTGCCGCTGATCACCTAGAGGCTAGCCAATCCCTGTTGCATTGATGCTAAAAACCTAAATGCTGACGAATACCTGCTGGCTACCGACTGAAATGCCCATTGATGCTGAAAACCTAGAGGCTGGCCAATTCTTCTTGGCTATCGACTGAATTAGCCATTGATGCTGACAACCTAGAAGCTAGCCAATTCTTCCTGGCTACCAACTGAATTAACCATTGATGCTGAAAAACTAGAAGCTGGCCAATTCTTCCTGGCTACCGACTGAATTAGCCATTGATGCTGAAAACCTAGAGGCCAGCCAATTCTTCCTGGCTACCAACTGAATTAGCCATTGATGCTGAAAACCTAGAGGCTGGCCAATTTTCCCTGGTTACCGACTGAATTAGCCATTGATACCGAAAACCTAAAGGCTGGCCAATTCTTCCTGGCTACCGACTGAACCAGCATTGATGCTGACAACCTAGAGGCTGGCAAATTCTTCCTGGCTACCGACTGAATTAGCCATTGATGCTAACAACCTAGAGGCTGGCCGATTCCTGCTGGCTACCAATTGAACTGGCCACTGCTGCAGCAGTTGCCTACGCCATTTGCTGTATTGTATGGCGCGATGATGCACAATGTGCTCCAATCTGAAATTATCGCTGAAATATTTCCGATTGTCTCTGTTTTCTATCTGTGTATCAAAACCCAGTTGTATTGAAATACATATAACTATTTCTTGTGAATTGGGTTGGCTGTAAAAAATAGGAAGTACCTATAAGCTACACCCCTTTGTAAGTTCTGTATACCAGTACAATACTTTTAATTAAAATGTGCATTTTGATTTGAATCGTCATTCTTTTATGATGGTTTGGATAGAACTCCTCACGGTGTTTTACTTAAATCATTACCCAGGTTGAGGGCTGATGTGTACCGGTACATATTTTTTTAAATTTTTTTTTATTCAACGGCAATATAATGTAAGGTAAAAATGATAAAATTATTTACAGTCTTTTCTTGTGCAGGCAAACACGTCCCGTACAACATATATATAAACATTAAATATTATCATGGATTCTCAGGATTATATAAGTCTAGCGAGAAACGCAGTGGAGGCCTTAACAGAAATAATAATCGAACCTAGTACCAAACTAAACAAAGAGCAAATTGCCAAAATGGTTCCCAAAACCAACACCATTCTAAGAACCATTGCACAGATGGCTGCTAAAATGGCTACTCTTGAGGGTGAACTCACAGCCAATAAAACATTAATAAACGGCCGGCGTGGTCTAGTGGTATACGCTTTTGACTACAGATCCGAAGGTCGCGGGTTCGAACCCGGCGTGCGCAAATAAATTTTATTTGATTAATTTGTGTTATTTCACAATTAATTATTTAAAATAATATACAGTATATTTGCGGCACGTTCCAGAGTGGAAGATACTCTCAGTATCGCCCTGGTGTAAGACCACCATTCAGAATTGAAACGTTGCTTGAAATGGCTTTAGCCGTGTTTGGTGACCAGATCTGAATAGCCAGGTACTTCCCCACCTTCCTCTTCCCCATCTCCCTCCCCTCCCCAATACCCTCAGCCTCACAACATACCCCAATTGGGGATGCCATAGTCTCACTGGCTCCATACGGGAGCAGTTGGGACTCTTGTGCGGTATTACTGTAAAAAAAAAAAAAAAAAACAACAAACCAAACTTTGAGTTCAATTCAATAGTTTCTACATGGGAAGCGGCCGACGAGCTCAAAGAGAGAAAAAACAGAGCTAAAAACCTTATAATAATAAACGTACCAGAAAGCTCAAAAGCAAATCAAATTGATAAAATCAAGGATGATTATCTACAAATAACTCAAATTCTGAACAAAATAGATAACAACATTGAATCAAACTCCATTAACACTTTCCGTCTTGGAGCACTGAGGCCTGATAAATCAAGACCCATAAAAGTTATCTTAAGAAGTTCGTCAGAGGCAATGAATATTCTCCGTAAAAAAAACTTTTGTTTAACCAACTCCCCTATCAATTTTTTTTCCTATCAAACACCAAACCAAAGGAGATACTTGTCGGACCTTTGCCAAATAATGGAAAGTCGGATACAGGAGGGTGAAGTCGGGCCAACAATAAAATTTATCAATAACAAGCCTACAATAGTGAAGATTTATCCAAAAAACTCAAACCCATCAAAGGATACGGCCAAAACATCAGAGGCTGCCGTACCAAATTTTTAGAATTGCAAACTACTCTTCCATTACTCCAAAACATTGATATATTTTTTCTAACTGAAACCTAGCTTGATCCTGATATTCATACTGAGGAACTTGGATTTTCGTCTTACAACACCTACTGTCTTGATAGAAATCCAGCAACTAGTACTAGAACCAGAGGAGGAGGAGTTCTCATATCCATTTCAAAATCAATGCCATCCACTCGATTACTATGTAAACATTTAGACGTGGAACAGGTATTCGTATTATTAAAAAATAAATCAAATAAAATTCTCCTGGGATGTGTCTACATTCCTCTTGGATCCAACATCACAGTCTACAGAAACCACATTGATGACGTCGAAACCTTTAAAAATAAATATCCGGATGCCAGAACAATTTTATTTGGCGACTATAATACTCTTAGCATTGATTAGACGAATAAAGACTCTTGTAACAACTTTAGCATGCCAGAAAACGCTCGCGAATTAATAGATATGACGAACTTACTCTCGCTACATTAAGTCAATCGAGTCTACAATATCAATAATCGTCTGTTGGATTTAGTGTTCTCCAGTGATCTCTCAATTCATGTTGTTAAATCAGTTGATGAGCTCCTCCCCCTAGACTGCCACCACCCCGCTGTATGACAAGTAACTCACTAGACGACTCAACTATTCTGCCTAACTTTACTTTTAATTTTTCTAAAGCTGACTATCCTAACATGAAACATTATCTTGCTAATGAAGACTGGTCATTTCTTCACCTCAAAAATAACAAAAATATTAATCACAATATAGAATTATTTTAAACAATATTAATATTATTATTCAGCCATTGAAAAATATGTACCACTTTCATACTTCAAAGAAGCAAAGTTCCCAAAATGGTTCACTGGAGAGTTAATTAACTTAGTAATATGTAAAAAAAATTGCCCACAAAAACTTTAAAGAATCGATATCCCTAAGCGACTACAAGGTATTTCAAAATTATAGATCTCAATGTAAAAAAATGTCTAAAATATCGTACATTAATTACATAAATGGAATCGAAAATTCTATACCTTCCAACATTCAGAACATTTTCAATCATGTTAACTCTCTAAGAAAAAACAAACAAGGCTTACCCATCTCAATGCATTTCAAAGAAAAGAGTAGTCCTGATATGAAAGTAAAGGTTAACTATTTTGCTGACTATTTTAAAAGTGTCTATGACGAAGATATCCCAGACAATTACATCCCACCTTCATCCATTAACGAGACCATACATATCCCTGCCATACATATCAATATAAACGACGTTAAAACTAAGATTAAATCCCTAGACACAATCAAGAAGGCCGGACCTGATAAAGTGCATCCCAGTATCCTTATTAATTATATTGATTCACTGGCTGAGCCGATTTGCTTATTGTTTAATCATTGCCTTGATACAGGTTGCTTCCCTAACATTTGAAACGTTTTTATCTGACACCTATATTCAAAAAGGGCAATAAATGTGATATAACCAACTATAGACCAATGTGTAAGCTATCCGTAATACCGAAACTTTTTGAAAAACTATTACTTGATAAAATTTCACCTTATATTAACCACCTGATTGTTCCGAATCAACATGGATTTTTGTCGGGCAGATCAACTTTGACAAATCTCTCATTATATGAAAACTATATATCGAACGCATTAGCTAATAGAACTCAAGTCGATTCCATATATACGGACTTTATTAAGGCATTTGACAAAGTTTTCCATAAAATTCTCCTCGTCAAACTATGTAAGCTCGGTATCGATGGAAAACTTTTAGACTGGTTCGCAAGCTATCTAACTGATAGAGTTCTAATAGTAAAAATCAATTCATTCCTTTCCAACCAATTTATAGCTACAAGTGGTGTACCGCAGGGGTCTCATTTAGGCCCAATATTGTTTTTACTGTTTATAAACGATATTGTTTATATATTTGATAACGATATAAATGTATTACTTTTTGCATACGATTTTAAAATATTTAAAAAATTAAAAACCGTAGAAGATTGTATCAGTCTACAAAATAACTTAAAAAGGTTAATTAATTGGTGCACTCTAAATAAACTATATCTCAATATAAATAAGTGCCATTCAATAAGATTTTACAAAATAAGTCAACCAATTATTTATTCATAATGTAGCAGTCTTGCTTGTTGAGTACCTACCGTATCGGCAGTCAGCATTCTCAAGTTGCCATCTTGGTTTGCGAACTAGTCTGAAGAGCACTAGTCTGTGGCTAGATTCTCGTGTGACGAGGAACGGTGTTGAAGACTTGCCGACCTTGGCGGACTTAGAATATACGTAAGAGGCCCTTTAAATTGAGATTAATATTTTATACTTTAGTTTCTTAGGGATTACTCTGATAATATATAAATTTGTTCAGAATTATCTAATTCTGAGCTGGCGTTTATCCATTCGTAATTTCAACTGTCATGACTTGCACTTTTCACTATCGAGAATATCTATCTCGACACGCCTTGAGATTTAAACCTTTTATAATGAGTCTCTTGCTTTATTTATTAAATTCCTAGAGCAATGTGTTTAGTAACCGCATTTCACATAATAAATGTTATATTTGTTATATGAGTTTTTGTTACTAGTGCACGCATTTATTCTACCCACATGTGAAATCGAGTTCTCTTTAGGGAAGTAATTAATAATATTGGTAAGATATTTGCTACAATATGAACTTAATAACTCAACCCTTACCTTTGTTGAAGAAATTAATGACCTGGGCATCATTTTCGACTCCAAATTAAAATTTATATCTCACATAAACTCAATTAACAATAAGGGAATGAAAATGCTTCGATTCATTCTTCGAAACTCCAGAGGCTTCAGAAATATTTCAACCTTGAAAATTTTGTATACATCTTTAGTTCGAAGTCAAGTCGAATATAACTCCTCGATCTGGTCCCCACATTATAAAATACATTCAGATTCACTAGAAAAAATTCAACACAAATTCCTAAGACACATTAACTTTAAACTCGGTATTCCCATTGAAAGTATAAACTATAATTACTTAATGAAAAAATTAAATTTACTAAAACTCTCAGATCGAAGAATTATATCCGACTTAATATTTATGTTTAAAATTGTAAATGGTAGTGTAGACAGCCTTGATTTAATTAACCTCATTGAATTTCATGTACCCATAAGAGCTACTCGTTCTAAAACCCTCTTTAATTGTAACAATTCTAAGACTGAACATTTCAAACACTCGCATGTACCTAGATTACATGTAATTAGTAATAGGTTCGTAGATGTAGCGGATCTGTTTAACTGCACAGAAGCTAGGTACAAAAAAGCTTTAATATCATATCTTTTAAATCATGACCAATAAAATGTAAGTCTACTCATACTTACGTAAAAAGTCAAATAAATATGTATATAAAATGAACTGCCTGGGGCAACTGAGGAAACCTGGGTCAATAAAAATAGTCAATAAGGTGAACCAATAGGTTGATTGGCACTTACCTACTTTCAACCAAAACCTGAATATAAATGCATACATTTTAGCTATTGTAATATATTATACCATGTATCTATACTATCATATATTTCAATCAATACTAATCCACCCTAGTCTACCTATAAGTTTTGCATGTACTTGTATCTCTAACTTTTTATATCCATCTAGAGTTTCTGTTAATTGTATATTTTCTGATGTCGCTGTTTATAATTTACTGTATATGGTATATTTTATACCGTTGATATTAAAATAAATGACCACCACGAGGACACGCAGCATCCTCACTGGTCTACGCACCTCACGTTCACCGCCGACAGGTCGACCGCATATCCGGCCTACCCGCCGACAGGTCCATCGTATCGTCGGCCTTCCCGGTCACCAGCGCCCGGCATCGACTCACTGACCCGCGCTTGACCAGCTATCACAGCCTGCATTCGGAGAATACAACATCAGTCCTACGTCATCTCTCAACACGGCTACCTTGACTCACAAATAAACACTGTGACCTTCACAACCGACTTTCATTTCGTGCCTCTCATTAGATCCCCAAACGTTTATTTAGCGTTGAGCTAGAAATTTTATTCATCACGTTGTCCAAAAATGTATGGTCTTCCAAAGATTCATAAACCCAACGCACCCCTCAGGCCTACTGTTAGCTCGCGTAGTTCACCCACCCAGAAATTAGCAAAATTTCTAACTCAACGCTTTCAGCCTTTTGTTGAAAAAGCTGATTCTTACGTGAGTAATGCTGATCATTTTACTTCAATAATTTCTAATATAACTCTAAACAGAGGGGACATTTTAGTTAGCTTCGATTTAGTCTCTTTGTTTACAAAAATACCAGTCACTGAAGCATTAGAGTTAATTAAAACAAAACTAGACGTTCCCGCTGATTTTATCACTTTAGAGTGAGGAGCATTGCCTACTTTCAGTTTGAGGGACAAATACATAAACAAATTCTTGGGGCTCCCATGGGCTCTCCCCTCAGCCCGGTAATCGCTAATATTTATATTTTGTACTTTGAAATAAAGGCATTAGAGAGCGCTCCTCTGAAACCTTCACTATGGCGTCGGTATGTAGATGATAACTTCATTATTCGGCCACACGGAATTGAAGAATTAAATGAAATTAAATTAAAAAATTTAAATTAAATTGGTACTATTTTTCTATATTACCATGTATGTACCTAAATTGGATATGTATCAAAAATTTTGTTAATAAAAAAAAAATAACTTTCTTATTCATTTGAACAGTATCCCCGAAGATATTAAATTTACCATGGAAATCGAAGAAAATGATTGTCTCCCATTTCTCGATATTTTGGTTAAAAAGAAAAATAACGGAACCCTTGGCCACACCGTATATCGTAAACAGACACTTACAAGTAGATACTTAACTAACGATACGCTAACTCAAATTACAACCCATCTCAGTTGTCATCAGTTATAAATACCTTAGTTACCCGATCAAAACGACCAGCGGACAAAGATTATATTCACGAAGAACAAGATCTTCTTAGTAGTGCTTTTCAAGCAAACGGCTTCTCCGAATATTTAACAGACAAATCCATAAATAGACGCAAAAAAACTAATCCTGAAACGGAAGAAGAACCTTCCCCTTTCTATAGCAATTCTCCCATACATCAAAGGCTCAACAGATAAAATTAGTCTTATCCTCAAAAGCAATAAAATCTAAACCATTTATAAATCGGAAAATAAAATCTCATCTCTATTAAGAAGTCAGAAATACCACATTCCACTTGAGTCAGATGGTATTTATAAAATATCCTGTGGGGCATGTGAAAAGGTGTATATTGGACGGTGTAATAGAAAAATATCATGTGGAATTGCAGAACATAAGGTGGATATCACTAATAAATGCTTGACTTCATCCATAGTTCAACTCGTCCTTAATGAAGGTCATAAAATAGACTTTAATAATACCACAACAATAGCTAGCATATACAATGAGTCAAAAAGAATTTACCACGAAGCAATTGAAATTCATAAACATACAAATAATATGAATACCAGAAATGACTCAATTATAATTCCCAACACCTGGAAAGTTATAATTGACCAAAATAACCCAAAACCGGCATTTCCAAAATTCTCAGAAGTACCTCCAACTAGTTCAAAACAACCCAATAAGGTCGCTACACGCATACCGCTTGATATTGCCAACCCCGCCCCCACCCCATCTACCGTCAAATCACTCTCAACACGCATACTTCGTCCTAGACATAAGTATTGATAAGCACCCACTTGTATCTAGACTTTTGGACCGAACAGACATGCGAAAGCGTTCAGTTTGAGACCAAATTCAGGACATAAGGCCTCTGAAGATGGACAGTGAGATCTGTCCGAAACTTCAGGGTTTAAAAAGTCCTTCTAAGAAAGAAAATTAAGAGAAACGTGTATGTCCGTGTGTCGTTGTCACCAAAAGTTGATAAAATGCATTGTCATTGACAACAAGTCTATCCGCCGAGTTTCAGCTTGATCGGATGTAGGAAAGTGGGTCAATTTCCGCTTCCAAGATTTGCATTTATTCAGTCACTCATTCCCGAAAACAAAAGTGAAATTTAAATAGATTGATTTAAAATAAGGAAAAAGTGTTTGAAAAGTGATAAGTATACACCATTTAATCTCCTCGATTAACTAAGATAAAATCTGATCAATTTTCTATTACCGCAGACCCCAGATTTACAAGGTATGCAATTTTCCACGAATCAAAATTTTCCTTAATGTTTTTCATATTTCCAGCAGATTATGACACGAATGATCTTATGTAATAAAAAATCTAATAAAAGTTAATAAAAAAATCTGATAACTATCCTATATAAGCATTCTATCGAACAGTATAACATGTAGGTACATCAAATATACCAAACACAACAAAATGCCAAAATACCACTGTCGAAAACTATGTAAAACTTTCCATAAAACTAATGTTGATAAACCTCCCCTACATATAGGTAACACATGTTTAAAAACCTGCCCTGCCGTTTAACGGTAAATTTTATCACAACAATTGGAAGAGCAGTTGTCTCGCCTTAACGCAAGTAACTATCTTGCTTTCGCAAAGCAAAGGCTCATCGGCTGAACGAAAAGGCCGGCTCTCCCGTCAACAGGCAATGAGAGATTTAGAAAAATACTAGAATTTGCAAGCCCTTCCTGTAATAATAGGAGACAATGTTAACTAAATAGTTATATACAACGTTACTTACATGTTTATTAAATAAGCTCGAATAGAAATAAAATATGTTACACGTAAGATAATTATGTACTCAGCGAAACTCTGAAAATGTTACAGAGATTTGACCACTTATCTTGTAGAATATATCTTATTATAACCAAATAAAAAAACACTCTTTTATACGCAAATACACCAGAACAAGTGTTACATCGGTACCTAGAAGATATATTGTTGATGATATCAGTAGGTTTTCTGAAAATCCCGTAGATAATTATATTATAAGCTTATCACATTGAATTTAATGATGAAATTTCATTATCAATAATCTTTACTGTCTCTAGAAATTCGCGTGTATTCTCGGTATAAAAAAAAAACACTCTTTTTTACGCAAATACACCAGAACAAGTGTTACATCGGTACCTAGAAGATATATTGTTGATGATATCAGTAGGTTTTCTGAAAATCCCGAAGATAATTATATTATAAGCTTATCACATTGAATTTAATGATGAAATTTCATTATCAATAAACTTTACTGTCTCTAGAAATTCGCGTGTATTCTCGGTATAAAAAAAAAATGACAACGCAAAATGTTGACTAAGGCGATGGACGACTACGTGTAACATTTGGACTGGGGCCGCTAATGATAAAACACCTTACGTAGATGGCGATAAGGATTAAATTCCCGCCTAACACCAGCCGCCTTTTTTGATTTTTTTGCGAAATTCAATAACAAATGTTTGAATTTTTTCCGATCATTTTCTAAAGAACTAAATTTGCCACATTATATAATACAATAATAACCAAAAGGCATTTGTAAGTAAAAGATTATGAACTTTAAGGCAGTTTTTATAGTCCTGATACTTATTTTTTTTTGTTTTATAAAAAAATTTATCAAAAAAATCTTGATAATTTTAAAGGCCAAGATGTGTTCTAATTGCAGTATTTAATTAAAGCATCATTAATGTTTCAAAGCGATCAAATTTTCAATCTAAAAGTACAGGATTTTTCAACACTTCGTAGTGCTTCGCCTTCATAAGACTATACTGTTTATTCAAATGTAAGGATGTGTTTTCATATATGACTTTGTCATCTTTTAAAACTAAAAAATCCGCCATTACCAACTTATTAAATTAAAAATGCATATTAATATTAGTATGCAATTATTTGCAACTGCAAAATCTCTTCACTTACCAACCTCAATTCTATAGATATGCGTATGTCAACGAAGGTTAGAAAACATCAAAGCTTGGGGATGGACTGGGCTTTTCAATATTATTAAATTGGAGAAATAGAACATAATCTCATCGAACATTACTGTAAGATAAGATAAAGGCATATAGGAAACGCTTGATTTAATTGAAATATATTTTCAAAAATAAATGATTGAAATCACAACCGATCTCACGATAAAAGACAACAGACATCTATGTGATTAATTCTTTAAATAATCACGTTGCATATATTTTTTGTAATAAAATTAAACGAAAAATCACCTCAAATTTAAGGATATATCTTATATCTTCCATCTCTAAGTTACTTTATTTAGTTTTATATTGAGCCATAATGCCGTAATTTTTTTTTTCAATTTAATCAATTATTCAACAAACGACATAATACCAATTGCTTTATGTCGGTGTTGTTCGTATTTATAATCCGAAAATGAGATATGCTGTCTCAGTTAATGTGACAAGGAGAAAATCCATAATTGGTTTTATTATCTTCCGAACAGGCCTTCCATTGATATGCTTGATATAACTATAAGTGACCAGCTGAGGTACGGGGGCTCCATCGAAGCCAGCCTAAAGTTGGCCGCTCAGAAGCTGGGCGTACTGTACAGGGCCCGCAGATACTTTAATAGTACACAACTGCTGACCCTGTACAAATCGCAAGTGCGCCCTACTGTCGAATTTGGCAGCCATCTCTGGTCCGGAGCCCCTAAATACCTGAAAAAAACCCTTGACTCTGTGCAGAAACGGGCGGTCCGTTTGATAGATTCCCCAATCTTAACAAACGGACTGCAATCTTTATAGCACAGGTGTCCTTGGTAGGTATGCTGTCCTTGTTCAATCAGTATTACAATGGAAGATGCTCTGAGGAACTAGCGTCATTGATCCCTTTGGCACCGGTGCGTAGTCGGGATACACGCCAAACGCGCGCCCAACATTTGTACACGGTTGACATTTGTCACATGAGAACGGGTCGCTTCTACGATTCGTTCTTAAGTTCAACAGCTCGGCTGTGGAACGAACTGCCGGCCTCTGTGTTTCCTCCCTCTTACAACATGGGACTCTTCAAGACCCATGTTCACTCCTTCCTCTCCACAAAAAGACCCTCCACACAGCATCCCCAAAGATGACATAGGCCCTGAGGGACATTATTTTCTTCAGGGCCTCCTGTGTGGAGTTAATATAAAAAAAAAAAATTACCATATAATACTTATGTACAAACTGATTAAATGTAAACTGTCGATTTCACGAAAATGAATAAATAAATAAATACTAATAAGTCGAAAATAACAGTGGTATCCAATTATTGCACAAATAAAACTGCATTTTCATGAAAAGTGTAAACTTTGTTTTTCGTGAAACTGAAGATGAAAAAAAACAGTTAGGTAATTTAAAAAAAACCCAACCCTCATCACGGTTGGTTGATTTTTTTTTTCGTTTATTGACATCAATAGTTATTTACAAATCATGTGCGCTACCCGATACACTAGACAATATCTGTTCTGAGCCGGGTAGCAGTATCATTACATATATTTTATAAACAAATCAGGGCTTAATAAAAATACAAAAGAATACATAAAATAATCTAGATGTAAAATATCACATACACATATAAAAAATTGAACAAACTTGATTGTTAGAGATTTTATTATTTTAAAAACTATATAAATATAAATCATATGTATAGAGTAAAGTTGTATTTAATAATAAAAATAAGTATGAAATATTAACTAAGTACAAACACAATCCTCATCAGATAATATGGACGATGTTAAGTGCAATCCCAGACATAATTATTAATTTGTAAGCCCATGAATTATTACGTAGGAGTGTGAGAATATGGACGAATCAAATAAATAAGAATCCGGTTAAAAACGGGATTGCAAGCCGTTACCTGAGTACCGTAACTTTTGGTAAATTCCCAATATATCGGAACACGTGTTCATACACTTTGCCTTAAAATATACGGATTTGTAAGAACCCGTTTTCTGACGGTATATACGATAATATATTTCTTATTTTACAAAAATCAGGAAACCTGTCAATTCATTCGTTAGGAGCCTGCAATCACGGTTTTAACCGGATTAGTAACGAGTAGATATTATTATTTTTCGTGACCAAAATATTATTCCGTCTCAATAGGTACATCTTTTTAAAATTCACTTTCGTTTTCTTGAAAGAATGTATCAATGAAGTGGATTATTGGAAGTTGAAATTAACCCACTACCCGACATCCGATCGAACTGAAACTCGTCAGATTGGATGACATTACAACAGTTAATATACACAATAAATGTGGGTCCTTCCAAATTGGGATCTGGCTCAGTTGTCAGCGCGGTTGACTCCAGTCCCCGGGGAGGAAAGTTTAATCCTCAGTAAAACCATTTTCAAATTTTTTATTAATAAAAACAGATGTATTATAGCGAAAAAAAACTTTTTTTTCAACAGTTTGATTTTTTAAATCTCAAAATACTACTTGTTTATCGATGGTTTTATTCCTTATTTATCTGATTTAATGCTTGCCATTTGTATTTATAATGACTAAAAATTCGTTATTATAGCTCTATAATTCCTCGGTAATTACTAATACGGAGATTTGTTAAATTAAATTGTTATTTAAATTGCATTTTTAAAATGGTTTTTATAATGATTCTAGTGGGCCGAGGCAGACGTTGTTCTACCACAAGCCGTCTTTATGAAAAGAAGTTAAATTTTGGGTTTGAATTTTTTTTTGGAGGAGATATCAGAAAAATTAAACTATCCCTGAAAAAATATTTTTAGATCTCGAAAACAGCGCCACATATCGGGTCTAAAACTATTCTATATTTGAAGCTGGAACCAACCATACACATTCATTGAAATCGGTTGGGCGGTTTCGGAGATTAGCGTGTACGAACACAGTAACACGTGATTTTTATTTACTAAGATTATGTAAGGACTTCTTCTGCAGCACATCTTTTTATAAAAAAATATAGCATAATAGGTATCGTAAAATATATTTAACATAAAAATGGATGAAATTAAACAACAACTATTCAAAAAATAGAACAAGAGACATCAAATATAAAGAAAAATCTAGAATTTGAAATGATAGAATTGAAAAAAGGTTTTGACTTCATAAGCAGTCAATATGATGATATATCAAACAAGGTCGACAATATACTTCAAATTAAAAAAAGGTAGAAATCTTAGAAGAAGAAAACAACATCAAGGAAATAAGAATTAATAATCTAGAAACTCGACTGGCCGAAATTGAACAGGCTAGTTTGAGTTGCAACTGGACGGAGCTTGCTGGGGTGATTTACTTGCCAAATGAAGAACCACTGGATACCGTACACAGAGAACTAAAGGAGATACAAGTAAATATCGAACCACAAAAAATAAAAATAAAATAATACGTTATCAAGATAGAACACAGAAAATAGAAGACCGAGCATACAGATACAAAGTACAATTCCAAGATGAGGAAGCAAAGCAAACAGTTTTGAACTCCCGCAAAAACGCAGAAACGCATTTACATCGTATTATCTAATTGTTTACAATCTTTGTTACTGTTTACTATATATGTAACTCCATTTATTTCAAATGGACTCACTACTAAATATAGATTTTGAACCACCCAATATTGAAGAACATGTATTCAAAACTACACAAGATTACAAAGTATTTCACACAAATAACACGTTAAATATAATCTCCCAAAATATTAGGAGCATTCATAAGAACTTCGACAGCTTTACAGTTCTTTTACAAGACCTCGACTATTAAGACCATTTTGACATTATAATTTTAAGTGAATGCTGGACAGACGACCCTTACACCGATATCAACTTACCTGGATATTCGACATTCCATACTACTACCAAACTAAACCAAAATGATGGGACAGTTATCTTCGTTACAGAATCGCTAGATCCCTTTATATCTGAAATAAACCTAACGGAAGCAAATTGCATCAAAATTGCACTAGGATCTGATCTATCTGTTTTTGTTATTTATAAACCTCCATGCTTTAAAAATATCACACCTTTCCTAACTTCCCTTCAACTTCTGGATGATTATTTAAACACACAACAACTCATTTTAGCCGGAAATTTGAACACAAACATTCTCAATTGCAATCCGAAAACCAATGAATATCTTAGTCTCTTAAGTCATTATGGCCTCAAGTCAACTATAAATTCTGTCACAAGAACTTCCCTTGAGTCCAATTAATGCATTGATCATATTTTTGCTAAAACCAAAAAAACAACCATTTCATCCATTATTTATACTACGGTCACCGATCACTACAATCAAAATTCGATCTAACATTGAAAAAAAAAACAAAAATGCCTATAAACACCACACACAACGTCACGGACTTCAAATAACTTAGGACAGAAATAAGTCACGAATCCTGGTTCACAACACTAAAAGAAAAAGACCCGAACAAAGCTCTTAATGCTTTCCTACTAACTCTAGAAATATATATTACCAAACACTCCACATCAAAAACTCACAAAAACAACGCTCACAAAACATCAAAACTTAAACCACAGCAGGGCTAGTAAAGATTATTCACAATAGAAACACGATGCACATGAGAATAAACAAAAACCCATACGACAGTAAACTAAAACACGATTATTTATTATATAGAAATCTCTGTAACAAATTAATTAAGCAAACTAAATTCAAATTTTACAGGAATGAAATAGAAAATGCCAGAAAGGATCCAAAAAAAACCTGGAAAGTCATTAATGAAGCAGCTTATTTAAAAACCAAAAAAGTAACAATATTAATAAACTTTCAATTAATGGTGAAATACTTGAAACAAAAAACGATACACATAAAATGGCTAATTATATTAATTCTCATTTTCCAACGTAGGTCCAAATCTAGCAAACAAAATTCTTATTAATAACCACACTACAGTACAACTATCATCCAATCACAGCCCTACCAAACAACCAATTCACTCATTTTATATATATATAAACTTAACCAAAAAGAAGTTTCTGAACTTATCTTATCTCTCAAACCACATTGCGCTCCGGGCCCTGATAAAATCTCAAACCAAATATAAAAATTGCCATTATAACGCCAATCCACAAATCTGGGGACAAAACTCTAATTACTAACTACAGAACTATCTCACTTTTAAATTCACTATCGAAAGTTCTGGAAAAAGCAATTAAAAAAGACTTTTAATCTACCTTGATAAACATAACTTACTCTCAGATTGTCAATTCGGTTTTCGAGCTAAAATGAGTACGGAACAGGCCATCTCTGAATTAACTAATTACATTGTTAAAAATACAGATGAAGGATCCAAGGTGATCGGAGTCTTTCTAGATCTTGCTAAGGCTTTTGATACTATCTCCCATGACATTCTGTACGAGAAACTAAAAAAAATATATATCAACGGACCGCCCCTTGGCTGGTTCATTAGCTATACTAAAAAAATAAAACAAATAGAAGGAACTGAATAAATGCTACAGTTATCCGGAAGAAATCAAGTATGGTGTACCTCAAGGTAGCGTCCTTGGTTCCCTTCTATTTCTCATTTACATAAACGAACTTACTGAGATTAAAATGGCATCTATCGACTATAAGATAATCAGTTGCGCAGATGATACGGTAATATTAGTCAAAGGTCCAAGTTGGGAAAAGGCCTTCAAAAATGCGGAAACCGGTATGTCAGAAATAAAACATTTGCTCGACAAAAACCTACTTACTTTAAACATCACCAAAACAAAATACATAACTTTTAGCAAAACCATCACTGGGCAACGAAAAACCCTTCCGCCTTTATACCTACACCCATGTACTCCCTCAAAATCCTCATACCACCTCTGCGAAAAAATAGAACATACTGACAACATCAAATATCTAAGCTTAACAGTGGATCATAAATTAAACTGGGAACTTCACATTAAATCCCTCACAAAGAAAATCCGTAAGCTATTATTTATTTTTAAAACGATAAGAAACATCATGTCACAAAAACAATTAAAAAAATGTTTACTTCGCGCTATGTCAAAGCCTTTTAACGTATGGTTTATCAGCCTGGGGGAGAGCCGCTGACAAGTTGTTTAAGCCCCTCAACACAACTCATAAAACATTAATTAGGATTATTTTCAAAAAACCATATATGCATCCAACGGAAAATCTCCTAATTACAAATAATATACTAGATATTAGGAAACTATTCATTAAAAAGATCATTCAAATAAACTGCATAAAATCCTCACCATGCCACGTAATTCACCCACATAACACAAGGGCGAAATCACAGAATCAACTTCTAGTGCCAAAAATTAATTCAACCTTTCCTAAAAGACACGAATCCTTCCTAGCACCTTACATATTCAACACTTTCCTAAAAGAAACCACTTACTGCAACACTCATAAACACCCAAACAGTTTACTTAAACACATAAACATGGTTACTACACAAAAAAGGCATGCATCAGCAAGTTTCTAGCAATCCCTTATTAGTCTAATTCTCATTCCTTATTTACATACATGTGTTATTTACATTTATAGGGATTTAATCTTTCTTAATAAAACTGCTTATGTTTTACGCATGCGTAGTTTATCAATACCCAATACTTTTGTTTAAACTATTTTTTGATATTTGATACTTAGACGACTAATCCACCTAAAGTAAATTAAATATATTGCTAATAATTTAATATGGCCGAATTACTAAATACTATCCACTCAACTAGCAGTAACTCACATTATTCAACCAATAATACAAAACTATGCGATCCAATATTTAGCACCCCAGGCACCCTTACTCTTTTAAACCAAAACATAAGATCCCTTAACAAAAACTACGACGAATTAAACATACTCTCGTCCTCCTTTAAAATAGACTTCAAGATCATTATACTAACAGAATGCTGGATCCCAACCTCTTTTACTGTAAAACACAAAAAAAACTACTCCTCATATTTCACAACAAAATACCAAAACCAAAATGATGGATTTTTTTTTTTTTATTTATTGTTTTTGTGTTTAATTCGTAGAACTCCATTTAATTTTTTTATAAATTTAATTTAGATTAAATTTGATAATATTATTATTAAGTTCTGCAAGTGTTTTAGTTTTTTATTATTGTGACAGCTGTTTCGGCTTACAAGGCCATTTTCAAACTGTGGTTTATTCCACATTGAGACGACGTATTTATGCTATTTCAAATGTAAATTTTGAAGGTGATTTATTACTGGTTACACCGATGACAATATGATCTATTGTTGGTTAAACCAATCTATGTTTTCCCCTCAGTAAATGGTAATGAGTTCTTAAGTATTTACTAATGACTTTATTGCTATGAATTATTTGGGTGCATTATACTGCTTGGGTTTTGTGAAAATACTGAGAAGTGGTGAGTAAATTATTTTCCGTACTTTATTAATTAGTGTTAAGTTTGGGTCATTCGTTCGTTTATTGATTTCTAATTGTTCAAGTAAATTTAATCTAATGCCCTTTTTTTCTATATGCAATGGTTTAGGACCCTTGTTGTTAAGTGGGGTATGATTATTCACCAAGAGATGTTCTGCGAATTTTGAGGATGTGTTTTTATTATTATAACATCGTATATGTTCCTTGAATCTAGTTGAGAATGCCCTCCCCGTTTGTCCGATGTAAGTGGCGTTACAATCGGCGTGGTCACATTTTAATTCATATATGCCACTGTTATTGAGTATAGGGATTTTACTTTTTTTAAAAATTGCAAAAGAAATTAAAAAATGTGGTTTAAATATAGCTTTTCGAACAAACAATAATTTAGGAACAAGCCTTAAAAACTCTAAAAGTGGGAAAACCTTAAAAAAAATAACAACACTGAAGAAGCCTGGAATTACTTTATAACATACCTACAAACGCTCATCACTCAAAACACCACAAAAACATTCAAATCTTTCACGCACCGCAAAATAAGACTAAAAAAATGGATTACTCAAAGCATAATAAATTGCATTAAAAAACGGGATAAACTGCACAAACAAGTCAAACGCAACCCAAATGATACTTTTCTGAACTATTTCTATAAAAGGTACAGAAATACTTGTTCTCTAATTATACGAAAAGCCAAAGAATTATATTACAGAAACAAACTGATAACTGCTCTAACTTTGACCCGAAAAGCGTTTGGTCTATTCTGAGGGAAAGTACAAATATACAAAAAAACAAAGATGGTGAAATAAAAAAATTACTTATCAACGACGAAGAAGTCGACTTCCACGAAAATCCTACACTAATCCTTAATTACATAAACAGACATTACACAAATATCGGAGCAAGCCTAGCCGAAAATATAAAAGAAAAGTCGTCTAGTAACGATAATCAAGAACCTCAAAAAATTCCGGCTCAGTGCACACACAAAAATAGTGACAGTCTATTCAAATTACATAGAGTAACTCTGGAAGACACCAAAAAATTAATACATTCCCTAAAGAATAACACAACATCAGGTCCTGACGGAATAGACTCTAAAACAATAATAACACTAAGCCAACAACTACTTACTCCACTAACATACGTTATTAATCTTAGCCTGAAAGAAGGAATTTTTCCAAGCATCCTAAAAAAGGGTCTGGTTATTCCTATTCATAAATCAGGACCTAAAAATAATGTAAACAACTTCAGACCCATTACACTATTAAACACGTTGTCCAAAATTCTTGAAAAGGCAATAAAAGAACAGCTGCAACATTATCTGGAAAACATGCAAATACTCTCAGTTAACCAACACGGCTTTACAAAAAATAGGAATACAGAAAACGCAATTGCCACTGTAACCGAGTTTATTACACATAATTTAGATGCCAAAAAAAAAGTTATTTCAATCTATTTGGACTTATCTAAAGCCTTCGATACAAGTTCGCACAAACAACTTTTCAAGAAGCTAAAAAACATTGGCATTAATGGAGTAGAATTGGAATTAATGAAAAGTTTCATGTCTGACAGAAGACAACAAGTTAAAATTGACAACAAGACAAGTGAACCTCTTTTAATCACGTACGGAGTCCCACAGGGGAGTGTATTTGGCCCACTAATATTCCTCATATACATAAACGAATTATGTGACATTGAAATTGATGGTAAAATCGTGACCTTCGCTGATGATTCAGTTCTTCTGTGTCAAGCAGCCACATGGAAAGATTTATTCACAACAGCTGAAAAAAGTTTGTCAATTGTCGTAAAATGGCTAAACAAAAATACTCTCACCGTTAACACAGTCAAAACAAAATACATCACACATAGTATTACACAAAGAGGTCAACCTCCTTCTAACTTGAACTTGTTTTTGCATGACTGTAAACAAACACCATCCTATTGCCAATGCGAACACATCGAAAAGGGTAAAACAAAAAAAATACCTAGGAGTTATTATTGATACACACTTACAATGGACTGAACACATTAATTTTATCACTTATAAACTAAAACGAGTCTTGCACCTAATAAAATCCATCAAAAACATTTTTCCACTAACAATACTCAGATCAATAAGGCGATAATAAAACTCATACTGCAAGTACCATTCTACACAGACTCAAACAAAATCTTCAAAACTCTAGACGTCATGTCAATAAGACAACTTTATGCCAAAACTGCTCTCCTACATCTCATCCATAATAATCTTCATATTACAAATCAACCAAAAGCCATAATAAAAACCAGGTCATCGACAAATAAAACACTGAACATTCCGATAACACACACCACACACGGACAAAGACACTTTCAATACTACGCAACCAAACTTTTTAACAGTATGCCCATTACTTTTAAACTATTAATGACTACAAATACATCTACAAACTTTCTCAAAAAACATATCGTAGCCTGGACAAAAAATCAAGATATTCACTTTATTCAAAAGATTATAATTCCAAACCAAACATAACCAAAATATGATAAGTAAAATTAAATATTATATACGTTCTTCAAGAAATATCCAAAACTAAATACACTCACATATAAATGTGTGTTTTCATGTTTCAATATATGTCTGTGAAAAAAAAAAAAAAAAACTTTCTACTACAACACATAAATACCTGTCACACTTAATCACAAACACGTTAACACCTCAGCACAGGTTCTCCTAGTGAGGTGTTCACGTAACATACAACATCACCCACACACAGTTTTACCTAAATCAACCTATGTTCTTTATTTTTTATCCTTTTTTCTGTACTTCTTTCTCTGTACTACAATATAAACCATTTTAATCATTTGTAAAATGTGTATTCAAGAATAGACATAAATAAATAAAATAAATTTGTTATTGTTATGAGATTTAGACGCTATCATTTTGTAAATTTAAAGTTCCTACGAAATTTCTGTTTTTTTGTATCTATATAAGTATGTAACTATATATGGAATGCTCCATGTATATATTGAAATATATATTTGTATAAATGTATGTGTATGTGTAAGCAAATATATGTACCCGCCTCAGAACAGAAATCTTCTAGTAAAGCGGGTTACTTTCATGTTTATAATATTGATCATGTTATTACAATAAACGCCCGGGTTGCCGGCAATTAAATAAAAAAACATGTATGACCGGTCAATGGCTTATTTGGCATTGCGGCCGGGTCCCACCCTGGCGTCGTAAGTTCAATTTATCGCCTGGGCAAGTCCTTCATCGTGACACAAGCAACATTTTCCGCTTACTGTGATGGTAGTACGAGATTTTTAAATATTGTCGGATTATTTGCTATTCGGGAATGTTTGACTTTTTAAAAGTATTATAATTAACAGTCCAAGAGGGCTTTTTCTATTTTTGCGGTTTTTTTGTATTTTCGAAGTCACTTGTGTCCGTAACAGCATATTCAAAAAAACATTTATCATGTATGTTTTTTAGATACATGTATGTTATATACAACCTGTTAAAAATAAATAATCTAAAAAAATATTTTTCTTATTTTACAGCTGTTTATAAAATAGTAGTTTTCAATAAATCGCCAATCGACCACCCGCTGTGGATATGTACGAACGAGACAGCAGTATTATAATTGCTTCCAGCAGTATAGACGAGCAGACATATCGCAACCTCTGCAATCAAAGTCGAGAACCTTAATTACAATAAAAATATCAATATCCACTTATTCCAAGAAGGGAAAAACATTATTCTAGTATATTTTTAAAGTGATTATTACCATACCAAATTTTGGAAGAATCTTAAATTTGTATTTATTTATAAGCCTAAAAAGTTTTAACGTAAAAGTGGAATATTAAATCATTAGTGTTTACAGTGGGTTGCCATATTAATAGGGACAGTTCCAATATTTCCTGATTTTTTTGTTTACGTTGTCTCTACTTCTAAATAAATTGTATATGATGGCTATTCCTTCGTTATTTTTGTTGCTGGTATCACCACTGACACTTTTAAGAAGTGGCAACACTCGCGAGGTGCCACATCCCTCGAAAATTTAAGGTTTTTTCCACGTGGCCAGCATTTTTGTGAAAATTCGTGATTGAAATTCTGGTAAATAAATATACATTATAATTATATTTACGAGTTTTAACAGTTAAGCTGTACAAAAATGTAAGTAATTATTAATTATCTATTAATTTTGTAATTTTTTTTTCATATCTTACTTCAACAAATAACTTAAAGAACTGATATACGAGTATATAAAGGCCCAGGACCAGAAAAAATACCTCCCTTGTTTATAAGATGTTGCTCTAGCGCGCTGATCGGTTTTCATTATATTTAACGAATCATTATCTACAGGAACTTTCCAAGATTTATGAAAAAATGCACATATTGTTCCAATACATAAATCTGGTGATCAATCTTTTGTGAAAAATTATCGACCAATCAGTATTTTATCATGTTTTGCGAAAGTCTTTGAATCAATAATGTATAATTCCATATTCACACACTTTAATTCACAATTATGCATTAATCAACATGGATTTATTCCCAATAGATCAACTTATTCTAATCTTCTTGACTTTTGTGATAACGTTTGCAATGCTTTTAACAAAAGAACTCAAGTAGATGCCATTTACACAGATTTTGAAAAGGCATTTGATAAAGTAAACCATTCTATTCTACTACAGAAGCTTGATCTTATAGTTATTCACGGTGATCTATTCGAAGACAGGCTTAAATCTTACTTGGAAAACAGAATATAGCTAGAACTTATAAATGGGTATGAGTCACCTCCCATAACTGTAATCTCAGGTGGACCCCAGGAGTCCAATCTTGGCCCTCTGCTATTTAAAATTTTTATTAATGACCTAGGCCCCATGTTACGCTGTGATTTTGTTTTATTTGCTGATGATATCAAGATTTACCGTAAAATTTCTACTGATTCTGATCAAGTTATGCTTCAAGAAGATCTTTACACACTACATAGCTATGTAGTGTGTAAAGATCTTCTTGAAGTACCACCATCACCACCACCTGGTGTACTCAAAATGATATATAAGTTTTTTTTTTTTGGAAAAAAAGTTTGATTTTATTTATTTGTTCTTGTTGGTTCGTAATACAGCGCAATTCGGAAGGGAGATTATTGTAGTTTTTTATGGCTTGGTAAATATAATGGTTTTGCATTTGAGTTGTTTTAAAGATTGGCGTAATAAATTGATTTCCATTTCTCATGAGTTTGTAAAATTCTTGATATTCTGTGTTATTTTTTTCTTTACACATTTTTATAATGGAAGTTTGCTTAAATATATCATCAATATTTGGTACTGGAAACAATTTAAAAAGCAATTTTGTTGGGAAAGTAGAGTTTTTTTTAAGTATTACCTTTATAATATTTTTTTGCGAGACTTTTACTGAGTTTAGATTGTTTTTATAAGATCCTCCCCAACCTATATGTTTCTAAATATTGATAAATGTTACATCATAACTTTCGATCGTAACAGAAGACGAAAGGAACGTGCATATTTCATTAATCATGTTCAATTAAATGCAGTCACCATTATTAGAGATCTAGGAATTACACTGAAAATAATGAGTTGGCTAAAGCTAATTGAAGTTGTGTAATCATCACCTAAACTTCAGCTAGTAGTACCTAAACTACTTTATGTGCAGATACCGTCGTTGTTTAGTAAAATGTGCTTGAGCTATTACAACCAAACTTTAATAATAGCATACTAAAAGCTTACTTACCCAAACAAAATAATCGGTTTGGTTAATTAAGCTAAAGTAATTTACTAAACCTATTTCACTTTAGTAACTCAAGTTTATGTGTTACTTCCCAAAGTATTTAGCTAAATTTAACTAAACATCTAGTTTGGTTAAATGTTTTTTTCAAATAGCAAAACTTAGGTTGGAATTATATTACATTTGCAGACGATACGGTAGCTATCTTTGAAGGAGATGACTGGACTGACACACACAAACTTGCTGAAAGTGGAATTCATATGATAAAACAATGGCTCAACAAAAATCTACTAACACTGAACACTTCTAAAACCAAATACATGAGATTCAGCTCAACCATAAAGGGACAACCTAGTACAACACACACAATAAAAACACATAATCATGACTGTACCTCCTATAATACTGAACCTCACTGCAATTGTGAAGATCTTGAATGTGTGAAAAACATCAAGTACCTAGGTGTTATAATAGACAATCATCTTAAGTGGAATTATCACATTGACAATCTTACAACTAGGGTAAGAAAACTTACTCACATTTTCTTTGCAGTGCGAAACATAATTAGACAAGTAGATCTTAGAAAAATATATTTCGGACTGTACAACCCCCTCTTAATGTATGGTTGCATTGGCTGGGGAGCATCAGGAAGATCAATTCTAGATCCGCTTATGAAGGCCCAGAAATCAATAATTAAAGTCATAATACGTAACCCATATAGGTTCTCTAGCGATGAGCTCTTTAAACAATTTAATGTACTTGATGTTCGTCAAAACTATATAAAAAAGGTTATTATCCATGTACATAAAAACCTAGACAATATTAATAAAATTGACCATAAACACATCACAAGAAGCCACACCAGAAATGACCTTATGATCCCAACGAGCAATACGGCAAATTATCAAAAGACACACACATACTTGGGACCTAAATTGTACAACAAAATCCCCCCTGAATTAAACATTAAAACTTGTAATATTTCATACATAGGCCCAATAATAACTAAATGGTTGATTGGACTGGGCAGAGGAGAATCTGAAAAAATGTTAAAAAACGTCACGTAATAAATAGACAGACTAATCACACACTATATATATCTTCCATTATTCTAATTATTGTTCATACACAATTGAAACATTCACAACAGCTCAAGTTCGACTCTATCATAAGATTGTAACGATTAAACATCACAAATTAAAACATTAATGAGATATATTATAGACATAGACAAATCACACACTTACTTTCACATATTTTTTGGTTTCTTGGAACGGGCAATTTGCCTAGTTAGGAACCAATAATTTCGACCTGATAAGGTACAATAATCAATAATCACAAAATATTTTAATTATATCTTGTATCATATTGTACTGTGTGTAAATTTAAATGAATAAATAAATAAAAATAAATAAAAAATTCTAAATTTGGTATTTTTACATAAAAATTAGTTGCTTTGCACAAACTTGAGCAAAGTGCAACAAAACTTTAGTTAAATCTCCGGAACTTTGTAGATCTCTTCGTCGTCGCTAGAGGTCCGATGACGCAGTTGTTTATTTATGACGCAGTTCTCAGTTCGCCATAGTTCGCACCATACGTGAATTGACGTTCGTTGCGAATTTATTTTATGATAACCGCTGTTCCTAGTTCCTAGTGATAATGGCAGACAAAACCGTGGAGGATTATTTAATTTTTTCTTCATATGAAGCGGTTACTTTGTGATGTGACATTATAATTTAAAATTAAACAGTAACTTTTTAAACATCACTTATAGGTAAATACTTGATGCCGACCGGGTTTCGCTACAACCGTAGCCTCATCAGGGCAGTATAATAACGAAACGAAACCCGGTCGGCATCAAGTATTTACCTATAAGTGATGTTTACAAAGTTACTGTTTAATTTTAAATTATTTAATTTCTTGGAATCTGGAAGCTTAAATAGAAACTTTTAAAGGTGAGTTTTCTTTTTTCATTTTTTTATTGATTTAGAATTTAGATCATGGAACTATGATATATATTATGATAATATCCATTCTTTTTGATATAGAAACTGGCACCTTCATTATTCTATGACTCAAGTACGCAATAGATTTAGTAGATTTGTATTTATTATGTACCTAGTTTGAAGAGTGCGTGTGGACGCTACAACCAATATTGTGTCAGGAGTCATGACGCAGGTTACAGAGAGTGGTATATATAAAAAAATAAATAATTGGATGACTTGTATAGCGCCGTTTTTGTGCAAAATCACCTCAAGGGCGCCTTTATTTTTTTGTTCGTTTCCGCCAGTATTATTTTGTATTGAACGAATGTTGTTTGAAACTGCAGTATTTTCTAAGTTACAGTTTTACCCTAGCCAGAAACTAGAGCCAACCAAACTAGCTTTGAAATCGTACCGATGGATGGTCAATCATAGCAAGTTATGTTTAATATTAATAAATGTGTATTGCAATTATTAATTCGGACATAACATTTTGAACATTGAATTCTATTGATTTTTTTGGGAGGGATATGTTTTTTTAAATACAGGGTGACCACCCATTATTTATGTTTACATTGGAAATCTTCACATAAATGAAATAATTTCATTATTAAAACTATTTTATCTCCGCTTGATTCATGATACAGGGTTTTCTGTATCTGCTTTTGTATAAATATACATTTTTTAAATGAATAATTTTCATTCCTTTGAAAAATAAAATTTATTTTCTTGTTTTGAAAATTTTTGTATTTTCTCGTCGTTTTTTTCTTTATTTCAGAAAAAGCCATAGACTCGAAAACACTCCTGATAATATCTCAAGATGATATTAAAGAATTGATTCCGACTGTAGGGCACCGGGCACTGTTTACAGCACACATTAATGCGCTCAAGGGTGTTATTAATCCACCTGTCATAAGTGTAAGTTTTTAAAAGCAGTAATCATGATATATTGTATACCTAGGCCTTTTTTGGCTAACCATTTGGAAATAGTTGTACCGGACGCGATTTTGATACAAAAATAATAGTATTTAAAATAACAACTCCTGTAATTAATGAATAAATCGACTGCCGGGGGGGTCAAGCAATTCCAAAGGGATAAAAACAAAGTTTGACCCCTTCACCCCTTCTTTCCCCTTTGTGTACATACCTGCTTTTTGTTTCAGATTGAAGATATACCTTCAACTTCCAAACAAACAACGCCCATATATTATCAACACGATGACTTCGTTGAAAATGACATTTTCTTGTTGGAAAATATAAACAAATCACAAAGAATAACGCAAGAAGCTTTTGAAGAGCAAATTTTGAATGTAAGTTAAATAATTTTTGTAAGTTTCAGATACCTAAGTAACATAGGTTAATTGTTTTATACATTCCGATCCACACGCACTCTTCAAACTAGGTACATAATAAATACAAATCTACTAAATCTATTGCGTACTTGAGTCATAGAATAATGAAGGTGCCAGTTTCTATATCAAAAAGAATGGATATTATCATAATATATATCATAGTTCCATGATCTAAATTCTAAATCTATGTATTTTAGTAGTGGCAGCGTAGAATAGCCGTCCTGTGACTGATATAATGATGATTATAGAAGTGGTTATTAGTTATGTAATCAATATGAAATTTAATTTTGTTTTCTAGGACTTACGCAATCATCTCCTATCAATCAATGAAGGGCAAACACTTTTAATGCAGTTTGAGTCAAAGGGTCTGTTGGACAATTCTACCAGACTGTGCAGTACTATTATAAGTAAGGAATTGCAGGGTAATCCAGATAGATCCATTACAAGCAAGATATTTTATGAATTTGCTTTTCAAATCACCAAAGTCTTTAATAAAGAAAGCGCAGCTGTATATTTCACCACATATGTGTGTTTTGGGCCTACCCAAAAAATTGCTGCTAAAAGTAAATTACTAGACACATACAGGCAGCGCCGAAAATAATTTACCAAATCAGGACAAAAACAACTTTTACTATATTTAAGAAAAACTTATAATAAAAAATATAATATAAATGTTTGTATGATCAAACGTGTTTTCTTTTTTGAGGCTTTGCTGGTAGCTGGAAACAATATTTTGAGAGACGATTCTTAACAAAATAAATTTTATATGAATGAGGTTTTTAATAAATACATTCTAGTCTTACAAAACATAATATTTATTTATTTAGGTTTCATCTCTCAAAAGGGTTGTAATAAACTACCTGCAACTCAAAGTATTTAACCAGTGATTCTGAATTATGGGTATAATCCTTCGAGTTGATGGTGGTTACATTTACACCCTGTATTGTTTTCAGCTAAACTGCAAAGCTGCACTTCCTATTTAATATAGATAATCTAACCAAAAAGCTAAGCTACAGTACCTAAAGCTAGCTAGCAGTAGAGAGCTAAAACACCTTTATCGGTAGGGCTATTCCAACTGAAGTTTAGTTAATCAACCTAACCATTTTGTAATATTAACTAAATAATAAGGTTACTACATCTAAACAGTTTTGTTTTTCTAACCAAACACTACAAAATGGTTTAGGTATATAATTTTTAGTTTAGGTAACACAACTAAACACAAAAAGCTGTCTCAACCGATTAGTTTAGCTAAAATATCTGAATCGTTAAGCTGTCATAAATACAGTTTAGGTAACACAACTAAACACAGAAAGTTAGAAAGCTGTCTCAACCGATTAGTTTAGCTAGAATATCTGAATCGTTAAGCTGTCATAAATAAACTGCTGTTTAGCAAACATTATCTAAAAGTTCGGCAGTCACCACAGCAACTAAACTGTTTAATAGACAATTACTGAAAATTTTGTAAATAGTACCTAAACATTTCTTTCAGTGTACTCTTGATTCAAAATTTAAGTTTGACGTACCTATACGACCGGTCGGTGGCTGAGTTGACATCGCGTTTGGTTCCCACCCAGGCGTAGTGTGTTCAATTCCTCGGCTGACTAAGTCCTCCATCACAACACAAGCAACATTTTCCGCTTACCGTGATGGTAGTAGGAGATTTTCAAATATTGTCAGAATATCCGTAACCCGGGATATTTGTCTTTCTTAAAAAAAAAAAAAAATATCAGTGATATCACGAGTAAATCCTTGAAAATGATGGGATTTATATAGAATACCGAAACCATTCAAAAATCCCCAATCAATTATAACCTTGTACTACTCATTGGTTGGAAGCAAATTGGAATATGGTAGTGTTATCTGGAACCCACACTACTTGAAATATTCAAAAACAATTGAATCTGTACAAAAAAAATTCTAAGATTATTTTCATTTAAACTTGGACTAAATGCCGTACTCCAGTCTTACGAGGAACGACTCCAATACTTTAACTTTACACTTTACGACCCTGGATAAAAGAAGAAAATTTGCTGACTTAATATGTCTACACAAAATTATTCATGACAACCTTGAAACAACTCATTGTCTGAGCAATATTCTAATTAAATTTCCTAATAGACGTAATCTAAGGAGTCGGAATATATTCCATCTAGAATTATTTAAGAACAATATTGCATACTTCAATCCACTGTCTCGAATGTGTCGTCTGTACAATTCTACTGAATTTAACCACATAGATATATATGCAAATAGATTGTGAATTTATGTTTGTTATTTTTATTTACTATTCTTGTTTTTTTTTTTTTGCTCTTGTTTTTTGGATCATATATTGAACTGTATGTTTTGTTTTTGATATCTCTTTTTTGCCTTTGTTCACGTTTTGCTGTTTTTATTTTTTGTTAATACATAGTGTATAATGATACTTAAACTGTGCATGATGTGAACATTTTTAAGTGGACTGTTGATATCTATGCTTTTTCATGTTTTTTTTTTTCATAATGTGTCTTTCATATTAATAGTCTGTAAATGTTCCATAACAATCAATAAATAAAACATGCGAACACCTGAGACTTTTTTCGATGTAAATTTTAAAATTATGTGAAAGTTCTGTTATTATTTAAGTTTTGTGAAAAAACTGGACCGTAGTGAAATAATAACAGAATTTGGAAAAAAAAATTCATAGAGCTTGAAAATGAACTTTAAAATTTGATGAACCGTTCAAATTCTGTGAAACAAATGGCCTTCTGAGGTGGTCACAAAACACTAATTTTAACCCATACAGATAATTATTGTAAATGTTTGTTGTAGAACCGGTAATTTTCATGTTAACTGTGTATGTAAGAAAATAGATATAAATATGTTTGTTTAAGATTTTCCAGACTCACCCCAGTCACCGCTGCTGTTACTCCCCCTTCAGCGGAAAAGAAAAGAAATCCACCGACTACGATGTCCTCATCCAGCAATAAGCTTTCATATCACCACCAATTGCTAATACATATTATAATCTAAGCCCCTATATGACACGAATAAACATTTAACTGAACAAAAATATCTGTTTAATGTATCAAAAAAACGGTGTTTTCTAAAAAAATATCATTATTGTACATTTGATACAGAACATTTATAAGTAACATATTAAGCCAAATAGAACAATAGGATATTGGATATGTGGTACTCGGTACCTACCTACGGGCCGCGAGGTGCGGGGAGCATTTCGGCGGTAGTCTGTATTGTCATTCGGTATTCTGTAGTCTCACAGTTAACAATCAATAAACGATCTCTGTAAATATTTAACCAGCCTTACGTATCATTATCAATCCTGAACCCAAGCTCCTTTAAGGTGAATCTACAGGATACTACAGTGGCGACGAGGAAACTTAGTCATTAATAAAACAGTGGCGAAGTTTAAAAGAATTTACGCGGCAAACGTGTTGTTAAAGTTCAAGAGTAGTTCAATTCGGAGAGTATTCACGTAATGGCGACGGTGCTCTTTTAAATGTTACGGACGGGTAGTCTCGCAACATTCATCGAACAGGATCGTAGAATCTTTGAAAGATAAGATTGAAAAGAATTCAGCGGGGAGCTGAATTGCGAAACCAGAATCAAAAAAAAATAAAATGTTCAAGATAATCACGCGGGAGCGGGGTGAAGAGGATAAATATTCAGCGGGGAGCTGTATATATATATTTTAAACCATAAGAAGCTGGGGGCTGAACAACAGCAGCACAGCTGGGAGCTGTATTGGACCAAGGAGCAGCTGAGAGCGGATCTTTGGGAACTATCGGTCGAGAGCTATTCTTGGAGAACGGACGAGAACTAAGAAGGAAGAGGGAAGATCTGCAACAGGAGGGAGTAGATGACCAGAACCAGAGCTTTGACATCATTAGACTTAAGTTAAGTCCGTAGTTTAAGTTTTGTGTTGATAATTTTTTTTTTTAATATTGTTGTAATTTTTTTGTACAATCGTGGCTCAAATCAAACCATTAGAGACCTTCAGTCACAAGACAGATTGTTTCGGGGTTTTTAAAGCAAGATTGGAGAATTACTTCATATGACGTTGGCTTCATGAGAACGGGCCGTTTTTACGACTCGTTTTTGTGTAAGTCGGCTCGTATGTGGAACGAGCTACCGGCATCTGTTTTTCCTCCCTCCTATAATCCGAGCCTCTTCAAGGCCCGCATTAACAAATCCCTTCCTACAGCCCCTACCTTACTCCGCCTCACAACGCCGCCCAACCGGGTGGTGACATAGTTCCCCTGTCTGTGCACTGCACAGGCAAGGACACTCTTGTGAGGTGTCACATAAAAAAAAAAAAAAAAAAAAATATTATATGATGAGAAAATTACTGCCGAAAAGAAACGTGCTATATTCTTGAACGCTTTGGAGGAGGAAACTTTTAAATTATTGATTGAGTTGGTTACTTCTAAAAAAATAAATGATGTCACAGTAGAAATTTTGTGTGAATTTTTGGGTAATTATTGTGAAAATGTTACTTCGTTGTTTGAAGAAAGATCAAAATTTTATAATGTAATTAATGAATCGGGAAAAAGTGTAAAAGATTTTGCGGCACGGTTAAAAAGTTTATCCATTAATTGTAAATTCGGTACTAGATTTGAAGATAATTTAAAAGATTTATTCATTTGTAAAGTTAGAAACCCTAAAATTAGAGAACGGTTATTCGTAGAGGGCGAAAAAAATTCGTTTGAGAAATTAATTACAATTGCAGCTTGTTTAGAGGCTTCAGAAACAAATTTTAAAGATGAAAAAGTGTGTTATCAAGTAGCTAGTTCACGTTCAAGATCAAAAAGTCCGAAAAATAATCTATCAGTATCGAAACATCGAAGTGTTTATTTAAATTCGAGGCAAAGTAGAAGTTCATCACGCGATAGTAATAATTTTAAACCGAAATTGAAGCATCTAGATTCGGAACAGAAAAAGTGTTTTAATTGTAATAAATTCGGGCACTTTAAATCAGAGTGCAAGGTTGTGAATAATAAAAATTCGAAGTGTTTTAAGTGCGAACAAAAAGGTCACATTGCTAAATTTTGTAGAAATATTTCGTGCATTAAAAAAAAGATTTTTGTCTCAAGTATTTATAAGAGGATTGAACCGTATATAATTAAATTGAAAATAAATGATATTTCATTCGAGGCAATGATAGATTCAGGAGCGGGAATTAGTGCCATACCCGAACGTATCTATAAATTATATTTTAATCATGTTAATTTAATGCAATTTAATTTACACTTAGCGAGTTACGATAACAAGCCGCTAAAGGCGAGCGGTAAAATAAATTTATTTGTTACATGTAATGGGTAAGCAAGAAAATTTTGAATTTGTGGTTATTAAAAATGGTTCCGATTTAATTTTAGGTAGGGATTTTATGGAATTATTTGGGATTAGTATTAGTTTTTTGAATAATTGCACGGTAGAAAATAATTTTGGTACTAATGGAGAAACCAATTTAGATGTCGATAAGTTGAAAACACAATTTAGAGACGTATTAACGAATAAATTAGGGAAATTTAATAAATATAGTGTTGAACTGGAATTAATAGAGGGATTTCAGTCAAAAATGTGCAATGCAAGGCCAATACCTTTAGCTATTAAAGATAAAGTCGAACATGAAATTAATAGACTTGTTTCAGAGGGAATATTACAAGCAGTAGAGACGAGTAGATATGCATCTCCCATTGTTCCAATAATTAAGAAAGATGGATCAGTTAGGATCTGTGGAGATTATAAATTAACAGTTAATCCAGGTTTGGTTGTAAATAAATTTCCAGTACCCGTAATTACGGATTTATTGACACAAATCAGTGGAGCGGTAATGTTTTTTTAATTAGATTTGAAAATGGCATATTCACAATTACAGTAAAGTGAGGGTAGTAGAGATATAACTACAATAGCTACACATATAGGTTTATATAGATATACTCGACTGGTTTGAATGCAGCGCCAGGTATATTTATGCGGGTTATGTTTGATTCATTGCAAAGTTTAAACGGAACAATTATATTTTACGATGATATTTTGATTACGGGAAAATCAGTTGCGGATCATAATAAAAATTTAGTATCAGTTTTGAATCGATTGAAACTTTGTGGTCTCACGGTAAATGAAGAAAAATGTGAATTTTTCAAAACAAGTATTGAATACTTGGGGAACTTTATTTAGAAGGAAGGTTTTAGACCATTAGAAAGTAAAGTTAAAGCAATAATGGAGTCTAGTAGTCCATGTAATATTAACCAGTTAAGAAGTTTCTTAGGTTTAGTTAACTATTATAGAAATTTTATTCCGAATATATCTAGTTTGTTAGGACCTCTATATAAATTATTAAAAAAAGATTCGGAGTGGATTTGGTCAAAGGACTGTGAAAAAGCCGTTTTAGAACTTAAAAAAGAAATTTCTTCTGATTGCGTGTTAGTACATTTTGATCCACGTATACCAGTAAAATTAACGGATGCATCCTTAGAGGGATTGGGTGCGATAATTTTACATACTTATTCAAATGGTAGTAGTAGACCTATAGCGTTTGCATCAAGGAAATTGACAGACACAGAGAGTAAATATAGCATTTTAGATTTAGAAGCAACAGCGATAGTGTTTGCATTAAAAAAATTCTTTGTAAATTTATACGGTAGGAAATTCAAATTAGAATGCGACAATCAAGCTTTAGTTCGAATTTTGTCAGAAAAGAAGGGCATTCCTGTGTTGAGTGCTAATAGATTGCAACGTTACAGTTTAATTTTGGCGGGGTTTAACTATGAAATTGAATACGTAGCATCAGAAAAAAATTGTTCATATTTTTTATCAAGATTACCAATAGAAGAGACAAATAAATCGGAGGATTTATATATTGAGAAGCTGAGTTCCATTAATTTTCAGGATGTTGAAAAAGAGTTGTTATTTTATGTTTGTGATAACTCTCAGGTTCCATTAAATGTTGATAATTTAAAGGAAACCACTATTAAAGATGACGTATTATCATTGGTAAAACAATATTTACGGCAGGGTTGGCCAAGGAAAATTCCAAAAGATAGTGAGTTATGGGCTTTTTGGAAAATTAGAGATGAGTTGTCTTTAGTAGAAGATTGTATTTTTTGGGGACATAAAGCCATCATTCCAAATGCTATGAGAGGGGATTTGTTAAATATGTTACATCGTTCACATTTAGGTATAGCTAAAACTAAAGGGTTAGCAAGAGGATATTTTTGGTGGCCAAAAATGGGCAAAGATATAGAAAATTTAGTTAGATCATCTAAAGAGTGTCTGGAAAATCAGGCGAATCCACCAAAAACTCCTTTACAACATTGGCCTATTGAGGAAAAGCCGTGGACAAGAATACATATTGATTTTTTTGGTCCGATGGATAATACCAATTTTTTTAATTATAGTAGATGCAAGTACCAAGTCTATAGAATGCATTAATTTAAAACAAGCTAATACGGATAATACTTTAAGGGAATTAAAGAGGATGTTTGCTCAATTTGGTACTGTAGAAACTATTGTATCGGATAACGGGTCTGTTTTCTGTTCAGAAGAATTTAAGCGTTTTTGAAAGATAGAAAAATCCAGCACATCACTTCTCCTGTGAATCATCCGCAGAGTAATGAGTTAGCTGAAAACGGAGTTAAAACGTGTAAAAATTTTTTTTAAAAGATTTTACATAATGGCGGGTTACCGAGAGACGTCGATGATAGGTTAACCAAATTCCTAATTGATTATAGGAATACCCCAAATATCACGACTGGTGTAGAGCCAGCGGTGGCTATGTTAGGACGACGGTTAAGGTCCGTGTTTGATTTCATTTCTCCAGCGATTGCGGAAAGGAGGGGGGAGAGGTGTACGTCAGATAAAGTAAAGAGTAAAATATTAGTTAGTAGAGAAAATCAGAAAAAGAGTTATAAATCTAAGAAAAGAAATATGAATATATATGTAGTGGGGGAAAAGGGTGATGACTAAGGATTTTAGAGGAAAAAAAGGTTGGGTGGTAGGTATCATTAAAAAAAGAATTGGATTTAATACCTACTTAATTTTCATAAAAGATACAGAGCAAATTTGGAAAAGACATGAGGATCAACTGACACCAATGAGTGTAAGGTGGAATTCCAAAGAGCGTGTAAGAGTGTATAGTGACGATCTAGGCTCTGATATGAGAGTATCAGACCTAGACCTTTCCCATTATTTTCGGAAAGGGGCTAATGGGTCTTCTCCTCTGTTTCAGGAACCACCGTGGCAGTCTCCTTGGACTGGAAGGCTGCGTCATAGAAAAAACTAAGGTGTAACATCCTATTGACAATGTTTATTATTATTATTCTGCTATATATGATAACTATATAAATATGTTGTAAACAGGCTCAGGTAAGATGTAAACCTGGTAGGAGTTCTCCTCTTAAGTGGGGGAGAATGTGGTACTCGGTACCTACCTACGGGCCGCGAGGTGCGGGGAGCACTTCGGCGGTAGTCTGTATTGTCATTCGGTATTCTGTAGTCTCACAGTTAACAATCAATAAACGAACTCTGTAAATATTTAACCAGCCTTACGTATCATTATCAATCCTGAATCCAAGCTCCTTTAAGGTGAATCTACAGGACACTACAGATATGTGCACAAAAACATTAATAAAATGAAAGGTACATCTTACGTTGACGATAAGCTGCAATACAGACGTGAATACAGTATGGCCTAGTTAACATTAGTTTATATCTAGGCAGTGCCTGTTCTAAGGCCAGCGCCACACTTGACGGAAATTCCGTCGCGGATCTTTCGTGACGGAACGCCAATACATGTAATTGCATATAAATTACAAATAGCGGGCACACTACGCGGAAGATCGGTCGTTCCGTCGTGAACGATCGGTCGCTCCGTGGCGGACCGCCGACTCTCGCGTCTGCTCCGTCCTCCGCGCACCGATCTTCCGTCGGCGGAAGATCGGCAACGTCGCATTCCAAGTATTTGTATGCATCGCGCCACATTCGGCGGATAACACGCGGCGACGACGCACAGTGGGCTGAAAATCGGCTTTCATAGACATAGAGACTTGAATTTTCAAGGGTATTTTTTTTTGCTAGAAATGGATTCTGCTGATCATTACTATGCTATAAAATGTCGTACGAAGAAATTGCGTGTACAAATGAAGGAGTTATAATTTTTTTTAGAAAAATTTGTATGGCGCTGACATTAAAAATGAGGCTTTCTCTGGAATCATAAGGTTGGCCGTTCTATCTTTACACACAGATAATACTACTATTTATTTGTATTTTTTTGACATACTTCATATTGTGGCGCAAGGTGCGATTATTTTTTTAAAAATCCTCAAAGTTGAAAAAACCCTTTTTATTGTTGATGATTCATTTTAATGCTTAAATGCTTTTAGGCTTGCAGTGTAAATAAAATATTGTAAACTAGACAAAGCATACTCATATGTAAAGCATTTAAGCATTAAAATGAATCTTCAACATAAAAAAAGTTTTTTTTTCAACTTTGAGAGTTTTTAAAAAAAAAATCACAAGTTTCGCCACAATACAAAGTATGTCAAAAAAATACAAATAAATAGTAGTATATTTGTGTGTAAGGATATAATGGTCAACCTTATGATTCCAGAGATAGCCTCACTTTTAATGTCAGCTCCATACAAATTTTTCTTAAAAAAATGATGACTCCTTCATTTGTACACGCAATTCCTTCATACAAAATTTTATAGCATATTAATGATCAGCAGAATCCATTTCTAGCCAAAAAAAATACACTTGAAAATACAAGTCTCTATGTCTATGAAAGGCGATTTTCAGCCCACTGTGCACAGTGTTTTGGCTTGCAGTGTAAATAAAATATTGTAAACTAGACAAAGCATACTCATATGTAAAGCATTTAAGCATTAAAATGATTCATTAACAAAAAAAAAGATTTTTTTTCAACTTTAGGATTTTTAAAAAATAAATCGCACCTTGCGCCACAATATGAAGTATGTCAAAAAAATACAAATAAATAGTAGTATTATCTGTGTGTAAAGATAGAACGGCCAACCTTATGATTCCAGAGATAGCCTCATTTTTAATGTCAGCGCCATACAAATTTTTCTTAAAAAAATTATAACTCCTTCATTTGTACACGCAATTGCTTCGTACGACATTTTATAGCATAGTAATGATCAGCAAAATCCATTTCTAGCCAAAAAAAATACCCTTGAAAATTCAAGTCTCTATGTCTATGAAAGCCGATTTTCAGCCCACTGTGCGACGCACGCACAGGATGTTCGACACTGAACGATTTATTATCGAAGTGCAAAATAGAGTTTGCCTCTGGAAATCTAGAAAAAAGCCGGATAGAACGACAAAGAAACCAGCATGGGAAGAGATTGCAAAATTTGATTTGAAAGATTTGATTAATTATAATAAATAATTTGTTTCATTTACAATTTTAATATTTAACTTACCTTAATGTAAAGGTAATGTTGATTATCAGGTCATTTTAGATAGATTCGTGTCGAATTAATACATTGTTTCTTATTTTGAACACAATCATATAATTCAGGATGGATCATACAAGCATTCAAATTCATTCTACAAAATTCGACTCACTTCTCAGCTGTTAAACTCGGAATGTTTTGACGCCATCTTTGATTCGAGGAATAGCGCCTAACTTGAAGTTCGAGCACTGATTAGTCAAATCTAACTTTAACCCGAGCGTTAGCGTTATTCAGATATAGTGAAAACGAAAAAATGACTAATCCGCGGATTAGTGCTTGGTCAGAACATAATCAGAGATAGTGAAAAACCCCCTTAGTGTGGCTGCAACGTATGGTAACGGATTGACTCCCGCGGAAGTTACGCGACGGAATTTCCGTCAAGTGTGGCGCTGGCCTAAGGCGTAAATGCAGCATGGCCTAGTCAACATTAGTTTCTAACTAGGCAGTGCCTGTTCTAAGGCGTGATTACAGTATGGCCTAGTCAATATTAGTTTCTACCTATGCAGTGCCTGTTCCAAAGCGTGAATACAGTATGGCCTAGTCAACATTAGTTTCTAACTATTCAGTGCCTGTTCTAAGAAACTAATGGGTTTATTTTTTATAATTTTATACATATTCAATATGAAATTATAAATTAAAAAAATCCTTTTTATACCAAAGGCAGAAGAAAGGAAGTAGAAATACGAAAGATAAAAATTTTAAAAGAAAATAATTCAATTTTGAAAGAAAATAATTTTAGCGAAAATTTGTCGATTTTTTAAAGAATTACGCATGCTCAAACGTCACAATTGCGATCTGACAGGTTGTATGTACTACGTACCGATTACTGGTGATAAAGACTCGACTATTTTGGCAAATAACGCAAAGAAACGATTAGAATGTGTTTAGATAACTTTTCTAAATATAATATTGTCAAAATTCGTTTTTATATCGTTGGTTTCAGTGATCGAAAATGACGAAAAAATTGGAAAAAATATTGAAAAAGTACATAAATTTATTTTCTAATTACCTTTTGAATAAATTATATTTAGCTATCCATGTACATGTTACACTTACATATATAAACTGTAAATTTACAATGTAAAAGCCCGATAGGGCGTTAATAAATAAAAAATAAATAATATGTTTGTTTCTCTTGTCGACCAATGTATCATAAACTATTGCCAACTGTAAAAATGTATATTTTTCGATTATTTAACAAACTTTCTTCGTGTGATTGACCTTTTCGATGAAGTGAGCCAGATACGTCGGGAGTCGGGCCATGTCAAGAGTCGGACTAACTAGTCTTCGCAACATTGCCTAGTGCAATTAAAGTTTGTGGGCTAGTCTGCCTAATAAACATTTGAATACATAATATATAGTGGGCAAGGGATGGGCAGGAAATACGCTACCTTTCTACATAATTTCCTACACTGGATTTGACAGAAAGAGTTTAGTTTATAAATTCAGAATAAAGTACTGAACATGCATTGAACGGACTGGGACCATCATACTAAGCTGATATCTGCGTGAGGGACAATCGTACCGGTAAGGTCGGCCAAGTCTGGCCTTCGAACAGACTAGTTAAACCTTCATATATGAATGTTGATGGGACACATTAGCACTAACCTGTAACTGGCATTAAAATTTTTGGAAGACAGTTAAAAACAAATTCCTTTAATATCAGTTAAGATTCAAATTCCTTTATATTTCCAGTTAACAATACAACAATAAACAGTGTATACCACGATATTTGCTCTACCGATAAAATCATAAAATCTATATATAAAACCGTCATATTGAAAATTAAAAGTATTGGAGGTGATTCCTTGGGTCACATTTAGTGTACAAACTTCAAACTTGGTTATAATTCATTAATTCTACAGCGATTACAAGTGTATTAATTTTCGATCAAGTGACATTTGACAGTGACAGTTCAATCCAGTGTTTATCTGTGCTAAGAACTGTGACTGCTTATAGCAAAACTTTTACTGCCTATTACAAATAACGTAAAATAACAGTGAAACATCATCAACATATCATACATCATCAACATGAATAATACCTGTCAAAAATGTTCCGAACCAACACTTTCAGACGAGTCTATTTTTGTGTGCGTAACCTGCAAGGAGACATTCCATCTGCAATGTGGAGGTGTGACGGAAAGTACCTACCGTCGCCTCTCTAAGGAGCGGCGTGCCCTCATAAAATGTAAACAATGCATTTGTGTCACACCGACTGTCAAACCCAGTGGCAGTTCACTTATTGATAGTGAACTACTCGCCAAACTGCTCGAACAAAACACGCAAATTCTTGCCACTCTAGCGGGGATGAGCAAGCAATATGAGGACATTCTTCTTCGCGTCCACGAGCTTGAGGACACTAATAACAAGCTTGAAAAAAAGAACACCGGCCTCGAAGCAAGAATTGAAGTATTAGAAAACCAAATGGAGCAAATAGACAGGCTAAATAGGTCTAAAAACGCTGAAATCAGGGGGATCCCGGAAAATAATGGGGAAAACTTAAATAACCTCATATTCAACATCCAAAAAACTACTAATTCAAACGTGGAAATGAACAAGATTGACGCAGCTTACCGCATCTCCCAAAAAATACCTAAAGACCAATGTAGGCCCATAATTAACCACATAAACTTTATTTCTTCTATAAAAGGTACAGAAATATTTGTTCCCTTATAATACGTAAAGCCAAAGAATTATACTACCGAAACAAACTGATAACAGCAAATTATGATCCTAAAACCGTATGGTCAATTTTGAGGGAAAGTACGCATTCACAGAAGAACAAAGATGATACCATAAAAAAATTACTAATTGATGATGAAGAACTCCACTTCCACGAGAATTCTACACGTATCCTCAATTTTATAAACAAACACTACACTAATATTGGTGTTAGCCTAGCTGAAATTATAAAAACTACGTTGCCTCTCAGAGATATCCAGGAACCTCAAAACAATACAACAAACATCAGTAATGATAATTACAACAGACATTTCAAATTACATAATGTTACGCTAGAAGATACTAATAAAATAATTCAATCATTAAAGAATAACACAACTACAGGACCGGATGGTGTAGACTCTAAAACTATCTTAACACTAAGTCAACAACTACTAAAACCACTCACATACCTAATTAATCTTAGTCTAAAAGAAGGAATCTTCCCTAGCTTACTAAAAAAAGGTCTTATTATTCCAATTTACAAATCAGGACCAAAAAATAATGTAAACAACTACAGACCCATAACGCTACTAAATACCATTTCGAAAATTCTTGAAAAAACTATTAAAATACAGCTTCAACACTATCTAGAATCAAATCACATACTCTCGATCAACCAACATGGCTTCAGGAAAAACATGAGCACAGAACATGCAATAGCTACTGTAACGGACTTCATTACAAAAAATCTTGACGCTAAGAAAAAAGTTGTATCTATTTACTTAGATCTATGTAAAGCCTTCGACACAATTTCACACGAAAAACTATTCGTAAAGCTAAAAAACATGGGCATTAATGGAATAGAATTCGATCTAATTAAAAGCTTCATGTCTGACAGAACGCAACAAGTAAAAATTGACAGCAAGACAAGTCATCCACTTTTGATCACGTACGGAGTCCCACAAGGGAGTGTACTCGGCCCTCTATTGTTCCTCATCTACATAAACGAACTATGTGACATTGAAATTGAAGGTAAAATCGTGACCTTCGCTGACGACACAGTACTTCTCTGTCAAGCAGCCACATGGAAAGATGTATTTATATTGCCGAAAAAAGTCTATCAGTTGTCAAAAAATGGCTAAACTGGAATACTCTTACCGTTAATACAATAAAAACAAAATACATCACACATAGTATTACACAAAGAGGTCAACCTCCACCTAACATAGACCTGTTTCTACATGACTGTGAACAAACTTCACCCAATTGCCAATGCGAGCGTATAGAAAGGGTAAACCAAACAAAATACCTAGGGGTCATTTTTGATTCACACTTACGCTGGACTGACCACATAACTTTCATTACTAATAAACTAAAAAGAGTCATGCACCTAATAAAGTCAATCAAAAATATTTTCCCACATTCAATACTTAGATCTATATATTTCGCACTCTGTCAATCGATTGTTACATATGGCATACTGGCTTGGGGAAGCGCTACAAACACTGCAATCGACCCAATACAAAAAATTCAAAAGGCCATAATTAAAATCATCTTACAAGTACCATTCCACACAAATTCAAGCGAAATTTTCAAAACATTAGACGTCATGTCAATAAGACAACTTTATGCCAAATCTGCACTACTTAATTTCCTCCAACAGAAACTACACACTCTAATACCACCTCAAACAACAATAAAAACAAGGTCGACAACAAACAATACCCTGAACATACCGATAACATACACCACACACGGACAAAGACACTTCCAGTATTACGCTACAAAACTTTTTAATTGTATGCCCACCACTCTGAAACTACTACTAATGGGAAATACATACACAAACATTCACAAAAAACTGATCACAGCCTGGATAAAAAAACAAGATATCCATTTTATACAAAACATTATAACACCAAACCAAACATAATCATGGATGAATGTGTATGTATGTATGTATACATGTGTTTACTTATATGTGTGTATGCATGCTTATATGTTTATTTATGTATGTATGTATATACATGGGTGTATGTATATATGTGCCCATAAATAAATATTTTTCCTTTTTCTTTAAATAACAATGTACAATAACCATTAAAAAAAAAAAAAAAAATTTAAAATCACAATTCACAATTTATATAAGAAAATTTAACCAATACACATAAATACATGTACCATTTAATCATAACCACGTAAACACCTCAGCACAGGTTCTCCTAGTGAGGTGTTCACGAAACATATAACATTACCCACCACAGTTTCACCTTCTCAAACCTACCTTACACACAACATATTATAGTTATAAGTTTGAAATATATCATGTAAAAATATTAATAATTATGTGAACACTGTAAATATTATATAGAAAAAAAAAAAAAAAAAAAAAAAAAAAAAAAAAAAAAAAAAAAAAAAAAATCATATCATTTAAAACCAGTATTGACCGTGATGTTTTCCTGTCAGACATAAAAAAGTTCAACAAACAAGCTAACAATAGAGAGGAAAAACTCAACACCACCCTCGTCGGAATTGCAGGACCTCGCTCTCACATATACGTCTCGGAACACCTGACGTTTCGTGCGAAACATTTGTGGTTTCTTGCACGTAAGGCTACACGGGAAAACTTATATAAATTCGCCTGGACCCGTGGAGGGCAAGTGTACGTCCGTAGAGATATTGGAACACCACTCATTATTATCAATGACAAAAACAAACACATCTTATCTCACACACCCAATAACTTGTAAAAGAACTGTAACTATTGTATTTATGTTTATAAAATATTTTTTACTTTACTCACAATTCATTAACATCACTATTTTTAACTATTAATCTCAACCTATTATATGAAACAGAAGGGCACAGGTATATGGTTACAGGGGAATTTAAATTATTTAATTTGTATTTCTCTAGTTTCCTTTTATCTCTTTACCCATACACTACATTTAGTTTTAGCATTAACCAATATAAATCTTGTACTATGTATCTTCAATTCATAGTTACACTATATGCCTGCTATAATTATGTAAAATACTTACAACAACTAAATCCCTATAACACCTATGTACTTTACATGCTTATGCTTATGTTTTATTTTCTCTATATACTTATATTTTATATGCTTATGCTTTATATGCTCGTGATATATACTCGCAACAACTATATGCATACTCTGTATACTTATGCCAATGTTATGCATACTTTTCACGCTTATGTTAAATATCCGCAACAACCAAATCCATATATCACTGGTATACTTTATATGCTTATGTTTTATTTTCTTTATATGCTTATGTTTTTTAATCTCTTTAAGCTCATGTTTTATTTTCTCTTTATGCTTATATTTTATATTATTTATATGCTTATGTTATGTATTATTTATATGCTCATGTTATACATTCGCAACAGATATAAGTACACTTTATTCACTAATAGACACGATACCGATATAATTATAATAACGGAACGTAATTCTTTTAATTTAATTCTTCATAGTTTTGGCAAGCTTATGGATGTATGTGCTATCAATTGCTCTAAATGAATTAAAATTAATTTTAAATGAATGATTTTATAGCTAGCCAAATAGAAAATTTCTACAAAATCCATGAATACGAATGTGCAAGCACAGAGACATGTAATGAATTTTTCCCACACAAATTTAACGGTTTATTCATATTACACCAAAATATTCGTAGTATGTTTCAAAATTTTGATGAATTTATTATTAAAATCAATAATCTAATATTACAACCAGACTGTATAATATTAACAGAGACATTTAAAAATGATGAGTCACCAGCCTTTCAACTTCCTAACTATACATACATCCCAACTAAAATAAATATCAATAAAAATAGTGGAATCGCAATATTCGTTCACACCAAATTCAGTATTGTCACGACTTTAGAACACCCAATATTACTGACTAACTGTATTCAAATCGAAATTAAACTCGATAAATATATTTATCACATAATTGCCATTTACAGAACACACGAATCAAATATTTCACATTTTATAACTCAACTGAAAAATATATTACTACCGCTTAAAAATAAAACCTGTTTTATCGCGGGTGATTTTAATATTAACATTAACGAAAAATCAGAAAATATTTTCAAAAATGAGTTCCTAAATTGTATGACTGAATTAGATTTTAAATCATGCATAAACAAAAATACTAGAGAAATGCACGGACAAAAATCGTCTTGCTTAGATCATATTTGGATAAACATAAAATTACAAAACCTATATAAAATCAAAACAATGATTTGGCAAACGAATATTACTGACCACCACACTTGCTTATTATTGTATGATAATGAAATAAAATCACAAATTAAGGCTCCAATTACTATTAAAAAAACCACAAATATTGCCACTTTAGAGAAAAAATTGAAAGCAGAAACTTGGTGTACGATACTACAATCTAACGATGTCGAACAATGCTCAAATATGTTTGAAAAACAAATTATGGATCATATTGAAACCTCCACAACAGAGGTCTCATTATACACGAATTCAAAATTCAGACGTATAAAACCTTGGATCACTTGTGGCCTAATAAAATCTATCAGAGAAAAAGAAAGGCTATATAAAAATACAATTAAAAATCCACACGATGAAAATGCTAAGATAGTTCTCAAAAAATATAGAAATAAATTAACAGCTTTAATTAAAAAAAGTAAAGACGACTACTTTAAAAAAATAATCTCTACTTCAGAAAACAATCTAAAAGTTATTTGGAAAACGGTAAATTATGCAATTGAAAATAAGAAAAAAAATAATTCTATAAAATATTTAAAACATTAAAATAATATCATAGATGTATCCAAAGACCCAAAACTAACAGCAAACATTTTTAATTCTTACTTCTCTAAAGTAGGAAACAATCTCGCTGATAAAATCACTAAATCTGTACACACACCAAAAACTATAACAACTAATACCCAAAAACAAAATACACTATCCACTTTTAAAAAAACTACCGAAACTGAAATACAACTTGTAATAGAAAGCATGAAAGACGGATCCTCTCCAGGTTTTGACCACATTTCTGTGAAAATTCTTAAAGAAATGAAAATGTATCTACTGAAACCACTAAACCACCTTAACAATCTCAGTCTGACTAAAGGCATATTCCCAACAAATTATAAAAAATCTATAATATCCCCTATCTTTAAAACCGGCGACCCGCAAAATGTTTCAAATTATCGACCGATATCACTAATATCGAATATAGCAAAAATATTTGAAAAAATTGTGAAAAAAAGGGTTGTTGATTTTCTAGAAAACAATAAAATATTACATTCCAATCAATTCGGATTCTTAAAAACAAAAAGCACACAAGATGCAATAGCAAATGTAACATCATTTATATACTCTGCACTTGATGAAGGAAATAAATGCGCAGGAATATTCATAGACCTAAGAAAAGCATTCGATAGTATCTCACACGCAAAGCTTATCAAAAAACTGAAATTAAATAACATCAATGATAAAGCCGTCCAATGGATAGAAAGTTATTTGAACAATCGTGCACAATTTGTTAAAATAAATGACCAAACTAGCGACCAAGAAACATCAAATTTTGGTATCCCACAGGGCACCGTACTTGGACCAATATTGTTCATTTTGTATGTAAACGACATATTTATTCAACCATTGCATGGCCAAATTATCTCTTACGCTGATGATACAGTCCTTATAATAAAAGAAAAAACTTGGGAAAAAATTAATCTAAAAGCTACAGAAGACATAAATATTCTAAAAATATGGTTTGACAATAACCTCTTGTCGTTAAATAGTGATAAAACATATGTCATTCCTTTCGAAATTAACACTAACACTGTACCTCCAAATCTTCAAATATTCTTACATAATCATTCTCTCGCACAACACGATACTAATCACTGCCAACAAAAATGTTCACTTCTGAAAATAGCGGATAAAATTACATATCTTGGAATAATCATAGATAAAAACCTAAAATGGAAAGATCACATCGACCATACAATAAAAAGAGTTAGGAAGTTAATTCATATATTCTTACGGATACGAAACTTTTTATCAACGAAAAACCTATACTCAATATACTACGCATTAGTACAGTCTATTCTTCAGTATGCCATTATCAGTTGGGGAGCAGCTTACAAAACTAATCTGACCCCCATAGAAATTGTTCAAAAACTAATAATAAAAATTATACTAAAAAAACCTCCAGACTTCCCAACTGACAGCATATTCGAAGAATTCAAAGTTCCAACATTTAAAAACTTATTTATAAAAAATTCAATTATACAAATTATAAAAGAAAAAGATAAATACGCATTCATAACTGAAAATCGTACTAGACTTAAACATGTTTTTGTGTGCCCCAAATTAAACACTTCTTTTGCACAACACCATTATACTCACCAAGGAAAATTCTTTTTCAATAACCTACCAATAGAAATCAGAAGCATTAGGAACAAAATTCAATTATTGAACTCCATCAAAAAGTATTTTAAAGAATGTCACACTAAAAATCTTACTTGTTTTTCTTCTTACTGAATACATATATGTTTACATATTTTAGTTAACGGGTCTGATTGCCATGTGTCTATATTACCTACACATACATATATATTGAAATACATGATTATAGTAAATAGTAATTATAATTATATGAAATGTATTAACTGTATTAACTGCATTGTATTAACTGTACACGTGACTTTATTTGTACATAATATGTGAAATGTTAACTATTCTTCCATCCACAAGCTAGGGCTTTTAATGGAAGACCAGCAAAATTATAATATTGTTATTTGTAAAAATAATATTGTTATTTAGTAAAAAAAAAAAAAAAAAAATCAGGTATAATATATGTGTTGTGAAGCAAACTCAAAGCTTTATTACCTCTGGTCATGGCTGTATAAAATTTACAAATACATAATATTAATAATTAAATGGGGGCCTCAGCACGGGTTGAGCACCCAGTGAGGCTGACATTACCAAATCATAAATAAAAAAAGTTATTCTAATGCATCAATAAAAAAGAGAAAAAAAACTCCATATTTGTAATAAGCATTTACTTTGTGGCTAGTCATAATTTACAATAAAAGATATAAATTTGTTTTAGACCACTTTAATTTTAATTGTACTCCACCGGTTTCGGAAGCACCCTTCCTTCGTCAGGAGAATATTAAAACAAAAAATTAAAAACAGTTTTAATATTCTCTTGACGAAGGAAGGGTGCTTCCGAAACCGGTAGAGTACAATTAAAATTAAAGTGGTCTAAAACAAATTTATATCTTTTATTGTAAAAAAAACTCCGACTGTGCCATGATATTCCGTTACAGTTAATTGTAATCTTGTCAGTTGAACTTTATTTAGTTTATACTTTTCGTTCTGTTGAAGGTTCTGGTAACTTTCCGACGTAATTCTTGGATATTATATGTGAATAGAGTCACTTGAAATTATTTGATGTTTATTTATTTGTACTTTGTTTTCTTACTTCATTGCAAGTTCTGAGAACTTCCAAGGCGGGGAGTATGGAGAAGCAGTAGACTTAAAATTATTTTACTTAAAATTTGAAAATTAATATTAAAAATAGTGGACAGGATAGACATCTCTGGTCAGTTTTGTAGAGATTTGCTCTGCAGGTAAGTGATAATGAAATAGAGTCCTCTATGCATTAAGCAGCTGGATTCATCCGAATTATATTGCTTGACAAAAGAGGGCACCACTATTCCTGTTTGGTCGATTTAAGACTAAAAGATTTAAATATTTTTGTCACAAGAAAGTGACAGTACTTTTGAATTACAATGTGTTAATTCAATTTTGATTCAAAATTCTACTCTCTTGAGAGCTTGTCGTGACAGATCATTATTTCGTGGTGCGAATGCAAGTTTTATTGTGCTAATTGCCGTCCGCTGCCGTATTCGGAGATTAAGGAATCGCTGCCAATCTCAATGCGAGTGATATATTCGGTGAGTTCTCTGTTTTATGTATTTGGTGTCTGGATGATAATTTGTAACGCGGCCTGTGGAGTAAATTTTGTAATCAACCTTTTTTTCATAAGGAATTAATTATTCCCTGATGGTCTGTGTGGCTTAGAATCCAGACCATCACCAAATATAATAAAAAACCTGTTGATCTCAATGTTACAGCTTTATTTACATAAGAAATCAAACAAAACCATTTTATATAATTTCAAATGTTTGTTTATTTATACGTGTAAAACTTCCTCACTGCAAGTTATAAGTAACATATGTAAATTATGTTTTATATACAGTTGTATGTGGGTAGATGTACAGCACCTAATCTGTCATAATATGTTAAGAGTGAATATCAAAATAATATACAACATGCTATACGCAATGATTGCTACGCAATTGGGGTAGGTGATATACCCGTTGTAGGTAATATTGTTGTAGGGTGGCAAGACGGAAACGCTCGCGACTCGTCGCGTCGGCTCTTTCCGCCCGGCCGCCAAACGTGCGGTATATTCGCTTCTATCCTCACTAAAATTGGTAATAGATCTATTCTAAATGATTTATTACAAGTATTGTTGTCAAGTTTAAGTAGAAGTCAATTTTAAGTTAACGTTTTTTGTAAATATTTAAAAATATTATAACTCAGTTTTAAAAAAAACTCCAAACAAGTTCTGCTGCGTAGTTATTATTACGCATGACAGCTGTTTCGCCTTCTGAAGGCATTATCAAACTCTCTATATTGATAATACCTTCAGAAGGCTAAACTGTTTATTTATTTAATCGCCATAAAATGGCGTTTACAATAGAGTGAATACAGAACAAGTAATGTTTACACAAAAATATTGTTGCAAGTGATACAGTTGTTAATAGAAGTGCAGTTAAACAATACATAATTTAAAGAAATATCTACTAGTGTAGTAATAGTTGAATGAATACTAGGTTTGTTTAAGACCTGACATAAATCGAGGTATGAGGTGTTTATGATAATGAATAGTAATTAATATAAAATAAATTCTATTAAGGCCTAGAATGTTATAATAACAAAGAATATTTTATTTGAATAGAATATTAATATAATATAATAGAGTAATTAGTAGTGAGTTTATTGTTGCCTTCAAAATGAATTCTACTTGGAACAAAGATATTAGAAGAACGAGATGTGCTATGAGCAGTTCATACTGTGTGGAATTGTTTTGCCCAGTGTCGCCGGTTGTGTTCACCAATACTACTGCACACCTTCGCTTACGCTAAGGTATCCGCACTAATACATAGAACAGATTTCTGTGCGTACACGTCCCGACAGTATTAAAAGTACCCTAATTAGGCAGTACTCCGCCTACGGTCCGGCGGCCAACATAGCATATCTCGTTCTTCTAATATCTTTGACTTGGAATAGCTGGGCAATTATCGTCATGCGTAATAATAATTACACAGCGGAACTTGTTTATAAATATTCTGTGTTTTTTTTAAAATTGAATAATAATATTATATATTTAATGTATTAAAAAAACCTAAATCCAATGGCTTCCTCGTCAGGATAATAAAAATTAATACTAATTACTAATTCATTTAATTATTCTGACGAAGAAGCCATTGGCGTTGAAAAATGTAGATTTATATTGATTGAAAGTGGTGTACAGAAAGTATTTAATTTATATATAATTAAAATAATTTTCTGTTCAAATATTACTTTATCCAGGTAGCTACTTTATCGCATCTCTGAATAAGTTCTCACAATCAGTTTTGAAATTCATCAATTTTGAAAATGTAAATTTGAGTTCATTGATTAAGATTACATGTAGAAATAACGAATATAATCAGAAGAAAACATAAAAACATTTAAAATTAAATTACGAAAATATGTGATTGATTCATTTTAAATGTGTTACTATAATTACATGTATATGTATATAAGGATTGTATTAGGACATAGATAACTATGTACGTACATAAAATACCGCAATAAACAATAAATAAACAATATAAAATACTGTCGTTTTTATTTTTCTTTAAATTTTATTGATTATTTCGTAACCCTCTTCAAATGTAAAATGAATGATGAAATGATGACTTCGAAGATAAGCAAAATGATCATCAGTCGCAGAGATAACATTAAAAATAATTATCTTATCAGCTTCAATCTATGAAACAATATTTCAGCCCTACTTATAATTAAAAATACATTATTAAATTTTCTTATTTAAACACTATTTATTTGACATTGCGGTAGTTGATGAGGTCATAAAATTTCTTCATAAAAATATGAGTTGGAAGGATTACGTGTAAAATGGAGGAAATAAACAAGCAGTCGTTCCTGCCCAAAATTAAGAGGAGCATCGTGTCAATGATATAAGATGTTCAATGTGTATACATAAACAAACACACACACATACATATTTTTATACTAAACACGTCATCCGGTAATTACTAAATGTACATACCACATATTTATAAGACATTACAAATAAACATATTATCATAGGTACACACCTTGAAATATTTAATATCTGTAATTGTTCCATCACTGTAACGAATTTACTATTTGTTTCTATAATATTAAATAATTAAAGGAAAACAAAATTGATCAATTTTCTGAATTTTTTACTTATATTTACCGTAGTTTTATAAATTTTATGTGCAATTTATTCATAAATACTGACCACAAGTTACAGGAAGATAGAATTGTTGCGAGAATACGAAATCACATGAAATAATAACTGTAAAAAATAATTAAAACACTTTGTTTTTACCACGATAATCTTTATTTTTTTTATATAAAGTCTGGACTGGTGAAGTCTGGTCTTGGACTTTATATAAAAAATAAAGATTATCGTGGTAAAAACAAAGTGTTTTAATTATTTTATAAATAAAATGGTGCCACAAAGTGAATTTGCAAAATTTGAAGAAGTAAAAAATAATGATTATTTAGATATGTGGTTTTTCACATTAATTAAATAATTTCCTTCAGGGCCTAGGTTACCTTCGAGCAAAGACCTAAAAAGCTTTGAACAGAGTCTTAGTGCAATTTTGCATGAATGGCATCGATGCCAAATCTATGGTAAGGGGAAATTGCCTGGCACTTATATAAATATTATTATTAAACTTTTGAAATGATTTGTATACTTATTGTGGTGCTTAATGAACTATTATAATTTTATTTTTGTGTTGTTAATGCAGTTATAACGAATTATGATTGTTATTTGGTGAGACAAGGAACATTGTGGTTATGTAATTTTTTTTAAAATAAGTAGCTTTTGAAAATTTTCATACTTCTTCCCCCTCACCCCGCGGCTTCAAATTTGCTATCGAATAGCTCCGTCCAGGTCTTTTTGGTTCATGCCTTTTGGAATGTTGCTTGGATGGTATTTTTAAGGAAATTAATTAGGATGTTTTAACAAGGAAAAGGTATTAGGAGTGGGCAGTAATCTGGGAGTCATTGTGTAAAGGAGTGGCGTACGTTTGAACCCATCTCTACCGCTGCGGTGCAAGGCGAAGGGCCGAGAGAACCCGGCTGCAGAGATCTCTCTCGACCAGCTTTTTCTGAATCTCAAACCTCGCCCCATGAACATGAGCACTCCTGCTAAGTCAGCAAACTTAGCTTTCACTTGGGGTGACCTACGTCAGAGGTGTTGGATATCTAATAAAACGTTTCTGGAGTGACCTCCCAAATTGCAGTATGAAGAAGGCATGGTATTATTAAGTTTATGGGAAGAAATATGATTTTTTCAATCATATTTAATAAGTCAAACAAATTTATGTGGTAGGTACCTGTGTACGCGTACGCAGCAAAATTAACGTAACGCGATCGTAATCACGATATCGTGCATTCGTTGGAGCGGTCCAAGAAGAGACAATATTATTATTTATATCGGAATATATTTTCATCAAAGTGATAATGGATGACTCTATTTTTTGATTGATGTGTTCTGTTCTGAGATTAGATTGCCAAAAAGGGCTGAGGGGAATAATATTATTGTGTCGCAACTGTTATTGATTACTTGAAAACAGAGTTGGAATTTTCCGAATAATTTTAAATACTCTCTTCAATTGTCTTGTGTTGTCAATTTGGGAGGCGGGCTTGGGTGTCGCCGTCACGGAAACTATTTATTGAATAACCAACGCCTCTGACATAGGTCGCCCCAAGTGGTTCGCTACGTTCGAAGATTCAGCCGGGGTACGCGGATTCATTTGGTGAGGTATGTTCAGTATGCGCTTGCCCACTAGCTGTGTGGCGTGCCAGATTGGGAGAGGTTGGTTTAGGGTGACTCTTTGTCCTCTCCAACTGGTCTCTCGACCCATCGCATTGCGCCGCAGCGGGAGGGATATATTCATACTTCCGTCACTCCTGGACACAGGGATCTCTAAATCCTTCCCACCCCTCATACATTTTTACTGCCCGAACCTTATTCTCTTTCCTATCCTTAAAAAAACCTTCCACACAGCATCCCCAAAGATCTTGGAGGCCGTAAGGAAAATTATTCTCCTTAAATTGTAATCTCTGTATACTAATAAGACTTTTCTACCTTTATTCGTTTCCTCTTTTCTCATAACTTCCTTACATGAAGACATGTTTAAAAAATATATAAATTTACCGCAATCACCATGTAATAAATAACGACACGGGTTTGTTAGTTGTTGTCGAATTTTGACCGCTGGGCGCACGTATACTCCAGTGTTGGTCTGGACCCGAACGGTCCTTACATGCCCCTCAGCAGCGGGCATTGTTTCAATGATTCGCACGCGGGGCCAACTATTGCGGGGCAAAGCGGGATCCACGATCACCACAAAATCACCCACTTTGATAGGGGTACCTGGCTGGTGCCATTTTTGACGTGCAGCTATAGTGGGCAAGTATTCCTTCATCCATCGCCGCCAAAACATATCTGCTAATTGCTGGCTGATTCGCCATTGTTTTCTTAGGCAGACCTCTTCTTCTTTTGCCGCATACAGTGACAGGTGTGGCCGCTTTCCTGCTGATCCCAGCAAAAAATGGTTAGGGGTTAGCGGCTCCTCATCTCTCGGGTCGACAGAGACATGAGTCAGCGGGCGATTGTTCACTATGTACTCTGCTTCTGCCAGGGCCGTGAGGAGAGTTTCTTCTTTCGGTGAGCGCTCTTTCATAGTTGACTTGAGGGCTCTCTTTATAGAGCGCACGAGGCGCTCCCAAGCTCCCCCCATGTGGGGAGACAGGGGGGGGATAAATTTCCACGAACACTAGGCTTCGTATTAAGAACAACTAAAAACTTTAATTCCTTACAAGCCATTAAACTATTATACGTATCTCTAGTAAGAAGTCTAATTGAATATAACTCAGTAGTTTGGTCTCCATCTTACAAAATTCACATTAACAACATTGAGCGAATACAAAAAAAATTTCTACGTTTTATAAATTTTAAATTAAATATACCTGTCGAAGACTTAAAATACAATTTTTTATTAAACACTCTAAAAATACATACATTAGAAGATAGACGTAAAATAAACGATTTAACGTTCTTATTCAAAATACTTAACTCTAAACTCGACTGTTGTGAACTCCTGCAACTTATAAACATACACACACCCACAGTAACAACACGACAAAATACAATATTCTACAGCAGCACACATAAGCGTAACTACATTGCCCACTCTCCGATACAACGACTTCACACCATGGGAAATCATTACTTGGGTGATGTTGACATATTCAATACCAACTTGGCAAGTTTTGTGGATCATTTAAAACATTTATTTCAACAATACTCCTAAACACATCATGTAAGCCCACAAATAGCTGTAATTTTCTGTTTTTGTTTCTTGTGTTTGTATGACTTGTTGCATAGCTTTTATCAAATGTAATTTTATTCTTATTTTTTATGTTTCAAAATATCTGTCAAATTAAAATTATACTACCAACCATGTAAAAGCCCTCTGGGCGTTAAATAAATAAATATCCAGCTAACAATAAATAAATATCCAGCTAACGATGTTTTTTGTTTTGCAATGTAGTTTTGTACTCTGGGGTCTCGACTGATTGATTCCAGCGCGTCTCGGATTTCTTTGTCAGCGCCATGGAAATTAGTCCCGTTATCGGAGTATATACATTCGGGCTGGCCTCGTCTAGCTGACATTCGCTGCATTGCCATTATAGCTGAATCGGCACTTAGTGAGGCCGCTAGCTCGAGATGTACAGCCCTGGTTGACAGGCAGGTGAATAATGCCCCGTACCGTTTCGTACCGGCCAAAATAGTCTAGGCCGCAGTGCGTGAAGAGGCTCACGTGATGTGTAAGCCTGGCAGCCGGTAATGGTCCCATCAGTGGTGGCAGTGGTTGAGCTCTCCTAATGCGGCATACTAGGCATTCATGCGCTATTCGGCGAAGGTTGGTGCACAATTTCAATATAAAAAACTGCTTCTGATTTCCGCCGTGGTTTTTTCGGTGCTCGAATGGTCCGCCATTTGATGATAGTGGCGGATCAGGAGCCGAGTGTATGCCTCGTCACCATCCAGGATGACTGGTGTCCGTACTCCACTGGCAACTGCTTTCAGGGCTTGTAACCGTGAGCCCATTCGTATAATGCCATCTGGGCCAAGAAAAGGCGTTAGCGTTCGCAAGCGACTGTCGGCGGGTAGTGTATCGCCTTTTTGGGTAGCGCAAATTTCGGCCGCGAAAGAGTCTGCTTGAGATTTCTTTACCCATAATGTTTCTGCTCCTCGGGTCTCTTCGACACTCAGAGGACCTTCTGATGATCTGTTGGGGTTCGGCCGACATCTCCTTATGAAGCGGAGAACCCATCCAGTGGTGCGTATGAGCCGATGCCACGATGAAAATCGCTCAATAAGAGGTAATCCGCCTCCTTTTATTATTGTGAGATCGATATATTGAGGCCTCACCTCCAAAACTTGGTTATCAGGTCGGATGACTGGCTCATTTTCACGGGGCCATGTAGCTTCTGGGTGGGTAATAAAGGCAGGACCGCAAAACCACTTGCTAGTGAGCGAGAGATCGGGCGGCTCGATGTCTCTTGTACCGATATCGGCCGGGTTTAATTTAGTAGGTACCCATCTCCAATTAATTATTTCGCTTAAGTCATCAATCTCTCCTAGCCGGTTGGCCACGAAGGCGGAGTAAGTCCTCGGGTCTGTCCTTAGCCAACACAAGACGGTCGTTGAGTCCGTCCAATATGTTATTCTTCTTATGTGAATTTGGCTTTCCCTTTTGATTGTAGCCGCCAATCGTGCGGCCATTAGGGCTGCTTGTAGCTCAAGGCGCGGTATAGAAAGGGGTTTCAATGGTGCCACTTTTCATTTACTGGCCAGGAAAGTTGAGTGTGTGCCTTCCTGGGAGTTTTCGGTTAAATAAGCAATAGCGCAACACGCCGACTCCGATGCATCGCAGAACATGTGGAGTTCAAAATAGCCGTTTTTATTAATTAAGCATCTTCGTGGTATAGAAACGCTACTCTGGCTGAAAAGTAGTAGCCATTCCGACCATTTATTCGCGTGCTCGGGTTTTATTGGTTCATCCCAACCTATATTCGATCTCCACACTGCTTGTAGAAGTATTTTTGAGCGTATTGTTAAGCATTATACGAAACCAATAGGGTCAAAAATCTTCATGACAATACTTAGTAATTGTCTCTTCGTTGGGTGTGGGATCATCTCGGCTGAGGCTGCCTCCCTGAAGCTGTAGAGAAAGTGATCACCTATGGGGTACCATACGAGGCCTAGTATGCGCTCGTTTTCGTGGTCCCCGCCGCTAATAGGTATTGCCGATTTCGCCCGTTTTTCAAAGGGTACTTCTGCAATGGCGGCAGGGTCATTTGAAGCCCAATTAGTGAGCAGGAAACCCCCACTTGCAAGGATTGCGCTCACCTCCCGTACCAACTTGGTGGCTTCGTCCGATGTCCGATGGCCTATCGTCCTCATCTGAGTCACGAGGAGTCAGCAGCGTTTTTCAGGATTTCGTCACTGGAAAGTCGTAGAAACTCCGCAGACGTACTATTTTTACAAAAAATTGCCACCTCTGTGATAGATTGCCCGGAATTACTAGAAAGAATTCAATTAAGAGTACCCATCAGACAAACTAGACAAAATCACACATTAAACATCCCTCAATGTAACACTAACTCAAAACAAAATGCTTTTATTCACCGTGCTTCATACAATTTTAATACTTCATACAGTAAATTAGACTTATTTAACTCAGCACCCCACAATTTCAAACCTAAAATCAATAAATAATTATATTATCATTATTATTTTTTTATTAATACACATACTTACATACTACACATTACACAGACTAGATCCATCCCATACCCCTCCCTTCCGCCATCCCATCCCTATAGGCTAATTGTAACTTTTTTTCTAACATAAATATTATATATGTTCACTAAATAATTAAAATACCTTAGTGAAAACCTATTATTGGTTAAATAATTTAACACTTACTACACCATACCGTGTAATAATTATAACTGTTGGTTTTCCAAATAAAATAACAATAAAAATAAAATAAAATAAAATGTATCCACGGCGTCGAGATAATCATCCATTTAAATTTTTTCCTGTATGGCTGTTGCTGCGGCGGTATATTGCACTTTGTGTTGCTCAGCTACCTTGTTTCGCACGAATTTCGCGCGCTGCTTGGGGAACAAGTTGCCCCAAACATCATAGAGGTGAGCATGTAAGTGCTCGGTTCTTCATTTGGCGTTCCACATAAATAGTTGAGATGGTTGGTCCTCACTTTTTATTTTTATTTGTAAGAACATTTCTGCAATATCTGCTGCGAGCGCGATTTTTCCTTCGCGGAAGCGCAAAATGTTACCCAATAGCGAGGAGAGCAGATCGGGCCCTGTTAACAGCTGATCATTTAATGATACACCTCGACAGCGGCTTGTTGCGTCGAAAACCACTCTTAGCTTTCCCGGTTTATTGGGATTAACTACCGCGAAATGCGGTAAGTACCATTTTCGAGGGCTTGGAGTGGCCGCCTCTTGAATATTTAATTTGGGCGCGTATCCACGTTCGATCAGAGAATTAATTTTCATTTTATACGCTGCTGATAATGTATCATTCTTTGTAAACTTTCTCTCCAATGCGTACAATCGTTTTAGCGCGCACTGTTTGTTGTCAGGCAGGCGCGTATTATCTTCTTTCCACAGCAGGCCCGTTTCCCACCGGTCGGTGTCATATGGCCGAGTGGTGTTTTCCATAAGAGCCTCTGCTCGCTGAATGGTCGCATTTACGCGTGTCGCTGACGTCACTCCAAGTGAATCGATTGCAAAGTTTTGTTTTATTAGCTCTGAGAGCTGTTGGTCTCCACTCTCGGCTTCGCCGATAATGCTCAGCGTTATATTTTCTACGGGATGAATGCCTCCATGCGCGATCCAACCGAGTACAGTACGGGACAGCATTCTTTTCTCTGTGTCTTCGCGCACCTCTCTTGACACGATAAGATGCACGTTGTCCTGTCCCAATAATATTTTTGGTTTCACTTGGCACCGACCAGCTATGTTTTGTTGCGGTAGGTCCAGGTTTCGCACTGTATTCGCCGTAATAACATATTCGTCACCGTCTCCGCGCACTGATAGTTTAACTCGCCGGGATGTACTATCTGACGAACACATACCACTCGCCCCGTGAATACGGAGCCCGGTCGGCCCGGTCGCTCCCACTTTGTCCGCTGTTTCACTGTCTAGAAGGGTCACAGTTGACCCCTCGTCTAGTAGGGCATAAATTGACACTTGCCCGTTTGGGCCACATATGGTTACCGGTATCACTTTCAACAGCACGGATTCATGTCCATACGATGCGGTATTGGTTACAGTTTGGTTTTCACTATCGCGCGGGGTACTGGCAGATGATTTCACACGCGACGGGTCGTGCAGTAGTTTATGATGAGGAAGTCGACAAGAACCCACTCCACACCACACACGATATTTGCACGCTCTCGTATGGTGTCTTACGTCTAGACATTTATGGCAAAGTCGGGAATTTTTAACTTTTTCCCATCGCCCGGGGACATTTTTCCCAAAAAACACGGGGCACTCTTGAATTTTGTGCGAATTTAAACACTGTGAACACTTTTCGCTCTCCATATCAGTTTGAGAATTTTGCGCATATACCGTCGTGGTCGCATTGGAGCCCGAGCATTGTCAACTAAGCCCGAACGCGGGATCACGTTTGTGAGCCGCTTTAGAAATGCGGCTAATTGTTGAATTGTCGCACTTATCACTTGATCGGCTATTTTATCCAACCACGCCACTCTTAGGACGAGAGGCATTTTCGACGCAATTTCACTTAGTAGCGCGGGGTTAGATAAATAATCACACTTAAGACTGCCGAGTGAGGCCACCACATTTTGAACTGTACCCGAAAACTCAATAAGTGCGTCGTTTGATGCATCTTCGGGAAGCCGCGGCAATTTTTTTATTTTTTCAAACATCAGTGATGCAATTGTGTGAGCACCACCAAACCGATGTTCTAACACGTCCATTATTTCCGGTACTTGCGTGGGGTCCAATAGGAGTGGACTTACCGCTTCACGAGCCTTGCTTTTCAATGCTCTCTGAAGGCGCATTAGGTTTTCTAATTGCGTCATCCCACATGTAGACGTTGATTGATAAAATTGAGCGCGCCATGCTGGCCACTCTACGGCGTCTCCGTAGTATGATGGGAGGTCCTTAGCGCTTGATTGGCGTGCGATAAGGGACGCCATGCGGTTTTCTTCTTCGGGCTGCTGCCGCGGAGTACCGCCATTTTGCGAGGCGCGGAAAGCCTCCGTCATAAAGGCCGCAAACTGTTGGAACGGATTTGCTGGCGCCGTTTGTTCCGTTCTATTATTGACCCAGTCTTGGGTTTGTCGCGCCGTGTCATCCTCCGTGGGATGGCCCGGAATGTCGCGTATGTGTTGTTTGCAGGCGGTGTTTGGCCGAACTGCGTATGTGGTGAGCCCGGCTGATATTCCGGGTTGTAGGATGCTACGGGGATCTGCGAGGCCCCTTGAGCTGTAGTTTGGGTCGGCTGTTGTCCGGATATTGTGGCCGGATACTCCGTGTTGATGATATCAGGCTGCAGAGGGGTTGTTTGGCCTCGCATCGTGGTGTTGGATGCTGAAGACCGGTACTCTGCGCTGTTTTGATGTGCGGCACCTTGCATGGAGCCTTGTAGGGCGCCCTGCATGGCACTTTGTTGATGTGTGGTTGCCTGCTCTATATGTGTGTCAGGTTCAACTAAAGGCGTTTGTTTTTTCGTAGGAGCCCCTATTGAAGCGATGAGGGCCTCCTGTAATTTTCGATTAAGTCGCCTTTCTGCTCTCAATTCTCGATGCAGTTGTTTGAGTGAATCTTCATTCGACGCTTCGCTGTCTGATGATGAGTCATGGATGGGTATCTGTACCGGAGAATGTTCCGATATCGCCATTCCAGCGGCTTGTGGCTGGGCGGCCCTCACCGCAGCGGCCGCATTAGCGGGCTGCGTAATTGTAGAGGGACCGGTGGGGTGCGGGGTACTGCTAGCGGCTTGTGACTCATCCTGTCCGGTTCCCTCCAATGTATTCTTTCCGGAGCGTAGAGATGGTGTCATCTTGGCAGCTGGAGACTAGAAAATGCGGCTGCGAAGGACCACACAATGTATCAGACGCAAGTCCTTTACATTGACTGTAAATAAGGGGTGCTGAATCTTCTAGTCGGTGAGCTGCTTTATGCTCAGGGCCTTTTCCGGTTGCTGTGATGTCGTGTATCCAAGGAGAGAGCAGTACGTAGTCCAAGGAAGCGAGAGGTCAGAAGTCAAAGGCGGTTGTAGTGGTTCCAGCGGGAGAAGCAGTCCAGAGTGAAGCGGTCAGAGTAGATGTCGGAAGAGAGAGACTTGAGATCGCTTTACGCGCGGTATATATAGGACTAGCGGGGGCGTGCACACATCGGTGTGCGCGCGTTTGAAATGCCCCGCGTAAACGAGGTGCTTTTTGTGCAGCTTCGTGTGTTTTCATATGACTTTAATAGTCAATATTAAAATTATTTATTCAATAGTACTCTTTGCGCCGCTTCATCTCATGAAAACTGTTTTTCCCTAGCATTTTTAATGTTTTTATAATAAATTGTACAATATAAATCAGTGGGTCCTCAGACCGACATTGGTGTGAGGAAATCCTTATAACTACTTAATATTAATGTTTACATATTTCAATATTACTTTACAACATAGACGCGAGTCCAGCCTTTCAACTTGTATATTTTTATTTAGCATTGTTGCGGCGAGACTCACGCAAATCTAACATTAATTTGCCCAATTATATATGAAAAGAGAAATATTTCTAGGTTTATCGTGCTTTGCGCTGATTGGCTAGCCGTTGCCGCTCACTGTTTGGCCTGGCTTTGCCTGGGCAAAGGAGAGGGGATGCGACGTAAATACTGGGTCCACGGCTTGCGATGTGCCCAGTGCTCTCCAGCCGGGGAGGGGATACCACGTAAATACTGTGTCCGGGCGCTTGTTGTGCTCAGTACTCGCCGGCCGGGTAAATACTAGCTTTCTTATCCTCCCATGGTCAGAAAACTGCTTTGCGGCCTTTGGGTAACATTGCGTATTGCGTTCGATACAAATATATAATAACAGAACTTGAATAGGACTTTCACAGAACCCGGAAATTAACGTTAGTTAAGTTTGATGAATTGTTCAAATTTTCCGAAACAACCCGTCAGTGGTGTCTTAAAAATAAAATCTGTACTCGTTCTTAACGGGACTTTTAGAATAACCTTCAAAATGAAGTTTAGAATCACTACCCCAACTTATAATACCATATTAGTTGAGACGATTGTACAAGAGCACAGATAACTTGTTTCAGTTGTTTTCTATTTAAAATATCCCTAACATTTTTAAAGAAATAGATGAGTTTTCTCATTTTTGTCGTTAGGTAACATGTACATTCCATTTAAGAAGATCGTCTATTTCTTAATAATAATAATTTATTATTTATTTAAGGCTTTTACATGTATACATTGCTAGAGGTTACTTGTTCAGGATTACAATAATAAGTGCAGTATATAAAAAAAAAAAAATATATATATATATATATATATATATAAAGTCAAATAATAAATAAATAACGTAATAATCTATGATCTATGAGTATGAACTATATAAGCACGTACAATATAAGTTATCATAGAATGTTCTGTTGTACAAATCAGTTCAATATTATTGTACATAATAATAAGAGTGCAAAATAAGTACGGAGCAATGTGTAGTAACTTTGTGACTTTTAATAAAAAAATTAACAGTTGATTGTAAACCATGTTAGTAATTAGCAAACCTTTATTACGCCAGATTGATGTTTTACAGAAAATAGCTAAATTAATACAATGAGAAAAGGTGCGCATGACTATCTGTGTTGCCTTTGAATTGGCGAATTTTCGAAATAATTATTAGCAGACTTTGGAGTTTTATATATAGTAGTCATATAGTCAGTCGTGTGTCACGCAAGGTGATAAGGCTCATAATTAAAGCAAAGTGCATCTTCATAGTCAATCTTTTGATCGTTTAATTTGCTTCGCCAAGACAGGTACGTCGTCCCTAATCGTAATCTTCTATCGAAAAAGTGTCCACAAATTAATCTCTAGCGATTAATGAAAATCTAGGGGCGGATTGGGGTAGAAAGTTTAAAAGAAACTTTAAATTTCGAATAACTTGTGCATTACTTCAAACATTCATTGCCAAATTTCGCCGCCAGAGGGCTGGTTTTGCAATCTGTTGTTTCATAAATAAACACTGTACGTGATTCATATGAGTATGCGTAGTTATTATCAGTAGCCACAATCTACTGATACGTTACTGACATTACTTAATAATCTAATTCAAGTCTAGAATAAAACAAAGAAACAAAAAAAATTCTCAAATTCAAGACAAATAAAATTACCCAATGCATTTCTTGAAATGAATCATAAATATGAACGTGTTTTAGTTTTATATGAACGACGTGTATATTTGCTCGGATTATCAACGGTTGTCTTAGGGTAAGTGAAACTTCTTCAAATCCAATGGAATTTGTAAATAGAGAAGCATATAAATCTAGCTAATAATATCGTTTTCTCATTTCAGAAACTACACATAGTCGATATGGAAGACAAATCAGAGCGCTTCCAAAACTCCACGGGACCCAATTTTGGAAACCAGGACTTTGGAAATTCCCACGGACCCAACACAGAAAATCAAGATTTCGGTAATTCTCACGGACCCAACACGGGAAACCAGGACTTTGGACACTCACATGGACCCAACATGGTAAACCAGGATTCTGGTTATCAGTCCAGATCTGGAGACGATGAACTGGAAGAATAATTTATATTCACCGTAACCTATTAATGTACCTGCGTATTTCATAATATTCCCCAATTATATTAATATGTCAAACCACAAAGTGACTGCATTCCTTAAAAAATATATAAATATATATATAAATAAATTTATTATTTGTTATTATTATTACACGCCCTAGTGGGCTTTTCTTTAAAAAAATACAAGCATTTTGTAACAGAGTAAACACTTAAAAATTAATACAATAAAGAAGAATGTAAACATAATTATTTTTTCCGACATGATCACCAACACAGAAATTCTCAGGCGGGCAAATCAGGAAAATTTCATATCTGGGTCATGTACTTCGAGGGGAGAAGTATCACTTGCTCCAGTTAATATTGAAAGGCAAGATAGAGGGTCGCAGAGGCCCTGGTAGGAGACAAATGTCTTGGCTGCGAAATATACAAGAGTGGACCGGCATTAGAAGTGTGGAGGAGCTATTCCGGGCAGCGCAAGACAAAGAGACATTTTCCAGAGTGATCGCCAACGTCGGGGGGACCTGATACGGCACATAAAGAAGAAGAAGTAAACATAATGGCAAAAATGAATCCTCACGCATATAATTGAATTTAAAAGATTCAACAAAACAAAATAGTAGAAGCGGAGAAGTTATATGGGTAGGTCTATTTGTGTCTAGAAGAATAAAAGTGATAGAATATACAACATTTATACTAATTTATTTTTTTTGGTAAACTAATGTTTAAGACAAGATTTTTTTATGCATAGCACAAAGTGTAACAATTATTTTACAAGCAATAATTATTCACCTGGGAGGCCGATTCGAGCCGCGGTCAACAGTGGTTGTGCGTACCTTACTATTGCTTAGTGCCGTTCGCCCGTTCCTGTGCCGCATACAGATAAGAGATTATTGTTACATTTTATTTAATTTTGTTTATCGTATACCTATTTGTTTGCATTCCTGCTTACGGCTAATCCGTTTTTGTTTGTACAGTCAATGAAATAGTCTGCGTATTATTTTTTCAGTTTAATTTTTAAAAGTTAAGTTTTTTTATATAATGGAGGAAGACGAAGATAGGCCTCCCGACCCAGTGTCGATATTGGATTTTTCTGATTCGGAATCTAATACGAGCCAGGTTTCTATTACGCTCCCATCTCGTAAAACGACGACCATCGCTTAGCCTTCACATTCCATCGAAAGTTAAATCTATACCGCCGATTCAACAAACCTCGACCACTAACGACCTTAACACCAATAGTAACATCCAGCCAAGTACTTTAACTAGCGATAATGCAAAAAGTACTGACTTACTTTATCCTGCTTCAGCTTCCGGTCCATTTATCATTAATGTTCAGAGAACTGAACAGGGAAAACTTATTCATCCTTTGGATTTTGGAAAATTCGTATTTGACTCAAAAAATAATAACCTTGGTATTTTTAACGGTTCAATTAAACCGGAAGGGCGATATAAATTATCTATCGAGTTTAACACTGCCGCTTCCGCAAACGGAATTTAAAAAAAATTGACGCGCTCTCAAATCATAAATATAACTAGTTCATCCCTACATTTAACCTTTCGAGAATGGGTCTTGTGCGAGGAATTCCCGCGGAGATCCCAGAGGCTGAAATTGTTGATGCTTTGAATAATTCCCACGGAACCCCGAAAGTATTAGAAGTACGTCGACTGAACTACAAGGATTCTACTGATGGAAACACGATCTGGAAACCTTCCCAGTCTGTTGTTGTTACAATTTGAGGGACAATCCCTACCGTCTCGTGTGTTAATTTATTATACCTCGCTTCCCGTCGAAGTTTATAAATTTCCAACAATTCAATGATTCAATTGCTGCCGGTTCGGACATTCGAAATCCGTATGCCGCTCCCCCCACGTTGTTACTATAGCGGAGAAGGTCACCCATTTGATTAATGTCCAAAATCTTCCAATGATCCCATTTGCATTAACTTTTCGGGTGCACATACCGCCGTCAGTCTAGCCTGTACGGAATTAACAAGACAGAAGAACATAAAACATAAAATGGCTACCGTCAACATTTCGTACTTCCAGGCCTCAAAGTTAATCTCTCCTGCGAAAAAATCATTCGCAGAGATGACATCGTCCTCAGCTCCTTTCCAAACAACCACCTTTTTAAATTCAACGTCATTTTCTCACAGAGAAACCATTCTCAAGCCAGTCAAACGTAACCCAAAATATACACCTTACTTTGATAAAAAACAATTGAATAATATTTTGGCCAGCCCGAATGGGAATGCCAAATCCCAGACGCCCAATGGGTGTGCCATTAATGGTAATACTTCCCCTCCTGCTCTCCCCGAAATAATAAATAATAATACTTTTATACAAACTTTAATTACCCTTTTAATTTCTATCCTTACAAACAACAATACTGTACCGTCCAACGCTGCCGATTACATTAAATCTTTATTATCTTGCCTCCCCAATGGCTTCGAAACTGAACAAAATTCTTCAGTGGAACAGTAGAAGCCTCTTCGCTAACAAATCTGACCTAATTCAATTACTCGACGAACACGACGTTTCAGTAGCCGCCATTTCTGAAACGTGGTTAAAACCCTCCTTTCACTTAAGAATTCCAGGTTATTATTGTCTCAGACACGACAGACCAGATGGTAAAGGCGGCACGGCTATGATAATCCATAATTCTATCCCGTTTAAACAAATTAATATTCATACTCCCTCCGACGATATCCAGATAATAGCAGCTGTCTTATCTGATATCACAATATTGTCAATATATATTCCTCCCTCTACGACTTTTATTGAAAATGAACATGGCACCAATCTTAACCCAGATTTGTTCCCCTTATATGATCCTTGGAGATTTTAATGCACATTCCCCTTCTTGGGGTAGCGAAATAACAAATCGTTATGGCCGCAATCTTTTAGATTTTATTGATACCCATAACCTATGTTTTTTAAATGACGGATCTCCAACAAGATTCACCCCCCCTCATCAACGGAAAAGTGCTGTTGATATATCTCTTTGTTCGTATTCGTTAGCATCTAAATGCTCTTGGGACATCCTAAACGATCCCCTCTCTAGTGATCATTTCCCAATTATAATCCGCTTCCACCATCAATTCAACACTTATTCCCCCCCAGTTAAAAATAATCTCAAATTTAGAACGAAAGATGCGAATTGGAGCACTTTCTCTTCTGAACTAGATAACCTTATTAATTTAACAAAATCGTCCCCGGGAGACATCAGAATGCAATGTGAGACGTTTCCTTCTATGGTTATAAATGCAGCAGAAAAATCCATCCCGAAACGCAATGCGAACATTAAAATAAAACACTCTACTCCGTGGTGGGACGAGGAATGCACTCGCTCCGTCAACTCTCGAAAAAAAGCAATTTCCTCTTTTCGTAAGTGTGTGTCACTAGAAAATTTTTTATCAGTTAAAAAAGCCCAGGCAGAAACCAAACGAATTTTGAAAAATAGAAAGCGCGCAGGATGGCGGAAGTTCTGTGAGAACCTGTCTCCGGAAACTCCCCAGTCTTCAGTTTGGTCTAGCTTAAAAAAATTCGGATCATCGTATTCTCCGCCGAGAATCAAACATATATCAGAAGAAATTCTTATAGGATTTGCGGATAAAATAGCCCCCCCATCAGTTGCCGGATATGAATAAATGCCTTCTATTAAGCCGTATCCATCTCACTCTAACTGGCTAGATGCTCCTTTCTCCATTGATGAGATGAAACGAGTGATAAGAGCCCTTTCTGACTCTGCTCCGGGTCCCGATGGAATATTTTATAGTTTCATTAAATTATTTTCTGATATGGCGGTTGAATATTTCTTATCTCTTATTAATAATATGTTTGAAACAGGACTAATTCCGGATGATTGGAAAACTCAAAAAATCATTCCTATTTTAAAACCTGGAATAAATTCATCTGAAATTTCGTCTTATCGGCCTATTGCTCTTTCATCATGTTAGATGAAAGTAGCGGAGCGTTTGATAAAAACAGACTAGAGTGGTTTGTTGAAAGTCAGGATATTATCTCACCAAATCAGTATGGTTTTCGGAAAAAGAAATCTACAATGGATAATTTAAGTTTGTTCACAACTGAAATCCGAGTTTCTCAATCCCTAAATTCTTATACATTGGCCACATTCCGTGTCCTTTCATCAGCTTACGATGATGTTTTACTGAATGTTTTGAAAGAAAAGCTAATTAAAAAACAAATCCCCCTGAAACTAGTCCAATTTATTATTAATTTGCTACATTTACATTTTTTCACCTGAAAAAAACCATCTTTATTTTATATGAGAAAGGCATTGTAAGTGCTAACTCTCTCACTAGATGGCGTCGAGACAAATTGTCTACATTTTTAGGTAAAATACTAGAACTTGTCAAATATAAATTTTTTTATTTTTTGGTAAACTAATGTTTAAGACAAGATTTTTTTATGCATAGCACAAAGGGTAACAATTATTTGCAAGCAATAATTATTCGCCTGAAACACTCATCCACATTGAAAAATCTCCTGTCTTTAATGATTGGTTAAAAATTACAAAAAGAGGAACAGATAGGCTGTTTAGACATTCTTCAATTAACACTGGTGGAATATTGAATGTAGTCCAGCACTTTTTCTAGCATCTTAAAAATTTACATGCTTTTTAATATCATTAATTCCAATGTGTATTTCAGATATGTTTAGACTGAGATTCGACGAAAATTTGGGAATTTCATTATTAGGCATATCCTTTTCATAGACAGACTTAAAATAATCAGCGAACTAATTAACAATATTTTCAACATTACATCCAACTTTTCAATTGAAATTCATAGAAGTTGGAATACCGGAATTATTATTTTTTTGAGAATTAGTGTAGTTCCAAAATTGTTTTACATTTACATGAATATCATTTTTAATTTTATCAATGTAATTTTTATAACACATTTTCGATATTTTACAACACTCCTTTCTTAACAATTGAAATTCATTATAATCACTTGACAATCTGGATCACTTGTAATTTTTATGAGAAATTTTTTTATTGTATGTTAAAGTGATCAATTCAGGAGTAAACCAGTTTGGAAAATCAAAAATTTTATTTTGTCGGAGGGTCACAAAATTTGCAATAGCATCCTTTAGAATATCATAAAATTTATTTACATTGTTATTAAGATCTGTGTTTTCAAAAAAGGACCCATCATTTGAATTAAAGTAATCAGAAATTTTTGAAAAATTTGCTTTAAAGAAGTTATAACATGACTTGACACTTTTATAAACATCGTTGTTAACATTGGAGATAATTATATCCAGAGGAGGATGATAGGCGTCTACAGGTAATAGTTCTTCTAAAGATTTACATACCGTAGCAGAAGTACTGCAGAAAACTAAATCGAGAACACGGTTATTTACGTTAGCGACAGTATTTAATTGTGAGATTTATAAGTAATTAGACATACCTAGTATCTCCTTCTCACTAGGATTAGCAGTAGACATAATAATACCATATAATTCAGGGTCATCATGGTTCCAAGATACATTTGGTAAGTTGTAGTCACCTATTACAATAAATTCGGCACTAGGATACTTAAATCTGAAAGTTTCCACATCATCAACATGATTCATATATTGCTGTGAAGCAGAGGAGGGCGGGAAATGCACGCATCCTATTATAAACTTGCCGGCATTTTTATTTTCAAGCATCACAAAAAGTTGTTCAACATCTTGATGTTTGTGTTAAATAATTTTGGAACAATTTTTTTTTGAAATAAAAACAATATTTTTTGTTTAAAACCACGAATTTTTATTAATTTTAAGACCGACCGGTTTCGCTACACTCGAGCATCGTCAGGGTACAAAATTAAACTAATCAATAATACAAAATGTGTCATTATATATACATACAGAGGGAGATAGAAAGCAAAACCAAAATGAAACAACAATATATTAAAAGAAAACAATTAGTGTATATAAATATTATAATAATAGAGAATAGGCATTAATAATTTTTAGTCAATTCTAAGGATAAAGATGACACACTTAGTCATGCAGGAATTTATAAATTAAATTGTAACAATTGTCCAGCGTTTTATATCGGGAAGACAACGCGCAATGTCAACATTAGGATTAAAGAACATCTTAGATGCCTAAATAGCAATGGCTTTTCAGAGTTTTCCAATCATCTTATTGAAAGAGATCATACATTCAATAAAAGCACCGGTGCTAAGATTCTCCATAGAAAAGACCATAGTAACAAATTGAATAATCTAGAAGCACTAGAAATTAAGAAAGCCATTAAAACCAAAAGTTTAATTCTGAATAATCAATTAGATTTGTCAAAAAGCCCAATACTGGGAATATTCCCTGTAAACTGTAAAATTCCCAGTATCCCTTAATCACCTTACAATTATTAATGCCTATTCTCTATTATTACAATATTTATATACACTAATTGTTTTCTTTTAATATATTGTTGTTTCATTTTGGTTTTGCTTTCTATCTCCCTCTGTATGTATATATAATGACACATTTTGTATTATTGATTAGTTTAATTTTGTACCCTGACGATGCTCGAGTGTAGCGAAACCGGTCGGTCTTAAAATTAATAAAAATTCGTGGTTTTAAACAAAAAATATTGTTTTTATTTCATTAAAATGTTAAACCACAAAGTGATTGCTTTCTACGAAAATACAATTTTTTTTTATTTATGGCAATGAGAACTCCACCTCCTCGGCTCTTTCTACTTGTGGACGAGTTTCTGTCAAGGCGATGTACATTATAGTTGCCTAATTCTGCAGTATTTATGTCGGGGTCAAGCCAGGTTTCTGTCAATATTATAATGCTATGATGAATAGTTGGTATGGATAACCTGAAGTTCTGTAGTTTGGTGCGCATTCCCCTTATATTTTGATAGTATAAAAAAATTTATGTTTAGAGGAGTTATTTGTTAGTTTTTTGGTAAATTTTTCACAATTTTGATAATATTCATTGATTCTTAAGTGTGTGTTATGTTTGTTTATCAGTTTTTTGCATGGCTTTTGATAGTTTTAGGAAATCCATTAAAATGTTTGATTCGCAAATCAATTTCACCCTTTTCTTTTCTCTCCCCCATTTCCTTCCAGAGCTCAGTCAAATGTTCTCTTTGTTGGAGGGTCCTATCCGGTTTCATTTTTATTCCATTAGGCAAAGTATTCTTTATTAAAAAGAATAAGTTTTGCCAGCTTAGGGTCTTCAAATTCAACTTTAATGGGCCTGATTTTGTTTGAAATTTTACTACCAAGCCTGTAAATTTTAACTTCTTCCGGTTTGAACTCACTATTTATTTCACTAACGATAGTTAAAACTTTTTTTTTATCTTCAAAGATATTCTCCATGCTTGAGTTGGAACTAGACTCAGGAAAGTTAAGTAAAATCACGTTCTTGGTGCGGATCTTGCGTTCCTCTATCTCAGCGAGCAAGTCACAAATTGGTGTTGTTTCTTGGGGTAATACTTCCTTTTCTATGATTTTTTCAAATGTCATAACTTTCCCATCGAGGACTCCTACATTTACTCCTAGGTCCTGCATGGTGCCAGAGAGGTTAGATATATTGGCGTTGGAATCTGATTAATCGGAATGGAGGTATAGTGGGAAGTATTATTAGGGCGTTTTTGACGGTTCTTTTTTTTGCCCATGATTACATATAATATTAAGTCACGATAATGCGTAAATATCGTTTTCTTTAAAAAAAAATCTTTTTAAAAAAACTTTAAATTGATGAACTCATGTATGTTTTAATTCCAAGTAGTGAGAAGAAGTTAAATCAAAAAGGTAGAGTATTATTTTATGTTACTTGTATGGGGATAAGGTACCCCGTTATTTTAATATTTGGAGTGGACGCCTTATGACTAGCTACACTGACGAACAGCTGTTCCGAGTTTGGCTGACGGAATGACACGGGACTACGAGCTCCGAAGAAGGAGATCCGTGGGTTGACAATCGACGCGGACAAGTGAGGTTTTACATCATGCACTGATTCCTTTATATTTTCCTTTTAAATTGGTTTACTGTGGTGATAAATTCATCATATCGTATGAAACTGTCGCTCATTTAATAATCTCAATGATATAATAATAATAATAATAATTGGATAATTTGTAGAGCGCCGTTTTTGTGAAAAATCACCTCAAGGGCGCTATATGCAATATTAAAATCATTGTATGATTACCTACAACTTTAACTTAACATTCAATCACCATGACAGGTTTCCTTTTAATATAAAAATAATACCAGCCAATTAATTTGTCGTAGAGGTTAGTCGCGCTCTGAAATTACCTATAAGTATTGATTTTGGGTCTCATGCTAACAATTATAATGTTGTACAGTAAATTACACTCTTTATTTTTATGGGTCTACTAATATACGTTTTACTTATATTGTTTCATATTTAGTTAAATTAAAAAACATATTTTTTTAATATATTCTCATTACACTTGTAATCAAAATTTAACATTTCTGTATCCATAGATCTATTTTTTACCTACTTCATAATGGATTGCATCTACATACTGTTAGTATTTTCTATATAATAAAGATATTCTCCTGTATACACTGCATCATGTATCACTTTTATGTAAAAGCCTTTTTAGGCGTATAAATAAATAAATGTGTTGTATTGCCAACCAAAGTGTTAAAAGAGAACATTGTCCTTGGAAATATAGGGTTACTATTTAAGTAACAGTAACAGTGATAATAATACCATTCGTTGGTCGTTTGCATTGAAAAAATTTCATAATAATATGATTATTGGTTACATAGGTTGCCGTTTGTTTGCTTTAGGATATATCCTTAATTTAATAACAATAACATCTAAACATTGTGTGAAATTAACTGAATAATGTAATTTAATAGCAGTGCGTGATGGTATAATAAATTAACACGTAAAAACCAATAATAATATATTGTATCCCACATACAATATATCAGTGACAGTGACTTATTCTTACCCACCCACCGAAATAAATTAATATGTCATTCGAATCACTCAACTTAAAATTTACTGAAACAATGAATGATTTCGAAAAACGTCTTAATAAAGCAACAAATAAACCCGGCCACTCTCAACCTGATCTTAAACTTCTCGGAGGCGAATTTGCCGCCTTTAAGACAAAGATGACGATGGAATTATGTGCCCTTCAAGAGGAGGTGGCTCGTCTGGAGCTCCGAGTGGACTCCATCTACGCCGCTTCAAGGAACCATCTTCTTTTACTTCACGGTGTCAAAGAAGAATCTTCAGAAGATACAAGAATCCTGGCGACCACCGTGCTGTCCGGCCTAGGATGCCCCGAAAAACATTCAAGGACGTGGAATGCAGGAGGTTAGGTCGCCCGAAGCCCAATAAGAGTAGACCTATTTTACTACAATTTCAACGTCTGACCGATCGTAGATCCGTTTGGGAGAAGAAGAGAGGTCTGAAAGGATCATCTCTCCTCCTTACGGAGTCCCTAACCGTGACACGGCAGAGACTCTTCACATCAGTCCGCGCTATTTTTACTAACAACAAATGCTGGACCAGCGACGGCACAATTGTGGTGATGCTCCCTGACGGCACCAAGCGCGCCGTCAACACACAGAAGCAGCTAGAAGCTGCGGCCCCGGCCGCCCTGATGAACAAACCTCCAAAGCTATCTACCAGCACAAACACCGGCTCCAGCTCAACCGGTCCTGATCTACAACATGACAGCTCCAGAATTGGCCTACGTTCAAGAATAAATGCAAAGAAATAGTGTTATTAAGTGATAAATAATTTATTTTTTCCTGCAGATGAACAATTTTTACTTTATTGTCAATTTTGTTAGCTTGATGGATAATTTGTAATAATCTACTTCCAACAAAATAATAACATAAAAGGTAGGTACTCGTACTTTATCACTGATTCTATTGCTAAATAAATAATCTAACAGTCTGCCTTCAAAATCACTTTACATTATCAAGGTATGATATAATTTATTATAACAATGGATACAAACACACTAATGTCCTTTTTTTATATGGATATACTGTTACTAATAATAATTTGGCCTACTTATTTCGATAATTTGAACTCATACTAAAGTTTCTGTACCGCTTCAATTCAAATCATGTGCTTTTATTATTTCATTATTTTATTTATATATAGGTGGTTACATTACTCATAAAATCATCTTCATAGCTTAACTTAATGAATTATATATTATTATTATGTGCTCGTGAATGTAATCTATATAGTACTTACCACTGCTCTGTATATTAAACTATTGTGCATAATAGTGATACTAAACAATAACATGCCTATGTATACTATTATATTAGTACTCAACTAGAAATAAAACAACATCACGCACCATTTATGTGACGTTTATGTGAAGTTTACATTTCAATTATAATATGTGCGCATGTGTGTATGTGCATATAATATGTGCGTGTGCGTGTGTGCATCATCATTTATGTGACGTTTACATTTCAGTTATGATATGTTCGTGGATGTATCTACGTATATATTTATGTGTATATGCTTGTACATGCGTGTGCGTGTATTTGGTTTAAATACGATTTCACCCTAAACTAATATCATTGATGCCTTTTTTAATCTATAATTGCTTTGAACAATGTCTGTAGCTATAGCATATTGAATATTGCACATAGTCATTTTTTTATCACTACACTTCCTTAATTATGTCATTATATCAACAATCTCACTTAAATGTGCAGTTTTAGACTTAATTACATATATACCTCATAAATAATTTGCTGAAACTAGCTATATCACTTGTTAACTTGAAATGAACTAGATCATCGCGCACTGCTTTCATTTCTATATTTTTCTTTTTTGTTATTATTTTTTTTATATACTTTTATTGCTTTTATTTAACCTTCTGTTAAATATTATTATTTCTTCTTTTTCCCTCACATCCTGTGTTATTGTTTTTAGTAGTCGAATTTAATCTCGAAATGGATTGTATAATTCGTCGAATAATCAATGTATTCATTATTCAAAAAATTCCACCCTTCCTTCCTCACACTCTCCTTACCCCCCTTTATCCCAATTTACTGCTCGTACTTGCTGCTCACCTTTCTACTACAGTATCGTATGTATATAATTTCGTACTCGTCATTCATAAACCTCTACATCTTTTTACCTTATATATCTATCAAAATAACAATACACATAAAAAACTTACAATAATTTACAATGATAACTATTTTTTATTAAAACTGTACAGGATTACGTACTAAGACAGAAATATTTCATAATAATATTTATTGAATGACGATTGTTACATATTCGGTATTTCTGAAACTTGGCTTAATAATTCTATTTTCGATCCTGAACTAGCACCAATGGAATTTTATAGCATTTTCAGACGGGATAGATCAAATAACATTTCAATGAACAGCATTAATAACCAAGAAGATTCTCGTCGAGGCGGTGGAGTGATGATCATAACACATAACAATCTTAACGCATACCCTCGCGAAGACTTAGTGTGCAATGCTGAATGCATTTGGATCACTATTCCTCCCTCTAACTATACATCCAAACGTACTATCCATGTAGCTTGTGTATATCTCCCACAGGGTCGTGGATATGAAACAGCTCTCAGTTCATTTCTTTGCTTACTCGCTAATGTAAAAGATCAATTTCCTGATGACATTTTACTCGTAATTGGAGACTTTAATATGCCCACCATAATATGGGAAATGCATGATTCACACTTAACACCTGGAAACTTACTTACACTTAGTTCCTCACTCACTGACACAATGTATTACTCCGAATTAAAACAATATAATCACATAAAAAATTCCAATAACCGAATCCTAGATTTAATCATCTGTAATGAGGAATGCCATGTATCTCGTGCATGCAATCCTCTTGTCAGTGAAGACTCACACCACCCATCGCTTAAAATTATATTACAAATCAATACACTCCCAATTATCAACGCTCCTCCTAAAGTACTTCGCCTGTTTGAAAAAGCCGACTATGAGTTAATCAACCGACATCTATCGATGATAGACTGGTCATTTACTCAAGAAAGTGCAAACGTTGACAAAGTATTTGATCCCTTTTATAACATCTTAAATAATAAAATCAACCAATTTGTCCCCAAACGCCTCGTCAAAAAGAAAAATTTTCCAAACTGGTATTCAGCTCCTCTAATCAAAATCATCAAAGAAAAACAAAAACTTCATAAAAAATGGAAATCCTCTAATAACCCAATAGATTACATAGAGTTCGCTATCAAACGTACACAACAAAAACACCTACAGAAGCATTGCTATAATAAATATATATGTTTAGTTGAATCTAATATTCAGAATAATAATAAACAACTCTGGAATTACGCATAAAACAAAAGTAAAACAACTGGCATCCCGCAAAGCATGCACCATAAAGACGAATCAGGCACCGGCGCTCATCAAGTATGTCAATTATTCTCTAAACACTTTCAGTCCACCTACATAAGCGATATGGGTACGAACAATATCAGCACAATCGATAGTTCTACTTATGTAAATAATGATTCTTCGATTGGGTACATAAATATTGACAATCTAATGATCAATAAATACCTGAAAGATTTAGATGTTAGTAAGGGTGCTGGTAGTGACGGTATCTCGCCATATTTCATCAAAAAATGTGCCACAAATCTTTCTTACCCTTTAACTAACATATTTACAATGTCACTAAAAGAAGGTAAATTTCCCAAAAAGTTTAAAGAAGCTATTATAATCCCTATTCATAAAACAGAGTCAAAAATTAACATTGAAAATTACCGCCCAATCTCAATACTAACGGTATTTAGCAAAGATATTAGAAGAACGAGATATGCTATGTTGGCCGCCGGACCGTAGCCGGAGTACTACCTAATTAGGGTACTTTGAACGGTATCGGGACGTGTACGCACAGAAATCTGTTCTATGTATTAGTGCGGATACCTTAGCGATGCCTTAGCGTAAGCGAAGGTGTGCAGTAGTATTGGTGAACAAAACCGGCGACACTCGGCAAAACAATTCCACTCAGTACGAACTGCGCATAGCACATCTCGTTCTTCTAATATCTTTGGTATTTAGTAAACTTTTTGAGCGAATTGTCTACGATCAAATTTACACAACAATTGTTCGTAATATACAAAACCAACAACACGGATTTCTTCAAAAAAGATCAGTACTAACAAACTTGGTAAATTTTACGGAATATTTAACATGCAATATGGACAATAGAAACCAAGTAGATGTAATCTACACTGATTACTCTAAGGCCTTCGATAAGGTAAACCATTTCATTCTAATTAAAAAATTAAAACAATTAGGCATCCATGGTGACTTACTCCGGTGGCTCACTTCATACCTTTGGAGTAGACTTCAAAGTGTCTTAGTTGAGGGAACAAAGTCCAGCTTCTTCTATGTGCCCTCCGGTGTACCTCAAGGTTCTCATTTAGGCCCATTATTATTTAATGTATATATATATACGATATTCACAAATGTTTTTTACATGCTAATTACCTAGCATATGCAAATGATAAAAAAATATACTTAGTTATTAAATCAATCAACGACTGCATTAAACTTCAAGAGGACCTCAATCGTCTCTTTGTCTATTGCGAATTAAACAAACTTGTTATTAACATCGCAAAATGCAATAAATTAACATTTACACGAAATAAAAATAAAATATCTTTTGTATACACACTAAACGGCATACACATCAATGAATTAAAATATATCAGGGACCTTGGGGTAACACTGGATGTTAAATTAAACTTTATACAACACACTGATGACATAATTAACAAAGCCAATAAAATGCAGGGATTTATAATTCGCATAGCAAAACCCTTCCACAACATAAACACTCTAGATTCCCTTTACACCTCATATATTCGCCCGCACCTGGAACACTGTACACCGATCTGGACTCCTTTATACCAAGCCCATATCGAAAGAATAGAAAGAATTCAAAAAAAAATTTAAACACATAAATTACAAACTAAACTTACACTTCTCAAATTATACCGAATCCATTAAATTTCATAATTTTAACTCCCTCCAAACACGACGTCTAATTTTTGATCAAATCTTATTATTTAAAATCCTAAATAATGGTCTGGACTCACCAGAACTTACCAATTTAATAAATCTTCATATTCCGTCTAGATCAACCCGACAATCTGATTTTTTTTTTTTTTCATAAGACGCAATTACTTGGTGGTTAGAAATTATGTTTTTAAAAATAAAACAATCACTTTGTATTTAACCACGAATATTTATTATTTTACACATCGACCGGTTTCGCTTAGACCAAGCTTCATCAGGATATAATAATAACTAAATACTACGACAGAGTTGTTGGTTATATATAGGTTGACAGACAGAGGGAGAAAGAATATAATTAGACAAAAATAACATTATTTGAAAGCGATACAAAGGATAATCAATAAGTGGAAGGGAGACAACAATAAACATGTAATTACAAGTAAATTTACAAACAATTAATGGTAATAGATTATAAAGGATTTTTTACATTATCATAGAAATTAAACACAATAATAATAGTGGGTATTAATTAAACATCTCAGAACAACAATATATAGTATCATGGGTTGAGATGAATAGCCGGAAACAAGTTAAAGATTGGGCTATAGGGTGTATTTTTTTGATTGGATAAATTAATTTGGTTATTAAGTAAAAATTCCGACATATTTTTATTTAATGATTTCCTAATTTCTAAAGCTTCTAAATTGTCTAATTTAATGCCTAAACTGTTTTTATGTAACATGGAAGTGCCTGTGATTTTATTAAATGTGTGATCTGTTGAGATTAAGTGGTTTGCGAATTCAGAGAAAGCCTTGCCATTTAAGCATCGTACGTGTTCTTTTATTCTGACATTGGCATTTCGTGCTGTTTTCCCTATATAGAAAGCAAGACAATCGTTGCATTTTAGTTTATAGATACCCGAATGGCTTAACTGATCATCTTTATCTTTAGTATTAATTAAAAATCTTCCGATGTTATTGTTTGTATAGAAAGATGGTTTTATATCAGAAGGAAGATTCCTAACACTTAGGTTAGAAAAATTATTTATGAATAGAATCCTACGCCAGTGATAGTTTTGGGTGTCATTGTTTATCGGGGTACTTTTGTAAAGGAATTTATTTGTCGATATTTTTTTTTGTTTCTTATTTAGGATTTTATTGATTAAGTTTGGATCATAGCCATTATTTGTCGCAATTTGTTTAATAAGAGATAATTCGTTTGTAAAATTAGTGTTAGACAGTGGTACGAAAACTAATTTATGTACCATTGAATGAAATGCCGAGTGTTTATGAGAGATTGGATGGTTGGATGTATTGTGGATAGTTGTGTCTGTGTAGGTTGGTTTTCGAAATATATTGAAATCAATTTTATTATTCACCAAAGAGAGTGTGAGGTCGAGAAAATTTAAGGAGGAATTAATGCCAATTTCTAAGGTGAACTGTATTTGGGTGTGAAAAGAATTTATCAGTTGGAGGAAGGCATTGAGTTGTCGATCCGTACCCGACCAAATGCAAATTATGTCATCGACGTATCTTTTCCATATGAGTACGTTTTTTAAGAAGGGGGATTTACAAGAAACTGTTTAAAAGAAATGTTTTAAATTGAAAGTGTTCCCTAACTATTTAAATGGTTACTTCAACCGAGTAAATAGTAAAACAACTTCGGATCATTCAGTGTTCCAAGCTAAAATAGCGTGGCTTAAAGAAGATCTTAAAAGTGCTTACAAAGAACGTAACAACATAAAACTAAAATTATATGTACTACATACGGAGTTAGTACCAACACTTCACCCATTGGAATGGGATGTGTTTGATGACAAAGTCAGACACTTTGCATCATTAAAAGTGTTTAAAAAACGTGAAATTTTAATTAATAAACTAAAAAACCTGTGCCTGACAGACAACTTTAACAAAAACATTCCCGATAAAACAAATCACCAGTTCTTCGACCGAGTACAGAATCTTTCATCTACCCAATTTCTCCCCGAAGAATTGGCTCTTTTATCTAAAGGCCTAAAATATAATCTAAATTATAGTAAAACCAGTTTCAATGATGCTATTGAAAGTATTGCTGTCGACATAGAGACCGCCCTACATAGCCGCCCAAATCCTTTTTTCTATAAAAGTGCTGAGTTATTAAAAAATCTTATTCCAAAATGTAAATCGATACCTACTCCAGAAACCCGCTACATGTTAACTATTCGAAACAAGTTAGAGACTGATAAATTAATTTTAACAACGGCCGATAAAGGCAATACCGTTATTATAATGCATAAATGTGATTATCTTTCAAAAATGAAAGATTTCATCAATAGTGATAATTTTAAGTTCTTACCACAAGATCCAACAATTAAATACCTCGAGAGTGTTAAAAATGCCTTAAATTCATGTAAAACCCCAATTTTTATAGATGAGTCATATAATAAAGTAAAATTTTTGACAAAAAACCCTAAAGTCCCTAAGTTATATGGAGTTCTAAAAATACATAAAACGGACACCCCCATTAGACCAATTGTTGCATGTTGTGAGTCACCAAATTTTAAATTAGCATCTTTTATCACTAATGGGTTTAATAATTCCAAAGTGTTTTCCCCCAAATACACTATTAAAAACTCATTAGAGCTAATTAATGAGTTAAAAGACCTAGTAATTCCGAGTAACAGTAAATTAGTTTCTTTTGATGTGGTCAACTTGTTCCCGAATATCCCAATAACTGAAAGCAAATCTCTAATTAGTAATTTACTTAATAATTCCAAATTGCCACGAGATTTTACTAATGATCTCTCTCGTCTGTTTAATGTATGTCTAAACCAAAATTATTTTAAATTCAACGACACTATCTATCAACAAAATACGGGACTAGCGATGGGGTCTCCGATATCTCCTTTGGTTTTTTTATTTTTTTTTTATATTAACTCCACACAGGAGGCCCTGAAGAAAATAATTTCCCTCAGGGCCTATGTCATCTTTGGGGATGCTGTGTGGAGGGTCTTTTTGTGGAGAGGAAGGAGTGAACATGGGTCTTGAAGAGTCCCATGTTGTAGGAGGGAGGAAACACAGAGGCCGGCAGTTCGTTCCACAGCCGAGCTGTTGAACTTAAGAACGAATCGTAGAAATGACCCGTTCTCATGTGACAAATTTCAACCATGTACAAATGTTGGGCGCGCGTTTGGCGTGTATCCCGACTACGCACCGGTGCCGAAGGGATCAATTACGCTAGTTCCTCAGAGCATCTTCCATTGTAATACCGATAGAACAAGGATAGCATACCTACCTGACGCCTGTGCTCTAAAGATTGCAGTCCGTTTGTTAAGATTGGGGAATCTATCAAACGGACCGCCCGTTTTTGCACAGAGTGAAGGGTTTTTTTCAGGTATTTAGGGGCTCCGGACCAGAGATGGCTACCAAATTCGACAGTAGGGCGCACTTGCGATTTGTACAGGGTCAGCAGTTGTGTGCTATTAAAGTATCTGCGGGCCCTGTACAGTACGCCCAGCTTCTGAGAGGCCAGCTTTACTCTGGCTTCGATGGAGCCCCCGTACCTGAGCTGGTCACTTATAGTTACACCAAGCATATCAATGGAAGGCCTGTTCGGAAGATTGCTTCCGTTGAAGGAGACTAGATTATCATTTAGATCCCTTTAAGACGTAATCAGACAGGATTGGGTCTTTGAAACATTAAATTCGAAGAGATTATTTTTACCCCAGGAGGAAATACTCTCGAGATATCCGTCCATTCTCTGCTTCAAAGCCCTCCGAGCCGTTGGAGTTTGTGTGCCCTTCGGGGGCTTGTCAAACAAAAAGCTACCATGAACTGTACTGTCATCGGCGTAACAATGAATCGGTGCACATGTCAAAAGGTCATTGATGTGCAACAAAAACAAAGTCGGAGACAGAACCGATCCCTGTGGGACGCCAGCATTTAAAGAGTGTTAGGATGAGGTGAAACCGTCAGCAACTGCCTGAATCGACCTATCCCTTAAAAAGTCAGCAATCCACGTACACAGGGATGCGGGAAGTCCGTAAGAAGGCAATTTGTTGACAAGTCCTCGGTGCCAGACCCGGTCAAAGGCCTTGGATATGTCTAGTGCGACCGTTTGGGTCTCACCGTGACGTTTCAGGCACCGCCCCCAAACATGCGACACATACGCGAGAAGATCACCGCACGAGCGGTTCCGCCGGAATCCGTATTGACGGTCGTTGATAATTTTGTTCTTCTCGAGGTGTGTGAGCAGTTTGTCGTTGATCACACGTTCCATCACTTTGGACAGAACTGATGTGATCGCTATGGGGCGGTAGTTGGCCGGGTTGGAGCGGTCACCTTTCTTGGGAATAGGGTGAATGACCGCTTTTTTCCAACCAGAGGGCACAGTGCCACATTTCAGGGACATTTTGAAGAGCTTTGTCAAAACTGGAACTATTTCCGCAGCACACCTCTGCAATACCAGGGCAGGTATTCCATCAGGTCCACTAGCTTTGTTAACATCGAGCCCCCGTATAACGTGGAGTACATACCGATGCCGGATCCTCAGATTTTTCATATTGAAGTGAGGAACCGATGGCGGAACAGCACCTCCGTCATCGAGGGTCGAGTTTTCCGCAAACATTTTCCCTAATAAGTTAGCCTTTTCGGTGGCGGTGTTTGCTAGTGAGCCGTCAGGTCTGGTAAGAGGTGGCAAACGGTGTGTTTGCAAAAACGGTGTGGCAAAGGTGGGTTTGCAAAAATTCCGACCTATTGAGCCCGCAAGCGACCAGAATGCTCTGCTGCCATGCGGGCAGGCAGCCATCTTTTTGCTGATCTGCAGGTCGTGTTTGAATTTTGACCTATTAATGATTCTCTTGCATTCCTTTGCCGATTTGTTGTATGCTGATCTGCTTTCGGGCGTTCGAGATGTGTTGTAGGCTCGGTAAGCCGCGTTTTTACGTCGAACTGCTTCGGAGCATTGTCGACTGAACCACGGCTTTGAGCCCACACCAGTTTCTTTAGTAGTCGATTGTATGAAGCCATCTATCGCCGATTTGATGACTTCACCAATCTCCTGGGAACATCTTGAAGGGTCCGAAGTCCGAAAACAAACAGCTGACCACGGAAAAGCGTTGAAATGGGCCCGCATACCGAACCAATCTGCTGACCTATAGTGCCACACTTTTTTCCTCAGCCTCTCATTGGTTGGTCTAAGGCTAACGGGGATTGATGTCGTCACTAGGCAGTGGTCAGATGATCCCAGAGGCGCTGTGACGTCAGTCTTATAACCGTGTGGCACAGTAGTTAAAAATAGGTCTAACAGATTGGAACGGTGAGTCTGGACATCAGGAACCCTTGTAGGCTCCTGAACCAGTTGCTCTTATCCGTAGCAAATGGCAAAGGATTCCGCCTGTCGGCCAGCCGAGTCCGTTGGGCCTGAAAACTTCAACCATGGTTCGTTATGAACATTAAAGTCCCCCAGAACAATAAACTCGGCCGAAGGGTAGCGGGGCAAGAGATCATCAATAGTATCTCTCAAATGTTTGAAGAGCTCGGAAGTGTCTGATTCGCTATGGTTCGGTGAGCGGTATAGACATGCGTAGAATCTTGCCGTACTGGCAAGATTGACGCGCACCCACATTACGTCGAATCTGGAGTTTTCCAGACTCAACAGTCGTACACAGTTGACGTCAGCTCGACTATAGAGGCAGACTCCTCCTTTGAGTCGGAACTTGCTTGCGAGGGTAAAGCCCGGGCAGTCCAGATAGGAGGAGTCTGGCTATCTGTGTTTCGGATAGGAAAAGAAGGTTGGGACGTTGGGACAAAATATGGTGATGAACAGAATTTAAATTAGTGTGCAGACCGCGAATGTTGGCAAAATTTTCCAACAGTTTTGGTCCGCACCGGGGACGCCTGCTACTCGCCGCTGTAATGATGTTATGTTTGTTTTTATGTATATTCATGATTTTAAATTTTATTTTTTTAAGGGTATGAGGTGAAAGGAAGGTCTGGAAAGGAAAGGTATGAGGGGTGGGTAGGAATCTGGGGTTCAGGCTGTCCAGGAGTGATGAGCGTTTGGTTCCAGCCCACTCACTGCGGTGCTAGGCGATAGGCTGGGAGAGTCCGGCTGGAGAGGGCATCCAATGCGCCCCAAACGCTGCTGCTGGGTCTCCTCCGGTCACGAACCGGCACAACAGCAGTGGCGGGGTTTTTTCACTCGCTGATGGGGCAGCCCACCCTTAGTCGTGAGCCTGAGGGTCGGGCCCCTGTACTATCGAGCGGCCCGGACAGCGGTAACCGGTTGTAAAGGGTCTCCCTCAACCAGCATCTCCCAACCGGCCCGCCACGCAGAAGGTGGGCCGACGCACCCGCCACCAAGACCTGGGTAAACCTTAACCTATGAACCCGGGCACCCCTGCTAAGTCACCAAACGTAGCGAACCACTTTGGGTGACCTGTGGCAGAGGTGTTGGTCATCCAATAAATGGTCCCCAGGGCGGCGGTAACCATTCCCGCCTACCAAATTGAAAATTGGTTGCTGATATATTTATGGATAACCTAGAAAATAATATTTTTTCTTGTAAATCCCCCTTCTTAAAAAACGTATTCATATGGAAAAGATACGTCGATGACATAATTTGCATTTGGTCGGGTACGGATCGACAACTCAATGCCTTCCTCCAACTGATAAATTCTTTTCACACCCAAATACAGTTCACCTTAGAAATTGGCATTAATTCCTCCTTAAATTTTCTCGACCTCACACTCTCTTTGGTGAATAATAAAATTGATTTCAATATATTTCGAAAACCAACCTACACAGACACAACTATCCACAATACATCCAACCATCCAATCTCTCATAAACACTCGGCATTTCATTCAATGGTACATAAATTAGTTTTCGTACCACTGTCTAACACTAATTTTACAAACGAATTATCTCTTATTAAACAAATTGCGACAAATAATGGCTATGATCCAAACTTAATCAATAAAATCCTAAATAAGAAACAAAAACAAATATCGACAAATAAATTCCTCTACAAAAGTACCCCGATAAACAATGACACCCAAAACTATCACTGGCGTAGGATTCTATTCATAAATAATTTTTCTAACCTAAGTGTTAGGAACCTTCCTTCTGATATAAAACCAGCTTTCTATACAAACAATAACATCGGAAGATTTTTAATTAATACTAAAGATAAAGATGATCAGTTAAGCCATTCGGGTATCTATAAACTAAAATGCAACGATTGTCTTGCTTTCTATATAGGGAAAACAGCACGAAATGCCAATGTCAGAATAAAAGAACACGTACGATGCTTAAATGGCAAGGCTTTCTCTGAATTCGCAAACCACTTAATCTCAACAGATCACACATTTAATAAAATCACAGGCACTTCCATGTTACATAAAAACAGTTTAGGCATTAAATTAGACAATTTAGAAGCTTTAGAAATTAGGAAATCATTAAATAAAAATATGTCGGAATTTTTACTTAATAACCAAATTAATTTATCCAATCAAAAAAATACACCTGTAGCGTCGATATTAATCCATTGAATAATTAATAATAAAACGCTCGACCTACTTAGGTACGTACTTGCTACTTAGGTACGTATTTGCAGCCGAAATCAAAACAAAGCAACCTACCTGTTTCAAGACCTACTTGCATACTCGCGACAATACTAACGCGCACTCAGTCCGGGATACTACGAGAACTCGCCAGAAGGTTCGAGTCTACGGCCTATGCTTAATCGCCGCAATGTCGAAGGTTCCCGAAACACACAGTCTGTGCGAGTGCCTAGAATTTAGTTGCCATCCATCTACCTACTGCCGTCGTCGGCCGAGTAGTATAAATAAGCCCGACGCAGCGAGTCAGTCAGTCAGTCATAATTTTGCCACCAGTCTACAAGGTTCAACGAGTGATCACCCGCGTTCTTCTTACTAGCGCGAGGGACACGTACCCGGCTTCGCCCCTATCATCATGGACTCTATCGGGACATCATCATAGCGCCTCGGCCACGTCCGCGGCCAGCGCTACTCGGATTACAAGCGCCCTGGTTCCAGCGTCTCTGACCAGCGCTTCTCCTACGCTACCATGACCACCACGAGGACACGCAGCATCCTCACTGGTCACGCCGTTCCCGTTCAACCGCCTATAAGGTCCGTCGCACCTTCGGCCGTCTCGTCAGCACTGGAGTGCCTGAAGACCTACGTTCTTCGCCAGTGCCTGACCTCCATCGAGTCCCGGTCACCAGCGCCCGGCGTCGACTCACTGACCCGCGCCTGACCTGCCAACACATCACAGCAGCAACCGGAGTATTCTACATTTGTCCTACATCATCTCCTCGTCACGGCAACTGACTCACCAATAAACACATGTGCCCTTCACAACCTTCTTTCATTTCGTGCCTCACCATTGATCCCCAAAGTGGTGACCCCGACGTGATCTGCAGCCCGACGTGATAGTGTTACCCCGACTCACCGGTAACCCCGTCTCAAAATGGGTGATCAGTAAAGGCAGCACGGAGCAGCATGCACCAGATCATCTCCGCACAAGCGCGGATAATAGTGCCACCATGGTTATCTGAGTGAATCTTCAACCTGTGTTGTGAACATGTGTTTGGCAAAATATTTTATGAAGTGTCACACTTAAAAGACGTTCGTCTCCGAGCTATTTCTTCTATCGCAGCCCTCAGCAAAGCTGCTGGGAAGGGGGTGTCTGTAGCGTCGATATTAATCCATTGAATAATTAATAATAAAACGCTCGACCTACTTAGGTACGTACTTGCTACTTAGGTACGTATTTGCAGCCGAAATCAAAACAAAGCAACCTACCTGTTTCAAGACCTACTTGCATACTCGCGACAATACTAACGCGCACTCAGTCCGGGATACTACGAGAACTCGCCAGAAGGTTCGAGTCTACGGCCTATGCTTAATCGCCGCAATGTCGAAGGTTCCCGAAACACACAGTCTGTGCGAGTACCTAGAATTTAGTTGCCATCCATCTACCTACTGCCGTCGTCGGCCGAGTAGTATAAATAAGCCCGACGCAGCGAGCCAGTCAGTCAGTCATAATTTCGCCGTCAGTCTACAAGGCTCAACGAGTGATCACCCGCGCTCTTCTTACTAGCGCGAGGGACACGTACCCGGCTTCGCCCGTACCATCATGGACTCTATCGGGATATCATCATAGCGCCTCGGCCACGTCCGCGGCCAGCGCTACTCGGATTACAAGCGCCCTGGTTCCAGCGTCTCTGACCAGCGCTTCTTCCACGCTACCATGACCACCACGAGGACACGCAGCATCCTCACTGGTCTATATCGTTCCCGTTCAACCGCCTATAAGGTCCGTCGCACCTTCGGCCGTCTCGTCAGCACTGGAGTGCCTGAAGACCTACGTTCTTCGCCAGTGCCTGACCTCCATCGAGTCCCGGTCACCAGCGCCCGGCGTCGACTCACTGACCCGCGCTTGACCTGCCAACACATCACAGCAGCAACCGGAGTATTCTACATTTGTCCTTCATCATCTCCTTGTCACGGCTACTGACTCACCAATAAAACACATGTGACCTTCAACACCTTCTTTCATTTCGTGCCTCATCACCATTGATCCCCAAACACCCTATAGCCCAATCTTTAACTTGTTTCCGGCTATTCATCTCAACCCATGATACTATATATTGTTGTTCTGAGATGTTTAATTAATACCCACTATTATTATTGTGTTTAATTTCTATGATAATGTAAAAAATCCTTTATAATCTATTACCATTAATTGTTTGTAAATTTACTTGTAATTACATGTTTATTGTTGTCTCCCTTCCACTTATTGATTATCCTTTGTATCGCTTTCAAATAATGTTATTTTTGTCTAATTATATTCTTTCTCCCTCTGTCTGTCAACCTATATATAACCAACAACTCTGTCGTAGTATTTAGTTATTATTATATCCTGATGAAGCTTGGTCTAAGCGAAACCGGTCGATGTGTAAAATAATAAATATTCGTGGTTTAATACAAAGTGATTGATTTATTTAAAAAAAAAAATCTGATTTATTTTATTTACCCTCTTGTAGAACAAACATTCGAAAAAATTCCCCAATTCCTCGTGGGTATATGTGCACAATATAATACAAAATTTTACAACATTGACATTTTTGGTAATAACCTTAAAAAAATATCGATATGAAGTAATGCGTACGATCGATTATTAATATAAGAGTATGGAATGTATCGGGAACATCTCCTATCATCTTCCTATTTTCCCCTTCCTCTCCCTTTCCTAACACTAAATTAATTTTAAGAGACTAAAACTTCATTTTTAATGCACTTTAACATAAGAAACTTCTGTGGCTTGACTTCATTTAACTTGTATATTTATATCTATCATTGTATATTATATAAAAGCTGTTTGTTTCTTACAAAATAAATAAATAAAAAAATTATAGGAATTGTTTAGCTCGGCCCAACAGGAATTTAACTTCATTTTTGGCTCATTAGATTTGATACTAGGAAAATCTTCAATAATAAAAGACCTGCTGGTACATATGAATGTTTTTTCAACACACCTTTTGTATTCTGAAAATCTTACATCCTTTGGTTTTAATTTTATTTGAGTTAGAGGAATATTCATTCTCAAATTCCTAGACATTAACAATTAAGTAGGTGACGTTAAGTTGGCTTTAGGCGTGTTCCTATAATGTAATACAGCTATATAAGGATATTTATTTGTTTCTCTGCACTTTTTTTCCTCTAAAAAAATATTTTTTACAATTTTTACAGATCCTTTGTCTGACCATTAGATTGTGAATAATATGGACTAGTAACTAAATGTTCTACATCCTAATCATACAAATATGATTTGAATTCTACAAACTGAAAAGATACTAATGACATTCGTATACTCGTACCATGACGTGCAAAAATAGATAAAGTTTATTATTACATTTGTAGATATGGAATCTCTAAATAGTATAAAATAAAGTCGCTTTTCGTGTCTGTCTGTTTGTGTGCTTAGTTCTCCTAACTACGCAACAGATTTTAACACGGTTTTCACAATCGTTTAGAGATTTTTTCCAGAAGGTTTATTTATATATAAAACATGCATATTATATTTATAAAACGTAAAGAAAGACGTTTTGTAATCAAGTAAAAAAATATAATTTTCGGCGCTTACATTGCTAACGCTGACTAAACCTTAGAAGATAAAACAAAATAATGTAAGAAATAATTGTATAAAAAAGCCCACAGAAAAGTTAAATAAGGTATATGCATTGATGTATTATACTAGATTAGCCCTGTCTAGTTAAATCCATTTTAAAAATGACCTTACATAGCGCGTACGTCACAAATGTGGAGATGAACTTAACAACCCAACTCTGTTTAAACTCCTTATACAAGCGTTCAAACTCGTAAGCGAAACAACGGAGAATGTGTTGTCAGAGGTGTTGTAATATGGTCATAAAGCCAACAAGAAACTAACACTTGGCCAAGATCACCCCTAATGGGTGAAAGCCAAAATAAATAATAATAAATAAAACTAACACTTACAGCAAGTATTATATGCTGAATTAGGGTTGAATCTGGAAAAGAATTGATAAAAAACACAAAATGATTTTTATTTATGTTTTTGAATTCTATACAGGTCCTATAGAACCAAAAACGTTTATTTTTTTATTATTGTGCATAGGTTTTTTTTTTAATTTTCCATAGTATTTATATAGAATGGTATATACTTATTGAAGAAAGCAATCACTTTGTGACTTGACCATTTTATTTTCTTTGGTTTTATGCCCAGACGGGCTTTTGCATGCATTTTAAAACAGAATATATCTAGTAAGCTATCAAAAATTATACAAAATAATTAAAGCTGATGAATATAAAATAATATTAGTAAAACGTTTAACAGTAACATAAAAATAAATAATTTAATAGATAGAGACTAGAACAACACTACGTATCATTAAATAATTATACTACTATCATTAAATTAAAAGTTATTTTGTCTTTAACCACTTTGTTAGAATTAAGACATTGTGTCAACTAGTTTATTAACCTTCTTCTAGATAATTCACAACAATACGAATATACACATTACTAACGTGTTTGAATCAGCTCCTGCTAAAATATTAAAAAATAACTAATTTAAATAGATCCTGATCATAAGTAATACGTTACTCTAGTGCTAATTTAGTAACAGTGCAGTGAAAGTAGTGCATTACTCCACATACGTGTTGTGTTAACTCAAAACCTAAGTTTATTAAAAATAATCCGCCATTACCGCTATTAGGTATGTAACGGACGTACTGCTCCGGGATCGGACGCGGTCGCCCCATATTAAAATCTGCTATTTTTTATTTATTTATTTATTTATGTCTATTCTTGAATACACATTTTACAAATGAATACAGTGGTTTATATTGTAGTACAGAGAAAAAAAGTACAGAAAAAAGGTATAAAAAAAATAAAAAATAAAGAACATAGGTTGATATTTGTAAAACTGTGTGTGGGTGAAATTGTATGTTACATGAACACCTCACTAGGAGAACCTGTGCTGAGGTGTTTACGTGTTTGTGATTAAGTGTGACATGTATTTATGTGTTGTAGTAGAAAGTTTTTTTTTTTTTTTTTTTTCACAGACATATATTGAAACATGAAAACACATATTTACATGTGCGTGTATGTATTTTCGGATAATTCTTGAAGAATGTGTATAATATTTAATTTTACTTATCATATTTTGGTTATGTTTGGTTTGGAATTATAAGCTTTTGAATAAAGTGAATATCTTGATTTTTTATCCAGGCTACGATATGTTTTTTGAGAAAGTTTGTAGGTGTATTTGTAGTCATTAGTTGTTTCAAAGTAATGGGCATACTGTTAAAAAGTTTGGTTGCGTAGTATTGAAAGCTATTTTATGTTGCTATTTTCCTTAACTTTGCCTGTCCTTTTAATTAAAAATACTGCCGAAATATGTAAAACTGTTAATATTTAAAACCAAGAAAAAATGAAATATGTAATGTCAATATGAAAATACAATAAATGTAACGTCGGAGCTTGGCTAGAGGAACACGGGCAGAGATATACTGTGAGAGCTGGTGATAATAGCATTTTTAATTCGGGCACGATTATGAGAATTGTGCCTATACGAGAGGGAATGTTCGGCCCCGGCCCGAAGCGAGGGGCCGTGCGCCATCATGACGTGTGAGATGATTTGCCGTCATAACGTTCCACAGGCACAATTCTGAGAATCATGCCTGAACATAGAAAGGCCGTGGTCGCGTTCGACCACAGGCCCGAAATTACCGGCCGAAAGGCGGTGAACGGACCGGCGGCGCGCCGCGATCGCGTCACAACACGGCTACGGATTCCAGGAATCAAAGAGAAAGTGGACCCGTGTGAGCGTCGCGCGCCCGCCGGCGGCCTATAAAACGGGCAACAGGCCCTCAGAAAGGCAGATAGCCAGCAACACTCATCAGCTCTACAACTCTCTCTGCTCTGCCTTCTACCTCGCTCCGACTTCTGACTCTACTCGCCTTCTCTTCTTCTGCCCCTCGCCTCACCCCAGACCTCCCTGCCTCTACGACCAGACCCAGACTCTACAACAAGGACAAGAATCAGCATCGGACCAGCTACAACGGCTACAGAGACGCCCCGCTCTTCCCCTCGACGCCACTGAAGGACGACGCCTTCCGCCTCCACGGATTGGGATCACCGGCCCCTTTTTACAGTCTTGTGTGTCACACGATTACGTCTGATACAAGGTACCTAATACCACCGAGCGTGACTTACTACTCTAGTGTGACTGTGTGCGTGTCCGTACTAGCCGCTTAGCGCAAGTACTCACTCCTTCCCGCCGACACAAGTTAGGGCAGCTAAACCCATTTCGCCAGCTACTTTATCATGGACTCCTGCAATACATATGCATTCATCACATTAGCAAACAATATTATACGTGATTTAAATACGATCATCATGGATCCCACTAATGAATTTACTAAAGAACAAATGGGTAAATTAACGCCTCAACTCTCAGTGCTACTAGGCAATATTAGTTTGGTTTTCTTGAAGGTGAATTGAATGCCTACAAGAAGATTTCACCTAATCATTCCAAAAATTTGTCAACTACCAACATCGAAACGGAACGACTAACAGGAATTTGCGAAACTTTGAATGAAATGGACGAGAGAAAATCGCGATCTAAAAATGTAATAATGTTCAATGTTACTGAAAGCTCGGTTAATTCTCAAACTGCAACAATGAGTGAAGATCGGAATAATGTCAAGAATATTTTTAACAATGCTGATAATGTAGATACCTCGCTAATTAAAGTGTATCGATTGGGTAAGAAGGACACTAATAAAACACGCCCCATCAAGGTCGAACTGTCCGATAAATATCAAGCCAGAACTGTTCTACAGAAAAAAGGAATACCGTATGGAAATGTAATTATCAAGACCAAGAACGACTTAACAATGCTTCAACGGCAAGAAGTACAAAACTTGTGGAAGGAGCTGGAGGATCAAAAAAGCAAGGGAGAAAATAATTTAATTATCAAATATATCAACCATAGACCCAAAATTATAACAATTATACCAAAAAACTTATAACCGCGCCACGTTTACATCTTCTACCAGAACGTCAGGGGTCTTCGGACTAAACTCAGTGACTTTAGAACTAATGCACCCACCATCACACAGGACATCATCATACTCTCTGAGACCTGGCTGGAACCATCGATATACTCAGCGGAGCTCGGTCTACCTAACCACAGTATCTACCGAGTTGACCGAAATCGGAACACCAGCTCCAAATCAAGAGGAGGAGGCGTCCTGATAAAAAAATAAAAAAATTTCATCGAAATTATTAAAAAACAAAAACAATGATGTTGAGCAAATTTTTGTAATGTTAAACGAAAAATCAAAAAAAACTATCATCGGATGTGTATATATTCCACCAAATTCTAATATAATAATGTATAAAAATCACTGTGAAGATGTCGAGCTACTCAAATCTAACCACCCTAATCACAATATTATAATTTGCGGTGATTATAACCTACCTAATTGTAAATTTAATGATTTGGATTACTTACCATTAACGGCGTGCGAGAGAGAAATCTTAGACATGTCGAACTATTTAGGTCTATTTCAATGTAACAATGTGCCGAATTGTAGTAATCGGACACTTGATTTAATTTTTTCTACTGATGAGGATATAAAAGTCTATGAGTCAGCCGAATCCTTTGACCCAATTGATAATCACCACCCTCCACTTACAATACTAGTACCTATTACAATAGAGTGTGACCCCCTAATTAAAAATTGTAGTCGTAATTTCATTAATGCTAATTACCAGGACATTAATCATGCACTTAACAAAGTAAATTGGTCTGTTCTCAAGGAAGGTGATCTCAACTATAGCGTAGAACTATTTTACTCTCAACTGAATAGTATCATTTCCGACACAATACCTCTAATTCATCATAAAGTACGAAAGTATCCGATATGGTTCAGCAAAGAATTAATTCAGTTGATTGTTATTAAAAAAGAAACGCATAAAAAATATAAAGAACACAGAACGATTCCCAACTATTTGGCATTCAACAATATTAGAAGAGATTGCAAAAAAATGACAAAAAGATGTTATAAAAATTACATTAATTCGGTTGAGAACACGATACTTCATGGTGTAAAATACTTTTGGAAATACACAAAATCAATGAAAAACAATGATGCTGGTAATATATTTCTGGAAATATACGTTACAGACAAAATAGCTCCATTAAAATTTATGAAATTGTTAACATGTTTGCTGATTACTTTAAGGACGTGTATGAACCTGATATTCCAGATGACTTAATTCCTTACTTCAATTCGGTTATAAATTTACACTTATCGCAAATACACATTGATATTGATGACATTATAATCTGTATTAAATCACTTGAACCCAAAACAAGCTCGGGACCTGATAAGATTCCTTCCATCTTACTTAAGAATTGTGTCCAAAGTTTATCTGTTCCGCTTAATATACTGTTTAATAAGTCACTCTCCACAGGACACTTTCCACAAATATGGAAACTTAGCTACCTAACTCCTGTATTTAAAAGTGGTGATAAATCCTTTGTTGAAAATTATCGGCCTATCTGTATTCAATCGTCTATACCTAAACTTTTTGAGAAATTGATTCTTAAGAAAATCAGCTTCTTTGTAAACTCTTGTATCGCAACTTGTCAACACGGCTTTATCTCCGGCAGATCAACTTTGACTAACCTAACATTATATGAAAATTTTATTTCCAATGCACTTGCCAACAAACAACAAGTTGATTCTATATATACCGACTTCAGTAAGGCGTTTGATAAGGTCTGTCATAAAATCCTCATTAATAAACTTTTGAAACTCGGCATTAATGGAAACCTTTTATCTTGGTTTAAGAGTTACTTACTTAGGCGTCAGTTAACTGTCTGTATTAATGATCATTTATCCTACATGTTCGAAGCTACACCAGTGGCGTACCCCAGGGTTCGCATCTTGGTCCTTTACGTTTTAATTTATTCATTAACGACGTAACAAACATATTCACCCGTGTTCTCATTCTAATGTTCGCTGATGATATGAAGATATATAGAATTATTGACAATATCGAGGACTGTCTAACGCTTCAATCTAATATTAATAGCTTTTACGATTGGTGTCTTAAAAACAAATTAACTCTTAATGTAAAAAAATGTCAACTTATGAGATTTCACAGAAAAAAAAAAACCCATTGTTGTTCACCTACTTTCTCAATAATCACACCTTATTATCTGTTGATGAAATAAGAGACCTTGGTATAACCTTTGACACTAAATTAACATTCATTAAACATATTAATAATATAACCAGTAAAGCAATGCAAATGTTAGGATTTGTCTTACGGATTTCAAAGGATTTTAAAAATTTAAAAACTGTCAAATTACTTTACACTTCACTTGTTAGAAGCCAACTAGAATTTAACACCACCATTTGGAGTCCTTATTACAGTGTACATGAGAATTCACTTGAGCGAGTCCAACATAAATTTTTACGTTATATTAATTTTTAATTGGGAATATTCATCGAAAACATTAATTACCCCTCTCTGTTACAATTATTGGGACTCGATACATTAAAAAAAAGAAGAATTTGTTTTGACCTATTTTATTTATTTAAAATCGTTACCAACCTGTTGAACTCCCCTGAACTTCTTTCGTTAATATGTTTCCATGTACCTAGTCGATCAGTTCGTTTCAAATTACCATATCATGGCAACAATACAGGATCTAACGCTGAACTCAATTCCATAATAATTCGCCTACATGTACTTGGTAATAAATATGTTTTGGATGAATCTATAATCATTGCTAGTTTAACCTCATACAAACACTACTCAATTAAAACTGTATGTCAGCGCTTCGCAGATTGACTATAATCAAATACAGTTTTAAAGTATTAATTTATCCGGGATTTATTGTATATGAATTCTGTATATATTTATATATATATATTGTTGTATTGTATTTATAATAACTATTTCTATTGTTCTCTTTTATGTATTTTATATTTATATTTTTTTAATCTATGTATATTCTGTATTCATATGTAAAACAATTGTTATTCTTTTGTAAAAGCCGCTATAATCGGCGTTAATAAATAAATAAATTATTGAAAACTAACCTAAGTACTAAACGACTTTACATTAAACATAATGTAAGATAAACATAAAGAGAGAGATAAATCATATACTATTGCGTGTTCACAAGCGAGCTGAACCACGACTTATTAAGAAATATTAGGTTGCTTCGTTCCATTCCCATTATTCGTAGTTCGGCTCGCGTTCCGGTTCGCAAATGAATAAGCAGCAACGATGAGGACAGAGCTTCAGAGAGCGTATCGGAGAGGGGTGAGGGGGGGGTGGAGGTTACATGATTACAATACATACTTATTTATTTATTTACGCCCGTTAAATAGGATTTTACGTGTTATCTACGGCATTCACGCACATCGGTTGTTGCAATTCTGGTAGAGGAACAACCGGCTTGTCGATTACAGAAGAAGTTACTTGTTTTCGATACTATCCACGAATATGTCAGCATCATTGAATTAAAAATAATTTTTGGGGATCAAGTCTTTTAGCACTTCTGCACTTTGATACTGGAATTTTCGTGGAGCTACGAGAGCTGTGGTGTACCAGCAAAAAGATGGCCTCGCGATGGGATCGCCCACCAGCCCGGTATTAGCTGACATATTCATTGATAGTATCGAAAACAAGATATTTGAATCTAAATCCCCTTTATTAAAAAATATTCTTTTGTGGAAACGGTATGTCGACGATATAATTTGTATTTGGATGGGCTCAAACCATCAAATCAACGCCTTCCTATCACTCCTTAATTCCTTCCACACAAAAATCCAGTTCACACTAGAGATAGGCATAAACTCCAACTTAAATTTTCTAGATCTCTCTTTATCCATTATTAACAACAAAATTAGCTTCAACATTTATAGAAAACCTACATTTACCGACACTATAATACATAATACCTCCAACCACCCTATGTCACTCAAACACTCCTCTTTCCATAGCATGATTCATTCATTCAATAATTTTCAATATTCAATAATTTTTCATCAACAACGGATATGACTCCGATCTAATTGATAAAATCCTCTCAAAAAAACTTCACCGAATCACAACAAATAAATTCCTATATAATGCCCTCCCAACTATTAATAATAATAATGCTGCCACCCAATGGCGTAGAATTTTGTATATAAGTGAATTGTCTTCCCTTTGCATATCTAAACTTCCTTCAGAAATAAGGCCGACCTTCTATACTAACAAAACTGAGACTTAGCAAAATTTTTAATTAATTCTAAAGACAAAGAGGATCAATTTAACCACTCTGGCATCTATAGACTAAATTACAACGATTGCCCAGCAACCTATATAGGTAAAACCGCGCGAAATATAAATATTAGAGTTAAAGAACATATCAGGTGCTTAACAAACACAGGTTTCTAAGAATTCGCCGAACATTTAATCAATACTAACCACAAATTTAATAAAAAATACAGGAGTTCAAATAATTCATAAAAATAAAACAGGAATTTTTTTTATAGGAAGTTTCTTTATTCAATGAAATTATTAGTTACATGCATTGAGGAATTTTTCGACCACCATGCTAGGCACATGCCCGTGTTATGGTGGTCGAATACGCTACACTTTTCCAATAACATTCCAAGTGTGTGCACGCCAAAAAAAATGCTCCACTAAAATCTTTTTAAATTCATAGTTTATAAATCGAAATAATCACAAAGATATCGATTAATATAAAAATGTAAAAGAGTAGTGTACTTTCTACTACCTTAATCAATCTAAAACGCCCTCGAAATACTCTTTTCAAGTGATTTTAAAATCTGTGCAGTGATCAATGCTAGTTATTGTCGCAAAATAACTAACAGAATACCATACCTGTCAGTTTAAAAGCTGGTAGCACTTAATATACGAACATTATCACACTATTTGATAAGTGGGCCGTAGCCTGGATAATAACGTCGATAGCGTCTCCCGTTTCGGTAGCGGCCACAGTTCTCAAGGAGTGGAGTTCAATCCTCGGTGAAAGCAATTATTTTTATTTTTTATTAAATTATAATAAGACGAGAGACTCGCTAACTTTCAACGTATAACGCCATCTAGTGAGAAATGTGCACAATACGTCCGATTTAATTCTACAAAACCGTGCAAACAAAAATACTACGATGACGGTAGCGAACTATCTAGATGAACTTAAAAATGAAGCTTCCAAAATTCAAACAGTCAAGGATCAAAAAACAAAAAATACTATAGAACTCATAATAACGAAGTTAGAAGATGCAATTAAAACATAAAATCTTTCATTACAAGACAAAATTATCAGATTACAAGAAAATATAATCAACAGTGACAGAAAATATATCAGTAATTTAGAAAACATTAAACATGATATTAAAAAAATAATCTTACCTGAAACCTATGCAGAAAAGGTAAAAAAACACGAACCAGTTGTTATCATATAACCGAAAAAGAAGGATCAGGAAAATAATGAAACAAAGAGTGAAATATAAGTCAATATTGACCCAGCAAATTTTGGAGTTACCGGCATGAGAAATTTTAAGGATGGAGGGGTTATAGTAGAATTTAAAAATGCCACAGATATTAACAAGGTTCATGATGAGGTGATAGCCAAACTGGGAGATAAATATGAGGTAAAGATTCCTCAAACAAAAAACCCATCCGTCAAAATTATTGGTTTATCTGAAAAATACAGTTTTGAAGAAATAGAGAGAAAAATAAAAACTCAAAATGAGTCCATCTGTGAACAAAGCTCAAAAATAAAGGTGACATATATGAAAGAAATAAAAAACTGAAGAAATCAAACAACTTTTATTATATATGCTGACGTCGACGGAAAGACTTACGACAGAATGTTAAATGCAGAAAAAATAAATATTGGATGGGACAGATGCAGGGTCTTTGACAATTTAAATATTATGAGATGTTTTAAATGTAATGGGTTCAACCACAAGGAATTGCAGAAATCTAAAATCTTGTCCAAAATGCGCAAAAAATCATGAAGTAAAAGATTGCACGGATGAGGATATTCAGTGCATCAATTGTATAATGACAAGTCAAAGATTAGGACTGAAACTAAATTGTAGTCACTCAGCCATGAGTAAGGAATGCCCAATTTATAAAAGAAAACTAGAAGCAAAAATGAGCGGATTTTTTTTTTTATAAACAAAAGTTACGAGAAAGATGAAATTATATACTTGAACATAAAAAGCATGACAGCACATTACGAAGAGGTCAAAATACTTTTAGAAGAGAAGAAACCTTTTATGCTTATGATGAGTGAAACACATGTGACTGAAGATATCCAAGATAGTGAAATTATATTTGATCATTATAATACCATCCGTTGTGACTCGCATAGCAGACATTCAGGAGGAGTGATGATTCTCTTAAGTAATAAAGTTCCATATGTAGTGATATCAAATCACCAACATTCAATTCAATTCAATTTGTTTATTCCTTTAAAAACATTACAAAATTACATTTTATTTCGTTTTTAAGTACATTTGTAAAATGGTATTACATAATAAGTAAGCGGTGTATAAACTATACCAGCATCAATAGAGCTTGCCTTTTAAAGGCAGCTACACCGATGCTAAATATGTCGATATCCGAATTAATTCTGTTCAACAGCAAGACTGCTCTCCCCACCGGCATGACCATTGGCAAGTTAGTCCTGCAGGCCCGGAGATAAAACAGTCTATGCTGTCGGTGACGGAGATAACCATCAGGAACATAGAGACTAATACTCTCCATGATAGTTGGATTTTCAAACCATCCACGAATCAGTTTGAAGAAGTGTGATACAATATGCACATCTCTTCTGACCCGTAGATGGTTCATACCGAGCATCCCCAAGAGAAAGTCAGTAGGATAGAGCCACGGGTAGTAGCCATACTCCCTCAGGTAGAGGAATCTCAGAAATTTCTTCTGCACTTTCTCCAACATGAGGGAATACTTCACCTAATGTGGGCTCCAAACCACCGACCCACTCTCAAACCTACTCCTAACCAACGCAATGTATAGCACTTGAAGAACCCGGGTGTCTCTAAAATTCATCGCAGTGCGTAGGACGAAGCCCAGCATTTTCAGTGAAGCACTACACGTTATTTCGATATGAGTATGAAATGTCAGCCTACTATCAAACATGATGCCAAGATCTTTCATAGTGGAGACACGTTTTAAACATCGGGCATTCATGGTATACCGGTAAAACCAAGTATGACGTGCCCGTGTGAAAGAAAGAATGAAACATTTAGAAACATTGAATTCGATCCGATTCCGTTTACTCCAGTCAAAAATTCTATTAATGTCTGATTGGAGTCGAATGCAGTCTTCTAAAGTTTTAATTTCCAAGAATAGTTTTAGGTCATCAGCAAAAAGAAGTGACCTGGAATGCAGAATATTTTCTGTAATATCGTTAATAAAAATCAGAAAGAGGAGCGGTCCTAAATTAGAGCCCTGTGGAACGCCTGAGAGCACAAGGAATAATTTTGACAAGAATATTCCATGAGATACAAATTGCTTTCTTCCAGTAAAATAACTTGCAAAGAATATGAGAAACAGTAAAGAAAAACCTATAGTTGACAATTTATTTAATAATATGTCATGGTTTACGGTATCAAATGACTTCGAGAAATCATTATATGAGCAATCTACTTAGTAGCCCTTATCTAAAGATTTGGAAACATAATCTGTGAGTACCAGTAGGTTAGTATCTGTTGATAGACCTTTTCTAAACCCATGCTGTTCCGATATTAAGAAAGGCTCTACTTGAAACAGCACATGTTTATGAATTATCGATTCGAATAACTTAGCCGGGGCGGAAAGTATTGCCACTGGCCTGAAATTTTCGACAGATGTCTTTGATCCACTTTTAAAAATAGGAAAAATTTTTGAGACTTTCCAGGAATTAGGAAATATACCAGTATCTAAAGATAGGTTGAATACAAAACTTAGTGGCATTTTTAAAAATTCAACACATCCTTTTAAAAAAAATACTGGAAGAAAGTCTGGCCCAAGTGAATGTGTATGTTTCATGTTATTAATTGAAGATTTAACATCTGATTCGTCTATATGACTTATATCAATGTTTTGGGCTCCCTTCACATTCATCTTGGAAGCAGAAATGGGATTTAGTAATGGAGGCTCATTACTGTACACTGATTGGAAATGAGCTGCAAATGCATTGGCTACATCCGCTCCTCTAACTTCCCGATCACCATGCATCATGATGTCTGTTATACCACCATCCTTGCGCAGTGATTTTACGTAGTCCCAAAATGCCTTGGGATCATGTTTGATATCACTCTCTATTGAGTCGACATACGTTCGGAATGCTATATGAACATTTCTTCTAACAACTGCTCTGAGGTTACTAAACATTTCATACTCATTTTGGTCACCAGTAGCTTTCCATTTTATATGGTGAGCATGTTTTATCTCAATGCTCCTGATAGTATCTCTAGTGAACCACTTCGGATATCTACGTCCACCTCTGTTGGGAGGTTTCCTAGGGAAGCAAGCGTCAAATACATTATATATACATGAATAAAAATGGTGTAGCACCTCATTAACGGTATCGAATTTAGAAAGTTCATGCCAATCCAATTGGCTTATCATCTGATAAAGTTTGACAAAATCACCCCTACCAAAAATCCATCCCCGCAAAGTGCCGTCTGTAGTTTTAGGTAATTTGGTAGTCTTCGGAGGCTTTTTACAAGAATACCGGAACTCTAATGCGGGGTGATATTTATCCTCATATACGAGGGGAGAATCGCTATGTATGACATTTAATTCAATGTTACACAAAACGAGATCCAACATTCTCAACTCAGAATTGGGAATACCATTATTCTGGGTGAGCCCAAATACTTCGCATAAAAAATTGAGGTCATTTTCAACATCCTTGCCGCTACGCGCTGAATGGATGTTGAAATCTCCCAAAACAATAATATTCCTTCCTCCGAGAAGATCCACGTTTTCGTGAAACTTATCGAAGAATAGTTGATATGTTTCCAGAGTTGATGCAGGTGGAAAATATATTACACATATAAAAGTAACAAACAAATCGATTGTAATTTGTATCCACAAGTCTTCGATGTCAGCTTCCAGATCAGGCATGTGTTCGGCCTTAAACTTAGTATTGACAGCCAAAAGGCAGCCTCCGCCTTGTCTGTGGCCACTACCACTATCTCTGTCTTTTCTGAACACTTGAAAACTGTCATCGAATAACTCCTGGTTGCACACACTGGAGTTCAGCCAAGTCTCAGTGAGCCCTATTACATCTATATCGGACGCTTGTTCATTATAATTTAAGAATGACTTTATATTGTTTTTGTTTACATCTTTCGCTACTATTTACTACTATAAGAAATAAATAAATATTGTTTGCGTATAATGTTAATCCGTGGATGTGACATTAATAAACTATTTTGAAATTGTCCACATTCACGGAACTCTGCATTGTGTACCTAGCTTTAAGATTGTCAAATTCCTTGAAATGTAAAAAATGTAACTTGTAAAAAAATAAACAATAAACAATTGGCCGGCGGGTAGCAAATTAGAAAGTGTGGGGTCCAAGGCTGGCTGGTACGCTCCAACGGCTATAGAAATCCGACCAATGAGAAGCCATAAACGGTCCGCTGGACCTTGGCTGACCTTTTTTTATGTGCCGTTGCCGAGTCGCAACTTTGACAAAAAGCAGCATTTTTAAATTCTAAAGCCTCTTTCTCCATTGGATCACCCTCGCCTCGGACCTCCGCATCTACGAGCTACCTGCCGCTGCCCCTTTCTGCCAAGTTCTGAGAATTTTATTGGCCTTTCTCCTTCAACTGAAGAATCCTGCATCGACAAGATTCCGGCGGGCACCACGTGGCTTAAGAAGCTGACATACTTAACTGCCTTTTTAAAGGCAATCTTTCATTTATTTGCATTTGCACAAAGTCGTCTATATACCAGAAACGTCCTTTTCAGGACGAGGTTCAATTGATTTGCATTTTGCACAAAGTCGTGTATATTCCAGAAACGTCCTTTTCAGGACGAGGTTCAATTGATTGGCATTTACAAAGTCGTTTGAGTCGTGTAACTAACCCCTATTTTTTCAGTCTGTATGCACACGACATTTAGTCGGGTACATAATTGGTCCTTCGTAACCGGGTTCAACACTACTTCACGCCTTCTGGTAACCGGATTCAACACGCCTACACGCCTTCAGGTCATCAGGTCTACACGCCTACACGCCTTCAGGTCATCAGGTCTGCACGCCTACACGCCTTCAGGCCTTCAGGTCCACACGCCTACACGCCTTCAGGTCATCAGGTCCACACGCCTACACGCCTTCAGGTCATCAGGTCCACACGCCTACACGCCTTCAGGCCTTCAGGTCCACACGCCTACACGCCTTCAGGTCATCAGGTCCACACGCCTACACGCCTACACGCCTTCAGGCCTTCAGGTCCACACGCCTACACGCCTTCAGGTCATCAGGTCTACACGCCTACACGCCTTCAGGTCATCAGGTCCACACGCCTACACGCCTACACGCCTTCAGGTCATCAGGTCCACACGCCTACACGCCTTCAGGCCTTCAGGTCCACACGCCTACACGCCTTCAGGTCATCAGGTCCACACGCCTACACGCCTTCAGGTCATCAGGTCCACACGCCTACACGCCTACACGCCTTCAGGCCTTCAGGTCCACACGCCTACACGCCTTCAGGTCATCAGGTCCACACGCCTACACGCCTTCAGTTCATCACGCCTTCACGCCTTCTTGAAGGATGTCACCTACTCTACGCAGCGGGCGCGGCGTTTCGAGCTCCTCAGAGACATCCCAGCCCGCCCCCGCTGTCCCCGCTGCTCCAGATGGGCCTTCGCCACCTCTAGACTTGGGCCCACTTACCTCGGGCTCTTCTGAGCATGCTGTCGCCAACCGAGGTCTCGATGTTGCCGCGCCCGCGGTCCCGGCCCTCCTTGCCACGGGCCCCGCTGTCCCGGCCCCCCTTGCCACGGGCCCCGCTATCCCGGCCCCCCTAGCCCCGAGCCACGCATCTATCTGCTCCGATGATGTCGCTTCGCCTGGGCTTACGTCAACCGATGACACCGTCCAGAAGTTACGTCGAGAAATGCGTGCCATGCAACAACAGCACGCCCAGCAGATCGCAGACCTGCTGGCGGCCCTGAGGCCTGTGCAACCAACCACCGCGCCGGTGATCGTCCCGGCCACGGTGTCCTACGGAGTAACCACGCCGTTGATCGTCCCGGCTGCGGCGTCTCATGAAATAACTACGCCGGTGAACATCCCGGCCCCTACCCCGGCATTCGTCGGAATGCAGCCGGTAGCTTGTGTCGGCCACACGGTATCGAAGCCTACCGTAGTCGAGCGACCCGTGTCTCACGGGGGTACAATGCCAGCCTACAACTCGGCCCCAATCATTACGCCCGTTTACGGCTATACCGACGGCATGCAACCGGCACCTGAAGTCGGCCACACGGTATTGCAGCCTGCCATAGTTGAACGACCTGTATCTCACATCGGTCACCCACAGCATGCGCCTCCACTATTTGCGCCGGGCCCTGATCTACAGACACACCTTGCCGCATCGTACAGTGAGCCGCGGCCTGTCAACCTGCACAATGGGCAGCCTGCCAGTCTGCCCCATGCGGATATACCTACTCAGCCAGGGTATAATGTGCACCTCAATCGGCAGCTCCATCCTGGTTACCAGCATCAAACCTCCTCCAGCCAGGAGTTCTCACCAATCTTTCCACCACCACCTACTGCCGATGAGACTTCTCGACACACAAGTGAGTGGGCACACCAAGGCGCGGACTCCGTGGCGCAACTTGCTTCTGCAATTACAAATGCAATTCGCGCCTCGCGATCCGAGGATAGCCCCCGTCCCTCCGTAGAGGATGACATAAGAATGGCTGCCCTAATAGCCAGGCAATCTACCGCCAAGGACCTACCTTCCTTCTCGGGGGACCCGCTCGAGTGGCCAACGTGGATGGCCCAATATTCACAATCCACGGCCACCTGCAAGATGACTTCGAGCGAGAATCTCATTCGGTTGCAGCGTGCACTGAAGGGCAAAGCCCGAGAGGCCGTCGGCCCCCTGCTGATGGATCCAACGCAAGTCCCTGAGATAATTGCCGTCCTTGAGCAGCGATACGGCGGCTCGGGTTCAATTGCTGCCTTGATGCTGGAGAAGGTGAAAAAACTGCCGCATCTCACCGCCGAAGCATCACTTGAAGACCTGGCAGATTTTTCTGGAACAATCCAGAACCTCGTGGCGTCGTTGCGAATCTTGCGGACCGACGGGTACCTCACTAATCCTGCCTTGCTGTCTGACGTCACATCTAAAATGCCGTGCACGTTGCGACTAGCCTGGTTGGCGGAAGTGCGCGGACAAACAGTTCCCGCCACCATAACTCAGTTCGCGGCATTTTTGAAAAGTTTTGCAAACGCGATCCCCTTAAGCGGAATGGTTGACCCCGCACGGTCTGCACGTGCCCCGCGCCGCGAACAAGTTCATGCAAATGTGCCCGCTAACTCAAGAGTGAACAATAAAAACAAAAACAATAGTGAAAACATTAATTGTGCGCAGTGTGGCGGGAACCATAAAACTCGTGAGTGCCCGGCATTCTTTGCGAAATCAGTTGATCTCCGCTGGGAAACAGTGCGCGCGAGTTCTTTGTGTCGCAAGTGCCTAGAAAAACACTATACCCGCGAGTGCACCTCTAAAGTGTGGTGTGGAGTAGGAGGCTGCCGCGCCCCTCACCACAGGCTGCTACACAACCCCGCACCCGCTTCCGCGCCAGTGAATACCGTCGTGAGTGGTGCCGTCAATCTATGACGCCAGAGTACGGATTGCCGTGTACTACTGAAGATCGTGCCAGTAGTACTGAGCACTTCGTATGAAAATGAAGCTTCAGTGTTCGCGCTTCTTGACGAAGGCTCCACGGTAACCCTCATTGATGCTGACACTGCGGCACAAATTGGCGCGAGCGGCCCAGTCCAGGGGCTAAAAATTCATGGAGCAAAGGGAATGTGCACATCTGACTTGCACTCCCGCCGGGTGAAAATAACCATAAGAGGTGCTGGTAGCAGTGATGAGTATCATATTACGGCTCACACAGTGACTGACCTCAGTCTACCGGAGCAGCGTGTCCCAGGAAGACGCGTCACCCCTCGGATACTGATCGGGCAAGACAATGCTCATTTGATAGTATCAAGAGACGTGCGGGAAGATTTCGGCACCACGCGAATAGTGTCGCGGACCGCACTAGGGTGGATTGCCCACGGTGGTACCGATCCTGGCAGCGACGGCCCAGCTACCACCCTGGCCCTGCAGATGGAGACAGCCGCAGACATCCGCCTGAGAGAGTTGGTGAAATCCAACTTTGCCGTCGACTCTCTCGGCGTAACATCTGCGGCCAGAGTCAATGCGAGTGAACTCAAAGCCAGAGCCCTGATGGAAAAGACCACCCGTCCTCTACCAAACGGCAGGTGGGAAACCGGGCTATTATGGCGAAACCCGGAAGTCACGTTGCCCGACAATTACCACTGTGCCCTGAAACGTTTACAGTCCCTCGAGAGAAAGCTGGCAGCAGATGCAAGCCTAGCAGCGGCCTATACTGACAAAATGGGTCAGCTGGTAGCTAAAGGTTACGCCAGGAAACTGTCTGATCGCGAGATGTCAACACCTGCCCCTCGGAAGTGGTATCTCCCACATTTTGCGGTGCTCAATCCAAACAAACCCGGAAAGATTAGAATAGTCTTTGATGCTGCCAGTCGATGCCGAGGGACTTCGCTAAATGACCAGCTGCTCACCGGTCCTGACCTGCTGTCTTCTCTTCTTGGGAACATCCTTCGCTTTAGAGAAGGGACTATTGCCATAGCAGCCGATATTCAGGAGATGTTCCTGCGCATCAAGATAAGGAGGGATGATCTGCAGTCACAACTGTACCTGTGGAAGTCACCAACATGTCGCGAACCTGACACATACCAGTTGACATCAATGATGTTCGGGGCCACATGCTCGCCGAGTAGCGCCCAGTACGTACGAGACAGGGTTGCCGGGGAATACGAACACGAGTACCCGGCCGCCGCGGCAGCCGTTCGTTCCAAATTTTATATGGACGACTATTTGGATGCGGTAGATACTGCTAGCGAGGCTGCCGCACTAGTACAAAGCGTGAGTGCCCTTCTTGCAAAGGGAGGGTTCCACTTGACGAACTGGGCCTCTAACAGTCCGGAAGCCATTGTTGACATTCCTTCCGGAGACCGGGCGAGCTCCACAGTTCACATCAGCAGCGGGGACAAAGAGATGGAGCGAGTACTAGGGCTAGTGTGGGACCCATCCACTGACTGCTTCCTTTACTCTTTTCAAAATGCAGTCAGCCCCGAAGAATCTGTACGGCCCACCAAGAGGCAGCTTCTCTCCATCGTAATGAAGATCTTCGACCCGGTTGGATTCGTCGCGTGCCTCACAATACGGTCAAAGATCTTGCTACAAGCTGTGTGGCGGTCGAGTGTTGGATGGGACGACTTGATCACCCTTGAGCACGCCGAGAGATGGAGAGATTGGCTAAGCTTGCTTCACGAGAGCAGCGTTTCGGTGCCAAGGCGCTCCCTCCGGCACAAGCAGAGCAGCGTCACCTTACACCTATTCTGCGATGCGTCCGAACAAGCTTGCTGCACCGTCGCATACTACACAGAAGACGTGCAGGGAGTTTTACACGCGACATTCCTAGCCAGCAAGTGTAAAGTGGCTCCACTAAAACCCCTCTCCATTCCCCGTCTTGAGTTGCAAGCCGCACTCATGGCGGCTAGATTAGCCAAGACCATCTTAAAAGAAAGCCAGGCTTTAATAAACCGGACTATCTTCTGGACAGACTCTTCAACCGTTCTGTGCTGGTTACGTACTGATCCACGCGCCTACTCTGCATTCGTGGCAAACAGATTGGGTGAAATAGATGAGATGACCAGCATACCTAACTGGAGGTGGGTGCCGACGAAGTTGAACCCCGCCGACATCGGAACACGTGACGCTGAAGTGCCTGATCTATCACCAAAAGGAAGATGGTTTTGCGGCCCTGCATTTCTTACTGCACCTGAAAGCGAGTGGCCAAAGGAGCGATCTCCCACCAAGAGACCCGACAACGACGTATTGGAGGTCAAGCCCCATTATGTAGGCCTAATAACCACTACAGGAGAGGCGTTCCCCTTAATCGAACGGTTCTCATCTTGGAACCGGCTAATTCGATCTACAGCATGGATACTCCGTTTTGTCAGGCGGTGCCGATTGGGGTCTCACAAACCCGCCGAGGGCACATTACGAGCAGAGGAACTGAAAGAAGCAGAGATCAGATGGGTCAGGAAATCCCAGGAAGACGCCTTCGCAGCTGATCTGCATACCATACGACATGGAAAGGCGCTACCTGCTGGCAGTCGTCTTAATTCCTTGACCCCCTTCCTCGGCCCAGATGATGTCTTGCGGATGAGTTCCCGATTACGAGCCCTGACAAAGACCACGAGCGTGGCCAAGACCCCCATCATATTGGATGGCAACGACCCGTACGCTCGGCTGCTGGTACGCCACTACCATGAGAAGGGAGACCACCCTAGCACCGAGAAGACAGTGGCGGAGATGCGCTGCAGTTTTTTCATTCTACGGCTCCGCACTATCAGCCGGAAAATAACACACGACTGCCCCACTTGCCGCATACGAAGAAGCAAGCCCTCTCCACCATTAATGGGGGCGCTACCATCTTACCGCCTGTTACATCATGTGCGTCCCTTTACTCACTGTGGGCTGGACTACTTCGGGCCAATGGAGGTCACAGTTGGCAGACACCGGGAGAAGCGCTATGGGGCAATTTTTACCTGCCTTTCCACCCGCGCTATTCACCTGGAACTTGCTGTTACGTTGACTGCCGACTCTGCCATTATGGCCTTGCAAAGAATGACCGCCCGAAGAGGTCAGCCCGAAGTTCTGTACTCGGACAACGGAACGAATTTCCATGGAGCAGACGCTGAGATCAGGGAAGCCTTGGATTCACTAAAACAAGATTCTAGAATTATGGACGCCATGGCTACCAAAGGGATTGAGTGGCGTTTCATACCGCCACTCAGTCCCCACATGGGGGGAGCCTGGGAAAGACTAGTACGGTCGGTGAAACGGGCCTTGAAAGCTACCTTAAAGGAAAGGGCGCCGAGGGAAGAGACCCTGCGCACAGCACTGGCAGAAGCTGAGTTTGTTGTCAACAACCGACCACTGACTCACGTCTCTGTTGACCCACGAGATGAAGAGCCCTTGACACCAAACCACTTCCTTCTGGGGTCAGCCGGAAAGCGCCCCCATTTGTCCCTGTATGACAAAAAAGAAGAAGAGGTATGTCTCCGCCGCCAATGGCGTATCGGGCAACAACTTGCAGATATGTTCTGGAGGCGCTGGCTCCGAGAGTACATCCCCACTATGGGCGCCCGACAGAAGTGGCACCACCCGGCCGAGCCCATCAAAAAGGATGACCTTGTGGTGATCATGGATCCTGCGCTACCCCGGAACAGTTGGCCGCGCGGCCGAGTCATCGATGCAAAACCCGCCGCTGATGGTCAAGTGAGGACCGCCCGCATTCAAACAGCTTCCGGGATATATGTGCGGCCAGCCGTTAAGATCGCCGTACTGCTGCCAGCCCCAAAATCCACCACTCCAGAACCATCTACAACACGGCCCGTCCAACTGCGAACCAGGGGTACCGGTCGTCCAGATCGTCGAAACACTTCACGTCCTCCCAAATAGCTTGGCGCAGAGGGCTGCACCGGGGGGAGTATATCGGACGCTTGTTCATTATAATTTAAGAATGACTTTATATTGTTTTTGTTTACATCTTTCGCTACTATTTACTACTATAAGAAATAAATAAATATTGTTTGCGTATAATGTTAATCCGTGGATGTGACATTAATAAACTATTTTGAAATTGTCCACATTCACGGAACTCTGCATTGTGTACCTAGCTTTAAGATTGTCAAATTCCTTGAAATGTAAAAAATGTAACTTGTAAAAAAATAAACAATAAACAATTGGCCGGCGGGTAGCAAATTAGAAAGTGTGGGGTCCAAGGCTGGCTGGTACGCTCCAACGGCTATAGAAATCCGACCAATGAGAAGCCATAAACGGTCCGCTGGACCTTGGCTGACCTTTTTTTATGTGCCGTTGCCGAGTCGCAACTTTGACAAAAAGCAGCATTTTTAAATTCTAAAGCCTCTTTCTCCATTGGATCACCCTCGCCTCGGACCTCCGCATCTACGAGCTACCTGCCGCTGCCCCTTTCTGCCAAGTTCTGAGAATTTTATTGGCCTTTCTCCTTCAACTGAAGAATCCTGCATCGACAAGATTCCGGCGGGCACCACGTGGCTTAAGAAGCTGACATACTTAACTGCCTTTTTAAAGGCAATCTTTCATTTATTTGCATTTGCACAAAGTCGTCTATATACCAGAAACGTCCTTTTCAGGACGAGGTTCAATTGATTTGCATTTTGCACAAAGTCGTGTATATTCCAGAAACGTCCTTTTCAGGACGAGGTTCAATTGATTGGCATTTACAAAGTCGTTTGAGTCGTGTAACTAACCCCTATTTTTTCAGTCTGTATGCACACGACATTTAGTCGGGTACAACATCGTAATTGTTTACTAAAACGTTAGAATAAAATAGAGAACATTTAGTTTTCAGTCCCCTAACATTTTGGTAAAAGAAATGAAAACTATTGTACTGTCAACTAGGTTTAATATTTGGTAGCCGTGGTGTAATTACCTTATTGACCCATTCTTTTAAGAACGAATGCTTAGGCCAATGCTTAGACTGCAGTAATTCTGCCACTGCTGACCCGGGTACACCGATTTTAAATGATGCATATTCTCCCCTCGTTTTGATTTTTGTTATCTTAAATGAGGAGATACTGACAGATTTACTTATTGTTTTGAGATGCGATGTTAAGTCATCTACTGTAGTGTCTGGATGCAAGGGGTAAAGATGGAAGTATTTCACTTCCTCCTGGTCCTTTTGACTACCTCGTACGGTGATGGGACGCCGTTTACGATTACGATTAATCAAAGTCCAAGGTTGACTTCCTGGAGTTTGACGTAAGCGTGGTGCATCTGCTTTAGCTCCATCGGGCGGGGGCGGTGCATCCACATCAGTTCCGCCGGCCGGTGGCAGCGCATCACTATCAGATGGCGTGGAGGTAGGCGCTGTGGAGGTAGACGCAACGGGTGTCACATCAGGAGTACTTCGGGATGAAGCATAAGCTGAAGAATATTGTCCCTTGTCTGAAGCGTTACTCGTTTTTTCCCCTCTTTGGGAGGCTTTTGCAGCCTGCAAGCGGGTTATTATTTTTCCGACGGCCAAACTTGTAGCGTCATCTGAGGTACGAGTCGGTTTAGTAGACGGGGCGACGTGCGGGGGGAACGGAACGAAGGGACCGGCCCCGGCAGTTGCAGTTGTATTGTCTGCGGTAGTAGCGAGCGAGAGCGGTGAGGTGGCGGTGACGAGGGGCGCTGGCGGGCCGAGTGTGTCGCCTGTAGCGAGAACGGAAATCTTGTGCACACATGTATAGGTAACGCAACGAAAGAAGGAAGCAATAAAAATGCTTAGAATTGATGTATTGGTCTATCTGTGTGAACGTCAAGCGCCGCCCACTAACGCGATAAGGCTCTCTGTCTTGCTTACGCTCACTTATTGTAACTAGTTAGAAGAGAGGCAAGTTTTAACAATACCGTTACGGGGTATACTTACGGGGTGTCCTATTCATTCAGTTCGTAATTTGATTTAAACATACGTGCACCTACATATCGCAAGTGAAATAATTACCAATTTTTGAATTTGAAATAATAAATAGTTTTCATCATTTTTAATTCGAATTAGTAGATTTACAGAGTGTTTTTAAAGTGTGCAAGTGAATATTTATTTTGACATCATGGAGTCCTGTTACAAAACGGGACGTGGCAAATCACTGAATGGACAAAGTCGTGAAATTTTATTCCGCGTGTTTAATTATTTTATGCATAATATAAAAAACGGTGGTCAATTTTTAAGCATGACTGACTTATATGATTTGACGTCTAAGGCAACTGGAGTATCGCAGACTAGTATTCGACGTATCGTAACTGGAGTGGCAAAGGAAGCAGAAACACAACCGTCATCATCGTCAACTCAACGACCAACCTTCAGCACACCAGGGAAGAAACGACGCAGACTATCAACCAAATCAGATGTAGATGATTTCGATAAGGAAGTTATTAGAAGATGTGTGTATGATTTTCATTTAGTTCATAAGTCTTTGCCAACGATGAAAAAGATTCATAGAGTTCTGAAAGGGGACATCGACTACGCAGGGTGTATAACTACGTTAAGGAAAGTTGTTCACAATTTGGGTTTTCGATGGATACTTACACTGATGAATTCACAATACATCTTGGGGAATCAGATGAAGATACCTCCGTTGGATCATCTTTGGGATCTTCAATCAGTGGGGAAATAAGTGGTATAGGTGAACTTTTAGATGATTCTGACTAATGTGCTAAAGGTCCAGTGGGATAGTTTTTATCGTAAATTATTGATATTATCTCACTGTTCTTAAAAATTTTGTTGCTTATATTTTCATTTCATTTATATACTTTTTATCTCCATCATAACTTTATTTATACTATTTTTTTCTCATGTTAAAGTATTTTATCATGTTAATATGTACTGCCTTTATTATTTATGTAAAAGCCCTCTGGGCGCAAAACAAAATAAATAAAGAAACAACTAACAAATTAATGTTCTCCAAAACGAGCTTGAAAAAAAAATCATTTGTCATATACTTGGTTTATAAATGTGTAAAATCTATTACTTAAGAAATTCTAAAAATTATAGTACTTTATTTAAAATTAAATATCTAGTCATATAAACATTGGTAACTCATATGTCATAAATATATTGGTTTATAAATGTGTACATTCTAATTATACAATTATAAATGTTCTCTAAAAAATGGTATGGAAAGAATCTCCTACTTATGATCTCACTGAAGAAACCACTCATTCACTCTGAATGCAATTATTGATGTTTTCCGAAATGACCCTGTAAAAAAAATCACATCTTTGCGATTCTTTCAAAGACATAAAGAAACCATCCCTTCGTTAAAATAGATAAATAAATATTCTAGGAAACGATAAAATTTTGGAAATGTGGGTTAATTATACTTCTAGGAAATATATCAAATTAACATTAAACATGCTTGTAAAATAAATATTTCTGGTCAGAATAATAATTATTCCCCGAAAAACAATTAGGTATAAATTCCAATTGCCGTAATTTCCGTGAATTAGGGTCATTATCGATGGAAGTTTGTTATGTACAGCATTCTTACATAAATGACTAAGAATTGTTAGCAATACCATTGTCTTTTTTAAGAATACCTACCCATTTGAATTCAATCCTTAAAATTATCACATTAGTTTAGAAAAAAAAATGATAAACTTCAATATTTCAATAACGATGTCGTAAAACAAAATAAGTTTTATGTGACCGACTTCAACACGCTTTGGCTTAGAGTTCTCAATTGTGAAATAATCATCAATTGTTTTTTTTTTCAATCTTAAATCGAAACACGCTGTATGTAAGTTTTGCATCTGTGTGAGTACTGTGATGAAGCCAACTTAACTTGCGAGACCTATACCTGCAACCGCAGTTTCACTATTGTACAAACTACCGACAATTATTGGTGACGTTTTTAGAATATTTTTAACAATATTCAACTCACTAGTTAACTTGTCCACTTTAGCCGAGAGAACTTCGATGGCCATCGTTAGCAAACGAAGCGCATTCGTTTCCTCGTTGATATCCATTAGGATAAACTTGTAAATTATTTAATAAATTAAAATTACGGCGCGCGGCGAAAAACACGTACGTCCTGCCGGCGAATTTAGAAGAAGGTACATGAAAAACATTGTTGGATTTTAGCCATCAGCATTAAATCAGGAATCAAGAAAGGTGTATATACTGTTATTTATAGATCACCAAACACAAGTAAATGCGAATTCTTAACATATTTTCAAATATGGAGCATGGAAAATTTGCAAGATGAAAATATTAACATTATAGTTGGAGATTTCAATATAAATGTTAAAGCAAATGCAGACATATACACAAAAAAACTGAAATCTATTATTCAAACTGCAGGTATGAAACAATTAGTTAAAGATTTTACACGAATTACTAATACCTCTAAAACATTGATTGATCTGGTAATCTCAAATAAATTTAACCTATGTGTTAATGTATTAGATAAACCTAAAATTACTGACCATAATATGATTCAAATTCTAATAAATAACAGAGAAAACTACAACTCCAGTAAAGAAACACAAGTAATAACATTTAAAAATTACAGAAGATACAATAAGGAACTCTTCATTCAGACCTTAGAGACTATTGATTGGAATGAAATAAATCAAATGGAATATGACAAAAAAGCTGACCAGATGATATTAAACATTAAAAAATCCATTGATTAAGTAGTTCCTGAACAGAAGATACGTAAAGGAAACAATAATAAATAGTTCACAAAAGAACTACGCATAATGCAGCACGATAGAGATACATTTTAGAAGAGAGCACGCCTTACTAATAGTACTATGGATTGGAATAACTACAAAAAATTGAGAATAAATACTCTAAAGACATAAAAAGAACGCATAATGAGTATATAAAAAATAAAATAAACTCGGAAGAAGGGGATCCCAAAAAAAATTGGAAAAGCATTAAAGAATTAGTACATGGAGATAACAAAAACGACATAAAAATTGTAAACTTCCCAAAAGATATAAACGAAGAAAACATGGCTAATAGCTTTAATAAATATTTCATAGAAAGCATCACTTAAATTAACAAATTAATACCTAACATTGTTTTCAACTCCACAAATGATAATAACAACTCAAACAAAGAATTATTGGTCTTCAGAAAAATAACTGCAGAATATTTATTTAATATTTTAAACAAAATCAAATCAAAAAATAGTGCAGATGGATTAGTTAGATTAGTTTAATAAAAGATGCTTTTCCAGTAAATGGATCTACTCTATTAAATATTATTAATCAGACATTTGAAGAGGGAAAATTTCCACAGTCATGGAAACTATCTACCATCATGCCGGTCCCAAATGTTAAAAATACCAGAAAATGTGAAGAATTTCGACCAATAAACACCTTACCGAAATATGAACAGATACTTGAAGTGATAATAAAAGAACAAATATTGCAATACTTAGATGAACACAATATTTTATACCAAGAACAATCGGGATTCAGATGTAATGATTCTTGTGAAACAGCGTTAAATGTAATTGTTAAAGAATGGAAAGAAGGAATGAATAGTAATAAATTTATCTTAGCAATATTCTTGGATTTTCAAAGGGCATTCGAAACTTTAGATCGAGAAATATTGATAAGAAAGCTTAAAAAAATTGGTTTCTCAACTGTAGCAACTAAATTAATAAAAGAGTATTTGAAAGACCGAATACAGGTAAGAAAAATGAATAATCAATTTTCAAAACCAATGGAAAATAAATTAGGAGTACCACAAGGATCAGTCCTTGGACCTATACTATTCATACTCTATATTAATGACATGGTGAAAATATTTTCAAAATGCAAAGTACGACTATTTGCCGATGATACACTAATATATATAATTGGAGAAAACTATGAAGAACTAATAAATATTTTAAATAATGAACTAGATAATGTATCAAGATGGCTAAAAATAAATAAGCTTAAATTAAATACAAAAAAAAAACAAAATGTATGGTAATTGGTTATAAGAAGACATCCAGTGAAAGCAAAATCAAAATTGATGGTGAAATTATTGAAAATGTTACCGATATAAAATACTTAGGAGTTATAATATATTCCAAACTCAACTTTAACAAACATGCTGAATATACCCAAAAGAAAATTGGAAAAAAGATATCTTTTTTGGGAAGAATTTGCCAAAAACTGTCCGAAAAAACTGCTATCACCATTTATAACTCCATTATTGCTCCACATTTTAATTACTGCTCATTTATCTTATCTTTTTTCTGTGTAACGACCGAGAACAAAATAAATTTCAAATTCTCCAAAATAGGGCAATGAGAACAATACTCAGACGAAATAGATATTCAAAAGTAAATAAAATGTTAAACGAACTAAATTGGCTAACGGTGAAACAGATTTTGACCTTGAACACGATGATATTTGTACACAAAATACTAGAATAATAAACCATTCATACCGAAGTACCTGTTTCATTGGATATCGTACTATAGAGTCTTACCCCCAGAGATGGAGTTCTATCCTCGACCGGCACTTTCGTGCGGCTAGCATATAATACACTATAACACTAGTACCCAAGTCTACAACTCACATATAACTCAAATATAACTCACATATAACCATATATAACACCTATGTGATTAAGTTTGTTTATGATTAGATTGTGATTTACAGTATCAAACGCTTTTCTTAAGTCTAAAAATATAGCTAGTTTTTTTATTTCGATCAACAGATGTGAATAAATTTTTTGTCAGATCGAATATTGCATCTTCAGTGCTTAATTTACTTCTGAAGCCAAATTGATTTTCGGACAGAATATTGTTTTGTTCTAGGTATTTCATAACTCTATTTTTAGGTATTTCATAATACATTTTTCAATTATTTTTGAAAGGTTTTAAACTAAGGAGATAGGTCTGTAATTGTCTAATTTGTGCGTGTCACCCGATTTGTGAATTGGTATTATAGTGGAGATTTTAAATTGTTCTGGGAAATACCCGTCTTTTAGGGATATATTATAAATATGTTGCAAAGGAGTTAAAATATATTGTTTTATTTTTTTTAGTGTATTACCTGATAAATTATCAATTCCTGAAGAATTAGTTGGTTTTAGGCTGTCAATGTGTTTTTCTGTTTCATTTATTGTGATAGGTGTAAAATATTCTAATGAGTTAATTGAATTGTTTGTTGGTACCAAAAGCAGAGATGAGTCAACGAGCGATGTATTAGCAATCTTATTGGATGATTCAAGTACTCGGTCTACTACATTTGTGAAGAAGTTGTTAAAGTTATTTGCAATGTCAGATTTGTCAGTTATAATATTGTTATTTATTTTCACCTCAGTTGATGCAATTCTTTTTTATTCGTTATTTCGTTAATAATATTCCACAATTTTTGGTATCATTATTTGCATTATCAATTTGTTCACCATAGTATTTTTTTTAAAACACCTTTATTAATCTATTTAGTAAATTTCTGTACAGTAAATATTTTGCTGGTTAGATGATTCCTACACAAACTTAATTTTAAAAAACTATACAACATTCCATACCACAAGACATCTTAATCAAAATGACGGTATAGTGATCTTCGCGAAAGATTCACTAAACTCCTCCATAACAGAAATCTATATAACAGAAGCAAACTGTATCCAAATCTCCATTGGACCAGACCTCTCCATTTTTGCAATTTACAGACCTCCATGTTATTACAAACTCTCCCCTTTCTGTACCTCCTTAAATAAACTTCTTGAAAAAAATAAAAAAACACAACAAACTAATTATTGCAGGTGATATGAATATAAACACACTAAACCTACAACCAAAAACCACGGAATACTTAAGTCTATTTACTCACTACGGACTTAAATCGACAATTAACTCACCAACAAGAATTACGTCACACACTGAATCCTGCATAGATCATATATTTGTTAAAACAAAAACAAAAAAATCTTCATCCATTATTCGCTCAACAGTCACAGATCATTTCACAACTACACTAAGCATACATCACAACAAGAAACAAAAAGAAGAAAAAAACAACACCGTGCAAGACAAAACAAATTTTAAGTCCCTAATAGCGGATATACAAAATGAATCTTGGTCAAATTTTATAAATGAACTAGACCCAAACAATGCCCTGAACACATTTATGTATACGCTTGAAACCTATATAACTACACACACTACAAAAAATCCCCCCAAAATCTACACACACAAAGAGATTAAGATAACCCCATGGTTCACGAAAGGATTAGTCAACAGTATTCATGAAAGAGACACGATGCACATGCAAGTGCGCAAATACCCAAATGATAACAAACAAAAAAATGACTACCTATTATATATAAAACTTTAATTTAACAAGCCAAATACAAATATTACAAAAAAGAAATAAAATCCGCCAAAAATGATCCCAAAAAAATCTGGAAAATCGTAAAAGATATTACTTACTCCAATCCGAAAAAAGACTCAAACATCAAAGAACTGTCAATAAATGGAAAAAAAACCCTAGCAAAGAATGAACCTAGTAAAATAGCAAATTTCATTAACTCACAATTTGCAAAAGTTGGCTCTACCCTGGCTGAAAAAATTCTTCTAAAAAACGGCACATCAGAAGACTCTCTAGCCAAACTATGCTCTACCGTACAACCAAATCATACGTTTAATGTCCATAAAGTAAGTACTAAGGAAATCTCGGATTTCATTATTTCTCTCAAACCAAATTGCGCGGTGGGACCAGACAACCTTTCCAATCATATACTGATTAATCTGCGAGAATACATACTTATACCTCTTCAACATATTTTCAACCAAAGTTTTAGCCTCGGTATTGTCCCCGATTACCTAAAAATATGTTGTATTACTCCAATACACAAATCGGGAGACAAAACTATTATTTTAAACAATGTGCAAACATATTTAACTCTTTTTTTGCTAATGTCGGAAAAAATCTTGCGAAAAATATCCAAAAATCTTTTATCCCGGAAAATCATAATAATGAAAACTTACAGGAACGTAATATACTCTCAACGTTTGAAACAACAACAGAATGTGAAATCATAAAAATAATAGATAATATGAAAGGAGGTTCGTCTCCCGGTTTTGATTCTATTACGGCACATATGTTAAAATCTATGAAACCTTATTTAATAAAACCAATCACTCATTTAATAAACTTAAGTTTAACAAAGGGAATATTTCCAACGAACTACAAAAATACAATAATCTCACCTATTTACAAATCTGGAGATCCACATCAATTAACAAATTATCGACCAATCTGTTTAATTTCAAATATAGGAAAAATCTTTGAAAAAATAGTAAAAAAACAATTGGTCAATTTTCTAGATAAAAATAAAATACTACACAAAAACCAGTTTGGATTTATAAAATCTCTCAGCACACAAGATGCTACTGCTAACGTAACTTCATACATTTAGGAATCTTTAGATAAAGGTAAAAAATGTGCAGGTATATTTATTGATCTCGGGAAAGCTTTTGATAGCATATCCCATAAGATTCTACTGAACAAATTGAATAATATAGGTATAAAAGACAACGCGATTAAATGGATTTCAAACTACCTAAAAATAGACCACAAGTCGTAAAAATAAATAATGTTAATAGCGATAAAGAACATTCTGACTTTGGAATCCCGCAAGGTACAGTGCTTGGACCAATTCTTTTCACCATATATGCTAACGACATTTTCTTTCAACCACTACATGGCCAAATTACTTCGTATGCCGATGATACAGTTCTAATAATAAGCGAAAAAACTTGGGAAAACTTTTTTTTTTTTTTTTTTTATATTTACACCACACAGGAGGCCCTGAAGAAAATAATTTCCCTCAGGGCCTATGTCATCTTTGGGGATGCTGTGTGGAGGGTCTTTTTGTGGAGAGGAAGGAGTGAACATGGGTCTTGAAGAGTCCCATGTTGTAGGAGGGAGGAAACACAGAGGCCGGCAGTTCGTTCCACAGCCGAGCTGTTGAACTTAAGAACGAATCGTAGAAGCGACCCGTTCTCATGTGACAAGTGTCAACTGTGTACAAATATTGGGCACGCGTTTGGCGTGTATCCCGACTACGCACCGGTGCCGAAGGGATCAATGACGCTAGTTCCTCAGAGCATCTTGTAACGATTTGAAACTACTCGCCCCGGTGTCAAGCACTTGGAAGAACTAATTAACTCAAGAAGCGTGCAATTGTGAACGCAGCCACGGCCGGGTACTTAATCATAGACATCTGAGATTGCAAGCCAGTTCTAGGGAATTCGGACAACAGTCAGGACGTGCGTCACGGAACGGATTCCAGAGAGATTTGCGCCATTAAAAACGTGAGCGATTGTCATCATGCTAATTAGATTTCACAACTTGGTTTACTTTAATTTTATAAATTTGTTCTTCACAAGATGATTGGGAAGAGCTGGCGCCCTATATAATCAAGCAAGATTAATATTTGAGATGTGAAACTTATCCTTTTAATTTTTACTACCCGCAGATTAACATATTAGTATTGTATATTCGCATCACTAGTCAGATTTTGTTTAACGATCTGAACATGCCCTGATCTTAATAATGAACGTAGAGTCTCTTGCTATTTAACTTGATAATAATGTAATTTAATAGATGATTAAGTATTTTGATAATTAAACTCAATAAATTTTGTTCTGAGCATTGACGCAATTCTTTAATTTCTGATTCCCTCATTTAAGATTGTGCAACACATGAGTTATATGTTTACACACTTTTCAGAAATTACACACCAATAAATCTCGGTACAATCTTCCATTGTAATACCGATAGAACAAGGACAGCATACCTACCTGACGCCTGTGCTCTAAAGATTGCAGTCCGTTTGTTAAGATTGGGGAATCTATCAAACGGACCGCCCGTTTCTGCACAGAGTCAAGGGTTTTTTTCAGGTATTTTGGGGCTCCAGACCAGAGATGGCTGCCAAATTCGACAGTAGGGCGCACTTGCGATTTGTACAGGGTGAGCAGTTGTGTACTATTAAAGTATCTGCGGGCCCTGTACAGTACGCCCAGCTTCTGAGAGGCCAACTTTACTCTGGCTTCGATGGAGCCCCCGTACCTGAGCTGGTCACTTATAGTTACACCAAGCATATCAATGGAAGGCCTGTTCGGAAGATTGCTTCCGTTGAAGGAGACTAGATTATCATTTGGATCCCTTTTAGACGTAATCAGACAGGATTGGGTCTTTGAAACATTAAATTCGACGAGATTATTTTTACCCCAGGAGGAAATACTCTCGAGATAACCGTCCATTCTCTGCTTCAAAGCCCTCCGAGCCGTTGGAGTTTATGTGCCCTTTGGGGGCTTATCAAACAAAAAGCTATCATGAACTGTACTGTCATCCGCGTAACAATGAATCGGTGCACATGTCAAAAGGTCATTGATGTGCAACAAAAACAAAGTCGGAGACAGAACCGATCCCTGTGGGACGCCAGCATTTATGGAGTGCGAGGAAGAGGTGAAACCGTCAGCAACCGCCTGAATCGACTTATCCCTTAAAAAGTCAGCAATCCACGTACACAGGGATGCGGGAAGTCCGTAAGAATGCAATTTGTTGACAAGTCCTCGGTGCCAGACCCGGTCAAAGGCCTTGGATATGTCTAGTGCGACCGTTTGGGTCTCACCGTGACGTTCCAGGCACCGCCCCCAAACATGCGTCACATACGCGAGAAGATCACCGCACGAGCGGTTCCGCCGGAATCCGTATTGACGGTCGTTGATAATTTTGTTCTTCTCGAGGTATGTGAGCAGTTTGTCGTTGATCACACGTTCCATCACTTTGGACAGAACTGATGTGATCGCTATGGGGCGGTAGTTGGCCTGGTTGGAGCGGTCACCTTTCTTGGGAATAGGGTGAATTACCGCTTTTTTCCAACCAGAAGGCACAGTGCCACACTTCAGGGACATTTTGAAGAGCTTTGTCAAAACTGGAACTATTTCCGCAGCACACCTCTGCAATACCAGGGCAGGTATTCCATCAGGTCCACTAGCTTTGTTTACATCGAGCCCCCGTATGACGTGGAGTACATCCCGATGCCGGATCCTCAGCTTTTTCATATAGAAGCCACAGTGAGGAACCGACGGCGGAACAGCACCCCCGTCGTCGAGGGTCGAGTTTTCCGCAAACATTTTTCCTAAAAGGTTTGCCTTTTCGGTGGCGGTGTTTGCTAGTGAGCCGTCAGGTCTGGTAAGAGGTGGCAAACTGGGTTTTCAAAAATTTCAACCTATTGAGCCCGCAAGCGACCAGAATGCTCTGCTGCCATGCGGGCAGGCAGCCAACTTTTTGCTGATCTGCAGGTCGTGTTCGAATTTTGATCTATTGATGATTCTCTTGCATTCCTTTGCCGATTTGTTGTATGCTGATCTGCTTTCGGGCGTTCGAGATGTGTTGTAGGCTCGGTAAGCCGCGTTTTTTCGTCGAACTGCTTCGGAGCATTGTCGACTGAACACGGCTTTGAGCCCACACCAGTTTCTTTAGTAGTCGATTGTATGAAGCCATCCATCGCCGATTTGATGACTTCACCAATCTCCTGGGCACATCTTGAAGGGTCCGAAGTCCGAAAACAAACAGCTGACCACGGAAAAGCATTGAAATGGGCCCGCATACCGAACCAATCTGCTGACCTATAGTGCCACACTTTTCTCCTCAGCCTCTCATTGGTTGGTCTAAGGCTAACGGGGATTGATGTCGTCACTAGGCAGTGGTCAGATGATCCCAGAGGCGCTGTGACGTCAATCTTATAACCGTGTGGCACAGTAGTTAAGAATAGGTCTAACAGATTGGAGCGGTGAGTCTGGACATCAGGAACCCTTGTAGGCTCCTGAACCAATTGCTCTAATCCGTAGCAAATGGCAAAGGATTCCGCCTGTCGGCCAGCCGAGTCCGTTGGGCCTGAGAATTTCAACCATGGTTCGTTATGAACGTTGAAGTCCCCCAGAACAACAAACTCGGCCGAAGGGTAGCGGGGCAAGAGATCATCAATAGTATCGCTCAAATGTTTGAAGAGCTCGGAAGTGTCTGATTCGCTATGGTTCGGTGAGCGGTATAGACATGCGTAGAATCTTGCCGTACTGGCAAGATTGACGCGCACCCACATTACGTCGAATCTGGAGTTTTCCAGACTCAATAGTCGCACACAGTTGACGTCAGCTCGACTATAGAGGCAAACTCCTCCTTTCAGTCGGAATTTGCTTGCGAGGGTAAAGCCCGGGCAGTCCAGATAGGAGGAGTCTGGCGGCTCGGCTATCTGAGTTTCGGATAGAAAAAGAAGGTTGGGACGTTGGGACAAAAGATGGTGATGGACCGAATTTAAATTTGTGTGCAGGCCGCGAATGTTGGCAAAATTTACCAACAGTTTTGGCCCGCATCGGGGACGCCTGCTACTCGCCGCTGTAATGATGTTAAGTTTGTTTTTATGTATATTCATGATTTTAATTTTGTTTTTTGTTTTTTTTTTTTTTTAAGGGTATGAAGTGAAAGGAAGGTCTGGAATGGAAAGGTATGAGGGGTGGGTAGGAATATGGGGTTCAGGCTGTCCAGGAGTGATGAGCGTTTGGTTCCAGCCCACTCACTGCGGTGCTAGGCGATAGGCTGGGAGAGTCCGGCTGGAGAGGGCATCCAATGCGCCCCAAACGCTGCTGCTGGGTCCCCTCCGGTCACGAACCGGCACAACAGCAGTGGCGGGGTTTTTTCACTCGCTGATGGGGCAGCCCACCCTTAGTCGTGAGCCTGAGGGTCGGGCCCCTGTACTATCGAGCGGCCCGGACAGCGGTAACCGGTTGTAAAGGGTCTCCCTCAACCAGCATCTCCCAACCGGCCCGCCACGCAGAAGGTGGGCCGACGCACCCGCCACCAAGACCCGGGCAAACCTTAACCCATGAACCCGGGCACCCCTGCTAAGTCACCAAACGTAGCGAACCACTTGGGGTGACCTGTGGCAGAGGTGTTGGTCATCCAATAAATGGTTCCCAGGGCGGCGGTACCCATTCCCGCCTACCAAATTGAAATTACGTAATACTTAAAGCCACTGAAGACATAAATACTCTTAAGAATTTCTTCGACATTAATTTACTATCACTAAATAGTGATAAAACATATGTAATTCCATTTGCAATACTCACAAAAGACAACCCTAAAAATTTTGACATTATCATTCATGACAATTCCAAAATACATAATAAAAATTACTGCCTCCAAAACTGCACAATACTAAAAAACACAAACACAATCAAATATCTAGGAGTAATTATCGATAAAAATTTGAATTGGAAGGAACAAATATGTCAAATTGTAAAAAAAATCAGAAAACTGATATATATATTTTTAAGAATCAGAAATTTTTTGTCTTTAAAAAACCTATATTTAATATATTATGCCTTGGTCCAATCAACTCTACAATATGTTATCATTAATTGGGGATCCACATACAAAACTAACCTTACTCCAATAGAAGTGGCACAAAGGTTAATAATTAAAATAATATTAAGAAAACCTTCCGATTACCCGACGGATCGATTATTCGAAGAATTTCAAGTGCCGTCATTTAAAGATCTTTATACTAAAAATGCATTGATTCAAATCATAAAAGAAAAAGACAAGTACCAATTTCTAACTGAAAACCGTACTCGACTTAAATATATTTTTCCATGCCCAAAATTAAACACTTCCTTTGCACAAAATTATTACACTTACCGGGCGAGAATTTTTTTCAATCGACTACCTGAAGAAATTAGAAACATTAATGATAACATCCAAATAATAAACACTGTGAAAAAATATTTTAAAGACAAACTTACAAAAAATAAAAATGTTTCCAATTGAATTAATCTTAAGAATAACTCATCTCAATTAGTTTCCTTAAGTAACATTCCATTCTTCAAATAAGTTTAAAATCATTTTATTTTTAATTACTTACATACTGTAATAAAACAATGTAAACTCTTCTTCCAGCCACAAGCTAATGCTTCTATGGAAGAGGGGTCTTGAAATATTGATCATATCGTCGGCTTACTGGCAAAGTCCACTAAGTCACTAAAACACAATCCCGAGATAATCGCATTTTAATATTTAGCGATTTTGGAAAGGCTATAAGTGGATGAATATCTCTAAAATATATATTTTTTAATATTTTATAATTTAGATTGAACCCTTAAGTACCTTATCAATAAACAATATTAGTTGAAAGTAGGGTTGCCATCCGTCCGGGTTTCCCCGGATTTGTTCTAGTTTAGAAGGCGTCCGGGGAGCGTCTGGGCGGGGTTTCATTTGTAGACCGGGTTTAGAAAGTCTAAACTTTAAAAAGGGTCAGTTTTGTTGCTTAAGATTTAAGAAGACTGAATTTTATTCATATTATGTTAAGAGGTATTTTGTTGTGTAAATGGCTGCTGATACAAATTTAAAGAAGATAATTATTATTCAGTTAAAAGAGTTACCTAAAAAATTGTAAGACTGAGTACTAAAATGGTCTCAGTATTTTTAAGATTTTTGTTTAAAAATGTAATTACTATTAAAAATTTAATAGGTACATTTAAAATGATGATAAAAGATGACAAAATTCAATTTTAAGGTCTGAAAATAAATAAAAAGGTGATTTATGACATTTTAAACTGTTTTTATTACACTGACTGTGTTTAAAAAAACCTGTTGACATTTTTTTTTTTTTTTTTTTTTTTTTTTTTTTTTAATAAATTTAATTTAGATTAAATTTGATAATATTATTATTAAGTTCTGCAAGTGTTTTAATTTTTTATTATTGTGACAGCTGTTTCGGCTTACAAGGCCATTTTCAAACTGTGGTTAGTCCACATTGAGACGACGTATTTATGCTATTTCAAATGTAAATTTTGAAGGTGATTTATTACTGGTTACACCGATGACAATATGATCTATTGTTGGTTAAACCAATCTATGTTTTCCCCTCAGTAAATGGTAATGAGTTCTTAATTATTTACTAATGACTTTATTGCTATGAATTATTTGGGTGCATTATACTGCTTGGGTTTTGTGAAAATACTGAGAAGTGGTGAGTAAATTATTTTCCGTACTTTATTAATTAGTGTTAAGTTTGGGTCATTCGTTCGTTTATTGATTTCTAATTGTTCAAGTAAATTTAATCTAATGCCCTTTTTTTCTATATGCAATGGTTTAGGACCCTTGTTGTTAAGTGGGGTATGATTATTCACCAAGAGATGTTCTGCGAATTTTGAGGATGTGTTTTTATTATTATAACATCGTATATGTTCCTTGAATCTAGTTGAGAATGCCCTCCCCGTTTGTCCGATGTAAGTGGCGTTACAATCGGCGTGGTCACATTTTAATTCATATATGCCACTGTTATTGAGTATAGGGATTTTACTTTTAGAGTTTTTAAGGCTTGTTCCTAAATTATTGTTTGTTCGAAAAGCTATATTTAAACCACATTTTTTAATTTCTTTTGCAATTTTTTCAGATATTGGGCCGAGGAATTCGAGACATGCAAATTTTTCTATATTTTTCTAAAATTCTAAAATGGCCTTGTAAGCCGAAACAGCTGTCACAATAATAAAAAACTAAAACACTTGCAGAACTTAATAATAATATTATCAAATTTAATCTAAATTAAATTTATAAAAAAATTAAATGGAGTTCTACGAATTAAACACAAAAACAATAAATACCTGTTGACATGTCCGGGTTATGGGCTCTAAAATCCGGGGTTTTCACGCCTCTTGTCCTGGTTGCCAAATTTTAGAAATGGCAACCCTAGTTGAAAGCAATAACAGCAACCTTTAATTAAAGATTTACAAAAAAATGAGCCGGACTTAGTGGTTTTTACCGGTCAATAATGACTTAGTGTGCTTTGCTTGTTAAGATTATTGTCAAATTGTTGACTGTAATGCTGCAAAATAGCTTTAAGATTATTTTAATTATAATATTTAATTATTAAATACCAATTATTATTTCTTATAATAATTTCTAAATAAGACAAAAGTTTTTTTTAGGTATTTTTTTTATTAAAATAATAATAATTACAAATTATTGTTGGTACCTACTGAAATACAGATATTCAAAGCTACAAAAGAAATATTTATGATAATAATAATCACATAAAAGATATTATGACGAATATCAGAAATAAACAATGAGTGCGTTTAGATGAAATAAAAAAGATTATAAAAACAATAATCAACGTAAAAATAAGCAATGTTTGTAATATTTAGTAGAAATAAATATGAAAACCAAGAATGCAATACAAATTTTAACATTTTTTATTACAAATAAAAATAATAATCATTACCAATCATTATTTGTGTTTACTGAAAGACACATTCATAATATTTTATAATAATAAAAAAGGCTTTTAAGGGATGCGTATAGGTCTAGACATTTACGTACGGTACACTCTACTCATCTTCAGGATCGGAATCAGAAAAGCTGGGCTCGGGAGCTACATTTTTGATGCTACTTAATCATGGTATATTTTCATACCAGTTATGTAAGGCTGGTGGAATAATATTGGTCTTACATAGTTTTAACAGGTCATTCTTTTTTGCGACTGATATTGGAATGGGCTTTGTATAAAGCTTTGGTATAATAACATTGCTTTGCTCTTCGATCTGTGCACGTGTTATTTTATTTCTTATTGGTCGTGAAAGGGAGGCAACGGAAATCCTCTTGTAGTCACTGGAATAGTCATACCGATATTCTATAATGTTTGGTAATTTTTTCTGATATCGGAAGCATTTAACTTTTAGCCATTTGACAATGTTGGAATCCTCATCAACCTTCTTATTTTTTATTGTCATTTCAACCAACTTTTTCATATTTAAAAATCTGTAAATAACACTTCTTTAGTTTCATATGGAGGCTTTTTATTTTTTGGTTTGTAAGATCGAGCCATTTTAAAAACGTTGATCCATTCGTGCACACTAAAGATATCTAAATGTTTTGTTTTGTTTTCAATTGCACTATGCATTGTGTCTACTTCCATAAATGAATGACCGGTTTCAAGAAATTTTTGTAAATTAACACACATGGAAGTGTTTTGGACGAAATGCAGGAACAGCGCGGAAATTTGTATGTTTCTATTTTGTCCACCACAAGCATCTGAAAATATGGATACTTCAGTGATTTGCGGTGGGAGTTGTTTTAAATAAAATTCCATGCATGTTCCAATTTTACAACTACCCCTTTTCCCGTTATTTTCTGTCCGAAGGTAACAGAGACCCTTATTTGGAGGTGCCGCTTCATAGATTGTAAAATTATACAAATTTAACTTCCGAAAATAATAAAGTAAGCTCACTTGGGAGCAAGGTAATTGCAAAACACTTTGCAAGTCACATGTTATAGACATGAAAGTAGAATCCTCAATTGCTCTTTTCTTATCTTCGTCTTTGGCTTCCATGGATGCAGATTTTCGGTTTTGGTGTTGTTGATAGTTATTTATTTATTTATTCATTTTTGGGAAATCAACAGTTTACATTTTTACAGATTGTTCATAAGTAAAATAGCCAAAATAAAACCAATTACGGATTTCCTCCTTGTGACTTTACGTAAGACAGCATTAGAAGAAATAATTAAATTTATGAGAAATGTGAAGTTATAATTATATAAAATAAAAGAATTGTATAAAATAATAGAACAAAATAATACAACAAAAATAAAGGGGAAAAAAAAACTAAAATTTATAGAAAATAAAAGATTATCGATACATTGGTAACCATAAGAATACAAACAATATTGTGCATATAAATCATATCATAACCATAACCATAAGAATACAATGTTGTGCATATAAATCATACCATAACAGGATTATAAATATATAAATACTAGAAACATAAGCATCAGAAACATCAATTCAAGAAACATCAGTGAAATACTCTTTTAAGGTCATTTTATATTTAGTAAATTCGCAATTGAAGATGTCGATATTGAATAATATGTTATTGTAATTATTACATATTCTGTTCAGGCAAGAATTTTGTCTACAGTTCGTTTTGCTTTGATTGATTTTAAACAGGATAGAAGACCGTGTTAAACGTGCAGGCACATTAAATTTAATATTATTTAGCAACTCTGGGCATTGAATATTATTATTAATTAATTTATATAGGAATAGAGCATCTGCATGATGCTTTCGTACACTTAATGAATCAATTTTAAAGTACGAAGCTGCCTCTGCATAATTATTAAATCTTACAAATGACCTGTAACAGAGATATTTTAGGAATTTGTTTTGAATTGCTTCGATTTTGTTTATGTGGATTTTATAGAATGGAGACCAAACAATTGATGCAAACTCCAGATGACTTCGTACGTAGGCAAAGTAGAGTTGCTTAATGATATTGATGTTATTAAAAAGTTTTGTGTTTCTAATGATGAAACCTAACATTTTAGCAGCCTTATTTGTGATTTGTTGTATATGAAGGTTATATTGAAGTTTATTATCAAGAGTTATTCCAAGATCACGAATATTTGAGACTGTTCCAATGTTGATGTTATTTAAAGAATAATTAAATAATGTTTTATTTTTATTTCTGGAAAAGACAATTTGATGACATTTTGAAACATTTAGAAATAATTGATTTTGTTGGCAATAGGTAGCTACATTGTTTAAATCATGTTGTAAATTAATACAATCGTTTAGACTTTTTATTGGCTTGTATAGCTTAGCATCATCAGCAAATAATTCTATTTCAGAGTTTTTTACAACATTGACCAAATCATTAATATATAAAATGAAAAATAATGGTCCGAGATGTGAACCCTGTTGGATCCCTGAGGAAATTTGATTGAAATCTGATACAAAGCCTTTTAAGTTATCTTCAAGGGTTTCCTTTTCTGGGGCACCGGCCTTGTTGTATACTGTACAGGTGACGCATTGATCTTTCTTTGGTTTGAAGAAGGACAAGTTATAGTTCTGGCAGAATATTCTTCGGTAAGTTATAAGACTAACAGGATTGTCATCACCGTCTTCTGTACACTTCCCTTCATACAGGGCATGTATTTTTGCAATGGTTAGTTTGGAATCTAAATATTGCCTCTTTGTGAATTTCCGTGTATAGTGGCTCTTTACTGAAGGAAAGCTTTCAATATGTTGCTTCACTTTTAAAAATCTAACTTCGCGTCTTCAGTTTTGTTAGATGGAGCCCTTTGCCTAGAGTATAATGTCTGACTTAATGTGTTTTGCTTGCCAATAATATCGGATTTATGACTTAGTGTGAATTTAAAAACATGTTTAAATCGAAAACGATTAAATATACGACATAATGGAGTATGTCAATCGAAGAGGACGATTTTTTACATAAGACCTCATACTTAAGTCATTTCATGAAAAAACGGGACTTAGTGGACTTTGCCGCCAAGCCGACGATATATTGTAACAAATAAACAAAAATGTACTTATATAATAAATATTTACTCAAATAAAAATAAATAAATAAAAAATAATATAAAATTACAGACCTATCACTTTGCTAAATTCACTATCCAAACTACTAGAAAAAACTATGAAAAAAAGATTGCTCGCATACCTTGATAAACACAAACTGATCTCAAACAGCCAATTCGGGTTTCGAGCGAAAATGGGAACAGAAGACGCCTTATCGGAACTAACTACTTACATAGTCAAAAACTTAGATGGCGGGTCAAAGGTGGTAGGGGCTTTCTTAGACCTAGCAAAAGCTTTCGACGCCATCTCACATAAATTACTACAACAAAAACTCAAAAATATCGGCATAACCGGTCCACCACTAAAATGGTTCATCAACTACATTGAAAATAGACAACAAATAGTAAAAATCAATAAACACGAAAGTGACAAGGTATGTAACAGGTATGGAGTACCGCAAGGCAGCGTCTTGGGTCCCATACTTTTTCTCATCTACATAAATAGTCTAACTGAGATAAACCTTGGAAAAATAGAGTACAAAGTAATCAGTTACGCAGATGACACTGTAATTTTATTCAAAGCACAATCATGGGAAAAGGTCTACAAACACACAGAAGCAGGGATGACTGAAATAAATAAATGGCTAATGAATAATCTTCTTACACTCAACATTTCTAAAACAAAATACTTGACTTTTAGTAAAACAAAAGCTGGTCAGCCAGATAGTCACCCACAATTACATCTTCACCCCTGCACCAATACTTCCACAAATAACACACGCTGTACTTGTGACAAAATAGATTATGCGGATAATATCAAATTTCTCGGCTTAACTGTTGACCATAATCTAAAATGGGATCTCCAAATTAACCTAATAACAAAAAAAATCCGGAAACTATCATACATCTTCAAAACAATACGAAATATTATGTCATTAAATCAGCTAAAAAATATACACTTTGCACTTTGTCAAAGTATTCTAATGTATGGTATTTCAGTATGGGGAGTAGCAACAGACACTCATCTCAAATCCCTTAAAATTAACCATAAATCAATAATTCGAATTATATTCAGAAAGCCTTATCAACATCCGACAGAACAGCTAATGATTGAAAATAACTTATTAGACATAGATAAACTATTCATAAAGAAGATCATCTACAAAAACTGCATAAAAAAATTACCACATCACATAACTCACTCGCAAAACACGAGAGCAATTACACACAAACAATTACAAGTACCGTATATCAAATTTCGCTAAAAGACATGAATCTTACCTGGCTCCTCACATATTCAACATGTTCCTAACCCAAACTAAAACTTACGTCTTACCAAATAATTTGAATTGGGTGTTCAAAAGATTTGTAAACTGGTTGATGATAAAACAAAGAACAGATATTAGACATTTTCTAAACATCTAATGCATTTTACAAACCATACTGCACACAAATTCTAACAAAATTAAAAAATTTTACAATTTATTATAATACGAAATACTCATTTCATATTTTTATACATAATTCTTCAACACATATAGTACTACACTAATTTTTCTATTTTTATATTACTCATTTTTTTACTTCTATTTTTTCTTATTATTTTTAAATATTTTTTACTAAAAATTTAGTTTATATATAAATTGTTAATTACCAGCCTCAGAACAGACTATGTCTAGTGAGGAGGGTAATGAAAAAAAACATCTGTACAGAACCAACCTTAAATAAACGCCCGGGTTGCCGGCACTGAAACTTTAATTGCCCATGCTCTGAGACTGAGTATTCGTGCTCTCCGCATGTGAACATACTCTGACTTTAGTCCGAGTTTGGCGTCCAAGACTTCCCATGACGGGAGTCAAAGTTAATTTGCGGGGCACCACAACCTGTCATTAGTGACGTAAATTTCTCTAACACCCTCCTCTCACTTAAAAATTCCAGGTTATTATTGTCTCAGACACGACAGACCGGATGGTAAAGGCGGCACGGCTCTGATAATCTATAATTCTATCCCTTTTAAACAAATTAATATTCATACTCCCTCCGACGATATCCAGATAATAGCAGCTGTCTTATTTGATATCACAATATTGTCAATATATATTCCTCCCTCTACGACTTTTATTGAAAATGAATGGGCACCAATCTTAACCCAGATTTGTTCCCCTTATATGATCCATGGAGATTTTAATGCACATTCCCCTTCTCGGGGTAGCGAAATAACAAATCGTTCTGGCCGCAATCTTTTAGATTTTATTGATACCCATAACCTATGTTTTTTAAATTACGGATCTCCAACCAGATTCACCCCACCTCATCAACGGAAAAATGCTGTTGATATATCTCTTTGTTTGTATTCGTTAGCATCTAAATGCTCTTGGGACATCCTAAACGATCCCCTCTCTAGTGATCATTTCCCAATTATAATCCGCTTCCACCATCAATTCAACACTTATTCCCCCCCAGTTAAAAATAATCTCAAATTTAGAACGAAAGATGCAAATGGGAGCACTTTCTCTTCTGAACTAGATAACCTTATTAATTTAACAAAATCGTCCCCGGGAGACATCAGAATGCAATGTGAGACGTTTCCTTCTATGGTTATAAATGCATCAGAAAAATCCATCCCGAAGCGCAATGCGAACATTAAAATAAAACATTACTCCGTGGTGGGACGAGGAATGCACTCGCTCCGTCAACTCTCGAAAAAAAGCAATTTCCTCTTTTCGTAAGTGTATGTCACTAGAAAATTTTTTATCAGTTAAAAAAGCCCAGGCAGAAACCAAACGAATTTTGAAAAATAAGAAGCGCGCTGGATGGCGGAAGTTCTGTGAGAACCTGTCTCCGGAAACTCCCCAGTCTTCAGTTTGGTCTAGCTTAAAAAAATTCGGATCATCATATTCTCCGCCAAGAATCAAACGTATATCAGCAGAAATTCTTATAGGATTTGCGGATAAAATAGCCCCCCCATCAGTTGCCGGATGTGAAGAAATTTTTTTTTTTTTTTTTTATTATTTATTCAGTGAGTTTTATGAATTACAATTTTTGTGTACTTAATAACTCCCACACTAGGCTAATGCCCGTGTTGTGGTAGTCATAATGCTATAAATTACAATAAAACCATATGTTGTAGTAAGAAAAAATAAAACATAATATGGAAGGAAAAAAAAAGAAAATAAACATATTTAAGGAAAATATAAAACAAAATATATGTTTTTCATACATGCAAACATACATACATACACATATATATATGCTCAGATATATATACATATACATACATACATAGACATACATAGATGCATACGTAAATACATTCATACACATCTATATATGAACACACACAAATGTAATGTGTATTCACATATAAACATATACAGATACATGGTTAATTTTATTATAATGGTTTAAAAGTTAGGAACTCATGTATTCTTTAAAAAAGGCTCGTGCCTTCTGCCTTCTATTATGCCGTATCCATCTCATTCTAACTGGTTAGATGCTCTTTTCTCCATTGATGAAATGAAACAAGTGATAAGAGCCCTTTCTGACTCTGCTCCTTTTTCATTTTCACAATCATTTTCTGATATGGCGGTTGAATATTTCTTATCTCTTATTAATAATATGTTTGAAACAGGACTAATTCCGGATGATTGGAAAACTCAAAAAATCATTCCCATTTTAAAACCTGGAAAAAATTCATCTGAAATTTCGTCTTATCGGCCTATTGCTCTTTCATCATGTTTAATGAAAGTAGCGGAGCGTTTGATAAAAAACAGACTAGAATGGTTTGTTGAAAGTCAAGATATTATCTCACCAAATCAATATGGTTTTCGGAAAAAGAAATCTACAATGGATAATTTAAGTTTGTTCACAACTGATATCCGAATTTCTCAATCCCTAAATCCTTATACATTGGCCACATTCCAAATCAATATGGTTTTCGGAAAAAGAAATCTACAATGGATAATTAAAGTTTGTTCACAACTGATATCCGAATTTCTCAATCCCTAAATTCTTATACATTGGCCACATTCCTTGACCTTTCATCAGCTTACGATGATGTTTTACTGAATTTTTTGAAAGAAAAGCTAATTAAAAAACAAATCCCCCAGAAATTAGTCCAATTTATTATAAATTTGCTCACAGATAGGTCCATTATTATTGAGTCTTCCTCTAAATGCTTAAGGTGCAAACTATGGAAAGGTTTACCCCAGGGTTTTGTTATCAGTCCTCTGTTGTTTAATATTTATATTATCGACCTAGACTCAGTAATTCCTTTTTCTATCAAGCGACTTTAATTTGCGGATGATATCCTAATATATTTGTTACATAAAAATATTATTCTTGCAGCTTGTTCAATTTTGTAAATGATAAGTTTTTAATAATTCTGGATACAGTCGCCATCTATGGATTGTTTGAATAATTGATTATTAGAAATGGTGTGAATCTGCACTAACATTCTAGAGCTCTAACCTTGTCGATAAACAGTTGTTTCTTTTTCATGGTGTACCACGAATCTGTCAATGGTTTAGTATTCTAACCTATAAAGGGACTGTTTCCAGTCTAAAAGTGTTCTTTCCTTCAGAAATTTATTACAGTAAACAGTGTTTATCTGTACAAGGGTCGGGCCCGTTATCAATAAATTGTTATTGTCAACGTTGATATTATAAAAAGCATGTTTTGTGATTCAAAATAAAAAAAATTAAAATACGCTCCAAGTGTTTCCAGTAAAGTCCATAAACCAGAAAAATATACATGGTCCTTACGAACCGCATTATAAGCAAAGGATTATAAAAACAAGAGCAGCTGCCAGGATACAAATCAGATTGGAGGCCAGACTGGAAGCAATAAGAGGATGATCATTGAAATCGAGACTTCGCTTCAGGTTACCTAAGATAAGTGCCTCCTATATCATATTCCAGCTCCTTTCAAAATTTAGTCAAGCCTCATGTATTGAAAACATGTTATTTTATTGTTTTTTATTATTAGAATCAGTGTTCAAAAAATAATTCACTACCAACAGGATAAAAAGTGCAATTGATAGTTAAATAGCAATTTCAGGAACAAATTTTGAATATTGTCATTGTTGTATTTTAAAAACGGCTTAGTCAAAGTAATTAAATACGCACTCACGGAAATAAATGTTTGCGTCGCAAATAAATAATATAATTGTCGTGCGGAAACAAGAGACATGGAGAAATTAAAGCTGTTAGTGTCTAAAAGGGGAGTGATTAAGGGGAAATTGACGCATTTTGCAGAGGCGATAAATACATTATCAGCAATTGAAATCAAATTACGATATGACCGGATAAAATCGCTCTGGGATGACGTCGAAACAATTCAGGAACAGATAGAATCATCACCAGAAACAAACGAACTCGACAACGCCAACCAGAGGGAAGCGTTTGAGAATCAATATTTCGCGGTATTAGCAACGGCTAAGGGGGCGATGGATTCGGTAGAGCAAAGCAAGGTGAAATAAAATTGCCACATTTACAATTGCGCGGATTCAATGGCGATCAAAAATATTGGGTTAACTTAAACTTTAAAGCCTTGGTTCATAACAACAGTTCTTAAAGTAACGTGCAGAAATTCTTTTATTTGCAATCCACGCTGAAAGAAAATGCCTTGAAGGTTATTGCCAATTAAGAAATCTCCGAATTAAATTATACTTCGGCTTGGGAATTGTTACAGGAGAGATATCCAAATTTAAGAGCTACCGTTCATAAACATATACATATGCTGTTTCAATTAAAAGAAATGAAACAAGAGGACCCGGTTGCGTTGAGGTATTTAATAGACAAAACGAATGATAATCTGAAAGCGTTACAAAACATCGGAGTCAAGGTAGACCAGTGGGACGCATTGATCATCTATATAATTTCATCCAAATTAGACACGGTTTCTCGAAAAACTTGGGAACAATGTACGTTGGAAGGTGAGCTACCTACTTTAAAAGAATTGTTTAAGTTTTTGACCACTAGAGCCCAGGTGTTAGAATTAATGAATACTTCCGAGAAAAAAAATTCCAACCTACATCCAAGGCAAATAGGCAACAACTACAATAAAAAAGATTCATTGGTATTTTTAGCTGTAAAACCGAGTGGCTGCGTTTTTTGTAAGGAAAAAGGGCACCAAATATATTACTGCAAGAAATTCCACAAATTAAAAATTCAGGATAGGATCGAAGCGGTCAAATCAATCCAAGCATGATTTAAATGTTTAAAATTAGGTAATCTTGCACAGAGTTGTAAGGTAACATTTACTTGCAGGTTTTGTGACAAAGGAAGTCACAATACTTTACCACACAAAGAAGATCATCCGAGGGATGCTTCAAATTTAGATTCTGATGCCAAGGTGTCAGTCTCGAATCATTCTGCAGCCAGAATAGCAGAAAATTTGATATTATTGTCAACCGCCATGATAGGAGTGTGTGGTACTCGGTACCTACCTACGGGCCGCGAGGTGCGGGGAGCACTTCGGCGGTAGTCTGTATTGTTATTCGGTATTCTGTAGTCTCACAGTTAACAAGCAATAAACGATCTCTGTAAATATACACCAGCCTTACGTATTTTATCAATCCTGAACACAAGCCCCTTTTAAGGTGAATCTACAGGATACTACAGTGGCGACGAGGAAACATAGCCATTACTAAAACAGTGGCGAAGTTTAAAAGAATTTACGCGGCAAACGTGTTGTTAAAGTTCAAGAGTAGTTCAATTCGGAGAGTATTCAAGTAATGGCGACGGTGCTCTTTTAAATGTTACGGACGGGGAGTCTCGCAACATTCATCGAACAGGATCGTAGAATCTTTGAAAGATAAGATTGAAAAGAATTCAGCGGGGAGCTGAATTGCGAAACCAGAATCAAAAAAAAAATCGTTCAAGATAATCACGCGGGAGCGGGGTTATCGTGAAGAGGATAGATATTCAGCGGGGAGCTGTATATATATATTTCAAACCATAAGAAGCCGGGGGCTGAACAACAGCATCACAGCTGGGAGCTGTATTGGAGCAAGGAGCAGCTGAGAGCGGATCCTTGGGAACTATCGGTCGAGAGCTATTCTTGGAGAACGGACGAGAACTAAGAAGGAAGAGGGAAGATCTGCAACAGGAGGGAGTAGATGACCAGAACAGTAGATGACCAGAACTAGAGCTTCAACATCATTAGACTTAAGTTAAGTCCGTAGTTTAAGTTTTATGTTGATAATTTTTTTTTTATATTGTTCTAATTTTGTTGTAAAATCATGGCACAAATCAAACCATTAGAGACCTTCAGTCACAAGTCAGATTGTTTCGGGGTTTTTAAAGCAAGATTGGAGAATTACTTCATATTATATGATGAGAAAATTTCTGACGTAAAGAAACGTGCTATATTCTTGAACGCTTTGGAGGAGGAAACTTTTAAATTATTGATTGAGTTGGTTACTCCTAAAACAATAAATGATGTCACAGTAGAAATTTTGTGTGAATTTTTGGGTAATTATTGTGAAAATGTTACTTCGTTGTTTGAAGAAAGATCAAAATTTTATAATGTAATTAATGAATCGGGAGAAAGTGTAAAAGAATTTGCGGCACGGTTAAAAAGTTTATCCAATAATTGTAAATTCGGTACTAGATTTGAAGATAATTTAAAAGATTTATTCATTTGTAAAGTTAGAAACCCTAAAATTAGAGAACGATTATTCGTAGAGGGCGAAAATAATTCGTTTGAGAAATTAATTACAATGGCAGCTTGTTAAGAGTCTTCAGAAGCAAATTTTAAAGATGAAAAAGTGTGTTATCAAGTAGCTAGTTCACGTTCAAGATCAAGAAGTCCGAAAAATAATCCATCAGTATCGAATCATAGAAGTGTTTATTTAAATTCGAGGCATAGTAGAAGTTCATCGCGCGTTAGTAATAATTTTAAACCGAAATTGAAGCATCTAGATTCGGAACAGAAAAAGTGTTTTAATTGTAATAAATTCGGGCACTTTAAATCAGAGTGCAAGGTTGTGAATAATAATTTTTCGAAGTGTTTTAAATGCGGACAAAAAGGTCACATTGCTAAATTTTGTAGAAATATTTCGTGCATTAAAAAAAAGATTTTTGTCTCAAGTATTAATAAGAGGATTGAACCATATATAATTAAATTGAAAATAAATGATATTTCATTCGAGGCAATGATAGATTCAGGAGCGGGAATTAGTGCCATACCAGAACGTATCTATAAATTATATTTTAATCATGTTAATTTAATGCAATTTAATTTACACTTAGCGAGTTACGATAACAAGCCGCTAAAGGCGAGCGGTAAAATAAATTTATTTGTTACATGTAATGATATGCAACAAAATTTTGAATTTGTGGTTATTGAAAATGGTTCGGATTTAATTTTAGGTGGGGATTTTATGGAATTATTTGGGATTAGTATTAGTTTTTTGAATAATTGCACGGTAGAAAATAATTTTGTTACTAATGGAGAAACCAATTTAGATGTCGATAAGTTGAAAACACAATTTGGAGACGTATTAACGAATAAATTAGGGAAATTTAATAAATATAGTGTTGAGCTGGAATTAATACAGGGATTTCAGGCAAAAATGTGCAATGCAAAGCAAATCCCTTTAGCTATTAAAGATAAAGTCGAACATGAAATTAATAGACTTGTTTCAGAGGGAATATTACAAGCAGTTGAGACGAGTATATATGCATCTCCCATTTTATATTTTTATTTATTTTTTTATTTTTTTATTTGGTACATTATTTTGTTACAATTTATGTTTTCCAGTAATGTAGGCCTCACTGGGTGGCTTGCCCGTGCTGAGGCCTTCATTTTATAATATGAAAATCTAATCTACATATTACATTTAAAGAGAAGATAGTAAATTTGAAAAGAAAATAATAAATTTAAAAATAAAAATACATAATAATACATTTAAAATTAAAAAATAATAATAATAATAATAATATTACATTTAAAGAGAAGATAGTAAATTTGACAAGAAAATAATAAATTTAAAAATAAAAATACATAATAATACATTTAGAATTAAAAATAATAATAATTATTCCAATAATTAAGAAAAATGGATCAGTTAGGATCTGTGGAGATTATAAATTAACAGTTAATCCACGTTTGGTTGTAAATAAATTTCCAGTACCCGTAATTACGGATTTATTGACACAAATCAGTGGAGCGGTAATGTTTTCTAAATTAGATTTGAAAATGACATATTCACAATTACAGTTAAGTGAGGGTAGTAGAGATATAACTACAATAGCTACACATATAGGTTTATATAGATATACTCGACTGGTGTATGGTTTGAATGCAGCGCCAGGTATATTTATGCGGGTAATGTTTAATTCATTGCAAGGTTTAAACAGAGCACTGTCCCGGAAAGACAGGGGTCCTGGGTTCGAGTCCCAGATGTGACCGTTTCCTTTTCTGATTTTTCTGTTTCAGATTTTCGTTTAGAAATCACTAATATTGTCTTCAATATTTAAATATTACAATTTGAGGTTTTACTCAATAAAGTTATTCCGAAAAAAAAAAAGAAAAAAAAAAAAAAAAAAAAAAAAAAAAAAAAAAAAGGAACAATTATATTTTACGATGATATTTTGATTACGGGCAAAACAGTTGCGGATCATAATAAAAATTTAGTAGCAGTTTTGAAAAGATTGAAACTTTGTGGTCTCACGGTAAATGAAGAAAAGTGTGAATTTTTCAAAACAAGTATAGAATACTTGGGGTACTTTATTTCGAAGGAAGGATTTAGACCATTTATTTATTTATTTATTTATTTGGTACATTATTTTGTTACAATTTATGTTTTCCAGTAATGTAGGCCTCACTGGGTGGCTTGCCCGTGCTGAGGCCTTCATTTTATAATATGAAAATCTAATCTACATATTACATTTAAAGAGAAGATAGTAAATTTGAAAAGAAAATAATAAATTTAAAATTAAAAATAAAAATACATAATAATACATTTAAAATTAAAAAATAATACAATGAAAATAATCTTATGTGTTTGTGAGTGATGTGTGTTTATGTTGGTTTTGTGTGTTACGTGTAGGTTTTATTTTTATTTTATGCTATGACATTTTGGTAATATTTTCTTTTTTGTTGTTTAATCCATTTTGTAATTTTGTGTGTGAATTTATTTTTATTTTCCTCAATTTTAATTTCAATTTTTAGACTGTTGAAAGCTTTTATAGCATGGTATTGGTAGTGTCTTTGTCCAAAGGTTGAATTTACTGTTGGAGTTTTAATGTTTTCTTTGTACGCTTGTCTAACTGGTCTGTTAGTGTTATTTTGTGTATGTTGAAATTTATTTTTTTTGTTAAAAATGTAGTTTAGTAGTGTTTTAACGTATAATTGGCGTATATCTAGTACGTCACAGCTGTTGAATATTTGGTCTGTATCGGTCAGTCTATGTTTTTTTAGTATTACCTTTAAGATCGTTTTCTGTGCGGTTTCTATGTAATTGATAGCCGAGTTTGTTGCTCCTCCCCAAGCAATAATACGGTAGGAAATTCAAATTAGAATGCGACAATCAAGCTTTAGTTCGAATTTTGTCAGAAAAGAAGGGCATTCCTGTGTTGAGTGCTAATAGATTGCAACGTTACAGTTTAATTTTAGCGGGGTTTAACTATGAAATTGAATACGTAGCATCAGAAAAAATTGTTCAGATTTTTTATCAAGATTACCAATAGAAGAGACAAATAAATCGGTTGATTTATATATTGAGAAGCTGAGTTCCATTAATTCTCAGGATATTGAAAAAGAGCTGTTATTTTATGTTAGTGATAACTCTCAGGTTCCATTAAATGTTGATAATTTAAAGGAAACCACTATTAAAGATGACGTATTATCATTGGTAAAAAAATATTTACGGCAGGGTTGGCCAAGGAAAATTCCAAAAGATAGTGAGTTATGGGCTTTTTGGAAAATTAGAGATGAGTTGTCTTTAGTAGAAGATTGTATTTTTTGGGGACATAAAGCCATCATTCCAAATTCTATGAGAGGGGATTTGTTAAATATGTTACATCGTTCACATTTAGGTATAGCTAAGACTAAAGGGTTAGCAAGAGGTTATTTCTGGTGGCCAAAAATGGGCAAAGATATAGAAAATTTAGTTAGATCATGTAAAGAGTGTCTGGAAAATCAGGCGAATCCACCAAAAACTCCATTACAACATTGGCCGATTGAGGAAAAGCCGTGGACAAGAATTCATATTGATTTTTTTGGTCCGATGGCTAATACCAATTTTTAATTATAGAAGATGCAAGTACCAAGTAGATAGAATGCATTAATTTAAAGCAAGCTAATACGGATAATACTTTAAGGGAATTAAAGAGGATGTTTGCTCAATTTGGTACTGTAGAAACTATTGTATCGGACAACGGGTCTGTTTTCTGTTCGGAAGAATTTAAGCGTTTTTGTAAAGATAGAAAAATCCAGCACATCACTTCTCCTGTGAATCATCCGCAGAGTAATGGGTTAGCTGAAAACGGAGTTAAAACGTGTAAAATTTTTTAAAAAAAGATTTTAAATAATGGGGGGTTACCGAGAGACTTCGATGATAGGTTAACCAAATTCCTAATTGATTATAGGAATACCCTAAATATCACGACTGGTGTAGAGCCAGCGGTGGCTATATTAGGACGACGGTTAAGGTCCGTGTTTGATTTAATTTCTCCAGCGATTGCGGAAAGGAGGGGGGAGAGGTGTATGTCAGATAAAGTAAAGAGTAAAATATTAGTTAGTAGAGAAAATCAGAAAAAGAGTTATAAATCTAAGAAAAGAAATATGAATATATATGTAGTGGGGAAAAAGGTGATGACTAAGGATTTTAGAGGGAAAAAGGTTGGGTGGTAGGTACCATTAAGAAAAGAATTGGATTTAATACCTACTTAATTTTCATAAAAGATACAGGGCAAATTTGGAAAAGACATGAGGATCAACTGACACCAATGAGTGTAAGGTGGAATCCCAAAGAGCGTAAAAAAGTGTATAGTGACGATCTAGGCTCTGATATGAGAGTATCAGACCTAGACCTTTCCCATTATTTTCGGAAAGGGGCTAATGGGTCTTCTCCTCTGTTTCAGGAACCACCTTGGCAGTCTCCTTGGACTGGAAGGCTGCGGCATAGAAAAAACTAATATGTAACAACCTATAGATAATGTATTACTATTATTATTATTCTGCTATATATGATAACTATATAAATATGTTGTAAACAGGCTCAGGTAAGATGTAAACCTGGTAGGAGTTCTCCTCTTAAGTGGGGGAGAATGTGGTACTCGGTACCTACCTATGGGCCGCGAGGTGCGGGGATCACTTCGGCGGTAGTCTGTATTGTCATTCGGTATTCTGTAGTCTCACAGTTAACAAGCAATAAACGATCTCTGTAAATATACACCAGCCTTACGTATTTTATCAATCCTGAACACAAGCCCCTTTTAAGGTGAATCTACAGGATACTACAGAGTGGTAGGTCGTGACAATAAAATTTTTAAAGCACGACTCCTGATTGATTCAGGGGCGCAATCTAACTTCATGACAAAATATTTCGCAAATAAATTAAAATTAAAATGTGAAGTGATAAACAAACCCATATCTGGAATTCATAATAACATCATACACATTAAGGAAAGAGTTTCAGTGAACATGAATTCGCTTAATACTGAATATAAACGTAAAATATCTTTTTTTGTTTTTTAATGAGTTTTATTATTCACAATGTACATTTGTTAAGTATAAATTTTATTAAATTAGCGACCGGTTTCGACACGTTTGTGTCATTAACTAGCTATTTTAAAACTAAATTTTTAAGTGCAGAAATATGGGGTTTTATTTAGTTTGGTTCTTTGGAGGGAGGGGATTTGAGGGAGGGGGAGGGGGTTGAGAGGGAAACGGAGGAAGGAGTCAACATAACGGGGAACATTGTCAATAGAGGTGATTTGCAAGGTGCTATTATTTTATTAACTATATTAATACTTGAATTAATTTTTTTGTTGATTTCTAAAGCTTCTAATGCGCACAAATTAAAATATTTATTAATGTTAGAATGTTTAAACTTAGTTTTATCCCGGTTGAAGCTATGGCATGTCTCTATCAAATGATTAGCGAACTCGGAGAAATTATTATTTTTTAAACATAGTTTGTGTTCCCTAATTCGAGTTTTGAAATTTCTGGTAGTCATACCTACATACTGTGAGTTACAATCATTACACTCTAGAGTGTGCTAAGATATGGTTAAAACCAACTGGAATCGAACCAGGTTATGAATTGGCTAGCTCAGTGAAAGGGAAAGCAGATGAGACTCGGATGCTATCAGGAGTGAGGACTTCTTCATTCATCAGCTCGTCCATCGGTCAGGAGGTTGGAAAGGCTGACACACAATAATAACACATGAGTAAAAAGGCACAAGGTATATTAATCATCTCGAGAAATACAGGGTTGACATAGATCTCTACTCTCTCTCTAAAACTTGACGACCGGATGAAACGAGGATTTTACATGAATTTATACGATTTGAACACAAGAAAGGGGTATACTGAAAGCTTACGATTCGCCTTTAGATGAGGTAGGGTACATCATGCCGAGCTGGTTCTTCCCGCGCCCAAAAGGGCCGGCGGTACTGTGCTGGTGTTGTGAAGCACAAGATGATTTGACGGAAGCGTGGTCCGACGAACAAAGGTTAACTTAGAATGTTGAATCATGTTGGTGACTTGGCTGCGCGGGGTATTAATTACAAACTGGAACAAGATCACGTCTGTCCCTATCATTACGTAATCTGCGCGCTCAGCCATTGCGAGCGTTTGCGGTTCGCTCCGCAAGAGACACTGTTGTTACCCCCGAGGTCGGTTTTAGACTGGCGGCGCGGCGGGTTGTGGCTGAGCTCGCGAGCGGTCGCTGTGGGTAGAGTGGGGTAACCAAAGCCCTTTTTAATATAGGGTGATCATCCTTCTAATTTATAGGGAGACTGTATTACCTAACAAATTCCCCCTCCGCCAGTAAAAGGCGACGTGGTAATGAAGCTTTAGGCGCAAAAAAATCCTCTTCACCTTGTCGTGAGGGAAGTAGAGAGAGAAAAAAAAGGTGTCGATTTACAAAAGACAAAGAAAAAATATAAAATACATGGTTATGCAATGATGAAAAGACAACATACAAGGTTATGCAGTGATGAAAAGACAAACATACAAGGTTATGCAATGATGAAAAGACAAACATACAAGGTTATGCAGTGATGAAAAGACAAACATACAAGCTTATGCAATGATGACAAGAACAAAAAGGACTCCAACATTTCATTGGTCTGTAAGCTAAGTTTGAAGAGCGTAGTGTTTTCGTAGAGTACCAAGTAGACGTAATTTCACTGAAGTTATTAAAGTTACATTTTCACTGTAACTTGACCCATTTGAAATTGCACTCAAGTATCACTAGAGCCATAGAAATTGAACTGTGCTTCTTGGTTGTGGTTGAGAGATGGTGATGCGGAGGGCCAGAAGTATCCGGGTTCTGTTGTTGTACCAGCGTGAATTCCATTGTGCTGATGTGGTGGAGCAGTGGTTGTCAAGGTGAAATGAAGTTGGTAATAACATGGAGTAATACCAGTAAGTTGGTTGATGGTTGATGCGTGTAATGGTTATTATGTTGAGTTTGCGCATCGGCAAATGGTTGATTTGTACAAATGGCAAGTGGTTGATTTGTACAACGGCCAGTAGTTGATTTGTACAAACGGCAAGTGGTTGGTTGCACAGCGGCAAGTGGTTGATTTGCACAAACGGCAAGTGGTTGATTTGCAGGAACATAATTAACCTTGAGCTGGCATGCTCTGAGGTTGGTTCTTTTTGAATATGGTTTGAATGATGAGACAACTTGATTTGCAACTGCACGCACGACTCACACCTAATTTGGGTGCGGTCGGGTGTTTTTGGTACGCAGAGATTGGAAAGATGTGAATGATGGAAGTGAAGGCGGCAATGAAGAGAAGCTCAGCTTGCAGGTGATGAGGAGGGCTGCTGGTCTTCTTTTTAATCCAGGGACAGGTTATTATTAGAGCCAAAATTCTTGAAGTTTACCTGCCTAGTAGACCAATGATGCAAAACGTTTGGAGAAAAACAAATTGTGTTCAAGAGAAAAGACAAAAAGACAAAAAAAAACGTCGTTGGTTAGAGAGGAGAGAGTAGAGAGAGATCCAATATGCTGACTATGCCATGAGTTTCCCGAGATTGGGAAGACAAAAAAATATCACGACTGGCGTGAGGTTACCTATTTGATATACAAGGTATAGGTAGGTGGTTGTACAGTAGTAACACCAAGTTTCTGAAAGAAGTTGGCCTTGTTAGCGCTTGAGCGAAAACAACTTACGACTTTCAAAATTACAAGAAATGTGTTGATTACCTAGGAATGGGGTGAAAAGGAGAGATTATTTTGAAGCAAATTTCATGGATAAAGATTGTCTTATAGACAGACGATACGCTATGTGCGTAGGGTACACCTTCCAGATTCATGAAATTAACTTCAAGGATAATGAGGGATGACAAAAAACATACATGGGTTTGAAGGAAGGGTGAAGGATGGAGAGTTGAGTAGCGAAAATTGATAGTGACTGAGCTAATTCTCAATTCGATCTCTATGTGAGGACGAAATATATCAACCAGCAAATTTCCTAACTCTTTACAAATATACATGAATTTGATGAAAAGGTGAAGGAGAATACACAGTGATAACAATCTAATCTTTCACGTGTATTTGGTGAAAGATTAGGGGTCGTTTTTAATCTTCTACAGTTTGTGAGAACATGACAGACCCTTGCTCAAATTTCACAAACCTGGGAGTTTTTCTTATTCGTCTCCCAGACAACGATTTAGGTGGTTTTGTGTCACTGTCTCGATTAACTCCTACGACACGATACCTCATAACCAAAAGTGAAGCTGATGGCTAGTCCATGGTCAATGGATAGTGGATGGTTCTTGGGTCCGCTGACAAGAAGTCCACAGGTATCATTTAGCGAAAAAAATTGCTGAATGCACAGCTTCATGTTTGTTTGAAGAGAACAAAAAATTCTCACTACAGTGAAGGACATTTCCCTCAGTGAGTTATACAAAAGGGTCCCAACTAAGGGTGGCAAGTCAGGGTAAAATGGTCTACGTCCGGTAGAACAAGTACATAGTGTCAACTTATTTAAAGAAAACAACAACAAGATATTGTATCGTTCGCACGAATCATGGTAAGTATTATAACGTCTCCACGTCTCATGTAGAAATTGAACGAATTACGAAAGAACCCTAGTATTGAAAGGAAGGTACAACATAGATATTTATAACCATTTAAAGGAACAAATTATCTCTTTGGCCACAGTGTATGTAAGCCAGTAAAAAAAGTAATTATTTATTTATTTATTTTTTCATGTTCTCCATGAAACGGTTATACACCAATATATCATGGAGAAGATTACAAATTAAAAGGTTTATACAGGCAGTTTTACTATTTTGTCACATGCGTTATAAGATAGTTACTGAATTGTCTGTAGGTGACATTGAAAATGTCGATGGCTAATGCAGAATTGTTAAGCAGTTGAGTCGCTCTGTGTATTGGCGCGTTCTGATAGGCAGAAGTCCTCGCTTTCGGAGCATATAAGAGTGCATGGGATCTCCCTCGAGTATAATTGTAAGGGACATAAAAGTTAACCTCTTTCAACATAGGCGGATTATGTATTCTACCAGAGATTAACTTAAAAAAGTGTTTGCCTAAAAATATTTTTCTGCGGGCTTCTAATGTATTGAAATCGAGCATTCCTGTTAAGAACACGGATGGATACAGGAATGGATAGTATGTATATTCCCTCATATACAGGTAACGCATAAACCTTTTTTGTACTTTTTCTATTTCTAAGATATGATTTTGTTCAGAAGGGGCCCAAATAATGGAGCTGTATTCCAGGATACTGCGGACAATTGCTTCATATGTTCTCCGTATTGCAATTCCATTAGTAAATGATCTCGCATTACGAAGAACAAATCCAAGCATTTTGTTGGCGCGGGAGACAATGTCATATATGTGGGATTTGAAAGAGAGATTTGCTTCGAAGATCACCCCAAGGTCACGAATCTCGTTTTTGCGTGTTAATATATTTTTATTAATGTGATAAGGGAATAGAAATGTATCTTTGGATCTTGTAAATGTAACTACACTGCATTTCTGTATGCTGAAGGGTAATTTATTTAATTCCGACCATTTGACAAGAGAATTAAGATCATTCTGCAGGAGAATGGAATCGATACAACTTTTGATAGCTCTGAAAAGTTTGATATCGTCAGCAAAGAGTAGATATTTTGAGCGGTTAATGGTCTTGCCTATATCATTAATGAATAAAAGAAAGAGGAGGGGTCCTAGATTCGATCCCTGGGGAATCCCGGAGTTAGTTTTGTATTCATGAGAGAACTGGTGTCCGTAACTGACATACTGATGACGATTGTGTAAGTAGCTAGCTACAAAAGCGAGAAAATCCTGAGAGAATCCGATGTCACTCAATTTTATTAGTAAAATATCATGGATAATGCGAGTAATAAAATATAACGAACTTCTCGTATCATGGTAGATATTGTAACATTCTCATGTCTAGTGTTAGATTTTATAACGATCCCTCGTCTCATGGTGGATATTGTAACATTCTCATGTATCATGAAAATAACATATCAACGTTCAATAATAAAAAGAGTACCATTTCAATACCGGAAAAAGATACATACACAATGTCAAAAACAATCAAGTAGTGGCTATTGGTATTATCAAAAAATGACGATGGCATAACCTTTGGTTGGGTTTATGCGTTAATTTGGCAATAATACAAGACATATGCCAACAAGGATGTCTTAAACAAGACACAAATATAGCGAAAGAGACCTATTTGGTTTTACTAACTCTTTGCTTACAAAATGTTGTGATGGCATAACCTTTGGTTGGGTTTATGCTTTAAGTTGGCAATAATACAAAACATATGCCTATAAGGATGTCTTCCACAAGACACACATATAGCAAAAGAGACCTACTCGGTTTTACTTACTCTTTGCTTACAAAAAAGGTTTGTAGTCGTTTATTTAAGACCTGATAGGGTTTTACTTACTTAAAATGACCAAACAAAAACAAGGAAACGCTCTTGGTGTTGCCAAAATTGCCACGAACACGAATGTTGTGAACTTTATGATACAAATTTGATACAAAAGGCACTTAGAGACACAGGATGACTTAATATGAGTGACCTGACTCGGTGTATTTGACAAGGCAAATTAATGCTTATTTAAGTCAAAATATAGTACATAATATAACAAATTGGGGTCAGGAAGTTGAGATCTTAAGATTTTACAAACTCAATGTGACCGAAAGGTGTTATGTATGATACAATGTTATTCATGAGGAGGACAAATCGTCGTTTGTTCTCCTTTACAACAACCTTTTTCAGAATTGACGTGTCAATATCAAATTCTGAAAAAAAAATTAGAGCAAATGGGAATGTTGAGCGCCATTCAATTTTTTAGAAAAAACTGAAAAAACTTTAAACAAAGGTAATTGTAACTTTTTATTTGTTACACCTATGTAAACTTGAATCAAATGACGATACGAAACTGGAATTTACACACGCATTATGATTACAAGTTACAGGGGTAGAATATTCACCTCAATTGGGTGTATGTTGCAAAAGGGCCATTGTTTTATGTACGATGGAACCCATTGGAACAAATGTGATGAACAAATGTGAAAGAACAATGTGAAGAACAGAAAATGTGCAAGACAAATGTGAAGAACAAATGTGAAGAACAAATGTGAAGAACAAATGTGAAGAACATGAGAGAGAAAAAAAATATATTTACAAAACAATGTTGTACATGACTTTTGTGGTAGTTATGACAAAAAATAGTTATGTATTTAGTGTCGTAACTGTCAGAATGGTAACGACTAACAATTAATGTCCAGGGTCATGACTCCAGGAGCATAAATTGTTTTTGGGAGGCAGAAAAGTCTCTTGACTAGAATGATCAGTTCCAGAGAAGATACGTACAAAATATGAGTACAAATTATAAATATTACACGGTGAGGTGTGACAAAGAAACAAAAATAACAAAGGGTTTATACAAAAGAGCATAGTTGTACAAGTATGGGTGAGAAATGATTTAAAACCACAGTTGACACTTCTGTGTTTTAGAAAAAAAAGGTTGCTTTGCAGAGGTCGAAAATGCGAGTTTTTATATGAAACTAACGCGTTAAGACATGCTGTTTGTCTGCACGAGGGCCAAATCTCGTGGGATAAAGGTAGAGCCAAAAGTTTGTTAGTTATGTGTGTGGTGACCTAGTGAAGGTGGTGTCCATTGTGTCCACACTTCCTAGTTTGACAATATCTTTCACGTGATAGTTGCCGATGTGTTTACCAGAGGCATCCGATAGGGTGTATACTACATCGGAGATTTTTCTCAGGACTTTTGCTTTAACAAAGCGAGGAGCTAGTTTTGCAGAGAAATACAGAGCACCTTGTGAGAGTGTGTTGTTTTGAGAATTCATTTTGTGGCTAGTTGAGTTAGACATTGTGAGAAGAAAAAAGAATTGTCAGAGTGTTGTGGCTGAGTTTTTTTTTTTTTTAAAAAAAAGGATTTGCTTGTGATGATGGGTGAAGCATTTTGTGAAATTTTCAAAGTCCCAGTATGGAAAAAAATGGCCAGCGGTTTCCTTGTATTTTTAATGGAAAAGTCCCTGAGATGCGAGTTTTGAAAAAGTTTCCGAAAAAATTTCAAAGTCCTTGATTTGTGAAAAAAATGGCCAGGGGTTACCCTGGGATTTTAGTGAAAAAGTCCCTGAGATGTGCGTTTTTGAAAAAAAAAAATTTCCAAAAAAATTAATTTTCCGAAAAAATTTCAAAGTCCTTGATTTGTGAAAAAAATGGCCAGGGGTTACTCTGGGATTTTTAGTGAAAAAAGTCCCTGAGATGTGCGTTTTTGAAAAAAAAAAAATTTCCAAAAAAATTAATTTTCCGAAAAAATTTCAAAGTACAGATTTCGAGGGAGTATTGTTTGTTCTTCAACAATTATTGGAGGGTTGTTGTGATTCGTGACAAATTGTCTGAGTTTAGGCAGAACCAGTTTTTGGTTATTTACTCGTAAGTTTCCCTTTCCCTGGACGACGACAGGTTTTTTAGGCAGAGAAGTGCCGAGAGTCGGGGATTTACGTCAATCGCGAATCTCGATTATAAGTAAAGAGTGGATCGGCTTTCTAATTTTTAAAAAAAGGATACTCTACCCACCTTAATTACATATAAAACGGATTGTCAAATGGCAGAAGGGCTTTAATTTCCTTGGTTGTGTTCATGTGCAGACGAACTGACTGATAAATTCCACAAACAAGAAATTTATTTTGTATCATGTACAAGATTTTAAATTGTTGAATTGTAGTTTATTGTAGCTCGTTCTCTCTAATAGTTGTACTTGGAAAGTAAACCGTCATGGTTTTGGATCACTATGTGATGTTTCAGATGTCCGAAAAGAAGTAAACGTTGATTGCACACTTTGTGATAGAATACCGGTACTTGAATTATTGTCGAGTGACGATTCGTAAAAGTTGTAATTTAACACAGAACAGTTTTAATGTGACACGGTTGTTTAGATTTAACGCGATGGTTTGTAGAACAGCTATGATTTATTGGAAGAAAACATAGTTATTCAATGGTTATTACAAAACAAGACATGAAAACACAGTGAAAGAGTACAAGGTTATTTCCAATTTGACCTCCCGATGGACGATTAATGAACCGAAAGAATACCCACGTTGAAGCGTCAGTGCTAAGATACGGTTAAAACCAACTGGAATCGAACCAGGTTATGAATTGGCTAGCTCAGTGAAAGGGAAAGCAGATGAGACTCGGATGCTATCAGGGGTGAGGACTTCTTCATGCATCAGCTCGTCCATCGGTCAGGAGGTTGGAAAGGCTGACACACAATAATAACACATGAGTAAAAAGGCACAAGGTATATTAATCATCTCGAGAAATACAGGGTTGACATAGATCTCTACTCTCTCTCTAAATCTTGACGACCGGATGAAACGAGGATTTTACATGAATTTATACGATTTGAACACAAGAAAGGGGTATACTGAAAGCTTACGATTCGCCTTTAGATGAGGTAGGGTACATCATGCCGAGCTGGTTCTTCCCGCGCCCAAAAGGGCCGGCGGTACTGTGCTGGTGTTGTGAAGCACAAGATGATTTGACGGAAGCGTGGTCCGACGAACAAAGGTTAACTTAGAATGTTGAATCATGTTGGTGACTTGGCTGCGCGGGGTATTAATTACAAACTGGAACAAGATCACGTCTGTACCTATCATTACGTAATCTGCGCGCTCAGCCATTGCGAGCGTTTGCGGTTCGCTCCGCAAGAGACACTGTTGTTACCCCCGAGGTCGGTTTTAGACTGGCGGCGCGGCGGGTTGTGGCCGAGCTCGCGAGCGGTCGCTGTGGGTAGAGTGGGGTAACCAAAGCCCTTTTTAATATAGGGTGATCATCCTTCTAATTTATAGGGAGACTGTATTACGTAACAAGTGTTTATCCCATTTTTATCTAATTTATTTGAAACATCCTTGTTACTAATTTAATAAAATTTATACGTAACAAATGTACATTGTGAATAATAAAACTCATTAAAAAACAAAAAATGTCTAGAAATTGTTACATAGTGAATGCCAAAGAAATACAAAAAATTGTAAAATATCTTGTCTAATATTTCAGGAAATTACGACCAACCTTCCACAAGTGACCCTGGCTAAAAAGGAATTCAAGCTGCCGTCGGGATTGGAGCTAGCGGACTCGAAGTTTCATATAGCCGCCCCTATTGACTTACTTTTGGGCGCAGAGTGCTTCTGGGAGATCCTGACCCACGACAGACTAAAAGTTGAATCTGGGCCTACGCTTCAACGAACACAACTAGGATGGATTGTATCAGGGCCAATCAGCATGAACCTTAAGCAAAGGCCTGTATCAGATTTTTGTAGTTTATCTGTAAACAAGATAAGTAGTCAAATAGAAAAATTTTGGAGACTAGAGGAAATTAATCCTATTAAGATTCAAAATCATGAGGAAAAGGCTTGCGAAGCCAGCTTTGCTAACACTCATACTAGAGAAGCGGACGGTAGATACATGGTACAATTACCGCGCCGAGCATGCATTGATCAGCTGGGGAGCTCACTGGCCACTGCGGAAAAAAGATTTAAAAATATGGAAAAGAAATTTTTGTCAAATACCGAATTATGTTCACAATATATACAATTCATGCGTGAATATGAGAAACTAGACCATATGGAAGTATGTGACCAATTAAAAGAGGATTGTAACTCCTATTTCTTACCACATCACGCTGTAATAAAAGAATCAAGCACCATCACTAAGGTGAGGGTCGTTTTTGATGGATCAGCTAAAACATCTACTGGGATTTCACTTAATGACGCCTTGATGATAGGACCGGTTATACAAAAGGATTTATATACCCAACTGTTACATTTCAGGACACATCAAGTCGTCATAACTGCTGACATCGAGAAGATGTACCGCCAAATCAACATATGTGAAGCTGACCGCAATCTGCAGAAGATACTTTGGCGCGAGTCTCAAGCATTACCGACAGGAGGATCTCAAGCATTACGGACTGAGGACAGTGACGTATGGGTTAGGACCTTCCTTCTTCTTGGCCACTAGGTGTCTACAGCAAGTCGGTATGGATAACCATATTAACTTTCCTAGAGCTAGTCATGTCATAGAAAATGACTTCTATATGGACGACTTGCTAACCGGAGGAGAAGATGTGGAATACTGTAGGAGACTGAAGGAGCAGTTAGTCAGTATATTGTTGTCTGCAGGTATGACCTTACGAAAATGGAGATCCAACGCTTTGGAGTTGTCAGCCGAGTCGAGTCAAGCGGAAATTTCTGAGTCAAGCAATCCTGGAAAAATCATTACTGACAATCCAAAGAATGAGAAAATATTAGGCTTAACCTGGAATAATGAGGGTGACTATTTTTTTATGTAATAACAAGCCCATGAAGTCATACCGAGAGCAAACGTCAGATATTGTCATGCATCTCCTCAACCTTCGATCCGCTAGGCCTTCTAGGACCCATTATAGTCGTATCGAAATTGATAATGCAAAAACTATGGCATTCGAAAGCAACGTGGGATGACCCATTGCCTAGTGAAATACTAGCACCCTGGAGGACCTACTTGCAAGAATTAATTCAATTAAATGTATTGAAAATTCCAAGGAAAATTATTTGCAGGCAGTCTCGGGATCTGCAACTGCATGGTTTCTGCGATGCATCTGAAAAGGCTTATGGAGCCTGCGCTTACATTGTGTCAACGGACCATAATGGTAAGCGACATTCGCATTTAATAACATCCAAATCACGAGTGACTCCATTGAAGTGCATATCATTGCCTAAGCTAGAGCTGGGTAGTGCTGTACTACTAGCGAAATTTATTAATTTTTTTATTAAAAGTGTAAAACAGGCACTAAATTTAGTAGAGATTGACGCATATTACTGGTGTGACTCTACTATAGCGCTGTGTTGGTTGAAAGGTCAACCTACTCGTTGGAACACCTTCGTAGCAAACCGTGTAGCTGAAATTCAAGAACTCAGTGATTCGGACCGATGTAGACACGTATCATCATCCGACAATGCAGCGGATATACTGTCAAGAGGAACTACCGCTGATAAATTAATAGAGTCTTCAATATGGTGGGATGGACCAAGTTGGTTGACCAAGGAAGTCAACGCTTGGCCTAAATCAAATCTTTCTTGCCTAAACCCTCCTGAACTCAAGAGCAAAAATGTTTTATTATCCACTGAAATTGAAGAGAGTTACCGCATATATATATTTTTTTAATTTTTTTTTTATTGAAACATATAAACAAAGTTACAATTTTTTAACAATATAAACACCAATATTTCAATCACTCTCCTAATAAAGCAGCTGCTTGTGTTTAGGAGAGGACAACAAAAATATGTATTACGGTTTGTAAATAATTTCCGAAATCTCAAAGGAATAAGTTCGGGCAATTTGAGTGTGGCTGAACTGGAATCAGCTTTTAAATGCCTATTGCGTGCACCTCAAGAACAAGTCTTTCAAAAGGAGTTGAAAGAATTGAAAAATCACGGCACAGTAAATAAAAATATTAATTTAAGGGCGCTTCACCCCTTCTTATGTGAAGGTCTGATACATGTGAGAGGTAGACTAAATTTAGCTTCGCACCTATCGTACCAGCAAAAACATCCCATCATCTCACCTGCAAAACATGAGCTGACGGAATTAATTATACGCCACTTCCATTATGTAAATTTACACGCAGGACCTCAAGCCCTATTAGCAGAAATACGGTTAAAATTTTGGCCCATATTTGGGAAAAATACTGTCAAAAGGATACTACATAAATGTATTGTATGTTTTAGATGCCGTCGTCGAACCGGTCATCAAATTATGGGTGATCTGCCAATCGAGAGGATCACTACGAGCCGACCATTTGCAACCACAGGAATCGACTATGCAGGGCCGATAGCTATTAAAAGCGGGACACTAAGAAAGGCTTCTATCGTGAAATCGTATTTATGTATCTTTATTTGACTTTCCACAAAGGCGGTTTATTTAGAGTTAGTTTCAGATTTGACTAGCGATGCCTTTTTAAACTGTTTAAAAAGATTTATTTCCCGTAGAGGGCAGCCTAAAAGGATATTGTCCGACAATGCCTCAACATTCAAAGGTGCTTGCAGCAAGCTCAAGGAGCTTTACGCCAGTTTAAGGGAAAACAATGACAAGATTCAAAATTACTTAGCAAATAGAAGTATCGAGTGGAAATTTATACCCCCTCGAGCCCCAAATCACGGCGGGTTGTGGGAAGCTGCGGTAAAGTCCGCAAAGTTTCATTTGTATAGAGTCACTAACAATTCTACATTAACTTTTGAACTTTTGTACACTCTATTTTGTCAAATTGAGGCTTGTCTGAACTCAAGTCCCCTAAAGTCGTTGTTCGACGACGTCCATGACTACCAACCACTCACACCTAACCATTTCCTTATAGGCACTGCATCTTCCATCATACCTGAGAGCGACGTCCAGACGATACCGGCCAACAGGCTAACACAATATCAAAAGATCAATTCTCTAATTCAATCTTTTTGGTCCAGATGGAATCGGGACTACCTGATGGAGTTACAAAAAAGGACTAAATGGCAGACCAGCAGTCAACGGGCGCTGAAAAAAGACGACCTGGTTATACTGAAGGAAGACGATTTGGCTCCTACTATGTGGAAAATGGCTCGAATCCTGGCTACTCATCCTGGCGCTGATGGTATAGTTAGAGTGGTCACTCTAAAAACCTCTCAAGGAACTTTCGTGAGACCCATCACCAAAATATGCTTGATGCCCATGGACTCGGATCCAGAACCTGAAAATGTCCGGCCCAGCCTCCCGGACCGCTTGGAAATTCCGGATTCTCCCGAAGTGTAAAAAAAATCTCTCACTCATTTAGATGACTTCAGGAACAACTGATACGCTGATGAGTAATACAATGATGACTCATTTAACTCTATAATCAACCTCCAGATGTCCAGGAATTTTTATGAGTTTTACTATGCAACTTCTTGAGAAGCCCTTAAAAACATCAACTTGGACGGATCAAGCAGAGGCCAGAGAAAATGAAGAAAATGAACAATTATTTATTAATTTTTATTTAAGTACATAAAACAGGCATGGTGCCCAAAAATTTACATACATGGATGTTTAAATACATAATAATAACAAAATGATAATAACAAAAATAGTAACAAAATGAATAAGCATATGCAGAAGTAAATAACAAATAAGAATTGGGTAAAAGGTAAATACAAATATGTTCATAAACGATTTTTTATCGTCACACCTGTACTGGTGAGACACTGATTAGGTAGGTACAATGTTGCTTCTCTTTAAAAAAAGGGCTTCATCACAATATCAGCTTAATATGATTAAATTTTATTAAAATCTAAAGCCTACAAAACCTAATATCCATAAAATTTATCTATAAACATGTCCCCGAAGATCAGTGTAGAGAATAATCGAAGTTTGTGAAATCTTAACGCTCTAATTTTACAGAATTTACAAGTGTTTAATTCAAACTGTGAAGTGTCAGAGTGTTGTTGCCGAAATAATAACCTGTCATTCTAATCACTGTAAACATACCTGTGCGAAAATAAAAACAATTAATACGTATCATCAAAGTTTGTGAAATCTTAACGCTTTAATTAACCAGGTTTACAAGTGTTTAATTCAACTGTGAAGTATCATAGTGTTATTGCCGAAATAATATCCTTTTATTCTAATCGCTGTAAACATACCTGTGCGAAAACAATTTTATATTACTCTTAATTCCCGGTTACCCAAAAGCGGCCGCTAGCCCAGTGGTGAGCGAATCCGCATATAGATCCGAAGGTCCTCAGTTCGATTCCTAGTAATACTAAGTTTTCTTCCTCAATTTTTTTTTTTTTTCCTGCAATATTATTTAAATCATTGTGAAACAAGATATACGAGTTTAGCAGATCATCCAAATCAAGGCGCTGATTTAAAGTACGAATTATCATCAAGTACCCATAATTACTTACTGTGGCAAGTTAGCAATATTGCCTACATGTCAGCTGACAGGCGCAAATCATCGACTTATCAACTAAAGTGGTGAAGCGAATAAAAAAAAAAAACACAAAAAAATACGAATTGTACAAAACCAATTACTTATATAAAAAAATCCAGTGTTCAAAAAATGAACCGTCCTAAAAAAAGACATCTGAGCACAATGATGCCCCGGATTATTGGAGAAAATAGCGTCTCAATTGAGGATGCAAACGAAACCTCATCGATTGCGTCATCCAAAGGCTCGGATGATACCGAAGTAGAATATCCTTGCACCTCAGGGGTAGATGTGCTTAATGAAGCTCAAACACATCTGACAGCTCTACAAGATGTCTTGGCAGAGAAGCAGTCGAAGGTCTCAAAAGACCAGCAGCTGAGAATTGCCAGAAACGTGTCGGAAGTTTTTAGATCCGTATCTCAGCTGTTGTTGGAGCGCGAGACCATGCGTGCTGATCTGGCTACAGTGACTGCCCAACTGAGAATGACAGAAATCAAAGTACGACACGTGAAGAGCGAAAAAAGACAACTTGAACAAAAAATTATTCAACTAGAGTCTGATCTTGGACCTGTAATGCGGAGAGTAGCGGAGGCAACGGAGGCTAGCCTCTCATTTGCTGACATCGCCCGCAAACAGCCTAATGATGCTCACCAACCCCCTCCACTTACCCAATATGGACATCGTGTCGGAGCACCAAGACCAGGCGTATGCGTATTTCCAACAGATGCAGACGCCACCAAGGATAGCGATGGTACCAAAAAAATTATCCAGGACATGATTCGGCCATCTGAACTAGGCGTTCGGGTCACGGGAATAAAAAAGATAAGAAATAAAGGTATCTTGATAAACACGGCAACCGCAGGTGAGCAACAAAAACTATTAAATGCACCCTGTTTCGACAAATCAAGCACAATTAAGGCCCGACTGCCGACCAAGCGATCTCCGAGACTAATATTTTTTGGGGTACCGAGGGACCTGACTGACGAAGAATTTTTAAGGATCGCCTTAACTGGGGTTCCCAACATTCAAGACATTGAGGGAACTATAGCGTGCTGTAAATTAAGTCACTTAGCTGGTGCTCGCACAGGAAACACTTGTCATCGTATTTATGAAATGCCAGCTATCGTCCGTAAATTACTTATTGAACAGGAGAAAGTATTTGTGAACTGGACTGTTTGCCGCGTCAGAGATTTTATTGGCCTTACTGTCTGCACTAAATGTCATATGATTGGACACTCATACAAATATTGCAGAGATACTAAACCTACATGTGGACACTGTGCACAAGAAAAACACACCCAGGAGTCGTGCCCAAATGCAGCCATCAAACCAGTTTGCGCGACATGCACCAGATTTGGTAAGCCTGCTGACCATTCAACCGGAGATAGGGACAACTGCCCAGCTTACATAGCTGCCCTCAAGAAGGACCTAGCTACAATAGACTATGGAGTGTAATATACAAGAACACAAGTGCCTAACTATCGATGACTATACTCCCATGAAGAACTGTCTGCGAATAATGTATATGAACGCCAGAAGTATACGAAACAAGTTTGACGAAATTGAGGAAAAGGTCAGAAGATTATGCGATATTGTTCATGTTCTTGTCATCACTGAAACGTGGCTTGATGTCGGAGAAGAAAAGTTCTTTTGCTTAAATGGTTTTTACAGTGCTTTTTCTTCTCGCCCAAATGAAGGAGGAGGAGGTGTGGCCATATATGTTCTGGATTCTATGAAGTGCTCTATCATTGAAAATTTTTCCAACGAAAATTCATTTTTAGGTATTAGTGTTTGCAGCAGTAATAGGAAACCAGTCAACATTTATGCCATTTATCGAAAACCTAACCCAAATAACATGCACGATTTCCTAACACATTTTGAAAAAATACTGAACAAAAGCAGACAAGATACATTAATACTCGGAGATTTCAACATCGACACTTCCATAAACACACCTTCTTCTTTAAATTTTATCAACACCTTACTAACATACAATTTCTCAATACAAAATAAATCATATCCCACGAGAGTCACTGATACAAGCAGCACTATTATAGATCACGTTATATCAAACAGACAAAACATTTCAACAACCATATCGAATATAGATGACCCGCTTAGTGACCATAATATACTAATTGTTGACTTTAAGAATAATTTAAAAAAATGGTTTAATAATAGAACTAAACCACGCTTTACTAAACCTATCATCAACAGTATGGCGGTAAAATCTTATATTGCGACTAACAAATTTGCTATCAACTCAACCAAACCCGAAGACGGTTACAAAGATTTTAATGATTATGTCAAAAATGCATTAGAAGCAGGTAAAACTACACCGAACGTAAAAACAGGAAGGCGGCAACATCTTAATACACCTTGGTTTGATTCTAAACTGAATTTTCTAATCAAGGAACGAAACCAGCTTCACAAGCAGTGGAAACAAGACCCAGGTAATATTACTCTTGCAATACGTAAAAATAAACTCAGAAACATAATAACTAATTATAGGAGAAGTCTGAAAAACAAATATTACATCAATAGCTTTCAACAAAGCCTAACTAACCCAAGAAAAACTTGGAAAACCATTAACTCAATTCTGTCTAACCGTGTACATAAACCCACCAACACAATTGAATCTCTCATCGTAAATAATTGTGAAATTAGGGAACCCCGTGAAATAGCGTTGGCATTTAATGAGTTTTTCCTGTCAGTTGGAGAAAAATTGGCAGCTGCCATTCCATCATTCCCGGATGACTGTAATACAATATATGTAGAACCAAAGGCACGACAATCCTTATATATGACTAGGACGAATAAGGATGAGGTAATAAAGGTCATCTCGAAACTTAGGTCGAATGCAGCGGCAGGAATTGATGGAGTAACACCGTGCATTCTTAAAACCTGTAAAGAAGAACTAGCGGGGCACCTAACCCAACTTATCAACTTCTCCATAGGCTCGGGAATATTTCCAAACCAGTTAAAGCTAGCAAAAATTATACCAATTTTTAAAGAAGACTGCAAGAAGTGTATTTCTAACTACCGTCCAATATCGATTTTATCGGTATTTTCAAAGGTGTTTGAGTCAATTATCAAAGATAGACTGATAAAATACATCTCTAGCAATGATATCCTTACACCACAGCAATATGGCTTTCGGAAAAACTCCAATACCCAATGTGCCACTTTCGATTTCATTTCTAACATTCAGCAGTACATAGACCAGGGCGAATATGTGGCAGCTATATTTATAGATCTGAAAAAAGCCTTTGATACGGTAGATCATGAAATACTTCTACAGAAAATGGAACATTTGGGAATAGTAGGTAAATCTTTAAATTTGCTCCGAAGTTACCTAGCTGATAGATTTTGCCTTGTCGATATCGGAGGGAACCTAAGCGGCTTTGGAAAAATCACATGTGGAGTGCCACAGGGCTCTATTCTTGGACCTCTACTTTTCTTACTATACATCAATGATATAACTAAATGTGGCATCTCGGGAAAACTTCAACTTTACGCTGATGATACTGTGATTTACTACCATTGTAAAAATCTGAAGGAACTTGAAGCTCTAATGAATAAAGATCTCGCAAAGCTGGCAAAATGGCTTCGATTAAACAAATTAAGCCTCAATGTTAAAAAAACCCATTACCTTACTTTCGGTAAAAAAGATAACATGGGTATGAATATTATTCTTGGAAATGAAAAGCTACAACATGTTCAAGTAACGAAATATTTGGGGTTACTCATAGACTCTAACCTCTCGTGGAACTCCCATGTTGAGAATGTAAAATCCAAAATTTCCCCTATAACCGGTGTACTTTATCGACTCCAAGGTGTGCTCCCCACATCTTTACTGCGTGCAACTTATTATGCTATGATTCACTCCCACCTGAGTTATCTAGTTAGTATCTGGGGCACCATTACCAAAAAAAAAAGTTCGGAAATACAAGTAATTCAAAATAGAGCCGTACGTAATATATATAATCTGCCATGGGATACACATGTCAAAGATATATACTCACAGACACAAATACTTCCCTTTACAGTCCTTCCAAAGTATAACATCACAACTGCCATTCTACAAATAATTCAACACTCCTCACACACCAACACTAAACCAGTTTTTAATTCTGACATACACCAGCACAAAACACGATCACAAAATCAAATACATTTATCGTCATCTACTTACACGACCAAATTTGGAATTAACTCCTTACAATACATTGCACATAAACAATATAACGCATTACCTAGTAATTTAAAACTTCCGGCAACAAACAAAAAAACACTGGCAAAAGCTCTTAAAAGCTATTTCCTTAACAGTTTCATTAATGACTAACACAATCTTTCTCTAGAACTCCATAATAACATCTGCGTTTATTTATTTTAATGTATTTATTTTAATGTATTTTATTTATTTGCCTTGTCCTTTCTAATGTTGTCTTTCCCGAAATGAGTTTTATAAACTCATTGGGAATAATACATTATTACTTTGTTATCATTTTGTAATGTATTATCTTGTAATAAAAAAAAAAAAAAAAAAAAAAGGTAATACGTTTTTTGTGAAGTGTTTAAATTGGTCATTAAAAATGTCTAATTCATTATTAGAGCCGCGTATAATGTTATAATTTCTTAATGTTCGCGGTACAGGGGAAAAATATCCTGTATTTGTGTGGTACGCTTTAATATAGAAAATGTCTTTCATCCTCCTTGTTGATTTTCTTGATGGTATATTGATGTTAATTTGGGATAAAATGTTTGGTGTATCAACTGATGCATGTATAATTTTGTTTAGAAGCAGTACGTCAGAAAGTTTACGTCTGACCGTCAGTGAGTGTAGTTTATAGTGCAAAATTCGGTCCTTATATGTTCCAAATTGACCAGATAAACCTTCACGATAAGCAAGTACACGGGTTAGTTTCCTTTGTATGGATTCAATCCTATAATTATCCTATAATTATCCTACAATTGGGTTGTTTAGTGTAAATAACAATGAGTGTCTTGTGATATGAACTACCAAAATATTTTAAAGGATTATGCTTCTTCTTTATGTGCCGTATCAGGTCCCCCCGACGTTGGCGATCACTCTGGAAAATGTCTATTTGTCTTGCGCTGCCCGGAATAGCTCCTCCACACTTCTAATGCCGGTCCACTCTCGTATATTTCGCAGCCAAGACATTTGTCTCCTACCAGGCCCTCTGCGACCCTCTATCTTGCCTTTCAATATTAACTGGAGCAAGTGATACTTCTCCCCTCGAAGCACATGACCCAGATATGAAATTTTCCTGATTTTTATTAATCTAAGCTGTTCTCTCTCTGCTCTAGCCCGCCTGAGAATTTCTGTGTTGGTGATCATGTCGGTCCATGGGACTTTGAGTATTCTCCGGTGAAGCCACATTTCAAAAGCCTCTAACCTGTTCATGGTATTTACTTTCAAGGTCCATGTTTCACATCCATACAACAAGACCGACCACACATAACATTTTAGCATTCTCTGCCTTAGTTTTAAGCTGATATTATCATTGCAGAAGAGGGATTTCATTTTAATGAACGCAGTTCTTGCTGCTTCAATTCTGCACCTAACCTCTACATCTGGGTCAAGAGTCTCCGTAAGAATACTGCCGAGGTATTTAAATCTTTCGACCTTTTCGACATTGCAACCATTTAACTGTATCACTGATTCAGAGTGATCTAGTCGTCCAAATGTCATCCATTTTGTTTTATTGACGTTGATTGTTAGGCCCAGTTGCTCACCAGCATTATTAACAAGATTTAATAGGTCTTGGAGGTCATTGATACAGTCAGCTAGTAATACAGTATCATCTGCGTATCTTATGTTATTAATGACAACTCCGTTGATCTTAAGACCCTTCTCAGTATTACTTAGGGCTCTTTTAAAGACATAGTTAGAATAGAGATTAAACAATAGTGGTGACAGGATACAGCCTTGTCGTACTCCACGCTGAATGGCAATTGCATTAGATCTCTCATTCCCATGTCTTATTTCTGGTGTTTGGAACCAATACAGGTTTTTTATGAAATTCTGGTCTTTGGTGTCAACGTTACAATCCGCAAGCATTTTCATTAGGTCAGCATGTTTTACCCTGTCAAATGCCTTTTCGTAGTCAATAAAACAGGCAAAAACTTCCTTTCTTTGGTCACGACACTTTTGCAATAGTACATCGATAGACAATAATGCCTCACGCGTTCCAAACGCATTTCTGAAACCAAACTGAGTGTCATCCTGTCCTGCTCGCACTTATTGCGTATCCTGGCATGTATTATTTTAAGGAATAATTTAAGGACATGACTCATCAGGCTTATTAATCGATAGTCACTGCACTTCTTAGGGTATTGTTTTTTAGGCAATGTCACGAAGGTGGATTTTAGCCAATCTTGGGGTATATTCCCTGTGTCGTATATAGAATTAAACAACCTCAACAGGTAGTCAACATTTTCATCATTAAAGAGTTTCAACACCTCAACTGGAATATCGTCTGGCCGCACGCTTTTCTATTGTCTGAAGTCTCTATTTTATCTATATATAATATTATTTATTATGAAAAATTGTTTTATTGATTGTGTTATTACTGCTAAATGCAAAACAAACACCCGTGGGCTAAATAATTTACAAAAATTCTAAATTGTAAACATTAGATAAATAGTAAAATATAAATATACACTACCAAAAGGCTTTCGATAGTGGCCTGCACTCGTAACTGATCAAAGTATTAAATATATATAAAATAATATTAAAATTAACCCCATTAATATAACCTTTTTGCAAAATATAATGTTCTTTTGGAATACCAATTTACTTATCAATTTAAAAGGTAAGAAAATAGTAATACCGGGCATTTCAATTAAAAGAGGGATTTTTCAAGGAGACTCATTGAGTCCTTTTTGATTTTGCTTAGCATTGAATCCTTTATCTAAAATTTTAATTAAAAGCAAGTTTGGAATAAAAATTAAGGGTTATACATTGGAGAGTAGTACAATTTCGCATTTATTATTTATGTATGATATAAAATTATTTTCGAATTCTGAATAAAATTTAGAAAAAATGACCAAGGTAGTTAAAAACTTTTCAGATGATATCAAAATGACTTTTGGTTTAGATAAATGAAGAACGAACCATATAGAGAAATGCAAAATTGTAGATGGGGACGAGAGTATATTTAGAAAATTCCAAGTTACTTGTATGAAAAGGGATGAGGTTTATAAATATTTAGGATACCCACAATCAAATAGATTAGACCATACTAGTATTTAAAATGATATTAAGATAAAATTTCAAACTAGGTTTCGAAAAATTTTAAAATGCAATCTATCTGCTAAAAATTTAGTAAAATCAATAAATACTTGGGCAATACATCAATAACGTACTCATTTGGCATAATTAAATGGTCCAATACAGATTTAGATAACTTAGAACGATTAATTAGAACTACGATAACAAAGTTTAATTGCCATCATCCAAATTCAGCTATAGAACGAATAAATTTACCTAGAAATTTAGGAGGTAGAGGTATAGTCAAAATAACTTCTTTGAAACATAATCAGATAGAAATGTTTAGAACTTTTTCCATAGGAAAGCTATTAGCTCAGAAATGCACATAATAATTTGCAAGGCAGATAGAAACATAACACCTTTAAATTTATACGACGAGAATGCCAAAATTTTTTATAATTATTAGATTCCAGGCAAATAAAATTATACACCCAAAACACTTCATTGTTGACAAATTTTCGTCAAACAAATGGTTGAGTATTGGAGAGTTGAGTGCAGAAATAGAAGATTTATGCTTGCCATTTAAGAAAGAGTCATTAGTACTAAAAATTATTGAAAGCATATAATAAAAGATTGTGATGATCCTAATCTTTCGACCTACGTAAAATTAATGATGATTTCTTCTGTCTGATTTGTAAAATGTTGTAGCATCCTGGTCATTGTCCTTCGATTTTCATAAACTAGTGGTGGCGCCCTTTAGGAGGCATACCTTAAAAAGGAAACCCTAGCTAAGCCTCTCGATCCCTGTATGGAGTATACAGTAACAAGATCTTAAGATTTATTTTCGCAATAATGCTATTTTTCAGCGTTGTGTTATATTTTTCGGTTTTGAAATTCATATGAAGGGGACTTCCCCTATATGAACGAGCCAGTAATGCATATGTTTGTGGTAATCCAGTTTCGTTTAAATTAGAGTGAGTGATCTCTTCACCATTGAAATTGTTAAAACTTCTCTTATAAAACCATGCGCCTAACCTACTCTCGTCCCCTACAGCACGCCTAACTCCAATAAAGTAGACGTCACCTAAACTAACCTAACTCTGATAAAGTTGACGTCACTTGTATGTTTTAATCTTTCCGACCTTAAATAAATCCGAGGACATTAAATAGTTTCGTTATTGCACAAATAATGGTATTGTACCGACATGCATTGGGTGTCGGGTTTCGGGGAATTCCCTACCATATCAGCTCCGGGGTCGCCTCCATCTGTTCTGATATATATTAGTTTTGTTACTCGACACCTTAACTTATTAAAGGGAAGGAATAAGAGGGGAGGGGAGAAGAGGAGGAAGTAGAAGGGGTAAACTATATGAATGAAATCTTTTTCAAACTACGCTGGCTCTTCCACTAACCAATACAATAACGGTGAATGGTGATCAGAAATCAAACATTGACTCCGACGTGTCTGGACTATCCCCTATAGCTGGCGGCCCATTTCATAAAGTTCCGGGCCCTATACAGATCCTTTCACGTCTGAGAGAAAACGAATTAAGACATCACGCCATTTCCAGAATCGCTCCAGCGCCCATACCTCCGGAAGATCTACTTTACTGGCTCTAGATGGGGAAGGTAATTGCATCCCATATCATGATGCTAACGCGGAAAGTGTGTAATGTAGGTTTCGTATGATGAAGCTCATCTCCCACGCGCTGTCAGACCTACACTCCACCTCAAAGAAGCTGTTGTCATTCCGCCAAGGGAGCGTTCCAGTTGGCTTCATCAGCTTCCAGGTCGACACCATTGAACAATGTAATAGCGCTGCGGACTTATTCTCACGTGATATCACGTCGTCGCCCCCTCCACGTGGATTTCACAGACACCCCGAGGTATCTTCATCCTAGACGCCCCAACAGCGGACCATGCTCCCGTTCATCTCAAGGCGGCGTCACAATTTTTCATTCCCCTCTCACGCCCCTCACTCAATATGCTCAACTTTCCATTTTCTACTAATCTATATTTGAATTGCCTATAGAGTAAACCCCATAATTTTAAAATCAACATCCCTCCCTAACCTAGCAATTATTTAAATCTAGCAGCTATGTCTTTTATTATGTTTTAAGAAGACAGGGATATTATTTTGTTAATCATATATTTATTTATAATGCGCAGCTTTGATCGAGCCTAACACTCGCGTTCCTATACAGTTCAAGAAGACCTTTAGGTATATTAATTTTCAATTATAAATTTATTTATAATCCGAGACTTTATCAAAATCTTAAAAAAAAAAAAATTAACACTTGCGTTTTATTTTGTTGGAGAAAGATTTTTAGGTATATTATTTTAACTATAAATCTATTTATAATCCGAGACTTTATCAAAGCCTTTAAAAATAAATCTTAACACTTGCATTTTATTCTGTTGGAGAAAGACTTTTAACTATAAATCTATTTATAATCCGAGACTATCAAAAGCTTTAAAAAAGAAATTTTAACACTTGCGTTTTATTTTGTTCAAGAAAGAATTTTAGGTTTCATTATTTTTAATCATAAATTTATTCTTAACCCGTGACTTTATCGAAATCAAAAAACCTACGGGACTGTCTTTTATTAAACAACAATTCATGCTCGAAAACACGCGTCGTAATTACACGTTCTGTTAAGACTCCGCAAAACTGTTAAAACTCTTTAAATTTAAATTACTACTTTACTTAACACTTTACTACTTTGATTTGAGATTTTTTATCTTGAGGCATCGGACACTGGGCCCAACTCTTCCAAGTCTGAATTTAATTGTTTAAATTACCGCGACGTATTTACTCTGCGAATTCACTTCTCAAAAACTGCCAAAAACTTTCCAAAACTGTTTAAAACTGTCTAAATTAATTTGAGCACTTTTTGTTTAAACTCTGCAACTAACTTTCCAAAAATTGTCAAAACTGTCCCCATTTTTTCTAAATCTGAACTATTTGCAGAGATGCGCTTTATTTCAAATAAATCCATTTCAAATGGAAATGCAAAATGCAAAATGGGTATTTTCCATTTTGCAATTTAAATGCTTTTCTAAAAACCATTTTGCATTTTGCATTTTAAATGCTTTTCTCAATGCATTTTCCATTTTAAATGCTTTTTGCAACATTCTTCCTACTATCTCCACTCATCTTTTTTTCATAAGCCCAAATATCAGTCGGTCCTCAACCTCGCTATGAGAGATAATTTACATTTGTTAAGTTGCTCCCTGGTAGGAGCCCTGGCAATTGAGTGATACCATTACAAAAAATACTGATTCAAATACTCAACGTTAAATTTTTACGTTGATGGCAACATTAGTCCCGCGCAAATTTTTTGTGGTTTCATAATCTGTAGTTGTGGTGTTTTTGGATTCACCATCATGTAATATGTTTGTTCTACATTGATGTCCATTATTAAATGACAAAATTGTTTAAAAATTCTATAATTATTTTGATTGTTTGACCTGAGAAACCATTTTGCATTTTCAATGCATTTTTAAAATAGGTATTTTGCATTTTGCATTTGAAATGCTTTTCTAAAAACCATTTTGCATTTTGCATTTTCAAATGGAAAAGTTTTGACCCATTTCCATTTTGCATTTCAAATGGTTTTGGGTACCCATTTTGCACATCTCTGACTATTTGTAACTGTATTTTTCCATTAATTACGTTAAAAATATGCTATTCTAATCTTTATCGACTCGTATGTTCTTTTCTATTTAGGTCATAGTCGTATCATGCTAATTGGGCCATTCTGGTTATTTCAAAAGGTTCACACCTCCAAATTTGTTTCATTCTCTCAAAGAACCCAGGCGCGTACTGGAAAAGCGAGTTTCGATTCCCATAGAGCGCTTTCAATATAATGTTTTAGTGAACGCTGTTTTTTGAAGTGTGAATTCCGGACTTTTTATTTTACAATGTTATTGTGTCCGTAAAATTGATTTAACGATTGTCGTTAGCTACCCTGATAGACGAATGTCTCTTTGTACTACCGGTCCAACCCGAGAAATGCCCACTGCAACCACCCTTGACTGAGGTCACAATTTAACGTAGACCTGGGGGTCTACAAGCATTACCGCTAATGTCGATTATTATTTCAATTTTGTCGCCACCTACGTCTTATCGTCCGTTTCCGTCAAAACACTCTTTTTCATATATTGTCCTACAGTCAAAAGAGGCGTAGATTAGTTTAGGCCTAGACAGCAGTATCCCCTACCGTCTACAGTTGTTTACGATGTGGTACGCTTTGTTTTTAACGTTTTTGCGAGCCCAGCTTTGATCATCTTCAATTCGCCTCTGATGACTCACTTCCCCTCCCTTTTCTACGTTAACCGACCACTCTTCCGCGACTTTGTTTCCAAACTCCAACCCTCCATTTTTTCCTGGTTATACGTTATTTTATAGCTAATTTTTCTAGTACGCTCCTTCTTTTGGGGTGTGATTTTTCATCTATTCGGGGCTGTCCTATTGTTTTGTCTCTTTCATTGACGAAAAAGACATAAATAAGTTATAATATGCCAATCATCACTTGCAAATGTTAACAAAAAAAGCTTTAAATTTATTTTATCTCTGGCCATAAATTTTAACGGATTTTCTTCTTCCTATACTCACAATGTTAAGTCTAGTGGGTAATTAGAAAAAAAATTCTGTTAAATCTTTTCACTTGAATTTTAAAGAAATCGGAAACCTTTTCCTCGATTAACAACTCTGTTGCAACCCTGTTTAACCCTGTACCCGGCGTTTAAAGGGTTGTGAACCCCTCAAAAATTGCAAGTTAATCAACCTTGATTTTTGAGTGGTCCTAAGTAGTACGTTCACCCAAAAATAAGATGGGAATGTTTTCAATGTCAACGTCGTATAAATCAAAGCTTAACCCCACCCCTTTCTCAGCATATCCTTTGTCTTGTGAAAAGTCGCACCTCCTTCTCTCTTCCTGTAATCCGATTGGGCAATTTAATTCCTCTGATCATTCCTGGTAGAAGAATCCTTAGCCAAATATGCAGTTCTCTTCAATTCATACGTTCTTTTTCCGATAGATGTCTCTGTCATACCGGTTTTTGCCATCTCCCTCGGGTAAGACCTTGGTCCATCACAAGATACAAATCAAAATGATGATTTATGTAGAAAATGTTTGGCTCTTCCGGAAACTATAGAACATATAATATTGGGATGTTCTATATTGGCACAATACGAGTATACGTTTAGGCATAATCAAGTTTTAAAAATAATTCACCAAAGTTTGGTAATTAAACATAAATTGATTGACTGCCTTAATATAGTACCATATTATGAATACGAACCAAATTCATTTTTGAAAAATGAATTTTATAAAATATATTATGATAAAACTATACTAACACACTTTACGCTCGTATATGTATTTATTCTTGAATTCAATTCTTAATAAATAAATAATCTGATAATTAAACCCCTGGAACCCATAACCAATTTTCTTGAGATCTAAAAGCCCTAGTGATTACTTTCTCGCTACCCAACTATCAACTTGTAAAGACTCTATGATCTCTGTATTCATTAAAATAAATGCATCAGTATTTATAACGAAGCAAAGTTGGAGCTACATAATCATCCACACCAAGCACATATTTAACTTTACTTTGATTCCTTAGCCTATCCGTAATATATCCGCTTTGTTAATATTGCCTTGATTTCTTAGCTTATCCGTAATATATCGGCTTTTTTAATATTGCCTTGATTCCTTAGCTTATCCGTAATATTTCCGCTTTGTTAATATTGCCTTGATTCCTTAGCTTATCAATAAAAAAATATAATAAATGGGAATAATTGTACAGAAACATTTAAGAAAGCAGAAGACACACTAAACAGGATTAAAAAATGGCTAGACTACCATTCACTTAGGTAGGTACACTAAATGCTAATTTTTATTTATTTATTTAAGTTTTAATCCAGCAGGACTGGGAGGATAGTGCAATCCCAGTCTGCCATATTGCATGAAATGCAGTAAAACAGGGAAACAATAAAATAAAGTAAAAAATTATAAAAATGGAAATAAGATAAAACAAATAGAAAAAAATATATTAGGCAGGTACCTATACATAAAATTAAAATATAAATCAAAAATAAAATAGTCATATAAATAGGTAATACAATAAAAACAATTAGATTAAATGATGATGATTTTCATGATTCCATATAATTGAGCTAGGATTCACTCACCAAACACAAGAGCCTCGTCTCTTTATGGTGAGGAAAAGCTATTATTATTTACCTTTATAACACTGTATAATATGTATAAATTGTATATTTATTGTAAAAAACATACAAATATTAAATAAATAAAAAATTTAAAAAAAAATAAAAAATAATAAATTAAACCGTCCATCAGGGAGGTCGCCGCATCATCTGCATCCATCGCTCATTGAGTGGGAAACTGAGCCACTCGGATGCAGCATGATGCTGGTTGAGTCCTACCCCAGAAGCTGGCTTGTCGGTGGCGAAGTAAGGCGGGGAATGAGTGCACCCTCTTTTCAGTAAACATTGTGGAGGCACTGCAGAACCTCGGTAGTTGCATGAGCTGCCTGTATGCATTATTGTAGCACACCCTCAGCTCAGGGCCGTATTTGTACTTTTCACAAGTATAGGCCACTTCGTTTGCGCCGCCCCCTACCCCTTTCCTGGAAATTGCCACCGATAATATCTGTGGCGTCGAATTATCCAGATTAAATAATTAATAATAAACTGCTACTTGCTACTTAGTATCTACTCCCGAATTATGTACTTGCATCGTTAAATCGTAAACAAAGTAATCTACGTACTTCAAGTACCTACCTGCATATTGATGACAATAACACTGCAGTCCGTCTCGAATACTACGAGAACTCACTAGAAGGTTCGAGCCTACGGCCTAGGCATAATTGCCAAGCCGTCGAAAGTTCGCGAATGATCCAGATCGAGCGAGTGTCTTCGATTTAGTTGCCATCCACCTACCTACTGCCGCCGTCGGCCGAGTAGTATAAATAAGCCCGACGCAGCGAGCCAGTCAGTCAGTCATAATTTCGCCGCCAGTCTACAAGGAACAACGAGTGTTAACCCGCGCTAATCTTACTAGCGCAAAGGACACGTACCCGGCTTCGCCCCTATCATCATGGACTCTATCGGGACATCATCATAGCGCCTCGGCCACGTCCGCGGCCAGCGCTACTCGGATTACAAGCGCCCTGGTTCCAGCGTCTCTGACCAGCGCTTCTTCCACGCTACCATGACCACCACGAGGACACGCAGCATCCTCACTGGTCTACATCGTTCCCGTTCAACCGCCTATAAGGTCCGTCGCACCTTCGGCCGTCTCGTCAGCACTGGAGTGCCTGAAGACCTACGTTCTTCGCCAGTGCCTGACCTCCATCGAGTCCCGGTCATCAGCGCCCGGCGTCGACTCACTGACCCGCGCTTGACCAGCACATCATCAGCCAGCATCCGGTGTATTCTTCTGTCCTACCTCATCTCCTTGTCACGGCTACTGACTCACCAATAAACACATGTGACCTTCACAACCTTCTTTCATTTCGTGCCTCACCATCGATCCCCAAATATCTATCATAAAAAAAAAAAAACAAAAAAATTTAAAAAAAAAAAAAAAAAAAAACATAATTACTCACTTTTAGGCTGCCATTAGGTGACATACAATTTTCAAAATAAATATTCAAATGTATGAAGTAGGTATTCAAAAATAAAATAAACAAACAAATTAGTACAATTTAATTTAATTAGTAAAATTTAATAACAAGAATTACAATTTTTTTCGGGTTTTTTTATTGACAAAATCATCTATAATATCTTCATAGCTTATAGTATTCATTAAGTCTGCTTCAATAATGCTCAGAAGAGCCAAAGAGTTAAGTTTTTCTTGCAACAGTGAAGACCTTTGGTAATTTTTCACACGCTTTAAAGAGGAAAAACTCCTTTCTCCAGAACAATTTGTGGCCGGGGTGCAAAGTGCGATGCGGAGAGCTATATCCAAGTTTGGATAAACATTACACAGAGATTGTTTCCTCAAAAACTTAAAAAGATTCAGTAATGATGTCGATTCAGGTTTCTCTGCCGTCTTATTAGAGGAAATGTGACTACAAACATGTACACATTCCTGAACTAAATCGTCTTCTAAATCATTACAGTAATATTGCACAAGAGACTGAGCTTTTTTCTGAGACTCTTTGTGTTGAAAGTTCACTCATTCTTGTTAAAAATGAAAATTTTGCTTTAAAGATTATATACCTATGTACCATGTCTTCTCTCTAATTCAGCTCTCAGTCTGTCCAGAATTACCAAAAAGGTGTTGACTCTGAAAGAGTCTCTGGAGGATGTTTCAATTTCCTTATTTGATGCTTCGTCTATGAAGTTTTTTCTCTTAGGGTTCCTCTTACTCTTAATGTCGCCCTGATATTACTTAAGTGCGCTCATTTTAATTGCACTCTTTTCGAAAAAATCAAAGTTTTCTCGCTCTGCTATTGTAAATTCGAGAAGAGATCCATAAAGATCAGATACCGTCAGTACATCAACAGATGAGTTCTGAATCTGAGCACTCACTTTATTTAATCTGTCCAAAATAGCATTCCAAAATACGATCGTAAATGCCGTTTGTAGTTTTTCCAATTTAAGGCGAATTCAATTTGCTTCAATTCGTGGGATTGGTTTCTGTGTAGCGTCATTTTCAATGATTTTTAAAACCGTAAGTACTTCATCCCAGGAATCACTTACACTTTGACAGGCATCTGCTCTTGCTGACCAACGTGTGACGTAATACGGTATATTATGTGTTCGTACGGGCGGGTAGCGGGGGTGACTGTTCATCACATCACCCGCCCCCGATCCGCCGCCACCCTTTACCCTTGCCGCCCGGGCATTAGCATCAATATAACTAACTATCTAACTAAAGTACTAGAAATTAGCGCCTTTAAAAAATCATATTTATCGTCTAATAGTTATAAAACTCTGTCTATCCACAGGGACTATTTTTGTTTATAATCGCATACACGGCTTACCAAAGCGAGCGAGTGCCGCCCCCTGAACTCTGCCGCCCCTAGGCCGCGGCCTATAAGGCCTATTGACAAATCCAGGACTGCCTCAGCTTGTCCCATTGCGCTGCTGGGTATTGTGTCCACAGCTCAGATGTGTACAGTGCAGTGCAGAATGCCTTGAAAAGTAGTTTTCTGACATCATCGCTACAGTGGTAGAACCGCCTTGAGAGCATTCCGGCCCGTATATTGATTGCTCTTCTTTGTCGTTCCATGTCTTCTATATCCTTCATATGTTCGGTTAGGATATGTCCCAGATATTTAACCTGCGAGGCTACAAAATACTCTGAAGAAAACCTTAACTTGAAAATTCATAGCCCGCATCACTTAAATGAGCATTTTAATTGTCCCTCATTAGAAAACGTTGACCATATAACGTATCTGGGTCTAAAAATTGATGGAAATTTAAAATGGACCTTAGCTGGACTTTAGCTATTTAGATAATAAAATTAAAAAACTAAGTTATTTTTTCAAAACTATCAGGAATGTGCTCATTAAAAAAGACTTACACATTTTATATGGCTCTCTGGCAATCACTGTTAGAATACGGTATTGTCGGATGGGGCAGTGCAAATAAAAATATACTAAATCCACTAATTAAAACTCAAAAAGCCATATCGAAAATTATACTGAAAGTTCCTGTAAGAACTAGCACTGACGAAATCTTCACCCAATCTTAACATCATGTCAATTAAACAACTATATTCTACAACTATACTTATTTACATTCATAAGTACAAAACCCAAAAAATAACAACAAACACGTACAATAGAAACTCTAGATCTCAAGGTCAAAAACTTATCCAACAAATAACTACCAATACAACTTTTGGGGGAAAAAGCTTCTTATATCATAGTATTAAACTCTACAACAAAATTCCACTCTCACTGAAAAACCTCAACATTATAACATTTAAATCTCATATAAAAAGCTGGATACTTAATATATGGAGATCTGAAATAGAAAATATACTGATATCAAACACAGACTAAAACCGATTCTACTAAACTGAACTATACAAAAAAACACTATCTTACTTGTTTAAAATTATTTAAAAAAAAAATTATACTACATGATATATGTTCATAATTAAATTCATATGTTACTTTGTTGTAATATTAATTTCTTATAATTAAATTATAATATGTAAATGAAATCCTCAGCACGGGAGATCCCAGTGAGGATATCATTATCTCTATATGTTACTAAGAAAAGAAGAATAAATAAATAATGATTATTATCATTATCATTCCTTAGCCTATCTCTACATATCTGCTATCCTAACTATAATTATTTTTACAAAGACCAATTTTTATTGTGTCTGTTACTCCAGTTCAAAGAATTCTATAAATTTTGCTTTGAATCAAGGCCTCATTTTCAAAATTGGAACTAATTGTTGGAAAAAATCTACCAAGCGATAAAGTAGGTACCTACCGATAACAGATATTTAAACAGAAAATTATTTCAATTTATTCCCTTTTCAAAATTGTTATTATAATATCCCGTTATTCTTCTCGGGTCTGCGCTAGGTAATAAAAATACTGATTTCGGTTGTCTTCCTGCCTGTAAATCTGGTTCAATGAACTCCTAGAACTTTTGCTTTGAATTTGATCTTCATTTTAAACATCTGAAATGTTTGTTGTCGACTTCGGACTAGCGATAAAGTACCTACCTGTAATATAACATTGTATATAACATAAAATTGTTTTAATAGGCTATTTCAAAGTCGCAATTGATATGTCGTGAATTCAGACTATCCCCATTGATGTGTATTATATTATATTTACTGTCCTTAATTTGATATCCATCGGTCTAACGCCGAACGACCAGAAAGTAGCGCATCCGGTCCTCGCACACTGCTAATCGCTCCATAATAGTGGAGCACGTTTTAACGAGATATTAGCATGCAATATGCGCCTATATGGCTATCACGGGTCTGCGCTAGTATTGTATTAATATCGTTGGGAAGGAATCGAACCTATTGTCTTCCGACCCAAAGGCAAATGCGCTAACCGCTGACCGGCAGCAGTTTTACCAAAAAACCCAACAAATATATTTTCAGTCCTGTTTGTTATCAGTTAACAAATAATTGTTTACTTTTTAATCTTTTTATGTAAGATTAGCGACTCCTAAACAAAAATTTAAAATAGAAAATTCAGAAAAAGATTCGGTCGCATCTGCCACCTATATTATAAACAAAGATCTATACATATTATGAAGTTAATTCAAAAAAATTGTTTGCCAAAGAGATTTATTGGTGAAGTCTGGTCGTGTGGAATCTGTATGAGTGGGAAGAGTGCGCTTGTATTGGCGTACTTCTCGCACAAATACCGGCCTTACCAGCCCAATTTTTGTTGCAATTTTTAGAATACATTAAAGCCTAGCTACACTACTCGCGAAGTTGATCGAAGTTGACCGAATACGATAGTGTGGGCACGAACTTCACTTCGCTTCGCTTCGCCCGACTTCCGATTGTTGTCGGTAAATGCGCCCGAGTCAAAAGCGGCCGCTACACTACTCGCTGCGACGCTTCGACGAAGTTAGCCGAAGTTCGAAGTGCGTGCCCACACACTCGTGCAACTTCGCGAGTGACTCAGTCCAACTCAGTCAGTGATTGGTTTATTTATGCCGTGACGCTTCGAGTCCTTTGACTCGGGCGCATTTACCGACCACAATCGGAAGTCGGGCGAAGCGAAGCGAAGTTGCCCGAAGCGAAGCGAAGTTCGTGCCCACACTATCGTATTCGGTCAACTTCGATCAACTTCGCGAGTAGTGTAGCCGGGCTAAAAGGACTCGAATGAGTTGGACTGAGTTACTCGCGAAGTTGCACGAGTGTGTGGGCACGCACTTCGAACTTCGGCTAACTTCGTCGAGGACTTCGTCGAAGCGTCGAAGCGAGTAGTGTAGCTGACACTTTACAATAGTTATGTAAGTACCTACTTGCCTCAAATATCAACAGGAACGCCACAAATACTAAAAATCAAACCATTCAAAAGAAAGTTTTATAACCCTAATAATATTAAAAAACTTTATTTTAGTTTGACTAAGGACTGTATCTTCCTTCCCAGGGACTGGAGTCAACCGCGCTAACAACCTTGCCAAATGCCGATCGGGTAGGACCGACATTTACATCGTGTATTTACTTCTGTAATGTAAGCTAATATCAGAAAAATGCGTTTGTGTAAGTGTTCGCCACCAAAAGTTGCATTGAGTGCATTGTCATCGACAACGAGTCGTCTGACGAGTTTCAACTCGATTGGATGTCAGGAAGTGGGTTTATGTGTGTTTCCAATATTTGCTCCAAATTCGATGGTTTTGATTCACTCTCGAAAACACATGTGAAATTCAAATAAATGTGTTTAAAAATAAAATTACTGTTGTTATCGCATTGACTTTCTGGTATTGTTATCGCATTGACTTCCTGTTATTGTACTTTGGCCAGTTATTATTCTGTTAACATGATTTTACTAAATTTAATTATAATAATGAATAATGCTGGACAATCAGGGCCGCCGCCAGCCGCTCGAACGCCAGTGTATATATCCGTCAATGCCGCCCCCACCTCCCATCCGTACATTACTTACCAACTTTACAATTTTTCACCAAAAATAATTAATAATTAAATAATCACTGATTACATTTATGATTCAGAGGAATTAGTTGCAATAATTACTTGAATAAATCGTATATTATAACCGTGAACAATCAACGTAAGTAACGTTAGATGCCGTGTACACCGATTTCAGTAAAGCATTCGTCAAAGTTAGTCATTATCACTCTTTAGAAAAAAAACTGGTTAGTTAGTCACAAGTTATATAGGGCTTACCACAAGGATCGTACCTTGGACCTTTACTTTTTATAATTTTTATTAACGACCTTACTTTTGTAGAATTTTTCTCTATATATTGCAGACATCCTCAAATGTTATATTGCAATTAAATATATAGAAGTTTGTGAACTCTAACAATAATACTTATCACCTTATCTGCCTAGTGTATTGATAACGAAATGGAATAGTACGTAGCTATGTGTAAAGTTATCATTCTCTCTAAGAACACCAAAAAAACTCTATTTTCATACGGGATACGTTGAAAGAAAAATTGGAATAATATTCAACAATAAATAACGTTGTAAAAAAATCAAATAAATTATTCGCTTTGATTGTGAGATCAACTTAACCATTTAAGAATTCTAATAGCTCTATATTTCTTTTCAATTTACGGAAATCGCAATATTTTGTCTGTAATAGTCTGGAATCCGCATTGTATTATATTAATATGTATCTAGAGTTATCTAGCGAATCTGTTCAAATAAATATTTCGCAGATTTAATCTTATAGGTCAAGTGTCCACCACCTACTTGACAGTTACCAACATAGACTTACATGATGTTTCAAATAAAAGAGAGAGAAAAAATCGAAGAAAAATAAATGTTCTCTGTTTTATAAAAGTGTGTATAATCATGAAGATAGTAACAATTATTTTTATAAGCAATAATTATTAGCCTGAAACACTCATCCACATTGAAAAATCTCCTGATAAAAGATACATGACGCCAACGGGACTTGAACCTGTGTCCTTTGGATTTCCGGTCGACAGCTCTGACCACTGAGCTATGGAGGCTAAAAATTATTGCTTATAAAAATAATTGTTACCCTTTGTGCTATGCATAAAAAATCTTGTCTTAAACATTAGTTTACCAAAAAAAATAATAATAATGAAGATAGTTATTTAATCAGTCAAATCAAGTAATATATCAGGCCCAAATCCACAAGAAGCCCGAACAAGTTATATACCAGGCCCATATCCACGAGAAGCTTTAAGGGGTTATATACCGGGCCCATATCTACGAGAAGCCATTACTTATTTTGGACCAATTTTGTCAATAACATTACATATTTTAATGCGATACCTAGATTGTCTAGGTAATACAAGTTCTTGCCAAATCAAACACTAGCATAGATGTTTTAAAATAATTTATGGCTTGTTTCAAAATATATCTCCATATTTCTGTGCCACTTGAATAGTGTTTCTTTGAGATAGTTTTCTCATGGAAAGCATTTCAGAAGTTAGGAGGGGTGTAGTGAGGTGGGGGGAGGGCTAATGAGGGTTGACCCAAAACTAAAATTTGGTACTTTGATATGGCTACATTTCAGCAAAAAATTCGGGGTACCGAGAAGAAAACTTCTTTATTGCCAATTTCAACGATAACTGTGGACAAATTATTTTCTAAACAATGCATGCAATAAATCCAATGACAATTTTAATGCTGGAATGATTAATGATAACGATTTTGAACATTCTGAGTTCTCTGTATTTGCCGCCTCCTGAAAGTGCCGCCCGTGTGCAGTGAAAAGCCCTGTTTACAAGCTTCGGCGGACCTGTGGGCAACCAGAAAAACTTTAAATCCTAATTTTTAAATATGTTGGTTAGGTACATCATTAATTGATGAATATTGAATCAAATTCTACTTTCGTATGGTTGTACTGACTTTCATACATTATTTTAGCGTTGTGTTTAGAGTTTTTTTGCAGAAAATCAACACAATTTAGACAAAATAAAATACAAAACCCATTGAAAGGTTATAAATACATATTGATTGAACTGGTAGAAGAAACAGTAATAAACGACACGAGCAAGTGAATCAAGTATGTAGTTACTCGATTCAGGTCATGTCAAAAGTGGAGATAACAGAAGACGCAGCATGTTGGATGAGACAATGTATAAACTAAATTATAAAATCGTATTTCCACTTTCAGTGTAATTATTTGGGTTAGTTTGTGTGCCTTTGGATACCGACTGACAATTTACCTAACTAAAATCTATTATTTTGCATTAGTGCTAATGGCTAAAAAAATTCACCAGATCCATAAAGTGTAAAGTAAGCAAAACCTTTGTTTTCTAACATGAATGACAGCAATTCTTTAAAGTTTGCATCTTAAAAGATTTGTCATTCCGGCTTAAGATTAGATAAATTTATTATAATAACTTTCTATTTATTTCTTGAGGCAGTACATTTAAGTTGGTATATTAAGTTAGTTTCATGACAGAAAATAATAATTAACTATCTATTATTTTACAGTAAAGCGTAACACAGTCGGGTGGTTGAAACAAAATCCCACCTAACAGAAGGCCGCCTCTAGAATATAAATATTATCTATTTGATTGTGTATGTACGCCACTTTCAAATGTATACTTGCATATATGTCCCTATTTTCCTTTACATTCTGTTTTAGCCATAATGCTCTCTTTTGCGAGTCTTCGTTATATTCATTTCTTTATTACGTCTTTGTACTCTGTTGTAAACTTTCTGTTTTGTTTTTCATTACCTTTCCTTCCGTTTATATTTTCCAACAAAAACGATCATCGTTGACAGATCTCGCATATCCCACAAACAAAGTTTAATCTTTAATAATTCCCTCCAGACAGCATGCTCAAAGAAGACAGGGAAATTAATTCCTTAAATAATTTCAAATTGCTTTCTGTTTGCGAAAAAATAACTAGCGTTACGATAAAAGTAATCCAAAATTAATTTACATGTGTTTGAAAAATACTAAATCTTTATCTCTTTCATACTCTGAGTGTACAGATAAAAAACTTTATAAATATGATTGCTTGGCTGTTTCCAACCATTGTAGATGTAACGTCGTAGAGTACGTTACATTATAGAGTACGATTTTTACAAATAACTTCACTATAGCACAGTATTTTTCAAAATGAGCTTCCTAGAGGAAATCACGTTCACTGTGTTAGTAATTACATCTTTAGTTTCGGGACAGCGGCAAGGTAAGAATTATAATAATATTTTTATACTTTATAAACGGTGAACGGATAAATCATCACAATGATAATTCATCACATCTTTAAAAAGTTATATAAAGGCGTGGAAAGTGATGAAACAAAAACTTTATTAACTGGTTTAAGTAGGTTAGGGTAGGTTAGGTTAGGTAAAAAAAAAAATTCATCGTTTCCAATGACTTTATATCACTTTTTAAAAGTGTGTTGAATTGTCACTGTGTTGAGTTATCATGGAACCTTTATAAACATACCCACTTTAAATTTTCAATTTGAATTCTGAATAATTGTTTTTTTCTAGTTATTCTTTTATATATTCAAACTGATTGATAATGCCTCTGAAAGGCGAAACATCTGTCACGCTGATTAATAAGATAGAACATTTATAAAAAATCATTTTTTAAATAAATTAAATAATACTATTGCATATTGAGTAGATTAAAGAAAAACTTCAAATTAAAATGGAGTTCCGAAAATTAAACTCGATAACAATAAATAGAATATAATGTCTTGTTTATTTTTCTGTGTTACATAGAAATTGCAAACAAGTTATATACCTAACAACTATCCAATTTGTTGGCTATTAAAACTAGATTAACTGGCATTGATTGTAATATACCCATTTTTACTGAAACCCGTGATTATTATGGGTACCTAGTACCAACATTCAAATGCAGTTTAATTAATTAGACTGATTAATTGTATTTCAAGTCGATAATTTTTAAAAAGAGGTTTGATAATACATTTTTTTACAAAAAAATCAATTCGACACAAATACTTACAACACTAAACAATAGATTTACTGACATTTTTCTTACTAAATTCCGTCATTTCGACAAATTTAATGCTGTTTGTTAAATAAAAAGTCTTTAGTATTTCTTTAAAAATACATTTAAAAAAAAAAAAAAAAAGTTTTTTGTGTATATTTATAACTCAAATTTACTTTTTTACTTCACAATATTGTTACGTAAATCCAATCTGGTAGGATTTATAATATTATGTAAGAAGTATTGGAAGATAGCTGACTGGAACTTTGTTATTTTGTGGAGTTGTCTGCAATGGTTACTTCCTAATTCAACAGTCAATTGAAAAATACAAATCAGTTTTTTGTTCATTTTCCTACAATCGCGCACATAGGATTTTATCTTGTTGCGGCCAAGTTTACAAGTATGAGTGAAAACCAATTTCAAAAAAATTGGTTACTTGATTAGTGACCTAAATATTTCGTTTTTTTTTTAATACCGCACAATATTCCCAACTGATAACATATTACTGTAATCATTGTTTTTCAGTTTTCTCTAAAAATGTCGACATTTTGATTTTAGTTTATTAGGGAAAAAAACGAACACATATTTTATCAAAATGATGACATAATACATGGTTGCATGAACCAATGAAGTTTCCTCATAAAATACAAAAACTATAATATATCGGAAGTCTTATACCACTTTGCGCAACCTTTTTCGGAAATAATTTGATTTTGAATAACGAACTCGACTTTTTTATATACAACGACTGGTGAAAAATATTAGCACGAAAGAATTATTTTTATCCTATCAAGAAGCTGTCCGTTTTCTATTGTTTTTCCTTTGTGAGGTGCAATCTAATGACTTGTGATACACTTAAATATATAAAACACTTCTTTGATCCTCGCGAGGCGTAGTCAGTTTCTATACTGTTTCTGCCGCGAGGTGCAGTCCTTAATATTTGGGAGAGGAAGGTTTGTCATGATTTACTCATTAAGGACGGGTTGTTTCGGAGAATTTCAACAATTCATCAAATTTCAACGTTCATTTCCGGCTTCTGTGAAAGTCCTATTCAAGATCTGTTTTTTTATCATTATAGGCTAGTTGCTTGACAAAACTGAAATTAAAACAGAACTTTAAAAAATCTTTCACAGAACTTGAAAATGAACGTTGAAATTTGATGAATTGTTCAAATTCTCCGAAACAACCCGTCCTAACTCCCATAATGTACAGTGCTTGAGGCAGTACCAGTACAGTCACCAGTTGAAGTAATTACATACCGCTGCAAGCATTACGCAATTCTTCTCTTTTTCTTCTTAGAAACTCTTCAATAAATGTATATTTTTGTGGTGCGCCACTGGTCTCTGTACAAAATCCATGCATCGATATCTGCTAAATCCTAAATATAACAAACTGTTGCCAGCGAGATTCTGTTTTCCCAACATATTTACCAACCTTTTTTACACAACTAGTAATAATACAAATGCTGCAGCCAATTCCCCTATTTCTCGCATCCTCCAAACATTCAACTCAATTCAAACAAGCATAAATACCGATATATTTTTTGATTCTCTCCCTCTATTTAAGAAAAACTTTTTTAGCACACTGAATTCGCCTACATAACACATACAACCACACAAAGACACACATGCACACGTACACACACACAAACACTCACACACACACCTCTCTCCTTCCCCAGGACACTAATCAACTTAACTTAAAAACGTAAAATGTATGATATACCTCATATGTATATATGTCAGCGACATGTTATTGTACTAACTTTTATAACTTTGTAACTATTGTCATCTATGTAATTATGTACTGTTTGTTTCTGCAATAAACAAAAAATAAAATAAAATGTGTTTTCTCCCTCTGACCAACCACATAATATAACCTATAATATTAACAACCAGATCTCCTTTTCTGTCACAAATTGACATATTATATGACCGCCATTTTTTCTCAATTTTAATACATACAAATGTATTACCAAGAGAACGTCATATCCGTGTGAAAATAATCTGTTAATATAATTTAACAAAATGATTTTTCCATTTTCCCAAAATGGAAAATCATCACTAATTATTTAATAAATAAATTTTTACAGCGCCCTTGAGGTAATTTTTCACGAAATTGACGCTATATATATTAGCCAAATATTATAATATAAAAAGATAAATTATTTTTGGTCATTCTACCGAATGTGTTAGCGCTCTTTTTCATTTTAAATATTTTCTGTATTATTAGATTAAGTGACTTTAAGTTTTGGCATTACTAAATGACTAACCAAGTTTAAATTTTCATTTGAAATCTTAATTTTTTTCCGAAATTATACATATTTTGTGGTCCGCTGGAGTCATTTTAGTAATCAGTGTTTTTTGAACCACAAAATATTAATTATTTTGTAAATTTTGAAATTAGTTTTTTAGTAATGCCACAACTGTAAGCTACTTGTGCTAATAATACAGTTAATATTTTACATGAAAATCACTTTTTGACCTTCTCGGGAGAATAATTCTTTTACGAAAAAAATTCCACCAATTTTCCCAATCAAAATTTTTCGATATTCCATTTTTCCCGAAAGCCTGTTTTTCACAAAAAATAATTTTAAATTTCCAAACTTCACTTAATATCATCAAACAAAAGGTTTTTCTAATGATTTCCTTACTAATTTTCGATTATACAATTTTCCGAGATTTTTTTCCCAAAAATAACAATTTCCCAACATGGGAAAAAAAACATTTTCCGATTTTCTTCGAAGCATTGATTATTTTGTTTTCCAAACTTTACGTTATATCAAAAAGATATATTATAATAATTCTTTTTTATAAATTCCCGATATTTTTTTTGAAAAATTTTCTGAGGAAATTTTTCCTGAAAAATAATCTAGGATGAATAATTTCCAAACTTCGAATAACGAATTCAAAAGAAGACTAAACATAACATTTTCCAAAATTAAAAATATTAACTCTTCTGAAAAAAACTAACTTATGACAATTTTCCTGTAATGGTTTGTTCCCGGTGACTTTGCGGCCACTGGATCGCCAGAAGTTGCGTTTGTAGTGATGGGTTATTTCACAAAATTTCAACAAGTCATCAAATTTCAATGTTTATTTTCAAGTTCTGTTATTATATAATTTGTTGAATTAGAATGACGATCATATCTCACTATATTATTTTATAAATTATTGTATAAAAAAACTAAAATCTCTTCACTATATGTTTTTATGATTATTTTTTTTCTTCTATTTACATATTATGTATGTTAAGTTTTTATTTTTATTTTTTTCCCTTTACACACAAGTTTTAGACTCTTGTAAAGTTAAACATGTTAATTTTTATTGAAATATGTTCTTACTATGTAAATTTAAATAATTATACTGTATATTATAAAATATATAAAAATATATTTTTTTTAAATATATATATATATATATCATTACTGACCAGTTGTTTCACTAACCTGAAATAATAACAGAATTTGAATAGAACACTGAAAGAACTTGGAAAACAACTTAGAAATTTGAAGAATTGTTTGAATTCTATGAAATAACCCGTCCTAAGACTTATACACCAAAACATTCACTTGAGTTGACAAGTCTTGCAATTATGGTTATGAAATTTTATTTCAAAATACACAATTTTGGCGTAATTCTTTAATTTCTCGAGTCTATTGGTAGTAAATTTCTTAGTTAATTGAAACTCCCAGTGGCCGGATAAATCACCACAATGATAATTCATCACATATTTAAAAAGTTCTATAAAGTCATGGAAAGTGATGAAAAAAAAACTTTATTAACTGGGTTAAGTAGGTTAGGTTAGGTTAAAAAAAAATATCATCGTTTCTAATGACTTTATATCACTTTTTAAAAGTGTGTTGAATTGTCACTGTGTTGACGTGCTGCTGCATTAAACACTGGTTGAAGTTTGTCAATTTGATATCTACACGCTCTACACATACTCTAGCTGCATGAAGAAAGTTTGAATCAATCGTTTGTCACTGACATAGTGACTTTTCTTAGGATAAATTGTAAAACTACTAATTTAAAATTTAAATAAATGTTACATAAAATATATTGTTTATAATTAATTGGGTAGGTATTTAAGTACCTACTTTCAAATCTCTCATGCTTTCAATATCTCCTCACAAATCTTATGCTTTCAGAGCAAATTTGTGTTTGATTTATTAAATAACAGAAAACGCAGAAGGTACCTCACTTTCACTTTATACACTTTATTCACCTTCACCTGTTGTGTTGTGTAACCCTGGTGCGTCTATTTGTTTGTAGGTGATAACTGCACGGTGGTGGACACGGGAAGGGAGGGAGTGTGCAGTCGATTCGCCAACTGCCAGACAGCGAAGGAGGCCGCCAGTGAAGGCATTTTTCCACAGGTACTGTTCCTCCCTTTATGTGCTGACAATATCAATATATTTGACTTTGCGCCCCTAACCTTCCTTTGCTTACAGAAATGTGACTTAACTAATAACGAGTCGGAGTTGGTGTGCTGCGCGGAGGCTGCCTGTCCGCCGCTGCCGAAGGGACTTGTCACTCAGCTACCGATTGGCTCCAAGGCTGCAGACAGTGAGTATTGCTAAACCTGACCAGAAATATTTTAAAATTATGTTGCATATCTGAAAATCTGTTTCAATTTTTTTTACAGTTTTTTCGTAAATACACCTAATACATACATAGTTTGAAATTGTACAATTATTATTGTATTTTCTCAAATTTAAACTATGCAATAGGATGATTTACGACAAAACTGTGACATTTTTTTTTCAAAGTTTCTTCTTTAAACTAATAGATTTTATACTTAATAATAGAGTTACTCTAACTTTGAGTATGGCACGTCAATTTATAATGTTGAGACTTCCTACTAAACCAAACATCAGCAAAAGTAATTTTTTGTTTTTCCTTTAGCGTAAGTGTAAAAAATAACATTCTTAATTTTTTTAAACAGTACGTTTCTATAATAAAAACACATAAATTTGTTTTTGACCACGATAGTTTTATTTTCACTCTACCGGTTTCGGAAGATCCCTTCCTTCGTCAGGAGAATATTTAAAACTAATCTACTACACAAAATATTGACACATAAATACAAAAATGTTAAGTGTTTGAGAGAGATGTCGACAAAGTGGAAGGGGTAATTACGGGAATTCCAGGAAGAACAGAGCGGTTAACTGGAAATTTGTCAAGAATAGGACTATAAGACAGATTAATTTGGTTATTTATTATACTGGAGTTATTATTGATGGATTTTCTGATTTCAAGTGCTTCTAAATTATCTAATTTTTTGCCTTTATTACTACGGTGAAGAATTTTAACCCCTGTATCTTTATTAAAAGTATGATCGGTGGAAATGAGATGATTGGCAAACTCCGAAAAATTATTGTTATTTAAACATCTTAAATGTTCGGTGATTCTAATATTTATATTTCTAGTTGTCTTACCTATGTAGAACGATTGACAATCATTGCAACATAGTTGGTAAATGCCTGAGTGGCTAAATTTGTGATCTTTATCTTTAGTATTTTTAAGTAATTTTCCCAAGTTGTTATCAGTATAGAACGCGGGTTTAATGTGGGTAGGCAAATTTTTTGTACTAAGTGAAGAAAAATTGGATATGTATAAGATTTTACGCCATTGAAAGGGATTTATGATTTTATTATTAGTTTCAGGTGTACCAAATAAAAATGTATTCGTCGAAATGAGTTTAAGTTTCTTATTCAGGATTTTATCAATTAAATGTGTCGAGTAACCATTATTTAGAGCAATTTGTTTTATTTTTGACAGTTCAATTTCGAAATTAACAGCTGATAGTGGGATTTTTACTAAGCGGTGTACCATTGAATGATAGGCAGAATGTTTGTGTGATATCGGGTGGTTTGACGTGTTATGTATAGTTATATCCGTGAATGTCGATTTACGATAGATGTTAAATTCAATTGTATTATTTATTGAAGTTAGTGTTAAATCTAGAAAATTAATCGATGCATTACTGCCTACCTCTACAGTGAATTGAATTTTTTTATGAAATGAATTTATAAGAAGAAGGAATTTAGTTAGTTGCCGCTCTGTTCCCGTCCAGATACAAAAAATATCGTCTACATATCGTTTCCAAGTGAGAACATTATTTAAGAGTGATGACTTACAATTAAAAATCTTATTTTCTAAGTTATTCATAAAAATATCTGCCAAGAGTGGGCTAGTAGGAGCTCCCATAGGTAGCCCTTGGCTTTGTTGGAAGACGCAGTTGTTATACTGGAAATAATTTTGATTAAGGCACATATTGAATAAACGAGACAGGTCATCAATCATATCTTTATCTAAATTAGAGGATTTTAACATATCTACAATTATTTGTTTGCAATCAGTAGTTGGAACATTTGGAAATAAGTTAATTACATCAAACGAAATTAGCTTAGCATTATTGGGAATGAACAAGTCCTTAACTGAATTTATTAAATCAAATGAGTTTTTAATGGTATATTTGGGTGAAAACACATTAAAATTGTTGAAGACATTAGTGATATGAGAAGCTATTATGAAATTCGGGGAAGCATAGCATGACACGACAGGACGAATAGGTTCATTGATTTTATGTATTTTTAAAAACCCGTACAACTTGGGAATTTTAGGATTAGACTGCAAGAATTTATTCTGGTTAGGATAATCATCTTTAAAGATTTGAGATTTGCATGCATTTATTGAATTTTTTATATCTATTTGAAATTTATTAGTCGGATCTTTTTTTATAATAACGAAGTCGTCACTTTTTACGAAGTCTTCCATTTTTTCGTGGTAGGCCATTTTGTTCATTATGATCACAGTGTTTCCTTTGTCTGCCCTAGTAAGCACTAAATCCTTTTCAGCCAACGTTTTGCGAATTTTATTAGTGCATAAAATTTCTGGATGGATGACCTTTTTAATTTTATCTTTTGTTATTAGACTTTTAATTGTCTCAGCACTTTTGTACAGAAACGGTCTAGGTTGGTACGATAGAGCCGTTTCAATGTCCACTGCCACATTTTCAATAGCACTTTGTATGTTATTTTTATTGTAATTTAAATGAAATATGAATAATGTGAGTGAAAATAAAACTATCGTGGTCAAAAACAAATTTATGTGTTTTTATTATAAATTACGATGAGCCACAAAGTGAATGCTTTTTACAATTACGTAGTACGTTTCTAATTTACTTTACTGATGTTATGACACGAGAGGCACTATATTAATATACACATCTGTAAAACAATTTGTTACCTCTACAGATTGCATACAGTTGGCAGAAAAAATTTTCCCGTGCCAAAAAACAAAGTTCGGTGTGACTCGGGGAAACCTGTGTCCTCAGCACATACCAGACTCCAACACAGAATATCAAAGGACTCCCATGAGGACTGCCGCCGAGGCCCCGCACTATGTAAGTTTCAGACATTAGGTAGCTTTATTTATTATACACATAGAGTGTATCGGCACGTACCCGACAAACTTTAACCAGCTATTTTTTGTTTTTAATTGAAAAAAAAATGTTACCGTAAAGCAAAGTGCCCATAACATTTTTTACTCCTAATGTGCTAAGGAATAGCTTGTTAAAGTTTGTCGGGTACGTGCTGATACACCCTGTATATTAATTAATTTCTTGAAATAAAAATATTCTAATCGACTCATACTTCCATACTATTTGCTTATTCATTGCAATACATTTATTTATTTTGGTGATGTTAAATTTCCACGTGTCATTATTTTGTACTTGATTATGGTAAAGAAGTGGTTATTAATTTGTAAGGCACGTTTTTCTCCAAATAAATATTTGTTTTATCATGTTAACGAAACGGATTTTTTTCAGTAATGCACAACATACTCTCATGTTGGAGAGAGTTCAGAATAAATTCTTGAGATTTTCTACATGAGGGAGTATGGCTACTACCCGTGGCTCTGGGTATGCTCGGAATGAACTATCTACGGGTCAGGAGGGATGTGCGCATTGCTACACATTTCTTTAGACTGATTCGTGGATGGTTTGAAAACTCGGTCATCATGGAGAGCATTCATTTCTATGTTCCCGATGGTTATCTACGTCACCGACAACATAGACTATTTTATCTCCCGGCCTGCAGAACTAACTTGCCAATGGTCATTCCTGCGGGGAGAGCAATCTTGCTGTTGAACAGAATCAATTCAGATATCGACATTTTTTAGCATCAATGAAGCTTCCTTTAAAAGGCAAGCTCTATTATTACTGGTAAAGTTGATATACACACTGTTAATATTAATCTAAGAATTCTTATTTCAAAAATATTTTAAAAACGCATTGAAATTAACAATTTTGTAATGTTTTTGAAATGAATAAACAGAATTGAATTGAACTAAAATTTCACTGAACACAATTCATATTTAGGCTATAGATCTGACTTTTCTCTGAAAACATCGGCGGGTGGGTAAAGCCCTGGGCTCTGGATTCAGTGGTCATGGGATCAAATAATAAATAATTGTGTGTATTCAAAATATTGACAATCAATTTAATTTATTGTTTTTCAATTAATATTATACACCCAAACTAACATGTGAGTTACATCTTTTAATTAAGGTGATTTCTTTTTGGTGTATTATGCCATGTTGCGCTACCTCCTTCTTTATCCAATGTTTCGGACTGCATTACAGTTTCCATCATCAGGGTAGATGTTATTATGAGGCTGAAGGTAGTGGAGTGGGGAACAGGTGGCCACTAAACATGGCTAAAGCTATTTGAAGCAAAGTTTCCATTCTGAAGGCCTTTCACCGGGGCAATACTGAGATTTTTAAGGATGTTTCACTTTAAGTGATATAGCCCTACCAGCTCCGGCCAGTCGAGGGCACCCGACTAGCAATACGGAGATTGCGGGTTCAAATCCCGGTGTGTGCTAAAAAATTTGGTCATGTTGTGTTATTTCACAATTTATTCATTTAAAATAGTATATAATATACAAGTATAGTTTATTCATAACTGAAACGCTGCTTGAAATGGCTTTAGTCGTGTTTGGTGACAATCTACTCATTTTTAACACGGTCGCACATGATTATACCTGGATAGCCCGGTACTTTTCTCTCCCGCATCTCGGTCCCCTTCCCACTACCTTAAACCTCACAACACGCAATTTGGGATGCCATAGTGTCACTGGTTCCAGATGTTTGGCAGTAAAAAATTAACACAACAAATGAAAAAACGAAAATCAGCAAATATTTTGCGAGCAATTTAAAACAACACTTGCATAGAGATTAATATGAAGATGTGTTGTGTTCCCAGGGACGAATTGGATCAGGTCGGAGAGGCGAGATTACCTGGCAGTTCTAAAATAACACTTGCTTAGAGATTAATATGAAGATGTGTTGTGTTCCCAGGGACGAATTGGATCAGGTCGGAGAGGCGAGATTACCTGGCAGTTCTAAAATAACACTTGCTTAGAGATTAATATGAAGATGTGTTGTGTTCCCAGGGACGAATTGGATCAGGTCGGAGAGGCGAGACTACCTGGCAGTTCTAAAATAACACTTGCTTAGATATTAATATGAAGATGTGTTGTGTTCCCAGGGACGAATTGGATCAGGTCGGAGAGGCGAGATTACCTGGCAGTTCTAAAATAACACTTGCTTAGATATTAATATGAAGATGTGTTGTGTTCCCAGGGACGAATTGGATCAGGTCGGAGAGGCGAGATTACCTGGCAGTTCTAAAATAACACTTTCTTAGAGATTAATATGAAGATGTGTTGTGTTCCCAGGGACGAATTGGATCAGGTCGGAGAGGCGAGATTACCTGGCAGTTCTAAAATAACACTTGCTTAGATATTAATATGAAGATGTGTTGTGTTCCCAGGGACGAATTGGATGAGGTCGGATAGGCGAGATCACCTGGCAGTTCTAAAATAACACTTGCTTAGATATTAATATGAAGATGTGTTGTGTTCCCAGGGACGAATTGGATCAGGTCGGAGAGGCGAGATCACCTGGCAGTCCTAAAATAACACTTGCTTTGAGATTAATATGAAGATGTGTTGTGTTCCCAGGGACGAATTGGATCAGGTCGGAGAGGAAAGATCACCTGGTGGGGGGCTCCAGTGGCCTTAATGAGTGACAGGTGGGTAGTGTGCTCTGCATACGCCATTGTAGATATTGGGTAAGTTTATTGTTTTTTTCATTTTAAAATTCAACTCTTCCTTGTTATAATGAAAACTGCAACGATGAAAATAGAAAAACAAATTGGTTTGATATTTGAACGAACTATCATTGAAGATTTAAACACATTATAGGCGATATTTCACAAATTTGTGGTAAACACGGTGTCTGGAAACTCATGGTATAATTGGCGAACTAGTGAATTTACCTCGCATAATTGACTGAGCGTTGCGAAGTCCTGTTTTAACTCGAACATTTTGCATTTCATCTGTCTGTTCATTCAGTTTTGGGTTAAGCATGGTGGCCGTTTTAATGGTTCAGTAAAGATTTTTTTTAATGTGAAATCGTCGTGTTTGACTTTCTTATTTGGATTTTTTCAATATTATGACGACTACCCGCCTGAAGAATCTTTCAAAATAGAAATAACATTGAGATAGTGACGTATTTCTTTAATCCCTTGTAATGTTAAGTCAGGCTCACATAACATACGATATTGAAGACAGTGAAGTTACTTTTCAAGGATATACAACAATACACTGTGATTCCTACAGTAAACATACAGGGGGAGCAATAATAATTATTAAAAAAGACAAATTATATGAAGTTATTTCTAACACACAATACGAAAAGAACTGCTGGATACTATCGATCAGGATAACTTCTGGATATAAGAAAGGAGTATATGGAGTTATTTACCATTGTCTAAATGCAAGTACCAAAGACTTTCTATCATTTATAGAGAACTGGTGAACCCAAAATCTCAAAGAAATACAAGATAATATCCTAACTGGTGACTTTAATAAAAATTTCTACAATTTGAAGGATACGTTTACTAAAAGACTGAATAACAGATAAATCCAGGACGTTAATTGACCTTGTCATATCCAACAGATTAGATTTGAATGTAAAAGTTCTAGATGAGGCAAAAATAATCGTCCATAACCTTATCCACATTACAGATAACGCAAAAAGAACTAATACGAAAACTAGCAAATTAATAAAATACAGAAATTATAAAAAATATAACAGTGAAAGGTTAATTGAACTTCTGCGTGATATGGATGAACTTCATCAAATGGAATGTAATTAAAAGTCTAAATTATTAATAAATAACCTTCAAAAAGTAATTGACTATTTAATACCAATCCAAACTACTAAAATAAGAGGAACAAATAAATTGTATAACATAGAGCTACAATCAATCAATCGACAAGACTGGAAAGCATTCAAAAATGCAAGAAACAAATACTCAAAACAACTGAAAGTTTGTAAGAACGATTACTTCAAAAATAAAATCATCTGTGAAAAAGGAGACACTAAAAAAATGTGGAAAACCATAAAAGGATTACTGCAAACCGAAGATAAAGAGATGAAACATGACATTTAATTTCCACATCAGTTACAGTAGCATACAGAAATGCTTCAATAGATAGAATTACATCAGAGTATACCAATACTGAAGGAAGACAACTACGTGAGAAATGTTCCCCTAAACCGAGAAAAACTTATGTATAAAAAGATTGATGAAACATATCTTTTACAGATTCTTAAAAGCACCAAATGAAAAGAGAGTCCAGATGAAATAAGTTTTACAGTTTTGAGAGATGCAATGCCAGTGATAGGAATATCTGAACATTTATTATGGTCAGATATTACTGACCATAATAAATGAATCGTTAAGAAGAGGAAAATTTCCAAACACATGAAAAACATCTATTGTGAAGAATTTAGACTTATAATTATGTTACTAAAATACGAACAGGTTCTAGAAATTGTAACAAAGAAACAACTCGTTGAGTATTTGGTAAAACATCATATATTATGTGACGAGCAATCGGGATTCCGGAACAATATCTGTTGTGAAGCGGCAATAAACATAGTGATTGATACATGGAAGAAAGAAACAGACAAAAAAAATCACCATTGCAGCATTTTTAGATTTCAAAAGAGCATTTGAAACGATAGAAAGGAAACAACTTTTGGAAAAAATAGAAGATATAGGTCTTTCTGAAGTAGCTCTAAATCTTTTCAAAGAATATCTCCACAAAAGAAAACAGGTAACAAAAGTTGAAAGCTCAGAATCAGAACCAATAGAAAACAACCTCGGTGTTACGCAAGGGTCGGTATTACGTCCAATTCTATTCATCATTTACATAAATGATATAATTAAAACCATAAAATATTGCAAAATTAAATTATTTGCAGACGATACATTAATCTACATTTCATGAGAAGAGCACATAGATGCAATCAAAAAATTAAATAAAGACCTACAAAATATAGCAAAATGGCTGAAATTAAACAAAATAAAACTCAATGTAAACAAAATAAAATATATGGAAATAGGCAATAAAACGAAAACACGAAGTTAAAATTGACAGTTAATAATGAAAAAAATGAACAAGTAAATGAAATCAAGTACCTGTGTGTAATACTAGATTCAAAACACACTTTCACAGCAAATTTTGAATATGTGCTAAAGAAGGTATCAAAAAAAGTAATTTTCTGAGAAGATTAAGAAATAAACTAAATGGAAACACTACAGAGCTCATTTATAAAACTATAGTTTGGCCAATGAAGGAAATTTGAACAAACTAGATGCTATACAGAATAGAGCTATGAGATGTATACTGGGAAAAGGCAAATACATAAGCATTGATCAAATGAGAGAGCTGCTAAATTGGATTCCAATAAAAAAGAGACTGTTATTTAATGTGTTAATTTTTGTGCATAAATTCATGAACAACCAAATGCCAAAATATTTTTAGGATGAAATTTTTTTTAATAGAGATGTTCATAATTACGAAACCAGAAACGTAAATAGAATTAGATTGCCACATATGAAGAAATCAAAATCACAGAACTGCCTAATGTACAAAGGACTAAAGATGTATGATGAAATGCCTGAAAGTCTGGAGAATGAATGTATTTAAAAAGAAATTTTATGTTTATTGTAAAAATATTTAAAGTTACAAAATGAAATATTATCGTGTTTATATTAGTTTTTTTATTTTTTTTTATTTGGTACATTATTTTTTACAATTTATGTTTTCCAGCAATGTAGGCCTTACTGGGTGGCTTGCCCGTGCTGAGGCCTTCATTTTATAATATGAAAATATAATCTACATATTATTTAAAGAGAAAATAATACATTTAAAAAGAAAATAATACAAATGTTTATATTCAAATGTTGTATAAACTAACTCAATAAATAATAAAAAAAAATAAAAAACATAGTCACCATGTCCACCGAGAAAACCGGAATCAGAATGCCAGCTCCAATACAAGAGGAGGTGGTGTCCTGATCGCGGTCCGCAAACATATTACTTCGAAGATACTTAAAATCAAAAATACTGATGTGGAACAAATGTTCATATTGTTAACTGGTGATTTTAAGAAGACTATTATTGGAACTGTTTATATTCCTCCAAATGCCAACATATCTTTTAAAATAACAACAAATCTATTAAAAACATTGTGAAGATGTTGAGTTAGTAAAAACAAAATACACAAATCATAAAATATTTATTTGCTGAGATTATAACCTACCTAATTGCAGTTTTAGACAGTAATTTAAATTCAATACCAGCAACCGCCTGCGAACAAGTAATTCTAGATATGTCTTTACTTTTTAATTTAACCAATTTTAACAATCGATTAATAATCGTGTTCTTGATCTAGTTTTGTCAAATGAGAGGAACGTAATTATAAATTAATCATTAGAGTCTATTCTTCTGATAAACAACTACCATCCCCCACTGGCGATACTTATCCCTTGTACTAATGAAGGCAATCAAAAAGTTTCAACTCCTACGTTTAACTTTAAAAAAGCAAACTATCGGGATATAAATGATCGTCTCCACAAGGAAGATTGGTCATTTCAAGAAGGCGATGTTAATCAAGATATTGAATCATTTTATTATTTGCTGGATAAAATTATTTCTGATCTCATCCTACTCATTCATTTTAAAGAACCGAAATATCCGACATGGTTCAATAAAGAATTTGTTCAATTAACTGCCCTTAAAAAGTTTTACATGAGAAATATAAAGAAGACAGGTCTTTAATTTTAAAGATTGTAAAATCTCATCAAAAATATGCTACAATTCTTAAATTAATAATGTTGAAACATCAATAAATCATAATGTAAAGTACTTTTGGAACTATGCAAACTCAATTAAAAATAACAACTTTGGTTTACCCGCCAATTTGGAATATGCAAGTAAAAAGGCCAAAGACACTCAAAATATTGCTGACCTTTTTGCTGATTTTTTAAAAAGAGTTTATGAATGTGATACACCAGTTTCTGCTAGAACTACACCAGTTACACCAACTACACCTGCCACACCAGTTTCTGCTAGTACAGCATCAAAATTTACCACTGATAATAATCTTAATTTATCTTTTATCCACATAAAATATAATGATATATTGACTGAACTAAAATTACTAGAACAAGCAAAAGTGGTGAACCAGATAACTAGCTTGTAACTAACTAACTAACTAACTAACCATCACGCCGTTTCCCCGCAGGGGTAGGCAGAGAGGACGGACCGCCAAGCAACTCGGTCTTGGCACACATTCCTTGCCTCATTCACATTCATACATCGTCTCATACATACTCTTCTATTGTTCTGACTCTTGACATGGCCCGACTCAAGTATCTGATTCACTTGGTCGTGCCATGTCTTTCTCGGGCGTCCCCGACTTCTGCTACCATTCACATTTGCATCGTATATTCTCCTTACACTCCTTTCCTCACAGAAACTTCTCGGTGAGCATACGCAATGAGAAGATCTGGTCCATGCACCCCCTTCCACTCATAAAGGCACCTTGCACATCCCATATTTTATCCTTTGTTTCCCTTCTTACCATTTCAATCAAAATTCTACCATACAGCTTGCCAACTGAACTTAGCAGGCTAATAGCCCTATGATTCCCACATTCCATACGTGACCCTTTACCTTTGTATAATGGCATGATCACTGCCCTTCTCCAATCTAAAGGCGTGTAACCTTCCTTTAAACATTGGTTAAAAAGATTGCACAACCATGTGAGAATTATACGGCTACCTCCTTTAAAATATTCAGCAGCAATATTGTCGAAACCGACAGCCTTACCATTCTTCATACACTTAATTGATCTTTCTATCTCATCCATGCTAATTTCGGTAACATTCAGTCCATCATTATTCATATCTGATTCGCCGCTAGAATCACTGTCACTCACTTCGCTTTCAAAGACTTCCTCGAAATACTTCATCCATCTCTCTTTTATTTTTTCTTCATTCGTCAACATTTTTCCATCTTTCGATTTTATCACTTTCATGCTTCCGGTTTCAGGGCCACACCGGGACCTTTTGACTTCCTTCCAAAATAACTTAATGTTTTCTTGGAAATGGTTTGTCATTTTCATTCCTTCTTCCTCTTCCAGGCGTTTCTTTCGTTCTTTCACTCCAACTCTTACTTTTTTCTTACATTCCTTATATACTTCTTTCGCTCGATCCTCTCTTCGCTGGAAGCACTGCCAGCCGCAATTAGACATAACCATGCTTTCTTCTTCTCTGAGACCAGTGCTTTAATCTCATCATCCCACCATGCATCACCTTTCTTCCTACCTTGCGTACTTATTCCACAAACCTCTCTAGCAGATTCACAAAGACTCACTTTTATGTGGTTCCATATTTCGTCTATGCTTAGACCGTCCATTTTCATCTCATTCAATCTCATCTCTGCACAATTCACATACTTACTTCTCTCATTATCGTTTTGTAGTTTTTCTATTTTGATTCTTGTTGGAGTTAGCACCGTTTTCACTTTAGAGCGCCAACCGCGAAAGAGGTTTACTCTCGACACCACCAAAAAGTGGTCAGTTTCAACCTCTGCCCCTCTGAAAACTCTCGTGTCCTCGGTAACAGCTCTCAACCTAGAGTCAATTACTACAAAATCGATAATTGACCTCTCATTTCCTCTTTCCCACGTATATTGGTGGATACCTTTATGATCGAAAAAAAGTATTGGACACAAACAGGTTCCACTCTAAACATACTTCAAGTATTCTGTTCCCGTTGTCATTCGTTCTTTTGTCCCAATCAATACTATATATCTGATTCCATGTCTAGTAAATGTCAATTAGACTCTATTTATACCGATTTTAGTAAGGCGTTCGATAAAGTTAAACATGAGTAATTGCTGAATAAACTGCATAAATTCGGTATAGGCGGTTCACTGTATAAGTGGTTTAAAAGGTTCTTCCTTGGTATGTATAGTAATCTTGTGCAAATGGAGTGTTTAATTTTGGACATGGAAAAATGTATTTAAGTCGAGTACGGTTTTCAGTTAGAAATTGATACTTTTCTTTTTCTTTTATGATTTGAATTAATGATTTTTTAATGTACAGATCTTTAAAAGGAGGTACTTGAAATTCTTCGAATAAGCGGTCTGTTGGGTAGTTCGAAGGTTTTTAAAATATGATTTTAATAATTATTCTCTGCACGACTTCTATTGGAAGGAGATTAGTTTTATATGCGGATCCCCAACTAATGATGGCATATTGTAAAATTGATTTAACCAAAGCATAGTATAATAATGGTTTATTATCGACTAAAAAATTCTGATTCTTAAGAATATATATATTAGTTTTCTAATATTTTATACAACTTGACATATTTGGTCTTTCCATTTCAGACTTTTATCTATAATTATTCCTAGATATTTGATTGTGTCTGTTGTTTTTAATATTGAGCAGTTTGTGATACAATAGATTTTATCATGTGTTTTGGAAATGTATGATAATGGCAATTTTCTTCTGTGGCTTTTAGCGTTTCTTGATACAATGGTACTTTGCTTTGTCGAGTTTAAATTGTATTTCGATACAGTTTACTAAATGTATAGGAAGTTCAGTTATTTTGACAATACTAAATTCATTCTGTGTAAATATTACGAGACCACTGTTTTGATTGATATCTGTTTTGATAACAAAATTGTAATCTGGTAAGTAAATAGAGGGTGATTCGGTGTCAGTAAATGTTTCGGATAAAACTATGAGGTCTGTTTTTTTTATTTAAATTGTTTAATTTTAAAATAAATTCATCATAATTTTTTCCACACTCCGTATCTTCTTCTTCTTCTTCCTAGCACTATCCCAACTCATTGCCTAGGTGGGCTGTTGGGGTCGGCTCTTCTCGTTCTCAGGTTATAGCTTCTTCGGCTCTGAGTGTCGCTTTCATCTAGGTCGTTTCTTTGTAGGATTTTGGAGCATTGGGTCATCCAGGAGTTCTTTGGTCTACCTCTGGATGACTGTCTTTGAAGCTCTATAGACATTGCCTGCTTCACTGTGTGGTCTGGTGGTCTCCGTCTTATGTGCCCATACCATCTTAACTGTCGTTCCTCTAGCTTACTGTTTATGTCAGTGACACGCAGGCTACCACGAATGCGTGAGCTTTTAATTTTATCTTTTAATGATACTCCTGCCGTCCATCTAAGCATTCGCATTTCTGCTGATTCGAGTTGCCTAGAGTAGGAGTTGTACATAGTCCAGCATTCGGAGCCATACATTATCGCGGGTCTAACAATAGTCTGGTATGTTTTTCCTTTAAGTTTTATTGGCATTTTCATGTCGCACAAAATTCCTGTTACGAATCTAAATTTCATCCATCCCACTCCTATCCTATGGTTGACATCCGCTGCACATCCTCCGTCTCTGTGGATTAGTGAGCCCAGATACTTAAATGAGTCACAGTTGGCTAATGTTACTCCATCCAATTGCATCGAAGGAGTTACAGCATTTGGGTCTTCAAATGGTAAATACAAATATTCCGTCTTTTTCCTGCTAATTTTTAGTCCATTATCCTCCAGGATCTTTCTCCACCTTTCCAGGCTATTTTGTAGATCACAATGATTTTCTTCTATCAGTACTACATCATCTGCAAAAAGCATAGTCTTGAGAAGACTGTTCATTTCTTGACTCGTTAGGTAATTCATGACCATTATGAATAGCAATGGGCTGAGGACAGATCCTTGGTGTACCCCCACTTTAATTGGAAATGTTGGTGACATCCCTGATGTGCATCTTACTTGTGTTTCTACGTCTGTATACATATCTTGTATGGAGAGCACATATCCTTCTGGTACGTTATGAGATCTCAATGCCGCCCATATCAGGCTTCGGGGTACCCTGTCAAATGCTTTTTCCAAGTCTATAAATACCATGTGTAAATCTTTTTTTGCATCTCGATATTTTTCAACTATGATTCTGACTGTTTGAATAGCATCTATTGTTGATTTCCCCGATACAAAGCCGCATTGATCGTCGTGTATTTTTACAATATTCCTAATTCATGTGTTTATAATCCTCTCATATATTTTCATGGTGTGAGACATAAGCTTTATCCCTCTATAATTGTCGCACTTCCTAGAGTCTCCCTTATTTTTGTAAAATGGAAGAAGATAGCTTTTCCTAAAGCTTTCTGGCATTGGTTCTCCGGTCAGTACTTTATTATGCAGGTTGCACAGCCATTTATGTCCCACTTCCCCACACTCTTTCCATAATTCGGCTGGAATATTGTCTGGCCCCACTGCTTTCCCCTTTTTCATTTGTGATATGGCTACTTTAACTTCTGTCGGAGTGATTTCTTCAACTGGCCCCAGCACTGGTTTCTCTGACACATGAATTGTCCTTGGAAATTCTTCGTTCAGTAATGTAGAATAATAATCTTTCCATCTTTCACATATTTTGATTTCGTCTGTGATCAACTCACCGTCAGTGTTTTCTATGTATTTGGGTGTTCATTTCTTGACTAGATTTGGCCCTTTCTCTCCTGTGTGCTGCGATTTTGTATATTCTTTGCACTCCGTTGGGTGTTTCTAGGTCATCATACAGTTCTCTCAATGCCTCATGTTGTGCAGAGGCAACTATTTTCTTTACTGTCTTTTTGATTTGCTTATACACTATCCGGAGTTACTCTTTCTCGTTATCGCACTTACATTGTGACCAGTTTCTGAAAGCAGTTTTCTTCTCTTTTACACATTTTTGCACCTCGTTTGTCCACCACCATGATTCCTTCTTTATTTTCAGTTTACCTTTGGAGACTCCCAGATGTTGTTTGGCTTCCTGTAAACATACCTGTTCAAATGCTTTCCACATTTCAGTTGGGTTTTGTGTCTCTTCATTTTGGAGATTTTCAAGCATACGTTAGCATACGCATAGTTCACGATAGTGAAACCGTATGCATCTGAGAAATTTAGTAGCTCATCTCCTAGTTCGTTTCGTGCTCCATATCCAAAGCCGCCATGGCTAGTATCATGGCCACTATTTGACATCCCCACATGCCCATTCATATCTGCCCCCATCATGATAGCTTCATTTTCTGGAATGTTTTGGATTAATTCTTCCAGCTTGTCCCAAAAACTGTCTCTTTCTTCTCAATCACATCCCATTTGTGGTGCATATGCACAAATGATATTGTAAATAGCGTTACATATTACCAGTTTTAACATTATAATTCTATCATTGGGTGCTATTACTTTTATCACATTTTCATGAAACCTTTGCTGTAGTACTATGGCTACTCCATTTCTGGTACTACTTTCTCCGTAGTAATACAGTTTGTAATCATTTGTCTGTGTTTCTAGGTAGCGGCACTTGTCTATATTTGTATTTTTCCATTTGGTTTCTTGAATGCATGCAATATCAATCCTACGTCTTCTCATCAATTCGGCCAATTCTTTGCTTTTTGCAGTAAGCGTTCCCAGATTCCAAGTAATGGCTCTTATCTTTTCAAACCCAGAACGACTGGCTTTCCTCCGCTTCATTTTGCTTGCCCCTGGAGTCCTGCAAGCTGACCCTAACATAATGTCAGTCTCTGGATCACCGAGGAGAGATTCCCCCTCGCTGCCAGACAGGGTAGTGCATCTTTGCGTATGTTTTTCCATGAAGCTTTGGTTGATTTGACTATGGTTTTTTTTTATCCACCGATGGTCGTCAGACGTGGAACCAGAGTGACCCAACTAACTAGGGCTGGATCCGCTATCATTGCCCGTTTATGGTCAATTATCGGATTAAACTAATGAGCCTGGATACCCATTAGATATGGTGTATGCGACTAGTACCCGAATATGTCGAGTTGCCACACCCACCATTTGTGAGCCGCCACTAACATGCGGAACAGACGCTCACTGCTTCTCACTTTAGCCGTACTTTTGGTGTCCCCCGACGGATTGGTTACCATCAACTTCACCCTCCAGTCCGTTGCCCGTTGGTCACCGCGTGGAGGTATGAGAAGCGAGGGTGGGAGAGAGTGGTGTTTTTCCACACTCCGTATATTGATATGAAAAATGAATATATCATTTAGATTCTTGCAAATAAGTTCGTTACAAGACTCAGTAGACACACATTCATATACTTGAATTTTAAAATTATTTTCAATTTTTTTTATCTAAGAATTCATTCATTTGAATTCATTCATTTGAATTAATTAAGGTTTCTCTAAAGTAATGTTTCTGAAATCATCCTTAAAAGTATCATTAGATCCGTGTATTCGCTTAGTCGCCATAATAAGAATTATTTTATTTACGTTTAACTTACTATTTAAGCAATTGTCTCGCTGTAAAAAACTTCTTTCGTTGTGATATTTGGATAATAATATTTCACAGTTACAACAATATCGTTATTTCTATTTATCGCATAAGATTTATAATTATCATTCGGTATACGTATAGCACTCGCTGGCGAATATTGGAATATTGTTGCCTGAATTCGATTTATGTGTGGTAGATGGTAAGCGAGTGCCTCATGATTTTTAAATGTTTTTTTTTTTAAATTCATGACTCAAAAGCTATCCCGCGCTATAAGACAACCAAAGCACAACAATTTTATGAAAAATATACTCGTTGATGAAACGTTGACGATTGAACCGGCGTTGCTCGGCTTTCACATAGAGTTTTTCGAAATTTAATATAGACTGTAGCCTTCCTCTTGTTTTGAAAGTAAGGTGTGCAAAATTTCATCGATTTCGGAATAAAACTGTAGATTTATATAAAAATTAAATTTTCGCCACCCACCTGGTTTTCTCCCCGCGGCCGGCCATGACCGCCAGGTGATCACTCCTTCTTATTATTCTGTTTATATTATATGTCTGACCATAGTAGAAAAGGAGATGAGGAGTTAGTTTCATGAGGATTTGTCTTTTGGTGACAGATATAGCACCACATGACCCGACTGGTTTTAAACCACGCATTTTGTATTTCTACCAATTTATGACACATTTCTCTTGATCACTTTAAATATTGGAGTTCCTAGAAAATATATGTTTTTTTTTAAGATAATATTTATACATTTGCATAGTCGAAACGGTAACTATACGAAATTCCATCGATAGAAAAAAATGTAAAATGTGCTCAGAAAATGATTACAAACACATTTTGTTTTTTAAAATTAAACAATAACTTTGTAAACATCACTTATAGGTAAATACTTAATGCCGACCGGGTTTCGCTACAACCGTAGCTTCATCAGGGCAGTATAATACTAAACTTCTAAAATCTGAATTAACATGTGTTGATATCACAATAGCACTCAATTTGTGCTAAATATCCTAATACTAAACTACTTCTAGTTGGTGATTACAATCTGCCACATTATGATTGGTGTAATATGAATTCTGTCAATTCTTGTTCTAATGTTAATATTCGTGTTATTAGAGATATGGCACTGTTCTTAGGTCTAACACAGTGTAATAATGTTCATAATATAGGAGGTCGTACGTTGGATTTGGCACTGTCAAATGTATCTGACATCTGTGTTGTGAGAAGTACCGAAATTCTATTACCTGTCGATGTTTACCATCCACCACTAGAAATATGCATGTCTAATCTTAAACCAATTCCTATCGTAAAAAAGGTAGTAGAAACTCGAAATTTCAAAAAAGCTGACTATGTTAAAATTTCAAATTTCCTTAAACAGACTGACTGGTCATTCTTTGATAGCGACGATGATATTAATGTACACCTTAAAAAATTTTACTTCATCGTTAATTCTGCAATTGAACAATTTGTTCCTTTAACGACTTACAGAGAAACTCTATACCCAAAATGGTTCTCAAAAGACCTGATAGACTTAATTTACCTTAAAAAATTATCTCATAAGAGATTCAAACAAAGTCGCCTGGCCATCGATTATACTGCGTTTCAAAAATTGAGGGCAGAGTGCAATAAGCTCTCCGCAAAATGTTACAAAAATTACATTAGTGATGTCGAAGGCTCTATCATGGACGACTCAAATTTCTTTTGGAAATATGTTAAATCCCAAAAAGAAAATGGTACCTACATACCTAGTAGTGTGTCATTCGATTCTAAATTATCCCAAAATCTTCAGGAAACTGTTAATCTTTTTGCTGATTTTTTTAGCGGCGTTTACATTAATGCAAGTGAAGACAGCAATATTTCGTGCTTTGATTTGGTTGAAACTCTTGATATATCTGACTGTAATGTAACCATAGACGATATTATATCTAAGCTGAAGAGTCTTGATTCCCGTAAATCCGCAGGACCTGATAATGTTCCGCCCAGGTTTTTAGTAAATTGTATGCATACATTGTCATATCCTATTCATAAGTTATTTACAAAGTCACTCTCATCAGGTGTATTCCCGGACCTTTGGAAGTTTAGTCTTTTAACGCCCATTTTCAAAAAAGGTAATAAGAGCGAAGTAACAAATTATAGGCCAATATGTATAATGTCTACTTTACCCAAACTTTTTGAAAGCCTAGTACTAGATAAGTTGATATCCCGAATCAATCGAACCATCTCTCCCCTTCAACATGGATTCATTAAAGGTAGATCTACTCTTACCAATTTGATATTGTACACGAATGATATTGTTAATGCCCTTAATGCATCACATCAAACTGATTCCATATATACTGACTTCAGTAAGGCATTTGATAAAGTAAACCACAAAATATTATTACGTAAACTAAAATTGTTGGGAATAAGAGGGAGTATGTTGGAATGGTTTAAGAGTTATCTATTAGGAAGGTACTTAGCAGTCAAGATAGATTCGTTTACTTCTTATACATTTGCTGCCTCGAGCGGAGTACCACAGGGATCTCACTTGGGCCCAATATTATTTTGTTTGTTTATCAATGATATTGTTAATATTTTTACTAATGTTAAAGTCCTGTTATTTGCCGACGATCTGAAGATATACAGAATAATCAAAGACGATGACGATCGCGCAATTTTGCAGTTGAACCTTAATAAACTATGTGCGTGGTGTTCTGTCAATGATTTGCAACTAAATTTAGGTAAATGCCAGATTATCAGTTTTTACAAAGGCAAAAATCCACTTAATTTTTCCTATTTTATGAATGGTGCTAATCTTCTTCGTGTATCACAGATTCGTGATCTTGGTGTTATATTCCACGAGAGTCTACAGTTTAACGAACACATCGATGAAATAACAAGCGATGCGATGAGAATACTAGGTTTTATTTTGAGAATGGGAGCAAATTTTAAAAGTATGTCAACATTAAAACATCTGTATTGCTCGTTAGTACGAAGCAAATTAGAATACAATTCCACCGTATGGTCACCGTACTACAAGGTCCATTCTCAATCATTAGAAAAGGTACAAAATAAATTCCTTCGGTACATTAATTTTAAAATGAAAATTCCAATCGAATTTATAAATTACAATAACTTGCTTGCTGAAACTAAACTTCTTAAATTATCTGATAGAAGAGTGTTAATTGATTTGCTATTTTTATTCAAAATTATTAAATCTTTAATTGACAGCCCTAATTTGTTGGAACTTATTTGCATTAATGTTCCTGCTAGGCAAACTCGCAGTAAAGATACTTTTAAATTTAACAAGAACCTCAACACTAATTATTCTATTTTTTCACCAATTCCTAGAATTCACAACCTTGCGAATAAATACTGTGAACTTATAGATATATTTGGTTTTGACAATTTTGTGAGCTTTAAAAGGCAACTTATTTCGATTCTATCGGCTAATAATTAACTTTTATAGCTTTAATAATTTTATTACATCTTCTCCCATTCGAAACCTTTCAAGTAAATTATATCCATATTTGTTTGTTTTTTATTTGCTCTACTATACACTTATAATTGTATGCTTATACCTACTAACTACTTTTTATACATAACACTATGTTCCATCTCAGATCTTATTATTTCTTATTCATGTCGATATTGCTAAATTCTATTAGTTTTTGCTTTTTACAGGTGCAACTCTTATTTTGTTATTTTTTTTTTTTTTTTTTAAATCTCTGTTATAATGTTCTTTACCTCACGAGTAAGTTACACTCTAATTTATATTGGTTTATCGATTTGTTAAACACACAATTAATACTGGGTTTAAACACACCCACTTACTTACTTTTTATGTTGAACTTTCTTTTACTTACTATTTCATGCTTGGGTATATTTTATATTGAATCCATCTTATTAGTGTTTTGCTAATTTGCACAAAATTTTATCATATGTGTTGCTTTCTTACAATTAACTCCATTTATCTTCTTATGTTCAATTATTGTAATCAATGTAAATGTATATTTTCATGTAAAAGCCCATTAGGGCGTAAATAAAATAATAAATAAAATAAATAAATAAATATCACAATGGGTGGACAGTCTGAGCTACAGTGGAAGAGGTAGGGATAGGTGGGAGATTGAGAGGCGAGTGCTCTTTGTCAATAGGGAAAAATCTTAGTATAGGACTTTTATTTAGGTTTATTTGGTTGTTGATGACTTTGCTATTGACGTTTTTGGCTTTTCTTAACTCTAGCGCCTCTAAGTTATCCAACATTTTGTTTTGTTATTTAACATGTCGTAGGTGTTAAAATATTCACAGTGTATCTTTAAATGCAACTTAGGCATTTGTGGAGAGAATTTTTACTAAACGAGTCGTGTTTCATAAATATTTTAATAATTTTCGCAATTTTTTTTTTTTTAATATTTGCACGCTAACTCTAACATTCGTATTTACATTCCCTTCAAACAATCTTCTCCATCTTTTTGAACGCTTACTACGATTTTTTTTTAAATTTAATTTAAATCAAATTTTATAATGTAATTATTAAGTTTTGCAAGTATTTTTTGGCTTACTACGAAGCCTTAAGAACTCTCTCGAACTGTTGGAAGAGTAAAGTTAGCGAGATGAGTCAATGGTTGAACAGAATCAATTCGGATATCGACATATATATTTAATATTTAAGATGTTGCTTTTAAGAGAAAGCTACTAGCCAAAAATGTATATATTCTTGGTATTCCTTATGTTATCACAAATGTAGGTAATAGACATTAAAATCGCTTGACAAACGGAGTCTAGAAACTATCTTATTATTTATTTTGTAAATAATTTTATAAGAAAGCAAAAAAAGTTAACCAAGGGAAACTGTTACAGATAATCTTAGCTATATTTTTTTTTAAGTTGTTTCTTTTGTGCTTTCATACATTTATATTGAAAAAAATAAAAATTTAGTAATTTATGTATTTATTTGTACCTATTCTACTCAAAGGAAACAATAGGAAAACCTTCAATTTATGTAAAGCCTATTTTTGGTATTCATAATGTACACCAATTGGTTATAAAGATTAATCAAAATAGTGATTTAGCACAAAGCTTCGTCTTAAACAGCAATCTTTGTTGTCGCTAGCGTGGTACGCAGTTATTTTATTTATCACTCCATGTTTACAGATTACACACCATGCTACACTAAATTCTGCTTTATAATATGTATAAACCTACTTATATTAATGCAATTTATTTTAAGGCGCTTTGAAATTAACGATTTTGTAATGTTTTTAAACGAATTAAAAATTGAATTGAATTGAACCAGCGTGTTTTCATTTCAAATATAAAACCATAACAAATATATTATGCTGGTCAATCTCAGATGACGTAGTGATTGTATTAGGCCTACTTAAGATGCACATGGCAATGTTAATTTAATCTACACTTCTTTTGTTTCAGCTCAGAGAATATCCAGCTCGTCGGATTGGGGGGGAACTTTACACCTCGGTATAACCCTGGCGCTATATTCGATGTGATAAAAATACACTCCCATCCACTTTACAACGGTACTTACTCATACGTGTATAACGACATCGCCCTTCTGCAGCTTGACAAACAGTAAGCTTTTCATAATTATACAAAACATTGGAATAATGTTCACAAAATAAATATATTCATGGGTGCGACCGGAATTTGAATTACAGACCATTTGCTATTCCGGCGTTTACTCTAGCAACTGAGCTATCTAAAATGGAGTACAATTAGGTTGTCATTGAACAATGGTAATTATATCAATTATGTCAATGGTTATTTACTTGCTTTTAGTTTGTCATTAAAATAATAGTGGTGATACAAAAGACAATGGCATCTCCACACTGACCTACAAACAAGAGTTAGTTCAAGCAAAGCCGGTTCCTTATTACTTATTAGCAGGAATAGTTCCACCTGTATAGTGCCACCTCAGTGTAGGTCGACCAACAAACACTCCGGAGTCCTGTCCTATCTTCCATTCTTGCTACATGCCCTGCTAGCGATTTGAATGAATTGAGATTTTCACGGCCAAAATTATTATATTTTTGATTTATTTTTGGGGTATTACGCCATGCTGCGCTACCTCCTTCTTTAGCCAACGTTTCGGACAGCATATAGTATTTGTGTTATTTGTAATTACTGTAATGCTGTCAGAAGTGGGCTAAAGAAGGAGTTAGCGCAATATACAATACCCCAAAAATAAATCACTATCATAGTTCTGGATTTCATTGAACCAGAGCTACGAACACAGGCACAACCGATATTAGAACCTATTCGTAATTATTATTATAATGTTACAGTAAAGTCACAATATTTATTATTTTTATGAAATTTTATAATTTATTGTTATTTTTTAAACGCTAAAGAAATTATTGCCATTATTTTCGATGTCAAATAACAGTTAACAGGGTCTCACGAGTGTTATACGTCATGCCGGAATATCGGCATACCGCACCTAAAGGGTTAAGGAATATTATTGCATCGCACTACAACTTCACAGTTTTTCAAAAATAAATTATATCAATTTCAGGGTAACATTCACAAGCAGTATAATCCCAGTCTGTCTCCACACCGGCACAACTCTTCCTGACACTGGCTTCAGCCTCATCACGTTGGCTGGCTCATCCACACCTAACTACAAGGTTAGAACCATAGACATATGAATATTAGTAGACCTGCCCTAAGTGATTAAAAGCGTATTATCCCCACTCCCCATACCGGTTCCATTGGAGCCGGCTGTGCTCGCGTATGGCCTCAAGTGAAATTTGAAAATGTGACGTCATCATTCTTGTGCGAACTATGGTCGAGGCATCATCGGTTCATTTTACGAAATAACACGGCAAAATGTTGATTTGTGCTATGAAAACTTGTAAAAATAGATGTGAAAAAGAGTATAAACCCAATTGTCGTATTACATTCCATATATAAGCATTATTTTACTTTATTTTAAGCATATTCACATCGTATAATATGGATCAGTTGTAGAAACATATACTTTCACATCGAGAAACGTCTGGACGCGAAACACAAAGCTGGTTGGTTGCTGGGAAGTGAATTATGAACATTTATAAAAGTGTCTTAACTAAATACTTAAACGAAATATTCGACTGTGAAAATAGAACCGAATTTTTTTGCCGAATTTGGACTTCGCAAATTTGTTCATAACGTGGCGAGTAATTTGCGCTCCCATGTAAAAATGTCTATTCATTCAAAAGCAGATTTTACTTTTAAGAAGTAAATGGTGATATTATAATGCGAGATGCCTATTTACTGTCAGATTGTCCATCTCCTTCCCCTCCCCTTTTACACAATTGAGGATGTCATAGTCCCACTGATTCTAGACAGTTGTGCACTATATTTGTTGATGGCAACGTTATGCCCTATATGTGAAAAAAATTAAGAATCAAATTAAATTTTTATTAAAAAACACATTGTAATACTATACGGATTGTTCTCATTGGACAAAATAATTAGTTTGTACGTTTTTCAACATTTCCGACGACAATGCAGAGAGTATCTGAGGAGGAGTGCTCTAGAACATTCCCCGCTGGCAGCCGTCAGCATCCTGCCGGCGTAAAACATGACCTGCAGATTTGCAGCCGCCCAGTCAACACAACTGGAGGATGTCCGGTATGTAACGCTGGGATGTATTGTATACCAAGCTCATTATAATACTGATTTATTTATTATTTAATATTTATTATAATAAAAAATATTACAAGAATTTTATAAATAACCAAAGAGTAGTCACGCTGCCTGCCCCATGGCAGCTTGTCTACAAGGTCTACCATTTTTTTTAATTTAATAAACATAACACATTATCATTTAACATGTAAAAATTAGTTTTAACTTCACAATAATGTTTAAATTATTTATTGCAAGATTCAATCACTCAGGACGGATTGTTTCACAGAATTTTAACAATTCATCAAATTTCAAAGATGATTTTCAAGTTCTGTGAAGGTTCTATTCATTGTTCTCAGTTATGTGAAGCTTCTGGCCATTTATTAATTCTATCAGAATGTATCTACTATTAAGGAGAAACTGCTTCCTTTATCATGTTCCCACTATTAATTAATTCCTCCCGTGGATTATCATTTGGGTAACTTTCTTCATATTATCAAAAATTCAAACACGCTTGGGTGAGTCCATATTTATAAATTTTTGAATTCCCTCAAGTATCTGGTTGGTAAACCTTGAATCTCAAATTAATATAAAACAATTGGCGAGTTCATTTTGAAATAGTCCGTGTCAATCACAATGACATCCATAGTGTAAAAATAAAGAGATGAACACTTTCAAAGCACTTCCCGGTAAGATGCCGGAAAAAAAGGTATAGGGCGATAGTCCATATAAAACTACACATTCACTCTTAGTTAGCAGGAGCTCACATCAGAAACATCTAGCGACATTCTAGATCCATGCAGGTCTGTAAAAGACGCGAGACATATATAGTATACATCCTCGGCGTCATCGGTTAGTCTCCAAGGAGTCTAGTCCATCTACAGGAAACACTGGTGTTCTGTTCCTGCTGTTTCCTTCAAGTTCCTGGTGCTGGTGCCAAGGGCTGTCCTGACAGGTATTCTGGCCAGCGAAGCCGTCCCAGGTTTAAGCATGTAGCTCTTCATACAGCAGGTTTAGTTCAAGGAAGTAAGATAGCCGACATTCATTATTGGCGTGCGTCATAGAATAAACAAGTCTGACCATTCTTTGCTTCATTCTTGTATACACAACTGTGTTTCATTACCATTATGAAATTCAAATGGGATGAAACAGATCGCGTGCTAAATGGGCTAGAACCAAAATAAACCAAGTCAGTGGTGTTAGTTGGTCAGTTCTATTTAAATCTGCATGGAATGAATTTCGAGTACGTATTATGTATTCAGTAGCGTGCGTAAATAAGTTAAAAATTAATTGTTATTTTAGTGAAATTATTTATCTTTATTACATTTCCAGCACAATTCGGAGTTGTAGATACTCTCAGTATCACCCTGGTGGAAGACCACCATTCAAAACGAAAAGTTGCTCTATGTTTGTACTTAATAAATGTTAAGTTTTCATAGGAAATTTTGGTTTTTATTTATTAAGAGATAAATGGAAACATACTTTTTTGACGTAAGGTCTTTGGTTCACAGAACTACTAGGGTTAGATTAGGTTAGGTTAGGTTAGGTTAGGTTAGGTTAGGTTTGATTTACCATTTCCATTTACCATAAATGTAAACACTGTCTACCTACCACTGATTAATTAATTAATCAATAATCTGAAATTTGGAGTGTGTTCACATATTGCTTTATTTGTTCTCAGAACTGGTACAGAGGCGCCCCGCTGACTGTACCCAACAGCCCCAGGGTGAGCTGCACGCACCTGTTGGTGGGGTTGGCATCCTGGTATAATACTTCACCCTGTACGCACATCAACACGAAGATATCTACGTACATCCCCTGGATAGAGGGTATTGTGTGGCCTGAAAGCGGTATTGTTGTCTAGGACCTTGTTTTAGACAATATTTTTTAAAAAAATATTGCCCTTCCCCCCCCCCCCCCTTCTTGCTATCTCTCTACCCCCATGCCGACGACCATGACTTGATGCACGGGGTTTGGAAACTTGTAGTACAAGCGGCAAACTGGCGGATCTACATCACATAGAAAACCCTAAAAACTCTGGTTTTGTTCGATCTAAACATACAACCACACAATTCACTATTATCATTTTGAACACGTTGGCGAAGTATCCATCTTATTTTGGGTATTCATTTTTATTTATTTAAATTATTATTAAAAAGTAAATCGCAGGTTAATAATATTCAATTAGAATTTGACTTCAGTATTTCAAGCTCAAAGCAAACTGTCAAAGCAGCACGCGCATTAAACATATTAGCATTAAAGACGGTTTTTGTACGTTGGATGCTGTCATTAAAATTGACGAAGATATTGGCTTGCGGGTCTCAGTGCGCATGCGCGGAAAGAACGTACGTTCTAGCATTCTTGGATACGGTTTACAGATCGCTTCCACACCGCAGTGTGTTTTACGCGTTTCACAGTATTTGAGAATGTATGTGTATTTAGACTCGCCGGACGATAATATGCACAATGTCTTATAATAATAATATTTGTATGATTTTTTAATGTGCCGTTTTTGTAAAAAAAATCACATTAAAGTCGCTGTAGAAGTATTTAAATTGCAGTATTGCTGTTTACGGCTAGAAGTCCAAATCTTTTTATTCTAAAATACACAGCATGTACGAACGGACTGAGCCTGGTACATACCCATATTATTTCTATAAACAGGAGATTTTTATTATTTAATAATATCAAAATCAGTTGTATTTTAAATTGAAAACAAGTTTTCCGAAGAAAAACATATTTTTATAATATTTTTTCTTATACTAAACTTAAATACAAAAATGATGCGCTTAAAATTTTTCTTACTTTTATCAGAGTAATAAAAAGTAAAATGAAAATGTTATCGACCTAATTCTGTTACCAACTTTTAAAAAACCAATTAAGTTATATAACAAATCTGAGCTCAATCGGCCAACTGGTTATTGAGAAATCGAAGTTGCCGATTTGTATTTGTGCGTGTAAAATGTATGTACCATTGGGTGTTGATGTAATTGATAGTTAGCAGCTAGCAGTTATCAGCCAACCCAGGGCCAAGAACAACTTGTTCCTCTCTCTTGGAAATTTGACTATAGTCAGTTTGGCATTCTGTCCTTCAGTTCTTGTTACTTGTTGCCTTCTCACTACTTGTCAGTAGTCATACTTCCCTCTATTCTATAACTCTATCATTTTATCAATATATCACTATTCAGTTTGGACAGTCTACACTCAATTCTTAAACCTTTTCTTTCTAGACAACAATACCGCAGTAAGTAAGGTGGGGATGATGGGTAGATACTGCGTGGAAATGCTTCGGGAATATGTTTTACTCTTTTGTGAACACCTCACTAGGGAACAACATCATATGCTGAGGTGTTCACGTATCTTAGTTCTGTGAATTATTGGAATATTATAAAAAATAATTTAATGTAATGAAATGTAAATGCCTTATGTGTGTTTGGAGTTCTAATATGCATTTATATTGTGTACTGTAAACGTTTTTGACTTTTGTTAAATGTTAATAAATTATTTTTAAACTTGTGCACCTTTCGTTTTGATCCAGACTGAAACCTTTTTTTTTGTATAAGTGTTGGTGTATTCTGTATTGTTAATAAAAGCCTTTATGCTCAATGATGGATGAAGGTAAACAAATTAAAGAAAGAAATAAAACTCTGGAAAATTAAGCCAGAAACAAGAGAAAAATACACAAATGCATAAAAATCATTGATAAAAATAAAACGAAAAATAATACCACCTCAAGTGGTGCAGAAACGAGGACCTAACAGACAGACGCGGATAGCGACTTTATTTTATACTATCTAGAGATGACTAAATACTTACAAATAACAAGAATCAAAAGTCAGATAATGTAAAGAAGAACTATATTATCAGGAGGAACTACTCTAGTAGGATAAATTTATAAATTCTACTTTTCTTGATGGACGGTGGCTGTACTTTGTTGTGCCGAGTTGGCAGAAAATATAATAAAAAAACAGCTATTTATTTTATTATAGGACCATCCCATAAAGTTCCCATGACCAGTTCAAGCACGGGGACTCCATCCAAGCCAGAGTCAAGTTACCCTCTCAGAACAGGGCCCTTAGGTAATGCCGACAGTACACAACTGCTGACCCTGTACATTCCCGTTGTGGAATGCGGCGGACAACTCTGGTGTCGAGCCCCAACAAACCCCTTGACTTTGTGCAGACTGACGGTGCGTTTGATAGATTTCCCTCTCTTAACAAATGGATTTTAATGTTTAGAGCACAGGCATCAGGTAGGGATGATCGTGTGAAAAATGGGAGATTGGCAAAGAAAGCAATAATGCGTCAATAATCAGAATTAATAATTGTCCCTCATTGGAAAACGTTGACAATATAACTTATCTAGGTTTAAAATCTGATAAAAATTTAAGATGAGCATATTACTATTTTAATAATAAAATTTTAAAGAGTAAGTTAATTGTTCAAGACCATCAGGAATGTCCTCAGTAAAAAAGACTTAGATTAACTTCATCTACATGGCTCATTGCCAATCGCTGTTAGAATACGGTATTATCGGATGGCGCAGGGCAAATGACAATATCCTAAAATCACTCATTAAAACCCAAAAAGCCAATGAAAATAATTCTGAAAGTCCCCGTAAGAACTAGTACTGGCGAAATTTTAACTTCTGATAGTATTTTTTTTTTTTTTTTTATAATCACAATGCCTGCACAGTTTAGAATTGTTGTAAATGGAAGTGGTGCCCTCTATTATCTTCAAAAGGAATGATCGGGGACGCTGTTTGAAAACTAAATCAAAAGTAAAATTTTCACAACTTTTTCTTACCAGAATTTCTCAGGTTTAAAAACTTTTACACTATTTTACATACAAGAAACTTTTCGGAAAAAATAACTATAACAAAAAATTTCCAAAATTAAAAAATTTTCAAACTTCACATAACATAATCGAAAATCTTTTTTATAAAAATAGTCCAACCAATTTTCCGAGCTAAATTTTTATAAATTTCCCGGAAGAATTTTTTTTAACGGCAGAAGGTCTGAGGCGGGGGCTTCTGGAGCGGAGACTGATGCGTACCCAGCAATAGCCCTGGAAGTGGATGGCTATCGAGGAATGCTTCGTTTTCATCTCCTTCTACGAAGAACACCTCCAAGAGCACCTCTTCTGCAATGGCTTCGGATTATCTGGAAGTAAAAGAGAGAATACTGCGCTTTCAGTTTGCATTTGATAATTTACTGTAAACGCTTCCGAAATAATTCAATTAATTCTATGAAACAGCATTTAGCGTTTGAAATTATTTGTAAAGGTTTGCATTATGAAAAAATGTTAAGGGACAAAAACCTTTATAACACCTTTGTCTAAAAATACATTTTTGGTTTCGCGTAAAGTAGTAATTACTGTTTGCACGGCAAAAAAAAACCATTTATAAGCTACTTTGAAAACATTATCAATGCTTGAGTTCAAAATTTTTATATTTTTAAGTGCGTAAGTCGATTTGTACTGCAAAAAACTGAAAGAGTCTATAACCCGTTTTGAAGAAGAGTATTTTATTTTAAAATACATTAAAAAATAGCGAATTTATATGGAATCTAAATTCTGACAGTTCGAGATGCACGTTGCAAGGCTTTAGGGATTAACAGAAAGAACAATAATTCACAAGAATCAGTGCGAAAACATTGTATGACTTTGAACATTCTCATTTGAAATATTAAAAAACCTGATGCTGAAGAATTAACGTTATTAATCTCCTAAGGACATCACCACGTCGCTTTTTTATATTCAAGTAGTTTGTTTACACTGTCATTCGTTTTCATAAAATTAATGCTTCGATCTCGTTTATTCATCCTGAAAAATAACAAATCTTTCGAGTTAAATCTCTGGTATGAGCAAAGCCTTCGACAGGGTTTCTCACCCTCTGCTATGGGCTAAACTCAGAGAAAGAGGCATATCATCGGAGGTCATACATATCCTCGACTCGTGGCACAGACAGCAGCAAAACCTAGTAAGATGGAAGGATGATTTTTCCGAACCTCTCCTCCTAAAGAGTGGCGTCAGACAGGGAGGATGCATGTCACCGATACTGTTCAATCTGTAAATGGACGAACTCACCGAAAGGCTAAACAATGCAGGAGTAGGCTGCCACATCGGAGGACAGTGTCTGAATAACGTCAGTTATGCGGACGATATGGTCCTGATGGCACCATCTATAAGGGGACTGCGCATTCTTCTGAAAATCTGTGAAGAGTATGCTGAAGAAACAATGTTGCATATATGCTTATATACCCCTTAAAGTTACATAGTGTATTATATGTGAGGTATGTATTTAACCCTTGCCGGCTAGGGGCCGGCCGAGCATGGGAACTACAATCTTTCAGGGTGTGGATATTAAACAGTTTCCCAATAAAACAGGTCGCTTGATATAAACGTTTATTGTACAAATAAAACAGGTTATCAGACAGATCTACATAAGGTACATAGCTCTTTAAGGCCTAACTGTTACTAGGCAATCTACTGAATCTATAGGCTCTGATTGACATAGGTACGTTATTAGTGTTATAAATTGGGGTCCTTAGAATAATAACTCAGATTCTTGAGAGTTAAACTGAATCACTTTTTATTTGACAATAAACTTCCAATTTCACAGGTATGACTAAGCACTTTTTAATAACTACTCTGGGTACAGGTACTAGTTCCCGTAGTTATTTCGGAGAGGTGAAACCTTTGATTGTTTTCGTGTAAGAGCGGTGTTTTTAAGCAAAGACCACCCTTTTATAAAACTATATTATATCTTTTTGTCAGGTTATAACCTGACAAAAAGACTGTTGACATTTAAATTCAAAATGGTCGCAAAACAGGGATCGTCTTTGCTGACAGAATTTAATCAAGCAATTAGCAGAGGCGAGAACCTTTCATAAATAACATAATTTAGCTTTCATAGATGTCACTAATGGTACATAATTACCCTGAAAATTATACATGCACCCCCCGAAAGAAACTTAATTCACCAATTAAGGTTCTTTCTAATAAATGAAAATTATATAACTACATAACATAAACATTAATATTAACCAAAATAAAAAATTAAAAATTTAAATTCTAAAATCATTGAAAGAAAAAACAAAATACATATAAAATATAAACGATTCAGTTTTTAACAACACAACACAAATCTTGATTGGCTTCATCTTCTAATTCCATCTGGATGGGTTCCTTGTTATGATTTACATGAGAATAACCTTGTGCACGAGGGGTCATCAGTTTTGCACGAGGATTCATCAATTTGAGCCAGGGTCATCAATTTAGTTACATCAGTTTGTGGCGTGCAACGAAAAAACATAAATTGCACGATCGTGGTGTTTCTTCATATAGTCCTTTGTTGAACGAAGCAGTGATTGGCGTTCTAGGTTATCCTCTACGGGTAGCAGACAGATTTTGGTAATTGGTCGCACGAACGTCCCTTGTGATGTCCGGAGGGTGACTACCCTTGTGATTCCATCAGCTCCAGGATGGCAGGATAGTATACGAGCCATTTTCCATAGAGTGGGGGGTAAGTTATCTTCCTTCAAAATAACTAGATCGTTTTCCTGGAGGGACCTCTGGTTGCTGGTTTGCCATTTGTTCCTCCGTTGAAGCTCTCCCAGATAATCCTTTTTCCACCTGAACCAAAAGGATTGAATTAGTTCTGTCATTTTTTGATACTGATTTAGTCTGTTGTATGGTACATCTCGGACATCTTCTTCTGGAATAACAGATGCATTTGTGCCCATAAGGAAATGGTTAGGAGTCAGAGGATTTAAATCATTAGGATCGTTAGACAGTGGTGTTAAGGGTCTGGAGTTGAGACAGGCTTCGACTTGACATAGTACAGTATAAAAAAGCTCAAAAGTTAAAGATGAACAATTAGTAATTCTATACAAGTGATATTTGGCAGATTTGACTGCGGCCTCCCACAGACCTCCTTGCGTTGGTGCGCGTGGAGCGATAAAATGCCATTCTATTGACCTATTTGCTAAATACTCCTGAATTTTGTCATCATTTTTTCTCAAACTGGCATAAAGTTCCTCCAGTTTATTACATGCTCCTTTGAAAGTAGAAGCATTGTCGGAATATATTTTCTTGGGTTGACCTCTGCGAGATATAAACCGTTTCAAACAATTTAAAAAAGTTTCGCTAGATAAATCTGTTACTAGCTCTAAATGGACAGCCTTAGTAACAAGACAGACAAAAATGCATAGATACGATTTAATTAGAGGAGCTCTCTTCAGAACTCCACTTTTGATTTGGAGCGGACCCGCGTAGTCCAAACCGGTTACAGAGAAAGGCCTGCTAGGGGTTATTCGGTCCATAGGCAAATTACCCATAATTTGCTGGCCTACGACGGGGCGGCATCTAAAACATATTATACAGTTATGTAATATTCGTTTCACTGTGGTTTTACCGAATATCGGCCAAAATTTTAACCTTATTTCGGCTAGTAACGCTTGTGCTCCTGCATGTAAATTCGCATAATGATAGTGACGTATTATTAATTCTGTCAACTTATGCCTTGCAGGTAAAATAATAGGATGCTTTTGTTGAAAAGTTAAATGTGTTGCTGTTGACAATCTCCCACCAACTCGTATTAATTGGTCATGTAAAAACGGGTTGAGAGCCTTTAAAGAACTATTTTTATTTACACTTCCATTTTGTATTAAGGCTTCTCGTTCTGCCTGAAAACTGTATTTTTGTGACGATACAATTAAATATTTCAAAGCTAATTCAAGTTCTTCAACGTTTAAATTTCCTGATATTTTGGTCTTTAACTTATCACAATTATTTATAAATCTTAATACATAGGCAGTTACACGTTTTAGTTTAGTTAAAGAAGAGAATTTCTTAAAGATGTCCCATTCTTCCGGATTAGTTACAATTTAAACATTTTTTCCTTTAATTTCCGGAGGGTTTGAACAAGATATTTTCGATAGCGGCCAAGTGTTGTTTTCTCTAGTCAACCACTCTGGCCCATGCCACCATATTGAGGAATTCACTAGTTGATCAGCAGTAGCTCCTCTTGATAATATATCTGCTGCATTGTCAGAGGATGGCACATGACGCCATTGTTCTGGGTTACTAAGTTCTTGAATTTCAGCGACTCGATTCGCTACGAATGTGTTCCAACGTGCTGGTTGACCTTTTATCCAACATAACGCTATCGTGGAATCACTCCAATAATATGTATCTACTTCCATCATACCTAATGCTTGTTTGACATTTTTTATTAGTTTTGCTAGTAATACAGCGCTACATAGTTCCAGTTTGGGTAATGATATGCATTTTAATGGCGCTACTCTGGATTTGGATGTTATTAAAAGAGAATGTTGCTTGCCATTGTGATCCATTGATGTGATATAAATGCAGGCACCATAAGCCTTTTCAGAGGAATCACAAAATCCATGTAAATTAATATTACTAGCGTGCTTGCATACAATTTTCCTTTCAATCTTCAATACATTCAATTGGTTTAATTCATTTATATAACTTCTCCATGGCATCAGTATTTCATTTGGTAATACTTCATCCCAAGAAGCCTTGGATTGCCATAACCTTTGCATTATTAATTTCGCCACAACAATAACTGGTCCAAGTAACCCCAATGGGTCAAATGTTGATGCTATGCTTGACAATATTTGGCGTTTATTTTCACTATGCTTTGATGGTTTTGTTATAACATAAGAAAAATAATCTAACTCATTATTCCAGATTAAGCCCAGAATTTTTTCATTCTTGGGTTTGTCAGATAGAATTTTTTCACAATTGTTCTGTCCGGCAATTTCAGCTTGGCCCGACTCGGATGACAAATCCAAGATATTAGATCTCCATTTTCTTAACCTCATGCCTGCAGACAGCAATATGTCAATTAATTGACCTTTTAAATTTCTACAGGATTCCAAATTATCGTCTCCGGTCAATAGGTCATCCATGTAAAAATTGTTTTTTATGACTTGACTAGCTTTAGGAAAAGTAATTTGGTTATCCATACCAACTTGTTGTAGGCATCTTGTAGCTAGGAAAGAGGAAGGACTTAACCCGTACGTTACAGTTTTCAGCTTGTAATGCTGAATCTCATCTTCCGGTGATACGCGCCAGACTATTTTCTGCAAGTTGCGGTCAGCTGCACTCACATTTATCTGCCGATACATCTTCTCGATGTCAGCTGTCATGACATATTGGTGTTTTCTGAAAAGTAACAATTGGGTATATAAATCCTTTTGAATGACAGGTCCTACCATCAAGGCGTCATTCAGGGAAATTCCTTTGGAAGTTTTGGCTGATCCGTCAAAAACAACCCTCACCTTAGTGGTGGAGCTCGATTCCTTAATGACGGCGTGATGTGGTAAAAAATAGGAGTTATGATCTCCTTCTAGTTTATCACATACCTCCATGTGACCTAGTTCCTGGTATTCTCGCATAAATTGTACATATTGTGATTTTAATTCTGTATTTGAAGATAATTTTCTTTCTAAGTTTTGGAATCTTTTCTCCGCTGTTGTCAATGAGTTTCCTAATTGATCAATACAAGGACGGCGTGGTAAAGTTACTGTAAATCTACCGTCTTCTTCTCTTGCATGAGTAGCTATGAAATTAGCCTCGCAAGCTTTCTCCTCATGATTTTGATATTTCATGGGGTTGACTACTTCAAGATTCCAAAATTTTTCAATTTGATTGCTTAGTTTATTTATGGATAAGCTACAGAATTGTGATACTGGCCTTTGGTTGGGATATATGTTGGTCGGTCCTGACACGATCCATCCCAGTTGTGTTCGTTGAAGTGTGGGACCGGTATCCAACTTCATTCTATCATTGGTCAGGATGTCCCAAAAACCTTCAGCCCCCAACAAGATGTCGATAGGCGCTGCGATGTTGAAATTCGGGTCTGCCAATTCTAATCCATGAGGCAACTTAATCTGGTTTCTTGGTATTGATGTTTGCGGCAGACTTGTGGTTATTTCCTGTAATATCAGACAAGATATTGTATTTTTATAGTTGGTTCTTAAAGAATTAAAGTCTACCGACACACTTTTCCTTATGTGTGTAACATTATTGTATAGGCCCGATACCGGCTTATTTATATGATTAAATTTTAAATTTAATTTTTTTGCAAAATCCTCTCTCATAAAATTGGATTGTGCTCCAGAGTCTATTAGTACTCTTGCCTTATATAAATTATTGTCGCTACCCACGATACCTACTATCGCCGTAGACAACAATACTAAATTTTCTGCCTTACCTACGGCAGAATGATTGTTAACTGAGACATCTTCTGCCTCAGTTCCTAAATTTGGAGATTCTACTCGGAATCCCTCTTTATGAAGCAACGTATTGTGATCATTACTGTCACATCGTTTGCATTTAAAGGTGATCCTGCAATCCTGTGCAAGATGACCCGGCTTCAAACATTTGAAGCATGCTCGGCTCTTTTTCAAGGCTTCTATCCTTTCCGATATTTTTAATTTTAGAAATTTTTTGCAGTAAAAGATCGGATGATCCTCACTGCAGAATGTGCATTTTTCCTTTTTTACAGATAATAACACAGTTGATTCCCTATTATTAATCCCTAAATGTGATTTAATTTGGCTGTGCGGTTTTTTGTCCGTAGTTTGCATAAGTTCTAAAGTTTGAGCTCGTGAAGCTAAACATTTCAAGAACTCTTTCAGTGTTGGCAACTTCCCTTCAATAGGGCTTTGTTCCCAATGTTTTCTAGTAATCACATCTAATTTGTTTGAAATTATGTGAATAATTAAAGCATCCCATTGATTTACTTGAACTCCTAAGTTGTGTAAAGCCTTTAAGTTAACGTTAGTTCCATCTATCAATCGCCGCAATGCGACTGCATCTTCCTGCTTCATTTCCTTCATTTGGAATATGAATTGAATATGCTTATGTACAGTTGCCCTTAAATTAGAATATCTCTCATGTAATAGTTCCCATGCTCCTTGATATCCAGAATCAGAGATTTCTAAATTCGAAATAATTTTAATTGCTTCTCCCTTTAAGCAAGATTGCAAATAATAAAATTTCTGAACATTGCTAATCGAATTATTATTGTGAACTATATGCTTAAAAGTTTCTACAAAGGTGTTCCAATTTTTCTGATCTCCGTGGAATTCTTGTAACTTTAGGTCAGGTAATTTTATTTCTACCCTCGATTGTTCTACGGATTCTAATGCACCTTTGGCCGTTGCCATTAATGAATAATATTGATTTTCAAATGATTCTCTCTGAGAAGCATTTTCGATTTCATTTACATCTGAGATTTCCTCAATTTCATCCTGAATAACTTCAAATTCATCAATTATAGATTTAATTCTGTCATATCTTAGTTTTATTTCGTGAGCTGAAAGAGTATTCAATGCATCATTGAATCTGGTTAATTTTCCCCTTAAAACTCCGCGTTTGTTTACTAATCCTTTCAATTTCTCCATCGTATTATGAATCGCGACAATAAATTTCCGATAATTAAATGATCACAAAATAATTCACTAAAACTGGTAAATTATTCGCGTATTAATACTCCAATTTGAAAGAAATGATGACAAAATCCTTACAATGTTTACTATTTTCGATAAAATCTGCACATAAAACACGTAAGTAATATTGTTATTGTGAAATGTCATACAAAATTAAGTTATGACTTGCAATTTTTATGATGTTGACAAACAGTAAATCGGAATATCTTGTAACAAATTATTTCTAATATTATTATTTGAATAAAATAATAAATATATTTTGGGGATTCTAGATGTGATAGGAGTTGGATTTGGAAGGATTGGACTTATCTGTCTGATGCGATGGCGTGTTTCCAGGTTCTCAGACTTCCAGCTACTTCCAGCTTGATCTCTCAAGGATCTCTTCAATATTTTTGGCCGCTTGGTTTTTGTTTAAATTTCTGTAATCTCGCTTGGATTACAATATCCGGCTCGAAGGACCATGTTATAATTTGGGGTCCTTAGAAATAATAACTCAGATTCTTGAGAGTTAAACTGAATCACTTTTTATTTGACAATAAACTTCCAATTTCACAGGTATGATTAAGCACTTTTTAATAACTACTCTGGGTACCGGTACTAGTTCCCGTAGTTATTTCGGAGAGGTGAAACCTTTGATTGTTTTCGTATGAGAGCGCGTTTGTAAGCAAAGACCACCTTTTTATAACCTGACAAAAAGACTGTTGACATTCAAATTCAGAAGGCCGCAAAACAGAAATCGTCTTTGCTGACAGAATTTAATCAAGCAATTAGCAGAGGCGCGAACCTTTCATAAATAATATAATTTAGCTTTCATAGATGTCACTAATGGTACATAATTACCCTGAAAATTATACAATTAATATTAATGGAATTTTTTTAAATTTCAATTGCTTCCGTAATTAGGCGAGCTCTGTGAGTTTTGGGTCTTCCCAGGACTTCAGGAACAAATCCAAAGTAATGGCCGGTTTCAATCAAATGCTCGGCGATTACCGATTTGTCAGGATGGCCGAGTTTACATGCTAGAAAGTATTCTTTTGGAAATAGTCCGCTCTGTCTGGCGTGCATAGACCTTGTCGCATCCGCAACAGCTGAGTTTATACACTTCATCTGTTTCCAGAGGAAACTTAGTCTTCGCAGACCTAAGTAAATCTTGTAATTTGGTCGTTGTTCCGAAGACAGTCTTGATACATTTGCCAGTTGGCACATTTTATAAAAGTAAATTGATTTTTTTGAAAAGGTTAAATATGACCAACAACATGATTTAAGATTCACGGACAAAAGTATTTGTTTTTGGGGTGTTATGCTGTGTTGCGCTAACTACTTCTTTAGCCAACGTTTCGGACAGCATTGCAGTGTCCATCATCGTTGCAGTGTTCATCATCATCGACGTTGGCTAAAGAAGGAGTTAGTGCAACACGGCAAAACACCCCAAAAACAAATAACAAAAATGACCAACAACGTTCGTTACAATAACTTTCTCCTGCGTGATTTTTTCCGAAACTACTGGCCCTAATTAACCTGCTTCTCGTACTCAAATAGAGGTGTATATGTTGTTTACATGTGTAAGGAATAAGATACATGTATGTAAGTATATGTATGTTGTGTATTGTTAAGTAGGTTTGACCTAGGGTACAAATAATAATTGTATAAACTTTGTTCGGTAGAACGCGCCAATCTAGGTTAGAATTAATCATCTAGAATGTTTATACTTAATGATCTCAGGTGTGAAGGTTCGCAACCAAGGTCGCGTGTCGGAATCCTGTTTTGTTCTTAGGGATGGTCTTACATAGTAAATAAAATAAAAAAACGGTGCATAGTATGTTATTACATGTATTGAGAAACATGAAATTTAACCTGTGAGCCCTAGTATGACTGAAACATTTATAAAATTATACATTTTGGACTTACCCCAAGACCGACCTGTATCCGTAATCATAATCTACTCTACGAGAGCGAATCACTACGTCTCCTATTACTGAACACTGTGACTTCTTATTGGCGAAGCGACGGAACGTCCCCCGGACTCCATCCAGCGGCTGACGTGACCCCGTGAAGCGTGGATCGGGCCTCCGAAAGGGGCAGGAATATATCTCCCGGCCACATCCACGATCTCCAGCTAATAACGCGGATGTATCCGGGTTCTGAGGATGCTGCAACTTAGGCCAGTAGCTTTCTCTCGGCCGCCGGCCACGTGCGGTTAGTATTCCCAAACATCACACGTCCAAAATAACGAGGCTCCCGCTTGACGGTTTTGCGTAAGCCGAATTTAGGATTGAATATAATTTCATCTCACGCCGGATGGGACAATTATTTACGGATTACCGCTGTCGGCTGATTACCGGATTACGATTGTCGCGTGGTTCGCTCGTACACCATTTCTTTCAAAGAAATCACCATTACCCACATCGGGAATGGTTGTTTAACAGGTTGCGGAAAAGAATCCCGTCGTGCCCGAAGCAAACTCGCATTTTACGGTACAAAAGAAAGAATGGAATCCATCCATACAACTAATTACTCCAAAATAAAAATCACCGTGACTGTCAGCTGTGCAGTTCACGATCTCACCCGTTGACTGCCCAGCTAAGAAGTGTTTTTGTTTCCGCCCGGTTCAGATGTTAAATTTTAAATTAAAATTCGAAATTTTACTAAAACCAATACCAGCGACAATCGCCCAGTTCCTAACTAGGTTAGAGAATCGGCGAGGATAAATGTGATGATGCAGAATAAATTAATGAATAAAATATTAAAACAAAAGGAGTCTAGCCCTGCATCATAACATTATATGTAAGTATGTGTATATGCATATATAGATGTATTTATGTATATATACTTGCGTGTGCATGTGTATGTATGTATGTACATATGTGTACTACTTTATATATTTGTGTATATTTTATAGAAAACTTTGTGTGTTATTGAAAACATTTTTTTACCAATTTACAATTTTTATAATTCTACCAAAATATGTTTACACAAGACTTAAATTCACATTAACTATTCCTCCATTGGGCACCATGAAACAGGCAGCTGCCTAGTATGGTATTCTAATGTATCTTCTCTAAATAAACTTATTAATCATGAACCAACCTTAGAAAAAATTCTCCAATCCCCTGTATATGCGCGCAATATAACACGCAATTTAACAATATTGATATTCTTAATAATACTCTTGTGAAATACCGAAACGAAGTCAAGCGCACGACCACAAATGTTAATTAAATTAATGCACAGTTATAGAAAAGGTACAACATGAGCGTCTCCTGTCCCCATCCCATCTTCCTCTGCCTCTTGCCCTTTCCTATTCCTTCTTCCTTCTAATATATTTATATGATTTTTATTATTTTTTTTTTGTTAATTTCATTTTTAGTTAATGATTATAACCAATTACAATTTTGTATTATATCACATTAACCAAAATTAGCAAAAAAAACTATTTTGGCTTACCTCATATTTAACCTCTTCTATAACTTATCCTGTATAAAATTGCTGTTTGTTTCTTACAATAAATAAATAAATAAACATGTACTTATAAATAAATAAATAAGTGATTCTTATAACGCCCAAATAAATTTGAGGTTATAATGAATATCACACCTCAACCAAAATAGTAGCGACGTAGCTTATATCGATAACTTTTCGCTTTAAATTATTTTCTTTCAAAATTAAATTCGTATTTCTACTTCTTTTCTTATGCCTTTGGTATAAAAATGTAATATTTTATTTAATTTATAGTTTCATATTAGATTTGTATGAAATAACAAAAAATAAAGCCATTAGTTTCTTAGTACAGACACTGCCTAGTTAGAAACTAATGTTGACTAGGCCATACTGTATTTACGCCTTAGAACAAGCACTACCTAGTTAGAAATTAATGTTGACTATGCCATAATTTATTCACGCCTGTATTGCAGCTTTTCCTCAACGTACGTTATACCTTTCATTTTATTAATGTCTTTGTGCACATATACAATATCATATGGTTTTATTTGATCTAATATGTTACTTATAATTTTTCTGTATCAAATTTATAATAATACATTTTTAAATAATACCGGTTTTTTTGATACAATAAACATAAATTTTTGTTCAGTTATATATTTATTCGTATCATACAGGGGCTAAGATTATAATATGTATTAGCAAGGAATTTGTATCGATATGATAGCTTATTGCTGGACGAGGACTTCGTAGGTGGTGGATTTCTTCTCTTCTCCGTCAAAGGGGAAGTAGCAGCAGCCGTGACTGGGGTGAACCTGGAAAATATTAAATGAACATAATTATTTCTATTTTCTTACATACGCAGTTTACATGAAAAGTACAAATTATACAACACACATTTACAATCATTATCTGTATGGGTTAAAATTAGTTTTTTGTGACCACCTCACAAGATCACTTGTTTCGCAGAATTTGAACAATTCATCAAATTTTATAGTTAATTTTCCAGCTCTGTGAAAATTCTTTTCAAATTCTGTTATTATTTCACTATGGTTGTTTCTTCCCAAAACTTCAATAATGACAGAACTTTCACATAACTATAAAATTAACATCGGAACAACTCATTCTAAGAGAAAAGGGTCTCAGGTGTTCGTACGTTTTATTTATTGATTGTTATGGAACATTTACAGACTATTAATATGAAAAACACATTATGAAAAAGCATAGATATCAACAGTCCACTTAAAAATATTCACATCATGCACAGTTTTAGTATCATTATACACTATGTATTAACAAAAGAAAAACAGCAAAACGTGAACAAAGGTAAAAAAGAGATATCAAAAACAAAACATACAGTTCAAAATATGATCCAAAAAACAAGAGCAAAAAAAAAACCGAAAAGAGCGAATAAAAATAACAAACATACATTCACAATCTATTGCTAATTTTCTTTTTAAAATAAGCCAGACTATTTACATATATATATCTATGTAGTTAAATTCAATAGAATTATACAGACGACACATTCGAGACAGTGGATTGTAGTATGCAATATTGGTCTTAAATAATTCTAAATGGAATATATTCTGACTCCTTAGATTACGTCTATTAGGAACTTTAATAAGGACGGGTTGTTTCGGAGAATTTGAACAATTCTTCAAATTTAAAAGTTATTTTTCAAGTTCTGTGAAAGATTTTTTCAAGTTCTGTCATTATTTCAGTTTTGTCAAGCAACTCGCCTATAATGATATAATAACAAAACTTGAATAGGACTTTCACAGAATCCGTAAATGAACGTTGAAATTTGATGAATTGTTCAAATTCTCCGAAACAACCCGTCCTAAGAATATTGCTTGTCATGAATAATTTTGCGTAGACATATTATGTCAGCAAATTGTCTTCTTTTATCCAGGGTCGTAAAGTTAAAGTATTGGAGACGATCCTCGTAAGACTGGAGTACGGCATTTAGTCCAAGTTTAAATGATCGATCAATCTTAGAAAATTTTTTTGTACAGATACATTAGTTTTTGAATATTTCAATTAGTGTGGGTTCCAGATAACACTATTATATTCCAATTTGCTTCTGAACAATGAGTGGTACAAGGTTATAATGGATTGGGGATTTTTGAATGGTTTCGATATTCTATGTATATATACCATCATTTTCAAGGATTTACTCGTGATATCACTGATATGTTCATCAAACTTAAATTTTGAATCAAGAGTAATTTCTAGATCTCTAATAGTGGTGACTGCATTTAATTTAACAGTATTAATATATACATATTTATTAGTATGCACGTTCCTTTCATCTTCTGTTACGATCGAAAGTTATGATGTAACATTGATCAATATTTAGAAACATATCATTTTGAGTACACCAGCTGGTGTACGTAAAATGGTGGTAGTGAAGGTGGTGCTTCGAGAAGATCTTTACACACTACATAGCTATGTAGTGTGTAAAGATCTTCTTGAAGCATAACTTGATCAGAATCAATGGAAATTTTACGGTAAATCTTGAGATCATCAGCAAATAAAACAAAATGACAGCGTAACATGGGGGCTAGGTCATTAATAAAGATTTAAAAAAAGCAGAGGGCTAAGATTGGACCCCTGAGGTTACAGTTATGGGAGGTGACTCATACAAATTAATAAGTACTAGATATATTCTGTTTTCCAAGTAAGATTTAAGCCTATCTTAATAGATCACCGTGAATACCTATACGATCAAGCTTCTGTAGTAGATTAGAATGGTTTAATTTATCAAATGCCTTTTTAAAATCTGTGTAAATGGCATCTACTCGAGTTTTTTTGTTAAAAGCATTTCAAACGTAATCACAAAAGTCAAGAAGATTGGAATTGGTCGATCTGTTGGGAATAAATCCATGTTAATTAATGCATAATTGTGGATTAAAGTGTGTGAATATGGAATTATACATTATAGATTCCAAGACTTTTGTAAAACATGATAAAAGTGATTAGTCGATAATTTTTCACAAAAGATTGATCACCAGATATATGTATTGGAACAATATGCAAATTTTTCAATAAATCTGGAAAAGTTCCTGTACATAATGATTCGTTAAATATAATGAAAAGTGGCTTAATCAACGCGCTAGAGCAACATCTTACAAACAAGGGAGGTATTTTATCTGGTCCTGGGCCTTCATATACTAGTATATCAATTCTCTCTAAACAATATTTGATAGATCCCATGCTTACGTTAAGTTTATTGTTTTATGTCATTTGTTTTAGTTCTAACTCCCCTAACATTTTCATTGAAAATTTTTAGATCCATTTTGTATTTTATAAAACATATTGTATACAATCAATTTAAAGAACGGATGATGACCGAGATAGTTTAAGGAGTGAATCCTTGTTTTTCACTAGCGCTGAAGCAGAAGTGTCATCTTTTCGTAAATACGCCCATGCTTGACCCACGCGTACTTGTAGCGATGATCTTTGGCGGCGCGCCTAGCAGCTTCGTGTAAATCCTTGTTGTGTGGAGATAGATCTTCGCATACAAAAATGGGGAAGAGTCTAGGTATCCAAGATGTTGGCGATTCAATTTGCTATCAGCATTCCTACGATTAAACGCTTTCACAGCTGATAGTAGTTGGTCACGCATACGAGGGCTGGGTAGAGCTAGAATAATATTCTTAGGACGAGAACCCGGAACGGCATTCGGATGATGAGGTGTTCGGTGGCAGGATTTAATATCATCTTCCTTTAATGTGTGGTTGACAGCAGTACACAATTTTAGCACTGACGTCTTGATAACTTCATCTCTCTTTTCAGGAACCATCTGGATCTCAACATTGCAATTCTTGTTCGTCTGCTCGATATCATTCAATTTGTTGATAAATACCTCTTGGCTCTGTTGTAGATGAACATTCTTAGCATTAAGTTTTTTTTAATTTCTGCCTAATTTTCCTTGCGTATTTTGTTAAGTCTGTCGTACTCCGTGGAGAGGAATTCAAAGGATGTTTTGAGTTCGTCGAAATGACTTAAATTAGTCTTTATGTCCCCAAATTCTTCAATTATTTGTGTATCGAGGTATATAAATAGCTAACTTTTAAGATTTTTTAAAACTTCATCTAACTATATGAGACATCATTCATTGAGATTCATCACTTAGGGTCACACTATGTACAGGCGTTTCACCATTATTTCCTGTAGACCACTGTTTCACCTTACAGTCTGAACACTTCCAAGTTGCTTTGTAGTTCTTCGATTGCTTCAGGTAATTATCCTTCGTTGTTCCCAGACATTGGAAATGATAGCTCAGCGAGCATTGACAGCATGTCATTACTTCATTATTTTTTGCTTGTAGCTTGCATCCTTCACAATTAAACATTATGCGTGATTTTTACGACGGTTGAATAATAATACAAATTAATATTTTTATTTATTTATGTTTAGTTGATAAGTTGATGGGTTGCGCCTGTCAGCTGTCAAGTAGGTAATGGTCCTAACTTGCCACAGTAGTAGGTTGTGGGTACTTGATGTTAATTCGTACTTTAAATCAGCGCCTTGATTCGGATGATCTGCTAAGCTCGTATATCTTGTTTCACAATGATTTAAATAATGCTGCAGAAAAAAAAAAAACTTAGTATTACTAGTAAAAAGACAAGCTCACATGCTCACAGTTTGAGACCTAAAAATGCTGCTAGGGAAAATTATTTAAACACGGAAAAAACCGAAAAAAAAACTGGCACAGATCTGACGTCTGTCCGTTGCCGCTCTCCGCGGTTTTCTGACGAAATACTACAATTCAATACAATTATTCACTCAAAAAATTATTACGTAAGCCTCAAAGTAGATTAAAATTTTTTGTGAATAATTTAATAAAAACGGAAAAAAGTTAATAGTGATGTTTGGTAATAAGTTGGGTATTCAAGCGATAGATGACACTAGTCATAAAGCTTACTTCAGAGTCCGACAGATGTCGCTAGAGTGTAGCAATTGCCTGTGAGGTATTATTTTCAGACAACAAGCTTCTAGAAACAGAGAATTACCAACCCTCGGGTAATGAACAGTGTAGCTAAATCCAGACTTATCCATTGTATGTAAATAAACGCAATTATTGTAAAGAACCTTTTACTTTATAAAGAGTTCCAAACACACTAAATCTGCAAGTAAAAGCAGAGATATAACAATTGGCGCAGCCTTCTTTTTACTTTAATTCGTGTGAAAGGAAAGTTTACGTGTGCCTGCAATAATTTGTGCTGGACACGGAAATCAAAAGTCACTGGAGTGACTTGCAGTTTTGGCAAATTTAAAAGCTCAGGATTAAGGAAAATCCTCGGAGCTAATCGTTTCCGTGGCTACTGACTGTGGATTGACATTGGATGTACGGGATTGACTGTGGAAAAAGGGAAGAATTTTTATTCTTTAAGAAGAACAAGATAACAATCAGATAATCCGGTGGTGGATTATTGGATTTTCCATTTGTGGGACAATCTGAGGACTGAAAACTTTGGGACTAACTGAGGACTATTGGAGGTTTTATCGGGGGATGAGAAATCCGGCCAGGAACCAAAAATTCAAAGGAACAAGATCCGGACGGGATCGATAAAAATTTCAAGAGCTCCTAAGATAAGTTTTTTCTGTTTTTTTGAGAGGGATTTATTGTTATTGTTATTGCCGTTGTTTTTTCCGGGGAATCATGGAATCACGGTAGAATTTCACCTTTCAACCATCTCTCCGGAGACTGGGGAATCTTTCGACTCCGATTAGAGCAATATTTTGTGATCCATGATGAGGAAGCCAGTGCTGAGAAAAAACGGGCTTTTCTTTTAAATCTCCTTGAATCAGAAACGTTAAAGTAAAGTAACGGACTTATCATTTGATAAACTTTTGGCGATGTTAGACAAACATTTTAACAAAAATCGCTCTACTTTTAAGGAAAGGGAGAAATTTTTTTAGCAAGGCAAAATCAAAGTGAGGCGATAAGAGATTTCGCGATCAGACTTCATTCTTTGACAACGTATTGCCAATTTGAAACGAGACTGAAAAAAAATCTAATTGATATGTTTGCAATCGGTTTGTTACCAGGGTGCGCGAAAGAAAAAATATTTGTAGAAGGGCAAAAGTTATCATATAACAAACTATAGGAACTTGCAGTTAATATGTCAACCTTGGATAGTGCTAGTGAGATAAAATCAGAAATAAATATTATTAAAAAGAGGGTTTCTAACTTTAAGAGTAAGGAACGATCGGCAAGTCCCAAAAGTAATTTTAACAGAAAACCAGCACGTAGGTTAGTTTCAAATTCAGGTACGAATTTTATATCACCCTCAGATAATGTTAAAAAACAGTGTTTTATTTTCAAAAGGAATAATCATCTATCATTTGAGTGTAAATTTCGAAATGCAAAATGTTTTGAATGTAACGGCATTGGGCATTTACAGAAGTTTTGCAAGAATAATTTTATTAATCCCATTTTTGAAAATCACAGGGATAGTAAAGTTTTAGTTGCATCAATTAATCCTATCACGGCAGATATAGAAATTAATAATAGGAAGTTTAAAGCAATGAAAGATTCAGGTTCATCTTTATGTGTTATGCTGAAGGACAACAATAATACCGCTGAACAGAAACACGCTGTGAATTTCGTTCCTGTTTAAAATTAAACAAGTAATTATTCTAAACTTATTTGACAAAAAATAGTGCACTAATATATACGGAATTGCAGTAGCAGTGTAGTAAAGAAGTGTAAAGCTGTACTAGTACATCTGTGATAACCTAAATCCGAATTAAAAAAAAAAAAAAGTTTGCTCTCAAAACAATTGATAAACAGCGATTACTCGGTCTGAACTCTGTGCTCGCCCTACTGGCCAGTGTTGAACTCAGTTTGTGTGTGTGTGTGTGTGTACGTGACTACGACGTTCGACCGCCGACCAACATCGTCCACGCTGGGCCGCTAAACCTTTTACCGCTCTACATTTCGAAGCAGTACCATGGACACCAGTGACACCTTTTCTTCCATCTCTGCGGCAAACCAAATTATAAATTCCTTACAAAATACTATAATGGACCCAAGCAATAAGTTTACAAAAGAACAAATGGGGAAATTGTCACCAAAACTCACAGAACTGCTAGGGAATATAAGCCTTGTTGCTACCAAAATGGGCTTTCTGGAGAATAATCAGCCTGCAAATACTGATATAAAAAAAAACAAAAAAATATAAAAAACAAGTACAGTATCTTTATTACTCCAAAAAATAAAGATACATCAACAGAAATACAAAATAAAATTCAAAGGCACTTTAAAACCAGCTAATTAGGAATATGCATTGAAGGCATTAAAAAAATCTCTCAAAATCGTATTGTAATCGATTGTGTTAATAAAGAAGATGCTTAAAAACTACAAACTTTAATTTCTAAAGATCTACATGATATTGACTGCAAAGAATTAACAAAGAAAAAACCAACAATGATATTCAAGGGAATTTTCAACGACTTTATCAAAGAAGATTTTACTGACGATATCTTGGACAAAAATGAGGATATCAAAATTGTAACGCAAAAAACAGAAAAAAATTCATTTTTTAACATAAATGCAATAATTAAAAACAAATACAATGACACCGCTAACTACATAGTAGAAGTAGATAGCACAACCAGGAAGATTCTATTAAATAAAGAAAAAATAAACATTGGCTACCAGCGAGTTACGGTTGGCGACGCCTGCCCAGTAATACAATGCTACTTCTGTCTACGCTACGGACATAAATCAAGAAACTGCAACCAGAAAGAGAAAAACAATTTGCCTTCCTGCTCGCACTGTGGAGCTGCTCACTTGTTCAAAGAATGTCAAGCTACAACAAATCAACCGAGGTGTGTAAACTGCACTTTTAAAATGACAGATTTCAACTGTCATTTCCTACCAATCATAATGCGAATGATAAAACCAACTGTTTATATTATAAAAAAATGCTGGCATTCGCACAACAGAAAATTGAATACTAATTTCGATTCAAGGTATATTTTTCATAGTAACTCATGTTTATTGTCAATATATTATGCATGTACCTCTGCACATTCAAAAATTTAAACAAACAAAATTAATAATGCTATGACATATGCTTTAAAAAAACATGATGTTTCTTATCAATCTCCAGTAAGTATATAAAACAAGTATACTTACTATTAAAACTGAAAATTCTAAGAAATATTCAAAAATGATACTAACAATTAAAAAAAAATGTCCATAATCAAACTAACTGTCAATATTACAAAAAAATACTTGCTCTTACGCAACAAAAATTGGAATATTGTTATAAATTTTAAAGATATCTATACAAATATCTTACATACTTTAAAGTCAGGATATATGTATTTAAAACCAAAAAAATTAAATCATTCTCTATATTGAAGATAAAAAAACTAAATATTTTCTTCATGATAACACATCTCTACATACTACACTTTTATGTTTATTTTTACAATACATTACATCTACGTTCTACATTTGTATATTCCTACCAGAAAATAGATAATACAATAACAATCCACAACTGCGTTTATCGAAGGCTAGTGAATTATAGAATACTAAAGTCTAATTTTAGATATATTAATTTGTCAAAATTATTATTATATACATTACTAACCCATATATCATGTTGTCAATATTCTATATGCAATAAATCTCTACATTATATGTTCACTTGTACTATTGATATATTCTTACACACGCTATTTTTTAGCGTAGATAATTATTATAAAAAGAAGAACGAATCAAATTAATTTTTGCTGCCAATTAAACAAACACTCACTATGTCTCCGAGTATTATCAAAACATAAAATAAATCTTATAGAAAAAATCAAAACCTAAAATTTCAGATATGAACTGAAATCGAGCAAGAATAGTGTTACACTAATTATGAGCATTATTACTTATTCATTTACTCGTAGAATTATATATACATATTTTATCACCCCTAAATAAATGCAATGGAAAATTTTAACTTGGGTGAAATTGATAAAAATCTAAATATAGAAGAATACGTATGTGAAGCAGCCAGTGATTGCAATAAGATCTATGACAATATAATAAATAGACTAACAATCTTGCACCTAAACATTAGAAGTATAAATAAAAACATGGATGAACTTCTGGTATCCCTAAATACATTATGTTCACAGCCAGATTTCATAATACTTTACGAGGCGCACATACATGCAAACATAAATATACCAATCATCCCAAACTACAAAAATTACAATACAAATTATCAGATTAATAAAAATAGTGGAATTGTAGTATACGCTAAAGAAAAATTTACTGATATCAATATTACCGAAATATACATATGCAAAGCAAACTGTTTGTCATTAAATTTTGTTTTAAATAATATGCCATTCAATATAATCGCAATATATCAAACACACAGCTCTGATGTATCTTAATTTATAGAAGAATTTAAAAAAAAAAACTATGTAACAAAAACCATCTAAATTGTATCGTAATAGGTGATTTAAATATTAATATTGGTCCTTATAACCACTGTAAAAATAAAATAGATTATATAAATGCTGTGAATGAAATGAACTTTATATCATGTGTAAATAATTTCACAACAGAATTTGCAAACCAATCGCCATCATGCCTGGACCACATATGGAGCAATATTAAACACACAGAAAAAATTAAATCTATTATATGGAAAAATGATATAACAGATCACCATTCAAATATTTTTATTTATGATTTAAATAAAAACTTAGGATTAAATGACTCTAGAAAAAATATTAACATAATTTCCAAATTGAACAATGTAAAATTAAATAATAAATTAAGTAACGAATCTTGGTCCTCAATACTAAATTGCCAAAACCCAGACATGTGCGCAAACTTCTTTGAAGAAACTTTAAATGCTCATATCGCAGACTGTACAACCTTTATAAATAATCAACCTAGTTAAGGAAAATCAAACCATGGATTACGCAAGGATTACTCATATTTATCCGGAAAAAAGAAAAACTTTTCATAGATACAAAAAAAACCCTACCAATAGCCAAGTAAAAAACGAATACAAAATATTCCGGAACAAACTCATTAAAATTATCAAAGACACAAAAGAAAAATATTACAGGGAGAAAATAATCCTCACAAAGGAAAACCCTAAAAACATGGAACACTATAAATGAAATAATGAATAAAAATAAGTCTACAATAAATGTCATAAACAATAATGGAACTAAAATAAATGCCATCCGTGAACCAAAAATGTGCGCAAATATTTTCAACAAATTTTTCGCTACCGTCGGTCAAAAACTTGCATATAAAATTGACCAAAATTATCAACCTGATGACATACATGAAGATAAAATAACAAATTGCAATCTTTCAATTTTTAAACCGACTACAGAAAAAAATGTTGAAAACATAATACAATCACTTAAAAATGGTAGTGCGCCAGGATACGACGGTATAACTACAGAAATCTTGAAAAAATACTGCAATGTTCTAACCAAACCGATTACGCATATAATTAATGCAAGTACTAAATACGGAATTTTCCCGTCTAACTACAAAAAGCCATTATAATCCCAGTATATAAATCCGGAGATTCAAAAGAAGTAAACAATTACCGCCCAATATCCTTATTATCCAACATTGCAAAAATACACGAAAAAGTAATTAAAAAACAAATTACTGATTATACAGATAACCAAAAATGTATTAACCCTAGTCAATACGGTTTCAGAGATAAACTTAGCACACAAGACGCAATTGCAGAATTAACTAAGCTTATTTACAAAACATTAGATAGAGGCAAAAAATGCTTAAGTATATTCATTGACCTCCGTAAAGCTTTTGATAGTGTCTCACATTCAAAATTAATTAATAATCTAAATAATATAGGAATTACTGGCAAAGCTAAAACATGGTTAAAAGGTTATCTCTATCAAAGAACTCATCAAGTTAAAGTAAACAACGAATTAAGTGAAATAGAAAATATAGATTTTGGAATTCCACAAGGAACTGTTTTGGGACCTTTACTATTTATATTATATGTAAATGAACTTTTTGAACTCCCAATCATTGGAAACATTATATCTTACGCAGATGATACAGTGATAACTATTGAAGGAAATTCTTGGAATGAGGTCAAAGTATCAGCTAATAATGCAATAAATATCGTTAAAATATGGTTTGACGAAAACTTATTGACACTAAATGTCGATAAAACCCATTTTATACCTTATAGCCTAATAGGGAATATCTCAAATGTAAATCTAAACATAAAAATTCACGAAAGAAATTGCCTCCTTAGAATCGCACCCTGTAACACAAACTGTATACACATTAGTAGTAAAAAAGAAATAAAATATCTTGGAATAATTATTGATAATAACATCAAATGGAAAAGTCAAATAAATTCCACAGTAGACAGAATGAGAAAACTGATCTATATATATTTTTAGACTAAGAAATATTGTATCATTAAAAATACTAAAAGATATTTATTATGCACTTGCACACTCTGTACTACAATATGGAATCATGGCATGGGGGGGTGCATATAAATCATCCCTACTCCCATTGGAAACTATTCAAAAAATATTAATAAAAATCATCTTAAAAAAGCCATATTACTACCCAACTATAAATGTTACCACTTACAAAAATTTATTAAAAATTGCACTTCTACAAATACATAAAGATTTCTTTAGTAAAAATAATTTACCACAATTGAATATTAGCAAAAGAATAATATCTGTTGGAGGACTAACCATGCCACTAGCACGAACCACAACAGCACAGCATCACTATATATTCAAGGGTGTAAAATTATTTAATAAATTACCCCTTGATATACGATCGGAAGAAAACTACGAAAAATATAAAAAAAAAAAAAATTAAAATACTCTTGTACCACCTCATAACTTTACTTATTGTTTAGAAATATGTTTTTGCCTTTTCAATACTTTGAATCATTTATTAACTAACCTATATTTTTATTACTTTTATTGTTATTTTTTGTTAAATTACTAATATTTTTTGTTTAATTTAAACGGCCGGCATAGTCCAGTGGTAACGCATGGGACTGCCATTCCGAAGGTCGCGGGTTCGAACCCGGCGTGCGCAAATAAATTTTATTTGATTAATTTGTGTTATTTCACAATTAATTAATTAAAATAATATATAGTATATTTGCGGCACGTTCCAGAGCGGAAGATACTACCAGTATCGCCCTGGTGTAAGACCACCATTCAGAATTGAAACGTTGCTCCAAATGGCTTTAGCCGTGTTTAGTGACTAGATCTGAATAGCCAGGTACTTCCCCACCTTCTTCTTTCCCTTCCCCACTTACCTTCAGCCTTACAACATCCCCCAATTGGGGATGCCATAGTCTCACTGGCTCCAGACGGGAGCAGTTGGGACTCTTGTGAGGTATTCACTATTAAAAAAAAAAAAAAAAAAAAAAACAAATGTAAAAATATTTTGTTGTCCTCTCCTAAACACAAGCAGCTGCTTTATTAGGAGAGTGGTTGAAATATTGGTGTTTATATTGTTATAAAATTGTAACCTTGTTTATATGTTTCAATAAAAATTTAAAAAATATATATATAATTTTTAGACTTTTTTTAGTTCGATAATTTTGTTACAAGACAAGCGGATTATTTCAGGCTATGGGGGTAGTCTGTTAAACGTCGTAGGTAAGGCGGTTTTTGATGTGAAATTTAAAAATCGGAACAATAATATTACTTTCATTGTAGTCTAAAAGGAACAGAATTGATTGTAGGTAGAGACTTAATGGAATGTTTCGGTCTTGGGATAACTTCTCAGGAGGCAATTAATTCAGTTGCGCCACAAATGAGGAATGGAGAAAAGTTTTTTCAAGATAGTGTTTTCGCAAACGTTGGGAAAATTTAACAATTTTTTTTTTAAGTAAACAAAGAAACGGATCCATTTTTTTTTCAATGCAATGCCGCTTCTTTTTTCTCTTAAAGGTAAGATCGAATCCGAATTAAAGTCAATGGTAAAAAACGGTATAATTTCTCCAGTTACAAGTAGTGAGTTTCCTCCCCAATTGTCCCGGTTGTCAAAAAAAATGGTGATATAAGAATTTGTGTAGATTACAAAAGGAGCCTTAATTTGATTTCCAATTTGGAGAAATATCCGTTGCCAAAGATTGAGGAGGTCATCCATAAAATTAGTGCAGGAAAAGTTTTTCCAAAGTGAGACTTACAAAAAGCTTATTCGCAGTTAGAATTAGCAGATCATTGTAAAAAATTTACAACGATTAACACTCATTTGGGTTTCTTTGAATAAAAGATTGGTTTTTGGGTTTAAGTCAGCTCCGGCTATATTTGCAAGGACAATCGCAAGTTTTCGACAGGGATTAAAGGGGGTAGCCTTTTATATCGACGATATTATTATTTTAGGAGGTGATGAACTAGATCTGTATAATAATATTCGCGCAGTCTGCGAGCGTTTGAAAGAATGTGGTTTGTGTGTCAATACATAAAAGTGTGAGTTTTTTGTTAATTCTATAGAGTTTTTGGGATATGTTATTTCGGAAAGGGGCATTCAACCCCAGAAAGATAAATTGGATACAATTAAGAATGCACCGTACCCAACCGACGTGCATCAATTGAAGAGTTTATTGGGATTTTTTATTTTTTATAGTAATTTTATTCCGAAAATTTCATCAGTTTTAGAGCCTTTGCATAACCTTTTAAAGAAGAATACGAAGTTTGAATTCGGGAAGTCATGCATTGATGCTGTATATAAAGTTAAATACCTATTGGGTACTGACAGAATTCTCACTAACTATTTTCCCAACCTTCTTCTTAAACTGTACATAGACGCAAGCAAAACAGGCCTGGGGGCCGTTTTAATGCACTCGTGTGCGGATTGAACAATGAGACCTATTGAATTTAGATCTAGAAGTTTTTCTAGTACAGAAAAGAAATATAACATACTAGATTTAGAAGCTTTGGCTATTGTGTTTGGTTTGAATACATTTTTCCAATACCTATTAGGTCGAGAGTTTACTTTATGCGTAGATAACATGCTTTTAATGAGGATTTTAGGTGAACACAAGCACATTCCGGTTTTAGCAGCCAACAGGCTTCAGCGTTATGGAATCATACTGGCAGGATTTTCATATAAAGTAGAGTATGTTAAGTCATGTCATAATAATGCGGATTTTATCCCGGCTTCCGGTAGAAAATTCTCAGGAATAATTTGAAGATGATAATGGATCTGATTTTGTGGCTTATGTAGATAAATGCGAGCACATCGATGTCAAGCTATATATATACAAGCAATATCCGATCATAATATACTACTCCTGGATGTACTTCACACATACAGTAACACTTCATCCAAAACGTCTTCGTATGAATATAAACGTATTAATTTAAATAACCTAAAAAAGGATATCCTTCAGAATCCCTTTCACTTCAACGTAAATGAGGATTCGATATCAAATTTTAATAACTTTGTAAACTACCTCAAAAATAAAATAAACTCCAATAGTACACAAAGAAAAACAAAAAATAAATGTCACCCGGATTGGATAACCAAAGACCTTTTAAAACTAATTAATAAAAGAAATAAATTACACCTTAAACTAAAAAAACAACCGGGAAGCGTACCATTAAAAACAGAATTCATAAATATACGTAATAATATTACAAACAAAAAAAAAACTTTAAAACAAAAACACTACACCACCCTCTTTAAAAATTGCGAAAATGATTCAAAGAAAACATGGAATCTAATTAATACCATACTAACAAACAAGTCAAAAACTCTCAACAAATCTTGTAACAAGATAATAATCAATAATGAAATAATCTCAAATAAAGATGATATATGTAAACATTTTAACGACTACTTTTGCAACATTGGGTCCTCATTAGCTGATAACATAAAAAATAAGCCCGCACACAATACAGCTAACGAAATAACGTTAGAGCATAATGGTAATCAATCACTAGATCTTCAACCTACCACGGAGGTTGAAATAAACAGAATTATTAAATCACTTAAACCAAATGCAAGTGCTGGCTATGACACAATAAAATGTAAAACAATACTCAATCTGTCCGAACTATTTGCTCCCCCTATTTCAAAATTAATTAACCAATGCATTACAGAGGGGTCTTTTCCAGATTGCTTTAAAATTGCGAAGGTAATACCAATATACAAATCTGGATCAAAAACGGATACGTCAAATTATCGGCCAATCTCAATTTTACCAATTCTATCAAAAATTTTCGAACATGTAATTTATGAAAGATTAAACAAATTTCTACTAAACAAATCACTGCTATATAATAAACAATACGGTTTCAGAAAAAAATCAAATACTCTTTCGGCAACTAATGATCTAATAAACAAACTAAGAACCAGCATAGACAATGGAAATTACGCTATAGCAATCCTCGTAGATCTCCAAAAAGCATTCGATACCGTGAGTCATGTGATACTACTAAAAAAAATTGAAAAAATAGGTGTAACCGGCCCTGCTCTCCAACTCATTAAATCGTATTTAAATAACAGAATGCAATATGTCAGCTTAGATAGCAAAAACAGTCAACACAATAATATAAATTATGGTGTTCCTCAAGGATCCATATTAGGGCCTCTCTTGTTTCAAATATATATTAACGATATCTGTCAGTTAAACTTAAATGGGGAAATTTTTTTATACGCGGATGATACTGCTATATTTTACTTTGGTAAAAACTTAGAAAACTTACTTGAAAAAGCCCAACTGGATCTTAAGAAATTAAATAACTGGCTAATCAAAAATATATTAACTATTAACACTAAAAAAACAAATTACATGATCTTAAGTTCACAAAAAAGAAAAACGCCGTCTCATAAATCTTTGCAAATAGAAGGAAAAAACCTACAAATTTCAGATAGTGAAAAATACCTGGGACTTCATATCGATAAACACTTATCTTTTAAACACCACATACAAAAAGTAAAAGAAAAAATTATCCCACTAATTGGTGTATTTGGTAGAATAGCCCATCTTCTACCAATACAAGTAAAGAGGGGATTATACTTTAGTTTAATTCAATCCCATCTAAATTATCTCATAGAAATATGGGGAAACACAAACATCACATATCTAAACGAAATTCAAATAATACAAAATAAAGTTATAAAAAAACTTTTTAACTATAGACCAGATACCCCCACCAAAAGAGTATACCAAGAAACTAACTTACTTAAAATTAGAAAACTGTACGAATATAACATATGCCTATTAATTCACAAAATACAAAATGGCCTCATACACACAAATACTTCATTTATTAAAACGTCACAAGTACATGACCACCACACAAGACAACATAATAAATTATACACAAATTCAGCAAAGACAGAGTGTGGTAAAAGAAACATAGGCCATGAGGGTGTACACATGTATAATCTCCTTCCTGATAGCCTGACAACTGTAAATAAAATAAGTATATTCAAGAAAAAACTGTTTGCCCTCAAGATCAATGAGCAAAACCAAAATGCTCTTACTTAATAAAAATATGATATAATTATTAATATATATATATATTATGTCTTAATCAATGTACAGTTAAGTTAACAAAGCGAAATATGTATTTCTTTTAACTTAATAAATAAATAAATAAAAGCTCATTTTCACATCAACGGACACAGATACGGTTATTCAGGAAGTTTTAACATGTTTGCGTAAGGGCTGGCTAAAAAGAGTTGGTCGAGACAATGTACTGTGGAGATTCTGGGTAAAAAGGAATGAATTGACTATAGTCAAGAATTGCTTTTTCTGGCAACATAGAATTGTCATTCCGAGTGCTTTGCAAGGTCAAGTGCTAGAGTTATTACACAGATCTCACTTAGGAATAGTAAAGATGAAGGGTCTAGCAAAAGCATATTTTTGTTGGCCATCACTGAATAATGACATTTAATTTTTTTTTAAATGTGATGATTGCACGGCATCGAGGCCGGCACCTCCTAAGAGCCATTTGACAACCCTGGTTCAACTTAGAGTCGGGTTCATGTGGATTATTGTGGGCCTATTAGAGGGAAAAGGTTTTTAGTAATTTGTGATGCATTTTCCAAGTGGATAGACTGCCTAGAAGTCCCAAAAGCAGACACGCGTAACACAATTAAGGAGTTGAGGAAAAAAATTTCTAATTTTGGTAACCCTGATTGCCTAGTATCGGATAATGGAAAAGCATTTTCTAGTGTAGAATTTAAATAGTTTCTTAAAGTAAATAACATAGAATTTTTAACTTGTTCGGTAAAGCATCCTCAGAGTAATGGGTTAGCTGAAAATGAGGTAGAAACTGTGAAAAGTTTTTAAAAAAAAATTATGGTTAGGAATAATTTTCAAGTAAATTATAAAAATAGATGAATTTTTATCTGACTATCGGAATTCACCACATTGTACCACTGGATTAGAACCGGCAATCTTGATGTTTGGTAGGAGACTGAAATCAACTTTCAGTAGTTTAATCCCTAAAACCATTCAGGAAGATTTATCAGAACAGAAAAAAATTATTTATTTATTAATTATTTATTAATTATTTATCAGAACAAAAAAAAAAAAGAAGCTAACAATAATATCAAAATGAGACAAGATAGTCAAATCAGGAATTATGGGGAGTTTTTTTTCCATTATTTCTGACTTTCTGGTGTTCTTGGCCATCATTTAAAATTATTGAGAAATCAATGGTGAATTTAAATATTAATTTTATTTAAATAGGCAAATTTCAAAATTATAATGAAAATTGGAGTCGAGTTCAGACTTAAAAGAGATGAAATGTTGAATGGAGGGGAGGCAATTTTAGATAAGGCTTGATAGAAGAGAGGATATTTGTTTAGAGGGGGACAACCAAAAAATATGTGATCTAAAGTTCCCACTTCTAGACCACAGAATATACAATCTGGGGAGTCAAGGACGTGAATTTTAAAAAGGTGGGAAGGAACGGAACAATGTCCGATCCTCATTCGAATGAGTGAAGAAATTTATTTTTTGGAAAAATGAGGGAATTGCTGAAACAACGGTTTTGATGGAATAGTCCTTTGTATTGAGGCATAGCAGGCTCCCTTGGATTGACTAGCAATGTGCCAATACTCTGCCCAAACATTGCGGGATCTATCTTTGATGATGGAAAAAATGTCAGATAGGGGAATGTGGTTTATGAGGGTAACAACAGGGTTGGACGCTCATTGTTTTGCCAAGGCATCCGCAATATCATTACCCATGATACCAACATGTGCAGGAATCCAAATCAGAGTTACAGTTTTACCAGAGCTTTGAATGGAGGCTATCATCACTCGAATAAGGCATACAAAGTGATCATCAGGATGAAGAAGAGGACTGGTTTTTGGAGGGAACTGAGAGAGTCAGAGAGAACGAGGGAATGTTCAAAATTATTTTTGATTATATATTTGAGAGATTCTATTATTGCAATGCACTCGGCTGAAAATATTGAAAATTGATTTGAAATTTGAATGAAATATTCTGTCATCTGATAGTATTAATACTCCAGCGTCTGGACGATGTAGGCCCTCTGATTGGTCAAATTTAAATTGTCTGTTTCGGTTAAATTCCGCTTACTTGAAATTTAAGACACGATTTCATACTAAAATAGGATCGCCTCATAATAATACGAGATTTCTTCAAAAGCATAGTTTCTCTTCATATAATTTTTGGATAATATCAAAGAAAATATGTTTTAGAAAGTTCATAATGCATTGGATTAATTACATTACAGTGAAAATTATCCACAGTTACGTGATTATGTTTGACGTTTATAAAAAAATCACGCGTTCCTTCAATGGCCGATACGCACGGCTATAGATTAGTTGGCCGACAGAGCGCACCTCTGGCGGTCTAAAAACGAACCAAATGAATGGCGCGAATATTTAAATATGCAGCTCACAACATTTGACTACTTACGATTAACAAGCGTTTTAAGAAAATTTCTTCTGGAAGCTTATCACTTTGTAATGGCATTTTTCATTATTATTTATATTTTTTTTTGTTTATTAATTATATCTGATTTTATATTGACATGTTTTCTAATTTCTAAAATTTCAAAATTATTTGTTTGCGATGTTTTATATCCTGGGTGAAGTATTTTAAGACCTGAATTTTTTATCGAAAGTGTGATCATTATTCAAAAGATGATTTGCAAACTCAGATTCACTATTTCCATTTAGAGCCTTGCGATATTCTTTAGTTCTGACTTCAAAATTTCTATTGGTTCTACCTTTGTAAAAGAAATTACAATCATCCCAGTTGAGTTTTTAAACTCCTGATTTTTTTGTTCGAATTTTGCTATCTTTATTATATATATATTTTTTTTTTTTTTTTTTTTTTATTACCATAAAGAGACGAGGCTCTTGTGTTTGGTGAGTGAATCCTAGCTCAATTATATGGAATCATGTAAGTAAGTAAATAATATATTTGCAAAACCAAAGGGATAAGTAAGAAATAGGCAAGATTTATCAATAATACAGTTTCAAGATTTGAAGGAAATAATAATAAGAGTAAGATATGGATTTTTATAGTAGTTTTAGGTAATTTTTTAATTTTATTTTAAATTCCTGAATATCTTCAATATTTTTTAGATATAATGGAAGGATGTTGAAATATGTTATACCTAGATAGAGATAGGTATTTTGTGTGTGCTTTGTATTAAGTTTTGGGATTTTGATAGTTTTTTGATATCTTGCTGATGAATTGAATTGTAAGTTATTTAACTGTATTTCTTTATAAATTTGTAGAATTGAATATTTTTTATATATATTGTCTATTGTGGGTACATTGAATATTGAAAAGAGAATCTCAGTAGAAAATTTGGATGGTTTTTTCAATATTACTTTAATTATCAATCTTTGAACTATTTTAAGTGGATTTAATATATTGTTATAAGTTCCTCCCCAGCCAATAATACCATATTGTAATATAGATTGTACAATTGCATAGTACACACTTTTTAGGTTTTCTAGTCTAAGAATATTTCTAAGTCTTATAAATATATAAATACATTTTCTAATTCTTTTGACAAGTTCACAAATTTGTTTTTTCCATTTAAAATGTTGATCTATATATATACCTAGATATTTAATTTCCGAAGTTAGACTAAGTATAGAACATTCTTGATTGCAATTAGTTCTGTTACATTTAAGTTGATGTATTATAATTTTTAATTCTGGTATTAATTTAAATTTGTTGATAGAGAATGGGATACATTTTGTTTTTTCAGTATTTAATGAGAGGAGGTTTTTATCGAACCAATTTTTCAGTATATTAATATCAGTATTTGCTAAGTTATTAACATTATTCCAATCAGTACCTTCAATTATTATGACAGTGTCATCAGCATAAGATATTATTTTTCCATTTAATCTTTGATTGAATATGTCATTTACATAAATGATAAACAGTAACGGTCCCAGGACTGTACCTTGAGGTATGCCGAAGTGACTTGTTTTTTGTTGACTAAGTACATCGTTGATTTTTACGACTTGAGGGCGTTTGAAAAGGTAGCTTTTTATCCATTCTATAGCTGCACCACTTAATCCAATGTTTCTTAATTTACTTATAAGTTTGTCGTGTGATATGCTATCAAAAGCTTTTTTAAGATCTATGAAAATTCCAATGCATTTTAATGATTTATCTAATGAATTATGAACAAGATTAGTTAATTTTGCAATTGCATCCTGAGTGCTTCTACCTTCCATAAAACCGTACTGATTTTCATTAATTAATTTATTACATTTTACAAATTGGTTTATCCTTTTTTTAACTATCTTTTCAAAAAATTTTGCTATGTTCGAGATTACTGATATGGGTCGGTAATTGCTAACTTCTTCTGGGTTACCAGATTTAAATATTGGAGTAATGGTAGTTTGTTTGTAGATTGATGGAAACACTCCGCTTTGGAAACTTACATTTATTATGTGTTTTAACGGTTTAGAAATTTGATTTTTAATATTTTTTTAAATATTAACTGTTATTCCATCAAAACCCGGGGCAGAACCTCCTTGCATACCGTTTATATTTGATATTATTTCGTTCTCTGTGGTGACTTGGAATGTTGATATATTATTGTCAGTATCAATACTACAGTCTGGAAATGTATCAGTGTATTTGGATCAGTGTGAATGAGATTGGCAAGATTTTCCCCTACGTTCCCAAAGAAGGTGTTAAATATGTTTGCAGCTTTTGAGGGATTTTCTTTACAACATGTTTTCATGTTGTCATGAGATATAGTAGCGATGTCGTTATTCTTGTTTTTTTTCTTGTCAATTATTTCATTTATAACTGTCCACACTCTTTTACTATCATTTTCAGCCTGATTCAACTTTTGTTTATAATACTTTTGTTTTGTATTTTTTATAATATTTGAAAGTTTGTTTTTATATGCTTTAAAATGATTTAGTAAATTTTTATTATTTGGTTGTTGAGTAGTTAATTTGTAAAGAGCTTGCTTATGTCGTACAGATACTACTAAACCATGAGTAATCCATGGTTTTATAGGTTTCAAGTTCGACACTTTGGATATGGTTATTATATTATTATTTGTCGAGTCATTTATGCATTTAGATATTTTTTCTTCAAACATTTTACAACATATATTGACATCATTACATTGTAATAATTTATTCCAATTTTCTGATTCTAATTGGTGTTTTAATGTATCCATATTAAGTACTTTTTTTGAGTAATTATTTTGTTTAAATAATGGCAAAGTTGGATTGCTTAATTTATAGTTAAAAATACATGAATAATGATCAGTGATAGTTGTATGAATGACAGCTGATTTTATATTTTGGATATCAGGAATATTTGTAAAAATGTGATCTAAGCATGAGGGGCGTTGACCTTTGACATTTCTAGTATAAGAATTTATGCACGATAAATAATTGAGTTCTGCTAACATATTTAGATATGTGTCTTTATCTTTACTAGAATAGTCATTTGCAATATTTAAATTCATATCTCCAACAATAATAGTATTTTTATTTCTAAAATTTAACAGAATATTTTTTAATTCATCTATAAATTGAGGTACTATCGATATATGCGTACGATAAATAGCAATAATGTTATAATATTTATTTACGTCTTTAAATTCTATATTTAATGTGTTAACATTACTAACATTAATTATTTCTTTAATATTGAGAACATTATACTGGTTAGAAATAAATAATCCGATACCTGAGTTTTTGTTTATTTTGTTTATTGTCGCATGGTATGTGTAGCCTGGAATAGTGTAATTGATTTCGCCTGCAGAGTGTGTCTCTGTTAAGACAATCAGGCCCGGGAAAAAATTTAATTCTTTTAATGTTATAACTAATTCATCCATATTTCGTTCTAAACTTCTAATATTGACATGAAATAGGGTAAATCCTTTTTCAGTGCAAATTAAGTTAAAATCTTTCATAGATTGACATAAATTTTCTTCAATATACATTTTTTTATCTAATGCGTTAAATAAAAAATCATTCATTTTTTAAGTTTTAGATTAGAGTTTAAAGAAATGAAATTTACCGTATTATTCATAGTCGATGCGCTCTCTAGCTAGTTGAAGCATTTTTTGCCGATAGAGACATTTCATGCTATCAACTCTGTGTTTTGTAGAATAATTCATATTAAATCTTTTGTTTTGAGCACAGCAATTGTTGCATGTTGGAGGTTGTTCTTTATTTTCACATTTAGACAGAATGTGCTCCTTTGTGCAATGAAGGCAAATGGGGAGCTGCGTCCTGGCGAGACATCTTTGCGCTGTGTGGCCGAACTTAAGGTAGTGGTAGCATTAAGTAAGCGGGTTACAGTCTTCTATGTATACTCTTTGGAATTTGATGTTTATTTTGTTTTTTTCTAGTAGCGTTTTTCTTAATTTACCGGTTGTTTCAATAATGTAGTTAGTGGTGTCGTTTTCTTTTCCTTCATTGTATTTGTTTTTTAATTCTTTGATAAGCTTGATGTTGTTTTTGTCTTCCAGGGTTAATCCTTCATTTTGTTGTACAATCCCATCTATAATTTCCTCTTCAGTCAATTGGCATTGCAGCCTTTTCAACATTAAACACGGTTTCTTTTTTTTTATTTCTTCGGCCAATATTTCTTTTCCAATTACCTTATTAATTTCTTCGGTTAACTTTGCTGCATCTTCTTTTTTTTGACATGAGATCAGTAATTTTTGTTCTCCGATTTTTTAACTCCATTTACTCCAACTTTTATTTTAGTTAAATTAATGTTTTTTTGAATTTTTATTTTTATATCTTCGGCCTTCAAGGTGTTTTTAGATGTAATTATGATGGCGTGCTTCTGTTCTGGGATGTGTGCACTTGTATTCACAAAGTTTTTTATTGTCACCTAATACATTTGCATATGTCCTTTTGTTATTATTATGAATTTCTTCTAGTTTCTGTGCGTAGTGATGATTGTTTTTAATATTAGTTTCTTGTAATTCTATAATCTTTTTTTGTAGGTTTATTAGTTCATGTTGATTTTTTTCTTCCAGTGATATAATGTTCTGTTCCAGTGTTAATTTTATTTTTGAGTCCTTCACTGAAGTGATCTTGTTTATTAAGTCTTTAATGTTTTTAATAATTTCTTGAGTTTCCATATTGGATGGAATGGAGCGCCCAGGTGGGCGAGTTATTAATGTAAACTATATTACTTGATTTACTTGTCACAAAATTACGCGACTGTACTCCTTCGATGCGGAGCGAGTATTGATTAAGAATATATTTCTTCATTGTTATTAGTGTAAAACGCCAGTTGAATAGTAGCAAGATTGTTTTTATATATAATTTTAGAAGTATCGTTATCCACAAACAGAATTCTACGCCATTGTTTATTTCTATCTTTAGAAAGACCGTTTGAAAGAATTTTTTTTATTTAGTATTTCAACTATCAACTTATTAGAATAACCGTTATTAAATGCTATTTGTCTTATGGATATATTTTTTTATGGTTGTATGATATTTGTTTTTTTCAGGTCTTAAAATACTTCACTATAAATAATTTTGAAATTTTAGAAACGAGGAAACATGTTAATATAAAAGCAGATATAATTAACAAGATTTTTTTATAAACTCTCTTTTAAATATTTTCCCACTCAACTGGTCTTTCCCGTCTAACGATATTGTAATTCCCAATTATTATAAACCCAGCCTACTCTTACCCCTCTCCCCTCCTTCCACTTCTTCTTTCCCAATCGCAATCTATATTTAATTTTTGACTTCGTTGTATACACAATAAAATGTAAACATTATATTTATTTATTTATTGGACAATTTGCATAGCGCCGCTTTTGTGAGATATCACCTCAGGGGCGCTATATTGTAATAATCTACCTTTATATATAGATTTTTACTCTCCTGATGATGTTGTATATATAATCTAACTTTAAACTTTACTAGATACAGTAACAGTTGTAGGTAAAGAATTACCACCAGTTGGAGTAAAATTAACACCTTTTAATTAAACCGACTGTTAATCTCATCGCACAATTACCCTCCTTTTATTCATAAACACGGGTACAATTAATCAATATGTAATAATCTATTATTTAAGTCAACTTTGTTATAACTATCTTTAATTGTGACAAACTAAACGATATTGATTCAACTAGGTAGAGTCTCTAAGGAATACACTCGTCAAAAAGGACAAACAAATAAAGCGTCTGGAAGTCAGATTGGCGGAAGTTGATCAAAGATCACTAGAAGATTCACTGGAGTTTGCCGGCCTCATTCCAAAAAATGACGAGCAGCCCTCTGATGCTATAAAACGGGTGGCTTCAATTGCAGGAGTGGATATAAAAGGAGAAGATATAGTGGAAGTGAGGAGGATACCTGATAAACGACCGGGAGTCCCCCCAAAAATACATATTAAACTAAACAATAGACAAAAGAGATACCAACTTCTTACAAACAGGAAACTTTTAAGCTCAGCCACCGCGCAGAATCCAGAAAGTCAACGAATCTACATCAGCGAAATTCTCAGTCCTCATTACAAAGACCTTCTATGGAGAACAAAATCAATGGCGAAAGAAAGGGGATATAATTATGTGTGGTACAAAGATTCAAAAATTATGATTAGAAAAAAAGAAGGAGAAAAAATCATCTACATTAAACACGCTGATGATCTGTTAAAAATGGTTTAGATGCTTCTGGAGAGCTCCAACGTCGGTTAGTTATTGGCCCGATCACCCTTCATAATCAAACGGTAAGGAGAAACTTTACATTTATTGTTTCGAACTACAACAATAATTATCCACTTTGGTAATTCTCTATCTGCTACTAGGGTGAAACTCCCGGTAACTGCCACGGACAGTGGAGCTCCCATAAACATGTTAACTATTTTTTTTTAATTTTCGTATAATTATTATATCAAAATGCCTTTCTCAATGGAATTTTTTGATGAGGAATTACACAACCAAAACCTTTCTTACGCAACTTCAGATACTAATATGTGTAAACGCCTGATTGGAAACTCTGCCAATACAAAAATTATGCACCAAAACATAAGATCTATAAATAAAAACTTTGACGAACTCTTAATTAAACTTCACCACATAGATATTGTTTTCGACATAATCATTCTGACCGAGTGCTGGTTGTCAAACACATATACACCTAAAATCATAAAAAATTACACATCACACAATTCAACTACGTTTGATAATCAGAACGATGGGATTGTTGTTTACACAAAAAATAATCAAAACTTCACAGTAACCGAACAAAAAATTCAGGATGCAAGTTGCACACAAATAGAATACAACAATGATACAGTTATCCTCGCTATATACCGCTCGCCATCGACTCGTAACATCACGCCATTTCTAAACAGTCTTAGTTGCACACTTTCAAATCTTTCCAATACCAAAAATATCATAATAATGGGCGATCTAAATATTAACATACTACCGAGCAACCAACACCACCAAAGCCAAGACTATATCAACATGCTAGAATTTCATGGATTAGTGAGTACCGTTAACTCACCAACAAGAACGACAAATGGATCTATTTCATGCATTGACCACATAATGGTAAAGTCAAAAAAACCATCTAAAAGTATCGTCTACAAATCAACTATCACGGACCATTATTCAACTATCTTTGCACTACAAACAGCTATCCAAATAAATAAATGTAGCCTGCCTTTAGCATACAATAAAATCAACTTTCAAAATATAATAACCAATTTAAAGAACAAATCATGGCAAGAACTCTTCCAAATTAAACAATCGGAGGACGCATGGATATACTTTATTAACTATTTGAAAAAAGAATTACACCACCATACCCTGACGATGACCAAAAATATAAGTAACAAATTGAAACCCTTGAAACCATGGATTAACCACTCCATTATAAATTGCATTCACAAAAGAAACACGCTACACAAAAAAACCAAAGAAAATCCGTATGACCAACTAACATTCAACTATTATAAAAAATATAGAAACATGTGCTGTAACGTCATCAGAAAAACAAAATAAATTTACTACTCAGAAAGAATTAAAGAAAGTAACAATAATCCCAAAAAATTATGGTAAATACTTAGAGAAGCCACAAACTCGCAAACTACAAAAGAGAAACAGAGCACAAATAAACTTTCTATTGATGGACATATTGTTGAAACCACAAAAAATCCTAAGCTCGTTGCTGATCATGTAAACATTTTTTTTATTAATATCGGTCCAAATCTTGCTTCTCAAATTGCCCAGAGTGGAATCACCCAATCTACCGATACAGTGGTTCAAACAAATAACATAAATACAAAATTTCTATTCCATACTGTGTCACAGGAAGAAATTCTCAAAACAATTAATTCTCTAAAAAATACTTCTTCTGCTGGACCAGACGAAATTTCAACCAAAATCCTTAAAACGCTGTCTTCGGAGATTACATTGCCACTAGAATACCTTATAAACCTAAGTATTACACAGGGCTACTTCCCCTCTAACCTAAAACAAAGTATCGTAATTCCCATCTACAAATCTGGAAAAAAGTCAGATATCAATAAATATAGACCAATTACTTTACTGAATAGCTTGTCTAAAGTTTTTGAAAACCTTATTAATACACAACTTTTAAAATTCATCGAGAGCCATAAAATACTCTCAAAAAATCAATATGGTTTTCAAAAAAACAAAAGTACCTCAGATGCCATTGCCAGGGTGACAGACTTCATTGTAAAAAGCCTTGATAAAGGAAATAAATGTATTTCAATCTTTTTAGACCTCTCTAAGGCTTTTGATACAATATCACACTTTAAACTAATTAAAAAACTTGAAAAAATCGGCATCACGGACAAAGAGCTAAACTTCTTTAAAAGCTACCTAAATGGACGCAAACAACAGGTTAAAATCCATAATATCCTCAGTAACCAGCGCTCAACTGACTATGGAATTCCACAAGGAAGCGTATTGGGACCAACTCTGTTCTTACTGTATATAAACAACTTTTGCAACCTTGAAATTGAGGGAAGCATTGTTAGCTTTGCCGACGATACTGTCTTACTGTTTGAAGGCAACAATTGGTCAGCTGTATTTAAAAAAGCTGAAAAAAATATTAACTTAGTTAAAAAATGGTTAGATATAAACACGCTTACCCTTAACACGAAAAAAACAAAATATATCACTTCAAGCATCAATACTGCAGGCCAACCTAATGATGATTACTCCATAAAAATACATAACTGTACGAATTCCAATGTATGCAATGAGTGCCCCTGTATAGAGCGAACTCCACAGATGAAGTACCTCGGCCTCACCATTGACCCATACCTCAAATGGAATATACATACTCAGATCATTGCGAATAAAATTAGGAAAACAATACATTTCTTCAGATCCGTAAGGAACTTCCTTAACTTACAAATTCTAAAAACGATTTTTTTTGCACCAACCCAATCTATCATTGAGTATGGTATCATTGCATGGGGAGGGGGTACTTCATCAGCTCTAGATCCTGTTGAAAAGGCGCAGAAAACAATTATGAAAATTATTCTCAAACTTCCTCAAACTGCAAACAGTAACTTAATTTTCAACATAATGAGAGTATTTGATGTTCGACAGATCTATGTAAAAACTATCCTCATGCATCTCTTTAAAAACAAACACGTGCTTTACGAAAAAAAAAACTAACTTTAGATTTACGCGTAATTCGAACAAAGACATGTTGCAAGTTCCAGCACTTTGGCTACTTTGCCACAAAGATCTTCAACATGCTCCCGGAAAATATTAAAGAGAGTCAAACACGGAAAGAGTTTTAAAAAAATGTTAAAATTTGGATTTATTCAAATGATCGAGCCTACACGGTGCCCTCACCCAAACGCCTTGTCATTGACAGTTATTGCAGTATGTACGGTGCTAAAACTTACTATATACGTATTGTGTAAATGCAAACAATAATGAAAAGTAACCAAATGCCTTGTCACAGTGAGTTATTATAGTATGTATTGTGTTTAAACATATTCTATCTGTATCTTCAATATGTAAACAATAATGTAACCTAAAATAATGGATTGCTGTATGGGAACCCATATTAAACATTTACATATTTGCAAACCATAGACAAAATGGAGAAATAATTAACTAAAAATTCTGCCTCAATACAGGTTCGCCTAGTGAGGCAGGTTATGCACAACCTAAAATATAGTATATTATGCCATTTCTATATAACACTCTTACATTCATATATATTTTTTCTTATATTAGAAACTGCCGTTTTATTGTAACATTATTCTTTCAACAAATTCATTGTTTCTAACTGACATATAATTATACACCTTATTAATGATATATTATATATATTCTGTAATTTTTTGATGAAATAAATAGATTTAAAAAAAAAAAAACTTATAGACATTGACGGTTGTAACACATATTTAAGCACTGCAAGTCTCCTATGAGCTAATTATATTAGGTACCTAAGATAACAGTTAATATCAGTTGTAGACATGTAGTCAATAATAGTGTTTCATTTGAAATAATCCATCACAAATACGTAAAATTTCATTTATTCAAACAAATGTCATTCTTATTATGCGTAAATTTAGCATATTATTATTAATTAACTCCTTCCTTTTCCGTGTTTTAACAATATATATACTCACCCTCTCTCTGTAAATGTCCTAATATCTATCTATTAAATGTAACTGTTTTTAATATCACTTAAAATGGGCGAAGCCCAACCAAGAGCCAGTTAGGAGAGTCGGGAGATTTGGATCCATCAGTAAATAAAAGAGAAAAGTTGGGCCATTTATATGAAATAATGTCGTTGAACATGTTATTGACAGCTCGGGCCGGGAGATTGGAATGACTTTAAGGATTCCGATCTCTTCTGATATTGTTGGGGATAGGGTGACGTGACTATATTTTAATTTGTATAAGGGAAGTAGATCATTTTGGATGATGTGACGCTCTGAAAGAGACTTAAAATTTTTACAAAAACAAAGCTTTGAATGTAGATTAATGGGTTGAGTCAATGAACAATGAGACGCTGGGGATAACCTGATGACATTTAGAATTTAAACATTTAATAACAAATTTGTCAGCAAATAGTTGACGCCTTACAAAAAGAGGAGGATCAGAACATTCTACTTGAAGAGAATTGATGGGTGACGATTGCATCGCTCCAGTTATTATTCGCAAAGATTTAGGTTGAATTTTGTCTAATTTATCAAGTACATTTTTTGAGGCAGTACTAAAAAGTGGGCAGGCATAGTCGAGATGGCTTCGAATAAGTGCGTTGTAAAGCAACTTGATGCAAGTAGGGTGAGCTCCCCACCAAACGCCAGATAATGATCTGATGATATTTAAATTTTTTTCGCATTTAGTAACTAAATTATTAATATGGGAAGACCATTTAAGTTTCCTATCAAATGTTACTCCCAAAAATTTTACTTCAGAAGCGTTGGAGATTGGAGAATTTTTAAATAAAATTTGAACGGGGGGGTTTTTATGGCGGTTTGAGAAGGTGACACACTGAGTCTTTTGGATTGAAAGTTCAAGACCATTTAACGTGAGTCATGTGCAAAGGGCATTCATGGCTTCGTTAAGATATTTGACGGCGAGGGGGATGATTTTGGATGATAAGAAGAAAGCTATGTCATATGCGAACTCAATAACTTTTACTTGTGGGGGAATAGTGACATGCATATCGTACGTGTATATATTATACAGTAAGGGGGACAATACATTGCCTTGTGGTAAACCCTTCCAAATAGACCTACTTTGAGGAGAAATATCTTAATAAAGTTCAATGAAATTTTTTCTATCTAGAAATAGATTAATAATAGATTGGACAAACATGGGGGGAAGGCCAAGGCCTAGAAATTTTTTTTTCAGGATTGGGATGGAAACATTGTCAAAGGCGCCTTCTATATCTATAAAGACGGCAAGACAAACTTCCTGTTTAGAAATTGATAAATTAATATCAGTGCTGATGATGGCAAGGTTATCCTGAGTGGATTTTTTTTTCCTAAATCCAAATTGAGATGGAGAGAGAAGCTGTTTACTCTCGACAAAAAATTCTAATCGGTTTTTAATTATTTTTTCATAAAGCTTACTGAGGGTGGATGAAAGAGCGATTGGCCTGTAGTTGGATCCAGAATTTGGTGATTTGTTTGTTTTTAAAATAGGGATGATTATTTGAGAACTCCAGTCATCAGTTATTATACCAGTCTGGAAGATTTTATTTAAGATGCTTAAGAAGTGGTTTAGAACATTATCATTACTATTTTTGATTATGCTGTAAGGTATACCATCTCTGCCTGGAGATGAGTCCTTGACTGTTGATAAACATTTTTTTAGCTCAATTAAGGTGAATGGAGAGTCTAGCCAATGATTAGACATAGGAGTATTATAGATGGGCGTTATTTCATCTAAGTTAGGTACAGAAGGGGGCAATTTTGTCCAAGAATTCATCTATCCATTTAGAATGAGACGCTCGAGGAGATGGTGAACTGAAGGAGGATCGAAATCTTCGGATCATAGACCAAACTTCCGAAATCGGAGTGTTCGGAGATACTGAACTGCAGAAGTTGTACCACCCAGATCTTTTTTTTACCTCAATACCCTTTTGGCATTGGATTCAGCGTTTTTGTATATTAGATAGTTCTCCATAGTCATATTGTAACGATAGGAAAGAGATTTAGCTTTCCGAATTCTTACTACTTTGGAACATTCCTCATCCCACCAGGGAGTTGGAGGGAGTTTTTTGAGAGATTTAGTTTTAGGGGGAGGATTTGATTTATTTATTGCCGTTTTGAGCATTGATTTGAAGTTATTATAGTCATCTTTGACGGAAAATATATCGGTGGCGGGTAAATTTAGTAGGAACTTGTCCATATGAGAGTTAAATTCATCCCATTTGGTGTGTTTCGTTTTAATCTTTGTCGAAACATGAGACTTGTCCGATTGGAAAGAAGTTTGATAAGTAATGGTGATCGGGAAATGATCACTGTAGCAAGGGTCGGGGGACACCACCCACGAGGAGAGAGAAGCCAGATTAGTGGAACATATCGAGAGATCCACTGCACTGGGGTTTGTGCTGGGGCGTGAGATCCTAGTAGGAGATCCGTCATTCAAAAGGAAAAGGTTGGATTGATCTAGGAAATCCATCACACTTCGACCATCTCGGTCGGAGAAAGCAGAACCCCAGACTGGGGAATGGGTATTAAAATCGCCTAATATAAAGAAAGGAGGGCTTAGTTGACTTACAATTTGCAGCCAAATTTGTTTATTGAAATGGGCTGTTGGGGGAAGATAGACTGAAATAAAGGAAGTGTCCTTTATTTTAGCTGCAACCATTTGGAAGTCAGCATTGGGGGGTTCGATATTGTTTATTGGGGAAAATGATATGGATTTTTTAATAAAAAGGGCAGCACCGCCGCCCGTACCTTCCGGGCGGTCGTCACGGAGACAGGAATACCCTCCCACGTTAAAGTGGGTGGATGGAGTTAACCAAGTCTCCGAGATAGCAGCCAAAGAAATAAAGTTGGAATTTAATAGGTTAAGGAGATCATATTTGTTAGAAATAGCACTTCGGCTATTCCACTGAAGTATTCTGACATCCTGAAGAGCCATTTTGAATAAATGATTTTAATGTGGAAATAATAGTAGCAGCGTTGGACGGTAGATTAGTTTAAGAAAAAATAAGGTCAATTAGAAGCATAATAAGAGTTTGGATAAATGAAGAATTGTCTTGGGAGAGTTTTTCAGAAAGTTTAAGAGAGTTCATTGAGGAGGGATTATAATTATTTGCACACTCATTTGTGGTATTTGATAGAGATGAACTATTGGGATTTGAGAGCAGTGAGTTGTGTTGTTGCTGATCGTATCCAGGAGCCGGTTTAGAGATAGCGTTTTTGTATGTGAATTTAGTTGAACGAGAAGAAGTTGTTGTAGAGGAGGGAAGAGGGTTGGATGAGGAGTTGCTGGATAAAGCCTCGTAAATTTCGTAAATTTTACGAAAATACAAATTTATAATAATAAAGTTTATAAATATCTGGAAATCAGCAGTGAAAAGTGACTCCTGGAAGATCAGGAGGGAGAAGAAACCTCAAGGCACAACACACCAGCCAGAAAACAAAAAAAAAAGGTATAAAATTATTTTTAGATAGAGCAAAACAAATCAACAGATGACAGCCAAAGGTTTTTGTTGCCAAATATGGGGGAGTTGAAATTAGAAATTTACAAATGGGACAAAAATGTCTAGTCAAAGATTTTCGACAGGTGAATAAATTTTACTGGGTAAGAGGTATCGTAGAGAAGAAAATGGGAAAAAAGTTTACATCTTTAGGATCTGTGGTACTCCGTTGACTTGGAAGAGGCATATTGATCAGTTAAGGTGACACAATACCCTGATAACGGGGATTTGCCCCGACGCTCACATTTTAATTATTTCTGATGAGCTTATTACTAAAATCTTAAATGTTTCTAGAGGGATTCGAAGGGATGCAAGTTATTTATATTTAAGATTAATAAAAACAGGATCTTACCATTAAATATATTATGTAAAACGATAAGTACATTTTATTAAATGTAAAATGTTGTAAGATAAGCGGCAAGTACCAGATTTTATTTTTCTAGACGATGAATCAGTAACTTCCCGACGAATCCCTCAAAAAAGATTAGAGATTTTATTAATGTATTCATAAGAATTAATTAAAATAAAAACACTCGCAAAAATTTAATTTCTGGCCAGATAAACCAAAGTCGACCGCCAGTACTTCAAAACTCTGGATTGTCTGTTGTATATTTGTGTGCGCGTCGGCAAGGAGTTACTACGTATTGATTCAGACGCCGCCAAAGTTCCGGCCTATAAGGTTGTCTGTCACCCGGCCTGTCGCTCCGGTCATTTATTTTACGTATTTTTTTATTTAATCAAACGATTACTTTGAAATCTATTAGTGAAATTTTCTGTTTTTTATAATTTAACTTCTTCCTCAAGTGGGTAAAGGTTTTTTGTATGTTTCACCAATATAAAAGAATACTTTTTTTTTCAATTGTTTATTCTTAAAATGTGTACAGTGGTCATGTTTCAGATAAATTTGGACATTGTTAAAAAAATATGAAAACAGTTTATTTATTAGAAGTTTTTTAATTCTTAAGTTTCTTTATTTTAATAGTTAAATATTACCTTAAATATTTTTTTCAATAATAATTTCCGCTGTTATGTTTGATTTTTATTTGTAATTGTCACGCCTAAAAATGATTATCAAGTAAAACTTATTTCATATAAAAAGTATTTCAAATATAATAATTATAAACAATGTAGTTTCTTTGTACATATAAACTATATTATTTGGCTTTCAGTCACACCAATTTTTGGGCACGGAAAAATTGGAACTGATTGTGAAGAACTCAGACATGCTATAAATACCTAATATAATATTTTAACGAAAAATTAAATGCGTAAATGTGTAGGCACTTGAGAAAAAAGATGACACTAAAGTATTGTCGTTATAGTATTATGTATCATTTCTAGCCGAAGTAGACTTTTTTACTATTAATCCCTTTTTTTACGACACTTGGCGAGCTGGCTGGCAATCAGCGGCACAGAATGTTATAGAGTGCCCCTTCACTAGAATCGTTTTCCTAGTTTTATTTATTTACGCCCTACTGGGCTTTTACATAAATTTCTAATTATACAGTCATGTTAGTTGTAACAATGGTAAACCTAATAAATTATGGTAAAATAAAAGGAGTTTTTTACGAAGGAGTGGTATTCTCTTATATTTCAATTTAGTGTTTGTGAAGAGTTCGTTTCATTACTAATACTCCAGGGCAATTAGCGATTCGCGATCGTAGTTATTCCGGTAGTCCCAATTTTTGTATATGTTTTATAAACTGGTTCCCTGATGTACAATCTGAGTTTCCGACCTTGGCACACCTGTGCTCGCGCCGCCATTTTGAAAAAAACCGGCCGAAATCGCGCCAAAATCTAGTTTTTCCAAAATATCTCATTCCCAATGCAAATTTCGGCTAAATTAACTTAACAATTAAAGTAGAACATAAAATTACTTACAACTTTTGTTATAACAATTTTCTTCAATCTCTAATAGGTACTGAGGTAGAAAGTCGTAAAGGTGCGTATATTTTTGAAAAAAACAAGTTTTTTGCGCGACTAGGTTTGGTTTTTTGTAAATATCTCGTTTCCAGTACAATTTTGTGAAAAAAATTATTGATACTAATTTTGTAGAAAATAAAATTTCATAAAATAAATAGTTATTTAATTTATGTGTTTTAACTCTAATACGTATCCAAGCTCTAATCCACCAATACCAGGCCAAAAATTGAAACAGAGCTAAAGTATTTTAAATTTCATTCCTTAATTTTATTTTCTTCAACAATCATTGTTGTGAGAACATATACATTGACTACAATCGTCATGCCTGTGTCAGACTTAGCTATAAATATAGTAGATGGCCTATTTCAGCATATCGGTCGCCATACATTCCCAATGGGAAGACCACTAAAATAGGCCAAGCCACTACATTTATACTCGCAGCTACAAGAACAGGTATCCGCTAGTAAGCAGGGTGAAAAAAAAAGGCAGAATAAAGAACACAGAAAAAATGTGCAATTAATGCTTGCTTCTAGACTCAGCAATATACCACCTCTATCTATATTACAGCAGGTAATTTATACACTTGTATATACCCGTCTATACGTACTTATACGCTCGTGTGTATAATGCCAAATTTTGATTGAAAAGTGAATTAACATAATTTTTCTAATATTGTTTTTATTTCATCACGAAAATACTTAATATATCAATAATCCGATGTCGAAAGGACCGATTTCACCGGAGAAAAATTCTGAGCAAGTAATAACTGATTTAAACATATATTTTTACTATGAACGTATTGAAGTCGTAAAAAATTTTCAAATACATATTTCCCATACATATTGTTTTCAATTGACGTAAACAAAGTAAAAGTTTTGTTTACACAGGAAAAGAAGAAACCCGTTATTCTGGAAGGAAGGAGATTGGAAGACATATTTTTTCTTTAAATGTATTAAATAGAATTTCACAGCACGACTCTCTTTATGATTGTAATTATCTAACTTAGAGATAGTTGAGCGTATACTTCGAGATGACAAGTTCTGGGAAGAAAAAATGCTTATTAAATTAACTTATTTTTAAATGGGTCAAGGTCTATGAATGTTCGTGATCCTCCACATATCTTAGATATTGTATGTAAAGAGTCGTTTAGATTTCGACGAAATGCTAGTTTATTGAATAATTATTTTAGTTTTTTATATAAAATTATTTTTACTATTTCTAACTGATATTATAATAAATGATGGCCTTTATACAAAAAAGTTGCATCTTACGCTTTTTACATTACATAATTATTTGTTTTATGTAACTTTTTGTAAACGATAATAATAAATATAGAAAATGACTGATATTTTATTTATCTTATCAATAAATTCAGATATAATTATTATCAGATATTATGAAAATGATTCGTGATTGAATACCGTATTGCTTTGACATCTGTCAATGAAGAACACGTCGCGTCGGTTACGCGTCATAAGTTACTGCCTACCGTCTAGCAGTATGGTTGATGATATCGACTAATTCATCAAACAAGTTTGACAGAAATCTGATAATAATCATAAAATCATGAGCTCCTTCTGCAATAGGTAACGTTTCTATCGAAATTTACCTAAAACATGCACATTCAACTTAATATTACTATTCACATAGTTTGAAAGACGCCCATTATTAAGCATTTCATGTTCAAACCTTACTCATGGGTACCATCTAGTGGATTTCATCGCTGCTCTGACTTCGAACCTTAAGCGGCCGCTACACTACTCGCTTCGACGCTTCGACGAAGTCGAAGCCGAAGTTCAAAGTGCGTGCCCACACACTCGTGCAACTTCGCGAGTAACTCAGTCCAACTCAGTCGTGATTGGTTTAAATAAACATAAATATGTGTTCGAACTTCGGGACGCTTCGAGTCCTTTGACTCGGGCGCATTTACCGACAACAATCGGAAGTCGGGCGAAGCGAAGCGAAGTTGCCCGAAGCGAAGTGAAGTTCGTGCCCACACTATCGTATTCGGTCAACTTCGATCAACCTCGCGAGTAGTGTAGCTGGGCTATTAGAGTAAAGTGTCAGCTACACTACTCGCTTCGACGCTTCGACGAAGTCCTCGACGAAGTTAGCCGAAGTTCGAAGTGCGTGCCCACACACTCGTGCAACTTCGCGAGTAACTCAGTCCAACTCGCTTCGAGTCCTTTGACTCGGGCGCATTTACCGACAACAATCGGAAGTCGGGCGAAGCGAAGCGAAGCGAAGCGAAGCGAAGTTTCCCGAAGCGAAGTGAAGTTCGTGCCCACACTATCGTATTCAGTCAACTTCGATCAACTTCGCGAGTAGTGTAGCTGGGCTTTAATAATACTAATAATCTTCGAACTGAGTTGACTGAGCGCACTTCGCGTGTTCCCCGTTCTAACTTACTTCATTCCTCTCCACCCCGAAATATTATAGTATTTGTCAGGTGAAACTTCTTTGGCATCGCCCACTTAAAGCGCGTTAACGCCCATAACTGATATTTTTTTGGGATCTTATTTCGCCTTAAGGAGTTTATCTGTCAGTTGGGAAGAGAAGAGTGGAGAAAAGGGCCTACCCGTCGCGTCTGAGGTCACGAAATGTGCTTCAGACTAGTTGAGGACCTCAGGTTTGTTGAAGGGGCTAATGTGGAGTTCTCCAGATTTCCGATTACCGATGGAAGATCGAGAGCAGCCTAGTACTCAACCAAAACCATGGGACGGAAGACTTCGCTCAAGTCGTCCTGAAGGTCCCTCCCAGAGAAACAGAAATACTTACGATAAAATATTTAAAATCATGTCTTTTGTTGTTGAATTTAGAATGTAAAATCGTGTTAAAATGAAATATTTAAAATTTTATTTATTTGTTTGTATAGCATCACTTGTGATAACGATGTATTGTAATTTTTGTAGCCTAGGGTTTCAGATTAGGTCGGGGAGGGTGTGATGTTTATAAGAAGATTATAATTTTTTGTGAATAATTTAATAAAAACGAAAAAAAGTTAATTGTGATGTTTGGTAATAAGTTGGGTATTCAAGCGATAGATGACACTAGTAATAAATCTTACTCCAGAGTCCGGCAATGTCGCTAGAGTGTGGCAATTGCCTGTGGGGTATTATTTTCAGATGACAAGCTTCTAGAAACAGAAAATTACCAACCCTCGGGTAATGAACAGTGTAGCTAAATCCAGACTTATCCATTGTATGTAAATAAACGCAATTATTGTAAAGAACCTTTTACTTTATGAAGAGTTCCCAACAAACTAAATCTGCAAGTAAAAGCAGAGATATAACATTAATCAAGTCAAGTAGTAGCAAATAAACAAAGCCATTTAAAAGTATTTTTTAAAAATTGTTTCTTATACGAGTTCATAGTAAACTTTTGAAAAATACATCTATTTAGTAGTTTACGATTAAATTTTTCATGACGTAATTGACAATTTTATTTTAATTCTGATCAAGTCATAAATAGTAATTTCACTTATAGCTTCACCTTAATATAAAATTGTCTTCGGACAGGTATGTTTACGGTGATTAGAATAAAGGTTATTATTTCGGAAATAACACTCTGATACTTCACAGTTGAATTAAACACTTGTAAACTCTGTAAAATTTCGATTATTCCCTTTACTGATCTTCGGAGACATGTTAATAGATAAATTTTATGGATATGGATTTTGTATTTTTTAGTGGAGTGATTTTTGACATGCACTCTGTTGATAAAATGAAAAAATATGATGAAAAATATAGTTTCAAAATTAAAGTGTTTTTAAGTAAAAACTTATAACATTTACGGTGCCTCCAACATGTTGCATAACCTCACCTTCAAGTATTGCTATTTTTGTTTTTGTTTACACAGGAGGCATCCTATGTCATCTTTGGGATGCGCGTGGAGGAACTATAACTAAGGAAACGAAGGAGAGAATCGCGCAAAGTCGCATAGACTATGATTAGGTATGTTTATATGTATTATTATTTTTTTAAATCAATGCTTTTAACCAAAACTTTATTTAAATACTTAACATCTTTTTCTGATAAGCACAATAATGTATATCTTTTAATTCCGAAATATGAGTATCTCAAATCCTTGATATTTTTTTCTTCTTTAAATATATTATATTCTAATTTATTGTCCGGTAACTACAGTGTTAACACGAGAGTATTGAAATGTATATTGATGTTAGTTTATCCTAGGTATACTCATACATGTATAAAAAATATTTATTGTTGTCAATTATTTAACCAAAAACTTTCTGAACAAAGCAAAAATCTAACTAGGAATATATTGGTAATGTTTACTTCCGTAAAAATATTTATACAATTTATTTGCCGTGATAAATCCTCACACTTGTTTACATACTATTGCCGCCTATTGAAATATTATTCAATATGGGTGATTTGAACGTAGATTTTGACACCTCAGAAATTGATTATGAACGTACTCACAATAAATTTTGAAAATGGTCCAATAAACATGTATTAGGAAATAATAATATAACTGCCATTAATCTAAATATTCGATTCTTATCAAAATATTGCGATACTTTCCTCCTAATTATTTCTAGTTCCTTGCGAAATATTGACATAATCACGCTATGTGAAACGTCGATAAATGAAAATAATGTAAATCTCTACAAAATATCGGGTTTTAACTCTCACTACTTTTGTCGTACTAAAAGATCGGTAGGCGGAATTATTGTATACGTGAAGGATCATCTTACATTTGAAAAAATAAATATAGTGACAACTAAATTTGAATGCGTTTATGGAACTATTTCTATCTAGAAACATAAACGTATACATCTATTGGCAATATATAGACCACCAAACACGAATAAGAAATTATTTCTCCATGAGCTGAAAACTATATTGGGCAATATTGACATTAAATAATCCATTTTAAAACTTGGTGATATGAACATAAACATATTAAATGAACTCGAACGGATAGTAATCCAATATGAACACCTAATGGCTCATTTTGGAATGGTTAAAACTATAAACGATGTGACACGAGAAGCAGTATTGTCAAACTATGTAACGGCTTCTTGTCTAGATCATATTTATATAAGAGAGAGGGAGACCATTGAAATCAGTTCATGCGTTTGTGAATCAATAATAGCTGACCACTACCTAATAGCGACGACGATTTAATTATCTACCTACGATAAACACACTTCAGACAAATCGCACGCTGAGTACTATACTGTACTCTCCGAAAAAAAGGTTGAACTATTTATCTCAATCACCGACTGGAATGAAATGCTAAAATTATCAGAACCAAACGTTTTGTATGAAGGAATTAAATCTAAATTTAAAAAAATTTATGAAATAAGTAGCTTGAAGTATGGTTCGAGTCCCAGATGTGACCGTTTCCTTTTCTGATTTTTCTGTTTCAGATTTTCGTTTAAAAATCACTAATATTGTCTTCAATATTTAAATTGTTACAATTTGAGGTTTTACTCAATAAAAGTTATTCCGAAAAATAATAATTCATTTCTAGACTTGCAGAAAAGTCAATAGATGTCGCACATTAAAAATAAAAACAATAAGATAGGTTTATCTAAAAAGACGCTGTCTAGGATTGCATTTAGTTCGGGTTGAATCTTGCGATCATACATAAAGATAGTTGCCAATAAAAATGTGCGGTGAAAAAATGAAGACAATGTTGGTAGTTCTTATTCGAAGTATGATACAGTTAAAAGTGACCGAGGAGGATAGGGTCCCATTAGCGCAGTTGGTAGAGCATTGTCCCGGAAAGACAAGGGTCCTGGGTTCGAGTCCCAGATGTGACCGTTTCCTTTTCTGATTTTTCTGTTTCAGATTTTCGTTTAAAAATCACTAATATTGTCTTCAATATTTAAATTGTTACAATTTGAGGTTTTACTCAATAAAAGTTATTCCGAAAAATAATAATAAATTTAATCACTGTTTCAAAGACATTAAAAAAATATGGAATAAAATTTTAGGAAGGAAAGATAAATCCGGTTGTGATGAAGTAATATCAAAATATTTCTTAAGTCTAATTCAACAGATGTAGTGGCAGAAAATTTTGCAGACTTCTTTGATGAGGGAGTAAATAAGTTACTACATGAATGTAATGTCCGAGCGTCTGAATACGTGCAGGAATATTTACCTCATTCAATGTACCTATCAAGAGCAAATCCAAAGCAAATTGAATTAATAATCGGAGGTATGAAAAATTCCAAGACACCAGGCGCGTAGATTAAATTCGTATATATGATTAAAAAAAGTATGTAAAATTACTTAGTCCTGTAATAACTCACTTAATTAACAGAATAATTGACACGAGCCACATTCCTTATGAATTAAAATATAGCATTTTAAGGCCTATCTTTAAAAATGGAAATCACTCCTTAATAAATAATTACAGGCTGATTTCTATACTACCTGCATTAGAAAAAAAATTGGAAAAATATATATCTATAAATTTAGATAAATATTTAAAAAAATCTGAGTATTATTGGTGAATGCCAGTATGGTTTTCAAAAAAAAAGTTGCGATAAATTGCTTGAAAATTTTTCTAATTATTTAAATTCACAACTTAACTCTAAACAACATGTACTGGTTCTATTTATTGATTTCTCAAAAGCTTTCGATACACTCAGCCATATACAAATAATTAGGGTACTTGAAATTATAGGAATCCGGGGTAAACTCTTATTCTTCAAAAACTATTTATCAAATAGAAAAATGAGTGTGAAAATTTTAAATATACTTAGTAAATCAAGATATATCAAATTAGGAGTACCGCAAGGGCCAATTCTAGGTCCAAAATTATATATTAAATATGTTATTGCCTTGTGTAAGATTTTCAAAAATGCTCGCAGATTCATTTTTGCTGATGATACTGCTCTTGTAGTATCAAATGAAAACCCCTTAATAGCTATATAAGAATTATAAAGAGACTTTAACGAGCTTCTCAAATGGACCCATGATGTAGGACTAATTATTAATGTTAAAAAAACAAAATGCATGTATATAAGATCACCGAGTTTGAAAATGTGGAATATACCTAAAATAACCGCTCATAGTTTTGACTGTATACATAGAGAAATTGTTAATATTTGCGACTGTGAAAAAATTGATTTCATAAATGAATATACTTATCTGGGAATAAATAATGTTGATAGTAGTTTTAACCACTGGAACGATTTCGGTCGAAAAATCGACCACTTTTATTTTTCTGCGATTGATATCGGTCCAAAAATGGACCGATTTTTCTACCATTCGTAAAATATTTATTGTAATTATTTAAAACGCTTCCTTGGCCAGCTACTTGTTTTATCGAATAGCTGATAATATATTCTCTTTGTCTATGAACTTATCCGTTGTCTTTGAAGTGATATTTAACGAGTTTTCGCGGTTTTATAAGGCGTCCTGTCAAAAAACAAAACCATAAATTTTTAACATTCACGAAATTTTGGACTCTTCCTAAAATGCCGTAAGTAATTAATTTATTGGGTTTTTAACGCATAATTAAATATTTGTGTTATTGTGATTGACTTATCTATCTTTGAAATGCGTTTTTAATTAGTTTGTTTCTAATATATTGTTTTGGTTGAAGTTTTTGTGTAAGAATACGTCAACTGAAGACGTCATCTGTTTTTGATTTACAATAATGTCTTATATACTGCACTCGCGCATTTGAAATATAGATATTCCATCACAGTGATTCAAAACAAAGAGATATATATAAGTTTTATTTGAATTGGTTCATTATTAATACAGATATTTGTTAACCAATTATTTTAAGTCATATGTCAAAAAGTTGACTCTTTTTTACATGTAAAATGGTGTAAAGCCTTCGTCACACAATAAAAATTTAGTAATTTAGTTGTATAATTAATTAATTTCTTCACTTTTACCAAATTTGTGCAGAAACAAATGTCGTCCAGGGAAAGGGAGCACTCCACGACCCAATAATTATTTTCAAATTTTATATTAGTGCAATATTTAACAAAATTTAAACATTTAAGTACTTACATTAAGTGTTTTCAATTTAAAATATATAGAGTGGTGCTGACTGCAAGAGGAGGCAGAGGAAGAGGGAGAGGTGGGGTACGAGCTGGTGCCAGACTACCTGCACGTGGACGTCAACGCAGAGCTGCAATTGCAGCCTCGTCTGGAGTGTTAGTATTTTTTAATGTTTTTTTATGAAAGTACTTTGCTGTGGCCGTTGAACTCATCATATATTTGTATTTATTTAAACAGCGACCCTGCTTTGCTACTGGTGCGAGAGGATCGCGTCAAGGCCCTAAAGGCTGTTAGGGCCCTGCCTGCTTCCTTCCGGCTAGAGCTGGAAAGCCGAAAATTCAAGAAGCAGGCGGCGCGCATTTTGCTCCCTACCGCACCTCCAAGAAAAACTAAACAAAAGTAAGCAATCGTATTTAGATGCTTGATACAATATTATTGTTTTTTCCTGACAGCGTTCCACTCTTACAGTGATAGTTGGTAAGATCAGCGCTCTGTGCATTTGGCACATTCAGTGCATATTTTACAGAGTTCTAATTTTATTGTTTATTTACATACTGTACTTACTGTTTCACACGTGAATGAGAACAATTTATATGATTTATGTAAATGTTTTCAGAATTCCATCTCCGGAGAGAACAACGTGTCCCTTTTCACAAGGGACGCCTTCACCGTTGCCACGACCCGTACCACCACCGTGGATGTCCACTCCCGCACAGATCCAATCAACGGCTCCCAATGCACCAATTATGCCTATCCGTGCAGCATCTCCCGAGCCGTTACCTGGGACATCGCGGAGTGGGGAACTCTTCTCTCCGGAGGCCCGCTATCACAGCGAGCTGTGGGTGGACGTGCCATTCTACCAAGAATTATCGGCGTTTGGGAACGGTGAGTTTATTTTTTAAAATGTCATACCAGGGGCTCAATATAAAATCAATTATCTATATTTTATATTGATATCTTTAGCACAGTTTCACTGTTGGTATATTGGCAGGAAATAAGCATAGTACTTAAAAATTCCACATAACAAACATACAAAATGTATTGTTGTTATGACGTGGATGCATCATTACACATCTTTTTTTTTCTGTAACGGGTATTGCAGAGTGAGAAATAAGACATGCCGAACTTCTTTGCGAGGATTACATTTGATTCACCGGCTTCTAAACGGTGTAATACAGCATTTTTTTCTTAAATTGAAAAAACACTTTCGCTTCACGGGACTCATTGTGTCGAGCTTCCTAGTCAAAAGCGAGGCTGTATTGGTAGGTGGGTTTTGTAACCGGACAAATTATCATTAAAATAGGTCGCTTTACGTAGTTGGTCACTTTAAACGGATACGTTTTCCTACTAAAAGTTATGAAACCTTACTAGAGTTTACATTATCGTCACTTAAAACAGTAGACCGTTAAATGCAAAGTCATTATATCCAAATTCTACTGTAAATTTGTGTTTTCTTTTATTTCAGAGTCAGACATGGGCAGTAACGTGGACGAGGCAGCTGTACTAGAAGAGTCTGTACTTGGAAACCGTGAGTTATAAAACTAACTAACTTACCTTCACGCCATTTCGGTAGGCAGAGAGGATGAACCACCATGCAACTCGATCTTGGCACACACACTCTTTTCTTCATTCCATACCTACCTGACTGTGCTATTCTGACTCCTGACATAGCCCGCCTCAAGTATTTGATTAACTTTTTATTTATTTTTTTATATGAATACCTCACAAGAGCCTCATCTGGAGCCAGTGAGACTATGGCATCCTCAATCGGGGTATGTTGTGAGGCTGAAGGTAGCGGGGAGGGGAAGGAGGTGTGGAAGAGGGAGGTGGAAAAGTACCTGGCTATTCAGAACTGGTCACCAAACACGGCTAAAACCATTTCAAGCAACGTTTCAATTCTGAATGGGGTCTTACACCAGGGCGATACTATGGGTATCTTCCACTCTGGAACGTGCCGCAAATATAATATATATTATTTTAAATGAATTTTGTGTGAAAATAACACTAATTATTCAAATATAATTTATTTGATTTGATCCCGCGACCATCGTATTGCGAGTCATAAGCCGTACCAGAGGCAGTGGGTTATCGTAATATAGACACATTAAATTAATTTGGGTTTTCTGTTGTTTCAGAAATGGACAGATCGAGCGACGAGGATGACGAAGCGAGTGACGTCGACCACGAAGAGAGCGATGAGGATACCTTCTGCATGCCACCAATACCTTATCATAATATTATCAACGTTTCACCTAACTCCGCTATGGCCATAGACTTTAGTAGACAAGACCAGGTAGATAGTGAGGCAATGCGTTCGATTCTGCCGCCTGAAGGTTACTCTTTCGATTGGTCTAAAGATATCTTACGTTTTACTGGGATAAGGGAGACTTTCACAGGCACGCCGGGACCAACTTTCAATACCGACGAAATGGGCAAACCTGTGGATGCCTTTCTTAAAATCTTTGATGCAGATTTCGTTGAACTGATCGCGAGAGAGACCAACAGGTATGCAGATCAATGGATTGCGAAAAAACAATTTAAGCGTCATGCGCGTACCAATAAATGGGCTCCCACGAATAAAGAGGAAATGTATGTATTCTTGGCAATTTTAATGTATCAAGGTATTAGTCCCCTTCCTGTTGAAAAAGACTACTTCTATTCAAAAAAACTCACCGCCATGCCTTATTTCAGCCGAGCCATGGATTATAATCGTTTTCTTCTAATTAAAAAGTTCCTTCACTTCACCAACAATGAAAGTCTTTCTTCTGATGCACCATTATCTGTGCGAAGGTTACAAAAGATTCAACCCGTCTTGGACCACCTCTCAAATAAGTTTGAGACTTTATACCTGCCCGAGCAAGACATCTCTCTGGATGAATCCTTACTCTGCTATAAAGGCCGTTTGGGATTCGTCCAGATGATCAAAACCAAAGCGGCCAGTGCGGGTATAAAGTCTTACGAGCTTTGTGAGTCCAAGTCTGGCTATCTTTGGAAATTCCAAATTTATACGGGGAAGACCATTTCCAGACAGGCTGAATCGACAAATCCAGACCAGGAAGATATGACGGAAGACATAACGGAAGATATGACGGACGACATGACACAGGCCAACTTTTTGGGTGCTCACAATATCTGCCCAGTTGGGGCCACTGCAAAGATAGTATACGACCTGGCCAGCCCTCTGTTTAACAAGGGGTATACATTAATAATGGACAATTTTTATAATAGTCCATTATTGGCACGATGCCTCAAAAGAAATGGGATGGACTGCATGGGCACATTGCGGTTAAACCGAGAATTTGTGCCCTCTGCATTTAAGTCCCATCTCCGGTCCAAACTGAGGGAAGGTGAGGTTGTATACTCGAACTGCGGGGACCTCAATGTAATGGTTTGGTTGGACAAAAACCTGGTAAGTATGTTGTCCACCTACCATAAGGCAGAAATCGGGGCAGTTGAAAAGTTTGGTACCTGGACTTACAAACCTCAACTCGTACTAGACTATAACAAGGTAATGGGGGGGGTTGACCGAAAAGATCAGCTTTTGTCAGGCTTCCCCATTGAACGACAGCGAAACCTGGTCTGGTACAAGAAGCTTTTCAGGAGACTACTAAGCGTTTCGGTGCAGAATGCGTATATATTGTACGGCTCAAAGCTCCGCAAGGAAAATAAACGCATTTTGTACCGAAACTTCAGGAGTGAGGTTGCGGATGAACTCCTTCTGCTGTTCTGTCGTAGTCAAATTGACACGACTGTGCGGACCATTGGCCTAATAGCTGAAGGAAAGACTCTGCGACCTATCCTGAAAGGCAACCACTTCGTGGTCCGTAGCGGGAAAAAGGTGAAATGTGCCTGGTGCAACATAAATAACATTTTCAAAAGGACCCTTACAAAGTGTGATGTGTGTGATGTGGCATTATGCTATGATTGCATGAAGCCATATCACACTACAATATAGATTTGCTGAGGGTTTTTTTTTATTTCATTTTTTTCTTTTTTGGTTTTTTAGTTATGAAATTCTAATTTATAAATTTAATTAAATTTGTTTGAACATCAATTATGATGGCCTGGATGGCTGGACTTATAATCATTTCTTTCCGCATACTCACGTCTCATGTTATGTTGTCCTCAAAGGTTCTATATGATAAGGTTCGGTGGACATTTAATATGTATATTTCAATTCTGATCATTGAAATATGCATGTTAACAAATGCACAGGTTTTCTCATTTTTCCCTGTTTATTGTACACATTAAATAACTCGTTTTATTTTTATGTCTTAATTATATTTTGTCAATTTTTCTGTAAAGATGCTTTTCCAGATCTAGTCACTGAACATAACTAAGCCAATTCAAGCAATGTTCAATTCTGAATGGTGGTCCCTCACCAGAGCGATACTCAGAATCTCACTCTATAGCGAGGCACAATGATATTATTATTTATTGATTTTCTTAAATTATGAATAAACCAATAAACTGAATACATTTTTATTATGACAAAAGGTGTAAACAATGTTTAAATCAATATACTGCTCTTTCATTGTAACCATACAACTGTAATATTGATTTTAAAGGATATTAGGGCTTAATAAATAAATCAATTATTGGTTCCATCAATTATTTTCCCTCCCCCATTTTTTTTCGATACCTTTGCGTTTAGATATAAAATTATCACTATGATTTTATTTGAAATTCTACGGTCATACAAAGGTTTGATATATATATACAAATTTATCATCATTTTACATATTCCGATTTACCCTATGTAGATTGACCTTAAGGTAGCTGTCAGAAGTGATTTTTGGTCAAATATTGGTGAATTTCATCAACTTTCAAAGTATCCCCCTGAAATATTGGCAATGTTTATATCTATGATATATATCTCACTTTAAGCCTTATTTCCTCGTTTTGCACGTAATATAAAAACATGGTTACAAATCTCCAGTTCTAATTTACAATTATTTAAAAAGTAGCACCATGATTTTGACATCGTGAAATAGGCTCTCTGTATAATTCATCAAATGAATAAAATAAAGCCAACACGGCGACTATGCTTATTAATAATTGTAGACAGTTAATGTATCTTCCTAACGTTATACCAGTTTTTGTGGTAAATTTATTATATAATATAATACAGTGATTTCAATTTTGACGCGTCACGCACTCAAATTTTACAAAATTATTTTCTGACCAAACTTTTGAAGAGATCTTAACATGCAAAAAAATATTTTTCTATTACATTCTTGCATCTGTGATTATCAAACAGGCCATAGAGAACATAAAAACGTAGAAAATATTCAATAAAGATTTTTAAAACTGCCACTGGCGGCAATTTCAAATCACAAAAACGCAAATTTCGCGCATTTATAAAGTTTAAGATTTTTTAATAATTTATCTATCAATTCTAAAAATATAGAATAATTATTAAAATATAGGTGAATTCATTGGCTGTATAGCACTATAATCAGTTTTATGTTTCCGTATTAAAATTCGGAGGTTTGATTTTTTTAATGTTGGCGGAAAATATTCAAAATCGTCGCCAAAAAACCGCGAGCAATCGGAGAAAAAAGTTTTTTGACGCGCGATCGTTCGAGTGGTTAAGTGGGATAAACAAGTGGCAAAAATTTGTAACCAGCTCAGATCCTTAGCTTGTAACTATAACAATTTAAAATTTATTTTACCTCATTGCACTCTTAGGACGGGTTGTTTCGGAGTATTTGAACAATTCGTCAAATTTCAACGTTCATTTTCAAGTTCTGTGAAAGATTTTTTTAAGTTCTGTTTTTATTTCAGTTTTGTCAAGCGACTAGCCTATAATGATAAAAACATTCAGAATAGAAAGTCAAGTGCAATTTGCTCCGTATAAAATAGTAAAAATAAAGTGCAAAACGTATGTTTAATCAACATAAAACCTGTGAAACAGAAGCATAGCAGTGTTACGTATGTACATGAACTATATCTAAGAAAAAATTGATTTTAAAAATTCAAATCACTGATTTTTTGACATTTAATGATTTGATATCGAATACTCTACCTACATACGTTCCACTTATCGCTACCTGTCAATAGATGGCAGTAAATGCATAAATTTAACCATAATCGCAAAATAAACTAATAATTTGCGCTAATTAACAACAGATGGCTGTTAATACATAAATCATTTAAAAATATATTGGTTGTGCGCAAATCTTTCGTTCACAATTGTGCGGGGGGTTGCGGATGCGATATAGACTAAGACAAACAAAAACGAATTGAATTGCCTTAGTGTTTGCAAGAGGAAAATGAGTAGGAAAGGCCAAAGACTTACCCTGGTCTCGTTCTCCTTAAGCCGCTGGTTCTGTTCTCTTATCAGTTTGCATACAATTAACATTCGCTCACTTAACACAAACAAAAACACAGTGAAATTCACTGCGGCGGGTAAAAACGTTTCACTAGACGATTGTGCTCCAAAATAATCACAGCCGAGTTCAACATATGCGGGTTTCAATATGACACGAAATGTTCGCGGGTAAGATGCAACGATAACACTGATTAACAATACTCCTTGTCTTTGGCCCAGATCACGGAAAGGGGACAAGGGGCAAAGGGGGGTGAAGGGTACACATTTAAGGCTATTCAATTTTAAAACCTCACGCGCAACTATCCCCCCCGCCTTGAAAGGGTGCGAAATCACCCCTTTTAAAACCGCATTGTCGTGGCATTTATCATATAAACAAATTAACATAACCTACAGTTATCCTAAATTTCCTAACCTACATTGACTAAACCTAATGCTACTAGACTACTATTGAGTTGGCAAAGGGTATAGCCGTATTACTGGGCGAATATAAGATCCCAGCACTGTTCTGACACGAGCAACACGAATTACTCCATCTTTTGCGGGGAAAACTTCATCAATAACAGCTAACGGCCAATGTAATGGTGGGGCGTTTTCAGTTCCCACTATTACTACTAAGCCGACCTTTACTGGATTAGTAGGAGTATTCCATTTTGGACGTACCTGCAAAGTATGCAAGTAATCTAATCTCCATCGCTTCCAGAATGATTGAATTAATTTATCGAGTAAATCATGACGCGATAGAAGGTTTAAATTATCCTTCTCGATTTCCATGGCGGGCAGGTGTTTTAAGGGAGTTGTCGTCAAGAAGTGAGCTGGCGTTAACGCAAGGGGCTCGGAGGGGTCTGAAGAGAGCGTTCTACACAATGGCCTCGTATTCATAATGGTTTCTACTTGTGCAAGTACTGTAGTTGCCTCTTCAAACGATAGAATCTGATCTCCTATTACCCGAAAAAGATGAGTCTTCATACTTTTAATATTGGATTCCCAATTTCCTCCAAAGTGGGGTGCTATTGGCGCATTCAAATGCCAGCTTATTCTATTATTAGCCAAAATACTTGCGAATTCTTCACCAAAATGTGAAGATGACGAAAATGCGTGCAATTCATTCAATTTTCTCTTGGCTCCTACAAAGTTAGTTCCGTTGTCTGAGTATAAATTTGAAACAGGACCACGTCTAGAAAGAAATCGTTTGAATGCGTTCAGAAAACATTCGGTGCTCAAACTTGACGCCAATTTAAGGTGTATAGCTCGTGTTGTCAAACACACAAATAAGCAAATATACGCCTTTTGAGAACGAATTCCACGTCCACGTGATACGGTTACCCTTAAAGGCCCGGCAAAGTCTATACCCACATGCGTAAATGGTTTAATAGACTGAATGACACGACAATCTCTATGATCCGCCATTAAAGGTGCAATTGTTTTAGGGCGTAGCCGAAAACACGAATTGCATTTATGTAATCGATTTCGAATTAAACTACGGGCTGACAGTATCCAATATTTTTGCCTCAAAATAGACATTAATAATGCGGGACCCGAGTGACGATGAATTTTATGATAATGATCAACCAACAAATTTAAAACGTGATCCTTTCGCGGGAGAACTATGGGGTGCTTTTGATCATAATTTAAATCCGAATTAACTAAACGACCTCCCAACCTTATGAGTCCGTCATTCAAGAACGGTCTCAAACGTTGAAATACGGGTTTACACGTTTTTCCTTGTTGTAGATTTATCAATTCCCCGGGAAAGTACGCTCGTTGTATTTCGCGCAATATTTTAAGCTCAACGAACTCTAAATCTGACCCACTTATATATTTTCGATATGGCAACACCTTGAGAAAACGAAGTACGTAAACCAAACATCGTAATAATTTATTCCACGAGGAAAAGCGCTTTGACAGGGTTAGAATATCATATTCTTCTAAACCAGAAGTCATTACTAACGAAATAGACTTCTGTTCGGGTGGTTCTGTCACCATCGTAACATCAAATGTGGTAATGGGCCACCGATCAGGCCTAAATTTCATCCACGGTGGGCCATGAAACCATGGCGGGTGATCTAAAATTTGATTGGGGGTAAGCCCTCGTGACAGACAATCAGCGGGATTATCTGTGCCTGCGATATGATTAAAACAGGTAGCTGATAATTCAGATTGAATTTTAGTAACTCTATTAGCCACGAATGTCCCCCAACGGTGCGGAGAAGACTGAATCCAACAAAGTGCTACAGTGGAATCAGTAAATGCGTATATATTTTCAATTTTCAAGCGTTTTTCTAAGGTTTCTACTACGTTATGCACTAATTTTGCAAGAATTAATGCAACGCAAAGTTCTAATCGTGCGAGAGAAACAATTTTCACAGGAGAAACCTTCGATTTTGCACAAGCAACATGTACTGAAATTGCTTCATGATTTTGGACATGGAAATACACTATACCTCCATATGCCTTTTCGCTGGCATCTGCGAAACCAACAATGGTTACGATGCTACTGGACGTGATGCCAGTATGGCGCGGAATTTGTATTCTATTTAGTGAGGAAAGTTCCTCACAGAATTGCGTCCATATCCTTACAATATCGTCGGGAGGCTCATCATCCCAATCGCATTTGTGTAGCCACAATTGTTTAATTAAAAGCTTGGCATATAAAACGACAGGCGCGATGAAGCCCATAATATCCCATATTTTTGCGACACAAGACAATATATTTCGTTTTGTACAACCTGTTTTAGGTGTAGAAGTGACGAACGAGAATAAATCGGAATTTGGTGACCAGTATAAGCCCAATATTTTATGCATGCTTACTTCATCAAATTCCTTTATCGCTGATAAGCGATGCGAATCTGGAATAGATTCCAGAACATCTTGCGAATTACTGGTCCACTTGACAAGGTCAAATTGGCCAGTCTTCAATAATGCGATTAACTGAGAGGACGTTTCCTTTGCACCCTCTTCAGTTTCCATACTATATACAAAATCATCCATATATAAAAATTCTTCAATAATTTTCTTAGCCTCAGGAAAAGCTTCTCCTTCATCGGAGGCCAATTGCCTGATAGTGCGTAAAGCTTGAAATGGGCTGGATGTAAGACCAAAACAAACGCGGTTAAACTCATAAGTTTTAATATCTTCGCTGGGCGAGAAGCGATACAAGATTCGTTGATATCTCCGATCACTATCTTTCACTCCTATACACAAAAACATTTTGCGTATATCAGCTGAGAGAGCTATTGGGAATACACGAAAATTCATAATTATATTAAATAAATTTCCCTGTAAATTTTCCCCACTATATAAAATATTATTCAATGACACGGAAGTGCTTGTTTTTGCGCTAGCGTCCAGGACTATTCTCAAACTGGTCGTGATTTTATCCTCTCGTTCAACTCCATGGTGCGGAATTATGTATGAAGGCATTTCATTTCCTTCATTTGAAGTGCTGAGAGTCAAATAATCCTTCTCTAAATATTCATTGATAATATTATTATAAGCTTCTCTTAATTTTGGAGAGGCTTCCAATTTACGTTCAAGACATAAAAAACGTTTTTTTGCCATTGCAAATGAATCCCCAAGGGTTGAAACATCCCCTTTAAATGGCAAAGTTACTATATATCTTCCATTTTCAGGATCTCTTGTGGTTGTTCTTTGATATATTTCCTCACATTCACGATCTTCAGGACTTTTAATAGACGGTACGTTTACCTCTTCTAATTCCCAAAATCTTTTGAGACAAATATCATCTGGTTCTTCTAGCATGGCACAACAAGATACGCTAACATTATCCTCAACCCGAGTTGGTGCTGATCCCAAAATAACGTATCCTAGAACTGTTTCTAAAGCATGCAGATTATACCTCTGAAAAGGGTCTTGAACCCTTTTTGACAACAGGAGATGCGGGAAGAGCTGGGCTCCTAGCAACATGTCAATTTCTCCTGGTTCTCCATATGACTCATCCGCCAATGGTAAGTCATTCAAATATGACAATGAAGGTACATCAACTTTGGCGGTAGGTAAGCGCTCTGTAACTTTATTCACAATCAATGAAGTAATGTTATAATTTATTGCTCGATTGAAACGAGAGTAAATTTCGGTCTGTATGGAGCCTGTTATGGGCTTAGACGATCCTCCAATACCCTTAACGGTGGAACAAGACGGGCGTTGATATTCAAAAAATCCTAATTTTCTACAACATTCCCGAGTAATAAAATTGCTCTGAGATGCGCGGTCCAATAAACACCTAACGAGATGTTCATTTCCCTGTGCGTCTATTATTCCCACTCGTGCGGTAGCCAGCAATACAGTACAATGAGTCTTTAGATTATGAGATCGAACAGTTGAAAAAGTACACAAAGCTACATCAGAATCGGAGCAGCCCGGTTTTGGATCATTCAATTGATCAGCTTTCTGGTTTTCAATTCTTTGGGCATTTTGAGTGTCTGACTGCCCCTTGTGTGATGCACCCTGTTCTTCAAAATGTAACATTGTATGATGAAACTTGTCATTACACTTATGACAATTTTGATTTGAATTGCAAGCCCTAGCCTTATGTCTATCACTAAGGCATCTAAAACAGAATCCCTTGCTTTTGATAAAATTGAACCGTTCCCTTACATTCAATTTTTTAAATTCTGAACATTTAAACAAATTTCCGTGCGATTGATTTGAAGTAAACATTTAATAGGCTGACGATTTTCCTCACTACCAGCGCTCATATAGGCTTGCGTCGATCTTTGTGACCGTTTTAACGTTTCACTTTTATTTTCCACCGATTTTCTTGAAGAACCGGTTCTTTGCAAGATCTTAACTTGTTCCCGCACAAATTTCACCAAGTCTTCAAACGAGGGGAATTCATTTTCCCGATTGTATGTTTCGAATCCTTTCACCGAGTCTATATCCAGTTTTTTAAATGCAATGTGTAAGAAAATAAAGTCACACAAATTATCTAAATTTACATTTTTAACGGCTGCCACAGGTGACGCAAAATGATCAATGAAGGATTCCAGATTATTAATATTTGCAACAGCAAAGGATTTAAAATCCAAAATTTGATCGAGGTATGCAGAAGATATTACTCTTTTGTCGTTATATTTATCGATCAACGAGTTAAAAATAATTTCGTAATTTTCCGGCGATAAAATGATCCCGGCGAACGTTGATTTAACACGGTTACTGATTTTTCCCAACAAATAATATAACTTTTCTGAATTCGAAAGTGTATCGTTATTGTGTACGGTGTTAATAAAACTTGAATAAAATATGGGCCAATTTTTTATTTCCCCATCGAAATATGCCAATTCAATCGGTGGGAGTTTTACACTACATTTTTTCTGTTCACTAACCTCTCGCGAAGTGTTTTCCCGATTTAATGATATTTTTCTTTTGATATGTCCGTACATATCGTCGAACTTGAACCATCTTTCAAAATCAGGTTCAAAGTTTGAATCGATTTCCAAATTTATTATATTTATTTGTTTAGATATGTCCTCATACTTACTTCTAGTCAAGTCTAGAGTTTCAACTAACGAAAGAAACTCCTCTAGAATACTCAAGTCGGAAATTTTATTTGATAGTTCAAATAACTTAGTAAGACGTGCATCTAACGCATCTCGCTGAGCCGTCAGTAATCTCAACCTCTTTTCTTTAGTAGCCATTATGTATTTAGCAATAAATAATTAACCCAAATAATTAATTATAATTTAAATAACGCTATAATTTAATTAACGCTAGCGTAATTGATCAAAGTAAACAATTCTTCTGATATGTGTTTCCAAATTAAACTCAATAACAACTGAATTGTTATTCTGTTTACTATTTATTATTAGCGGTCGTTAATACATACCTACGTACTTAACGCTAGCGAAGTATGTACTCGTATTATTAGAATTCAGTATTGAATACAAGTACCTACATACGATTCCTTGCGTTAAACCAGGTACCTACATACACGATTAAATTATTGTCAACCTATAATTTGCAACGAGGAATGAAATGTAATTCGTTTTTAATATAGCTATTTGACGGACTAAATTTTAACCCATTTATAATGCAAATGCCATGATTTTGGTACAAATAATGATTATAGATTGCAATTGCGAACGAAAGTAATACAATATAATCCGGTTCGAAATTGGACCAATTTGATGGTTGTGCGCAAATCTTTCGTTCACAATTGTGCGGGGGGTTGCGGTGCGGTGCGGATGCGATATAGACTAAGACAAACAAAAACGAATTGAATTGCCTTAGTGTTTGCAAGAGGAAAATGAGTAGGAAAGGCCCAAGACTTACCCTGGTCTCGTTCTCCTTAAGCCGCTGGTTCTGTTCTCTTATCAGTTTGCATACAATTAACATTCGCTCACTTAACACAAACAAAAACACAGTGAAATTCACTGCGGCGGGTAAAAACGTTTCACTGGACGATTGTGCTCCAAAATAATCACAGCCGAGTTCAACATATGCGGGTTTCAATATGACACGAAATGTTCGCGGGTAAGATGCAACGATAACACTGATTAACAATACTCCTTGTCTTTGGCCCGGATCACGGAAAGGGGACAAGGGGCAAAGGGGGGTGAAGGGTACACATTTAAGGCTATTCAATTTTAAAACCTCACGCGCAACTATACATTATTTACCGCTATTGTTCAATAGAGGGCAATAAGTGCATACAATATCAAATTCTGTTGAATAATCTTTGAAAATGGAAAAAGGTAATAAAACACCTAAATCAAAAAATGAGGACCCGTTTACAAAATCCTGTCTGACCCCAAGATCTCCAAATCAACACGAGGAGGATCCTTATTCAGATTCGGAGGATAAAAGAGAAAATGAACAAGAAACGTCCAAAATGATAGAAGCAAACGAGGTAAATAATGCCCTGAAAAACTCAAGACTTACCATAAATAATATTAAAAAAATAATAACCGAAGGGAAAGGAAAAATCATTCTAAAAGAAAAAATAAACGAAGGCATGGATAAACTATTCGACATTATTGCCCACTTAGTGGCTGAAAATAATGAAATGAAGGGCGAATTAAAAATATTACGACCACTAATAAAAAACTTTACCCAAAATATTATTGAAGTAAAAAATGTAATGAATGAAAACAAGTCGCTTCTCGTAAACATGGCAGAAAAAAATGAAGAATTTAAAAACAAATTGCATCTCACCAATATTAATAACCAAAATAAAGAAATTAAAACACCTCTTCCGGCACAGGACATCACACATCGCAGAATTAAAACAGCACAACTTCAATGGAAAGAAATAAAAATACGGATCTTTGGAGAAGAAGCAGGCCACCAAATAAAAAGAAATCTGGAAAAAAACTTTAAAGATGTAGATTGTTCCAGCTATGGAACAATCTACATCTGCAACACTAGACTGGTACACGGCAAACATCATAAGAGAAAGTAAGAATTCAAACAAAAATGATTTTGTAATTTTAATAGCCGGAGAAAATGAGACATCCCCTAAAAACTTTCTAAGCAACTTGTACTACACCCTACGACAACTAGCCCATACTAATGTCCTAATACATCCAGTTACTAAAAACAACTATTTAAACATCTATAAACTGAATTCTGAGATTTTTTTTTTTTATTTGGTACATTATTTTGTTACAATTTATGTTTTCCAGTAATGTAGGCCTCACTGGGTGGCTTGCCCGTGCTGAGGCCTTCATTTTATAATTTGAAAATCTAATCTACATATTACATTTAAAGAGAAGATAGTAAATTTGAAAAGAAAATAATAAATTTAAAATTAAAAATAAAAATACATAATAATACATTTAAAATTTAAAAATAATACAATGAAAATAATCTTGTGTGTTTGTGAGTGATGTGTGTTTATGTTGGTTTTGTGTGTTACGTGTAGGTTTTATTTTTATTTTATGCTATGACAAAAATGATTAAATGTGATTACATCTCACATCTTCGAATTCAAAAATTATTGTAAATTTACTGGGCCCATTTTTTATGAAAAAATGAATAACCATACAATTATCAAAATGATGAGCTTAACAAGGGCGCATATAAAAAATGAGATCAATAAAATATCAGTCTACAACTTTGAGCACCCACATCCATTAGAAAAAAACCCAAAATATATTCATTCATCTATTCCTACACAAACCCGAGATGACAGGAACTCACCTTACCCGGAACAACAAACTACTTTTTTATGAATAATACTCATACTCCTAAACTTGACGACATCAAATCCACCTTCAATATAATGCATCAAAACGTACAATGCATTCGAAATAAAATCCTATTTGTAACGCTATGACGGCGCACGGCCGCTTGCTTCGGGCCGTGGCCGAACTTTCCCACTACGTTTAGGCACGATTCTAACAATCGTGCCCGAATTAAATGTCATAATCATGTTATTTCCCCAGCTCTCACACTCTATACTTCTCTGCCCGTATTCCTCTAGCCAAGCTCCGACGTTTCATTTATTATAACAACTTAACATTTACATACTTTGATATTCTTGGAATCGAGAGCCGTATTGTGACGCGATGGCGGCGCCCCGCCGGTCCGTTTACCGCCGCTCGGCCGGTAATTTCGGGCCGTGATCGAACGTGACCCCGGCTTTCCTTTGTTTGGGCACGATCCTCAGAACCGTGCCCGTGGGACGTAATGACGGCGTACCACCGGTCATTTGTAACGCTATGACGGCGCACGGCCGCTTGCTTCGGGCCGTGGCCGAACTTTCCCACTACTTTTAGGCACGATTCTAACAATCGTGCCCGAATTAAATGTCATAATCATGTTATTTCCCCAGCTCTCACACTCTATACTTCTCTGCCCGTATTCCTCTAGCCAAGCTCCGACGTTTCATTTATTATAACAACTTAACATTTTCATACTTTGATATTTTATATTTACAAATTTCTACATTTTACATATACATTTTCGGGCAGTTTATTCAATTAAATAGATTTAAATATGGGGCGACCGCGGCCGAGCCCGGAGCAGTACGTCCGTTACAAATCTTAAATTTGAAAAAAAATGAGAGACTATGCCCTAAAATGGTAAAGCTGTTGCTAATATATGAAAATTTCATGTATCCTTGAATTTTTTTGATGTATCTACCTATATATATAACTTGTTTTTAGTAGAATGTTTAATTGGTAGAACCTACAGACAAGCTGCCATATGACAGCTTTGTGGGACTCCCTTAAATTTGTACAAAATTGTTTCTATTTGTTAAAACATACAATGTAATACATTATTTTCTATAATAATAATGTTAGTTTAAAAGTTGGCAACATCTTGTGTATGGCAACCCTTTTGGATTTCGTTTCTTTTATCTATGCTCTGTACACTGCTGTCATCCTTCTTGTAATACGTACATCGTCAATAAAACCAGTTATTAAAAAGTGTTATATGTTTTAATTTAATAAACACAAAAGATTGCAACAGGTTATGGGCCCAGATCACCACAGGCCACATACCTATCAAAAATAAAAGTACAGTGAAGTGACTAGTTGAAAACAATTACCGGAGAAACGCAAATAAACCTCACACCGTGTTGGCGTTGGAGGTTAAGTTGCCGGGAAGGAGAAAAATACTTGCTACATTCGGCTGCAAGGAAGGAAATACTAGTAAGAAAGGAATCGAAAGACACGATGGACGGAAATAATACAGTTATCAAACTGGAAGGAATAAAAAACTGGAATGTTTGGAAGTTTCAAACAATGGTGTTGTTACGGGGTCAAAATTTAATTAATGTCGTTGAAGGCGTAAAAGGGCAAGGCTCCGAGGAACAGAAAGCATGGGAGACACAAGATGCTAAGGCTCAAACAATGTTAGTGACCAGGATGACCGAGGAAGTGATGTTACATATATTATCTTGCACTACTGCTGCAGAGATGTGGCGAAAGTTAACGAGCATTTTTGAACAAAAAAGTGAAACAAGTATTCACATAATCCAGCAAAGCTTCTTCCAATATAAATATGAAGAAGGAATGGAGATGTCAGTCTTCCTGTCAAAAATACAGGAGTTACAAAATCAACTCAAACAAATGGGTGAAGAAATTTCGGAAAAATTCATAATTACGAAGGTATTGATGTCATTGCCAGATATTTACAAACACTTCATATCAGCATGGGAGTCTGCGCCAGATAACAAACAAACCTATGATAACCTTGTCGCTCGTTTGTTAGTGGAAGAGGAGAGAGTAAGGGAAAAGGCTGAACTCGCATCGCCGTCATCTGCGTTTATGGTAAAGAAAACTGCTCCAATTAAAAGAAATATAAAGTGTTTCAAATGTAATAAGATGGGACATTATCAATCTGAGTGTATGAGTCATGTGAATAATAACCATCGTAACTTTCCAAACAAAAGTGAAAAAAAGTGTTTTTATTGCAACAAAATTGGGCACATCAAGAGTGAGTGCTGGCATAAGAAAGGAAAGGAGAAAAATGCGTTTGTAGTACAACAAATACCTAAAGAACTGTATCAACAGTCTAAGTGGTTGGTGGACACAGGAGCCAGCGAACATATGTGTCAAGACAAAAATCTATTTTCGACATTTTCACCAGAAGTGTCACAAAAGTCTGTGATAATAGGTGATGGTACTCAAATAAGTGTTATTGGTTGCGGACAAGTGGAACTAGAAGTATTCAATGGACACCGGTGGGTCGAGACAACCATATATAATGTACTGTGTGTGCCAGACTTAAAAATAAACTTGTTCTCTGTAAATTGTGCGGCTGACAAAGGTTATGTCATGTTGACAGATCAAAACATTTGCAAATTTTCCAAGAATAATAAAGTATGTGCGGTAGCAAATCGTGTTGGAAATATGTATATTATGGATGTTCGTTATAAATATAAAAACTGCTTTGCAAATGTAACTACAGTTAAATCAAGTTTGAGTGAGTGGCATGAGAAACTTGTACACCAGAATATACAGCAGGTGAAAGACGTGTTAGAGAACAATAATATTAAAGTCTCAAGTAATTCTCTTCAGAAGTGTCAAGGCTGCTTACAGGGTAAATCACACCGGCTGCCCTTTATGAACTCTGAGACAAAAGCTGTCAAAACATGTGAACTGATACATGCCGATGTTTGCGGGCCGATGGAGGCAGTATCTGTCGGCGGGGCGAGGTACTTCTTGATTTTAAAAGATGATTACTCTTGCTATAGAACTGTATATTTTATTAAAAAGAAGGACGAAGTGATTAATTATATTAAAGATTTTGTAAACAAAGCTGAAAATGTTACGGGTAACAAAATAATCACTTTTAGAAGTGACAACGGCTTAGAATTCATTAATAAGGCTGTGTCAACTTTGTTCTCAAACCGGGGTATAGTACACCAAACTTCTGTACCATACACGCCACAACAGAATGGCAAGGCGGAACGGGAGATAAGAACCTTAACAGAAGCAGCAAGGTCAATGCTGTGTGCCAAGAACCTTCAAAAAAAATTATGGGCAGAAGCAGTCAACACTGCAGCCTATGTTCTCAACAGAACCAGTAGAAGTAATGAACCAGGAAAAACACCCTATGAATTATGGACAGACAAACATTTTGATCTCAGTAACCTACATATCTTTGGTACGCCCGTAGCTGTTCATATTCCAAAAGAAAAACGAAGAAAATGGGATTCTAAAGGAGAAAATGGAATCTTGGTAGGGTACGGAGAAAATGTGAAAGGGTATAGAATTTTTTATCCTGATAAAAATGATGTTCTAATAAAGAGGGATGTCATTTTTCTGGAACCTGTTATTGGGAAATGTAATAGCTTAAACCTAGAGTCTGTAACAGAAGAATACAACGATGAAACTGACAATAACCAGCAAGAGTTAGTAGAAGATGTTGTGAGTGATCCAAACATTACAAATCAGATGTCAGATGATGAGCAGCACAGCTTATATGAACCTGAAGAAACAAGTGATGAAGATAGTGAACGCGATAGTGATAGTAAATTACAGCCAGCTTCTCTTCGTCAAACCAAACGTGTCAGAAAGGCGCCACAATTCTATACTTGCCAAAATGTGTACACTGCAGAGACAGAACCAGGCACCTATAAGGAAGCTATGCAGAGGAGTGATGCCTGTCAGTGGGAAGAAGCTGTAAAACAAGAACTGGATACTCTCAAAGAAAATAATACTTGGACAGTTTGCGCTGTACCTGAAAAACAAAACATTATTAGTAGTAAGTGGGTATTCAAAATAAAGAAAGTTGATAATATTATTCAATATAAAGCAAGATTGGTTGCCAGAGGTTTTGAACAGAATGATACAAAAGATTTATATGAAATTTACTCACCTGTTGCCAAATTGTCAACATTTAGATTATTTGTTTCAGTTGCTACAAAATTAAAACTATCAATACATCAGATGGATGTCACTGGGGCTTTTTTATATGGGGATATAAAGGAAACTGTGTTTATTAAATTACCGGAAGGGGCATATAATGGTTGTGATAATATTGTAAAACTAAATAAATCATTGTATGGGCTAAAAAAATCCCCTAAATATTGGAATGAAAAATTTAACCATGTAATAAGTAAAGCAGGCTATGTAAAGTCAAAGAATGATCCTTGTTTGTTTACTAAATGTAATGGAGAAAACCAAACTTATGTCTTACTTTACGTCGATGACCTCTTGATGTTTAGTAATAATGAACAGGAATTAAGTGATCTTAAATTAAAATTACACAATGCGTTTAAGATGAAAGATTTGGGACTAATTTCAAATTTTCTTGGTATCAGTGTTAAACAGAATTTGAAAGATGGTGTAACTGAATTATGTCAAAGATCTTATTTAGAAAATGTATTAAAAAGATTTAACATGGATAATTGCAAACCCATGTATACCCCTATTGATCAAAATTTTAATGTAAAAATCTTAGAATCCAAAGAATGTAAGTCTGACAAGGATATTGAAAATACTTGTAGGAAAATTATTGGAAGTTTAATGTATGCAGTCTCAGGCACTAGGCCAGACCTCTGTGTAGCTGTATCTATATTAAGTAGGTACCAAAATAATGCAAGTGATGTTTTGTTGACTCATTTAAAAAGAATTTTAAGATATATAAAATATACTCTAGATTATAAGCTGATTTTCAAATGTAATGATGATGGACTTGTTGGGCATTGTGATGCAGATTGGGGTGGTGACACACGAGATAGAAAGTCTACCACTGGCTACTGTTTCAAGTTCTCCAATTGTATTATATCGTGGTGTTCTAAGAAACAGTGTTCCGTAAGCTTATCATCAACCGAGGCAGAATATGTTGCAGTCAGTATGGCGGCTAGTGAATCTTGTTGGCTCTCAAGTTTATTGAAAGACTTTAATAACATAAATGTTTGTCCTGTACCTATATACTGTGATAACCAGTCTGCCATAATGGTTGCAAATACTGATAATATTAAAAGACTAAAACATATTGATATACGTTATCATTTTGTCAAAGATTTAATTAAGGAATGTAAGATATGTTTAGTGTATGTTAAGACTGAGGATCAAATAGCTGATATGTTTACTAAGTCATTAAACAAAAACCTATTGTTTAAATTTATTACTCAATGTGGCCTAATGTAAAATCTCTCAGTTATAACATAGGTGGTTAAAAGTTATAGATATAGATAATGTAAGAATGTGTTACATTGAGTGGGGGTGTTAAAACATACAATGTAATACATTATTTTCTATAATAATAATGTTAGTTTAAAAGTTGGCAACATCTTGTGTATGGCAACCCTTTTGGATTTCGTTTCTTTTATCTATGCTCTGTACACTGCTGTCATCCTTCTTGTAATACGTACATCGTCAATAAAACCAGTTATTAAAAAGTGTTATATGTTTTAATTTAATAAACACAAAAGATTACAACACTATTTACTAAATATTTTTTTTTTTAAAAGAGGAAGTTCTGGCAAGGAAAAAGGTATGAGGGGTGGGTACGTTTCTATGGATCAGAATGTCCAGAAGTGACGGACGAATAAATATATCGGCGCAAGGCGATTGGTCAAAACAGACCAGTTAGAGAGGTCAAAGGGTCTCCCCAAACCAGCATCTCCCGATCTGGCACGCCACGCAGCTGGTGAGCAGGCGCATCCTGAACACACCTCACTCGATGAACCCGTGCACCCCTACCAACTTATGGCAGAGGTGTTGGTTATCCAATAAATGTTGCCCGGGGCGGTGGTACCCAAAACCACCCACCCGATATAAAGAAAGAGGATCATACCTTTCCAGGAGTGAGGGCACCATCGCTGTTCACGCGGCCTAGGTACAGGACCTCTCCATTTTCAGTGTGTCCAACCTCAATAGCTCCCTTGGGCACTTTTCCGTTGGACGCTACCTGCCAGCAGATTTTTTTCTGGACCATTACCTTCAAAATAACACAGTTTTAGCTTTAGGCTTCAATAGCAACACCTTTACATGGTTATGTTGCTGAGAACTCCTTTTTAACCAATTTTTTTATGAGAAAGTGGGAGAGGTTACGAAAGATCTCTCAGCGGTATATCCTTAAATGCCTGGCTACTATAATAGTGCATACAGTGGTGCCTCACACAACGAACTTAATTCGTTCCAGGAGCAAGTTCGTTGTGCGAAAAGTTCGTTATGTGAAACGCGTTTTCCCATAACAATACATGTTAAAAAAAATAATTCGTTCTGTAGCATAAAATATGGTAAGATGACATAAAAAAAAGATAAATTTTTTGTTATTATTTTTATTTAGATACATTCATACCTTCATCCATAATAAATTTTTGAAAATTAATAGAGAACTTTTCTGCTTCTTTTTTATCAGCACTGCCAGCCTCACCATGCATATTAACGCTGTGGATTCCATACCTTTTCTTAAATCTAAAAAACCACCCCCTGCTGGCTTTGAAATCTTCTTTATTATCTTGATTGCTGCTACTTCCAGGGATGTTTTTCTTTAGATCTTCATAAATTATCTTGGCCTTGTAACAGATAATATCTTGGGTTGTTACGTCACCTTTCACCTGCCTGTCCTTAATCCAAATCGCTAATAGCCTCTCCATTTCCTCGTGGATTGAAGATCTATGTTTTTCATTAAATAGTTTTGATACTCCTTTGGCTGATTTTATTGCATCCTTGTTTGTCAAAATGGTGAAAATAGTGGTCTTGTTGAGGCCAAACTCTTTGACGAGGTCACACTGTTTTACCCCACATTCACTCCTTCTAATTATTTCCTGTTTCATTTCAAGAGAAATCACCTTCCTGCTTTTTTTAGAACCCATCATATAAAAAAAATGTTGAGTTTATCTTAAAAGGACGACTGCCGTGATACGTGTGCGATTTAATTCGTAATGAAGAACGATTGCTGCGATACGTGCGTAAGTTAAGCGTACTACGCAGTGACCATAAATAAACCAATCACTAGATTGATAACTCCGAGCTTTTGTAGGGGGAAATTTTGTCCACTATTTTTTAACCGATGACGTCATTTACAGCCTTTGATTTCATAGACAAGGTAGCCGAAACAATAAAAAAAAGGCGCGGCCATAGACAATATGATCTTTCATTTCAATTAGCCATTCATCAGCCTAAAATATTATTTTAAAAATAAATGTTAGAAATGTTAACAAATTCTCTCAGGACGACAAGGTTCCAACTCACAAAGTGCGGTCCTGCAAAAATGAGCTATAAGGTATCTTTCCTTACTGCACATTTTCTCAGGACGGCGCTTTATAAGTTGAAAATCTGTCGTCCCGAGGCCGTCGTAAAAATAGCTTCAAATTACTTGAAATTTGAATTCCTTTACTTTAAAAGGAAAAACATTTTCAAACAATTATTGTGATTTTCTACGACAGTGTTGAATGTTAACATTTCTCTGTTTATCAGAAAAATGAAAAACTTTGTTACATGTGAAGTATTTTTATTTTATTTCACTAATATGACAGAAATAAGAAACACAAATAAATTTATAAGCACAAAACACATTTTAAATGTAAACCAAGTCTGCGACTGAATCTTTTTGTTGTTTTAAATATTCATTTGAGTCGCTAATATTGTTCTAAATGATTAAATATTTCAATTTGAGGTTTTAGTCATAAAGTTATTCAAAAAATAATATGAATACAGCATTCATGAGCACAAAACATATTTTAAGTGTGTACCAAGTCTACGACCGAATCTATTTCTGGTTTAAATATTCATTTGAGTCGCTAATATTGTTCTAAATGATTAAATATTTCAATTTGAGGTTTTAGTCATAAAGTTATTCAAAAAATAATATGAATACAGCATTCATGAGCACAAAACATATTTTAAGTGTGTACCAAGTCTACGACCGAATCTATTTCTGGTTTAAATATTCATTCGAGTCGCTAATATTGTTTTAAACGATTAAATATTTCAATTTGAGGTTTTAGTCATAAAGTTATTCAAAAAATAATATGAATACAGCATTCATGAGCACAAAACATATTTTAAGTGTGTACCAAGTCTACGACCGAATCTATTTCTGGTTTAAATATTCATTCGAGTCGCTAATATTGTTTTAAATGATTAAATATTTCAATTTGAGGTTTTAGTCAATAATTTAATCCAAAAATAATGTGGATATCACAGAAACAGGAAATGATGGGATATATAAGCACAAAACACATTTCAAATGTGTGCCAAGACAATATAGAACACAGAACAAGAAATACAATAATATTGAAGAACAAAATACTTTTTAAAGAAGGCGTTGTTAGACATTCATTAGGACGTTGAGTAATTAATACAAAAATAAAACAATATAATAATAATAATAACATGGCATTTATATAGCGCAGTTTAGTGTCATTTCACTTCAAGTGCGCTTAACTACTCGTATAATAAACTTTAAAAAAATGGTAATTCAGTATTAGTGGTTCTTAAAATTATTCTTACAGTGTGCCTTACCCAATACAGATATAATATTATAACATTAAATATACTGTTTATACAAAGTGATGACAAAACTTAGAATAACAATAACAGCAGGACAGGACAAATCACGAATATTAAAACTAAAACATAATATAAAACAGGAGGCAGTTTATGCTCAGAAATGAGAATTTTCTGAACACACTTATAGACACTTGCAGACTATAATAATTATGTCAAACAAAATAATTAAGACAACCATTTCTTTCTATATTTAGGGTATTTTAAATGACGTAGAATGGCCATTATCCTCATTGGGTCCGGTCCATTATACGGTCTTGTGTTTTTGCCGCAATTTTTTTTATTGATATCTACACACCAAGAATTACTGATTAGAATTACTGATTACTGACGGGCACGGTGAATTTAATAACTGCATCGACCAATTTTTGTTTTGTGTCCTACAATTAATCCAATCAAAACACACATATTTGGCAATATGTAGTTTCGTTAAGCGGATAAGATTTATTTTTTCACAATTATACTCAACAACATAATGAATTTCCAGAGCATTGATAGAAAAGTTTTTAGTCAAGTAATTAAGGTAGTCTCTCTGTAATGTAACACTGTATTCAAGCGATAAAATTTAAGAATTCATGGGATCATATGGATCACCAATGCAAGATGATTTACAATATTTCAAGCCAACGATTACATTATTCAGAACAAATGAAAAAAATAATGATTATCAAACAAGAAACTATAAATATTCTTACACAAGGGAGCATCGTTTTTTCGTGTGGCGACTGAATTACTATCGCTGGGTCCTACAGGAACACTTGAATCTGAAAAAAAATTATCTTTTAGATCGAGGAAAGGAATTAAAAGATCTGCATAATGGATGAAGACATTTTCGAATATTTTCAAGTAACATAGAACAGATGTTTACCTTCATAATCTTCCAATCCTTTTGGAAGAAGGATTCATATCTCGCAAGACGTAATATGGTCACACCTGTATTTTCGTCACAACGGGTCCGATATTGTCGTAAATCCGGATAACTACCAATGCCGGGAAGATTTAAAGTCGGCAGTGCGGAACTTCGAAGTGATCCATTCGGCTTTTTGTTTCTGATGGAGAAATGGCAGCCACAAACGAATATAGGTTAAGATACGAATTCGATTCTGTCGATTCTACAGGCCCATTCGCCGAACCTGCGCTCCTCAAAGCTTCCGTGTTTTGGATATTTATGTCGAGTCGATTGTCTGTCGGTACAGCCCTTCACACAACACGGCTTGATAACTTTACCTTCAGACATTTTCACATAACAAACAACTCAAAACAACAATATGAACTGTCAAGATGGCGTCACATTCACATCTGTCACATGGTTTCAGGCATTTCCGGGGAGGTGGAACGTAGCCTCTCTTTCTGTTACACGGGTCTTATGCTAGAGAGAGTGAGAGATCAAACCACTACGGCTTTTCATTGGTCGGGCTGTAGCGACGTCATCAAAAACCAAAAAAAGTATCGGAGTTATACCCCCCTGGCAGTGACTAACGAGTCTAACGACTGCCTGCGCGGGAGGATGCAATTAATCGGCAGTGATCGTAGAAGATCGGGCGACTTCGTTGTGTGAAGCGAAGTTCGTTGTGTGAAGCGAAGTTCGTTGTATGAATCGTGAAATGAACGAAAAGGAAGTTCGTTGTGTGCAGCATTCGCTGTGCGAGGCGTTCGTTGTGTGAGGCACCACTGTATATCGGTATACTCAACAGTTTGTAAAATCCCATTGAAATTTACGTACAATTACATACAGGTTGAAGTATTAATCGACCTATTTTTTAAATTCCTAAATTCTGTTTTTTCACAATTTAATATCATTTAAATTAAATTAAATTGAAACTGACTGCATTGGGGAAATTTTTAATTTGAGCATTTTAATTTGTAATTACGTAAATTGGAAATACACTTTCGTTGGGATAGCAGCTGAAATAATTTCTGTTGATGACATTTTCGTTTGTTGGTATTCCCGAGGGGCTAGAATTTTTACCATTTACTCTATGCAAATAGTAGGTAGGTACTATTTTAGCCAAACTCGAAAAATAAAATAAAGGTACGAGTATTTAGATATGTTTTACAAATAATGAAATATAAAAAAGGTAAGGTTAATATAGATTAGGTTAGGCCAGGGCTTCCCTAACTGTGAGTCGCGAGGCCCCGAGGCGCCGCGGGATCATCCCGGGGGCATCGTGAGGCAATCTTTATAGCGAGAATATCGTTCCATCAGCACTGCAGCGTTAAGGGTTTTATTACCGTTTGCGACATCATACTTGTGTGAGACAGGTTTCTCTGCAGTTGCAGTAATTAAGAATAAGTACAGATCAAAAATAAATTTAGAGGCAGAGACTAGAGTGGCGATTTCGAAACTTCAACCTCGTTTTGAGAAACTATAATGCTCAGAAAAGCAAGCACATCCTTCTCGTTAATACCAAAAAAAAAATTGCTTTTTTATCTTTTTGTTTGCTTCCATTTTTGTTTTTATGTTGTGTTCTTTATTTTCTAATAAAAAATTTAGATACTATTTGGAGTTTTTCTGACAAATTGTTATTAGGTAACGTACCCATACTACGTGACCCGTTCCGAGGGGGGCTTCAAAATACATGCAAATCCAAAAACATGCATATTTTTAGACTGAGTTGGAATAAGAGGCATAAGGTCCCGACGCGTAGTTTTGCGCGTAAACCACTACATGTATGAAAATATGTAATGAACAATATAACACACATTTATAATTTATAAATTATTTTTTTTATAAATTTATTTAATATCAACGGTATAAATATACCATAAACAATGATAACATGTCACAGTTAAAATCGTAGAAATATTTGAAAAAAAGAATTACAAATATATGTGGCATTTGATTGTGAAATGACATTAGAGAGTAAGTAAGTAAGTAAACAAGAGATACAAGTACATAAGTTTCTACAGTGCAAATAAGGTAGAATTAGATTTAATTAATATTGATTGAAAAGATTTGATAGCATAGCCCTCTTTTACCTACCTTGCGTGCAGTTAAATAGATCTGCCACATCTGCATATCTATTACTAACTTCATGCAACCTAGGTACAAGCGAGTGTTTGGAATACTCAGTCCTGATATTGTTGCATTTAAACAAAATTTTAGAACGAGTAGCTCTCGTGGGTATATGAAATTCAATGAGGTTAATTAAATCAGGACTGTCTATACTACCATTTACAATTTTTAACATAAATATTAAGTCGGATATAATTCTTCGATCTGAGAGTTGTAATAAATTTAGATTTTTCATCAAGTAATTATAATTTATATTTTCAATGGGAATACCGAGTTTAAAATTAATGTGTCTTAGAAATTTATGTTGAATTTTTTCGATTGAATCTGAATATAATTTGTAGTGGGGGGACCAGATCGAGGAGTTATATTCGACTTGACTACGAACCAGGGATGTATACAAAATTTTTAATGTTGAAATATTCTTGAAACCTCTGGAATTTCGAAGAATGTAGCCTAGCATTTTCATTCCTTTATTATTAATATTATTTATATGCGATATAAAGTTTAATTTAGAGTCGAAAGTTATCCCCAGGTCATTAATTTCTTCGATAGAGGTAAGGATTGAGTTATTGAGTTTATATGAATGAATAATTGGTTGATTTATTCTGTAAAATTTAATTGAATAACACTTATTTATGTTCAGATGAAGTTTGTTAAGAGAACACCAATTAATTAACTTGTTCAAATTATTTTGTAGACAGATACAATCTTCAGCGCTTTTGATTATTTTAAATATTGACAATAATGACAATTATTCGACATTCAAGGACAACCCGTATATGGGGCATACAAATGAAAACCAGCATCCAATACAATCAAAGCAATTAAAGTGATTATGTGCGAATTTATTTATTAACCCCCATCTTCGGGACTTTCACATGAGAATATTAAGAAATATACATTATTTTTTGTGCATAACTGAATTGCTTCATTAACACCATTTTGTATTTGTTTAAAGATAAATTGAAGATCTCCACTGACTTGGTATTGTAGAGGTAAGAACTGGAAAATAACTTTAAATGATAATTTTTATATTAATTTATATTCCCGTCCACCCACCTCATGAAAATGCACTCTGTATTCCCCCTTGTCTGACGCCGCATTCCGTATTCACTGGTACTGACATATTATTTTTCCAGATAACTTGGTTCTCTTGTTGATGATGCCAGATCGCTAGAATGTTAATTATTGAACTGGGTACATTCCTTTCTTTTAGTTTTTTCCAAATCAGTGCATGAGATACTCGGTCGAAAGCTTTACTTAGGTCTAGAAAGCAAGAATACACGGTTGTTTTTCTTGCCTTATAATATTCGATACTTTGTTTCAAACTGAATATTGCCATATCTGTTGACAATTTAGATTTAAAACCAAATTGGTTGTCGGACGTAATTAGTTTGGCTTCTATGTAAATTTGTAAAACCCTTTCAAATATTCTGGATATTATTATGGCTAGAGATATCGGCCTATAGTTGAAAGCACTGGATATGTCTTCTTGTCTGGATTTAACTAACGGTACTATAATTGTACGTGAGAAGTTTCTTGGCATATGCATATGTTGAAGTATCTGTGTGAATAACGTTGCTAGAAGCGTGTATATTTTTTCACCTGCATTTCTAACATGTTCAATGATCAGGCTATCATAACCGGGCGATTTTCCAACTTTCATTCGTTTTACAGCTGTTTTGACCATATCTTTCGTAACGATTACACAGGTCTGTAACGTTCCCATGTATTTTTGGTTGCTGAATTCGGGAAAATTATCAAAAAAATTCCATCACGTAAGGTTTTATTATTTACAACTTATTATAAGATAATATCAAGTTTTATAGACTGAAACAAAACGTTTAGTAACTCATGATGATAAAATTAGTCAGCTTTGAATCATTTATATTGGGATTTTCCATAGTAAGTATTATGAGAGAATGCCGGTATTCCCAAGGAACTCCAAACTCCATTTTTTGAACTCCCATTTGAATTACTCCCCGGAAAATCTTGGTGCAGTTAGTGAAGAGCAAGGTGAGAGGTTTCACCAAGATATCAAGGAAATGGAGAGAAGGTATCAAGGTCGATGGGATACAAATATGATGGGCGACTACTGCTGGATGCTGCATAGGGAAAATATAACGTCCCACAAACGAAAAAGCACAAAACGAAGCTTCCAAACTAAAAAAAGCAGATTATATAAAGATTTATAATTGTATATAGTGTAAAAAAAATATATTATGACTTAAAATTAATTAAATTTGTATAATTTTATGATTTTTTTTCTTTTGAACATTCCCTACAGAAGTAGTAATAATAATAATAATAATAAAAATAATTGTTTATTCCAGAATGTGGGGAGGTTAGTGCAATCCCACACAATCCATAAAATTTAACTACAGTGTTATATACAGAGATACAATTAAGTACAAATAAAATAAAATATAAAATGTAAGTTTGATAAAGCAAATAAAACATAAGAAAAAGTAAAAGGAACTATATAGAATGGAGAGTGATATCAGAAAACATTTAAATTTCTTGTAAGCTTATTGGTATATCGGAGCTATAATTATGGGGGCCAATATTTTTCTCCAATGTTTTTTGATGCTCGATCCTGAGGTCTGGCGGGATTTGATGATGAGGATGTTTCTGGAGTTATTGATCCTTCCCCTCGTTCCGGCTACCCTGGATCTCATTAGGGCTGCAAAGCCGGGAACTCTTCCCTCCATGAACATCGAGGAGGCACTGCAGTACCTTGGAAGTCCGAACATTATGCGGTAGGCATTATATTGAATCCGAAGCCTTTCCATGGTTCGCTTTTTGAAATTGGCCCACAGCTCGCAAGTATACAAGGTAGTGCAGAAAGCTGAGAATAGCGTCCTTTTCACCTGCGGGCTGCAGAGTCGAAATCTTCTACTGGGCATGTTACTTTTTATGCTCAGTGCTCGCCTCTGCCTATCGATGTCGTCGTCATCCGTTAAGTTGTTGGTGATGATATGCCCTAAATATAGTAGTGTAAGGCGGGTTTTGCCTATATTTTAATTTCCACTTTGCGGAAAATCCTTACGTGATGGGTCGAAATGGAGGGCATTCTCGAATTCAGCATACCGAAATACATATAATTCAACCATTACCATTTTTAAAAAAAATTAAAAATGTCAAATTGCAGGCCTGTGTTATGTGTTCGACCTCATCTTCGCATGGTTTTTCTAAGATGGTGGATTCGTTTCTTTACGATATTTTTGAAAAGTTGGTTATGAAAATATTAGCAATATTTTCTGCGTCCGATTCTCCTTCAATATGAGTGGATATCTGTTCTTTAGGTTTTCTCTCTCTCTGGTTTCAATCCTGGGATTGGTTTGCAGCAAATTTATCTAATCTCCTCTTCCATTCTTCCCTGTCTTGTGCGGCTCTTTCAACTTCTGCATATGATGAGCAGCGCACGTCCACCAGCAGGTCCTCCAGGTACTCTCGGCGTGGGCGTCCCCTAGAGTTGGTCCCCTCGGTCATACCCTCTATTATGACATGCAAGAGGCCTTCTTGTCGTATAACATGGCCGATCCATCTTGCACGCCTTTCGGACAAGGTCCTGAGCAGGTGCCTTCCTCCTTCGATTCTTTGGAGAACCTCCTCATTTGTAACATGGTCTCTCCAGGAAATTCCTAACAGTCTTCTATAGGACCACATCTCAAAAGCCTCTAGTCTCCGTTTATCTCTTTCGGATAGGCACCATGTTTCGCAGCCGTACATCAAGATACTCCATACATAGGTCTTGATTTATTTATTTATTTATTTATTCGAGACGCAAACAGGATATTTATAAAAAACATTAATTATGGATTACAAAATAAAGAAAATACAATTATAAATATCCCTAGACTAATGTGTCTGCAGCAATCACATTTGCACATTCACATAAGCAAACATGTAAAACAATGACAGTATTTATATACAAAACTTAAAACTTAATTACAAAGATTGAAGCACATAATAAGGAGAAAAATTTAAAGAGTATACATTAAAAAAAATTTAAACCACTAAACAATTTTTTTTATTTATTTATTTTTCTTTTTTTTTTTATCTAAGTACAGAAATCGTGGAGATATTTCTTGAAACAAGTTAAATTATTTGCAAAAATATCTACGACAGTGTGTGTTTTAGCAAGATCATTGTATGATCGAGACATTCTAGACTTGATGAGGAGTATTCTCAGTTTTAGGTCTATATTATTGGATTCTATTATTTTCGACCTTTTATTGAATGAAAGTCTAGCCTGATGTATACGGCTGTCGACCTCGCTCTTAGACCGACCGTCCCATGTTATTTTGCTCCCGAGGTAGACAAACTTCTTGGTGTTCTTTAGTGGAACTCCTGCCATCTCTACTCTCATCTGATGTTGCGTTCGGCCTACAGTCAGCAGCTTTGTTTTGTCTTTATTTATCTTCATGTTGTAGTTGTTTTGAAGAATGCTTTGCATGGTTGTTAAGGCCTCTTGCAGTTCTTCTTCGCTTTCAGCAACCAAAGCAATATCGTCAGCAAACCTTATCATATCCACCTTTTGCCCGTGTATCTTTACACCTTTTCTGTGACTCATTCTCTCTCTCAAGTCATCAATCGCACTCTGTATATAAGCATTAAAAAGAAAAGGTGACAGAGAGCATCCCTGTCTCACCCTTTGTCTTATACTGGCTTCTTTTGTTTCATTGTCACATCTTATTATAGCGGCCTCATTCTTGTATAGCGCCTGGATTATTCGTCTATCTCTATATTTTATGTCAATTCTCTTCAGAATCTCGAAAAGTTTTTTCCATTCTACTTTGTCGAAAGCCTTCTCCAGGTCTATGAATGCGATGAACGTGTTTTGGTTTCTTTTTATTCTTTTTTCTAGTAGTATTCGTAGCGACAATATTGCTTCTCTGGTTCCTACACCTCTTCTAAAGCCATACTGGTCTCCGGAAAGGATTTTCTCTACTTTTGGTTCGATTCTTTTTAGAATGATATTAGTCAATATTTTTGAGGCATGGGATATTAGGCTAAGAGTTCTGTGTTGTTCACATTTCGTCGTGCCTACCTTCTTTGGTAATGCGACAATTAGGCATTTCTCAAAATCCTCTGGTATCTCTCCAGTCTTATACATGGTTTGTATCATTTTAAACAGGGCATCTGTGGTTCCTTTTCCTGCTGGCTTAATTAGTTCAGCCGAAACGTCATCGATTCCGGGTGCTTTCCCGTTTTTGAGATTTTTCAGTGCGAGGTCAAACTCTTCTCTAGTGATTGGATTTCCCAAATCATCTGCGTCTACCTCATTTTCTCTTTCTATCAATGTTTCGTTGTCACAATTTCCCTTTCCATTGTACAGCATTTCAAGATATCTTTTCCACCTTTCTCCTATTTGGTCATTTTCGAAGAGTATTTTACCGTCTTTTCCTTCTATTGCATTACCCTATCCAACTCTCATCCCAAAGAAGTCTTTCACCGCAGCATGAGCTCTTTCTACATTTCCTCTCTTGAGGTCGTCGTTTATCTCATCGCATTTATTCTGGTAGAATGTTTCTTTGGCTATTCTTGACTCTCTATTTATTTTGTTTCTCAGCACTTTATATTCCTTTTGTGATTCAGCTCTTTTATCATTTTTGAGCTCTCTTCTATCTTTTATCATATTTAGGATCTCATCGGTTATCCATTCCTTCCTTGCTTGGGGTTTTTCCTTGCCTATAGTTTCCTCTGCCGTAGTTATAATCTTCGTCTTTATTACTTTCCAGATCTCATTCACGTTCTCCTCTTCCATTAAGTTGCACTCTTGCGTCTTTTCCCTAAAACTGTCGCTGATCTCTTTTATCTTTAATACTTTTGTATCCCATTTGAAATTATTTCTCTTTTTTATTTTTTTCAGTTTTAGAAGACTTTTGGCCATTACCATATTATGGTCACTATCTATATCTGGGCCGGAATAGCTTGTACAGTCTTTTATTTGGTTTTTAAATCTATGTCTAACCATTATATAGTCTATTTGCAGTCTTTGTCTGTCTCCAGGGGATTTCCAGGTGTATCGCTGTCTTGGGTGGTGTTGGAAAAAAGTGTTTGCTATCACTAATTTGTGTTTTTCGCAGAATTCTGACAATCTGTTTCCTCTGTCGTTTCTTGCACCCAGCCCAAAGGGTCCAATGCAAGTTACTTCATGTCCTTCTTCTACAATAGCATTTCAGTCTCCTAGGAGAATCAGATTTTCACCTGCTTTTATCTCTGATATAAGTTTATCTAGCGAACTGTATACCTCCTCTACTTCTTCTTTGCTATGACTAGATGTTGGCATATATACTTGGATAATTACAGTGTCTACAGGCTTTGTTTCTATTTCGACTAGAATAATTCTTCCGCTATATTGCACGTATCCCTTAACCCGTCGTCCCCACTCCTTGCACAGCACAACGCCTACTCCTCCTTGGCCAGGTTTATCCTTTATGCATCCTGTGTAGATGATTCTGTAGTCGCCACTCCAGAAGTCTCCACAATTGGGCCATCTCAAATCTGCTATACCTAGGGCATTCAAATTTACGTTTTGCATCTCAGCTTTCAGATTATCCAGTTTTCTGTTTTGCAGTAATGTGCGGACATTCCACGTTTAGGTTTTAAAACGTTGTAATGTATTAAATTCAACGGCCAACGGAAGACAGGAAACCCCGCACCCCCGCTCTCTCCCGGACCCCCACAAACACGTGCCCACCAAATATTCAACGGCAAATAACAATAAGATTCGGACAGGAAACCCCTCCACACCGCTCTCTTCCGGACCGTCGCTAGGGAGCCAAAACGCAAGTAGGCTCGAGGTTATAAAAACAAAGCAGTGCACCCGTTAACGACAGTTAGACACAAAAGCCCGAGGAAGTAGGTCACGCGGAGTCGCAGCGATATTTCGACTAGCGCGCGAATTCTAGATCACACGTTGTATTTACAACACAAACTCCCGCGCAAAATAACAATAGACCGGTAAGGCTTTCCAACAACGAGTGCAAGTGAACACAAGACAAGTGCTTAAACGGTACAAATAGCAACAAGCTTGTGCAGTGATGAACATTTTACAAATACCTAACTAGTCGGACCTCCCGGACACAGTGCCGGACAATCCAGCCTGCGGCTTCAACACCGGGCTAAGGTAGCCCCAGGCATCGCCACACCTCACCACGGATTCAACGCCGGGCTAAGGTAGCCCCAGACATCGCCACACCTCGCCACGGGTTCAACACCAATCGTCTACAGCTACCAAGTAATGTACCACGGATTCCCCCTTTACGTCGTTAACATTCTTAAACGGTAGTAGAGCCAAACTAGGTAGGATCTGTAATTGTATACCTGTCCATAAAATCAACAATATATATATACTTCAATGTCAAAAATCACATGTTTCTTTTAACAAACCTGCCCTACTAATACAATGATACTGGGTTGAGGACTGCACCCCTGAAAGACCGAGCATAGCCGCGGAGCAATTGAGTCATCCGATTCAGAGGTAAGCCAGTAAGGTTTGTAGAGGTGAGAACTTAATATTGAAAACGTTACACTGGCGCTCAACGAAATCATCCGTATCATTGTATTGGTAAGGTTTTTACGAGGTTTATAATTTCATTAATGCTAATCATACAAATTTAATATGGATTCCCAAACCCCAATTTTAAATTTTGAAAAGAGTTCAGTAGCTGTAATTAAAAAGCTACTTGTAAGTAAGGCATTAGCTCCCAAAAGATCTCTAATATCCTTACGCAAGCAGTGTTCGGATTATAACGCATCTTTATCAGCTCTGTCAAACCAACCCATAACCACGGCCATTATCAGCGAACCTCCGATAACCGCGCAATTAGGGCCGATAATAAACATTACCAGTTCGCCCCCGGTTCAGGCAACAAAAAACACGAACAACGCGAACGTGTCAACAGAGGCTGATACCAGTCGGGTAGGCAATTATAACATCATTAAGAGATCAATTAATTTACCAAGTTGGAACCTAACGTTTGATGGCAAATCTGATGTCAGAATATTTCTAGAAAGGGTTTCCGAATTAAAATTCGCAAGGGGCGTATCGGACTCAGAAATAACACGAGGTTTCATCGATCTATTGTCTAGTAACGCGCTAACATGGTATAGGAAAATATTTAAAGAAATTTTATCATGGAAAGATCTGCGCCAAGCATTAATAAACAAATACGACAACCCTAACCATCAACTAATGCAAAAAGCAAAGTTATTTAATCTGACACAGGCGGACGACGAGCTCACGTCAGATTTCATATTAGAAGCACTCAATATTAATTCTAAATTAAATTCACCGGTCACAGAATCAGAGCTCCACCAACTAATCTTAAAAGGTCTGTCACAAAAATACCTACAGGTCAAAGTAGGAAAAACAACCTCCAGCATTAATGAACTTCTTTGTGTACGAAAATAGATAACATATTATCAATCCACCCGCCCACGCCGTCATTGTCATTTAACGCGAACCCCGTATCTTTTTCTCATCAAGAACACTCGCGCACCGAGTTCCTTAAAAGAAAACAGTTTAACAACTCGACCGCGACTTACTTCATCAAAATAATGAAAAATTCAAATACCAAACTTTCGCCTCCTTTTTCAGAACCAGAATTATTCTCTATAATAAGGAAAGCGTTATTGCCCAAGTATATCGAGATAATTAATAATAAATCAATTACTAAATTGGAGCAATTGGAGAACGAATGCCTTTTTTATATGAATTCAATACAGTCACCGATTACAGGTCGTACCTTCCACAGAAATCGTGCGAATAATAATAATCAACTCGCTGCCTTAGCCACAAATCTCCCTCGCAACCGTTCGGTATTATGCTACAGGTGCAACGGAAATGGCCATTACGCCAACCAATTCACGTTCTCACCAAGAAGAAATCAAAGGGACAATAACAGGATTAGTGATAGGTTGCCCGATGTCACCAGACCACCACCGAATTATAAATCTTCAAAAAACGCGAACCCAATCAACAATTCACGGCTTCCGAAAGGGCATTAATGCACCAGGAATGGCTTGATTGGTTATCATTCGTGAAATTTTTTTATAGTACAACAACATTAGCCGAAATAGATTGTATATCAGCAAGTGACGGCAGACCATTCATTAACTTTAAAATAAATAACAGATTGTTTTTGGGTTTACTCGATTCCGGAGCCAGCGTGTCTTGCATCGGTGGCAACGCATATAAAAGTTTTATATCAATAGGCTATCAATTAACTAAAATAAAATCTTTTGTTATCACAGCCGACAATCGTTCACAAAAAATTATCGGTAAATTTTCACTGCCGGTCACCCTCGATAATTGCACACACACGATTGAATTTTTGGTAATCCCTTCTATAGGCAACCGATTTATATTAGGTATAGACTTCTGGAAAAAGTTTAACATCGCCCCCCAACTTTTCAAACACCCGACGGAAAACAACCTTAAAGTCATCTCAGAAATTCGCACAATCTCTTCGGCAAAAAACCTCTCCTCCGAACAAATAGTAATACTGGAGTCAGTCACGGAGAAATTCGAAGACATTTCCTTTGAAAAATGCGGGTTGGGTGTAACTTATCTGGTAACACATACTATTAAAACAGAAGGACCACCGATAAGACAAAGGTACTACCCACTATCGCCGGTCCGTCTGGCTCAACTTAACAAAGAGGTCGACGAAATGCTGGCCCTCAATGTAATAACCAAGAGTTCTTCAGCATGGTCCAACCCAGTCATACTGGTACCAAAAAAAGACGGATCAGCCAGGCTTTGTCTCGATAGTCGTCGTTTAAACGCAGTCACTTCACCAATTTTTTATCCTCTTCCGTACGCGAGAACGATTCTAAACAATCTACGTAATGCCCGCTACATCTCCTCAATAGACCTTAGCCGGGCCTATTGGCAGATTCCCCTCGACGAGAATTCTTGCGAAAAGACGAATTTCGTAGTCCCCGGACGTGGTAGCTTCATGTTTAAAAGGGTCCCATTCGGAATCCGTAACGCTTCAGCGGAGCAACAAAAATTGATAGACACCTTATTCGGCCCAGAATTTGATTCTCACGTATTCGGATACCTAGACGATCTCATGGCCATATCGGAAGACTTCGAATCACACATGTACTTGCTAAATCGCATTCATGAACGTCTTAAGTACGTGGGCCTAACAATCAATTTCAAAAAGTCAGAATTTTGGAAGTCCAGACTGAAATACCTAGGATTTATAGTCGACTGCGACGGCCTCCGCACCGATCCAGGCAAAATCGAAGCTATCAAAAAATTCCCCCAACCTCAAAACGCGACTCAGGTAAAATCTTTTATAGGATTATGCGGCTACTATCGCAGATTTATCAACAATTTTTCCAAGATAGCATCACCCTTAACTAGATTGACGGGCGGTAATAAAAGCAATTCAAAAATTTTATGGACCGACGAATGCACTTCAGCTTTCGAATAAGCTCTCATTTCAGCACCAGTCCTGGCTTGCCCGGATTTCAAACTACCATTTATCATACAGTGTGACAGCTCCAATTTCGCCATGGGAGCATGTCTATCACAGGTGCCTGTAGCGTATTACTCAAGAAGCCTTAACAAAGCGGAGAAAAACTACAGTACAACGGAAAAGTAACTATAAGCAATCTTAGACTCGGTATACCATTTTACAGAATATGTCGAGGGTTCCGAATTCACTGTCATAACGGATCATTCTAGTTTGAAGTGGTTGTTATCTCTCCGAAATCCATCAGGCAAATTGGCAAGGTGGGCCACAAGACTGTCCCAATACAAATTTAACGTCGTCCACCGAAAGGGAACACTTCATGTCGTGCCCGACGCCCTATCTAGAATCGAGATCGCCAGCGTTACAGTACCGATCGTAACACCTATCACGAATGACGAATGGTACTTAAAAATATTTAAAGGCTGCTCTGATAATTCTCAAAAGTTTCCCAACTATACTATACAGAACAACCAACTTAACAAGCACTGTAAAGCAGAATTCTCATTGCTAGCAGACTTTGAGTGGAAACTAGTTCCGCCAATAGAAGACAGAACACTCAGGTAGGCAACAATAACATTTTGCTGTCATCAGTTGTTTTGTTTTGCTCCATCTAAAATTAATTTTTTACCATTCTTTTTTGTTTTCTGGCAAAAAAAAAGTGTAGTGTGTTGTGCCTTGAGGTTTGTTCTCCCTCCTGATCTTCCAGGAGTCACTTTTCGCTGCTGATTTCCAGATATTTATAAACTTTTTTTACTTCTGTCATTTTCCATACTATTGTTGTAGTTGTTTACTGTTGTGAATAATGGAGGAAGATTTCCCTCCTGGACTCCCTACAAAGCCCCCAGATCCCTCTCCAGACCCCCCAGACGGGGAAAATGTAGAAATTTCTGACAGTTATTCTGTCATTTTGACTTCTACCAAAAAAAGGAAATTTACTCCTTCTTCCCCAGTAAAACTTGATTCGCCTTCGACTTCACAGTCCCCACCAGCACTTTCTCAACTTCCTCCAACAAACTTTTATTCTCTTCATTCCCGTGGCCCATTCATTGTATACGCCCAAAAAACTGAGCAAGGAAAAACCATCCACCCTCTTGAATTTGGCAAATTCCTATCAAATAGCAAGAATCTTTCAATCAAGCCTGGAGGTGTAAAAGCCGAGGGTCGCTTCCGAATCTCCGTTGAATTCCTCTCAGGGTCAGCTGCTAACAGTTTCATCAAAAATATCTTCATTTCATCAAATTCAAAGTTCAAGGCATATATCCCTACTTTCAATGTCACTCGCATGGGCCTGGTCAGAGGTATCTCGACCGATCTGTCCATCGAAGAAATTCTGTCTTCACTTTCAACCCCCCAACACATTGGCAATCCCATAAAAGCCAGGAGGCTAAATTACAAGGACTCCTCTGAGGGTATAATTTCCTGGAAGCCCTCCCAATCTGTCGTTATCACCTTTGAAGGTCAATCTCTTCCCTCCCATATATATTTATTCTTCAACTCATTATCAGTTGAAATGTATACTTATCCCACCACTCAATGTTTCAATTGCTGCCGTTTTGGCCATACCAAAGCTGCATGCAGATCTTAACCCAGATGTTTTAAATGTGGAGAAAACCACGCAGCTGACCAATGTCCTTCTTCCTCCTTACCCAAATGTTTTAACTGCTCAGGCTCACATACAGCTATCAACACTTCTTGCCCAGAACAATCTCGCCAAAAAAATATTAAAATTTCTATGGCCTCTCAGAACTTGTCTTTTCTGCAGGCTTCTAAACTATTCCCGCCTGTGAAAAAATCATTTGCTGAGGCTTTATCCAGCAACTCCTCATCCAACCCTCTTCCCTCCTCTACAACAACTTCTTCTCGTTCAACTAAATTCTCATACAAAAACGCTATCTCTAAACCGGCTCCTGGATACGATCAGCAACAACACAACTCATTGCTCTTAAATCCCAATGGTTCATCTCTTTCAAATGCCACAAATGGGTGTGCAAATAATTATAATCCGTCCTCAATGAACTCTTTAAAACTTTCTGAAAAACTCTCCCAAGACAATTCTTCATTTATCCAAACTCTTATTATGCTTCTAATTGAACTTATTTCTTCTCAAACTAATCTACCGTCCAACGCTGCTACTATTATTTCCACATTAAAATCATTTATTCAAAATGACTCTTCAAGATGTCAGAATACTTCAGTGGAATAGCCGAAGTGCTATTTCTAACAAATCTGATCTCCTTAACCTATTAAATTCCAACTTTATTTCTTTGGCTGCTATCTCAGTGACTTGGTTTACTCCATCCACCCACTTTAATGTGGGAGGGTATTCCTGTCTCCGCGACGACCGCCCGGAAGGTTCTGGTGGTGGTGCTGCCCTTTTTATTAAAAAATCCATATCATTTTCCCCAATAATAATATCAAAACCCCCAATGCTGACTTCCAAATGGTTGCAGCTAAAATAAAGGACACATCCTTTATTTCAGTCTATCTTCCCCCAACAGCCCACTTCAACAAACAAACTTGGTTGCAAATTGTAAGTCAACTAAGCCCTCCTTTCTTTATATTAGGCGATTTTAATGCCCATTCCCCCGTCTGGGGTTCTGCTTTCTCCGACCGAGATGGTCGAAGTGTGATGGATTTCCTAGATCAATCCAACCTTTTCCTTTTGAATGACGGATCTCCCACTAGGATCTCACGCCCCAGCACAAACCCCAGTGCAGTGGATCTCTCGATATGTTCCACTAATCTGGCTTCTCTCTCCTCGTGGGTGGTGTCCCCCGACCCTTGCTCCAGTGATCATTTCCCGATCACCATTACTTATCAAACTTCTTTCCAATCGGACAAGTCTCATATTTCGACAGAGATTAAAACGAAACACACCAAATGGGATGAATTTAACTCTCATATGGACAAGTTCCTACTAAATTTACCCGCCACCGATATATTTTCCGTCAAAGATGACTATAATAACTTCAAATCAATGCTCATAACTGCAATAAATAAATCAAATCCTCCCCCTAAAACTAAATCTCTCAAAAAACTCCCTCCAACTCCCTGGTGGGATGAGGAATGTTCCAAAGTAGTAAGAATTCGGAAAGCTAAATCTCTTTCCTATCGTTACAATATGACTATGGAGAACTATCTTAAATACAAAAATGCTGAATCCAATGCCAAAAGGGTATTGAGGTAAAAAAAAAGATCCGGGTGGTACAACTTCTGCAGTTCAGTATCTCCGAACACTCCAATTTCGGAAGTTTGGTCTATGATCCGAAGATTTCGATCCTCCTTCAGTTCACCATCTCCTCGAGCGTCTCATTCCAAATGGATAGATGAATTCTTGGACAAAATTTCCCCCCTTTCTGTTCCTAACTTAGATGAAATAACGCCCATCTATAATACTCCCATGTCTAATCATTGGCTAGACTCTCCATTCACCTTAATTGAGCTAAAAAATTGTATATCGACAGTCAAGGACTCATCTCCAGGCACAGATGGTATACCTTACAGCATAATCAAAAATAGTAATTATAATGTTCTAAACCACTTCTTAAGCATCTTAAATAAAATCTTCCAGACTGGTATAATGCCTGATGGCTGGAGTTCTCAAATAGTCATCCCTATTTTAAAATCAAACAAACCTCCAAATTTTGGATCCAACTACAGGCCAATCGCTCTTTCATCCACCCTCAGTAAACTTTATGAAAAATTAATTAAAAACCGATTAGAATTTTTTGTCGAGAGTAAACAGCTTCTCTCTCCATCTCAATTTGGATTTAGGAAAAAAAATCCACTCAGGATAACCTTGCCATCATCAGCACTGATATTAATTTATCAATTTCTAAACAGAAAAGTTTGTCTTGCCGTCTTTATAGATATAGAAGGCGCCTTTGACAATGTTTCCATCCCAATCCTGAAAAAAAAAACTTCTAGGCCTTGGCCTTCCCCCCGTGTTTGTCCAATCTATTATTAATCTATTTCTAGATAGAAAAATTTTCATTGAACTTCCAGATATTTCTCCTCAAAGTAGGTCTATTTGGAAGAGTTTACCACAAGGCGATCTATTGTCCCCCTTACTGTATAATATATACACATATGATATGCATGTCACTATTCCCCCACAAATAAAAATTATCGAGTTCGCAGATGACATAGCTTTCTTCTTATCATCCAAAATCATCCCTCTTGCCGTCAAATATCTTAACGAAGCCATGAATGCCCTTTGCACATGACTCACGTTAAATGGTCTTGAACTTTCAATCCAAAAGACTCAGTGTTTCACCTTCTCAAACCGCCATAAAAACCCCCCGTTCAAATTTTATTTAAAAATTCTCCAATCTCCAACGCTTCTGAAGTAAAATTTTTGGGAGTAACATTTGATAGGAAACTTAAATGGTCTTCCCATATTAATAATTTAGTTACTAAATGCGAAAAAAATTTAAATATCATCAGATCATTATCTGGCGTTTGGTGGGGAGCTCACCCTACTTGCATTAAGTTGCTTTACAATGCACTTATTCGAAGCCATCTCGACTATGCCTGCCCACTTTTTAGTACTGCCTCAAAAAATGTACATAATAAATTAGACAAAATTCAATCTAAATCTTTGCGAATAATAACTGGAGCGATGCAATCGTCACCCATCAATTCCCTTCAAGTAGAATGCTCTAATCCTCCTCTTTATTTAAGGCGTCAACTATTTGCTGACAAATTTGTTCTTAAATGTTTAAATTCTAAATGTCATCAGGTTATCCCCAGCGTCTCGTTGTTCATTGACTCAACCCATTCATCTACAATCAGAGCTTCAACTATACCTATTCCTGACATCTGTAAAAATTTTAAGTCTCTCTCAGAGCTCCACATCATCCAAAATGATCTACTTCCCTTATACAAACTAAAATATAGTCACGTCACCCTATCCCCGACAATATTAGAAGGAATCGGAATCTTTAAAAGTCATTCCAATCTCCCGGCCCGAACTGTCAATAATATGTTCAATGACATTATTTTATCTAAATGGCCCAACTTTTCTCTTTTATTTACTGATGGATCCAAATCTCCCGACTCTCCTAACTGAGGTATAGGTATTAACGTTTACCACAATAATTCTAATGATAGATTATTTCATTCAATTTCAAATCAATTTTCAATATTTTCAGCTGAGTGCATTGCAATAATAGAATCTCTCAAATATATAATCAAAAATAATTTTGAACATTCCCTCGTTCTCTCTGACTCTCTCAGTTCCCTCCAGAAACTTAAATCCAGTCCTCTTCTTCATCCTGATGATCACTTTGTATGCCTTATTCGAGTGATGATAGCCTCCATTCAAAGCTCTGGTAAAACTGTAACTCTGATTTGGATTCCTGGACATGTTGGTATCATGGGTAATGATATTGCGGATGCCTTGGCAAAACAAGGAGCGTCCAACCCTGTTGTTACCCTCGTAAACCACATTCCCTTATCTGACATTTTTTCCATCATCAAAGAAAGATCCCGCAATGTTTGGGCAGAGTATTGGCACATTGCTAGTCAATCCAAGGGAGCCTGCTATGCCTCAATACAAAGGACTATTCCATCAAAACCGTGGTTTCAGCAATTCCCTCATTTTTCCAAAAAAGAAATTTCTTCACTCATTCGAATGAGGATCGGACATTGTTCCGTTCCTTCCCACCTTTTTAAAATTCACGTCCTTGACTCCCCAGATTGTACATTCTGTGGTCTAGAAGTGGGAACTTTAGATCACATATTTTTTGGTTGTCCCTCTCTAAACAAATATCCTCTCTTCTATCAAGCCTTAACTAAAATTGCCTCCCCTCCATTCAACATTTCATCTCTTTTAAGTCTGAACTCGACTCCAATTTTCATTATAATTTTGAAATTTGTGTATTTAAATAAAATTAATATTTAAATTCACCTTTCATTTCTCAATAATTTTAAATGATGGCCAAGAACACCCTTGAAGGGTGAAAGCCAGAAATAATGGAAAAAAAAAGACAGAACACGTATCATGTCCAACATACACACGGCTAATAATTCCATTCACCCGGGTACTTTTAAATCATTCAAAAAACTGGCCCTTAAACATTATTGGCCCGGCATGTATACAGATGTTAAAAAATTTGTCGTAAATTGTCTCACATGCAAAGCCTATAAACATTCTACCAAACCCTCTCTCGGTTTTATGTCTAAACCAAAAAATACAGATAGACCCCTTCAATCGTTGAGTATAGATTTAATGGGTCTGTTTTCCAAAAGTTACGACAGCAAGTTACATATTTTAAGCGTTGTCGACGTATTTACTAAATTTGTCTGGTTATTTTCACTAAGAAACCCTACTTCTAAAGCAATAATAAACTTGCTAGAAAATAATATTTTCATTCCTTTCTCGGTACCAAGAACGATAATAATGGACAACGGCCGGCAATTTATCAGTAAAGAATTTAAAGAGTTCCTTGCTAGATACGGTGTACCCGACTTATACTATAATAACTATTACACCCCCATGAACAACGTAGTCGAACGGTACAACCAAACCATCGGAACCTCACTTGCAATATTAGTGAATAACGATCATCGCAATTGGAGTAAATACCTACCTATCATACAATCCGCTCTAAACAGTTACGTAAACCTAGCAACGGGATTTTCACCTTTCTTCTTACTACACGGTTTCGAACCCATATCACATGGTTCAGATTACTCCCATTCACTTTCGCCATCAAATAATAACAATCAAAACCCGACCGATGCACGCGCTTCCAACCTACAGGAAATGATCGCTATTTACGACTTGGTCGCGGATGCCTTAACGAAAGCTTACTAGCAAAACGCAAACAGGTATAATCTCCGTCATAAGATTGTACATTATAAAATCGGAGAAATCGTTTGGGGTAAAAATAACGTTCAATCGGATAAGAGTATGTTTTTTTCAGCAAAATTGGCAGCACGTTTCGTCCGCAGCAAGGTTATAAAAAAAATCTCAGACACCGTCTATTGTCTAGCGGACATGAACGATAACTACATAGGAAGATTTCACGTGAAAGATATAATTAAATCAGAATCCCCTTAAAAAAAAAAAAAAAATAAAATACCATAAACGCCTCGCTCACTTCAATTTTAATTTCCCCACCTTTTACCACGATAATGATTTAAATAAAATATAAGTGTCATAAGCATGGTACGGAACTTAGCTTTTTCATAGTATCAAATCGTATGTATGGTCTCTGGCAAGTTTGTTTGTCACATCAAATAGAGGAGTGCACGCCTCGAGATGAGACAAATTGACGTTGGCTATCATGCATTACGTTCACACAACCACTGCAATAAGGACCCAATTGTCAAGCGGTTTGTGAATCTTAAGTATACTATTTATTTTTTTCTTTCTCCCTCTTACTCATAAATCTCACTTCAATAATTTACAAATCGACTATTACAAGCTTAAAGTTTTATAATGGTTTACATGTCTCCCATAACCAGTTAGAAATAAAAGAAAAGAAACGTAAATTAATAGTAACATAAATAACTTTAAAAGACATGTTGGCGCTCAATTTTTTTAAATTTTTCTTCTACCCCACCACTTTCCCTCGTAATTCTCATTATTTTTAAACGTAAAGACATAATCACAGAAGTGATAATACCCGGACGTGACACGAAGGAGAATCTTGCATACGCTGATAGACTGTTTACTTTGTATAATTAATAGGTATTGAAGATTAGTCCAGAAGGACATTTTCTTGTCAATGTTATGCCTAATTGTAATCATAAGATTATTCAAAATAAATATACAGGGTGTGATGTTTTGAATATCCACATAAATAAACGATAAATAATAAACGAACGTGCTCCAAAAAAATTTTTTATGGCAGCTAACAGATAAGATTTATTGACAGGCGGGCTTGAAGTGCATATGTTCCCACGGGAAGGAAGAAAGAGATCTCATGGCAGTCGGTCTTTGAACTTGAGTACATTGACAGCTCCGTGAAATCGATACAAATCAGAAGTGAAGTTGAGATTACAGTGAATTAGTGAATTCAGATGGTGTTAAGAGTATTGTGGAATATTGAATTAAAGTGAAAGATTTTTGATCCGGTGTTTGTGTGAAGTGAAAGTGTGTTAGACTAAACGTGATTTCGTAAATATGTAGTTCAAACTAAGTGACTTACTAAGTGACGTACTGAAAACATGGAAATGATAAAAATAATGATTGCGTTTTTAAAACAGAGTGAACGTATTTAAAGGCGGGAAGTGTTTAATCGGGCTAGGTTATTGATTTGGCGAGATGGCATTTTATCCACGGAGACCGAAAACCAGAGAAACAAATATATCATTAACTGTGGGTTCGAATCCTGACAGATTAGGGAGGTACAATTTTATTTACAGGAATATTTAATTACCCTTTTAAAGTCGTAGGGAGGGGACCAAAATTGAACAAATTACAAGGATTTCGCTAAAAGGAGAAAATGATTAATGTAATGGAATGCCGGTAGGGAGGGGACCGAAAAACTAAACTGATTTAGCTATGTAGAGTGTAACCAGGTAAGCTTCACGCTGAGAAGGAGAGGTGACTAACTGGGTGAGTTTTTATATTATTTATTAAATTTCAGAGGACCCTTTTAAAAGACGGATACAACCGAGGTACAGGAACTAAGTTTACGACACCTGCCGCCCAAATAATGTTATCATTAAAAGGGATGTGCTAGGCGAACTGTCAATCAGCTGTGAGCGAGAGACGAGTCAACGACCTTTTCATATGTAGGCCGATAACTTTTGTTTTGGGGGAACGCCTTGGACCGAGGGTCATAATATCGAGAATTTACCTACCTGCCGATCCGTTATTCTTTTAAAACATTACGAATCAAATCATGACGTTGTCCCTGCGGTAGGTATTGAATCGCCGATGAAATATAAAATACCTATTACAAATTAGGCCAACCAATATAAATTTGGCAACAACACTGGCGTACAATTGAAACAGCGAACACTATGAGGCCGAGAGGCGCGGTGTACAGTCAGTCAAAGGGGAAGTTTTGCTAGCGTATGACCGCCCGAATAGAAAGCGTTCGGATGCAACCAGACAAAACAAAATGAATACTTTTCTTCTGTTATTTGACTTTCTAATTTAATACTTTTCATTTATTGTTTGACTTTCTAAGCTGCGAATTGGGATGCACAAAACAAATCTAGAGTCAAAAGAGGGAGATGATAATCTCCGAAATAAAACTACCAACCGAACAACTTTTCTCAACAGGTACCTTTCGAGAGGTAGGCAGCCTCTTTAAATTAAATGCAAAAATCAAACCAATTACCCGTTTATACCTACCTGAGAGGATAGGTATTCAATAGAAGTTACCCATACCTAATACACGAGGATGCTAGTAACCTCATAAAATAATTACTAGAACCAAATATTAAAGTACAGACAGTCCTCATCCTAAATTTGGCATTTCGAGTAGACCTTACATATATCTCACATGATAATTGGCTGAATGGGTAGGCACACAACCTATCGTTAAAAAGCAGGCTAAATGTCGACAAGATCGTCGTGTGTTATCTATGTTATTGACCTAGAAAGGGATGTAAATCCCCGACGACGAGGGAGTTACAACGTTTTCTAGAGGTGGCACGTAACTTAGGACCTTACGTGTCACATTTTCGCGACTAGATTCGTGACAAGGGATGTCATGGTTTTCCTCTTCTACACTCAGTAAAGTAGTTTTTCCTGGAGGTGTATGAGATTGGGGCAATTCTGAAATTGGTGATGAGACCTGGTTTTCTTTATTCTGGCGTGACGGTTGCCGATTTGGAACAAGGGGAGACCCGGCCGGTTGTGATATCCAGACACGCAGATATCGATCGCCTTGCTCAAATTATCATCCATCGGTTTTGTTTGGTAAAGAGGAGGAGCCAATCTTAACTTGAAAAAAATTTCATTTCCTTTCCTCTCCTTCCCCTCCCAAAATATATACATGGATGGCGCCGACAACTAACACCATAAATTTATCGTATGTATATCACATATATAAAATCTAACACTTTATTATATTCACATTACCCTACGATAGATAGAATCGCGTAGCTAGTTGGGGGGAGCAGGCGACTTAGAAGATAAGGTTTATAAAATGGCTTTAAAACACAGCGGTAATGGATTCAACTCACTCTATCTCAAAAGAACCAAGGGATACCACACATACATAGATAACTAGGTTTCTAAACCGAGAAACAAAAAACCAACACAACGTTCGGTGAAGCCTTTTTATACTGAACCGTCACGTGAAATGAGTACGTTCAAGGTCGTACGTCACGTAGACAAACTAGGATGTACACACTTGAAGGGGTGTGTAATAAAGAGAGAGGCAAGGGCTTGAAAGACGGCAGGGAGAACCTTCCTACCCCGGATATATACATAACCAAAGCCTTATGGAAAAGTTACCTATGGGACTTAAAGAAAATTTATCGTAGAAAGACGAAGGAAAAGTTTGAAGTAGAAAGGGCAGATCATTACAAGGGGTAACCCCCATCTCAGTCATAGGAAGTCCCCTCTGAATTTGTTATAATTGTGTATTCCTGTTATGCACAATTAATTAAAAGTAACACGCCTGTCAGGTGTTATTCTTACCTTGATGAAGTTTTATTGTTGGCTCAGTATAAGCCATTGTGCCTTATTCAGTTGACCACCAAGACGAAACAGTAGATTTCGCTGTTTTGTTTTACATGAATAAATTGTTTTATTACGTTTAATAACGTGATACTTTTTGTAATAATTCCAGTTTATTAAAACTGACAATTAAATTGTTTTATTACGTTTAATAACGTGATACCTTTGCGTAATAATTTCAGTTTATTAAAACTGACAGTTAAATTGTTTTATTACGTTTAATAACGTGATACTTTTTGTAATAATTTCAGTTTATTAAAACTGACAGTTAAATTGTTTTATTACTTTTAATAACGTGATACTTTTTGTAATAATTTCAGTTTATTAAAACTTACAGTTAAATTTTTTTATTACGTTTAATAACGTGATACTTTTTGTAATAATTTCAGTTTATTAAAACTGACAATTAAATTGGTTATATGTTTAACCTTTATTGTATTGATAACGTTATATCATTTCATACGACACTTTCAGTTCCTTAAAAACTATCAATTGTATTGTTATTATTATTTTATTTTTTTTTGTTTGTTTTTCTTTTTGGTTCTTGTTGAGTGGACAAATCGTCCAAATAACCAGTTTCACGAGACTCAATGTTTATAAGCGACCCCCTAGGTCACCTGTTTTCCTTATTAGCAAAAAAGTTTATTTTATGATTCCAATGTATAAAAAACTCAGCAATGGCGAATTGTTTTTTTTGTAACAATTTATAAACCTTAGTTTATAAAATTTAAAACAAATTATTGATTTTCTTTTATCATTTTCAGTATAAAAAATTGTTTTTTTTGTATAATTACACCGTACTATCGATGATTTCTAGACCTTAGTCTGGTCAAATTCAAGTAGTAACACTTGCTCAATTATTATTAGCTTTATTCTTATTTCATGTTGTTCAAACTCTATAAACAAACAAATAATAATGATAATCTTAGGCTCATACATTCGTCCATGTCATAGTTGTATAAGATAAATTATTAATAATTGTTATTTTCATAACAAAACTCAATTACGATTTGTAAGGAGTTCCCCCTTTTGCATAATTTCTAATTTATAAAATTTCAAATATAGCCACATCACAACCTAATTAGTTAATCTTTTTGCATTGTAATACTTTCTCACCGCTTTCAGCGCATACCATCTCACACATTTTTTTGGGTGGTTTCATTACAACTTTCTCACTAGTTTTTATTATTTAAAAATTATTATTTCCCTTAATAATCACATTTAGATTCTAAACATAAAAAGGGACACTCACACCTTCACATTTATATTCTGTATTCTGTACTTACCCGTAAGTTAATTATAAGTAACATTTAAGTTTTCTTCTTGTTTATGTGTTCTGTAACTAGTTCTTTTCAATTAACTTTTGCTTTAGCTGGCTCTTAGGCAATTAACTTCTAGTTTTGGTTTAGGTATTGGCTCTAAGGTAGGTGAATGTTTTTTTTCCTTTTTTTATTTTTCCGAAAAAGGGGGATAGTGTAATGTATTAAATTCAACGGCCAACGGAAGACAGGAAACCCCGCACCCCCGCTCTCTCCTGGACCCCTGCAAACACGTGCCCACCATATATCATATACACTCATCCTCTCTTCAAATCTTACAGCAAAATATAAGATCAATTTCCAAGAATTTTGACGAATTCTTGCTACAACTTGATAATATTGGAACCTCTTTTCATATAATTATTCTTACTGAATGCTGGATACCAAAAAATTATGCTCCTAAAATTTTGAAAGGGTATGATCACTACAGCACTTCAATACATACTAAACAAAATGATGGAGTTGTTGTCTATACCAGAACTGACCTGATTGGTTTATCTGTCAAGGAAATACAAGTCAGCGGTGCAAACTGTTTGCAAATAACTCTCAAAAATGACACATGTATCTTAACAATATACCGTTCTCCATCCTCTTATAATATTTCACCATTCCTAAAATCAATTAATAACTGTTTAACTGAATTATGTAATATTAAAAATTGTATTATTGCTGGTGACCTCAACATAAATATTCTGCCCACAAACGAACAATCTCAGTGCCAAGAATACTTAAATACGCTCACTTACCATGGATTCCAAAGCACCATAAACACTCCCACACGTGCTACATTAGACTCCATTTCATGCATCGACCACATCATGGTCAAATCCAACTGCCCAGTAATATCTATTGTATATGAATCTACACTTACCGACCACTACGCCACTATTCTTTCCATACAAACATGCAACAGAAAAGACAAACATAAAAACACAACAAATAAGAAAAAAATCATTCAAATCAATTATGATTGTGTTCGTCAATCTCTGATGAGTAAATCATGGTCAGAATTACTTAACATTATAAATCCAGAAGACGCCTGGACGTACTTTATCAATTACTTACAGACTACCATTAACGAACATACAAACATAATTATAAAACATATACCAAATAATATTTTACCAATTAAGCCATGGATTAACCACACTATTATTAAATCTATCCGTAAACGTAACAAACTCCACAAAAACGTTATTAACAATCCTTATGATATACAACTTCGAAACTTTTATAAAAGATATAGAAACATTTGTACCCAAATAATAAGAAAGGCTAAAGAGATATATTACAAACAGAAAATAGAAAACTGTAATAATGATCCTAAAAAACTTTGGAAAACACTTAAAGAAGCCACCCACTCTCAACCTAATCCTACGAATGACTTAAAACAACTAAAAGTAAATGATAAAATATTTAGTTTTTCTAGTAATCCCGATATTATTGTTAATCATGCAAATAAATACTTCTCAAAAATAGGTGAACAACTCGCAAAAAATATCGATGTAAACCATACCAACTCCAGTTCACTAAACTGTAATACAAATTTGCCCAACAACTTGCATTTTAGTCTAAAACAAATTTCAAATGAAGATACTAGATTGATCATAAACTCATTAAAAAACTCGTCTTCAACTGGCTTGGACGATATATCAAATATTGCCTTAAAAAAACTTGTATCAGAAATAACCACTCCCTTAACAAATCTTATTAACCTAAGCATCCTAAAAGGCCGATTCCCCGACAACCTAAAACACGGAATCATAATCCCAATACATAAAGGAGGCTCTAGAGCGGACATAACGAACTATCGTCCAATTACATTACTAAATTCACTATGAAAAGTCTTTGAAAAAACTATTAATAATCAACTAATTGAATACCTTGAACAAAATAACATACTATCACTCAACCAGTTTGGATTCAGGAAAAATAAAGGCACCTCCGAAGCCCTGGCAACAGTTACCGATTTTCTAAATGAAAACTTAGACAAGGGATCAAAATGCATATCAATATTCTTAGACCTGTGCAAAGCATTCGATACTATCTCTCACTCTAAACTTTTACAAAAACTATATTGGTATAAATTGGTGATGAACTTACTATTATTAGCGATTACCTGTCAAACCGAAAGCAAAGTGTGAAAATCAACAACTGCAATAGCAATCAATTACCAATTAGCTACGGCGTGCCTCAAGGAAGTGTTTTAGGTCCTACCCTGTTCTTAATATACATAAATGAATTATGTAATCTTCAAATAGATGCCAAAATTGTAAGTTTCGCTGATGATACGATTCTCCTCTTCAAATCAAGCAATTGGAATGATGTATACATAAAAGCTAACAGGGGCATAACTGTGGTTAAAAGATGGTTAAACAATAATACACTAACAATGAATGTGACCAAAACTAAATACATTGAATTTAGTATTAATCCTTCCTTAAGAAACCCAGAAAATCAAATTAAAATTTGTGCTTGCAACCTGACAAATCCGATAATATGTGATTGCCCTTATTTAGAACAGGTAACTAAAATTAAATACTTAGGTATTATTTTTGATAGCAATTTAAAGTGGAAAGAACATATAACCTCTACAGCAAACAAACTTAGAAAATTCATTTATTTTTTTAGACAAACTCGCAACTTTCTCAACCTAAGCCAGCTCAAAACAATCTACTATGCACTTTGTCAATCTTTAATAGAGTATGGTATCATAGCATGGGGAGGAGCAAACGCTGCCGCCATTGATCCAATATCTAAAGCTCAGAAACTTATAATAAAGATTATCCTCAAACTACCAATCACAAGCAGTTCGGATGAAATCTTTAGGAAAATCTGTGTTATGGACATTAGGCAACTTTATGCCAAAAACATACTAACATACCTCTTCAAACACAAAACTACTTTTGACAATATCCAAACTGCTCGTGATACTAGAACAAAAGGACATAATTTCTTACAAATCCCTTTCGCTAAAACAACTTTTGGCCAGAGAAATTTTAGATATTTTGCAACAAGGCTATATAATGCTCTCCCACTAGCCATTAGACTGAACGAATTTTTTCTGAAATATAAAACAGACATCAAATCTTGGATCATCAGCCAAGACAGATCCATGATAAATTTCTTTATAAAAATCCCTTCATAAGTATGTACTCCAACTAGATGCTGATTAACAAATGTATCATTTATTATTATTATTTATTATTTTCTATCTTTTTCACAATGTCATTTAATGTAGTGAAATATTTAATGTATCAAAAAATATGTAAACATTTTTAATGTATCAAATACGTCTGTCTCGACACAGGTTTATCCTAGTGAGACAGACATCGAAAAAAAAAACCTGTAAAAGAAACCTTATATTGATAATAAAAAATAAAAAATAAAAAAAAATATTCAACGGCAAATAACAATAAGATTCGGACAGGAAACCCCTCCACACCGCTCTCTTCCGGACCGTCGCTAGGGAGCCAAAACGCACGTAGGCCATCGAGGTTATAAAAACAAAGCAGTGCACCCGTTAACGACAGTTAGGCACAAAAGCCCGAGGAAGTAGGTCACGCGGAGTCGCAGCGATATTTCGACTAGCGCGCGAATTCTAGATCACACGTTGTATTTAAAACACAACTCTACTCCCTAACTCCCGCGCAAAATAACAATAGACCGGTACGGCTTTCCAACAACGAGTGCAAGTGAACACAAGACAAGTGCTTAAACGGTACAAATAGCAACAAGCTTGTGCAGTGATGAACATTTTACAAATACCTAACTAGTCGGACCTCCCGGACACAGTGCCGGACAATCCAGCCTGCGGCTTCAACACCGGGCTAAGGTAGCCCCAGGCATCGCCACACCTCACCACGGATTCCACGCCGGGCTAAGGTAGCCCCAGGCATCGCCACACCTCACCACGGATTCAACGCCGGGCTAAGGTAGTCCCAGACATCGGCACACCTCACCACGGATTCAACGCCGGCCTAAGGTAGCCCCAGGCATCGCCACACCTCGCTACGGGTTCAACACCAATCGTCTACAGCTACCAAGTAATGTACCACGGATTCCCCCTTTACGTCGTTAACATTCTTAAACGATAGTAGAGCCAAACTAGGTAGGATCTGTATTTGTATACCTGTCCATAAAATCAACAATATATATATATATACTTCAATGTCAAAAATCACATGTTTCTTTTAACAAACCTGCCCTACTAATACAATGATACTGGGTTGAGGACTGCACCCCTGAAAGACCGAGCATAGCCGCGGAGCAATTGAGTCATCCGATTCAGAGGTAAGCCAGTCAGGTTTGTAGAGGTGAGAACTTAATATTGAAAACGTTACAACGTTGCCTGTTTTTTGCCAAAATTCTTTTAAGTCTTTGTTCTCAATTGCACCTGATATTTTGTCCATTTTTATTTGTTCCGCTGTTTTTTGACATTTTCTTAATTCAAATTTAAATTTTCTTCTCAGTATTTTTCTATTTTCTGCCAAGGGACCCGACCGGGGTTTTCCATTTTCAATCCATCTCATAAGTGCATTTCGTGATGCTTCATAATGAATCGATACATTGTCGTTCCATCCAGGAATATGTTTGGATGTGGTTCTATTATGGATGTGGTTCTATTACATCCAGGAATATGTTTGGATGTGGTTCTATTATGTTTGCGCCCAATTTCTAAGACGTTTTTAGCGGCTGTACTTAACGACTCTACAATCCTCCCATACAGTTCGTCTATGGTATATTTATAAAATTTATTTTTGTATCCTGACTTTTTACAGAGTTCGACCCCGCTGCTGCATTTAATTCGGTTTGTTAAAAATGATGCAGTTGCAGAATAGGACATGATCTGCAAAGTATTATGTGCTCTCCATTTTACTGGATCTAAAGCCATCGGGGAAATTTCCTCCGTTGCGGTTATACCTGTTGTTTCTTAACAAATTGACATGGGTGATCTGTCCAGTCAACATCGTAATTTACCGAAATATTTTTTGTCATCTTTTGAATTGTGGCCTCTCCCTCTATATAGTGATCTAACCAGCTTGTTGTGTTATGTGCATCACTAACATATGTGTAAGAATTTCCATGCATTTTTATCAATGTCGATGCAGTGATATTTGTTTTCTTTGCAGAATGATAATAAATCTTTCCCAAATAATGTTCTGGGATCGGCATTAAAATCACCCATAATAAGGCAGTTCGTATATTGTTTATCTTCAATAAGTTAATGCAGGTTTGCCAGGCAGGCGTCTTGAAAATTCGGGTATGTTATCATTGCAGAAAGTTGGCATGTAAACTGTGAGAACGCACAGCAATCCTTTATCCAGCTTTATTTCTATTCCCGATAACCTATTGTCATTGCAGTCGATAGCCTTGGCCCTTATTGCGCTCCGCCACAATACGCCCGTCCCACCGTAAGGACGCCCTCTAAGTATGCCGGTGGATGTATCTATGGCAGATGTGCCCAAGCTTGAAAATTTTGGGTGTATTTCTGAAAGATAATTTATGTCAGTGGGTAATAGATTCCATACACTATTCCTTCGGGCCAAAAATCTTTCTCCATAAAAATACTGATTTTCTGCGCGAGGATTGTTATTTTGAATGTTTTAAACGGGGTCGGTTTGAATGGTTTGAGCCATTCTACTTCTATAAAAGATTGGTTCTTGGAAGTAACATAGTTTTTGAGGTCATCAGCACTCGTTTCTGTTGCAAATCTTGAGGCATAGATTGCCGTTCTTAGAGGAGCTGCCTTGATCATAGATATGGGCCCTGTTCCCTTGTGATTTTTATTTCCTTTTTGTTTTTTCACGATTGTAAAACCGGTATTATCGTTGTTTTGATAATTCCGAGATGTCTTTGTATCGGACCGCGGGCCGTTGTCTAACGGTTTCTGGGTTTCTACGATTGATTTATTAGCTGGTGCATTAGAGTACGTCTTTTGTTTGGTGTGCGTACCAATACTGTCCTGTGTGTGTGTCTCCGTCACCTTGACATTAACCAAGGGCATTTCTTCGTTACGTTTAGGATTATCATTTTGTTTATTCACATTTATTGATTTCATCTCGCTCTTCAAAAGGGTCATCTGCTCTCGTAGCTCTTCTAGATCATTTTGTTTGCTCATTTGTGCCTTTATGGTAAAGAGTTCAGTTTTTAAAGACACAATATCTTTTAAAAGTGAGGTTATGTCAACTGAATCAAAACAAACTGGAGGTAATTTGTGCAGGTTTTTAGCTACAAAAGTTGGCATATCAGTTGGCTCGGTTTCTTTTATTATTTTGATCATATCATAAAGGTTCTTTACTTTTTTCCATCGCCCTTCCTGGTAATTCTTCTGTCGTCAACCTCTGAGTACAGGAGATCTTTCGATAGTTCCACCTCGTCTTCACTGAAGTGCGTGGAACAAATTTCTACGATTGACACTTCATCAAACACATCGACCTTATTGAATAAAAACGCAAGAAGTTCGTTAATAACGTTTTTTCACATTTTTTCACTTTTTCCGTCATTGTGACATTAAAACTGAACCGTCCGTGATTGTTGCTGTTAACAACTGTAAATAACTTACCACTATATGTGATAACTCTGTTATCAAAATAAACGCTTTTAACCATGCTACATGATTGCAACAATAACATTTGGCTGTCATCAGTTGTTTTGTTTTGCTCTATCTAAAATTAATTTTTTACCATTCTTTTTTGTTTTCTGGCAAAAAAAGTGTAGTGTGTTATGCCTTGAGGTTTCTTCTCCCTCCTGATCTTCCAGGAGTCACTTTTCGCTGCTGATTTCCAGATATTTATAAACTTTTTTTACTTCTGTCTTTTAAATTCCTATCAAATAGCAAGAATCTTTCAATCAAGCCTGGAGGTGTAAAAGCCGAGGGTCGCTTCCGAATCTCCGTTGAATTCCTCTCAGGGTCAGCTGCTAACAGTTTCATCAAAAATATCTTCATTTCATCAAATTCAAAGTTCCAGGCATATATCCCTACTTTCAATGTCACTCGCATGGGCCTGGTCAGAGGTATCTCGACCGATCTGTCCATCGAAGAAAGTCTGTCTTCACTTTCAACCCCCCCCCCCAATTGGCAATCCCATAAAATCCAGGAGGCTAAATTACAAGGACTCCTCTGAGGGTATAAATTCCTGGAAGCCCTCCCAATCTGTCGTTATCACCTTTGAAGGTCAATCTCTTCCCTCCCATATATATTTATTCTTCAACTCATTATCAGTTGAAATGTAAACTCATCCCACCACTCAATGTTTCAATTGCTGCCGTTTTGGTCATACCAAAGCTGCATGCAGATATGAACCCAGATGTTTTAAATGTAGAGAAAACCACGCAGCTGACCAATGTCCTTCTTCCTCCTCACCCAAATGTTTTAACTGCTCAGGCTCACATACAGCTATCAACACTTCTTGCCCAGAACAATCTCGCCAAAAAAATATTAAAATTTCTATGGCCTCTCAGAACTTGTCTTTTCTGCAGGCTTCTAAACTATTCCCGCCTGTGAAAAAATCATTTGCTGAGGCTTTGTCCAGCAACTCCTCATCCAACCCTCTTCCCTCTTCTACAACAACTTCTTCTCGTTCAACTAAATTCACATACAAAAACGCTACCTCTAAACCGGCTCCTGGATACGATCAGCAACAACACAACTCACTGCTCTTAAATCCCAATGGTTCATCTCTTTCAAATGCCACAAATGGGTGTGCAAATAATTATAATCCGTCCTCAATGAACTCTCTAAAACTTTCTGAAAAACTCTCCCAAGACAATTCTTCATTTATCCAAACTCTTATTATGCTTCTAATTGACCTTATTTCTTCTCAAACTAATCTACCGTCCAACGCTGCTATTATTATTTCCACATTAAAATCATTTATTCAAAATATCTCTTTAAAATGTCAGAATATTTCAGTGGAATAGCCGAAGTGCTATTTCTAACAAATCTGATCTCCTTAACTTATTTAATTCCAACTTTATTTCTTTGGCTGCTATCTCGGAGACTTGGTTTACTCCATCCACCCACTTTAATGTGGGAGGGTATTCCTGTCTCCGCGACGACCGCCCGGAAAGTTCGGGCGGCGGTGCTGCCCTTTTTATTAAAAAATCCATATCATTTTCCCCAATAAATAATATCAAACCCCCCAATGCTGACTTCTAAATGGTTGCAGCTAAAATAAAGGACACATCCTTTATTTCAGTGTATCTTCTCCCAACAGCCCACTTCAATAAACAAACTTGGTTGCAAATTGTAAGTCAACTAAGCCCTCCTTTCTTTATATTAGGCGATTTTAATGCCCATTCCCCCGTCTGGGGTTCAGCTTTCTCCGACTGAGATGGTCGAAGTGTGATGGATTTCCTAGATCAATCCAACCTTTTCCTTTTGAATGACGGATCTCTTACTAGGATCTCACGACCCAGCACAAACCCCAGTGCAGTGGATCTCTCGATATGTTCTACTAGTCTGGCTTCTCTCTCCTCGTGGGTGGTGTCCCCCGACTCTTGCTCCAGTGATCATTTCCCGATCACCATTACTTATCAAACTACTTTCCAATCGGACAAGTCTCATATTTCGACAAAGATTAAAACGAAACACACCAAATGGGATGAATTTAACTCTCATATGGACAAGTTCCTACTAAATTTACCCGCCACCGATATATTTTCCGTCAAAGATGACTATAATAACTTTAAATCAATGCTCATAACTGCAATAAATAAATCAAATCCTCCCCCTAAAACTAAATCTCTCAAAAAACTCCCTCCAACTCCCTGGTGGGATGAGGAATGTTCCAAAGTAGTAAGAATTCGGAAAGCTAAATCTCTTTCCTATCGTTACAATATGACTATGGAGAACTATCTAATATACAAAAACGCTGAATCCAATGCCAAAAGGGTATCGAGGTCAAAAAAAAGATCCGGGTGGTACAACTTCTGCAGTTCAGTATCTCCGAACACTCCAATTTCGGAAGTTTGGTCTATGATCCGAAGATTTCGATCCTCTTTCAGTTCACCATCTCCTCGAGCGTCTCATTCTAAATGGATAGATGAATTCTTGGACAAAATTGCCCCCCCTTCTGTACCTCACTTAGATGAAATAACGCCCATCTACAATACTCCTATGTCTAATCATTGGCTAGACTCTCCATTCACCTTAATTGAGCTAAAAAATGTTTATCAACAGTCAAGGACTCATCTCCAGGCAGAGAGGTATACCTTACAGCATAATCAAAAATAGTAATGAGAATGTACTAAACCACTTCTTAAGCATCATAAATAAAATATTCCAGACTGGTATAATGCCTGATGACTGGAGTTGTCAAATAATCATCCCTAGTTTAAAAACAAACAAATCACCAAATTCTGGATCCAACTACAGGCCAATCGCTCTTTCATCCACCCTCAGTAAACTTTATGAAAAATTAATTAAAAACCGATTAGAATTTTTTGTCGAGAGTAAACAGCTTCTCTCTCCATCTCAATTTGGATTTAGGAAAAAAAAATCCACTCAGGATAACCTTGCCATCATCAGCACTGATATTAATTTATCAATTTCTAAACAGGAAGTTTGTCTTGCCGTCTTTATAGATATAGAAGGCGCCTTTGACAATGTTTCCATCCCAATCCTGAAAAAAAAACTTCTAGGCCTTGGCCTTCCTCCCATGTTTGTCCAATCTATTATTAATCTATTTCTAGATAGAATAATTTTCATTGAACTTCCAGATATTCATCATTCACATCCCTCCTCAAAGTAGGTCTGTTTGGAAGGGTTTACCACAAGGCGATCTATTGTCCCCCTTACTGTATAATTTATACACATATGATATGCATGTCACTATTCCCCCACAAGTAAACGTTATTGAGTTCGCAGATGACATAGCTTTCTTCTTATCATCCAAAATCATCCCTCTCGCTGTCAAATATCTTAACGAAGCCATGAATGCCCTTTTTTTTTTTGTATTAGGCAATTCACCCTAAAGAGAGTGCTTTGTGCCGATTGGGATAAGATATATGGTTAAACTGATGTGAATTATCTATAAGGGGACTGGACATATCATGCACATGGCTCACGTTAAATGGTTTTGAACTTTCAATCCAAAAGACTCAGTGTGTCACCTTCTCAAACCGCCATAAAAACCCCCCCGTTCAAATTTTATTTAAAAATTCTCCAATCTCCAACGCTTCTGAAGTAAAATTTTGGGAGTAACATTTGATAGGAATCTTAAATGGTTTTCCCATATTAATAATTTAGTTATTTAATGCGAAAAAAAATTTAAATATCATCAGATCATTATCTGGCGTTTGGTGGGGAGCTCACCCTACTTGCATTAAGTTGCTTTACAATGCACTTATTCGAAGCCATCTCGATTATGCCTGCCCACTTTTTAGTACTGCCTCAAAAAATGAAAGAAAGAAAGAAAGAATGAAAGAAGTGGGAACTTTAGATCACATATTTTTTGGTTGTCCCTCTCTAAACAAATATCCTCTCTTCTATCAAGCCTTATCTAAAATTGCCTCCCCTCCATTCAACATCTCATCTCTTCTAAGTCTGAACTCGACTCCAATTTTCATTATAATTTTGAAATTTGCCTCTTTAAATAAAATAAATATTTAAATTCACCTTTCATTTCTCAATAATTTTAAATGATGGCCAAGAACACCCTTCAAGGGTGAAAGCCAGAAATAATGAAAAAAAAAAAAAAAAAAATGCTACATCAAATGTACCGGACCTGCATCTGATGTAACATGTTGTTGAGACCAATACGTATTATTTTTACAGAATTGAACCATTGCCATTGTCATTTGTTCGTAAGAAAACATGATTATTTGATAATATTATTTATACAAACACATTCTTCCGAACATATGACAGTTGCCTCTTATAATATTAATTATATTCCAATCTCATAGATAAACATTTAGGTATAGGTATGTACTCACATTCATACTATTGCTATATGTACCTTTACAAAATGTTTTAAATATGTACCTTTTTTTCCATAACACGGATATAAACAATTTTATAATATAGAGACATTTATCGTTGTTTCCTTTTGTTCAAAGATTGAAGTAACACTTCTGATCATACTTTATACATTGATATCATGTTCCTATATTATAAGACAAATTTATAGTTTATTTAAATATGTAATAAATAATACTTAGAATAATCTTCTTTAAAATAACACAATCATTGACATCTCATGCTCCGAACACTGTTTGTAGATGCATTATTAAAAAATATATACAACTGGAAATAGATTCCTACTTTTTTATTTTATAATTAGCTTATGCTTAATTTCTTAACATGCTCCGACAACATTATCGTAGATGCATTACCATATAAAAAGGTTTAGACAAGTTAAATAATAAACATTTCTGTCAAATATTGTAATACCATTTATTGTTTTTAAACATTAAGTATTAAATGCACCCTGTTTGCAACTTTTGGTTTTGTATATAGATAAAACACTCTTCACGGTTATGCATACTGAAGCACATCTGTTTTAACATCTTGTTAAATTCAATAATAATTTACAGTACGAAAGCAGATCATTCAACATAACAAATAATTTCTCGGATGAAACATTCCTTGAGTAGTTACAATAATTTTAGAATCAATACAACTTATGCTTCTGTAAACATGTCATAATTTAATGCTATTTTATACAAACTTTTTTCATAGACGATGGATGGAATTCAGTTCATTGAAGTAATACCGAACATTTGTAAACGGAATTGTATACATCTGTGTAACTGTATATTATGCCATAACCTTATGTGTATTTAGCTATAAAAATGTATATTTACCATAGACATATGACTATGTCTGTGATATTTACAAATGTTTGTAGCACAGAGCCATGTTCACGTTTAATAATAATAACTGTATTGTAAATGTTGAACAAACTATGAACAACATGTACATGCCTCTGTACTATAATACACCTAATAATGTACTAATAAAATACTTTAATACATCTAATAATGTACTATATAGAACTAGATTGTATTACTAAATACGTTAGTTTTAGAAAACTTAGTTGAAAGTTAGTCATATATTTCACTATCAGTGAGTTTTCACCACAACTATCATTGTCGATGCAGTAAATGCTCCAATGATAAATTATTACTTTTACTACCTATAAAGACTACATTTTTAAAATAACATACAGTTTGTCGATGCAGTATTTACTATATGAGTATTTACTATTTACTAAATATTTGGTCCAATAATAAAACATACAATTTTTAGATGCAGTACATGCTCCGAACATGTAATTATACCAACATTTTTAAAAGGTTTATTATTTAAATAGCATAAATTTTTTTAATTTATAAATAAAACACTCTTGTACTTTTAAATAATGTTATTATTAGTTATGTAGGAATTTGTTCATTCCAATGCGTTCACAAACATATAAAGATATTGTAAGTTTTTAGATTCTCACGGCCAAAAGCATTTTTGTTGTTTGTTTTTGGGGTGTTATGCCGTGTTGCGCTAACTCCTTCTTTAGCCGACGTTTCGGACAGCGTTGCAGTGTCCATCATCAGGGCAGATCCGGTAGATCCGAAGATCTTCGGATCTACCGGATAGATATACTAAAGAAGGAGTTAGCGCAACACGGCATAACACCCCAAAAACAAACAACAAAAATATAAAGATATTATTCATAAAAATAACCTTACCATATACGATATATCTTTCTGAACGCATAGGCTTATGATATTTTACGATGATGTCACATATTAAATATTCTGCATATTGTATAACTAACGTCATGCAATTTATGTAACATTTTTTAGAACCCCTAATTTTTTTTTCTATATATCGTTCACACTGGGGGGAGGTATGTAGATGTAAGAACTGGCAAATAACTTTAAATGATAATTTTTATATTAATTTATATTTTTAATAATGGAAACATATTTTTATGGATCGCCACCCGAAAACGGCGCTCTCGGCACTTCTCGCCGACGGCAGCCATTCCTGTTTCTCACGTCCGCCTTGGCAGTTGCCAGTTCTTAGCTCTTCATAAAACCCTTCTGATAAAATTCGTGTTGTAACTAATAGTGTACCGTACTTTCAATAAATATTAACGTAATTATCCAACTAAATTCTTTACATTATCACAACCCTTTACACTCAGTACACATTAAATGGACAGCGCTATAATAGGTAAGAGAATAGTGCCCCATAGTATAATTGTTTCCCTCCATTAGTATTCTGGGCAAAGAGGAATACATATGGTAGTTAGTCCCAGAATTTCTGCACTAAAATAAATTCTGACTTCTAGCATTACGTTGTGGAATCCGAAAGCTTATCAATTCTAGCAATACCGGACTATAAACTTAATCATTTAGAATTTTATATAGAAATACCAAGTCAGTGAAAATTCTTCTGTCTGACAATTTGAGCATATTCATATAATTTAACAGAGTGTTGTAGTTCAACATAATTACTGGAATACCTATTTTAAAATTTATAAAACGTAAGAATTTGTTTTGTATTTTTTCAACAGCTTGTACATGTATATTATAATGTGTTCTAGACAGGAGAATTGTACTCAAGTTGACTTCTTACATAGGCAAAATATAACAATTTAATAGACTTTATTGTTAAAATTTCTGGTTAGCCTAGTTATAAATCTCAACATTTTTAAACCCTTATTAGAGATTTCTGTTATGTGGTTAACAAAAGAAAGATTTGTTTGAAAAGTGATGCCTAAGTCTTTGATGTGTGTTAATGTCTCAAGAGCATTGTTATCAATGTTGTCATCAAAAATCACTAGATTTTTTATTCGATAAAATATAACTATTTGACATTTTGAGATATTTAAGTGAAGTCTATTTTCACTACACCAAATTAATAATTTGTTGATGTTGTCTTGAAGAATGTTGCAAAGGTAAATATTTTGAATAGTTTTATAAATTTTGAGGTCATCAGCAAAAAGTAAGATAGATACATCATGAAATATTTTTGTAAGATCATTTATAAACAAGATATATATAAGAATGGGGCTAGGTGTGAACCCTAGTTGCATTATTTTTTTCCGACAGGGAGGATTTTATTCTAACAATTTGTTGTCTTCCTGTAAGATAGCTTTTAAACCAGGCTAATATATTGCCACGTTTACCAAGCTTTTCTAAAAAAAAACTAACTAACTAACCATAACGCCGTTTCCCCGCAGGGGTAGGCAGAGAGGACGGACCGCCAAACAACTCGGTCTTGGCACACACTTCTTGCCTCATTCACATTCATACATCGTCTCATACATATTCTTCTATTGTTCTGAAGAAAAAAAAAATAACATTAACAAAGCTTTCCTAATTACCAAATGAGAATTTTATGGGAAATTGTATCAAAGGCTTTACTAAAGTCAGTGTATTATAAAGATATTAATATATACCCCGACACTGCGGCAACAAGATGAAGGTTTTAGTTCATCATCAAAAAGTACCCGTATCATCGAAAATGTATTCTAACATCACTTTATCTGCTTTGGATTATGCTCTAATTCCAAAAATCACAATTCTTATTATATTTTATCACACGACAATTTTTATTGCGCAAAAGTATGATATTTACGTATGTCTTGTATAAGTTTTTTAGAGAAGACGTGTTCATGTAGACAAAACAAAACAATTTATTAATTGATTTTGTGTTTAGTTGGTAGAAATCCATTTAATTTTTAAAAAAATTTAATTAAAATCAAATTTAATAATATAATTATTAAGTTCTGCAAGTATTTTTTGGTTTTTGTTATTGTTACAGCTACAAAAAAAAAAAAAAAAAAAAAAAAACAAAACAAGATCATAAACAAGAACAAAAGAACAAAAATAGTTTCTGCATAAATACTCTTTAATATTCAAGATAGTAAAATCGAATAGAACTACGGTAAATCTGAGTTTCTTTTTCTTTAAATAAAAACAACCGAACCGAACAAAACAGTAGAAAATATTCAAAAGAAAAAGAAAATATAGTAGAAGAAGGATAGAAAAGAAACTTGATAATGTTTCTCCATAGAATATAGTGTTAAGAAAATGTTACAGAAAGAAATGAAACCTGAGACAGTCTGTTCCCAAGTACATAAAACTGTGATTCAATGTGTATGGTATAAAATAAATAGGGTAATTCCTTAGAAACCGCAAACATGTTAAATGAAACTAATTAATACAAACGCTTGAAATCTCTACCGGCTGAACCAATATTTGTTCATATTTCAATATTCATTTGTGTTCTGTGGTCTTGGTGTTTAAGTACATTTATAATTATGAAGTGAAAAATTAGTAATTTTTTGAAAAATATACATAAATTTTTTTACCCTGTTTCGTTTGTAAATACAACTCTAAGTTTTGAACAAAAGGACCACCAAAATAACCTATATATTATTACGCTAGCGTCTGGACGATCTAGGCCCTCTGATTGGTCGAATTCAAATCGTATGTTTCGGGTAAATCCCGAATAGGGGGTCTGCAGGCAAAATTCGACCACTCTGCCCCTCTGGCGGTACAAGAATGAACAAATGACTGGCGCGAATATTTAAATATGTAGCTAACAATACGCAAAATTAATTGACCATTAACAAGCGTTTAATAAGAAGATTTCTTCTGGAAGCTTATCACTTTGCTATGGTATTATTTATTTTATTAAAACATAAATAACTTTGTTTACATCACTTAATTACATACTACCTCTATATGTTACATGAACGAAGTTTATCTCATCAGGAGTAGGTAAGTATACGTTGAAGTCAAAAATTAAATATAGATTACAATTGGAAAGAAGAAGTGTAAGTAGGGGGAGGGGTAAGAGTGGGCCGAGTTTATCAGAATTAGGAATTACAATATCATTAGATGGGAAAAACCAGTTGAGTGGGAAAATATTTAAAAGAGGGTTTATAAAATGATATTGTAAATATATTTGATGAAGATATTAATGCGTTACTTTTTGCAGACGATTTAAAAATATTTAAAATAATCAAAAGCGCTGAAGATTGTATCTGTCTACAAAATAATTTGAATAGGTTAATTAATTGGTGTTCTCTTAACAAACTTCATCTGAACATAAATAAGTGTTATTCAATAATATTTTACAGAATAAATCAACCAATTATTCATTCATATAAACTCAATCCTTACCTCTGTCGAAGAAATTAATGACCTGGGGATAACTTTCGACTCTAAATTAAACTTTATATCGCATATAAATAATATTATTAATAAAGGAATGAAAATGCTAGGCTTCATTCTTCGAAATTCCAGAGGTTTCAAGAATATTTCAACATTAAAAATTTTGTATACATCCCTGGTTCGTAGTCAAGTCGAATATAACTCCTCAATCTGGTCCCCCCACTACAAATTACATTCAGATTCAATCGAAAAAATTCAACATAAATTCCTAAGACACATTAATTTTAAACTCGGTATTCCCATTGAAAATATAAACTATAATTACTTGATGAAAAATCTAAATTTATTAAAACTCTCAGATCGAAGAATTATATCCGATTTAATATTTATGTTCAAAATTGTAAATGGTAGTATAGACAGTCCTGATTTAATTAACCTCATTGAATTTCATATACCCACGAGAGCTACTCGTTCTAAAATTTTGTTTAAATGCAACAATATCAGGACTTAGTATTTCAAACACTCGCTTGTACCTAGGTTGCATGAAGTTAGTAATAGATACGCAGATGTGGCAGATCTATTTAACTGTACGCAAGGTAGGTACAAGAGGGCTATGCTATCAAATCTTTTCAATCAATATTAATTTAATCTAATTCTACCTTATTTGCACTATAGAAACTTATGTACTTGTGTCTCTTGTTTACTTACTTACTTACTCTCTATTGTCATTTCACAATCAAATGCCACATATATTTGTAATTCTTTTTTTTAAATATTTCCACGATTTTAACTGTGACATGTTATCATTGTTTATGGTATATTTATACCGTTGATATTAAATAAATAAATAAAAATTTGCTTATTAATTATATCTGATTTTATATTGATATATTTTTTTATTTCTAAAATTTCAAAATTATTTATTTGCGATGCTTTATATCCTGTGTGAAGTATTTTAAGACATGAATTTTAATCAAGTGTGATCATTATTCAAAAGATAATCAAACTCAGATTCACTATTTCCATTTAGAGCTCCGAGATGTTCTTTAGTTCTGACTTCATCCCTTTTCATACTAGTAATTTGGTTCTACCTTTGTAAAAGAAATTACAATCATCCCAATTGAATTTATAAACTCGCAATTTTTTTGTTTGATTTTTAATGCTTCCGATTTTGTTGTCCGGGTTAAATCTTCCCGATAGGAAAAACTAAACCCTTCCACTCACTTTTCCACAAATGATCAGCTAGTCAATCAACACTATGCAAGTGCATTATATAAGTAAAATAAATACAAAACAATACAAGAACAACAACACGTCAACTCACCAGAGATCAAATGGGAAAAAAAATTCACCGACTCCAGATATTTTCATATCAGAGGGTTCGGCTCGGTAGAACTTCTAACAGGGCCTATAAATCCTACTGATCCCTCAACATAAATATTTAAAAAATCTTTCGTTATCCTACATGTATTCAAAATGACCGACTTTTGCATCTTTATATATAAAATTTTTGATAGATCTAATACGCCTAAATTTTTAATGAGAGAGCTAGGTATAATGCCAGTAGCCGAAATAACGAATGGTAATATTTGTATAGTCTGAGAATGCCAAATTCTTTTTTATTTCGTTTCCTAAATCTGTGTATTTTCTTATTTTTTCATTTACAGATTTTTGAATGTTACAGGAATTTGGAATAGCGACATCAATGATATAATTTATCTTTTTTTAAATTTTGTCATGTAAAACTATCTCGGGTCTATTATGACTAATCGTTCGGTCTGTTAGTATAGTTTTATCATAATATATTTTATAAAATTCGTTTTCTAAAAATGAATTTGGTTCGTATTCATAATATGGTACTATATTACGGCAGTCAATCAAGTTATGTTTAATTACCAAATTTTGGTGAATTATTTTTTAAACTTGATTGTGCCTAAATGTATACTCGGACGGTGCTAATATAGAACATCCCGATATAATATGTTCTATAATTTCCGGAAAAGCCAAACATTCTCTACACAAATCATCTATTTGATTTGTATCTTTGATTATATGCTTTCTATAATTTTTAGTATTAATGACTCTATCCTGAATGGCAAGCATAAATCCTTCTATTTCTGCGCTCAACTCTCCAATACTCAACCATTTGTTAGACGAAAATTTGTCAACATACGTTTGGTTGAGATAATTGAAGTGTTTTGCGTGTAAAATTTTATTTGACCAGGAATCTAATAAATCCGAGTTGGGGTTTATAAAAATGTTGGCATTCTCGTCGTATAAATTTAAAGGTGTAATATTTCTATCTGCCTTGCAAATTATTTTGTGCATTTCTGAGCTATGAGCTTTTCTATGGAAAAAAGTTCTTAGCATTTCTACCTGATTATGTTTCAAAGAAGTTATTTTGACTACACCCCTACCTCCTAAATTTCTAGGTAAATTAACTCGTTCTATAGCTGAATTTGGATGATGGCAATTAAACTTTGTTAGCGTTGTTCTAATTAATTTTTCTAAGTTATCTAAATCTGTATTAGACCATTTAATTATGCCAAATGAGTAGGTTAATAGAGGTATTGCCCAAGTATTTATTGCTTTTACTAAATTTTTAGCAGATATATTGCATTTTAAAATTTTCCTGATCCTAGTTTAAAATTTAATCCTAATATCATTTTTAATACTAGTATGGTCTAATCTATTTGATTGTGGGTATCCTAAATACTTATAAACCTCATCCCTTTTCATACTAGTAATTTGGAAATTTCTAAATATACTCTCGTCCCCATCTACAATTTTGCCTTTCTCTATATGGATCGTTCTACATTTATCTAAACCAAAAGTCATTTTGATATCATCTGAAAAGTTTTTAATTACCTCGATCATTTTCTCTAAATTTTTTTCAGAATTCGAAAATAATTTTATTAATTATTAAGAATATATTTCTTCATTTTGTTAGTAGTGTAAAACGCCGGTTAAATAGTACCAGTAATGTTTTTATTTATAATTTTGAAATATCGTTATCCACAAATAGTATTCTACGCCATTGTTTATTCTATCTTTATAAATAGGGTAAATATACCATTTGAAGAGATCATTTTATTTCTTTATTTTATTATTTCAACTATCAATTTATTAGAATAACCGTTATTAAATGCTATTTGTTTTATGAATATATTGTTTTATGGTTATTCGCTATTTGTATTTTCAGGTCTTAAAATACTTCACACAGGATATAAAGCATCGCAAATAAATAATTTATATTTTTAGAAATTATAAAACGTGTTAATATAAACGCAGATTTAATTAACAAGAATTTTTTTAATAAACTTTCCTTTAAATATTTTCCCACTCAACTGGTCTTTCCCATCTAACGATATTGTAATTCCTAATTCTGATAAACCCCGCCCAATCTAACCCCTTCCCCCTCCTTCCATTTCTTCTTTCCAATTGTAATCTATCTTTAATATTTGACTTCGGAGTTTACTTACTCCTGATGAGGTGAACTTCGTTCATGAAACATGTAGTGGTTGTATATAATAAAGTGATGTAAACAAAGTTATTTGTGTTTGAAATAAAGTTTAATAACATTACATTATTTTATCTATTTCCGTTGTATGTCATTGCATATGTACGCAATCAAATGTAAACATTATATTATAGTAACCGGTCGGTGGCCGAGTTAACATCGCGTTTGGGTTCCACCCAGGCGTATTGTGTTCAATTCCTCGGCTGGCTTCAAAGTCCTCCATCACAACACAAGCAACATTTTCAGCTTACTGTGGTGGTAGTAGGAGATTTTCAAATATTGTCAGGTTATTCGCAACCCGGGAATGTTTGTCTTTATAAAAAAATATATATATATATTTATTTATTGGACAATTTGTATAGCGCCGCTTTTGTGAGATATCACCACAGGGGCGCTATATTCACTATACTCACCCTCTCTCAGTGAATTACCTTATATGTACCTATTAAATTTAACTGTTGTTAGTATCACTTAAACTGGGCGAAGCCCAAGCGGAGCGGGTTTTTAACTGCTAGTTATTATTATTTACTTATTTACAGGGGCAGACATGAATATCTTTGGGATATTATGTATCTCCTAAAACCACAGGATCATTACTTTTACACTTGGTAAAGTTCATTAGGTTCATTTTCAAGAAATCTTCAATTCGTCAAACTGTCTTTCTTTATGGCGTCCATTAACTCACGTATTAGAGGTAAGGAGAGCATAGGTCATTTGTTTGAATAAGTTTTTTTGCCCGCTTTCGTTTGTAAACATACTCGTAACTCTATGTTATGAACGAAATGACCATGAAACAACCAATTATTACTATTTACTTATTAACAAGGGCAGACATGAATATTTTTGTAATGTCACGTATCTCCTAAAACCACAGGACTGTTATTTTTACAGTTGGTCAAGCGTTTATTTTCGATAAATCTTTAATACGTCAAAATGTCTTTCATTCTGGCGCCCATTAACTCACTTATTAGATGTAAGGAGAGAATAGGTCACTTTGTTTGATTATTTTAGGATAGGTTAACGAACTTATATTATAAAAAAATTATAAAGAAAGGTTTGTACCTCGAAATGGTCCTTAACGATTTCCAAATAGCCGTAAGCTACGTAGGCTTTGCGCTTGGAGGGAACGACCTTAGCGGGGAGGAGATCTCCCCTATGGTTGGCCCTGCCGGCGTAGATGGGGGACCCATCCTGGTCGCGTCCTGCTAAGACGGCTCCGGGGAAGTTGCAGTTGGAGCCGGAGGCTTTGACCCAATGATAATCTGAGAAACCAAAACTACAACAATTATTTGATGTTTCCTTACAGAGCATTTATACCTTCGACACACTGTAATAATCTACACAATCCAGGTTCAAACAAAATTTAGAGGAAAAATAAATAAACTTAAATTTCCGTTCACATATCGGTTGAATCTCATCAGTTTTTACTTTAATGTTTGCAAATGTATCACATATTTGTATAAAATATATTAACATTGATATGAACCCCAACGATATTTTTTTATTAAACGACAATATTCACATTCTTATTTTTTAACTGAGATAACATCTATGTGAAGTGAAATCTGGTGAATTTTATAAAAGCTCGGATGTCACGTGCACAATGATGTATGGTTAAAATGCTAGTGGAAGGTGTGCCGCAACAAAACATCCTGGTAATAGAGCCGAACCTCTCACTCTACGACCCAGAATATTGTTCGTATGAAATATTCGTATTTAACGTGTTCGCTACTGTTAGGGAGTTCACTGTACGTACATTCCTTAGAGAAAACTGCCACTGAACCTTGATCACTTATGGTCTTTTAATAATAGGTTTCCAGAAAATAAAAGCTCTGAATAATGGCTTGTGGAAAGCTGTTCTGATAGCACTGCTTGTATGACCTCTTTGAAAGAATTTTACAGTTTTCACCATAACTTACCTTTTATTTATATTCAATTAAAATCAAGGGTAAAATTCGGTTTACGGGAGTCACTCGAATAACCGAAATTGAACTTGATTAAGACTAATTTAGGGCTGGGGAATCCGCATCTGTAAGAATTTGGGGGGGGTCGGCACTATTAACTGAGTTATAGGGTTTTGAAATTTCGTACGCGATACATAGAAACCATGTTTTATTTATCAATTATGACTTAAGAAAATCAAATTAATGACTATTTAATACTTTGACATTTCAGAAGTGCCAACCAAAAAATAAAAATATTAAAAAATATATATATATATTATTATTATATGGCAACACTTACAGATTCGGATTCCCCAGCCTTAAATTAGTCTAAATCAAGTTCAATTTCGGTTATTCGAGTGACTCCCCTAAACCGAATTTATTCCAAAATCAAATTTAATTATTAAGTTCTGCAAGTATTTTTTGTTTTTTGTTATTGTTACAGCTGTTTCGGCTTTCAAGGCCATTTTCAAACTGTCAGTTCGTCAGCTGTCAGCTACGAATTCAACACAAAAACATATAATAATAATAAATAAATAAATAAAAAACTTACCTGTTTAATACTCGGTTCTTTTTTTAAATAGCATTTATCAACATTTGCTGATGAGCTGTTTTAATAGAAAATGTTTTACTTAATAAATCATTAAACAAGTCAAACGCTGTATTTAGTCACTTCATTTGTTTTTCTTTCATTGAATTTCAGTTGTGTATCCAAATTTTAATTGCAACAATACAGGATCTAACGCTGAACTCAATTCCATAGTGAATCGCCTACATGTACTTGGTAATAAATATGTTTTGGATGAATCTATAAACATTGCTAGTTTATCCTCATACAAACACCACTTTATTAAAACTGTATGTCAGCGCTTCTCTGATTGAATATAACCAAATACAGTTTTAAAGTATTAGTTTATCCGGGATTTATTGTAAATTAATTGTTTATATATTTATATATACATATTGTTGTATTGTATTTATAATAACCATTTCTATTATTCTCTTTTATGTATTTTATATTTATATTATTTTTATCTTGTATATTCTGTATTTATAATAAGTAAAACAATTGTTATTCTTTTGTAAAAGCCGCTATAATCGGCGTTAATAAATAAAAAAAAATAAAAAATAAAATAAATAGAATTTTATTCTAAGGATGTATGTACAAAGCGTAAGGTCCAAATTTTTTCTCCTCGTTACTAATCCGGTTAAAACCGTGATTGCAGGCCCCTAACGAATGAATTTATAGGTTTCCTGATTTTTTTTAAAATAAGAAATATACTATCGTGATGTCAGAAAACGGGTTCATACAAATTCTTATATTTCATAGCAAGGTGCATGAACACGTGTTCCAAAATTCAGGGAATTTACCAAAAGTTTATCAGGTAACGGCTTGCAATCCCGGTTTTAACCAGATTACTATTTATTTGAGGCGTCCTATTATTCGTCCATATTCTCACACTCCTACGTAATAATTCTTTGTGCTTACAATTAATAATTATGTCCGGGATTGCACTTAAGGCGATCCAATACCAAGTAATGCAAAATCAGATGTTTTTGGTTTGAAAATTTGATTGCTTATAAATACTACACATGCTTTAATTAAATACTGCAAGTAGAACACATCTTGGCCTTTGAAATAATCGATCATTTTTTTGATAAGACCTTTTATAAGCCTAGAAAAAAATAAAATATCAGGCCTAATAAAAAACTGTCTAGTGCAAAATATCCCATTTACAAACCCATTTTCGTATATTTTTTATTGTATAAGGTGGGAAATTCATTTTTTTATTTGATAATTGAAGGAAATTTTCATATATGTACCAGAACTTCACAAAATAAAACAAAATATGCATTTTCGCGTTGTTTATTTTTACACGAATATTGATCGATTTTCGGGGAGGTAAACATTGAATTTGCCATTGTGAAATAAACTCTATGCCGTCTACGTAAGGGTTACACGCTTTTGTATTCAGTTAACGCCCAGCGCTGGCGCTATGAAGACGTTCTTTATCTTAGTGACGCTCTGTTCTCTAAAATTTTTCAACTAAAATCAGTTTACGTGTAATCGTTTTTTTTTAAATTCCTAGTTTTATACAATGGGGAGGAAAGATATTAAAAAACTGGGTACGCTCAGTGGCCTAAAAAGAAATAAAAAACATGCTGGAATGTTTGGGTAAGTTCAAATATTTTTTTTCATAATTATACCTAGAAACAATAACGCAAGAAATATTTGTTTATTTTACGTTATGTTTACAAATCAAACATAAAGAATAATAACAAATATACATTGCAAAATGAACGCACGATAAAATAAGTTACAATCATTATTTAAATATACAAAAAAATTATTATAAATCGGTCATCATCGATTATCGAACACGATTAGACTATTAGGTAAGATATACTCATGGAATAGGAATTAATTGTTATTTTTTCAATGTATGCAATGTCTTTTGTAATGTAATGTATCTAATTTTTTTTTACAGTCCTCTACGTAATCTTTCCGTAAACAAACAATTAAAAAATACTGCTGTTTCCGAGGGTTTTTTATCTGTCAATGAAAATGTACAAGTAAGTATTTTTTTACACCTAATTCCTAACTATAATTAGGTATTGTAATTTATTTAATTTAGTCGATTTATATGATAATACAATTTGAAAAACAACCATGCAATAATTTCTTTGCCAAAAATATGTAAATAACGCAGCTGAACAAAACAACGAGTAAAGAGTGTAGAGTGTAAAACCAATTTCAAATTTCGCGCGCTTTTTCGTACCAAAGCGACGTACAGTGGTAAAATTTAACGAAATTTGGGACGTATTTGGTATTAAAGGTTCCAAGCGTTAAGTTTATTACTAGAATTGTTATAAAGTGGTCATTTATTGTCAATTTACGCATTACAGATTGCTTGTGTTTTATTGGGTAGTTACGTTAAAAAGAAAACATTTTTATTGTAATTAGTTTTTTTTTAGTTTAACATATTTATGTTTTTATATAAAAGAAATATATTTTTAAATAATAAAAAAATAAAATATGTTTATTACTAGGGTTGTTATAAAGTGGTCAGTTATTGTCAAATCACGCATTACAGATTGCTTGTGTTTTATGTTTTATTCTAAATGGTCAATGCAGGTTTTGGAATTGTTCATTTTTCGAGTGAGTTCATTTATAAGGCTTAAAAAAAGACCATGATAGTCCTTAGATATTTTTTTAGGGATCACAATTATCCAGAATAATTATTTAAATCTCCAATAAGACAAACTTTTGATCGATAGATTGATACCGTAGTTGATTCGTTTCCAAATAAAATTTTGAGACAATTGGCATTTATTATTGCGATTTACTTCACCTCGGCTTTTATTTCATTTTTATGTTTATAATTTGTCTTTGCGTAGCATTTGGTTTATTTTAAATCAAATTTGAGTAAGTACTTCATCCAACAAATTTCTAGACGTGGAGATTTTTAGTTTATTAAGTTAAAACACGGCTTCGCTACATTCCGTCCATTATTTAACTGTTAACAAAATGTTTGCTTTAATGAACACTTCTCCTCCAACCAAAGCGAATGATTCTAATTCTGTATTGAAAAAAATTACCGTGATGTTATTGGAATGTTATTCCTATTATGTTGGTATAGATAACCTACCTTATATATTTGGACCCACCTAAAAATTTACTTAATAAAAATGATTTAAAAATTGTTGCATAATTTTATTACTCAACCTGTAGAAATTTTAAGTAATATTCTTTCTTCAAGACCCGCATTAATTAAACCCTTCCTTCAACCTCTTCCTTAATCCGCCCCGCAACCCTGCCCAACCAGTGGCGATATAAATATATTTATATATATATATATATATATATATATATATATATATATATATATATTTATCTCTACAGACAGAGGCGCTCTTGTGAGAAGTCACATAAAAAAACGAAGAGTTAAAAAACAGTTTTTGTGCCTCCTATAAAATTTGATAAATGGAAGAGTTGTGCATTATGCCGATATTATATTTTACCGGATTTTTGACAAATTTTACCAGTGTGCGTTTATGGGCGTAATTGGGCAGTGGCGTTCGGCTTTCTCTGATTGGTTCTCAAGTTTCCTTTAACTTACACCAATAGGCCGAGCCCCTTCCAAATTCGAAGGCCACCTGGAATATCACATCGCCAAGACGTAACCGGGCGTTGATTTTTCCATACAAACGTAGTCCCCATTTATCTTTCTGGATTTTAACCCTAGAGCAAATATTTTTTTAACATAAAATAGATATTGGCGACTTGCGTGTCGATACGTTTTGTTTTTTTTTGATAAATTGCTTCTTATAGAAGTTATGACCTTCCAAAAATCAATAAAATTGCCTGATTTAAACGCAGTCAAAAGACGTTCAGTCTACAAACTAGACAATATATTTTGAAAAAAAGCAAAACGGTCCGACATAGAATAGTTTCTTCTTATGTAGTTGGTAAAAAAAATTGAAAATCGGTTAACTTTTGGAGGAGAAAAATGGGGAATACAAAACCTCGATTTTGAAGATTTCATTTAGGTATTTGTGGCCCGAGCTGCATGTGTCCCTTTCGCTCAGTATTCGGGAGGTAAGGGTCGGGGGACAGGGTTTAGATAAATACGTATGTATTTGTGCGAAGTGATGTCACTTAGTCATAAATCGATATTCGATATTCTAGTGTTGTGTTGTCCCGAGTAATCGATGTTTTTTTATTATTTTTTTCCGTTTGGTCACTTTTGTGTTTGTTTGGTGAAGTATTCCGATATTCTTACTTTAATTTCATATGTTTACTTAAAATAATATCTGTAAAAAAAACATCCGTTACGGCCAGACCAACTCCGAGGTGATTTCGTTCCGTATTGCCAATATGGATACAAAACACTCAAATGGATAATTTTTTTAAAAATAACTTTTGGGTAACTAGCATAATATTATAATTCTTCAATAACCTATAATGCATATTGTTATTTTATTTATTTAACTTCTATTTCGACAAATAAATATACAGCAAAGTGATGTAGCGTAGTATATCGAATTGTGTCGGTGCACTAGTTTTGTCTTTTCCCGAGTTATTGATATATTTTATTAGTTTTTTTTTGGTTTAGTGACTTATTTCGAGTATACCATACTTGCCGATCTTACTAAAATTGGACCAAATTCAATTTGTATACGTCAAGTACTATAATAATTTTCAATTTGGGAGGTGGTTATGGGTACCGCCGCCCGGGGAACCATTTATTGGATAACCTCTGTCATAGGTCACCCCAAGTGGTTCGCTACGTTTGGTGACTTGAGCAGGGGTGCTCGGGTTCATGGGGGTGAGGATTGTCCGGGTCTTGGCGATATATGCATCGGTCCGCCAGTTGCGTGGCAGGCCGGATCGGGAGAGACTGGATGAGGGAGACTTTTTGATCTCTCCAGCCGGACTATTCCGGAACATCGCCTTGCACCGCAGTGGGAGGTATGGATTCATATGATGGTCATTCATGAAGACATTGACACCCAGATTCCTACCCACCCCTGATGCCTTTTTCCTTCCCAGGACTTTCTTTCCTCAAAATACCCTCCACACAGTATCCCCAAGGATGACATAGGCCCTGAGGGGATTTTTTTCCCCCAGGGTCGGCCGTATATCCTCTCTCCCTTTGAGAACACTAAGCTATATTATCTATAAGTAGATATAGCGTATTCCATCCCTACGGATTCGAGAGGCAGGCTGGAGTGATCAAAAGGTCTCCCTCAACCAGTCTCTCCTGATCTGGCCAGCCACGCATTATGTGGGCAAAGGCATCCCTCGCCAAGACCTATACAAAATAAGAATAATTACACAATAATAAGATTCGTTCTGGCGTGGTCGAGTGGTAAGACTCGACTCCCAATCCGAAATTCACGTGTTCGAACCCGGCGTGCGCAAATAAATTTTATTTGATTAATTGGTCTTATTTCACAATTAATTAATTAAAAAATGTTTCAAATGAGATTTGCTTATATTGTCTTCAGTGATTAAATGAGATTTTTTGTTTGTTAAAGGTTTTATTGTACAAAATTTTAAATGTTTTACAAAGAGATAATGAAATTAAAACAAATTATGGTTTAGATCTTTCTCTCGCCGGTAAATTTCTTGGTATGCGACCGTCAATTATTTCTGGTAAAAAGCATTGGTGGTAGAAGTCGTCCAACAGTGGTTCGATTTTTTTCCAGATTGAATCGTCCCTCTCAATTTTTTCATACAGTAAACCTTAGGACTCCACACAACAAAATAACAGTAATTACGACGAGTAATATGTAACTGGCCTTGTACTTGGTAGAAGTAATTGTGATTCCGTTTTAATGTTAAAGCATTATCTTCAAATTTACAGTAATCCTTTTGTTTAATTCCCTCTTCTGGTGACATATGTGCTATATTATAAGGGCATTTAACTTCAATTATAGAATCCTCACCGATGAGGCCATCCGGACTTGCCGCTAAAAAGTTTTTGTTTTCATCGATAAATAGTCCACAGGCGGATACCTGTAATTTCGTTTCTTTTGTAAATTGCTCTATTGCTTGGTTTTCATTTTCTTTCCCGTAATATGTGGCCATATTTCCTTTAAACGGCGAGTACAGTAACGAGTTTAATACTCTCGCTACTGAAGTTTTTGGCCGCAGCTTACATATTTTTCCAAAGTTAGATGCTGTTAACCTCTTACGCCTTTCAATTGCCCACAAATTATTATTGCTTTGGCCCTAAATTCGGATCATTAGTATACTTCTTCGACTCGCAATAGTATGATGAACATTTTTTATGGTGTGTGGAGTCCATCTCCACACAAAATCTTATGCAGCGTATTCATTTGCGAACCGAGACTCGAATTGTGTAGTACTTGCATATTAACCCCTTTGGCTAATTTGTTTGCTTTTTTTGAACAACTCATACAGATCTCATAGAAATCGTTATGTCTCCCTTATTACCATCGTTATAAAAAATAATCTTAACTTTGTTAGAAAGAGGAAACATCAAGCTTTAAATTCAAATCTAAAAGTTAACCAGAAAATAATTAAAACATAGGTAAACCTTTATAAAAACAAAGTTTCCGATCGCATTTGAAAAAAAAGTAATAAAACCGGGATTTTTTTATTACTTATTTTTACATGAAACGACAAAAAAGTTGGCGACAAGGTTTATTTATTTATGTATGTTTATATCTTATTTCACGACCGTAGGGCTTTTGCAGACATTTTTAATACACATGTCTGTTTTCAAACATTTTTATTTTGAAACATGTCAATTCAAACATATAATCCACACAATACAATAAATACCATTTACATTCAATTGCCTTACAAAATACGTTCGTGTTTTTATATCAGTAATTTTAATTAGAAAAAACGTAAGGTGAGTTATTTTTAAAACATTTTATGTTTCATTATTTTTTTTTCGAAATTAGTTTATTTCGAATTATAGAATTTTAAAGCGTATTTCATCACCTTTCAAAAACAGTTTATAGTTTTCGGATGCGTTCGAAATATTCCATTTATTTGGATTTTATTGCAAAGCGAAAATATTTTGACCTTTCGACAAAACAGGACCAAGGCCTGTGGGTTAATACTAATTTTAAATAAAAACCAATGTGTCGTAGCGAATAATCAATATAATATGTAATATGTGGCAAACCGAACCATTATATGCCGAGACAAAATCAGTAACGGAGAAATAAGTTGGAAAGATAACCAGGGACCCAATTTTTATTTCAGTAGACAACTGTTCGCATGCGATAATTATCTACGTTGTCTATGGTTTTTCTATCATCGAGTAATTATCTACTAATTTTCGATAGAAAGCGTATTTTGGAATTTCTAATAGATAATTATCTATTACAAAGCAGTAGATAATTGGACTATTGGTTTTAGTAGTAGTTCAACTGTCAAAAAGTGTTACTTGTACGGTTTGCGTGTGTCGTATTTTTGTTAATTATTATAATAATGGTGAGTTTTGAAGATTTGACGCACATACAAGCGACCGAAGACATGGAACAGGCCGAATATTTAACTGAAAGGCCACCAAGAAATGATGCATTTAGTCTGAGTAATGAACTGTTCATAAAAAATTTTCGACTATCTAAACAATTGGTGCTCAAATTAATCGATCTATTGTCGCCTTTGATGAAAGAACCGTATAAAATCAAGTCTGTAGATGTTAAAACGAAGGTAAAAACGATTAATGATCCCCGTTATATGCAAACAAATCATTTTTTGTACTCAAATCAGTGATATGATAATAAAACATTGTTTTTTATCAGATTTTAATTGCGTTGAATTTATTTGGCACAGGATCTTACCAACATCCTGTTGGGTCAAATTACTACTTCTTCAACGAACAACAAAGTGAATTGAAAATTGACAGTCGTAAACAGATGTATATAGAAAAATGTATCAAATCTATGGAGTTAAATACACGGGTTACCATATAATAAAAAAAAATTGGTACATTTTTATGTTGGTATTAATATCGGTTGTTTTACATTATCTACGACGGTCGAAAATACGCATTTATCGAAACAGTAGATAATTTATCGTGCGCGATCCTCGCATGCGAGCAATTGTCTGCTGAAATGAAAATTGGGTCCCAGATAACAAAACACCAGATACATGTCGAAGGATGTAAGACGGGTGATGCGGGAGGTGGAGGAGGCGGGATGCGGGAGGGGCGGGAGTCGAGCGTAACATGCACACACACACTCTTAGTTGGTTGGGTACCTACACACCGATAGCGCGCTCGGTGAGCAGAATGAAATAGCAAGTGATTTTTAAAATACCTATTGTTCAAATTTCTCAGCGCCCGTGTTTCCTCTTAACATCGTCCATATCTGATGATGGTTGGGTTTGTACTTAGTTGATATTTCCTACTTATTTTTATTTTTAAATACAACTTTACTCTACACATATGATAAGTTTTTATGGGGTACTCCATCTCAATAAGAACTCTCAAAATCAAGTTTTTCATTTTTTTATATTTGAATGTAATATTTTACATCTAGATTATTTTATGTATTGTTTTGTATTTTTATTAAGCCCTGATTTGTTTATAAAATACATGTAATGATACTGCTACCCAGCTTTTGTCGGCCAAATTTGTGTTTGCTTTGACCGAACGGAGCTCCAGTTGTATCGCAACCACTAATGGCATGATGGAATAAAATGTTTTCAACTATTTCAATATGTTTAAAACATTTGTTTGAGTACAACGCGTTAGGTGATTTACCTTTACCAACTTTTTGGTAATATACATTGGGAGGTGAGAGAGCTGTGAGGCGTACCAGCAGGTCAATATCCTGACCAACGATTATGCGATTATGCTATTATGCAACGACTGCATTATTTTGAGATGACAACGAGTTTGGTGTGGTTAATATAAGAATGTCAGCACCCTCTTCAGCTTGTACTGTCGTTATGTGGGATCATGCAAATGAGGTTCTGAATAGGGAAATAATACTTGCATGCTTTCAAAAAACAAAACTTCAGCAGAATTTGTAACTCTTCCACCCTTTTAGTGCTTTTCTTTTCTATAGAATCTGGGTATCCATCGAAGACTACTACTCCATTGGATCCATAATGATTTTGTACACACCTGACATATTGATGAAAAATCACTGAAAAAGGTTGAGCACGACCCTATACAACTTTGTGCAATAAATATCCTCCATCAATTACGTGTATTTTACTGCTTCCCAGTTCTGTATTATATGGTAGAGGGTTGAATGATGAGTAAAATATAGACTTCGTTCCTTTGCTCATGCCTCCCTCTGAGAAAAGAGACAACGGGAGAGAAGAGATTTCATATTGAAAATATTCTTTAAGTTCATTTTCAGAACTTTTGGCAATATACATGTGGAATAGCATTAACGGATCTATTGCCATAGTCACACCCTGATTTTTGACACTGCTGGTCACCGCCGCAAGAGAAACTATCGCATCAATACGTGTTACGTCACGCCGATTGCTTCTGACAGGCCGTGTGCTAACCAATAGTATCGTCAGAATTTAAACTGTTTAAATCACACGTCAGCCATAACCACGGAAGGCCGTGAGCCGAGCAGTCGCACAAAAATCCCCGGTTATCTATCGGAATAATCATAATACGTATTTTATCACAATTTAATTTAAAATAACGAGTGCTAACGAACCACAATCCTGTTCCAGTGCTGACAGATGAGGCTCACCATGCAGATTTCACCATCGCCACCCGGATAGTTGATTGTGAATTAACGTTACGCATTGTGTTTTCGCATTCGCCTGTCACAAGCCATAGAATTCATTTATGCGTTATCTGTGTGGAATATATATTCCAACCCTTGTTCGTTCCTCGAACATTTTTGGTGCCGAAACCAGGGATCGAACCAGGGACCTTTAGATTTTTAATTATATTTATGCTTAAATGGATAGTGTTGTGAAATGTTTTATAAATTTTTAATAATAATCAATTCGAACAGTAATTAGGTAGGTACCTAGCTCTTGAGTATTTACGACCTACCGTGCATATAATTATAATAGATTATATTATTATCATTTCTTTCGTTTCGTTTCTGGGTACGTTTCCACTCGTGTTTATTTAAAATGGCCCCAGCGATTCAAACATTGCGCCGGAAACGGACATTAGCAAATAATAGGTTACTCAAGACACATGAAATAGCAAAAAGCGCTTTGCACGATGCAACTAAGTGCAACTTACTGTTAGCTCATTATACTACTCTGGAAAAGATAGTTCTTGAATTTGAAACGTCTCATGCGGAAATATTAGCTTTAGATGACACAAACGAAATTGATGAGGATAAAATTCGCGAAGCCTTTGACGAGATGTATTATCAAATTGTCGAAATTTACCAGGAGTTTACCAGTCAGCCTCTCGATTGTAAGACCGCGAATGCGTGCACAAACGTTAAATTACCAAAAATAAATATTTTTGTATTTATTTTTCCAATATTCCAATATTTTCTGGAAATGTCAAGCAATGGCCCGAATTTTACGACATGTTTAACGCTCTGATTCATGAAAACAAATCTTTATCCAACATCGAACGCATGCAGTATTTGTTTTCATGTTTATCTGGAGAAGCTTTATGGTTAATTCAGACATTTCCAGTACAAGGAGCTCACTACGTTGAAGCATATCAAAGATTAATCGCGCGCTATCGTAACGCGCGTGAACTCGCATTTACGTGTTGGCAGGAAATGCTAAATTTAAATTTTCCGCCCAACGATCATTTTGAATTCCGTCGCGTGTTCAATATATTTAATGAGGATTTAACAATTTTAAAGGAATTGGATCTCCCAACAGACAATTGGGACTTCGTGCTTTGTTATTTAATTCTGTCGAAATTAGATTCACCTACACGATGCGCATTCAAACAACTGCAGTCTCCTACCAAACTGCCTTCATATTTGAAGCTCAAAGAGTTTCTTTACAACAAATGCGAAGCTCTTGTACGAGACTTACATTTTACGATAGCAGTACTATTGACAAACCTCTTGCACGGAACTTTAATCAGGCTGCCAAAAAACGCACTTCAGCGCTTCTTTGCGATCTTAAGAAAGGACAGTCTGAAACAAATAGGTCCTCGAACTCCACCACTTATCTGAAGTGTTCCTGTTGCGGGGAAGACCACTCCATTTCCAAGTGCAAGGTATTTACACTCAAGTCAGTTCAGGATCGCCTACAGTTTGCTCAATCACACCGTTGGTGTTTCAATTGTCTTCATTCTTCTCATTATCTTAAAGATTGTAAATCTTTGTTTACATGTCAAAAATGTCAGCAAAAACACCATACTTTGCTCCATCGAGACGAAAACGCTTCTTTGGAAGATCAGCATCAACACCCCACGACGTCTACGGACCAGGAGACTTCTTCTTCCGACTCTAAAATTCAGGTCCCCACCAATTTAGGAGACAAGTCCATAGTACTATTGTCAACCGCCAATGTTGGCATTCGCGATTCATCCGGCCGTTTCCAAACCTTCCGCCCATTGATCGATTCGGGCAGTCAAGCTCACTTCATCACCGATCGTGCTGCGGAGCTCGTAGGTATCCCTCGTCAAGCCAGTTCTCAGAGAGTTAGCGGCTTAGGCCAATCTTCCGCCACCACGTCAGGAGTCATTCAATTAGAGATCGGTGTTAAGGGACGGGTTCTCTGTAATATTCTACAGCAGCACACATAAGCGTAACTACATTGCCCACTCTCCGATACAACGACTTCACATCATGGGAAATCATTACTTGGGTGATGTTGACATATTCAATACCAACTTGGCAAGTTTTGTGGATCATTTAAAACATTTATTTCAACAATACTCCTAAACACATCATTTAAACCTACAAATAGCTGTAATTTTCTGTTTTTGTTTCTTGTGTTTGTATGACTTGTTGCATAGCTTTTATCAAATGTAATTTTTTTTGTAACTTTTAAAGTATTTATCAAATTAAAATTATGTATACTATCAACCATGTAGAAGCCCTCTGGGCGTTAAATAAATAAAAAAAAAACATCAAGGCACTTACGCTGCCTAGTATCTGCGGCAACATGCCAACTGTTCGTCTAGATAAGTCATCGTGGCATCAGTTGAGTGACTTGCCTCTTGCCGATTCTGACTGTCACAAACCGGGACCGATTGATCTTCTTCTGGGTGCTGAGGTTTTCTCTTCTCTTCTGAGACCTGGTAATGTGAATGGTGGTCCACGTCAGCCATCAGCTTTCAATTCTGCATTTGGTTGGCTTCTTCTAGGTTCAGTTGGTTTGGACACTGCTCACGAAACGAAATCTTTCATCGTTACTAACGAGGACCGGTTCCACGAAGAGGTCCAGCGACTGTGGGAGTTAGACACCATTCCCCAGTCTTCACACCTCACTCCTGAGGAACAACTTTGTGAACAAATGTACTGCACTGACCACTCACGGGACGGATCTTCGGGAAGATACATCGTATCCTTGCCTTTCCGAGAAAGGGGAAGGGATATCTCTTTTCCAGGGTCGCGTGAGATCGCTTTACGCAGATTCCATTCACTCGATCGCAAACTCAGAGCAAATCCAACCTTACGTGAACAATATTCTGCTTTCATGACTGATTATTTACACAGTGGTCACATGACTCGTGTTCCTGGAAAAGATTTGCACAAGGGAAAGTATCATATACCTCATCATTGCATTCTTCGTCCAGACAGCGCTAGCATTAAGTTAAGAGTAGTTTTCGACGCCTCAGCGACGGATGTGAACGGATCCTCGTTAAATGATACCTTGCTTATCGGTCCAAAGCTTCAAAAGAACCTGCTGGAGCTTTTGCTAAAATTCCGTATACCATCGGTAGTATTTACTGCTGATGTACGACAAATGTATCGCCAAATATTGGTTCAAGAACCAGATCGTGCTTTCCAAAGAATATTTTGGCGTTTTCATTCGTCGGAACCCATCCAAGAGTACCAACTAAACACTGTAACCTATGGTGTCTCCTCCGCCCCATTTTTGGCCTGTCGTACTGTCAAACAGTTGACCAAAGATGAAGGTTATGATTTACCGCTAGCGCGTCGTGTGCTAACTTCGGATATTTACATAGATGACAATACAATACTTCTAAGCGTATTTACTTACTGTTAGCTGTTCTTCTTACGTGAAAAAGTTCAGTAAAAGAGTGATATCTTATATATGTGATACATCATTTTGTGGAGAAATATTCGTTTATTCTCCTGCGAAAATTAGTTTTTCGCTATCTTAATAATCTACGTGAATTTCAAGTTCTAAAAGTGATTTTGACAGTTGAGTTAACCATAGACACTTTTTGAAGTAGACGGTGATTCAAGCTGTGATAAATAAATTTTCGTAAATTCTTATTTACAATCAAAACTCAAGATGAATCCCCAGATATACATATCCAAAGCTACGGAAGCGGTAAAACAGATGCAAAACTGTATTAATGATGCTACAACGAAACTGAGCAAAGAACAAATGAGTAAATTGAATCCTAAGACTATAACTATATTAGGTGTAATTAGCGAAATGGCGGCAAAAATGGCTGAAATTTCCGGTGAAAATAGAATTTTAAGGAAGATAAACAATCGTGTTCAAATCTCAACTGTAGAGCATCAATCGAGAGCTGAACTGGAAAATTTTCCCCAACTACCACCTGTAAACTGTGTAGTAAACTGGGCATCCGAGTCACTGGAATGCGAGAACTAAAAAATGGTGGGGTGTTTATACACCCCAGCACTTCTGCTGAGGCAGATAAACTCGCGAACGCTCTGGCGCTTAACGAAGCGGGATTAAAAGCAACCACTGCCCCAAATCGCCTCCCTCGCATCGCCATCCACAACCTCCCTCAAGACATTTCGGCAGAGGAAATTATAAGTGCCGTTCATCTTCAATCTTCCAACGACACTGGTCTTTCTTTGGAGAACTTAAAATTGATCATGTCTTTTTCCCATAAATCTGGCCCTCGCACTGGAAACTGCATCCACATTTTTAGAGTCCCTCCATCTGTGCGTCACTCTTTAATATCGCGAACTAAACTTGCCATAGACTGGCAACTACACCGAGTAAGAGACTGGGTTGATAGTTTAAAGTGTGGCCACTGTCAATTATATGGTCACACAGCTTCAAAGTGCCAAACTGACTTACCTACCTGTCCCCACTGTGCCAAAGTTGGCCACAACCGTGATGCCTGCCCCAATAAGGTGAAATCACCAGTATGCGCCACCTGCACCTTCTTCAGGAAACCGGCTTCTCACAATACTGGAGCTCAGGACTGCCCCGCCCGCCAGGCTGCTGAAATACGTGAACTCTCTCGGATTAATTTTTTAGGTTGAACCTGATCAATCGTTCTGTGAATAATTCCTTCTCAATGTACTATCAAAATGTTCGTGGCCTAAACACTAAACTAAACACCATTCGCTGTAACGTCAGTGTGTGTCAATATGACTTTATATTTTTTACTGAAACATGGCTCTCCGATAATATCGATAATTTGACTATAACATTTTTCGTAGTGACCGTTCTACTTCTTCTGCGAAATGTAAAGGTGGTGGAGTGATGATATGTGTAAACAAGAAATACCATTGCTATATTCTAGAGTCATCTAACAATGTGTCTGATCAATTGTTTCTATGTGTTCTATTAGGTAACAAAAAACTTGTACTCGGTTGTGTTTACATTCCTCCATCCTCGTCGATAGAAGTCTATAAGTCACATACTGTTTTAACTGAACATGTTTCTAGAAACGCTGATTCCTTATTTATTTGTGGCGATTATAATTTACCTAAAATATTGTGGCTGAACGACAATCAAGGTGTCAAAACTCCTACTAGAAATCTTTCCCCACAAGCTACTGAAATTGTAAATTTTTTTGCCTACTTGAATCTGTTTCAAGTAAATCCAGTCACTAACTATCTAGGTTCTTGCCTAGATTTAATTTTTTCTAGCATACCAAATATCATAGTAAGTGAAGCTGATGTCTCTTTGTTACCTATAGATAAATATCATCCACCTCATCAAACCAAGTGCCTCTTATCACTTCAAATATCTTAATGATAACTACTCTAATATGAACAAATTTCTTTCCCAGATTAATTGGTCAGTACTATTTTTAAAATCTGATATTAATGACGCTGTATTTAAATTTAATGAATGCGTCTCACGCGCTATAGATTTGTTTGTTCCTAAGGGATGTTACTATCAACCCAAGTTTCCAAATTGGTTTAGCTCAAAACTCAAACAGTTAATAATTGAAAAAAAGAAAACTCATAAGCTATTTAAAGACACTGGCAACTTAAACTTGTATCGAAAATTTTCTCATTTAAGGGAACTGTCCAAAATCGAATCAGCCAAATGCTATAAATCTTATGTAGAAGTTACTGAGTCAAAATTAATGCAAAACCCTAAACAATTTTGGCAATTTGTTGCGCAAAAGCGTACTGATAATGATCTTCCTTCTAGTATGCACTATAATGAAACTCATGCTACGGTCTTGACCTTCTCCTCTGTATATTCTGGTGCCTCATGCAACATCCCTCCACTCAACTATGACTACAACATTGACTTGAATGATTGCCAAATCTCACTTGTAGAGGTATACCAATCTTTAAGTAAACTTTCTAACAAAAAAAGTACCGGACCTGATGGCATTCCAGAAATCTTGCTAAAAGAATGTAAATATTCATTATCTATCCCAATTTGTATGTTGTACAACTTATCACTCTCATCTGGAACATTTGCTGAATCATGGAAAATTTCATATATTCGACCCATTTTTAAATCCGGGAACAAGTCAAAAATTACAGACCAATATCAATTATATCTTGTATTCCAAAAATATTTGAGTCGATAATTACAAAGATAATCACTCCTATATTCAAAAATGTTCTGATTGATGAACAGCATGGATTTAGATCGGCGAAATCTACAACAACTAATTTATTGTCCTTTACAAATACCATTGTTAAAGCCTTGGAAGACAACACTCAGGTTGACGTACTCTATACTGATTTCTCCAAAGCCTTCGATACAGTAAATCACTCGATTCTCATGGCCAAACTTTATGCTATAGGCATTAGAAACCCGTTGTTATCATTCCTTCGCTCTTACTTGAGCGATAGAAAACAAAGGGTTAAAATAAACAACTTTGAATCCTTTAACATTGACGTAACGTCCGGCGTTCCCCAAGGAGCTCATTTGGCCCCGCTTCTCTTCAACCTTTTTATCAACGATATCACCAAAGTTTTTTCTCATACACGCTTCTGGCTTTTTGCGGATGATAATAAGATTCTTCAGATAATTAAATCCTACCTTGACTGCTTACATTTTCAACGTGATATTGACTCGTTTAATAATTGGTGCAAAATAAACTGCATGGAACTTAATGTTGATAAATGTAAAATTTTGTCCTTTTATAGAACCAAAAAACCTATTCAGTTTGATTATAAATTAAACAACGTTTGTTTATCTACTGTAACATCTATCAAGGATCTTGGGGTCACTCTAGACTGCAAACTTTCTTTCCGTGAGCACATTAACAACATTGTTAACAAATCACTTAAACTACTCGGCTTCGTTCATAGAATAACCTCTGACTTTAAACATATAAGTACCCTTAAAACTCTTTACTGCTCGTTAGTTCGCCCTCACCTTGAATACGCTAGTGTTATTTGGTCTCCTTTCTATGCTGTCCACATTTGTCACATAGAATCCGTACAACATCGCTTCCTACGAGGAATCGCTTGGAGGTTGGGTCTTGAAAGAGGAGAGTACTCATATGATGAAGTTGAACAAACTTTAAACATTTCTTCTTTGGAGAAACGTAGAAGGGACACTGATCTGATTTGCATATTTAAGATTATCAATGATATTACAGACTCACCTGCTTTGTTGCAACTTATCCAATTCAACATCCCTTCCCGTAAACTCCGAAATAATGAATTGCTGTTCGTCAATCAACATTCTACCAATTATGGATACCATTCTCCTTTGTCCAGAATGTCGAGACTTGTCAACTCACTGTCAAGTCAAAGCATTGAATTTTGTGGTATATGCCTAAATGACTTTCGACAGTCAATACGCAATGTCTAATTTCTAATGCCCTTTGAACCATCTTCATGCTTTGACTTATTATTATCTCCCATTCTTACTTTTATATTATTATTGTCATTATTATTGTCTTCGCTCCTCATTTATATATGCTCTCCTTTCACTGTCATCTCTGTTTATAAAACTTATTCGTGTAATTAATATGTTGTTAATGGACTATTTGTCCGTAAATAAATAAATAAATAAATAAATCGTCACCGGTTGTAACAGCTTGGAACAAGCTCAACAAACGAAAACCGAAGTTATCGAGCTATTCAAACGAGGTCAATTCGAATTGCGGAAGTGGGCTAGTAACAAACCAGAATTACTCGCCGATCTGCCTCCAGAATACTGCCTCAATGACTTGGTGTCCATGGATGTTGATAACTCTCACATTCTCAAGGTATTGGGATTAAAGTGGGAGCCACGACATTGTGAGAACATTGTCACCCAGGCATTAACACAATGCAATATTTCTTGACACAGCAGTTCTGGATTCTGTCCCCCAAGCGCACCATCCGACATTGTCTGTCAAGGTGTATACAATGATATCGCATAAATCCAGCACCTCTAGAACCTTTCATGAGTGACCTACGCGCCGCTCGTGTTAATCAGGTTAAACCATTCTCGATTGTAGGCATTGATTACGGTGGTCCGTTTCGTATAAAGGCCAGCAACTATCGCGGCGCTAAGATAAACAAGGCTTATCTTTATTTTACAAGCAATAATTATTAGCCTGAAACACTCATCCACATTGAAAAATCTCCTGATAAAAGATACATGACGCCAACGGGACTTGAACCCGTGTCCTTTCGATTTCCGGTCGACAGCTCTGACCACTGAGCTATGGCGGCTTATCTTTGCTTATTCGTCTGTTTTACCACCAAGTCTCTACATCTTGAAGCTTCTGACCTCTCTTCCGAAGCTTTTATTGCAGCGATACGTCGATTTGTAGGTCGACGAGGTCGTGTAAACGTCATACACTCAGATTGCGACACGAATTTCGTTGGAGCTAAGACTCAGCTCAATTCCTTTATGCAGACTGCTTAACAGGCAGAACAAATTGAGTTCCGTTTCAATCCACCATCGAGTCCCCATTTCGGTGGCGTATGGGAGATTCAGGTTAAATCGGTTAAAACTCATCTCTATCGCTTAATCGGTAACCAAACGTTAACTTTCGAGGAGCTGACGACACTATTCGTGCAGATTGAGGCCATACTAAACTCTCGGCCTCTCTACCCGTTGAGTTCTGACCCAAACAATTTGCGCGTGTTGACTCCAGGTCATTTTTTGACTTTGGAACCCTTGACTTCCGTGCCGGACGAGGATTACACTGATCTAAAAATCAACCGTCTGAGTCGCTGGCAACTCATTCGTTTCCAACGGGATTTTTGGAAACGTTGGAAGTTTGAATATCTCCAATCACTAATTCAGCGCGCCAAGTGGACCAAAAATTGCAACTCACTCTCTGTGAATTATGTAGTGATAATCCGAATCGAAAATACTATCCCTTTGCACTGGCCTCTCGCGCGAGTCGATAAATTGCACCCAGGTCCCGACGGCGTTGTGCGTATCGCTACGGTTCGTACATCGAATGGTTCTCTTCTCACGAGACCATTAACCAAATTATGTCCATTACCTAGTCAATGTGACTAATCATCTTCGCTTTCGCGGCGCATTCTCTCTTATCGATTTTTGTTATTCTCATTTTCATTATTTTATTTTCTTATTATTTTAATTATTATTATTTATACATATTTTTTTTCTTTTTCTTCTCTTTTTTCACTGTTTCTTCGTTCACGCAACGTTCCACAGCATTGCCCGTTTCGGTTTCTAAATTTTCTTTAAAATACACGTTGTTGTATTTTGGTGGGCGGAATGTTCTGTCACGCCGATTGCTTCTGACAAGCCGTGTGCTAACCAATAGTATCGTCAGAATTTAAACTGTACAGTTTAAATCACACGTCAGCTATAATACTATAGCTATATACGGAAGGCCGTGAGCCGAGCAGTCGCACAAAAACCGTTATCTTTCGGAAAAATCATAGTACGTATTTTTTTTATGTAATAATTAATCAGTTTACAATGTATCATAATATTTGCTAACAATAATGATTTATAAAAATTAGTTTTCACAATTTTTTTTTTGAATTTTTTTGATGTTTCTCTTTTATGGAAGCAGACGCTTGTGTTTAAAAGAGATGCTGAGTATCGAGATGAACATTATTTGTGTAAGTATTCTTATTAATCATTTAAGGAGTTAAGAATATTAAAATATAAGTGTATATCAACAATGTACAATTTAACGATTTATAACGTTACATTATTAACCTTATATAGTGACACGGAGAGCACACTCAATTTTACGCTTAACACAATTTAATATTTTACAGTATTTTTAAACAGTGAAACTAACAATTTAACGAGTCATTGAGAGACTGCAAGTTTAAGGAAGTCGGAGAGCAATCCTGCTGGTTCCTAAATGCATAACTGAGTGAGCATTGTCAATATAATCAAAAGTGAAAACATTAAGTATTATTGTCACCCAAACTATTACTTATTATTATTAGGTAAATACTTAATGTCGACCGGGTTTCACTACAACCGTAGCTTCATCCGGACTGTATAATGTATTATTTTACCTATAAGTGATGTTTACAAAGTTATTGTTTAATTTTAAAATCTAATAATCATAAATATTCCTGAAAGCTCTTAGCTCAACCAAATAGAAAAAATACAAGATGACAAAATACAAATTACAAATATCTTGAATAAGATTGATAGTAACATTGAAATTAACTCTATCAACACTTTACGCCTTGGAGCAGTGAGGCCGGATAAACCTAGGCCCGTTAAGGTTATTTTAAAGAACTCCACTGAAGCAATAAATACCCTCAGGAGAAAGAACTTTTATCTGACCAACTCCAGTGTTAAAATCTTTTCCGACCAAACACCGAACCAACGAAAATTCTTTTCGGACCTCCGCCAAGAATTGGAAACTCGGATAAAGGGAGGAGAAGTTGGGTTAATAATAAAATATATGAATAACAAGCCCACAATAATAAGGTCAACTTCAAAAAACTCAAACACATCATCGGATACGGCCAAAATATCCGAGGCTGCCGTACCAAACTCATAGAGCTACAAACTACTCTTCCACTACTCCAACACTTGGCTTGATCCTGATATTCACACCGAGGAACTTGGATTTTCATCTTACAATACCTACCGCCTTGACAGAAATCCAGCCACTAGTACTAAAACCAGAGGAGGAGTTCTTATATCCGTTACAAAATTACTGCCATCCACTCGATTAATTTGTAAACATCTGGACGTGGAACAGGTATTCGTTTTACTAAAAACTAAATCAGGCAAAAGTCTACTGGGATGTGTCTACATTCCTCCTGGATACAATAATACCAAGTGTCACAGTGAACACATACTTTTTTTGCTCCACAAAATTTAACAGTAAACATTAATCTAATGACTCTATGTAGTGATTTTTATTACGAAAACTCAACTAAAATCTAAACTTAAACAGTGTAATAATATTTGCAGCTGCCTAACTGGTAACTCTTTACTTATAACTTAATATCTCAAATCTCAACTGTCACCAGAGCGCATTAGACACACACAAACAAACGCCATACAGAAGGAAGTACTACTGACATACACATTCAGAGTATCGAAGTGTGCAAGTGAATAGCCCATCTAACTTGTCACAGACAACTCAAGTGCAGGGTTGTCACCGCTATATTATATCAAATAAAATAAAATTAATTTTATAAATTCCAACTTGCAAGATGAGTGCCACAGATACTCTTTCTTATATCAATAAAGCGAAAGAAGAAATTAGTGCTCTATACAGTAACATAACGGATCCCGCTTTAAAACTAACAAAAGATCAAATGACCAAACTACTCAATAAACTGTCCAACCTCTCTGGCACTATGTTAGATGTAGGTGTAAAAGTTGGAATTCTCGAGGGACAGATCAAGTCGTACGAGCACATGGTCTCTTCAAAATTGATAGATTCAAACTCATCACAAGAATCCACAAACTCATCAACTGTATCAATGTGTGAAGCTGCCGATGAGCTCGAAGAGAGGAAAAAACGGTCAAAAAACATAATTATTTTTAACTTCCCTGAAAGCTCAGCCAGTTCCCATATAGAAAAAAATACTGATGATACAACGAGAATCTTAACCACACTAACAACTCTTAACTCATCCATCACCCGAGCCAACATAACAACTTTTCGTCTGGGAATCACAAAACCTGACAAACCTCGACCTCTTAAAGTCATCCTTGACAGTTCCATCCAAGCCATAGACATACTGAAGAAAAAGAACAACATAACCGAATACCCCGGTATTAAAATTTATTCAGACCAAACCCCAGCTCAAAGAAACTATCTCACCAAGCTACGTTTAACACTAGACCAAAGAACCAAAGACGGTGAGATTGGACTCACAATAAAATACAAAAATAATAAACCTGTTATTGTAAATAGTAACCCAAAAAACTAAAACCTATCATGGCTTACTATCAGAATATCAGAGGCTGCCGCACAAAACTTAATGAGCTAAGATCATCGATTCCAATCCATCCCTTTAATATATATTTCCTGACTGAAACTTGGTTGGATCCGTCCTTTAACACAGAAGAACTAGGCTTCACTTCACACAACACCTACCGCTTAGATAGAAGTACCGCCACCAGCACCAAATCAAGAGGAGGAGGTGTATTAATATCAGTCACCAAATCTATAACTTCATCCAGGCTAAAATGCAAACACAAAAATATAGAACAAATTTTCGTACTACTCAAGTCGAACCTAGGAAAAATCATTCTTGGATGTGTTTATATTCCTCCCGGATCAATTACACAAATTTACGTAAACCACATTGAAGATGTAGAGGCCCTCAAGCTCAAATATCCGGAAGCTAGAATGCTGCTAATTGGCGACTACAATACTCCCAATATAGACTGGATTACCCATAGTGATAACTCAACAACTCATTTTAATACATCTGCTAATGCTCGTGAAATTACAAAAATGTCAAATTTCCTAGGTCTTAAACAAATTAATAACGTATACAATTCTAATCACCACTTACTAGATCTTGCATTTAGTAGCGATCCTTCAGTAAAATTATGTAAATCCATAGACCCCCTTCTTCCCGAAGATTCCCACCATCCTCCCTTAAACATCACCATTACTAACAACTTCCTAAACATTTACTCTAATAGTGTTCCTAAATATTCATACAATTTTGCAAGGGCAGATTATCCACTGATAACAAAATACTTAGAAAGTACAGACTGGTCCTTTTTAGACAAAAACACAAATGTCAACCAAAATCTTGAATCTTTCTACTCCATCATCAACACGGCTATTAAAAAATATGTTCCCTTAATTCAATTCAAACTATCAAAGTTCCCCAAATGGTTTAATAATGTATTCGAAGGAAGCAAATACTTTGGGGTGTGACATATTGAATGAAAAAACATACACTTAGTAAGACACCACTTTATTTTTGAATCAATAACGATAGCCAACCGGGTTTCGCTTGTCCCAAGCTTCATCAGGGCTAAATATCAACTAAAGCTAATTAGATACAGGCACATATATATAGGTAAATGAAAACAATGAGTGAAAGAGATACAAAATAGATAGAAAGAGATGCAAATAGAAAAGGTGGAGACAAATTATTAATGATGATGAGGAGGGAGGGGGGGGGGGAGGAAATAACAGTTTCAGCGGCGGAATAAATTTAAAATGGGACTATCAGATAAATTAATTTGGTTATTTATTATATTTAAATTATTATTAACTGCTTTTTTTTATTTCAAGGGCTTCTAAGTTGTTTAATCTAATTCCAGATCCATTTTTATGCAATACTTTAGTTCCCGAGATTTTATCGAATGAATGATTAGATTCTATTAAATGATTCGCGAATTCTGAAAAGGCATTATTGTTTAAACATCGAATATGTTCTTTTACTCTTAAGTTGACATTCCGGGCCGTTTTTCCAATATAAAAAGCAGAACAATCATTACAATTAAGTTTATATATGCCCGAGTGGCTTAGTTTGTCGTCTTTATTTTTAGTATTAATTAAATATTTACCTAAATTATTATTAGTGTAAAAAGCGGGTTTTATTTCAGATGGGAATTTTTTAACGCTTAAAGAAGAAAAGTTATTTGTATACAGAACTCTACGATATTGGAATGTTTGATTTATGTTTATATTATTAGCGTTATAAGATTTGTTAAATAGGAATTTATTTGATGCTATTTGCTTCAATTTTTTATTAAGAATATTGTCTATTAGTTTTGTATCATACCCGTTGTTTAAAGCGATTTGTTTAATGATGGATAATTCGTTACAAAAATTATTATTATTCAATGGTACGGTTACCAATCTATGAATCATGGAGTGAAATGCTGAATGTTTGTGGGATATAGGATGGTTGGATGAATTGTGAATTGTAATATCAGTATACGTGGGCTTACGATAGATATTAAATTCAAATTTATTGTTAGTTATACTTAAAGTTAGGTCTAGAAAATTCAAGGTTAAGTTTGTACCTATTTCTACAGTGAATTGAATTTGTTTGTGAAAGGAGTTTAATATTTTAAGAAAAGAGTTTAATTGTCTTTCAGTGCCTGTCCAAATGCAAAAAACATCGTCAACATATCTTCTCCATAGTAAAATATTTTAATAATGGTTTAATAATGACTTAAAACACTTAATAATTAACAAAAAAATCTGGCACAAAAATTTCAAAGAGAGCAACTCTATCTCAGACTACAAAATATTTCATAAATATAGAACTGACTGTAAAAAGCTCTCCAAAAAATTATATCAATCATACATACTCAACACAGAAAAGTCTATTCCTTCAAATACCAAAAACTTTTTTACACATGTAAACTCACTAAGAAAAAACAAACCTAGCCTACCAAAATACATGTATTTCGAAGGGAAAAGTAGTAGTGATACTAATGACATCGTTAATTTGTATGCCGACTTCTTCAAAAATGTTTACGATAATGATATCCCAAATGTTCAACTTCCACCCTTTCATCCAAAGAAATCGGTCCACATTCCCGCTCTACATATAAATGTTCCTGATGTTATACGCAAAATAAAAACACTCGACTTAAAGAAAAAAGCGGGTCCTGACAAAATTAGTCCTGCCTTTCTAATTAACTGTGCATCAATAAAAGCCAATCCACTATGTCATATATTTAACCAATCATTAAATTCTGGCTGCTTCCCCGACCTATGGAAAAATTGCTATCTAACACCTGTATTTAAAAAAGGTGATATTCATGATGTCACTAATTACCGACCCATTTGCATGCTCTCAACTATCCCCAAACTGTTTGAAAAACTTATCTTCTATAAAATCTCCATACATATTAACAACATCATTGTAACTAATCAACATGGATTTATGCCAGGCAGATCCACACTAACAAATCTCTCCTTGTATGAAAATTTTATAGCATGTTCACTAGAAAACAAAACCCAAGTCGACTCAATATATACAGACTTTGTAAAAGCGTTTGACAAAGTTAACCACAAAATTCTTCTCAATAAACTTAGTCAAATCGGAATTGAGGGTAAACTATTGGAATGGATAAATAGCTACTTAACAAATAGAAATCTTCAAGTAAAAAAAAATTCTAACCTTTCTCACAAATTCATAGCTACTAGCGGTGTACCCCAAGGGTCACATTTAGGCCCAATACTGTTTCTCCTTTTCATAAACGATATTGTTACTGTATTTGATAAAAAATGTTGAAGTGCTACTTTTTGCCGATGACCTTAAACTATTTAAAATTATAAAAACAATAAATGACTGTATTCACATTCAAATAAATTTAAATAAACTTCAAGATTGGTGCAAAACTAACAAACTTAATCTCAATATTAGTAAATGCCACATTATAAGATTTTTCAGAACAAAACAACCCCTTAACTATCAATACAAAATTAACAATGTTTCTCTCGCCTCTGAAAGTGAAATTAACGATCTCGGCATTATTTTCGATTCAAAATTTAACTTTCTTTCACATGTAGAAACAGTCAACAACAAAGGATTAAAAATGCTCGGCTTCATTCTCCGAAATGGCAGAGACTTTAAAAATATTTCAACACTAAAAATCTTATATTCCTCTCTTGTTCGAAGTCAAATCGAATATAATTCTCCTATTTGGTGTCCTTACTTTAAAATCCACTCCGATTCTATTGAAAAAATTCAGCATAAATTCCTAAGATACATTAACTATAAACTCGGTCTACCTATAGAATCAATAAATTACAATCACTTGATGAAAGAATTAAACCTACTTAAACTCTCAGATAGAAGACTTATTTCCGATTTGACTTTTATTTTTAAAATTTTCAATGGTATTATAGACAGCCCTGATATATTAAGCCTAATTACCTTCCATATACCCACTAGAACCACTCGATCCAAAATTCTTTTTAATTTTAATAACAATATCAGGACTGCGTCATTTAGAAACTCCCTTATACCTAGATTGCATGCAGTTGGCAATGCTTTCTCAGAAGTAGTAGATGTGTTCAACTGCACGGAATATAGCTTTAAGAAGGCTATAATAACATACCTCTGTCGTAATTATCAATGTTATTAGGCATAATACCATTCTATTCATAAATTATCACAGAACCTAAACAATGCACTTACATCAGATATCAAACAGAAGAGTGTTATCTAATAATTTTATATACTTAATCAAAACTATAATTTTTCCCAAAATTGTTATGAGATGTCTTACTGACAGCCCTGATTCAATAGAGCTAACTCTTAGTTCTCAGCAAATTCAACCAAATTCAATATTGAAGGTAACAATAACCTCAATACTAAACTACTGTACGGATTGAAAATAAAAATGCTAATGTACCTATGTATACCAGATGTTATTTTTGTTTAATTTTCAACATAATTTCTCTGTAATTATTCTGTTTAACATAATACTGTTTCGCTCCTGTGAACCACTGTAAACATAAATCATGTATATTGTAAAAGCCTTTTACGGCGTCTAAATAAATAAATAAATATCACAGTCTACAGAAACCACATAGATGACCTCGAAACCTTTAAAAATAAATACCCTGATGCCAGAACAATTTTATTTGGTGACTATAATACCCCTTGCATTGATTGGATGAATAAGGACTCTTATAATAACTTAAGCCTACCAGAAAATGCCCGCGAAATAATAGATATGACGAACTTACTCTCTCTACATCAAGTCAATCAAGTCTACAATACCAATAATCGGCTGCTGGATTTAGTATTCTGCAGTGATACCTCAGTCCATATTGCTAAATCAGTTGACGAGCTTCTCCCCCTAGACTGCCACCACCCCGCCCTAAGCATAACCATCACTACTAATAACTCACCAGATGACACAACTGTTCTTCCTAACCTAACTTATAATTTCTCCAAAGCTGACTATTCTAACATGAAACATCTTGCAAATGAAGACTGGTCATTTCTTCACCATAATAATACCATTAACTAGAATCTTGAATTATTTTACAAAATTAATAATAAGGCCATTGAAAGCTTTGTACCACTTTCACACTTCAAGGAAGCGAAGTTCCCAAAATGGTTCAGTGGCGAGCTAATTAACCTAGTTATCTATAAAAAAATTGCACACAAAAACTTTAAAGAATCGAACTCTCTTATCGACTACAAGATATTTCACAACTATAGAACTCAATGTAAAAAACTATCAAGAAATTCATATTTCAATTATATAAATGAAATCGAAAACTCTATACCTTCTAATATACAAAACTTTTTCACTCACGTTAACTCTCTTAGAAAAAACAAACAAGGTTTACCCCTTTCAATGCACTTCAAAGAAAAGAGTAGTACTGACATGAATGTAAAAGTTAACTATTTTGCTGATTATTTTAAAAGCGTCTATGACGAAGATATCCCAGACAATTATATACCACCTTCGTCGCTTAACGAGAACATACATATCCCTGCCATACACATCAACATAAACGACGTTATAAGTAAAATCAAATCCTTAGACAAAAAAAAGGCTGGACCTGATAATGTACATCCCAATATCCTGATAAATTGCATTACTTCACTGGCTGAGCCGATTTTTCTATTGTTTAATCAATCCCTTGACAAAGGGTGCTTCCCTGATATTTGGAAACGTTGTTATCTAACTTCTATATTTAAAAAGGGTAATAAAAGTGATGTTACTAACTATAGACCAATATGTAAGCTATCTGTAATTCCTAAACTTTTTGAAAAACTATTACTTGATAAAATTTCACCATGTATTAACCATCTCATTGTTCAGAATCAACACGGATTTTTGTCGGGTAGATCAACTCTGACAAATCTCTCGTTATATGAAAACTATATATGAAACGCATTAGCTAACAGAACTCAAGTCGATTCCATATATACGGACTTTATCAAGGCCTTTGACAAAGTATGCCATAAAATTCTCCTGATCAAACTACGTAAGCTCGGTATTGACGGAAAACTTTTAGAATGGTTTGCTAGCTATCTAACTGATAGAGTTTTACTTGTAAAAATCAATTTGTTCATTTCCAATCAATTTATAGCTACCAGTGGTGTACCACAGGGGTCTCATTTAGGCCCAATATTATTTTTACTGTTCATAAATGATATTGTAAATATATTTGATGAAGATATTAATACGTTACTTTTCGCAGATGATTTAAAAATATTTAAAATAATCAAAAGCGCTGAAGATTGTATCTGTTTACAAAATAATTTGGACAGGTTAATTAATTGGTGTTCTCTTAACAAACTTCATCTGAACATAAATAAGTGTTTTTCAATTAAATTTTACAGAATAAATCAACCAATTATTCATTCATATAAACTCAATCCTTACCTCTGTCGAAGAAATTAATGACCTGGGGATAACTTTCGACTCTAAATTAAACTTTTTATCGCATATAAATAATATTAATAATAAAGGAATGAAAATGCTAGGCTTCATTCTTCGAAATTCCAGAGGTTTCAAGAATATTTCAACATTAAAAATTTTGTATACATCCCTGGTTCGTAGTCAAGTCGAATATAACACCTCGATCTGGTCCCCCCACTACAAATTACATTCAGATTCAATCGAAATAATTCAACGTGAATTCTTAAGACACATTAATTTTAAACTCGGTATTCCCATTGAAAATATAAATTATAATTACTTGATGAAAAAGCTAAATTTATTAAAACTCTCAGATCGAAGAATTATATCCGACTTAATATTTATGTTCAAAATTGTAAATGGTAGTATAGACAGTCCTGATTTAATTAACCTCATTGAATTTCATATACCCACGAGAGCTACTCGTTCTAAAATTTTGTTTAAATGCAACAATATCAGGACTGAGTATTCCAAACACTCGCTTGTACCTAGGTTGCATGAAGTTAGTAATAGATACGCAGATGTGGCAGATCTATTTAACTGCAAGCAAGGTAGGTACAAGAGGGCTATGCTATCAAATCTTTTCAATCAATATTAATTTAATCTAATTCTACCTTATTTGCACTATAGAAACTTATGTACTTGTATCTCTTGTTTACTTACTTACTTACTCTCTAATGTCATTTCACAATCAAATGCCACATATATTTGTAATTCTTTTTTTAAAATATTTCTACGATTTTAACTGTTACATGTGTGATGAACTTGCCCTGGGATAATTTTTTTTTATTATTGATTTATTATGGTGAGAAAGTATTTTTCAGGTGATCTCACGACATAGAGATTTACCAGATGTTGGATAGCTGTTTTAGAAACAAGTGCTTAGATTTATTAGGGTAGGAAAAAAACTTGGAACATGCCCTGCGTTTTGCAGAACAGAGACCTCCGTGATGGTACTTCGAAATTCTCAGACTTATTCCAGTAGAGTAGCGACGAATTGGCAGACTGGGGCGGAAAGAGAAAAAAAAACCTAACAAAGTCAATAAGAAACAATTCGACTCCGTTAAGCAATGCTACTAAGTGGCCTTTTAAGTAGGAAATACGCCGTTAAATATAGTTACGTAATTTTTCTAAGGATCTAGACGAATTATAATTATGAATAGCGAGGTAAATAACATTTTAACAGGACGAGTTTGGAATTTGCCTAAGTAAATTAAAATCTCGCAAGAAGATTTAAAAATAAAACTATTACATCATAATTATTTACTACATCCTAGAATTATGTTGGTAATTTGAAAAGAGGCTAAAACCTGGTAGGCAGACACGCCACTGGACTGGAGGAGTCTTGTTACATTCTTTTGAACAAAGAATTGGACATTTTACTTGAGAAGTAACAATTTATTGGTTTTGAAACGATTTAAATTAATGTGACGGGTCCTAGAGCTCATAATTGATGTGTTCCTTTAGTGCATTTCTGTCTTTTGAATACAAAAAGCATTCAGAATTCAAAAGAACATAAATTAGGCGTCGCCACATGGGGAAAGGGGAGTTGGCTTGGAGGTGGGAGACGGTCAGGAATAATCAGGGACAGTCAGCGTGGAAAAGCGGGGGAGGATAGTCTAGCTAAGAGACGGTCGTGGTCAAAAAGCGGTTCAAGATAGTCAGTTTAAAAGCGTTGGGAGACGGTCAAATAGAGCCAAGGGGGTCAGAGATTCAAGGTCTGGGAGACGGTCGGGAATAATCAGGATCGGTCAGCGTTTTAAGATAGTCGAGTCAGTAAAAACTAGGAAGCGCGTCAACAAGAATTAATCGTCGGGACGCGAACACGGCTAAAGTCATTTAGTGTAGAAGGTGTGATTTTCTAACAGCATGAGTATTTTACTGCATGTGACTGTGATTGTTTCCTATAATTGTTTGGATTGCACAAGGAATCGAAATTGGTAAGTCTCATTATAATCTAATTACTAACCCTTATTTTCCTTTATGTAAACAAAATAATACAATCGTATTTTGAAGTAGGAGTATTTAACCTGAATACTATAGGTAATTGTGTTAAAATCTTCAATAGAAGAATTGAGTTCGGACCCTTTTAGCAAGGGGGGCCATAAATCACCTCTTGTGTTCAGGCCGCCTGGGCACTGGTTAGTTTTAACACTTTAGATTATCAAACAATAGGCATTATTTATGAGTTAGACTATTTTTCACAATTTAAGATGATTTAATAATTCTCCAGTAATAATATTTAACGATTAGGTTATACGGAATTCATAAAATATATTTAATTAAATATAACTTATTCGACCATCACTTTCACTTAGCCGTGTGCCGCGAGCGCACCATTATTTCAACTATTAGAGCCACGTGCGTATACCTACGTACCACTAATACCTACTTCCAAGTCCGTTTTACGAACTTTGTGAAGGCTACGGTGTATTGTAGTTATTACAGGGGTTTCTCTGTTAGCATATAATTTTCATTCATTTTTGAATCGGGATAACGCAGCGGATTGAAGCTAGCCGCCGAGAGAATGCATCTGTCTGGCATTCCTATTCTGTCAAGTAGGATTTTCATTTTTCATAAGTTTGGCGGGGACGAAGTGTACGAATTTTCCGTAGGCTGTCCTATCTTATCAAAGCGACAAAAGCGAAGGGAACGAAATTTGTGATTGGCTTGCCTAATAGGGACTTTTGTGTTAGCAAAGTCGATAACCCTGGGTACCGAGATAACGTCTATTTTAGTATAGCAGCGCCGGCTTTTCCCCTGCTATTGGTGTGGTTGAGTTATTCCCGTAAAGCATCGGTTTCTGTCGAAGGTGTTGGAGGACCAGCCTTAGATAGTCACCCTGAATAGACCCCTGTTTCGAGTATTTTCAGCTGGTGAGAGGACGCTTTCACGGAGTTCAAATCGAAGGGAACGAAGATTGCTAATGGGCTTTCCTACTTGAGTTGGCTTGGTGGACGAAGGAACAAAGCGGATAAGGGCTATGCTATTCTTGTCTGGCGTATGGGGAGGATTTTCTCGCTGACAGAACGAAGGGATCGTGACGAATATGAAGTTGTTTCGGCGCTTTCTGACGTCCTTCCTGTCAAATTCAATAAATACTTACCCCACTATAGGAGGAGAAGTCATCCAGAATTAGGTTGGGAATTGACTCCGACTGAAACCGTTTGAGCTGACGGAGATCGGATGATTTCAGATTCACGACCTGATGATTCCAGTATCCCTGATCCTTAGCGCCGGAAGTCGAGGATATCATTTTCTACCATTATTTGATATTTGAGGCGAGCGGAGGGTGACAAACGATAGAGCGAATGACCATGACTTTAAAGTGGGGTAAAATCTCCCGTCCCGGAAACATTCGTTATTTCGGATGGACGCCCTCATTCAAATTAAATATTGACATGACTATTTTGAGTGTGGAAGGAAGACTTGAAGTATGTTCTGTATTGTACATATGATAAATATGTGTCATTACCTCTACTGGAACGAGAAGCTGTATAGACTGGAGCCAGGAGCTATTTGGAGTAGCGTGACTGCAGAGGCGAAAGCGAACAAACTGAAGCTGAATTCATCATTATTCTTACGAGCGTAAACCAGAGGGGTGCACGGGACTTCCGAACTCCTGACGTTGCTGATGCAAACCACTTCAGTATATGTTTATGTTTGAGGTTAGTAGAGTGGACTCCTAACTTTCGGCATGCTGGCGAAGCTTAACTCATCATTGATTTGGGGGAGGTTGACGCGACCTAAACCTCGCGCTACCCACGTGACCCAAATGGTTCCTGACATCAGGCTATCATGCCACCTAACCGGAGCAGCCCCTTGTACCTAACGGTATAAGATGAATCTCCATCAATCATCATCATCATCAACATCATCATTTACCACAAAGGAATCCTACCTTCATCACCCTCCGGCAGGAGGCAAAACATGTCATTATTTCATCTGTCGCAGAGCGATATTCAATTAATTTCTGGAGGTGTTGGGATTGGACCATCAACTTGGCTGCTCTCGAGCTGGTCACGTTGATGGATGGGATTTGGACGGAGACCAATCGTAGCAACACATGTTTTGTCTCTAGCTATTCCCAAAAATACCTACTCATAGAAATAACTCACAAAACTAACAATCCATAGCCAAATCACTAACCTAGAATCTTGTGCATCTTGAATTGAATTGTCTATAGAGAATTTCATGTACCTAGTTGTATTTAATTGTCCCATTATATTAGCACATCAACGACTGCAGTAACCGGAAACGTTCTGGCGAGCAAACAAGGTAGGAAAAGGTAGTTAAAATCAGGGTAGTCGGTCATTGTCTTATTTTCAAACCATACAGAATGTAACACGCCTCATCTAAAAAGAACCAAAGTTACCACAACCAATTAAAAGGATCCTTCAATGAATTAATCACTGTCGAAACAAAAAATTACACAACGTGACATATTAATTCGTTAAGATTGAAGGGTTGATGTACCGTGAGAAGTTGCGAATCAGACGGGAGAAATCATTACTTTTCACGAAGTGAGAGGGTAAGATCAGCGATTCGTTTTGCGCGGGAGAGGGGTATTTACCGACATTTATACCCGAGTAAAACATTAAAATCAGACGGAAGAATTTATATTAATTCGAATTTTGAAAGAGGAACCAAGGGCGGACTTAAAAACCATTACACATGTTATCATTATTTATGGTATATTTATACCGTTGATATTAAATAAATAAATTATTTAATTGACGAATTTCGTTATTTTGATTTTTTACATTGAAATGTTCTTTGATCGCTTTGAGTAGGGTTTTGTCGTCTTCGATTTTTCTGATATTATCAGGTAGGTTATTAAAGTATTTTTTGCCTAGAAATGTGTTATGATGTTGTGCAAATGAGGTGTTACATTTTTGTATTGGAAATATATGTTTTTGACGAGTACGTCTTTCAGTTCAAAAACTGTGATTTTTTTTTGTATTTTATCGCAATTTAATTTAAAATAACGAGTGCTAACGAACCACAATCCCGTTCCAGTGCTGACAGATGAGGCTCACTATGCAGATTTCACCATCGCCACCCGGTAAGTTGATTGTGAATTAACGTTACGCATTGTGTTTACGCATTCGCCTGTCACAAGCCATAGAATTCATTTGTGCGTTATCTGTGTGGAATATATATTCCAACCCTTGTTCGTTCCTCGAACAATACGTTTAAAGTGTAGGTTTCCAAAGTTCTGGTTGATAATTTTAGACATCCCAAATTTCCCCATCTTTACAGCCATGTGACAAGTGACTTTGCTATCCCCGATCGTGCCACTGCTAATAGACATAATCACGTTTGTTTTAGGAAATGGTTCATAGAAAGCAAACCAATAAATGAGAGTTTGAACGTCTTGATCATCCTTCTTAATTCTTGTAAGCCTCATCTCTTCATGTTGCTCTGACGTTCCCGATTCAATCCCACAGAATGACTCGATACCCTCACAAATGATATGCAGAAAAACGAATCGGAGTAGAAGGGGGGGGGTCTCCCACAGGGGTATCAGAACAGATATTGTCTAGTGTATCGGGTAGCGCACATGATTTGTAAATAACCATTGATGTCAATAAACAAACAAACAAAAAATCACCCAACCGTGATGAGGGTTGGGATTTTTTTTTTAATTACCTAACTGTTTTTATAGTCTTCAGTGTCACGCCAAACAAACTTTACACATTTCATGAAAATGCAGTTTTATTTGTGCAATAATTGGATACCACTGTTATTATCGGAGTCAACTTAAGAGAGATAATTATTATCTCATTTTCGGATTATAAATACGAACAACACGGACACAAAGCAATTGGTACTATGTTGTTTGTTCAATAATTGATTAAATTGAAAAAAAAATTACGGCATTATGGCTCAATATAAAACTAAATATAGTATACTTAGAGATGGAAGATAAGATATCCTTAAATTTGAGGTGATTTGTTGTTTAATTTTATTACAAAAAATATATGTTACGTGATTACTTAAAGAAGTAATCGCATAGTGACCGCATCAACAATATATCTTCTAGATACCGATTTAACACTTTTTCTGGTGTTTGTGAGTAAAAAAAAGTGTTTTGATTTTCAAAATATTACGCAATAATTCTTTGAACTTTAAATTATAATCAATGCTTACATAAATAAATAATTAGATATTTTATATCGCGTTCAGTTATTACAGTTAGTTTGCAGAAAATGATGGAAATGAGATAGTAAACATAAATAAACCTGATAACTCACCAGCCATTTTGTTTTTTTTCTGTTTTATCTCAGGAACTGATGACTTAAAACGAAAATGTAATACTGAACTGTGGAAGTTTGAGTTAGGCTTATATTGGATGGTTTTATCAGATCTCTTTATCACCTTTTAGTACATAGGTTCAATCGTGTCATCATTTCACCATTTCAAACTAGACAAAACATACTCATATGTAAAGCATTTAAGCATTAAAATGAATCATCAACATAAAAAAGTTTTTTTTTTCAACTTTGAGGATTTTAAAAAAATAAAGCGCAATACGAAGTACGTCAAAAAATACAAAGGATATAGTGGCCAACCTTGTGATTCCAGAAATTTGTCATTAAAAATGATAACTCCTTCATTTGTACACGCAATTGCTTCATTCGAAATTTTATAGCATATTAATGATCAGCAGAATCCATTTCTAGCCAAAAAAAATACCCTTGAAAATTCAAGTCTCTATGTCTATGAAAGGCGATTTTCAACCCACTGTGCGGCATCGTGTTTCATGTTTCTCGGTAAAATAATATTCCATGACAGTACTTCCTGTCGATAGCGTGCTAATCCTGACAATTGCTGAAATTCGAGATAAGTTGGACCTTCCTGTAATGCAAGCTTGCAATGATTATCAGCCATTCCAAATTTAACCAAAAACCACCTCAAGCCCAGCCAGGACACTGAATCTAGAAAATCTATTTCTAATCTAGAAAACAGATTTTCACACAAACGTCAACAAAACAAACACCCGTGGGCTAAACAATTTTCAAAAATTCAAAATTGTAAACATTAGATAAGTAATAAAATATAAATATACACTACCAGAAGGTTTTCGATAGTGTCCTGCACTCGTGGCTGATCAAAGTATTAAATATATATAAAATTAACCCCATTATTATAAGCTTTTTGGAAAATATTATGTACTTTTGGAATACCTATTTACTTATCAATTTAAAAGGTAAGAAATTAGTAATACAAGGGAATTCCAATAAAAAGAGGGCTTTCTCAAGGAGACTCATTGAGTCCTCTTTGATTTTGGTTAGCATCGAATCCTCTATCTAAATTGTGAATTAAAAGCAAGTTTGGAATAAAAATTAAAGGTAATACAAGAGAGAGAAGCATAATTTCGCATTTATTATTTATGGATGATAAAAAATTATTTTCGAATTCTGAACAAAATTTAGAGAAAAAAGATCAAAGTAGTTAAAAACTTTTCAGATGGTATCAAAATGACTTTTGGTTTAAATAAATATAGAACGATCCATATAGAGAAAGGCAAAATTGTAGATGTGGACGAGAGTATATTTAGAAATTTCCAATTTACTAGTATGAAAAGGGATGAGGTTTATAAATATTTAGGATATCCACCATCAAGTAGATTAGACTATACTAGTATTAAAAATGATATTAGGATTTAATTTAAAACTAGGATCACAAAAATTTTAAAATGCAATGTATCTTCTAAAAATTTAGTGAAAGCAATACTTGGGCAATACCTCTATTAATAACCCTGTACAAATCGCAAGTGCGCCCTACTGTCGAATTTGGCAGCCATCTCTGGTCCGGAGCCCCTAAATACATGAAAAAACCCATGACTATGTGAAAAACGGCGGTACGTTTGATAGATTCCCCAATCTTAACAAACGGACTGCAATCTTTAGAGCACAGGCGTCAGGTAGGTATGCTGTCCTTGTTCTATCGGTATTACAATGGTAGATGCTCTGAGGAACTAGCGTCATTGATCCCTACGGCACCGGTGCGTAGTCGGGATACACGCCAAACGCGCACCCAACATTTGTACACGGTTGACATTTGTCACATGAGAACGGGTCGCTTCTACGATTCGTTCTTAAGTTCAACAGCTCGACTGTGGAACGAACTGCCGGCCTCTGTGTTTCCTCCCTCCTACAACATGGGACTCTTCAAGACCCATGTTCACTCCTTCCTCTCCACAAAAATACCCTCCACACAGCATCCCCAAATATGGCCCTGAGGGAAATTATTTTCTTCAGGGCCTCCTGTGTGGAGTTAATATTAAAAAAAAATTTTAAAAAATAACGTACTCATTTGGCATAATTAAATGATCCAATACAGATTTAAATAACTTAGAACGATTAATTAGAACTACGCTAACAAATTTTAATTGCCATCATCCAAATTCAGCTATAGAACGAATTAATTTACCTAGATATTTAGGAGGTAGAGGAATATTCAATATAACTTTGAAACATAATTAAATGAAATGCTAAGAACTTTTTTCCGAAGGAAAGCTATTAGCTTGGAAATGCACAAAATAATTTACAAGGCAGATAGAAACATTACACCTTGAAATTGCCAGTATTTTTATAATTATTAGATTCCTGGCAAATAAAATTATACACGCAAAACACTTCAATTATCTCAACCAAACGTATGTTGACAAATTTTCGTCAAACAAATGGTTGAGTATTGGAGAGTTGAGCGCAGAAATAGAAGGATTTATGCTTGCCATTCAGGATAGAGTCATTAGTACTAAAAATTATTGGAAGAATATAATCAAAGATACAAATCAAAATAATGATTTGTGTAGAAAATGTTTGGCTTTTCCGGAAACTATAGCACATATTATATCGGGATGTTCTATATTAGCACAATACGAGTATACGTTTAGGCATAATCAAGTTTTAAAAATAATTCACCAAAGTTTGTTAATTAAACATAAATTGATTGACTGCCGTAATATAATACCATATTATGAATACGAACCAAATTCATTTTTGGAAAATGAATTTTATAAAATATATTATCATAAAACTATACTAACAGACCGAACGATTATTTATAATAGACCCGATAAAGTTTTACGTGACAAAATTTAAAAAAAATAACTTATATCATTGATGTCGCTATTCCAAATTCTTCTATATTCAAAAATCTGTTTCTGAAAAAATAAGAAAATAGAGATAAAAGTGGGTGTAAGTTGTGATTGCACGAGTAATTGATAAGTTTTTTGGTATTTGCATTGGTATTGTTGGCTTCAATATGAAAAAGTGTAGTGTGCCTGGTACGCCTCGTTGGAACATTTAAACCAATGACGGATAGCAATTCGGGACTATCTATTTTATTATTCAGCGGATTATGTAGAAACAACAGATCTGACTAATTTTTTTTAAAGAAACGATTCAATTATGTACTGAATAGAAATGAAAATGTATTAGACCTCGTTTTATTTAATAAAGTTAACATATGTGGATATACATACGAGTAAGGCACTTATTTATCACATTATTATCACCCTTCATTAGAAGTTAATAAAAATGTTTCAACATATTACTTCAGGAGGGAAAATTACGATGAATGTCAACAGCATCTAGTGTCCGTTAATTGAATAACTCTTTTTAAAAATAGAAATGTGATTAGCACGGTTCTCTTGTTTTATGAAAAATTGGGTAAAATAATATTTTTTATTTTTTTATTTTTTAAGTCGGAGGCGGTTTACTTACGTTCCCCGCGAGCACTTAGGCCATAGGCCCATTGTACTATCTCCCATTTTACCTCATTCCCTTGCCAGTAACCCGGTCCCTTTAATGAAGTTCACCAGGGCTGTCATTGGATATGTGGCGATGTCTTCTGGTTCCACACTGTGTCTTCCCAGGTATCTGAGCCTTATTCCCAGCAGAGCGGGACATTGGCACCATAGGTGAATTGGAGTCTCTTCCTCCTCTTCACATTTCCTACAGATGTTGGTGTTTTCCACTCCCAACAGTTGCATGTGTCTCCTGAGATGGCAGTGTCCCGTTAATAGTCCTACCAGTTCCCTCAGTGAGTTTCTGTCCATATCGAGTAGTTGCCTGGTTCGGTTAGGGTCCGGTCCGTTTATGAGTACTTTAGATTGCCTCATTCCGGGTGCCTTCTTCCATTCCTTCCAGTGTTGGGATTTGACCCACCTCTTGATATGTAGTTTGGTGTGGCAAGCTGCTACTCCTACGGCCGGCTCAGATCCCGCAAGTGGTGCTTTCGCCCCTTTCCTTGCTAGTTCGTCAGCCCGCTCGTTGCCCTCAATACCTTTATGTCCTGGTACCCAGAGCAGGGTTACTTTATTGATGGTCGCCAGTTCTATAAGGATAGTCCTGCATTCCATCACCAGTCTGGAGTCGCATCGGTTACTTTCCAGTGCCATTAAGGCCGCCTGGCTATCTGAACATATATTTATGTTCTTATTTCTGTACCCGATACTCATATTCTCCTGTGCGCAGGCTAAGATGGCTTTCATCTCAGCTTGAAACACAGTGCAGTGCATTCCTAGAGGTATACTGAGTTCCCTCTTAGATCCCTGTAGACAGACCCCGGCCCCTGTTCCTTCCTCCATCTTGGACCCATCTGTGAACCAGATTAGTTCCTGTTTGGAGTTTGGACCTGGGACCGAGTCCCATTCCTCCCTTGTGGGGTACGTCACTTTAAACAGCTGTCCGAAGAAGTATTCGGCTTGCTTGCCGTCCTGCTTCATCCCAGCCGTCGGACTAATTGCCCTCAGTCTTATTCCTATCTCCGTGTGACTGTTTCTGGGCAACTCTCCTCTCCATTGGCCATTGCAATGTAACCTGTAGGCTGCCGCCATCGCCGCCCCCTCTATTTCTATGTTTAGTGGGGGTAGGTTCAGCAGCACTCCCATGGCTAGTATTGGAGTGGTTCTCATGGCTCCTGTGATGCTTCTGCATGCAAGTCCCTGTATGTGATTGAGTGTGACCATCACTGTTTTCAGTGTTGTTCTCCTCCACCAGACCAGGGCTGCGTGCATGATCCTTGGTTTTACAACGGCTGTGTAAAGCCATTGCATCATTTTAGGTTTGAGACCCCACGTTCTGCCGCAGATTCGCCTAGTTGCCCACATCAGAGCACAGGCCTTTCTGCCTACAGTTTCCACCTGGTTTTTCCAGCTCAGTTTGGCATCTATGATGACTCCGAGGTACTTAACCGTGTCAGAGGGTTCTAATTCCTTTCCATAGAAGGTTGGATTGCTCCATCCTTCTAGTTTCCTTTTACGCGTAAAGATTACTAGTTCTGTCTTGTCTGGGTTGACTGACAGTCCTGTTTCTTCACACCATTCTTCCACTGTTGCCAGTGTTGACTGTATAAGGCCTCGGGTTGTGTCTGCATCCCAACACCTTATTATGGTTGCAATGTCATCCGCATACCCTTGCGTATATAGGCCCCTGTTGTTGAGTTTCCGGATGAGGTTGTCCACCACCAGGCTCCACAGCAAGGGTGATAAGACCCCTCCCTGTGGACACCCTCGTGTCACCAGCACTTTGATGCTTACCTCACCCCTTGTCACCGTAAGTATCCGGCCTGAGAGCATGTTCCTCAGCCACCTTCTGGTGGTTTTGTCGAGTCCATGTCTTTCTGCCGCTTCATCAATGGATTTAATAGTGGTGCAGTTAAATGCTCCCTCTATATCCAGGAATAGCCCTACCGCCAGTTCCCCAGTCGCTTGTGCCTGCTCCAGTTTGTACACCAACCTGTGCAGTGCCGCGTCGACTGACTTACCTGCTTGGTAAGCAAATTGTAACTCGTGGAGGGGCTTCTCTTTCAGTGCCCCGTCCCTTATGTGCCTGTCCATTAGCCTCTCCATTGTCTTCAAAAGAAATGAGGTGAGGCTAATTGGGCGGAATGCACCTGGTTGGTCGTAGTCAGCTCTCCCCTACGAATAAAATAATATTTAAAAATATGTTTCTAAATCAAAAAATCAATTCGCTGTCTGGTTTAGTCAGCTATTCAGTGCTCTTCTTAAGTTTAAAAAATTAGTAACTCTTTGGATAACAAGGAGTTCTATGATTTAAGGAAAATGACAAAAAAATACAAAGTGACTGTTATAAATCATTCATCAACTCGGTCGAAAGTGGTCTGCAAGATAACATAAAAGTGTTCTAGTCGTACCTGATAAAATTCCTCCTTTCTTTGTAAGTTGCTGTGCAGATTCTTTATATTTACCGCTGTTAAAAGCTAGGACTTAGTGAACAAAATGTAGATTATTCATTGTAAATAAAGCACTTTTGAGAAGTTGAATTTCATCGATGTATTGTTATGTTTTTCAAAGTTTATATTGCTACCGACACTCTGAAGAGATCACTCAACCAACGGACAGCGAATATAATAATTAATTTGTGTTAATATCGAGGAGAAATGAGTTTCTCTAATTAATAACCTAGTTTCACTGCCCGTAGAGAAGAGTTAAAAAAACAATTCATTATTTGCTATCTACTCAACTAGCGCCATCTATGTTTTAAATCAGTTAATCTATATTAATTTTATAATTGGTTTGAAACTCAGAGCAAATTCTAACAACCGCTTTTTAATATTTTTAATGAATCTTTAACCACATGAACTTTTCCTGACTTGTGGAAAGAGGAACACGTTATACCAGTGTTCAAATCAGGTGACCAATCTTTAACAAAAAAAAATACATACCAATTAGTGTAATATCATGTTTCGCCAGGGTTTTTCAATCGCTGATAGGTATACAAAAATATTTTTTTCATTCTTTGAACCCTTTCTCTGCGCCAGGCAACATGGGTTTGTTCCTCACAGATCTATCAATTCAAATCATTTGGAATTTTGTAAGTATGTGTGTAATTCTTTTAATGAAAGATTACAAGTAGATGCAATTTATATCGATTTCCAAAAAATAAAATATTAATGTTTTACATTTTTCTTCTATGGTGTTTTGATCTTCTTATAATAATAAACAAATAGTAGTGTTAATATAATAATAAACAAGAATTTGTTTTGATGTTTCTGTTAATTGTATTGTATCTATGGTTAATGAATATGTTATTCTTTATTTTCCAGTTTGTTTCATTCCCAACAATTCTTCAAAACTTCCTTATGTTATTCGGTAATACTGGATAAACTTTGCAGGGTGCTCACATATATTTTCAAAAGCCTTTAAATAATCTTTAACTTGTTATGGGATGTACAATAACGATGTTTACTTCTCGCCCGAGCAAAAGAGCGAATACATAAGAATGACATCCATTGGAAAACTGTTCAAATTCAACGATTTATCCATCATAGTGTGTGCCTTGCAGATTTTTCTCTTGCAAGAGACCAGGACTAAAAAACGATAGAAAAAATCTGAATTTTAAGGATCAGTTAGTGATTTAAATTTAAAAATTGAATTAAGAACGAAAAGATTGTTAATTTTGAAATGTGTAAGTACCATTAAAATGGATGAAAATAAGTTATCAAACAGAAATATCAATATCATTTTGCTTATTTTTAAAAAGTTGGTACTCGTTTAAACATTTGAATACCTACCTGTAAACCAGTTTTTCCTTCCTTCGTGTATGCGAAAGTCAAGACTTATATACCAAGGTATTATTAATGATTTAAAGCCATGTTACTAAGGAAATAACTACCGTAAATGTTCATGAATAAAATGTAACTGCAAAACAAAAAAAGTTTATTGTTTTTAAAGTTTTTTTAATCTGTTTTATGAAACTTAAAATTTAACATGATAGGAAGATAAAAGATGCATGTACATGGTCGGTTATGTACGACATTATTTATTTCATCTCTGAATCTGGGTTGGAAGTCAGTATTCTAGTAGTTGGGTCCGTGTGTGTTTCCAAAGCCCTGGTTTCCCATGTTGGGTCCGTGTGAGTTTCCAAAGTCCTGGTTGCCCATGTTAGGTCCATGTGAATTACCGAAGTCCTGGTTTCCCATATTGGGTCCATGGGAGTTTCCAAAGTCCTGGTTTCCCATGTTGGGTCCGTGAGAATTTCCGAAGTCCTGGTTTCCCATGTTGGGTCCGTGAGAGTTTCCAAAGTCCTGGTTTCCAAAGTTAGGTCCAGAGGAGTTTGGGAAGCGCTGTGATTGGTCGTCCATGTCGATGATATGTAGTTTCTGAAACACAACAATTTTTTTTAAGCAACGTTCCTTTTTTAAATTTTAAGATAATTTACGTAGTTTGTTTCTCCTCTTAATATCAATGATACGTATACATTAGCGAATTAGCGAAAAGATGCGCAAGCCGAACCACGAATTAAGATAAAGGAACGAAGCAACCACAACCGAAACCGTGAAACGCCACTTGCGGTTGTTTCGCTCCTTTCCCACAATTAGTGGTTTACGCAAAAAACATGGAATGTTCAAATTTATACGAAGCATAACTAACAAAAATCGATTTTACGCTTACTCTAAGACAGGCGTTAATTAAAAGAGCAAAGATACACATTACTTGAATGAAACGGCCACAAACTAAAGGATTGATATTTCATTCAAAGGAGATTAAATCATTTGGTTAGGTATGTTAATTAATATAAAACAATTTTTATTAACGCGAGTCGTATTCAAGCGCAGTTATCAAGCAATGTCCGTCGCTTTGTTGCCTATCAGTAAATGGATGATGATGATACTGAAAAGAGACCGGTGATTGATACCCAAAAAAGAATCCCGAATACGGTGCCAAATTTTCCCCAAAAATTTTCAAGGTTTTGAAAATACGCAGGAAGAACGATTAAACCGTTTTTTTTTAACGTGGAAGGAAAACGCGTCCCTAGGTGCAAACATTCTTAGTAAATATGTTTAAAAAGAATATATTATAAAAAATCATTTTCAATTGTCGGTAAAAAAAACTTTTTTCGAAATAAATAGGTAGGTACTAGCAAATAATAGAATATAGCTACGCGTATAAACTAAGAGCATTTTTTTACAAACTCTTAAGAAAAAAAAATTGATGATATTTATTTCTTCCCCAGATTTAGGGTTATTTTCCCCGACATTACATCACTGACGAATTATGCTGATAAGGATGACACCTACAAATTATACATTATACAAATCAACCGCTCTGTTGTCGATATTTATAAACCTTTGGAATAAACATTTTTTTGTATTTCAATTATTTATTAACTTTCTAGCTATCTTATAAACATTATTCAGATTTCATATTTTCACTTTTACAATTTGATTATGTGCACAACATACCTGTTTTCGTGAAGCAAATTCAACAATCAAAAGATTAACTATTGAATCATTTTATTTACGCTGGACCTTTATATAGCTTTAGTTGACAAAGCAAGGCTGTCAAAATTTTTTTTTTTTTTATAAAAAATGTATAATTTGTAATGATTTAAGATTTCACGGACAAAAGTATTTTATCCTTACAGTGTCCAAAACGTCGAAAGCGGTTTAACTGTCTTGGGTACGCGATGATGCATGTTCTGTTCATAACCTTGTAAACTTACATATTTGAATCTATATTTCCTTTTTTGTTTTTTACATTATCTCTTTTTACTCTTCTATTTTCAGATTAAGGTGTCTGAAATATTATTCTATCTACCTAAGTACTTGCATACTGCTTGCTAACCCCGTATTCGGGGAAATTGGAGGGTCTAGAGTCGTTAAAAAATGTAGCTTTTTAAATAAATAAAAAATAGAGTCTTGACGTTTGCGGTGAAGGAGGAAACCATATGTTCCATTTTAACGCCGTTGGTAAAGTGGCGAGGTCCCCTCCAATGTCCGAAATGTTGGATAACGATGAAGGAAGCGCAACACGGCACAGTAACCCAAAAATTAATAACATTATTTAATTTAGTTCTGCATATTTACAATGAATAATATAGATTATTATACAGAGATTGTAGATTATTTGAAGAAAAATATGGTACGTTTGTTATTCTCAACTGTTACATCTAAATAAAAATGAATTATTCCAAAGCTGGGTAACGTTTATGTATCTAGCCTATTTTTTTATGTGAAACGCACAAGAGGAAGACTATGACATCCCCAATTAGAGTAAGTTGTGAGGCTGAAGGTAGTGGGTAGAGGAAGAAGATGGTGGGAAAGTACCTGGTTATTCAGATCTGGTCACCAACCACGAACAAAGCCATTTCAAGTTTAAGTGGTCTTACACCAGGGCGATACTGAGAGTATCTTTCAATTTGCTTCCAATTACTTTGCGGCAATAAGGACAGTTGTAATTCAACATTCATAATGATTTAATGTGAAAAAACTGGCCTATAAACTTCGATTTTTATGACTTTAAATCACTTTTCAAGAGGGTGTTGAATTTCCAATGCTTTGAGTTTCCATTTTTTCATTATGTAAATAATACAACATGTCCGGGTTATAATCATTTGGTAGGTAGGTACTATTGAAAATTATTTTTCAACATTCAAGGCGTTGCCCATTGTCTGAGACATCATGCAGGTAGGTACACATATAATTTTATCCAATGAAAGTAAACACTTTGTGGCTTGAGATTATCCAAATGAAAAAAGTGCTATGTTTTCAAAAAAGTTAGACCTGTATAACTCAAATAAAGTAACCCCTTGTAAAGGTGCATAATATACCAACCAATACATTTTAGATGTTGAAGAAGAAAGAAATTTTGTTCAGTGAGTATATTAATTAACGTCGCAGTTGAAACAATAATATCATTAGAAAAAATCCAACCCTAATTTGAAGTGGCCCTAGCTCCACCTATCCATACGAGTAGGTGCTTTTAATAATAATGCCGTCAAATTGTTATCTACTATTTAGTGGAATACCTTTTACGTAATCTAATCTCGGAACACACCAGATCAATCAAACAACCAAAGCCAGCCATTATCAGTTTTATGAAAAAAGATTTTTTTACAAAATATATTTTAATAATATCATAATATTTTCTTCTCTTGCACCAACAATTATAGCCTGATTGTAATTATTGATTACCTCCGCGTGATAAACAGATTGGTTTCAAATTAAAATAAATTGGTTTTAGACATGGTTATCTACCATTTTTAGGATTAAACACTGTAATATTTTTTTCGTCTTCTACTCCTTTTTCCGTTTATTTATTTATGTTATTAACAACTCTTTTATCATATTTTATATTCTTTATTTCTTAACAAAACTACATGCATAGTTATTTGATTTTGTATTGAGTAATCTTATATTTTGTAATCTTAGAATTAAACATGATTTTGAAGATTATATTTAACATAATTGGGGAATATTATGAATTATGCAGGTACATTAATAGTTTACGGAGAATATAAATTATTCTTCCGGTTCATCGTCTCCAGATCTGGGTTGGTAACCAGAATCCTGGTTTCCCATGTTGGGTCCGTGTGAGTTTCCAAAGTCCTGGTTTCCCGTGTTGGGTCCGTGAGAATTACCGAAGTCCTGATTTCCTGTGTTGGGTCCGTGGGAATTTCCAAAGTCCTGGTTTCCAAAGTTTGGTCCCGTGGAGTTCTGGAAGCGCTCTGATTCCTCTTCCATATCGACTATGTGTAGTTTCTGAAATGGAAAAACGATATTATTATCTGGATTTCTCTACTTCTCTTTTTACAAATTGCAGTGATTTGAAGAAATTGCACTTACTCTAAGGCAAGCGTTGATAATCAGAGCAAATATACACATTGCTCATATAAAATTCAAACACGTACAAATTTATGATTCATTTCATGAAATGAATTTGGAAATTTTATTTTTCTTGAATGTAAGGCAATTTTTTGTATTTTTTTGTATTCTAGACACACTCGAATTAGGTTACTAAGCAATGTCCGTAGCGTATCAGTAGATTATGGATACTGATAAGAACTACACACACTCATATGAATCACGTACAGTGTTTATTTATAAAACAACAGATTGCATAACTAGCCCTCTGGCGGCGAAATTTGAAAACTCATGTTAGAAATAATGCACAAGTTACGAGTATTGTAAAGTTTTTCAGCCCCTAGATATTTATTAATCGCTGGAGATTAGTTTGTGGACACTTTTCCGACAGAAGATTACGATTAAGGACAACGTACCTGTCTTGGCGAAGCAAATTCAACAATCAAAAGATTAACTATTAAGTCATTTTCCTTGTGTTGAGCCGTTATATAGCTTTAGTAGATCATAAAACAAGGTTGCCACGCTAATAAAAACAGTTATATAAAATAAAAATATTTTATTATATGCTTACCTAATTGTATTTGATAGAAATCTATAAAATATAGTGAACGATTACCTACTAATCAATCATTGCTAGACGTCCAAACTAGTTTTTCAGTTGACCAAAAAACGCCTTTGATCATCCAAATAAGTTGAGGATATTTATTTTTGTATAAATCGAGTTAGATGCACGTTGCTTTAATTATCTTTCTTATCACCTTGCGTGACACACGACTGACTGCTCTATATAAAACTCCAAAGTCTGCTATTAATTATTTCGAAAATTCGCCAATTCAAAGGCTACACAGACAGTCAGTATAATTCAATCGACGTTTACCGCCACCACTAACTATATCCAAACTAAAATTCAGTCTATTAGAATATTTCTAAAAGATCAAAAAAAAATTACGTGGACATTTTATATTTACATTAATGTTCTGCCGAACATCCAATCGGGCGTAATAAAGATTTGTTAATTACAAAATTGCTTTGCCACAAACGGTTTATGTTTATTTCGTTAATTATATTAAAAAAAACTTACTTTAAACACTTTATTATATTAGTATTCGTATTGGAGTTTGGTAAGTGTATTATAGTAATGTATATTTTTTAAACATGGTTAAAGGAAGTTTGTTAACATAATTAAAGTAATAAGCATGAACCGTTTGTTGTATGTTTATTTCTGTAATTATTTTAACACACTTACATTAACCACGTTATTATATTACTATAATGCACTTATCAAACTCCTTTGTACAACTTTTGATACATCTTTCATACTTCATGCGCACCTTTTATCGCTGTAATTATTAGCTATTTTCTGTAAAACATACAATACGCGTAATAAAGGTTTGCTAATTACTAACATGGTTTACAATAAACTGTTGCTCTGTATTTAATAGTATACAATAATTATTGAACTCCTTCGTACAACAGAACGTTCTATGATAACTTGTATTTTACGTGCTATATAGTTCATACTCAGTTTATTTTGTTATTTTTTATATACTATACTTATTATTGTACTCCTGAACAACTAAACTCTAGCAACGTAAACATGTAAAAGCTTTGAATAGATAAATCAATGAATTAATTAATTTGTCAAAAAAATAAAGATGGAAAAGTCTTATTTAAGTATACAGAGATTACAACTTAAAGCCTGAATCATCTTTGGGGATGCTGTGTGGAAGGTCTTTTTAAGGAAAGGTTTAAGGAAAAGGTTATTAAGGAAGTTCTGGGCAGTAAAAATGTATGAGGGGTGGGTAGGATTCTAGGGATCACTGTGTCCAGGAGTGACGGAATATATTCCTCCCTCTGCGGCCCAATGCAAGTTTCACCCCAAATCAGCCTTTTCCGATCTGGCAAGCCACACAGCTGGTGTGCAATCACATCCTGAACACACCTCACCCGGCTAAATCACCAAACGTAGTTAACCACTTGGGGTGACCTATGGAAGAGGCGTTGGTTATCCAATACGCGGCAATACCCAAACCCGCCTCCCAAATTGACAAGACAAAACAATTCCAACCCTGCTTTCAATTTATAAATAACAATTGCTTAACAATAATATTATTCCCCTCGGCCCTTTTTGACAATCTAATCTCAGAACAGAACACATCAATCAAAAAATAGAATTATCCATTATCAGTTTGACGAAAACATATTCCGATATAAATAATAATATTGTCTCTTCTTGGACCGCTCCAACGAATACACGATATCGTGATTATGATCGCGTAACGTTAATTTTGCTGCGTACGCGTACACAGGTACCTACCACATGAATTTGTTAAACTTATTAAATATGATTGAAAAAATCGTATTTCTTCCCATAAACCCTTAATAATACCATGCCTTCTTTCTACTGCAATTTGGGAGGTGTATTATTGTACAACCAACACCTTTGCCGTAGGTCACCCCAAGTGACAAACCAAGTTTGCTGACTTAGCAGAAGTGGTCCGAGAAACGTCCGCCACTCCTTTACACAATGACTCCCAGATTCCTGCCCACTCCTAATACCTTTTCCTTTTCAAAACGTCCTAATAACTTTCCTTAGAAGACCATCTACGCAACATTCCAGCTATTCTACAACAAATTTAAGCAGCGGAGTGAGGGGAAGTAGTATGAAAATTGTCAAAACCTATGTAATTCCTTGTCTCATTAAATCCCAATCATAAGCCGTTATAACTGCATTAACAACATAAAAATAAAATTATAATAGTTCATTAAGCACCACCATAAGCATACAAATCATTTCAAAAGTTTGTCGTACGAGATGACTGCCAGGCAATTTCCCCTTACCATAGATTTGGCATCGATGCCATTCATGCGAAATCGCACTAATGCTCTGTCCAAAGCTTTTTAGGTCTTTGCCCGAAGGTGACCTGGGCCAAAAACCACATTTTTAAATAATCATTATTTTTTACAGTTATTTCGCATTCAATGCTATCTGCAACAATGCTATCTGCCTGTAACTTTCTTTGTAATGTCTTATAAATATATGGTATGTATATGAGTGTTGACGTGTTGAGTGTATATATGTGTGTGTGTGTGTGTGTGTGTGTTTATATATACACATTGAACATCTTATATCATTGACACGATGCTCCTTTTAATTTTGGGCAGGAACGACTGCTTTTTTTACTTCCGGCAGGTTCACCATTTTACACGTAATCCTTCCAACTCATATTTTTATGAAGAAATGTTATGACCTCATCAACCACCGCAATTTCAAGTAAATAGGAGTGTTTAGATAAGAAAATCAATTATGTATTTTTAATTATGAATAAGTGATGAGTCACTGAAAAGTAGGGCTGAAAATACTTGTTTCATAGATTGAAGTTGATAAGATAATTATTTTTAATGTTATCTCTGCGACTGATGATTATTTTGCTTATCTTTGAAGTCATTCATTTTTCATTAGAAGTTAACCAGAGGGTTACGAAATAATTAATAAAATTTAAAGATAATATTGAAAGAAAAATATAAGCGAAAGTCCTCTTTTCTATGCGTTAGTTCTACATGAAATCTTAATCAATAAACTCAAATTTAATTTTCATTTTCTAAATTGCAACTGATTCAGAGAAGCGATAAAGTACCTACTTGTATATTAAACTAATATTTTAACAAAAATTATTTTAATTATATTTAAATAAAATACTTTCTATACACCACTTTCAATAAAAATAAATCTACATGTTTCAAAGCCAATGGCTTCTGCCCTCAGGATAATTAAAACTAATTAGTAATAAGAGTTAATATTTATTATCCTGACGAGGAAGCCATTGGATTCGAAACATTTTTATTGAAGGAAGTGAAAATGAAAGTAAACAACCCTTTTTGTTTTTATAATGATACGATGATTTTATCATAATTATAATATACACAAAAAATAATTAGAAATTAAAAATTCTTAGTTTTTCTTTCATACATTCAATATGTACTATTATTATTCAATTTACAAAAAATACAGATTATTTATAAACAAGTTCTGCTGTGTAATTATTATTACGCAGTTTCGCCTTCTGAAGGCATTATCAATATAGACAGTTTTATAATGTCTTCAGAAGGCGAAACAGCTGTAATAATAACTACACAGAAGAAGTTGTTTAAAGATTTTTTTTAATTGAATTGTAATATTATTAAATATGTCAAAAAAAAACTTAAATTAAAATTGAGTTTAACGAACTAATTTAATATACTGAGGTCACTTTCTTCGTTTCCTCTACCTCTGCTCCGGTAACTGAGCCAGACACAGCGGCTCAACCACCACGCAAATATCCGCCAATTGTTTCTTCACAGGAAAACACAAATTACTGCCCTTTTCCGCACAGTTGGTCGGTCTCGGAAACCGATACCTTTAGTGCTGGTCAATCTGACCAAAAACGAAGAAAGCTAAACAACATTTTTTTCATCACCATGCTGGTAGGCCGGATGTTATCGACATTGTAATTCTTAAATATACTAGCCATTTACACTCCTTAAGAGTACTAAACGATCTCGCGTCTGACCATAATCCTATCCTACTAACACTGTAAGGAAGTTCAAATCCTCTGGTCCCTTATAAGTCTACTAGGACTAAAATCGAATGGCGCAAACTGAGCGAGCTTTTAAATAATAACACAACAGTGCCAACTTATATTCCAGACGAAGCCAGTATAAATACCACCACCTCAAACATAATAAAATTAATAGAATCCTGCATCAACGAGGCATCCGTTGACATACCCAACGACTCAAGTCAACACGGGATTCGCGAAGAGATCAAAGATCTTATTAGGGAAAAAACTACACAAGTAAAGAGTGGCCAAAAACATGCAACCCAATCGTAAAAATTCACTTTAATCGTTTATCCCGCCAGGTAAGAGATGTTCCAAGTAAGTACCACAATGAGCGCTGTCTTGAGTTTATCTCATCTCTTGAAAACGACAGAGAAGCTTACTGGAAGCTCTCCAACGAATAGAACGCCCAAATAATAGAATATCTCTCCTACAAGGCTCCAATAGAGTAGTATACTCCTCTGCAGATAAGGCTGAAGCCTTCGCAGACAGCCTTGAAGCTCAATTCTCTCCAAATACTGACCACGATGACCCATCCTTCGTTTCAATGGTGGATTCAAAAGTAAGCTCAGTTATGAATACCGAATCTGATGACTCACCCATCAAATTCTCATCACCTAAAGAAATTTAAAAAATAATCGCTTCACTTAAAATCAAAAAAGCAGCCGGTCGTGGCGGCATTTCAAACAAAGTCCTTAAAAGTCTCCCGATAAAAGTCATCTGCGCCATAACAGTAATCTGAAACGCATCACTTAGACTTCGCTGTTTTCCAAAATAATACAAGCTAATGTAATATTAATACCAAAACCAGGTAAAAGGCCCAATTTTAACAGAAAATCATCCCCAATTAGCCTTCTTCCCTAGGTAAAATCTTAGAAATAATCATCCTCGTAAAACTAAATGAATTTCTTCAGAAAAATAAAATCTTACCAGAGTATCAACATGGTTTTCGAGCTGGTCATTCGACCTCTCATCAACTTCTCCGTGTGGTTGAACTCATCACGGACGGATTCAATATAAATAAACATACAGTATTACCCTCGCTCTACGTAAGCAAAGCTTTCGACAAATTATGGCATAATGGCCTACTTTACAAAATGTTCTTTTTCAATATATCCTATACTATCAAAAGAAATTTTTGAAAAATTTAACGTGTTCAGAATTATAAAACTGTACTCAAAAAATGCACTACTCAATTTTAAAAAAAAATATGAGTACCTTGCTGAACAACACACCTACACTACAAGGACGAAATCCTCAAATCTACTAAATATTCCAAAATTAAATACATCTTTCGGCCAGAAAAACACTATTTCCATGCTATAAAATTATATAATGCCCTTCCTATTGAAATTAAAAACACCATGGATATAGAAAAGTTTAAAAAAGACATCAAATTATGGCTAACTAAACATGAAGATGAGGAAATCATTAATAATAATATAATAAAATTATATAATATATCATAGATATTGCTTAGCAACGCTAGTTTAGGCATATACTTTGCATTTGCTCTCTGATTATTTTTTGTAATATCAGATAGAAACGAATTAGCTTTGATCCCAAAAAATATAAATATTTAAAGAAGAGTATATCAGATAACGCATTAAATAAACTGCCAGTAAGCCATAGGATATTTAGGTAAATACATAGGATTTAAAAAAAAAAAAAATATTTGAGGACCCCAGTAACCAAGGTAAACAACAATATTTGACATTCATTTGAAAAAAATAAAAATATATTTTTATGTTGATAACGTTTTTCTGGAATATAATATATCATAGATTCGTAATGTTGAAAGGTAGTTGAATTGGAAATTATAGATTTGTTATGTCGAAAGGTAGTTTGATTAGAATATTTAATTTGGTCACATTGAAAATTATTTATTGATTTGGTTACTGGAATGTAGTAGTAAAGATACAATCATCTCCAAGTTGTTTTGTAAAATGACAACAATGTCATTTGCAACCAACGTAGATGAACAGGGGATTATTATGTCATCTGTACAGATGAACATGGATAGTCTAAGACCCCAAAAAACAAAAGCAGGTATTCCTAGACAGCGTATGAAATGGACGAACGATGTCAATATGTTCATTGTTCGTTCATATTTTTATGTAACCAAAGTAGAAACAGATATGTTGTTATACAGGAAAAAATTACATTTACTTTTCTCACAAAATTATCCGATTGCCCAAGTAAGCGAACAAAGATTAGCAGACCAAAAGAGAGCTATTTTCAAAAATAATTTAATTTCTGTAGTCACATTAGAACAGATTAAAAGGGAAGTAGCAGATAGATTGCAAAGGGGAAATAATTTAGAACAAATTAACACAAGTAATAATGTCATATCAGATGCATTGAATGTAGATAGTTTGGATAATATTCTAGTCGAAATGTCCAATGATATTACAGTAGATTCAAATAACTTAGACGTTATTTATAATTTTAGGGAAATCAACATTGCAAATTTAAACTTTGTTGATGAAAATGTAGTAGAATTAGCTAACTTACTTCATAATAATATAAACAGATATATAGATGTAGAGCCAACAGTTAGACCAAAATTACCGAAATTGCATACGTCAAAGAAATTATCTAAATTAATTTTTGAATTAAATAACATAATTTTACCAAAAATCATATTTGACGAAATTAGTTTTTTAGATCTTCATACAATAGTATACGCTAGTGCGATTACTGTTTGTAATAAGTTAGGAATTAAATTATCATCCTCTGACGATAGATCATATAGTTATAGTAAACCAGAATGGCAGATCAGATTAGAAAATGATGTAGTATTTTTAAGAAGTAACATAGCTAGAGTAATAGAATATAAAAATGGAAATAGAAGTAGGAAAATTTTGAGACATGTAGATGAAATTGGTAGAAAATTTGGTTATAACATTGATAGTCATAATAATGAAAATATAATCAATGATTTATTGGATTTATTAAAACAAAAATTAGGCGTAAAAGCTAGTAGATTAAAAAGATATAATTATACGTATAGTAAAAAAAAATAATAATAGATTATTCCAGAAAAATGAAAAAATATTTTATTCCAAACTTGACGATAAACAAAATATTATTTCGAATAATAATATTCCGTTGCCATCTGAATCAGATATGCGCGATTTTTGGACTAAAATTTGGAGTAAAGATATAAAACATAACGATTCAACTTCATGGATAGAAAATGAAGAACTCAATTTTTCAGGTATTGAACAAATGAGTTTTTCTAATATATCGGTTGAATTGTTAACCAAAATTATTAAAAATACTCATAATTGGAAAGCCACGGGTTGCGATTGGATACATAATTTTTGGTACAAACGTCTGACTACTTTACATCCTCTTTTGGCAAAAAATCTTTCAAAATTTGTCAGTCAACCTCAAAATTTTCCAAATTTTCTAACTAAGGGCATTACTTATATGTTACCCAAAAGCGAAAATATTAATAATCCTTCTCAGTACAGACCCATTACATGTTTACCGACAATAACTGATATAATAACTGATATAATAACTGATTATCTTGACCATATAGACTGGTCATTTCTAGAAGATGAAAACAATATTGTGAATCAAGTCCAACAATTTTATTTAATCCTAAACACTTCAAAAGAACGTCATGTTCCAAAAGTTAATTTTATTGCATCCCTTTACCCTACATGGTTTTCAAAAGAATTAAAAGAATTGATTTATACTAAAAAACAAACTCACCGAATATATAAGCAATCTAGAAACGTCGATGATTATATAATGTTTACTAACATAAGAAAGCAGTGCAAAGAATTGTCTAAAAAATGTTATAATGATTATATTAGTTTAATAGAAATGGAGGTTCATGATAATGTTAAAAAATTGTGGAACTTTTCTAATGCTCAGCGTAAAAATGATTGTAGCTTACCAAATATTATGTATCTGAATAACAATTGTGCGGATAATACCGAAGGCATTGTCAATCTTTTTGCAGATTTATTCAAAAGTGTTTATGATGATAATATTACTGATAATGAAATCCCAAATGATATATCACTTGAAGAATCACTCAACCTAAACCATTGTTTTATTGAAATAAACGCTATAGAAAAGGCTATAAAAGCATTAGATACTAATAAATCCGCTGGACCGGATGGGTTCCCTCCAATATATTTAAAATCTTGTGTTCGCAGTTTGACTTATCCATTATTTTTACTATTTAATAAGTCTTTGTCGTCAGGGTGTTTTCCAAAACAGTGGAAAAAAAGCTATCTTACGCCTATTCATAAAAAGGGAGATAAAAGCGATGTATCAAACTACAGACCAATATGTATATTATCCGCTATTCCCAAACTATTTGAATCGTTAGTCCTAGATGTAATATGTAAACAAATTAATAATATTATTGTACCCAACCAGCATGGCTTTATCACAGGTAAATCCACCCTAAGTAACTTGATCATATATGAAAATTACATAACTGATTCTCTTGCCTTGAAGCATCAAGTGGATTCAATATATACTGATTTTTCCAAAGCTTTTGACAAAGTTAGGCGACATATCCTTGTACAAAAATTAAGTATGTTGGTTATCAAGGGTAATCTGTTAAGTTGGATTGATAGCTATCTTAGTAAAAGAGAGCTATGTGTCAAAATAAAATCTGTGGAATCTTACATTTTCGAAGCCACAAGTGGGGTCCCTCAGGGGTCTCACCTGGGACCAATTCTTTTTTTGTTATTTATTAATGATATTGTTAGCATATTTAAAGATGTAGAAGTTCTTCTTTTCGCAGATGATTTGAAAATATATAAAACAATACGCAGTTTAGACGATTGTTATACTTTGCAACTTAATTTAAATAAACTATATCGTTGGTGCATCATCAACTCTCTGTTTCTCAATATTAAAAAATGTCAGGTCATTCGTTTTTGTAAAATACGAAATCATACAATTTATGAATATTCGCTTAACAATGTAAAATTGACAGCTGTCACTCAAATCAGGGACTTGGGTGTTATATTTGATGAACAGTTAACATTCAATCCGCATATAAATGAAATCACAAATAAAGCCCTAAAAATGCTCGGTTTTATATGTAGAACCGCATGTGACTTCAAGTCACTAGAATGTTTGAACACACTGTACACATCTTTAGTAAGAAGTCAAGTAGAGTATAATTCGCCTATTTGGTCCCCGTTTTATAAAGTACATTCCAACAATATTGAAAAGGTACAACACAAATTTTTAAGATTTATTAACTTTAAACTGAATATTCCAATCCAAAATATAAATTATATCCAACTCATGCATCAACTAAATTTGATTACGCTGTCAGATAGGCGAATTATCTCCGACCTTGTTCTACTAAATAAAATTATTAATTATAGAATCGACAGCCCTGAAATTCTTGCCACAATAAAATTATATGTACCTTCCAAAAATACGAGACAAAATTCCACCTTTTTCTGTGACAATTTCAAATCTAATTATCAAGCGCACATATCGTTAAATCGAATACAAAAATTTGGTAATAAATTTGGTAATGTTGTTGATATATTTAGAGATTCTGTAGCAGTGCTTAAACGAAATCTACATAAACACTTTGCTGAAATGTATGACTTCTCCTCTCCATAGTGAAAAACCCATTTTTTAGCTTCTGTTTTTTCACTCTTTTCTTTTATGACTTTTAACTTTAATATATATGTTTTAACTTTACAAATTAATATTGTAATTTAAATAACAATTCGAATATGATTTTAAGTCCCTATAAATGCTGATTAATTTCAATCCATTTATTTTTCTAAGCAAGTAAAAAAAAAAAAAAAAAAAAAAAACTGTTCTCCATAATGGTATTCTGTATCATTTGTAAAACATTTATGTACTACAGATATAATAACTATTTTATTTATATATGTACGTAAACTTTTAAATGTCACATAGTTAATGTAATAACACTAATAACAATGTATGTAAAAGCCCAATGGGCGTTTAAATAAATAAATAAATAAATAAATATACAAAATTTTAACCTCTTGTTTAACAGATTTAATATATACTCATTTAGATGAAAAAAATATTTTATCTGAACAACAAAAAGGTTGTCGCAGAAAACATATGGGATGTAAAGAACAATTAGTTATCGATTCTGTAATTCTAAAACAGATTCAAACTCGAAAACGTAATTTACATACTTGCTATATAGACTACCAAAAGGCTTTCGATAATGTCCCGCACTCGTGGCTGATCAAAGGATTAAATATATATAAAATTAACCCGATTATTATTAGCTTTTTGGAAAATATTATGTCCTTTTGGAATACCAATTTACTTATCAATTTAAAAGGTAAGAAAATAGTAATACCGGGCATTTCAATTAAAAGAGGAATTTTTCAAGGAGACTCATTGAGTCCTCTTTGGTTTTGCTTAGCATTGAATCCTCTATCTAAAATGTTAATTAAAAGCAAGTTTGGAATAAAAGTTAAGGGTAATACAAGGGAGAGTAGTACAATTTCGCATTTATTATATATGGATGACATAAAATTATTTTCGAATTCTGAACAAAATTTAGAGAAAATGATCGAGGTAGTTAAAAACTTTTCAGATGATATCAAAATGACTTTTGGTTTAGATAAATGTAGAACGATCCATATAGAGAAAGGCAAAATTGTAGATGGGGACGAGAGTATATTTAGAAATTTCCAAATTACTAGTATGAAAAGGGATGAGGTTTATAAGTATTTAGGATACCCACAATCAAATAGATTAGACCATACTAGTATTAAAAATGATATTAGGATTAAATTTCAAACTAGGATCAGGAAAATTTTAAAATGCAATCTATCTGCTAAAAATTTAGTAAAAGCAATAAATACTTGGGCAATACCTCTATTAACGTACTCATTTGGAATAATTAAATGGTCTAATACAGATTTAGATAACTTAGAAAGATTAATTAGAACTACACTAACAAAATTTAATTGCCATCATCCAAATTCAGCTATAGAACGAGTTAATTTACCTAGAAATTTAGGAGGTAGAGGCATAGTCAAAATAACTTCTTTGAAACATAATCAGGTAGAAATGCTAAGAACTTTTTTCCATAGGAAAGCTCATAGCTCAGAAATGCACAAAATAATTTGCAAGGCAGATAGAAATATTACACCTTTAAATTTATACGATGAGAATGCCAACATTTTTATAAATCCCAACCAGGAACAATTAGATTCCTGGTCAAATAAAATTTTACACGCAAAACACTTCAATTATCTCAACCAAACGTATGTTGACAAATTTTCGTCAAACAAATGGTTGAGTATTGGAGAGTTGAGCGCAGAAATAGAAGGATTTATGCTTGCCATTCAGGATAGAGTCATTAATACTAAAAATTATAGAAAGCATATAATCAAAGATACAAATCAAATTGATGATTTGTGTAGAAAATGTTTGGCTTTTCCGGAAACTATAGAACATATTATATCGGGATGTTCTATATTAGCACCGTCCGAGTATACATTTAGGCACAATCAAGTTTTAAAAATAATTCACCAAAATTTGGTAATTAAACATAACTTGATTGACTGCCGTAATATAGTACCATATTATGAATACGAACCAAATTCATTTTTAGAAAACGAATTTTATAAAATATATTATGATAAAACTATACTGACAGATCGAACGATTAGTCATAATAGACCCGATATAGTTTTACATGACAAAAATAAAAAAATAACTTATATCATTGATGTCGCTATTCCAAATTCCTGTAATATTCAAAAATCTGTTAGTGAAAAAATAAGAAAACACACAGATTTAGGAAATGAAATAAAAGAATTTGGCATTCTCAGACTATAAAAATATTACCATTCGTTATTTCGGCTACTGGTATTATACCTAGCTCTCTAATTAAAAATTTAGGCGTATTAGATCTATCAAAAAATTTATATATAAAGATGCAAAAGTCGGTCATTTTGAATACATGTAGGATAACGAAAGATTTTTTAAATATTTATGTTGAGGGATCAGTAGGATTTATAGGCCCTGTTAGAAGTTCTACCGAGCCGAACCCTCTGATATGAAAATATCTGGAGTCGGTGAATTTTTTTTTTCCCATTTGATCTCTGGTGAGTTGACGTGTTGTTGTTCTTGTATTGTTTTGTATTTATTTTACTTAAGTAATGCACTTGCATAGTGTTGATTGACTAGCTGATCATTTGTGGAAAAGTGAGTGGAAGGGTTTAGTTTTTCCTATGGGGAAGATTTAACCCGGACAACAAAATCGGAAGCATAAATAAAAAAAAAATAAAAGGTTGTCGCAGAAAACATATGGGATGTAAAGAACAATTAGTTATTGATTCTGTAATTCTAAAACAGATTCAAACTCGAAAACGTAATTTACATACTTGCTATATAGACTACCAAAAGGCTTTCGATAGTGTCCCGCACTCGTGGCTGATCAAAGTATTAAATATATATAAAATTAACCCCATTATTATTAGCCTTTTGGAAAATATTATGTCCTTTTGGAATACCAATTTACTTCTCAATTTAAAAGGTAAGAAAATAGTAATACCGGGCATTTCAATTAAAAAAGGAATTTTTCAAGGAGACTCATTGAGTCCTCTTTGGTTTTGCTTAGCATTGGATCCTCTATCTAAAATTTTAATTAAAAGCAAGTTTGGAATAAAAGTTAAGGGTAATACAAGGGAGAGAAGTACAATTTCGCATTTATTATTTATGGATGACATAAAATTATTTTCGAATTCTGAACAAAATTTAGAGAAAATGATCGATGTAGTTAAAAACTTTTCAGATGATATCAAAATGACTTTTGGTTTAGATAAATGTAGAACGATCCATATAGAGAAAGGCAAAATTGTAGATGGGGACGAGAGTATATTTAGAAATTTCCAAATTACTAGTATGAAAAGGGATGAGGTTTATAAGCATTTAGGATACCCACAATCAAATAGATTAGACCAGGGGTGCTCAAACTTGAATTGCTGGCGATCTACCTCAATATTATTAGATTCCGATCGATCGACTCTGAGAGGCTGCAAGTATGTGTGATGAGGGATTGTCGTCTATGTAGGTAGGGTGTATCGTGGCGCAGGTATAAGTGTATATATGTATAGGGACATTGCATAATTGAATGGCTACGAATCCACATAGAATTTGGAGGAACGACAGAAATTAGTTCGCAATATGCATTTTTTTAGTCAAGGTAGGTGGAGGTCTGCACTAAAAAGTCGATGAAAAAACTTATATTTATTCAAAATTGCAAGTTTATTGGTTCTTACAAAAAACAAACGAGTTCTAGTTTCTGAACTAAATAATGACTTTGGATGTTGAAGCGTGGCACTGCATGTCCTCAGCATACTTTTCATACGATGGTACGTAATTACCGAGTGCAAATCGCAAGCACGATGACATATGTTCGTCAGTTAGTCGATTGCGATATTTTGACTTAATTATCTTCATTTCAGAAAATGCACACTCGCACAAGTAAGTTGACCCAAACATTGCGAATACGAAATTTGCCAGCTGTTTTATAACACTCCGTTCAGTAACTCAGTCTTACAAGCTACAAATAAATAAAAAAAGAAGGCATGAAAAATGGGAAATTTTTCTCGAGATCGACTCAAAAAGCACTCGCGATCGACCGGTCGATCGCGATCGACTGTTTGAGCACCCCTGGATTAGACCATACTAGTATTAAAAATGATATTAGGATTAAATTTCAAACTAGGATCAGGAAAATTTTAAAATGCAATCTATCTGCTAAAAATTTAGTAAATGCAATAACGGTACTCATTTGGCATAATTACATGGTCTAATACAGATTTAGATAACTTAGAAAGATTAATTAGAACTACGCTAACAAAGTTTAATTGCCATCATCCAAATTCAGCTATAGAACGAGTTAATTTACCTAGAAATTTAGGAGGTAGAGGTATAGTCAAAATAACTTCTTTGAAACATAATCACGTAGAAATGCTAAGAACTTTTTTTCCATAGGAAAGCTCATAGCTCAGAAATGGACAAAATAATTTGCAAGGCAGATAGAAATATTACACCTTTAAATTTATACGATGAGAATGCCAACATTTTTATAAATCCCAACCAGGAATTATTAGATTCCTGGTCAAATAAAATTTTACACGCAAAACACTTCAATTATCTCAACCAAACGTATGTTGACAAATTTTCGTCAAACAAATGGTTGAGTATTGGAGAGTTGAGCGCAGAAATAGAAGGATTTATGCTTGCCATTCAGGATAGAGTCATTAATACTAAAAATTATAGAAAGCATATAATCAAAGATACAAATCAAATTGATGATTTGTGTAGAAAATGTTTGGCTTTTCCGGAAACTATAGAACATATTATATCGGGATGTTCTATATTAGCACCGTCCGAGTATACATTTAGGCACAATCAAGTTTTAAAAATAATTCACCAAAATTTGGTAATTAAACATAACTTGATTGACTGCCGTAATATAGTACCATATTATGAATACGAACCAAATTCATTTTTAGAAAACGAATTTTATAAAATATATTATGATAAAACTATACTAACAGACTGAGCGATTAGTCATAATAGACCCGATATAGTTTTACATGACAAAATTAAAAAAATAACTTATATCATTGATGTCGCTATTCCAAATTCCTGTAATATTCAAAAATCTGTTAGTGAAAAAATAAGAAAACACACAGATTTAGGAAATGAAATAAAAAGAATTTGGCATTCTCAGACTATAAAAATATTACCATTCGTTATTTCGGCTACTGGCATTATACCTAGCTCTCTAATTAAAAATTTAGGCGTATTAGATCTATCAAAAAAATTATATATAAAGATGCAAAAGTCTGGTCATTTTGAATACATGTAGGATAACAAAAGATTTTTTAAATATTTATGTTGAGGGATCAGTAGGATTTATAGGCCCTGTTAGAAGTTCTACCAAGCCGAACCCTGTGATATGAAAATATCTGGAGTCGGTGAATTATTTTCCCATTTGATCTCTGGTGAGTTGACGTGTTGTTCTTGTATTGTTTTGTATTTATTTTGCTTATATAATGCACTTACATAATGTTGATTGACTAGAGATCATTTGTGGAAAAGTGTGTGGAAGGGTTAAGTTTTTCCTTTGGGGAAGATTTAACCCGGACAACAAAATCGGAAGTTTAAAAAAAAAAAATATTGGACATTTTTTATAGCGCCGCTTTTGTGAGTTATCACCTCAGGGGCGCTTATTTGTGAAGTAACCCCAACGCAACCTGCAACAAACATGAATACTTTTTGCTTAATTAATTTAATATTTTGTGGGAACCAACAAATTAGAAGATGAGGAAATCATGATCAACATACATACAACAACCTACAGTCCGCCTCGGAACAGGAATACCTAGTGAGGAGGACTGAGAACAAACTACATCACTTTATATTTTTATTTTACTTAATATTGTATCTTTTTTACTTTACTTTATATTGTAAAAAAAATAAAAAAAATGTTAATTGTCTCTAACCCTTTCTATATACTAAAGCGATATTCCCAAACTAATGAACCATAATGTTATATTATTTTAATCACTCAATTCGCAGATGATAAGAATATCATGTCGAGCTCGACTGTCGCGTCCTCTGCTACAAGACGCGTACAGCTCCAAGCCAGTCTACAATCCAAGAATAGTGCGAAAAATGTAGAATTTCAATAAACTCCCCAAAAAGTGTCGCGACTGCCTTCTCACGTAGAAGGCCTAAACAACCATCGAATGTAATACTATTTGGTGAAAAAGTTCCATGGGAGAAATCATTAAGGCGATGCACTACGTCGTGTAATATTTTGAATCGAGCCTCTATCAATAACACACCTTACGTAGATGGCGATAAGGCTTAAATTCCCGCTTAGCACCATCCACCTGTTTTGATTTATGCATGAAAAAACATGGCCAAAAAGTGCCTTTTATTTTATTTTGTGGATGTTCAGGCACAAATATTTAAAAAAATTTCGATCATTTTATAAATAACTTAATTTTCCAAATTATACAATAAAACCATAATCGAAAATGGGTTCGTAAGTAGGAGATTTTGAACATTAAAGCAGTTTTCATAGGCCTTATATTTTTTTTTTCTGGGCTTATAAAAAGACTTATCTAAAAAATACTCGATTATTTCAAAGGCCAGGATGTATTCTACTCGCAGTATTTAATTAAAGCATCTGAAACATTTCTTGGGGACCAAATTTTCAAACCAAAAACACATGATTTTGCATTACTACGAAAACACATTAAAGAAAAGTCAAATAACTCAATAGCCGCACTCTGCACAATGCTAGGTAGAAAAAGTCGATTATCGTCACACAATAAACTGGTTCTTTACAAGACGACCATTAGGCCGGGCTGCACATAAAAACCCATTTGGGGATATGCAGCACACTCACACATTAATAAATTACAAACCCTGCAAAACAATCCGTTCGACTAGCATCGAATGCGCTGGAGTGGATCGGGGTTTCCACTCTCCACAATGACACAAAACTTTCTCTGATAAAGGATTTAATTGTTACACTATCTGAAAAATTATACGCTGGATTAGTCGGACATGAAAACCCTATAATTAAGTCTCTCGCTAAATATAGTAAGAACGAAAATTTTAATTTTAAGACCTAAAATAATCCTCCGCAAGGAGTGAAATCCTGTCCAAGTGCAACATATAGTCTTAAATTTAATTTTTACAAAAAAACCACTTAAATACTTTTGTCCGTGTAATGCATCATTAGATAATCCATTTCGTCATTACGTTAGAACCAATAATATATTTTATAAACATTATGTTTTAGTAATTATATTTTTTTTGCTTTTATGATTACAATTGTTCTCATAACAATCATAATTCGGCCCAAGCGAACATGAACATTATTTTACAAACTCTGAATATCGTTTTTGTATTCGACTTATATCTTTTTTGTACTTTTCTGATCAAATGCCACACATTAAATACCGGCGCTTACAGTTCGTCCATTTTCTATTACAAGTACTTAGAATACACAAAATAACGGTTTTAAAACTTCACACAATACAACACAACTAATTTTAAATTCTAATGGTAATGAACGGAAATTATGAAATTGATAGTATAGTATAGTATGCCGAGTACTGAAATAATGTTTTAAAATTATGCAATTTGATTGGGGGTCAGATAAAGTATACACTTCTATTGGGGGTCAGATAAATTATGCACTTCGATTGGGGATCAGAAAAAATTAACGTTGTTCATCAGAACATTTAAATTTGGACGACTTTCGTATATTTTTGGATGTTATAAAATCTGTTGTAAAGATTCATGTAGGTACTAATATTCACTGAATTCAGATTAACGGATTCCTATAACGCCCAAATAAATTTCAGGCTATAATGAATATCACACATAACCAAAATAGTGACGTAGTATATCGACAACTTTTCAATTTAAATTCTTTTCTTTCAAAATTTTTTTCTTCATATTTCTACTTCTTTCTTCTGCCTTTGGTATAATTACTTATAATTACGTAATATTTTTTTAAATGTTGCCATTTGATTTTAGATATGTATTAAATAACAAAAAATAAAGTCATTAGTCATTAGTTTCTTAGAACAGGCACTGGCTAGTTAGAAAGTAATGTTGACTGGGTCATACTGTATTCACGCCTGTAATGCAGCTTATCCTCGACGTACGTCTTATATACCTTTCATTTTTTGTCTTTGTGCACATATTCAATATACTATTATTTTATTTGGCCTAATATGTTACTTATAAATTTTCTGTATCAAATGTTTAATAATATTTTTTTAAATTAGACCAATGTATTGATGAAATAAAACCATATTTTTGTTGAGTTAAATATTTATTCGTGTCATACAGGGGCTTATATTATAATATGTATTAGCAAGGAATGGGTGGTGATATGATAGCTTATTGCTGGACGAGGACTTCGTAGTCGGTGGAGTTCTTCTCTTCTCCGTCGAAGGGGAAGTAGCAGCAGCCGTGACTGCGCTGGATCTGGTAAATATTAAATAAACATATTTATTTATTTCTATTTTCTTACATGCAGTTTGCATGAAAAGTACTAGTTATACAAAAAATGTTTATAATCATTATCTGTATGGGTTAAAATTAGTGTTTTGTGAACACCTCACAAGGCTATTTGTATCACAGAATTTGAACAATTTATCAAATTTCAAAGTTAATTTTCAAGCTCTATGAAAGTTTTTCTCAAATTCTGTTATTATTTCACTATAGTCCAGTTGCTTCACAAAACTGAAGGCTCAGGTATTTGCTTGTTTTAAAAATTAAAGTGTTATTATGCAGTCTTAAGAAAAAACTTATTACATTTGGGGTGCCTCCAACATGTTGTGTAACCTCCTCTTCAAGTATTGCTATTTTTACTGTTGTTTACATTAACCCTACACAGGAAGCATCCCATGTCATCTTTCGGTATGCTGCGTGGGAGATCTTTTTAAGGAAACGAAGGAGAGGAAGTTCTGAGAAGAAAAAAGGTATGAGGGGTGGGTAGGTTTCTAGGCATCAAGGCGATGGGTCAAGAGAGACCAGTTGGAGAGTCAAAGGGTCTCCCCAAACCAGCCTCTCACGATCTGGCAATGAACCCGGGCACCCTTGCTAACCTATGGCAGAGGTGTCTGTTGTCCAATAAACGGTACCCGGGGCGGTGGTAAAGAAAACCGCCTCGCCTGATTTAATGAAATAGGATAATACCTTTCCAGGAGTGAGGGCTCCCTCCCTGTGCACGCGGCCTAGGTATAGGACCTCTCCATCGGCAGTGTGTCCAACCTCAATAGCTCCATCGGGCACGTTTCCGTTGGAGGCTGGCTGCCAGGAGATGAATTTCTGGACCATTACCTACAAAATAACACAGCTTTAGCTTTAGGCTTCAATAACACCTTTACACGGTCATGTACACCCCTGTGTAGCCAATTTTGTTTATGAAAAAGTGAGAGAGGTTCCGAAAGTGCTCTCAGCGGTATGTCCTTAAATGCCTGGCTACTATAGTAGTGCATATATCTGTATACTAATCAACGGTTTGTAAAATCCCATTAAAATTTGCGTACAATTACACACAAGTTCAAGTATTTATCGAATTTCTTTTTTAAATTTCTAAATTGATAATTTTTTCACAATTCAATATCATTTAAATCATTGATAGAATAGTTTTAATATAATAATTAATATTTGTGTTGTGTTCGAAACGTTCCAAATGATGTGATGAATTAATTAAAAAATTCGTTAATTCGTCGAATACAGCGAATATTCAATTTTGTGGTTTTTTCATGACATTTTCTGTTTTTTTATTTATTTTATTGCTGTGGTATAAGTAAAAATGTAAATAAATTGATTTGGGAAATTATGTTTCATCTAGATTGATTGAGGCATTTGACTCGCAATGTTTGCGCCTTCTTTCTATTAATGGCGACGCTTTTGATAGTGGATATATCTCTGCGTTTTAGAACAACACACTAATATTGGATTTATTCAAAATTCATAAAATTATGTATTTATACTTAGATATATAAATATGATATATAATATGCAGTGCAATTTGTTAGTTATATAACCTTAATCCTACCCAATGCTGTAACTTAACATTGATTTTATAAATAAGAATAAATAATAAATAAAGTGTACACAATACAATTCACAATTAATGACACAAAATATGGAACCGTATTCCTTTGAAGACACTAGTTGAAAATAGAACTTATAGATATTTAACAATGTTTCGAACATCTGTCCATATAGCCCTATTGATAAGGTCCGAAAAATGTATTCAACAAATATAAATTTTTCGCCCATTAATATAATGAAAAATCATGCAGATACAAAAACATGCATATTTTTAGACTGAGTGGGAATAAGAGGCATAAGGTCCCGACGCGTAGTTAAGCGCTTAATCCACTACATGTTTGAGTATTTGTAATGAACAATTTAAGACACAAAAATAATGACAACTATTGCACATTAAAGAACAACAGGACAACCCGTATATGGGGCATACAAATGAAAACCAGCATCCAAGACAATCAAAGCAATTAAAGTGATTATGTGCGAATGTATTATAAAGAGATTAATATCTACCCCAAAACAGCAGCAACAAGATGAAGATTCTAATTCGTCCTCAACAAGTACCTGTATCATCGAAAATATATTCTAGCATCACTTTAACTGCTTTGGATTATGCTCTAATTCCAAAAATCACAATGAAATTACGCTGAACACTTTTATAACATGACAATTTCTACTGTGCAAAAGTATGATCAACATTTATTACTTCTTATATAAGTTTTTTAGAGAAGACGTTTTCATGTAGACAACACAAAACAAGATCATTAGAACAGCTTCATTGCAAAATAGAACAAATTATTTTATGCATATTTATTCATAGAGTTTTTACTCTTCAGCATTCGAGATCGAACGAATAGTAAAATCTAATAAAACTACGGTTAAGTAAATCCTTTAGCTGAGTTCTTTTTTAATTAAATGCAAGCAAATTAGACAGGAATCGAACAAAACAGTAGAAAATATCCATAAGAAAAAGAAACAGAGATAGTAGAAGAAGGACAGAAAAGAAACTTGATTGAAATTTTTAAAGTTTCTCCGTAGAATATAGTATTAAGAAAATGATATAGAAAGAAATGAAACCTGAAACAGTTTGTTTCCAAGTACATAAAACAGTGATTCAATATGTATGGTATAAAAGAAATGGGGTAATTCTTTAGAAACCGTTAACAGATAGGTTAACGAACTAATAGTATTAAAAAAATCATGTATAGTTTGTACCTCGAACTGGTCCTTGACGATTTCCAGACTGTCGTAAGCGATGTAGGCTACGCTCTTGGAGGGAATGACCTTAGCGGGGAGAAGGTCTCCCTGATGGTGGGCTCTGCCAGCGTAGATGGGTGCCCCATCCTGGTCGTGTCCAACTACGATGGCTCCGGGGAAGTTGCAGTTGGAGGCGGAGGCGTTGACCCAATGATAACCTGATAATCCAAAACTCCAACAATCATAATCTAATCACAATCTGTCGATGTTAAAACAAAATTTAGAGGAAAAATAAATAAATTTTAATCTTCGTTCGCATATCGGTTGACTCTCATCAGTTTTTACAATAATGTTTGCAATGGGTTTTTTTTTTTAACGACAATAGCAAAAATAGTTTTATACATAATAATTTCTCATTTTTTAATTGTGATGACATCTATGTGAAGTGACATCTGGTGAATTTTATAAAAGCTCGGATGTCACGTGCACAATGATATAGGGTAAAAATGCATGTGGAAGGTGTGCCGCTGCAAAAGGGTCTGGAGATAGAGACCTACCTCTCACTCCACGACCCAGAATATTGTTCGTATGAAATATTCCACACGAATTATCTGTCATGGGAGCGTTCTGGATTCCGCTCCTACGAACGTCTTCGCTTCGGTTAGGGAGTTCACTGTATGTACGTTCCTTAGAGAAAACTGCCACTGAACCTTGATCGCTTATGGTCTTGGGTAAATGAAGGCGTATATTTAATCATTTTTCCATCCCCGTACACAACGGTGTAACCCAATTTCTGTAAAACGCGTTAACAAAATCTTCAAATACGTACTGATCATAAAACAAATTACTGGCTAATGAGAGTGTATTTGGGTAGACTTTTATTTAATAATAGGTTTCCAGAAAGTAAAAACTCTGAATAATGGCTTCTGTAAAGCTGTTCTGATAGCACTGCTTGTATGACCTCTTTGAAAGAATTGTACAATGTTCACTAACTAACCTACCTGTTTAATACTCGGTTCTTTTTTTAAATAGCATTTATCAACATTTGCTGATGAGCTGTTGTAATAAGTAATCAAAAAGTCAAACGAAGTATTTGGTCACCTCATTTTTTTTCTTTCTTTGAATTTCAGTTGTGTCTACAAATTTTGATGATGTAAATGAATTAAATTTTATTCTACGAAAAGATGTACAAAGAGTAACGTCCAAATGTTGTCGCCGTCCATGGAGAAAAGTTAGTATTGTTAATGTATTAAGAATCTCTTAGAAATCCGGTTAAAAACGAGATTGCAGGCCTCTAACGAATAAATTGATAGGTTTCCTGATAAACTTTTAGTAAAATACGAATATTTTATCTGATTTACGATACGAATTTCATCATTATATATTATCAAGGCATTATCAGGTGCATGAACACGTGATCCGACATACTAGGAATTTACTAAAAGGTAACGTTGTCATTATTTGTGTTTACAAATTAATAATTATGTCCCGGATTGTACTTAGTTAATATAGCCCTGATGAAGGTTGAGTTTTGTTGAAAAAAAAGTACCTAACTGTTTTTATCTTCCAAAGTGTCACGTCAAACTAAGTTTACACTTTTCATGAAATTGTGCAATAATTGAATAAAACTGTTTATTTAGCTTTTGAAATTTGTTTTCTACTAGAACTTATCAGATTCAAGTTAAGAGAGATTATTATAATCTAATTTTCGGATTATAAATACCAACAACACCGAGATAAAGCAATTGGTATTATGTCGTTTGTTGAATGATTGATTAAATTGAAATAAAATGTTTACAGGATTATGGCTTAATATAAAACTAAATTAATCAACTTAAGATAAGATATCCTTAAATTTGAGGTAATTTTTTTATTTTATTTAGTACAAAAATTATTTTCTACGTGATTATTTAAAGAAGTAATCGCATAAACGCCCGTTGTTTTTTATCGTGAGATCGGTTGTGATTATTAATCATTTATTATTTAAAATATATTTCAATTAAATCAAGAGTTTCCTATATGCCTTTATCTTATCTAACAGTTATATTTGATGAGATTATGTTCTATTAATTTAATAATGTCGAAAAGCCCAGCCCATTACCAAGCTTTGATAGTATCTACCCTTCGTTGACATACGCATATTTATAGAATCACGGTTAGTAAGTGAACAGTTTTTGCAGTTTCAAATAATTGCATACTTTATATTAATATGAATTTGTAATGATATAAGTTGTTAATGGCGGATTTGTTAGTTTTATGAGACGACACAGTCATAAATGAAAACACATCCTTACATTTGAATAGGCAGTATAGTCTTATGAAGGCGAAGCACTACGAAGTAATGAAAAATAACGTGTTTTTGGTTTAAAAATTTGATCGCTTAGAAACGTTATAGATGCTTTAATTAAATACTGCGAGTAGAACACATCACGCCTATAAAATCGTCAAGCACTTTTTTGATAAATCTATTTATAAGACCAGAAAAAAATTAAGTATCAGGCCTAAAAAACTACTTAAATGTTCAAAATCTTTAACTTACGAATGCCTTTTAGATTATTATTGAAATAAATCAAAAAAATGCGGCTGGTGTTAGCCGGGAATTTGATCCATATCGCCATCTACGTAAGGTGTTTTATCGTTAGCGGCCCGAGTCCAAATGTTACACGTACCCCCTTTTTTTATACCGAGAATACACGTGAATTTCTAGAGACAGTTAAGTTTATTGATAATGAAATTTCAACATAAAATTCGATTTTAAAATATGATAAGCTAATAATATTACCATCTTAGGGATTTTCAGAAAACCTACTGATATCATCAACATTTTATCTTCTAGATACCGATTAGTTAAAAAACATCGTTTTGATTCTGAAAATATTATGCCATAATTCTTTGAACTTTAAATTATAATCAATGCTTACGCACCCTACCTAGAACAATTAAATAGGAAATCTGTTCAATTTTCTATCTTAAGTTAACCAAAATGACATCTTGCCCCGAGCCTGTGAAGGCGTACCACTGATAACTCCGCTGTAACTTCTCACTATTTACCATGAGCGGCTAATTTTAATGAAAAATAAGTTTTAAAAAGATGAAAAGAATAGAAGAACAACACACCTTTACCGGCAAGTCCACAGACCGAACTGAACAAAACGAGATTTTAACAAGCACCTTCGTTAGTAAGATATGTTAATTTAGAACAAATTACAACCCACGGAATGCCACAGGGAATCGAATATGTCCACATAAACTTACAGTTGTGTTTATCATCGTCATCTGACTCATGGGCTTCCTCTTCTGCTTCTTCTGGTGTGGGGGGATCCGGCACGGGTTCGGGAGGATAGCTTAGGAGGCTGGGGTTGTAAATGAACCCCGGGGGAGGGGGGGCAGAAAGATGTTGATAACTCGCCGGAACTTGGAACGGTACCGGAGATGGACCAAAATCTTCCGGATCGCAAGTATTGACTGGGTTCAAGGGATATCCGGTCGGGCTGAATGTTAGACCGGAACTAAAGCCTTGACCAGGAGTGGGGCTGGGAGGAGCGGGGAAGTTAAAGCCAGGGTCATAGCCCTTATAGGACATAGGGATATAGGGGGTGCCGTCCCCCGCAGGGTGGCGCATCCGAGTGGGGTAGGGTGGACCGTTGAAGCCTGGAGGCGGTGAACCTAGATCAAATGTTCACCTCTTACTAATATTTATATACATTGTTTAATTAACGAGTTACCGAAGGTGCTTGATACTTGATTCTATACAATAACAAAAAATATCAATATCAAAAAACTGAAATGTTTGTTCCCATGAAATGATAGATCCCGTTTAGGGTGTTTTGCTTCAACTGGTATCCATTATAATGATCATGTTGTCCTTATATCTATGATTGTCACACTGTAAATTAATATTTAATAAATTTAATTATTGTTTCTGTGATGGGCTTTTTTTCCTTGCTAGTAAAAAATAACCTTTTGAGGCCTAAAAATATTAAAAATCAAATTTGAAAAAATATTTCAAATAGTAAGAAAAAAAAATTATGCGCCAAAGTTTGATCAAACATAAAATATGGTATATATGTGGAAACAAAATTGCGGTGCTGAAGCTGTGCTGCAACTGACAATTTTGAAGGCACAAATAAGAAGATGTGAATATTTTATGTATAGTTAGAATATTTAATCTCTAAAACAATTTTCTTCTCAGTAGCTACTATTCTCGAGAATCTGGATTCAAACAAACATGTCTCACGGGTACATTGTGTTATTATTTGCTTTACATTGAATCTTCCGACGACTCCTAGATAAACCTTATCTCACCTAGTCATTATTTACTATATTGATTTACACTTCTTACAGTGTTGTTGACTGATGATAAAGTTTTTTGTACAAACATTGAATATTGTTTTTATCAAATCATGGGCTAGACCACCGCCATCTTTAATAGAAGCCAAACTGTAGAACTAATCTGTCAGTTAAAGAGACCTGTTTTCGGACTTTTTTCACTGGGTTTAGCAGAATTTAGTACTAAACCTTTTAATCCCAGTGCGAGAAGTCTGAAAACAGGTCTTTTTAACTCTAAGTTCAGTTTCTACAGCATGGCCTGTGATAATAAAGATGGCGGTGGCTAGACACAACGTGTTATTATTTAGATAACTTGAGGCGCCAGATTTTGGATTATGAGATTAGCAAAACGTACCGATAATACCTTAAATGTTCTGATAGATAATCTAATGATCAATCATAATTATCTCTTTATGTATCCGTGTTAGTTCTACCCGATTTAACCATCTGTTCCTCTTTGACAATCACAGCATGAACTACTCTAACCACTCGAGAGATTGGTGTCATACAAATACATTTACCGTGTTATTTAATTAATACCATTCCTCAAAATATTAATATTGAAACGTATGAATTATCTCAGTGCAGTTTAAAGCCAATTAATCCACCTTCATTTCACCGCTTATCCCATATTTTTAGGTTATTTAAATTTGCCACATTATGGCAAGCGATCGCTTAGCGAACATTTTTGAAAACTTGGCATAATATTCCAAAAATCACTCGAGTGGAATAATTTAAGTAGAGCATCTGAATTTAGGTTTGCTAAATTTTAGCTCCGTCTTGGGTAGCTTCGTTAGAGTGGTGAAAGTAGCACCTTTGTGGCAACCAATGTGTGGAAAAAGTGGCAAGATGTATATGTTTATTTTACAAACAGTCTAAATAATTTTAGTTTTGACAGGAATATTTTAACTAAAGGCGAGTCGCTTCGCCTTACGAAGGCAATTGCAAACAAAACTAAAAAAACATTTTTTTGCAATGATAATAAAAATAAAATGTAATGGCAACACAATTTATTAACAAGAAGTTTTACATACCTACATATACATATTTCATATTTGTCATGTCATAGATAAAATCTTCAAAACAACACACTCATTCGTTTGTTTAGTGTACAGGATACCAAATAATAGGTCGCGACCCCAAAATTGAAAAAAAATCTTTTTTAAAGTTTGATCTTTGGGAAATAATGTTATTGTTAATTTGAAAAAAGTGCTTTTATTATATTTTCCATGACTATAAATTATAAATAAAATAAATTTCAAAGTTTAAAACCAAACCATTGCTTTTAAACCTGCTTAACGACGTAAGAGCTGACCCAAACTTATTCCAGACATAGATCGATAACTCAAATTACCAAAAAATTTTGTTACCAACTTTTGGCAATAACCTCATGATATATTCCTTAGCTAGTAACGCATTTCTTGAAAAATTCTGTCTCAATGTTGGTGCGCTGTGTATCAGTAATGATAGTAATATCCAAAAGATACCATGCTAACCTTCCGAGTCTTATTAACATTCACTTCCTCTGTTTCATTCGCTGTATCCGTATGTTCTCTGTTAGAAGAGATTTTCAACGCTTGTTAATTTGAAATCTAAAACAAGAATCAAATTGACTGTCGAGAATGCCATTGTTATTGTAATGTAAAGTGGCGTAACATGTGGCATTAGCGTCAACTCATCCGCGGATTGCAAAGCTTGTATAATTTGGGCAGGTTGTAAAATGGGGTCGCGATCCAAAAGATATTGGGAACCCCTGGTTTAGTGGTTTTCATCCTGGGACCGAGTCATATAAGTAAAAGAATGATACTGGTGTAGGTAAATAGAGCATATATTTTGGTGCTAAGTTGATATTATTATCACGCAGTACATTAACATTCATACATGCATATATTGCGTAGCTCGGAATATAAAATATTTGTGTCCATTACTTAGGATGGGAAAAAGCGGTTGTTTGAATTGGGAGAAAGGTTTTTCAAATTTAGAAGCACCAACAATATTAGATTACGTAGCAAATATCAAATCGTGTCACCATTATCTGTCAACGGATGAGGCATGAATTGGGTACAATATCCAGTACTTACGTACTAAAATCATGACGGAAGATCTTTCTAACATTTCCTCTTATACCCTTTGCAATATTTTTGTGAAAAATACGTTGGAAGGTTTTCTACTCCCAAAGTCATTTTGAGTGTAATTACACTCAACTTCAATTTACTACCAGTAACTCTTCAAGTCAGTGACAACTACCGTAACAACAATGACAGCCTTTGGCGATACCTTTCAACTAAAATTTCGCTTAAAATTTTCGCTGAGCGCCGTCTGATTCTATTTTCGTCATACCTAACTTAAATTTTGTATATAAAATGAAGTTTTTGTAAATTTTACCTTCTTACCAAATAATGTGTTTATATATTTATAAAAATAGTTTATAATCTACCGTATGTAGTTTCCCCAGAATAACTACTTATCTTCAGAGAAATTCTTTTTTTAAACGCACGCTGAAGGATACTATTGCGTTCACAGGGTTAAAAAGGACTCCCAATGCAATTTGTAGAACAACAATTTCCCTCGAAATATTAATATTCCATCAATATATCGATATCAAGAAAATCTAATATATCTACGTCCATCTGTGCCCATAATCGAGTGCCTATTATTAGCCAGCAAAAAATAATCATTTTATACACACCTTATATTCTGTTTCTAAGGCCTATTTACCAGATAATACAAAAGTTGTGTTATCGGTTGCTATCGAACACGATCACAATTTATTTTAACTAATAATTAAATTGATTACTAGCAGCTATGTGTAACTTTGGATGAGATATATGTTATCTACAAGCTAAAATCTAAATGTCGTGAATTATTTTATTCTTATTTTTTATCTTCATAAATATGTGGTGCTAAAATAATCTTTCCAGTTAAAAGATATTATCTTATTTGATAATTTAATAAAAATAATCTTTTTGCATTATTCAAGGGCACTGTTTGGCGGTGAACCAGAGCCAATATTTTAAAGGATTTAAGATTTTTAATGATCTACCGACAGATGTTAAAGAAGCTAAAAGCCTGGCTGCTTTTCGTGAGTTATGCTAAATACTATAAAAAATAGTTTTAGATGTATTGTAAAGTATCCTTAATTTGGTAGAAATAAGTTGTCAAAAGGTTTATACTAGTTATAAAAATGTAATTTTTAATAACTAAATAAAATCATACAAAAAATAGTCAATAAATGTTGATGATTCTCTTCCCGAATTCATTCTAAGAAAACGTTGATTATTTTCATATTAACAATATATGGTTCCCTAAAATATTTGATAATTGTTTCCGAGAAAAATACGTTGTGGATCCCGGACTTATTGCTATTAGACTAATTATTGCTATTGAGGTTTCCGCCTGTTGGATAAATTAATTTACTAAGGCACAAAACAATTGAACTGAGAGCACGAAAAAAAATTGAACAATTTTATTTTTCTTTTTGAAATTTGAATGCCAATATTTTCAGAAGACAAATCGTATTTTTTTTACAAACCGTTGAATCCGGAAGTCTTCTTGTAATAAAATGCATTTGGAATTCTCTCTTAAATGGGAATTCACCAAAAAGAATACAAATAATTAATCAAGAGAAACAATATTCAAAATAAACATAATATTTACATTATTCGTTCCCTGGCGCAGCTAAACCCGGCTAAGAAAAAAATGTATTTAATAATCCGTAATCATCAATCAACATTATTAACTGAATTATAAATGAAAGATCGAAGTCCATACAAACTAATTGACTGTAGTCATACAGTAATACTAAAGATTAAATATACTGTTGAGCATTTGAATCAAACCTACATCACATCATTCTTCATGAAACATGAAACATGTCCATTACAATATAAAACAAGCTATCTACTTTAAATTCATATTCTAATTGCTATATTCTAAAAAATAAATATCTACACACTATTTTAATCTCGAGAAAGAAAGAATAGATTTATTTGCACAGCTGAAGTACAAACATAAATACATAATTAACGTTGTAGGTCTGCTATCGATTACGCGTTATGTAATACCAAGTACAAATTTCAATCAAATTTAAAAGTTTTATATTACAAAAGTAACCGATCTTTTTATTCTAGAAAATTAGATATTTTACATCGTGCTCAGTTTTTACAGTTAGTTTGCAGAAAATGATGGAAATAAGACAGTAAAAATAAATAAATTTGATAACTCACCGGCCATTTTGCTTTTTTCTGTTTTATCTCAGGCACTGATGACTTGAAACGAAAATGTAATACTGAACTGTGGCAGTTTGGGTTAGGCTTATATTGGATGGTTTTATCAGATCTCTTTATCACCTTTTAGTACATAGGTTCAGTCGTGTCATATTCTCACCCACAAGTCTTACAATGTGCTGGAAATATGAAAAACATTAAGGAAAATTTTGTTGCGTGGAAAATTGCATACCTTGTAAATCGGGGGTGTGCGGCTAAAGAAAATTGATCAGATTTTATCTTAGTTAATCAAGGAGATTAAATAGTATATACTTTTCACTTTTTAAACACTTTTTCCTAAATCAATCTATTTAAATTTCACTTATGTTTTTGGGAATGAATGACTGAATAAATGAAAATCTTGGAAGCGAAAATTAACCCACTGCCCGACATCCAATTAAGCTGAAACTCGGCGAATAGACTTGTTGTCAATGACAATGAATTCTATCAACTTTTTGTGACATCGATAACATTACAGCAGTTAATATACGAAATAAATGTCGGTCCTACCCGATCGGGCATTTGGCGAGGTTGGTAGAGTTTTGGACTCCAGTTCCTGGATAAGAAGGTTCAATACTACAACCAAAAAAAATATTGTTTTAAAAAACTTTTAAAATAGATGTATTATAGTAAAAAAACTATGTTTTTTACGGGTTTATCTAACCATCGATTCAGAGTTTTAGATTTCTCATTTTAACATTCTTAACATTTAGGAAGATAGGTATACAATAGGGGTGGGCAGAAAAGACGGACCGCCAAACAACTCGGTCTTGTCACACACTTCTTGCCTCATTCACAATCATACATCGTCTCATACATACTCTTGACATGGCCCGACTCAAGTATCTGATTCACTCGATCGTGCCATGGTGTCAGGTGTCCCCGATTTCTGCTACCATTCACATTTACGTCGTATGTTCTCCTCACATTCCTTTCTACGCTCATTCGCTCTTCATGCCCAAACCATCTAAGCGTCCCTTTCTTAATATTATTCATCACGCTTACATCAGTCAAATATGTTTCGGCGTTCTTGTAAGGTGTTGAAATCGAGCATTCCTGTTAAGAACAAGGATGGATACAGGATCGATAGTACGTATATTCTCTCATATATATAGGTAACACATTAACCTCTTTTGTACTTTTCTATTTCTAGGATATGGTTTTGTTCAAAAGGGACCCAAATATAAACAAATAGGTAAAATTTGACGACATAAAATAAAAGTAAATAGCCTTATTTCAGTATTTCTATTAAATTTAGGAGGCGGTTTGCTGCTTTTTATGTTTGTGTTGATTATGTAGAAGAAATGAATTTCGAGTCAAATGCATTCGTATTCCCTGTTGAACACAGCTGAACAAACAAGGTAAATTATTATTCATTGTAGAATAGTGCATTATATTACCTTAACGTCAGCATGTTCAGTACAGTTTCAATACAGATGTGATATCATTATTGACTCTAGGTGGAACTCAAATACTCTGTGATACAGAGTATTCTGGAGTGAATCTAAAGAAAATGCTCTGTGTACCTAGAAAATGGTTTATTTCTTGATTCCATCTAAATTAAATGTGTTCTCTGCTTATATACCGTGATTTTCACTTGCAAATGGATATTATCTATTTTTATTTTTTATTAATGACTATTTAACAAATATAAAGTTAAGTATTTTATTGACAGTCGTCCTCACAAGGAACTCCTGTTTCGAGGCGTACTGTAGGTTGTTTGTTGTATGGGTGTTACATCACGTTTTGCTCATCTTCGTGTATGTTGATTTCCACAAAATGATGTTGATGTTACTTCATAATTTTAAAATATGTTCTTGTTTTTTGTCTGCAAGTTGTGTAGATGTTACTTCATAATTTTAAAATATATTCTTGTTTTTTGTCTGCAAGTTGTGTTGATGTTACTTCATAATTTTAAAATATGTTCTTGTTTTTTGTCTGCAAGTTGTGTTGATGTTACTTCATAATTTTAAAATATATTCTTGTTTTTTTTCTGCAAGTTGTGTTGATGTTACTTCATAATTTTTAAATATCTTCATGTTTTTTGTCTGCAAGTTGTGTTGATGTTCCTTCATAATTTAATTTTTTTCCTCGTCTTCATGTTTATTTAACCATATGTTGATGTTTTAAGCTTTTTCATCTCCATTGTGTTTATTTTTATTGTTTACTAACTGTACCCCGCCACAAGTTGCTGTGACACAGCCTGTCTGTGCAGTTAGAGAAACAATAGCGCATGTTGCTTTTACATCCAACAGTTGGCACAGGTGACATCTATAAAATATAGGTATATATAAGCAAACGCGTATTCTAATGCAAGGTTGTGTCAAAATTTCAAAGCAATCTTTGAAGAACTTTCGGTGATTTAAGATTTTGAATAAACGAACATTACATTTTTATTTATATAGATAGATTTATTTTTATTTATTGTTTTTATAAATGTATAATATGGTGAATGTTTTTATTGTTTATTTTTGTTATGTTTACTGTTTTTTTTACAATATATATACATGTATGTTAATGTATAAAATATCTCAAAATATGCGTAATTTTAAATGACTTACCGGTTTTTCTAGATATATTATTATAATGTATAATACACCTCACAAAAAACACCATTTTTTAAATAAATTGCATATTTTCTTATGTAATTTTTAAATCAATGATCATACCATTAGGAAATACAATTTTACACGAAATAATAGTCATGTTTTCTTTGTATCGTTGGATTAATTTGAATGAAATACAAGCATTACTAGCGGTTGTTGGTTTCAGATGTAGAAAACGAGATTGGGTAAATTAGACAATCGGGACTTGAATTTGGACAACTTTCAGTATAATATAGGTAATAATGTTTGATAATCCAGCAGATAATCAGCGATTCCAATAACTTTGAAGATTCTTATAACCCATATAAAGATGCATCGAAATATTGTAATAGTTACATCACCATACAGAATAATAACATTAAACCTTGTACCAAACGTTTTGTCACTATCTCAATAGTAATATTACTAATGTATAGTGTAGGTACAGTTAATTAGTCACGCCTCATAGCCGGCTTAGAAATCATTTACGATGTGACACCGCACACATTTCAACGGAAAGTGACAATCGATTTCCACTAATAAGTTTGAAAAATGATCTAAATACGCCCATCTACATGATTTAGAACGGGTTGTTTCACAGAATTTGATCAATTAATCAAATTTCAATGATGATTTTCAAGTTCTGTGAATGTTCTATTCAAGGTCTGTTATTATTTCAGTTTTGTGAAACAACTGGTCAATAATGATAATATAAAATAGATGTATACAGAAGGTTTCAACGCTAAAGATGTCTACATAAGATTTCAACGCTAAAGATGTTTACATAAGATTTCAACGCTAAAGATGTCTACATAAGGTTTCAACGCTAAAGATGTATACATAAAGTTTCAACGCTAAAGATGTATACATAAGGTTTCAACGCTAAAGATGTTTACTTAAGGACAACGCTAAAGATGTTTACATAAAGTTTCAAGGCTAAACATTGATTGAAAGATGGTTGCGCCTTACGTCACCTGTGATAAAAACATGGCTTCTTTTTTAACTCCATGCGGAGAAAACTTACTGATAAAAAATATTGTTAATTGAATCTCTTCAAATTATTAGTAATCCGGTTAAAAACAGGACTACAGGTATGGACCTGTAGCGAATGAATTGATAGATTTCCTGTTAAACTTTTAGTAAAAATGGAATTTACTATCGCGATGTCGGAACACATGTTCATAAAAATCTTCGCATCGCATTTCGTCATTTTATATTATCAGGGCAAATGCAGGTACATGAACACATGTTCCGATATATTAGGAATGTACTAAAAGTTTAACAGGAAACTGCCATCACTCCCGTTTTTAACCGGATTTTAATAAATCAGCATTACTCGTGCACACGTGAAATTAATGAGGCTTTCCTCAGTGTCTGTCTCATGTTTTGGGATGCTATTTGGAGGATTCTCTATAAAGTGGAGTTCGAGTGGACTGGGAGTCTGCAGAGTTCCTGGTTGTGGAAGAGAGCCTGGCTGTTGGTAAACGTTGACGCATGTTGGACACGTACACGCGTAAAACGTGTCTCAACGCTCTAGACTGTCATTATAATGAACAAACACAGTACATACGAGTACAATGATCTAATCACGTGTTTTTTGTTTTCGGGAATCTCCGAGGGATTGTCTGTTTTTGAAAACAACATTATTTACTCAGAGGCATACAATAGTATATTAAAGTATAAGTGGATAAACAGGTCTTTAAAACACGCGCGATTTTTCGAGCACGACGGCGTAGCCGAGTGCTCGAAATAAAGAAAGTGTTTTAAGGGCCCACTATTCGAATTTCATCCAATTTCCGACATACTTTCCTTAAAATTTTGAAGTTTTTAAGCTCTTAAAAAAATATATGTTATTCTTTAAGATAGTATCTATTTGTTCCAAAAGCCGAAACGGTAATTATTTGAAATTCCCTCGATAGAAATAAATCGCAAAGTATGCTCCGAAAAATATTATTAACACGTTTATTTCTGTTATTTTACAAGTTATATGTATGAAAAAAATCACAATGCTTTTTTTAATGCTACTCAATAGACCCCGAAAGTGATTTTTGCTATTTTTGAAATACGCCGTGATTTATTAAACATTTTCACAACAGTCGCTTACGTCTTATGATTCTAAGCATGATTATTGCATCCCCTCTCACTTCCTCACGCGCGTTCGCTATCTGCCTTTCAGTCACTGCTTAGAGAGCTTCGCGGATGGTCGTGTTGTTCTACATTTCGTGATTTCTCCTAAATAATATTTATCGTAAATAATAATATTGGTATGGCGTGGTATGTTGAAGATCCCCTCCCCCTCTCTGAACGGGTCACGTAGTATGGCTACTGTATATATTGCGCGAAGAAATTCTAAAATCAAGCCGCACTTAATTTACAACGTTCTAACAGCATTACGTTTGTTTTTTTTTTGTCCTATTGTATTTGTCTGTTTCTGAGGCGTTTTGTAGTTGTTCATTTTGATTGGATATAGTTTTAACTTCGCTTTTCCATGTTCTGAGGAGAGAAAGTTTGCAAAGACAAGTTTTCGTAATCCATTTAACAATTTTTGAATTTGAGGTTCAATCTTGTGCAAATTATTTTAGTTCGTCATATTTTAATGGAAAATATTTATAAAGTACGTTGCCAGAGCACAGAATTGCATTCGTTAGAATCTTGTACAATGAATAATTATGCCCTAGCTAATTGCATAATATTCCATATGCATATTTAGGTATGTTCTAAAATGGTAATTATATGTCCTATTTAAATATTTTTCATTTTAAAAATATTAAACTTAAAAACTTTACAAAAAACTCAAATCAGAAATTGGTAAATATATAAATCGTCTTTGCAAACTTTGACATCTCATATCATAGAACTGTATATCTGATGTTAGAACGCGTTCCAACTAAGGCTTGATACAAATTCTAAGCTTTCTGGATCGAGGCAAGTAATATGTATAATAACACTGTAGGTACCTGGAATATGTAGAAAGCGACCCGGTCAGATTTGCATCTCTGCCAATGATTTCGTACAATAATAAGACACTTTTACGGTGGGGCAAACTACCGGCATTTTCGATAATGTATCCAAGAACATAAAGATCTTCATACTAGTTCTCAAACTTTAGGGAATTTAATTTGAGGAAGTTAATTATTGATTGGATATATAATAAATAATTATTTTGTTTTTCTTCCAATAAAAATTAGGTTTTCTATTATTTTATAGTTACGTACTTATTTATTCCAGAATTCGTCCATTTGAAAATAGTCTAATTTTTTAGGCGATCTGTTTTAAATAACTAACTAACTAACCATCAGGCCGTTTCCCCGCAGAGGTAGTCAGAGAGGACGGACCGCCAAACAACTCGGTCTTGGCACGCACTCTTTGCCTTACTCACATTCATACATCGTCTCATACAAAAACCACTTAACTTTAATTTATATTCGTCGATATATATAAATGTTTATTGTCCTGAAGAAGGTTGAGTTCAACCGAAACCGGTCGACGAATATAAATTAAAATAAAGTAGTTAAAACAAAATATTTATTTCATTTTGTTCTTTAATTATATTTCAGATGTGACTATACTCAACTGAAGAACGTTTTGTCCACATCTTGTAAAGATGTTGAAGCACTGAGGTAACAATAAAATCATTTACGCCCTTCACATTTATTTAGAAAGTTCTTGAAATGTAGTTATAATCAATGTTTTTATTTTGTTCCAGCTTCCACGAACAACGGGAAAGCATACCTGTTGAGAATACATATAACGACATACCTAAGGAGAATATAGATAATGGAGGAAGGTAAAATGGATTTCAGAATTTCGATTAAACTATCGTGTTGTGAAAAAAATATATACCGTTAACTTTTTTTTTTATTACAGTAAATCTGATGTACGTGTGTACTACAACAAAAAACGTAAAATTGTAAACAAGAAACCCATCGGCCGGAGAGGTCTTTCTCAAAGCATTGACAATTGGTATGTTATAGTGATTTACTTTACTAACATTTATGTATTTTATTTTACTAACGGTAAAACATAAGTTCTAAAGAGATGAATTATTAATATACAAACTATCTGCTTTATGTGAAAGAACATCCGCTTCATTCGAAAAAATTAATCTTCAGTAATACAAACATTCAAAAATTTATAATACTTTTATTGGTATCCAAATCATTATCAATATCCACTTTTATTTGTAGTTTTTCATAAATCAATTTTGCTTTTCTAGGTTGGATAAAAATGATGCAGTCGAAGGAGGAGAAGAAAGACGCATCGTCGACATTTTCTTTTTTATTAACCAGCTGCAATCCATATCGGACCATTCTCCTTTTGGATGCGGATTTCGAAATCTTATTCTTAAATCTGAGCAAAGAGTTGGTCTAATGTCCAAAATACTATTTGAATGTAACATGTGTTGCGCCAAATTTACAGTCAACACATGCGACCCAAAACCTAAACATACCATGGACGTCAATGTAGCAGCAGTATCGGGGATGACTCCTGCAGGAATTGGGCTTGCTCAACTGTCCGAGTTTTTGACGGCTGTCAACATACCCCCGATGTCCGTAAAATTTTTCCACAAGACAAATGTATTAGTGTCAAGAGAATGGGAGAAATGCGCGTTAGTCGCCATGGAAGTCGCAGCGAAACGAGAGCGTCAAGCAGCTATCGAAGAAGGTTGTCTACAGGACGGAGTGGCGGTGATTGACGTGATCGCGGATGGGTGTTGGTCGAAACGATCATATAGAACAAATTATACAGCCCTCTCCGGTGCGGCAGCAATTGTTGGCAGAAGATTTGGAGAAGTTTTATACCTCGGAGTTAAAAATAAATATTGTTGCATTTGTGCAAGAGCTGAAAACCGAGGAGTATTGCCTAAAGAACATGTTTGCTACAAAAATTACACTGGACCTTCAACTGGAATGGAAGCAGAAATTCTTGTAGAAGGGTTCAAAACTTCAGTTGAATCTCATAATTTGACATATGGGCGGCTAATAGCAGACGGAGACAGTAGTACTTATCATAAACTTATCAAAACGAGACCAGAAAACCTGCAGAAAACCTTCTTCAATAGCAGATTGACGCTCTCGCTCCACTGTGACTTCCACTGCGAGTAATGCACATTTCTTTCACTCTCTTGACATATATTTGCTTTATTATAATGTTTTTGGTACACCAGGGATAAGTCGACAGCCGTAAAAAACTCAGACAGTTGAGCAAGCCCAATTCCTTCAGTCATCCCCGATGCTGCTGCTACATTGATGTCCATGGTATTTTTAGGCTTTTGGTCGCATGTGTTGACTATAAATTTGTCGCCACATTTTACATTCAAATTTTATTTTGGACTTTAGGTCAGATCTGAGCTCAGATTTGACAATAACTTTTCCAAATCCGCGTCTAAATGGAGAATGGTCCGATATGGATTGCAGTTGGTTGATAAAAAAAGAAGGTGTCGATGGTGCATCTCTATTCTCCTTATTCCGACCGTGTCATTTGTATCCAACCTAGAAAATAAAAAGCTGCCTTAAAATGGATATCGATCTATGAAAACAATAACATTGATTTGAGTGCCAGTATAACTGTTATAGTTTTTTAATGTTTGTATTGTATTACGGTCTTCATCATATGGCACCAGCGTCAAACGTTGTTACCAGGTTGTCTCTTTTCATATAACCCACTTTCATTCATCACACCCAATTTCACGTTGAATGAACCCGATTATGTACCTGTTGTCGCTGACGTCTATTATTTATTATACCTGACGAGTTTTATTTTTATTTATTAATATTTAAACATGCTACACTACTTATGAAGATTGTCAGCAGGTACGTAGTGACAACATTTTATGCAATTGGTAAATTTTCAAAGAAGGTATATGTATAAATAAAGATGATGATAAATTACCAACTAGATCAATTGGTTAAATTAACAGAATAGTATAAATATAAATATGTAAACAGCAGTAAAAAACTTATACACTAAACAAGTACAAATGAATGGTCACATCAATAGTTTCATATATTATATAGGTAGGTATATGAAGTATTACAAACATATAATGATATTCCTTTTCCTAACAATGTCAATTCTAATTACAAATACAAGTGCTTCAATAGGGCATCAATATAAATATCTGTATCTTATAGTAATTTCCTTTTATTATATTTGACTTGCAATACAAATGGTATTATTTTTGATTGTTTTTAGTTTATTGTATTTTTTGGGTACAACATAGTTTAAGGTTCTTTCACCGTATTTATTGGTATATCTCAGAACCACCAATTCTTCATTGTATTATGTTTGTGATTAAATTACATTTGACAATTTAAACAAACAAGATTTAGAGTATTTAAAAGTATATCGTATGTTATAACCAATAAAGTTCAAAATTAAATTGTAAGTTCACATGAACTTAAACTATTAAAAATAGTAGTTACAAAAATTTCTTACCTTTGTGAATAAATAAAGCACCCTCCAAACAAAAATACAGAAGCTTTTTTGTGAGAGTAGGTACATCATTAAAAATATATGTTGGAATGTAATTTTATGATTCATACATGTTATATTACTCTCATAATTATTGAATTGTTTAAATGAATAAATAAATCATTACAAAACTGTCTTCTGATTTATATTTAAATCCTTGAGACACTAATGGCCCACACCCTGATAAAAAAGCTTAAAAATGTATAAATTATCTTCATAATACAAAATATGATAAGTATAAAAAACGTATACATCTATATAATTTATATAAATGTACAAAAGTAGATAATACATATATATTTTTTATACAATATGTCCGGGGGTTAAATGTGCAAGGAAGGTGATTCTACATGATAGTACAATTAAAAAAGACGATTTTTTGAAATTTTAACGTTTTAAGCTAGTTTTCGGATAAAAAAAATTAATTGATTGTACAGAAAAAAGTATATTGGTCTATGAAAAAATGTTTTTTTAAGGAAAAAAAAAATGAAATTTCTCCTCCTTGAAACCTCCTGAAGTTTTTGAACTTTACCCCCGGACACCCTGTTTAGATAAACTTATATATATTGATTTTATAAAGTCATATTTTTTTACAAATTACATATTATTATAAAATTAAAAAAATAAATAATTTATGGATTCTGAAATACCCCACAGTTTGACTTCCTTTGTATTGTGCCAGCAGAGCGGCAGCCACGTGTTGATATTATTTCACATTTGTAAAAGTAGATTTAGTTTGGAGTCGTGTTAATAGATGTCTCAAATTCAGGACATAATAATAATATAATTATTTTTCTTGAAGTGACGACAGAGACCCTATAGGCAATCTTACAAAGGTTTAAAAGTTGCCGTAGAGGCAATTCTCAAATTCTGATAGGGAAAGTGCACTCTTAAAGACCAGTTATCCACGAATACTTTACGCTATTTTTTTTTATTGGTACACTTTGAAAACATAAATATTGATATTATTATTAAAAATTTGGAAATAAGAACTATTAATGAATTCGTGATGTGACATCACAATATCTTGTTGTCATGGAAATGAAAAACACAAACATTAATTTGCAATCTGTCACATAAGATTAATAGTTGACATCACAGTTTTTACTAGTTATTGTGTGTTGTAAAATGAGTTCTAACATTCATAATTTAAATACCAAAGCAGAATCGCGGTTAATACCTGAAAAATCCAAAGACGTTTATAAAAAAGAATATGAAAGGTTCATAACATGGATGGAGGAGCAAAACGTGGAAAAAATTCGGTTTATGGGAGTCACTCGAATAACCGAAATTGAACTTGATTTAGACTAATTTAGGGCTGGGGAATCCGAATCTGTAAGAATTAGGTAGGGGTCGGCACTATTAACTGAGTTATATGGTTTTGAAATTTCGTACGCGATACATAGAAAACCATGTTTTATTTATCAATTATGACATAGAAAATCAAATTAATTACTTTTTAATAGTCTCACATTTCAGAAGTGCCAACCAAAAAATAAAAAGTGTTGCCATATAATAATAATATCAATGCATGGAAAATTCAGAAAATTAAATATCATTTGCCAGATTTGTAGTTTATTATTTAAAATCTTGTAAATATTAAATTTATATATATACCTATATAACTTAACCTAACTGTGATTTTCTATAACAAAAAAATGACCCTTTAATAACGCCCACTCGCGTCCCCTTTAGAGTTTTATGCCAGTTTTCAAGTAGTTTGTGGGCTACGCTAGGTTTGTATAGACTGGTTTGTGATTTGATTCTAATACCTTTTTTCCATGTTATTTCCTGTTACAAAAAATTGCCCCTTTAATAACGCCTGCTCGCGTCCCCTTTAGAGTTACATCCCAGTTTTCAAATAGTTTGTGGGCTACGCTAGGTTTGTATAGACTGGTTTGTGATTTAATTCTAATACCTTTTTTCCATGTTATTTCCTGTTACAAAAAATTGCCCCTTTAATAACGCCTGCTCGCGTCCCCTTTAGAGTTACATCCCAGTTTTCAAATAGTTTGTGGGCTACGCTAGGTTTGTATAGACTGGTTTGTGATTTAATTCTAATACCTTTTTTCCATGGTATTTCCTGTTACAAAAAAATGCCCCTTTAATAACGCCTGCTCGCGTCCCCTTTAGAGTTATATCCCAGTTTTCAAGTAATTTGTGGGCTACGCTAGGTTTGTATAGACTGGTTTGTGATTTAATTCTAATACCCTTTTCCCATGTTCTTCTGCCTACTCTAACCCAAACTAAAAACCTAACCTATTTTGTAAAAAAATATTATTATTATATGGCAACACTTTTCTTTTTTTGGTTGGCACTACTGAAATTTCAAAAGTATTAAAATAGTTGTTAATTTGATTTTCTTATGTCATAATTGATAAATAAAACCTTTTTTTCTATGTATCGCGTACAAAATTTCAAGACCCTATAACTCAGTTAATAGTGCCGACCCCCACCTAATTCTTACAGATTCGGATTCCCCAGCCCTAAATTAGTCTAAATCAATTTCAATTTCGGTTATTCGAGTGACTCCCATAAACCGAATTTTACCCCAAAACGTAGTAGATGTAGATGAACGAGTTGTGCTTGCTTACCTTCAGAAAATGTCGGAACAGTACAAAGCATCGACTATGTGGGCCATACATTCGAAATTGCAATGTCTGTTGAGGATAAATAAAGGGGTTGTTTAAAATCATTTGTGAAAGTGCATGCATTCATGAAGGCAATTAGCAAGGATGACGTTGCTAAGAAGGCGTATGTATTCAAAGAAGATGATTTGCGGAAGTTTTTCACGGAAGCACCGGACATAACGTACTTATTTTTGAAGGTGGTAGCCATTTGCGGAATCTTTGGCTCTTGCAGAAGATGTGAATTGTGCGATTTACGCTTATATGATATCAAAGAAAAAGGAAGTGTATTGCTTATTACCATCCGACCATCTAAAACAGTGAAGGCTCGACGTTTTACTGTTGCCGACAGTGGTGCAATTAATTATGTGCGTTTGATGAAGCAATATTTATCATTGCGACCCCAAAATGTAAGTACAGACAGGGTTTTCTTACGGTATGATAAGGGTAAGTGCACCAATCAAGTGGTTGGTATTAACACATTTGGATCATGCCCCTTACAAATCGCACGCTATCTTAAATTAAACGATTCTGAGAAATATATAGGACATGCGTTTCGACGTACATCCGCTACCATTATGGCAAATAGTGGCATGACAATTGATCAAATCCAACGACAAGTAGGATGGAAATCGGCAGCTGTGGCGACTGGTTACGTGGAAGAGAGCATTAGCAATAAGAATAATGTTTCAAACATTATTGGAACTGCCATTAATGGAAGTGCAGCCTCATTGACTTCCGAGAATACTATTAATTTAAACAGCATTTCCTCCGATTTAAAAAACGGAGGTATTAATATTTCAAATAATACGAACTGCTCTTTTCACATCCATTTAAATAATTAGAATGTAAACGATGGAAAAAAGAATGTAAACTTTGAATAAAATTTTTGAAACATTTGTAATGTTTTATTTGACGTTTAAAATATTCCTGTCAGATTTATAGTTAAAAGTTGACATTTAGACTTCACATTTTGTTGATTTGTTGATGTTGCCATGGTAACTTTAAAAAACGCGCGTTCCATAAAGTGCGATTTAAACACGCTAGAGCGTACTTTAAATGAGTAAAAAAGGGCACCAATAAAAAAAATATATATTTTTATTATCGTTGTTGAGTAAATATTTTTTATTTAATTTACTCAATGCAATAATCAATAATGTTGAAACAGTTTTCCGTAATAACTTAAGGCCGCACCCACCACTTAGCAAATTATCAGTAGGTACCAATCAATAACATATAATTATTCTGATAATTCTGCGTTTCCTTTAGGTAACTGATAAATAAAACCTACTTGGAACCAATAATTTCTGATTTAGCGAACATACGTAGGTAGGTGGGTACACCGGCTAATCCGCCTTTTAGTAATTATAATGTATAAATGTGAATCATTTCTTCCAGCGTTGTGGAATTTTTACCGAATACATTATCGACCGACAATAGGCCAGTAATTTGTATGAAATTGTATTACTAATATCTATTGATATTATTAGAAAATCTACATTTGCTTATTCACGTTATGTATGTATAGTGCCTAAGCAATCTAAACTTATATTTAATATTCTTATCGTTGTATTTGCTATATTGCTTGACAATCGCTATGGCGTTTAGGAATGACGTCCTCCGTGGGTGAGGTGTAAGGCTCTCAATGAGCAATCCAATCCTTCAAATTAAATTAAATTAATTTGGTGTTGTTTCAAAACTAATTCATTTCAAATCATAAATAGTATAATTGCGGTACGGTCTACAGCGGTAGATGCTCTCGGTATCACCCTGGTGAAAAACCACCCTTCAGTACTGAAACGTTGCTTGAAATGTCTTTAGCCGAGTTTGGCGACCAGATCTGAAAATCCAGGTAATTCCCCGCCTCCTTCCTCTTCCCCACTACCTTCAGCCTCACAAAATACCCCAATCGGCGATGCCACTGGCTGCTGGCGGTTGACAGCAGTCAGGACTCTTGGGAAGTATTTAAAAAAAAAATTATATTATTGAGTTAGGAGCTTTGACATTGATCCCGTTGGTTTCGAGTTAAAAATTATAGAAGATGAAGTTAAAAGTAATAAATAATCTTGAGGGAAATAAATAAAATAATTTTTTGCCTAACAATTATATAGAGGTACTTACTAGTTTTAGTACCCAAGTTTTAGTTACTACCACCCGAATTTTCTACTATTTTTACAAAATCTTTTTAGCACGTGAAAAATATTTGTCCCGCTTTTTCAATATTAAATGTTTATTTCAAAGTTTCATAGCTCATTATTGAAATGACGTTGGAAGCTGAAAATAGTCGCGTTAACGGCAGCGTGTTGTGTTACACACAAACTCCCAGTAGCAAAGAAAAGGAAAATGACTGGAGAGATCTTAATTCAGCAGCAGATCGAAAAGGGTGTAGGTTGGGGAGGTCTTCATTCAGCAGCAGATCAAGAAAATGATGGGTGGTGAGGTCTTCATTCAGCAGCAGATCAAGAAAAGGATAGTGTGGGGAGGTCCTCATTCTGAATCAGATCAAAAAAAGGATAGGTTGCGGAGGTCTTCATTCAGCAGCAGATCAAGAAAATTATACGTTGGGGAGGTCTTCATTCAGCAGCAGATCAAGAAAATTATACGTTGGAGAGGTCTTCATTCAGCAGCAGATCAAGAAAATTATACGTTGGGGAGGTTTTCATTCAGCAGCAGATCAAGAAAAGGATAGGTTGGCGAGGTCTTCATTCAGCACTAGATCTGGAAAAAGGTAAGTAGGTAGGTACTAAAAATATCATGTGAACATTTATAAATTGATTAGAGACAATATTTTATTTGGAGAAAAAGTTGTTGACTACAGTTAGTTTCTAAATGTGGTGTATGTAATTATTATTTTAAGAATGTGTTTTGTTAGATACAGTGCAAACGAATTTGTAATAATCATGTCGAGTCTACAGCATCCTCGCACTTCTTGGTCCCGCTCTCATCCGTCACGAGGGAGTAGCTGACGATCTGTATAAAGGCCGCCAGCAGACTGAGCAGCAGGAAGAACTCCGGCATCCAGGAGATGGTGACAGAGTACAGGTAGTGTGTGAGGGGGATAACGCCGAAAGCCAGCACCTTGTCCAGGATGGCCGTGATGGAGTTCAGCTTCCCTGGAAACACCAACTTACTGAGTGCAATGTGATGATTATCATAATTGGCAGATTGGTAAACTCTTTACATATGGACATAGATCTCGTGATCGTGCCTTGTTTTCCTTGAGCGTTCCCGACTTAATAACATTCTTAATTACTTTTATACAATAACTTAAAAAATATTAATATTAATGTGGACATTATAAAGTTCCTCCTAGGGTACTGATGATTAGTGAAAATCATCTTTTATTCAATTATATTTTTAATAAAAATAATATGTAATTGATAAACATCGCTACGCACCCAATATCTTTGGGCATTTGCGAGGTAAGAGGGGACTGCGGGCGGGTGTACCAAACTAGTACAGATAACTTTTTTGAAACTTTCGATATAACCGATGTGCACAAATACTCACATATCACAATTTGAGAGGCGGGTATGGGTACCTCCGCCCCAGGAACCATTTATTGCATAACCAACACCTCTGCCGTATATCATCCCAAGTGGTTCGCCAAATTTGGTGACTTAGCTGGGGTGTCCGTAATCATGGGGTGAGCTTTGTCTTGGCGACGGATGCTTCTACTCACCCACTGCACAGCGGGCCGGAACGGAGACCCTTCGACCTCTCCAACAGGACTCTATCGACCCATCGCATTGCTCTGCAGTGGAAGAAATGGATTCATACGTCCGTCACTCCTGGACACACTGAACCCCAGATTCCTACCCACCCCCTCATACGTGTTTCTTGATCAGAACTTCCTCTCATTATTTCCAAAGACCCTCCACACGGCATCCCGTAAATTGTGTTATTTTTATATTATAAAATGAATTCATTCAAGTATGTCCAACTGCAGTAAATACGCGATGTTATCGCCTGATGACATATCAGTATCATTCACATTTCTTTTATCTGTCAATCAAAAGCCAGTATCAGATTACTTCATGTAATTTATTAATTTATCATTAAACCAGTCACGAGTTATTTTCTACTAAAAGTGCTGACGAAAAACCATACAACTTATTTGTTAATATGTATTTATTTTTCCCAGAAAACGTTTTGTTTCGCAAGAATAAACCTAAACCCTACGTGATATTTTTTTTTTCAATTGGTAATCGTTTTTTTCGATTACATTAGCAATTATTCATTTATTTCATTTTCATTGATATATTTATGATAAGTATCAATTCCAGACAAACGAAGAAAAATTTCACATATTCTAAAGCAGAAAAATCATTATTTTAAAAGCCTTTACTCGAAGGTTAAAACCGTGCTCGGTGTCACATTATATACTTCATGCCCATGTCCTACTTCTTTCCAATATTTCAGAATCCCGTAAGTATGGGTATAGATAATATAATAATCTATAATGTGGCAAGTCTAGGATAGGAAAGCGCCTTACCTTGTTCTGAAGCCACAATCTGTTTATTCAACACAGGTTTTTCAGCTATCAGCACTGCTCGACTTAATATTCCTAGTACAGGAGCTGAAATGCAACAATTGAAATTTATCGTAAACGGAAACAAGGTTATTTTTGTTATAAATTTAAAAATTAAAATTAAAACTTCACTAAACATTATTGACTTATCTACAAATTACTACTTAGAGATTATGAAATTATTACTTAATGTTTCAAATTTTATAGTAGATAAAAGATAGAGTTTATTATAATCCATCATATTTTTTTAATTTTAATTGATGTCTTTCCGCTAAATAAATAAATCGTTTTTCTGGTATTTCAATATTTTAGAAATCATTTAACACACTTTACATTGATCATTTTACTTCGAATTATTTATCTATTTAAACTCTGAATTTTCTAAATTATTTCTTTTAGCGCCGTCATAGATGTATGAATTTTTTAGGATGAAAGGCACAATCACAATAATAATCAATTACTGCTGTAAAAACAATTGATACATAAACCAAAATCATATCAAAACAAACTAACTATTGTAACCAGTAGTAGGATAGGTTTTTTGAAACTTTATTTGTAGCATCTCACTAAACATACTCGTAAATCATAGTTTTTCTCATAAAAATCAACCTCACTAGGACTAAGCCTGTATCGAGGTTAACAATTTACATTTGAGTGAAGCAAACATAGAGTAATCACAAATATAAAGTAGGTACACACAAACACAAAACATTTCAAAAAGAAAGAAAAAATATGTATTAAATGGTTTACCAGATGGGTAATTTGACAATATACTCGTATTGTAACAATATTTGAACCATAACTAATCATTATTCCCAAGAAGAAACAAAGTAGATAATAAAGACAGCTAGGGTGACATTCAGTTTTTAGCAAATGGGACTTATATAACATATTATTATTCAAGAAAGGACAACGATGAAAACATATTAAGACAATCTTCTGTCAATATAAAGAACTTAACTAACTTTTTAAAGTTAACTAAGGAATTGGTAGACTTAATATGATTTGGAAGACTATTAAACATAAGTGGTGACTGATATAAATAGTCACTTTGACAAAAAGAAGTTTTAGTATGTACAGCCACAAAGTTCAATGTAGAGCCCATTCTAGTTGAACGGGTTTGTTGTGTAATTTTTGCAAATTTGATATTGAGAAAAAATCGACACAGTATTTTAAGTGATTGATATATAGCTGTTTTATAACGAGAATGTAACGTTATCTTTTATATACATAACTTTATATTCCTTGTAAAGTAGGTTAGATGGATAATGGATTTATTATGTACATAACTTTAAGGATCAATTTTTGAGTAATATTTAGTTTAGTTATTGGACTATAAAGCTATATATGGGTATTAAATAAAATAGTGACAACACACATTCATACAAGCACTATTTAAAAATGTTACTATTGTCGCCAGTAGTAGGTTACTATTAAATAAAATAGTGACAACACACATTCATACAAGCACTATGTAAAAATGTTCCTAATGTCACCAGTAGTAGGTTACTATTAAATAAAATAGTGACAACACACATTCTTACAAGCACTATGTAAAAATGTTCCTATTGTCACCAGTAGTAGGTTACTATTAAATAAAATAGTGACGACACACATTCATACAAGCACTATGTAAAAATGTTCCTATTGTCACCAGTAGTAGGTTAGGTATTAAATAAAATAGTGACAACACACATTCATACAAGCACTATTTAAAAATGATACTATTGTCGCCAGTAGTAGGTTATTATTAAATAAAATAGTGACAACACACATTCATACAAGCACTTTTTAAATATGTTACTATTGTCGCCAGTAGTAGGTTACTATTAAATAAAATAGTGACAACACATTCATACAAGCACTATGTAAAAATGTTCCTATTGTCATCAGTAGTAGGTTAGGTATTAAATAAAATAGTGACAACACACATTCATACAAGCACTATGTAAAAATGTTCCTATTGTCACCAGTAGTAGGTTAGGTATTAAATAAAATAGTGACAACACACGTTCACACAAGCACTATTTAAAAATGTTACTATTGTCGCCAGTAGTAGGTTACTATTAAATAAAATAGTGACAACACACATTCATACAAGCACTATTTAAAAATGTTTCTATTGTCGCCAGTAGTAGGTTACTATTCAATAAAATAGTGACAACACACATTCATACAAGCACTATGTAAAAATGTTCCTATTGTCACCAGTAGTAGGTTAGGTATTAAATAAAATAGTGACAACACACATTCATACAAGCACTATTTAAAAATGATACTATTGTCGCCAGTAGTAGGTTATTATTAAATAAAATAGTGACAACACACATTCATACAAGCACTTTTTAAATATGTTACTATTGTCGCCAGTAGTAGGTTACTATTAAATAAAATAGTGACAACACATTCATACAAGCACTATGTAAAAATGTTCCTATTGTCATCAGTAGTAGGTTAGGTATTAAATAAAATAGTGACAACACACATTCATACAAGCACTATGTAAAAATGTTCCTATTGTCACCAGTAGTAGGTTAGGTATTAAATAAAATAGTGACAACACACATTCACACAAGCACTATTTAAAAATGTTACTATTGTCGCCAGTAGTAGGTTACTATTAAATAAAATAGTGACAACACACATTCATACAAGCACTATTTAAAAATGTTTCTATTGTCGCCAGTAGTAGGTTACTATTCAATAAAATAGTGACAACACACATTCATACAAGCACTATGTAAAAATGTTCCTATTGTCACCAGTAGTAGGTTAGGTATTAAATAAAATAGTGACAACACACATTCATACAAGCACTATGTAAAAATGTTCCTTTTGTCACCAGTAGTAGGTTAGGTATTAAATAAAATAGTGACAACACACATTCACACAAGCACTATTTAAAAATGTTACTATTGTCGCCAGTAGTAGGTTACTATTAAATAAAATAGTGACAACACACATTCATACAAGCACTATCTAAAAATGTTCCTTTTGTCACCAGTAGAAGGTTAGGTAATAAATAAAATAGTGACAACACACATTCACACAAGCACTATTTAAAAATGTTCCTATTGTCGCCAGTAGTAGGTTACTATTAAATAAAATAGTGACAACACACATTCATACAAGCACTATGTAAAAATGTTCCTTTTGTCACCAGTAGTAGGTTAGGTATTAAATAAAATAGTGACAACACACATTCACACAAGCACTATTTAAAAATGTTCCTATTGTCGCCAGTAGTAGGTTACTATTAAATAAAATAGTGACAACACACATTCATACAAGCACTATTTAAAAATGTTTCTATTGTCGCCAGTAGTAGGTTACTATTCAATAAAATAGTGACAACACACATTCATACAAGCACTATGTAAAAATGTTCCTATTGTCACCAGAAGTAGGTTAGGTATTAAATAAAATAGTGACAACACACATTCATACAAGCACTATGTAAAAATGTTCCTATTGTCACCAGTAGTAGGTTAGGTATTAAATAAAATATTGACAACACACATTCATACAAGCACTATGTAAAAATGTTCCTATTTTCACCAGTAGTATGTTAGGTATTAAATAAAATAGTGACAACACACTCTCATACTAGCATTATGTAAAAAAAGTATTCAAGCTGTTTGTTTATTTTGCAGGTTTGAACAGCATAGACTACAGCGTATGGCATCACATACTTTATTATAGTATTCTCTATCTTAGTAACGTAGGTAGTTTAAAAAAAACTCCAGAAAAATTATCCAAAATGAAGCAATGAGATAAATTATGAATCGTAATAAAAAGGAATTAGATATATGTAACAAGTGTTAAAGAAAAAAATCTAAAACAAACAAAGTACACAAAGTTTTTAACATTTTACTAACATCTTGCTTTTGACACAAACTATTTTACCATCATTTCTACGGTTCCAGATAACTCAACACAGTGAAAATTCAACACACTTTTAAAAAGTGATATAAAGTCATTAGAAACGATGAAATTTTTTTTAACCTAACCTAACCTACTTAACTCAGTTAATAAAGTTTTTGTTTCATCACTTTCCATGACTTTATATAATTTTTTAAAGATGTGATGAATAATCATTGTGGTGATTTATCCAGTCACCCATTACTACGATTACAATAAAGACTTCCACACGCACTGTAGACAAACAGAAATAAAACATTAGACTAAAAAGATTGAACAAATCAAAGGCATCCAAATTCACAGCTTAGTTCCTATTGAAATTATTAATGTACCTAGATAAATCATGTGAAGAAAAATGTTTTATTTTAGACCACAAAAATACTTTATTTTGTATTTACTTACACATAAATACCATCCATGACTGTGAACTTAGAATTAATGTTCTGGATCCTAAAAATTGTGAAATTCCACCAATAAGACCAATTGTCTCATCTTTCAACTTCAGTTTATGCTTTAAAACTTTTATGATCAATACCGTTCCTGCAACATACATACAGTTTTATGCGTATGACATTAAAATGTTATTGTGAATAGTGAAAATATTTATTAACAGTACACTGATCACAGGGAAGTGTTGGTCCATTTTACCTATGAAATGTGTGAGACCTCTGATGGCACTGAACATCCCATACTCAACTTCTGTCCATTGAAATTTGAACCTCAAATGCAGGTATAAAAGTGTTATTTCAGCTGAAAAAGAGATAAACTAAATTAATCTTGGGAGATATGATTTCAGATTTTCACGGCTTGATATTCGCTTATACACCTCCCTCTTTAGCCAATGTTTCGAACAGCTTTACAGTCTATCATCAGGGTAGATGTGTAATCTAATTTAATCTTAAACATTTCAATAAAAGGATTTTTTATGTTTTTCTTGATTATGTTTCATTATTCAATTGAATATTTTTGTTGCTACACCAAGTTATTGGTTATTGTTTAGTTTAATACTTGTTGTCTTTTGTGTTGTTATTTACCTAAATTGAACTAGCAGAGGTGGGATGAAATTAGACAAAATATTGTAGAAATGAGATCCCTGATGCGTATGGGTGGTATAACCATGTATGACTGTGTGAAAATGTGGAGATTTGCATAGATTGCAATGCTGAAGTGTAATGAGTAAGATTAAGAAAGGAACGCTTAGATGGCTTGGACGTGTAGAGTGGATGAACGACGGAATGGTAGGAGAAGTGGGGGAATCCGAGGAGGATATGACACGATCGAGTGAACCAATTACTTGAGTCGGGTGATGTCAAGAGTCAAAATAACAGAAGGAAATGTAATGTATGAGACAGTGTACGAATGTAACTGAAGCAAGAAGTGTGTGCCAAGACTGAGTTGTTAGGCGGTCTGTCCCCTCTGCCTACCCCTGCGATGAAACAAAACGATGACAAACTTACGTGATTTTCAAAGGTAATAAAATAAAATAAATTTGTACATACCTTTACAAATAGGTTAAAATCCAAATTAAAGTTTTTTCATGTAAATCAAAAATAAACCTTAAAATATATTATGTTGAAAAATGACCATTATTCCATAGTAATTTTCAATGTTCAAAGAAGCCAAAATCATTTGATTTATGTTATAGACCACCACTCTATCTACCCACCGATCAAATCTCAATCTCTTTCTCCTCCCCTAAATGTTATACAGTTATTAATAAACTGAACTTACTTGCAAACGTGATGGTTGTGGTAGAAGGAACCAGTACCATTAAAATAACATTTTTCCTTCTATTTCCTGCTCGTTTTTTGAACAAGCACTTCAAGGCTTGCAGGGGCAGACTGAGGTCCCATATCGGAGGGAGATTTCTCGCAACATTCACATCTTTTACCTTCCACAGCGCAAAGAATATTGAGCACATCTATAAAAATAAATGTATAGGAATAGCTGTTCAAACGCCAATAAAGACAGATTTACTGGTTTATAAAAAAGGCATTAAATATATTTTTTGATTGTTGCAGTTTTGAAAATACAATCAAAAATATTTTTTATAATGTTGAATAACTTTTCTTTAATTGTAGCTCAACTGGCTCATTAACTTATAATGAGTCCCACACCACGGAAATTATATTTTAAAGGTTACTTCCTAAACAATAAAATTTACAAAATAATCAGTTGGTTGAAGCCATCATGTTTATGGTAGAAACAGTTCACTTTAAGGCAGTCGTCCCACGGGTCGGTAGAGAGTTGACAAAAACCGAGTGCTGTGAAGACGCGAGAAATGTTACGCGATGTATGTTGCACAATCTCTGCACACGGCAAATAAGATGTAGCTTGTGGTAGTTTGTAGCTTAAAAACTGTCAGTATTGCAGATTTCTGTTTTCACTTATGTCGCCTTTATACTGAATGTCATTATCTTATTACATATAGTACTGTACAGCGCCCCAGAGGTGATATTTCGCAAAAGCGGCGCTATAAAAATCATCCAATAAATAAATATCATCAATTTGACTAACAAGTACTATTATATGGGTACTGTTGGGACAGGTAATTTAATATATTAATTTAAATTGTCAAGCCTTCAACAGGGCTAACAAGTCTGGAAACTGGGATGCTCATAAGCAATACCAGAAAGAATACAAGGAAGCAATCTGGAAAGCCAAAACAGGCTCCTGGTAGAAGTACTGTGGGGAGGTGGAAACCATACCGAAGGGAGCAAGAATTCAGAAAATTCTTGCTAAAGACCCAGGGGCAGCTAAAGGCTCATTCCAGAAAGTAGGAGGAGGCTTCACCATTAATTGGGAGGAGGAGTTTGAGGAACTGCTAGGGAAACACTTTCACGGTTACAAAAATTTTGAGTGAAACCGGTCCACCTCCGACCCGAGTTACACGGGAAGGTAAGGATTGAGACACTGCGGCTAAAATATTTACTCCCTCCAGAGTTAAATGGACGATCAACGGGTTTGACCCATTCAAATGCGCAGGAGAGGATGGAATCTTTCCGGCACTTTGTCCGGGGCCTAGATAAAATCCTACTTCCTGTGACTAAGAGCCTGAGGACATGCTGTGCCCTCGGATACGTTCCCATATCATGGAAGAAAACAAGGGTAGTGCTCATACCTAAACCGGGGAGAATCAATGTCAACCAACCAGGAGCATTTCGCCAAATCAGCCTCACCTCGTTTCTTCTAAAGACTATGGAGAGTCTAATGGATAGGCACATAAGGGACGGGGCACTGAGAAAAAAGCCCCTCCATGAGTTTCAATTAGCTTTTCAACCAGGTAAGTCGGTCGACACGGCATGAAAAGGTTTGTGTACAAACTGAAGCAGACACACGCTACCGGGGAACTAGCAGTAAGACTCTTCCTGGATAAAGAGGGAGCATTTAACTGCACCACTATTAAATCCATCGATGACGCGGTAGAAAGTCATGGACTCAACAAAACCACCAGAAGGTGGCTGAAGATGATGCTCTCAAGCCGGATACTTACGGTGACAAGGGGTGAGGTGAACATCAGAGTATTGGTGACACGAGGGTGTCCACAGGGAGGGGTGTTATCACCCTTGCTATGGAGCCTAGTGGTGAATAACCTCATCCTAAAACTCAACCACAGGAGCCTATATATGTACACAAGTGTATACGGATGACATCGCGACCATAATAAGATATTTGCTGCAGACACAACCAGCGGTCTTATACAGTCAACACTGGCAACAGTAAAAAGAAACATGGCTGTCAGTCAACCCAGACAAGACAGAACCGGTAATTTTTACTCGCAAAGGGAAATTAGAGGGATGGAGCAATCCAAATGTCTATGGAAAGGAGCTAGAACCCTCAGACATGGTTAAGTACCTCGGAGTCATCATATATGCCAAACTGAGCTGGAAAAACCAGGTGGAAACTGTAGGCAGAAAGGCATGTGCTCTAATGTGGGCAACTAAGCGAATCTGCGGCAGTACGTGGGGTCTCAAACCTAAAATGATGCAATGGCTGTACACAGCCGTTGAAAAACCAAGAATCATGAATGCAGCCTTGGTCTGGTGGAGGAAAACAACACTAAAAACAGTGATAGCCATACTCAACCACATACAGGGACTTGCATATAGTGGAATCACAGGAGCCATGCGAACCACCTGCGGGCCGGGGTCTGTCTACAGGGTTCCAAGAGGGAACTTAGTATACCTTTAGAAAACATTGCACTGTATTTCAAGCTGAGATGGAGGCCATCTTAGCCTGTTAACAGGAGAACATACGTATCGGGTACAGGAATAAGAACATAGGCATTTGCTCTGATAGCCAGGCAGCCCTAATGGCACTAGAAAATAACCGATGCGACTCCGGACTGGTGATGGAATGCAGGATCATTCTTCAAGAACTTGCTACCATCAATAAAATAACCTTGATCTGGGTACCAGGACATAGAGGAATTTAGGTCAGTGAGCGGGCTGATGGACTAGCAAGGAAAGAGGCGAAAGCACCACTTGCGGGATCCAAGCCGGCACACCAAAATACATATTGAAAGGTGGGTCAAATTCCCGCATCCGGAATAAGACAATCCAAAGTACTCATAAACGAACCAGACCCAAGGCGAACCAGACAACTACTCAATATGGACAAAAACTCACTGAGGGAACTGGTAATACTGCTAACGGGACACTGCCATCTCAGGAGTCACATGCAGTTGTTGAGAGTGGAAAACACCAATAGATGCAGGAAATGTGAAGAGGATGAAGAGACTCCAATTCACCTTTGGTGCCAATGTACCGCTCTGTTGGGAACAAGGCTCAGATACCTGGGAAGACACATTGTAGAACCAGAAGACATAACCACACATCCAATGACAACCCTGGTGAATTTTATAAAAGGGACCAGGTTACTGTTAAGGGAATGAGGTTTTTTTTTTTTTTTTTTTTTTTATTTAATATTTTTTTTGTTACATACATGGTTTTAAAATACAAATTATGTTTTTTTACATACATATTAAAAAAAGAAAGAAACAATGCGAATTACAGAAAAGTATATGTACACATGCACATATGTATACATATATAGTGTATTACACATCATACATAACATACACACACAATACACGTACACACACACGAGTTCATAAACAGCATATACATAAAAATAATAATATGCATAAATGTATGATAGCAAAAAAATCCCACATAGGCATCGCCAGTTCGTGGGTATACTTGTGTTTCTTTAAGGCAGTTCAGTTAAAATTACTCTAAATATACATATTTTATCTTTGTAGAAAATTGAAAAGAAAAGAATGAAAATATTTATAGTAAAATCATTATTTACTGTATTTACGGAATTAAATATGAAAAATAAAAGTTAATAAGGATTTGTTAAAAGTTAATAGAGATTAATATCAGATGTTACAGCAGGTAAATATTAATATCTATGGTATTTATCCAAGATTTTATTACATTTTTATGTTTCCTGTAGGATGATATATTTTCACATTTGATTTCTGTATTGGTATAGAGTGCATTATAAATTTTTGGTGTAATAAAGTAAGCATGTCTTTGCGCAAGCCTTGTTTTGCACAGTGGAACTTTAAATACATTATTTACCCTATTACTAGACCGATTTTCATTTTTTATAAAAAGAAAATTTCGAGCAAATATATATTTTAAACATTGTGTACAGTAAATTTTTCTTATCTCTAACAATTTAGCCTCTTCGAATAATTGCAAGGAGGGGTAGGTCATATCTTTATGCAACATTATTTTTAGTATTAGTTTTTGTGTTATTTCTAGTGGCTTAATATGGGTGTTATAAATCCCCCCCCATGCAATTATTCCATAAGATACTGATGATTGCACCAATGCATGATACACCAATTTGATTCTTTTGATATCTACTATGTTATTTAAACGTTTAAAAATATAAGTTAAATATCTAAGTTTATTTACAAGCTTTTCTATGTGATTTGTCCATTTGAGTTGGCTGTCTATTATAATTCCTAAATATTTAACTGTATTCCCCGATTTCATTTCTGTACAGTTAGTGCATAAGACAGGATTGCAAGTAGTTTTGTGAAACCTTATACTTAGATGAGTTAAGGGTGCCGCTTTTTTGGTATTATAAAAAGGAATATATATAGTTTTTTCACAGTTCAGAGTTAGAAGGTTTTGATTGAGCCATTCTTTGACAATAATTGTGCACTTATTTGCATTTTTAGAGACCTCGTCCCAGGATTTACCATGAACTGTGATTGCAGTATCGTCTGCATACGAGAAAAGTTTTCCCGGAATACTAATATTACATAGGTCATTAATATAAATTAGAAACAAAAGCGGACCTATAACTGTTCCTTGTGGAACCCCATGTCTCATAGATGCTGGTTTACTAATATTTACGCCAATTTTTGTGGATTGTCTGCGATCAAGTAAATAATTTGTTAAAAGTGACAGACAATTATTTTTGATTCCCATATTATTAAGTTTTCCAAGCAGTTTATTATGATTGACGGTATCAAAAGCCTTTTTTAGGTCTAAGAATATTGTTAAACTTTTCATATTCGAATCTAGATTGGTGTATAATTTTTTTGTTAGATTAAATAAAGCATCATCAGTACTAAGACCTGATCTGAAACCATATTGGTTTGGTGACAAGAGTGCATTAGATTCTAGAAACTCTAGTACTTGTATCTTTATGATTTTTTCTAATATCTTTGCAAGTTGGGATATCAGCGATATTGGTCTGTAGTTGTCAAGTTTAGAGATCGATCCAGATTTATGTATGGGTACAATAATTGAGAGTTTAAATGCATTTGGGAAAATGTTTTTTTCAAGGCAGGAATTAAAAATGTGTTGTAAGGGCATAGAAATGTGTTGTTTAATAGACTTGATTGTGATACAGCTTAATTCATCTGGACCATTGGCTGTATTTGTTTTAAGATTGTCAATGTGTTTTATAATTTCAGATTCAGTTATCCGTTTAAATTGAGATAAATTAGGAGTATATTCGGGGGTGGGTATGTCTATTTGGGTTGATTTATGTATACTGTTTTGAAATGAGGGATTATTATTTATTAAATCTGCGGCAACGTTTGTAAAGGTAAAATTGGATATAGCATAATGGTCCTATGGCCTAAGTGCTCACGGGAACCTTACGTCTATAAAAAAAATATATATATAAATTGTAATTTAATAAGAGATTAGGGACACAACCGAATGGCGAGTAAACATGTAAACAATAACAAACTAGTGTGAATCAAGTCAGTCATCAAGTGACGATTTGATTGTGGGATTTTTTATATAGTTTTTGTCCCTAAACAATAAAATGCTTAGAATATTTTAAAATTATTTTTAATTAAAATAAATTTAATTGTTAAAAATGGTAATTAGAAATTTGTTATGTTTTTTTTTTAATATTAACTCCACACAGGAGGCCCTGAAGAAAATAATTTCCCTCAGGGCCTATGTCATCTTTGGGGATGCTGTGTGGAGGGTCTTTTTGTGGAGAGGAAGGAGTGAACATGGGTCTTGAAGAGTCCCATGTTGTAGGAGGGAGGAAACACAGAGGCCGGCAGTTCGTTCCACAGCCGAGCTGTTGAACTTAAGAACGAATCGTAGAAGCGACCCGTTCTCATGTGACAAATGTCAACCGTGTACAAATGTTGGGCGCGCGTTTGGCGTGTATCCCGACTACGCACCGGTGCTGAAGGGATCAATGACGCTAGTTCCTCAGAGCATCTTCCATTGTAATACCGATAGAACAAGGATAGCATACCTACCTGACGCCTGTGCTCTAAAGATTGCAGTCCGTTTGTTAAGATTGGGGAATCTATCGACCGCCTGTTTCTGCACAGAGTCAAGGGTTTTTTTCAGGTATTTAGGGGCTCCGGACCAGAGATGGCTGCCAAATTCGACAGTAGGGCGCACTTGCGATTTGAACAGGGTCAGCAGTTGTGTACTATTAAAGTATCTGCGGGCCCTGTACAGTACGCCTAGCTTCTGAGAGGCCAGCTTTACTCTGGCTTCGATGGAGCCCCCGTACCTGAGCTGGTCACTTATAGTTACACCAAGCATATCAATGGAAGGCCTGTTCGGAAGATTGCTTCCGTTGAAGGAGACTAGATTATCATTTAGATCCCTTTTAGACGTAATCAGACAGGATTGGGTCTTTGAAACATTAAATTCGACGAGATTATTTTTACCCCAGGAGGAAATACTCTCGAGATAACCGTCCATTCTCTGCTTCAAAGCCCTCCGAGCCATTGGAGTTTGTGTGCCCTTTGGGGGCTTGTCAAACAAAAAACTATCATGAACTGTACTGTCATCCGCGTAACAATGAATCGGTGGACATGTCAGAAGGTCATTGATGTGCAACAAAAACAAAGTCGGAGACAGAACCGATCCCTGTGGTGTCGCTATAAATATTAAGCGCCGACTGAAATCTGGTACCTCTAGCTGGAAGTACATTGCATAGCGCCCTCTCGCCCCTCGACCTATGTGTACTGTTTGCAGGCCCCAACACAAATATATAGATCATTGGGCTCTCGGTATATGGCACTTTTTTTTGTGGATTCTTTACCAACCCGTGGGACGAGGCTCTAAGTCATCAGCCCATTTAATATATATGTGTGGTGTATGTTTCTCTTCACCAATTGAACATCACCGGTTAATACATCTATTTTCGTTAAATTCACAAATCTTTTTAATAAAGCGGTAGCTCTCACTTAACCCCTAGGAGACGGCCAACTACAATCGTAGTGGAAGAAAAGTTCTCCTAGAGAACGGCTCACTACAAGTGTAGTTTTGAGCATTTGTCATGTTCATCGCTAAATATTTAGTAAATTTAACAGTAAAACTTCGAGGTTAAAAATGATTTGCATTGAGTTGTTTATTTTCTACCACATCCTTTTAACAGATTCTCCTTTTTACGTATAGTTTTTTTTTAACAGAACTTTTAAGTACGTTGTATCCCTCTTCACTTGATTCTTATCTTCAGCGCACGCATACAGTCCTAGTTGTCCTTTCGCCGTGTGAGTGTCGCGTTTCTGGCCGTTCTGCTGGACACTGTTTATTGTTATATTAGGGTGTCCGTTTTTTTATTACTCTTGGAGTGTTTCTGTGTTAATATTTACTTTTATGAAGTGTTTCGTTCGTATTTATTATTATATTGTGCGTATTATTTGTGAATTTAAGATCATTTTACTGTTTTGTATATTTGAGTGTTTGTTGTAACTATTTAAATTTGATTTCTAATCCTTAAAATGAATGAAGACGTCATTGAAAACTTTGTGATAGATTGCGATTCTGATTTTTCGATAAGTGATGATGAAGATTATATTCCTGAACATTTGGAGAGCTTAGACTAAGCTTCAGAACAAAATGGAGATAGTGAAATTGGAGATTTTGAACGCTTAGATGAACTAAACACCATGCTCCTGGGTCAGTAAAAAAGGTAAATCGAGTAGGCGATTATCCGCTGAGGCTAACTGCCAGACATTTTCCTTCGGACGTTCCACCATCTTCAAATTCTAAGAGAAAATCAGTTTATCGGGAGTGTCACGTATGTAAAAATTCGTCGCTAAATCCTAAAAGTCGAGTTCAGACACGTTATTGGTGTTACTGTTGTCAAGTTGCCTTGTGCCCCACTACATGTTTTCGTATATATCACACTGTAGAAAAGTTTTAATAATTAAAAGAGCCCATCGCGCTGTACAATCTTGTGGTCACCCTTTCTAATGCCGACAAGTGGCCTTGCGCAAGTGTATGCGTGTTGGCCAAATATTTTTCTGCATTGTAGGAAAACATTTATTATAATTACTGTGTAGATAAAACTCATCGTAAAATTTAATAACTTGATTGCCAAAGGTTCATTTTTTTGTGTGAAAAAAGGAATTTTTACGACTTGACAATAAATAAACAATCTGTGAGTGTTCCTTTCTGGGATTTTGTCATTTGAAGGTAACATTTTTTATTTACATTCCATCTAACACAAAATAACCCAGTAAAAATATAATATTAAGTGAACCAAACTAATTTTACAATATTAAAGAATACCGTAAAATAAATAAAAACATTGTAAAATCTTTAGGTACAGCTAAATAATATTTCAAACCTGGAGTGAGTATAAAATGTAATTTACGAAAATCTAGCCGTTTCAGGCGGGCAATTCATGCAAAATCTGCTAGTCTTCTAAGGGTTAATATCTATTTACCTTTATCAATAATACTAGCAGGTAAAAACCCACTACAGCTATACCCACTAGCGATGTGTAGGTTCAGCCGGATTGAGTCCTTGAGCCCGAGTCCTTTGCGGGAAGCGGGTCCTACTCCCACTCCTTTTCGTAATCAACCACTCCCAGAGAACTCGGTCTGGGACTCGGACCCGAATGCCTCCAATCAACGACTCCCAGAGAACCCGGACCCGAGAATGCCTCTAAGGACTTGGACTCGGACCCGAATGCCTCTAATCAACAACTCCCAGAAAACTCGGACTCGGGGTCTCGAACCCGAATGCCTCCCTCCACCACCGGCCTCGCGAGTCCTGCAGTGAGTGGTAAGTTCTGGTGGTGAAGACATCTTCTGTTTACCTGCTTTACAGTAAGTGGATGTTTTGTTTATTGTTTAATATCTAGTACTTATTGGAGTTATTTGGGGTTATGAGTTGCTTTTCTAAACCGATGAGCTAATTAGTTAAATAATAATATCGACTGACATGTACTAATAAATCAATAATAGCAATAAATTATTTGAGTGATGTAAAAAAAAATAAGTTAAGTAATATTTAATTTAATTAGGTGTATAAAAATTAGGCTGTGACTGGGGTTTTCACTTTAAAAAAAATTGATTCTTACCCTAGTATTGTCGATAGTTTTATCAATCAATTCTGTTTCAGCAATCAATTCTGCCATTCGATACAATTAACAGCATTCCTCAAAATATTAGTATTGAAACAATAAGAAATGATTATTGCGGCTTATAGCCAATGAATTCACCTAGATTTTACCATTTTTCCAATATTTTTAGACTCACTAAGTACTCTAGGATGTACCTAGAGGTGCTACTAAGATATTGCAATACTTGCAAAAATTTGACGAAAAGCGCTCCAGTGGATGTTTTTATTTATCTTCTAAAAAACACAAGCCACTAAAAAGCATCTTGCCTATTATTTATAATATCCATAACACTTCATTGTAAATATTGTATTTTTTGTTGTCACTGTTAATAACTACAACGACTACAGAAAACAGATAAAACAAGTTCATTGGATTTTGAAGGAACAACCTTGGAAGGCTCAGCCATCCGAAAGTTATTACCTTAAATCAAGCCCATTGTTCGTCCCTTTTTACATATTTTTAAAAAAATTGTTGGCTAAATCAGATAATTCGGGAGTTGCAGCCAAGCCGATTGTTTGTTACAGCGTTTCCCAAATGGTGGGTCTGGAGTCTGGATAAAATAAAAACTCTAATTAATTTATTATTTTACATTTAACTTCATCTCATAACAAAATATTACTGTCTTCTGTTATGAATTACGACTCTCATTTTGTGATACCTATGACATATTACAGCGCCCATAAGGTGATTTTTTCACAAAACGGCGCTATGCCAAATATCCAACATTATGTGCATCCTGTACTAAATAAATAAATAAAGATAATCTTAGGAATTTGATTCAGGTGGTTGTGAAATGGCCTCTGTCTTCCCTGACTTATACCGCAAATCAATCTTCCATATTACACACACACTAATCTAATAATCTCCTGAAACACCTTTCTCCGCTCTTCATGTCCAAACTATCTAAGCGGTCCTTCGACCAAGTATCTCTAGACAAGCCCTGTGATCTTAAAAATGCCACCCGAACCAAAAACATTGGTTTACGTAAACATTTATCAAAAACAAAGTGCATTTTCTCGCAGTCCAAAGATCACAATAAGCATTGGTTTTTTACCTTTTATTGGTCTGTGTGGAGCAAATTTGTCCTCCAGTAAGTTCGCGGCAACAGAATCGCTAGTTTTGTGAAAATCTTTTTTTTTCAAACACAAACATGAGGCAGTCCGTAGTATTTTAGGTACGGGCTATCGCAAACTTTATTATTAACAAATTGATCAGTTATATGAATACTTCAAAAATAGATGTACCTAACAGATAGATCGGAGGCAGCGTACAAAGAAAAGTAACAAAAGATCAAAATGTTTAAATTCTTCCTAAGAAAAAAACCACGTTACGCAACAGATGCGACGGAACTCGATCGGTAGGTAGGTACCTAGTAGTATTATGAAATGACACGTTAGGTGGTATTACTTTTGGATTGAAATTAGGTATGGGAGGGCTAATCTATACTTATTATATCGATGAAGCGGTAACTTCTTAATCTTGTGCATTACGCCGTGCACTTTTTCTCCATATTTATACTGTCTTACATTCCTTTAAAAAATATTAATTAAGGTTAGTTTTTTTTAATGTAAATAAGTAGGTTCTAAAATGTGTAGGTACTGAATTAGATTTTATTTAAACAATACGTCAATATTGAGTGAAATAAAATTTTGTGGATCTGTGAAAAAAATAAAACCAAAAGGACTGCGGAAACAAGTTTGGGAAACGCTGAGAGGAATATAATATTCATTTTGTCACAAAATCATATCGACTACACGTGCTCCACGGCGCGGTGGGAGGTCTGCTGTGCACGCGTTTGTCTCGTGTGTTTTGCTGTGTGCCGGTTTTTAGCATGCGTTTTCTCGTGTGTTTCACGTGATAATTTCGCGGAACATTTTTTACTTTTTCATATTTTTCATGGCTGTTTTAGAAAGTATCTAAGTATTCGCGTTTTTAGTTTTGCTCCCAAATCTGCCTGTATTATTTTTCTTTTCAATTCTCCCACATTTCTTGTGAAAGGCAGTATTTTTTAAATTACTATTTTTATAGCGCCGCTTGTGTGAAAACCTCCCCAAGGTTGCTTTATACCTAACTTTAAGAAATTTAACGTAATCATAATATGATTATAAATATATTTTTAGGAATAAATAAATAGGGGAGGTATGATAAGAAAAAAGCAATGTTTCGCATTATTTTTTTTCTTCGATCCAGATACAAGTAACGTTGTGACGAGGTAGATATTTAAATATAGTCTATGTTCCTTACAAAACCCTACTTTCCGATGAAAGGTTACATCATTGATAGTTGCTATTTATTTCTTTTCCAGAACGATTTGTGCAGTACTGACCTATCTTACAGAACATATTACATAGGTAATTGACAGTTATCGCTGGAAATCCGTACCCGGTGAGCGCTTGTCTTGTAACTGACTCCGTGTTGCGTACATTGTGAACAATATGCCTCCACACAATGCAAAGAAGAGTGAAGTATGGAAGCATTTCGACAGCTCTAATGAAGTAGAACAGAAAGCTAAGTGTTCTTACTGTCACAAGTACATCAGTTATCGTGGTGGCGGCACTGCTAATCTATCACGTCATTTGAAGAGGACGCACCCAACGGTCCCTTTATTAACGAATGTTACTTATAATGCCCGTCTAACTGTACAAAACTTTCAAGAAGACCCATCTGTCTCTTGTATACATCAAGAACCGCTTCAGCCTCTAGAACACGAAAATATAAATCGGCGAACTCAAGAAGCACCGACAACTAGTCAAACACAAGCTAGTATTGCTAATTATATTCATGTTGTTCGACCTATCTCGGTTTTGAGATCAAAGCAGTTGGATGAGCAATTAGTGAGGGTAATAATAAAAGAATATCAACCATTTAGTATAGTAGAGGATGTGGAGTTCAAAAAATTAATACATATGTTATGCCCCGGATACAAACTGCCAACTCGAAAAACAATTTCTAACAGTATAATCCCACGGCTATACGCGAAAACTGAAGAGATAGTGAAGGAAAAATTATTTAAAGCTAATTATGTTTGCATAACCACAGATGGATGGACATCAATCACGAATCAAGGATTCTACAGCGTCACATGTCACTTCGTAAATGAGGAAACTGAATTGAGTTCGGTTTTATTGGGATGTGAACAATTTGATCACCGTCACACATCTGAAAACATATCATTTTTTTTGCGTCAAACTGTCGCCAAATGGGGGTTAGAAAATAAAGTAATTGCAGCAGTAACAGACAACGCTAGTAACATGACCCGTGCAGTCCAATTATGTCAATGGGAACATTTCCCGTGTTTTGCACACAGCGTAAATTTGGTTGTGCAGGCAGGATTAGAAAAGATCAAAGGTATTCTAGATAAAGTCAAGGTCATTGTCAAATTTTGCAAGAAAAGTTCCCACGCACAAGCAGAGTTACACGCTGCACAAGAACGTATGGAATTACCCCTCTTAAAACAAGATTGTCCAACGAGGTGGAATTCCACATACGACATGCTCAAACGCATATTAACTATTAAGAATGCAGTGGTATCGGTTTTAGCAGTTGAGATGCCCCAATACAATACTATAACATCTATCGAATGGGAGGTCATAGGAAAATGTGTTCAAGTTTTAAAAATTTTCGATGAAGTGACTACAGCCATTTGTGCGGAAAAGACCATTAGTATCTCAAAAACCATTATATTTGTCACGGCAATGAAAGAACATGTCGAAAAGATGATGGTGGAACTCATGGATGCTTCACATGCAGGCGCTCAAGAAATGACAATTACTTTGAAAGAAAGACTTGTAAGCAGGTTTCATTTTATAGCTCAGAATACTTTAGCAGCACAGGCATCATTTTTGGATCCTCGATTCAAAAAATACGCATTTTCAGATGATTTGTCTTACCTAAAAACGTACGAAGACATAAAACATATTATCAATAGTTCCGAAGTTTCCCAGCAACAAGTAGTAATAGAAAATAGAAAGAAATCTACCATCCCAATCTAGTACTGACATAGAGTCATTACTGTACAAATGTTTTGATGAGAAAGTTCAGTTTTCGGCACAGCCCCAAAGCGTGTCCACGTTATCTACAGCTGAACTAGAAAAATACGTTGATGAGAAAATCCTTGACAGAAGAGAAAACCCTCTCAGATGGTGGAAAGAACGTAAACATATTTATCCAATATTGTACCAGCTAGCAATGAAGAGACTTTGTGTTCTAGCCACCTCAGTCCCCTGCGAACGTTTATTTTCGAAAGCTGTACAAATCCTCACCGAGAAGAGGAATAGACTATCTACCCAAAAATTTGAGAAAATTTTATTCTTAAACTCCAATCTCGGACTCGAATAATGGATATATTATTGGGTATCAAGATATTTTACATTTGAATATTTAAAATGTGTTGTATTGTTTACTAAATATTTGTATAACTATATATATGTATAACTATATGGGACGTGTGGGATTGCACTATCCTCCCCACATCCTGAAATAAATTATTATTATTATTATTAATGTTATTCTTGTTTTACAAAAAGATACCTCTGTATTATAACTGTGTTGTATTATAACTCTATGGTTTATACCTGATTGTAAAATTTTATTTTCCGTTTCGGAATGAATGAAAAAAAATCTTACTGATTTTATTTTTCAATGCTTTTTATGTCTTATGAATAATACGGGGGGATTTTGCGATATTGCTGATTCTTTTAACTGTTTGTAACAATTTGTATAATTTAATTTTTCAATTCGCAATTTAAAAAAAAAATATTACATTTTTTTATGTTCATTTTTTTTTATGTTTTATCTTGATTTAAAAAATTCAATACGAAGATATTTTGAGTTTATTTATGATTCTTTTGACTGTTATGCCTATTTGTACATTTTTTTTTTCGGATTCAGAATTTAAAAAAAAACTTACTGATTTATTATTTTTATGTTCAATTCTTATGTTTCTTTTGTTTCATGATCTTGTTTTAAAAATCAACACGTTGGCATTTTGAGATATTGCCGATTAGTTTAACGGTTTTTATGTAAAATCTCAATGATTTATCGCAATTCTTTGATGTTTTATATTTTTATTTTAGCCCCTCATATTTGTAGGCGCTAGGTACCTACTGTAAGTAAAAATCATTGTTTTATTTTAAAGTTTTATTTTAATTATCATTCACTATTTTTATTTTTTGTGTTATTAAAAATACAAATTTCAGTGGTGTCTGTCTGTGTATCCGTAACTCTGGTTCAATGAACTCTAGAATATGGATTTGCTTTGATTTTAAAAATTGGAACTGATTGTCAACTGGTATTGGAAAGATTCAGACAAGTGATAAATTAGGTACCAAGATTATTTTATTCAATAATTGTTTATTTAAAATGGCTATCTTTTGTTAAAATTTTTTAGCTATGTCGTAATAGTGTTCATTCGAAAGGCAAATTTCTGGCAAATGTTTATTTTTAATGATCCTGAGACATATATATGTATATATTTGTGAAACCAAAAGGAAAAATATACAAATCAAGTATATAATATACACAAATCCTACAATAATATATTGAACAAAGTGTGTATGTATTGTAAAAGTAAAAAAAAATGGACTGGAATAAATAGATATTAAAACATGTTATTAATTGTTAAAATTTTAATAGTTCAATGCTGTACCTAACTACTTCCTGACTTTGTTTTTAAAACATCTCGCCTTTACTGAGTTTCATTTGATAGAGGCTTCGACCAAGTACCTTTATCTATATCGATGGACAGAGATTATGAAAACGACAAATTCTCAACGACAACCGAAATTTATGTTACTACATTTGATTTATTACTGCTTACGCGTGTGCTAAAATTATCATCTGGAACTTGGAACCTAATACTACATCCGTTACGGCCTCGCATTAGCCGTAGCCCAATCAGCTGGAACACGACAAGACACGAATGGATTTCGTTGAACTTCGCCAAAATGTAAACTGCACAACTCGCGACTCGGGTGCGATGGGTGACGGGATTGACTCCGTGTTCTCGTATGGGTCCGAGTTCTTGTGCGGGTCCTTGTCCTGCTACGGGTCCGAGTTCTTTCGCGGGTTCTATCCGAGTCCGAGTGCCGAGTCCTTGGCCGGACCCGTGCGTCCCGGTAGTCGCCCAGTACCCAGTCCGCACCCAAGAACTCGGACCCGGGACCCACTCCAAGAACTCGAGTTCTTTTAAAAGGAAGCAGTCCTCGGATGCCTCCGGAAAAATGCAGAACTCACCCACCTCTAATACCCACTACCCAGCTACCCACTATAGCAGGAAGCGACTATTACAATTTCAGCTCCCTCGAATTCTACTTTTTTAACTCAATCGGTGTAGAACTCCAGAAATTGAAGATGGCCATAGTAAAATTGTGCAATTTAACTTTAGATTCGAGTTTAGCCCCTCGCTAACCTACCCTAAGCTACATTGTATGCTCTCTCACTTAAAATCTATTTACATTAATCAGTATTTGGTTGATATTTGTTGGTGGGAGTATAGGTACCTCTAGGACAGCAGAAATACCAAACACTCCAACAAAGCCAAGGTTCCTCAGTAAGACCGGAGCCAACAAAGAACCGAGGATTGTAGAAGCTGAGATGGCTGCACTGTTGGATCCCATCACTGTTGTGGTGCATCGTCCTGTTTTGTAGCATATCTGCAATGGAAGTTTATATTATATTCAGAGATGTGCTTTATTTCAAATAAATCCATTTCAAATGGAAATGCAAAATGCAAAATGGGTATTTTGCATTTTGCATTTTAAATGCTTTTCTAAAAACCATTTTGCATTTTGCATTTTAAATGCTTTTCACAATGCATTTTCCATTTTAAATGCTTTTTTGCAACATTCTTCCTGTTATCTCCACTCATCTTTTTATCATAGACCCCGTATATCAGTCGGTCCTCAACCTCGCTATGAGAGATAATTTACGTCTGTCAAGTTGCTACTTGGTAGGAGCCCTGGCAATTAAGTGATACCATTAAAAAAATACAGATTCAAATAGTGAACACGGGGCCATGATGCTGTAATATTAAATTTTAGATAGCAGTTTCTATTTTTTACGTTGCCAATATTAGTCCCGAGCAAATTTTTTACTCTACTGTTAGGCACATGTTCATCAAATGCAATACTTGTCTTCCGAGTTCAGCACCAGTTGAATGTCTCTTTTCAAATGGAGGTATAATCATGAGACCTCATAGAAGAAAGATGAGTGATGATGTTTTTGAGAAGCTCGTTCTTCTAAAATCTAATAATGGCAAAGGCTACATAATACCTACATAATATAGAATATATATTGGTTTTCTCAAAGTTGTATTATATTATCTGTGGGTTTTTTAGTGCGCCTGCTTGGAGTTTTTTGTGACAATCAAAATAAATGGGTGCGCACTAGAAAACAACATTTTATATTGTCTGATTGTCTCACTGTCCTGTATTTCTTTATTGTTCACTGGTGGATGTCCCCTCACTAGAGAGTTACTACACAAATGATGATGGCCCTAAGAAAATGACAATATTTAGTTAATAATAGGTTCTATTATATTCCACTCAAATACAATTGTTTTTTACACAGGACATATCAGTATGTATGATTTGTTATTCCACAAGTAGTTCTACATTGATGTCCATTATTAAATGACAAAGTTGTTTAAAAATTCAATAATTATTTTGAACCTGAGAAACCATTTTGCATTTTCAATGCATTTTGAAAATAGGTATTTTGCATTTTGCATTTTCAATGCATTTTGAAAATAGGTATTTTGCATTTTGCATTTGAAATGCTTTTCTAAAAACCATTTTGCATTTTGCATTTTCAAATGGAAAAGTTTTGACCCATTTCCATTTTGCATTTCAAATGGTTTTGGGTACCCATTTTGCACATCTCTGATTATATTATTAGGTTTAATGATAGGTACCTAAGTTATTTGTGTATTTACTAGTAATACAGACCGGGTCAAGTATCGGGACTCCATAGAAGCTCCAGAAAGTCTGGCATTCAAGAAACTGGGCGTCTTGTAGAGGGCTAGCAGATTCTTCAATATTAACCAGCTACTAATTTCTTCAACTCATTACCAGTTGAAATGTATACTTATCCCGCCACTCAATGTTTCAATTGCTGCCGTTTTGGTCATACCAAAGCTGCATGCAGATCTCAACCCAGATGTTTTAAATGTGGAGAAAACCACCCAGCTGACCAATGTCCTTCTTCTTCCTCGCCTAAATGTTTTAACTGCTCAGGCTCACATACAGCTATCAACACTTCTTGCCCAGAACAATCTCGCCAAAAAAATATTAAAATTTCTATGTCCTCTCAGAACTTGTTTTTTCTGCAGGCTTCTAAACTATTCCCGCCTGTCAAAAAATCATTTGCTGAGGCTTTATCCAGCAACTCCTCATCCAACCCTTTTCCCTCCTTTACACCTTTAACTAAATTCACATACAAAAACGATATCTCTAAACCGGCTCCTGGATACGATCAGCAACAACACAACTCACTGCTCTCAAATCCCAATGGTTCATCTCTATCAAATACCACAAATGGGTGTGCAAACAATTATAATCCTTCCTCAATGAACTCTCTAAATCTTTCTGAAAAACTCTCCCAAGACAGTTCTTCATTTATCCAAACTCTTATTATGCTTCTAATTGACCTAATTTATTCTCAAACTAATTTACCGTCCAATGCTGCTTCTATTATTTCCACATTAAAATCATTTATTCAAAATGACTCTTCAGGATGTCAGAATACTTCAGTGGAATAGCCGAAGTGCTATTTCTAACAAATCTGATCTCCTTAACCTATTAAATTCAAACCTTATTTCTTTGGCTGCTATCTCGGAGACATGGTTTACTCCATCCATCCACTTTAATGTGGGAGGGTATTCCTGTCTCCGTGATGATCGCCCGGAAGGTACGGGCGGCGGTGCTGCCCTTTTTTTAAAAAATCCATATAATTTTCCCCAATAAATAATATCACACCCCCCAACGCTGACTTCCAAATGGTTGCAGCTAAAATAAAGGACACATCCTTTATTTCAGTCTATCTTCCCCCAACAGTCCACTTCAATAATCAAATTTGGTTGCAAATCGTAAGTCAACTAAGCCCTCCTTTCTTTATATTAGGCGATTTTAATGCCCATTCCCCCGTCAGGGGTTCTGCTTTCTCCGACCGAGATGGTCGAAGTGTGATGGATTTCCTAGATGAATCCAACCTTTTCCTATTGAATGACGAATCTGCTACTAGGATCTCCCGCCCCAGCACAAACCCCAGTGCAGTGGATCTCTCGATTTGCTCTACTAGACTGGCTTCTCTCTTCTCGTGGGTGGTGTCGCCCGACCCTTGCTCCAGTGATCATTTCCCGATCACCATTACTTATCAAACTTCTTTCCAATCAGACAAATCTCATATTTCGACAAAGATTAAAACGAAACACACCAAATGGGATGAATTTAACTCTCATATGGACAAGTTTCTACTAAATTTACCCGCCACTGATATATTTTCCGTCAAAGATGACTATAATAACTTCAAATCAATGCTCATAACTCCAATAAATAAACCAAATCCTCCCCCTAAAACTAAATCTCTCAAGAAACTCCCTCCAACTCCCTGGTGGGATGAGGAATGTTCCAAAGTATTAAGAATTCGGAAAGCTAAATCTCTTTCCTATCGTTACAATATGACTATGGAGAACTATCTTATATACAAAAACGCCGAATCCAATGCCAAAAGGGTATTGAGGTCAAAAAAAAGATCCGGGTGGTACAACTTCTGCAGTTCAGTATCTCCGAACACTCCAATTTCGGATGTTTGGTCTATGATCTGAAGATTTCGATCGTCCTTCAGTTCACCATCTCCTCAAGCGTCTCATTCTAAATGGATAGATGAATTCTTGGACAAAATTTCCCCCCCTTCTGTACCTAACATAGATGAAATAACGCCCATCTATAATACTCTTATGTTTAATCATTGGCTAGACTCTCTATTCACCTTAATTGAGCTAAAAAATTGTTTATCAACAGTCAAGGACTCATCTCCAGGCAGAGATGGTATACCTTACAGCATTGTCAAAAATAGTAATGATAATGTTCTAAACCTCTTCTTAAGCATCTTAAATAAAATCTTCCAGACTGGCATAATGCCAGATGACTGGAGTTCTCAAATAATCATCCCTATTTTAAAAACAAACAAATCACCAAATTCTGGATCCAACTACAGGCCAATCGCTCTTTCATCCACCCTCAGTAAACTTTACGAAAGATTAATTAAAAAGAACTTTTTGTCGAGAGTAAACAGCTTCTCTCTTCATCTCAATTTGGATTTAGGAAAAAAAATCCACTCAAGATAACCTTGCCATCATTAGCACTGATATTAATTTATCAATTTCTAAACAGGAAGTTTGTGTTGCCGTCTTTATAGATATAGAAGGCGCCTTTGACAATGTCTCCATCCCAATCCTGAAAAAAAAACTTTTAGGCTTTGGCCTTCCCCCCATGTTTGTCCAATCTATTATAAATCTACTTCTAGATAGAAAAATTTTCATTGAACTTCCAGATATTTCTCCTCAAAGTAGGTCTATTTGGAAGGGTTTACCACAAGGCGATGTATTGTCCGCCTTACTGTATAATATATACACATACGATATGCATGTCACTATTCCCCCACAAGTAAAATTTATAGAGTTCGCAGATGACATAGCTTTCTTTTTACCATCCAAAATCATCCCTCTGGCGGTCAAATATCTTAACGAAGCCATGAATGCCCTTTGCACATGGCTCACGTTAAATGGTCTTGAACTTTCAATCCAAAAGACTCAGTGTGTCACCTTCTCAAACCGCCATAAAAACCCCCCCGTTCAAATTTTATTTAAAAATTCTCCAATCCCCAACGTTTCTGAAATAAAATTTTTGGCAGTAACATTTGATAGGAAACTTAAATGGTCTTCCCATATTAATAATTTAGTTACTAAATGCGAAAAAAATTTAAATATCATCAGATCATTATCTGGCGTTTGGTGGGGAGCTCACCCTACTTGCATTAAGTTGCTTTACAACCAGAAATGTGCTTTATTTCAAATAAATCCATTTCAAATGGAAATGCAAAATGCAAAATGGGTATTTTCCATTTTGCATTTTAAATGCTTTTCTAAAAACCATTTTGCATTTTGCATTTTCAAATAGAAAAGTTTTGACCCATTTCCATTTTGCATTTCAAATGGTTTTGGGTACCCATTTTGCACATCTCTGTTTACAACGCACTTATTCGAAGCCATCTCGACTATGCCTGCCCACTTTTGGTACTGCCTCAAAAAATGTACTTGATAAATTAGACAAAATTCAATCTAAATCTTTGCGAATAATAACTGGAGCGATGCAATCGTCGCCCATCAATTCCCTTCCAGTAGAATGCTCTGATCCTCCTCTTCATTTAAGGCGTCAACTATTTGCTGACAAATTTGTTCTTAAATGTTTAAATTCTAAATGTCATCAGGTTATCCCCAGCGTCTCGTTGTTCATTGACTCAACCCATTCATCTACAATCAAAGCTTTAACTAAACCTCTTCCTGCCATCTGTAAAAATTTTAAGCTCTCTCAGAGCTTCACATCATCCGAAATGATCTACTTCCCTTATACAAATTAAAATATAGTCACCTCACCCTATCCCCAACAATATTAGAAGGGATCGGAATCCTCAAAAGTCAATAATATGTTCAATTACATTATTTTATCTAAATGGCCCAACTCTTCTCTTTTATTTACTGATGGATCCAAATCTCCCGACTCTCCTAACTGTGGTATAGGTATTAACATTTACCACAATAATTCTAATGACAGAATATTTCATTCAATTTCAAATCAATTTTCACTATTTTCAGCCGAGTGCATTGCAATAATAGAATCTCTCAAATATATAATCAAAAATAATTTTGAACATTCCCTCGTTCTCTGTGACTCTCTCAGTTCCCTCCAAAAACTTAAATCCAGTCCTCTTCTTCATCCTGATGATCACCTTGTATGCCTTATTCAAGTGATGATAGTCCCCATTCAAAGCTCTGGTAAAACTGTAACTCTGATTTGGATTCCTGGACATGTTGGTATCATGGGTAATGATATTGCAGATGCCTTGGCAAAACAAGGAGCGTCCAACCCTGTTGTTACCCTCGTAAACCACATTCCCCTATCTGACATTTTTTCCATCATCAAAGATAGATCCCGCAATGTTTGGTCGGAGTATTGGCACATTGCTAGTCAATCCAAGGGAGCCTGCTATGCCTCAATACAAAGGACTATCCCATCAAAACCGTGGTTTCAGCAATTCCCCTATTTTTCCAAAAAAGAAATTTCTTCACTCATTCGAATGAGAATCGGACATTGATCCGTTCCTTCCCACCTTTTTAAAATTCACGTCGTTGACTCCCCAGATTGTACATTCTGTGGTATAGAAGTAGGAACTTTAGATCACATATTCTTTGGTTGTCCATCTCTAAACAAATATCCTTTCTTCTATCAAGCCTTATCTAAAATTGCCTCCCCTCCATTCAACATTTCATCTCTTCTAAGTCTGAACTCGACTCCAATTTTCATAATAATTTTGAAATTTGCCTATTTAAATAAAATTAATATCTAAATTCACCTTTCATTTCTCCATAATTTTAAATGATGGCTAAGAACACCCTTGAAGGGTGAAAGCCAGAAATAATGGAAAAAAAAACCAGCTACTAACCCTGTTCAAATCTCAAGTACACCCAACAATTTAATTTGGGAGCCACCTCTGGGCTGGAGCCCCAAAATACATAGTTCTATTCAAAGGAGGGCGGTCCATCTTATTGACAATCCGTTGTTAACAGATCGATTGCCGTCTCTAATGCGCAGAGGCAATTTAGGCATGCTGAGTCTGTTCTACAGCTATTTTAATGGAGCCCACTCTAAGGAGCTAGCAGCATTGATCCGTGATGCATGAAACTTGACAATTGTTTTGGCTTCATGAGAACAGGTTATTTCTTCGACAAGTTTTTTGTGTATATCAGCCCGTATGCGGAACGAGCTAACAGCATTTGTTTTTCCACCTTCTCTTCAACAACCTCCGCCTCACAACACTGCCTAACTGGGTGGCGACATAGTTCCGCTGTCTTTAAATTGTACAGACAGGGGCGATCTTGTGAGGTGTGACATAAAAAAACTTTGTTATTTTTATATTGGTTGTTTACAAAGGCAAAGCATCTGCAACCAAGCTGTTTAAGAGCTAAACGGTCTTCAGAAATCATGGAAAGTAAAATAAATCTATGTTTTTAAACTTACATCGCCAAGATAGCTGAATGTTGCCATCATCAGTAGGTGATTACTTCCCCCAATGGATAGTGGCAACACTTCCATGTAGATAGCCCAGGCGGTGGACACTTTTGGAAAGGCCTGGAGGACTAGTAGTCCCACCGAAGTGGCCATCATCCCAATGATTGGTATTATGATAACGGGCTTCCTGCGCCCACTGGAATCACTCCATGGTCCAAGGAACAAGAGGACTAAGCAGGTTATTACTCCACCAACGAAGTTGCTGACAACGGAGAGAGATGCTACTATCTGTTGGCTTTGCATCTGCAATTATAAGGTATAAATACTTATCTGATAAGTAACAATATTATTGGTAGTAAAAAATTTACATGCAAATATCTGTACCCGAGAGTCGACAGTCCAATGTACAAAATACCAAAATTTACCAATTTTTCATTCAGAATTTCATTATCAATCTTGGGGTAAATGACCCTCACCCCGCGTCTTCCTCACGGAAATCTATTTGCAAATATGAGTCCTATGTCATAATTTACTCTTTTACTCCTCTTCTAATAAACGTGTTTTAAATTTTACATAATTAGGGAGGCCGGTATGGGTACAGCTGCCCCGGAAACCATTCATTGGATAATCAGCACCCCTGCCATAGGTCATCACAAGTAGTTCACTGTGTTTGGTGACTTGACATGGGTACCCGGGTTCATGGGTTGGGTTTGCCTAGGTTTTGGCGGTGGATGCGTTTGCCCACCTACTGCATGGTGGGTCGAATCAGGAGAGATTGGTTGAGGGAGACCTTTTGACTTCTCCAGCTGGACTCTCTCTCGACCCATCGCTTTGCACTGCAGTGGGAGGGATGGATTCATATGTCCATCACTCCTGGACAAATTGACCCCCAGATTCCTACCCATCCCTCATACCGTTTTCCTTCAGAGAACTTCCTCTCCTTCCTTTCCCTAAAAAGATCCTTCACACATCATCCCCAAAGATGACGTAGGCCCAGAGGGATTTTTTTTCTTCTGATCCACCTGTGGAGCCAATGTAAAAAAAAAAAAACAAAACAAAACAAAAACAATCATTGATCATGCATTAATTGTTTTTTTATCAGTTGTGTAAAATGTTAAACTTGTTTATTAGTAAGTCCCTAGAGTTTAGAGGTAAGTTTGAGAACTATTTTGTGGCTCCTCAAAATATGTAAAATGGACAAAGGTCCATTGACCTCTCGGGTACAGATATTTGCATATAAAATGGACAAAGGGCCATTGACCTCTCGGGTACAGATACTTGTATTTGCATATAAAATGGACAAATGACCATTGACCTCTCGGATACAGATATTTGCATATTAAATAGATAAAGGACCATTGACCTCTCGGGTATAAATATTTGCAAATAAAATGGACAAAGGACCATTGACCTCTCGGGTACAGATATTTGCAAATAAATTATACATTTTTTAGTGTTGACTAATATATTTGATTAAGTAATTGAATTTATACTAGCACTAAAGCATTAAATTCAAATCATTGACTTCAACATGGGGAAAGTTCACAAATTACTTTCCCCAAATCAAAAAGAGAATACATTATAGTATAATGACTATCGTAAATAAGTCTACTTTTCCAAATGATATGCTGGCCACCCACCTCAATAATAGTTCTGTTTGTTCCACTGGAGTTGGTGCACTCTTCCACCGAGTAGCCGAGGTCCACGATGCATGCCTGGCGGAGAAAGAGGTTTTGGAAGGCCATGAACCCCATAGTGAGGGACATAATTGCCCCAAACCATAAAGGTTCCATGGTCACCCCATCCCATATAGATTTCTTCTTGGTGGGTTCATTTTTACCATTGCTAGAAGAAGAAAATTGAGAATAGCCATCAACCTATTAATGTTTTTAATTAGGTACCTACTCAAAATTAATATTATATAGAGATACAACATTATTATCTGTATTACAATAATTATTTATTAATTTAAACGCCCTGATGGGATTCACTACATAATGCAGTGCCAACAGAAGGTTGTTATTTTTAAAACATAATAAATAAACAAAAACATTAAAAAAATAACATAATACATGGCAGATATAATTTTCTCTTTACATGTACATAATACATATAAGAAAAGAGAAAAAATAAATAAACCAGTTTTAAAAGTGCAGACGGCATAAAAATAATATAAATTAATAGAACAGGTTGGTAATATGTACATAATTTACAATATGAAGTTAACAAATATATAATCGCTCCTACACGATACTCCTAAATAATAATATAAGCTACATAAAAACGTCATTCAGGTATTTCTTTGATAAACTTATAATAACCGTTTTAGTGCTTTGCTTATTTTTCATGTATGTATATAAATTGCTACAGATATTCTGTGTTTTTAAATTTAAAAAATTTTACAAGTAAAGAATGAAATTTTTCGAATATTGTAGTTCTAATTAAAAAAACTACACATTTACAACGATATAAAAATATTAGATTATTTCACTTCACAATTGTGTTTTCCCGCACAAAGTCCATGTAGTCCCTTTTTACAGCGAGCGCATACGAGATTGGATCGCCTTATCTCATTTTCTTTGTTGCACACTATACACTGGCGTAAATTGCGGCCGGGTCATTTTTCTAAACCAATTTTTTTATTGGATGAAGCTGGTTGTATCGGTTTAATGTTTTTCTGAGCCATCCATTTTTTTTCAATACCTTCTATAATGTCAGATATAAATTAAAGTCTGGTAATTTTTTTTCCTGTAGTATTGGTTTTATATAGAACATAAGCGTCTAGCACCATTCTTTCGAATATGTTCAATGCAAAATTTTTTCCAGAATTTTAGTGTTCTTCTTTCATCCAAATACACGTACAGCTTTTTGTCGGATTGGTCAACTCCTCCCGTGTATTTATTGTAATCATGAATCATTGAAGGCTTTTCTCTTTCAGATTCAAAATGACCTGGCTTTTTCTTTATAGTTACACTACTGGTGTCTGCATTGGTTGATAATTAATAACTGTAACACAGGGTGGGGTTTTGACTTCTTGTCTTTGAAAGAGTACAGTAAAACATTATCATTAGCAAAATATTTTGGCTCTGCGACGTTAGCCTTTTTAGCATCAATAGGAATCTCTTTTCTGTTGCTTCGTATTGTTCCTGTCAGGTATGTATGATTTGGTGACAGCTTTTTAGCATCAATAGGAATCTCTTTTCTATTGCGTCGTATTGTTCCTGTCAGGTATGTATGATTTGGTGACAGATTTTTAGCATCAATAGGAATCTCTTTTCTATTGCGTTGTATTGTTCCTGTCAGGTATGTATGATTTGGTGACAGCTTTTTAGCATCAATAGGAATCTCTTTTCTATTGCGTTGTATTGTTCCTGTCAGGTATGTATGATTTGGTGACAGCTTTTTAGCATCAATAGGAATCTCTTTTCTATTGCGTTGTATTGTTCCTGTCAGGTATGTATGATTTGGTCACAGCTTTTTAGCATCAATAGGAATCTCTTTTCTGTTGCTTCGTATTGTTCCTGTCAGGTATGTATGATTTGGTGACAGCTTTTTAGCATCAATAGGAATCTCTTTTCTATTGCGTTGTATTGTTCCTGTCAGGTATGTATGATTTGGTCACAGCTTTTTAGCATCAATAGGAATCTCTTTTCTGTTGAGTCATATATTTCCTGTCAGGTATGTATGATTTAGTGACAGGTTTTTAGTATCAATAGGAATCTCTTTACTGATGCGTCGTATTGTTTGGGCCGACTTTATGGAACTTTATCTTTTATAAATAATTTTTTTTATATAGATAGTGTGGATGTAAGAAAAAAGACATTTTGTGACATAATGTTTGATTAATTAAACAGAGCGGTGAGTGCAATACATGTAAAAGCATACTTAAATAAATTGCATGATGATTACATGATATAAAATTAAATATGGGTTAAATAAAAATAAAATGTTAACATGGCGCTTATACTACGGTGGCTTGAGAAAATTTCTCCATCTATGATGTAGGGGTGCGCCCTGCCACTGGGCGACGGCTTAGACAAGAGTGTTTCCCCATCCCTCTGCGAATATCTGCGAGGCGCTGCATCACCAAGGAAGGCAGAACAGCGCCCTCTATGCGTGGTTATATTGTACTTGAAGTGTGTTCATGATGTCTCATGCGTACCTTGCCCATAGTTCGCTAGTATAAAAGCTCATGAAGTAAGTCTAGAACAGATGTTTCTTCACCAAAGGACTGCACCTATTGAATCACCTGGCAAGCACGTTGGATTTCTCCGAAGATTTTGAGATAGGCTCTGCTGAGACTTATGGGCGGAGTGACAGTAGAACCAGAATTAGCTTTAAATATTAGCAGTGATGATTTTTAAAGCAAATACTTGTCATTCTGTCCTTTAAATAACATCAACCCGTGACTATCAAGGTACGCTTCATATATGGTCAGAATTTTTTTGCTCTTACCGATGGGGTTAATATGACATTGTCATCTGCATATATACCCCGGCAATATAGCTTCCGATTCTTCTTTTCTTCAGTGTTTTACTGAACTAATCCATATTATGTACACTGAACAGCACTGAGGACATTGAGCCTCTCTATCATTCAGTTTTCCAGTTGGTTGTACTCATTACATTGTTGGTTGTTCCATGCACTGAATTATTATATTTTACCCAGGCTAAGAATGGATGTATTCAGTTCACCTTAACAATTACTACATTTAAATTATGCAAAACATATTACTATTATGCACCTATCCGCGGTCAATAAATTCTGTTCAGAAAATTTCTCAGTGTTATGTTGATGATGCATTATTTCAGCCTTCAATAAAGAAGAAATTAAATTTTAAACAATGATGAACTCAAGACAAATCTGTTGTTATTTTTACTTACACGGTTTTAACAGTCAGTCCCACATTTTCTTCGGGAATATGACACTCCGCCATGATGTTTGTGTACCTATTTCTTAACACAATATATTTATATCTTTTAATGTATTCAAATGACAAAGTACTTTTCACAAACTTTTCGGACTGATCTGTTGAGCAGAAAATTTTTATCAAATGTTTTTTTCTTATCTAGAGCTTTGCAAATAATGAAATCTCTGTTTTTGCTTAAACTATTAAAATGCTTCTGGTTCTTATTAAAATTTAGACGTGTCTTTATGTTTTTATAACTTCACATATTTGATAAGAAACATAATCAGTTGCCTTATTTTTTTTAAGTTCCCTTCAAATAAAATAATACTAAGTGTTATTATGTATTCTGTATATTTCTCATAATATTATTTATTACCTTAAAATTAATTAATTAATCTGAATTTTTATAATATATAACATAATCAGTTGCCTTATTTTTTTTAAGTTCCCTTCAAATAAAATAATACTCAGTGTTATTATGTATTCTGTATATTTCTCATAATATTATTTATTACCTTAAAATAATTAATTAATCTGAATTTTTGTAATTGATGAATGTAAATGAAATTTACATAAACAAGAAAACATAAAATCAGATAAACTATGCATAGATTTGTTGATTTTTGATTAGGTTTTCCTTCAATGTGGTTTTTTTACACTCGAGTGCAGTATTATGACATAGTTCAAATAAATTTATCATGTTATGCACAAGCAAAAAGATTAGAATGAAATCAAGATTAAAAAGTAGAAATAGTAATAATAATCCCCAAAAAATCTTTGTGTAGGTAAAATTCACTAGGTATATACATATATAATGCCAGTACAAAAAAAAATAATCCACTATGACATGTGTAACGAAAACTTAACATAAAAGTTAGTAATATTAAGGGCACTTGGTCTATTTGCTTTCCCAAAATTATTAAAGCTTTTATTAGTAGAAGGGGGTGCATGGACCAGATCTTTTCATTGCGTATGCTCAATGAGAAGTATCTGGCCAAATACCAGAAACTTTTCTGCGCCTTTGTAGATCTACAAAAAGCATATGACCGAGTATGGAGTGAGTACGAATCTGACTCATGCAATTTTATTTTATTGATTTATTGTGAAAAACAGTATAATCCATTTACATTTCACAAATAACAGTTTATAATAAGTAAGTACATACATTTATTTGCAATACTATCTGATTAACCAGATTTGTTAAATAGTATGCTTAGTGCCGTCTTAAATTCTCTTTGGTTCAAATTGAAATTGTCAATCACAGAAGAAATGTGATTTAACAAAGTAGTTATTCTCCCTAAAGGCATGATCATTGGTAGGTTGGTCCTGCCCCTTGGAAAAATAAATAATCTGTGCTGTCTAGCTCTGATGAAACTATCAGGGACATAAAAAGAAATTCGCTCCAGAATATCTGGATTGCAAATGTGCCCATTTAGCAGCTTGTGCGCCACTAACACCATTGCAATATTTCTCCTAACGTCTAGACGTTCTATCCCCAGCATTCCGGCAAGAAAATCAGAGGGATACAATAAAGGGTAATATCCGAACTCTCGCATGTAGAGGTCTCTTTACAATTAAATTCACTCTCTCAATTGCGTCTCTGTATGAGGGAAGCGTTGCATGCGTTAGGGTAAACGGTGGTTTTACGGGGTGGTTTGATATTACAAAAGGTGTTAAACAAGGCTGCGTAATGTCACCGTGGTTATTCAATCTATACATGGATAATTATATTAATTATATTCAAGAATTTGAAAGAGATTGGATTGGGCGCGAATTTGAGTAATCTGAAAGTATGTTGCCTGTTGTATGCTGATGATGCGGTGCTGATTGCTAACAGTATGGAAGATCTACAGTCTCTCGTGTCTAGGATGAACGAACTATGTATGAAGAATGAAATGAATACGAAAACAGTGTGCATTATGAAAGTAGATATTGAAAGAAGGGTAAATGCAGCTAACTCCATTGATGGAGGACTGAACACAGTTGGCGCTAACAAAGAATTGTCCAAAGAAGCGAAGTTAGCAGTCCACAATGGAGTGCTGGTACCTACCCTGATGTATGGATGTGGGGCATGGAACTGGCAGAGAAAGGATTTAAGTAGATTGAATGCTGTTGAAATGAGATCCCTGAGGCGTATGTGTGGCAAAACCATATATGATTATGTGAGAAATGTGGAGATCTGCAAAGAGTGCAAGGCTGATGTAAGCGTAAAGAGTAAGATTAAGAAAAGGACGCTTAGATGGTTTGGGCATGTAGAGCGAATGAGCGAAGAAAGGAGTGTAAGGAGGATTTATGATGGAAATACGAATGGTAGCAGAAGTCGGGGACGCCCGAGGAAGACATGGAACGATTAAGTGAATCAGATACTCGAGTTGGGCCACGTCAAGAGTCACAATAATAGAAGAGTATGTATGAGATGATGTATGAATGTGAATGAGGCAAGAAGTGTGTGCCAAGACCGAGTTGTTTGGCGGTCCATCCTCTCTGCCTACCCCTGTGGAGAAACGGCGTCATGGTTATTTAGTTGGTTAATTAAATAATTATTACATAACATGAAGAAACTTGGTGGACTTTACTCGGCAACGTTTGGAATCTTCTTCTTCTACACGAACCTTCTGTCCCCAGCTCTGAACATAGGCTTCCCTCAAATGTCTCCTGATTAGCCGATTATTGGCAGATACAATAATAATAGTTGTAATTTTGGCATCTTTCCAAATTCGACAGCTAATGCTAAAGGACGAATATTTAAATTCCTTAAAATGTGTTTTCCTCGGTAACCTGTTTTAAGCACTGGAATTCAATTGTGAGCTGACGATATGACAATACGTATTAATCTTTTGGACATTCCTGAGCCAAGCGCTCTACTCTCAGAGTCTCTTTCTTGGTTATTCGAATGACTGCGCAGTAGCACAGGAGTTGTATGACAGCCCCTGATATGCTGATAAACATGAAACAGGCGGGAAACCAAGACAGTGTTCTGGAATAAACGAAGTTACTAAATGGCATCACCAGTACGAAGATGAACATATCCATTATTGTTATAACGCTGTAGATTTTCCCTAGAAATATAAAATATAATTTTACACATAATCGTTACATGCATTAGGTAAATCATTTGAATTTTTTAAAATAAATATTGCTCAAATGAATTCAAACAACAGACAAAAGGTAATTGTGTAGTTTGCTGTTTGGAGTATTGAGACATATTATACTTCCTCCTCATTGAGACAACATATCCTAGAAAGCTTGGTGAGCTAATATTTCGCACGTTGCTCATTACCCCAAAAGGCAAATTATACAAAGTTATTAGCCGTTAAATATTTAGTCTTATCTAAAAGAACTTTTTCGTTATGTTCAAATAGCAGGTTTATAAGTTTTTTTTAAATACAGCTATTTTAATTTAATTTTTGTTTTCGAGAATAAAATAATGCAACCCACTTCCCAACATCCGATCGAGCTGAAACTCGGCACATAGACTCGTTATGGATGGCAATGCATTCTATCAACTTTTGGTGGCAATCATTTACACACACTCGGACAAATACGCATTTATCTGAAATTGTATATGTCCGCGTTATGTTTTAAAATATATGAATTATAGTGAAAAAAACTTTATGTTTTAGTGGTGATTTTTTATCCAAATAATGAATGTAATTACCTTGTTCATCCTGTTGAATATTTTTATTTATTATGGGTCTCTCAACTGTCATCGGTCCACTGCTGAGTATTCCAAAAAGAGTAACTGCAAAATAGTTGCTTGGTTATTAATGTTATTATTAACCTTAGTGGGTGAATGGTAAATGGAATGTGAACATCATTGTTCCTTCTGTTCTGATGACATTTGTTTATTAATAATTGCGTGATTACATACTTGCAAATAGCATCCAAGATTCAGTGATAAACATGAAAATAATGGCATCGGTGAGTTCAGAAATTGCTCCAATAACTCCGATCACTTCATCGCGGAACTTCAGTTTCTCCTTCAGAATTTTGACGATCACCATAATTCCTTTAAACATAATAGTTACATACGATTTTACATAAGATTTTAATAAAATTGATCCTCTTTCCTTTAATTTAATTATGTAATACATGATTACCGATTGCATGAACAACTTGTCTTATAGATAAAAGCGTTCCATATTCTGAAGCAGTCATAGAAAATGTGTTCCTCAAGTAAAGATATCTGATGGCAATTTCATCTGAAATGTTTAACAATAATTATTTCTCTATATTTGCAAAATTTCTCTGCAGCATATTGAATTCTTCGACCAGATATCCCTAAAATTGTATTATCTGAGAATGTGACCAAAAGAGGAACTAGCAAGTGAAAGATCATTGTGTTTTCCATTTAATAGAGAATAAGGAGTATTTAATTGGTCATTGGTGTTTTCACTCAAATTTTCCTTTAAAAAAGCATCAGAAAAATGATATTATTTTAGAACCAAAACGTGGGCACATCATATTCAATATTAAAATAAATATAGCTCGGCTGGATTCATATTTGGAGAAAAGAAAGGATTAACTATAAAATATTTAAAACAAATCAATTACTGTTAAAAACTTATTGTGAATGATAATAAGAATAATAACCATGGTTGACATTTATTAGTCACATGAGAACGGGTCGTTTCTACGCCTCGTTCTTGAGTTTAACAACTCGTCTGTGGAATGATTTTCCGGCCTCTGGGTTTCCTACCTCCTAAAACATGGGTCTATTCATCGCCAGCTTTTTTTAATACAAGCCGTGTTGTAGAAAATTATTTTACCGTTAAAGAGACCCTTTTTCAGACTTTTGTACTGGTTTTAGCAGGGTTTGGTGCTAATCTCTGCTACTAACATATACTAACTATACTACTGTATATACTAGCACAGTGCAAAAGTCTGAAAACAAGTCTCTTTAACTATCTATTCCTCTCTCTGTCCTTCCTCTTCTGTTATCTGTCCTTCCTCTGGTGGTCTATTCCTCTCCTCAAAAGTTCTAAATCCTTATAGGTATATATTTTAGTAATATTGTTGTCGACTTACTGGCAGCGATTAACGTATTAGTAGTTGGAATGAACAACATAGTCATAAGAATTTGTCTTTTATAGCCTTCCCTTTTCTTGAACAAGCACTGAAAACCCTTCAGTGGCAGTGTTATATCAAAAATTCTTGGAATCTTCTCGCTTACATTTAAATCCTCCACTTTCAAGTAGACATACAGGAACGAAGTTAACTGTAAAATGATTTAACATTATTGAACTCCGACACATTGCTGTAATGCACAAATTGTCTAAAAGAAATACTTTTTAAACATATACGCTACCTGTAAAAGAAATGATATTGTTGCGATTCCCTCAAATCCCAGTGCATTATAAATAATGGGGCCAAAGTATGATCCTAAAACAATTGCGATGTGCATCGCAGTACCATTTCGCCCCATTACCACAGTTGCATTTCGCAATGTTTTGTAACAAACCTGAAATAAGTTGAATTAATCATTAATGTTGTACGCGACACTCAATTGATTGGTTAATCCATCAAATTAAAAGTTATGCGAAATGATGCTTTGTTGTCTTAGTAAAGATGTTACTTACATCACCTAAATAACTATAAGCCGACAATCCAAGCAGCGGAATGCTTCCTAAAGCCATTGGAATGGTTTTCATATAGATGACCCACAAGACTGGCAGTTGGGGCAAAGCCAGCGCGATTAATGTAGTCACAGATGACATCAGACTGGAGCCAATGGACAGCAACATCAGAGGTTTTCTCCTTCCACTGGCGTCGCTCCATGGACCAAGGAACGTGACTAATATGATGGTTAGCGAACCGGCGACTATACTACTGGTCACAGATGCAGCTGAAACAATTTGTTGGGCTCCAATCTGAAAGATTACACTTTATTTTTATAGAAAATTGTTATTTATCAGCATTCACTAAGCCATCTTTATTATACAGGGTGTCCGGGGGTAAAGTGCACTAACTTCTGGAGAGTTAAAAAAATTAATTACTTTTTTCGAAATTATAAATAATACAACTACCGTCTCACGTCCAAACGCTGCCGTTCCGTCAGTCTATTTATTGCCGCGCTTCATGTCAATAATTTTTATTTTATTAGCAAAGAATTTGATAATTTAATGTATACTGCAGATTTAACTTTAAAAACTTAATTGTTTTAATCAAAACTTATTAATGTAGTACGTCTTTACTAGTACGGATTTATTAAGACTTACTTCAAAGAATATCTTTATTCGGTGCGTGTTTTCTCCAAAGACTTACTTTTAACTTTGTGTTTATTTGTGAGTAGTTACTGTGACAATGTCTGGCCCAGGAAGGTAGGACATTCATTAGATTTACGGGCTACGTGATGTTAATACACATAGAAAGAGGACATTTTGAAAGTTTTAAAATTAGTCAATGACATTAGTGAAGTGAATAATAGTTAAGTAATTTTATCATTCAAAGTGGTAACTACATTTTGTTAATTTTAGTAATCTTTTTGAATTTAGTTTAAAACATAATATTGTAGCATAATTGTAAATGCCAAACTCTCGGCATAATGTTTACGTGGCCTATTGTTTATGTACGGTTTCAATGGATACGGGCCAATAACAACGTTGCCACCTCATTTAGTTCAAAGTGAATTTATCAGGTAAGTTTGTACTGCACACTAAGGATTTTTAGTAAATATCTCTATTTGTATGGGAAAAAAAAGTTGGAATTTCGGGAAACGTTATTCATCTTTTTTACTCCTACCATCATGTAGAATCACCTCCCGAAGTTGGAGCACTTTACCCCCAGACACCCTGTATAGCTGACAGACGTTTTACATTCTTGATGTACATAATGCACAGAAATCTTGTTTATCTGCATAGGTATATTTTTTTTAAGCAGTTTAAGGTAGGGGTTGTAGAAAGGGATTTATTAATGCGGGTCTGCAAGAGACCTAGATTACAATTATGAAGTAGGAAAAATAGGTGCTGGTCAAGTGTGACAACATTTTTTTTATTTTTTTGCTGTCATCAAGTTTAACTTGTAGAATATCTATTTTAATTTTTAAAAGTTTCTCTTTTATAATATTCAGTGTAAGTATAAAAGAAAATGGTTAAAATGGTTAGAAAATTATTGAATACACTAAAGAAAAACTTTAAAAAAAAAATTTAAGCTTTTTGTCTCTGCAAGTTGCCTTGCCCAGCAGAAACATCAAGCTAGAGTCAGGTGCGACTTTACCCCAAAAACCTCGCACCGTTCTGGTGCAAACACTCTCTACTCACGGCCCACGGCTCACAGCTACGGGTTGAAAACTCTCATAAAGCTCTCTCATCTCACTCATGTTTGTTTCACCGTTATACCATCTGTAGTTTTGGGCCATTGCGGCTCCATATTAACTAGACCAAAAGGAAATAAATACTTACCTCTACTGTTGCATTAAGAGACCCCTCTACGTAGCATAAATCTTCTGGATATCCCAAGTCCACAAGACAAGCTCGTTGAATGTACAAGTTCTTTGATACTACTATGTCAAATCCCAGAGACACGAATATTCCAAACCACATGGGCTCCAAAGTAATGTCAGACCAAAAGGTAGACTTTCTACATTTGTTCGGTTCATCGTTCCTTCTGGAAGGAATTGGTTCTATTGTAAATAAGTGTCTACATGTGTATTTCGCAATACTATTGTAAAGCTGTGAAGCCATTCTCAGTTAAAGTCGCTGTCAAGTTTACAATAAATATCACACTTCAAGATTGTCAAAAGAAAATTTCAGATTTAAAATGTTTTGTTTTTGAGTGTAATTAAAATTGGCTTAGTTTGAATCAATGCACAAATTTAGTTCTACAAAGAAGTAACTTTTTTTCCAGCCCTTTGAAAAATAGCTTCACTTTATATCATATATCTACCGTCTGGCTGATTTTTTTAAGCAACAGCCCAACTCTAAGACAAATTTGTGGGCCATTACAATACAGGGTCACCAACATTCTCAAGAAATATACCAATTATTAATTATCATTCATGCGACATCACATTTCATTAGAAATCTTTGTCACAACCTTGTTTATAACAATAATATTAAAATGATTTATGTGAATCTTCTTATTGTTCAACTTCACTATAAAAGATATTGATTATTATTCATGCGACATTAGAAATCCTTGTCACAATAATGTTTAAAACAATAATATTAAAATTATTTTAATAATCTATTTAAATAAAAAATTATTTTTAATTAAATTATTATTATTTTAATCTTCTTATTGTTCAACTTCACAAAGAAAGATATCATTGCAAGCGGAAGTGTTCGTACAAGAGCATTGTTTAGATTGGTTTACTCATTTATTTATTCATAGAACATAATTTGTAATAAAAACCACATGCTAAAAACTTTTTTAAATATTCACCAAAGGTTTAAGAAGTTAAAAATTCGAGAGATTTGTGTTTCAGTAAATGGCTACGTCCAGACGGCGCCCGCAGATTGCAGATTTTAGACGTGACGTCAATTAAAGTATGTATTCCAATATTCATTCAAATTCAAAAAAAGTCTTCATTGGGTCACTCATGTGCCCACCTCCATATACCGTAGTGGATTTGTATGCCTGCTATTGTTGCAACGCGACTAAAGACTAGTCTTCGAGCGCTCTCAGCCGCATAACACACTAAGCCGCTCCCTACTAGCAAGTAAGTTAATAAAATGACCGGTCGGTGGCTGAGTTGACATCGCGTTTGGGTCCCACCAAGGCATAGTGTGTTCAATTCCTCTGCTGGCTAAGTCCTTCCACAACACAAGCAACATTTTCCTCTTAGTGTCGTGGTAGTAGGAGATTTTCAAATATTGTCAGGTTATTCATAACCCGGGAATGTTTGTCTTTCTTTTAAAAAATATATATAATGGGAATATTGAATATTATGGGAAGTCCCGAATACACTAATATAATTACATATTAATACAATTTAAATTATTTTCCACTATAAAAGTGGAAAAAGTGGAAAATTATTTCTATATGTAATTGTAATGAAATTCCACCACGAATCATCAGTACAAAAATAGAAACATTACACTATTATAGTCACAATTGATTTAATGTACTTTATATTGCCCTTTTGACTGATTAATTATTTATTTGTTGGGAGTGACTCGATGCGTTGGACAGCTTAGTTTGGACGTAGCCATTGATTTTAATGCTTTTTGAGAAAAAAATTGATTGCTTTAAACATAGAGGGTGGATTTATGTCATTGAAAATGTTCAGGTGAAAGTGCTGCAGCAGATTACATTTTCTTATCCGTTAAATCAGCCGTTTGCTCCACAAAGTTTTTATCTTCCATGTCTTCCCACTTTAACTAACCGTTTGGTACTGGCTCGCACAAACATGAAGAGTTCATAATCTAGAATAACTATTTGCATAATTTATAATGGTTACTTCAGTCAACTTAATATCTTGATATTACGTTCCAAGGACTCATCATCTCGTGGCAAAACGATGTTACCTTGTTTGGACAAGGTTCTAACTGATATTTTTTTCAAAAACGACATTTCAATGCAAAACCAATGCTTTTGCTCATTTCCATAGCCAAAATAATTTTCAGAGCCACCTGAGTAGTATTTTCGTAGATACTTGTATGGCGAAGTTCTAAAACCTTCCATTTATTTGACAAGGTTCTAACATCACTTTGAACCTTTTGCAACTGCCATTTTTTATCTGACAGCTGATGGTTGTTACGAAGTGCATTGTAGTTAGTTACTTTGGTTGGATAGGGTTCTAACTTCGCCTTACGGAGTTCTTAAGTGTCAAAGTTTCCAAAGACGAATTCTCATAATCTATTGAACAGTTACTGATTTTGAAGTTCAATATAGTGTAATATTTTAAAGGAAAATATTTAAATAGGATGTGGCCCTTCTCGGAATGGCATTAGAGAAATGTAGTTAGAACCTTATGCAATGAATTATAATGTTCTTTCTGGTTGCATATCGTGGTTCTTTCTGCATGTTTTTATATATTCTAGATTGGTAAGTATATATGTCCTATTTAAATATTTTCCTTCAAAATACGTCAAACTTAAATAGTTTGCAAAAGATTCAACCTAAAATCCGAGATTAGCAAAGAGAAGAGAAATCATATTTGCAAAATTTAACATATCTCATAATAAGGTAAAATGAAGTTAGAACATTGTACAACTGAGCATTTTGTGAACACTCAAATTATAATTTTTTTGATAAATAAATATGTACAATATGGAATTAGAGAGTGTAATGAAACCAATGAACTTCTGATCGCCATTTACATTTCTTTCTCAAAGAAATTATAATAAGGGGTGTCAATCTATCTGTATTTATCTATATAAATAAAAATGTTAATGTTAATTGGTTCAAAATCATAAATCTCCAAGAGTTCTTCACCGATTGCTTTGAAATTTTGACACAAGGTTGCATTCGAATGCTCATATTTTTTATATATTATATAGATGTCACCTGTGATTGCTTTTTTATAAACAGCGCCATCTGTTGGAAGTAAAAGCAAAACTCACTATTATTTCTCTATCTTCATAGACATACTGTGCCACAGCAACACGTGGCTGGGTACAGTAGTATGGCATATAGACCAAAGCCAGTTAAAACCGTTTTCAAATTTTGATTTTCCATGAGGAATAAATTTCATAACATTTTGTCAAGTTTTTCCTCAATTTCTTCAGTTCTAAATTATTTTTATTCTGACATTCAAGTTAGTACTCTATTCAAGCTTTATTAAAGCTTTCTTTGTACCAATAACTACATTGTTATATCGTTAGTTAGGTAAAAACATTTGTTTTCTCAATAAAAAGCAGTTTTAGTACAAAACGGGTTATTAAAAACACCAACAAAAGTTTTTAATAGAAGATTAGTAGGACCTACAAAATAAAAATTTGAAAGATTACCAATGATTTTTAAGAAATTTTGCGCTTAGTAATGCCGCTATAAAAAGGATACAACCATTAGAAACATGACATTACAAAGATATTTCGTAATTGGTAGTTCGGTTCCTAGAAAACTTGTTTTATGCATCTTTCGGACATTCCTGAGCCAAGCGATGTATTCTCCGAGTCTCTTTCTTGGTAAGATGAATAACTGCGCAGTAGCACATGACCTGCGTGGCGGCCCCTGTAGCGGTGATTAACATGAAACAGCCGGGAAACCAGGACAGTGTTTTGGAATAGACGTAGTTACTAAACGGCAGAAACGAAGCGAAAATTAACATATCCAATGTTGAAATAAGACTGTAGATTTTCCCTAAAAACAAATTACACATCATATAGTTATTTATTTTTGGGGTATTTTGCCATGTTGTGGTACCTCCTTCTTTAGCCAACGTTTCAGACAGCATTAATGGTGATGATGATGGACACTGTAATGCTGTCCGAAATGTTAGCTAAAGAAGGAGATAGCACGGCATAATACCCCAAAAGTAAATCACTAAACTACTATTGGCCATGAAAATTTCAATTCATATCAAATTACATTACATCATTCATCCTACATATTTACATAAGTTAAAGAACACAGGCCTGATTATTAAAAATTTAGTCAATGTTAGTAACTCAATTTGGAAAAAATGTTAGTTAGCCTCTTATAGCTCTTAACTGACGAAATTAAAATAACACATATGTTTATTATGTTACTTAACTTTGGAGTACCGTGCCGTGTTTTGCTTCCTCTTTCTTCTTGAGCTAAAATTTCAAACTTCTCACTACCCCAAAAGTCAAATTACATTCTACTGTGTATTTGCTGTGAAAATCTCTAACATAACTTTTTCTTGTGTGTGTGTATGTACGCATGTTATACACACATATTATGTATGCATGTTACATAATATGTGTGCATCGGGTTATGTAATATATTTATAATTTAATAGTTTATTATGCTTTTTAAATTCAAATAAATATAATAATTACCTTGTTCATCTTGTTGAATATGTTTATTAACTATAGGTCTCGCAACGGTCATTGGCGCGCTGCCTAGTATTCCAAAAAGAGAAACTGAAAACATGTACTAGTGAATAAATACCTTGGTTATGCTTTCGGTACTTGTGAACTAATTAAAGTGTAGATACATACTGGCAAACAGCATCCAAGATTCAGTGATAAACAAGAAGATAATGGCATCGGAGAGTTCAGAAATTGCTCCAATAAACCCAATCCATTCATCGCGCATCTTCAGTTTCTCCTTCATAACTTTAACGATCATCATAATTCCTAAAAATTATTACAATTAAGTTCATACATTTTAAATAATAATAAGTTTTATCTCCTTTCCTAGCAGATACAATATTATTTATCAATAATAATTACCGATTACATTAACAATTTGTCTTACAGAGAAGAGCTTTCCATAGTCTGAAGCAGTCCAAGAAAAGGCATTCCTCAAGTAAAGATACCTGATGGCAACTTCATCTGAAATTTTACGTTATATTTGTATTTGAAATTGAATATCAAGAGGGATTATAAATTGATTACAAGATATGTTTTTGTCTAGACGCGAGGGCTTAAATTCTCTATAATAATTACAAACATCTTATTTCCACAGCAGAGCTGAATTATACGACCAGACATCATTTGTACAGATTTACAAACCCGTCTGGAAAGGCCCTCAAAAAGGTATGAATTAATAAAATTATACGACCAGACGTTGTTTGTACAGATTTACAAACCCGTCAAGAAAAGCCCTAAAAAAGGTATGAATTAATAAAATTATACGACCGGATATTGTTTGTACAGATTTACAAACCCGTCTAGAAAGGCCCTCAAAAAGGTATGAATTAACAACATTCTTACTTATTTTGTTCTAATTGCATAAACACGTTTATTGGTCTTTCACTTAGATATTTAATTTGGTCATATTTAACTCCGATTATATACCTAAATTATCTATTGCGGAGGCCTCTTAGTAATTAAAATATAACCATATTTATTGGTACTTGTACAATGTCTTTCCTTTCATATTTCCCTACAAAGAAACCTTAGACACAAAGTTGGGTTTGCTTGAATCAGTACATATATGATATAATAAGTTTATGTAGGTATTTGGTTATGTACCTTATTTAATATCAATTTAAAACATTTTCAGTAATGGAGTCAAAATTATGTTTACCTACCAAATTGATTCGTATAGATTCGTAGTTGATTTATGGATTCGTATTCTACACTCAAATGAAGTAGTAGGTACCTATCTACAACCAAATATGACAGATGTACGTTAACATTTCTGTAAACTTACTGGCAGACATTAACATGGCGGTAGTTGGAATAAGCAGCATAATCATAATAATTTCTCTTTTGCATCCTTCTCTTTTCTTAAACAAACACTTAAAACCCTTCAGTGGCAGTGTAAAGTCCAAAATACTTGGAATCTTCTCGCTTACATTAAAATCCTTCACTTTAAAGTAGACATACAGGAAAGAAGTTAACTGTAAAATGAATAAACATTATTGTATAGTAGCTACATTAGTAAACGCTTTGATAAATTCCAATAATAATAACATTTGGCTGATTTATAAAGCGCCGTTTTTGTGAAAAATCACACCAGGAGCACGGTACAAAGTATAAATATTAAGAGCTACATATATTATAAATATTAGCGCCACAGTCGTTTGGTTCACTCTTCTGCCGCCGGAGGTGCGCTCCTTCAGTCAACTGGAAAACTATTTCAGCTGCCGCGCGCATATCGGTCGGCAAAAAAGGGATTGACTGGATCTACTGGACACCCGGGAACGCCCAACAGCCAACATGAGCCAACAGCTCGGATTCGAACTGGGAAACATTATAGTATGATTGTCGTCAATTGTCATTTAACCATAGAGACAATATATTTCATTATAAACATAACATTTCTTATTGCTAACAATATATAAATTATAAAAATCTTATATCGATTAGCTTATAATTTATAGATGTAACTGGCTTAAGATTAAAAAATAACTTTAAGGCTTATAACTACGGACTTAAAACTAGTGACATACCTATTTACAACTTTGGCTTAAAGTTGAAAGCATATAGTACATGTTTCGGGTAGGTACAGACAGGCAATGAAAAATTAAGTTATTGCTGTTAGTCGAATTAGTTTGTGAATTTTATATTGTTATATTATATTCTACATATTTCATACAAACATATTATATTTTCTTTTTTTCTTATTAGCTCCAGAAGAAAAAGGGCATTCTTAAATATATCAATATTATTTATGGGTTTTCATAATTACTTTTAAAACACGGGTGCAAAAAATGTGGTTAGCTGGTTTTATAAAAAAGTATAGATGGCAGTAATGTAGAAATTATCAAAAATAACTCTAAATTATATTTTACTACCTGCGAAACAAATGATAGTGTGGCTATTCCCTCAAATCCAAGGGCTGTATTAACAATTGGACCAAAATATGATCCAAACACAACTGAGATGTTCATAGCTGCAGCATTCCGCCCCATTATTACAGTTGCACTCCTTAGTGTTTTATAACATACCTGAAATAATTAAGTAAGTGTAATTAAAATTAGAAATAGTTTACTGAATCTTTTGAATGAAATATTATACAAAATGGTAATTTGTTGTTTTAATAAAGTTGTTACATACATCACCTAAATAGCTAAAAGCTGACAATTCAAGCAAAGTCATACTTCCTAGAGACATTGGAATGGTTTTCATATAGATGACCCACAAGACTGGCAGTTGGGGCAAAGCCAGCACGATTAATGTAGTCACAGATGACACCAGACCGGAGCCAATGGACAGCAGCATCAGGGGTTTTCTCCTTCCACTGGCGTCGCTCCATGGACCAAGGAAAATGACCGAGATGATGGTTATCGCACCAGAGACCAAACCAGTGGTTGCAGATGAAGCTGAGACAACTTGCTGTGCAGCAATCTGAAAGATTACGCATCATTCATAAAACGTTCAGTCATCTTTCCAAAACATCAGTCATTAAAAATGAAGACATTCTTATATTACAGAAAAAATTATCATCTCCGTTATTATATAATAATAATTTTTATTCCAGGGTGGGGAGATAAATTTTTTGTACAAAAATTTTTAAAATGCAAAATAGAAAATAAATAAATGTTCCAACATAATGGATCTTGCAACTGTCCTAAAGTCAAGTTCGTCTAACATAACATGACCATACGTCTCATTTTGAACGAGACCATACCGTTTTCAAGGACCATGTCCTGTTTTCCCGAAGGAAAGCGTTTGGACTTGGGACGCAGAAATGTCCTGTTTTCAGAAAGCGGGCCACTCATGATATTAAACTGAGAACAAATGATTAGCTCAACTAATATCATCATAGAAAAACGGCTGGTGCTAGAAGATTGATGTATACCGATTTGAAAGAAAACTAATGTCGTCAATTAGATTTTATATACAAAGACCTTTTGACTCCTAGGCCCCAAGCAAACAACAAAATTAGCAAATCTTTGAAATAATCTCAATATTTTTCAATTTTGGATCAATTATTGCATTTTGCGTTAGTTAAAATTGACCATACTTTTGACAAACAACACACAACACATTTCCACCATTTCACCAATGTCCAGAGATGGTCATGGTGACTTTGGAGGAGGGGGGGTTCAAAACCAAATTCAGGGTTTTAACACTCCCTTCTCCCTGTATCTCCACTAATTTCCTGTTTTAAATTTCTACACTACGGTTGTGTTGATGCGAGCTTATGATAATCAAATTTATAAATATAGAAAAAGCGTATGTTATTTTAATTTTTTTGAGTGAACACATATATTTTTTTGTTATGGATGTGCTTTAGGCCTTTTTTCACAGTGGCTGCCATTGTCATTGACTCGGAAAATTGTTTTATTTGAATTCAATAAAAAATTTACCATACTCATAGGAATTCAAAAATTCATAAAATTGTACTCAACCAAGTGTGTTTGAATTTAAGAAATCACAAAAATTACCCAAATTATAATCCAGGGGAGGAACAGTAAAAACAAGATAAAGGAAGCAACTACAATCAGAAGAAGACACCAGAGCATTACAAATAGACATTGTCGTGAAATTAAAACAAAATGATTGTGTTTTAAATTAAATAAAAATGCAGACAAGCTTTCAACATGACTACTTTTTTTAATATTAAAATTCTTGTAACATCAGTAAGTAGTAGTACAATAAAAATAATATGTAGATAAATAAATAAGGCCAAAAATCTGTTCACTTTGGCCCAAAACTAAAAAAAAACAATTGAAGTTAAAGAGTAAATTCTGATATTCTATAAAATCAGAGATAATAATAAATACTAGCAGTTAAAAACCCGCTCCGCGGGTTTTTGCTGCTAGGCCCTGCGGGCGGCACTTCGTTGGGCTTCGCCCAGTTTAAGTGATACTAACAACAGTTACATTTAAAAGATAGATATTAGGTCATTCACAGAGAGAGGGTGAGTATGTATTGTTAAAACACGGAACAGGAAGGAGTTAATGAATAATAACATGCTCAATTTAGGCATAATAAGAATGACAGTTGTTTGAATAAATGAAATTTTACGTATTTGCGATGGATTATTTCAAATGAAACACTATTATTGACTACATGTCTACAACTGATATTAACTGTTATCGTATCTAATAAAATTTACTCATAGGAGACTTGCAGTGCTTAAATATGTGTTGCAACCGTCAATGTCTATAAGTTGAATCAATATCGTATAGTTTGTCTCAACAATTAAAGATAGTTATAACAAAGTTGACCGAAATAATAGATTATTACATATTGATTAACTGTACCCGTGTTTATGAATAAAAGGAGGGTAATTGTGCGATGAGATTAGCAGTCGGTTTTATTAAAAGGTGTTAATTATACTCAAACTGGTGGTAATTTTTTACCTACAACTGTTACTGTATCTAATAAAGTTCAAAGTTAGATTATATATATACCTTCATCAGGAGAGTAAAAATCTATATAAAAAGGTAGATTATTACAATATAGCACCCCTGAGGTGATATCTCACAAAAGCGGCGCTATGCAAATTGTCAAATTAATAAATAAATATAATGTTTACAATTTTTTGTATTTCTTTGGCATTCACTTTTTTTTTCATTTCACCGAAACCGGTCGCTAGTTAATAAAATTTATGCGTAAAAATGTACATTGTGAATAATAAAACTCATTAAAAACAAAAAATAATGTTTACATTTTATTGTGTACGTAAGCATTGATATACAACGGAAATAGATAAAATATTGTTATCCGATTAAACTTTATTTTATTAAAAAACAAATAACTTTGTTAACATCACTTTATTATATCCAACCAATACATGTTTCTTGAACGAAGTATACACCGAAGTCAAAAATTAAATATAGATTACAATTGGAAAGTAGAAGTGGAAGGAGGGGGGAGGGGTAAGAGTAGGCTGGGTTTATATGAATTAGGAATTACAATATGAAAAACCAGTTAAGTGGGAAAATATTTAAAAGAGAGTTTAAAAAAAAAAATCTTGTTAATTATATCTGCTTTTATATTAACATGTTTTCTAATTTCTAAAATTTCTAAATTATTTATTTGCGATGTTTTATATCCTGTGTGAAGTATTTTAAGACCTGAAAAAAACAAATAGCATATAACCATAAAACAATATATTCATTAGACAAATAGCATTTAATAACGGTTATTCTAATATATTGATAGTTGAAAGACTAAATAAAAAATTAAACATATTCTCTTCAAACGGTATTTTTACCCTATTTCTAAAGATAGAAATAACCAATGGCGTAGAATTCTGTATGTGGATATCGATACTTCTAAAATTATATATAAAAACATTCCTGGTACTATTCAACCGGCGTTTTACACTAATAACAAAATGAAGAAATATATTCATAATAATAAAGATAGCGAAAATCAAACAAAAAAATCAGGAGTTTATAAACTCAATTGGGATGATTGTAATTTCTTTTACAAAGGTAGAACCAATAGAAACTGTGAAGTCAGAACTAAAAAAACATCTCAGGGCTCTAAATGGAAATAGTGAATCTGAGTTTGTAAATCATTTTTTGAATAATGATTACACTTTCGATAAAAATTTAGGTCTTAAAATACTTCACTCAAGATTAAAGCATCGCAAATAAATAATTTTGAAATGAAAACTTATAAAGCTATACAGTGTTTACCCGATTGTATGGAATTGCAAAGCGATCTTGATAATTTGTGCGTATATTGTGAATCAAATTTATTGTCCTTAAACATATCAAAGTGTCACTCGATTACATTTACTAGAAATAAAAACAAAATCATCTATCCATACAACTTGAATAACAAACCTTTACAACCTATGTCTACATGTAAAGATCTAGGTGTTTACTTAGATAGCAAATTAATTTTTGACAAGCACATTGAACACATTATTTCAAAATCCTACAGAATGCTAAGTTTCTTATTAAGAATATGCAAAGTTTTCAAAAGTGCTAAGACTCTGAAAATTTTGTTTTGTTCATTGGTCAGAAGTCCACTGGAGTATGCTTCCACAATATGGAATCCTCAATATAAGGTATACATAGATTTAGTAGAAAGTATACAGAATAAATTTTCGAAACATTTACTCAAGAAATACAACAAAACTACAAATAATATGTTAACTTTACAAAAAAGACGCACATTGTCAGACCTGTTGTTTCTACATAATCTGCTAAATAATAAAATAGATAGTCCCGAATTGCTATCCGTCATTGGTTTAAATGTTCCAACGAGGCGTACCAGGCACACTACACTATTTCACATTGAAGCCAACAATACCAATGCAGCAAACAACTCATTAATTACTCGAGCAATCATAACATACAACCATTACAAAAAATTACTACATTTAGACATCTTTCATGATTCCTTTCTAACATACAAAACTAACTTATTAAATTTCTTAGCATGACATATTTCAAAAATAATTTCACATCATTTTTCAAAACTCCTATGTATTAACAATCAATTACAATTCGTGAGCTTATTATAATTCTTGTTTTCAATTCATTTATTATTATCTATCCATACCCTTCCTTTCTTTTATAACAATCTCAGGCGAAATTACGTAATGATATTTTATGGACATACGTAATAGGTAGGTAGGTACTACAACTATGTAATAACTAAAAATATCTAACTGTATCTTATTGTACTGTGTATGTCTTAACAAATAAATAAATAAATAAATTAGAAAACATGTCAATATAAAATCAGATATAATTAATAAGCAAAAAAAAATATAAATAATAATGAAAAATGCCATTGCAAAGCGATAAGCTTCCAGAAGAAATCTTCTTATTAAACGCTTGTTAATGGTCAAGTAATTTTGCATATTTAAATATTCGCGCCAGTCATTTGATTCGTTTTTATACCGCCAGATGTGCGGTCTGTCGGCCATCTATTGCCGCCGTGCGTATCGGCCATATTGAAGGAACGCGTAATTTTTTATAAACGTCAAATATAATCACGTAATTGTGGATAATTTTCACTGTAATGTAATTAATCCAATGGATTATGAACTTTCTAAAACATATATTCATCGATATTATCCAAAAATTGTATGAGCAGAAACGATATTTTTGAAGAAATATCGTATTACATGTGGCGATTCTATTTCAGTATGAAATCGTGTCTTAATTTTTAATGTCTTATTTTTTGGATCCGGTCGCCTGGAAACCGAAATGAACCTTACGGTTGCTTTAAATTGAGGGGCAGAGTGGTATTTTTTTGCCTGCAGACCCCCTATGCACAATTTATCCGAAACCCACAATTGGAATTTGACCAATCAGGGGGCCTACATCGTCCAGACGCTAGGATAATAATACTATCAGATTCTGAATTTACACGGAATAAAATGAATGAATTAAAAAAAAATTTTTTTTTTTGCTTACCTCTACTGTTGCATTCAGAGATCCCTCCATGTAGCAGACTTCTACTGGATATCCCAAGTCTACAAGACAAGCTCTTTGAATATACAGATTCTTTAATACAACTATGTCAAGTGCCAGGGACATGTATATTCCAATCCACATTGGCTCCAAGGTAAGGTCAGACCAAAAGGTAGACTTTCTTGCTTTTTCTTCCAGTTCATCGTTATTTCTGAAAGCAATTATTGGTTCTATTATATTTAGATGTCTTTATTACGTATGTTCTAGAGGTGAAGCGTATATACTAGAACAGATGTTTGGAACAGATATCTCAAAAATACTCTCATACTATCGCGCGTCTCGTGAGTATTGCGCTTCTTGCGAGTATTGCGCGTCTTGCGAGTATTGCGAGTCTTACAAGTATCGCGCGTCTTGCGAGTATTGCACGTCTTGCGAGTATTGCGCGTCTTGCGAGTATTTCGAGTATTGCGCGTCTTGCGAGTATTGCTAGGATTGCGCGTATTGAGAGTATTCCGAGTCTTGAACGTCTTTCGCGTCCAGTATACGCAATACTCGCCAGGCGCAAGACCTTTAGTGAGAAGAGAAATGCACCAGAATTCTCTAGGCTACCCCTCCCCCCCCCTCCATGGATTATAAATTCTTTAACAACTTCCCCCCCCCATGGATTCGAAAAATTATTGTGGGGAATCAATTATAAGTTGAAATTTTGTGGGAAATCGTCGGGGCCAGAAATTCTCTAATTCACAGAAGCCATAAAGGCTTACTAAGAAACTGCTGAAAATAATAGTTTAAAAACAAATAAGCATAAAAATAATTAATTAAGCAATATAATCTGAATTTTCTTACTAGAAACTTTCTACATGAAAGATGGAATTGCAAAAAAGGCTCCCACAATTCTGTCCTGTGTTGCAGCTTATCCTCGACGTACATTGTACTTGTACTTTTATTACATATATTGTTTATTGTGCATATATCCAATATCCACGCATACATTATTTGGCTTGTCAAGTTACTTTTTTTTCTGTATGAAATGTACAATAATAAATAAAAGTGTTATTTACATTGATTGATCTGCCAAAGCAACGGTTTGCTCCACAATGATTCTGTCTTCCATGTTTCGCCACTTTAACTAACTACTTGGTAGGAACTGCTTTAATGAACAGTACATATTTATACAATATTTTATTATCTTAACTATCTGCATAATTTATAATAGGATTGTGTAAGCCAATTTAATACATTTGTAGCGGTTACGTCACCGCTCCTAGGGTCATCATATCATAACCAGACTGCACGAGTTAAAAAGCTGAGACAGCAATCAGTCTTGCGAAACTTCAATTGATTTATCGGGACCGCGATACGTAAACTGCTGATAAGAGGATGTTTGCATACAGGGTGATGCAAACGTTTATACAAATGAACCGAGTCAGCGATCCTGCGGGTTCGAAGTCCAGACGCTACTCCAACCCGTGGCAGACAATAACAAAGGAATCAGCAGCTATGCAGGGTGTATCGGCACGTACCCGACAAACTTTAACCAGCTATTCCTTAGCACATTTGGAGTAAAAAATGTTATGGACACTTTGCTGTCCGGTAACATTTTTTTTAATAATTTTTTTTTTATTCATATTTTCACCACATGTCACCAATGTTTTATCCTTTCTCAAAGCTTGAAAACCCATCTGGCAATATTTTGTTCGAGTTTCGTTGAATAATTTACGTACGTACCTACGTTGGTGCGCTTTTACAATCACAACGAAATGGCACGGCACCATTCGTCTCATTTTTAACTATTATTATTTAGTGTGTACGAAAGAGCGAGGACACTTTTTGACACATTTGCTAATAACAGCTGTTGAACGCGAGAAACAATGCAAATGACAGTGACGGAGTGTGGATTTTTTATTTATTTTTTGTTTTTAATGGAAAAAAAATGTTACCGGACTTTAAAAGACTTTCAAAGCGCCCATAACATTTTTTACTCCAAATGTGCTGAGGAATAGCTGGTTAAAGTTTGTCGGGTACTTGCCGATACACCCTGTATAAGCGGTGGATGACCTAAGTACATCATCATTCCACATCATTCCATTCAACAAGTTCGACGCGACATCATCCCCCTCGTCCGACTCGTCGTAACGGAGGAATCGGCCATTATGGCCGGTTCCCCCCTCGTCTCGCCTCGCTCTTTCTTCACCACATCGCTACACATCTGTACCCGTCCTTGCGCGGACTACAACAATGGACCCTTTGGGATTTCACCTCAACGCCCTGGCCCGGGCTATCATTCCTGGCCAGCGCTAACCTCACGCGCCTAGACCCTGCGACCAGCTCATCGCCGTCTCCGCCTCGGCTCCGCGACTATCGTCGCCAGCCTGCGACTCCCGCTCATCTGCCGACCAGGTCCATCGCACCTTCGGCTACCTCGTTCACGCTGAAGTACATGGAAGACCCCTCGCCTTCACCAGTGCTGAACAAGCCCACGAGTCAGATCTCCATCAACGCGGTGTCGACCCACTGACCCGCATCTCGACCATTCTACCGCAGTCATCGCCGACTACGTCTGGTGTCATCATCATCAACGATCCAGAGCCATTTCCCAACTGCGCAACTCAACTGATGTGTTATACTGGCTCACAATAAACGCTGTGACAATAACAACATAATAATTTATTGTCTCACTACCAATTCTCATACATTTGTGCATATTTAATACCTTCTAATGATATCACCTCGTGTTAAGATAATTTATGAACACTTATTATAATTTATAATTTAGATAATATTTATGAAACTACACAATGTAATAATACCAAAAAAAACTTCTAAATGTCAGCTACCTGACTCAAGTTGGACGCAACAGTAATTTTATAAGTAGTCAAACCAAACTTATTTATTAATTTAATCTAGTGTTTCTCGTACGGGGGCACGACCCGAGGGCAATGCGCAAATCAAGGGTAAATTTACAAGTATTCATAAACTGCTCGCTCATAGATGGCGCTTATTTTATTTATTTTAAGTAAAAACATTTTTTGCACCATTTATATGTAAAAAATGTTTGTATTTTATTACATTACACAAAATTGGTTTTCACTTTCGGTGAAATCATTACAAAAAAATAACGATTTCCGCATTTCTCCAGTACCATAAGCGCAAGGATTTAATACCCATTCCTTAGTATAGTTTCCTATTGATGAAATATTCTTCCGCACAAGCACAAGAAGATATGAAAATGGGAGACTTATATTACATTGTTTATACTTGTACATATATATTTAAAGTTGGGACCCTTACAGAAACATTGGTATACAATATTCATATTGAATTATCGGACAGCAATGCCGTTACAGCCATTCAAGTAGACCGGCATAAAAGGTAGAACTACCCTTCCCATAGGAAGTGTGTTAATAACGTATGACTTGCAAAAATTGTTTTTTCCTAAAATATTTGAATTAGCGCCATCTATAAAATAGCAGATTATGAAGTCTTATAAGTATACCCTTAAAACATTCGCTGCCAGCAGCTTTTATTACCATTAAAATTACATGTGGTTGGTCCGCCCATGGAAGTGGTTGGCACTGAACCGGTGAATTATTAGTATTACTTTCTGTAGTTATTAAATCGCATTGGTCGAAAATATGTATTCTGATATTGCAGTCCTGACTTCCCAACAAACAACTTATGTTTTCTGATATTGCAGCCCTGACTTTTTAACAAACAAAATATGTTTTCTGATATTGCAGCCCTGACTTTTTAACAAACAAAATATGTTTTCTGATATTGCAGCCCTGACTTTTTAACAAACAAAATATGTTTTCTGATATTGCAGTCCTGACTTCCCAACAAACAACTTATGTTTTCTGATATTGCAGCCCTGACTTTTTAACAAACAAAATATGTTTTCTGATATTGCAGCCCTGACTTTTTAACAAACAAAATATGTTTTCTGATATTGCAGCCCTGACTTTTTAACAAACAAAATATGTTTTCTGATATTGCAGCCCTGACTTTTTAACAAACAAAATATGTTTTCTGATATTGCAGTCCTGACTTCCCAACAAACAACTTATGTTTTCTGATATTGCAGCCCTGACTTTTTAACAAACAAAATATGTTTTCTGATATTGCAGCCCTGACTTTTTAACAAACAAAATATGTTTTCTGATATTGCAGTCCTGACTTCCCAACAAACAACTTATGTTTTCTGATATTGCAGCCCTGACTTTTTAACAAACAAAATATGTTTTCTGATATTGCAGTCCTGACTTCCCAACAAACAACTTATGTTTTCTGATATTGCAGCCCTGACTTTTTAACAAACAAAATATGTTTTCTGATATTGCAGCCCTGACTTTTTAACAAACAAAATATGTTTTCTGATATTGCAGCCCTGACTTTTTAACAAACAAAATATGTTTTCTGATATTGCAGTCCTGACTTCCCAACAAACAACTTATGTTTTCTGATATTGCAGCCCTGATTTTTTACAAACAAAATATGTTTTCTGATATTGCAGCCCTGACTTTTTAACAAACAAAATATGTTTTCTGATATTGCAGTCCTGACTTCCCAACAAACAACTTATGTTTTCTGATATTGCAGCCCTGACTTTTTAACAAACAAAATATGTTTTCTGATATTGCAGCCCTGACTTTTTAACAAACAAAATATGTTTTCTGATATTGCAGCCCTGACTTTTTAACAAACAAAATATGTTTTCTGATATTGCAGTCCTGACTTCCCAACAAACAACTTATGTTTTCTGATATTGCAGCCCTGACTTTTTAACAAACAAAATATGTTTTCTGATATTGCAGCCCTGACTTTTTAACAAACAAAATATGTTTTCTGATATTGCAGTCCTGACTTCCCAACAAACAACTTATGTTTTCTGATATTGCAGCCCTGACTTTTTAACAAACAAAATATGTTTTCTGATATTGCAGCCCTGACTTTTTAACAAACAAAATATGTTTTCTGATATTGCAGTCCTGACTTCCAAACAAACAACTTATGTTTTCTGATATTGCAGCCCTGACTTTTTAACAAACAAAATATGTTTTCTGATATTGCAGCCCTGACTTTTTAACAAACAAAATATGTTTTCTGATATTGCAGCCCTGACTTTTTAACAAACAAAATATGTTTTCTGATATTGCAGTCCTGACTTCCCAACAAACAACTTATGTTTTCTGATATTGCAGCCCTGACTTTTTAACAAACAAAATATGTTTTCTGATATTGCAGCCCTGACTTTTAAACAAACAAAATATGTTTTCTGATATTGCAGCCCTGACTTTTTAACAAACAAAATATGTTTTCTGATATTGCAGTCCTGACTTCCCAACAAACAACTTATGTTTTCTGATATTGCAGCCCTGACTTTTTAACAAACAAAATATGTTTTCTGATATTGCAGCCCTGACTTTTAAACAAACAAAATATGTTTTCTGATATTGCAGCCCTGACTTTTAAACAAACAAAATATGTTTTCTGATATTGCAGCCCTGACTTTTTAACAAACAAAATATGTTTTCTGATATTGCAGTCCTGACTTCCCAACAAACAACTTATGTTTTCTGATATTGCATCCCTGACTTTCCAACAAATAAAATATGTTTTCTGATATTGCAGCTCTAATTTTCCAAGAAATAAAATATTTTTTCTGATATTATAGTCCTTACTTTCTAACAAACAAATTATGTTTTCTGATATTGCATCCCTGACTTTCGAACAAATAAAATATGTTTTCTGTTATTGCAGCCCTGACTTTCCAACAAACAAAATATGGCAACAATAATGCAAATATCAACACGACGCATTTCGGGGATATAAATTAATTTGTGCGTTTGTTGGCTTGTATTATTTCCTATTGGTGAACTTCCCCTTGCAAACACGAATTTCACTTAACTCTGAACAAAGGAAATAACTTGCGACGCTTTCCAAGTATTCGCTAAAATGATCTTTTTTAAGGAATGGAAACGGAAAGGGCATGGAAATTTTTGAAGTGTTGAAGTGGGGCAAAAATATGAAGAAACACTGATTAAATTCCTCGATAGAGGTTATTGGATCTCATTTTTAACAATACCTACATGTGTATTGTTAAATATAATAAAAAGAAAAAAAAATATATATATATATATATTCAGCGCCCTTGTGGTGATTTCTCACGAAAACGGCGCTATATAAATTATCCAAATATTATTGTTAAAAATGGGATCCATTTATAATACTTGGGTATTGTTAAATATAATATTAAGATAATGTTGTACATTTTTTTTATTGTTTTGAAAAAACGCAGGTTCATAATTACATAACATAATCACAGTTCAGTTCCATTAGACTATAATTAGTGCTCTTAAAGAATAATTTATTTTAACTCATTCAAACGTACAAATTGAAATAATATCGCAGCGGTTATTCTGAATTATGTTCAAGCCTCTTCTATCTCATCAGAATTTTTTCATAAAAAATGAATTTAACAAATCATGATTGATTCATTTGAATAAATTACATTACCATATAAGAACATTGAAAGCTCATATAATGTGAGCTGCACATATTAATGAAGAGGAAGCAAAATACTTAAAGAAATACTAGAACACGGTTTTTTTACCGAAAACAACTACAGGGAGATTCGCATACAATGAAGAAAAATTAATATACTTTATCCTCTCTGTGAGAGTGTTAAAAAATATCCAGATTAAGATTGTAAGCAAATTCGATAGGGCAAATAATATTTTATAAATATTATAAAAACATTATTAAACCAGTTTTAAAATTGTATCTTCGTGATGAGGAAATTGTTTGATAATAATATTATTCTAATGAACATCTTGCCAGCTTTCTCCTGGGTTAGTTTTGTCAAATCTTAATGATAATATTTCTCAGGTTTATTCTGACATTAAAGTTTTAAGCACTCACGCACACACACACACACACACAATGTAATGTTCATAATCAAGCTTTAGATGCTTTTGATTCTGTGTTTTCTTTGGCTAATAATTCTTTGCCCTGTTTCCCCGTGTCTTTTAGATCAACCTCTTGTGGCAAGAACAGCACGTAGCCGTAGGAGCAGACCTGAATGGTGCACGCCACCACGCTGATGAGGAGGAAGCTGCTCGGGAAGTAGTGGAGACTTGACACGTACACGAAGTTGGACAGAGGGACTATCACAAACGACAGGCACTTCTCCAAAACGGCTGTGATGCTGTTAATTTTACCTACAAATAAAAACATAATATGTAGTTTTTATGTGATTACCGTTCAACAGTCACAACTGCACGATGCTAATTGGAGCCATGCTTGTTAATTGACTATGACTTTCCCATTTGGGGTAAGTTGTGTGGCTGAAGGATATGAGGAAGAGGTAGATGGGGAATTTATTTATAACGGTAATCCATAATTGATGGCTTAAAGTGCGAATTTGATAAACCCCATTTTTGGTCGAAAATGACTCAATGATGCAGTTTCCTGTTCAAATTATACAAATCCAACTTATTTCAATAATTCACAAAAAAAGTAAATTTGACAATTCCGTTCACTCTCAAAACGTTTATGCGAAATTGATAATTCCGACATTTTGTTCCCAGCTCTAAAAAATTATTGTCTGATAGTTGGTCGAGTATGTATTACAGAAGAATGTTATATTTTGCCTTGTATTCCTAGTCGGCACATGTGGTTTAATAGTGGCAAGGATGGCAGGACTATCAATTAAGTTGTTAATGACTCTGTGTAACACAACCAGGTCTGAAATAATTCTCCTGTCAGACAGTGTTATTAGATGCAATTGATTCATCAAACTGACATAATTAATGTAATCAATAGGAATTCCGAGCTTAAAATTTACGTACTTAAGAAATTTGTGCTGAACTCTTTCTATATTATTGGAGTGAACTTTATATAAAGGGGACCAAATAGGTGAATTATACTCCAATTGACTTCTGACTAATGAAGTATAGTATCTCATACAATCTATGGACTTAAAATCGGTTAAAGTTCTGCAAAGGAAGCCAAGCATCTTTAAAGCCTTATTAGTTATATAGTTGGTGTGTTCAATGAATGACAAGTTTTCAACGAATATTACACCCAAGTCACGAATATGTGATACTGGTATTAATTTAATATTATTTAATGTATATTCATGTAATATATTATAACGAGTTTTGGAAAATCGTATTACTTGACATTTCTGAATGTTCAAAAATAAAGCATTTTGTTCACACCATTGATGAAGTTGTTCTAAATTACTCTGTAAAATTTGACAATCGGATACATTTCGTATTCTTTTATATATTTTTAAGTCGTCAGCAAATAGCAGAACTTCGACATCATTAAATTGGTCAACAATGTCATTGATGAATAATAAGAAAAAAATTGGGCCGAGGTGGGACCCTTGAGGAACCCTACTTGTGGCCTCGAATATATAAGATTGTACAGAATTAATCTTAACACTAAGCACCCTATGGCTAAGATAACTAACAATCCAACTCAATAATTTACCTTTGATGCCCAACGATCGAAGTTTATAAATAAGTATGTGATGTCGAACCTTATCAAAAGCTTTACTAAAGTCAGTGTATATACTGTCCACTTGTTGTTAGAGAACATAAAAGCAAAGCACTTGACACACTGGGCAATCTACACTTGACAAGATTAAATCTCGGAATTACGAAATAATGTCGGCTGTGATAAAAAACACAATTGTGCATTTGAAGTTTTAACGATTTGTTAAAAAAAAATTCAAAATAATCACTTTTTGTCCCTCCTGTAAATTTACCAAAAGTGGAGTTTGCAGGGTTCAAAAGAGTCGAAGCGTTTACCCGGCTCCAATAGTTCCTAAGTGGACTGCCTGGTTATTAGAAAACTTTAATTGTATTGCCCAGTAAAATAATGTTCACTTACCCTGTTCGCTGGCCGTGATTTGCTTGTTCAGTACTGGCCTCTCTGCTATCATCACACCCCGGCTGAAGAGGCCTAAGAAGGTTGCTGAAATATGAAACAAAAATAAAACTTCATTAAATAGAAGTCCACACGGGAAAATTTGGTACTTACATTAATTTTTAAAGTTAATTTATAGTTAAGGTAACTACATATGAAGGTAACTACCTTCATGAAACAAAACCACTGAATAATAAATCAATAGAAACGTGATCTATATCTATTCAAAAAATTCAAATTCAAAATAAAAAAAAATATTTATTGCACAAAAATACAGAGTATAAAGGGTTTATAGGTTACATCCTATTTCTTCCAGCTAACCCAACAAATACACATTATATTACATAACCCAACAATTACATGTTAACAAATGTATGTAAATAAAAAACAAAGGTATTTAATTTATGTAAGGTATTCATTTAAGGTGTAGTGACATTTGTTTAAAAGAAATGTTTTTACTAATGATTTAAATTTAAGTATGTCGGAATTATAAATTATTTTTAGAAAGAAAACACCGTTATCGCCAATTTACATTGACCATTCGACTCGTAGAACCCGACAGGCCAATAAATTTGATCATTGTTTAAAAAAAATCTATATTTAATCAATTTTTCCCTAAGGAAGATAAAATTGATTTTAATATCGGCAAGCAGACACACCCATAACACACTTTTGTAGGTTTATCACTTCAGTGAACGAAATTCTCAACCTTATATATTTATAAATGAAGAATTAAGTTAGATTGTGCGAATGCAAATACAGGTTGTCCCGGAGTAAAGGGCACAAAATTCGGGGGATGATTCTACATGATAGTACTTGTACAAGTAAAATAGATGCTATAATATAATATTTATTCTTTGTACTTCTACCATCATGCAGAATCACCTCCTTGAGTACACAAACACTTTACCCCCGGACAACATGCATTTTTTTAATATAACCCGTAAAAAACAAAGTATTTTTACTACAATAAATCTATTTTCAAATATTTTTTAAAACTTAAAAATAATTGGTTTGATTGAGAATTGAACCTTCCTACACAGGAACTGGAGTCAGCAATTCTACGAACCTCACCAAAAGCCGTTCGGGTAGGACTGATATTTATTTCGTATATTAACTGTTGTAATGTCATCTAATTTCAGAGAAATGCGTATATGTCCGCGTGTATGTGCGTGATTGCCAACCAAATAGGATGCATTGTGTAACCAGAAATTAAATATATTTTTGATGGTTTTCAGACTGATTATGAAATTGTTACCTAGTCATCAAATGTTGATATTAAAACTATCGTGATTTTTAGTGTTTATAAAGTGATGATACATCATAATGTAAGTTGAACATGAAACAATAGGTTACTTTCAAGACGAACCGTAAGAGGGAATTAGTGGGTATTGTTTACCTACAGTATATCTTCTAAACTGAGTAAATATTGAATTAAGCATGGCTGCAAGCAACTTTAGATAAAGATAAAGCATCAAGTCATTTATTTGTTTGTCACTTCTGATTACGCCTACAACCTACAATGTATTGCATCAAAAACCTAGTAAACATGGGTAGGTACCGTAAATGTGAGAAAAATAGATTATTACTGCGTACCAATAGTTCTAATTATTTAACAAAAAATCTCGTACGGTGAGCAACGCCATCATGAAATTTGCACAACTTTTCCGTTCAAATTTTCAAAGTTTGATAGGTGTACTAAAATTTTTCACCTCGAAACGCTTAAAATGCGACTTTTACATCATTACTATTATAACAAGAAATTAGACAAGCCATAGGATGGGTTGTTTCAAAGAATTTGAACAATTCATCAAATTTCAAAGTTAATTTTAAAGTTCTATTTAAGTTCTGTGAAACAACTGGCCCATAATGATATAATGACATCACTTGAATAGAACCTTTACAGAACTTGAAAATTATCTTTGAAATTTGATGATTAGTTCAAATTCTACGAAACAACTCGTTCTTATTGTGTATTCCAGTTTTGTTTTTTTTTTTAAATTGACACGAATAAGGTAATCTTTAAAGAGTGCTGAATCTCCAATTGAGCCGGGTAGTAACTAAGGACGGGTTGTTTCGGAGAATTTGAACAATTCATCAAATTTCAACGTTCATTTTCGGGTTCTGTGAAAGACTTTTTCAAGTTCTGTTTTTATATCATTGTAGGCTAGTTGCTTGACAAAACTGAAATAAAAACAGAACTTGAAAAAATCTTTCACAGAACTTGAAAATGAACGTTGAAATTTGATGAATTGTTCAGATTCTCCGAAACAACCCGTCCTAAGAGTCAAACAATGAAAAGGCCATCGGCGGAAATGTTAAGGATTTTCAATATTTGAGCGTTGTTGACCAATTGAAAAATTGACCTTACTTATTTAAATACTACGTATAGTAGGTAAGTTTTTAGATTCTCACGGCCAAAAGCATTTTTGTTGTTTGTTTTTGGGGTGTTATGCCGTGTTGCGCTAACTCCTTTAGCCGACGTTTCGGACAGCGTTGCAGTGTCCATCATCAGGGCAGATCCGGTAGATCCGAAGATGATCGAAGACTACGTATAGTACTATAAAGTGTTACACTTACAACTAAAAATCATGATTGGGTGGAAGCTGAAGAGGAGCATCAGGGTGGCAGCCAGCTGAGACAGCGCGCCCACCATTCCAATTGTCTCGTCTCGCAACTTTATCCTTTTCTTCAAAACGTGGACGATCGTAAAAGAACCTAAAAAAATTACATATTGCTTCATTGTTTTTAATTTATTTTAAAATAAAATACAAAACAAAGTTGAGAAATAATTTAGTTCGTATTACGTGGAAGTAATGGCAAACCTGGTAAAATCGGGAATACCACAAGGGAGTGTATTTGGTCCATTTTTAAATATTGGCTCGTTTTGCTTTCGAAAAAATTGGTATATTGTGTGCATCAACTTATTAGTAGGATTAATTTAGGATTAAAATATGTATTTTAAATAAAAGATGATTTCACATTATGCTACTCTCTACAAACTCTTGCAATAAAGAGAAATTTCCAATGGTTGATTATGATTCGATGTGTTTCATTGTCCTACAATTCTTATTGATTGAAACCTTGCGATAAATTTCGGTTTACTTAATATTATGACAAAAGTTTTAACTTTAACAAAGGTTGAAATCCTAGCTTAGTATGTAGTTAGGCACATTGGCCAAACATGGCGCCGGCTCAATGTTGGATACTTATTCGGTCGCTATTTTAATTTAAAAATCTATGTTAGTGATGGTGTATCAAAAATCACTCTCTTAAAAATAACCTGGACCGGATAGTATCCTTCACTCGGAGGGAGCACCAAGCCTAAAATCATATTCAGAATGTGAATTTTTATATCACTGTGAAGATTGTTAGATAAAACAAAATTCAAGTTGGTGCGATGCGAATTGTTAGTTTCATAGAAGGACCTTGCATAAGACACAATAAATAATATAGTGTTTAGAAGGTTTTTTCTCATATATCTATCGTTAAAAGGTTAGAGTTTTACCTATCACTTGAATTACACTCTTTGATGCCTGGAAAATGCTGAACTCTATCTCCGACCAGGCAAACTTATTCCTTGTGTATAGATAGGTGATCGACCCTTCGTCTGAAAAAAAAGTATTTTATTATAAAACGTATCTTTCCAATACATTGCTATTTATTTATTATTTTTTTTTTTTAATAATATAATATTGATTACATTTTATGATTTTGACTGTCCAACTAGGAAGGATTCCCGTTTCAGGACAGTCAAATTTACAAGTTTCAAGTTTTCCTAGACGAATACAGGATTTAAGACTAGCTAAAATAAGTATGTTAAAACAAAGATACATAAAAAGATACACAAAAAAGATACATAGAGGCGTTCGTGATTTCAAATTACATTTTTTAGTATCATTTCGGAATCAGTCCTGCCTAGATCCAACAACCATTTTGTCACTCTTGGACGGAAGGATGATAATTCACACAGTTTCAGCTGAGAGGGGATTTTATTATATATTTTAGGACCGAGATATGAGAATATTTTTTGATAAGCCGCTCTGTTGCTTTTTGGAACGGAGAGGTCATTCCTTCCCTTACTTCTGGTTTGATGTTTGTGTTCGGCTGTTTTCATTTTGTTTTTATTTTTATGAACATGGATTACAATTTTTTTATATAGCACTGTCGGACATCTAGTACATTAAATTCCTTGAAGAGAGCGTCTCTCGAATATCTGAAAGGTTTCTTCATAATAACACGTAAAATAGATTTCTGTGCCTTCAATAACGGGTTTAATGTTGTTCTTCCTGCACCTCCCCACCCAATGCAACCGTGGGTTATGATTGAGTTACAGAGCCCGTAGTATATGGTTTTTAAGTCTTGTTTTTTCAAAATTTCCCGTAATGAAATAAATATATGCTATTGTAACGCTACATCAATGTCTTAACGATCGGTTAATTTCTAAGCATAATATTGTGTTTATATAAAGAAGAGGACCTAGGGCGGACACCGGGCGGGTGCAATAAATTTGATTTGTATAAAAGTCTAGAGTTTTATTCAGAGACTGATGAAATTTGGCGCACTATACATTCAAAGAGGAAGTTCACAGTGCAAAATATATTTCGAAAAACTCTGTGTAAAGCTCGAGCATCGCCGGGGATTTCAGCTAGTAAATAAATAAATCAGGCACTTCTATTCATTCAAATCTTTAGGTGGCGATGTTTTAAACACCTTTTTTGACATTTTAAGGTCCCCGTTAAAAGCAGATTTTCGACCCGTTTCAACATTTTATCCAATTGTGATCAGCTGTCAAGCGTTAATGTCGTAGTAGTATGCTGCCTGATAACCAGCGTTTAATGCTAGTATACATACGCGAGCCGAACTGCCGAGCTGAACCTCAACTTACGGGAAAGGAACGAATCAACCGCAAATGGCGCGAAACGCCGCCTGCAGTTGCTTCGTTCCTTACCCGTATTTCGTAGTTCGGCTCGCGTTTCGGTTCGCAAATGGATACGCAAATCCAAAATGGCACTGAACGCGACTCAATGGTCTTCAAATGCGATAGAGTTTGAATCCAACCTAAAGATTAGAACAGCGGACAACTGCCGTCACTAAAGTAATTACTAGGATCCTCGCTTCGTTTGATTATTTAATAAAATAATTTCCTTCGGGGCTTGGGCGGTTTTGAAGATGCTGTGTGAAGGTTCTTTTAAAAAATTGAAGAGTGGAGGTTCTGGGAAGGAAACGGATATGAGAATGGGTAAAAATCTGGGGGTTAGTATGAACGTAAGTATCTGTGAAAAACGTATGAATCCAACCCTCCCACTGCGGTGCAAGGTGACGGATCGAGAGAGTACGGCTGGCGAGGTGAAAGGGTCTCCTTCAACCGGCCTCTCTCGGTATGTGGGCAGAAGCATCCACCGCCGAGACCTTTCTTACATTAACCCCACACAGGAGGCCCTGAGGAAAATAATTTCCCTCTGGACCTATGTCAACCTGAGGATGCTGTGCGGAGGGTCTTTTTAAGAAAAAGAAGGTAAAATGTACGTGGGTTGGGTAGGAATCTAGGGATCAGTGTGACCAGGAGTGACGGACGTATGAATATATCCCTCCCATTGCGGCGCAAGGCGATGGGTCGAAATACCAGTTGGAAAGATCAAAAGGTCTCCCCAAACCAGACTCTCCCCATCTGGCACGCCCCGCAGCTGGTGGGCAGGCGCATCCTGAACACACCTCACCCGATGAACCCGGGCACCTCTGCTAAATCACCAAGCTTAGCGAACCACCTATGGCAGATGTGTTATCCAATAAAAGGTTCCGGGACGGCTGTAGCCAAACTCGCCCCCCAAATTGAAGACCTGGACAAACCTTACCCCGTGAACCTGTAAATTCCTGCTAAGTCAGTAAACGTAGTGAACCATTGAGGGCGACTGATGACAGAGGTGATGGTTATTCATTAAACGATTCCCGGTGCGGCGGTCCCCACACGGAGAACACTTACTGATATAAAATATTGCAAATTTATTGAAAATCTCTTCAAATTATTCGTAATCCGGTAAAAAACGGAATTGCAGACCTTTAACGAATGAATTAATATGTTTCCTAATAAACTTTCAGTCAAAGACGAATGTGTTAACCCGATGTCAGGGCAAACGCAGGTGACTGAACACGTGATCCGATTTATTAGTAATGTACTAAAAGTTTAACAAGGACACGGCTTGCAATCCCGTTTTTAACTGATTTTAATAAATACAATTTTTTTCCTTGCATACCCGCGTCCCAAAATGTGCCCTCTGCCACTTTTGTAAGTTCTTAATTAAAATAATTTGTTTTATTTCTTACTAATGAATGTAATGGAGTGCGAGCAGGGAACTAGAACCATGAGCAAAACGATCAGCCTTCTGTTGCCCTCTCTCTTCTTGAACACGCACTTCAGGGACTGGAGGGGTAAAGTTAGATCTAGTATGCTGGGTATTTTCTCAGCAACGTTCACATCTTGGATCCTGTAGTAGGCGTATGCAAACGATATGGACTGAAATTAAGAGAAAAACAAATCTTCACTGATTGTAACGTCTTTAGAATAGACATGAAACCAAATACTTAACAAAGTAACACATAAATTTGTTTGAAACCACTTTATTTTAACACATTACTATCTCATCAGGAAATAGGTGCCCTAAATACGTCTTGTGATAGAACCACAACTACAACATCCCATTATAGGGAACTGAGAGAGCTAGAGAGAACAAGAGAATTTTCAAAATTATTTTTGATTATTTATTGATGGGTCGGCTACCTCACGGGTGTTTTATTTTATTTTATAATTTTTAAAAGATTACAATTTTGGTGATATTCTCAACTACCGTACTAGGCTCATTATAGTTATAGCTCATATATATTATCCCGTATTATGGTAGTCGTACATGATTTATGTAAGAATAACAAAATAATATTTTGTAGAACAATAATAAAACATAAGGGAAAGTGAAATTGCTATGGTAGACAAAAAATTTATAAAATGCATTTTATTACACAAACCATATTAGAAATAAAAATAAAGATATTTTATAGAAAATAGAAATAAAATATTAAAATATGTGCAAAAATATCCATAAATATCTTAAATCATTATTTTATCTTCAAAACAGGTTGATTTTGGTACCTACTTATCTAGAAATGTACCTATTTACGGTCACATTGTCACATTTGAAAAGAGTTAAGACGACAGCGTCTACGATTTTATTTGAATTCACAATATCACCAGACTGTAATTCAAAATAATTGTATCTATAATGTAAAAAAAAGTGGCAATTTAACTTTAAATGTCTTGGAGTAAAAATATTTTATTCATTACCAGAAAGTATCCAGAATATTAATAATAACAAAGATTTTGAACTTCTGGTTAAAAATACACTGAAAATGCTAACGGAATACTTTGGCATATAAATAAAAAAAATTAAAAAATACAAAATGCCACAACCCCCTCTAGACACACACAAGCCTAGCTTTATTATGGTGGTAGATACATCTTAAATATAAAATTAGGTGAAATAATTACTTTTTTTTCTGTAAATCATTGTCACATTATTTTTTTAATAAACGCTAAAAAAATAATCAATAAAAAACTGCGTAAATTGTTGCAGAAAAAGACCCTTAATTCTGAAAAAATTAAAACAACTAAACCTATGAAGAATTTTTTTAAATATTTAATAACTTTTTTCTGTGATTTGACGAATGTCTGCCAGAATTTGTTTTTGACTGCCAGCGAGTGTTCAAATATTTTGGAAATAAACAATAAAATGTTGTAAAAAATTGTTCAAATTTAAAAAGTCATGCATCTAAGGGTAAAAGTTTAAAGGACAACAGTTTTAATATTTTCCTTATGAAGGAAGGAAACTTCTGAAATCGGTGGACGTGTGTTAAAATAAAGCGGTTTAAATGTTCACATAATTGTTTTTATATTGTAATTATGGAAAGCCAGAAAATAAATGCTTTTTACGAATACATTAATATATTACTCTTGGAATCACTGCACTAACAAAACAGCCAGAATTTGACAAAACATTAGTAAAAATATAAATACGTTTGAATTATAAAGCTGCTTACCTCTAATACCACCGAGACTGCGAACATTCCGACAAAGCCAATGGTTCTGTAGAGAATAGGTGCCAAGAGAGATCCTACCACTATAAAGAGTGTGATGAAGCCAGTGTTATTTCCCATCACCGTTGTTGCGCACTTGCCGGTCTTGTAGCATATCTAGAATAGGTAACATTTAACATTACTAGGTACCTGATTCTAAGCTTCTGTTCCATTTTGATGATTTCAAAGGTAACATTTTTACAGGGTGGATAGGAATCTGGGGGTCAGTGTGTCCAGGAGTTACGGACGCTTGAATCCATCCCTCCCGCTGCTATTTTTCAGGAAAGGGACACCTGCATAAACACGTGTTCCGATAAATTCTGAATAGACCATTATTTTTTTAGGAAAGGGATGGCAATCACATTTTTAACAGGTTTTCAATAAATCATCCGTATTCGATTTTCTCCGTGTGGGTCGAGATGAGGAGATCAAAGGGTTCCCCACAACCGGCCTATCCCGATCCGACCCGCCACGCAGATGGTTGTTATTCGCAGCCAGGACCTGGATAGACCTCACCCCACGAACCCGGGCAACTCTGCTAAGCGATCTGCTTGAGGTGACCTATGGCAGAGGCGTTTTTTATCCAATGAAAGGTTCCCGGGTACGCGGTACCCCAGATAGCAATGAAGATCGACGCACTCTTGACCAAGCTATTTATTTTCTTATCGAAAGTAATTCGATGAACGTAATGATACTCAAAATAGGTTTTTATAAGCTACGTGTCAATAATATAAAGTGATAAACTATTATACAAGTGTTGTACTCACGTCTCCCAAGTAGCTAAAACTGGACATGACCAGCATGCTGAAGTTTCCTCCCAGCGACAGCGGAATGATCTCCGCATAGATGGCGTAGACCGTGGAGAGACGGGGGAAGGCTTGCAGGATCAGGAGACTGACGGAAGTCAGGATCATGCCGGCAAGGGGGAGCAGGATGAGGGGCTTCCTCCGCCCGCTGTTGTCGCTCCAAGGCCCGAGGAACACGAGCAAGATGCTCGTTATTAAGCCGCCCACGAAGCCGCTCACCACGGACAGTGAAGACACTATCCTCTGTGATTCCAACTGAGATGCACACGGGACAATAGGTATATTAGTCAAACGATTTGTTGTGCAATAATCATTATCTAACTAAATACTTCTAATATGGACAATATTTAATTTACATCCCAATGCAATCGGAATTTTAAGATGGAAAGACAATATTAGGTATTAGACATGTAGGTAGAAACCGGTTAATTTTGTGGGGGAAAAGTATATTTACTTATTGGTTCGTAAGTTGAATTTTCAAAATGACCGTTTATTGGCTGAATACAATTGATTACAATTCCTCGGCTGGTTAAGTGGCTAAGTCCTTTATTATCTTAATTACCGTGGTGGTAGTAGGACGTTTTCAAATATTGTCAGGTTATTCGTACGCGGAGAAAACTTACTGATATAAAATATTGCTAATTTAATAAGAATCTCTTCAAATTATTCAGACCCTTAACAAATGAATTGATAGGTTTCCTATTAAACTTTTAGTAAAGGAGGAATGTATTATCGCGATGTCGGAACATATTTTATAATATATAATAATATACAATAATATTTTCGCATTTCGTCATTGTATATTATCAAGGCATGGTGCGGGTGCATAAGTACTCCTTCGTGTAACCTGGGAATGTTTGTTTTTCTTTAAATAAAAATATTTTTTTTAAATGGCGCCGCGGCATGGAACATTCGGAATCGAGCGAAACCACGCACTCCTTACGCAGATCGCGTTAAGGTTGAACTTCCCGCCGCCAGCCGCCTGTTTTTATTCATGCACAAAAACATGTTTATTTTATGTTGCGAAGTACAGGAACAAATATTAAAAGCTTTATGATCATTTTCTAAAGAACTTGATTTGCCACAATAATAATAATTTCCGAGTAGGGCTTCGAAAGTACGAGATTTTGCACATTAAAGCAGTTTTCGGTGCGGGGAAGTGGAATGAGGGAAGAGTGGAGTTCAGCCTCACTTCAATGGCAGCCTTGACGGCGCCCTCCGACTCGAAGCACTGCTCGTAGGAGTATCCCAGGTCCACCAGACACGCCCGCTGCAGGAACATGTTCTTGAAGGCCACAAAGCCCATACTGAAGGAGATGGTCACGCCGAACCACAGCGGCTCGATGGTCATGTTGGACCAGAACTCGCGCTTCTTCTCCTCCTTCTCCTTCTCCTTCTCGGGCTTGCATGGCTCATCTCTGGAAAAATAACATCTACGTCAATATATTGAAGACTTCCAGACAAAACTAGTGCTTATTCACGTTGTGTAAATAATTACGATACTATTATTTTCACATAAAACTAGTTAAAACTAATTAAAAATTAACTATATAACCATATAATACTAACCTAATATACAATACTGCCGCAATACTACCGGAACCACGAGTCTCGAGGAGGATAGATACTGTGTTTTTACTTATGACGGCAAAATAACACCTTACCTAAAATATGCGAACGCCTCAGCGTTCTCAGCAAAAGTATTATGCCGTGTTGCGCTACCTTCTTCTTTTGCCAACGTTTCGGACAACATTACAAAGCATTATAAAAATTTAGATTTCCTGTACCTAATTACTTCGAAGCGTTGCAGAATTGCTATATAATAATTTCGCTATACCTACCATTCATTGCAACTAATACAATGCTACGGAAAAAGATAACTGTTTTACATTTAATAAATACATACTTTTACATCATAGAATAGTGCATTACAAATATGCCATATACTTGTATTGCGCTATTACCACACAAATAATAGCTTAAATAGTTCATCTTACTCAATACTGATAAAACCCAACAGTTTTCATTCACAGTGGGTACGTAGATTTATCTTCACAATCGAGATTTTACATCACATAGTAGGATAGTTAATAAATAGGCAATCCACATGCAAATAGTAAATTGCCTTGGGAGATAAAATGTGGATTGTGCAAATCATAGCAATCGAACCTTTCCCCAATAATGTGAAAATTAGATCACTCACCGTTTTGTTGGATTTTGGGGGCTGCATAATCGATCCCATTTCACCAATGAATTTAAATATGTGTATAATGGCGGTTTTTCCCTTTGAGATTTATTAAATTCTTATATGGGCGCGAGCTGGAACGAGGGGGCGGACGGTAGACAATGTTAATTACTCGGCAGTTATAGTGGAACTGGCCGGTGAGAATTATTGGCAAAAATACATCAATAATCGTCAATTTCGATCAATAATCGATGATGACGTATTGCCGAATTCAGTACAAATAATGCCATCTGTGCTCTTTTAAAACAAACGTAGAGATCTCCACACTCTAAAATGTACGGATTAAAAAAACCTAAAGCCTAAATCAAAGACAGACTTGCACAAATGGGTATATTAGAATTAAGTATAGGTACTTACTACCTACCATCGATGGTAACAATTCGACACAAATATCACTAAGTTTATGTTAACAGACTAAATAAGTTAATTTTGCCTAGCAAAAAAGCTGTTAATGTGTGATAATGCCCATTTTGAGGGTTTGAGATTTTATCTAAACACGTATGGACCTACAAACCATTTTTTTAATGTAATCAAACTGTCAAGCCATTTTACAATTATTAATGTATGTTTATACACGTAGAGTAAAAAAATATAATAAATTAAAACTAAAAAATTGTTTACATGACAAATTATTTTTTTTAAATTATAAAATGTGTGACTTTGACAGCAATGGATCGCTGAATAAACACAGTATTTGTCTCATTTATATTATTGTTTTAATTACGATGCAATTGCATCATTGCACCTTCATAAGATAATAATGTTTTGATGAAGTTAATTTTCTAATCTTAGATCATTGTTAACATTTAACAAGTTTTCTTAAGACTTATTGGTATATATTTACATACCTCAGCAAGTTGACACGTGATGATAAATTAGCTGATTTGAGTTATTACTGTAGTCATGCACAACCAAGGGTCTCTTTAATGATTTGCCTGTACGTATCTTACTTCCCGAGTACTTTGTTAGACGTTTTAAAATATATAGCACAAGATGATTTGAGTGAGAACAATCTGTAAAAGCTAAGTATTGTTTGAATAAAATTATACGTTCATTCGACGGCCAGTAATGAACGGAAACAAGTCCAAAGAATTATAAATACGATGCGGGTATTAAAAGATTCACCAAAAGGAGCTCTTTGCAGTTTCGAACAGCGCTAAAATCAATAAAAGTGTTTGGCTCTTTAAGGGGAAAGGCCGCGCGGCCTTTTTCATACAAAACTTAAATTTGGATCTTATACAAACTACATAATATTTTTTTATCAAAACGTGTAGTAAATATCTAGTACGGATATGTGCTACTTCATTTATTTATATTTTAAATTGTAAAATACAGAATATTAAAGAATTCAATTTTTCAAGTTTTCTGAGGCAATTGTGTTAATTATTAAAAAAAACTATTTATGCTATGTGTACTGTGCAAATATTATGATATAAAAAATAAAATTATATTAAAAAGTATTTTCATGGGCGTAAATTCAAACGACCGATTTAAGTTGAAATCAAAAAATTGGTCGTAAAATACTGTCAACTTTTTAAAGATGTTTTATTTTTTATTATATTGAAACAGAAGGTAGGGTAAGGTCATTTTTTTAATAACCATTAACTCACAAATAATTGCCAAAGATGACTCTAAAATAATCGTAAATATAATTATTTTATAATTAAAAACATAAATAAATAAAGAATCACATATCCGTTATAGATATTTGCTAGAAAGATGACTCTAAAATAATCGTAAATATAATTATTTTATAATTAAAAACATAAATAAATAAAGAATCACATATCCGTTATAGATATTTGCTAGACATTTTGATTAAAATAATAATTTTTCAGTTCTGTCAAGTATTTTGTCTTAAAATCCAAATTTAGGTTTTGTATGAAAAGGGCCGCGCACCTCTTAAGATTTGAAAAACTTGTTTGAAAATATCCAAATAATAATAAATATTCTAATTTGAAATTTTGACATACTGGGCCATTTAAATATATATGTATATGTACATGAATTTCTGAAATATATATATATATATATATATATATATGGTTAAAAATAATAATGTTTTGTATCTGCGAGACATTTATAAATATCATATTTAAGGCTTATTATCATTGTTACCGTGCATACTAATAATATAACATGTATTGTTTTATAAAATTTCTACATTTTCCCTGAATAAATATGAAGAGTTATGAGTTCAATGCCTGCTCAAACAATATATTTATATATAAGCTTTATTCTCATTGGAACTGTGACGACAGAGGGAGACGCGAGGCCAAATATAAATATTTTTAATCTAATTTGTACAAATAAAATATATTATCTTATCATTAGAGATTCATTGTGTTGATCTACGACTTTGTACAGTAATGTTAATTAATATTCATATTTTTATAGAAATGTAAAAACTAAATCATTGTAATACATTATGAAAAACACATCTGTTCGATCTCAAAATAAGCAAACAGAATGTACATTATTGTTAAGATGAGGTATTATGTGCCGTTGTGATATTGTGTTAAATTGTTATTGTTATGTATGTTAATAATATATAGCTTATATTTAGTTAGAAAGTGAAAATCTAGTATTTCTTTAACTATAGGTATGTAATTAAAAAAATAAATAAAAACAAAACAAAACAAAATATATTATATTTTAGATCATCTCGAGAAAATCTTAAGATGGGAAAATCTCAAATAAAGTCGGAATCTTAACGACGTAAGTGAAGAAGCCATGCACACAAATATACGACGCGCGGCCCTGGTGTATTGGACAGACCCCAGGTTGAATTTTCCCTAACAAATCTCTAAAAATAAAGTGGGAATCTTAACGACATAAGTGAAGAAGTCGTGTAAACAAATATTCGGCGCGCGGCCTGGCGTAACGGATGGACTAAAGATAATATAATTCAATATTATCATATTGCTATATTCTATTATCTTTGGGACGGACCTACGGTCGAATTTACCTGAGCAGGTCTAAAAAATTGATCTTTCCGAGGGGTTTATTTTAATATTTCTGATGAACGTATTATTAAAATTTCAGATGTTTCACAATAAAATCTTGTGCTTACCGCTAACTTTGTAGTTGAAAAACGGTATTAGAATCTTGTATCCCTTTAATATCTGTAACTTTTTATCATTTGAGAAACGAAACATTTTAAAACCGTTTTTTTTAAATTTATTAATAAATTTTACAAATAACAATTTTATGTAATTTTCTCAACTACCATACTAGGTTCATTCCCGTATTATTGTAGTCTTTCATAAATTGGCCCAAATGATATAACTAGGTGACATGTACCCGGCTTTACTCGGGGACTTATGAATGGTTTGGGATAAACTTTGAGGTTGTGATGATCTCATAAGGTCTAGTCAGCGTTAACAATTTAAGTCCCGGAAATATTTTTTTACGACTTGATTACAAATCATCGACTTGTCTCTACTTTCAATAAATATAATATCCATGCATTATATATATATATATATACCTTCCGGAAGAAAATCCCTAAATGATAGTAAAAACCCTATCACAATCCGTTGCGTACTTTAAAAGAACTAAGCGCACAAACAGAAGCGGATAGCGACTTTGGTTTATACTTTTTAGAGATAGGTAACAGAACTTCTATGCTCCCTTCCGTAAGAGACCATTCTGTATTCGTTAGTATTGTGGGTAATATCAATATTAAAAATCTAAGTAACTATTAAGTATTAGTTATTAAGTATCTTTACTTTTCGCAGTGTCTAAAAGGCCTTACCCCTTTCTATTTTCAACGTTCAGCATCTTGGTTTCACTTCACTCACTTTATGTTGAATATAGATTTGAAGACTAGTATAATAATAAAGTAAGACGAGATAAGCCAGCTTACTTCATTCCATTGGGGTTTAGAGCTGCGAGCTGCTCTGGGAGGTCTATGTCCATACCGTCCATGTCTGTGCCGGGATGATTCTTATTTCAAACTGAAGTTCGTTTCCAAATAAAAAAACCATTTACCAGTATTAATTGCTTTGCTTACTGACACTTATCATTATTTTCTTAGACACAGGGATACCATAAACAAAAGTACGTTTGAGTTGTTTTTTAATTTTAAGTTAGGCCTGTATTACATTGATATAGGTATTGAAACAATTTTACAGTTTTTTCAACATTTTCTTTCATTTTTGACTGTTACCAGATTCAGCCCATCATGGCCATCTTCATGCTGGTCCGACTGGTGAGTCTGAAGATGACCACGATGAATAGAATTCTGTACCGGTCAAAAATAAAAGTAATAAATTGGAATAAAGTTTAAAATTGTTTCATAATATTATTGCAATGGAATTCCACCACGATTTTTCAATTTCAAAAATAGAAATACTATATTATACCTATTTTTACGTGTTTGCAAAACACAGTTTGTTTGATTAAAACCATTAGTTCAGTCGATATGATTGAAATTTTCGCGGCCAAAAGTATTATCTTAGCCAACCAATGTTTAGGGTATCGTTTCAGTGTCTATCATCAGGGCAGAATTATTTGAAGGATAAAGCACAACACTGCAAATTACCTTTAAAATCAATCACGATGAAGTTAGCTCCCCACCAGGAAGAATCCTGTCCTGTTTTATTAACTACATGAATATCTTTCAAAATGATTTTTGTTTCTAATCCCACAGTTGCCCACTAGTTTTCGCTCGCGAACTAAAGTCATTCAAATCAACCGTCTAAAAAATTATTTTACTAAGGCAAATACAAAAAAAAATTAAACGAACCTACACCGGCTCTTTTAAGCGAACAAGTTTAATTTCGTTGCAATATTATGAATTCATTTATTTTATTTATGTATTATGCTGTCACAGTGAACTCTTTTGGAGGCCAAACCATGAACGGCATATAAGGGATGAATTGGTGACATTTCATGCTTTATTCACATTCATACGTTGATTATCCTACCCATCCGTTATTGACCCTTGACGTTTTTCGAATCCCGTAATTTGATTCGCTCGACCCTGCGACTGGCCAGAAATTATGTTATATTTAAACATTTTATTTCCCCAATCAAATAAATCTGTACCGATTTGAAAGAAAACCATTGTCGTCAATTTACAAAACACTAATGATATTGCTTATCTTTTCAAGAAAAAATAGATATTTTTGATTATGTTTGAACAATTATTTCTTCCGAAGTAAGATAAAATTTAACTTAATTACGTCTCTAGCACGGTCAATCAGCTGTAGGCACCTGTAGGCAGCTGTAGGCAGCTGTAGGCAGCTGTAGGCAGCTGTAGGCAGCTGTAGGCAGCTGTAGGCAGCTGTAAGCAGCTGTAGGCAGCTGTAATCAGCTGTAGGCAGACTGATAGAACCTATGCGCAAGCCAAATACTAAGTTTCGTGATCGTGCTTTCGGAGTATCTGGGCCGAAGGCTTGGAATAAATTTCCTCCGGAACTAAGATCCATAACAAGTCCAACAGAATTCAGGTATAAACTAAAAACTTACCTTTTTAAGCTGTCGTACCCTTAAATTAAATATAACATTCCTAAGAGAAAGTCCAGTTATATTCAATTTTTCAATTATGTCCTAAATCCTGTATCTAAATTTCGCTAATAAACAATTATATAATGTAAATTAAGTGCTAATCTCAAGTGACCTACCAGGACCTATTATAAGTTTGTACAGCGCCCTTGAGGTGATTTTGCACAAAAACGGCGCTATACAAGTCATCCTATTATTATTATTTTTTTATTATTAATTGATAAAGGATTTATCGATAATATCGATAACTTGTCATCGCTCACATACAAACAAGAACTAATAAATTAAGAACTTTTAGTCCTCGTGAACGGCTGTTAGTACGCTGGCGATCTGCAGTCATGCTCGGGAAAGATGAAAAGTTACCGACATTATCGATAAAATCTTTGTCGACCGACCATGCTAGATAACCTGGCGTACAAGCCCGCAATACAACTCTTCAGTTCAATTAATAGAAAATAATGAAAATAATCTTTCCAAATAATGTATTATTTTCTACTCCCTACAATAACGAAAAAAATATAGTTAAAAATTTTACTTCACCCTGGGGAAAATAATTTCCTTCAGGGCCTATATCAACTTTGGAATGTTACTTGCAGGGTATTTTTTAAGAAAGGAAGGAATGAAACTAGGTCTTGAAGTAACCTGTTTTTAGGAGGAAGGAAACAGCGATGCCTGCAAATCTGCAGCCGAGCTGTTGATCTCAAAAACGAGTCGCAGAAGCGATCCGTTCTCTTGTAATAAATTTCAACTGTACAAATGTTGTGCGCATGTTTGGCGTGTTTCCGACTTTGCACCGGTGCAAAAGGTATCAACGACGATAGTTTCTCGAAGCAACTTCCATTGAAATACCGGTAAAACAATGTATGGGTACGCTGACACCTGTACTTTAAATATTGAAATCCGTTTGTTAAAATATGAAAATCTATCAAACCGACCGGCCGTTTCTGCACAATCAAATGTTTTTTTCAGTAATTTTGGGTGGCTGCCAAATTCAACAGTGGGGCGCCCTTACGAATTGTACAGGTTTAGCAGTTGTGTACCGCTAATGGGCCACCGTGCATTAGATTTGTACAGGTTTAGCAGTTGTGTACCGCTAATGGGCCACCGTGCATTAGATTTGTACAGGTTTAGCAGTTGTGTACCGCTAATGAGCCACTGTGTATTAGATTTGTACAGGTTTAGCATTTGTGTACCGCCAATGAGCCACCGTGTATTAGATTTGTACAGGTTTAGCATTTGTGTACCGCCAATGAGCCACCGTGTATTAGATTTGTACAGGTTTAGCATTTGTGTACCGCCAATGAGCCACCGTGTAATAAATTTGTCCTCAATGCAGAGTGGTAGATATTTTCAGTATAGACCTAGTAAAAAAATCAGAATCGAAACGATGCTTGAAATGGCTTCATCCAAGTACTTCCCCACATTCCTCTTCCCCATATCCTTCCCCTCCCAACTACCTTCAGCTTCACAACATACCTTTGGGGTTGCCATTTAGTCTCACTAGCTCTAGATGTAAGGACTGAATGTTTTTTGAACACCCTGCCTGCCTGCTATGCTGTGCTGCGCTATGATATTGAGTATTTACTTAAGTTTGATGAGTCTTGCTATCTGTCGGATGATAACCGAAATATATGACCGGTTGTTAACTACCTCGGTTGGCAAATAACTTTATTATTTCAGTTATTTACCCTGCGGTTCCCATATTATATTATCTCAAATCATCGTGCCTCCTAATTATTAATGTCTTTGGAAAACTCTGAAAAATAATGGGTAGGCACCAATGACATTTCAATACATCTAGACTCGTTACGGTCTAGCAAAATTAAAATTAAATGTGGCAAGTAACAAACATTTTTATGTTTCCAGTAAATTCTTGATTCAAACGTTTCTCACGTGTGACAAAGATAGACATTTAATAATATGTATGTTGTACGTCGTACGTCGTGCGTCGTGTACGTCGCGGGTGTGACTGGGTGGCAAGATATGTATGTGACATGAGTGTGACTGAGATGACAATATAAAACTATTGTGTTGTCATCTTCGCTATCTTACTTTTTCTAGCACTGAAAAACTTCGGGAAACAATCGAAAAAAATGTATTTTTTATAATAACAAGTAATTTGCGCGTATTTACGAATTTAGTGTTATTCCTTGGCTTTTTATATCGTTTGCATTGTAAAGCAAACACTTTCTCATCACATACGAGGGCATTTTAGCACATTTTATGCAATTTAGTAAGAGGAGCATACGACATACGCGAAGCGTGACAGTTTAAAACTAAAACTACGAAATCGAAACCACGACCATTATCGTTTCTTTAGCTTGTCATTTTGAGAGCTCTACAAAGCATCTATATGTATTGTAAATTGTAACCTAAGTGAAGGGAGTGTGGCGAACCCATCGCTCAGGGAGTGGACACACGACCTGCAATAGTCATGCCAAGCTAAGGTGTGAGCATAAATAAACCACTCTCGGTGTGAGCTACCGTGCTCAGTCTGAATGACATGGGGAACAGTGTCACGAACGGTGCCTCCGAGAAACAGGGTCGTATCTCGGAGTATTAAGACCTTACCCCAGCACTTGGAGCTCTGCTGGAGTGGACCTTCTATTTTCCTAAATACTCGTGGGACGAAAATTTGACGATTCGAAAACTCCCTTTTCCCTCGTGGGGCCTTTAGGGAACCAAAGAGGAGTGGACTCCTCCGTCGCGGTTTCTACAGGGACCAAGAAGGAATGGAGAGGAGAAACGAATCCCTCTTCTATCGTGGGGCCTTTGGGGAACCGAAGAATGGAGAGGAGAGATGAAGTCCTCTTTCCTCGAGGGCGTTTCAGGGAACCAAGGAAGAGTGGAGAGGAGAGCTGAGGCCACCTCGATGAACTCTTCCCTTGTTGGGCCTTGGGGAACCAAAAGGGAGTGGAGAGGAGAGATAAGGCTCTGTTCCTTCGTGGGGCCCTCAGGGAACCACGGGGAGACTCTTCCCCCCGTGGGGCAGATTCGGGGAACAAGGACAATTGGAGAGGAGAGATAAGGCCACCACCGTGAACTCTTCCCATGTGGGACCTTCGGGAACCAATGGGGAGTGGAGAGGAGATATGAGGATCTCTTCCCTTGTGGGACCTTTAGGAAACTAAGGAGAGGAGAGGAGGAGAGATGAAACTTGGGAAGACACATTGTCGAACCAAAAGACATAGCCACATATACAATGACAACCTAGATGAACTTTATAAAAGGAACTGGGTTGTGGTTAAAGGAATGAGGTAAAATGGGAGATAGCACAATGGGCCTATGGCCTTAGTTCTCACGGGAACTATACTATATGTAAACCGTCTCCGCTTAAATAAAATTATTTAAAAAAATGTAACATCATTTTAAAATTGAATGCAAACAAAATATAATTCTTGCAATTCGAAATTACCCGTACTCGGAGAATACCCCGACGCACAACCACACCAATACCGCACAGTCCAAACTACTCTCAACCATCTGTAGTCAGTGAGACTACTTCATCCCTAATTAGGGTATGTTGTGAAGCTGAAGGTAGTGCGGATGGGAAGGAAATGGGGAAGAGGAAGGTGGGGAAGTACCAGGCATCAAATGCCTAACTTTACTATACAGGTTGTCCGGGGGTAAAGTGCACTAACTTCGGGGGGTTATTCTACGTAATTTTAGAAATTGAAAATGTGAATAACTTTTTTTCGAAATTCCAACGTTGTAAGGTATGTTGTATGGGAAAAATAGGCGCAGAATAACCCCCCGAAGTTAGTGCACTTTACCCCCGGAGCAGTGGCGGCTCGTCTACAGAGGTTTTTGGTCAATGACCTCCCAAAATATGCTGCAATAGTATTAATATAAAAAAAGGATTTAACAAACTACCCAATTATTAATTTATTTTTAATATTCGTGCGGTAATAGCGAGTTCCAGTGCCATTTCTTTCTCTTTGCTATACAGACAAACGAGGTAAATACTATCATGGCTGACATATACTTAGTATCATACAAAATTTATTTTAAAGGGTTTTCGGACAAGACCGCGGTAAGATAGAGATATCTACCACCTAAGATTATTAAGGTATTAGAGGGAGATGTGAAAAAGGTCAGTCTTAAGTTTTTTGTGTTATGAATGATAGCCATTTTGAATTTGAATATTAGTTCGCAAAATTGTTTATAAAATTTCAAATTCTGTGGATATATACACGGTGTCCGGAAACTCGTAGTACAAGCGGGAAACTAGAGAATCTACACCACATGGGGAACCCAAAAAAACATAAAGTTTTTTGATTTGAGCATTATCACAAAAAAAAAAAAAAAAACCAAAAAAAAATATTTTTCGGCTATTTTTGGGTTAAAGTTTTTTCTGGTGTTTAGGGTTGAACAACAGATGTTTTAACCCTGCAGAGCAGAAATATTTTATGATTTCACCGGATTAAATGAAGGGTGATTTCAAAATAATGCTTAAAATCCGAGTTTCTTCATTTGTTTTACTTTCAAATAGTTTTAATTAGTTGGGTACTTTGATCTTCAGTAATAATTTATAAGAATTTGATTAAAAAAAAAAAAAAAAAAAAAAATGAACTTCTAACTCGATTTACTCGATAACGAAAGCTCAAATCAAAAAAATATATACTACAAAATCGACTCCAAATGTGATGTAGATTCACCAGTTTCCCGCTTGTACTACGAGTTTCCGGACACCCTGTATATATCGAAAGAAATAGCAAACAATTCATTGAATTATGACAAACGTATTCAAATAAAGTTACAATTATTTTATGTTACAAGAGAGTAAAATAAAGAGGTTAAAACAAAAGTTATAATTTTTATCGTTGCATAAAAATTAACGTTAGGTTCTTTGCTTTTATTCTTTACTTTTTAAGTCTACTGATAAACAATGGACTGAGTTTGGAGTTAATACAAATTAAAATTAAAACTTTTAATAGGAAAAAATTAATTAGTTACATGTGTAAATAATACGGCTTCAGAATAAGTGGGCACCGGTAAATTAATTACATACCTTGGCGTTTTGATAATATTCATTACGCATTAGCAATAGGTATTAACATTCCATATTATTTTTTTTTCGATTGACATTCCACTTCTGGACCCCTCGAACCGCCTCTGCCCCGATTGACATTTCACTTCTGGACCCCTGAAACCGCCCCTGCCCCGATTGACATTCCACTTCTGGACCTCTGAAACCGCCTCTCCCCCGACTGACATTCCACTTCTGGACCCCTGGAACCGCCTCTGCCCCGGACACCCTGTATATGTCATAATGTTAATGTTAATATCTATTATAATTCAAATAATTTTACTGAAATATCATAGTACCTGCCATATAAACTGTAAATAGTGATAATATTGACGCACTCATCTAGTTATTTAATCTGTAATAATAATGAAATCTTGTAATAATAATAATTAAATAAGACAAAATAAATGTAGGAATAGAGATGGTATAATAATTATTGTATCGCGTGTCTTGAAGGCAGGTATAATAACCTCCTAATTGAGTTGAGGTTTGTGTGGAGATTTCAATGATGATTTCATTTGGCCAGTTACTTTACCCATTTTAATTTATTTAAAAAAAAACCCTACAAATTACAATAAAAGGGCTTTGTATAAAGATACGTTACTGAGACAACGCGCGTGGTTGCACTGAACTGGGTCCATTGGACAAACTCGTGATTTATTGCGTTTAGTATCACGCATAAGCCCGTCGATCAGACAAGCTGTCACCGGCTGCCACAAACAGGTCGCTCTAGGCACTTTTTTGTGAAAAAAATGCCTTCCTGTGCTTTTCAGATGTACACAAATCATTCTCGAGCAAAAACCAAATCTGTTGGAGTTTCTTTCCATTCGGATGTAGGTATTCAAAAATCACTTAGGTATTATTTCAATAAATACATATTCTTTGAATGGCTGTCTCGTTCTAATGCGTTCCGTTCATTTAGCTATAAATGACGTTATTTGTAGCCATTGCATTCATTCCCACAAATTCGTCGTGGCTATTCGTTTTTCATGCGATTCGTTATTCGATTTCAATTTAGAAACAGGAACATGGTTTGTTCGATTAGTATGAACATAACACCTCTTTGAATTTAAGAGTGCAAGGCTGATGTAAGCGTAATGATTAAGATCAAGAAAGGGACGCTTAGATGGTTTGAAAGAAAGAAAGAAGAAAGGAGAGTAAGGATAATTACGATGCAAATGTGAATGGTAGCAGAAGACGCCCGAAGATGACATGGCACGACCAAGTGAATCAGATACTCGAGTCGGGCTATGTCAAGAGTCATAATAATAGAAGAGTATGTATGAATGTGAATGAGGCAAGGAGTGTGTGCCAAGACCGAGTTGTTTGGCGGTCCGTCCTCTCTGCCTAACCCTGCGGGGAAACGGCGTGATGGTTAGTTAGTCAGTTAGTTAGTATAATTTTCCTATTTGGTAACGTATTTTGAGCGCACAAGTAATTAAAAATACTAATTTTGGTTGTGACTCTCTCTGTAACTTCGGTTCAATGTACTCTAGAACTTGAATTTGCTCTGAATTTAAGTGTCATTTAGATAATTGAAACTGATAGTGGGAACAATTCAGATTAATAATCTTTTGGTAAGTTTTTAGATTTTCACGGCCAAAAGCATTTTTGTTGTTTGTTTTTGGGGTGTTATGCCGTGTTGCGCTAACTCCTTCTTTAGCCGACGATTCGGACACCGCAACGATGTCCGAAACGTCGGCTAAAGAAGGAGTTAGCGCAACACGGCATAACACCCCAAAAACAAACAACAATAATAATCTTTTGTTTAACTTTTTGACGGACATCGTAATTTTTCATGTTTAATAACGGTGTTAATTCGAAGGGTAAATTTCTATTTAAAAAAGACAATGATCCCGGGCATATATTAAATACTTTGAGATGCACAATTGTTACAATTATAATATCTCGTGATTTTTCACGGCCCTGCATAGTAGTTTAGTTTATAATACATTTAGATACAAAAATGAGTAATAATCCGAGCAAAATATTATAACTTAAACGAAATTCGGACTTAATAATGGATTAATTTGGGTAGGCCGGTATATATCTACCTGATATGATCATTATTAATTTCTACGGGGTAGGAAAATTATTGTAAATTTATACCAAGAAAAAGTTCCCCAATTTTCCCTCCGCTGATTGGTTGGTTCACCCTCTCGCAGAATTCAGGCCACGCCCACATCTCTCACCCCCTTCAGGCTGTGTAAACTTCGGTCCGCGACCAATAATATATATATATATATATTCCTTGGGCGTGTCCGTGTGCTCAAAATAAGGTAAGGTTTTTAAAGAATTAATTTCTAAAACATAAAGCACAATAATGCGGTCTTTGACTTGCCGATATATCATCTAGGTTCATCTTTAGGTACTACTTATTTATTGTCATTTATTTTATTTTATTTATTACATTACATTAGATACGTGTATATAGCAAAAATTACCAGATAACAATATTGCAATAACTGTATAAGTATATTAAAAATAAGTACGAATGTTATTATGAATTGTAGGTCGATATTACTTATTGAATAATTATTAACTATTCAATAACAGTTTTTGGTATTTCTTCGGCATTAACTATTTGCGATTTGTAGACATTTTGTTTTAGAAGTGTTTTTTTTTCTGAATGTACAATTGTTATTTTTTTTAATTTTTCGCTACCGGTTCCGATTTCGATGTATCGAACTAGGTACTATGAAAATAACAGGAAGGTGAATAATTCTCGCCTCAAGAAGCGCAATAAATAATATTAGAGCTCTCTTTACTATAAAAAGATAAATTATTTTGGAATTTATTATGCAATTTTTTCACAGGGTAGTGAATATTGAATCAAAATACAGAAATTCCATCAAAAATCAAATTAGAAAACATGTTTTTATTTACAAGTTCGTAAGACGCAATTAATTATATAATATTAACTAGAATAAAATAACTTTGTTTTTAATACCACTTTTTTATATATATATTTAATATATAAAACCTTTTAAAAGGTATAATTATGTATATCCATAAAATGTTTGCTACATGTGAAAATTTAATTATATTATGGCTAATCGTAATGAAAATAAATTGAACAAATACTTTATTTCAACAAGGAAAATGGTTAAAACTTTTATTTCATTTACTTAAAATTACTATTAAAATGTTAAAACTAAGCGAGGATTTAAAAAGAACTGCAACATTCCTGTGGTAATGGAGTATTCGAAACACATTTGCAGATATTTTTCATGGCTGACCCACTATTACGTACACGACGTAATGTAGATCTATATGATGATATAAAAATATATGTTTATAACTTACAAAAGCTGTTAGATAAAAAAAAATGAATGTATGGCGTATTCGGTTAAAGTTTGAACTAATTAGCATTTCGGTGACTGTGATAATGAACCACGGTTATAAGCTTTGTTTTATGTACCTACTAACTTTGTTTCTGGTCTTTAATAACAAAATAAAATAAATTAACAGTAATGATGACTATGAAAAATGTTTGAAATAACACTTTTTAATTTAGGAAGAACACGTGTCATATTAATTAAGTATCACCTTGAGGCCTAAGTCATTCATTGAATGTTTTGAAAGTTCTCACATATTTGGGCTATCAAAATATACGGTTGTGACCACTAACCAGAATCTAAACGTTGCCTGAAATTATTCTAGGGATGTTTAGTTATCAGATCAAAATAGTCTGGTACGTACTATGAATCCTTTTCTGAATTTTTGACTTTAATATATACTTACTCCTGATGAGGTGAACTTTGTTCATAAAACATGTAGAGTTGTAGAGGTTATATATATTGAAGTGATGTAAACAAAGTTCATAATGTGAAAAAATTATCAAATATCAAAGTCAATTTTCAAGTTCCGTGAAAGTTCTATTCATGTTCTGTTAATGATATATTAACAAAACATGAATAGAACTTTCGCAGAACTAGAATTTAACTACTATGAATTGTTCAAATTGTGTTAAACAACCCACCCTTATTTTCACTAGCTCAATGCCATGGGACATAAAAAAAAACTTTTATCTTTTTTTAAATAATGTATGCCACTGTCCAGCCCCTTCATTAAAGTCCCCTGAAATGCGCTTCCCGTTTTTTCAGTGAATGAGAAGACTCTGTGTTCCATCTCTTTTTCTTTCAGATATCACGGGGTTTCCTTTCGTGATCGAGAGGGACAGCGCGTCATCCTGTTACTCCCCCACGTTGCTGTATTTATTGGGTGATATCACAGGGAATATTAATTCTCAATAACAGTTTACGTTCATCCCTTAACTTGGACAGATTGCTCTTATCAACGAACTTGACGTCTGAATCCTGATTAAAAAATAATATACCACGGAACTTTTACAGTACCTTTGAAAACTATCGCAATTTATCGATGTGATAATAATTTATCCAGTTTAAGTATTGTCGAACTTGTTAAAAATTCTGTGAAATAATAATTATAAGCTTTAAAATCAACACCCGAAGACTAATATTTTAAAGTTTATTTCAATATCATGTGGGTGATCGTGTAATTTATATCTGAAAATGAAGCCATTATCAGTAAGACCGCACGTTCCTGCCCAAGAAATAACAACAAATCGCGCATTAACAATTCAACAGCCTACAAACACTCTAGTCATACCGCGACCGTCGTCTCCAAGAGAATTCTTCGCCCGAATATATGGCCATCTCGAATCGGAAAAAACGCACGCGGAAAACAAAGAAATAAAGGCTACTGAAAACAAGACAAAAACGTGCGATGCTAACTCTTTCATAAATGGGCAAGTCAACGAAGAAAGCTTAGAATTTGGTAGTGATGCGAATTCTCTATCGTCTTCCGACGTGGAGATAAACGAAGATGATAACAGTGAGAGGACGGCCTGGCACCACGTGGTCAGTTCTTCTGGAGTGGCAGGAGGAGTTCCAGCAGGGAGCAGAGATCCAGAGATGGGGCACTCTGCTCCCCTGGTGGGGCTGCCCGCGCTTCCTCCCCCGCCCTGCTGGTTCCCTGCTCTACCCTTCCATGCTGGCCTTTCAGCATTCCGTGAGTACCTTTAATTAACTATTGTAAGTTACTATCTAACTAACTATCACCCCGTTTCCCCACAGGGGTAGAAGCAGAGAGGACGGACCGCCAAACAACTCGGTCTTGTCACACACTCCTTGCCTTTACTCTTATGTTATTCCGACTGTCAAGTATCTGGTTCACTTGATCGTGCCAACACTTTCTCGGGAGTTCTTCTTTTACCATTCACAACGCGTCATATAATATTCTCCTTACACTCTTTTCTTTGTTAATTCCCTATAAATGTACAAATCATCTAAGCTTTCCGTTTCACCAGTCTTGCATTCTTTGCGATTCTACACATTTCTCATACGATCATACATGGTTTTATACACGTATGCCTCAGGGATCTCATTTCTGCAGCATTCAGTTTACTTTCGTCCTTCTTCTACCAGTTCCATGCTTCACTGCCATACATCAGGGTTGGTACTGGCGCTCCATTGTGGAGTGCTGGCTTCGCTTATTCAGACAATTTGTTGTTAGCGCAAACCGCGTTCAGTCAAACTCTTCTATCAATATCTCTATCAGTCTTTTCATCTCTCGAAAATATATTTCGAAAAAACGCACACTCACCTACTTGCTCCATGTATTCATTATTAAGTATTATAAGTTAATCTTTCAAATATTTATGTGGTGTGTTATTAAAAACCCTACAGACCGTCATTATTATTTTGTAAACACGAAAAAACGTTTTGGTCCTTCTTAAATAAGATATGTACCTACAATTTTAGATTACTTTAAGATTGTTTTTAAAAGATTTTGATATCTACATTTTTTTAATTTATTAGAATGAAATAATCGTCTGACAATGCCAAAACACTTTTTGGAGTTAGCATGTTCAATTAAAATAAGACTAAAAAAATTACACTTTAATTAATTTACTTCGATGAAAGCTGTTTCACTCAAGCTACCAGGACTGATGATTTGAGATTTTCACGTCCTATTATAGTGATTTATTTTTTGGGTATTATGCCGTGTTGCGCTACCTTCTTATTTAGCCAACGTTTCGGACATCATTACAGTGTTTATCATCGAGGCAGATGTGTGATTATGACTTATTATTATTATTATTACTAAACTCCAAATAGCTTAGAAGTCGAAAACAAAACCGAGTAAGCATTGAAAAAATCATAAATAGTCACGTTAAAACAGCTATTAAGTTTTATTTTACATTTGATGTTTAAAGTTTCTGACGTTTCTTTTTTAAATGCTACGTCATGGTATTTTTTCAAGTTTTCTACCTCAAGATAAAATAATGGTTTAATTGTTATTGGCCCAATAAACAATTTTGCGCATGGAACCAAGATAGAAGTAAGGACTTATTTATAGATCTAAAGAGAGTCTTATTTAATTAACAAATAAAACATGTTAATAATGGCATGTTACAAAAGAGTATGTAATTATTTATATTTACGATAATCACTTAAAAATGGCGTGAAGGACCAGTTGTTCCACAGAATTTAAACAATTCATCAAATTTCATGGTCAAAATTCAAGATCTGTGAAAGTTCTATTCAATGGGCCGATTGTTTCACACTAATTGGATAGTAACAGAACTTTAATAGAACTTTCACAGAACTTAAATAGTAACGTTTCAATTCGATGAATTGTTCATATTCTGTGAAACAACCCGTTGTTAGTTTCATTGGTACGAGGGCTGTTCGGAAAGTAACCACTGTTTGTCTACAGATAAAATCTTGCATTGATAGGTACACATATTTTATTACGTGCCTCATTTCCACTATTATTCAACAAAGTCGCCATTTAAATTCAAGCACTTTTATAGCGTTGCACAAATTTGCAAATTCCTTTTTTGAATTGATGTATACAGCATTTTGAAGGTCTTCATCACCCAAGCCACCTCTTCACGTGGGTGAACCTTATAACATGGAAATTATCCCCAGTCCCCTCCGCATTACAGTCCGGACTTCCACCCGGCTCCCACCGATTTACATCGGTCCACTCAAACGAAGTTCACAATCACTTCGATGATGATGACGATATTCAAAGTTCTGTTAGAGTTTGTCTGGGATAAGAATATTATTATTTAAATTATTACGTATTATGTACCTAGGTACATTTTAATACACTGCACGCAAGACTTTTATAGTAAAAGTCCAAGGGCATAAATAATATATTTTTTATGTGAAACAGCACAAGAGTCCCAACTGCACACATCCGTCTGGAGTCAGTGAGACTATGGCATCTCCGATTGGAGTATGTTGTGAGGCTAAAGGTAGTGAGGAAGAGATGAAGATAGGGAAGGAGAAGGTGGAAAAGTACCTGGCTATTCATATCTGGTCACCAAACAGGGACAAAGACATTTCTAGTGACGTTTCTTTTCTGAATGGTGGTCTTACACCAGGGCGATACTGAGAGTATCTTCCACTCTGGAAATCCTGAAATAAATTATGGACTAATATTAAAACTTTGTCTGGAATTGCGTTTAAAGTTGTTGTAGGTAATAATAATTTATTGTATTACTGCTAGTCCTGCGATGGAGGACTTGCTTGCAAAGGTTTGAATCCACGGTGCCTGAATGCTGAATGCTACCTAACTCGAAGTTCCGAACCACTCGTAGTTTGTTCTGCCATGACACATCAACAGAACTGATATTATAGAATAACTATCGCAGACCCGTGAAAAATCACAGGATATTTTGAATTCATGAAAAATGACTTCCGATTTTGAAAATGACAAATTAAAATGGTTTTATGATAAATATGAAGGTAATTTATTGCTATTTTTTTTTTTTTTTTTATTAAAAAATTTTTTGATACATAATATACAATTCAGGTACATAGATAGTAATATAGAATGAAAGAGTAACAAAAAAATCCCACAAAGGCGAAGCCTGAGCGTATTATAGTGTAAGGATAAAACAGTGGTGTTTAAAATATATTTTTTTTAAACTTGTAAAAAGTATCTATAGAGATCGATGTGATTGTTTTTTTTTACAGAAACACACACACACACACACACACACACACACACCCTCACACACACACACACACACACACACACACACACCCTCACACACACACAGACACACACACACAGACACGCACAGACACACACAGACACACAGACACACACACAGACACACACACACACACACAAAACTTAGATGCATGTATACTTCTTTGATTTACAGAAATTAATCTTTAATTTACAGAAAGACATGTGGTATTTTAGTTATTTAGAAACAGATAGCTTAAATTATAGAAAAAAGTTACGAAAAAGCTTCGAAATTATTTCTTATCCAACTTTTAACATTTTTCTTATATAAGTTCAGGTTTTGACACATGTTGATGGAATTGGGTAAAGAATTGAACAATTTTGGGGCAATATAGTTGATGTGCCTTTGGCCCAGCCTAGTTTTGCAGTGAGGGACTGTGAACACGCATGTGGTATGTCTCTGGCTCGAGCGATTTGTGTTTTTGGTGAAATTGATAGGACGTGTAAATATAAATTTGAGACATTGAATACAATAGATCCGTCTTAGTTCCATGATTTCAGTTTCTTGACTGGTTGGTGGGATATGTCTTGGTCCTTTGGTACATTATTTTAATGATGGACTTCTGAGCGATTTCTAAGGGTTTTACGTGCTTTCATCTATTCCATAGGAAATAGATGAAAGCACTAACGCGTCATAAACAAGTTTCATGGTTCTTATATTGAAAATGTTGCTCATTCGTTTGAATAATATGTAACTTAGGTATCTCAGTTCATTGACCCTCTTTTCTATATGGTATAAAGTCCATTTGAGTTGGCAGTCTATAGTTATACCTAAATACTTGATATATTGTCCGAATTGCTTGTCTGAATTCTTTACATAATCAGCTCCAATTTGAAACTGATCAACCGAAATCAGTATTTTTGATAATATTATTTGTTGTTTTGAAAACAGCCATTATATGATTACCATCTTTACCTGATTGTTACGGCAACAGAATAAAGGCGAATACTATTTTCCTACCTATTTGAACATAAAATATGTTTTTGTGTCGTATTATTTTTACAGTTCGTATTATGTGGGGCTGGCACAGCTTTTCGGTTTCTGTGTACGGCACGCCACTGCCCACTATAGAGTAGATAGACATAAATAAAATAAATTTTATGTGGGTATTTATTTGCTTACCGTCTTACTAGCTACATTCTTATAGGTCGGTTTAATTGTATATACAACGAGCAGAATCACCCGCCGTTGCCCGGGCTTTATTATTCTCCAGTTACTCACATTGCTCTTGAGATGATTTTTCACAAAAATAGCGCCATATAAAATATCCAATTATTATTAAGGGATGGAAAAAGAGGAAGGGGTGGTTTTTAGAAATCTCACTTAGTCAGTGACCTTCCACATTCTTTGAAAGTCAAGTGTGCGCAATTTCATCAATTTCAGAATAAAACTAAGATTTGTATAAGTTCAAATCCACGCCGAAGTAAAGTTTTGAGATTGTGGATTTTAGTAAACCGTGTGTAGTTTTAAATGTGGAAATAATAATATTGCCAATAATTGAAATACTCTATTTGATTCATTTCGTCTTGCCATGACTTCCTCGGGCGACCCCGCCTTATTCTACCATTCACTTCCACGTCGTATAACCTTTCTTCGTTCAACTACTCATCCGTTTCGCTTACATCGGCATTATACATACTTCTCACTATACCACATAACCGACCTCGACTTCTTCTGTAATTCGCTTACACGTCATACATTCTGCTTACACCTCTTCCTTCGTTCATTCATGCGTCTCCAGTAGTATTTCCTTAGAAACCATCAGGACACTTTTCTTTATATATAAAAAGATACATACATAGCTGAAGTCCCTGACGTTGGCCGGGCTTTATGCCACACATCACACCGGGTCATTTATTTGTATAAATATAGATAGTCGCTGAAGTCGGCGGTGTTGCCCAGGCTTTACGCAATGTTTTTCGAAATCAGATGTAGACCATAATTTTTTTCTAATTTTGATCGTCAACTGTTTTTTTTATCAAAAGTATTAAGATATTGTTTTAAGGGGTGGGGACAGTCAGCCCGCCCGCCCGCTACAAACAGACAGTCCCCTTTATATATGAGAAAAAATTTGTGAAGACTTGGCTTCATGGCTTGGCTTATTTCAGCATATCGATCGCCATACATTCCAATTGGTAGTGTATGGCGAGCGATATGCTGAAATACGCTAAGCCATGATGCGTATAGCATAATGTGTCGCCTACCTACAAGGGAAATTAATTAATGAGAAGATATTTCGAAGGGTGTTTATTAAAAATGAGGTTTAAAAGAAAGCCACAACCATAAATAACATAATTATCTTGACAGGTCGGCGCGTTGCGGTTGATGCTAAACACAACAGCGTGACTACAAGGTAATTAAGGCTTTAATACCATCCTAAAAGTGACGGGCATAATCGAGATATTCATTTCGAAAAGTAAGTCGAGTGAATAATCGAGATATTCAAATGGTTAAAAAATAAAGTATGTATAATGTACAGAGACGAAAAATAGTCAACGCAATGAAAAAGCCATAACTTTTGCTTCCTTTTGTCGTTGCTTCATTGCTGAGAATCATGACCCCAACTCCAACTGTCCTGATGAACAAAGCTTCTACATTCCTCAAGGCGCGCCGACTTGACCAAGGATCAGTCGAATGCATAGGTGACCATCCCCTACTTCTTGCTTTTCACTTTATCGGAGTTGCCATGAACTTCTTCTGGTTCTAGCTCTCAGTTTAGTGAATGACCGGCGACGGTGTCCAAAATGTCTTAGTAAAGAGCATATTATATCTTTTTTTGCACAAGCAGCTCCATAATCTGTACAGTAACGATATTCATCATCAATGCACAGATAAAATTGTAAATCTGCACTGGATAATATTTAATGCCATCGTGATTTAACATGGCAGGAGTTGTCTGCCTGACGACTTTCCCAAGCAAGTGTTGTCTCTGTTGAACACTGTCATGGAATTTATACACCGTGTGCCACTTTCATACCGCGAAACTTTGGAGAGTTACGATAAACTTCATATTTTTGTGAGGTTTTAAAGCGTTCGTATAAACACACCTTTATAATTATTATTTCTTCCCGCTCAGTTAGCTGTTCTATTTAAGAGTCGAAATATTACGAGGGCCATTTTGTTATTCGAACACACGCCGGCCGGCGTGGTCTAGTGGTATACGCTTTTGACTACAGATCCGAAGGTCGCAGGTTCGAACCCGGCGTGCGAAAATAAATTTTATTTGATTAATTTGTGTTATTTCACAATTAATTAATTTAAATAATATATACTCTATTTGCGGCACGTTCCAGAGTGGAAGATACTCTCAGTATCGCCCTGGTGTAAGACCACCATTCAGAATTGAAACGTTGCTTGAAATGGCTTTAGCCGTGTTTGGTGACCAGATCTGAATAGCCAGATACTTCCCCACCTTCCTCTTCCCCATCTCCCTCCACTGCCCAATACCCTCAGCCTCACAACATACCCCAATTGGGGATGCCATAGTCTCACTGGCTCCAGGCGGGAGCAGTTGGGACTCTTGTGCGGTATAACTGTAAAAAAAAAAAAAAAAAAAAAAAATAAAAAAAAAAAAATAAAAAAAAAAAAAAATAAAAAAATAAAACATGCATTACTCGCAAAATTAAAGTTACGATTATGCTGGAATGTAATGTTAGGATTAGACCCCTAAAGTATCGCGGTTCGCTCATGCGTTGAATACAAATAGGATAATATGATGTAAATTAAGAATACGAAAATTTCACCTTATAAAACAGCCAGGAAAAGCTACATAGTTGAATATCCGATAATTATTCGATCCAAAACGATTAATTCGAAAGACTCCGTTATGCCCATCACTAGCACTAGCACTTACGCCGTAGCACTTTCACAGTACATCCACATACACATACTACTCATACGTCGCAGATCTTACATACATAACTTAAATCAGTCAGATTTTCACGGCCACTTCTAAATAATTATGTGATTGTCATTCGCGGTTTAGGAGATATAACAAAATAAACCTACTGCGTATTGCCTACAGATATCATTGATAAAGAATATCTTATGGTACGTATACATTTGCGAACCGAAACGCGAACTGTACTACGAATTACGGGAAAGGAAAGAATCAACTGCCAGCGGCGTTTCATTTGCGGTTGCTTCGTTTCTTTCCAATAAGTTGAGGATAAGTTGAGGTTCAGTTCGGCAGTTCGGCTCGCAGATGTATACGTAGCATTAGGTACTGCGTTACCAATTGAAGGTGTGCCCTCTTTCGTAAACTAAATATTTATATAAAAGCGTCCAAACAAAATACATTATATGCAATTTGCCTGGAAATCTCAAATAAATGTGTTTTAGTTACAAGCAACAATTTAAATTTTTCTACTGAAACTCTGTGCATGCAAACAAAGGGAAATGTTACAATAGGCAAAACAAAGTCACGACAAAGCAGTTCGAAGATTTTACTTCGTTTAATAATAATTTTTAAATAATGTGATTTATATTTTAACGATGAATTATGAAGAAAAAAGAATCATCAGTTATGGCTTTCCGTAACGTGTTTTTGTATGAATCAACGGAATTTTAAAATATGTCAAAGTTGTGGATTTTACTAGTTTCATTGATTCTCGTAATAATATTATTAATCAGTGTTATTTGAGTGTATATTTTTCCAAAACAAATCAAAATTGCTGGAAAATTAATGTGTAATGTATAGTATGAACCTATTTACTTACTTATTGTCTAAAAAAATGTCTTTTGAAAAATATGGTCAAATCAATTATTAATCGTATTTTGCTTTCAAATTCAAAATAGTTAAGTCTCAGCTAATAGCCATTTTAAAAGCTTGGTGGCTTGCGGTAACATAATGTCTTGTTAGAATTTTTCACCGTTTTTTTTAAATATACGTGTTGGTTGAAAGTCAATTTGCTGTCAAATAGAATTCCAAGGTTTTTAATTAAAGCAGTTGTTTTCTATTTTCGTAGCCTGTATACTGCACGATAAATCATATTGTCTTATGTTACAAGTAAAGGAAGTTGCTTTGCACTCTAATTTTCCGCGCGCCGCAGAGAAATAGTGTCTACGGCCTTAAGACTGTCTTCTTCTGATTCGATGGCTTCGTAAAGTTTTAAATAATCGTCGGAAAGTGAATATTTGCATTAAATACGAAACGTTAAGCCATTAATGAAAATTGTAAGCAGTAAGGGTCCGAAATGAGACCCTTGAGGAACATTATGGATAACAATTGAATCCGTTGATCGTTACTAATTGACTCACATGTGACAAATATGAGATCCAGCCATCCAAGAAGGTTCCCATGGATACGGATGTTATCTAACTTTTTTAACAGAATTCTGTAAAGATGAATACGACCTGTGTATTAGAATTTCTGCAAAGCATAGCTAGCATATTCTAGAAAGTTCGTAAGGACCTCTTTGCAAATTAATAATACCTTTCTCAATTTAAGGAAAACTAGTACATACCTATAAACAAAGTTCTTTTGTTTTTCTTTCAAATATTCAATAATATTACTATTCAATTTATAAGAAAGAGATTATGTCTACAAATTCTGCTGTGTAATTGTTATTACGCGTGACAGCTGTTTCGTCTTACAGACTGTGGGGAAGCAACTTTATGATATTTATAGTAAAAATGAACTTACTTTTATTTTTTATTTCTTTTGGACTTATTTATTTTCTAGTAAAAAAATGAAATTGTCAATGGTTTTTAATTATCCTTTAAAGTTTCCTATTTATTGCATTGTTTAAATTTGACTAAAGGTATGTTTCCGAATTAATAATTTGGATGTCTTCTTCCCGGCATACTTATTATACGAACTTTTCTATCGGCTTTTTCTATCGGCTTAAACATATCTAGGAGTGGCGAGCGAATTATATTCTTCTGTTTATTGATTAAACTACTTCACAGACGTTATGCAGTGCATTTATTATCGTTGATTGAGTGTTTCTTTCTAGATAAATACTTAAATAATAAGTTTTAAAATAAGGTTTGAAAATATTTCTGGACATTTAATTTTGCCTTTTATAATTAAAAAAAATAATTTATGAGAAGGGAAAAAAGGCACTTAAAAATGTTTTCATATTTAGATTCACGGTTATAGTATAGTTCACAGTAACAATAACCCTCAAAACGTTATAAGTTATAATGCGAGTATCTGCTAATTTCTGAGTCTTAAATTTCGAATTTAAATTCTTAGAACATATTACTAAAAATTAGAACATATTTTCGCTATCGAGACCATTATAGAGAAGTATGATATTCGCCACCCCAGAACAGGCTCAGCCTAGTGAGGTGGATTATACCAAAAAAAATGTATGTGAATTTATTGGTTAATAAATATAAAAAAAAAATAAAAAAATAAATGTAGGTATCTACCGTAAAATAAGTACTTTGTATGCTTTATTATGAATTATGGTCAAGCAAGGTCATTTCCGATTTTAACGGGTTTTTGTTCATTTATAAAATAGTGTTTGTTTATAAATAACATAAATAAAGTTGTACCTGATAATACTAATTTACACAAAAATTATATTAACTCATCTGTTTAAAAATAAAACACATGCATAATATTATGAAAATACCCAAAATATTGTAAACACGAGGCACAAAACCAAAGAACTTATACAAACACATAAAACAAACACAACATTTGGTAAAAGAAATTTCAAATACATTGCGTCTAAAATATACAATAAACTACCTGAAAAAACAAGAAAATCGAATAACATTAACAAATTTAAAATCCTGATCAAACAATGGATCATCGAAAAAGGTCGTGCAATAATTAGTCACCTCACTCAAATATAATCCTCTATCTCATTATTGTTACCACTACCTACCAACCTGAAAATTTTTGTCAAATATTTTTGCTTTATTGAAAAATGTACTTTATAACAATATTATAAAATATTTGTAAACTAGTCTGTCTCGGCACAGGATTTCCTAGTGAGACAGGCAAAGCCAAAAAAATATATGTAAACCTTTTTATATAGATGCACCTAATAAATAAAAAAATTACAATGAAAGTTGAAGAAATGCTGCGGAGGAAATGACAGCGTTATAAAAACTATATCGCACCGTTTCTATTAAATGGGCTTTATTTTCACAATGCAATGGGTACAGAAAAACAGAATAAACAGAATCTTCTCTCACAAACACATTGAAACATGCGCTCTTTAAAAATAACTCCCTCTACCTACTTGTCTATGTTATGTTAGGTGTGTTTGTGTGATTTAACTACATATTATTGCTACACTTGTTAATTATATTCAAGATTTCAGCTTTTGTGAAATTGGGTTTTGGGATTAGTCTTTCGGGATTTCGTTGTCCTTCATTATCACGACCTGAGTCCAATGTGCGAAAGATGGCATAAGCTGTTCAATGTAAAATGTGGGTACTTACTTTTATAAAAGACCACGAAATTTACTAAAATTAGAAATAGGTTCCTACCTACCACCTTTAAAGCTTAAGTCACAAAATATAGATTCTAGATTATAAAATGAACCATTGGCGTTATTAAAGGACTTCAAAGGCAAATAATAATACGGAGTATAAGATTGGTCAATAAAGGTAACATAAATATTAAAGTGTGTGAAATGAAACAGGTGAAGATGTGGGCTGCGATTGAATCGGGAGGATTTCTAACCGAATCAAAGGATATGAAATGAAAAGATTTGTTATCATTTGCCATAGTAACCAACTGCCCCTCTACTTTCCTCCACAGCAGAGGCGGATTGGCTAAATACATTCCACAGAGAAAGGGATTCGGATTGATTTACTATTTCAAAGTCTATTTGATATTCGGTGATTTTCTGTAGGTGTACTGGTGAATATACGAGTAAAACACCAGACCGATGACTGAAAATCGATCCTGTTAAAAAATTGACAGTATGCCAACTTCCTGATAAAATATTAGTCATTCAGAATATATCAAGAACACTTGTTCTTTTCCTAATATATATCATGACGGAATGTGACAATATCGGTTTAACTTGATCATACGATGTACGTAGGACCGGTTCTAAAGTAGGTACTTACCCTTATATGAAATATTATATAAGTAGGCGACCCTGGAATGTAGTACCTATACCTTCGCAGCACCACAGAAATTGGACCTAGTGGGCAATATCATGGCACAGAGAAGTTAGTACTAGTTACGAAAACAGGACTGTGTTTTTTAAAGTTAGATACATAATAAAAATATTATATTAACCCAACATTTTGTTAAATATGATGTTTACACAAACTGCAGTACTTCGTTTATCACCAAATTCATAAAATGAGCGTTTCATAAAGCAGAAAAAATGCGCCACATGCAAAAATCTTAATTTGTATAATGGCGTCAAATTATTTATTACTTGGTTGATTTAATTGCTCATCTCGACATAGGAATTTCCTAATGAGATATGAGCGACGGAGGATTCTATTGTAATGTACCATTTTATGAATGAATAAATAAAGTAGCATGAAGTAATTTGCAAGTTACAGTTCATTATTTGTGTAATTCTCTTCGAGAAAGTTATAATCATAAATTTCATTGGATTAAATCTGAAATAAATACGAAAAAAATGTGCATCGTTTATTTATTAAATTCCTGTTAAAAACGGGATAACAAGCTGTTTCTTAATAAACTTTTAGTACATTGACAATACATCGGAACGCTTGTTGGAACAATGACGAAATGCGAAAATATTAGAATCTTTATGAACACGTGTTCCGACATCACCATAACACATTCAGTTTTTACTGATATTTTTTTAGAAAACCTGTCAATTAATTCGTTAAAGGACTGCAGTCCCGTTTTTATCCGAAATGCGAATAATATGAAGAGATTCTCTATAAATTGGCAATATATTATATAAGTAAGTTTTATCCGTGTGTAGGTATCAATTTGGAAAAAAAAATCTTCCGAAAAGCTACTAATGCTCATTGATGTATAACGAATAACTGTAATTTTTAAAATTACCAGGATATTCCTCAAGATATTTTGTACGAAATAACTTAAGACGATTTACGTGAAAATTCTAATACGATAACAATATAATAACATCGAACAGTAAGTAGTGATATTGTATGAGATCTTCCCTCTAACGCCTTTGGGAGATATAATCTGAAAATCTTTGGTAATCCTTTTCCAAAACTGCTGTTGGAAGGAATGGCAGAGGAGAAGAAGTCTAATCTTCGCTTCCATAATAACGTACATATTAGGAAATGTTTTCAAAAGAAATTATAGGTGTTTAATAGTTAATACATAAACTAAACTTTAATGTAACCCTCTCAAAAATATAATACGATGTATTTCTATAAATCCTAGCCATAGTTTTTGGTAATAGACATATCTTTAACTACAAATAATTGACGGTGGGAAACGGTGGAAAAAAATAGTATCCTACTTAAATTCAAAATTATCCCAATTCCTACTATTATTAACCAGCTTTTCATAAATCCAACAAATATAATAAAAATTATATTATATTTAATAACAAGGAAAGGGATGATATTTTAAACAAATCGTAGGGCTACCAAATTAATTCGTAACGTTGCAAATATTTGTTGATAGGAAAAACTTCTAGAAATTTTATCATTAGAATCAAAGAGCACCTGATGAGGTGTTCAAATAATTATTATTATTCTTAAGTCGCCAACCATAATTTGGAAACAAATCAATATTTAGTGCTTACATTTTACAATTAGATAATTTTTTAATTTCAAGAACAAGAAAATGTGTTAATAGTAAATGAAATATTATTAAAAATTAAATCATTTTTACTAACAGCCACCTCCTAAATTAATACCTAATTAGTTACCCCCTCCCTCTAATCCTTTCCCACCACGTACAGTACTGATTTTGTATAGTACGTCAAAATAGCGTGTCATTTTAATATTTAGTATATACTTTATGTCTTGATAAAGAAACCATTGGTTCTGAAACATGTTGAATCTTACCATTAAAGACAGTTGTTAAAAATAAGTTTCATTATTATTTAATAATAATTTAGATCCATTACTCCACGGAGCCGTTTATCGCACAGAAACGTAAAATGCCTTAAATTGTCTCAAGTATCCTTCCGTTTGGGCGGTTTGAGCAGATGAATATTGGATTGCAAGCAAACACAGCGCAGGCACCATTGTCACCGCGGAGGGCGGGACGGCGGGGGAGCAGAGGCGGGAGGGTGTTTGTCGCTTCGCGCCTTCGGGGGCTGGAGCCGCCCAAGGAAGCGTTTAGTAACCGGGGGCTTCAAATAGAAGACTATAACTATTTATTATTATTCAATTTTATTAGAATTACTTTCAAATGTTATACCCATCAATGTAATCTATGATTAAAGAAGAAGATAAAATTATTAAATCTAAACGCAACAGAACAACACACAGATAAATAAAAGGGTAACTGGGAATCGAACACAGGATCTCAGTAAAATAATTAATTCCAAATGGCCGAGTAGGTTAAGGCGTTGTCCCTGTAAGACAGAGATCCTGGCTTCGATTCCCAGTTACTTTAAAGTTTTTAGTTTTCTGTGTCTTGTTCTGTTTCATAATTCGATTTCAATTTATTTCAAAGAATAATTAATATCGTTGTTATAATTTTTTATGGAAATTGGTCAGACGGAGAAAAGGTATTTCGTAAAAATATATTGGTGTTATTTGTTTGGTTAAAATGTAGATTCTATAATCGATTTAATAATATGAACATTTTGACTCACTTTCAATCTCAAAATGCGTATACCTACTTTACAAAAGATCAAACTGAAAACCGTTTATTCCAAGTATTACTTTGATTTTTTTGAATATTGTTATTTATTAAAAATAATAAGAATTCTGAAAGCCTTACTTGATAAACAACTGTTTATTTGAAAACCTTACTTATAGAAACGTGAAATAGAAACTGACCAAAAATAGTTCATGGAAAGATATATGTACATTGTTTATACAGCCAAAAAGGGTCGTTTATGGGGTACATAAACTGAAATTTCACAATATTTCCAAGGTATTGGAATTGATAAATTCTTTTTGAAGTTCTCGTAAAAAAATGTAATTTAAAAAACCAGATAAAGTTACTGCATAGATTACTACATATTTAATATATATAATATAAATTAATATATTTTAATTTCAAATGTGAAAAAAACCACACATATTTTTACTTTGAACGTCGAAACATTGTAGTTTTTATTATAAAAAACACTTTCCTTTTATTTATAAAAACTCGAAGAAAATTGTCATTTCACATTCTATTTTGTTTATACAATAAAAAAATATTATAATAATTCCCAGAGAATAACCAACAAAGAAACATTATATTTTGGATTCATTGTTTGCCCATTATAAAGGTAAATTTCTCAGATTTATATTTACCTACCCCTGTATAAAGCGTTTATGTTGTCAAATTCACCACTTTCATGGAATTCTTAACAAATTCACGCGGTAACAGTCAGTATCTTATTAAGTATATTTTTATAATCAGTAATTCATACAGTTAAAAGAGAAACAGAGACAAAATAGTATAATAAAGCCAGAAATTGAACTCGTTGCAATCGTGCATTCGTAGCTATTATTTATGTACTTATATGCGAAACTAGATCACTTTTAAATGTTGAAATAGAAGCAATGTTGTAAATATTGATTTAGTCTTGTTTACATAAATTAACTTGATAAACATTTTCATTTGATAAATACCACCGGCATCGAGATAAGAAGATAATATTTTTCCGAGAAGAAAATATCTCAAATGTTATAATCTGTGAGATTATTATGAAGTTCCGAGAAAAAGTTTCCAAAAATAATCTATATTTGAAATTTTTAAGAATAGTGGTGTAGTGGCCGATAGCGTCACAATATTTGTTTCCGTTAAATACAAAATATCATAGCTCGTGATTGAAGTAATAGTACGGTATTACAGCGTGAGGAGGTGCTAACCCTGTGGCCATTGATCCTATCTTCAAGCACAGAACTATAACTAAAACAACTTTTAGCCAAATAAATTTTAGGTACTTTGCAACAAAGCAAATTATTCTAAATACCTATAAATAAGACACCAAGTCTTGGGTCATTAGCCAATACAGACCATCAACGATTTTAATAAAAACATGTTTAAAGTTATGTTTTTTTCAATGGTATGTACGATGTATTTTATTTTAACCTAATATTGTGTCGTTATTTTTTATGTAAACTGCGGTGACCGGGTATCTCATCAAAATGACAGTTTAACACACCTACAAAAAGTGATATAAAGTGATGAAACAAAAACTAAGTTAAATAGGTAACCATTTAACCTAGTTTTTGTTTCATCACTTTTAATGACTCTGTATCACTTTTTAAAGGTGTGTTTAGTTGTCATTTTGATAAAATATCATGGAACCAATGAAACAAACAAAAAAAACATCAATGGAACATTGTCGCCATAAACACGATTCTAATTTTAAAAGGAATTTTTCATTGAACTAGGTCCAGTGGACATACTTTAGCGTGCCGTTCATATAGCTATTTCATTCGTAGACACATATTTTTTGAATGGCTATCATTTTCATGAGCGGTGCTTTATTTTTTTGCTCGCTTAGTATAAATATAACGTGTTTTGCATTTTTCTAACGTCATCATTGGATAGGCGTCGTAATTTTTCAAGATTACTGACATTCGTAAGATAAATTGAAAGGAAATGATCCTGAGGCAAATATAAATATTTTTTATAAATTCTTTCAGCTTCACAAATCGTACAATTTCTCTCGGATGTGCGCTAGTAATAATAATAATGAATGACAAGTGATTAATTTGATACAACGAGCCCCAGAATTGCTTGGCATTCTTGTCACAACCGAGCCTAAGCTGCGGGAACACGATAGAGATGCGATTACCACATCTCGCCTGGGCAGTTCCCTATTGCGCCATTACAACAGCTTTGCGATGGCGGCAATTTGACGATAAATATTTATTCAGTTATGAGGGCTTTTCATCATGGACAGTTTTCCATCCAATTGGGGAAAAAATAAACAGACAAATTCATGGACGAGTAATTTTGTATCAAGTATATACTATTTAATTCGAAGATGAGTATTATGTAAACAATGCTTATTAAATAATATACTGTTCATTCGACAATCAACCTCAAATTTATAATAGTTAAAAATGTTTATTGCTGAACGAATTAGTCATTTGTTAAACTAATAGAGCATTTGATTAGGTAGTTGAAGGTGCCGGGTTCAATAATAATATTATAGTGATACTATTATTATGAGCCCATTGTGAACTCTCATGAACCTTTAAATTCAATGCCTTTCAATGATACCTTCGCGCATTGCCTAAATCTTTTTTATATATATTAAAAATAATTCAAATGAAATAACATATATATATATATATATATATATATAATTATTCTACTCACTTATATGTTTATTTATAAAAGGCAGTATAGCCGTATATGTATTTAAAATAAAAAAATAAAATAAAAATAAAATAAATAAAATTGTAATTATTGGCACAATAATTTATTGTTGGCTCTACGTCCCTTTTCTTGGAAGAGTGATGATTTTGTGATCGAACCAATTGAATAAGTTGTTCCAATTTAATTTCTTATTATTTTATTTCTGCTATTTATTTTTTTTACATGAATAAATACGTGTATTTAAATTGTGAAAAGGTTAAAGATTATAAGGTACGGGTATTTTTTTATAGTGGAGCTTTACTTCATTGTAAATTCACTATATTTATAGATATTCTGTGGAAGCATTTGAATATCCTTTAGACTTTCCTAATCCTAACGTTGACATTATCTGGATAAAAACATATGAATTATTTTATTAATTTGTAGTAAGTCCACCTTTTAAAATCCCACCCCATTAGGCTAATACCCCGAAACGCCAATAGTTGGCGGGAATGTTCCAATCCACTGAAGCACCCCGGCTTAGCGTTAGTGACGTCACAGCGCCTGACGTTGAAACCATCCCGCCACGCATTACATCCACCGTGAAAATTTTGTGGGCATTGGGTGTTGGGTTTGGTTACACGTCACCACAGAACACACTACCTCAAGTAGGTGCACCTACCTACCTTTGTTGTTAATTATCCCTGGGGATTTTTGTTTTATATGCATTATTACTATAATTCTCAAAGTCTACCAGTCTCAACTCGATGCAATAAAAAGAAGAAAAACTTTTTTCTTTGAGGAATAACACTTTCAACACTTTTTTCTTGAATTGGTGTGCAGGTATTTTTTAATCCCCATAAAAAATCAGCTGAAATTTTGGCGACTATTTTCAGTTCCTATTTCGAGCTATGAACCTTAATTATCCAACCAAAATACCGAATACACTACTTAAAAAAATTTTAAAATCCTATATATATAATATATATTGTCAGCACAAATCTTTTCAGATTGTATAAGATGTTAAAACAGTCTCAAGAATATTCAAAGAATACAACATGGAAAAAAAAGGAAAGAAAATAAAAATAAATTTTGTGTTGCGACTGAGTAAAAATTTTTAGTTACATATAAATACATATTTTTTTAAATATTCCCACCATATACATAAGTTAACAACTAAAAACGTTCAAACTTTATATTATAATAATTTGAATTGAATCATTTGGTGTCCATGAGCTAATACACCGTCAGGTGTTGTCAAAACGCCGGCCTCATAAAATAAAGAAGAACACTTCATTATACGTCTGGCCTACTAAATACGTCAGGAAAGGGTCTGTTTTTGGTCATATCATGCTAGTAAAACGTCAGGAAGGGGTATTTTTTGGTAATGTATAGTCTAGTATGTCTAGTAAAACGTCAGAAAAAATGTTTTTTTAGTCATGTCGTGCTAGTAAAACGTCAGGAAAATGTGTTTCTGGTCATTTCATGTTAGTAAAATATTTTTACATTACAAGAAGAAAAAATTATATTAAAAAATTCTATTCGCCGTACACTCTCATCACTAAACAATATTTGGATTGTATGTTTCCCCCATTAAGAGGAAGCTACAAGCCAAAAATGTGTATATTCTCGGTATACCTTATATCGTAGGTAATAGGCATTACAATCGCTTGACAAAAGGAGTCTAGAAACGTTCCATTTCAAGCAAAAAACTGTTTTTTCTTATTTTGTAAATAATATTATAAGAAAGCAAAAAAGTTAATCAAGTAAAACTGTTACAGATAATCTTAGGTATAATACTGTATTTTTTAAAAGTTGTTTCTTTTTTGCGTTCATACATTTCCATTGAAAAAAAAAATTTAGTAGTTTGCATTTATATTTTGGTAAGTAATTTATTTTTTTATTTGTATTCTACTCAAGCGAAGTGATATGAAAACCTTTAATTTATCTAAAGCATATTTTTAGTATTCATAATGTACCTACACCAAATTCGTTATAAAGATTAATCAAAATAGTGATTTGGCATTAAGCTTCGCCTTAAGGCCGAGTTTACCCCGACTACATTTGCTCCATTGAAAAGTGAATAATGAGGACTGTGGAGAATTGAAACCATTTAAATAACGTTCATTTATATAACAGGATATGTGCTACTTTTACATGACAAACTAAATGCATTAATTTTGAACGCTACTTTAAATGACTTTTATGGGTAAAATGCTAACTAACACTCATTTTTTTATTAAATTTTATATGTTTTTGGACAAGATTATAAAAAGAGCCCACTATGAATAAAATATTTAAATGTTGAAACAATATGTAGTGTCTGAATTGAAAAATGACAAAAAATTTTATATTGCTGTAACCAATAATTTTATCTAGGAACCTTTCACTTATCACTTGTTGACTTGTCCGCGGCTTTTCATTGTGAACACAAACAAACAATATACCAAATAAATTGAAATACGTACTCGTAGATACGGCAGGTCAACGGGTAGCCTAAGTTGGTCAATGACTATAACTTTTACCTGATCCTAGGACTGTCCCCGAATTGAAATCCTGATCGCAGATATATCTAACATTTCTGGTAATAAAATATATTTAACACAGGTACGTTACCAATAATTTTGTATTTACATTTCTTTAAAATAACAATTATATAATTACTGGAGCCTGACATTTGATTCACTATTGTTTGTAAAAAACAATAACGTAACACGATAAAAAACAGCATTAATGTTTTACTGAGGATTGTACCTTCCTTCCCAAGGACTGGAGTCAACCACGCTAACAGCCTCGCGAAATGTCGATCGGGTAAGACCGACATTCATTTCGTATATTAACTGCTGTGAAGTCATTCATTTTCAACGTATATGTCCGCGTGTGTTTACGTGATAGCCCAAAAAGTTTATAGAATGCACTGTGACAACGAGTCTATCTGCCGAGTTTCAGCTTGATCGGATGTCGGGAAGTGGGATAATTTCCACTTTCAAGATTTGCATTTATTCATTTCCGGAAACAAAAGTGAAATTCGAATAGATGTTTTTACGTTATTAAAAACTTCGTTTTTTAATATTATTTTCTTTATAAATAAATAATCTACTGCCTATTTTTACAATACATAAAAAGCCTTTTGTTAAATAAGTACCTCACGCATCCCCTTATACTAATCACCAATATTGTAAACATTAGTGTTAATAATATGAACATGACCCACTTTAATATGTTATATCCCTCTGCGTGACCATTAAACAGCCTGAAAGCTTTATCCGATCCCAATAATGAATGGCGAACATCCCTCGTGATCCGCTAATGAAGGGTGCAGGACCCTAATCGCAGGTGAGCGTGAGGGACGGGGTAGGCAGAGTAGGTTCATCTCGCATGCACGCTGCACGCTGCACGCATACGAGAGGGATGATGGATCCACCCCGCGTGACAGATCCTAACAATCAATATAGCTTAGCATTAGACACATAACTGCACGTGCGCTGATGCGTCAGATTTACCCCTACGTCGCGGTCGTTTTATTCCTCCCGGCTGCACCAGTATGCGTCTTGACTGCTTAATTTACAACAATTATTTTAATGAATATTTATTTTAGATTATATCAGATTTATTTTGGGGAACCACTGGAGTTAACATCAACGATTTTCCGTAATTAATTTATTTAAGTATACTGGTCACCAAACACAGCGAAAGCCGGTGATTTTGCACAAAAACGGGGATATACAAATCATCAAAATATTATTAAAGCCATTTCGAGCAAACTTTCAATTATGAATGGTGGTCTTATACCAGGGCGATACTGAGAGTATCTTCTACTCTGGAACGTGCCGCAACTATACTATATATTATTTTTAATGAGTAAATTGTTAAATAACCTAAATTATTCAAATAAAATTTACTTGCGCATGCCGGGATTTGATCCCGCGACCTCCAACTTGCTAGTCGAGGTTCTTAATCCTCAACAACCACGGAGGCCATCAATTTGTGATTTCTGATTTCCAAGAAACGTGAGATTAAACAGCAGTAGGGAAATGGGTAAAGGAAGAAAACCTAATATATGTTTTTTTTAATTTTCGGTGCTCGATTTATTTTATTTTTTATTCATGTTATATACTGGTGTATCAGCAAGTACCGAAAGATGTTAACAGATATTAGTTATAATTAGGAACTATTTCAGTCATTATGTAATATACGGGTGTATCAGCAAGTACCCGAAAGGTGTTAACAGATATTAGTTATAATTAGGAACTATTTCATTCATCATGTAATATACGCGTGTATCAGCAAGTACCCGAAAGATATTAACAGATATTAGTTATAATTAGGAACTATTTCATTCATTATGTAATATACGGGTGTATCAGCAAGTACCCGAAAGATATTAGTTATAATTAGGAACTACGTATTTCATCGCTTTAACTCACTTTCCAAAAGTGTACTGTTTTGTCACTGTTCTGTTTTAGTAAAGTAACCATTTATGTGGGTACTTCTACCTATTTTTTGTAAGGTTCATCAAACCAATCAACATCACCCATATTGACAGCGCCCGAAGATTAAATTAACATCCGCATGTACAATTAATGCTTACCGTGGGGATCGAACCCGCTACCTCCCAACACACAGTCAAATTAATCGGACTGCATTCAATAATAAAAAATAATGCAATTTCAATACGATTTTTAAATTTGTTCATATATATGATTTACATTTTTTTTCGTGAATGAATGAATGAATGCAAATCTTGGAAGTGGAAATGAAATCATTTCCCGATATCCGATAAAGCTAAAACTAGGCAGATATATATAGAAAGATATATATATACATTGTCGATGACAGTGCATTCTATCAACCAATCAAGCATACACACACGCATTTCTCTGAAATTGGATAGCATTAAAGCAGTTAATATACGAAATAAATATCGGTCCTATCCAATCAGGATTTGGCTCCTTGGGGAGGAAGGTTCAATCATCAGTTAAAACAAAAACAACAAAAAAGTACATGTAGTAAAGATAACTTTACGGGTGGATTTTTGAAATTAATTTTATAACAAGTACACGTGCATTTCCTTCAATATTGGGGTTTACATGCAAATGATGGTATGATTGCTTCAATTCTTAAATACCCTTTTAAATCCTACCACAATCGCATCCCTTCTATAACAATACGTGAATGTCCCTCTGGCGTTTATTTAGTGGAGGGGTTTTAGGGGTATCGTGAAGTGTTATTTGTTAAGTAGGGATTAACATTGTGCATGAATCACGCGAACGCACATTTAATCGAATTGAAACTCTCAAGTATAATGAAACTATACTATCCCTTTGGCACATAGGCGAGTTAATCACACAAACATAAAAATATTTGAAAAAAAGCTTTTTAATAAGTAGTAATTGGAAAACAGAACATGTGTTAGTTTTTTTACGTGATATTTTGAGTTTAATTTTTTTTTTCTTCGAAGTAGCAGATTGGTATGAAAAACCAAAATGACGTCCTTTAAAATAACAAAGAATTAAAATAATATAAAAATGAGATATATTAGTATTAAACTCGCAACGCTGCCCACAGCCGATGGTACTTATGTACCTACCTTCCTTAATGTTATTATAAATAAATAGCATTTTTTACATTAACTGCATACAGGAGGTCCCGAGGAAAATAATTTCTAGTGTAGCTGAAAACTGGGTTTTTTAAATATTTGTTTCACTTGATCGCGCCATGTCTTTCTCGAGTGTCCTGGATGTTTTCTACCATTCACTTCCGCGTCATATATTCTCCCCACACATCTTTCTTCGGTCATTACATACTCCTAATTTGACCATACATAAGTATTTTGTTTCATTTGATTGTTACTTGTTACCCCGATTTTTTCTACCTTTCCTACTGTACACCATATTTTTTACTCTTATAAAAACATTTATCGACTTTAATTCGACTCGGTATGTCATTCCAGTGCCGAAGTAATGCGTTAAGTCTTCCTCGGGCGTCCCCGACTTTTTCGACCATTCACTACTGATTATAACATTTTTACTGTTAAAAAACAACATTTTATCGATAAAAATAACTTAGATTTGCCCAAAAATTATATTACATACCTAGTGAAAAGTGAAAGAGATCGTTCTATTTGGACTCTAACGGGACTTCGATCTACGTCACTAGCTTGCGAGTGGCTGGATGCGTTTTTTCCGAAAAGTGCCTGTATGAGGAACTTTTACGAACTACCTACGAACCTTGCCCACTGCCCACTGTACAAATAGATACCACTAGCTAAGTAGCTAGTAGCTACTTACTAGATATCAGTCTGGTGAGGTCTGATGGCAGATTGACAGGACAACACAACTCAGGTAATTGGTGTGGGAACATCGCGGTGAGGATATTCGGTCGATTGAGCAAACTGGGATTCCCCGACATCTGGCGCTCGACCCAACGCGACGCATCCTGCAATTAGTTAGTGGGACATACGAGTACCTACTCTTTGGGCATATTGATAATAATGATCTATTTAAAAATATTATTAAAGTGACATGAACCGTACGGTAAACTAATCAAAGGTAAACACATTTACCAAATAATATATACCGGTGGAAATATTTGTCCGATTTATCATCTAAGATAATATTATCATAGAAGTAATTATATTTTTTGACGGTCCCCAAGCCAAATATTTCTTTTATGCCCTCATTAAAATAACTATATGGACAAAATGAAATCAGTTTACTAAAAATACAGGTACCTACAAAACTTTCATTTTTGATTATTTCTGTCTGAAAAAGGCTTTGATCTAAAATCTAAAATGAATGGATTTGTTCTGTAGGTAGGTACTAAAACATTGAAGTCGTCTACTACAACGAAATTTCATATTTTTTACAACGTAATAATATTCATTGGAGCATTTTTAGAAAAGAATTCTAAAAAAATTTATAATACCGAATAGTGCCGATGATATAAACCGTCGAAATGTTGATATTTGCGGCCGACTGACACAGGGTACATTCGCAGCGGTATTGCAACACTTTTATCCGACGTATGAATTATACCTAATGGTGTCTCGTGTGAAATCACAAGACACCATTGCATATTTTACCCAAGCTCGTAACTTCTTCATATTTAAAGGTATCTAAAACTGATTTTACTGTCGTTATCAACTTTGGTATTATATTATAGAGACATTATAGTTCTTTGATTTTATATGTAATTTATAATTGCGTATGTTTTCAATAAACCTACCTACTTCAACACTTCAGCACATTTTTGTAGCAAAAACGGGGATCGTAAATAAATTCGTGCAACATTGGCTTAGTTAGGTATAGGTAAAGTTATTATTTTGACCACGACATTTCTACCGAATTACACCCCAAGTAGGAAGACTCTAAGGACATAAGGATAAGGAGTCAGCAATAAGGAAGGACACGCGATCCTCGGGCGATGGGTGTCACTAATGAAATCCGGCGATATCTGTGAAAGGTTTCCCTGTACTACCTACACTTTACATTATCACTACTTGCACTTCACCCCAACTTCACTTCAGCGGGTGCTTCCTGTCCTAATCTCAGTTATATTGTTTCTTCCACTTTTCTGTTTTGTTCGCAGCAGGTGATTATGGTAATGAATATATTATGTATTAAATTACAATTTTACCAATCTTTATGAAAACGATATGTCGAGAAAGAACCGTTTAGGGTGGTAAAGTAAGGTCAAGTTATGGGAAAGCCTAACTGGTGTGATGGACGGTTAACCCTTTCAGTACCGCAATTTTTTTCTACATTTAGACCATATTTTATGCTTAATAACACCTTAAATAATTATTATAAAAAATTTGGCGCATACATATATTTTTTTTGTTACTAATTTAGTTTTTTTCTAATTTGTTTATTATATTAAAACCATGTATGATCGTGTGAGAAGTGTGGAGATCCGCAAAGAATGCAAAGCTGATGTAGGCATCATTAATAAGATTAAGAAAGGGACGCACAGATGGTTTGGGCATGAAGTGCGAATGAAAGAAGTGTAATTCACGTAAATGTGAAGAGTAGAAATAAGGAACGCCCAAGGAAGACATGACACAACCAAATAAACCGGACGCTTGAGTCAGGCACTGTCAAGAGTCAGAATATTAAAAGAGTGTGAATGAGACGATGTATGAATGTGAATGAGGCAAGGAGTGCGTACAAAGACCGAGTTGTTTGACGATCAGTCCTCTCTGCCTACGACCTCTGTTAGTTTCGGCCTCGAAGGGTTATTTTTTTATTAGCGAGAAAGAAAAAAAATATTTAAAAAAACAATTGTTTAATTTAAGAAATATTAATTTACAGTGATATAGTATAAATAAATATAAAAATAACATTAAAAAAAACATTAAAATAATATTGGATCCCAGTCCAAGCAAAACAACCGAAACGGAACTGTCATTATATTTACGGTATTAATTTGTCGATGGAATAAGGATTGCAACATTCGACCAAATTTCGGGGCGACTTGTTTCACAAAATCGAGAGATGTTAATTTTTTTCTTCGTGTTCCTGAGAAAGAACTCCAGTATTGAAAGGGTTAACTTTAGCTGAATATACATTTTAAATAATGACTAATATAATTTTTAAAACACCACCACCAAAAACTGAGCAACTGTCACCGAGACGTATAATAAAATTAGTGAACAGTGGTTAACCTGACTAATGCGCTGTCAAAAGCAAGTTGGTATTTCAATTAAGAAATTCTACACTTCTTCGTTGAAAAGTAATTTTTACCATTTTCAGGTTTTTAATTGACCTCTGCAAAGATAGATATAAAGGAAATATAGGGAAAAAATCGGTTAAATCGGGGGCATCGCATTTCAATAATTTTTGTCTTGAAATTATAGATCTAGGTACTATCTTCATCTAACAATTGCATTTGCATCACGAGCTTTGAAATATTCATTCAACTGTAAATAAATCAGTCAAACGTTCAAACAGTATTAAGAGTATTATTGATTATACAGGGTTTTCCAATAAGAGGTGTTATTTTGAATAGCCCGCTATTTCGGTAGATGTTACTTTTGAAGCTGTCATTTTTTGACTTTTGACAAGTAGAAACTACGTTATTAATAAAAATGGAACGATACACGCTTTAAGACGCCGCATTTTGCATTTTGAATTGTAAATCGGCAACGCCCACCTCTTTTAGTTTCATAAACTTCGTATAGAGTCACCATCGTCCTAATTATAAGAGAATTTATTTAGTTTGTTACATCTGTTGACGATAAAAGAAAACATTGAAACATGTATCTAAGATCAGAACCAATATGTCTCCATTATTAAACTTTTACACCAATACTAGCGACTTAAGTGAACGGACGCGCGCTGGAGTTAAAATGCCCATGATTCTCAAACTACGGATATTACGGATTTAATTAATTAAATATTTTTATATTAAATTAAAATAACACATTTAAAGATACATACTTTTGAAAAATGAATACATATTTAAAAATGTCTCCTATAAAGTCAAAAACAATTTAAAAAAAATGAATTAAGGTTTTTCTTATAAGATTTATGCATAAATATATTAAACCTACTTTTGTTTACATAACATACACGTATATTATATATACTTATAATAATTACATATATTAAAAATAATTTTTATTGTTTTAAGCTTTTTTATATCAACAGGGTTTGAACTCTAGGTTACTGCTAAGGACTTGTAAAACAGAAGACTTTTTGTAATTATTTATTTATTCATTTAAACAGTACAATAATTTTAAAGAGTTATCTAATATGTTTACATTATAACATTATGAACTACAATCTACCGTACTTTACCCCTATTACGACGTATATGTGCTGACGGAAAATCGGCTCTACTCGGAAATAAAATCAACAGAACTCGGACTTAAGGCAAAGCTTAATTAATGCTAAATAGTGATTTACCATTAATCTTTATAACGAATTAGTTTACATTATGTATACCAAATAATATGCTTTATATAAATTGATGCTTTTCCCTTGAGGAGAATTCAAATAAAAAAATTTATTTACTCCATATAAAATATAAATGTAAGCTACTAAAAATGTATTTATTCAATAAAAATGTATGAATGCACAAATGAATCAACTTTTGAAAAATAACATATTATGGGTAAGATTATCTGTGACAGTTTCCGTTGATTAATTTTTTGCGTACTTATAATTTTTTATACAAAATAAATAAAAAACACTTTTGCGCATGAAATCGAGCGTTTCTTGACTCCATTTTCCAAGCGATTTTAATGCCTATTACCTGTGTATTCGTCACGAAATAAGACAAACAAAGAATATACATATTTTTGGCTTGTAGCTTCCTCTTAAGACTCGGCATTCTGCATTCTGCATTTCGAATTGTAGATGAGCGACGCCCACCACTTTTACTTGTCATAGAGTTCGTATAGGGTTACCAATCCATTGAATTTTTTCCTATAGAACAATATTATTCCATAGAAAAATATCTATTTATCCTTTAGTTTATTAACTTATTTACCTTAAATCGACCTTAAAGCGTTGGAATATTGAAAAATTAACATTTTATTTTTTACTTGTACAATCACGCAAAATTACCTGCATCCTGTGTGGAGTTACGTAACAAAAACATCATCATCATTTAAGGTTAAACGCAACGCTTGTTATATTCTACGAGTTCATAGATGGCGTTAATTAAATAATTTTATTAAAATACGCTTTTGCAAAGTATTTCTTTACAATATTAAGAAAAATCATTTGTTTGCGCCCGCATATACGCAATATGAATATGAATAAATAGTTTTGTCTATATAAAAACTCAATTCTATCGAGAAAGGCATGGAAATACAATATTGGATTGAATAATCGGTACAATATTGTATTTGTGTGCCTTTCTCGAAAGAATTGAGTTTTTAAACGAACAAAACTATTGATTCATATTCATATTGCGTATATACGGGCGCAAACAAATGATTTTTCTTAATATTGTAAAGAAATACTTTGCAAAAGCGTATTTTAATAAAATTATTTAATTAACGCCATCTATGAACTCGTAGAATATAACAAGCGTTGCGTTTAACCTTAATGGCCAATACAAAACAAACTTACTCGGTTTTTCCAGTTATCAATGCATTAAATATGTCTTTAAATGGACGCATTCTAAAAAATAATATAAAATATAAAATTATAGAAACAACTGGAAAAAGTTGAATATGTTTTGTAATACAGAGTTGTCCCTTGAAGATAATTTCTAATACTCGATTTTTTGCTCTACTTCACTTTTTTTCTTTTTTAAATAAAAATTAAATTTCATAAAGATATTTGTAAATTTTATAAAAGTATACGTGATAGATAAATTTGAATTAAATATGTTATTCACTATATATTTTTTTTGTTTTAAACCACTTTATTTTGCTATATACGTCGACCGGTTTCGGTTGATCTCAACCTACTACTATTTCTAATGCTTTTAAATTATTAAGGCGTATTCCTATTTTATTTTTATGTATAATTTTGACTCCTGTATTTTTATCAAAAGTATGGTTAGTATTAATTAAATGTTCGGCAAAGTCTGAATAACCAGTATTTGTTTAACACCTGACGTGTTTTACTCTAATATTTCCAGAGTGGCAAAAAACGACTGCGGAATTCATTCAAGAAATAATCTCACAGTTTTAGAACAATCAGCTTACATCGCCTTGTGGCAAACGAATTTTTGGCAAATCGGTATATTTTTGTACAGAAGCCGCGGCCTTGGGACATTTAATTTATGTTTGTTAATTATTTTTCAATTTTGAAAAACAATATTATTTAACCGATAAATGCAATATTCACGTTAAATAAGCTATTCAAATATTTTAAATTAAATATTATTTACAGTAAATCACGTAATTTTAGATGCCAAAAATTCTGACACACGTCCACTACGCCTGCCGACTGCGCGGGACTGACGAATGTTTGAAATGGTCTTATGTAAATCAGAATGTTAGAGAGAGCGCGCTAATATTTAAAAGGATTGGAACGAACAGACGTAAGCGACTACTGTGAAAATATTTTATGAAACACGACTCATTTGAAATAAAGCAAAAATCTCTCTCCAATGTCTTTAGTTGCATTTAAACATACACTCTGAATTTTTTCGTGCTTATAACATATTAAATAACAGAACAAAACGTATTTTTAATAATTTTCGGAGCTTACTTTGCGATTTTTTTCTATCGAGGGAATTTCAAATAATTAACGTTTCGGCAAAACCAATGTATGGATATTATCTTCAAAAACAACATTTTTTTTTTTGGAACTCCAAGACTTAAGGAGTTAGCGAGAAACTTGATATAAAATCGGTAGAAATTGAAAATGCCGGGTCTTAACAACGCATTGAAATTATTAAAATTCACTTGAGTGAATCAAATGCAAATCATCTTGAGTGATGAGGCCCATTTCCACCTCGGTGGCTTCGTCAACAAGCAAAATTATCGCATCTGGGGCTCGGAAAACCCAAGAGTTATTGTTGAAAAGCCTCTCTATCCTCAACGTGTAACTGTTTGGTGCGGTTTATGGTCCGGCGGAGTCATTGGACCTTACTTTTTTGAAAATGAGGCTGGAGCAACAGTTACGGTGAATGGATTGCGCTATCGAGAGATGATTAATGATTTTTTATGACCGGAATTGGATGGTATTGATCTGGACAACGTATACTTTCAACAAGATGGCGCTACGTGCCACACAAGCAACGAAACCACTGATCTTTGTAATATTTTCACCCTTTCGCCATGCTTTTTATTATATTAAAACAATATAAAATTTTTCTTCTCTCTTGGCTATGACCGATATTTCTTTTTTTTCCTAAGGCTTTGCATATGTGTTCGCAGGGATGGAAAATTCCTCCCCTACAACACATAAGCCTCCATGAAAATTGGACCCTTCATTTCTTTGATAACTTCAGAAAGCTACTTAAAGCTCTCTTGTACTGTATATCTTTATAGACATATGTACTTAACTAATTAATACGTTATTTACGATATTGAACGCAAATATTATCGTATTTATATTGTAATTTAATTCCATCAAACGTTGTGTAATTTTTTGATTTATGATATAGGATTTTAATTACTTTCATTTTTGTGGTAACCCTTTTGATTCTGATCAAGGCGTTGAATTTCAAAATTGAATTGGTCTTTCCATTGCAAGTCTAAATTTAAATGATTTCACTAATTGAGCTAACTTTCCCTATGTAACTATTCTGATTCCCTGCACCCTAACGAAGTCTAAAATAATCGCTGGTAAAGGATGTTATACATGTTTATTTGGACAGGTAATCAAATATGACTCAAATGGTTAATTGTTAGTAAATTTGATTTTGGTAAACTCTTGTGTCTGGTTGGCGCCACTCCTTTATGATTTTGCTGCTATAAGGTACATGTAAAAATTGATTTAGTAGGTTAATGTAATTAGTTAAATGTATATTTGACGAACTCGGAATAGCCCTTTGCTTGCAAAATTTGGCTCCTATCCTCCTGCAAGTAAACGAGATGATCGTGAGTCAACGAGAAATCCGCACAATCTTTTGACACGGTTCATTGATTGGTGCCTAAGTCACCGCGTCCCAATGAACCTTCCACGTCATCATGCACTGCCTTCAAGTCTTCCCTCGGGTCCCGAAACTTCCAAATTCCTACTCCTCCTTGGACTACAATTTACTTAGGGCGAACCGGTTTCGTCCTATATACAATCATATACTCACGGTTGGTGTGGACTTACGGGTCGTGAATCCTCATTCCACGTTTAAGAGAAAATGCGAGAATGGTCCACAGACCTAAATGCAAGCTGTATGCAGGTCCACATTCTCCAGTAAACAGTACGTACGAATAAATATATGTATACATACGTTTTGGGAAAGGTTTATAACTTGCAATACAAGGCTATCTACCTCGCATTCCAAGCTCGGATCTCGCGCCAAGAACTCTGCGAAGCTCTAAGTTTGGTAACCGAATAAATACGTAATAATAAGGTGATACTAATAAATACTAGTAAAATAAGATCTTATTGATAGTTTGTTTTGGAGAGCTATCGAACTCCAGGCTTTTTGTTTGGTTTTGACGTTTTTATTTAAGAGAATCGTCATCTCTATTCTGTTTGGTTAATGGTCTTGTTATAGGAGCGACCACTGCCTCCTATTTGATGAACTGTATTTTTCTTTCCCCAGGATTCAACATTAGATTTAGTTCATCCTATCCCGTGATTTTTCAACTGTTTCATGTAATTGATTGCCACATAAGAGGGTACACTCCTCTGAACTGTCTCAGGCAACTGATGGGATCTATGCGAACACTCCATCAATGATACTCAAATGTTTCGTATAATATTTCGATATAAATCTTACTAACCCGTGATTTTTCAATTGTTGTTTGTGAATGATAGGTATTTGTGAGCACGCAGCTTCCAGCTATTTTAAGTAACTAATGAAACCTATGCGACTATCTAATCAATGATATTTAAATGTTTCATGAAATTATTCGATATAAATCTTGCTAACCCATGATTTTTCAATTGTTGTTTGTGAATGATAGGTATTTGTGAATGACCCATATCGCTGCACATTGCACAACGACATCCTGATTATTGTCTAGTTGCGGCCAAGGTCGTTTTCAAACTTGCGGTTGACACAGTCCTCCAGTGACTTTATTTGTAAACATTTAATGTAAACATCTCCTGACACACTAACCTAAATGTGAGATTTGTTTATTTAAGAAATATTTCTACCTCTTCCTATAATCCAGTTATGTTACCTTTTTTTGTGCATAGTTAATTAAAATATTTTTAATTCCTTTTTGAAGTTAAACTATTTATTTCATTACCCGAATTTAGTAAATTTACTAGAGGTTAAATGAAGAATAAATATAAATATATATTTAAGTACACATATCTCGATTGTCAAAATATGTTAAATAAGAGTACATATATTAATAAATAAATATAAAATATATGATTCTACATAATCTTGAATATTAATAAATAAATATTTTATTTTTTCAATAATATCGATATGTCCTCGGGTAGTTATTAAAAATCGCTACCATTTCGATGCTTCGATTAATAAGTAAAATACATATATATAAATACATTACTCATATATATATTCCTTATATACAATATACTACTTTATTTTTATATAGATAAATACATAATATACATATATTAATGTGTAATTCCTTTTGGTGTTTTATTTTAATTTTCAATTGATATACCTCCACCTCACAGTCCTTCTGTGCCTCCTGGGACCTGAAAATTATTTATAAAAGGAAAACTTACCCCCATCAAGATTTTTCCAGTTGGGTGCCACACAACAAAATCTTGTCGAAGAAAATCCTACCTAATTAATTGTATTTTTCAACTAATTTCAAAATAAATCTTTTCTACTATTTATTCCTATTTAATATTTTATTCTTGCTTGATTCATATAAATTAGCTGATATTTAATATTTTGTGATATAGATGTGCCGGGAAATTATAAATTATTTAGGTCGAACTATTTTTGTTATTTTCACTCTTTTTAATTTTTTTTTAATAAATTTATAAGAAAATTCATTCCGAATTGCGCAAACTTTTAATTATTTCGATTCTGAATAAATTAAATATCTGTTAAAACTTCCTTCTAAATTTCACTGTTTCCACCAATATTTTAAAGTATCTACAATTAATTTTTTTTTCGAACTGTTACTTTTAGAACAAAGGTTTGAGCGTTTATTATTGTTTCCTTTTTGTTTTTGTGTTTCTTTTCAACTAAGATGTCAGTATTTACTATTGATATTTTTAAACAAAATTGATACTAAATTATAATCTATTTTTAAATATCAATTCGCGAACACGTTCACTTTTTGCACTATTCACTTAACACTTTTAAGCACTGAATTTAAACTCTATCTATTTATTAACACTGTTTGATTAAATTAGACTGACTTATTAAAATTTCACTGATTTTAGTACTTGTACATTTCACTAAATTCTCTAAGTCCAGGGACTTATTTAAAAATTAACACTTGATTTTCCACTGTTAATCCTACCAAAGACGTAGTACTGCGGCGTATTCACCTTTTCAAAAAACCTCGACTGACTGTCCTCTGACTGATGTGCACCATCTTTTATACCCCTCTCAGGTTCCAAAAGACGTATCTGAATTTCTTTTGATGCTTAATTCTATCTCCTATCAACTCGTAAATTTGAATATCCCTGCCTCTAGTATCGATTGTGCCTACATACGATCTTCTGTTTTCCGGCTCTGGGCGTCAGTTAGTTTTTTCTCTCACGTCGCTAACTCGATAGGGTCCGAATCGGGTAAGCCTGCGTTCATTGCCCAGGCTTCCTTTGTCCCATGGTTCATACAAAATGTAGTTAAAATATCATGATTTTGCGTTCCTTTTTTTCTCAATTCGCGATAGGTCCGTCCTCAGTAACATATATATAGATCTCAATTTTATGCATGTTGTGCGAAAAATGATTAAATAGATGTCGAAATCTTTACTATGCATTTTTGAATTTCGATTTGTCTAAAATCTACTTAATTTTATTGTCTCCTATATGAGCTTTTCCATTTTCACCCGTACCTTCTCTCTTTATGTCGCAGATTTGAGTTTTTCCTTATTTTTTTGGATTTTCTTTTATTCGCGACGTTTTCCTGCACAATTTTCTTCTTTATCCTTATGTTATTTCTCATAACTCTATAACTAATTATATTCCAAGCCGTATTTATTAATTTTACGGATAACTTAGAATTGTATCGCTCTTCTCCACTTGGATCATTCCTTATCCCCGTTCCCTACCCTTTCCTTCCTCTTTTTCTCACTTTTCCCGATGTGTGTGGTCTCCAGGAAAATTTCATACTTCATTTATTATTAATTAATATATAGTTTTCCACACTTCCATGGGAGATATACCTTATTTGACTCTGGGATATCTGTCACTTTTATTGCCTTACTCGATCTCCGCCCCATCTTCTATCTCTTACATACAAGATTTCACATATATCATACGTCTGGACATCTTTTTACATCTCAAATTTATGTACTACGGCCGTAAATTTAATTTAATTTTAGAGCCATTAGTTTTAATCTATTTTGCTTTATCTAAATATTCCATAAGCCCTACGTTAAATTTTATTGGTTTTCTAATCGTTTATTACCTTAACGTAAACAAAAATCATGTTCGAATTTCGATTGTTTATCCTCTAAAATACACATGAGATCGTCAACCTTTTATCTTGTCTCATTTCTTCTGCAGTCTTGTGTAACTCTAATATCTATCTACCCTGATAATCATGTAAAATGCCTACGTTTCCTGAATTTAATCTATCGCTTTATGTTTAGCTTTATTGCCTTCCTATGGTACCCTATTTTCATGTCCCTAGGACCTTTGTAGCAGCTCAAAATCTCTGTATTATCCTTCCGTTCAGTCTCTGCATTGTTTCTAAAATGTCTATTTTAATGCGAGATTTTCATTCCCAAATTGATTTTCCAATATGTCCGCTTCATCTTAAATTGATAACGATTAGTTTCTAATGTCCCTAACACTTTCGTTTTCCTATATTACGACTTACATCGAACTCGACACCCTCCTTCTATCATAAATAATTGCACTAAAGTTGAAAATTCTGCCAGTAATTTCCCTAAGTTTTTCCGCCTTCTCTTATACTATTACGTTTATAATTTTTCCATTGCATTTTCGCGTGTGTGTTTTTCAACTTGTAAAATCTTCAAAGCACTCGATTTCTATGGTTCGCCATCTCCTAAATGTCTCAGTTATTGTAAACATTTCCTAGAGTTTGTCGCCTTGAACGTCGGTGTTTATACCATAGTGCGTTCACCTCTAATTTTTGTGGGAACGGAAATGTAATTAATTATCTATTTTATCGCCGGGTCCAAAGTTCATTCCTTTGTCTTCCGTAGACACACGCCTTTCCGTTCACTGATTGGTTATTCAAAATTTTATAGCTTTCGTTTAGATCTAATTGGTTAACACCCTTCAATATTTATTTTCAGGCCTAGGAAAAAGGGGATTCCTAGCCGTCCTAGACGATTTTACGACCTCTCTGCTTTCGTCCTAGAACCTCGATTTAATTCCAACTATTACAGGTGCCTACTGCAAACAAACTGGATTTACTTGAACTCAACAGATGTCGCTAGAATGACGGTTTTCATAAATAATTTGTATATTTTAAACCTCGAAGTGGGAAGCTATGGTTTGTCTGTTTTCCACTGTGATTTAAGCCTTTCATCACATCTTTTACGATTGAATATCAAAATAACACCTCTTATTGGAAAATCCTGTAGTTTTAAGTTTTCAATCGATTCAAGGAATGTCTATGAAAAGGAGGCGGTATGAATAAGTTTGGGAAACTACAACCAGTAGGTTTTTATGTGAATTTCGCACAAAACCGGAATCAGTGGGACTAATGGCATCCTTAATTTGAGTATGTTGCGAGGCTGAGAGAAGTGGGTAAGGGAAGGAGATAGGGAAGAAGAAGGTTGGGAAGTAACTGGCTATTCAGATCAAAGTCATTTTAAACTCCTTCCTTCTTCCACTCCAACTTCAACTTCTCAACTTCCTCTCCTCAAAGAGACCCTCCGCACAGCATCTCCAACGATGACAAATAGTCACTACATACGATCCGACTTTTCAATTTTCAATTCAATTTGTTTATTAATTTCAAAAACATTACAAAATTGTTCATTTCAATGCGTTTTTAAAATATTTTTATAATAAGAATTCTAAGATTAATATTTACAGTGTGTATATCAACCATGCCAGTGATAATAGAGCTTGCCTTTTAAAGGAAGCTTCATTGATTCAAAAATACTTAAAATACTTATTTTACTTGCAGAACCCAACATGGTAAACCGCCAACCGAATTATTATTATTCCGACAAAGGGAATAATAATATTAATTCTTATTGGAATAACTTTTGAAGGTTATACCCATCAATATTATATCATTGAAGAAGAAGATAATACTAATAAATCTTAAGGCCCCGTAGTAAGGTCCAAATATGGTTTGAAAGGGAGATATGTAAATACGAATGTTAAAGGGGAGCGCGCTAATATTAAAACAACGATAATAATTAAGCGAAAATGGTGAAAATATCTGATAAAACACGACTCGTTTGAAATAGAGCAAAAATCTCTCGACAAATGCTTTAGTTGCATTTAAAAATATACTATAAATTTTTCATGCCTAACACCATAGTAAATAAGAGAACAAAACTTGTTTTTATTAATTTTCGGAGCTTAATTTGCGATTTTTTTTCTATCGACGGAATTACATATAATTAACGTTTCTACATAAAAAATGTTTTTGGAACTTAAAACATAAAGAGGAAGAAAAACTTGTTATAAATCGGTAGAAATTTGGTATGCGGGGGCTTAAGACAGATTCTATATTCGATTCCCAGTTTTTTTGTGCCTTGTTCTGTTTCATGTTTTGTTTAGATTGATTATTATTATCTTCTTCAACGGAATACTAATAATTCAGTCGGCAGTTTTGTCTAGACACAAACCGACTTGCAGAAACCAGACATATTGGATTCTGCAAGTCGGATCGTGGAGTCGGACTGTGGAGTTAATGTAAAAAAAGCAATGTTTCGATTCGAGCGTTTTCCACATCCACATGTATGCCTAATCATCTATTTGTATATTCTATATTCCCGCCAGTGTCCCGGCGGAGACGAGCGGGCGCCCGTCCCAGGCGGCAGCGCACCACTTTCAGTGCGGCGCAGACCCTCCGCCTCGAAGTGGAGTTCCGCCGCGCCGAGTACGTGGCGAGGGCAAGACGGCTGGAGCTGGCTGCAGCCCTGCGCCTAAGTGAGACGCAGGTCAAGATCTGGTTCCAGAACAGGCGCGCCAAGGATAAGCGGATTGAAAAGGCGCAACTGGACCAACATTACAGGTATTATTCCGGATTACCTAGATATACACGGTGTTCAGAAATTCCTAGTAGAAGCGGGAAACTGGTGAATACACAGGTAGGTACATCACATCCATAAAGTTTTTTTTCCCCTTTTTTTAGGCTAAAAACTTTAACTATAAATTTGACAAAAAAAGTTGAAGACGGGTCTACGTTTCGACGCATTTTAAAAGACACTAAACAGTTTATTTAAATCCAACTTCGGACTCGATTTACTCAAACACGAAAGCAATCAAAAAAAGTAATACCGCCAAATCGACTCCAAATGTGATGAAGATTCGCCAGGTTTCTTTTACTTTACTTTGTAACCGGGTACCTACCTTTTATTGATTTAAAAAAGAATTAAAAATGAATACTTAGGTAGGTGTACCTACCATTTCTACTTCTGTGGTGTTCCTGGGGAGTCTAATTAATACCAAAAATACGAGCTTCTGAAATTTTTCATAAAATTTATTGAACTTCCTTTGACGCTTTTCGATACTTCAAAGTTCGTTGATATGTGGTTATTCAGAGAATCGCATTAATTTGGAAATAGCTATTCAAAGGTCACAGCGAGGAAAGGAATCAAGTCGATTTCACGAAAGATAATTTGAGACAACTTTGAAATTTAACATAAAACTTATTTTAACCAATTGGTGTATAAATATATTTATAATATTAGGTAATTCCTTCAATTTCAATTAAAAATTAATTCCGGGAAGTTTTTGTCAGATAGGTCACATTCAATTTTACATTTTAATGAAAATAATTTAATTACCTAGAGACCATCAAAACCTAAGTGTTTATTGAAAATTCAGAACAATGTATGTGTGGGTTATAATAAATTGTAAAAAATATTAAATATTGTCCAATATTCCAAACATTCGAGGGATAGACCATTATTTTCTCATCATGTGTGACCGTCATATCCCTTATTTCAGGACCATAGCAGCCACCTCGGGGCTGGTGGGCGGCTACTACCCCCGGCCCTGCGCCCTCTGCCTGTACCGGGGCGACGGGGGCGCTTGCCCCCACCTGCCGCCCCCGCCCCCCCACTCAGGGACTGACAGAGATCCGGGTCACCTGCAATATGCACCCGCTGGGCACTTACTATCCTAAAATATTTCCCATAATAATGTACCTGAACAAAAATATTCATTGGCAAATCCGTGACTTGAAAAATACGAAAGAATGGATATTTTAAAAGTTTCGCCGTTAGGTATTATAATGGGTATTTATTATGGCTCGTCCATGAACCTAAAAAGCCCTGGACGTAGCTATTCAAGAACAATTTGAAGCCGCGGGGTGACGGGGGAGATGTATGAAAAATACCAAAACCTGCTTAATTTTTTTACATATGACATATTCCTTGTTTCGTCAAATATCTAAAAAAATTGTATCGTATAACTGCATTAACACACAAACAAAATTATAATATTTTTTATTAAAACACAAATAACTTAGTTTACATCACTTTATTTCGATACAAAATCTCAACATGTTTCGTGAACCAAGTTCACATCATCAGGAGCACAAGTATACTAAAGTTATAATTAAAATTAGGTCTAGAAAGAAGAGGTAGAAGGAGCGGGGAGGGGTAAGAGTTACCCGGTCTTTCCCGTCTAATGACATTTTAATTCCTACTTTGAATAACCCTCCCCCACTCTTACCCCCTCCCCGCTCCTTCTACCTCTTCTTTCTAGACCTAATTTTAATTATAACTTTAGTATACTTGTGCTCCTGATGATGTGAACTTGGTTCACGAAACATGTTGAGATTTTGTATCGAAATAAAGTGATGTAAACTAAGTTATTTGTGTTTTAATAAAAAATAAATAATGCCATCACAAAGTGAAAAGCAGTTAGAAGAAGTTTTCTTCGAAAAAAAAAATTATAATAGTTCATTATGCACCATGCACACAAACCATTTCAAAAATTTTTCATACAAGATGGCTGCCAGACAATTTCCCCTCACACTCGTTTTGGCTTCAATGCCGCTCATACAAAATCACGCTAAAGCTCTGTCCAGGGCCTTTTATTCATGGGCTTTTTAGTTCCACGAGCTCCGCTATGGCACTTTAGGTTAAGGTGTCTCTAACTCCTGCATATGTTATGACTCTCAAAGTGAGGTTCACAACCATTTAGAATGTTTGGTCTCTAAAATGACAGTTATGCTATCTGATCATAAATTGATCAAAAGCTGAAATGGTTCGAGAGAACCGTTCAACTTTTAAAATGGCGCTGATCGTCGATTTGATTATCATCAAATTTGATGGGAGTTTGATCAGGAAATGGCAAGAATTGTTTTATTATGTACTTAGTTATGTTTGTTGCGAATTGTAAAAATCTTTGTACATACCTACTTATTATAATAGATTAGAATGATTAGCGTCGAGGCGTAATTTAATCCGTGGGTAGAGGTGGTAAACTATGTACCATCGTCATGTTTAGACGGTGTTGAATTTATAAATACCCAGCGTCTGGAAACTAAAGATACAAGCGTGAAACTGGTAAATTTACACAGGGCCAGACTAACCCTTACGACGGGTTGTTTCAGAGAATTTGAACAATTCATCAAATTTCAACGTTCATTTTCAAGTTCCGTTATTACATCATTATAGGCTAGTTGCTTGACAGAACTGAAATAATAAGAGAATTTGAAAATTAACTTTGATATTTGAAGACTTGTTTAAATTCTCCGAAACAACCCGTCCTTAAACTTACATCTGAAGCCTAGGGTGCAAAATTTGGTGCAATAAAAAAAGGTGCAAAATAAAAAAGTAGTAGGACGGAGGCGCTCTCAAAATTTTAAAAACTTCTCCTTTTCGGTGCAGTGATTTGCACTAGTGATAATATTAAAATGGATATATTTTGTTTTCATAGTAGTTAGAGATTACTTTTTTTTGTTTAGGTAGGTTATTTTGTGTTTACTGTTTTAAGATTTTACATTACAGAATGCTGTTCCATATTTATCATTATTGGTTAGTCTACAACAAGTGCCCATAAACAGGGCCACCGAGAGGGAGTCGTAAATCACAAGGCCGACCGGGCACGGAGCTTGTGAAGGAGCCCGCCCCGAGATGCTCGGGGCCGGAGCAATCACAGTATTTACCTAATATTAATAAAACACCCCCGTGATGATATTGTCAGGAAGACGGCGTTATATAAATCATCAAATTATCATTAATTGTTATTAAGGTACATACGATTGGGCACAGGACAGCAAAAATATTGTTTGCGCAATGATGGAGGACTTCTGTAGCACTTAAACTCACGACGCCTGGGTGGGAATCCGACGCATTTTTCCACTCGTTTACTAGCTGCTACATTTTAAAGGTTTCCGTTTTAAACAATGCTAAAAGATTTTTGCCAATATATTGACTGACTTTCCGAAAAATAAAAATCGAATGCATTTATCGGTTTGCCCTCCGGCCTATAAAAGTTATCGCCTTTGGCGCTTTTTTCGGGTCTTTGAGGTAGTAATAATTCATATTCCAGTCTCTTTACCCACACCAAGGTACCACAATTAATAGTGGATACCGTGGGAAAAAAATCGCTTGTGCTTTTCCGTGTATTTTTATCAAACAATATCAGCACCTCTTGTGAAACTCACGCGGTGTGGTACCTGACGTTGTCATGCAGGAAACTGGTCAACATTCCCCTTCTGCGGTTCTGAATGGCTCTTTTGAGTTTTTTTAGGATATTGCAGTAATTCTCTACATTAATGGTAGTGCCTTTAAACATAAAACCCACCAAAAAGACCAGCGTGCGGTTTGGTTGCTGGGGGAGATGATTGACGCCACTGAAGTGGTTATCTTTTGGATTCTGGGACCTCTCACACGTATCATCTTGATAGGGTCCAGAAAAGCTTCTCTCTCCTGTGCAAAACGATTCAAATATTCACGCGGATCTTGCACGGACCCCTCCTCCTGGATGACCTCCGTATATTATAATAAACATGAATATAATTAGAGAAGAGCTACATGCTTTTGACTAGCTTGTAAATAAAGTTACGTAACATTATTATGTTTGCTGTTTTCCTGTTTTTCCTTACAAAAGAATTTTATCAAATTCGATGTTTTGTGTTTTTTTTTGTACGCGCAACTCGGCATGAAAACAAAATCTTAAGGCGATGCCATACGTAGTAATACAAAATCATGTGTTTTTGGTTTGAAAATTAGGTCGCCTAGAAATATTTCAGATGCTTTAATTAAATACTGCGAATAGAATACATCTTGGCCTTTGAAACAATCGAGTATTTTTTTAGACAAGTCTTTTTATAAGCCCAGAAAAAAATAATGTATAAGGCCTATGAAAACTGCTTTAAAGTTCAAAATCTCCTACTTACGAACCCATTTTCGTTTATGATTTTATTGTATAATGTGGCAAATTAAGTCATTTACAAATTATCGATAAAAAATTAAATATTTTGAACCTGAACATCCACAAAATAAAATAAAAAGCACTTTTTAGCCATGTTTTTTTCTTGCGTAAATCAAAACAGGTAGATGGTGTTAAGCGGGAATTTAAACCTTATCGTCATCTACGTAAGGGTTGTTATTGATAGCGGCTAAATTTAAAATATTACACGACGTAGTGCATCGCCTTAATATATAAAAATCATCGTGTACGTACACGCTAATCTCCGAAACCATTCAACCGAATTCAATGAATTTTTGTAAATGTGTATGGTTGGTTCCAACTTGAAACATAGGCTAGTTTTGGACCCGACAGGTGGCGTTGTTGTCGAGATCTGAAACATTACAACGAAAAAAAAAAAAAAATCTGCTTTATCATCCAAAATTATACACAATCACAAATTTTATCTTCTCTACGGTAATTTATTTTAAATAATTAAAAAACATTAACAATAAATAACGTAGTTTTTTTTCGGGTCCTCTATGTGATATAGATTTATCAGTTTCCCGCTTGTACTACGAATTTCATCTAGAATAATGAAGCGATGGAACCATAAAGTAAAGAAGGACACTAGTCTATGTTCTATGGATGGAACAATAATTGTTTTTAATTAATTTGCCTAATAATATTATGTAAATACCCTGCTAAGCTAAAAGAAAATTATTCGTTTTTAGGTAAGAACTAATTATTACTTCTCTAGTCGATATTATTTTTAAGCCTCGTTTTAAATAATAATATGATAATTGTAATCTCTAATCTATGAGTGCATTGCACTTCTGTACAAAATAAAAAATTGCAAAAATAAGAAACCATTTTTTTAATATATTGCCGACATCCGGAAGTACCTACCCATGATTATATTGATCCATTCACAAGAGTTCCAACTGCCTGGAACCAGTTGACTCCAATTTGGAATGTTGTGAGACTGAAGGTAGTGAAGAGAGGAAAGAGGTGGGGAGGAGGAAGGGTGGGAAGTACATGGGTATTCAGATCTGGTCACTAAACACGGCCAAAGCCATTTCGTTCCACAGTAGCGACGTGCCCAACTACTGTAAATATAAGTGGAAAGTTTACCTTATTTTACTCTACATTCCACCAACCTAATACTAACACGACCTTTGAAATATGCATTATTTCTCTATAAAATTATTTATATCCTCCCTCTTGCAATAAAAACCATTAAAAAATATCCGACTTCAAAAGAAGTATTAATATATGGATTATGAACACGGAAAGGGAGAGTGTAGGTACAATATTTCAACCTAACAAAGATTAAAGCTTGTGTTATGTTTTTCTTCTAGATACTGCTTTATAATTTTCCTCTTGTAATATTTTAACATACTTCAAAAAACTTTCTTAAAAAATGAACATAATGTAATTACAAAAATAACTAGACCTAATTTATAATGCACACACCAAACCGTGTACAATGTCGCCTTAGAACGTGGTACCCCAGTAAGATCACATTCTTATCGACGTTTATAAAAAAAATATAAAATAAAAATATGTTTGTTTTGAATACCGATATGCAACCACGTAGTTAGGTACACCTAGTGGGTAGCTACCTATTTAAATATAACTTTTAGAATTCAGAATATGTAATAATACGGAATTTCTTATTCGCGTGAACGGGCAAACACTGAAGATAGTTCCCAAGAATGAGAAATCAGAATATTAATCTCGACCGGGTGGCTGGCTACCTCTACCTGCCTGCGAATAAGGCCATAAAGTAAGGCGGGAGATCTCTTCTTATTGGGGTGGAAATGTACTTCTTAAATACTCATTGCGGAATTACTTTTCCGGCGTCTTGACCGCGGAGATCGGATGCTACCAGGCGTTAACAAGTGAGGAGGAGGTACTCATCTCCTGGTGGTTGCTTCCAGGGGGCAGGGGGAGACTGGGTTTTAACTCTGTGGTATATCTATACATTAACTAATCTAATTATTACATGGACTCGATACATTAAAAGAAAGAAGAATTTGTTTTGACCTATTTTATTTATTTAAAATCGTTACCAACCTGTTGAACTCCCCTGAACTTCTTTCAATTTTTTCTTTTCTTAATATGTTTCCATGTACCTAGTCGATCAGTTCGTTTCAAATTACCCTATCATTGCAACAATACAGGATCTAACGCTGAACTCAACTCCATAATGAATCGCCTACATGTACTTGGAAATAAATATGTTTTGGATGAACCTATAAACATTGCTAGTTTAACCTCATACAAACACTACTTAATTAAAACTGTCTGTCAGCGCTTCTCAGATTCACTATAATCAAATACAGTTTTAAAGTATGAATTTCTTAACACTCATTACATAATATCCGGGATTTATAATATCTTGTATTGTATTTGTAATAACCTACTCATTGTACTTATTTATGTTGATACTACTATTTCTATTGTTCTCTTTTATGTATTTTATATTTATATATTTTTTTTATCTATGTATATTCTGTATTCATATGTAAAACAATTGTTATTCTTTTGTAAAAGCCGCTATAATCGGCGTCAATAAATAAATAAATAAATCTATACTGTGGTGTCGAAAATCGATAGCCTACAAAATAAAATAAAAATTACGTCGAAACTACAATATATTAAACTAACTGTATTATTGACTAATTAGTTTACACTTGCGACGTTGTGACGCTGCACGGTTAGTTATAAGTTTGACATTTTCCAACAAATTGTGGTTTTTGGTGGTATATAAATGAAATATTTGTAAAGGTAGATATGTATTTTCTTTCTCGATCAATTTTTATCACTTTTATTAACATTTGTCAAATTATCATGAAGAAACCATCGATGAATTCGTAATATTTGGGGAGTAAATCGTATTTTTGGTGGTATTGTTTTGTGATCACCGTGCTTGTGAGGTATTGTTTTTACTTGAGATTAAATTATATTTTTTTTATTATACTATTATTCTATGCTGTTTTTTATTATTTATAGAAGAAACAACATGTCGAGAGGCTGGAAATACATGTCAGATTTTTCAATCCGATAGTCGGTTCCATCTATCCTGCTGCACTAGTAATTATTCCCACTACTAATAATAATGGGAATAATAATTGGGCGACAGATAAAAGTCAAAGATTTTAGGAGATGAGTCTACATAGGACTTTTAGCCGACGAGGTGTGCTCAATTGTACCAAAAAGCTGGGGTCTGCGTCTGCGAAGTGGAAATCAAGAGACATATGCCCTATATCCCCATGTGAACACTGAAATAAGTCTGAAAATAGCACTCGCATACTTTTACTAATTGTTTGCAAGGGGAAAAAAATATTTTAGTATGGTAATTTCGAAGAGTTATTTTTCTTTTATACTTCTACCATCATGTAGAATCAACTCCCGAAGTTAGTGCACATTACCCCCGGACATCCTGTATATATGTATATATGAAGTACCACTTAAAAAAAATGGCAAAAACTGAGTAGTCCGATAGATAGAGCTGACCAATTTGACTCAATTTGCAAAATAGCTTTTTTATTTCCAATAAACTTTTGATTTGAAACTCGGAATTTTTCCCATGTGTTGCACGGTGGTATCCATGTATCGATCACCTCATTCCTTAAAAGCCCCCGGCTAAATATTTTTACTATTATTTTTGAAGTTAGTGAAAAAAAGTTCGTGATTCAAAGAGTTAAAATAACCTAGATAAGTAGTACTATACTGATCAATGTTCCTCACAATAACCGAGAAGGTTTATTAAATATAACAATCTTGCAACATTGTCAACTATAATTTACTGCGATCTTTCTAAAATTTTTGCGGGCCCTTTTTTTACGAAAATCATACACGAACTGAAATTTATTGGTTTAAAATGACACTTTTGTAATTTCAACATCAACTGAAAGTGAATAATTATTTCCAAAGTTTTTATTCAATATTCACCGTCTAACACTAAACAAATTTTTGTGCAATTGAATTAATGATACATAATTAATTTACTATTCATATTTTTGTCGAGACTTAAAACAATCCATATTATGGAGTAATAATACAAATCAGAGCTACAGAATATCTACACGGTCGACGCGGGGCACAGTGAACAAATAAAATCCGTAGAAGTGTAATACAGATTTGAAAAAAAATCTCTTCATTTAACATCCAGACTCCAGTCCTCAAGACAGTCAATGAAATTGATTATCTGAAAGAATGAAATCACATTTCGCCGAAAGTACCCTTGAGGTGATTTTGCACAAAAACGGCGCTATACAAAAAATCATTAATATAATTGTTAAAGTAGGGGGATTCCCTTACTAATGGTGGCGAACAACGGTGTAAATTGGAAATATAATTGTTGTGGATACGAACAAAATGGGTCGTTCATTCGATATTCCTCTTTTTTTTCACGTGGAGAAAAAACATCGAAAATATTTTTTAATAGTCGGTGAGAAAGTGGCATTTGTAACCATCTTGCGGTAAAAGCAAGAATAAATTTTGGATGAATCGATTCATAGGCGGTACGAAAAATACCTACGCCAAATAGTTTCACTATCACTGTGCAGGTGTCTCTTTTACAAACACGTATCTTCTGACTGTCAAACCGAAACAGCAGGCAGTGCAGGTGCAGACTAAAGGTGGGCTGTTCGGTTTATTTTTCAAAATAAACAAACTGTTTAAAAATAACGTTACACATTACAAAAAAAAAACATAAATGCCTTTAACCGTGTCCAATCCATCGCACAGTGGGCTGAAAATCGCCTTTCATAGACATAGAGACTTGAATTTTCAAGGGTATTTTTTTTGGCTAGAAATGGATTCTGCTGATCATTACTATGCTATAAAATGTCGTGCGAAGCAATTGCGTGTACAAATAAAGGAGTTATAATTTTTTTAAGAAAAAATTGTATGGCGCTGACATTAAAAATGAGGCTATCTCTGGAATCATAAGGTTGGCCGTTCTATCCTTACACACAGATAATACTACTATTTATTTGTATTTTTTTGACATACTTCATATTGTGGCGCAAGGTGCGCCACAATATGAAGTATGTCTTTTAGTATAGTATGTCTTTTGGCCGTGAGAATCTAAAAACTTACCAGAGATGTGCTTTATTTCAAATAAATACATTTCAAATGGAAATGCAAAATGCAAAATGGGTATTTTCCATTTTGCATTTTAAATGCTTTTTTGCAACATTCTTCCTACTATCTCCACTCATCTTTTTTTCATAAGCCCCAAATATCAGTCGGTCCTCAACCTCGCTATGAGAGATAATTTACATTTGTCAAGTTGCTCCTTGGTAGGGATCCCTGGCAATTGAGTGATACCATTACAAAAAATACCGATTCAAAAACTGAACATGGGGCCATGACGCTGTAATATTAACTGATAAGTTTCTATGTTTTTACGTTGGCAACATTAGTCCCGCGCAAATTTTTTGTGGTTTCATAATCTGTAGTCGTGGTGTTTTTGGATTTACCATCATGTAATATGTTTGTTCTACATTGATATCCATTATTAAATGACAAAAATGTTTAAAAATTCTATAATTATTTTATTGTTTGACCTGAGAAACCATTTTGCATTTTTAATGCATTTTGAAAATAGGTATTTTGCATTTGAAATGCTTTTCTAAAAACCATTTTGCATTTTCAAATGGAAAAATTTTTACCCATTTCCATTTTGCATTTCAAATGGTTTTGGGTACCCATTTTGCACATCTCTGGTTGAAACGTCTAAACCCGCTACAGGCTGGCTTTACTCATAGGTAAAATTTAAATTTAATTTAAAAAGAATTACGTAAGTTTTTGATGAAGTTACTCACGGGAGCGTTTACATATGCATCCAACAACGTATGGTAAACGATCACGGAAATAAGTTTAACTTACATAAGTGCTCACAGCGACCGCTACTACACCCGTAATTTTATTTGCGCTAAGATGACTTCATAATCAACGATTTGCCGGTGTCAAATTTACGTAATTTTGTCTATAAAGAAGAAAAGGCCCAAATAAAGTGTCAGAATAGAAGTTGGTTTGAGTGAAAAAACGTTTTCCACGCGGTTTTTTTCCGTTAAAGGCGGAATTGAATGGAGTTCTTTAATTTTATCGGAATGACAGCAACCGACTTCGAATTCAAATACGTAATGTTCACAGAGACGTTGAGATTAGACCGATATTTAAAAAGGATGCTCATTTTTAGAAAGTCGTTTTCCACCTGAAAAATAAATGAATATATCTTCGCTTTTTGGAATCGGAAAATTTTCTTTCCGTTTACGTAGTGCTTATTTAAGTTATATCTAATGTTATTTTTTATATTGTTTTCGGGAGCTAACAATGTACTTTTTCACTTATCCCAACCAGATTTTAGGCCAAAAAATAAATTTTTATATGAAAAAAGTCCTACGAAAACCTGTATTTTAATCTTCGACATCTCGGATTGGCGCGCTTTGGTACCATTTCGTAAGCATCTCAACATATCAAAACTGATTTGATAAACTGTGAGAAAGGTGTAAGTTCACGCGGACACGATTAAACCTGTCAAAAACGGTTCCATATTTCATCAAAATGAAAATTCAACACACCTTAAAGTAAAATAGATGAAACAAAAACTAGGTGTCATAGTTACCTATTTAATCTATTTTTTTATCACTTTTTGTAGGTATGTTGAACTGTCATTTTGACGACATACTCTGTACCTTGCTATAAATTACAGTAAGAGACTCGGGGACGGGTTGTTTCAGAAAATCTGAACAATTCATCAAATTTAAGCGTTCATTTTCGGGTTCGAAAGTCCTATTCAGGTTGTTATAATATAGGTTAGCTCAGTCATACTCAACCTGCGGCCCGCCAAGCTATTTTGTGCGGCCCTCAATACATTTAATATCAGAAACACGATTTACAAAATCTGGCATTCTATATCACGTTAATTTGAGATTAATTGCGACTTTGACGTACAGACATTGAAACCCGAAGAGGATAGTCCAAAGATATTAGAACAAATAATTCTAATTCTAATATCTTTGGGATATTCGTAGTCGTGTCAACATGAGTGTTGCTACTGCACACGCTAGATCCAAAAAACAAAGATTTGACAGACAAATTATGGTAGCCATACACGTTAGGGTTTGCATGATGGTTATGCATGTACATGCATAACCATCATGCAAACCCTAGTGTGTATGTAAAAAACTGTACAGTTATCGATGCATGTACATGCAACCTAAGAAATATCAAAATAGATATTTTTTCGGGTTTATTTTTTCGAACCCTAACGTGTATGGCTACCATTATGCGCGCAAATAATTTTGCTCGCGGCAACACATTAATTATTGTTATATATAACTATTATTATTCTGTTTTGGTATATTTTTATAAATCTCAAAAGGTTTTCCAAAAAAACGGGGGTGGTGGGTTTCATATTTTTTGTCATACCAGTATAGTGTTGCGGCCCGCGTAGCTTTGCAAACATAAATGTGGCCCGCAGAAGAAAAAGGTCGATTATCATTGGGTTAGCTGCTTGATAGCTGGTAATAACTGAACTTAAAAAATTAACTTTGAATTTGAACAACCCGCCCTTATGTGTCTTTTACATTGACAATTTTACCGTAAGTCACTTACGGGAAAAAAACTTATGTACGTATAGGCAGATTCGGCGCGAAATAACCTACTCACGATGTGAGGCAGAGCAGCCAAGAATTTATCTTGTCCTATGTAGAGTAACCTACTAGGGCGGTATTTCAATTTACCAAACCGAGAAAGGGCAATTCAAATACCGGCCCTGAATCCACCTTCAGCAAGCAGCTTGCATCTCGTCCAATGCAGCGAATCAATCGATTCCAGCTTGGGAAGCAATTAGAATTGGAGCGGGTGGAAGAGGGAGGGAGGGAGGCCGACAGAGGGCAGCACTTTCTAGGCAGGTCATTAGGAAAGGTTGAATTGTCAATAATTGAAGAAAAAAAACTTGTTCATAAGGTGTAAGTTTTTATTGTAGAAAAATATAAAACCAATAAATTCATCTAACACCATGCCACCCTTAGCTTTTCAATAACTTACCCTTTTCCACTCACGGTGCAGAAGCTCCTGGAATAAGCTTGAACTCCTCAAATTTGCTTTCTTTGTTACCTGCCCCATTCAGACTTCACCTTACGTTCAGACTAATCAAAACTGCCAAAAAGGACACCAAATGGATGGGCTTAATCAACACACTTGCTTTCTCAGTTAACAATGGTTGGTTGAACATATTGATTGTCAGGGGTACTCACCAGTGCATGCTGTGCTTGCGGGATGGGCCCCTCGAGGCCACATCACATGCAGTCCCCATGTAACATAAACAAGCCTTAGACACTATTTGAGGAATTAAATCAATCAACATGGTATGGGGCCTTCCTGAGATCTTTAGAAAGAATACTTTTATTTAGAACAGAAATACAATTTTCTCACATCTGTTATGTAATTAACCTAAACCTAGGTATGGTTTATTTATTCATATTCATGGACAATCTCTGTTAATAAACTGTAATCAGATCTAGTTATTAGATAAATGTACACGGTAAATGAAAAATCTATCTATTGACAGTAAACTGTAAAATTTTATGAATAATCATTTATTTTTTAGATATAAAACTACATAAGTCAATAAACTTACAAATTAAAATATGGGAACTTAACTAATCAAGAGTTAACCTAGGATAACTGTCCTGTGGCCGGTTCCAGTGCCTCGGGCTCTGCTCTGTGCAGTGGCCACGCACCAGGTAGGATAACTTACAAGTCAATTACAATACATAATAAAATAAACTATCTTCTCCATGGATATAATGTTTACACTATCTGGACAGAGTCGAACCTATTACAGAGTCCATAAGTCAACTGATATTTATAATAAAATCACATTACAACACTAATAAGTCAATTACACTTTCCGCCTACTCCTTTTCACTGTATGCCGATTATCTACTGGATGTCCTTGGCTAGTGTATCTCTCTCCGTGTGTAGGGCTAGCTGATCTGTGTTACTGTCCACTAAGCTAGGAGCATTGGTCTTTCTGTCTGCCTGCCTAGTGACTAGTTATACGGGACCTATAGATTAACAAAACTCTGTTAGTTACACACTAGAATCAAACAATAACATACATCAACAAGCCAATACATATTTACTTATCACAGCCTTAATTGTTCAAATAAATACCACTACCCCCAAATTCATATAAAAACAGTCCTACAACCTTCCTCGCACAGGGCTGGCCTGTGAACTAACTGCCTCCATGCGAGGGAGGCGTGAACAAGTATGAACACAACACAAAGTATACTCACAATTAGAGTGGTTTCCGCCTTGCTGTCTTCAGAATCGACGAGGGCCTCCTCCTGCCCCACCCCCCTGTCCGCCCCCGTATCCCCCTCCTCCGCCACCCCCTGAACCATACCCGCCCCCGCCGCCTCCCATCTGGGCTCCACCGCCTCCGCTGCCCTGGTAGGGCGCAGGCCTGTTCTGACTGAACTGGTTCCTCATTGGACCCCCGCTGTAGCCCTGCTGGTAGCCACCCCCAAAGTCCTGGCCGCCTCCCCCATTTCCTCCCCAGTTGCCCCCCTGGTTGCCGCCCCCATAGCCCCCGCCGCCACCACCCCCGCCCTGGCTCCAGGAGCCACCACCTCCGCCGCCGCCCCCATTGCCAGAGTCCCACGGGTTCACATTACCCCAGCCACCTCCTCCCTGGTTGTAACCTGAGAACAAAGGAATGTCTATTAAGCATTTGCAAGAAATGGTTATATATCTTCTGTATGTTGTAAGTGAAATAAGAATAAATAGTTTTGTGGCGAGGCTGTGTATTGAAGAGGATACGATAGACCCAACCCAACATAGCGAGCTCAGGCACATAATTTCCACAGGGTAAGGGAAGTCATACTCAGGTATTGAAAACCTGTATGAGGCAAATCTGTGGCTTAATTAAAATAAGGTGTTAAAGCAAGGCATTGACAGTAAGGACGGGTTGTTTCGGAGAATTTGTAAAACAATTCATCAAATTTCAATGTTCATTTTCGGGTTCTGTGAAAGACTTATTCAAGTTCTGTTTTTATATCATTGTAGGCTAGTTGCTTGACAAAACTGAAATAAAAACAGAACTTGGAAATCTTTCACAGAACTTCAAAATGAACGTTGAAATTTGATGAATTGTTCAGATTGTCCGAAACAACCCGTCCCAAGACTTACATGAAGAAGTGCCTTGATAAATAAATAGGCAGTGGTCACACAAGCTTCGTGCAAGTCTCACTGCAGTTCTTAGATATTAAAAGTAGAACAATGCAAAAGCTAGGTAATTTATGGTCACCTACTCCAGAGGAAGATTAACATTACGGTCCCGAAGAACCGCAAATACTTTCTTCAGTTGTATCCCAAATAAATAAAACCTTTCCAAGGAAAAATCCATCGAAATGAGACTTTTCAGAGGTCATACAACTCAAAGACATGGCAAGACTAAGCTCCCACAGTTCCTTCTCGAGAGAATATGTAGGTTTGAAAGAAATGGTATTACAGTGTACTGGTATCAAACCCGACATAGCGAGCTCTCGCATTGTTCTATAGCAGGTTTATGTTATACCTGCTTGTGAGTCAGTCTCTTTACCCTGCCCACCGTTGTTCCAGTCGCCTCCGTTCTGCTGCTGACGTCCCCAGGAGCCTCCTCCGCCTCCGGGCGCACCGCCGCGGGGTACTCGGGGGCCCCCGGCTCCCATGCGACCACCTCCGCCACCGCCCCCTCCGCCGCCACCACCGCCCCCACCCATGGGGCCGCCACCGCGATCCATGTCTTGCTTGGAGATAGCTTTCTTCACATCCACCGCCTTGCCGCAGATAGTGTGCATGTGTTGAACTACAACAAAAACAACAAATTAAACATTCGTTCACTTCTCAAAACAACATTTCCAACAAACGAGTATAAAATTTCATAAATTGTAGCCACTCCATTAATTGCTAAAGAATTAATGTCAAAAACAAAATCAATCTCGTAGCATTCTATATTAGCAGCATAAAACGATATTTTGACGACGGATCAAGTCAAGATATAGCTGGACTGCGATTACAACATAATATTTATGAAAAATCTGCTTACGGCATATCTTGTCGACTGGATCATAGTCATCGAACTCGACGAATCCGAATCCCCTCTTCTTGCCAGTGTCCTTGTCGGTGACGATGCTGACTTGGCGGATCTGACCGAAACGCTTGAAGTACTCCTTCAGGTTTTCCTCATCATGCTCGTCCCTCAGGCCTCCCACAAACAACTTCTTCACGGTGGCTCCGGCTTCAGGGCGCTTGATGTCCTGGCGAGGAACAGCACGCTTGGGCTCCACCAACCTAAACAAACAAAATCTTAACGTTAGACAAAAAGAGAATAAGCTTGTTAGATTAATAAAAAAAAAAAAAGCTAAATTTCTCAACTTAACATTCGCCTCATCAAAGAACCGGTGTTTGAAATATATGAAAAGTAGAATTCAATACTATATTGAAATATATTAATATTAACGTTACAACTTAACACATATTATTTTCATTATTTCTTTTATTTTAAGTTAATTTGAATGCACGATGTTATGAAATTAATTTACATTTGTTTAATGTAAAAACCCTACAAATGTAAGGAAATTATTTGCAATAAATGTAGCGAGGCAGTGTATTGGAAAAAGGATATGGTAAATCCAAGCCAACATAGCGAGCTCTGGCAATTATTCTCCACAGAGTAAGGGAAGTCATACACAGGTATTAAAAAACCTGCATGAGGCAAATCTGTGGCATAAAAAAATCAGAAAGGATGTGTTTCAAACACTGATTTCAACGTTATTCCGGCATTATTCAGGTCATTGCCTCGGTTGTTTACAGTTATGTTGTAACCATTTACAGTTGCCGCTAATTACAAGATGGCGGCAGGCGAAGCGTCCTACGAAAATAATGCTACATTAAAAACACGTGTTGCAAATGTGCTCTTACCTTCCGTCGACTCTGTGTGGTCTTGCGATTTGAGCCTCATCGACCATCTGAGCGCGGGAATAGGTGATGAAACCGAAGCCCCTGGACCTCTTGGTCTTAGGATCCTTCATGACGACAACGTCGACAATTTCTCCCCATTTGCCGAAATGCGCCTTCAGGGAATCATCGGTGGTCCTGTAGTCCAGACCACCGATGAAAAGTTTGCGCACGTGCTCTGGTTCATCCTGAAAATAAATTCAATGTTATTCGGGTCATAGGAATGGCGGCGCAGATGCCGCGTGTAAGAAGCGATGACGCCACGTATTTATTAACAATAAATGCTTCGAAAAGTACGTTACTCTTAGTAGATACAAAATGTTGTGAAACGGGGAATTGGAAATTAGAAAAGGATGAGTAAACAAATTCTCCGGGCGAAAGTGGAGATGACGCTAAAATAATACCGACGCCGCAAAATGGCGCCGGCTAAGGTGGGTAGGGAATGGCAGAAATATACTAAATAGGTATATTATAATAATTAAATAAGGAGATGCACACGAGATACAGGGAAAGGAAGGCAAAATACGGCAAATAAGAACGGACCGAAAATAATAAGCATTATTTGTAAGCATGCTTACCGGCATGAGGGCGGGGAATAATATTTATATTTACCCAAAATGCTACTAAATAAACGAAATAAGGTCACTTACAAAATCACCATCGTTGACGTTCTCCCTCTTCATGCTGATAGATTAGTTGAAAACGGAGAATGAACGACCGCAATGAGCGGCTAGCGGATGGAGAATGATTTTAATTTGAAGTTCCGCTGAGACGACACTGTCAACCAAGCGAATGAACGAACAAACGGAAATGAGAGCGAAAAGCGAAGTGGGCGGATGTCACATACGGGAAGACGTGGCAACAAAAGGGCGCGTTCTTTCCTTCCGCCGAACGCAGCCACAATGAGTCAATCAACCATCTTAATATATATTTAGAACATTAACAATTCAATGAGAACAAAAAACATAGTTTTTTTAATAAAAAACTGATAGTTTTCATTCGTAATAGTTGAATGATGTTTGCAAAAATCGACAAGTGTTTTGTTCTTATTAAAAGTTCGTAATTTGTCATGTTGACGATGAAGCGTAGTGATGGACACAATAATCGATATTCGTGTATCTCGGCGTATAACGATTACGCATGAAGACTGTTCTTAACAAATAATATCAGAGATACCTTAAATGTAACCTAATATTCCAACAACAACTTTACTTAAAATATGTAAACACCGCTGCAAAGGTTCTCCTTACAATTACTACAATGCGAAGCCATTGGTGAAATCCCTATTTTTCTGTTAATCTTTACCACAAATCGGTTTACATTATGAAAACAAAAAAATATGCTTTGAATAAACTGAAGCTTTTCCCGTAGTTTGGCTGAGTAGAATTGTGGAGAATAGTGGTCAACTATTACTTTATAAAACATGTAAGCGTAAACTACTGAAAAAAATATTATAAAATTATGAAAAATAAAGGGGAAAGTAAGTAAAAAATTTGCTAGGCCATCGTAAAATTGCCAATCCCGATAAAAAAAAAATCTGTTTCGTCTTGTTCTGTTCGTTATAAATATATAATAATGTGGAGATTCCTATAATAACGCAGCTAACCCATTTAGTACCGCACTTTCGTTTCTATATGCATACCATATTTTATGCTCGATAACACCTTAAATAAATATTTGAAAAAAATTTACTGTGTATATGTATATTTATTTTTTGCTTATTATTTTTTTATTATGTTTAGGTTTTAAAAAGTTATTTTTATTTGCAAGGAAAAAAATCATACAAGTTATTGTTTAATTTTATAATTTATTAATTTGCAGTGTAACATGAATAAATATAAAGGTAACATTAAAAAAAACATTATATAATAATGGATCCCAGTCCAAGCATGGAATCTTTGATGAGACAAGGAATGAGGTACGTCATTAAAAAAAATAAGTAGGTTTTGACATTTTTCATACATTTTCAACCTCGCCCGTGACTTGAAATTGTTCTCGAATTACTCAGTCCAGGATTTTTTAGGTCCATGTTCACAAGCGTAACGCAAAATACGGAGCTATCTGTTTCACAAAATCAAGAGATATTAATATTTATATTTATGTTCCTGAGGAAGAAACTTTATATTAAAAGGGTTAAATTTGATCTTTAGTCCTTACATAATCTAACGTTTGCCTTCACCCGGTTCAAATTCACAGTACTTAGAATATTACTCAAAATCTTCAATTTCTTAAATATTTCCTTGAAAGTTCCATCAACTAAAAACTCACGTAGATCCTTACAACACTTATTACAATATTAACAACTGTGCATTTTTGATTATTACTTCGCTTTATTTCAAATTATGAATAAACTTTTTTTCGAAAATGTAAATAGCATATTAACAAATTTACACATTACACAGTACCTTTGCAGGAGGCAAAAAAGATGATTAAAGAATAAACGGGGGGGGGGGGGGTCGAAAAAGAAATGCACAATTTTGTTTTGCCTAGGCAACAAGACAATATTATCGTCTGTTGTGAATCATTTTTGAATTAAACCAAATTTTGATTTGAAAATAAGCACGACATGAAGGTGTTGATTTTTAATTTACGAAAAAACCATTTCGTTTTAAATTTACAATTTACATGAATTTAATTAATAAATACAACGCACACAATTGTTAATAAGATATTTATAATTTATATTTAATCTATATATAATTAAAAATGTAAATGTTTGTTTGTTCGAAATCTTAAACCTCCGAAAGTTCTTCACCGATTGTTTTGAAATTTTGACACAACGTTGCATTCGAATACACATGTTTTACATGTCACCTGTGACAGGTAAAAAATATTTTTTTAACAACAGCGCCATCTATTTGACAAACATGTTTTTTTAAGCAGCGCCATATGTTGGACGTAAAAGCAACACGCGCTATTGTTTATCTATCTGCACAGACAGACGCTACAGCAACGCGTGGCGGGGTACAGCTAGTTTAGAAATAAAATTTTGATTTGTAAGTAAAACGACATTAAGGCGGTTATTGTTCATTTACGAAAAAACCACTTCGTTTTAGATTTACAACATACATATTATATAATTTAGAAATAAATTTTGTGATTAGAATTTTTATTTGATTGATTTGTTCCTCAGTACGTGAGTGGTTTATTTATGCTCAGTACCTACATAGCCCCATGAAAGTCCATTCTATAGCTGCGTCAATTTTATTTCATACAATGAAAATGACCACAGATGAAAATGTTCAATGTTTTTTTCTGAAAATCAGATGTCACTTGTAGCAAGGAAAATAAATTTTGGAGCTGCTTTGGAAATACAAGAGTATGGCATTTTGGTTAGTAAAATGAATATATTCTTTCACGTTTATTTAGGAAACGAACGGAATGAAGTAATCTTCATGCTTGTCAAGTCATTGTCAGTAAATAATTTTAATATTATACTATTATGAACAAATAACACTATAAATTAACGCACATCCATCAGTGATATGTATTTATTTTTCTAGATGAAAATGTTAGGCGGTAAAAAATTTCTGAATAACAGCTTGTACTACAGGTACCAAAATATATGACTATTACGAAGAAGAGCATTAATGAATGACCTTAGATCGGATGTCAATAATAGCTCGGAACATGTGGATGAGAAGCAAGCCTCGTGCTCGCTATCGGCAAACTGTCTCCACACCTCGTGTTTGAATACGAACCCCCAATCTTCACACACTCCATGTCTGCAGCCTCTAAACATCCCGGGTCCCTGTTATTCTCCAAGTCCATCAGAAAACCATATCGAAATGAATGACAATAGCATTGATGCCAGAAAATGGACCCCTCAGGGCTCACCCCCAAATAGCCCACAAGGCTCACCAAGAAGAACCCCAGAACAATTGAAAGCTCTTGCCGACAGTTTACGCTACTGGGAAAATGTCAAGACATCCAACAAACAACCCACCAACAATGAAGGTCTTCCATTTACTGTACTAAATTACAATATTCTAGCTCAAACACTACTAGAAGGCCACAGTTATCTTTATCACAAATGTGATACAGATGATCTCAAATGGACCGTTCGCTTTAAAAGAATAACTTGTGAAATCTCATCCATGAATCCTGACATTATCTGTTTGCAAGAAGTGCAGGACATACATTCACATCAAATTTTCTCCCATTTGGATCAACTAGGTTATGAGGGAATATTTAAACAAAAGACCGGCACAAGAGAAGATGGTTGTGCTATTTACTTCAGAAAATCAATGTTTGAGCTTGTGCAATGTGAAAGCGTTGAGTTCCTGCAGCCTGAAATTGATTTACTGAACAGAGACAACATAGGCTTGATGATAAAACTGAGACCCTTATCTTTGCCAGACTCCTTGTTTGTTGTTTGCACAACACACTTGCTATACAACCCGAGAAGAGACGATGTGAGATTGGCTCAAATGCAAGTGTTTTTAGCAGAAATCGATCGATTCTCGTTTCAATCTTATGCCAACAACCCAATCCCTACCCACTTGCCTATCATCATGACTGGGGATTTCAACTCTATGCCCATAAGTCCTGTCACTGCGCTGGTTGCAGATGGAAACTATAATCTAGACCAGTTCCCCACTAATTTACAGCTTATTCAAGTTACCAGCAGTTGTCAACATTTAGGAGTATATTTGCAGCGAAATAATGATCATGAATTCAAGTCATCAATGTTGTACAATTCTGAGATTCAACAAAGTTACCAAGCTAATTATAGAAACATAGAACGCATTGCAAAAGATTATGTGCATCTGTTCAATAATTCGTTTGTGAGACATAATTTGAATTTCAAATCTGTTTACAATCATAAGAAAGAAGACGGGGACTACGAAGCCACAACTTTCCAGGAGGCCTGGGTTACAGTTGACTACATCTATTACAGTTCTGGCCCGTCTGATAGCCTACAAGTATTGCAACGTTTTCGCCTACCAACCGTTGGAGAGTGTCAGAACATGGGAGCCATTCCTAATAGTCATTTTGGGTCGGATCACCTCAGCTTGGCTGCTAAGTTTATTCTTTCCTGTCGGTCACCACACAGCCCAAATGCAGACGCCTCTGGCTCAAGTCACTGGTGAAGTCACTGCCAAATTTTTCATTTCAGAGTAATTGGTTGATAATCCCAGCGAATTAGCCATTTTTGAAAATGTTTTCGCGAATCGTTAATTTGTTTGTTATGTAGATTAATGTAGATAATTGAGCCCATATTTTTATTTATTCAGCGAAATGAGTTAGTTCATGCATAAACTACAATTTACAAACATTTCATAATAATATACAACTTTAATACTTACTTTTTCCTGAACATAATACCCAGCTTAAATGTATGTAAAATCTTACTCAGCATTATTCTACCAAAAACTGACCCAATGCATCTTTCAGTAGGTACTATTTCAGTTTTATTTATTAATGTAATGTAGTTCCTTCTGATTTGGTAGCAGTCAAAGTGCTTGGATTGTAATTTTTTCAAACAAAATTCACCATAGATATTTTTCAAATTTATACTAAAGCAAGCTTTCATAGTAAAAGCATTTAAGTTTTATTTTTCTTTGCCTCATTAAAGAGGGTCTGATAGTGTTCCATAAAACCTTAAATCAAATGATGTCACATTATTTGTCAATCTCTTTTACATTACTCCGCAATGGCGCTGCCAATAGTATAGAATGACATCGGGGCGTTTTGATCTATTAGTTCAGCATTGGTGAAAACTGATGTTCCTTTCTATTAAAAAACTACCCCTTTCAATACTGTTATATTTATGTTATTGTTTCTGAGCTTTTTAATTATAAGAATATTGTATTATGTTATTGAATATTGAAAAAGAAACTATAAACCTTAAGATTTATATCTTGTTCTGAATGGGACTAAGTCATTACCGCTGTGAGATTTGAACTCCCATCCGTCCTTTCTACCAAAATCTTCCTAAGAAAAATTCATAGACGCTGATCTTATTCAAATGTTATTTCTTACCTAGGTGGAAGTTTATTTATTTACTCAAGTTCTCATTTCTAATAATCTAACAGCCACAAATTCAGGAAAAGAATAATGCGTTGGTATAAAATCATTTTTGCGCTTGCAAAAATGGCAAGATTTCGTTTAACTGTCATCGCACAATACTCATTCAAACGTTGTTTGTTGACATATAAAAGAATAGATATAATATATGAATAAAAAACTAGGAAGTTTTTTGCTTTCCCTGTAAAATTTGGTAAAACCTAACAACCGGTCTTGCAAGCGCAACGACAAAATACAAAATGAAATTCGGATGTATGAATTTGAATAAGATGCTTATATGCAATTATATTATTTTATAGGCATCTAATATTATATAATATTGAACCTGTGAAAAATCACAGGAAAATTAAAAATATATTTTTTAAATGTAAATGGTTTCCTTGTTATTTGATTTTTAACGACTAGTCATGAGCAATAAATGATAACAACAATAACCAAATGGGAATACCCAATCATATTGCTGCGCTCCTGGTATTTTGTTCTTGTCAGCAGGTTCACGTTTTGACATTTATAATGTGACATCAGCGCCAGTGCGGAAATTAACACAAATTACCCTATGACATTAATGTGCTCCTGGTATTTTGTTCCTGTCGACAGGTTCATATTTTGACCTTCATGCAGATCTGTGAAAAAATCACGGATAGTCTGAATTCTCGACAAATCAGTTCCAATTTTGAAAATGCAAATTAAAATATTTTTCTGTTCAAAATATTATATTCTAGTTACTACTTTATTGCTTTTCTGAACAAACACTTCTGTTTTTGAAAATGACATTTAAACTCAATGCTAAATTCTAGAGTTCATTGAACCTGAGTTACAGACAGATGGAGTCACAACCGAAATTAGTATTTTTAATTATGTCTGCCGCTGTCAGTGAATTGGTAAGGAAAGTTTTTTTTATTCTGCACCAGGTTATTAACCCTAGATATTTCCGAGTTAAATAATGTATTATTTCAACCACTTGAAATTACATTGACTATTAAAATATTAATTTAAGTAAATAATTAAGTATTAAAGAAATAGTAGAGGGAGTTACTATAAAGTTGTATGTATTGTGCATAGTGATTTTGTAGATCTAATTAATCATTTTTGCAAGCCAAAAGTATTCCTTGAAAATTAAATTATCCATTGTTTCAATGTGTTGGGAAGACATAACATTATGAAAAGTGTAACGTCTCACAGTCCCCTAATACAGAATATAATATTAGATCTACTTTACTTTAAAATACGAAAACAAAAAGTAATTATTTATTGCAAAACATTGTTTATTTCATACCTGTTCTTGTGGGAGTTTTAAATTTTCTTTACAGAGCAGGAGCGCGATACTGTTTAAAATGATGTATCATTATTATAGCTTTATTTGAGAGATTGCTCCAATTACATTGATAAAGTGAAATGATCTGCAAAAAAGATTATAATTCTGCAATAATCCTTGGAAGAAAACTAAATAAATGTAATATAACAGTGAGTATTTCATGTTAAATCTTTAATTATTCATTTATCAGGCACTTTGATCTTGATGTAATCATTTCAATTTATGTATTATAATTTTATCGAATCCAATTCATTTGTTAAAAATAATGGTTAGTTTTGTTTTCGCCTCATAGAGGGCAGTATAGTACTTAGGACCTATAGTATAGTAGTAAATGATTTTATTAAAGTTAATTATGTTATGACAGGAATGTAATATTGCTGTATATATATACTCTAGTGTTCGTCAAATCGTTCTCGAGTCACGGAACGCATATAGATCAACGGAGAAGTTCTATGGAGTGGTGTAAAGGTAACAGCAGTATTTTTCCAAGAAAATTTAATATAAACTAACCTGCAAGGTACAAAAACCTTAACAATTGCGCTTCCAAATTAAAAATAATGATAAACAATAAACACATAGTAATAAGGAACTCTAGTGAACGATAAATGTGTTCATCAACAAACGTTGATTTTGAATATATAAGTTTTATCATATATTATTATATGTAGAATTTGTAAATTATCATTTAAAAATGAATAAAACAAACATCAAAACAACCTGTCTGGTTGGCACGACTGTATCTGTTGGTTCTGACGTAATGGGTCATGGAACCGGTTCACAATGTCCAAATGTCACTATGGTTTGGTATAGAGATTTAACCAATGAAAATCGGGCTTTATTTGTATTTAACACATTTCGTTATTGTTCTTTCGCGGTGTTGATGGAATTGAAACATTGTTTAGGCCTCCAATAATTAAAATCCGCACAGAAAAATATGGAAATCGGTTTTATTCGAAGACAGTCAAACAATCTTCCCTTAGTTGTAATTAGTTGAGCAGCATCATAACACAATAATATTTACATGGTAATCTGCTCACTTAATTATTATATGCTATTTTAATTGATGATTATAATAATTCTAACTTATTAATAGGTGCTGTTATAATCCCAGCCTATGCTATAAATCTATGTAATTAAAGTCAACCTTTATTTCTTTCTACATCTTAATATTACTGTTAATCTTAGCCGGTGCCCCAAAAGTAAGCTATAATGGCAAACATTCATTTCTTCGGCACTTTTAAAAGGAACCCTATTATTTTGGGAAACCAATCGATGATGCAATATTCAAATTAGTCACATGACCCTTTTTTGCATCTTAGGGATTAAAGTCCACAAAGCTCTCACGGTCCCAGAGACCCGGAATACTATATAAGCAGGAACAAGCTGTTCCCCTACGTTCACAATTAACATCACTTGTGCTGCTTACACGCTGCACCTCTACGCATTATTGTCATTGTCATTTAACTAATGTACTTATCATTTAATTAAGTAAATAAGTGTACTTCTATTTAAATAAAGTAATTCAACTAAATCTATAAAGTTGTTATTGTGTGGAATCCATATATTCACCTCAAGATACTTACACACTGGAACTTGTATCACCCCAAGATACTTACACACTTACACCTGCAGATCTTAAATACACATCCTCAGTGTCCAGATCTCCAAATTACCCATCAACTACGAAGAGAACTTCTCGACAACCGCTCGCCGTACAGAGTTAAGTTTTTATTTACTGCGCCTCAACCGAGGGTCGTAGCAAATTGGTGTCAGAAGCGGGATTGCAAAGACATTCCCAAAGGATCTTTTGTGACGACGGAAGACTCCTACCTCATCACTTCACCGGAACAACGACGACAAGTCTGGCGGATACTCTCCTCGGAGAAACCCTTTTCGGAAGGCAGGGACGGCTCTCCCTGAAATCAACCTAACTCATCGACGTAACCCTGGAGAAGAGAAGAAAACGGCAACAACGTAGATCGCGGAGACAACATCTACGGTGAACTTCAGTTCTTCAAGCAGCCAAGAATCCAATCCTGTCAACTCTAAACCACGAGCATCGAGACCTTCACTTCTACAAGCAGTATGAACTGGCGACTCGTCCTTCTTCTACTGTAAGTCCATAAAAATTTTTGTCCTGTAGAAATTTTTACACTGTATTTTCCCAATTCCCTTATTGACAATTAATGCATTTCTTCTCGCTTATACACCGTGAACCGTGTATTAGTGAAACTCTTATATTTCTTTTTCTTTCTTCAACGCGTAATAATAAATTTCGTAAAATAATTAAAATTGAATAAAAACCTCTTAAATTAATTCGCGTTAAATTCAGTTAATTTCTTTAATAATAATAAATACTTCTCAAAATGAACGATAAACCTACTTCGTCCTCTCAGGAATCCCAGGAAATGACTTTACCATTACCTGTTTTATTTAAATTTATCAAATCTTACGATGGAAACAGAGATAAACTCTGTGCCTTCTTAACTAATTGCGACCGGGCTGTAGTACTAGCTCAGCCTAATCAACAGAATACGCTCCTTTCATATATATTAACTTCATTAGAAGGCCAAGCAGAAGTCATCTGTGCCAATCACGTTCTCAATAATTGGTCAGAATTAAAAGATCTATTAAAAAGATCATTCGGTGAACGCAAACACTATGCACACCTATTATTGGAATTGCAAAATTGCAAACAATTTCATAATGAGAACGTATCTCAATATATTTTACGGATAGAAAATTGCATAAAAAACCTCTTAGTCTCAATTAATCAAAATAATAATAATCCCGCAGAAATGTTAGGCAGAACAGCCAGCATCCAAGAACTCGGTATGCAAACATTTATGTATGGAACTAACCCTTCCATAGCTACAATATTGAGATCGCGCAATCCGAAAGACCTCAATGAAGCATTTACAATATCACTAGAGGAAGAGAGAATAAATAAATTACTGAATTCCTCTAAAACTAATAACATTAATAATAAATCATGTACGATTTGCGGTAAATCGGGACATAACAATTTCAATTGTTATAAAAATAAAAATCAAAGCAATAATTCGAACTTTAATACACGTAAAGTTATGTTCGTAAAAAATAATAATAATAATTTTAATAAATCTTATAACCCAAATTCGGGATCAAGTTATAATAATAACTATAATAAAAATTTTAGTCCAAATTCGGGACAAAATTATAATAATAAAATGTGCAGGTACTGTAAAAAACCTGGTCACATAATAGATGAGTGTAGAGTATTAAAACATAAAAATGAAAATCCAAATCCCAACAACTCTGCAACTCTTAATTCGTCTTCCCTACCAAGGAAAAATGATTCAAAGGTAAATCATTTAAACTCCAGATCTGCAGTAGAATCTCGAGCCGATCTACTGTAAGTCGCGAGCTAGGCTCAAGAGTATTCAAACGTTCCATGTTAACATCTAATAAAAATTTAATTAATAAAAATTATATAAATTATTCGCCATCTCATTCAGATACGTTGCGTCATGTGGTTCTTCAAATACCTACAAATGGTATTATTTTTAAAAGACATTTTCTTGTCGACACAGGAGCAGCCGTATCCCTCATCAAGACTCACTGTCTTGGCGAAGGTACTTCCGTAAATTCGGGCAAAATTATAGAGATTAATGGCATAAGTAGATCGAAAAAATCGATTGAATCTATTGGAATCGTTCAAATTAAATTAAGTTTCGGCAATGAAACTATTATTCATGATCTCCACGCGGTGGATAGTGACTTTTTAAACCTTGGTTATGACGGAATTTTAGGGAACGACTTTTTTGAAAACAAAAATGCGAAAATTGATTATAAAAATAACGTAATACGTATTAACGATTACTCTTTAAAGTTACATATTTCTGATCCTAATGAGCATTTGACTCCTATATTTACTTTATCCCCTAGATCAGAAACTCTTATTAAAATCGATATTTTAAACCCTGAAATTAAAGAAGGGATTATCGACGTAAAAATACCTATTGAAGGTGTATATTTAGCAAATGCTATAACTAAAGTAGATGCGAATAATAAATCGTATTGTACTATTTTGAATTCAACAGACGAATATGTTGACATTAATATCATGAAAATTTACTTAAAACCTATCCCAGAAAATGTTTACCATTTTAATCAAAATTCTAATAATGATGGTAAAAAACGTAAAAAATTAATTCGTGATCAAATTTGTATAGATCATTTAAATTCGGAAGAAATTAATTCCTTATTAGATATTTGCGACAATTATAATTCCATATTTTATCTCGAAGGCGACAAACTTACAGCAACCGATGCTATTAAACATCGAATTATAACAAATACTCAAAGTCCAATACATACGAAAAATTATAGATACCCTGAAGTACATAAAGAAGAAGTAAATAAACAAATAGATAAAATGTTAGAAGATGGTATTATTCAACCTAGTGTTTCACCATGGTCAGCTCCTATATGGGTTGTACCAAAGAAAAATGACTCCTCAGGAAAACCTAAATGGAGAATAGTCGTAGACTATAGGAAACTCAACGACGTGTCTGTCGGAGACGCCTTTCCATTACCTCACATTGTAGATATCTTAGATCAATTAGGTCATTGTAGATACTTCACAACACTAGATCTTGTTAGCGGATTTCATCAAATCCCTATGCACGAAGATGATATTCCAAAAACTGCTTTTTCTACTCCCAATGGACATTTTGAATATACACGTATGCCTTTCGGTCTTAAGACTGCTCCAGCAACGTTTCAACGGTTAATGAATAACGCATTAATCGGCTTACAAGGATTATATTGTTTCGTCTATTTAGATGACATTGTCATATACGCAAATTCTATAGAAGATCACTCTAAAAAACTCACAGCTATATTTCAAAGACTTGCCGATAATAATCTGAAGATTCAACCAGATAAGTGTCATTTCATGCGAAAAGAAGTAACTTATTTAGGTCATTTAATTTCAAACGACGGTGTTACTCCTAACCCCGATAAAATCAAAGCAGTCTCTGAATTTCCTATTCCCAGGAATCCTAAAGAAATTAAATCATTCTTAGGTCTAGCTGGTTATTACCGAAGATTTATTGAAAACTTCAGTAAAATTACGAAACCCTTAACTTGTCTTCTAAAGAAAGATATTAAATTTGACTGGAAAAACGAACAGCAAAATGCTTTCGATACATTGAAAGAAAAATTAACTTCTTATCCTATATTACAATATCCAGATTTCACTAGAGATTTCGTTTTAACTACTGACGCCTCAAATTATGCAATAGGTGCAATTTTGAGCCAAGGAAAAGTTGGAGAAGATTTACCAATATCTTATGCGTCCAGAACTTTAAATAAAGCAGAAGGTAATTATAGTACCTCTGAAAAAGAACTTTTAGCCATTGTTTGGGCTGTAGGACATTTCCGTCCTTACCTTTTCGGAAGAAAATTTAAAATTTACACTGATCATAGACCATTAAAATGGTTAATGAATGTTACCAATCCCAGTAGCAAATTGTTACGTTGGCGATTAAAACTCGAAGAATACGAATACGAAATAGAATACAAACCAGGCAGAATAAATTCTAATGCCGATTGTTTGTCTCGTATTCCAATAAACATTGTAACAGAAGATGAAAATTCACCCTCTCAAGATATTATTGATCTTTTAAACGAACCATGTCTCGACGAAATAAATGTCGATGATTTAGAAACTTATCTTAATAATTTACCTACAAATAATTTAGAAATAGATGATACTCTATCACCAATACCTTTAGAAAATAATATAAATAATGATACTTACGAAAATTACGTGAAATTTTATTCTAATAAAAATGAACCAACTATTTTTAGTTTTAATGAACATGATTCATTCTTTATAAATAATATGTCAAAATATATGGCATACCCAACTTCTATCGATCTAGATGATCAAAACCCTTTCTGTGCTGAAATATTATCCAATTGTTCAGACACTGACGAACTTTTAGAAATACCAAAAAATTTATATGGTATTCATGAATCAAAATCAACAGATAATAAGAAAACTTACTTTCATTGCTTTACCAAAACTCATTACTTCGACAAAGCAACTCCTAAAGATATTTTCCTAACACTTAAAAATTTAAGATCTAAACTTATTGAAAAACGTGTAACTGAAATTACGTTACCGAACTTCCAAAACTCATTTGATTCCATTCCTTTTATAAAAATAAAGGAAATTATTCAATATCTTTTTAGGAACTTAAAGATTAAAATCAATATTAATCACAATAAAATCATTAATCCTTCAACTTCGCAAATTCCCGTAATATTAAAAGAATGTCACGATAGCCCTATGGCCGGACATCCAGGTTTCTTCAGAACCTACAGTCGGATCAAAGAAAGATACCGATGGGAAAAAATGAAAGATGACATAGAAAATTATGTGAAAAATTGTATCCACTGTCAGAAAAATAAAACTGACAGAAGAGCATATAAAGCTCCAATGGAAATCACTACCACTTCCACGGAAGCTTTTGAAAGAATTGCGGTCGACATAGTCGGACCACTTAATGAAACTGTCAATAATAATAAATACATCGTCACATTTCAAGACGATCTTACAAAGTTTTCTCAAGCTTATGCAGTTAACTCTACAGAAACAGAAACTGTAGCTGATTGCCTCGTTAAATTCTTTTCTCACTATGGAATACCTAAGTCAATCCTCACAGATCAAGGTGTTCAATTTACTAGTAATTTAATGAAACATCTTACCAACCTATTTAAAATAAAACATTTGAAAACTACCGTTTATCACCCACAAACAAATGGAGCACTAGAACGCTCTCATTCTACTTTAAAAGATTATCTTACTCATTATATAGATAGCGACCAAACAAATTGGGACGACTATATCCCTCTAGCTATGTTTTCATATAATACAAGTACTCACTGTACAACTAAATTCACTCCTTACGAACTTGTCTTTGGACATAAACCTATTTTACCAAGCTCTTTAGAAAACCCAGATTCAAACCCAACTTACGAAAGTTATCTTAATCAATTAAAGTATAAATTCGCCATTACCAGATCACTTGCCCGTGAAAGAATCGGACATGCCAAAGAGACATCCAAAAAATATTACGATAGAAATGTATCGAATAATATTTATAAAATTAACGACTTAATATTAATAAAAAATACTAATAAACCTAAATCATTAAGCAAGAAACTTATTCCTAATTGGAAAGGACCGTACAAGATTGTACAGGTTCATAATAATCATAATGTTACCATAAGAATGGAAAATAATTCATTAAAAAGATTCCATGTTAACAGAATTAAGCCATATCGCGCTTTCTCTCCTGTTCCAGGTCCTTCAAGACTATTTTAATTCTTTCCCAAGACGTCCAACCAATAACTACTGGAAATGGACTCTTCTTCGATCAAATTGGAAAATTAAAAATTTATAATGATGATTGGAAAGTTATTACCTACTTAAATATTAGTACCTTCCCTAGACAAATACGAATTTTAGAAGATAATTATGCCTTAACTAAAAGCACATGTTCCAAATATTTATCATACGTACCTAACGACAATTGCAAAGATCTTTTAAAACCTGTTTTTAATACTATTAAAAATGTAAAACTAAATATGAATCAATTACACACCTCGTTTCCAACCAACGCACAAAACGCGGTTTAATCGATGGTGTTGGAAAAATATTTAAAGCTGTTTTCGGAACCCTCGACTCCGAAGATGCGCAATATTATGACGATGCGATTGAACGCGTCATGTCAGATGACAAACATATTTATAATCTGATGAAAGAACAATTACAAGTCACTAAATCGACTCTCATAAATTTCAATTCTACCCTTACTAAACTTAACTATGACGAATATACTATGAATAAAAATATTATAAAAATAAATAACTATTTTAAGGAAGACCACGATAAAATGAATATGCAAGAAATTAAAAATATACTTATCTCGCAAACAAGCTCTTTATTCGAAACAACCGAATACTTTTATGAACAAATTGATTCCTTAATCAATGCTATTTTATTTTCTAAACAAGGAATTTTACATCCAGACATAATTACTCCTCAACAACTTTACTTCGAACTAAACTCTAATATTAAACATTTACCAAGCGGAAAAGAATTCCCTTTAAGTTTAAAACTCGAAAATATTCATTCTTTAATCGATATATCAGATTTAATTGCTTATTATATTGATGATAAACTCATCTTCATAACAAAAATACCTTTAGTAACTTCGCAGGAATATAACCTATTTCATGTAGTTCCTCTACCTGTTCCAAATATTGATATCCCTAATACCTTCTCCTTAATTATTCCTAACCATAAATATTTAGCAATCACAAAGGACAAATCTTTTTATGTGTACCTTGATAATTTTAAGAATAATTGTAAAACTATTACCAATGAAAATTTTGTATGTAAGGATCTAGATGTGTTATCCACTCTCTCCGATCCAATATGCGAGACAATTTTATTGTCTGCTTATATTAATGAAATACCTAATGAATGTTTTAGTAGGATCATCAAAGGCAACATAATCTTATGGCAGCCTATAAAAAATAATAAATGGATTTTTACTTATTCTCATCCTTCTAAAATAACTATCGACTGTAAAGATAGAAATAATATTTTTGATATCAAACTATTCCATACTGGAATATTAACTTTAAATTCAAGTTGTAGAGCCTATGCAGGTCTCACACAATTAATTGCAAAAAGTAATCTCATCACAGAATATGTTAACCCTATTCCAACTTTAAACATTGTCGATGACAATTGCTGTAATATGAAAAAATATAATGAAACTTTAAATGAACTTGAACCGATAAATTTAATTAACTTGCAACACGATGACATTAATTTGGCATCTCATAAAATCGACCAATTCAATGACGATCTTAAATCATATAATTCAAAGCCACTCATTATTAAACATTCAACAAATTTCAAATTGTTATCTATACGTTATCTGCTATGCTAACTATTTTTATTGTTTACAAACTATTGAAATGTTGTAAATTCTTTAGAATAATTAATTCTTACTTTTTAAATAATGACGACGATAATAAATGTTGTGTCAGGATATATAATCAATGTAACAATCCTAGACGATCCACTACAAGGATCCAACCAAGTATGACATTCAGAAATTTAACAAACCTGGAAAACGAAGATGTACCTCTTCAAGATCTATCTTTAAGTGAAAATAATTTGAAGTATAATTACAGCAACTAAACTTAAAAAACCGTTGCTTTCATTTTAAGGGGGGAGATATGTTATAATCCCAGCCTATGCTATAAATCTATGTAATTAAAGTCAACCTTTATTTCTTTCTACATCTTAATATTACTGTTAATCTTAGCCGGTGCCCCAAAAGTAAGCTATAATGGCAAACATTCATTTCTTCGGCACTTTTAAAAGGAACCCTATTATTTTGGGAAACCAATCGATGATGCAATATTCAAATTAGTCACATGACCCTTTTTTGCATCTTAGGGATTAAAGTCCACAAAGCTCTCACGGTCCCAGAGACCCGGAATACTATATAAGCAGGAACAAGCTGTTCCCCTACGTTCACAATTAACATCACTTGTGCTGCTTACACGCTGCACCTCTACGCATTATTGTCATTGTCATTTAACTAATGTACTTATCATTTAATTAAGTAAATAAGTGTACTTCTATTTAAATAAAGTAATTCAACTAAATCTATAAAGTTGTTATTGTGTGGAATCCATATATTCACCTCAAGATACTTACACACTGGAACTTGTATCACCCCAAGATACTTACACACTTACACCTGCAGATCTTAAATACACATCCTCAGTGTCCAGATCTCCAAATTACCCATCAACTACGAAGAGAACTTCTCGACAACCGCTCGCCGTACAGAGTTAAGTTTTTATTTACTGCGCCTCAACCGAGGGTCGTAGCAGTGCCACAAAAGAATGCAGTTGTCTCACCAAAGTGTTATCAAACTTTCAATAAAATATAGGTCAAAATTGTAGCTAACTTTTATTATATGTATCACCTAAATTAAACTATTGTACTTGCATCAAAATGATCCCAACAACAAAATGCAGTTGACCTAAATGATCTATTTTTTTATTGGTTAGTTTGATGGCGTCACACCATTTTTTCGTAGTAATAGTGGTTTTGGAACACTGATAAATTGTTTATCAGGTGCGGTCATGTATTTTTGCACTCTTGTAAAATACAATAACATTAGTGAAGAGATGCTGACATTTCATCTAATGTTCTTCAATATTAAAAGCAGTTAAACTTAAAAATAAAAAAAACATCCTGACTCGATGCCGCCTTACAAAATACATTACCTGTTGAATTAAAATGAACGCTCCTCGTGACTGCTGACGTCAGGCAGACACCATAAATTTGGGGTTGAAAATTATTTTAACTATTAAAACTAACTATGTATAACAATAAAATATATGTTTATGTTATTTAAGTTAGAAGTATGACCTTCGAATTGCCAAAAAAAGACTGGAGTTCCTTACTATTGAAATATTGTTTTGTATGTCTTAGAATAATAACACAATTGGAATTAGAGATTGGAGGTAACTTTTTGTTGTAAGGAGATTGTTAAAAGAATAAAAAAAATAAAGAAATCAATTGTTTTTCAAATACTTTTATTTTAAAAAGAATTCACTAGGAACTTTGTCAAAAAATAATTTGTCACTGTACAAAATATCAATTTCCTTAAAATAAGAAACATTATCAAAATACTTACTATGTTTAAGAATCTACTAATGTGAAAACTATTTAAATTTTTTAAAGTAAAATATGAATTTAGCAGCTAGGCTTATATGATCAGAGCCATATTTAAAACTGGGCAAAGCTCTCACTTTATAACATTCCTGCACTGTCGGCAGGTAATACTTCTCTTGAAGAACCAAAGTTCCCGTCACAGAGTTAGAGCAATAGTAAATATAGTCTACCACGGTCCACTCATTCTGAAAAACTGTTGCTTCTGTTCTACCGTCTGTTTTGAGATGACTGTATACAGATTTAAACACAAAATTATGTTCAATAACAGAGTACTTAAACAAGTGGTTGTGTTCTTTAGATCTATCGGTATTTATCTCCGTAATTGAGGATACTAAGGATAAAGCACCACACATTTTATCCCTAAGATTTTCAGTTTCCTTTTTAGCTACAGATACAATATCCGACACATTATTTGGATTCATCTCGCTACTATGTTTCTCAGAACGATCCAATAAAGATCGCTTCCGTTTAGCTGTTTCACCATTACGTTCTAAATGAACTTCTAAATGCTGACACATTCCGGTAATAGATATATTTCTCAAAGGCTTTATGTATTGCTTTTCAGTTAATTTTCCTAAAGTCACTAATTTTGTAACGGGACTTTGCGGACTAGAATTAAAATCTCCTGTCAATAAAATAGGTAGATGATGTGAAACTTCCTTATTGTAAGAGAATTTATCTAACTCTGCCAATAATACTTGTATCTGAGCTAATCGTGCATCTGTTCGCTTTCTGTTAAAGAGCAAATGTGTCGTACAGACTACGAACAATGAGCTTTTGTCACCTTTGTACATAAACTTGACCATCAAACCGATATTATCAAATTTTAATACGTCTTCTTTAGGCTGGAAGAATTCCACATTGTTCAATTCCATGAGATTGAAAAACTTTGTTCGATAAGATATTGCACATCCATCTGGTTTATCGCCAGTCCTTTTTTTGTAAATAGTTTCAAAACCTAACGCCCTAAGAGAGCGTTTAATTTCGTCCAAGTGAGATAACTGTACCTCTTGGAAACAAATAATGTCAGGTTTGATCATCCTTACCTCGGACATTATAAGTTGAAAGCGATGATTCCAGATAAGTGCCTGCCTGGGACACATTTTGTACAGATAAGAGTGTTGCTCAAGAAGTGTTTGTGAGAGGATATTGTATGATAACAATACCAAGTTCTTTGATTCGTGTAGAGGGTCGCTGGGACCCATCGACTTATTTTGAATTTTCTCCCAATGTCGACGGTAAGAGTACATTTTTTGCTAGCTTTATCTTTTCGTGACAATGTCGATATCCCACAGTCTCTCACCATCCCTACTTCTTAGATAGACTGCCTGACGATTTATGATCCAAATGAAAATGATTAGCTATATGCTTATTTTTCAGTTTTGACTTTTCTCACTTGTCAAAGTAACCAGAGAAAAATTCTGATTCATACTACTGTACTCTATAACAGTGTTGCCAACGGATCTTGGCCTAATGTCGCCGTTTTTCAAACATTTAGTAGCCTAATGTAGCCGAATTTCAGTTGCAGTAATTCTGCCCACATATTCCCCACAAATATTCTACGTGAGTTGATTCCCCCTTTTATTATTCGAAATCCATGGGGTTGTTACAGAACTTCGCTGAAAAAAAATTCCGCACAGCCAAAAACATTGTATGATTCCCCACAACAAATTTTGAAATCCATGGGGGGGGGTGGCTACGGAATTCCATTTCGAAAAATTCCTCACATTTTTCCAAAATTTGAGGTAGCCTAATCGGCGACCAGTCGCCTTTTAAATTTTTACGTCGCCAATTCTCGTTCTGAGTAGCCTAAATGGCCATAAATCGCCTTCGTTGGCAACACTGCTCTATAATACCTAGATATTTTGTAACCATAGACTATTTTTAAGTTGTAATATAAGTTATAACATAAGTTTTTTATTGTTCAGTACCTCCCATCAAAATCTAAACATAATAGTATAAAAAATACTAATTTCGTGTCTGTCTTGCGTAAATATGGTTCAATGAACTCTAGAACTCAGATTTGCTTTGAATTTAAGTGTAATTTAAAAAATAAAAATGTTTGGAATTGTTTGCTTGAAGAATTCAGACAAGCGATAAGTACCTAGATATAATACAGAAAATTATTATTGTCGATTTCAAAATTTATATTAAAATCTCTGATTTTTCACGGATCTGCGCTAGTTATTCATTGATGTATTATAATATTTAAAATGTAACATACAAAGGATAGTGATTATTTTTAAAAAATAAACTTCAATTTATTTACAGTCGTGTATTTAATTGATTTGCTGTCCATATCTTCCCATGTATTAAAAATTTGAATTAAGAGGTGTAAAAAATACCTACTTGCTACCTACTCCCCGATCGAAAATAAATTCCAGCTGGAATCATCAAGGTAGATAAGAAATACCTAAAAATAATTTTAAAAGTTCAGCTACTAATCTAAGTCGATTCGTAAAATGATTAATATTATACTTTTATGAGTTTTAATACACTTAATATAAATCTTATTAGGTACACAAGGAAGTTTAGAAATATTAACCTTTTTCTTTTTAAAAGAAAAACAAACATTCCCGGGTTACAAATAACAAAAAAAACATTGTAATTCCCCTACTACCAAAATACTAAGCGCTGTTGCTTGTGTCGCGATGTTAGACTTAGCCAGCCAAAGAATTGAACTCGCGACGCCTGGGTGGGAACCGGACACCTGCTAACTCGGCCACTAGCCGGCCTAAAATCATTAGGTACCTCGAAAGAATAAAAAAATTGCTCAGTATACTTTCTAAAATATGATTTTTTTTACCTTTATTGAGATTATCAGTGATCATTCTTTTTTAACCTACTATATTTTTATTGTGATGGTCAAATTAAAAGCGGAAAAAATAGTTTAGAAGGTTTCAAGAATAGGTCGGCATTTAAAATGTTTTTTTCTAATAATGCTATGATGGAGAAGGATTATTGTTCAACATCGATGGCTACCAGGGTACTTTTGCTTCCCGGACTACTGGAAAAGGAGGAGGAGTGGCGATATATATTCACAAAACATTTAACTGTGAAGTTATTGAAAAGTGGTCAAATGAAAACTCTTTTTTAGGAGTTAGGGTTCAATATAAACATTTTAAACCATTAAATATATATGGTATATACAGGAAACCTAACAACAATATAAATGATTTTCTAGTATCTCTTGAATCTATATTACAAAAAAGTAGCCTAGATACACTCATCTTCGGGGATTTCAACAATAATGTTCTTAAAAAAAATGACACAGCAAAAAAATATATCAACACTTTATTTTCATATAATTATTTCATATGTAATCATACACATCCCACGAGAGTTACGGAAACCAGCAGTTCTCTTTTAGACCATATTATATCAAATAGAGAAAACATATCTTCAACGACCTCCAATATTGATAACCAGATAAGTGATCACAGTTTAATGATGTTAGACTACCAAAACTCTTTGAAACACCACTCTAACAACAGAATACCACCAAACATAAACATCAGTATCAATAAGAGGGCTCTGAGAACATATTTTGAAACCCAACCGTTTTCTCACAACACTACCAATATAACCGAAATTTTTAATCAATTTTTTAAATATATCAAAACAGCGATTGACACTTGCAAATTCAAGCCAAGGTTACGAATAGGAAACCCTAAGCAAGGTAATACACCATGGTTTGACAAAAAATTAGATCTTCTTATTAGAGAAAGAAATACTTATTACAAACAGTGGAAAAAAGATCCGCTAAACAGTCTTCTTATATCACTTAAAAATAAGTCGAGAAATTCGGTAACTAATTACAGACGTTTCGCCAAAACAAAATATTACACAGATATTTTTAAAGAAAACATACATAATCCAAGACAAACTTGGAAAACAATAAATTCAATCATAACTAACAGTCCAAAGAACTTGACAAATAAAATTGAAACTCTTACCATCAATAATATAGACATAAATGACCCGAAGCAGATATGTACAGCGTTTAATGACTTCTTTACATCGGTTGGTAAAAACCTAGCTGCGAGCATCCCATCTCATTCAGATGACGTAAATACAATAAACATGGAACCAAAGCCATTACAGTCCCTCTACATGGCCAATACAAACAAACTAGAAGTTTTAAAAATTATATCAAAACTAAAAACTAATGCATCTCCAGGGGTCGATGGTATGACAACTAACTTACTCGGATTCTGTAAAGAAAAATTAGCGGATCATCTTGTTATTCTCATTAATCAATCATTAGCGAGTGGACTGTTTCCGGATCAATTAAAGCTAGCAAAAATCGTTCCAATTCACAAAGAAGACTGCAAAAAAAATCCATCTAATTATCGTCCGATATCAATACTCCCAGTCTTTTCCAAAGTATTTGAACATGTAATCAAAAATAGACTAACAAAATATCTCACAACTAATAATATTCTCACGCCTCAACAATACGGGTTCAGAAAATTCTCCAACACGAAATGTGCTGCCTTTGATTTTATACTAACTCTTCAAAAACACTTAGATCAAGGAAAATATGCAGCGGGCATTTTCATAGACCTCAAAAAAGCGTTCGATACGGTTGATCATAAGATTCTGTTAGAAAAGCTTGAATATCTGGGCATCGTGGGCAAAAATCTAAAACTTTTATCTAGTTATCTTACGGGTAGGTGCTCTTCGGTTGTTATTGGAATAGAATCAAGTGATCATAGAAATATAACATGTGGTGTACCACAGGGCTCGATTCTCGGGCCTTTATTATTCTTGATTTATATAAATGATATTGCAAAATGGGGGTTGAAAGGTACCCTTCAACTTTATGCTGATGACACAATATTATTCTATCATAATACTAATTTAAAAGAAATGGAAAAAGACATGGAAAGGGATTTGGGTCATCTAGCCGAGTGGTTGAGAATCAATAAACTTAGCCTTAACATTAAAAAGACTCACTATGTGCTATTCGGGAATAGGAAAGGACAACGCCTAAACATTTCCTTGGGAATAAACAAACTGGAACAAACAGATGTCGCGAAGTATCTAGGACTTTTAATTGACTCACGGCTTACATGGAAAAACCATTTTGACCATGTTAAATCAAAGATTGCTCCGGTGACCGGTGTAATGTACAGACTACGTAGATTGCTTCCCACAGCCATACTGCGATCATTGTACTATGCTATGATTCACTCCCACTTGGCATATCTTTCGAGTATCTGGGGTTTTGCTACCAAAAAAATGATATCGGAGGTGCAAATAATCCAAAATAGAGCCATGCGTAACATTTTTGGCTTGCCTTGGGATATACCTGTTAAAGATATTTACCGTCACGCACTTGTTTTGCCATTTAAGATGGTTCCTAGCTTTGAGATAACAAACACCATTTTAAATATTATTCAGTGTAACACCCACACAAATATAAAACTGAACTATAACAACGATGTTCACCAATATAATACACGACAACACAACAAACTACATATATCAAAAATACACTCAACAAAGTTCGGACTGAAATCATTAGAATATATTGCCTACACTAACTATAACAAATTGCCTGAAGAATTAAGACAGGTATATGCCTCTAACAAATCTCGAAACGATATATTGAAATCCTATTTTTTCAAATGTTATTTGGAAAACGAGTCATAAGTAGGTACAAACTCTGTTCTGATAGCCATCCTAATTATCTCCAAATACCAAACTTTGTACATCCAGAGATGATGAGCTTTTTTAATCTTCTCATGTATTTTGAATGTAAAACATCTTGTATTAGGTCTGTTTATTTTTGACCCCGTACTTTTTAATGTATTTTCCTGATTTTGTTTTTATGCATTTATATAGTCCATCATTGAGGATACTTTTTCAACTTTTTGACACCAACAGTACATAAATCAAATGAGTGATTATAATAATTCATAAAGTCTTATAAGACAATTTTTTTTGTAACATATCTGTAAAGTGATTCTTCATATGTTGTGTCTGTATGTTGCTTCTGTGAAATGTTTTGTAAATGTTTTCTTCATACATTGTGTCTGCACATTGGGTTGGGTTGGTTATTTTTAATTTTTAATCTAATTTTTCTGTACAAAACTCTTTTTTTATTTTTTTTACTTTCTATTTGAAAACTACCAATTGGCGATCCCTTAATGAGTTTAATAACTCATGGGAATACAACATCGTTTGTTTGTTGTATGTTAAAAAAAAAAAAAAATGAAATATTTAATTATAAATATCTTGGTACAACGTATAAATAAACACATAAGTAAAATAAATAAATTTATATTTGTTTTGATTTTATGTAAATACCTAAATACTATAATTATTGTATAATACAAATGTTTAATATCGCTGTATGAACACATTTTTATTTTAAATTTTGTATTTTCTTATTTTATTAAAAAAAAACTAGTCGTACCCCGCCACGCGGTGCTGTGGCTAAGTTTGTCTGTGCAGGAAGAGAAACAATACCGCGTGTTGCTTTTACGTCCAACAGATGGCGCTGTTTAAAAAAAGCTTGTTTGTCCCGCGTGACAAACAAGCAACAGATTGCGTGTCAAAAAGCATGTTTTTACCCGTCACAGATGACATCTATATAATATAGGTATATAAAAATCATGCATATTCGATTGTAATGTTGTGTCAAAATTTCAAAGAAGAACTTTTGGAAATTTAAGATTTTGAACCAATTGCATTTTTATTTTTATAGATAGATAAACAGATGAAAAAAAGCAAATAGTAAAATTTGATGCCTTAATTTATTTAGCATAACAAATGATCTTACCTACCTATAGTGTTTTCAGATTATTTTCTTTTGCTAAAGGGGATCGAATGGATTGAAAAGAAAAAAATATAAAAAATGTAAAAATGCCAACAGTAAAAAATGTTTTGAAAATAGAAAAATTAGAAGTAAGAAAAACGCTTCATATATTATTTTATGATAAAAACGGAACACAGTGTTCGTTGTTTGTAAAAGAAACTCAATAATGATTTTAAAAATAATTTGAATTCTTGAAGTAAAAATTTCAGAAAGGTCATTGTGTGGCACTGTATTAAAACAAGAGGGGTAAGTAATTTGAGATGCTTATGTTTACAACAGGTATATATTTATATCGCAGAGAGTAGAAAAATTTTCAGCTGACGTTTGAATTTCGTACACGTGAATACGAAGGCTGCGCTGCGCACCCCAACAATGGCCGCCCTCGGCTCCCTTCGGGGCGATTCGGCCAATTCCGCCAGAGGGAGGTTTAGACGCGGTCAATCGGTGTATCACCCTTCCTGTCGCATTTCCCGATTAAAATGTAAAAATAACACTCTCAAATGGAGTGTATATTTTTCTATCCCCTGTGATATAGAAATAGTGTTTTAATTCCTAGTTCTGTGCAAATAGTTTCCCGTCTGATTATTGTTGTAAATTGTGGTGAATTGTTTTGTCAATGGAATCCTTCGTTCGACAAGATTTTGCGCATGTGAAGGTACGTATTATGCAGACGGATCGCTACTTTTTATTTTCACATCGGTTTCTTTCACGTAAAACGTATCAATGTGTTTGGGTGCTTTTCTGTTAATGTTTCAGAAGTTTCGGCTACGAGTTTCAGTAAGAAATTTGCAATCCTAATCAATATTTTTTCCAACCTGACGTTTCGTAAGATTATCAACGAAAAATTGGTTATATTTTCTGAGATACAATGCTTTTCGTTCAAGATGCTTCTTTAGAGTATATTTAAGTCAATATTCATACACATGCATAGTATTATTATCAAAAGCTCTAAAATGATCGTAACTTCAATCAATAATATTGATATTTATAAAACAACCTACAGATAGGTTGGTTGTTACGTACCTTATATTTAGAAACAACATCGTTCAATTATTATTATTTTTTTATATTATCGTTGATTAGATGTGAATATAAACTGTCATCAATTTCTGAAGCAATCGTATATAAGGTAGTTACTCGAATTGATAAAAATAAATCACAACGCTTATAATAAAATATTGTTTTTGTTATACGGTTATTAGTTATTTATTAATATTAATTGTTGTCACATGATTTTTTCAAAATTTAATTCAGTATCAGTATTCAGTATAGTATTGTTATTAGAAAACATAGATATTGCTAGTATTTTAATAATAAGTAAAATAAGTAGCCACGCAAGTTACCACCTGGCAGCTCGTCTGCAGGCTCTACCATTTTTCTTTAATTTAATAAACATGACACATAATCTTTTTGTTGGTAAATTCAGTTAAATTTAATTTCACGACAATGTCTATCCGTAATGCACTGGTCTCTTCTTCTGATTGTAGCTGCTTTCTTTATCATGTTTTCGATATTCCTCCCTCGGTTTATCATTTGGTACATTTTGTAGATAGGTATCTCGTGGGTATCTCGCATTCGCAATTATTTTTAGTATAGTAAATCCAAATGAATAATTTCTTATGTTTGTTTCGTATTGTCTAATAACTCATCGCTTCTAAAATGTTTATAGGTTACGATTGAAATAATAAAAAAATAATAAATTTATAACAAAAAACACATTGCCTAGAATCTATAAAAATGAATATCATTATGTAATATCTTGTTATTTTTTCTACAAATAATCAGGCAAATTTGTGGATCTTAACAAATACTTCTTACGTTAAAAAAGGTGGCCTTCAACACAGTCTTGAAAAGTGATATAAAGTCATAAAAAGTGATGAAAAATAACAAGAAAATAGGTTACGTTAGGTTAGGTTTTTAGGCCAATTAAAAAAACGTAGGCCTTTAATAATGATTTAATGACTTTTCAAAAGTGTATTGAATTGCCACTGTCCTGACATGTCATGGTATCCTCTAATATAACGGAAGATTACAATCGACAACTTGAGATTGTATAAACAGAGCTACATACTTAGCAATTCAGCCAACCCCTAACTTCAATACTGACTGCTTGCAAGTTTGTGATACACAATAATATTCTTTTAGTGAGAAGGTGGCGGCTCTATTCCTTAATAGTAATAAATACTTTTTTTTCTTTTCTTTTATATATTCAATTATCTTATTATTAAATTAACGAATAACAGTTTATTTATAAGCAAGTTCTGTGGTATAATTATTATTAAGCGTGACAGCTGTTTCGCCCTCTGACATCATTATCAAACTGCGTTATAATGATTACACAGCAGAACTTTTTTTCTCCATAAACTGTTTTTTTAATAAATTTAATAATAATATTATTGATTATGCTAGCTGTACCCCGCCACGCGTTGCTGTAGCTCAGTCTGTCTGTGCAGATAGAGATAAAATAGCGCGTATTGCTTTTACTTCCAACGGATGGCGCTAAAACTAGTTTTTACCTGTCATCTAAATAATATAAGTATATAATACACGCGCGTATTCGAATGCAACGTTGTGTGAAAATTTCAAAGCAATCGGTGAAGAACTTTTGGAGATTTAAGATTTTGTACAAACGAACATTTACATTTTTATTTATATAGATAGAAGAAGACAGATAAAAGAAAAACCAAAAATTAAAATGGAGTTCTAAAAATTAAAATTGATAACAATACATAGTTAATACTTAAAAAAAATAAGAAGTCTTTGGAAGGTTTCACCAAAACGGCTTCATCACAAATCAGTAACATTGTTATAAAACATTTTTTTAGGTACCGAGTGTAGTTGAAATATTGATTGTCTTGCCTGCTGTATGTCCAGGCAATCCTCTCTTCACGCGCAACAATCACTCGTTGATGATAATGATAATGAAATTTTTCCGACCCACATTAATTCAACAGATTTCACGGTCGTTAGAAAACTTTCATAAAAAAATCTTCAATTTCGGGCACATCAAGCACAATAACTTACTTCTATCGGCTTAATCTCTCTCTCCAGTGTTCAGCAAGTAGGTACTTACTACATCATTATAGTATTTGCCAACTGACGGATATTTAATATGCTTAAATTTAAATATATTTTGTTGAACATTACACAAATCTGTTGAAGACGAGGCACAATAATTCACTTCTATCATGCTTCTTCCGGTTTGTCTCTTCAGTGTTAGGCAAGTGGGATCACAATTATACTCTTTTACAACTGGCGAATTTTTAATTATATTTAAAATTAAATATATTTTGTTTAACATTACATATACAACTTGTTTGAGGTTTAAGAAAAAACGAACTAATGGTTTATTATACACCATATTCCCCGCGCATACCGCTAAACTTTGGGGGATCCTAGTTTATTTTTATTGTTGGGGTATTTTGTCGTGTTACGCTACCTCCTTCTTTTATACATCTACCCTGATGATTGACACTTAAAGCTGTCCGAAACGTTGACTAAAGAAGGAGTTAGCGCAACACGGCATAATACCTTAAAAATAAACCAGTATAATACTTTTGGCCGTGAAAATTTCAAATCATTTTGGGGATTCAATTAAGTAGAACCATAACGTCAAACGTGGAGTATATTTTCAACGATTATTCGCGAATGCGGCCATAAAACTGGCGGTCATTTATGTGTGTGGCGAACTGGGATATATTATGGGAGGCTAATGGGTATTGTGTTAATAATAAGATTTTTTAACGTTTCCTCAAATATAAACTTTTTGAATTACAGATAGGAGTCAATGATCAAATCAAGGCATGACACACTCCGCAGAAAATGGATAAAGGATCAGATGTTCTGGCCCTCGGCTTGTTGGGTAAGTTCACCAAACTTGTTTTTATAAAAAAATGTCCCTTTTTCCCTTTCGTTTCTAATAACATACGTCCATAAATAAAAACAATTGGATGCAAAATACAGATAATTACGAATTACTTAAAGGCCTTACCTACCTCTGGCGTCTTCTCTACACAACCGCCCCGGCCGCAGAGTAAAACTGATCGTGCAGCAAAGCGCTCGTCGTTCAAGATGGCGCTAACACTTTCCAAACATCAGAAAATTGGAATTGTTGTGGCGCTTTCTTGTGTGCAATTATGTAAAAAAGGGATAAGGAAGATTTATATTGGAATATTGCCTCCGATTGCAAGGAGGTGTGTACGGCCTTTCACAATGTTTTCATTGTACGTAGTGGGTAGGTGTACGCAGAGGCGGATTTGCAGTCTTGGCCGCCCTAGGCCCCAGACCATGTAGCCGCCCCTTTCTCAGTACCCATCATATTGACCAGGAGTATCCAAACTTTTCAGTAAGTTCCTAGGGTCAAAACCGTTTTAATTTTCCTGCCATTATCATTCATGGTTCATGGGGTGAGATTTGTCCAGGTCTTGGCGGCGGATACGTCTGCCCACCTGCTGCGTGGCGGGCCGGATCGAGAGAGACTGGGTGAGGGAGGCCTTTTGACCTTTCCAGCCGGACTATCTTGACCCATCGCCTTGCACCGCAGTTGGAGGAATGTATTCATACGTATGTCACTCCTGGACACACTAATCCCCAGATTCCTACCCACCCCTCATACATTTTCCTTTTCAGAACTTCCTATCCTTCCCTTCCTTAAAAAGACCCTCCACACAGCATCACCTAAGATGAAATAGGTCGTGAGGGAAAATATGTTCCTCAAAGCCTCCTGTGTGGAATTAATGTAAAAAAATACGCTTGCTAAATTCGCTAGTTCAATTACTGTATAATTGTCGATTGTCGCAGGCTGGATTGATGACATTGGCGGGCCGTTGTTTGGAGACCCCTGATATAGACTATAGACTACATATTGATTTTACTTTATTGACACCGTGTACGCAAGAAAACAAACACGTGAACTGCATTTCAAAATGATGTTAAAAATTAACATCATACGAAATCCTGTGGGCAATGAATATCTCTTGATTTTGTCAAAAAAATCACCTCGTATTTTGCGTATCGCTTGTGAAGGATATTCCACATGGCGTCTATTTTTTATGCTAGGTTGCTTCCTTAATTCCAGCTACAAATGCTGTAAATAAAATGACAGATACCGTTTTGGCTGTTTTGCTTGGACTGGGATCCATTATTATTTTTATGTTATCTTTACATGTATGCATGTCATACTGTAAATTAATATTTTTTAAAGTAAACAATTGTTCGTGCGATTGTTATTTTCCTTAAGGCGATGCACTACATAGTAATGCAAAATCATGTGTTTTTGGTTTGAAAATTTGGTCGCCTAGAAATGTTTCAGATGCTTTAATTATAAATACTGCGAGTAGAATACATCTTGGCCTTTAAAATAATCGAGTATTTTTTAGATAAGTCTTTTTATAAGCCCAGAAAAAAATAATGTATAAGGCCTATGAAGACTGCTTTAAAGTTCAAAATTTCCTACTTACGAACCCATTTTCGGTTATGATTTTATTGTATAGTGTGGAAAATTAAGTAAAATAAAAGGCACTTTTTGGTCATGTTTTTTTCTTGCATAAATCAAAACAGGTTGATGGTGTTAAGCGGGAATTTAAACCTTCTCGCCATTTACGTAGGGGGTGTTATTGATAGTGGCTCGTTTTAAAATATTACCCGACGTAGTGCATCGCCTTAATAATAATAATATATCTTTTGAGACCTAACAAAAGAAAAAAGAGCTGCGTTTCGCGCCATTTGCGGTTGCTTCGTTTCTTTCCCATAAGTTGAGGTTCAGTTCGGCAGTTCGGCTCGCGGTATACGTAGCATGTTGTCTTAATTAATAAGGATATAGAGAAGAATCGTACATATTACATTAGTAGAATAGTGGACAATATTATTTGTACTGTGTCAACACCTTAAGAATCAATAGTGGGCGGAGTAAAAGTTTTAGACTGTGTAATTATAAAAAATACACATAATTTTACAAATACATGGATTTTTCTTTAATTATCCATCTTTCCTTATGATTTTTTCATCCTGGCAACACTGTCAAGTCTAGTATTGACGTTTTTCTGTATCTCCTTCAAATTATCAAAAAAATTAACAAAATCAACAATAGATAATAGCTAAAAAGTGGTCAATTCATCTAAATCGAAGATTGTGCACTGTCCAGTGTATTTCTTTTCACAAAAAGTGTGTTTTTTGCACCAAAAAGAGTTTTTTGTTTTTCCTCGAGAGCTTGTGTCATAAACTCAAAAATCGGTGCCATAGTTCTTGAACATTAAAGAGTGAAGATCTCAAGTGTAGCAAAGTTATCCATCCTTAAAGGAAACAATTATTCAATAGTGCTCTTTTAGTGTGAATTTCACGCTCAGCGAATTTAGAATGAATACTCAATGTACTGCATGCGAAAAAAACATTGAAGTTCCGGCCGACTTTATAGCATGTTCTGTATGTGAAGATGGATATCACATTTTGTGTGCGGATATAACGGAAACTTCTCGCCGAGGTGCAAAAAATCAATCTCAATCACAACAATGGAAATGTAAGAAGTGCATTAAAATTCCAAAATCAACTAAACAGAAACTTATCGATAATAACATGAATGAACTCAATGAAGACCTGACACCTATTGCCAAAAATCAAAAACGAATTGCACAAACAGCGAAGCTTACAACCACACCTACAATAACCAGTGAAAATCTAGCATCATCATTCACAGATGGCTCTAATCAGCCGTTAACATTGGAAATATTCTTGAAGGAACTTGAAAAATTTAAAACAACAATGATTTCTTTTGTAGATAAAAAACTAAGCATCTATGATCAAAAATATGAAGAAATATTAAAACAAAACAATGATCTACTAAAGTCATTCCAATTCATGGCGGATCAACAGGAAGATCTAAAAAAGCGTGTGACTTCTATGGAAAAATTACAGGTTAAAGATAATGCTGATCTAATCGAATTAAAAAACCAAAACAACATTTTAATTAATACAATCTCACAACAAGACGTCAAAATCGACAGACTAGAATATATGTCTCAAATATGTAATATTGAAATAAGAGGCATTCCAGAATCCATTTCTAATAACTATTTAGAAATTCTCAATAAAATAACAAAAATTATCAACTTTGAGGACTCTTCAGGAAATATGAACTCGGCAATAAAAAAAATCTATAGAATGGGGCCTAAAATTGCTGAAAAAAATCCCAGATCAATCATTGCGACCTTTAATAACACACTAGATCGAGATAATTTCTTATGCAAAATAAAAACATACACAAAGGCCACAACTCCCAGCACAAATAAATTAAATACATACGATCTAGGAGTATCGCAAGATGCCCAACGAATATATGTATCGGATCACTTAACACAAAAAGTAAAATTCCTCCTAGGACAAACTAAACGATTCGCCAGAGAAAACAATTTTAAATATGCATGGACATCTTCAGGACGTATCTTACTGAAGAAAATTGACAGCTCAAAAATCATAACAATAAATAATGCCAATGACCTACAACGTTTAAAACGTCAATCTATCTGACTTCTATTTCACTCTGTCATTATGGCTGTTAATGAAGATATCATTTCATGTTCTCATATTGTAATATATTGTTATAGAATATTTATATACTCATTTATTTTTATCACAATCAGTAAGATCTCATGTAACCTCATACTTCTAGTAAATATATATAAATCTGGGAAAAAAATAAATGAATATATCTATATTCCTTTTATGGTCAGATTCTGGAATAGTTCGCAGGTAATTGTAACTTCTTTTTCTATTGCAACACACCCGTCGCACCTACATATTTACAGATTGAGTACTCACCGTGCTCTGATTAAGATTAATAAGTCGGTAATTATGAAATTCATTACTTGTTCATTTAAGACTCATTTCATAATTTTCAATAGGATAATGAATAAGCAATGTGATGTATTCTATATTTACCTACCACCCTTAGCTGTTGTTATCACATATAATTTGTCATTAGGTAATAACATACAAATAACAACTGTGCATATACCAGAAAAAAAAAAATTTCATTGCAAATACCTACGCACTATTTTGGCCACATCGCTGTGTATTTCAAATGTTTTTGTATGTATTTATTTTATGTCAACATATTCTTTGCAACTTCTTTACAACTTAAGTACGCTCCATGCTCTGAGCTATATTTTTTTGTTAATATCATTTAATAATTGTTGTTCTGTTAATATCATAAAATCATTGCAAATACCTGCGCACTATTTTAGTCACATTCTGTGTATTTCTAATGTTATTGAATGTATTTGTCATTTTAGTTGCGTTCTTGATGCTAACTTATTTATCTTACCAATCTATTACCACCAAAAGATCTACTACCACTCTATAACCACTTTTATTGCTATTATTCACTTTATTATAAATATATACTTTAAGATTGATAATTATGTAAACATAATTTCCTTCGTTTGTACCTTCACGGGATATACCTACATTTTCGACAAGTTTTCACAGGCTCAAATTAATATACACCCATTATTATTCTTATTATTATTATTAATTACATCGCATATTATTTGCTTTTGTTTTATGAGTCACACCACCAACAGCAACATGTATAAAAAAGTATTAATATGGATTCTATATTCGATGAAGAACTAAATGACGACAAGGAAATCAATATCAACATAGATGACCCATCAGTATGTAATGAATTTCTTAACCATTCTGCTCTCTCTATATATTGTATGAATATAAGATGCATAAAAAAAAATTTCAATGATACTATAGCTGTTCTCGACGCAATACAACATAGATTTGGCATTATCGTTTTTAGTGAGGCTTGGTTGAAAGATTCAATCTATATCCCAAGTATTACTGGATATTCATCACATAGCACCAAAATAAATTATTTACAAAATGATGGAGTTGTCGTTTACACTCGGAATGATGTCATAGTTTCTGTTGAAGAAATAACTATTCCACATGCCAACTGTCTTAAATTACAACTACCTTATAATGTATGTGTTTTAGCAGTTTATAGATCTCCTTCTCAAGCACACATTGATACCTTTCTTGACCACCTAAATGACTTACTACGTTCTGTATCAACACATAACCATGAAGTGATTTTATGTGGTGATATAAATATAAATATTCTGGATATGAACAACATAAAAAGTGAACAATATCTTTCACTTTTGATTTACCACGGTCTAAAACCATTTATTATTTCACCGACTAGAGTAACATCAAGTACTGAGAGTTGTATTGATCACATTATGGTTAAGTCAAAAGACGATCCTCAGAGTGCTGTATTCAGGACCAGTATTACAGACCATTTTGCTACATTATTGAAATATCCTAAATCCAGAGTAACAAAATCAAAAAAAATAGACGTTAAGCTTAGACTAACTGTGGATAATGACCTACTAAATTCGACACTGAAAGAGGAAACATGGGATACAGTCTTATCCACCAGTGATGTCAATACTGCAGCTGATAATTTCATAAGACGTCTAAAATTACATATTGGAAATTGCTCATATACTAAGAGAATCCATTGTAATAAAAAGCACTTGAAACCATGGATAACTTCTGGAATTGTTAACTGCCTCATTAAACGTGACAAATTACACAAGAGTTGTCGTAAAGAACCAAATAATATCGAACTGTTTGCACATTATAAAAGATACAGAAATTGGTGTTCTAAAATTATAAAAACGACCAAACAAACATATTATAAAGGGAAGCTTCACGAGGTAAAAGGAAACATAAAGCAAGAATGGAAAATAATAAAACAAGCATTAGATTTGCAAAAGGAATCAGTGCCCATAAATAAACTGAAAGTAAATAATAACATTGTATCCATAAATGATAATCCAACAGTCATTACTAACCATGTGAATAATTTTTTTAGTGATATAGGTCAAAATTTTGCTAATCTTTTGTGTAGTGCAAATAACACCAGTGAAGAATCTTTAGTAAAAAATTATAATCCAACACAATCTATGCAAAATGCCTGCTTTGAATTCAAACCAACGAATTGTAATGAAGTTTTAAATGTGATTAATGAGCTAAAATCAGGTTTTTCGAGTGGAAATGACAATATAAGTGCAATGGTCTACAAACAAAATGCTTCTGAACTAGTAATACCTATTACACACATTGTAAATGTTAGTTTTGAGAATGGCTTGTTCCCTAATCATTGCAAAAATTCCAAAGTTATTCCTTTATTTAAAGGAGGAGATAACAAAGATGTAAATAACTATCGACCTATCTCCTTGCTAAATACGTTATCAAAAATAATAGAGAAATTAGCTAAAATTAGGTTGATGTCTTATGTAAAAAGATATGAAATTCTCTCAGATAATCAATTTGGCTTCCGAGAGAACATGGGAACAAGTGATGCTGCATTAAAAATGATCACCACAGTCGTAGAAGCTCTTGATACTGGCAATAAAGCAATGGCCGTCTTTTTAGACTTGTCTAAGGCATTTGATACCGTTTCCCACGGTTTACTCTTAAAAAAACTCAGTTCAATGGGTATTGTTAATAAATCTTTAGATTGGTTCAGATCATATCTTGAAAATAGAACACAGAGAGTAATAATTAATGATCACATTAGCTCAAATAAATCAATTGTATATGGTGTTCCTCAAGGTAGTGTTCTGGGTCCAATTCTATTTTTGTTATATATTAACGACCTCTGTAAACTGAAATTTTCTGGATCTTCAATTGTATTTGCAGATGACACTGTCTTGGTGTTTGCTGCTGACACATGGAACGAAACGTATGCTCAGTGCGAGGCAGGATTAAGGGCAGTCAAAAATTGGCTTGATCAAAACTTGTTAACCTTAAACATGAACAAAACTAAATATATTACTTTTAGCATTTCCTCTGTAAATCAACCATCTTTGGAACGTTCATTAAAATTACATTGTTGTGTACAGGAGTGTAACTGTCAATCTTTGGAAAGAGTAGACAACATCAAATACCTGGGTTTAATTATTGATAAAAATTTAAAATGGAACAATCACATTACTATATTAAGAAACAAAATAAGAAGGCTAGCCTACATTTTCAAAAATCTAAGAAACATATTGGACAAAGTTACATTAAAAACTGTATATTATGCTCTTGTTCAATCAATGCTTTCATATAATGTTGTCTGTTGGGGTTCTTGTAACAAGACTACCTTAGAGCCTTTGAATGTTGCACAAAAATTAATTTTAAAAATAATGTATAAGAGAAATTTTATGTATCCATCAAAGTTATTATATAGTGAAAGCAAAATTATGACAATAAGGCAGTTGTACATAATACAGGCTCTCTGTAAATTTTTCAACAACACTATTACTGCTAAAAGATCTCAACAAGTGCGCAGCACTAGAATGGGTTCTTCTTTAATGTATCAGCCGGTGTATACCAGAACATCCTTCGGACAAAGGAGTTTTTCATATAAAGCTCCGTTGCTATATAATATGCTTGGAGAAAATATAAAAACTATAGGTACCTTAAATTCATTCAAGAAAATGGTCAAAATTTCCGTACTAGCTGAGAGTGATGATTTTAGATCACCCATGTTGTCGCTTATATCATAATTCCTTGTGGAAGCTCTGTTTCGATACAATCCTTATTTACTTACTGCGCATGTACTTATTTACTTCTAAAATAACTTTTGGTTATTTATTATTATGTTACTTATTATTATTATTATCTACTTAATTATCGTATTAATATTTACTTTAATTACTGTCTAGCTAAATTATTTACTTACTTACTTTTTATTATAATATTATCTACTTACCTATCGGTTATTATTTATCTTTTTTTATTTAGTTATTTTTATTTTTTTCTTATAATCTATTATTCATACTTTCCATGTTGTAATTGTTAGTATGGTTACCCTATGCTTGTGTCTGATAAGCCAGCACAGGTACCTTGTACTTTAGTTAACAGAAGAATATTATTGTTGCCAACTTACTTAATAATGCTTCTTTTGTTGACTTTTTTGTTTTTATTTTTTTCATACATTTGTTACTAAAATTTTGTTTATTTTTGTCTACCGGTCTCGAAACGTCCGTGTCATAAACTTTTCTTTTTTGGTTTAAATTTAATTTAATGTTGTTATTATTTTAAATTTACATATATGTATTTTTTTAAATGATATTATTGTAAAGCTGCACATCTTGATACAGGAATGCCCTAGTGAGATGTGCAGAGTATGCTTTTTATGTAAAAACTGTATTTTGAATGAAATAAATAAATAAATAAATTTTAGTGTTGGATTTTCGAATATTGAAATATTTAATAATATTTTTAAATGCAACAGTCTAGGTAAGCTTACAAGAATTTATAAAAAAGTTAGAAAATACAATTTTTTTTGCACATTAGTATTAATAATTTGAAATACTTTGTGTACAATATGTAGATACACGGGTTGATCAAATACTGTGATCAATGTTTAGTGCTAATTGTTAAAAATAAAAGTAGTTACATAGGCATATAATAATAATAATAATAAAAAGTAGTAAAGTTGGAAAACGCCTTCTTGTCATACGTTTGTTAGATGTTGTTGATTACGGATGAATTAACAGGACGTTGTTAGATGTTGTTGCTTACGGATGAATTAACAGGACGTTGTTAGATGTTGTTGCTTACGGATGAATTAACAGGACGTTGTTAGATGTTGTTGCTTACGGATGAATTAACAGGACGTTGTTAGATGTTGTTGCTTGCGGATGAATTAACAGGACGTTGTTAGATGTTGTTGCTTACGGATGAATTAACAGGACGTTGTTAGATGTTGTTGCTTACGGATGAATTAACAGGACGTTGCCGAATAACAAACGTTAGGACGCGAATTATCAGAATTTGGTAAATTACGGACATATTATCATGATGTCAAAATTTTTCCTCGATTGATATATTCTATGAAAGGCAAATCGATAAAAACATTCAAGTAAAAAAAAAGGGCCTGTTAATTTATCGTGAGGGCAAAAATCGAGAAGCTGTGTGGAGGGTTTTTTAAGGAAAGGAAGGGGAGGATGTTTTGAGAAGGAAAAAAGTATGAGGGGTGGGTAAGAATCTAGGGATCAGTGTGTCCATGAGTGACGGACGAATGAATATATCCCTCCACTGGGGCGCAAGGCGATGGATCGAGAGCTGAGAGATCAGTTGGAGAGTCTCCCTAAACCTCTCCCGATCTAACACGCCACGCAGCTGGTGGGCGGGCTCATCCTGAACACAACTCACCCGATGAACCCGGGCACCCCTGCTAAGTCACCAAAAGTAGCGAACCACTTGGGGTGACCTATGGCAGAGGGGTTGGCAATCCAATAAATGGTTCCAGGGGCGGCTGTACTCAAACCTCCCAAATTGAAAACCTAGTCTTCAAAAGAAAAATTGAATCTTGGTCTCCAGCACCATTTACATCCACTTAAACAAGTAATATACGTCTAAAAAAGATAATGAAATAATTATGTGCGTAGGTACTTTTTTCCGAAACTAAAATTTTAAATTAATGTTATTTATCCATTTATTTCATTTAATTTTATCTGACGCAGACATTTCTACTTATGTTATTTTATTCCTTTATTGATATCAATTTATAGGACTGAGTCCACGGAGTAAATTAATTTATCTGATATCGTAATAAGTGGCTTACGTCCCTCGTAATTCCCTTCGTGGATGTTCTTTTATAATTAACCCCTTGAGTCAGAGTTCAATCTATTACTAATGTAATGATGTAAATACAAAATGCTATATTAGGTAGGTACCTACTCTCATTTGACTACTCATGTACGTAAGTTTGGCATGTGGTTTTCCTTGAAATATTATATCAAAATGGTAGGTACTGTATGTGTCTATAAACTTTAATCATTGAAGACGAAAACCAGAAACAGAAAAATCAGAAAAAGATGCGGTCGCACCTACAAATTGAAAAATTTCATTTTCAATTCAAAGATACACGAAGAAAAATGAGTATTGACAATTTATTAAGAATCTCTTCAAATTATTTAAAAACGGGATAGCAGGCCTTACGAATGATTTTTTTTTTTATCTTACGAATGAATTTCTCATTTTGACCGAATCTTATTAAAATTTTCGTTGGGGAGTTTCTAATATCTTTAATAATTAATTACAATTTGAGGTTTTACTCATAAAACTATTACAAAAAAAAATTAAAAATCTCGAAATAGTATAAAACAAAGTCACTATCCGCGTCTGTCTGTTTGTGCGCTCAGTTCTTCTAAACTATGCACCATACGAAAAAAAAGAAGAAGACTATGCAACGGAGTTTGATAGGGTTTTCGTACATCATTTAGAGAATTTCTTCCGGAAGGTTTATATATATAGTACATGGATATTATATATATTGAAAGTAGAGAAAAGTCGAGCAACGCCGGGTCCACGTCAGCTAGTACATCATAAACTTTTATTGTTATTTATTTTTGGGTGATTATGCCTTGCTCCACTTCCTCCTTCTTTAGCCAACGTTTCGGACAGTGTCCATCATCAGGGCAAATGTGTAGATTTGTGTTTATGTATATATAAGCGATATCGTGTTGGGAGCGTTAATCCTCGTGGTGATTTTGTGCGTTTAGTTTTGGTATAGATATCATGAAGATTTATTTATGCTGATGATACTGTATTATTAATAAAAGGTCAAACATGGGAACTAGTTAATAAACTTGCAAATGAATGTATTAATACCTTAAAATCATGGTTTGATAATAACCTACTCACACTTAATGCCAAAAAAACAACATATGTATTATTCTCACTAGAAAAAATACCTAAACACAAAGTAAATATCATAATCCATGATGAAAATTGTGACAATGTCAACTGTAAACTACTTAATCCTATTTGTACTGTAATCAACTCTTCTTCTGAAATTAAATATCTTGGTGTGATCATCGATGAAAATTTGAAATGGAAAAGCCATATTACGGAGTTAGTAAAGAGAATAAGGAAATGTATATATATATTTGTTAGGTTAAGAAATATTTTAAATGTGAAAATACTAAATAATGTGTATTATGCTCTTGTCCACTCTCTGCTTATCTACGGAATCATAGGTTGGGGAGGATCTTATAAAAACAACAAAAAAAAAAAACAACTCAGTAAAAGTCTCGAAAAAAAATATTATAAAGGTAATACTTTAAAAAAACTCTACTTTTCAAACAAAATTGCTTTTTAAATTGTTTCCAGTACCAAATATTGATGATATATTTAAGCAAACTTCCATTATAAAAATGTGTAAAGAAAAAAATAACACAGAATATCAAGAATTTTACAAACTGATGAGAAATGGAAATCAATTTATTACGCCAATCTTTAAAACAACTCAAATGCAAAACCATTATATTTACCAATCCATAAAAAACTACAATAATCTCCCTTCCGAATTGCGCTGTATTACGAACCAACAAGAACGAATAAATAAAATCAAACTTTTTTTCCAAAAAAATTTATATATATTATTATATATAGTTTACACATAATATAATATTATAACATAGAATTTAAGTAAGAATCGTGGCTCCCTTATCAGGCACAAGAGCTCCTCTTTTCTGATAAGGTATACACGACCAATTATGAACCTAAATATTATATTTTGCAACCCATATGATCTATATTAAAATAATTAAAAAAAAAAAATATATATATATATATATATATATATAATATAAAATATTCAGATGGATAAAATCATAGGGATAATCAAACAATCTTCTAACGTAAAGCGTTGTGATTTTTGAAGATAAAATCATTTTATAATCCACATAATATTTTGAAATGGTTTTTGAATGGTCAAGAATCTTAACCAATCGTAATAAATGGGTGCTTCACGAAAGATCGTATTTGCGACCTAAAACTATAACGTATTTTATGAGGAAAATCGTAGTGGCCTGAATCGTAGTGACGGAAAACTATAAAAAGAAATCATCTCGCGAAAGTAGAAAAAAAATTCATTCATCTTATATTTCATCATCTTGGCGTCACTCGAAGTTAATGTCTGAATACGTGACGCAAACACTTGTGATCAAATAGATTATTTATCATAAGAAATACTATTTTTTCGGAGACCAAATATCACTCAAAATGAGATAATGGTATTCACAATTGATAATATCACTTATATGAATATACTATCATGTCATCCTTGGCCTTGAGAGAGAAAGTAAGAATGACCAATATATTTGTGTATGATGAATACTTGGAGCAGATGGATTAGTTCGTGTATTTAGGAAGTATATTCTAGAGAGGTGATAATGATTTTGAAGACATTGGAAGAAGGGTAAGTGCAGGAAACTCGCGGTTGGTGCTAACAAAAAAATGTCCAAAGAAGTACCTACCCTGATGTATGCCAGTAAGGCATGGAACTGGCAAAGGAAGGATGAAAATTATACTATGTATGCTCGTGTGAGAAATTGCGATTAGATGGTTTGGGCGTGTAAAGCGAATGAACTATGAAAGAAGTGCAAGGACAATATATATGAATGGTATAATTTGGGAATGCCTGAGAAAGACATAGCATGATCAAGTGAACAGAATACTTGAGTGTCATGTCACGAGACAGAATCAGAAGGGTATGAATCAGACGATGTGAATAATTTTATCAAGGGTTTAGCTAATTTTTTAGGAAAGTCACCTTACTGTAGCTATGAAGTGTGAATTTAAATTGAGTTAGGAATAAGTAGATACGTATCTAAAATCTACATACATCATGTAATATTTTTTATTGCTATTCATCGTCACTATAAAATAAAAAGTATTTCATCTGATTTTAAGTAGATATTTAAAATATTTTCTGTTTTTGTTTTCACCTGAAGAAACAAGGCGTGAGAGAAAGATATTAAATATGTTATATAGGATTCGCAATCGTCGCGAATATTGACTAAATAATATCATAGTAACGAACTAGGAAGTATATAAATAAGGGCCAACACGCAGGGACTGATTCTAATGTTTCTGCCATGAATTATTTATTGGGTTTATAAAAATAAGTCATGGTTCTGTGTACCGCCATTTTTTATGAATTATTGCGTAAAGGGAGCTCAAAATTAGAAAAAAGTAATGGTGGTCACGGGACGCCTGGCAGATGTGAAACATCGATATAGAAGTTAAAATGAAAGAAAACAATTCATTATATTTGTAATAATAAAACCTTTTTTTTTATTATTATTAAAATATACACAAAGAAATATATTACGAATTAAATAATCATCATAGATCCATTGCCAATTTTAGTGAGAATAGAAGCGAATTGCCGCACAGAGTTTTGGCGGCCAGACGGAAAGTGCCGTCATCCCGTCTTGCCACGCTTACTACGCAATAGTCGGTTTTACCCCTATAGGCGTGCCAAAAGAAATTTCACGTAAACAGAAAACTCAACTTATTTTTAACTTTACTATAATTAAGTTTATACTAAAATTGTTTTTTTGACACATCTGTTAGAGGCAGCTAGCGCGATAATAAATAAAAAGAAAAAAGTCAAGGGTAGACACATAATTGTGGTTCAATCCCGTTTCTCATATTACGAAGGTACTTTAAATGTACATATAATTGCCGTACCTACTCACAAGTAGATTAGTTTTGGGTTAGTAGGGGTAGACGTGGACTCAAGTACAGGGTTTTCCAATAAGAGGTGTTATTTTGATATTCAATCGTAAAAGATCAATGGTTTCGTTGCTTGTGTGGCACGTAGCGCCGTCTTGTTGAAAGTAAACGTTGTCCAGGTCAATACCATCCAATTCCGGGCATTAAAAATCATCAATCATCTCTCGATAGCGCAATCCATTCACCTTAACTGTTGCTCCAGCCTCATTTTCGAAAAAGTAAGGTCCAATGACTCCGCCGGACCATAAACCACACCAAACAGTCTCACGTTGAGGAAAGAGAGGCTTTTCAACAATAACTCTTGGGTTTTCCGAGCCCCAGATGCGACAATTTTGCTTGTTGACGAAGCCACTGAGGTGGAAATGGGCCTCATCACTCAAGATGATTTGCATTTGATTCACTCAAGTGAATTTTAATAATTTCAATGCTTTGTTGAAGCGTGTATTGTTCCATTTTTATCAATGGCGTAGTTTTTACTTGTCAAATGTTAAAAAATGACAGCTCCAAAAGTAACATCTACCGAAATAACGTGCTATTCAAAATAACACCTCTTATTGGAAAATACTGTACTTTGTTCTTTAGGAACGTAAAATTTGAAAATTATTACGTGAACCGTTCTGTGTGGCAAATTGTATCCTAATTATTCGCAGGCATAACTTCCCAACGTAGGAAAAATAAATTATGCATTCATGATCCAAATCTGATAGCGTTAGGCAACTTCTTTCATGAGGCAATTCTCGATAGAACTTGCCTTATAGTGCTTTGTGTTGTGGCTTTTGTGAATAAATTGACTTATATCGTTCAAAGTACTGTTCCAAGCTATTCAACACTCTATGAACATAAAATACGTTAAGGAGTAGCAATATAATTATAAGTTTAGTTTAAAAAAGGTTGTTTATTTTTTGCTTCGTTGGTGACGCGTTCAATTGCCAGTGGCTTCGTATGAGGCTGGATATTAATAATCACACCAGCAGAACATGAATCTGTTTATTTTCGGGTTATATTGATAGGGAGTGCAGATATTATGGTGTAATAGAGACTGCTTTTACTGGCATAATATTCGTGAAAACTGATGTGCTCAAATTGACTGACAAAATCAAAGTACTAAGTTAATCGTAAATGAAATGCACATTGGTGTAATTGACTGACAAAATCATGAATATATAGTAGGTTTTATCCTACTTAAGTGTAGTGTACGTAGAAGAATAATTCAATTTTAATACCAGAATCCGTTTTGCGTGATGCACTTGAAATATGAACATATTTTTCTATCTGGCATCTTTAGGAATTTCGCAACTACTTTCAGCCTTACCTTACCTCTACTTATCGGCTTTGAAATATTAATCACACTGACTAAACATTTATGGTTAAAATTTTCAATACGATAAAAGCTTTACGATTCGAATGCACCACCCAAGCCAGGAGCACTCCTATCCTGGTGCGATCGGCATACCAGGGTTAATGAATTTCACCAGTCTGAAGATGGTCGCGATTGTCTGAAACCGGTCGTTCGGATATAAATAAATTGGAAAAAAATAACGTAATGAAAATGTTGAAAAAATAGATATTTTAAAAAGAATTTTTAGGACTAATAAACTATACTAAATAATTAAACTATGCTCTGAGGATGGAAAGGGGTTGGTTTTTCAGTTCGTAAATCGAATCGAAAATCTATGAAGTTGGGTATTGATATTAGATTACCCGCATTCGATAGTTGGCCATGTTATACATAAACCACCCAACCCACAAATTGCAAAATTTGACTTTTTGATGCATCCTTCAATTCATTTAGAATTATGAAAGAAGTAAGTACCTAAGAGAAACATAAGATTACTCCTGGCACACGGACACGCTCACTAAACAATTGTATCAGTTTATCTGATCAGATCCTAAAGATAGGATGAATGTGGTCCCCCATGGCCAGATGTGATGGTGTCCCTATTATAGGAAGCGGGAGCCCGCAGCCCGCAGCCCGCATGTTCCCTCGCCCCCATTGCTCCCAGAGAGCTTGGTAGGTACCGCACTCCGCACTGCACTGACTGGAGACTGCTATCCGAGAGGCCGAGCATAATCACACCAATGCTTCAATTTAAATATAACCCGATGGAATCACCACGTGACCGGGATCTGTTTGTTTGTCTCAGAGGCCACGCGTCTCCCCGACAAGTCCCAAGTCTGCAACCGTCTCTACTCCCGGCCGCCGGCCATCATTAAGGTTGTCAGTGGAACGAATAATAATTAAAACTCATTCCCGCGCTATTCTAATTCTAAGATGGCCGACAAGTGCGGGCAAGATGGCCGTTTGTTTACCTTCAGCGCGAAGATTCGTCGCGAAGTCAAGTGTTGTCGGGGAAATGTGCTACCGAGACTTTTAAAAGGAGTTGAAATAAAAACAATCATGAAGTGTTGTGAAATATTACTTTGAAAAAACTAGAGAGAATCTTATAAAACTGTGATTGTGACGTGAGTTTTCCAGCATAATCTATCTACCTAGTGACTGTCAGTAGATAGATACAATAATATATTTTTTAAATCATTTAGTTAGTTCTTTGATTACTTAAAACTGGTACCTACTAGTGTAAAGCTATAAAACCGTTGACAGTGATAAAAAAACAACATTTAAAAACTGTGTGACAAATAAAAATAAAGCTTTCGTGCATTTCCGGTAGTCGAGTATGCGCGCTAGATTCCAAATAGGTTCCGCTGAGCTTTTAACGGCTCTCCATTACTCAAGCTTAGACGTCATATAACAATATTATACTTTATCAAATCGCTTTATTATGCATAGCACTGGCTTGGAATTTTGAAAGAAATTGTAAGAATTTGTAAAATGTAAAGGATAGTTTCTAGAATAATCCGTGAAATATCTACTCATTTCCGCTCAAAATTCAAGGTTGTCTTTACGTGCCAAGGAAAAATAGGTAGATAGCAACTTAGGTATATAGTTTAGTTATGATTTGTTTTAGTAAAGTATGTTTTAAAATGAAGTGGTGAATATTCCTGAGCTACTCCATCCACACCTGGGCTTGTTTCCATCAGATTGTCCAGCTAACCTTTATGTGTCATCGCTCTCTCTAGAGAGTTATTTTGAACCTGCTTTCTCGATGTTACTTCCTCCTTAGAAGCTTCTGAACTATCTAGTGATCTATGCACACGCTAGAAGACACCCAGGTGGCTATTCTATTCATGCAGTTTTCTTTAACAGCAGCCATAGGTATTTTGTAAGAGTTTAAATATCGCGAAATTTAAGGTTCAACCGAAAATGCAACCTTACCATCCTCACATAAATGCATTTTGACGGATTACGTGGTTGAGTGGTTACTGTCCTTAGCTACAAATCTGGAGGTCGTGGGTTCAAATACCAGAGATCAAGTATTTTTTTAACTATTATTATTGCTAAATGACTTCACAATTCATTAATTTACTATTATATGCCTATATTTGCGGCACGTTATAGAGTGGTAGATATTCATTGATTCACATAATTTTACACATTGTTTGAAATGATTTTAGTCATGTTTAGTGACCAGATCGGAATAGCTAGGTACTTTCCCAGCTTTCTACTCCATATCTCCTTCCCCTCCTTACTGCCGTCAGCCTCACAATATACCCCAACTGGGGATGCCATTTTCTCACTGGCCCTAGACGGTTGGGAATAATTGGGACTCTTGTGCGGTTTCACATAAAAAAATAGTTACAGGGCAAAAATAGCTGATATAAACTTAATAAAAATGTGGATATTGAAAGAAATAAGTATGTCAAGGCAGAACCTAAACACACTTTTCGATTTTTTGCATTGTATATCTTTAATCTTTGTTGGCAAATTAAAATTAACAATAATGTTAAAATAAATTGGACGCTAATGTGGATGGCCGCTAAAGTTCACCGAACATGAAACGTGCAACATTTTACTTTGATGAGTAGTCGTTCGAATATAGAACTTAACTTAAAGAAATAAAAAGCATCACTGGTATTACATATAGACACAAGTAAGTACCTATTTAAGCTTCCATTTTATTTTGACACATTCATGCTTTTGGCTTTGTACCATAGCAAATGTTATACGAATTAGTCATGTCGCATGTTAGCTTTTTGAAGAGTCTATCGTGCTATAATCTCTTTTATGAATTTTCTCTGGCGAAACACGAATATAGCCGAACCATCGAATAATACCCACATGTTAGATGTGTGCATGTATGTAACAAATATATACACACCGGAACAGATATTGAGAATGTCTACACACATTTTGTTCAACGTAATATTTATTATGCACTTGGATTTTTCATAAAAACGACGCTAATAAGAACGGGTTGTTTCACAAAATGTAGATAGTTAATATAATTTTAAAGCTAATTTTCAAATTCCCTGAAAGTTCTATTCAAGTGTTGTTTCTATGCTAGTTTCGTGAAGCAACTTGCCTATGATTACATAATAACAGAATTTGAATGTAATTTTCACAGTACTTGAAAATTTACTTTGAAATTTGATGAATTGTTCAAATTCTTTGAAATAAACCATCTAATAATATATTTTTACTTGCCCATTATGGGACGGTAATAATCGAATTAACAGGCTGTTGGAACTCTGCTATTATCATTATGGCACCAAATTTTTTTTTAATGTATGATGTTCTGATTTTTTTGCTGCCATTAACTAGGGCTATTGAGATTTGTGGACATACATATTTATATAAAAATATTGTTTCTTTGTTTGTGCCCTACATACTCCAAAACTACTCCGACACCCGAGTTAGACATATGACGATCAAATTAATCAATTACTTACGTGCAATGAGAATGTATGACGTTGAAGTGAATGGCAGAAGAAGTCGGGAACGCCCGGGAAAGACATGTCACGTTCGAGTGAAACAAACACTGACTACAAAACAATAATTTTCACATTAAAAATGCACATAGTTCGCAGGATTTACAACCTCAAAAATGTAGGTTCCCCAAACCATGCATAACCCCGAGCAACGCCGGGTACACGTCAGCTAGTCAGTAATAAACGTAAGGGGTTTATATGTATAGCAGTGTACGAATGTAATAAATGTAATTGGTTCAATTGACTACTTGATTTGTCCTTGCCTTGATTGGCCGTATAAATTTACTAGGCACATCTCCCCCTTCGTGAAAAATATCACGAGGATGAGTTCGAATCCATTTGAAAATAAAATTGATAACCACCACATATTTACTAAGGTATTATTTATTAGGACATACATACCTACTTAAAAAAGCTGACTTTACACGAACTTTTGCACATTTATAATTTTTTTATAATTCAACAATATCATTGAAAAATATAAAATATATAATAAAATGGTGTCCTTTCGCATCTATTGAGAGTTAAATTAATATTTCAATGCTACATAATATGAAATTAATTTTGTTGATCTATACATTATTTTAGATAGAAAAGTTATGCAAATTTCATGAATACAGACTATTTAACATCAAATCAATTCAACCGACAGTTTCTGCATTGCTTCTTCGCATTACCTAAGTATAATCCGCGTCCCTTGGGACAGTGGAGAATAATTACAATTGGATTTCTAATCATCATTGAATGTCTAATAATATGATCAAAATTAAGATATAGGAATCTGTCCAGGTTTAATAATATGCATTTTATAATCAAATTAATGCATATATAAAACACATAATAGCTTTTTGAGATTCAACACTATTTTTTCAATTGAAAATTTTAATGAAGTTAGTAGTTAAGTGGATTTTTAAAAGCTCATTACGTTACCAAAAGTATTTTCGTTGACCTAGAAATGGTTGTGAATTATGCGTAAATTTCTTGGTGCCAGATATCATTGATAATAAACCATACAATCAAAAGATTCAATATTTATGTCATGTCTCCTCTTTGTCATCTATTTTTTTAAACAAGACATACCAAATAATATGATGCTTCTTATTTATCATGGGTCTCGGAAACGAAGTATATAGATAATTATTAACAGCGAAATTTTGGCACAAACGTGTTATTTTCTGCCAGAATCTCACGGTTGAGGACGTCGCCGAAACCCCCTGTATTGTTGAGAAAGTTCCTGAACTCAGCCGTGGAGAGAGAGATAAGCTGTCTAAATATGGTGGTGGGTGTCAAATAATCCGAAATTCGAAACCTTCAAATAAAGGTTTTTCTTTTAACTCTGGTCAAGACATCCACCGTGGATTGTTATGTATTTTGGTGTATTTTGAACTTATTCGAATTTATTCGCTTATAAAAGAAATAATGTACCTTCATATAAATCTTGTCGTTTAGTCCATTGCAAATATGTTTATTTTATCTGTGGAAAAGTGCGCCGCAAATTTTAACGTCAAATATCAGAATTTTTCATTTTCAAAGTCATAGAAATGTATTTATTTACAGGAAAGCCTCATTTGTCTTTATTGTAAAGAACGCTTATTTAGCTAGAAAATATATAAACTTCAAGAATATTTTCGTATGTATTCATAACATTATTATTAGGTCTGAATTAGCAAAACTCTTCAAACGGTGAGCTTTGTCGTCATAAAGTTTGCACAGTCTGTCTGTCATTTCAAGATACACTGAACTATTTTCTGTTCCAAACGTAGTTTCCGTCGATCGTTTCATATTTTCAATTTTTAATGTTTCGATTATTGTAAAAGCTGGGGCAAAACCGGGTATTATATCTATAACAGTCCCAGATAGAGGACGTACGTCATCTTTGTGGTATCTTTTGTCTTTTTAGTATTAATACCGATCGTCGATGATCTCACGTACGACGTCTTTCTGTGACCACTCTCTCCGCTATCCTATCAAAAAGTTTTCCCTTTACTGCAGAAAATGATATTCATAAAATTATTATGTTTGAAGGAAGTCAGTGTGGTTATGTTTGCGGTTTGATGATAAATTTCTAAAAATGAATCGAAGCATTGTTTGACATTCTCAGTAGGTATCGCATAAGAAGTTAACAATGGCGTATGGCCGCTAAATTATTGTTCTAATATCGTTCATTTATCCTTCATTTTAAGGAATTAATAAAAACGTGAAAGTTCTCAGTTTGTTTAAAAACATTTGTACTTATAGCGATTAGAAAAGTAACGTTAAACGCAAACAATGGAATAGAAACAACTCGCATTCACGTTGTTTGCCATTTCCATATAGTATTAATGTGTGTTGACTAAAACTATTTGAAAAGTTATTGTTTCCGTTGGAAATTAAAAGTGACGTAGTGACCTTGAATGCTAATGATTTGTGATTGTACAAAACAAAATAACATCATCGATTGTTAAAACACCAGTTATCATCAGATGTCATGGACCATACCAATGATAATTCATAATAATATGTAATCTATAATATATCACTCAAATCTTTGTCGATTTTTTATCAATATTAAATTTGCTGAAAGAACACAACAAACGCGTGCACCTAGAATTAGCTCTACAATGAACTTTGTGGCGGTACATACTAAAACGTCTTTTGGTCAAAGAAATTATTTATATCAGGCACCACTTATGTTTAATACTCCTCCAAATCATTTTAAGTCTACGAATTCCTTAGTTAAATTTAAAAAGTTAATTAAGATTTCTGTATTGTCAGACGATTGTCTTAATATTTTTTTCATCCCTGTCCTTTCTTAAATAATAAGATTTTATATATGTCCCATTTGCTAAAAACTGAATGTCACACTATCTGTATTTATTGTCTACTTTGCTTCTTCTTTTGAATAATGACTAATGGTTAGTTATTGTTCAAATATTGTTACAATATACTGTCAAATTACCCATCTAGTAACACATCTAGTACTTATTTTTTCTTTAATTATTATTTTTTTGTATGAGGCAATTCACCCTAAAAAGAGTGCTATGTTTCTTTAATTTTGAAATATTTTGGGTTTGTATGTAGAATTACTTTATGTTTGTGATTACTCTTATGTTTGCTTCACTCAAATGTAAATTGTTATCCTCAATACAGGCTTAGTCCTAGTGAGGTTGATGTGAAAAAAAACGTGTTTTATGTATAGTGAGAAAATACATCAATGAGTGAGAAGCAATAAATAAATAAATCTTATACTTTTCAAAATCAACTCAAAATATGACAGAAAGACTTTTTTATAGCAGGTTTGCTTTAATTACCGTAGTTTTCGCTTGCTACTCAGAGAGTGCCATAATAGGTAGGTAAAATAATGTCATTGTGTTATATTGTAATGATGTTCCTTTTTGTAGCAGTAGTGGTTAGAACAATGTAGAAGGATTTCATACTAGAGACCAGTGAAGAACCTAGGGATAATTTAAAATGTTGTTGGTAAAACATATTCAAGCCATCATAAACTAGCTATGGTGAAAATTATACTCGATAAAATCAAAGTTGAATGATAAATTGAATTAGTAGGTCGGCAAGTGTCTAAATTTAAAAATAGGTTTGCCATAACGAAAAAATCGGCGGGTTTTTACCATTCAAATCTTTGACGGTAGTTAAGTAGGTACTGAATTGAGACCATACATCTTCACAGTGGTTTATTTATGGATTTCAGATAGAAACAATGAAAAGCGAGATATTCGGGGGTAAATACTACATACAGAAAAGCTAGTATGCGTTTTAAAAAATCTTTTTTATCAGTTAGATAATAATGATAATGATAATAATGAGAAGTAAGTATTTCAGGTTCCGGAAATAATGCATAATAGTAGTTATTTCGTTAAAATTATATACCTACGATTGTTCATTTGGCGGCCACAGTTTTAAGGTTAATTTTTCTTCTTCCCTTATTTAACTCAAAATGTGAACCTAAGAATCTAAATTAGGTTCTTAAGTTCTTAGCTTGCGTTTAGTAATAAAATGTGTTAATTTAAATATTATTATGTCAGAACATTGCGTGAAGAAAAGACGTCAAATTGTCAGCAGTCTTTTTAAACAAAATAGCAGTTAAATGTATTTGAAATACATCTATTTGAATTTAATTTTATTTTCGGTAATGAATGAATGCAAATCTTGGAAACGGAAACTAACCCACTTCCCGACAACCATTCGATGACAATGCATTCCATCAACTTTTGGTGGCAAAACAAGTACAGACGCGGACATATACGCATTTCTCTATAATCGAATGACATTACGGCAGTTAATATACGAAATAAATATCAGTCCTACCAGATCTGATTTTGTCGAGGATGGAAGAGTTTTCCACTACAGTTCCTAAATAGGAAAGTTCAATATTCGGTCAAACGGGTTTTTAATGTATTATTAATTATTAATATTATTAATTTTCGGCTATTGAAATAGTCGCTTCTCATTATTATCTAACCGATACAAAGCGCTTTAAAAATAAATTGTGTCTGTTAACTGTGTCCCACGTTTTTGTATATTTACCCATTTTGGATAAAAAAGACAAATATAATATTATTAATAATTGGAATAATAATAAAAAAGTGGAGAAATATAATTTGAAAAAGAAACTGGAAGAATAAGTAGAAGTGTTGGAAGTAAATCGCCATCATCATCAGCCAGCAGCCTCCCCTTGAGGTATCTTATGAGAATGAGCGTCCGCTAAGACTATGATCGCGCTGTTGATGTGCATCGCGATGAAGATCTACGAGTGCACTTCCCGCGGCAGGTGCGGGCGGGCCAGCCCCGTGAGGAGCGAGCGCAAGGCGGGCCGCCGCCGCAGGAGCGGACCCCGCCCTAGCCGCCCCAGAGGAGGTGAGTCCCATAACACTGCCATACCTTACACAACCTAACCTAGCATTGACTATTCTGACCCATGGCAGAGCATGGCATTGAAGCCAAATCTAGAGTGAGGGGAAATTGCGTGGCAGCCATCTTGTATGACTAACTTTTGAACTAATTTGTATGCAAAGTGGTGCATAATGAGTTATAATTATTTTATTTTTGTGATCTTAATGCAGTTATAACGGCTTTATGATGTTTTTGAGGTATTTGATGAGATTTGATTTTTTGAGAAATGGGATGCGTCAGTATGTATTGGCATTTTCCATACATACTCACCCCGCTGCTTCAATTTTTTCTCGAACTGCTCCGCCCAGGGCTTTTTAGATCCGTGTCCTAACCCATAACCTAACCTAAAACCTAATCTAGCTTAGCCTAACCCAACCTAAACCTAACCGAATCGAAGCTAACTTAAGGTTAGATAATACGCAGCCAAAATTTACCATTCCACTTTTATACGAAATACCGTTTTCCGTTTTAACGTTTGAGTTTGTGCAAGTAAGATTGAGCATGTAGACGGATCTTAAATCTAACCTAAGCTAATCCAACCTAACCGAACTCTAAATAACAATCACGTGGCTGGGGTCAAAATGCATTGGCGTAACTTAATCTAACGTAAACTAATCTAACCCGTTACCTAACCAAACCTAACTGAGCCTAACCTAGCCTGAACCTAACCTAATCTATCCTAGCCTAGCCTAGCCTAACCTAAACATAACCTAACAGTTAATGACGATCTGGGGTCTAAATTTGTCACCTTCCACCCAGTCGTCGAAGGTTCAATCTTCTTCTATCTAAGTCCTCAATCATTGCACAAGTAACATTTCTCCCTATAATGAAGGTAGCAGGAGATTGTCAGGATACTCGTAACTCGAGAATGTTAGTTTTTCTTTCATAAACAAAAATTTAGAAGCTAAGTTATGTAACCTATTTTCTAAAATTAATAATTATTGGTACTCATTTAAACATCCCATAAAGGTGGGATTATTTTATATATTAAAGCGTTTTCCGCATCCTGTGAATGACACATGTGACAATCTAAGAAAACATAAAAAATTGGAATGAAATTTGGAATGTTTTGAAGGCGGGTGAAAATAAAGCAATGCTTAGAAAAAAAACCGTTTTTCTATTCTCACCAGAAAATGGCCGTGGGAGGTCATTAGACGATCCCAGAGAAAAGAAAAATATTATCTAACAACTAACATCAATGCCACATCTAAACCCCTTTGAAAATATAATATTATGGGATCTGCCAATAATTTTACATCTAACCCCGTTTTGACCCTCGTTACCCTAAAATAACGGCCCTTATCCTTTTACGTTCAACTTAAACTCCATAATCCTATAGTTTTTTGCTTTTGTGTATATTGTGTTTATCAATTCCATGATAAATCAACACACCGAAAGCGATGAAAAAACTAATATATAATTAGTTTGTGGTTCATCATTTTTCGTGACTTTATATAACTTTTTAAAGGTGTATTGAATTGTCCTTTTGATAAGTTATCCGGTCAACATCAATTATTATTTAATGGCTCGAAACTAATAAATTATTCAAAATTTAGAACTTCCTTAATAGTTTGACACTAAAAACAGTGAGTAATATAATATTTTCCTCAAACCAGATAACGGGCTTGTCCCGAAATTGTCCCTTGATTTGAATTGGAAATTGTCCCTTGATTTTTTTAAACGCTTTATACAAAATACAACAGGAAATCGGAAATAAATCACATCAGAATCGTGTTTTAAATTTATTTATTTCAATACTTTTCGTTTTTATGTAATTACAATGTGAGGGTGATTGAACACAATAGCCATTATTAATTATTTATTTTGAAAAAACGCGCGCCTTGCCCCTATCGGCCGGAACCCGAATCACATGATTCGCATTTCCATTTGCGGCGCACTTCACTCCGAACGAGATTCATTGCGAGAAGTCCGCCGCGCTAGTCTGTCATGTACTTGGTTCGATCTTGAAAATATTGTTTCTAAAAGGAATATTCGGTGAAATATATATTCCAAGTGTTCAATAACAACCCTACTGACTACATTCAACACTCACTTCACGCGGGAGTTGAACAAAAGTTTGAAAATAAAGCATAATATTTCGATAAGTTTTGACAGCTGCTGTTGTGTTATCAAAGTGAAACTAATATTATTGCATTATGGATAGCAAAATAAATCATGTACCCGCCAAAATGTGATTGTTGCAGTGTTTTGTGATGCAAGGTTAAAGCTGTTACTATCTGCAGATGCCTAATATTTCTGTTGAATAAATAAATGCCCAGTGTTTGAGTGTCAGTATGTTATATGAATAAAAATGCGAATCAAAAATTCCACCAGAGATCAACACAATGGTGAGTTCTGACATTTTAAATCACGTAATAACAAACCTTAGAAATGGTTTACGTTGTGTCACATTATTTGTTTATATTTTTATACTACGCATTATTCGACATGGCGATCTATAAAATGGTTTTAAAAGTGAACCTAATCTTTCATTTGAGTTTTAAGAGTGAACTTAATCTTTCATTTGAATTTTACCAGAATTTCTTGCAGATGGTTCATCTATTGTTAATATGTATCACATAATATTTGTTATGATGGTAGAATATGCATTCCCGTATAAACAACATTTCGAAATTTCCTGTTTCCATGTGACAAAATGAATTAGAATTTTGTCGCAATTTTCTTTTCGAGCAATTTTTTCCTGGTTTCGAGGAAAGTCATATTTTTTCTTGAATTAAAATAGATACAATGTTATAATACTTGTATACCTCTACCTTCGGTTTTAATACAACTACATAATTTATTCTACTTTTGGTGTAATACAACTAATCAATCTACCTTTGGTGTAATACAACTAATTCATTCTTCATTTGGTGTAATACAACTAATTCATTCTTGATTTGGTGTAATACAACTAATTCATTCTTCATTTGGTGCAATACAACTAATTCATCCTTCATTTGGTGTAATACAACTAATTCATTCTTGATTTGGTGTAATACAACTAATTCATTCTTCATTTGGTGCAATACAACTAATTCATCCTTCATTTGGTGTAATACAACTAATTCATTCTTCATTTGGTGCAATACAACTAATTCATTCTTCATTTGGTGCAATACAACTAATTCATCCTTCATTTGGTGTAATACAACTAATTCATTCTTCATTTGGTGCAATACAACTAATTCATCCTTCATTTGGTGTAATACAACTAATTCATTCTTGATTTGGTGTAATACAACTAATTCATCCTTCATTTGGTGTAATACAACTAATTCATTCTTCATTTGGTGCAATACAACTAATTCATCCTTCATTTGGTGTAATACAACTAATTCATTCTTGATTTGGTGTAATACAACTAATTCATTCTTCATTTGGTGCAATACAACTAATTCATCCTTCATTTGGTGTAATACAACTAATTCATTCTTCATTTGGTGCAATACAACTAATTCATCCTTCATTTGGTGTAATACAACTAATTCATTCTTGATTTGGTGTAATACAACTAATTCATTCTTCATTTGGTGCAATACAACTAATTCATCCTTCATTTGGTGTAATACAACTAATTCATTCTTCATTTGGTGCAATACAACTAATTCATCCTTCATTTGGTGTAATACAACTAATTCATTCTTGATTTGGTGTAATACAACTAATTCATTCTTCATTTGGTGCAATACAACTAATTCATCCTTCATTTGGTGTAATACAACTAATTCATTCTTGATTTGGTGTAATACAACTAATTCATTCTTCATTTGGTGCAATACAACTAATTCATCCTTCATTTGGTGTAATACAACTAATTCATTCTTCATTTGGTGCAATACAACTAATTCATTCTTCATTTGGTGCAATACAACTAATTCATCCTTCATTTGGTGTAATACAACTAATTCATTCTTCATTTGGTGCAATACAACTTATTCATCCTTCATTTGGTGTAATACAACTAATTCATTCTTGATTTGGTGTAATACAACTAATTCATCCTTCATTTGGTGTAATACAACTAATTCATTCTTCATTTGGTGCAATACAACTAATTCATCCTTCATTTGGTGTAATACAACTAATTCATTCTTGATTTGGTGTAATACAACTAATTCATTCTTCATTTGGTGCAATACAACTAATTCATCCTTCATTTGGTGTAATACAACTAATTCATTCTTCATTTGGTGCAATACAACTAATTAATTGAATTTATACTTTGTATGATTTTGTAAATTTATAAGTAAAAGCAACAACAACGAAAAACACGAATTTCGTTCAATTCGTGCATAATATTATAGTGCAAGTGCATTGACTCTCAAGGTTTGAATAAAAAAAAAACAAGGTCAGATTAATCAACTATTTAGATAAGAACCGAAACATTTTCCTTGGTTCCGTTTAACCTATTTATCTTGTACAATTTATACTTATCTTGTAATCAGCAATAGTGGTGGCTTTTTGCAATTAATAATGAATGGATAATAATGATTTATATCCAAATTCAGAAAAAATTCTTGATAAAGTTTCTTCCGACATCTGTTATTCCTTATTCGCCCAGATAATGACTAATGATAGTATTAATTTTGAGGTCAGCATTTACGAGTGTAAGTCATAGTGGATCAATAATGATTGATGAATAATTATTCAGACATCATAATCATTACCCAATTTATGTTATAAAACTTTCAAGTTCATAAAAAATGTGTTCAGATTCTAGCCAAATATTAAAAAAAATATTTCAAGGAACGCACCTGTCTGTGAAATGATTGATATTTATTACGTACCTGATATCCAAATATATTATTATGCTTGAAATGTGGTCCTTGATTTGATTGTATTATGTCCGTTGTATTTATTTTAGGGTTTTTCTTTATTATTTAAGTTTTCGTTGTAAGATAACAACATATAAATTAGGGGACTGTGGGACGGGGCTAGGGATGTCGGGGTTGTCCTAGAAAAATGTGGCAAGGTCAAGTAACAGTTGGTCCTGCGAGGGAATATAGTCGTTTGGTATTTTAACCGTACCTTCAAGATTTTTTTGGAATAAACTTCTCAACGTCTAACAGATAAATAATATATATCGAATGTGATGCGCTGAAACTAGTACTTATTTTACTGTGTGTAGCTGTTTCGGGATTACACTGATAACAGTGATAACTCATTTGTAATAATATCTTCTATCTCTCTCAGAAAGAGAGGATACAACGAACCTCTCAGCAGCAGGACTCAATTTGCACTGTGCAATATAATCATATATTATGTGCAACCAGTTTTAATCTTGATCGGTATGATTTGTATTTTCGCTTGTTCGTGTATGTAAATATCAAGGTCTGTAATCCATACCTACGTACAGCGGTAATTGTTAAAAATATACTACTTCAATAAGTAAAAAATACGGTTAAGTGTTATAATATTAAGTTAAGAACCATTTTATTGTAAGAAAATAAATATGAAAAAAAAACAATGTTTTTTTTACTCTAATTAAAAAAAAGTTTTTGATTTGACTGAGGATTGAACCTTCCTTCCCAGGGACTGAAGTCAACCCCGCTAACAACTAAGCCAAATCCCAATTGGATAGGGCCGACATTTTTGCGGATGTAACTGCTGTAATGTCATCTAATTTCAGAGAAATTCGTATATGTCCGCGTGTGTACGCGTAATTGCCACAACAAGTTCACAGAATGCACTGTCATTGGTGAGTCTATCTGCTGAGTTTCAGCTCGATCGGATGTCAATCATTCAAGAAAACAAAAGAGAAATTAAAATAAGTACATTTATTTAACGAGAGATTTCTTACACTCAAACTGATATGCTCCGTTTTGTAAGATGTATGTAAAATACGATATTGTACAAACAAATAAATAAATAAACATATTTAAAAATAACTGATTGTGTTAATTTTTTTATTATGTTTGATTGTATTCTGCTGCTATGAGGTTGCTAGTACATCTGCACACAAACCGCGAGGCAAATATTTGATCTTGAACCTTTGTGTTCTGTGTTCTGTGTGTACAACATTCACCTTCGAAATTATTCCATTGTTGCGGGAAACCGAGTTGTTTTCACATTCAACAGAATACAGAACCTACATACTCGAGGCTGGCCAAGTCTAGACTCTTCAAATTATACAAACGCATTAGAGAAGATGCATTAATGTATATAATAATGCATAAATGACGGGTAATTTCTACTTGTTACTCGTCTTTCTGAGCTTTTTAGAGTCCGGCCGTTTTATTTTATGATATTTTTTTGGTATACGTGTTTCTACACAATAATCTCAACTGCCCAGAACCAGTGGCAACCCAAATTTAGACACAATCAAGAGAAAGATGCTAAAAGCTATTTATATCTGGGTACCTAGCTCGAGCTGAATATGAAGATCGAGCGAAAAAGGTTTTACCGATATTGTCGGTAACTTGTCATCGTTCCCGAGCACGACTGCAAATCGCTAACGGAGAAATAACAGTTCACGCCGAATAAATTAAGAGTACTTAGTCGTTTTGAACTATTTTTTGTTCGTTGGTGTTCCGCAGTCGTTCGCGGGAACGTTGACAAGTTACCGACATTATCGATGAAACCTGTATCGATCGATTGTGATTGATACCCTGGTCACCAAACACGGAACACAGCTAATGCCATCCAAGGATCATTTCGTTTCTGAATGGTATCCTTTCAACAGGGCGATATTGAGAGTTCATAGGCGTAGAGAGTTCATAGGCGTAGAGTAGAGAGGTCATAGGCGTTGAGAGGACAGGCGTAGAGAGGACATAGTCGTAGAGAGGACAGGCCTCTCTCATTATCCAGTTTTATTCTCGGCTTAATTAAATGTAATTCGTGGATTATTCACAGTCGGAAAACTAATAATATTCTACCTATAAATGTAATTTTAATATTAGTTAAAAATGCCAACTTACGCACTAATTCTATAATGATAAAACCCACATTCTAAAGAATGTATTATCTGAGTTTTTACTTAATTATGATTGCCAACAATTTATTCTTGCTGTGGGAGTTGGATGTTGGAATTGATCATAAAACAGCCGTAAACGAAGTTAATTAATATGTTCATAATTTGCGCCAATGTCCAGCCTGGGTGGGTACTACGGTGAAATGTTGTTTGTTTGTTGTTGTTTCTCTCATGTCTCCACGTCGAGCTTTATTATTAATTTAATTGTCAAGGTCCCTAACGACAGCTATAAAGCAACTAATGCAAACTTTCCAACACCCAGTAGCGTCTATTTATGACATGAACGTTTATGGATCGAACACTAACCTTCCGATTCGAAGTCAAAAATTATACCATTAGCCAAAAAGTTACAGCCACTGAGAATGTGGATAAAAATTAGTATTGCTAATTTATTAAGAATCTCTTCAAATTATTGGTAATTCCGGTTAAAAACGGGATCGCAGGTCTTACGAATGAATTAACAGGTTTCCTGATGCACGTACCTACACCTACCTACGCGCAGGTACGTACGCCTTAATAAAATATGACAAAATGCTAAAATATTCGGATTTTCATGAACACGCGTTCCGAAATCTTATCATATATTTGTAATTTACTAAAAGTTTATCAAGAAACTTTTTTTATTAATTCGTAAGGCCCCAATCCTGTTTTTAACCGGATTACCAATAATTTGAAGATATTCTTAATAAATTAGCAATATTAATTTTTCTCCTAGTTGATAACACACGCACATCTTCAAATAGAAGTGTCTTCCATGTAGGTTTAAATGGAAGCCGATGTAGCTAGTGACTTAGTACTTTTTTGGTCCTAGCCCTGGGAGCGCTCTGTTTCTCTTACCCTGCCTGGCATCGTATATCGTCACTCCATTTGATTTAGAATTTCTTTACTATTTGGGTTCAGCACTCAAAACTGGCCCTGAACATGCAAATTCTGTATGAGTAGAAAATGTGTAAGCTTTTCAATGACAAAATCGTCAAACTATAATTATACAAAGCGAAATATCTACATAAGGGGACGTTTGACGAAAGGTGACGTGTGAAGTATTTCATAGATCTTAAAAGCTTACAGTCTAAGGACGGGTTAATTTTCAAGTTCTGTGAATGATTTTTTCAAGTTCTGTTACTATTTCAGTTTTGTCAAGCAACTAGCCTATAATGATATAATAACAGAACTTGAATTGGACTTTCACAGAAACCGAAAATGAACGTTGAAATTTGATAAATTCTCCGAAACAACCCGTTCTAAGAACTTTTCACTGGGACGGGTTGATTCACAGAATTTGAACAATTCATCAAATTTTAAAGTTTAATTCAATTCTGTGAAAGTTCTGTCCAAGTTCTGTTATTATTTCATCATAAGCCGGTTGTTTCACGATACTTGGCCATAGTAACATAACTTTAATAGGACTTTCACAGAACTTGAATATTAACTAATTGATACATTTTTCAAATTCTGTGAAACAACCCGTCCTTACACTCGAAAGGACCTTGGATTGACGTTATCAGTTTCTTTCAAATCGTAATAGATCACTTTTAGCATTCTAGCAATTTTATATTCAGTGTCCATTTTCATATAATTACGTATATCTAATATCCAATGTCCACAAGTCACAGCGTCCGATGCGCCACACACGAGTCCAGTACCTTCATCAGAATGTATGATGTTCAGCTAATTGAGGTCTAATTGAAGCCTATTAAGTAATCAATATATGAATTACAGAGCTAAGTGGAGCGGGCATTATGGACGTCCGACACTTTGGTCATCGATATTCTGAATTTAGACCAGACATTAATGAATAAATTTAGGGTCTTGATTTATGTTTTAGACCATCCTGTTGTGCCATTTTTTAAGTTTTTTGGGTAATGTACTGCCAGAAATGACCATGGTTTGTAATGAATAATAATAATTGAAGATTTATCGTTTATTTGTTCTTCATCAATTATTTGAATACGCATCCTCTCGATTCAACATCGAATGCCTATTTCACTATAATTTATCATTATGTGACTTATGCACCGCATAAAATACTAATAATGTTATCATTCTAGAAAGTTATGCATAACTCTATTGCAGTATCACGATATTAAATATATATCGCGTCGAACTACCACTTTCTCTCTTTCTGTGTGATATAGAAATACCTACAAGTACCTGCATAATATGTATAAAAGGAAATTATTACCTTACGCCCGACGTGTAAATTCATTTATTTTATTAAAGTTAAATCCGACGTCTTGACGTGAATTTTCCGCTTAGTTTATAACACCGAAATCCTTCATAATGGCTCCAGCAATAGTTTTGTGCAAAGTAAACGCAAGCAGCACGCACTTTTACAGTAATGTGACACGCAATAATACGCTACAGAATGTGGGGATAGCGGCGGACACTATAAAAATACTTCATAGAACTTGGGGGTGTTATCAGACGCACTAATACTGTCTAACTAGAACGTGGGGTTGAAGTTGGACGTACTAATACTAAGGCTGTATTTGAAGGGAAGAAAACCCAGTGACTCAGACCTTCGAACTTCACACCCGTGTCTCGGTTTACCCCACGTTTCGTTCCCTTTGAATGCCTACTTTAACGACATCTACACACTTTTTACTCTTAGCTACCCGTACACACACAGACACACATACACGCACACACTTACACACACCCTTTAGGTTATTACCACGCCATATAAAGGGTATATTGTTTAGATAGCCAGGTTTTAAAGACTAAGAAATGCTTCACACTGTTTTATAAAGCTTATATGAACTTTATTTGGTTCTTTCCTAAAATTCCTGTTGAAAGGTTATCTCTTTTCGTAACACTATGGAAAATTTTCACCCTTTTATAAAAATGTTTTTTCTTTCCTTGTATCCATAAGAAAATTGAGTTTGAATATCTGAACACTTTTATGCGGTGTCTTTAAATAAGTCTCCGTTTATGATGCTGTTTTCAGCGGTGGGGTTTTTAAAGACCAGACCGCCCTTTTATTTCATTAAAATGGGAGCAGTTTTACTTAAATTGCTGATCATAATACACAATAGTGGTGATATTTAATTGCGAGCCCCTTCCCTAAAGGTTACCTTACTCAGCCATTGTGTTTTAAGCATAATAATTTTCATTCTTAAGAAGGTCAGTACTTAGTTAACTTACTTATTGTATAATTGTAGGGTTTGCAAAGCTAAAAATATTTATAAAAAAATAATAAAAATTAAGAAAAATTTACCCTTCGAATCTAAGTGAATATAAATAATATATGTGTATTAATGGAATAGAGTATTATGAATGCTAGACCGATGTTAAGCGTAATGATTTGACTAATGAACGAGCTCCAAAACGGAATGCTTATTTTTTTTTGTTTGAAGTGTAGTTTAGTTAGAATGGATACAGGAACCGGTGTCAGAAGAATCGTATTTTTAATTCTTAAAAATTTGAATAACAGTTGAGTGTATGAGAAGTGCAATCTTATCTGCCTACACCTGTGGAGAAATGGCGTGAAGGTTAGTTAGTAATAGTATTTTCTAGACGTTTCAAGTCTCATCATATCAAGCATTAGGTACAGTAACCACCTAAAAAATATGTCTGGATTTTAATCGACCGTGAAAATGATTTATTTTTGTTTGTTTTCCGCTATGCCATTTTTCTTGTTAATCTTGCATACTATTATAGAAAAATATACTTTCTTTTGAGGTAAGTTCAGTAACTTCAACGTGCATTAAGGGCCCACTATTCGAATTTCATCCAATTTCCGACATATTTTCCTTAAAAGTTTGAAGTTTTTAAGCTCTTAAAAAAATATATGTTATTCTTTAAGATAGTATCTATTTGTTCCAAAAGCCGAAACGGTAATTATTTGAAATTCCCTCGATAGAAATAAATCGCAAAGTATGCTCCGAAAAATATTATTAACACGTTTATTTCTGTTATTTTACAAGTTATGTATATGTATGAAAAAAATCACAATGCTTCTTTTAATGCTACTCAATAGACCCCAAAAGTGATTTTTGCTATTTTTGAAATACGCCGTGATTTATTAAACATTTTCACAACAGTCGCTTACGTCTTATGATTCTAAGCATGATTATTGCAGCCCCTCTCACTTCCTCACGCGCGTACGCTATCTGCCTTTCAGTCACTGCTTAGAGAGCTTCGCGGACGATCGTGTTGTTCTCCGTTTCGTGATTTCTACTAAATAATATTTATCGTAAATAATAATATTGTATTCCGAAAATGGGAAATAAACGAAAAAGTGCTCGTATTTCTAAGAAAAGACTATTTCGTTCGAAACAAAAACGCATGGTGGACATTGTAAGGTAAGAAGAAAAATATAAATTTTGATTTGATGAATATATTATTATTTACTATTACGTAGGTAATATTTATTATAAAAATAAATTATGTATATATTGTGTAACAAAGGTGACAGGTATTGTTTTATTTTTCAGAATGCGTACTTTGGGAGATAAATCTATTGCCAAGGCCTCTGAAACTGAAATTGCCGGGTAAGTTTTTTTTAAATTTACATTTTTTCTTCAAAAATGACCCTTGAATGTAAAACTATATATTTTAGTTAGTAGGTAGGGAATGTACCCATACTACGTGACCCACTCCTCCCCCCTCAGTGACCACGTGTAGTATATAAACCTAACCCATTGTGACCAAACGCGTGGTATGTTGAAGATCCCCTCCCCCTCTCTGAACGGGTCACGTAGTATGGCTACTGTATATATTGCGCGAAGAAATTCTAAAATCAAGCCGCACTTAATTTACAACGTTCTAACAGCATTACGTTTGTTTTTTTTTTGTCCTATTGTATTTGTCTGTTTCTGAGGCGTTTTGTAGTTGTTCATTTTGATTGGATATAGTTTTAACTTCGCTTTTCCATGTTCTGAGGAGAGAAAGTTTGCAAAGACAAGTTTTCGTAATCCATTTAACAATTTTTGAATTTGAGGTTCAATCTTGTGCAAATTATTTTAGTTCGTCATATTTTAATGGAAAATATTTATAAAGTACGTTGCCAGAGCACAGAATTGCATTCGTTAGAATCTTGTACAATGAATAATTATGCCCTAGCTAATTGCATAATATTCCATATGCATATTTAGGTATGTTCTAAAATGGTAATTATATGTCCTATTTAAATATTTTTCATTTTAAAAATATTAAACTTAAAAACTTTACAAAAAACTCAAATCAGAAATTGGTAAATATATAAATCGTCTTTGCAAACTTTGACATCTCATATCATAGAACTGTATATCTGATGTTAGAACGCGTTCCAACTAAGGCTTGATACAAATTCTAAGCTTTCTGGATCGAGGCAAGTAATATGTATAATAACACTGTAGGTACCTGGAATATGTAGAAAGCGACCCGGTCAGATTTGCATCTCTGCCAATGATTTCGTACAATAATAAGACACTTTTACGGTGGGGCAAACTACCGGCATTTTCGATAATGTATCCAAGAACATAAAGATCTTCATACTAGTTCTCAAACTTTAGGGAATTTAATTTGAGGAAGTTAATTATTGATTGGATATATAATAAATAATTATTTTGTTTTTCTTCCAATAAAAATTAGGTTTTCTGTTATTTTATAGTTACGTACTTATTTATTCCAGAATTCGTCCATTTGAAAATAGTCTAATTTTTTAGGCGATCTGTTTTAAATAACTAACTAACTAACCATCAGGCCGTTTCCCCGCAGAGGTAGTCAGAGAGGACGGACCGCCAAACAACTCGGTCTTGGCACGCACTCTTTGCCTTACTCACATTCATACATCGTCTCATACAAAAACCACTTAACTTTAATTTATATTCGTCGATATATATAAATGTTTATTGTCCTGAAGAAGGTTGAGTTCAACCGAAACCGGTCGACGAATATAAATTAAAATAAAGTAGTTAAAACAAAATATTTATTTCATTTTGTTCTTTAATTATATTTCAGATGTGACTATACTCAACTGAAGAACGTTTTGTCCACATCTTGTAAAGATGTTGAAGCACTGAGGTAACAATAAAATCATTTACGCCCTTCACATTTATTTAGAAAGTTCTTGAAATGTAGTTATAATCAATGTTTTTATTTTGTTCCAGCTTCCACGAACAACGGGAAAGCATACCTGTTGAGAATACATATAACGACATACCTAAGGAGAATATAGATAATGGAGGAAGGTAAAATGGATTTCAGAATTTCGATTAAACTATCGTGTTGTGAAAAAAATATATACCGTTAACTTTTTTTTTTATTACAGTAAATCTGATGTACGTGTGTACTACAACAAAAAACGTAAAATTGTAAACAAGAAACTCATCGGCCGGAGAGGTCTTTCTCAAAGCATTGACAATTGGTATGTTATAGTGATTTACTTTACTAACATTTATGTATTTTATTTTACTAACGGTAAAACATAAGTTCTAAAGAGATGAATTATTAATATACAAACTATCTGCTTTATGTGAAAGAACATCCGCTTCATTCGAAAAAATTAATCTTCAGTAATACAAACATTCAAAAATTTATAATACTTTTATTGGTATCCAAATCATTATCAATATCCACTTTTATTTGTAGTTTTTCATAAATCAATTTTGCTTTTCTAGGTTGGATAAAAATGATGCAGTCGAAGGAGGAGAAGAAAGACGCATCGTCGACATTTTCTTTTTTATTAACCAGCTGCAATCCATATCGGACCATTCTCCTTTTGGATGCGGATTTCGAAATCTTATTCTTAAATCTGAGCAAAGAGTTGGTCTAATGTCCAAAATACTATTTGAATGTAACATGTGTTGCGCCAAATTTACAGTCAACACATGCGACCCAAAACCTAAACATACCATGGACGTCAATGTAGCAGCAGTATCGGGGATGACTCCTGCAGGAATTGGGCTTGCTCAACTGTCCGAGTTTTTGACGGCTGTCAACATACCCCCGATGTCCGTAAAATTTTTCCACAAGACAAATGTATTAGTGTCAAGAGAATGGGAGAAATGCGCGTTAGTCGCCATGGAAGTCGCAGCGAAACGAGAGCGTCAAGCAGCTATCGAAGAAGGTTGTCTACAGGACGGAGTGGCGGTGATTGACGTGATCGCGGATGGGTGTTGGTCGAAACGATCATATAGAACAAATTATACAGCCCTCTCCGGTGCGGCAGCAATTGTTGGCAGAAGATTTGGAGAAGTTTTATACCTCGGAGTTAAAAATAAATATTGTTGCATTTGTGCAAGAGCTGAAAACCGAGGAGTATTGCCTAAAGAACATGTTTGCTACAAAAATTACACTGGACCTTCAACTGGAATGGAAGCAGAAATTCTTGTAGAAGGGTTCAAAACTTCAGTTGAATCTCATAATTTGATATATGGGCGGCTAATAGCAGACGGAGACAGTAGTACTTATCATAAACTTATCAAAACGAGACCGTATCCGAACTACACCATCGAAAAAATCGAGTGTCGCAATCATTTGCTTAGAAATATGTGCAACAAGTTATCCGCTCTATCGAAAGACACAAAATATCCCTTATATCAGCGAAAGATGATCACCACACAACGGATAATGGCTATAAGAAAGGTCATTTGTCACGCCATTCGAGAGCATAAACAAGGATCTGAGAACTTGTCAAATAGAATTAATAAATTGTACGTAGACGTCAGCAACAGTTACAATCACGCGTTCAGTGAACATGAAGATTGCAAAAGTCATTATTGTCAGAGTGGTAAAAAAAATGAAAATCTCGTCAAAAAGCTTGTTGCTTCTGCCTTATGGTCTAGACTACAGCTTATTGTTGGGACCGTTGCATCAAATGCAAGAAGTTTGATCCATGATGTTGATAGTAATCGTGTCGAATCCTTTAACAGTATAATAGCGAAATTTGTTGGAGGGAAAAGGGTGAATTATAGTCTTCGACAGGCTTACCAGAGCCGTTGTTCAGCCGCAGTCGTTTCGTTCAATACCGAGAGACCCATTTACAGTCTCCACAAAGCTATGCTGGGGCACAGTCCTAATAGCAAAGCTAAAGAATTTACAGACAGAAGGATAAGAAAAAAAATCCTGGACCGAAAACGTCTTCGTCGTAAATTATTCAACAAATCACGGCCTGTTCAAGAAGACAAACATTATGGCGACCAATGTCAAAAACCTGACTTGGATCCAGAACAACTCCAGCAGTTAAAAGAAACGTTTCTCAAAAATCTAAAAAAAACTGAAGAAGAAAGGAAAATAACAGAAAGAGGAACTATTCTACAACGCGACTGTAGTGAATGGCTGGAATTGCGAAGAAATCTCATAACTGCCTCAAACTTTGGAAAGATTATTAAAAAAAGAGAAACAACTGGACCTTCAATCGTTAAAACTTTACTGTACAAACAAGACCTTTCTAATGTACAATCCATCAGGCATGGAATCAATAATGAAATGATAGCATTAAACCAGTTGTCGTCGCAACTTGGTATTACTATACGGCCGTGTGGCTTATTTATTGATTGTGATATCCCATATTTAGGTGCTACGCCTGATGGCTTAGTTGACGACAACCAAATTGTTGAAATTAAGTGTCCATTTATAGCATTCAATTCGAGATCAATAAAAGAATTGGTGCATCAAAAGAAATTTAACTTCTTTAAGCTCAAAGGAGAAGAATTAGTTATCAACAAGAATCATGATTGGTATTTTCAGGTCCAAGGTCAACTTCATATTACCCAAAAAGACATTTGTATTTTTGGAATATGGATAGGTGAGAATAACCATCTCAAAGTAGACATGATTCAACGCGACGATGAATTTTGGAGAACAACTATGGTTGATAAGCTCAAAGTTTTTTATTTGAATTATGTTTTGCCCGAGTTGGTAGACCCTCGCCTCACGAGGAATTTACAAATTCGCGAACCACCAATCATAGAAAAAAAAACATCTGAACATTCTACTACAGTTATATCAGAAAGTACAAATAAAAGTAGTAAACCTACGACATCATCTCAAATTTCAGGAGTGACTGATTGTATTCTTACATTTGAACAAATTTAAAGCTAATGACATTAAAAGGTACGATTGGTTTTGCATATTGTGTTCAAATCAGAGACGTTCTGGAATCAGTCACTAATTGGTACAACTCTATTCTTTCAATGCCATTTGGCTTGTCATTTTTACCATTCGTTTTGTATTTAACCCTATTTCAGCGTGCCTGATTTAGTACTTTTTAAATTTTTTTATATTTTTTTTTATATATTCAATAATATAATTATTAGATTTATAAAAACAGTTTATTTTTAAACAAGTTCTGCTGTGTAATTATTATTATGCGTGACAGCTGTTTCGTCCTCTGAAGGCATTATCAAACTAATTGACGGCCGGCGTAGTCCAGTGGTAACGCTTTGGACTGCCATTCCGAAGGTCGCGGGTTCGAACCCGGCGCGCGTAAATAAATTTTATTTGATTAATTTGTGTTATTTCACAATTAATTAATTAAAATTAATATATAGTATATTGCGGCACGTTCCAGAGTGGAAGATACTACCAGTATCGCCCTGGTGTAAGACCACCATTCAGAATTGAAACGTTGCTTGTTACCAATCGCGATTCTTGTTAATAACCAATTCTTCTCCTTTCAGTTTACAAAAGTTTTTTTTTTTACTAACTTTTTCATTGATCTCGAATTCTATAAATCGACACTTAATTTTAACATTTTTTATCGTCGTCAACTAAGCCAAATATGGAATATCACAATCTATAAATAAGCACGGCCGTGTGGTAATATTAAATTGCGATGACAACTGATTTAGAGCTTTCCTGTCACTATTGAAACCATGTCTGATGGATTGTACATTAAAAAGGTCTTGTTTTTGTTGTGAAATTTTAACGATTGAAAGTCCAGATTTTTTTTTTACAATATTTTCAAAGTTTTAGGCGGTTATGAGGGGCTTTACAACTCTAGCCGATCGCGGTCTTGTTATAGGATGGTATATATCTGCCTTCTTTTCTTTTTTATTCAGTTTTTTTTAAGGTTGTACAGGAACTTTTCTTTATGATACTGGAGTTGTTCTGCGGTCACGTTAGGTATTTAACAATTATCACCGCAATGTTTGCCCTCCTGAACAGCACAGGTATTATTTAATCATTTACGGCAAAGATATTTTTGATAGTGGGGTGTTTTTGTCTTTCTGTCTTCCAATCATTTAGCTTCGCTTCTAGAGTTTTACCCCAGTAATGCTTTTTGGAGACTGTAAATGGATCTCGGCATCGAATGAAACTGAGGCAGAATAACGGCTCTCGTAAGTTTGCTGAAGAGCGTAATTCGCCGTTTCTAATCTATTAAATATCGCTATTATACGATTAAGGGTTTTCAAAGATTATATTTTCAAACATCATGAATCAAACTTCTTGCGTTTGATGCAAAGGTCTAGTTAATAAGCTGCATTCTACGCCATAAGGTAGAAGAAGCAAAAAACCTTTGGACGAAGTTATCACTTTATAACTCTGACAATAATAGCTTTTGAATTGTTGATTGAACACTTCATTGTAACTGTTGCTGAAGTGTAAATCTACATACAGTGTATTGACTCTGTTTGACATGTTCTCAGTATCTTGTTTATGCGATCGAATAGGTGACAAATCACCTTTCTGATGAGCAGTATCCTTTGTGTGGTTATCATCTTTCGCTGATGTAAAGGATACTTGGTCGTTCACATCAGCGAATAATCTTTTGGAGCGGATAATTTGGTGCACATTCTTTGGAAGTAAATAATTGCGACACTTTTTCGATGATTTACTTCGGATGTGGTTTCTTTTGGATTAACTTATAAGTACTACTGTCGCCAACCAATATAAGTTGCATGTATCAAATCATACGATTCAACGGAAGTTTTGATCAATTTCATTAATTTTTGTACCATCCGTGGTCTTTAGGCAAAGCACATTGGTTCTCAGTTGCACAAATGCAACAATATTTACTTGTAGGTTTAAAAATTCTCCAAATTTTCTGTCAATAATTGCTGCTGCACATAAGAGGGCTGTATAATTTAATCTATATGTATGATCACTTCGCGATCACCGCCACTCTATCCTGCAGAAAACCTTCTTCAATAGCAGATTGACGCTCTCGCTCCACTGTGACTTCCACTGCGAGTAATGCACATTTCTTTCACTCTCTTGACATATATTTGCTTTATTATAATGTTTTTGGTACACCAGGGATAAGTCGACAGCCGTAAAAAACTCAGACAGTTGAGCAAGCCCAATTCCTTCAGTCATCCCCGATGCTGCTGCTACATTGATGTCCATGGTATTTTTAGGCTTTTGGTCGCATGTGTTGACTATAAATTTGTCGCCACATTTTACATTCAAATTTTATTTTGGACTTTAGGTCAGATCTGGGCTCAGATTTGACAATAACTTTTCCAAATCCGCGTCTAAATGGAGAATGGTCCGATATGGATTGCAGTTGGTTGATAAAAAAAGAAGGTGTCGATGGTGCATCTCTATTCTCCTTATTCCGACCGTGTCATTTGTATCCAACCTAGAAAATAAAAAGCTGCCTTAAAATGGATATCGATCTATGAAAACAATAACATTGATTTGAGTGCCAGTATAACTGTTATAGTTTTTTAATGTTTGTATTGTATTACGGTCTTCATCATATGGCACCAGCGTCAAACGTTGTTACCAGGTTGTCTCTTTTCATATAACCCACTTTCATTCATCACACCCAATTTCACGTTGAATGAACCCGATTATGTACCTGTTGTCGCTGACGTCTATTATTTATTATACCTGACGAGTTTTATTTTTATTTATTAATATTTAAACATGCTACACTACTTATGAAGATTGTCAGCAGGTACGTAGTGACAACATTTTATGCAATTGGTAAATTTTCAAAGAAGGTATATGTATAAATAAAGATGATGATAAATTACCAACTAGATCAATTGGTTAAATTAACAGAATAGTATAAATATAAATATGTAAACAGCAGTAAAAAACTTATACACTAAACAAGTACAAATGAATGGTCACATCAATAGTTTCATATATTATATAGGTAGGTATATGAAGTATTACAAACATATCATAATGATATTCCTTTTCCTAACAATGTCAATTCTAATTACAAATACAAGTGCTTCAATAGGGCATCAATATAAATATCTGTATCTTATAGTAATTTCCTTTTATTATATTTGACTTGCAATACAAATGGTATTATTTTTGATTGTTTTTAGTTTATTGTATTTTTTGGGTACAACATAGTTTAAGGTTCTTTCACCGTATTTATTGGTATATCTCAGAACCACCAATTCTTCATTGTATTATGTTTGTGATTAAATTACATTTGACAATTTAAACAAACAAGATTTAGAGTATTTAAAAGTATATCGTATGTTATAACCAATAAAGTTCAAAATTAAATTGTAAGTTCACATGAACTTAAACTATTAAAAATAGTAGTTACAAAAATTTCTTACCTTTGTGAATAAATAAAGCACCCTCCAAACAAAAATACAGAAGCTTTTTTGTGAGAGTAGGTACATCATTAAAAATATATGTTGGAATGTAATTTTATGATTCATACATGTTATATTACTCTCATAATTATTGAATTGTTTAAATGAATAAATAAATCATTACAAAACTGTCTTCTGATTTATATTTAAATCCTTGAGACACTAATGGCCCACACCCTGATAAAAAAGCTTAAAATGTATAAATTATCTTCATAATACAAAATATGATAAGTATAAAAAACGTATACATCTATATAATTTATATAAATGTACAAAAGTAGATAATACATATATATTTTTTATACAATATGTCCGGGGGTTAAATGTGCAAGGAAGGTGATTCTACATGATAGTACAATTAAAAAAGACGATTTTTTGAAATTTTAACGTTTTAAGCTAGTTTTCGGATAAAAAAAATTAATTGATTGTACAGAAAAAAGTATATTGGTCTATGAAAAAATGTTTTTTTAAGGAAAAAAAAAAAGAAATTTCTCCTCCTTGAAACCTCCTGAAGTTTTTGAACTTTACCCCCGGACACCCTGTATAGATAAACTTATATATATTGATTTTATAAAATCATATTTTTTTACAAATTACATATTATTATAAAATTAAAAAAATAAATAATTTATGGATTCTGAAATACCCCACAGTTTGACTTCCTTTGTATTGTGCCAGCAAAGCTCTGCTGTTGGCAGCTGACACGTGTTGATATTATTTCACATTTGTAAAAGTAGATTTAGTTTGGAGTCGTGTTAATAGATGTCTCAAATTCAGGACATAATAATAATATAATTATTTTTCTTGAAGTGACGACAGAGACCCTATAGGCAATCTTACAAAGGTTTAAAAGTTGCCGTAGAGGCAATTCTCAAATTCTGATAGGGAAAGTGCACTCTTAACATTGACAAGTCTAGTCAGGCGTTAACCTTTCGTAATGGTCGATTATTATCTTTTCCTGTCAACTTTCTATTCAATCGAAAAATGATTACCAACAGAAGAGAGGCAACATAAAAATGGAGTAGGTACTAACTGTAGTACTGTACAAGGTTTTTAATGTTAAATTTTCAACAGAAAATTAAATGATTATGTAAGTAGAAATGAATAATGTATGGTCTTCACTTTTTTTCATTATTGCTAATAATTCTAAGAAGTGCCTCGTCATTATTAACTTCCTGATAATTTCTTAGTCAATTCTTTGATATAAAGGAAATTATTATAAAAGTGCTTTACTTTGATCATCAATTTCAGAATTCAGCATTAATAAAGGGAAATACCATATTCCTCTCCATTCGTACAAAAGATCAGGTGGCCCCATTTTAGATTGCTTATTACCGTAATAAGCCCCTTTAAGATTAAACGCGACGTTCGTTTTAAGCTACGTGTTCATAGATGGCTTAAATTAATTATTTTAATAAAATATGCTTTTTTGCAAGTTATGTTTACAATATTAAGAGGAATTATTCGCTCGCGCCCGTACATACAATATAAATAAATAGTTTTGTCCGTATAAAAACTGAATTCTTTCAAGAAAAGCATACAAAAATGCAATATTGTTTTGACGATTCAATCCAATATTATATTTGTATGCCTTTCTTGAATGAATTGAGTTTTTATACGGACAAAACTATTAATTCATGTTCATATTGAGCATGTACGGGCGCAAACAAATAATTCGTCTTAATATTGCATAATCGTAATTTTCGCTATTGTGATTTTTGGGCTGTTAAAATCAAATATATGCCCGTTTTGAAACCTTTATTTTATTATTTTTTTGTTTTGCATTAACCCCACACAGGAGGCCCTGAGGAAAATAATTTACCTCAGGATCTGTCATCTTTGGGGATGCTGTGTGGAGGGGTTTTTTAAGGAAAGGGAGGAGAGGAAGTTCTGGTAAGGAAAAATATACGAAGGGTGGATGGGAATCTTGCGATCAGTGTGTCCAAAAGTGACGGACATATGAATCTATCCCTCCCACTGTGGCGCAAGGCGATGGGTCAAGAGAGACCACTTGGAGAGGTCAAAAGGTCTTCTCAACCGGCCTCTCAATCTGGTGGGCAGGTGCATCCTGAATACACCTACCCGATTAACCCGGGCACCTCTGCTAAGTCACCAAACGTAGCGAACCACTTGGGGTGACCTATGGCAAAGGTGTTGGCAATCCAATAAAAGGTTCTCGGTCGCCAAACCCGCCTCCCAAATTGAACTTTATTGCTCGTATCATCTTGCGGTTGCTTCGTTCATAATTCGAGGCTCGGCTCGTGTTTCGGCTCGCAAATGTATACGCAGCATAATATCCTTTACTGCGATATGTACGTTAGGTCCGTATAACCTAAGTGTCTTGTCAATGTAATATTCATGATGTAGTAATATGTCGGATATTAAAACCCTAAATTGGCTCCAATTTGACAGCCGAGTGGGTGGCAAGAGGCAAGTTTTGGAATTGAGACTGGATAGAAATTTCATTACGTACAAAACTTATACTTGCCGAGATATTAGATTTCCAAATGTGTAATGGATATTCTCAAGGCCAATCGTTTCACAGCACTTTCAAAATACTTAAAATAAAATTTCAAATGAATACATGTTCTGTTCAAGTTCTGCGTCAGATAGGAATGCTGTCTAAAGGTTTCTGAAGAAGATGCTCCGAGGAACTAGCGTCATTGATCCCTTCGTCACGGCACGTGCGCTTAAAATTTGCGCTCGTTTGACATTTTTGTCGCATGAGAAAGAGTCGCTTGTAGTACTCGGTGTTGAGTACAACAGCTCGGCTGTGGAACGATTTGCCGGATTTGTCCCTTCAAAACCCATGCTCACTCCTCCGTCTCCCCCCAAAAGACCATCTCCAAAAATGGCATAAGACTCGAGGGAACTTATTTTACTCAAGGCCTTCTGTGTGGAGTTAATGTAATATACATATATATTTTCAAATTTTATTTTTTAACCGTCCCTTAGTTTTACCGTGTTTTAATTCATAATTCAACATTCCCTTTCAGCCCCAGTGTTAATTCAAATTAACACGAACTTTGTGATTTTTTTTACCGTAACGGAGCGATTTAGAAAAGCCATGTTTTGGTTTTCTTATAGCTTGTAATCTTTTCTGTGGCGTCTATGTTTTTCGCTCTGTTGAAATCCTTATTCCCGCCACAAAAACGATAAATATTTTGACATCTGCTCATTGTGAGTTTCATCGAATTACTGCCGTCATTGATTACTTCATTTAAAGTGAGATATCTATATTTTCTACTCGAATTACAAATATTTTAACGCATAAAGATGTGTTCTATAATAATAACATCAGTTCAATTCACTGTTCATAGACATTCAAATTAACACTGGTAGTGAAGGACATATTTTCGACTAGTTTGGCGAATTTTTAAAGATTATTATCCTAGATTATTTCTTTATTTTTGAATGAATTTTAGTTAAAATGTTATTTGGTTCAAACCTTAGAGATTATCACTACATTGTAAATGTTCATTTTTGACATGAAACGGTTATTTGTATTACTTTTGTGCTATGTTTATTTTACCTTACTATTTAAAAAATACCCTCTGACGTCAAATGTTAAGCCAAATTAACATAAAATAATAAAAAACTTAAATACCACAAATTTTCAAATAATTTTCTGAGGTATTTATCAAGCCTTACATATTTTATATATGTGGAAACAATAACTCCCTTTTTATATAAAACTTAAATTTTGGATTATAGCTTTTACTAAACTGAATATTCCCTTTTTTAATCAAAAGTCGTAGCAAATATGTGCTATTTTATTTATTTTTTTGTAATTTAAAAAATATAGGCCATTAAAGAATCCAAATTTTATCTTTCTTTTTTGTAACAAATAGAGATAAATAATGATATCCTCACTGAAAAAAACGCTTTTGGGTCGATATCTTAAATTTATACAGCAAATTTGTGTTCGAACATTAATCGGTCGTTTGTAATTTAAATTTAAGCCCATGAAAATGCAATTGTAATTATTTTGTAAATTTTCTTCCATCTTAGTTAACCATCAGTATTTTATTTACTTTATGTTTAGGCTTAATATTTTCTGCTTATGTAACGTATATCATCAAATCCTGTTAATTTGTAAATTACGATAATGATATATTTACGTATTCAATGTAAAGTACACTCTGCATTCAATTTAAATGCACCTACTTATCGATGAAGCCATAGAATTCTGGTCGAAGGATAGACCAAACATTCCAATTGAATCTATATAATATTAAACTAGTTACCTCTACACATATCATGTAGAAAAAACTTGATTGTTCTTCAGTGGCGCAATGACAGATTTCTGGGACCCAGGGTTAATCCTATACCTATTTTCTCACTCCTATCTTGCTAATTTCGTACAGGTTTTTCACAAAACATGTCTGGGGTCATGTCGCAGGTATTTTCGAGTATTTATTTGCGCCACTGACGAGGAATCAAAATCCCTTCTTGGAAATAATTACAAATTTTCGCCTCCAACGCTATATTATATTTTTAATATTAACAAAATTAAGACCTCAGCACAGATAGATCTCACAGTGAAGCCTTCATTAACTAAGTAATGTAATGATGTAAGGCTGCGAGATTAAATAAAATAAAAAAGGAGGCTTCGCTTTGAGGAGGGGTAGATTCGCCTGCGATCCGATTGCCTTTCACACATCATTATCTATCCACATGAAAGAAATCTAATTTTATCGAAATTTGATTCATTTTGCTCGCGGCGAGGTAAGGTCAGGATGACGTCATCAGTTGTGACGCACAGCATCCCCGTTTAAAAGTAGGAGTTGGGTGTTTCCCAGATGGGAAGGGCGGTAAAACCCACCCCCTTTTCCTGGAAATCTGCCGCCGAGGGGAGGAGAAGGATATGAGGCGAGATAGGGGAGGCTGCGGTACGGTGTAGAAATTTTCTCGCGTATTGCGACTCGATTCGATGTTCATTGCATCAGCGTTTATCATCGTATTCCAGAGTTACTTAGTGCATCCATAAAAATGTATAAATCGTAAATACCGCTGTCGGATTAATGGGTATACATCGAAGCGTTGATCTCCTTTGGAATTTACAGAGTATAGTTTCTAGTACCGTACTAGAAAAGGTTTCGTATAAACTTGGCGTTTCAACTTTAAAACATGTTTTATGTTCGTATTGCTGTTGGAAAACCTTTTTTTACAATTTATGTAATTTACTATTACACTTATATAACTTTTTAACAAGATGGCGTTATGCGTAATTACGTATTATGTAACTTTTTAACAAGAAGGCGTTATGAGCGCCGGACGGCGCCTTTAATGGTTTTAATGATTAACAACCTACTTAAGATGTCCAAATACTAATTAACGATTTGAGTATTTCTGTTCATAGAATTAAATAATCTTTAAATTAATTTTTTTGAAAAAAACCGAGGCGTATCGTAAACCCTGGAGTAATTCGCAACCTTGAATTACTGTACGGTCCTCGATTCAAATACCGTCTAGGATAAAAACATTATGGGTCGGCCGATATATCAGTCATTTTTAGTGTTGGTATCATTAGGCTTATCTTGCCAGGGTTCCTACCAGAGAACAACTTGACGGACGTCACGTTGTATGTAATCTAACAGAGACCAACTGGACCGAGATCTCGTTGCGGAGTTGTATATGCTCTCAGAATCGTCCTCATTAGAGATCACCTTTAAAAATCAAAACATTTCTCGAAATGGTTTTAGCTATGTTTTATTAACTAGAATGAAGACCCCGCATTCCGAATTTCTACCGATATAATATAACATACTTCCCTAAAAAAATTTGCTAAGTATATTTGCTAATAAAATTATCTGGTTCTATTTACAAAATCAGAGTGTTTCTTTAAAATACTACTTACTTCAGATATCGAGAGATTTTCGCTCTATTTTAAATATGTCGTGTTTTAATTAATATTTTCACTTCAGTCGCTTACGCCTATTAATTATAATCGTTCGCGCGCTCGCTCTATCATTCTTATTTACATATCTTCCTTTCAGACGATCTTCAGTAATCTTCCTCTTCTTTTTCAATTGTTATAACGGAGCCTTAAATAAACAGGTACTTTCCTGCTACCTTTTCCCTCGTCTCTTTCCCCTCCCCATTTTCTTCTAAGTCTCGCAACATTTTATTTGGAGATGTTTCAGTTCCGCTGGCTTTGCTCTGCTGGGGCTCCTGTGGTAATATAAATAAATAAAAATCTCTTCCAATTCAGCTAATCAGAGTGAAAACGTTGAAATTAGTTAAATTTTGGTGGTTACCAAATGTTTTATTTCTTCGATACGTAGTATTAACGTCTTACAGGTCTTACGTAAGTTGTTTGAACGTCTTCCAGTATGGTATTACCGATCTGAGAGGCATTATCGAAGCCATAACGTAACTGTGTACCCACGTATAAAATAGTGCGACAGACATAATATTCTAATCTCCCAATCTGCCACTACAATACAGTCATACAGTCGAAAGGCCAATACAAGACTTTTGCCGTCTGGATGAATTGTTGCTTAACTTTCATTCTAATTTTACTTTTAAATTCCATTTTACCGTCTACCGTTTTGGGTATTCTGCCTGCGGTAACTAAAAACACAGAATCTTCCTTGAGATTTTTATTTACCATGGCAAAATTATAATATAAATTTGATTAGGTTATCTATCTTCCTTTATAAAATAATAATAAAGAAGGGTTCTGTGGGTAGCTTTATTTTTTGTACAAATCTACAGTTTTTTACGAGATTGATGAAATTTTGCACACTTGACCTTCAAAACAAGAGAAAGGTCATTATTTACATGAGATTTCAAAAAACCACCCTCATCCTTTTCCTATTTCTTCAAGCAGAAATTTGATACTTGAATGAAAATTTACACACTTGACGTTCAAAATATGCAGTCTGCATCTGATTTCGAAAAACACTGCGAACAACGGGGGCAACACCGGGAACTCCAGCTAGATCTAGATAAAAATTAAAATTCCATTCACATTATTTTTATTCTTTATGTGAATACCGCAAGAGTCCCAACTGATCCCTGTGGACTTTTAGCAGGGCGATACTGAGAGTACTAACCACTCTGGGATATTTACAATCATACCCGAACCTAACGCCGAACGGAATGTAGTTGCGTAACTTTCATTACAGATTTACTTTTCAATTTCAATTTACCGCCCATTATACAGAGGTGGTTAGATTGTGTTTTCTGGTATGAATGCACACAGTACTACCACTTTTGGGTTTTGTGGCACGTGCCTTATAAGGTCAGATTACCGGGCTGGTCAGCCTTAGTAGTTTGAAGTTAATTCAATCACTTGTCAGGTTTCGTTGGCGCGAGTCAAATTATTCCACGGATTATTTCAGGTAAGACGACACCTCGTTCTGTTTTCGAAGTAGGCAATATTGGGGCAAGTACCTACGCGTGTCTTTTCCGCCTTCGCAGCTACCCGAACCTGAAATCTGAAGGGTGGTGAAGTAGTGGTGGTGCCTGCCGTAAACCTAATATAATTCAAACTTTGTGGGTACCTACTTTATTCAGCCCAAGTCCCGGCCTTGATCCAAATGGGACCCGAAGCAGCTTGAATTGAAAGCAGCGTGTACATTACGAACGTTGAAAAAAAAATCGGGATCGGACATATTAGTCATAAATGTGCAATATTGTGTAGCCAGTAACCCTCATTCCTGACATAGATGCTATATATACCAGAAATTTAGTTCAAGTTGTACCAGTCTGAAGATACCCGTCATAAGGTGAAACCAGTCCGGTCATTAATAAAATACTAGAATATACATATGTAGTTTAATAGTTGTTCTGATTCATAAAAAAAAATCAAAGTAAGGATACTGTTTAATTGATGGACGACCACATCATCGGTAGGCAAAGAAGAGCGCTCAGCATAATGTCCAACATGCCCACTTGCAATAAAAATGCTATTCCTTAGGTAAGGTATACATTTGCGAACCGAAACGCGAACCGTACCGCGAATTACGGGAAAGGAACGAATCAACTGCAAGCGGCGTTCCGCGTCATTTGCGGTTGCTCCGTTTCTTTCCCATGAGTTGGGGTTCAGTTCGACAGTTCGGCTCGCGGATGTACACGTTGCATTACTTTTTGTACATCCTTTTATACGTGCAAGCTTTGGGCCAACTTTAAGAACAGCGGCATAGAAAGACTGCGCGTGCAGTATAACGACGCCTACCGGGTGATAAGCCTTCTCAGATACTGCAGTGCTTCCAACATTCTCACTACCAGTTCAGTTCCAGGTTTTGCAGTCCTCATAAGAAGCCGGGTGGCAGGTTTAAGGGAGAGGATAAACAACTCCAAAAATGTCCTTATCGTGGAATCCAGATTCCAGCATCGTAGAATACTGGAGCACACAAACGCTACAGAATATTTGTCTAAAAATATTTTTAAATTTTATTTCTTTGTCCATTTTTAGTTTTTACTTTTATGTATATTATTGTATATGCTTTATGGTATTTGTATTTGATTATTATTATTTATGATAAAATTGAAACTAAAAATTAAAATTAAAATTGTTTTATTTTATTTGATCGTTATCGGTTTCAGCCTATCACGGCCATCTTCAGACTGATGTTTTCTTCTTTATTCTATGGGTACAATATATTTATATTTAATCGTTACCGGTTTCAGCCTATCACGGCCATCTTCAGACTGATGTTTTCTTCTTTATTCTATGGGTACAATATATTTATATTTAATCGTTACCGGTTTCAGCCTATCACGGCCATCTTCAGACTGGTGTTTTCTTCTTTATTCTATAAGTACAATATTTTTTCCTTATACTATAGTATGCTTACGATGCCTACCTGTGCACACAATTTTTGGGGTATCAATTATTAACGAGTCTTGTTGTATACCTATTCAAATATTAGTAGGGTTTAAGACATTTTGTATTTCTGATGGTTGTTTTAATACATCTTAATAATTTAATTCCAATATGAATAATTTTCAGTATCATAAATAGAGATATTGTTTACCAACATATTTATAACGGCTGTCGCATCTACGGCGCCTACCAACACAATATACAAGAGATTACGACAGATCGCAATATAATATTAATATCACAAATGAGTTGCATAACTATGTTATATTTCAACTCTTTCAACGAATTAATTTAATAATCCACCTGTATTCATATTGTTTCGCGTCAGATTAATCTCCGTGATTGTGGCAGCTGTCTCGGTGGATAGCCATTTAATTAAAACTGTTGCAAGAATGAAATGCGTCTGACAGGAGGCTGGGAGATGAGACTACTCACTCAGTTCCGCAGACAACAGACGCATCTTCACGGTAGACTCGGGACTAGATGCTACATCTATTTCGGTTCATGCGCTGCAGTTTCGTCACGATTCACTTCCATCAGCGATGCACCACTCGAATAATTGATGAAAAGTAATGCCACTTTTTATATTATAATTAGTAGTTTTTTTTTGTTATTCTGGTGCGCTCTCCTATCGGAGTTTGGCTAGCATCAGGGCAATCTTTACTAATACGCAGGAAAACAGCCCGGAACAACTCGGTTACCTGAAGTGTTTATTTATCGATTTGCTTCTGTGTAGGGTGTTAAGAAACGTACCTGACTCACTTTAACTAGTGACTCCTGAAATTATTTGGGATAAAAATGTGAATTACATTTTAGTGTCCGGGGACATTCAAAATTTATTTTTTTCTTTCGCATATTGTCACGTGGTCGCTCAGCCGAGTAATCAACCAACTCCCGACCTCGCCCCCAACTGTCCAATAGCTACTGATTTAACAATTGTACCTAGTTGAAAAAGAAAAGTCACCGTACACCAATATGTCATCTACATTTTTTACTCCAAATTACCTCGGGAATCACTGGTGAAAGTAAGTCGGGTATATTCTGTATAATAAATAAATACGAGAGAGTTGATAATTAAATGGTTTTGTACTTGGCTAGGTTTTTGGTTGCAGGTGCAATCCAGATGCGGGCTATTTTTAAAACAACGTTAGTGCTCCCCAGAATTTTGTCAAGCACAATATCACCGAAGCAATATTTATAATATTAAAAAAAATCCATTAAGGTAATATGTATATATTTTAATTTTTTTTTATTGTTTAATATTTGTATTTTTTTTACAATAAATATACAATGTTTATAATTCATACTGTTTTAATTTATACTACACTTCCATTAAAAGCATTTGCTTGTAGATGGAAGAGTGTACATTTGCGAAAAAATAATATAACTTAGTTACAAAGTAAAAAATAATTACGAAATTAAAATCCATACAAATTGTTGTATTTGGAAAGAAGTGTATAGTGGGATAATTTGTGATATTTTCAAGTGAAACTAGGGGAATCACTTTTTTGTTAATGATTTCCCTAAAATATTTTTTTTATGTAGTTCAATATTTGTTTTTTTACCATTAATGCTTCTGATTTCTTCTGGTAATCTATTAAAGAAATGTTTTCCTTGGTGGGTATAATGGTGCTGGGCAAAAGAAGTGTGTAGTTTGGGGCATGCACATATATATTTAAGTCTGGTTCGATTTTCAGTTATGAATGAGTATTTACCTTTTTCTTTTATAATTTGAATGATTGAATTTATCATAAAGTTCTCAAAAAGAAATAAAAAAATAAATAAAATAAAATAAATAAGTATTTAAATGTAGTAAGTTTGAATTCTTCGAATACGCGTTCAGTGGGGAAGTCTGGAGTTTTTTTTAGGCTTATTTTTATTATGAGTTTTTGAACAATTTCTATGGGGGTCAGGATAGTTTTGTAAGCTGCTCCCCAACTGATAATGGCATATTGTAGAACAGACTGTACTACTGCATAATATATAGGGTATAAATTTTTCATTGATAAGAAATTTCTGATGAATATATTATTTTAATGTCCGCATAATTATCAGAACACTTGTACCCCTTGCAGCGCGTTATTAAATTTTCCCTTGAGACCTAATGCTAATTTAAATAAACATTGCGTTAGTACTGGACTGTAAAAAAAACTTTTATTTTACTTCCGCCAGTATTAAATTAATTTCTCAAGGGGTTAAAAGGTTGTGCATCACTATCCAATTCTACAAGATAAAGATACTACATTGGATGGGGATCCTATGGTGCAATAGGATCCATAACATCCTGTTCTTTGAATAAATGGTGCTTATATTACATACCATTGCAGATCAAAAGGTATGATTTCCTAGGAATAGTTATTTTTGTTTCATCTTTGGTGTCAGTCATATCGGTAAACTTATGTCAACCTTCACTGAACGTGTTTCCTATTCATAAAAGAAAACCTTTATGTTCCTTGTACGGCCACCTGTGCTGACAAAAGATTTATTTTAATGCCGCATACAAATCATAGTTAACAATAAAAATATGAAGTATTTATTTCGCTTTGCCTTGGAAACCACGTTGTTACATTTTAGATTTTTACGTTGACGAATTTATTTGGCGTGTTCGTAATAATTTTAGTATTATATCGTGCAAGACTACACGGCTACGTTATAGTTTTAAAACTAGATTGATGTCTAACATATTTTACAGTTAAATGAATATGTATTTTCATAGCTCGTGATGGTAGTGACTCAAAGCGAGCTAAGAGTAGCTACCGTTGCATACAAAATGTAACAGAAGAACTGTGTCCATTTCATGACGCGAGAGTTCAGATAAAAATATATATGCATGAATAATCACGCCATAATGAATGTTAAACATAGAATTTTCTATGTTTTAATTTTTATCTACAAAGTTTTTAACTATTTAATACCGAATTAATTTAGAGACGAACTACGTTACAATATAGACTTCCGAACCCACAATATAAGACAAAATGAAAACATTGGACCAAAAAATTGAATTAATCAAAACACAACTGTTTACATCCAAATGAATAGCTGAGTTCCTGGTGGGATTAAAAATGTACCTCGATTAAGCGTATTTAAAGAATTTTTTTAATGATGTATGTAATGGGCATTAATAGTGTAAATTAAAATGTAAAAATGTACCTTTTATTACATTAGTTCGCATGAAGTCGATCTATTTTAAGTTTAATAAATAAATTAATAAAATAAATCACAGCTAAAAAATATGATTTAAATTGGATTTCAAGTCTTAATTTTTTCGGGAATTTAGAATAATAATTGACCATTTTCGGAAAACCGTTTTATTAATAGTTATTACCCATTTTTTGAGGTTGCTTAATTTTCTTTCGCCATCACTATTGAAGGACTTTAAACTAATCTCAAATGATTACGCGTGCGCTTACTGACTGGCTTTTGAAATACGGCTGATGATTCTCTTTTATAGTCGACAGCATAAAGGCAGCAATTTGTTTGTTTGCTCGAATAATGTGTGTACTCTTTGCATTGGGAGCAGAAAGCCGGCAAATAGTTCCATATCCCATTAGCAGGCGTGGATTCATCTGTGTGACCAAATTCAGATAAAGCTCACAATCGTGTCGTTACCTCTCCCTCTCGAACTATGTGAATAGTGTACTAAACGGTGATAGTAGAAATAGATCTGTCTATCTGAAGTTTCTGTAAGTATGCATATTTTTTAATAGGTATTTACTTTGCTTCTGGAATATAACGTGCATAATTAAAAAGTGCCTTGTGGATTTAAAAAATGTATGGTAAAAAAGGGTTTTCCCGTTGCAGATACCATTATTTGAAACAAACGGTCAAAAGAGGGTGATTGGCCCTTCAACGTAAAAAACACGTTATTTTTTGTCGGTGGTATCAGCCCCTCGCAGGGATAGAAAGAGAGGATGGAAAGCCATTCAACTCGGTCTTGACTCTCCTTGCTCCATCTCATAAATAATCATTGGCATTATTCCATGCCGAATGGTGGTCTCCTACCAGTGTGTGATTTGTAAAAGTATATTTTATAGTGCAATGAAGTGCAAATATATATTTCTTTCCCACGCCGATATTTTTATATTAAGGATGTTAAAGTTCCACTGGTGTTCAGTGTATTAATATTTAAAAGAAACAAAAAACAAGAAAAATCCTCTTTTCCTTGTAAATTATTAGTTTACAAACACCCTAAACACCTCGTCTTATTAATTTGTTTTTAATCACGACTCCTGTGTAGTTAAAAAATAACAAAAATCGTCTTCATACATATTTATGAACCACAAGCATCCAAACACCTTGTAAACAAGCCGTGTGTATGTTCTGTCCATGATCTGTTCTAGTGATTGCCTCTGCGTATGCGATCAATTACACGGCTCCCGAGCACCGCCATTTAGCCCCCGTTGCTGTGTTATGACGGATTGCACGCTCCGCTGGTTTTTTTTATAATTACTTACCATCGTTCATTGGTGCCATCCACTGATACCATCCATCGGTACCACCCGAGTGGTCAACTTCCATTCGCCATTTTTTGTTCATTAACTTTTTTGTGTCTGTATTACATCCAAAGGGGCTAAACCCGATATGGATAGGTGCAGGAATCGCAACGTATTTTGATTAAAATCTCCATTGACAATGAGGCTCTGATGTAATTGCGAAAGCAATTTCTATATCGGTGACACATTCCCCGGAGACAATGATTCACATTATAGATGCAGTCTCATGGGCTGAACCGCTGATGTGAGTGCACGCCCAGTATCCTTATCATTTTCTTTTAATGTACATAATAACGCATAAAATCCAAATTCTAAGAATCCGATGGAACGTTGTGGCATACCATTTTAAGAGTTTTGTTTGGTTGTTTGTTATTTAAGGGAAGCGGGGAGTAAAATAACCCATCAGAGAAGCAAATAATACTAATAAATCTTAACGAAACATGAAACAGAAAAACAAAAAGGTAACGGTCTCAAATGGGAATATCAGCATATCTGTCTTACCGGGGTAACAGCTCTAACCACCCGGCCATTGGGTCCTAATTATACGTCATTTTTGTCGATTTCATAATTTAAATTCAGAATTAACAATATTATTTTGAACTTATTTTACTTTTGATATTTTTATTTCTATTTTCTAATATCTTTTTATCAATTAGTTAAATCTTTATTTTTATTTCGAATATGGCTTCTGTAATAATATTTTTTCCCCCATATTTTTTGGCAGCTATATTTTTGAATGATTAGTTCTAAAGAATTGATTTGTAACCTAGATAGTGTCTCGAATAAATATTTCCATTTTTATTTATATGGTATACCTAATTGTCTTTTTCTAAAAGTTTCTAAATCCTCGGTTCGATTCCCAGTTGAGACAGTTACCTTTTTTTATTTTCTGTGTCTTGTTCTGTTTAACGTTTAGTTTAGATTTATTGGTATTATATTCTTTTTCAATGATGCATTCATTACATTGATGGGTATAAAAGTTATTAAAAAAAATTACTCCAATAAAAAAGTTAAATAACCGTTTTTTCGTGCCTGTTTATTAAAGTCTGATTACTAAACATAACTAAAGTCATTTCAAGCAACGCTTTGATTCATTTAGTTTTTCGTCAGGGCGACACGGATAAAAAATAATACTCTGGAATAATAGTTTTGTAGCATTTCGCATTGTTACATAAAATTATAAATTGGCACCGATTGACTCGTACATATTCTCACTCACCCAAAGGCAAACTTTACGGCATTTCAATTTCTGTCTTCTGTTTCAGAACATATTGCCTTTACTAATATAGGCACTTAGGGCCAGTTTCACATATTTTAAACAATTCATCAAATTTCAATGTTGTTTTTCAAGTTCGGTAAAATTTCTAGTCACGTTCTGTTTGTTCACAGAAGTGAAACAATAACAGAAGTTTAATATGACATTCACGTACTTTGAAAATTAACTTCGAAATTTAATGAACTGTTCAAGTTTTGTGAAACAACCCGTCCTTAGTCTTTCCACCAACCGATTGAAATATAGATAATATTTTAAACAAGTCTATTTCGTATCTATGGCAAGTCATCTGTCTAACCGCTTCCCACTGAGGCTGTCTTGTCCAGGATGTGCCAGATTTCGTTTGGCTTGTCACTGCTTTTTATTGCGATTTATTGATCCACATATCGATGCAGATTCGTCACTACCTACAAGAGTGAATTTCGCCTATTAAACGAAAGTTTTCAATTCCGGATCGCTTCCGGACACTTTCGTAGAATACTTCAACATTGCAACTTTAGTGACCATCGTAAAATTAGCCTTTATGGCCACTTTGTTAACTTGCTAACACAAATCTTCTGAACCGCTTTCAGTACGCAATGTATACATAATACATGTCGTATTAGTAAGTAGTTCTTTGGTCATCTTTTTCAGTTGGTCTTTCAAATTTTGTGCTAGAATTTTATGCAATAATAATCCAAGCAATAACTGCTCTATACGAGAGTGAAGATAGTAGCACCGATGACCTGGTACCTGGTGAACTGGTGGAGACATCGGAATAGAAACGTTGCTTTGCTTTAACTAACTTTAGTTGTGCTTGACCAGAACTGAATACCCAAATACTTTCCACCCTCGTCCTCGTAATTCATCGCAACATTCCCGTGATTGGAGACGCCATAGTCAAACGGACTCCGTAAAGTTAAGAATCTTATTCGATATCACACAAGACAATTTTATTTACAATGTACACAACAAAGGGTTAACGTAAAAAAATTGAAAGAATAAATTTCAACCGTGCAATAACGGTGTACAACATAGACATATGAATATTAGTAGACCTGCCCTAAGTGATTAAAAGCGTATTATCCCCACTCCCCATACCGGTTCCATTGGAGCCGGCTGTGCTCGCGTATGGCCTCAAGTGAAATTTGAAAACGTGACGTCATCATTCTTGTGCGAACTATGGTCGAGGCATCATCGGTTCATTTTACGAAATAACACGGCAGAATGTTGACTTGTGCTATGAAAACTTGTAAAAATAGATGTGAAAAAGAGAATAAACCCAATTGTCGTATTAAATTCCATATATAAGCATTATTTTACTTTATTTTAAGCATATTCACATCGTATAATATGAATCAGTTGTTACTATCACATCGAGAAACGTCTGGACGCGAAACACAAAGCTGGTTGGTTGCTGGGAAGTAAATTATGAACATTTATAAAAGTGTCTTAACTAAATACTTAAACGAAATATTCGACTCTGAAAATAGAACCGAATTTTTTCGCCGAATTTTGACTTCGCAAATTTGTTCATAACGTGGCGAGTAATTTGCGCTCCCATGTAAAAATGTCTATTCATTCAAAAGCAGATTTTACTTTTAAGAAGTAAATGGTGATATTATAATGCGAGATGCCTATTTACTGTCAGATTGATTTATTGACGAATCACAGTCAGCTTCACTCCCTTCGTTCTTCAACAGTTGATTTTACCCCTCGCCATTATCTTCTCGTCTATTAATTCCTATGAATGTGGTGTACAACAATATTTAAGAATAAAACAATAACCCCTTACTTATAAACGTATTTTAAACTAAAATCAACCTTGCCATATTGAATAAGTTTAGTAAGTATGTAAAACAACAACAAAAGACAATAAAGTTTGTGTCAAGTGAATACAAGAGATTCGAGAAAGTTCTGGGGGCTTTCGCTAAATTTGTCCGGTATCTTGTCACTGAAGTGAATGTTATAATATACTAGCTAATCTGTACTCGGCGTTACTGTGGGTTATCCTTAGGAGATATACATATACCACCGTGGACTTTTCTGTAGGCCTTTTTAAGATATATAATTCCGTAGTACATTATTTAGATGTATCTCGTAAGGTTTAGTCAGCGTTAGCAATGTAAGCGTAAAAAAAATACCGCTTGATTGCTACAAAACATCGACTTTTCTCTACTTTCTATATGAAATGACAGTAAAAACCTTATCAAAATCCGTTGCGTAGTTTAGAAGAACTAAGCGCACAAACAGACAGACGCAGATAGCGACTTTGTTTTATACTATTTGGAGATTCATGGAGATTCATGCCATTTTTCTGACGACGTTCATTTATTGTTTCTTATGATTACGTTCAATAATGATAAAATGTATCGTCATTTCTTGATGACGGCCCAATTATTTAATCGAATTACACTCGCTTTTATCTCCACCCTACAAATAATTATTCTATTAACGCTGCTATTAAGGTTCTGTTCACTTCCTAATTAATTTCGTCAGCCGAAATATTCATGTTTTATGGTTTCCCCACTACCACCACAAACGTGTCTTCCATTAACAGCCCTCTGAATATTTTTTAGCTTAAAACTTCCAGAATGTTCGCTCATTACAGCGTTGTTGAACAGGCGCCAGAAATATCCTTCTGTGATCGGCAGGATATTTTCTTGTTCTCAAAATAGCTTCCTTCAGTTCGTGTACCTCGCCGGTCATGTTGAACATTAAAACGTCCTAAAAAGCCGCGTTTAGCCGTTAAAATTCTGGCGGCAATAAATGCATATTTAATGCGTTCGTTCGCTTTAGAAAAAAAACATCTTTGTTCATTTCCAGGTGAAATGAAGATGTCTGGTGAACGAGCTTTCTTTCCTTAATTTATTAAACTCAACATACAAAACTTGGTTTACATACCTTCAATTTGATTTGAAAATATAAAGATTTAATTAAATCTTACCGCAAACCAGTGGTATCTGCACGCAGAAAACTGACTGATAAAATATATCGCTAATTTATTAAGAATCTCTTCAAGATTGCGGGGCCTTAACGAATACATTGATAGTTCACCTTTTAAACTATTCGTAAATTACCAATTAATTGTCGCGATGTCGGAACACTAGTTCATAAAATTCCTGATATTTTCGCATTTCGTCATTATATATTATTAAGACAAACGCAGGCGCATGAAAATTGTGTGTTTCAATATTATTACGAATTTACTAAAAGTGTATCAGGCAGGAAGCGGCGTGCAGTCCCGTTTTTAACCCGATTTCCAATAACTATTTTTAATAAATCAACAATATTGATTTTCTCCGTGTATTTGTGTAAATTGCGCATATTCAGATGTTCTATTTGAAAATATATTTTTCATTTTCCACTTTAGTGGAAAGAGTTACTTTAATCTATTTCTTCTTCCCTTATTATTTAAAATTGTAACTGTGCATGGTCTACCGGGATCATTCGTCCCTTACAGCTCTGCACGTCTTAATTTTCCTCTGCTTTTCAGACCTGTCACCACCCTTTGCCAGTAATTTGAAGTTTGCCGAGCGATGTGTTCAAATTAACAGTCTTTGTAGTACAAACATGGCAAGTTCAGTAACAAACAGCTCAAAACTCACAAGTTTCGTCTCCAAAACATAAACTACAACAGTACAAAACACACACACACAATATTCTAACATAAACACCTCGGTACAATCCATGTTCGCCTAGTTCACGAAACACAAAATTAAAAGATGTAATTAACAATATTGACACGCTAAAACCGTACATTAACTCTATAACCATATTCAAGATTATCAATTGTATTAATTTATTTATATGTATATATTATTAGGCCATGTGGAACAGTAATAGAAATTAATTAAGTAATCATAAAACATGCAAAGTTATGTAGGCAAAAGTTATTAACATGTAGGCAAACGGTTGACGATAGCCTGTATTATACACTGAAGTATATAGATAGAGCCAGCTTTGGCGTTCGAAGTATGGGCCACGCATATCGGATCATTGTCCGATGTGAGATAACACGGGCATCAGTCGGTTATAAGTGCTCACCGGGCACAGGTCTCCAGTGATAACTTCAAAATGTCGACATTCACGTTGAGATATTGTACAAGTCGTACTGGAAAACATAGGGAAAGCAACGGTGTAAGCTTTAATCTTTAAGTTGGGTTTTACTATAATCAGTAGTCGTGTAAATTGACTTATTAATGTTAAAAACTTGTGGAGCATTTGCGCGGTCACCTTCTCAACGAACGACTCGTTCGTTGAGTTCGTTCGCGTTCGGAAGGATTCGGGCGAGAATGACAGTCGCCACACCCCCCTTCCTACTTCCCACACGGGAACAATATTTCACACTGATATTGCAAGGAATGTAGACTCTATTTATATATATTCAATGGTATTATATGCTAAACTCCGCTTTTGGCAGTCAGGATACGCTATAGGTTGGCGACAGCCTGTATTATATGTTAAAATCTGCTTTTGGCAGTCCGCGTTATCCTGAGCATTGTTCCCCAATATCTCAGCCTCGTCTATCTTTTTCCTTTCGCTGAGTTCATTCGTCTAAGTCTTTTAAGTCGCTCCAAGCTCGAACAAAATGTTGAACTACTTTAGACGTTTTCCTTATTCATTAGATTAGAAAATTTGTTTTCCCTTTTTTAAATATTTGTCCACCAAATTAGGCGCATCCCTCATTTACTGTGCTCAATTAACCATCACCAACGCTAGAAGACAGCCTCTTATTTTCAAAGACTTTTTGGTACAGATCATTTATTAGGTTAATTAAGCTAATAGAAGTGATATTTGTTGTACGTTATTTCATTAGAATATTAAAAACCCAACACCCTCAGTATTTAGTTACCTGACGATATTTAATAAGCTTTCCCCAGGAAGTTAGCTATCCTTTGGCTTTGAACAGTTTTCTCTCGTGCCTCGGGCGTGACGTTTAAATATATTTCCCATTCATTAGAACCGGCTGCGAAATCTCCGCACTTAGTAGGAATTTTAACAAGGGAATAAAGGCAGGCGATATTAAACCTCACCCAGGGCGATCGATCCCTGCAAACGGCGAGCAAGATTGCATGCCAGATTGTACATGGAGCCAAAAATGATATAAATCATACTATCGTATTACGGGTATCTTCAAGTTGAATGTATCCTGTTTGCAAGGAAAATCTTCGATAGTATATGTAAACCAGTTCTTAGAACTCTGTGATGTTAGGTTAAATGTAATAGTGGAAAAATGACGGTTCTTATGAGAACAGGTTGGAAACACTGCTTTTTTTAAAATTTGGTAGACCATTTGTAGCTTTATACATAGCTTTCGTAGTCATATCAAACTAAGAAGACACATGAAAATAAATGCTTATCACAAATATATTGACCTAAAAGCAGAGAGTTAGGTTAGGTTTTAAGTATAAAAAAACTCTCCCTTATGGCTAGACGAACCTTATGGCGCTCCAATCCTTAATCGATAATGATTAAAGATGCTATCGTAAATGTCTTCTTTAAGACTATATTTAAACGGGCTCATCGAGACGACATGTGGTACCCATCCCTATTTTCCCCAGTAAGCTCTGGGATGGTTTAATTTTACTATCGTATTAAATATAGATTGATGTTCTGTAAAATCATAATCGAGTTTTTAAGCACTTGCTCCGAAGCCACTACGACTTGAGCGTTTGGTATTTATAATCCTTTTTATCTATTTATTTCATACCCCCCACCCAGTTGATAATATCCCTGTGTAATGTCTAATCCCCCAAGATTCCTCGGAATGTCCCAGCCTTTCTTTCCTTTTCCTATTTTCTTCCTCCGACAATACAGCCGAGCCGGGAGCGTTAATTGCGTTTTTGTCGCACTCTTGGCGCCACACATCGCGCCTTCCGTCTGTCTGGTGCTCCGATAAAATATTACCCTGTCTGCTGCAAGATGAAAACAAAGTACCAGAAGTGGTTCTTCATCGAAATTAAACCCTCTTTCACAAGCTTTAAAAGAATCCACCATAGAATCTTTCGTCGCTTTTTGCTCGTTGGTCCAACTTTCTGCTGCAATGTATTGATTTTCCATCCATTTCTGGAGCAGAATTAATGGGCTTTATCGAAGATCTGTTTTATACGAGTATGAAGCTTTGCTTAAATTGTAAATCGTTCCTGGTAAGGCTAAATAGATCTCGTTTACACTGCTTTAGCACGCAAGCTTTAAGCTTAAAGGTGATCGATTGATCTGTTCGAGGTATTCAGTTCGTGTACTGAAAAGCAAGACTCTTGTTTTTTTTCAGTGATCGTGTACGTAATTGCAATAAGATGTTTATTGCCAGTGCTTTGACTCTATTGTATACCCTTTGGTTCCAGACAACTTGACATTCGGATGTTCAAAGGAACGGAATATTTGGTCTGTCTTATCAAGATTTAAATTATTGCCCCTCCACCCTGCGCTGTTCCGTACAGATTGCTCTTGAAAATGTTTTGATTTCCCTGTGGTCCCGGTTTTACTTCTATCACTGGAGGACGCGTATCTCAGAAAATTCTCAAATTGCCTATTATAATTTAACGATATAATTTAAAATCTTATATTATATTTGGCTTTACTGGTAGACTTGAAACATTAATATAATTTCAGTTAATGAACAATGTGTTTATTTTTTTTGACAGTTTAAAGGATAATTTAAAGCAGCTCCATAGCTCAAAGCTTTTTTTGCGTTCGAGACACCAGAATTTCTTTTAACACCAGAATATACCCTTCAAGAATTTTGCTGCTTCCTATGAGAATTCAAACATCTGATCCGTTGTAACCTCTCCCAATTTCTCATGCATCAGAATGAGATCAAGATTGCGACGAAGCTCTCAAGTTGAAAATTATAAACCAATAAATGATGTATATTTTCAAGTGCTTTACGACCACGTTATACGATTTCGATCCAATTCTCAGACAATGTGTGCCTACAAAGTATTGGATATTTCACGATTTAGCTGATGCACGGTGGGCATATCGTATTGTTTGTGCGACCTTTATCGGATCTCAGTGTGCTCTGCGCCTAGCGTAAGGCGTTTCCCCATTGTTAGCCTAACCTATTTAGCTGCATGCATGTCGGGAAATTTTGTCGCAATACATGGCCCATGACCCGAGCGACTTACGGTGCCTTACCTCTACATTAGCCTATGAGGCTTGCATTTAATTGTCATAAACTGTAGACCTGCACCAAGCCACCATTATTATGTTGCTACAACGTTCATTCATTATGTATGCATTTCATTAAAAAACCTACACCGTTACTTTAACACTATAAGCACTTTAACATTGCAGTGATTTGAGCTTAAATAAATGCACTATTATTGCGCTGTGGTAAAATTAGATTTCGTCGTAAATTACGCATCTTTTGTCAACTTCGCTTTCATTTTGTCAAACCGTAAAGATTAAATCTGCGGTTTTAATTGCTTCATGGCTGTATATCATTGTAGGTCTTGCTTGCAAACTCAGTATCATTTTATTTTGTTATTTTATTGGGATTAGTAAACATACCAGCTTGAAATACTCGTAGCATGGTGAAACCGGTCTGGTACCAAATAAATTAATGGAACACAGCCAATGTTTTGACATTGAAGACATGGGTGCAAGTCTTCAACTCAATTTTAAGCCTCACACAGCAACTTCTGGAAACTATGTATTATGATGACGAACACAATTTTCCATTTTATTAAAAAAATCATCGTAGGGGAGATCGGGGCCGGGCAGATTTCCGGGATCGGGAACATAGAAAACTTTCTATGTTTCCGTGAATTTACCCCTGCCCGGTATTGGTTAACGAAAACCATGTGGCAAGTTGGCGAATATATTTAGATGTATTATTTAGTTTTATTTTTATCTTATGTCGAATACAAAATAATAATATACAGGGTGTCCGGGGGTAAAGTGCGCTTTCTTCGGGGGGTGATTCTACATGATTTTAGAAGTAAAAAGTAAAATTAATTTTTTCGAAATTCTTATGTTTTAAGGTAGTTTTTAGGTAAACATGTTGAAATGTAAAATCACCTCCCGAAGTTAGCGCACTTTACCCCCGGACACCCTGTATGTATAGATTAAAATATAAAGCGGATTGTTAATAAGAACCCGTTTACGACTCGAATTTAATTAAAAGTATGAAACATTTGAATAAATATATATTTTATAAAATGTGTAAAGAATAGTAGTTTGATAGTATGAAGAATATTGGTGATTTTGACATTAATGTTATTGTAATTTTAAAAGCAAACGATATCATTCAAGTTTAATATCTATTTCTAGCTAATGACAGTCTGTAAGAGTGTCGTCAGAGGTCACCATAGCAATGACCAAAAATACGCCATTTTAATCTCGATCTGAAGAGAACATAACGAGGTGCAAATATTTATTTGACCCATTTTAAACAAACAAGTTATTTACCTTAAATCTTTGTTCTTATTCTTACGTTCCCGTTAGAGTTTCCTGGCATCGTGCCTCGTGTGTCCTCTAATTCGCCAACAGTATCTAGGCGTGTTATACTACGTTATCCCCTCACGTCCAACTACGTGGAAACGTTAAGGCAGTACCCAGTTTCTAAAGCAAGGTGATGAAATCTATTTCAGCGCGATAGAAGTGTTTCACTCACGTACACATTATTATTGAAGAGGAATAGGCTAAAATAATCAAATGTACTATAAGATGGCATAAACAATGACGAGGGCAGAAGACACTGACCCACTATTATTTCTTTCCTAAACATGTTATAGAGAAAAATGAGTGTTGCTGATTTATTAAAAATCTCTTAAAATTATTGGTAATCCGGTTAAAAACGGGATTGCAGGCCTCTTCCTGATAAACTTTTAGTAAATTTATTAATTAGGATAACGAATAATTTCAAATATTTAATAAATTAGCAGTATTTTTGACCAGTTTTCTCCGTGTAATATTAACCACTTTCATTTGAAAGATAATTACTTTTATGTTAAACGTGAGTGTTTTATTGTTAATTAGTCTGAGTGTTATTTCACTTGCAATTTATTTGCTTTAGAAAATGTAATTTATTGAAATGTTAGGGTTGTTGCCTTTTCACCATCGTCACCATTAACTGACAACTTTTAAGTGTATACATTTTTTATCACGTGAATGCACGGAAAAAAAATTGTGTTGCTGATTTATTAAAATTCTGTTAAAAACGTGATGGCAGGCCATTTCATAATAAAATGTTAGTAAATTCAGAATATATCAGTACACGTGTTCATGCAGCTGCGCTTATCCTGATAATGACTAAATGCGAAAATATTATGACCATGTTTTCCGACATCCTCATACACATTCGTGTTTTACTGATAGTTTGTTAGGAAATCTTTCAATTCATTCGTTAAAGGCCTGCAGTCTCGTTTTTAGTAGGAATACGAACCATTTGGCCCCAATTTTCAATCAGTAAGTTTTCTGTATGTCACCCAAAATGCGGTGTACCATGTCAGATTTTACTCAAAATTACATTCCAACACGTGGTTCAAGGTTTGTGGACGTGAAACTAATAAGTAGGTACCTAAAACCGCCTTAGCGAGAGACCTCCAATCAGCCTTAGTGGTCAACACGACTTGTTCAAGATACCACACGGCAGAACAGATGTTCTAGCACAGCATATCACGACAAGAGGAATGGTGCTATTGAATGAAATTTCTAAAATGGTAGATATATTTAATTATTCTTTAAATAACCTTTAAACTTTTTTGTTTTTATATATATATCTATCCTATCCTATCTTCCCAAATACTTAGAATTTTTTAATGTGTATATCACACAAGAGTCCTAACTGCTCCGAACCATCCTAATCCTCATGGCATCTCCAATTAGAGTATGCTGTGAGGCTGAAGGTAGTAGGAAGGGGGAGAAGATGGCGAAGTGGAAGGTGAGGGGAAGTGCCTGGCTATTCAAATCTGGTCACCAAACACGGCTTAAGCCATTTCAACCAACGTTTCAATTCGAATTGAATGGTGGTCTTACACCAGGGCGATACTGAGAGTATATTTCACTCAAGAAACGTGCCGCAAATATACTGTATATTAATTAATTATTATTAAATAACACAAATAAGTACGATGAAATTTATTTACGCACGCCGATAAATAAACCCGCTGCCTCCGGACTGCTAGTTTAGGGCCTTACTCCTCGACCACGGAGGCTGTTAAAATAAGAAATTTTGTACTGTAAAACTTTAAATAGACGATTAATCGTATGGCGTACAGTAATTTATATTAACAAATCATATATGTAATGCATAGACAATTGAATTGCCCGAATATTTCTGCACCTTTCCTCAGAAATGCGAAGGCACATGAGTAACACGATACGCCTCACGATTATGACTTTATGACGTACACACATAATAGTGCAGGACGGGAAGTAATCACGCCACGATTTAGCACGGCAAAAAATATTCTGTCTGCCCAATTACTACGAAAGCCTGCGTCAAAATTCAAAGATAAATAATGTTACACCTTCCATAATCCGTATCCTTAAATATTTGCTTCTTCGTTATTTTGGTACGCGTCAGGCCTATAAAATAACGAATCTGGTTTATCAATTTTCGTATACGTTTTCTCTGAATATGAACGTAAACATTATTCATCTGCTCCTAAAATTTATTTTGTAACGTTCGCGTAATAATAATGACGGATTTGGTTCATTCGCCGTTGTTTGGTTGATACATATACTTTATTTGCTAACAAGATTTATTTATTTATTTATTTATTTATATATATATACGCCTAAAAAGGCTTTTACATAGAAGTGATACATGATGCAGTACAATAAGAGAATATGTATTATACAGGAGATATTGACAGTAAATAGATGTAATCCATTTTAAAGAAGGAAAAAAAATAACATAAAGTAAAAAAGAAATTACAACAACATTACATATAAAACAAATCATTAAAACTAATTTACCAAAGCTACTCTAATTTGTAGGATTCAACAAAGTGTTGATGTAGATTATGCTTAATTCTATATATGGAGTCAATAAATAAATCAATAACACCCCCATACTTGTTGCCCAGATCATGCATCCTATTGGTCAGTGAGTGTGTCTGATAGTTGGTCGAGTATGTATTACAGAAGAATGTTATATTTTGCCTTGTATTCCTAGTCGGCACATGTAGTTTAATAGTGGCAAGGATGGCAGGACTATCAATTAAGTTGTTAATGACTCTGTGTAACACAACCAGGTCATGAAATAATTCTCCTATCAGACAGTGTTATTAGATGCAATTGATTCATCAAACTGACATAATTAATGTAATCAATAGGAATTCCGAGCTTAAAATTTACGTACTTAAGAAATTTGTGCTGAACTCTTTCTATATTATTGGAGTGAACTTTATATTAAGATCGTTTATTCATTACATTACTTACGAAAATGTTTCGTGAAATGGTTTAGGTTTGAACTAATGGAGTCTTTTTGTAACAAATGCTGACAAATTAGTTAGTAAAGTAGTTTAAAATAATTTCGAAATTCATGAAATTCTTTGAAGAATGTTTGGGGACCATCCTGCCAAACTTTTCGCCTTTTTAGCCAACCGGAACAACTTCTCCCATTCTCCACATCCTGAATAGTCAGTAGACGGGTGTTGCTAAGCTGAGCTCATTGCTCATTAAGAAGTTAATGGCATTGTGTAAAATTAAAAAAAAAAACTTTTTACAAGCGATTTTTTTGTTTACCTTTGAAAGGCATTCGTGCCAAAGCTCCGAATACTGAAAGTGTAACTTTCGGATTTACCTTTTTTGTCTTGTATATTTAGCTTGATTCATCCGCATATCCAATTTACCTGAAACTCTGGAAATTAATCCTTCCACAAATTTGAATCATTAATTTCGAAACGTTTTTGTTAATAATTCTGAAATATTCTTTTGTCTCCCCCTGTGGCCGTATTAATTACGGCATTCATCTCGCTGTTATCCTTGCCCATTGTCCTGCAGACGGGTCCGACTGGTCCTAGCTGGTCCACAGCACCTACATAATATAATATATTGTACTGTAAATGTAATATATGGTAGGAGGTGGAAAGAGGAAGGTTCCGGTGACCGCCCACGACCGTCCTTTCCACGCCGCGGAGACGACTAAATGCCCTGAAGGGTGACGGAAAACGCCGGGAAAATTACATGCCACAGAACAGTTTTCCGGTTGAATCGCGTAGAAGTGGTTCAGTTTCCGTACCGAGTTGATACTTCGGTCGATCCTTATCCAGTATCTACCCATTTGATAATGATGTAGTTCGGTCGATCTATATACGTTATCGACAACTTCAAATTCCTTGGATTATTCTTTACCTCTCCGCTATTGCTTCTATAAATAATGGATAATACGTTTTTTGATTGATTAATTTTTGCTACGTTTTGTCCTTGTTTTATTTTTGATGGTGAAGTATTATCATCCTTGGTGAATCTCTGATAAATTCAGGTATGTTTTGACGATCCCATTGATATTATTGTGTATTCTGTAGATAAAATATGTAATTCCAAGAATGTGTAAAAAGCCCATAGGCACGTTTGCCATTATGTTAGTTAAAATAAAAGAAATTCTAACTCGACCCTCCAATTTTTCTGGCGAATTAAGGAAATTTTCGAAAACCTTTGGAATTTTTGTTATATGTGGCGGTTTAAACGGAGTATTTAAATATTTTTATCTGAAAAAAAAACGAAACCATAATGCCAAACTACGATATGATTTAACGTGTATCGCTTGCCACCCATTCCCATTGTATGGCGAGCGGTATGTTGAAATATGAGTCTCCACCCTTAATATGATGCCTCTTACACATTTTTCGCTTTGCTGCATAATACAAACTTCTATATTGATATTGTATTGTACAGCAATATGTTTGTATTTTTTCCATTGAGGTGTATATTTTTTTTCCTATTTCTTCGCTTTGTCTAAATTCAACAAATAAAAGTTCCTGATCTGTGTTCCAATGTCACGCCATTAGAGTCCGATATCTTTTGTTGTAAATTGCCTCTCTCTCAAATGAATGCCGGTAGACTAGAATTTGCCAAAAGGCTTTTACGTTACAATAGAAGCAAAAGGTTAAAGGTTCCGCGGGAGAAAATTGCTGAAAAAATTACGACAGGTCGTTAGGAAAACCTACACTTAACTCTTTCAAGTCACGGTATGAATAGAGAAGTTATGATTTATTATTTTCGAGAATAAACATTACGGCTTCGGGTTCATTATAACATTTTTCTAAGTCCATAATGTCTTGTCCTTGACCTAGATATTATTTTGCCAATGGATGTTTATCAATATTTTAAATTAATGTTTATATCCGTAAACTTAATAGAAGAAGAAGCTATTGAAATGTATTGTTTCTAAAACAATATGCTGTAACCAGTGCAGTGTAAAAACAGTCAAATCTGTACTCAAAATAATATTCATGCAAGATTTTTTTAGACTGGCGTCCACTTTTGTTTCAAACCTCAAAAACACGTTCATTATCGCATTTCACGTTTTGTTGCTAACTTCACGTTTGTTCAGATGACATTTTTAATGTCACTGACGCGGTCTGCTTTGAATTGCTTCGAAACCCGGTCTATTCGATTGTTCGTTCCATATTTGCTTTCGTAAATCAATATTTCGGTTTAAAATATTCCTCTGATCTTTGTGCACAGTGCACTGGTTACATATACTATGTAGCCACCCGGTTGCGCAGCGTTGTGAAACGGGTTAAGATAGGGGCTGTAATGCGCCTCTTGAAGAGGCCCGGATTATATGATGGAGGTAAAACGGATGCCTGTAGCTCGTTCCACACACGAGCCGACTTACACAAGATTCCCACCGCCATTAGTAGGTAACTTTGTTTGACTTTCGGGGTTATTTCGTTTCCTCTAGTGATGGACATTGCAAGAATATCCGAAACGTTGGCCCAAAAATAAGCGCGAAGAGGAAGCACAACACGGCATAATATCCCAAAAAAAATCATGATACAAATTCACAGTAGTTCATCTCTAAGTAGAAAGGACACAAAAAATAGTATCGTCATAATTATTATTTTATGTTTAATATTGAGTTTTTTTTTCGTTTGAGTAGTGACATTTCTTTAGTAAAATCGCTTTTTTAATCGATCGTATCATTTTTGTGCTAGATAATTTGTGAAAGGTTAGTCTACTTACCTATAATGTATTGAAGTAATTTTTAGAAGATATGTTTTGCTTATTTTGAATATAAATAAATGACCAGACTTGAAATGTTTCATGACAACACAACGAACTATACATATATATATTTTTTAATGCTTTAACCTACATAGTTCCATCTATTCTTTAATGAAAGCAACCAGTGTTTTCTTTTGTCTGCGTAAAAATGGAACAAAAGGTAATTTTTCAATTTTTTTTTAGCGAAAACAAAGAGGTATTGTCCTATCAAACTTGCTATTACTAACGCGTTTATATTAGTCCCTTAATGAGTTATCCACCCCTTTTATCACATGATTCATACTAAAAAGTGTGATGGTTGACTCCTTTATCTGCCCCAAAACTTAACTCCCCTCTGATGTTCTGTATAGTCATCATACAATTATAAATATGTATATTGGATGATGGTTGAAGGGTTAGGGTTATTTTCTCTCTTCTCGCATTTCTGCATACATCACGTCAACCCTTCCACTTCTAATTCTTCATTCCAACTGATGCCTCATCTATTATTCTGCTTTTACCTCGTTCGTTCGTTCAATTTGCATTGAATTTGTCACATTCTGCGTACGTGATTAGACGGTGCAGTCATGCATATATTGTACTGTACACCAGCCGCCAGAAAAGGTAAAAGTCTGAACTCTGTTGGGCTGCAGCGTAGCGCATTGGCTTATAGATCGATGTTTTTGGGTTCTGTCTCGCCGTGTGACTGTAATGCGCCATGCACATTATGTTCAGGTAACCAAATTTTCCGCGGCGACACATGTTAGATGTATTTTACAGTATTCTTTCTCCCTAGTTGGGACTGTGAGATATCCTATGATATTATGTCGCAGATATATAATGCAAGTATGTAATTTCTATTCTGTACTTTCGGGAGACTTCACAAGAGGGTTAGAGCTTTGCAATGTAGTACACGTGCTTGTCTCGTCGTTTTTGCACGAGTCCAAGGATGCGAAGCCCAAGGGTAAATGTATGAGTATAACAACCAATATTATTTATTTATTGATTAATTAACGCCATTTTTGGGGGTTTTACATAAGAATATTAAGAAATATACATTATTTATTGTACATAACTGAATTGCTTCATTAGAGCGGGAGCACACAGAGAGCGGTCAGGAGTTCCGAGTTCCGCGTTCGGCGTTCATTAGAATGTACTGATACTATAACAACAACGCACACAGCGGGCAGTCAGACCGCGCCGGTCAAAACGGAACGTCGCGTTCTAAGAGTTCTTTACCCGCCGAGGCAGAGAACGCCAGAACGCCGCGATGTCTGAGGTTACAAACACGGAAAAGTTAATTGAATTGGTTAGGGAAAGGAGTTTATTATACGATTTAAGTGATGTAAATTATAAAAACCGCGACAAAAAAGCCGAAGCTTGGTTTGAAATTGCTACTAGTAAATTTAAATTTTAAGTAAATATTATTATTAGTAAATTCGCCTTGTTCTTCTTGCGTTGTGTTGATTGGGTGCACCCAATACTTCCTTTTCTTTTTAGAAGCTGCTAAGCTCCACAAGAGCAATAATTCTTCATCGGATGATGAACTTTCTAGTGACATGTTGCATATGCAAAGACCCAAACGAAACTAGAACGCGAGAATTTGAACGCCGCTTGTGTGCTTTGGAACTCTTGAGCGGTCAACGGTCACTAGAACGCAGAACTCTGACCGCTCTCTGTGAGCTCCCGCTCAACAACATTGTATATTTGTTTAAAGATAAATTGAAGATTTCCACTGACTTGGTATAATTGTTTCCCTCCATTAGTTTAAACGTTGCTCCAAATGGCTTTAGCCGTGTTTAGTGACTAGATCTGAATAGCCAGGTACTTCCCCACCTTCCTCTTTCCATTCCCCAGTTACCTTCAGCCTCACAACATCCCCCAATTGGGGATGCCATAGTCTCACTGGCTCCAGACGGGAGCAGTTGGGACTCTTGTGAGGTACTCACTATATATAAAAAAAAAAAAAAAGTATTCTGGGCAAAGAGGAATACATATGGTAGTTAGTCCCAGAATTTCTGCACTGAAATAAATCCTGACTTCTAGTATTACGTTGTGGAATCCGGAAGCTTATCAATTCTAGGAATACCGGACTATAAACTAAGTAATTTAGAATTTTATATAGAAATACCAAATCAGTGAAAATTCTTCTGTCTGACAATTTGAGCATATTCATATAATTTTGAGTGGTGTAGTTTAACATAATTGCAGGAATACCCATTTTACAATTTATAAAACATGTAAAAGCTACGCGATAAGAGAGTGAAGATCGTAGCACTCATGTCGCCGAGAGTGAGTAAGAGTTGGCATAATATTAATTTTCACTATTTAGATGACTCGATAACCTTGTGAAGGTTGGTATGAGGGGCAAATCGTTCCAATTAAATCAGATTGTTTTCAGTACGACTAAATGTATGTTCAGTCAAATTGTGTGACCTCATTGTTTGTTTCAAGGTAGCAATTTATCACGGCCTTGACATATCGGCCCAAATTTAGGACATAAGGCGAGACAGATTTATATTATTAGTTACAAGAGGAATGGCTCATCCGATGCGGTTCGCTTGGTCACCTTAAATATCGGGTTATGCTAATGAAATATTTCGTTCGTTCCGTTCCCTATTACCCGTCTCTCTCACACACAAACCCTTATTTAAAGGCGTACCGCTGATAGCCCCGTTGTACTTTCTCTCTATTTCTCATATACGATGCATGTAACAGAATGAGAGGCTATAATGGAGCTCTCCGAATTATAATACTCATACACGCAAATACATAATATTGTCACAGTGATTATATCACGTAGAACAAGGTCCCATACAACAATCCATATAGACCACTTTGGGAACCTCTGCATTAGATACTAGCTGTCGTGTACCCGGCGTTGCTCGGGGTTATGAATGGTTTGGACTTTGGAGTTAAAGAATTGCAAAAACTTTACTGTTTTAAAATATTTGTTTCATTTGATCATGCCATGTATTCTTCTATACATTCTTGAGGCGTCCTCGGCTTCTTCTATCATTCGCTTACACGTCTTACATTTCACATGAATATTTGATTTACCTGGTCGTGCCATGTCTTCTACGTCCACTTCCACGTCATACATTCTCCTTACATCTCTTTTTTTGTTCATCATATACGCTTTATTTTACCACAGATAATTTTTTGTCCCCGACTTCTTTTACCATTCTATAAACGTTCCTGGCACTAATAAGAGAACACACTTTTAAATTTTCAGCAAGACCGGTCCAGTAGTTTTGAATCTATGGGACTACTAGTCTGCTCAGAAAATTCTCATTTCTGAGCACAAACTGCCACATGTTTTATTTTATGTTTTAGTTTTAATGTTCTCGTTTTGTCCTATCCTGCTGTTATTGTTATTCTAAGTTTTGTCATCACTTTGTATAAACAGTATATTTAGTATTATAATATTAGATCTGTATTGTGTAAGGCACACTGAATGACTCGCTTGTTAGTTGCGGACGTGTTTTAACCGCTCCGGTTTGTTTAATCCTTTCAGAAGGTTTCCCTTGTTAAGAGATTGCTGAAAATTGTTCAGCATCCGTGTTTTATATAGTGCTTACCTTCTTATTTCACGAAATGCGCGTAACTTCTACCGTTTAGCCGGAATTTGCAATTATTATAGCATTTTAAACCGATTAAATTTTAAAAGTGAAGCTAGAACAAAGATTTCTCAATGCAGTCGAAGATTTTATACCTGACTCAAGTGTCAAGTGGTGTCGGGATTTACGGGACCTTTTCAACCGAGGATGTCTGCCTGGAGGACAGATAAGCCATATTTTGTTTAAATTTTTTGTTTTTGTTTTTATTTTCTGTTTTTGTTTATGTATTTTGTTACAGATGACACACATAAACTTCACTTTGACTTTGGTTCAATATTTTGCTTATGATAGCCTGCGATAAGCGAGCCCTAAGGGTCTGAGACAGAGGTGTGAAATCGTCGGATCACGACAATAGAAAGAATGTATTGGAGCCAGGAAGGAGTCTGAAAGGGTCGAGAGGATGCACTAGGTGGCATGAAAGGCTGGGAGGTGACTGGAGAGACTAAGGTAAACTAGGATGAGGTGATTTTGCACAGCGGTGCTGCCAAGGTCTGTTATCTATGTGAGGATGTTGTGTCGGCGCTCTTTATTGGCAGCAGACACATGTCAGCGCTATATTAGCGGCGGACACATGCCTGAACGGATGACGAGCCTCGTGCTGGCACATTTGGTGGACGGGGTAGTCTCTCTCCCTGCAGCAGCTGGTACAGTTCCTTCGCTACCTAGGACTCTTGCAGCAGAGTCTCCATCTGCTGTCTTCGTCGAGCGTCACAGCGGTGCTGCCAAGGTTTGTTGTCTATGGGAGGATGTTGTGTCAGCGCTCTTTATTGGCAGCAGACACATGTCAGCGCTATATTGGCGGCAGACACATGCCTGAACGGATGACGAACCTCGTGCTGGCACAGTTGGTCTAAATAACAAATGTAGATCCTAGGAAATAAATTGTACAGCGCCCTTGAGGTGATTTTTCACAAAAACGGCGCTATACAAATTATCCAATTATTATTATTATTATTATTATTATTAGGAATAATTTTATTTTCTAATACTAAATTACCGTTTTTAAGTTTGGTATAGTAAAGCGCACTTGAAGTGAAATGACACTAAACTGCGCTATATAAATGGCATGTAATTATTATTATTATTATTATTACAAAAATACGGAGAACCCATTTATTTATGTAGATTAGCATTTGAAAGTATTTGTGCTTATCATTGTTGTTACTCAGTACATAGGACACATTAACTATTTTTTTGTTATTGACATTTCTACGGAAAGATAATCTAGTTTGCTAATTCGTGTAAAGCCTCGAAGGTTACACGCCGAATATTGTTTATAATCTCCTTTATAAAAAAATTTTACAATGCATTTCCCTATGTCAAAAATAAGAGATAAGATAAAATTGCTCACAATATTGAAATAGTGATGGTCTTATTTGATAGCTTTCCAGTAGGTACCTACTTATCTATCGTACACCAAATGTTAAATTTCTTTATTATTTCTTAGGAATGCAACCTTGGGTATTTTTTTAGTTCAATGTCACGAAGAACCGTTCCATTGACAAACAAGTAATACCTACGAGGGGTATTTTTATTCTGGTTTATCGACGTGCTATCGTTATGTAAAATTACCCTCGTTTTTTTATGTCACGGTATTCACATAACTCTGTTTAAGTTTCATTCGACACTCAATATACATACTGAAGAAATTTAGATGTATCTTGATAATACTCGTATGGTCAGTTACCGGATACTTTGAAGGTAGTAGATATGGTTTGGCAGAATTTGTTCACATTTTTTATTTTAGTTATTTTATTTTATATTATAGAAACTATTTACAGAGAAATGATTTACAGAGACGAAACAATATACAGGAATAAGATACTTCATGTTGGGTACCTATGATATGTTTCCTTGTAATGTCTGTTAAGTGGTATGTTTATTCCTTAATTATCAGGTGACGTGTGTAGTATATATGTATGTGTGAGTGTTTGTGTGTGTGTCTGTATGTATGCGCATTGAACAGTTTAAATTATTGACATGATGACACGTTTAAATTTAGGCATTAATCCGAAAAAAGGACAATGTTAGAGTTTAGACAAATATTATTTAGAGTATGAAGAGCTCGGTTAATTGGCGAATTAGATGCTGCATTTGTTTTATAATTAAGCGTGTGGAATAACACTGTATGTCGTGTATCACTCAAATGTATGTTAACATTAATAAGGGACAGAAGTTCGGTACAGTCGATGTTATTGTTTAAAATTCTGTGTCTAAATATTGAGTCAGCTACTACTCGTCTTTGCTGCAAAGTTTCAAATGTTCATTCAAAGTTATTGTTGAATTTGGAGGTAATATATTTTATAAATTTGTTTTGGATACGTTCTGTACTATCTATGTAAAGTTTATATTGTGGATTCCAAATAAGCGATGCATATTCCAGTGTACTTCTGACTAATGCGAAATATAACACGACGACTGTACGCGGATTACTGAATACTTTACTTACACGTAGCACGAAACCAAGCATTTTATACGACCTATTGACGATTGAGTCAATGTCATGATCCAAGATGGACGATCGACGTAACGAAGCAATCTTAACCATATAACGTCTGACGTTAGGACTACGTGGCAACTCCCGAATTTCTTGGATATTAGTTTCAAAACAAATTAATTTTGTTTTAACATAATTGTTTTTATTATTTATTTTCACTACCGCGCAATTGCCCAGAGACATTGGGATTATGCCGTCCACAATTTTAAGTATGTTTTGCAGCTAAAGAAGTGGGAAAGATAAGGAGATAAGAAAAAGGAAGGTTACAGTTCCTAGGTATTCGGATCTGTTCACTACAAGGAGAAAATGATCCTGTTAGAAAAATTACATCATGCGAACTTGCTGATAAAATATTAGTCATTCAGAATATATCGAGAACACTTGTTCTTTTCGTAATAGATATCAGGACGGAATGTTGCAATATAAGTATGTCAGTATCAATATCAGTGTTTGTATGAACACGTGTTCCGCCGTCCTTACGAAACATTTGCTTGACTGATACTTTGTTATGAACTCTTCCAATTCATTCGTTTTAGGTCCGCAGTCCAATTTTTAACAGGACAATGATTAATTTGACCAGATTTTCAATAAATTTACAGAATTTCATATCGGTAAGTTTTCTCCGTGTAAATTTGCTAATGCCATATCTTTCAACGGGACGATACAGAGAATCTACCATTGGAATTCCTACAAAGCCCAGTCATATAATTATTAGTTTGCATTGTTGAGAGCAGCTGTTATTTTAGCCTTTTTGTAATTTTCCAACAAGCCCTCCACCAGTAGATGTGAAAAAGTTCAGCTCAGTGTAAAGCATGTGAGGTTTTTCGAGCAATCAATCACCGTGTTTAACTGCCTTCATTCCTGCCGTGAGGGGTAGTTTCCTAGGGGCGCCCTTAGGTACCTACTCGTGTGAGTCACCCAGAAAACAGAGGGTTTCCCCACCTCTATACCTCTTGATCTCTACTACCATTTTTAGGGTGGAATTTTCTTTCGGAATTTCCATTAATTTTTGTACAATCCAATTATTTTTTTACGTCTCAATTTTAATCTCTTTAGACGGTTTGATAAAGCAAGCATTAGGTACTTTATGTTAAAATCATTTTTTATTTCAAAGTAGCATATTATAAGATACTTGTTAGTAGTCCATTCTCATAAAATTTACACTTTCGTTGAATATCTATCTCACTAGGGATATGTGCTCTCTGGCGTCATGAAAATGGCAGTTAGTTTCTAGTTTAGATTCTCTAGGTCACTAACATTTTCGGCTCGTCATTTCCATAATGAACACTAGAGCTTTGAATTTAATTTTAAATGTTGAAAGAGTTATGCGTGATGTCATATTTTGCAACTATTATTCAATAAGAAAGAAAGTGTTAAAAATCTTTGGAAAGTATGCACTCTTTGTTCTAACACAGCATACTAACTGCTTGTGGTTAATGAGGCTGTATTAATTTATTTCTCTCAGTACCCAACCGCCAACAACAGCCAACCTAAGAACATATTCTGTATTAAATACATAATTGGTTATTAGGTTGCGTTCTTTTTGCATCCCTTTACTTAGAGGAAACAACTAAATACCACGTATTTTATAAATAATATTCATTCACTTTGGCTGTAAAAGCGTGTACAAGTATAGTTCGCAATGATACTGGTGTAGTATTTTTTACCAATAACCTCTAGGCGTGTGTTCTCAGAAAAATATACACGATTGCTGTGTAAAACCACAGTATATTTAGATTTAATACCACCAGTGTCTAGTAAACATTAAACGATTATTCCTCCTACGCATGTTCTTGGCATTAGTTTCGAACAAATTAGGCGTGTACCAAACAATACATTATTTCACTCGCAATTTATCAACTACATCAGTTCATAACTGAAGTTTATAGCGGTAACTTCCAATTGCCCAGTTTCCAATTTAGTTGTTCGTTGTCGTTGGTCGTGTTTCTTAGTACAGTTGCTTCACATCGTTTTAATTAACTAATTACGTAGGGTCGGTCGCTAAGGGAAAGTCTCCTAGACACAGCAAGCAGCAAGGCACCGCCAGCACTACCTAACTACCCCAGTCTGTACCTAGCGTTCTTCAGGAAGCCCCTAAGGGAAGAAATAAAAATATCCATGGGGGGAAGCATCGCCTCGTTCGCCTATACTATTTCTTGTTGACCCTTCCCCGAACTTCTGAGAAAGAAGCGAAGACTTCATTTCTCCCTCTTCTATTATATTTCTTGCCCCTTTTCATTCGCTGTGAAGAGCATTCCTAGACAGGGGATGGAATAGATCCCTTATTCTGAATTGTATTACTACACTTCGTCAGTGTAAACAAAGAAAAAATACTGTGTTAGTAGCTAATGAATAGTAAATAGTATTCTACATTTTTCTTAATGGTTCCATTACAGCTGAGTTTCGTAGATAAACGTTCAAGTTCATATATACGGATAAATACGCTGGTCGTAATATATTCGTATATAATCTGGGCGGCACAGGTTTTTTTCCAAGACGCAGGACCAACCTACCAATAATCATGCCTTTGGGGAGACTACAAGCATAAACTACATTTTTTCTAAAGTCGACATTTAAATTTCAGTGACTTCAAGATGGAAATAAATATTTTGTTTAACAAAAGGCAGCGGCTTTAACTGATGTTATTAATGTAATACTATTAATTTGTTATTTTTGTTTAATATTGTTGGATACACTGTATTTCATAATACAGAAAATAAATAAATAAACTACTATAACTACTGGAGAAATCTTTTTGTTTCTCAAGCAGCAAAAACTTTGAGCTCTGGCGTTACAAAATATGTTCAGCTTTTTTATCTGGATTTTATAGGCTAAGACAAATATTTTGAGCTTGCAAAGTGTTCATCACGAGCTACGGAGCTTTTAATTTTCGATTTACTTGTCGAGTGTTGAAAAGTGTGTCAAACATCAATAGTTACTAATAATATCATTTTAAATGCATCGTTATTTCCAATTATTGGTTTTGCGTTTTATCATGTTTCTTTTTCAAATTTTTGTTGTATATTGAAATCTAACAAGTCTAAAAATAGTGGAAAATTAATGTGTTTCCTTTCAGACTAAGTTTACCGAATCGCCCGGAGTCTTCGAACCCTAGAGATCTGACAACTTTAAGTTTACTTTCGTTTTAAGTTAATAAATAATACTTAACTCAAAGTTATGTTTTATACGGAAAGATTTGTACTTACTTGAACATAGCATGTTATTTAGAAAAATAAGTGATAAAGCTGGTAAGCTATTACTTCGCGGCAATAACTTATTTTCTCGTGTGATTTTTTGAATTCCTATAGTTTGATAACTAATATCGCAAGGCATGATTGCATAATGTTATCCTGTAAACATGCTTAATAAATTATAAAAAATAATCATGCTATTTATAATTGTATTATACAGATGCTTTTTTGTATTTAATACAATTTATTTCTTATACTTCCAAAAGAACCTATGCACAGCATCCCCAAAGATGTCATAGGCCCAGAGGGAAATCATTTTCCTTAAGGCTGTATGGAGGTATTGTGAAAAAAAAATAGATAAAATAAAAACTTTACATCAAATTAACTAGTTACTTATATACATTATACTGTAGGTATATAGAAAAATTGCATCTATTATGAAAGTTACCTCGGTAGCTTACTGGTTTAGGTAACGAATAGCCACAAACCAAGTGCTGTAAGACCCTGCGCAGCAAAGTCCCACAATGGACTACGCTGCAAACCGTTACAGTAGTTTTTAAAACCTTACCTTTCTGCGCAGGGTCCTTACAGCACTCGGTTTATCTCGACTCCCTACCGGCCCGTGAGGGAGCCGCCTAAGGGATGATTGAAAATGTCTATAGTTTCGTTATATCATATTTTTTTCGTTGAAGCAAGCCTATATTAATTTCTTATCTGCACATTTTTTGTCTACACATATTTCATCGGGTGTTTATGGTCCTCCTGCCCACTAGCTGCGTGGCGTGCCATCGGGAGAGGCTGGTTTGGAAAGACCCTTTGACCACTCCAACTGGTCTCTCGACCCATCGCCTTGCGCCGCAGTGGGGGGGGATATATCCATACGTCCGTCACTCCAGGACACGCTGATCCCTAGATTCCTATCCAACCCTCATTCCTTTTACCTTCCCAGAGCTTCATTTCTTTAGAGACCCCCACACAGCATCCCCAAAGATGACAGGCATCTGAAAATTATTTTATTCAGGGTTCAGTTTAAGTGGTTCATGGTTAATTTATAAAAAAATGAACTTTAAAATTAATAAAAAAAAACTAGTCTATGATCAAATTCTATCCGGGTAACCTTTCATTTGGAGGGAAATTTAAAATATTCTTTTTTTGTCTTAAGTTTTTGTTTTGAGACTTTTTTCTGATTCGATCATGTGCTTAAACAGTCATTACATACATATTAGTTTTTTTAATATCTAATATTGAGCACAAATAATATTCGAATGTAGTTATTCCTAAATTACCTAAAACATTATGACGGAGTGAAGTCATCAGCCAAAGTTGAGTCATTAGATATTTGATAGAAGCTGCAGATGGCCAATTAAGGCGATGACACCACCATGACAACATGGTGGTAAAATATCTATGGTATGTCATCTATAGAATGTAATTAAATAATAAGTACTTGTAAAGAAAAACATCTTGAGATTGAAAGAGTTCAACGACTAATAAATCAAAGTTGTTTTATTCAATCTGGTTTTCGTATATTATTTATATTGTCCTTGTGTCTCTTAGTCACCAAACTAATCTCAATTTACCTCTTGGGCCTAGACAAAATAATATCGTTTCATCGAATATTCCCGCTCGACTGAACGTATCCTAAAATGAAATACTGTTTTCTAAAGCAGATACAATGACTGTATTTACCAGTTTACACGAAACTAAATTAAATGTACAACGTATTATAAAGGTTATTTGTCACTTTTTTCGTATTATATAAAAAAAATGGCAATCCTTGACTGAGTGAACTGTTTGGCAGAATTCTGTCGTATAGATTTAAACAAATGATACTGGAATGTTTAATTTACCATGGTAAACTTTTAAATGAAAAGATAAGGTTTGGTGTTCTCTCTTTCTAAATATGTTTGTATTATATGTCTAGCCATAATAGAAAAAGAGATTTTATGGAGTCGTTTCATTTGGTGACAGATATAACACGAGTGGCTTAACATTTTTTTAAAGGTTGTTTGAAAATCTGTGAGTGGTCGAGGGCCCATTCGATGGGTAGGATTGTCTATTAGTAAACGGACGGTTCATAAGTGAAAGAGTCTCTTCCGCAAATCTCTGGGTTTTGCAGCCTCTTTTAAAAGATAAATAAAATCTCTAATATTCCACACCACTTTCATTAAACTCTCTCAGCATTCTGGCGTAAAGTTTTTCCGCAATTTCTCAGTATTGCACCGCATTGCCTCATTGCCTTTGTGCACTTTGTATTCCCAGCGCCGCAAACTGGAACATTGTCTTTCTTCCAGAGTTCTCTATTAGACACACTGAATCAGATAAAACTTCGCTCCCAGCGGCACTCCATTAGAGCCCTTATTGATTATTTGGTTACGCGAACGGCGAGCGTCTTCAGGCTTCAGAGGGAACTGTATAAAGTCTACTTGCTACTGCTGTATCTGTATGCACCCTTGGTAATTTGGCACGAACTTTTGAAACAGCATCCCCTCCGAGAGGAAAATATTAAAATCGATCAGCATTCCTCTACTTAATCTACCGAAAAATTCTTCTGATGTTATAACGATTCTTATCACAAATTCGTATGTTTAAAATTGTTGGGTTTATAAAGGTTTTTGCATTTTTTATGCTACGATTTTATTTTCAAGTTATTCATTTTTTTTACCACTTTATTCTTATTAAGTAACGTTGTTCGCCTGATACTAATTCAATTTGATCAATAAATGGCACGTGCCATAAAAAAAGCATTTGCTAAAAAAGCATCTACTGAAAGAGATTATCGAAACCTTTGTAACAAACTTTCACTCTACTTCTCGCACTTAGTCTTTGTACGTACGAATTATTCGACGAATTAATCCGATATCTGAAATCCGTAGGAAGCGATTTATTTTGTTCAGCGTGGAGTTTCAGAAAATTACGTTTCACCCTAATAACTCAGGTTGTGCCCAAATAAAAATGCGAATATCAGTTTATTTTAGTTGTTCTCGTTATTTAGATTTAGTATTCCAGCCGAGTCAGCGCATTGGCATTTGACTTTGGTAGCTTTATACCGAGCTTTTTCTGCCAAACGGTTTACGCCCGAAATGCTAAATGTATTTCTGCTGGCGAGTTTAAACACTTCTTGTACTGCGGATTGTTACTGAACAAACACAACTTGATCCTTGGCAAACGCTGGGAGCCTTTAATAAATTTTGTTTTCATTTCAAGTACACTAAGTAACTAGGATTTAGCCAGTTGATGTTTATTTAACTTGTAACTACTAAACGTTTAAATTAATACTCTTTTAAAAAATGGTTTCTTTGTATTAAGCCACTGCGATTAAAAAACTTTATGATTTTTTTCTATTTTTATTTATTTATTCAGTTTCATTCTGCTCGGCATTGTACTTTTTTTGTCAAACTTATAATTTCGATTGTCTGTGATGATGTGCGTGTGAAATTCCTGCACAATGAAATGTAATGTAATGCTTAAAATTATTCACGTTCAATGAACTTTTAATTTCCAAAATTGCAACGGATTGTGCACGCGATAAAGCAGGTACCCACATTATTTTATTTTAATAATAATTCTATATTTGAAATGTGCATTTCACAGGTTAAAATTTTTGACAGATCTGAATCTGAATCACTAACGATTTTTTAAGGTAAATTTCTGATAGTCTCTCTAAGGACGGGTTGTTTCGGAGAATTTGAACAATTCATCAAATTTCAACGTTCATTTTCGGGTTCTGTGAAAGACTTATTCAAGTTCTGTTTTTATATCATTGTAGGCTAGTTGCTTGACAAAACTGAAATAAAAACAGAACTTGAAAAAATCTTTCACAGAACTTGAAAATGAACGTTGAAATTTGATGAATTGTTCAGATTCTCCGAAACAACCCGTCCTAAATATTTTTTTATGACGGGAAAATGATCCTGAGGCATATTTTATAAATTCTTCATGCATTTTCTGCTTCACAAGTTCATATTATGATACTTACACTCAGTTACGGCTTTGCTCTAACTGAGCTAATCCGACCTCATCCCCTTCGATCATATCTAACTGTATCATACTTCAATTAAAAACTACCAACATCATCTTCATTGCAAGATTCTTTCCGAACTAAATGCAATCTAAATAGTGTCTTGGACAAATATGTCCATTTTAATGTGTGACATCTATTGACTTTTCTAAAAGTTTAGGATGAATTTTTGTTTTTTTTTTGCAATAACTTATGTGTAAAACCTCAAATTGTAATATTTATTCATATAAGACAATATTAGCGATTTTATCAAACGAACAGTTTAAACAGAAAAATCAGCTCAAATTCCTCTAGCAAAGCACCGGCAAGGCTGAAGTCCTGGGTTCAATTCCTAGAAGAGACCAAATCATTTTCTGATTTTTTGTTTTTTATTTTTACCTTATTTTTGTTTGAGAAAAGCTAATATTGTCATAGTTGGTAAAATTTGATAATTTGAGGTTTTACAAAAATAAAAGAAATGTTTAACTCGCTCATTTATTGATTTTGTTATTATAGGTAGGTATGAGTAGTACATAATATTAACGGTGAATTTTGTTGGTCAGGCAACACTAGACAGTAGACATGCTAATGTTATTTGTCTGGCGGAGGAATTCTCAGGAACACCGCCACCGTCCCGAGAGAGAAGCGGTCCTCCCATATCGAGAGGCCGGCTATAATACTCGTATGTGTTTATAGGCGGCCTGGCCGGCCCGTGATTGCATGAAATTATCGTGTAATCGAGCATTAAGGCGGCATGGCAAATTGAAAACATGCCTCCGAATTGACGAAGATCCTGCGTCCTTATACAAGGATATCACGGGGAACTCTGTAACTCCTTTTGACTGTGCAACTCTGTAATTCTGTACAGTTTGAAGTGAGGTCACTCGAAATAAGAGCAACCTCCATACATGGTTGCACTCTCTACTGGCACTTGTACCGTGCTAATTTTTCACTTGTGTTTCGTTTTATTTTTCTTTCAACAATATACGAACATCCTTGCCACAGCAGGTGACATTGGCGGTGTTTTGTAATACACGTTTCGCGTCTCGCAAATATTGTACAATGTTCTTGCAAATCATACCTTAAATAATTTATTGCTCGTCTTTGTTTTCGTTGTATTTTAGTTAATTTTCGAAAGTTATTTAACCCTTCAGGCAAATTTGTTCGCTTTTGGGAACAATTCATATGGTCTCTTAGAAATCGTTGTATCTGTTGTGGTGAGAAATATGATCTAAACGGTGTTAGAAAGAGAAAACACCATGCTGTATTCGATTGTGGATGTAAACCACAGAAGAATTAAAAAGTGCACCTTAATTATGAAACTTCGTGAACTTTTAATTATTTATTTTTATATGAAACGACAAAAAAAGTGAGCTAACAGTAACGTTTGCAATTCATTTTTCTAATAAAATGCATGTGTTTTATACATTTTTTTGTTATCAGTAATTTTAGTTACCAAAAACGTAAGGGGAACCATTTTATTTTTATTTTATGTTCGCGTTAAAAATTTAAATTTATCAAAAATTATATTTTGAGTTATAATAATATTGTTTGAAAGCGTATTTTCTCACTTTTCCAAATAAGTTTTTAGTTTTCGGAAACGTTCAGAAATATTCCATTTATATGCATTTTATTGCAAAGCGGAAATACTCCGACCTTCCGTTAAAATATGACAGAGGCCTTAGGAGTTAATCCCCCTTGGACCGTAATTATTACTATTTTTAAATATTTTTTCGTAATATTTTGTGACCTAATTAGGTCTCAAAGTTTAACTATCAGGCCATTTTTCCTCATGAGAGTCTTGAGTAGGTAGAGATGATGAACGACCACACCACAACATTGTCTTGGCAGACACTTCTTGCTTCTCCCAAATTCACGTCGTTTCAAACATACTCGTATACTTCCATACCAAGTCTTGACTGACCTAACTTAAATATTTTATTGATTTGATCGTGCCATGTATTTCTGCAGGGTCCCCGACGTCCAATACCATCTCAAATGCATCCCTTTCTTAATCTTATTCATTACGCTCACACGTCGGTCTAGCATTCTTTTCGCATTAGTAACATTATGGTAGCTCGGTTTTTCCCTCACATCCGTTTCATTTCTTTTTGTATTTACAGTTTTGCGGTGGTCACATCGTAATATTGTTTTCATATTCTTATGGGTAACATTACCATATTTCATTGTTTTGACCATTACGGAAATGAACCTACTACAATAATCGTCTATGGCGCTGAAGAAATCATAGGTTAGTCATAATTTATAGTATTTAATGGTAATTTATAGAAGTTAGTAACTAGTTTTGGAGTGATTTAAATGGGCAGCTTTAAACACCAACGTCATGACAAATTGTAATGATTTATGAAACAGTTGTTCGCCACTCTGTCGCATTTTCTCCGTACAATTCATTGAGAGATAAACCGCCTCATTACCATATTATGAAAAGATCCAATCGTCGTGATATTGCACAGACTGGATAATTCATAAATAATTCATTTGCGGATCATATAATTGAACTTTCGCGAATCCTTTGTACTATAATTAATTTGATTTTACTTTACATTATAAATTAATGACATGTCGCATTCGCCTTGATTAATTTCTACTATTAGGAAATAAATTATTTGCTATAGCTAAGTGATACTCAATATTGAAAAGCCTATGGGAATACCACCGATAGCTCCGTTGTAAACTCTTTCTCATAAACGACCAATAAGTTTCAGAGTGGAAGATTCTCTCAGTATCGTCCTGGTGTAAGACCACCATTCCGAATTGAAACCTTGCTTTAACTGGCTTTGACTGTGTTTGGTGACCAGATTGGAATAGCCAGGTGCTTCCCCGCCTTCCTATTCCCCATCTCCTTCCCCTCCTCACTACCGTTAGCCTCACAACATGCCCAATTTATTAGGGACGCAACATCACTGGCTCCTGACGCTTGGGAGCAGTTGGGACTCTTGTGCGGTATTCACATAAAACAAACTGAGTGTAACCCACCCAATATTGTAAAGCCATGGTCTTACCACTGATAGCTCCGTTGTAACTTCTCCGTTTTTCTCATAACCGATCAATAAGACTAAAAGAGAGGTTATATTAGACCTCACAGCGGCAGTCGACACTCAACCCTAATATGCATTCATTTTATTTTTTTTCGACTGAAATTCGATAATTTCACTTTTTTTATGAACAATTAAGAAATATATGAACCAAACAACATGGCGTCTTGTTTTATTTTAAGATATTTCAATGCTCTATGAAAATTGTGTGCAAATTTTCAAAACTCGTGATGCCACAGTTGACCACAATACAATACAACAGATTAACAACTTTTTAGTTAAGATTACACTGTAGCTATAGAGTAACCTAAATAAAACCTCACTTAAGTTGTAACTTCGCTTTAAATATGTACATTTAACTCGCTATATTAAAATTAATAATAAACTGCAGTCCATCTTGGACGAGCGCAGCTCAATTACAGTTATGTAGAAAAAAGTCGCTGAAAGAGAACAGTCCTTTTAAGCTCACCAAATTACGCACTTAAGATTGTACATTATTATAATTCGCTGCATTAATTTGTGCAAATAACTGACTGGTAATTGTTTCTGGTCATCTTGGTGCGTTTCAATGCGTATTATTGTGGGTTCCTTGTTTGCCCGCTGTTTTATGACTTTTTCAATAATAACATTCATGCGAGGTCCGCCTACATTTAACGCCATGTTTATGGCCGTGGTCGTTTTGTTGCATTACCGTGGAAAATTATTGTGCACATACTATTTGGCTGAGGAATGCAAATAAAAGCTCAGCACTCTGAGGTGTGGTAATCAAGTACTTTTGGCATTTTGCAATTTTGGCATTCCTGCTATTTCTTCAACAGTTTTATCTTGCTGCTGGTATGTCTGCTAGTCTCTACCGGTTTCTCCCGACAATTTTCCACAACAATACTCTTTATAAAGTTTTCATTCTGCCTAATATAAAAATATACCTAGATGGATTTAAGCAAAATAATCGCCGAGTAGTTTTATTTCAATGTATTCTGTTTACCTCCTCTATACTCCCTGTTTTTCAGGGTCACAAGTTTTTTGTTTTGTAAGGAAACTAAGGACGGGTTGTTTCGGAGAATTTGAACAATTCATCAAATTTCAACGTTCCTTTTCGGGTTCTGTGAAAGTCCTATTCAAGTTCTGTTATTATATCATTGTAGGCTAGTTGCTTGACAAAACTGAAATAAAAACAGAACTTGAAAAAATCTTTCACAGAACTTGAAAATGAACGTTGAAATTTGATGAATTGTTCAAATTCTCCGAAACAACCCGTCCTTAGTTTCCTTTGAATATTTCTGCAATGCTTCCTAAATCCCAAAATTGGCTTGTTAGGTTGCCACCCGGAAAAAAATGAGTAGGTATTGCTAATTTATTAAGAATGTCTTCAAATTATTGGTAATCCTGTTAAAATCGGGATTGCAGGCCGTTTCCTGATAAACTTTTATTAAATTCCTAATATACTGGAACACGTGTTCATGCACCCGAATTTGCCTTGATAATATATAATGAAAAATGCGAAAATATTAAAATGTTTATGAAAACCTGTTCCGACATCGTGATGATACATTGGTATTTTACTAAAAGTTTATCAGGAAACCTTAAAAAAAAGTTCCATACAATGTCGCTCCGGCCTAGTATAACATGCACGGAGAAAAATGAGTATTGCTAATTTATTAAGAATCTCTAAAAATTATTCATAATTCGGTTAAAAACGGGATTACAAACCTTAAAGGAATGTATTGACAGGTTTCCTAATATACTTTCAGTACAATACATAATAAATGTTATCGCGATGTCGGAAAACGTGTTCATAAATATTTTCGCATTTCGTCATTGTATATTGTCAGGTGCAAGAACACATGTTCCGATATATTATGAATGTGCTAAAAGTTTATTATGAAACGGCATGCAATCCCGTTTTAAACATGATTTTAATAAATCAGCAATACTAATTTTTCTCCGTGCACTTCTACAAAAAAATATTTTTTTAAATCCTCAATTTTTTTAAAATTATTTATATATCCTAATTATATTTACCTTTTTCACAAAATTTGTACAATTCATCAAATTTCAAAGTTAAAATTCAAGTCCTGTGAAAGTTCTATTAAAGTTCTGTTAGTATCCAAGTACAAGTGAAACAACCGGACTATGGTAAAATAGTGACAAAACTTGAATAGAACCTTCACAGAGAACCTGAATATTAACTTTGAAACTTGATGAATTGTTCAAATTCTGTGTAACAACTCGTCGTAAGTATTTATTTATAATATTATTAGTACTAAGGGCATACATTATTATTACTTCCCAGTGGAAAATTCTTAAGTGGGTTACTGCCAAAGCTCTTGCCAGAACATACTTTTTTCTTCGTTCTCGGTAAAACTCTGTGTGATGGAATATTGTATATAGATATATACTATAGAATACTTGGCTGACAGAACTTTCGCTAAGCGGATATTATCAACGACGAAAGAGACAGTTATCTACTGGCTGGATTGATATAATCCTCTTTGGAGTTTGGCAGCATCAGCCAAAACTTTTAATTAAAATTAATTGACTGAAAAATCCTAATCCTTTTTTATGTGAAACCGTACAAGAGTCCCAACTACTTCCAACAGTCCAGTGAGACTATGGCATCCCCAATTTGGGTATGTTGTGAGACTGAAGGTAGTAGGTAGTGCCTGGCTATTCAAATCTGGTTACCGAATACGGCTAAAGCCATTTCAATTAACGTTTCAATTGTGATTGGTGCTCTTACACCATTACAACATGTCGCAAATATATCGTACATTATTTCAATAACACAAATGAATCAAATAAAACTTACTTGCGCACGCCGGCATTTGAACCCGCGATCTCCAGCTTGCTAGTCGAGAGCCTTACCCCTCGACCACGGAAGCCTTCAATGTCGCATGACGGAGGACGACGAATAAATTAAAAGCTTTTTTTAGTAAATTACGAATATCTTAACCTTATTATACACTTGTCCGTGAAAATCCGTTTTTTTTGCACTACAACAAAAATTCTTTGTATCGACGTGATATATTATCAGGGCAAAACACTAAAACATTCTTAAATTTATGTTTTATTAATAAGGCCTGTTAATTTATGGTGACGGCTAAAATATATTTCTATCCGTATCTCAGGTACACGGTGTCTGTAATACCCCAATCTTTATTATTTTATGTTTGCCCTTTCCGTCTGAAAGATGCGCACTTCTAGAAGATGAACGAACGATCTTTCCACTATATTTTTCTTTTATATCTTGGACTAATATTGACCAATCGGCTTATTCTTCCATACTTTTCATCGTCGCTTTTCCCGTTTCTGTTTGCTTTCGCCTTTATTAGCAAAGATTCTTTGATAAACATCCTTTATTCACTGTTCTTCATACTGCCTGCATTAACGCTGGCGTTTACTTATATATACTGCTAGATAATCTGCAGACAGTATTGCTTTCTGCATTCTGCAATGCAAGATTGTGTATTTAAAATCTTTCTTTCGTATTGATAATTATTCCTTACACAAGGTTCAAAGACAAAGCAATTTGATACTCGGAGTCGCTAATTGACTGCAAAGTCACGGTGCATATTCTTTACAGTAATGGCTTGTCTTGCCTCGCGTTGAAAACATTGTTTTGCTTTATACTAATTTAAAGGCTCGGTAATTAATTTAATGTTAGATTATCGATAAACATCTGGCCTAAGGTTCGTGTTTATTTCTCTAACAGCTTGCTTCATGATCGCTGGTTTTAATGAATAATTCCTTTCTTTGCCTATTTATGTTTACGATTCAAAACTTCATTCATGTTTAAGTTATTCATTTTATTTTTAGTATTTTTTGCTAACAGGACGTTCTTACATACCAACATCGACCATCGACACCTCAGTGTACATAATAATGTAATGTTGAATAGGTTTTCTGTTCTTTGTCAAGGTTTAAATGGCGGTTTAACGATGTTAAATTCATCAATCAAAGAGTTACCAGACCTTGACAGTGCCACGGTGATGTCTTTTGCTTACTAACTAAATATCATGTCTACGAAACAGACAATCAGCAAAATACTCTCGAACGGTGAGCTCTGGCGTATGAAAATTGAGTATCTGGAGTATGTGAAATTTTCACATATTTTTCTCTCCCAAAATTTTTGACTAATCCAACTATTATTATTACCTTGGTACATCGTTAACATCGTGAGTTATGTATGGAACTTCGTAATCTGCATTTAGCTTTCGATAAATAAGACGAGACATCATATTATTTGTTATATACTAGCAGTTCTGTACAGTGGCGGCTCGTGACTTTTGGGTGTACGAGAGTGCTAATATTATAAAAAATGGCATTTCTGATGTTGTTATAGCTGAAAACAATTTTTTTTTTTTTTTTCGAAAATCGATTTTTTGTATGAAGATTTTCAGGAAATTTCAGTGTAGCCGTGCGCCGCACGGAATTCCTGAAAATCTTCATACAAAAAATCAATTTTTCGAAAAAAAAAAAAAAATCGTTTTCAGCTACAACAACATCAATTAAGCCATTTTTTGGAATATTAGCACTCTAGTAACCCAAAAGTCACGAGCCGCCACTGGTTCTGTACACGGTAGACCTCACGTCCAAAAATGCATGTTTTTAATTTTATCTTACTTATCAACTCAAAACCGAAGTCATAAGATTTGTAAGTAGGTACTTAAATGCCTACCTACTTAATTATAAACCATACATTTAATGTAACATTTTTTAAATTTCAAATAATGAATTAAACAACTATATGTCCAACGAAACGTTACTATCTCAATGAAAACTTTTTTTTCAAAATATTTTCTGGAATATTTGTTTACCATAATATTGAAAAAAAAAATAGTAAGAAAGCCCAAATAAACACGACGATTTCGCTTTGAACCATTAAAACCGCCACCATCTTGAAAAGGACCTACAAATACATTTGCAGACAGACGAAATGCAAAATGGTTGACTTAAAACAGGACTTCGCTAGGCATAGTCGATAAGATTTTTTCTAACTTTTGGACGTGCCGAGCAATAAAAATTGTCATAAATGTCAAAATTTTTCGATAAGAGTACCATTAAACATTCTATAGAAGCCAGATAGTTACTACAAGTATCTTGAGAATATCAAATTGTTTTACTGGCACCGAGCTTTCGATGTGATGTAATATATTATATTATTGATGTATTCGGATTGTCGAGCTTGCGGCATGGCAGAGGCAGCCGACTGCCAGTGCCACTCCCTGCGTGAGTTTGATGTTGTATCCAACATGTTAGAGTTCTATTTCTGGCAGCACATCCACCACCGGAAGCTTTCGCTATATACGAGAGCTACGAGAGTACCAGAGACGCAGCAGAGAGCAGGAGAACGAAATAACACGCCCTCAGAATTCGAACAACGAATTTCATTTAATATAAAACGGTAGGAATTCGGTGTGACGTCTTGGAGTACCATGAGATATGAAACAGCTTTATTATTTTATCACTCTGTTTTTTTTGTTTATTAACGTTTTATGAACTTTTATTTCGAATTGCTTGTCAAGTTTGGTTTGGGAAGACACAACATGTTATGAAAAGATCTACATTTTGTGCCAAAAAATTCAAAATATTGTTCGAAAACTGTTTATTATTATTTTATATTACCCGCTCTTAAGATCTTTTCTTTTATAGCGCCAATTTTGCAAAATATTTTCAAATGACAGATAAGTTTAACGGGATGCAAGACAATTTTACGACCTTCGTGGTCGAGGGGTCGGGGGTCGCAGGTTCAAATCCCGGCGTGCGCAAATAAATTTTGTTGGACGAATTTGTATTATTTCACAATTTATTAATTTAAATCAATATGTAGTATTTACACTTGCGACACATTGCAGAGTGGAAGATACTCTCACTATCGCCTTGCTGTAAATTTTGAATACATTTTTTAGCCTTTGTTGACTTGAGGTCGCTTTTAGAAAATCAGGCCCAAACAAGTGGCTTAATGTGCAAAATCTTTACGAATCCTTTATCGGATATGCTTGTATCATATATGTATAATGTGGCAAATTAAATGCTTTAGATTATGATTGGAAATCATTATAAAATTTTTGCCTGAACTTCACAAAATAAAATAAAACATTAATTTTGGCGATTTTTTTTTTCATACGTTAACGAATTTTCAACTGCGATTTTTTTCCTTACGCCATTATTTGCTGCGTAAGGAGTTAACAGTGAGATAGTTTTTTTAAAAATTTTAAATTTATTTTTATTATTTATTACAATACAGTATGAACGTGTATCGGATATTACAATATTAATAAAATTATTTTAAATGATCGCGTTATTAATCTTAAATATATTTGTCTACATATATCATTATTTAGTTTAGTATGCGCGGCACGGAAGACCCATCACGTGCACGTGACAACCATTATATTAGAATGTCGCATTCATTGTATTTGTATTTGTGTTATTGACTATTTGCCCTATAAGCGAGCAGTATCTATGGAAGACATTACGGAATTAGGTTGACGCTGTGATTCACTGTCATCATTAAATAATACTCTAGAAGCGTTCGTTTTATTAGCAAACGACACTGAATTCTGTAAATCAGGTTAGACAGCAAGTTGACTCATTAAAGAAAATTTATCTAAATATTTTTAAAGTGAGAAATACCTAGTCTTTTACGACCGCTTTCACTAATAGAAACTGAGCGACTGCTTTATTTGTTTTGCTTTGATTAATCTTCACTGAGCTTTGAACTGTCAACACAACTGAGTCAAAGTCATGATTACATTTAAAAATATACAATGAAAAATGAAACAATAATACTTTATGTATTCCAGGTGATGTAAAAAAATAATATGTGTTAAGGTCCCGTAGTAAGAGTTCAAAGATGGTTTGAAAGGGGTATGGAGAACGCTAATATTAAAAAAAACTAATAAGGATAATAATTAAGCGAAAATATTTAATAAAACACGACTCGTTTTAAATAGAGCAAAAATCTCTCGAAAATGCTTTAGTTGCATTTAAAGATACACTGTGAATTTTTTATGCCTATAACATATTAAATAACAGAACAAAACGTTTTATTAATAATTTTCGGAGCTTACTTTGCGATTTTTTTCTATCGAGAGAATTTCATATAATTAACGCTTCGGCATAACAAATGTATAGATATTATCTTAAAAAATAACATATATTTTTATTCGAACGAGTTAGCAAGAAACTTGTAACAAATCGGTAGAAAGTGGGTATGCTGGGACTTAATCAATCAGAACAATATTACTAACTTTTCCCTTTGTCAAAGCATTTTAATTTATAGTATATCGGCATGGGGTGGTGCCGCAGACACATACATCAAGCTACTTAATACAGCTCATAAAGCACTTATTAGAACTATGTTCAAAAAACCATATCTTTATCCCACTGAAAATCTTTTAATTAAAAATAAAATATTTGATATCAGGAAGCTATTCATAAAAAAAATTATCCATACAAATTGCATAAAATCGTCACCTTCACACATATCTCATTCCCAGAACACTAGAGCTAAATCTAACAATCATTTACAAGTGCCAAAAATTAAATCCACTCTTGCAAAAAAACATGAATCTTACCTCGCACCTTCCATATTCAATACTTTCTTAAAATAAACACAACATACAACTCAAATCAACAGAAAATGTACATATAAATACTTTAATACGTGGCTAATGAACAAAAAAAGAAATTGCATTAACAAGTTACTTGCAAACCTTCCATGCTAATTTTTATATGACATATTAAAAAAATAAAAAAATAAAATAAGAACTTTCACAACAAAAAATGTTCAATTATTTGATTCACACTAAAAAAAAAAAAATTACGTATGTATGTAATAATTTATATTTAGATTATTTTATCTAGGTAATCTTTTATTTTTAATTACGTTTCTTTTTCCTGTATTTTGTATTTTTATTTATTTACTTTGTATTTTTATTCACTTTTATTATTATTGATATATGTAATGGTAGATACTGCTACCCGGCTCAGAACAGATATTGTCTAGTGAGTCGAGTAGCGCACATAATATGTAAACAAATATTGATGTCAATAAACGCCCGGGTTACCGGCAATAAAAAAAAAAAAAAAAAAAAAACTGTCTCACTTAATAAAATGTTAATTGGTATTTAGCGAGGACGTCCAACCGAGTCTTCAAATAAAGGTATACAATATATAACATAGGCCCCGAGGGAAATAATTTTCCTCGGAGCCTCATGTGTGGAGTTATTGTAAAAGAATATTATTTGCTCTTCTAAATTTGCCTCTTTGATTTAGAATCAACCGAAATATCTCTTATTATTGGGACGGGATAAAATGTAAACCGAACCATATCTGTAGATGCTACCAAGATTTGAACTGTTTACACACTTAGAGAAAATATGTTTTGCGCTATTCTATTAATCTCTTTAACATCTTCTCATCCCTTATCTCATTGGCCAGTTGTTTCGGGTGGTTTGGATGTTCATAGTTTATATTATCCTCCCTTCATCCGTAGGCCCTTGAGTGATATGTTGCCCGTGCATACAGAAGTAAACTGACGCAAAAATTACCGAAAATATTTCGAAACGGGTAAAGTTTTTAGCTAAAAAATAGCAATCACCATTTAATAATGTGAATAATTCCGTAACTTTCAAGTACTTGCCCGTATTTTTTTTCGATTATTCGGACCATTATGGAATAATTCTAAAGAAATTCACGAGCCTGGGAAAGTATATTTCTACGCTTCTATCTCCAGATGAAAATGTTTCAAGCGAAAATGATGTGACGTGATCGGATGTTTTTCTGTCGTTTCTTATTGCGTCGCGAACTTTTTTTATCTGGTACAGAGACAGCGGAAAGCTGCAAAATTTCTGACACGCGTCAAATTGCCTCTTGTTTATTCCGATTCTCTTACAAGTGAATCTAGAATTAAGTTTTGTGCTTCTGTTTTTCCACTCTAAAAATATGTGTTTAACCCTTTCAAATCGTGACAGCATTGTTATTGTATTAGTAGTTGTGTGAATAGGAGAGTTCAGGAGAAATTTTGATTTGATCTTATTTAATAAATGAAAATCAAAATTTCCCCTGAAATCAAAACCAGCTTATATTTATGAACCGCTTTTTTGTTGTGACACTAAACATTTTTTAAATTTCAAAAAGTTTTTCTAAATAAACTCAAAGACAATTAGTTTTTAAAAATATCTCCAGATAGGTAACATAATATTGAAAAATGCGAATCATAATATACAAATGATTTCACATCTCTAAAAAATAACCTAAAAATACGCTCAGTCAGTTACAGATTCTAGCTTTTACACGGCTGTGTCCAAGATTTTCATTGAAATATTTTTAATAAAAATGACCCCCGGATATTTCAAACGCTAGATCTAGATGGAATTGACATCGCCAGCTGAATTTATAGACGGAAAAGTGCATATTTAATGACCCCAGAACTTGTAGAGTTATTGCTGTTTCAAACACATTTTTTTAATTTATGACTATGATGTGTTCCTATTGCATGATTAAATATAAGTTATAATATTCATATTTATTAAATGTATCATATTCGTCCTATTGTTTCACTCCTGTTCATTTTCAACCACAACAGCCTGTCGTTTAATTGCCAGTATAATAAACAACCTTCGCACATTAACCTGCATTATTTATAAACCATAAACCCTTTATCACTATTGGAAATATCGACTATTTGAAATTCGAATTACTTTTTACATGTTAGCATCGTGGGTAATGATATTGCGGAACGAGGAGAAAACCCGTCCTTACACTGGTTTTTCCGACTATCCTTTGTACCATTGTATATGTTCAATCCATCTGTGTCCAGGTGTCTCCTTCTATAGCTTGTTCATTACGCTTTCATCGGTAATATTGGCCATGCATTATTTTAAAATCTCTTGATTCGTTGACATGACCCGACTCGCTAGGGCCAGTTAGCATTTTTTCAATATATTAATATCATGTAGGTATAAAATTTCAATTTTGGTATTGCCAAGTGAATCAGATTCTTGAGTCGGGCCATGTCAAGAGTCCGAATAATAGAAGAGTATGTATGAATGTGAATGAGGCAAGGAGTGTGTGCCAAGACCGAGTTGTTTGACGGTCTGTCCTCTCTGCCTACCCGTGCGTGGAAACGTCGTGATGGTTAGTTAGTAATGGTGTTTTGCCAACAGCCGCTTCAACTGCGTCCAGAAACTCGTGATGAAAGAGCAACTTGAAGTGATCTTTAGGACTGTATTTTATATCAGCTGTCATACGCGTCACACATTCATTTCTTTGTTATGAGACAGACAGGAATAAGTCGCACTTATAAAACAGCTGTCATATTTTTCAAAATTCAAAAAACTTTTACAGTCTTACTAAAAGACGTGGTGTAAATATTACGCGGCGCGTAACAGCAAAAAACTTGACTTATTACCATGGCGTTTGAATAGTTAAAACGGTCTTAAACCAAGCTCAAGGCCGGCTTTACCACACCAGCCTTAAACGGGCTTATAAAAATCTAATTATTAATACTTTTTTTTTAAATAAAAAAAAGTACAAGGGGTATAACTTATAGGTACATTCTATTTCTGTAATATCAGTCAAGATAATGTGATGACTCATCGATTTAAAGTACCGTATAAAAAATCATAACCAACGATTAATTTCCACCTCTGTTTTTTGTGTGGAATATACACAAATGCAAAACCAAGTAATCTTTAAAAAAAATTGTTAGTTGGCAATGTCTAAATACATATTTTGTTAACTATTATAACTTATAATCTTCATATTTATCATCATTAATGTAAAGAACGATTAAAACTTTTTCATCTTACAAATAAAGTACGTACAGATTACTGTCTTCTTTAATACTATTTATTTCATAATATTGTCATATTTTTCATGTTTTTTTATTCAGAATTATGCACTTTTAACTTTTGATCGACATGTTTTTGTTCAGGTACAAACAACTCATATAATAACTTATCAGCGATTTAAATACATAATAAAAAATGATTAAGGGCCCGCTTTCCGCGTAAAGAATTTAGATTTGGGCAACACTCAATATTTAGTGTTAAAAGAATCCGACAGAGGTGTCTGAATTCGTATTAGGAATAATTTTGGGGGTTATTTAATATTTTAAATAACGAAATTAAATTACCGACATCTATTGCAATTTTAGAAAAACAGACCCATTTTTAGTTAGCACCGAGCAAATCACACTGGCGTGAACTTCGCCCGCTCCAAAAAGTCGCTTCCCGTTTACACAGTATGTTTTTAACAGAAATTGTTTGTCTCTGTTTTTTGTACGTTAATGGAACCGAGCTGAAAGGGAGAGCTTTATTTTGCGAGTATGTCAACGATTTGTACAAATATTAGTGCGGTCTCTAGTTATTATTACTCTACGAACGAAGTCGAAATGAAGATGGTTCTCAAAATATGGGTTTTATTACGGATTTAATTAATTAATTTTTTTTTTAAATTTTACAAAAAACATTTACGAAAGTTATTTGAATAGGTATACAAATTACTTTACTTTACTAAAATACTATTATCACTTTTATAAAAGTAATTTATAACTTTTATAAAATCAATAAATATATTTTTACATCAATAAGGTTTTTCTTATATGGTTATCTTTATAGGGTGTCCGGGGTTAAAGTGCTCAAACTTCAGGAGGTTATTCTAAATGCTAGAAGAAGTAAAAATGAAATGGAAATTATTCGAATTTCCAAATTTTTTCCACAAAAATTTATTTTCAGTAGAAGAAATTGTTTTTTTTTCTATACAAAAAATTAAACTTTTTTACTCGAAAACTATCTTAAAACGTTGGAATTCCAAAAAAAGTTTTTTTTCTTTTTTACTTGTACTATCAATTAGAATCACCTCCCGAAGTTTGTGCACTTTACCCCCGACATCTTGTATAATATGCGCAATATAATATTTATACACGTGTAATATCTACTTTTGTACATTTATATAAATTATATACACGTTTACATTTTTATGCTCATCAAATTTATTATATTATAAAGATAGATAGAAAGATCCTTAGTGCTTCCTGAGGACTTACAAATCAGAAGACTTTTTTGTAATTATTTATTTATTCATTTAAACAATTCAATAATTATAAAGAGTAATAAAACATGTAAGCAACATAAAATTACATTCTAAAATGTGAAAGGGGCTCTATTTATTTACATTTTTATGAAATTACTACTTTTAATAGTTTAAGCTTTCAGTGAACTTTCAATTTTATTTTTAACTTCTCTAAATATTATTTGTTTAAATTGTCAAATATAATTTAATCACAAGCACAAGATTCACTCAAAATGAAAGATTGGTGGTTCTGAAATGTTCCCATAAATACGGTGAAAGAACCCTAAACTATGAACTTATTGCCCTAAACATGCTTCGAGCGAAATGCGGATCTGGAAACCTTATCGTCAATCTGAGCAAAACATACCATGAACGTCAATATAGCAACAGCCTTTGTTCTGCTGCAGTTTCATTAAATGCCGAGAGATCCGTTTACAGTCTCCAAAAAGCAATACTGGGGCACAACCCTAGAAGCCAAGCTAAATGATTGGAATACAGAAAGATAAAAACACACCATTGTCAAAAACATCTTGGCCGTAAATGATTAAATAAAATTAGATTTATTCAGGAAGGCAAGCATTACGGTGATCGATGTTAAAAATCTAACATAGCCCTAGAATAACTCCAGTATCTTTAAGAAACCTTTCTCTTAAAGCTCAGAAAAAAACTTTCCATGACAGTTAGATATACCACTCTACAACAAGGCCGCGTACGGTAAAACTGTAAAAAAAAATAAAGTAATAAATAACAAAATAAATATTTCACAACACAATAATTTCATCGAAAATCTTAAATCCGTTTCACCTTTCTACATTTTCTATATTCTCCTTAAGAGTATAATCCTTAGATAATGCCTTTTCAAATTATTCGTGGAAGCTAGAAAAAAAATAAAATCATTGATTATAACTGCACTTCAAGTGACCTTTTAAATAACAGTAAAGGGCTCAAATGATTTTATTGTTACGTCCGTGCCTTTGCATCTTTACAAGACTTGGGCAAAACATTCTGTAGCAGAGTATAGATTTCACATCTGAAACATAATTAAAGAGTTTATTGAAAATAGAACACCAAGGTACGGTTAGTCAAAAAACGTACAATAAAGTTAATTCTGGGAAGAAATTGTACAGTTGACATTCAGGACAGGTTCACTCCCTCCTCCTCAAAAAAGACCCTCTATACAGCATTCTCAAAGATGACACAGGCTCTGAGAGAAATTATTTTCTTCAGGGCCTCCTTCCGACATAAAAAATAACATCACTGAACTAAATTATATTATTGTAGAAAGCAATCACTTTGTGGTTTGACATATTTAATAAAATAAAATACTTTTTTGTTTTAAAACCACGATATTTATTAATTTAAGAACCGACCGGTTTCGCTTTACTTAAGCATCATCAGGGTACAAATTAATACTAAACAAGAAGTACATAATGTGTGCATATATATAACAAAATATAGAGGGAGACAACATGATACAAATATATTATAGAGGGAGACAACATGATACAAATATAAGCAACACAAAGACGGTCATAAAATACATTAACATAAGTGTACAAGTAATGGAAAACCGCTAGATAATTATGTAGACTAATGGGTTATACGAATAAATCGGGAAAAACAAAACATCAATAAAACCTCAATAATAACGGTTTTTCCGAATTTGCAAATCATTTGATCGATAAAGATCATACATTCTGTCATAGCACCGGTGCTAACATCTTACATAAAAACGGGCATGGTAACAGACTAAACAATTTAGAGGCACTAGAAATTAAAAAAGCTGTAAAAACCAAAAGTCAGATACTTAATAATCAATTAGACATATCAAGTAGTCCAATATTAAGTCTGTTTCCAATAAACCCATAAAAAATTCCCAGTTCTCCTTACCTCCTTACCACCTTGCCAGTTGATGTTTTGTTTCTCCCGATTTATTCGTATAACCCATTAGTCTACATAATTATCTAGCGGTTTTTCCATTACTTGTGCACTTATGTTAATGTATTTTATGACCGTCTTTGTGTTGCTTATATTTGTATCATGTTGTCTCCCTCTATATTTTGTTATATATATGCACACATTATGTACTTTTTGTTTAGTATTAATTTGTACCCTGATGATGCTTAAGTAAAGCGAAACCGGTCGGTTCTTAAATTAATAAATATCGTGGTTTTAAAACAAAAAAGTATTTTATTTTATTTAATTATATTCCCCACAGTTTCAGAACTTTCGATAGCTTTTTTCGCTGGCCCGTTCATTATTTTTCTGGATTCCACGTTCGAGTATTGTTATTTGAAACAGGTGGCCCATATTATTATTACATATTATATTATATTTCGGACATCGTTGCATTGTGAATCATTAGAGCAGATCTTAGAGTAATATTACTCTAAGGAGCAGATGTAAAGTGACGTGTGTATTTGTGTACGTAGAAAGTTAATTCGCAAATAAATCACGATCGTATAGGAACAAGAAAAGAGACAAGACAACAAGAAAATTAAATTAATAAAAATTTACCCCGTAATTTCTAATGCATTGGAATTAGTTTTATTTCCCAAAGTACCTATTCTGAAAAAAAAATAATAACTTTTTACTACACAATACATAAATAAAAATATGAATTTATAATTTTTATAGTAAATTATCGTTTATAATAAATATAAGCTTATAAATCAAAAATTGTATTTTTTTCTTCTCACCTATTAGATAGGATATAATTTTATGAGATAACATTTTTTCTTTGAAATACGGGATATCTTTCGTGTATTTCCCATCTTTGAAAAAACAATATTTATTAACTCATAAACTTTACACGCGTAAAAATTATCTTTATAAATTCAAATATTTGCACGTAATCGCACGTCTGTAGATCATAGAACGATGAACGACACGTCTGCCCCCAAAGCCCTCGAGTTGGCGAATGAACTTCTCAAAGAAAGATAGTTTAATCTGCAAGTCGGAGCGAGCGCGCTATAATAAATATGATTTAAAAGCAATAGGCGTAAGCGACAGTTGTGAAAATGTTTAATAAATCACGGCGTATTTCAAAAATAGCAAAAATTACTTATGGGGTCTATTGAGTAGCATTAAAAGAAGCATTGTGATTTTTTTCATACATATAACTTGTAAAATAACAGAAATAAAAGTGTTAATAATATTTTTCGGAGCATACTTTGCGATTTATTTCTATCGAGGGAATTTCAAATAATTACCGTTTCGGCTTTTGGAACAAATAGATACTATCTTAAAGAATAACATATATTTTTTTAAGAGCTTAAAAACTTCAAACTTTTAAGGAAAATATCTCGGAAATTGGATGAAATTCGAATAGTGGGCCCTTAAAGCTTAAACCTACGGTTTGTATAAATATTTTGGTAAGTAAAAGACGTTTTCCGTTATTAAGTAATTATTGACATAACCTAACGAAATCTCTCGCAACGGGCGTTGTTGAAATTCTCGTTTTAATAAGCTAACAGGACATTTTTAAACCTTCATAATATTATGTAAAATGAACAAACAAGTAGAGTGTTTACTTCTTCTAAATTTCTCTCGCAAAATTACGCAAATGCGGGTCCATCCTGACTTTCACTGCTCGTACGATATTTATATTCTTAACATCGTGTAAAAAAGGTGCCTTTATGTATGACGATTATTTTATGTAGGCTATTCCGCTTTGGAGTTTTACTGTTTATCGCGTATAACCTTATTATAACGTCAGATAATCGAGTTAACAGGGGAAGGCTTCGTTGGTGACATTTGAGGTTATTTATACCCTCCTCGGCTCGCCTCGGTTCACCCTTCTCGATTCCTAGATGCTCGATGCAGTATTTCAGCGAGCGGGAATGATGGGATTTCGGACCGAAATGTCATCTGTTGTTTGGTTTTCATAGAATAACTAGCTGAAGTATCCGTCGTTACCCAGAGGTTTTCGAAATCAGATGTACAGTAATTTTAATATTATTTTTGAATATATCTTGGTAAAAAAATATTTGTATAAAAAACGCCTCCCGCTCGCCACAGACACTTTCCATTAAATACATACATAGATGGAAGATAGATAGATGATTGGTAGATAATATTTACGCATGTATTGAAATGGATCCAAAATCAATTTTATTGATTTTTTTGCACACAATTTTTTTTTTGTCTTAATTTACAATACGGCAAATTAAGTTTTTATTCTATTCGTCCTACATATTAAAATTGGGCCTTGCTTGGCAGAATTAAATTGGGGGTAATATTGGTAATTATTATTAAATTGAAATATGGAATCCATAAAAATGACGGAATAAAATCAGGTATCAGTAGCTCAGTGGTTAGGGTGTTGTCACTGTAAGACAAAGGTCCTTGGTTCGATCTCCAGTTGCGACTTTTTTGCGTTTTATTTTTCTGTTTCATGTTACGTTTGGATTTATCAATCTTATCTTCTCATATGATTAAATATTACACTGGTGTGATTAAATATTACCTTCAAAGGTATGCCAATAAATGTAATATTTCAAGAAGCAACCGGAACCATTTTTTTCTGTTGGTGCATCCTACTATTTTAGTGACATTTCGACTAGACTTCCACCCTCCTGCTTCGGATATAATTTATTTTGTTTTCGTGTTTATTATTAAACATTGTCTAATTATTTTTTTATTTTGTTTCAGGTGAGTTACTCCGGTCCTTTTATATGCAGTCTTCATAAACTCGATAAAGGTAATTTCTAAATGCTTCTATTTGAATTTCGGGAATGAAGGAACGCTAATCTTGGAAACGGAAACTAACCCACTTCCCGTCACCCGATCGAGCTGAAACTCGGCAGATAGACTCGTTGTTTCATGACAGTGCATTCTATCAACTTTTGGTGGCAATCACGAACACATACGCATTTCTCTAAAATTTAATTACATTACGATATTTTTATATCCGAAATACATGTTGGTCCTACCCCATAGACATTTGGCTAGGTTTTAATCGCGGTTGACTTCGGTCCTTGAAAAGGAAGGTCCAAACGTCAATAAAATTAATAGAATTTTTTTTTAAATAAGTATTATTTAAAAAAAACATAATTTTTTTGGTTGATTTTTTTAAACTTTGCATTTCAGCAAACATTCATGGTACTGATATTTTATAACTGTTTCACCACCACCAATAAAAAAACAGCCATTATCAGGCCATGTGTGACTTTTGGTTTGCAGTAATTTGGTTATTTATTATTTTATGTTATCTGAAACTTTATTTTTCTGCGGCTTTCTGTCAGAACACCCGAGGTAACCTCTCGTAACGGAATTCCTTCGCAACATTTCAAGTGCTTCTCCCGGCTGTTTCAGTTAGTTCGGAAGCTATGCTTATTTTTCGTCTGTGATGTGTCTATCGTCACCTCGTTTGAATTCGTCTTATTTGGGTTCGTGTATCGGAATTTCATGGTTAGTTTGATTTCAATACCTACTTCGTAACGTAAATATTTTATATGGCCCCGGTCATAATGTTTGAACATCCACTACAAACCTTCAAAGTGATTAAACTAAAACGAACCAAAATATATCTGAAATTATTAGTAAACCCGTGAAAATCGGAGGATTGAGAATAAACATTAAATTAAATTAATAAAAATAACAAATTGCCACGTCCGAGAATTGACCCCAGATCAACTGTCTTGAACTATGACCACCATCTATTTTAATAACGGCAGCATACATTTCCATTATGATGTACTGAAAATACAGTAGGTATGTCCGGGGGTAAAGTGCACTAACTTCGGGAGGTGATTTTAGAACTAGAAGAGACAATAAACTTTTTTAGAAATTCCAACGTTAAATTCTACAGACCCGATATTATAATTCCATTTTTGAAAGAGCCATATTAAAATAATTTTATATTAAAATTTTACAATATAGGTAGGTACCTAATTTATTACTTGTCTAAAAGTCTGAATCCCACAAATGATTTCAATTTTGATACTCAAGTTAACAGCAAATCCGAGTTCTAGAATTTTAAAGTCACAGACGGACACACAACAGAATTTATTATTTTTGAAGATGATTCATTTTTCTTTATGAACGGAGAAAAATGATTATTGCTAATTTATTAAAAATCTCTTTAAATATTGGTAATCCGGTTAAAAACTTATTTGCAGGCCGATTTCTTAATTTTTTTTCGTAAATACTGTATATTGAAATACGTGTTCATGCACCTGCATTTGCCTTGATAATATACAATGACGAATAGCGAAAATATTAGAATTTTTATGAAGACGTGTTCCGACATCGTGATAATACTTTCGTATTTTATTTATTTATTTATATATTATACGCCCATATGGGCTTTTACAAATATGTATATAATAATAAGTGGAACAGTAATAAAAACGTTTTAAAATTATATAAAATCCATGCAGAAGAATAGTATTATGCTAACCATAATTGCAATTATTGCTGAGACTTGTTATTATAGCCTTCTTGTAACTATATTCTGTGCAGTTGAACACATCTAAAATTTCTGGGAAAGTGTTGCCAATTGCATGCAATCTAGGTACAAGCGAATATCCAAATGACTCATTTCTGATATTATTGTTACAATTACTAAGAAAAATTAAGAAATATATGAATTCATTATTTACGGGCCTGCAATCCCGTTTTTAATCGGGTTACGACTAATTTAAAGAGATTCTTAATAAAATAGCAATATTTGCTAGTCATTTTTCTCCGCGTGTTATCAAAATCACTTCTGAATGTTGTTTCTGCTCTTCTCGGTTTCAAGCTATATACTGTCACGTGTTTCCACCTAACTTGCTTATCGAGCTATTTCGTGACATATTTTCACGCTTAAGACGACAAAAGACTCTAATAACGGGGGTTTCACATTTTATTTATTTCTGATGAACGTATTAATAAAATCTTAAATGTTTCTGGAGGGATCCCTATGGATGTAAGTTATTTATATTTAAGATTAATAAAATCATGACCTTACTATTAAAACATTTTAAGTAAAACGGTTTAAAAGTTTTATAAAACGTTTTTTAATTATAAAATTAGCGATAAGCACCAGATTTTTTTCTACACGATGAGTTTGTATCTTCCCGAGGGATCCCTCTAGAAAAAATTGAGATTTTAATAATACGTTCATCAAAAATAATTAAAATAAACCCCACGGAAATATTGATTTTCTAGGCCTGCTAGGGCAAAGTCGGCCGTAGGTCCGTTCATTACGCCGGGTCGCGCGCCGAATATTGTTTTTACACGACTTCATCACTTATGTTGTTAAGATTCCCACTTTATTGTAGAGATTTGATAGGGAAAATTCAACCGCAGGTCTGTCCAATACACCAGGGCCACCCGTCGCATATTGCGTGCATGGCAGCTTCACTTACGTCGTTAAGATTCTGGCTTTATTTTAGTGTACTGTCTCGTGTTAACAGCTCACAATGGAAATGGCGCCGTTTGCTTAAAATATTTCCCTAGAAATTACAGATTTTAATTTTCAACAAACTCACCTTATGCTACCAAGTTGATTATTTTCTCACAGTAATGTGATAAAAATTCAATATGTTCCATAAAAAAATGTGGTAATAAACATACCACACAAATCGACGGAACCCCAGAACTTGTTGAAATGATATTTTGGGGTTTTGTTTTCACGAAATTCGATCCCGCGCATATTGGTATGTCGTGAATATTGATTCCCCGTGGAGGACTTGAACCGTGAACAATGCTGTGTGACAATAATACCAACCTACCTATACGCGCGCGTAGCCTGTACAACGGATAGGTATTGTTGGCGTGTCCGTGTGCCCTAATTAACCTCACTTTTCTCTCATATGAGTGACATTGATCATAGATTGATACTCAGCATAGCGAAATCATTTTTAACTCAACTATTTTGCATTTTGTGTGTATCTGTAAACTTGTTTGTTCGTTCCTTTTCCGTTTTAAGATGGTGACCGTGTTAGATTTTGCATTTTTATCCCTCCATAGTTTGCATGAACGTGGATCCTTTTACGAGATGTCAAATCGAAATAAACTTTTCATCTGTTTTTCATCCTTCATATAATCCGTACCTCTTCTAGACCCGCATTAAAAATCCCTTCCTACAGCCCCTACCTCAATCCGCCTCACAACACTGCCCAACCGGGTAGAGACATAGTTTCTCTGGCTTTACACTGTACAGACAGGGGCGCTCTTGTGAGATGTCACATAAAAAAATCAATGGTACCTACCTACATGAAGAAATTTTTAGTAAAAAATTGTCATTGATTTATGACTTATTTATAGATATTGCATTTTTCCTCATTCGATTTTTTTTAAATGTTACATAACATTTATGGTTTATATTTAAGTAGGTAGCTATTTACTTGGGTACAAAACTTCTGATTTCAGAGGAAATTTTGGTTTTACTTTACTAAATAAGATAAAATCGGAAAGATACTTATTTGGATGCTAAATCTACTTTTCACAGAAGAAACTACTAGTTAATTGCTTTGACCTTTCTGTAGGTTATAAGGGTCGAAAAATCTTTTTTTAATTTGCTCAGATTTTTTTCAAATTGGTGGATATCACACTTCTATGGATTTTCTGTTCAGTGTGCGGTACGTTGTTTGCTGTTTGCTCTGTAGATTGACGATACGAGACTGTGGCAGGCAGATTGGGAATATCGAAGCAAGCGGACAATGTGGTTCGGCTTTTCGCACTATTAAGCTTTGTTCACAAAGGAGCAAAATTATAGGCGCCAAGAAAATTTGACGTGGAAGTATATATCTAAACCTACTACGTGACATTTAGTGACACAAATAACATTCCCTTAGTACTAAAGGAATAGTTGTTTTGTATGAACTTATTGGCAATTTTCATTTAAATAAAAAATTACGATTATTATAAATTTTCTAAGGCTGCTCACATTGTGTGAGGTCGCGTGTGCCAAATGATATTACTCGCATTACCTCTCATCGGTTTAACACGTTTTTTTTTAGTTAGTCATTCTGTACTGTGAGTGTGGGATCCATATTATTAATAATAACTATTTGCTTAACCTTTTTGTTGTTATCTAATACCCCGTGGCATAATACAATAATTTCAATACAAACAGAATCCCGACAAAAGAAAACACGCCGAATATTTATATATATATGTAAATATATATTTTTTTAAATTAAGCTTCTTTCAGTTATCTACGGCAATGCAAGAATAGTTTAAAGTTTTTATTTGTGTTCTATGAAAATGCAAATAATGCCGGCCAATGACAAATCTATAAATTCATCATATAAGAGAAAGGACATATGCCCCGGTTTTTATGACGACACAATACCCGAAAATAAAGTCGGAAACTTAACGACATAAGTGAAGAAGCCGTCTACAAAAAAATTCGGCGCGCGGCCCTGGTGTTTTGGACGGTACTACGGTCGAGTTTACTCAAGCAGGCCTAGAAATTTGATTTTTTCGTGGGGTTAATTTTTATTAATTCTGATAAACTTATTACTATTATCTCAGATGTTTCTAAATGAATACACCGGGATGTTACTAATTCGTCGTCTAGAAAAATAAAATCTGGTACTTGCCGTTAATTTTATAATTGAAAAAAGTTTTATACATTTTACAAACCGTTTTACATAAATGATAAGGTTTTTTATTGATCTCAAATATAAACAACTTACATCCGCGGGTACATAGGTAAAAAGTTATTATAGTTACGAATTCGTCGGAATTTCTCATTTGTAAATGGGTTTTTCCCTTTTGCCTTATGTTGATATTAGTCATTAAAACACGTTTATTTCTCATTTTTATCCAACATAATGTTATTCACAATCCACACCCTCCTACACCCAGGCGAACACACATTCCAGAAGTTCTCCCACTCTTGATATGAGATGACTGATCTCAGCTTAATTTGGTCCGGGCAGGTCATGTTATGGGGCGATGTTTGAAATTGAGGGGCTGGTGAGGAGTTGGGGGGGGGGGGGTGTGGACAGTGTTATTTACCCAAGCCTGGACAACTTGTGTGAGTTTTTTTTGTTGTTTGTTTTTGGGGTGTTATGCCGTGTTGCGCTAACTCCTTCTTTAGCCGACGTTTCGGACAGCGTTGCAGTGTCCATCATCAGGGCAGATCCGGTAGATCCGAAGATGTACCGGATCTGCCCTGATGATGGACACTGCAACGCTGTCCGAAACGTCGGCTAAAGAAGGAGTTAGCGCAACACGGCATAACACCCCAAAAACAAACAACAAAAATGCTTTTGGCCGTGAGAATCTAAAAACTTAACTTGTGTGAGGTTTTAATGAAACCCCACAACCAACGGCTGCGAAATTGTGACTGATTAGATCTGGTCTCGTGATCATTAATTTTGCAGGCAATTTGAATGATTCATTATGCTCATTTGGTTGAAAGGGTTAATATGTTCAAGCCGAGCACTTACCTATATTAATTCAACACCCTGTTGTACGCTCACACCGTGAAACTTCAGAGGATGGGATTATTATAATATTCCTGGTATTCAAAGAACGACATCTAACATACATATTTCGAACAGAGCCTTTGATTTATTTTTTTGCTTTAATGTAATGCGAGCCTAGCATTACTTATTACACACTTAGTTAATTAAGATTACGCATGGTAACATCTGAAAGATGGGGTACGTTCATACGAATTTTAGTCAAACAGGCGCAAATAGAAAAGTTCGTTTAAAAAAAAAACGTTTTTTATTATGCCTTTTAGAATTCATTTTTTTTATAGATTTTCATGATAAATAATAATTCCTGAATTTTCGTGAAATGTGCGTGAAACATTTTTGTATACCTGTGCATACAATTTTTGTGAGTAGCAATAATTGCAAAGTCATTGATGTTACGTTAGAACGGTAATACGTATCGTTGCGTCGTACGTAAACAAGCTTAAATTAAACTAAAGCTCTAATATCATTCTGGTGACCTTTTGTAGTTAGACGACGATCAAAAGGTCACAAACTACACAAACAAAATGTCCGCAGTTTCACTTAAACTTTTAAATAGGGTATCACTACTTTTTGTGTCACTACCTGGCTAAACGCTTTCTTTCTAATGAGCTTGGAAAACAAAGTTTAGTAAGTTTTGTACTTTTATATCAGGGATTCTCAAAGTAGTTACTGAGGAGATTCAAGGGGGCGGTATTGACATTGATGGGTAGTAAGGGACGGCGAGGGAAATACGAAAGCAAAGTTAGTGTAGGGTTCCTACAAGGGCGTCGCGGTTTTGATCCTCTACTAGCTGTTTGTTTCTTGACAAAATAGCACCATTTCGGCACTGTATTTATACATAACTAATAATTGTTCTAGATTACTGAAGTTCATGGAACATTTTTACTATTAAAAATGTGTAATTTTTTGAGGTTTAATTAAAAAAAGAATAATATTTTGAAAATTTTCAGACTTGGAATGCTGGACCTCTGAAATGCCGGTTCATTGAGTTGCTAATCTTAACGGGAATTTCACCATCCTCTCGATAAGCCCTCAAAAACACTATCCGTAGGATAAAGTACCTGTTTGTATGTACCATATACCATAGTGTTTGTAGTGAAATCACTATCGCTCGATAACGCTGTTTTCCAAAATAAAGTCCGAATTTACCATTCGGTTCTCGAACACATGAATAGTGGCTATACATAGCATAGTTAGCCAAGTTTTTTAAGCATTGAAAGTATTTATTTATTATAATGGATAGTTATTGCTCGCTTATCGAGAGGATGATAAAATAATACACCCTTGTAAAACGGTGGTTTTCCTGAAACGGATTGAAAAACTTGATGTTTATTTTTATTTTTATTTATTGTTTGTTTGTAAATATTACATAATACAATTAATGAACTTAAAATGTCTAACTAGGCGATTGCCCGTTTTAAGACATTCCAATATGATAATGTTTTTACATGTAAATTATAGTAAATTATAGTGTTGACTATTCTGTTGTTAAAATAATACGTATGTATATTCATATTCTAGAATACTTTCAGTTATACCACGACATATTTTACTATTGTTTAGCTGACATAATAAACTAACGAAATATTAATAGATAAAAACAAGAAAATGAATTTGAAAATGAAACTGAATTGAAGAAATTCTGTTGGTAAAGTAATACAAATGTATATTCATAATCTAGTATACTTTCAGTTATACCACGACATTTTTTTTTTTTTTTTACTATTGTTTAGCTGATATAATAAACTAAAGAAATATTAATAGATAAAACTTAGAAAAGGAGACGACGAAACAAATACGTTTGAGAAACTCTGCTTTATACAAACAATACTCTTGTTGCAGTAGTAAGTCTATGAGACTGTAAGACTGCAAGACTGCAAGTACATGTGCATCTCTGCAAGTAGACCAGATCACAGCGAGTTAGCGATGTGGGGCATCGCGGTGCGCTATGCACCGGAGTTGGCCGCTCTCGGGGCACTTTAATTAGGACCTGACAGAAGTGCATCGGGGGACGCTGCGAGCGTACAGCGGCTAGGCGGGCTGATTCATGCTGTGAAGGTCACCTATTTCCATACACCGCGTACACCAGCCGATGGGACACTCGAATATTTGCAAGTCATATAATTCAAATTAAAAAACTCCGCAAATACCAAAAACGGAGTTTTAAATTTATTTGAAGTGACTTTCACAGACTTTCGAGAATCCTCGAGGCACTGAAGAGATATACCGATAGAAGGGTGTTGTGGGCGTTCCAATTTTGTTAAATTTTCCCATACCATTAGCCCAACACAACACTGTTGACATTTTCTACATGAGAACGGGTCGTTTATACGACTCGTTCTTGCGCTCAACAGCTCGGCTGTGGATTGATTTTCCGGCCTCTGTCTTCTATAACATGACCCACACGGAGAAAATAATCGTTTTGCTAATTTATTAATAATCTCTTCAAATTATTGATAATCCTGTTAAAAATGGGATTGTAGGCCCTTAACGAATGCATTCATTTTCCTGATAAGCTTTTAGTAAAATACATATATATTTATATTATCAAGGTGTCGGAACACGTATTCATAAAAAATCTATATTTTCGCATTTCATCTTTATATATTATCACGGCAAATGCAGGTGCGTGAACACGTGATTCTATATATTAGAACTTTACTATAAGTTTATCAGAAAACGGCGTGCAATCCTGTTTTTAACCGGATTACCAATAATTTGAAGAGATTTTTAATAAATTTGAATTTTAAGTTCACTCCTTCCTTTCCTCAAAAAGATCTCCGCACAGCACCCCAAAGTTAACATAGGCTCTGAGGGATATATTTTCCTCTGGAGTTAATGTAAAAGTCCCAACCGCTCCGAACATTCCGGAGCCAATGGGACTATACATATTACCCCCGGTATGTTGTAAGGCTGAAGGGAGTGGGGAGGGGAAAGAGTTATTGCAGAAGAATGGTAAGAAGGTTGGCTATTCTAGATCTATTCACCAAACACAGCTAAATCCATTTGGGTGGTCTTTAATAAGGGCGAAACAAAATAGCAGTGCGCGCACCAATTTCGTTTAATCCACCATCGATTGAAAGTAATTAGAAAATTAAAAATATTGAATTTCATAATCAGATAATCAGTTTTATTGGCTTGTCTGGAGAGTCTACTAGTCGAAAGGTCCCATGTTAATTGGCGACATCAGTTATCTTTCATACAGTACATGGTACAGATCACACTTCTAGGGATTTTCTGTCTCGGAGAGACATTTATCGATATTTTATATTTTCGCCGTGTTGTTAAGACACTTATGGAGAGAAGATTTGAGAAAAATATAAATATTTGCACACCTCTCCGGGCCGACCTTCAACTATTATTTTTTTGGTCCTTTCTCCAACTTTGCCTGACGTGTTTAATATTTAATAGGATCTCGAGTTTTATTTTTAAAATACCTTCGTAAATGTAAATACTGTTCAAATTTCGGGGGCTCTCCCTGGAGGTCCTTTATTTATCTTGTCTGAAATAATTTAGGAATCTCTTAATTATTTCAATTATTCAATTGGCAGACATACTTATTATTTTAAATGCTATAAAATACGGCAATGTGTGCACAATATAATAGTACGCAAATAGGTACATGGGGGAGAAATATGACAACGAAGCTTAATTCCATGACAGTATAGCAAATTACTCATCTTTTATTGATTTGTTTTCTGAAACACCAGCAAGAAGAAGATAATACTAATAAATCGAAACTAAATCGACCACCATAACACGAAGAATTTGTTTGTAACCTAGATAGCGTCTCGGATAAACATATGTAAGACAGAGATCCTGGGTTCGATTCCCATTTGAGGGGTTTATTTTTCTGTGGCTTGTTATATTTCAAATAATACATTGATGTGTATAACCTTCACAGAATAGTTTTTCCACTGAAAATTTAATTATTTATATATTATTTTCTAACTCTATTAATAATATGAAACAATACTTAATTCATTACTACCCATGACCTACCTCAGTTTATATTTTCCTGTTAGAAAGGTATTATGTTTTGTTCGTAGGAATTTTCAGAAATTAATTAAGGCGCTCACCATGAAGCAACTCTTATGAGACTGACATTTGACGTCCTAATTATTAGTAAATGGCCTAGACTTGATCCAATATAGACTTATGATGCATCGGCTGGATGCTAATATTAGGGCAGTGCAGTATTAATAATAATGCACTCAACACCCACAGACCGAAACCTACATAATATTTTGTTATACAAGTTGATCTTTGTCTTCGAATGTCCGAGATAAAACGTCCGCCAGGCTAGTTGCCAATTTTAATAAAATATTCTCTTTTTGCCCAGTCTGAGAAATCAAAATAGCAAAGACAATTTGTAATTTGCGTGGTGTTTTCTTGCATTTTTTGGAGGAGATTCGTTTCTATTTTTGTTGAAAAATACCAATCCCACGATGCTTATGTTAATACGTATGAGACTGGTGAAAGATATGTCTGACGATATTGTCTGAAGTCATCGAAGTTTTTTTTCTGTCACGACTGTATCACAATAATGTCAAACCACAGGCACAGGTGTTCCATCGGAGAATTTGGAAGTTTTCTCAAAAACTGGCCTCGTGGAAGATATTGGTTTATGTTCTCAGGGTTGGCTATTTTACGGTTCAATGCTAGCGAATTTCCTAAACATGCGTAGGTACTACGTGAATACTAAAATGTTGTTATGTCATTGTTTTCAAGAATCAGCTGATGCTCTATTCTACGCTGTCTTCTTACTTTACAATAACATTTTATTGGCACCTGTTGAAAAAGTTCTATTTATAAACACGCCTTAAAAAATAAAGTATTTAAAGTCTCGACGCTTTTCTTACGTTTCCTCTAGAATTGTCTGTATCTTTTTCACTTATCCCTTTACCAGCCGAGGTAAAATATCAAACGCGTAGTTTTCGTTGCAGGGTTTTGATTAAAAAGGTTCATCAGATATCACACCTCCCAAAAGCACAACGAGTAAATACTCGGCCTTTTGTTAAAGGGTGGTCTCGCTTGAATTACTCCAGGTTGCTAGTTCGGTCTAAGGGGAGTAGCATCGATTGTCTCGGTGGGGGCAGTTCCCATGACAACCCTCCCCCTCTGCGGAATAGACCGCCTAGTAGAAACACATTTACATTACCACCCTTCCCACCTATACCTCCACCCTTCTTATGTTTTCTGTTAGGGAAAGGTACCACTTTATCGGAAACCACTTAGATTGCTTTCGAGGACTTTGATTATAAATGTACTGTTGATTTAGGAAAAGCATCGGTCTAATGATGCCGCTTTTTCAGTCCTATTTGGGTTCTGCCTTTTATTTCCGTATCGATCATTCATTAAGATCAAGGATTGCTTTAGGGCTAGTACTAGTTCATTGGAATCTCGATAGGCAGGTCTTTAATCTTCTGTATATCCCTTGGGGCCTTAGCGGCGTTGAGGTCAACCGAATTAACAGGGCGAATCAAGTCAAGCGTTTGACTTTAATTACTTCCTTATCAAAGCTCCTCATATTGGCGTGCTTTTTAATTAATCGTATCAAAAAACCCTACTCTGAATTTCATTTGAAAGCTGGAACAAATTTGAACATGAAAACATTTTATAAAAATTTGCATATTATGTAAATTTTGCGGGCAGTTAAATAATATTTTACTCAGAACTGCCTGAAACTCCAACAAAAAATTGAAAGCTTTTCATATTATTTTTTCACAATTTATTGTAGCTTCAGTTATTCTATTTCACCTGCCATCCATCGTTCAGAATTATTTTCTTTTCTTTCAAAGTTTCTTGGGCGTTGTTTTTCTTCCTATCGCCCAATCAATCTTATCATTTTGTCTCCCAACTTTTCTCTGTCTTCTCTCCCAACATCTAGTCCCAGGTGTGTGGCTTTAAGTGCATTACTTACAGCTCGATCATTGTCCGCAGAACATGGTTAAATATTAAAATACTTTGAAGATTTCAGTCGCCCTTTCGTTTCCGCTTTCTGAAAGGTCTTGTTTGTTGAAACTATAAACTTGTCGTGTTTGAACACTACACAGTTATCGTAAAAGTCTTCGGACCAAATACTGGCGTTTATTTCCGTGACCTTCAATTATTTAGTTTTCTCCAACATTCCGTGACTCGTTCAATTTTGAATAGGATCTTGAGTTTTATTTTCTAAAATGCTTTCGTAAATTAGTGTAAATGTCGTAGTAAGTATCTACCTGTCTAAAAGCATAATGTTTTATTGTATTTGGGTACATACACTACACACAGTTATCGTAAAAACTTCGGACCAAATACTGTAATCTATTTATGTGACTTTGTAATAGCTACCGATGCAGTATGTACAAGTAAGTTCGTTATTTTCTACTTTGCTAGAGTGAAAATTTAAATATATTTCTGTTCAATATCAAACATGAATACGTTTAATTTAGGTATTTAGTATTTCTCTTTGTTAATGCAATACCAATAATAAATTGGTTCTAATTTGTACTTTTAATGAACGAATTTCTATTTTGATATTTTACTGTATTTTACATGTTTTAATTTGATACTTTTCATATGCTATTGAAATAAATAATGCTATAATTATTTTAATTGTTTTACTTTGAACTATTGTGTCATAAAATTTAATCAGAATAGATCAGATAAGTGTGAAACATCTGTTGTTTGTTTCTCAACGTTTAAATGGGTCACTGATTCACAAGATCAAAGTACGGAATAAACACTAACATCGATAGTTATTATAATTTCTTTTGGTGTCGATTTAAAAAAACTGTAATGTGCTTTACAGTTCGTCTTAATTTAAAAAAAAACTCACCTCTTATCTTACATCAAAGCTAACAAGTGTATTTACTACTAATGCTTGCCTGCTTTTTATAGGGCCATATTGTTGTTGAAATAACACTCTAACGGCGATTTTAAAAAGTATAGCATAACTTTAAACTGTAATTAAATTTCCTTAAAAGTAATTTTCTACTCGCATAAATTAAAGTAAGCATTATAACGTAGACGAAAACTGGTAGTAACGTAATATTTATGGTATAAACTGTCGAGAATGAAACAATGTAAAACTTTAACTTAGATTTTAATTTTCACAATTGTAAATTTCACAATTGTAAATTTCACATTTTCACAATTTGAAAATATTATTTTGTTGAAAGCGGTAGGTTTAAGAGTGGTTTATGAGGTGGAGTTAGATATTTTGTAATAGGCTTATAAGTAATTTTATACCCATTTAAATGGGTTTTAATAACACTGTTAAAAATTAACCTATATTTTATTTATTTAACGCCCAGAGGGCTTTTACATGTAGGTGGTACAATTTTAATGACAGTTTTGAAACATGAGAAAGAAATAATATAAATAAAATTATATTAAAAAATAATATATGCAAGAAACAAAATTAAAAATAACAAGAACATAAATTAAAAAATACAGCGATTTGACTGGTTTACAAAAATATAACTTCCATTTAGGAATAGTGTTGAAATAAGTCTTTTACGTAATCCACAAAATTCGCAAAGTAAATATTAAATATGTCGACATCACCTAAGAATTGGTTTCCCAAAGTGTGAAACCGTTGTATTGGGGAGTTCGCAATGTAATTGCGCTTATGTGTGTTGCAGTGGAATAGTGTATTTTGTCGTGTTGTTATTGTAGGTATTCGTAAGTTTATGAGTTGCAGAAGTTCGCAACAGTCGAATTTAGAGTTTAGAATCTTGAATAAAAAAGTTAAGTCAAGTAAAATATATGTGCAATTAATGACCAACCTACCTACATAATTTTATGATTTAAAATATAATATGCAAGGGCACAATTATTATCAAGCACGATTCATAAGTACTTTAGTTCTTCAGTATATTGTATTGCCTTGGAAAAGCATATAAACAGAAAGGTTTTGATAAAAATAAGAAGAAGTAGCTGCATAATAATTGATTTGAGGATGAAAGAACCGGTTCAATTCAACGACATGTTGCACTTTCTTAGTATTGGTTTGTTCTAATATCAAACGGCGAACACAAATATTACCCAGTGTAACGATACAAGATGCCGATGCGAATGCGACAGATCGAAGAAATCTGTCGACAAGAAGCTGTTTTTACTGAGAACGAGATAAGCCGGCGAGCCTTACGCAACAACTGGTTATTTCTGCCAATGTGACTAATTGCTGTAGTAATAGTAATGCGAACTGTTTACAATGTCACTGTAACTAATAATAGTTAGGTACACGCTTAATAAGTTTTATCTATTTTTTTTTTAAATATTACTTTCTGTCGAGGTTCCGAGGTCGGTCGATCGTAGCTCCTGCCTCCTGGTAATACGAATAAACCTTCTTTTGGTTTTAAAAATACATTTTACGAAATTTAAAAATAAGTACTTTTAGTAGCCTTCGAAAATTGCCTCCCCATAGTAAATACATTTTCTGGGAAAGATAAGATTTCTGTATTTTTTATTAAGTGATATTGAAGGCCTCTGTGATTGAGAGGTAAGGATCTCGAATAGGAATCCGTAGGTCGCGGGTTCAAATCCCGGCATGCGCAATTTAATGATTATTTGATGAATTTGTGTTATTTCACAATTTATACATTTAAAATAATATATAGCACTTGCGGCACGTTCCAGAGTGGAAGCTACTCTCAGTATCGCCTTGGTGTAAGACCACCATTCAGAATTGAACTTTTATTTAAAATGGCTTTAGCCGTGTTTCGTGACAAGATTAGAATAGCCAGGTACTCCACGAACTTCCCCTTCTCACTAACTTCATCCTCACAACATACCCCAATTAGGGATGCCATAGACTCACTGGATCCTAACGGTTGGGACTCTTGTGCGGTATTCATATTAAAAAAACCGGACTAATTTCGTTGTGACGCGTAATCGACCGTGTTTTAATCAAATAAAAATGAGATGCGCTTCAACATTTTAATTAAAACAGAAGCGTTTAAGGAATTAATTTAAATGCTTTTCCAATTTTATTAAAACAATATTTTTGAGTAAGTGTCCAAATAATACGGTTTGTTTTTTTCGATGTCTGTGTTATTTGATTGGGGAAGATTACCAACACGCATTTATATCCACATTTCCATGTTACGAAATCTATACCTTCTGTCTAACTCGGTTATTACTTGTTATAAGGTTCAATCGTGTGTTATAAGTTATAACAAGATTCAAACCCAGTCTCGATATGCGTTTTCGCTTTTTTCGCAAAAAATATTATCTCCCCATGTTTTATTCCTCCCATGTTATTTATAGCCCCCACTGGATGCGAGGCAGAAAATTGGCAGCCAACTGTTATATTATCTTTGAAAAAATCCCGGTATTCCGCTGTTTCTATGTTTATCCAACTTATTTACGAACACCATTCGGATTACAAAAGGTGTTGGAAGTATCGCCCCAGTGCACAGTGGGCGGCTCTGGGAACCCAAACAGATGGGCCCTATTCACCGTTCAATATTATTGCATTACAAACGTTTAATTGTCGATTAACGCGAATCGAATTCGGATATTTCATTAATTTTTCGTCATTGTACTGTCAGCTAGAGAGAAACAGTTATTGTTTGTTATGATTTGACCAAAGGTATTGTAGGGTAAATTATAGGGAGTTTACATCTCCCGAAAATAATAACAACGTTACTTTTACCTACATTTGTGTGAGACTGGTATCACTGTAAACAATAAAATATTATAAATATTTCATTCTCTCTCCAGTGGTCTCAGCCGCCGGTTTAACCCTAAATCCTCTCTAACGTACGCGATATGTGTTGTTCATAAAATTATTGTAACGTGAGTTTGTTAAAATAAAAACTAAATTTAAAATATTCGAATTCTGATGTTACACACCGAGAGTAATCACGCAACCTTGGATTCTGCGGATTGGAGAACCACAGAATCATACAGCCAACAATCCATTTAAATTGGCGATAATCTCAATCCTCCAAAGTATTATAGTGATTTATTTTTGAGGTATTGTGCCATCTTACGCTACCTCTTTCTTTAGCCAACGTTTAGATAGAACGGACGATATCTAAAAGGATATCAGAAACTTTTCGAGCATGTAAACTCTGCTATCTTGAAAAATCAGTAATTGCCGAACATTTAATTAAATCCGGCCATTACTGTGGATTTGTTCCTTTCCTCGGAGTCCTTGGAAGAATCCAAAACGCATAGAGCACGCCTAATTACGGAGGCAATTGAAATTCACAAAAACCCCATTAATATCAATAAAGATGACGGGGTTAAGCTTAATAGTAAGCATCCGGTAAACGACGGCTACATCAAAACTAAACGCAGAAAACAATTTTGAATCATACTGTTATGTAAGGTATCCCATCTACATACATAAATATACGCTTACGACACACACTTTACGACAATCTCTTGCACATCTGCCCTGATTATGAACAATGTAATGCCGTTCGAAACGTTGGCTAAAGAAGGAGGTAGCGAAACGCGGCACAATACCCCAAAAATAAATTACTGTATTAAGTATTTTTTTGGTTCAATTCGTAGAATTATCAAATAAAATATTGTATAAGATTGTGTTTTCCCCGTAGCCAACTAACTTGCCTAATATCATACCGGTCCATTTCAAGGATGTAGAAAGGCATTTTTCATTCTCCACCCGAGAGAGTTATTTGGAGTTGGTTCCCTGCCAAATATTATTTTTATTCGAATTTTGATGGTCTGCATGTTATTTCCAGTTATGTCTACATTATTTATATATATAATAACTGGATCAATTATTATTCGATTCAAACTGACGTATAAAATAGTATCTTTTTAATGTCAACATTTTTTCATCGTTCCACTTTTTTGTCACACATAAAAAGTTGACGTTTAAGCAAATGGATATAGGCACTAGTCTGCCGAACGAATGGAGAGTGAAGTGTCTTTGTTATTAGATTATATTTTATATTGCAGCGATCCAGTTATTTTGAGTTCCAAATACATAATAGGCGTATGCCTAACAAAACGGTTGAAGCCACTGCATGTATTTTGAAATTTACAACAAATTTTTAGTTATCTATTACGTTTAGGATCTTGTTTTTTAGTAAGCATTTAATTTACATTTGTTTACATACCATTATCCTATAATAACATATTTCAAAACATATAATACGAACTGAAAAACAGTAGAAAAGTAGAGAAAGGTGGATTAATTAGCTTTGAATAAAGCAATTACAGATTTCACTATAACATACATCAGTAATATTCCTGAGGTGATGTATCGCAAAAGCGGCGCTATACAAATTATCCAAGAAAATAAAAATAATGATTTCTGAACAAGGTTTTTATGAAATACCCGATTTATTTGACCGGTCGGTGGCCGAGTTGACATCGCGCTTGGGTCCCACTCAGGCGTAGTGTGTTCAATTCCTCGGCTGGCTAAGTCCTCCATCACAACACAAGCAACATTTTCAGCTTCCCGTGGTGGTAGTAGGAGATTTTCAAATATTGTCAGGTTATTCGTAACCCGGGAATATTTGTCTTTCTTTAAAAAAAAAAAAAAAATGTTGTATCATTATTTTTTTTTGGTTACAGTGTAGTCCGGCCCTGATCAATGTGAGGCTATATACAGACGTAGTTATATATTAATCTTTCTAATTTTTCAATCAAAAGCGACAATTTTTCACTATCGTGTGCAATGGGTTTTATTTTCTTTTAATTAAATGTGTACGAGTGTTATTATATTGTCAGGTCGATATTAGTGCCTAGCCAGGCAGATTTCCTGTTCTACGGAACCAGATGCTCGTGAAAATGCCAAATGAATTATACTGTAAAAATTATTGTGTTTATTAAAACTATCTACTAAGTTTTTACTATCTACTAATTATTTTACTACTTTGTATAATTTTTGACAGTCAATAATATCAGACATTATTTAACAGTTTTAGGACTCTCATCTACGGAAACCAATCAACCATCGGATAGTATTATTATGCTATCGTCTAGGCGTTTTCGGGACTCTGATTGGTCGAATTCAAATCGTACGTTTCGGTTAAATTAAAAGGAACCTCAGAAAGTGTAATTCTTTACAAACGTTAAATAATTAACACGTAATTGTGGATACTTTTCATTGTAATGTAATTAATCCAATGGATTATATTAACTTTCTAAAACATATTTTCTTCAACATTATCCAAAAATTATATGAGCATAAACGATATTTTGCACGAAAGTTTCCTTGTTTAGTTATGATTGGACCGATATAGGACATTTTGCATGTTGTTGTTGTATTGATAGTATGTATTTTCAATTGAACGTTTTTGTTTGAATGTCTCTTCTAGTACCCATAGTAGTGAGTATCATCGCCCTTAGAATTTATTCATCAAAAGTACAACTTTTCCACTCTGTGTTTATTCATACCAGTTGGGTCTTTTCTTCCTACTAATCGAAGGGGGCTTTACAAGTCGTTAGCTTCGTATACCTTCCGTTGAAATCTTTATATTATGCCTTTTATGGTGCAATCGGCTTTATCGTACAACATACCCATCCCGATGTATTCAAATCACTACTTCGGTTTGATAATATCCCGACGGAGATTTGAGGATCTGTAAAGAAGTGTTTACGTGAACGCTGCCAAGATATGGAAATAAATCTCGCTTACGTTGGAACTTATTTCTACCGGGAAATATTCCCTCCCTAAGCTCCGCCTGTAAACGTGTAAACATACCATGTGTCGTGATTGCGTAATAACTTTTGTACATATTTATATTTCAATATAAACTACGTTTCTCAGAAATATCTATCTGTTGCTATTTTCATGCTGTTATAGAATTGTACGCCACAGCCAATTAATTTATGTAAAAAAACTATCATGTCTTCCGTAAGAGGACACACGTCTTGAGGAAGGAAGGATAAGGCTAAACAGTCCTTAGTCATTGAAATTATGCAGCTGAAGGAAATTGGAAGGAGTTGTGGAAGAATTGTGTGGAAAAGTTGTGTGGTTTTATTTTTTTATATATTTTATTTGACTATTAAATATACGTGGTATATTCACAGTCCTCCTCACCGGGGATTCCTTTTCCGGAGAGTAATGTAATTTGTTGTGTAGCTGTTATATAATGATTTACTCATCTTCATGATTTCATCATCTTCATGTTTTTTGATTTCCTCATCTTCATGTTTTTTGATTTCCTCATCTTCATGTTTGTGGATCTCATCCTCATGTTTGTTGATTTCCTTATCTACATGTTTGTTGACTGTAGGTTGTTGTGTTGGTGTTACTTTTTTAATGATTTCCTTATCTCATGTTTACTTGCTATTTTTGCATGTCGTTTTAAACTTGTTTGTCTCAGGTAGTAGTGGAAGTACCTACCTAATCAGATCTGATCACTAAACATAACTAAACACAATTCAAGAAGTATCAATTTCAATTCAGAATTGTGCCTCCTCTAAATTATAAATAAATTAGCTATTTAAAAATATCTTCCTCTTTGGGAAGTGGTGCAAACAATAATAAGTATTAAAATTTGTTTGTTCTGAAAAAAAAGAAAATGAAAGTCTCGATTGGCATGCCTACTGATACATTTTTTTATTTTGTTTATCCACCTTCTGTTTTAGAACTCTTCTTCCAAGGAAATTTTCTTCTAAAAAATAAATATATTCCAATATATATTGGTACGAATTAACGTATATGAATTTGGAATATTTATTTTTTAGAAGAAAATCACATCAAGGATTAATCCTTACCTAGAATAATCGTCAAATAACAACTACAAATCAATAAACAAATTTCAAAGCGATTTTCAGAAATTCGTTTAACAACACTTGAACAATTTTCTTGGTTTTATTTGTTTTTTTATCTGTTTTCTTCTTATTCGTCCCGAGTCTAAAACTCTCATATCCGCCCCAACGATTACGTATTATTATTGTCTGACCTTTCCCAGCATCTGGAAGAGGCGAGTTACGAATTCTTATCGCCAAACCTCAGATGAAATGATTCCATTTTCTCTCTCTCAGCGTTTTATCCGGAGATGAAAAGTTTTAATTTTTCCACCACGTTATACCCGGCTAACCGCCCTGTTCGTAATGTATAACATTTGCTCACGGAAAAGGGCTTTTAGGTTGACCTAAAAAATAATGATAATAGCGAACCCGTTTTGGATTATTTTTCAGATGTTTCTCTGTTGACGCAGTGTTCATATTTTACGAGTAAGTGCCTACTCTATTTAGGTACACCCACCCTTTCCTGAATTGCTCTTAAATAAATGTTTATTTAATGATATTATTTTATCAAGTTTCTCCCCCAAATATTTTATTTCTTCGAATTCGAATAATATTTACTTATCTGATTATTCGTTTTTGAATTTCATGAGGATAACATCACAAAACCAAAACACTCCATCATGCAAGATGAAAAATAGTAGATTGGGAATACAAAGGACAATAAATAAATCAAATTAGTCGAAGCAGAGCTCGGCAGTTCGTTTAATTAGATTTTTGGTTCTGCTTACCAATATAAATTCTAATAAGACCTGTTTATACATATTTAGTTATTGATACGTTAAATATGTCAACATCCTTATATTCACTATACAAATTCTGTATACGGCGAACGGGAGTATACAATTGTGATTCCGTGTTGGAGTTATCACAATAATACGGTAGATATTGACTCGATGTTGGTTCGCGAGGAATATGGAAAAAAATCAAGTATAATAATGGTTCAGGGCTGTCAATTATTGAATTTATCTACAATTTTATTATTATCCACAATATTTATTTAATTTTCGTTTGAAAAGCCTATTACAGGGTAAAATGTATGGATATTTATTTCACACACCCATATTAAAAAATAATATAAGCCGAATATTTCTTAAACCGTATTTCTTGCGATCATACATAAAGATAATAAAAATGTGCGGTGAGAAAAATGAACAGAATGTTGGTAGACAGGTCCCATTAGCTCAGTTGGTAGAGCGGTGCCCCGGCAAGGCAAGGGTCCTGGGTTCGAGTCCTAGATGTGACCGTATCTTTTTCTGATTTTTCTGTTTCAGATTTTCGTTTAGGAATCGCTAATATTGTATTCAATAATTAAATTTAATAATTTAAGGACTGACATACATACACCTAACCGCATATTTCGACAACGCGAGTTAACAGATACAAGTTTCGGCTATAGGACGTATTTATTATAGACTCATTATTTACACCAGCGATTCTTAACCTCGGGTCGCGACCCAAATTTGGGTCGCGAGAGGTTTTGGGTTGGGTCGCGGAAATCGCGTATTGATATCCCGATCGATGTCACTAAACTAGTATAGTCACAATTATTACTACTCTCAGAACAAGGACATCTATTGTTCACAATCGCGACATGTTAGTTCTGTTTTAAATTAACAAATGGATGGCTAAATTGGCATATTTGGGTGATATTTTCCACCACTTGAATCAGTTGAACACAGAAATGCAAGGTCAAAATCGCACTGTAGTAGACATTTATGAAAAAATTACTGTTTTTAAAAACAAAACAAAACTTTGGCAAAATAAAATTGCTCAATGTCAATTGGCAGCGTTTCCAACATTAAACTTGTTTTTGGAAGATCTTAATCTTAATGGCAACCGTATTTTCGTGGAGACCATGCCTATTTTTTTAGAACATTTGAGAAGACTTGAAAATGAAATGGAAAGATATATTCCACAAAATGTCCATATCGTGAAATACAGTTGGGTAAGAAATCCATTTGAAGTAGATGTAATGGGCGTTGAAAACGATTCAGCTGGATTACAAGAAGAATTGCTCGAAATGCAAGGTGATGCACTTTTAAAAGAGAGATTTGCCAGAACGAGTCTCACAAAATTTTGGGCACAATTATCTGGGAAGCCTGTTCTGAGCAATGAAGCTGAAAAAGCCCTGCTACCTTTCCCAACTACTTATTTATGTGAAGCAGGATTTTCATGCCTTGCTGTTATGAAGAATAAGTACAGGAATAGGTTGGATCCTCAGCATGACATGCGGTGTGCACTTTCTATAAACATAACTCCACGTATACATGATCTTTGTTCAAAAATACAACACCAGGGTAGTCACTGATTATTTTGCTGTAAATTTTTTAACTGTTTTAATGCTGGTCTGATTTTAATACAGAACATTTAAATAAATTTGTTTATTTCTAATTTTACCAATACATCGTATAAATTTTATAGTATAAAATTACATAACCTGTCAATGGAAAAAAAATAAAAAAATAGATTAGGGTCGCGTACTTCAAATATATTCGTACCTTGGGTCGCCAGCCAAAAAGGTTAAGAACCACTGATTTACACAATACAGACGTATTTATTTTCGAAAAAATATATTATTTTATTACAATTTCTTTGAGGTTCATTACAAAAGCTCTCCGACATCAAATATTATTTAACTCATATTATACATAAATTACCACCTTTATTCAACGGAAATAATAAATTTGAACAACTCTACACAATGATTCAAGTAGTTATTCTAAATATATTATGATGAAAATTTAAAGAATTTGTTTTTTTTTTACTCGCAGGTGGCAAAGCGTTACGTTACTATGGGAAGCTTTTAAATCTAGTAAAAACATTATTTAAATTTTTTTTTTATGTAATGATTTGGGTTAATGGCTTTTCGGCTCGTGTATTAAGTCAGAATTAGATCTGATTATGTATTATTTGATCGTGTGTTGTCGATGAAGTTGATTGTGGAGATGGAAGTGTAGTTCCACGAGATGAATGTTGCCCAGCATCAGGACAAAGCTTTTTATGAGTCATACGGGGCTGAGTAACGCCGAGATGGTCCAAGATGAAAATAGATCGGAATGGAGCTCTCCTGAGATGGCGGGTACACAGTTATAATGGAACTAGTACCTTGTCAAACAATACAAATTTTAAATGTATAACAGTACAAATTTGTCTTTTTTGTAATTTTGTACAGTCGCAAACCATATTGAAATAGATATTAGAAATTCTCTTATTAATGCATCCCTCCACCTGTATTCTCCTACTAACCCAGATACCCGATTGTTGCACTTTCCAAGGAATGCGTCAATTCTTTGTTTATCACATTTTTATGATTACGTGTCAGGACTTTGACCAATATAATCCGGAGTGTCGTAAAAGGCCACCTTGGTCACACGCAAGCCATTCCACAGGTCACTGGCTTTGTTTTGTATTTTCTCAGAAAATTTATCTGTCGTAAAAATAAATATTATATAATATCTGATTTATCTTTGTTTGAGGATGCTGAGCTGATCTGTTGCATCTCTCGAGATCTGTCTCGTGTGAATGAGACTGCGGAAGAGAAGAGAAGTTATTTTCGTAATGATCGTCATCTCCTTATCTGTAATGTGATGACACCCAATTATTGTACTAGTTATTGTATTGTTACGACTTTTTTCTAATTCGTTATTTAAACCTCACTGTATAGAATTTGAACTGGACCAAAGGTCGCAGGTTCAAAACCCGACAGACAAAAAAATATTCACCAAAAAAATTGTAATTAATTTCAAAGGTCGAAATAATATCATTAGAGCTCTGGCGTGAGATCACCATTTGAAATCGAAACGTTGCTTTAAATGTCTTTAGCTATGTTAATAGTGACTAGACCTAATAGCCAAATACTTCCAAACCTTCCTCTTACTTCTATCCCCCCTCCTTAAATCTGGAATGCCATAGTTCCGCTGGTTCAAGGCAAATCGGGATTCTGATAAACATGTACTTTACAGCTTATGCCATAACTAGATGACGTGTACCCGGCGTTGCTCGACTTTTCTCTGCTTTCAAGAAATATAATATATATATATTTTATATTATATTATATTTATATATATACCTTCCGGAAGAAATTTTCTAAATGATGTTGAAAACCCTGTCAAACTCCGTTGCATAGTTTAAAATAACTATACGCACAAACAGACAGACCCGGATAGTGACTTTGTTTTAAGAAACGTTGATTAGAGAAGAAGAAGCATAACACGGCATAATAACCAAAAAATGAATCATGATAATGTACAAGTTTATTTCAACTACAAACAAATATTGTTCATTTATTGGTTCCATGTTTATTTGTTATTATTTTTTTTGGTAAACTAATGTTTAAGACAAGATATTTTTTTATGCATAGCACAAAGGGTAACAATTATTTATAAGCAATAATTATTAGCCCGCAACACTCATCAACATTGAAAAATCTCCTGATAAAAGATACATGACGCCAACGGGACTTGAACCCGTTTATTTGGCTAAATCGTGTTCGAATTTGATTAAATTCGCGTTGTTTTGTCAGAGCAGCATTGTTAATTGTTCGGAAAATCGTGGAATCTGTTGACATTAGCTGAAAGTGTAGCTGGTAATGTTTCCATCGACTTGATTTAAGCTTAATGGCAGCCCCATTACAAAACGCGAGGTTAACTTGAATTTTGCATAATCTTAAATAACTGAACTTCCCCGGTTTTAACTGCCAGTTAAAGTTAATCTTGCAAGAAACACACGACGCAGCCGAGGGGAAAACTCTTTATAAGTAGGTTTTTAAGATGATTTATAATAATTAGTCTCATTAATTATATTAGGAATGTACACATCCACTTTCGCGTTATAATTTATTGTGAGAATTTAAATTTTCTCAGTCGGGCCGCGGCCGTGAGAAAGAATTGCGTTGAAGAAGTGTTGAACTTTTAAAGACCATTTAATTGTATATTTTTCTCTTCTGTATGCTGCTTCTTTTGATGCCTTTTATTTTGTCTATCCGTAATTGAGACATTTATTCAATTGTGCACAAAGTATGACCTACATATGCCAAAGCATGTTGAAATGACAGACGAGACGTTTGCAAAATTAGAGCTCGTGTAGGTTTGTCTTAGATATTAGCAGTTTTTATGCTTTAAGACGTGCCTTTTTTAGGACTTGTCATGATAAAAGTGTTATATTAATAAATCAATATTAATGTCAGCGTTTTTTTATGTGATTATATTTGGTACCTGTACCAAAGCAATACTTTCTCAGTAGTTAGTTCGGATCGTGTAAGTTTCTAGTTTGCCATTAAATAAACAATGAAAAAGGAACCACTTTTTATCGAGTTAACTGTCCTAGTTGTTAAGTTGTCCTGACGAAGGAAGGGATCTTGCGAAAATCGGTCGATAGTTAAAATAAATTATTTATTTCTGTTAAATTATATGAACATGCTCAAATTGTCAGACAGAAGAATTTTCACTGACTTGGTATTTCTATATAAAATTCTAAATGATTTAGTTGATATTCCGGTATTGCTAGAATTGATAAGCTTACGGATTCCACAACGTATACAATACTAGAAGTTAGGATTTATTTCAGTGCAGAAATTCTGGGACTAACCACCATATGCATTCCTCCTTGCCCAGAATACTAATGGAGAGAAACAATTATACCAAGTCAGTGGACATCTTCAATTTATAATAAAGGTATAATAATATCATTATTTTTAGTCTGACCATTTCAAAACCACTTTTTTCGCATGAAAACTGTCACTGGTACTCTATTGTATTAATTACACGCTTTCCAGTCTTTTTATTGTACAAATAATATTATTCAGCTGCTTGACCCAGAAACGTACGGATTTCTGTTTAAAACCAGTCAATATTTAAATTTGTTTAAAATAAGTGTTATAATATCATGACTACTAATATTTTTATGCAAACGACTTCACGTCAAACAAATAATGAACTGTGAAAGTTTTATTTGAGCACTGCAGTTTGTTTTTCTAGTTTATTCCGTTTTATCTTTTGCAGTATGTTATAGCGATAACAATGGTATTTAGAACAACAAATGTTTAGATGAAATGTGGTATATGTATCTACTTGCAGTTACTTCGTATTGGTACACCTTTTTTCTTATAAAACAGATAAAATATTGCAACAAACGATAAGACGTCTTGCCTATTTAAAAAAAATGTATTTTCAAGTAGAAAAATGACTATTACTAATTATTAAAAATATCTTCAAATTATTAGTAATTCCTGTTAAAAATTAGTTTGCAAACTAATAAACTTTTAGTAAATTATTACGATGTCGGAACACGTGTTCGTGAAATTCCGAATGTTTTTTACCCTACAACGAAAATGATTTGTTTCGTCATGATATATTATCAAGGCAAATTGACAAAACATTTTAAAATTTGTGTTTTATTAAAAAGGTCTGTTAATTTATCTTGAGCCCAAAAATCAATGTCTCTCCGTGTATTAAATCCCTTAGCCCTTTTTAGGGTTAAATCGATATTTAAAAGCTACATAGCTCCTGGTGATTTGAATGGAACTGAGAATTGTTTACTTAGAAATTTCAGGCAAAAGGCTTTGCAAATTTCACGACGCCTGGAGTTTACCGATTGTTTCTGCTTCATGCGTGCAGATTGCTGCCATATAAATTTTCTTCAGGATGATTAAAAGTCTAACCCGGATTTTTTTTAAATCATCAGCAAAGAAAGATTACAGAAATTCGTCAAAGAGGAAATTATCAAGTAGGTAAATAAAAAAAATTAGTAATATTCGTGTGAGTTAACTTCTAACTGATTTATGTAAAAAAACACACGGGAGTTTCCTATGATTCAGAAAGCCTGTTAATAAAAACTTTGAAAGTTGTCTCCGCTAGCTTTTTTATTTAATACAACATTATTTATTTATTATTTCTTATCCCAAGGCGCGTGTCGAGAGTGTTCTGCCTTCCAACAATCATAATGGTACCTATCTACTTTTTATGGGACATTAAACCATTTTGTGGAATTACAGTGGATTTAAAAAGTTATGTCTACGTGCCTGAATTAATAACAGATGCGACATAAAAATAGGTAATTAGTTTTTCACAGATGTTCCGAAATAGTAAAATATAAAAATGTTATATTAAAAAACCATTTTAAAATTTAGTTCTACTTATTTAAGTTTCATCTTCTAATGGGCATGAATTAAAGTGGTAAAATTTAAATGTTATTATTATTATTTTTTTTAATGATAAACTAATGTTTATACGACAAGCTTTTATGCATAGCACAAAGGATAACACATTATTAAAAGCAATAATTAGTCGCCTGAAATATTATCTTTTGTACTGTGCATAAAACCTTGTCTTATAAACATTAGTTTATCATTTAAAAAAAATAATAATATTTGACAAGTCTAAATATTTCACCAACAAATGTAGATGTAATACGTCTCGACGCCATCTAGTGGGAAATTTAGCACTAACCAAGCCTTTCCTACAAAAATAAAGTTGGTTAAGCCGACTGCGCTCAGTGGTCCAGAGCATCTGACCGGACATCAGAAGGTGCGTGTTCAATTCCCGTCGGCGGCATTTATTTTTACTCGGGAGATATTTCTGGCGAATGATTATTGCTTATAATAATATGTTATTATTCTTATTTACAACCTTATTAAACGTTACATTATAATAATGCTAGTATCTATATAAAATAATATGATATGTCACCTAGTTACCTATTATTTCTGTTTTTTTATTGCTGGCAGGAACGGCTTTACTTTTTTTAAATGCATCTATTTGAATATCTCTTTTTGTTTTCGCGAATGAATGAAGCAAATATTGAAAGTAGAAATTAACCCACTTCCCAATACCCGATCGAGTTGACACTCGACAGATAGCTTCGTTGTCGATGACAATGCATTCTATCGATTTTGGTGGCAATCACGCAATAAACTTGGCAATAAACTGAAATGGTATTTTCATAATCGTAAATCAATCATAAGATAAATGTGACATTTCGCGATTTAAAAGAAAACTGATATGGCCAGTTTACATAAGACCTTTCGGCTCCTAAGCCCCAGACAGGCCTATGATATTCATTTTCTGTTCAAGAAATAATTTTGATATTTTAAAATGTTCATTTGTACTGGTTAGTCGACTCTTTAAAAATAATTATCGTCTATATTATATACTTCCTCGCAGCAGTCTGTAGGGAGTGTAATCGAAGACTGCCCAGAAGAAAGCTTCTTAGATATAGCCACCCTTTTCAACAGGAAGGAAGTAGCATTCCACCTCATGAGGATTCCAATAGCCTTTCCAGCCTACTGCGAACTCAGGAGAAGTCAAATATTCTTACAGCAAAAGTATTCCGATAAAACCTAACATAAGATAACACATCCTAACAGTTTAAATTCAGACTGTCACAGTTATCCCCTCGATGCGAACACGATTGGAGCAGGGCGGTAAAAACTGAGGACTGCCTGGAGCCTAAATTTGAATAAAAAAATAATCTAAATAACGTTTTCCAAAAAAGATTATTTATGTAAGTCTACGCCCGAAATAATAAAACTGACGACATTAAAAAAAATCCCATCCAAGGTAATTTTTCATTGATGCGATGAAATGTTAAATGGTGGGTATTTATAATGAAATTTGTTCATATTTAGGTTGGCGTTGTATGTTATTAGTTATTGTATTCCGCTGAAACAATAGCTGCCATTTTCAGAGCCGACCTTGAACTCTGGCATTTAATATTCCCCGCCGTAAAACCATCCCAATGATTTATGAGCTCAACAAATTGAAAATATAATTGGCCGATTCGCAGCCCAACTCGGTAAATAGAATTCTTCACATACTCTAAATCACTTCCAGCGATAATATTTGGAACGTTTCTTTCCAGTGCGTAATTTGTGTATCTGTTCCCAAATATATGTGTTAGGCTGTCTCTAAAACACGTAGTAAAACGTTTTCAACGGATTTGGGCATTATTATGTTATTGGCAGGTTTTACTCTATTCTCTGCTGTGGAAATTGGAATAAGTCTGCGAATCGCTTACAATGACCCCTTATCATAAAAAGCCTACGTATCCATTCATTAATGAATAAGGCTGTTACTGATTAGATTCTTAAACGCCCGTTCAACGATGGTGCGGTAAAACCGGCCTCGAGCACGGATTAAGTCCGTTTTAACCAAACAAACGCCATGGTAATAAGTCAAGTTTTTCACTCTTCTGACCTTACGCGGCGCGTAATATTTACACCAAGTTTTTTTAGTAAGGCTGTAAGGTTTAATAATAATAGAAAGTAATCGATGTGTTGTACAATACTCAAGACTATAAAACATAGTTTGGCTGTCTTGAACAGTCAAATCTCTCGATCGTGAGCTTTGGTATCATGAAATTTGCAACAGTTTTTTCAATCGTTAATTTCTTGAACAATGCAACTGATTTCAGTTCGCATTGTTATTTTCAATGTGAGCCTTTGGAACATTATGATTCAAATTAGTGTAAATAGTGTCTACGTAAAATTCTCATATTATGAGATTTTTTTATTTTTAAGTTTTTCTTAAGAGCAAACAGTTTTTTCATTCTATTTACTGATGTCAAGCTACTGGGAAGGAGATTGTGTATGTGTACACCCTCGTGGCCTATGTTTCTTTTACCACTTTCAGTCTTTGCTGAATGTGTGTATAGTTTATTATGTTGTCTTGTATAGTGTTCATGTACTTGTGATGTTTTTAAAAAGGTTGTGTTTGGGTGTATACATCCATTTTGGATTTTATATATTAATAAGCATCACATTATGTAAACAACGTATTTACTGATATATCTGTCTACCTACCGATTCACTTATACCCAAGCTTCCTCAGATGCTTAATTTCACAATATGTCTCTTTAAGACCCAGGTTCACTCCTTCCTTCCACAAAAAGACCCTCTACATAGCATCCCTAAATATGACATAGGCCCTGAAGGAAATCACTTTCCTCACAGCCTCCTCTATGGAGTTAATGTAAAAAAATACCAACTTATAAGACACATTTTCGCAGTAAAGCTGAATTAATCGACAGTTTTATTATGATAAAGATAGTAATTTTTCATAAATATTATTTATTAAATTGGCACTCACTAGCAAAATCTGATCCAGACGACCCTGACCACTTTGCGTTGTACGATATTTTTTGTGCACATTTTTTCCTGCGGTTATAAATAAATATAAATCATACGTTCAATGATTTCTTGTTTAAGTCAGTAAAATAAAAACTTTATTTTAACAACTTGTAATTATTTCATTTATGGCTTCCTTGTGTTATTTGAGTGTGCGAGTATCATATCTATTTCGACATGTCTGGTTTTATCAGTCGTACCTATCGTACCGGAAACGTATAAAGTAATGAACTTCTTATTATTTATTCTATTTGAAACTAGATTGACATCAGTAGGTTTTCTAAGTAAAGTTTATGACAAAACTGATGGGCAAGTTTGCTGAATAAACAATGTACATAGTTTAATCGGTCTTAATACAATATTTATGTTATATTTATCCTTCCGGAAGAAATTCTTAAAATTATAGTGAAACCCCTATCAAAATACGCTTTGTAGTTTAGAAGAACTAAGCGCACAAACAGACAGACGCGGATAGCGAATTTGTTTTATACTATTTAGAGGTTTAAATAATAATTTAGTGGGACAATAATCATGAAATAAAATTTGATATACAAAGTATATACAGGGTGGGGTATAAGTAATCACCCTATTGGAAAACGCTATAACTTTTGCAAATGACGCCAAATGTCAATTCGGTTTTGACATTTGTGAAGTAAACAAACGCAGAATACAAATCGACAAGACATGAATCGATTATGGATTAAATAAACAAATTTCACAAGCCGTACCAAAGTTTATTATATAAAAAAAATTACAGCAAAAGAATCATCGGGTCAAGAAAACATCGGGTGATTACTTTTGCCCCACCTATATAACCCTTGCAAAAGAAAAGTTTTTTTATTATTGGAGTATGTTATTTTAGCCTTCTTGTAACTATATTCCGTGCAGTTGAACACGCCCACAATTTCTGCGAAAGCATTGCCAACTGCATGCAATCTAGGTACAACCGAGTATCTAATGACTCAGTCCTGATATTTTCGTTGCAATTAAAAACAATTTTCGATCAATTAGTTTGTAATGATGTGCCCTTTCTACTTCAAACTTTTTCCTTCTCTTCTTTCTACGATAAATTTTCTTTAAGTCCCATAGGTAACTTTTCCATAAGGCTTTGGTTATGTATATATCCGGGGTAGGAAGGTTCTCCCTGCCGTCTTTCAAGCCCTTGCCTCTCTCTTTATTACACACCCCTTCAAGTGTGTACATCCTAGTTTGTCTACGTGACGTACGACCTTGAACGTACTCATTTCACGTGACGGTTCAGTATAAAAAGGCTTCACCGAACGTTGTGTTGGTTTTTTGTTTCTCGGTTTAGAAACCTAGTTATCTATGTATGTGTGGTATCCCTCGGTTCTTTTGAGATAGAGTGAGTTGAATCCATTACCGCTGTGTTTTAAAATCATTTCATAAACCTTATCTTCTAAGTCGCCTGCTCCCCAACTAACTACGTGATTCTACCTGTCATATGGTTATGTGAGTATAATAAAGTGTTAGATTTTATGTGTGTGATAAACATACGATAAATTTATGGTGGTAGTTGTCGGCGCCATCCATGTATATATTTTAGGAAGGGAAGGAGAGGAAAGAAAATGAATTTGATCAAGCTAAGATTGACTCCTCCTCTTTACCAAACAAAACCGATGGATGATAATTTGAGCAAGGCGATCGATATCTGCGTGTCTGGATATCGCAACCGGCCGGGTCTCCCCTTGTTCCAAATCGGCAACCGTCACGCCAGAATAAAGAAAACCAGGTCTCATCACCAATTTCAGAATTGCCCCAATCTCATACACCTCCAGGAAAAACTACTTTACTGAGTGTAGAAGGGGAAAACCATGACATCCCTTGTCACGAATCTAGTCGCGAAAATGTGACACGTAAGGTCCTAAGTTACGTGCCACCTCTAGAAAACGTTGTAACTCCCTCGTCGTCGGGGATTTACATCCCTTTCTAGGTCAATAACATAGATAACACACGACGATCTTGTCGGCATTTAGCCTGCCTTTAGCGATAGGTTGTGTGCCTACCCATTCAGCCAATTATCATGTGAGATATATGTAAGGTCTACTCGAAATGCCAAATTTAGGATGAGGACTGTCTGTATTTTAATATTTGGTTCCAGTATTTATTTTATGAGGTTACTAGCACCCTCGTGTATTAGGTATGGGTAACTTCTACTGAATACCTATCCTCTCAAGTAGGTATAAACGGATAATTGGTTTGATTTTTGCATTTAATTTAAAGAGGCTGCCTACCTCTCGAAAGGTACCTGTTGAGAAAAGTTTTTCGGTTGGTAGTTTTATTTCGGAGATTACCATCTCCCTCTTTTGCCTCTAGATTTGTTTTTGTGCATCCCAATTCGTAACTTAGAAAGTCAAACAATAGATGAAAAGTATTAAATTAGAAAGTAAAAAAAAACAGAAGAAAAGTTTTCATTTTTTTCCGTCTGGTTGCATCCGAACGCTTTCTATTCGGGCGGTCATACGCTAGCAAAACTTCCCCTTTGACTGACTGTACCTGCGCCTTGTCCTACATATGAAAGGGTCATTGGCCCGTCTCCCCTTTTCAGCTGATAGATAGTCTGATTGACACATTCCCTTTCTGAAACATTATTTGGGCTACAGGTGTCGTAAACTTAGTTCCTGTACCTCGGTTGTATCCGTCTTTTAAAAAGGTCCTCTGAAATTTAATAAATAATATAAAAACTCACCCAGTTAGTCATCTCTCATTCTCAGCGTGAAGCTTACCTGGTTACACTATATAGCTAAATCACTTTAATTTTCGATCTCTCCCCTATCGGCTTCTTTCCTCATTTCAGCGAAATCCTTGCAACTTGTTCAAGGTTGGTCCCCTCCCTACGCTTATAAAAGGGTAATTAAATAATTCTGTAAATACAATTGTACCTCCCTAATCTCTGTTGGGATTCGAACCCGAGTTTATAATTTGTTTGATCCTCTGGTTTTCGGTCTCCGTGGATAGATCTCGCCAAATCAATTCCTCCCTAGACCGATTAAAAACTTGCTGCCTTTATATACGTTCACTTTGTTTTAAGACGCAATCATTATTATTATTATTTTCATGTTTTTAAGACAAGTAATTTAGTTTGAACTACACATTTACGAAATCACGTTTAATTTAACACATTTTATATTATAATCGCGATCGCCCAACCCTTAGCGCCCCTGGGGTGATTTTTCACAAAACGGCGCTCTACAAATTATCCAATTGTTATTATTGTCACTACTATTAATTGTTTTCTCACTGAATCCAACCACCTTCACTTTACACAACCACCGGTTCAATAATATTTCACTTTAATTCAATATACAACAAAGCTTTCTAACACTATTTGAATTCACTAATCAACTCTAATTTCACACAACACTTCTGATTTGTATTCATTTCTTGGAGCTGCCAACGTACCCACGTCCAAGAACTGACTGCCCCTCCGATCTCTCCCTTCCCGTGGGAATCATATGCACTTCAAGCCCGCCTGTCAATAAGTCTTATCTGTTAGCTGCCATAAAAAATTTTTTGGAGCACGTTCGTTTATTATTTATCGTTTATTTATGTGGATATTCAAAACATCACAAGTTCTAGTTGGCATGTTAAAGGTTATTAGTTTTGGTAAATCAGGGCTGTTTATAATTCCATTAATAATTTAAGAAATAAAAGTCAAGACAATTTAGAAACCATAGTAACATTGTATATTCGCTAGGGTGACTGACTATTCTGTTAATATTATCTGGGTTTCTAGCTTCTATAATATACATAAAAGAATTTAACTAAATAGTTCGTTCTTGTTCCCAGAGAAATAAAACGCTGCCCATAAACATGTGAATAGTTTACATTATTTCTACGAACCGCTTCACGGTGTCGCCCAACTGAGCAACGATATAGTTCCCCTGATTATGACATAGTACTCACAGGGAAGCTCTTTTTGAGTGTCACATGAAAAGAAAAACGACATAAGTCACAATAACGACCACAAGAAATACAGCTATACAGGCTGTGTTTGGAAACTACTGGTACAAGCGGAAGCTGATGGATCTACAAATGTACATCACATAAAGCACAAACAAAAAATTGCTTTAGGACTGAGAATGTGATTGTTTTTTAAACTTTTGAACTTTTGTAAAAAAAACTGAAATTTTCCTTTTTTTTCAGGAAACTTAAGGGGTATAAATTACTGGAGTCAAAGGTCTACGCTTCGGCTTATTTTAAAATACAGTAATTAACAGCTGATACTAATTAATTATTGAATTTGTGCACAAAAAAAATCCAACTCGGACTCGAAAACGAAAACTTAAAAAAAAGTTATATCACTAAAACGACTTCAAATGTGATCTAGATTTACAAGTTTTCCGCTTGTACCACTAGTTTCCGGACACCATGTGTACGTTTAAATACAAAAAGTAAAAATATTATAAAAAGCAAAAAGTTTCAGAATAACAATGATTGTGCCCTCTACTGTGTGTACATAGCAATTGTGGTTTCTTCAAGCCAAAAAATAAATGTATGTATTTTATTTCTTCATTTCAGTCAGCGGTATTGAAAAAAAAACCATGAATTTTATATGTGGATTGATAACATCATTCTGAAAAAAGTTGGTGTTACATCGGGAGGTTTCAATTTTCCCTTTTCATATAACAAGTGCTTCATTCAGCATTCATAAGAAACAGTTCCCAAGCGGGAAGTTGGCTGTGTGGTAGGGGATTGAATCAGGCGTGCTCAGAGCTTCATGCTTCGAGTTTCTGCGAAGTTTCCCTTCACAGTTTCCCGGCGGAGGCGGAGTAGCGGGCTCGCATTCATTACCTACAGCAAACCAGAGGAAAAGTGTGGAAATCCCACAAGACTTTAATAGAGTAGTGTTGCTGTTTGTTTTCGTTATTTATTGGAGTTAGCTCATTTGAAAGGATATCGATATCAATAATAACAGAAAGTTACTCCGACAATTTTATGGAATCCACGTAATAGAAACGTGTCGATATTATTCATTTCAACACTTTATCGGACTTTACCGATTCGATTGTTCATTGGAAAAGCGAAACAACTGCCAGACATTCCACTTCCAATCGAATCTTTAACATACGTGAATACTGATAGTGATGGGTAAATTACCGGGTATTTATTTTTGGCAATATTCCAGAAATGGGGAAATTTTGACAATTTGCGGCCTGTCAAGGTACGTACTACAATGACTGGTACAGCAGTATTGCAGCACTGCCATTTGAATTATAATTGTACAGAATATTGTCTGACACGATTGTACGTTTTTTACCCAAGTTCATTTTGAAAGCTAATTTATTGCGATATCAAAAACTAATTTTACTTTAAAAAAAAGACAACCACATTCAGAATAATATTAATAAAAATAAGTAAATTCCCGAATTGGGGATTATTTTATATAAGATCGAGGAATATTCCCGGGTTTACATCACTTACACGCGAGTAAAGACTTGTTCCATAAACTTAGTTTCTTCTACATACATACATGTTTTTATCTAGATGAGATGCATTTAAAAATTCAAGTCATGTCTCCGAAGGGGTATGCATATAAGCTATAAAGTAGAAAGTCATGCAAGTCTTCGTCTTCATCCGTATTTATTTAATTACCACAAGTTGTCGAATGTGTCGGCGCCAGGCGTATAAAAGCGACTTTACAAGTTAATTATTATTTACTTGATAACTAAGAAATACATAACTTCAGGTATGGGCAGATGTTAAGTACTCAATAAACTGCTCGTGTTACTATTTTGTCCCAGTTCTGTAAGCGGTTCTAAGATCATAATTTTATTACTGTCGATTAAAGTAAATGCCAAGTAAAAACATTCGATAGTAGACTACCCTCTCTACGTTCTTCAATTAAGGTTTGCATTAGATATCTGTATCAAAAAATAGAATAATAACCAACTTTGTAAATTAGAATGAAAACATTCTCAGTTTATGATTTGAAAACATCGAGTTCTCGTTATAAATTTGTATAAATCTTTATAAACGAAACATGATTATTCGCAGAATTTAAATCCAGATATGAAATTCTAATACTGAGAATCGTTTCATATCCACGCATTACAGGGATAAAATTCTCCGAATCCAATTTCCCGGACGTTAAATCGATAAGACACATTGTTAAATTTAATCTCCCAAGTAAAGGCTCGGTAGGCAAGGGGAGTCTGGAAGATAACGACTTCATTAAACATCGCAATTTATTACCAAATAATAATTCTAAAACCTTTTTCCTATTCAGAATGTCAGATAAGTTTCTAGCAAATTGTCTTTTCTTTTAGCAGTTGAGAAGTATTATATGTGAAGTGGAGGAGATCATTCACTTGCCAGTTGTTTCACAGAATCTGAACAATTCATCAAATTTCTGGGTTATTTTTCAAGTTATTATTTCATTTCTTCGAAACAACTGGCCCGTATTATATAGTAAACGAACTTGTACTCGTATATTAACTGTTTTCCCCACATTAATGTTATCTTAATTGTTGGGAAAACAGACTTCAAAATACCCCCACAGAATATGAAATCTATTGTCACGATTATTTTATCAGTATATCGGTTTAACCGGAAAATAGAATCATATAAATAAGTCGTCTAAACGTGGTTAAAACCACAGTTTGAAAATGGCCTTGAAAGCCGAAGCAGCTGTAACAATAACAAAAACCAAAAAATACTTGCAGAACTTAATAATTATATTATTAAATTTGATTTTAATGAAACTAAATGGAGTTCTACGATTAGACACAAAAAAAAAATAAATAAAGGAATCACTATAGATTATGCGTCTGTCTGTGATATTCATATTTATCTAGAAAGTATTTTTTTCGTGGAATTTACATTATGTGCAATTATTTACTCCATGCATGTTTGTTTTCCTTATCACTAAACGTTGTTACTCTGAACATTACGTCTTATGTTTTTATTTCTTTGACATTTACCATTTACATAAAACCCGGCTAGTTTACTTGGTGACGTTTTTCATTTAATAAAATAAGAAGTTTCTAGTCATTCAGTAAGTTGACATTTCAGTCATTCAGTATACAGTTAGTTGACATTTCAGTTGATAAATAAAACATTATATGGCCATTCTTTAATTGTCAATCGAATTCAGTTAATCCTACTGATTTTCTTTTGGATATACGCAATAAAAATAAATAACTTCCAAATTCGATTTCGAATAATTTCATCCAACTGTCTGATGACTAACTAGTCTTGTCCTTAAACGGGGAAAAAACGGTTCCATGAATAAAATGGTTCATAACAAAATAGAATACAAAGAAAAAAACATTTATATCGTAACCTAGTTTTTCCTAACTTTTCGTGATTATTATACCTGCCACTTTTCCAACGTGTTCTGTTTTGTAACAGTTCTGTTTGGTCATCGTCATCGGTCATCACTGATGATTTAATAATAATAACACAATGAAATCACATCTTCTTAATATATAAAACCAGCTGACGTGTACCCGGCGTTGCTAGGGGGATGTGAATAATTTGGAGTAAAGCTTTGAGGTTAATCCGATGTGTGGTTTAGAAGAACTAAGTTCACAAACAGACAGAAGCGGATGACTTTATTTTATACTATTTAGAGATGTTTATGCTCGCATAACTCGAAAAGAAGTCTACCGATATCGCTGAAAATTTCAATGTTTGTTCTCATTAGTGCCAAAAGTGTTTATATTTTGGTTTGAATAATAAAATGACGCCTAAGGAACACTTAATGCAATTTCTCTGCACCGGAATGAGATGCGAAATTTAATTAAAGTCGATGTAATGTAGTTTTTTAAAAGTAACATTGTGGTATACAGTAGTGAATGGTGGAAAAAGTCGGAGATGCCATTTGAAAGACATACTGCAATAGCGAAGCCACTAGGTCTATACAGGTGCATCGGCACGTACTCGACCTTTGACCAGCTATTCCTTAGCACATTTGGAGTAAAAAATGTTATGGGCACTTTGCTGTCCCTTAACATTTTTTTCAATTAAAAAAAAAATCCACACTCCGTCACTGTCATTGGCATTGTTCCTCATGTTCAACAGCTTTATTAGCGAGTGTGTCAAAAAGCGGCCTCGCTCTTTCATACACACTAATTAATAATATTTATAAATGAGACGAACGGCGCCATCCCATTTCGTTGTGATTGTAAAAGTAGGTACGGACGTATATTATTCAACGAAACTCGAATAAAATATTGCTAGATGGGTTTTCAAACTTTGACAAAGGATAAAACATTGGTGACATGTGGTGAAAATATGAATGGTAAATTTTTTATTAAAAAAAATGTTACCGGACAGCAAAGTGCCCATAACATTTTTTACTCCAAATGTGCTAAGGAATAACTGCTTAAAGTTTGTCGGGTACGTGCCGATACACCCTATATAATTTTTGCTGAGAAAATAACACGATGATAAGATTTACTACCGAACCTTTGACGCCGTGAATTTATGCAACCGAGCTGTTATGTCAACCTTATTGTTTTCGTGATTTAAAAAACATTATGTAAGTATGAATTGATGCCTAATTGTCATTTTTTGTACCGCTCAGGCAAACATTCCTACTATATTTTTCCATGTCTATAGCAATTGGTGACTGTTTATTTGTCTAGGTACCTATTCAAAATAAATGACTGTAGGTGGGTTTACTAGGTAGGAACTTCTAAATACGGAAACAAACGATCATAATATAAACATGACGCACTCCGCACGTGCACATTATCCCATTGAGGTGGCGCTGTACGGTGTGTAATACTTTATAGGTCTGTAGTATACGCCTATCATACCCATTATTAAATTCCAAGAGAATAATCTGTTTTATCCGAAGCCACACGCACTTAGTTCCTGTCGTCTAGACGCTTCGGTCCATAAATTTCACGTAAGAATGACGAAGATAGGAGTGAAAAGGTGCCACGAATAAACGTTAATAAAATTTCTTCAATAATTGTTCAAGTGCTTTGTTGCACTGTTTTTTAATGGTATAATAATAAATTGATTCAAAAAGTTAAACGCTGAGAAAGTAAGACTAGAAAACTCCAGATTTTTTATGTCATATTGGAAATTTGACTTGATTTTGAATTTCCTAAATGTCATTTGTCTGGAAAATAATACACTGATTAAAGGAAAAGGAGAAATAGCGTCACGGGCAGATGTTTTCAAAATCTCATTTGCCTAGAAAATAAACTGCACCTAGAATACGAACGATTAGATTTAGTGTCAACAGCGATTTTTTTGCTTTTTTTTCACGTACCCAATACTTTTTATGTTTGAAATTTTTTTTAGCATTTTACTTGTTTATGTACTTTTATGTTTGATTGTTTTAGTATTTTAGGTTTATGTACTTTTATGTTTGATTTTTTTTAGTATTTTATGTTTACGTACTTTTTGATTTTTTGTTAATATCTTAAGTACATGTTTATTTACTTTTATGTTTGATTTTTTTTAATGTTTTTACTTTTGATAAATTACGAATATCGCGATGTCAGAACACGTGTTTATTAAAATCCGAATATTTTCACATTTCGTCATTATATATATTATCAAGGCAAATACGCGCATACCGACATCGTGATAATATTTTAGTAGTTTACCAAAAGTTTATCAGGAAACCTGTTAATTCATTATTTAAGGTCTGCAATCTCGTTTTTAACTGGATTACCAATAATTTAAAGAGTTTCTTTATAAATTAGCAGTACTCATTTTTCTCCGTATACCCATACAAAAACCTCCTTGATAAGTAAGTACCTACCTTCTTTAGGATGATTTAACGCACTATTAATTATAATTATCTTTATACCCAGAAAATACTTCACGGTGGTCCGGAGCATCAGTATTTTGATTATGCGTTATTTTTTTTATATTTGATTCTTTTAGTTTATTGCTCTTTAGTGGCCAAATCTTCGAAAGGACCATTATAACTAACTGTCTTTATATCTCAGTCATATCACAGCTTTTTACCTTTCTTCGCGTTGTTTCCCTGGAGTATCTTGACTCATACAGAATTACAAGCAAGTGGGAGGGGTAGATGATAAATGAAATGATTCACTGGACCATACGTAATCGAGTATGAACGACGATAATTCGTTTGATACTTTGAAAATGTTTGAAAAATTCCCTGCATCATGCAATTTTTTTCGTATTTGCTTATTAAATTTAATAAATAACCTGTTGAATGCCATATTTTTTCGGATGTACATGGATGTCGATTATAAAAGTTGTTGTCACATTTATATCCGAAATTGATTCGATCCGTTCAATCTTTTCATGCCGCCATTTTGGTCATTTGCTTGATATGTTATATTTAATGATAAAAAAGCATTTGTGTCCCCTTACAAGAAATCACTCAGGCATTTCTCTTGTTATTTTATTCTATATTCCCAACTTGGTTGGAAAAACATTTTTGGCTTATATCATAATCATTTAAAAATAAGAATTGCAAGCATTTACTGTCAAAGAAGTAATATTCCAAGGGTTCTTTTTTATACATTTTTTTAAATACATTCTAAACATAATTAAAAATACTAATTTTTAATTGCTGTTTTTTCTTATTAGTTATTTTAACAGACTTGGCAGTAGTTTGTAGTATTGAACACTTCAGAATAAGAAAGAAATAAGGATATTTTAAAGTCAATAAGTCATAGTTGTTTTTTTAAATATTTATTGCACAAAAAGAGTACGAAGGGTATAGCTTATAGGTTACATCCTATTTGTTCCAGCTAACCCAACAAATACACATTATATTACATAACCCAACCATTACATGTTAACAAATAAATAACAGTAAATAAAAAATTAAAAAAACAGAGGTATTTAATTCATGTAAGGTATTCATTCATTTAAGGTGTAGTGACATTTGTTTAAAAGAAATGTTTTTAGTGTTGATTTAAATTTAAGTATGTCGGTTATTTGTTTGATACTACGTGGAAGGTTGTTATATTCTTTAATGGCCATGTAGTGTGGTCCTTTTTGAAAAATAGTTTTGTTTGCTTTTGGGATTATTAGGTTTTCTGTGAACCTTGTAGCGTGTTTATGTGTTGAGTTTTTTTGTGGGAATTTTTCTGGAGATGATCGAACTAACAGGCATAACTCATTTTTTTTTCATTTTCATCATCCCATGATGAAAATGACAAGTACAATATTTCATGACCCCAAAACTCATCTTTCAAGAGTTCTAGTATAGAACTACCAGTGCTTATTAACATTAAAAATCAAAGTATTTTTTAGAAAACATGTTTTCACTATTTACCGACAAACCGATTTACGTTACCATCCCTAGTTGCAGAATTTAAGTTCAAAGCATCATTAAGTGGGATACCAAGAACTAGCTACTAATTATTATAATTATTGCTGCATGCAGACATAGGTAGGTACTCAGACTACCAACCTAAGTACGGTTCCTGCGTACCGAGTAGGTACACGTAATACCGGCTGTGAATGGATCCCACCAGACACCAAACACTATAATATAAAGACCTATACTTCTTCTATTGTTCCTTGAGATGCTGCCTGCGCGATTGTTATGCAACTCTAGCAAGGCGAGCTGATCCGATCTTCTCGTGTCATTAATTTACCTTGGAACAATGTGTTGCGGTTAAGCCAGCTAGTGGCAACGTGTTTATATCTTGGTTTCTTCTACGCCCGGTGTTTGTTGCGAAATTAGTAGGAAGTTGTCAGTAATATGTTGTTCATTTGTGAAATAACGTAATATTAAAGATTGTTTTCATGTGTTTGTAATATTTTATGTGTTTGTAAGTTGAACAATTACATAAATTACGAGAATTTCAGCGCCCTTGAAATGATTTTACACTAAAACGGCGCAATACAAATCTTTAATATACAATTTTTTAAAAGTTTTTATAAATAGTTATTTCTCCATAAAACGTTAATGCACCAATATATAACGGAGAAGATTACAAATTTTCTATTTTGTGTATACATATATAAATCGCCTTATACCAATGTTGTATTTACAAGTAATTATTCTTAGCTATTAACCCACTTACTAATAAACGTGTTTTAAATGTGAAAAACTGTTAAACAACCATTTAGCATACATTAATGGTTGTAAAATTTAAAACACGTTTATTATTAGTAAAGCCCTAATTGTTTATCTATCAGGTATAAAAAATATTCACCAGTAAGTTAAACAATGTTGATTTTTACGTTATTGGGTTAGTGTAGAATTATTGCAATTTGTTGTTTAGGTTTCAATCATTATCAACTATTTATTATAAATTCCCATTTTTGTTTTTTAAGGTATCATTCAGTGGTTGTAATATAGATTGATTTTGGATTTTATTGCTAACTTTTCAAGTTTTTTTTGCTCACTTAACGAATTGAAACCTTCGAAGTGATTTTTCACGAAAAATAATGGTCTTTAAATTATCAATTCAATTCACTTTCACTTTTATTCGTTTTAAGAACATTACAAAATTAAAATTTCAATTAATTTTGAAAAGATACGTAACGAAACGGTAAGGGGCCTACCGATAAACGCGCATATAACCCCACACACATCTGACAAACAATCATAAATGGCCGTCGATCATCCGTGCAAAATCCAAAACACGCCCTGATGCGCAAGTGCGTAAATATTTAAAAGCAGATTTTTGTACTAGCAGCAACAATGCTTGTCGTCTAAATTCTGCATGGTTGATGTTAATTAAATACAACAATATCCGAAGTGGTCCTAACAACAAGATACCTCTCTTCACAGGCGTGACCGACCATTGACAAGTTAGTCCTGCAGGCCGGGAGATAACAGTCGATGCTGTCAGTGTTATCGTAGCAGACAATCACCAAGACCCTAGACTAAATGATAAAAAACCTTAGTTTAGTCTTTAATTTTAACTCTTAATTTAGTGGTTTAATGCAAAATCACGTGTTTTTTTTTGAAAATTTGACCACTTAAAAATATTTTAATTAAATACTGCGAGTAGTACACATCTTGGCCTTTGGAGCATTTTTTAGCCTTTTTATAACCCCAGAAAAAAAAGTATCAGGCCTATAAAAACTGTTTTAATAAAATTTGCTACTTACTTACTCCTTTTCGGTTATTGTTTTATTAGAAAATGATCGCAAAACATTTACTCCTAAATATTTCTTCTTGAACTTCGAAAAATAAAATAAAACATTATTTTTGGCGATGTTTTTTATGTTATATTGTTTTTATGGCGGGAACTTAAACCTTACCGCCATCTACATAAGGAATATTATTGTTAGCGGTCCGATTCCAAATGTTACACGACGTGATGCATCGTCTAAAAACTTATTTACTATTAGTTAAAGTCGAAGTAGGTAGGTACTTGTTTATTTAGGTTTTTTTTTAGTATCCATTTAAAATTTTTTTTTTTTTTTGTAAAGTTGGTCTAGATTTTTATTTATGTTTCTATGTCGGGTTAAATTGGTAAATTGAGATCTGTCAGGCCCACGCATTTGTCAATGGCAAAAACAGAACCCCTTTCATGCGAACTGCCACAATATTAATAGCAATTCGGTATAGCAACTTTTTATTTTTCTTATGAAAATGTACTTATGAATGTTTTTTTTTGTTGTTGATATTTTTCTCTTTTGATTTTTAAAATTTATTTAGACGCCCATTTTACTAACACTGTTTTACCGAGGAATAATACCTTAGTAACGTTTCAGTACTAACTTTGTTCAGAAATAGATTTCCAAGGATCAGTGCCTACTCTTTCAATGAAGTATTGTTTCGTTCCTTCGACTATTTATAAAATGCCCCATACCATTGTTACGTCTAAATTTACATTGATTTTTTCTTCTTCTCGGCGTTCTTTTGTTTTGCCATTTTGTTTCCTTCTAAAATGTTTTTTTATTTACATAACTTGAAAAATTTAACAATGAATGATAATGCAATATTATAAATATAATATTAAAAATAGTTTATTGCAGTAAGTGCAATGCAATTTTTTTTTATTATTAAAAAATCCATCACAAACAACATTTTCCACTTACTGTGGTGGTATTAAGAGATTATTCAGTTAGGTTATTCGTAACCCGGAAATGTCTTTTAAAAATGGTGTTTACACAAATATTATGTTATTTGTTTGATAAGTCGAGGTAATAACGCTATCACCGTATTGTGCTCACAGAGTTATCGCTTCCAATGTATCAATAATGTTCCTTGTAATACCATTGCATTCTCAATAAAAATACAATTTATGGAGATACGGTCACATTAATACGTTTGAATTCTCATGTATTTATACAGAATCACCTTTAGGTGGTTTCAATCTGACATAAACCAATGGCGCTACATATTTAATCTGTCTGGCATCATTTCTGCACGTACGGTAAAGCTCCTACGGCGCAAATGCATCGATTGAAACCTTTAAAACCGTAGATCTCTCTTTTACTCAGATATCTGTAATCTGTCTGCAACATTTTGTAAGTACCAACCTAAGGGCGGCTTGCACCATAAGTTAAATTTGATTTAAATATAATTTTAAACACATTATTTGATTTAAGTCGACTTGGCGTCTTGCACCACAAAATTTAAGTCGTTAAATGCGTTTAAAGAACTGTCAAAGTTAAATACCCAAAAGCGGCCGTTTAACCGAGTTAAACGTGTTTAGCCCTACTCTAAGCAGTACTGTCAAATTTTGTTTAGGTTATCTTTTCGATTTCTGATTGTGGTTAAAATCTATCTCATTTTAATTTGTATTCACAATGAACATTTGGGATTTGTATTCTGACGATCATGAAGAAATTATATTATAGAAACTATAAATAAATTATAGTATAGTCAGAGAAGTAAACACAACAACAAATTGATTTGAAACACTCAGTGCCAAGAAGTTTCAAAGAAGATTTCGTCTCAGTAAAGAAACGACATCATTATTAGTGCAAGAAATTGAACCTCAGTTAAAATTCAACGCTAATAAAAACATCAGCGAGGTGCTCGTCACTTGGAGCTAACGCTCCTTATCGAGGAGTACTTTGCAAGGTTGTAAACTTCTAATCATACCTACAGCATTCTTATAATACTTTAAAACAATATAGTATGTAAAAGAAATAAAAAACAAAATTACTCGGATAATTGTTTTATTTTTAATTCCAACAACAGAAGCTCTTTTTGTCTTATTTCATCATTATGTCTATTTGCTTTAACTTTTTCTTCATAAAATAAATGAAAATACTATTAAACCACACACACAATCACAAAATATTTTGACACTTCAAGTAAAATGAAACATCGTAGCTGTTTTATTTACGCGTTAATGGCGGTAACCACGCGGTAACTGTTTTACCGACGCGTTAAACACGTTTAACTAAAATTGCCACCGAACTGCGTGGTGCAGGACGCAACTAAACGCATTTAAGTTAAATGTATTTAGGGTCTTAAATACGTTTAGTTAAATACAATTTAAGATAAAATTTGCGATAGTTGGTGCAAGTCGCCCTTAGTCTAGTCTCTCAACAACATTTTGAACTGAACACGAACTCTGAGCCTCTTACCAACAACTAATCCATACTCTTAGGTATTCACCCATCGCTCAACTGAGTGAATTTCCGAAAAGACTGACAATACTACTTATAAAATAGGTCTAGCATTAATAGTGGTCGAAAACCCGTATAGATTTACTGAAAATTATCATTTTTTAATGATAAACTAATGTTTATAAGACAAGGTTTTATGCATAGCATAAAGGATAACAAATAATTATAAGCAATAATTAGTCTGTCTTATAAACATTACTTTATCATAAAAAAAATTGTATTTGAATTTGGATATCCCTCCCTAAATAAAAATACTCACTTATATTAAGTTATTATCTGTTATCTTCTATGTCTCCATTGCAATCTTCCAGAAAAAAAATTGCCCATTTTAATAAAATTAATATGAAAATTCGTCTAATTTGAAAAGATCGTCTAGAAACCCAGAAACATTAAAAAAACTGGCGGGTAATAAAATAAATGATTTCGAAAATTTAGTTAGAAACTCGGATGAAACAGGGTAGTAATTGCTAAATCAATTATTACCTTGTCCATTTTCCTTACCTTCGAGCCTGTAATTTTGATTAATGGGTAATGTCATTGGACACATATATATTATGAGGTACCTAATACTCAAAGTTCCCCGATTCCTGGTCATCATTGTAAAGCCTCCAATGTTGGGATCACACCACGACCCACGACCTAAGATCTAAGTGCTAAGTATATGTGGGTGAGATTCCATTGTACCCACATCAAATGAATTATGTATTTGCGACTCCAGAATTAAGATTTAAACTTTGTAAATCGCAGACTCTGACGGCTCATTTTATTTTCGGTAGCCGTAAACATCTCTTCTTTCTTTATAATAATTAATCTATGTTTGTATTAATTGAGTTTTTAGTTCAAACTCGAAGGGTTCAGTGAAGTGTTCATTGTTCATGTACATTAAACAAAAACAAAAAATCAGGCATCGATAATTTGGGTTAAGCTTTATCGCTAATCAATACCTTACCCCTGTATGCAAAAGCGACGAAGCTCCATACGTGATTGTATTGACAATTAAGCTCTCCTCTTTGTATATTTCGTTCTTCCGTCCCCCGGATTTGATAGTTTAACATTTAAAAGTAATGACCAATCGTCGTCTATCACAGTATATTCACACTCAATACTTACACCATTATTTTATCGTCTTGTCGTCAGGGGCGGATTTACCAGTATTCTGACATGAAATACAAGAGTTCCACAAATAAAATATCATTTTATCTGTGTATTGTTTAAAATAATCTACGAAAAAACTTGTTTGATACGTTGTAGCAAAGATAATGACAGTATTTTCCCAGACAATACTTTTTTTATTGAATACCTTCCTAAATGGGTAAGGAGTTGTTGAGAATTACTCTCCATTGTCTATTACTTGGTCAAATGCTCCAAAAGAGAACAATGAGAATTCATAATAATAAGTGAGTCATTATTATTCAACACCTCACCCACCCGTGTCTTCCAATAAATTGAGTCGTCGACTTCCAAAACCGCTATGGACATTTCTGGTGATTCTGATACATTCAAGAAAAGTGCTTAAAGTAAATTGAAAATATATCAATTATTAATATATTTCGCTAAATATCAAAAGAATAATGTATAATTATGTTGATATTTAGCATAAAGGGTATATTAAAAGTGTTCCAAATAGATTTTGGTGACATCTACAGATTTCAGACAAATTCCAGAGCCGGTTTTGTAAGCCGACGACTCAATTATGAAATAATTTCTGTACTTATCCTGTGGGCTATTGACGAATCCTCACTATCTTTCTTTCTAAAAACTTGACAAGCAGGCTACGTACAACCGGAGATCGTTTTCACGGCAATATCTGACGGCGCGGGTTCTGATAAAGTTAGCAGTTAAGCCAAGTGTCCGCCAACAAACCCTTGTGGGTTTCTTATCCTAGTAAAATGTACATAATTTTGAAGGAAGTCTGTCATTGTATCTGCCCCACAACAATTTTCAGTCCACTGCTTCCCAGAGTTGGGCTGAATTAATGGAATGGTTAATTTTGAAATCCGCCCCTGGCTGTCGTATAAATATCATTGTTCGTAACTATGAGCGGAAGTTTGGCGTTTTAGCGATGCGTATGTTGATTCTGAATTCTGCAGACTGTTGAAAAAACAACTTCCGCCTGCTCAGCATTGTTTCTCTGCGTTCTAACACCGGCTAATGTATTTTTTGCATCGGCGGAATGGTATTGAAACGTTTTATTGTAATAATTGGCTCATTGAAACCAACAGGCCAACCTAACCACATTGTTTTGGGTATCATAACCTACTTTTTAGTTTCAGGGTAACATGTGATTCGATAATAACTCAGTAAACTTAGTTAATTTAGTTTGCAGTGTTTTTGGTAGACGAACAACTACATTTACTCACTAAAATTGTTTTTATAATGATGTAATTTCCGCGATAATTTGAATTGAAACAAGGTTATATTCGTTACGCATAATAATTTTATAATTAATTTTGACACTTAATGTCTAATGTGAATTGGTTTTTAGAGATTATAATGTGTTTGCTTTGGTGTCTCGTTCATAATAATTAGCCTTTTATCACCAATTAAAACGGGGCTAAATCCACAATTTTCAAATCTATCATGACACTTTGTGACTGCTGTGAATTGGTTTGAAACACTAATGGGATATCAAATTGTGGGAACATTATCAAGCATCGAATTTCTTTCTTGAACAAATAATTAATTTCATTGACCTATCTGGGGCTAGAGATCGAAAGGTGTAAATTGGCAACGTCAGTTTTCTTTCAAATCGGTATAGATTATAATAAATATTGTGAAATTGACAAATTGATTTGGGAGTTTAGCAGGAAAACTAGTAGTTCTGTGAACAGTAGACCTCGCGTTCAAAAAATATGTTTCTAATGTTCTCTTATTCAATAAATCAAACCAAATTAATTACATAATTAATTATAAACTACAAATTTTATGTAAAAAGATCGTTTTTATTTCAAATAAGGAATTATACAATTTGCCGAAAGAAACGTCTCGAAAAAATCTCAAAGACAATTCTTTTTTCAAACTTTATTCGGGCAGGTGGGTACCACGATATTGGATAAATGCGAATCAACATGACGATTTTATATTTGAAAAAATATTGTTTACTAAGGAACAAATTAAAACGGCCACCATCTTGAACCGGAAACAAATCGTCCAAACAAATTTACAAACAGGCCGAATGCAAAACGGTCGAGTTAAAAGAGGTCTTCGCTACGCTCATTCATTTTCGCTGAGGATTTTCTATTCAGTGATTTAAAAGATTTTAATTTTTGACTACACTTTATAATGTTGTGTTTGCTTTGACTTGTAGTACGTAATATCGATTTCTAAAAATTGAATACTCAGCTCATGTTGCGTACGTGGGTCGTGACAAGATTACCAATCTGCTGTCGGTTGTGCGCTGGGCTTGTAGTACCTACCGCCACCGGCCTGTGAAGGGTCTCCACACTCCTTGCCCTGAATCATCACTTTTGAAAGACCACTGGTGTTGACGTTTCAGATAGCCACTTTTCTAGCTTTGATAAAATTCTAAACATAGATATATATTTTTCAGTGACGCTAACGTTAAAGATTGCGATTATTCAATCAAGAAAAGTAGGTGCATACTATTGTGGTTGTTGAATAATTTTGCATTCAGAAAATAAGAGCGATATGCTTGCTAAACAAAACTTGCTCGCAGTATAGCCACTATTCACGGGTTCGAGTACCGAATAATAAATTCGGACGATAAATAAATCGAAAATACACGTTATCCTATGGATAAGCTATCAAGAAGATTGTGAAATACCCCCTATATGGGCTATTCCTATCTACTATCAGTATAGTTATTACTTGATAGAATGATATCTAAAAGCGTACCGCTGATAGCTCCGTCATAACCACCAGATTAAAAAAAAGTACCGCACTAGAAGTTCAACTGCTCTATGGCATCTCCAGATGGGGTATGTTAGGCTGAAGGTAGTGGGGAGAGGAAAGAGATGGGAAGAGGAATGTGGGGAAGTACGTGGTCACCAAACACGACTAAAGCCATTTAAAGCAAAGTTTTGATTCTAAATGGTGATAATTTACCAGGGCGATGCTGAAAGTATCCTCAAATCTATCTCTTTAATAATAATAATTTTTATTCCAGGATTTGGGGAGGTTAGTGCAATCCCGCACATCTTATACATATAGTTCAAAATTTAAAAGGATAATAGGAATTATTTTAACAAATACAATTGTACATAAAAAATACTAGTAAATTATTTATTTTTGTTTAATTATGAATAATGTGTCGGGCGTGGTCTTGAGTGAGCTCGGGTCCAGCGCTTGGTGCTGGAAGGCCGCGGTGACCACCGTGTTGTCGGAGGCCAAGTGAGCTTGGGTCCAGCGCTTGCTGTTGGAAGGCTGCGGTCACCACAGTGTTGTCAGAGGCCAAGTGAGCTCGGGTTCAGCCCTTGGTGCTGGAAGGCTGCGGTCACCACCGTGTTGTCGGAGGCCAAGTGAGCTCGGGTTCAGCCCCTGGTGCTGGAATCTCGCCCGGCTAGCAAACCCATTCAGTCCTCGGTAAACATTGTCGATGTGCTGCAGAATCTTCCGTATCCAAATATAATTCTGCAGGCGTTGTTATATTGGATTCGGAGTCGTTCCATCGATCATTAACGACACGTGTTACAGGCATAGTAGTAACTGTAATATGAGTTGTAAGAAGCAGGCCTATTGGTAGTTTAGTTAGGTTAGGTTAGATTAACATAGTTGTCAGTAGCAGGCCTATTGGTAGTTTAGTTGGGTAAGGTTAGGTTATATTAACATAGTTGTCAGTAGCAGGCCTATTGGTAGTTTAGTTAGGTAAGGTTAGGTTAGATTAACATAGTTGTCAGTAGCAGGCCTATTGGTAGTTTAGTTAGGTTAGGTTAGGTTAGATTAACATAGTTGTCAGTAGCAGGACAGGTAGTTTAGTTAGTTAATAACTGTTTAGAGGCAATGATTCTATACGAATTTATTGCGTAGTAACATAAATGTGGGTTTATATCCAGATGGCAATTTATTCTAACCAACAAAGATCCCTAGGCTTAAATTTAATTTGTTTAAACGTCGATTACGGTGCCTAACCTCAAAGTTTCTTAAGACTTGTGGTTCGGTTCCATCGGAAATGTAACCGTTGCATCATTAGTCTTTTCCTTGGGATATTTGTTCTGATCCAAATGAAGTGATTAATGAATTTATTTATCTAACTTATATCGAAGCTGCTCTGAAAGAATATTATTCTTTTCTTTCAACGCTGATATTAATCCCACCATTGAAAGATGGATGCTGTGGGTGTTTAAAGATTGAAAAGAATTAGCATATGTAATTATTGTGTAGTCTCCACGATCTTTAAGGCACCATGTGTCATACCCATTAGCAGAGACAATAAAACATCGCACTCACTTCCCTTTTACATCCGTATATTATTATTTATGCGTATGTAATTATTTAATTTGAAAGATGCTGTGTGGGAGATTGATGAGATTGCAATATTACGAATGAGAACCCAAGGGAACGTGTGTCTAAATTTGCTGAAGAGACAACCGAGTATGAATGTGACAGCATGATAGTGAAGATGCAATAAAAGCGTATGATTGCTGCGTTCCCGGTCTTTATCACGTTAGCTTGTAATTTATTTATTTATTAATTAATTAACGGACTTACGTCCAATATATTACAAAGCGACACGATATTTGGAACAATGTACAATGCAAGAGTAAATGATGGTATATAAAAGCAGAGACAAACAGGGAAAACATAAAAAAAATAGAAATTAAATAGAAGTGTCAATTCAAGTCAAGACCTTGCTAAAACTAAAATAATACAAATATGGTCAATTGAATAGTGAGCGACAAAAAACATTCTGACTTATACCAAAAAAATCAAGATCTTGACGTGAGTTGACCATTCTACATATTCTGGACAATGGTGAATTAAAAGCATAATTAGTCGAGTGTTCATTGAGGAATAGCATAACTTATATCGTAGTACGAATAATAAATTATTACTGCCTTCGAACAAGAAATTTACTTGGTGATCCATCGTTATATTCTAAAACGAGCAACCACCACAGAGAACGACACAGAAATTCATAAAAATCTATTTTATTTATAGATAAATTATTTTTAGAAGGCTTCCTCGAGTTATTTATAATTTTAATTTATTAATTTTATTTTAGTCATTTGTACATCGAAGTTTAAAAATGTCTAATTCATTATTAATTACATATATTCATTATAACATTTTTGTAATTCATTTAATTTTCTTTCTATCAATATGGCTCCTACAATCCAGCCTTAATCTATAGTGCAGATTTATGGCTCCCGGCAGGTTTCAGGCATTATAATATTGCATTTCTTTATCAGCAAACTATTTTGTGTATTGGCTTCTTCCTTTTTTGGTAGTCTAATTTTGTTGGACTTACATAATAGCATCTTTCCTTTATTATTATTATTGTTAAGGAGACGGTCTGCAAAGATCCTACGTTTTCCTTATTCTCTTGAGAGTAGCCCAGTTCTTTTTAATAAATTTCACGAGGGCTGTCACATGGTATTCTCCCGTTTCCACAACTTTCTTCCCAGGTATCGGAGACATTGATTGGAACCAGATGTTAATTATTGGAGATTCTTGAGGTTATTTTTAACGAAAACTGTGCTAAACAAATTATCTAATTATTATTATTGTTTAATCCCCATAGCTGCATTCGTCTCCAGTGAGGAGAAAAATGAGTATTGCTAATTTATTAAGAATCTCTTCAAATTATTGGTAATCCGGTTAAAAATGGGATTGCAGGCCCTTAAGGAATGAATTGACGGGTTTCCTGATAAACCTTTAGGAAAATACGAATGTATTATCACAACGTTTGAACACGTGTTCATAAAAATCCTAATATTTTCGCATTTCGTTATTATATATTATCAAGGCTAATGCAGATGCATGAACACGTATTCCGATATATTACATTTTTACTTAATATTTATTTTAATTTGAATTTGATTAATTTGAAGAGATTCTTAATAAATTAGCAATGCTCAGTTTTCTCCGGTGAGGTGACACGTTTGTAGCCTTGAAACTTTTCCGCAATTTCCTTCACCTAGTAGACATCTTATCGTCCTCTTGATATCAATTATGTTAGTAGCTACACGTCCAAACTTCAAGCAGTAAACACGTTATGTATTCGGTTTAGGGTACTTACACTTCATGAATAAAACGTCACCCTTTCATTATACTCATACCGTATTGTATGATATACCTCGAGGTGTACAACTCTGAACAATGTACATTGAGAAGGGTAGCTTAGCAAAGCACTTCAGGGTTGAAAAGGTTATGTGTTCCGTTTAGTTTCCACTGAGTTTAAAGGAATATGTTCTTGTTACTATTGTGCTCTGTAGACAAGGAACTAATGGTCTTTCAAGCTTTCGATTTAATGAACTGTTCCCGTTCTTCGGCTGTAATAACATCGTGAAGGTCGTCTCACATTAGTCTGTTATTATTCCGACCGCAGCCGTGACGGACAAGCTGCTGCAAATTACCATCGGTTTAAATTGTTACATATTACCACATGATAGAGATGTTTCTAAAATCACACACCGGTGACACCGTCGCAATGGTTGACGCAATACAAAAGCACAGGGATAAAGTAGCAGTCGTAAAATAATAATTTCACTAACGGGTAGCCCAGAATTCGTCGCAGATCTAAATATACTTTCCATTTTACATATTAACGCCCCACATTACGTTGTAACTGGTTACACATATATTATACGTGTTTCACGGAAAAAAACGCTAATGTCCTAAATAAAAAAGGTAATATATCTCTAGTCGACAAAGAGTTCTTTTTTTTTTTTTTTTTTTATAAATTTAATTTAGATTAAGTTTGATAATATTATTATTAAGTTCTTAAGTTAAGGTGAACAATCATACCCCACTTAACAACAAGGGTCCTAAACCATTGCATATAGAAAAAAAGGGCATTAGATTAAATTTACTTGAACAATTAGAAATCAATAAACGAACGAATGACCCAAATTTAACACTAATTAATAAAGTACGGAAAATAAATAATTTACTCACCACTTCTCAGTATTTTCACAAAACCCAAGCAGTATAATGCACCCAAATAATTCATAGCAATAAAGTCATTAGTAAATAATTAAGAACTCATTACCATTTACTGAGGGGAAAACATAGATTGGTTTAACCAACAATAGATCATGTCATCGGTGTAACCAGTAATAAATCAATGTATGCACCTTCAAAATTTACATTTGAAATAGTATAAATACGTCGTCTCAATGTGGACTAACCACAGTTTGAAAATGGCCTTGTAAGCCGAAACAGCTGTCACAATAATAAAAAACTAAAACACTTGCAGAACTTAATAATAATATTATCAAATTTAATCTAAATTAAATTTATAAAAAAAATTAAATGGAGTTCTACGAACTAAACACAAAAACAATAAATAAAAAAAAAAGACAAAGAGTTCGTTAACGTACCTTAGTTAACCATAAATCCTAATTTTTTTCTCAATAGATTACAAAAAATGAAGATTATTGTAACGTTGGTATTTCCTAAAAGGATTTTCGTTATTATTATTTTGAAACCAGGCGGGTAGTTACCTACCACCACCCTCCAAATTATTGATGTAAGCGAATACGTGCTAATACGATTAACTGTGACTTATTTTCTTTGCTCTGTCGTAATTGATTTTTCTTCTTAGATTATCGTGAATATCTAGAGTTACTCGATAATGGCGCGGAGAAACACTGTATTTAAGATGCATACTATAATTCTGGGCACGCAGATATTGCAGGGAAACTAAATATTATTATGTAAATGAGGAACCAGTGATTTGTCACTTGGTGATTTTACCAGAGCAAGTTTGACGGAAACTAGTTCGACTAAGGAACTGCTTTTATCATATCTGTTACGTGGATACATAGGATGCTGTATTCTATGATTTTAGTTCTATTTAGTGCTTCCATAAATAATAGACGTTCCTATCTGTCACACTGCAGCTGTGTACACATTAACTAGAGCATGGAGCATGCAAACTAACATATTATAATCATAAAAATAGTGTGGGTGTTAAAAAACAGCTGTAACACAAAGATAGTGCATGCAAAATTCGATAAGGCTCCATACTCTCCCATACTACTGGCGGTTTTCTGCTCTCGCCACATTGAGCTAGTGAAATATCGAAAGCACTTTATACTGTAGGCAGGGTTCCCAAACTTTAAACTATTGCCTGTTAAAGTTTCATTGCAAGATTATTTTATTTGTATTTATTTAGTCTTTTCTGTGTTATTCTCTGTTTCAATCCTTTTGGTTTAATTCAGCACTTGACTGCACTTTTCTCATAGAATTTACTCAGTGTAAACGCAATCATAAATAGACAATCATCTTTAATAATCCAAATCATTGTTTGTAGTATACCTTTCTATGGTTTTGTTAACATTGTTCTAGTTTCACTAATATTGTAATATTCATATTCAGTTTATCAGTTTAACGTTATTTCACGCTTTAAAAACTTATTTATTTAACTTAGGTATTTTAAAATTTTTCAATAGCTCTCTAGGTATATTTTTTGCTTAAAATTCATGTAAAAGCTCGGCTGGGCGTAAAACCAATTAAAATATTATTATAAATAACGCTACTCGTGTTATTCCCCATTATTCTCTACGAAAATTACTAGTTCTAGTTTTCCTCTTTGAGCTGTCTATCAACCTATCCGCGTCAATCATCTTCGATTACAAACAATCAACACCGCAATCATTACTGGATTACAACCCTTTGCAAATTGGCACAAACACCGCTACCCCATTTTTGAAATATTTTGCATTATATTATTATTAAATCATTAAAACAATTATTTTACCTACAAACTACGATTAAAAATGATAACAGCTAAAAATCATAACAGTTTACTAAACATCTATGAAACGAAAATTCAAAACTCCCTCGGTTTCCTGTTATTTATAAGAACTTATAATTTTAAGAACATGACCACTAATACTAAATTACCGTTTGTAAGTTTGTTATAGTAAAGTGCACTTTAGTGCAATGACACTAAACTGCGCTATATAAATGCCATGTTATTATTATTAGTATTGGTAAATAGTCCTTAAAGCAATCGAATCGTTAAATCTTTTCACTACTAACTGCATAAAGATTGAGAAACTCTGTAATTATAACTCGAACTATTCTAGATTCTAGATGAAAAGCTTTTCCACCTATATACACATCGTCACCACGACTTGGAATGGTACATTTGACTGGTACTTGACGACTTTTCTAAAACAATAGATGTATTTGATTACTAATTATTAATCTTTAAATAACTATAGAATTTTTATGCATACGAACCTATTTTCACATATGTTAAAATAATCTTGTACTGTAAATGGATGAGATATAATAACATAAAATATTGTTCGCTAAATGAAAATCCTTAAAATACGCCTTGATGAACTTGACAATTTCCGATTTTTTTACGTTGATAATAATTTACTTTTGCCCGAGATACGTAACCAATCAAAGTTCCTGCCTATTGGAAAAATGATTTCACGAATTTGAACGAAATGTCCCGGAAATCGTTACAATAATAATATCACCGTTCCTCTAAATTAAGAATGTTATAATTGGATTTAAAATTTGCAAATTTCAATAAATACATTTTCGTAAGCAGTTTGAAATATTATCCTATGAACTGATGCGTTCCTGAAATTTAGCATCAACAAAATAATTATTCATGATTAGACATGTGTGCTTGGGTTTACTGTACTACTGTGTTGCGGGCAGTGTTGCCAACTCAGGTCCTTTAGAGCTAAGATTTAGCTCTAAATTTTGGCCATCAGCTCCAAAAATTTGATTTAGCTTCTTCAAATAATCTAGCTCCTTTTTTTAACACAAAATAGGGTAGAAAAATATTTTTTAGGGAAAATTGAAAAAGAACTAAAATCTAGGGAAATTCTGATACGTTGACGAAATTAGGGCAAATTCTAGTTAAATTTCGAATATTTTAGAAATATATTCTTTAAAAAAAAATTGTGGAAGCCATCTCTTGAAATTCCCCATGAAAATATTGTTGTGAATTATTTTCCTCTGAATTTCTCTAGCAACCCCCTCCCCATGGATTCCGAAAAAATATTGTGGGGAATCCATTACTGAGCAAATGGAATGAAATAATACCCCACACGAATCCATTCTTAAATTAGAGGAAATTCGGATTTACCATCACTGTTTCGGTCCCAACTTGTTGAGGCTGTACAAAGTTTTAGCTCTTTTTCAGTTCCTTTTCGGGAGACGACTGGCTTTATTTTGAAAATCGAGTTGGCAACACTGGTCGCGGGTTATTGGGTATTTGCCTGCTGTCTGTCTGTGTGGGTTGGCCGATCACACGCCATTATGAACACACCGACACACACAATAAATTTATTGCCAAGCAGGATGCAGTGAAGCGAAAATGTCCCAATTGGTGCCATACTTCCGGATAGGTCGTTACGCGCACATGATTTCCTACGTTTCGTGTCTCATATAAATATGAATGGACGAAATAACCCAAACCAGGAATGGAATATTGTTATTATTTAATTTTTTAAGTAATGAAAATATTAGATATTATTATTTTTCACATAAGTAGTACGTAGGAATTTAAACAACGGTTTATTTATGAACGAGATCTGCTGTGTAATTATTATTACGCGTCGCAGCTGTTTCGCCTCCCGAAGGCGTTATAAAATTGTCTCAGATGATAATGACTTCGGAAGGCGAAACAGCTGTCACGCATGATAATAATTATAAAGCAGAACTTAAAAAAATACAAAACTTTTTAGAAAAAAATAAATAATGATATTATTAAATATAAAAAACTTAGAAAATAAAATGGATGAACACAAGTGAACTCCTAGCGTGGAGGACAATATAGTATACCATTGTAATACAAATATATTTAAGAATAAATAAAAGAAAAATATAATTTGAACATGATAACAAAGAAAAAATAAAAGTTTTAGATGATCAATTCATTATCCATTTAATTTCAATTTCAATTATCAATTTTTAAAAACTATGTCTATGTTCATACAATTCAAATTAACCTACGTCAATATGAATCAACTGCTATTGTTTTTACATACATCTATATGTTTTGCGTTTGGATGCATAAAATACCTAGTATGATTTACCTGGTGTATTGCACGATTAAGGCAATGCAATGCGAAGTAAGACAAAATCATTTATGTTTGGTATGAAAATTTGATGGCCTAGAAATATTATAGGTACTTAACTACTTTAATAAAATACTACGAGTAGAACACGTCGAGGCCTTTGCTATAATTTGAAGTGCAAAATCTCTTAGTTTCGTAACCTTTTTGGATATGGTTTTATTGTATAATGTGACAAATTTAGTTCTTTATAAAATGATGGCATTTTTTTCAATATTTGTGCCTGAACTTAAAATAAAATAAAACATAACTTTTGACGATATTTTTTTAATTTTTTCGAACTTTACCAATTGGATATGGGGGGGAGGAAGAAGCAATTGTTCCAACATTTCGAAGGAAAGACGCGAAACATATTTCCGTAATTAAACATTTTCGATTACGACTGTTTTCGTAATCAAGCTACAAAGTGAGACCACTCGGTATTATTAAATAAATAAATAAATTACCTGATTTATATATGTATATCTGATCAAAAGAGATTATTTCGAAACATCATTCGATCATTTCAATTAAATTATACCCTCGTCATTCAGCTGGAAACCATTAGCAATTCATGACACATTAAAAATGATGTTCGCATTGCTCATGAAGTCATGTAGGACCACAATGGAAAACATTGGATTATTTTAATTTTAATTAAATAATTTAATAAGGTACTCTGTTCGTTTTTTTAAATTTTATATAGTAAACTCGTTTTATTGTTTAAGCATTAAATCCTTCTCAATAAATATCAAACTTTTCATAATGATCGAAGAAAGCGAACGCTTTATGGCTTGACATTATACAAATGTTTTTTTTTTGTTTAATACCAGTTTATTTGAGTTACGCACGTCGACCGGTTTCGGTTGATCTCAACCTTCACCAGGACAATAAATACCTATATAAACTAAATTACAGTACAGAGGGAGATTGTAAGGTAAACAAAATAGAAAGAGAAAGCATATTAGAGAGGGAGATGGCATCAGAGACAGGCTGGTAGAGGGGTAGGGGAAGGGTGGGGGTTACATAGGGAGTTATGTAGGGAGAAAGAGAACATTTTTTTGTATTTCTTGAAAATAACTATAGTTTTAAGATTTCTAGTTAATGACATGGTTGTGTCGAAACCGGTAGCAAAGTAAACAAAATTTAGGTATGTAACAAATTGTGTACATTGGAAAATAAAACACAAAAAAACAAAAAACAACTTTAAAATCGGACTGTCGGTTAATTCTAACTATTCGTTTAAAATTGGACAATTATTTTTATTTGATTTTGATATTTTTAGTGCTTCTAAATTATTGAGGCGAATTCCTAATTTATTTTTATGTATTACATGGACTCCTGTATTTTTACTAAACTTATAGTTGTATAAATAAATATTCAGAAAATTCTAAAATACCAGCCACCCGATATGTTGCTATAATATTTACGTCACGCGCGGTTTTACATATGTGGATTGCCGGGCAATCGTTGCAATTAAGTTTGTAGAAAACACAGGAGTTTGCTCGAGGCTCACATTTTAATTTATGCTGACGAATTCGTAGCGATAATATATAAATATATATATTTTAGAACGAGCCCTACGGATGTAAGTTATATTTAAGATTAATGACAATAATTAACACTGTACCTTATAATTTATAAAACGTTTTTCAACTACAAAATGATGAATTAGTAACTTCGCGAGGTTTTACTCTAGAAACATTAGAGATTTTAGTGCTACGTTCACCAGAAATAAATAAAATTAACCCCACAGAAAGATGAATTTTCTAGGCCTGTCAGGGCAAATTCGACCGTAGGTCTGTCCAATGCACAGGGCCGAGCATCGCATATTTTTATGCATGGCTTTTTCACTTACGTCGTTAAGATTCCGACTTTATTTTAGGGTATTGTCCCGCCTTAAGCTAGTTTGTTTTACATAATTATTACCTACTTAGGTTGATTAACTCTTCCCCGCAAAACCGCCAAAAAATTTTCGCCATCACACCGTCACAACGCTATGTGACGTAATTACGTAATTCACTTCGCATAATTTAATTTATCGCGAATATTATTACATCAATCATTTTAAGAAGTTTATCGTCCAACCACTGTCAACATAATTTTAATTTGCAAATTTAAAGTTTATTTTTATCTGTAGAATTTTTATTAGCGGATTTTCCACATTTTTCGCATTTCCACCTTTTCCACTTATAAATAGCATTTTGTTTGCCAAATTCGTTGGTCGGTCGGTATTCCTTTTGCGAAAAGCGCAGTCATTATAAAAGAGGCGAATGTTGGCAGAGTTGTTGGGCGTGGGTATCCGTTCGCCTCTGTTCGGAGTATTTTGAGAGCACATCACCAACGGAAATAACTTGACAAATCAGATGCTTCTCGCTGCTAATTCAAGACGCGTTGATAACAAAATCTGCAGATAAGTTTGAAAGCAGATTTAAAAAGCTCTCATGAGTCCAGAAACGTTAATAATAACATAATACTGTATACTAGAAGCTGATCACAACCATCTATTGAGGGCTGTGGAAAGCTTATTGGGGCTTATTTTTCTTCGTAAGCTTTCTGGTGTCCATCTTTTGACATGTACGAGTATATTATGTAGGTATTTCCTCATTTGTTCGTAATAAATTATTTTTTTAAAACTATTAAATTGTACTTTACTATATAATCTACCATAAGCAACGGCTGTTTCACAGAATTCGAACAATTCATCAAATTTCAGTTCTGTGAATCAGCTGTCTCATAATGATATAAAACAGAACTTTCACAGATTAATGAATATATTTAAAAATTTGATGAATTGTTCAAATTCTGTGAAAGAACCCGTCCTAACTATTTCCCCCAGAATAGTTACAAAAATTCAGTGAAATGATTATCGTGCTTATCGACTACTGCGGCACACGAGAGGTTAAAACGGCCACCATCTTGAACTGAAGGGTAAGAACGAAATATACAGACGGATGAAATGCCAAATGATTGAGTTCCATTCAAACTGTGTAACAATATTATTAGAACATCGGAAAATTCCCTGCGATTTTTTACAAGCTGTTATTTTTTATGTGATTCTAATTAGTGGAACTACGGCGTCCCATTTAATAATATAATTAATAGTTAATTTATGTTGCACAGTTTTGTGAAGGTTCTCCCCAAGTGCACTTTACACTAATTAATCTAACCTAATCACACACTAAATACAACTACATCAATGAACCTAATATAATGAAAAAAATAACAGATTCTTATTTTATTGAGCAGCAGACTCACATACATGAACATTTTAGAATAAATTTGAATATAAATATCTCATAATAAAGGTTTTCGATATTATATAACGAAAAATACTATTTTTTCAAAATATAAACTTATGTTTTTATGCCTAGCACAAAGGATAACAAATTGTTATAAGCAATTAGCCTGAAACACAAATATTATTTTTTTTTATTTTTTTTTAAATATTTTTATTCTAGATAAAAGAAAAGTACATTTTCACTTATTTAACTAGAAATAACATATATATTACACATAAATATATTACACACCGATATTATTCACTTTCAATTGTTTTGTTGATTGAGCATAAAACTGAACAATTTTTTTTTAAATATACCTATACTTTTTTCATTTTTAATTTCGTCTGGGAGGCAATTATATATATTGCTTCTCTCGTAACCAATGGATTGCTTGCCATAATGAGTATGTATCGTGTTTAAATGTATTTTATCGTGTTGCCGTGTAAAGTGTGTGTGTACTTGGGACGTTTTAATGAGTTCTGTATTTGTATGTATGAGTTTATTATTTATTTTGTAAATAAGGAGACATGTATTATATTCATATAATTTTCTTAATTTTAATAGTTTTGTTTCTATATATAATTTTTTTGTTGATGTTCTAGGTTTGAAGTGAAATAGCTTTTTGATTACTTTGTTTTGTGTTACCTGTAGTTCGTTTATATATGTTTCACATGTATTTCCCCAGATTTCAACCAAGTAGTTTAAATGTGAGTGTACGAGGCTATAATATAGACCTTTTTTAATTTTATTTGGTAACAGATATGATATCCGGCTGAATACGCTAATTAAGGGGGTGATTTTATCTTTAATATCTTGAATATGCTGTTTAAAAGTTAGGTGTTTATCAATGCACAGTCCAAGATATTTCTCCTGTATCAGGATTTGCAGGTTGTTATTTTCAATTTTTAAGGGTACATGAGGAGGAATTATTTTACGGCATTTTACGTTTTATGGCATTAAGAATATGATTGTTAATTTAGGTATTTTTGTGAGGCTGAAGGGAGTGAGTAAGGTTGCTGATAGCAAAGTTAAGCTTGGGAAATACTTGCCATTCAGATTTGATTACTAAAAATAGCTAAAGCCATTTCAAGCCACGTTTCTAACCAGGGCGATACTCATAGTATCTTCCACTCTGATCCTTGTCCCGGGTCTGGTTCTAAGGTTCGTCATGATGATTCATTGGGTTCATTTAAAATTGCAAAACACACATGATTGTATCGGACTGGACCAATAAATATTGTTCAATCCAATTATTGCTCAATTACTTGCTTATTCGGCGGTCTTGATAATTACCCCAATTTGTGGAAGCAAGTCTTTAATTAATATTGCAAAGGATGTGGGCAGTGTAAAGTGGACTGATCATTCAATAAAATCGAACTTTATTCAGAAAGTATTTAGTCGGCCATTGCTTACGTTCACATTTAATTGCCTCCAGAATGATGTTGGCAGGTTTGCCTGTAGACAATATTCTACATTTTTAATAGCCCATAATTACAAAAAAATAAAGTAACGTAAAATCATGTGTTTTTGGTTTAATATTTTATCGCCTAAAAATATTGTAGATGTTTTAATTAAATACTGCGAGTAGAACACATCTCGAGTTTGAAATCATCGAGCATTTTTTTTTAAATTAGATTTTTTATAAGCCTAGAAAAAATTAAGTATCCGACCTATAAAAACCACTTTAAAGTTCAAAATCTCTTTCTTACGAACGAACCCCTTTTCAGTTACGGTTACATTGTATAATGTAGCAAATTAAGTTCTATCAAAAATTATCGTAAAACATTACACTTGCTGGAACTTCGCAAAATAAAATAACACATACTTAAAATAAAATAAAATATATGTTTTTTTCTTGCATGAATCAAAAAGGGCAGTTGGTGGGAATTTAAACCTTATCGTCATCTACAAAGGAGTGATATTGTTAGCGGCCCGATTCCAACAGCTAGCGTGGTGCGTAAACTCTGCTTCACGTTTGAGTTTATAACTATGAAGTTTTGATAGAGTGTATATTTGAAACCAAATAGAGTGAATTATTTTTTCTCAACACTTAAGAAGGAAGAGCTTAATATCCGATATATTATGAAAAATTGCCTCCTGATAATAATAATAATAATAATTGTTTATTCCAGAATGTGGGGAGGTGAGTGCAATCACAATAAGCAGGTGTATTGATATTGATAAGGCTTTTTTAGATTGGGGAAAGAGTATGTACGTTGTACGTTGCGTCTTGTTTTTATTGGAGGTCTGTGTAATCGTGTGCAGTTTTCGGAAATGTGATCGAATTAGCTAAGGTCAAAATTACACTCAAAACACGATCGATTTAGTTAGCTCATAAGGTCACTGGTAATACCAGATTATCTCCACAGTTGTTAATACATATTAATGAGATTAAGAGACACTGGCGGCTCTTCTTAGAAGGTCATTTGGGCAATGACCTTCAAAAAATATGCTGCAATAGTATTAATATAAAAAAGATTTAACAAACTACCCGATTATTAATTAAGTTTTTATTCGTGCAGATTCGTACGTTTTTTCAATTCGTTCCAGTGGCATCTAGCGTCCAAATGAGCAGCTATTGCATGTTCTAGCATGGGTCACTTTAAATTTTATCCCAAACCAATCTCCTTTCTTTCTCTTTGCTATAGAGACAAAGAAGATAAACACTATCATGTCTGCATATGCTTAGTATCATACACAATATACAATTTATTTTTAAGCAGTTTTCGGACATGACCGCGGTGAGAAAGAGATATGTACGACCTAGGATTTTTAAGGTATTAGAGGGAGATGTGAAAAAATATCAGTCGAAAGTTTTTTGTGTGATAAACAATAGCCATCTTGAACTTGAATGTTCGCAAAATTATGTCATTGTTGAAGTAATTTGCATGGAATAATTTAAAATGTCAAATTCTGTGAATATCGTATTGAAAGAAATCGCAAACAATTCATTAAATCATGACAAACGTATTCAAATAAAGTGACAATTAGTTTATGTTACAAGAGAAAAAAATAAAGAGGTTATAAACGATATTTTAAAACGAAAAGTTATAATTTTTTGTCAGTAGTTTGGCGGGTGCAATAAAATGAACGTATAGGTACTTTTGCTTTCATTGTTTACTTTTTAAATCTACTTATAAACAATGGACTGAGGTTGGAATTATTGATTTAAAAACTTTAAAGAGGAAAAGTTCTTTCAAAAGAAAAAAAAAACATTAATTAGTTATATGTGTAAATAATTAGATAAATAATCTTAAATTAAATAATACAGAGTACGGCTTCAGAATAATGGAACTAGCGTCATTGATCCCTTCGGCACCGGTGCGTAGTCGGGATACACGCCAAACGCGCGCCCAACATTTGTACACTGTTGACATTTGTCACATGAGAACGGGTCGCTTCTACGATTCGTTCTTAAGTTCAACAGCTCGGCTGTGGAACGAGCTACCGGCCTCTGTGTTTCCTCCCTCCTACAACATGGGACTCTTCGAGACCCATGTTCACTCCTTCCTCTCCACAAAAAGACCCTCCACACAGCATCCCCAAAGATGACATAGGCCCCGAGGGAAATTATTTTCTTCAGAGCCTCCTGTGTGGAGTTAATATAAATATATATATATATATATATATATATGTGAGTACCGGTAAATTAATTATATACATTGGCGTTTTTATTATATTCAATAGGCATTAGCAATATGTATTAACATTTCTTTTTTTTTTGACTGACCTTCCACTTCTGGACTCCTAGAGCCGCCTCTGTTAAGAGACATTATTTAAAATAGCAACATTTAAAATCGAGGAATTCTCTACCCTTTTCCACTTTGGTGACTTAGTTTTCAACATTTTCCTGGGGAAAGCGGCTCCTTTTAATTTTGCCTTGCGGTAAAGGATTAGACGCGTGACATGCTTGACAATTTATAAACCGTATGTATTTTTGAGAACTCTTACATATATGTTCGCTTGCAATATATCCAGATTGTCTACAGTTGGCAACCCTTCCCTTTATTTTTGGCGTAAACAAGAAGCTAAAGAAAAACCAAGTAGCCATTAAAATTGCTGTTTTTATTAAATTATGGCAACCCTAACTATATATTTTCTAGCTTAGCTCATTTACCTTACCTTCGAATAAACTTTTCTAAGGTTTTCAGTAGCAAAGTTATTTTTGCCTTGTGATTTTAATTCAATCGAATTTTAACATCAAAACATTTAATCATACTTAATGAACCTAACGGCTTATTTTCTTTTGCCAGGATGTTTAATTTAATGAAGCAAATAACGGAATACTAAGGCTTCTGCCTTTCTTCAGGCGTTATTATCAAGAAAACTTGAATTAACTTAGGTAAGTAAGCAAAATACATCTGATTTAAAAAACATAATAAATCTTTAATTTGAAAACTCAGAGAGAGTTAGAGTTGTTTCACTTCTTTCTTATTATAAAGTATCATTACAGAGATTTGCAGTGATTTTATCGGTTTTCTGGTATGCTTCCAACAAAATGCGACGTTGAAAAAAATGGTCTGGCATATTTTTTATAACAGTTTATTTGTGTTCGAACGGAAATAATTACTCATTTATTTTCCCATGACGACTGTGGTCCTATCCGGTTAAAAACGGGATTGCAGACCTAACGAATGAATTAACAGGTTTTCTGATAAACTTTTAGTAAATTTCGAATATATTATCATGATGTCGGAACATGTGTTCATTAAAATCCGAATATTTTCGCATTTCGCCATGATATATTATTAAGGCAAATGCACATGTGTTCATTCGTCAAGGCCTGCAATCCCGCGTTCAACCGGATTACCAAATATTTTAAGAGATTCATTATAGATATGATTTGAGATTTCCGCAGCTGACATTTCGGACATCATTATAGTGTCCATCATCAGGGCACTTGCGTCTGAAACGTTGGCTAAAGAAGGAGGTAGCGTAACACGGCATAATACCCCAAAAATAAATAACAAAGATTCTTAATAAAATAGCAAAACTCATTTTGCTCCGTGTAATATTAAAAATGTTATTAAAAAATCAAATTTCACTAAAATTTTCACAGATATTGTGTGCGTCTTTTGACTTATGCATGTTTTTTTCTGTTGCTGCTCGCATGTGAATGGAACTTAACTCTTTTGTCCCCACATGTGCAAAATGAATCAACTGCAACTGCCTTGATCATCCACTTAACTTATAATGGCAGTCCAGCTATTAACCAATTGGAGCTTGTTCCCCTTCTGAATTCCTTTTGATGAGCTGGCAGACTATTGGTCCAGCGAACGCTTTGAATTATGAGATAATTCTCTCCAAGGAGATCGCCAACTCTTTTTATCTTACTTTTAAATTGATCAGAAAAACAGACACCACAATAAATAATTGTTGCATTTGTTGGTCGACTTTTGGGGTTTCATCTAGCAGTGTGCTTTGCAGTGTCCAACATCAGGCAGATATAAACAACGTATAAAAATATATGATTTATGTAGGCTACTCGGAGAAAACTTATTGATATAATATACTGCATTAAGAATCAAATTATTCGTATTCCGTTTAAAAACGGGACTGCAGGCCGTTAAGAAATGAATTGACAGATTTCCTAATAAACTGTCAGTAAAACACGAACACGTGTACATAAAAAAAATCTAATATTTTCGCATTTCGTTTTTGTGCGTTATCAGGACAAACTCAGGTGCATGAACACGTGTTCCGATATATTATGAATAAACTAAAAGTTTATGGGGAAACAGCATGCTATCCCGTTTTTAACAGAATTTTAATAAATCAACAACACTAATTTTTCTCCGTGTACAGTGGTATCTTCTGATAATACGCAGTAAACTACTGCTGCGCAGTAAATACTGCCAGTAATTATTTCGTTAGCTTTCTAACTCAAAGGCCTCATACACTATGTGTCGTATTGTATCATGTTACTGCTGCCACTACCTAGCATTTACATATAAACTTTACATTTCTTATTAACTAATTTAAGTCTGTATAACTTAGGAGTAGGAATATTCTTATTCTTATTTTTGTACTATTTACTTGCTGTTATAATATGTCAAATGGATATGGTTATATGTATTTTTTACTATTACTTTTGTGAACTTGCAATCTTCAGAATATTAATTTTTTTATGAACTATGTATGTAAAAGCCCAATGGGCGTATAAATAAATAAATAAACTGAATTTATTATCCCTTTGTTTCTATTAATGTTGATTTGGTGCTTGTAAATTTTAATTGTATTTTTAATTAGGCCAGCCCAACAAAGCTAATTTAGCTGTAATCAACATATATACATGTTTCGGAACTGTACACATTAGCCCCTGTGATGGACACTGTTAGTTCCAAAATGTTGAAAAATCAGAAAAATCCCTAAAGCCACACAACATAGTACCTACTGTCGAGCGTGAGATTCGCAAACAAAGCTAATAACGGATCATTAGTTTTTCTTCAGAAATAAATACGTATGCAATCGACCTAATGTGAGTGATAGATGAATTGTTTTCGTGTAATGTGTACATTCATTGGGTGAATTTGTTGCAGGTTGGCCAGAAGGTACTTTAAATGGGTGTTGACTATTATACATTACCTACGAGCAATGGAAACAGTTCAACCCAAGTAACATATTTGATATAAAGAATAAATACCTCGCAATAGCACAATCTATAATGGAATACGGCATTATTGCATGGGGCTATGCCAGTAAAAAATACATAGACACACTGTATAAAGCTCAGAAAACCTTAATAAAAGTAATACTTAATGTACCAACACTAACACCCACTTCAACCATATTTAAAAAATTCCCAGTGTTGAAGATTCAAAAATTATATTCAAAACAAATACTTACTTTCCTTTACAAGAACCTAAACACATTTTAAACTTCACAAACTTCTCGCAATACCAGAACAAGACATGCACACCAACTACTAATACCAAAAACCAACACATCCTTTGGACAAAAACACTATAGATTCCAGGCTATAAAACTATACAATTCACTTCCAACACAATATAAAACATCTAATCTTACAGAATACAAAAAACACACATGGAATTGGCTACAATCCTTTTAATATTTATTTTTTTTATATTTTACTTTTTTTCTGTTATAACTATGGAAAAATCGATTTTATATTTTAATTTTTATTGTTTCTCTGTGTAACCAACTACACTGTATTGTTTTAGAATTATATAACTTTACAATTGAAAAAGTCCTCCACAACGCAGATGAACTCCTAGCGTGGAGGACAATATACTATAGCATTGTAATACAAATATATTTAAGAAAAAAAAAAAAAAAAAAAAACTCCTAATGGGTGTTTTACAATTAGTAGATTCAAGATGGATTGTGATAGCCACATTATGCAAGAGAAAATGTAATGGTATGTAAATTATAATGAATTAGTCATTCGTAAACTTTGATGTACAGATAACAAAAATCAAATTCATATATAAAAAACACGTTTTTTTTCCGTCCAGTTTCCATACATTCATATGGATTCTGGATGAAAAAATTGACGTATTCTCTTTTGGTTCCGATTTTCGTACAGTTTAAGATGTTATTTGGCATCTGTCACTGTTTTAATACCTAACTATTTTATTTTGGAAATGTTGCATGTTTATTTCGTTTTAAAATATTGTTAGAAAAAAGACTATAAAATATGTTTAGTACTGAAAGTGAAGGTGTTTTACATATAATATAATGATCGTGTAAAGCAGAGTTACCAATGGGGGCGGTGAAACGCTATAAGGGGGCGGTGAAACGCTGAAATGGCGATCAGAGGAATGTAAAAATTATTTTCTTAATAGATTTTAAATAAGTCGTAGGTACACCATTGCATTCGAACCGTTCAATTATAAGTGATTAGTGATTAGGTATTATTTATGAATTAATGCTATCGTTTGTTGTTAATAATATTGTTAAAAAGATTTTTTTTTAAATTTATAAAGCAACCTTTCCAGGCTACAAATGATTTCAGAATGTTGAATATCATTATAAGAATTCCATCATTATAAGTGGAAAATGTGGCTCGATGAGATGATGGAAGAGTAAACTAGTAGATTATCGAATCCGCAACGCCCAAAAAGGACCAATAACTACCACGCTACCAACCAGTTGGTCGTGAAATTTCAAAACATGAAATTTTCTCTTTAAAAAATTTGGGGCGTTGAAGAAAATTGGAAAGTGGGCGGTGAGCCAGATAAGGTTGGGAACCTCTGGTGTACAGCAAAGATTTTTCATATGGGTCCCGATTGTGGCGATCTGTATGAAAAAAAGCATCGTGTAAAACTGCCATAAGTACAATTTTTCATGAATGTCGTCTTAGAAGGCGTGGAGGTATGCCGAAAGAAACACGCTTTAACCACAGTAAAACGTATTACAGCGAATTCGTTTGAATGGATACATTCCTTGTTTTATTATTTCTTTATATATGTGTTTCATTCAGTACGTCTCAATTTCCATTCACTCTCCGGAATTCATTCTGGATGTTTCACTCAGCTGTCGACAAATACTGTACGTTTGTGCCTTTACAGCAACGTATTCCGTTCTGTGACTTGCGATTAATGTCCTCTGGCCAATCGTCGCCGGAATTTAAATTGAAACACTCTGCCGTCGCCGCCCCAGTTTAAATGGTTTTCTGTACCTATATATTATTCTGTATAACTACATTTTCCTGTACGTTGCAACTCTATTCATTCGGTGTTAAAATACGCGCTATTCAAGAGGGAATATGGTTTCAATACTACTTCATATTCGCAGCTACAGCTGTGAGGTAGTTTTGAATATAATACGATCACATTTGTTTGGCTGAGGTTAAATCAGTAATACCATTTGAGTCGAGACTCAATTTCAAGCAACATTTATGTGCAATTCCGATGAAATCATAACTCAGCAATTTACGCCGACGCATAAAATAAAGTCATCATAATCATTGGTGTATTTCCTAGTAACGGAGTTATTGACTGTTTGCTGAAATAGCTAGGTGCGAACATCGTCAATGATTGGGAATCAGAATTTTATTTCATTTTATTATACAGGGTGTCCGGGGGTAAAGTGCACTAACTTCGGGAGGTGATTTTACAAAATAATAGAAGTAAAAAAAAAAAATAACTTTTTTCAAAATTCTAACTTTTATTTTTCCGTACAAAAATATTTTTCCATAGAAGAATATTTATTTTGCCGTACAAACCTCTTAACTATTTTTACCTAAAAACTACCTTAAAACGTTGGAATTTCGAAAAAAGTTATACATGTTTTCTACTTCTAAAATCATGTAAAATCACCCCCTGGAGTACACTTTACCCCGGACACACCTGTACGATATGTATACAGCCCAAGAGTCGCGACTGTGAAAGTGCCAGTGAAACCATGACTGAAGGTTGTGAGGGAGGGGAAGGGGTTACGGAATGTTGGAAAGTAGATATCGTAGTATTCCATAGACTAATAAATACATCAATGGAGTATTCAGAACAAATATATTTTAAAATACATCCGGTCGTGCTGAAACTCGACAGATGGATTCGTTGCTACAGTGCATTCTATCAACTTTCTCTGAAATCGGGTGACATTACAGCAGTTAAAATATGAAATAAATGTCGGTCCTATCGGATCGGCTTTTGGCGAGGTTGCGAGAGTTGTCGAACCCAGTTCCTGGGTAGGAAGGTTCAATTCTCTGTCAAACCAAAATAATACTATTTTAAGTTTCAAAAGAATTTAAAAATAGATGCATTATAGTAAAAAACTATGCTTTTTACGGGTTGACTATAAGGTTGACTGTATTGTATAAGTCCTTTGTTCGTTTTCGAATTCTCGAAAATTGAGGTACGCTATACAAACATTGTAAATTTGTTCGAAGTTTCCTGACTTCTTATTCTATCATTAAAAATTCAAGCCATCGGAATTCCACTTTCAACTTTATGTATTTTATTCCTATAAATATTTAGTGGTCGCTGACAGGGAAGTCTGAAATCTGCGAGTATAATCAACTCCGAGAAAATTTCAAACTTTACTTCGGGATAGATTCTGGAATTCTCGAGTTTCGCGAGTGTCAGTTAGTATTATTGTCAGAAGGAGTAATTTGCGAATATCCTAGTTGAACAATTGTAGATGTAGATGTTTCTTGTTGCCACTGGAAACTGGAAGAGAAATGATTTATAATATATTCGTGGCGTCTTGCGAATAGCTCTACAATTATTAACAGCCACCTACACTGAATTCTATCACTTCGATGTTTATGGGTAGCCTCAATTCGTCATTCGTATAATATTAATGTGTTATCCAGTGGCGGAACTTACAATGTTAACACTCCAGCCGCAAAAATAAATCAGACTAAGCGTGTAATACCATTTAATAAAATATTAATATATTCTTAGGTAGACCTTAACAATTATTTCAAAGAGTCAAATTAGAACCATGGTACCTGTGAAATTGTGGACAATGCTTACTTATATTCTTATTCTAGCACCATCTCTATTTTCACGGCAAACTTAGGCCGGAAAAAAACTCAACTGAACGGCACTCGAAGCAGTCACGTAGGTTTCTAAGCCCGTTGTCCCACGGGTCGGTAAGCAATCGACATAAACCGAGTGCTATAAGACCCTGCGCAACTAAGTTCCTTATAACTAGGTAACGGTCTGCAGCGCAGTTCAGTGTGGAACTTTTCGGCGCAGGGTTTTACAGTATTTAGTTTATGTCGATTGCTTACCGACCTGTGGGACGTCGGGCTTACTTAACTTTTTTTTAACTCAGCAAAGAGGTGTTCCATTTTAACTCCACCGTTTTGCATTTCGTCTGTCTATAAATATGTTTGTACGTTTTGTTTCCGTTTCTAGATGGTGGCCGTTTTAAAGTTTCAATAAAGATTCTTTTTCTATATATATCAAATTGTCGTCTTTATTTGGACTTCTTTATTCGAATTGTTTCAATACTATTGTATCTACTGCCTGAAGAAAGTTAAAAAGTACCTACTTACAAATATTATGATTTCACAGGAAATTTTGATTTAGATTTATTAAATAAGATATAATTAGACACACACTTTTTTGAACGCGAGGTCAGCTGTTCATAGAACTACTAGCAATATGTTTTTTTTTACAATTGACCCTCCCCACCACTTGTTTAGTTCCGCCACTGAATAATATTATTATCAGTTGATATGGTCGGCCCACATCTTGGCCTCAAATACTATCAATACAGTAATAACACTGTCGATGTTATAATAAATTAAAATCGTGATGTAAAAACTGAAACAAGATAATTAAGATAAGTAATAATGACGTGATTTACGCTGGATTTAATTAATTCTTAAACAATATTAATGCAATTCGTTTTCCGCTGCGATTTTAATGCAGTGTAATGTAACTCCCACTGAGAACAATAATTATTATTGTAGTTGTTCTTCCAATGCTATAACTATTTTATAAAAAAATCGTAACAGGGTTGTAATTAATGCATGATAAATATAAACAGTATTTAGTATACAATTGTGTTCTAACTAGCTTTAATACCCGGAGCATAGCCATACTGTTCATTTCATAATTGAACAGTATAGAGAATACGATATGTTGTCTTTTCTTGTATTCATCCTTAAATTTGTTATTCAAAGATTCCATATCTCACGATGGAAATAACGTTGCTAGCTGAAAATACTGTAAATACACAGAGGCGCGCCTAACGATACGATTGAACCACCCCAGCCAGGAGCACTCCTGTCCCGGTGCGACCGGTACACCAGCGGGCACTGATTTGTTAGGACTTGGAACACATGCTCTGAGGATGGGAAGACTGGAATCGACCGGTAACAGGCAACCTAATAAGCCAATATTGGAATTTAGGATAGGCAGGAATAAAGGAATTGATTAAACGTTTTTTTCTTCTATTTACCTTCTTCTTGCCTCTTCTCGGCTCTTCTTGGCCTTCTTGTCTATTCTTAGCTCTTCTTGCCTCTTTTGGATATTCTTGCTTCTTCTTGTCTCCTCTTGGCTCTTCTACTTTGTTTATCCATCCCTTTCTGTTTATTCTGTCGGGTCACTATTCTCCGAGTCCGTTTCGTTCATGGTATATATTTTCTGGGTTGACTCTAGAACTTTGGCTTTGTCTTTCGCTATTTCGTTCCAATCTTCCAGTTGTAAAGAGTCATTCCACGTATAGATAGGTCTTCCAATTTAGCGCTCACCAGTACAATAGTTCTAAGCTGCTGTTAATAGATGCGATGTCTTTCTCATGTCATGGAGGCGCGCCTCATTCAACTCGCACAAATTATTTAAAAAATAATAATAATTTAATTTAATTGAACCCGAACTAAGATCCCGGTTTACAAAATGGGTTCTAAGTTTCTTAGTTTGGGTTTTATAAAAAAAGAAAGAAAAAACTAACCTAAAACCCATTTGTCAAATGTTATATCGATCTAAAAATGTATAATGTCATCCAATTTCACAGAAATTCGTGCGTGTGCGTTAGTGCCAACAGTTGTTGAATGCATTGTTATCGACAACAAGTCTATCTGCAGAGTTTCAGCTCGATCGTATGTCGGGAAGTGAGTTAATTCAATCACTCAATCAAGAAAACAAAATCGAATTTCAAATAGATGTATTTAAAAAACGATTTATTTTTACTCTGAACTATGGATAAATCTTTATGTAGGTTACCGACGGGTCATAACGAGGGTGTGTCCGTAAATTGATGTTGATTGTATCGAACGACTAATAAAAGCGTTTGAGTTTATTTAGCTTTAAATAGTCAGTTGGTGCCTATCGCAGGAGAAATAAATAACAGTTCCTTGATAAATAAATAAATAAACTCGGAGAAAAAACATCTAGAGCGTAATTCATATTGACTTCATTTCTAACTCGAGAAAATGACTTAATGACAAGTTAATTTGTTTTTCCAAACATTTATAAGATTTGTTTGAGCTCGTGTTTGCTGTAATATTTGTTTGCAAATTGATGACACTCGTCTGTGCAGAATCTATTTCCATTGGCTTTTAGCGTTCCTATTAGTGGTTTTCAGGATAATTAATATGGACCATCGATCATCCATCTTCCTCGCTATACAGTTGTGTACAAATTCAACATTTTTAAAACCTTATAGTGATTTGTTTTTGAGGTATTATGCCGTCTTGCGCTACCTCCTTCTATAGCCAACGTTTCTGACAGCATTGCAGTGTCTATCATCAGTTTTAAAACCTTCATATCTAGATAAAATTACACGCACCTCTCTCACGTAAGATATGTATAAAAAATGGTAATTTCGTATGCAGTCGTCATTTCAGTACCTACAGTAACTTCTTACGAGCACAAAAGCGTTATAAGATAGGCCTAAATTTTCACATTACAATTATTTCAAACATATTCAACGGATATTGAACGTGAACGAGCTGAAAAGAGGGCTTGACCTTCGAAAGAAGAGGAATGTCACTGTCTACATAAGATTTCGAAAAACTACCTCTATCCCCTTTTCCCTCCCCTTAAAGCAGAGTTCTGATAATTCTTGATGAAATTTTGCACCCTCTAAAAATAATTCAAAATAAAAGGAAAATAGTTACTGTCGACATCTAATTTCATAAACTCTGCCTAAAGTCCGGGCAACGCACAGTTGTACGGACAGCTACTTATGAATAATATTCAATCATAAAGTTACTTACTAATTTTTAAAACATCTGTAACTATTGATAGTAATTTTAATTCCTACGGCCATTTTCCTTGACGATGTTTTAAACAAAATGGGAGTACAATCTTTTCATGGTTGTAATTTTTTTATATGTTATACATATTTTGCACCCAATAATCATCACATCACCTTCTATTTACTAATAATATAATTTGTTGTGTTATTTCAGGTGGGCAGACCTTGTCGGTCCTGGCGCCCCGCAAGCAGCAACAGGCGGCGGGCGGCAGCCCCCCGCGCGCGGCGCCCCCCAGTCCGCAGCCCCCTCCCATCATCCCCAACGCCCCCATCACCCACACCGCCCCGGGGGCGCCCGACCAGCTGTCCAACAACAACGATGCGGACTTCACGCATGAAAATTCCGACTATCAGTGGTTCCTCGATTACAAGTAAGTAAACATTTTTAATATTATGATTTAAAAAAAAAGAATCATTGTTCCATCTATTTGGGACCCTACTGGTTTCACCCGGCTGCGGTCACTTTAAAATTGGCATTTTTGATAAATTTAAACAGAACCCCGGGTCAATAAGGCTGCTGTTGATATTGATGGTTGTGGGATTATTTAACACCCCCCCCCACAGTAATCCCAGAGAGGAGTCGCATATACGTCATCGACGACCGTCCTCTTCCTTCTCACACAACAGAATATACTAGAACGATGACATCACATACGCCCTCTCTCTGGGACTACTGTAAAGGATCTAGTTCCGAGCCTAACAAGGATTGAGCGGCCGAATTAGCACACTTAAATTTTAGCAAGGATTCACTTACTTAGCGAGAAAAAAGAGCAACTGATATACCGCACCTAAATCACAAAAAATGCAGCTCTACTATCTTAAATACTATCGATTTCCATTTTTTTCTAATTTATTACCTAAATTCCATCTTAACATTAAATGTTAACATTTTTCTAATTCAGTGGAATTTCATAACTCATTCTCCTTATGATGGACTTCTACCAAGTAATAAATACTAGTTCTTTCTTATTCCCCAGATTCCTTTGGACGCAGATATTCTTTATCTTATCCTTATCCCCTCTCTATTTCATTCCTTATTTATTTATATTGTTATTTATTATTTTCCAATGCTCAAGCTGCTATTGCGATGCGTGAATTGCCTATTGTGTTCTCTATTTCTTCATAAATAAATAAATACACAATAATAAATTGCAATAAATAGCAGTAATATAGCTACCTTGATTTACACAATACAGGTTTTTTTATCAACAATATTGATGGGTAGTCAACGTTCGGTTAGCACAACTGCAAATCGCCAAAGACATTTGAATGATAAAACAATGCCGGGCATGCTAGAGATATTGATAAATTAGTGTCGACAGCTTAGTTCATCATATTGATTATAATAAGGTCGTGCTAGGCCCCTTAGGGTGAGATGGCAAATAAAAATTGCTTAAAAATGAGTTTGTTGCTCGGTTATAATAAAAAATAAAAGTGCATGTTTAATCTTCCTAATCTAATCTCTGATTTCTACGTAGTACCATCACCTGGAAATCTGGTTCCAGCTACCGCGACAGCTCGTGCCAGCACGCCAGCGTTCTCTCGTCGCTGTCAGGCTCGTACGGGCACGGCGGCTGCTACGAGGAGCTGGCGCGCGACTTGGACGCAAATCTGGCCGAGGCTGACATGGAGAGCTTCCGCACGCGCGATATACACGCGCTGCTGAGCCAGTTGCCCGGCCATCTTATGCAGGACGTAAGTCGCCCTACACATTCTTATCAATAAAGGCACGTATTCATCTGCGAGTTGTAACCATAATAAGTTACCGTTACCAAAAATCGTGGATCGCGAGCGACGAACCGACCATTGTATAACACCCCAAGTGTACACAATTGAGCCTGGTTACTTTGTCTGTAATGGTTATGATTACAGATCGCAAATGAGTATGCGGCCTAATAAATAATAATATATTCTAACGGTTAACTTATTTATGGTTCCAACTGCATCAGAATGCCTCTTCTAAATTTTCCAACTTGGCCAGAATGTCATCTGGTAACATTATTACTTTAGAAATGTTCCAAGTGCGCTAATGTGCCACTTCCTAATCTAACTTTGAAAGGGTTTGACCAGCACCAGATAGTCATCATACTTTTTTAAGATTTTAGCTGAAACAGGGTGTCACCCAGTTAACTTAATATTTTGAAGAGGTTTCAGCTGCATTATAGTGTCCCATTTCGTTCGATTCTTTTCAATGGGTAGCTAAATAAATTAATGATTTAGCTTAAAAAAGAGTGTCTGGAATGAAGAAGTTATGATTCCTTGTTTTTATTTACTTTGTGGAAAAGGTTTTTGATATCCCAAGACATTTCTGTATTTTTTTTGATTTTGTGACACCGTAAAGTATAAATCCTTTCTCATTCAAAAATATGTATCTAAAATTGGCTGGGACTACGCCATACTACATTGCATCCATAATAAATACCCCTGAGCCACCCCAATGTCATCTTGGATCCCTGTGGATGACAAGAACAAGGCTGAGAAAGTTGGTTATTGTTGATTTTGCAGACCAATCGTCGGGGGGAAATGTTCGCCAGCGTAACCAGTTCGCTCATGGAAAAGTTCTGTTTCGATTCCTCATTCAGTCCACACAGTAGTTCTCAGGTACAGCTATATACTATCCTGTCTGTGTGACCAGCAACCAAACAACCTACCCTTAACCTGTCTTTCTTTACAAGAACACCCTTAGCTGTTTGAGGAATGATCTTTCATAGCTCATAGAGAAATGTGAATATTGAAAATTAGCATAATAGAAGTTCAATAAATTTTTTAAATCATTTTGTCATCATCATCATTGAATGTTTTACATAAGTTCTATTTCTTGTTCTTACCTTTTAGTTCTTGTATAGTATAATTATTATATCATCATCATTGCATGATTTGATAGTCAATCAAAAAAATGTAGGAGTATCAAAAAGTGTTGTGTCTGTGTTGTAGATATCATTTTAAGTATTGTAATAAAATTTATTTTCCATTTTATAAGCACTGCCAAAATTTCACAACACGAACATGATCATTTTAATTTCTCATCATCCTTTTTAAAATTTTGTCCTTGTCTTTGATGTGTTTCAATTTACTTTAAATAGCTAGTTTTAGAATCTTGTAAAGATTGAGGCTAGCATCTCCATTGTGTTTGATAAGCGAAGGGACGTATAGAAAATGTTCAAAGGATTCTTGATTACCTTTTATGTCTGCGGCTTCTGCTGAATTTAACAATTTCCATCTTCCAAACAACATACAATGGACCGCTTGTGTGATATAAATAATTCAGCATGTGGCATGAAAGTAACAATATTTATTTATGATAATATATTATAAAAGTTATTCATTTTATGGTTTTTAGGTGTACAATAAACTATGTGTGTGATAGATTTACAGATATATAAATATTGTGCACTAAAATTATATTTGTTGGTAATCTTTGAAACAACATTTATTTCGTTATTCAACGTTTTACTCACAAGCTATTATTTGATCCAACTGATCAAATAAAATGTTTGAATTTTGTTAATACATGTTATGTAATTAATATTTACTTTGGTACTGTTTTTCCAAAACTTCAGACAAACCAAATAGTGTTAGTTCCGTTTACTTAATTTTTGTATAAAATTTATTACTTTCACATAAGAATGGTAAGGCTTTCAAATTAACTATCTCAATTTACGTATTTATAAAAAGCATTAACTTTGTGGCTCGTCATAATTTACATTAAAAACACGTAAATTTTACTGGTTTCAGAGGAACCCTTCCTTCATCAGGAGAATATTAAAAACAGTTTTTAAGTGAAACTCTTCTTCTCCTTTAAAACAGTTTTTAATATTCTCCTGATGAAGGAAGGTTTCTTCCGAAACCAGTAGAGTGTAAACAAAATTAAAGTGGTCAATAACAAATTTATTATTGTAAATTCAATTTTATATTACCAACATTAACGTCACAAATCCATAGTTATAATCTAATAACATGATATACTTATAGAGGAAGTTTATTGACGTAATAAAACTTTTGTGGTTGCCTCTTCCACGAAACATTTATTAAATATTTGAATGCATACTTCTAGCAATTACTTAGTGATATAATATTTTAAACATTTACTTGCATAGTGTTGTGGTCTACCCATCGGTCATTAAGTATGAGAGTGTGGGCTCAATTCCCGTAGCAGCGCTAGAGTATTACATTATATGAATTATCATAGAGTATTTTCTCAAACTATGAAACCGTTAAAAATGTGTGGAAGATTTAATGTTTACTTTTCTGATTCTGATCGTCATAGTACTAAAAATTTATAAGTTTAATATTTCCTTTCATAATAATTATTGATTTTGAAAATTATCTAATCCTGCACTTTTTGAAACAGTTCCAACTGGCCACAACGTCATTGTGATGTAGAAAACGCTACTGGCTCATAAGACGGCTGTCATTGATGTTGGTCGGTGTGACGTCAAAAACGCCATATTCACGAACATGTCATTTTGGTGGCAAATCAAAAATGGCACAGTTCTCTCAAAATCATTATAGAAAATTTATTCTTCAATATAAAAATGCCTTCATTATCGTGATATTTTGAGAATAATAAAAAACAGTGAAAATCCCTAGTAAATATTACATGTGTCCTAACTTGGCTGACATTTGACATATCAATGAAGTGTTTATTAAAAAATGAATTTAAAAAAAGTATACTAAATTATTTTTTACAAAGTTATTCTGGTAAATATAGAGAAAATAGGGACACGGATAATACGCCCTTTTAATACAAAAACCACTGTGTATCAGTTGGTTAACAATGAAAGTGAGTGTCCGCCAAGTAAAAAACGGTTTTAATTTGAATGAAATAACTATTAAAATGCACTATTTCCCATTACTGGAAACTGAAATACTTACTTCTCATTATTATCTAACTACTCCAAAGTGTTTTTAAAACAAAATATGCATATTAAGCGTGTCTATATTTTCTGTAAATTTACCATTATTTTTTTATAAAGTCACTAAATTTAAAACAAAATTTCTGTAATAATTTAAGAAGATATATAATTCATATAGTGGCAGTTAAAACAGATATGATTGAAGGGTATTTCAGTGTTCCATATAAATGGATAATGAATCACTTCCTTCTTATCAAGTTTATAGCAGGACAGTCACTCAGTGGATAGCATCAAGTGCCAAGCTGGGAGACTTTTAAGTCTCTTTTCTGTTAGTAAAAGTGAAAAAACGAGTGTTAAAATGGGCATTTTGGATATTTTAGACAGTATTGTAAGTACTTTATCTGTTTTTAACGTTAAAATTGAATTAAATTGATTAGAAAATGTAGAAATTAACTGGTAACAGTTTATTTAGATTAAAAACATTGTGAAATTTGTTGAGTTTAAAAGTTTATTGTTTTAAAAGCATCATATTTTTTTAAATTGTTGTAAGTTGTTATTGAATAATGTAATATGTATTGTAAATAATAGTGTTTTTTTAAACAAAGTTTGATTCTAGTTTGTTTACGACAAATTCCCCTTGAATGGTTTCATTGTATGCTAGACTAAATTATTAATTGGTGCCATTTAACTTTGATCAGGGTGTGCCGGGAAGATTCTCAGAACTAAAAATAGGAATGATATATGCAGTAATATTATATTGATAACTTGTGTTTTATATGTTAAGCATAATAAGTCACATAAATTGGCATGGTATGGTATGTTATTTGGCAATACATAATATTGATGTCATATTAATTTTGTTTTTAAAGTCAAAGGTCGTTTTGCCACTAGAAAAATATAATAATAAGGTTTTAATTTTCCAGAAAATAGGGATATCTATAAATAATGATTTATTATTAACACTGTGTCATACTCATACGAACTTTTTTCATTACGATTTGATATTTTTACAGAAAAAATATTATTATGATTTATTTTTGGGGTATTATGCCGTGTTGCACTTCCTCCTTCAACGGCCAACGTTTCGGACAGCGTTACAGTGTACGTCTATCCTGATGATGAACACTGTAATGCTGTCGTCCGAAACGTTTGCTAAAGAAGAGGGAAGCTCAACAAGGCATTATACCCAAAAATAAATCACATTTTTTTATTTTGGTTTACTTTTCATACGAAATCTACTGTAAAATATCACATAATTAAAAAATTAAATGTCATTAATATTTGAACATGGCCGTTTTATCTTACTAAAATGTGTAAATAATTTATTAAATAGAAACAATTTAAAAAATATATTATTCACAAATTTATAGAAAAATATATTTTTAACAAAACTCCTTTGACCTCTTGTTCACCAGAGTATCCTTAAGGCGATGCACTACGTCGTGTAATATTTTAAATTGAGCCGCTATCAATAACAACCCTTACGTAGATGGCGATAAGGTTTAAATTCTCGCTTAACACCATCCGCCTGTTTTGATTTATGCAAAAAAAAAACATGGCCTAAAAATGCCTTTTATTTTATTTTGTGGATGTTCAGGCATAAATATTTAATTTTTTTTCGATCATTTTATAAATAACTTAATTTGCCACATTATACAATAAAATCATAACCGAAAATGGGTTCTTTAAAGCAGTTTTCATAGGCCTTTACACTATTTTTTCTGGGCTTATAAAAAGAGTTATCTAAAAAATACTCGATTATTTCAAAGGCCAAGATGTATTCTACTCGCAGTATTTAATTAAAGCATCTGAAACATTTCTAGGCGACCAAATTTTCAAACCAAAAACACATGATTTTGCATTACTACGTATGGCATCGCCTTAAGGATACTATTAAAAAATCATTTCTCTGAATATAACTAGCTATTCTGGGGAAACTACTTATGGTAGATAATATGCTATTTTCATAAATATTTTAACACACTATCTGGTTAGAACTTACAATTTCAAAAACATAATTTTGCAAAAAAACAAATAAATTATCACGAAAATGGAATCAGCTGGCGCATGGCGAAAATTTAGCGTCGGCGATCAAGAAGTTAATGGTTGTGATTTGAGAATTTCATAGCCTAAGGTATTATAGTGATTTATTTTTGGGTTTTATGCAGTGTCGCGCTACCTCCTTCTTTTGCCAAAGTTTCAGACAGAACGGAGCATGTAAACTCGGCCATCCTGATTAATCGGCAATTGCCGAGCATTTAATTGAAACCGGCCATTACTTTCGACTTGTTCCTGAAGTCCTGGAAAGACCCAAAACTCATAGAGCACGCCTAATTACAAAGGCAATTGAAATCCCAATTAATATCAAGAAAGACGACGGGGCTAAGCTCAATAGTTCTTGGTATTCGGTAATTGATGGCTACACCAAAACTAAATGCAGAAAACCATTTTAAATTATACTGTAATACCAGCTCCTACAGGATAAGGGCATACGTACATAAGCACACATTACACCACAATCTTCGTTTACACATCTGCCCAGTGATCGATACTGTAATGCTGTCCGAAACATTGGCTAAAGGAGGAGGTAGCGCGACACGGTATAATAACCCAAAAATAGACCACTATAAAGAAGTTAATGGTGTTTTTTCTGGTAGCCTTTACCGGATGCATGCCACTGTTGGTTATTAATGTTACAGTTTTACATCAAGAATCTTATCTCTCTAAACTTAATGCTAGTTAAATTTAGAGTGCGAATTATTCATCTGTTACAACATTTGTAATTTATTAGTTGAGTGTTGCATCACTTCTATAACTTAGTTTCAGTGTTTCACGTTTTGACTAGTGCAATGTTTCAGTAGCTAAAGTTACACTTCCAATACTTCAACTGAGCCCTCAACAGACTATCAGCATGAATTTTTCTTTATCACCCAACCTCGTTAATGTTGAATATTTTATATAAGGTGGTAAAATTGTAGAATTCCACTAGAATATGTACAAATTATTGAAATAATGCTTTGTTTCAACTTAATTACTACAAGAAACAACTATTTACATTGGAGGAGTTGGTAAAAGTGCATTAATGTTCCATTTTTTCCCAAGTTCAAAGCTTCATTCGTTTTGACACCATGTTTTTTCTTATTAGTATTATGCGATGTTTGCCGGAAGGTTCCGTTTCAATCTAAATACGCACAAATTATTTAAATAACCCAAATCAAGAATCTAATAACCTATTTTGAGCATATTTTTCCATATCCCCCCACATAAATTGTTGTTTCTTGTAGTAATTAAGTTGTAATGAAGTGTTATTTCAATAATTTGTGCATATAAGCGTGTAGCGGAATTCTAGAATTTTATGTATAATTTTTTTTGCATTTTCATCAATTATATTGAGAGTAAGAAATCACCTTTCTTATAGTTGAATGTCAAAGTTTGTTGTAATTTTTCCGTTTAAAAAAGATCTTCATCAAGTTTAAATAATAAATTATTGTTTGAGAGAAGTCTATATAAAATTTCAGTCTCACTGTCAGTATGTAATATTTACATTATCTTCACAACTGATTATCACACATTATAAGTGTCAAGATAGTTGCCACGTCGCGAAATGTGCATTGAGACTGTTTCGGCCACTGTTCAACGAATATCATTCAATTCATTCTTGATGAAATTTATTTACCTATCCCATTCTACTCTTAGTTGAATGCTCCAGTTTATTTTTTTTATATTTGTTCCTTTGTTACAACACTGATTGAATTCAATTTGACTTAACACTAAACTTGACTTGCATTTCAATGTAATAATAACATTATAATTTTGTATATACGTTTTACATCGCATCTGTGTATTAAAAGTTTGCCCAAACCCAAATAACCTCTGGACTCTTGTAGGGAGAAGAGTCCACTGCTGGCTCCATCAACACCATGTCGCTGTGCAAGTCGGAGCTGCTGTTCAGCCCAGTGCGTGAGGGTACGGAGCCCGCCACGCACTTCTCAGTGGATAGCTTGGACTGTGACGGGCTCGACTCCGACATCATCCTCACCTGCCGGGCCAACAAGCACAACTACACCATCGCCTTCGAGGGTAGCACCACCATGTACTCAGAGGACAGCGATTGCCAAGAAGCCTCTAATGGTGAGATTTATTTTAATTACAACATTCAGGGGAGGTTTCACCATCTCGGAGTAAACCGTTGAGTAACTACTCGTCAACTTCGAAAATATTTCATTTTTATTATCAAACTGTATTGAACCATAATTTCACCCTGGATTTCATGGTAGCACTATAAACATCAAAATTAACAAATTGTGACTATATCAAGCATAACTAATAATAATAATAACTAAAATTTAAATATTTGTTTTTTTTTACTTATTTAAATTTTGATTACTTAGGACGGGTTGTTTTACAGAATTTGAACATTTCTTCAAATTTCATAGTTCATTTTTAAGTTCTGTGAAAGTTCTATTATTGTTATTTATTAAATATTTCAATGATGAAAAAAAAATAGATTTTTGAAGGGTTCATATACCATTGAAGATAAACTACCAGAACATTATTGTAGTCACGGAGACGTAAAATTATGATCACACTTCACTTTTTTCTGGACGTAATATGACGGCCATACTCTCCAAGCATTTAAGTTTGATTGATGTATTAAATATTTGATTGTTACTTTTTCCAGAGAAACATGACGCGGAGTTGGAAGGGAAGTACTCCCGCCCCCAGCAGGCTGATGGTGCCGGCAGTCTCCACAGGTCCTTCCGCCTCTCTCGTCCCACCGACGTAAGCATGGCGCACAGTGACACCACCTGGAGCAAGTTGCGCAGCAAGTCACAGCTCAAGAGGTACAGTATGGGCTTCAAAGTGGCTTAACTAGACCTGATGCTTGATAGACAGTCCTTTACAGAGCTTACTTCTGTAAAGGACTGTCTTTACCTTGCTGAGTCCAACCTAAGCTAACTATTCAAACTTAACCTAGAATTATTTGACTTAACTGAGCTGAACCTATTCCTCAATCTGGGATAACCTAATTTTGTAAAGGAATATCTTTATCTGACTGTACCTAACCTATGCTAACTATTCAAACCTAGCATATCATTATTTGACTTAACTGAACTGAATCTATTTCCAAGAGAACTTTGCTGTAAAGTACAAAGATATTGGAATATGTACACTAACACTAAGGTAGTTTTGACCAAGAATTCTAGACTTATTAGTCTGGAGGAATTTATTTTCAACAATCAATGTTTAAAGAATGAAAATTTCAATTTTAAAGACTTCTTTCAAGTCAAACTTTATTGATTTCAAATACCAATGAACAATTTTCACCAAAATTGCAAAAGCGGGTATGATTTTCAACTAATTGTAGTGAAGAGTAATTCATTCTAACAGAACATGAATGTAGTGGAGCTCACAATTAGTTTGGAGAATATTGAGGCTCACATAACTATGTTGTAAAATCATTATAATTGATTATGTATTGTTTGTATTGTGACTTAGCATTGTCACTAATGAATATAATGTGTTTTGTAGGCACCCATCGGGTAACAACAATACACAGGCGTGCCCGGCAGACGGGGGACCCTTGAGGAGTGCCAGCGCTCCGGACCTGAGGAACGATGTGGCAGCTAATACCACCACACAAGTTTGTACTATTTACTCTGTTAAATACGCACTTACTATGGTGTTTATCCTTTGTTAATTTAAAGTTCTTGATTTAAATCCTTTGTTTAATTTTTTTACAGGAGGAATCATATTCATCCGAAAACAGACTAAACATACCGATCGATTACATTAAGGCTTACAATAACCAAAGCACTAACCACTCCATTGGGAGCCAGGCCTCTGAGGGCATGAGCTCCTCGGGAGACAGTCGGGGGCCCAACAACAACTCCCGCCCTCACAACTTTAACCTAGTCAAACTATTCATGAAGCAAAAGAGTGTGAGCAATGACGGCATTGTGGGCCTCGGCATGGACAATTCCTCCGAGTGTTGGCCCAACAGCTCGGAGGGAGGAGACAGCGGAGACTCCTTCAGCGCCGAGTCCAAAACCCGAGCACCCAGAATCCCCACCAAAATGAATCTCAGCAGTGATAAAGATTACCAAAGTGACGATTGCGATCTGCCCCAACCAGAAATTAGAAAACCGGACACCAAATCCACCATCAAGAAATGGATAGACAATGAAACAGACGAGTACTCTGTCTGCGCGTTTGAGGATAGTCTCGTTGAAGGCACAAACACCGCAGAGGCCTACAGTAGAAGAAAGCACGACTTTATTATTGAAGAGGACGAGCTGTCCGAAAAGTCCGAAGTCGTTGAAGAAAATGAAGACAAAAATATTTATGCAACTGTCAACAAAGTTGCTCAAATGAGATTTAATGTCAACAATAACAACAGCTTTGAAAAGCTTGGCCAAAATACTGGCAGTCCAATTAGAATACGAGGCAACGCAACTACACAGACACGAATCAGTTCTTCTATCAATAGTGGCAGTCTGTCAAGTTGCTCAGAGTCGGAGGGAACACAGGTTACCAGAATGCACAGATTATTACCCAAAGATATGTGTGATCACAAAGCTACTTCTACCCAGTTTCCTTTGGATCTCATTGATAAGAGTATGCAAACCTCCGTGATGTCTGGCTTCAACTCTTCCAGGGAACGAGTCAAGGTTGTGGAGAAATCCTTCCTTGAGAAATTGAAATCCGGTGACAGTCAAAAGCCAGTGTTTGTTTTGTATCCCAATTATACATTGCCGAATCTGGACTTTATATCCAAAGATCAAGATATGGAGAAAGTTTTCCTGAAACCTTTGAAATTCACACCAAATGAGCCTAACAGGAGGATGCAGAAACAAGGGGAAAAGAATAAGAGACCCTTCTCTTGCAATGATGTCGAAGGTTTGAGAAGGAAAGGCTTCAACCACATCAGAGATTGGGATTCACTGACATTCTTGCTACCCATGGAATACCGTCAAATTCTCGCTGAAATGCCTGAGGTAGTGCAGCAGTTGAAAGACAAGGAAGAAGAGATTCTCCGTCATGAAGAGAAACCGCTGTTCTGTGTTTCTCCTCCTGTCAAGCATAAGACCAGACCTGCGAGTTGCGATTGCGCTTCCATGCTTAGCAACAATGCTACCAATGTGTCTTCTAGTTCCAGCACAGCGACTCAGCCATCTTCTGGCTACAGGGGATCTTCAACAATGCTGACTGACTCTTCCGCCCAAAACAGTCCAGCACCGGCCCCAGGATTCAATCCTCTGTTTGTTTACAAGTACGACAGTGCCACAAGCTCAGAGGCCAGTTTCATGAATGATAAACATAGATCAGGCCTTATGGGAGCACCACCTCTGCCCAAGCGTTCCATATCTCTGGCGGAACAGACAAAAGTGGCTATCAATGGAAAGGTCATTGACATTGCCCCACCCAGGCCACCGCTGCCCAAAAGCATTTTAAGGAAATCCATTGACAAAGTTCGCAAGAACCCTCCAGCCACTACTAAGCGTTACAGCATGTTTGAAATGGAGGATCACTTACAAGATAACAATATCACTTGCATGAACATTCAAACAGACCAAAAGGTTCTGAAGAGGAGATCTTTGCAAGAGCCCTACTATCTGCTCAAGAACAACTCGATTGTGGAAATGAAAAAGAATAACGATCTTGCTGCAAAGAGATTCTCTCAGCAGTTTTTGGATGCTGCGGAAAAAGACATGGATGATACAGAGTTCTTCCACGATGAAGGAGTCGGTACTGAGAGTAGTTTAGAGTCTGGAAAGTCACATGACATTGGGAATATGAGGCCACCAACTCCGCCTCTGCCCAAACCCCACAAACTTTCAGAAGCGAATCCTTTCGTCTTTCCGACATCTCTGAATTACCCCGTCATAACAAACTCTGAATTGCAGCAACTGGAAGACTTCCTGAAGCACAGCGGCATCTCCTGCAACAACATGGACGAGTGGGACAACAACCACATGCAGAAGGTCAAGAACCAGGTCAGCAGGTTCCTGTGCATGAAGAAGTCTCAGGATGACAGGGAATCCCTGGACTCGAGCTGTAGCAGTGGGCATAGCAAGAAGTCCGTCAGCTTTGCAGAGAAGAATGAGAAGAAGTGTGGAGAGGCCGGACTGAAGCCGGTGGAAGATCTTAAAGCAGGATGTCTCAGTACCCCACCAAACTCTCCAAACATGTCTGCCGCAGCTGCCCTTAGGCATTACCAAGTGAGTTTCTCTCTTGTACACTTAGTAAGTTATTGTTCTTGCAAAGCAAATCAATATCTCTTCTTTAGCTTTTCCTTTAAATTCCCTTTACTATTCGAAGGGTGTTGACATATTGTATGACGACACTAGTGTTAATAAACTCACTGTGGGATTATATGCAGCATATTACAGCTTTTGACATGTGTATTTTTTACAAAATACATACCGCAAGTGTAATTTTTGTTCACGGGGCTAGCTCACGGGGTGTGTATTTGTCATCAGTTATCTTGAGATCGTAGCCCAGAAAGAGTTAAGAATTTTAGAATTCACATTTCATTTGCTATTTTTAATCTAAATGGCAGAAGTTGTTCATTTTCATGTTTTAATGTGTTTTTACCAGACCAAGAACCTTGCTGAGATACCCATCTGTGAGGAAGGAGAATCTAGTCCTGAGGGATACGCCAGTCCAGCCCTTGGCCACAGGCCTACTTCCAACGATGTAGCTCAGAAAAGAGGTATGTAGTATCAATATTGCTATCATACTTCAATTTAATATTTTATACATTAATTTGTTAGAAGGTTTACGGAATCTGGAAATGGGCATTAGATTCATTTTTACCATTTCTTTATTATCACTTTATCCACTGGAGCGCTTTGCGACAATTTTTTGCAAGTATTGCGCAATATCTTAGTAGTACCTCTAGGTACATCCTAGAGTACCTAGAGGTACTACTAATTTTAGGTTCTATAAATTTGGCACATTATGACAAGCGATCGCTCAAGAAAGGTTTTTGCGAACTTGCCATAATATGCCAAAAATCGCTCGAGTGGATATTGAGAATATATAATGAGGATATACATAAATAAGTATTGGTGACATTTTCTTCCAAGCAACCATATTAACAGTGGGAATAATATGATGATATTAACCTTTTCTCCCACAAAGAGTCAGTCAATTTAAATACCAATTTATTGCAAGCATTATAAATGGTAGCAATCTTGTGTTAGTATTTTGTACCAATCTAGTGAGCTTATGGACTGTAAAAAATTTCAGTCCTCACTTGCTGGCATTTTTCTTAAAACATACACAATCAACTAGCCACCTACTGCAAGCATACAATTTTTTAAATTTAATCAATTTTAAAGCAAGAAACAACCGTTTAATTTATTTGGTAACAATATTGTGCCACTGAGAGCTCCGTTGTAAGCTCTCTTTCTGTAACATGCGTCGTTAATGGGAAAGATAGAGAGATAAAACTCAGCTATCAGATAGTTTCTATTATCTGGTCTATTTGTACTTGGCAGCTCTAGTCTCTGGGGTGGTGGAGGCAGTGGAGATGCTGATGGAGGAGGGAGGCGGGTGTCCCCGCCTGGTGGTGGGCATGCTGTGCCCCGCGCTCTACTCCCTCATGAGCGACGGCCTCCGGGAGACCATTGACACATCCTTCGGACCAGCCAACAACTCCGTCTGGCACGTTGTCGAGGCATCTGCTCGCCAAGGTAAACACTACCTTAAGTATATTAATTTATAAATTTTCCAAAAATTCTATGACAACATAAAAGAAGGCTGATAAAAACAACCATTATTTTCAGCTATGCAGTAAACATTTTTATCTGTTGAAAAATAATACTGGCAGTTTGTTTCTAAATTTTAATATTTTGTTACACTATTTAGTTCGAAACTTTTACGAATGTGTTATATTTATCCACTTCAATCATTTTTAGCGTCGCTACGCTAGTCGGTTCGGTTAAAAACGAACATTCAGATCCTGCTAGAATAAAGTCCCACAAAGGACTGCGTTGCAAACCATTGCCTTACATTAGCTTTACTTCTCTGCGCAGGGTCTGATTATTTCAATAAGCGCTCTTCAGCGGTTAATGAACAAAAGATGTCATAGTTTATTCCATAGGTGTACCTTCCTGATGCCAAAAATATTATCACGTGGTTTGCCTCCAGCTCTTCGAAATGATATACTGATTTCATTTTAAAGCAAGTCTATTAATTTGGATGTCCTGACGGTTTATTCCATATTTTTCAATCGTTTAAGGAAAAGGAGTTAATCTCTGGCGAAGCGGGTTTAGTAGTCTTCGTCTTTTTCTTCTTCTTCTTCGTATAGTTGAGGATAGTTGGCGGAGGTCAAAAGTAGGATGCCAAGATTATTCAAACAGTCAACTTCATTGGGTTTCATTTTATACAGAACAGATGTGCCTCCGGGAAACTGATGAAGAGGACATTGAATATGTCCACATTCACATAATTCAGAACCCTTTAGGCCCCATATATGCATGACGGCTATGACTGCACCTGATGCGGTTTAGTGAGGTCCACGTCCTCCAAGGGGGAGAGAACCCTGGGAATCAAATTTTTGTGTCCGCAACAAGATTTAGTAGTATATAATGTACACAATAAAGTCTAAAAGTGGTGTGATTTTAATTTTTCTCTTCAAAAATGTTTGTTAAAAATTATTTTTTGTTGTTTTTATTTTAGGTCCGATCACCAAGTCTCTGAATGAGCTAGTGATGCGAATCAACAGTGAAGATGCCCTGTCCGAGAGTGTTCTGAAGTTCAACGCCTTCATCATGGGACTTCTCAAGTTAGTACATAGTAGTTATTATCATTAATTCATTATTAATTTGTGGGCTTAAATTCGAATGTCGTTATCTACAAAAAACATACAATTAAATCTATGCCAAGCCAAAATGTTATCTACAAAAAAATTCTAACAACTTTTTTTGATGGTAAAGTTATTTGACTTTAACTTGTTGAAGGCCGGAGCATAAACAGAAAAATATTAGTGGAACCTAAAGTTTTACTAGCCCAAATGATGCTGATTTTGTTTTCATTCATTTTTTTAAGCATTAAGGTCAAAATTGCATCGCAAATTATTCTAAATTTCTCAAACGTTCTGTAATGTATAAAAAAGAAAAACAAATTAACAGGTTCACTGCCAACTCCGCCATTTGGCGGAGTTTGACTGTTTCTAAAAACTCCGCACCCATTTTCAATTTTCGCGTGCGTCAATATAACTTTTAATGTTTTAATGACGCATTGTTTTTTTAATGCTGGACCTATGATTGAATTAATCAAAAATTGTTATCCGCATGCATTTTTTGATTACTTACTGTAGTTTTTCACACAGCTTTATATATGAAATTGACAAATATGACGCTTAAGAAATAGGTTCCAATTGTCGAGTGGTTTAAGATGCCTATCCCGGTAAGACAAGAGATCCGGGGTTCAATTCCTAGTTGTGACCGTTATCTTTTTATTTTTCTGTGTCTTGTTCTGTTTCATGTTTCGTTTAGATTTATTAGTATTTTCTTCTACTTCAATTTTAAATGATTCAATTACTGTATTCAGTGTCCACTCGCTGGATGCCTTCATCTCCTACCTCCGCACCCGCGAGTCGGTCCTCCGCCGTCACTACTCCACCTCCTCCCTCCTGCGCGGGGGTCTCGGGGGCGTGGGGGGGGCCCTGGCGCCCCTCAACAGCGCGCTGGCCTCGCTGGCCACCATGACCTTCTCCCTCGACATCCTGTGGCAGCTGCGGGACATGCACCGCAGCTTCAAGCGCATGGAGGATCTCATGGCGCACCAGGTTGGTACAACTAGTGTGTCAACAACCTTGTTGTGATGTAGGTTGTGCAATAGGGAGGGTGGAATATTAATTTGGATGTGATTCAAACGATCGCATATTATAAGCAGTTTGCCATCTGTTAATTGGTAGAGCGAGGTTTAATCTTCTGCTACCTAAGTCCTTCTTTGCACATGCAATATTTTCCGCTTATAATGATGCTAGAAGGAGGTTTTCAAAAATTGACAGATTTTTCATAGCAAACATCCCCAGTTTGCCTTTCTTGTGTGCTTCTATATATTCTTGCCAATAGACATAATATTTACATTGAACCAAGAAACAGTATTCATGGTTCCTAAAAGCACTATGTCCATTTTGTTTTCTCCCATATTCCTTTGATGATAGCCCAGTCCCCTTAAAGTTCTTTGGGACATTGGCACCATAGATCAATCAATGTTTCTACATTCTCTTGACATTCTTTACAGCTTTTAATGCTTAAAGCCATTCGTACACGTAGGTACTTGTAGCTAGCGAGTATTCGCAATACTAATTTTCTAATGTTCGTACACAATGCGATGCGTCGACAACGGGTTTGACGTTAGTTGCATGCTACTGTAAGATAGTGCTGGTAGCATGCTACGTCAGTTGCATACGCATCTGCTACTCGTGTGACAAAATGGTGTCCGAGCTTGATTTGAATGTAAATTTGTTATGGAGGTGGGAAAATATCCATGTTTATATAATTGTAATTTACCGGAATATGTAAGAAAGGATTTAGCAATGAAGGCATGGATTGAGGTTAGAAAAAATGTCAATTTGACATCATTCTCATGTGGTTCCTTGGCAGTGACGAATGCCCTAAAATGAATATTTATTTTGTTGTTTGGGTGAACCCAAAATCTTTAAGATCCTTGTTTATGCTTATAATAAAGATAAAGAACAACAACATTGTCTTCATCGCTAGAGTCCGGCTTCACGGCTGCACATGAAAAAATTATGAAATTCAGTATAATTGGGGTAGTAGCATGTCAGTAAGCGACTGGTTGGTTGCATCACAATCCCAAAGCTTGTAAGTATCTCTGTGTACGAAGGGCCTTATACTTCCAAAAGCTAAATAAATCGCTTTACAGCCGTTAGGAACATTGACAGATAATTAAATTAAGGATTAAAGAAAAAATCTAGTTAGCACATTTAAATTATTTTATTATGCCTTTTATGATAATATATATTGATACAGTACAATAATGGTTACAACATACTTCTTTTATCTCAAAAATACATTAGCACTTGATATTACATTTTATCATATGTACAAGTTTTTAAAGCTTATTAACTTATTAAACTCATTGTTTTCTACCCAACCTATTGCAAGCTTTATGAGTAAATCCACGATTATATTTTTATTTTCATATGTATTTAAAAAATGAGACTCATTTTCATAAAAATGTTTAATGCATGCCTTTAGACAGTTGCCTCACTGCTATTTTGTGCTTTTGCCAATGCATAAAATATATATATATTAAAAAAAAAACACTTACCCTTTATAAATATATAAAACACAGTAGGTACCAGTTCATGTGACATTTTCCCAATATTAGTTTGTGCTTTATGTAGCAGATAAATCACGAACTTTATTTGAAAATGCTCATACAAAAATGATTTATTCAGACTTCATAAACTAATGAACACATTAACCGATGCCTACTGTAATTTTGCTGTCTTTTTGCAATGTACTTCTCTACAAACTTCCTCAAATGTTATTTGCCTGGAGGTCTAAATGGTAATGCAACTTTTATTAGCAATGACTCACATTATCTTTACATATCCTTCCTTCAAAGGTGTACTAATTGATTGATAAATGTATTTGTTATGCTCTGTCAAATCTTACTATAAATTAATCAACTTGTGACTGTAACTGCCTGTCCTCCGTTAAATGTGTCATAACAAACTCACCCATTACTAACAACTAACATTGTGTTTGTTTCCCCGGCCCAGTCTGCGCATTCCATGTCTGGCAGCTTATCTAAGAACCAGCGCAATCTGCTGAAACTCATTCACTCCATTCAGACCAGCACCAATCTGTCCAGCGATGACCAGAGAGAGGTCACTCCGCAGGCCAGCGTTATCATGAGGAACAAATCACTACAACACATTGAACCGTCTCTGCCAGACTTGCTCGATAACTCTGCTAATACAAAGACAAACCAGTATGGAGAGAAAATAAGACCGAGGTCTTGCATGAATCCAACCATTGGAATGCTGACGGGAGATTGTCCCAACAACAGCGGAACTAGTTCCACTTATGACCAGAGCCGGCGCTGGTCCGGGGTTCAACTCGGCTCTAAACTGATGCAGGCTTTCGATAGACTGAACTTGTACGACGATAGCGAGGACTATACCGACAGTCTGGAGAATGAGCATAAGCGTTCCTCTGAGAAGAGTCATACTGAATTCTTGCATGACGAGGTGAATAATTGATACTAATTCGCTTTGCTCACTGCAATATTGCAACTTACAAAGGAAATTTAAAGATTTTTTCAGTTATTTCTAACAAACATATGGTCCTGTTGCTGAGAGCTTCGTTTTAATCCTCTTTCTGTTAAATGCAGTATTTATAAGAAAGGGAGAGGTTACAACGGCACTACACAGCAGAAAAAACTAAATTTTACTTGTTCACTTGTGCAGTGATTGTACATACTTTTATGAACCATTAAATTAGGAAAATTGAAGTTGCTGAATAAATCTTTCAGTTTTCTGTGCTGTCAGTAAATTGAAATAAGACTGTTTTTGCATGCTTTGGGTTTACATATTTTGAAACAAAGAATCTATCCCCACAAAATATTAACACTAACAAAATATGATAACATTGTTTTTTCTATAATATAACCAACAAACACAAAATACACCTTCACTGTCGTCTCATAATCACATAGATTTTACAAACACTTAATATCATTTAGGCACTTGTGTTATAACAAAACTCATTGCATCACAAAAACTGAATAGAACTGATTGTACCACTTACTGTTTTTGTCGCTTTTCGTGCTATCATTTTCAGTTCACAATCAAAAACAAATAATAATCTTCTAAAGAGGTTATTATGACAGAACTCCTACTGCTGTTAGAATCATTTTCAAATATGATTATAGTCTGTTTTCTGATGTAGCAATAACTCTTGGTCATCTCTTTCATTATTTTGTATTTACTTAGTTGCATTTTTTGAATTTTTAAATCGATTATTATTTTTAAGACAGCAACATTATTACGATAATTCTTTAAAAATATGACAAATTGTTTATTCGCAGGAAATTAAATTCTCCTACTCCATAGTAAGAAGGTTCAAAATTTGAAAGTAATTTATCTCTCATTTCGTACAATAATGACATTAAAAATTTAACCTTTTCAGAAATGAATTGCAGTAAAAGCCTAGTAATGTCATACGGCCGGAATTGCAGTTGTATTTTAAGCACGGCTTGAGAGATGCATATTAATATATGTTAGTCAAGCCGCTCTCTGATAGGGGAGACCAAGATAAACCGACTGATAACATTACTAAAAATTACTGAAATGCTAGCCCGTAGTAACCTCACATACAACACAATATCTGTATATTATGTGTTTTTAAATATTACATTTATTATGCATTATAATATGTACATAGTTTTCTTTGGTGTATTTCTATTCTAAGAAAAATCTTATCAGTAAAGCAATGTTTATTTGACCACTTCCAGTCAAATTCGTCGGGAGAATGGTCGGAAGAGCGGAACGGGGGCAAGTTCCGACGGCTACAGCGCCGCTGGGAGCTGCTGAGCGGGCAGGAGGGTGGGGCGGAGGGGTCTCCGGTGCACTCGGGGGGCCCCACGGGGGGCTCCACCCCCGGCTCTGCTGGTTCCACGCCGGGATCCACCTCCTCCACGGGTCGATCGAGGATACCACGGCCTGTCACTTCGCCCGTCAGGAGCGGGAGCAATACAGTCTCGCCGGTTAAGAGGTTAGTTTTTTTGTGTTTTTTTAATCTATTGTTCTTAGTATTGATTTTTTTGGTATGCCTTTAGAAGTTTTTATATTTTTGAAAGTTTATTAAAAAAATTGACCGGGGGAAAACTGAGGTTTTGAATTACAACTTCTAATTAGTAATTATTTATGTATCATTCCGTTTCAATTCCGCTTCTCATTTGAATGATAATAAAAATATTATTTCACACATGTGACAAAAGCTTATTTTATCCCACTGTAAATCTGGGTTGGTTGGAAGAAATTTTCACCAGGCAATAAATAACCTTACCTTTGTAAAACTGTGACAATACAGGTATGTCTCAAGTGTTATATATATGAATAATATACCCGGAAAATTAATTTTACCTGCTTTTGCATCAATATGTTTATGTCACATCAAAAATATCTGGCCATTTATTTATTTTATTTTGCAAAAACAGTATACAAACCACTACATTGCAAAAGCAATAAAGAAAATTACAATAAAATATATGTGGCATAAGCCATTATAAGCCATCAGCAGTAATTCGACATCTCTCCTAGAACTAATTTTTAAAACTGTTTTAGGAAGAAGGAAGATAGCTACATATAGCCAAAGGTAGGTATATTGTCTACATTTCTTGCAATCTCAATAGAGGCTGCATTCTTTACAACACCATTTTTGCAGGTTCTTGAGCCTGTATGAATTTTTCTTTTTAAAATGTCAATTTACTTTCAATTACGAAATGACTTATTTGCTGTATAACCCAGGTGCATCCCAGTGCCAGTGAGTGGGGGGAAGAAGGTCACCACCCCCCCTGGCCCCAAGGCCCCCCTGGCACCCCTGGCCCCCCTGCCCCCTCTGCCGCACTCCCACAGCTCCGCAAGGGCCGGCCCGGCCACGGGGGCCATCAAGAAGACAACAACAAACACTAACAGGTAATTAATTATGGTTTCATTTGATGTTGATAATTTCTCTATGGTTTTTCTCTGTCTGACAATCCAGCTCTATGAATAAAGCATTTCTTACCCCTCAGAAAAATTTTTTCATACAAAAATTTTTTTTTGTTGTTTGTTTTTGGGGTGTTATGCCGTGTTGCGCTAACTCCTTCTTCGCACTTGGACGGGCCCAGGCCACAAATAAATAAGCACAAACTCGACAACCAAAAATTTACACATCTTCGGATCTACCGGATCTGCCCTGATGATGGACACTGCAACGCTGTCCGAAACGTCGGCTAAAGAAGGAGTTAGCGCAACACGGCATAACACCCCAAAAACAAACAACAAAAATGCTTTTGGCCGTGAGAATCTAAAAACTTATCAAAAATTTTTTTAATTCGAAATTCGTTAATTCGTAATTCAAAATTTATTTTTGTCCACGCACGAAAATTTGTTCGTGTAATTAGAAAAAATTTGATTTTTGCGAAAATAAATCATAATATTTCGTAAATCTGAATCTAAAAGTCAGCCGTGGCGGTAAAACGCCGAAAAATGTATTTTTACGTGGTACATACATCGTCCAAATTAGTATTATTATTTTGTAAATCTGAATCGATTTACACTGGAAAGTCGTATTTTTCAAATTTATTTCGAATATCCGAGTTTGAAGGGCCGAGAAAATACGTTTTATGCGGATATATGTCGTAGTTTTATGAGTTTACACCAAATATTCGAATTTAAAGGGTCGGCCGCGACGAAACTCGGCCGCGAAATTTCGATTTACGCATAAATGTATTGTATATTTACGAATTTATTTCGAATATTTGAATTTAAATGGTCCGCTGCGACGGAAATCGGCCACGAAATCTCGATTTACGCGTAAATATATCGTATTTTTACGAATTTATTTCGAATATCTGAATTTTAAAGGGCCCGCCGCGACGGAAATCGGACGCGAAATTTCAATTTACGCGGAAATATATCGTATTTTTACTAACTTTATTTCGAATATCCGAGTTAAAAAATACGGCGCGACGGAAATCGGCCGTAAAATTTCGATTCACGCCGAAATATGACATATTTTTACGAATTTACTTCAAATATCTGAACTTAAAAGGCCGGCCGCGACGAAAAACTGCCGATAAAATTCGATTTACGCGGAAATATATTATATTTTTACGAATTTACATCAAATATCTGAATTTAAAGGGTCGGCCGCGACGGAAATCGGCTGAGCATTTTCGATTTACACGGAAATATATCGTATTTTTTGCGAATTTATTTCGAATATCTGAATTTAAAGAGCCGGCCGCGACGGAATATGGCCGCGAATTCTCGTTTTACGCGGAAATATATCGTATTTTTACGAATTTAAATTCGGATATTTGAAATAAAGGGCCGGCCGCGACGGAATATTACCGCGAAATCTAGATTTACGCGGAAATATATCGTATTTTTACGAATATCTCAATTTAAAGGGTAGGCCGCGACCGAAATCGGCAGCAAAATCTCGATTTACGCGTAAATATATATGTAGCATTTTTACGAATATCTGAATTTAAAGGGCCCGCCGCTACGGTAATCGGCCTCGAAAATAAAGAAATAATTGGTATTAATACGAATTTACAGCTAAAATTTCACCCGGATTTGAAGAGGCGGCCGAGAAAATCGATTTTCGGCGTATTTTTTTTTTTTTTTTCATAAAATTTCGAATTACGTGGGAATTCGTTAATTCGAAATTTGATTTTTAATGTCCCGTGGATTTCGAATTAACGAGGTTCTACTGTATTGCCGTTTGTCGACCGTGTTAAATCAGTATTGTGTAAAAATAGAATTTACCGTATTATACTCAGAATGGACGGCTTGGTTCTCTAAACTAAACATGTTTCAGCTTTGGAACGCTGAGCTCCCGCAACCTAATACCTCCATAGTATGCCGGGGATAAAAATCCCACATACGGAATGTATTAACGTCAGATTACTATATTATGATGGATAAGCCAGCACTCAACAGATACATATTTTTCGTATCCAATGGGTAGTTTTGGCGCTTTGGAAGTTAATTTTAAAGGACCACTGTACTAATCATCGAAATATCAACTCTAAATATGGCGTGTCCATATGTCCCACCAATGAGTAGGTAATTTTATAAAACTCCCCATCTGATTCCGTCGCCTCACTTTGAAAGCATAATATCTTGGGAGACAAATTTGCTCTTTGCAGATCAACAAAAGGGTAGAAAGCAATGCATTTTGCGATCTTTGACTGCAAAATGATAAAGATTTCGTAATCCAATCTTCGGAACCAATAATTTCGGTTTCGGTGTCATTTTTAACATCCACACTCCCTTCCCTCTCTGGACTTTGTTGGTCGGTGGTACTAAGGATTATAGTAAAAAAAAGTTTTGAAACTATGATATCAAGATTTTGCTCAAAAAAATAAAGCAACAGGTGTTAATAATAATAATTTATTCAAATAAATAATAATTTTATTCATTAAGATGTCTCTATCCTCATTTTGATTTATCAATAGAGCGATGGTAATAACTCCCTGTTTTGATTACTGTTACCATTGTAATCATTTTCCCTATCTTTTCTGTACATATTCAAATAATTTACTTCTTCTAAATTCACACTCTGAGCGATCTACAGCTTGAGAACAAGGCGTCCTTCTGTAATTGGAATTGATTGGAGTAATAGAAAGGTTTGACCTGTTATAACAGTGCCCTTTATTTAACAAAAGTAATATCTACTAACGCCTTTTTTCTGCCTGTCTTAATCATACTAACTCCCTAATGTTCCTTTGCGCACTCAGAGTGAGTCGAGTGGAGGGGTGCTACGGGGGTCCGCCAGCGCCTCGGCCCTCCTCTCTGCCGTACCGCCGCGCGCCGCCTCCCTCGCCCTCGCCCTCCCCCGCCACGCGCCCAGCGCGCCGCGCTGCCAGCTCTGATCAACCACGCCAGGGGGCCAAGAAGGCACCGCCTAAAGCTGCCACGGCTAATAAGTAAGTATTGGGTGAAGGCAAGCTATCAACGGCACTATTCTTATCTGTACTATGTATTGTGAACTGTTTCCTCTCTTGTCTCTCTATCCTCTTGTTCTATTGTCTTTTTTAAATTTATATGAAAGGTCATCAATCAAATGAAACTTGATAACAGCTGATTACAAAAATTATATTAACATAATAATTATTTTAAAAATGGTTGTTAAATAAAGTAATTTATTATTATTTAATTTAAATGGTGCCACAAAGTTATTTTGCAATTATTGAAGAAGTGATTACAAAAATGTTCATAATAGTTTATGTATGCTTGAACAAACTATAGAAAATTATAAAAAAAGAATAACAGCTTTAAAAATTTTGATTATTTTTAAAGAGTGTGTAGAAAAAGAGAACCTCTTGACGGACAGCAACAACTTACATAATAACAATGAATAAACAGAATGCAAGTCAAATCCTTGCCATAATGACTTTCTTCTCCTCTTAGAGATACAACTGAATTATTTAATCTTTCACCATTCATTTTATGCGACGTTTCTTCATCAACCAACCATTGAATTTGTATTAATTCTAAATAATTTCCAGGATGGTTCGCACCCTCTGGCACCGCCTTCCTTCAGACTCGGGTCACCTGGCCTTCAATGAGGGAGAGCGTCTCCGCCTGGTGCTGGAGGTGGACCAGCAGTGGCTGCTCTGTTGCCGGGGCCAACAGAAGGGGCTCGTACCCCGCAGTGCCGTTATCCCTGTACCGGATACAGCCTTGCAGAGGTTCTAACGGACCAAGAACTGAATGCCCCCACTCTGGTCTACCACAACGCAGGAATTACGCTAGGCTTCTATGAAGACCTAACCTAACTTTAAAGCTATGTTAGGTCTCAAGTTGAACCTAACCTAACTTCTAGGTTGTTTTAGACATCCGTGAATCAACCGAGTTATGGCATTCTAACTTCTATTATTTCTCCTTTCCCTAAGTTAAATCACGCTACTACAGAATTTTGCACGGCAAATCAAAACACAAAATCACCGCAAATATTCAAGATCTTCAGCAGCTGTAACAGAGCATGCATTAAATTTAGTCTTACCGCTATACCAGGGCAATTGTGAGACAACTAATACACTTATAAACATGTTTTTAAGATCAGAGAAGCTATAGATGTTTGATGTCTCACGTTTGCTTCGATATGCTGTACTTCTTTTGTTGTTGAGAACTCTCGATGCTTACCTAATCTAATTTAACAAGCAAAAACGAAACATACTCTTTTTAAAGGGTTACTCACACAATATTTTATGTAATATCATTACTATAGTCAATAAGATTCCACCAAGGCATGAAGAACAAAGCTAACATCATTTATTACATATATATGTGGATATTGCTTACTTTAATTTAGATGGTTGGGCTTAAAAGTAACTAACACCTTTCTTGATCTACTCGGACTGTAAAACTGAAAATGAGGGAAAATATTTAATGTTAAGTGGCTGTGTGACTTACTGATGTTTGAATTAAGTAAAAGTGTGTAAGTTAAATCTTCTAAACTAAAGAATCTCAGACTTAGACAAACAAAGCATAAAATCTCATCTCATTCAGTTTGATCTGTCAACAATAATACTAAAAGCATGAATTTAATGTAACGTATGAATGATAATAATTGTGTAAAAGGATAACAAAATGTAATTGATACATGCTTTTCTAATGACGTTTCCCTTACAACAATTAAATTCATAAACTTATTTTCTTTAACACCACGCAAAGTAAAGCACGTTTCAGAAGATTAACCTTTAAGTTTGCCGAATATCTTGCACGAGTTGAATGTAATATTTTTTATCAAGCAATGATGAAAATCCTTAAATCTTCCATAATCCTGCCATATCAAGGTCTGATTGTCCAAACTAAGTGAATTTCTAGTGTACGGAGTGGAAAGTGATGAAATTTAACAATTTCAACCAAGTGATACCGACTCATGGTGAAATTGACACCCAACTGGACACAGTGTGAATCGTAATACATAATTTGTTTGTACTTTGTTGTGATTATTCAAAAGATGTTGCAAAGACATTGTTTTATTCGATGTATGTTCTTTATGTTACTCAAAAGTATGTGCGTTAAGTTATTCTGCATAGATGTGTTTTATGACGCAGAGCGACAAGCTTTGTTCACAACCGCTTCGATGTATTGTTTATAGCATCTGAAGGATCTTTGCAGAAGTTAATATTTTGTAATGTAGAGGATAAGGATTATTATCTATGTATATATTTAAGGTAGGTATGTATAGTTTTCTAAAAGAAACCTTGTTTTAAATGAACACTGATAAAAAAGGTCTTGAAAAATCTTAACCCCTGGTATTAATTTAATGGTGGAAGTTAACAATTCAGTTACCCATTGAAGTATTTTGTCCGAGTTAATTCTATCCTTAATGTTTGGTCATCAGACAGCTTGCATAGTTGTATAAATATACTTATATTCCTTGCTTTATTTGCCAGCCACCAGAGGGTGAAGTGGAGAGGAACAACAGGCCATACGGCACTAGTCACTAAACAATGTATAATAACCACTATTAGGTGACGCCAGATACTGAACTTTGAAGCCAGTATTGAAGTTTGATTAATCCTGTTAGTTATATTATAATTTAGTGTGCATTTATATTAAGTTCCTTGCTGTTGCAGCAACGGCAGATAAGAGCGAGTCAGAGTCACCCGGAGGTGAGGTTGACGGAATGCACCAGCCACTCTTAGGCTTCGGTTACTTTAGGGGTAGATTTAGATTGTATCAAATAATTAAACAATATGAATGTTATTAAGAACTATGTATTGTTGGGCTGAATATATTTCATGGGCAAGTAGAACATATACAGACTTATTAATGTTGTCTTTTCAGTCGACCTAAAGGGGTTTGATTACGAAAAGGTGGTTTTATTTGTTATTTCAACTAACCCTGCAATTATGATGGTCATTCGACTTTGTGTTATGAGAATATTGGTTTTTAATGAATTCCTTTCGAACCTCGACCTATTCTTCACAATCTCGGCAATAGAATGTCATTTCAGTTCCAGTTGGAACTGTCAACACTAAACCACTCCCTAACTTCTATATTCGCACATTCATGTTTTGGAAAATGTACAAAGTTATTTTATTTTTGCTGTCATATATATATATATATATATATATATATATTTATATATATGTATTTTTATACTTTTCATATGTAAGTGTGTGTTGGTGTGAATGAGCAATAGAAAGGCCACATGATATGATCACGTATTTCAATTAATTAAATAGAATGTTACCTGTACTCTAATGCGTAGTTGGTAACTTGGTAAAGAACATCTTATTATGAATATCTGTACCCCGCTTCTTAGACTAGGTATAGGACCCTGAATTATATTAAATTAAAGCTTGTTAGCGAATCACTAATCACTAATCACTAGGCACTAGGCACTGGGTGTAGACAGATCTCTTCTCAGGAAAGTATTAGTTGGTTAGATATTAAATCCTAGGCTATTAGGAACTAACCTTAATTAGGATAGTGCAGTTGAATAATTCGCATTATGTTTGTAAATTATTTCAATTTTTATACAACTGTTCATACATAAATATATTTGTATTGCAGACTCAAAAACTTAGTAGTGAATACTATAGTTCACTATCACCGACTGGCGCAATGTATTAATTATTACTCTTGACATCTGATGGATTTTAATTTCTTTATTTCCGGATCCTTTTATTTCATTAAGTCGGGTCATGCAAGTCTGTGAACTTTTCATAACAATCTAAAGTTTTAAACTGCGAAACATATTATGCTTCTGTCATTATTCTTACTGTTCAAATCTAGCATCTAGTATTGTTTATCACTTTCTCAAGTAAATCATAAAGTTTTACCTGTTTTTAGTAACTTTCTCAATAAATTATGATACATACCTGTATTCAATAGTGTCGATAAACATTTATGAAATTTAATACTCATTTAGCTGTAAGAAAATGTGATATTTAGAATGAGTACTTCAAGCTGCTTTATACTTTGAATATTTTCAAATTGTCTTTATTTTGAACATTGTTACTATAATTTGGTGGTGTTATTTTTTTCAATCACTGTTAGAGTAAAATGCTTTTACATTTTTCTAATTTAGTAAAAAGCTTTATCTTTTTCACAATCGTTGGCAGGGCACGGGGCAAAATGTTTTATTCGGGGGTAGAAAACGCATTCTACAATTTTTATTTTCTTTTCTTTTCTTAACATTCTACAAGTAACTTTATCTTACTCACTTTTAACTTCATCAAGTATTGATGTTAAGTTTTCTTAACATTCTACAGGTCAATTTATCTTACTGACTTTTAACTTCATCAAGTATTGATGATAAGTTTTCTTAAATTTTTATTTTCTTTTTATTTTGTATGTCTTTATTTTACACTTTTTTTAAAGCTTCTCACTTTCTAAGTTTTATTATTTTCTTTAGGAAATATTACAATATTGTTTGAATACTAAATAATTTTTCTGTAATATTTCCACATCTCCTCTCGAGCTCGTGTGGGTCAGGTATATGTTTGAATGATACCTCAGATGCCAGCCAAAAGCTCCCTTACCAACAAAAACAGATATTCAATTCAAACATTGAAATATTTTAACATTATTTTTTGTATCAATGCGTTTTTTATTGTGACTAACAAACAAACAGTGCAAAACGGGAACTACGCTCGGTGAAAGTAGTTTGGTATTTTATAAAATGCAATGCTTCGGTAACTGGCCTCCATTCTAACAGCACGCTGCATGAGAACACGTCCTATCACCCATCCTAAGAAGTAAGTATTCCACCAGTAAAATGTTCAATCACCTCTCTGTTTAAATAACTAACACTTGTACACAATTAACCGCACGATACTCGTACCATTCCATGTCTCCAGTCCCCTCAAATTATAAAACAGGTGTTGAATAATTTATTGGTCTCTTTCTGACAGTAATTAATTTGATGGTGTAAGAGATATTTGGTGAATTAACATGTGGTCACGGATTAATAGCATGTAGCCCCTCCCATCTGCCTATCATATTTCAGATGCCACTGTATGAACACATCATTGAGGAATCTTCATCGTCATCAAACATCTTATTTTTCAGGCTTTATTTACCGTAACTTTTTTCACCAATTCAATTGTTTTTGCACTGAATGTTTTAATCATGTGGAAAACGCACCAACATATGTTTATCTCAATGTTGACTTGGAATCTGAATTGTACTTTACGTATTTACTGTATATTTACGAGAATTTTGGCTGGCAACGTTTGTATCATTCCACAAATAAATATGTACCTCGCCGTCATTTTATTAATTTATTTTACCACATACATATTTACTTAACGTTATTTAGAGAATGTTTGGTTTTAATGTGTCTTCTGAAGTCATCCCCTTAAGTGTGTATCTTATTGTTATTGATCCTAATGTATTAAAGGTTAGTCGGCGACGCTTTTGTGATGTTATTGTGTAATCCACGCCGCTGCTTCTGTGTTTCCAAGTCACCCTGTTCTTCATGTTACTTGTATATTTCTAGGCCAATATAATGTCTCTAATATTGCTACAATGTCCAACAATTCTTTTGTTAAAATTCCCTTTCCTATATCGGCTATTGTATTTATTGATACAGATATTGCCTAATAGCAATGATCCACTATTTGATTTAGCTGTGTGCTTTCAATGAGTTCTAGTTCTCTCTTATAATAAGTAAATACATACATACCCATATTTTATACTATGTGATTTCATTGATCAAACCAAATCGAAATATTGTATTGTCCTATTTATATATTTGTAAAAGATTAATGGAAACCTTGTATTCTAAACCTATAATATAATGAAAAATAATTATAATTCCACATGGTGGGTGATGTGGGCAGTTAACCGCAGTTAAGGTAGTGAATAAAGTCTCATTAGGATGTAAGTTAGTTGTTCATCGCTTGTGTGACTACAGAGTTATGTATGTGTCTTGTGGCCTTTACATGTATGTGTATCTCTTTTGTTATTGCAATATCCATAGCTCGGATATCAATAGATTGGTTGATGGTAGAAAGACATTTGAGGAACAAAAAAAAACTATTTGAAATGTCATCATCACATTTCTTGTACGTCACTTTATATGAAAGTTCAGTTCCGTTGTGTATCTAATTTAGCACGAATGTTGGGTTGTCGGGAGATAAAGAGACTTCTAAGTGTGTGAAGAGGGTATGTTTGTTGAGTAATATAATTTTATCTAATATGGTAAATATTTTTGACTGCTTTTTTGTGATTCGTGTCACTTACGGCGCGACCAAAGTTTATGTTTTATGGCGAACGATCGATTTGCACACTTTCCGATTCCGACATTTCTTCGATTTTTTGATATTATGATTAAAAAAAATATATATTGTATAATTTATTTTTATTTCCACTAATGTAAATTTATACCATTTACGTTAATTTATTTTTAAGTGCCATATTGTACGAAATTACAACTTTGTAATATTATAACAGAATTAAAAACTAACATGAATATAAAAAAATAATTCTTTTATTTTTTACCTTTTGGTTGAAGCTCTCCAAATATGACACCTTATTCGTATGGTAGAAAGAAAATTTACCAACACCTCTAATACTTTTTCATTTAGTTAGAAATAATTGACAGCCTTCGACTAGCAAGCTTGGAGGTCCTGAATGATTAGGTCCAAATTATTAATTATTGAGGTCCAAATTAATTAAATAAAATTTTATTTAATTAATTTGTGCTTGTTCACAATTAACTCATTTAAAGTAATATATAGTACATTTGCGGCACGTTCCTGATCGGAAGATACTTTCAGTATCGCCCTGGTGTTCAGTATCTGCCCATTAAGAATTAAAATGTTGCTTGAAATGGCTTTGGCCGTGTTTGGTACAGATATGAACCAGGAACATATAGGTACCATCTTTTTCTTACCCATCTCCTTTCCCTCTCCACCATCTTCAGCCTCACAATATACCCGAATTGGGGATGCCATTGTGTCACTGGCTCCAGACAGTCGGGAGCAGTTGGGACTCTTGTGCTGTTAAAAGAAACGCCTCTACTCTTGCTGGTCTCCTGTTATCCCCCTCCAATTCCTCATGCCTAAGGATAATGTGTTTATCCGCCACACCATTTATCACCTAAGTTAAACACTCATATTTTTTAACTTAATATTCATTGACCCCTTTCTAACATGCATTTCCAATTGACCAAGTAAATTAGAAATTAAAAATGGAAACCTACAGATTAATATAATATTTATTTAAGGGTAGTCTAACTATATATTTTTATTATTTGCCATGTTTAGATCTACGATTGAATTAATTTAGAAGAATTCGGACACTAGCATGGAGGTCTGTCAAATTAATATTTTTTCAATATAAATAAAATTTCAGATAGAGCGCAACCTTCTTTCTTGTAACTTTGTAGTAGATAATTTAAGTAGTTATTCATTATTTATCCTCTTCTTCTACCTTGGAATTCATCTTAAGCCCCCGCATACTCAATTTCTACCGATTTATAACAAGTTTTTCATTAACGCTTTTAAGTTTTTAAGTTCCAAAAAAAAAAAAAATTTTGAAGATAACATCTTAACATTTGTAATGCCGAAACGTTAATTATATGAAATTCCCTTGATAGAAATAAAATCGAAAAGTAAGCTCCGAAAATTATTAAAAACATTTTTTTTTCGGTTATTACAAACGAGTTGCCTTTCATTAAATATTTTCACCATTTTCGCTAAATTATTATCGCTTTTTAAAATTAACATGTTCCCTCCAACATTCGTATTTATATATCTCCCTTTAAAACCATCTATGAATGCTTACTAGGGGGCATTTAAATGTTAGCATAAAAATTTGCAGGTAAAATTAATAAATCGAGTGAGATTCAAAACCAGATTTATTATTTAAAATATTGTGTTCATAATATGAGTGATTTGTAAATATTCTAAGCACTACTCTCAGTGTCACGTGATAGCTTCGGTAAATATATTTCGTTATTAATAATTAATAATCTTCTTTCTATTTCATCCACCTATACTTACTTATCCTAACTGTAGTTATTTCTGTAAATATATTATCATTCTGTATAACTTTGTTAAACTACATGTTATTAATGGAAAAACTTAGGTCCATTATCTTCAAATTATTATTAAATATATTTATTTTAAAAATGAGCTATTTAGTTTTTTTTTTAGTTAAGTTTATTTAACACCAGCTAACTGCTAAGCAATGTATTAATTTATTAGGACTAATCTATAATTATTTCGTGAATTTGGATGAGGTCCTATAAAAAGCAGAAATGAAAATATATCTCACTAGCTTTTGACTACAATTTTTTGCATGGAATGACTGATATATATATTTCTATTCAGGTATTTGATATTATAATTTAATATCAATGTGTGCTCTTCTACATTTATGCATATAATTTATAAACTTTTAAATAATATGTGATTTTGACAACTTTTTAATACGATTACTGAGGATATTATGATAAACACAAAATTTGATAATGACTTTTGCTTGTTTCTGAAAGGTTACTTTTTAGCTTCACAATGTTGTGTTGCCAACTACTTTTCAAGTTTCACATCCACAGCAAAAAATATTTTTTATAAATATTATTTTTTTTTTAAACTCAGATGTATTATTTTATGTTGTTGTTTGGTGATTTAATCAGAGTATTGGATAACAATAATTATTGAAAAAATATTTGAGACCACCCCCGTGACAACACTTTGAGCACATCTGAGATACATATGCTTCAAAGATGTCTTTGGGCATCTAATGCTATTAGTTGGCTATTAGCTTCAATGTACCATCCGGTGCCCAAGGAGATCTGCAAAATTGTGGCATTCATAAAGTTGACTGACTTGTACAAACAGACTGACTTGTGAACCAAAAGTACAAACTGATGTGTTTAGAATTTTCTAAGACCGCAGTAGTGAATACCTTACTGTCACCAATATATGACGGTGAGGATTCAATACTGTCAGTTTGGCTTTGATGGTGATAGTGCTAAACATTTCAATATATTCGGAATGGAGGCCTCTCGAGAGTGCAGTCAATCCTCGAGGTCTGACACTTCCTGGGGTTGAGGTAACGGGACCTCACGGGGGCCTCCCTGGCCGTGCGGGGTCTCATGGGCCTCTCCGGCAGTTTCCTGGCTGAGGTCAGACCGGCCGACATGATGGAACGAGGACCCGAAGACTCTCTACGACAGCCCATGTCTTGCAGAGAAAGGTAGTCATAAGATTCCTGATTGAGAAAACAATGCATTGATAAGGAGTTCAGCATGACCTTATGGATAAATACTCACATATTTCAATACATTATAGCAAGTAGCAGATCGAGATTTATGACATGTATTTACCTGTTTGTTCTGCAGCCGATGGCAGATGGCAGATGGCAGATGGCAGATGGCAGGTAGCCGGTAGTTTGTGTGTAGCATATGAAATGTGTGTACATATGTATTTGAGTACGGCAATATGTGTTCTAGATGTTCATACGAAATACTTTACTTTGTCTTTACTTTGCTATTAGGCAACACTCCAACTCTGTGCAAGTGCCCGCTACGGTGCCTTTAGACAATGTCATACTGAGGTGATTGGACAAATACAAAGTGCGATATTTAAACATGTTTATTTCGATTAATGTCAAAATTACAGCAATCTTTCACATATACACAAAGTGCTACATGATTATACTCATTTTACATTATCATTAAGGTTTTATTTGAATTTTGATTAAAAATACAAATTTGTTTTCTTGGTAATATTGAAGAAGTGAGCGTGAACTAAAACTCGACTACTAATGTAATATTATGCTTATGTTTTTAGTTTCATCTTATGCGTCTTCAACATTACCTTACAATGTATATATATATATAGTAGGTATTGGATTGGATAAATGCAATGCTACAAGCTTGCAGTTGTTGCTGCCCTATCTTATAAAGATTAAAACTAATTGAAAAAATTATAAAATTTTACAATTAAAAGTCTATTAATTATTTACTTATCACTTTCAGATTATTCTCTGATCCTTGATGTCTTCAGTCACTTGTTAAAATCCACTGGATTCTTGATTCATTTTACTTGACAGCATGCTTAAATTGATAATAACAGTATATAAAAGCAAATACATAAATATTAATTGGTAATATGATTCCTATTCTTTCTTAATAAATTAAATAAACATTTATGAAAATGTGTAATCAAAACATTATTAAAAGATTTTATTAACTTATGAAGTTTAACTTCGTAATTTACGCTTACATCAAAGGACAATGTTATTACGAATTATGAATATGTGAATAAAAATAACAAACTAAATCATAAAAACCATGTTAGCAAGTTACAGCAGTTCGTCTCTGGTCGTAGAATTTAAATGTTATTTTTTTACAAAAGGTAAAAATGGCACTCATTGCATTTCAATATTCATCAATGTTTTCAAATGTATGTTGCTAATACTTCCCCACCAGGTTATTCAAATATAATATATTCATGCTACAAATACATAACCAATAATAGAATCATGCGTCGTTGGACTCTCTACTGCGGCTGGTTGTGTTGGATCGTCCATTATCAATGCAATATGTAGGGTTAGTTAATAGTTCCGTGCTTAAATATCCATAAAATGAATGACTGTTAGTGGTAAATGTTAGGTTAGGTTGCTTCTCTCCGCCACTCCCCACTTAACTCTCCCGATTGAGGTTTTCATCGGAAACCGGAGGATGGTCTGAAGATGGCACGGGACTCTGGGGAAAGTTAAAACACAATGTAACACGCCGCATGCTGACTCTGTTATTACACAACTCATCACCTCTCCAAAACCATTCTCTGTTAGGGCCCGGTTCACACTACTAGTTTTGCATTGTTTACCTGAATGTTTCAAGATAAAATGAAGGTATGAGATGGCCATTTTATCTCGGGATGGTGATTAGTAATATGTGTAAAGATATTCTTGCTGGAAAAATATAAAGTTTCAGTTTGTTGTTGGCTTAAAAATAATCCATATCCCCAATTAGATTCCACAAGCAATTACTCCATTGTATTATGGTATAGTTTTCTTTCTTGATCTCATTTCTCTCTAATAAAATAAAGAAAATAGATATTTTTGCTGAATAAAGTAATAGAAAATTAGTGGTGCCTAATGACAATTATGTTTGATTTTGGATGAATAGATTGGGAATCGAACCCTACAATCTCTGGTAACCTATCTATAACAGGGTTCTAACATCTAGCATCAGTTAAAATCAAATTGCTCTTCTTGCATGAAAGTTATCTGTATGTACATTATTGTACATCTCTAGGTACTGTGTGAAAGTATGAATTACTTTCATTTAAAATTACCGATAGAAGTTTTTTGGATTCAATTGTTTGACCATCAAATTATCAATTATCAATTAATAGTTTATCAATTTTATCACAGATATGTTAGAACCCTGCCATAATAATCTTAATAAACAACAATAAAGGTTTTTTTTTTGTTATTTGTTTTTGGGGTGTTATGCCGTGTTGCGCTAACTCCTTCTTTAGCCAACGTTTCGGACAGCATTGCAGTGTCCATCATCAGGGCAGATGTGTTATTAAATAACAAATAACAATAACACATCTGCCCTGATGATGGACACTGCAATGCTGTCCGAAACGTTGGCTAAAGAAGGAGTTAGCGCAACACGGCATAACACCCCAAAAACAAATAACAAAAATACTTTTGGCCGTGAAAATCTTAAATCATATTTAACAATAAAGGTTAACAAATTATTATAGTCGCCTGAAATGTCAATACAAATTGAAAATATATCCGAGTAAAAATAAATGCCGCCGGCGGGAATTGAACCCGCACCTTCTGATGTCTGGTCAGGTGCTCTGGACCACTGAGCTACATCGGATTATTTCAAATGCGCCAAATAATGTATTAGTACTTCAATCAACAATTACTGCTTATCATATATTTTTCCCCTGTTAACAACCAACTTTATTTTTGTAGGAAAGGCTTTGTTAGTGCTAAATTTCCCACTAGATGACGTCGAGACATATTATATCTACATTTGTTGGTGAGATTTTTCTTATTATCTAAATTTGTCGGCGGCATTTATTTTTACTCGGGAGATATTTATAATTTGTATAGATATTTCAAGGGACTAATTATTGCTTATAACTTGTGCTATGCATAAGAAACCTTGTCTTATTAGTTTATCATTTTAAAAAAATAATAAAGGTTACTTGCACCCGATTATACCTGATTCTTTGTCAATGAAAATATAGATATTGGTTATTAAATTGGTTCTTTGAGTGAAGAATCACCACAAAGTTATGACATAAACAAGGTTCCGCTAGAAACCAATTTCGTATAGAGAAACAGTTTTAGATGTAAAGCATGAATGAGGTTCTTCTAACAATTACTTGTATTGTAGGTTGTGGCCTTTCTATACAAAATGGTCCCTAACAGCGCCCATATTATGTTCATAAGCAAAATGGTACAATCAAACTAAGCACAATATTTTCTTCAAAAGTTCAACAACATTATAATGTTCTCTTCAGAAGTCAAACAACATTATAATGTTCTCTTCAGAAGTCAAACAACATCATAATGTTCTCTTCAAAAGTCAAACAACATTCTAAGATTCTCTCCAATAGTCCAACATTGTAATGTTCTCCTTAAAAGTCAAACAATAAACAAAGGTGTCTGGGGATAAAGTGCACTAACTTCAGGAGGAGATTCTACATGATAATGCAAGTGAAAAAAGATAAGTAACTTTTTTGAAAATCCTATGTTGATAGTTATCGGGAAAAAAAATTTGTATAGGAAAACAAACCGTGGACACCTTGTATAAGGGAAGTGAGCTCTTTTTAAAAGTCAAGCAACATTATAATGTTCTTCAAAAGTCGAGAAATATTATTTGATGTTTTTCAGATGCTTGGAATTGACAATGATATTATAATGTTCTTTTCAAAAGTCAGACAACATTATAATGTTCTCTTTAGTTAATATGCTTCTAACGTACCTCGCTAATGGGCGTGTGAACGCTCTCGGGTGCCACAGCGGCGATCTGTTTCAGGTACTCCTTGTCGTCGAAGATCTTCACGTCCCCTCCGCCCGGCTTGTGCTTCATGTTGTCTAGCGAGCCCACTTTGCTATGTGCTTTTATATCCAACTTTTGATTTTCAATCTGTTAAATGTTTCAACCATATTGACAAAGGACAAAGTTCTGGTGAATCTGTTACAGCCTGGTCTATGTTAGAGCCTTGGTTGAGCATTATAGAAAAACCTCGAAAAAAGACATAAAGAGTGTCCCGAAAAGAGCATCGAATTTAAAGTGTAGTCATTGTCATTCGCTAAAAGTTTATGGCATTAAAAAATAATAATTACATGTATATGTATTTAAGCACATAGACTAGCTCCCCAGTTTGACCCGAGAATATTTCTCTACAAATTGGGTAAACAAAAAAAAGTGATGTCTGATATGAAATGTAATATATTTTTATCTCTTGTGAATATTTACTTTTTTTCTAAAAAAAAAAAAAAAATGTTTTATGGAAGAAGAAGATATCACTAACAAATCTAAACAAAACATGAAAAAGTACAAGATACAGACAAATAAAAAGATAACGGTCACAACTAGGAATCGAACCCAGGATCTCTTATCTTACCGGGACAGGTGTCTTAAATCACTCGACCATTGGGAACTATTTATTAAGCGTCATATTTCAAATTTAGAATTAACAATATCATCTTGCAACTAATTCATGTTTATTTGTTTATTTTTTATATTGGAGATTCAAATCACCATAGTATAATGAAAAACAATAATTGGAATATGTAGACCTCAGAACAATAATAATGAGGTGAGGTGACCTAGTGAGGTCTATATAACAAAAATAAATTATTTCTAATTCTGTTTTTCAAAGTAATACATTTTTTTGCCGTAGTCATTGTTGAGAGTATTTCATCGAATGCTGCTCTAAAGAAGCGCGTGTTATTACTTTAAAAGCATATTACAAAAATGAGGAATGTATGAAAACGCAATTCGCCAAAGTTTGTGAACTTTTGTTGCATGAAAATACGTAAGAAGTATATGAAATTGGTTTGGACAGTGAATCAGTCACTCATTTCTCATGCCTCAGCACACACATTGCTGCGAATAGTGAACATGTAGCGGATAGTCCAAGACCAATATCCTGGACAACAATGAGCCATTCTGAGAAACGATCCGCATGTACAAGATTCAACTAAATTAAATCTGGCGCCCTTATTTCGAAAGTAATTGGTATCTTAAATATAGAAGAAAAAACAGTCTTCTGACAATGCTCTACCATGTCTCTAAATAGGTCCTAGGTCAATTGCTGGTCTAGATATGAGCATGTTCGTGAAATGACCACTGGGCCACATTGCTGTATGTGGAATACAATATCATTGGATTCTTCATTTGATAATTTAGGATAGGGATTCATTCCGTGATTTACGCATGTGTGTAGTTTGATGTTGTCTGATGATATTCTAACATTTACATAATCTTGTAGCGTCGATCATGATGTGCTAGTGCCGGGTCATGCTTTAAAATTTCAAATCAGTGCCCCACGATGTAGTAAAGATGAAATAAACTATTCTGTAGTACACTTTGATGAAAACATCCTCTCCAATAAAGACTCCCTAAATGTTTTGAGCCAGTGTTTTAAACCAGTTCAAGTATCGGGGATCCATCAAAGCCCTAGTAAAACTGAATTATTTAAAACTGTGGGTTCTAGCATATTAATTAACCTGCTTAAATTTGTACAAATGATAACGGTTTGTCGGATCGCAATATGTTATTAACAGATCGATTGCTATGTATAATTCACAGAAGAAACGTAGGTATTAACTTCGGAATTAATAAAAAAATAACCATGCATATTATTAAAGACTTGTGGAGCACCGCAGAATGATGGATACACAGAACGTAAATCTAGTTGAGTGTAGTTTGTTCATGCCGGAATATTGGTTTGTTGAGCAACACCGGCACTAACCTGCCACGTGGCTTGCAAGAGCAAGGGACAAGGATTAGCAGACTTTCGCCATCTCCGCAGTGGCCACCTTACAAACTAGAAGAAGCAACAACACATTTCTTCCACGGAACACAAACTCAACTACTCGGTGAAATAAACATTAAGTGATTTAATTACAGGTGCCAAATAATGTCAAGCTATTTATAGTTACTACTGCGACACAAAAGCTGTAATTCACAAGTTGAATATTCACATTGAAAATTGGTGCTTTGCAGAAATGCATGTAGTTTTGTTCAAAACCTCTCTTTTTTACACGTTTTTTTGGAAAACAAAGGACAATATTGATACTCGGTGAAACCTGAAAAAATTACCAAATTACTCACTTCTTTTTTTCCGTCCTTTGTGTTTGAACACTGAATTGGAAATAAAAAAGAATAAAAATAAAACGAAAATAAAACCACTACAACTGAAATAAAAATACAACTGTAAAGAGAGTCTTAGTAACTTATTCGTAAAACAAACAAAAAAATACGTTTGAAAATTCCTACGAAATTATCTTCGGCGTAGCGTCACTTGTACAGTATGTATGCTTTTTTTATTAGTGACCTCAATTTTTATAAGCGCTATAGTCTAGTAATGAGAAAGCAACTTCTTTGATGTCCGATCAGTATCTATTAAATCGCTATCCAAATTAATAAGATCATTTATATACACTAAAGTATCTATTTATATTTTCAGTGTATAGAATCAGTGCTCGAATTCATCCAGAGGAAATCGTTATTGTTAAGAGCTACAATTTAACATAAATCGAATGGTATATATTATGTAATGTGGAGAATTCAATAATAGTTTTCAGGAAATTTATTGTTTTTAACCCCCAGAGACTGCCGACTATAAGAATAATAAAAATTGTAGGATGAGGCATATAATTATTTTGGTTGGTGAAGTTTTAGAATCCGAGCACTGTAGTGAACACCTAGTGAGAGTGTATCAGTATACTTACATACCTAAAATATAAAATGGTGTAAGTCTTGTATACTATTTACCAAACAATAAAGGCAGTGTAATTTCGAGACGGTTCTAATGCCTAAATAAGTATTCAACAATAAAATAAGTACACCGTATCCAATGCAAAGTTGTGCTCAATTGTTAGAATATAGAATTTTTCTTAAATTTTTTACGACTTTCTAAAAGTTCTAACATCTTTTACGTCTCACCTTATTGTGTCTGTTTTATTCGAGTAACCTGACTTCGATGTCCGTTTAGGTTAGGTTAGGTTAGTTGTACAGAGCTGAAATATACCTTAACGTCACCACCTCCTGGTTTGTGAGTGATGTTGACAGTGGAAGCCACCTTTGGTTTGGCCTTATCCTTGAAGTCCAGCTTAATGGACTCGATCTTCTTGTCTCCACCGCCGGGCTTGTGTGTGGCGTTCTCCAGGGAACCGATCTTTGACTTGGCATTCCACTGGAGTTTCTTCTGGGTAATCTGGAATTGTTTAAATAGTTTGTTTTAGTATATATTATGTTTTGACGCAGTGGTTAACTTCTGTGTTCTCTACGTAAGTCTGTTATCCCGACTCCACCTAAAGTGAATACGAACACCAGTAATGAAAATGTTTACAAGTCATTAAAAAATAAAGTGTTTCGAAAATACATGTCTCAGAAATATAATATTAATTAAGAGTAATTAATCACAGGTCGATAAATATAATGCTTTATGTGCCAAAGCTTTAATTACCAAAGGAAATTCTTTAATCAAAGATACTGTTTACACAATCCCGTTGCTAATGGAAGGCTTCCTTCTCTCCGTTTAAAGAAAACATAGACACTAATTGTATATTCCTGGAAAACCTTTTTCTGATTATCATTTTCAAGCAATTGTTTCCATCTCGCCAAATTTAGAACATTGGATCTTATATTATTCCTTTAAGTATTACAAAAAATGGATATCGGAAACCAATACTCGGAAGTCAAATAATTCGATTTTGAAAGCTTTCGGATATTATTTCACAATAATCGTATTCGAAACACGATGTAGGATAGAATTCAAGTAAGCGCTCACGAGATTTTTTTCTTCAAAGAATACGTTCAGTGATATGTGAAAAATTTGACCGCGTAAGTGGAAAAGTAAAAAAAAGTGTCTATTTCAATTTTAGGTGAATACCTTTTACGAGTCCGTGATTTAAGAAAATGTGGATTCGGCCTCCGACATTGCCGTTGTAGCCCAAATACTCATTCTATACAGTAAGTACCTATTATAGTTATTATACGATATTGTACCTACCTACATTAGATAGGGTTAGCGTCTCATGTAATAAAATTGCAAATGGATTACCTTCTTGTCCCCCCCGCCAGGCTGGTAGGTCTCGTTCTTGGCCGCTATCCTGGGCGTGGCGTTGTTGAAGTCCAGCTTGCGGTTCTCGATCTTGACCTTGCCGCCGCCGGGCTTGTGCGTGGCGTTCTCCAGGGACCCGATCTTGGACTTGACGGCGCGGATGTTGGGCGAAGGTGCCGCGCCAACTTGAACGTTATTCATTGCCAATTCTTTAAACAGATAATACACAATTAGTCGAACATGTTTTGATATGTACGGGTGGTTTTCCAATTGATTGCAATACAAAAGCATGCAATCGATTATTAATAATAATGCACTAAGTCTTAAGCATGCTGGTTCATAAATAGGATTCTTTCGAAAATGTATGACTGCAAACCATATAACTCTTTAAGGTCCCTATGAAGTCACCACCATCCCAACTGAATTTCAACTGGGAAGTAATATCGTAAATTTTTAGAAAAAAACCGTTTTGCGGCAAACTAAAACCGAGATCTGTAAAATAAGAACGTGAGTCAATTTTCCAAATTTTTAAATCTCTCCTCTACAACTACTCAGGGGGTCGGATCGATAGGCGTAACTACCGATGATTTTATATCGATTTCCCGAGCACGGTCGCGCTGTTGTAATAAATCATAAATTTTCCACCCATAGGTTGGGAGTCTCTAATTTGGAAACCTTCAACAGATGAACAGGAACACTGAAAATCTAATTTTTGAAGTAATATGAGTAGGAAAATCAGCCAACTATTTATTTCTTATTTTCGTAATTTTGGTGGTCAACAATCAGCGCCACAACCCTTGGTCTTGGCCGCTTTTGGGAAACGCTTCAATCAAGTCTGTTTCACAATGTCTCTTCTTCCTTAGGTGTTTGCCAAAACGTCATTTTATTATTATTATAATTTTTTAAAAAGTCGAAAAGAATGTGACCTTACTGGGGTACCCCATTCTAAGGTCACATTGTACTTGGTTTTGTGTATGAATTATAAATTAGGTCATGTTTTTTTTGTAAGCATGTTAAAATATTGCAATGGAAAAATTATAAAGCCGTATGTAGAAGAAAAACATAACATAAGCGTTAATCTTTGTTATGTTGCAACATCGTGTCTACAGTCTTCCTTCCCGTGTCCATAATCCATATCTTAATACTTATTTTAAACTCACTTATTTTTAAACTTTTTTTTTGCAAGAGGATATTAAATAATTTTATAGAGAAATATTGTATATTTCTTTGTCCAAAAGTAAGTTAAGTTTTAGGTTGGTGGAATGTATGTTGTAATGAGGATTTTTTGAATCGGCCCGAGTTTGCATGTGCAGTTATCCTCATCATATTAGGCCTTCCAAATCTCCTTCATTATGGAGGCTCACCATGAAAAAAACTTCAGTCGGGTACAGAGAATAAATCTATAAAGTAACTTACTCTTCTTCTCAATAGAAGTGTTGCTGGTCGTGCTGTCGGGTGTATTGGGAGTGTGAGCAGTGGCGCTCTTATTGGGGCTGCGAACGACGCTGCGCCCCCCGGGGCCCCCGCTGTGAGGTGCCGTGTGGGGTGCCGCGTGAGCGGGCCCCTTCAGCCCAGGGATCTTGCTCGGGCTCTTCTTGCCAGGGGAGTTGGGAGAGCCGTTGACATGCTCCTGGAAAGTTTGAAGAAATGTTATTTAATGAAGAATCGATATTTTTTCTGTATTATTACGGCATGGTTTTCTGTTCTTGTTCTTGGTCTTTTGTGACGAGAATTCGTGAAAGATTTATATATGTAGGGTGCTTTCATTTCGCATGATGATGGATACCATGGAGCTCTCCGAAACGTTGGCAATCGATTAAGAAGGAGAGAAAGCACACCACTTCTAAACTCTGAAATTACCATTTTCGACTATTAAAAGAAAAGTTCCGATATGAAATTAATTCGCATGACGTGTTAATTAATTACATTTTGCGATGTAGGAACGTCTCATATGAAAACTATCGGAATGCAGATTGCGCGGAAAATATTTTCACATTACATTCGATTTCAGATAAATTCGCTGTTTTTGATCGTGTTTCAAAATAAAATAATTATTAATTTTCTTGAAAGCAAATGAAAGACTCTTTCAGATTTTCTATTACAAATCGATGTAAGCGATTTAAAATATTAAGTTGCTTACTGATATTTTTTATCATGTAAATTGTAATTACTACTTTGAACGAAACTAAAAAAACACGTTTAATTAGACAAAGGTATTGTAAAAGCTATCGTCACTTCCCTTTTTTCATTTTACCTTCTAGGCCTCTGGCTTATTCTGTCAGAAGTTTTAAGTATTTCCGTTGTGCAATAAAATCCAAATAATTTGAATATTTCTGAAAACTATAAATTGTTTTTGAAAGGTGATGAAATACGCTTTCAAATTTTATTATTAAAAACATATAAATTTTGAAATTTTAATCCAAACATATTTTTTTTAAAAAGGCTCATGTTACATTTTTTGTAACCAAAATTACTGTTAACGAAAAAAAACACGCACATTTTAAAAGACTAATTAAAAACGTTTTTGTCACATTACTTTTTGTCGTTTCAAATAACAATAAAAATAATTAATAAAAAATTCGCAAAGTTTCATTTTTTTTTTCAAATTGCGGTCGGTACTTTTGGTTACACAAAGTCTTCTAACACAGTTTAGATATATCATCATGACAGTAATCTCTTACGATTTCTGTTTACGATGCAACGATTTCTGCGAGACCATACGATCTATTTCCAAAAGCGAACAATTTAGCCTGAGAGGTTAATTTAAAAAATATCAAATCTTGACGAATATTTTTCAAATGCAAAATGTTATTTCAGAAAATTATTTTTAATTTTTAGGAAGCGTTTACTGTCATTTTTAATAGAATCTGAAAGCGCGGTATTCTCTCTTTCTAACACTTTTTAAATCATATTTCTCACCGTAATACAAAAGGAGCGTAAATTTTATGAGACCGTGTCAAGCTGGGACATATATATCCCAAAACGACTCTCCAGCTATTCGTTGTCTGTGGATATATCTTCCAAACTTGCTCAAGGTGTTATGGATTTAATTAAATAGTTACCCACCTCTTTGTACCCACGGAGATGTTTTTTCTCATACGAGAGTTAAAAAATAGTAGTAAAAAATTGTCAACTTACATTTCCTTGTGTGGATTCATCAACGCCACTGTCATTGTCTCCTTCTGTAAAAGAAAATATGTGTTAAAATACATCCGAATGTAGAAGCTATCTCAGTTAAACTGCTTATATATTAATTACCATTACTCAATTATACAAGGAAAATCGTCACATTTGAAATACACCAGGTACAACTCTAGAAGTGTGCTACTGAAAATATTTATACCTCTTCTTGTCTTTGGTGCTGACATTGGCTTTCGGATGACTGCCTTCTTTTCCTCAGTTCCTGCTTTGATGGGAGAAGCAAAATCAGTTGGCTTCACTCCAACCCTGGAGGCTGGCCTTCCAGCCTGGGAGTCGGGAGTGTCGTTGCGCTTCTCGACAACTGGAGCTTTTGGTTCGGGGGAAGGTTTGGGTTCGGGGGATGCTTGTTTAGGTTCTGGAGTGGATTTGGGTTCAGGAGTGTCAACACGAGCCTCCGATTTGTTGGATTGCACTGAAGGAGGTCTGGCATTTATATCAGGAGTGGAAATTGGCTTGGATTCAGGTTCGGGAGTCTTTGACATGTTTGAAGCGACAGAAGAAGGTCTGTTCGGAGAATCTATCTTCGATGGAGTGAGTTTCTGCTCCGGAGAAGAGTCCGTTCTCGTGAGGGAAGGAGAGCGATCCAAGGGGCCTGGCGTAGCAGGCTTAAACCCATTTTCATGAATCAGATTCGGAGAAGGAGATTTGTTCGAAGTTCCATTCTGAGCAGGTGAAATGCTGTTTTCTCGATTTATCTGCGACACTAGATCTTCATTCGGTGATGGAGATGGTTTCGGGGAACCATTCTTCCTCTCATCACCGTCTAGTGACCCCATGATGGATTCTGTCATTTTAGAAACAGACAATCGGGATTCTGGCCTATCCAGTTTGATATCGGGTGAATCCGATTTTAGACTTTCCCTGGATGTCTTAGAAACATCTTCCTTGGAGAGTTTGGTAAGACCGACATTCAAAGGTGATTCTTTTTTGTCGAAAGATGAAACCCCTTCCTTGATGAAGGCGAGGCCCGGTCCTCTGGCAAGTGGGCCTTCTGGCTGTCCTCCCAAAGCGCTGATGGAGCGTCTTCTTTCTTCATCGTGCAGCGGTCCTCCAGGGAAGGCTCCGGGAGGGCCAGCGATGCTGAAGCTCCTGTTCTTGACCGCGGGGGGTATGTTGTCTGGATCCATTGGGCGACGCTGAGCTGCTGACTCTGCGGATGGGCCAAGCGAGGCGAGAGATCCCTGTCTGGAGATTTGGCCTAGAGGCGGAGCAGGAGAGCGCGGTTGCTGGAAGGAGTTTTGCTTCTCTAGAGCTTGGTGTTGTTGAGATTGCGGCTGTTGCTGTTGCTGTGGAGGGCCTTGAGGTCTTGGCGGACCGCGGGGTCCAAGCTGCCCTGGTTGTGGCGGCCCTGGGAAGGGTGCCTGCGGATAACCCTGAGGAGCGGGCTGTTGGCCGGGGAAGTTCTGCAGGCTCTGCGGCTGCTGCTGTAAGGGGGGACGCGGGAACTGCTGCGGCGCGATGGAGTTAGGGCCCGAGGGTCGGGGCGGCTGGGCGCGCGGCGGCTGGCTGAGGGGTCCTCCCGGCAGAAAGGGGCGCGGGGGGCCCTGCGTGGGCGGGGGGGACGGCCGCGGCCCGGGAGGTCGAAACTGAGCACCCGCCTTAACAAAAATGTTCTCTGTTAATTGTATACAAATTCTTACCTAAAATGCCTACCTGTTTTGGTCGAAGTAAGGGGTATAGAAGCAAAGATAGCAATCTCCACCAACCTACATTTATATAAACGTGTAAACCACAGCAACAGTTTTTATTTATTACGTGTTGAACAACTTTTCAACAACAGTTCCTCTCCAAACATCTCAGATTCCTTCCCAAGACAATTCAAATTTGACAACGCCATAAAACCTTTTTTGGAGATTACTGTCTTTGTTTTTGAAGCCCTCCATAATCTCCCATCATAAAAATAAACAAATTATTTTTCGTGTTGGTAAATTCTTGTTTTTAATCTCAATGACAGTTAAATTGTTTCCTTCAACTAAAAGTTTAACGTGAATGGATTTCGCAAACAAAATTTAGCTTCATAATATTGGATGTTAATCGCAGTTTAAAACTTTAATTGTGAATACTGTTGTTTAAACTAACGTAATTAGCACTTAGTCCGACACAGGTAAACACCAGATTGCATCGTATCGCTAATTATTGTTACTAGACTTCATTATAAACTGCACACAATTCTACACACCGAACACTGCCGCAGTTGAGTTAAATATTGCAATAAAATTAAATGACCTACTTTATTTGGTAAAAGTTAAACACTTTATTCAGTTAAGTTGAATGCTTTATTTTCGTGTTTGGAAAAGCTCCCTGCGGCATAATCAAAATCATTTCCGCGCCAGAAACCATTTAAGTTGTAATATTTTGCGATTATGTTAAACTTTTACCCACGCGAAAAGGAAAGAATAAACCCGGGAAACCGTGAAATTGTAAATTAAAAATGCACGCCATGAAATAAATAATGGTGTCCTGAAAATACGCACATACATTACCACCGGCATTATCGATTGCCGTAGGGTCCAGACCTAAGTGTACTAATCAGCATTTGAATATCTTTATCAGTAATGTTTGGTGAGCACATTGTATAAACCATTGATTTATATTGTGTTTTCCATTACAAATACATTATTCCAACGTTTCAAATCGCTTATTTGTGTTCGTGACTATAATTTCTGTAATCGCCTTTCCACGTAATCTGAAAAGGCACTTTATAACCAAAAACTTGATTCCATTCAACAATATTATTGTTCGATTAAAAACTTTTGTATAAAATGTAACAAGAAAAGCGTACACCGAATTCAGGGGCTTTGTCTATTTGCTGAAAACTCGAGCAAACCTACTCGAGTAAAAAAAGTTCAAATTTCCTCTTGCTATTATCAAAATGTACCCAAATATTCTAACATCTTCGCTTTCTTCTTTACAATTTCCTAAATTTCGTCATGTAAATTACAGAACGGAAGACTGAAAGAATGAAAATGTAAACCTCTCCAATTCGACTCGGCAATTTCAATGTTTTTTTAAAGAGATGTTCTCCGAGTGTAATTAACATATCCCTAGGTAACAGTAAGTTGAATATGTTTGATATCAAAAATTTGATTACACCCTGGAAATTCTCAGTCCCTTTCAAACATCCTTTAAATTATGTATTAACTGGAAAACCTTTTGCCTTACAAAGTGGCGTTAAAATCTTTCCCGACTAAAATGACATTCTCTAGAGAAAACCTTTTTAATATTTTACTGACTTTGTTGATTTTTTTGCGTTGGATATATAAAACAAAGTGTGTCAAAGAGAAAAATGTAAATTTCGCAAATTGAAAATTTTAAATTGAAAATCTTTCTCTCAACTTTCCTCAATTATTTTGAATTATTATTTTACAAAGGAAACACCTACATTTCTACATTGTTTGAACTTTGACTATTCAATTGATTTAAGGCTTTTACCGGTTGCGGAAGTACCCTTCCTTTCGCAAGGTCAAGGGACTTCCTGATTTCGGAAATCCCTTATAATTACAGCACAATCATAAACCAATTAGCATTATCCATTCCTAAAATTATACAGAAAACAGCACTAATAATACATACTCTTTTACTATAGCTTCTTATTGTGTTATTTCTCATTCCAACACCTAACACATTCGCTGCCAGGAGCTTTTGTTGCCATTAAAATTACATATGATTGGTCCGCCGATGGGAGTGATTGGGATTGAGTCGGTTAAAAACCTGGTACCATTTATTTCTAGTTATCTTAACTTTTTTCCAGAGAAAAGTAAGGTAAAAAGAAAAACAATGGAAGAGCCATTAAAATTACATTTGATTGGTCCGCCGATGCGGGTGATTGGTATTGAGTCGGTTCAAAACCAGATACAATTTATTTTTCGTTATTTTAACTTTTGTCCTGGGGAAAGTAAGGAAAAGAAGAACAATGGAAATGCCTATCATGTAGAATTGAATGGAAACCAATGTCGCCACTGACTTAGTACCTTTTGGTTTTAGCCCATTTAGCACACGTTCTGTTTCTTTTACACTTGATTACTTGATTTTTGTTACATTTTATGTCACAATGATGATGAAACATAGTTCTGTACTCGTATATTATAGAATTTAAGCAAAGAATGGTGAGACTTTTGGATTCCGAAAGACTTCCTCGTGACATTTCTTGTGTTCTTCTTTATTCTATGGTACAAGAAGAAAAATGAGTATTGCGAATCTCTTAGAATTATTGGTAATCCTGTTAAAAACGGGATTGCAGACCGTTTCCTGATAATCTTTTAGTAAATTCATAATATTTTGGAACACATGTGCATGCACTTGCATTTGCCTTGATAATACATAATTACGAAATGAAAACATTTTAGGATTTTCATGAACCCTTGATCGGACATCATGATAATATATTCGTCATTTAATAACAGTTTATCTGGAAACCTCTTGATACATTCGTTGAGGCCTGCAATCCCATTTTTAACTGGATTTCCAATAATTGATAGAGTTTCTTAATAAATTAGCAATGCTCATTTTTCTTCTTGTATAAATCTAAATGTATAAATGGAAATAGAAATTGTTTACAAATGGAAATATGGTCTGAACTACAAAATCCCTTTGGCGCCATTACAAAATAATGCCTATAATCTTTCAAACATGATTGATTGTTGAATTTGAAATGTCTTTTATTAAATTATATTTGCTGTATAACTTTTGTAGTGCTCTTTAAGATAAATAAAGTCTTACCGGATTCATCACATCCTGTGGAGGCAAGGGAGGCTGCCCGGACATCTTAACTGATTATTTACCAACCCACCAGGAACAAATCATGTGTCTATTCCACTCTCCGATCTGTTTATCTTCACATAAACAGGTTATTTACCGTACTCTTATTTAATACCGTTTCTGACTGAAGAAGAAAACTAGAAAAAGTATTAAAATGTTGCTTTAATAAAATATTTTTTCTGATAATATTCAATTTGATCCATATCACTGTGCTTTCACTTCTAGTTGACTAGAATAAATAATCTACGTAGCAAGTATTAGTGCTTTCTGAACAGTTGTACTACAACGTGTATTGTTTAACTATTATCATAGCTTTTGTGCAAATAATAAAATCTTGTTTTTTAATCACTGGGCATAAGAAAGATGATTGACAGACAATGGACGTTTAATGATGGGCATAAGAAAGATGATTGATAGACAATGGAAGTTGAATGATGGGCATAAGAAAGATGATTGATGGACAATGGACGTTGAATGATGGACATAAGAAAGATGATTGCTAAACAATGGACGTTGAATGATGGGCATAAGAAAGATGATTGCTAAACAATGGACGTTGAATGATGGGCATAAGAAAGATGATTGCTAAACAATGGACGTTGAATGATGGGCATAAGAAAGATGATTGATGGACAATGGACGTTGAATGATGGGCATAAGAAAGATGATTGCTAAACAATGGACGCTGAATGATGGGCATAAGAAAGATGATTGATGGACAATGGACGTTGAATGATGGGCATAAGAAAGATGATTGCTAAACAATGGACGTTGAATGATGGGCATAAGAAAGATGATTGCTAAACAATGGACGTTGAATGATGGGCATAAGAAAGATGATTGCTAAACAATGGACGTTGAATGATGGGCATAAGAAAGATGATTGCTAAACAATGGACGTTGAATGATGGGCATAAGAAAGATGATTGCTAAACAATGGACGTTGAATGATGGGCATAAGAAAGATGATTGATAGACAGTGGAAGTTGAATGATGGGCATAAGAAAGATGATTGATAGACAATGGATGTTGAATGATGGGCATAAGAAAGATGATTGATAGAGAATGGATGTTGAATGATGGACAGACGAAAGATGATTACAACTAATTTTTCTTATCTCCCGTCCTTCCTCTGCCAACTTACCTTAAAATATTGATAGTAATCTGAGATTAAAACTAAAACCCGAGAAAATGGGTAATTCGAGAATTTAAGACTCATATATTATAATCTTTTTTTATTATTTATATTTATAACAAATTGTCTCATAAAAAGAAAGGTAAGATCATTATTTTGGTAAAAAAAAGTTGTAGGTAGGTAGTTGTAGGTGCATTTTACCAACTCCGCAGAAATTGAGAGCAAATAAGTTGTTTTCATCTTTTAACTCAATGACAAAATATTAAAAGAGTATTTTCCAGTTGAAATCTGAAGCCAGTAAAGTAAACTTAACCCCTTAGGCTGATTTGTTCGCTTTTAGGAACAGGTCATGTGCTCTAATTGAAATCATTGTGGCTCTATGATCCAAACGATGTTAGAAAGAGTAAACACTACGTTTTATTTTCAAATCCAGAAGTTAAAAACAGAATAATTTAATTGTATACCACAATGAAACTAAAGGTTCAGACCGTAATTTGACAAAAAATTTATGAAACTTTGTGTATTTTTTATTAATATTTTTTTATAGTAGGGCGACGATAACATTTATAATACATTTACCTAATAAAATGTGTGTTTTTTGTTACCAGTTTTAGTTTAGTGTTTAGACGAAAAGACGTTTATGTTTGCATTTAATATTTTTATACTTCAAATATGATTTTTATTTTCTTTTAGTTTATTGGGGAACAAACAGTTATACATATTTTATATTAATAATTACAAGTTTGCATGAACCAGTAAAGTTTCCACATAAAATTCACGTTACATACAGAGAAAAAAACGCAAGTAAAAACATTAAAAAAAAACTTAACGAAAATAACTTAGATATCTTACATACAGTAGAGGGAGACTGTACGTAATTAACAATTTGATATTATTGAAATATATTATTGTATTTTGTGCATGTCTTTCTGAAAAATGAATGTTCTATGAAGTTAGTTTTTAGAGGTGGGATTTAAGTTTGTTTCCAATTATAATATTTGAAAGCATATTTTATCACCTTTCCAAAACAGTTTTTAGTTTTCGGATACGTTTAGAAATATTCTAATTGGATTTTATCTGAAAGCGAATACACGCAATTCGAAAAATTCTGGAAAGTTTTCTGTAAAATACGTGAGAGGTATCTGAAATCTGAAATGCTGACGGGGATGTTTTTATTTGTACTAGAGAGGTTTTAGATAAATATTAAGTACAAGCGTAAGAGAAACATATACATTATTCATTTTCAAACGGAAGGATATTATGATGAATTATTCCATATTTAAAAATGGTACAGGAGACGTGGATAATGAAATGGAAGAAAATTGATTTTTGAATCTACATGGAGAAAAATTAATATTGTTAATGTATTACTAATCTTCTTGAATTATTGGTAATCCTGTTAAAAACGAGATTGTAGGCCTTAACGAATGAATTAAAAGGTTTTCTGATAAACTTTTAGTAAATTTCGAATATATTGTCACGATATCGGAACACGTGTTTATGAAAATCGATTTTTTTTCGCATTTTGTTATGATTATTATCATTGTATTGTATTAGCATTGCATTGGTTTTGGATTAATGTACATTGATTGAACATTTTAAAATTCTTTCGTGAATAGATAAACAATTTCACTGGTTTCAATGTCTCTTATGTAAATTCTTTCGTGAATAGATAAACAATTTCACTGGCCTGAATGTCTCTCATGTAAATTGTTAAAAATTTCAAAACCTATTTCCATAATATGTTGAAACATGAACAAAAGACGTTAAACTACGTAAATTACTTTGAACGAAAAAGCTATTAAAATACATTATTTAGCTTCTCCGGAGACTTAAATAGATGCTCCTCATTGTTGTTTAAACTGACACGAAGTGTTTTAAAAATAATTTATATTTACCAAACATGGTAATACGATAAAATGATATATGTTTATAAAAAAAAAAATGTTTTCAATTTATGCAGCTGATATGTAATTTAAATATTATTTATAATTTTCTACAATTCAGCTTATTTACAAAACAGCTGTTTCTTCACTACTTATACAACATTGTGTAAAGCGCAGATACGCAATATATACTACGCGTTATGAGGGCGCGCCGTAAGGCTAGTTATCTACGGGGCTAGTTTTGACCTTGAAACTTTAAGTGTTGATTTTAATAATTATTTCACATTTCCCTAACGTCACCCGTTGTGAGCAACGACCCTAACTGACTTGAACTTTATTACTATTATTATTTTAAGCTATGTAACAAGGTTGTTTTGGTAAAAAAAGAGTGGATTCCTTTTACGCCTTATTTTTAAATAATATTTTTGATCGCTGTTATACCGTCAAAATTTTCTGAATAAAAAATAAAACTTGCTCCACTGATATAATGTCAATTGTCTCTGTATTCTGGCTATAATAGCTGGGACCAAGGTTCCACTAAGGGAATATATACTTTACAAGAAAGGACTCCGATCATAGGATCAAACCAAACAATATTTAATAACAATAAATCGAAATGCAGCTTTGACGTGAATAATTTACCACGCACTTATATAATAATTGATTCGCTTAATGTAACATGCACGTCTTTCTATATAGACAGTTGACTGAATTAAGACGCATTTATCCACTGGAGCGTTCTGCTATATAATAAATTTCAGCCTCGAGCGCTCGGAAATTTATAGGTATTTGTTTTGTATATTTTTATATGGAGACTTATAAACTGCTTATAGAACTAGAAAGCACCTAAATTTCATCGTTTATCGTTTATCGCATATTTTTAGAATTCATTCATTTAAAAAATCGTCAAATTTATAAAGCGTGAATTTCGCTAATTATTTACTTTAAAATTTCCTACTTGGAGAAATATTAAATATTATGACTTCTTTATGTTGTCTATGACCTAGTTGATAAGCGCTGTTATAAATCAAAATTTGAATATCATTTTTTTAATATGCAAACATATGATTAATGATTTGTAAGAAAAAATATTTAATATTGTCAGAGAGTCAAACTACTAAGTTAGCTTTATTATTAATCGAGGATTCCAACGCGCTGGAGCTCATGAAATAATTCCCAAAAATGTTTTAAAATATCCCTTCAAAGTGCCCACATTTTGGACAGCGTGAGCTCGCGGGCGATTGCAAATTGGCCAAATAAGGTCCAGTGGTTATAACTAGGTAAAATTTTTGCATTTGAACGATTGATTTCGTAATAATTTTGCAAGAAATCGGTCGCTAATGTGGAGTGTAGTCAACGATCTACAGAAAAAATCTGTAATAGCAAAAAAGTGTTTTGAAGCGACTCCAAATGAAAACATGAAATATCGCAAGTTTCAATACGAGTTACCGCCGCTGTGGGATAGCTCAACGGATGCTTGTAATATACAATGATAAATATATACTAAAATAATAGAAATTATACCACTAGGTAGGAATCGGGGAGGAGGAGAGAAGGGATTAGGATGGAGGGAGGAGGGGGGGGGGGGGAGAGGCTGAAGGCTTATTCAAATTTATTCATTTTCTCGCAGAACGAAAACATTTGTTGAGACAAATGCTACAGATTTATGGAGGCTAGTTGTTTTCCCACGTCTGTGTAAAAAGATTCAACTTATATTTATTTCATACATCTAGGTATATTTATATGTCCAGTTGTTTTATATATCTATGTAATAAAAATCTAGGTAATATACAAGGCAATAAAATCATTTAACAATCTTACACGTGACACAAAAAAACAGGAAAACAAAAACATTTCACAAACAAAATTAAGAAATGCATTAAAGAACATAAAAGGATGTATTAATTTTTTTTTTTGTTAAAAGAATAAAAAAAATACCTACATAGTACACACAACCGAACATTAATATTGCTTAGTTTTTATAACTACCTTAATTATTTTAATTTCAGTACTGTATTTTATCTTATTTCTTACTTTATTTATTATATTTGTTAATATTTCATTTGAATTAGTTTAACTTAACATAATTTGAATACAATTCATTTTATTTACATACAATTTGTCATATAAAATTGTAAAATGGGGGCAATAGCACGGGTAACCAATGAGGCTTACATTACCAAATAATATTTTTTAAAATACTTCTAATGTATCAATAAAAAAAATATATATTAAAAATTTAGAGCTTAATGTAATGTTTGTAATAATTAAAATGTATTGAAAATTTCTAAATGATAAAAATTTTACTTCCAGTCAGTAGCAATACAAAAGATGTGCAATATGTTCATATTCAAATATATATCGTAAGTATTCAAATAAAACTTTAATTTATTTATGTAAATATTATGCCAGCAAAGCTACATAGTATCGGTTCCCTTACTTGGGATTTGGAATGGATTAAAAAAAAACAATTGTTTTATAATATATTTAAAAGACTGATGAAATCTAAATGCAGTTACCGCATGCAAAGTAAACTCTCTCAGTTTCCGTGTCTATTTGCAATTGGACTGGGACGGATGTATTCTCGAAGGAATGTTGTGAATACTTTATTGTCAGGCGAATGATATCGAAAAAAATACTACCAACGCGACTACCTTCATTTGGTTTATATACGAAACTATCAGTGAAATCACTATTTTTCGATTAATCTTTACTAGGAATCTGTTAATAATAACGTATTTGGCCATACTTACTATGCTTATTACCTTCTATTCGTGGTAACATAGACACATAAAGAATTGACATAATTATGGCTGATGAATTACTATTACGTTAAAAATATTGAGGATAATCGGCATAACTCTAATTTTCGTAAAAACTTATTCTATATAAACATAACATAACATCGTAACGTTGAGCGCTTTTAATAAGCTTGTTTTTCATAAGTCTAATCTTACACATTCCAAATCATCTGAATTTACCCAAACCTAAACGGATAACAAGGCATTATGCAGTTTTTCCACAAAAAAGCTTGAAAAACGTGAGACTGTTTGATTTGTTTTCCTTTAAAATTATTTTTCAATTTTTGTGCTTCAACCAAATGTTTTAATAATAATTAAGCAAAATAATTAACACAAGTGAAAAATTACCATCCTGAAATTGCCACATAAGCATATGCAATTAATTCTTAAGTATATTTCATAAACGCCGTGAGTGATGATTCTCCCGTTAAACCAAAAGACGAATTAAAAGTATCAGTTATAATGAAATCATCGATTGGCTCAGTTATAATGAAGTCGATACATACAACAGAATAAATTACGGAAGATATAGAACCGCAATAATAATATTCAGTCATTACACATTTCATTCAATTGATCGATTTGGCTTGAATTATTTAAACATTTAATATCTTCTGCGATTTGATTAATTTAATTATGGTTCTGTAATTTATTTTTCCAGTCAGCAAAGGAATTAAAGAGCTGATTTGATATATGTTATATTTTTATCAGTAATTGCATCTTATTCGTGGGCTAGTCTAGTACTTTGAATATTTGATAATAGTAGGTATCTACATAATTGCCCGGCAATCCTTTCTACAAAAAAGTCACCGAATGCCACTGGTAGGGAATCCATCCAAGTTTATCCTCACACTGTGTGATTTATGAAAGAAATTACAGAATCATTTTTAATATTAATAAATAACTAAATATCAACAGAAATAGAATAAAGAGGCATAAAATTCCTGAAATTTTTAACGCATTACATGAGGACATACAAAAGAGACATCTATTTCGAAAATAAAGACAAGTCAGGTCATTCTACTTGCGTAGAACGTGAAATTAAATACGTATGTATAAATAAACCTAATTTTAATATAGTGCTACAATACGTATCAAGAAATTTTTTAACCATTAGTATTATTAGAAATTGAACTTACCGATATTACATACTTTGTAAACAAATACATATGTAAAATGTGAAATTTATTAGATTGTATACAACAACAGTAATATTAAGTAGTAAAAGTAGTTTAGTATTACGTAAATTTAAATTTACTGTACGTAAAATTTATCAACTGTATACATCAATAAAAAAATAGACATCTAGTATCGAAACCATAAAATCACCTCTTCGAGTTCTAATAACCTGACAGTATTTTTATTTTTTATACTCTCAACATAATAAGCAGAAAATGTTTACCTTGTAATGATCGGGGATTTAGCTAGCAGAGGATTGAACTCGAGACGCCCGGCTGAGAAAACACCCGATGCTTTGGACCGTTTGACCAATTAACCGATGAACGTTTTATTGGTTCCACGGCAACTCAGGACAGTGGCAATTCAACACACTTTTAAAAAGTTATTTAAAGTCATTAAAAGTAGTTGAAAAACTGTCCTTTACACGTAACCTATTTAGCTAAGTTTTTTTTTCATTCCTCGTCATGACTTTTATAATTTTTCAGGAGTCTGTTGAAGTGTGTTGAATTGCCACTGTTCTGAGTTCCACGGCTAACGTTTTATTTAATAGTTGAATTTAGATAACCAACACCTCTGCCATAGGTAACCCCAAGTGGTTCGCTACGTTTGGTGACTTAGCAGGGGTGCCCGGGTTCACAGTTGAGGGTTGTCTAGGTCTTGACGGCCGGATTTGGAGAGACTGGTTAAGGGATCTTTTTAACTCTTCAGCAGGACTCTCTCAACCCCATCGCTTTGCACCGCAGTGGAAGGGATGAATTCAAACGTCCGTCACTCTTGGACACACTGACCCACAGATTCCTACCCACCCTCATACCCTTTTCCTTCCCAGATCTTCTTCTCCTTCCTTTCATAAATAAAACCCTCCACACAGCATCCCCAAAGATGACAAACTTGGGGCAATTATTTTCCCTAGAGCCTCCTGTGTGAAGATAATGTAAAAAATATCCGTTGCTTTTAACTTCTGAAATTATTTCGTTATTTTTAACCAGGGAATGATTGTCTTTCTTTTTTCATCATCAAAGGCTGAAATAACATTATAGGTACCGGTACCAAGCCTTAGAATAGCCCCGTAAGTACGCTTAGGTCTATTTTTAATTTGAGCCTATCGATTTCGTGGAATTACAACAAATTGAGCCTCTGCTGAACCAACAAAGGAAGAAAGCACTAAAATGTGAGCAGATAATATTATGACAAATTACTTTGAAAAGGGAAAAAACTAATTGAATAGGACTGTAATAATATTCCATTATGAGCAGTTCTACGGAATTGACAGAGTATCGTTTGAATTGAAATCAATATCAATAAAAAAACATTGTTTCTATTGATAATATTACTGGCTTGGTTTTTATCAATTGAACCAATCGCCCAGTTGGATAATGGTAAAAACCAGACTTCGGGGTAATTAACTTGTAAAGCTCTGGTAGAAACCTCTTGCAAAGTTAGCCCACCGCATTAATGGGTTTTAAAGTCTCTTAAGTTCGGTCTTAGAGAGTTCATTCATTACAGCTTTTGATTGGAAATATCAACTTGCGGTAGTAAATTCTTCCATATTGCAAAACGTAGCTTCCTTTTCGTTCAGTCGTATTTTTTCTATAATTGTTACAAAATAAGACTTAATACTATAGGTATTATAAACCATCGTTCTTCAATCAACAGAGATTATAACATAAAATAATTTTTGACGTAAAATAAAGCGTTTCATGTTTCTTTTGGATATAATGTTCATTAATTAGTCTCTTAAATCTTTATACGGAACAAGAAGAATTCATGGATTGCATCACGCGTAAGTATATTGATGAAGAAACAGGAGGAATAAAATATAGATTGTTTGAATTGAATGAAGCAAAGTGTTTTCGAATTGACACAGTATTGTTATTATCAGACAGTCCTGTTAAAATTGTCATTTCCTCTGTCCCTCTCCTTCCTAAAAGTCTTATTCGAGCAGAACGGAAAAAGAAGATGGACGCCCAGTGATATTCAATTGTATTAACACATATTTGTCATGATTCATAATATTGATGTCCTTGATAGTGCATCGTATCTAGAATCACCGTAAATAGTGCAAATGGCATTCCCAAAATAAATATTTTCGTGTGGTGAATTTAAACGGAGTCGTGTTGTGGAAAAATAACAATCATTGTGATTGTATAAACCTATAAACCGTAGTTATATGGAATTTTCAAAAAACCAACAGGACTCTGAAGAAATCAATATCATAATAATAAAAGGCTCCCTTTCGTTCGTCCTCGTGATTAAACGTGATTGCATTATCTTCATTTACCATTTTAAAGCCATTTGGCATCAAACACCAAGATGTGTGCCATGGAAGAGTTGTATAGCATTTCAAACTAACTAGAAAATATATAGTATATAGCTGCTAGGAAACTTTAAAAGCGTATTCAATATCAATTTGTTTTATCAATAGACACGCAGTGATGTTTATGTAAATATGACAGTTTATTTAAAGTCATACTACTTTTGTAAAACATTATATCGTATTTTTATTTATTTTGAAATATTGCGTATTTGAAAAGGCTTGAAATTGAAACATTCCACTGGGAAATATGTGAAAAAAGTACGGGCGAAAGGTGAATTTTATAAAATGAATTTTCACGTTCAAACACGAATCTATCCCCATTTCTGCGGAAAATCCAACAAAGCGTTAAAAAAAATGTTATTTTCTTTTATACTAAAATAGTACTGTGGGTACGGCTAACTTTAAATATTATGATAAGCAGGTCGGAATGTGAGAAAAACTTAAAAAAAATATTCGAAAAGTTTATAAAATGTTTTCTGTTTTATGCATAGGTTTCTCATTAATGTCTAAATTTTTCAATTTCAGCGTAACTAAGCATTGTAAATGCGTTCAAGCAAGCATTACACATGTTTCCTTTGTAAATCTTGTTTATGAACACGATTTATAAAGGGACGCATTTATACCTTCATAGTTTAGATTTGTGAAGTGTAAAGGAGAAGAAAGAGGTATCAGGAGAATATACGACATACAAAAAATTCCGTTTATGAATTTCTGAGCATTATAATTATTGCGTTTATGTAAGCAATATACTAGTTTCCTTTATAAATCTTGTCAATGAACTATATTTATGAAGGAACGCATATATTATATTGATTGGATTTGTGAAGTGTAAAGGAGAATAAAATTACCAGGAGAATACATGACGCACAGGTTGATGCTGGAAATATCCAGTAAAATCATTGAAGGACATCATACAATCAAGTGAATCAGATACTGGACTCGTGTCATTAGTCGGAATAACATAAGAACAGTTAGTTCGATCTCTGCCTACCCTTACCGAAAATGTCATGATGGTTGGTTAGTCACGGGATACTAATTAACACAATAGGGTATTTTCACAAAATGTGAATACTGTTAAAAATGTTTGGAAGATTCAAAGTAAACTTTTCTAACAATTACGCTCCGAAAATAAGTGTCAAATTAGTTGGTTTTTAGTTATATAATAATTCAATATGAATATTCAAACATATTGAAGGTTGAGTTGTGAAGCTGTTTCTTAAAGATATTTTCAGTTCAAATTAATTAATACGATTTATAAATTCCTCAACGATTATAATAGTTTCGTGTAATTTATATTGTAAAGTATATCAGTGACTACAGAAACATTATTTTCTGACGCCATATCCTTGTGATAAACGTATAGAATGGTATATCAAATTCTTCCCACTCTGAAACACATACACGTTTTTTTTACAAACATGTGCTACAAATATGACATGAATTTTTCCGACACAAATCATTTTGTACAATTTTTCAACGTAGAAAATTAATTTAAGTCATCCCATTTTACGGAAACTAATACAAATATCTTCGAAGGTAATATACTCCTGGCGTGTCTCTATGCTATGTCGCATTTGATGCAAATTTCCCCAATAAATAAGAAATGCACAAACATTAATAACAATACAAATAGTCGATGAACTCGCAAAATATATTATATATATTGTCAATATTGCAATGGCGGAACCGTATCGGCCTCCGGAGGGTACGGAGCGGTATCTGAATGTGAAATGTGTATTGTGCGGGCCGTTACTTTTAATTTATTGCGACTGAATATCAATCTACGAATTTTATAGCTTTTTACAGACAATATTATATCTAGTATTTGTGCAATGTAAAGGTTGTAAACATACTGATTTATTTGTTTAAATGTGATAAGGACAAATAAACGATATGTTGTTTGTTCAAATTGGGTCACAATATTAAAATAAATGAATGGGAGTTGATCGAATTAGTTTTGAAACTTTCGTCGTTGACCGAATTTAAACAAAGTTAAAGGACAAATATCAAACGTTTACATTCGACCGTTTTGGTAAAACCCTTCAAGCCACGTTTTTGGGGAAATTACTTTTCAGTGGTTTCATATAGAATACTCTTCAAAGTATAAACTGGTAAAGTTTTGTTGGCATTTTTTAGTAAAAAAACTAAATTTACACGCACATTTCTTTTTAGGTTATTTAGAAAAAAACATAGATGATTTTACTCAACCCTCAAATCTCTCACAATTTATAAATAGAATAAGAAACTCCAATCCATTTTTTGTTTATTGTCTCCCGAAACTGCACCAAATCTTTAAACATGACCTGTGATGTCGAATCAGCAGATTAAGACGTGCCAACCAAGCAGTGTGTTTTAATGTGAGTATGTTTTATTCGTTTTTAAATGAAGATTTATAAACTCTATGTATAATAATACATAATAAAATGTATATATTCAGAATCATCGTTTATTCATCTATATGATTTTTTTTAAAGTCATAATATTGTTCACTGGATTTCCTTGCAATATTTCACATTAAACTTTTAGAGAACAAATAACCACAAGTTTTCGTTTTGTGGCTTGAAGGGTTTTACCAAACCACAGTCGAATATTATAAAGAGAAGAATTCTAATTAGTTTTGATTAAATCACCTTAATGGTGCTTTATAAATACAAGCCATTGTATATTATATTTTGCAACTTCTAAAAGCCATTCAAAACTAGAAACGAAACACCTACTAATATTTATATCTCAGTCATTATCTAATCGGAAAAATACACCTTTCTACTGTTACTGCGTAGTATTTACGGTTGTAGGATGTGTATTTAAATGTAATTCATAAGATTAATAAGTGATAGGAAAGGTATACACTAATCGATTGAACCCGGAAATCAATCATCCCTACAGCCTGCCATTAGGCTTCGCCGGAAGTCGAATATGAATGCATTATGTATTGCCTAATTGCTATTGAATAATGCTGCCTACTACCCTCTGTCCATTACCCTTGAAAGCCACGAGGGGTGGCGGCGAAATATTCTATATAAAAATAAATACTAAAAATGTGAGAGGAAAACTGATGGGTGAAAAATATCTTACTAGTGTCTTTCTACCTCAAAATTGATTATCTAACATAATTTGTTTATGGTGTGCAACACTTCCATCACTTTTTCTGAAGCTAGGTAGGGTACACAAAAAAGGTTATTTAAAGTGTAATAAATTATATCTACTCTTTTGAAAATTTCACTCACTAGCACCATCCCTCTTGCCATGCTATACTGTGCTAGAATATCTGTTTTGCCATGTGGTATCTTGAACAAGTCGTGGTGACGAGAGCGGCAGAAGTTTTCGGGTACTTATAAGCCATGTCATTCCAGGAATGGGTTATCAATAACGTATGTTTTCCAAGCTAAATCTGTTGCCTCAAGTATGTCTGTATGGTGCATAAACCTCGGAAGAATTATATTCGTCCGCATGTAGTATAACTTAGGATTTTTCTGGATGCGTTCTGGTATATTTATGCATTTTGTTTAGTACGGAGTCCATACCCAACCATTATAGACTGTGAAAATGTTGCTTGTGCAATAATGGAAAACTTGACTAGCTGATGATTGAACCTCCCACCCCTGAGTTCCCCGACACATTAGAACTACCAACATTATCTTTATTTTTTTGACGCAAATTTTTATGAGTGATTGCAAGATTCTTCCCAAGCTAAATGCAATATAGATAGTGTTTTGGATAAATATGCGACATCTATAGAAATTTATACAAATCCAGGATGAAATATTTATTTTTGAATAACTAATGAGTAAAATCTCAAACTTTAATATTTAATCATTGAAGACAATATAAGTTTCGGTCACATCTAGAAAATTTGATGTTTAACTCATTAAGTTACTTTACAAAAAAATATGCTCAGTGACGTACTTTATATTTCTTTTCGTTTTTCATAATCTGCTTGCTTTGTTGCTTACGACCAGAGAAAGATTTTTTATAAAATTACGAGTAATGACGTATTTTTACAGTTTTTTAAACGGAAAATTTTAAGAAAACAATTAAGATAATGAAGGCATTTTTATTTCATTCTTTCAGTTGACAAATAATTTTTCTATAACGATTTAAAATGGTCATTTTTTGATTTGGCGCCAAAACGACACTTTACCAATTTCGGTAACGGCCTCACCAGCCGTAAAATTTTTTACGCCATAGTGAGGTTGTAGTCAGTCCGTTTCGATTCAGAATGTGCGGTTTTAGATCGTTTTTAAAATCAATATAAAAAAAAATTAAAGTTAAATCTTCCAAACGTTTTTAACGATATCAATAGTTTTGTGAAAATACCCCATTGTAAATAACATCGTATGAATGGGTGTAAATTCGTGCACCATGCCCACCTATGCAATTTGACTAAAAGCTTGCACAGTGCTCTCCCCTATATTAGCCCCTAACTATCTAAATGGATATGCATCCCCGCCCCAATCAATCAACTGCAACGCTCAATCGAACACCTAATACACTTTAGCCACAAATGTATACCATTCATAATATTATATAGTTCAAAATTGATCTTAATATTGATCCATTACACGGCAGTGTCTATTTTCATAATCGTGGTGCTATCAAATTGCCTACTACAAGGAGCATGATTCCGTAGAACAAACTCTTTATTTTTGTATTCATTTTCCGCAGCAGTTTTATAGGTAAATGCCAAATATTTTCTGTTCATAATGAAGTTTCCGATATAAATTGAGATGTCATGGTCAAAAATTCTATCGTAATTTATTTTGGGATTATTGCGCCGTATTGCGCTTGCTCCTTCTTTAGTCTGCGTTTTGGATTGAGTAGTATCCATCATTGGGGTAGATGTGTAAATTTTGTTAAAATTAGTGTTTTGTTATGCATAAGTGATAACATGTTGCGCGCGCTAATTCACTTTCGCACTGGTATTTAAATATAATAATTAGTGAAATTATTGTGGTTTTCGGCGTTTAATTTTGGTGAAACGGCTAATTACCAGATACCAAGAACTATTAATATTAAACGGCTTATGTCAGGTTTATGTTCCAAATGTACTGGCAGAGGAAAATAATTCACAATTAAATATCAGATATACTTTATACCTTATACTTTTTAATTTTATATTTATGTTAATGAAACATAATGTGCCTTTGTATTTAAATAACTAAATATTGACTAGATAATACGAAGTAGCTATGAACAAAAAGCTGGGTCCGAAAACAAATTTATTCCCAAAATGAATACCAGGAATCTACACTTTACCGTATATCAAACAATAATTTATAAAACTTAGTGAATCAGTTACGTGTGATTGATTTCGTTGATATTTAATAAAAATAAACGGAACAAAATAATTTTAAGATCAAATCATTTAGGATGCTCGGTTATATTGTTTGAGATATTGACCTTAAGTGTGTTGAAAGTTTGTGTTTTAAACTTTAATGACTTTCATCAAATATAACGACCTTAATAAACCCTTATTTACGCGATATTATTATACAGTCTCAAAACATTTATATTTCCGTTATACGCAATCAAAAAACGAATTCATTAGTTTAATGACCTGTAAAAAATGTCAACTATCATTTCGGTTGGCCTAAATTTTTCATTACATTTTATACCTTTTAAATATTTATTTTAATGCTGAAGGCTTTTACACAAAAGTCTTATTATCTTTAGGTATTTGTTTGGCAAGTAATGTATTTTCTCTCTTCCCGTATTTTATATCCTGAAAAAAAAAATTAAACTTGTGTTCATAGATTATATAAGTATTTCTGTAAAATATTGTTAGTAAAATTAAGGATGGCTGAAATTTTTTGAATCGTTTTAAATTTACTTCAACCACTGCCTCTATTGTATCAGTATTGCATGTACGTGTTTATAAATTGACAAATTCGAATTCGATAGTTAAAAAAATGTTATATATATAGCGCACTATATTTTTATTTATTTTTGTTTGGTTTCGGTTTATAATTCATTATGTTGTCTTTGTGTTTTATGATTATATACACATAAATCAACGTTGCCTTTTATCAAATGGTCTGAACTTGACAGGCTTGAAACTAACGAGTAGATACCAAAGCTTCATCAAAGTAACGCACGAAATAAAAGAATTCCCTATTAAAAAAAAAAATAGCTGCTCGGGTGTAATATTAACTCACTTATTAACTCAACTATATTAACTGACATTTTTTCAAAAATCTTTTTTTTTCGTGTAAACGGTGTTTTATGATGTCCTCTGTCGCTGGAGATCACTCCCGTAGTGGTAACACTGTTTTAACGGACAATTTGAGTTATGTAATCAATGGTATATACTGTTTCAAGTAAAGAATGGTAAGTGATGCAAGATAGCAAATGGCCGACACATACCGTGTTCTGTGTCATCACATTTAATGGATGAAGTGATTGCACATATTGTAAATTCTGAGGATTCTTTTGACAGTGATGACAGTGTAGCAGATCCCACGTTTTCTGCCGAAAACAATAACCCGAACTCTTCAAGTAAGGAAGATTCGACCACAAATAGATTTTGGTGCATTTCTAATCTGTTTCATGTTAAGCATATTTTAAGTGTTTTCAATGAACACATTCTACACGTTACAATTTCGATCGATGTAAAATTTTTGTAATTGAAGAAAATTTTTGTAATTTTAGAACAATTTTTTTTATTAAATACCTTAAATTGGTTTGTGTGTTTATGTAAATGATGGTAACCAATATTTTTTCCCATTTTTCAAGTTTAATTATTTGCAATGAACATTATTTTGTATAAAAAGTTTAGTAAAAAAATATAAACTCTTAGTTTTGTACGAATTATGTTATTTTTATGCATCCAAACATATAAAATCATATTTCTCAAAACTTGTTTTTGTCAGTTAAAATGGTCTACACTCGAGCAACTCATCATAATAGTAAAAAAAGGTAAGTTATGCTTCCCATCGGTTCTGTTGAAACCAATTACGTATCGGTGGATTATTACGTATCGTTAATATCTGTATTATTTCCCAGAGTATTTTCGATAACGTTAACGATTATTATGTTATTCGTCCATGATGAGTTTATTGAACCGCGGAAAGGGAAAATATTCCGGAAATAAGTAGGGCGGACATTTGCATACAATAAACAAAAGTGAAACACGCCACTCGCAGCATAATATAACAAAGCGAAATTACTGCTTATCAGTAGTCAATTTTATTACAAATGTATTATTTCGAAACAATAATATTATTTTACAAACATTGTACTTTTATTTCCATCTAAAATAGTTGGCCGATGAACAAATAAATATATTTTATTAAAGATAGAACTATTCCACATACCACACTGTTATTTTTTCAAAAAGACGTGCTAAAAATATAATCACATATTTTCCATTTGCCCTCTCGTCAATTTACAAAATGTTTATTAGAAAAAGAAAAAGAGTAGAAACCCTTTACCCCTGCAGTGTAAAAGATCTTTAAAATATTTTTCTTATTATGTTGTTTTTCTTTATTTATTTTCTTTTTGTTAACATTATTTTTATAAAATTTAATTTGACATTACGTATCATTGTACTGTTAATCTGTGAGTTTTTATCATTTTTTATTAATTCCTTTTTATATTTTTCTTTTATAATTTTTTTGGTATGTATTTTTTTTATGTGACCCCTTAAAAGAGCGCCCCTATCTGTACAGTGTTAAGGCAGGAGAGCTATGTCACCACCCGGTTGGGCAGTGTTGTGAAGCGCGTAAAGGTAGGGGCTGCTGGAAGGGATTTATTAATGCGGATCTTGAAGAGAACCGGATTACATGAAGGACGAAAAACAGATACCGGTAGCTCGTTCCACATTCGTCTTACGCATAAATTAATTAGTGACCGTTCTCATAAAGGCAACATCAACTGTGAATGGGTGTTCAATGTTGCTAGCTCCTTAGAGCAGGCCCCATTAAAATACCTATATAAGAGACTCAGCATGCCCAAATTGCGTTTGTGCATTAGAGATGGCAATCAGTCTGTTAACAATTGATCGTCAATCAGACGGGCGGCCCTTATTTGCATAGAATCAAGTAGGTTCTTCAAATATTGTAGGGCTCCAGCCCAGAGGTGGCTCCCAAATTCAATTTCCAAATTTCCAGTTTCCACTTGGGTCGTCTTTTCGTATGGATTCGTTTGGATGAAAAAAAGGACGTGTTCTATTTTCAATACAATTTTCGTACAGTTCAAGATGGCGGATATTATTCTACATCTGTCATTTTAAATTTTTGAATTGATTATAATTGAAACTAATTACTTTCATAATTCAACTAACAAATTATGTACTCTTCCCATCTAAGTTTAAGTTTAAAAGAATTCATAATCTGCTATTTCATAGATGGCGCTAAATTTACTACTTTGGGAAATAAATCTTTTTGCAAGTTATGATATAAAAATATTAATATAAATTATTTGTGCGCCCGTACGTGCGCAATATGAATATGACCAAATAGATTTATTAATATACAAACAAGATTTAACTAATTCAAGAACAACATTTATGTGCATTGTTTGATTGAATCACCGGTATAATATTGTATTTGGATGCTATTGCATGCGAAACTGCTTACGAATTACAGATTCAGATGAAAATGAATTGTGGACTGTAAATGAATTAAAACGATATGAAATTAAATGGTGTTTGTTTTAATTGGGTGATAGTACCTATGTGCAGGAATGAACAAGGTAAGGAAGGGGGGAAAAAGGAAGTCCAATCACTTGTATACTACTGTATATAATCACAATATGAATTCCACCGCGATACCTCGTAGTAACTACCGCAACAACAAAAAGAAGGAGTAATTAAACGATAGTATAATCTCTTCTAATATAGTCCTTCTTTTCAAAGAAGAACACCAAAAATTTGCTTCCAATAGTTCAACAATTCTTCTTTTATTTTTTCAAAACAAATGTACTCGAATTTGCATTGTGTTGTTGCCATCGTTCCAAATTTAAAACAATTTTGGAGTATGGTGATGGTTAGGGATAAGTAGGAACTGGATACATGACATTTCGGTATGAAATATGCATATTCTCATTTCAAAAACCAATCAGATGAACAATATAAACAATTTCTCTTAATTTTTTCAAGCTAACTTGCATAAAGTGTTTTTTTTAATAAATTGAAAAATTTTGCGCCATCTATGAACGAACAGTTTATGAATAATTTACTCAAGCAAAGTATGTACAGGAGAGCGGGGTGTACAAATTGAAAATACATGTTTACCTAATAAAGTTACATTAAAAGGGTTCTTACGGGTTTACTTGATAAAGTAACGTAATAAAACGCACACACTGAAAAGTATTAAATTAGGATTGTTACCAAGATGGATTTAGCATCAGGTTTCCATGCCGTGCAGAAGAATAGACAAAACGTAACAACGGACCATTCTGGCTCTAATTAGATTTAACTCACGATTCTAGAAAAGTTTCTTAGTCTTAATTCGAAGGTGCTCCATCTAAAGCCTTACTTCTTGATCGCATTTGTCGTGAAGTATTCCTAAGCATTTATTATGAAAACATGTTTTATTTGTTCGTTGTTAATTACTAAATTTTCCGAGCAAAGCTCCTACTTTCGAATCTGGAAGCTTTGTTGGAAACATTTCTTCGTAGTAAAAAATATTCTGAGGGCCCTACTGATCGAGCTTTAAATTTTAAACAACTGATAAACAACCACTAATGTACGGTACATATAACTATCTTCTAGAAGAGATTACTCATACAATCCGATCTTCAGGTTTTGACAAAAGCCTTATATTTCATAATGCGTAAATTGATAACAGATTTGTAAATGTCGGAAGATGCCTTCTATTCCAGTTGGCACAAATCTCTCAAGTAATCCCTCCTTTAGCAGCAAAATGATAAAACATTCACAACAATCTCACATCTAAGCCCTTCCCGCGTAGTTCGCTATAAATAATTCACCGGCGACTCGTCCTAAATATGATCTTAGAATATCAGGAAGATTACAGCCGGCTTTGCAAACAAAAGGTCAAATACTCAAGGACTATTATCAAAATAATGTCGTTTAGTAAGATTAGATTTGATGGATTACTAAACTAGTCCTTATCATTTATATTGTTAAACTATTTGATTTGATAGCAGTTAAATTTAGTCCGAATACGGTAAAATGCAAAGTTTAGATAAGTTTTTTGTATACTGGGACAATTCTAAATCACGCCTAAAACTCGGGGGTTTAGGATCACAGGGGCCTATCCACAAAAACATAGTTTTGAGATAAACGCAAATAAAGATTGGCGTGCTCATACGCCTGACTGTACGCCCATCGATATCTCCAAAATAGCTGTACTTACGAGATAGAGCTTTGTGTCACTAATAAATATGATTTTGGCATTACCGAAACCAAGCTTATCTCAAAACACAATTTTTTTCTAGTTAGGCCTAAGTCTTAGACACCTTCCAAGGTGCATTTTTTCTTGTGTTTTTAATTATACATACTTTCGTGTTAAGGAAATGCCGTGGCGTAATGCCCAACAATTTGTTTTTTTTTTTATTAAGTAAGTGGCGTGATGTGGTTTTTCATTTCATGAAGATTTTATTCCGAAACTGCTTGCTGCTATGTGATTGCAAAGACTGATGGACGTTTCAAAAATAAGTTCACTACATCCACAGCCGTCAAATAAATCATATATACAAAGCATTAAATGATTAGATCATTTTGTTTTTCTCCGTACTCATCCATTTTTATGGATGTTTTTACAAGGATAGTGATAAAAGGGTGTTGAAATCTCGGGAACGCCACTACAAACTTTTTCCATTTGTACTTTAAGCGTCTCTCAAAAAGGACCTTGATGACAACAAAAGTCTTTAAAAAGAACATTATTTCATGTAATTAAATTTAGGTTGTTCGATCGTTAGCAGCCACCCACATCTGACCTCAGTTGTTCCTCCCTCCGTCTACTCCACGGAGTGACGTCACTTTCATCCCCTATGACATCAACGCTATAATAGAGGGATATGGGGAAAGACAGCCTGTCTGCTATCTGTACCTAATGACTGAAGATGTATTTAAAGATTATGGAAAATAAAGGGAATTCTATTTCTTACTTTATACTAGAGTTTTACCAGTTATCGGCAAGATCCCAAATGCTCATTTTGTCCAAAAATGCCAAACATCTCTTTAGGTTGGTTGGATTTGGGGTGTTGAAGGTTACTAAATTACCCTACCATTCTATGATTATTTTGATCATCGGTAACGTATTTTTTATCTCGTAGCCTACAGGACTAACTTATAAGCCGATTGAGAGAGCACTCGATCTTGACATATATGGCAACAGTCCCCAGAACTTCTCAAGTCCACAAAATTTCTATTATCTAGTTCTCCTTAATCTTCAATTAAGCCAAACATAATTTTTCTTTTTATTTTATGTTACCCATTGTTGTACACTATTATTAGTCGATTGGTATTTGTTCTTTGTTACTTATATGTATTTTTTTGATGTTAACCGTTTCTCAGTCTGTTGTGTACTATATTAAATAATAAAGAATATGTAGAATCAGTGATGTTCCGATCTAACGGAGAGTTTTATGCTACCGATGGAACAAATTTTTATTTGTTTGATTTCTATTGAAGAATTAGTATCGTCATTAGGTCGAACTCTTAAAATCTCTGCAAGACGGTAATAAAAATAATACTTCCACTGAAAAAAATGAGTATTGCTAATTTATTAAGTTTCTATTTGAATTATTATTATCCGGTTCAAAACGGGATTGCAAGAATTACGACATCCTGATAATATTAGTAATTCACTAAAAGTTTATCAGGAAACCTGTTACCATTTGTTAAAGGCCTGCAATCCCGTTTTTAACAGGGTTACTGTAGTGTTTTGTATTTTACTACACTTTTTACTAAACCGCAAGGCTCGCTGTGTGATTGAAATGCGGATGGTTCGTATTCAGATTTATTACGATAAAATATTATTACAACCGAGCTGTAAAATCTTAGTTTGGTAACGTGTGCTCGCTAGCAGGGTTAATTTCCGTCAGGCCACTGACTCCGCGCAGCGCTCGCTGTTTTCGCGACTGGATCGGAAGCGCTCGGCCTTTCCGAACGGTTCCGAACCGCCTGTTCAGTGTTGCTCGACACTGCAGTTACCAATAATTTGAAGAGATTCTTAATATATTAGCGAAACGCATTCTAATAACGATACTAATTTTTCAATGAGGTGATCATTGAGAAATATTGTTAGAAAACAAATCATCGGTAGCATAAAGCTCTCCGTTAGATCGGAACATCACTGATTCCACATATTTATTATACCCCCATGTGGCTTATACATAAGGTACATGTGGTTACGACAATTTACAAAAGGGTTAATAAATTATGTGCAAATTCGTAATTGAAACTATGACATGTTATGAGTGGGATCACAAAGTACCTACTGCGATGTTATGAATGGAATCACAAAGTACCTACTGTGATGTTATGAGTGGGATCACAAAGTACCTACTGCGATGTTATGAGTAGGATCACAAAGTACCTACTGCAATGTTATGAGTGGGATCACAAAGTACCTACTGCGATGTAATGAATTGGAACACAAAGTACTTATTGCGATGTTATGAGTGGGATCACAAAATACCTACTGCGATGCGGGGTTTTGAATTATTTCTCCAAGCAATGATTTATTCTTTATATTTCCAGCTTTTGTCGAAATATATGAATTCATAAATAAACAGATACCCAATACAATAGTTTGTTAAAAAAAACATATTTGAAATTTCAAGAAAATATTATAAACTTAAATGAATTTCAGCTTGTCTTCATGCCATCGGATGAATACTGTCAGTAGCAGACACAGCGATTAGTTTTTTTTAAAAGTGATGTGTAACGATGACGACTTTGAAAATATTACATAAAAACCTGAATTGATCGCACGTACTCATTATTTAAATTCTTTTCCATGAAATTTGAACTGTCTTGTCATAGCCGAGCTCAGACTACGGCACTCCCTGAAGCTAAAAGGGATGGGCCATTTTAATTGGCTAAAGCGAGTAGGTACTGAGAAACTTAAATATATCTGCATGAACACGAACCCTGGGAACTCCATCGTTGCCTATCCCATTAGCCACCGGGACACCTGGGCACGCAATAAGACTGCGATGATCCTTTTCGTGACGACCTTCGTGGAAAATTAAATTTAAAAAAAATTACTTTGTGTACCTAAGCCACTTTATTTAAGACCAACAAGTTTCGCACACAATGTATAAATTTTTTAATGACATATCAACTTTTTTGTTGGCCTCCGTGGAACGAGGGGTAAAGCTCTCAAATAGCAATCCGGGTTCAAATCCCATTAAATGAATTTATTTAAATGTATTAGAGTAGGTATATAAAATATATTCCATATTGAAAGACACTCTCATTATCGCACTGGTGAAAGAACACCATATAGAAATTTCAAAAAAGTTGCATGAAATGGCTATTGCCGTGTTTGGTGACCAGTCTGAATAGCCAGTTACTTTTCCATCTCCTTCCTATTCCCAATACATTCAGCCTCAAAACATACCCAATTAGGGATGTCATATTCTCATTAGCTCCAGATGGATGGTTGGGAGCAGTTGAGACTGTTATGCGGTAACATAAAAAAAACATAAATACAATTTAATACAACGATCATTATTATTACAGCGCCCTTGAGGTGATTTTGCACAAAAACGGCGATATACAAGTCATCCAATTATTATTATTATTATTATGAGTGAGGGATAAAATTCATTAACTTCAAAGGATCTCGTCCTAGATACAGCTGGTCTAAATTAGAGAATTTTTAGATTTGTATTTTTTTCTAATTTTTAATTTTCTGCATTTTTAGTGATTGTATCGGGGTTTTACTTGGAAATCAAAAATGTTGTGAATTACCTACCGAGGGTTCTAACATCAATAAGCCCAAGCCTTTACCTCAAAAGGAATCCGTGGGGACAAACAGAACATGAAAAATTTGCGTAATTTTTAAGAATAGCTGTATCTCGGACGCTATGAAGTCCACGGAGACTTTTCTGATTTTCGAATTGTAGAAAACTTAGTCTACTTTAAAAAAGTACAGAATAGGCTTCGCTGAAAAATTTATCCTTCGGATTGGAAGAAACTTTTTTTTTAATTTGAAACACATCTAGAAATCTACCGAGGTCTAAAACTTGTATTTTTCATAAGGCTTTCGTCATTTACAACGTAGCAAAATAGGAAGTTTTAGATTACTATGCTATTATTTGTTCCTCAGCTTTGCTGCGGCTTGAGCTAAGCTATGTTTTTTATTATTATTTTCTTTTTTACATATTACAATTTATTTTAGTTTTGTCGACTACCATACTAGACTCATTTTAATAGCCTGAATTATTTGTTTTATAGCGAGGTAGGTACCTATTTAACTTTTATTTCCTCGTTTTCATTCCGCCTCCCAAAGGAACTACAATAGTTCCATTGCCTAAGGGCTGATAACTTTGAATTATTATTAACGAATAAAATTGCGTCAGAATTGTATTGCTTTCAGTACTAATCATTCTTAACTCTACCATCCAATATTTTACCACATCTATACCTTCGGCACTCGAATAAAAAAATCGTGAATGGAAAAAAAAATTGTTCCTTTGTAAAATTGTTTTATAATATCATTACGTTTTCTGATGACTATAGGAAGAATGGTTAAGTTTTAAAGAAACCTAAAACATTTTAGAATAACGAAATAGTGAATGACACGCACATCGCACAGTCCTTGCCACGAACGAGCAAGCTGTTAATGAAATTGAAAGTGGCCTACATCGAGAGCTTATGTAACTCTGGCTATGTAATGTTTATCTAATAAGCTGAACACGATCACAATGTGTCTCGTAAACAAAGATCAAAAATCTTGTAATATGGGGTAATGGTAGGCTATAGGTAGGTACTAAGCTCAGGAATATAACAAGTAAGTCTCCAATATCTTCTTCACATCACGAGGGGTGTATAATACAAATGATTATTCAACTAAAATTCCATGAGAAGATTAGTGGAAGATAAAAATAGATAGATTGCTAAAAAAGTTCCACACCTTTTCATAATAACTGCAATGAGAAAAAAACTCTGATAATAGCCAACCTCTGATAGGATATGTCATAAGAAGAAAATGAAAATTGTTTACCCCATGTTTTGAAAATTAATCAATCTGATCGCTTCGTTTAAAAAAAAGATTTACATGAATCAAATGCCAATATAATTACATTTAATATTTCTACAGACTTACAATTAAGAACAACTTTTCCGAGTGTAATGATTTATTTATCATTTGATATTGTTTTAAGCTGTAATAGCTGATCTAATGAGCTGACCACTAAGGCGACATAGATTAAAACTTTTACTCCATTAATGTTTTAAACCCTTAAATTCTTCACACGAACATAATATTATGTTCATGTTCATAAATTACAGCCATTTTACAGAAAGGTGGGGCTCGTGTCCCACACAAACCCCCTCCCCAACCCCCAACCACAAATCCCTCTCCCAATCTACAACCGCCCCTCACTAAAAGTTCCCAGCTCAACAGAATTTCTAGACAGGTAAACAACAGAAAAGCTGTGAACTGTACTGGGTCTTTATCGTACCTACCTTACTGTAACTCCCTTAAAAATGATATTCTTATTTACCTATCATTATTATATATATATTATTGTCAAATAAATGTTTTTTTTTTATATATTATTAGTTATATGTTTTAACTGAACAAGCAAGCAATACTTACAGATATCAATGTCTGATATCTGTTGAAATTATATAAACATGGTGTAACAGTATATTTCCGTGACTTGTCAGCGAAATTTATTGTTATTTGAACACCAAATGTTGAGCAGAGTCTACAGATTATCGATAAACCAACAAAACATTTCTGTATTTCTAGAAATTAGCTTGATAATCCGTTATTAAAAATTTTCACCAGAAATAATACTCAAATTTCAACATCAATAATAGTTGTTGAAATAATGTAGTGATTGCATGAGGTTCTGTAATACGGTGTGATGTTATATTGCGACAAGGAATAAAGTAAACTAATCTAATAATTGAATGCCAATAAAAAGGTATAAAGTAACCTAACGTTTTACTTTAATGCCAATTACAAGGAATAAAGTTAATTAACCTAATAATTAAATAATAAAAAAAGGAATAAAATAACTTATTTATTTAATGCCAATTACAAGGAATAAAACAATTTAACCTAATAATTTGATACCATTAAAAGGGAATAAATTAACCTAACCTAATAATTTAATGCCAATAACAAAGAATAAAGTAACCTAACCTAATAATTTAATGTTAATAATCAGGTTCTAGCATACCTATATTTCACAGTTTTGGTACCTACTTAATCAAATTATCATAATTAGCGTTGTGGTGCTCATTTATTATTTTTGGTATCCAAAAATAAAAAAGATTACCGGTTACATTAATTATCGTAAGCATAGTGGTAAAATTTAAAATAATCCCCACTTTCAGTGACCAAATGTATCCAAGATGAAGTATAAAAACTGGGTCACTTTAGAGCACTTCTCCTTGAATCTTATCCTACATCGTGTTTTGAATCTGATTTGATACTATGAAATATCTGAAAGCTTCCTGTACTTATTCATTTCCGATAACCGTTAAATTTTCGTTATGGGATAGTAAAATCTATGGTGTTCCAAATATCTCAGCAAGGAAACTTTTGCGTGGAAAAGATAACCAGTAAAAGGTTTTCCAGGAAAATGCAATTAGTGTCTCTGTTACATTAAAGGAAGGAAAAGAATCCTAAAATAAGCTACGGGATTTTGAAAAGGGTATTTTCAATCAAAGAATTTCCTTTGGTAGCTAATTTTTAAAGTATAACAAATCTCTGTGTAATTGATTACTGACCATGAATGATAACATTTTTGAAGTTGTATATTTTCAAATGGCATCTAATTCTTCCCCGTGAGTATTAGTAGCGAAATATAAAAAGAAACAAAGAAATATATTCCAAAAAAAATTGATAGCTATTTTAAAGCCATACAAACTTTCTCTCCCTTTTTTGTTTTGTTGTTTTGTCTAATTGTTATAATTCTTATTTTTACAAATATTTAAATATACTATGTAATACATTATTATTTAACCCTTCAGACTTTATATATAGGGTTTTCCAATAAGAGGTGTTATTTTGATATTCAATCGTAAAAGATCAATGGTTTCGTTGCTTGTGTGGTACGTAGCGCCGTCTTGTTGAAAGTAAACGTTGTCCAAATCAATACCATCCAATTCCGGCCATAAAAAAACATTAATCATCTCTCGACAGCGCAATACATTCACCGTAACTGTTGCTCCAGCCTCATTTTCGAAAAAGTAAGGTCCAATGACTCCGCCGGACCATAAACCGCACAAAACAGTCACACGTTGAGGATAGAGAGGCTTTTAAACAATAACTCTTGGGTTTTCCGAGCCCCAGATGCGACAATTTCGCTTGTTGACGAAGCCACCGAGGTGGAAATGGGCCTCATCACTCAAGATGATTCGCATTTGATTCACTCAAGTGAATTTTAATAATTTCAATGCTTTGTTGAAGCGTGTATCGTTCCATTTTTATTAATGGCGTAGTTTTCGCTTGTCAAATGTTAAAAAATGACAGCTTCAAAAGTAACATCTACCGAAATAGCGGACTATTCAAAATAATACCTCTTATTGGAAAACCTGTATATTTTACCTACAAGTCCCAACAACACGGTGAAATTTCATTGAATTTCGGATTACTTCAGAGGTGTTTTAAATGTGCTATATATTTCTTCTTTTCATGTTGTCGTAAAAATGAATAATATTTTAGAAAATAAATAATATTTTCTTTGCAATGTTAGTGTTTGAAATGAACTTTGAAATTTGTAAATAATAATATTTTAATATAAAACGTGAAAATTTCTAAAAAAACTTTTCGAAACATTTTGACTCGAAACGTCCATAATTTGAAAGAATTCGATATTTAAAAACGCGTTCCTTTTGTGTAGGGAATTAATAAGAAAACTTTCAATTCTATTCTTATGCCGTTTATAAAATAAATATTTTTTTTACTTTCAACTGTCAATGAAAAATTTATGCCAATATGTAATTATACACTCGGACATTTTTTAAAGATTTTATCCACGTAATCAAGTATAAATATTTGAAACAAACTGAGAGGATTAAGTATTTTTCTTTCCAATAACGAACAAACCACATATTATCTATATTAATTATAGAAAAAATATTAAAAATAATTTTATATTGTTTGGTTCCCCTGGTGGAATCTGTCCTTCAGAGGCTTGAGGGGTTAATTCAATTAAAACTACATGGTGTAGGTACGAGTATGTATGCAAAAGTTGCTGCCGGCTTCGCACGAGTTTCAATTCCCTTTCTTCGAAATCTCCTTTCTTATTTACAATATAATATGGCGAACTCTCCTATTTTTTGGCAACAATGTTAACATTTTCAAGGTTTATATTTCGTACATTTACATTACTGGAAATTCTAGGCAGAGTCAATGTAATGACACATCAGTTACCGTTGGAGATTTTTTAAAGAAACATTTAAACCAGTTCTCTACACCTAATTTTATATTATGTAAATACAAAATTAATTTTGCGTTACATTTTAATTAATCGCTCTAATACCTAGTTTTATTTTAGCGCTATTCATCACGGAGGGTGACCTCTACTGTGTGAACAGTTTGTAAATTCATTAAAGTAAAGGTTTAATATTAATAATACCTCAGGCCAGCTTTACTTTAGGCGAGCAACCACTTTCAGTAATGAACTAAAAACGCTAAACTAACACTTACTTGCTAATGATTTCCTATTGCAAAACCACACCCTACAGATATGCTGGCCATAACTCTGCCTTGTACAGTATGGGCTTGCCTTGTTACAGTATGGTCAGACGTAAGAGTTAGACTAATGTTTTGCACTGACAAAAGACATACTAATAAGTATGGTAACATCAATATCTTCACAACGATCCCTTAAACTACCTACATTTAATTTTTTTAACCATTTGACAACAACCTTTCAGCATGGATATTAAACTTAAAGGAGTGTAAGGAGAATATACAATGCAAATGTGAATGGTAGCAGAAGTCGGGGACGCCCGAGGAAGACATGGCACGACCAAGTGAATCAGATACTTGAGTCGGGCCATGTCAAGAGTCAGAACAATAGAAGAGTATGTATGAGACGATGTATGAATGTGAATGAGGCAAGGAATGTGTGCCAAGACCGAGTTGTTTGGCGGTCCGTCGTCTCTGCCTACCCCTGCGGGGAAACGGCGTGATGGTAAGTTAGTTAGTTAGTTAGTTAATACAGGGACATCCCTATATGTGAAATATTCCTGCGTAAAATTTTTCACGTTCAATAAATTTTTATTTTCAAAATTGGAACTGATTGTGGAAAACAAGCGAAAAAGTACATACGGATTTAATTTTTTAATAATAATTCTTTATTGAAATGTGTATGTCTTTCGTTTAAATTTTTGACAGATCTAAGTCTGAATCACTACCGCGATTTTTAAAGGATGTAGTACTAGCGATGTCCACTAGAAACGTAAATTTCCTCGCTCCATTGTTTTGATGGGTAACTAATTATCCTGAAGCAAATATTTTCAGCTTCACAAATCTTAAAATTATAATATCCTGTGATTTTACACGAGCTTAAAAAAATTTCATCTACCTTCATTTAATACAAATATTTTAATAATAACATTTCATAATCATGCTTAGTATATGACAATAAAAGAAGAAGACAAATCGTCCAAGAATTGTGACCATACCACTATGACATACTTATTAAACCTTGTGGATCATATTTGCGACAGTCGCGTATAAGATACGCCGTCAAAATATCATATGTGATACAGCTGCGTCTCTCAGGTTAAACCGTGATTAATAAAAATATGAATTTATTTTACTAAGGACAAAATTCAGAGACAATATTATTTTTAATGAAGCGTGTCTCTTTGTTTGTTTTTTTTAATTCACTAATAATGACAAAGAGACCGCCATCATTATTATATTGGGTATTATTGTATTCACATTCCCATTTTCACGATTCCTACTTACATTCGCTAAGTAAACATGCCGGCACTATCGGAATTTGAGCAAATTGAAAAACTTAATAACAAAAAAACATCCAAACAACGTAACAAAGAGTTGGAATGAGATGACTTTGGCATTAAATTTGCGTAAAAAACATCACTTGACGCTTTTTGTACAAAGGCTAAGGCCTTCAAAGTACGGCACGAGTACAAGTTCTAAAACGCAGGCTCTCAAACTTTTCAATAAAAAAGACAAATTAATGAAAAACAAGTGTATAATGGATAATGACTACATAGTGTTTAAAGCCCTACTCACGACCAGATTTGCAGAACAACTTGGAGGACAACATGTTGAACCACCAACCGAATTAGTATTAATTATTATTACGGTCCAACAAAGGGAATAATAATAATTAGGCTGCAGGTTTAGCCTACCAATTTACAGAACCCCAGCTTTATGTCTACCAAGTTGTCCTGCAAATCGGATAGTGAGTAGGGGTTTTAAACACCTTGTAGCCATTTTACATTACATACTTGTTTTTCATTAATTCCCCCCAGAAAACACTTAAAACACCGAATCGCAACCCATAAGTTGAGAATCCGTGTTCAAGAGATATATTGTACAAGGCGCCTTTTCATGAATAAAACAGTCTTTTTAGTGGCCCTTATAAAGAATGTAATTTTTTTATTATCATAAACAAAGTGCTCTTCAAAAGCCTTCAAAAGAAACCAGAACTAGAGTAATTTTCACAGTTATAAACAATTCCCGTCGCGTTGTTGTGACCTTCGAAGTTTAGACGGTCGTCTAATGTTCGTCAAAATAACGCGAGCAATAATTCAAAGGTGGTTTGTTTGCCGTGAGGAATTTAAACGGTTGTTAAAATCTCCACGCTTGTAAGGCTAAGGGGTAAGGAACGAGGGGCTAAGTTGGCTGAACAGTGATTAGTTATGGGAGTTTTCTGTGACGGGGTGAACTTGGCACGAAATCCCGCGCTATGTGGTTTAGCGGTTAAAAAGCTTTAACTGTTTTAATGGTTTTGACGGCTGTAACCATAGAATATCAATGGCTCTGACGTGTTGATTTACGTTATTTTATTGATTTTATAAGTCATAAATTTAAAAAAAACATTAGTTTACTGTTTTCTGTATTCGTTTTTTTTTTTCGGTTCACGTCCACCAACATGTCATAATAAAGTGAACACTTGTATGATAAATAGGCCAGGGATGTTAGCGAGATAATATTTTATTTTAATCTCATTTACAATCTCCCAAAATATACGAAAAATCAGTTGAACGAAACGGTACCAAAAAACACGAATATTTCTTTAATGACAACAGTAGGTGCATCGGCATTTACAGCGGGTTCGTCTACGAGTTTCTCAAATAGGGGAGGGGTTTGAATAAGGGAGGGATAATATTATTATTTAACCATCTCGATACACGCGACGAAAGACCTGAGAAAGGGAAGGTACGGGACTATGTTACCAATTGGACGATGACAATCATGTCATTAAACTTTCCATTTAACACGAAATAGCCATTGTAAATTTGCACGTAAATCGCGTTATCTTTTAAGACGTAAATAAGCACTCACCCATTTAGTATTCAGCGTCTATTGACGATAAAACTGTTTGCGCTTTGAGAAAATGTTTATATTTTGAAGGAAACTGTCCCCTCCAGCGTTTTAGGGTCATACATGACCGGGCGTCCATACTTTATAAAAGTATTTTCATCTTTTTTTTTCATGCGGAAATACGTAATTTTTTTGACGTTAGAAAGAGAAATAATTATTATTTCCAGTTTGCCTAAAAAATTTATACTGGATGCCATTAATAAAATCCTAAAAATAGCCAAAATGAATAATTCATATTTCGCGTCACTATCTTAACAATCAGTTTAAATTTAAAAATCATTTCTTATTTTTTTTATTACATGAAAGAGATAATAGTGAATATACAGTTTTTTTTAATTCCCCAAACAAAACGAACGTGTTTTTGAAATATCGAGTTCCCTCATTTTTTCTTTGATTGAAGTAAAAAATTAAGTGAAAATGTGGTTAGCGTTTTTCACAATATTTTTCACGTTTGATATTAAAATTTTATTGTTCAGAAGTAGTAATGTTTATTTTAAATACGTACACCGGAAAGATAATTTTATCTTATTTCTAAAACATTATTTGTTTTTAATTTTAAAATAAGATTATATATCGCATTTGAAATACACAGAAAACAAACCGAACAAAAGTGTTAAAAGTACTGAAGGGTTAATTTTGATGTCTTCTTATCAAAAATGTTTTGAAATATAAATGAGAACTTTTTTATTGACGCTCATCAAGAAAACAAATAATGATTTGATGAAGCGGGTATATTATAGAGATTGCTGTGTTTTAAAATCAAATAATGTGTTTGATAAAATGCTGAAAATATAATTCCTGGATATGAGATATAAATAAGCACTTCTAGTGGCTTCCAAAAAGAAAACTAAAATATGTTATTTGAAGGAGTGGCAATATTTTTTTGATAAACTGTCAATTTTGATATAACAAAATAATGATTTCGCAAATATGCTGAAAATAATATTTATAGACATGAAATATAAATAAATCTTTTGAAGCGTCTTTTAACAACTTTTTTTGAGAAATAACCTTACTATTTTGGTCACAAACCATTCATTTTCATATTATGAAAATGACTTATATTATTTCAAACACGTATGCTTAAAATATTTAATTAATTTTTATGATATTTACATCGATGGATTAAAGTAGCGTGTTTTATTTAATTCAGGTTTTTTGTTCACAATATTAAAAACCAAGTAGAATATTTGTGTGGGAAAACCAAGAAGATGAAAATGATTGTCTCAGCAAGTTGATTTATTTATGAAATACTAGCGCAGACCCGTGAAAGATTATAGGATATCATAATTTCGGATTTCTGATTCTTAAACGTATTTATTTATACAATTAAATTATACAGAAAATTAATTATGGTACCTACTAATATTGTTGTTGTTGTTTATTTGTATTAAAATGTAAAAATAGTATTTTAATTAACGCCGATTTATCGGCACTGAACTGAAAAATATTTTCCTCAAAAAATATATTGTCAATTTTATTTATACATACCAAGAATATGTTTTTTTTTTGTTAACAGAGATCGAATTTATATTTCGAATGAATACCGTTAGTAAGTATGAAAAACTAACGAAATCGATAAAATTTAAAACAAAAGAAATGCACATTTCATATATAGAACTAATAACAAATTAATTAAGTTAAAATGATTTTCCGATTAAAGAAAGGTACCTACTTTGTTGCTTGTCTGAATTCTTCAAACAATCAGTTCCGATTTTTAAAATGACACTTAATTTAATAAAAAATTCTAAACGCACAAGCTAGTATTTTAGTCATTCTATTTTATCCCGAGGAGAGTCCAGAATGCCTTCGCTGAAATATCTTTATGAAGAAATTGATATAATTTGAATGTATTTTAACATTTATTTGATTGTTGGGACTAGTAAAAAGGCAATAAGAATAATGAGAAAGGGCAGTATAAAAAGAGAAAAAAACAAGATATAGTGAACAATGGCGAAAACTGTTTTTCGAGATATTCTTAACCAGAGAGATGTCAAAAATGTATCCCATCAAATCTATTATTTAAAAAAAAAATAATAATATTACTCTTAATGATTTTCTGAAGAAACTTGGTTTAAACTCAATTCAACTTATGTTGAGTGACTCCATCAAAATGATTGCATTCAAATGGCTGAAATGGTAGGTTCGTGCGACGTAATACTACGATCAAATTATACTGAAAGCGTTTCAGAGCAATGTTATGGTCGCTGATATTTCACGGACTCAATCAATCAAGTGGAAGATTTAAAAAACAAATGGAATAATCAATACCTGCCGTTTGCAGTCCACAGGGAATAAAAGCGGAGCATTGAATGCAAAATAGTTAAAATAGTGTAATGAAAATGTTGTAATTACTTGAAATGTTTTTTGTTTGTTTCCAAAGCATGCTTTGAAAATTTGATGGACACTGAACGAATTCCGAGTAATAGTAAATCTAAAATTGAATTACTCGTTAAAACACATTGTTGTTCATTCGCTCTACATGCCCAAACCATCTAAGCGTCCCTTTTTTAATCTTACTCACTATGCTTACATCGCAAATGACCCAAATGTGAATGGCAGAAGAAGTCGGGGAAGCCCGCTCAAGTACTATATTGACTTGATCGTGCCATGTCAAGAGTCACAATAAAATAAAAGTATTTATGAATGTGAATGAGGCAAGGAATGTGTAACAAGTCAGAGTTGTCTGGCGGTCTGTCCTTTCTTTCTACCCCTGCGGGGAAACGGCGTGGTAGTTAGTTGGTTATGTTTTTTTAATATATTGTCGTCAAATAGCCAAACGAACAAATTAATGACAAATTTACACCCGGAAAATTCTCACTGTCATTTTTTATTAAATATTTAATACAACTCAAAATAAATATTCTCGAGTAAAAAATAATAACTTCTTTATTCCGGCATAAATAATTATTTATTATTATTACATGTAATTATTTTTTGTGTTCGAAACACTGAATAGATAATAATATAAGTACCTACTCTTTTTAATAACGATTAAAAACAACATAAAATAGATAATGCCTGTTGTTGTCTTCCTATGTTTGTTTACTATTAAATATTTGAATTTAACTATTTGTGTTATGTGAAACATTTAGTGTCAATATTTACTAGTGAAAACCCTTGAAAAATTACGTCAGTAAATTTGTCAAATTTGGAAAAAGTCAGTAAATTTGAAAATTGTGACATATATCCAATGACATTATAAAATACAGATCATCTTATGTTCTTATCAATCGAACAAAAATGTTCATCGCTTATGAACAGTATTACCATTCGAAGAATAAATACATTTATGATCCGGCCGATAAAGTATGTCCACTGGACTTAATTCAGTGAAACCACGCGCATTGTCTCAGTAACGTGTCTTCACTCGTGATTATTAATTCATCTGAGCAACTTTCAAGCATTTGAACAAAATTATAAATTTTCAAATAAAGAGTAATTGTTAATTAATAAAATTATATGGTACCTACTTCATCGCTTGTCTGGTATAAGTTTCAACAATTTCAAGTTCCAGTTTTGAAAATTTAAAGTTGCGCATTCATCACTTTTTTGTTAAAGAAAAAACTAAATACATTTAATATCAATGGACTACTTTTATTAGATGTGTAAAAATTTATTTTCATTAAAATAACACTTTTTTGTTTTAAGAAGACGTTACTAACTACTTTATGTGGGAAATGATATCAGTACATGCCCTTATTATAAACTATGACGGATAATTCATGAGTCAGGGGTACTTGCATGGAGAAAAATCAATAGGGGTGAGAACACAACCCGAGGGTGTTTGAATAAGAATTAAGTTATCAAGAAGTTTATGCGAGGTATGAAGTTATCAAGTTATCCTTGTCAAAGTTTACACACGTTAAACCTTCTTCAGTCAAGTGACGATTATTGGAAATTTTCTCAATAAATTCAAGCAAACTTTCTGAACGAATTTTTGGTATTGATCGAACGAATCTATGACAGAACTGAATAAGAGCTTGAGTAAACAACTCCAGTCGTAGAAAAATATACAGTAATTTTTCGTATTGGCTAGGTGACTTACTCTATACGAAAATAACAAGATATCAATCGCTTTCTTTCAAAGATTTACGTCGAAAAAGTAATACTAAACTAATTGAATGGCGTGGCTATCGTTGATCTTGAAAACAAATATGATTTATTGGAGATAAATGTTAGGTAGATTTAATTTTAAAAAAATCTAGTTAAAAGAGTTAGAAAAATGAAGAGTGAAAATAAGTTACATTACTTAAATAAAACAGAACCATTAAACAGGTATTAATTTAATATACATACGGAGAAAAATGAGAATGGCTGATATATTGAAATCCTGTTAAAACGTGACTGCCCGCCATTTTAAACTGTCAGTACATTTTATCTTTATTTTTATTTCTAATATGGTTTCTATAATAATATGAATTTTTAATTTTTTTTTACCATAACAATTTCCTTTTCCCTTATGTTTTATTATTGTTCTACAAAATATTATTTTGTTATTCTTACATAAATCATGTACGACTAAAATAATACGGGCTTGAGCCTAGTATGGTTGTTGAGAAAATCACCAAAATTGTAACAAAAAAATAAAAATATAACATTCAGAATATATCTGAAGACGTGTTCACATAACTGCGCTTATCTTAATAATTTTAAAGACGAAATACGAAAATATCAGAATTTTAATGAACACTTGTTCCGACATCTTCATGACATATTCGTGTTTTACCGACAGTTTGTTAAGAAACCTGTCGATTCATTCTTTAAAGGCCTGCAATCCTATTTTTAAGAGGAATACGAATAATTTGACCAGATTGTTAATAAATTAACAATATTTTATATCAGAAAGTTTTCTCCGTATATGACTTATCATTTTTACTTGTAGTTGTCGTGAACAATGAATTGGTTCAGATTTGGGATATTGTTAAATTTTAAAGATATAAAAATACGTTATTACTATCCAGATTTGTCCAACAAATAAAATAAAATATTATTTGACAGAATTAGGTAGACTGGCTCGAAAAAAATGGTTTCAATTATTATGTAAGTATGTATTTTTATTATTCCAGTAAAAGGATTAAAAATGCATTTTCACGTTCCTTTCGTTAAATACATCGATTACGTAATAATAATAAGACTGACGTGTAAAGACTTCAGATCTAAAATACTAACAATTTTCCAAAACAGTAATATAAACAGAACAACGCATTTTATTACGTTGACCTTATTACGTCACAATCAAAAACAGGTCAATCAGATGGGGTTGTCATTTGGAATGAGGTTAATACAATGAAATTTTCGTTTCATCACTTGATTTGGGTTAGATAAACTTTATACGTTCTATGCACATAGTTTCCGTCATTCTTAGGTGATCAATAATTCCAGTCATTTTTTTAGCATTTGAATGTCCCGATCGTTCGTTCAAATAAATAATATTGCGTGCCCAACGCATACTGTCATGAATATTGGTGAATTCTAATTCAGTTTTTAAAAAAGGAACTTTTTACTGTTCGTGCGAGTCGTATATTAACTATGATCATTGTACGCGCACAGGTAGGAACTACGTGACGAATATTGTTGGTTAATTAACCAACTGTTTCACCCAACTCGTGGAAAAATTTCATAAAAACGCAATGATGTTTACATCAAAATGTAAACAAAAAGACGCACAATATTTAAGAAGATTTTAAGTAGGTAATTAATTCAAATTTATGTAATTAGCTAGTTATTATTCTACCCACTCCCTGATTATTTAGACTGCATATCAGAAAATGTATTATAATTTAAGAAAAAAAAATTAAAGTTTATACACTTTTTTTACTTTTCGATTTGGATTTATCGTGTATTTTAGATTTTATTAAAAAACAAACACAAATTGTCAATGAAAAAATGTGTGGTTATTACATTGTTATAAATAAAATCTATATAAATAAAAATGTAAATGTTAATTTGTCCAAAATCTTAAATCTCCGAAAGTTCTTCACCGATTGCTTTGAAAGTTTGACACAACGTTGCATTCGAATACGTGTGTGTTTTTATATTCTATATTAAATAGACTTCACCTGTGACAATTAAAACCATGCATTTTTGAAAAACAGCACCATTTGTTGTAGGTAAAAGTAAAATGTGTTATTATTTCTCTATCAGACATACTGAGCCACAGCAACGCATGGTGGGGTACAGCTAGTTAATAAATTAAAACGTTTGTCATTTTAACCACAAGGTGGATATGTAAGAACGATTTGGTTTTCTAGATAGCCTAAAAAAATAACACATCAAATTTGTTCGATAATTATAACATCACTGTGTGGTATCATTTTAATTTAAATAAAATTAATAACTATATAAACACCACTATTTAATAAAAAGGATCGACTTGTTTCAAAACCAATGGTTTCTTTGTCAGAATAAAAGTGTATGAATATATATAAAAATTATGTAGATTTAAATTAATTTCATATTATTGTAGAAAGTAAAGACTTTGAGGTTTGTCATATTTAATCAAAATAAAACGCTTATTTTGTGTAAAAAATAATTTATTTACCGACCGGTTTCGCTTTGCTCAAGCATCATCAGGGTACAAATACAGTACTATTATTAATTTTATTAACATTAAATTTTCTTTTACGGTAAAAGTATATAATAATGAAAGAGAGGGATGAATTTCAATAAGATTGCATAAACAAAGCATAACTTAATTAAGTTACCATACGATGGTATTTCCAGGCTGTGGCAGAGCTAGTTCATATGACAATACGTAGTGGAGCGTGACGGCTTGCAAGCCATTTCCTGCGATTAGTTTGTATGGGGTGCAAAAAACTTGTAAGGAATTCCACCGCTTTACATCATAGTTATACGTTAGTAGGCCATGGTCAGGGAAATGTCATTTGTTTGAGGTTATTTATTCAAAAACGAAATGAAACTCGATTTCTATCTGGCCAATCTTGATAAAAATAATATAAAATAAGTTTCTAAGGTTTTTATATCTTTTATCCCTGGTTAAACCCGTCAGCCTCCTTACCTGGAAAACTGGGTATTAATAGCCTTGCCCACAGATGAAAAACTGCTTATATGCTGATGCCTATAACCTCTTGAATAGCCAAATCAGCAATATAGAAATATTAGGAAAAAAATGCCATTTACGTCCCTGACGATTTTACAAAAGCGCGCGTGCACAGATCTTTCTTCGTTCCGAGATACAAAACAAATAAAAAATTATTATATAAATTTGGGAGGAGGATTTGGGTACCATTCATTGGATAACCAACATCTCTGCCATAGGTCACCCCAAGTGTTACGCTATGTTTGGTGATTTAGGAGGGGTGTCCGGGTTCATGGGGTGAGGATTGTCTAGGTCTTGGCGGCAGATGCGTCTGCCCGCCTACTACCGATTTGGACTGGTTGAGGGAGATGTTTGTATCTCTCCAGCAAGAACCGCTCGACCCATCGCCTTTTATCGCAGAGATAGGGATGAATTCAAACGTCCGTCAGTTCTGGACACACCCAGATTATTACCCACCCCTCGGTGCTCATCAAAATGACAATTCGACAAACCTTTAAAATGTGTTAAAAAGTCTTGAAAAGTGATGAAACAAAATAATAAGTTAAATAGGTCACGTAGGTTAGTTTTAAATGCTAGTGCCTTTTAATGCCTTTTTAAAGATGTGTTGAATTGTTTTTGTGCTATGGAGCTGGCACAATAAGTGCGTAAACTTTGGGGTTGGGTGTTTCAAATTCCGTCACATTTTATTAATAGACGATGAGCGCATTTTTTTTACTTGTAAACTGTCCCCGTTTCCCGTCCCGTTTCAGTTTTTGAATCAATCGGGCGATGCGACAAAAAACCAATTCACGAACGCTGGATTAATATACAAACACTGACGTAAGACTAGATCTGATAGGAATTATCGATATAATGAAATAGGTTATACGTAGAATAAATATTTTTATACAATTATCTTTACTCAATCTCTGCCGACGCGACGTGAGGTCAGGAAATACTGACGTTAAGTCAAAAAATTACGCACTTGTAAATATTTACATAACGGAACCTTGTTGACATCCCTGTAATTATTGTAATACTCCAATGTAAACAAGCGAAAAATATTTTGGGATGTTTAAACATGACCTCAATGGCAAAGGTAACCCCTGAAGGGTTTGTGTACAATACATTTTAGGGATACAATCGTACAGTATACATATCCTTGTTTGACAATTTCACGCTTAAAAAATTAAAACTTTTACTCCGAATTCTAGTATTAATTTCATTGATTATCTTTTAATAACCGATTGTTACCCATTAATCTCAATATATTTTTATTCCCCTACTTACAAAATAATAAAACAATAAAACTATTCTACCTCCCACAGAATTCAACCATTATTGTCTTTCTATGCAAGTGTTATGGAAAATCAATAGCGAAATCAAAAAGGCGGAGACCAGAATAGAAACCAATGGAATCATGTAGTGGTCGTGGAATAATACTTACACTAGTCCAATACCTATATTACCACAATACCTGTACATTGTAGAAGTGTAGATCGTCACAACCCCGAGGCTTTACACGATTTTACAGTCAGTAGACTAGAATTAAGTGCCTACGTACTGATACAGTACACAATTCATTTATATATTATTTATGCAATTTCAATTTTCAGGAATCTTGCTGAAATTATCATGCAATTTTTTTTTTATTTGGGAATTACTATTTCTTATGTATTTGATTATTTTACTCCCAGCTGGGCTCACATGTTCATTTTTTTAAGGACAAAGAATCTGTAAATGTGGACAACAACATAAATACAAAATATTTTACAATCCACATGGAGAAAAATGAGTACTTCTAATTTATTAAGAAACTCTTCATATTATTGGTAATCCGGGTAAAAACGGTATTGCAGGCTGTTTGCTGATGAACTTTTAGTAAATTCTTAATAATATCGGAACAAGTGTTAATACACCTGGGTATGTCTTAATACTATATATATCGACGAAATACGAAAATGTTAGGATTTTATAAACATCTGTTCCGACGTCACGACAATGCATTGGCACTTTACTAAAATTTTACCAGGAAACTTATAAATTCATTTGTTTAGGGTCTGAAATTCTTTTTTAACTGGATTACGAATAATTTGAAGAGATTCTTAATAAATAAGCAATATTTTTTCTCGGTGCAAGAGCGAATAATATTCAATTAGTAATTAAAAAACATTTATTATATATTGTAGTGAAATACGACTGGAAATGCCACTGAAGAGATAAGCCGGTATAAATGTTTTGCTGTTGTGTCTGTGTGCCCGAAGTTAACTTATTTATCTAAAATTGACTTTGTCGAAAATTAATGAAAAATTTCCAAAAACAGAAATTCTTTCTTTTACAGCGAATCAATTTCATAGACCTGGTTGGGGTCTAGGAGTCAGTCGTCTTGTCTAAATAAATTGGCAACTTAAGTTTCTTTCAAATCAATTTTCAGTGAATCTAATTTTTTTTCTCCATATCGTTTTTTCGAGTTAAATTAAGCTATTTCAACAACGTAGGTATGATGGATTAAAGAACTTTTATATCCTATGAAATTGATGTTCCAAAGTTATAAAGAAAAAAATTTGAATTTGACAATCGTCTAGTACTTATTTGTAATCCTTGTATACTATTACATTGTTGTGTTTATTTGTATGGTAACAGAAATCGTAAAAAGAAAATAGATGTTAAAATTATGGCAACACATAGAGGTCAACATAACAATGTTGACGGAGAAGTCAAAATGTTGACAATAACGTACGTAGAGTTCAATATGTTGACATAATATATGAAGATATTATCATATTGACTGAGACGAAGATGCTAACAGGTTGACATAGACCAAGAATCCAAAATGTTGACAAAAATATACACGTCAAAATGTTAACACGTTGACATTGCCATAGAGGTCAACATTATTAAACCTTCCTGTTTTTCATCCATGGTGGTTTTTACAAAATTGTTAACACGCAACTATATAATGATAGTTAATTAATCAATACCAATGTCTTCATTATTGATACATGATAAACAAAAATATTTACCCGATCAATAGATAAGTGTCAATGTGCACATAATATACATGTATATGTACCATGAAGTCAATCATTAGATATGTGTCAATCACATAATATACATGTATGTGTACCATTAAATAATGAAAATGAAGGAAACAGTCTATAAATAAAATACAGCTTTAACTCACACAGACTTCGTAAAGTATTGTTGCGCAAGGGATGTGGGTAGATTGGATGCGAATTATTAAGGTTTCTGATACAATTATTCGTCTGGAGTAGCATTTCTCCGTAATTGCCACGCTCGTACTTGTTTGCAGAAGGCAGACGAAGCCTCATTATAACGATAAAAGAACTGAAAGCGGAGATACACTTTTCAGGAGAAGTATTACTGAAAATAGATCTGAAACAATTTCTTCCGAATGTAAGTTAATATCATTATAATGATCAATCAAATAAGATACTTTGTAGCAAATACAAATATGTATGAATATAAATATGTATGAATATTTTATGTAATATAAATAAATGGTGGTATTGTGGTTTAGAAAACCCTATGTGAGAGTCAAATAAAACATTTAAAAACACAATTTGAGCACACTTTTTAAAGTAACATAGAATTTATTTTGTAGAGCTGAAACAGAGTAGGTATTGTTAAATATGTGATAAATCCATGTGAAACTTGTAGATATTCTAATTACGTATTAAATAAATTTAATTCGATTGTACAGAATGCAAATGGCTGATTATTGGTGACACTATAATCCTTTGAATCCTTTGGTATTATGATGTCACAATATATTTGGTCAGGTCAGGTATGTTGAATAGAAAAGAAACTTCGTTTATGACATGAGAGTGAATAACTAAAAACATAAAATATGTATGAATTCTCTACAGGAACAATCATGGAATAATCTATTTATTTCCAGAATATTTGCTATGATTCTCTGGGATGATTGTATTTAAATATGAATTACATTAAATTAGAAGAAAGGAACATAAGTTTTAAGTTTCCTAAGGTTTGTGACACTTTAAATAGACCTAAGATTAAGCTTTCACAAAGTACGTGAACGTGAGATATCGTGTGTAACCTTTCGTAAAATTACCGAAATACGTGATGTTCAACACATCTATAAGATGTTTGAACTATTTTCAAGAAAAATACGTGAGATTTAATATAGTATTTGCGCCTAGTTTACCAGCAGTGTTCGGTGTTTGCCATTGCGGCTATTAGCTCTGTGAGGCCTGCGCCCGGTCGACTTAACTTGGTGAGATTTCTAGATCAGTTTGCTTGCAATAAGGGTGTGTGTTGTAAGCTTGGCGGACTCACCTGACGGCGTGACAAAGGAAGCGAAGGTTCCGGTGGTGTTTCTACACCGTACGTTAGAACGGAGGGTGTTGTTGGGTTTGGTTTAAAGCGAGTACAGTGGACACTTCAGGACACGTAGCGACGCCGGGGAGAAGGCTGTGTGACTGGCGCGCGCGGCTGATGCTAGGTGGGGGGCGGGGGTGGTTTAAGGTTGTGTTGTGTGGCTGGCTAGCAGGGGGGGGGATGCCGGCTCAGGCGCGGCCGCAGGGGGGAGGGATTCACGTTCCTCGGGAAATACGTAGAAAGTCAAATGCCACGTAATGAATGCCTTTTCAAGACTTTTGAGGATGAATGCCTTCGGAAAACGTTTTATAAATATTGCGAAATAATGTCATCTCACTCAAAGTCTCAATTACTTGCGTATCGATTGCAAAATATTAATACGCCCGATTAAACACGCATTGTTTTCTGAAATACTATTTGTATAACTTAGAATTTAAACAATTTTATTTAATACCATAGTAAAAAAAGAATTACCCACGAATTTAAATATGTAGCTACTTTTATAAACCAAACATTGTGTATTAGTTTCATAAATGCATTAGGAAAATTATTCCATACGCACAAAAATTGTTTGTTTTCAAAACGTTCTTTTTAAATGTTGTTGAGATGAACATTGTGTTTTTAAAACGACCTTCTGTTTACATTATATCGATAATAAAACTACATATATTTTTTAAAATAAAAACAAGTAATTCAAGAAGAGAGTCACTCATAGTCAGTCCATGTTTGCTTAGATCAACAGCACAAAGCGCATTTTAGTGTAAAGCTTTTGTTTGTTTTCCTCTCATGAACCTCCCGGTGACATCATCACGTGTTAAAGGAAAGGCGGCCATCTTGGCCATGCGCAGTGCAGCGGCGTCCCGCTATATCCGGTGCTAGCCTCCTTCCCTAGAATATTCTATCGAAACTATTAATGTGTAGAGTTGGAGTAGCTACCCTGGCACGCACGGATATCATACCGAATATTATAATATTGCACTAGTACAAATCTAATGTACTAACTACGCTTAATATTTGATATACTTCACATAGTTTCAAACGTGTGTCGTGCTTTGAGATAGAAATAAAGATAAATAAATTATTGTTTTTAGTAAAGAAAATTTTGAAATAATGTGAACAGAAGTAATTATATAGATATAAATACATTTATTTAAATTTCGATTGAATGAACAAATCAATTAATGAAATGGAATCTTGGAAGTGGAAATTAACCCACTTCACGAGATCCGATCGAGCTAAAACTTGGCAGATCGACTCGTTGTCATGATAATGCTTTTGGTGACCCTCGTGCACACACACGCGCTCACGGACGCATTTTTCTGAAAACGGAAGACATTCTATTTAAAAAATTACAGCAATTAATTTACGAAATACATTTTGGTACTACCCAATTAGGATTTGACTTAGGAGTTAGCGGTGTCGACTCCAGCCCCGGAGAGGAAGGTTCAACTCTCAGTTGAACCAAAAAAAAAATTTGAATTGGCTTATAACCAGTCAAACAGGTGGCGCATATGAGTCGAAAATTGAAAATGAATTAATATAATAAAAACACATTGTTTTTTACGGGATATTTTTTAATCATTGAATGTAATATTAGCAGCTCTCAAATAAAGATGTGAAACAGAAGAATTAGAAATTTCAAAGATTCTGTGGCATCTGGAATTTGAACCCAGGACCTTGCCTTGCCGGGGTAGTGCTCCGGCCACTGAGCTAATCGATCAAATCAACTTAAATCATATTTAACTATACCATACATCGACTAATTGCTACTAACATTATCTTCATTTTCCATACCATATAATATTATTGTTTTTGAGGTTTTATTCAATAAGTTAATCCAATGTAAAAGTATTGAATATTTACCTTTTTTTTTCAGTAACATTCCAAACAAAATATTGAATTCTATGAGTCTCTTCTGGACATATAATTTACCAAGCATAGCAAAATCTTGTTTTAACTCGACCATTTGGCATATAATTTCCCTTAAATTCGTTTGTTACGTTCCGGTTCCGTAATAATATGGTGGCCTTGTTCGATGTGCCAGAGCTCTGTGTGATCGTGATTTCTACTACGAGCTGTCAAATTAGAATAATCAATATTATGTATGGTAGTTACCTGCCTGAAGAAAATTAGAAACAAGAACTGTCTATGAGGTGGTTGACATTTCTTTGAACAAATTGTACAATTCCTTAATAGAAATAAAAAAATATATATATTATTCAAAATGTTTACGGTTTGTAATTAAGTGGGTAGGAATTTATTTAAGTCCCTACATTAAAATCTTATCATTTCAGAGGAAATTTTGGTTTCAATTTATTTTAATATTATTGAGTTTTATGTTCTAATCGGCATGAGAAACGTTTTAAAATTAAAATTAAAAATCTGTTTTTCTATCCTCGTAAGAATTCACTACTAGGTGAAAATCGCGTACGCGCGTATATTAAAAAAATATGATAAATTCTCTCATGTGAAAGAGAGTGAAAAACAGCGGTATGAGAGGTAAAGAAGTAAAATACAAAGTTTTACCGACACCATGGCATGGGTAAATCAAGTTTTTTTGGAATATGCTCATTTAAACAAAATTTGAAAATAGATTGAACTTTTATTTCTCCATATTTTAAAACGATGAAAAATGTTACTTAACCCCTCAAGCATTTACAAAATAATTTCAAGTCATCAAATATTTCAGCCTGGTATTAAATTTCAAATTGATTCCCTGTTTTTTTCGTAACCTAACATAAAATAAAATTTTTGAAAGCCGATGAAAGATTCTTTCAAAGAGAGAGACGCAATAAAAAAATGGAACAAAAACATAGTTAAAGTTGTTACAATAGCTTAAAGATGGTTTGATCTATATTTACCATTTTAAACGAAACTAAAAAATTCATTTAATTAGACAAAAGTAATATCAAGATTACTGTCACTTATTTCTTTTTCGTTTTATACGAAAATAATAATTTTTTTTTTAAACCCAAGACTTGTAAGAAAGTTTGTCTTTCTTTTAAAACAAAAAAAAATACATATGTCTGACCTAAATAGAAAAGGAGACATATCGAGATTTATGAGGACGTGGCCTCCGGTGGCAGATAAAGCACTACCTGGTTAAGGGTGAAAGCCAGACATACAAAATATGAATTATTGATTATTATTTCATATTTACCATTGAAGAATTTCTACATATAACTCTTCTAAATTATAAAGGATATTTTACTTTGTCTATACCTAACCTAACATTATTTACGGTAAATGTATCAAATTTGATTGTTTTTAAGACATTTTTTGTGCTATAATATACTTAGTACAATCTGGGGATGGATTCAATTAGGACCAATGCTTTTAAACGTTTCCCTTTACTTTAAATAAGCATAAAAATGCATTTTATGTTCCAATTCTCATATTTATATTTATAAACAGGGGTGACAGTTTTTTGTAAAATGTTAAGTGGCCCCGCCTTGGCCGAAGAGATAAGTGAAAACGTGTTCAGCTGAGGGAGAAATGCCACTAAAATATTTGTCAAACTTTTCACCCTTCAATTCGTCATTTGATCGATGGAAGATTTTATTTGCGAAAAAAATTGGTAGATGTGACAATGTGACACGTTTGCAGAAGGCTGAAGTAGAGTAATATTGGTCAATTCTAAATTCATTAAAACATACAAATATGTGTTGATTATAGTGTTTTGTTTTTGGGGTATTATGCCGTGTTGCGCTACCTCCTTCTTTAGCCAACGTTTCGGACAGCATTGCAGTGTCCATCGTCAGGGCAGATGCAGGGCAGAAGGTAGCGCAACACGGCATAATACCCCAAAAACAAATCACTATAATACGTTTGGCCGTGAAAATCTCAAATCATACATGTGTTGATTACTTCACCTATATTTACCTTTTATTAGTCTATTTTTAATGATGATTTAATTTTATAATTTGGAATTATTGGTTTCAAAGCAGTTTTTTGTGTTTTTTGCCAAATCTTTGATTATATTCCTTGTTTAATTGTTTTATTTGAGTACCACAAAAGAGTCCCAACAACTCCCAACCGTCTGGAGACAGTGAGACTATGGCATCCCTTACTGCGGTACGCTGTGTAGGTTGGGAGGGGCAGGAAATGGGGAGGAGGTGAGGAGCGACGAAGGTGGGGGTTGGCTACTCGTATATGTAACCAAACAAAGCTATTTCAAGCGAATTTTCAATTCTGAATGTTAATTAAGTTTTTATTTTTTTCCCTTTACACACGAGTTTTAGACTCTTGTAAAGGTAAACATGTTAATTTTTATTGAAATAAGTTCTTAATATGTAAATTAAAATAATTATACTGTATTTTATAAAATAAATAAAAGAATTAATTAAAAATTAATTAAGTATAAATAGAATGGTGGCTTTCACCAGGGCGATACGGAGAGTATCTTCCACTCACGGCCAGATCGGTAGAGATTTGTTGAGGGAGACCTTTTGACCTCTCCAGCTGAACTCTCTCTCATCTTGCACCGCAGTGGTCTTGCACCGCAGTGGTCTTGCACCGCAGTGGTACTGCACCACAGTGGTCTTGCACCCCAGTGGTCTTGCACCGCAGTGGTCTTGAACCGCAGTGGTCTTGAACCGCAGTGGTCTTGAACCGCAGTGGTCTTGCACCGCAGTGGTCTTGCACCGCAGTGGTCTTGCACCGCAGTGGTCTTGAACCACAGTGGTCTTGAACCGCAGTGGTATTGCACCTCGGTGGTCTTGCACCGCAGTGGTCTTGAACCGCAGTGGTCTTGCACCGCAGTGGTCTTGCACCGCAGTGGTCTTGCACCGCAGTGGTCTTGAACCGCAGTGGTCTTGTACCGCAGTGGTCTTGCACCGCAGTGGTCTTGAACCGCAGTGGTCTTGCACCGCAGTGGTCTTGCACCGCAGTGGTCTTGCACCGCAGTGGTCTTGCACCGCAGTGGTCTTGAACCGCAGTGGTCTTGCACCGCAGTGGTCCTGCACCGCAGTGGTCTTGCACCGCAGTGGTCTTACACCGCAGTGGTCTTGCACCGCAGTGGTCTTGCACCGCAGTGGTCTTGCACCGCAGTGGTCCTGCACCGCAGTGGTCCTGCACCGCAGTGGTCCTGCACCGCAGTGGTCTTGCACTGCAGTGGTCTTGCACCGCAGTGGTCCCTCCTTTCCCTAAAAAAAAATCCTCCACACAGCATCTACAAAGATGACACAGGCCCTGAGGAAACCCACAAAATTATTAACACCAAACATATCTATAAGTTCACAAAATTTGTTTGCGCAGTGATGATTTCATGGAATTGGTGAATAAATAGAGTAGTTAGTATTGAGGTTATTGTTACATTTAAAAGTGTATTTGCTTCGAGTTTGTCTGGCAGGTACGTTCACATAAATTAACGCCAATAATTCAGGGCTGTCAATTAGAGTTTTAACAATTTTGAATAAAAATAATTTATCAGTTCAATTCATTTATTCGTTATCAATTCTTCTCTCTGATAGTTTGAGAATACTGGCTTCGGTACGTAAGTCATTATAATTTATGTATTCGATAAAAATATTAATTTTAAAATTGATATACCGAAAGAACAGTATTATGCTTAGCTTAGTTATTAATATTATAGAGGTATGTTACTATCGTCTTCTTGTAACCGTGCAGTTGAACACATTAACAATTTGTGCGAAATTATTACCAACTGTTTGTAATCTAGGTATAAATGAGTATGTAAATGACTCAGTCCTGATATAGTTGTTGTAATTAAATAGAGAAAAATTAAAGATTATGTTGGGAAACAACATGTAATTTGGGTCGTAACTTGACTAATAAATAATTTTCAATTCCTAACTCAATAAACATCTATTATCTTCATTGAGGTATATAGATAGAACTAACATTGGCGTTCGATGCATGGATCACAAACATCGGTTAATTGTCCGCTGGGAGGTACTACGGGCTTCCGTCGATTACAAACGCTCGCCGGGCACCCGGTACAGGTTTCCGGCGAAAATATCCGTCTTCAAAATGCCAAGATGCACGCCGAGATATTGGATAAGTCGTACTGGAAGATATAAAGAAAGCAATGGTTTAACCTTTCATCGGTAAATAGGATTTCACCATAGTCAGTAGTCATATAAATTGGTTTTTTAATGTCAAAAAACTCAAAAAGCCCTTGAATTTGGCGCTCGGTAACCGTTCTTCCGACAACGTTAGTTGAGTTCGTTCGCGGTGTGAGGAATTCGGGCTACATCAACAGCCGCCACACTCTCCTTCCGTGCATCCCGCACGGGAACAATATTTTACCCGGTTTTCCATGAAATGTAGACTCTATTTATATAACACAATGATTATCTCGCAAACCGCTATTACCTAAATTGCAAGGGGCCCAGCTTGACGGCATACACACTTGACGGCCTACGTGGTTCAATAGTTACTATCCTTGTTGAAAAATCTGGAAGTAGCGCTTCCAAATACCGGCGTGCAATTAAGTAAATATTATTTAAATAATTTGTGTTGTTTCACAAGTAATTAATTAAAAACAATCTATAGATAACATGTTTGCGGCACGTTCCGAATTCTAATCGGAATGGTGAAAGACAACCATTCCAAATCGAAAAGATGCTTTAAATGATTTTACGTGGTTGGTGACAAGATCTGATCAACCAGATACTGCTCCACCTTCCTCTTACCCATCTCCTCCTCCTCCCCGCTAACTTCAGCCTTACAATATACTATAATAGGGGATGCTGTAGTCTCACTAGTTTCAGAAGATCGCGTGCAGTACCTTTGGTCATAGAGCAATGGACGCCGCCGGTAGGTACTGTACCTACCTAATTACGTACAAAACCAATATATTTTTGAAAGCAAATAAATTATAAAGAGAAAAATCTGAGTTTATTTCCTTTATAAAGGACATCCTGGGGGTTGTCGTATTTCAAAGATAGATCTATTTTTCTCAAATATCGCGTTTCGTGGCTAATGGCTTGTCAAATAAGGATACGAGAGGAGGGGCTGACCCTCAAATAAAACTTTAGTTACTCTCTCAGAAATTTCACGATCAATACTGTTAGCTTTATTGGATATAAAAACTCCAATGAGAATTAAACACATAATGAAAGTTCCATGGACAATTAATAGAAAACGAGATATTTTCTCAATTAAATATCAATATCAAGGTGATACTTTATTGATGTTGTTGTATAAGTCTTGTTAGTCGATACGTTTGTTTTATTAAACGAATTCTTACTACCCGGCTACACCTGAGACATAAATAATAAAAAAATATCATAAAAATGAAAATAATATAAAAAGGTGTGCATTATTAGTGACTCCAGAGTTCACCGATTGAGAGTTTTTGGCACTCCAGTGAAACAGTTCATCAGGATTCCTTGTGTTACTCGAATGTATTTAGATGAATATTGGTTCCAGGCAACATTACTGACAGGAGATTGATTGATTGATTTAGAATAGTTAGTTACTTGTAATTAATACGTAGAGTGCAATACTACGAAAGAGGTAAAAATCATATTTAATGTTGACTAAACATTATAAATCTATTATGTTTATGTAATTTGAGGTGGGACAATAAAGCTTTCGTCATTCGTAGGCCAGAACTCATAAATTTGTTATGATACATTTTTGAATGATTTTGCTAAAAACTAATCGCAAGTCTGGCACAGTGTAATCGATAACTTTACAATATCGGATCGATAGGCGTAACTACCGATTTTCCGAGCACGGTCATACTGATACCGACAAATAAATACGTTGGCAACACTAGCGATTCTGCTGATGAATTGACATTCCTAAAAGTCAGACGGTTACGTAAACGTTAAAAATACTAATAAGCTGATTTAAGTAAAAAGTTTAATATTCATTGGAAGTCCGCACGTACTTTTTATGACTAACAACAAGTTGGAACGGATCGCGTTTTTTTTTTTTTTTTTTTAATTCCTTTATTTTTCCCAATTTTTACATTAATTACATACAATATTATATAAATCAATACGAATAATGGGAACCCACTAAAGCGCAGCCTGTGCGCGGGTAATATATCAAAGTTATTATATTATTGTATGGGCATATAAAACAAAAACAAGATTACATTTTGTCTACTAAGCGGTTTGTATAAAAAGTGTTTACAATAGTGTATAGTGAAGTTATAAATGTTTAGTGTAATATATGGTGAATATTTTATGAGAAACATAAATTGATACAAATTAAATAAAAAAAGTTTCAACTGCTGTATCGAAAAGCCATAATTTTAGCTCTTTTAAATATTGAAGAAGTTTAGTAATCACTTGAATATTTTTCGGTAAAAGATTGAAAGTACGAGGTCCAATGAAACTGCAGTGTGTTTGCATTTGTTTTGTGTTCGTTTGGGGAGTATAAAATACATTATTATTTCTAATGTTGATTCTGTTGTCATTTATTTCGAATTTATTTTTGTTTTTAAAGATGTATTTCATAGTTTGCAAAATAAATAGTTTACGGAGACAGAATAGTTTAGATTCTTTGTATAACTCATCTGTTGAAATTGTTATTTTCCGACTATACTTTGATGATATAAATTTGAGTTATTTGTAAAGGTTTTATATGTGCATGAAGCGCACCGCCCCATCCTATTATTCCGTATATGAGTGAAGATTGCACCAAAGAAAAATAAATAATTTTCAGTTTTTCAACATTGAGCACTTCTTTTAGTCTGTAAAATGTGTATGTCTTAGGTGTTTTAATTAAATCTAAATGATTTCTTTCAATTCTAAGAGCTTAGTTAGTTCACCTACATTCATTAATTAACCAGTTATTTTGTATAACGAACGACACTGTCCAAAAAGTTGTGCAAATTGACAGCTTATCCAATACCTTATCCGACACCAATGTGCGGCATTTTGTCAACCGACTGTCGGAATCATATACTGACCGTGTTTGCAAATATCGGTAACTGGCGTTAGATCACGAATTTCACATATAGACAAAGGATTTTATAGCCCTTCGATGTGTCAAAAAATAACAGATTTATTAAAAACAGAAAAAAATTACCTTTGGAAATTAAACTACCTACATACGATACGGATAACGATATCTTCTCTGATTACCCTTTGAAAAACCTTAATCGATGCCAAATTAAATAATTTAACTATGGGTATCCTCACAACTTACTTTTACTCTCAAAACATTTGAATCGATTTGATGTAAGAGTCCATAAATAATACAGGTGTGTTTTCACGTCCTCTTATTTGCTTATGAAAATGCAAATACCCCATTTCCCGCCACCCACGCTGACTACTTGCGTATTTTATTACGTCACCGGTTCATTGTTCGATTACCTTCTCCAAAACTAACCTCACCCACTACTCCTTTATTTAAATTTACACCGAAACAGACCCGTAAATTTGAATTAGTTTTTACATTCAGAAATCACTTTCAGACTATAATATAGTTCTTTTATACATCCACCATACCATAGAAAGGCGGGTGGGATAATAAAAATGTCCCTTTAACCATACATATAGTTTGAGTTGCAGTAAGTTATACAATTAGTAAGTTATACATATAGTTGGAGTAAGCCTCTCCATGGCCAGGAGATGGGCTTAATGTGGTGACTGAACGAAAATGATTTGTTTTTGAGAGATAACAAGAAGAAAATACTAATACATCTAAACGAAATATGAAACAGAACAATACACAGATAAATAAAAAGGTAAAAAGGTCTCAACTGAGAATCGAACCCAGAATATCTGTCATACCGGGACAATGCCTCTAACCACTCTTCCATTAGGATCTAATTAGTACGGTAACCGGATAAATCATCAAAATGATAATTCATCACATCTTTGATAAGTTATATAAAGTCATGGAAAGTGATGAAACAAAAACTTTATTAACTGGGTTATGTAGGTTAGGTTAAAAAAATTTTTTTTCATCGTTTCTAATGACTTTATATCACTTTTTAATTGTGTTGAATTGTCACTGTGTTGAGTTAACATGGAACCGTTGTACAGAATTTATTTGTATTATCTTCTTCTTCAATGATATATTACATTGATGAATTTAACCTTCAATGATATATTACATTGGTGGATATAACCTTCAATGATATATTACATTGAAGGATATAACCTTCAATGATATATTAAATTGATGGGTATAACCTTCAAAAGTTATGAAAAGAAAAATAATTCCAATAAAAAATGAAAATGATTTGATTTGAACGAAAAATGCAAACATGCGTTTTAAAACGCTTTCGTGTGAAAATTTCGCGAAAAGGGAGAACTACTGTTAAAAGATGTTGCTTTTATCCTACCCTATGTTTCGCACTGTTGACAGCTATCTAAAAAATCGCAGTGCAGTTTTATTCATTTTAATTAGCTCATTCTAAAACACATCAGATCTTTTACAAGCGAAGTAATATAAACAAGGGTTTACCATCATATAATATTAACCTTAATTAAACGCTTTTATCATTAATCTCTCTGCCAGGATGACGCCAGAGTTTTCCGCTGAACAGTAGTGGATAGTGGACGATTCTACCCTCCCCCAACTACTTTTCCGTTGAGAGGGTAGGTGTGATGACTAGGGGATGGGGTTAGGGGTAAGTGGGGGATATAGGTTGGAAGGAATGAAGGTAATGACCCTGGGAGTGCCAGGAGTAAAGCGGGATGAGGAGGTGAGAGGGAAGCCTTAACTATGGGCGGCAGATTAACTTGGTATATTCAGGTCGTGAACACCACGTAATAATGCAAAGCTTTATTAATAGCGATACCTATTTTCATACAATTCTTTTACAACTTGTAATAATATCATAGGGCTGAAAATAAATGGTTATTGATGGAGCATAGCACTGTATTCGTGCATTAAAAAAACGTTAAATCCTCGTCAGACGAAATAGAAACACAAGTTTTCCAGAGTGAAACTTGATAGACCAGTTTATGCTGACAACGTGAAAACAAGTCATTTGAACCAATCGTTTAAGGATAACTTTCTGCACTGGGTTTTTTTACATCAATGAATCCGGATCGTTTTAAAAGTATTTTATTCCAGATAAAAGAAAGTTACAATTTTACATTTAATGTTAATATTTTAAAATTTTACATTTTCACTTATTTAACTAGAAATAACTAAAATAGATACATTTTATATTACATCACACATAAATACATGATAAATTTTTTTATTCACTTGCAGTGTTTTGCTGATTGAGCATAGAAGTGAACAATTTTTTTTTTAAATGCAACTACACTTTTTCAATGTGCATTTATATATGTTGCCCCCCCTTGTAATCATGAACTGCTTGCCATAGTGAGTATGTATGGTGTTTAAATGTATGTTATCGTGTTGCCGTGTAAAGTATGTGTGTTCTTGGGACGTTTTGATGAATTGTGTATTTGTATGTATGACTTTATTATTTATTTTGTATTTAAGGAGACATGTATTATATTCATATAGTTTTCTTAATGTTAACAGTTTTTTTCCAAATATAATTTTTTGTGGATGTTCTAGGATTGAAGTGGAATAGATTTTTGATTACTTTGTTTTGTGTTACCTGTAGTTCATTTATGTATGTTTCATATGCGTTTCCCCAGATTTCAATCAAGTTATCTAAATGTGAATGTACTAGACTATAACATTTCAACTAAATTTATTGTCAGAGAAGCTCCTGTGATGTATCACAAAAAGAATACCAGATGCTGTAAAACAATAAAAGAAAAACCGTGGTTTTTTCGCAGAGTATACAAATAAATATCTCCTTACACTCCAATGACGAAACAAGAAAATACACGTTTGTTATATAAGTGTACTTTTTATTTCAAATGTGACGATTTTAGGAAATTCAATCAAATATTACCTTATTACTATTTGGAGTTGTGCGAAAATCCACACGTACCTGTAAACAAAAGAAAAAAAATACATTAGTACAAGTGAAATTTTATTTGCACTCAATAATTACCTAATTGAAATATTCTTAAGGATACTACAATATTATAACTACCCCTAATGAAATATACTTAAGGATACCACAATATTATAACTACCCCTAATGAAATATACTTAAGGATACAACAACTTCCCCACCTTCCTCTTCCCCATCTCCCTCCCCTCCCCAATACCCTCAGCCTCACAACATACCCCAATTGGGGATGCCATAGTCTCACTGGCTCCAGACGGGAGCAGTTGGGACTCTTGTGCGGTATTACTGTAAAAAAAAAAAAAAAAAACAATATTTTAACGATCCCTAATAAAATGTGTTTAAATCTTAGAAAGAGTGAATAAAAATGTAATATTGCACTTTGTTCCAGTATGAATGGAGGAATGCCACAAGGATCTGTGCTGTCTCCGACGCTGTTTTTGTTGGACATCAACGATCTCGTTGAATGAGCACCAATTCATTGCTAAGCTGACGACAGCACCATTCATGAGGGTTATCTTTTTGAAAAGCTCCCTTCACTTATTATGTCCGGGCAGCTCGGGAAGTTTTGAGACAAAAAGTTGACCACCATCTCGAGAAGGTTCGTGCAAGGGGGAGGGCCAACCCGGTCAGTTTCAACGTCTCAAAAACCCAAGCGTGCCTGATTTTGGTAAATAATGAGATCAATGACTGTCTGGTGCAATTTTTTGGAAGCATCCTCCAAATAAGGACTCCATTGAAATGCTTGGAGTAAGTATATCAGACCGGCTCAATTATCGGGGCTCCATAGAAGTCCTAGTAAATTTGGCTTCAAAGAAACTGGGCGTCTTGTAGAGGGCTAGCAGATTCTTCAATAATAACCAGCTGCTAACCTTGTACATAGCTCAAGTACACCCAACAATTGAGACAATCGACAATCCATTTGGGAGCCACCTCTGGGCTCTGGGCTGGAGCCCCACAATACTTAATAAATCTAATTGATTCTGTGCAAAGGAGGGCGGTCCGTCTGATTGACAATCCATTCATAACAGACCGCCATCTCTAATGCACTGACGCAATGTGGGCATGCTGAGTCTGTTCTACATGTATTTTAATAGAGCCTGCTCTGAGAGCTAGTAGAATTGATCCCGGTGCACCGGTGCACGTGCGTGAAACACGACGTACACGAGCGGAACACCCGTTCACAGTTGATGTTGGCTTCAAGAGAACGGGCCGCTTCTTCTACTCGTTTCTGTTTAAAACGGCTCGTATATGGAACGAATTACCGTCATCTGTTTTTCCTGCTTCATATAATCCGGGCCTTTTAAAAATCTACATTAATAAATCCCTTCCTACAGCCCCTACCTTAACTCGCCTCACAACGCTGCCCAGCCCGGTGGAGACATAGCTCCATATGCCTTTACAATAAAATCTGCCCTGATGATAATAAACTGTGAAAAACATGACTGAATACCACAAAAGTCTAACAAACATAATGATCCAAATATGCCGTGAGAATTATATGTTATTTTAACAATTTAAACACTAATGATATAATATTTAACATTATACGTGTTATTTCGTCTTTACTCTTTACAAATGTCTCTTTAAAATTCAAAACAGTACCTTAATAATTATTGCAGTTTGACATGCAAGTAATGACTGTCAAGTTAGTACATCGCTATTTTATTAGAATTCTTCAACTCACAAAACAATAATTGAAAGCGTCCACGTTCCACATCCATCAGTTCGTTGTTATGTGGAAGCAACCCGACAGATTCATATCCGTTGGGAAACTTTACGAATATGCAGGGAACTTTTTCAAACATTTTTGTTGAAAGCCGCGGAAAATGTGAAAGTCGACGGTATCAATTTTCATTTGCTTTTGACACGCCATATCACGTGGTTAACACACGTGACAAACACATTATTAATATCACGCTAGGGGTAAAAATTTATGATGGGTTATCAAGTACGGATACAGTAACTATTTTATTTGGAAACATGATTTAAGGCGATGCACTACGTCGTGTAATATTTTAAATGGAGCCGCTATCAATAACAGCCCTTACGTAGATGGCGATAAGTTTTAAATTCCCGCCTAACACCATCCGCCTGTTTTGATTTATGCAAGAAAAAAACATGGCCAAAAAGTGCCTTTTATTTTATTTTGTGGATGTTCAGGCATAAATATTTAATTTTTTTCCGATCATTTTATAAATAACTTAATTTGCCACATTATACAATAAAATCATAACCGAAAATGGGTTTGTAAATAGGAGATTTTGAACTTTAATGCAGTTTTCATAGGCCTTTACACTATTTTTTTCGGGGCTTATAAAAAGACTTTTCTAAAAAATACTCGATTATTTCAAAGGCCAAGATGTATTCACTCGCAGTATTTAATTAAAGCATCTGAAACATTTCTAGGCGACCAAATTTTCAAACCAAAAACACATGATTTTGCATTACTACGTATGGCATCGCCTTAACTGTGATTCGTATAAATAGAAGAAACACAATAAACGTAATCCCTTCAATAAGATCGACGTTAGAGTGAATGTGAACATGGCCGTTTCTATACATGTGCAATTAGTGCAGCCAATTGGGCAATTGGTACCGCCGCCCAGGGAGCACCTCTACTATAGGTCACCCCAAGTGGTTCGCTACGTTTGGTGACTCAGCAGGCGTTTCCGGGTTCATGGAGTGAGGATTTTCTAGGTCTTGACGAGAGTGATTGAGGGAGATCTTTTTACTTCTCCAGCAGAACTTTCTCGACCCATCGCCTTGTATCGCAGTGGGAGGGATGAATTCATACGTCCGTCACTCCTGGATACACTGACTCCTAGACACAACTTTTTCTTTCCCAGATCTTTCTTTCCTTTCTCTAATTACTTTCCTTAATAAAACCTTGCACATTGCATCCCGAAAGAAAGGGAAATTATTTTGCTCAGGGCCTCCTGTGTGGAGCTAATGTAAAAAAGTCCGCTCCGGGCGCCAACTTGCCAAAGCGCCAAGGAGTCAAGGCGCAGATGATACCTAACACATCGTGCCACGCGCCGCGCCGTTTGGTTCAGGGTCGGCCCAACAGGTCAAGGAAACATATGACCTTCCCTTATTTTGAGACAAATAAAATATGCTATCAGGGATTCAGATTTTATAGTACTTCTAAATATTTTATTTTTTCTATATAAATTAGAGAATAGCATGCAAGTCAAGATTTAAGAACAAACCAATTTTACAAAATATTGCAGATAGATACTCACTACCACCAGTGAATATCTAATTTACGAGTTGACAATTTTTAGAAAATCATATGTCATGTTTTATGATTATCTTCATTTGTAAACTTATAAAACATTATAATTTCAGTTGTCTGTAACGTGATGTGAAATATTCCTTTGCTAAATTATTCACGTTCAATGAACTTTCAAAATTGGGACTGATTGTAGGAACAATTCAGACAAGCAGTAATGGAGGTACCAAAAATAATTTTACCTTAATTAATTAATTAAAAAAATTACATTTGAAATGTATTTCTTTTGTTTAAATTTTGGACAGCTTTCATTCAGTATTTTCAAAAATTTGCTAACGGTGTTCATTTAAAAGTTAAATATCTGGTGGTCTCTCTAATTATTTGTGTACAAAAAATATAATTACGTGTATTCTTAAGAAAATTGACAGTACATATTTACTTTTGAAAGGCAATTATCCTGAGGTAAATGCTTCCTGCTTCATAAATCACACAAAACTATAATAACCCGCATTTTTTTACTGATCATGGCATAGCATTAATTTATTTTCCCCAGTAAACCGTACACACACATAACACTTGAGAGTATTAAATATTAATTATACTCGATCGGTTAACATTCCTTCAAAGAATTAGTTTACTAATACAATTTTTAACTATTACCACGCACACCACTTTCCCTAAAAAAATAATTGTAATTCGTAAACAGATGCCTTAAAATTAAAGTTTTCCTAACGCAGTAAGGTAGTCCAAATAAGTATGAAATAAATTATTTTTTCAAAAGAGATATTTTAAAATATCAATCAAATGCCGTGTTTTGCACGAAACTGGAACACGCTAGAAAAAATCAGCTAAAAATATAAAGTTTTAATGTAAATTAGGTCAATGCGGTTGGAATAAATTGTCGAAAATGTTGAAGACCCTCTTCACGACCAAATTAGAAGGCGACTATAAAAAAATCATTTGATTTTTAATGATTGAATCCGCAGTTAAATTATAACAAGTATGAACCATTTATATAATTTATGTAACAGTAGTTGAATACATTAATTATGTCAGTTTGATGAATCAATTTCATCTAATAACGCTGTCGGACAAGAGAATTATGTAAGACCTGGTTGTATTACAAAGAGTCATTAACAACCTAATTGACAGCCCTGCCATCGTTGCCATTATTAAATTCCATGAACCGACTAGTAAAACAAGACAAAATGTAACATTATTTTGCAATACATACACAACCAACTATCAGACACACTAATCAATATGATGCATGATCTGGGTAAACAAGTTTTGGGGGTACTATTGATATATTTGCTGCCTGTAATGTAGTTTTAGTGATTGGAGTTGTATGGAGCATTATTTAGTTTATATTTTATTTTATGTTACTGTTACATGGTTTACTAACGTTGCTTCACATTTAGTTTATCAGTTTAACGTTATTTCATGCTTTAAAATTATTGAGTTTAATTTTCGATAGCTCACTAGGTATATTCTGCTCTTATAATATATATAAAAGCCCAGCTGGGCGTAAAACAGAAAAAAACGTATCTATATATGTTTGTTGCACAGGCTATATGCGGAGTTTTTATAAACCTGATGGAGATGGTAATTTTTGTCTTCTTTTGAACGACAAGTGTGTGAAATTTCATTAAGTGGTGTCATACTTCTGCTTTAAGGGGTGGGAAATGGGGATGGGGTAGTTTTTTGAAATATCGCGTGAACAGTGATCTTCCTCTTGTTTTAGAGGTCAAGATTGCAAAACTTCATTAATGTCGGATCTAAACTGTAGATTTGTATGGAAAATCGAAGCCAAGCCGTCAGCCCGCCACACACTCTATAGATATATGTATTATTATTAATATAAATAAGTAAAAAGCCAACGTATCTGAATGGTGGTCCTTCACCAGGGCGATACTAGGAGTATCTACCACTCTAATGTGCTCTCACGCATTTAAAACGAAAGTACCAACAGTTATATTGGAGGAATTTTACTAGCAATAACCTATTTTCCTATGCGCATATTTTATCTTTCCTTTCTCATCGCAAAATACGTGTTTTCCAATAACTTGGTAAAACCGATTTGCTTTTTCATTTCTATGAAGAAAATAATCGTAAATGTACAATTGTTGGTTGCATGGTAGGTAATCGTTATCACAAATCCAAATCCTTCTACCACTAATTATAATAATCTTTTCTTAAAATAGTTGGTACTTGCGTTTACATATAGGTATGAGTTTTAAAATTACTTTATTTTTTTATTAATGTCTGCAACAGAGAGAGGGTTAGCAGTAAAACAATAGGAAGAATTAATAACTGTGTACAACAATGTGAATATAAAACAATAACAAAAACAAAAAACCACAGAAAAAAAACAAAAGACAATTAAGTTTGAGTCAAGTGAAGTCAAGTTAAAACATCAGATTCAAGAAATTTAGGTTCTCGGGACTATCGCTAATTATGTCTGAAATCTTGTTTCTACGGTGGATGTTTTATAGTTGACACATTCGCACAAAATTTAAGTTTGTTCTTTGAAAAGGAATATGGAAAGTTTCGGGGCTTCTTAGTAGTGATTGATATTTGATTGTCGCCAAAAGGGAAAATTCTACATGATAATTTATAATTTTAATGTAATTTTTATCACGATGTTCAATTTTAATTATTCCAGGCGTTTCTTGTAGTCGGTAAGCAATGTTGACAATTCGGTTCTATAGAACAATGCTGGATTGAAATGACTTTGTAGGTTTCATATCGTTAATAGTATCACAGATTGCGCACGGCGGAAAAGCGATAACTACCAATAATGTGAGAAAAGCAATGCATAACCACCTGGGAAACTATGATAAATGCGAACTGAGTGCAAAGCTAAGTCAGCCATTATGGTTGGGACTTGGAAATTGTTCAGCAATTTGAGATAATAAAGAATCATCACATAGAAATTGAGTCAAACGGCACCGCACAGCCTTGAACTACCTGAAAATTTAACAGAAAACGTTGTTTACAAGATGAACGACTCTTATTTTACAATTCAGCTCAATTTTAATAAACATTTAACTTGCAACGGAGAACTCCGATGTTGTCTCTCTTTCTGTGACATGTGTCGTTTACAAGCAAGCAGGCGAATAACGGGCCTATAAGTCTCGGAAAAACATTTAAATTAAAAAAAAAAAAATCAATAAGCAGACTGACAATATTCGTGTTCAAACGTATGTACGAGAACATGCCTTGAAGCCACATCAACAAAATAGGATTTACGACGCGGTACCATACGCATATTTTAAAACTCCTGTCATAATATTCCATATAAAACGAAAATGGTAAAATCACACTGTGATAAATAAAGTGTTTTCATAACATGGGCTTTCTCTTTCTCTTCAAATGCAGGCAATACCGTTAGGCTTTATGGCGTTCTATAATGATTGCCATTGACATTGACATTAGTACTTTTTAGTCGTTACTGCACCTTATTTCCTGCAATAAAATCAAAGTGTGTTAGGTTGTTCGACGTGGACTGGCTTGGAAAATAAAACGTAATGTAATGTCAACCTTAAACGAATGGCTATCATAATATTTTATGTGTGTAGTTTTAATGCAATCACCAATCAGGTATTACTATTATTATGTCAAAACATGGCGTGAAGAAAAAATAGCTATTTAAATGCATTATTTTCCATTTTCGTTTATTAAAATAGTGTTGAGAAAAAAATGAAGAAAAAAAATTGCATAAAAATTAAGGTCAAAATAATTGATTAAAAATAGTGTTCAACGGAGAAAAGACGAAAAATATATAATATTAAACACAAAACATGCATTAAATTTGGCAGGCGGGTATGGGTACCGCTGCCCCGGGAACTATTTCTTGGGTAACCAAAACCCCTACCATAAATTGTCACCCCAAATGGTTCACTACATTTGGTGACGTAGCAGGGGTGCCCGTGTTTATGGGGTGAGGTTTGTCTAGGTCTTGGCGGCGGATGCATTTACCCACCTACTGCGTGGCGGGTCGGATCGGATAAAAATGGTTAGGGGAGACCCTTTGACCTCTCCAGCCGGACTCTACGACCCATTATTTTGCACCGTATTGGGACAGACGTATGGATCCACGTCTGTCACTCCAGGACACATTGACCCCCAGATTCCTACCCAACCCTCATACATTTTTCCTTCCCAGAACTTCCTCACCTTCCTTCCACTAAGAATACCCTCCACACAGCATCCCCAAAGATGAAGTAGGCCCTGGGGGAAATTATTTCCCTTAGGTTCTCCTGTGTAGTTGGTTTTTTACTAACTGTTATTTTTTTTTATAGAAAAATTATAATATAGTAGATAGCTACACGTCATTATTTATAAATTATGATAGTTTGTTATGCGTTGTCATGTTTGGTAATAGGTAATAGATGCGGGTAATAGGCGAGGGAATCATCTGGTAATCTGATGCTCGCCTCGGGTTGGCGGATCGATGGCGGGGAGAGGTTGCTATGGGAACCGGAAGCGGGTCAGGATGCCGGGAGAAGGGAAAGGGCAGAAGAGGGGTAACAGCTGGAGAGGGCTGTTGATTCACTTAGAGATGAATGGCGGCGGTAGCTACTCAAAAAACACGTCTTATTCTCCGAGCTGTTATGAATGGTGGTAATAATTCACATTCAAATTTTTAGAGCGTAAATATTAGTGCGATAAAAAATTTAACTACGACGTCGTAGCAATTCTTAAGAAAAAATATTTAACTTTTTACGAAATTTGTGCATAGAAGAAGTACGTAGTAAAGATTATAGACACCATATTATTGAGAATGTTGTGGTGCTAAAAGATAGGTGCTGGTGGGAGATGCGCAATAAAGTACCTGGCTATTCACATTACGTCACTAAACAATAGCTAAAGCCATTTAAATTTTGAAAGGTTGTCTTTCGCCAGTGCGTTATCTACCACTTGTAGATTATTTACCGACGTGATGCATATATGTTAAAAAATATATTACCTTCTATTCACTCGTATTATTAAATAAAAAAAATATTTAATTTTTCACTTATTACATCACGTAGATACATTTATGAAAAAAGGTAAATGTTCAAAAAATATTATAATAAGATGAGAGAAAGAATTCCAAAAAGGAATATATGTAATGCATTAATTTGTATGCCTTAATTAATGATTAATCAAATATCAAAATATTTTAAGGATGAAATAGTGTTAAATAAAAATATACATAGTTATGAAAACAGAACACGTGCACAGAAATTGATTGCCGCATTTGAGAAAAACATAGTCACAGACAATGTATAAAGTACTAAGAATGTTTGATGAAATGCCTGATGAATAAATGTGTTTTAAAAAAGTTGTTATGTTTACTGTAAAAATATAATTTTATAAACAATTACATGTAACGATGTACCATACGTACGTACCATGTAGTATATACGTAAAATGTTATTTAAACGAACTCAGTAAAAAATAAACAAGATGTAGGTATATAATATTGTAAAATAACTAATTAAAGCAATTAAAATTGAGAATTTTTTCAGCTTGAAATATTAAAAATGTGAATACCTAACTGTCTTTATGTTTTGTTAGGTAGGATATCGAACTATTGTTCAGCTAGACAGATTGCCTTAATAATGAACCAAATGCTACAGTTGTGGAAGGTGTATTATTCTGTAATTATTATTGTTTTTCTTCAAATTAGCCCATCAACTAATTTGAAAGTTTTTGTATTAATTAAAATATCTCTCTCCCCTCCTCCACCCCTTACAAATTGGGTTGGAACTAGCGACATTTGAAGAAGTTCATAAATTACGGTGCAGTGCTTCGCAGCAAGCCAAAGTTTAGTTAGTTGTTAGGTGCTTGAGCCGAATGAGATTTTGGTAGCCATGATTGGCATGAAGCAGAATGAAAACTTTAAAGGGGATTCACCAAACACTAGGTACCTAAATCATGCATCGAATTTCAAATCATTTGCTGTTCAGAGTCCGTCAAAAATAATCCAAATGATAAATTTTAAATGATACTTTTAAAATATGAAACCAAAGTTTTAAATATATTTTTATTATAATTTGACAAGGGCTTCAGTGTCATGGAAGGACGGACGTTTTTGTGGTGGTGGCGAGAACTAAAATAAAATGTAAAAAAATACAATTAAAAAAAGATTTCATTGTCGCATCTATCTATTATTAGCTATGTGAACAGTAGACTTCGCGTTCAAAAATATGTTTCTAATTTTTCCCTTATTAAATAACTCAAAACCCAAATTTCCTCTGAAATCATAAGATTTGCAAGTAGGTACTTATATACCTAAATTATTATTTATTATATTTTCTAAAGAAAAGTCATATCGCAATGACAATTCTTTTGAAGTGAAACTTCTTTACGCGCGTCATGCAATTTCGAGGACCGGAGTAAAACCGACTCATGACCGAAACGAAAATGCGGGACCACCGATTAAAGTTCATTTGATCTAGTCAAAGTTTTGAAGTAACATATAAATGCTTCTTAGCTCATCCCGACAACTGGCGTTGGTGGTGTAATGGTCAGCATAGTTGCCTTCCAAGCAGTTGATCCGAGTTCGATTCTCGGCCATCGCACATTATTTTTTTGTTTTTAACGCCTTTTTCATTCAATATCTTATTTTTTAGTAGGTCAGAACATTTTTTAAAAGAAAATAATATTGCAAAATAATAAAAACACTTATCTCACTGTGATAAAACATTACTCCGCTAGAGCGCGCTTTGCGTTATTGTGTTGGATTAAAATTATTATCTAATCCGTATATTATGATAATTGTATTACATTTATTTAATTAATTTATTTATTTTGATAATATGTAATAATTTACAGAAAAAAAATTAAAACTATCTCCCTCTGATAAAATATCCGTTCGCTAGAGCGCACTACGCGATCTTGTGTGGGATTCTATTTCTGTACATTGTACATTATTTTTAAAAATATATTATATTTTGGGTGTGATGTAGGTAACATTATAAAACATAACAAGCTCTCATATTTTCAGAACCTACATAATATAATCAATTTATGCGGCTTTGCTTACAGTTGGTGCTCAGCGTGGTTGGCTTTCAATCAGTTAAGCGAGGTTCGATTCTCGGCTGTGGCATTTTTGAAGTGAAACCTTGTTGAGGTGGGGGAGCCGCTCACGAACGTTCTCTCTCTTCTCTTCTTTCCTCTCTCTCAGACACCAGCGAACTGCGCCACGCCAAGCATCAGCTGAAACTAGAAGTTTCACTTCTGTCTTGCGTAGGCTTGACACACCCACTTTTTCTTTGTCTTTTTTCAGACAGGTAGCTACTATAGGTAGGTTCTGTTTTTAGCCACCACCTGGAAATGGAAGGTACATACTAATTTACAGACGGACGACATGCAAAACGGTCAAGTTAAAACATATAAATATAAAACGATTAATTTAATTTTCTTCACATTTAAAATTTACTGTTTTACAATTCAATTATTATTAACCTCGAGGTTAACAATTTAATAAGTGAACAAAAATAAAAAAATGATCATCATCAACATTAATAATCGTCCCAACATAAATATACACAATACACAAGTAGGTAGTACCTACCTCTTTATTAGGTCCGCCCAATTGAAACAGTTCTCTGTGTTTTCTTGTGAACCGTGTAAGAACTTATCTTGATACAACTTTCAATATAAATAATATGCGGCGAATTTCATTGCGATATCGTGACAAAACTTTTCGATTGAATTCATAGTAAATGTGTAATCTTATGGGTGACTTTTTCTGTTTACAATATTACGTTACTAATATGACGACACTATTGCATTAGGTATGTTAGTATCAGAAAAAAACACATCCAAAATAATGATATTAATAAAAATGATAACAATTTATTATAAGCGTTAAATACCCGCCTGAAATATCCATACAAATTGAAAATATCTCCCGAGTAAAACTAAATGCCGCCGACGGGAATTGAACCCGAACCTTCTGATGTCCGGTCAGGTGTTCTGTACAACTGAGCTACGTTGGCTTATTCCCAACCCGCCAAAAATACAGTGTGTGGCAAGCCTACGCACGACGGAAGTGAAACTTTTAGTATTCTTCTCTCTCTCTTTTCATTTCATTCTCTCTTTTTTTCTGTCTATTGACATATTTATAAGTAGCATGTGATAAAAAAAATTAAAAGTTATAAAAATATGGGATTCGAACCCGGGTCCTGCATAACGAGTGTCGAACGCTCTGCCTCTAGACCAAGAGGAGAGGTATCTCGCGCAAATTAAAGTAAAGGTAAATTAACAAATTTATGTAATTTCTTACTACATTATTACAAATCGTTGATAAATAAAAATAATTAATCAAAATACCGAGCGACTCTACCGGCTCGATTTGTAAGCTATATTTCGACCAAAATATCATATAGGTACCGTAAAGTAAAGTAATAAAAATAATTAATTAATATCATATATTTTATTAATTTATTTATTTATTTATTTATTTATTTATATATAATTTGTACATTTATTTATAACAATTACAGGTAATAAAGCCTAAGACGTTATAATTGTACAATTTATGCAGTGTATATGCAATGCCAAAAATCTTGCAAATGCGCTATAGGACACAAAAAATAAATCTATTTTTTTATCTACCGCATTCAAAAAGCACGTAGCTCTCCCCACAGGTGAGTTCATTAATAAATTAGTGCGGCTTGCTCTATAGGGCCTTGATTAGTAATTTTAATGATTCAAAATAAAAATAATTAATCAAAATACCGAGCGACTCTACCGGCTCGATTTGTAAGCTATATTTCGACCAAAATATCATATAGGTACCCTTAATTAAAGTAAAGGTAAATTAACAAATTTATGTAATTTTTTACTACATTATTACAAATCGTTGATAAAAAAACATTAAAAGTTATAAAAATATGGGATTCGAACCCGGGTCCTGCATAACGAGTGTCGGGCGCTCTGCCTCTAGACCGCGATGCTGAGTTTGGAGGGTGACCTAAACTAGGTATATAATATTAGCTAGGCTCCTATAGCGAAATGATCACGGTTTTTCGTGACGGTCATGAGTCTGTTTTACTCCGGTCCTTGAAATTGCATGACGCGCGTAAAGAAGTTTCACTTCAATAATTCAATATGTACAGGTTCGGCAATCGACAATTACTGCCTATTATATTTTTTTCTTACCTGTAAACAACCAACTTAATTTTTGTAGGAAAGGCTTTGTTAGTGCTGAATTTCCCACTAGATGGCGTCGAGATATATTATATCTGCATTTGTTGGTGGCGGCATTTATTTTTACTCGGGAGGTATTTTCAATTTGTATGGATATTTCAGGCGAGTAATGCTTATAATAATTTGTTATCCTTTGTGCTATGCATAAAAACCTTGGCTTATAAACATTAGTTTATCATTAAAAAATATTGATAAAAATGATTTGATCATTTTCAATTATGCAGAAAATCAACTCAGAAGTGATTTATAATGAATAAAAAACGAAAACCTTAATCATCGAAATTTTACACAAAAATATGGTTACTTACACTTTCGAAATCGAAAATTTAAAAAAATATTACCTAAATATTTTAACAAAAGAGATTATCTACATAAAAAAATGATAGCGAAACACCAATACAATTTATTTCTACTGTGAAATTATCGTTTTATTAACATATATTTTTTGTATCTTTCAAAATACTTACTTAAAAAAAAAACATTATAAAAATTCTTAGTTATAATTTTAGCATATAATACAAAGTTGATAGGTATACGCATATATGCATTAGTAATGCGTAGGATTTTTTTTAAACGGAATCAAATTACTCATTATTTTTTATATAACTGGGGGCCACTCAGATGTAGATGTGTGTAAAATGTAGGTACGTAGACGTTTCATTTTGTGAAAATTTATCATTTTCGGTTACACATAAAGCAGGTAAATATATTGATTGCATTTAAACCTGCATTAGCCAATTCTTTGACACACAGGGGTGGGGAATTGGGTGGATACTCAACAGACTGGCCAGTTACGACATGTGAAAGGAAAAAAAATTTGTTTTTGAGAAAAAATAACAATAAATGCCACCGGTGACTAAAATTTAATTAAAAAAATAATCCATAAATGTCAAGAATCACCGGTTAAAGTTATTTGAGTACGTCTCTTAACTTATCACCCTATATATAATATAGAGGGTGCTAAAAGGCAGCACTTGACTTATTTTAAACAGTGACCCCATACATTATTTGGAGTAACTGAAATTGTTGGACTTTTTTATTTTTATTTTTTTAAATTATTTAAAAATTTTCAAAAAGTCTTACACATGTCGACATTGGTAACTGAAATTTTTGGACTTTTTATTTTTATTTTTTTAAATTATTTAAAAATTTTCAAAAAGTCTTACACATGTCGACATTGGTCACTCAGCCCATTAACTACCCAACCCCCACAACCACCCTAGTTGTACAATTCCTATTGATTTTCTATGTTTTTGTAGAAATAAAAACAAAAACATATAAAAATTCACCGGAGACCATAAGTTAATTTAGAATTTATACTCCAAATAACGTCAGAATTCACGTGTCACAGTGTTACGCGTTACCGAGTTTGGAGAAGATACAACTATATTTTTTGGAAACTTTCTGGCATCATGTTGAACGAACAAATTAATAAAGGTTGATAGAGACTACAACAAACTATTGATTTCCATAAATATAGAAATGTAGTGACCTTTTTGGAAGAATAGACAAAGTATTTATCTGATTAATAAAGTTCTTTGGCTATTCATAGACCCTTACCTTCCCAATCGCTTTAAACTTACATTCTATAAAAGGGGTATTCAATCATTTGTAGACATTTGGGCCAATAGTTCCGCACATCAATTTCCTTAACCTACTTTTATTTTGGGCAATATTACACCCACTCCTGTTTTGCCAGGAGGTGGGGTAGACCAGGTACAAATAGGGTTGGCAACCGTTCCGGGTTTCCCTGGAAAGTCGCTGCGAATTTTGTCGGGGCATAAAATATTCAGATACTATAAAACACTTGCGCGTCATATCTACTCAAACGATATATATATATATATATATATATATATATATATATATATATATATATATATATATATATATATATATATATATATATATATGTTATGGTTAAGGTTTTCACGGGTGTAAGATGTAGAATAATGTTCTCGGTTTACCCGCGTAAAGTAGTCCTTAAAAGGACTTTTTAATTTCTGACGTTTCGGACAGATCTCACTGTCCATCTTCAGAGGCCTTATGTCCTGAATTTCGTCTCAAACTGAACGCTTTCGCGTGTCTGTTCGGTCCGGAAGTCAAGATACAAGTGGGTGCTTATCAATTCTTATGTCTAGGACGAAGTATGCGTGTTGATAGTGATTTGACGGTAGAGGGGGTGGGGGCGGGGTTGGCAATATCAAGCAGTATGTGTGTAACGACCTGATTGGGTTGCTTTGAACTTGTTGGAAGTGCTTCTGAGAATTTTGGAAATGCCGGTTTTGGGTTATTTTGGTCAATTATAACTTTCCAGGTGTTGGGAATTCTAATTGAGTCATTTCTGGTATTCATATTATTTTTATGTTTATGAATTTCAATTGCTTCGCGGTAAATTCTTTTTGGCTCATTGTATATACTAGCTATTGTTGTGGTATTGTTAAAGTCCATTTTATGACCTTCATTAAGGACATGTTGCATAATGGATGAAGTTAAGCGTTTATTAGTGACATCCACCTTGTGTTCTGCAATTCTACATGATATTTTTCTATTACACCGTCCAATATACACCTTTTCACATGCCCCACAAGGTATTTTATAAATACCATGAGACTCAAGTGGAATGTGGTCTTTCGGACTTCTTAATAGAGATGAGATTTTATTTTCCGATTTATAAATTGTTTTGATTTTATTGCTTTTGAGGATACGACTGATTTTATCTGTTGAGCCTTTGATGTATGGGAGAATCGCTATAGAAAGGGGGGGTTCTTCTTCCGTTTCAGGATCAGATCAGATCAGGATCAGATCAAAAATGCGCGAAATTTTACTTGATCCTGTTTACAAAGTTAATAAAAATGACCCCACTACATATCTTGAGAAAACAACAAAAAGTAAAATCATGGCCTCTAAACTCGATGAGGAACTCAAAAAGATACTTATCCCTAGAGAAAAGTCATCACGTTGTCCAAAAATGTATGGTCTTCCAAAGATTCATAAACCTAACGCACCCCTCAGGCCTATTGTTAGCTCGTGTGGTTCACCTACCCAGAAATTAGCAAAATTTCTAGCCCAACGCTTTCAGCCTTTTGTTGAAAAAGCTGATTCTTACGTGCGTAATGCTGAGCATTTTACTTCAATAATTTCTAATATAACTCTAAAAAGAGGGGACATTTTAGTTAGCTTCGATGTAGTCTCTTTGTTTACAAAAATACCAATCATTGAAGCATTAGAGTTAATTAAAACAAAACTAGACGTTTCTGCTGATTTTATCACTTTGACGGAACATTGCCTTAAAAATACCTACTTTCAGTTTGAGGGACAAATACATAAACAAATCCTTGGGGCTCCCATGGGTTCTCCCCTTAGCCCGGTAATCGCTAATATTTACATGATGTACTTTGAAATAAAGGCACTAGAGAGCGCTCCTCTGAAACCTTCACTATGGCGTCGGTACGTAGATGATACCTTCATTATTTGGCAACACGGAATTAAAGAATTAAATAACTTTCTTATTCATTTGAACAGTATCCACGAAGATATTAAATTTACCATGGAAATCGAAGAAAACGATTGTCTCCCATTTCTCGATATTTTAGTTAAAAAGAAAAATAACGGCAGCCTTGGCCATACCGTATATCGTAAACCGACACATACAAATAGATATTTAAACGCTAACTCAAATCACAATCCATCTCAATTATCATCAGTTATAAATACCTTAGTTACCCGATCACAACGACTAGCGGACAAAGATCATATTCACGAAGAACTAGATCTTCTTAGTAGCGCTCTTCAAGCAAATGGCTTCTCCAAATATTTAATAGATAAATCCATTAATAGACGCAAAAAAACTGATCCTGAAACGGAAGAAGAACCCCCCCTTTCTATAGCGATTCTCCCATACATCAAAGGCTCAACAGATAAAATCAGTCGTATCCTCAAAAGCAATAAAATCAAAACAATTTATAAATCGGAAAATAAAATCTCATCTCTATTAAGAAGTCCGAAAGACCACATTCCACTTGAGTCTCATGGTATTTATAAAATACCTTGTGGGGCATGTGAAAAGGTGTATATTGGACGGTGTAATAGAAAAATATCATGTAGAATTGCAGAACACAAGGTGGATGTCACTAATAAACGCTTAACTTCATCCATAGTGCAACATGTCCTTAATGAAGGTCATAAAATGGACTTTAACAATACCACAACAATAGCTAGTATATACAATGAGCCAAAAAGAATTTACCGCGAAGCAATTGAAATTCATAAACATAAAAATAATATGAATACCAGAAATGACTCAATTAGAATTCCCAACACCTGGAAAGTTATAATTGACCAAAATAACCCAAAACCGGCATTTCCAAAATTCTCAGAAGCACTTCCAACAAGTTCAAAGCAACCCAATCAGGTCGTTACACACATACTGCTTGATATTGCCAACCCCGCCCCCACCCCCTCTACCGTCAAATCACTATCAACACGCATACTTCGTCCTAGACATAAGAATTGATAAGCACCCACTTGTATCTTGACTTCCGGACCGAACAGACACGCGAAAGCGTTCAGTTTGAGACGAAATTCAGGACATAAGGCCTCTGAAGATGGACAGTGAGATCTGTCCGAAACGTCAGAAATTAAAAAGTCCTTTTAAGGACTACTTTACGCGGGTAAACCGAGAACATTATTCTACATATATATATATATATATATATATATATATATATATATATATATATATATATATATTTATATATATATTTATATATATATATCGTTCCTCAAAATATTACTAATATTTTTAGATTCAACAAAAATGCGACATTATGATAAGCGATCGCTCAAAACGTTTTTCCAAACTTGCCATAATATGCCAAAAATCACTCAACTGGACTCCCCAAAAACTCCTTTCTCCACATATCCATCACACGAGTCCGAACTGTCTTAGGGGCACTATGTACGAGTATAATAGCATTATTCATTGCGTTTACACTGGTCATTCTTTTAGGGTCTCCAAATCAAAATCATATTGCAAAGATGCATTACGAATGCGATAACAACCAATAAACAGTTTTTGTTTTGAAGAGCATTGACAACCCTATTCATTGAGAGTACCTACAAACTACTGTCCTTGTATAGGGATGTACGACCCTCCGTAGACATGACAATCGATATTCGCTCGTGCCTGACACGCGTAGGACTACCCTTGCTAGTGAGCCCAACGCCCGACATAAACCTACAACCTACCCGCCTGGCTAGCTCACCTCTTATCTCTATTCTACTCTACTCTATTCCCGAGCCTTATCTGCATGTAAATAAATAAATAGGTTATTGGAGATTGGACATTATTATAGTTTGCAGGATATTATTGACGTGTAAAGCGGCACGTAGGCGTAGACTTGGTGTATGGAAGAAATACGAATTAGTAGGACAGTTTTAAGATCTTCGCGGTCAAAAGTATTATTTTATCAACTTAAAATAGTTCCACTTTTTCACTTTTTTTTTTCAATAACTTAATGAGTAAAACCTCAAATTGTACATACAAAATCAGAAAAAGATAGGTCACTTCTGTCCTAAATGCGACCGTATCTTTTTCTGATTTTTCTGTTTCAAATTTTAGTTTGAGAATTGCTAAAATTGTCTTCAATAATTAAATCATTTTTACATTTCAATTTTCATATTTTTAGAGAGGAATTTATTGGACTTTTTAAGGGACAAATTACCGTAATATGTATTCCTCTCAGCCCAGAATATTATAGGAGGGAAGTAATTATACCGAGTCATTGGACATATTCAATAATTAAATATTGATTATTTCTAGTATTCATTACACAGGTAGGTAATTTGTGCACTTTTTTTTAAATAATACATTTTTTATTTTACTGGAATCTAAACTTTACATGATTTAAATGCCCCTAAAAATAGTATTTTTGAATCGTTCTATCAACAGTAAACACTTTATTAATTTTGATTCGTTCATTCTTTTTTGTTTTTATTTCTTTCTGTCTTGTATGGTGTGTAGAAGTCTTTATTGTAACGTGGTTTGTGTCTAAAGTAAGTTGGTTGTACATTGTTAAAAAGTAAAAATTAAAACGTTGTAGAAAATTATTTTTTTAACACACATTATTTGTAATTTCTTAAGCATTTTTGTATTGATCGTGATTAAGTTTAAAGTTATTAAACCGTGTTTCGCTTCCTCCTTATTTAGTCAACGTTTCGAACATCATCAGGACACCACAATCTAAACATCTGCCCCGATGATGGACTATCCGAAACATTGGCTAAAAAGGAGGAAGCAATACGGCATAATACCTCATAAACAAAGTATGATAAATTTTCAAGTAATATTGTATCCATCATAACTGTAAATTGATAGAAATGTGCCAAGGGTACTAGATCATGGATATTTAAATTCGTTGATAAGGCATAAAATTTATTGTTTGTTTTATTAAAAAAACGTTTTCTGACTGCTAAAAACATGTTTCTTCAATTTACCCAAAAGTGACACGAATGCCCCAAAAGTTTTGAATTTGGTATATCGCAAAATGATTTTTTTTTAATGAATAATTAAAAAATTAAAGATTCCTGATGCGTATGTACGAAAGGTCGTGTGAAGTTAAACTATGTTCAACTTACCCACCGTTATACAAACGAGAAGATCCAATAAATAGTATTGGCACATTGCTAGTCAATTCCAGGGAGTCTGCTATGAGTGCTGTACCTCAATACAAAGGACTATCCCAAGTTTCAAAAAAAAAATCTCTTTTATTGTAGTGAGAATTGAACCTTCCCACAAATTCACATGCTCGATTTCCCAGGTTGTACATTCTGTGGTTGAGAAGTCGGAACCTTAGATCACATATTTTTTGGTTCTCCCTCTATAAAAAATGTCCTCTCTTCTATCAAACCTTATCTAAAATTGCCTCCCATCCGTTCAACATCTCACCTCTTCTAAGCTTCAATTTTTTTTTTGAAAAATGCCCATTTAAATAAAATTAACATATAAATTCACCTTCCCTTTCTCCGAAATTTGAAATGAAGGCCAAGAACTCCCTTTAAGGGTGAAAGCCAAGAAAATTTAAAAAAATATTCAAAAACAGTCTAATAAATATACAAGGATTAAAAAGGGATTATTAGATGGTTTTGATAATATCTCTATATTCTACATATACCCGTAAGACATGGCATGATCAAGTGAATGTCAACCATGTCGACCATGTCAAGAGTCAGAATAACGGAAGATTGTATAAGACGATGTATGTGCGTGAATGACACAAGAAGTGTGTACCAAAACAGAGTTGTCCTCTCTTTCTACTCCTGCTGGAAAACGGTGGTATGATTAGTTGGTCAATAATTCAAATGACGCTTTGATACAAGTATTTCTTAAAAAAATTACCTTTTTAACTAGTTCTACACTTACTTACAAAGACCATAAAAACAGAAAATGAACGAGAAGGTATCGATTGCCTTATACTTTTTCAGAACCAGCAACCATCTTCTGAATCCCTCCCACACAGAACCTTATCGAAAACAACAACATATCCAAGACACTACCTAGGTTATAAACCAATTCTTTATAACTTTGTGATCAATGAAAAATAATGGTTGGGAAAGATTAATTGCAAGATAATATTGTTAATTCTGAATTTGAAATATAAGATTCACAAAATTATGTACAATAATAAGGTCCCAGTGGTCGGGTGGTTAAAGTCTCGATAAGACATAAATCCTGGGTTCGATTCCGTGTCTTGTTCTGTTTCACAATTCGCTTAGATTTATTACAATTATCTTCTTCTTCAATGCTAACATATATTATGAGATGTAGAAACAGCCCACCTACTGATGACTCACTTTGCAGTGGATTCATTTCAAAATGTATTATTGCTTTACAGCCTTATAAAATAATATTGTACAAGTTATAATTTGTTACACGTGCCAGGAGGTTCACCCAAATAATGATATACGCGCGATCTTACATAAAAATGAAATAAATTATTCTCTCGTGAAAAAAAAAAAAAAAAAAAATCAAATACCTGAGTCAGATCTTGTGAGAAATGGAATAACGAGGATTATATATAAGAGAATGTATTTCATCGCCACCTACAGTTTAGATGGAAAACTAAACCAACCCAATTTTCATTGTGTATTTTTCCTCGAATATGCTTCAAAGCTTGTTGGAAGCTTCTAAACGAAAACGTTGTATGGGAAATCTGCTGGAAAATGTTTTACCCTAGACGGTTGGAAACTCCGCTATGGGTTTTCTACCTGTTTTTTTCTGCGTCTTGGATAAACCTGTCCGGGAAACACAAGTTTCGCAATATGGTCGCTAGATGGCAGTAATAAACAATTCATTGTTCTGTCATGATATAAAACGTGTATGGTGGTATTTATTTTGATGTTGTTATGAATGTTTATTTCATGTAATCTCAATATCGTCTGTTTATTTGTGTGCTTAGTTCTTCTAAACTACGCAACGGATTTTGATAAAATTTATACTATCATAAGAATTTTTTTTAGGGCTTTCAGTGCATACTCGAATATTCACAATAATTTATTTATAATAGGTACATACAAAGAGAATTTGTACGATAGATAGGATCATCCCTTTTTGAGAAATGTTTTTTTGTACACGAAGTATATATTACCTACTTCAATAGTAGGTTATTAAAAATCTTCAACAAAACTGGCAATTTTCGAGACATACAACTGAATACCTGCTATTTAATCGGTTTCTCCGGAAATGGTGAGAAACAACAAAAAATATCATTTTTTTCTAAAAACTTACTAACCAGTGGTGCGACGCTTTGGAAAGTAAGTTGGACGAGCGCCTAAACCACTGATCTTAGGGTAGGTAGAGCCACTGAAGTACTAGCGAGGTCGTTCACCCCTCACATTGCAGCTTCCCTTATAAGAACACAGGACATGGAAGGGATGAAAGCCTCCTAGGGAGGCTGTATTGATTGTTTTCCTAATACTGTTTTTCGTGTTGTGGGACTTATTTGGTTGGATTCAAAGTTGATGGTGAAATAAACCTTTGACGATAAAAAAGGTTTTTCCTATTAGAAACCTAATTCGGTGTGATAATTTCCCTATCTTAACAAAAGATTGCAATCAGAGCACAGGCGTCAGGGGGGAATGCTGTCATTGTTCGAGCGGTATGTCAATGGAAAATACTCTGAGGAACTAGCATCATTGATCCCTTCGGCACCAGTGCGTGCAAACATGCCAAATGCCCGCTGAACATTTGTACATGGTTGACAAATGAGAACGGATCGTTTTTACAGTTAAACAGCTTGGCTGTGTTTCCTCCCTCCTATAACATGGATTTCGTCAAGACCCATATTCACTCATTCCTCTCCCCTAAAAGACCCACTATACAGCATTCCCAAAGATGACATAGGCCCTGAGTGAATTTATTTTCCTATTCATATGGAGCGTTGTATGAAAAATAATAACAGGAAATTAAGCCTTATTTTTATTAAATTCTTATGTTTTCAACCAAATTGAAAACAAAATTGGTTATCTTCAAAATCTGATAAAATGCGGTTGACCGAGCAAAATTAATCTATTGGAAGATGCTTCCACCAAAGGTTTCTTTTTGAGCCATGTTTATACTATAAGAATAGGTGTTTTGTGTAAAAATAAGTTTCATAGATTTCTGGGAAAGGAAACTAATTTGATGTTAAACTCACTTTCTCACCCTCCTCAGTTTTCCACCCTTTCTTCTATTTTATGTTCAATAATAATTTACACCCTTAGGTTTTCGGTTGATTACTTCCCTGGAGCATAGAACAAAGACTCTGAATGTGAAAAATTTATAACATCCTTTCTTCTTTGGGGGTTTGCGTAAAACAAGGAATTTCTGCCTTCTGTGGCAAGGATGAATAGTTTTAAGAAGGCTTTCGTATTTTATAATATGAAGGGCCATCAGAGATTTGAATGTCGAAGAATAAAACGTCGTAAAGACAAAATACTAATCATGTTTTTAAAATGTACATATCTGTAACTACAACATACATTCAGATATTGTAATATTATTCGAAATATTAACAATGCAAAAACAAACATAAAGTTATATTTATGAAATATGGTTCAACAAAAAAATTAACCAAAAAAACTTTTTTTACTACATCCATTTTCAGATTTTCGACCTAATTGCGCCTTTTAGCTTAACTAGGCTGGCTTGTTGGCAATTTCAAAGATTTTTTTTTTGTTTGGCAAATCGATTTGGCTGAGGATTGAACCTTGCTCCCCATAGACAAGAGTCAACCTTGCTAAAACTGCGCCAAATCCCGATTGGGTAAGACCGACATTTATTTCGTATTTTGACTGCTGTAATTTAATCCAATTTCTATTAAATGTGTAAGTGTGTGCGTGTGCGTGCGTGATTGCCACCAATTGATAGATTGACAACGAGTATATCTGCCGAGTTTCAGATCGATCGGATGTCAGAAAATGGGTTAATTTCAACTACCAAGATTTTTAGTAATTGCCGAAAAAATGTGAAATTTAAAAAGAATCATTTGACGCATAACATTTGTAATTAGTAAGTAATTTACGGAATCACTTAAGTTTTTTTTATACTAACATATTGCAAATATTATTTGCTAAATACATGTTAATATAATTTATTTTCGGTTCAAGGAAATGTGGCATTACATCCTGTTCACTAGTTACGAAAATGTGTATGGAGTAATTTGTATTTTATTCATAAAAAAGCCTACGATAATATCAATGAAAAAGGCAAGACGTATGCGTAGTTTAAATATAATTGAGACATTATTTTAGAGATTCGATTTCTATCTTGTTTATTGATAAACATTGCATGCGAGTAATAATAGGTATCCATTAATAGTATATTCATGAAGGGAGTGCTACTGTAGTCGTATGTATGCAAATATCTCCAGTAATAATGGGTATTATCTAGATTAGTTAAATTTAAATAAATATCACTACTGAAACACAGCGTGGTAAAATTTCATTAATATATTATTTGTTATAATAATTGTTATCCAAGTCCAAAAGGTATCCATTAATAGTATATTCATGAAGGGAGTGCTACTGTAGTCGTATGTATGCAAATATCTCCAGTAATAATGGGTATTATCTAGATTAGTTAAATTTAAATAAATATCACTACTGAAACACAGCGTGGTAAAATTTCATTAATATATTATTTGTTATAATAATTGTTATCCAAGTCCAAACCGTGTTCATTATTATTTTTATAACCAGTGTTAAATTAATAATAATTATTAGATACGAGAATGTTTAAATATTCATACTAATGAAATTTAGAAAATAAGCTAAACAGGTTTGGTTTCCTTTGTGTGGGATTATATTTCGAGAAAACAGCGTCAGATTTAGATATCTGGTATCTCCACACTGATTTGGGACTATGTTGGGCAACACTGGTCTGAGGCAGTCAACTCTTAGATCAGCAACATCATCAGCTGTAGGCAGACTGATGGAACCTAAGCGCAACCCAAATACTAACTTTGGTGATCGCGCTTTCGGAGCATCTGGGCCGAAGGCTTAGAATAAACTCCCTCCGGAACTAAGATCCATAACAAGTCCAACAGAATTCAGGTCTAAACCAAAAACTTACCTTTTTAAGCTGTCATACCCTTAAATTAAATATACCATTCCTAAGAGAAAGTCCAGTTATATTCAATTTTCCAATTATGTCCTAAATCCTGTATCTAAATTTCGCTAATAAACAATTTTTATTTTTTTTTATGTGACACCTCACAAGAGCGTCCCTGCCTGTGCAGTGTACAGACAGGGGAACTATGTCACCACCTATATATAATCCATTAGATAATGTTAAGTGTTAATCTCAAGTGACCTACCAGGTAAGTATTGTACTGTATATTATCTCCATAAATAGTTAGTAATAACATAGATCACTGTAGAAATGTATTATAAATTTGTACAGCGTCCTTGAGGTGATTTTGCACAAAAACGGCGCTATACAAGTCATCCAATTATTATTATTATTAGCATGACTAGAAGAAGACCGTTTGAATGTAAAAAGAAACAGAGGTCGCCGACATATGAGTTGGACTGACGGTGACCTAGATAAGCTGATGGGTGATAACAATCTATAAAGCCAGATAAGAAAAATATATTTGTATACAGTTTTTTTACATGCTTTTCGACTACCACACTAGACACATGTCCGTATTATGGTAGTCGAAATTTGTATATAATTATATAAATGTAATACATGTTCATTTGTTAATATATTATTTTGTTAAATGCAATGTGTTTGTAAAATGGGTAATCCTTTAACTGGCTTTCTAGTTAAGTAGATTTTACAAAAATAAACCAACCGTAATAAAACTTCAATCTTCAAACATCTTCTTTAATGAAAAAAAATATATGTATTGTTACAGATAGAATTTAAAAACAAACAATTTAAAAACATCTAAGTTTTATTGTATATTGTCATAAGTAGAATTTAAAAACGAAAAGTTTAAAAAGATCATCACATCAAAATACACCGTTTGATTGCTCCGACGCGTTCTGACATGACAACCAGTCTACGTGAACGTGAGTAAGATATCTATGGACTATAGTCCACAACTGAAAGGACGAAACTGTTTTTTAACACCGGTAAATTGTTTATCTGGTTCAGTCATAATTGTGTTTATGCACTTTGGTTCGATATAATCTCTCACCGATATAATGACTCCCATACAAAATATAGCGCCGGCTGAAAAAAATAGGCTTTTTGATACTGATCACTGGTTATTTGGTGCGATTTTACGACAAACGAAAAAATAAAACTTTAATTTATTTTTACTATTGAAACTAACTATAACGATAAAAAACATATTGGTATTTTAGAAGGTCATTATTATTATAAAAAAAGTAAAAAAGAACTGGAGTTTCTTATCGGATACATTATTTGAGAAAAGCCAATGTCAGACGCTGGGTTTAAGATCGTTAGGTTATGGTTTATTAATTATTTATAGCGTCTAATAAAACAATAACTTCTGATAAGTTCCTGTTATACTTGTATACTAAAAAAAGCGCGGTTCCTTAAAAAATGTTTAAAAACTTCGATTACTTTTTTGCCACAACTAAACTAAACACCAACTAATTGATAAATTTGTAAAAACGAAAACTTAAAACTATAAAATCAGTGAAACAAAATCTCGCACTGAAATTAAAAAACTACACTTTTAAATACGAACTATAATACCTACCTACCAATTAGAGTTTTTCGGATTACAAATAACGTGTGAATTAAACAAATGGAAATGCTAATAAACATTTTGATAGCATTGTTTCGCTGCTGCCTTTTGTAATTGTCGAAAATGTACAGTTAATTAACACAAAGGAATTATATTTTTTACCAATATTGGGGCTTCCATTGTAAACCCATGGGATTGTTCCCATGATCTAACAATAACAACTTTTTAAAGTTACTTTTACTTTGATTAGGACAAGTGTTATTTCTGATACAATTGAGTAAAACCATGAAACGCATTATTATTCATTTTGTGTTTCATTATTTATTATTCTTTAGGTTTTAGCTTCCTTTTTTAATTTCTATTTTAATGGGTTATATTTTATTTTCGCTAAATAGTTCTGTCTTGCCTGTTACTTCCCAACCTTCTTCGACATCTTCTCTTTTGGGATAGATTGATAAAGCCGTGCATACAGAGATAATAATGTTTCCAGTTTACAATTTTACAACCTGATTTTAAGCATCTACTGTTATCATATTAAAATGTTTTAATTTATTTAAAAAAAATAAAATAGTTTCTCATACAAGATAGGAGGCTGATTTGATTCAGTGTCACGGCCTAGTGATCTAAGAGGTTTTGGTTTAATTTTAGCACACTTAGACATGTTCTTAAATAAACATGATTTCGATTAAAAAAAGTGTTAAATGTATTCATTTTGAATGATTATTTACCGTCGAACCTAAAAAGCACTCTCAGAGTTTGAGAAAAAAAGTTCTGGGTCAGTTGTATCCCCATAACTAATAACACGAGAGAAACATATCTCTTGCCGAGTCTCATATAAAAGGGAGAGTGAGATTCTGCGTCTAGTACGTGATTAGTTATTGCCTTAGAATGCCTCGTACCTAACCACCGTGGTGGTTATGGTGGATTTGGTGGTTGTAGTGGTAGTGGCGTACCAAGAACCTCCACGTTTATGTCGTCACGTCTACGGTGCGCCGAGACTACGTGAGAATACTCCGGAAACGTTAACACGTGAGCTGTGAGTATCTTGACGCCTTACTTGGTATTCTGCTTTGAAAAAGGGTGTAATGCTATGGGTAGTTCTGTTTTGAAAGATTTTTCATCTAATGACTTTTTTTAATATACACCTTAAATAAACAAGTGAAAAAACAGTTTAATTCTGTTTTAATTCCAATAAATAATTTAAAAATTTAAAATTAAACAATAACTTTGTAAACATCACTTATAGGTAAATACTTAATGCCGACCGGATTTCGCTACAACCATAGCTTCATCAGGGCAGTATAACACTCACAAAGTCACATCACAAAGTAACCGCTTCATATGAAGAAAAAATTTAAAAATTACTAATTAGTTCAATTAAATAGGGTAAAATATATGTTGTTTGTCTGCCTAATGAAGTTATACTGAATATTTCAATATTATGAATATTTCGAAAACGTATATTCTCAGAAAATCGATCACGATGTCTAAGAAAAATAAAAAGTGATAAAATTTTATATGTATTTTCACATTATCAAAAACATATAAGAACAGTTTTAAAAAAATAATACCAAAGAAATAAAGAGAGAATAATATTAGGTATATTTAAGTTAGACAGAACCTGCCTCACTGTATTGTGGCAGAATTTTGAGCAAAATGAATTAATATAATGTCTATGTTCTGCTTAATTTTTATTTAATGTGTCGTAGTATGTTTAACACGAATAAAGTAAATTAGTGCAGAGGAGCATGTATTCTTTTAAAATCTAAAGCCAAAATTACAACCAATATTTTTTTCAGCCGACTATAATATACGTAGTATGCAAAAAGGATTTTGATAAAAAAGCTATTGTCGGTAATTTAATTTATATTATTTGGACAGCCGGCATACTTAGATGTGTAAATGCGAACAAAAATTCTCTCCCGCAAATATCATTTCAATAAATTTGCTAAAAAAAGTGGAGAGAGTTCTCAGAATATGGAGAGCATCAAATTATTATGTTTCGAGATATGAATTTTTCCCCGCATTGTAGAAAATACAAATTGACGCATTGCGTGTATTTTTGCGATATTAACATTACTTTTTTACGAATTTGTAGTTAACTTGAGAACATGTCAAACCGATTTTTAATCTTACTACCCACTAACGACGAACTCAATTGGGAAAGTAAAGTTGTCATAAAATTATTATTTATAGGAAATTTGAATGCTTGTTATTTTCATGCAGAGTTTATTGACTTCGCAACATTTTATGAACCTTGTATGAACCAATCAATACAGCGTACAATACATTAAGTATAGGCGTATTACTTCGCATACTATCATTATGTACTCGTTTTTCTTCATAAGAATACACAACTGTTAGTTGGTTTCCTTTGTCGTCTATTATTTTGTTCAACCCGTCAAATAATTGGGAATTATAGCGGATGTATGGAGAAAGTATATTATGTACTCAGGTGAATACATAATATTTTCAAAATACATCCAAATAAACGGAAGACGAAGTCGAGGACGCCCCAGAAAGATACGAATAAGTGAAGCAAAATTATATCAGATACCGTTAAAAGGCGTAATAAGATGAGTGTGTATTTTAATTCAACCAAGTATGAATACGAACGAAGGTGAGAAGTTTGTGCCCGGACAGAGTTGTATGGCGTTCTATTATCTCTGCCTACGCTAGCGTTAGCGTGTGAAATAATTATTCTTGTAGGATATCGTAATATAATATATTATGTATATCTGTTACGTAAAAAATTATAAAATTCGATGAAGTATTTTATTAAACTAGCAAAAAAAAGATTGTGAGCGAAAGTCCAAAATAAGTACATAATATGTTATTTCAATCTTACATCATTCTGGCAAAGGAATTCTTAAATTTTTTGTTGAGTTTTCAATCATGCATTATTTTATATGTTAAACCTGTACAATATACAGATAAATGCAAAGATTAATCTTATATCCAAGCGACTATAAAATTGTAAGTTCTGCCCAAACTACATTTTGCTTCGCGATATCTTACGAATTTTCCACTTCAATCATGAGGAAAATCTACCGTAATCCTTCTTCCGATAGCCCCGTTAAAACGAATTAATCGTCTCTACTAGTATTTTATACCCTATTTATTGCTCTTGTAACTCCAATGCGTAATGCCAATATTAAAAAGAATTTTAATTATAAACATCTTTTGAAGCCAGATAATGGTATTACGATACAACAGAGTCGTAACTGCCACCCTGGTCACCATTCATAAAGGAAACGTAGCGTTGTTTTAAATGGTTTTGGGCTTATTTATTATTGGACGTAAGCATATCGGAACAGCCACCTGACCTTCTTCCTCCTTTATTTCTCCTTTCCACTCCCTTCAACCTCACAGAATACCCCAATTGGGAAATATAGGCCCATCCACACGTACACTTCGGAGCGACAGTACGACGCGCCGCTCCAGGCCGCAAAAAAGTCTCACAATATTAACATTTTAACAAAACTGAAATAATAACAGAACTCTAATAGAAACTTCACAAAACTTGAAAATCAACTTTGAAATTTGATGAATTGTTCAAATTCTTTGAATCAACCCGTCCTAAAGTTTCAAATTTATTATATACGGTATACCCATTATTCACAATTACTCGTACATTTTTCAATTAAAATATTACAAAAAAGAGAGTTGGAATGAACAATACTGGCTTTAAATATATTTTTTGTAAAAGTCCCAAAGGCGTAAATAAATAAATAAATAAAAGATTAATTTTAATTATAATACGTGTTTCGTAATGATGTAGTAAGATTGAAATAAGTAGAATATGAATTTAATGGTTGCATAATACCACTATAATAAATATGTGGCATAATATATTATCTACTGGAAAAGTCGTGTGATGTTTGATTTAATCCATTCGCACACATTTTCAGTCTAAATCGGTAAATAGATTCACATATGGACAAGCACGCACTTCACATCAATAAAACAATTATGGATATATTGCATGGAAATATTCTCAGAAAACGAATTCTTTCACTTGCATGATATATTTTTATTATTTCGAAAGAAAATAGTTACCTCGGTAAATTTACATGTTATTTTATTTGTGCAATGTTAAGTGGGTTAACTGTGAACTCGTATTATGTTTCTGTTCAGCGAACACTTTATTATTGTTATTTAACCGATTACATATTGACATTAAGTTTTATTGTCTCCGTGGGAAATGACCCACGCACCTCTGTTCCATTGTCATTAGTTTTTATTGGTAAGTCCACATAAGTTTCAATAGTCAACGATTGAATGTCTTAAAGGTTAATCGTTCGATGCTCTCAATTAAATGGACAGCGTACATAGGCACACATATTGTATATCTAGTTCAATTATTATAGTTTCGTCTCTGACAGATTAATAACACTAATGAAGTACATACATTATTGGCAATAATGTATGTATTTCGTTTGATGGATGTTAGATGCTTATAATGTAAAAACAAACTTCAAATATATTAAAATAATTATACTATTTTTTTTTACTTGAACCCTGATAGGAGCCCTAGAGGAAAATAATTTCCCCGTCAAAGTGCCTTTGTCATCTTCAGAGATGCTGTGTGGACGTTTTTTCTAGAAAAAGGAAGGAGAGGAATTTTTGGGAAGGGAAAAGGTATGAGAGGTGGGTAGGAATCTTGGAGTCAGTTTATCCAAGAGTGACGAACGTATGAATTCATTACACCCACTGCTGTGCAAGGCGATTGGTTAAGAGAGTTCGGCTGGAGAGGCCAAAGGTTCTCCCCAAACCGTCCTCTCACAAACCGGCCTGCCAAGTAGCTGGTGGGCAGGCACATTCGCCGCCAAGTCCTTGACACACCTCACGCGCCTTGCACCCCTGCTAAGTCACCAAACCTGTGGCAGAGGTGTTGGTTATTTAGTAAATGGTTCCCGGAGCGGCGGTACTCATACCCGCCTCCCAAATTATCTAACTGCATTTCGGTTCCATGATAACTCAACACAACTTCAAAAAGTAATATTTAAATTCAAGAAAAACTAACCTATTTAAGTTGGTTTTAGTTTTATAACTTATCATGACTTTATATCACTTTTAAAAGGTGTGTTGAATTATTTGCTGGTGATGTCAAACTTATACAAACCCATAAATAACCTAAATGATTATAAAATTACTGTTGATAATAATAACCAGTTATTTTTAATGGTTTTAAGCAATACCACGTCATATTCTCAAAAAATAATTGTAATTGTCACCAGCGCAAACTTGGTGTAATTCACGGTAGTAAGTTACAGTTGTTGAATGGTTGTTGCAAAATTTGTGAGCAAACTATTTGAAGAAATCGGTCTACATTATTGGATTGTTTGATCTTTTGATGTAGAGTCTGTAACTGACTTTAAACATAACCATACACGGATAAAAAAAACATAGCTAAAACGCACTGTTCCAAAAAACGGTTCAATATTAAAACTAAGTAAAGCGCGCTTTGGCTAATTTAATTACTGAACACGCCACACAAAATTGTCTAATAAAAATATGTTTTTGTTGTACGAGAACCTTCTGACGATGAGTTGGGAGTGTTGGAGTACTTAACTCCTAGTCATATTGACTGGGAACTGATCTTAATACGTCGCGTGGGAGGAGACGGTAGCAATGATAGTTCATGATGATGGTAGCTCATTCACAGCTTCACAGCTTGCCGCTTGCAGTCGTTAAATAATCCTCCTCACCAATACAGAGGTATCGCACAGGATACTCCAAGATATTTAAAAAAAACTGGGATCCTGTACGATAAGAGCCACTTTAGTTTAGACCATTGATGTCAAAAGAAACTCGTATATGTAGAAATTAGCTCAATAGGGAAGAGTCATTACCAAAATCAGTGTTTTCCTGTCGTTGAGAGCTGTGTTGAAACTGTGTTCTTATTTACTCTGATGCGGCGATCTTGAATAATAGGTTATGTTAACAACAGTGCATTTAACGCCAATTTAGTCTTCCGCTTACAAGTTGACATTTTTCTTCAGAGTTTATTATATGACATTACTCTTCGTATTTAGAGCTCCGGTGCGACTTCTCTTTCTGTTACACACATAGTTCACTAAAAAGAGGAAGACGCTACCTACAAGTGAGCCATCAGAGGAATGTCTGCAATATTAATTTGGTCTTCCGTTTACAATACGATTTTTTTCTTCAGATTGCGTCAATTATCACACCATTTGGTTTATTATTTCGGCGGTAACTGATCCCACGCGCAAGTCAGTTGGCATTAGTTTCATCCAGACGGTATGAGGCGTGTTTCGAATGAGCTAGACTGTCTTAGTAGGTATCAAGCAATAATTGAAGAATAAGATGAATTAATTCCAATTTTAGGCCCCAATTTTTAGTCATAACTGATCCCATGCACTTGATATTACTGTCCAAAGACTGCAAAAAGACGGATACACAGCTTAGATAACCAATATGCATAAGTAGCAGATATTTTTAATATGACCGAAAAAACTTACAAAACCATTTTCCGTTTTTTCAAAATAGTTGTTTGTTAATAGTTTCCCTAGATTTCAGAATGAGCACAAATTAGGTACTCATATACGGATTACCCCCACAATACTTTCATATCTTAGAGGGGGGACAAAATTTTCGAAGTTACAGCAGAATTTTTTAAATTTCTCTAAAAATTTTACCTTCACAGTCAAAATTTCTTGATTTTTTGTCCATTTTCCCTAAAAAAAAGTTTCTAGGGAAATTTTGCTAAACATACCATCAGTGCTACATACCCTACCGGCCGCGCGCCTCTGGATGAAGATGAAAGATGGCACTATCCCAGGCGGGGATCTCCCAAAGCGACCCGTGGCCGTCCATTCGTGCTCAGGGCCGAGAAATCACCGAGCGAGCAATTTGGGAACACGAAACAGTCGGACGGTCTGACACGATCACACCCACCAGCTGCGATTCATGAGGTCAGCAAATGTCAGCTGGGTGGGTATCTAGCGAGCCCGCTTCTGATGGGAGATGTTACTGAACAAACTGTGGCTCGTGACAATTGGAACCCAAAAGGGTGTGTTCTATTGCAATCATAGAATAAAGAAGAACAACATTCTATAGTTTCAATGTATCCTTAGGAAGCTCCATAGTGTGATATCCTAGAGAGTAGTTTAATAGGTTACCCATTGATGGCAAATACCTGTCGATAAGTCAGGGATTGAGTCCATAATAAATACTATTGCAAAATTAAGGCCGAGGTCCAGATTAATTCCTGCCTGCAAAAGAAGCAAAGTAAAAAGTGTTTCTTTGACCTGGAGTTTTATTTAAAAAGTTGTGAAACAAAACAAAGTGTGATATCCTAGAGAGTAGTTTAAGAGGTTACCCATAGATGGAATACAACTGTTGATAATGCAGGGATTGAGTCTAACATATATACCATTGCAACCCTTATGGTCGAGTTTCTACCCCCTGCTAAAGAAGCCATCGGAACTCACTGTATCTATCACAATGAAGTCCAAAGTGTTGTTGGTCGATCCGAAGTTTTATTTAAAGAATTGTGAGACAACCGCGGAGTTACCACACATTGTAATCAATAATAAATTATATAACATCGTTGTTTATGACAAACTAGCGCAGACCCGTGAAAATTCATGGGATATTATAATTGTAGGATTTGTAAAGCTTAAAGTTAATAATGTCGTCTTGGGGAATGCTATGTGAACTGTATTTTTAGGGAACGAAGGAGAGCAAGTTCTGAGAAGGAATAGGTATGAATCTGGGGGTGTGTGTGCCCAGGAGTGACGGTCGTATGAATCCATCCCTTCTACTGCGGTGCAAGGCGATGTTGCGAGAGAATCATGCTGGTTAGTTCAAAGGGTCTCCCTCAACCATTCTCTCGCAATCTCTCCTACCACACTGTGGGCGGGCAGATGCATCCGCACCAAGCCCCGGACAAATTTCGCCACATAGTTAGGCTTCCTTCAGGCTAATTTGTTCTCTTTTGGGAACAACTCATACGGTCTCATATAAATCGTTGTAAATACCTTACCGTCGTGGTGAGAAATACGATCTAAATGGCGTTAGAACGAGAAAACACCAAGCTTTATATTCAATTGTAGAAGTTAACAACATAAGTTGCGAATTTTTTACTATTTTTTTAATATGAAACAACAATAAAGTAAGGTGACAATAACATTGTCACCTTACTTTTACAAAATACGTGTGTTTTTACATATATTTTCGTTATCATTAATTTTAGTTACAAAAACGTAAGGTGAGCCATTTTTCGTATATGTTCGCACATGTTATTATGTTATGTTATTTAATAATAAAATTTTAAAGCGTATTTTATCACATTTTTAAAATAGTTTTTAGATACGTTCAGAAATATTCCATATACTCCGATCTTCTGTCAAAATATGGCGGACAGTTCAGGACATACTAATAAAACGGATGGATTCGTCCGAGATTCAGATCCGAATTAATTCCGATGATTCTGTAACAATATGTCATATTATAATACACATTTTTTTCAACTGATGCACTCGGTTGTAAATTATTTTGTAAGTATGTAATTTATATTAAAATTGACCCTTATCATTTTTATTTTTTTTGTTAAAATATTTCCAAATAGTTTTTCATGTAGCGGTATTTTTGTAAAATACTTTTTAAAGTTTTGTTTGTTGGTATAATAATATTCGAATTGAATATGAAAATGTCACCTGCCTTTGAGAAGATCGGTTTCGATTATGTGTGCGGATGACATCATTATGATCATTGTCTAAACACAGGACATCTGATATCGTTATACCGAATATAAGCCGTGCGTTGAGTTAACAGAGTTGGTACTGTAGCCGTGTAAGTGTAGTGCCTACTTGTCATCGCCACAGCACTTTATTTGCATTAGGGTTGCAATCGAGATGTTGCATTGATTTTATAACACGTGATAATAATCTGAAATAACTTACAACTTTAAAAGACAAACATTCAAATCTGATTCGAGTTCATTGAACCACAGTTAAGCAAGACGCACAAACAACTGAAATTAGTATTTTTGATAATGTATCACTCCCTTCCTAATCGAATATAATTCAGAGAATAATATATTTACTGCTTGGTTTCTCCTGAGTTCAACACATTTCATTCAATAAATAAAAATTAAATTAAATATGTATCAAAAAATATCGCCTCGTGTCTTATTTTATTGTTTTATCTTTATATGTATTTTCCGTTAAAAAACTATATAACTGATGGTATCTATAGATAAAACTACACTGGTATTTAAACAGCATCGCTCTTGTAGTACGTAGGTACGTTGCTCTGACGTCATGATTTTTTTAGTTTTTCATCTGAAATGTCCAGCTCGACTAACCTCTTTTCAGCTCGCAACATTCAATCCTGAGCTAAGAAGTTTTTGAAATCATTTGATTCGTAAGAAATAAGACGTGACAACACACCGCACACCTAGTACAAAACTATAGCAAGTCTAAATAATAGTTGGTTGTTAATAGTTTTGAAGTTACGGCGATCTTATGCTGGGTGTGTTCAGTCAAAGTATACGCCCATAAGGGCTTTTATAAATATGTGATATGTATCTACGAAATAATTTACATTTAAAATTATGCAGAAGAGTGGCATTATGCTAACCTTAAGTATTATTGTTTTTATTTATTTATTTATTTCACGCCTATTAAGGCTTTTACATATATATATAATAATATTTAAGAAATTATACTCATAAATGGTGCAGGAAATGACTGTTTAAAACACATATATAAAAAAAATATTGTTGAATTTGATTCAAGCAGTATGTAGGTACAAAATATAAATATAAAAAATCGCAAATAATTTTTTTCTTTCAGCCGACAAAATACTGTTAACGTATCGAGGTATGTTATTATAGCCTTCTTGTAACTATATTTTGTGCAGTTAAACACATCTACTATTTCTGCGAATGTATTGCCAACTACATGCAATCTAAGTACAAGCGAGTATGTAAATGACTCAGTACTGAGATTTTTGTTTCAATTAAAAATAATTTTTGATCGAGTAGTTATAATTGGCATATTGAAGGTGATTAGGCTCAGTAAATAAGGGCTGTCTATAATTCCATTAATATTTATTTTTTTAAGTATTATGACGAAAAAGGGATCCGGGATCTTACAGAATATAAAGTATGAAATTAGTGTTCTAGGTGTACGCCGTTTATCTACATTAAATAAAACTGTTCATATGTTTGAATGTATGTAGATCTGGATAACTCTGGTACCTGCTCTAGAGACGTGACACATGTTGTTGGCAAACACATAATCTATTTTTACTCGCCAGTATCATCCGATCGTCAAATAGACTATGTATTTCCAAACGTCAGATGTTTTCTTGAAATGTGTGTTTTTTCCCTAAAATATGTAATTTTATAAATTATTTTCTTCGAGAATAGTTTTTCGCTGTATTTCCGCGTGGACGGGCTAACGACCGCAAGATAATGTGCACATTATGATGTCTGTCATACGGAATTCAAATAAAGGATATTGAATGCAAAGACGTTCGCATTCAATGAAAATTTATGTCTGCCTAAGCCGAGCCTATCAAAGCGCCCTTGAGAATATTTTTACATACTTAAATGGTTCAATAAGTACCATAAAGTGATAAACACAGTTATTATTATTCTTGAAAAATCAGTTGAGATCAGAATTTTGAAAATTAAAATTATTAAAAGAATTTTCTGTTAATTTTTTTTTACAATAGATACCTACTTTAACACTTTTCTGAATTCTTTACGCGATCAGTTCCAATTATGAAAATGACACTTAAATTCAAAATAAATTTGAGTTCATTGAACCACGGAGACTCGTGATAAACTAAGGGATAGTCTGAATTCTTCCAATTTTGTAAAAACAGTTCAAATTTTGAAAATGAAAAAAATACTTTTTTCTGTTTAACTAACTAACTAACTAACCATCACGCCGTTAGGTAGGCAGAGAGGACAAACAGCCAAACAACTCTCTCTGGGCACACATGGGCATCCCCGACTACTTCTACCATTAACATTTGTGTCATACATTCTCCTGACACTCGTTCATTCGCTCTAAATGCCCAAAACATCTGAGCGTCCTTTTCTTAATTTTACTCATTACGCTCACACCAGCCTTGTGTTCTTCGCGGATCTTCACATTTCTCACACGATCATAGATGGTTTTGTCACATATACGCCTCAGGGATCTCATTTCTACAGCATTCAGTCATTTCTGTTCAAAATATTATATTATAAGTAGGTAGGTACCTACTTTATCGCTTGTCTGAAAGCAATCAGTTTAAATTTTTAAAATGAACTTAAATTCTAAGCAATTTGAGTTCATGAACCAGATTTCACGAAGGACTAACGCACAGTACATACAATTAAGATCAGCGTGTGTGATGATTAATATTCCACTAGCGTCCAATCAGGCTCTTAGGAATAAATCGAATAAACTAACAATATTATTAGAAAGTTGAAGAGACCACCAGATCAGAAATATGTCTCCATGTTTCTATTTATATTATAACATACCAAGGCAAAGGAAAGAAAAAAATCTCGATGCAGTAATATTGAGTTAACATGCCTACGAAAAATGAAGCGGTCTGTGAATTTGTCGCTATCTTACTGGTTTTTTTCCTTAGAAATTTTACCGAAGATTTTTGTTAATTTTTAAAATCTTCTGGTTTTTCCTATGAATTCGATTTATAACAAGCATCTTTCTTCACTTGAACGATCGCGTCAATAGCTGAAATATGTATCGAGCGATCGTGTTATTTAAGCACTCGGATTGGAAATTTCTCGCCCTCATTAATTAAAATCATACCCCTGAATTTTAATATTGAGTCACTCAAACAGATTATAGTGCTATATAGCCAATGAATTCACATATATTTTGCCGTTTATCCAATATGTTTATGATTCATAAAAAAAGGATTAAAAAATCGTTAACTTTATAAGCGCGTGAAATCTTCGGGTTAGTTCTTTTAAAATTCCCGTACGTGACACAAGGACGGGTTGTTTCGGAGAATTTGAACAATTCATCAAATTTCAACGTTCATTTTCAAGTTCTGTGAAAGATTTTTTCAAGTTCTGTTTTTATTTCAGCAACTAGCCTACAATGATATATTAACAGAACTTGAATAAGTCTTTCACAGAACCCGAAAATGAACGTTGAAATTTGATGAATTGTTCAAATTCTCCGAAACAACCCGTCCCTTATTCGGGTCAATATCAAATATTTTACATTTCTGTATATTGTTTATAGCCTACTTGATAATCGCAAATACAATTATATATTACAAGACTTAATTTATAATTGTTAATAGCTTCTCTATTTATTTCGCTTTTCTATATTTTATAGAATTTATGTCAATTTGGATTCGCGAACTGTCAAAATTAAATTCACTAAATTAGGATATTAAATACTTTTACCACAACGAACTGGTATTCTTTTAGAAAGATACGCTCACTGTATGCTATTATCAATAAGAATAATCTTGATTCTTGTTTTATTTACTTCGATAAAACGTTTTATATAGACAGACAGGACATTTGACAATGTGAAAGACGCATGGCAGAGAATTCAAATTTTGATTAGAAAAATATTGAATGAACACCACTTCACATGAGTTAAAAACACGTTAAATAGATGGGTAATTCAATTACGAATACACTGGTGTGTAAATATGTGATAAACATTAAATTAAATAAACATTTGCATCATTCTGACAGCACTGCGTTCGAAAACAAACTTCAATTCAGAAAGAATTAATAATCTATGAATTCTAGAATAGTCTACTTTAGGCTTTAAGCGGCGGAATTTAGACATCTATTGAAAAAATATGAAAGTACTATACTAGATTTCTTATTAATTACTATACTAATTATGACGTACGATCACTCAAGACGTCTGCAAACTTGGCATAATATGCCGAAAATCACTCGAGTGGATTAACCAATAATATTTAGTTACCATACATCTTTACTATTGATGTTTCAGACAATGATGTGGCGTTAGAAAAGCAAGAAGAAAGAAAGCATATATTTTATCAATAAAGTATGTCGTCTCTACGGTAAGTACCTAACCTATTAATAACATTTACAGCTATCGAACTATCAATTGTCTTTCACCGGAGTAATACCTAAATTAATCTCCACCAAATCACACGTATAAGCGAACCAATCATTTTAACCACACAACCTCTTTGTACTTATACTCGTACTTAAACAACTATTAATTGCATTCGCAAAAACAACGTCTTTGTAAATTATTGCTGAAAGCATTATCTAGTATTTAAATAGTTTGATTGAAGGAAACCCGAAATGAACCATTATTCAATTCAATGGGACCCGGACTCTTAAGAATCCATTAGAAGAAGAAATTTGGACAGAGTTATGGAAGAAGTTAGGACATAATTGTATGAATTAACGAACCCAAATGGTCTGAACGCTTTTGAAATTGGTGTTACTTTATTAAAATTGACATCCTCTTATTTGCCGATGACAAGGTAGGGGAGGGTGGGGCGTGTTGAGACGGGGGCGTGTTGAGACATCGCGTTTAAAATTCCCGCTAGTTGACTTAGCTGCGCGCGCATCGCGCCGTTTCGTGTGAACCCCGTGCCGCCAGTTTCTGTCAAAACGGTGGTGCCGTGTGGTCGATAGAATTAAAGTTATACGACAAAGTAAGATTTTTAAGTGCTAAACGAACTTTTCCAAGAAATTTTCGAAGTCGTCTGCCAACCTGCTAACACTCGGTAAGTCGTTATATGTTTTTTTCTCCACAAACTGTATCTTTTGACTGTGTTATTAGTTATAAATGAAATGCGTACGTCAAGTATGTTTACTTGCATGGCCATTTTTATGTAAAATCGTCGGGTGGGGCGAGTTGTTACATCAAGGCGGGGGCGAGTTGAGGCAAACATAACTCGCCGCTAGAATTTAGTTTTTTTTACGTTTATATAAAATATGCATTAATACAATACGTGTTATGTAAACAGGCTTATTTTTTTAACATATTATGAATGTATATATTTACCATTATTACCTAGATACATTTCCTTTTTGTGCCTATATGTAATTTTTTTTTTCAGTCTTGCAAAATGGTCCGAAAATATAAAAAAAGACGAATAGAGGGGAAATTACAGAAAACGTTTATGAACAAGCTGCAGCTGAAATCATTACTACAAACGTGTGAAAAGCTGCAGTCTCTTTTAGAATTAATCATATGACACTAAAGCGGTTCATCGAAAGGAAAAAAGCTAGTCCTCTTACAAATTGTAAGGTGGGATTTTCCAATCCTGGTCAAGTTTTTACTCATGCACAGGAAAAAGAACTTGCAGATTACATCGCAAAATGCAGCAAAGTTTATTATGGGCTTAATACAACTGATGCAAAAAAGCTTGCGTATGAGTATGCGTTCCAAAATGTAACGAAAATTCCGGAAAATTGGAAGAAAACTCAAAGCGCTACAAAAGATTGGTAAGTCAGCTTTATGAAAAGGAATGCGAATTTTTCTATCCGTGCACCAGAAGCCACGAGTTTGAGTCGTGCCACTAGCTTTAATAAGCACAATGTGGGTTTATTTTATGATAACCTATCTAATATTCTTGATAGGTTTATGTTTGAATGCCAAGATATTTGGAATCTTGACGAAACAGGTGTAACGACAGTGCAGAAGCCAACAAAAATATTAGCTGTGAAAGGGGCACGGCAAGTTGGAGCAGTAACATCAGCAGAAAGAGCCACGCTCATTACGATGCTGATTGCAGTTAGTGCTAGTGGAAATTCTGTTCCACCACTCTTAGTATTTCCACGAAAGTATTTTAAACATCAGTTTATTACGCGCCAAATAATATAATGGCAGGATTTAATTCAAGTGGAATTTTCCCATTTAATAGGGATATTTTCACAGATGAAGACTTTCTTCCATCGGAAGTTACAAATCATGCTGAGGTGCCTTTGACAGATTCCTCTGCTGCTGATCTCACAAGAACACCATTGCAAGACCTAACGAATGCAGAAATTGAAGAAAAATTGTTGGACCCTCAACCATCAACTAGCGGAACCATTAAACTTGTGTGTCAGAAAACGCCAGAACAAATCCGACCATTACCCAAAGCTCAACCAAGAAAGAACTTTCCAAATCGTAAAAAACTTACGAGCGCAATTTTAACGGACACCCCTACAAAGAAAAAAATTGAATTAGAAGACGAACTAAGAAAGGAAAAGAAAGAGAAAAAAATTTAAAAAAGCGTATATACAAAACTAACTAAAAAAAACAAGCACCCAATAAAACAAAGGTGGTGTCAAAAACAGAACTACATAAAAAAAAATATTTTAGACGTAAAAAAACGAATTTTGGTGTCCACATCATCCAGTGAAACTGAAGAGGAGCTACCACTTATGGAAACTGACGACAGCGATGCAAACGAAGAAGAGCAATGTATATTTTGTCGTAACCCCTATTCTTATGATATTTCTGGTGAAAGATGGGTGAGGTGCATAAAATGTTATAAATGGTGTCATGAGTTATGTGCCGGAGTGGATGAATACATTCCTGACTTCATCTGCGACTTTTGCTTGACTGACTGAGATTTATTTTAAATGTTTTTATTACATTGGAGGTATACAAAAACCACTTTTATTTAACTGATAATAATATATTATCGGGACTTTCGTTTTTACCAAATTTATTTCGTACCTACCTAATGCTTTTACTTAATTATTTGTTCGTCTCAACACGCCCCACCCCCGTCTCAACTAGCCCCACGGGTGGGGCGTGTTGAGCCAATTCCCATATTTTGTAAAATAATATTTTGTCACTTTATTGGCATCTTAACAAGGTTAATAATACCAAAATAATGTAGCCAAAGAGTCATTTGTTTCCATTAAAATGTCTAACCTTTGATTTCATTAAAGATTTTTCTACTGCACTCAGTTTTGTAATTTAGTCACAACACGCCCCACCCTCCCCTAATTGGGTTTTATGTCTTGACGTCTGACTTTATCTTGTCATAAACCGACAATTTTGAAATTTTACAATTTAACGTGATGTAAAATATAGACGAATGTCGAATACCTATATAAACGAAGTCAAAATTGTAGACTTGTCGTACCGGACCGTAGGCGGAGTACTAACTAATTAGGGTACTTTTAACGGTATCGGGACGTGTACGCACAGAAATCTGTTCTATGTATTAGTGCGGATACCTTAGCGATGCCTTAGCGTAAGCGAAGGTGTGCAGTAGTATTGGTGAACAAAACCGGCGACACTCGGCAAAGCAATTCCACACAGTATGAACTGCTCATAGCACATCTCGTTCTTCTAATATCTTTGATATATACGGACTCGAATTAAGGTCGATGAAATGTAGTTTTTTAACAGTAACATTAGTAACATAAGACATTGACAATAGTTAAGCATTACGGTGTCCACTTATAAACAATATTTATGAGCAGTTTATTAGATTTAGAAAAAGTTATTTAGTATCTAATTTAGACTTTGGAGCGTGAGGATTTCGACATGAGTATTGTTTTGTTTCACTTTTACTAAACATCATGGCAAAGAAGGAATGTAAACCTTCTAAAATAATCATAACTTCTTCAGTGTCTTTATTCTGATCGTTTAAAAATGTGGAGTATGTATTCTGTTACCTCCGTAGCCCCCTTTCAACTTTCAACCCCTGCTTCTGAACCCTTACCTGAGCATGGGCTAGGAGGTAAGAGGGTAGAAATGGCGTACTCCAAACCGTAAACCCACCCTCGCGTAATGTGTCTGCTGAAGTGGATACTCACATCCCCTTTGATTATTGGCTATATTTAGTCATGGGGAGTATTAATTCCTTTCATATACTTCTACACATTCACTCGGATGAACATCGCATTTTACTCGAAAATGTGTCCATTTATGATTCTATTCGAATATTTATCTAAAAATTACAATAATTGGCTTGTCGTGATTTATTTTTGAGGCATTATGCCGTGTTGCGCTTCTTCCTATCGGCGTTACAGGGTCCATCATCAGGGCAGATGCACCGAAGAAAAGTTCGAGAAAATTTAATACCCCAAAAAATAATCAACGATAATACTTTTGGCCGTGACCTGACAAATATTTTGTTTAACCACAAAACAAAACGTTTTTTTGGGATGTAGTATATAGTTTCAATTTATCAATTTCACTGTGCTAAACTCCCTACTAATTTCTTTGACAAAATCATTCAACCATGTATCAAAGCAAGCTTATGAGTTCTGACCTACAAATTACGAAAGCTTCATCTTTTGGGCCCATCTCAAATTACATTTGAATATTTAGTCATAAATTAAGCTACAATTTGTATGTATTTCATTGTACGTATTAATTTCAAGTAACTAACTATTCTAAAATCTCCTGTCAGTAATGTTGCCTGGAACCGATATCCATCTCAATAACTCAGTTCAAGTAACACGAGGAATCCCGATGAATGCAGCAACGAGTAGGTACTGAGCTCTGTTTGTTGACCAGCACCAATGTCCAGCTTTATGGGTAATAATACAATCCCCGTATCTCATTTAGTATTTCACACATGTTTTACGGCGAGCTGGAGCTAGTTTCAATGCATTATTTACTGAATAACTGGGCTTTAGTTGGGCGAAACTAATGGAACACATTTGTACTAAGATTGCCGCTTGAAGGAATGCTGGGAATGTACCAGTGTGCATAAATAGTTGATTTTCTTGGGAGCTGACAGAGTGTGCAAGATCTAAAATGATATGACTACAAAATAAGCATAGAGTAATAACATAATAATGCAACTCATACTATTAAGTCATTAGGTTTTCACTAGTTGAAAATGAAACTCCAGGTATGCGTGGTGTAATTTTGTTTATCTCTCAATATTTTAACTAGCCTCAATGAATTTATAGAACCTCTGCACTCACCCTCCAGAGGTGGCAAAAGCCTTAAGAGGTACGCTTGCGCGACCTTTTACATAAAACTTTTATTTGGATTTAAGGCAGTACAAGTAAGAGTACACAAGAGTGTAAGGCAGTACAAATAAGAGTACACAAACAAACTGAATTATTAGTATTTTTAATCAAATATAGTATATATATCAAATATAGTAATACCGATGTGGGCTATTTTATTGATTTGTGTATTAAATTATAAAATATAGGTCATTAAAACAATGCGATTTTTGATGAAACATTTTGGCAATTATTTTTGAGTTAATGATAATTATTTAAAAACTAAACTTGATAATTAAAAATAATCAGGACGTGTTGTTTCGGCGAATTTGAACAATTCTTCAAATTTCAAAGTTAATTTCCAAGTCCCGTGTAAGATTTTTTCAAGTTCTATTATTATTTCAGTGCTGTCAAGCAACGAGCCTATAATGATATATTTAGCCATTCCTCGAATCTGAACGAAATCTAAGCCAAAGAAAAACACGCAAAAAAAAATCTGTTAAAATATAGAGTTCAAGAACTTGCTGTAGCGATGCATTTATATTTCCAATTCACAAATTAAAACTGTTCAAAAGAACTTTGCAATATTTTAAAAATGTTAACAATACGATAAAAAATGATTTCAACATGATGATATTTAACACATCTAATGGTATAAATTAATAGCCTGTTCTCTCATCTCTTGGACGGCAAATTTGTTGGCAGGGTTCGAGCTCTGTTCAAAATAATCATAACAATTTTCACTCTATATGTTGGGCTATCAAATCTACAATGCTGTTACTAAAAACATCAACTCAAGAACGTAAACATTATCGTGAAGGCGATCTCGTAACCAGAAAGGTCTATGCGCACTGGTTTTCCATTATATAAGCGATGAGGTATAAAAACCATTGATATGCCCCGAGGCTGCAGGTGAGAAAGTGAATGATTAAGTGAAATTTTTAAATAGTTGTTCTGTGAGAACACTGCAGTGTATCTCAACAAGTTATAACAGTTAAACATTATTAGTGATGCTCGTTTTGAATATGATATTAGCCATTCATAAAATTAACTACCTAAGAATATTTTCAACGTAAATTTCGGTAGTTTAAAGTTTAAACATGTGCTATTAATCTTTACATGTAAAAAAAATCAGCCTGCATGTTTGTGCTAGCAAAACTTGAAAAGTAATCAACTGATATCGCTGAAAATACAACGTTTGTTCTTATTAGTGCCAGGAGTGCTTAGAGCGTAGTTTAAATGGTAAAAGAAGTCGGGGACGCCCGAGGAATACTTATCGCAGTATCTCTTCACCGGAACGAGATACGGAGTTGAATCAAAATCGACGTAATGTAGTTTTTTAACAGTAACTTTGTGGTATAAAATAGTGAATAGTGAAAGAAGACGTAGGCGCACAAGAAACACATAAGCAACAGCGAAGCAATGCGGGGTAGTATGACATAAAATTTTCAGACTCAAATTGATTATGAAAAGTTATTTCATTTCAAAGTTGAAAATTGATCAGTCACTCTATTTTGCGGTAATGTTATGTAACCTAATGTTGTAAGATTATGTAGGTACACAATGAAAAAAATAAATAAATAAAATGTCCAGGTTTCAAGCCCTCCTCATTCTCAACACATTCCCCTCACAATTCCTTCCCAAAAAGTGGAAGTCAGAATCCCTCTGAATCCCTCTGTAATCCCTCTGATAGACAGGTCGTAGATTAATTTAAATGCCCATTCATAAAGCAGACCCAATTGCAGTGACCCCATTTTGCATCTAAATGGGTAGCAAAGACAACCTTTATTTATTTATTCAAACTTAGTTTTTTTAGAGCGTTTTTTTTATAATTCGTACCGCTCTCGTAGTTTCCCTAGCACACTTCGAGAATATTTCTTTATGTTCCTGTCGATAAGTTATTCGAAGAAGCTTAGCAGGTGTATGTTTTTTATTGTAATTAATTTATACACTACAAAAAAAATGGTTAAATGTTTGGCAACTAGTGACGTTAGTGAATTTAAACATATCTTAGCTAGGAAGATGGGTGTGTGGTCTTTATTAGAAACTACTGTAGTTACACGATTGGTAGTTAGTTAGATACCATTTCTATCAACGTCCGCAATCAATAAAATCATAGTCCGGACATGGAGTGATCACATAAGTACACGGTTCGAATTTCCGCCCAATTGAACCAATCAAATTTTAATATTAAAACCATGTGTGTATAAAGTTTTCAATAGTGATGGGCGAAACGTTTAGATAATCGAAACATTTTAATAATCGAATGATGTTTCTTAAAAAATCTAAGATATAGATTTAAAGTTTTTTTTCTTGAATTTTGCCGTCTAAAAAACGATTACCTAATTTTTTTTAAAGTCTACTGAAAACAAATAAATGTGTCTATTAAAAACAATGACAAAAGGTGAGTTTTTTTTTTTATTTTTCGATTCTGATTACGTAGAACCATTGCGTAGCTGTGTAAGGGCTAGTTGTTTTTACATAATTGGAACTTTACATCAAATTTAAAATTTAGTTCAAGTTCTTTAAAGGTTCTATTCAAGTTCTGTTATTTCACATATCTGAAATAATAAAAGAACTTGAATAGAACTTTCACAGAACTAGTGTTCCTAATTTTGAAAAAATCGAAACTTGGACCCGAATATAAATTTGCTTAGTTAGTAAATATATTTATTGAGGAAAATTTGAACCATCTATATCCCAGGATTATATTTATATATAAAGCTGCGTTGACTCTACCAATACAATTTTACAAATTGTTAATTCCAATGAACCGTTGCAAATTTCGAAGTCTAGTCAATTTAAGAATACTCAATACACTAGGCATAAGGACCTATTTCAATGGTGACATTCACAACAAATTATGTAGCAAACTCGCATATTCCTGGCCTACATAGTTTAGCAAATGAATATGGCAATCATATCGACATCTTTAACGTAGTACTTAAAACATTTTATTGAGTCCAGATATTATTTCTGATAAATTCTGTGTTTTTTTTTTTTATTTCATCCAATTTTACACCACTGTAATGTAAGAAATTATTTCTTGCAACCATTTTTTATAACCTATATATACGAAATACTTCAATGTAACCAATGCAAAAGTCCCACGGGCGTATAAAAAGAGTAAATAAAGCAAATTTTCCATAGAGTTGTACATTTTTTAATTCGAAATGTTTCGATGGAATCACTTCGAATTGAATTGGTAGCAATATCGCTCATGCCCATCACTGCAAGCTTCCAGATTTTAGGTCTATGCAATCGGAATCTAATCAAACGCACATTACAATAATTGTTGATATAGCTATATACCTAGGAGTATGTTCGCTTACCAGTTTTACATCTATTTAAGGCAGTTCCAAGTTCCAATCATGGTCAAGCCATAGTTATGAATGGATACTATTTATCATAGAACTGTTGAATGATTACTTCATAAAATTACTAGCGTAGAATGGAAGATGTGTTCATCAATAGAAAGTGTGTAATGTAACCGTTCTTAAGTTACAGCGAGTTAAAAAGTCTAATAACAATTTTAATTACTTATTTATTGGAAAAGTACCTACCTAGCTAGTAGGCTTACAATTGGACACAGAGGTTTTTAGTAGGGTTTACAAATTCAGGAACTTTTCCTCATCCCGCTGGATTGCGGGACACAATTTTGAAATGCCGCGGGATTGCGGTATATAATTTTGAAATCCGTTTGCGGGATTGAGGTGTATTCAATTGAAATAATGCCAACATCTAATAAAGTGTTTTATTATTTCATATTAATTTTCATTGGCACTAGTAGTATTGTATAAAGATATTGAAAAGGCAATATACGTAATCAGTATTTTAAGAAGACTTTGATAATAAAAAAATATATTCCAAGAAAAATATTGTACTTTTTTTCAATCCCGCACATTAAATCCCGCAAATCCGCGGGATCAAATATTGCTGCAATCCCGCTGGGTTGCGGGATACGGGATTTCCGAACCCAGTTATTAGTTATTATTATAATCAGTGCGCTACATCTAAGGATGGGATTTCTCTAATCATTTATCTCCAGTCAACCCATCCTTCTTCTTAGGATGTCCACTTGATAGTGGCCAGCCATCTGGCATTATTTCCGCAAGGTCAGCCTATCATAATATTTGGGAGCTACAGAACTTTTAACGGCCTCCGTGGTTGAGTGGTTATAATCCTTGCCTACGAATCAACGCAAGTAAAATTTATTCGATTAATTTCTGTTATTTCACAATTTATACATTTAAAATAATATAAAGTATATTTACGTCACGATCCATAGTGGTGTTAGATACTTTCATTACTGCCCTAATGAAAGACCACCATTCAGAATCTGAACGTTGCTTGAAATGGCTTTAGCCGTGTTTGGTGACTAGATCTGAATAGCTGAGTAATTCCCACCTTCCTCTTTTACATCCTCTTCCCCACCCCTCTACATTCAGGCTCACAACATATCTGAATTGAGGATGCCATAATATCACTGGCTTCCGTTAGTTGGACGCTGTTGGGACTCTTGTGCGGTACCTACTCAAATAAAAAAATAATTTTCAAATTTTCGAATTAAAGGTAAATAGAGTATCAAAAAGTCAAAAATCTGTGGGACAATATCTTCACGTGGTGTCAAAATAAAAAAAAATTCTAAAATATAACTCAACACAATGACAATTCAACACACTTTTAAAGTGATATAAAGCCATTAAAAACGATGAAAATTATTATTTTTAACCTAACCTACTTAACCCAGTTAATAAAGTTTTTGTTTAATCACTTTCCATGACTTTATATAATTTTTTAAAGATGTGATGAATTACCATTGTGATGATCCGGTCACTATCACGAACTACCCCAGTTCATCTACAAAATAATAACAACTTCCTGTTATTATTTAATCTTTTTAATTAACATATATCCAAAAGACAGGACCACCATTGTTCTCTCATTAAAATTGATTCCTGTAATAAACTAGTTACTGTATGGACCGTGCCTTATATCTGAGACTAGACACTGAAGTCAATGTTGTATGTCACGACATAAAGCTCCCATCACACGTCACGGGGACAATCAGCAATCATGGCTACGCACCATTGAGCCACTGAGGCCTACCTATTTAATTCCTTGGGAGAGTAATGAATGGGTCTTATTAACATAATCCTAAAACAAAGAAGTATTTGTACGAACGATTATGTAGGCACTTTAATGTGCAAATTTTTGAGGACATGACTTCCGCTCCTAGGCGAATAACGCACTAAAATATTTTGTATAAATAGTTTTTGTCCTATTTTGAAAAGCTTTCTTACTATCGATGGTGAAAAAACGATTATGCGTCTTGCATTTTAATGATGGTTGTCAACGATTTCAACCGTTAGAATTTAGAATGCAAACAAACAAGTATGTTGTATTGTCGAGAAAAGTCAACAAAGATTTCAGCCTCGGTGGTCGAGGGGTAAGACTAGCTATCCGAAGGTCTTGGGTTCAAACCCCGAAAAAAAACTTTAATTTGATGAAATTGTGTTATTTCACCAATTAATCATTTAAAATAATAAATTTACGGCACGTTTCAGAGTGTAAGATACTCTCAGTATTGTCCTGGTGTAAGACCACCATTCAGAATTGAAAAGTAGCTTGAAATGGCTCTAGACGTATTTCGTGACCAGATCTGAAGGGCCACGAACCTTCTTCTTCTCCATCTCATTCCCCTTCCTAATACCTTCAGCATTACAAGCTTGTTTACAGCCATAGTTTCACTGGCTCCAGACGGTTGGGAGCAGTTGAGACTCTTGGGCGGTATTCACATTAAAAAATTTACTATTTGTGTTAAAATGTATTCTGGTAGAACTTTATAATCACACAAAAAGGTAGCAGGGAACAAAATATGGCAATTGGTTGAGAATAATATTGGTAATTCTTAAATAGAAAAATGAAATAAAAATTACCTAAATAGTCAGGTCTCAATAGCTCAGTGGTCCTGGGTTCGATTTCCAGTAGCGACGATAATTTTCAATGATTTACAGCGGCTTAATATTTTCTACACCCGATCGTAATTTTTACCAACCTTTAATGCCATAATTACATCTTTCGATAAAATATTATACAATTGGCTAATAAACATACTAGCGACTTGTAGTACATACGGAAGATATACTGTCAGAAACCTTCTGCTATAATATAATTTACTGAATCAATTAAATGCATTTAGTTCCTGTGCATTAGTAATGCTATATGTAGGTGTAAATAATATTGGTTGATTCACCGCCCCTGTATTAGGGTTGCCACATACAATATACATTGTTCTGCGTGCAGATAGGGGTGGATCAAGTAAAAAACTGATACACATCAACCCTTTCCTAATTGTTACACTATTTAATTACACATTGATAACAGTATCCTTAAATGGTAGTTAAGATAGTTCCCAGTAAACACAAAACTCGGTTTACCAAAATTTACCCCAATTTAACTGAACCTACTAAAACACAAACTTAATTATTGATTAAATACATTTTCGATTTTGTTTTAGATTATTAATACGCATCCATAAACAAACAGATGTATTTAAATGGACGAAGAAAATTAAATATTGCTAATTTATTGAATGTCTTACGAATCAACAGGTTTCATGATAAACTTTTAATAGATAACGAATATAGTATCATGGTGTCGGAATACGTGTTCATTAAAAATACGAATATTTTTGCATTACGACGAAAAATCATGATATATTAAGGCAAATCGACAAAACATTCAGAAATTGATGTGTTATTAATAAGGCCCATAATAATTTAACCGCCACTAAAGCAAAAATACTTTATTTCCTACGCTTTGAATAACACATTACTTCTGTCACACGCATCTGTTTTTAATGATATTACATGGTGTAGGAACTAGAAACTTGCGCTAGACTAATGATTTAATTTGACTCTTGAACACGTGTTTCCGACTAAATACATATGTATAATAGTCCCTACTGTGTCCTACATAATAATATATACAACGCACACCCGTAAAGCTGGTTTTTATGTATGGAACAGAGAGAAAAAACAAAACAGGAATGTTATCCACGGTGTAACTTTTAAGTCTCTTTCAGTCAATGTCGTGTGGCAATGTTGACCTGTGTGGTTCGGGTGACAAGTTGTTCTCATTACACTAAAAGGGACCTGAGCTGGTGTCCTGGAAGTTAATGGAGTAATTTACTGTCTCTGTTGTATTTGTATGTATGGGTCTGCCGACGACCTTTCTAGCATCCGTGCCGAGAATAATTTAGTATTAATTAAAGTAGCATTTGATAAAAACACTATTGTTCTTCAATAAGAGTGATTAATAACATCCTAAGCTTTCATACAAATAAAAATTTCCTTTGACGACGACACTGTAAACGTCATACTGTACGTTGATTTTAAATTACAATTATTTGGAATTAAAATTTTGCGGATAACAGCTTTAGCTTTTTACGTTATTTCAGGTTGAATTTTAGAATCCGATCTTCATTACAGTAGTTTGACGGCCTCCGTGGTTACGAATCTAGAGGTCACGGATTCAAATCCTTGCATGTGCAAATACATTTTATTTTATTAAGGTGTATTATTTCACAATTTCTTCATTAAAAATAACAATGGTATATTTGCGGCACGTTCTAGAATGGTAGATACTCTCAGTATCGCCCTGATGAAAGGTTGCCGTAAGAATTGAAACGTCGCTTAAAACGGCTTTAGCCATGTTTGGTGACCAGATCTGAATAGCCAGGTACTTCCCCACCTTCTTCTTCCCAATCTCATTCTCCTCGTCACCAATTTCAGCCTCACAACATTCCCCAATTTGGGATGCCATAGTCTCACCAGCACAAGACGGCTGGGAGAAGTTGGGACTCCTATGCGGTGCTCACAAAAAACGATTGGGCTTACGAAATTAACCAATAAATATTCGTGAGTAAGAAAATTCTTAAAATTCATATAATTTTTAATACTTGTATTCTCCTTCCTATCCTCCACAACTTTCCAATAATACCTTCACAGTTTCACTGTAAATCTCACATAAATTGCGAAAAACTACTAATATTTCAAATATTTTTTGTTTTGGTCATTTTACTCACACTAAACTCAGCATAATTCCATTCCACGCTAATTTTACCGTATAAGTCTGCTGCATGTAGTAATTTAATCCACAACTAGGAAGAAGAATATTATGAACTTTTTTTAATTGCTTGTTATGATGACATCGAGTTGCCTCTGTTTACATGAACCTCGTACTGCATTGTTTCGTACAGTGAGAACCGGTGGGACTAGTTCTTCCTCACAATACAACATCCGCCCTACAGAACTCTATACTCTCTTCTACACCAGGGCGCCGCAACCTTGTTTGCAATGTATAAAGTGCACTTAAGCTGTCGAACCAAGGGGCAACACTTCGAATAGCCTTTTCGTACTGAATGATTTTTTAAAAATTAACTCGAAAAATTGTCCTCACCCTCGTAACAATGAATTAACAAGCATGGAGACAGAATCGATCCCTGTGGGACGCCAGAATTCATCGATGTTAAAGAGGTGAAACTGTCAGCAACCTCAAACCTAGCCTTCAGAAAATCGGCGATTAACGTATACAAGGACGCGAAAGTTCGTAAGATGGCTGTTTGCTGAAAAGATCTCCACGGAAACAGTTCTTTAGAAATCCATTCTGTCCATCGTTAATTATGTTGTAATTTTTTAAGGTTACTATTCGTTCAACAAACATTCCGCTAACTTTGACAGAACTACTGTCATCACTATATTATATAGAATGCATGCAAAACCCTTCGTGCTCACAGCTGTATTTGATACCAGGTCTGTATACTGTTAGTAATCTATTACAAACTTGGTGCGTATTTTTGTCGTAGTTAGGCAGATATTCCCCTCGCGGCGGCCCTTGTCTACACATCCATCTGGTATCTACCGCTGCTCCATGACTTCTGTACGGAGAATAGTGATACCTCTCATGCCCCGCTGAACCCTTTGTGAGCCAGAAGCTAACCTTTAATCCCTTGCTCGCATTTTGCGACAAAAAGAAGTAATCAACGTTTTCCACGTAATGCTGCGTGTACCCTTTCCTAGCTTCCATTGTTTGAGATTAATGAGCAAAGTATAAGTGTTTTTGTATGTCCATAATAATGGTCTTGATGTAACTTCAGTTACATTACTCAGCTTTTCTAGCTGAGCTTATTCAATATTAGTCCTCGTACTAAGTTATTGAAGGAAGATATTATTATTATCATCATTATATAAGATCACAACTTGGTCAAAATTTGCCTCAGACATTTGGAATATCAAATCTACATTGATCTATTGAAAACATCCAATTAAAAAGTTACAAAACAGCTGTCATAATTTCGCTATTAGTAATCAATGATTTAAATCCATTGCTATATCACTGCGTTATTTTAATACAAAATTGTGAACTGTGTTATTGATTCATCACAACTGTTAGAAAGGATTGCATTTCATTGCCCTGCCCCACCAGATTAAATGAATTATTGACTATTCCACATTGTAAATCTAAGTAAAATTCATTAATTGGACTTCATTTTTAACTGTACATTGAAAACAGTAAAGGTAAACTGGCTGAATTTACCAAACGATGAGAAAAATTCATATACTCAATTTTATTATTTTCACCGTTCTTATAATATCATATTTTTTCTGTTTATAATTTATTAGGTGTGTATATTGTATATGGATAGTAAAAAAATCCCTTGTTTAAAAAGTGGGATTCTCGGTTGCCCCAAATCTCAACCACGCCAACAATCTTTTTTGTCGTGTGATATTCTAATGTACACACGTTGATAATATCACTGTCCCATTTCAAATGTCATGTGCATGTTCTTATTGCATAATTATTACCTAAATCCTTCAAAACGCGATCCACCTCCCATTCCAAGCTTTCATCCGACTACAAAGAGAGGACGATTCGTTTAAAAAGACAATAGACAGTAAACTACCATTTAAATCAACTGCAATAAAACCCAAAACTTTGACATTACATTTGCAACTTTTTTTTTTCGTCCGATTATTGAAATTCCACCAAAATAATAACGTAATTCAACTTTAACGTTTCAGTGAGATAGTTGATGACTTTTGATGACGATTATTAATGATTGTTGGGCTAGAAGGTTGTGCAAAACCTCTGATTAACACGACAGACCATAACGCCATGTCATTGTTGATGCCGTGGTACCAGGCACTCTTTCTACCCTGCTTTGGCTTAAGTAATGGTTCTGGGTAGCATGTTACTGATAACTGTTAACCCCATGTTGTGAACTCTTTTATATTCAATGTAATGTAATAATGACACTGTTCCCTACATAGACTATTCGGTATCTACTTTCAATGTCTTACGCAGGTAAGAGTATCAAATATCCTTGGGGAGTTCTCCACTGTTTCAGTCACTCATCTACCGAATGAGTGAGTTCTGCCTTTGTTTTATTTTTTTATTTAAGTTTATTTTATTCAAACGCGAGACCACCGCGCACCCAAAAACTACATAATACATAACATTTGATTTGACGAATCACACAAAATACTTCCTTACATGGGTGTGAAGGTGAAGTAATGAGAACACAGCAGAAGAAGAAGACGAACTTTTCTCTGGCACACTAAATCTGAAAACAATATTATTCCATTGGAATCGGAACATCGTAATGGTAATATTATTCCATTGGAATCAGAACATCGTCAACGATGGAATGGTAATATTATTCCATTGGAATCGGAGCATCGTCAACAATGTGATGGTAATATTATTCCATTGGAATCGGAACATCGTCAAAGATGTAATGGTAATATTATTCTATCGGAATCGGAACATCGTCAACGATCTAATGGTAATATTTTTACTTTAAAATGGTCGAAAAAACCTATACAGTTTATTTTTAAATTAAAGTTTCTGCAGATTTGAAATGAAACGTTTCAGCATTTTTCGATTTCAGAGAATTCTCTTTACTCCAGCCCAAAAGTCGAGTGGTAAGGCAAAAATCCGGCCCATTAATCTCTTGTCAGAGCTCTTTTCGCTAAAGTTCTGGTTTATTATTTAACGAATTCAAAGAAAAGATAACGAAAAACTATCAAGAAATCGATTATTCGACAAAACCTTAAACAGAGGTCAATTCATGTAGTTATGAATTATTGAAGTTCTTGAACTTTTCGAAGAAAATGTAAAGTGCTAGATGAACATTTGAAAAGTCATTGCCGTCTACGGCTATCATTGTCCATTATTTAGGAATTGACATCGCAAATTTTTCACCTGATTATACCTGAGGTTGGCAGTAAGCATTTTTCTTGTTCTGGTGCCCTCTCCTATCGGAGGGTGACTATCATCAGGGCTACACCCTGCGCGAAGTTGTCCCAAACGCTCGACGGAACTGAACTCGTACCTGTCAGGTTAGTTTAGAAGCCATCAGGTCTTCTTCTACTTTGTCTTTCCTTTTTATCGATGACCCAACTCTTGATTCCCCGGACGGTTGATCCTTCGGACACTTGATCCCCCAAAGAATTATTTCAGTTTTACCTATTTAGGCCATACAAATATTTGTGGATAAAAAATAATCCCCTGGGAGATCAATAGTCCGAAGGATCAACTGTCCGGGAGATCAACAGTCCGGGGGATCAAATGTCCAGGGGATTAACGGTTATATCGGTCCATCGAAGGTATTTATTCGAGTTTTTGTCGTTTTGTAAAATATATTGCAGAAAGCAATAACTTGGTGGTCTGTCATACTTAATACAAATAAAACGTTTATTTTGTGTAAAACCACAAGTTTTAAAATAATTTATTTACCGACCGGTTTCGCTTTGCTCAAGCATAATCAGGGTAAAAATTAATCGCTCATGGATCAGCTCGTGGTTTTACAAAAAATAAACGTTTCATTTTTATTTAAAAAAATATTACTTACCTAAACTTTGATTTGGTATCCCCTGCGACATGTCAGCTGCCATTTCACTACAGTTTTACTGGAGAACTTTCTTAATTGAAAATAATAATAAATTACCTGGTGAAATGCGAGATGTCGTTTTAGGAGTCAATAAATTTAATTAGTTTTCGAAATTCAGTAACAAACTTTCGACAGTTTTAGTTGAAATTAATTAGTTAGATTCGACACGCAGCTTTTCCGTGATCAAATAATTCTTAGGTAGATTTATTACACAGCTAGAATACGGCTAATTCAAAATTGATAAAAAGCAGTGGTTCAAAGTAGGAAATATAACTCTATCCGACTCATTTGTAGACAATGATTGTCTCTTTTTGGTGCGGGACGCATTTCGCGAAGTTTACTGAATATGGTTTCGTGTTTTTGTTTTATTATTTTGATCCTCATAAATAATTAACGATTACCCGAAGTTAAATTAATTTCTGTAGTTACAGGATAAATTTGTACATTTAATTGTATCAAGAATATTAACGTAATTTAACGATGGGATTCCAGCAGCTATTCTGATATTAGGAGATTGCGGATATCGGAATATTAGAATTAGGGTCTTGGTTAACTCTCAGCTCTTTTTTGGCTGTTCACACAATATATACATTTAAAAATATATATTTTCTCAATTCAAAAAGATATTGAAAGAGTTAATTCAAATTTAAACCATTAACACATTATGGAGTGGCATTACGCAATCCTTCCCTTCGATATCAATACAAAATGCAAAACACTTACTAAACAACGAACAAACGGTTCATCAACCTCTCTAATAAAACATTGTTGAAAATAACCCCATTTCAAAAGCTTTTTGGTCGGTACCAAAGAAGACCATAAAAGTAAAAGCACAAAGGTTAATGTCCTGTCGATGAATGACGTTTTTTACCCATTTGACAAACTGTACATAAACTCGTGTTCCGGCTTTGGAAAAAAGCGACGAACAGTTTATGGAGCAACGTTAGCTATAAATACCCGTAAAGGGGATGAAGACCATTATAGTAAATTAAAGGAATCGTTTTAGAATTGTATCCGACAGCTATTTTGGAGCAGATACACCAAACAACGAGAACAACCTCTTTTTATGATGTTTTTTGTCAAAGTCAACATCACGAAAGACGTTTTCGAAGATTAACAGATTTCAGCAAAAAAACATAACGGCTTATCTACATCAGAGCGTCTTTGTAGCTGTAGTAGGTAGCTGGGGTATAAAATAATCAACTTTCAAAGTCTGTACCGTAAAGAACGCGTTAGATATATTGGTTTCTACCATAGATCACCGAATACCAGGTCATTTTGCTTGAGGCTGATTTCGGGGAAGAGCATGCAACACGATCGAAAGAGTACCTCAACATCTTGAAAGAAATATTATAAACAGTGTATGTGTATTGGTCTATCCATTTTTTACTGTTGTTAATGTCCATTCATGTGAAATCTGCACACGTATTAGTCTAGGGACTAGGGACATTTATATTGAGATAGTAATCATTTTTGTATTACCTACAAGCATGTTTCATAAATATGCTGTGCGTATCTCAAATAAATAAACCTCAGTGGAGCAGCCGCCTGACCAGAAGATGACTAAAACAATATTTACATATTATGTATGATGGTTAAATGCTATGCTAATTTCCGATTCTAGAAAAATCTAAAATAGATCTAATATATATGCCATTCTCACTAAGTGGGGAATGTGAGAAAAGGCACTAGCAGAAATTCATCAGCAATTTTTGAGCTGAAAATAGCAGCAATGCTAAATTAACATTTGATCTGATAACAGCAACAAAAGCGAGGGAAGGGAGAGCAAATTTCCGAATATTTTTTAACGAGTTTTAATAGCGGACATGATGCGAAAAAAAATAATCATGACGAGCTTAAAAACTAACCATCATCACCTGTATTGTTACTTAACGTTAATTAATGTTAATAATCATATAGCCTAAAATCTCTCGAATTTCTAATCGCGAAACAGTCTTAAAATGCAAGTCACTGACAAGTGTTCCTGTATAGACCCAAAACCCGTGGCTCATTTACCCAAAGCTAATATCATTAATAACAGCTTACAAAGCTCTTCAAAGGGAAAAAAAATCGCTCTCTGAAAAATCATCCTCGTTAGCTGAAACATGACTTGCAAGTATCATCACCAAAAGCGATATTGCTAGTACAATATGTAGGTGCTTTTGGCATTTTATTAAAATAAGGTGATTATGCGAAATATGGTATATAATTGATTTTCTTCGAATAAGTAACAATCATATTGGAAATATAGAATTGCTTCAAAAGGGAGTCGTCTATCAATCATTTAAAGTTACAATAAGCAGTAAGCCATATAAAAGTAGACATTTTAAAGCTCGTATTTAAATATTTGGTATGCAACCAGAGCCGAATCTACCGTGGATATTTATTTATTTACTATACAAGTACCTACCTATAAATACAGAATAAAACATTTTTTACAAAGCATTTATACAATGTAAACTTACTAATATGGTAACAAAATTTTAATTTATTTATTTATATTTGGACATTCACAGTATATTTTAATACAATTTATATATATATATTTTTTTTAAATATTTTTTTATAAAGGAAAAAGTACATATAAGTAATAAGGTTTACAATTTACAATTACAATATTACTACTCTTCCAGAGAAGCATTAGCTTGTGGTTGGAAGAGGAGTATACATTATATTATTGTAGATATGCATGGTTCCATGATAACTCAACACAGTGACAATTCAACACACTTTTAAAAAGTGATATAAAGTCTTTAGAAACGATGAAAAAAAAAAAAATAATCTTACTTAACCTAACCTAACCTACTTAACCCAGTTAATAAATTTTTCATTTTATAACTTTCCATGACTTTATATAGCCTTTTAAAGATGTGATGATTTATCCGGTCCTTGTACCTTACCTACGTAACCTATTCAATAACTAACATGTGACCTTGTACCTTGCCTACGTAACGTATTTAATCTAGTTTTTGTTTTAAAGGTGTGTTGAAAAATCACTTTTTAAAGGTGTGTTGAATTGTCATTTTGATGAGTTATCCGGTCACCGTATGCGTGGTATTAGGGATTTTATGAACGAATCGGTATTTAAATTATTGCTGCAATGAAACATATTTTTAGTTCATGTGATCCTATTAGGAACAAATAAAAGAAAAGAATTGCAATAATGGAATTAATGATTTTAAAAAGAAAAGTGACTTCGAATACCAGTGTTATGTCGGACAGATTTACTAATTTTAGATTTTTCATTATTTTTTTGGTAAACTAATGTTTTAAGACAAGATTTTTTATGCACAAAGCACTTTGTGCTATGCATAAAAAATCTTGTCTTAAAACATTAGTTTACCAAAAAAAAAAAAATAATATTTGAAAAGTTTTAGTATCTTCACCAAAAATGTAGACAATTTGTCTCGACGCCATCTAGTGAGAGAGTTAGCACTTACAATGCCTTTCTCATATAAAATAAAGTTGGTTGTTTCAGGTGAAAAAATGTAACAAGCAGTAATTATTGAATGAAATACTAGTATATATTGAATTATTTCGCGGATAAGAGATAAGCCGCCATAGCTCAGTGGTCAGAGCTGTCGACCGGAAATCGAAAGGACACGGGTTCAAGTCCCGTTGGCGTCAATGTCTCTTTTAGATTTTTCATTAGACAATAGTTTAAACTTTCAATAGGAGTATATTTTAAGTCTTAAAAATTTGTGACGCATTTTTTCAATAGAATCTGAGGAAACTTTATAATAGCGTGGCCTGGTTTGGTGAGTTGGTTTATACAAATGAAACGTTCATTCAAGCCATTAAATTGTGGGATCGCTTATTATGTTTTCCAAAATAAGCGCGAATATGAAAAAGCATATTTTTATACCTTACTTCAATTAATTCAGAAAAAAATAAAACCTTTTTCATAGTTACTAAAGCTAGGTCCCTACGTAAAGCCTTATTTAAAATAACGCAACATGAAATGTTGCAGCATTTCCATAATTAGATTTATTAATTGTATGTATTCGGAAAGCCTCCTCTAAGATTTGGTGGTTTTACTGTCGTTAATTTATTTGTAATTGCCAGTATATTTCTTTTCAGATATAATGAGATATGCAGCTAATGGTGACTGATTTGATTCAGTAGAAAAAAAAACCTCTAATAATATTACTATGGAGGAGGAATATTATATTTACACCTGGGCGCAAAATGTTCTAAGTCCTGCCTTGTCTATGGCAACTAAATGATCAGCAATATGGGACGATAAAACCTTCAATTTCTCCAGCTAGCTTATGTAAGCCAGAATTCTGAGATTTCTCCAGGGATCTGTCAATCTTCTTTTACTCAAATCCGCTTTCACAGGACGAAACCGTTAGCGAGTCCCAGGATGGCAGGATCTGAAATATCCATCCAGATATAACTTGACAATGATAAACTGGGCTTTATACTTCCTCATCAACACCCCCATTTCTTGGGACAATGAGATCGAATGGTATTTGGAAAAAGGTTATATTTTTATTATTTGGGAGTAAAAACAACAATTTCTTATTATTTTTTGTCTCAGTGGGCTTTAAATATGACATATTTTTATAGATGAATAACTTTAAAAGTAAAAAATCAAATTGTAAAATTTAAACATTGAAAAATTTTCATCAGATCACGGATGAAACCATTGAATTATTTTTTTTTTAAATTTAATTAAAATCAAATTTAATAATATAATTATTAGGTTCTGCAATTATTTTTTGGTTTTTGTTATTGTTACAGCAGTTTCGGCTTTCAAGGCCATTTTCAAACTGTCATTATGAATTATGTCTCTCTCGAAATATCTAAACAACCGATTAAAAAATTACAAAGAACAAGCTCGAAGAAAATAAATCGTGATTTTACAATACAAGTTCTGCGAATTCACTTAATAATAAGTCATCATATATGTACTTTGGTCACTTAAAAGAAAAATGCCATTTTTTACCACACATATTTTATTTAAACCTTAAACGCATAAGTAGGTAAGAATTTTCCAATGACACTATTTAACTCCACACGCTAATTTGTTTGGTTTTTTGAACAAACAGCTATTATCCGTACAGTCAATTTATTCGTTTTTCGGTAGAGCTCATATGGTCTTATAGTAATCGTTGTCTCCCCCTTACCGTCATAGTTAAAAATATAAATTCAACGGGGTTAGAAAGAGAAAACACCAAGCTTTATATTCAGATCATGAGAAAGATTTAAAATATACACTTCTATGAAAACAAAGATTCCGATCGAATTTGAGAAAAAATTATTTGAACATGAATTTATTCATTATTTTATATGATTTTAATATTTTTTTAAATATATTATATTATTTTATGTTTGAATTCAAAATTTCCAAAAAAAAATGATATTTTAATTTTTTATAATTAAAATGTACACGTCTATGAAACCAAAGGTTCCGACCGCAATTATAAAAATTATGAAATTTTGTGATTTTTTAAATAATTATTTCTACACGAAACGACGAAAAATTGAGGTAGCAGTAATGTCTGCAATACATTTATCTAATAAAGTGTGTATTTTTTTCAATATTAGTAATTTTAGTTTAGCGTTTAGACGAAAAAACGTAAAGTGAGCCATTTAATAAACTTTTTTTATGATTGATTTTAATTTTAATAATTGAAAAATTATATGTTTATTTCTATCAATAAAATTTCATCACATTTTAAAATTTTAATAATTAAAATAACAATATTTTTATAGTGAAATACACACAGATTCTCCGACTTTCTGATCTCTTTAAGAATGTTTAAGAAATAAAATGCCTGTGGCATATTGACCATTAATAAAATGGCAAGATGCCTGAAGGGTTAAGTACCATAATACAAGTGTATCAAAATATTGTAATGAAACTACCCTGTTACCCACTTTTTATATTGTTAATAATAATGGTTATTAATAATTATAATTGTTAATTTGGATGTTTTGAAAAATTACCTCAAAGGTCCTTAATAATTTTTATTAACGTAAGCACCATTTCATTTCCTCCCACAAACAAGCGCATCCCGTACCAAGAGCATTTGAACTTAGAATTGGTTTCGAGCAAAATTATCATTACTCATTCCTAATTCAGGTCGCCTAGTTATAGGTAGGTACATATTACGAAAATCGTGGTTTGGAATCAAAAACCAGAAGAGTTCGAGTGACATTCATCGAAATGTTTAATTTATTAATACCATATCAAAGCCAACTAGTTAATTTTTTTAGCTCTTTTGTCTTTGTGTTCATCATTTCATTTCCATTCGCCAATTTGTCAACTTTGCCCAATAGAAAATATGATCAGCATAGGGGACATTGAGCAATCTTGACAGCGACCATAATAGAAAATGTGACCGGACAACTAATAAAAAAGTTTCAGTTTGACCACTTTCCTCGGCACTGGTGACATCGATTTTTCTATGAAGTTGATCTATTTAATTTGCATCTCAATTTCCTTGTATGACATAATGTATTATTTCGGGACCGCGCCAACAAGTGGCTAGGTAGGAATAGTAAACATTTGATTTTGTTTGCACTTACGGTTAGCATGAAGATAGTTTAAATGTGTGTGCTATTATATAATTTCTTTCTTAGAAAACATCCGTCAGAATTAAAATAATAAATTGATAAGTTGTCCGACAATTTTATTGGTGACAAAAGACAGTTGGAAGAGACTACGTGTGATTGATAAGCACTACAATCCCACAATTTATTTGAATTTAACAAGTTTTAAAATGCGATACAGTAATTTTACGATAAATTAAAAGGTTGTGACATCCATTACCCACTCAGCGAAATTTTCAATGTTAATAGGCAATCATTTTATGGCCCAGTATATCAGTTGATTTTAATCTCGGCTTGGTTTGAATGTCGAGCTTAGCACGGCTTGGAACATAATCCTAATATAGGCCGTAAGCCTCGATATCAACAACATTACACATATTATCTATGATTTTAATAGAGGGACTTGTTTGCTTTTTCTTTGTTAAATAAAACTACTGTCTACGTCGATAGTATCTATGCTATCTAATATCTTCGCGAGATCGCGAACTTTCAAAATGCAAGGGAGAGCCGGTGTAATTTTTTGGTGGGTGTAATTTACGAGTTCCGAGGATACTAGTTTTAAATAGTATTTGTTTTGCTGTAGTCAATACACTATTCATGAAATTAAGACGAACAAACCGCTGAAAACACTGTCCTGAAGTCAGAAAACCTTATTCTAATACCTTGCAAGTCTATTTTAGATTGGTTTTCAATTATTAACATCAATACCTTCATCCCTCGATGAAGATAATAGTCCATACTGATAAAATTAGGCAATATTCGTGATTTTAGGTTGGATGGAAGTATGTAATTACGTCATATTTAACATTTGTTACTGATAGCGCCTCGACGTCTTAAAATTGAATTATTCTGCGGCTTACCAAGGCTTAAGCGGCCAATTTAGCCCACTTAAACTTGAGCGAGGAATGTCGCACATATCGAGGATACGGACCGACTAATTTACTGGGCCTATGTCTTCAATGAATAATTATTGTGTAGTACAATTTTCACTACCATATAACATAGAACGTTCTTGCATCGGTGCATTTAATTGTTGTCGACTCCAAACGACACATTTGTTTTGGCTGAACGAAAGTGATTACTGATTAGACATAGAACTTCTGTCTATGAAATATTTAAACAAAGCAACTTAGGTTGCATGTTTTATGGTTTCCATTTGTAGTAGTGATATACTGTAACATATTATATGTATAGAGATCCTGTGTATCTTAAACAGTACATTATTAGATAAGTGACATGAATTCACATGGGTAATATTTACACGGGCTATGCCAGTCTGGATACTGTGTTAGTTTGAGCTTTAGAGCTCTGTACCATAATCACTGCGTACCACTGATAGCTTTGTAGTAGATAACCTATCGTTACCACACGGAGATAAATGAGTATTGCTGATTTATTAAAATCCTGTTAAAATCGGGACTGCAGGCCGTTTCTTAATAAACTTTTAGTACATTCATGATTTACTAAAAGAAAGCATTTATCCTGATATTATATATTGACAAAATGCTAAAATATTAGAATTTTAATGAATACGTATTCCGACGACGACCTGAAAGTTTATTCCCGTTTTTAACCGGATTACTAATAATTTGAAGAGATTATTAATAATTTAGTAAAGTACGCCATCGTGATACATTCGTATTCTACTAAAAGATTATCAGGAAACCTATTAGTTCATTCATTAAGCGCCTGAAATTTCATTTTTTATCGGATTACTAATAATTTGAAGATATTCTTAATAAGTCATCAATTTCATTTTTCTTCGTGTGTGCTCGTATATGCTACTATTTTGGTCACATCCCAAATTACATGAACCTTCGATATATCGACAATGGAAGGTCAGGACACACATTCGAAATAGGTAAGGTCTAATTAAACAGTCAAACTGCGTAACTACTAGATTCCAATAGAGTAACCACTACCTATTTAATACTTTACCAGAGTGGCCATCGGCTTCTGACCACTGCCGCGGGATTGAGTAACTTGGCTGCACCTCGTGGTCCATTATTGCCGCCTCTAGCGACTATTTATACTGCAAGTGGGTGACACGCACACCACAGTGGGGCTACTGTACACTATTGTAGTTATGTACCGTAAAGCGTCACGTCGCAGATTAGCCCGTTAAATCGGACGATGGATGTTTCTCTGCTCCCCAGAACAAGGAAATTACATTTGCGACGCATTTCCTTTGAGATTAATAATACAGAGCTGTATGTGAGAATGAACACAGATTCATATTACTCCCTAAAAACTTATTTTACGATCATCGACCACTGGCTAGCAGATTCAAGGAGACCACTCTGCCCAAATGTTGACATTGTGTACTAGCGCAGAACCGTGTAAATGACAGATATTCTGAATTCTCGACAAAAGTTCCAATTTTGATAACGGCAACTCCTCAGTCCTCTGGCATAGTGACTGTTATATTTCTTGAAGACGCTTTATCCGAAAACTAAACACTGTTTTGGAAAAATTATGCAATACGCTTTAATTTTTTTATGCGAAATAAGCATTTAATTTATTAATAGAAATTTTGATTGCAAACATAAAAAAATATTATATAAAAATAATAAATAAAAAATTCATGTTCAAATATTTTTTTTTTAATGCGATCGGAATCTTTGTTTACAAAGAGGTGTATATTTTTTTTAAATATTCCGTGGTAAACTTCTGGATTTGAATATAATGCGTGGTGTTTTCTCTTTCTAACACCGTTTAGATCATATTTCTCACCATAACAGTAAGGGAGATACAACGATTTCTATGAGACCATATAAGCTGTTTCCAAAACCGAACAAATTAACCTGAATGGTTAAAATTGTAATATTATAGGTACCTAGGTACTTTATCGCTTGTCTGAATTCTCCAAACAAAAACATCAAATGTTGAAAATGACACTTAAATTCAAAGCAAAAGTTCTAGAGTTCATTGAACCGGAGATACAGACAGACAGAGTAACAACCGAAATTAATATTTTTAAAGCAATATTAGTTCAGGCCATTTATTAAAAAAAATCCATACGCAGTTAATTGTGTTCGAAATTTTCTTTGATAACAAAACGAAATATTTTCGCCATAGTAGATGTATTTTCGCCATAATATCATTTGTATTAACGAATATTTTCTCATGCAGAAATATTTACTACATGTTATTTCTTATTTATGCTCATTTACGACAAATTTTCATCATTATGCATTTGTGTTACGGCATCTTCTTTGTATTTGTCTGTTCAGACCAACATATTTACGACGTGGAAAACATAATTAGCTTGTGCGTAACATTTGCAAATAACAATGTTCTGATAAGTTGACACTAAAGTGACAGCTAGGTACAAAAGCAGCAACGTAAAACCGGTAGTTTGTGTTTGTTTTAACCTTATTTTTATCTGTTACGATAAACCTCACGTGATAAGGATAGAAGTACCTCCAGAGCTGATTTTCGTTTACCGACTGTGCCAAGAAATAATATTATTATCTTTTGAATTTTATAATTATTTATTATTCAGACTCTCTTCATTATACATATTATTATAGACATAACCAGTGTTGCCAACTTGGCGGATTTTCCGCTATATCTGGCGGATTGAGTGCCTTCGAAACGGAAGAATTTTGTGTCTAGCGGAATTCAAAATTTTGGTGGATTTTCTGGCGGAATCGAATAGAGCCCGGAATTACTAATTACTGAAAAAATGGGGAGTCCTTCGTTTCATTACTTTATCGCACTGGCAATTTCTCCAATCAAACAATAGCGGCAATCACACGTCCACTTCGGAGCAATGGTACTGCGTGCCACTGCAGGCCGCCACGCAGAAGAGTTCGAAAGTAAGGTAACGGTTTGCAGCACGGACCGCAGACTAATGTGACACTTTTTTACGTGGTGGCCGGGAGCGGCGCTTGGTACCGTTGCTGAGAATTTTAGATGTGATGATCGCTATTTATTTATACGTATATATGACTTTCGGGAATTTCCTTTTCTCAGGGACCTCGGGGAATTATTTCGTTATTGAGAATGATGTACCCTGTTGGCTCGTTTAGTTCTTTGTTTAAGTTCTATACTTCTATACAGTTCTAGAATTCTGCCGGCGCGTCATATATCGTTTGTCTGGGTCAACAGTTTTATAATTTATTATTGTGCATGCCGATACCGATTGCGATCGTGAATTTAGTTAGTTTGTGTTAGAATTTAGTTAGTTTGTAATTATTTAGTTTGTGTTTATCAAAAATGCCGAAACCACAGTACAGACAAAAATTTCGTGCAGAGTGGCTTAAAGACAAATTATTTGAAGACTGGATTGTTCGTAAAAACGATCCGAGTGGTGAGGATTTCCCCGAGTGTAAATTTTGTCGATGTGTTGTTAGCAGTAGTAATAAATATTGTGATTTAAAGAACCACATGCAATCAAAAAAACACCAACTAAATTCAAGTGCCTTTTCAAGTGGAAGTCAGAAAACTCTCAATTTTTCAAAAGAATCCCAACCGAAAGCAAATTCATCAGAAGCTTATTTGAGTCTTTTTATTGCTGAACATTGCAGCATTTTGACGATTGATCATCTCGGAAGTCTTTTAAAAAAGGTTTTTCATGACTCTTCAGCTGCTAAAGATTTCCAGTTGCATCGCACGAAATGCAGTGCAGTGATAAATAACGTGCTTAGTCCACATTTTGTAAAAGAACTAAAACACGATATTGGTGATGGTTATTTTAGCTTATTATTGGATGAGTCAACGGACATAAGTGTATGCAAGTACCTTGGAATAGTCATTATTTACTACAGCAGCTCTTTGCGAAAAATTGTGTCAACCTTTTTGAAACTTGCTACATTATCGGAGTGCACTGCTGATGGAATAGTTTTTACTCTAAAGCAAACATTATGCGAGTTCGACCTCAATCTACAGAAAATGTTAGGTATCGGCACAGATAATGCTTCTGTAATGATTGGAGTTAATAATGGAGTATATCAGAAATTGAAAAAAGAAATACCCAGACTAATTCTGGTTAAATGCGTTTGCCATTCACTCCAATTAGCTGTGTCAAAGGCATCTGAAAACACTCTGCCTAGAAATTTAGAATTCCTTTTGTCAGAAACATACAATTGGTTTGCTAAATCTTCGTCAAGACAACACGCATACAGAGAAATATACAGCCTAATAAACGACGGCCATGAACCCCATAAAATAACACAAGTATGTCAGACACGTTGGCTATCGATCTATTCCGCCGTGGATCGAATCTTAAAGCAATGGATAGAATTAAAAGCTCATTTTAATATTACGCGGCATACTCAAAATTGTTATAATGCAGAAATATTATATAACATGTACAGTGACGATACCAATGTTCTTATTTTCTGTTTTATTTGCCCAGTACTGGAACAGGTACAGAGAGTTAATAAATTATTTGAGTCGAAAACTGCAGACCCCTGCAAATTATTTGGTGACCTAAAGAATCTATTAAGTTTCTTAGTGTCAAAAGTAGCCATTCCAATGCCAAACATTGATCCGTTGACGATAAATATTGAAAGTCATCTGGATCCCCGACCATATTTGGGATTCCAATTTGAAACCAAGATGACATCGTTAAGGGAAAATAATATTGTGTCAGTAGCACAGGAACAAACTTTACGTAAACGATGTGTTGATTTTACAGTAAAATTAATAAAGGAACTTCGTCAGAGACTTCCTGATAACTTTGAAATTTTGGAAAAAATTAATGTTTTCAGCGTAAGCAACACATTGAGAGTACACAAGGAGTCCATAACGCCTTTACTGGTATTATTTAAATATCCATCTGATGAAATTTCTCTCATCGAAGACCAGTGGAAAATGATACATTTCACCAAATGGACAAAAATAAATAGTACAATCGAATTCTGGACAGAAGTCAAATTTTACGAAGATGCTGCCAATGTGAATCCCTTCAAGCACTTATGTGATTTTGTATTTACAATGTTAATTTTGCCACAATCAAATGCAGATGTGGAAAGAGTTTTTAGTATGATGAACATTGTAAAAAATAAATCCAGAAACAAAATGAAAACTGATTCGGTAAATGCAATTTTGAATGTTCGTTCGGGATTACAGCGATTAAATAAAACCTGCGATACATATACATTACCCCCAGAGGTATTAAATATGGTAGGAACTGTAAAAATATATAATAAGAAACGTGACCTAGCCCAACCATCTACGTCTTCATTACAATTTGAAGACCAACAGGGTCAACATGCGGTGGGGGCGGAAAGTGAAGATTATGATATACTGTTTTAACTTTATTTTACTAAAATACTAATTTCTAAGTGAACATTAACATAAAAATTTAATAATCTGTAATAAAACGTTTGTATTGTGTTTAATGAAACTGTTTTAGATCATCAATAAAAACTGTGTAATGTTCGTGGTTTTAGTGCTCAAATTAAGCGGAATATCTGGCGGAATCCAAGTAAGTTTTTGACGGAATTTGGCGGATTTTTTTGTAAATTCTAGCGGAAATGTAGAATCCTTGTTGGCAACACTGGACATAACTGTACAACTAAATTATATATTTATGTGAAATAAATTAGGGGATCCGCTGATCCCAAATAAACAAATTTTGAATTGACAGGAGTACGTCTTACTCAAAATGTCTTCCTTTCATTAAGGTAATGCACCACATCTTGTAATATTTGGAATCGGGCCACTAACAATAACACTCTTTATATAGATGGCGATTAGGTTCAAATTCCCGCTTAACACCAGCCGCCTGTTTTCATTTGTGTAAGAACAAAAACATCACCAAAAAGTGTGTTTTATTTTATTTGGAAAAGTTCATGCACAAATATTGAAATGTTTTATGATCATTTTCTAAAGAACTTTTTTTTTACATTATATAATTAAACCATAACCGAAAATGGGTTCGTAAGTAAAAGATTTTGAACTTTTTTTTTTTATTTTCAATTATTATTTTTTTTTTTTATATTAACTCCACACAGGAGGCCCTGAAGAAAATAATTTCCCTCAGGGCCTATGTCATCTTTGGGGATGCTGTGTGGAGGGTCTTTTTGTGGAGAGGAAGGAGTGAACATGGGTCTTGAAGAGTCCCATGTTGTAGGAGGGAGGAAACACAGAGGCCGGTAGATCGTTCCACAGCCGAGCTGTTAAGAACGAACTTAAGAACGAATCGTAGAAGCGACCCGTTCTCATGTGACAAATGTCAACCGTGTACAAGTGTTGGGCGCGCGTTTGGCGTGTATCCCGACTACGCACCGGTGCCGAAGGGATCAATGACGCTAGTTCCTCGGAGCATCTTCCATTGTAATACCGATAGAACAAGGACAGCATACCTACCTGACGCCTGTGCTCTAAAGATTGCAGTCCGCTTGTTAAGATTGGGGAATCTATCAAACGGATCGCCCGTTTTTGCACAGAGTCAAGGGTTTTTTTCAGGTATTTAGGGGCTCCGGACCAGAGATGGCTGCCAAATTCGACAGTAGGGCTCACTTGCGATTTGTATAGGGTCAGCAATTGTGTACTATTAAAGTATCTGCGGGCCCTGTACAGTACGCCCTGCTTCTGAGAGGCCAACTTTACTCTGGCTTCGATGGAGCCCCCGTACCTGAGCTGGTCACTCATAGTTACACCAAGCATATCAATGGAAGGCCTGTTCGGAAGATTGCTTCCGTTGAAGGAGACTAGATTATCATTTGGATCCCTTTTAGACGTAATCAGACAGGATTGGGTCTTTGAGACATTAAATTCGACGAGATTAATTTTACCCCAGGAGGAAATACTCTCGAGATAACCGTCCATTCTCTGCTTCAAAGCCCTCCGAGCCGTTGGAGTTTGTGTGCCCTTTGGGGGCTTGTTAAACAAAAAGCTATCATGAACTGTACTGTCATCCGCGTAGCAATTAATCGGTGCACATGTCAAAAGGTCATTGATGTGCAACAAAAACAAAGTCGGAGACAGAACCGATCCCTGTGGGACGCCAGCATTTATGGAGTGTGAGGAAGAGGTGAAACCGTCAGCAACCGCCTGAATCGACCTATCCCTTAAAAAGTCAGCAATCCACGTACACAGGGATGCGGGAAGTCCGTAAGAAGGCAATTTGTTGACAAGTCCTCGGTGCCAGACCCGGTCAAAGGCCTTGAATATGTCTAGTGCGACCGTTTGGGTCTCACCGTGACGTTCCAGGGACCGCCCCCAAACATGCGTCACATACGCGAGAAGATCACCGCACGAGCGGTTCCGCCAGAATCCGTATTAACGGTCGTTGATAATTTTGTTCTTCTCGAAGTATGTGAGCAGTTTGTCGTTGATCACACGTTCCATCACTTTGGACAGAACTGATGTGATCGCTATGGGGCGGTAGTTGGCCGGGTTGGAGCGGTCACCTTTCTTGGGAATATTTTTTCCAACCAGAGGGCACAGTGCCACACTTCAGAGACATTTTTGCATTACTACGTGATTTGCCTCAAAAATTGAAGTAAGAGAATCAATTAATAAATAATGCTGCAAGAAGTGCCCTAGATCCAATGAACTCCTAAGATTAATTCAAGTTTTTTTTTGTAAAAATTAATAAAATCAACATGACATCAAACTGGAGCCAATGTAAAGGAAGAGAGGGTATAACAGACAAACTCAGACAGACTCACAAAATCCACATTACAACGTATGTTACACCAACCTACAACTAAAACAACTTTTGGACAAAGAAATATGCAGTATTATTCTATAAAATTATTTAATGTCCTCCCTTTTGAAATAAAAAACATTATAAAAATAACTGACTTCAAAAGAAACATTAAGAAATGGATTATGGATAAGGGAAGGATGAATATAGATATAATTTTGTAACCCAACAAAGACTAAAGCTTGTATTATGTTTTATTTTTCTCTAAATATTGTTTTTTAATTTTCTATATAGTATTTTAACATATGTACTTATACTATTTCAAACACACAACCATGTACAATGTGTCCTTAGAACGGGGTACCCCAGTAAGGACACATTATCTTATATAAAAATTTTAAAAAAATAAAAAAATATTTAAAAAAAAAATAAATTAAAAAAAAAAACATGTGAATAATGAAAAAATATATACTCCAATATCTTTGATAATAAAAAAAAATAAAAAAATTAAAAAAAAAAAAAAAAAAAAAAAAAAACAGAAGAGTAAGATGAAATGTAAGAATAACATGTCTATTCAGAATTCCTTCCTATGTGTATCTAACTTAACTAACACCATTTCTTGAAACCTTTTGATTCTGAATGTCGGTTTCTCACTATGTTCAAATACACTATACATTAAGTTAGTCTGTTTATAATAAACAGTTATAAATACCTAGTAATAAATTATTAAAAAAATATTGGATAATTCTACAAACTAACAAATAGTTAACATAAAAAGTGTTTAATTTTTTTTTTCATTTCACTTAATCTATTTCACAGGACAGACCTATTAAAATTACGGCCATTATAATATCATAACCAACCCTAACTCACAGTAATGTATAATTTACGATTCGGTAACCCTTTCGGCTGAAATGACATTGCACGACATTAATTTACTTTCGTTTTAATTCAATTACTGAATATGGGTGCTGACTTAGTACTAGCTTCACTCGAGCCTGGTTTGGAGTAATAGATACATATATGGGCCAAATTACTTATTTCATCCCTAACCGTAGAGTATGTATACATTTGCGAACCGAAGCGCGAACCGTGCCACTAATTACGGGAAAGGAACTAATCAACTGCAAGCGGCGTTTCGCGCTATTTGCGATTGCGTCATTTCCTTCCCATAAGTTTGAGGTTCAGTTTGGCAGTTCGGCTCGCGGATGTATATGTAGCATTAGACACCGAAGACTTGCGATGTGTAAATATTGCGAGATAAAAAATAAAATTCGAAAATTGGTTGGATTACGTACAAATTAAAAGTTAAGTTACTAGTAAGGAACTAACCAGTGTAAAGTACTTTTTCAATCAGATCTGTAAACTTAAGCAATAATTTGGCGTGAAAATTTCCCCAAATTCTGAACTTCCGGATAGAAATCGATGTTGATTGACTTATCAATCATTTTCAAAGTTTTGACAAGTGGTGCCAAAACTTCAACGATATTAATCTCCCGGCTAAAATTTGAAATATGTTCGCTAGAAGTTTGACAGGCGTGGGAGTTGGTTCGATAGGTCAAACGGTTATGGCATCGATAAATGGATACAACAATTTCACAGGTGCAAAGTGTCAGTTGCCTAATTTTATCAGTTGGGAGACATTGTGATTTTCATATTTATTTAGATTTATTGTCCGCCTTTGCCCGGGATTTAAATTGAAAAATGTGGAAAAAATACGTTGTGTTATTTTTTTACATCAATAGCTATGGATATTTTAAAGATCTTTAGGGCATAATGGAAATGACGTTGAGTGCTGAATAAAGTTAGGTTGACCTAAAAAAATGGAAAATAAAGGAATTCCCACTGCCAGAGTTGCTTTTCGTTTCGGATTTTTTTTTGTGATACCGCACTAGTTCCAACTAACCTGAGCCAGTGGAACTATACATAGCATCTTTATATCATAGTAAATATTAGAATGCAAAAATGTTTTGATTGTTCCAAACCTCATCCTTGAGGCACAGATATGTTATGACGGTTAACAATAATTTAAGTCCTACCTAAATCAGGGTTTAAAAAATATAATATCTCTATTCAGCTGCTTCTTAACCTTACATCATGGACAATCAATGAATACGTAATTATAAAGTAACTTTTGATTCTTACCTGTCGTAGTATTGTGAGACAGCTGGTTGTTCTCCGGGATGACAACAAGGGGTTCTTGTACCTCCGTCATTGTTGGTAATCCTTGAATCAACTGGAACTACTCTTCGTTCAAAGAAACTGGTTGCTTGCAACGCGATGCACTTACTAACTTGTATTTAAACTTGAAAACAACAAACGGATTTAAAAACACTTTTATACAAAATAATAACTACCTACTGAAATGTAACATGTTGTGTCCCCAAATATCTGCAGTCTTATGTCAAAATATGAACCAAAACGATGTTTCGCAGGAAAACAGTTTGAAACTTTCAATTCGCTCTGTGAATTGAAAGAAGTTTCTCTGGTTTGTTTAATTTGATAAATCATTTGTTTATAAGATAGAGTTATCATTGTTACATGAAACGAGAAAAAAACATTTAATAAAAAACATTTTTTCATATTATACCTACAAAACATATTGACAGATTTCTGCATTTATCTATTTCATCATTCCATTTATTTCTGCATCTCAAATGTAACAAATTTTTATATTTTATTATTTGGTTATCTACATAATGTAAAGAAGTAGGTTAAAAACTTAAAACGGTTTTTCACTAAACTGCGTTTACCAAACAACCTACATTATAAATTTGCCGGTTCCAGTCATTAAATGATTTTGATAACATATTTTCAATTTAGATAAACACAAACATCAAAGATTTCTGTTGTTACTGTACAATGGAATATAATAAATACTTGTTTATGCGTTTTATATCTACATTGAATAACAGAAATCAATTGCAAAGAGTATTTTTGTAAGACCATAGATTGATCCTTGTGGAACACCATACGCAACTAGCAATCTATAAAAGATGTTTGGAAACAATTATAGAATTCAGATTTTATGTTGCCATGATCTCTAAATTGTTTACTAATCTCACAAATGCTGATTTGAACTATAAAACGTTACCAATTACAATAGTAGGTATATCGTAGGAATGCTGAATGAATAACAACATCGTTATTATCAGAAAATAATATCATTTTAGAATGCAAATACTGCACTATTACGTAAGCATTTTTTTATAAATGCCGCTAAGGTACAATTACAAGGTGATAGGTGATCTAAGTAAACGTGATGTCACGCTATAAAAATAGTAGCTAATAGTCGAGAATTGAGAAATATAATTTTATGTACATTTTATGGAAATAAGTAACAAACTTATATTTTGTGTTATTTTCTAAATTAATTAAGAATGCAGTAGGTGTTGGTAATAACCACGAATCTTCATAAAATATAATGGAAAAATGTTGGATTCATGATAAATATTTCTGTGTTTACAAATAATGGTATTTATATAATCAATTCTATCGTAAAATCATAGTAAATGTGCTACGATTTCCACATATTCGAATTATAGAAGATTATTGTTTTGCCTTTGGTATGCCTAAAATTTATAATTTTTATTTTAGAAGAATTTTAAGCGTCAAGAACCAACCAAATATCGTCATAAACTTAGGTAGTTAACATCGAAGTAAATGTCTCTGAAACATCAAAGAACCACCTTGATAAACTTATGAGAGATGCATAAGGATACAATTAATTTGTTACTAATTTACACACAATAAGAGTAGCATTATGTTCTTTTAACGAATTAATAGGCAGTTATTTCGATGAAAAATTCGTTTATCTTTTCAGACATATAATGTAACGACATTTTAGACGAAAAATAACGTAGGTATCTATTTAATTGCGATGGCATTGAAGAAACATCAGATTAATTGATTTATGTCAGCGGGTTTCTTCACACTCGGGCTATTCGGCTTATTGGGTAAATCTATTAGCAATTCATAACATTTCCAGTGTTGGCATTTGGGTCTGTGAACTAGTCAACGTACGCGTGAACTTTAGACGGCTCAGTCTAATATCAGTCGATGCGGTGTTTTCCGGATACGTTTTTCAAATGGAACGCTTGTTATCGTGATTGATTTTTGGGACATTACGCCGTGTTTCTAAAACTCTACTCCTTCTTTTAAAAAAGCCTTACAGCGTCAATTATCAGGGCATATCTGAATGAATGCTTACATTTTACGTGAAAAACTGTCACATTTCTTAGCGATGGCAGAGCTATTGAATAAAAAAAATTATCTTTTGGTTTTATGTGAAAATCTAAAAGCGTGGGTAGGATCTTGGATATTAAAATAATTTAATTGTTTATTTTTATGCGAATACCGCGCCAGAATCTGAACTGCTCTCAACCGTCTAGAACCAGTGAGACTATGGCATCCTCAATTGAGGTATGTTGTGAGACTGAATGTAGAGAGGGGAAAGAGATGGAAAAGGAAGATGGGGGAAGTACCTGGCTATTCAGATCTGGTCACCAGACACGGATTAAGCAATTTCACGCAAACTTTCAATTCTGAACGATTGTCTTTCACCAGGGCGACTTAAAAAGTGTGCAGCAAATGTACTACTATACATAAATATTATTTTTAATTAATTAATTGAAAAAGTATTAAATTAATTAAATACCATTTACTCGCGCATGCCGGGATATGAACCCACAACCTCCAAATTTCGGAGTCGAGAGCCTTAACCCTCGACTACGGGGGATTTCTATTATTCAAAAAAACGGATGCTGTACAAGAGTCTCAACATCACCTGATTTAAGGAAATGTTTGGGGAAGGAAAAAGGAAGAGTAAGGTTGGGAAATAACAAAATCAAAACTGTGTAGTATCTGGGTATTCTGAACTGGTCGTAAAACGTAGCTAATGTCATTTCAAGCAACGTTTCTATTCTAAATGATGCTTTATCAAAAATGCAATAATATATAATTTTCCACTCACTCCTAAAGTATTTTCAATGTAGGTAGTTTAAATAAAATCATTTATTTTGTTTCAACAAAATCATATTGGTTAACATACAAATGCTGTTTTTGACCTACGAATATACGATGCGTTGGCATTTTTTGTTTAATTTGATTGATTTTGTATTATTCTTTGAAAATCCGACCACTTCTAATGTGATAGATGCCAAAATGAACGACGCAATTGACCTTTCCTTAGTATTGGAAGACGCCGAAAACACTACGCAACACGTTTACCTGTATTAATTTATCTCACGACCAGATGTTTATATTCAATATCGTTACTAGAATCATAACATTATTTGAAATATGTAAAAATATGACGTTATTAGAGTTTCGAACAATTTCCAATTTAACAGAATTTGCGTTACAAAACGTTATTTTTTTTTAAATATATTTCAATTATTTGTTTGTTTCAGGTAATGATTGGGTCGACAAGTTTATTAAGATTTCTCGGACTGCAAATCTTCTGTTGGGCACATCACCCCGCGTATTTTTGCGCTCACAAAACTCGAAAAGTAGTCGACCGATATGTGTATTAGTGCCAAGACTGTTTTTTGTTTTTGTTTGAATGGTAGAAGAAGTCGGAGACGCCCGGGTAGTACTTAAAGCAATATCTCTGCACCGGAGTGAGATACTATATTTATAATATTTTTTTATCGCTTTTGCAGTTTTTTGTACTGTTTTTGCAAAATAAATAATAATGAGTTTCCAATGAGATAATAAGGTAATACAAAAGTGATGCAAAGTCACCCCTACTAGAAGTCACGTTTTAACATTTAAAAATATACTATAACTCATTTATAGAACTACTAAGTACACCTAAAACAAAAACAAAAAAATGTTATTCACACTATCTTACCTTTAAATTTCATTAATACTGACTACTAACAGCAAAAAAAAAACCATTTTAGTGAAAAATTACAAAACAGTGACGCAAAGTAACTCCGGTTTACGGTGTTACTTCGTACACATCGCTGCTTCTCGCCAATATATAACAAAAACAAATCAAATATGGAAATTTTAATTTTTATACTTATCGTTATATCGCCCCTCTGTTATAAAATGACATCATTAGAAAACGAGCAGAAATGTATTATATACCTTTTTTGCGTCAGGGCATTATATTCAAAATTGAACAGAAAAAACAACAAAAAAACATCCTTTTGTGGAAAACGACGTGGGGTACATACGTCACTTGTGTAATACACGATATAATAATATACTATATTAACAAGAAAGTAACATACCAATATACTATATTAACAAGTAGGCTGAACACATCTTTTACGCAGCGTAGCAGTTAATCACATGATATTTTTTTTATCTGGCCCTTATTTGTTTGCAAGTTCGACCCTGTCTGGTATCAAAAAGTTAAATTTGAATGCCTGCAAATTATGATTTCAAATTACAATAGAAAGTCATATATGTATTACATTATGAGTTCAAATTACAATGTCAAGTACCATAACACGGGCCTAGTATGGTAGTTGAAAATTGTAATATTTAAAAATCTATAAAATAAAAGAAAAGAAAAAAATATATACACATATATTACAAAGAAATGCAAATGACTAGGAAACGTTTATTAAGAGTTTTGTAAATATTTACTCGCCTTATCTTTTGACATAACACCTGGTTTATCGCTTTATACATACACTGTGCAAATTACAAGGTTTTCGCGGAAAACAACAAGAAATCCTTTATAGGCGATAACTTTGTTTAAAAAATATTTTTTATTGCCAAAATAATCAAATAACGCGAGATAAAATATACGGCGATGTTTTGATTTTCAAAAGAAATACCCAATACACGAATACACAGAACGAAATATTTGGCGCAGTATCCACTACAAATCTATTTCTACGTGTTTGAGGACACAACAAAACATGTTGAAATTTATTGTTAAGTACATTAAAATCATACGAATGCTACGTATCAGAAAAATATCCTTTAAATTAATTAAATTCCACTTTTTATTTATTTTTATTGATTGACATAAGTTGATTTGACTACCAATTAATAAATAAATAGTTTTAATTATTACCACGACACTGTGACGGACCGTACAACGCGACGCACTATTTTGAACTGAAAACAAATTTGTTTTGGAACTCTATTCCCTATTCAAATTTCCCGTCATGCGCGCTCCGCCCCGGTTCGATTTGCGCGCGAAAGCCGACGCGCCCGAGCTCTAGCGGAAACAGCCCGAAGCTTGACGGAGACGCCCGAAAGACGGCGGAAAGGTCCGAAGTTTGACGGCGATATGCGATTAACGCGGAAGTCGCACGCTTTTCGCGGCTTTGGCGGGAAATTAGCTGGAAAAATTGAATTTGCACGAAACGAGGCACTTTAGATTTAAGATAATGCTTAAGTAGGTAAGTTATCTATGAGAAGATGTCATTAGACCTTAGTAAAGGGTGTCTCAGAATGTTTTTTCGTTCCGATCAATATTGCCATGTTGCCATAAATGCAAATTTTTTTTTTTTTATTTATTTATTAATTTATTAATTTTTTTTTCGTAATATGTACATTTAAGTTTACAAATTACTAATTAATTTGTTACATATAAATTAACTATATTTTTTCTTGCTTGATGTGGCTCCTATACAACATCTTGAACTTTCCAATTGGGGCAGACTTTAGGTTTCCGGCAGCGCATTATAGTATTTCATCCGTTTATTTATTTATTTATTTACGCCATAATGGGCTTTTACAAAAGTAGTTAACAAGTAATACAGTTGTGTTACAAAGTTTACAATAAATTATGATTTTTGGTTAAATTAAGGTAAATTCAAATGAATAGTGTGGATTACGGAAAGCTAAATATGTATTAAGGAACATATAAATATAAAAACAAAAGTGTATTCACTACGGAGTTGTGAATTCATACATCTCAGTAAAATGATTAAAATGATTTCGTTTTATAACTAATACGGAATCTTTAAGCATGTCTACAATATTCCCAAATTTATTGCCAAAATGATGTAGTCTATTTATAGGTGTATGAACTTCATAGTACGTTTTAAAATTGTCACAGAAAAATGTAGCACTTTGCCTCGTATTTCTAGTCGGTTGAATTTCAGGGTTGTCAATGGAATTATTAATAATTTTATTTAAAAGTACAAGGTCAGAGATGACCCGCCTATCTGATAGCGTATATATAGAATACTATTCTGAGTATTTGCCTTGTCAGATTGGCTACAACCGCAACACATTTTTCCAGCAAGATAGAGACACTTCCCACGTAACAAATGACTCGTTAGCTGCTCTTCACGATTTATTTTCTGATTAATTAGTTATTATTTTTCTGAGTAATTAGTCGCAGATGAGAAATCAACTAGCCACCGAGGAGTCCAGATTTAACGCCTCCTCCTTTGGGGATTCTTAAAAAGTAAAGTTTTCCTATTATCACCCAAGTAATGTTAATGAGAAAATGTGTTGCGTTATTATTATTCAAGTAATGTTCAAGTAATGTTAATGAGAAGAACCACAGACGAAAACAAAGCAATTTTAAGATCAATGCTCCAGCGAGTGATTGAAAATTATAGTTCCAGGATAAGTGAGTGTGAAGAAGTCGATGGTGCTCATTTACAAATGATTAGTTTTCATAAATATAAATTCTATAAAAAGACAAAATAAAGCAGGTCTATAATTATACAGTAATTTAAACGAGTTTGAACCCATTTTGGTGTTTTACAGAAAATATATGTACTTGTGGATGAATCATAGATTAAACTTACCTTGAATGAGAGAAATGACAAATGACCTTTCATAAAAAAGGGTTCTTCCGAAACCGGTTGATACTTTAAATAATATTGGGGGGAGTGACGTTTTTTTCTTACACTTAAGTGCACAAAATAATAAATTGTGAAAATTAGTCATTTATGAAACTTGTTTTATTTTATAAAGGTTTACGTTTCGTTTATGAAGGCATATAATAAAGAAGAAAACTACAAGTACCTTCCATACAAATCTGATTAAAAAAAATGTTTCATTTACTCGAATAGCTCTGTCTCACTTACGCTCGCCTCACGTCGTAGATCTCGAACCCATTTGAATTTCGTAAACACAGTTTTGTATTGGAAATTTAAGCCTCGATTGGGCAAATATTTTGATCACAAAACACGTCTAGAACGCATGTCTTGTGTTCTTCTATATTTGAAGGCTTGATCAAATGTCTTTTATTGCCGATCCAGAACCTGCAATGCCTCAATACATTTCCTCACTTCCTATTTCCTCACTTATTCGAACGAGAATTGGACATTGTTCCATTTCTTCTCACCTTTATAAAATTCACATGCTTGACTCCCCAGATTGTACATTCTGTGGTCTAGAAGTGGGAACTTTAGATCACTTATTTTTTAGCTATAACTGATATAATTTTGAAAATTGCCCATTTTCTACAAAATTAATACATAAATTCAACTTCCCTCTCTCCTTAATTTGAAATGATGGGCTAGAATAAATACCCATATATATATATATTTTTTTAAATTTTGTGATTACTTACAACAACCAAAAATAAACCTGATTGAATATTTTTTCACAAAAGGAAGTTTTGTCGGTCTTGTAAAATAACACAATTTTTGCCAGTATCACCGTCAAACTAAAGTAAAGTAAAGTTCCCTACAAAGCACGATTTCGTTAACAGTGCCCGACTCTATATTTCAACTTATTTTGAGTAGTTAATATCTTTATCATTAAATCCTTTCCACACTCTTCGTGGACTCAATAAATAAATAAATACACACGTAAACTAGTTCTTAGCCAAGATGAAAAGCTTAAAACAAATGTTTTCACTTTTTAAAATGGCCTGCGCCGTGCAACTTGCAAAAATAAGCCACAACATGGACGCAAATTTCAAATATGGAAAAAAAATCACCAGGTAAAAAACATCTTAGGCAGGTACCTTGGTATTTTATTGCGTATGAATTTGATAAGAATTACTTTTATATTTAAGTTCCGTTCCAGTTTTGAAAATGTACGTAGGTACGTACGCACAAGGAAGTTATTATATTGTTTAATACAACATCAATGCCATCTATTGAGAGAAAATATAAGTAGCAGTACGTTTTTAGCTTTCGCAGCGGCGAGCTTATTCAGAACATCCACAGGAGGGCCACAAGCACAATGCTGGAAAAACTAGCAAATTAATCAAGGTGTCGTTTTGTTTTATTTAATTAAGTTGAATAAAAATTTCATACATCGAGACAATATTTTGAAATGTCAAATATCCTTAAAACTGATGAAAAATCAAATAAAAATTGTCTCTGGTTTCGAAATTAATTAACCCTCGTTTTAAAATGATAATTATATCAAGATTATTGTATATATAAGCTTTGGAAGCTTTTCAGCGAGGTATTTCTTTCAAACGACTAAAACATCATAAATCTTAAGATGAAACAGCTTGTGAAAAAAAAAATCAACTACTAAAAACAAAGAGTTTTTACTATAATTTAAGATAGATTTTGTGCAGCTGAGAAACAACCATAACTTAACATATTACATAATAATAATCCCAAAGCCCAAAATTATTGGAATACTAAATAAACATGGTCACCATGGAACAGGCAGTTGCCTAGTATGGTGATTAAATGTCAATTAAATTCCATGTATTATTTGAACAAATAAGTAATACGTCTATATTTTTATTAATAAAAACGTATTTACTTGTTTTTTGTTTGACTGAGGATTAAACCTTCCTCCACATGGACTGGAGTCAACCGCGCTAACAACTAAGCCAAAACCCGACTGGATAGGACCGACAATTATTTAACATTATTATATTTTTTTATTCTATCTCTAGTTTCTACTTTATATTTAAGTCTATTTAATTCATATGTTTTCACTGGACTTCATACAAAATAACTATGTTCCAGTGGTCACCATGAAACAAACAACCACCTAGTGTGGTGATTTAATATATCATGCATTTATATATATATATATATATATATTGCATGTCGTATGACATAACTGCTGTAATGTCATACGATTTCGAATGTATGCGTGATTGCCAGCGGATGATAGAATGCATTGTCATCGATAACGACTATATCTGCTAAGTTTCCTCAATCGGATGTCGAGAAGAGGGTTGATTTCCGTTTCCAAGATTTGCACGCATTAATATCCGAAAACGAAAGTGAAATTCAATTAGGCAAATATATACACCTACGGTAACTCGACACACCTGCACCCATGCCACCCATCACGGTACACGGGTGCTGACGATTGAATCTTTTTTGAAAAAGTAACCCGATCGATTAGTGTTTCGTGATTCGGTTACAATGATCGGATAGTTCACGATCGACCCAGGACTACCTTGAACGTTGTTAATCTTTTCTTTGTCATCGGTGATTTTTCATACTTTCCTTCCTTCATTTTCTCAGAATATGACGTAATACAGTGGAACTATCACTGGTTAATACTTTTAAATATATGTATTTAAATATCTGTTTAATCTTAAACACATTTCCTACATCACCTTCCGCGGATATATGATTATAATATGACGTTGTCATATAATATTTGCTGATGAAGTAAATAACGCACAGAGAAAATGGGTCAGAGTTTTTTTTAACTCTGACCCAGTAGAAGTCAACCCCTAAGAAAGTTTCTTCCAACTGAACCAGTCTAAAATACATATTGTGGTCGAATTGCAGTAAATTCTTGTAAATGGGTCATTGCCTAGTAAGACCTATCCAAAACTTTATTTTATTTTTGGTTTGTAATAAATGCGCTAGTATATTGTGCGCTAATTTTTGTATTTTTTCAAATGAAAATCCCTTACCAACTAAAGTTGATGTGATTTTGGGAAGTAATTTGAAATCATCAAAGCATTTTCAGGAATGTATATTTCTATGGCCTGCTTTTATTGAAACATCATTGTAGGAAAGATTTATTTATAAAATAAGATTTTTTATTTTTTTTCTTGACAAAATTAAACAATAAATTAACAAAAAAATTAAATAGTTGTCTGATGGTATTGAGACATAGCGATAATATAATACAATTAATTACATTATAAATAAATAACAAGTGAATGTTATACAGACATTAAATTTATATAACTATTATTATGTACACAAAGTTGTTCCAACGGGTGTAAAGTTATTCCGGATAAAAAAGTTATAAAACTGATGAAATGACGTGAAAGTTCGTTGACTTGAAATAGAGAACATGAAGGGGCCCCTGGGTGTTGTTGTGCCTGTGTCCGCTGGCACCAGATGGCGGTAGTCTCTGCAAGATGGCGGCTGCTGTCAGCTGACAGCTGACGTTTGACGTATGATGGTGGAGGGTCGGAGTTATTTGAATGAGTCGACCCCCTGCAGTGTCGTTGGTTCGTCTCCCTCTTGCCACCCCCAGCCGTTAGTCATCTTCCGGAGGAATGCTAAATTCACACAAAATTACGATTACTTCAAATGTCTCGGCGATGTTTCACATATTACGACACGCATGCACAACTAAAGCGGTATCCACGTAGCAGGATATTCGTTTGTTAAAATATTTCGTCCTGATAATATTATTAGAATTCTTTGTAATGAAGTTCAATAATGAATAAATATACATTATAATATTATTCTGTAAAAGAAAAAGGCAAAATTTTGATTAGTGCCATATTTATTGTAAAACTTTGATTATTTTTTAAAGAAAAATAAAACGCCCAAGATTCGTAGTTTATACGTCTGTAATGAGTGAACACTTTGTTAAGTATAGAAGTTGAAGTTAGTTACGATATATATGTATCGTACCAATCAAAAGTTGTTATTTTAATTATTGATTGTAGAAATACAAAACATTAAGATTCAATTCATATTTCAATTCATTGGCGGTTCGCCTGGGTCGTTGCACCGAGCAATTTACCTCGCCGTGTTCAAAATAATATGAAGAATCTTGTTGTTTCATCTTTCAACCACCAGAACTCAATTAAAAGAAAAGCAATTATTATGTTGAAGAAGCAGACAAATCGAGTTTGCAGATCTTGTAGAAACTGTGAAAGATGAAAGAAAAAGAAGTAATGCGAAACAAACAACACAACCACACAGTTGTCAAAAGACGGTTGCTCCAACCGGTCTTAAATACTTACGATCTTATGAACTAACTGCATGGCGATATCCTTGGTGATGAAGGACTTAAACCATGGCCTTCTTGAGGAAAGCTGAAAGTAGAAATGGGCACAAACGTGCAAAAGGTAAGGTCGGGTTATGGATTATGCAGTCAATGGGAAAGGATAAAATACTACCAGGGCAGCATTTCAGGTCATTTACATTGGATATCAGTTACATGAGGCAGATACATTCTACACAGACTCTATTTTCATTTAAACAAGGAAAAACAATGCACTATAAGGTTTGGGTCTAGGTTTACAAGGGTGATGAAAATTATAAATGTCTGCTACATAAAATCTATAATAGCCAGGATACGCAGAGATCATACAGTCATCATTGGACAGTGTTTAACTTCAAATTATTTTGTTTTATTCATGCAGCCAAATTAATACTTATTACGTTTACTATTTATATAATTGTTTTTAACTTTAATTAATTGCAGCTTTTCTACTTCTAATCGGCTATTTGTTTGGTCATTCCAGTTATTGATTTAATTCTTGTACTGGCGAGGCCTTCGATATTTTACATTATAATATTATATACAGAATGAATCCAAAAAGAGGTCAAATATGGAGAATTGCTCGTGCATAACTAAGGGGTTATTTATTTCCAGAGACACGAAAGGTAATGGATACAGGGTACACCTGAAAGAGCGATTTTTTGGACTATTTGCTTGTAATAAGATACTTACGCGCATATTGGATCATGCCTTCATCATCTTCGGGATCCAGACAGTCTTTGCAGACCTCATCGACTTGTGCGTCGTTAAGTTGTTCACCTGGAAAGAAATTTAAAAAAAACATGAATTTCTGCGCCTTTGAAAGTTATACATATCTTCTTTTCGGGGTCAATATATATTTTATTGGCGGGAAGGGCAGGCAATAGTCCCCTTGAAGGGAATTGGACCCTCGGCAGCTAATGTAGACATTGTCAAGTGTGGTAAATGAAAGAAAATATAGAGAGTTAATGCTCACCAAGGGACAGAAGGGTGTGGGTCAGCTCAGCTCCGAGCATGGTTCCATCCTCATTCTTGTCGTACAGTTTCAAGCACTCGAGGAAGTCCTCGTAGCATCCCTGGTCCTTGTCTTTCTTGATCTGGCTGAAGATGGGGAGGAATTCTTCCACCTGTATAAAAACGAACATATTGATTATAAAAAAATAGTCTCATTTTATTTTCAGTCAAAATCGTATCAACCTTTCTTTGGATCGTAGAGGGATTAAATTACATTTTGCAATCAATAAAAATATTGTTTGTCTTTAGAAATTCATCCACCATAATTTGTAAAATAAAGACAATCTAAATTTTTCATACGAAATAATGTATCATCGTTTAATACATTCAATTCTTCTCCAGTACCAACAACGTTGTCTTCCAGTCATCAAACACTATTTAACATATAATTCAATCATTTCTCACCTTCATCTTCTTCTCTCCCTTCTTCTTGGTGCCTCCCACCTTCTCGATGGTAGCGAGGGTGGGGTTGGTGTTCAGCGCGCGGAGCACATCTCCGAGGTTGACCATGTCGACCTCACCCACTCCCTCGAAGTCGAAGATGGAGAAAGCGAAAGACGCCTCTGGAGAAAGCAAGAAACAGATTATTATGGCTTTCCCCAAATAATTCATTGAATGATTTTCCTGTCAACCGAATTGAAGAAAGGACGTTTTTTGAAACTGACTGGTTTTACTTTCTGGCTTCAAATTGAATAAATATGGAGTCTTGTCTTTTCCGAGAACCTCCTCGTCCAGGAATATGGTATATCATAGATGGTGAGTTTCCCTCAATCCACCAAATATATTTTCTAAATGTACACGTTTAGGCAATTCCCTTTTTTGTGTAACTATTTTATTTATTCATTTATTTACGGTAAAAGTACCTTTATGTACACAATAAAACATATATTTTTTCAAAAGAGGATTACAAAACAATTATACAATTATAACTCAACAATAAGGCTATAGGTAAAAAAATGTTAACGAATAACTATTTTTTTTTAAATATATGAAATGTTTTTTTGCAAGTTCTTTCGGCTGCTACTTTTACATATTGGCTACCTAAGCTGTTTATGCGTGGTATAAGGGAGTTTATAAACGAATTAAGTTTGACATTATTGTTGCAGTGAAAAATATTTTTAGTTCGGCATCGAACTTCCGCTACGACTTCCGACTAGCAAGCCAAAGGTCGCGGGATCAAACCCCGACTTGCGCAAGTAAATTTTATTAATTTGTCTTATTCAACAATTTATTAATTAAAAATAATATATAGTATACTTGTGACACGTTCCAAAGTGGAAAATACTCTCAGTATCACCCTGGTGTAAGACTTTAATTTACAATCAAAGACTACCCCCAAATCCTTTATTTCATTTACTGAAAGGGGTTGGGTATCATTGTGAACATTGCTATATGGTCGGGTTTTTGGTTTTCTAAAATCTAACAGTTTGATATTTACTTAAATTTTTTGTGTCGCCGTGTTATTTTTATGTAATTTCTTTCTTTTTTTATTACTCTCTATTTTATTATTTATCTTTATTTAATTAATCCAAGTTATGATATCGATAAAGTCCTCCGTTCGAAAATTTTCCCTAGACAACATATTTGCTTTATAGTTTGAGGATAGTGATGATCCGTAGTGATTTATCATAGTCGATATTTAGTGACTTCGTAGGCAGCATTCATAATATAAAACTTGTAAAAAGTCAATAGTTCCCAACAATTACGTAACATCAATCTTGTTGGTAATGACATGTATTGGGTGTCGGTAGAGCGCGGAGTACCACATGTCCTTGTGGCGGTAGCATTACTAAATACCGGATTCTATTTATCCGAACCAGGAATTTTGGGAACTTGCCAGACAACATGCAACTATAGAGAATTAAAAATAATAATAATTGTAAACGCACACCATTTGAATTCCCGTCAATCGACTTGGGAACAAAGATTGATGTAATTATTGTCAAACGTCAAATATTTACGAGCCTCCAATAATATCACTTTATCGGGTCACGTATCTTGTAGTCCAAGATAGATTTATTGTACGAATATTATGGGAATGCTGTTGAAGTGTTCTAGTTCGGAATTTTAAAGATATTAGGTTCAGAAATAAGCCGAGTTTCTTTTTCCAAAACATCCGAGTAGTATCATAATCAGGGCTAATGTTAGAGTTTTTTTTAAATTTACGTATCTAGTAAATAAATCAAAAACCATAAACAAAAACTTTTCATTAAATTTTCATTGATTATTCTTTCATCATTCATAATATAATAATCTGATTCTTGATTCTTGATTCTTCTGTTAGTGAAAGTGGAATTTGTGAACATTTTGTCGCTTTTCAGTTAATTGTATTCTGACATCAGAAAGCTGAAAGTATTAATCAGCAATGGCGAAGTAAAAATTTTTGATATGAAATTTTTCTCGCACTAGAAATTGTTTTTACAGATTTGAAATAGACTCCAAAAATCATTGACCCAGATTTGACTGTAATAAGTAAAATTATAAATACGATTTTTTCATAATAATTATAATTAAGTTTACCTTGCCTTATTTATCGTTTTTGTGTTATTTTTTTATCTTTTATTTAATTTTTTTCTTTTTATAAGGCTTTTTGAAAATTCTCCTAATCACGTATTTTTCTATTCATACTAGCTATATGGCTTTCCCGAGTCACTGATAAGTAAACTGTCGGGAAGCTACTGAGAACCGATTTTTCGAACTTTCATTTCCAATGATTTAAATGAGATGTCCGATAATTTCTGATTTACCACAAGCTTTCCCCGCTTATACCTTTGCTGACAAGCTGTTAAGGTATTTAGTTTGTCTCTAGGGTAAAATCATGGAAAAGCGAAAGAAAAAGGTCAACCCAATATAAATACTGTTAACTGAAATTCACTTAATGGTTAACCCAACTAATCCAGAAAAAAAAAACCACCATAAAAGTAATATCTGATCAGGAAATAGTCGTAAACAAGTGGTGGCATTTACCGGAAATCCTGTAAGTTATGTCTCATTGTTGCTCAGTCGGAGAAATTCGCAATGGCTTCAATAATATTGTTGACATTTATCACCACGTTGTGTCCGGTAAAAAATAGGACGGGCGGAAAACTATAAAAGCTTGCTTTCTATATTTAACGTCGCGGCGCCCCTCCCCTCTCCCCCTTCCTGCCGGCGCCATCCCCTCCCCCTCAACTCCCCGGTCGCCCCACCCGCCTCGCCCCGCGGCGGCCATCTCACCTTATAAGACCGTGGGCTAAACATAGATCCGAGGGTTCGATTCCCGCCTCGCTTCTTCCACACTGAGTCAGGTGACTGAGGTTATCAAATACGCAAATCCTGAATAGGAAACATTATATTGGGTGGCGTAACACTGGACACAATATGACAATAAAGATTTTATCGTGCTGCAAACAAGGAACTGTATGATTCCTCACATGTCAACAACGTATTTAATAACAATGGATAGCTCATATTTCATGAATCAGCTAAAATTCTAAGTAAGTTCTGGCATCATTGAATTTGCAGAGCTTTTTCTGTATGTAGTTTCTAGGTCAATGTAGCTTTTCGGCTAACAATGTCATTTTCATTATTTCGTGTTTCGAGTTAGAAATATTCATTTTTTCAAGAAATAAGACAAGACAAAAATAATTCAATATTTCTCTGTTGAAAAGCAAGCTTTATTCGAATGATGCTTATTTGTAAAAATAATAATATTAAAACAACTTTTAAAACAGCTTGCAAACTGTATATGAAAATAAACAACGCATTTAAAAATAACAATTAATTTAAGTTTTCAATTTTACAACTCAAAATTGTGATATTTTTATACACTCGAAATGTAATATCTATAAGCATTACGCAAACGCTTAAACAAAAAACATTTATTAATTAAAATAGTTTATGTTTTGGAATATATAATCAGGATGGGTTATTTAATCGTTAAGTAATAGTAGTAAATAGCAAATTAATATTTCGTTAAAAAAATATATATATTTTCAACTTCATTCGGTTCAAAAAATTTGTATCAAACTTAATTTGAGTGGATAACAGCTTTAGGACGAATTTAAAAATGCCTATTAGAATATTGTTATTAAAGCATAGTGTGGCTTTTCAACTGTCTGTTTATTGAAACAATGGCCAAGAACGCCCTTAAAGGGTGAACGCCATATACAGTAATTAAAATTAAAAAAAAAACAGCTTAAGTAAACACACAGGGAAAATATATAGAAATAACGAGCAGAATATCTGCAATTTCGTACATCTCTGATTTCACTGCTGTTAAGCGAACGCCACCTTTTATGCATTGAAAAACAAATTATTTTGAATTTCATTTTGAGAGAAAGATTGCGGCTTTTTATAATTAAACACTTGATAGTAAAAGAAAACGCGCACAAAACAAGCAGTTTTCACAGATAACTTGAGTAACCAAAAAACATTTCACTTGAACTAAATGAACACTGTAAATAGGAAATTAAAGGTTTCACTTACTTTCCACATCCTTTGCGCTTAAATCGGCCTGAAAACAAGAAAAAACTTCCGTTAGATTTGTGACATGGAGTCTTTAGGTGGTGGGTGATAAGGTGTTGGTTGGGTGGTGTATCGACAGTAACATAACACGATGGCGGTACCAGGGGTGCAAGAGCTGGTGGAAGCAGTGGAACAGCGCTGAAGCAGTCCACTGGAAAGCAGTCTACACACTATCATCACACTAACAACGGGGGTGTCGAATTACAATCAGGGCTCGCTTGAGCTTGCTTTTCCAATAACGAAACGCGGACACAAATGCCGGCTCGACCGCCGAACAACACTCGCTTTGAACCCGCTTAATTTGATTGGAACTCGACACATTATGAAGCTTGCTATGCCTGGGTGCCATGTTGGTAAAGGTGATGGGAACTCACCATGGCTTGCGGACTATCCCTCTTCTAGTTCACTCAGAGAAACACAAACTACAAGTGGGGCCCCGACAACTACCGCCGCCGAGTTTTATCCGGGTTAGATGGCGCTGGGGTCTGGATATTTGAGAATTGGCCCAGGAATCTGCTTGGCTTCTATTTTGGTCGGTATGGATCTCTCGCTCAGCCTCTCCTTTTCTGCCGGCGGGGAAGCGAGACGATTATAGTTTCAGACGTCTGGTCGCGGTTCGATCGGACATCGCGGAAAACGTGCGATTGTTTCAAAAGTAACACTACTTTTATGCTAAGCTATTTCAAACTGATCATCGGCAGGAGCTTCGCTAAAATAACTAAGGTTTAGGGACAGAATGGAGAGGCCAACTGTGAACCAGGTTGTAGCTGCTCTTTGGAACAAAATCTCTGCTCTGAGGAAATTTAGTGCAAGGATAATTCTTCATTTACTTCGTCCACCTTGTTCACGAACTGCTGCAATTTGAAAATGAGTGAAAAATTTATTTCCGCTCAAATGTTTGCATTATGTTGAAGTTTATTTGTCTCCTTTAAACCACACATTTCGACCCTTGTTAAAGACCTCCCGCAAAAGATTTCACTGTGTATGTTACCTCTCTAGTTAAACTTATTATTAATTAATTCGAACTTCGTAAAACTAAGCTTTGACATTGGTGTACATTTCCCACAAAGATTTGATACAGCTATGATTATAATTAAGAGAGAAATTTTCCCAAGCAACCATTTGTGTGATTTGTTATTAAATAGACGCCCATAAGGTTTCTATATACAATACATTACAGATCTTTCCTGTTAAGTCCTTAAAAAAAATTAAGTAAAATAATACTTAAAAAGCAGTGTTGAAGTTTAGAGGAATAAGTACGCACGCGTTATAATTGAGATACGTTAACATAATATAACATACTTGGAAAAGTGTTGATACAAAGTATGATTTATTATGTTTTAAAACTTTTTTGGGGTTTATAACTGATATTGTTAATAATAATATTTTAATCAAAGATAGGAACATTCTTGACGAAATTGAATTTTCCAGCTTAATACAAATATTAAATTAAATTTGTATTATTATTACAATTTTAGTTCTTATAGAAATTGTAAAATAAATCAAAATCTAAATTAGTTGGATATCGGTTGTGTAGGGTTTGAAACACGTTTATTAGTAAGGCCCAAAATTTTACATTATATTTTTTATACTTTATACAAAATAACTATAATGTATCGGTCACAATGAAATAGGGGGTCGCCTAGATGGTGATTCAATGTATCAATGTCTTGTAAACGTCAATTTTAATATATTACACATTTTTTTATACATTCATGTTATTAAATATATTTATATCTTTTTGTAAAATTTCTCACAATTATATTAGTATTTTATTACCTTTCTAAACCATCAAAGACAGATTTAATAGCCGCTTTAATATTTTTTAATATATGAGGAATAAAAGCAGCTCTTTTGTGTAATGTTTTTTTATTATATTTATTTTGACTTCTGTAGTTTATAAACGTAAAATAAAGAATATAATTTCACACAAAATCCACTAAATTGTTTGAGAGAAAACCAAGGCGCACAACTCATGCTGCTAGTAGGCGCTAGTGTAGCAGGTTGTCATAAAAGTGTATGGTATACGTCATAAGTTGGAGGTATTATTAATATTATAGGGTATTTGGTATGGTATGAATATTCTGAAAGTTATGTCCTATCTATAGGATAGTTATGTAGATAGTAGTAAGTTTTAACCACACAATTAGATATACGAGTTCAATTTGATATCGATGCAGGTTTATGAGTTCATTCCAACCATAACGTAATGTTGTAAAATTTCCTCAATACGAACAGTGTGCAGTAATAGTCAGCTATAAGAAAATCAGAAAGTAAAGGTCCCATGTTATTTCTTTGTTTCTAAATAGAGTCGTTTACGATATAAAGGTTACTCTACTTATATTATGAGAAAAGTGAGTTTTAATAATTTATTATGAGTGTCTTCGAATTATTGGTAATCCGGTTATTTTTTTAAGCGAAACCGGTCGGTCTTAATGAATTTAACAAATTTATTGTTATAAACAAAGTTATTATTTTATTTCATCAATACGTCAAATTACAAAGTGAGTGCTTTCTACCAAAATATTATTTATTATTTTAAATGGATTAATTCGTGAAACATCAAAAAATTAAGTAACAGTACTTGCGCACGCCGAGATGTGAATCCGCGACCTCCGAATTTGCAGTCGAGAATCTTATCCCTCGATCACGGAGGCTGTCAAATCTATAAATATGATATGATATAATATATATTGCACTAGTATTACGTAATTGTATGTGTCAGACACCCCTTGTCAACTATCAGCGTCGGTACCATCATGAGCTATGAAGTTCGAATAAGACGACGCCCCATATTACGTTATTATTTCAAAATTTCAGATGTTCAATAAGAAAACAGGTTTCGAAAAAATAGTGCAAAAAATATAATTAAATATTTATGTAATATTATTTTTGTTTTTTCCAGTTTTTTTGTATGCTCAATAACTTACACCGTTGTAGAGCCCAGATCAGTGTAAAATCACGGGATAGTCTGAACCAAAGATATTAGAAGAACTAATATCTTTGGTCTGAACTATTAAAAAATCAGTTCCAATTAAAATAATTTTGTGTTAAATTATTCTAAGAAGATTTCTTGTCTGAATTCTTCATAGAATAAGTTCCATTTTTTTAAATTACACTTAAATTCAAAGCAAATTTGAATTCATTAAACCAGAGTTATGCTGGACGCACAGATAACCCAAATTAGTATTTTTGATAACTTAGTATGAAATTAATATTTACAATAATCAGCATCAAAACTGGGTAGTACCTAAAACTAACCACATATTCGTAATATGACCATAGGTACTTGTGCCAAGGTGTACAATTATTGATTTAATAACGCAGTTGGCAAATATTAAAGAATGCTCTCAAATTAGTGCCAACATGAAAATAATTAGTTTTGCTTCTACAATATTGCACCTATAATAGTGAATCAGTCAATAAGGCATTTGAATCCAAATTATAGTTGTTCCGCTTGGTAATGCCAGGATTTCCTTGGAACGTCCCCAACTTCTTCTATCAACCTCATTCATCTCGCTTTATTTTTCTAACGTCTAGGCACAGACACTTTGAACTTCAGAGAATGCAATAATATTATAGCGTTTAAAGAATAAAAACATCACATTGTTTTACAAGATTTTTTTCTCTGAATTTTGTACCAACATTTTTGATAACTCATAAATGGTTTAACTGTTCAGAAACTATGCAAATATAGCACCTCCAATTGACATAAGAACTATACAAATATGGCACATCCAATTGACATAGGAACTATGCAATTATGGCACGTCCAATTTACATGAGAACTATGCAAATATGGCACCTCCAATTGACATGGGAACTATGCACACATGACACCTCCAATTGTCATGGGACCTATGCAAATATTGTAGCTCCAATTGTACTGCAATTGAAATAAATTGTGAAGGGGAAGGAACTAGCTATTCAGATATAACTACACATAATTAAAGTCAAGTTACGTTTCGAATCAAGGCTTTAGATAATTAAATCAAAATTGTATATTTGCATCTGCTGTATAATTACGTTTGTTTTTTGGACTCTCGTGATCCAGTAGCTAAGGGCATCATTGTGAACTATTTTCATGTCACATACACACGGAGAAAAATGAGTATTGCTAATTTATTAAGAATCTTTTCAAATAATTATTAATCCGGTTAAAAACGGATTGCAGGCCCTTAACGAATGACTTAATAGGTTTCCTGGTAAACTTTTAGTAAAATACGAATATGTTATCACGATTTCAGAACGTGTGTTCATAAAAATTCTAAAATTCCAATGCAGGGGGAAGAAAATATGATATATTAAGAATTTACTAAGAGTTTATCAGGAAACGGCTAGCAATCCCATTTTTATCAGGATCACCAATATAAACATAGATTAAATAGGTTACGTGGGTTAGATTTATATGTTAGTTTCTTTCATGGGTTTTAGTGATTTTATATCACTTTTTAAAGGTGATATAGTAAATATATATATATAGCCACCAATAGAACCAATGTTTTTTTATGAATCTCTCATCGTTGGCCTGGACATTATTTGAAACGACAAACATTAAGATAAAGGGGGTTGATATTTGATCCCATCAAACAGAGCCACACCCCGTTCTGTGTGACTGTGACACATTACAGAGCAGCTGACAGCCGTGGTAGTAGACAGTGGGGAGAAGGGAGTTCCTGGTCGCCCGGTACTACTTAAGCTAATGGCCGGACGAGGAAAAGTTATTTCAATCGCACTGTGCAACTATACACATTATGTATTTAAGATTTAGCTAAACTAATGAACATTGGAAAAATTTAGTTTTAGATAAGTCGCACTTTTATTAATATCTCGTGCAACATTGTTGTGAGACACGAATTATGCCTTGAACATTCCTTCATTTTATTGAGGACAAAAATAAATGCAGAAATCTTAACCCCTTTAGACATTTGGCATATTGACCGATACATTTTTAAAATATGGTGTCAGAAAGTCAGAGAAGTTGTGTGTACTTCCGCTTTTCAATAAAGTCTAAATAAATGGGATATTTCTGCAGGTTTTGTTATTATGTTTTATTATAGAAAATATAATATTAAATATACGTATAGTAAAATGTATTTCTTAGTGCTCCTCACTAGGGTGATCTGTGCTGAGGCCGACTAAAGTTATTCATTTCGATGTTATTAGTTTTTTATGTCGTTTTAAATGTTTTTTGTTTCATTAATTGTTTTATGGATGGCTTCACACAATCGACTACTAAAGAAACTGATGTGGGCTCAAAGCCGTTGTTCAGTCGACAATGCTCCGAAGCAGTTCGACGAAAAAACGCGGCTTACCGAGCCTACAACACATCTCGAACGTCCGAAAGCAGATCAGCATACAACAAATCGGCAAAGGAATGCAAGAGAATCATTAATAGGTCAAAATTCGAACACGACCTGCAGATCAGCAAAAAGCTGGCTGCCTGCCCGCATGGCAGCAGAGCATTCTGGTCGCTTGCGGGCTCCCAGTTTGCCACCTCTTACCAGACCTGACGGCTCACTAGCAAACACCGCCACCGAAAAGGCTAACTTATTAGGGAAAATGTTTGCGGAAAACTCGATCCTCGATGACGGAGGTGCTGTTCCGCCGCCGGTTCCTCACTGCGGCTTCTTTATGAAAAAGCTGAGGATCCGGCATCGGGATATACTCCACGTTATACGGGGGCTCGATGTTAACAAAGCTAGTGGACCTGATGGAATACCTGCCCTGGTATTGCAGAGGTGTGCTGCGGAAATAGTTCCAGTTTTGACAAAGCTCTTCAAAATGTCCCTGAAGTGTGGCACTGTGCCCTCTGGTTGGAAAAAAGCGGTCATTCACCCTATTCCCAAGAAAGGTGACCGCTCCAACCCGGCCAACTACCGCCCCATAGCGATCACATCAGTTCTGTCCAAAGTGATGGAACGTGTGATCAACGACGAACTGCTCACATACCTCGAGAAGAACAAAATTATCAACGACCGTCAATACGGATTCCGGCAGAACCGCTCGTGCGGTGATCTTCTCGCGTATGTGACGCATGTTTGGGGGCGGTGCCTGGAACGTCACGGTGAGACCCAAACGGTCGCACTAGACATATCCAAGGCCTTTGACCGGGTCTGGCACCGAGGACTTGTCAACAAATTGCCGTCTTACGGACTTCCCGCATCCCTGTGTACGTGGATTGCTGACTTTTTAAGGGATAGGTCGATTCAGGCGGTTGCTGACGGTTTCACCTCTTCCTTACACTCCATAAATGCTGGCGTCCCACAGGGATCGGTTCTGTCTCCGACTTTGTTTTTGTTGCACATCAATGACCTTTTGACATGTGCACCAATTCATTGTTACGCGGATGACAGTACAGTTCATGATAGCTTTTTGTTTGACAAGCCCCCAAAGGGCACACAAACTCCAACGGCTCGGAGGGCTTTGAAGCAGAGAATGGACGGTTATCTCGAGAGTATTTCCTCCTGGGGTAAAAATAATCTCGTCGAATTTAATGTTTCAAAGACCCAATCGTGTCTGATTACGTCTAAAAGGGATCCAAATGACAATCTAGTCTCCTTCAACGGAAGCAATCTTCCGAACAGGCCTTCCATTGATATGCTTGGTGTAACTATAAGTGACCAGCTCAGGTACGGGGGCTCCATTGAAGCCAGAGTAAAGTTGGCCTCTCAGAAGCTGGGCGTACTGTACAGGGCCCGCAGATACTTTAATAGTACACAACTGCTGACCCTGTACAAATCGCAAGTGCGCCCTACTCTCGAATTTGGTAGCCATCTCTGGTCCGGAGCCCCTAAATACCTGAAAAAAACCCTTGACTCTGTGCAAAAACGGGCGGTCCGTTTGATAGATTCCCCAATCTTAACAAGCGGACTGCAATCTTTAGAGCACAGGCGTCAGGTAGGTATGCTGTCCTTGTTCTATCGGTATTACAATGGAAGATGCTCTGAGGAACTAGCGTCATTGATCCCTTCGGCACCGGTGCATAGTCGGGATACACGCCAAACGCGCGCCCAACATTTGTACACTGTTGACGTTTGTCACATGAGAACGGGTCGCTTCTACGATTCGTTCTTAAGTTCAACAGCTCGGCTGTGGAACGAACTGCCGGCCTCTGTGTTTCCTCCCTCCTACAACATGGGACTCTTCAAGACCCATGTTCACTCCTTCCTCTCCACAAAAAGACCCTCCACACAGCATCCCCAAAGATGACATAGGCCCTGAGGGAAATTATTTTCTTCAGGGCCTCCTGTGTGGAGTTAATATAAAAAAAAAAAAAAATTTAATTTCTTTCAACCAGATTTTTATTCTTGATTTGTAATCTTTAAAATTTTCTATTCGCTTTATACAAGGTGGAAGGATGTTGTGGAGTTTCGTAGCAAAATAAATATAATTTCTTTTTCCGAATGTGGTTTTATGACCTGGAATATTTTTTATGTCATTGTGATTTGACCATGTTTGATGATTACGCGGTATATTGTAGAGGTATCCGAAAACTATTAACTGTTTTTGAAAGGGGATGAAATACGCCTTCAAATTTATTATTGGAAAAAACATATGATTGGATATTAAAATTTTGATATAAAACATAAAAAAGGTTTTTAAAATGGATCAATTTACGTTTTTTCGTCTAAACACAGAACTAAAATTACTGATAACGAAAAAAAAAACATATTATTAGACAAATTTATTATTAACCTTACTGCCACCTCACTTTTTGGTCGTTTCATTAATATTCAAATAATTAATTAAAAATTCACTAAATAATTAATTTTTTCTTAAATTGTGGTCGGAACCTTTAGTTTCACAGAGGTGTAAATTTTAATTGTTCTGTGGTTAACTTCCATATTTGAATGTAAAGTTTTTTATTCATTCTAACACCGCTTAGTTCATGTTTCTAACTATGACGGTAAGGGAGACATGAATGCGAAAAAATTACTCTACGGGTAAATAACTGTTTGTTAAAAGAAAACCAATTAGCCTGAGGAGTTAAATAAATTAAGAATCGAGTGCATTATACAAAACTTCTTCTTCAAGATTCCACACGACAGATCAGATGTTCTAGCACGACAGAAGGAATGGTGTTATTAATAATATTTTTTAAATGTTGTTCTTATATTAGCTCGACACGTTATTATTATATGCCATCCTTGGGGATGTTGTGTGGAGGGTGTTTTTAAGGAAAGGAAGGAGAGGAACTTCTGGGAATACAAAAGGTGGGTACAAATCGTGGGTTCAATGTTTCCATGAGTTACGGACGTATGAATCCATCCCTCCCACTGCGGTTGACAAAACCAATCAAAAACTAAAATTATTAATTTTATAACAATGTCAATATCATTTTAAAATTATAACTGATTTTGCAAGAATAAAACAGTTCTGATTAAGTGTGTCTACTTATGAAAAGCTTTAGAAAGTTTTTTTCTTAAATACTTCCTACATTTACATTTGAACTTGGAATGGGTATCAATCTTCTTCTATGTATAAATAAAAATTTTCGTTTGTTCAAAATCTTAAAACGCGCTTGTTTTTATATACCTATATTATATAGATGTAACCTATGACAGATAAAAACATGTGTTTTAAAACAGCTCCATCTGTTGGACGTAAAATCAAGAAGCGCTATTGTTGCCCTATCTGCACAAGAATGTAATGTGGGACATTCTATCTTCTCTCCCTCATCTTGCGGAGAAATGCCGTGATGTTAAGTTCATTAAATAGTAATAATGCCTTTATCAGAGAATCCCTTCATCAAGATTACAACATCGGAGGAAACTGGAATTAGATTCTGGCACAACTCGTCAACAAATACGTTATTATTACTCTCCATCGGATTCATCATTAAGATGATAAGTTGTATATATTTATAATTAATTATGTAAAAGTGTATATTATATGCGTTATGGAAGGCGTGGGATTGCACCACCCTCTCCGCATCCCGGAGTAAACATGTCGATTGTCAAAAATGTAACATTATAACTTTGTGTAAACCACTCAAATTAATAACAGCGCGACCATTTTATAATAACGTGTCAAGTATAATAAAGTTACTAATTTATTGCGCTACCGAAGTCCTTTTTCATTTACATTTCGTCTGTCTGTGAATTTGTTTGTACGTTACTACGTTATAACGTAGATAGTTATTTAGGCACGTACTTAAATATTTATTTTAGTTATTACACAATCGTAGCAAATTCATGATTTCAGAGAGAAAAATACGGATATGATTTACTAGACAAAAGAATATTATGAACATTTTTTATAAACACGAGGCCTACATCCAAACATCGTTTTGTGCTCTGTGAAGATTGCTAAATATGAAAACTATATTTGAAAGTGCTAATTCGTCGTGAAATTCATAAAATAAAATTTACTAAGAGGAACGACTACACGGCCTTTTTCAAACAAAACATTTTTTTTGGATTTATGGTCACAATATCTAACCAAACTGGATATATATATATTTTTATCAAAGGTATAGCAAATATATCAAGTACGAATACGAGCTATTTTATTTATTGGTATTCTAAAATGTAACATGAAGGTCATTAAAGAATTCGATTTTTCATGTTTTTAGAGACAACTTTGGCAATATTATCGTAAGTTAATGATATTTATTTTTTAATATTTTACCATTTTTTGATTATTTTTTGTGATTATTCGGTTCGGTTAGGTATTTTGGCTTCAAATATTTATTATTAATTATTATTTTAATAAGTGTACAATATAAGATTGGTGTAAGCGGAAGTGGCGCCCTCTGTTATTTAAAAAAAATAAACTTTGTAGTTTTCAAACCGCTGCAGCGGGTTTTATCTGCTAGTCTGTTAATATTAAATAAAGCCAGAATCTAATTCAGACCAGGTGACATATACAGTATACGCCTACTTTCTTCAATCTTATACTTATTGCTAGATGTATAATCTTATTTCACACGCTGAGTATTTCACAGAATGCGGTGACTAACTGCGTCCGGTTTTAACCTCTGAAAGATTTCCATCTCTTGTTATGCGTTATAAATAGCGTCACCTTGCCTTGCCTTGCGTTGCGTATTGCCAACCGAAGTGTTTGCGGGGAAATGGTATTTCTTTCAGGATTTTCACGAAATGCGCTCGAGCGTATCGCAGTATTGTGTTTCAGTTTCAGGGACTATTAATCATCTAGTTATCAGGCGGTGGTTTTGAAACTAGAAATTTCAGATTAATGAGATAGGTGATGACACTGATGACTTATAGGTTCGAAAGGTAAGAAATTTTCCGAAAACATTTGTATGGAATATAGTAGGTAAGGCTTTTGCATTCATTCTGTTTTCGATAACATTTCTTTAGTATAAAAATAAACTGTTTTAAAGGTCGTAAAATATTTGAGTACCGCAGAAGAGTCCCAACTGCTCCCAGCCGTCTGAGGAGAAGGGGAAGAGGAAGGTGGAAAAGTACCTGGCTATACAGATCTGGTCACCAAAACGGCTAAAGCCATATCAAGCAACGTTTCGATTTTGAATGGTGGTCTTTCACCAGGGCGATAGAAATCGACCATATGTATTTTTAATATATTAACGCCGGGATTAGAACTCGCGCGCTTCGGATTCGTTACCAAGGATCGTAAGCACTCAACCACGGAGGCCAAAAATGAAGTCCAAACTATCAACACATATTTTTTTGATTTTCTTAGATGTTTAGAAAATGTACCTACTTATTTAAATTCACCCGCCATAACACAGGGTCATCCCTAGCATGGAGGGTGAAATATCACAAAAACCACATGTACCTTCTAAATCGTGTATTAATAAAATAAAAATAAAAATAAATTAAATTTACCATTAAAGTACCAAATTTTGTTATAAATAATGTTATCTCGAGTGCGCTTAATTTCAATAGTATTAATTACACAAAAATTACTTTCACGCTTTTTATCAATATATAATACCCCTTTCATGAAAAACTATCCTTTTAGAAAATCATATTATATGTTGTTGTTCTATAAGAACAACAACATATAATTTTACTATGCGATCTCACAGATCAAAAAATAGCTGATGAGATGTTGGTTATAACAATATGGAAACAATTGACACAACTTTTTTGTTAAGTAGAACTTCATAATCTTAAACACGGCTAGTTTCGTTTTCTTAAAAATTCTGCAAACACTTATAATAATTTCACTGCAAAAAAATTTATTAAAAATTAGGCAAAAGTTAATTCTAACAAAATACCAAATAAGTACTCAGGTCAATTAAGGTGTTGTTTTCTAAAGTTGAGTTATTGCGTAAAAAGTTGGTCACGAAATTAAAATCAGTTAATCGTAAAGAGTTGTCGATGTTATCTTTAATCTTTCTTAATAACAAAAAAATATAAAATTGCTTTTGATGCAGGTGATATACTTGGTTTTATACTCTTATACGTATACTTACTTGTTTTATACTCTTATAATTATACATGATTTTATACTCCTATACGTATACTTGGTTTTTTACTCTTATACTTATACTATTTTTATACTCTTATACTTATGTATGGTTTTATACCCTTATACGTATATTTGGTTGTATACTCTTATACTTACACTTGGTGGTATTTCGATATACAAACATTATCCTCCTGATTTCATCTGAAAGATTGATGATTGAATTGAATCCATGGAAATATTCCTTATATCTGAAAGATATACACAGAGTTAAATGATTATTACTAATTCATTAAGAATTTTCTTTCAAATCGGAATGGATTTCATTTCTAAGGATATATTGTATTCAGTTTTTTCAACTAATAATAGTAAGATAATAGAATCTCTTCAAATTATTTGTAATCCGTTTAAAAAACAGGATTGCAGGACTTTAACAAATGGATTAACAGGTTTCCTGATAAACTTTTAGTCAAATTTCGAATATATATCGGAACGCCTGCGCCTGTTCGAACATGCGTTCCGGCATCGTGATAATATATCTTCAGTTTACTAAAAGTTCATCGGGAAATCTGTTAATTCATTCAAAACGTGTTCCGACATCGTGATAATATATTTGCTGTTTACTGAAAGTTTCTCAGGAGACCTGTTAATTCGTTCGTTTAACCGGGTTACCAATAATTTGAAGAGATTCATAATAAATTGTCAATACTAATTTTTCTCCGTGTGGTTTGATTTAACCATTATTGGTTGAAAATACTGAACACAATATATCCCCAGGAAAAGTGATGTCAATTTACTAATAGATATAAGTCAATATTTCAATTGATTATTATCTGCTTAGGAAAGATTTTCCATATTTGAAAATGATCAATTTCACCCGAAGTAAGGAAAAATTAGCTTACTTTGAATTGGCTTATCTCTTCGGTGGTTGTAAAGTAGAAACCAAATTAGAATGTGGTCAAATTGGTATGAATACAACTAATTACTGTAGCATATTTATAAACAGAATGGTCCATAATACAAATAATCCAAAAATACCGACAGGTCGCATTTTCGTTCACGTTGTTGTTCTTGTGTCACGTGGCATCCAATGTGACGTTCGTCCGGAACACGGGACGGTCCATTTGACAGTTTATCCAAAATGGCGGTCATCTCGTGTTACCATGGTTACCTTCACAGCCTAGGGAAAATGAAGATGAAACACAGACGCCGGAAATCGATTGTTTTCTGTACCAATATGAGGAAAATGTGTATTTTAAATCAGCTTTGAAGAAGTTTCCTTTTTTTAAATTTTTATCGATTAATATTATAATAATATCCCGGGAAAGAAGAGTGAAAAATATATTTTTTTAAATTAACAAGTTCATGATGTAAACGTATTGCAACGCAAGTACAGATAGTTATAAGGTTTTGGTAGGAAGGTTTTTACTGTCAAAATTTTTATAATATCAGTAGGTACCCACTATTACATTTTGTATAATGACTAAAAATGTGTACAGGGATAAAAAAAAACATTAACAGTAAAAACACACAAATACATTTTTAACAAAATATTCACGTAAACTAAGTACCTACGTACCAAGAGTACAAAATAAAAGTAGGTAAAATTAACAATATTTAAAAAGATATTCCAACGGCGACGATAGAAATATTAAGGCGATGCCATACGTAGTAATTCAAAATCATGTGTTTTTGGTTTGAAAATTTGGTCGCCTAGAAATGTTTCAGATGCTTTAATTAAATACTGCGAGTAGAATACATCTTGGCCTTTGAAATAATCGAGTATTTTTTAGATAAGTCTTTTTATAAGCCCAGAAAAAAATAATGTTAAGGCCTATGAAAACTGCTTTAAAATTCAAAATCTCCTACTTACGAACCCATTTTCGGTTATGATTTTATTGTATAATGTGGCAAATTAAGTTATTTATAAAATGATCGAAAAAAAAAAAATTTATGACTGAACATCCATAAAATAAAATAAAAGGCATTTTTGGCCATGTTTTTTCTTGCATAAATCAAAACAGGCGGATGGTGTTAAGCGGGAATTTAAACCTTATCGCCATCTACGTAAGGGTTGTTATTGATAGCTGCTCAATTTAAAATATTACACGACGTAGTGCATCGCCTTAAAGATCACAATTAAAAACTAATTTTAAAGAAAAAAAGTTTAAATATTTATATATTTTATTTAAAAAATATGCTCAAAATCACTATAGTTTATAAAGTATTAGTTGATAATCATATATCCATTCTGATGGAATTTATTTTTCGATATCCCCTAAATTATAAAATAAATTTGCGTAGGTAATAAATAAATAAATTAGCGAGTCAGGTCCCAGGGGTTGTTGCAACTGCGTCTGCGCGCGCAGGGAGGCTTCTCACTCACCCCTTCCTCCCTCTTCCTGTCGCCGGGAAAAGTCATTCGGAGGCTCTCTCTCCCCGGGGTGAACGCGACCCGCGAGGCCTCTCTCTCCAACTACCCCCTCATCTCACTCATAATAATAATACCAGAGGTAAACCCTTTCAAGTTTTGAGAACCCGACAAGAGTTTTGTGAAATGGGGAAAATATGGTGAGTACTTATTACATAAATCTATTGGTTTATATTGTTGATTGTGTATATTCATATGTTTAATTGAGACGAAAGGGATGCTGTGAACTACTTGTACTTGACCCAGTTAATGGGCTCGATAGACACTTCACACAGCTACAGATTTTAGTGAAAGATTTCGTACGATTTATAGCAAAATGATCTTTTTGATTTATTCTGCTTTCAATCAGATGTATGCTATCCATTTTAATCTCTTAAAATCTTCGAGTGCAGTTAATTTATATCACATCTGAAACAACGCATTTTTTGTATTTTGGTTACGTAAACAGCGGTGATTTCAATTTCGCTAACTTATAAATCCCCAATATATATTTTTTATATTGCTAACTTAAGAGTAACGGCTAAGCGGGCTTTTTCACGCAAAACTTAAATTGGATTTGCGGCCAAAATACCCTTCCGAACTGAATAATTACCTTTTAATTAAAAAGGTTGAACAAATATCTAGTACGGATAAATGCTATTCGATTTATTTGTTTTAAATGATGATATAAAGACCATTAAAAAAATCAACTTTGCATGATTTTAGGTGTCAACTTTGGCATTTTTTGTGAGTCGATTGTAATTTTTTTTAAATAATCTTGCTCGATATACCGTTCAAGTATTTTAATTTATATATGCCAAATTTGTGTTCCAACGTTAGTCGGTATTTTGATATTTAAGATTTCATCCATAAAAATGCTTTTTTTAATCTTATTATTTTTTGTTATATATTTCTATACTGAAATTTGTTTTTTTAAATAATTATTCTTAGTTCACGAATAATTGACAAATTTTGCCTATAAAATCATGAAAAATACGATTCTTTAATGGCCTATATTTAATAATTTTATTTATTTATTTTATTAATAAATAAATAAAACAAATAAATAGAACACAAATAAATAAAGTGCCACATATCCAGACTCGATATTTACCAAACTACGACTCGATATTCACCCTTTTAATTAATACGGTAAATTATTCAGTTTGGTCAAATCCAAATTTAAGTTTGAAAAATAAAAATCTTCATACAAATAATGGAATTTTCGAAAAAAAAAATAAAATACGTTTTCAGCTACAACATCAATGCTGCCATTTTTTGTAATATTGGTACTCTAGTACACCCAAAAGTCACGAGCCGCCACTGGTGTTGACAGGGAGGAATACCTTTACATGAAAATCATACTGCACTTAAACGATGAAATAATTTTATTGCAGTCAATAGCCGTCATAAAAAATAACAATGATTTCATATTGAGTATAATAAAATTAAATTACTCCAATGACGACGAAGTCGGTTGGAATATAAAAAGCTTTTTCATTTATTCGATGCAATATTCTTTAAAATGTTAAATTACTACAAATCGAAAATGTTAAAGCAATTGAATTATTAATTTTATTTTTTTTAATGATAAACTAACGTTTATATTTTTAATGGTCGTCGGCATTTATTTTTACTCTGGAGATATTTTCAATTTGTATGAGTATTTTAGGCGAATAATATCGCTTAAAATAATTAATTATTGATGCTTAGATTATTTTATTTTAGGGGTGATTATTCATTTGATAAAACCTTGACGGGCCAATAAACACAGCCTTTATTAACAACCTTTTTTAATATACCCGCTCTAATAATTTGGTTAATTTGGGAATCTGATTCATAAACGAAAGATTATATTATCAGATCACGTCACAAATTAGTTATTTTTCGAACTATTTATTTAAGTATTTATAAAAAGCATTAACATTGTGACTTGTCATAATAAATTTAATATTGACCACTTTAATTTTATTTATACTCTACCGGTTTCGGAAGAACCCTTCCTTAATCAGCAGAATATTAAAAACTTAATTATGTGTTTTTATTATCTATTAATTAAAGATTTTATTATACGTTTATAATGTCTCAACAGTATTTACACCGTTAAATGTAATAATAACATGGCTCCATGGGGGATCGGTAAGTTTCTTTGCTCTGGGTTGAGGTCGAGAATTTAATTTTTTTCAATTTAAAAGTTTTTTTCCACAAACAATAAAATGTTGAATATTTTAAACACGTTTATACCAGGGTAAAATATACTCTTAAGATCATAAGTAAAAAGATTCATTATTTTAATGTTTTTCTCACTGGGATTTCCCATCCTTATGGACATTTTACACGATGCTTTTTTCATAACAATCGACCGTACTTACGATTTAATTTCGTAGTTGCCATTAGAGAAATTATGCCAATGCCATTAGAAATAATATAATGTTAATATTTAATAATATAATACTGCCATTTATCACCGTCAATATTATATAATAATATTATATTGACGTGTGGCAATACCTTGAGCATAACCATAGATCGTATGAAAGCATCTGCCATTTGCCTTTGTCGTTGCCGTCAACAAATCATAAAAAAATTAAGCGAGATTCACAATACTGAATAGTGATATACTTTCAAAATTCGTCTCATTATAGTTTTATTATCAACATTTTAAAAATGAAACGATATAAACATCCAACATTCCCATATAATATATTATATATATTTAAAACAATAACTGATGACAGATGTCAAATAATGTCCGCAATCTTAAACTATACGATAATCGGTACCAAAATAAAACACGTCCTTTTCAAAAGAAAAGACAAAAAACAACGTGTAAAACTCCCATTAGGAATACATTTCACATTGGTTAGGTTTTAGACGTTGTTAAAAGATTTTAGAATTTTGTTTAAATGTGTATTGTTTTTAAGTTATTTATTTTTTTTGGTAGTTTTATTTCACTAGTCTGCGTTGGGTTGTAATATTTTAGAAAAAAATTAAAGATTGTAACATTCTTCGGTAGATTAAATAATTTGAAGCAATTTATGCCATTTTCATAGATGAAATAAACATGAAGCAAGACAAACCGATGGACGACTCACTGAATGACCAGGCGCTGCCAATCCCCATACAAATATTCCTATGGAGGCAGATATCGCCTTTCATTCGGCCCAAATTGGGGAAACTGCACGAGGCCACCTGCATGGTAAGGAAGACACACAACACAACAACACATAATAATATAATAATATCGACAATTCTTTTTTTTTTTAATTGACAACTTCTTGTTAATATATAAAAGCTCAAGCACAAAGGTATATAATTCAATGAGTTAAAGAACGGCTGCAGTACCTTTTCCTACAAAATTAATTTTTGATTTGAGGCCAAAATAATGAATCAATTTTTTTTGTTAATCGAATGGCAATACCAAATATCTTATTCGGAAGTGATCCGTTTAATTTATTGGTGTTTAAAATTATAAAATAAAGGCCATTCAAGAATTCGATTTTTCACGATTTTTGTGGCAACTTTGACAATTATTTGTGTCAATAATTTTACATTACCCTCCACTTAAATACAATTAATATAAATTTAAATTATTTAAAAAAAATTGTTGAGTTTAATTTTAAATCACAAACCACAATCAATAACTTAATATCCTATGATTTATAATTCAAAACCTTTTTATTAAAAAAATACATCATTCGGTTTGTTTGGGTATTTTAACTTTAAATTCAAAATTAAATTTTGCCTGAAAAAACCCGCACAGCCGTTCCTCTTCAATTTTGTAATACGAAGAGGATAAAATAGAATTCAATACAAATATTATTTACTAGAAGCCAAACGGTGATAATCATTTCCAAAACACAATTTTTCTTGTGTATTGGAGATACGAAGTTAATAGCTCAGAGCTTTAAACCTCATTCACGCAAATAAAAATGTATTGTCTTGTTTTTCGAATGTTTTGAGAATAATTTTCCTATAAAACTAATTATAAATCAACCAGTTGAATTCCAAACAATTGTAAAACAACACTATTTCAACAATTCAAAAAACATTTTAAAAATTAAACTCAAATAATCCCAATGTAAATATTTGATTAGGGCAGAATTTGAACATAAGATTGGTTTAATGAATGAAATATTAGAAATGTATCTTTTTTTATTATATTACATTGTATAGAAAAATATTCCTACATATTTTATATATTTCAATGTTAATGAGTGTTTTATGTTCTAGAATAATTAGAAGTGGTTTTTAAATGTTTGAATGTTTGCTTTTTGTAATACAGACGAATATAACAACACCCTGGCAGTAAACGTGTATCTGTATTATTCACCACGAACAATCTTTAATATTTATGTATATTGTTATCGTGTTTTGTGCCAAGAGAAAGACCGAGAACCGTTACTATTAAATCTATAACAAGGATGCCAAAACATTAACAAGAATGTATTTTATTTTATCTGTCTCGACAATCAGCCAAGTTCTATACCAAAAAAACATACACATCGGCTATTGTTTCCAATCTTATTATCTTAAGTTTAAATTGCTAAAGTATGAAACCTAACTTAGGTGTACCAATTAACGTGTCAGGCTAAACCGTAAATTGGAAAACAGCAAAGTTGTGCGTTCGGGTGGAGTTGAGGTCAAATTCTGGGTCAGCGGTAGTTTGATTGGGTGCAACGGCCGATAATATTGTTTGAATTGCTTGTCCCCCTCGAATGTACCTTTTTATGTAAATGTGTGTATATATACTAGAGATATACATGTGACGATGATTTATATGTTCCCACATGCTCCGCTGAATGTGCGCTGTTATGTTATGTGTTGTGCCAACACAGTTCTGTCAGCACGCCCCTGGACATCACGTAAGTACCTACAATACAATATTATCACATGATTTTCACATGCGTTACAATTTTTTCACATTGATTAGGTACAATTTAACACAAACATTACAATGTTTTCACATGGCTTACAATTTTATCACTTGATTTCATTTCACATGCATAACAATTTCAATATAAAATTTCGTATGGGCTCCATCTTTTTAACATCATTTTATTACATGAATTACAATTAGGACACAAATATCTCTATAAGTAACATTAAACCAAATACCTCTTTTAAAATCTTTAAAATAAACTCTAATTTTATTAACAATTTTTTTTTACTAATTGAGAAGATCTTCAATGACAATGTTATCACGCTGATATTGTATATTTATATTTCTTCCATTCTAAGCAAACTCGTTTTTTTACTTAATTTTTTCTACTAAAATTTCAAAATTTACTAACCTTCAATAAAACACCATAAATAAAAACCATTAATTATATTTTTGAAATATGATATTTTCATTCTTTAATAAGTATCTTAATTTTTATTTTGGAAAATTCATTTAAATTTATTTTGTAATAATTGTGAAATTCTGTAAACCGAAGATTCAAAAGGGCCTAAGTCTCTGCCTTTTATGCGCTTTGCTGGTTCTAATATCCGAATTTTCTCATTAAAAATGTACACTTAGTCCAAAGATAAAATAAATTTAACGCCATTCTCGTTCCCTCACCATTTCGTTAACCACTTTTCACCATTGAACCTACAGAACCCACATAAATATGTTTTAGGTGAACTTGCACACTTACCCCTTTACTAATAAACGCGGTGTAAATATCGCAAGATCGGAACAGTGAAAAACTTAACTTATTACCGCGACGTTTGTGTGGTAAAAACGGCCTTAAACCATGTTCAAGGCCGGCTTTACCACACCAACGTTGAACGGGTGAGACGGTTAATCTATAAATATATATATTTTTAAAACTGTATAGACTTTATTTTATAATATCAAACCCTTATCGCAACCCAACCTTGCTTTTAAACCTTCACAGCTTATGCTTTTCACGTGATTCGCTTTTGTCCTGATATGTGTAAAATCCTGTGAAATGCTCCTTCTAAATTATCATAAAATGCTTTTAAATACAACCTTCTCCCGAACTTTTATGCTTCCTAAAATTATAAAGTTTTGTGAACATTTATAATAATGGGATGGTAATGTAATAAATAACATATATTTGAGATTGATCTTCATTTCTGCAAGTTTTTGAATGAGCGAGATTTAGTGGCACCCATTAAACGTTAATTTGTGTTTCTTAAAAAATATAATTAATCACTGACGACTTTTTATTTCGTACTTGAATGCAACCATACACAGGAAACAAAAGAAGCGTGCAAGGTAATTGTATTTATTTTAAATATATTAATGTATTATCGTGATTGTTTGGTTTATAATTGCATTGATTTTAAATATATCAATGTATTATCGTGATTTGTTGGTTTATAATTGTATTGATTTTAAATATAGGTATTAATGTATTATCGTGATTGGTTGGTTTATAATTGTATTGATTTTAAATATATCAATGTATTATCGTGATTTGTTGGATTATAATTGTATTGATTTTAAATATATTATCGTGATTGGTTGGTTTATAATTGTATTGATTTTAAATATATTAAAGTATTATCGTGATTGGTTGGTTGCACCGTTTTGCGCTTCCTCCTTTAAAACCAATATTTAGGACAGCGTTACAGTGGCAATCAACACAGTAAAAATCAGGGAAGATATTAGTGTGACTTACTTATTTATTCATGTTCTCCATAAAAACGATTATGCACCGATAAATTAGAGAGAAGATTATAAATCTGAGTTACATGTAAGTATAAAATGTCACGGTGGCAGTCGTACTGTTTTGTGACATGCGTCAAAAATAGTTATTATTAACTATTATTTTTTAGTGATAAACTAATGTTTATAGGACAAGGTTTTTTATGCATAGCACAAAGGATAATAAATTATTATAAGCAATAATTAGTCGCCTAGTTAATCGTCCTAATTAGTCGTCCTGGAAATAAGCCGACGTGGCTTAGTGGTTCAGAGCATCTGACCGGACATCAGAAGGCGCGGGTTCAATTCCCGTCGGCGGCATTTATTTTTACTCGGGAGATATTTTAAATTTGTATTGATATTACAGGCGACTATTTATTGCTTATAATAATTTAGTTACTAAACTGTTATGTTAAAAATGTCGATGGTCAATGCAGAATCGTTAAGCAGTTAAATCGCTCTGTTAGGCAGGATTTTTCGCTTTCATAAAAAAGTGCATGGAATGTTCCATGGGTATACTTGTTAGGTACATATGTACATAAGTTAACCTCTTTCAATATAAGTGGATTAAGAATAGTTGCGGAGATTAGTTTAAAAAGCTTTGAAGGTGTTGAAATCGAGCGCTCCTGTCAACAACAAATATGGGTACAGAAATGGATAGTACGTATATAGGTAACGCATAAACTTCTTTTGTACTTTTTTTATTTCTAGGATATCTTTTTGTTCAGAAGGGGCCCAAATAAGCGATTCCGTCAATGTATGATCTCGCATTACGAATAACAAATGATCACGATATTAATCGAACCTACTTTGGTATAGTTAGTTAGAATATTATATCATGATATTAATCGAACCTACATTGATATAGTTAGTTAGAGATCATCTTTATAAATCGATTGCGTAGTACCTACACAAAAGTGTTAAGTCCGAATTGAAAAGTTCTGTGCAAAAATTATTCAGATTTCATTGTTTCCCAAATGTAGGTACTTTTCGTAACTGTACTGAACGAGAGTCATTTTAGCTCTAGGAATAGAATTATTTTAAGAGGCGTAATTAAAATCAACTTATGTATTCGAAAACTGTAACCCAATAAAGTTTACATCTGAAACGTCATTGCTGTAACCAATTTCATTGACAATATTTTTGAATTCGCAACAGACCTGTCTGTATTTATCAAAATTAAGATATAATTTCAATCTGCCATCAGCAATTAATAGAATAATTTTGGCTGCTTGCCTGTATGTAAATTACATGCGTGACACCTTGCGGGAGATTTTACTAAGAGATTAGTGAATCTCACTGGAATTGGCGCGTCAATCACACAGCAACATTTTGATGCATGTCATGTTTGTGTTTTTTTCTGGTTTCATTTTTTTCAGTTTTGATAAATGAACGTGATAAATTGTATAAATCATACTCAAAGTTGACACACATTTGAAAATGTTTATAATCCTTCAATTAAAAAAAATTGATTTCTTTCGCTATTTCAGAATGATCCAGTTATCATTTAAAAAATATTCCGTGTTGCGCTTTCTCCTCATTTAGTTTTGGATAGCCTTACAGTGTTTATCACAATGTGTTTTCTTCCAGTCTTTTGTTTTGACATTTAAGAAAAGTACAAAACCATGTCTCGTTTTGTAGTCTTTTGAGAAAGTCCTGGTGCAGAACATCCAGTTTGGCCTCTCCCCAAGCCTGACTGAAGCCATTCAATCTATACCGCGATGGAGACTCATTCAGGCTGCTCTTCCTCACGTCATGCATGCTGCTGCCACCTTCCTTCACAACAGGTAAAAAAACTTAATTATCATTACTATGATATACGAGTATGTTCAGATTTCACCCAATTGTCATAGAATTAGACTGCTCTGAACTCTCAATGCCCTTATTATTTTTTTAGAACACTGTATAATTTTGACTGCCTGCTACACTTTGTTGAAAGCATTTTTCCCAAACAAAGAAAGTACTTCTAGTGAGTAGGTATATCAGACCAGCTGCAGTATTGGGGTTCCATTAAACTCCAATTACATTAAAACGAAGCGTACGGCATAGGACGAGCAGATTCTTCAATAGTGACCACCGTACTAATCTTAAGTACCTTCCTTTGACCAACATTTGAATTTGATAGTAAACACTTGATTGACTTCTATGTAAAGGATTTCCTTCACACCTAATTGCGTACACATTATGTACACGACAGACAGGGAAGATCTTGAGAGGTGTCACAAAAAAGTAGATTTCAAAATTTTCCTATTAGGCCACGACTAATTTAGTTTCATTGGTGTCGGGAAATGGGTGAGAAGATGGCCGCCAAAATTGGCCGGTAAACACAGGATGTGAACAAAATTAGTCTCAATAGGAATTGACCTTGGTGGCTTTTCAGAATAATGACAAATCCTCTAAAATGAAAATTGTGCCAAACACGTTCCTTGACATATTCCCTAATAGAACAAACATAAATTTCATCTAGATCTTATTGAGTACAATCAAATTACTAAAAGCTTTATGGTGTTTACTTGATTTAACCATTGAGTCGATTTTCTAGGCATTATGGGTCCCGATGGCAATTATCTGTTGCTTAGAATCCATGAATAAAAAGCCGGTAAACTTTAACATTTTCCAAATGTCAGGGGCAACTAGCCGTGAACCGGCAGTAGTTCAGGTACCTGAAGTGTATTGTTTCGAAATCAAACCGGATTATTTCGCTTTACCAGAGTTTGATTCCCCTCATTTCCCGCTGTATTTATAGCTCACTTATGAAAGCTCCGATTATTATTAGCGGCGATTAGAAATAGCGGAAACACTGATAGCAAATTTTTTGGATACCTAATCTGGCATTTGCCGAACTACAATGCTTATAATTTTATGCTCGTACCTATTATTATAAATATGACGATCTTTACCAACATCTTCAGAATCTCATTTAAATGTGTTTTGTTCTTAATCATATTATTTATCACCAGAGATGTGCTTTATTTCAAATAAATCCATTTCAAATGGAAATGCAAAATGCAAAATGGGTATTTTCCATTTTGCATTTTAAATGCTTTTCTAAAAACCATTTTGCATTTTGCATTTTAAATGCTTTTCTCAATGCATTTTCCATTTTAAATGCTTTTTTGCAACATTCTTCCTACTATCTCCACTCATCTTTTTTTCATAAGCCCCAAATATCAGTCGGTCCTCAACCTCCCTATGAGAGATAATTTACATTTGTCAAGTTGCTCCCTGGTAGGAGCCCTGGCAATTGAGTGATACCATTACAAAAAATACTGGTTCAAATACTGAACATGGGGCCATGACGCTGTAATATTAAATGTTAGATAGCAGTTTCTATGTTTTTACGTTGGCAACATTAGTCCTGCGCAAATTTTTTGTGGTTTCATAATCTGTATTCGTGGTGTTTTTGGATTTACCATCATGTAATATGTTTGTTCTACATTGATGTCCATTATTAAATGACAAAATTGTTAAAAAATTCTATAATTATTTTAATTGTTTGACCTAAGAAACCATTTTGCATTTTCAATGCATTTTGAAAATAGGTATTTTGCATTTTGCATTTGAAATGTTTTTCTAAAAACCATTTTGCATTTTGCATTTTCAAATGGAAAAGTTTTGACCCATTTCCATTTTGCATTTCAAATGGTTTTGGGTACCCATTTTGCACATCTCTGTTTATCACGTTCCAGAGTAAAGGACATGCAGAGTCTTGGAGCTGTGGAGACCAAGCTCCTCTACACGCTTCATTGGATTATTCTGGATGCATCTGAAGAATGTGCCGAGGCAGATTTCGAGAAAGGAATCTACCACACGAATCCCTTCTATTACCTGTTCTCTGTCCCATCAATATCTGTAAGAACTGTTCTCAATCACCCTACCTCTTAGTAAATTGTCACCCGTAAAAGGACATCCATTCAACTGGTAAGAGTTTATGCTTATGTAGTTTAGTGCATTTCGTAAAAAAAACATTAATCATTAAGGCGCTAAATTCCAAGATGGAATTTGACCTTCACCAAAATGGCTTCGGTCTTTGACCATTCATCTCCAATACTCAGACCTATCCAGATCTAGTCCTGTTCAACGCACTCTTCTTCGGTGAACTTCTAGGTCTCCTTTATTGGGACTATGTTGGCCATGATTGTTGGTGTCCTGTCATACGGTATTATTTGTAAATAGTCAGCCAATCGTAGTCTTTGAGCCCCACATAGTCTTGTTACAACGGTTTCTTAGAAGGTTTTCTATTTCAATTTTATTTAAATCTGTATGATCCATTTTTAGAGTAGATTCAAATTGATTATTTATTTGCTTATTTTCTAGCTTTTTGTCTACCTGTTTGCCCCGATCGCGCAGCACTTGAAGGAATCAGACTTTCAAAACTTCAGGCTAGAAAATGGTCTTAAGATTTGGCACGCTTTTTGGGAGTTCCGGAGACCTGAAGCCCCTTGCTTCTCTTCCCTCTGTAAACCCAGGCCGCGGACTATACCTTCGGCTCCACAAGCGTCTAAAAAGGCTGCTGATCTCTTCCCTGGACGTAAGTTGGCATTTATGTATAATAATTATAACTTATCTCTTTCCTTATCCAAGTTTTTTTCTGATTTGTAATATGTAATCAGATTGAAGCAAATAATACAAATCGTACCATTATAATATCTCTCAACAGGGCTCATAAAGAGTTTTTGATGCCCGATGCATACTTTTACAAGGATTGAAATTAAATTGTTGGATTTATGTTTAAGGAAAAGCATCCAGAGACGAATTTGCTGGTGGCGAGAGCCCCCCCAGCCAAACTGTGAGCGTCTCCTTCTCCGACCACCAAAAGGGTGTTCAGATCGATGAAGAGGTAAGGAAAATTATATGCATTTCGTTTTTGCACCCGTTTTTTGTTCCGCTGGGGACAAAAGCACACTGCTTTGACTTTTACCGAGTTTCTTGTAAGGCACAAAAGTAACCATTAAAACTTCTAACAATAACATTAATAAACAGCAGTTAAATTATTGCTTGACAAATTTAGGCTAAATGAAACAAATACTTTGCTTTAAAATACTAAATTTGCCACACTTTCAGCTGGTTTTGAAAGAACCCTTTCTTCGTCCGAAGTACGAAAGGCGTGTTAACAGTATAACTAATTAGTTTATAGTATTGGAGTAGGAAGAATGGTTATTAAAAATGGTTCATCCATACATTTTATTGATAATATTCTAAAGAGTTCTTTTGAAGCTAGTCAACAGTGGAAATTAACTGATGCTATACAACGAAGTACTTAGTTCATTTAGTTTTCATTATAAACAAAAACATTATTTTCATTGAAAATTTTGTGTTTCTCGTATAATATTTTAGTATAGGGTAGAAATCATCTTCCCGACACGAGAAGAGCTGAATTAAAATTCAATGGAATCTATACAATTTCAAGTATCTGGAATCCGGGATAATTTTTGAGGATTTCGGACCTTCATTCTGGAAGCATCTGTTTCTCGTGCCTGCAGTGAGACTCGGCATTTTGATAAATTGTTCTAGACAAACCATGCTTAATGTATAAAATTACCTACATGTAGGTACACATTTCTCAGGGTTGGGTTTCTTCGCCGAAGGACACCGTCTTCCCTGAGACTATACCCGAGGAAAGTTCTAGTACCGAGGAGGAACACGTGGTAAGTAGTTTACTTTCTAATATATGGAAACCCATTCGAGGTAATTACTTTAATAATAATAATAATATTTTTATGATTGTGTAACGCCGCATAACGTGTAACTCTAAGTGACCAGATCAGGCACGGAGGCTCCATCTAAGCCAGAGTCAAGCTAGCCTCACAGAATCTGGATGTACTGTACAGGACCCGCAGATACTGCAGATAGAACACAACCGCTGACTCTGTACAAATCTCAAGTGTGCCCCACTGTTGAATTTGGCAGCCACCTCTGGTCCGAAGCCCCAAAATACCTCAAAAAACCTTTGACTCTATGCAAAAACGGGCGGTCCGTTTGATAGATTCCCCTATCTTAACTGACGGATTGCAATCTTTAGAGCACAGGCGTCAGGTATAGGTGTTGTTCCTTGTTCTATCGGTATTACAACGACAGATGCTTCGAGGAACTAGCATTATTGACCCCTTCGGCACTGGTGCATAATCGGGAAACACGCCAAACCCGTGCCCAACATTTGCACACGGTTGACATTTTTCACATGAGAACGGGTCGCTTCTATGACTCGTTAAACAGCTGTGTGTTTCCTCCCTCCTACAACATGGGTCTTGAAGAGACTCCTTCCTCTCCTCAATTAGACCCTCCATACAGCATCCCCAGAGATTACATAGGCTCCAAGGAAAATCATTTTCCTCAGGGCCTCCAGTGTGGAGTTAATGTAAAAAAATAAAAATAAAAGCGCCGTGTTAGCGAAAAACCACCTCAAGAGCGCTTTAAAAGTATATATTATATCTCCATAATGCTTAATCCTATTACTAAATATAGAATAAACCAGGGGTGAGGGAACCTGCAACCCGCAAGTTCAGGTTCCCTCACCCCTGGTCTCTTCTATTATATCTCCATGATGCTTAATCCTATTACTAACTATAGACTAGACCACGGGTGAGGGAACCTGCAACCCGCAGTTTCAGGTTTCCTCACCCCTGGTCTAGTCTATTATATCTCCATAATGCTTAATCCTATTACTAACTACAGACTAGACCAGGGGTGAGGGAACCTGCGACCCGCAAGGCTTTTCGTGCCGCCCGCGAGCAATTTCGGTGCGGCCTGCTGACCACAAAAATAGAATATAAAAAACTTTCAGAATGCGAGAGCGGGTTTCTTTCACGGTTTTTCAGATACATTTTTAAGACATTATTACAAAACTCAGAGAAATGTATAACATAGCTCACAGGTTCTTACGTATGCACCTACGTTACTAGAAAGCAGTTAAAACACATAAATAGGCGATCCAACATGCCTTTGTAATTTCTTATTATTTTACTTGTAAGAAATTAAAAGTGTGATACGAAATTAAGAGTGTAATTCTAATTATACTGGGGACTTGCTTACAAATGTGAATTCACATCTGCAGATGAATTTACGAAGGAAACCATTCTCGAGTTTGAAATGCGGTTTTAAAGTTCTAGTTATAGACTATGTTCTGCAAAAATCGGAGGAAACCATTTTTGGTGCTCTGGGTGTAGTTTTAATAAAAATTGGGAACTCGCGTTAGGATTTACTTATATGTTAAAACCAGTTTTGGAGTCATCGAACTACGGTAGTGGATAGTCGTGCTCTGTGTTTGACAAATTGCCTACCTGCTGTCGCGGACTTCGTACAGATAAGAAATTATTGTTACATTTTTGTTTTCTATTATTTGTTTGTTATATTTAGGTTTTGATAAATTCGTGTGTACAGTCAATCAAATAGACTGTATTATTATTTTTTTTGTTAATTAATTTATAAATATGGAGGAAGATGAAAATCGACCTCCTGACCCCGAGTCCATATTTAATATTGGAGATGAGTATGAATCGGATGTTTCTATAATAGTCCCTTCCAGAAAACGAAGACCATCGATCTGTCTTAATGTACCACCCAAAATTAAACCTTCGCAATCCGATGAAACCTCAAACCCTAAGGAAAGTCGTAAGGATACCATATTATCAGAATCTAAAAATACTGAACTAAGTTATTCCCCATCCTCCTCGGCTCCATTCATTGTCAATGTCCAAAGTACTGAACAAGGAAAAATCATTCATCCTCTGGATTTCGGGAAATTCATTTTTAGTTCAAAAAACAGTAACCTTGGCATAGTTAACGGATCTATTAAGCCGGAAGGCCGCTATAAGTTATCCCTAGAATTTAAATCCGCAAACTTTGCAAATGAATTCGTCCAAAAAATAGATACGCTTTCACACCACAAATTTAAATCTTATATTCCAACTTACAACCTTACTAGAATGGGCCGAGTGAGAGGTATACCAACCGATCTCTCAGAATCTGAAATTGTTGATGCACTTAATGATTCTCACGTGACCCCTAAGGTTTTAAAAGCACGTAGATTAAATTACAAAGATACATCTAATGCAACCACTACATGGAAACCCTCACAATCGGTTGTTATTACTTTTGAAGGCCAAACTTTGCCATCTCGGGTATTTATTTATTACAACGCACTCCCTGTGGAAGTATATAAATTCCCGACGATCCAGTGTTTTAACTGCTGCCGTTTCGGACACTCAAAACCAATATGTCGTTCCCCTCCACGTTGTTTTCATTGCGGAGAAGACCACCCCTTTGATCTTTGCCAAAAATCATCGAATGATCCACGTTGCATTAACTGCAAGGGAAATCATACAGCGGTAAGTGTGGCCTGTCCAGAATTGACCAGACAAAGGAATATTAAACAATCAATGGCTTCAGACAACATTTCCTATTTCCAGGCATCAAAATTATTCCCACCTGCAATAAAATCGTTTGCAGAGGTAACATCTACCTCAATTCCTTGCAATCTATCTTACTCTAAATCTCCTCCATCGTCTTCTCACAGGGAAACAATTTTTATACCACTCAAACCAAAACCAAAATTTATTGCTTCTATTGATAAAAATCAACATAATGATATTTTGTTTAACCCAAATGGGAATTATAAATCTCAGACACTCAATGGGAGTGCTTTAAATAGTTCCCAATCTTCCCCTAATTTAGGGAAAGTGGTGAATGAAAATTCTGCTTTCATTCAGACTTTAATTACCCTCTTAATTTCTATTCTTTCAAACAACAATAATATACCGTCCAACGCTGCCGATTGCATTAAATCTTTATTATCCTGTCTTCCTAATGTCTCCGAAACTGAACAGAATTCTTCAGTGGAATATCAGAAGTCTAATCTGTAATAAATTTGAACTTGTAAAATTACTCGATGAACATGAAATTTCAGTTGCCGCTATTTCTGAAACGTGGTTTAAACCCTCGTATCTATTTAAGATTTCTGGATATAATTGTCTTAGACATGATAGACTGGATGGTAAAGGTGGCGCTGCCTTAATCATCCATGACTCTATCCCTTTCAAACCAATCATGTTTCATACTCTCTCTAACAATTTTCAGATAGTAGCAGCTGTTGTATGTGATATTACAATACTATCAATATATGTCCCTCCCTCCACTATTTTTGATGAAAACGAATGGTCATCATTTATGTCTCAGATCCGTCCCCCGTATATGTTACTGGGCGACTTTAACGCTCATTCTACCTCTTGGGGTAGTGAATTAACGAATCGTTCTGGCCGTAATCTTTTAGATTTTATTGATTCCCATAATTTATGTATTTTAAACGACGGATCTCCAACCCGATTCACCCCCCCTCAACAAAGGAAAAGTGTTGTTGATTTATCTCTCTGTTCATCTTCGGTGATACGTAAATGTTCTTGGAACATACTTAAAGACCCCCTTTCCAGTGATCATTTCCCTATTATAATCCTCTTTCACCATCTAACCACCTCGCATTCCTTTACAATTAACAATAATTTTAAATTTAAAACGAAAGATGCGAACTGGAGATTTTTTTCTTCTGTATTAGACTCTCTTGTTCACTTTGTAAAATCTTCTCTTGGGAACATCAGAACACAATGTGAATTATTTCCTAGTATAGTTATAAAAGCAGCAGAAAAATCCATTCCAAAGCGTAAAGTTAACATTAAAACTAAACATTCGACTCCGTGGTGGGACGAAGAATGCTCTCGTGCTGTTAACTCTAGAAAAGAAGCAGTTTCCATTTACCGCAAATGCATGTCTTTTGAAAATTTCTTATCAGTGAAACGCGTCCAATCAGAAACTAAACGTATTTTGAAAAATAAAAAGCGGTCTGGATGGCGAAAATTTTGTGAAAACTTGTCTCCTGAAACTCCCCAGTCATCTGTTTGGACTAATTTAAAAAAATTCGGTTCGTCATATGCTCCGGAGCGTACCAAACATATTCCGGAGGAAATTATTATAGGTTTTGCTGATAAAATTGCCCCTCCTTCAGTTGCCACATGTGAAGAAATGCCCTCTTTTATTTCATATCCATCTCACTCTAACTGGCTAGACTCTCCTTTCTTAGTTAGTGAACTAAAACGAGTAATCAAATCTCTTTCTGACTCTTCTCCGGGTCCTGATGGAATATTATATAGCTTCTTTAAAGCATTCTCCGACATGTCGGTTGAATATTTCTTATCCTTAATTAATAACATGTTTGAAACAGGATTTATTCCGGATGTCTGGAAGGTTCATAAAATCCTCCCGGTTTTAAAACCAGGGAAAAATCCGTCCGAAGTCTCATCTTATCGTCCTATTGCTCTTTCGTCGTGTTTAATTAAAGTAGTGGAACATTTGATAAAGAACAGATTAGAATGGTTTGTTGAAAATCACAGTATTATCCCTCCTAATCAATACGGCTTTCGGAAAAAGAAATCTACTATGGATAATTTAAGTTTGTTAACAACAGATATCCGTATTTCTCAATCCCTTAACTCTTGTACATTGGCCACATTTCTAGATCTTTCTTCAGCTTACGACGATGTATTAATTGATGTTTTGAAGGAAAAATTAATTAAAATAAAAATCCCCATAAAATTAGTTCAATTTATTATCAACTTGCTAACAGACAGATCCATTATTATCCACTCTTCCTCAAACATATTGAAGCGCAAACTTTGGAAAGGGCTACCCCAGGGGTCTGTTATCAGTCCATTATTATTTAATATTTATATGAGTGATTTAGACATTGTAATCCCTTCGTCTATTAAGCGACTTTATTTTGCGGACGATTTTCTCATATATTTATCTCACAAAAATTTATTGCATGCTGCGAAGGAATTAAATTTGGCCTTACATAATATTAAAGTTTGGATGTTGACAAATGGAATGAATTTAGCTACCTCTAAAACCAAGGTAGTGGCTTTTACTCGCAAAAGAAAACTGCCTAACTTTACAGTCTCTTTTGATAATTTCCCCCTTCAAATCGTTAAGCAAATAAAATTTCTTGGCCTGCTTTTGGACCATAAGCTATCCTGGCTCCCTCATATTCAGAACGTTTCTGCTAAGTGTGAAAATGGGCTTAATATGATGCGAGCTGTTTCCAGAGTATGGTGGGGATCCCATCCTACTACTCTTAAACTAATGTATAATTCCCTCGTTCGAAGTCACTTGGATTATGGCACATTTCTTTTCGACCCACTTCCTAAATATCTGGATAAAAAACTTGAAAGAATCCAATCAAAAGGGCTCAGAATGATTATTGGGGCAATGAAATCTTCTCCAATTAATGCTCTTCAGATAGAATGTGTAGATCCTCCCTTATTTTTGAGAAGACAATACCTCGCGGATAGATATATCTTCAAAGCGTTATCTTTATCGCGTCACTCATTGGAACAGAGTCTCGATCGTTTGTTCAGTATTTTGAATAACAGAAGGAGGGTAATAGATAGAGATCGATTCCCTCTCTTATTAAAAAGTTTTCTATCATTTAGATCTCTGTCTTCTTACCTTCAAAATCTACAAGATGATCCAATCCTTCCTATTTACAGTACCCCGTTTAATGCTATTAATTTTATCCCAAACGTAATAATTTCTGACTTCCGGACGAACATTTTATCATCAGCTAATAACTTTCAAAATGTTGAAGAACATTTTAAAAACTTTATATTTTCAAAGTTTCCTGGATTTTCCCTCATATACACAGATGGTTCCAAATCCGACCACAAAGAATGTGGCGCATCGGTATATATTCCTGAATTCAATGTTAATCTGTCTTATAAATTGCCTAAAGAAATTTCCATATTTACTGCAGAATGCTTCGCAATTGAACAAGCTTTAATTCAAATCCAACTCCTTAATATTCGTCGAGCCTTACTGTGTACTGACTCTCTAAGTGCAGTATTAAAAATTTCCTCTAATATCGTTCGATGTCCAGAAGACTATGTTATTTGTAATATTAAAAAAATCCTCGATTCTTTAAACGAATCTATGTTTGAGACAATACTGGTTTGGGTGCCTGGCCATCTAGGAATTGAGGGTAACGAGAAAGCTGATTCTCTCGCTAAACTTGGAACTGTATCTGGTTCTATTCCTTTAGATTTTAAAATTCCTGTCTCTGACGTCTTCTCTATTCTTAAATCCAACATGTCTCGTTCCTGGGAAGAAAATTGGACAGTCACGAAAACTCAAACTGGATCTTTCTATGCTGGAATACAAAATCATATTCCAAGTAAACCCTGGTTCCACGGCAAAAAAAAGTCCAAAAGATTTATTTCCTGTATCTCGAGAATGAGAATTGGCCACTGCTCTATTGCAACTCATTTGTTTAAAATTCGGGTGCTCGAAAGTTCATTATGCCAGTGTGGTGTGGAGGATGAGACTCTTGACCATGTTTTCTTCAATTGTAAAAACCATTCTTCTTTCAAAGGCATGTATCGATTGCTTATTAAAATCACCCACCAGTCTCCCCTTAGTATTCCATATTTGCTGTCTCTCAACAACTCTCGCGTATATTCTATTATTTATAAGTTTATAGATTTGAATGACTTTAATATATGATATGTCCAGTCCCCTTATAGATAATTCACATCAGTTTAACCATATATCTTAACCCAATCGGCACAAAGCACTCTCTTTAGGGTGAATTGCCTAATACAAAAAAAAAAAAAAAAAAAAAAAAACCAGTTTTGTGTTCAGAATGTAACGATAAAGTTCCAGTTGTGGAATCATCTGCTGAAACTTTTTTAAGGAAAATATTATCGTGTTCGAGGTGCAGTCATAAAATTCAAAATATATACTGTAAAAATCGGAGGAAACCAGATATCCATGTGCTTGGGTGTAGTTTTACTGAAGGCTATGGACTGGCACAAAGTTCAATCTTTAGTTAAAAGCAATTTTGTCGTCCGAATAATGTGTTAAAATTCCAATTGCGCATTTACCTGCTGACGCGATTCGAAGAAAACCGTTCGCATGTTCCGAGTGGAGTTTGAATTCTAGTTTCACACCATATGCTCCAAATTCCTAGTAAAACCATTTGCTTTTTCCGCGTGTAATTATTATTTAAGCCCGTACACACTAATACAGAATTAACTTTAAGGTTAAACCAGGCTTGTGATTTGAACGCATCACGTATGTAGACGCAACTCAAAGAAAACCATTCTTACGTTCCGAGTGCAGCTATAAATAGTAGTAGTATTTGTGAACATTACCCATTTTCCATTTTTTATTCGAAGAATTCTTATCAGGTGTGATATAATAATAAAGTATAATCGGTTACCCGAGGATTCCGACATCAATACGATTCACGACTTGGTTGCCATATCTGTGGACAATGAGGTATTAATATCAACTACGAAGATGACATGGTGCGGCACCTTCGGCATGTTTGTCTTTCTTTTTTTTAGTTTAAAATTATCGGAGAAGGTTTTTATGCAGTGGTTCAAGAAGTTTAAAATTGGTATCCACGTTCCAAAAATTATACTAAATCACACACTATGTCAACATCTGCAATACAATTGCACGCCAAGTGACAATTTCACTTTCTTCGTAATCTTTTCCGATTCAATCTAAATGGAAGTTTTTCGTTTCTCCTTCCTACATTTTTAATTATTTTAGTTTATTTTGTTTCCTTCCAGATTTTTCCTGAGATTATCTCGCATGTCTGTTATTTTCTTATCACCTTTCAGGTTATATTTCGGCTGCCCTCGATTTACAACAATTGCTCTGGGGCAGGGCTTCTAAGGGACCCCTCTATCTATACAGCAGATGCAAGCATGCTCCAACATCAGGGAGGAATTGTGGTCAACTTGGGACAAGAAACTACCAAGGGTTCGAAAGCTGCCTCCACTCCTGTAAAAAAGCTTAGGTCTGAATAATAAATGTGCATTTTCTCTGCTTCTAATATACCAGTTTCATATTCAGTGCATATTCTAGTATTTTAATTTCTTCTGATTCTTTGCAGTTCTTCTGATAAAGACTCCGTGGAGAGTAGTGGTAAATCTGCCCATGCAGCACCTTCCTCGAAAGGAGGAGATGTCTTGGCTGCTACATTCCTAGACGTTGCTGTACTGAGGTGTCTCTTTGTGTCTCAGTGGCAGGAAGAAGGAGTATACTGGGCGCTGCATTACATCTATAACAGGTATTGTATTTCTCCCACCGGATAAAATCCCTTGTATTATCCCTCAGGATGCACTGTCCGCTTCCGCACTGGTCAGATACATACAGGACTTCTAACTTTTGTTAGGTTCCACAGGCTTCTTTTTATAAGAAGCTTCTTTGGGGGTCACCTATCACCCATTCTTGCAACATGTTCTTCTATCCTTATTGCATGGATTACCTGCATACACGATTCTCATAAACGTATTTGGAAAACAAGATAATTGCAAGCGCTCGGGAGCTAATGAGCAGTCTATCACTGCCGGTAACCATTATATTCTAAACAACTCTCTCGAATGTTATCGTTTCAGGTTACGTGATATAAGCGATGACGTATCCAGTCAAAGCCAGCCAAGAAAACGAAGCAACTCTCTCCCCATCCCCAAAATAGAAGTCTCCATTTACCAAAGTCCCGAATCAAAAAAACGAGAATCTCTGAAGAATTTCATGGAAGTCCCGGAGCTGAAAGATATTTCTCCAGTTGCTGAAAGCCCTTTCCATAATGTCGTCAAGGTTCCAGAAGAACCGACAATTACCAGAAGGGCAAGTGAGAAAGTCAAGAGAAGGATGAAGATGGCGGGTCTCAAAGCCTTTGTGGAGACAAAGCTAATGTCTAAGTCTGAAAAGGCGTTAGAGAAGATTGGACATGATGATCCGAAGATAGTGCCTTATGAACAGTTGGTAAGTGGATTCAATAAATATATTATTATGATTAAGCAGAAATAAGGTGGGCCACAGACAGCCGTTTCGCACGTGGCTTTTGTTTCGCTCAATATGAACTGTCATACATATCCACACATAGCGGGCCACAGACACGCTACGCACGGCTGTGTGGCTGTGTGACGCCATAGGCACACGCGTGGGCTCCAGCAGATGCGCCGGCCGATCGAAGCTTGCTGGGCCCACAGTGGCCACGTTACGCACGTTTCCCCTTCCGCACACCGCTCCCGCCTTTCAGTACCTTTCACACCCGCGTTGCACATTCTTCATTCATTCGTCGCAAGCGCTTGCACGTGTTAATTATTTTATTTATTATTATTTTGTTAGGTTGTAAGATACTCTCAGTATCGCTCTGGTGTAAGACCACCATTAAGAATTGAAACATTACTTGAAATAACTTTTTTGGTTATTAGATCTGAATAGCCAGGTACTTCTCCACCATCCTCTCCCCCAACTCCTTCCCTTCCCCCAAAGATATTAGAAGAACGAGATATGCTATGTTGGCCGCCGGACCGTAGGCGGAGTACTAACTAATTAGGGTACTTTGAACGGTATCGGGACGTGTACGCACAGAAATCTGTTCTATGTATTAGTGCGGATACCTTAGCGATGCCTTAGCGTAAGCGAAGGTGTGCAGTAGTATTGGTGAACAAAACCGGCGACACTCGGCAAAGCCATTCCACACAGTATGAACTGCTCATAGCACATCTCGTTCTTCTAATATCTTTGCCTTCCCCACTACTTTCAGCCTCATAACATACCCCAATTGGGGATACTATAGTCTCACTGTCTCCAGACGGTTTGGAGCAGTTGGGACTTTTGTGCGGTTTTACATGTGTGTATATATATATTTTAAAAAAACATCTGCTTTTTTTAAATTTTAGTTTAACGAGTAAATATCAATAATCCGTATCAATCTGTGAACATTTATAATTGGTCTGTTTTTCATCCTCTTCTGTATGTTATATTAATATTATATGTTCCTTAAATAAATAAATAATACCCTCAAAAAAAATATTGACATTTTGCACACATATACATAGACTGCTGAGATGAAACTGTACGTTTTCGTGGCGTAGTTCAGCTAGCAATGTGTGGCCACATCTCTGTATCAAGCTTGCTTTGCTTTATTCCAATCTATAGCTACGTACGGCATTATAGGATGAGGAGGTTGTGCTGCATCCATTCTCTACCCTCTAGTGACTGTTCAAAAACTTTTGTTAAGGATCATCTTCAAATGTTCTCGTTCTTACCCATCAGAGCCACTCTTCAAGAAACTAGCAGTCCTGGACATTCGCCAACTATATATTAAGATAGTTCTCATCCATATCTGGAAAAATGGTTTGATAAATTCTACTCAAAAAAATATACATACACGCTACTCAACGCATGGAAAATGCACAATCCCCATAACAAAAACCACTTTCTCACAAAGACAATACACATACATCGCACCAAAAATATACAATGCACTAAATAACGACATAAAAAGATCCAGTACACGTACTCACTTTGCAGCCGGTCTCCAAAAATGGATATCCGGAAAGGGTCGAAATTTCTTTAAAGAATTTCTTTGAGGTATTTCTTTAAAGAATTTCTTTAAAGAACGTAGGTTATACCACCATTAAAAGTTTTTGTTTGTAAACAACTATATATAATTACTATAATATTAATAGCCGAAAGTTTAAAAACTTTTACATAAATTACTTAAAACTGTTTGGCACCACTGTACGGCATACAAGTTCCATGTACCTACTGTGCCACCTTAGCTACCAGCTGACTAAACCACCGTAACAATAATAATTGACTCCAGTGTTCAGTGTAATTCGCCGGACTTGAAACATGAATTCTAACTTTGATTTATTTGTACAAAATTGCTGCAAAATAATGTACCTACCAATTTAATCAAGCACATATAGATTTCCATAGTAAAAATAATCCTTTCTCATTTGCCTACTCTATAGTACTATGTTTGATTTTATAACTGTATACTTTTTATATTCTTTTTTATGTATCTATTTTACTTTAGGGAAATCAACAGTTTACAATGTGGTTCATTAATACATATGTAATTTACCTAACTGAGATTTCCTCAATATACTATTTTATTATGTATCTAAAAATGAAAAAGTTTTACCTTACAATAAAACTTATATTATGTACTTAGCTTTATTTAAAACCTATAAAGTGAGATAAACATTACCATTTTGCAGCCAAATCGACGTTTCTTACCAATTTCGTGTGTAATTCTTAGTTTAAATCTCCCGCCAATGTCACCTGCTAGTTCCAAATGCAGTTTACAATGTGGTTCATTAATACATATGTAATTTACCTAACTGAGATTTCCTCAATATACTATTTTATTATGTATCTAAAAATAACACTTACAACAACTAAAAAATATTATATTATTATACTATTATATTATTATACTATATTATATTATTATATATATTATTATATTATACTATTATATTATTATACTATATTATATTATTATATATATTATTATATTATACTATTATATTATATTAATATTATGCTATTATATTTTTATATTCTACTCAGTGGCGGTTCGTGGTCTTTTTAACAGGGGGTTCAGAAATTCAAGAGAAGATAAACATATCTAATTAAAATTTACTTACTGTTGTCCTTCGTCAAATAGTCGAATACGGCAGCAGTCACACAACTTAAATAATGTTAGTGGGAGGGGTACCTACATATTATTGTTTTTAAATCACTTTACACTAGACACAATTATTAGATAATGAGATAAGTTTTATAGGAATTAAATTGTTTAATGTTTTTATAGCACTCAATGTAGGTATGTTGCTAATTATTATTGTTTTTTCGAGAAGAATAATTTCGTAGAATATATAATAGATATTTTAAAACATAAAAAAAAAACAAATAAAGGTGGCACGAAATAAATTTAGTTTTTTTTCACTTATACAAAAAATCCATGCGCCGACTTTTTGCATTTGAAAACACTTCAATTACGCGGGTATTAAAATCAGGTATAGAGGTTATCAGTTCCTTCTCTATACTAATCATACACAGGGCATTTAAACGGTCTTGGGTCATTGTATTTCTAGAAAATGTCTTTACTTTGCTGAGTGTGGAAAAGCAGCGCTCACTTTCAACCGATGTCATTGGTATCGTGCAAATGATTTTGAGTAATGTAAGAGTTTCACTGAAAATGGACTGTAAAGAGCATTCTACAAGATATTGCAGTATTGAGAGGGCTCCATCGGCACCGTACAGTTCTTCGCGACCATATAAAACAATCAGTTCGTTTTTCAATTTGACATTTTCGAGGAAATTGTAGGTTTTCACTGTCTGCGTAAAATCTGATTCAGGAAATTTTTTATTGTAGTCGGAAAATTTTTCTGTGTTAAATAAATTGGAGGCTACGAGGTGGTCAATAAACTGAAATCTGTCTTTCGATTGGATTAAAAGAACATCACAAATTTCCTTTCGCATGATGGAATATTTAACATCATTGGGTCGGCGTTTTTTCTGCGGAGAAGTTGGTGGAATATCGTCTCGAATCTTCCCGATGGCTTTTTCGAAATGAATAATCCCGTGCAATATTTTGACAGGATCTATTGATCGCTTCTGTAACCCTTGAAATAAAATATGACAGTGGGGTAAAATAACTGCGAAAAAATTTAGCCAGTACAGGAATTCTTCATTTGTATAAGAAAGAAGAGACTGAGCTTGGTTATATGTATTATAGTCTCCGTCTTCCAAAGCCATGATAGCCTCCATGCACTCTTTGAGCGGTTCAAAATGAGAATGGATGATCTTCACAGTTTCGGTGTTGTAGTTCCATCTGGTCGGTGGGGCGGATGGTATTCTTTTCTTGACGATTTCTTTTAGTAAAGTCGAGCGTTTAGGTGATCTTGAAAAAAATACAGGAAAAGCATGCAAGTTCGAAAAAAAGTTTTTTACCGTGTGGTTAATTGCTGCGGCCCTTTCTAATATTAAATTTAATTGATGCGCATAGCAATGCACATAAAAGGCGTTCGGAAATGTTTGTCGAATAATAGTTTGTACGCCTCCCACTTTTCCATTCATTACGGCAGCGCCATCATAACTTTGTCCAACCAATTTATTGGCACTTATTTTTAAAATGTTTAGTTCGCTTAATATTTCGGCAGCGATGGCTTTTGCAGTGTGATCTTTTGGTGTCACTAGCTTCCAGAAACGTTCATAAATCTTACTGTTGTGGACGTACCTTAAAATAATCACCACCTGCTGAATTGTCGAACAGTCAGTGGATTCATCTGCTTGGATGGCAACGTAATCGGCTTCGGTCACTTGCTTCATTATGTGTTCCCGGCACACTTGCAGGATGGCATCCAAAATGTCATTTTGCACACCCTTGGATGTTCCTTTGAAAACACTGGTTCCCTACAAGTGTTCTTTCATAGAATGATCGATTTCGGCTATGAAATCCACCAGAGCCCGGTAGATCCCCGGATTTACCGATTCCGAAGACTCATCGTGTCCTCGGAGTGCAATTTGAAAAGCCCCACAAAATTTAACACAATCGATTAGTCGCGATAGAATGTGCCTGTTTTTATCAACTTATATGTTAAATTCTCTTATCGATCTTCGATAAGCAGAATCCAATTTCTGGCGTATATCGAGCCTGCCAATGGATGCCAATTGCACTTCATTTAGCAAATGGATTTGGGACGCCGAGTGTTTTTTAATTTTTGATGTTAAATGCGAAAGACCGTTTACTCCAATTTTACACCACGATGGGTCGCCTCCAAAAACTAAACAGGGGAAGCAAAATAACCGATTGGTTTCCTCGCAACCACATAACCAAGTACACCTCGCGTACCACTCACGTTTAAAAACTCGAGTGAATTTCTCGGTTTTCGCGGCACAAACCTGGTTTAATGAGAGGTCAGGACGCGGAGGCCCTTTATTTTTAATTTCCAACCTTTTTTCATAAGTATTTGCATTATTTTTTATATAGACAACACTGTATTCCGCCATTGTATAAAAAAATTATGACAAAATATTCGCGACAATCAATAAACGCAAACGCATAAATAAACATATACGCAAACGCTTTCAATTTGAAATCCGAAAGAATACTGGAGAAGACAAAACACAAAATTGCATAACTAGCGACGACACTGGGGCGTTTGCCGAAACTTTCGCAAATATAATTAAGGAATATAACGACTTATCTAAAAAAAAAATACGAAAACAGAAATCAAAATCGGTCTACTTCATAGACATATGAATATTAGTAGACCTGCCCTAAGTGATTAAAAGCGTATTATCCCCACTCCCCATACCGGTTCCATTGAGCCGGCTGGGCTCGCATATGGCTTCAAGTGAAATTTGAAAACGTGACGTCATCATTCTTGTGCGAACTATGGTCGAGGCATCATCGGTTCATTTTACGAAATAACACGGCAAAATGTTGACTTTTGATATGAAAACTTGTAAAAATAGATGTGAAAAAGAGAATAAACCCAATTGTCGTATTACATTCCATAAGTAAGCATTATTTTACTTTATTTTAAGCTTATTCACACCGTATTATATGGATCAGTTTTAGAAACATATACTATCACATCACAATGTAGCGATTCTCAAGTGTGCTCATCGTTGTTTACTGGGGTAAGTAAATTATGAGACATTTGTAAAAGTGTCTTAACTAAATACTCTGAAACTAACTACGACTCTGAAATAGAAGCTGCCTTACTTTGCCGAATTTGGACTTCGCAAATTAGTTCATAACGTGGCGAGTAATTTGCGCTCCCATGTAAAAATGTCTATTCATTCAAACGCAGATTTTACTTTTAAGAAGTAAATGGTGATATTATAATGCGAGATGCCTATTTACTGTCAGATTGATTTATTGACGAATCACAGTCAGCCTTACTCCCCTCGTTCTTCAACAGTTGATTTTACCCCTCGCCCTTATCTTCTCGTCTATTAATTCCTATGTCTGTGGTCTACTTCAATAGGTAGTAGATTTACAAATGCCATAAGCAAACGGTTGGAGAAATGCAGAAACAAGATAACAAAAATATGTACAAAAATGACTACAAAGTTAAATACCATAATATAACATAAAAAATAACACTTAACTTGCATCCCTATGGTTCAAAGGTCAAACGTCGGTCGGTCAGTCCGCGATGTTCTCGGGTTTCTTCGGTTACATTCGTCAATGTTCGGAGGTCACGTGATATCTCAACGCGTGTTCGACGCACACACTTGGTATTAATTTTGCAAAGAAATACCAAATTTTGTATATATCACCGTCATAGGGTCTGTACCGGCTAAAATTCTTTTGTATGAAGAGTTTGGCGCGGATTTCAACTCGCACAAACATGGAATAGGTATCGTATTTTTCGGTGGCGCGGGTTTTGAAGGCGAAATTTTAATAGCGTGCTATCTATAATGTGCTTATATTATTATAAAACAAGTTTGTTTTATTTTCTCATCTTTTAATGGGGGTTCGCCGCACAAACGCACTTTAGAGAAAACCGCCACTGATTCTACTGTATTCTTCCATACTTCCTTATATTACTATAGTCATTTACATTATTCTATGTTCTTAAATATTCTTTAATAATATGTTATTTTATTTTATATTCCCGCACATTCCTTATGTTAATGTATAGAAAATCGACCACCATAACACGGGCATGTGCCTAGCATGGTGGTCGAAAAATTCCTCAATGCATGTAACTAATAATTTTTTGAATAAAGAAACTTAAAAAAAAAAAAAAAAAAAGCCACGCAGCTTTCGTGACAATCGTGGCCGTGGATTTCGTACGCAGCTGTTTGTGGCCCGCTTTAATGTTTGAAGGTTGTCGTTGGCGGAAGAGTGAATGCAGGAAATGTAATCAATGGAAGATGAAATGACTATTTAAGAAGAAATCACGGACCACCTAGAAAGGGTAACCGGATAACTCAACCCTTTTGGAAAGTGATATATAGCATAACTTCCTAGATCACAAGGACGGGGACACTAAATCAAATCAGCCTCCTAACTTGTATAAGAACCTCCAAAAAATATATTTTATCCAAAACATCAAAAAATGTTTTAATAAGTTAGAATTAATTGAATAAAAAAATAAATGGAAAACTTTTGCAGAAACTCATACAAGTTAGAAGGCTGCTTTGAATTAATGTCCCGGCCTTGTGATCTAGGAGGTTCTGTATAAAGTCATGAAAAGTGAAGTGAGAAGTGAAAAAATCTAGGTTAAATAGGTTAGTTTTACAAGCTAGAATTTTTTTCTTCGCTTTTAATGACCTCATACCACTTTCCTCACCCCATGCCACTGTGTTGAAATGTCATGGAACCCCAAGAAAGACATTTCACTATCAAACGAATCTGAGTGGGTTCATATCTAGATTCGTAAATAGGTGAGAAGAGTAGGTACTTACGTGAAATTCTTGGAAATATTGAGTTCTAATGGGATTTAGATCTTATTTCAATATTTCTTAGCTCCTGAATTCCAATACGATAAATTTTCTATCATGTTTACATCTGTTATCGGATGAATTCATGCCTGTTGTTATGTTTGGTTGGTTCGCGCGGATGAAGGAATATCACCGCAGCCTGGATACGGGCGACGCAGACCGGCCGCTGGCCTTGGGGAACACCTTCCCGCCGCTGTCGCCCGTGGCGGCGCACAGCAAGGTGATGGCCATGCCGTCCAACCTGGTCAAGGGGAAAAGCATGCCGAGCCTCAGGTGAACATATTCTCTTTAACTGATGATACAAATATTACTTTATTTTACCAAACCATAGAATGAACCACAGGAGTGCCTTTTTTTAATTTACTAGGTAAATCGTGAGAGTCAATTAATGAGACTTGGAAGAAACCCATTTTGTCAAAACTGGGTCAAAGTTCTATGCTAGATAATATATTTTAACCTTTATATTTCAGTACCTAATCCAATAAGAATTTTCTGTGGTCTTAGGTGAAGATATGAAATCTCTCAGAAGAGTTCGAATCTTTCATTTCCCATTCAATTGAATGTAGTTCTATTTCAAAATAATTATTCATATATTGATCTAAGACATTACATTAATACATTTGAACCTCTTCTTACATTATATGAATACTGCAAATCGTTCACAAATCAACACTTACCCAATAAATTATATGGCTTTACAAGTTGAATCAATATTAATTGCATCGATATTTTAAAAGATTTTAACGAGACATTCATAAAGTAAACTTCACACGTGCTATGGAAATACGCGATTTCGGACACTGTCTCGCAACAACGTTGCTTTATGCGAACGAGTAGTCAAATCGTAAAGCGTAACAATGGTTCCAGTTAAAAGCCAACAAGCGCTTTAATATTGATTTAGCTATGGAGTTTTCTATACGTAACCTATAATATTCTTAAGCATGAAACTCACTAGATTTTAAATTTATTTACCTTTCTAGAGAAAATCTATATTTAAAATAGTTTTTAAGAAGACACTTTTATTTCCTAGCACCATTTAAAAAAATATGTATAAATTAACCAATCCCTTTAGTTGGTAGATTTTTAAACCATCTATTTCCATTAGAAGTCACCTTTAAAATAACGTAGGCTAGCTGATATATTTTTCACTTGCTGCGATAAATTTAGCCAATTTTTTTTCTAGATTTCTAATAATAAGTTAATATTTAGAGCGATATTATTTAATGCAATATTCCCTCGCTTATCATTAAAAACGTGTTTATAATCTAAATATATTAATTTATATATTAAAATCTAAACGATGTTAATGAATACAAAACATATCAGTGTTAATTCAGAAATTTTAAATTAAAACAATTGTAATATTTTTAAGAGCTTTTTCAAAGCATGTTAAAATCTGTTGTTTCTTCACTAACTTTCTCTCTAACTGATTCTATATTTTCCGTCCTATTCTGTCTTAAACACGATCAGCTGTTTGATAGACGAGCTGACAGCCGGAGGGTAAGTCCACAAAGAGGATCGAAAGCATTTTACACAACCATTGCATCACTTTATTTAGATCTGGCCATCACTAGAGCAGCTTTTACTTACAGGCCAGCTTTTTTCACACGTGTTTTACTAATTACGCAAAATCCTTCAAAACTCTGAACAATAAATCTAATAATTGAGTTATTTATGAAATTACTTGGTAAACCTGTCGACTTCCGCTGCATGCAAAGGCTCTTTCAAAAAACAACACTTGATTTCAACTTAAATATCTAATGGAGACAACTATTTAAGTCGGGGGTTTAAGTTAACTTTCCCAAAATAGGTTTTTAGGGTTTTAGTTTGGTTATTTTATTAACTTATGCGCATTTCCTAAGCTTCAAACCTAACTTTTATTGAGAAAAGGTGGAACTTTAATGCATTTTTTACCGTCCCTCGACATGAATAGTTATTTCTTGTAGGAATTAAGTTGAAATCAAGGGCTATTTTAATTTTGTGCCGCGAAATTCAACGAGTTAATCAGTTACTTTTCTAAAAGACAAATACAAGTATTTCTGATGTCTTGAGATCCGTATTAGATTTAATGTTTAGAATATGTCGGTTAAAAAAAGCTATTTTTAAAGGCAAAAGCGATGTTCATAATTTTAATTTGAAATCTCGATATTCCATATTGAACGAACAAAGGCTAAGTTCGTGATTGAACAATATCCTATAAAATCTGATTAAACAAAGAAAAGTAGTTATAATTTGAAGACCTTCATGAAATTGTGAACATCCCAAAGCCACACCGAAAGTTGAAGCAACGCAAAGCTTTTTGAAACCATAACATTGTTCCTAAGCAGACAGGAAGCAAGAAGTGTTCCAAGTATCTTAGATTTTGTCCACCATATCACCATTACAATAAATATTCTCAAATAATTCTTGCTGTTTGAGTGAAACGTAGTTATCGCCAGTTTTTGCGGTGTGTAATTAACTAATCTATCTTTATAAATAAAAATGTAAATGTTCGTTCAAAATATTAAATCTCCGAAAGTTCTTCACCGATTGCTTTGAAATTTTGACACAAATACGCATACGCTTTTATACGAGTATGCCTATATTACATAGATGTCACCTGCGACAGGAAAAAACATATTATTTTTAAAAAAACAGCGCCATCTGTTGGACGTAAAAGCAACACGCACTATTGTTTCTCTATCTGCACCGACAGACCGCGCCACAGCAACGCAGTACAGCTAGTTGAAATAATAAATAAAGAAATATCATCCTTAGAAAGTGTGTCAATTATTTGTCTGACTAACTAACTATCACTTTATGAATTAGTTACAGTCTGTCGAATATTTATCATCATTTTGTTTCCGTAGAAATATTGTTGAAAATTGATTTTGTGTGATTTTAAACCCCACTGCAGTAGAAAAGTTGATTCTTATTTTAAAAAGCTTGCAATTTAATACTTTTGCGGGTTTTTGTTAATTTTTGTGAAAATAGCTTTGTCAAAGCTTTTAGCCCCTTTGAACTTTTTAGAAATACTAAATTGAAATGTAAATACAATTATCATTGCCTTCGTTTAATGTATTATAATGTTGTCTGATTTCAAAGCGGAATCACGTTAAATTAATTATAAGTTAATGATTATTTTGGCAGGAATTCAAATTAGTAGTTAACATTAGTTAGAAATGTGTGTACTATACAAGTTTTAATAAATATATACATCCAAGCATAACGAAATAGTCAATTTAACAGGTATATTGGAGAAATAAGAAGTGAGCGCCGAAAGCCATTTGAACTTCAGTATAGCCACCCGCCTGCCACCCAGAACCCTATCATCACAGTTACTGAGCATACTCCGATACCCTCACCAGACTACATGAAAACCAGACAGGTAATCTTTAAATAATACAGTATAGCCCCCCGCCTGCCACCCAGAACCCCATCATCACAGTAACTGAGCATACTCCGATACCCTCACCAGACTACATGAAAACTAGACAGGTAATCTTTAAATAATACAGTATAGCCACCCGTTTGCCACCCAAACCCCCATCAACCCAGTAACTGAGCATACTCCGATACCCTCACCAGACTACATGAAAACTAGACAAGTATTCTTTAAATAATACAGTATAGCCACCCGCCTGCCACCCAAACCCCCATCAACCCAGTAACTGAGCATACTCCGATACCCTCACCAGACTACATGAAAACTAGAAAGGTAATATTTAAATAATACAGTATAGCCACCCGCCTGCCACCCAGAACCCCATCATCACAGTAACTGAGCATACTCCGATACCCTCACCAGACTACATGAAAACTAGACAGGTAATCTTTAAATAATACAGTATAGCCACCCGTTTGCCACCCAAACCCCCATCAACCCAGTAACTGAGCATACTCCGATACCCTCACCAGACTACATGAAAACCAGACAGGCAATCTTTAAATAATACAGTATAGCCACCCGCCTGCCAACCAAACCCCATCAACCCAGTAACTGAGCATACTCCGATACCCTCGCCAGACTACATGAAAACTAGAAAGGTAATATTTAAATAATACAGTATAGCCACCCGCCTGCCACCCAGAACCCCATCATCACAGTAACTGAGCATACTCCGATACCCTCACCAGACTACATGAAAACTAGACAGGTAATCTTTAAATAATACAGTATAGCCACCCGTTTGCCACCCAAACCCCCATCAACCCAGTAACTGAGCATACTCCGATACCCTCACCAGACTACATGAAAACTAGACAAGTATTCTTTAAATAATACAGTATAGCCACCCGCCTGCCACCCAAACCCCCATCAACCCAGTAACTGAGCATACTCCGATACCCTCACCAGACTACATGAAAACTAGAAAGGTAATATTTAAATAATACAGTATAGCCACCCGCCTGCCACCCAGAACCCCATCATCACAGTAACTGAGCATACTCCGATACCCTCACCAGACTACATGAAAACTAGACAGGTAATCTTTAAATAATACAGTATAGCCACCCGTTTGCCACCCAAACCCCCATCAACCCAGTAACTGAGCATACTCCGATACCCTCACCAGACTACATGAAAACCAGACAGGCAATCTTTAAATAATACAGTATAGCCACCCGCCTGCCAACCAAACCCCATCAACCCAGTAACTGAGCATACTCCGATACCCTCGCCAGACTACATGAAAACTAGAAAGGTAATATTTAAATAATACAGTATAGCCACCCGCCTGCCACCCAGAACCCCATCATCACAGTAACTGAGCATACTCCGATACCCTCACCAGACTACATGAAAACTAGACAGGCAATCTTTAAATAATACAGTATAGACACCCGCCTGCCACCCAAACCCCCATCAACCCAGTAACTGAGCATACTCCGATACCCTCACCAGACTACATGAAAACTAGAAAGGTAATATTTAAATAATACAGTATAGCCACCCGCCTGCCACCCAGAACCCCATCATCACAGTAACTGAGCATACTCCGATACCCCCACCAGACTACATGAAAACTAGACAGGTACTCTTTAAATAATACAGTATAGCCACCTGTTTGCCACCCAAACCCCCATCAACCCAGTAACTGAGCATACTCCGATACCCTCACCAGACTACATGAAAACCAGACAGGCAATCTTTAAATAATACAGTATAGCCACCCGTTTGCCACCCAAACTCCCATCAACCCAGTAACTGAGCATACTCCGATACCCTCACCAGACTACATGAAAACTAGACAGGCAATCTTTAAATAATACAGTATAGATAATAGAAGTAGTCACCCACCTGTCACCCAAAACCCTATCATCACAGTAACTGATGAATATAAGAAGTTTTAAAAATTATATATATAGCATCAAAGTAAGTCTGTATTACTAGGTAAGCAAATAAGAAAAATATGGTAAACTGTTAATATTTTGAATGTTCGAGTTACAGTGACATATGTGGATAAATTATTCTTCAGCATTTTTTAATAGATTCCGATTGAACTCCGGCTAATAATAATACCAGAGTATTGATAATGTACTCATTGTTATTAAGGCGTTTATTAATAAATAATTAAATAGTTGTTAAAAAATTACATTTTTAATTTAAAGAATTGAGTATTCATTATGGTAATGTTTTGTTTAGGGAAGTCTCGAGTCTCAACTGGATTCGGTCAGCATGCAAGGAGCGCATATTACTCCAGAGAGAAAGCCCAGTCTCACAAGGTCTCAAACTGATTCCAATATCACGTACATCACGGATGAGATTCCGGAGGCTCCAGGATCCCTGTGCTACATCACCAAAGACGGAGACATGGACTTCATGGTTATATTGAAGGTACATTTTATTTTTGGTATTACCCGAACTTAACCTTCTTAAGTATTTAGTCCTTTATTTGACATCAGAACAAAGCTTTATCATAAAATTAAAGATAAGCGAATTATAAGTAACCACACATCAATGCGTTCAATGTAAAAAATGGAGAATCATATTGCCTCGTGACCACAAATTATAATTAAAAAGAATTTGATCATGATTACACATTGATCCTTCTAATGGATAAACCATAAAATACCCAAACAATCAAAAAAGTAACAAGTGTTCCTGTTTTTCTAATAGGCGGTCCACTATGCAGCTCTCCGAGATAATCTTTGCTGGACGGTTCGGGTTATTGAAGTGATGTTGAACCTGGTAGAGGTCCTCCTGGATGTTGGGGTTCTGAAGTTGGGACGATGCCATTCTCGGACACATTCTGATACCCCTACCAAGGAAGGTCAGAGTTCTATGGACGGTTGTAAGGTAACCTTGAAATTAAAATTATAAAATGGTGCATTATCATAATGATGATCCAGACTGACATAGGTACTTGTATCTGTAACGTGAGTCGTCTAAGCGAGGAGGCGCCCTTGAAGTGATTTTGCACAGAAACGGCGCTATACAAATCATCTAAATATTATTATTGTTATAGTTGTGAAATGGTGCTGAAACTCAATCATAGAAAAGAAAATAAAGTACCTAAAGCATTTCGAAATGTGTACATCCATAGTCCAATGTTACACATTGAGCGCAAATCATATGTTTAAACTTTAACTTTGTTGCAGAATTCTGAGCCTAATATTCTGATGGGACAGTCGAGTCAAGATTCACCTACTGTCGAAAAACCAGACCAACGAAAAGATACAACCAAGACATCAGAACCAACAACCTGTCCTCACTATCTAATTTTGAATATCATCATGCGGTAAGCTCAAATTACATATTCATTATTTCATCAGGCCTAAGACACATTACGCTATATTATGCGTGCTTAATTTGAGTTGGGGTGACCCACTATGCTAAAATCTTCCTCAGGAGAGGGGGTAGATCAATTGGGGAACTGCCGCGGAGTATCATTTCTTCGTATGGGATCTGTCACTTTGGCAGATGACAGCGGCGTAATCACGGTGATCCGTAAATTGTTCTGACCATGATGGCAGGAAAGGGGGTCGCATAATTTTTAAATATAGCCTGGCTAGCAGATCACAGCAAACATCGTCGCCACGCCCCACTTATAACCATAATCTTTTAAGGTGTGACAGGTCTGTATGGGATTGTATGGCAAGCAATATGGAGTTATATAAAACGCTTTGAAATTATAGCGTAATCTGTCACCCCTTCATTTGGTGGAACATCCGAGAACGGAATTAGGCCTTCTTCAAAAATGTTCTTTACTGGTTCCGGTCCCTTACCATTTGCCAAGTTATAGCCTCAATCTTCTTCCAAAATCAAAAAAGGGTCTGCCTCTAGGTTGCCTCCACCGAGGCAACTGCATATCTTTCAACATGGCCAGACCAAAGCAATCTTTGAGATCTGCAGAATCTTACAAGGTTTCATGCAAGGAATTGACGACTAACATTTCATTTTTTACTGATATCTTGCAGTGTGATCCAGCAACTAGGCTGCAGTCAGGGTTGCGGTGGTGGGGCCCGCGGTCCTCCTGCCGAGTGCCTCCGCGTCCAGGCCCGCTGCCTCCTAGGTCGTGTCAGGCGAGCCGCCCCTGCCCCAGTGGCCAGGCTCCTACGTACAGCTGCTGCCAGATCTCCTCTCACCAGGCTGTTACCCTTTCTCCATTCCTACCTGGCCTTCTGCGTGGACCCGAGCACTCTGTTGTCGCCGCTCAGTCAGTATAACAGTACTGGAACCTTGTTTGTATCCTCGCCCATCATCACCATCGTGGCTTTGCTGCTCCTCCCGCTTAGGGGAATTTACAGCTTATGTTTCGTTTTGCTAACTACCCTACTGTTCACCCTTGATGTTAGTGTCTAATACTCGTACTAAATGTATTTGTTTGTGATTATCTGTTTAAGTGTTGTGATAATTTCACAATCCCCGTAACAATTTTAATACCGTCAAGATCACAAATTATTACAGAAATGAATACCCAACTGCACATTTATTTGGATCTAGCAAATTTTTGTAAGTGATATGCAATCATTTGAATTTATTAGAATTTAATATATTCAAAATATTTTTAGAGATATACTCATACCTAGTGTCGCTCTTATTTATTTCGCTAAGCTCTCATGCATCTACAGTTACCAAACATCGCTGATGGTAGCCCATATTCACAAAATCCTCTAACCTAACAGATCAGAAGAGAGGAGGAAACACTAAGTCTCCCGACGCAACACACGGAGGCTACGCTACTAACTTCGGCGCTGGTTTGGGCTCTGCGGGAGGCCCTAGTATGGAAGGGCAATTGATTCAGTGTGTATTCAAAGTTTTGGTTACAAGACTAGTCACCGATACCAAAGAACTCAAAATTCAAGAAGATATTGTAAGTACTGAAATAAATGGTAAAGGAACCAATATTGCAATAAAAAACTCACTGGTTTTATTGAATTGTTGATTAAATTATTGATATTTTTAGGTGCTTTACCGAGACATACGTCACCTCATGACGTACGTGAAAGAAGCTCACGGAGGAGTGTTTAGAATAGTAGCACTCAGTGGTTTGTTGGACTCCGCTGAAAGACCAAACAAGCCTGAAACCAACACACAGACTACGAGGGTTATAAGGTAATTAATGTTATTTTTATTAATAATTTATCTTAAATCGTGATTTGTGATTACACTGCTTGTCCGCTTCTTCCAGACACATACATCATTCAGAACTAGAGGAGAGAGAATCAGACACAGGTCCAGATAACAGTTTTGTGGTCGAGGACAAAAGCAACAGAAAATTTCTGTTCAAGAAGAGAAGCACATCATCTACCTGTGCTGTGAGTTTAATAAACGTAATATTGCATTTGTATACTATTGTAATTACGTCCCTCATACTGCATTGGTAGGCTGGCTCAAGGTTGCTTCATATTTTCAGAGTCTCTTGGAGACAGACGCCTGTGACGACAGTAGCAAGGCCAGTCAGAGTCCGCTGGGAAACTTGAGGAAGAAGCACCACTCCCATGCTCTCACTCCAAGGCAGAGTGAGAGAACTTTATGTGCTATGGGAGAGTCCACAACTTCCAACAAGTCCACCTCTTCCAAGTCCAAAAAGTTTGGAGGAATAGGTAAAATATTGGGTTATATTATGTCAATACAATTTTAGTCTCGATAAGAGCAATCATTATTAAATGATATGGAGGTTATACGCCCACTATCCGTGGATTTATACAACTAATTGATTATGCCGTCACTCACTTCTTCTAGCGCATCTGGATTGTTTCAAGAACTCTATATTAGCAACAGATTACATTTTCGTTGCAATTTTAGAATCAAACTGACAAAGGTGCTGCCAGTGGAGAGAGGCAAAGCTTAGATACTCAGATTTAAAAAAATCGATTAACCGATCTTATTTTGTTTGTCGTCGTTACAGTGAAGTGGTTCCGTAAGCCATACGGCTCCAGCTCTTCGTCATACGGGGATTCCGATTCGCCCCCTGGAGAAGCACCACCCCACCTGATCCGCCAGGCCTCCATGATGCCTATGGGCCCAGGGGCGCGCAACCGCGTGTCCATGGGTGGCAGTGGTAGCGCCAGCGGGCAGAGTGGGGGCTCCAAAGCCGGCCGCACTCTGCGCAGCGCTAGGAGGCGAGTGGAGGATAGGCTAGGCAGACTGGGGCTCAGGAAGATGGGCAAGAAGAGGGATGGAAGCATGGAAGAATCTCCAGGGAACTGTAAGTATTTAGGTCAAGGGCGGCTTTCTGAAGTTTACCTTTGGTTTTGTGTATTTTAAACCTTGGGAATTTTATGCAAAGGGTCTTTTTAATGTGCTCGGATTGACCCTTAGGAAAGATTTGTATTGTGGGAGATGTTAAACACATAATTCGGAAAATCATTCCACAGAGGAGCTATTGAGCACGAAAATGAGTAGTACAAGACCCCGTTTACAAATCAATATTAGACACGCGTAGTGATGTAGACCCGGGAATATTCCCCGGGGAATATTCCCGGGAACAGGAATATTCCCGGGAATATTCCCCGACCTGAAATAAATTCCCGAAAACGGGGAATTTATTTTCTTTTTAATAAAATGGTTTCTACACTTCTCTCTACATCTTCCTGTCAAAACACGCCGGGGCAGTTATTTAAATTGCCTTGACAGCATGATGAAATGTAAAGTAAGCCTGCGAACATTTGCAGTAAACGAAGCTGCCTCATCTTTACCTTGTGATATGAAGAACAGCCTGTTGGACGATGATGTTTACTGGACAAGAGTGACATCATTAGCCGATGTTCTGCGACCGATTGTTTCCTGGATTACACAGCTAGAGGGAGACGATCAACTAACACACAAAGCATTGTATGCTTTTGAGGATATTGAGAGCAGTCTAAGTAAAACTCTTCCAGCGTCTATACTGTCACATGCCGAAGAGAAGCAAATACTGGAAAAGGCGGCGCAGCGCAAAGAATTTGCTATTGCTCCAATACATCTGGCTGCTGCCCTACTAGATCCAGGTTCCCAAGGACATCTGCTAAGCCACGCACAGCAACTTGAAGCACTTGAATTCATTGACCAAGTAGCAAGTCATATGGAGACTGTTGATAGTGCAAATTTTATTGTTGATTTAGCCAATTATAGGGCTAAAGAAGAATCATGGAGCAAGGCATACCTATGGAAGTGTGTCGATAAAATCACGCCAGTGACCTGGTGGAAGGGGATGTGCGGATGTTCTGATTTGTCACAGGTTGCCATAAGAATATTGACTGCTCCCATTACTTCAGCAGCCACTGAGAGATCTTTTAGCACGTTTAGTCGCATTCATACAACACGGAGGAATCGTCTAACAACTCAAAGAGCAGGGAAAATAACATTTGTGGCACACAATTGGAAACTTCTTTCCTCTGAAAGAGGCTCTCAAGTTGCTCCCAAGAAAACCTTTTCTTCCACGGATGAGCAGATTGCTTCGCATCATAACGTTTCAAACCTATCTGGTACTCGCAAACGCAAACATCCAATTGACTGTGCTGAGGAAGAAGAAAACGTAGATAATCCTGAGTCGGCAACAACTTCGTCCGGGTCGGATGGAGAAGAAGAAGAATATGAAGGTGAATGTGGAAGCGAAGTTGATAGTGTCAGTGTCCAATCGGTATCATCAGATGAACAGTAACGATCTGTGAAGTTGTACCATTTACTAGCATAAAGTGTATATAGGCTACTAATACTGTACAGTATACAATTATATAGAGATACTACTCACTTTAAAATAATTTTGATCGGTGTTTTTTTGTTATTTTTCTCTTGGATCCTATTCCTATATATATGGGAATAGTTTTTACGGATCTATCCTGCTCTATATGTACCATATGTGTGTATATTTTATTTTTTATATAATAAATATTATTCTTTTTGAGGTATTATGTTGTTAAAATCAAAATTCCCAAAATTCCCCGTCCAGGGGAATATTCCCAGGAATATTCCCGCGAATATTCCCCAGAAATTCACTAGACACGCGTTTGGGTGAATCCCGGCTGTACATTGATGAGAAAGTGATCCATAACGTTGTTCATCATTTTTTTTAGCTCTTTCTAAGATATGAGATCTGAATATTTGCAGATGCAAGTCGTCGCAATTCCTTTGATATGGGAGACAGCACTCGTGAATCAGAAGTCGTGGTTCTGAAAGAAAGAAAACTCGTTCCGTTGGAGCCAGTTTACAGTGGAATGTTACGTTTCTCCTTTCTTCTTGACACCTGTCAGCCTGGTTCTATACCAGATCCACATCTTATGGCTGCATTGCTTGATTTGGTAAGATTACAATGACTTTCATGCTCGTTCTTTTATCAGAATAGATTTTTCCCAAAGTATTTTCATGTTTATCTGTGGTTTCATTATAGCCTCATACTCCAGTGGTATCTCGAGCGTGTATTATCCTGGAATGCGCTCACCTGGTCCATAGCTGCAATAAAGGCCAGTGGCCGCAATGGATGAAGGTGGATCTACCCAACATTCGGCCTTCGGTTCCGGTACCAGGCAGAGGTATAATATTCCCAAATATAACCACTTTGAAGTCCCACATATAATATGATTGAGTGTAATTTCTATATGCGGCTTTTTTTTCTTTCAAGTTTCTTCACACCCAGGAATCAGACGATTGAGAGCTGCAGGAAAAATGTTTTTCCAATGGGGAGAAGTAATAACATTTGATTTTTTAATGTTTCTCCAAATCTCTTCTACATATTTAAAAACAAAAAATATATTTTCACTTTTAAATATTTTAGGCAATTGCTGGTAGACTGGAAGAGATGATGCATGAAGATAGGCAGCACACAGCCCAGGTAGTTTCCATGGTTACAGACCCAGAAAAACAAAAGGAACTTTTGCAGCAAGATGAAGAGGAAGACTTTCTTGATGAAGGTATGTCCTTAATAAACAAATAAATAATAATATGTTTTTACTAGGATTGGCAAGTATTCATTTGATCCTTATTTGTGCAGCGAGTCTGCAACTTGCCGGTGGTCCCATGGGGGCGGAGTGTCCCATCGCCCTTCGCCTAGTGGCCTGCATCTTGCTGCTAGAGATCACAGCCTTCCTGAGGGAGACCTACCAGAACCTTCCCAAGGCCAGCTGCAGAGCCTCCGTCAAGGAGCGGCCAGCCCCGTGGGAGAGAATTTACAGGTCGTTGGTACTTATTGGGAGCCATAGATGTATTCATGTTTGCTTCTCTTTCCCGGAATGACTCTCTCTCGACTGCGGCTGTGCATAAATGCTTGGCATATCTCAACAAATATCATTCAGATCATTTTATAATAACATTTTTATTCAAGCACTTTTTGATCATTTTGATAAAAAAAAAATCAATTTCACGACTACAATTTCATGACCAATTAGAAAAAATACTTTCGATTCATTTGACATGCTTCCATATGCAACTTTTACAGAATAATATTTTATTTTTCCAAATACTTTATAATTTCCCAGTGGGATAGATTTTCTCTTTTAAATTTGACTTACATGGAGTACCTCAGGGTCGAAGTTTGGGACCTGAGCTGCAAGCCTGTAATTAAATAGCTTATGTCTAAATAAGTATTTTAATTTTTTTTTTAAATGATGACCCTTTCAATATTGTTGATATATGTTGAGCAGTTCTTGTGCTATGTGGGAAATCAGCGGTTTCGTGACAAAATTAAAATTCAAATCAATTTGACCAATAATTTGAATACAATCAGTGCCTTGCTTTTAGGATTTTTAAACATTTTTGTCAACCCCATATATAACTCTCATAGAAAATGTGAAAGCAAAGCCATTTTTAATTAACTGGGTGACGTAATGAGACTGCTACTTTAAGGCCAGGAACCGCTGATTGATACGAGTATATTAGGCCTTGCATCACTTTATATGTTTCAGCCAATACTACCGACTATTGTGCGCTGACCCCAAGTCTGGAATTAATTGATCTTACCATAGCAATCCAAGATGATAAATTCAATCAAGCTAAAACTATAATTAAACCCAATCTATTAACTTTAATACTGCAACAGAAAATTCCTCAATCTTGACTGTGTACAACTTATTCCTCTACTAACTAATAACTATGTCATTTAAGTGACTTGAGTATATTTAGTTATAAAGGATGCAGGTTTTCCATAACTACACATTTAATTATGTGTGCAATTTGTTGAATTTTCATATAAATTATTAATGTAGTTAATAATAAATCAAGCCCTCCTAATGCTGTGCAACTCTTTCCACAAGACTTCTACATGGTATCTTTTAATCAAAATCACATATTTTCAACAAATTTTTGACCACTTCTTTCTTCTGAACACTTCAAAACAATTCAATTCCATTAGCCAATACAAAAACTTTTTTTTAAATTGTGAGTTGTTTAATTGCTGTTTTTGTAGTTAATTATCCAATTTGGCCCATGAATTTAATAAAAGTAACTTCACAATAATTTCGAGTTAACATGATTTAATTCCAGACTTACCAGTTAATTTCCTTTACTTCAACTCCCATGGGCTTAAATGTTGTTAATATTCTGCATCAATAATTGCCTGAGAATGTTCATAATTTGTTGACGTTTAAATGTTTGTTCCCTTTACATCCTTATTGTGTTTACTGAATCACAAAATATACAAATGAATGCATCCTCTTTGTATTGTCCGCATTTTGTTTCATCGAAGTAACATCACACAACTACATACAGTAAATTACATGTGCACGTAGAATGTAAATTCATAGAACCATTTCAATAAATAACAACTGACGAATAAAAAACTATAAAACAAACAACCAAAACTGGACACTGAAATTCAAGGAGTTGCAATGACATGACAAAAGAAACCACTAAACGTTAAATTAAATAAGATTTTTGCATAAATCTCTTCAGACAGACGTGAAAATCTGAATGGAATCAGAAATTATAATAGTACAGAAGAATTAAATAAAATATTCAAGTAAAGTAGGGATTTCAATTCCCTTCGAATAAAGTGGCCAATATAAATAGGAGCTCTTTTCTTCTCCTGAAAATATTCCTTCGATGTTTTTTGTATGTATGTACTGACACGTTAATTACCCTTAAACTTCCTGGACAATGGTAAGTAAAACTGAATAATTGTTAAACGGCCCCGCTTTTTAATTAAAAACTAATTAATTGCATATAATGTTGTGAATGAAAAAATGCGTTGATTTTGGAAGAAATCTGAAAGTTTTTTGAGAAGGCTTATCTGATAAATTAATAGTATGACCCGAACTTATTCCCTAAAAGTATGAATGGATGAGTGTTTTTACTGTGTTGGTTCAAATATAACGCTATTCGAACAGATACTTTTAATTTTCAATGTACATACCTATTATTGACTTGATAGGGTTATGCGCGTCAACCGTATTCGCTCAAAAACATCTAGAAGGAGGGGGGGCGAAATTTATGCCAACCGGACTCCAGCAAAATGATATTTTTTCTTTTGCATGTAGTTTTTAAGATAAGATAGGGCGATTCTCGTTCTACTTAACGACACTAAAATCGTCCTTACATTCAAATTAACGATTTTTCTCGGTTTATTCGTATGAAGCGATTGTTCTCTCGATGACAGATGGAATCCTTAGATTTTCGATTGCGCGCCAAAACTTTTAGCCTTACGCGAAGGGTACCCCTAGACCTGTCTTTCGGCGGCCGAACGCTAGCGTTCGCGGAGAATTTGCTTCATTTAATTGTGACGTTTTGACAATTAGCAATATTTGCGTAGTTTTAACAAGAGAAAACTTAATATTATCGTAAGTATTGACTGTAAACATGATTAGTGACTTGTTTGTGGCACAATGATGCTATTAAATGAATTGAATCAGGTAATTGCGATGTTTGTAAATTACGTAACATGTCGAAAGCCAGATAAGTGATTTAATTTACAATAAACTACACATACCTACCATTGAGGATTTCTACATAAATAATAATAAGTTTCAGATAAAATGGCTGCAGAATGGCTGGCGCTCGAAATTGTGGGTTTTGAAGTTAACCACAACGAAATAAGAATCCCTTTCATTCTTAAATCAGCTTGGGTGACAGTTAGCGCCATTCGGCAGCGTTAGTTTGACAGCAAACGTCACTTTAGAAGTGGTGAATCTGTAACAAAGTCATTACTATCCAGCGAGGTAAGTACCTTTTCACAAAACGTAAATCTTCGATAAATGGCTTATTTATGTCATTCATAAATAAAATAAGCAGTTATTAAAATGCATTATAATACAAAGTATTTGTTTTTTTAAGTTTTAGTTAGAAACCTTGCGTCACTTAATTATATTTCACCAATTTGTGTTTTCAATAATCTCTTAACAATTTTGTAGATGCTCTTAACCACGCTTCTTTAGGATTTTTTACTAGGTCTCTCCAAAATCGAACTTGTAAGGCTATCAGAAGAACGAGAATCGCTTAATAGTTAAGAAAAGATGTTACAAGCGACGGACAGCTATCTTTCGCAAACGATAGCAGTCGTTGACGAATGCTGTCATTTAGCTTAAGGCTAAAAGAACGAGAATCGCCCTCGGTTTTCAGTATGAGCTTAAAACGAGTGCATTCTTTGAGCTACCACTTTTACGTTTCACATTAATGTTTTTTTTAATATGTTTATTTTTTAATGTGAAACCGTATTATATGGAAGTGGAAGGTGGGGAAGATCCTGGCTATAGAGATCTGGTCATCAAACAAGATCAAAGCCTTTTCCACTTCACTTTACGCGACCTCCAGCTTGTTAGTCAGGAGCCTTAGCCTTCGACTACAGAGGTCAACTTATCGACTATTTCTTATAATTATTGTTCCAAAGTCCGACGCGATATTTGATCCAATGCTATACGTCTGTCAGAGCCAATGCCAACACCATTGCAATACGCTTGTGGATGGATGGATGCGCCAGAAATGTGCCCGAAATGACAGAGGGATGTAATGTATCACCTCCCGTAAACTGGATCAGGGAGGCGAACCGGCGCTGGAGCATGGCCCTGTCCAGCATGGGGCACTCGCAGGCCTCAGCTCAATCACTGCAGTCCATCGCTGGGGATGCGGACAGGAAGATCTCCTTCGTACTGCACGAACCGGAGAACGAGTCCGAGGGCAGTAGCAATGCCACGGTGAGTGCATCAATTACTTCACACTTTACTAGGCCTTCGAAACTACCAGCGTTAATTAGCGGTGGCCAATCAGGGATTCACTTTAGTCAACACACCACGCTTGCAGAAGGAGCCTATTTTTTTATTTTTTTTTACAGTATTACCGCACAAGAGTCCCAACTGCTCCCGTCTGGAGCCAGTGAGACTATGGCATCCCCAATTGGGGTATGTTGTGAGGCTGAGGGTATTGGGGAGGGGAGGGAGATGGGGAAGAGGAAGGTGGGGAAGTACCTTGCTATTCAGATCTGGTCACCAAACACGGCTAAAGCCATTTCAAGCAACGTTTCAATTCTGAATGGTGGTCTTACACCAGGGAGATACTGAGAGTATCTTCCACTCTGGAACGTGCCGCAAATATACTATGTATTATTTTAAATTAATTAATTGTGAAATAACACAAATTAATCAAATAAAATTTATTTGCGCACGCCGGGTTCGAACCCGCGACCTTCGGATCTGTAGTCAAAAGCGTATACCACTAGACCACGCCGGCCTATCCACTCACAGCCAAGATGTCACCAATTTTAGCGATCTACAAGCTTAGCTTTTTTGGCCTATCGGTAAATACGTCACTGCCCATGGCCACTAAAATCTTTTCACACAGTTCAATTTACGTGATCTTTTAGCTTGGTAAGAATAAGAGCTTCAACCTAATCGGAATTTTATTTTATTGCAAGTATCTCCTTCCTAATTGTTTATTTGAACTGTTATCATCACGGGTCATTTAACAACTTGAAGCTCGAAGTGCTGACACCACTTTATGTTGCCCAGGTGTCCCATGTTTCGGCTCCGTATAGACGATCAGAGAAAGCCTGATTTTTTTAATACCCCTGTCGTGGTTTCCATTCCAAATACCTTCAAAGACCTTTCTTTTCACTCAAACTCCGCCATCCCAATATTTTAAAAGTTTCATACTGATGCATTCTCCACCATTATATTTTTTCTTATAATTTTGTAAAAACTATCTCTCTATTTCATGAAAAAGCTCGAAGATGGAACCGCTGTTGAAGAGAAAAAGGCAACAAGAGGTCGCGTAGTCCCTGCAGCCGGGCGCCCATTTCTCCTGCGCAGGGGCACTCAGCAAGGGGCAGGCACTCCGCCCCATGGGCCCCCGCCCCTTCTGCAGCATGCGGCCGCACCCCTGCCGCCCCACCCGCCTCAGCACCATCCCCCCGCCGGGGGCTCCTTCAAGAGGAAGTCCCTCAAGCTGAGGAGGAACACGAAGGACGGGAAAGACATGGAGGAATGTAAGTTAGGTATGTTTTTAATATTGTCACTAAGCTTATTAACGAAGTCGTCATTTAGACCTGCTTTCAGCTGCTTCTAATAATAATGCTTAGCTTGCGGTTTTTAAAAATGTGTTAAATTTTAAAATATTATGGCACTGCCGCTTGGAGCTCCGTTGTTACCTCATCATCTGTTACATGCGTTGTGCATGAGGGAGAGATCTTTTTCAACATGTGTTTGGACAATTTTCCTAAGGTTTTTCGGCCTCCTCAAAGGCATTTATGGCATTGCATCGTGCAGCATCGCTGTGCCTCCAAGAGAACCGATTTTGTAAACAATTTCTGTACAATGTGCTCAGTCCTTATTGGTGCATCATATAAAAACAACAGCGTGACTGCACCAGGCGTTGTTTTGCATTATCCACGAAAGAGAACTCTGGCAACTTTAGAGGGAAATCCGCAAATAAATGCATAGTTTTGAGGTGGGATAATAATAATAACATAGTATTTATATAGCGCAGTTTTGTGTTGTTTCACTTCAAGTGCGCTTAACTATAATAAACTTAAAAATAAAATTTCCTATTGTGTTCCTTTAAAAAAAATTAATAACATAATATGAAATAAAGAATAAACGGTTTACACAAAAGCAGAGAATAAAATTTAACAATAACAGTTCTATTTTAGTAGAGGACAACAATAAAAGACAATAACAGTGCACGAAAAATAAGAACTTTAAAATTAAAATATTATATAAAACAGGAAAGCATTAAAATATTATATAATAGGTGGACATTAAACATAAAAGTACATTATTGTACTTTTATTGTACTTTTGGAGGAAACCGAAACCAAACAATTTCCGGAAACTTCAAAACCTGGCTTATTATAGTATATTGAAAAGAAGCTTAGATTCATGACAATATAAATGATTTTTATATTATTAAATATGATTTTTTGAATAATTTTGTTTTTAAAACCCGTTTAAATTCAGCCAAATTTTGTATATTGGTAAGGGCTGGGGGAAGTTTATTCCAAATGAGTGGGCCAGCTACACGAAAAGAGCGATCATAGTAAACAGCTCGATTTGACCGAGAAAGTTCGATTAAACGATTGGTAACATCTAGATCTGCTGACCTCAGAGTAAGCTGTCTATCGCTTAGGTTTTGTCGGACACATAATTCCGATATATAGGCTGGCGCCATTCCCTGCAATGCTTTGAAGGTCATTAAGCAGATCTTGAACTCTATTCTTTCAGGGCATCGAAGCCAATGAAGACGATCCCTTAGAAGCGGGGTTATACGACAATGCTTAGATTCACCAAAAATCATTCTCGCCGCAGCATTGAAAACGGACTGGATTCTGTTGAATTGTTTTTTAGGTAGGCCAGCATATGCACTATTACAATAGTCCATACGCGAGACAACGAACGAATTTATGAGTGATTTTGCTCCATCAGAGGGAAGGCATCTCCTAATTGATTTTATCTGCCTTAGATGGAAAAAGCCAGCACTTACAGTTTTTGAAATTTGCGATTCAAGAGAAAGACAATTGTCTAAAGTGAAACCTAGAAATTTTATTTCCGTAGAAGGGATTATATTTGTATTCTGAATACGGATGGGACTGGAGTCGATGAGGTCTTGTCTTCCAGGAGAAGCTATCCAAATAAATTCCGTCTTTGTCGGATTAAGTTTGAGTTTATTAACAGACATCCAACTTGAAACCGTGTCAATGAAACTAACCACCTCGTTTTTAAGGACGTCTTTTTCATCCGGGGAGCAAAACTTGAAAATCAAACGGTCATCCGCGTAGCCTTGTGATTCAAAGCCAGCTGAGTGAATGAGTCGTTCGAGACGATTAGTATATAGAATGAAGAGAATGGGACCCAGTACAGAACCCTGGGGAACTACAAATTCGATGGGAGTTTCAGGTGATGTATATTTATTGAAAGTTACTGAAGCTACTCGTCCAGACAGGTACGATGACATCCATTGGAGTACATCACCTCGAACGCCAAATTCGGTTTCAAGCACATTTAATAAATGTGCTTTAATTTAATAAATTTGCCTATTAATTAATTAATTAATTATTAATTAATTAATTATTAATTAATTAATTATTTACCTATTTGCCTATGAATTTAATAAATGTGCCTATTAAGGGATGTCTGCCAAACTGTGTTTGCCACGAATCTCCAAGGGAGCGTTCTAACCAAAGTAGATGAAGAGGTAAGAGCGGAGCTATATGCTGCACAGCCTAATCCAATAATTTGCATTGTAATTCTCCCCCAAAATATGGTTTTCAAATACCTATTTCCTCGAAAAGAATAAATTTAATAATAGTTTTTTGAGGCTTATTTGCTTGCAGACTGCAGAAAACACCTGTTAGTAATATTGCGTAGAATGCTTGCAATATCCGCGTGAGCTATGTGCTAATCTCTCAGATCTGGTGAAACGTGCAGACTCGATCCAGTCCCGGCGCAAGGTGAGCTCGCTTTCGGACCGCAGTGACACCTCAGAGGCCGGGGGCGCTCCGGGGGGCACGGGCGCTACGGCCTGCCAGGGGGGCGGCGGGGGCCATGAGGGCAGTGGGGGCGAGGAGAGCCCCGGGGTGCTCAGCGATGACCACGACCATCCCCCTGAAAGCCCCGACAGCAATGATACAGATGAAACTACCAAAGTTATGCCGTGGATAAAGGTTGGTATTAAAGCAGTTTTTTGTTGACATAGGTACATAGTGTTATATAATTGGATATACTAGTACTTAGTTTCTAAAATATGGATTAACATTTTCAGGTGATGGTACAAACAATGAATTCCTTCAACTACTATTGCTCCCACCAAAACTATTGCCACCCATACTGCTATAAAAGGAATATGAGAGCTAGCTCCAGACTTATCAAGTCAGTGCGGAAGGTGAGACCTACCATTTTAATTTATTTTGACTTCCTTCCCTTGATACTTTAAGTTTTAACCTCCTAAAAAAAATCAGGTTTTTTTAAAGGTAATCTCTATTCAGATGCCAAGTTGAAAAAGTAATTATATGAAATTCCCTTCATAGAAAAAAAATCGCACCGTATGCTCCGAAAATTATAAAAAACGCATCTGGTATTATGGTTCTGTTATTTTACCTATCCCGCAGCCAAGTGGAGGAGTAGGTATTGCCCAAAATTACTATCCTCCCTATATTAGCTTAAATACTTGACATATCATTTTAGTATTTTACGTATTTCTGCGCAAATACATACCTAAGTTACCATTAATAATTGTTTGAAAAATTGGGATTTCTATAGTTCAAAAGCCCATAAAACAGAAAAATCCATGGGATCGTCACAAGACCTACTTGGTTACAGACGTTTTGTTTGGCATCTTGGCCTATCAAGAGTTAAGAGTAACAATTATTTTATAAGCAATAATTATTAGCCTGAAACACTCATCCACATTGAAAAATCTCCTGATAAAAGATACATGACGCCAACATCTTTTATCAGGAGATTTTTCAATGTGGATGAGTGTTTCAGGCTAATAATTATTGCTTATAAAATAATTGTTACCCTTTGTGCTATGCATAAAAAATCTTGTCTTAGACATTAGTTTACCAAAAAAATAATAAGAGTTCAGAGGATTTTAACGAAGATTGGACTAATATTTCGGGGGTGAGAGAAATGAGGTAACAGTCACGGGAAGATCAAAGCATTATTTGGCATTACTACTGATCGGGGGAGCTAATAAAGAAATACTTTAGATTGTACCCTTTATGTAGTAATGGAAAATACCAAAATAATTATGTTTTTTATTTGTTCAACAATCGGTGGATTTAATTTAATTCACAAAATCAACAGTGGACAAATTGAATAATACTTTGTTTGAAAAAAAAAACTTTACATAAAATATATGATTTATATTAGTATCCAGGTGATTAAATATTATTATTTGGGACTATTGTTGACACACAAGTTCACCATATTCAATAAATTTTATTGCAGTTTTTTTAATCTATTTTTCCTATGGCGCTATAAAAAGTTGAGCATTATAAAACATTATTTATTTAAAAGCTAATTTCGTTTTGTGATAAACATAGAAATTGTCTAAACTTTGCATCGCAAACAGCTGTTTTGCGCGGCGTGTGGAATTTAGCTCTTAAATGCAATAAAGCCAATAAAACTCAGATAGTAAGAGATTTTTGCCATTTTTTTACAAATAGGCAAGATATTAAAAATTTTATTATTATTATTTTCAATAAGTCGTATTTTCTAAAATATTTTTGCTTACGCCCATTAATTATAATCATTTTTAATACAGGGTTTTCCAATAAGAGGTGTTATTTTGATATTCGATCGTAAAAGATCAATGGTTTCGTTGCTTGTATGGCACGTAGCGCCGTCTTGTTGAAAGTAAACGTTGTCAAAATCAATACCATCCAATTCGGCCATAAAAAATCATTAATCATCTCTCGATAGCACAATCCATTCACCGTAACTGTTGCTCCAGCCTCATTTTCGAAAAAGTAAGGTCCAATGACTTCGCCGGACCATAAACCGCACCAAACAGTCACACGATGAGGATAGAGAGGCTTTTCAACAATAACTCTTGGGTTTTTCGAGCCCCAGATGCGAAAATTTTGCTTGTTGACGAAGCCACCGAGGTGGAAATGGGCCTCATTACTCATGATGATTTGCATTTGATTCACTCAAGTGAATTTTAATAATTTCAATTTCCTTGTTGAAGCGTGTAGCCGTGTATCGTTCCATTTTTATTAATGGCGTAGTTTTTACTTGTCAAATGTCAAAAAATGACAGCTTCAAAAGTAACATCTACCGAAATAGCAGGGCTATTCAAAATAACACCTCTTATTGGAAAACCCTATATTAAAGAGCTTCCTCTATCATTCATATTTGCATTCTTCTTATTTTTGAACGCGTATAACGGAGCCCCTAATATATTTGTAAAACTTGCTTAAAAAACGCTCACCCGGGTATATCGGTTTCGGTATGTATATACTCGTATATTTATAATTTTTAGATTTACGGTGAAAAGTTCGGTGTGTTTGGTGAAAACACCACATTCGATGTGGATATTGACAAGCAGCAAATGAAGAAAGACAGAAGGGGGAGGAAGGTTTCGGACCAAACCAGTTCACAAACATCCCCCATCAGAAGGAAAGACAGCGTTGGGAAGAAAGATAGGTAAACATTGGCATATTTGTTATTGGTTGTCACTATCAATTAATTTACTACGTAACTCCTATATACCTCCATAATTTACCTACATGTAATTGTTTTATCAATTATTAGGTTGGATCGGTCAGTCATCGATGGAAGAGAAAACGTTTCCTTTGGGAAATCATCTGGTCAAAAGACACCGCCCCCATCTCCGATTCTCAACTACGTCAAAACACAGGTAGCCTATTGTATTTTTCTCTAAGTCAATATTAAATCCATACAATTCCGACACACCTGACAAAATATAATGACTTCAGTTACAAAAGATCCTATTTAAAATATGATCAGGTTTTATAAATCTTGGTGCATTAGAAATCCTGACTATGTGCAATCTCAACAATGTTATACTTTCAGAATCCAAATATAAAGGATCTTAAGTATTGGGTTATTTTTTTAAAACACAAGAGCGTCCCTGACTGTACACCATTTAGACAGGGGAACTATAACGCCACCCGGCTGGGTAACATTGTGAGGCGGGTTAAGACAGGGGTATAGGAAGGGTGTGTTAATTGCTTGATGAAGGAAGAAAGACAGATGCTGGTTGCTAAAATCCTAACGCTTTCATCTTTTTTGCCAGGTGCGCAATGCCTTCCACGCCCCCCTCGCCACGCTGGTGAAGGGTGCTATGGTGATGAACGAAGAAGGCCTAACGGGCTCGCTGCCTGCCTGCTGGGCCCTCCTGCTTGACTGCTGCCAGGAGGTGGCCGCCAGTGCCGCGTCTCTCTTCATCCTGGCTGCTGTGAAGGTGCCGCACCACGCCAGCGACATCATGCTCAAGGATCTGCAGCACTCTGATCCCAGTGTCAGGTAAAAATGGCTCTAACAGAAACAAATTGGATTGTGTGACAGCTTTATCATTAAATATTTGCTCTTATTTTTAGGATCAACGCCATCCTACGCTTTCAAGTGATGTGGAAGCTCCGCTACCAGGTTTGGCCTCGTATGGAGGAGGGTGCATCCTTGACCTTCAAAGTACCACCCCCTGGTATAGAGTTTACCCTTCCATCTCCTAAAATTGGAATAGAATCTCTACCCATTGTGGACCCTCCGTGGAGTCCGCATGTGAAAACTAAAGACATGGAGGTTACACTCAACCAGGAAAGACATGTCAGTATATATCTATATTTTCTTTTTAATTTCCAGATTCTGGCTCTTTAAAAAATTTACTTTGCTAAGTTTGCAATAAAAATAATAAAATTTAAATGCATCATTTGCAACTTAAACAGTATCATATCAGTAACATTTATTTCTTCAGGAACCTACATCCAGCTTTGGATACAGGCCTAACTCTAGGGTTTTGTCAATTCTTCGTGGCTCTTACCGACCTGAAGCAGGTAGTTCCTTATAGGAAGTCTTCCCAGCTCAACTGTTTCTTTTTCCCTGCCAGAAGACCATAAAAAAACATTTAAATTCCAACAAAAATCTAGTATTCATGCAACGTGACCTATAATAATTTGTCTTGCTCCTAATTCAAGCAATCATCATCAATTTCGTATTGTGGTTTTCCATGGCAGTTTGTGTGGTTTCTTACGTTCTTGGTGATTATCATTCTTTGGACAATCATCTTATTAAATATTATACCATTTCCAGAGATCTCTGGTAACAGCGACCAAGACCCGCAAAAAGCAACAAACCGAAGCCATCAGGCGTGCCCTGCAACAGAGAGAGGACAAACGGAGAGCCGAGAGAGAGGGTTTTCTGCTGACCACTATTCCTATCACCAGGCAAGCTGCTTGGGAGCCTTCCTTGGAACATCCACAGGATGATCATGTTGAAGGTATTACTATCAAAATCATCATATATTCAAACTGTTTAATTCATACTTTTTAAAGAATTGTCCACCAATTACGTAAGGCAGAAATTGATGAAATTTTGTAAATTTAAAACTCACTCTCGACTTATATAACAGAAAGAGTAACAACAGAGTTATCAATTACCGAACAATATCTAATATCAATAATACCAAGTGTCACAGTGAACACATACTTTTTTTTGCTCCACAAAATTTAACAGTAAATATTAATCTAATGACTCTATGTAGTGATTTTTATTACGAAAACTCAACTAAAATCTAAACTTAAACAGTGTAATAATAGTTGCAGCTGCCTAACTGGTAACTCTTTATTTATAACTTAATATCTCAAATCTCAACTGTCACCAGAGCGCATTAGACACACACAAACAAACGCCATACAGAAGGAAGTACTACTGACATACACATTCAGAGTATCGAAGTGTGCAAGTGAATAGCCCATCTAACTTGTCACAGACAACTCAAGTGCAGGGTTGTCACCGCTATATTATATAAAATAAAATAAAATTAATTTTATAAATTCCAACTTGCAAGATGAGTGCCACAGATGCTCTTTCTTATATCAATAAAGCGAAAGAAGAAATTAGTGCTCTATACAGTAACATAACGGATCCCGCTTTAAAACTAACAAAAGATCAAATGACCAAACTACTCAATAAACTGTCCAACCTCTCTGGCACTATGTTAGATGTAGGTGTAAAAGTTGGAATTCTCGAGGGACAGATCAAGTCGTACGAGCACATGGTCTCTTCAAAATTGATAGATTCAAACTCATCACAAGAAACCACAAACTCATCAACTGTATCAATGTGTGAAGCTGCCGATGAGCTCGAAGAGAGGAAAAACCGGTCAAAAAACATAATTATTTTTAACTTCCCTGAAAGCTCAGCCAGTTCCCATATAGAAAAAAATACTGATGATACAACGAGAATCTTAACCACACTAACAACTCTTAACTCATCCATCACCCGAGCCAACATAACAACTTTTCGTCTGGGAATCACAAAACCTGACAAACCTCGACCTCTTAAAGTCATCCTTGACAGTTCCATCCAAGCCATAGACATACTGAAGAAAAGGAACAACATAACCGAATACCCCGGTATTAAAATTTATTCAGACCAAACCCCAGCTCAAAGAAACTATCTCACCAAGCTACGTTTAACACTAGACCAAAGAACCAAAGACGGTGAGATTGGACTCACAATAAAATACAAAAATAATAAACCTGTTATTGTAAATAGTAACCCAAAAAACTAAAACCTATCATGGCTTACTATCAGAATATCAGAGGCTGCCGCACAAAACTTAATGAGCTAAGATCATCGATTCCAATCCATCCCTTTCATATATATTTCCTGACTGAAACTTGGTTGGATCCGTCCTTTAACATAGAAGAACTAGGCTTCACTTCACACAACACCTACCGCTTAGATAGAAGTACCGCCACCAGCACCAAATCAAGAGGAGGAGGTGTATTAATATCAGTCACCAAATCTATAACTTCATCCAGGCTAAAATGCAAACACAAAAATATAGAACAAATTTTCCTACTACTCAAGACGAACCTAGGAAAAATCATTCTTGGATGTGTTTATATTCCTCCCGGATCAATTACACAAATTTACGTAAACCACATTGAAGATGTAGAGGCCCTCAAGCTCAAATATCCGGAAGCTAGAATGCTGCTAATCGGCGACTACAATACTCCCAATATAGACTGGATTACCCATAGTGATAACTCAACAACTCATTTTAATACATCTGCTAATGCTCGTCAAATTACAAATATGTCAAATTTCCTAGGTCTTAAACAAATTAATAACGTATACAATTCTAATCACCACTTACTAGATCTTGCATTTAGTAGCGATCCTTCAGTAAAATTATGTAAATCCATAGACCCCCTTCTTCCCGAAGATTCCCACCATCCTCCCTTAAACATCACCATTACTAACAACTTCCTAAACATTTACTCTAATAGTGTTCCTAAATATTCATACAATTTTGCAAGGGCAGATTATCCACTGGTAACAAAATACTTAGAAAGTACAGACTGGTCCTTTTTAGACAAAAACACAAATGTTAACCAAAATCTTGAATCTTTCTACTCCATCATCAACACGGCTATTGAAAAATATGTTCCCTTAATTCAATTCAAACCATCAAAGTTCCCCAAATGGTTTAATAATGACTTAAAACACTTAATAATTAACAAAAAAATCTGGCACAAAAATTTCAAAGAGAGCAACTCTATCTCAGACTACAAAATATTTCATAAATATAGAACTGACTGTAAAAAGCTCTCCAAAAAATTATATCAATCATACATACTCAACACAGAAAAGTCTATTCCTTCAAATACCAAAAACTTTTTTACACATGTAAACTCACTAAGAAAAAACAAACCTAGCCTACCAACATACATGTATTTCGAAGGGAAAAGTAGTAGTGATACTAATGACATCGTTAATTTGTTTGCCGACTTCTTCAAAAATGTTTACGATAATGATATCCCAAATGTTCAACTTCCACCCTTTCATCCAAAGAAATCGGTCCACATTCCCGCTTTACATATAAATGTTCCTGATGTTATACGTAAAATAAAAACACTCGACTTAAAGAAAAAAGCGGGTCCTGACAAAATTAGTCCTGCCTTTCTAATTAACTGTGCATCAATAATAGCCAATCCACTATGTCATATATTTAACCAATCATTAAATTCTGGCTGCTTCCCCGACCTATGGAAAAATTGCTATCTAACACCTGTATTTAAAAAAGGCGATATTCATGATGTCACTAATTACCGACCCATTTGCATGCTCTCAACTATCCCCAAACTGTTTGAAAAACTTATCCTCGATAAAATCTCCATACATATTAACAACATCATTGTAACTAATCAACATGGATTTATGCCAGGCAGATCCACACTAACAAATCTCTCCTTATATGAAAATTTTATAACATGTTCACTCGAAAACAAAACCCAAGTCGACTCAATATATACAGACTTTGTAAAAGCGTTTGACAAAGTTAACCACAAAATTCTTCTCAATAAACTTAGTCAAATCGGAATTGAGGGTAAACTATTGGAATGGATAAATAGCTACTTAACAAATAGAAATCTTCAAGTAAAAAATAATTCTAACCTTTCTCACAAATTCATAGCTACTAGCGGTGTACCCCAAGGGTCACATTTAGGCTTAATACTGTTTCTCCTTTTCATAAACGATATTGTTACTGTATTTGATAAAAATGTTGAAGTGCTACTTTTTGCCGATGACCTTAAACTATTTAAAATTATAAAAACAATAAATGACTGTATTCACATTCAAATAAATTTAAATAAACTTCAAGATTGGTGCAAAACTAACAAACTTTATCTCAATATTAGTAAATGCCATATTATAAGATTTTTCAGAACAAAACAACCCCTTAACTATCAATACAAAATTAACAATGTTTCTCTCGCCTCTGTAAGTGAAATTAACGATCTCGGCATTATTTTCGATTCAAAATTTAACTTTCTTTCACATGTAGAAACAGTCACCAACAAAGGATTAAAAATGCTCGGCTTCATTCTCCGAAATGGCAGAGACTTTAAAAATATTTCAACACTAAAAATCTTATATTCCTCACTTGTTCGAAGTCAAATCGAATATAATTCTCCTATTTGGTGTCCTTACTTTAAAATCCACTCCGATTCTATTGAAAAAATTCAGCATAAATTCCTAAGATACATTAACTATAAACTCGGTCTACCTATAGAATCAATAAATTACAATCACTTGATGAAAGAATTAAACCTACTTAAACTCTCAGATAGAAGACTTATTTAAGATTTGACTTTTATTTTTAAAATTGTCAATGGTATTATAGACAGCCCTGATATATTAAGCCTAATTACCTTCCATATACCCACTAGAACCACTCGATCCAAAATTCTTTTTAATTTTAATAACAATATCAGGACTGCGTCATTTAGAAACTCCCTTATACCTAGATTGCATGCAGTTGGCAATGCTTTCTCAGAAGTAGTAGATGTGTTCAACTGCACGGAATATAGCTATAAGAAGGCTATAATAACATACCTCTGTCGTAATTATCAATGTTATTAGGCATAATACCATTCTATTCATAAGTTATCACAGAACCTAAACAATGCACTTACATCAGATATCAGACAGAAGAGTGTTATCTAATAATTTTATATACTTAATCAAAACTATAATTTTTCCCAAAATTGTTATGAGATGTCTTACTGACAGCCCTGATTCAATAGAGCTAACTCTTAGTTCTCAGTAAATTCAACCAAATTCAATATTGAAGGTAACAATAACCTCAATACTAAACTACTGTACGGATTGAAAATAAAAATGCTAATGTACCTATGTATACCAGATGTTATTTTTGTTTAATTTTCATCATAATTTTTCTGTAATTATTCTGTTTAACATAATACTGTTTCGCTCCTGTGAACCACTGTAAACGTAAATCATGTATATTGTAAAAGCCTTTTACGGCGTCTAAATAAATAAATAAATAAATAAATATTGTGCAATGCTTTTTCTTTTATCTCTAGATGAAGAGGCCGGTGAAGGCCTCCGCAACACCTCCCACCACGCCCAGACGGCCAACTCCTTGTTCCCGTCCTGTCTGTGCTCTGCCGTGATCCATATTGTTGCTTTGCTGGACGATGCAGCTGTTTCACCAGACGGGAATGCGGTGTATGAAGTAGCCTATCAGGTATTAAGTTAATGACTTTAAATTACTTAGGCAAAAGGACAATTGGCAACACTTTCATAAGATATACATAATCTCTTGATAAGTGGTAAGCTCATGGCACGAATCAGAGGTTGTGGGTTTAAAACCGGGCTTGGACCTGTGGGAATATTTTACACGTTGAATGTAAAATGTGATAACGATAACCAATGTTTGTGCACAGGTTACCATAATATTTACACTAGCCAATATCCCAGAGAAGTTTGTAAATCTTTAGTGCCTATAATAATTGCACTTCGTTTCAGAGTGATATCAACAATTCATCAAATTTCAAAGTCAATATTGATACATATTCAAGTTCCGTGAAAGTTTTATTCATGTTCTGTTTTTATACTTATGTACTGTGAAACAACTGGCCCATAATGGAATAATAATAGAATTTGAATAAAACTTTCACAAAACTTGAATATTGACTTTAAAATTTGATGAATTGTTCAAATTCTGTGAAACGACGGACCCTTACAAAATTGAATCGTTACTAGTGTATATATTATTTTCTCCCAGGTTACTAGACATTGGTTTGTTTTGTTACCAGTTATTCAGGAGTTTATGAACCTTCCTTATCTCCTATTCTATCCCTCCTCCACTTTTTTCAGCCTCACTACATCCTCCAATTGGTCAAACCATAGCCATTTTCTCTAGGCAGTTAAAAAGCTTTTACGGAATCGCAACAAAAAGGTGTATTAAAAATATGCATAAATATTTACATAATTTCCTCAATCCAATAATTATTCATGATTCCAGGTGATTTGGTGCTGCCTCGTGGAAGATTCAGCCCTCTTCCTTCGCTATGTTCTGGAGCGCCTCACCAGAGAGCGCCAGGAGCAAATGTTTCAGTTGCTGCGCCACCTTATCCGCTTCGTCCCGAAGTTGCCCCAACAGGCCGCCTTCGCACTGTACAACTACATCATTGGATACATCATGTTCTATGTGAGATCGCCGCATGAAGACGGACAGATGTTGATAGGCACTGCTCTCTCTGTTTTATGGATGGTAAGCTTCTTTTTCAGGTCTCCCGAAATCCAACTTTGGACACAATTGGGCCTCCCTTAAATTTCACCCGTTTCATTGATTACTGGAGATTCCCGTCTAAAGCCTGCAGTTCTTGCTACATTCCTAGCATAGTCCCACTATGTGGAGATTGCAAAAGTATTCTGTTTCTTCCTTTATCTGTGTGGTGGCCAGTTAAATCACAATATTATTTGTGTTTGTCCATGTTTTCGTTCCAAACAGTAGTTATTGGTGTAGTATGTATATAGCATATTTGTTGTTCATCACTTGTTCAGAGTTGTCCAGATATTTTCTTGTTTTTAAGGACTTGGCTAAGTTCGGCCTATCCCAATTTCAACTTTTTCGGGTTTTTTAAATCATTTAAAACTTGAATTTTATGAAGCTAGCGAATACACTCGCAAATCAATGAAATGTGAACTATGTATATCAAGATTTAAGAAACATTTAGGAAAAAACCAAGATAACCAGATCCTCAATTTTTTTGTTGATTTCCAGGTTGTTCACAGTGTCCATGGAATCATGTTCAAAGATTTAAAACAGATATTAAGGAAAGAACAATGCGATGCTTCCATTCTGTTGACTGCAAATGTTCCGTCTGCCAAGAAAATTATTGTTCACGGTCCCCAAGGTATGTAGGCAATGTACCTTCTTATTCAAGTCATGAAAAGGTGTATTTGGCTCCTCCTGGCTCCTGTCAAATAGATATTTCTTATCCAAATTTTGGGAACATTCCAATTATTTCTTGTAAGATTATAATTTTTTAATGTTTCAGATCGTGATGAGGGTGGAATTCCATCCCAGTTTCCTGTTCAAGAGGACACACAATTTTGCCAAATTCTGAGAGAATCTCTGGACTTCTTTGGTATCGATGAACACCAGCAAAAGGAATTCTTTCTTATTGACTACAAAACGCGTAAGTTCTTGTCATTAAACTTTTCATTGTGTGTATCATCAATATATTTGGATAGTCACCAAATTTCGAGTCAATTCCTTTAACATTAAGCCATGAGACATTCAGGTGGTTCTGATGGTGACCTCGATGGAAACAGAAGGGTATTCAAGGCTGTATGAAGTCTTTTAAAAATTTAGTCCACTAAAATAGTTTTTCAATAAACTAAACAAAATGAGCTCATTTAGGTAGATTTAAAACGGTTTTAATTTCCAATAAAATATTATAATACATCCTAAATATAATAAAGAATTATTTTAAATGTGTAAAATGCATATTATTAGCCTAATGAGTTTGTCATAACAAATTATCATCTTAAGATATTATGTATATTGTATTATCTTGTATTGACGATTGCAGACCAAATTCACAACCCTCTCCGGTATGTCCGAGACATGTATTTCTTCAAGCGCTCCCAGTACCCTCAGCTGCAGTTGGTTCACATGAGGGTGAGCAGTGCAAGGGCGGCTCTGCAAAGGCAGGAACTATTGCACAAGTTTCTGGAGATTGGCAAGGTCCACCTCACGTGGGCTATTCTGAAGAATGTTGACATGGTAGGAACATTACGTGTATAGCTACCCAGATGAATTTGTGTGCGATATGTCTCAGTAATATGAATTATTTTATCATAATAAACTATGTTTCTTTTATAGGTTGTCCAAAGAGTAGTATTCCTCCATGAAGAACTGATGAAGCTTCCATCATTCCCAAGAAAGGCTTTGGAATGTGATCTGGATCTCTACGAAGGAGGAGAGCTTGGGGAACAACTTTTGGGTCTTGATGTTCTTCATAAATTTATGTGAGTCTTTTTAAAGTGGCTTAAATGTAAGTACTTATGTACTTTTCATGTTTTGGAATTATTGTATACTTACAGTACTTTTCCATGTTACAGGTGGGTGCGACTCATTGCTAGAATGTTTGAGGCCATGGCAGGGAATTTCGCCTACTCAGGAGACATCCACCTGTTTTTAAATGTCCTGAATGGAGCAGTTATTCTCCACAGTGAAGATTCTTGCATCCTCCGATATGTCATGGCAACGTACATCAATGCAGCTTTCAATTTCAAGAACATTTTCTCCACAAATGGGTGAGTTGAAAGTACTATTATCCTATTATAACCCTGCTGCTGATTGTCTGTCATACATCAGTGTCGCCCAAACCTCTAACGGTGTTGGACGCGAGTGAGCGCCGTAAGCGGTGAATAAATAAAATAACACCTTCAATCCAAGACAAATTATATAAATACATAAATTTACGGAAAATATATTTTTTTAACCTGAAAAAATGGAGAAAGCGGTTGATCCGCATGCCTTCATAACAAAGGCGAAACAAAACATAAGTGACTTACATACAATCATGGAAGAAAATAAACTTACCAAAGAAACCAAATCAAAAATGATGAAAGAAATAAATAACATCATGGAAATGATATCGCACATGGCAATAGAATTAGCTAAATTACAAGAAAAGTGTGATATTCAAGAAAAAAACCAAGCACAAAAATACCCATTTTCATACTCTTCTGCAGTAAAAAACTTAATATCAAAAACGCAAGAAAAACGATTTCCTATAATAATTAAAAGCTTAAAAGAAGAAGACACTGAAAAATTAAAAGAGAAAATACAAAAGATTAAAATATCGCAGTTGGGAATTCGAGTATGCGAAATTAAAAAAACAAAAAAAAACCTTATAATAACATGCCCAGAAAAAGAAGACGCAAAAAAATTAAAAGATAAGATAAATGAAGTCGACAAAACCATAATAGCGGAGGTACTTCTGAAAACGGATCCATGCGTAATATTCAAAGGTCTTGACAAAGACTATACCGAAAAAGAATTCTTAGAAGACATCATTGAACAAAACAACGACATCAAAATGATATGTGAAAAATACCAAGACAAAGAAATATTACAAGTTAAGGCCATCATTACAAACAAAAAAACTAACAGCAAAAACTTAATACTACAAACAAATCCCGAAATGAGACTACATCTTGTTAATAAAAAAAAAATTCATCTAGGATTCATGAGAATCTATGTAGAAGACTGCAGTCCTCTTACCCAATGTTTCCACTGTCAAAGATTTGGACACACAGCACAAAAATGCTACAATAGAATGAATAAACCAACATGCAAGCACTGTTCAGAAGATCATCCCATCTCCGAGTGTAAATCCCTGGAACTGCCACCCAAATGCGCTAACTGCAACTCAGCTAACAAGAAGAAAGAAATAAACTCCTTGAACAGTAAAATGAATGAAGTAGACCACCGAACAAACAGCGAAACATGTAAGTTCCGATCTTACATGCTTAAATTAGCCAAAGAAAGAATTAACTACGACATTGAATAAAAACCTTATAAATAATTTTGTAAAATACAACCGAAAATGCATTAAATGGATGATTTCTTAAGTAACGAATTAGAGTTAAATATTAAAATTCAAGAATATGAATGTATATGTACCGATTCGTGTAACAAAATTATTTCTAAAAACATCAATGATATAATTATTATGCACATAAACATCCGTAGCGTTCAAAAAAATTTAGATGAATTAATTCTAAAAATAAATAATTTAATTAAAAAACCGGACTTTATAGTGTTAACCGAAACATTTACGAACGCTGAGTCACCGTCTTACCACTTACCTTAGTACAACTATATTTCTACCAAAGTAGACATCAATAAAAATTCGGGAATAATAATATTTGCAAGCAATAAATTTAGTATTGTTAACATATTAGAACATCCAATACACTTAGTAAACTGCATCGAAGTACATTTCAAACTCGGCAAATCCATATACCATCTAATAGCTATCTATAGAACGCATGGCTCGAGTATTATTACATTTATTAATGACCTCAAATACATATTATTAAAATTAAAAAATAAACTTTGCTTCGTCGTAGGAGATTTTAACGTTAATATTAATGAAAAAATAGAAAATAATAACAAAAATGAATACATCAATTGTATGACTGAACAAAATTTTATATCTTGCATAAATAAAAATACTAGGGAAATAAAAGAACATACTCCATCTTGTTTAGACCACATTTGGACAAATATAAACATTAAAGATCTTCACAAAATAAAATCAATTGTTTGGAAAACTAACATAACTGATCATCACTCATGCTTACTTCTGTATAATAATAATATTAAACATAAAAAACATAATTTATTAACCAAAAAATCAACAATAGATATGACTATTCTCTCTGAAAAATTAAAAAAGGAAGATTGGAATAATGTTTTAAACAGTGATGATACTGAAATTTGTTCGACTAACTTCGAAAATATTATGTCACAACACATTAAAAATTCGACAACTGAGATAACAACACACATAAAATCAAAATTAAGATGTTTAAAACCTTGGATTACCAAAGGACTTATTATATCTATCAGAAATAAAGAAAAACTTTACAAAATAACTTTAAAAAATCCCCAAGATGAAAAGCATATATTTTCTATAAAAAATATAAAAATAAATTAACATCTTATATTAAAAAAAGTAAAGAAGAGTATTTTAAAAATAAAATATTATCTTCAGAAAATAACCATAAACAAATGTGGAAAACTGTTAATTTCGCCATAGAAAATACAAAAAAAACACAAAACATTAAGTACATTGAACATGATAAAAAAATTATAGATGCCAATATACAGCCTAAACAATGTGCAAACATATTTAATTCCTTCTTTGCAAATGTTGGGAAAAATCTTGCGAAAAATATTCATAAGCCTTCAAACCAAGAAAACCATAAAAATAAAAATATACAGAAACGTAATATACTTTCAATGTTTGAAACAACAACAGAATGTGAAATCTCGAAAATAATAGAAAATATGAAAGGAGGTTCGTCCCCCGGTTTTGATTCTATTACGACACACATGTTAAAAACTATGAAACCTCACTTAATAAAACCTATCACTCATTTAATAAACTTAAGTTTAACAAATGGAATTTTTCCAATGAACTACAAAACCACAATAATCTCACCTATTTACAAATCTGGAGATCCACATCAAGCAACGAATTATCGCCCAATATGTCTAATTTCTAATATAGGAAAGATCTTTGAAAAAATAGTTAAAAAACAATTGGTAAATTTTCTAGATAATAATAAAATATTACACAAAAACCAGTTTGGCTTTATAAAATCACTCAGCACACAAGATGCTATTGCTAACGTAACTTCATACATTTACGAATCACTAGATAAAAGTAAAAAATGTGCGGGTATATTTATTGACCTTAGAAAGGCATTCGATAGCATATCCCATGAGATGCTATTAAAAAATTTGAATAATATCGGCATAAAAGTCAACGCGATTAAATGGATCACCGACTACTTAAAAAACCGTCCTCAATTAGTAAAAATCAATGGTGTTAATAGTGATCAAGAGATTACAAGCTTTGGAATCCCCCAAGGTACAGTGCTTGGACCAATTCTATTTACTATATATGTAAACGATATTTTTTTTCAACCTTTACACGGTCAAATTACGTCATACGCCGATGATACAGTATTAATAATAAGTGATAAGACTTGGGAAAATGTAGAATTAAAGGCCACGGAAGACATCAACACGCTCAAGAATTTTTTCGACACTAATTTACTGTCACTTAATAATGAAAAGACATTTGTAATTCCATTTGCAATCCATACAAATGATACTCCTAAAAATTTTAACATTGTCATACATAATAATACTAAAATTCACAGCCAAAACTATTGCAAATCAAACTGTACAGTACTAAAAACAACAAATAAAATTAAATATCTAGGAGTAATTATTGATAAAAATCTGAAATGGAAAGAACAAATATGTCAAGTAGTAAACAAAATTAGAAAATTAATATATATATTTTTAAGAATTAGAAACTTTCTGTCGATAAAAAATCTATATTTAATTTACTATGCCTTAGTTCAATCCACTTTACAATACGCTATTATTAGTTGGGGATCCGCGTATAAATGTAACCTTCTTCCAATTGAAATTATACAAAGAACAATTATTAAAATTATATTAAAAAAATCCTTTGACTACCCAACAGAACGCCTGTTTGAAGAATTTCAAGTACCTACATTTAAAGACCTATATATTAAAAACTCATTAATCCAAATTATAAAAGAAAAAGATAAATATCAATTTTTAAATGAAAACAGAACGCGACTTAGACATGTTTTTCTATGCCCAAAACTAAATACGTCTTTTGCACAACATAATTATACTTACCAGGGAAGAACTTTTTTCAATCGTTTACCAGAAGAAATCAGAAGCATTAATGATAAAACCCGAATACTGCTCTCTGTCAAGAGACACTTTAAAAATATTCTGAAAAAAAAACTACTGTCACTTAATTAATCTCACAAATATCCTTAGTTTTCCATAGCTTCCTTTCTTTTTAAAAATTTAATAAATTAATATATTATCCTTCACTACTTTCCAAAGATATATTACAGCAAACATACATTTATGTACAATGAATTATTTAAGTACTAACTAATAACAACATTTATGTACACTCCCCTTCCATACACAAGCAAATGCTTTCAATGGAAGAGTAGTAAAAAACCAATGATGTAAAATGAATTATGTCCCATGTAAAACATATTATTAAAAATAAAAAATAATTATAAAAAAAAAATAAAAAAATATTTTCATTCAATGCTTTATGTCTAAGGATATTGTGTTCACATCCAACACTTCTTTGTCTTTGTGCTTGTGTCTAACAAGGTTTATTATAGAGATGCCTCTTCGGTGGTGGCAGTTGTATACCCATGAAAAATCATGAGATATTACATTAATATATTTTTTAAACATATTATGAGATTTGAATACTACTCTTCCATGAAAGCGTTAGCTTGTGGTTTGGTATGTTATATAGTAATTATAATTGTAAGATTTGTTCAAAAAACAAATGTTGTAATAAGTATATATTTCAAATATAGAATAGACATTAAAATTAATATAGGTAGGTACTTTATCGCTCATCAGAATTCTTCACACAATCAATTAAAAAATTTAAAATTACACTTATATTCAAAGCAAATCTGAGTTCATTGAACCAGAGTTATACAGAAACACAGCCGAAATTAGTTTATTTGATTGATTATAAGAAACCAGGGATTTTTGTTTAGAGTGGGTTGAATACATTTCGATTCTAAGGAGAATCTCACTTACTCGTTACTTATTTGTTATGTTGAGACCACGTTTCATAAATAATATCAATTAGCATTTCATTAAAGACGATCTACATGATTATGAAATTTATTTTTTTGTCCACAGGTATTTGCTGATCATGCCCACTCTTCTTCAAATCTATTCAAACCACCAGACCAATAAGCTGGTGACGACAACCATAGAATATGCGGTGAAACAGTTCTACCTCATGAACAGGAAACCTTTTATCCTGCAGATGTTTGGCTCAGTGTCGGCGATTCTTGATACTGATGAAGAAGGTGCCTATGGAGATGCCCACAAGGTAAACTTTCTCTTTTACTAAATCTACATTTATCAGACCTATCTCAAAACGAAACGTTAATAAGTCTGTAAATAAATATCTTGTTTTTTTTTAAGTGATATATCAGTGCTCCTTATTTGTACTGTGTACTTGCGCCTAGATGACTGTTAAGCTTAACGACAGATCAAACAACTGTCTGTTAACGGTCCGTTACAATATTTGAAGATACCAAAATGTTAACAAATTCAAAGTGTTGACAATTTCAAATGTGACAGGGAGTTAAAAACAACAGGTCTGGAATACACTCTTAAGTATCGCCCTTCCAGAAACATTGTTTGGAATGAATCTATCCATGTTTGGTGATCATATATGAATATCCACGTACTTCCCAACATTCCTGTCCCCCATCTCCTGCCCTTCCCCATAACCTTAAGCCTCACAACGTACCCCTATTGGAAATAGATGCCATAGTTCCAGATAGTTGGGACTTTTGTGCTACATTCACATTTCGTTCTGCAAGAAATCACTAAAAGTCTTATTTATTTTTAGGTTCAATCCAGTTGCCTGTTTAATCTTCTGCTAAGTCTGGAGACCCCATCTCCAGATCCGCTGAACATCGCAGAGCTGGTGAAGGAAGAAAAACCGCTAAAGGCCATAGACTTCTGTTATCATGATGAGAACGAGATGGTCACTGTCCTAGACTGCATCAGCCTGTGTGTGATGGTCGTCTCATATTCCGCTGAGAGTGTCAGGGGATATCAAATGCTTGTAAGATTTTTTTTTCTCACAATCTTAAAAGTTTTCGAAATTGCTTTCTCTAATCAATGTAACTTATCCAGAGTTTAATCCCCACAATATGGAACAAAATAATATTATGTACTTATATGTGGTTTTGGATCAAAATATGATCATTGTTTCAAATGAAAACTGTTTGACTTTTTAGATAATCCTAGAAGCTATCCTTCCTTGTTATGTGAAACAAATTCAGTCTCCTTCATACAACAGAGAAGGCAAAACGGAGAAGGAAATTATATTACAATTGGCCTCTGCTATCAGAACACTGGTCAACAACTGTGAAGGGCTGTCCAAGTGAGTGTCCTATAAAATATCATTATAATCATATTAATCGTAGGGAAGTAAATTGGTTGAGTTATGTGGAATCTTTATGAGTGCATGCCTACAGAGTTAGTAATTTTAAATAAATCATTTTGTAATGGTTAAATCGATACCTACTTCGAAGCTCCATAGCTCGTGTTTGAAATTATGTTGCATGCTGAAACTAATTTTATTTCCAGACAGAAAAAAGCAAAATAAATGAGTTTGTAGCTATATATACCTACTAATATTACAGAGAAGGAATATTTATGGTACCGATATTGTCTATTCTAGATCATACAATGGCCCTTATCGCTCATCTCCTGAGCACAAGGGATCCTCTCAACGGAACTTCAGCCGAGGTCCTTACTCTCCCGGGTTTGACTTTGATGATGAGTCCCACTCCAAATATGTCAGCGACCATTCCCGGGCCCACCCACCGAACGACACCACTAATGAAGATTCTGAGGTTAGTTTACAAACCTTGCAAGAACTAACCTACCCCTAATATCAAATAACCAAACAAATCATCGCTGAAAATCTTCTTTTAACCACTTAATGCTTTTGAAAGAGCGGTGTTCGCGGACGGCGCGTGTATCGTACCGCGACAACCCGAACACTGCTCGCGTCTTTTGACTTGTTTGCGTTTTACAAGATAAACAAACGAACTGCGCTCACCAGATTTATTTATTGTTTTTATTTTTTACTATAGTTAGTCTTGTTTTATTTTTTTGAATATGGTTAAGTTTTTTAATATTTTTTATTGCTTCTGTTTTGTTTTTTTTTGAACTGGTCAATTTTAAATTATGTTAACTCTTTATAAAAAATAAAATAACCTGATGTTTTTAGTTTCATTTTTGTTGAAAAAAACCGAGTATTAAGTGGTTAAACTAACCTATCCTATGTTCCACTGTACTAATGCATGAGAGGTCGTTTGGCAATGGATAATAACAAACAACCCACATCAACAAATCCCTTCCTACGGCACCTTCTTTATCTTGCCTCATAACGAGGTGTCATAATATACAAATAATAACTATCATCGGAATATAAAGCTTATTACAAAAGTTAATAATATGAATATAATGTGTTTTTTAAATACATTATTTCTAGGTGGTTCGAGCGGAATATAGGCGCCCCCGAGATGTTCTGCTCTCTCTGGTGGGGGAGTTCATTAATCGGTGTAACCTCCGTCTGCCGGAGATAGCCAAGAAGTACCCGCAAGACTCCAAACCTGTGGAACTCTTGGACACAAGATCTCATGTTGTGAGTTCACATTTTACAGACATCATTACACACATTCATGTACATTACACAGCAGATACATCTGACTTGATTGGGGACACTACAAGGCTGTCTGAAAATATGAAGATGATGGAGGAAGAATAGATAATATACGCTAAAAGTGCCTTCAATGTAGATTTTAATGGAAACCAATGTCACTACTGACTTAATATCTTTTCGTTCTAGCCTATTTAGCAAGTGTTCTTTCTGCACTTGACTTTATGTGTAATAGTCATCATTCTTTATCATCAACACAGAAGTGCTATGAAGTCATTCCACTGATAGTTCCAATGTATCCACTCTATCTTTCTTATAATTAACGTAAGTAATCGAAAGAATGGTTAAAATGGAGAACCAAAAGCGGCAAAACCAAAAAAATAATAAAACATTGTAACGTCAAAGAATTGTGCAAGTTTGGATTGCCAGGGTAGTGCCTGATTATTGTTTTGTCAAGAGTTTTTTCAGGTGGCTGCCCTGCGATCGGTTTGACGGGACGAGAAAAAAAAAAGAACGCGGGGTAGTTAGATCGGGGACAATACGCGAGATGACGATTCCGCGGTGCGCGTGGTTTTTGGGCGAGAAAGAAGTGATATCGAAAATAATGAAAAAGATCGCGCGGATACCTTGAAGTTATTATACGGAGACTTTCCGTTTAAATTTACAAAACATAAAACCAACGTTTCGACTCCTGTGTGAGATCGGCCTGTGCTTGTTCGAGTGTTGTGGCATGAAGAGATGGAAATATACAATCGTTTGTTTGAAAGTAAAAATGGTTTTATTTGTGAGTGGTTTTGAGGGGTAATTCCTTGGAGACTGCACAGGATTGCCAAGCATGCCGTCGAGGTGACGCAAAGATGAAGCATCATTGTCCCTTTAAACGTTCAATGGATGATGATTGAGGATGGCTTCGCGCACTCTTTCGCACTCTATCCCACGAATCTCTACCCGGCGCAATCTGCTCACCGCTGGCGGACTCTCCAAACACCTTCAAACATGATCAAGGTTCTTCAATGTTTTTATACATTATATCTCCTTGCCTTAGCCCCATAATAGCCCTGGTGATTGACAAGGGTCCATGCTCATCAGACGGGACATCAGACGGGACATCAGACGTGACAACATAGCTAAGAATATTAGGCTTTAGTACCAATTGCTTACTTTTGAGGATAATTACCATTATATTAGAGATAGGATACCTTCATACCTTTATTTTGTAAGTGACAGTGAAATGCAACGAGCTTGCGGCCAACAAGTTTTATTTTGTAAGTGACAGTGAAATGAAACGAGCTTGCGGCTAACTAGGTTTATTTTGTAAGTGACAGTGAAATGCAACGAGCTTGCGGCTAACAAGGTTTATTTTGTAAGTGATAGTGAAATGCAACGAGATTGCGGCTAACAAAGTTTATTTTTTAAGTGACAGTGAAATGCAACAGTAATAAGTATTATTTTTTTATGTATTGTATTTTCGGGGTGGGCTCCTACAAGATTTCTCATTCTAACATTCTTAACATTTGAGGAGATAGGTATACAAAAAAGTTTTAAGGTTATTTTAAGAGCAATTAAATATATCCATAGTTTTTCAGTCAATAGCCGTTCTAATCCCAGACAATTACTAAGATATTGCAATATGTACTTTAACCATGTATAATTTAATATACCTTATCACTTGTGTCATATTGTACTGTGTGTGCCTAAATAAATAAACAGCATCATTCTTCTTATCATGCTATGCTGAGCTAGAACATCTGTACTACCGTGTGGTATCTTGAACAAGTTGCTGCGACTATTACGGCTGAAGTTTCAGGCACATTTAAGCCATAGCATTCTAAGAGGAATGGGCTATCGATAGAGTTATGCTAGAGTTATTTTACTACTTATTGCACGGTTTGCAGAATGTCTCGTTTCTAGATTAAATCTATTTATTGCCTCAAGTAACTCCATATCGAGCATGAATCTCGGATAAGTTTCATGCGTCCACATAAAATAAATAAATAGCATCATAAGAATTTTTTTCTTGATTTGTTCCAATATATTTAATTTGGTGCCGAGTCCATACACCACTAGCGTGTATTCCAGCTTACTTTTTTTACTGCCACACTTATTTATGTTATTATTTATAATTATTCAGTAGTCAGCTACGCTTTCGATAAATCAAAGTGTACTTCCACAGAGACTAGCAGACATAGCGCATTCTCTGCTGAAGGTGTCTCCTTACGACCCTGAATCTATGGCCTGCCGCGGGCTGCAGCGCTACATGTCCTTCATCCTGTCCTCCACCGAGTGGTCCAACGACGCAATGCGCCCTGCCCTCACCACCATACTGCGCCGCCTGGACAAGCTCTTCCTGAAGATATCCAAGAAACCCAGCATCAGGGTAGGCTAATACATAATTTATTTATTTTTTAAATCAATTGAAAGGTACACCTCTCCAGCAGGACTCTCTCGACCCAACATCTGACACCGGAGTTGGAGGGATGGATTGACAAACTGACTCCCAGATTCCTACCCACCTCTCATGCTTTTGCTTTCTCAGACTTCCTCTCCTTCTGCCCTTCTTCCCCTCAAGGTGAGACTTTGGCACCATAGAAAATTATTTGGGGTTTCTTCATCCTCTTCATTCTGCAGCTATGAATGTTTCTCCTGTGGTATTGTCTCTTCTGTTAATAGTTCTACCAGCTCTCTCGGTGAGTATCCATTCAGAGCAAGTAGTTGAAAACTGGTCATTTTGAGTTTGGGATGTTTACAAGCACTTTTATGAGATCAAGCAGTTCACGAAATAGGCGAATAATTTTGGCATTTCTAAAATACCAACCATATAAATAATCTGAACTCCAGAAATCAACATTACTGGTTTAATGCATTGAAATATGTTAACATTTTCAGAGGAATACCGACTGGGATGCAGCATCTGGCCTTCTGAAGGGAATATACGAGACAATGGTTAAGTGCTCATACATCGTTCACTGGCAACATGTCAAAACTCTACTAAACACTTGTCAGGTTAGTATATTTTCCCACAATAATACTAGCTAAAAGATTGGTTGCAACCTCATCCTCTGTTACATAAAGCCTAGTACTCCCATTCATTCCTTCTCAACGGTTTTAGTCGATATCGAGTAAGTATCCCCGTGTGGATGGCAAAACTCATGGCTCGATGGCTTGGTTCAAGCCGGCTCTAACTCCTAACTTCTTTCGTAGTCACTAGCTTCGTGTCATCCAGCCGAGCTCAAACTGTTCGGCATACACTAAATATCGAATCAATCTTATTGAGTAAAACCGTGTGTGTGAACATTACCTCGAGCCTCGATCGAGTAAATCCGATGAGTAAGAACGATTGTGCGTACTAGGCTTAAACGATGCATATAAAAAAGCCAGGTTACAATGGAGCTCTCAGTGAAAGAATCATATTATATTGATTTATCGGTATGATTCCAGTCTCTAATAGTCTCGGACAGTGGCTGCCTAGAGGGGTGCTCCTCTGCCACAGCTGCTCTCATGGCGCAACCGCCCCCACCCCACTTCTGCAGCACCGTGGTCCGCCTCATTGCACTGCAGATACTCAACACTGGGGTAACTATTTAATGTTCTAATCCAAGTGGTAGTATTTGTCTAATGGTGCTAATCTTACCTCGGTTGTTTACTTAACTGTTTACCAGACTGTTGTCAGAACAAATAACAATATAAAGACATTGCATTTTTTACATTTTTTAACTAGAATTATGATATGTTTCCAGGAAACATATTCTCTGGAACAAATTTGCGGAGGAAGCTCATCGTTCCCCACCCAAGAGAAAGCGGAGAATATTCTGATGAACCTGTTCATGCCACTATGTCTGAGGGTTGGAAGCGGACGAAAAGGTTTGAAATCACTATCTCTGAAATTCGTAATGTATATATGTAATCATTAGCTACAAACTAGCACTTTGCAACTAGCAGCATTGATCCCACATGCATCGGAGCACCGACAAAGATAACAAATCCATTCCTATAGTTCCTTCTTCAACCCTGATTAAAACTGTTTTTCTGTTCCCAGATATCCCCCGCATGCGCCAGTCAGACATATCGTTTGCCCTGACGGCGGTTCTGCAGGCCATGTCCCCGGGAGCGGCCCTGGGCCCTGGTCCCCCGGGTGGGGACATCAGGGCCCCCTCATTGACATTCTCAGCCGCAGGACGGGATGCTAAGAGAGCTGTACGCATTCCTGTGTCATTATACAGAGTGGCTTTTCTGGGTAACGACTAGATAATCATTTGATAACATTGAAATTAAATTGGTATCCAAAAAAGGCTTTTCAAATGTATTGATTTTAGAGAAATGACTATGAAAATGAAGATCAAAATGAGACCCATTCCAAGAAGTAATTAACTATGATAAAATTTAATAAATTATGTTTCTCTAATCTTCTGCACGTTTTTGAAACTTAAGACACTAAAATATGCGTTGACATAGAAGATAGAAACAACATTTGAAATGTTAATTTATAGGCCTTACCCTCACTGACCGTTGACAAGTGGACAAATATGGTGGAAAAATAATGGTATTCCAAAACCATAATATCTTTAAATCTATGCTCTTTCATTTAGTATTTGAACATGAAAAAGCTTGGGGTGCAACAATGCACACCACATGAAGTTCTGCCTTCTCGGGTACTGCATTGCCTCCTCCGTGTTTACGTAAGGTCGAGTTCATGGATTTGCAACTCTACTAAGAGCAAGGGTGGAAGGCATGAGGGAAAGGATCACCTTATCCACAAATATCCTCATCGTGGAGAAGTTAATCCTTCAAGATTGAGTATTGAAGAATATTGAAGAAAGATATTGGCCCGAACAATCTTCAATCTGATGAACTAATAATGTATAGAATTGCTCAATCATTTTTTAAAAGTTTTTTTTTACTTTTTATTTATTTGTATTGTGTATTTTTTATTTTATTTTTTTATTTTTTATTTATTGCACAACAGATAGATTATCCAATTACTGTACAATTCTCAATTTGACAATCTTAACACCTATGAAGATAATTAATATACAAAAAAAACTTTAGGCTATTTAAAGAAGAATTATATATATCTAGTGCTTCTGAGATTTCATTCAATAGCACCATTCCTCTTGTCATGCTATGTTGTGCTAGAATATCTGTTCTGCCGTATGGTATTTTGAATAAGTCGTGTCGACGACTACGGCTGAAGTTTTCGGGCACGTATAAACCATAGCATTCCAAGAGGAACGGGCTATCAATATAGTTATGGATTATGTTAAAACTAAGTATTGCAAGATTTGCATGACGTCTAGTTTCCAAGCTAAATCTATTTGTTGCCTCAAGTAAGTCCACATGGTGCATGAACCTTGGATAAGTTCCACGCATCCGCATATAGACATACCTGAGGAATTTTTTCTGGATTTGTTCCAGCATATTAATATACTTAGTTTGGTGCGGAGTCCACACACCACTAGCATACTCCAGCTTACTTCGTATGACGCCATCAAACATGGCTATCATTGCATCTGGGTCGTGAAATTGTTTACATGTTCTGGTGATAAACCCCAGGAGTTTGTAGCATGCTGTAGTAAGTCGTGATATGTGGTCCGAGAATGTTAGTTTGGGATCAAAGACGATACCGAGATCTTTATAGCTATTGACTCGGCATAATTTTTTCTCTTTAATGGTGTAATCAAAAACTACGGGCTTCTGAGAGCGGGTATATGTCATTGTTACGCATTTTTTTATATTAAATTCTAATTTGTTTTTATCTGACTATTCTGCTATAGCATCAAGGTCAGATTGCATTTTTAAGCAGTCTTCGTAAAATATTATTTCCATCAAAAGTTTGAGATCATCCGCAAATAAAAGACATCTGCTATATTTTACACAGACCTGGATGTCGTCTATAAGTATTAGGAACAACAGAGGACCAAGGTTTGACCCTTGGGGAATACCTGACAAGGCGGGGAATTGTTTAGATTCCTGTCCATTTATTGATACATATTGTCTTCTGGATTTTAGATATGACGCGAAGAAGATAAGTGTCAGATGATCGAAGCCAAGTTTAAACATTTTAAGTAATAAAATATCATGATCAACTCGATCAAAAGCCTTGACAAAATCCGTAAACACTACATCGGTTTGGTGTCTCGAGTCCAGTCCGACGGCCACCAATCGCGAAAATGTTAACAAATTTGATACCGTGGATTTTCTTGGCATGAAACCGTGTTGGTTTTCTCCTAGAAACGGCATAATTTGGTGATGTAATTTCTTATAAATAATCATTTCAAATATTTTGGGTATACATAGTTGACAGAATGGCAACAGGTCTGTAATTCTTAATATCAGCCTTGTCTCCAGCTTTGAAAATTGGGCTCACACGCGTGAGTTTCCAGGAATGGGGGAAACAACCAGTAGAAATGCTTAGATTATATATATAACTCAGTGGATGACTTATGATTTTTGACATATAAGCAATTGTATTAGGGGGTATTCCGTCTGGGCCTGCCGCCTTATCGAGCTTTAAAGTCCGAGTACAGGCATCTACTTCCTATGCACAGGTTAGCCCAAGACTGATTTTTCCGATATTCCAGGGCTCCTCTGTTCGAGTAAAGTCTAGATTTAGTAGAGGGGCTGTCTGGCTGTACACTGATTTGAAATAGTCAGCAAATTTTTGGCTAACTATTTCGGGATCGGAAATAGTCGCCGTTCCGTCGCTTAAGTTTATTTGGGTATGAGGATTTGCTTTTTGAGATATAAAATCCCAAAAATATTTGACATCATCTTTGATCCCAAACTGAACTTTTTCTAAATATTGGCGTTTTGCAATTGCAATATATTTTTTAAGCTCGGATCGCATCGCAGAAAATAACAAGTAATCTGAGTGATCCCCACGCAGTTTGTACCTTCTTCGATGCGATTCTTTGCTTTTTAATTTATCTATAATTGTTTTAGAGAACCACGCTGGATAATTAACATTTTTACATACATATTTTCTAGTAGGGATACAAATTTCAAAAACACTGAATAAAACATTGTTTAAGTACTTGACTGCGTCATTTGCATCCGATATCGTGTATAGGTAGTTCCAGTTGAATTCTGAGAGTATGTCATTTATTAACGGCATGTTTGCTCGTTTGTACTGGAACTGATGGTTGTAGGTAGATAGTGCCGGGCGTTTAGTACTATTTCGCAACTGACGTCGGTTGCACTTTGTCCTGAATAACTTCATAAGAATTGATAAGGTCAGATGAAATTTATCTTCAAGGACCAAGGGTTCATCACATCGACTGACGTCACATCTATTTGTGTTACTCAATACTAAATCAAGCATATTGCCAAAATGATTTTTTATCACATTTTGTTGTTTAAGATCATTAGAATTCAAAAAATATAAATGCTCTAACATAACCTCATCGGATTTGTTAGTGAAATTGAAGTCGCCCATTATAATGACGTTTCTATCCTTTAATATTTTCGATTGATATTCTTGATCAATATAATCGTAGAATTTTATTCGATTCTCTGAATCATCCGTGCAATAGAAATATACAACACATATGTACGCTGTAAATTTATTTTTTGTCACCTTTAGCCAGATGTGTTCGCCTTCCGTTTCTAGGATTTGCATTCTCTGGGACGTTAGTGTATTATTAACCGCTATGCATACACCGCCTCCGCGTGCATCGTTATCTCTGTCCCGCCTGTAGACTGTATAGCGCTTGTCGAATAATTCCGAGTCGAAGACAGAGGAGGTGAACCATGTTTCCGTCAGGCAGATAATTTCGTAGTTTTGTAGTAGTAAATTCCTCGAAAATTCTTCCGTCTTGGTATTTAGTCCACCAACATTTTGGTAAAGTATATCTAAGCTTGCCATTTAATTAGATACGTTCCTTATTAGCTGCTTGTAAAAATTTATATTTACTTACAGCAATACCTGTTGGCCAGACTGATGGGTTAAGAAAGATTTCTCGGTTCTCTTCCGGGACGCCTATCTTAAATGAGCTGTAGTTTCCTCGAGCGTTTAATTTAACTACCTCAAATTCGGTAGAGACTATCGTTTTTAGGTATTCCTCTATAACTGGCACCTCTGTTCCCGCGGTAAATCGCCACGCGTGAATATAGAACTTACGAGCTACGGCTCGTAATGTTGAATCCGTTTTGGTACCCGTAATGATGGGAAGACGTTTACGCGGCTTACGTTTAATTGTCTGCCACTCAGCGTTGTGAGCGTCGTTAGTGCGATTTTCCTCACTCACTTTAGAAGTAGAAGTAGAAGTAGAAGTAGAAGTTGAAGTAGAAGTAGAAGTGTGGGGCTCCTCGCTGATCAAGATTTTTTCAGGCTTATTTTTCAATTTGCCTGTGGTCACCGGTACCTTACCCTTTTCCTGGAACGGTCCTGACTTTGCAGAGCTGCCGGTGTTTGTGGGGCACGGTTCACTGGTTGTTGGTCCCTGGCTAGGTTCGGTTCGCCTGTCTGCTTCGTACTTCAGCGTTATAGCTTCTAGTTGAATAATTTTGGCGCACAATTTAGTAATGGTGCCGCCTTGTTTAGAAATGAGTGAATTCTGCTCACCGATTGTATCCTGGAGTTTAACAATTATTGCAGCCAAGTACTCCACCTTATCTGTCATATTATTGACTGCTTGGCTCACTGTTTCCCAGGCTTTGGTTGATCTTGTTGCCATGGTTAATATGGAGCACAGGTTATTACGTCCGTACGACAAGATGTCACATTGAGTATCAAACCAATACACATAAATATTTTTTCCACTTAATCATAACAACGTAAACACCTCATCACAGGTTCTCCCAGTGAGGTGTTCTCCCATGACATTATCTATTATCTCTCATGACACTATGAACCTATTCATTTTTTGTTTATATTTTTATTTATTATAATTTTTATTATTACATATATGTTCTTACTCGTATAGTGGAACCTGTCATAATGAGCATCTCCTATAACGAGCAAAACAGATGATGAAAAAAATGGTCCCTTAACGAGCGACATTTCGCATAACGAGTGACACAGAAAGAGCAAGTCCCATGTTCATGTCACTCACTTCTGACCCGGGACTTCCGCGCCAGTGCGTCAGTCTTCGGTTAGCACTCGTTCCGCTAGCACATTAGTGTCACATTTGATCACATATTTTTCCAAACTTGTGTTCAGACATTATTTGTGTTTTTTGTGCAAATTTTAATAACCCTTGCAAAAGTGACACTGAAGAAAAGACCAAAAGAAGACAGCCATAAGAGAATGAAAGTAACTGTAGAAATAAAACGTTAAATCATTAAAAAGCGAGAACAAGGTATGAGCGTGGCTGATCTAGCGAGCACATTCAATTGATCTACATCAACAAATTGCACTATCCCCAAGAATAAGGATAAAATTTAGAAGATAGATGCAACACCACTCCATTATTCCAGCCAATGGACCAGCAGGTTATTTTTAAATTTTAGAAACTCTCCACTAAAACACTCTATGAGCGTTGTTTTGAGGTGACTGAAGCGATAAGTCTCACTCTCAGAGAGTTTTGGAAAGATCACTTTCACATCGTTACTTGCCTCAAGATGATTGACAAAGCGCATGAAGAGGTTACCAAGAGGACCCTCACTTCTGCTTGGAAGAAGCTTTGGCCAAAGAGCGTTGTCGAATGTGATTTCGAGAGGTTTGAATCAGTACCCGTGGAGTCTACAGTCAATGAGATTGTGTCTTTGACCAATATCATGGGACTGGAGATGGATAACAATGATATTGATGAACTTGTGAAAGAGCACAGTCAAGAGCTGACCACCGAAGAGCTTATGGAGTTGCATTGTGTTTCACATCAAGAAGAGAGGAGAGTTTTTCTTCTGGCGCAACAAGAGAAGTGCTGAAAGCATGGGAATCTGTTGCATCGTGCATTGAGAAGCATCACCCTAATAAGGAGGTGGCTATGCGTTCTACAAATTTATTCAATTCCGCAAAAACAAATGTCTCTAAAAAAAGACAGCTTTCTAGTAAAAAATAATGAATTATTTGTAATAAATTCATAAATAATAAATTAGTTACATAATTCAATTATTTCATTGTTTTTTGCAAATCTAAATCGCATTCCAGATTATTACGCTCTTTAAAAATTTTTAAGTATGTAATTGTATTTGAATAAAAGTTTAAAAAAATAAAATAGTAGTTTTCTGGCATGGAATGCGTTACTTATAGTATTTTAAATTGTTTCGCTTAAAGAGTGTTTCACATAACAAGTAAGATTCACATAACAACATAAAAAGTAACAAACTCACTATGAATGGTTCCACTCATAGACATATGAATATTAGTAGACCTGCCCTAAGTGATTAAAAGCGTATTATTCCCCACTCCCCATACCGGTTCCATTGGAGCCGGCTGGGCTCGCGTATGGCCTCCCGTGAATCTAGAATATGTGACGTCTTCATTCTTGTGCGAACTAGCGTCGAGCTATGGTTGAGGCATTTTACGAAATAACACGGCAAAATGGTGACTTGTGCAACGAAAACTTGTAAAAATAGATGTGAAAAAGAGAATAAACCTAATTGTCGTATTACATTCCATATGTAAGCATTATTTTAAGCTTATTCACATCGTATAATATGGATCAGTTGTAGAAACATATACTATCACATCTTGATACATCTGGACGCAAAACACAAATCCGTTTGCATAAGAATCAGGGATGTGCCTTCGCTTTTTGCGCTTTGATAAAATTCATAATCGTATCATTGTATTTTTTCATCTGTTATATCTTGCTGGAACTCCGTCGTATTAATAAAGTATAATAACCCAATCATTTTTAAATTTATTCCACTTTAATGGCGTTATTACTAAACGAGTTTTGAATTTTACACAACTCATAAACAACACTTAATATAGGATAAATGGTTGGTTATCAATTGTGAAAAATTGGTATGTTTGGAAGTAAAATGTAGATACAGTGAGCATGTTTGGAATGAAAAATGTATGTGTCATTTTGCTGTCCGATGATATTTTTTTATCTATTAAAATTAAAAATATTATATTTTTCTATCGCACGTCGCCACCGATCATATATTATCTTTGGATCATACTATTACACGTCGCAACGGACCAAGTGTTAGGTTCGCGCTTGTTTCGTATGTACGGTACTGCTGGAACGAGAAGGAGTGCATATCATGTAATGCGCTAGGTTATACCGAGTGGCGATGTGTGATAGAAAATCATGTTTTTTTGTTTTTAATTGAAAAAGTGTCATCGGATGGCAAAATGATGTCCAAATTTTTACTCCAAACACTCTTAGGAATCGCTGGTAAAAGCTGTGTGTATATAATTTCATTTGTTTTTTTAGTTGTTTTACATTTCTATTATCTTCTTAAAAGTGAAATGTTATATATTTTCTTAAAAATTTCATTATTTTATTATTAATAGGAACAGAGTGGTTGTAACAACCCTCCAACATTGGTCTAATGTAGCGATTCTCAAGTATGCTAATCTTTGTTTACTGGGAAGTAAATTATGAAACATTTATAAAAAAAAGTGTCTTAAGTAAATACGTCAACAAAATATTCGACTCTGAAAATAGAAGAAATTTAATTTGGTGAATTTGGACTTCGCAAATTTGTTCATAACGTGGCGAGTAATTTGCGCTCCCATGTAAAAATGTCTATTCATTCAAAGGCAGATTTTACTTTTAAGAACTAAATGGTGATATTATAATGCGAAATGCCTATATACTGTCAGATTGATTTATTGACGAATCACAGTCAGCTTTTCCCTCTGCGTTCCCCAACAGTTGATTTTACCCCTCACCTTTAGGTTCTAGTCTATTAATATTCATATGTCTGAGGTTCCACTGTATTTGTTTATTTATACTATATGGGTTGTATGGGATTGCGCTAATCTCCCCACGGAATAAAGGCAATAATAATTATTTATTTATTAACGGACATCGTCCAAATTACAAAATAATAACACGAATACAGTAAAATGAAAAATACAGGAGTAGACAAAGGTACACGAAAGCAAAGACATAAGGCAGATATAATATAAGAAAATAAAGTGACAAATCGAATCAAGTCAAGACTACGCCGTGGGTCAGGACCACGAGACACTTATAATATTCCGTCACTTGTTTAGCGACCGGCAAAAATCATTCAGACTTATCCCAAAAAAGCTAAGGTTTTGACTTGAGTTGACCAGTGTACACATTCTGGACAATGGTGTTTATTAAAATGTTAGTGGGTAAACCATTCATTAGATGTCACTCGTGTTTCAAATATCGGTATTTTCGTGTGCGGGGGTGTTTGAACCATAGTTGTGGCACGAATGGTATATCTATGTTTGTGGAGTAGGATCATAGTTGTTTGAATTTACAGTACCAACCAATAATAATAAATAACAATAAAAATTTGTATAAATCAGTTTGTTGATTTGTATTGCAGCCCTGAAGATAATGCTGGTCTGCTTTGAAAGCGAACTGGTAGCGGAGTGGGGTCGCGTGGCGCGCGCCATGCGGGAGTTGGGCAAGAGGAATGAGGCTGCACCGGTGCTCTGGAACTTCCTGGAGTTCGTGGTCACGCACCGCTCCCCGCTCTACATCCTGCTGCTGCCTTTCATCATACATAAGGTACTATTAACTAACAGTCACACCATTTCTCCAAAGGGGGCGCCAAACAAATCTGTCTCGGCTTACAACATAATACCTCATTCATATGTAGTATCATTTAATATCACTGTCACTCCATCAGATGTTAATTCTATGCATTATTACTACTTCGCGAGCCCGCCTTTCTAAACATTTTAACACTTTGCACGAAATCTAACCACTTCAGTGTCAAATAAAAATATTTACCACCGAAATTTTACCACAGAAATAGGCAATTAGCTTGATTTATGTTTTATTATAATTTTATTCTTGTAAGTATGCACATATAAAAAATTAAATGATCCCTGAAATAAGCACTCAAATCTCAGTTTGAAATTGAAATAAAGATCTTCTGATTTTACATTCTCGGCACATTAAAAGAGTGACTTCATCAATTCAGTAAAATGTGTTAGATTTTCATTTGATTATCGTTTTAATAAAATATGATGTTATTTCAGCTATCCCAGCCTCCTATTGGTGACCACGAACGTCACATGCAGTTTGTGATCCGCGAACGTGTGAGGGGAGTTGCGGGAGGCGGCAGTGCTGCGGGAGCTGGGGGGCGGGGTGCTCTTCTGGCTGAATTAGCCAGGGAAGTACGGACCCTGAGGGAAGAACTAGATGAAAGCAGAACAGGTTAGTGATATAAAGTCATAGATTTTCGATATAATCGATATACGATAGAAGAATGTTCAGCACTTCTGGTAATCCTACTGTGTGTACCATAGAGAAAACAGGAACTACAAGGTGGCACAAAAATCCTCACTCGATTTTCTAAGGCAACAACTTAAATAATTATTACAACACAATAAATTAATCCGCATTCTTGAGAAATGTAGCATACCATGGTTTGTTAATGTGTATTCTTATTCTGTTTACTTCACAAATATGTATCAAAGTTGTGATGTCAAAGACGCTATTTTCAAAGACTTCACATCCAATTCTTTTGGAATTATACCTGATTAAAATTTTTAAACATGATTTACGAAAGAGCCTTTAAATATTTATTTAATAAAAGCACCAATCCTTATTATTGCTATTCCAGAAGCTGAGGAAAACGCCCTGGGGGCTGCAGCAGCAGGCAAGAAGGGCCCCGAGGTGTCCAGGGCTTCCCTGGCCTCACTCCGGGGGCACCACCCCAAGGCCACAAGGGCACAGACACTCCCACCACAAAGAGGTAAGTAACATACAAATATTATTGAATACTTTGTTATTTCTAATAACATTTATTTCAAGAGCTTGTAATAAGCAAAAAAAAACCTATTAATTCATTCGTTTCTCTTTTGGCCACCTGTACAGATAGGTGTAGCGGCAAATTATTTTAAAGAGCACATATTTTATTGTATTTGTGCACACCGATAGTGGTTCAAACTAGTTTAGAATAACCCCTTGCAGTCCCCTCTTACCCAGCTCTAGTCTTACGATACAGTACACCACTACAAAAGCAAGAATCTCTTTATTCTGATTTTTCTGTAGTTCTGTAATTGCTAAGGTAGCTCAATTAGAAAGCAGAAATCATTAATTTGTAAAATAAAATATGATAAGAAAAGCGTTGAAGTGTACAAAAAGATCTTTATCAAGAGAATGAGAAAAGTTAAAACATCATGAATATATGTAGACAGTAATAATAATAAAATAATATTTGGATGATAATAATATGTAAGACCGGTCGGTGGCCGAGTAGACATCGCGCTTGGGTCCCACTCAGGCGTAGTGTGTTCAATTCCTCGGCTGGCTAAGTCCTCCATCACAACACAAGCAACATTTTCAGCTTACTGTGGTGGTAGTAGGAGATTTTCAAATATTGTCAGGTTATTCGTAACCCGGGAATGTTTGTCTTTCTTTTAAAACAAAAAAAAATAAATAAATAAATAAAATAAAAAAAAATAAAAAATAAAAAAATTGTATAGCGCCGTTTTTGTGCAAAATCACCTCAAGGGTGCTGATACAATAATACCTATGAAAAGCAAATTTAGTAGGTTCCAGTTTGACTGTACTCTTACTATTATACCAGGTGTCCAGAAACTCTTAGTAATAGCGGAAAACTGGTGAATCTACATCACATTTGGAGTTGATTTTTTGGGATAACTTTTTTGATTTGACTTTTATTTTTCGAGTAAATCAGTCCGAAGTTCGAATTTTTTAAGTCAATTTGAAAAAAATTGGTCGCTAGGGGGTTAATATACTCGTAGGATGTTTAATATTTTATTTCAAAATGCGTCGATGCATAGACCCGGCACCAAAGTTAAAAAAAAAATTACACTTTTGTGGATTCTCTATGTGATGTAGATTCACCAGCTTATACTGCAAGTTTCCAGACACTGTGTATAATTTATTACATCAATATAATGTGTTATCCACTAATGCGATTTTTGGCATATTATGGCAAGTTTTGAGCGATGATAATGTGCCCAATTTATAGAACTTAAAAACATGACATAAACGGTCTAAAGCAGGTCTGAATCAAGGTGGATTCATTGGCTTTAAACTGCAGTAAGCAGTTAATGTTTCCATATTAATATTTTGAGAAATAATATGGTAAATGCATATATATACAAGCAATCATTGGAGTGGTTATCCCCTTACACATGTAAGGCACGAGTCAAGAATGCAATGATTAATTTAGCTCCTCTGCTTTTACATATATTAATCTGTATTTTAAGTAACGTTGTTTCTCACCTTCAGAATCGGTATCCAGCACTTCTACCACAAACCAGGTGAACATCTCTGTGAGCGATGGTCCCACGGAAGGGATGAACGGCAGCTCTTTGGCCTCCAACCAGGACTCCGGTACCATCTTCAACTCACAGCACTTCTTCCCGGGTAAATTTCCTTTCCACAGATCTCTTATTTATTTATTAACTTATGAAACAACATGTTATTTAGCTTTTTTATAGGAGTACAATATTATGTATTGTCAATTTATATATTTATCTAGTTATTTATTGCATGATACACAGATTTTGATAATTGAGTATCATTATTAGGTTGATTTTTGCAATCATAACATGTTTGGGAATAGTATATGCAGAAGAAAGCTGATCATCCAAAACAACGATGAATGCTTTAGACCAGCGGTTCCCTATTAGTGGTACGCTGAACCCCACGGGTATGTATGGTTGCTTGAAGGGGTAAACTAATTTTTCAGAGCTGTGCAAAGAGAAACATGCACATTTGTCCCATTAAATTTAAATAACAATATGTGATTTTCATTATTATTAGAATTTTTGTGCCATTATTAAGGATTATTTTAGAGTTAATAAATGTTCGAATTAATTTTTCATTTATCATTTTGGTACTTTGTGCTCTTTCTCGAAGAGGTACTCAAGAAAAACTAATTGGGAACCATTGCTTTAGATCAAAAAAAAAATGCGCTTTGTCGCTGAATTCAAAACTAAACGTTAAATATTTTGAGGACTATTTTTTTAATAAATTATTGTACTTACTCTTTGTCTATTAAAATTTTGATCTGAATATTCCAACATTACTCTCCACTTCTCCTGTTCCTCCAAAATTTTCTTTCTGCCGCAATGGTCTCTCATTGTAATGGTGCATTGAAGATGGCACTATTTTTATTAAAATATGTATCTGTACCTAGGTGCTTTTATTTATTACAAACTTTATATTTAAGACTTTAAAAGTTATACATTTCCATTTGAATTGTAATGATATTGCCTTTGGTTTTTCTTTGTTCCAAAGGATGTTGCTTTTAATAGAATCACGTAAGTGAAAACTTTACGGTGATTTATAAATGTTCCCCTGTTTGTTTATTTAGTAGAATAATCCTGAATGCATTATTTGACAATTTCTATTTGTAAAATATTATGTAATATCTTTTCCCCTATATTAGTTACCATCACAAATGAGTTCTCGACTAAAATACAACATTATTCTATTTTGTATCTCAATTTTTTGAAACGTTAGAATACTTCTTCTCATGAAGCTATTTATACTGTTAGTTTAATTAATAGCTTCGTACCCCTTATTTAATTTGCAGTCAACCTGTACCTCATTCAAATTACCTTTCAATGGATGGATTCTTTCCTACTTTTCTTTTCCTGTTCCACCAGCTTCTTCATTACTACTACTAATCAATCAAAATCCTCAAAACATAACATCATAAGAAATTTTAATACATACCTAGATAAGTAAACCAACAATTAAAACAAAATCATAAGAAATATTAATACATACCTAGATAAGTAAACCCACTATTAAAACAACATCATAAGAAACATTAATACATACCTAGATAAGTAAACCAACTATTAAAACAAAATCATAAGAAATATTAATACATACCTAGATAAGTAAACCCACTATTAAAACAACATCATAAGAAACATTAATACATACCTAGATAAGTAAACCAACTATTAAAACAAAATCATAAGAAATATTAATACATACCTAGATAAGTAAACCCACTATTAAAACAACATCATAAGAAACATTAATACATACCTAGATAAGTAAACCAACTATTAAAACAAAATCATAAGAAATATTAATACATACCTAGATAAGTAAACCCACTATTAAAACAACATCATAAGGAACATTAATACATACCTAGATAAGTAAACCAACTATTAAAACAAAATCATAAGAAATATTAATACATACCTAGATAAGTAAACCCACTATTAAAACAACATCATAAGAAACATTAATACATACCTAGATAAGTAAACCAACTATTAAAACAAAATCATAAGAAATATTAATACATACCTAGATAAGTAAACCCACTATTAAAACAACATCATAAGGAACATTAATACATACCTAGATAAGTAAACCAACTATTAAAACAAAATCATAAGAAATATTAATACATACCTAGATAAGTAAACCCACTATTAAAACAACATCATAAGAAATATTAATACATACCTAAAAGTAAACCAACTTTAAAACAAAATCATAAGAAATATTAATACATACCTAGATAAGTAAACCCACTATTAAAACATATCATAAGAAACATTAATACATACCTAGAAGTAAACCAACTATTAAAACAAAATCATAAGAAATATTAATACATACCTAGATAAGTAAACCCACTATTAAAAACATTGGTACAAAGTAACACAAATATCATAAATAAGTACTTTCGTATATAGTTTATAATTTAAAGGATTAATTTGCTTATAATGTCCATTTGTAAATAAAATGTATGATAATTAATTATTATTAGATCAATAATGCTTTATTATTAGACCAAAATATGATTGTGAAAGTTTCAGTTGAGTACTTATGAAAGCATAAACAAGATTCCAGATGAAACCATAAACTGACGACAAGTCACCCACTTTAGCATTGTTTTTATTTTAAGTTTAACCCTCCACATAATCAACAAATATGTAAACATGTAGTTTCTTTGTACCCCATCCTAATGAGTATTGTTGTGTTCCCAGGGGGGCGCTTGGGTCTGCCTCACAGTGCTTCGCAGCCCCACCAGCCTGGGAGTGCCCCCTCTCTCTCGCACATCACCCCCGCCTCCTCGCACCCCAAGCTGAGATTTGTTTCCTCCGTGGAATTCAAGTACCAGTCTGGTCAGTATATACACTATAATTTTACTATTAATAGTTTGTTTTCTATCCTTTAAGCGACAGCATGAAATACCATAACATTGGCATTAGCCTAGTATGGTAGTTGAAAATTGTAATATTTAAAAAATCTATAAAATTAAAAAAAATAAAAAATAGAGTATTTCAACCAAACCACTTTGCAGAATCCCCAGGCGTTTTGCTGGACTTCTTTACAGGTGTTGTAATTATCGAAAATTCAAAATTACTGTATAATAGTGGAAAAAGAAAATTTTACCTTATGGACATGAGATGAGTTTTGTGTTTCATAACTTAAAATTGTTGCTTTTTAAAATCTGTAATAAACTTCCAGGTGAGACATCCCGCACCCCCCTATCCCCAGCTTTGACGGATGCCGAAAGGGTAGATCTAGGCAAGCACCTGCGCAGTGATATGTGCATTGACCTGGAGGGGGAAGACACGGGGGAGGGAGGGGAAGGAGAGCCCCCCCGCTTGCAGCGCTGCAAGGCCCAATCACGCAACACCTTCAGGCTGAGACGCAGCAGGAGGAACAGGGTGGAGGTGGGTTATGACTTGACAATACTAATATATGTGCCCAATGAGATGAATGAAAGATGAACATGTTGATTTAGAATATCTACACAGGATAAGAAGTATACTTCTAGTTAACAATCTATTGTAGAAATAAAGTATTTTGCTACCCAGAAAAGGCGAACAGTTTGTGTCAGCAATCACGCATTGTTATGAAAGGTTATTTTAATACTGAAAAACAAAACTTTATTTATTAAGTTATTATAAAGTCGAAAGTGGAGGTCTTACTGACGAGGCAAAATACCTGTGACTGACTGTGCGATATTTAGGTATAATTTTATTATCTTCATACTTACCACTGTGGGATGGTAATCTGATAATGCGTATTTATTTATTGCTGATGCGTACAAAGTATCTACTCAATCATTTATGACAATTAAGCAAAAATTTTATTGCCATAAAAAAATATTGTTTTAATTTGCAACATGACGTCGACAATATGAATATTAATTACATCATATTATTTTTTAACATCAGATCGATATGTGTTTGTGTAAGTTGAAAGGTTTACTTTATCCTGTGTATTCTATTTCAAGCGATGAATGAAAGAAGATAAGCCATGTAACAATATCACTACTACTTCTCTAACCTCCCCCCACCCACTTCAAAGAAACTCTTTACTAACCCCAGTAAGTTTTGAAAACCATATTCCTGTTGGTTATGTAAAAATGGCTATTATTTTTCAATTTTTCACTCTCATGCAAAATGATTATTATTATTGGTAGTAGTTAGATATTACTTATCAGATTCATAAAAAAACCCACGGAAAATGCAGTTAATTTTACAAAACTTTCCAGGAATTCATATAAGACAGACATTCTGGAGTGCAAGGAAACCACCAGTTGCCTGAAGGTCAATAATAAACATTATTGTCATTAAGTAATTTGATGAATTATTTTCATTCAGAGTTGGTAGACTAAAACGTAGACAGCTTAAATATTCACTTCATGTATGAAATAGCAGGATTTTGACAGCCTCGTGTTAAAACCAAAACTTTGGATGTCTGGTATACTATGATACAGCAAAAAATGTTAACCCAATGCTCGATAAAACTTGATATTTCATACTTAACAAATAATATTTCTTTAATACATTTGAAATATGTGTAATTATTTTTGATTTTACGATGGGTTTAATTGCAGATTTCACACATTCGTTTGGAGTCGGATGGGTGCTCCAGCGCTGCTGAGGATATCCCGCCAGCCCCTCTCTCGGCGCCCCCTATGCTGCGCCCCCCTGCACCCCTTCTGCCCTCCGCAGACCTCTCCTGGGACTCCGAGAGTCAGGTCTCACAGACCTCTTCAACTTCTGGCTATAGGTAACAGATTATTGATTTTTTATTCCCTCACAACTGCACTGCTTACGAACAATTGAGTTAAATTGTTTTTTATGTGCTGCTTTTTATTGCTGTGCCTCGCCACGCATTGCTGTGGCTCAGTCTGTCTGTGCAAATAGAGAAACACTGTTTTTAAAAAAAATAACATATTTATCCGTCTGATGGTGCTGTTTTTCAAAAAATGCATGTTTTGACCTGTCACAGGTGACATCTGTATAATATGGGTATATAAAAACACACGTGTATTCGAATGCGACGTTGTGTCAAAATTTGGAGATTTAAGATTTTGAACAAACAAACATTTACAATTTTATTTAGAATTAAAATTAAAAAACTTTTTCACTTTGTTCCACTTATTTATTATTACCAGGACCGGTTTCATCCTACTACGGACATTTTCAGACTGGTAGTTGAAAATCTTATGCTACTGATTTTATACAAACTTAGGCAGGGGTACACAACATTGTTTATATATAATGAATGATTCTATTTTATCACCATTAATTTACCCATTATAATTCACTTAGAATAATTTTACTTCAGAGAGCAGTGGTATAATTTAAGTATGTAATTTAAAGATGTAATAACCCAAATATGTGGGGAACCCTAATAATAACAATGACTTAATTGCTATCAATATTTGACAATAAGCCCTAAGCAACAAGGAGGGAATATCCCAACATTACAAAAATAAAATATCAGAAATCACAAACCTTTTTAATTATATAAATTCTTTTATATTCATATGATCTATAAATATGTACTTGCTTTGTAACATCATTCATAATTTGTAAAAATAAACTTTATAATTACCTAATGTACCCTAAATTAACAAAATAACTCATAATACCTACCTCAAATTAACAAAATAGAATCATTCATTATATATAAACAATGTTGTGTACCCCTGCCTAAGTTTGTATAAAATCAGTAGCATAAGATTTTCAACTACCAGTCTGAAAATGTCCGTAGTAGGATGAAACCGGTCCTGGTAATAATAAATAAGTGGAACAAAGTGAAAAAGTTTTTTAATTTTAATTCTATTACAATGGAATTCCACCACGAATTAACAGTGCAAAAACTAGAATTTTATTTATATCGAAGATTTAAGCAAAACTTGTTATTAGCTATGACTAGCTGATGTTTACCGGGCGTTGCTCGATTTTTATCTACTATCTATAAATAAAATTCAGTGAAACCTCTCACAACGAGTTACAGAATCTTACTTGTCATGTGAAACACTCGTTAAGCCAAACAATTTTTCCAATACTAATGTAAAATACTATAATGCCATTCCATGCCAAAAAAATGCTGTTTTTTTTTTTACGTTTATTCAAATAAAATTGCGTACTATTTTTTATTTTATTTTTTATTTGGTACAATATTTTTTACATTTTAAGTTTTCCAGTAATGTAGGCCTCACTGGGTGGCTTGCCCGTGCTGAGGCCTTCATTTTATAATATGAAAATATAATCTACATAATACATTTAAAGAGAAAATAATACATTTAAAATTAAAAATACATAATAATATATTTAAAATTAAAAAATAATCCATTGAAAATAATCTTCTGTGTTTGTGAGTGATGTGTGTTTATATTGGTTTTGTGTGTTACGTGTAGGATTTGTTTTTATTTTATGCTATGACATTTTGGTAATATTGTCTTGTTTGTTCTTTAATCCATTTTGTAATTTTGTGTGTGAATTTATTTTTATTTTCCTCAATTTTAATTTCAAATTTTACACTGTTGAAAGCTTTTACAGCATGGTATTGGTAGTGTCTTTGTCCAAAGCTTGAATTTACTGTCGGAGTTTTTATGTTTTCTTTGTACGCTAGTCTAACTGGTCTGTTAGTGTTATTTTGTGTATGTTGAAATTAATTTTTTTTGTCAAAAATGTAGTTTAGTAGTGTTTTAGAGCGGGAGCACACAGAGAGCGGTCAGAGTTCTGCGTTTTAGTGACCGTTGACCGCTCAAGAGTTCCAAAGCACACAAGCGGCGTTCAAATTCTCGCGTTCTAGTTTCGTTTGGGTCTTTGCATATGCAACATGTCACTAGAAAGTTCATCATCCGATGAAGAATTATTGCTCTTGTGGAGCTTAGCAGCTTCTAAAAAGAAAAGGAGGTATTGGGTGCATCCAATCAACACAACGCGAGAAGAACAAGGCGAATTTACTAATAATAATATTTACTTAAAATTTAAATTTACTAGTAGCAATTTCAAACCAAGCTTCGGCTTTTTTGTCGCGGTTTTTATAATTTACATCACTTAAATCGTATAATAAACTCCTTTCCCTAACCAATTCAATTAACTTTTCCGTGTTTGTAACCTCAGACATCGCGGCGTTCTGGCGTTCTCTGCCTCGGCGGGTAAAGAACTCTTAGAACGCGACGTTCCATTTTGACCGCCGCGGTCTGACTGCCCGCTGTGTGCGTTGTTGTTATAGTATCAGTACATTCTAATGAACGCCGAACGCGGAACTTGGAACTCGGAACTCCTGACCGCTCTCTGTGTGCTCCCGCTCTTAACGTATAATTGGCGTATATCTAGTACGTCACAGCTGTTGAATATTTGGTCTGTATCAGTCAGTCTATGTTTTTTTAGTATTACCTTTAAGATCGTTTTCTGTGCTGTTTCTATTTAATTGATAGCCGAGTTTGTTGCTCCTCCCCAAACAATAATTCCATATTCTATTATTGATTGGCAAAGTGCAAAATATATTGTTTTCAATTGTTTTATTTTATATGTTTCTTATGTTTAGGAAAATGTGTATTGTTTTGAGATGTTTATTTGTGATTTGTTTGATGTGAGGTATCCATCTAAGGTTATGGTCAATTACGATTCCTAGATACTTTATTTGTTCTGTTTTTTCTAGAGGAGGGCAATCGCAGATGTTGGTGTTTAAACATTCGTGTATTTTTATGGTGTTTGTGTTGTTTTTTGGCTGTCCCGTGCTATTTATACTGTATGTTGTGAATTTTGTCTTTGATATGTTAAGTGATGTTTGAGTCTAGCAATGTTTTCACTTGCGAGATTCCCAAATTCGCTATGTTATATACATTATTCCAATCCTTAGATTTGAAAAGTAAAACTGTGTCATCAGCATAGCTAACTATTACTATAAATTGTTAAGGAGCGTAACAACCTGGAATGCGATTTCGATTTGCAAAAAACAATAAATAAATAAATAGTTTATTATTTGTTTATTGTTTATAAGCTGTCTAGAGACATTTGTTTTTGCCGATGCTTCAAAATTTGGTGATTATGTGACACAGCATTATCATTGAATATATTTGTAGAATTCTGTAGAACCTCTTCATTAGGGTGATGCTTCTCAATGTACGATGCAACAGTTTCCCATGCTTTCAGCATTTCTCTTATTGTGCCAGAAGATTGTTGCTCCGCTACTTCCTCCTCATCCAGTAACAAACTCTCCTGTATAACTTCTTGGTGTGAAACACAATGCAACTACATAAGCTCTTGACTGTGCTCTTCCACAAGCTCATCAACATCGTTGTTATCCACCTCCAGTCCCATGGTATTTGCCAAAGATACAATCTCATTGACTGTAGACTCCACGTAAGTGAGGGTCCTCGGGGTAACCCCTTCCTACACCTAGTCAATCATCTTGAAGCAAGTAACGATGTGAAAGTGATCTTTCCAAAACTTTCTGAGAGTGAGACTTATCCCTTCAGTCACCTCAAAACAGCACATGAAGAGTTTTAGTGGACAGTTTTTAAAAGTTAGAAATAACCTGCTGGTCCATAGGCTAGAGTAATGGAGTGGTGTTGCATCTATCATAGCATATATCTTCTTTTTTATATCTTCTTCTTGTTCTTAAGGATAGTGCAAATCTTTAATGTAGACCAGAGGTTCCCAAACTATTTTGCCCCTTAGACCACTGAATATTGAATTTTCCTAAAACTGTTAACATCCCATATGATAATCATTTATTTTTTTAGTAAAAATATTCCCTTTCCTTGCCTGCCCAACAACCGGGTGGCGGTATAGTTGCTCTGTCTTTACATTGTACAGACAGGGGCACCCTTGTGAGGTATTACATCAAATGAAAATGAAGCAGGATAAGCAACGGGAATTTCTTTCTGTAGCTAGCCCTACAGAACCGCCCCTTAAGTTCTTTGTCAGTGCTTATTCCGGTCAGTTCTTCTTGTCACATAATATCCAATTCTTCAACGTTGCATTTCCATAGGTAGTCAAAATGTCCTCAAACTTATTTTTGAAGTCTGTGTGAAGTGCATTTAAATGTTGAACGTCATTATTACCCTGGACGTTTTTCAAAAACAAGTTGGGGAACTAGGAAAATGTGCAATGTTTTGCTTGAATATATTAATTCTGACGAGAAAAGGAACGTAGACTCTATTTATATACTTCAATTAACAACTTTACGAAATATAAAAATACAAATATCTAATAAGTAATTTCTCAGTCTATTATATTTGTGTTAGGTCTATTGTGTCATTTACAGAACTCCTAAATGTTGACTTGAGGTAAATGGGGGTCCAATCGTATGTACCCCCATTTGCATCTCGTGGACCCCTAAATTTTTTTCTCGCTGACATAGACCCCCAGCATGCCGATATCGACCCCTGGGGGTCCATATAGACCACTTTGGGAACCTCTGATGTAGACCGATGGAATGTGCTCGCTAGATCAGCCACGCTCATACCTTGTTCTGGCTTTTCAATAATTTAACATTTTATTTCTACAGTTACTTTTATTCTCTTATGGCTGTCTCCTTTTGGTCCTTTCCTCAGGGACATTTTTGCAAGGTTTATTGAACTCTGCACAAAAAAATTACAAATAATGTCTGAACACAAGTTTGGAAAAATGTGTGATCACATGTAACACTAACGTGCTAGCCGAACGAGTTGACGTGAAGATGTGTTTTTCCCTTTCTGCGTCACTTGTTATACGAAATGTCGCTCGTAAAAGGAGCATTTTTTTCATCATCTGTTTTGTTCGTTATGCGAATTACTCGTTATAGGAGGTGCTCGTGGTGAGAGGTTCCACTGTTTTCATGTAAAATATATAAACCTTCCGGAAGACATTCTCCAAGTGATAGTGAAAATCAAAATCCGTTGCGTAGTTTAGAAGAGCGAAGCGCACAAACAGACAGATAGTGCTAGTGATTCTATTTTAGTGTAATAGCCATTTGCATTCATATTGCGTATGTACGGGCGCAAACAAATAATTAATCTTAATATTTTAAAGCATAACTTGCAAAAGGGGTTTTTCCTAAAATAATTAAAACAACAGGCGCAACATATCGATGAGTACCTATGTATGACTATTTGTTTGTATATTTAGATAATGAATGGACTTGATTGGTTTATCATATATTGAATATACATAAATTAAAATAATTGCCTTTAAATGTGCAGGTAACAACAATATAGTAGGTAGCATTAAAAAGTGCAACACTTGTATAAGGAGATTGAATTATTAAAGAGTATGTTTGTATGTATTAGGGAGAGTTACAGCCTGCAGGCGCGCCACCCCCCGCCCCTCGCCTCCCCGGAGCCCCACGACGCATCCTCCTCCAGCGGGGCCACCCTGTCTCACCACCGCAGTCCAGACGGTACCTACATCTGTTAGTTAACGCTTTGCTTACTATCATACTTAACTAGTTAGTAGTCAGAAGTTATCACACACCACACTGACTTATGCCACTTTTAATCTAAATGTGAAGGCATTCCCATACAAAAACTTAGTGTTTCTTGTAAATTCGCTGAATTGGATCATTTTTTGTATTGCCGTTTTTGGGAAAAATCACCTTACGGTTGCTATGATATTCCATCCAATCCAGGGTCCATTTCATTTTTTTATCGTCAAATAAGTCAGTTTTACAAAGATACTTCTCTCAACCATGTTTTGTTGCAAACAAAATGATTTGCCTTATTTTTTTATAGTTAAATGGGTGTTTTAAAGCTCGAGAGCTGATGATTAAAATTTGATTCAAGTTATTGTCATTTGAAAAATTCAAGTTTAAATAAAAAAGCAAATGTTTCTTACCTATAAATTCTGGAAAAAAAAAGCCACAAATGTGATGACTGCTATAAAGCTCAAAGTTTGAGAGTTTTTGAGGTTACAGAAAACAGGTTTTAATTATTATTAGGGTTAATAAAATAGTAATAAAACACTAATATTAAATCCAGCTGTCAAATTAACATTCATCATCATCTGCAGTGATTAGAACTGCCGCTAGCTATCTGAACGCTAGCTTGCTAAAACTGACCCACCCATGTGGGGGGGTGTGGCTAGAGGATATCAAGGAATACAAAATTAGTTTCCATGAAAACTCGTCAAAATGACAATTCAACACACCTATAAAAAGTGTTATAAAGTTATGAAAAGTGATGAAACAAAAACTAGGTTAAATAGGTTATGTATGTAACTAAGACTTTTTATATGTGTGTTGAATTGTCATTTTTATGAGTTATCCGGTCACCACAACATTCATATGTATTTGCGGGCCTGTCAATGATCATGGATTAAACAAACGCTCCATAAGACCCCGAAACCCCAAGCCTAAGAGGTTAGAAGCGCTCAAATTGAATATTTCAAAATCATTTATGGTTTGGACATAGTCGATGTTGTTGTCTTTGTTTTCAATTTTAGAGATAGTTAATGTCCCGGTTATATGGAAGGGAACTTTGCTCTCACTGGAAGCATCAATAAATATTATTTCTCTGAAGTAGGTATTCTATCCCAGCTATATGAAACTGGTTCCTTTGCTGACACTGCAACCCTTGATATTATTTCTTTATTACTTTTAGAACCGGTTCCAAAAGTAACTGGATAAAGAACCGATTCCACATTTACTGAAACCGCTGTGACATCCCATTTCAACCATGTCAAGTTCATCTATGCTTTCATTCAATCTTTAATTCTCACATGATGTTGATATACTGAGTTTCTCAAGTGTACACTGATAAATTATTCTCATAATAATATTTCAGGTTCCTTCAGCTTCAATGGTTCATCTTCTGGAGAGCGCACCGCCCTCCTTGGGGACCGACCACTCTCCAGCCGCTCCCCCCCGTCCGTGAGGGACGAAGACACTCTTATTTAAAAATTCACCTTCCTCCCTTCAGCAGGAAGGCCGACCTACACAATCTAATCTAACCTAATAGACCCAGTTTTGAGGCAGCATGTAATACTGCACAGTGCATTGAATTATCGTGGAACTAAGCAGATGTATACAGGTTTAAGGCATCCATGGTCATCTAAGTAAAAGGGCACATTCAGCCTTTGTGTAGAATAATGTTCTTTTTCTGAGGCAAACAAGTAAAAGTGGACAAATTATTTGGGTTAGAGCAGTCATACTCAATCTGAGGCCCGCGGGCCGCATGCGGCCCGCCGAGCTATTTTGTGCGGCCCATAATACATTTAATATCAGGAACATGATTTACAAAATCTGGCATTCTATATCACGTTAATTTGAGATTAATTGCGACTTTGACGTACAGACATTGAAACCCGAAGAGGATAGTATAAGTATAATCGAGTTTAATATACTATCCATCACAGACATAGGAATTAATAGACGAGAAGATATGGGCGAGGGGTAAAATCAACTGTTGAAGAACGAGGGAACGAGGGAACGAGTGAAGCTGACTGTGATTCGTCAATAAATCAATCTGACAGTAAATAGGCATCTCGCATTATAATATCACCATTTACTTCTTAAAAGTAAAATCTGCTTTGAATGAATAGACATTTTTACATGGGAGCGCAAATTACTCGCCACGTTATGAACAAATTTGCGAAGTCCAAATTCGGCAAAGTAAGGCAGCTTTTATTTTCAGAGTCGTAGTTAGTTTCAGAGTATTTAGTTAAGACACTTTTATAAATGTTCATAATTTACTTCCCAGCAACCAACCAGCTTTGTGTTTCGCGTCCAGACGTTTCTCTATGTGATAGTAACAACTGATTCATATTATACGATGTGAATATGCTTAAAATAAAGTAAAATAATGCTTATATATGGAATGTAATACGACAATTGGGTTTATTCTCTTTTTTCACATCTATTTTTACCAGTTTTCATAGTACAAGTCAAAATTTTGCCGTGTTATTTAGTAAAATGAACCGATGATGCCTCGACCATAGTTCGCACAAGAATGATGACGTCACGTTTTCAAATTTCATTTGAGGCCAAACGCGAGCCCAGCCGGCTCAATGGAACCGGTATGGGGAGTGGGGATAATACGCTTTTAATCACTTAGGGCAGGTCTACTAATATTCATATGTCTATGCTATCCATATAATATTACTGTACACCATAATTGCACACGCTAGATCTATCTCTAAAAAACAAAGATTTGACAGAAAAATATGCGCGCAAATAATTTTGCTCGTGGCAAAACATAAATTTTTGACAGTTCCAAAGTTAAATGGTTACCAGTGTTACTACCAACGAAAATTTGCGGGCGGAAATTTTCGAAAATGGAATTCCGTAGCTACCCCCCTCCCCCATGGATTTCGAGAAAAATTGTTGTGGGGAATTACATATGAATTTTTTTTCAGCGAAGTTCTGTAACAACCCCCCCCCCCCATGGATTTGAAATATTTTGTGGGGAGCACTCATTTTGAACTTTTTCGTGGGGAATTATTATTTTACAGAAATTCTCTAACAACCCCCCTCCCCCCCATGGATTTCGAATAATAAAAGGGGGAATCAAGCTCACAGTAAGTGTTGCGGCCCGCGTAGCTTTACAAACATATGAATGTGGCCCGCAGAAGAAAAAGGTTGAGTATCACTGGGTTAGAGTATAAACGCACACATTCAGTCATAAGATAGAATTGTTGTGCTTTATCTTACCTAACCAGATAGATTACATTGTCCTGAACAGGTTTAAAGCATCTAAGAAAAAGTGCACAAACCTATCACTTTTTAATTAGCGTACACAAAATACCTACTATGCAAAAAAAATGTTAAAATCGCCCAGAAATAGCATGTTGTAAAAAATATAGCAGCGATAAGCTCTTTTTGGTCAAAGACCACCAGTAAATTCTATTGTTTTTTGATGGAGAGAACTTCAAACACATTGATTCCTTCTGTTTTTGAATAAATCATTCCTATTTCCCCATAGAATAAAGAAGAAAACCAGAAGTGCCTTCCATAACAGTTTTATATTGGAAATTTAAGGCCCGGTTGGCCACGTGGAATTTTCTGTCTTCTTCTTTATTATATGTTTTACCCGCAGTCCATTCCTAAAAATATTTTTAATGTTACATAATAGGAAAGTGGGGTCATAGATCTTCCTCTTAATAGATTCTGGTAAGCTTTAGAATAGTCCAATATTTTGTTGGAAGATGACTAATTATGTAATTTATAATTATGTTTGCACAGACCAAAGAAAAGCTAGACCTGCCCACGAGGGCGAGAGGAACACGCCAACTTGCGAGCAACTCTTACAGAGAGGAAACTTGCATTGTAGAGTCCAAAATAAAATCTGCTTACAAATAACTAGTCCTTATTACAATGGCGCACAAATTACTCGCTGCATAATTGAGAATTGGCTGTTGGCATTTAATTGTTTACTCACCTTTACTTAACTTCAGTTGGATCTTTGACGATCATCGGCAATGGGGGGGAATTGAAAATAATTTTGTACGAGTTTTGTAAAATATATTTTAAATAAATTATAACTGAAAATAAATCACAGAAGAGAAAAATTGGTCGAGCCAATTTTCATTATGAAATAATAATGATTTGTGTTTTCTTAAATAATATTATTGAACATTCGTAAAATATTTTATCTTTATATTGCACAACAGTAGGTACCTACAGCAGATTGGCATTTGTCCAAATGGCATGAATGAAAATATGATTTCCTTTTCATAAAATAGAACTCTCCAATAATATGTCTCAGTTTCGGTACAATTTGTTTCACACGGGTTTTCATAGAAAGCTATATTTTTATGGATGTTTTAAACGTTGACTCTAAAGATAAACATACAACTGTTTTCCTAAGGTAGTTGAAACATGACATTATTTGAACGGATGTTTCCTGTAGGATGTTTTTTTAATAAGAATGTTGAATTTGTGACAAGTTGTAGGTGAGCAGTTGGTAATATTTTGTATTTGCTATGAACAACTCACTGACAGTTGTTGTTAGCACAGAATTGTTGTAAACAGTAAATATTGAGTTTGCAAGTGCATATTACGTTTCAAATGATAATTTATAGTTTGTTGAAAGTCATTAGTGCCAAATTTTCAAAAGAAAATAAACTAAATTAGACTCTGAAATATGGTTTTATTGAAATCCTACTAATTAGTCATAATATATTTCTAAGCTGTTTCAATACTTCTAAATGAGAATCCTCAGTATATAAAGCTGCCAAGTGTATGTGTTATTCTTGTGTAATTTTAGTCAATAGTTTGGTTGGTTAAAATATCTATTAGTGGCACTACAGATATGTATTAAGATGGTGTAATCCCAAAAGTGATGCAGGTTGACGAAGATGAAATAAAAACAGTAATAATAAATGAACGGTGGACATGACGGTTAAATTAATGAAGAATGAGTTTCATCGCTGGTTAATAATTAATAATACTAATACTTGTTGAATATACACTTGAGCCCCAAGCATGACGAGATAAGCCAAGTCATTGAGAGCCAGACTATGTACGACACAATGATGTAAAGGAGTGGCGCTGGTAGGTCCACTGTAACCTCTCCCTCTTTCTCATGAATGGGGCATGTGGCGGAGAGGTTGCAACGGAGCTCTCAGCGGCAGGACCATTGTTTGGTTAAGTAGTCAAGTGAAGTAGTGATCTACAGTTAATGGTGATTGGTTGCTTTTGGTTGGTTGAAGTGTTAGTCAGTATTAACAGTTAACACATTGCTAGATAGAATAGAATGTACGTGGGTTATGATAAGGATTAGGTTTTTGTTAAATAATAAAGTAAAACTATTAAATACAATAATAATAAATTTTATTGCCAAGAAATAAAAACAATGATACAACACACATAGAAAACGTTGGGCATCTCTTGCCGACATTTGTTATTGCAATGACCGACACTTAAGTCACAATTAAATTAATATCCTCCTCTCCATATTAAATACAAACTTTATGTGTATATACGTAAAATATATATGTATATTGCGTTATATAAAATTCTTTTAAAATTATTTCTTTTTTTTTCTTTTTCTTTAGTCTACTCTAAATTTCTTCATATATTTTAATATTATTTTGTGAATAAAGTATTTTAACTTAACTAAACAATAACAGATCTACCTAATAATCCAGAGTATTCTCCAACGGTCTTACATACGATAATGAAAAAAGGTGAAAATGAGTTTCTATACAGATCGTCAATATCTTTGGTAAAGATATATAATAATCTTGTGTTGTTTGTTGAGTACGGTGCACGCGAGTTGGTTGGTGTGCCCTGTGCATGCAGTGTCTATATATATAACCATACTGTTGAGACTAAGACTAAGACTGTTGAGTGTTTGCTGGAACCTCCAATGTTAATGGAATACATACGGCTAAGTATTATTAATTCATTAGTTCAACAAAGCAAGGTCTGTACACCTCCCCGCAATACAATCAATCAATCAATCAATCAATTGATGATCCCCCGAGATCTGAACATAAGCACATGCACCGGGAGGCTCTTCACCATCAGATCTCCAGCAACTATGTATTGTACCATCTCCCGCACCATCTACTACGAGAGCACTGGACTCGACTGGTCAATCAATACACGGGTTATTCACAAAGACATTAAACCTTTAAATAATATCTTATTAGTTATTAAGTACCCTAGACGTGTAAATACCATGGACGGGAAACTTTTAAGAGGCAGAAAGATTTAATAATTTTAGTTATTAAAAAAACATTTAAATGTAAGTAACTGGCCTGACAAATGTTGTAGCATTTTCATCCGAGATATAAAATACAATATGTAGGTAGATTAGATATGGGGATAAATGGTATTTAATGGCACATTTAATATAACATTAACAGCGACGCTAAATGTAGCTCAACTTCTTACTCCATAAATATATTACAAAACAATCCAACATTAAATAGACATTCGTTGTTTCGTCGCCAAGAATAGCCAATTACTGTTTCTTTTGGCACTATGTTTGAGATTCTAATGAGTACTCCTAATTAACATTAAATTATGTAAAAATATTAATAACAAAATTATTAGTCAATTTCGTAAATTTCGATTTAGATGTAAATAAAAATGTGAAAATAGAATATGAGAAAAGTGTAAATATACATACGAAAAACAGCACCAAATTAATAGATAAATTGATGATATAATCCTTTAGAACAATTAACAAACGATACTGTATGGAGGTGCTGAATAGTTGATTGCTTTTTGTTCTTATTTGTATACATTCACATGTCAATAACGTAAAGCATTTACAAAGCAGAGACGTCCTTTTATAGTTAAAGTAAAGTAAAGTAATGTAATATGTATAACAATAAGGCACTATATGTAATAAGAATAGATACAGGGCAGGGCAGGGCGAAGTGGAGAAATGACGATGAACGGAGGGTCACGGGCGATGAAGTAAGTGAGAGGTGAGACTTGTGACTCAACTCGACTCGACTCGACTCGACTCGGACTACGGCACTACCGCTACTGTACTGTGGTACTGCTACTCGGTTATTGGTTGGTTGGTTATGTCGGTAGTGGTAGTCGTGATGGGATGAAGCTCAGCTGTAGCGAGTAGCGTTAGTCCCGGCCTCCGTTAGCACTGCAAGCCTAGCCGGGTTACACAAGAAGAGAGAAACAGATGTTAGTTTGACCAAAACGTAATCGGGTACAATCAGCTGCGCCGAGGGACCATCAGGCATTCTCACGGTTCACACGGTCACACGGCTTTACGCTCCCGGCGTTACGTTTAGGGTCTGTTAGAGTGCGATTAGACGTGGCGTGTTAATCAATCAATCCCAGAGTACCCGTGTTAATGCCCGACAGTTCCCAAGCGCTGATACACGCACGCATGCACGCTCAAACGCACACGCATACGCACACACGCCATATGTACATACAGGAGGAGCAAACAAACAAGCAAACATACTTGCTTGGCCTTGTGGAAGATTAGTGTGGTTTAGTCTAGTTTATCTAGTTCATTATATTATTCATTATCATTCAGATTGTTACTGCACTGAGATTTAATTAGATTCATGGAACCATTCCAGGGTTAATGAGAACAAATATATATATTATGATTTTAATTGTGCAAACTGAATTTTACTCATAAATAATACTCGCTTTAGTTTTGGTCAATTTATTTGCTTTTATTTTATAATTGTTCGCATCGAATAATATAGCACCTTGTATATAAATTAACATTAAAATATATAATGCAAAATCTCAGGTAAATTAAAAATAACAAATACAATTTGTCAAATGGCATGTTTAAACTATTTTCCTGTTGAAATAAATGTCTGTACCGTGAAATGATTTCGCTTCGACGAGGAACGCAACTTATTAGATTTAAATCACATTTAAGGCAGTGCCGCAGACTCACTGGCACTGCATGGGCCAGTCCGGGGAAGCAAAAACAGTTCACAGTCTTATCAAATCATAATTAAAGCTAGAGTTTCCACAAAGGCTCAAGTCGAATGAGGCAATTCTATTCAATACAAACAGACAAGTAGTAGAAAAGACTGAAGGAATAGAAAACATACAACTAGTCTTAAGGTAAACTAACTTAAGGTATGATATAAAATAATCTGCATGTAATATAATCATGTGTCCACGCTATTACCATTACACTCGGGGGAAAGAAGGATTTCACAACCGACGGTTGCTTTGTCTTTACTAAATACCGCTACTGCGTCTATCCGGGACTAGTCTTATCAACAATTATAATAAATTCATCACAAAGAAAGTACCGTATAAATATTTCAATAAATAATAGTCTCTCGGTAATATTGTACATAAAATGCAAACTATAAATCTCTGGCAATCCTTCTTTCCGTCAACAAAAACATCAACAGGAGGTAATCAAAAGTGTCCCAGGAGACAAGAAGCCCCGCCCTCACGGCACCACCCCGGCCTATACTGACTAAACTCTTTAATACTGATCAGCAACAGTGACTCTAATAGTAATACTCTCTGGGCCGGCGAGTGGGGGAGTGAGGTGGGGGTGAGGGTGGATTGGCTGTGGGGCTCACCTTGGGGGGGTTGGTTTGTTAAGAGAGAGCGCCGGCGCGCTGGTAGGGGTGGTCCCTCACCTGCAGGTGGCGCCTGCTAGCTGCCGCCGCGCGGCCTCCCGCCACTGTATCACACACACCGTCAAACAACACAATTCTCCACAAACAAATACAGAGCCAAGCCCGTCATGACACGGGATTCACGCAAATTAAACCGTCAAGAGCCCACTTATCTGAACCCTCCAACAATCACCAAATCTACCATTTTATCATGTCTAACACTTTAAACCAATGTGATGTGTTTTGAGTCAGTTAATTCAACTCCTATCGGTTTCAATTTGCGGTCATAAATATGTAACATAAATGTTGCGTCCAAACGCAGATAAAATAATTAACTACTAGCTGCATTTGTAGAAACAGATGGAACAGTATAATCTTAAGGACATGTTGCCAAGTGTTGGTACACTACTTCATCCTGTAATTTAACATTATTTTTAATGCAAATAATATGTCATGACGAAATAGTACAGAAAAAGAATTTTTATATAATTATTGATTGATAAAAATCATTCAAAATAAATTGTATACATTTTTGTGATGACATATTCCGCATTCATTCAGAAATTTTAGCAAAAGAAATTACGGTGAACATAAATTTTTAAACAAAGTTTCTACTGGGCAACTATTTAACCTTTGCAATACCGCAACGGATCTTCATCAATCTTTCTTCACTCACACAAAAGTGCTTAAATAAATATTCTACAAATATTATCATATAATATCCTCTAATGACGTGATGTCGAGAAATGAAAAAAAGGTAAAAATAAATTTAGATATCACTGGAAAAAAATGTCATAATTTATCATTTGATTCAGTTTACAGTTAGATTATTAAGAATTTTGCCGTTAAATAGTAACGTTACTTCTACGTGTCATGGATTTTATCGTAACACACTACATATGTAAAATCCATAGATTTAAATAAGTTTTACGTTTGGACGTATTGTGGATGATGTAAAACTCTAAAATGGCATCTTACGCTATCCCCAGGTGGGGGTGGGGCCAGACTAAGTCTGTATTAAGTATCGCACTAGAATGTTTGGCAGCTGAACTGTATTAAATACTATCAAATACTATTATAAATTGTCTCAACGCTCATCTTTATAGAATATACTAAAATATAATAAAAATATGCTCTATAATCTTCACTAAACTCTAGGCACTGGTTGGCGTTGATGCTGAACTACCAGTTGCAATATGTTCAAGCACTTTCCATTAACCGCTTCAAATTTTAAGTATAATTCTCACCATTATATGTAACTACACTAATCTAAATATGCTTTTTTTCTATCAAGAGCTATTTTCGGTGCTTTTACGCATCAAAGTTACAACTTGTTTTCGTGTTTCTTTGTGTTATTTTTTTTTAGGGTAAAATTAAAGAGATGTTAAGGAGTTAAAATAAAAACCTTACTTCGTACTGTCTAAATTGGTCCCGAACGCTTGTTTATCAATTTCACAAGAAAGTCTATGAATATTTATTAGAAACACCAAATGCTACGTTTGTTAGCGGACACTAAGTGAGACAAGTTAATGAGGATTTTATAGATCCTGAAAGGACTTTTCGTGTATTAGAATTATTCACAATTTAATCTATGGAATTTCACGTTATCGTAGACTCGCTATTCTCGCCATTCTCCGTGAACGTGAATAGAGAGACTGTCCACAAGTTGGTTCTAGGCAAGAGTGCCACAATGTCTCCGAGTTAATATCAAACGTTAATGTGGAACCGCCCGAGTTCGCACTGAATGTGTGAACTTCCGGTTGCTACGAGTTAAAACGATTAGTCAGGTTACAAGCGGGGATCCCGTAGTTATGAAAAATAAAATAAAAACTTAAGTCAGTCCATAAATAGAGGACGGTGACGGATAATAGAATATTGTGTAGAACCTCCACCAGACACAATATTTCAATTCCCTCGGAAGCTCTCTAAAGTCAAACGACCGGGTAACTACTTATTTATCTAATTCTTTTATAAACTTGCATTTTTTGCACTTATATATCCCATCCGTTCCGTCAAATATATTTATTCTTATTCTTCCTTAAATATTATACAATAATTCAATTAAAATATCTGTGTATAAATAAAAATAATACTAAAAAATATCTTCAACTATTTATATATAAACAAATAAAAAAATCTTCTTAACCTAGTAATACAACTATGACATATTATGTATGTTGAAGAAAGCGGTAAACCGACGAAGGGTTCCGCCTGGCGGCAACTTCTGAATGAAGCAAGACCTCTGAATGAACCTAATCCAAACAGAGCGTAGCAATATCCACGGCACCCGGAAAAGCACCCCATTCAAAGCGAATGCGGATTGAAGTATCCGTGGTGGCGCGTGCGCGTGCCTGTGCTAAAGGGATACACATTCCTCGGAGGGAAGTGGACATTGCTAGCTATATATGGTAACCGCCGTCGCATTGGAAACAGTAGTGAGGATTGTTGATTGGCGAGTGGTGTGACGGTCTGTTTAGGGGGGGAGTGATCAGAGATTGCGGTCCATGTCAGAATCCCGCCAGCAGATATCTGGTCGCTGCAAACCCACACAAAACATTCAACCAAACGCTTATTTAGCGGAGATCCAAACCAAATATCCCCAACCAACGTGTTATTTGGATATTCGGCCGGTTCCAACCACTGCTTTAGTACGCGTTAGTAATGTTGTCTTTATAAGATATGTTGTCTGCAATAAACTACTTTTTAGTATTAGCGGTGTTAACTGCTTTATATTTTTATAAATTTGCAAATCTTATGAAAATATTTCATAAAAGCCATTACAAATATTATGTATTGGCAAATCATCAGTATCAAAATTTCCTCTCAAAGGAAATGCGCCGGTACAAAATATTTTTGTTTCACTAAATTAAAAACTTAAAGCTCTGAACCGAAGCAAATCTTAAAATAATTAAATGAATCTATAAATAAATTTAAAAAATTACATTAATTTCATATTATTATTAAACAAATAAGTTATTATTTTATTATTAATGTTGAAAAGTGTATTATTATTATAGGAATTTAATTCAAATTGTGTGAAATGATTTTTAAAAGCATGGCTAAAAAAGATTACATATAAAGATAAATAAATAAATATTAAGAAAGATGAGAAGACAAATAATATTTTTAGAACCAAGCATACCTATTTTCTTTTGCTAAATGTCAGAAATATTATGATAATTAAAACATATATACAATTGCTAGTGTGGAAAATAATATTCATAAACCGGCTGTATTATTTGAAGAGATGGCATTTACCAAGAAATAATGATTACACAATAAAATGTGAATTGCTTAGATGCTAATTTTTACCTAAACGATTGGTTTATGAAATAATTATTTTTAACACTTGCAGAATTGGAAACATTGAATGCATTGGAATTCATTATACCTGCTTTAGAATAAGTGAATTTTGTATCTAGAATTTGGAACATAAGAAAATATTGTGACAATCAAAAGAAACACAACCGTTCTAATTACATAATTTTTTTTAAATTAATAGATGAGAAAAAAGTTTATATGAGCATAATCTTTTGAAAGATACTTACTTATAAGTATGTATATTGTTGTTGTTTATTTCGATCATATTTGTTATTAACATGATTATTATTATTATAAAAAATGTTAAAAACAGTAAATTTAGAGGAGGAGAGTGGTTCAGGTTTGTTCTTGTGTGGGAATGATAAAATATGGCAATGAAATTAGAAGAATACCTTCACTAATTCAGTAATTTTTATCTATATTCCAGAAGACAATGGATTGGTTGTTCACTGTTTTTTTTTAAATAGGTCGATTTTAGTTTAAGTAAAACAAATTTAGGCCATCTTAAACGGTTGGATGTCTTAACTGTGTTCAGAAGTCAAATATTTAATCTACGAGGCTTGTTCAAGAAGCACGGTTACTAGATTTTAATAAAAAAATTACAGCATATTATTGATACGCTTGTTGACTATTTTTCAACATAATTGCCATCCTGTTAAAAGCATGTGGTGAGCCAGCTCCTTCCTCTACTTCAGAGCCTCGTTCGTTTTGGAACCGAAAAGGCATCATTTTAGTAGAATTTCTGTCTCAGGGGGAAACCATCAATGCACAAGACATTGTGAGATCCTAAAAAAACTCAGGAGGATTTAAAACAAAAGGAGGGGAATGCTGATGAGAGGAATGTGCTTGTTGCGCAACAACGCCCGTCCTCACACACCTTAGCCGCCAAGGCGCTCTTGGACTCATTTGGTTGGGATGTTTAGAACCACCCCCCATATTCCCCTGACTTGGCGCCTTCAGATTATCATCTTTCCACCTACCTGAAGGCACACATGGGTGGAATTAAATTTTCAACCAACGAGCAGGTGCTGAAAGAGGCTCTGAAGTGAGGGAAGGAGCTGGCGGGAGAGTTTTTCGAGGAGGGCATGAAGAAGCTTGTGCCATGACTCACCACATGCATTGAACGAGATAGCGATTATGTGGAAAAATAATCAACAATATCCTGTAAGATTTTTTTTTTTTTTTCAAATGCAGTTTTACAAAAAAATCTAGAACACTTAATTTCTGAACATGCCTCATAGTACGACTTGTCTGAGCGTGGGCTCCATGAAAAGCAATATTAAATTGTGACAATTTAATTTAATTCAATTTAATCAACCATTACTTTTGAGATATAGATATAACCTGAAATAATGCAGATTGAGTTTTTGTTTTTCTTTCTGGCTTAGGTTATTCTTTTGATTAGGGGATTGTTACAGTTATAATATATTGATTTTAAAATGGAAGCTCGTACTAGGAAACTGTTTGGAAATCTGACTTTCTTTTTTTGTTTCCATTTCTGGTTTGGGTTATTTTACAGTTAAAGTGATGTGTTTTGAGAATAGAAGCTACCACCAGTAAACTGATTTACATTGTCTGACTGGCGGTTGTTTGATTATGAGTATGAGATTTTAAGGAGTTGGGAGGGGCATGTTAGAAGGCCATCAACCCACCGGTATGGTCTTGGGGCGCGTACTCGGCCGACAGCAGGGGGTTCCCGGCAGCGGCGAGTGCCGCATACCCCGCAGCGTAGTCAGCGTACGGGCTGGTGGCATACACCAGCTGGTGGTCGAGCGGCAGGGCGGCCGCGGGGTGCTGGGGCGCCTGATGGGCCTGGTGGGGGTTAGGCGCGCGGGGGCTGAGCAGCAGCGGGGCGCCGAGGGGCGCCGCGGGGGGACGGAGCCCCGCCAGCGCGCCCCCGCCCAGCAGGCGCTGTGTGTCCACCGCTTGCTGTGCAACGCGCCTCCATTCCTCCTCGCTCACTGCAAACGCAAAGTTCATTTGCCGGCGTGAGTCCTCGTCTAGACATAAGGGGAAAACACACACGCTCAGACATTTTAACGGGCACCCAACATATCCACTGTGTTAGTTACAGGTTATACAATCATTATCATCACCAAACACCAAACAGAAAATCCACAGAAGTGTGATCTAGGCCGATTTCAAAGAAAACTAATTTGCATAAAACCTCTCACCGCCGGTCCCATGCAGGCCAATGAAATTGATTATCTATTCAAGAAAGAATTTCAGTAATTGAAAATTTTTGATCAACTTCTATCGGTTAATCTGTTCAGTGCTAAATACCTACTTTTGCATATGTGATTGTAGCCTATGTATCTACATCTTTACCTGTCTTGTGATACCTGATGGCAATAGAGGCAGTTTGTGTAATTTGTTTAAATTTCTTGCAAAGGGTTCATTCCTTTATTTGGCAAGAGTTAAGTAAAAAAATCCAACGCTTTAGAATGTCAAAATAATAGGTTTATAATATATTTTTTTAAATTTATCTATATCTATGTAATATATTATATTTTTACTTTAAAAAATTTATATTTTTTTTAACTGAGGGTATATAAAATATGTTTCTTGATGTTAATTAATACCTCCCTAATTGAGAATAACTCGTGTTAAGGGAGGGAGTATAGACTTGAGTTGTATACTTTAAATAATTTCGGGAATACTACCTTATATAAATCAATGAACATACATGTACAGAATAACAGATGAATATAGGCTAATTATTACAAAATTAAATTCATAAATTTACAGAAAATTTAAATAAACTCAAAATTCCTTAGTACATTATATACATTATATACATTACATACATTCTGCAGATAAAGAAGATTTTATTCACATGTTGTGTTGGGATATTAATTATACTACCTTTGATATAATGTACTTTGAACTTTAATATTCCCTGGTGATAACGATTTCATAATGTTTTTGCACTTCTGTAAATTTTGTCAAATAATATTCATAATTTGTACAGCGCCATTTTAGTGAAAAATCACATCAAAGGCAGATATAACCTATTGCCATCAAGTATCGAAGTATTGCAAGATTAAGTAATAGTTTGTGGGACTCGAACCCTTGGCATGATTAAATTGACGACCACTGTTCCAATATGGATAGATACATAACAATATGGATAGATAGTTACCTAGAAAACCTTACCTACCAAATTCTAGATTCATAGACAAATTTACACCCACCTCAGCTGCATAGTTTCCAATCTCAAAAATATTATTGAGAGTCAAAAAAGTCTAAAAAAAACTATATTGTCGAAATGACCAAAAGATAGAAGGTATTTATTTACAAATCTTTACCTGTTTCGATCCATGAATTATTTCACAGAGGTAATGTAAAAAAGGTAAGTTAAAGGTTAATTTGAGTGACCTTCTTTACTGAAACAGAATACAAGCATGCAGCGTCAAAATTTAGTTACAAGTGAAGTTGACATTGTATCGTGTGATACCAGAGAAGTAATATTTTAGTATAACTCATTAAAACAAACAGATATCGGGACAAAACCATACGCATAGAAAATAACACCAATTCTAAATATAAATACATAATAAAGCCAGTTTTATTTAAGCTAATGTTAAGACATAAAGGAGGGAGGGGACTTCCAAACTTCAGAGCAAAATAAAAACTCATGGATATTTTTTAGATAAAATTATCAATTGCGGTTGGAACAGATTCGTACCTGCAACTTAGGACGGGTTGTTTTGGAGAATTTAAACAATTCATCAATTTTCAACATTCATTTTCAAGTTCTATGAAAGATTTTTTCAATTGTTTTTATTTCAGTTCTGCCAAACAACTAACCTATAATGATATAATAACAGAACTTGAATAGGACTTTCACAGAACCTGAAAATGAACGTTGCAATTTGATGAATTGTTCAAATTCTCCGAAACGACCCGTCCTAAATGTGTTCCAATGTTGTAGTTGTATTTGTTGGTATGTTGTGTGTAATTTATTTATAAATATAAGAAACAAGTTGGAGTTAGCACAGGTTTATGAAGATGATTATTAAAATTTTTATAATAATTTATCAAGTCTGGACATCTAGCATGAAAAATTATAGCAGGGCAATGGATAATAAAACTAATCCATGCAAACAAATATATCCCAAATCTAAATATCTGCAAGCCGAGCGAGTTGGACTATTGCCAAGGCTTGGGCAAGAATAAATTCCCAAAAAAACGATAAGAGATTAAAACACATTTTCCCAATGGGACTTATCAACTGAAATAAGTAAACAGTTTGAAGACAATACAGACGTTCATCTTGTCGAGATTTTTCAGAAACTGAAACAATGGTGGCTTATTAGAACACCTGCCGAAAAGTCGTTAGAGATCTAGATATAAATTGTGAATGTGAGGCAAGACTAACTATTATTTTTGCTGATTAGAATCATAGACTGTAGAAATGTAATATTTATGACTCAAACCATGCTATTCGTCATTAAAAAATTAAATAGTTTATTAAAATGTAAAGTCAGGTTGAAATAGAACTCTATCTTTCGAAATTTTACTTTTTTTATTTAAATTTTTGCATGAGAATAATCAATCATTTACAGTACCGACAAGATGTCTTCTATGCTGTGATAGAACATCTATTCTGCAGTGTGGTAGCTTGAATATTGATGAAGTTTTCAGGCACGTATTTAGCATTGACATTTGCATTCCAAGAGAATTGGGCTATCAATAGAATTATGCACTATATTAAAACTAAGTATTGCAAGATTTGCATAATGCCTTTTTTGTTTGACAAAATTAATTCATCCTCTGAAATGCAAACTGTTGCTTTTACATTTTTAAAATTTGTAGAATTCTGAAGAGAAACAATAACCATATCTCTACCTTTATTCAGCCAATAAAAAATCACTTTAATTGTATTTGAATGCGTGTTTCCCAATGTGAAATGAACCATGATGACAATAATTTAGAACCTTGACTCTGAAGTGTTGAATAAGGAATGAGTTTCAGGATAATTAAAGAGGTTGTGTTAGTGTTGATAGAATGGGCGTTACCACAGAATAGGTAAGTCTGGGGGACGTGGATTATGGGACGGATGGGATGAGGGTTCCGTAGACAGAGGCGGTTAAGGTTTTACGTGCCTGAGTCAGAAGTGTCGAGGAGACGAGGGTAGTGTGTCAAGAACGGCAAGATGGGTGTTCCATCCATCCTGCCCATCCCTGCATTGTAAGTACATGAGTCAGCTTCACCTCCAGTGCATACAAGTCATAGTTCATTATTAGTCAACAGTCTAATCAGTGGAATTAGTCAGATCCTGTACCTCGGAGGTGGAACGGCAAGGAAAGAAGAGCTGGCTTTCAAAGTCCAGCTCTAATAATAGAGAAATACTGGTTTACTCAAGCAATTTCTCACTATTCTGGAATTTTGCCGAATGATGAGACAATTAATTCAAAGCATTAATCTGGTCTGGTTCAAACCTCAGTTCAGGACTATTAAAGACTTGAAAGCTGTTGATATTTTCATCTTCCTTGCATAGGGACAACGTCTTGAATATTCTATTTTGCATGGTGCGTTCATTTTGCTTGCAAAACAAACTATCCAAAGTTGGTCAAATAATTTATTTTTATTTTTTAAATATGTAATGGTATTTCACCTCCGGGGTACAGGACAAGTGTTGGTGATTATTAAAAACAATATGTTCAAATGAAAAAAAAACTGTTAATAAATTATACTTGTGAATGGTTATTGTTACAAAAAACGTGTTATTTCACAAATTCAACTGAAAACAAATCAACAAGATTAATTGCATCAAGGGAAGACAAAACTTCAGATTTATCAATAACAAAATATTGTTTGGTTATTCAGAAATCATAATTATGCCTTAAAACTAAAGTACGGCAAACGCTTCATTTGGAGCGCAATAATCTTAAGCAACTGATATCTGCGGAAGAATAAATAATACTGCAATATCAGATGTTGATTGATTCCTCACTTAAGCGAAAGGAAGTTATTTGTATAAATGGAAACCTCAGAAGCTTAGCGAGAATTCCTTTGCGATGATTGGGTTAATACCCCCTTTTGGCATGCAGAGCAATAGTATTCTGTTGTCAAGAGTTTCACAAGGATCCCAACCCTGGCCAGAGAATATGAAGGCACCCAACTTACCGGTGGCCACTGTGGCTTTCGCGCTGGAGTCTCTGTAGGTGCCATTAATAATGGCCAACTCCATCAGCTGTCTTTTCTTGAGTTCATCCTCACCGTCGGCTTGCTGCAAGGGAAACAAACATTTCACATTTTCACAGCAATTAGATTAACAAAAAACTCCTAGACGGAGACGGAAACTCCGACAACATTGATAACTTCCACAGAGCTACTTTGTGTCTAGAATTTTCGAGTTCCAATTACATTTTATAATCATCTCTGCACAACACCTTTAGTACTAGCTGATTCTAGATAATAATTTGTCTGAAATTATTGTATGTAACTCATACAACTTTGTGTTATCTTGAAATTTTAATGTTAGAATTTTCAATAACAAATACCTAATCAGTGTTTATCTGTTATCAGTATTACAGATTTTCCACAATATTCAAATATGTTTTGTAAACTTTTCCACACATCCACAAAGTGCCCATGTTGTGCAATTTCACTACAAACATCTAATAGAAAAAGTAAGATAAAATAGATGAATCAGGATTGATTATAAATATGAAAAATGAGTAAATAATACGCAGATGAAGCAAGAACATTAGTCAGAGTGCCATCAACTTCGTTTAAATTGGTGACAGAATCTAAAATCTGTCACATTCTCTAAATCCCAGTGAAAACATTGAACCTGGATATTTTTAATTCAAGTCATAATAATATTATATAAAATTCCCAGTAATTCAGAAACATACAGAAAGTTATGTAAACAAAGTGCTTAAATATTTTTTGTTCTTGATGGAAATTTTGGCACAGGAAGAACGGGGAACTTATAACCGTGTAACTGAACTGCCACAGAATAAAAGCATATTTAAATGGATATCTTAACAACCCTGGTGTCTTATTTTGTAGCCAAGTTGACGCCACACGTCAACTTGTTGTTGTTCCAAATATTTTCAAGACTCTGGCCGCCTAACATAAGTACATGGAAAACAGTATCTTGTCATCGTTCACGAGCACAACTGAATTACGCCAATGAACAAACAACAGTCCACTTTCGACTAAATAGGCTTAACTTAGTCGACATGAACTGTTATCAGCAAACAGCCAGGAGTTTTAAGACAATTCTGTGGTAAAGTAATTGTTCAAAAGTTTGCCATTCCTAAAACGAGAAATCTCAAGACCTCTTATTTAGTGGAAACTTCTGATTTCTGCAGCAAGAGATGTTAAGATCTGCGGACCCTTATTGGGTGGCCTCTGACAAAGTAGGAAGCGCGGGTGGTTTACCGGTATGAGTAGACGTTTGACTTCATCAACAGCCCTGGCCAGCTTGGCAGCGGCTCTGTTCTCTGTATCTTCAACGGTCAGGAGGACGTGCAGCTCATCAGCCAGATGTTCCCAGTTTGGTTTGCCTCTGTTTGCGTCTTCCTGCATTACACATATAAACAAATTATATTAATAACACTAAAATTAAAATAATAATAATAAAAAGGTCTTCATTCTTTTAAAAAAATACAGTAGTAACTTAGTACAGATCTTTTCACCGTGCATAACTTTTGCTGAAAAGGAAGTATGAAGGTTACCGCTGTGAGTATTGAACTCAGCCTGTCCAACTAATAGTCGAAATGCTTGTTATGACAACCTAAAGTCAGTTGCTTAGAAGTAGGAAGAATTTTTTGTGAAGCATTTTTTGCATAATTTTTAATTTAAATAATATTGGACTTAATCCAAATTAATTGCACAAGTCATTTAAGGGAGAATCAGCCTTAAAAATAAATGAAGTATGGGTTAAATCATAACTGTAATGCAGGAAACTCATTTAACAATAACAGAAAGCTCGGGGGTCATGTAATTTGCACAGCTTTTTTTGTCTGGAATTTTGAAATCGACGCAACCATTTTTAAAATAAGTTATACATTTTTCAATTATTTTATAAGAAATTTTAAACTTGAGTGCAGCCACCCCCATGTGAGTACCTAAATAGTTTTACACAAAGAAAAAAATTGTTAATATTTGTTATATTATTATTAAAATACAAGTACAGACCCTTGAAAAATCATGGGACAGTCTGAATTCTGAAACAAATCGGTTCCAATTTTGAAAATGACAAATTAAAATAATTTTCTGTTAAAATGGTTCCATGATAACTCAACACAGTGACAATTCAACACACTTTTAAAAAGTGATATAAAGTCATTAGAAACGATGAAAAAAAAATAAATATAAACCTAACCTAACCTACTTAACCCAGTTAATAAAGTTTTTGTTTAATCACTTTCCATGACTTTATATAACTTTTTAAAGATGTGATGATTTATCTGGTCACCGTTAAAATATTATACATACTAGCAGTTAAAAACCCGCTCCGCGAGTTTTTGCTGCTAGGCCCTGCGGGCGGCACTTAGTTGGGCTTCGCCCAGTTTAAGTGATACTAACAACAGATACATTTAATAGATAGATATTAGGTCATTCACAGAGAGAGGGTGAGTATATATTGTTAAAACACGGAACAGGAAGGAGTTAATGAATAATAACATGTTAATTTACGCATAATAAAAATGACAGTTGTTTGAATAAATGAAATTTTAAGTATTTGTGATGGATTATTTCAAATGAAACACTATTATTGACTACATGTCTACAACTGATATTAACTGTTATCGTACCTAATATAATTTGCTCATAGGAGACTTGCAGTGCTTAAATATGTGTTACAACCGTCAATGTCTATAAGTTGAATCAATATCGTATAGTTTGTCACAACAATTAAAGATAGTTATAACAAAGTTGACTGAAATAATAGATTATTACATATTGATTAATTGTACCCGTGTTTATGAATAAAAGGAGGGTAATTGTGCGATGAGATTAGCAGTCGGTTTAATTAAAAGGTGTTAATTTTACTCCAACTTGTGGTAATTTTTTTACCTATAACTGTTACTGTATCTAATAAAGTTTAAAGTTAGATTATATATACACCTTCATCAGGAGAGTAAAAATCTATATATACAGGTAGATTATTTCAATATAGCGCCCATGAGGTGATATCTCACAAAAGCGGCGCTATGCAAATTGTCCAATTAATAAATAAATATAATGTTTACATTTTATTGTGTACGTATGCATTGATATACAACGGAAATAGATAAAATAATGTTATCCGATTAAACTTTATTTTATTAAAAAACAAATAACTTTGTTAACATCACTTTATTATATCCAACCAATACATGTTTCATGAACGAAGTATACACCAAGTCAAAAATTAAATATAGATTACAATTGGAAAGAAGAAGTGGAAGGAGGGGGGAGGGGTAAGAGTAGGCTGGGTTTATAAGAATTAAGAATTACAATATGAAAAACCAGTTAAGTGGGAAAATATTTAAATACAGTTTTTCTAAATTATTTATTTGCAATGCTTTATATCCTGTGTGAAGTATTTTAAGAAATGAAAAAAAAACAAAAAGCACATAACCATAAAACAATATATTCATAAGACAAATAGCATTTAATAACGGTTATTCAAATAAATTGATAGTTGAAAGACTAAATAAAAAAATTAAACATATTTTCTTCAAACAGTATTTTTACCCTATTTCTAAAGATAGAAATAAACAATGGCGTAGAATTCTGTTTTTGGATATCGATACTTATAAAATTATATATAAAAAACATTCCTCATACTATTCAACTTTTACACTAATAACAAAATAAAGAAATATATTCTTAATAATAAAGATAGCGAAAATCAAACAAAAAAATCAGGAGTTTATTAACTCAATTGGGATGATTGTAATTTATTTTACAAAGGTAGAACCAATAGAAACTTAGAATTATTATTTTTTGGATTAAGACAAGATTTTTTATGCATAGCACAAAGGGTAACAATTATTTTACAAGCAATAATTATTCGCCTGAAACACTCATCCACATTGAAAAATCTCCTGATAAAAGATACATGACGCCAACGGGACTCGAGTATTTCAGGCGAATAATTATTGCTTGTAAAATAATTGTTAGAAACTTTGAAGTCAGAACTAAAAAACATCTCAGGGATCTAAATGGAAATAGTGAATCTGAGTTTGCGAATCATCTTTTGAATAATGATCACACTTTCGATAAAAATTCAGGTCTTAAAATACTTCACTCAGGATTAAAGCATCGCAAATAAATAATTTTGAAATTTTAGAAATTAGAAAACATGTCAATATAAAATCAGATATAATTAATAAGCAAAAAAAAATTATAAATAATAATGAAAAATGCCCTGCAAAGTGATAAGCTTCCAGAAGAAATCTTCTTATTAAACGCTTGTTTGATCAAGTAATTTTGCATATTTAAATATAGGCACCAGTCATTTGGTTCGTTCTTATACCGCCAGATGTGCGCTCAGTCGGCCATCTACAGCCGTGCGTATCGACCATATTGAAGGAACGCGTGATTTTTTATAAACGTCAAACATAATCACGTAATTGTGGATAATTTTCATTGTAATGTAATTAATCCAATGGATTATGAACTTTCTAAACATATATTCTTCGATATTATCCAAAAATTATATGAGCGGAAACGATATTTTTGAAGAATTATCGTATTACATGTGGCGATTCTATTTCAGTATGAAATCGTGTCTTAATTTTTAATGTCTTATTTACAAAATTTGAATTTGACCAATCAGAGGGCCTACATCGTCCAGACGCTAGGACAATAATACTATCAGATTATAGGTAAGTACTTTATCGCTTGTCTGAATTATAGAAGCGATAAATTATGTGACTTAAAGTCAAAGCAAAAGCTTTGAGTTCATTGAACAGGCGTTTCAGACAGTCACAACCGAAATTAGTATTTTTAATTACCTTTCTTTAAACCGCTACAAAATTAATGCTGCCATAAGAAAATCCATGTGTTAATTAATGATGATGAAATAAAAGTACATCTGAGAGATTTGAGAAAAAACATACCTCACTACTGAGACTGATCAACATTTCATACTCCACTACTGAGACTGATCAACATTTCATTCAACGAAAAATAATGTAAACTTTATTTTTTTATTCCCCAGCCGGTACTTTTCTTTCATTCATGATATGCTCCAGACTAAATACTAAATATTCAAAGAGATCCATTTCCAAATGCATTATATTTGGTTTATCCAACACAAAAGCTTTAACAGCAAACAAAATTCAGGAACTTTTATTAACACTGACAACTACCTAATTAAACATCGCGCCATTTCTTCCACGTCACATAACTGTGTCTTACTTAACTAACTAAAAATTATAATAAAAACACATAAATTTGTTTAACAAATTTATGTGTTTTTATTATAAATTATGATGAGCCACAAAGTGAATGCTTTTTACAATTACGGAACTAAAAATTACACCGTTTCTCTGAAGGGGCAGGCAGAGAGGACGGACTGCCAAACAATTTGCTCTTGGCACACACTACTTGCTTCAGTCACATTCATACATTGTCTCATACATACCCTTTTGTTATTCTGACTCTTGACATGAACTGAATCAAGAGTTTGGTTCACTTGATCGTGCCATGTCTTCCTCGGGCGACCCCGACTTCAGAAATTCACATCATATATTCTCCTTACACTCCATTCTTCATTCATCCGCTTTACGTGCCCAAACCATCTAGGCGTCCCTTTCTTAATCATACTCATTACGCTTACATCAGCCTTGAATTCTTTGCGAGTTGTTACACTTTGGAATTGAGGCACCTATCATATTGATTAGTGTTGGGTGGGACGATTTCTGAATTCTGAAATGTGGTGTTCAGATGTCCCACCTCAAATGGGGTGAGGTGTGAAGTGTGAGGTGAATATTCTCATATCCCGGGATACTGCTCTAATACAAAAATGTTGCATACACGAAATGTAGTAATACAAAATATTTGTATTAATACAAAGAAAAAGAGGTGAGACAGATATATTTTGTGAGGTGGCGGGACATTTTACATTTTTGTATGGGACATTTGTAGTGCATCTTGTATGAGGTACTCAACACTAGTATGGATTGCATAATATGTTGAGAAACACAGAAAGTAAAATCTAACTATGTTGTAAATAATCTAATAATATTATGAGAAAGCGAAATATATTACGATAACCAATACATATTATGCAATCATTGATGTATTATACATAGTCAATGTGTGCAATACATTATATTATGCGAAACAACATAGTATAGAATATGGTCTAGCTCCTCTCTTACTGTTTTATTATCATATTCAACAAGTTTTGGATGATACCGAAGAAATAATAATAGAAATACAGAAAATAGTTGTTGGCAAATACAAATGCAAAAAAACAACCTGTAAAAAAACAGAACTTTTTTCCAATAATACATCTAGATATTTTAAATTTTGCTCCATCTCTTTGGTCGGCTAGTAGCCAATTTCAAAGAATTAATTTTTTTTGGTTTGACTGAGGATTGAACCTTCCTCCCCAGGGACTGAAGTCAACCGCTCTAGCAACTGCGCCAAATCGCGATTGGGTAGGACCAACATTTATTTAGTTAATTAACTGGTGTAATGTCATCTGATTTCAGAGAAATGCATATGTGTGTATACGTGATGCCGCCAAAAGTTGATAGAATGTATAGTCATCGACAATGACAATCTGTCGAGTTTCAACTTGATCAGATTTCGGAAAGTGGGTTAATTTCCGCTTCCGAGTTTGCATTCATTACCGGAAACCAAAAGAGAAATTCAAATCGATGGTCCCGAAGAAATATGTCGGACGTGCAGATTTGTGGTTTTGCAGTAGAGAAAGTTTCGTTTCTGCATTTTTACTGTTTTTGAGAACATGAAATATAGTGTTGTTCTAAATTTTGCATTAACCTAAAGGAGAAATATCTTATCGAGAACAGTAAAAATGCAGAAACAAAACTGTAAACAGCGCTACTGCAAAACTATAGCACACACATTTTTGCACATCCGATATTGTTCTTCGGGTCCATCGAAATAGATGTATTTATAAAGAGCATTTTATAAATACATCTATTTCCTAATGTAATATCCGAGATCAATAAAATAATAAAATATGAAGAAATTCAGCATTGAATAGTAATAATAGATGCTGTATGATGTCAACACTTGGATAAGATCTTGTGTCAGAGATTCACTTGACATTGCTTGACTTTATCTGAGGCAGGTTGACTATTCATGAATCACACAGGTCGCCCAACAGTGCACAGATTGGACAAGCAATATTTCTTACCGTAGAATAAGGTGATAAATTATCATTTGCAAGACTCGCCGTGCACAAATTATCAAATTATTTTCAATCAGCGTAAAAACATGGCGACATTTTAATCCAATTAATTTTTAAAATTGATATAAACTCCAAAAAAAAAAAAAAAAGACCGTTGATCGGATGATAATAGTAAAGTTATAACAATTCATCACCTGACAATTTTAACCATCTTTTGATACTATAGGATGGGGTTACTTTATGCCACTTTCAAAGAATTATCTAATGCCATCTATTTGTCAATGAATAAAGAATACCAACATTATTTCTCTTTTAGCTTATAGTGAACTGACCACAGGGCATTTCTTCCATAGCCGATGTTTCGATTTAACATATTAACAGCTCACTGTGGTTTAAAGACAGTAAATCCACCTAGATTTCACCACTTGTCCCATATATTTAGGTCCAATTATGGCAAGGGATCGCTCAAGACGTTCTTCAAATATGCCAAAAATCGTTACAGTGGATAAGCTTTAATTGGTTTGTGTGTGTTTTTGGTGATTTCACAGAAGCAGCTCATTTCGAAGTACAGAAATGTTTTTTTGTAAAAAGGTGTACGATATAATCCTTTCAGATCTGACCATTTGGGGCATCTTGCATTTTGCAACTTTGCTACATGATAATCCATGTTTTTTCTTGTTGTTATTTTTTCAATAATTTATCTCTTCAGTTGTTGTGTAAGGGTGTAATATTTTTTCGGTTAATTTAACTTAATTTACAATGATAATGCTTACCTTTACATATCCATAATGTGGCATTCCATGATTGACTAAATAAATCACAACATTTCAATGCAATAACAATCTAACTATTATAAAACATAATTATTTGTAGAAGAAGATTCTAGATAAATGTATTGAACAGGTTGCTATCAATTTTACTCAAATTTAAGGCAAAGTGAGTTTTTGATACAAATAATTTAAATCTTCTCAAAATAAGTTGTTAGTGTTAACCATTTGTCTAAGGTTGGGGTGTCACAAACTCCATCAATTTATTGTCGATCATCAAAATGACTATCAACGCCTTTTTTTTTTTTTTTTTTTTTTTTTTTTTTTTTTTTTTTTTTTTTTTTATGTGACACCTCACAAGAGTGTCCCTGCCCGTGCAGTGCACAGACAGGGGAACTATGTCACCACCCGATTGGGCGGCGTTGTGAGGCGGAACAAGGCAGGGGCTGTAGGAAGGGACTTGTTAATGCGGGCCTTGAAGAGGCTCGGATTATAGGAGGGAGGAAAAACAGACGCCGGTAGCCCGTTCCACATACGAGCCGACTTACACAAAAACGAGTCGTAAAAACGGCCCGTTCTCATGAAGCCAACGTCAACCGTGAACGGGTGTTCAGCTCGTGTCCGTCGAGTTTCGCGCACGTGCACCGGTGCATCAGGAATCAATGCTGCTAGCTCCTTGGAGCAGGCTCCATTGAAATACCTGTAGAACAGACACAGCATGCCTACATTGCGTCTATGCATCAGAGAAGGCAATCGGTCTGTTAACAACGGATTGTCAATCAGACGGATCGCTCTCCTTTGCACACTTTTTAAATTAGAATGTTTCCTGTTAAACACTAATTCGGCCCGTTTTAGCTTTGAATCAAATTATGGCCAAATAGCGAGCATAACAACATGATCGCTATGCTTGACAGCCGTAAATCGCCAATTAACGAAAGCGGTACAAAATGTTAAAAAATCAAACGGTCATCAAATATGATGGATTTACTTCAGTGTATGCACACTTCAGTGTATAGACACCTCAGTGTATATACATCTCATCTCAGTGTATAAACACTTCAGTGTATAGACATCTCAGTGTATAGACATCTCAGTGTATAGACACCTGAGTGTATAGACACCTCAGTGTATCGTCGCTCTAGTTGGTTTTTATCCAACAGACCAAAACGTAAATCGGGAGAAATAGCACTTCAAAGTTTTTTTTACGAAAAACGCATTACAATGAAATTGGCTCAATTCTAAGCTTACTAAAATGATTTCAAGTGAGAGAAATTATTATTTTTAAGTAAAATTCGTAACAAATGTTTAAAATTACGCAATAGCATGTTTTTAATTTGGATGTTGGACAAAGTGTTGGATAAACACGCTCGGAATGTTGTTTAATTTTAGTGAACATAAGACAAACTACGTCTTGAAAACACATTAAAAATTTTTTTTTTTTTTTTTCACTTGTATCGTGTAAATAAATACTTTCTGAGAACAACTGGATACTTAACTCAATTTCCTCAAAAACGGTCTGTTGGGCAAAAACGAACTAGAGCGACGGTATATACATCTCATCTCAGTGTATAGACATCTCAGTGTATAGACACCTCAGTGTATAGACACCTCAGTGTATAGACACCTCAGTGTATAGACATAACAGTGTATAGACACATCTCAGATCATCATTAAACTTCTTCCCTGTCACTTGACGCTGACATGTGGCAATTGTTTAATATCTAAGATGGGTTCAATGTTTGTCTAGGCAAGAAGCTGGACATACCTTCTTCTTGTCTCTCATGGAGCCCTTTCCTCTGACCATGATCTTGCAGCCGGTCTCCTGTTCTAGCTGCTTGGCAGTCATTCCTCTGGGCCCAAGTATCCGACCAACGAAGTTGAACTGCAAAAAAGAAAAATAAAAATTAGACAAACAGTTTTTTTTTAACTTCCTCATGTAGCAATCACTTTATGGGTATATATAATAATAATTTTTCCTTCCCTACCTTCACCCACTCTTGCTCCCTCTCTCTTACTCACCCTTACTCTCTCTATTTCTCTCCTATATTCATTCATCTCACATATGTTAACTACGTACATGAAGAAAAATGAGTATTTCTGATTTATTAATAATCTCTTCAAATTATTCGTAATCCAATTAAAAATGGGATTGCAGACCCTTGACGAATGAATTATAAGTTTTCTGTTAAACTTTTAGTAAAAGAGCAATGTTTTATCACAGTGTCATATTACAATAATAATATCAAGACAAATGCAAATGCATTAACATGTGTTCCGATATACGAAATGATCGTATGAGGAATTATACTAAAAGTTTATCAGGAAACGGCAATCCCCTTTTAAACGGATCGCGAAAAATTTGAAGAGATTTTTAATAAATCAGCAATACTCATTTTTCTCCGTTTACACCGACTGTAATTATTGAAAAAATGTTGAAATTATTGAAAAGAAACACACTTTTCGAAAAACAGTAAAAGATTTTTGAATATTCAAATTATTATATATAATTCAAATCAATTTACACACTAAAATTGTTGTCCTTTTGACGCCAAAAACAGTTCTCAGTGAAGTTTCACTGTCGAAAGTAAACACATACGCACCAATACACACAATTCTGATTAAATAACTGAGCGACCTATAAGCAGTTGCTATTTTTTTCATATCCGAAAATTAATTGAACAAGATATATTTAGAATTATAGTAGGTACGTTATGGGGTGAAAGAAATTATTAATATTTTAGTGTGGCTATTTGATAAGATTTAAAAAAAAACAGTTCAATAAAACAAACTTCTCAGAAACGAAAACCACAAATTGAAACTGAAAAGATTAAAGAAACCAACAAATAAAACACACGAAAGAATGTTTTTATTTCTTAATTATCGAGGATATTTATTGCGTTGGATTGGTTTTCTCATACCATAACATCTGTTTTTAGATGCATTTTACTGATGCTTGATCCCGATTTTCCACTAAATGCGTTGCCAAATAATAAATAAAATAAAAACGGACAGCGTGCGATACACAACACATCGACCGATCAGTAAACAATCTAAAGCTAAAATAGATTCCAAACTTTATTCACTGTCGAATTTGTCACTTACGGGCAGAATATCAATTTTTAAAAGAAAAATGTGTAGAACTTTGCATCAGTGTAAAAATCCGAGTTATAATTTGCAGAGATCGATTCATCAGGACTGCACCAATCTAAAACCCAATCAATTCATTCTTTTTTACATTAACCCCACGCAGGAGGCCCTTAGGGCCTGTGTCATATTTGGGAATGATGTGTGGAGGGTATTTTTACGTAAAAGAAGGAGAGGAAGGAAAAAGATATCAGGGGAGGATAGGAATCTGGTCAGTATGTCCAGGAGTGACGGACGTATGAATCCATCCCACCCGCTGCAGTACAAGACTACGGGTCAAGGGTCTGTCTCCCCAAACCGGCCTCTCCCGATCCGCGCATCTGCCGCCAATATCTCAACACACCTCACCCGATGAACCCGGGCACCCCCGCTAAATCAACAAACGTGGGGTGACCTATGGCAGATGTGTTAGTTATCCAATTAATGGTTCCCGGGGCAGCGGTACCCAAACCGCCTCCCAAAGTGAGATAGCGCATAAAATGAGAGGCTTTACCGAATTACAAATGTATATTATACTTAAAGTAATACTGGTAATGGTCAAAATAAAAGAGCGCTGCTGACGCACGAACTGGCCTTTTGTACCTTCCATTCGCGACGTACGTTCGTCAGATACTAACGTTCACTATTATTCCATAATCTCCGACCTACGTTCATTACACATTGTTTTATCAATCGGTATTTCAATGAAGAGTGTTCCAAAGAAAGCGTCGTTGATACCTTCGATAGAAAAGCACATCCGGGAGAGGCGCCAAAAACGTGTTAACATTTGAAAACGGTTAACATTTTCCTGATGAGAACGTGACATGTCTCAAAGTTCAGGTGTATTCCTTCGTGTTCTTTCGTTCTTCAAAGATGACGCTTGCCCTGACAGAAAGATCTGGACGTTGCGTAGAATTAATATAAGAATTAAAATTACCCAAAACACTAGATGATCTGATTTGAGGCGTCATCAACGTCAAACATTGTCAATATCAAACTATACATTGTATACATACAAAGCCATCTAGAGTTTGTGTTCACTGTGTGGTCTCCATTTTAGGCATTACATATAAACAAAAATGAACTCAGAAAATATCATAAAAAAACCTTTCTTACAAATCGCACAATCTGATTATGTTAATCACTGTATAGTTTAGGATTGTTGTAAACATAAGTGGCGCCCTCTGTTACTCAAAAAAAGAATCATTGAATTTTTCACACAGAAAATGTCAAAAAGAAAATTTGCAAAACTTGGATGTTTTCTTAGTTACAAAAAAAATTATACAATTTCCGAGCATTTTTTTCCATTTTTCAATAAATTGCACATCTATTAACCAACCACATTGTAAACTGTTGATTTCCTTAAGATAAATAAATGCTTTCGGGGCGTCAAGACAACGTAACTTTTTGACTTGCCAACTGCTAATATTTCTCAAATACAATCCCGGCATGTTGTTATGAAGCTCAGAAAAGCTATGCTGGAAGACGGAGAGAGCATCTCGAATTTGTAATATGCTATTTCGGGCGTGTTTTAAAATCTCTCGGCGGGGTGGTCGCGCTCGCTAACACAAGACTACAAAACAACACACCATCAAAATATTTCAAATATTTTTATCTCCGCATAACCATAACAATGGCAAGGCACCTATATACACCAGGCTAAACTACTGTCACACGTAAATAGGATTACTGAAGTATGCTTTAAAACCTGACCAATAAGGACTAACTGAAAATGTATCAAATTAATTTAAAGACTTATTAACGACAGTAAAATTAATTATTCAATATCTCAAAAAATGACTACCTGAAATTTTATATGCGTACTGAGCCAAGATGAAATTTTTATCTTTCGAAGTTAGGTTAGGAGCTTTCGAAATGAACTTGGATAAAACGTATGCAATGGTGTCTCGTGACGTCACACGAGACAGTACAATTCATAATTCGAATGGCAGTACCGCAGTACCGCCGTGCATGATAATGCGTGTGATGTCATATGCTTTTCGGCAAGCCACAAATATCAACATTTTGACGACTTATAAAATATCGTCAATGCTATTCGGTATTTTCCAAAAATTTTAAAAGTTTTGTCCTCGGCATGCTCTATTTAATACGATACATTCTAAAAGTTTTGTCCTCGGCATGCTCTATTTAATACGATACATTCTAAAAGTTTTGTCCTCGGCATGCTCTATTTAATACGATACATTCTAAAAGTTTTGTCCTCGCATGCTCTATTTAATACGATACATTCTAAAAGTTTTGTCCTCGGCATGCTCTATTTAATACGATACATTCAAAAAGTTTTATCCTCGGCATGCTCTATTACGATACATTCTAAAAGTTTTGTCCTCGGCATGCTCTATTTAATACGATACATTCAAAAAGTTTTATCCTCGGCATGCTCTATTACGATACATTCTAAAAGTTTTGTCCTCGGCATGCTCTATTTAATACGATACATTCTAAAATTTTTGTCCTCGGCATGCTCTATTTAATACGATACATTTGTAAAAAAACAAACATGCAATTTCGTTGTAGTAGACGACATAATTCGCAATCTATCTTCTATCTATATAAATAATAATGTAAATGTTCGTTTGTTCAAAATCTTAAATCTCCGAAAGTTCTTCACCGATTGCTTTGAACTTTTGACACAACGTTGCATTCGAATACCTTAGACGTAAAAGCAATACGCGCTATTGTTTCTCTATCTGCATAGACTGTCTTTGCCACAGCAATACGTGGCGGGGTCCGCTAGCCTATATAAATAAAAATGTAAATCTTCGATTGTTCAAAATCTTAAATCTCCGAAAGTTCTTCATCGTTTGCTTTGAAATTTTGACACAACGTCGGATTCGAATACGCATTTTTTATATACCTATATTATGTTACCTGTGACAGTTAAAAACAGGTTTTTTATAAAGCGCCATCTGTTGGACGTAAAAGCAACACGCGCTATTGTTTCTCTATCTGCACAGATAGACTGAGGCAAAGCAACGCGTGGCGGGGTACAGCTAGTACATAATAAGATCATTTTGTTCAAGTTTTCCTGATTTAATTTAGTTTATACGTAATTAAAAAAACCATGTCGTTCTAATCGTGTACCATCTTTGTAATACCGCAATATCGAATATGAAAAACAACGGTGGCGATTTTTACGATCGCATTAACGAGCTGTCAGCCCTAATTACAACAAATCGGCCTGATTAGACTCAAAGGTGGCAGCATCCGACACCAGCGACCGATCGCCCATCTGCTGAGACGGTGGACCTCCGCGTACCACCTGCGCAGGTACTTGGTATTCTCTATCGACGGGACACAGATCGGGGAGCTATCGGTGAAATGCGATGTTCGATGTTCAGTTAGAGATGTATTGTGTACGTGTGCAGTGTATGTTTGAATGTAATCGATGATAGGATAAGAAGCAGGATCGAAAGAAATGCATTGGAAGATAGACTTTTAAAATATTCTGTTTCAGTAACTGATGACAAGCATAACGAACTACACATCATTTCGTGGAGACAATATTAACGATTCTCAAACGAAAAATGTGAAACAGAAAAGACAAGAAAAAGATTCAGTCGCATCTAAGAATTGAGCCCAGGACCTTTTACTTTTCGGGGAAGTTATCTGACCACTGAGCTAATTCGAAAAATACAACTCATTTTTGACTGCATCGTACTTCGACTGAAAGCTTAATCATTATCTTCATTTCCTTAACACATATTTGTTGGCTGCTGTCCTTTATGCGTGATTGTAATATTCTACCCGAATTAAACTGCAATTTTTAAAAATTCATTTCATCTAGATAGTATCTTTGATAAAAATATCCATTTTTATTTTAATGAGCGATATCTGTTGACTTTTTAACAAGTCTCGATTTTTTTAATGTGAAGTTCCAATTGCTCCCAACAATCTAGAGCTAGTGAGAGTATGGCATCCCCAATTGGGTATGTTGTGGGGCTGAAAGTAGTAGGAGGGGGAGATATGGGGAAGAGGATGTTAGGGAAGTAAGTACCTGGCTATTCAGAACTGGTCACCAAACACAGCTGAAGCCATTTAAAGCAACGTTTCAATTCTGAATGGTGGTCTTACACCAGGGCGATACTGAGAAAATTTTCCACCCTGTGGATATAGTGGAATAACTTATAAATTTGAGTAAAACCTCAAATTGTAATATTTAATCATTGAAGACAATAATATCATTTTGACGACAATGGGCAATTACTTAGGTATAAAATCACTATTCATTTGGTGCTCGTTTTAGTATATATAATTTGAGGTTGATACAAGGCACTTGTGTGGTTAACACCATTTCACAGTGAAGAACGGAATGACACTAAACTGTCAGTGCTCGTCAATTATTTGGTCAAATCGCGAAAGGAGGGAACAAAACTAATGTGCGGTGGAATAACCACAAGCCTTAAGAATAAGGTGATAGTTTATCTACCGTTGGCATTATTCGCTGAAGGCCAAAATAATTATTTCAGCGTTATTTATGAATGGGTGATCCTCACCTGCGATGATGCCTCCACACGATGACCGAGTTGAAGTTTCAGTCATAACTATGTTATTAATAATGTGAACTCCATAAACCTTGGAACTTGCCAGCAACTCTCGTCAGACATGCTGGCGTTTTTATAGAAATGTTCACGAAATAATATAAAAATATTATGAATCAATCCAGGCCAAAATTACAATCACGAAGTTGCACCAGTTTTTTTCCATCAGCATTTTTGATTTCCACTTTGGCACAGGTGGCACAAAGACAAGAATCTAATTTCATGTACCAATGCACATTTCGCCGCGTGGTGGGGTGATGGATTTAACAGTTGCAAGAAGAAACCTGCCAGTCCACCCCTGTTACATAGACAGTATGTTAGTCTCCTTGTTGGTGCGGGCGGTCTATGAATACCCTGGCAGCGGGCCAACTGTTCCATTTGCCGTCGTCTCCCTTTCCCTCCAGCCCCTCTCTCTCGCTCCTGCTTTCCCTATCTCCACCCACCACCCCCTCCTACTCTATCCCACAGCACACTCAGAATCCAAGTAGATATGGAAAATTCGGGGGAAAATTATATAAATCTGAACGAAGAATGTGATAAACGAATTTTCGGCAATTTTAGAATCTTAGTTCAATATAGACTCATAGATTTTTTCTGGTTTGCCAGTATCTTCCAATATTGAAAACGGTAACCCGTCCAAACAGAACAGTGACAAAACAGAACAATTTTGAAAAGTGTGATAAAGCGATAAAAAAACTAACCTAACCTTTTTTTAATTACTTTTCTAAAATGTGTTCTGTTTTGTCACTGTTCTGTTTGGATCGGTTACCGTTTTCAATATTGAAAGATAACTTGCTGTGCATTATCCTATTATGTCCATGCCTTTTTGCACCGACAGCTCAAAATAATCCAAAATCAAGTGTAATACCTAGATAAATTCAAAAATAATTGTATGTAGGTATGTATTAAATATGTTGATTATCTTGTTGTCTTCATCCTCCTTCTCGGTTCAACTTTTCGGACAGAACGAAATTATCAAAAGTATTTATATGAATGTCTTCGAATTTTATTTGGTGATGTACATAATCACAATGCAGGTAAATTCAGGGAAAACTTTGCACTGTATCAAAGGGAAAATTAATATTTGGTTTGGGCATCGCATCACTGCTGTGGAAGAGCGCTCTGGAAAACAACCGACCGCCCGCCAGAACTATTTTAAGAAATTCGCAATTGCACAACAGTAAATATGCCTTTAATTCGCAGGAACGAAGCAAGAATCTCTCTCAACTCTTGAGACGTAAAACTTCAGTATGAAAGGTTGCTAACCTTAGAAGCATGTTCGTGAAACTTGGCTCGTGTTTTCAGTGAAACAGAGAGCCTAAAGGCTTAATGATGTCGATTAATTCGGTATTAGTAGGAACATTAAGATGTCATCCGTTGGAAAGCGGGCTTTACAATTAAGAAATAATGTAATCTACGAAAAGGTTTCCTTTTTGGAGGCGGCATCAATTAAAACAAAACAACAAAGTCAAACTAAACATGGAGATGAGGAAATCATTAAAATTACAAAAAAACATGAAGATTTTTATTTTGTGGATACATGAAGATGAGGAATCCATGATAAACATGAACACCCGTACAACAGGCTTACAGTCCGCCTCGGAACAGGAGTACCTCTAGTGGATAGGACTGTGAATAACCCAAATATTGAATAACAGGAAAGCAACAAAGCGAAGAGATTATTAAATGAAATAATTTCAACACGATAAATTTGTAAAAACATGAAGGGATGTATTATGAGATCTCTTTAATTTATTCAATCTTCATCGGTGCATAATATACTCGGAGGATAATTAATTCTCCCACTTGATCCGACGCCAACTGTAAGGAGCCTTGGAATAGCGCATAAAATGCAAAGACCATTAAAATCTGTTTTAGCGGCGGCGTGACGATAATTCCGTTCTCACGAGGTTAAATCATTTCCGACGGCGAAAACAGAATTCAGACGTAAACACTCAAACCGAACTAGACAAAGTAGTAAATGACACAAGAGCGAAGCTTCATGTTAACCCACCGTGACATCCGAGATAAATCGCAAGCGTGGATCTAGGAACTAGCAGATCTAGGTATTATCAGCGTGGAAAGCAGCGATTTCCAAAGTGGAAGACATCGCTCCCCCTCCAGAGATCTGGAGGGGCGGTGGAGGCCTCAAAGGCAACAGGGGGGCAGTGAAGATCAGTTATAAACAATAAGGGGCAACAAAAAGTGAGTTGAAAATAATGTAGTCATGTCACAAGAATCATAAACATGAACCGTTCATGCATGTTTCAACGGATTTTATTTTCTAAGGAAACATACAAATGTATTTATAATTATTATAATCCTACCGCTGAGAGCTTCATAGCAACCGACCTTTCCGTGGCAAGTATCGTTTCGAGAGAAATCTCTCTGCATCTTCCTAACGAGGTAAGCCACGGAAAGAAGTCATACGGTACTATCAGTAGTAAGCTTGTACGTATGCAACCAATCGAATAATAAAATAAACTAAAATAATGTTTATGTATTAGTTAAGAAACAAACAAAAAATGCAAAAGATGCGTTGAAAATATTTTTTTGAATAAGGGGGCGGTGAGCCCATTTAAGTTTGAAAAACTTTGTAGAATGTAAAGTTTGGAGTTGGAGTTTAGAGTTCGGCCGGTGATTTCAATGTTTACACAAAGCGGCACCGCCTCAGAAAGCACATCTCCCGATGAGATGAGATGTCAGTCTGATGAGCTTGAATTCCTTCTCTCTCCACAAAGAATGCAAATTATGTATTTTTATTTTTAATTTTAAATTTATTATTTTCTTTTCAAATTTACTATCTTAGATTTTCATATTATAAAATGAAGGCCTCAGCACGGGCAAGCCACCCAGTGAGGCCTACATTACTGGTAAAACATAAATTGTAACAAAATAATGTACCAAATAAAAAAAAAAATAAAAAAAAAAAAAAAAAAACAACTCTAACCAACAACAAAACAACGCCTGTGGCTTTAAACGCTGTAATGAAATATGCCTTCCAGTTAAGATTTTTTGTTTAGCGATGACATAACATAAGTGGAATTAAAACTGATAAAAAAACTGTATTTACAACAGGAAAAGACAACAAAAGATCAAAAGCTCCCCGGGGGGCAAATGATGCCATAATTACGATGATTCAGAAAATGACTTCTCGGCAAATGAAAATCATGTTAATCTTTTTCTATATAACAATTCAGAGACAGAATATTATAAGAAAGCACACAATAATCAAAGGTTAATGATTGCAACCAAGTCCAAAGACTTACACCATCAATATGAACGTACCTTTCTCGACAATCTTATCTTATTTGGCAATCTCGCTGCTGTACAAAATCTCCAACAATAATAAATTGACTTTAAATCAAGATACATTTCATTATACTCCTCGCGGTAGGGTTGAATTAGGTATTCACAACTCTATAAAGAAGTCAATGTGTGTAAGAAGCAACAAAAACTGTTTCTAGAAAGGGTGATCTGGTGCCATGAAAACTGTCTAGTTTTATCTATCTGGAATTTTCAGGCAAACGCAACTAGATTGAGCTACCAACACGATTTCCATCATATGCTAAGAGCTTTGAAATGTCGATTCAACTGTAACAAAACGGCATATTTTAAAATTGTTCAATAAGAAAAGAAAAAGTACTCAAGCAAAGCCAGTAGTAATCAAAGAAATGAACAAAAACACGACAATAAGAACGAAAAAAAAACGAATTGTCTAGATATTTAATAATTGTTGAAGGTGCAACTAACGTCAGCAAGAGTCATATAAATATCTAACGAGTCCAAGAATGATAATGAATGCCCAAGAAAGATGAAATCAAAAAGAATAAACATATTTTGTTCATCCCCAATGCGGACTTATTTCTTGAAGCTCGTAAAGACCGTTAAATACATCGTATCCATTGCACAGATTCCCACAAAGACAGCAGGCGGCCCTACTTTAAATGCAGACCGAAGGACTGCAAAAGTAATATCACAGATTGGAAGGTTATCCTCGACCAAACCAACGCCAATCAAAATAAGACAACTTCCAAAAAAGGCATCCAGACACTGGTCCACCAAAAACTTCAGCATCTAGAGTAGATCAAAACTTGTTATTCGGGTTGGTGATTTTTGGTGATGAGAAGGTGTCGGGAAGTTGCAGCAAACAATGTGGCGAAGGCGATCTGTTGGTTGGAAGCCGAAGTAAGATAATAATATTATAATATAGCGAACTGGTCTGACCGGTGGTATCCTGGAGAGAGGGTGGAATGAGGACGTAATCGCGATTTCACTTGGGTCACTGTGTCACATTTGGCCGCATTTACATAAATACTGGATAATTAAACGACACAAATGACCCTGATACTAATAAAATATCATCATTGATCACTTCTTTGCTGTGTTTGTGTTACCTTAAATTTAACCAACCATCACGAAATGTTCACTGTGATCACAAAACGATGGAACGCTATACAACTGGTACATTTCTTGGTACATACTCCTTACTGCATTGATGTATCCCTTGTAATTCCGACTATTGACCTGACTTTAGCATTTGATTCACTTCATCGCGTCATGTCTACCTGGGTTGTCCCCGACTTCTATTTCCATCCACTTTTGCGTCACACACTGACGACACTACTTCTATGTCAAATCCGCGCAACATGTCCAAACGAACCTAAGGCCATTGAGCCTATAACCTAGTTGTTTCCACCTTAGTTTAGCTAAAGCGATGGTTGACGATATTGAAGACGATAATCAGCAGCATAACTCTAGCTATAGGCACGCTCACCGTCTTTCTCATAAACGACACATGTAACAAAAATAGATGTTCCACTGGAGCTCTCAGCAGCAGGACCATAAAGACGCTTTTTATAGTGGCGTAAAACGGATTTTAACGACTCTCAACCATCCATAAGCAGAGATCGAACCCGGATTTTTGATAGCGTGGGTAACACTTGAATATCAAATTATAATATGTGGGCCTAAGGAGAGTATCCTTAAATGGTAGCAGAGCCTTAAAAAACATCTGCACAGATAAAGATGACCATCAGCAATTGGCATAAAGCTAAACTTGAAGGATTTTACGGCCACATTGCAGCATCAATATCCAATGAAAATAGCAGAAAAAACTGCCGCTCCCTAGACATTGAACAGGCCGCAAATAAACCTAGATGTTTTCTGATTTCCATTCATAAAAGCGGAAACGATGAATAAGATTTATTAGCGTGTAATAATTAAGGAACTTTTACGACAGTACGAAAACCGCGGATGATATCTCGGTATAGGTCGGGGTTTTTTTGCTGGTAACATTTCCATGTAGTTTTTTATTTATTTAATCCATTTCTGGATTGAAAAATGTATGGACTTTTGCTGGTAATAGAGATGACCATACAGGCATGCCTAGCGGGTAAATGTCCGGTAGTAGTAAAATGTAAAAGGACTATGTGAAAGGATATGGATCCAAAACGGTGTAAACACTAACCCCCTTAAACGCGGTGTAAATATTACGCGTAAGGTCAGAACAGCGAAAACTTCACTTACTACTTATTACCATGGCGTATATTTGGTTAAAACGGTCTTAAACTAGACTTAAGGCCGGCTTTACCACACCAATGTTGAGAACCGGTGTGTAAGAATCTAATTTCTAAGACGGTAAAAGTGCAATAATAATAACGGAAAATCAAACTCTGGGACCCGCCGTTATCTTTCTTTTAAAGAAAGACAAATTTCCTACTATTTGTGTTGGAGCCGAGGAATCGAACTCACAACGCCTGGGTGGGACCCAGCAAGATATGAAGACTACAAGACGAGGAGAGACGGCGAAACGAAACTAAACGGCACATTAAAACAACTTGCATTCACAAACAACTGAGAAATGTTCTTGAATTGAATCTGTTATCAAATCCATGTGCTACCAACAACAACTTCTGATGGGTGGAAAGAAGAACAAAACGACAGCATTTCATGATGCACGGATTAACGGGGTTCGTGCTCATGCTGTTCTGTTCACTGTCCATGATATCCACTGTTCATTGCTGCCGCTCATTGCTGCTGCTCATTGCTTATTCACGGAACAGCTCGTAAAAAAATACATTACCGGCCCACTTAGTATGCGAGAGGTTAATTCGCTTCATCGGGGAGAAACATCGCGATATTTCGTTGGTAGAACCGGGCGGACAGGATTCGAAGCACGTAGTAATAATTATTGATATTATTGATAGAACATTACTTAATGGTTAAATTTTAACCGCATTGATTTTAACCCTTCCAGTGGCTTAAAATATGATTAGGCTTTTAAGGAACACCAAAATTACATTAAACTATTGTCCTTGACAAAAAAAATACCAATTTCTCGAATTTTACGTACGACCGGAGACAGTTTCCTACGGCATCATCTCGCATAGAGCGGTTTCTGATTAAGGCTTTGTAGTAAGCTTTCAAAAAGAAGAAGATGGTTTGAAATGGAGATATGTAAATACGAATGTTAGATGGAGTGCGCTAATATTAAAAAACGATAATAATTTAGTGAAAATTGTGAAAATATTTAATAAAACACGACTCATTTAAAATAGAGCAAAAATCGTTCGACAAATGCCTAAGTTGCATTTAAAGATACAATGTGAATTTTTTCATCCCTGTAACATGTTAAATGACAGAACAGAATATGATTTTTAATAATTTTCGGATATACTTTGCGATTTTTTTCCTATGGAGGGAATATCATATTATAATTACCGTTTCGGCAGATGTATAGATATTGCCTTAAAAAACAACACATATTTTTCTAATAACTTAAAAACGTAAGTGTTCAAGAAAAATATGTTTATAAATCGGTAGAAATTCGGGGGTATAAGTCAGCAGCATTACCTGCAAAGTGTCAGATAACACCTTGGAGGATTATTGTTCAATAAACTAAACAGCTTCTGAAGGGCGTATCTACTCTCTAGGGATAACCTCATCTCCAAAGGAAAAATAACTTTGGAAATGTTAAATTCTTCTTCAAAAGCGAGCCTGTACTAAACATAGTTGTCGTACACAAAAACTTTTAAAAGAAAATCCGTAGTTTTCCTGTTCAACTAATGGAATTGGGAAGAATTTATCATGAAACTTGTTTGAATTCCTCAAGATGCGAGAAACACGCAATGTCGAAGAAAATTCTTGAATAAAATAACACAAATTATAGCGGAATAAAATTTTAACTATAATTTAATTGAGCGCTTTATTCACCCATCAGCCATAGCAGTAAATACAGAAGTCTCGCTAGAGTCAGGTCGCCTGGCAAATTAACAGCAGGAAAGACGACAAATAAAGTAAGCTCGGTAATAATGAGCCGCCGATTAAAGAAGTGGTGAGTTGCGCGCGTGCTCGCTGATCGCTGGGCGGCTGCACTGAAGGCGGCGTTACTGGCTTTACGAGCGAGATGCGCACGAGAGACAACACGTCTTATATTCATTTTATTATTGGTTTCATTCAAAATTAAAAGCTGGGAGGTGGTGTATTGCGCAAAGGATATTGATCCTCGGTTACGATGATATGAAATTTATGTGGATAATAATTACTATTCTAACATACTTCTGCAATATATAGGCATCTTTACATAAAGGTCACAAAGATGTGAATGAAACATAAACGTATTACGTCATCACACATCGCTTTCGATCACATCATCAAAAACACTATTTTCGGTTGTCTGTGCGTCTTGTGTAACTCTGGTTCAATGAACCCAAAGTTGCTTAGCATCATTTTAAAAATAGGAACTGATTGTGTGAAGAATTCAGATAAATTATAAAGCACCTACGTATAATATAATATTATAAATAAAAATATATTTAATTTTTATTTTCAAAATGATTTGACAAAAATTCAGACTACCCCGTGATTTTCACGGGTCTTCGTTAGTTTTAAAAAGTGAAATAGCATTAACGATCATAATATAACGATCATAATAGCACGAAGATGAGGAAATCAATAAAATTATAAACTGAACAAATGTGAAGACAATTTTTTAAATTTTTTTGTAGAAATTAACAAGGAAATCACGATCTACACCTATACCAAAACCTACAGTCCGCCTCGGAACAGGAATACCTAGTGAGGAGGACTGCGAATAATATACTTAACTTTGTAATTAAAATTGTCGTTAATAAAAAAAAAAAAAAAAAAAAAAAAAAAAAAAAAAATATCCAGAGTTGAAATAATCAAAAGATATTTTTAACACACTGCAAAACTTTTAATATTCGCCCAAAAAATATTTTTTCCGAACACGTAATTCATCAATATCGGCTTTATTGAACTTTTTTAAAATTGAACCGTTTTGATTTATAATCCCTGTAAAATGTTTTACAAGTAAACCGACTACAGCTAACGACAGCTACCGCTAAGAACTCCGTTGTGACATCCCTCTTTCTCACAAAAGAAGAGAACATTGGTGCTACCGAGATTTGAACATAAAACATTCCTAACTACTAAGCTACAGCGTCAACCTTCAATCCCACCACGTTAGACCTCCTACGAAGAACAAAAAATAAAACAATGATTTAACCGTCATAAAATCGAATTAAATAAATGCAAAAGGCAATTGTTAAATTGCATCATGACCGTTAAAGACTCCAGTGCGCAATCACCGTGTTGAATTGTATTCATATGTCACAAAAATAAAAGAAAAACAAACAATATACAAGATGACAACATAATGATTGCAAAAAATGCACGGAAGCGCCCTATCATTACTTCTGCAATCTCCAGTGCAGTAACCAAAGATAGATTAAAATTACAATCATGATATATTATGTGATGCTTGTGACATCCGTCATACAACTGTAATAAAATATATAAATATATTTAAATATGGAACAAAAATAGCTTTAAATTTCAAGACAGATTCTTAAAAAAATTGAATATGGAACGAGGATAACTTTAAATTGCATAGATAAGATTCGAAAAATATCGCTCATATAACTTGCTTTCATGTTTGAATATGGAACAAAAATAGCTTGACAAAATTATGCTCACATGCTTGCCTGCAAAATTTTTGAACATGGAACAAAATTAGCTTAAGGCGATGCCATACGTAGTAATGCAAAATCATGTGTTTTTGGTTTGAAAATTTGGTCGCCTAGAAATGTTTCAGATGCTTTAATTAAATACTGCGAGTAGAATACATCCTGGCCTTTGAAATAATCGAGTATTTTTTAGATAAGTCTTTTTATAAGCCCAGAAAAAAATAATGTAAAGGCCTATGAAAACTGCTTTAAAGTACAAAATCTCCTACTTACGAACCCATTTTCGGTTATGATTTTATTGTATAATGTGGCAAATTAAGTTATTTATAAAATGATCGAAAAAAAATTAAATATTTATACCTGAACATCCACAACATAAAATAAAAGGCACTTTTTGGCCATGTTATTTTCTTGCATAAATCAAAAGAGGCGGATGGTTTTAAGCGGGAATTTAAACCTTATCGCCATCTACGTAGGGGTTGTTATTGATAGCGGCTCAATTTAAAATATTACACGACGTAGTGCATCGCCTTAATTGACTTATTTGGAACAAATTCATAAATAATGAATACGCAAAACATGAATAATTAGACAATAATAGACAACTTGCAGCTATCTAGGTAAATCGAAACTTGGAACAAAAACAAAGCGGTTATCTAGAAAGCTACGAGATAAATACTACACTATTGAAAGTGGTAATTATTATTGAAAGACTGTGAAAGTACGAACCATCTTTCCCGTCAGAACACAAACAATGACAGAGTTATAAAGGTAAGCCATACATTATAAATATTTAATTGGTGTTTGACTAGCAAACACGGCTAAGTGCCACATAATATGTAATGGTTTTAGAAATATCTCAGTACAAGAAACAATGAATTCCACTGTAAATACGAATACCACTTTAGAATTTACTATGTCCGAGGTTAGGGAGGTATGTCTATATTGTGAAACTAAACGATTTTACGTGTGTAGTTGGTTAAACCTAGTGAGTTTGGCGTAGGAAAAAGGGACTAAATTATATTAAAAAGACACGCATCAATTCATACGTAATCTAATGGGAAAACCAGAAGGACTCTCAGTGGTATAATAATATTAATTATACCACTGGAACTGATACATTAATTACAACTGATACTGTAGAAGAATCTTTGAGGCCGTAGAAAATAAAGGAAGATACGCCACATGTTGAAGAGTCTAAAACAACATTAATGAAACGGGGAAATTTTAAATCATCTGTAAAATCATACAATATGTAGTGTTTTTTTTGTATTGTGCGCTCTGCTTGCAAAATCGGATCTTCTCCAAGCGTAAACTTTTAATAAAACTGTGTTTATCTGAAGTGACCTTCAAGATAAATGTGTTTTCTGTATCTGTTTGTACAAAATTAGATATTGCCTATGGTCATATATGTACAACGCCCTTGGGTTGATTTTTCATAAAAACAGCGCTATACAAATTATATAATTACTATTATTATTTTTATGGACGATAGGCTTCTATATAACAAGCCTGCAAGTCGGAGATGTGTTGAGAGACCTTAACTTGGGTAGCTGGACGGTGTAAAAGCAAAAACCGCACATTTAGGTTAAATAAACTGAACGAAAACAGTGGTCGAGGGGAAAGGCTCTACGAAGGTAAAGTAAGTAAATTTTATTCGATGAATTTGTGTAATTTTACTATTTATTCATTAAAAATAATATATAGTATGCTTGCGGCACGTTCCAGAGCGGAATATGCTCTCGGTATCGCCCTGGTGTAAGACCACCACAGAACTGAAACATTGCTTGAAATGGCTTTAGCTGTGTTTGGTGACCAGATCTAAATGGTCAGCTACTCCCCCACTTTCCTCCTCCCCATCTTCTTACACTCCCCACTACCTTCAAACTCACAACATGCCCCAATTGGAGATGACATAGTCTCACTGGCTCCAGACGGTTGGGAGCAGTTGGGACTCTTGTGCGATATTCACATAAAAAAAGGAAACCAGCAGAAGTGGATACGTTAGAATTGTTTTAAAAGTATTTATTACTAGGTCACGGCGAAATGAATTATGATACCATTTTCAGAACTTATTGTGCTGTCACAATCATCACTAATAAAATTATCACGTTTCAAATCAAGTAGTGTCAGAAATCTTCCAAATTTACAAAGTGAGCGAACTAGGAAAACAGTTTAGCGTGAGTGTCACTAAAATACACCAGAGTGACGAATGTTTCGCGTATTCTAAACGAAGGTCGCATTTGACACGAAAAACAGTTCAACTTGAGAACATTTTTGTATTCCGTTGCAAGTCTTGTTTTAACTTGCAGCACTGGATGGCAGCAAAAAAAATTATAAGTTACAAGTCTAGTTACAAAACAATGTACGGACGTAGTTATGTTCCGTTTTAGTTTCCCATTGAAAGCGTTGAACGGGGCTGATTACGATTCCATACGTATTCAGAAGTAGGAAGGTACTTGTTTATGATGATTGTCTTGGTTTCACTTATAATATTTACTTGACCTCGTGTAATTTGTGCAGCAACGCAGAACTCACAATGACAGGTGCATTTCTGATGATAATCAAAATTACTGGGTTTTGTTGAAGTGGTTACTTTACGGCGTAGCATGAACGCTTCGTAATTAAAACATTTATTCGTATGCAACACTCTCAAAATATGCATCATACACGGTGTCCAGAAACTAGTGGTACAAGCGAGAAATTGGGGAATTTACATCACATAAGAACCCAAATACATTAGAAAAATTTCATTTTTCGGATTATCACGTTTCATGACTTCATATGAATTTTTAAAAGGTGTGTTGAATTGTCACTGTATTGAGTTATCCGGTTACCTTTCCAAATTCGTGAGCTTGAACTTTAATATCGTTAGTAATAAAAACCTTTCGGCTTTACACTAAATTTGAGAAGATTTATACGTCCATCCTTTCTTAGGAAGTAATAACTAATAAAATCATTAATTGAAAAATATACGAAAACAATAATTAAAATAGATTTATTGATGAATATTTCGAGACCATTATAACGTTTACGGGCAATTAAACGAACAATATCGATATTCAATGTCAGTCCTACGCGCCATTTAATTATAATAAGAAGTACCGAATTGGTTTCGCCGAAAATGGATGAAAAAACTGTACATGTTTAGTTTTGCACCACCTTTTTGTACGATAATTACCATAATTATACAACCTCTGTGTCTCTAGAAGTACCAGGCTATGAGAAGTAAACAAAGGTCACGAAACAATAAATCTGGTGTATGGCAGATCGGCAACGCGGCGTGTCTAATTGACATTATTGCCTGGGACCGGGCTATGTAACACGCTGTGCAGAGTACAGAACTGATGGTGTCAGCCCGCTGCTGACGGGTGTGGCGAATAATGTTAACGATGCAGAGGTAATCTTATGCTGCCCTGATACTTGCTATAAACTAACCTACGTCCCCCCATGCCCTTCCTTTAGCTAAGGACCCGAGAATAGCTAATACTCCAAATTATATAACTTTTGTCATACATGTTACAGGAAAGGGTAGGTACAGGAGGCCTCAGGACTATCAAACCATTTATTTATTTAATCATTGAATACAAATAATACTAATAAATCTAAAGGAAACATGAAACCGAATAAGACACAGCAAATAAAAAGGAAACGGTCGCAACTGGAAATCGAAGCCAGGATCTGTCTAACAACGCCTCGATGAATAATAATAAGGTAAAATTTCGATCGCGCTGGCCTCGCTTATTATGAATATTTTTTAGATAAAACCTTTAGATTCACCTTAATTACTGTACGACACAACTTTTAACCTTCGGGGCGGTGGAAAATATTGCAATAAAAATTTCAATTACGTAAAATTAAAATTAGCTTTCGATTTGTGAAGCGAGACCGTCCATTTTCAAACTTTATTGTCAAATGTCATTTTGTTTTGTTGGTATTTCTGTTACTCTAGGACGAAACGAACGGCTAGAAGTGGCTAGAAACATAATCGCGCGGGCGTTTTTTTTTATGTTAAAAAATTCCGTCAAATTAGTATTTACCTAATATGCATGCATTGTGTGCGTTGTGATTGAATTTTATTAGCTGGATTTTATTTTTTTACGTTCAAATTTTATTTAAGTTAACTATTTCTGCGATGTTGAGCGGCTACGCTAAGTTTTTGTTACATGGTTTAGGATGAAAAAGAAAATGCCCCCTTTATACCGCCTGCTCGCGTCAAGGCAAGAAAAACATCCCAGTTTTCAATTAGTTTAGCGGCTACGCTAGGTTTGTTTAACATGGTTTGTGATTCAAAAGAAAGTGTCCCTTTTATACCGCCTGCTCGCGTCAAGGCAAGAAAAACATCCCAGTTTTCAAATAGTTTAGCGGCTACGCTAGGTTTGTGTAACATGGTTTGTGATTCAAAAGAAAGTGTCCCTTTTATACCGCCTGCTCGCGTCAAGGCAAGAAAAACATCCCAGTTTTCAAATAGTTTAGCGGCTACGCTAGGTTTGTGTAACATGGTATATATATATATATATATACATCTCAAAAACCATGTGTGATTCAAAAGAAAGTGTCCCTTTTATACCGCCTGCTCGCGTCAAGGCAAGAAAAACATCCCAGTTTTCAAATAGTTTAGCGGCTACGCTAGGTTTGTGTAACATGGTTTTTGAGATGTATATATATATATATATATACCATGTTACACAAACCTAGCGTAGCCGCTAAACTAATTGAAAACTGGGATGTTTTTCTTGCCTTGACGCGAGCAGGCGCTATAAAGGGGGCACTTTCTTTTGTATCACAAACCATGTTACACAAACCTAGCGTAGCCGCTAAACTACTTGAAAACTGGGATGTTTTTCTTGCCTTGACGCGAGCAGGCGCTATAAAGGGGGCACTTTATTTTGTATTACAAACTTAGCGTAGCCGCTCAACATCGCAGAAATAGTTAACTTAAATAAAATTTGAACGTAAAAAAATAAAATCCAGCTAATAAATTTCAATCACAACGCACACAATGCATGCATATTAGGTAAATACTAATTTGACGGAATTTTTTAACATAAAAAAAAACGCCCGCGCAATTGTCTCTAGCTACTTCTAGCCGTTCGTTTGGTCCTATAGTAACAGATATACCAACAAAACAAAATGACATTTGACAATAAACAAATAAAGTTTGAAAATGGACGGCCTCGTTTCACAAAACGAAAGCTAATTTTAATTTTACGTAATTGAAATTTGTATTGCAATATTTTCCACCGCCCCGAAGGTTAAAAGTTGTGTCGTACAGTAATTAAGGTGAATCTAAAAGTTTTATCTAAAAAATATTCATAATAAGCGAGGCCAGCGCGATCGAAATTTTACCAATAATAATATTACATCGATGGGTATAACTTTAAAAAATTATTCAATAAAATTGAATATTTATTATCGTAATTTTAATTTGTTTATATTTTCTTATGATTTAATTTCCTCTCGTAATTCGCCATAATATGATAACTACATTATTCGGTACACCAACTACTTTTGACCGTGGGTTTTCTTTTCCGAAAGGGGGAGGCTTGTGTTGATTTCTTTTCCTCTTCTCTTGTGTGTGCTTGTGCTGTAGGTTGTCAATTTTTCTCAAAAATCTATCCAAAATCTAGCCATTAATTATTAAGTAAAATAAAATATTGAAAAATTATTAGTAAAAATATCGAAGTAAACTTTATGATGATCTCGAAAAAGAAACCATAATGACTGTAGAATTATTTACAGATATCAGTGGCTAAAGAAACTTGTAAGCTTGTAAAGAGATGCAGGTTTATATCTAATTTGAAATTAGAAGAATATCTAATTTGAAATAAGTAAATCTCTGAAACGGATTCCAGTGACGTTAATAAGTATAACAAGGATTAGGAGCTATACAGTAATTGAGTTATACAATCTGGTTAAGGAATTTATAAGGTAGGTACAGCTTGCGCGCACTGCCTAACCTTAAATAGCGCAGATTTAATGAAGAGTAAAGTCGTAAGGCTCCCGGCAATAATACCGCTCTTGAAGAGCAGAGTACTTGATATTATAGCATCCGTCACCATGTGGCGTGATCTCCAACAGCAAAACCAACTGATGAATATTCAAACATATTCAAAGACACGAAAAAGTATCTTAAGTAATGTTTATTTTTCCGGAACATTAAACAATACAGTGTATTCCGGGCGGGAAACGATTGTTATACCACTTGTCATTAGTTCATCAGGTAAATATGGCGGTTTGGTGGAGTCCGTGACATTTTCGTGAATTTTAAACGTCTTTTGTATTATTATTTTTAATAAATTCCGTGTAAATATAACGTTTCCTCTATTAGCGACTCATAGCCATGTTTATTACACCAGAAATTCCCAAGGTAAGAAGGCAATTTTTTAAGACTTTTATGGTAACACGACTGGAGAATAATAACCGTAAAGTCATGACATGTTGATGAATATCTTGAATGTCTCGTGTTTAACGACAATTTGATGCTAAGCAAAACAAGCTGACATAAAATCTAATATTGAGATAATGTTCGTATTTATGTCGTCAGCCATTCTAAAGTAAATGCTGGATCGGCCATCAATGGCGATGAATGCAAAGAGTAGGCAGTTAATGACAATGCTAACTATACAAGGGAATACTCGCCCACCAATGTTTATGCAAGCATTAAATTATTCGAGAGGTAATGTAGTTCGAACACAACAAATACTATATATTCTATATGTATAGAGGCTGATTTCAACAGATTGACTGACAGCTGGCTCGACTGCGTGTAGGACTAAGTACAGCGGACAGATCATGTATCACCTTTCTTAGGCAAACACCAGCATCAAAACTAAAGAGACTGAATTTAATAAATGAGTCAACATAAATAATGCAAGTCAACAAGTACATTGACACAGAATGCGTTATCTTTCTTGCGTTTTGGAATCTTTGCACACGTTTTGCAATCTCTGAAAGATACACAAGAAAATGAAATATGGAGTTGGACAGAATTGATTGTACAACGAAAGCGTTGAGTTGCCTGCACGCTAGAGCTATCAAGGGGTATAAATTACACTTATGTATGCAAATAAAATATAAAACATCGAACGCGTTATCTCCCGCCTCGTAGACACCTGCAGTATGGTACTTGCACTACCCTGGCTCCGGTGGAATGATAAGCAAGTTGTGTTCAAGTGATTCAGCACCAGGCGTGACGAGGTCCAGGTAGCCAGGGCCCGTGGGATGAAGGTGGATATTAAACAGATGATGAAAGGGCAATTCTCCAAACTGGTTAGTAACACAAACACTTTCAGAAGTCGGCAGGCGCTTGGAGCTGATTCGAGATATTATTAATGTTACTATTTCCAGTTTCTCATTTACAATACTAGTTTGACCGCCTTAATCAAGGGCTTAGGTCTTGACCAATAGGTTAGAAATTTGTCATATTTTATTTAACAGGTAGCAATAAAATCATTTAAACAAATCTATTAATTAACACGCAATTTAAAGATGACAGAGCCGGATTTTGTAAGGCACAACCGAGGTCAAATCGTTCTCCGATACTGGATAGAGATCACTTTCGAAATCATGTAAAACTAGTAAAGATACTACATAATTACTCTAAAAATAGTAATTTTGTAATAACTAGATATCATGTCATTTAATTCCAATGTGTGTCCTCCTTATTTTCATAGTTATGTAACGTCCAATAAACAAATGATACCAAACCAAAGAATTTTTCTATTTACGGGGAAAATGCTAAGTTTTAAACCGTTCGCGTTCTTCTGATAAATGTCATTTATGCACTTACAGATACAGATACTTAAGATACTAAATGAAGTGATATTTCTGTAAATCATCGCAAACGCTACGGCAATACATCTACGTCTTTAACGATTTATTTGTTCTTCTACCAGGGCGTGATCGGGCAGGCGAAGGTGTTCGTCTGGCTCAGTTCGCGTGGGCCCGGCCTTGGCTGCCGCAGTCATTCAGGGCTTGTGGCCCACGCGTCCCAGTCACCCGCCATCCTACCAGCCTACCAGGGTACCGGGGTACCAGGGTATCATAAGTAGCGGCAGTAAAGCAGACAACCTGTTTGATAAGCCGGCGAGTCGCTGGAGACTGGAGGGCTCCCACTCGGAACGCACCCCAAAACGCCAACACGAAACGATACACTTGCATATTGTGTTGCAAGCGTAGATATTCATTCCGAATGTCATTGCTTAACTCACTGGCATTAATGATAACATGATAATCTTGTATCTCCATAAATATGAACAATGTTACAATCATGGTTCGTTATACAACGCTATGTTTTTTGAAGGGGTGGGGAATTAAGACATCAATTTAAAAATAAATCGATTGAAATTAGCGATTCCTAAAGTGGGCGATATCGTCTTCCGGGTGCGATGTAGAGGCCTATGGGGGTTGTGACCTCAGGAGAAATATTAGATGGCATTGAATAAATGTCAAAAATTATATCAATTAAATATTTTCCAACTTAAACCATTAAACGTTCCCGGAAACTTAGAAAACATAGAGGACCCAAAAAAAATCGATCGCAGTATTTCATTTTGAAACTTTTTTTTCGGCAATTAAAAGTAAAAAAAAAATTAGAACCGAGTCTTCCTTTAGCGACCTATTTTTTTTTAATTTACCGAAAAAACAAGAGCACAAAACAAATAACCTTAATCCACAAAAACGATTCCAAATGTTATGTAGATTCTAGATCCAGAGTCCCACTTTAATTACGAGTTGCCTGACACCGTGAATAGTTGCAAGAATCGTACATAATAATATGAACCGTTAATGCATATTTAAAAATGCTTTATTTACCAAGGATTCGTAAAAAAATGCTTATACAACCGAAAGATTTTATCAATAGAGAAGCCTTAAAAAGGAGTTAACAATTCCATTCAAGATTCAACAATTTTTTACTATTACTTTTTCATTTGAATGCTTTAGAAATTCAGTTTTAATCAACGACTTTTCCAAATTTGCAATTATTGTCAGAAAAATAGAATAGTTTTCAAGAGAAAGATGGAGGGTCTAAAGAAAACTATCATTTAAGGGTAAAAGTTACGTACGTTTTAATCTCCGCGTTCGTAGATAGCTTTAATTTAATTGTTTTATGGAAATAGACTTGTTTTAAATTATTAAGAAGAATAATTTGTTTGCGCGCGTACACACGCAATTTGAATAAATGGTTTTGTCCGTATAAAAATTCAATTTTTTCAAGGCATACAAATACAATATTGCATCGGTGATTCGTGAACGTGCGTTATGTTTACCCTTAAAAATTAGTAAATTTCTGACACTACTATTCCTCTGGGGAATATAGCTGTTCAGCAAGAAGTGGGTAGCTTGGACAGTCTTTGATATCATAACATTAAGAATGCAGCGAATGAATTCTCTGTAGGTAGTGTGGGTACCAAGAATGTAAAAAGATGAAGAGATTATTATTTATTACGTAGTTAAATTAAACTCCGTGGTGAAGTACAAACAAGGTCGGCCGATCGATTTCACAGATGTCAGATGCCCGGGATGCATAACGCAAAAGGCGGTATCTTCATCACAATAATTTGTTGACGAACAATTTAATGAGGACGCTGATAAATAACTGCTTACCTCTATCTCGCAATTAATTTATCCGACGCATGGAAAAAGAAGACGCGACGACCGATGAAAATTCTTAATTACAGTATGGGTATAACATTGCGAAAGGCTGATTAAAGTGAAACAAATATAAAAATATAAACAAAACACCTTAAATCAATCTTCGCAGAACTGGTTGGTGTTAATTACGGGCGTAATACACGGGATAAATTAATTACTGTGGTACGGTTGATGGTGACACGAAGAAAAAATGTAGATAGTTAAGTAATTTATTTATAAACAGTATTGGCCTACAAAAATATTCATAAAAATGTTGAAATACGGTGTAGAACCACTTTATCATTATTTTAAGAAAATTACGTAAATTCTGAAAAATTCTCGCTTCTAGAAATTTAATATTGCTAATTTATTAAGAAGCTCTTCAAAATATTGGTAATCCGGTTAAAAACGGGATTGCAGGTCGTTTCCTGATAAGCTTTTAGTAAATTACCAATATATCGGAACACGTGTTTTGCATTAATATATAATGACCAAATGCGAAAATGGGTGTTGGGATTTTCATCAAAACGTGTTCCGACATCGTGATAATATATTCGTATTTTACTAAAAGTTTATCAGGAAACCTATCAATTCATTTGTTAAGGGCATGCAATCCCGTTTTTAACCGGATTACGAATAATTTGAAGAGGTTCTTAAAAAATTAGCAATACTTTTTTTTCTCCGCGCACTCGTGAAGGTGCAATCAATCAATTTGATCGGTTGATCCCCTTTTTAATATAATTTTTGAAGCCGCAGATATTCCTGCGATACAACCAACGAAAAATTAATTAATTAACGAGAATTATTATCTAATGAGTAATTGCGACACGACCAAATTAAAATAACCCATTCTTTACAAGTGTTGTCGGCATGCCAAGACTTAAAATTTAAGATGGTTACAAGATGTTAAAGATCGGTGGGTAGATGTAATCTAATCGATACATAATATAGAGCTTGTATTAAATGAATAATAGGCCGAGGAACTAATTAATTATCAATAGGAGACGACAATGGACCCGTTCTCTCACGAGTCGGGAAGCGAGCGGCGACATATTTTGCGTGTGAAAAAACAAACGCAGCGCAAATCGATTCATCATCCGACGTTGGACAATTAACAATTATACGGCGGTGGTCCGAATCGATATGTCGATTGTGACAGTGATAGGTGCGAGAGGATCAATTTGATATGGGGACTCTGTTGGTGTCAAGATGAGTCACTGAAAAGGATTGACGTAAGACACTTATATAAAATACCTTGATAGGGAAAAATATTAATTTAATTAATTTACATAGCGAACTCAGTGGCTGGGTGGTAAAATCTTTGGCTCTGGATAGAGAGGTCCCGGCAATGTGAAACTTTTTATTTTATTTTAGATTGGAAAAATTTCTCACTTCTCAAAAATACCGTTATCGCCTTTCAGAATCAAAATTGCTTTAGCCAGTTTGTAACTAGATCTGAACAGTCGGGTTCTTCACAACCAACCTCCTCTTGCTCTCCCACATTCATCATCCACACAACATTCTTCAATGTTGGGGGTGTCATAATTTTATTGATTTACTTTATTTGTTTTATTTATTCTTATATATTTTTATCTTAGATTTTCTTATTTTCATATTATTACTTTTTATCTGTTTATTTTTATTTTTTTTAATAAAGTATTTTAAGTATGACTACCACAACACGGGCATTAGCTTAGTGTGATAGTCTAAAATGTACTGCATCATCGTGTAAATTTTTATTAAATAAAAAAAATTAAAAATTACCTTCCACATACCAACTAGAAATACGCGATCAAAAAATATTTTTATTTGTAACAACAATATCAGGATCGAGTCATTTAGATACTATCTTGTACCAAATTGAATGCAGTTGGCAATACTTCCTCAAAAATAGTAGATGTATTCAACTGCAGTAAATTTAGTTACAAGATTAAATTTTGATTTAAAGCATAGATTTCGCATAAAGTACCTATAATTAATTATACTTATTGGTTCTGTACACCAAAGTTTTGTTGTTCGGGATTTGAAGAAAATAGTTTCATTGGAAAACGAGATTCACGGAATCGATGGTTCAATATCACAGGGACCTAACAACATTTAAAAAAAAAAAACACGTGATTCATGGCCCCCGTAATACGTTACGTCCCGCTGTATATGTATATATTATAATATGCGGGTGCATTTGCGTATTTCAAAGCAGGGCCAGGGGTGAGAACAGAAACAGTATCACGTCTCATTGAAGGTGGCTAATATCGGCACATTTATATCGGCCGTCGTTCCGTGGCGAATTTTGTCAATACTAATTTAATCCTGAGCCAGAGCTGATGTGGCTCTGTGTAATATGTGCTGGCGTAGAGACCTCATTAGCTCATTCGTGGGATGTCTCACGGGCGGCTTCTGGAACGAGACGGGCGATAGAAAACGAACAGGTGGCCACTGGCCGTACACTGAGCGCATTAATTCAAACCGATGATTAATTCGAAAAGGTAAAAGAACTAGTGAAGAACTAGAGAAAATATTTTGGTACTGTGATAGCTGAGGAGCATTTTCACGAAGTGAAATATATACCCCAAAACTTTTTTTTAATTCATTACACACATTAAGTAGGTGTCTACGAAATGACTAATTCGAATTTTCAAAAATCAATATATTGTATAAACCTACCTGCTTTTTTTTAATTTTTATTTGACCTCACAAGACCGCCCCGTCTGAACAGCGTAAAGGCAGGGGAGCCATGTCGCCACCCGGTTGGGCAACGTTATAAGACGGGTTAAGGTAGGGGCTAAAGGAAGGAATTATTAATTCGGACATTGAAGAGGGCCAGATTATATAGAGGAGGAGAAACAGATGCCGATAGCTCGTTCCACATACGAGCCGTGTAACACAATTTGGAGGATTGTTATCATCGCCAGTTTAAATGGGTTGTTGGCTAAATGATTCTGCGGTTCTCCAATCCGCAGAATCCAAGGTTGCATGATTACTCTCAGTGTGAAATAATGAGAATTTGGAAAATTCCAATTTAGTTTTTTTATTTTAACAAAACTCACTTATAATAATAATTTTATGAACGCATACGCTTGAGGAGATTTAGGGCTAACCCGACGGCTAGACCTGCTGGAGACAGAATAATATTATTTGCCGCGCGAGGTATCGCGCGCAGGTTTACAATGATACCAGCCTCACAAGAATGTGGGTAAAAATAATGTTGTCCTTATTTTCGGGAGATGTAAACTCCCTATAATTTACCCTACAACAACGAGTCGAAGAAGCGGCCCGTTCTTATGAAGCCAAAATCAACTGTGAACGGGTGTTCTGCTCGTGCACGTCGAAATTCACGCACATGCAGTGGTGCTAGGTCCTTAGAGCAAGATCCATTAAAATACCTGTAGAATATACCCAGCATGACCACATTGTGTCTGTACATTAGAGATGGCAATCGGTCTGTTAACCTGTTAACCGGGCGGGACGTATATATACGTCAAACGTAAACAGTATCGGGTACGGGTAGGACGTATGAATACGTCCTTGAAATATATGTTGTGCCCTGGAACAAGCGGGACGTATATTTCCGAGCATATCACACGGAAATTGAGTTTTTAATTTTTAAATATTTTAATTTTTTAAATTCAATGTTTCTCTTTTATCTGTGTGCTTTTATTTATTATTCTGTAATTATTACCTTTTTTTATATTTTTTGTAATCTTTATAATTGTTTGTAAATATTCTATTTTTTTAATTCGATGTTTTCACTTTTTTTGATGCATAAATAAAAAAAAATAAAAATATGAAATTACGTCCACCGGGCGTGACGTATTGATACGTCCTAGTGAACGAGTTCGCGCCCGTTATTTGCTGCGTAATTCAAAACTGAACTCCCCGGTTAACAGGTTTTAACAATGGATTGTCAATCAGAAGGACCGCCATCCTGCAATGGAAACTGATATATTTTCACAAAGCGAAACGTCTACCTACATTTTCATAAAAGTGAAATAACTCAGTAGGTATATAATGTAAAAGAGCCATTATTATATTACTTCAATGTATTTGAGTACGTCCTGAACTTGTCCAGAAAATCAATTAACAATTTTGTAATAATTTATTTTTCTTCGAGCAAAGCTTTCAGAAGAGTTAATTCGAAAGTCCAGTGGAGAAGTACCTACCTACGTTTCATTGCACTTACCGCATGCAGCTTTAAATCTCAATGATCGCTCTGTTTGTCTTACGCAGCGGTGGAAAGGCCCAACAATCGAATAAAGCTCAGGACGAAGCGGTTTCGGAGAATGAAGCCATTGGAAGCCAAGTGGCAGCGGTCGAGTGTTCCCAGCTTTATATTGTAAAAGAAACAAAATAAGCAGAAAGGAGGGTGCTCATTAAAATGTAGATCTCAGAAAACAAGTTCATAAAAATGCTGTCAAAATGTACCGGCCTCACTTTCACATGCTTTCAATGTAGGACGATAGTGATTTGGCAAAATTAAAAGGGTTTTCGGGTATTTAAAAAAAATGTCTTCTACATATAAATAAAATCTTAACTAACTAACTGACGAAGCATTAGGTCGTTTCCCCACGGGAGTAGGCATATAGGATGGACCGCCAAACAAATCAGTCTTGGCACACGCTTCTTGCTTCATTCACATTCATACATCGTCTCATACATACCGTTTTGTTATCCTGACTTTTAACATGGTCCGACTTAAGTATTTGATTAACTTGATTGTCCCATGCGTCACGACTTCTACTATTCACATTCGCGTCGTATATTCTTCTTACACCCCTTTCTCGTTCATTCACTTTACACGCCCAAACCATCTAAGCGTCCCTTTCTGAATCTTATTCATTACGAATCAGCCTCGCATTCTTTCCGAATCTCCACATTTATCACACGATCATACATGGTTTTACCATACCTACTACTCTTCAGGGTCATTTCTACAAAATTCAGTCTAGTTTCATCCTTCCTCTGTCATTTACATTCCTCACTGCCATCGTGTATCAGGGTAGGCTCCAGCACTGGGTTGCTTGTTTCTTACAAAGAAAATACCCTAATTAAATAGGACCCAACGTTCAGCATCCTCATTTCGTTTCCCTTCTGCCTCGAAACGTACTCCAAATTGGCAGTCTTATAATCCTACTGACACCGGGCACAAAAATGAGTCCAGTGTAATTACTTGTGTTTTGATACTTCGCTGTGGGTCAAATAATGGGATGTTATTATACTGCCATATCTCCATTGTACTGAAACATTCAGAATGCTGCTAACCAGAGCAAAATAGATGCAAAGATTGGAAAATGGAGAGGTTGTAATGCGGTAGTACCTATTACCGTGCCAGTACACAATGCATAAGGGAACAATAAGCCAAGTCTGAACCGCGGTTGGACCGTGGCGCTCCACACACTCCCTGACCCGTGACACTAGACCCGCCTCCCGCTGATAACCCTTCTCTTCCTCAGTCGGTGTTCGGTACACAAGTCCGAGTCTTGCAAGTCACTAGCCACTGGTCACCAAGTCACTAGCTACTAGCCACTGGCTGCATTGTATGAGGTCAAATTATACCGTAATCTTCGTGAACTGACCTCCCACGCAACTTTAGCCATCTTACCTCCGTACAAGTGGAGTATAATGATACTTGTATGGTGAAATGATTAGAGATTAACGTAGCTTAAGGCGACACAAGAAAGACTCTAATAATGAGAATTTGCTCGAGGCTAACATTTTAATTAATGCTGACGAATTCTAACGTAACTATAATACCTTTTTTTCAGACCGATACTCACGGATGTTAAGTTATTTATATGTATTATAAATGAAACGTTTTTCTACAATAAAATTTTATTTTTATAGACGATGAATTTGATAAAGTTGCTCGGGTATTCATTTAGAAACAAATGAGATTTTAGTTTAATACGTTTATCAGAATTAATTCAAATAAACACAGCGGAAAGATCAATTTTCTAGCACTGCTAGGGAAAATTCGACCGTAAGTCCGTCCAATACGCTGGGCCGCGCGCCGAATATTTTTTTAGACGCCTTCTTCACTTACGTCGTTAAGATTCCTACTTTATTTTAGGGTATTGACATTTTAATAATATGTGGTTGCTATCACCCTCGCTGCGCTGAATGGCAGCAATAAGGAGGCGGCGTAGGCAATAAGAAAACGAAGACAGTTGGAAAAAATTAAAATTCGGAATCTTCAAGTCGAACATATCACATAACATTAATTTGTCGATAATAGTATTCCTGAAGGGATGGGGGGGGCGCTGATAAAATACAGTGGGAAAAGGATGGTGAGGGGGGGGGGGGGTGTGTGGCATGCAAAGAAATAATAAAAAAATGATCTTTCCTCTCAAAATGGACGAGGACAATAAGATTATTATGACTCGTAACCTATATAACAATGTCAGAAAAAAGATTGAGCGACAATATTGCTGATATAATGTGACAGACGCAATCTTATGCACTTACGGGCGGTACTGGTATACTCAAAAAATATTATTTATTAGTCGGATTGGATTATCAGGATTAATATTTTATTTACTTATTTTTTTTTTATTTGAGACACAAACAGGACATTTAAAGTACATTATTGTGTGTAGTATAAAATAAATTTACATACAAATATAAATGTCTCTAGAGTAATGTGTCTACTATCTGATACAACTTGGGGAACGTAAATATATCGTGAGCTGAGCTTAAAAAGCAACTAAAAATACTTTCCATTACTCCTCGTATCGAGTTGAGCGCTTAAAAAATAAATTTCTTTGTCAAAAAGGCAAACAATGCATTATTTTAAAGATATGTACAAGTTGACAGCGACACGTTTACACATACCTACGCTTGACAATAATTATTATTTAAAAAATGTAACGTAGTATGACAGGCACCAACGCGAAAGTTGGCGTGGGCGGCTTTACACGGCGGACTGGTCCAGAGACATTCTTGTTCCGTGTTGAAACTCATTCATTCGGGGATAAGGGACAGCTAAAGCTTTTAAATTTCAATTGGTACTCAATTTCGAAATCTATGAATGAAAAGTGGATATCTCAATGGATCAAAAATAATATGATAAATATTATTAGACACTATTCATTTATTTGGTCCTGCGGCACAGAACTTCGTTATAAGCTCTCATACCGTAACATGCATCGTTGATGAAAATAATGGTGATGGTGGTTGAATACAACGAATCTATCAGCAGTATATCTTAAGGGTGTTATTACACACCGTATGCTGATTTATGAAAAATCCGGTTACAAACGGGATTGCAGGCCGTTTCCTTTTAAACTTTTAGTACATTCCTAATATATCGGTTTCATGTTTATGCACCTGCATTTGCCCTGATAAATATAATGATTTTTATGTAAACGTTTTCCGAAAGTTTAACAGGAAACCTATCAATTCGTTCGGATTACAAATATTTTGAAGAGATTCTTAATAAATAAGCAATATTTTATATCAGTGAGTTTATCCGTTTTTTTTATTTTTATTTAACTACGATATCAATATTATAAAATGGCATTTTTTTCTTGGGAGCTTTCTTTCCAATAACACTTTACCCGAACTACAATAATCACCAATGTCACTCCTCATGACTTCGATTTATAAATTCTTTATTTTTTTGCCACAAATACTTCGTTCCATCCCCTTTGTATACTTTATTTACTGCCAAAGTATTTCCCCTTCAATTCCTCCCGTTTCCTTTCAATCAAAAATGCAGCAATCTGCCATATTGATTTGCGGCGGCCATTATTGCAATTGAACGAATCGCATTACTTCCTTACTTGCGACTCATGCGAGAGAAGCCTTTTGCGCCACCTGATTGGATAATAGGTGGCGCTTTCGACCAATCGACGTCGCTAGTACCGGCGCCCTAGTTTAATACTGTACTACTTCAAGTTGGGCGCCATGCTTAGGGGAGGAAAAAAGGGGCGGTTTACTGAGATATTTGAAGGGGGACATTGTACATAACTATAAAGGAAATTTCGTGCGAATCAGAAGAGAGCTCAACGGTTTTTGCTGATTTCCTGTCTAGAATTTGAATGGGGTATGCTTTTTAGAATAAGAGGAAAATATTTTCTCTCGGGCCTGTCATTTTCGGGGACGCTCTGCGAAGTGTATTGTTGAATAAAGGGACGTATACATCCATTCTGGAGTCTGGAGATGTGAAAGGGTCTCCCTCAACTCAACCAATATTGCTTTGAAACAATATGTTGTTATTAGCCTCTACTCACGATCCGATTTGCAAGTCAACTTGCTGGACAGCTTGCTGAGGTTTTGCAAATCGGATGGTGAGTAGGCAAAAACCGCCAGCTGAATTATTATTATTCCCTTTATCGGGACGTCGAAATAATAATAATTCGGTTGGCGGTCAACACGCTATCCTGCAACTGCAAATCGAATGGTGAGTAGGGGGTTTACGTTGGATTTTGAATATTTTTCAATAAACAACGACTGTTGAAACTCGGAACCCACCGTACGAGAGCTTTTGCTACCCTAATATGCAAACTTTTTGTTGTAATGAGATATTTAAAAAAAAATTCGAATCCTTCATTTTTAGCAGATATAATGAAATGCACGTAAATTTTGTGCACGACATAATGGGCGGTAGTAATGATCAATACAAATAATATTGTATTATTTTGCTTTCATCTTATCACAGCTCAGTGGCTCGAGGTAGGCGGACTTATGTACTCGTTGGAAATACTGGTTTCCACTAATCACACTTTGAACTGCCCGCTCTGCGGTTTGTTTCATCTCAATACTGCTTCAGATGCATTCTGCTCCATAAAGCATATGATATCTAGTCAACAATTAAAGCACTGTCCATCTGATACGAATAATGTTACCGCTTTTCTTATCCTAACTAAAGCAGGAAACTGTTTACAGAAAGGTAAAAACTCTCGAATGCAGTCAAGAAATTTCCCTGAAATGAGTGAAAAACCTGACTTTTTCAGCTCGTGCTGTCATGAACTATGGAGCTTTGAATATTCACAATTTTTTCTTCCACATTATATTCAATTTTTTTATTTTTTTATTATTTATTACTTGTTAATTATTTAACATTATAAATGATAACAATATGCAGACTTATATATATAATTTTTTCGTTTTTTTATTCTACTACTCCATAAGTTGAGCTCCAGGAGCTCGTGTTTATGGGAGGAGTATTTACATTTAGTTCTAATGATTTTTTAAACAATAATCAAAAACTTTTGATATAAATACAGACATAATATTAACATAGGTACACAAATTAGAAAAGTGTGTTTTTAAAGATAATTAAAATAATATATCTTCTTACAGATTAAGTAAGCGTGAGGAAATTAAGGGTACAATATATGAGGTAAACAAATTAGAAAAATAGTTTTTTAAAGACAATTAAATTAATATATAAATATTTTACAAATTGAGTAAGTGTAAGAAAATTAGGGGTACAATATATCAGTATCCAATTTTAGGGACTTAATTAACTTTTTGAATTGTTCATAATTCACAGTTTCGGTTACACTAATTTTATTTTTGGACAATAATATATTGTACATCTTACACCTAAATACGAATAGTGGTGCTGAGCCGTGGTCGTTCTAAGCATAGGAATGGCTATTAAGCCATTAGTTTTGAATCTATTGCTTATGCTATCTGAGGGGTGAATTTTATAAATAAAATATTCTTTATAAATTTGATATAAGGCGATTCTCTTATACAATTGTTCAATAAGGAAACATAGTTTTTATTACGAAACCAAACAAGAAACAATCTGCCGCTGAGAGATCCGGTGTAACCTTTCTCTCTGTTACATGCTTGGTTTATGAGAGAGATAGAGATTGCAACGGACTTATCGGCGGTATGCCTATTGCTTATCTCGTAGGAGCCGGCAAGAATAATCAATAAATAAAAACATATTTTTGTTAAGGCCAACATGAAGACAATACCATACTTGATAAAGTGACATTTTAATTTTGGTGTTTAACAAACCCTGTATAGAGAGCCGGCCCTATGCGGGCGTAATTGGTGCAGTCCGCTCCGGGCGCCGAATAACCAAGGCGCTGATAATACCTAATACCTAACAGTCCTAACCCTTGTGGTTATTTTTCATAAACACGGCGCTACACAAAAATACAAAGCATTCGAATATTCTTGATTACAATGATCACCTAACAAGGCGTATGTGTGGTAAAACCATGTATGATGGTGTGAGAAATGTGGAGATCCGCAAAGAGTGCAAGGCTGATGTAAACGTAATGAGTAAGATTAAGAAAGGGACGCTTAGATGGTTTGGTCATGTAGAGCGAATGAGCGAAGAAAGCAGTGTAAGGAGGATATATGATGCAAATGCGAATGGTAGCGGAAGTCGGGAACGCCCGAGGAAGACATGGCACGATCAATTGAATGAGATACTCGAGTCCGGCAACTGTCAAGACTCTATAAGACTCTATATATAATAATAGAAGACTATGTATGAGACGATGCATGTATGTGAATGAGGCAAGAAGTGTGTGCCAAAACCGAGTTGTTTGGCGGTTTTTCCTCTTTGCCTACCCCTGCGGGAAAATGGCGTGATGGTTAGTTAGTTAGTTAAAAAATATATATATATATTACGTAAAATTAAATGAACCAAAGGAGGACTGGTAGGATGTACCTACATTTATAAATTAAGGGTATAAAAATGTATACTATACATCGGTGTTTATTTTTTTATGGGTGTTATATTTAAGGTTAAATGAAAAAGGGCACACCAAATTGAATGAACAATATATGTTCTTTTTTTATGAGACGTTTTAACTTTTAATGAGTCATGAATGTCGGGATCGTTCGATTACCACGGATAATCGATGTGGATAATTATTCGGAAGATTCGATACACGTCGTTTTGGAATCGATAAAATGCGCGGACATACGTTATAGGTGGATGTATTCGGACTCACATAACCTCAATTTAAAATGTCAATCGCACGTGCGCGTTGATTAACCGCCGTTCAATATCGGTAGTTAAAAATTTGATGCGCGTATTTCGAACTTTTAAATTCGTAATTGGTAGGTATTAATTATAAGGAATTGCATGAAAAAGGTAGTGAAAAACAAATTGAATATAAATCAATGATCCACAAATTGTTGGCAACCCTAACTGTTACTTCAGATTAATGATTTATATTTATTAACTACTTCGTGGAAGAGTTGTAAACTTCTTTGATCTGCATTTAAAGGTCACTGGTTCAAAAGTTGTATTTAATAGCTAATATATATATATTTTTACATAACTCCACACAGGAGGCCTACGTCACTTTTGGGGATGCTGTGTGGATGGTCTTTTTGAGGATAGGAAGGAGTGAACATGGACCTTGAACAGACCATGTTGTAAGAGGGAAGAACACAGAGGTCGTCAAATCGTTCCACAGACGAGCTTTTGAACTCAATACAAAATATGATAAGTACAAACATACAGAAACTAAAAGTTGGCCTTGTTTTAAATAGCTTTAGCTTTGCTTAGTGACTAGATTTGAATAGCTAAGCACTTGCCAGTCATCTTCTTGCCCCCTACTTGCTAAATCCTCGCAATATTTCCAATCACAAATTAGGGTGCCACAGATCTACAGGCTTCCAGCACTTTTGTACGGTAGACGTCGCATGAAGAACAAAAAATAAGAACAAAAGTATTTAATAGCTAATATATATATTTTTACATAACTCCACACAGGAGGCCTACGTCACTTTTGGGGATGCTGTGTGGATGGTCTTTTTGAGGATAGGAAGGAGTGAACATGGACCTTGAACAGACCATGTTGTAAGAGGGAAGAACACAGAGGTCGTCAAATCGTTCCACAGACGAGCTTTTGAACTCAATACAAAATATGATAAGTACAAACATACAGAAACTAAAAGTTGGCCTTGTTTTAAATAGCTTTAGCTTTGCTTAGTGACTAGATTTGAATAGCTAAGCACTTGCCAGTCATCTTCTTGCCCCCTACTTGCTAAATCCTCGCAATATTTCCAATCACAAATTAGGGTGACACAGATCTACAGGCTTCCAGCACTTTTGTACGGTAGACGTCGCATGAAGAACAAAAAATAAGAACAAAAATAAAATGGTTCAGAATCTGACATTGACAGCATTCAAAGTAACAAATGATTTCAGTCTGACGAAGTAAAATCAAGTTTAGTACTGGTGAAATATTTTCAGAGCAATGCTCGACACGAAACTGTCGGTCAAGAACGTGGAAATTGGATACTTTTGAGAACGCAACTCGTGTGTTGTATGAAGTGCAAGCACACACAACTTATTGCTGCTTATGATAAGTGGAATATTAAAAAGAATACCTTACAGCTGTTGGAGGAGTTCAAATAGGGTTCAACAAATCACAGAAATCGAAAGAGAACGTAAGTGGGCTTGGTCATGAAACAGTATTACCTTCAACATAACAACCACCAATGCTGTAGCATATTAATAAAAACTACATAATATATTAAAAAACTACAAAATATATTGAAAACTACATAATATATTGAAAACTACCTAATATATTGAAAACTACATAATATATAGAAAACTACATAACAGTATGAAAACTACATACAGATTGAAAAACTACATAATATATTGAAAAATTACATAAAATATTTAAAAACTTTAGTAAATAACCTTTATAATAGTTAGCTTTTAATACAGGTTTAAATAAACGAAACTGGTAAGTAAATACATCATTTAAAAAAAAGATTTACGTAAAATCAGCTAATGTTGTGTGTTGCGCGTGCAATATCGTACCTTCTCAACTTATACATTAACTTTCTAATAAAACTGTGTTTACCTGAAGTGTCTAGCCAGGTAAGAATGTTTTCTGTATCTGTTTGTGCATAATTAGACATAGCCTAGGAAGTCACATTTGTAGAGCGCCCTTGAGGTGATTTTTCACTAAAACGGCTTATCCAAAAAAAAATCTAATTATTATTATTATTATTTATTAACTGTCAAACTTACATGAGTATCACGGGCTTAATTAGAAAGATTTCAATATTAATTTATTCGTCGCACCGATTTTCTTAATATATTCGTCAAAATGAAGGTGGAAGTTTATTTAAATCTTTAGGGTCCGATTTTACAAAGCTCTCCAAAAATAGTAAGAAAAACTGATTGTTGTAAAAATAACTACTGCAGTAAATTGAAAAAAATCTCCCAAGAAAATAATTTCTTGTCCTTTGTGCTATGCATAAAAATCTTGTCTTATAAACATAAAGTTGGTGCCTGATACTAAGTAAATTACGCAACCGATGAAAACTTTAAATACAAGATGCATCACCCAATTTAAGTAACACTTTGAAGGCAGGTAGGTAGGTGTGTACTTGTTTTCGTAGCACGATGCATTTAGCCCTGATGCTACACAAGGAAATGAAAAGCTCGTCCCAGTTAATCCGGGGCGTGCTTCATAACAGCAACAACCGCGATGAAAGGGCCATGTGTTTGTAAACGCTCGCAGTGTTGCGGATGTAGTCACCGTCATCACCATACATACCAGGGGATCAGGAAAAATGATGGTGTAAGACGATCATATATATTATTGTTTCAGGCCTTGTAAAGGCGGGTCTCCTGCGCACAATATGTTTTGGTATTTTTTTAAACACTTACTCAAAATATTGAAATTATTGGGCGTGGTCACAATGCTTTAGCTTTCCGTGGCCTATGTAAAGCATTTGTGTAAAAAAAAAATATTTTTTTTTTTTTGCGCGCAGGAGACCCGACATGAGGATGCAAATACGGGTGTAGCCGATATTGTAAGACGTTGAAGGCAATAAGAAAGCTCTGGAAAAATTTGTTAAGCAAAAATTATTTTTTACATTGTCGCGAGTAGATTTTTTTATGAACCGTTCCACGTATAATTCAAAATGCTTTATTTTCCAAGGAAACGAAGAAAAAAAATATTAATTTATTGAAATTATAAAACAGGGCACAGCAAGAATATGTTATTTAACATTATTATTTACTAATTTTATTACCTACCCAGTTATTAGAGAAATATTCTCGGGTCTCACTGGGGAGGTAGTCTATTTACTTATACTTACATAAATAATACAGGGGAGTATACAAAATAGTAGGTATATTTAGTTAAAAAGGCTTTTAATATGATTGTCATTGCATTATTATGTGCGAGTATCTACCAACTGCACATTGTCTATAATTTCTCATTTTGGTCGTGTTGTAATGGGACAATTAATAGTCCCTAAACATTAATAAATAACCACACATGGACATATGAAACATCATTAAATTGCAATTTTGACTTTTGGATTGTAAAATAATGTGGTTTATTGGTCGAAATATTTCCTGACAGGGTCGGGGTGGTGAATAAAAACATATTAGAAAGTGGGTGATTCAAATGAGTTTGGGAAGCTCTGACGCAAACGTCCTCGCGAGATGCGATACAAATTGCCCCTGTGAAAAATCGATGGCATAAATCGAGCTTCAGGAGTCGGAATACGTAATAGCAGCAATCGTTCAGTTCAGGGCGGGGAGATGTGACGAACCAAGCGGACGGCGCTTCGCTGAGATAGGCATCTCGTTCACAGAATCAATCGCCGTACCACAAACACACCCGTCAATCCCTTGTCAAAATAACAAGACACTCGGCGGTGTTCCTCTGCACCGTCGACAGCATCACTTTGTTTTGTGTAATGATTCACAAATAAAGACAGGTGAATAGCAATCAAGATAAACACTCCCATCCACAATTATTTATCGTGTCTAAATAATAATTGATGGCTGACAAATGAATACGTGCTTCAGTGATTTGGTTCATAATTCCAATAGTTTCATTCATGGAATTTGTATTTTAATTGAATAAACCTTGTCGAATTTAAGATTTGACTGCAAAGGTTGCCCAATTTTTATTTTTTATACTATTTAAAATTTTATTTAGGTAAAGCTGTGCGGAGATTATTACGTGTTTGGAATTTAACGATGGTAGGAATCTTTTGTTGAGTAATCGCTTATTGACAAGCGTGGATGTAATTAAAACTGAAACACAGATAAGCAATAAAAAGAATAATAAAACGATTTTAATAACACGTACGACTTTACCCCAAAAGGTTAAAGTATGAAGTCATTTATACAAAAACAAATATAAAAAAATGATGTAGGCACTTGAAACTGATTTGGTACGGTAATATACATTATGTTATTATTCCTCTTCTGGGTTCTTTTATTGTAGATTAAGTCGCAGGCGTATTATTGTGTTAATATTTTTGCAAAGCATTGCGAAAAATTACCAAAGATATGCGGTTGCTTTGTTCCTTTCCCACAAAGTTGAGGTTCAGCTCGGCAGTTCGCCTCGCGAACGTATACGTAGCATTATGGGAAAAAGGGAAATTTTTAATTTGGCTACACTGCACATGTACAAACTGACAAAATATGAACCTAGATTTTCCGAAAATAAATAAATCAAATAAACATTTCCACAAGGATTTCAATCCGATTGGAAGTTTGCAGATCAAAAAACAGAGTATCATTTTTGCGTTTGTTTCCTTCGTTCTGAAAGTGGACACTTAATATTTTCTTATCGAGAAAGTATTACTATTTCTTAAAAGGTGTGGAAAAGCATCAAGTATACAAATCTCTGTATCGTGGTTCAAAGGTCTCGAGAGCACGATGCAAGAAATGCTGTTATTTCGCAATCCGCCAAACATGACAAAGGGTCTGCAGTCTGCAGACCTAAAAGCACAAGATCATTTTATTTTTTAATGGAAGTATATATTTCATCGCTTTACTGGGGGCGTCAGAGCATGATAAATAATTATTATCATTGATCATTATCCGCAATGCATGATCTTTTATATTTTTTACGGCCACATGTGTGCGCAGTGTATCGCTTTGCAATTTTACGACTATGACGACAAGGATACCATAATTCTTCATCTTTGAATACGAAAAGAACGGGCTGTAAAATTTTATTTTATCTTAAATCAGTGCATTTGGAAAGTGACACTTACAGATAAGGAAAAGGTAAACTTATAAATATAAACGATGTTCGTGATCAGATCAACATTATGAAATACTCATCAAAGTGGAAAGAATTACGTGAATAATACAAAAGCTAAAAGTATTGTTATGAAAATTAGTACAGAAGTATCTCAATAAGTAAGAGGAAACTCACAGCAAACAGAACTAAGGACGGGTTGTAACAGAGAATTTGAACAATTCTTCTAATTTCAAAGTTGATTTTCAAGTTCTATGAAAGATTTTTACAAGTTCTGTTAGTATTTCAGTTCTGTCAAGCAACTACTAGCCTATAATGATGTAATAAAAGAACTAATACTACTTTCATAGAACCCGAAAATGAACATTGAAATATGATGAATTGTTCAAATTCATCATATTCAATTTCTAAACTTTGAGTTAGGTATATTATTTTGAAACCCAACACTTGACCAAACGATAGTCAGCCAGAAGGGCCACCAAATAACCAAAAGGATCCAACAGAAACAGAGATGGAGACGTGAGTTTAAATAATAACAATTAATATTGTCATTAAAAATATAAATGGTCGTCTCCGAGCAACGTAAAACGATCCCCACACAGAGAAAAATGAGTATTGCTGATTTATTATATTACTGTTAAAAACGGAATAGCATGCCGTTTCATAATAAACTTTTAGTATTTTCATAGCATATCGGAACACGTGTTCATGCACCTGCGTTTTTCCTGATAATGCACAATGACGAAATGCGAAAAAATTAGAATTTTCATGAACACGTGTTCCGATATCGCCATAACATATTCTTGTTTTACTGATAATTTGTTAGGAAACCTGTCAATTCATTAGCTAAAGGCACGCAGTCCCGTTTTTAATCGGAATACGAATAATTTGAAGAGATTCGTAATAAATTAGCAATATTTTATATCAGTAAGTTTTCTCCGTGCAGAGAAAAACAACTTGCATACAAAAATGGTATTAAAGTGAGAAGGGGAAAAACTATGACGTCATGAAATATATAATGACTAATTTATTGTCACCTTGAATTCTTGCATTTATTTTCTGATAATATATTTAAACTGAGAACATTATCGCAGCACACCTTGAATGTGAAATTGTCCCGCGCCGCCCCTGTGGAACGGTAAAGTACCGGATTACGGACCATATGGTGTGCCATAAAGGTGATCTCAGTAGGGAGACAGGCCAGGGAAGGCGCGTGGGAAACGGTGAACAGTGAAGTAGTTATCTCTCCTCCAGCAATAACAAGGTAGTCTCTAATAAGCAGAGGCGAGGCGAGACGCGGGTTAAACTGATATTCGTGTCAGAAAGTAAATCTTTTGAACAGTTAGGAGTCCAGTTAACCCCAAACCGCATTATCCATCAGTCAACTTACTCTAAATGCAATAGTGTCTATAAAGCAGTAGACTCACATCTCAGGCTAGACTTACTTATATTTAGCAGTTAGAAAACTAAGGCACAAAATGCATTGTTTTGGATTAAAAGGAGCCGTTTCTATTACAAAAGAGAGAAAAATGAGTATTGTTGATTAATTAAAAATCTCTTTAAATTATTCATCATCCGATTAAAAAGGAGATTGCACCATTCGTTGATAATATATGTAAAATGACGAAATGCGAAAATAATATGATTTTTATGAACACGTGGTTCGACATCGCGATATACATTCCTCTTTTACTAAAAGTTTAACGGGAAACCTATCAATTCATTATTTAAGGGACTGCAGTCCCGTTTTGAACCAAATTACGAATAATTTTAAGATATTCTTAATAAATTAGCAATATTTTATATCATTAAGTTTGGGTGCGAGAAATCACAATATATAAGGTCAAGATTTGAAATCGATAATTTGGATCCTAGGAAACCATATTTAAGCTATGTATGTCAAAATCTCTTACATTATTTGAGTACTTCCTGTAAATTACATATCGAAATATTATATAGGTAAGAAACTGAATTCGAAGACGATGTTTTTTCAACACAAATCGAAAGAAACTCGCATTTTCCTAAAATCGTATCGGAGCGACCAAATCTACTGCGATGATACCTACCCGGAATTAACAAAATTCAATTAATCGTGGTTTTCGGAAATAGATATATTTATGAATTATATCTGTCACACCGCCTTTGCTTACAATGTTCTTTCGACAGCTGTAATTTCATGTTGTTGTTTCCAATCCGAAGCGTCATTTTAATAGAATCGAACTGAAAACGACTCAAAAACAGTCAAATAAGAATATTATAATTACGCTAAAGAGGTCTCAAGGCGTAAGGAAACTGGATGAAGATATAAATTAGCTGCATCAAATCAGATAGTAGTCGTCGGTGAATCCATTGATCTACTGAGCGCAGTTCTACTGGCAGTATTACTTAAAGTAGCAGAAAATTTAATTCCGCGTTGGTCGTTTGTCGCTATGCGTTCAAATCGATGTGGAAATAAAGCCAATTTAATTGGACATCCGCGGCGCCTGATTTATATAATGATATAAAATAGAATATGTTACAAGGTTCCGATAGAATTTCTATTAAATAACTAATTGAGATTAACGAACGCGAGTTAAATTCATTTAAAGGAATGTAAAGTAATGCTGTGAAGAAAGGAGAAAAACGAAGTATAAGTGTTTTATACTAACTCAGGGCCTATGTCATCTTTAGGGATGCTGTGTCTTTTAAGCAAAGAAAGTTCTGGGGAGGATAATGGTATGAGAGGGGGGTAGGAATCTGGGGATCAGTGAGTCCAGGAGTGATGTAGAATCCATCCCTCCCACTGTGCTGCAAGGCGTTGGGTCAAAAGAGTCAAGCTGGAGAAGTCAAAGGGTCTCCCTCAACTCAACCGGTCTCTCCCGAAACGGCCCGCCATGCAGCTGGTAGGCAGAAACAACCGCCACCAGCACCTGAACAAACCTCACCCCATGAACCCGGGCACCCCTGCTAAATCACCAAACGTAGCGAACCACTGACGCAGAGGTGTAAAACGACTAATGAATAGTTCCTGCACCCATATCGTCTCCCAAATTTGGATAAATAGAGAAAAACTGTGCTCAGAATTGGATTCCATTTATCCTTGATTTTTGTGTTATAGTTTTTTGACCTATTCTATTTATTCACAGAAAATCATTTAATGTAGTTTCACTGCATAAAATGCACAACAACAGCGATGTGCATTTTAAACGTCCTTACGTTGGTTTGATTTGATCTGACAAGAAATAAGAGTTAAAAACAATGTTGCAATATGGCTTGTGGCCGAGTGTGCATTGCCATATCCAATGTCATGCAAACCTACCATCACCAGGTCGATAGGCTCTATCTGATTCGGTTTATTTTTGTCTGGTGATTTGATGAAACATGAAGAGATAAATATCACATTATCACCGGCGACAAAAAGATGGCGTCAAAGTGATGCAAATAAAATAATCCATTTTGCACGTTCAGAGAGATCACAATACATTTTCATTATATCATTTGGATTTCATCCTTCAAGGATCTTAGCAATCATCATCCATATATTATTATTATTAATCGATTCGCAAGGTGTAAATATGAGAAAATGGAAAGAATTTATATTTAAAAGACGTTCGATTGATTGATTGACATGTACATATTTAATAATGGGTATTGTGAAAAACTAGGTACAGAGTTGAGACGCGCAGATTTAATGTTGAAAGACAATTTCGGGTTTGTGGTTTTATCAAAGCTCAGAATATAAGTAATATGTTTTTCGATAAAGACAATAAATTCCTTTGGTATCGAAGGAATGCTGGTAAGGAATGAGGTAGAATTACCACCCACAAGTCTGAGGCAGTAACTTTCTCTTTCGGGGACGCCATTAAAATATATGGTAAATATTTCGCTAACAGCATACGCAGCCGTTTTTCCTCAACAAGTTGTCCATTCAATTATGTCGATCCAAGAGGGTCTAGGAATGTGTGCGATAACATTAATGTGACCAATTTAAGCGAGCCCGCAAATTGCATACTCTTGTAAAGTTTAGTAAGCGAAAAACAACATCATTACGTAAATGCAAGAAGGTGAAATAGCTATTTACAAAATGGACTTACTTAAAATAAATGACACCAGCGGTGTCCCCCAAGGGTCTCATTTAGGACCAATTATATTTTTGCTATTTGTGAATGACAAAATAGCCATGGAAAATAAATACAAAACATTCCCAGATAATTTGAAGTTTTCCAGAGCAACTTTTACATTTTTCCCGATAATTTAAAATTGATCCTCAGGAGTAGAATGTGAAATAAAAAATCAATTATTATATCATTTACATGTTCGTAAAAATCATTTAATTTGTGGCAGGCCATAATTACAATAACAAAGTAACGTGTTTAAATTTGTTATTATTTATCTACTGCTCTGCCTTCTGAGAAGGGAATATTAAAAATAAAATATGCCGTCAGGAATTTGTGGGAGCAAATGCTTAAATAAGGTTTTTGCAAACCGATACTAATTTATTTCATTGCTCTAATTGGCGGACCATTTTATCATGATATAAAATCGGACAAATTACATTAAAATAAGAATAATTCCCTGACAATTATGACAGTTCCCGTACAATTTCCAGTAGTCCTGGTTAAACGAGCTCTTCATGATCAATGGCAAATTGTAGTTTGACGTTGACGGGTATAATTACGTTGAAATAGTAAAATACGAAGTGATCTACGAATAAGTGTTTTATTGGATTTGTAATTTCCAAAATAACAAGAGTTTCTTTACGATTGTTCCTAGAGGTGTGGGTAGTAAGTAGAATACGCTGCCATTGTTAAGCAGTGACGCCACAATGGAAAACTGGACTTAAAGTGCAGTTGTTAATGATGTTTTTAGGTTTTCCTTTGTCTCTTTACGACCGAAGTCTTGTGGCATGCTACTCACTTCGGAGACCGTTGGAGGTTGGAGCCGATTGCCCCGGCAGAAAACGTCTATAAAATTTAATGTGGTTCAACTTGAAGTAACCGGAGCCAGCGTGGCTAATGCCTGAACCACAGACCCCTTGTTTTTCTATTGTTCGTACTGAGGAATTCAAACACTTACTGTTTGCCCTTGAACCATACCCTGCGCGAACCACGTGGAAGTAATCGCGATATTACGCTGTTCGTGGCTGTATGCTATATTTTTAGAAAACTTATTACAGTTTATTGCAAAGCTTCGAATATCCCCTTCGGCTCTGTCACCAATAATTCGATGTTAACCTATTTTAATGTTACGAGCGTCTTTTATCAGGTGGTTTCGGCTTGGTTAGTAGAATTATAATATCTCTATAGTAAGTTGGAGCATCAGCAGGAAGGCACAGCCTGCCTTATGTGCACAATGTAACAGACAGAATTGCCAGGCTATTGAGAAAGGAAAGTATCAAGACTGTCTTCGGAACAACAACAAAGATACAGGACTTACTGAGGTCTGCAAAGACTAAGTTTCCTCTGGAAACAGATGGAGTGTATAAACTCAGCTGTTCCGGATGTGACAAGGTCTATGTAGGCCAGACAGAGCGGACTATCTCCAAAAGGATTTCAAAACACTTCAGAGCTTGTAAACTCGGCCACCCTGACAAATCGGTAATTGCCGAGCATTTGATTGACACCGGGCATTACTTTGGATTTGTTCCTGAAATCCTGGGGAGACCCAAAACTTATAGAGCACGGCTGATTACGGAAGCCATTGAAATTCATAAAAATCCCGTAAACATAAATAGAGACGATGGAGCTAAGCTCAATAGTTCTTGGTATCCGGTAATTGACGGATACACCAGAGCTAAACGAAGAAAACCACTTTAAATAAAAAAAAATGATATGTTAATGTTAGCTCAGAGGGTTGGAGCTGGCAACACGGTATCACAACCTCATACATAAGCTCACATTTTTACACAACCTCAAATAGGATAGAGCCACAGACGATAGACAGATAGGATAGAGCCACAAAGCTATTCCAGCAGCCACAGAGGATAGATAGAAAAGTCGTTTTTTGTGGTTTGCGACATAACCACAGAAGTCGTTTTTGTCTGGCTTGAGTAATCAGCCAGGCCCCGCTACTTTTGCCGGCCGGAGGGATCCCACCGGCCCACCGAACAGGCGCTCGCGCCCACCCAACTGCCTTTATCAAGGCAACACTTTCTCGCTATACTTAAACAACGCAGACTCACGCTGGCCCCCGCAAACCGCCCACAAGCTCCAGAGACGTGCTCCCTCTTCAAGAGGAGGCACAGACTACCGCCTGTCAAGATGTTCCCGACGAGGATGCTCCCCGCTGACCACGAGGACTCCCCGGTCGTGGTACCACCCGGCGCTCACCAAATTGCGCTTCGCAAGAAGACCGGGACCGTGCGCCTTACGGTCCCCGCACCACAGCCCCGCTCCGAGGACCCAAGGACCCGGAGACCATCCACCACCACGACCGCCACCACGCCCGACGAAACTGAGATGACGGAGCCCGCAGCAGGCCCCTCCTGGGCAACAGGACCCAGTCCTGCCCCCAGGCGCCCCCCGATAGGCCCGGCGTCGGCCTACGTGGCGCCCCCGAGGCCCCAGCAGCCGATGGAGACGGCTGCCCCCCAGGATGGAGGCTGGACGAGGCCGTCCAACCCCGCAAAGAGGCCCATGTCCCCACGGGGACCACAACCGCTCCAGTGTGGCAACCGATTTGAAGAGTTGCCCGAGGTAAGCGAAGGCGCCGGCGCGCCGCGTAATAAGCGTGCCAATAATAATCACTCTTTCTCTCCCGCAGGTACCGGCAGGAGAGACCGTGTTCCCCCGGTTGTGATGACCCTGGGGAACATGACACACGCGCAGATCACAGCTGCGGTCCAAGGACATCTGGGGGCGGGTAAGCTCTTCACTTTTAGATATAACAGGGGCGGCACGGCCAACATCTTCGTGCGCACGATGGAGGACCATCGCGCCCTCACCAATGGACTGCGAGCGGAGGCGCGCGGCTTCCACACATTCACGGCCGAAGCCGAAAAAATGAAGAAGGCCGTGATCAAGGGCCTGCCTCTAGTTGAAGTACAAGACATCGCGGCGGATCTGGAATCGCAAGGATTCCCAGCTGTGAAGGTGGTCAAGATGACTGCCTCAAATGAGTATCCCATATACTTAGCGCACTTCAATAAGGAAGTCAACATGGGACAGCTGCGCGCGGCCGTCAAATACCTGTGCCACTGCCGCATTCGACTCCAGAAGCACAGGAGTAATCACCTTCAGCACGGCACCCAGTGCTACAGATGTCAAGACTTCGGACATGGGTCCCGAAACTGTTCGCACACAGCAAGGTGTGTAAAATGCTTACTGGAGCATGCTTCGGCAGAATGCCCCAAGAAGACGAGAGACGAGCCCGCCGCATGCTGTAACTGCTCAGGCCCGCATCCCGCCAACTACAGAGGCTGCCCCAAGCGGGTAGCGTACGTCGCCTCAATCCAGCAGCGACCTGCCAGAAGGCCCCAACCCCCACCGGCAGAACAGAACCCGAGCAGGCCACCTCCTCAGCCGAGGACGGATGGACGCACATGGGCCAACGTAGCCGGAGGCACCGCCCCCGCCCAAGAGCAGCGCGAGACCGCGCCGCCCCCACAGCACCGCCCCCAGCCCCGCTCGCAGCAGGAGCCCGTGCGCGCGCCCACCACTACAGAGGACGACCTGGACATCATGGCCCTGCTCCAAGGCCTCCTGAGGATGCGATCGCAGCTCGCCCGCTGCACATCAAGAGCAGAGAAGCTCGTCGTCCTGATGGAGCTCCTCACGACCACCCTCGATGTCTAATCCCGAGAAGGTGAGAGTCCTCGTATGGAACGCATTTAGCGTGCGCAACAAGACAGACGAACTGCTCGCTTTGGCAAATGAATTAAACACCGACATAATTCTCTTATCAGAATCCCACTTGAATCCAAGCGTACCGCTGAGAGTGCAAGGCTTCGAGATTTACCGAGACGACCGACAGGGAAGATCAGGCGGAGGAACCGCAATATTCGTTCGACAATCAATGACGTCCACAAGAATTCCCACTCCGAAGTTGAAGCACGCTGAAGCCACGATTATCGAAGTCACCATAGAGGGTAGAGCGCATACCATCATCTCCGTATACTGCACCCAAAGTAACCTAGTGAGAGAAGATCTCAATAAATTGCTCAATCTGGGACCAATCGTTGTGATGGGAGGCGATTTGAACGCCAAACACAACTACTGGAATAACTACAGAGGTAATGCGAACGGAAATACGCTCTTTACACACATGCAGACAAATACCTATTCGATAATGGCGCCCGACAGACCTACGTACTACTCGCAACGCTCTAGATATCCGAGTACATTGGATATAGTACTCGAGAAAAATGTTAAGACAATATCTCCACTGCGCACATTAGACGAACTGTCTTCGGACCACCTGCCCGTGTGCTTTACTATAGGCGGCTCAACTTCAAGGACCCCCAGAAAACAGCGCAATTATAAGGATGCGGACTGGGAAGGATTCAAAAAGGAAGTCAACGAACGAATTCATCTCACTTCGGGAACTCTGCGCTCGCCACAAGAAATCGACGCAGCTACAAGCACTCTCACAGAGATTCTTCAAACAGCACAAGATACACACATTCCTCTCAAAGAAGTACATTCATACACGATCAAGCTTCCCGAGCACGTTTTATCGCTCATCAAGGACAAAAATCGCCTGCGACGCATGTACCACCGCACGCGTGACGAATACTTCAAGACAGCGTACAACTGCCTGCAGAGGGAAATCAAGACCGAAATCGCAAAACTCAAGCGCGAACTTTGGGACAAAAAAGTCGCGTCGCTCACGCCGAAGGATAATTCATTATGGAAAATGGCTAGCGCGCTGAGACATAAAGATTTCACTATCCCCCCGCTACAGAAATTGAACGGCCCTGGGACGGCTTTGTCGCTACAAGAAAAAGCTGACACACTCGCCGACGGCTTCGAGAGAGCCTACGCCGCTACAGACGGCCTTTCCGACCCGGCTACGGACCGGATCGTAGCTGACTCTCTACGAGATTTGAACGAAGCAGAGCAGACAAACGCTGAAGATATTCATTTCACAACGCCGAGCGAGATTGCGGTCACAATCAAGCGACTCAGAACGAACAAGGCGCCGGGAAGCGATCAAATTCACAACATTTTACTCAAACATCTCCCTCAAAAAGCCATCATATACACTACAAAATTGTTCAATGCCTGCCTCATGACTGGGCATTTTCCCCAGATTTGGAAATCGGCGACCGTGCTGCCATTCGCAAAGCCGAATAAAGATAGAACGCAGCCGACAAGCTACCGGCCGATTAGCCTACTATCTACGTTGAGCAAGGTATTTGAACAAATTATACTAAACAGGCTTGTCCCACACCACGACGAACACAAGACTTTGCCAGACGAGCAGTTCGGCTTCAGAAAGAGGCACTCCACGACCCATCAACTCACCAGAGTAGCGGAATTCATTGCAAGAAAATTTAACGAACATCGCTTCACCGCTGCTGCGCTCATCGACCTAGAGAAGGCATTCGACACCGTATGGATAGACGGGCTCGTGCATAAGTTGCACCGCACCAACACGCCCATATACCTAACGAGACTGATACAGGAATACCTAAAGAATAGATCGTTCAGAGTGTTCATAAGGAACGTGTTATCTTCAATGCGTGAGATTCCAAAAGGCGTGCCGCAAGGAAGTTTACTGGGACCATTTCTCTTCATTCTGTTCACCTACGACATCCCCCGAGACGAGAGATGCAATCTGTCTATCTACGCAGATGACGTCAAACTATACGTTTCCTCGCTGAAAGCGAACATGGCCGCGATTTACCTACAGAGGGCGCTCGACGCGCTCGTAGAGTACTACAAGAAATGGCGCCTGAAACTGAACGAGGCGAAAACCGAAGCCATCATGTTCACGAGAAAACGTATAAATAGAACACCTGACTTCAACATCGAAATGGGAGGACACAGCATTGAATGGAAAGATGAAGTTACATATCTCGGCCTGACCATGGACTCCCGCCTCAACTGGAAATCTCAACAAGCAAAGATGCACGCGCGCACGCGAAAAGCGATCGGCATGATGAAGCCAATTTTCAATAGACGGAGTCCGCTACTTCCCAAAACCAAACTCCTCGTCTACTACTCGCTCATTCGTCCGGTACTCTCGTATGCGATTCCCGTATGGAGCAGCATCTCACACACAGACCACAAGAAACTACAGACACTTCAAAATCTCTGCATTAAAATCACATACAACACGAGACTCAGAACAAACTTGAAGAGATTACACGAACGAGAACAAATTCCAACACTATACGAATTCACACACAGACTGACTGCACGCTTTTACAAATCACTCACACTTAGTAAAAATCCACTAATACGAGACATAGGACAATACAATGCTCCGAGCGACCTGACATTCAAATACACACACAGACTACCTAAACACATCCTCATGGACCATGACCACATATGGCACATACCAGAATCAGACGCGGACGAATAGCGAGCAGTAGGTATTTCCTAAACTCCCGACTTTCCTCCTAAATATATAATGTTTATATATCTATTTATATATTTATATAATATTTTATAATTTGTATGTATATGTATGTTTATTTTCTATCCTCCCATAAGTATATATTAACATAAAATCAGACACACACACACACATCTCAAAAATGCAGGACATCATATACCGATGTTACTGAAGGCCGTATACGTTTCAAGTTGACGTTCGGCCGCTCCTTCCGGGTAAGGTTTTCTGCGATTTTCCTTACTCCCAACGGCAAATGCGGAAGGAACCCAACAATAGGGCGCAGCCGAAATTTCCTCCCCCCATTCCCAACACAACACAAACAGACACGTATGTAGTATATGGCCGCTGTCGGTCGCTGGTGGTGCTGATGCTGGATGAAAACATGCAATTTTAGTAGGGTTTTTAGGTAACAAATTTTTTCCCTACCGAGAAAATACAAGGCCTCTAAGTCTATAAAAGCCAGGTAATATTTGAATAAACCCATATGAGGTAAAAATTGTGAGGCGCACATGACGCCGTTCTATTTGTATAAAGAACATTAACTTTAAATTCAGTAAATTTAAATGATTCACCACTTCATGGAATATAAGAATCTAGAAAATAAAAAAAAAAAAAAAACAACCTCAAATAACACATCTGCCCTGATGATGGACACTGCAATGTTGTCCGAAACGTTGGCTAAAGAAGGAGTTAGCGCAACACGGCATAACACCCCAAAAACAAATAACAAAAATACTTTTGGCCGTGAAAATCTTAAATCAATAAATATTAATTAATTCATGACGGCCTCCGTAGTCGAGGGGTAAGGCTCTCGACTAGCAAACTGGAGGTGGCGGGTAAATATCCCGGCGTGTGGAAGTAAATTGTGTTTGATTAATGTGTTATTTCATAATTACTCATATAAAGTATATTTGCGGCACGTTCCAGAGTGGAAGATACTATCAGTATCGCCCCGGTGTAAGACCACCACTCAGAATTGAAACGTCGCTTGAAATGGTTTTGGACTATTTGGTGATCAGATCTGGATAGCCAGGTACTTCCGCACCTTCCTCTTCCCCATCTCCATCCCCTCCCCACTCACTACCTTCAGCCTCACAACATACCCCAATTGGAGATGCCATAGTCTCACTGGTCCCTGACGGTTGGGAGCAGTTGGAACCCTTGTGAGGTTTCACATGAAATATATAAGAGTATATATATATAATGTGTTGTCATACGGCGCAACAACACAGCAATAAATAAACATATTATTGCAGTCTGGGAGACGTTTTGCAATAGCCATTTATACAAAGCTAAATCTAATGAACAACTATTATGGTTTGTTTATTGGTTAAATAAGACAATTATGGAGATCTTTAGAGCCTGAGGTCAGGCGCCGAGAAAAGCCGCGCCTGTTTCGTTCTTAGTTTAAGAATTATTATTTCAAACAATAGGAACCTGTTTAGTCAACCGAAACGGTAGCGTTAGCATTAAGCACGTGGCACTGGCTCAACCTCAAGCTATCAAGATGTCATATTAAATACACGAGAGGATGTAATTTAATTGAAAAAACTTTACTTTAAACAATAAGATCGGGCTAGGACCGACTACGAATTAATTAACGTGTGAAAGAAATACACGCCCGACCAATGGACTTTGACATTGAATATTTACAGTATATTACAGAATATTTCAGAGTAAAACTCTTGGTGATAGACTATCAATCAGAATCGAAACGTTACTTGAAATGCAACTGAAGGCAGCCGCACAATAAACCCCAATTGGGGATACCATAGTCCAACTGGCTATGGACAGCCGTGAGCAATTCGGATTCTTGTCTGGCATGCGCATAAAAAGCGAGCAATGGGCGTATGCGGGCGATAGTAGTTGGTCTCCGAGTTATTGCAACAAAACATTGCAATATATTGGTGGGCACAGTGCAAACAAAAGTAAGTACAATAATAATATCGAGATGCCATGACGAACAGTGATGAAGATTAAAACGGAGAAGCAGGCGGAAGCCCTCCAGTAAAACCGAGTTAATTCACGGACAGAAATGTATCTGGGTGAATGGCACATTGCTGTTTAAACAGCTGGTACGTGTACAAGATAAATGTAATGATTACCGTAAAATGGAGAGACTTTGATCAATTTTGAAACTAAATAACTTTTTTATAAAGTCATTTGTTTCGGAAAATTTGATGTCACATTTATTGCAAATGTTTAAACTATAGAAATATATCTTGAAAAAATTGTATACCTTTTTGGGAAGCCAAAAAAAACATTCCGATCACCGTTCAGGGTGGGGCGACTTTCATATACCATTTTTTACGAGCCAATTAAAACGATACCCCAATCCTGAAAAGTGCGAGTTCGACTATTCAAGTAGTTATAACCGATAGAAAATTATATACTCAATATAATCGTTGAGGAATTTATAAAAATGTATTTTCATTTTTCTTTGTCAATACTAAAAAAACAGCTTCACAATTCAAACATCGATATTTTTGAATATAGCTAGAAACCAACTAATTTGTCACTTATTTTCGAAGCGTCGTTGTATCATTTTATCAACCATATTTTTCAAGCGTTCAAGTTGCCCAAAAAAAAAGAAGCGAGTAATTTCAGAGTGGTAGCAAGAATTAAGCAGATATCTGCAATGATCAAAGTCACCTCCCGATTCTAAATTCGCCCCATATTACGGTAATGATATAGTAATAAAAATTGCATTCATCAATATCAACACTCCCGTTTCTTAAGCTAATGTTTGCTCAGTAGGCTTTGCTACTATAACGAGGCTTGTTTTATGTCGCTCTAGTAAAAATATTATTGCCAATCTCCGTAAGGCCATTTATTTATGTTTTTGATAGTGTTCAATCGTGACTCGCTTGCCTCGCGATACTATCGCGATCAGTAGACTTGATCAAATGAATATAATATAAGATTATACCGCGAATGCACCACACAGAGATTAGAAAGATTGTAAGTGTGATTTAACTTTTATATAAAGTTCGTGCAACACTGTTACATAAATATTAAAATATTAGTAATACTGGAAAGTGAGGGACGATATTGCATAAATGCATAATTCGACCAATATTTACTCGAGAACTAAGTTTATTTATTTATTTAACGCCCGGGGGGCTTAACATTTAGGTAGTACAACTTTAACGTGGGAACTAATTTTAAACACGACTAAAACACAAGAAACAAACAATACAGTGATAGGTTTACAGAAAGAAAAGAGAGGGTTTTAAGAATAGAGTAGGAATGAGTATTTAATATGATCCAAAAAATTCACTAAGCTCACATTGAACATGTCAATATCACATATACAGGTATTGGTTTCCCATAGTGTGAAACCACTATATCGGGGAAAAAGCATAATAGTTGAGCTTAGGTATACTGCAGTAGTATAGGGTATTTTGTAATGTTGTCCTTGTGGGTATGCGTAGGTTTACAAGTTGCAGGAGTTCGGAACAATCGAATAAGGAGTTTTCATAAAAAAAATACTTAAATGGTATATTTTACGTCTATATTCTAAAGTATATGTCATGGAGTAATTTTTAAGAAAGGGTAATTTAATAAAAGAGAGGGATATTTAATAAAACATTTATAAAATGTAGAATCCATATCTTTTAATAATATAAATGCCGAACTGGTAATAACAATTGTCACTAGGCTAAATGGATTAAGAATCAATTAACCTTAGGGATGTTTGGTAGTTAGTCAGTTATGTTGGCTAATACAAAATGTCTATGTTCAAATACTATCCAGTCACTTCAGAATACAAGCAGACATAGAACGCTTTGTTGGCGTCAACAATCAATTTATCACAACAAGAAAATAATGCGTGGTTATTCAGAATCAATTGAATGGTAAGAAGCAACGAAACGCCTACCGATTTCGGATAGATCACAATTCCACGGTGTTGTAATCAAAAGCCTATTCAATAGTTAGCTTTTGTTGAGTGTTTATGCACCCGACCATCGCATAAGACGGGCATTGTTCGCTGTTTCATAAATCAAACGCCATGGTCCTCTCGCTAAGAGTTGCGTTGTAACCTCTCCTTCCGTTACACGCGTTGTTCACGAGAAAAGAGGGAGAGGCTACAACGAAACTATAAGCGGTACGCATTATAGCCACGGTGGTCCGCGCCTTGATGAACGAATCGAATCGCTCAAAAGTATCAATTACTTCAGCACTCAGGTGAAGAATAAGTAAACAGTCGGGGTTATCATTGATGTAGAGATGATACACAACACAGCTGTAGATTCTACGTCCATAGATTGCCGGTTTAAGACAAATATAATTATTAGGCGATGATGCTGCCGTGAATGATATTTAATTTGCGAAGCGAATAAGACGGAGATTAAGGAACAATGGGGTTTTAATGACCATCAACAAAGAAAAGGCTAACACATGGAGTCCAGGCATTATGAACTGAGAAACAGCCAGCACAAATTGAAAATAAGTTTATTAAAATAAATATTCAGATTGATATTGAAGGTAAAGGAAACTTAACCTAATGTTCAAAATAGAATGCAAAATCCATAAGGATCGCAAAGATTCAAAAACTGTAACAGAATATGCATAATTCCTAAATGATAATAAAAAAAACACTAAACAGTATCCGCTGGGTAATAAATTGAACCGGGTAATGTATGATCTGATCATTGTTATCCAAAACCACGGGAAACTAATAGGTTATAATTTTTGAATGAATACGCCTCGTTTCGATACCAAGGAAAGCTTTCTGGTCAATGTTTCTGCTGCATTAAGAAAGATCAAGTTATTAATCGGATAATCAATCAGATAAACGTTTTGTTCAGACATCAGTGAATCGTTTTGTTTTACCCTAACGGCACCATCTAGAATTTGCAGAAGTGGAGAAATACATGGCAGGGCAATGACAAAATTAGATTTTTAATGCTAATACATAAACACGACACTCGAGGCTCCTTAGGTCATTGAATTCAACTACAAACAAGTAGTTTGAAAAGCTCGCATCATTTCTATATTACGCTTGCTGCTGGTTCGGCCGAAATCAAACGATGATAAAAACAGGCAAACTAACGAACAAACATGGAAAACATCGACACGCATCGGATTCTACTCCACAGTCCGCCGTGACATGCCTCCCGATGTTAAACACACAACTCGTGGGCACGTGCGTCATTTCAGTCAGGTCCTCCAAAATAAATACAGCTTTGAGTGACATAATACGTCACAGTCAAAATTGTGACCATATCATGGTAAGTATCGAGAATATTGAGATGTATGAAACTTTAGTAATTGTTGCAGAATATTACGTATTCATCTACACAAAACGAACGGCAGTCACAAATAATTATCTGCTTTACAAGATTTTTACATTCTGCCATTGGTTTTTAGAACAAATTTAGCTGTGATTTGTGCAATTTTGACAAGTGCTCCAAGACTTGATAAGGGTTACCGTACAAAAAATGTTAAGATTTAAGAATAAACGCAATTTTTAAAAAGTGAATTAAAAACCTTTTTTAAAATTTGAGGTAGAGATTTATGGATTTGTTGAAGCAACAACATTATCCTAACACAAAATGAGATTACTGCAAAATCGAACTGAAAAAGTACTGACCAAAACCTTGAGCCCCTAGTGCACGTTGGACCAACGCATTGTGCCAATATTGGAGCCAACCTGCAAATGCTGTTGGTGCAAAGATCCTTTGATGTGTGCACGAAAAACTGACAATAATCGGGTTGGCCGGCCAAAGTTGGCGGCCATCGCGTGCAACGGCCAATATACGCAGAGTTGTCCTGTACACGCTGGGCCAGCGCATTGGCCCAACGTGTAGTTGCAGTATTAGGAATAAAAACAAAACAAACTTTGGCTCGTACCTTTCACACTTTATCTTGTACCTACTAATGATAAATAAAACTCGGTAGAGGCTTTTCACATCAAGATAAGAATATATCTGTAACATCTGTGTACGACCACATTCCTCATTGAAAATACCGGTACATATATAGTATCTTTGGAGAAAAGAAGGAAAGACTGACTTATATCAAATTTAATAGTGTTATACATCAACCGTAATGACACGGACATTCAAATACCCAAACGTTAGTAATGGCCGCATGCGTTTTTGTAGAATGTTCAGAAGCAACGTGTGTTGCAATGCTACCATAATAATTCAAGTTGGTATGAAGGAACCAGCAGCCATCAGAAACCGAGCCAACTATCGGAAATGCGGTCCATATGGGACGTGATCCGAATGTATCCGACACACGAATGACTCACAAAACCAAGAGCGAGTATCTATCGTGCATGTATCATATTGTATTATGTCGTGTATCGTATTATACATATCATGTCAGCGAATGCTGGACGCAGGTAGCAGTAGAGATTTACGAGCTCGTTCACACTGCACAGCATTGTAAGGGAATCAAGTAACTTGTGTCCTAGATCTGGATCTACTTTTTAGGCATTCTGGCATCCACCAGTTTTATCATGGCAGCATGATCTTCACAATATTATATTGGAAATTATGTAAAAGTCGGAGAAAAAATACAAAACATGGTATTATAAATACACGGTTGTCCTATGCCTACATCCACACAACATGTAACCCGAGCAACATAAGTCGAATGCGATTTTATTTACAAATGGCAAAAATAAACTCCATTTTGACAATGACGAAAGTTTACGAAATAATTAGTCAAAAGGATATCGCTGATACATCCGTTGTAACCTCACCACATTGATACAGGGCAAGACCATACACAATAGTGTCATGTGAAAGTAAATTATACAGTAAAAACAAACACCAACTAAAACCTTTGCAGAACCTAGTAGTTTTATTTTAGTCTATTATATGATATGTGGGACACTCTAGAACTGTGTAAACCTTTAAAGCGACTCGTATTTTATGACAGACTTCTCCAACAATTCAATATTTACACAATGCAGGTAGCTAGTCGAGCAGAAGCACGAATTAAATCACTGGATTGTTATGATTCAAATGAATAAATTGGAAGCCTACCAATCTATTAACTCCGAATGCTTTCCTGAAACCTCCATCACTCGTAGAAACCTGACTCATGGATCATGAATATGTATGGGTTTTGAGGCTCGTCGAATTATTCTGCCGGCTGCCGTTTTGCACGAACCAAATGTAGGTCTCCGTTAGTTTATGGGCAAGTCTTTGATGCCAGCGGATACGTGTTTGTGTTCGTATGTCGCAATAATGCATTTTTCGCAAACGGTGACATTTTAGCGATTCGCAAGAAATGAAGAATTAAGCAATATGGTTAAGCACGAAAGACATATAAAGCGCCAGCTGTATCTTGATTACACAGGTATTAGGAGTAAAAAATGTTAATAATTGTCATTGACATCAAAAAATATACGTATTTCTTAGGCTAGAACTTAAGGCAACTAAAAACCGCTCCAGCACCATCCCTGGGTGTCCAATGCTGCAGGAAAGAAACGCTGCGTACCACTTGGTACAAGAGAGCCTAAAGGAATCGCTGTCGGGTATGTCATGTTACATCCAGTCAAAGATATTAGAAGAACGAGATGTGCTATGAGCAGTTCATACTGTGTGGAATGGCTTTGCCGAGTGTCGCCGGTTTTGTTCACCAATACTACTGCACACCTTCGTTTACGCTAAGGCATCGCTAAGGTATCCGCACTAATGCATAGAACAGATTTCTGTGCGTACACGTCCCGATACCGTTCAAAGTACCCTAATTAGTTAGTACTCCGCCTACGGTCCGGCGGCCAACATAGCATATCTCGTTCTTCTAATATCTTTGCATCCAGTATAATATATAATAGGTACGTAGGTATTGTGGATACAACCTTCAACCTTCGGCCCTCCACTCCCTTGACAGATATTATGCTAATGCCGATGCCTTTAAACAATAAATTGAAAATGATCAGTTTAAAACCGGTCATGGATATGGAGATAAATATTTAAGCGAAACGCAATCTATCACTATAATGCGCTGACATTTCTAATTAATAATTAATCACGCAATTTGCATAACAAATAATCAGATTTGATCGCGAAGATACAGTTCGTCTTTGCATAACGGGTTGCATCATCTTGTTGAAATGAATCAACGAAAGGAAATAGTAAAAATATTTTTAATAAAAACTCAAAATCCGGAATTTCAATTCACATCATACAAAAATAATTTTCCGTTGAAGCATATTTATTTCCAATTTTACCTAAAAATTACCTTAAAAAGGGTATTTATCTTTTTTACTTGAATCACCCCCGAAGTTAGCTCACTTTACCCCCGGACACCCTGTATTAGTAATAGTAGACATTTTTCGATAAACAGATCATTTTTAAGAACAGTTTTTTTTTGTTGATCGACAGCTGTGAAGTGTCTCTGTTGTGTCAAAACGACCAATAGGTTTTCTAAGTTCAGGTTCACTCTGTCCCCTACAGCATCCTCAAAGATGGCAGATTAAAAACCTTGAAGGAAGTCGGGTGTGTGTGTGAGTACATAATAAATTATAAAAATATGAAGGGCAGAAAATTGTAATACTGAAGCTATTTCTTGACTTTAGCCATAGACATGGCAATACTGAAGCAGTAGTGAACTAAAGAAATGTACACAACCGACTTCAAAATGACTTTGAACTGAAAGCAACAATTCCCTTTGGACTGCTTGTTGATTCCGGTCTACCGAGTGAATTTAACATTCATAATCTTGACTTCAACGTTGAAATCCTGAAGTAGAAAGGCATAGAACCGACTTCCCGAAACTTCTTCTTCTTAGAAAACGACTTTGAAACGAAAACCACAATTTCCTCTGTTAATTCCGGTCTACTGAGTTAATTTGATATTGGTAAAATTGTAATTCTTGACTTTAACATAGAAATCCTGAAGTAGAAATGCATACAACCGACTTCCCTAACGACTTTGAAACGAAAACCACAATTTCCTCTGTTAATTCCGGTCTACTTAGTGAATTTAACATTGATAAGTAGTGGGTGTTACTGTTACTGCTATTTGCTTGATGTGTGAAGATACTAGTACCAATAAAAATAACTCAAAAGCTTCATTGTATCTTTCATCAAAATTGTGGCCAACATGAAATGTTATTGTAATAAATTCACAAATAATAATGAGACCCAGTGGTGACGGACAGAGTGGCCTGAGCTATTTTTGCTAGGAAAGTAGTAAGTATTAATCAAACTAAAACGTTGACGCGAAGTGGCAGATTTATGCGAATTAACAGATTTTTTCAGAGGTGACAATTTAAATAGCCGGTGAAATTCACATATTAAATAAATATGACAAAATATTAATTTTGCATTAAGTATGCATTTCTAATCTTTTTTTTTATTTTTTATAGTGAATACCTCACAAGAGTCCCAACTGCTCCCGTCTGGAGCCAGTGAGACTATGGCATCCCCAATTGGGGGATGTTGTGAGGCTGAAGGTAAGTGGGGAAGGGAAAGAGGAAGGTGGGGAAGTACCTGGCTATTCAGATCTAGTCACTAAACACGGCTAAAGCCATTTGGAGCAACGTTTCAATTCTGAATGGTGGTCTTACACCAGGGCGATACTGGTAGTATCTTCCACTCTGATCTTCTGATCTGATCTTATCCACAATGACAGACTAGTTATGTTCTTGAAGCAGCAAAGTACAAATTATATACTTAAATTTAAATTAATTTTCACGGTGGCTGTGCGCCTATTAAAAAAGTTACCTTGCACTTTTCTAATTGTTCACCTCTTTACGCTTTTAAAACCTCAACAATTGAGCGAAATGCAAATTATTTCTATTGGTCTCTCATAAAGGTTTATAGATTTTCAGATTGATGCGAGTTATATGAATTATTGTTGTTTATTTGTAGAGTTTTTAAACTTCGAAAGACACGGCCATAGGTAGGAGCCAAATTCCGACTTAATCAATGAGATCTTTACACCAATTATTTAGGAAACAAACAAACGTTTCACAATAATCTGAGTGTTTCAAAACTGAGAATTGCGTCGGCTTACAAAAATACAAAAAGGCGTCTGAAGCTGAATCTAATCCTTCTATTTCAGTTACAGAAAATAACAGAAAACAAATTTGACTCTGTCAGCAAACCATCGTATCAATAAAGATGTAACAACACTGGAAAGATAAAAGCTATGTTTTCATTTCACCGGTGTGGCGTGGGCGGACTAAAACTATTGGATTGGCATTGCGAAAGAAAACTATTTCCATTTATGTTTTTAGACATTTGATATGTTTTATCTCTTTTGGGGTGGCCCTTTGAAGGCGTGCTGTCAGGAAGACGCTAATTGAAATGGATGGCAACAGGTGCATAAAGGTTAGACTGAAAGCGCAATCAAAATAACATTGAAAAAAATCTAAACAACCCAAATTTACTAGGCTAGAATTTGTAGGGGGCAAGACAACAAAAGTTAAGGTTGAAATATTAGTAAAAAAATTTAATAAATAGGGTCATATTCAAAATGCGCTGGACAGATTGAAAGCGAGACGAAATTCGTAGCTTCATCGAAGATTAGATAGAAAGTATCTAAACACACAAATATCTCAATCCCTTTTTTCTCTCCCGTCATCATAATATTTATTTATAATTCATACGAGTAAGTACGTTTTGTTTCAGTCCAAGATTAGCCACAGCCTCACCCATGTTACGGCTGTCTGTGCGTCTACTCTAAAAGTTATGAACATTGTACGGTCTGCTGCGATATTAGGCAAAGGCGTTACACCCATCCTCGCGTCTATCTCTGGACCAGAGGAACATTGTATGTAGCAACATTGTATTATCACAACCACACAAAGCTGAGATGGACTTCAACAATCAACATCCAAACATCTTATCCCCGGTTTGTAGACTCGCTAACGTCTTGTTTATTGAACTTGTCAAATATTCTCAGTTGGTTTTGGTTATTCACATTATTTTGGTACATCAAAAAATAATTTTACCTACAAGATCGATGACGAAGCCCCCAGGTAAAACGATACACTCTAATGATTCTATTACGGAGCAGCAAAATCTGTACAAAAAATATTAGTCCCCCGGAGCAGTTTCCATGTAGTATGCCATAATTTTGGCTGTGAAGCCAGAAAGATGTATTTTATGCTAATTTTAGACAGACACATGTGTTTTTACATTCCCCATATTTCAAGAACGCAGAACTAATGTGAATTAAGACCAATTTAAATGGCAGTAAATGTCTGGAATAGTTAAAAGAAAACAGTGCGTGTATATTGCCTAATAATATTGAGTATAAAAAGTGTAATAAAATAGGGAATATACAAATTTGGCAGAATTAACAGAGGTTCTAAATAGTATGCAGTTTCTCGTAAATTATTGGTATATAAGAAAAATGTGTGAATTAGGTTATGACAAACAACGAATCTCGAAAGAAACTGAAGGCAAAATATTTGAAAAGTTGTTTTATTAAAGCAACAAGGATAATATGCAGAACCACGACTGACATATTATATTATTATTATTACGAGGCGCGTTGAGCTCCAACAAAGAACAGGGGTGTGTCGCGTACAAAATGTCAAAGCACAACCGACAACCGTTGCTAATAACTCCTGACTTGAGACGCCAATGAGGCGAGACCCGCCATGCGCCATGCCTGACTTACGACAGGGCGAGACCACTTAGCAAAAAAATAATTGGCACTTGTTCAAAATCTCAAAGACCACCAGTAGTTGAAAAAAGAACTTTTTGGCTGAGTGGCAAATTACTGGAAGCTTTGACCCAAGAAGAAATTAAACTATTGACATGGTTTTGATTGCCCAAGAACATAATATTATATATAAATGGGGATGCGGTTCAACTGATGCGAGGTAAGCTAAAGACAGCCGTGACTCATGACTCATGGCGTATGCTGCTCATCAAGGGTGTGATGTCATAAAATATTGATATTTCAGTAAATTATGCATGTTATGAAATATGATACGGTGATAAAAACACGATGATGTGTGATGTTTATACGAGTTGGTGGTTGGCCCAACAATATACAAATTACGGAACGAATCTCTTCTTATAAGACTGACAGTTTTTATTGTTAAATCTAATAATCATAATCATGAAATTATAAAAGATTCGACAGTCCGGTAGTTTGGAGATGAAGTTTCATTTCTGGATGATGACATTCGAATTCCAAAGCAGTAACATTACAAACTTGCTATATTATCTGTATTGTCTAATTTTCTTGGGTTTTAAATTAGTAAAATGTGGAAACTTACATCTGGATGTTCTTTGACAGGAACGTATACTTTTTCTGTGAGTGTTGTGACGATTCCTTCTGGCTCTGGGAGGACCAGAGGGTCCTTTCTTACGCCATTTATCTGGAAGAGGCTAGCGCGGACTTTGGCAATTTCTGGAAAGAACAAAATAAATAGTTAGTTTTATAATTTTGTATTACACAGAGTAATTAATAACTTAATTGACAGACATCGCCGCCACTATAAAATTCCATTTACCGACTAGGAACACAAGACCAAATGTAACATTATTTTGTAATACATACACAACCAAACTATCAGAAACACTCACTAACCAATAGGATGCATGATCTAGGCAACAAGTTTGGGGGTACTATTGATATATTTAATGACACCATCTATAGAATTAGCATAATCTATACCAGCACTTTGTTGAATAATACAAATTGGTCTTATATGTAATATAGTTCTAGTTTCTATTTTCTTTTATGTTACTGTTACGTTTTACTGACATTATTGTTTAATACTTTTTTTTTTCATAATACTTGTAATCATAGTTTTGTATTTATACATCTAATTTGAACTTACTTCTAATGGATTACATCTACATACTGTTATTATTTCCAATATAATACAGATATTCTCCTACGGTGACCGGGTATGTCATCAAAATGACAATTCAACACACCTACCAAAAGTGATATAAAGTCATGAAAAGTGATGAAACAAAAACTAGGTTAAATAGGTTACACCGGTAACTATTAAACCTAGTTTTTGTTTCATCACTTTTAATGACTCTATATCACTTTTTAAAGGTGTGTTGAATTTTCATTTTGATGAAATATCATGGAACCTTCTCCTATGTACACTGCCATCATGTGTTACTTTTATGTAAAACATTTTTAGGCGAATAAATAAATAACAATATCCTGAAACAGTCAAAATAATGTAAAGAACACTTTCGCAGCTCACGAAAAGGCACATTCGTACGATAAACTGTCAAGAATAAAATATCATCAGACAAGCTTTTTGGGCAAGTAAAATATTACGGTAGTTTAGTGCTTTATTGTAGGCACCGAAATAATAATAAAATTTGAATCATCCAAAATAAACAGGGTTAACGATGTCACCTCCATTGAAAGTGCCACCATTAGTTACATGATCAAGATAATGTTAATTTGAATGTTTAAGGCCAATTAAAATGTCCGAGTTAATGGCACACATAAAATTTGCCACTTGAATTCGAATAAAAATCAATAAAAAGTTCCGATGGAAAAGAGCAAAGCCGCAATTAAGTAATTGAATTTACTATCGTACGCGGGATACTGCGGGCTGTGAACGGAGACAATTGATGTCGGCTCGTGACCCCTATGGAAACTTGGATTCGGAAGGTACCAATTTAACCCCAAAACGAGGGGGTAAAAAATAGAGCGATTATCATAAACAACCCCACGTTCAAACCAAACCCGCATATCACCGCATGGGGTCATTTCGGCGACAAGCACAAAAGTATGGAGTAACATTTATAATATACAAATAATCGACAGATTCTCACGGCCCAATGGTGTTATGCTTTGACTTTCTGGGTAATTAGTCGTGCTGCGCTTGTTCCTTCATCTTAAGCCAAAGTTTCAGAAAGCATTGTAGTTTCCATCATCAGGGGGCCTACTCTGTAACTTTCGAAACTTTCCTGTCGCATAGTGGGCTGAAAATCGCTTTTCATAGACATAGACACTTGAATTTTTAAGGGTATTTTTTTTGGCTAGAAATGGATTCTGCTGATCATTACTATGCTATAAAATTTCGTATGAAGCAATTGTGTGTACAAATGAAGGAGTTATCATTTTTTTAAGAAAAATTTGTATGGCGAATATTTTTTTTAAAATCCTCAACGTTGAAAAAAACACCTTTTAATGTTGATGATTCATTTTAATGCTTTACATATGAGTAGGCTTGCAGTGTAACTAAAATATTGTAAACTAGACTAAGCATTTCAACTTTGGAAAAAAAAATCGCAAGTTGCGCCACAATACGAAGTATGTCAAAAAAATACAAATAAATAGTAGTATATCTGTGTGTAAGGATATAATGGCCAACCTTATGATTCCAGAGATAGCCTCATTTTTAATGTCAGTGCCGTACAAATTTTTCTTAAAAAAATGATAACTCCTTCATTTGTACGCGCAATTGCTTCATACGAAATTTTATAGCATAGTAATGACACAAACCCGTATTAACCCTTCCCTTACGGTGTTCAAAAATTCCTCGTCCTCCGGTGCTATATAATCGGTAAATATGTATATGTTGTAATTACTTAATGCAATACATAAATGTATTGCTGAGGAATACCTACAATTTTAACTCTGTGTTAAGTATATTTATTGATTTTTTATTAATTAGAGCCGATGTTGATTCAGTTGACAGCACCGGCAAGGAAAGGTTAAACCACGAACATACTGGTTTGTTAACCCGAAAGATACAGAGTAGGCCCCCAGGTCAGATGTGTAGAGTGCATATAGACGTTTATTTATTACTGAAGAAGTGGTAACGTTTTGAAGTAGTTTTCCTTTTTATGTTGATTTCCTATGGTCAGTTTTGGAAAAAAACGAAAGTAGAATACAAGAAGTGCAGAGGACACTGCAATACCGTCCGAAACGTTGGCAACAAGGACAAGAAAGCCAACCAACAATAAACAAAATCCAAACAACAATAAAACCTAATCCTCTGAATTTAGTTTACCGAACAAAAATCCTTCTTCACTTATTTAGAGTGGCTTTATTTTTTATAGTTAAATGCTATTATCTTAATAATTTGAAAGTCCGATAGCCCTGCTCAGTCTCTAATGAAATCTAATTAACGATGACGCAATAAATACTCCCAAAGATTTAGTACCGTAGAATTGGTCGGGCCATTTGGTCCAATAAAGGGGAAACAAAACAAGCTTCTGATACTCCAAAATATATAACGTTTACATTTACGATTACGGGCAATAAAATACTTTTTATTAGGACAGATGCATAGAACTGGTAATGAGAGGCAATAATACACTGTCCATGAAGGGTCAACATTGGCAATAAAACCTTGCATCCGACCTGTTCAAACTTTTAATAGGAAAAACAACACAAATAAGATTGGATTTCAATTGGCTTCAAAATATTTGTTTGCAACAGTTGCTGGATCCTGGAGAGATTCTATACGATTCATAGAGATGGGAAGGCTTAAAGAGATATTGAAAGAAGGGTAAGATAACTCCATTAATGGAGGACTGAATGCAGTTGGCGCTAACAAAAATTTGTCCAAAGAAGCGAAGTTAGTAGTCCAATGGAGTGCTGGTACCTACCCTGATGTATGGAAGTGAGGCATGGAACTGGCAGAGAAAGTATGAAAGTAGACTGAATGATGAATGAGATCCCTGAGGCGTATGTGTGGTAAAACCATGTATGATCGTGTGAGAAATGTTGAGACCCGGAACGAGTGCAAGGCTGATGTAAGCGTAATGAGTAAAATTAAGAAAGGGACGCTTAGAAGGTTTAGGCATGTAGAGCGAGTGAGCGAAGGCTGCGTAAAAAACTTAACTACGTATTCCAAATCGGGTTCAGGCTTGTTTCCAAAATTTAATATTGTGTTACACTATTTTATTAGGCACTTTAGCAGATGTTTTATGATTTACCCATCTCACTCAATTTTAACGTCGCTACGCCAGGCGATTAATTTAATCCTGCGTAGAAAAGTCCCATAGACAATGGATAGCCCTGCAAACTTTACTTTTCTGCGCGTGGTCCGGTTATTTCAATAAGCGTTCTTCGGTGGTCAATGTACGACTGAAGTCACAGTTTATTCAAAGCATTATCCTGGTGCCAAAATATGGTCACGTGGTTTGTCTCCAGCTCCTCGAAATGATACCCAGATTTCTTGTTAGGGCAAGCCTGTTATTTGGATTTCTATGGATATGATTCTCACGGTCAACAGTACCATTTCGCTAAGCCAGCGAAACATTTTATCATTTATTTGAGTCAGCACTTCGAATAGTCTTCCAATGTTCATCATCGGGAAATATTTGACCGAAACGTTGACTAAAGAGAGAAGAAATACAACAAAGCTCATTATTATCCCAACAGTCGATAAACCAACATAATAGGTAGGTACTTTGACTGTGAATCTCTTATCATATCCAATCGAAAATTTATTTATTGTTTTCTAGCTTTGAAATTACTAAAATTAACATGCAATAAGGGGCGTGTGAAAGTCTACATATCAAAGTTGGCCAACTAAAATATCAATAAGGTATATTAAATTAACAGGACAGGTGAGAAAGGTCAAGCTAGTAGGTCACCGATAGACTGTCTTAAACAGTATTTTAAAGATTGATGTAATAAATAACAAAAGAGTCTGTCGGCAATTTATTTATCGTAGCCATAACGAGATTACTTGAAACCGTCGACACGTTGTTACCTTATGAGTAGCCACAAAAAACAGTCCAATCAGCAGTAGTTACAAAAGTTATATTGGCCAACGGGCCCAATAAACCAATTTAGATAAAATCTAGTTTATTGGTAACACCAAGTAAAATGTAAACGCTTGTTGAAAACATCAATGATATGTAAAATACACGGAATCAATTATCTCCGGCCGCAAATTGATGTTTAAAAGACCCCTTAGTTGTAAAATGAGAAAGCAAATATAAACGGCGCAGAAAACAAATTGTTTATGATATACCCACGCCTGTGGTTAGGAGTCAATTACATCAACAAGATTTTGACGGAATCACATAGTCGGCTTTTGTAATTATTCTCACTAACCGTCACGTTATTTCACTGAAGGGAAAGGCAGAGAGGATGAAACGCCACACAACTCTGTCGTGACACATTATTTTTAATCCTGTTATTCCTACTCTTGCTGTATCTTCTTAGGTGTTTTCGAATACCTTTATCCATACTTTCGCGTCATTATCCTGACATTCCGTATTCTATCCACCAACTCTACATTTTAACTCCAAATAGGATGCCACGAGGAAAATAATTTGCCTGTGGACCTATGTCATCTTTGGGGATGCTATGTGGATGGTATTTTTGAGGATAGAAAGGAGTGAACATGGGTCTTGAAGAGGTCTTGTAGGAGGGAAGAAGCACAGAGGCGAGCAAATCGTTCCACAGCCGAACGAGTAAAGAACGAATCGTAGAAACGAACCGTTCTCACGTGACAAATGTCAACTGTGTACAAATGTTGGGCCGTATACATGCACACCGTGTACGTAGCCATTATTATTAACTGTGATTAAATTTGCCTCAGATTATCGCACAAGGTTCCAAACTGTCCATACATAGCCAATGGTATGGTTTCGGTATTCTCAATTGAGGGGGTGAAGGAAGTGGGGAGGGAAATCTGGAAGAACCTGGCTAAAATCACGGTTAAAATCACTTGTCACCTGGGTATAAATTGAGAAAATCAACTACACCATATTATGTGAAAACAGTGTTAGCCACTGATATTATACCAATGATCAAAGAGGATTAGTATAAATTGTTCAACAGCAGATAAAGCGGATCAAAATATGAAATATCGTAATTCTGTCTTGATAATGTTAATTTATTGACTCTGTGCTGACAGTGACCAATATCTCTAGGAGAATCCTGACCTGCATCAATTGAGATCAATTACTGTCCTCAAGGGAGGTCGACCTCTGCCACCCGTTATCTCCTTTCCCGCCCGCGGCCATCTTGGAAACCAGCGACACAAGAGCCGCATAGAAAGGTCACGAATTCACAGAACTAACTACTACGTCTACTCCGTTCATTGTCTATGGCCTGATAGTGATGCGATAATCTGCATTGGAAAGTCGACGGGTACCTGATTATGTGTGAAAAGGGTAAAGACCAATATATCTGCATATCGTATTATAATTTGAGTTATTTCGTGTTCAAAGAATAATGCAGGAGTCGTGAACACATTTTTGACATTCCGATTGTAATTTTAGTTTGAAGAGAAGTCAATAGCGATTTGGATCACTTTTTTGGTTCGATATTATTAAAGAGCCAATAAAAATTGAAAAATTCATTCAAGTTTCACAAATTCCAAGAGACTATCTTATTTGATACTGTCACAGAAGCAATCCGCTGTAACTAGAACGAAACCCGGTGTTCTTTTGTAATTTTTGAGAGCAAAGTGCGTTGAAAATGGATTAGCCGCAATGTTCAGCTATTTAACAAGTGAATTCATCCCATTTCTTTAAGCCTTGAGTGTGGTAATGGTTTTTACTATTCCAAGACAACTATTGTTCATTGGGAAATTGGATATAAATAACTTCACTCAGCTAAAAAGTTGGAAACTTACCATCAATCAAATCACCAGATTAGATACGGAGAAAACTTAGTGTAATTTTTTTTATTTATTTTTTTATTGCCGGTAACCCGGGCGTTTATTGACATCAATATTTGTTTACATATTATGTGCGCTACTCGACTCACTAGACAATATCTGTTCTGAGCCGGGTAGCAGTATCTACCATTACATATATCAATAATAATAAAAGTGAATAAAAATACAAAGTAAATAAATAAAAATACAAAATACAGGAAAAAGAAACGTAATTAAAAATAAAGATTACCTAGATAAAATAATCTAAATATAAATTATTACATACAAATGTAATTTTTTTTTTTTTTTTAGTGTGAATCAAATAATCAAATAATTGAACATTTTTTGTTGTGAAAGTTCTTATTTTTTTTTATTTTTTTTTTTTTAATATAATAATATAAAATACTGTTTATTAAATTTGGTCAAATTATTCGTTTTCCTGTTAAAAACGGGACTGCAGGCTTTCAACGAATGAATTGACATAGTTCCTAACACAGTATCAGTTAAAAATGAATGTTTTATGAGGACGGCGGAACACGTGTTAATACAAATATTGATATTGATTATTCTGTTACTGTCGCATTCCGTCATAATATTTATTAGGAAAATTAACGTGTTCTCGATATATTCTGAATGACTAATATTTTATTAGGAAATTGGTATATTATCACTTTTTAACAGGATCATTTTTCTCCGTGTGGTAATCGTTATACAAAATAATAACAATGATATAATACAGGAACGCAAACAATGTCACTGAAAGAGCTTTGAAAAGGTAGATGAAATAAACCAATTTAAATGAAGTGTATCTTTAATGTCAATGGTTGCTTTGATAAGTTGTTTTTTAAACATACATAATCTTTATAAATCCTCGGTCAACTATCGAGTGGCCTACCGCTTCTTGTTTCACGCCAATAAAATAACTAATTTACATCGTTTAACCGCACTTAACTGCCGCAATTAATGTCTTAAACGAACTGTAAGCTTTCTCTGTCGGTATTATTCAGTGTGTACCTACCCTTAAGCAAGTACTATCGACTGCAGAAGTTCTTTTGAGTAAAACGTTTTATTTTTATTTGAGTAACTTTGTGATGGAAACCTAACTACAAACCCATACTTCAAAATAATATTGTGTTATTTTCCCGCTAAAATCATTGAAAGACATGATTATCCCGAAAATGGTTGGCATATATTGTGGTGTAGGCAAACATAATTTTAATTACATTGTTCCCTTATCATCAAAACAAAACGAGTGGAAACTCAATCGATTATGAACTGAAATAAAGCTTCTGCGTTTAACAAGAAAAACAGCACAATCAAAATAAAGCACCTACACACATACAATAATTTTAATAAAATTGCAAGACAAGAACAGGTACTACTACTTTGATCGTAAGTTTTAAACGTTGGATGTGCGTACTTATTGAGTCATTTGTGTCAACGAGGTGAAAGCATATTATTGATATTACACAACACATTATTATTTACGGTGTGGCCAAAATAGCGATACGCAATAATATTTTAAAAATGAATATTGTCTTCAGATTTGTCGTAAACCAATCACATGGCGAGCTAAACAAACAAAACTCGTATGGTCTCAACCACGCACGAAATATATAATACACTGACCGATGTTGACTCAAGATTCAAATGAAGATGATTGTTCACTCGATGGGTCGGAATCCGTACTTCTGGCACGTGAAAAAAAAATCGAATAGAATTGGTCAGTCAGAAATTCAATAAGAATTATGGAAATCAAAAAGATATGGAACTTAAATAGGCGAAAATAAACTACGAAATAAAAAACATTAACTTTCCAGTGACACGCTGTTTCACATGTTGTGTCAACAAAATACGAATTAATTATAGTTACTACCGAGTTTAAACACACGGAGAAAAATGAGTATCGATGATTTATTGAAAATCTCTTCAAATTATTGCTAATCCGGTTAAAAACTAGACTGCAGGCCGCTTCCTGATAAACTTATAGCAAATTCGTAATAATATCGGAACACGTGTTCATGCACCTGCGTTTGTCTTAATGATGCGAAAACGTTATTAAGGATTTTTTGAAAACGTGTTCCGACACCGTTACAAAACATTGCTATTTTAATAAATTAGTAGTATTTTATAATAAATCAGCAATTTTTGTTCATCGGTAAGTTTTCTCCGTGCACTTTTATTCAGACTAAATAATGCGCCAGAGGTGCCATTACGGGTGAGGGGAACAAACAATGTCCCCTTCAGTGATTGGATAATTAATTAAGGCGACAGTCCGCAGGCAACTAGCATTTCAAAGCTCCAGAATTCATAATGGAAATGACATAGCTATATATAGTTGAACAAACAAAGACATACCCATGAGAAAAAGCTGTTCAAATTTTATGATTCTAGTTATCACCGTTAAAGAGTTCTTGCTGCTTCAGATATCACACAGATTTTCTGCTTTGTAATTATTAATATCAACACCAATCCAATCAATCAACGTCAATGTAATCAACGCAAGACTGGAAAATCGATTAAGTGAGGTTAACACATTTAGGTAATTCTAGTTCTACAAGTAGTGTCATTTTGCATACATTTCAATGTGTATTATAAATCGATCAGGAACCCAGTTAGAAAGTCGACTCTGTCGTTGTTTGTTTGCGACATGGAAGAATTGCGAGAAAAGGCAACATTTCTAAAAGGTACCGTTTAAGGAGAAGATTGCGAGCTAACCGGTACCGATGCTGGCACGGAATAAGTCATGTGTCTGCCCAAAGTGAGAAAACATTATGTTATGCCCTGTGGCGATGACCGTAGTTGTGACGTAGAGGCAAATCAAAGGAATAGAACATTGGTTCGCAATTAGTTTTCTGATACGATACTCCTTCGAGAAAGAGCCCAAACTCGCGTACCTACCCTTGTTGCCAAAATGTCCGTACAGTCCGTACCTCACATTGTCCGTACAGCGCGTGCGCATACCCGTTTAAGCAACGTCAAGTACCCCTGGGGTACGCGTACCACTAATTGGGAACCATTGAAATAGATGATACAAGACTTTTTATGGGATACATGATAGAGATATCTAATTATAAAAATTAAATGTTACTATAATATTTTATACATATTATGAATCATTACTCTGTTATCAATTATTATGTATATATTTTTATAATAACAAGTCTCTCAGAAATAAAATAAAAAATAATATGCTATTAAATTCAAAAGTGGTCTTCATAACTTTGGAGGCATTGGTCAGCTGTATGGACCGTTTTATTTTTTATTATTTATTTAATAAGGCTTTGTTAGTGAAATATCACTTCAGGACCTTCCAGTATCCGCTAACCTAACCTAACCTAAAAGTTAATAATAATAAAAACACTATTTGCATTGGAGAAACGGGGTGATAGTGCAGGGGTTACAGCATTCTCCCAGATAGCAGAAGGTCCAGTATTATGATTTTTTTCAATATTTAATGTGAACGTACTGATTTTATGTGCGATGGTTTTTAGAAGATTGCCTTATTGCCTAAAGAATCAATGAATAGATAGAATTAGTATGATGAATAGGTACATTCTATAAAAATGAATAGATAGAATTAGTATGATGAATAGGTACATTCTATAAAAATGAAGAGATAGAATTAGTATGATGAATAGGTACATTCTATAAAAATGAATAGATAGAATTAGTATGATGAATAGGTACATTCTATAAAAATGAAGAGATAGAATTAGTATGATGAATAGGTACATTCTATAAAAATGGTAATGTTACGGAAATAAAATATTTATTTTCGTAAAAAAAAACTAGGACATCAGTAGGAACAAGAAGAAACACTATGCTGAAAATATCTGACGAAGAAGTTATAAATAAGTTTTTTTTTTAATTTTTATATCATCTCGTCTTACATCTTAAAATTAGAAGAAAGCATCAGTCAAAGTTGTGATGCTCGCATTTAACATAAATCTTTCTTTTCTCTCATTAAAAGCAGTTAGAGATATGAAATGTAGACAGAATTCACACGTGGTCAGCTCGTAAATTAAGTCGAACCCGAAACGGCGAACGATTTATCTGGATTTAATTAATAGTTCGGCATATATACATAAATACAACGTTAAAGAGCGGACGGGCAGATAGACAAATCCAGTTTATATTCGGCTTTAGGCCCGCTTGAGTCCCAGTTATTGGCACAATCGTTTTATGAGCGATTTAACGAGACTGAAAAAGCTTCGTGTCGAAAATCGAATAAACTAATTATCTACCACTGAAAGGATACACATATAAATGTGTTCTGGGCGTGTCCGTGTGACTCGCGCGGGAGGCTTGTACTAGAAGATAGCCAAAATAATGAAATAATGACCTGAACGAATTATGACTGGAGCTTACTTTCATATATCGATGACTGGGGCACAGATGTCGTTGTAAAAGTCAGTACAGTGTTCACCATCCATTAATTAATTAAAAGACAGAACAACATCCAATAAAGATATAATGCCAATAAATTGTAGTATCTAATGATGTAACTAATCATCCATACGTCATATTCAATAGCAACAGCGCAGTATCAACACGGAGTAGCGAGTTGGAGCACTGAATGAAAAAGCGATATTGATATATAAAGAACAACGAGAATCGCGTAGGTATATATGTATCCAAACGCAAAATGTAATGTCTTATAAGTCTCGTGATTGTATGTCCTAGTAGGTAACGAAATGCCCATATTTGTCATTATTACTGTTCGATTATTATTGTTATTATCTGATCCAGATAGCGTCACTCACATCTTAATGCAGAATTATACCAGTGTTCTAGTTTATAATACCACTAGCTGTACCCCGCCACGCTGTGGCTCAGTCCATTTGTGCAGATAGAGAAACAATAGCATGTGTTGCTTTTACGTCTAACATTTAAAAAAAACGTGTTTGTCGATCAGATGGCACTGTTTTCAAAAAAGCATGTTTTTATCTCTCACAGGTGACACCTTTATAATATAATAGCCATATTAAACACGAGTATTCGAATGCAACGTTGTGTCAAAATTTCAAAGCAATCAGTGAAGAACTTTCGGAGATTTAAAATTGACAACATTTTTATTTATATAGATAGATAACACAACATTATTACATTATCGAGAACTGGTGTTATTACGAGGTATGGTCCTACCCACTGAGAGTTAGTTCTAACTTCTATTTCTGTTGTGTGTCGTTTGTGAGAAAGTTGGGTCACACTAGATCTATCAGCGGTATGCCAATTTTCCTATATTTTCTATTTGAGTTGTTGTAAGTTGAAGGGCAAGTTTGCTCCACCTTTGACAATTTTAGAGTTTTTTTTTCAATGTGTGTTGTCAGCAATAAAAAAAAACACTTGTCAAATAAAAATTCTTGTGAACTGTTCTCGTATCCTGTAAAAAGTTTACTTTAACTATGCGTCGGAAATAGATTGCATCATTTCCAAACAAAGGTGCAGTTTGCAACCTTGTACTTTACTATTGATGCTAAAGCAACGACTCTGCAGAAAATGTGTGCATCTACTATTACCTTTAACCATCATTGTAAGTTAATATCTAAAAAGGAGTTTACTCTTTGCAGTAATGATTATTTGGAATATATAACCCATAACGAGCTTTACAAAGGTAGATATTAACTTACAATGATGGTTAAAGGTAAAATGTGTGCGTCTACTATTACCTTTAACCATCATTGTAAGTTATTATCTACCTTTGTAAAGCTCGTTATGGGTCATATATTCCAAATAATCATTACTGCAAAGAGTAAACTCCTTTTTAGATAACTTAAATAGTAATCTGGAGCTTAAAACAGTCGAGTAGACCTAGAAAATTCAGAGAGAAAAGCTGTGTAAATTTCATGGCGCCAGAGCTCATGGTTCGAGAGCATTTACTGCTTTGTACATCATAAAACCAATATGTATAGCGTAATATTGAACAAATGTTTTATATTGGTAAAGCGACCGGGAATTAGACATTATACCATTATTTTGAAAAGGCATCAAAAGGTGCTATAAATCAATATGATATGAATTAAAGGAACTTGGTCGCGATGCGGATTCTTTGAGTGATATCTATATGAGTAATCAAATTAATATTAAAATTGAAAGGTCAAAATTCATTTAAAACTAACCATCTCAAATAACATCACAAAACATGGTCGTTTAGCTGCCCTAACAAATTCTCACCATTAATATAAAATTTTGATAAGATAATAATTTAATAAAATTAACTGTTAAACCAAAATAATGACAATTTTTGAGGCTACGTATGGAAAAATTACACGTAGGCATTCTACACGAAAAATAATTTCTAATTAACCTATCTACCATTACATTTGAATTCTGAAAACGAATGATAATAATATTATATTAATTTCGATTAAAAATATATTCCGCTATATTAAATTATACCAAGAGACTATCGAAACAAGATTCGCTGATCAATAATTTATAGAAATTATTCATAATCTTTATTATTTATCTTTTGCTTTATCCATAAAAACGATGTGCGAAATTTGTTTATGAATAATGAAAAATATTATAATATTTTTGCATTACAATGAGCTCGATTAATTAATTATGGAAGAACGCTGATTTAAGTGCTGAAAATTGGCAGCGTTTAGGAATTAAAAATAACTATATTTACATAGCCTTATTTAGGCATGCTATAGCGAGGCATTATTTGCAAACTTATCGGAAAAAACTAAACAGCATTTCACCTAAAACCAAAGAATTTATTACATGTTATTTAATAAATTCTTGGGATGGGTTATAGCCACTATCTTCACACTTAAAAGTATTATTTTATATTTATAAATGACAAATCTTACGATTCAATTGTTATCTTTATTTTAACGTTTTTAATCAATAATTTAAGAATATGGCTACGGTGAGATACAGAAAGAAATTCGATATAAATGATGACAAGAAACTATAAACACATATTGATCGATGTTTTAACTATGTCACTTGATTTTTTCCGAAAATTTTGTGGCAAATCTCGGTTAGGTTATCCAATCATAAAAAATAACACACCCTTCTCACGTTAATCTATTATAAACAAATGGAAACTCCTTAGAAGTTACGAATTCTTTACACGAGCAAATAGGCGTAAAATAAATCATTGGACTATCGAAAGACAATATTAGCGATTTTAAAACGAAAATTTGAAACAGAAAAATCAGAAACAGGTACGGTCGTGTCTAGGACTTGAACCTAGGACATTCGCCTTACTGTGACGCTACTCTACCAACTGAGCTAGTGGGAACCTTTTTCATTCGGTCATATATAACTGTATCATACTTCGAATAAGAACCATCAACATTATCTTAATTTTCTCAACGCACATTTTTATTGGCTGCTATCTTCATGTATGATCGCAAGATTAAACTCATTCACTCAACAAGAAGGAAATAAGGTCCAATTAGATCAGTTGGTAGAGCAGCGCCCCGGCAAAGCGAAGGTCCTGGGTTCAACTCCTAGATGTGACCGTATATTTTTCTATTTCGTTAAAAAATCGCTAATATTGTCTTCGATAATTAAATATTACAATTTGAGGTTTTACTCATAAATCATTGTGACTTAGCCACGATCTTGTTTTACGAATGGTTAGTTAAGTACCTACCCCCAAATACATTGAATTTCTTCGAGTAATTACAAGATTTTGTAAAAAGCACATCAACAAAGTGCCGAGTAACAAACTTCCAACAGAAACGCACGGAATTTCAGCAAAAATTAGTAGACAAAAGAGGAGTTATAAATATTCAACAAGCCAAACAAAAACATCAACACATTTGTATTTGGTAGGGAGGGTCCGCTGAGTGCAGTGCACGCCACTCTACTATATCTACAGTATGTTAGTTCCGTTCGGAGAGGATTGAGAACGAAAGTGTTTGGCGTGCGAGCTGAAGCGAACAATGAAATGCGGGTGCATTATTATAGCTGTATCACCCGTGTGTATTGTGGATTGTAGGTACCGTACATTCTTTCAGAAGCATTGATAAACAATTTTAAAGGAGTGTTTATGACTTTATTGTTAGTGAATCAAGTTATCTTTGATGAGAGGAAGTTATTAGTGAAGGTGAATTAAAAAATATATACATTGTCCTTTTTCGTTTCTTGGGGCAAACATAGAACAACCAATCAATAAATCTACAAAAAATATTTTCGCAGAGGTTTCGACGAGAGTTTGAAAATATAAAGAGGCTAGACGATAATTTCGAAAGATAAGTTTTCATTATTCTGTGTTCAAGGTGAGGAACGACACGAAGCTAATGATGGACACGTTCAGAGTTCAAACACGGCTGGGAAAAAGAATTTAAATACCATTATATTTATTATTTGGTTGGAGAGCTGTCGAGCTTTTTTAAAAGCTTAATTGTTCAAAACTTAAAAAATAGCATGGGTTAACTTCAGAATTGTTCGACAAGAATTAGGGGGATAATCAACCTCGAGCAAGAACTAGTATTTATTTTGATTTTAATTCTCAGTTGGTCCAACGATGTTTATATTATAACGGAGCTATTTGTCAGCGTGCCAAGGGGAGCCATACGCTCTTTCGGTGTCATAAAGTAAAATAAAAACAAATATCTTTTCTAGAACATTACCACCACAATGTGAATTGCGAGAGTCTTAAGACTAACCATTATTTTCAACTAACTGTTGAAGGCAATTTTAGCTGAAGGAAACTAATCTTTCCTGTATGTATGGTCGCACGTGTGTATTTCAATTCCGACGGAAATCTTCATAATATTACGATATACTCGATTGTTTGGTTCACAAATCTTGTTCTGCAGTCACATTATCCTGCAGTGCCAAATGCGAGGATTATCCGAAGACACTGAAGTATATTTATGATAAAACGTTTACGGTCTTAAATCAGCCTAGACGAATCTGTTGGTCTTCTTTGTGCATTACACATAATAATAATGGCTCAGATCAGACATTTAACTCCTCAGGCCTCTGGCATATTGACCGTTATATTTCTTAAAGATGCTATTGGATAGTAAGTACTTCCGCTTCTCAATAAAATCCAAATAAATGGGATATTTCTGAACGTATCCGAAATTTGAAACTGCTTTTGAAAAGTGATGAATTAAGCTTTAAACTTTTATTATTAGAGATAAACATATAATTTTTAAAAATATGATATTGACATCAAGCATAAAAAAGTTTAAAAAATGTCTCACTTTACGTTTTTTCGTCAACATTGAAATAAAATTATTTATAACGAAAAAAAAAACATATTTTGTTATAAATATATATTATAAACATTACTGCCACCTCACTTTTTTGTCGTTTCATATAAAAATAATTACTATAAAAATCACAAACGTTCATATTTTTTTCTCATATTGCGGTCGGAACCTTTGGTTTCATATCAGTGTACATTATAATTTTTCTATGGTTAACTTCTAGATTCGAACATAAAGCGTGGTGTTTCTCTTTCTAACACCATTTAGATCATATTTCTAACCATGACATTAAGGGAGACAACATTTTTTGTGAGATCATATGAGCTGTTCCGAAAAGCCAACAAATTGATTTTACGGGTAAGAACTGTTTGTTGGCACAACCGAACAAATTAGCTTGAGGGGTTAGTTAAGAAAAAGCATAAAGAAGGTAGACTTGTGAGACTCGACCAGATTTTCCAACAGAAATCCCGAAAAGGAATTAGAATCGCAATTACCATTGCTGTTAGCGCAACTTATGCGCTATTGCAAAACATGGAGTTTGCATAATATTTGCATCTGGCTATAAAACCCGTGTTCCCTCCCGAGTTATTGGCACTATTTGCATGTGGACGCCGGACGGCCTCGTTCGTAGATCAACAAATGGCTATACTTTGTTTAGTGATAGAACAGGGATAGCGAAAGTATTTCTTCAACGTATAAAATAATAAATATTTTTATTTATTTATTGATACACTTGATAGAACACATATATTTTTTAAACATCATTTGATAATGTGGGCCTCTCTGGGTACTTTGCCTGTGCTGAGACCCCATTTTACAATTTTAAAATTCAATAAAAATACAATATGAAATAATAAATTGAAATACAATAAAACTGAGATAAGATGAAATAAAATAAAATACAATAAAAAAGGCGGTAATCAAAACTAACAAAAAAAATGGTAAGTATTATGAGGCAAGGTTGTACTTAATGAAGTGTGTAGTGTAATAGTATTGTGTATTACGTACATATATTTTATTATTTTTGTAATTGTGCCTATTTTGTTCTTTTAATCCATATTTTAATTTTATCTCTGAATTTTTTTTGTTTCCTTCATTTTTTTGTATCGAGTGAGAGATTGTTGATTTTATTGCTTGGTATCTGTGGTGTCTTTGTCCAAAGCTTGTGCTTACCGTCGGAGCATTTATGTTTTGTGAGGCTAAATGTAGTAACTTACACCAGGCTATAAATAAATAAAAGGTAATCCTACGCATAAGAACAGAAATTCACCGCAAACAGCAGCAGACGACCTTAGGAAGGTTCGCTTTGACCATAGTAGAACAATGAAAGAGATATGAAATCTTTTTAATATTATTTCCCAAGATTCTAACATTACCTGCGTTTGACTTCCTGGCACGCTTGTGCCTGGCACGTTTCGCCATCCCTGATAAAGGACAACGCACTGGGATCAGATAACTTATGTACACCAATTATTTAGACCTAACTCATCACAGATCATAACAGCGTAAGATTCTGCGTGGAAGACGCTACATTTTAACGTGGAATATACAAATTAGTATTAGCAACTAGCAACATACAGACAATTGGATCGAATTCGGTCACCTGCCACATTGACCAGAGAAAAACGAGATCCCCAACGTACTGAAATTGGATTCCAAACATGGCCGCACTGAAATAATATATATAGCGCTGACGCATCCCATAAACACATGGTGCTGTTGAACCCTGGAGTTTTTCTGGTCACATAAGCAGCTACAATAGCATTGAAACTTCAAATTATAAAATAAGCCGAAGATCTTCTCATCTAAGGTAGGTATTTGGTATTACAAAACATAATGAGGTAGATATTCTGATTACTGGAAACAAGTAAACAAGAGATATTTGATGAGCGAACATTAGCAAAGTGGCTCTTATCTCATCGGATTAGTATTTTATTGAATCAAGTGGGTTACTCATTTATTTGAATTTAATTTCTAAGTGGTTTCAATGACGAAGAACTATGTAATCTCTTCAGACATAGGCCTTGGGACGGTGGAGTGCGTTAATTCCACAAGAATCAACGTAAGTATTGTGTTAACCCAAAACAATGAGTAGAATACCGAAATAAATGGCTACTTTAAATAAACGAAAGGTAAAATTTATGTATTCACGTCACAAATCAATCTCGCAGGATTTCACAAATCTCGTATTTACGGTGACCGGATAAATCATCACATCTTTATAAAGTGATAAAAGTGATAAAAATATATAAAGTGATAAAACAAAAACTTTATTAACTGGGTTAGATTAAAAAAAAAATTTTTTCATCGTTTGTAATGACTTTATATCACTTTTTAAAAGTGTGTTGAAATGTCACTGTGTTGAGTTATCATGGAACCCGTATTTTCATAGGTTTGGTGTTTTTAAATTTAAATAAACACGTAAATAATACGAATTCTCTACGTACCAGCATTGTATATATGAACCATCTATTATTGAGGTTGTAGGTATCTCTTACTGAAGAATATGGGATGAAGAAATTAAATATACAGTAAAAGGCCTTCTAAAGGCATCTGAATGAGTACTGCTGATCGCTCCGCTGTAACCTCGCCTCTATCTTAATGGTGAAAAATGTAATAGAAAGACAATATCAGCCAGTTAGTAATGAAATTTTTTTGTAAGATAACACGTTACCGCTTTTTTATGTGCTGTGAATATGTCAACCACTGTGAATACTACATTAGACGCGTCGTTTGTGAACAGGGAGAGGTTATAATGAAGTTCTCAACGGCAGGACCATACAAGGATACAGAATAGTTGTAACACATCATAAACAAGTGAAAATTTGAGTTGTACCACAAAAAAGGTCCTGTCATGACTATCTTACTGATATTTCGCCCAAGGAACAGTTTATTCCCGTTTGTATCAAATCATTATACCGCAATTTGTTTGTCTGGACCTATCTGTTTTAATGCGCGGCACCTCCCATAGAGAAGCCCGTGGGGTTATGCAGGGAAACCGTCGGATGAATGGGCAGATACAATCGATCTGCCCTCGATAAGAGTAATGTTTCCGCCTAGGTGTTCCGTCCAATGGAACAGGAAGAAACGTCCATTGTGTTCCGATGGGAAGATGAAATAATACACGATCAGAGGTCCTCCTACGGCCCACAAATAGACTGTAATTAACTAGAACTCTGCTGTAGTCTGGGAATTTGACAAAATACGGTAGTGTGGGATGAGAGATTTGGGAAGAAAACAAAAAGTGTAAAGAAATAAAAGGTAATAAAAATTGTGTTGGAGAGATAAAATTATATCCTAAATTAGCGTAAAACACATACCGCGTTGGTCTAACAAAATATCATGTTGAATAATCCTTTTCACAAAACAACTTCGAGGGGGTGAAATACAATAGTTAGGTAGGCATAGTATATGTAGTTAAATTTTATGAGAAATTAACATACAGAGTACCGCGCCAATAAGGCCCCCTGCTCTTTCAAAGTGGTAAAATAATACAAATGATGTTTTTGTCGTGAGAAAATATTACAATGCGAGGAATTGAAGAGAAACTAAAGGGCTGCAGGCTTCTAGTAGATGAGACCTGACAAAGAATCGGTAAACCTAGAAAACAATTAGGAAAGCTTATGAGTGTCCAAAAATGAAAGCCAGAAGGCATATTTTCAATAAAGGATTTAGTTTTTAAGAGTTGTACGTTGACAGTTAGTTCAAAACCAGGCCATTAAATTAAAAATAGTTTAATCACCGACTGATGATTGGGTTAACGCATACCCTGTGCGTTAGAGCAAAGCAAATCACATAATAAAATAGAATTGGACCAGTTTCAACGGGACTGCGCAGTCGTAAATAGTCGGATGGATCCGCAGTAGGTTACGGCTCACGCTGGAGCACTGAGGATGCGAGTGGGAGGGCGATGATCCACAGCGATTATTACGCATCTGCACCCGAAATCGCAGCTTCCGATTTGCAGAGATTTCATCCCGCTGGTGGTGTCACCGCTAACACTTCGGAGCTGCCAACGCCACCCACACCGCGCTCTCGCAGCCCGCGCGGCGTGTCACAGATTGTGTAACTACTCCCTAAATAACCTCGCGAAAAAAATGACAGATTATGTGTAAATCTTCGGAAGCTTTCGGTGATGTCATACAACGCAGAGAGCGCGTACAACAACAACTACCAACTACAACAAACTATTTGTTTGCTTTGTTATTGGTAACACAAAGTGCTGAGTTATCGTGTTGATCAATCATATGACATCCTTGAGGCGAAAGATTGCGTTACAAATTAAGTAAGGAGCGAATAGATGAGAGAGAGGAAGTATGGGCATGGGTTGAATGCGGGCAGTGCAATAATTATTGTTAATGGAAAAATGACTGCAGTGATCGTAAATAATATTTCAAATAGAGTACCGCTAGATTTAAATGCGAGGTATTTTAGCAAAGGTGGGACTAAGTGAAACTGGATAAAATTAGATCCCTGAGGTGTAGAGTTAAAAATATCACTAACGGTCGTATTGCGAATGTGGAGATCAACAAAAATGCAAGCGTAATAAACAAGAAACACTGAGATGGTTTTGACGTGTAGAACGCATGAACGGATAAAGAAGGATCAGGTGAATATTATGACGCACAAAGGAAGAAGTCGGGACGCACCAGGAGACATAGTACGATCAAGTGAATGAAAAATGTTAGTCAGGCCATGTCAGGAATCGGTGTCAAAGAAAGCGATATATGAAAATGTACGAAGCAAAAACAATTGTCTGTAGTGTTCCACCATCTCCGCTGACCCCCGCGGAGAAATGTGATGCTTAGTTAGTTAGTCTTAGCCGTAGAACACAATCGAGTTATCAATCATTCTTGATTGAAATACTCTTCATAAATTCTTCACATTAAATTGGCACAAGTTTGAAGCCAAATTCACCACACAAACAGCTATAAATTTGGTTCAAATCGAATAATACAGTTTTCCGTACGCGTAATTCGTTCGTGTGCAATCATTCGCTATTGCAAATAATGCTGTACATTCAGATTCAGGCGTTTGGTGTTGCATGAACAGTATAAACACTGGGAATAGTTTTGTTACTCCGGGGGACGGAATGAGGCCGTTTGTGAAACCGTTGCTTTGTGATTGTAAACACGGATAATTTCCTGTTGGACTCATTGGACTGTGGGGTCTGCGAGGTAACGAAAAGGTCTGCTCTGTCTGTAAAGTGCACTCTACTATCAATTAACACTGTCTACTATTAATCATGGCGGTCAATTAAGGCTGGCGTAGTAGTCTCATTACGATTAGTCATCCATTAAAGAATTAGATACAATAATAAAGCATAAGCTACATAACCATGGAATCTATAAAGACACATTTGTTAGTAAGTTGGTGAACAAAATATGGGGTGTTAGGTAAAAATATGGCTAGAATTTGAAAATTTCAATTATCCCTGTAATAAATAAGTTTCAACAGTTTGATTGGTTTGGAGAACCATTTTATCATAATGTAGATAATGTTATCATAGTTGCATCAAACGAAAGAGGACAAAATACCACAAAATTACCATTTTTATACTTATCACATTTAATTGATCTAAGACCGCAGAAATGTGGGTAATAGGCAGTTGTGTGTTATTTCCCAGTTTGGTTTTCCTTTTGGAATCTTCTCATTAAATTCTCGAGAGATAAGACATATTTACACATATCTTATTTTTACGATACATAACGGTATGCAAACAACACATTACATGTCTTGTGCCAATCTTTTTTTGCTAACTCTAAATGTCTTAGAAACCACACTATGTAAATAGCAAATATACCAATAATAATTACACGTGGTACTGACCCGAAAATATAACCCGAAATTAACAGCGCGGTGTAAATGACCTACAAAATTTTAACAAATCTCACAAACAAAGGAAAACAAATCAAGTGAAAATGCAATTAATTTAAGATCAAAAGGTTGTAAATTGGACAAGAGTATCGTATCAAACCACAACAAGATGCTGTCAATCAAGTTTTATTACTTCGCAGGAACAACTGCGAACGTACATCATCTTTTGTCGTTAGATTCGTAAAATCTGTCAGTCTAATAGTTGAGCAATCATTTTATCGATGGATTTGAGAAGTAAACCACTCAATTATTGCCAAGAGCATTAAAGTTAATTGGAAATTAAATACGGAGTAGAGAAACGTGAGCAAATGACAACTCCTTTAATTAGTACTTGATAAATATGCCACTTTTTTTAATTATCAAAGAATCAAACCACACAGGAGATAAATATGGCAATTAAAATAATCTACCAGAAGAAATGGGAATGGGCAGGCCAAGCCATAAGACAAACATAAAATTGGTGCCAAACTGGAGACAAGAGGAAACACTTCACCAGGAAGACCACATCATAATAATATTTGGCTAATTTATACAGCGCCGTTTTCGTGAAAAATCACCTCAAGGGCGCTTAGATATGCAGCAACTATTTAAAAAGATACGGAGGGTAAACACGAAGAAGTATAACCAGTAATGGGTATGACACAATTTAAAATAAAGTAATAGGTGGATTCACAGTACTACTCTATGACACAATAACAGTATTTCTAAAATATTATTCTTGATATCATAGACATACTACGATGAAACAACAGGACGCGTATACGAAATGGATTTTATGAATCAGTCCAACTTGGCATATGACCAAGAGAGGAGGATCAAACAAATAATAATAATTCTTTGCGTTTTAGCAATTACGTTCAAATCCCCCATTCAAAACATTTTTATTATAGTTTATCAGAAAACATCCGGGAGAGTTATTTTGCTTTGGTTGGCTAACCGGGTGGAAAGTCAATGCATATTTTATCAAAAAAACAGTACGTACCTATTCATAATATGTTGCTATTGCTATAATTAACGGACAGTGGGCTAACAAAGGCAAATACTGGGTTTTAATTCTTCCCGGAACTAAAACACATTACTGATATTTAGTATGCAATATTAAAACATTTAGCATTACAGTTTTGTATAAAACCTTAAACCTGTGATGAACAAAGTTCAAGCACGGTAAAGGGGTCATAGTTAACTAGTAAATAAAAAACTTTATAGGTTTAAAGGGGATAAGTCAATTAAAGCATAAAGTGATTAATCTAAAAGTCTAGAAAAAAGGGATTTTGACTAACGCGAAAAGCTGAATTAAAATTTCCAGAAAGCTAGTAGGTATTCGCATCTCACTGCCGGATCTATTCTCCAAGCCTCTTGAGAAGAGAAATTATTATGCGAGTTCATTATAAATGCGGGGTTTCGAGTGTAATGTACGCGCGATTCCAGATATGTACCCATAATGTGTTTAGGGCTTTGCAAATACCTGTGATTACCTTAATTGATACAACACGAAACTTGCATTACGCTGATCTCTTCTGCATTGCCGAGGGCTTACTACGGCACGATAAAACATAAAGGGCTTGACAACATTTCTAACTATACAAGCACTTGATTTGTGCAAAGAAATAATAAAAAGAAAGGCCAACCAATGAATAATTACTGGTCGCATTACAAATCACTTTGCAGTGGTGGGAAGAGATAATCGTAATAAGGGCCAATCGGTTGAAAGATAAAACTCGGTAGTAGGTGGGAAGTCGGTACTTTATTGGTTTGATTGGAGTGGTGATAATTTATAAGTTCGGCAGCCTAATCGATGAGGAGTGTTGAATGTGTTATCATGACCAATCATTAAATATACGTTATCAGAAGGTGGGCGGATTGATTGAAAAAGATAATAAATCAAGCAGATATGTTTATTTTTTAGAATTCCGAAATTTCTTTTGATTACTCACAGAACCTGAGCAAATAGGAAAAATCAATAACAAGAAACTAAATACGTGCAAAACACTGGGCCGGGACACTCATTCAAAGCAGCCTCCTAACTTGTATGGGATTTTACAAAATTCGTTTTATTTATTTTTTTCAATTTATTCTTATTTATTGAAACATTTTAAAATGTTTTAGTTAATTTAAAAAAGATAATAAAATTACATTTGTTTACGGTTCCCATACAAGATAGGAGGCTTATTTGATTCAGTGTCCCGGCCTTGTGATCTAGGATGTTTTGGTTTACGAGGGAAGGGCTCTTGCTCGCTTCATGCCATAAATCGATCGGCGACTTGCATTCACCAGAACGCGTAATTGAATAGTAATTTCCAGATAGCCAGTTCCTGATAACAGAGCAACTAGTGATCTCTACCGAGTCCCTTCGTTCGCTAATGGATTACATTAATAGGCAAATATTGCAAATTATGTGGTATGGACCAGCCACTTGACAAGCGCGGCTTGTTTTGATTGTGTTTTCATTACAAGTATGTTGTAGATTTATGCATCGTCGATAATCCGGTAGACATTGTTTGTTATAGACAGGAATATTTAATTAACGAGAATAAATTATTACAGCATCATAATGCAGTATCTTACTTATTATTAGCAAATAAAACTGAACGCAGACCGTAAGAATGGTCTTTAAAATCGATGTTTTTGACCAATGCATACTTACGGTAAAATATTGTGGATGCGAAACATAGACGTTTAAAACAAAAGAGGTCAAAAAGTGAAAGTAACGGAACGTGAGATGGAAATATGCTTGCTAGGGCATCTCCCAAAGATGTCAGAAAGTAAAAAAAAGGAAATGAACAGGACAACATTTTAAATCTTATGTAGTTAGATACACCAATTAGGCAATGTTTTATGGACTTAGCAAGTCTACGCCTACCTAAGAGCTTCAGAGTGAGTTTTTATGGGGTTCTTTAATCAAAATGAGCTTTAATTTTTAGACCCTGCTAGGCCGTCTTATAATTGGTGGCACCACGTGGTCTTTAAAAGGATTTGTTCGCGTTGGTCGTGCCAACATAAACTCAAATGAAACCAACATAAAATAACCGTTCAAGGGGTTCAAAACTGTATGTGCTGTTTTTACTTGAAACATCTTTGATTTATAGTAAAACAATACGCATTTAACAATATACAAGATTTTATTACACTGGCCCCATAAGATTTTGCACTATAGGCAATTTGCTTTTTAAATAAACTTGGACAAGACATTAAGAGACTAAGCTCATGTTGCTTCGTAGACATTCAAATGTTACATTGTGATCAAATGACCCATGCAGTACCATTTTTTTTTTTACATTTGTACGGTCCCGTTAAACGCTGATTATATGTGCATTTCATATTTCTACCAAATTGTAATAAGCCGACAAGCTTAACATCATAATAGTTATCCTCTTCCGCTGACCAAAATTTGTTCAAAAGCTGAAACGGGCATAGAATCGGCACTAAAAGAGAACCTTTCAACTGTTGAAAAAACAAAATGGCGTTGAATGGCCAATTGACAACATTGTCACACGTGAATTTCTGCGAAAGAACTGTGCTTAACTTACTCTTCACTCCTTACTTCATTCTCATTCATAGACCAACTCGTACAAACTCTTCTGTTAAACCGACTCTTGACACGACCTGACTATAGTATTTAATTCATGTGATCGTGCCACTGTCTTTGGTTTCTCACCTCCGACTTATTCTTCCATTCGCTTGCGAGTCATTCATAAAAAAATAATAATCGAAGAAAAATTGAATGAATGAGAGTCCTCCAAATAATATGTGTAACAATGACTGAAAATCGTGCATCTCTTTCGTGCTGGGACGCCTTAATAGCAAAATTAGAATTGTATTAACACTTGCTGACACGATTTAAATATAACGCGATATCAATTTTCATTTTACATCAATGTCCCTACACGTTCCGCTTGGCTACCAACAAATAATGCGGTAGCTTCTCTTTGCCATAAATCTGAATGGTTTGTACAAAATTATAATGGTTTATTATTATTATGTTTGTGGTTTAATTCATTTCAAGTGACTCTTGACTGAATGCTCATTATTATTTTACATCAATAAAATCGTATCGTTACATTCACAATGTAATGAATAATGTAAATGACTTTGAGCTTGAACGACAGATAAATCTACAACAGAACGCGATCGTACCAATTCACTTAGAGAATTGTTAAAATGAATACATTGAAAATTTATTAAGCACCATTCTTGTGAAAATAATTCTATAAAATAACCTCTAAAATTTTTACATTACGGTTTCGACAGCGTTTCAACTTTCAACACTGTTTTATTAAAATATTTTTTTATAAGGGACGGTTTGTTTCACGGAATTTGATTAACTCATAAAACTTTAATGTTAATTTTATCAAGTTCTGTGAAAGTTCTATTCAAGTTGTCATTATATCATTATAGGCCAGTTGCTTAACAGAACTGAAATAATAACAGAACGTGAATAGAGCTGTATCAGAACTACAAAATAAACTTTGAAAATTGATGAATTGTTAAAATTTTGTGAAACAATCCGTCCCTATAAAAAGAAAAGGATTTTACAAAAAAATATCAAAGCTTCATATCTTACGGTGGAAAAGACTATTCGAGATGAAATGGTTGTGTTTAGTTATAAAATTCGCAGAAAAAATATTTGAAAATTTCATGACGCCCGAGCTCCAGATTCAAAAGGTATTGCTATTTCAGATAATCTATTTTCTGATCGAGTACCTATGGCGATAGGTAACTACCTATTCTGATGTTTATCTATGATTTGTATTGTTGAATCTACTATATATGGAGACATAAATTACAACCTAAAACATAAGGTATTATAATATACGAATTATTATCAACATTAAAGTAATTCGATTTGTCCACATGTTAATAATATCGAATTACCAATAAACACCACTTGCCGGTCATTCGACAAAAAAAACATGTCATTAATTCGGCTGTAGCCATAGACTAATATTAGACAATCAATGGCTGTAGTTAATAGACCAAACACTACAGCGTTTGACCACCGAATCCGTTAGTCTAACAGACTAACAGAGCCGCGTAATCTCCAATATTAATTTGAGTAATCTGATACATTTGGTGGCAGTTTCGGATCTGAATCCAACCGGTTAGGCCCGTTCAGAATACGGTTAATGTGGCATCCACCGAACAGGTAATTACTAGAAGTGTGGTCTATATTATGTTTAGTAAATCATTATTTGAATGAAATTAAACATGGAGAAAAATGACTAAAACGGGATGGCAGCCCCTTAACGAACGAATTGTTAGGTTTTCTAATAAACTTTTAGTAAAATACGAATGCATTATCACGATGTCGGAACACGTGTACATAAAAAATTATAATATTTTCGCATTTCGTCGTTGTTTTGTATATTATCGAGTGTAAATGCAGGTGCATAAACACGTGTTCCGATATGTTAGAAATTTACTAAAAGTTTATCAGGTAACGGCCTGTAATCCCGTTATAACCGGTTTATCAACAAATTGAAGAGATTTTTAATAAATTAGCACTAAGTAGTCAATTTTCTCCGTATAGGCTCCAGACAGGCCAATAAATTTATCATTTTTTCAAGAAAGAATATTCGGATACGAAAATGTTTGAATAATTTCAGGAGTAGGGTAAATATGAGCTTATTTCGGACTAACGGACACGCCCACAATATACCTTTATCGGTTTTTGTTTACATTAACATTAAATTCAACATTGACCTAAAGGTAATACGGAAGGTATTAGAAGGAAAGTGTTGAAGATAGGTGAAAGGTAAAATACGGTAATCGAACCTAATGGGATTTTGTCAAGATGGCCACAGAAACAAGTTTCAATTCAATGATTAATCCAGTTTTTTCAAACAATATTAATTTGAAGTATGCATTTAAAAATAATTCATCCACTTTCAATCAATTATTGATGCTCGGTAGGGTAAGAGATGGATTTCAAGACAACGAATAAAAGATAAACGAATAAACACAGAGTTCTATATGTTTAACTTTCCGCGAACGCAAATTGGAATTACTCGTCGGTAGGTACGTCAATTTCTGAAGAAACGTCGGGTTGCTGGCAGAAACCGCAAAAAGCATGTTAGTTCTAATAAACAACATTTTACTGAACCAAATAGCGAGAAATTATGTTAAAACAATAAATTCCATTTAAAAAAAAACGGTAAAAATAAAATTCCCGGTACACGGTCACCCGTTAGTAAAAGAGTGATAGAAAATTAAACATATTATATTTAAACAACAAATACATTATTAGAAGAGAAAAAAATAAATATATATGAATAGTATCAGAGCATTGCATTATTCAATCTAATATATTACCGCTAAAACGGTCGAGATAGCCCAAATTTACTACCTGCGTAGTTTACGAACTGACCCCGATATAAATATCAGAAATGATAAAACCAATTAATATAACGGCGCTGAATCAACGCCGCCACAAATAAGAATAAAAAGCATATTCCGCAAATAAAATATGTCATACCGTGGAATTAATCATTAGGTGACTTGGTTAATGATGATTATAGTAATTTAATCACGTTGAAGTTTCTATGATTCTCGGAATTTTTCACAAATAAGGACATTCAAACGATATTATTCTTAGGAGGCAACGGTTCTACGCAAAGATTGGTTCTACGACTAAAACGAAAGTATGTAGTGGAGAGAATACTTTATGGGACTATACACGGTGTCCGGAGACTCGTAGTACAAGCGGGAAACTGGAGAATCTACACCACATGGGGAACCCAAAAAAACATAAAGTTTTTTGATTTGAGCATTTTCACAAAAAAAAAAAACAAAAAAAAATATTTTTCGGCTATTTTAGGGTTAAAGTTTTTTCTGGTGTTTAGGGTTGAACAACAGATGTTTTAACCCTGCAGAGCAGAAATATTTTATGATTAACACCGGATAAAATGATGGGTGATTTCAAAATAATGCTTCAAATCCGAGTTTCTTCATTTGTTTTACTTTCAAATAGTTTTAATTAGTTGGGTACTTTGATCTTCAGTAATAATTTATAAGAATTTGATTAAAAAAAAAAAAAAAAAAACTCGATTTACTCGATAACAAAAGCTCAAATCAAAAAAAAATATACTACAAAATCGACTCCAAATGTGATGTAGATTCACCAGTTTCCCGCTTGTACTACGAGTTTCCGGACACCCTGTATATAAAAATAAATATTATCATTATTTTTTCAGAGAAAATTTACATTCAAACTTTGGCAAAGATTTCGTAAGAACATCCGAATCGAATAGCAAACGAAAACTGATATTTTTCCAAACATGAATGAGAATGATTCGAGATAGACAGAGGTAAACAAATACAGGAATAACAGGACTAACCCGTCATCGGTAATTGTCCATTTGAATCACACTGCTTAAGGCGATGCACTACGTTATGTAATATTTTAAATTGAGCCGCTATCAATAACAACCCTTACGTAGATGGCGATAAGGTTTAAATTCCCGCTTAACACCATCCACCTGTTTTGATTTATGCAAGAAAAAAAACATGGCCAAAAAGTGCCTTTTATTTTATTTTATTTTGTGGATGTTTAGGCATAAATATTTTTTTTTCGATCCATTTATAAATAACTTAATTTGCCACATTATACAATAAAATCATAACCGAAAATGGGTTCGTAAGTAGGAGATTTTGAACTTTAAAGCAGTTTTCATAGGCCTTACACTATTTTTTTCTGGGCTTATAAAAAGACTAAAAATACTCGATTATTTCAAAGGCCAAGATGTATTCTACTCGCAGTATTTAATTAAAGCATCTGAAACATTTCTAGGCAACCAAATTTTCAAACCAAAAACACATGATTTTGTATTACTACGTATGGCATCGCCTTAAATGTCTTTCCGAAGTGAGGCTATGGCATCACCGATTTTGAAAACAATAATAAAACAAATACTCTTTAATTATTATGTTACGGTACACATTTACAATGTTGATTATCTCAAAAAATATATATTGTTATAAATTAATACATCCAATATAATTGAACATCAAAGAAAGGTTAAAAAAAAAAAAACGTTGATAAAACAAATGCCAACGGATCATGAAAACCTATATGTTTAACATTATTCGGCCGTAGCTACGACGCGGTATTAAAACTAATAAGGAAAAAAAACAGCTGTATGGGTCATTACAGAAGTGCATTACATTGCATTGATGGGCAACATGTTCAGTCATAATCTTCAAAATACACTTTATAAACACTTATAGGCACATCAAATCCAAGTAGAGGAACCTCCTTATGAAATACTGATCTCTGGCAGTAGGTAAAGTAGGTACCAATAATCTAATATATTGTATATACTGTACATATTATATAAAGTGGAGTCAGACCGCAGATCATTAATAATGCCTGGGTGACAACTAACCGTGTAGGTTTTAGTCATAGTATAATATAGGTAAAAACAGCAATTTGTTTATGTGTGATTTTCTGCAAGAAAAGAGCTGAATTTGAAATACATCGTTATAGAGAAACTTGTCTCGAAAATAATGCTTCTTTTTGTGAAAAAAAATCAAAAGTAGGAGGTTGCGGTAAGCCAAACTGTTTGAAACTGCCAAGATTTGTCACAGTTGACTCGAATAATGCCTTCATTAGAATGTCAGTGGGGCAGGCCAAGCGCATAAGAAAATTAAAAGATTGCAAGATCACGGTTGTGATTCAATCAAATAAAACAGAATCACTTTAAATTAGGTACCGCTGATTACGTGATGAGATTACAAGAAGTGGAAATGAATAAATTCGTTTATTTTGCAAGATCAGCGTGGCGTCAAAAAAAGTCTAGCTGCAGTTGAAGTTAAAAAAACTATAGTTAAATGCCAACAGAAGAGTGAATAGCTATTCCGCAAATACAGCACGTCGCATCCCGTCACGAAGTTTACTCAATGACTGCTCTTAACTCTTACGTGAATGATTTATAAAAAAGCCTTAGTATATTATAGGTACTGAAATAAAAAAATTAAAGAAACAACAAAAAAAACGCGTAACCATTCAGAAACATATTAGTACATAACAATATTTTGATTTGGCTTATTCGAAAGGACAACAGTGATAAAATATTTGCAGTTTGAATTATTGTGGCTCAGTTGGGTTCAAAGATCGTGACCTTCTGCTATTGAAAAATGCATCGGAAGTATGAAATGGTGAGGTGAATGATTGATTGAGCTTCGTTTACATTGGGATTCTTTTATAGCGATGCAATTATTGGCATCCTGACTCATGGCACTAATGAATCTGAAAGAAGTGTTTACACGGGAGCAGAAGCTGGTAACATGGCTATTTCAGGCTCTGCTGAGTTGTTATTGGCTAGAAAAAGAAATCAGGGGCTTCACTCACAACAAGGGCGCTTTTTGTCCAAATTTATTTTAAAAAGTGTAACTCGCTACGTAACAATACCATGAGTTATAAAACTCATGTATTACTCATGGGAAATAATTCAAGATGATTCGTAAACAAAAGTTTGAGATTCGTCGTAATATTCTCATTTGATAAAGAGATATTAAATTTTATAAAACATTTGTGGACTTATGTTATTATTTAAGAAAATCTACGACATTGGAAGTTTGAGCGTAACTCTGAAGAACAGTAAAGGTAAAATTTATATTCTGCTGAAAACCATTAGTCATTTTTGCAGAAAAATTATGTATGAATAAGCATCTACTAATTTAAAGCAGACAATTTTGGGAATCAATAAACCCAAGGTTAACAACATAAAAACGTGCTAAAATATGGACAAAATCTATTTTAAACATATTGTCAACATATTTCGCAGTTAGTAGTTGTTAAAATGACGAATAAATAAAGGTGCAGTGATCATTGAGAAAATTTGCTTTGCGATCAATTTAAAAGCTGCCGGTGCTGCTGTTGGTGATATCATTGACAAAATAAGATAGATTTAATATTAATTGATTTACACACGCACCAATTAGACATATAAGCATCAATTGACAGTGTTCACCAAGCTCAAAAGGTCTACCATATATGATTATTTTGAAAATGCATTTCGTAAAAACAAAACAAGGATAAAACATAAATAAATAAACATTGCAGGGTCTTATTAGAGTCCAATAAACATTTTATCTGGTTGAGCAATGTCTGCATAAAATGCACACCCATTCTGTTATCTGATTATAACATAATTATAAATGCATCGTTCTAAGCCAATACTCGCCGGATCAAGCAAAAAAAAATAAATTATTGAGATGTATACTTAAATTAACATGCAAACTGCTAACATAACGAATTGCCAATTTTGTATATGTGCTACAATAAATTAAATAAATCAACTGGTTGAAAATAAGCAGTAAAACCTGTTGCGTTTGAATCGATTTATTTCAGCTTCATTCAATGAAAATCAACCTTATGAATAGATATAAAATTACAAGGATTCATTTTTTGTTCAAATTTTCGATACTGTTTGTGGTATAGCCTTTAGCTTTAAATTTGTTGGATGTTTTTGAAGGATAAACTAACCGATAACTTCTGATGAATCAAGAGATCCGAATAAAAAAATCAATGGGAGGAAAATTGGCACCAGATCACTAAACAGAATAGAATTCAGATACGCTAGACTATTCAATAATGTTATCTTGAATCGGATGCAAAAAGATGAAAACGAGAATCTACGACCAGTCTTACTGGCTTGGTAAATGTCTTCCATTCATTAACAGTTAAAGATAAGGAGGAAATTTAATAAGCATAATTTAGTGCGCAAATATAGCCTTTATTTCTCTATTTTCATAGCGGTAATCAAATAATTACATAAATGTCTTATTCGAAAGGCAATTTTTAACATTTAAGGCACAATTCTTCCACAGGGACACGCAAGTATCTGATACTTGAAAATTCAAGTATCTTAGCGATAACCGCCATACATCTACGCGAAGGTTCCTACAAAGACAAACGTAGCCGACATTTTATAAACTCGTCGGTGACACCAGTCTCCCGCGACCAGCCGCTAGAAGGTATCTCACGATCGTCGTCGAGACTTTAAACATGGCGGAGCAGTAATTAAATATGATAGTCTAGCAAAAACGATAGTCTCATCGGCACTTGTGTTAGACATTTTGTAACAGTGCGTGTTTTTAGATCAACGCTAGAAACAAACCAGTCAGCATAAAATAATAGATACTTTAAACTACTTTTATCTACAAAATACTTTCATATTCCTGTAGAAGAGGGGCCTAATATAATAATAACACAAATCTATAGTGAAGTTCACTGAGATTCGTAGTTGAAGAACAAGTGAAATTTCGAGTTTGCAACCAAATGATAATGATAATATAACAATGTTGGAAGTACGACAAGGCTATCTCATTGGTCACTTTTGACGTGTAATTAGTAAATGTCATAACATAATAATAGTATACGAAGAAAATCTGTATCGGTAGTCCTAAGTACGCTTTCTGCACAATTAAATGTCGGTCAGGTAGATATTACGTCAACAGCGTGGTGGCGCGTGCTAGGCATCAGAAATGCAAAGTGGTAGCTGGAACCTGCCTGCTTGTCATGCAAACCGCGATCAGCTTAAGCGCTATAAAATGGTTTTAGCTGTAAGATCGAGACTAGCCGTACCGCACAGGTGGAATATTTCTTAACCTACTTTTCTGAATACGGGAGAAGGCAGTGAGAATTATTGGGAATCAATGAATTAATAAATGTACTGTTTCTACGAATTCAGAATAGGTTTCTGGGATTGCCAATGTCAGCAACACGTTTGGAAATAAATTAATACACGCACCTGCTGCTTGTTTGAAAAAAAAACCACATCCTTTACCAAATAACATGGCATCCTTTCGCCAGCTCAACGACTGTGACATAAAATAGGTACAGTTATTTCAAAAGGTATCAAAATATTGTTATTGATTATATATTGAAGTTTTCCCAGGAATTTAAAGGTGAAATAATTTGTAATGATGACGGTAGATGCAAAACAAATAATATGCGTACGAGATGAAGGAAATATTCAATATCGAATTAAATCTTTTCGGCGGAGTCTCAACTACTCCCAGCCATCTGGAGCGAGTAAGAGTGGGGTATCCTCAATCGGGGTATGTTGTGAGCCTAAATATAGAGGGAGGGGAAGTAGATGGGGTACTTCATATGTGGTTACCAAACACGACTAAAGCCATTTCAAGCAACGTTTCGATTCTGAAAGGTGGTCTTTCACCGGGACGATACTGAAAGTATTTACCACTCTGGAAAGTGCGCAAATACAGTATATCTATTTTGACACAGTAAATTGTGAAATAACACAAATTAATTAAATAAAATGTACCTACACGTCGGGACACCCGCGACCCTTCGGATTCGTGGCTGAGGATTGTAACTAGTCAACAACGGAGGCTGTCAATAAATAAATAAAATATGAAAAGATGAAAAGAAAAAATGAGTCAAAACGCCAAAAATCGCCAAAGTGTTCGGCGTTACTGTATTTTTCATTCCTGAGCTTTTGAGATGATGCTTAAGCTTTTTCTTAAATATTCTTAATATTTTAAAACTTCCGTTTTGGATAGTCCGGGAGCAATCAATCAATTTCCACCAAGAAATCTCACCACGAAATCCATCTGAATGCTGAATGAAAAATGCAGTTGAAAAATCTTAGACTGAAATTAATATTGAAGGAACCACGTGATGGACTTTGTGGCTGGCATTAAATTTAAGCGAAACGCATCACGGTCACAACATTTGTATGCTAATGAGAACATTCGCACAATAGGAAAACAGGACATAATAATCGTCAATGAATGCAACGCTCGACGTGTCTTATAAGGAGCGCAGTTCTAATAAAATAACTAAGTACTGTTTATCATTATGATAACACAATCGATCCTTATGACAGCTTTACACCATACTTTTTTTTATAATAATAATATTTGGATGATTTGTAAAGCGCCGTTTTTGTGCAAAATAACCTCAAGGGCGCTGTACAAACATATAATTCATTTCTACAATGATCTTTGTTTTTACTATCAAGTTTGTCTATTACTAGCGATTCGGGATGAAAAAAATGACATGTTCTATATTGGTAGTTGTGGCATATATCATTGTTGGTACCGTTTTTCGTACCGTTTAAGATGGCGGACATTATTTGACATCTGTCATCTCTCATGTTCATTCAGATTGATATTTTAAACATTAATAAATACTACAATATGTATTTATTACAGTTTGTGAATGTGTATTACCATTAGGTAATTATAATTTGGCTTATATGAACTGTTACCTTCACATTGTAAAATACTTTTTTATTAATTAATGAGATACAGGGCTGTGACAACTATTGCTTTGGCATCTGCGCTGCTGTGTTTTGGTGGTTACATCTCATATATCATACGAATATCGTATCGATCAAAATACGGTGATCAGGCAGGCAATTTCACAAAATACCTAGGTATAGAAATCATTATGATAAAGTGACAAACGGGTGAACAAAAACACCGATTGGATAATGACTAAGCACGTGACACAGCTCGCAAATGACAGTGATGTTGCCAATTTTTGACGATTTAGTACCGTCCTAAAATATCATTTCTTCTCCAATGGCAACTTTCTGTATGTAATAGTAGGATAGTGAAAATAGTGATTGTGTAAAGTGATGTAAGATTTTTCATATGGGTAAGAAAAAATAATGGTGTAAAGCTAGCATAATGCCTACGCATAATATGACAATCATCAATGCTAGAACGAAAGAAGACTAGAATTATTCATGATCCATATTAGGACTTTCTCCTTGAAGATTTATATCTTCATCAATTATCCCTTGTTAATTACAAATACGATGTTACAACAAATTGTAGGCATACCTTGAGTATCTTGAATGCCTTGCACTAGACAAAATTGTATATATGGTCAATTCGAATTATTGCTGAAACAGGAAACTGGACATTATTTCCAAGATGGGATGATTTACGACTGCGGAAATAATTGTCGATGATATAATAAGAAAAATAATGGATAGCAATGTAAAGAATTCAGAAATGCTAATTCATTAGTACCTACACGGAGAAAAATGAGTATGGCCAATTTATCAAGAATCTCTTCAAATTATTCTTAGTTTGGTAAGTTTTTTAGATTCTCACGGCCAAAAGCATTTTTGTTGTTTGTTTTTGGGGTGTTATGCCGTGTTGCGCTAACTCCTTCTTTCGGATCTACCGGATCTGCCCTGATGATGGACACTGCAACGCTGTCCGAAACGTCGGCTAAAGAAGGAGTTAGCGCAACACGGCATAACACCCCAAAAACAAACAACAAAAATATTCTTAGTTTGGTTAAAAAAGGGATTGCAGGCCCTTAACGAATGAATTGATAGGTTTCCTGATAAACTTTTATGTATAATCACGATGTTGGAATACGCGTTCATAAAAATACTAATATTTTCGCATTTCGTCATTATTTAAAGATATATTATGTTTGCCAAATAATGTTAATTTTTAAATAAAAATGTTTCTAAAATTATTAGCACATACGACGATGTGAGAATGTGTAAATTATCAAGGCAAATGTAGAAACATGAACATGTGTTCCGATACATTAGAAATTTACTAAAAGCTTATCAGGAAACGGACTGCAATCCCGTTTTTAACCGGATTACCATTAATTTGAAGAGATTCTTAAGAAATTACTCATTTTTCATTCTCAGGCATCATACACAATAATATTGCCGAGGTAACTAAAAACACGGGTCTCCTTGGAGTCTTGAGGAAGTTACTGTGTTTTTAGTTACAGCTGCAGAATGCTTGTATAATAATAATAATTGGAAGACTTGTATAGCGCCGTTTTTGTGCAAAATCACCTCAAGGGCGCTGTACAAACTTATAATACATTTCTACAGTGATCTATGTTATTACTTAACTATTTATATCTAATGCCAAATAAAGGGCACTATACAAAGCTAGAAAATAGTGTAACTTTAATTTAAAATGCTTAGATTCCGAGGCTTTACAAAATAAACGAAAATGAATGTATACTATTATTTATTGTCGGTAGATTGTATTCAAAATTCGTAGCGATATTTCTACTGCGTTTTGCCTTTTCTAATAGTGATACTCACGTGTTGCAATATTTTATTTAGAGAGAGAACTAGAGAGATTAACAGATTCCATTCATCGTCAGCGTGAGGGGGAACCGGAAGTGACACGCGCCGGATAAGTACCTGGTACCTACACAGGAAAAATTGCGTTTGCTACAAAGAAAATGTCAAATTTGAAAGAGTACCGTAGGCGTGCTGGAACCGGTGTAGGCGCAGATCATTTCGGAACATGATTACGTCTACAATTTTGAACGAACTTTAAATCAATTTAATTGGATATGGAAGAGCATGGGTGGATTATTAAAGCAAGAATGGGTCTACCTCCCCACGCCTTTGCCTATTTTGTGAATTCGAAACTTTCAAATCCGACTTAATTTATGCACAGACGATTAGAGTAGAAAAGAGCGAAGACATAATTACAAAAAAAACATCAATAAACTAAGGAGCTGCGTAGGCCCAAAATGAAGCAAAACAAGAAAACGAAACAAACAAAGATACATACATAATACAGTTTCGTTGAGAAACTGAAGCGTCTGACTAACGCGAGCTAATTAAATGCATAATTTAAAATGCAAAGAAACACCTGATTCATGTTCTCGGAATTGGCTCAATCGGACAATTTTGAAAGCTAGATAAATTAATTGGACACATCCAAAATAATTAAGAGTAAAAATCAAACAACCGAGCGTATTAAACTTCGATGCGACCCACATCTTTCAAAGTTGACTTAGGTTCGGTATTTCAGTCGGTCAGTATCCTCGCTCAAATTTAAGCGGGCTAAATCGGCCGCGTAAGCCTTGGTAAACCGCAGATTAGTTCCTTTTTAGACACCGAGGCGCTAGCAGTAACAAATGTCAAATATGAAGTTTAATTTTTAATTTTTTTTAAAAGAAAGACAAACATTCCCGGGTTACGAATAACCTGACAATATTTGAAAATCTCCTACTACCACCACAGTAAGCGGAAAATGTTGCTTGTGTTGTGATGGAGGACTTAGCCAGTCGAGGAATTGAACACACTACGCCTGGGTGGGACCCAAGCGCGATGTCAACTTGGCCACCGACCGGTGGTTTACCGGTTTACGTGAGTGATTACGTAAATTGCATAATAGTATTAGTATAGACTGTCATATTCATCGAGCGATGTTGACATTATTAAATGATAATCAATCTAAAATAGAAAAATAGTCCAGTATGGTTTTATAAGAGGAATTTTTCGACGTCAGAACAGTGTTTTCAGCGGTTTATTTGTCATAATTTCATGCATAGTGCTTTGACTCCAGCAAAACAAATACTATTTAAGATTGGTATCCTTGCATGTAGCACCATGCTGATTAAAGCGGGGAACTTTATCAAAAAAACAACTCGTAAATTAGCCCGCCTAAAACATTTTACATTTTGAAAGGTCTCGATCTCCCGATGTATATATATATATATATACCACTCACGTAGACAGTAATTTGGTTTTACATAGAAAATGAAACTTATTCCTCTATTAAAATTATAGACAGTACGTATATTAGGATTATATTCTAAGCCGAGCTTAAAATCAATCGATATACCGGGCCTTAGCGAGCTAATAATCTGATATGAGAAATAATAATCTGCGCCAGGACACAGCAGTTTCCCGAACGGGTGTCCTACAACCACGGGGTATTTCTGGCTACCATTTTAATACCGTTCATATTTACAGAGCCATAGTCGTAATTTATTCTTGTCGTATAAACACGACGGGCTCAAGATGATGCATGGATAAACAATGCAGGCCCCAAGTTGGTACCTTTAGGTACATTGTATTGTAGCCGACTGGCATTTACATTATTATTTTACAATATTCTTTGATATTATGAATTCATAAATTCAAATGCTATAATTCAAATACTAAACGTTTTTTTATACATTCAATTCATTGACTAATTTTGCATTATTATGGTTCGCTTTTGAATACCGTACAAGAGCCAGAACTGCCTCTAACCGTCTGGAGGCATTGAGACTAACTATGGCATCCCCAATTGAAGTATGTTGTAAGGCTGAAGGTATTTGAGGAGTGGGGAAGAAGATGGAAAAGAGGAAGGTGGGGGAGTACCTGGCTATTCAGATCTGGTCACCAAACACGGCAAAAACCATTTCAAACAAAGTTTCAATTCTGAATAGGAACAATTACACCAGAGCGATACTGAGAGTATCTTCTACTCTGGAACGTACCGCAAGTATACTATATATTATTTTAAATGAACAAATCGTGAAATAATACAAATACGCGACCTTCTGATTGCTAGTCGAGAGCCTTACCCCTCGTCCACGGCTTTAAATTTCGATTACCTACTTTCCTAGTTGACTGTCCATTTTAATGTTCATCTTCAGTTCAGCTCTAATTTATTAGAGTTAAGTTTATTACTTGCTTCCGGAATTGAAGATAGCAATAAATTTGATTAATTTGTGCTATTTACCATCGTCGAGAAAAACATTTAATTATTCCAATAAACATCGGAATTCTCGGATTTTAGGCCCCGGTCGTACCGGACTCAAGTTACAGCTTGCTTGGGAACACGTCTAGCGAAGTTAAATCGGCCAGTGATATAATTGCCGTTTATAAATAAATATCTTCAACAGAGCTAGAGGAAGCTTTGCTTGCTGTGTTGTGTTAAGCTTTCGGCAGTCATCGTGTAAATCCGCATCGGAAATATGTTTATAGACATCGCAAGCAGAGCGGACCTAAGGAATGATTGTCCGAACAATAATAAAAATCTTGGCAAGAGACCATTGTTCAGCAGGTGGTCTACTATGTTAAACGTTTTAGAAATCAACAATGATGACAGATTGTACCGGGCAGATAAATTGCTACGTTGTACTGCACATCTTAATTAATAATAATAATATCGGTAACTGGCAGAAAAGCACCACGGTAAGGTGGCTTGGACATGTGCTTAGGATGTCAGCCAAAAAAACTAAGGCACAAAAATACGCCGCCAATTCCAGAGGGAAGACTTTATGTTGGGTTCCCAGACAAAGTAGAGACTGTGCAGGGAGAAACTGGGTCCTGCAAAGTACCAAGCTCAGTAAAATAGCGCAAGATACCAAATGCTGGATGCGACTTAAGGGCCCGCTTTCCGCGTAAAGAATTTAGATTTGGGCAACACCTACAAAATTTAGTGTTAAAAGAATCCGACAGAGGTGTCTGAATTCGTATTAGGAATAATTTTGGGGATTATGAAATTAAATTACCGACATCTATTGCAATTTTAGAAAAACAGAACCATTTTTAGTTAGCACCGACCTTAGAGTAATAATGCACCGACCAAATGAGAACGAAGTCGATATGAAGATGGTTCTCAAAATATGGGTTTTATTACGGATTTAATTAAATTTTTTTTTTTAATTTTACAAAAAACATTTACGAAAGTTATTTGTATAGGTATAAAAATTACTTTACTTTACTAAAATACTATTCTCACTTTTATAAAAGTAATTTATAACTTTTATAAAATCAATAAATATATTTTTACATCAATAAGGTTTTAAACTTTTTTACTCGAAAACTATCTTAAAACGTTGGAATTCCAAAAAAAGTTTTTTTTTCTTTTTTACTTGTACTATCAATTAGAATCACCTCCCGAAGTTTGTGCACTTTACCCCCGACATCTTGTATAATATGCGCAATATAATATTTATACAAGTGTAATATCTACTTTTGTACATTTATATAAATTATATACACGTTTACATTTTTATGCTCATCAAATTTATTATATTATAAAGATAGATAGAAAGATCCTTAGTGCTTCCTGAGGACTTACAAATCAGAAGACTTTTTTGTAATTATTTATTTATTCATTTAAACAATTCAATAATTATAAAGAGTAATAAAACATGTAAGCAACATAAAATTACATTCTAAAATGTGAAAGGGGCTCTATTTATTTACATTTTTATGAAATTACTACTTTTAATAGTTTAAGCTTTCAGTGAACTTTCAATTTTATTTTTAACTTCTCTAAATATTATTTGTTTAAATTGTCAAATATAATTTAATCACAAACACAAGATTCACTCAAAATGAAAGATTGGTGGTTCTGAAATGTTCCCATAAATACGGTGAAAGAACCCTAAACTATGAACTTATTGCCCTAAACATGCTTCGAGCGAAATGCGGATCTGGAAACCTTATCGTCAATCTGAGCAAAACATACCATGAACGTCAATATAGCAACAGCCTTTGTTCTGCTGCAGTTTCATTAAATGCCGAGAGATCCGTTTACAGTCTCCAAAAAGCAATACTGGGGCACAACCCTAGAAGCCAAGCTAAATGATTGGAATACAGAAAGATAAAAACACACCATTGTCAAAAACATCTTGGCCGTAAATGATTAAATAAAATTAGATTTATTCAGGAAGGCAAGCATTACGGTGATCGATGTTAAAAATCTAACATAGCCCTAGAATAACTCCAGTATCTTTAAGAAACCTTTCTCTTAAAGCTCAGAAAAAAACTTTCCATGACAGTTAGATATACCACTCTACAACAAGGCCGCGTACGGTAAAACTGTAAAAAAAAATAAAGTAATAAATAACAAAATAAATATTTCACAACACAATAATTTCATCGAAAATCTTAAATCCGTTTCACCTTTCTACATTTTCTATATTCTCCTTAAGAGTATAATCCTTAGATAATGCCTTTTCAAATTATTCGTGGAAGCTAGAAAAAAAATAAAATCATTGATTATAACTGCACTTCAAGTGACCTTTTAAATAACAGTAAAGGGCTCAAATGATTTTATTGTTACGTCCGTGCCTTTGCATCTTTACAAGACTTGGGCAAAACATTCTGTAGCAGAGTATAGATTTCACATCTGAAACATAATTAAAGAGTTTATTGAAAATAGAACACCAAGGTACGGTTAGTCAAAAAACGTACAATAAAGTTAATTCTGGGAAGAAATTGTACAGTTGACATTCAGGACAGGTTCACTCCCTCCTCCTCAAAAAAGACCCTCTATACAGCATTCTCAAAGATGACACAGGCTCTGAGAGAAATTATTTTCTTCAGGGCCTCCTTCCGACATAAAAAATAACATCACTGAACTAAATTATATTATTGTAGAAAGCAATCACTTTGTGGTTTGACATATTTAATAAAATAAAATACTTTTTTGTTTTAAAACCACGATATTTATTAATTTAAGAACCGACCGGTTTCGCTTTACTTAAGCATCATCAGGGTACAAATTAATACTAAACAAGAAGTACATAATGTGTGCATATATATAACAAAATATAGAGGGAGACAACATGATACAAATATATTATAGAGGGAGACAACATGATACAAATATAAGCAACACAAAGACGGTCATAAAATACATTAACATAAGTGTACAAGTAATGGAAAACCGCTAGATAATTATGTAGACTAATGGGTTATACGAATAAATCGGGAAAAACAAAACATCAATAAAACCTCAATAATAACGGTTTTTCCGAATTTGCAAATCATTTGATCGATAAAGATCATACATTCTGTCATAGAACCGGTGCTAACATCTTACATAAAAACGGGCATGGTAACAGACTAAACAATTTAGAGGCACTAGAAATTAAAAAAGCTGTAAAAACCAAAAGTCAGATACTTAATAATCAATTAGACATATCAAGTAGTCCAATATTAAGTCTGTTTCCAATAAACCCATAAAAAATTCCCAGTTCTCCTTACCTCCTTACCACCTTGCCAGTTGATGTTTTGTTTCTCCCGATTTATTCGTATAACCCATTAGTCTACATAATTATCTAGCGGTTTTTCCATTACTTGTGCACTTATGTTAATGTATTTTATGACCGTCTTTGTGTTGCTTATATTTGTATCATGTTGTCTCCCTCTATATTTTGTTATATATATGCACACATTATGTACTTTTTGTTTAGTATTAATTTGTACCCTGATGATGCTTAAGTAAAGCGAAACCGGTCGGTTCTTAAATTAATAAATATCGTGGTTTTAAAACAAAAAAGTATTTTATTTTATTTAATTATATTCCCCACAGTTTCAGAACTTTCGATAGCTTTTTTCGCTGGCCCGTTCATTATTTTTCTGGATTCCAAGTTCGAGTATTGTTATTTGAAACAGGTGGCCCATATTATTATTACATATTATATTATATTTCGGACATCGTTGCATTGTGAATCATTAGAGCAGATCTTAGAGTAATATTACTCTAAGGAGCAGATGTAAAGTGACGTGTGTATTTGTGTACGTAGAAAGTTAATTCGCAAATAAATCACGATCGTATAGGAACAAGAAAAGAGACAAGACAACAAGAAAATTAAATTAATAAAAATTTACCCCGTAATTTCTAATGCATTGGAATTAGTTTTATTTCCCAAAGTACCTATTCTGAAAAAAAAATAATAACTTTTTACTACACAATACATAAATAAAAATATGAATTATTAATTTTTATAGTAAATTATCGTTTATAATAAATATAAGCTTATAAATCAAAAATTGTATTTTTTTCTTCTCACCTATTAGATAGGATATAATTTTATGAGATAACATTTTTTCTTTGAAATACGGGATATCTTTCGTGTATTTCCCATCTTTGAAAAAACAATATTTATTAACTCATAAACTTTACACGCGTAAAAATTATCTTTATAAATTCAAATATTTGCACGTAATCGCACGTCTGTAGATCATAGAACGATGAACGACACGTCTGCCCCCAAAGCCCTCGAGTTGGCGAATGAACTTCTCAAAGAAAGATAGTTTAATCTGCAAGTCGGAGCGAGCGCGCTATAATAAATATGATTTAAAAGCAATAGGCGTAAGCGACAGTTGTGAAAATGTTTAATAAATCACGGCGTATTTCAAAAATAGCAAAAATTACTTATGGGGTCTATTGAGTAGCATTAAAAGAAGCATTGTGATTTTTTTCATACATATAACTTGTAAAATAACAGAAATAAACGTGTTAATAATATTTTTCGGAGCATACTTTGCGATTTATTTCTATCGAGGGAATTTCAAATAATTACCGTTTCGGCTTTTGGAACAAATAGATACTATCTTAAAGAATAACATATATTTTTTTAAGAGCTTAAAAACTTCAAAATTTTAAGGAAAGTATGTCGGAAATTGGATGAAATTCGAATAGTGGGCCCTTAAGAAGAAGCTTAATGCCAAAGCACTATTTTGATTAATCTTTATAACGAATTGGTGTACATTATGAATACAAAAAATATGCTTTAGATAAATTGAAGGTTTTCCTATCGCTTCGCTTTAGTAGAATACAAATAAAAATATAAATTACTCAATAAAAAATATAAATTCAAATTACAAAAAAAAAATTTTTTTCAATAGAAATGTATGAACGCATAAAGGAAACAACTTTAAAAAAATACAGTATTATAGCTAAAATTATCTGTGACAGTTTCACTTGATTAACATTTTTGCTTTCTTATAAAATTATTTACAAAATAAATAAAACCAGTTTTTTGGTTGAAATCGAACGTTTCTAGACTCCGTTTGTCAAGCGATTTTAATGCCTATTACCTACGATATAAGGTATACCAAGAATTTACACATTTTTGGCTTGTAGCTTCCCTCTAAGAGAAAAAAATGTGTATATTCTTGGTATACATTATATTTTAGATAATAGGGATTAAAATCGCTTGACAAAACGAAACGTTCGATTTCAAGCACAAAATTGGTTTTTATTTATTTTATAAATAATTTTATAAGAAATCAAAAAAGTTAATCAAGTGAAACTGTCACAGATAATCTTACCTATAATACTGTATTTTTTTAAAGTTGTTTCCTTTACGCGTTCATACATTTCTACAGAATTATTTTTTTTTGTGGTTTACATTTATATTTTTTATTTGTATTCTACTCAAGCGAAACGATAGGAAAACCTTCGATTTATCTAAATCATATTTTTGGTATTCATAATGTACACCAATTCGTTATAAAGATTAATCAAAATATTGATTTAGCATTAAGCTTCGCCTTAACGAAGTAAATCCCGACCAGACGAGGAAGAGGGGAATAAAATACGTATTCATAAAAAAACGTTATACAAATAATAATTATATGATGATGCATTGAAAGCTAATTCTTTTTATAATTAGAAGCCAATCTTAGTATACATGTAAGCACTCAATAAGTTTTATCTGGATACAATATCTTCAGCAAATAAACCAGTAGACAACTGGCACTGCATACAAAACAGATTTTCAAAGTAGATTTTCTTTGACTATTAAAACTGACCCAGTTGCTTCAGAGCTAATCCTTCTCACAAAAAGTCAATCTCCCTTCGCTGGAACGGTCCAAAGCTTGAGAATACCTTGGGAACATCGTACTGTGGGAAAAACTAAGCATTTTCCAGCTAAACGACTGTTTGATCACGGCATACTAATGCAAGAGCCAGCGTTCCATTGAACACACGGATGACTATTAGTGATTTCACGTTCAATTAGCTACCGTGACCAGCCGACCGCCGGGGAGTAATGTATGCCCGGTCGGAGCATTTCGACACTTGTATGTATCCACTTAAAGCCGAAGTACAGCTTTGGATGTTGTTGCGAAACTACGCACTCAGTCCTTGGATTAATGTTTGATTAACCATATATATACAACCATATATAAGTAATTACTGAGCTAAGCAAGTAGTCGGAAGAACTAACAGGTTCCCACAATATAACGCCTGTTGTAAGCAACAATCAACTCTCACTACTGTCTACTACAGATTAAGGAATAAATGTATTCTTTGTTGCTGAAAATGGAAAGTCACTCTTACACACAGAATTTTACGTTAAGTTTTGTAGTGGGTAAACTGTAAACATTCTTATGGAAAAAGATGTATGTTCTTTGCATACCAATAATAACAATAAAACATCAATATTAAAATTTAAAAAAAAACAAATGGGGGGTTTTGGAGGAATGTTAAATATGCTACTTTGTATATAAAATACGAATTCACCTATAAAACTGATTCGAAAACGTCGTTTTGGCTTTCCTGCAAAAACTGTGACCGATACGAATGCCGTTTAATTGAGTTGTTCCAGACGGTAATCTGCAGGCTGAAGATTATCCTAATGATAGGAAAAACAAAAAAGGGTCCTTTTGAGAGCCCCGAAGGAATATCCATCTATTACTTATACTAGAGCGGGAAAGCGGTGGATAACCTCCAGTAAGCCAACCTCCGGATAGGAGAAGAAAATTGTGTTAACTTTAGATATAATAACCAATTGATGTAAAACAACATTGAACTTGAGCAAAAAATGCTAAAAATTACAACTCATCGAATTGGCTCTAAATAATTCACGATTACTGGTGAAGTGCAGTGTGGTATATCTATATGCATTATTATTTATTGATATCCGATAACGTATGGAACTATGGAATGCGCAACCATAAATAATTGCATGCCGGAAAACTAGAATCTCTTTGAAGCCGTGGCTATTAACTGCGAGGATATTATGACTCTGTGGCTCGTGGTCTATTGGCTATTATTTGCAGAGAGGAAAAGACATTCAAAATTCCTAGAAATCCCGACACAGAGATAGGGTGCACCTAGATGGCCTCGATTAAAACTTTGATTTAAGCTACTGCACGCGCTGTATAATAAAATAATATCTTTACAGCTGGGAGATTAGTTTTAGCGATAAAATTGAAAATAATGGGAATTGAGAGCTAGAACGATGTAATAACATTAAAATGAAACCAAACTATAGAGTTTTCGAAATTTAATATTCTCCAATGCTATACAGACTCCAAGATAACAATATTTTAAATAAGGAAATCAGTACATGTGAAGCTCGGGTGTTATAAAAATTGCAAATGCCTGCCACGTATTTCCAGGCTAACCGTAAACCATTTTCAGCTCCCAACATTGTTTTCATCATGAGAAACATAGATTTGAAATGTGCATTAAATTGTAAAAAAAAAATAAGACAAGAGGCAGTATTTTTAAATTATTCAAAACAAATTTTCGAAAATGAGTGTTGATTCTACGTAGTGAGAGATAAATAGAATTAGTACCTAATCATAATCAATATTAATATTCGTGTGTAATGTAATATTATAATTTATGCAACCTTGGGCGGCTGTATTTGACAAGTTATTCCATTTAAGGTAGTGGCAGGACATGACAAATACAGTGCTACTGGCGCTTCTGGTACACTAGTACTCGTACCTACCCACCAACATCTGGAGTCTGTCTGTACGGATTATCTCCAGAATAATGGAGCTGCGTCTCTGTAATTGTCTGTTTTCCCACAAACCAATTGAATCAGCTTACGATGGCGGGAAGCGAAGCTGAGATACCGTAGAATTGACCATATTAGCTTACCTGAAAGAAGAAGAAATAAACAATCATTAATTTTAATTGTCATTTGAGTTACTGACGTACATAAAAGGTTTAAACTATGGTAATGTTAAGAGCACAATAAGAGGATTAAAGTTTGCAACACGCATCATTTCCATATACATAAACACACACATTACCACAATACCATATCTGCCCTGATGATGGAGACTGTGACGCTAAAAGTTGGGTAAAGAAGGTGGAAGCTGAATACGGCACAATAACCTAACAATTAATCACGATAATTATGGTAATGTAGTTTTTTTACATTAGCTTCACACGGGACGCCCAAAGGAAAATAATGGACCATGTCATCTTTGGGGATGTCTGGATGAGGGTATTTTTAAGGAAATAAAGTAGAGGAAGTTCTGGGAATAAAAAAGGTATGAGGGATGGGTAGGAATCTGGGGGTTAGTGTGTCGGACGTATGAATCCATCCCTCCCACTGCGGCGCGAGGCGATAGGTCGATAGAGTCCTATTGGAGAGGTCAAAGGGTCTCCATCAATCAGTGTCTCAGTTTATTGGAAATATGTAGACATGCCGGTGACAGATCCATAGTAATAATAATACTTGGATGACTTGTATAGCGCCGTTTTTGTGCAAAAACACCTCAAGGGCGATCTTTCTCACAAATGACTAAAGTAACAGAAAGTAAGATGATAAATGAGCTCTCGGTGACAAGATGACAAAAAACTGAAGATTTTGCAGTTTGGGTTCGTTAAAAGGCACTAATAAACTCGCCCCATGGTTAGGTTTTCATAAACTCTCAAACTTCTCAAATTTCAAACAAAGATTAAAGATTTGCCTTCCTGCGTAAAACGCTGAAAACGAGAGCGAAATATTATTACATGAGCATAAAAAGAGTCGAGTGCGATTTAGCATCCGACATTGGAGTAAATCACCGTAATAATCCAAGAAGACCCACATTTCATAACACCGGCACCGGCAGTGCAGTGGGCCAACAATGAGAAGATTACCCACATAGGATGGGATAACAACAAACTGTGCCAACCATCAAACAAATTCAGGCAAATAAAGACTTCCAGCAATATATTCCAGAGAGAACCAGATTCAGGGAGCTGATAAAACTGTAATCAAGAGGAGAAAGACAACTTTCATTCCGTTCTGGAAATTTAAAGATGGGTTTTTGGGTATCATCTTTCTACTAAGTGCCGAGTGCTTTAAAGGGATCTTTAAAGTCGGGCAAAGAAAAGCACCTGTTGTGAACGTTGAGCGTGCAGGTGAAATACAGGTGGGCTTTTGTAAAAGTATACACTTTACCGTATTTACCGACCGTGAATAAGAACCCCATTCACGGACCGCAGGCACGCTAAAGAGAGTAAAAAAAACTGTCTCAGATAGAAAGAGAAGTAGGCTATAATAACATCTCGGGTTCGTCTTGAATAGAGACGGGATTTTTAAAATATGGGGTTGAATCAAAGACCGTCGTTAACTTTGTGGGAAGCGAAGGTATGTGAATTACCTATGGAGAATTGCCGAGAAGATGGAATGGCAATTTGATCGAGAATCATCGCACAAGAATTCAATGGAATATTCAAATTTGATTAGTCATAAAACGAAGAAGATTACCAATAGGAATTGAAATACACACAAAAAGTCAGCTTAATCAAATCAAATAGACAACAGTTGATCAATAAATTCAATACGCGTCTTATTAAAATTATATGTTACGGCTTATGAGAAATTAAATGTGTTTAAGGTTAAACGTAACGTTCGTTATAATCTACGCGTTCATAGATGGCATAAATTTAATTATTTTAAGAAAATAGTCTTTTCGAAATGTATGTTTTACAATATTCTGACGACCCGTTTATATAATATGAACGAGTTTTGTCCGTAAAAAAACTCAATTCGTTCAAGAAAGACATAAAAATAAAATACGGGATTGAATCGCCGGTACAATGATGTATTTATATGCCTTTCTTGACAAGACTGAGTTTTTATACGGACAAAACTATTTATTCATATTGCGTATGTACGGGAGCAAACAAATAATTAAAAATGGGTATTTTCATAAAATAATTAAATTTACGCCATTTATGAAAGCGTAGATTATGACGAACGTTACGTTTAATCTTAAAGATAACATACTATAGAAGTAATTTTAGAATAAGATGACCCCTGGATTGATTTTCATAATAAATAGTACGGTATTTTTGTTATTTGAGTAAGTTATTACAAGTGCAATTGGGGTGGAAAGCTACAAAATTACGGTATACAAATCAAATTTTATTATCATTATATTCTGATGTGAAATACCCTAATGCATGACAGTTATGTATACCGATTGGTAATCACAGTACTTAACAATTTGAAAGCGAAGAGCGTACTAGAACTGGCCATAATCATTATTATCATCACTTCATTTAAAACGCATATTCATTTCAACAACTTTCATAAGAAACAATGCAATCCACAGTATTCAATGGCAAACAATCATCAATAGAATCATTTGAGCGTGTGTATTATGTACATACATATTTGCAAACCAAACATATTATTTTTAACGATGACAATAGAGAAGATGAGCGTATTGATTTTCGTCGAGTTTATTTATTGAAAACTGCGTATAGACGTAGCCGAGTAATTAGCATGTATTTCGTCACCGGGGCAAAAAAAACTTCGGGTTCAATAAACCGGGGACATGCGATTTGCACTGATGATGATATCGATGATTATCATCTACCAATACAACCGAGAAGACAATACGCCAACTTACCTTCAGATGTCTACTGTTTTGCTGTCAAGATAGGCAGTTAAAAAAATTATTGAGAAGTTGCAAGATAAATCTCGCTTAAAACACTGATGATCCTCATAGCAGATGTCTTCTGGGTGCTTGTCCAGAAAGATATTTAAAAATATGTATATTGAGAATTTGTAAGAAAAATCTTGGTAACTGACGATCCTAATAGCATAGTGGTAAACACGTTTCATTTCTTATGGGGGAGTTTAGGAGTTTTTTTGTTGTTATTGTTTTTTAAATATTATTTGGAAAGATAAGGATATTTTCAGGTCCTGCTAAGGCAAACGTATGGCTGATCAGCAGGTGCCTATAAATTATGTATTTATTTCCACGCTCGTACATTACAGTTATATACAATAGACGAAAAGTGCAAGTAATACAAAAAACGTAAAATAATATAAAACATGGTAGCATAGTTTTCCTATTTATAATATTCGTCTATTTACACAATCTGTGGGCATTGAGATTATAAATTTTATTTTTCTATCGTATTGAGAAAGGCCTGGATGCCATTGGACAGTGCTTAGTTGAACTATTTAAAAATATACCCACATGTTGAGTCCGGCAGCCGAAAGGTACGATGTTACCCCTCTTTCTGTTACATGAGTAGTTTACGAGAAAGAGGGAGGCGGCTATACAACAATAGCAATAATCTATTATGGACTATCTAAGCACCTTACAGTTACAATCAATTTGACATGGTTCGCATTGCCCGCACTGTTGCAGGTTCACACGATTCTATTTTTGTTGGTCAACTACTACTGTGTACCGAATGCAATAGAAACAAAATTGATAAAAAGGTAAGAATCTTTGAATGAAGCTTCAATCAACTTTTTGGTTGAATCAAATGAAGTTGACCGATGGTCTATTTTGGCCAATGCATGTTTCAAGTGAGGCATTATTCGAGATGTCAACGGAACATCACGTGCCAACGAAGAATAGGTTTGACTTTAAAGCGATTATTTGGTTCTTTTTTTTTCGTTGATCAAGGAACAACAGCTATAGTTACAGTGTTTTTAATAAAGTATGGCGTATTAAATCAAACATTTTGAGTCTGTCATTGGGCCAGTAACGTAACAGTAACAGTAAAGTTGCTCTTTGTGCTCGCTAAATATGTGAATCCTCGCTAAAATTGAAGCGGTCTAGTGGCAAATTTGACATTTACGTAGACAACTGCATACTTTCGTCTCCCCGAAAATTATATAAATTGCAGTCCGAAGTCATCGAGTCCGTAACAGTACGGACTTCGATGATTCATCGAGCGATCAGGAATGTCGATGATATTAAATGAAAAAGAATGATTCAATCTAACAGGCAGGTAAGTTTATAAAAGGGATGTTTCAACGTAAAAACGGTTTGTTTTTAATCGTTAATTCTTCATAATTTCATGAATATTGCACCGACACCCTTGAATTTGCCTTGATAATATATCACGACGATACAAAGAATGTTCGTTGTAATGCAAAAATATTCGGATTTTCATGAACACGTGCTCCGACATTTTTCATTAGTAATTTATGAAAAGTTTATTGGCAAATTTTCTAATTCATTCGTAAGGTTTGCAATCCCGTTTTTAACCTGAATTAGCAAAAATTAGAAAAAAATCTTGATAAATTAGCAAAAGTCATTTTTCTCCGTGTAGTTTTGCAAAGAAACACTATTAAAATCATAGACTAATCCCGTAGTATTGGCATGTCCATGCTTACGACCTTAAACGGATGTGCTAAGCTCGTCATGACAACCAAGCGAGGATAAAGAGCAGCTGATATACCTGCCCTAAATCAATTTAAACCTTATCTTGTTATGTATTAGGTCACCCTATTTAATTTATAGTCCGATTACAACTAGGAAAGCATCTAATCGAGAAGGTGCGATGTATACTTGTTCCCGGGGCGTAGAGTCCAGGATGTCTGGACATCGGTGGAAGTGGGAACGGTGGGAAAGTGCAAAACAATGCAGGGGGCTAGTCACTAGAGCGTGTAGGGCCACTGATCACTGCAGGATAGCCCGCGATCCACGACGGCAGTGCTTTTGGATTATTTTGTGCGTGGGTTTGGGTTCAGTGGACAGATATATTCTGGAGGGTCCAAAAAGTCGCACGGAACCTTTGACTCTCCTTATTTGGTATTATTTGTCTGTAACCATTTCAAGTTTTAGGTCCCATATTTCAGACCATGTGGGAAGAAAAGGTTACGTTTGAATTTGCATAAACAAGTATTGACATTTTAACTACATTTGAGAGAGGAAATTCAAAGATAATTTACATATTCCCACAGAAAACAAGCGCATTTTTAAACCATCTGATGGGCGCTGTGTAAGGCTATTAAATAACTGAAAACTATAGTCAAATTATCTTTAAAAAACGTAGCTATCCAAATAGATGAAACAAACGGAAATTGGCATGTTTACAGACTGTAAAAATGTGGGATAATCTAGTGTCAGGAATTTAAATTTTCACACCAGTTCAAAAATAAAACATTAAAGAATTTAGTTACAAGGCTTTCAACTGTTTTCTGAACAAGAAGAGTATTGAGGACGCCCAGAATTATTGTCGAGTTTTTATACATTTTAGTTAATGTAGTATTACTTAGGATACTACAAACTACAATAGCAGTTCAGTGAAATCATGACTACCTCCATGTGCAGTCTATAGAGCTAGGTTTTAGAAGTTTTGAACGCATATCGATATTGTCCATGAAAATTCCTAAGTAAAACAATGACACTGTAGATGCCAGTCAATTATATAAAATATAATTATCAATATTATATTTGGCTTTGAGATATTAACAAAATACTAGCCGTCTTAGAGATAACTAATAGGTATACCTAACTAAAAAAAACCAAATTTCAATTATACAAACTGATCATAAAAAATCGTTTTTTCCGAATTTTGAACGATAAGGTCCGTATTGTGTTATTTAATTGTGTTAAGTTTGGGACCTCAAAATGTTTTCGGTCCCTTCGAGGTGCCAGACCAGAGAACAATGATGGCAACGATCCTTTCTTGGAATACCGATCCATGACCATTTTTTTCGATCAACCTTTTGGGATAGTTTATCACGCCATCCGAAAATCAGATTATACTCTTATTCACGATCGTCAGATTTGAGTAAACGTTTCGAATTGTGCATTTAACTGATAGCAATGGAAAAAATAATCATACTGGCATGCACCACACTATCAGAGGCACACACACACACACACCGCTGATAATTTCGTTGTAAGCTCTCCCTATCTTAAAAAACGACGTATGCGAAATAGTGGCTACAACTGAGCTCTGAGAAGGACCATAAGTGCAACCTCTAAACTAATTAAAAATTATTTCTTCTAATGTGTCATTTTGTTTGCCAAAATACATTTGTATGTATATTTTATAAGTATTTAAAAATAGTGGAATTTAGGACTGTTCAATGGCTTAGGCTGATCACAGAAACCAATCATTCTGTAGTATAACACAATCCTAACCGACATTGAGAAGTTTGGAATTGTTTTAGGCAGGCGACACGTTACGCTATACGCATCATGGCTTGGCCTATTTAAGCGTATCGCTACCAATGGGAATGTATGACGAGCGATATGCTGAAATGTGCTAAGCCACGCAAATATAACGCGCTTATAGCGTGGTCTGCCACAGGCTTTAAACGCGCAATTTCAACTATGTGTCTATAATCGAGCGAGAACCGAAGACAACATTGAATGTAAAACTGTACCAAATACCTAAATTATCCTATACAGGATAGTATTACACTAAAAACAAAGTACAAATATAATATTTATGTGAATGTAAAACTGTGCAATGTTCTTGTTCTTAGCACACTTTTACACATACACTATGACTCGGTTTGTCGTGTAGTCGCAGCTCTAGGTGGGTTTAGGACTAATTTAAGTTGTCAATTTCATTGTAAAATATATGTGTCTATAATCGAGCGAGAACCGAAGACAACGTTGAATGTAAAACTGTACCAAATGCCTAAATTATCCTATATAGTACTTTTTCTCTTTCGACATTTTAATATTTTTACTTAATGCAGTTTTAGAAAGTGAAAAACGTACTTACAGCTAGTTTAAAGCCAATTTATAAGCAGTCTTTTTAGTGGTACGATGAACTAGCTGTACCCCGCCACGCGTTGCTGTGGCTCAGTCTCATAGATAAACTATAGCGCGTGTTGTGTTTACGTCCAAAAGATGGCGCTGTTTTAAAAAAGACATCTATATAATATCGCTATATAAATATAAACACACATTCGAATGCAACGTTATTAAAATTTAAAAGTAATCGGTAAAAAACATTCATGATGAACATTTACATGATGTCCCTGCGTTACACTAAAAACAAAGTACAAATATAATATTTATGTGAATGTAAAACTGTGCAATGATCTTGTTCTTAGCACACTTTTACACATACAATATGACTCGGTTTGTCGTGTAGCCGCAGCTAATGGTAGGATTAGGACTAATTTTAGTTTTTAATTAAATTTAATTCTAAAATATATATATAGGGAAAGATATGATCTTACTGAATCCGAATATGAAGAAAAAAAAATAGATGGGGGATAATTCAACTAGCTCGGGGCAGGTAAAAAAATAGGATAACATTAATTTTAAGATAACATTGGGTGTCCTCTCACGTCAACTTCAAATTCTAGCCATAATGTTCGGTATACAAATTAGGCCTTGCGTTCGTGGTCTGTTTTGATATGCAAAATGTAGACCCGACTCGTTCGAGGCCTTTTCGTTTCGATTACAATATGCAAATACGGCGTGTGTTGGGCTCACTGGAACACAAAACATTTTCAATACATCACGCAATCGAGTACAACATTATTTATATTGAATTAATATTTCCTACAAAAACACCTGTAGCCAGGAAGGCTAAATAACAAGAAAAAAACGCAGTGACATCATGTAAATGTTCATCATGAATGTTTTTTACCGATTGCTTTTAAATTTTAATAACGTTGCATTCGAATGTGTGTTTATATTTATATAGCGATATTATATAGATGTCTTTTTTTAAACAGTGCCATCTTTTGGACGTAAACACAACACGCGCTATAGTTTCTCTATGAGACTGAGCCACAGCAACGCGTGGCGGGGTACAGCTAGTTCATCGTACCACTAAAAAGACTGCTTATAAATTGGCTTTAAACTAGCTGTAAGTACGTTTTTCACTTTCAAAAACCGCATTAAGTAAAAATATTAAAATGGCGAAAGAGAAAAAGTACTTTTGATCTATAATAATGGTCGTTATAATCATAAGATACTAATGATTATAACGACCACTAGGCATTTTCATTGTGGCCAAAATTGTGGAACCGTTCTCTATAGTTATTATTGCAAGATTCCACTTCCGCAGTACGTGTATAAATTGGAATTATAAACGTTGCGGTGAACTTCGCCGAACAGAATATCGAGCTTAAGTAAATCGTTCGAATATTCCTATGAGACTTGCAGTAGGCGTTTAGATGTCAACAGGTGTTTTATAAGGTGCATAATAATAATAGAACAAGGTAGATGAAGCAGTGCACTATCACAGTGCCTATTGCCTATATCCTCCGGTGCAAGGTAAAAAGCTGACAGCGATGGCAGACTAACCTAAAAGCGAGCGGAATAACGGTGCAGTTGGCAGTTTGTACACGGACATGAGAGGATAGAGAATGGTGTTATATTCATCTCTGTCTGATAATATCTCGCCTGTCTTTTATGGGTTCAGCTCAGGGCGGTTGTTTGTTATTCCGAGTGAACCGCTGGACCTTATAAGGAATTATTATCTCGGAATGGTCTAGAAACTTTACTGCCATCGCTCCGTCGTAAATACAACGGGCTTCATAAAGTCCAGTGCGATATCAGCCAAAGAATATTAGATGGCTGGGAAAGATCAAAGGTGTTATAGTGTTCTGGACCAAGGGGCTGTTGTAAATGAAGATTTGGCGTACATAATAAAACCGAGATAAGAAATTAAATGTCAAGGGTTCGCAAATATCGATGGGTTTATAATATAACATACGCTTCTCTTTTTTATACTAACACCGCACAGGAGGCCCTGATGTTTGTTATCTCTCGGATGCTGTGTGGAGTATTTTTAGCGAGGAAAGGAAGCAGTCAACCAAGGTCAAAATCAAATCGTTCGACAGTCGAGCTGTGGAGTTCTGGACAGGTTTGGGCGCCCGTTTGTTGCGTATCTGAGTACCTACGAGGAAAAGATCATCTGGATATCATGGGAATCTAAATGTTTTTAAATTGTTCGTTTCATCTGAGAATTCGCCGTACAATAACGTCCTTGTAAGCCGAAATAAATCCGCAAGAGTCCGGCAAATAAATCCCAAAATTGGTATTAATTCAATCGTTCCGGGAATTCAGCTGAAGGCGATGATACCAATCCGTGTCGTGCCCCCGACTGAAGCCTGTCGCACGATCAGTTCTTACGATTAATGGCAACTGACATTGAAGTATGCTAGCATTTGATTGTGCACGCAAATCGATCGCAGAGCACGTTTTAATTACCGGATTCGTAGTGGTAACGAAACTATCTACATTCCAAACTGGAGAACAGCGAAACGTGATACCAGCGCCAAGAGCAAATGCAAATGAGAGATATACGGAAAAGGGGAAATAAATAAAGTCCCTAGTAACATTCAGCGTGATAATTATACTCAGATCTCCAATGATGGACATTATTTTCCATGTGACAGTTTCGGGTGGATCCTTATGAGGAAAAGCAGGTTCTGTACATACAGAAGATATAAACCGGAAAGGGAGCGATATAAATGAGTCACTAGTTAAATTGAGTGTAATAATATATGTAGTAATAAGGAGCAAAGAGCTAGTAGGTAAATATTATGATAACTAACTAACCATCACGCCGTTTCCCCGCATGGGGGACTGCCAAACAACTCGGTCTTGTCATACACTCCTTGCCATCGTCTCATACATACTCTTCTATTATTCTGACTCTTGAAATGGCCCGACTCAAGTATCTGATTCACTTGGCCGTGCCATGTCTTCCTCGGGCGTCCCCGACTTCTGCAACCATTCACATTTGCATCGTATATTCTCCTTACACTACTTTCTTCCCTGATTCGCTCTACATGCCCAAACCATCTAAGCGTCCCTTTCTTGATATTACTCACTAAGCTTACGTCAGCCTTGCACTCTTTGCGGATCTCCACATGATAAATGATAAATGTATAAAGGGAACAGTAATGAGTGACTAGTTGTATTGAGCTGAATAAAGTGGTTATATGGAGCAAAGATCTGGTGAATAAAATAAATACATGAAGATAGAAGTAAGGAAGGGAGCAAGAGAAATGAGTCTAGATGAGCTAATGAAACATTGGAGGGGACCCACCCTTTCCCGACGGCTGTGTGAGGAAACTGATTGTTTAACCTCCTTAGCCGCACACGTCAGGACTCTAATTTTTTTTGTAAAAAGAAGCTAAATTTATTTTAAAACGATTCTAGACCCTCCAATGTCCCTGCATGCATGATTGTTAGTAACATAAAAATATACAAGCCGCGTATCGAGGGCAGTTTACCCCACTATCACGGGGCAGTCCCGGCAAGAATGAGCGTGGCAAGCGGCCTGGCCACAACGATCCCAAGCACCCGCGTCCCTTAGCCAGTTTTCCGAGAGTACCCTCGAAGAAATGTAAATGGGGGGAGGGGGGGGGGAGATACTCCCAAAGACCCTAGGGAATGAAGTGAGCTAATGAAACAGTAATATGTATCAAATAGCCAGTTGCTAGAGAATATGATTAATGCATACAGAAGACAGAACACGGAAAAGGGGCAAGAGAAATGAGCCAATAGTTAAATTGAGAACAATAAAAAAATTGTTATATGGAATAAAGAACTAGTAAATATGATAAATGTATGAATAAGTCAGAAAAGGAGCGAAATAATATATCTAACAGGGAGCAAAGGGCTAGTGAATGAGAAATGCAGAAGATGTCAGAAGAAAGCGAATGATAGAACAGAGTCGGTAGTTATATAGAATGTGGAGTGCAATAATATAATAATATGGAGCAAAGAGCTAGTGAAAAGGAGAAAAATATAATATAAGCAACAGAAGGGAGTCTGAAAAGGACAGAATATCTGTACTTACGCTTTTTGAGCAATAAAATAATAACACGGAGCAAATAGCTAGAGAATGTTTAAATTTATCTAAACCGATCGCTGACTAGTGACTAGGTCAATGAGTATTTTATCAAGCACGCGATAACGTTAACTGAACTGGCGATTCATTGCACTGTTTACAAAAAAGTTCTATTGTGTAACGGACGTTGCCTTTCATTGAAAAACTCCATGCAAATAGTAATGTACAATATACATGCTGTCATATCAAATGTACTGTAATTTTAACCAATATACTATTATTATTACGGACATTCGAGGCCCATTGGTTAAATAATATCTGTACCCGAGAAGCATACGGATGCAAGTCCAAAAAGCTAAATGTTCAGGAGAGTCAAAATACTTTTTTTTTCTGTAAGTTTGGTCTCATAACTTCTGCGGATATTCATGATAATTGATTTTTATTTTTTATCCTATTGAATCAATTAATTTTGTATCGAAAATGAGAAAATAAAATAAAATATTTTATATGCAAAGTTTAAAAAAATGTTTTAAAAAAAGCATTGTGGACTTGAGTCCTTCTGCTTCAAAATGATATTGAATATTTTGGTATACACATGGTATATTATAAAGGGATCAATGTTGAAAACTTCACTTGGAAGTAAAATAATAACTATATAACAGGTAAATATAAATATCTATTTTATTTATATTTACTAGGTAAATATAAATAAAAAAATCAAATAGATATTTATAGGTAAATATAAATATAAATAAAATAGATCAATGTTGAAATTTCATTTGGAAGTAAAATAATAACTATATAACCGTTATATATAAATATCTATTTTATTTATATATTTTTTTATTTAATTATAATTATTTTTACAAATTATTGGTATTTTCCATATCTTCGTCATCTGACAGAGAAAAAAAAGATTAAAAAAAAATAAGTGTAAAAAAAGTGCAGTGGCTCTGGTACCCACTGTAACATCTTTTGTAGGACAACAAAATTTGGTGTATTTAATGCGATTGGAATTGTATTTACCTGGGGCAATACCTCCGGGGTGCTCAAAACGGTTCCATGATAAATCGACAATTCAACACACCTTTAAAAAGTGATATAAAGTCATTAGAAAAGATGAAAAAAATAAATTAAACCTAACCTAACCCACTTAACCCAGTTAATAGAGATTTTGTTCTTCACTTTACCATCACTTTTCATGACTTTATATAACTTTTAAAAATGGGAAATTATCATGAATTATCATTTTGATGATTTATCCGGTCACCGCTCAAAACACCTCTCCTTTTTCTTCTAATATAATAATATTTAAATTCAGTTTCCTGAAAACCATTTTTATACAGTAGCATCCCCGACACATTTACGTCAGCTCGTAGCCATAATACCGTTGATATTAGGAAACCCTTACCATTCATATTCTTCTTTCGATATATAAAAGGTGATTGTGAACCAGTTTTAAAGGGAATTTAAATATTTGAAATTTTCTAAGTTCATTGAGTGTACAATATACTGATTATTAGTTTTGCAATATCTGATGAATTGTTCCCGTTAATTTTGTTTTGTCGTGCGGTAAAATATTTGGAATTGGGTAGTTTTTTTTTGCCCTTTCAATCGCTGAATGGACAGAGTCTACTTCCAGTTAATAAAAATTTAAGATGAATGATCTTGAGGTTTTTAATTTTTTATAAAACCTGCCATACGTAGGATATGGCTATTGTTATATTTCTATTTTGACCTGCACAGTTGTCAGACGATACGGTTATTTCTTCAACATTATTCCCCATATCGCTGTATATCCACTTTAAGAGGCAAGAAGCTACTTCATTTGCCACCTGTTTTCCATCCCTATATAGTCCATTCAGTAGTATAATGATGAGGTAAGGTAAATAAATAAATAAGTGACATGGTCAGGTCTTCAATAATAATATCACCACCTATGTTTCCATCAGTCTCTTAAGAAGAATTCTGTTTCTTGAGCCTCGTCATACATTCATACACGGAAATACTCTTTTTCGTCATTATTTATTGCAGGAATGCAATAAATAATGATGAGAGCACTGGGATTGTTCTGTTTAGTTCCACAGAAAACATAGAAATTAGAGGCAGAAGGACTCAAAATGGACTTGAGTCTACATTTGAATGTTTACTTCCATGGAAAGCGTAGTAATGTTAGAGGCAGAAAGATGCAAGTCCAATGTACATCTTTATGCTTCTACGGTGTGAATGTGCTAATGGTTCTTGCATCCTTATAATATTTTTGAAAATACCATAAATATTCAAGATAGGGCTTGCATCTTTCTGCCACTAATGAACATGATAATTTACTTCATGTTTTCATCAAAAACTCATTTCTTCAAATTTTGGACTTGCATCCGTATGCTTCTCGGGTACAGATATATTGCATTTCGAGTTATTTCCGCAAGAGTGGTTCCAAATTCATAACTCATCTCTTTGGAAAATCAAATTCGTATATATAAATATAACGCAGTTGGTAGAGAAGCGCCCCCGCAAGGCGAAGGTCATTGGTTCAAGTTCCAGATGCGACCATATCTTTTTGTATCATATATTTGTTTAAAAATCGCTAATATTATCTTTAATAATAAAATATTATAAATTGAGGTTTTACTCACTAAATCATAGAAAAAAAAATCATCCAAGACTTGCAGATAAAGTCAAAAGATGTCGCACATTAAAATAAAAATAAGATATATTTATCTAAGACACTGTCTAGATTGCATTTAGTTCGAGTTGAATCTTGCGATCATACATCAATAACCAATAAAAATGTGCGGTGAGAAAAATAAAGATTATCTTGGTAGTTCTTATTCAAAGTATGATACAGTTGAATATTACCGAAGGAAATAGGGTCCCAATAGCGCAGTTGGTGGGTTGGGGGGTGGCGCCCCCCGCAAGGCGAATGTCCTTGGTTCAAGTCCCAGATGCGACCGTATCTTTTTCTGTTTCAAATTTTAGTTTAAAAATCGTATAAATCAATAATTAAATTTACATATAACGTACAAGTAATTCAAAAGAAACGTATCTGCATTTCTTATGTTTCTTATGTTTTGAGAAAACGGGGTCTTAAATCTTAACTTTATTATCTTCAAATATTTGTCAAAAATTAAACGACTTCTATAAACAGATTTAAAAAAAAGAGTTTGTACTTATTTTAAAAAAATTTCTGTATTTAAAAAATATATATATTTGTAATAATTGCAAAGAATATAAATAGCAGGTGTGTTCTTTTTAGACAACAAAGTTGGCGAATTCACGGATATATCTGTATTTTTAACTCAAAATTGCGATATTTGCACGTGTGGTTCTTTTGAATAAAATGAGCGATAACATTGTTATTTTTTTTTGGGGTGTTATGCCGTGTTGCGCTAACTCCTTCTTTAGACAACGTTTCGGACAGCATTACAGTGTCCATCATCAGGGCAGATGTGTTATTTATTAAAAAAAAACGTTGGCTAAAGAAGGAGTTACGGCAACACGGCATAACACCCCAAAAACAAATAACAAAAATACTTTTGGCCGTGAAAATCTTAAATCATATTTGAGCGATAACAGTTGAGAATTGACTTCAAAGTTAGTCAGTAGGGTCCGTGGTCCCTATTTTCTATAAAATAGTTATAGTAAATGTGGAACATCAAAGTTTTTTCAATTTTGACAATTTATCCCACAAGAGAAAATCTTGTTCACAGCTGCGACACCAATAAAGATCAAGAAGTGTTGCTTATTCGTTAGTCTTACGAAAAATGTCTTAGCAGTATGGGTAAGTAGTTCTTCTAATATCTTTGGGTAAGTATTTTAAAGTTAATCATGGGTAACTATAGTTTCTTTGTACAGCGCTCCTGAGGTGATATTTCACAAAAATGCCAGCCAGGAATATTTATCAAAGAAAACGAAATCAAGAGATATGTCAACTTAGCTTTAGTGGACCCCGAAAAAATGATACAATACAACAACTGTGATAAGGATCATAGATTAAAAAAACATTAACGAAAATAAGGAAGCGAAATTCCGTTATCTAACATTACATTACATTGCTTTTATTATCTATTGAAATGTAAAATAATTACAGTCATCATATTGTTGGGCTATTTGAACCATTGTCATTGTTTTTCTAAGAAACGATAAGTCTATGTAGAATTCCAAATAATATTTGTCAAATAAAATGCACATACAGAAGATTTCTTAGGTAACAATAACAAACATTTTCTTGTTTTATTAAGTTGCATATTTCACGTTTATCTACAGATTACATTAAGAAAAAAGATCATGTTAAAAAAGTGATAGCATGCCAATTTCCGGATAAAATGTTTGTCATTCAGAATATATCTAGAACACGTGTTCTTTTCCTAATAAATATCATGACAGAATGCGACAATATTAGTATGTCAATGAAAGTATTTGAATTAACACGTGTTCCGTCGTCCTCATAAAACAATCGCTTTAACTGTTACTTTGTTAGGAACTAAGCCTGTAGTCCCGTTTTTAATAGAAAAACGAATAATTTACCCAGATTTTTAATAAATTAAAAGTATTTTATATCAGTATGTTTTCTCCGTATAGTAAACACCTCGAATTTACAAGTTGAAAGGTTTATCGGCCATCAATCAATCATACCGATAATAATTGACGAAATGATATTTGAATCCATTAAAGCAATTAATTCGAGACTATTATTAAATAACAGATACTCGGTATAATGTGGCCGATTTTATAATAACTGCAAAAAAACCTATCAGTTACATTATTTCCAGTCGTGCACAAACATTATAAATAACACTTAGGAGTATTAAATTTACTAAAGAGCATGTAAATGTAATTAATTTGATCAAATATGTTTTTCAGTTCTGCCAGGTCTAATGTAGATATTTGAATTCGTGACAGATGTTTCTCCTTCCGAGGGCCTTGTCATTCTGCGATCAAACTATTGACGGGCGAATCACTCATAATATTAAACATTGAAACACAATTACTTTATATACATAACATTTTTGTTGTTATTGAATTTTAATTTTAAAAAATCGTGAATACAAAATAAAATTAAAAATATTTATGTATGTTTTCACGCGAAAATATAACCATGCCGCGGAGAAGTAAAAAAGAATAAACGCGCACCAATGATAATATTGCATCTAGAATAAAAAAAATTGGGATGATAGCAGTAAAATGAATACATCGTTTGGACAACGTTCCATGTATTCCTGGCTCCTAAGGTGTTTAATGGGTTCAAGCAGCAATGCAGAAAGGTAACAACAGACCCTCTTCAAAAGCAAATTACCGTATGGTTTGATAGAAAGTGGCAGAACGAAATCAGAAAGCTTCCTGATTGAAATTATTGTATGACTGAAGAAAGACCCTTAAGTGAAATCATTCCGACACTACCCCTATTATCGTATATATATATATCACAACATTGTATTATTGTTTTTATATGTTCGTATTTATGTTACCACCATAATACGGGCATTTGCCTAGTTTGGGGTATAATTAATAATAATAAATAAATTCTGATAGCAGCATGCTACACTGGCGCCTCCTAAAAAAAGTATAAAATAGTCATATTATTTATTGATAATACATTCTTGTTTTTTTGTAAGTTAAAAAATATGAATAAATTGTATTGTATTGTATGTAGTTACATAAATTATTATAAATATTGAATATAGCGAGATGCTTGCAAAAACTGCACAATGGGCACTAATTTAAGTTTCAAAACGATTATATTTAAAACAATGTCTAATGTCTAAAAATCAAGCAAAGGTTAATTAGAATGATTTACATTACATTGTTGAAGAACAGTATATATTAGCTTAACATGAATGTCGAGTCGATACCAATTTACGCAACACCAAAACACTCCTGTGTTTATTACCTGCCCGTTATGGTGGCGAATAATAACTATTTAGTATTCAATAAAATCAATAATTTCGCAATTAACGAATAGGTCCTACATATTCGACCGACGTCACCTAAATTGGACAGGGTTCTAACTTCAATTACCTTGTTCTGAGATATGTGGTGCAAAGTTTGCAAAGTTTGATTTCTAATTTTGAGGTTGAATCTAGTATAAAGTATTTTAGTTTATCATATTTTACCTTTTTGGAACATACCTAAACGTGCAGATAGAACCATGTGCAACCAGCTGGGGCAAAATAATTCATGGCATAAGGTTCTAACTATATTTCCCTAATGATATTCTAATAGAATATTTTCCTCTAAAATATGTTAAATTAAAATACATTACACAAGATAGAACCTGAAAATCAGAAAATGTTTAAAAGACTATTAGTAAGTGTCTTTGCAAACTTTTGACACCCCAGAACATGTTCTTACCATGTAAGGCGAAGTTAGAACCCTACCCAACTAAGTGACGAACTACACCGCGCCTAGTATGTAAAAACGATCAACTGTCAGATACAAACAAAATGGCAATTGGAAAAGATTCAAAGCGATGTTAGAACCTTGTAAAATAAATGTAAGCTTTAAAAACTTGATGTTAGAACTTCCTCGAAGGAAATATAATTCAGATGGTTCTGAAAGTTATTTTGGTTATAGAAATGAGAAAAATAAATGGTTTTGCATTCAAAGGTCATTTTTTAAATAAATATCAGTTAGAACCTCATCTAACTGAGGTGACGACGATTGTCAAAATGCACGAATTGGATACCACTTAACTCAGTTACAAAATCACAGCTGAAACATATAGTATTACGCATTGACGGTTTAGGATTCACATTGAAACATTATTTGATATAAGAAGTACAATAGCAAAAAACGCATAGTAAAATATAAGTTCAAGTCTGTTTAGTGGGTAACTGTTGTAATTCCTGCTAAGGTCTTTCATATAGTAATCAATCAAATCAATTTCAATAATAAAGTGAATTTGAAAGTTAAATTACGTGTTAGAAATAACACCTGTACCGGACGGGTTGTAAATCGAAGACGAGGATGTTATGGCTACTACCGTCTTTGTTTTCTATTGGCGCCCTATGTTACAGTCTATGTTAAGGACAGGTCGTCCCTTGCATATAATTAATTATTAATCACGTATAACCTGCTAATTTCTTGTTCTCCACATCAGGAAGTCTTTTTAACAATGTGTACCCACAACAAATAATTTATCTCGAATGTTGAAGGAAAAATAAAACAGATAACCTGTTATTCCGGAGGTGCGAGTGGCGTATGAGCGCATTGGAAACAATTCGACACTATGCGAAATTCATAAAATCCCAAAATATTCTATGATACAAAGAATATCATGCTTTGTGGTCGGAATGGGAAATATGAAAAGGGAAACTGATACATGTACTTATTATGTTGGTGGTGGGTGTAGTAAATTTTCTGGAAAACTCAACTTTACGTAAAAAGCTTTATTTAGGCAAATAAATATTCTAGAAAGGAAATTCTAGGTTTGCATTGGAATAAAGCGCAACATCATTCTAAATACAAAATATTATTTTTTTGTTCATATTAAACAGATACTTTGTGATGTGACCTAACAATTAAAAATAAAACGATAACATAGTAAACCAATAACTCATTAAAGCGGTGTTTACTAAGTTATTGTTTTATTTTAAATTAGAAATAACAACTTTTATTGAAATAAAACAATAACTCAGTAGAGCGGTGTTTATTGTTATTGTTTTATTTTAAATTAAAATAATATAAATTTATTGACTAAGAACCTTTATTTTGACGTCTTTGGATGGGAAAAGGGTAATAATAAAGAGTTTGAAAGAAAGTGAAAACTTCTGCAAAATAACAACAAAATAACGTACACATATTTTTACAACCTTTTCAATATTTTACAGATTTTTTTTTCAATCGAAAAATGAAATGTTTGACTTGAAATTTTTGTCTTCGTGCATCTTGCATAGTAACACAATACCATTGTTGTTCCGTTTTTTCTGGAGTAGCATTTTATTTTGCATTATATTTGTGTTCCATTTATACAGTTTTGTAACACTTCAGTGAACATCACATTTCTTTTCCGAAGTTAATCACATTCTTGTACTTCTAATTTTCTAGTGACGTTTCTTCAACACATTCGAACTGTTGCCTTGTACATGTTAAGACGACCGACTCGCTAACTTTCAACGTATAACGCCATCTAGTGAGAAATGTGCACAGTACGTCCGATTTAATTCTACAAAACCGTGCAAACAAAAATACTACGATGACGGTAGCGAACTATATAGATGAACTTAAAAATGAAGTTTCCAAAATTCAAACAGTCAAGGATCAAAAAACAAAAAATACTATAGAACTCATAATAACGAAGTTGGAAGATGCAATTAAATCAGAAAATCTTTCATTACAAGACAAAATCATCAGATTACAAGAAAATATAATCAACAGTGACAGAAAATATATCAGTAATTTAGAAAACATTAAACATGATATTAGAAAAATAATCTTACCTGAAACCTATGCAGAAAAGGTAAAAAAACACGAACCAGTTGTTATCATAAAACCAAAAAAGAAGGATCAGGAAAATAATGAAACAAAGAATGAAATAAAAGACAATATTGACCCAGCAAATTTTGGAGTTACCGGCATGAGAAATTTTAAGGATGGAGGGGTTATAGTAGAATTTAAAAATGCCACAGATATTAACAAGGTTCATGATGAGGTGATAGCCAAACTGGGAGATAAATATGAGGTAAAGATTCCTCAAACAAAAAACCCATCCGTCAAAATTATTGGTTTATCTGAAAAATACAGTTTTGAAGAAATAGAGAGAAAAATAAAAACTCAAAATGAGACCATCTGTGAACAAAGCTCAAAAATAAAGGTGACATATATGAAAGAACTAAAAAACCAAAGAAATCAAACAACTTTTACTATATATGCCGACGTCGACGGAAAGACTTACGACAGAATGTTAAAAGCAGAAAAAATAAATATTGGATGGGACAGATGCAGGGTCTTTGACAATTTAAATATCATGAGATGTTTTAAATGTAATGGGTTCAACCACAAGGCTATAGATTGCAGAAACCTAAAATCTTGTCCAAAATGCGCAAAAAATCATGACGTTAAAGATTGCATGGATGAGGATATTCAGTGCATCAATTGTATAATGACAAGTAAAAGATTAGGACTGAAACTAAATTGTAGTCACTCAGCCATGAGTAAGGAATGCCCAATTTATAAAAGAAAACTTGAAGCAAAAATGAGCAGAATTTCTTTTTTATAAACAAAAGTTACGAGAAAGATGAAATTATATACTTGAACATACAAAGCATCATAGCACATTACGAAGAGGTCAAAATACTTTTAGAAGAGAAGAAACCTTTTATGCTTATGATGAGTGAAACACATGTGACTGAAGATATCCAAGATAGTGAAATTATATTTGATGATTATAATACCATCCGTTGTGACTCGCATAGCAGACATACAGGAGGAGTGATGATTCTCTTAAGTAATAAAGTTCCATATGAAGTGATATCAAATCACCAACATGAAAAACATTGTTGGATTTTAGCCATCAGCATTAAATCAGGAATCAAGAAAGGAGTATATACTGTTATTTATAGATCACCAAACACGAGTAAATGCGACTTCTTAACATATTTTCAAAGATGGAGCATGGAAAATTTGCAAGATGAAAATATTAACATCATAGTTGGAGATTTCAATATAAATGTTAAAGCAAATGCAGACATATACACAAAAAAACTGAAATCTATTATTCAAACTGCAGGTATGAAACAATTAGTTAAAGATTTCACACGAATTACTAATACCTCTAAAACATTGATTGATCTGGTTATCTCAAATAAATTTAACCTATGTGTTAATGTATTAGATAAACATAAAATTACCGACCATAATATGATTCAAATTCTATTAAATGACAGAGAAAACTACAACTCCAGTAAAGAAACACAAGTAATAACATTTAAAAATTACAAAAGATACAATAAAGAACTCTTCATTCAGACCTTAGAGACTATTGATTGGAATGAAATAAATCAAATGGAATATAACAAAAAAGCTGACCAGATGATATTAAACATTAAAAAATCCATTGATGAAGTAGTTCCAGAACAGAAGATACGTAAAGGAAACAATAATAAATGGTTCACAAAAGAACTACGCACAATGCAGCATGATAGAGATACATTTTACAAGAGAGCACGCCTTACTAATAATACTATGGATTGGAATAACTACAAAAAAATGAGAAATAAATACTCCAAAGACATAAAAAGAACGCATAATGAGTACATAAAAAATAAAATAAAATCGGAAGAAGGGGATCCCAAAAAAATTTGGAAAAGCATTAAAGAATTAGTACATGGCGATAACAAAAACGACATAAAAATAGTAAACTTCCCAAAAGATATAAACGAAGAAAACATGGCTAATAGCTTTAATAAATATTTTATAGAAAGCATCACTCAAATTAACAAATTAATACCTAACATTGTTTTCAACCCCACAAATGATAATAACAACTCAAACAAAAAATTATTGGTCTTCAGAAAAATAACTGCAGAATATTTATTTAACATTTTAAAGAAAATTAAATCAAAAAACAGTTCAGATGGATTAACTATTAGTGTGATAAAAGATGCTTTTCCAGTAATTGGATCTACTCTATTAAATATTATTAATCAGACAATTGAAGAGGGAAAATTTCCACAGTCATGGAAACTATCTACCATTATACCGGTCCCAAAGGTTAAAAATACCAGAAAATGTGAAGAATTTCGACCAATAAACACCTTACCGAAATATGAACAGATACTTGAAGTAATAATAAAAGAACAAATATTGCAATACTTAGATGAACACAATATTTTATACCAAGAACAATCGGGATTCAGATGTAATAATTCTTGTGAAACAGCGTTAAATGTAATCGTTGAAGAATGGAAAGAAGGAATGAATAGTAATAAATTTATCTTAGCAATATTCTTGGATTTTCAAAGGGCATTCGAAACCATAGATCGAGAAATATTGATAAGAAAGCTTAAAGAAATTGGTTTCTCAACTCTAGCCATTAAATTAATAAAAGAGTATTTGAAAGACCGAATACAGGTAACAAAAATTAATAATCAATTTTCAAAACCAATGGAAAATAAATTAGGAGTACCACAGGGATCAGTCCTTGGACCTCTATTGTTCATACTCTATATTAATGACATGGTGAAAATATTTTCAAAATGCAAAGTACGACTATTTGCCGATGATACACTTATATATATAATTGGAGAAAACTATGAAGAACTAATAAATATTTTAAATTATGAACTAGATAATGTATCAAGATGGCTAAAAATAAATAAGCTTAAATTAAATACAAAAAAAACAAAATGTATGGTAATTGGTTATAAGAAGACATCCAGTGAAAGCAAAATCAAAATTGATGGTGAAATTATTGAAAATGTTACCGATATAAAATACTTAGGAGTTATAATAGATTCCAAACTCAACTTTAACAAACATGCGGAATATACCCAAAAGAAAATTGGAAAAAAGATATCTTTCTTGGGAAGAATTCGCCAAAAACTGTCCGAAAAAACTGCAATCACCATTTATAACTCCATTATTGCTCCACATTTTAATTACTGCTCAACTATCCTTTTCCTGTGTAACGACCGAGAGCAAAATAAATTTCAAATTCTCCAAAATAGGGCAATGAGAACAATACTCAGACGAAATAGATATTCAAAAGTAAATAAAATGTTAAACGAACTAAATTGGCTAACGGTGAAACAGATGTTGACCTTGAACACGATGATATTTTTACACAAAATAGTAAACAACCTGCTACCCAAATATTTTTCGAATCAAATTGTATACAACAAGGACATACACCAACATAAAACTAGGACGTGCAATGAAATCAGGCTACCAAAGAAGGACAAAGCGAATACCCAGAATAGTATATTTTATAAAGGGATGAAATACTATAACGCGCTGCCGGAAAACCTTAAGTCTGCCCCAATTGAAAAGTTTAAGATGTTGTGTAGGAGCCATATCAAGAAAGAAAAAAAAAAAACATAGTATATTTAAATGTAATAATTAATTAGTCATTTGTAATCTTAAATGTACAAATTACTAAAATAAAATCAATAAATAAAAAATGACTTCCAAATTCAGACAAAAAAGGTAGGCGAATTTCATCAGATCTCACCGTTCTCAAAAATCGATTATAGATACTACAACATAACAAACATAAAATTTAACTAACACACAGACAGTTTCGACCGAAAGTAAGACACAAACAGATCAGCTGATCCGGTGCAGTCGCACGGTCGATGAGGGCATCGCTTTCATCACAGATAATGCAAATAAATAACCGTAAGCACGCGGCCATCGAAAGGTCACAAAAAACCATTCATTCGTCGGCTGGCCTCGTGGTGATCGCAATAATTAAACGTTCCGGAGCCGTTTCAGCCAACGCTGCTAGCTGGCTAGAATCGTTAGAGTAGATAGTTGGATAGTGGTTCGTTGTTGAGTTGTCCGTTGTTGTTGTTCGTATCTCTCTCGCATCGGATAGGCGCGGAGGAAAAAAGTGAACGGCGGTATGCGGATGTGCAAAGAATGACACGCGCTGAGATAAATTGGAGCAAGTGTGGAAGGAATGGACATTGTATTGTATGGATGCTGGAATGAAGAGTTGAAGACCGTTTTGAATCGGAGAACGATCTCATTTTGAATGGTGGTTCTTAGAAGTGACGGCTTGTACTCACAAAAATGGGTGGTGCGCTAAACACATTGTCAATCGTCCATCCCCCACGCCATCTGGCGTGAATCTAATGAATACTAGCAATTTTGAAGCCTGCTGGAATTATCCGTACGCGAACTGTGAACGTGGTGTCATCTCCGTGCGACAAATAAATGTATTGTATCTTCGGGTATTTCCGCCTCGCCGAAAATTTCGAGGCATTGACGAGCGCCGCTCTTGTTTCGAAGTAATTTCAATACAATGGTCAACATCCACGCTCTGAGCGTGTAGATAATATTAATGTTCCCAGACGACATTTTTCGGTGAGCGGTATGGAATCCGCTCCTACCACGTGACTTATGACACGTACAAAGAACGAAAATTCGAGCCTACTGAATTTAAGTTAGTATTTTTACAGGTAAGTTTATTACTTTTATTTGCTTTGAAATAACAAAAGTAGAATGATAAGGATAAGAAACCGAAATCGCTTGAGAACATTTGTGGGGAAAGTCAAATATCATCATGATAAAGAGCCTTTTTTATTAATTTATTATTAAGTTTAAAAATTTAGTAAGTTTAAAATCAATTAACTACAAAGTTTAAAATCATTACAATGATTGTATACCGAAGTGATATTCCACACAAATAGCACATTATAAATTAGGAATGTGTATGATTAATCTTGTCGAATTCCGATGCACGCTTAATACGCAAAAAAATTATAAAGAGCACATGATTTCAACTTCATTACTACAAGAAACAATATTTATGTGTTGGGATTTGCCAAAGAAGCAATAAAGTTCCATTTTTACTCAATCAAAGTTAGGTTTGAAGATTAGGAAATACGCACAAATTACTAAAATAACCCGAACTAAACCATAAAAACCTAGTTTGAGCATGTTTACTCAAACCCCCGACCTAAATATGTAGTTGTCTCCATTCGATATTTAAGTTAAAATGAAGTGTTGCTTTTGTAAAGAACCTTTGTACGTAGCGGAATTAGACAAGTTTACCATATGTATGTATGAAACCATAGCACCGTGATAATTTGATGTCAGGCAGGTGTTAAATTTTGTTCTTGTGATAAAATAAATAGGAATGACGTATCACGGAAAACAAACAGTATATTATCACAAAAACAGGAGTGGGTAAAAAAAAATCAAATAAATAAGTCTCCTGGTTGTGCTTATATTTGGAATTATTTCAGACTGTCTTTCGGCGCCACGTGTATTATTTTCCTTAAGTAGTAATATTTGTAATGGCTCAACCTTGAATAATCTTACGTAAAATGAATTAATTAATTTCCCCCTCCGAACTGCGCGGTGTGAAAGCACGCTACCGTCATGGCTTGTGAATGAACGAAATTGCTTTATTGAACTTCACAATGCGCTACCACGTGAAAATTACAATAACTATTCATTCAATTCTTTGGTCAATCAGAAGACTGGGGTAATAGTAGAACATTTTTTACAATGGAATGCGAAAGTAGGCCGTACGAACGCACTTTTTTAATTTCGAAATTACGAATGAATAAAATCACATGAAAAATAACAAATCAGAACTCTTTTGCAAAGTGATATAAAGACGTTAAGTTATTAAGATAATTTTTTCATCACTAATCATTTCAAGTGTTCGGATTTGTCCGGATACTCTTTTTGAAATCAGAACACTTTTGAAAAGTGTTGAAAAAAACTAGGTCAGGTTAGAATTGATATAAGATTTTCACGGTCAAAAGTATTTTTGGGATACTATGCCGTGTTCGGCTTCTTCCTTGTTTAGCCAACCGAAGCTTAAGCTGCCGTAACGTTGGCTACAGAAAATACAAAATGAAATAGTGGAACAAGGCATAATAACCCAAAAATAAATCCCTATAGATAAGGTTAGTTGTTTAGGCTAGTTTTATATCACTCTTCAAAAGTGTTTGGAACTGTCGTGAAACCTAAAAACCTTCTATTTATTTTAATCAAATTCGAATCATTACAAGATTTGGTTCACATGGGATGTATTATATTATTGAAAGACAATATAAATTATTAAATTTTGAGTTTGAAAATTGGATTTAAAAAGTGAGATTTAGTCCGATAAGTGTGGAAACTTTGAAATTTTGGGTAACTATGATAAGTTAGTTTAAACTCTGTTGATGTGTCGGAAGAGAAAAGTATAAAACAGCTAAAAAGAAAACACTTAAGATTCAGATACGATATGGATTAATTTGATAAATACAAAAAAATCTCATCTATTCTACTTTCACCATTGTATGAAAATGTGCAGAGACAAAATATTTTATTTGTAAAAAACAACATAAAAAAACCACAATCTCAGGCAGCCAAACCGCGATTATTATACCTACTGATATAATTACGGTAATTTCGCGTATTTTCGTTATCTACATGTCATATTATGACGTGATTCTGAACCCATTTGTAAAATGAGTACCTACTTTGCAATATAAATAATAATATATTTTCCGCTGCCAATTCGAATAAATTCGCATGCGACCTTGCTGGATTAACCGAATTTGCACTAAAATAGAGTCTTTCTCGCGCGTTGATGTCACAAACACATGAGAGTGAAAGAGACGATGAACACGCGAGCACAATTCGCAGATATTAAAAGATTGAAATTAAATCGGTGGCACAACTCAAAAAGGAATGAAACAGTTACATCGATTGATTCCAACGTACTTAAAATATATACATTTCCTTTCTACTCAGAACACAGGGTTGAAGTATTTTGTACGGCTGCATATTTCCAATAACGGTAACGTTTTGCTATCAAAACGTGACAAGATAATTTGCAGGGAAAGCAAGCCAATTATTATCATTGCCGGACATTTAAAAGCATTTTTATTGTTTTCATTATTATTTTATTAAGAAAATGTTAAATTTTTCAGAAACGGACAAATAATATCTTCATAAAATGTTCAAAGCATTTGGCATCAAGCTCAAACAACAAAATAATATTAAAACTCCACATTATTTTATTGTCTTCAACCATTTTATTATATTCTCGGTAATGGAGAATTCAACAATTCAATTTTTGACAAATGTGAATTGAATAAGAAGCCAGTGGAGTACAAAAAAGGTTCAAGTAAAATAATAAATTGATTTCGTAGTTTGATTTTTATTTTTCCATGACAAATCAGAACAGTTTTGAAAAGTGTTATAAAGTCAATTAAAATGAAGTTATTTTGTTTTTAATCATTTTTTTTTATTTCTTTTTATTTAGGAAGCAAACAGTCGTACAGTAAAAAAATTATAACAATAAACATTCATATGTTCTAGACCAATTAAGTTCCATTGAGTTATATAAAGAAGTTGAAACAAAATAAATTTGTAATTTAATTATAATGTTCAGCCAAAAATTGATGGCTTTTTTCGATAATTAAAGTTAATAAAAGTCGTGAAAAAAAACTAACTGTAGTATACTGATAATTCTCTTCTTTATTAGGTGTTAGGGAATTTTCAATGATTACTTCGGTCCGTCTGATATTACGAGATGATTTACTATCGTGAGATAATTACAATTAATATCTAGCAGGACATCGTCCGTTCTATGAGAGTTATTCCGTTGAGGGAAAGAACTCGTACTGAGCTGCTGGCCTGGAGATCGGCTAGCATCGGCTGTAATCGTAACCATTCGGGTATGTCCGACACGTTCTCTCTGTCATTACTACTGCCACCTATGGAAATATGTTAAAACTACATAAACTAAATATCAATCAGTTAAATTTACACACTCTACCGACATATTTTGAGCGGTACTGAAACTACACCTATTTATCAACACTACAACATAACTAACCAAGTGTTTTCTTTTTTCAAAAGAGTTCTGATTTGTCAATGTTCTTATTTGTCCGAGTATGTATTATGTTTTTCGTGGGAACTGCTGTTTTCCTTTAAGTTTGGTCAAAAAATAACATTAATCATTTCTGGAAATTCTTTACAATGAGTCTTCGAACACATAATAACTCATCCAAATAAAAGAACCGGTTTATTTGTAACACCTAGTACTGGAGATTCTTTATCGATTTTTGGATGAACTATTGAAGGCAATCTAGACAACTTATGACTGAAAGGAAAAACAAATGTATGTACATATGTGTTGTTATTAATTTGTAAGTTCAGCAATATTATTAATATTATGGATTATTTATATAACAGTATTTAATTCCATCGTATTAACGCTGGTTAGCATTCTTCACATTTGACCGAGTGTCGAACGACGTGCTCACGATTTAATTTATAGTTAATTGTTATGTCTAGTGGTAGTGAAATGAAACATGGCTCATTATATAATATAATAGAACGAAAATATAAAGATAATATAATATAACGATAATTATAAGGAAAATAAGATCATATTGAAACATAGGTTCAAAAACCTTTCGTTGACGATTACCGACACTCGGCAAGGGAACGACCTAAAATAAGAAAGAGAAAAAAATCAGGGAATAAACGAGTGCATTACTATGACTATGTAAATATTCGAATTAGGTCGGCGACGTAGTTTTTAAATATTTTTTTTATGTAACTTATCAAAGAAAGATACAGAAATCAAGTTGTTAATCTATATAAATAAAAATGTAAATGTTCGTTTGTAGAAAATCTCAAATTTCCGAAAGTCACCATTGCTTTGAAATTTTGACACAATGTTGCATTGGAATACGCGTGTTTTTATATACCTATATTATTATAGATGTTACCGATGACAGTAAAAATCATTTTTTTTTTAAAACATCGCCATTTGTTGGACGTAAAATTGTTTCTCTATCTGCAGACATACAGAGCCACAGCAACGCGTGGCGGGGTGTGGCTAGTTGCAAATAAATCTATTAAACGAATTTATAAACTTTTCAAACGTTTGGTTTGGTTTGGAGTGGTGCTGTCAATTTACAGCGCTGCACTTAAATGAAATAAAAATTGTACTTAATCCATTATAACAGTGAATCCATCTCAATGGTATTATTGGCTAGGTTAATAATAATAATTGGCCGTTTAGACAACAACGTACTTTATTTTTTGCCCAGTCATTTAATTGACGTTAAAATAAGACGCCTCCAAAAACTAAATAATGTTGGCCATCGGTCTTGGATATAATATTCATATCGAAGGTACTTACTTCCACGGATCTGACATCAGATAGAAGATCTGGGGTCACGATTAAGAGTATCTAATGAAAATGCCAAAATATTGCATTAAGAAGTAGTTATGATTCACGATTTTGTGAATATAAGAGATGATTTGTAGTTGATCGGTTTGATTCAAATGATGATTTTGGAAGATTCCTTTTTTCCTGTTGGTACTCAATGTGTTATGATAGTCCAATATATCCGAAGTTTACCCAGCCCACACCTCAGACACATTATTTATTTTTGTATGCACAATACTTTATTTCGTACTTTAATGGATAGTATAAAAAGCATTAAACTCCTGCGTGTTCTGGTATATTTAACACATCTTTCAAGTCTGCGTTTAAAAATCTATATTTTCTTTCATCTACCCATTGACGAGCACGCTTTAATAAAATATCTGTACAATATAAAAAGCTAACGGTGTTTTATCAGCACCATCTAAAATAATAAACGGTCGCATCCTTCGTGATGATCTTTGTGAATTTAATATGCCAGCATCGCAGGCACAGAAAGTCATACATATTCGGGCGAAATGTACGCATGGGGTGTCGAGGTCGTCGACCAACAGATTTATTTTTACATCTCGGAGATAGTCGGAGACTGTGTTGCGAGTGTTCTCTCCGGGGCAGACTTGTAACGTTACAAATAATGATTTCCACACGTGGTAAAGCTGCATACATCTCGCCCACGTGCAGGGTTAAAAGAAAAGAGAGGGAATTTCGGTGCAGCATGCAACTACCAATGCAGACATATAAAGTTCTTTTAAGACTTTCAAAGACCAAAAGAGTATAATGGTGGGATTAGTATGTATATAGAATGTAGGTATATACTAGTTTTAAATCGCGATAACAGCTGCTTGTTTACCAAGTCGCAGATAACACGAAAGTGTAAAGTGTATTTGACCAATGTACATGGAAGCGTTGGTTATCAGTAGACATCGTAATATATTCACGTTTGAGATATAAATGCATGTTTTTTTCTTTTAACTATTAATCCTTGCATATTGCAGCCGTGCGAAGGTGCACATGGCCTGCTGTTATTTTATTGCGAATGTTTCCAGGCTTTAAAGAAATGTTACTGCTCGATTTAATAGTAGCTCGTATATATATTCAAAGACGTGAAGAAGGTCGTTGCACTTCTTTCCTGAATTTCCAGACATACATACATACGTATTATCGTCGAATATTGAGATAGAACTAGTCATTGGAAATAACCTAGATTCCAAAACAGTATTAGAAATTAATAATATATGAAATATGGAATAGAAGAAATTTCAAAAAGATGAAAGCAAGTAGGGATTTTATGTTACGCTTTATGTTGGACGAAAAAGCCATAAAACCACAATGGAAAAATTAAAGAAAAAAGCTGATTATGTTACTGTCAAAACAACAACAAAAATGTAGAATTGTAACATTATTGTACAATTTTACAGCACTTTTTTGTAGAAAAACGGCGCTATACAAATTATCCCATTATTATTAGCAGGATTTTAATGTCAATAGTTTTCATTTTAAGAAGAATCTTAAATCAGTTGACAGTCTCGTATTCCTCGAATGAAATACAAAGATCTATAAACAAAAACTCTATATTTCTTAGCGTGGGAATCGCGATTTTGACAAAGCAATCAAATTCTGTCGTAAAGGACATTTTAATATCTTTGCCATCGTAAATTATACGAAATAATGAAGTGTGATAAAAATAATCAACTTTAATCACACGGCTGGGAAGTAGGTACTTCATAATGTAATATTACAATGAGAGGAATGGTAATGGAGAGATTAATATCTCGGCAGTAGGGAACATTGTTGAATAGTTTCTACAGGCGTAAATTACTTAAACCATGTAAATTTGTGTAATTTGAAGATAAATTGTTGATTAAAAGATGTGTGATAAAACCCAAGAAAACGTTAATAATAACATGTTTTCTTAAATAAAACGCAGTCCTTATTTTAAATTTAATTTGATTCATTCTCGTCAAATTATTATTGAATATTTTAATCTAAAATTGATTTCTTACGATACTAAACACCTTCTTATCTGCAATATTTTAAAACCAAGCAATTAATCCTATCAATTTCGTATCCACAGAGCTTTCTATATTCTTGTCGAAAATTTCACCTGACTAAATAAACTTGGTCGTAACTTATTCATAATGATATGGCGGAACACCATATGGTATTGTATTTCTATAGTTGTTGCAAACCTCTAGAATTAAATAATGTGAAAAACGTTTTTAACGGCATTTCATCAATAAATCTCAGATAAAACACATTTAATGATGTACGCCATATGACAGAAGTAGTAACAATCTCGCAAGAAAATTGTGGGCGATTTAACACCAGTTAAGAGAGGGGGGAGTTACAGGTGTCCTTAAAAGCCTTCGTACAAAGCCTATTTCTGCAGCTAGTCTAGCCAAACTACCCCAGAACATTTAGAGTGCAATAAGAGACAATACTGCATCGATGAAGTGCATTGTTTGCTGCGTGTAGATCGGGTATTGCTAAGTGGACCACCGGGTGGATGTTGGCCCACATCTGTTGCAATGGCGCCGCTTAAATGCTCGAAGTTCCGGCATTCGATTCCATCGCTGGGATCGGAAGAACACGCGCATCGTGACAATGGAGGGCAACAATTCAAAAGACACATTCTTCGCATATTCATCTGCGAGGGGAGGCGGAGCGAACGCAACGCACCTTTGAATAAATGCAGCTCTTGTACTGTACAGGTTAATTCGCTGTAGTGTCCGCGCTGAGGATCGCATACCTCTGCAGAATAATTTATTTTTGTGTTTTCTGATCTTCGGTCGTTAATTTTGGAAGTTTTCTTAATAAATTATTGCACGAATTCTTCAGCATTTATTTTCTTACTGTTCTGCATGTTTACGAGTGGAAATGATTCGTGCAATTTCTATTACAACAGTGTTTTACAGTTGTTGCCTTTTTATATGCAGCCCTGAGAAAAATTATTACTGCCGTAAATTTTGTAATCTTTGGGGAAGGGTCTTTTCGAGGAAAGGAAGGAGTGTTTTTAATAATTATAAATTAGATATGTTAAATTATGTAAAATTCATTGTGGGATTAAGTTTATGCAAGAGTTTTTACCAAACCAAAAAAACAATTCGGCAGAAAAACTCCTCGTATACTTCATTAATAATAGCTCGCAAACTGCTGATATCTCCTTTGTAACCTGTTCATATTGATCATCAACAAAGCTTGTAACAAATAGGGAGGCTAGAACGAAGTTCTCAGCGACAAGACCATGATTGTAATAACTAAACTAACTGTCTACAAAGTCAAGATTATTAACAAAGTTAGGATTTCCTCTGGGTGAGTTCGGTTGGTTTGTCATCACGCGTGATCAGCATACAGACTCCATTAGTACCAAGGACGACAGAACAATGGACCAGATGTGAGACGTATTCGTGTCGCCATGGTAACGGCATTGTTTCACGCTGTGGAAGGTGTGTGACTGTGTACCGCAGTTTCACATGTTGCGCCAGCAACTGATTTTAAAAATGGTCGAGTCTTTGGTGATATTTAGAAATATGGTTGACAGTAAAATTTGTATTTAAGTGTGAATGAATCAAAATGGACTAAATTTGTTAATCAGTTCACTAAAACAAAAACCACTATGTAGGTAAAGAGTAATGCAGATAAATCGATGGGAATACAAAGGTATAAAGGTATTTTTGATGGAGCAAACATTATCTCACGCATTGAAACCAGGATCAACTATATAATTGCTCGTCTTGGAGAATCTTAACTACAAAGCAGAGACAAAACAAAAGACTGGCCTTATGAAATTTTAACTGGTTTCTAAATGGAATTAATAGGGCAATAATAACTTTTTTCAGCTAGAAACATCATTGATCATGAGCTACGAAGCTTTGAAATATCCGTTGAACTTGTTTATACCATTCTGTTTGTTCCACACGGAGAAAAAATGAGTTTTGCTTATTTATTAAGAATCTCTTCCAATTATTCAAAACCCGGTTAAAAAACGGGATTGCAGGCCTTAACGAATGAATTAATAAGTTTCCTGATAAAATTTTAGTAAAAACGAATATATTATTACGATGTCGGAACATGTGTTCATAAAAATCCTAACATTTAGAATTTCGTCAGTATATGTTATCAAAGCAAATGCACGTCCGTGAACACGTGCCCGATATATTACAAATGTACAAAAAGTTTATCGAAATAAAGAGATTCGCAATACTCATTTTTCCCAGTACATGTTTTCTTAATATTCGATTGGATAGTACAACTACTTCCCCATAAAACAAAAAAGAAAATGTTTCACGAATAGTTTCCTGTAAACATTACCATAAATCAAGAGGACGTTCCAGAGAGTATGATTTATTTCAAATGATGCTTACACGAAGTCTGGTGAAAGAAAGTCAGGTCGTGTGAAAAATTGCATTTCAGGGTGATGTCACTAAAAAAAACTAAAATTATCTCAAAACGCTGCTACGGCGCTTTGACCAGTCTTTTGGCCCATTAAAATAATATTCAAAAGTAGCACACTAACTTGAGAAACCCGTTTTGTAAAACCATCAATACAAAATAACATTGAATTCATTCAAAAAGTACCAAAGTATTACTACCTTGTTTGAACATTGCAAAAATCTTAAACTGACACTTTTTACTTATTTGTTATTATAGTCGAAGATGTGGCAGTTGATGAGAAAGGCTATTATAAAATTCAACACGAGAACTTATCAATAATATAATATTGGTAAAATTTTACGACATATTGAGGCGTTTATTGAAGTAACACTTAGCACCTATAAAACGCATCATTTCTAAAAGCTTTCAAAGTGTACTTATTTTGATATTAAAAGAGATAAATAGGTTGATAAAGAGGCGTCTGCCTCAAAACAGACGGATTCGGAACCAGTGTTAAGGCAGTGTTGACGACACGTTTATTGATAAATACAGCCTTTATCATTAGACATAAAACTGGGAGCCGGCAAGTTAAATAATTGAATGATAAGAAATTAACATAATTCCGTTTGATTAATACAAATACATAAGTGGAATATTTTATGATCCTAATGATCCTGAATGATTATTTTTTAGCAAACTTAATGTTTTGAGACAAGATTTTTATGCATAGTGTGTAAAATGCACTATGCATAAAAATCTTGTCTCAAAACATTAAGTTTGCTAAAAAATAATAATTAATATTTGACAAGTTCAAGTATTTCACCTAAAAATGTAGGCAATTTGTCTCGACGCCATCTAGTGAGAGAGTTAGCACTTACAATGCCTTTCTCATATAAAAATAAAGTTGGTTGTTTTCAGGTGAAAAATGTAACAAGCAGTAATTGTTGAATGAAACACTAGTATATATTGAATAATTTCGCGGGTAAGAGATAAGCCGCCATAGCTCAGTGGTCAGAGCTGTCGACCGGAAATCGAAGGGACACGGGTTCGAGTCCCGTTGGCGTCATGTATCTTTTATCAGGAGATTTTTCAATGTGGATGAGTGTTTCAGGCGAACAATTATTGCTTGTAAAATGATCCTGAATGAATTAAAGGTTATGTTGTGAGGATCTATAAAGCATCCTTGAGGAATTTTGATGCGATAATAATTTCCATATTAAGGGGAAATATTAAAAAGAACAATTATTATGCCAAGTGCTTAGATTTATTGCTAATGAAACTAATGGCCGCTGTTCCCAATCCTACTGATCAACAGTTGAGCCGAAATTTTGGCTCAACACTGCTCCAACGCACAAATACGCTATTTCCAACGGAAAGTGACGACTGAGCGATCAACCAATTTAAGGAGGCCAAACTACTGGATTAAGCCTGCCTCAGTAAATGAATAGTTATAAAAAGTGTCGACATAATGAAAAATATTCGCGACGCCAAGACACTGTGGAATTAAGTCAAGCTAAAACTTTATTTTTAACATGTTAAATATCGGTTAATGTATTGTAGTATTAAAAAAAAAATTATATGCATTAATAATAAATACAATAATTAATTCGTCAATGCTAATTTAACATTGCAAGTTTTTACTTTGATGTTATTTTATTTTCTATGAAAGTGGGCAGGGCCACTTAAGATAATCAACCGCAAAGATGTTTGGAAACGGGCGACTTGCTCTTACTGTACAAATTACTTGGCTGATCGGAGCCCGAGATTGATCGTTCGAAAAGTTGGGAACAACGGCCGTAAAAACCAAGTCCCACACGGAGAAAAATGAGCATTGCAAATGTATTAAGAACCTTTATTATTAATTACTAGTATTCCGGTTAAAATGGGATTGCAGAACGAATTCAACTAAAACCCAATCTAATTAACGATGAATAAGTTCCAAATTACGGGAAGAATTATAAAGATTATTTATTAATTATTTAAAGTGCTTTGATTTGTTGCTAACAATTGAACAAACCAAGTCCCATGTAGTAGGTAACTAAATGCACTTAAACTAAACAGAATAATTTATGCTGAAGTTACAATCCCGTGGTAATGATTCATGCAGCTATTTTAACGTTATAATTTATGACTTAAAGCATTTAAACAACAAGTAAAATCTTGACTCAATTCTCAAAACGGACATGTCAGAATTTCGGATAATATTTTGTGAAGTGTTTGTTGCCAAGTACTTACTCATCATATGAGCAAATTAGTGAGTATAAATGTTAGAAAACGATGACTAATCTCAGAGGTAATAAAATTATTTAAAAAAATAATGCAGTCATTTAAATATGGGCGTTCTATCATATATTACTTGAAATTTACTTCGGTTTAAATCTATATATATATATATAAATTAATGTTTCTTTGCTTATAATGCGTTCCTATACCGTTCATCCAATTTCGCTGAGAATATCAAAGTTTGTTCTTATTAGTGTCAGGAATGTTTAGAGAGTGGCTTGAATGGTAGAAGAAAGCGCGGATGCTCGAGAAAGACTTAACGCATTATCTCTGCACTAGAATGAGATGCATAGTTGAATTAAAGTCGACCAAATGTAGTTTTTTAATAGTAACAATATGGATTTCGTGATACGACATGAAGTGAATGGTAGAAAAAGTCAGGGATGCCCGAGGAAGACATGAATTAAATAATTATATGTGGTAAAATGAGACCTATGTAAGTGATGAACGAAGAAAGAGGTGTAAGGAGAATATATGACTTGAAAATAGATGGTTGAAGAAGTCGACGACGCCCGAGGAAGACCTGGCAACAAATACTTATGATAATATTATTTCCTCCTTAAAAATGCACCCAGTTGTCGACTACTATATATATACTATATAAATCACAACCTCAAAACTTTACACTAAACCATTTAGTCCCGAGCAACGCCGGGTACAGGTCATCTAGTAGGGTTATAAAAATAGGTTAATCGAACCCAGGATCTCTTGTCTTACCGGGAGAGGCGTTCAGATCATGAAAGCCTATCAAAAAATATAGGTATTGACATTTAAAATGTCAGTATAAAGATTTAGCTGAGACTATTTTTACGTCATTTGGCATTAGCTTGAAATTTATGAGAATTCACATATTGTAAGACAAGAAATGAAAAAAGAATCCAGCAGTATAAAGTGACAGAGTTACGATACTTATTTTAAAATGTTAGATACAGGTGTTGATTTATCTACAAAACAAACAGTAAATTCAATAAGATAATTGATTTTTTATTGCAAAAAAATAACTGCGATGATAATATTATTCCCATATTCAAAAGATTCTTACAGCATAAGAAATACCGCAGATATATCAATGTATAATAAATTATATCACAAGCAATTTACAGCTTTAAAATCTTTAATACGTATACAATTCTACACCCTTCGAAAAACTTAATCAAAATTGACATTGTTACTACTTAGGACCATGTGCAAATTAAGAGCCATATTAAAATAATGTTTCACAAAAAGGTGCTATAAAAATGAGTAAAGCTTTATTATATTTTTATTAGATTTGAATGTGTAATCAGTACTACTGACATTTTTCCTTGTATTCCCCCATCTTAAAGAGTTCTTACTTCGTAACTCCATTAAAATAAATTAGTATCCCCAGATAAATAAATTCTATGATTTTCAATAAATTACTGAGTTTCAGTGAGGGTGCAAGAAGAAAAATTAGTATTGTTGATTTATTAAAATCCTGTTAAAAATGTGACAGTAGGCCATTCCTAATAAACTTTTAATACTTTCATATATTGGAACACGTGAACATGAACATGCAGCTGCGTTTATCCTGTTATTATAATAATGACCAAATTCGAAAATATTATAATTTTTATGAACACACATGGTGTTTTACTGATAGTTTATTAGGAAATCTGTCAATTCAGTTAAAGGCCTGCAGTCTCATTTTTAACAGGAATAAGATTAATTTTTAATAAATTGGCAATATTTTATATCAATAAGTTTTCTGGGTGAACCTCTAGCGGACAATGAAGTTATTACATCGTGTACACACCACATGCGCGATATTTTCAAAAGAGATCAGACACGATTAAAAGGAATATGGATTAACAAAAAATATTGACGGTCTTAGAAATATCAATCACAATCGAAACGACCGCCTAGCAAATAAGACATTAAAGATTTGACGCTTTACTGACCATAGAATACACAAAAAAACAAGCAAGCTCCCTCATTAAATACCGATAAATAACGTTATTATTTTTTATATTTTGACATGTGAACAAATTGATGAGAACGTTCACAAAAAACTGACAAAGACATAACTATTTCCTCTACCGAAGAGTGTGAGCTGAATCTGATTGATCATGCAATGGTTATTAAGAATTATGACAAAAGCTGACCTTTACAGAATCAACAAGTCTAATGTTGTGTCAAATTTGACTGATATTGGTACAGAATGAATACTGTTTAACGAGGCATGATTGATTCTTCATTGCTACCAACTTATTATAGTAATATTTGAATGCTACGTTTCTAAATAATTGTGCGTATTATCAATACGTGTTTTAATTAGTTTTGTTTACATAGCTTCAGGGCTAACATAAATAAATGACAAATTATTATTATACAGTCGTTTGGTTTTTAAATGAGAATACGCTCAGTTGCTACCGGGATCTAATTTATCCAATCGCTACCTATCCCTAACCAATCACCGTGCTGGAAAATTATTTGAAATTTGGAACAATGAATGTCAAGAACATAGTGCAAATTCGAGTGCATTTGTTTTGAAAACAGAAGAAGGATTGGGACTACCCAGAAAGCAAGATTATTGTATTCTCGTTGAAAAGTAAAAAAGAAGGAAATTGACTCTCTTGGAAGTGCATAATATTGTTTAAGTACATACGTTTTGTTTTGGCGATTATTATCTCGAGGTATCGTAGTGGAACTCACTATATTGTGATTGTGTTGTGCCCTCCAAATCGATCACAACATAACAAAAACTTGAACGTGTCTTTAGTTTTAGAAAATGAAACTACATTAATAGTTCGCACATAGTCTCGGTATGCTAGGAATCTTCTAAAAACAATAAAAAAAGTATTTGGGCGGAATTCGGGGGGTTTTACCTCTCTGCAGTAGACGCATGTTGAGTCGCATCTACTAGTATAAATGTTTTGTGTGAACTCACCTGTAACAAAGAAAATAAAAATATTAGTCATTATTATATAATACAGTAGAATTTCTAATACCAAAAGAAAAATAGATTTATCTAATTGAATTCCGCAGAATCGAACTTGAACTAAATCAAGATGAAAATCGCATTACATGAGAAAGGAAAAACAGACATATATTTTATACTGGAAAAATGAGCTTCATAAATCATATATTTTCTAAATAGGACGAAAATAAGTCAATTTAATAAATATGCAATATTCAAGAAGGTACGGTAAGTCAAGTGATAGTAAGAAGATAATAGAGAAATGGATTTAAACCTTGAATTAAAGAGATAATTCGGCGATGCCATACGTAGTAATGAAAAATCATGTGTTTTTGGTTTTAAATTTGGTCGCCTAGAAATGTTTCAGATGCTTTAATTAAATACTGCGAGTAGAATACATCTTGACCTTTGCAATAATCGAGTATTTTTTATGTAAGTCTTTTTATAAGCCCGGAAAAAAATAATGTATAGGCCTATGAAAACTGCTTTAAAGTTCAAAATCTCCTACTTACGAATCCATTTATTTTTTTTTTACTTCATTTATTTTCATTTCTTTACATATATTATACATATTAATAGATAGTATATAATAACATAATATATAATACCAAATAGTATACACAATAAATGAAAACCCACTAAGGCACTGCCTGAGTGTGGGTAATATAAAACGATTACTATATTTCAAGTACCTAAAGTATAATATACATTAGTAGAAAAAGTTTTTTTTTTGTTTATAGTTATTATAAAAAGTAAAGAGAAAACATTATGTACAATAGTTTATAAAGTTTCAGCAAGTGAGTTGTAGAAAGGATCAATAAATTTATAGTAAAAGCGTTTCAATATCTGCGTCATTCAGCCATAATTTTACCTCTTTAATATATTCTATCTTTTTATTTATCATTTGAGTTTGTAGTGGTAGAAGGTTAAATGTACGAGGACCAATGAAACTGCTATGTGTCTGCATTAATTTAGTATTGGTTTGGGGAGTGTAAAATATATTATTTGTTCTTTTGCTCATTCTGTTTTCATTTATTTTGAAATTATTTTTCGGTTATGATTTTATTGTATAATGTGGCAAATTAAGTTATTTATAAAATGATCGGAAAAAATTAAACATTTATGCCTGAACATCCACAAAATGAAATAAAAGACACTTTTGCCATGTTTTTTTCTTGCATAAATCAAAACAGGCGGATGGTGTTAAGCGGGAATTTAAACCTTATCGCCATCTACGTGAGGGTTGTTATTGATAGCGGCTCAATTTAAAATATTACACGACGTAGTGCATCGCCTTAAATAACGTCCTGCATATATTAATTATAGGATATAACACAAAAACTAAATATCAACAAATTTGGAATTCTCTTGATAAACCTTATTTTATTCCTTTCTGCATTCTCATTTAACATGTAATGTGTTTAGTTGTAGGTGTGCATCATAATTTTCTCTCACACGCATGCATTGTTAAAATTTTGACACGTTAAATGACTTAACAATTTCATTTCAAGTACCAGGCCGGCAGCAATGCACAGAGGAAAGATAAATACCCGTGACGATCCGTTCGTGATGAGTGCGATTCCGTTTTCCTAGGAACAAATAGCGTGTCTGAGACGTATGCAGTAATTCTCATAAATTCACTTAAACATCGCTGCTCCGTGGGAAACTGATAGAAAAACACAATTATTGTTTATTCGCAAAGCTGAACATAAATGGGCCTGTGTTATGCCAAGAATGCACGCTAAACGGTTCGACACAAATTCTAACCGAATATTGTTGATTTTACATAACGTTAAAATTGAACAGAAAAATAGAAAAAAATATTGTTAATTTATGACTAGCCGCCGTACACCCGGCGTTGCTAGGGGTATTATAAATGGTTAAACCCCTCCACCCAGACTCTTTATACTATTCACTTCATGTAGTATCATGAAATCCACACGGTTACTGTTAAAACAACTGCATTATGTTGTCTTTAATTCGACTCAATATCTTATTCCGGTGCAGGGATACTGCGTTAAGCCTTTCTCGAGAGTCCACGACTTCTTCTACCATTCAAGCCACTCTCTAAACACTCCTGGCACTATTAAGAACAGACGTTGAAATTTTGAGCGAAATCGGATGAATGGTATAAGCATAAACATTCATTTTTACATATATAAATAAGATAGATAGAAATATTTTACATTAATAAATTGTGTAAGATCTACTTTTAATTGTTTAAGACATACTTTTGATTGTGTAAGATCTACTTTTAATTGTGTAAGACCTAATTTTAATTGTGTAAGATCTACTTTTAATTGTTTAAGACATACTTTTGATTGTGTAAGATCTACTTTTAATTGTGTAAGACCTAATTTTAATTGTGTAAGATCTACTTTTAATTGTTTAAGACATACTTTTGATTGTGTAAGATCTACTTTTAATTGTGTAAGACCTAATTTTAATTGTGTAAGATCTACTTTTAAAGATCGCAGTTACAGTGTTACCTCTCACATTGCGTTCTTTTGTTGTTAAATCACACATTAAAGAGAATCACGAAAATAAATTTTCATATCGATTATCTTCTTGAATCAAATATTCATCATTGTTGATGTCAAACCACGATAAACCAAATGAAATCAGCAACCGCCTCTCGATTATCTCAAGTGTCGAAGCATTAATAATACGGTCTGCCTAGATTCAGCATGTCCCATACATCTTCTAGAATAGAGGCATCACGCCTGGCCTGAGTCACCTATGGCTCTCGATTGTCTCATTGACCATATATGGTTATATCGGACTATGAACTTAAGACATGGCCAGTGGACACCGTCACAATAAACACTCTCGCAGGACCGGTCCTGACTTGGGACAGGTAAGTTGCAATTTGTATTTGTTATCAAATCCTTTCAGGCATGATAATGTGAATAATAATCACGATCAATGAATGATACGTCATATTTAGATGTATTTAACGGCGGATTACCTAAAACAGCAACTGTAAAAATGTCATCTGCGTGCAAAATTGCATATGCCTCAACTTAATACCTAATAATACTTTGTTTGTCTGAAGTGACAAGTTTTTTTTCTGAATTTGTTTATCTATAATCTAATTTAGATAGAGCCTCGGAAGACATATATGTACAGCGCACTTGAGGTGATTTTTCATAAAAAGGTCGCTATACAAATTATTTCATAATAATAAGTATTCGACGAATCGCTCAGTTGTAACATCTCCCTCTTTATACATAAACGGCATGTGACAGAAAGAGAGGTCAGAACGGATCTCTCAGTGGCAAGACCACAAAGAATTCTAGAAATTTTAGAAAATGGTAGCAGAAAACGGATAGAATTTCTTTTGTGTCGAAAACCGCTAATAAGTTTGTTTGAAACAGAAAAAAAACTCTCAAACGGAGAGCTCTGGCATCATGAAATTTGGGAAGCTTTTTGTGTCTGTAATTTATAGGTCAGCGTAACTATTTTAAGCATAAAACGCCATTCTCATCACGAGCTTGAAAAAAACACTTAAAAAAATTATTCGTTCAATATTTTTTTTAAATCTCGGACGAAGCTGTTGGGTAAGGCTAGTATATATATTATATTATGAGAACATCATATTAATTGTTGATTGAAATCCTATCTATAGAAATTAATCAAAACTGAATGCAAATCTTACGGTGATTCTTGCCCGGTGCTGAAATGTACCTTGTTAGCCGACTAGTTCAAGAGTGGGATGAAAGAATTTTAATACTGCTTTCAAAGCTATTATAATTTATATAATGAATGTAAATTTGTTAGGCAATAATGCTACGTCCCGAGGCAAGGAAAATAATTATGTATATTGATGGAAATCAAGGATAATAAATAATATCGATATAATTTTCCTGGAAAATTTGCTTGTAAGAGATACAGATCTGAATGTGTACAATATTAATACATCTACCTTTTCTATTATAACCTATTGTTTGTATTACAATGTAGACTATTACGACTATCGCAGAAATTAAAAAAAAAGAAGAGTACCATTTTTTTTAACCTAATAGATAATTGCGTAAATTTATTACTTTTAGTATATGTTAGGTTAGGTTAGGTTAGGTTAGGTTATATATACCATTATAGTAAAATAAATACCCTTGGGATGAAAATGATATCTAAATAATTGAAGACAATATTTCCGACTCTCAAACGAAAAATGTGAAACTGAAAAGACAGGAAAAAATCAGTCACATCTAGGAATCGAAGCCAGGACCTCTTCCTTGCCGGAGAAGTGCTCAGACTACTGAGTTAATTCGACCGTACCAACTTGCATCATTTTGAACTGTTTCATATTTCGACTGAGAGCTACCAAAATTTTAATTATCTTAACGCATTTTTTTATTGGCTGTTTATGTATGAATTAGCTTAGTGGTCAGAGAACTTCCCGGCAAGGAATATGTCCTGGGTTCAATTCCTAGATGTGAATTAATCTTTCCGTTGTCCATTTACATATTTTTCGCTTGAGAGTCGTCAATATTGTTTTCAATGATTAAATATTACAATTTGACGTTTTGCTCAGTTATTCCAAAAATAAAATGAAATTAATATCACAATATTTAGGGTACGTAAATAAGTTTTTATTAATTATTATTTTTGGTAAACTAATGTTTTTAGGACAAGATTTTTTATGCATAGCACAAAGGGTAACAATTATTTTACAAGCAATAATTGTTCGCCTGAAACACTCATCCACATTGAAAAATCTCCTGATAAAAGATACATGACGCCAACGGGACTCGAACCCGTGTCCCTTCGATTTCCGGTCGACAGCTCTGACCACTGAGCTATGGCGGCTTATCTCCTACCCGCGAAATTATTCAATATCTACTAGTGTTTCATTCAACAATTACTGCTTGTTACATTTTTCACCTGAAAACAACCAACTTTATTTTATATGAGAAAGGCATTGTAAGTGCTAACTCTCTCACTAGATGGCGTCGAGACAAATTGTCTACATTTTTAGGTGAAATACTTGAACTTGTCAAATATTAATTATTATTTTTGGTAAACTAATGTTTTTAGGACAAGATTTTTTATGCATAGCACAAAGGGTAACAATTATTTTACAAGCAATAATTGTTCGCCTGAAACACTCATCCACATTGAAAAATCTCCTGATAAAAGATACATGACGCCAACGGGACTCGAACCCGTGTCCCTTCGATTTCCGGTCGACAGCTCTGACCACTGAGCTATGGCGGCTTATCTCCTACCCGCGAAATTATTCAATATCTACTAGTGTTTCATTCAACAATTACTGCTTGTTACATTTTTCACCTGAAAACAACCAACTTTATTTTATATGAGAAAGGCATTGTAAGTGCTAACTCTCTCACTAGATGGCGTCGAGACAAATTGTCTACATTTTTAGGTGAAATACTTGAACTTGTCAAATATTAATTATTATTTTTGGTAAACTAATGTTTTTAGGACAAGATTTTTTATGCATAGCACAAAGGGTAACAATTATTTTACAAGCAATAATTGTTCGCCTGAAACACTCATCCACATTGAAAAATCTCCTGATAAAAGATACATGACGCCAACGGGACTCGAACCCGTGTCCCTTCGATTTCCGGTCGACAGCTCTGACCACTGAGCTATGGCGGCTTATCTCCTACCCGCGAAATTATTCAATATCTACTAGTGTTTCATTCAACAATTACTGCTTGTTACATTTTTCACCTGAAAACAACCAACTTTATTTTATATGAGAAAGGCATTGTAAGTGCTAACTCTCTCACTAGATGGCGTCGAGACAAATTGTCTACATTTTTAGGTGAAATACTTGAACTTGTCAAATATTAATTATTATTTTTGGTAAACTAATGTTTTTAGGACAAGATTTTTTATGCATAGCACAAAGGGTAACAATTATTTTACAAGCAATAATTGTTCGCCTGAAACACTCATCCACATTGAAAAATCTCCTGATAAAAGATACATGACGCCAACGGGACTCGAACCCGTGTCCCTTCGATTTCCGGTCGACAGCTCTGACCACTGAGCTATGGCGGCTTATCTCCTACCCGCGAAATTATTCAATATCTACTAGTGTTTCATTCAACAATTACTGCTTGTTACATTTTTCACCTGAAAACAACCAACTTTATTTTATATGAGAAAGGCATTGTAAGTGCTAACTCTCTCACTAGATGGCGTCGAGACAAATTGTCTACATTTTTAGGTGAAATACTTGAACTTGTCAAATATTAATTATTATTTTTGGTAAACTAATGTTTTTAGGACAAGATTTTTTATGCATAGCACAAAGGGTAACAATTATTTTACAAGCAATAATTGTTCGCCTGAAACACTCATCCACATTGAAAAATCTCCTGATAAAAGATACATGACGCCAACGGGACTCGAACCCGTGTCCCTTCGATTTCCGGTCGACAGCTCTGACCACTGAGCTATGGCGGCTTATCTCCTACCCGCGAAATTATTCAATATCTACTAGTGTTTCATTCAACAATTACTGCTTGTTACATTTTTCACCTGAAAACAACCAACTTTATTTTATATGAGAAAGGCATTGTAAGTGCTAACTCTCTCACTAGATGGCGTCGAGACAAATTGTCTACATTTTTAGGTGAAATACTTGAACTTGTCAAATATTAATTATTATTTTTGGTAAACTAATGTTTTTAGGACAAGATTTTTTATGCATAGCACAAAGGGTAACAATTATTTTACAAGCAATAATTGTTCGCCTGAAACACTCATCCACATTGAAAAATCTCCTGATAAAAGATACATGACGCCAACGGGACTCGAACCCGTGTCCCTTCGATTTCCGGTCGACAGCTCTGACCACTGAGCTATGGCGGCTTATCTCCTACCCGCGAAATTATTCAATATCTACTAGTGTTTCATTCAACAATTACTGCTTGTTACATTTTTCACCTGAAAACAACCAACTTTATTTTATATGAGAAAGGCATTGTAAGTGCTAACTCTCTCACTAGATGGCGTCGAGACAAATTGTCTACATTTTTAGGTGAAATACTTGAACTTGTCAAATATTAATTATTATTTTTGGTAAACTAATGTTTTTAGGACAAGATTTTTTATGCATAGCACAAAGGGTAACAATTATTTTACAAGCAATAATTGTTCGCCTGAAACACTCATCCACATTGAAAAATCTCCTGATAAAAGATACATGACGCCAACGGGACTCGAACCCGTGTCCCTTCGATTTCCGGTCGACAGCTCTGACCACTGAGCTATGGCGGCTTATCTCCTACCCGCGAAATTATTCAATATCTACTAGTGTTTCATTCAACAATTACTGCTTGTTACATTTTTCACCTGAAAACAACCAACTTTATTTTATATGAGAAAGGCATTGTAAGTGCTAACTCTCTCACTAGATGGCGTCGAGACAAATTGTCTACATTTTTAGGTGAAATACTTGAACTTGTCAAATATTAATTATTATTTTTGGTAAACTAATGTTTTTAGGACAAGATTTTTTATGCATAGCACAAAGGGTAACAATTATTTTACAAGCAATAATTGTTCGCCTGAAACACTCATCCACATTGAAAAATCTCCTGATAAAAGATACATGACGCCAACGGGACTCGAACCCGTGTCCCTTCGATTTCCGGTCGACAGCTCTGACCACTGAGCTATGGCGGCTTATCTCCTACCCGCGAAATTATTCAATATCTACTAGTGTTTCATTCAACAATTACTGCTTGTTACATTTTTCACCTGAAAACAACCAACTTTATTTTATATGAGAAAGGCATTGTAAGTGCTAACTCTCTCACTAGATGGCGTCGAGACAAATTGTCTACATTTTTAGGTGAAATACTTGAACTTGTCAAATATTAATTATTATTTTTGGTAAACTAATGTTTTTAGGACAAGATTTTTTATGCATAGCACAAAGGGTAACAATTATTTTACAAGCAATAATTGTTCGCCTGAAACACTCATCCACATTGAAAAATCTCCTGATAAAAGATACATGACGCCAACGGGACTCGAACCCGTGTCCCTTCGATTTCCGGTCGACAGCTCTGACCACTGAGCTATGGCGGCTTATCTCCTACCCGCGAAATTATTCAATATCTACTAGTGTTTCATTCAACAATTACTGCTTGTTACATTTTTCACCTGAAAACAACCAACTTTATTTTATATGAGAAAGGCATTGTAAGTGCTAACTCTCTCACTAGATGGCGTCGAGACAAATTGTCTACATTTTTAGGTGAAATACTTGAACTTGTCAAATATTAATTATTATTTTTGGTAAACTAATGTTTTTAGGACAAGATTTTTTATGCATAGCACAAAGGGTAACAATTATTTTACAAGCAATAATTGTTCGCCTGAAACACTCATCCACATTGAAAAATCTCCTGATAAAAGATACATGACGCCAACGGGACTCGAACCCGTGTCCCTTCGATTTCCGGTCGACAGCTCTGACCACTGAGCTATGGCGGCTTATCTCCTACCCGCGAAATTATTCAATATCTACTAGTGTTTCATTCAACAATTACTGCTTGTTACATTTTTCACCTGAAAACAACCAACTTTATTTTATATGAGAAAGGCATTGTAAGTGCTAACTCTCTCACTAGATGGCGTCGAGACAAATTGTCTACATTTTTAGGTGAAATACTTGAACTTGTCAAATATTAATTATTATTTTTGGTAAACTAATGTTTTTAGGACAAGATTTTTTATGCATAGCACAAAGGGTAACAATTATTTTACAAGCAATAATTGTTCGCCTGAAACACTCATCCACATTGAAAAATCTCCTGATAAAAGATACATGACGCCAACGGGACTCGAACCCGTGTCCCTTCGATTTCCGGTCGACAGCTCTGACCACTGAGCTATGGCGGCTTATCTCCTACCCGCGAAATTATTCAATATCTACTAGTGTTTCATTCAACAATTACTGCTTGTTACATTTTTCACCTGAAAACAACCAACTTTATTTTATATGAGAAAGGCATTGTAAGTGCTAACTCTCTCACTAGATGGCGTCGAGACAAATTGTCTACATTTTTAGGTGAAATACTTGAACTTGTCAAATATTAATTATTATTTTTGGTAAACTAATGTTTTTAGGACAAGATTTTTTATGCATAGCACAAAGGGTAACAATTATTTTACAAGCAATAATTGTTCGCCTGAAACACTCATCCACATTGAAAAATCTCCTGATAAAAGATACATGACGCCAACGGGACTCGAACCCGTGTCCCTTCGATTTCCGGTCGACAGCTCTGACCACTGAGCTATGGCGGCTTATCTCCTACCCGCGAAATTATTCAATATCTACTAGTGTTTCATTCAACAATTACTGCTTGTTACATTTTTCACCTGAAAACAACCAACTTTATTTTATATGAGAAAGGCATTGTAAGTGCTAACTCTCTCACTAGATGGCGTCGAGACAAATTGTCTACATTTTTAGGTGAAATACTTGAACTTGTCAAATATTAATTATTATTTTTGGTAAACTAATGTTTTTAGGACAAGATTTTTTATGCATAGCACAAAGGGTAACAATTATTTTACAAGCAATAATTGTTCGCCTGAAACACTCATCCACATTGAAAAATCTCCTGATAAAAGATATTTGACAATTTGATATTTGATAATTAATATTTGACAAGTTCAAGTATTTCACCTAAAAATGTAGACAATTTGTCTCGACGCCATCTAGTGAGAGAGTTAGCACTTACAATGCCTTTCTCATATAAAATAAAGTTGGTTGTTTTCAGGTGAAAAATGTAACAAGCAGTAATTGTTGAATGAAACACTAGTAGATATTGAATAATTTCGCGGGTAGGAGATAAGCCGCCATAGCTCAGTGGTCAGAGCTGTCGACCGGAAATCGAAGGGACACGGGTTCGAGTCCCGTTGGCGTCATGTATCTTTTATCAGGAGATTTTTCAATGTGGATGAGTGTTTCAGGCGAACAATTATTGCTTGTAAAATAATTGTTACCCTTTGTGCTATGCATAAAAAATCTTGTCCTAAAAACATTAGTTTACCAAAAATAATAATTAATATTTGACAAGTTCAAGTATTTCACCTAAAAATGTAGACAATTTGTCTCGACGCCATCTAGTGAGAGAGTTAGCACTTACAATGCCTTTCTCATATAAAATAAAGTTGGTTGTTTTCAGGTGAAAAATGTAACAAGCAGTAATTGTTGAATGAAACACTAGTAGATATTGAATAATTTCGCGGGTAGGAGATAAGCCGCCATAGCTCAGTGGTCAGAGCTGTCGACCGGAAATCGAAGGGACACGGGTTCGAGTCCCGTTGGCGTCATGTATCTTTTATCAGGAGATTTTTCAATGTGGATGAGTGTTTCAGGCGAACAATTATTGCTTGTAAAATAATTGTTACCCTTTGTGCTATGCATAAAAAATCTTGTCCTAAAAACATTAGTTTACCAAAAATAATAATTAATATTTGACAAGTTCAAGTATTTCACCTAAAAATGTAGACAATTTGTCTCGACGCCATCTAGTGAGAGAGTTAGCACTTACAATGCCTTTCTCATATAAAATAAAGTTGGTTGTTTTCAGGTGAAAAATGTAACAAGCAGTAATTGTTGAATGAAACACTAGTAGATATTGAATAATTTCGCGGGTAGGAGATAAGCCGCCATAGCTCAGTGGTCAGAGCTGTCGACCGGAAATCGAAGGGACACGGGTTCGAGTCCCGTTGGCGTCATGTATCTTTTATCAGGAGATTTTTCAATGTGGATGAGTGTTTCAGGCGAACAATTATTGCTTGTAAAATAATTGTTACCCTTTGTGCTATGCATAAAAAATCTTGTCCTAAAAACATTAGTTTACCAAAAATAATAATTAATATTTGACAAGTTCAAGTATTTCACCTAAAAATGTAGACAATTTGTCTCGACGCCATCTAGTGAGAGAGTTAGCACTTACAATGCCTTTCTCATATAAAATAAAGTTGGTTGTTTTCAGGTGAAAAATGTAACAAGCAGTAATTGTTGAATGAAACACTAGTAGATATTGAATAATTTCGCGGGTAGGAGATAAGCCGCCATAGCTCAGTGGTCAGAGCTGTCGACCGGAAATCGAAGGGACACGGGTTCGAGTCCCGTTGGCGTCATGTATCTTTTATCAGGAGATTTTTCAATGTGGATGAGTGTTTCAGGCGAACAATTATTGCTTGTAAAATAATTGTTACCCTTTGTGCTATGCATAAAAAATCTTGTCCTAAAAACATTAGTTTACCAAAAATAATAATTAATATTTGACAAGTTCAAGTATTTCACCTAAAAATGTAGACAATTTGTCTCGACGCCATCTAGTGAGAGAGTTAGCACTTACAATGCCTTTCTCATATAAAATAAAGTTGGTTGTTTTCAGGTGAAAAATGTAACAAGCAGTAATTGTTGAATGAAACACTAGTAGATATTGAATAATTTCGCGGGTAGGAGATAAGCCGCCATAGCTCAGTGGTCAGAGCTGTCGACCGGAAATCGAAGGGACACGGGTTCGAGTCCCGTTGGCGTCATGTATCTTTTATCAGGAGATTTTTCAATGTGGATGAGTGTTTCAGGCGAACAATTATTGCTTGTAAAATAATTGTTACCCTTTGTGCTATGCATAAAAAATCTTGTCCTAAAAACATTAGTTTACCAAAAATAATAATTAATATTTGACAAGTTCAAGTATTTCACCTAAAAATGTAGACAATTTGTCTCGACGCCATCTAGTGAGAGAGTTAGCACTTACAATGCCTTTCTCATATAAAATAAAGTTGGTTGTTTTCAGGTGAAAAATGTAACAAGCAGTAATTGTTGAATGAAACACTAGTAGATATTGAATAATTTCGCGGGTAGGAGATAAGCCGCCATAGCTCAGTGGTCAGAGCTGTCGACCGGAAATCGAAGGGACACGGGTTCGAGTCCCGTTGGCGTCATGTATCTTTTATCAGGAGATTTTTCAATGTGGATGAGTGTTTCAGGCGAACAATTATTGCTTGTAAAATAAGTTTTTATTGTTATTCCATATTGACGACATGTTTTTTAAAAATTAATCTTACGGTACATCTTTTTAATAGGAATTAGATTATCACACCCAATGTCGCTTACATTGATTGTAGATCGAACCGAATAAAAACATTGTTATTATTTTTCTAGAAAACAAATTTGTGTTACATTTTGACAACCTTTATCTAATTCTTAGATATCAGATTACTCAAAGGTGAATAGCTATTTCCCGGCGTGTTCTGAGATTCGGGGGAACAGGTGAAGCGCTATTCAAAAACCGGAAGTCTATAAGAATATAGCCGAGGCCGAAAAATTTGTAGAAAAAATAGCGTGTGGGAGGACTGACTCATTTCTCCGTCATTATTTCCTAGACCTGGTCCACGTGGGAACAACACTGCCGACTAAGTTACACGTGGAAAAGTGTCTTCTATCAAGATGGAATATTAAACGAGACGAACCAAATGGTATAGCTTTTTTTCAAAATGCGTAAATTTTACTGTCGACGATTTCAACAATCCACCTGAGATACATTACCTTCGAATAATGGAGAGAAACAACTCACAAGTTTATTTCGTTAAAGCAGTTTAAAAGCGATTGCAACAAACTTTTGCTAAAGTGCCCATACATTTCTTAAACGTTTTGCAGTTAACGGTACACCCACACACTAAAATGTTGGTAATCAAAATGGACAACTGAGTTAAAAGATACCTTGTGGCTCCAAAGTGACAAGACGAATAAATGAGATGGGATTTTTGGTTGATGTGCCCTACTTTTTACTGTGTTTTTTTGGAGTTGATGAAACCCATGGATTTGAGTTTTCGTGTGGGCGAGGAGACATTGATAGTCGCTTCTGAGCTGGCGCCACATGGAAATATTAGCATAGCATCTGGGAATTGACGCGTGGAATAATGACAACAGCCATCGAGGACACAACTGAATCACGTGAAGAATTCTCAGAATCTCTGCTTGTAGGATATGAAAGTCTTTGAATAATCACCTGAAACAAGCGCTCGAGGGATTTTAAAAGGCATGATTCTTTATTGAAACGTCAGCCGCGATCTCTAAGAATAGGCATTACATAGTAAGACAAAAAGAAGAAACACAGAATGTAAAATGAGAAGTAAAAGTATGAGATTATTTCGACGAAAACTCGAAATTTAAACGCTTACATCATCTAGCGAGAAAAGTCTCTAGACCCACCGCTATGATTTGAAAGATAAATACAGAAGCCTGCAAATTGGCTGATAAACACACAAAGTTAATCAGGCGCAGAAGACTCATTAGAGGAGTTTCTGGACAGTGACCAGTAAACTAACAAGGGAACCAAGTAAAAAAACAAATAATACTAAAAACCTTGGGAATAAAAAGAAGAACTTACATGAAAATTGTAATCCAAGATTAGAATAATTAAGAAACAGACAAAAACTTCACACAGTGATGACTCGAAAGAAAGATTTACATGTAGGACAAGCAAATCGTGTACCGTTCAACGCAGAAATAAATATGTTATAAAAGATTTTTAAAAAGCTGTGACAAAAAAACATTTTCCGCAACACAGCCGACTAGAAAATGAAATCCATTTATCAGTCTGCTATGTTTTCACGTGGCACCACGTACCGTGACAAATCGGCGTGTTTGGCTTATATTCGAACAATGCTCGCGTACTGCATGGACATGACAGCGTGACGTAATTGCCTAAACGCTAATGTCCCATCTGAACCGGGTAAGATGTAGGTAGGAAGGATCAGCGCCTCGATGCAGGGACTAATTGCACGTGAACCGCGACTCCGATTGGAACATCAGCTTTGCCCGCGGGAGGTGAACAATGGCTCGTTACGGCGGGGATCCGCCGCATCTGGGTCAGCTGATAGCAAGCGAAGATTAATCCAAGTCCAAACGGTCTCTTTGCTTTGTTCCGTAATTGCAGCACGAGGAACGCTTTGATAGGGCAACAATTAGTCACTACCGATATTTATAGCACTCCCCGTTCCTCATCTTACAATGTTCCAACAGCCTGGAAACAATGAGACTATGGAATCTCATTTGTTACGTTGTAGGAAATAGGGGATGGAAAGTTCAAGACCGTTTTAGATCTTTAGGTCAACTGAAGACATTTCAAGCGACGATTTGATTCTTAATGGTGTTCTCTCATAGACAGTAGGTAACTTCTACTGCGAAAAATTACGAAACAAGATTGTATCATCTTCATTTGGTTGAATAAGTAATTAGCGTAATTTAAAATCGAAATGAGACGCGTTTTGACCATGTTTAGAGTTTCAGGTAGTATCATTTTCTAAGCTGACGTAAATGTTATCGAGGTGTCCTGCGGCCAAAGTGTTATTGCCATAAACCAAACGCAATGAATGCAATCACACCGCAATAACATGCCCGTTAATTGTTGCAATGAGCTAAGCAGTGAGTCCGCAATATGGTCAGGCGACCATTTTAAGTCATCGTGTGTTAATACTGTTAATGACCACTTTCCCTAATAGTCCCCGCTGCCAATGGGCAATAAACTGTATGAAAAATAACGTATAAAACGTACAATCAGCGTGGGTTTGACACATTTAGCGGCCGAAGGGGCCTCACATACTTATTTATTGTTTATCAAACCATTTCCAAAACCCGGCATGTCCATTTTGGCGACCGCGACGGCGTAGAAGAATAATGTGGGATGGCATCCCACGGCAATGCCCAAGAAAGGAATTATAACAATAATTATTGGTATCGAGAAACAAGACGGTCCCATTCTCTGTGTGCCTAGAGCGTTTGGAGACTGCGACTCGCGGCTGTTGACAGCCGATGGAGAAAGGCAGATTAGATGTCGCTAATGTTTCGAGGCGTTATCAACCGTACCATGGGAAGTAGGATGCAATGGGATATCCAACACGGTGAATAAGTAGGTACCCACAATAAATTAGTGTTACCTACAGTTAAAACCGTATCAAGATGTTATTCGAGAAAATAAGTACACAATGCCATATCAAATAAAGTAGAAAATCTTCAGCAGCAGAAACTCTAGACGCATTAAAGATGCACAGCACTTTCTTTCTGGAATTTCTAGATCAACCCGGAAAACATAATTTCGGTTTAGAAATTCTTCTTCTTCGTATGGTGGACGATAGTTGATGAAGGTCAAAGTGGAATCCTGGAGATATTCAGCCAGTCGACGGCATCGGGAGTCACTTGGTTCATAACAGATGTGCCTCCGGGAAACTGATGACGGAACATTCTTCTAAGATGTGTTCTGTTGTTTGAATACGTCCCCATTAGCACAGATCAGAATCCTTTGGGCTCTGAGAAATGAGCGTGTAGTAACTGTAGATAACATATTTTGTTCCACATTTTTCAATAAGTAAAAGAAGTGTTCGAAACTCTGAATAAGTTGGGTAATAACTACAACAGTAAATATATAATGTATTATCTCATATAACATTTTCCTCTACAGGCTGCCTCGATTCGTTCCGTTCATCACAACCCGGCATGAATCAGCTACCAGGGGCGAAGGACATGATAAGGCCCTGTCACCGCCAAGTGGCGTGGCTCGGATCTGTCTGGAATGCGGGGATTCCCGCCCACAACAGACAAAGCGAAAGATGCCCGGGGAGGCGCGGCGTAAAGGAAATTTTATCTGTTTTGAGTCTTGCGCGTAGTAAAAGCAGGCAAGGATAGCATCAACAGAAACAATAATTGCTTAGGAAATATCGATTTCGGTAAGTAAATATTTTATTTGTGCAATGAGGTTTTCTTTGGGGCCTGCGTCATTTTGGGGATGTCTTAAAAGAAAGAAGTGAATCTGATGAGGCCCGAGTTGGAACCTACACGTTATAAAGGGGCCGGTAAATCATCACACCCGGGTTATTGGGCACAAAACAACCAATTTTCATGCAGCAAACGTCGTCTGTGTACAAATGTTGGGCACGTGTCTGATATATGTACCCGAACATCCCAATTCCGAATCAATGACGCTTAACACTTACAGCTAACAGAAACAAATATGCAATTTTCTTTACCCGTTGACATACAATAGGTCCCTTGTTTTAAAAGATGAGCCTTCTGCAAGTTATCAATGAAACCGGTTCACTGTTTACATTTAAATAATCTAAAGATATTACGAATTAATCGCTTCGATAAGGTTGAGATCCATTTGGTTGTCTAAGAAAAGATCGTAGTATAAAAATAAGATAACAAAGATTTACTAACAAACAGATGTGTATTATACTTTTAATGTTTCCTTAGGTTTACCATCATACTGCGTCTCACAAACTAAGTTCCTCGACTAATAATATAATTTAAAAGTAGTGTCGTACGTATCCAAGCGGATAAAATTCGTTGATTCGATTACTTAGAAATGGATACCTCTCCGTGATGTCCATAGCTAATCAAATGCTAGATGGTTTTGATTTCATCGAGCCGTTTCGCATAACAAGTTATTCAGAGCAAACCAAACAACAAAAACATAATGTCACGGTGCTCAGTCTACTTTCATGGCAGAATATTAGATACGCTGACGTTTTTATCACCGTGATCACGCAAGATCAATCGAACACGGCCATTATATTAATTAAATTTGCCCGATTGCACCATCGTAACACGTGAGATGCACTTATGCCGTAATCGTAACCTGAGCGGATGTTCGCAAACAATGGCTCTTTGTGCCTTATTGGATTGAGAAATAACCTGCACTTTTATAAATGTGATTGCATATTTAAGGCTATCGATAAACGCTTGGCCACAAATAATGCCGAGAAATAAATCAGCAGTATGGTACTTATCCACAGGGTAGTTAAACCGTAGCAAGAACAAACAACTCCTATGTCAACGTTAATAAATGTACAATAAATTAAAGGTGTAATTTTAAATACTTTGATTAAAAAACCAGCCAAAGTCAATATTTTAGAGTTGAATACATATGTACACTAGGTCTAGATAAAGGGTTAGACTCAGTGTAAAGATTACTGGATAGAACGGAATGAATGGTACCAATCGAAGCAGATAAAATGAAACCGCAAAGCTAGGAATGAATACGCAATACATATAGATTCACTGTCTGTAACAAGCAGAGACTAGATCTTGTATTTCAAAATAATAATTACCGTATTTAAATGAGAATTCGTATTTGGTCAGGTGCGGTATATTTATATTGGCTTATCGAAACCATTAAAGCCTTAAAGTGACGGCTAATCATCGGATAAGTATGCTAATTCAGAAGGCCATACGCACGACACGCTTTAATGGAAAATCTTGGTTCGTAATGAGTAATGATATATATTTTTTTGTGATGGTTTATTACTATGTCAAGAATAAACTGTCGCGAATTGTGATTATATACCCACCTCCAACAAATATATCTTGTTCATAATATCAGGAGCCAAAAAGCTACCGGCATATTTTTTTAAGCCGAACTGTCTCAAAAAAAATATCTTTATTGTTGCCACACAAAATAAGTCACCATTGCTGGGGTGCTTTTTCTCTTCCATTAGTTTAAGGAATTTATTACAGTAAACTAACTAAGGAAATGAATGCCCAAACGAAATTATATTAACTTTTACTGGGCGTATAACACAACAAAAGGAAATTCGCAGGTTAATTTGCATTGAGAGATCTAACCATGCTGCATACTTAGAAGACATGGAAAAGATCGGTCCAAATTTGCATTTCAGAAAACAAAGATACCTTCAATCAGGCCATTAGCACGAGATGGAAATCGGTGTTAGGCAAGGAACAGAGTGGGTGTAGGTCCTATTAGCACATTTGTCCTTCGAGGAATTTGAACAAAAACAAGTTTAATTAATTGTGAAGGTAAATGTTCTGGAATATTCCCGGTCTCTTTTACAATTTTGTTGAGCTTAATTTTATTTTACTTAAAAAAATGAGAATAAGAACTTGTTTAAAAAAATATATATATTTTAGTCGACTTTGTTTGGTATTACATATAATTCCTTCATTGGTGATTTTTCAAGACGATATGTTTTAGGTTTCTGTTGTACTCTGGGTTTTCTCTCAAACTATCTTTTTAAATAAAACTCCGGTTCAACAAAACACTTGGACTTTCAGTGTGTTAGATTGACAATGGGCTCTGATATCTTATTTAGGTGATAGGAATAATGTGGACCACATGACATGTTAGGCGTATAATATAAATACATATATGAATTATGTATATATTGTTTTTATTTACTTTAATTTTGTCTTATCTACGTAATTTGTTACCGACCTTGAGGTTCCCACCTTATTTATTACATACTCGGTCTCTTCAATATAGACAACTAGACGCCATCTATGGATAACCTAATAGAATAATATATAGTGCCATCTATGGGTGATCTCTTACACTAATATCAAGGATAATGCAGTAAATATGTTAATACCCTAAACGATTGTTTCAGAAAAATTTATTTATAAAAGATCATTATTTGATGTGCCATTAAATCTTACGAAATTATTACCATCTTAGGATCTGTGTTATTTATAAAATCTTCAATCATTCAGGATTTGGGTGTATTATTAAAGGATGATAAAAGAAGACACATAATTACAAATCTCCAAATAAGCAACAACATATTTGAATAAAGATGTTTCACTTTGACATTGAATAGAGATTAAAGTCAGATTATTGTGTTTAGATTTTATTGAACCTAGTCAGAAAAGTGCGTAAATTGACCATTGAAGAGCAAATACATTAACGACTTGGAGTTCATAGTTATGCCACCAGTAGAAAACTATTCTAGAAGACGGTAATTTAAAATATATTGCAAGACAAAGGACATCAAAAAGCTTATAATATAGAGTCTCGTTAAATACAATTTCAATGTTTTGTTAATAATTAATTACATATGCTAACAGTACATAAAGATAGATTGTCGAAAAGCATATTCGTTCATAATTCTCATAATGAGATTATTCAAATTTTGAGTTTCAAGGTGTTGAAACACAAAAGATAAATGACGCACATATTTCAATTTAATCCATTAAAAATATAAGTAATTCACGTAATCTAAATTATGCTTATAATACTGATTAATCACCGCGAGACGTAACACGGCATTGTTACAAAATAATAATATTCAAAACACAAATCTGATCTAAAGCCCATTGACGGCGTGATAATTGATAATCGAATATCACACGCGATTCTGATTTATATCATGTGAAACAACGTGTTAGGATTATCGTGAAACGTACTTATGGTCCTGCCACTGAGAGCGCCATTGTAGGTTGTAGCGTCTCTTTCGCTTGCATGGGTCATAATTGTGAGAAAGAGGGAGATGTAGGAACGCTATAATCCATTATGTTTTTAATGCTACACATTTGTTCTTAAATCAGATCATTTAAATAACAATATTGACCTTAAAGATTACAAGTAGTGAGCCGTGTTGATATGACGGGTCTTTCGTGATCGATTCGTCACATCGATTATGTAGGTATGTCATAGCTAAAATGCTCGCTTTTCATAATAACATGCGAAACAATCATAAGTACTACCTTGGGGCCGGCAATGCGTCAGTCTGTTGTTAGGCGTTATTTAAGGAGTGGACGCCACTGAGTTTCAATCCGTTTCCACTCTTATAGAAATCCTTTGACAACGTAATACATTATAAAAAATTTGTAAATAGATTTAAAAAAATTACTGAAATAATATGAATTATAGATGTAAAACCACTCGCATCAGAATGAACTCCATTTTCAGGTTGCATCAAATTATTGGAAATAGTTATTTATTAAAAGCGACTCATTGAAGGGATTCCTGGTATGCCTATTGGTAGTGCCAAATAAGAATGCATTGCTAGAGATTTCTTCAAACCCAAGGAAACCCGCTACACGTCCCCTAGCAAACACCAGGAAATTTGAGAAATGGAAATAATTCCTTCTTCTAAGTGCACTAAGTGTATCTAACATTCCAATACCTAGACACTACTAGACAAGATGGCCGCCGAACTACTTCAAACACAATTATTAATTTCTTACATGGTGGAGGTTTATTTATTTACCCAACTTCTTATTCCTACATAATAACAACATAGCAGCCAAATATTAAAGATTAGAAGAAAAAGAGAAAAAGAAAAGAAATGTACGAATTTGAAAAGCTATTGTACATTATAACACGAAGCGCTAGAAGAATAACAATTCACAGTAAGCCCGTCGTCCCATGGGTCGGTAAGGTTAAGGAAACGGTAAGCAATTGACAAACCGTAAGACCCTGTACAGAAAAGTCCCACAATGGCTTGGTTACTAACCGTAGCGAACTTTACTTTTCTGCGCAAGGTCTTACAACACTCGGTTTATGTCGTTTCCTTACCGGACCGTGGGACAGCGGACAAAGAGTAAAATTACCGTGAGATCGTTCTATCGCATAGCACAAAATGCAGTATTTTATCGATTAATTCAACGTTGGGTCAAAACATCACCCGTTGACGAAATACGCACGGTGAATTATCGGCAATTAGAATCGAGGTTAATTAACTAAAGCTCTCTGATGACGATTGATGGCTCTTCTCAAATTTGTTCTAATTGTTTAATTGGAAATCGACCCTGGCAGCACTGCGAGCCTGGGAATTACAACTTTTTACCAAAATAATGTATCAAAAGAAATATCGTCCATACAATGATATCATTGCTGGATTCCTATGGCCAGTTGTTCAAAAAAACTTGAACAATTCATAAGATGTCCTACTTAATAATTCATATTATTCAAGATCTGTTATTGTTTCACAAAAATTGAATAATAACAAAACTTGAATGGAACATTCGCAGAACTTTCATACTATCTTTGAAATTTGATGAATTGTTCAAGTTCTGTGAAACCGCTGGCTCTAAGTTTAAAAAAAAATGTTTTAGCTGTAAATGCGTCCTCAAGTGTATTAGTATAGAATTTAATTTGAAAAAACATTTTGACCCACAGAAGTGTTTTTTTTTTAAATTTAGAGGCGGTAGTCAGTTGTTATTATTTTATAAATGATCAAAAGATAAGTTTTCGTGGCAATTATTATGAAGATTAATTTATTAAATTTACTGTATTTATTAAATTTACTGTATGTATTATATTAAGTATATAGTTGTATAAAAAAATATTTAAGTGTTAAAAAAATATTGAGATAATGAGAAATGTTTTCGTGGTTATGAACAAAGTTTTCGTTTTATTTCAATACTAAATGTTTATTTTTCTGCCTTTTTTAAGAGGTGGATATAAAGATATCCTCGCTTGGATCTCCCGTGCAGAAGATTTACGTGGAATAATTATTCAGATTGAAAAAAAAAGATTGTATACATTTTTTTCTTATATTTTTAATACAAATGGATATTTCTATTTATATGTTGGTACGTACAAACAGACTATCTGCTCTTTAGGTAAAAATAAAACACGACTACATTACATAATGCTTTACTATTAGGTTCTTGTTGATTGGAGAAATAAACCTGACAGATTAAACCCGCATTTCTATTCCGAAGATCATAAAAGCAATATTCTTAGAATCAAATCGTATTACAAAAAAAAACCTTACTTCCTCTGTTAAAATAGCAGCACACAACAGCATTAGGTAGGCGACACATTACGATATGCCCATTATGGCTTTGCATATTTCAGCATATCGCTCGCCATACACTACTAATTGGAATGTATGGCGAGCTTTATGGATGTACAGGGTTTTCCAATAAGAGGTGTTATTTTGACATTCAATCGTAAAAGATCAATGGTTTCGTTGCTTGTGTGGCACGTAGCGCCGTCTTGTTGAAAGTAAACGTTGTCCAGATCAATACCATCCAATTTCGGCCATAAAAAATCATTAATCATCTCTCGATAGCGCAATCCATTCACCGTAACTGTTGCTTCAGCCTCATTTTCGAAAAAGTAAGGTCCAATGACTCCGACGGACCATAAACCGTACCAAACAGTCACACGTTGAGGATAGAGAGGCTTTTCAACAATAACTCTTGGGTTTTCCGAGCCCCAGATGCGACAATTTTGCTTGTTGACGAAGCCACCGAGGTGGAAATGGGCCTCATCACTCAAGATGATTTGCATTTGATTCACTCGAGTGAATTTTAATAATTTCAATGCGTTGTTGAAGCGTGTATCATTCCATTTTTATTAATGGCGTAGTTTCTACTTGTCAAATGTCAAAACAAGACAGCTTCAAAAGTAACATCTAGCGAAATAGCGGGCTATTCAAAATAACACCTCTTATTGGAAAACCTGTATGTGCTGAAATAGACCAAGCCACGAAAATATGGCGCGCTTATAGCGTGGTCTGTCACAGGCAGTATGCTCCAAACAGCGGCACACATACAATGAAGTGTTTGTTTTCGTTATCGGCAAATCTGAATCTGCCGTCAACTGTCTCCAGTAGCCAGTATCGCCGTGTCACCGGTATAGTAGCTAGGGGGACTTTTCTAATAATACGAGTTGCGTGGTGACCCCCGCACGTGCCGCCACTGTACGGAATAGCAACGCTTGGAGTTAATTTTACAATAAGAGGGGATATTATGAGCAAGAGTATTGGCCCCTTGCCATCGCTAAGATGAGCTCGGTGCACAGCTTATTATTTTATGAAACTTGTATCAAGAATTATTATGCAGTCTTCACATTAATTTGTCTTGGAGAAGTACAAATTATGGGTGTTTTTGGATTTCGGTCTATATTTCTACAGGATAGATTTTCATTTTTTAGTCCTACATATGAATTCTATGTTAGAAGCAACAATTAGAATATATATTTAAATGGAGAACAAGCTTGGATGGTTAACTCTGGCTTCTTTTATATTCACCTATGGTGTCAATGTCGTGCCTTGGAACCAGTAGACGTTCAGTGATAACAGTGATGATTAACTTTAAAGACCGGACTAGTATCCAAAGAAATAAGGGAAGCGCTTTCGATAGATATGCAGACTGTGAAGAAGGCATCTGGGAGGACAGGGTTGCAGAATCAGGAGACATCGCCAAACACCCGATGACAAACAACAACCCTGGTGAACTTAGTACAGATTTACTCAACTATGTGGAGTCAAACGAATAAAGTGAAACATGGACAATAGTACAACGGGGCTACGTCTTGAGAGCATATGAACCATGCAGACCATTTCCGTATCAAAAATATTCCATTAAATACTAATCAATTCACTCTACACCACGTTAACATCGCAATAATTCACCGTGAAACATTATTTTTCTCACCTGTAGCGATCGACAAAAAATGAATTATATTAACGCAAGACACAGTTTTTACTGAATCACAACCACACCTTGCTGAATAATTCAAGTGTTCGCATGTGTGAAATGTAAACACGAAGCCCGTACGTATTTCTGTACTCCGGGTAATGTAGTGTTAACAAGAGAGGGTTCCCAGTCAACCAAGCGTTTCCAACCTTCGGAAATGAATAATGATAATATCATCTGCTGTTAGCCGGTCGGCAAAGTGTTACGTGAATTTACAAAACAATAATTGTTACACAATGTAATATGCGTAAGAAATACACAACAAATCGAGCAAAGTTGTGTGTGAACGAAATTAAATCAATCGATCAAGTGTTTAAACGGGAATGTAAAAACGCGTGATGACATGATGTGCATTAATAATAATAATAATTGGATAATTTGTAGAGCGCCGTTTTTGTGAAAAATCACCTCAAGGGCGCTGTACAATTTATTTCATAGGATCTACATTTGTTATTTTGTGCATGGCAAACACTTATTACAGTATTTGCTACCGTTAAATTAATTATGATATATACATTTACTGATTTTCTCAAAGTTTATCAAATTTAACAGAATTGAAAAAAAACACTGGTGATGAAATGATTTTAATTTCGAAATTACGATTATTTTATAAAATCAATTAAAGTTAATTAAGTTAGTAGCTATCTACAAATAGCTCAATGAGAGGAAAATTAATGATAGGAAAAAGCTCTGTGAGCTCTGGCGTCATGCGCAGCTCTATTCTGTCAAGAGTTACGGAATTGCGCCAACGCTCAGCTAAAAGAAAAAGTGTGTAATTCTCCAATTCCTCAGCAAATAAAAACTAAGACATACACTAAGCCGTCGCTATGTTTTGAATGGTAAAAGCGGCCGTTAAATTCCTTCAGTTATTTAAATGTTTTCCCCTGTAACAGCTAAAATACATTGTAACAGATTTTAATCTCAAACAGTTATGTCGCCAAGAAGCTGTTTTAATTAATTAAGCCAAAATTAGACTTATGCGGCCATCGGCTGACAACTTTATGGCTGGGGCCATTTATTACTTCCTTGAGCCGAGTTCCCACTGAAAATAATCCAGACTTAACACGAACGCCGCACTACGGGGAGAATAACACGATCAAAATATTTAAATATTCCATGCCCCAGCTATAAAATTTATTAAGTTTTGGACACGGAGATGATCAGCGAGAGATGTTTAGAAATTTAGACCGAAGAGACGGAATGGGATAAAAAGTAATCTCGGGGAAATGTATTTATTTCGGGTAGGGCGTAGTGAAATGGTATTAACTCTTATGAAAGGCATTTAAAATGAGGAATCGTGTCTAAATGTATTTTATGTGACATTTTAAGATGTCGATATTAGAGAAGGTGGTTTAACATGACGTAACGTATTTTTATTTCAAAACCTCTTCCTCTGCCGATTTAACTGGGTACCTACACACCTATATACGTAGGTAATCGTCTCAAGTTATTTCAGGCATTTTCAAAAGCTGTTTTGAATACTACGTTTAGAACGACATAATTAATAAAACGAGTAATAGTCTGTCTTCGTGAGTCAATCAAACATTTTCTTTGAAAGCAATTTTGACAGAAAACTGACCAGTGTATGATGAATTTTACACGTATCTATCTAACCTTAATAGATTTTTAATAAACATTTTTCTAAAAGACTTCAAACAAGTCGATGTCTATGTTTATTATATTACACATGAATGTAATTGCACCGATTTATAAATTTAATACTTCTGAATTAAAAGGTAGCCCATTCACAATTAGTAACAGCTGCAAATTTTAAAAGAGCAATATATTTTAAAGAGATTTTATAACCAGTGGCAGCTCGTGACTTTTGGGTGTACTAGAGTGCTGATATTACAAACAATGGCATTAATGGGTTCCATGATAACTCATCAAAATGACAATTCAACACACCTTTAAAAGGTGATATAAAGTAATTAAAAGCAATGAAACAAAAACTAGGTTAAATAGTTACATATGTAACCTATTTAACCTAGATTTTTTTATCACTTTTCATAAATTTTTATAGGTGTGTTGAATTGTCATTTTGATGAGTTATCCGGTCACCGATACTAATGGATCTTTCACATTATATACCTACCTAGTTGGTACATTGGATACATTTTTTATGTTATTTTACTTTTATATAAATGTGAGTACGTAGATATTGAAAGATTATTTCTGTTAGCATTCAAAGCAGGTAAATATTTAGATTTTTGAAAATCTGAATTAGCCATTTTGTAGACACCTACATAGAGAATAAGAAAGAATAAATAAATAAAATAATACACTTTTTGGGGAAGATATTTCTCTTTGTGAAAACGCTCCTCTTGTTAAGTCGCTCAAATTTAAGCTTTTTAAGGGCAAATACACAGCAAATACTTACTATTATACTACTTTATGTAAAAAAATTAATTTTTCGTCATAAACTAATATAAGTAATAATCTATATTCTCCGATGACGACTACATGTCACGTATTTACAAATAATTTTATTGCGAAAACAACCAATCGCGCCCATCAAAGGACGGGTTTTAAGTAATAATAATGCATAATATTACATATATAATAATTAATGATAATAACTTGAGACAATAATAGCTAAAGACATTGACAGTCAATAATTATTATTAAAAGATATTAATTCTACACAGGGATGGGCCCGGGATAAAAAAAAAACATTCCCAAAGGCGCCGGAAGTGATCCGAGGGAGTGTCAGTTAAGTGGCAATTCCGGAAATAGACTAATAATAATGCGGAAGACGAAAGTCTCCTCCGCGCTTGACTGGCTTAAAAGGTTACTGGATGATAGGTTTCGGTCACACATCACGATCCTTCTTCAGCTCTAACTGCACTCCGGGGCGTACATAAACTATCGTGTTTATGACGGTATCATCATTTTCCGCTCTTTTGATTTGTGAATCGTGAGGCTACGGGTTAAGTTATTGTCACATCAAAGCAAACATAATTTGTATAAATGTGTTTTGATTGAAAAGTTAGATCGATCTTACAAAAAGAACCGGGGAACGTTTAGAAGGCGCAAGACAACCATTCATAATGCAAATGTTTCTACTTGAGATAGCTTTAGACCTGTTTGGTAACGAAATCTGAAATCAGATGAGAAAGTTGGGACTCTTGAGCGAAATTAGCGTGCCTCACAGGCGTCCCACTGTAAGCGGTTTGTGACATCTTTCTCATACACGGTGTATAACAGACAGGTTACAACCAGTGGCGGCTCCTGACTTTTGAGTGTGATAATAGTGTTAAGTTTGAAAAATTCGACATTATTGATATTGTTTGGTCCAAAATTATTTTTTTCGAAAATTCGATTTTTTGTATGAAAATTTTCAGGACATTCAGTTTGGCGGATTTCCTTAAAATCCTCGTTTTCGGATACAACATAACCAGTAATGCCATTATATTAGCACTCTAGTACACCCAAAGGTTATTAATAGGTTACTGGTTACAACTGACTTCTAGTCGGCAGGACCATACACAACACCTCGATATCAATCGAGTGATTTGACAATAACTCTCACAGAAACGAGCCTGAAATATTATGAAGTATAAATATAATTATTAATATACCGGTGGAAATTGCCTCTATGATCGTTATTACCAACAATTAAGTGTGATTCCGATTGTTATCTAGGCTTGGAAATGATCATAAGGTAAATTGTTAAAACACGTGTCACGGTAGAAAAAAACTGAAATATACAGTTAATGTCAACCAACAACTGAAACATAGGTGTTAATTTGAGGAAACGGTATTATAATAAATGATCATATTGAATAACACATTATATCAACAAATTCAATAATGGAAATATTATTTTGCAGTGGGGCATAGAACGGGTTAATCTCTCTCTATATATAATAACAGTTCGCTAAAATTAAAATGGTGGCATAGCGAATCTATCAATAAGCTAAAAAACATTTATAATCATAACAAATTATCGACCGAAGATGACTTTCGGCTTTCTCCAGCGTATTGGCGAATGCTGACAACATTGCTCGCATTTACGAAGATTTTCAGCTTCTTTAAAATATCAAGAAGAATTTTTAATAATAACAATGATTTGTCAATTCGTATTGCACCATTTTGTGAAAAACTTTTCTGGAAATTATGACAGAGCACAAAAGTCTCCCGTCTGAATGCGGTCTTTCAGTTTACAATAATTTATTTACAACTTGAAGGTAGCAACAACCGGCTAGATGCAGCAGAAATAAGACGAGTGGCATAGAGGTCGAACAGGATCCAAGGAACTGGAATATGTAAGTCTCGTGCCAAACCTGATACTACGAGAATATTATGTCCAGATCAATATTATTGTTTTGAATTCATTACGGTATGAAAACTATTATAATAAAAACAGACATTTGAATGGAAAACATTACTTCAATAACAATTGCAGAATTACTTTGTGGCGTTATTTTAAATTAAATGAAAATAACCAACTTTTTTCACGCCATTATTTTAAATAAAAAAACATCGACATGTTTCAAAAGTAAAGGTTTCTATTAAATTATCGCTTGTATCGACTGATGCCAGTGATATCTCACATCGGACAATGATCCGATTTGCGTGGCCTATACTTCGAACGTCAAAGCTGGCTCTATCAATATACCCCAATGTCAAAAAATGCCCAAAAGACGCTTTTGAATCTTCGACGAAAGTTAGTGGTAAGGTTGTAACATCAGTAAGGTTACGAATGGCTGTCAGTAAGAGCTATTAATAAAGAATGACGGAAACTGCACACACAATAATGTGTGACGGATGAAGGTTGTAGGTCGCCGGTCATTAGACGTCAGGTTAATACAAGATGAGACTTGTGATCCTTACTCATCTGCTCATCTCATAGCTTAGAGAGATGCTGAGCGATCGTGGAAGGTATTAAAACATAATAAAACATGGGCGTATAGCCCGACACTGCGTTTCTATAATTTATTACAGTTTTTTCTTCTATTTATTAATGCACTTTTAGTAGCGTAAGTCAAACAACGTCATTGTTTTAGCTGCATCCGAGTGGCTCAGCTCTCCACTCAATGAGCGATGCATATGATGCGGTGATCACCCTGAACGACGATCCTTTAATTTAATTTATTTTATGTTATCATTACCTACCTATTATGTTTTTAATTTTCTTTTCTTGAAATGTCATGCATAGCAGTAATTTTATATATCTTACATATGGTAGACAGGTATTTCAGCATCTACCCAGTCCTTCTTAGTTAAAAAATTAAATAATATATAAATTATTAGGTGGCAATTTCTTCCAACCAGCCAAGATTTTAGCAGGAATAAAAGTACATAAAGTAGCTTTTTCAGCTTGGTGTGACTCAAAGATATTAGAAGAACGAGATATGCTATGTTGGCCGCCGGACCGTAGCCGGAGTACTAACTAATTAGGGTACTTTGAACGGTATCGGGACGTGTACGCACAGAAAACTGTTCTATGTATTAGTGCGGATACCTTAGCGATGCCTTAGCGTAAGCGAAGGTGTGCAGTAGTATTGGTGAACAAAACCGGCGACACTCGGCAAAACAATTCCACTCAGTACGAACTGCGCATAGCACATCTCGTTCTTCTAATATCTTTGGTGTGACTGTTATGAATATATAAATGTTTTTAAGGAAATGGTAAAAACATTAATGAACAGATTAAAATAAATTAATGCAATAAATTATAAATGAACGTCTTTAGGTGACATATTGATTAAATGCGTAATTAAAACATAGCATAATCAAAATGTTGAAAACTGTATTCGTGGTGGAATGTGGATATGATAACATACCAGTCTAAAGATGCCCGTAGCAGGGTGAAAGCATTCCGGTCGCAGGAAAAATGTGTAGTTTTATTAATATGTTGTAATTAAATTTTGATGTGATAACACACAAGAGTACAGACTGTTCGGAGAAAGTGAAATTATAGCATATCCCATTTAGGAAATCTTGTGAATTTGTTGGAAGTGGTAGAGAAAAGTTTCGCTATTCAAATCTTGTTACTAAACATAGCTAAAGAAATGTTACCATTGTAAGTGGTGATTCTATAAAGGTCATAATATTGTACAATACAGTTCCGTGAATGACGAAATCACAACTGTATTAAGTCCACAACTTAAAAAATTGTAATTAAACAACAGTAAACGTGAAAATAGTGATTCAATCTAACAACAGTAGATAGTTGCCTTTGTCATCTTCACATCTGGGAATGAAATCAAAGCCTTCCAATGCCATTCTAATTACAAAATCATCCCCTCACCAATTCATTCTAGTAATCAGTCCTCCATCATATAACAAACTAGAATTTCCGCGTGTAACGACGGTAGTATAGTATTCAAGTACTAGCAGATTATTCATAATTCGCAATGTAGGAATGTTGGGCTTTCTTTAAAAACTCTTTGATTTGTGAGACGACAGTGGGGTTTTGGATAGCCCATAGATTTAGCAATGACTCAATTGTTATAATGCGAGCAGCGTAAGTCGTGTCATGTCATGAGAATATAAACGGATATGAGTGTGCAGTGTGTGTGGTCACGACCCGAGCGTTCGTGGTGGTAGATACTGAGAACGCAGAAAAAAGGGAAAATTTTCATTACTACTAACATCGCATCATTGCGATTGTACGAGTATTGCCATCACTAGGATTTTGCGAAGAAATTATTCCACTTATTTGAAGTTGAGTTTTTGGAATACATGGATAAGAATGTGAGTTTAGCGTCGCGTAATTTTAGACGCCTGCTAGGTATAGCTACCTATTGCGTGCGGTCAATTTTTGTTTAAATATCTCCGTCATCAGATGATATTATTGTTCTGATAATATTATTACCTTAATGACTGTACAGTTTAGGATTGTTGTAAACGGATGTGGCGCCCTCTCTTATTTTCAAAAAGAACCGTTGATGTTTTCAAACATCAAACGGCATCAGCGGGTTTTTATCTGCTATTATAGAGATTTATTTGCGTGTCAAATAAAATTTAAAGAATGAGGCATATTATTCGACAAACTCAAAGAAACAGATTCGTAATACGCAGACTGCATATTTATACACCAAAAATTCTAATATATTCTGATTTAATTACGTTCTTTCGCTATTTTTCTCGAATATACCATGGTTGAACCCAGTTTGACTTGTCATGTGGTCCGCGAATGTGGACCGTGAGATAAGTACAAGTATTTATGAGATCTGCAACGAAAGAAATTTCTTATTTTAAAAAAAATATATTATCGCTAAAAGCGACTAGAAAGCAGAGAATGACATAATATTTATTTTCAATGCCTTGTACGCCGAAGATTCATGAACCGAGAAATTGCAAATTTTTATATAATTAGTGGCAGGTGTTCATATGAACACTCAATAAGTAACCTTATTTCAGATTGGTGAAGAATCTCACGCATTTCAAAGCAGATTTGAAAAGATCGGTTGATTCATCGAATCAGGTTGACTTAATAGTTTTAGATGGTTGTTTTCAATCACCTTAGCTTTCTCAAAGGCCGACAAAGGCTTATAATATTCCTGAAACAGTCGATGCCTGAACTGCCTCGCTAAAAAGATTATTTTGAAAGAGCCTAATGTGATAAACGAACGACAAAAGCATCGTGATCGTGATGACAAAAAAGGTCAGCTCATTGTGATAACAGGCCCAATTGTATACTGAGGTATCAAATAAGTGAAAATTACATTGAGGTATCTTTTTGAAGCAAAACTTCAAAGATTAACCAACCGCGGGGAATATATTCTCGAGGCCAGCTGTATCAACTGCTTATTACGGACTTAAGACTATTTAAACGTGCACCAAAATAATTTTTAAGCAATTTTATTGGTCACCTAAATAAAAATGATCAATGAGCACAAGAATGCGATTAAACAATCACCAAACATAATTTCTGAGCACAATCATTTTTGTGTTTATTAATGATCACGATGATCATCTTAGTCATCAAATAAAAATGAATTTATTTCAATATTGTTTAAGTTACAACATAACAACACTTAGGGCCAGGTATTTCACAGAACATGAATATTATTAACTTTGAAATTTGACGAATTGTTCAAATTCTGTGAAACAACTGGCCCCAAGTCATATTTTGCTGCTAGAATATTATTTCTGGTAGCAATATCCAAATTGCCAAAATCTTAAATATATATTTATATCAAAGGCTAATAAACTTGTTTTAAGTTTTATACAGCCGATAACCAACCAACTAAGAGGGCAAATCTATTGATGAAAGGAACTAGCGAACTTAGGATCTTGAAGACGTTTTAAGAGAGAGGAACACAAACCCAGAGAGAGAGGAACGAATCCCACAAAGACTGAGTTTCTGTGGACTGCTACAAGCAGACGTCAGCATAACATTGAAAACTCCCCAATAACCATTTCCGGAAGTGACATCACTCCAAAAACGTGCATCAAATTACTGGGTGTCAATCTGGACGCTAATTTTTCCCTTAAAACTCAGGTGAACAGAACTGTAAGCACGGGGTTCTTTCAGTTAAGGCAAATTAAAGCAGTGCGGAGAAACCTGCCAACAGAGGCGACTAAATTGCTAGTCAATTCCTATGTTGTTTCACGTCTAGATTATTGCAACGGAATATATGCAAGTCTCCCTAAATGTCAAATCAACAAATTACAATCCGTTTTCAACGCCGCGGCAAGGCTTATCACCGGAGTATCTAAATACTCCCACATTTCAGAGCATCTCAAAAATCTGCACTGGCTCAAATGTCCTGAAAGAATCCAGTTCAAGGTATGCTGGATGGTATTTAAGTCACTTAACGGAATGGCTCCGGCTTATTTATCAGAATTGTGTATTCCAGAAGATTCCAATTCCCGACAGTCAACCCTTAGGTCAGCAACGTCATCAGCTATCGGAAGGTTGAAGGAACCAAAGCGCACACCAGATACTAAGTTCGGTGAGCGTGCTTTTGCCGTGTCAGGACCTAAAGCCTGGAATGGACTGCCACATGATTTGAGAATGATCGCAGACTCGACAGAATTTAGGTCTAAACTTAAAACGCACCTTTTCAGACAGTCGTATCCATAATTTCAGAAACCTCCACTTTCACAGTTGACGGCAATTTAAATTAACAAAATGTAAAAAATACTAAAAATAAAATAAAATAAATAAAAATAATAATTAAAATTAAATAAATAATAATGATAACAACTAACAATTTGTAGGCTTTTAAGACAGTTAAAATACATTTAAATTAAAATAAAAACTATAGCAGACTTAAGATCATGCGACGACCAGTGTTTTTTGATATAGTGTCCTCTGCGTGCAGTTCTATCTTTTATAAGCATAAACTTTTTAATATAAGTGTGTTTGTTGGAAGTGACTTGCCAGGTAAGTATGTTTTGGTATCTTTTCTAAATAACAAATGTAGATCCTAGGAAATAAATTGTACAGCGCCCTTGAGGTGATTTTTCACAAAAACGGCGCTCTACAAATTATCCAATTATTATTATTATTATTATTAAACCATTCCACAGCGGAGCAGCTGAAAGACTACTACTGTTAAAAGACTTTGGGCACGCGTTTGACGCGTCTCACGGCTGACGCTTGTACCATTCTTCGGAGCATTTACCAATGAAATACCGGTAAACCAAGGAAATGGAATCAATAACCCATAATTTGCTGCATAAATCGTCCTTGCAAATAGAGTAGTGGAAGCATGAGACAAAAATCCACAACATGTCATCGGTGCTACAAATATCCATACATCAATATAAAGCTCGATTGGCTTCTCAATTGGAGAGAAGAAAGGATTGACTTATTGTGAAATTAGTTATGAGCGCATCAGCAGAATGCTGGACGTTAAAAGGTCAATATTTTGCCAACAAAAATCACAAAGTTTTATTGATGCTCATTTATGAAGATAATATTAAAAAAAAAGAGTTATGAAATAAGGTTGTCAATTATATTAAGCAGATACAACATCCTGCCAATAACTTTACCATTGGCAAAAATCTTCGTAACAAGCTCACATAACCTTTTAATGCGAAGCCTTATTTCTGTCGTCACGCGACCCGACCTATAAAGGTTGATCGGTGCTACACGGGTAGCAGAAGTTCGAGGAGCCTGAGGACTTTATTTTATAAAACCTGTAACGGACCGCGGAGTTGATTATATCCAATCTGGTTCTGGGTTCTTACTTCTCAGGACGGGTTTTGGTCTATTGTAGAATATTCTGTTAACTGTGGTGGTGTTTATACTTTGTGCCTAAAGGAATTTTGAGAGAGATACCTAATTATGTGTTACCAACTAACAAGTTATGTAGTGTAAAAAAGACAAGCTTGCCCAATTTATGTGGATTTCATTAAGGCGAAGCTTAATGCCAAATCACTATTTTGATTAATCTTTATAACGATTTGGTATACATTATGAATACCAAAAAATATGCTTTAGATAAATTGAAGATTTTCTTATCTTTTCGCTTGAGTAGAATACAAATAACATAATAATTTACTCAATAAAAAATATAAATGTAAACTACTAAAAAATATAGTTTATCAATAGAAATGTATGAATGCGTAAAGGAAACAACTTTTAAAAAATACAATATTATAGTTAAGATTATCTATGACAGTTTCACTTGATTAACTTTTTTGCTTTCTTATAAAATTATTTACAAAATAAATAAAAACCTATTTTGTGTTTGAAATCGAACGTTTCTAGACTCCGTTTGTCAGGCGATTTTAATGCCTATTAGCTACAATATAAGGTATATCAAGAATATACACATTTTTGGCTTGTAGCTTCCTTTTAAGGGCATCTAAAAAGATTTTAAATTAAAACGAACCGTGAAAGTATGCGGATAATGCAAACGTGCGTTGAAGATAGAGTTGCCTGTTCGAATATTTATAATGTACGAGTATTAGATATGATGACTTCATTTACTTAACTTCAATATTCAGATTGATTGGTCGCAATACTATTTAATGACAGCCAATCCATAAGTGACGATAAATTATATTGATACGGCCATTGTCAAATTATTAATGAGATTTTTACTATAAACTGATAACGATAACGTGTGTAGTAAATTTGAAAAGATAATAAAAACCTATTTTGTGCTTGAAATCGAACGGTTCTAGACTCCGTTTGTCAAGCGAGTTTAATGCCTATTACCTACAAAATAAGGTTTACCAAGAATATACACATTTTTGGATTGTAGCTTCCTCATATACATTTCGAAGCCTCCTATAGTGCTACCGCTGAGAGCTCCATTGTAGCCTCTAATTTTGTTATAAGTGTGGTTTATGAGAAGAGGAAGATCACCGGTATGCCCAAAAACGATTTAGATTTATCTCATAGTAAGAATAAAGGGAGATTATTTCTTATAACTTGTATGACGATAATAAAGCAGAAAATTTATTGGTGTATTTCAAAAAAAAAAGTATCTAGAAAAAAAATAATTATCTCAAAATTTTTTATGTGAATACCGCAGAAGAGTCCCAACTGCTCCCTACCGTCTGGAGCCAGTGAGACTATGGCATCGCATTGGGGGTATGTTGTGAGGCTGAAGGTAGTAGGGAAAGGAAGGATACGGGAAAGTCAACAAATTAATTAAATTTACAAGCGCACGCCGGGATTTGAACCCGCGACCTTCGCCTTGCTAGCCGAAAGCCTCACCCCTCTACCACGGAGGCCGTCATACATTAGCAAAAAATTAAATTTGTAGGCCAACGTAGCGATGTCATTTGGCAACTTCACATCCATGAGTGATATGTGGAGTTTTGAAATATCCAATTTAAAAAATAATAAATGCTATATTTATTATTTGTTAGGTAGGTATATTATTTTCAGTAAAAAGTGCTGAGACTTTTGACTATACATACATATTATGAACAACGATTATCATTAAATGGAAGTACTGTAATTTAGTGACGGGTTCGCACACAGGCGTGATAGCTCAGGGGTAGAGCAGTTACACGGATAGTATAGGTCCCGGCTCCGCTAGGTACCTATAATACTAACGTAACGTAAACACAATCACTAAATCTTTAGCCATTACTTAGCACTGTTTTACGAGTTACACTATTTACGAATTTCCGTATATTAATAGATAATCAATAGCTCAAACAAAATGTGTTATTCGTTTCTGAACTAGTATTTGTAATCACCGTTCTGTGGACATAGACAACTCTTCTCTTGCTTCAATCACATTCATACATCATACTCTTCTGAGATTCTGAGGCGTTGAAAATTCATGATTATTATCCTACTTCTAATAGCATGTTCTGCAGTAGCAATGAGATAAATTTCAACAACTTCAACATTATCTTGAAAAATGTTACAGATTGCCCATAACAGATAAGATAAAGAGATTCACCTGTAAAAAGTAGTATGTTTATTTTAAAATACGCAACAAGACATTAATTTTGTATGTTTTTCGTTTATTTGCCAAATACCTTTGAAGTAATTGAAGTACGCACTCAAAGTTAAGTCGCAAAAAAGGTAATGTTATTATTATAGTATGTACATAGATACTTAAGTAGGTACTCCAGATTAAAATTAAAATATAAACAATCTTTTTGAAGTTGGCAACACTTGGCATAATATTTCAAAATGATCACAATATTTTGAAGCCAGTGGGACTAACAACTATGACATCCTTAAACGGGGTATGTTGAAAGACTTAATGAAGTAGGGGAAAGAAAGGAGAAGTGGTAGAGGAAGGTTGCAAATACTATAAGATCTACCAGAAATAACATTCTAGCATCAAAGTTTCACAAACTTCATTAAATTTCACGGTAAATATCGATGGCTTAGCGCACACATGTGTTAAGTGCAATTTATAAGAACAAACGGCTAAATTATAAGATGTAAGGCAACAAAATGTATGTGATTATCCACTTTTTATCCATTGTAGATGAAGTAAGTAATGTAAAATTTACACGAAACATTTATTTACAAAGCGAGTAATCTTAAGAAAAGCTTTACAAAACGCGTAATTGTTTTTTACTGAAAACTGCACTTAACACAAGTGTGCGCTAAGCCATCGAAATGAAGGTTCTATTCGAATAATAACAAACTTGAATATTAAAGCCTTTTCAAAGATGGTTTGAAAGGGAGATATGTAAATATGAAATGTTAAAGGGAGCGCTCCAATATTAAAAAACGATAATAATTAAGCGAAAATTGTGAAAACATTTCATAAAACACGACTCGTTTGAAATAGAGCAAAAAATCTTTCTAGAAATGCTTTAGTTCCATTTAAAGATACACTATGAATTTTTTCATACCTAAAACAAATTAAATAACAGAAGAAAAAGGGTTTTTAATAATTTTCCGAGCTTTTCGATTTTTTCGTTCGAAAGAATTTCAAAAAAATTACCGTATAGTACCTATACTACCGTATACTATCTACATAAATAAACTTTTTTGGAATTTAAAATCTTAAAAAGTTAAAGAGAAATATGTTAAAAATCGGTAGAAATTGCGAATGCGGGGCTTAAATTTGATGAATTATTATTCAAGTATTTCTTATGAGTGTGAATTTTCGATTGAAAATCTTTGTCATTTATAAGATTGGTTTTATAATTATTTGGACCTTGTATCAGAGCTGCGTCTATTAGACATATAAATAAAGTTTACGCTACCAGACCGACTAGTATTAAAATATATTTTAGTATCGCGGACGAATTTCACAATAAAACAGGTTAAAAGCAATACCTTGGTCGATTTAATAGTTATAAGGGTAAAAATGAATGTTCAGCTTGATTTAAACACCACTGGATCGTGTATTTTACATTTAATTCACACATCAGAATCCAAAGCTTATTCGAAATGTATAACAATAAGTAAGAAGTACAAAATTAAAATATAAATTTATCTTCTGAAACAATAGATTCACACATTTTCTTTTTAATCAGAAAGGTGATGTATAGTTACCTAATAAAAAGTTTTTATTACAATATTGCCGTTTTCGTAGTCTTTATCTGCAATTTCCATCAGAAATTATATTATAATAAATTATGATGGTGTTTTGTAAACATTACATATTTTATAAAAGGTAAGCATTTACATATTCTAATAACTCAGTGTTAAAATAGGTACGCCAGCAATTTTGTTGAACTACAACACGCTTTCAAGTGAAATTAATATGCTTAAATTATCGAACAGAAGGATTTTCACTGACTTAGTATTTATATTTAAAATTCTAAATGATGCATTTGACAGTCAAGAATTGCTTGCATGAGCTTTTAGATTCCACTACGTTATGCTAGAAGTCGGGATTTATTTCAGTGCAGAAATTATGGGACTAACTACCTTATGTATTCCTCATTGCCTAGAATACTTATGGAGGGCAATAATTGGACATCTGCAATTTAGTTATGTACAATATATATACACACAATATTTTTTAATATTCATACCTATGTAAAAGCCACTAAAATTGGAGTTAATAATTAAATAAACTGCGGTGCATTGTAAGATACCTAGGTATGTTTCCAATAAATATTAATAACACACTGAGGGGCAGTAGTTTCACAGAACTTGAACAATTCATCAAATTTCAAAGTTAATAATTGATTCAGTGGGTACATTTTTATGTGATTTTTCACGGATCCCGAGTTATAAATATTTTATTTTATTTAATTATCGAGGGGTACCAACCCCAAGAATCGCATGAGAAATGGGGTTCGTAAATAAATAATTAATTACGGAATAATTTGTGAGCATTGCATCTGTGTGAATCATGATTTAGGGTAGGTTTGGCGGAACTAAACCGTAGACGTGACGAATATACTGGAAAGAATTAAGGACATAATATAATGCAAGTATTTATTTATAATAATATATCCGATACGATTAATCATTCCAAAGCACAGCCATACCAGAAACTTTCTACGGCAGACATTCAAACCAATGTTTATTTTTTCAGCACAGAAGTGGGAGAAATGAAAGTTGGAATAGTTTAGTCTGCAGCAAATAATATTACCAGTTTGTTATTTTAGTTAAAATATGCATAGGTTTTGTATTTATACCTGCGTTGTTTTATCAACAGAAAAGTATTCCGTCGACCGCAGTAGACGCTAATGACTCGCAAAGTAATTTAGAGCGAACAGAGCGGCCGATGAAATTGGCAACAGCGCGCCCAACAAAAGCGCCGTTATCTACCGACTGTCAATAATACATACTTCTCTGACATTTCTGCAACAAGTGGACATCAGACATGACAATCTATCGCACATTAATTGACAGAAGCCCGCAATGGACATGAGAATGTGAATCGACGCATCACGGACACGGAACGGAATTTTTTATTGAATTATTTTCTGGTTTTATAAAGAATTGTTAATGGGTGTGTGATGTGAGTGCACGGCTCATATGCTTCGAGATCGAAAAACAACCGGGAAAGCAATAAGCAATAGTAAAAGTAAGCGTCACGCCCCGAAACCAGTCTGGAGTCCGGCGAACGCTTTGTTTATAGAAGCAATTTACGTTTTGTCGAGTGTCTCGGCTCTTGCTTGAGTTTGCCGAGAGTGGAGCCAAGTCAGCCAAGAGTCGAGCGGAGCCGGTAGGCGACGGAGTTTACGGTTCTCGCCGCCAAAGTGGGCGCGCGCCGCGGAGGAATGTTCCGCCATAACCTCACTAAACCAACTGGTATCTCCGGCGCTGACAGCTCGCAAGTGGGCAATATTTGGGACAAATGTGAACATATTAGCTTACCTTCATCCAGCAGCCTCTCGATGTGCATGAAAACATTCGGGAAAGCGGCCAGTTGCTTCCTGTCCTTAAGCAACTGGGCTAGGTAGTCCGCTATACTCTGGGTCGTCGGATTGTTATTATCACACATTTTAGCCGGGAAGTCGGAACCGGGATACGCTTAAAGAATTCGGTCGAGTGTTAATATATTACGTTTGTACACCCGCGGCGGATTAACGATACGGAGTACGAAGTTTATTAAACTCGGTTACGAGTCTTGTTAAATTTGTTAAACTGCACAAGCGTACACTAGTAAGTTTGAAGCACTACTGGTTTGAGTGTGAGGCGCGCGGGCGACTGCGGGAGAGGGACTGCGCATTGCGCCTGCGCGGGCCCGCTCCATACAAGTGTAGGCGGACTCATTATGTATCTGTGTCTCGCTCAGGCCCGCTCGAGGGGCGGCGCGACAGACGCAACAGTTGGATTTATTCGAAATTTCAAGATTAATAAAAATACTGAAATAGATGTCCAGGAACGCAATCATTCATTTTTAAATAAATCTAAACGCAGATGGCTCAAATTGTTTCACTCTAGTTACTTCTGAATTATAACAGAATAATAATTAAACTTTTAGATGAACGGCATTCGTCACTCGTAAAAGTGAATGAATAAAAACATTTACATTGGGTAGGTATTTAAATACCTAAGTACCTACCTACTATGCAATATTATGCATCAAGCAATATTGATTGCAACGTTTGATAAAAAGCGACAAATATATTAACCAAATAACATAATAATTTCACAGAATAAAAATAATTAAAATCTAATTAAGTTACTTAATCGAGTCAGCGTGTGAAAAATTGCAAAGGAAAATGAATAATTAAAAGCAAAAAAGTAAACACTTTTCAACAGTTGAGGTCCTTGAATTAATCCTACGTCTGGGCCCCCGTTACTAGTTTTATGCAGGCCTGGTACTTGGTACCTGGTAGGTACTAGTGGTCAATCTAATAAATTTGATTACTGTCGATTCATTATTCAGAAAATACGAGTACATTTTTATCAGGGGAAATAATATTATGAATCTCAAATGCCAAACGCATTATAGCTAGGCCTCTTTCAGCGTATCGCTTGCCATACACTACCGATGGAAATGTATGGCGAGCGATATGCTGAATAGGCCAAGCCATGCAAATATAGAAAGCGTGGTCTGTCACAGGCTTAAAGCTACAACAATGTTCATGATGGACAAAAATATCTACATTTCATAAGGTCAGAGCTCATCGTTCGCTAGTTTTTAGTGAATTGTACATTATACTTGATTTTCTCATTTCCTCATTCATATTCATACATCGTTTTCTTTTATTCCGACTTTTGAAATGGTTCACTTGATCGTGCCATGTATTCCTCACGCGTCCCCGACATTTTCTTTCATTCACATTCGCGTCATATATTCTCCCTACGCTGCTTTCATCGTTCATTCGCTCTACATGTATAAACCATAATTTATTTTTATTTTTATTTGGTGCAATATTTTATACATTTCAAAATTTTCCAGTAATGTTGGCCTCACTGGGTGGCTTGCCCGTGCTGAGGCCTTCATTTTATAATATGAAAATATAATCTACATAATACATTTAAAGAGAAAATAATAAATTTAAAATATAATCTTGTGTGTTTGTGAGTGATGTGTGTTTATATTGGTTTTGTGTGTCACGTGAAGGTTTTATTTTTATTTTATGCTATGACATTTTGGTAATATTGTCTTTTTTTGTTCTTTAATCCCTTTTGTAATTTTGTGTGTGAATTTATTTTTATTTTCCTCAATTTTAATTTCAAGTTTTACACCGTTGAATGCTTTTATAGCATGGTATTGGTAGTGTCTTTGTCCAAAGCTTGAATTTACTGTCGGAGTTTTTATGTTTTCTTTGTAGGTACGCTTGTCTAACTGGTCTGTTAGTGTTATTTTGTGTATGTTGAAATTTATTTTTTTTTGTCAAAAATGTAGTTTAGTAGTGTTTTAACGTATAATTGGCTTATATCTAGTATGTCACAGCTGTTGAATATTTGGTCTGTATCAGTCAGTCTATGTTTTTTTAGTATTACCTTTAAGATCTTTTCTGTGCGGTTTCTATGTAATTGATAGCCAAGTTTGTTGCTCCTCCACAAGCAATAATTCCATATTCTATAATTGATTGGCAAAGTGCAAAATATATTGTTTTCTACTGTTTTATTTTATATATGTTTCTTATGTTTAGGAAAATGTGTATTGTTTTGAGAAGTTTATTTGTGATTTTTTATTAAATTATTTGTGATTTAATTCTTTGCGAATCTCCACATTTCTCACACGATCATGCATGGTTTTTCCACACATGTGCTTCAGGGATCTGCAAGATCCACAACATTAATGGAGTTTCCTGCATTAACCCTTTTTTCAATATCTCTGTCAGCATTTCTATCCCTCGTAAACATACTTCCCAAATACACAAACTCATCCACCTGCTCCAAGTATTGACTATTCACAACTATTATGGCAAGTAATAACTATCAAAATGCAATGGGACTAGTAATAATTATATGTATTTTGATGATTTGTATTGTGCAAAGGGGTCTGTTTAATGGAAAATTATCTAAAGGCAGCTGTGTAGGTACGTATTAGAAGTTTTCAAAATACGGACGAAAACTAGGAGATATTTTCAAAGTGACAAGATGAAGGGCTGTGTCGTTCTATCCTCTCCTGGAAGAATATGGCGTAGTTTCTACATATGTTAATATATATGTCATTAAGATAGTAGTCGTAAGTCACTAGATATAAGACTTAGATGTAAGTACATAATCGAATAGATTTTTATCAGGAGTCAAATTTGTATTTTTTTTCTTTTCTTTATTAATTACATTTACATTGGTGATGTGCTGTTCCTGTCTATCTAGGAACTTCTGTGTTGAGAGCAGGTTCTGTTTATAACCGTTAACAGTAGTTAATAAAATAAATACAAATAACAACAAAAAGTTATGTTCAGGTAAAAAACAATCAGTATCATACCATTGGAAAAAATCTTTGGTATTAGATCTGTCTTTGTTGATGATCCAAGATTTGGTATCTGATTTTCAAAGTAAGTTTGAATTCTGTCTGATAGCCAGTGAAAGAGCTTTGTTTGCAAAGTATTTAAAATTAAATTAAATCCATTGAAGATGTTTGATGGAACTTAGGGTAAGTTTACATTTCAATTATGAAAAAGTGCACACAAGTTATGACTTTTGATGCCGTGCCTTTGGAGTAACGCTTTGGTTTTGTGTATTGCCTCTCTGCTTTAATATTGATGACGATAACTTCTTCGCGATGTGTTGTTATTGCTTGAAAGAGGAACCAAGACAAAGTGGCGTAAAGACAGTGACGAGAAACATCTGGTACACACGTTCTGCATCATTCTAACACGTTGAGCCACATCTGTGCACGCAGGGACGGACAATGTTGCGGGGGCAATGGAAATATGGCAAGGAATTCGAATGGCCGGAAACTAGACATTTTTAAAAGTCCCTTTCATGAAACGTCACACGGGAATCATTGATTAATTGTAATTATCTATTCGATATATAATAACAATGTACAGGGTTTTCCAATAAGAGGTGTTATTTTGATATTCAATCGTAAAAGATCAATGGTTTCGTTGCTTGTGTGGCACGTAGCGCCGTTTTGTTAGTAGTAAAAGTTGTCCAGATCAATACCATCCAATTCCGGTAATCATAAAATCATCTCTCGATAGCGATCCATTCACCGTAACTGTTGCTCCAGCATCATTTTCGAAAAAGTAAGGTCCAATGACTCCGCCGGACCATAAACCGCACCAAACAGTCACACTTTGAGGATAGAGAGGCTTTTCAACAATAACTCTTGGGTTTTCCGAGCCCCTGATGCTACAATTTTGCTTGTTGACGAAGCCACCGAGGTGGAAATGGGCCTCATCACTCAAGATGATTTGCATTTGATTCACTCAAGTGAATTTTAATAATTTCAATGCATTGTTGAAGCGTGTATCGTTCCATTTTTATTAATGGCGTAGTTTCTACTTGTCAAATGTCAAAAAATGACAGCTTCAAAAGTATCATCTACCGAAATAGCGGGATATTCAAAATAACACACAACACATAACACATAACAAAATAACACAAATACTTCATTTATGAAAACATCACAAGTACATCACCACCACACAAGACAACATAATAAATTATACACAAATTCAGCAAAGACAGAGTGTGGTAAAAGAAACATAGGCCATGAGGGTGTACACATATATAATCTCCTTCCTGATAGCCTGACAACCGTAAATAGAATAAATATATTTAAGAAAAAACTGTTTGCCCTCAAGATCAATGAGCAAAACCAAAATACTCTTACTTAAGAAAAATATGTTACTTAGGTAGTAAACCATAATTATTAATATATATTTATATATATATTATTTTTGTTTTAATCAATGTACACTTAAGTTAACAAAGCGAAATATGTATTTCTTTTAACTTAATAAATAACTAAAAAAAAACAACTCTTATTGGAAAACCCTTTATTACTTAACAAAACTTGGTTTATGTTTTCACCTGTTTCTTATTAAGCGTTGAAATCACATTTAGGAAGATAAATTCTAATCAAATTTATGTACTGTACCGACCATTATAAGAATTTCTTTTCCTTTCCTGAAAACGAACAGTGGTAAACTCGAATTCAGCAACATGAAAAGGCTCTTTAAAAAAAAACGATTGATTTCAACTTAAATATCGGATGGAGACAACTATTTACGTCGGGGTTTAAGTAAACACGCACAAAATAGGTTTTTAGGGTTTAGTTCGGGTTATTTTAATAATTTGTACGTATTTTCTAACCTTCAAACCTAACTATGATTGATAAAAAATGCATCTTTTACCATCTCATAGTTATTTCTTGTAGTGATTAAGTTGAAACCAAGTGATGTTTATAATGTTTTTGTATATTAAGCGTGCAGCGAAATTCGACAAGATTATTCTAAAAGAATATAAATAAGGAAAATAAATACCAAGATAAAAAATAGCTTCTCCAATAACACGCAAAGCGCAGTGTTTCCATTTATGTATTATATTTAGATAAGACATGAAGCGAAAAAATAAGTTCCGCTTTTTTACCTCTAACTGACCTCCAACTCTCCCAACGCTCTAACTAAAACTACCGAATCCAGTCTACGTGAACCACTTATCGTGTTCTAATAATGGAACAAGTTTCGACGAGAAATTAACTAGTACGCAATGGTGCCTCTAATTGTGGTTCTATGAGTATTTCTGATGTTATGTCCCCTGCGTGCAAAATTGCATATAAAATTCTCTTCATAAAGAGCGAAAGTAATAAACATTAAAGTTACCCGCCAGGTAAGTATCGTCCTGTATAATATTATTATCTGCCTGTACATAATACTGACATTGGTGATACATTGTACATATGGTTTTTATGTTATTGATTGATGAGCTGGGAAATTCAATCTGTTATACTAAAGTTACAAGTTGTCACAATAGATTGTCTATAGATAGTAATAAGATATAGCATTATTTAACTATATTATATTTGTACAGCGCCCTTGAGATAATCTTTCACAAAAACGGCGCTTTGCAAGCCATCCAACTATTATTATTATTAGTCGGGTGGATCAATATGGTGGAGCCTTCGAAAAAAAATTTAATACTGCGCCCTTGAGGTGATTTTTCAGAAAAAACTACGCAATTAAATTACACAACAATTCTTCGAAATATTACTAGTAATATATGTTAGTTGTAAGCCTCTAAGTTGCTCACAGTAGTTGTGAACATGTAGGTATATCATGTGTCACTAGTTTTAAGCCAGTAAAGTTGTAGTTATAAGTTATAAGTCTTAGTCGTAAGTAACTGGCTATAAGTCTTAGATTTATGCACTTATGTCAGTTTTAGTTGTAAGTCACTAATTAATTTTTTAGATTTAATTCATTAGTTATAAGCCAATAGTTATAAATCTTAGAAATCTTAATTGTTAGCCAATTATACTAATTTTATTATAAACTAGCAGCATCCCGCCACGCGTTGCTATGGCTCAGTCTGTCTGAGCAGATATACTCGTAGAAAAAAATAGCGCGTGTTTCTTTTACGTCCATATTGCCATGTTTAAAAAAAAGCATGTTTGCCCAATTATAAAGACTGTGGCTCAGTCTGTCTGCGCATTCAGAGAAAAAATGGCGCTGGTTGCTTTTGCGTTCAACGGATGGCGCTGTTTTTCAAAAAAGTATGTTAGTCCAACAGACGGCGCTTTTTAAAAAAAAAAAGGTTTTTACCTGTCACAAGTGACATCTATATAATATAAGCATATAAAAACACACGCGTATTCGAATGCAACGTTGTGTGAAAATTTCAAAGCAATCGGTGGAGAATTTTCGGATATTTAAGATTTTGAACAAACGAACATTTATATTTTTATTTATACAGAATATTTATTTATTTGTGAAGCGCCCTTAGGGTGATTTTTCACAGAAACGGCGCTAAACAATTCAGCTAAATATAATTTTTAATATTGTTGCTTACCGAATCCATTGGTACCTACTCAACAAATGGGCTGTAATCTTTAACGCGAAAATAAGATTATGCGACAACGACGAAAATAACATCAAAACAAAAACAAAAACATTTGGGCTTCTAATTTTCAAAATCTACTTGCTTTTTTTTTCGAAGGAAATGGAATAAAAATAAGGAAGATGGCAATTTAGCTAGGAACCGGATTGTTGGAATAACCATAAAAGTGTTTCAATATAAAACATTTATCAGGAGTGTTATCTATACCGATGTGATACCTTTTGACTTTTGAAGCCCCCGAAAGGCCAATGAAATAATTATTTACTCAAGAAAGAATCTTGGTATTTGGTAGGAAAATTGATCTTGCTTCTGTCACACATACACGCCCATAACACACTTTTACATTTTTATATCTGCAGTGATTGTACCTAAGTCACTAGTTCTTCGTGGTAGGTTGAAAGTTGTAAGGGTGATCAATGATTACTTTGGCTGAAGTTTTTTTGGTTCCATGGAATAGTGAAGAAAACTAGAAGTCCCTACAATTTTAAATGGAAACAAATGTACCAAACGGATAAAAAGACTATTATTTTTTTAAATAAGCATAAAAATATAATGATCAATTGTATAGCGCTGTTCTTGTGCAAAATCACCCCAAGGGCGCTGTGCAAATATATAATATGTTAAATCTACCATGATTCATTATTTTACTAAGAATCCCTTCAAATTATGAGTAATTCCGGTTAAAGACAGGATTGTAGACCTTATAAATAAATTAAGAGGTTTTCTGATTTTTATTCGCATCGCCATCATATGTTTTCAAGGCAAATCGATAAAACTTTCTTAAATTGATATTTTATTATTAAGGCCTGTTAATATATCGTGAGGGCAAAATCCGATTTCTCTCCGTGCGCTGACTTAGTACTTTTTGGTTCTAAACCATTTAGCACGCGGTCTGTCTTTCTTACACATGACTGAAATATATCGCCATCACACTTGAAATTCGTAATCATGGTGAAACACAGTTTTGCATTTTAAACGTATGCCCAAATTGGGCTTAAATTTGCATAACGAAACACGCACACAAGGCACTTCTTGAGTCATTCTTTATTCTATGCTTTTTCTATAGGTCACTTGAATACTTAAAAAAGACCCTATAAATATTTCCCATAAAGTATTTTTGATGTCTCTTAAATAAGCTATATCAATATATAGCTTATTATATATCTGCGGTGAGCGAGAAAGAAAATTTTAACTTTTATTATCTTTTTAAATTTACTACACATGTTATCGTTATCACTGTTATCATTTTATAGTAAAAATCTCATTAATAATTTGACAATGGCCGTATCAATATAATTTATCGTCACTTATGGATTGGCTGTCATTAAATAGTATTGCGACCAAAGATATTAGAAGAACGAGATATGCTATGTTGGCCGCCGGACCGTAGGCGGAGTACTACCTAATTAGGGTACTTTGAACGGTATCGGGACGTGTACGCACAGAAATCTGTTCTATGTATTAGTGCGGATACCTTAGCGTAAGCGAAGGTGTGCAGTAGTATTGGTGAACAAAACCGGCGACACTCGGCAAAACAATTCCACACAGTATGAACTGCTCATAGCACATCTCGTTCTTCTAATATCTTTGATTGCGACCAATCAATTTGAATATTGAAGTTAAGTAAATCAAGTCATCATATCTAATACATTATAAATATTCGAACATGCAACTCTATCTTCAACGCACGTTTGCATTATCCGCATACTTTCAAGGTTCGTTTGAATTGAAAATCTTTTTAGATGCTCTTAAGAAGAAGCTACAAGCCAAAAATGTGTATATTCTTGGTATACCTTATATTGTAGCTAATAGGCATTAAAATCGCTTGATATACGGAGTCTAGAATCGTTCGATTTCAAGCAAAAAAATTGGTTTTTATTTATTTTACAAATAATTTTATAAGAAAGCAAAAAAGTTAATCAAGTGAAACTGTCATAGATAATCTTAGCTATAATAGTGTATTTTTTTAAATTATTTCCTTTATGCGTTCATACATTTCTTTAGAAATTAAAAAAAAAAAAAATTAAATAAACAAGTCGGTTTTCCAGCCATTGCCCGTTGCCACTGCAGTGACCGTCCGTGAGGTGAAATGAGTAGGTTTGGTTAGTTATGTACCAAAAGTAACACATTTATGTAAGAACTACGAACAAGAGGCAACATCGCAATAACACAAGACTCATTATTTTTTACCAACACCCCCGCTGATTGCCAAATCTTTTCAGAGCTTAGATTTGTTAAAAAAAAGCGGAGAATGGAAAATAATAGAGCTCGCTCATTTGCCGCTCAGAAGTTCAACAACTTTTTAATATTCAGCCCCTTAATGGGCTCCAAGGACAACATATACAAATGTTGGCTATGAAAACCAATAGCTGTGTTATTATTTTTCGCTTGATTAAGTTTAACATCAAACCTCTATTAAGCTAAGCAAATTTCCGATCAATTTGAGGTAATGGACCCTAGTAAGTTGATTTTGAAATTATTAAAAAAAAATTGTCATAATAATTTACCGAAAATATTAGACTGTAGTTTAAATTCAAGAATCCTTGGTTTGTCCCCGAATTAAATTAGGTACATCACTAATAGTGGATACAACTATATATATATTATTTATTATTTTTTTTTAAGACAGACATTGCTGGGTTACGAATAACCTGGCGATATTTGAAATAAACTACCAACAAACATGTTGCAATTGCAAAGATGAAGAACTTAAGAGGGCTAGCGAGGTTTGAACCCGCTACGCCAGGGAGAACCGACGCCTTTGACTGCTCGACCAACTGAGGGTTATGTGGGGCTAGTAAAAAGAAAATCGCAGTCTTTGCAATCTACAAAATCCTAGAAGTATCTACTATTGGCTGACAGCAGATACTTTATATTAACCCCAGAAGCCTTGGGGAAACTAACTTCCCTCAGGGCCTTTGTCATCATTGGGGATGGTGTGGAGTGTCTTTTTAATGAAAGGAAGGAGAGGAAGATCTGGGAAGGAAAAATGTATGAGGAGTGGGTAGGAATCTAGGGATCAGTGTATCCAGGAGTTACGGATATAATATGCAATATAATTAGCCCCGACGAAGCCTGAGATAAGCAAAACCTGGTGAGCTGTCATTTATCAATTCAATAAAAGTCGTGTATTACAAAGTGTGTGTGTTTTTTTAAATATATAATGTCACACGCATTTGCTTTCTGCGAAAAATGTTTTTTCTTGTTTCCCTCACTTTTTGTATCGAGTGAAAGATTGCTTGAATGCTTTTATTGCCTGGTATTTGTGGTGTTTTTCCAAAGCTTTTGTTTACCGTCGGAGTTTTTATGTTTCTATTATTCTGTAACACAACAATGAAAAATCCAATCAAAATCGTAGGACCTGTCAAAAACGCAATGTTCAAACTTTGTCGAAATTGCCCTTTTACATCTATGCTTGAAGATGCACGGTGAAGAATTCACATTTTTACCCTCCATTAGGATTCTGAGCAATAAGAAATACATATATGGTAGTTAGTCCCAGAATTTCTGTACTGAAAAAAAATCCCTAATTCTAGTTATCTGGTATTGGAGAAAACTTAAAAATAAAACGCAAAAGTAACGGAATCATGAAAATCATATACGTAATAAGTAACAAATTAAAAACGTTTGTCTGTAAAAATTAAAATATAAATGTTCGTTTGTTCAAAATCTTATATCTCCGAATGTTCCTGATCTCAGTAATTTTGACTCAACGTTGCATTCGAATACGCGTGTGTTTCTATATACATAAATTATATAGATGTCACCTGTGACAGGTAAAACATACTCTAAAAAAAAACAGCGCCATCTGCTGGACGTAAAAGAAACACGCGTTATTATTTCCCGCATATCTGCACAGACAGACTGAGCCACAGCAACGCGTGTAAAGTACTTTCTTCGAAGGTTCAAATTTCCAATTGTTGCCAAGAAAGTCTGGCTGAAGTGTCTTGAAAGGATCCAGTACAAGCTATGCTGGATGGTGTTTAAAGCTATCAACGAAATGGCGCCACCGTATATTACTGAGCTATGCATTCCGGAAAATACTTTTTTTTTTTTTTTTTTTTTTCAGTAATACCGCACAAGAGTCCCAACTGCTCCCGTCTGGAGCCAGTGAGACTATGGCATCCCCAATTGGGGTATGTTGTGAGGCTGAGGGTATATTGGGGAGGGGAGGGAGATGGGGAAGAGGAAGGTGGGGAAGTACCTGGCTATTCAGATCTGGTCACCAAACACGGCTAAAGCCATTTCAAGCAACGTTTCAATTCTGAATGGTGGTCTTACACCAGGGCGATACTGAGAGTATCTTCCACTCTGGAACGTGCCGCAAATATAATATATATTATTTTTTAATTAATTAATGGTGAAATAACACACACAAATTAATCAAATAAAATTTATTTGCGCACGCCGGGTTCGAACCCGCGACCTTCGGATCTGTAGTCGAAAGCGTATACCACTAGACCACGCCGGCCGTCAACCAACCCTTAGATCAGCGACATCATCTGCAATTGGAAGGTTGAAAGAGCCTAAGCGAAATCCGAACACTAAGTTTGGTGATCGTGCATTCGGAGTATCCGGCCCTAAGGCTTGGAATAAACTTCCTATGGAATTGAGATGTATAACCAGCCCAACAGAATTTCAAAAAACTCACTTTTTCAGACACTCATTTCCATAAATCCGTCATTCTATCCAAATACTTATTTTTTTCTTTTTTTTTATACCGTAATTGTTACATTATCTGGTGATTCCGTTCATTCAATTTTGCTATTGACTTGCCTACCAATGGACAATGGACAATATCAGCGGGAACACAACAAGTCAATCGGTTTAATTGTTGGCATATGAATCATCTAGATGCGTTTAAGATTGACGATTGATTTTATTCATTAATTTCATTCATTTAACATATATATCCAGCTAACAATAAAAACACCCTAATATATAAAACTTCCTTCTTCTTCTGGCGTTAGTAAGATTAGATTGTTAATATTAATTTTAGTTGTAAGTTGCTAAATATGTAAATACTCGTATATATGTCGTTAAGATGGTAGTTATAGGCCTTAGTCGTAAGTCACTAGATATAAGTAGTTCTAGTATTAACTATTTAAGAAATATATTTGTACAGCGCCCTTGAGGTGATTTTTCACGAAAACGGCGCTATATAAATTAGCCAAATATTATTATTATTATTAAAGTCTTCATGAAGTACTCATAAATTTACAATAAATGATCACCAGTATGCTATACTTCCAGATATATTTTTTTTAAAACGCGCCGACGATGTTTGTAATGTCATTGCTAACGATGGTATTTGGGTAATTATAAAAGTGTTATTATTTTGAATACTTCCACTTAGGATCAATACACGACACCTTCTTTGATATAATATCCAAAATAAAATGTAATATCGTCATAATCAAGTCCATTTCTCGCAGCATTGATAGTGACATCATCTGATCTGTCGCAGCTCTCGGTTCTCAGTCCGCAGCCTCCTCAGCGCAGATAACCGGTGAGGAAACGGCGGATATCGGCCATCGGGCCCCCCTTATAAGGCTTGGGCGGCTCTACGGCGGTGGGCGGCCCGCCTACACCCTACACCCGCCCACCCTGTTTACTACAGCCCAAACGAGCAACGCGACACTTAAAAACCTATTCGTTTTATACGCCCGAATATGGAGGGATTTGACAGGATAGATTATTCCGACAGGAATGGGGGTTAGCGAATTGAAGATTGTGGTATGGAGAATGGAGATGGATTTTGACATGTGTCATTTTTCATGGGATTAAAGACGACAGTCTTTTTATTCAAACCGTGTTTCTGTTTTTTTTGTTTGCATGAACCAAAATTTACAACACTCCATAATAAAGTTTGACCAACAACTTTGAACAACAAGGTTCCATCTGATATTTTTTACCTGCCCTGACTTTTGGTACGTATACATTTATGAACCGCCGAGCCACGAAAAACGGGAAAGGAACTAAGCAGGTGCAAGCTACATTTCGCCCCATTTGCGGTTGCTTTGTTCCTTTCCCATAAGTTGAGGTTCAGCTCGGCAGTTCGGCTCCGTCCCCGGCAGCCTGAGATCCCAGCTTCTTCCCGCCTGCCTCTAGAATTGCTGTCCTGAACTTTTTTCCAGCTTTTCAATTTACTTATTTTATTACTAGTAGTTGCTTTCCGGTTTCGATCAAATTTCAACACCATTTCATTAAATGAATTATTATTATTAAGGAACATACTGACATGTTCTAACATACTGACTTATTTATGTACAACGTTGTGTCTACGCACGGAGAAAATGAGTATGGCTGATTTTTTTAAATAATGTCAAAAACGTGATGGTAATCCATTTCCATATAAAATATCAGTACATTCTGAATATATTGGAACAGGTGTTTTGTCAGGGTAAATAAAATGACGAAATGCGAAAATATTCGAATTTTTATGAACACATGTTCCGAAATCCTCATAACACATTCGTGTTTTACTGATAGTTTGCTAGTAAATCTGTCAATTCATTCTTTAAAGGCCTTCAGTCCCGTTTTTAACAGGAATACGATTAATTTGCCCAGATTTTTAATTAATTAGCATTATTTTATATCAGTAAGTTTTCTCCGTGCGCTTGCCATTTTATTTTAGAAATTGATAAATCTCATGGATCATGATGGAAAATAATGTACATTTCATGACATAATTGAAACAGATTTTTTAGTTTCTAAACAGCAGACATTTTATCAATAAAACCAAGTCAATAAAGGTGATCATAGGTCAGGGGTTGGCAACCTTTTCGCCGTCGGCGGCCATTTGGACGTTCGTACCCGCGGGTCGCACTTAGATTTTGGTGGGGGGGGAGGTGTCGGAATCCTCGACAATATTATTATATTCTCATTTTACCAAAAGTACCGACTTTATTTTATTTTTCAATCATATTTAAGTAAGCAAAAGGTATCCTCGGAATTTTGCAGCATATGTTGTGAAACGGAATGTGCGAACGGTTTCCTTCAAACATTTGGAATTTTAACACATCATTCGGCAGACAAACTGTTTTTATCTTAAGATTGAAATTTTGTCTCTGTCCCCAGTTTTGATTAAAACTACACCCAGCACATGAAAATGGTTTCCTCGGATTTTTGCAGCACATAGTCTGCAACCAGAATTGTTGAAATGCACTTCAAACACGAGAATTTTTTCCTTCTTCAATGCGTCTGCAGATGAGTTTAATTGGCATTGCGCTCATAATTACTTATTACACATCTAATTTCTTATTATTAAAGTAATAAGAAATCAAAAATAGATTAAAAATGGTATGTTGGATTAGCTATTTATTTGTGTCTAAACTACTGTCTAGTAACGTGGGTGCTTACATAAGTACCTGTCAGCTATGTTATTCGTTTCTCTGGGTTTTGTAAGAATGTCTTAAAAATGTATCTGAAAGTAATTTTTTATACTCTTCTTTTTGGGGTCAGAAGGCCGCATCGAGAGTTCTCGCAGGCCGCACCAAAAAGCCTCGCGGGCCGCAGGTTCTCCTCCCCTGTCATAGGTGGTGGCACCCATTGACATATTTTGCAACAATTCGCTAATTTTAGTTGATAAACAATATTGTGTTTGTAGAAAATTTTAACAATAACATAAGAAATCTGTTTATATGGTTAAATAAAAACGACGTGCGCAACTGGTTTTGTAATTTTGGGTTCATTCACTGAGAAACTGAGTAGGCAGATTCAAATTGGTGACAGACATTACACTAATAAATCATTTCCTTAAAAACATTCAATACAGCAAGTTTCTTCTTCTTGTCTTATTTGAATAATAGCGACATCATTAATATAGCGTAATTTAGTGGTAATTCTCTGAAGTGAGCTGTTCTTCATTTTATTATTTTTAAAACGCCTCTGAGGTAATTGAATCACCAAACGGCGCTATATAAGTCAAGTATTAGTCACAAAAAATATGAAAAAAACTTTCAGTCAATAAAAATGAACATGAAAATAAGTTCTACAAACTTGAAGATGAAGATATCAATAGACATAAAGATGAGAAAATCAACAAACATGAAGATGAGGTCTACAAAGTTGAAGATGAAGAAATCAACAAACATGAAGATGAGGTCAACAAAGATGCAGACGAAGATATCATAAACAATGATATGAAGTACCTAATACACCTACCAACAGAACAACATACAGTTCATCTCGGGAAAGGAATCCCTAGTGAGGGCGACTCTAAATACAATGTATCTTTAGTCGTCAGTAATAAAAAAAATAAAAAAGTATTATTTTTTAATTTTTCTACCTTTTAGAAAAAAGTGGTTCTTAAAATAATCAGATAAAAGAACAAGATAATTTTAGGGATGAACAACCAAAAATAAGGAAAAACTTATATTATGCTAAATAGCCTTTTGGGTGATGACTTGTTGAAATGTGTTCATTGAAACATACTCGACATTACGAGTATTTTATGTAATTTTTCCAGCGTTGCATTGAAAACGCTGGGCTCTCAGCCATAAGAAAAGCCAATTAATAAGAAGGTATATTAAAATTTTCCTGGACGATCATTCACCAATCACAAAAGCATCGCCTTTCCAAGAATCTACGCAGGAAGCAATTAGTGTCGTGCAGTCCATAATGGCTGAAAAACTGCAGTGCCTACCTTAAACTAATAGTTCTGTGAACACTAGACTTCGCGTCTAAAAAGCATGTTTATAATTTTCTCCTATTTAATAAATCAAAACCAATTTTTTTTCTGAAATCATAAGATTTGTAAGTTGGTACATAACTATCCACTTAATTAAAAACCATAAATGAATTACGTAACAGTTTTAAAAATTTTAAATAAGCAATTATACAATTTAAAAAAAGCATTGTTACTATCTCAATTCCAATAATAAATATTGAAGAAATGCGTATAAGAAAGTAAACGGAGCGTACAAACATATTTATAGACAGACGAAATGAAAAAAGGTCGACTTCGTACGATGCAAAGAGAATAGAAAAATACTATATACTTTTTATCAAAATGTATATATATATATATTTTTGGAATATAAATGAGTAACCTCAACAGAAATTTTTTTTTTCTGATTACACATTTTTCGTCTGAGAGTCGTTAATATTTTTATCCTTGAATTTGGTGACGAAATTCTATCTCCATTTATTCAGTTGGCCACAACAATCAGTGGAAAATGATAATTTTCAAATATTCAATGCCCATTAATACCCCAACATGAAAAACTACACACAGCCTACCTGTCATTGAACAATGTACTCACAAAGTAATATAAATTACGCGCATACATACGTAAACTATTTAGGCCCGGTAAACTATCTGTTCTTATCCTCGCTAAGTACGAAAATCCTGGCTCAAATTTAATCGGGCTAAATCTGCCGCTCAAGCCTTGATAAGCGGCAGAATAGTTCATTTTTCGAGGCGCTAGCAGTAACCGTGTCAAATTCGACATTTGCGTCTCATCGAGATTTACGTAAATTGTCTAATTTTATCATTAGGTATAGACTATTGTATTTATTGAAACCGAGTTGATGTATTAATAGTGTAAGAATTACTTTAAAAATTTCAATGTTTAAAAATGACAGTTCGTTTTCAGCGGTTAGTTAGTCATAATTTCATGAAGAGTTCACTACTCCAGCAAAACTATTTAAAATGAGTATCCTCGCTTATAGCTGGGGAACTTTATCAAAAATCAATTCGTAAATTACACCAGCCAAAAAATATTTTTGTAGTGGGCATTTTGAAAGTCCGCTATCTCGCGATGACATAAGGGAGTATAGATATACCACTCACGTAGACAAAAGTTTGGTTTTAAAATGGTAATGACACTCATTCCTCTAATAAAATCAGAGACAATACGTGTAATATTGCTGATAACTTGGCCTATATACGGATTATTTTCCAAACCGTGCTAAGCTCGACATTTCAACCGAGCTTTAAATCCACTGATATACCGGGCCTTATGACGCAAGCAGATAGTAAATACTACCTATTGCTTATCAAAATTCTGTCACATCATTCCCTGCCTCACTGCGCCACAAATCGTGTTTGTGGTCGGTTTACCCCTATAGACTGCTAACTATTTTTATTGTTTGGAAATTGCATTGTATTACCCGGATTAAATTAAAAATAGATTATAACCTATCACCAATTAATTAGTATACGATATAATTATACACAATGCGGGGACATTAAGAAATTCACAAACTTATTTGATTCGCCGTCCGCTTTTAAATATATTTTTCTGCCATCCCCGTCCCAGGAAAACATCATAGCTTTTTTTAAAAATATTTATTAATTGTGTAAACAATAGGCATCGTACCTAAAAAATATTCTCTTATTTAATAAATCAAAACCATAATTTCCTCTGAAATCATAAGGCTTGTAAGTAGGTACTTAAATACCTACCCACTCAAATATAAATCATATATAATATGTGACATCAATAACATTTTAAATAAAGATTTGCACAATTTGTCCAAAGAAATATCACTATCTTAGTGACATTTCTTTTTTCAGACTTTCTTCAGGCAGGTAGGTAGGCATTATGATATTGAAAAAATGCGAACAAGAATATTCTCGACAATTCCACGTTTAAAAAAATAATATTTACTGAACCATTAAAACGGTCACCAAGTTGTAATGGAAAAGGAGCGTTTGAACAAATTTACAGTCAGACGAAATGTAAAACGGTCGAGTTAAAACAGGAAATCGTTACACTAAGTCACGTTCGGTAGTTGTAATGCGTATTCTGTAAGTACACAATATATATATGTAAATATAAAATATTATTTTTCATATGAAGCTAGTTTACATTACAAAATATGATATTTATGTTACATTATATTATACAAATATTAGGTAAGTAAATAGATGACTTAATATGTAGCAATTTTTTTTTACTCTTTTATAGAAGCTTGTGTTTAGAAGAGGAGTGAGCATCATGAGGTAGGAAGGTAGGTTTTGAAATAATTACGAAAATTTAAATTTTGTTTACAAATTTAGTAGGTGATAAATCCAATCATGATAGAAGAGTAATTGGTTTTGTATCATCAGGTTAACGCAATTATGAATGATTCGTAGGTTAGGTTTGATTCTGTCTGTAACAATGAAAACATTTCAGCTGGTCCTTTCGTATTGCCCTAACCTTCTCTCTACTACCCATTTATACCCCATTTTGCCTCAATGCTACCATGCAAATTTTTGAGAATTAAGAAATGTAAATGAATAAAGGTACTGAATAGCAAAAAGTTTCATATAAATTATAGTGTGTTAATCTGCGTAGGCCCTTGGCATTTGCCATAGCCATTAAAAAATCCCACATAGGAATTAAAATAAGCGCCTTTGAATACAAAATGTAGAGAAAAATTATTAAGCTTGCACTCGTAGGTCGAGGCAAAAATGGGTCACGAACTAACGACGTAAAATTTCGAATTGATGATTTATTTGGACTGATGATGTTCAGCGAAAAAACTGGTAATTATAATATCTGGTTGAAACGATTGATATGTGAAAAATTGTTAAAACAAAGCAGGACAACCGAAGTAATTAAGTAAACAGATTACATTTCATGTACCTAAAACATATATAAGAATCACGGACTACTAATATAAAGAAAACGATTTTATTAATTTACGAATTGAATATAAATTCGAAAGCTATGTTCGCTGTTCACTAAACAGAGCTTTACAAAAGAAAATTAACAATATGAATTTCATATCACTCTTGAAAATGATATCAGAAATCTCTGGCACTCTGGGGTGAACTCTCCAACTGGTCTCTCGATTCATCGCCTTGTGCCGCCGTGGGAGGAATATATTCAAATGTCAGTCACTACTGGACACATTGATCCCTAGATTCCTACCCAACCTTTTACCTTCCAAAAATTGCCTCTCTTCCTTATCCATAAAAATGACCCTCGACCCCGCATTCCAAAAGATGACATAGGCCCGGTGGGAAATTATTATCCTAAGGGCCTCCTGTTGTAATATGCTCAAAATACCATATCTTTTATTCATTATTGCATATTGTTTTATTCACAGCCTAAATTATGTCATAATAGTAACAGGTTAATGTAAAAATAATTTTAAAAAATACCTGTCCGGGGCTCGGAAAAGATCTGCTTTTAGTAACTAACGTAAAAAAATAGATATGTATATTTATCATGGCCTCCCTTGGCGATGCAGCGCATCGCAGATGTTCGCAGAGGAAAGGATGCAATGGTTCTGTGCTGCGATGCGCCACAGAGTGGCAGGGACGAGTCAGCGCCACCGTAAATCGGAAAACACTCTCGTCCAGGCCGTCGCTTAGTGACAGGGCGCGCCCATACACCATAGATAGAAAATATCCCTAAAGCAGCCATAACACAAGTGTTCAATATGTTCCAATTCGTATACATTTTGAATTCTGTGCTAATTTGTTTGCTTGTATTTTATTTATTTTTTGTAAGCTATTTTATGGCAGACAGGGTGTTGCACTCACCGCTCTGTTAGCTGAAGTAAACAAACATTAATATTATTATTATCATTTCATGAAAACCTTCTGGTCACACAACAGGTAAAAGAGAGAAAGAAAGAGATAAATAAAGTAATTTATCACGTTATCTGTTACCAGCTTAATCAATAATTTATTAAATAACACTGGACTTATCACAAGTGTTTGCTATCAATGGATTGGCTGCAATATAATCATTTGCATATCTAATCATATAGTGTCGAGTGCCCATTGAGTAGTGCACACACAGATTCAATAATCAATTTCATTGGTTGATTTAGTATATCATTATATATATATATGGTTCCATGCTAACTCAACACAGTGACTATTCAACACACTTTTAAAAAGTGATATAAAGTCATTAAAAAAAGATGAAAAAAAATTTTTTTCACCTATCCTAACCTAACCTACTTAACCCAGTTAATCACTTTCCATGACTTTATATAACTTTTTAAAGATGTGATGAATTATCATTTTGATGATTTATCCGGTCACCATATATAGGTTTATATACAGGGTGTATCGGCAAGTACCCGACAAACTTTAACCAGCTATTCCTCAGCACATTTGGAGTAAAAAATGTTACGGGCGCTTTGCTGTCCGGTAACATTTTTTTTCCATTAAAATAATAATAAAAAATCCTCACTCCGTCACTGTCATTTGCATTGTATCTCGTGTTCAGCAGCTGTTATTAGCAAGTGTGTCAAAAAGTGTCCTCGCTCTTTCGTACACACTAAATAATAATTGTTAAAAATGAGACGAATGGTGCCGTGCCATTTCGTTGTGATTGTAAAAGCGCGCCAACGTAGGTACGTACGTACATTATTCAACGAAACTCGAACAAAATATTGCCAGATGGGTTTTCAAACTTTGACAAAGGATAAAACATTGGTGAGATGTGGTGAAAATATGAATAGTAAATTTTTTACTAAAAAAAATGTTACCGGACAGCAAAGTGCCCATAACATTTTTTACTCCAAATGTGCTAAGGAATAGCTGGTTAAAGTTTGTCGGGTACGTGCCGATACACCCTGTATATATATATATATATATATATATTGATATTTCTTATATTATTTTAATTTACACTCAAATGTACCTTTACACATACCATAATTTTAATTTTTTTTTTCTTGTCTAAACCTTTCAAACTATTTTTGTTCTCTTTATCATAACTAAATCCACATGATGTTGATAATAAGTAAATAAATAAATAAAAATAACTTGTAGTTCCTACCCGGCTTTGCTAGCGTTTAAATACCCGCTTCGACAACCCGATTTACGAATCGATTTACCCCTCGATAGCTGGTTAAAGTTTGTCGGGTACGTGCCGATACACCCTGTATATATATATATATATTGATATTTCTTATATTATTTTAATTTACACTCAAATGTACCTTTACACATACCATAATTTTAATTTTTTTTTCTTGTCTAAACCTTTCAAACTATTTTTGTTATCTTAATCATAACTAAATCCACATGATGTTGATAATAAGTAAATAAATAAATAAAAATAATTTGTAGTTCCTACCCGGCTTTGCTAGCGTTTAAATACCCGCTTCGACAACCCGATTTACGAATCGATTTACCCCTCGACACCTCCACCAAATCTCTCGACTAGCAATCCGAAGGTCATGGGTTCAAATCCCGGCGTGCGCAAGTAAATTTTATTTGATGAATATATTATATCAAAATTTATTGATTAAAAATAATACATAGTATACTTACGGCACGTTCCAGAGTGGAAGATACTCTCAGTATCGCCCGGTGAAATACCACCATTCAGAATTGAAACGTTGTTTGGAATGGCTTTAGCCGTGTTTAGTGACCAGATATGAATAGCCAGGTAATCCCCAACCTTCCTCTTTCCCATCTCCTTTTCCTCCCCACTGCCTTCAGCATCACAACATTCCCTAATCGTGGATGTCGTAGTCTCACTGGCTCCAGACGGTTGGAAGCAGTTTGGGACTCTTGTCAAACAATTGAAAAATATTGCAAAGAGACTATTTAAGGTAGGAATGACGTTGTGAGCTGAAAAATTACCTTGACATCTAAATAGATTTCAGACAGAAAAAATTGTGCAAATGTCACGACGCCAGAACTCACCGTTTCAGTGCGTTTTACGGCTTCGGTAAGCTGATGTCCGTGTGTCTAAGATTTATATTTTGCTGTAGATTTGCGATTTGGTTTATAAAGATTAAGATTAAGAGTTGTAACTTCGCTTTGCGTAATTAATTGATGGATCAAAATTGATAATAATGATAAAAAATGTCAAATGCGTAATTTATTATTGTTCTGATTTGCCATCAATTAAAGACTACTTATTAAATATAACACAAGCACCCACATACGAGATGCTTGAAATGTGTTTTATTACATCAATGGTTTTAGGCGTTGCTTGGGCGAGATCGATTGCACCAAAGATTCAATAATAATGTATACCATAAAATAATAAATCATGTCATTTTATCCGTTGTATAATTAGAAAAACATTCTCAGTGACAGTTACCCCCAAGGGGTTAAAAATCTAAATTTCAAAAATTATAAGAAATAATAATAAAATAATACAACATTAGCTCCACATTTTAGATTAGCACCACACAGGAGGCACTTAGGGAAATTTCCCTAAATAAGGTCATCTTTGGGGGTGCTGTGTGGAGGGTATTTTTTTAAGGGAATAAAGGGGAGGAGGTTCTGGGAAGAAAAAGGTATAAGGGGTGGGTGTAACTGGAGTATGTTCATGAGTGGCAGAAGTTTGAATCCATCACTCTTACTGCGGTTCAAGGCAATGGGACGAGAGAGTACATATACATAACTGAACTGCTTCATTAATAATCTTTTGTATTTATTTAGTGATACATATTAGATGTACAATAACTCGGCGTAATTATTCCAGTATTTTTGAGCTGAAATAAAATATAAACTCTGGACTATCAAATGCATCATTTAGAATTTTGTAAAAATATTTTTATTATCAAACATTGATGTTATTAGTATTTTAATAATATCAAAACCAAGTGTTACGCAAAGCTTCCAAAAGGCAGCTTGTCTGCGGGTTCTACAAATTTTCTTTAATTTAATAAACAGAAGACATAACAATATGATAGTAAATTTAGTTAAATTTAATTTCACGACAATATCTTTCTGTAAATCAATTTTTTTTTTTTTGTAATTATTTTATTATTTTTAATAATATGTTTACATGGTACATAATTCATTTTACATCTTGAGTATTTTTACTACTCTTCCATTGAAAGCATTTGCTTGTGTATGGAAGGGGAGTGTACATAAATGTTGTTGTTAGTTAGTACTTAAATAATTCATTGTACATAAATGTATGTTTGCTGTAGTATTTTTTTTGATAGTAGTGAAGGATAATATATTAATTTATTAAATTTAAAAAAAGAAAGGAAGTTATGGAAAACTAAGGATATTTGTGAGATTGATTAAGTGACAGTGGTTTTTTTTTCAGAATATTTTTAAAGTGTCTCTTGACAGAGAGCAGTATTTGGGTTTTATCATTAATGCTTCTGATTTCTTCTGGTAGACGATTGAAAAAGTTCCCTGGTAAGTATAATGATGTTGTGCAAAAGACGTATTTAGTTTTGGGGGTAGAAAAACATGTCTAAGTCGCGTTCTGTTTTCATTTAAAAATTGATATTTATCTTTTTCTTTTATAATTTGGATTAATGAGTTTTTAATATATAGGTCTTTAAATGTAGGTACTTGAAATTCTTCAAACAGGCGTTCTGTTGGGTAGTCAAAGGATTTTTTTAATATAATTTTAATAATTGTTCTTTGTATAATTTCAATTGGAAGAAGGTTGCATTTATACGCGGATCCCCAACTAATAATAGCGTATTGTAAAGTGGATTGAACTAAGGCATAGTAAAGTAAATATAGATTTTTTATCGACAGAAAGTTTCTAATTCTTAAAAATATATATATTAATTTTCTAATTTTGTTTACTACTTGACATATTTGTTCCTTCCATTTCAGATTTTTATCAATAATTACTCCTAGATATTTAATTTTATTTGTTGTTTTTAGTACTGTACAGTTTGATTTGCAATAGTTTTGGCTGTGAATTTTAGTATTATTATGTATGACAATGTTAAAATATTTAGGAGTATCATTTGTATGGATTACAGTACAAGGTAAAACATGGGAAGATACAATAAGTAAAGCCAACAAATGCATTGCAATAGTCAAAGATTGGCTAGATAGAAATCTTCTTAGTCTAAATTATGAGAAAACCGTTTTTATTCCCTTCTATAATTCCCAAAAGGCATCCCCTAAAAATAATCCTAACCTGAAGTTCCATAATGTTAATTGTAACCCTGAGACATGCTCAAACTGCGAAGATGTAAAATTAGGAAATTATATAAAATACCTAGGTGTAACTTTTGACTGTCAACTCAAATGGACTTATCACATAGAAAAAAACTGTCAATAAACTGAGGCACCTAATTTACATATTCAAACGCATGAGCAATATCGTTAACATAAGAACTATGAGGCTTGTTTATGATGCATTGGTACTTTCATCCATTTCCTACGGAATAATCGCCTGGGGAGGAACATTCAATAACCATGTGAAACCTCTAGAAATTATTCAGAAGTCTATCATTAAGATAATGCACCAGAAGACCAAGACATATCCCACCGATAAATTGTTTAAGGAAACTGACATTATGGAACTAAGGCAGATCTACTGTGTCCAATGTCTTAAATTTGTATACACTCGTCCTTATAATTTCTGTAAAAATCCAAATCGTTCTAGCCAGAGACACAACATATGCATGTACACAGTGCCTCACTGCAAAACTAGGCTAGCCCAAAGACACATTAACTATATTGGCCCAAAATTGTTTAATTCCTTGCCGAGTTCCATCAAGATGTGCCAAAACCTAAACTCATATAAAATAAATGTCAAAAGCTGGGTAAAAAAGTATCTGGAAATGAGAGAATTTTTTCTATAAGTTATACGAATATGATACCTATATATGATAATATGTTACCATCTAAATTAAAAAAAAAAAAAAAAGTTTAACTTCTTTTAAACTGTTTTTTTATTAAAATAACCAAATGTACTATATGCTTTATTTTTTTCTTTATTCATATCTCTTTTTTCATTCAAACCATAGATAATGTAACCACCACTGTTTTGATTTTCACCTTATAATGCCCACGCACAGGCTTCGCCTTTGTGGGATTTTTTTGTTACTGCCTTATATTTTGTATCACTATATATGTACCTGTATGTATCAAAAAAATTGACAATAAATAAAAAAAAAGATTGCAAATGGAATTACAAATGTCTTTTCTTTATTAAGTGACAGTAAATTAGTGTCGAAAAAAAAGCGTGTTGATGTCTTCTGTGGCTTTTAATTCTACATTTTCCCAAGTCTTATCACTTATTATTAATACTGTATCATATTATCTCTCTTATTATTAATTATCTCTCCTTCTGATTGTATTTGCTTCCTTTATCTTGTTTTCACTATTCCACCCCTGGATTATCATAAGGGTAAATTTTGTAGATATCTCAAATTCAAACACACTTGGGCGAGTCCATTTTTATGAATTTTTGATTTCTCCGAGTCAGTTTAATAAAAATTGGATCTCGAGTCCTTTTTTAAATAGCCAATTATAATGGACCCTCAGTGAAAAAAAATTAACTAAATTTTAACACTTTTAAAGCACTTCCCGGTAAGATTCCGGGAAAAAACTGTAGGCCGTTGGTCCATAAAAATCTACACGTGTTTACACAAAACAAAACGCACACTTTTCCACATTTATAAATTTTGTTAACAAGAGCTAATAAACACGACCGTACTGTAGAGATTTAAAATCAGAAATACCAAGTCGGTGATAATCCATCTGTCCGACAATTCAAACATATTTAAGTCATTTAAAAGAGAATTGTAGTTCCACAGAATTGCGGGAATATCCTTTTTTAAACTTAGAAAGCGTAAGAATTTATTTTGTTTTATTTCAATATTAAAGATTATTATATAATATATTAAATAATATAAAAAAAATTATTTTATTAATATAAGATGTTCATCATTTAAGAGTAATTAATCATCATAGAATATCATATACGTATATATATATTGTATTTTGATTTAGTCATGCATGTAAATATTCTTGTATCTGAATACGTCTGTCTCGACACAAGTGTACCCTAGTGAGACATATGTCGATAAATACACGTAAAAAACTTTATATTGATAGAAAAATAAATAAAATGCGAGTACAGTGGCAATGAAAATAAATAAAATCATGATTGTCAAAAGGGACAAAGATTTGAAAAGATTCCAATGCAGGAACTGATATTAATTGAACAAATAATATTAATTATAATCATTATAAAATTATACATAATGATTGTTTTATTAATTTCTTATTTGGAATCATGAGCAAATCCACGTAATTATATCTACTTTGCATCTAAAGGTTTTCTCAGATAATTATTTATGACGCTATGAAAAACAATTACAAGTTTAAAATGAGGTAATACTTTAGTACAAATAATCAAATCACCGCAATGACGTGACGAGACAAATCAATTCGAGATAAATCTTCGTCACATAGACAAAGGAGGGCCGATATTTCACGGTCGGAAGAGCTTTTGATATTTTGTATTGTGTTGTTAAGTATACCACATAATGAAAAACATATCTTTTAATACACCACTTTATTGGCTGTGTCCAGACTACGTAAGCTGTATAACTCACCGAGCCGCTCCCAACTAGCAATTAAATAATAAAATTAAGCAGTCAAAGGGTAAAATAAAGGGTACTAAATCAATTATAACTATACTACTGTATCACAAACATATTCAATAAGCAACTACAAATACAACGTTTGGACAAAAATCTTTCTATACTATGGTACTAAACTCTACAACAAAATCCCACTCTCATTCACAACAATATTATAACATTTAAATCCAAATATAAAGCTGAGCACAAAATGAAGGGAGATCAAATACAGACTGAAGCCGAAACCATTCAACTGCACTCGTAAAACATCATTCATAATTATTTCAGAAAAAACACTACTTAATATATTATCCGTACTACTAAATTCGAATAGTAAGCTAATGAAATCCTTAGCACGGGAGATCCCAGTGAGGATATCATAATCTATATTTTTTACAAAAAAGGAAGACAATAAAACATTTATTTTTATTATCCTTTACACTTTTACAGGATGTTTGCAGCGATTCGCTCTCCCCGGCTCGAAGCATGGTTATTCAAAATAACAATACAATAATATTATGTGGTTTATTGTTTTGACAATTTTTTTTCAAGTTGCAAAGTCATCGTTTGTTATATTCCGGTGAATTTGTTCTAACCGCGTACAAACGCGTATTATTATAAGTATAAATGAAGGTAATGACGCCCACCGGCAAGAATGAAACGAAGGTACCTATGTGTGACCTGACTTACCGATTTAAAATGTACCTTACGTAAGCTAAGATTAATTCATGTGGTCGGCAGTAGGCTTTAGTCAAGTCTTTACACTTCCGTTACTCTTTCAGTAAATTATCAATGAATTGCAACACTTATTTCATAATTCGACCCTCAAACTCATGAATGAGCTTGTATCACAATCGCGTATATCAGTATTTATGCGTAGGTTCATGGTAATCCACGGTCTCAAAACCATTCACTATTTACTGGACGTTTTATTAACGTGAACGATAGACGTTGTTTGACATTAACACACAAAGGCTATATTTGCATCAGAATAACACATTACTTTGAATGACCCATTGAGAACACCTGTATTGGAGAGAAGATGGATTTTTCAATTTAAAAACGCGCAGCCTCTTTCTTTCTGTTATTCGGTTATATGTTTCACGAATGGAACTGAACTGAATCAATATTTAAAAGCGTAAAATAAATTTGTGATACATTAATTAAAAAACTAAATTCATAATATATATGACCTCCAGAAAAAAAAACGGCGACCGGATAACTCATCAAAATGACAATTCAACATACCTTTAAAAAGTGAAAGTCATGAAAAGTGATGAAACATGGTAACGTAGGGTAAGTTTACATGTTATTTTTTTCATCGATTTTAATTTCTCTGTTGAATTGTAACTGTTTTGTGTTATCGTGGAACCGAAAAACATACTTTTTATTTATTTTTGAAGTGAATGAAAATTATCAGATTTTATTAAACGAAGGTGTTCCAGATACAATATTTTAATTATAAATTATTTACTTTGTCGAATTCAATTCAATGTATGTTTATTTATACGCACGCTGACGTCAAGTTCAATGACGTCAATGTTTATGGATTATAATAATAATCTGAGAAATATTTACAGTAATTTACAGAAACGTATAAATATTTCACGTCAACAAAAATATTAAAAAAATATTTTTTCCATACGTTCTTGTAAATCTGATAATCTTGCACCTGCTCATTGCGTTTTTTTTTTAAATTGTCTATTTGAATTTTACTTTTGTATTTGGTAATGAATGAATGCAAATCTCGGAAGCGGAAATTATCCCTCTTCCCGACATCCGATCAAGCTGAAACTCGGCAGATAGACTCGTTGTCGATGATAATGCATTCTGTCATCTTTTGGTGTCACTCGTGCACACACACTTAATCCCCTTAAGCAACAAAAATAACATTAACATTATTTCTATTTGTTTTCGGATATGAATGAATGCATTTTATTTTTTTGTATCCATACATAATTTATTAAGAGATGTTCCCTAGCAAAAATTTATTTTAACTCAACCAAAATAAAATCTATTTATCCTACAACCAATATTTTAAATCATGATGAAAGAGAAAGGGGCCTTTTTGGCCCGGAGCTCTGTATGCCAATATTTCAAAAGTCAGAAGAGATGTACCCCAAGATATACTCCAAGCTATGTTTGTATGTATGGGGGTGTTCTTTATTTAGTTATTAAGAATTTTTCACAATTTTAGTTGTTGCTGTTTTTTAATTATTTAAATTCAAATTATATATTTTTTTATTTTAATTTTCAATTATTTAATGTTATTATTAATTTTTGGTTATTTATTTTGTTATTAGAAATGTTTACATACATTTGTAAATAGGTACTGTAGTAGTAATTGTTAGTGATTTTAGGAAATTAAATGTAAAATATTTCGCTATATTTAGTAGAATAAGGACACTAAACAAAAAATATTCATGTGGTGAGAATTTAAACCAAAATAACGTTGAAAATGTAAACATCCGGGCTATAGGAGGTCTAGCACGGAGGATCGATAAAGCCATATGTCAATACGATATTAACTAAATTCGGGATCTATGATCAGTTAGCAACATTCCCTAGCACAGTCAACGATTGTTAAAAAATTCCAACAAAGAAAGCCCGCCAAATCACATTGGCTATCAGTTCAATTTGTAACGCAACTTTTTAAATAATGTTGTTCTTTATGCAAAAATTACGCTAAATTTAGGCAGATTAACGAAGTACGCAGGATTGAAAGACGTCATTTATGCGATCAATTAAATCAGTTCGAACTTGGAGAGACGAAATTTCTTTAAAACGACACTATTGTTCCGTGTACCTCGCATTGTAGCTAAAGATCTCATTGACCCGAGTTGTGAATAAAGACCTTATTAACTAATGAACTCTCTTTTTAATGCCAAAAAGTAAATACGGACTGCCAGTGCATATTTAGGTTAGCATTTCTATTCAAAATTCACAACTTATTAATATTTTTACGTAAATGTATGACTTTGATGAATCAAAATGTCAAATTACTCTAGTGTTGCCAGTATATATCAGTAGGTGGAACTACCGACGATTTTGTAGCGATTTAGCTACTATTCATGGTCGAACTATTGATACGTTATCCGGTATCTGTAATGCAAATCGATATACACTGGAAAATGAATTAACAAATTAAAAAAGGAAGTTAATTAGTTCGTAAGGTCTTCAGACGATTTATGACGAACATGTTGATGCCAATCTGCACAAACCCATAAATAACCGTTACTATCAAATTACAGGTGACTAAAGTAGCGTAGTTATCTGTTTTTACATAGGGCTTCATAGACATTGTAAAGTTATCGATATCACTGTGCTAGACCCCCAGGAACCTAAATCCGTTATCTTGAAAATTACTTTAATTTTGTATAATTTAAAATCGAACACTCACCAACAGTTTTTTCTAAGAAAAAACCCGAAAAACCCAATTTTTTTTCCATGGCAGACATTGAAATAATGTTGTGAAAATTGAAGTTTTTACATATTTTTTGTATGGAGGTAAAACAAACGGTAAGCTGGCCAGACAAGACATTTCCAATAGTTGTATTATAGGTAACGACCGAGAACAAAATAAATTTCAAATTCTTCAAAATAGGGCAATGAGAACAATACTTAGACGAAATAGATATTCAAAAGTAAATAAAATGTTAAAGGAACTAAATTGGCTAACGGTGAAACAGATGCTGACCTTGAACACGATGATATTTGTACATAAAATAGTAAACAACCTGTTACCCAAATATTTCTCCAATAAAATTGTATACAACAAGGATATACACAAACACAAAACAAGGACGTGCAATGAAATCAGGTTACCAAAAAAGGACAAGGCGAATACTCAGAATAGTATACTATATAAAGGAATGAAGTACTATAATGCGCTGCCGGAAAACTTAAAGTCTGCACCAATTGGAAGGTTCAAGATGTTGTGTAGGAGCCACATCAAGCAAGACAAAATATAGTATAAATGCATGTAACAATTAATTAGGAATTTGTAAACTTAAATGTACAAATTACTAAAATAAAATTAATAAATAAAAAAATAGAAAGACGAAAATCAAGATGTGGACGGAATTGACAAACATGTTTCAATTGGTTCTTCTAGGAAATAATCTGGAATAATATTAATAATACAATATTGCATTAACGGTTTCCGTTACCAACTCATAATAAGGTATATTATATTAACATTATTCAGGCATTGTGAATGTATATCACATCTAGTACCAACTACTTACTAGGTTTGAAGAAATGTACTTTTGAAGTTTTCTTGGGACGGGTTCTTTTACAGAATTTAAACAATTCGTCAAATTTCATAACTTCATATCATTTCTATTCTATTATCATCTAAGTACTGTGAAATAACCGAAATATGATGAAATAAAACATGATTTGATTTTTTTCTTTGAAATATGATTGGCGTTTCCAAAAAATAATAGGAGTCATTTAATAATATTACAGTCGAACTTGGTTATAACGATCACGACAATAGCGAGTTCACGGCTATAATGAGCCATTACAAAACGATATTTTAATTCAGCCTTACCTTCATATAATTGTTGGTTGTTATAAAGAGGTCGATTCACTCATATACCGAGCAAATAATTTTGTCAACACAATTTCTGAATACATGAAATGGGTTTTAATTCAAGAATTTCCTATCCCGTTAGGGACGGATTCATATTTTTATGGCACCACCTGTGTAAGATTGTCGACTATGTGAAGCATTGCTATCCATCGGGTGCAATATGAAATTGACATAAAATCTTCGCAAATTTGTTCCCTTTTTACGCCTTTTTTAGTATTACAACTCTTGAGTAGGTTTTATAGCGCTGTTTTGTGAAAAATCAAATGAATAGTGCTGTACAATCATGACTTCCTAGGCTGTTTATAATAACGTATAAAGAGATACAGAAAACATTATCACCTGGTAGTTCACTTCAGATAAACACCGTTTCATTAGAAAAAACACAATATTTCCAATATGATTATACGATTTTAGTTCTAAATTCTTTCGAACCTGAGATCATTATTAAATCAGTTTATTATTTTATAAGCAATAATTATTAGTCTGAAACACTCATCCACATTGAAAAATCTCCTGATAAAAGATACATGACGCCAACGGGACTTGAACCCGTGTCCTTTCGATTTCCGGTCGACAGCTCTGACCACTGAGCTATGGCGGCTTATCTCTTATCCGCGAAATAATTCAATATATACTAGTGTTTCATTCAACAATTACTGCTTGTTACATTTTTTCACCTGAAAACAACCAACTTTATTTTATATGAGAAAGGCATTGTAAGTGCTAACTCTCTCACTAGATGGCGTCGAGACAAATTGTCTACATTTTTTGGTGAAAAATACTAGAACTTGTCAAATATTATTTTTTTTTTTTGGTAAACTAATGTTTAAGACAAGATTTTTTATGCATAGCACAAAGGGTAACAATTATTTTATAAGCAATAATTATTAGCCTGAAACACTCATCCACATTGAAAAAAAGGAGATTTTTCAATGTGGATGAGTGTTTCAGGCTAATAATTATTGCTTATAAAATAAGTGTTACCCTTTGTCATATGCATAAAAAATCTTGTCTTAAACATTAGTTTACAAAAAAAATAAATTATAAAATCAGTTTATCTCTGAACGGTTCTTATCTTGATAAATATAGCTCTTATCTTAAATGGTAAGCCTCAGCAAGCCTTCTAACTTGTAATCACATTAAAATGCTTATAAATATTTCACTTAGGGCAGGTTTTCAGTAATTTTGACTAATGGTAATTTTTAGAGAGCAACTTGACAAACGTAAATATCTCACAAAGCGAGCTGAAGGCGAAGCTCAATGCTAAATCCCTATTTTCGATTAAGCTTTGTAACGAATTGGTTTACACTATGAATACCAACAAATATGCTTTAGATAAATTGAAAATCGTTTCACTTGAGTACAATTCAAACAAACTTTTTATTTAATCAATATAAAATACAAATTTAAATTACTAAAAAATGTATTTATTCAATAGAAATGCACGAACGCATAAAAGAACAACTTTAAAAAATAAAATATTATGGCTGAGATTACCTGTGACAGTTTATCTTGATTAACTTTTTTGCTTTCTTATCAAATTGTTAACAAAATAAATAAAAACCACTTTTACGCATGAAATTTGCTATGCGATTTTAATGCCTATGCATGACAATATAAGGCATACCAAGAATATACACATTTTTAGCTTGTAGCTTCCTCTTAAAGAACAACTGAAATTCCGGGACTTGATATACCAACACCTTAAGACTTAATATGTGGATTTCTATGAACTGAATAAAACTGCAAATACTACATTGTTATTTGAAAGAATTTTGCGGTTGCAATAAAGTTGTGGTGAGTTTTACTGCATGTGCAAATTATTTTGAAAAGTAATGTTAATTACGTACTTCTTTTATAATGGTAGAAATGAATGCGGGTGGTCTGGAAATTATTATTCACATTAATTAAAATCCTAGAAAATCGATTCAACTGTACGTAGCCTTATTGCGGGCAGCGTTATTAGATGCATACGAAACTGATGCTTATTCTTATTAGGTTTATCGTGAAGCAAATAAATAATATACCATTGAAGAAGAAGAAGACGATACTAATAAATCTAAACGAAACATGAAACAGAACAAGACACAGAAAAAAAAGAAAATAGTCTCAACTGGTAATCGAATCCAGGATCTCTGTCTTACTGGGACAACATCTTTAACCCCTCAACCATTGGGACCTAATTATTATATGTCATTTTTATCGATCTCATATTTCAAATTCAGAACTAAAAATATTATCTAGCGACTATTTTTTCTTATAATTTTATCTATCTTTTTGAATGATTACAAATTTCTTGCGTATAATAATTTGGTCCCAATGGTCAAGTGTTTAAAGACGCTGTCCCAGTAAGACGGTAAGAGATCCTGGGTTCGATTCCCAGTTAAGACCGCTATCTTTTTACTTTTCTGTGTCTTGTTCTGTTTCGTATTTCGTTCAGATTTATTAGTATTGTCTTCTTCTTCAATGATTTTTTTAAAAACATGCTAGCCGTAGTAACTTAGTTAAATTTGGTTTTTCCTCACATTGTCCAAATAGAAGCGAAGCTAGCAGTCCACAGTGAAGTGCTGATATCATCCCCGATGTATGGCAGTGAGCTGGGATCTGGCAGAAAAGGGATGAAAGTAGACTGGATGCTGTAGAAATGAGATCCCTGAGGCTTGCGTGTGGTAAATATCATGCCTTATCAGAAACTATCGAGATCAATCAATAGTACCCCTATAAACATAATTATTCCACATGATTTCACAACTGAGTTCAAAAATAATTTTCACAAACCGTTCGTTATTAATACTTATTATCGTACGATTTTGAATAAATGGAAAAAAAATACAGCAAAATGCTCGTGTTACCAATTAAGAATTGAAATTAAAATATCGCCGTTTTAAAATAAAAATAATAAAACTTCATTGATTTGTGAACGTCGTAATTCTTTCGAAAAGGCTTAAATTTCGTAAAGCAATGCATCTAATAGTGTTTTAACTGTTTAAAAATAAACTGTACATAAATATAATAGTACGTTATGTATATTTTATATATTATGCGCATTACAAAAAATAAATAAAAACTTATGTAAATACCACACGAGCCAGTGAGACCATTGTATTTCTAATGATTGTGGTAAGTATGTTGTGAGACTGAGGGGAATGGAAAGGGAAGGAGATGGGACGAGAAAGATAGGTAATCAGTGATGACACCAAATCAATCTAATCACACATATTCTTACTATCCACGGCAATGATATTGGTAAATTGGAGTCGTATAGTTGCATTTCCATAAAAACATTAACGACATAATATTGCATTGTTTTCTGTACATCAATAAATGCAATCAACGAAGCAAACAATTATGTTTAATCGTATTGGACGAATTTTTATAGATTACCGGAATATATATTTTTTTTTAAATAACACACACTTTTGTGTGTGTTATTTAAAAAAAAGCTTAAAAAATTTTTGTTTTAAGCGTCTTCGATTTCAGGCCAATAATTTTGTAGTCAGGAGCTCAGTCTTCGTTAATGTTTTATAATGAACGCACATTACTGTGATCATTAACCACATATTATCTTGTAATTTGCAACGAATGATAACTATAACCTCTAACTATCGATGGTAACGCGCACCCAAGTTCATAGTTTGAGAACATCTGAAAACGACTGAAAACAATAACGTAATGACCAATAAATTGCAATAAAGTCAACATTTTAATTTTTCTTGCATATGTGCAATGAAATATGAACAGTGGGTCGATATTTCTAGAATAAGCGCTGGAGTATTGAGTATGGCGTCTACTGCCTGGCCTATCAGCCTTGCCGCCCACGGGCCCGGTGGGCGGCTCCGGTGGGCGGGGTTGCATAACGCCTTATATAGCCTCCGCAGAGACTATCTGGTATGGTGAATAGCAATTTTATATAAGATACTTGGCACACCGACTAGCAACTTTCAAATAAAATAATGCATGACCGCATAAGGACGCGGACACACTGTGGTAAAGGTGAAACTGTGAACTCCAGCGCCTGAAAATACGATTTCCGCACCAATATGAACATTTACCGTAGATTTACGTTAAAGTAATTTGGATTTAATTTATGTCTAATGATTTACGTATATCTGGAATCCATCTGCAGTAAGGTCAACAATTTCATAAATTTATTCGTTTGGAATAAGAACGGGAAAACACTTAGGGCCCTGTAGTAAGCGTTCAAAGATGGTTTTTATTTATTTTTTTATTTATTTCTATATATAATTTACAGTTTCACATAATTATTTATATTTATATATGATACATTTAAAACTTATAACTATAATATCTTGTGTGTAAGGTAGGTTTGAGAAGGTGATACTGTATGTGAGTAATATTGTATGTTTCGTGAACACCTCACTAGGAGAACCTGTGCTGAGGTGTTTACGTGGTTATGTATAAGTGTGACAAGTATTTATGTGTTGTTGAAGTTTTTATTTTTTATAAGTTTTAATTTTAATTTTTTTTATTTTTTGTAAATTGAATATTCATAAAATTTTAATGGTTTTTGTAAATTGAATATTCATAATAAATATGTAAAAAAAAATATTAATATATATTAACATATATTAACATATATGTAAGTGCATATATTTGTATTGTAAGTGTGAGTATAGTTGGTAAAATCTCGAAAAACGTGTTTATTTATTTTACAATTTTTATGGTTTAGTTATGTTTGGTTTGGAGTTATTATGTTTTGAAAAAATAAAATATCTTGGTTTTTGATACAGGCTGTGATATGTTTTTTGTGAATGTTTGCGGATGTATTTGCAGTTAGTAGTTGCTTCAGAGTAATGGGCATACAATTAAACTGTTTTGTAGCGCAGTATTGAAAGTGTCTTTGTCCGTGTGTGGTGTGTGTTATCGGTATGTTTAGTGTTTTATTTGTTAAGGATCTGGTTTTTAACGAGGTTTTTGGTTGAATTGGAATATGGAGTTTGTGTTGGAGGAGGTAATGCAGATTTGGCGTAAAGTTGTCTTATTGACAAGACTTCTAATGTTTTGTAAATTTCGCTTGATTCTGTGTCGAATGGTACTTTTAGGATTATTTTAATTATCGCCTTTTGAATTTTTTGAATTGGGTCAGTTGTCATTCTTGTAGCACTTCCCCAAGCTAGTATTCCATATGTGGCAATGGATTGACACAGTGCAAAATATATGGATCTGATGGAGATATGTAAATACGAATGTCAGAGGGAGCGCGCTAATATTAAAAAACTATAAAAATTTGCAAAAATTTTGAAAATATTTAATAAAACACGACTCGTTTGAAATAGAGCAAAAATCTCTCAAAAATGTTTTATTTGCCTTTAAAGATACACTGTGATTTTTTTCATACCTATAACATATTAAATAACAGAACACAACGTGTTTTTAATAATTTTTAGAGATCATTTTGCGATTTTTTCTATAGAGGGCATTTCATATAATTAACGTTTAAGCATAACAAATGTAAAGAAATTATCTTTTTTATTTTTTCTCATTTTTTTTTTTTTTTGGAATTTAAAACTTAAAGAGTTAACAAGAAGCTTGTTATAAATCGGTAGAAATTGGGAATGAGGGGGCTTAAGTGCTTATTAATATCATAACATATTATAATTATTGTAAGATTTGCGAAGCTGTAAGTTTGTTTAAAGAACATCACAATAATTATTAGTGCAGAATGATCAATATTTTTTTTCACGAAAATGAACTAATTTATAGGTAGGTACTTTATCACTTTATCAGGTTCCAATTTTGAAAATGACCATTCAAATAATTTTTGTTAAAATATTATATTTTATTTCCGTACAAGCCATAAAACGCAAAACATTACACGTGTCTCTAGTCAGAAGCCTAATCGAATACAACTCAGTAGATAGTTTGATCTCCTTCTTACAAAATTGATATAACATTGAGCGAATACAAAAAAGACGTCTGCATTTCATAAATTTTAAATTAAATATCTCGCTAGATAACATAAATTATCCCATCCTACTAAATAGTCTGTGAAAGTTAAATCATAAAACTGATTTAACTTTCTGATTTGAAATATTAAACTCTGAATTGGACTGTTCCGAACTCCTGCAACTTAAAAAACTTACACATACCCACAAAAACAACACGACGCAATACTTTATTCCACCGCAGTGTGCAGAAGCGCAACTACATTGCTAATTCTTCGATAGAGCGGTTTCACACTATGGGAAATCAATACTTAGGATGTTAGGATTGATATGTTTTACGTAAACTTGGCGAATTTTATGAATCATATTAAAAACCTATTCCAACCTTATTATTGAACTTTTGGTTGTCTCTTTGTAAACCTATCTGAACACTGAATTTTTTAAATTGTCGTTTCTAGTTTTTTTTTGTATTTCATGTATGTATAGGGGAGAGTATGGTATATCGTACCACTTCGCACTTAACTCTCAATACTGTATGATCGAAATGGGTTAGAGAATTGGAGTTAGGTTCAAATAAATACTTATTTTATTGGGTACGATACATATTTAAATCATATTTTACAGGCATCTGGAATGTTTTCAAATTATACGTTTTATAAAAAATGGTTTTCGGTACGATTTAACGAACCGGTACGGTTAATCGTACCACCGGTATGGTAAATCGTACCTAGACCATTATTCCAATTTATATCGAAGAAAACATGGACATTTTTAAGGCATGCATGTGTCGCAAATGACTGGGTTACTGGTGCAAGCTTCATGCACCCATTGATGGCAACTAACGCACTGGATCCAGTCTTCTTTGGGTCCTGCCTTTTCAAAATAATTGCCAAAGCATAGGTGGCATACGTTTTCTTTATCGTCATCATCAATATCCGTATCCGAATCATTCAAAACGACAATACTGTCAGCATCTTCACTATCACTACTTCTGCAATTGGCCTTCTTTCGTCGAGCACACTTCTTACCCTTAATGGGCTTTTTATCAGTTTCAATAATCTTAATTTTCTTTTTTTCAATTTTTAATTTGGGTATTTTAACAGCTGAACGTCTACCAGCAGCAACATTTTTTATACGGACTTGCTGTTATTTCAGCAGCCTTTTGTGCCATGCGCGTGTTCTTCTTTCTTTGGTTCTTTGGTATTGGAGAAATCTCAAGAATTGATAGTTGAAAAGATGTCGACGCGTTTGAAATCGTTTACCCCAATTCAACTTTCTGAACTGCATCTGGTGGTGAAAAGGGAGACTCTGACGAGGTCACTGGTGGTGGTGGTCGCAACAAAGGCTATGACGAGATCTCTGGTGTTTGTTGTACTGAACTCTTTAATTTAAAACTAGAAAATAATTAACTTATAAAACAACTAACAAATTACGGTAAATCGTACCGGTACGATTTACTTAACCACTTGTGGTACGATTTAACAAACTCTGAGTTTTTATGAAAAAATGACAACAAAAAATGTAAACGACAGGTGACAATATGATTTTGCAATCGTAATTTGCAGAATACAAACAAGCTAAGTGAACTTAATTTGAGAAAAAACTAACATACCTACCTTTGAACACGAAATCACCTTACGCAGGAGCGGAAAAAATTAGATCAAAATTGTGAAAAAACAAAAATACTCCACTGCCAGCGCACGCACGATCCAACACTAAATAAAAATGGAGGGACAACTATGACGCTTCTAACGGTTGGCAGAATATTATCAGGATTAAAAAATAGTGACCCGTAGCAAAAATATCGAGGTGGTACGATTTACCGACCGGTACGATATACCATACTCTCCCCTATATATTTTGTTTATTGTAATTTTATTTTTTCTCGTTTTCTAAATTATTCATCAAGTCAAAAGCTCACTAGGCAAAAAATAATATTATTTAAAAAAAATTGTCCAGTGTGTTAACCCACGTCTAACTCAATCTAACTCTAAAACCTTCCTGCCTATTTACAATCATAACAAAAAAATACTTAGAACTCCGCGGACATAATCTCTTTACTTCCAAGGCACTCCAGTGCCTCTTCAATGTTCACGAAAGGGCGAGTTCCTGTATTTGCAGCTCTAATAAGAATTAGGATGGCAGGACTAAGGGGAAGGATCAACAACTCCAAAAATGTCCTTATCATTGAATCCCATATGACTCCAGGATCGAGCATCGAGGAGCGTTGGAGAAAGATGTTGGCCCCCCATAATTGAAACTCCCTCGAACCGCTCTAATAAAAACCAAGGTGGTTGAATATTTATACTCGTATGATAACACCATCTTTTCTTTTTTGTCCTTTATTTTGTTGGTTTATATTTATTTTTGATTTTGTATTATATTTATTCTTATTTATAAATATGTTCTCACAAATCCCTGTATGTTATAACTATGTATGTATGATTTCTCGTCCCTAAAAACACAGCAGCAAAATATAGGTAGATAAAAATTTCCGAAATCTTAATATTGTAAAAAAAAGACGGATCCACGAATTCCAACAAAATGTTTGTGCATAATCTACCATTGGAGGCGTTTTCAGTTATCCAAATTTTTATCCAACTATATCAATTTGAAATATGCAAATATTTAGGTTATAAATAATATTATATCTTCTAATTAAAAAGATTTATTTTCTATTAATTGAGGTAAACCATATAAATATCAGAAACGATTCTATTAAGAAACATTTCAACCAAGCAATGCAATGTAAGTGCGCACTGCAATTGTAAATTAATGAATTTTCACTGCATATTGCAGCTCCGGCAAATTTCCACGAAAACCTTTAATTATTTTCCACTCGACATACTGAATTCCCAATAAATTAAATCATCACATAAATATCGTGTCTATTTTCAGAGCGCATAATATTATTATTGGCCCATTAAATAGATCTTCCATCTTCCCGATCTCGGAGCTTGGAACAGGCTACGGCTACAGGAAGCAGAGTCTATCGCCGGAGAGGGCCATATGTTTAATGGGTCATATCTCCCGATTTATCGCCAGATATCATGGAGATCTATGAAACCATTCGTGTAAATAAAATCATCCATTTTGTTGAGCGCTCCAAATGAATCGTATTTGTTTTGATTAACAGTAATTCAGAGAAGTAAATAATAAAAATTGTATCCGGAATCATTTTAAAATATACTTTAACTAACCAAAGTCATTCGGATAAGTCATTTGCCTAGTGGCTAGTAGATAGGTTAATAATATCGAATTATTAAATAGATATTATTTATTAATATTGACCGGTCGGTGGCCGAGTTGACATCGCGTTTGGGTCCCACCCAGGCGTAATGTGTTCAATTCCTCGGCTGGCTAAGTCCTCCATCAAATACATCAATGCCTCCATCACAACACAAGAAACATTTTCAGCTTACTGTGGTGGTAGTAGGAGATTTTCCAATATTGTCAGGTTTGTCTTTCTTTAAAATTTTTTTTTATATTTATATATAAAAAATAACTTAAAATAACTCTAACTTTCCCGGTACAATGTTTTACGGGAAAAAAAGTGGGTCATGACAAAAACGATATTGTAAATTTGTTTGCAGATTTCTTCAAGAGTGTATATGTTGAAGACAATGACAACATATTATCTGATAAACCCCAATTTAGCGAAAGCTCACTCAACTTGCATAACATCCATGTGGTAATAAATGATGTTGTGACTTTTATCAAACAACTGGATACCAGGTCGAATTCGGGGCCAGATATGATTCCCTCAATATTACTTAAAAACTGTATTCATGTTCTAGCTCTTGCTATTACTATAATTTTCAATTTATCCTTATCTACAGGTTGTTTTCCTGAAATTTGGAAAAGTAGCTTTATAACACTTATTTTTAAAAAAGGAGATAAATGTCAAATTGAAAATTATAGACCCATATGTATTATATCATCACTGCCTAAACTTTTGGAAAAGATTATATTAAGTAAAATCATGCATCAAATTAAACCAATTATATCAACATTTCAACATGGTTTTATGCCAGACAGATCTACGTCATCTAACTTATTGCTTTACGAAAATTTTATTTCTAATGCACTGTCCAAGGGTCTTCAAGTTGATACAATTTATACTGACTTTAGCAAAGCCTTTGATACTGTTTCTCATCGCATTTTAATGGAAAAATTAGAACACTTGGGAATAAGCGGCAACTTTCTCGAATGGCTTAGAAGTTACTTATCATACAGAAAATTATCTGTAAAAATTACCTCCATAACTTCTTACACTTTTTTTGCCTTAAATGGGGTCCCCCAAGGTTCCCACCTAGGACCAATTCTTTTCCTACTATTTATTAATGACATTTCACTAATTTTCGATAATATTCACTTTCTTCTAATCGCCGACGATCTAAAGATGTTTAAATCGATCGGTAATTCTTCTGATTGTTTAACTCTACAAATGAATTTAAATAAACTTTATGAATGGTGCATCGTAAACAAATTACATCTTAATATCAACAAATGCCAAACGATTAGTTTCCATAGATCTAAAACCCCTTTATTATTCGACTACTCAATTAACAATGCCAATCTAAAAAGAGTTTTTGAATCCAATGACCTTTGAGTTATCTTTGACTCCAAATTACGCTTCTTGAATCACATTAATAGCATTACCAGTAAGGGATTACAAATGCTTGGATTTATTCTCAGAATTGCTAAAGACTTTAATAACATAAAAACTATAAAATTACTATACACGTCTCTGGTTAGAAGTCAGGTTGAATACAATGCAACCATTTGGTGTCCTCATTTCAACTCTCATTGTTTAAAAATTGAAAAAATTCAAAATAAATTTTTACGTTTTATTAATTTCAAAATTGGTATTCCTATTATTGAAATCAATTATGTCAATTTACGCAGTAAACTTAACTTATCGAAATTATCTGAAAGGCGAAAAATATTTGATCTCCTTTATTATATAAAATTGTTCATTCAAGGTTAGACTGCCCTGACACTATAAACTTGCTATCTTTACATATACCTCCAAAATATACTAGACGGAATATTTTATTCTACAACAATAACTTCGCTACGAATTCTGTATTAGAAAGAATACATAGGTTGGGCAATGAACTAAGTGATGTCGCTGACATATTTAATTTAAACTTTAATACATTTAAAGCCAAATTAGTCCACCACTTTTTAAATGTAAATAATGTATGAGAAAACATTATATTTTATTTAGATTTTCTATGGTTTGTTTTATACTGGTGTTAAAAATAAAATTTGTAATTTGTATGTACTTAAAAGCCCAATAGGGCGTCAATAAATAAATAAATAAATAAAAATAAGAGATAAGAATAGCCAAAAATAGACAAGAAGAAGCAAGTGAGGGGGAGAAGATGCAAAAAGGAGCCAGAAAGGCCAAGAAGAGTCAATAAGAGACAAGAAGAGCCTTGATTAGCTATGAAGGGGCTAGAAGATGCAAAAAGATACAGGAAAAGTCAAGGCGAGCCAAAAAGAAGAGCCAAAAAGAACCATGAACAGCCAATAAGAGCCAAAAAAAGACAAAAAGAGGTAAGTAGAAGTAAGTGAGGGGAGAATCAAGAAGAGTCAAGAAGAGCCATGAAGAGCCAAGAAGAGCCTAGATGAGCGGGCTAGAAGATACAAGAAAAGTCAAGGCGAGCTAAAAAGAGTCAAGAAGAAGGAAGACAAACTCTTAATCAATTACTTTATTCCTACCCATCCAAAATTCTAATATTGGATTATTGGGTGGCCATGCATTGAATTTGTTTTAAGTCCTAACAAAGCAGTGACCCCCTGGTGTACCAGTCTCACCGGGATAGGAATGCTCCTGGCTGGGGTGGTACATTCGTATCGTTTGCGCTTTTATAGCAGTAAAACTTCTTATCCGTAAACCAACTTGATAAATTTTGGACATCTTTCTTCACAAAGTAAATATGTTCAGGGTTAATTCTGGAATAAGCTTAGCGTATAACGCATTTCTTACGCCGATGACGATAATAATGTACGCCGGTTTTGATTTATGCAAAAAAAAACATCGTCAAAATAAAACGAAGTTCAGGAACATAACAACTTAATCTACCACATTATAAAATAAAACAATACCCGAAAAGAAGACAATGCTTAATTTATTTCTCTTGGCTTATAAAAAGTTTTACCAAAAAAATGCTGCAAATGATATTTAATTAAAGCATCCATAATAATTCTAAGTGATCAAATTTTTAAACCAAAAACATATGATTTAGCATTACTTCGCAGTACATAGCTTTAACTATTTGAACACAAGATGCCTTATAAGTACTTATAACCAAGAGATATTAAAAATGTACATTAAATGGGTCCCACCACTTTCCCAACGATGCCATTGTATAAGGAAACTGATCGTTTGCCTGTTTGTCGTACATCGTATTGCTCTTTGCAGATGACATCAAACTATACAAGAAAATAACTGATATAAATCATTGTCATATACTACAGTCAAATATTAGTAATTTTAGAGATTGGTGCGTTCAAAATAATTTATTTTTAAATGTAGTAAAGTGCAAAACCTTGACTTTCTTCAGAAACAAAAATCCTGTTTTATTCGAATATTCCATCAATAACATAGCTTTAGAAAGAGTCACGGAAATGAGAGATCTTGGAATTATTTTGGACGAAAAACTAAGTTTCACCAATCATATCCATCAAATTGTGAACAAAGGTATGAAAACACTAGGCTTCGTATTAAGAAAAACTAAAAACTTTAATTCTTTACAAGCCATTAAACTATTATACGTATCTCTAGTAAGAAGTCTAATTGAATATAACTCAGTAGTTTGGTTTCCATCTTACAAAATTCACATTACATTGAGCGAATACAAAAAAAAATTGTACGTATTATAAATTTTAAATTAAATATCCCTGTCGAAGACTTAAAATACAATTTCTTATTAAATACTCTAAAAATACATACATTAGAAGATAGACGTAAAATAAACGATTTTACGTTCTTATTCAAAATACTTAACTCTAAATTCGACTGTTGTGAACTCCTGCAACTTATAAACATACATACACCCACAGTAACAACACGACAAAATACAATATTCTACAGCAGCACACATAAGCGTAACTACATTGCCCACTCTCCGATACAACGACTTCACACCATGGGAAATCATTACTTGTGTGATGTTGACATATTCAATACCAACTTGGCAAGTTTTGTGGATCATTTAAAACATTTATTTCAACAATACTCCTAAACACATCATGTAAACCTACAAATAGCTGTAATTTTCTGTTTTTGTTTCTTGTGTTTGTATGAATTGTTGCATAGCTTTTATCAAATGTAATTTTATTCTTATTTTTTTATGTTTCAAAGTATCTGTCAAATTAAAATTATAATACCAACCATGTAAAAGCCCTCTGGGCGTTAAATAAATAAATAAAATCTCAAGATTATTTTTTTTATAAAACGATGCTACATTTCATATCTATTTATTGCAGACCTAGACTCTAGCTAGACCTTCCATTGTTCCTGCATGCAGCGTTTGTTAGTATACATATTAATTTATACCCAAAAAATATATTTGACATAACTGTTATTGCTGAATCTAATGAGAAACAAGAAAAGATATATAAGTAAACAAGAAAACTTTTAATGTACCTAGAGTTGCCAGATAGTCCAGATAAAAAAACATTTTTTATCAAAGGGCGCCACTATGATTTTATTTGGTACAATGTGTCGAAAATCAAAGGGTCCTTTGATAATCATAAACCCCTTTGATTTTGGCCAAAAGAAACAGAGAAAATTTATGAGGATGAACACGATTAAGCACTTAGTAAACATTAAAACTTATATTTATTATAATAATACCTAATATCTTTATTTAGGAAAGTTTACACATTACAACTATACATACATATTATGGTGTAAATTGATTTGTAACTTTTATATTTAAGGTTATAAAATTAACAGAAAAATACAAACATAATATAGTGAAGGTAAAAAGAAAATAAAATTACAGTTGAGGTTTCTCAAATACCGCCTCACTAGGCTAGCCTGTGTTGAGGCAGAATTTTTCGTGTTAGTTCCTAATACCTTTGAACATACCTATACTTGTATTAAGATGTATTCGCTCAATAATGTGGTGACTTCAATAACTGCGAATTTGGGTGAATGCACCCGTGAAGGCCCTATTCTTATTTTTGATCCAAATTTTTACATTATCTTTGAAATTTTTTTGTGAATCACATTGTTTTATGCTGTCTGGAAGAATGTTGTAAAGTCTTGTCGCAAAGTATTTAAAGTTTCGTTGACCAAACGTAGTATGTGTTATCGGTATTTCTAGTAAGTTTTTCTTTTTGCTACGAGTACATAGTGTATTTGAACTTTTTTCATAGTAATTATGTATATTTGAGTATAGATGAGTTAGGATAGTTTTTGCATATAGCTGCCGAACATCAAACACATTCATAATATTAAAAATTGTGAATGTATTATTACTATTGGTAAGCAAAAAATCACCTTTTAACATATTTGGCACAAGATGCTACTGCTTTAAATAATCGTTTATTGACTGAAATTGTATCTTTAAATTCATTGCAATTGATATTTAAATTGAAGAAAACAAATAATTCGATTTTTACGGTATTTACAACCAGTCGGTTTCTTTCGTCAGTCCATACATTACCCTTTACACTAAAAAATCTTTCTGCGAAGGCATTGGAGACGGGAACACTGCGCATTAAATTATTGTATCATTTTCAATAGATTTGAGCAAGTCTTGCTACCACCCACCAGAATCGCTCATGGCTTTTGCTCTGTAAATTATATTTTACATGTCGTAATTATATTATATAATTATATAATATATGTCGCGTATTTTAAAAAAAAACGGACATTCAGTTTTCCCCAATTTTCTAGACCGAAGAGCCGTTCAAAAAACCGTACTGTCCGGTCCAAAACCGGACATCTGGCAACCCTATATGTACCTAGTTGTATTTGTTTAATCAGAAAAATTATTACGAAACAGTTGTTTTGAAAGCAACTACAAGAAGCTAAAAAATCGTAAATGTTACATATACAAATATAAACTGTGTCTTGTCACCGATGTGATGAAAAATAATCCAGTTTTAAAATCATGCTTTTTTACGGTTGCACTTTTACTGAAGTGTCTCCCTACCTATTTCAAATATGTAGCTCTGTAAACTGCAAATCCCATAATTATCTAGAATCTCGTCTAAGATACAAGGGAATGACTTTATATGGTAGTGACAACCGTCCATCAGTAGCCAGCGAATGCACCAACCGCTAACAATGCAGTGTGACAGGCAACAAGCGACTAGCGGCGACCTAATTAATAACAGCCATTATTATTATAAATAGATCCGTTGGTATGACAGAGGGGGATTCTGAGATAAATGTCACAATAACAACATATAGTACTCATAAACGGACCAAACCCTAGACGAACCAGGCAACAACTCAATACGGACAGAAAATCACTAAGGGAACTGGTAGGACTACTAACGGGACACTGTCATCTCAAGAGACACATGCAGTTGTTGGGAGTGGAAAACACCGATAGATGCAGAAAATATGAAGAGGATGTAGAGACTCCATTTCACCTTTGGTGCCAATATCCCGCTCTGTTGGGAACAAGGCTCAGATACCTGGGAAGACACATCACAAAACCAAAAGCTACATATCCAATGACAACCCTGTGAACTTTATAAAAGGGACCGGGTTACTGTCAAAGGAATGAGGTTAAAAAGGAGATAGCAAAATGGGTCTATGGCCCAAGTGCTCACGGGAACTCTACGTTAACCGTATCTTCTTAAAAACATATAATGGTACGTATACATTTGGGAACTTAAACGCGAACCGAGCCACGAATTACGGGAAAGGACCTAAACAACTGCAAGCGGCATTTCGCGCCATTTGCGGTTGCTTCGTTCCTTTCCCAAAAGTTGAGGTTCATTTCGGCTCTCATATGTATACGTAGCTTAATAAACAAGTAATCAACTTATAAAAGCCTTGCCAGTCCATTCAAATGATCTAAAACATAATTTATTTACTAACGGTACTAGTACCTTTATACAAAATAAAAAAAATAAAAAAATACAAAAAAGGATTACAAACAATTATACAGTGTGAAAAAATTAACATGACAACAGAATACAGGAAACAAAATGTTAACTTACAACTATTTAAAAAAAAAAGTAAAATGCTTTTTTTGTAAGTTCTTTCGGTGCTATTATAAATATCTGCTAATTCTGAACATTGGTTTCCTAATATGTGTATGCTTTTTATAAGGGATTTTATAAACGAATTGGCATTGACTTTATTGTTGCGGTGAAATAAATTTTTAGATCGTGCAATTATGCAGACCTGTCAAAAAGGGAATTAATGAATTTAAAAAGAAAAATGACATCAGATGCCGATCTTCTGTTGGAAAGCTTTATAAATTTCAGATTTATCGTTGGAAAGTTAGAGTTTATAATTTCAGTAGGAATAATTATACATTTTTTTAAATGCATAATTATTCTCTAAATGCATACTTACCTGCAAGCAAAACTTTCGATGTCCTTCTCGAAAATTATTCCGCACACAAAAATTGTATCCAAAACACCTAACTAATCATTTCGTCGTTTCTCGGCAGGGATAGACAGAGAGGATGGTCCGCCAAACAACTCAATCTCGGCACATACTTCTTTCTTCATTCACAATCATCTCATACACCCTCTTCCATTATTCTGACTTGGCACGGGCTGACTCAAATATTTGAATCACTTAATCAGGCGTTCCTGACTTTTTACCATTTAGGTACATTCGCGACATATATTCTTCTTTCACTGTTCGAATGACACATCGATGAATGCTACATACCTACCCAGTAAATTATCTACAATACAGGATTTTTAGAATCTTTTGAGCAATGGTACTCCTTAAGACAAAGTAACATATCTTCAGCGCCCTTGAGGTGATTTTTCACAAAAACGGCGCTCTACAAATTATCCAATTATTATTATTATTATTATTATCTTTAGATTACCCAAAGTAATATACCCGAAATATTTAAAAGTGTCATAAATAAATTTCTATACAACAATAATTTTACGGTATTTGAGATGAAATTATAACAAGGTACTTTGTAACTACGTCACACTTCTTTTTCAACCGAATTAGATTACGATTAGTGAAATAATTCATAATCCTTATTACGAATCCAAAATATCAGTTCGTTCGGCGGCATAGAGCCTGAGAAAACTGCTTTCAAAGTTCGAACTCATGTCTTGCATTTATTCCCGTAAGAATAATGATTTTTCCACAATTGATGTTGCCATTCATTCCACTTCAGTATGTGCGTCCTTTGCACTCACCTTCCACTTATTAAAATTAGGTCAGTTGCATTCGATCTTCCGAGAAATGTGCAGAAAAATATAGCAGTTCGAATTGATTGCGAAAATAATTTCCTAGTGCGGACATGTTCCGCTACACTTTTTAAGAAATAAATTAAAACTCCCGTCGAGAGTCTGAGGACAACAAAAAAGTTCTAATTTCACATAATATAATAAAAATGTGATAAATTTACGAGAACCTGGGCCACCGGTTGGGCATGCCTGGTTTTAATAGTGACTAACAAATCTATAAATAATGAATGCAAGCGTTTATTTGTTATGCCCGTATAAGGTTTTTATAGAAAACTTATAATGATAATACGTATTTACATAATAACTGCTTGTTAACAGAAGTCACAAAAGTCCAAAGCAAATTTGAAAACACTATGGCAACATTAATCGGTTAATCGTCACTGTGGAAATTGAAATTTATATTCATATTTTTCAAAATTATTATCTAGCACGATCTATCTAAAAAAGTGTTATCGATAATGTCAGTAACTTGTCATCTTTCCCGAGTTCTATAACTGCAAATCGCCAACGAACAAACAACAGTTCATAATGTTTTCGTATTTTATAAGACGTGAACTCTTTTTTTAACTTTTTAATTATTGAAGACAATATTAGCGATTCCTAAACGAAAATCTGAAACAGAAAAAGTTACGGTCACATCTAAGACTCGAACCCAGGACCCAGCACATTTAAATAAAACTAAGATATGTTTATCTAAATACACTGTCTAGATTGCATTTAGTTTGGGTTGAATCTTGGGATCATAAAGATAGTTACCAAAAAATTCTGCGATGAGAAAAATTACAATGTTGGTAGTTCTTATTCGAAGTATGATACAGTTAAGTATGACCGAAGGAGATAGGGTCCCATTAACTCAGTTGATAGAGCGGCGCCCCGGAAAGGCAAGGGTTATTCGAAAATATATATATTTTTAATAATAATATTTATTTATTAATTTCTTACACAATTACAAATTAGGGTTTAATGCATATAAGAAATTAGGTTATATAATTTTTTTACAAAAGAATGTTTTCAAATATTTATACATAAAAAAAGAAATTTCAAGAAATGTGGAATTTCCAAAAAAAAATTCAGGCAGTGGTGAAAGATATCGTCAATGTGGAGAGACTCTTTCAAGAATCAGAAGAATTTCCCTTCTGAATCTCTCCTCACTGACGCCAAATATATCAATCTCGGAGGAGATTTGGTTCAGGAGCAATATACTCCTCCCTACCGGGAGAATTATATTAGACGACAAGTTATCGACATTAGTGATAAATCCTTTATCAATCGACCGTGCTAAATGCCCAGGTAGTTTTATAATTAAACTGGCTTCACATTATCCCTAAATACAGGGTTTTCCAATAAGAGGTGTTATTTTGAATAGCCCGCTATTTCGATATATGTTACTTTTGAAGCTGACATTTGACAAGTAAAAACTACGTCATTAATAAAAATGGAACGATACACGCTTCAACAACGCATTGAAAATATTAAAATTCACTTGAGTGAATCAAATGCAAATCATCTTGAGTGATGAGGCCCATTTCCACCTCGGTGGCTTCGTCAACAAGCAAAATTGTCGCATCTGGGGCTCGGAAAATCAAGAGTTATTGTTGAAAAGCTTCTCTATCCTCAACGTGTGACTGTTTGGTGCGGTTTATGGTCCGACGGAGTCATTGGACCTTACTTTTTCGAAAATGAGGCTGGAGCAACAGTTACGGTGAATGGATTGCGCTATCGAGAGATGATTAATGAATTTTTATGGCCGGAATTGGATGGTATTGATCTAGACAACGTTTACTTTCAACAAGACGGTGCTACGTACCACACAAGCAACGAAACCATTGATCTCTTACGATTGAATATCAAAATAACACCTCTTATTGGAAAACCCTGTAGTATAAACCAAAGTCGCTATCCGCGTCTGTCTGTTTGTGCGCTTAGTTCTTCTAAAATACGCAATGGATTTTGATAGGGTTTTTACTATCATTTAGTGAATTTCTTCCAGAGGGTTTATATAAATATAGAATACATGCATAATATATTTATAGAAAGTAGAGAAAAGTCGAGCAACGCTGGGTACGTCAACGTCAGCTGGTGATTAATAAATAAAAAATATTTATATTAATATATATATTTATATATATGATATAAAGTTGATAATACTTGTTGATACATATTGCTTTTTATAAACAAAATTTGTGTAGGTGTATCCATTTCCTAAATTTATGTAAAGTTTAGTTTATTTTAACCGCCATGTAACTGAAATAGAGGAAATGATGCAAGAGGATGTTATTGGTGTCATTTCAAATTAGAAAATGTTGTGGTTTATGGTTATTATTTAACTTGTTTATGTGTTTTACGATGTTATAAAACCATCAAATGGTCTTCAAAGCTAAATGCATAAATCCAACTTTTTTGTTTTGCTTTTAGGTCTTCTTCAAAACACAAAGTGAATCTTAACCATAGTATGTTCGGATATGGATTAACTATGAAGTAGGTAAAGAATTACTAACCAGAGAAGCAGTTTTCTGAAGAAAAATACACTCTCGAACACCTCTGGCATAAGGAAAATTGAATTGCTTTTTCTGTATGGAATTTAATGCTTGATACGACCTTTATGTTGATATTATATATTTAATAAGACAAAATTATACCTACGCTGAGAGCTTTATGGGTAGGTATTGTATTGAAAACCAAATATGTTTTTGCAAATCAAAATCAATAGCGAATCCGGGAAAGTAGTAGTAAAATTAATAAAAAAATAGGTACTGATTTTAAAATATGAATATCTACAGAGGAAGAATGAATACAAAAAACCATTTCTAGTATTTATAATATTTATATTGACTACTGAGCGTAGAGAACGTTTTAACGAGACCAGTTGGCGTTTCATCTATCTGTAAATTTGTTTGTGTGTTCCGTTTCCGTTTTCTATCTACTGCATCCATTTTACACCACTTTTAACCAGATGGTTAACCTTGATTATGGTTCAGAAAAGATTATTTTTTAAATTTGAAATCGTCATGTTTATTTGTACTTTCTTATTCGCATTTTTTAATATTATGGTAGCTACCTGCCCGAAGAAAGGTTGAACAAAATATTTTTGGACAAACTGTATGCCTTTATATTGTGTTAAAATATAAATATGGTGGTTTATAATTAAGTAGGTAAGTATTACAATGAATTTAAAAGACATTTTGGTTTTGATTTATTAAATTAAAATCAAATTAGAAAAATACTTTTGTACGCGAAGTTTACTATTTACAAAACTAATACCTAGTACACAATTTTAAGATTTTATTACACGAAAATAATTTAAATGTTAATATTAAAACCAAACCACCACACGTAGTTCATATAAATATAATAATTACATTAAAGATTTGAATAGGTACACTTCTTCATTGCTCTTTACCCGTTAGGTACTTCTGAATAGAAACACGGTAGGTTCATTATAATATTTTCTTGGGCCAACAGTCAACAATAATCCAATGGAATACATAAATAATAAAATGATCATGTATTTGCATATCGCGGCTTGCACATTAAATATAATGGATACACTTAGCAAAGCACGCAATGTCATTTCGGTACATTCATCAGAGCAAGCTGCTTTACCAAGGTTTGAAAGTAATGCTTTTCTGTTTATATTGACAGTTCTGGTGCAGGAGCGGATCTAAGATTCAACAGGCAGTCAGCAAATGTAACCAAAGGGTCCTTGGGGGCTGAAGTACTGCGATTACTCGGGCCCCGGGCCAGATTTTATTGACACCTTCCTGAACCCCCCTGCCCGGGCCCTGGGCTCGTGCCCCGCGGGCAGTCCGCACTTGCTGAAATTGTTCCACCGTTCCATGTGGTCTATACGTAGGTACCTATTGTTCTTTTCAGTTCTTTTCGACAAAAATGCGGTTTTCAAACATGCATATTGACATATTTTTTTTATTGTTAATTTGTTATATTGTATTTACTGTACACAGCAAGAATATAATTAAATCTTAATTGTAGAAAATATTAATCTAAATACATAATAAATATTTTGCTAATCACATAAAGTAAACAGACGAAGACTAGTAGGTATATATATATATATTGTAAGATTTGTGAAGGTGAAATTATTTATAAACAACATTTTGACTCTGGAACATTGCCTTTCAAAAGAACAAATTTACCTTTCGAATGTTAGTAACTTAACATTTAAACAAAAGAAATACATATTTTAAATAAAGAATTTTTAATAATGTAGGTACCTACTTTAGCACGATGTGATTAAAACATATCAGTTGCAATTTAAAAATTAAAATATAAATAATTTTAATTATTGAAGACAATATTAGCGATTTCTAAACGAAAATCTGAAACAGAAAAATCAGAAAAGGATACGGTCACATCTAGGACACGAACCCACTGAGCTAATGGGACCAAAGTGGTAGAGCGGTACCCCGGCAAGGCAAGGATCCTGGGTTCGAGTCCTAGATGTGACCGTATCCTTTTCTGATTTTTCTGTTTCATATTTTCGTTTAGAAATCGCTAATATTGTCTTCAATAATTAAATATTACAATTTGAGGTTTTACTCAATAAAGTCATTCCAAAAAATAAATAAATAATTTTATGCACTAAAACCACTGAAAACCGAAAATTAGAAAAAACGTTCAAAATAATGATAAGTTGTTTTATTTAAATAAATAAAATTAAATAATTCTATAACATTTATAAAAAATGTATTTAGTGTAACACCTATAAACAAAATACTAAGAAATGTCAACTACCGCGAAGTGCTTTCAACAAGAAGCTTCCAGATCCTTGATGTGTTGTATTTAGTCAATGTTCCAGATCTTTTGCAATATCATTGGTGATAAATTGAAGCTCTGTTCGCAATACCTACTCCCCGTAGCATAAACCGTTACAAAAGACAGTTTGTGCGGCAAATCAATAATCTTTATATCATAGCATTATCAATGTCAACTGTTATATCATTATCAATGGAAAATTAACTGAATAAAATCGTTTACTTGCTTAGTTTGCTCTGATTATTAATTTTAACTACTGCTCGACAGTGTGGTAGGTACCAAGGCAGACTGTCAGAAATAAATCTTATTGGTTTGTACTAAAACGGTTGGTAAATATATAGAAAAGGACACATTTATTCACCTTGAATTTGAATAAGTTAGACAACAATGAGAAACAACTATTTCAGTAACATAAAATGGAAAATAATACATTTTAAATAACAAATGTAGATCCTAGGAAATAAATTGTACAGCGCCCTTGAGGTGATTTTTCACAAAAACGGCGCTCTACAAATTATCCAATTATTATTATTATTATTATTATTTAATAGCCATTTCGTTAAAAAATGATTATGACATAATTTCTTCGCGTAATGTTTCGAAGTAAAAAATTAAAATAGTTTTTAAGCTATTTTTTTCGGTATTTATTTTTTTAATTATTACCAAGCTAAGATCCTAACAACGTATTTTCTTCCTCTTAGGTTCATTTTTTAGGTTATTTATATATATAAATATAAATTAACGTGAAAACTTTCATATCAACAACAATGACGGCCGGCGTGGTCTAGTGGTATACGCTTTTGACTACAGATCCGAAGGTCGCGGGTTCGAACCCGGCGTGCGCAAATAAATTTTATTTGATTAATTTGTGTTATTTCACAATTAATTCATTTAAAATAATATATAGTATATTTGCGGCACGTTCCAGAGTGGAAGATACTCTCAGTATCGCCCTGGTGTAAGACCACCATTCAGAATTGAAACGTTGCTTGAAATGGCTTTAGCCGTGTTTGGTGACCAGATCTGAATAGCCAGGTACTTCCCCACCTTCCTCTTCCCCATCTCCCTCCCCTCCCCAATACCCTCAGCCTCACAACATACCCCAATTGGGGATGCCATAGTCTCACTGGCTCCAGACGGGAGCAGTTGGGACTCTTGTGCGGTATTACTGTAAAAAAAAAAAAAAAAATGACTGCCAAGTGAAAAATCGAGTTTAATAACTATTAAAATGCATTATTTTCCATTTCCGTAAGCTGAAATACTTTATTCTCATTTTCATCTAACTGATTATAAAGTGTTTTTTTAAGTGCGTGTAACTGTGTTCCATTTTCCTGTAAATTATTATTTATTTATTTATTTTTTTATTTTTTTTTATTTTTTTTTTTATTTATTGTTTTTGTGTTTAATTCGTAGAACTCCATTTAATTTTTTTTAAAAGAGTTTGAAGATGGCCTTGAAAGCTGAAACAGCTGTAACAATAACAAAAATCCAAAAAATACTTGCAGAACTTAATAATTATATTATTGAATTTGATTTTTATTAAATTAAAAAAAAAAATTCCTGTAAATTTACCAAACATTATTATTTGGAATCAACCTGAAATAAATCTTTTTTGAAACGGTTTACTAAATTTTAAGGGGACTCCACTGACTAACATAGCAGAGCATGGCGAGCATTGGAGGGGCCCCACCACCCTGCATACAGCGTGTGTTAGTACATATGCATATTTACACTCAATAATAAATATACAGTACATAAAACAATAAAAACCATTTGAAATAATTTCTCATCGTTATTGCCGGATCTTAACAGAAACAAAAGTAAAAAATTCTAATTAATTTATTATGCACTTTTCGAAAACAATAAGGCAATTTAACTCACTGTCCCATCATAAATATGTAGTATAATTAGACTGGTAGCAAAGAAATCAAAACGTAAAAAATATGAAAAATAAATAAAGAAATAAATAAAATTAAAGAATCAGTTAGTCGGGGAAGCCCGAGGAAGCTATGACACGATCAAGTGAATCAGATATTTGAGTCGGGCCATGTCAAGTGTCAGAATAATAGAATAGTATGTATGAATGTGAATGAAGCAAGAAGTGTGTGCCAAGACCGAGTTGTTTGGCGGTCCTTCATCTCCGTACCCCTGCGGGGAAACAGCGTGATGGTTAGTTAGTTAGTTAGTTAAGAATCAGTTGGTAGTCATCAGCAATAATTGAATTTGAGCTTAAAACAGACATGAAAAAATATTATCAGCTATGTACAGCAGTTTGATAACATACAAAAAATATATAGTTAATTCACAAGCAATAAAAATAATTAAAATTGTAATACAAGAAAAACCGTGTCAGATGCAATACATTTGGCACCTGAAACGAAAGATGAATTCAATCAGCAAGAATATTACCTCGACTTCTTGTGCAAGGCAATGCATATTCATTTTCCCGTATTCCGCAGTACTTCTCACATGGACTCTACAAATTACACATTGTTTCACAGACACGCCATTTGCCATATTAGTATTTAGACACCTTCATACACCTGAGTCAGTGGGTTGAAGCTGGCGATGTGGGAGGACTCTTTATAGCCGATACCTTGTGGCCGTAGCCCGGAGCTGAATCTTATACCACTCAACTCATTCTCATGCTTTCTCTATTATTGCACGATTACGAAAAATAGTTTTCAAAATATAGCTGTGGCCTAATACCAAAAGCCCCAAAGTCAAAAAAGAAAAGGTATTAATATATTTACAAATATCTGCATTGGTTGTTTTAACCTATTGTTAGGTACTGATGCGCAGACTGTCTGCAATCTGCATAGTAAAGCAAAATTATAAGGACATAATAATAAAAATAACAATTGGATATCTGTAGAGCGCCGGTTTAGTGAAAAATCACCTCAAGAGCCCTGTACAAATATTACTTCCTAGTATTTATCTTTTATTATTATGCACAGTCAGATACAGAAGCAACTAACAGTACACATTATCATAAGAAACATAATACATATTATCAATAATAATTCTTTACATTTACACATTTAGTCATTTACGGTGAAAAGGTTAAAGCCTTTTAAAAAAATTATTACCTTTATCACTTTTTCAATCAAAATTCTACCATACAGCTTGCCAACTGAGCTTAGCAGTTTTACGCCAAATAATGGCTAATTGTCGTTTCATAGAGAATTGTTTATGGCAATGAGTTTTATAAAGGTATGAGGGTACTTACGGAGGTGGAGGAACATTCACTTGTTGGGATGCACTTGGATTGCACTGTAGTTGTGGTATTAGCTAAACTTTATTTTTGCGATGCGTTAAGATGATTTTTATTGCTATGCGATGCGTTTTGGGTAATAATGTTCACCTCGCGTCACGGCTGTTGGTTTTTGACTGACTCCCTGACAAAGAGGAGAGGTATGAAGGAGAGGAAAACGGGGTTCAGGAACAAAATTCATTGCCATAAACAATTCTCTATGAAACTACAATTAGCCATTATTTGGCGTAAACAAGCCCTATAATTCCCACATTCCATACGTGACCCTTTACCTTTGTATAACGGAATTATCACAGCCCTTCTCCAATCTAAAGACGTGTAAGCCTCCTTTTAAATATTGGTTAAAATGATTGCACAACCATGTAAGAATTATACGGCTATCTCCTTTAAAATATTCAGCAGCAATATTTTCGAAATCGACAGCCTTCCCATTCTTCATACATTTAATCGATATTTTTATCTCATCCATGCTAATTTCGGTAATATTCACCCCATCATCATTCATATCTGATTCTCATATAATTCAGTGACTAGGTATCTTACCAAAAAGGGAGAATTTCAAAGAGAATTTTTTTCTGCACTGAGTTTAGGGGCCCTTTTCTGGCCCGAGTAAAGACTGAGCATAACCGGCTAGCGCTACCAGTTAATGACAACATGTTTTCTGAAGTAAACTAGTAGACTAAGATTATATATGACAGTTTCCCTTGATTAACTTTTTTCTTTCTTATAAAATTATTCACAAAATAAATAAATAACCTTTTCTAGACTCCGTTTTCCAAGTGATTTTTATGCCCAAATTTTTGAATTTTTCTTACTAAAAACCAAAGATATTAGAAGAACGAGATATGCTATGTTGGCCGCCGAACCGTAGGCGGAGTACTACCTAATTAGGGTACTTTGAATACTATTGGGACGTGTACGCACAGAAATCTGTTCTATGTATTAGTGCGGATACCTTAGCGTAAGCGAAGGTGTGCAGTAGTATTGGTGAAAAAAAACCGGAGACACTGGGCAAAACAATTCCACACAGTATGAACTGCTCATAGCACATCTCGTTCTTCTAATATCTTTGCTAAAAACTAACTAACTATCACGCCGTTTCTCAGCAGGGGTAGGCACAGACCGCAAAACAACTCGGTCTTGGCACACACTTCTTGCCTCATTAACATTCATACATCGTCTCACACACTCCATTATGGACTGCTAACTTCGCTTCTTTGGACCTTCTTTTTATTAGCCCCAACTGCGTTCAGTCCTCCATTAATGGAGTTACCTGCATTTACCATTTTTTCAATATCTCTGTCTGCCTTCCTATCTCTCGTAAACATACTTCCTAAATACACAAACTCATCCACCTGCTCCAAGTATTACGTATACCTACGTTCGTGTGGCTACATATTATGACACACTAGAAAATATACACATTTTTGCCAAGTGTATTCCTTTTAATCTATTGGTGCTCCGATGTTTGACACAATTCCTTTGACAGCATGCTAGTTAGTCCCTTTAATGAAATTTACCGGCGTTTTATCATTGGTTTCTTTGAATTCGATACGTTAAGAGTTCTTTATGGAATTAAATATCAAACGATTGTAAGAACTTTTTCACTCTTACTTCAATAATGGAATAAATCGACTTTGGCACATTTGGCACTAAGCCACAGCAATTATTGTAAATATTTTGCATGGGTAGTAAATTTAAGTCTTTGAGGATGAACATGTCAGGTGAAAGTCATTAATTCCGTGGCAAGACAGAATAAGGCGATGCCTTATGTATTTCCGGTTGCTTTACCAAGGAAGCCTGGAATATTTTTGGTCATGGACTAGACTAGGTAGGCATTCACCAAAAAAATAAAGAAAACCTGATGTCTTAAGACTGCAGAAAAGCCAGTTTTTTAAGGACCAGTGTCCAAATATATACGCTCTAGTTTTCAGATGGAATTGAACCCACAATCACAAAATCAAAGTCAAACCAGTCAATTACTCTATGGTTTAACGTCTAACCTGAAGCAGGCTGCTTTTCAAGTTCGTAGGTGTCTTCGACTATGCGGTGATCTATTTAAGGACTCGTCCCCCGCACAACTAAATGGAGCAGAACTAGATATTTATCCGTCAATAGTTTCAACATGCATGCAATAATGGGTATGTATGCGTGTACTAGTGCCAAGTACAAGCCTTCATCTTATTGTGCATTACCGGTACAGGTACCTTCCTACTCAGATCTATTGAAAACGCAAGATGTTTGTCTCGACTACGACGAGAATGACGAAATGCCTGAGGATAATATGATTCAATTTTCCTCAAAGTTAAAAACCTCGATGAGTCCCTTTGTTGCAGTACCAATATAGTGCCCTTTGGGATAATCAGTTGCCCTAAAGCACAATTTTATAGTTTATACATAATTATGAATAAAATTGGAATGCAATTTAAAATTTACAAAAATGACTTAACCACTCGGGTCACGTAGTGCTATATATGTCACCAAATCACACGTCCTCATAAAACACTTTATGTCTCATTTTTTACAGTGGTCAGACATATAATATTAACAGATTATGAAAGAGACTCCAAGCTTTCTCTTTGCATTTTAATGTTTACCATAGAGGCTCCCCTGTGATTTGAAATAATTCCATAAACCAGAAAACCGAAAACACTTTACCCGGTTATGGTTTGTCATTTTTTTAAAAATAAAATTTAAGAAAAGTGAAATTTGGCTAATTAAATGTGAATTTAAGTTTCGTATAAAGTGGAAAATAAAATAAAATAAATAAAAAAACTTTAGTATGTTTGGGTAAAAAAAATAAGTATTTTTAATTGAATTCTGAATCTGTTCAAACGTTTGAATTCAAAATTGAATGTTAAGCGGGAATATTTCATGATATGTTATTTTTTGTGTAGACCCGAGGGGTCTAGACAAAAGTAACGAAATGACAAAAATTGTCGAGACGGCCTGGGTAAGTAGTATGTAGGTACTTAATAAATCTAATATTATTACTACCAAAACTGAAATGAACAACATACTATTGCTAATTATAATCCCTCTATTTATTTTCGTCTTAGGTACCTACCTATATATGTACATGCCATATATCTAACTATATAATTAACCCTTTAGTGCATTCATCACATTTGTTCAGTTTGCAATATTTTCTGAGTATTTCGAATGCGCTATATACATCATATTTCTTAAATTTCCGTATAAATAATTATTGTTTTCTAAACTAGATAAAACCACCTTTCGGATGTATGCATTTAAAATAAACATAACTATTTCTAAATAATAAAATTTTAATATCAAACGTGAAAAATGTTGTCAAAAACTCTAACCACATTTTTACTTCATTTTTTACTCCAATAGTAGGAAAATTGATAGAACTCGATATTTCGAAAACACATTCGTTTTGTTTGGGAAATTTGTAAGAAAACTGTACCTTCACTTTTTTCTAGTTCATATAAAAAAATAATATTTTTTTTAAATTAAACCGATTGTTACGATAGCGGCGCGAATTATGAATTATTCATTTTGGCTAATTTTAGGAAACTGGAAAGAATTATTATTTCTCTTACTAACGTCAAGAAAATATGCATTTTCGCATGATAGAAAAAAAAATAAAAATACTTTTATAAAATATGGACGCCCGGTCATATATGACCCTCAAACGCTGGAGGGGTTAAAAAATAACCCAATAGCTTTATTTTCAAAGGACTTTGACTTTATAGACAACAACAAAAACTGAAAAACACAGTGGGAGTATTTTAAGGAGTCTTGTATTTTGTGAATATAAATCATGCAGCCTCGACATTTAATATTACTTTTAATTTGCCGTCTGCTGGCGGCGCTGGTCGCCATTTAAGGGACAATACATAATACGAACAACTATCAGATCAGATTTTTTACGTATTTTTCGGTTCGCGCCATCGCATCAAGCACATTAACATACTAGCTTCAATAGTATAGTTGAATCTCCATTTGTAGTGTCTTCATTAGTTCATTAAAACATATATATTAGCATGGAGTATTGATAACTTATTAAATTATTTTGTTAATTTATTGAAGAGAACGAATAAGTTTTCTATTGGTATTTTAGGAACACAAATAATATATCATTGAAGATAATACTAATAAATCTAAAGGAAACATGAAATAGAACAAGATACAGAAAAATAAAAAGATAACTAATAAGATTAATAATATTTTATTGACATACGTTATAGGTACTACAACTATGTAATAACGAAAAACGTCATTTACTGTATCTTATTGTGCTGTGTATGTCTTAATAAATAAATAAAGGTCACAACCAGGAATCGAACCCAGGATTTGTTGTCTTACAGGGACACCATTTTCCTACTTTTTATGGTGCCCTTTCCTATCTGAGGTTTGCTATCATCAGGGAAATCTTCTGGTCGAATGCCTGGTTGCAGTCAGAATATATTCGTACCAGTCACGTAGATTTCATAGTTGTGATAGGCGGCGTCTTTCTCTTCTTCTTCTACTCCTGCATTATCGTGATTCATTTTTGGGTTATCACTTTTTAAATATGAGGGTTGGAGCTGCCAACACGGTATCACATCCTCATACATAAGCTCACATTTCACCACAACCTCAAATAACACATCTGCCCTGATAATGAACACTGCAATGCTGTCCGAAACGTTGGCTAAAGAAGGAGTTAGCGCAACACGGCATAACACCCCAAAAACAAAAATATCACTTTTTATGTCGTGCTTCGCATCATTCTTCTTTAGTCATTTTTTTTATTTTCTAGAGGCCGCAGGGAGAAAAATGAGTATTGCTAATTAATTAAGAATCTTTTTAAATTATTGGTAATCCGGTTTCCCGATAAACTTTCAGTAAACTCCTAATATATCGGAACATGTGTTCATGCACCTGCGTTTACCTTGATAATATATAATGACGAAATTCGAAATGTTAGTATTTTGATGAACACGTATTACGACATTGTGATAATATTTCAGGAAACCTATTCGCGATGCACTTTGAAAATCATTCATTTTAAGGCAAGGGTGACTTGAAAACGCAGGAGTTCATACGTTATTGTATTTATTATTTGGTGGAAAACTGTTTCTCAAAGTCGTATTAAAACACCTGAAAACTCAGAATCCTATTGGATTGCTCATCCATGCTTATGATGGAAGAATCACTGATTGGAACATAGAATTATCTGCCTACTCAATTAGCGGGGACAAAGAGTGAGAATAATTATAAATTAGAATTATCCACGTCTCATTGAATGACTTCTATCATCTACGAATCAGTGCAGCGATGAGAAGGACAAGGACAGAAGGTAATCTTTGAGTAAAAACTTATTGGAAGTAAAAATGTAAGGTTATAAATAACTCGAATTCGAACTTTTCAACCCAACCCAACCGTTTGAATGCAGTGGGACTATGACATCCCCATTCCCCAATTGGGGTATGTTGTGAGGCTAAAGTAGTAGGGAGGGGAAGGAGATGTGGAGGAGGAAGGTGGGAAAGTACCCGGCTATTCAGATCTGTCACCAAACACGGCTGAAGCCATTTCAAGAATGGTTGTCTCCCACCATAGTGATACTGAAAGTATCTACTGCTATCTATACCGGCAAAGTATCTTTGTATACAGGTATCTATTGAGCAATTTTTGCGAGTTTTCATGCGAAAAAATACTTTAACAATTTCTTGTCATGAAAAATCTTTAAATGGTCACTGTACGCCACTGTCGATTACTAATTATACAATTATCTAAATTATTGCTAGATAAATCCGTGGGTTTGATTTCAATTTAAATCTGCAAGTACGACATGAGATATTAAATAAAAACAATACGTAATTAACGCTTCGCGCAACGTAGTGTATAAAATAATAAATGATTATTTACTAGGTAAGTAGGTACCTACCTAGGATAGATATTTAAAAAAAAACTGCTCGTGAGTGTTGCCCACACATGTGCTATTATTTCCAACGGGGCATCGCGATTGGTCGGCTCTATTGTCGTAGCGACCAATGGAAGGCTTAGCTTAATCACCAGTCAAATTGAAAATGCATAAAAAAAAAGATAATTGCAGCAAATGCGTCACGACAAAGATCGAAGGATCGCTTATGGATTAGTCTGATCGCCATTTTATTATGATCGTCTGCATACAGAGATAAGTCATGGAAATTTGTTTTTATTTTGTGGCGTGTCACAAGTTATTTAATCATCGCGATAATTTGATTTGATAAAAAGAAAACATAATTCTGAGAAGGCTACAAGCAGGATGTTGGTGATAATCGTGTCCAATGATTTGATAAATGGCGTCTTTTAAAACAGAATTAAGATCAGTACTTATTACAAAATTATTGCCTGTTTCCGTTTGACGGGAAAAAAACATAATAAAAAACAGAGGCGCAATAGGTACCAACCAACTGAGACTTGATTGAAAAGCAAATAAATATTGATGACTGTAGATTCATGGGCGTCAGCAGGAAAGGGGAGGGGGGGGGACAAGGCAAATTGGTGAACAAAAAAAATGGAATAAAGACGTCCAGGGGGGTGTCCCCTGCCAGGGACTGATTTTACGTTATTTTTGAAACTCTACACAGGAGGCTCTGCTAGGAAATAAGTTCCTTAAGGAAGGAAGGAATCCTTAAGGAAATAAGTTTCTTAAGGAACATATCATCTTTGGGGATGCCGCGAAAATTGAACATATTGAAAAATGTCGTTTGTTGTTTTCTTGTAGGTTAACGGTTTTTAAAAAGGCCCCTAAGCTTCCAAAAAATGCCCTTGTTTCGCGAAGTTAATTAATTCAATAAACAAAGGTATAGTAAAAACATGATAAGAAACAGGGCCGGCCCTAAGCCAAGCGGCACATGGCGCTAGTAAAAACCTCAAGGGCGCTGTGTTATGCTACGTATACATACGCAAGACTAACTGCTGAGCTAAACCTCAACTTATGGGAAAGAAACGAAGCAACCGCAAATGGCTTGCAGTTACTTCGTTCCTTTCCCGTAATTCATGTCTCGGCTCGAGTTTCGATTCGCAAATGTATACGTACCACTAGGTGTTAGGTATTATCAGCGCCTTGGTTCCTGACGTCTTGGCAAGACGGCGGCGCCCGGATACTGCTCCAATTGCGCCTGCACAGGTCCGACTATAGGAAAGCACTGTCAATAGTAGAAATCATTTACTTTGTTAGCCGAAACAGAATATTGAATTCATGTGGCAAAATGTTTTCAAAACATCCAACAAAAATAAAAACATTGGCAAGGTTTGTTTTGAAAACACTTTGTCGCAGGACTCTAATATACTAATAAAAGTTTATTTTGAAAAATAAGTTTTCTATATTTTCCGAGGCTTACCAATTCTACAATTCCAGAAAAATTGTACACTTAATACGTCTCAAATTGCAATAGCTTTTAAATACAACATACCTACTACGTATTTCAAAATTATTGTTTTCTAAAATTTTAAATGGAAGATCAACAGCTGTTTTATTTCAGTCTGAAAACAACTTTGTGTATTTCTGTTCCGATACGCTTTACTCATAAAATTGATTTAATTTATTACGTTGTTGAATTTGCATTTATTTATTATTAAAAGCAAAAATCTAACCTTTGAGTTTAACCCAGAGACGTGAGAATTAACGTAAGTTTGTCAGTAGGTAGGTAGGTACCTAAATGTTTAAAAAAAGCAAAACACATTTGTTCACACGAAAATAATTAATTTCAATACTGTTTTTCATGTTAGATTCTTAGAAGCATTTAGTTTTGTGATGGCACGGCACACAAACTAAAACATTATTCGATAAATGAATATAAAAAAGCATGTTATTTCGTGGCAGGTCAATAATAATAAAATACAAATAAACCAAAACGACGAATTTACCCATAAATAACTGATAATAAAGAACCGGTAAGGCAATTTTACCGATTCAATTAACGGTTTTTTATTTAACAATATTAAAGATGTCGGCCTTCTAGTCTTGAGTAGACTATGATTAATTTGTAATGAATACGTATTTTGTTGCGATATGAGTTAATAACGACGGCCATCTGGCAATGGATGCGTCCTCCCTAACCAAGTCAAATTAAGAGGAAATTGATTAATAGTTTTTGGCCATCTATGAAATTTATCACGTCAATGATTTACCGGTTAATTGATTAACTCTTTCGGTGACGCTGAACATATTTTTGTAGTTCTTAGGGAGTTTAGGCGTATTGCTTATAATAATCCAAATCACACTTTTCGTATAGGATTTACATTATTCGAAATCTGTCTTATACCGAAAGACGAAACACATTTAGGAAAGTGAATTCTGATCAAACCTTGTACTGTAGTAACGCTCAGCATAAAATTTACTTTCCTTTCCCTAAACACGCTCATTAAAAAACATAAATATATATATTATTAAAATAAATACTGGAAAGTCCAATTATGTCCTGTGCATGCGAACCGTATCTAAATTTCGCTAATGAACAATAAACAGTGTTAATCTTAAGTGACCTACCAGGTAAGTATGGTACTGTATATTACCTCCATATATAGTTGATAGTTACATAGATCATTGTAGAAATGTATTATATATTTGTACAGCGCCCTTGGGGTGATTTTCATCTGTGAGAATAATCCAAATATTATTATTATTACTAAGCATTTTTTAACTAACTCGCAGTCTCTTCAAATGAATTAACAGGTTTCCTGATAAACTTTTAGTAAATTACGACTACATTATCACGAAGCCCTGCAATCCCATTGTTAACCAGATTATCAATAATTTGGAGAGATTCTTAATAAATTAGCAATACTAATATTTCTCCGTGTAGCCCAGTTAGCACGCGCTCTATCTCTCTTACACTCCCTGACATCGTATGTAACGAATATCTTTTCTGTATTTGAAACGCTCTTACTTTAGGATTACGAAAAACATTCAGATCGCATATTTTATCTGACAATTTGGTTCCGAGATAACTCAACACAGTGACATACCTTTAAAAAGTGATATAAAGTAATGAAAACAAAAACTAACATACGTAACATAGTTTTTTTTATCGCTTTTTAAAGGTGTGTTGAATTTTCACTGTGTTGAGTTGTCCGATCACATGTTGTAACATGTTTTGTTCTTTCAACTATTTTATGAAACATTGAACCCTAAAATATATCTACCTAAATAAGAAAACCATCTGTTTTTAAAACACAGAACCTAAAATAAGACATGATCTATAATACTTTGAATTATTTGAAATTATAATTGAAATACCAAAGCTACAAACTACGTCAAGTTATTTACATAGCTCCTAAAATCTTCGACCTTCTCCGTGATAATAACAACCGATCCTTACATCTGCAATACATCTCAATCATAATACCCATGTATATATTCTACACTGGCCTTCAGGGGTGTCGCAAATTACATTTTTAATTTACTTATTATATAAAATAATAGCTGACGTGTACCCGGCGTTGCACGACTTTCCTCTAGTTTCTAGTTTATGTAGTTTAGAAGAACTAAGCGCACAGACAGACGCGGATAGTAACTTTATTTTATACGGCTCCGTAGTAAGCTATGTAAATACGAATGTTAGAAGGAACACGCTAATATAAAAAAAAATATTTTGATTTTGAAATAGAGCAAAAATCTGCTTTTAAAGATACACTGTGATTTTTTTCATACCTATAACATATTAAATAACAGAACAAACAAGTTTTAATAATTTTCGGAACTTACTTTGCGATTTTTTTCTATCGAGGTAATTTCATGTAATTACCGTTTCGACTTTACAAATATACAGATATTATCTTCATAAATAACAAATATTTTTTTAGGAACTTAAAAACTAATATTAAAGAGAAATATGTTATAAATGGTTCCATGATAACTCAACACAGTGACAATTCAACACACTTTTAAAAAGTGATATAAAGTCATTAAAAACGATGAGATTTTTTTTTTTTTAACCTAACCTAACTTACTTAACCCAGTTAATAAAGTTATTGTTTCATCACTTTATATAACTTTTTAAAGATGTGATGAATTATCATTGTGATGATTTATCCGGTTACCGTTATAAATCGGTAGAAATTTGGAATTCGGGGGCTTAAGTCAAACAAAATTGTAGAGGTATAACAAGATTTATTATGTATTATCAATCATATTGTGAATCTGTTAACTTCTCCCGCGATAACACGGGGACACCCCTACCTAGCACGGAGGGTGAAATTACAATTTTATTTGTATGAAATTTAAAAAAATAGGTTGTAAATCCCCTTGAAATTAATTCCACGTGCAAATTGACATATAACATTTATTTTCGTCATTATAATTGCTGATTACACGCATTCAAATTATCACCTGTTTTTCGGTTCAAATTCACTAGAAAACGATCAACGTATTTATGTATCTGTACCAACCGACGTATCTCTTTTATTTATTTTATTTTAGTAATTTGTACATTTAAGTTTACAAATGACTGATTAATTTTTACATATTCTATTTTTTTTCTTGCTTTATGTGGCTTCTACACAACATCTTGAACTTTTCAATTGGGGCAGACTTTAGGTTTTCCGGCAGCGCGTTATAGTATTTCATCCCTTTATAGAATATACTGTTCTCAGTATTCCGCCTTGTCCTTTTTTGGTAGCCTGATTTCATTGCACGTCCTACTTTTATGTTTGTGTATGTCCTTGTTGTATACAATTTTATTTGAAAAATATTTGGGTAGCAGGTTGTTTACTATTTTGTGTACAAATATCATCGTGTTCAAGGTCAACACCCGTTTCACCGTTAGCCAATTTAGTTCGTTTAACATTTTATTTACTTTTGAATACCTATTCCGTCTGAGTATTGTTCTCATTGCCCTATTTTGTAGAATTTTAAATTTATTTTGTTCTCGGCCGTTACACAGAAAAAGGATAGTTGAGCAGTAATTAAAATGTGGAGCAATAATGGAGTTATAAACGGTGATTGCAGTTTTTTCGGACAGTTTTTGGCGAATTCTTCCCAAAAAAGATCTTTTTTCCAATTTTCTTTTGGGTATATTCAGATACGGATAAAGGGATTTTTTCTTCCAGGTCAATGTGTTAATGATCTACGTTTCTTTTACCTGGAACTTACACTAGTAGTTCTGTGAACAGTAGACGTCGCATAATGCTGATTGCTCCGACTTGACAGCTCGCAACCGGCGGTAAAGGCAGGTACTAATAAACACGGCCATCATCTTGACAGTATTGACGCAATACCTCCTAGATCCCCAATCGATTGACCGGACACGGAACACACAAACAAATATACAGACAGACGAAATGTTCGAGTCAAAACAGGACTTCACTACGCTGTCAATAAAAATATATTCGTATTTATGATGTCCATAATTTCAGTTTGCAGGTATTGAAAGTGTTAAACAGCTTCCAGACTGGGCTAGCGAATGGGTAATAACTTGATTCACCTATCGTATAATTAAAAGGGTCAGAAGGCTTCGACATTTTCATGGTAAATTTATTAACAAATTTGCTAAGCATTAATTTAATTACGGCGATTGCAATTTGTTCATTTTAATTATATAGTAGTGCCTCCTTGGTGTTTCTTGCACGGTTGAAAACAAATTTGAATGCTGAATGAACAAATTCAATCAACCACCACGTCGTGTCGACATATATGTGCAGGCAGAGAGGAGGTACAGCCAAACAACTCGGTCTTGGCACACACTCATACATATCCTTCTGTTATTCTGATTGTTGACATTGCCCCAAATTTTGGTTCACTTGATCGTATCTTCCTCGGGCGTCCCGACTTATTCTACCATTAACATTCGCGTCATATATTCTCCTCATACTACTTTCTACGTTCATTCGCTCTACATGCCCTAACCATCTGTATTCAAATTATTGATATAAAATAATTAATTTTAATATTTTGATTTTCTTTGAAATATCTTATTTATCATTCAGTTTAATCTTTATTTCTATTGTGGTTTATATAATACATGTCCCAGGTCCGGCCCTCAGCCAAACGGCGCCTGGCGCTAGTAAGAATCTCAAGGGTGCTGTATTAGGTTATCAGCGCCTTGGCTCCTTGTCAAGTCGGCGCCAGGAGCGGACTGCTCCAATTGCGCCTGCACAGGGCCGGTCCTAGTTTTAATATTTGTTTCTACAAAAAAATATTTTCTTAGCTCTGACGTAAATCATGTACGACTACCATAACACGGACATAGTCTAGTATGATAGTTGAGAAAATCACCAAAATTGTAATTTAAAAATTTTATAAATAAAATCTTACAAGTACAAAATAAAACATTGATAATTTTTTACTTGTTTATTTTAAATAATGATAAAATATCTTGACAAATAATTGAACATACAATTACATACTTGATAAAATAATTGAACATACAATATAAAACCAAAAAGATTGGTTAAATTTGTCTATTTTCCCTTTCACATCATTACCAACACGTCCAGTATCACAAAATGTTCAACAACGTCACCCAGTGAACTGGCTCATCAACAGAGCATCCTCCAACGAAATGCTTCATCAGAAAAGCAGGCGCACTAACGAACTGCCCATCAAAAGAGCTTATTTATCAGAAAAACTGGTTGGTCAAAAGATCTTCTCTCAATGAAGCATCTTTCTATCGGATAAACTGACCCATTCAATGAAACATCTATCAGATAAACTAACTCATTTAATGAAACATCTGCATCAGATAAACTGGTACATCCAACGAGCTCCTGGTCAGATGAACTGCTTCATCCAATGAACCGTCCACCAGGTGAACTGACTATCCAATAGCCGCCTCATCTCGTGAACTGCCTCTTGTCCGGTCGTCCAGCCTGTCCTGGCTTGGGCTGCCTGTAAACCTTGGTCCTATCGTCCTTCTTTCTGCTGTCGGAGTTCATGGAATTGAACTGACCATAGCCGCCTCCCCCCACTCGCTTCCTCGGCCTGTCGCTCTTCTTAGCTCCTGATACTCCTGTTTAAATTTGGTTAAGGAAAAAACGTGCAAAAAGAATACAGCAACAATAAGCATCACACTAAGATACACTTGTATACAATACCTATGTGGAAACCTGTAAATGGTTTATTTACTGTAACTAAATTATTATTATGCTGTTATTGATGTAAACTGTTGGTATCCCAAATAAAATAAAATAAAATAAAATTGTAAAGATTTTAATTCTAATTTGTTATCTGTCTATCTAATTTGTTAAAATACATATCCAAAAAGTGGAAACAGAAACAATATTAAATTTGACAAGATTAATTGCAATGGATGAAGTTGTTTTGAAGACGAGCAATAAAAATGTGCTATAAATAAAGAGGAAACCATTTGTAATCGAACGCGATTCCAAGAATCACTGTAAAAAAACCTTTTGGTCATTGTTATTTTTCTCCATTACTTCTTATTTATGGTCGGTGTCAAGATGACGCTGCCTTGTTGCATGGATCTACATATTTTCACTTATTTTATATTCAGTGATGGCAGTTTCGAAAAGAAGTGTGTCATTTTGCACGATGGCCCCACAGATAAAGTTTTCAAAAATCCTACGCTTGCTTGATATTTAAAATCAATCCCAAGGTGTAGAGAGAATAAACAGGAACAAATTTTTTGGAGTTCAAACATCGCAATAATTAATACGCAGAAATGACTAACTGTATCATGACATGACAATGGCTTAGCTCGAGTTTCAACAACCTTTTTTCGTATTGAAGAATTGAGAAATGTGGAATAAACAATCGTTGACTTAAAAACATTCAGATCCAGATAACAAAAAAGTTTCAAAACTCATTGTCAATTGCAGGAGTTTTTGGTGAGATATACACGGGTTCAATGATGATTGCTGGTTGATTGAGTGATTTTGTAAAGGATACGGAGATCGATGGTGGGCGGCGTGAGGAAACCGAAGGACTTGCCGACCTTGAACAGGTCGATTGTGTCGATGTCGAAGATGGCCTTCAGCTGGTGAGAGTCGTACGCCCTCACATAGCTCTTGTACGCCTCCTTTGCCGACATGTGCAGGAAGTAGTTCTTTGAAACCAGCTTCTCCAGCTATGAAACAGAACATGTAGAAATGTTTATTAGACAGGTTAAAGTTAAAACAAAAACATTTTTGGATGCGATGTGTGGCACTCAACATTTTTTGTTTGTCGAGTCCCAACTGCCGGAGCTAGCGGGATCGTGGCGTCCTCGACAATTGCGGTATGTTGTGAGGCTGAAAGGAGCGGGGAGAGGAAGAAGATGAAGAAGAATGGAATGGAATTGGGATACTATGGCTTATACGTGCCTGAAAACTCCGGCCATACTCCTCGCCACGACTTGGTCAAGATACAAGGCAGAACAGATATTCTATTACAGCATATCAGGATTAGAGGAATGGTGCTAATGAATGAAATTTCTAAAACAGTAGATATATTTATTTGCTCTTTATAATAACCTTAAGACTCATCATCATCATCACTTTTGGCTCTACAACCCCTGGTGGGTCTTGGCCTCCTCAAGAGTCTTCCTCCACTCATCTCGGTCCCGCGCCAGTTCTCTCCAGTTTCGAAGCTCCAAGGCAGACAAATCTTTGAGGACGTTGTCGCTCCATATTAACCTTGGCCTTCCCAGGCTCCTTCTCCCTATCGGTCTTGAGCTCAGCAGGGACTTTGGTTCTTGATGCTCGGTCATTCTCTCCACATGACCTAGCCACCGAAGTCTTCCCAGTTTTATGAATTTAACCTTAAGACTAATGTTAAAATAATAAATCTTGGAACGTAAATAGATAATTAATATTTCGTACAATGCAATAAAAAAGAGGAAGGTGTCTGGCTATTCAGATTTAGTCACCAAACACGGTGAAAGTCATTTTAACCAGGGTTTCCATTCTGAGTGGTGGTCTTTCACAAGGGCGACACCGAGAGTATCTACTACCCCGGAACGTGCTACGGGTATACCATTTATTATTTTATATTAAGTAAATAGAATTTACACGTGCACCCTTGAACAAGATTATGTATCACTGCACTGTTTCGAGATAATGCAGCTATTGAGAGTAGGTAATTCAGTATATTTATTTTGTCAGGGTTCCTACCAGAGAACAATTTGACGAAAGTAGATATCTCTCAAGCCGAGCTTAAAATTCAACTAAAATCCCGGCCCTCAGAGATAATCTTGTTGTTTTAATATCAACAATAACAACTTACAACCGAAGGTGATGAAGTGTCTATGCTCCACGTTTATGACAAGATGATACAGTTGGCGGCAAGCCACTAATAATGCAATAGTCAGCTTGTCGTAATAAGCAGACTAACAAGACACTAGTTTGATGATTAACGAATGGAAAAAAAACCAATAGATAATATTACTTGTGGTTTACTGTTTCTTTAAAACATCTTGCGTTTTTCCTACAGAGAGATTTATAAAACAACCCAAGGTTAAATCAACATTTTAAATTTATTATTTTAGTGCGCTTAGTTAACCAAATGAAACGATAAACTGCTGATTTGTACACCTGGTAGACTCCCCTCCAAAAATAATAAAAACATTCAGAGAAAATATAAAAATAAATAAGATTTACAGAAGAAATTATCGCATTTCGCGTACTACTTGCTATATTCAATGTAGTTATCTCTAAAACAAAAAAAAAACGATAACATCTTCCGTGTTAGCAAACATCGAGAGAACTGCGTGTTTTAAACGTATTAAAGAAAAACGAGATCATTCGAAATCGACAAACAAATCAAAATCAACATGACCAACATCAGAAGTCAATAATGTTTCTGAATAAATAAACCAACTTTTTTTTTAAGTGTAAAAATACACGTTAGAATTGACAGCCTGCTTGCTTGCTTGGATATTGAATAATGACAAACATAATAATAGCACTACATCACGTTATGACGTACACAAAAAACATCCGTATCGATATTTTTATGTAGTTCACTGTGTTTCAATTGGAGAATCTTTTAAGGCAAAAAGATATTGGAAAATCACTTGCATACGTAGATGTAGTTAATAAACAGAGCTAAAGCTATTTGCAATTTCTTTTCTTATTTAACCCAAAAAATGAACCTAAGATCCTACAATAGGATCTTAGTTTGTGTACGGGACGTGTTTGCCTGCACAAGAAAAGACTGTAAATAATAAGCACCGGCACACATCAGTCCTCAACCTGGGTAATGATTTAAGTAAAACACCGTGAGGTGTTCTATCCAAACCATCATAAAAGAAAGACGATTCGAATCAAAATTCACATTTTAATTACAAGTATTGTACTGGTATACAGAACGAACAAAGGGGTGTAGCTTTTAGGTACTTCCTATTTTTTACAGCCAACCCAATTTGGTTTAGGTTTTCAGCGTCAATGGCTAATTCAGTTGGTAGCCAGGAAAAATTGGCCGGCCTCTAGGTGATCACCGGCAATTCGTCAGCCTTTAGGTTGTCAGCATCTGTGGCTGTTTCAGTCGGTAGCCAGGTCATTTGATTATAAGAGCCGGCACACGGAGACGCCCCATTATTGTAATGATAACAGATGCGTCTGGCTCAGCTCATAGAGTGCCGGCCGTAAACAGCTCGTTAGAAATAGTTGTAATCTTTAAAATGATTGTGCCGTGATGGAGGAACAGAAGCGACTGCAGATTTCAGTTGACACTCAGGAATTTATAATTATAATTAACAGATCGCGTTTTAACTGGAGGTGTTCCGTCCACTCGTGTTAATTTTTGAAATTTGACTGACGAATATTGTGGTGTTTTTAGCTATTTATAATTTCTCTAGCAAGCCTTCTTGTGACGTCAATATCTTTACCACAACTTTTTTACGTTTCAGACGCAGGTGTTTTTAGGTGAGAATAATAAATTCGCCCAGCGACTGGTTTGTCAATATTTTGATTATTTTCCGGCTTGAATCGCCTAGTAACCGATTATTTTGATGCATTTTTTTCTACTGGCAAATTTTATAATATTAAATGCAATAAAATCGTGTTTTCATGTTCGATACAGTTTGGATTTAATAACAGATAATATATTGATATCATTATATCAAAATAAGGCATGAAGAAAAGAAGTCAAAATATCAATTTTTTAAACTAAATAGCTATTAAAATGCATTATTCTCCAAATGTTATTTAAATAGTAGTTCATATTTGTTAACTAACTGATAATATAAAATGACGCTCTTTCACAGTGGTGACACTAAAACATCAAGCTAAAGGAGACAAAGCTTGTCACGGGCTTCGGCCATCTCTTTACGGCGTGATAATTGAATTATTTCCACTATATTTCAAATAGCATAATTTTATAACACGCATTTCGCACCTCTAAAGATTTACGCAAATAGTGAACGAGATATGTTAGGTACTATCTTGGTTGGATATAATTAATAATGCAACGGGGAAGGGACGGGCCGCGATGAGCGCGATCTCTCACCGGCTTCGGAATACCTCGCCTTCGGAATACCTCGCCTTCGGAATGCCTTTGCGTTCAACTAGTTCAGCTCAGCGCTCAGTGCAGGCGCATTCTCATTCAGAGTCAGACTTTCAGTTCAGAGCGGACGACATTAATCAGGCGTGTTCGCTGGGCGCGTATCGCGGGGGTGCAGGGTTCGTGTGAACAGTAACTGAGAATGATGTAAAACTGTGGGTCGTAATTAACGACATTTACGAAAATAAGTAAAAACAACAACAAAAAAACATACACACATAACTTGAGCCCAAATGTTCAAAAGCCCTACGAGAATAACAAACAGAAGTATGTATATATTTAAAAAAAAAATGTAAATAACTTGGACAGACCCGTGAGAAATTCGGGATATTAACAAATTGTTGCAGATTAAGGATGGGTTGTTTGAGAGAATTTGAATAATTCATCAAATTTCAATGTTCATTTTCGGGTTATGTGAAAGTCATATTCAAGTTCTGTTATTATATTATTGTAGGTTAGTTGCTTGACAGAACTGAAATAATAACAGAACTAGCAAAAATCTTTGACAGAACTTGAAAATTAACTTTGAAATTTGAAGAATTGTTAAAACTCTCCGAAACATAAAATGTTCACGACAAAATATTTACAGCAGTAACTTTACTTTTTAACAACATTTTTCATGAATATTTTGATTTTGATTGATCAGTTATGTAAGTTATAGAATTAATTGTCCGAATTGTCGAAATATATTAGTGACAGGATGCCATTTAAAAAAAAAATCTTTTAAAATATTATACAGGGTTTCCGGTTAGGTACCGGGTAGGTACTTTATCGCTTTTATGAATTCTTGAAAAATCCAGTTTCAATTTTGAAAACGACACTTAAATTCAAAACAAATCCGCGTTTATTGAACCATAGTTACAATAGTTACTCATCGACAGAGCCGAAACCGAAATTAGTATTTTTCATAATAACGTTGATTGAGAAACGCTGAAGACCATCGAAGGGAATTCACGTGGGCTGAATTATTGGGAGGCAATACCACGTGGGAGATTAGAAAGGGAGGGGAGCCACGTGGGAGAACCAGGCACGAGACCTGTTTCCTTGGAATAAGTTCCCTTTCAAACAAATGCCGAACATAGCGCAAACATTCTTCGTATCAGAAAATAAAAGATTCGAGTAAAAAGGGCAAAACTACACCTAGTCTTGTAATTTTTAATTTATGATTATCTTGGATTCTTTTATAAAGTGGAAAGGGTATATTAGATGACAATTTTGACGACAAATTGGTTAACTCGTGCGAGAAAGTTGAAAAAAAAAGATTTTTATTAGAATCACAGCTCTCTCTCTTATTTAAAAAAATAACGTTATATCAAATACGTACATTTTGAATGTTTAAATTTTTATGGATTGCATTTCTTTTATTATGCCGGCGCATTACACAAAACTGCTCACAAAATAGTAAACAACACACAGCCCGATATTTTCATGCCAATCAAAGCCAATATCATTTAAACTTTTGATTGTCGGACAATTGGCATCGTGTTTCTTCTTAATAAGGACGGGTTGTTCGGAGAATTTGAACAATTCTATGAAGCATGAAGCAATCCATCATAAGTAAAAAGTCACCTCATCTTTCAGAATCTTTTTCCCATATTCTTTAAAAGTTAATATCCCACACGGAAAAGAATTAGTACTGTTGATTTCATAAAAACTGGTTAAAACGAGACTGCAGGCCGATTCCTGTTAAGCTTTTGGTACATTTCTAATATATCGGAACACGTGTTCATGCACCTACATTTTCCCCGATAAAATATAATGAATAATGAAGAAAGGCGAAAATATAATGATTTTTGTGAACTCATGTTCCGACATCCAGTTTGTAACAGGATTACGAATGATATGAAGAGATTGTAAAAAAAAATATTAATATTTATTATCAGCAAGTTTTCTGCGTGCACCATTATGAAGGCTCATTTTCAATCGTTGAATGGAACAACAGACCATTTATGATCATAAAAGAACTGTCACAAATAATGATTGACATCTTGTCTAAACAATGTCATAATGTTCAGATCACGTCAAACATTTATTATGTTATAATTTCTAAGACTTTAAAGTTTTGTGATGTGTGTCCAATGATAACCATACGAGAAAAATATCAATAGTAGTTCCTTGGCACACAAAAAATACAAATCTATGGAAGTTGTCGAACTCCCATTTTGGAGAAAACATCTGCGTTTGCAATTTGCATCTCGAGTACTTTACGGAGAATTTATAACTGAAAGATAGCAAAATTAAACGCACATCTGTATTATTATGGAATGTGAGAAAAACGATTTGTTTATTGAAATATATTATTATATTTTGGGGCAATAGCAGCCGCTGCTTAGTCATTTATGTTTAGGTTGTGCTCCTACACGGCTATAAAAATGCTAAGTAAATAAATAAATACGGTGAAATGGAAGAAACTAACATTGGAAATTCACGTTTAATCAAAGACATTATCATTGAATTAAAGTCTAATAATTTTACAAAATCTACGTAAATCTTTCTAGAACAATGTTCTCTTCATCAGGATGAGTCGTGTAGTAGAGAGTCGTAGGTAGAGGGCGATGGGAGAGATGGGTGTATCGAAATCAGCAGAAAAAATTGATGTAGGAGTGGGGGAGTTAATTTTTATTTATTTTATTTTATATTGTAGAAACAAACAGTACATGATTTACAGAGATGGAACAATATACAAGAATAAGATACTTCATGTTATGTACCTATGATATGTTTCCTTGTAATATCTGCTAAGTGGTATGTTTATTCCTTAATTACCAGGTGACGTGAATGTTAGAATTAAGGTAAATATTATCTAGAGTTTAATAAGGAAATTTTATGCTCGTTAGCAGGGGATAAATTGTTAATAAGTAAAATATTAAAAAGTGGATTGTTTACATCCCAATAGACAGTGTGATATATGTAATGAAGTTATGACCAAAATTTGTGGGAATCACAGATTTAATAATTTTTTTCCATATCAACGAATTTTGTCATGTTTTCCAGATTTCTTTAATGTCCATAATGTTATTATGCCCACTGTTTGTCTCCCAAATAAAACAAAATTGGTGATGACACTGATGTACAGTTAAGGAGTCTTAACATCAAATATATGTGTGCCAGAATCTCACCACAACATGCTCACCTCACTTGCCGAGCGAGTCGCGAAAATCTGTATTCGAATTCGCCCGTGGCAAGAGCGACCCGTTACCCTAGCACGGTGGACATAAAATTCCAAGTATTCTTCGAAAGTAACAATGACTGCAAATTTATTAGCACTACATTTTTTTTTTTTTTTTTTTTTCCTTTATTTTTTCCCAATTTATATATTTCACATTACAAGTTTTATAATAATAGGAAAGGGAACCCACTAAGGCGCAGCCTGTGCGTGGGTAATATAAGTTAATACATTAGATTTTTGTACCTAAAAATATATAACAATAAAAATAAAATAAAAAACAGTAAGCATAATAAAGAAAAACTAAAGTCTAAAAGATTGTGCAAGAGGTGCATATTAAAAATAAATCAAAGTAAAAATAAAGATTCTAAGATAATATATATGAATTAAAAGAACACAAAATAAAATAATAATAACTATACAGAAACAAAATAGAAAAAAGTAAAAATTAAATGAATAATGCTTCAACATTTGCATTGTACAGCCACAACTTTAATTTTTTTTTGGTATTGCGCTAGTTTAGTAGTGGATTACCTACTCACTGTATCAACAGAGCTTTTGCAATATTGAATGAATTAGATAGGATGTAATTTATTATTATATTTGTAAATAAATAAAATATAGGAAAATGCTTGAGAGCGCCCTTGAGGTGATTTTGCATAAAAACGGCGCTAAACAAATCATCCAAATATTATTATTATTAAACAGACAATGATTATAATAGGAACGAAGACCGCGAAGGAAAGAGACCAAAACATAAATAAAGAAAAGTGTCCCGGTGTGGGATTGTTTTTTTTCCAACAAATCTAGTATTATTTTCAGATCGTTGAAAATCCACGCGCCTTTTCTACCTCTTAAAATTAAATTTTGATTCTTCTTGATGAAATTTTGCACACCTGACGAAATTCTGCAAAATTCTTCGTAAAGCCTGCAACCACGGGGAGTTAGTTTTGTAAAAGTCACGTTCTCAAGTATTTATGACTTTCAATGTAATTCGTGTGCCAAAGAAAATCACTCTACATCCTACACCCCATATCCTTCATCTAACGCGCAAATAAATAGCATTTGGGTCAGAGATTTAAATCAGATATAACTATTTAATGACGAATGATCCGAGAGTGCGTTCGAAATGATTGAATAAATGATAGAATCCGCGTCGCTCCAACGCGCACCCCCGCCTTCTATTTCCATCTCAGCAATAAATCTCCGCATTTTCCCTCAACACCGACATGCTGGGCTTATGACCGTATGGGTCAGGAAAGAGGAAGACGCAACCAACCAACACCAGTGATGCCATACCCCAAAAATTAAAATACATATTCCAGGGGTAAAAAAAACTTGTTTTTATTCATTATTGAGGATTCAAATAAGGAAACAGGGGTATCTAAGTAAATTAATTTGAAAGGTTTATTAAAAACATTAATTTTCCTTTGAAGACAAAAAACACTCCAAACATATAAAAAAGAAAGCTCAAAAAGTTGCTTTTATTGTTATGAAGTTTACTTTGTAGAACTCAAATATAAATTAAATAATAATATTATTAAACACAAAACTTATATTTATATATATACATAAGTTCAGTTTTTTCATATCCCTGCGAGTGAGGAAGAAGAAATACTCTCATAACCCTAATATTTTTTACACATTAAGTAAGAAGTTAGTTAAGCGTAGGTACCTAATTAAATATATATTATGATATTTTTGCGTTTGCCTACCAATTGCGTGGCGGGCCGGATCGGGAGATACTGGTTGAGAAAGATCTTTCGACCTCTCCAGCCGGACTCTCGGCACATAGCCTTGCACAGCAGTGGGAGGGTTCGATTTACACGTTCGTCACCCCGGGACATATTGATCCCCAGATTCCCACCCACCCCTCATACCTTTTTCTTTCTCAGAACTTCCTCTCCTTCCTTTCCCTACAATGACCCTCCACACAGCATCCCAAAAGATGACATAAGCTCATGTGTGGAGCTAATGTAAAAAAATAACTAATTCATATTATTTATTGACAAATTTAATACTTACATAAAGAGACTTTGTGAACCCGTACCGAAGTTTCCTGAATTCGCGATTTTCCCCACGCGACCCAAGCTAAAAAAATATCTTATCCCACTTTAAGGTACGAATTTTCAATGTTGTTTTACACTCTCGTCTCGTGAATACTTGGTACATAGGACGGGTAGTTTCACAGAATTAGAACAATTCATCAAATTTCAAAGTTGATTATCAAGTTCTGTGAAAGTTCTGTTACTACATCATTATTGGCCAATTGTTTCACAAAACTGAAACAATAACAGAACAGAACCTTCACATAATTAGAAAATCAACTTTAAAACGCATCCGGTTTTTGGGGATCGGGGAAAATCACGCCAACCCGGACACTATCGACTACGGCTGCGGCGCTCCGAGCTCTGGGGGCTACATTTAGACTGTCGGGATTACGTGCATCAGTTGGAGAATTCGGAAACGGTTAATTACGTTGGAAATTATTTAAATGCAGATAACGAGCACGTCAAAATAAATAAGCCGAAATGAAATTTAAAAAATCACGTGGCCACTTTAACAGAAGCTGTAGACTGCATTCAACGTCATGTTATTGCGACGGGAAATGTAGCTAAAGTAAAGGGACTCGTGTGGTTTCAATAAAAATGATTTTACAACCCTATTTTCTGACAACAAAAAAAACTTATTTTTATTTAACACACGATACCCTGAGTTCTCCGTGAGTGCCTGTCATCTTCAGGAATGCTGTGTAAAGAAAAAGCAAACCCAAATCAAACAAACAAAAACGGCGTAATAGTTACGTTGACAGTATTCAATTGCTATGTAGATGTGTGTTTATCTAATCAGTTCGGAGAAGAATGTTTGTAGGTAATAAAAGTAATATTGACCGGTCGGTAAATTGTCAAATGCATCGGGCGTTGTGAGTTTAATTTCTCGGCTGTCCTCCATCATTGCAAGAGCAACATCTTCAGCTTTTAATGATGGTAGTGGGAGATTTTAAATACTGTCATTTTATTCGTAACCCGGAAACGTTTGTTTATTTTTTTTTTAAATACAGCAGAGATGTTAGCAAGTCGGATTTTAAAGTGCGGTACGCGTAGATATAGATGATATAGGTATTTAGCATATCATAAAATTATTTGTTTGACAAAATCGAAACACAAGAGAATTCGAAGGTTTCCTCATTAGTAAAGTATTCGAATACAAAATAAACTGAAGCACAAAATAATAAAATTAAAAACCCTGTTTCAGAAATTGCCCGTAGAAGGTACCTACCTAATTTCTGTAATAGATAAAAAACCAACATCCGATAAGAATAATAAGAATACAAAAAGAAAAATGAGTTCACTATTCAGAATATATCGGAATACGTGTTCATGCAGGTGTCCTTTTCCTAATAAGGGGCGGTTCAAGTATTATGTAAGCACTATAGGGGGGCAGGGGGGTCTTTGCTTTGCTTATTTTTGATGACATGGGAGGTGGGGGGGTCGAGATAGTGATTACGTCAGCACTGCTCAGCAATAGGTTTTTTTTTTCACACATTGGCAACCCACTAGGCAGTGTTGCCAACGAAGGATTTCCGTAATTGTGTTGTGGGGAATCGCATAATGTTTTTGTCTGTGCGGAATTACCAATTTTTACGTAAGCATGGGAGGGGGGGGGGGGGGTAACAGCTTTGCTTACTTTTTGTGACAAGGGGGAAGAGGGGGTAAATAATTGTAAGGCTAGCTTTAGACTTGTAAGTTTTTTCGTAAATTTACGACTTCTAGCCAATGGGCATATTGGATTTTCAAAATGCAATATGCCCATTGGCTAGAAGTCGTAAATTTACGAAAAAACTTACAAGTCTAAAGCTAGCCTAATAAATCTGCTTACGATTACGTAAGCAGATTTATTAGGCTAGCTTTATAGCGTATTAACTTGAACGGCCCCTAAATGTAAGGAAGAAATATTACAATATTAGACTTCTTACGAACACATGTACCGACATCCTAATAACATATTCGTGTTTTACCGACAATTTATTAGGGAACCTGTAAATTCATTAATTAAAGGCCTGCAATCCCGTTTTTAACAGGAATACGAATAATTTGACCAGATTTTTAATAAATCTTTATAAATAAAAACGTTCGTTTGTTCAAAATCTTAAATCTACGAAATTTCTTCACCGATTGTTTTGAAATTTTGACACAACGTTGCATTGGAATACGGATGTTCTTATATACCTATATTATATAAATTTCACATGTGAAAACGAGCTTGAAGAAAACAACAAAAACACAGCGCCATCTGTTGGACGTAAAGCAACATACGCTATTGATTCTCTGGCGGGGTACAAGCTAGTTAGCATTATTTTATATCAGTAAGTTTTCTCGGTGTAGTATAAAATATGCGTAATAATTGGTTTTTTTCCACAAACGACAGAATTAGATTGATTCTAGGCGTCATTTTCCACAGATAATCCAAATAATACGTAATTTGGGAGCCCTTACTAACCCAGCAGCTGTCTCTAGTATTCTGGTGCGGTCGCTCAATTAGATCAGCGAGAAATCGTCTCGGATGTGGAGCGGATATATGCGGTATTAGCGCCCAGTGATGATGGATTTCATCTGTCCGAAGCGGCATCTCTCACAGGACCGAACACATCAGTCAGATGGTGACACCAAGTCACCTAGATGCACGGAAATGTGAAATGTTATATGGGAATAAATTATTGGAGAAGAAGTCGGTATTGGTCGTGTGTAGGTTATCAAGTCAAAATAAGGAAATCTATATCTGAAAGACGATAACTTCAGTAGGTAGAATTAAGTCAAAGAGAGTAATTTGTGGCATTCTAGCAATTCTGCTTGCCTACACAGAGATAGTATTATGGTCCTGCCGTTGTCAGGTTATTTATAAACTGGGAATGTTTGCCTTAAGTAGGGATTCCAAGGACAGAAAGTTTACAAAACATCAGACAAAATAAAAACATTGGGTCGGGGCCACAACGTTTTTTGTTTACCATCGGCCACGGAAAACAAAATCATGTGGCTCTGCCCCAATGTTTCATGTTTGCACAAACATGTGGTTCAATGTTTGTGGTAATATCGTCGCTGGAGACGCAGCTTTCCGAGATCTCTCTGGCATAATGATTTTGTTGAACAATTTTGTTTATTCTGTTCATTTATAAAAGTTTTTAATCGATACATTTATTAGTTAGTTTATTTCATACAATTGTTTCATAAAATAATAACTAATTAATCACCGCTCATTGTAATATTTTTGTCTATATTTTGTGTCTATTCTTAAATTTGTTAATTTTCATTATATTTTTATCCTGACGAAGAAACCATTGGTATTGAAACATGTCGATCCTTGATTAAATATTGGCGTACCTATACTATTTTGGCGTAAGATATTTATTTTATTTAAATTAAAATAACGTCACAAAGTAAATTTGCAACTATTGAAGAAGACATTTAATTGCTCTAGTGAATTGATCTAGTGGCTCTATCAGGGTGGCCACAAAAAACGGATTTCAAAATTCCCTGATAATTCCAGGTTTTCCAGGGCAGTTTCTATATTTTTCCCTGATATGTTTTATTTGGTATAAGGACATATCGTTCAAAATTTTATTTTTGAAACACAATTTTCATCTACGCCAGAAAATTAGAACAGATACATAAATAAAAGGAATTCCGTCATCTAAAGCATTTATTATTTCCTTGCACCACAATGATCTATTCAAAACAAAATACACTTATTACAAATTTATGATATTTCGCCTGAAGACAATTTGTGTACAAATGAAAAGACCAGACAAAAATAGACAAATAAACAAAAGTAAGTACAGTAGAACCCCGATAATTCGAAAAAACGCCTAATTCGAAATTTTCGCCAAAAAAATTTCCGCAGAAAAATTTTTTCATACAAATTTTTTTTTAATTCGAAATTCGTAATTGGAAATTTATTTTTGTCCGCGCACGAAAATTTGTTCGTGAAATTCGAAAAAAAATGATTTTTGCGAAAATAAATCATAATATTTCGTAAATCTGAATCTAAAAGTCAGCCGTGGCGGTAAAACGCCGAAAAATTTATTTTTACGTGGTTATACATCGTCCTAATTAGTATTATTATTTTGTAAATCTGAATCGATTTACACAGGAATGTTGTATTTTTTCAAATTTATTTCGAATATCCGAGTTTGAAGGGCCGAAAAAAATACGACTTACGCGGATATATGTCGTAGTTTTACGAGTTTACACCAAATATCTGTATTTAAAGGGTCGGCCGCGACGAAACACGGCCGCGAAATTTCGATTTACGCGTAAATGTATCGTATATTTACGAATTTATTTCGAATATTTGAATTTAAATGGCCCGCTGCGACGGAAATCGGCCGCGAAATCTCGATTTACGCGTAAATATATCTATTTTTACGAATTTATTTCGAATATCTGAATTTTAAAGGGCCCGCCGCGACGGAAATCGGACGCGAAATTTCAATTTACGCCGAAATATATCGTATTTTTACTAACTTTACTTCGAATATCCGAGTTAAAAAATACGGCGCGACGGAAATCGGCCGAAAAATTTCGATTCACGCCGAAATATGACATATTTTTACGAATTTACTTTAAATATCTGAACTTAAAAGGCCGGCCGCGACGAAAAACTGCCGATAAAATTCGATTTACGCGGAAGTATTTCATATTTGTACGAATTTACATCAAATATCTTAATTTAAAGGGTCGGCCGCGACGGAAATCGGCCGCGCATTCTCGATTTACAAGGAAATATATAGTATTTTTGCGAATTTATTTCGAATATCTGAATTTAAAGAGCCGGCCGCGACGGAATACGGCCGCGAATTCTCGTTTAACGCGGAAATGTATCGTATTTTTACGAATTTAAATTCAGATATTTGAAATAAAGGGCCGGCCGCGACGGAAAATTACCGCGAAATCTCGATTTACGCGGAAATATATCGTATTTTTACGAATATCTCAATTTAAAGGGCCCGCCGCTACGGTAATCGGCCGCGAAAATAAAGAAGTAATTGGTATTAATACGAATTTACAACTAAAATACCACCCGGATTTGAAGAGGCGGCCGAGGAAATCGATTTTCGGCGTATTTTTTTCATAAAAATTCGAATTACGTGGGAATTCGTTAATTCGAAATTTGATTTTTGATGTCCCGTGGATTTCGAATTAACGAGGTTCTACTGTATTGACACTTTGTAAAAATGTTGATAATGATGATCTTTAAATTTTATTACGACCGTACTGGGTGTCCGACCCTTTTGACACTTTGTTGTAACTTTGCTAGCTTTTTCTTTACAGATTTCGCACCTACATAGTATAGGGGAAACACCAAGGCGGGTGGTTTACGACATGATTGTGTTGCAAGGGCTATTTACGAAAATAATAATAAAAAAATACCTACTTATCTAGTTTGTCTTTGTCGGCATATCTTTTGTTACACACGCCGCAAGTAAAAGTAATAAAACACAACTTTGGGACTTCACAAATCGTAAATAACGAATTTCGTTTTATTTTTGGAATTCCCTGATATTTTAAGAATATTTTGAAATTCCCTGACATTTCCCTGATAATTCCCGGTTCGGTAAAATTCCCTGATAATTCCCGGTTTTCCCGGTTTTCCAGGTCTGTGGCCACCCTGCTCTATCCCACTGACTTTCTTTTGGGTATGCTCGGAATGAACTATCTACGGGTCAGGAGAGATGTGCGCATTGCTACACATTTCTTTAGACTGTTTCGTGGATGGTTTGAAAACTCGGTCATCATGGAGAGCATTCATTTCTATGTTCCCGATGATTATCTACGTCACCGACAACATAGACTATTTTATCTCCCGGCCTGCAGAACTAACTTGCCAATGGTCATGCCTGTGGGGAGAGCAATCTTGCTGTTGAACAGAATCAATTCGGATATCGACATGTTTGCCATCAATGAAGCTTCCTTTAAAAGGCAAGCTCTATTATCACTGGTATAGTTGATATACACACTGTAAATATTAATCTTTTAATTCTTATTATAAAAATTATTTTAAAAACGCTTTGAAATGAACAATTTTGTAATGTTTTTGAAATTAATAAACAAATTGAATTGAATTGAATACAAATTTATTTATGGATGTGATTCTTCAATCATAAAACGCGTCTTCTTCTAAACTATCTTTCTTCTTGTTTTATTGTTTCGTCTGCCAGTAGGTTCGTCGATTTCAAAGTGGATTCTGAAGGAACAGCTGTCATGTAATAATAATAATAATAATAAAAACGGCCTAGCAGAACTTCAAAAATAATAAATTACAACATTACGTATGGGAAACGCGTTACGAGCAATTCGATCGGCTAAGAAAGATAAACATTGAACCATTATTGGCGCCTCGCGTAATATTATGCATATTTCAGGGGCGTAGCGGTCACCCTGCCCACTCTGGAAAATTAGGTAAACATACGAAGAATTACGTAAAATATTTACGGGGAGCAATCGAAGGCGATTATAATGTCTTTCTAAGGCTTGATTCTTGCTTATTTACTATTAAATGTTCCTTACGTTAGCCGTAGATTCAATTTAATGAGGTGCGTTAAATATAGCAAACAAAATGCCAACACACATAGGTACCACAATGTTAATGTAATTACGGAAACTTCTGACTCATAAGTCAAATGGGTAGACCACGTATGGAGGTCGACAGGCCTTGCTCATTTACTATCTGGCTAATGGAGACGAATTCTACCTATAATTCTGGTCATTGTTCCACAATGGAAGATGCTTTGAGGAACTAACCTTATTAAACTAATTGGTCCCTTCGGAACTGGTCGGAAAACGTCGGGAGTCGGGAAACACGTCAAACGCGCGGTCAAGATTTTTTGTAAACGGTTGACATTATAATTTTACATGCGAACGGGTCGTTTCTACGACTCGTACGACAATACTGGTCCTACAACATAGGGCTCTTCAAGACCCCTTTTTACTATTTCCTCTCTTCAAAAGGACCCTCCACACAGTATCCCGATTTATATTTAATATTTCTGTGTAAAAAAAAAGGTAAATGTCGGTATTTTTAAATACATCTCTATTTGAATTTCACCTTTCGTGAATGAAAGAACGGAAAACAAGTGGAAATTAACCCACTTCCCGAAATCCGATCGAGCTGAAACTTGGCAGATGAGACTCATTGTGTATGACAATGCATTTATTGATGGGGCAATCCAGCAAACAAACGCGGACATACACGCATTTCTCTGAAATTGGAATATATTACAGCGGTGATCAAATAAGAAATAAATGTCGGTCCTACCGAATTGGTATTCGGCGCTGTATTTAGCGCGGTTAACTCCAGTTTTTTTTTTTTAAAGAAAAGCGATTTTGTAGTAAAACATTGGCTTCCGAAAACCGAAAAAACCCTTTCTCGAAATCGAAAGGTTCTCTTACAATTCGGAAGGTAACCCAATTTCGAGGCGAAATCCCAAAAAAAAAATCTAAAAACTGACATTGGTCATTTTAGACGCAAGCCACGGAATTATCGCCTGCGGCACATTGATCGTCTGTAAACCCTTAAAATCATTATAATAGAACCAAAAACAAGTTATTACACGTCCAATACATAATAAATCGTGCCTTTGAGGTGACGTTTGACAAAAACAGCGGAAAAATATGGGGGGCAAGGAGTTGGTCGATACGCCACTGTACGCGATGTTTATTTTCTATGTTTCGAGTGGGTGATGACGCCAGTATAAACATGGTAGCTTCTACTAACACTTAGACAGAATAAAAATGTACAAAATAACACCGACGTACATCTGGGCATGATTCAAGCTAGCATCGTGGCCGCCTTACCTCATCTGTGGAAATACGAACATTATTTTAGCTAGTGGAATTCATTATATTATTCGTGTGTCTTCATGTCATAATACTATTATCATTATAAGTCCGTGGCACAGTACCAAAGAAGAGGACACTTATGCACTCAACTAATTTGCCTATAAACATAGCACAGTATTTTATCTCTACGGAAACGCAAATGGGATAGAATGACTGGATTTATGTGTCAAAATCGTAAACATCGCGGATATGTCAATATCTTCGTCGCCTAATTGAAAATAACTAACTGAAGTTGATCGTGAGAAGTTATATGAAATGATTCAAAAATAGACATCCTGTTTCAAAGCAGGGATTCGGAGCAGACCATAGAAATGTAAAGGCTAATGCACCTATCAATGCTAATTGCTCCGCTTCAGCAGCATAATTCGCGCTCTGCTCCATTCGACGCTCTAATAAAAAAATGCGATGTTCAAAGATCGAAAACTTTACCTTCATTTTTTTTTACATTGACTACAAGCAGGATACTGAGGAAAATAATTTCCCTCGGGGCCTGTATCCTTAGTGATATCTTTGGGGATGCTGTGTGGAGGGTCTTTTTGAGGAGAGGAAGGAGTGAATATGGGAGGCGGGTATGGGTACCGCTGCACCGGCAACCATTTATTGGATAACCAACACCCCTGCCATAGGTCACCCCAAGTGGTTAGCTATGTTTGGTGACTTAGCAGGGGTGCCCGGGTTCATGGGGGTGAGGTTTGTCTAGGTCTTGGCGGCGGATGCATTTGTGGCGGGCCGGATCGAGAGAGACTGGTTGAGACTCTTTGAAATGTCCAGCCGGACTCTCTCGACTTATCATTCCTTCACGCCAGCCTTCCAAAATACCAATTTGACAAACTTCAATCAGTGTTTAATGCAGCAGCACGGCTCATAACCGGGGTTTCAAAATATTCGCACATTTCAGAACACCTTCCCAACCTTCACTGGCTCAAGTGCCCCGAAAGAATCCAGTACAAAAAGTTTGGTGATCGGGCTTTCGGAGTATCTGGGCCAAAGGTTTGGAATAAACTCCCTCGGGAACTAAGATCCATAACAAGTCCAACAGAATTCAGGTCTTTATGTCCAAAATCCTGTATCTAAATTTCGCTAATAAACAATTAGTTAATGTTAATCTCAAGTGACCTACCAGGTAAGTATTGTACTGTATATTATTTCCATATATAGTTAGTTATAACCAGAGATGTGCTTTATTTCAAATAAATCCATTTCAAATGGAAATGCAAAATGCAAAATGGGTATTTTGCATTTTAAATGCTTTTCTAAAAACCATTTTGCATTTTAAATGCTTTTCTCAATGCATTTTCCATTTCAAATGCTTTTTTGCAACATTCTTCCTACTATCTCCACTCATCTTTTTTTCAAAAGCCCCAAATATCAGTCGGTCCTCAACCTCGCTATGAGAGATAATTTACATTTGTCAAGTTGCTCCCTGTAGAGGTGAGGCGTATTTATCGTACCCAGTAAAAGTACCGGCTATTTCCATGCGATACTTTGTACTTGTGACAGATCTCCAAAATACCTGGTTCCAAAATACTCATAAGTATTTTATATCGGGACTAAATATTTTTAATAGGTACTTTTACCAGCTATTTTTGATGGGTATTTTTAGTAGGTATTTTTGATTGGTATTTTTGATGGGTATTTTCGACGGCTATTTCCGTTGGGTATTTGTGACTGGTATTTCTTGTATTTGATGATATTTAGCGAACGTAAAAATGTGGAGAATTTTTTATAATATGGAATTTCGTAGCTACCCACCCCCCCCCCATGGATTTCGAAAAATGACTGTGGGGAATCACATATCAGTTTTTGGCTGCGGGAATTTTTTTTTGAGCGAAGTTCTGTAACTACCCTTCCCTCCATGGATTTCAAAAATTTTGTGGGGAAGTACTCATTTTGAATTTTTTTGTGGGGAATCATGTTTTACAGAAATTCTCTCCCCCCCCATGGATTTCGAATAATAAATGGGGAATCAAGCTCACATATAAAATTTGAGGGGAATACGTGGGCAGCTGGACAATTTATGCGAGTATTCTGAATCAATCCTCAGGTCGGTATTAAACACTTTTGAGTATTTTGTCACTGGTATTTTTACCAGGTATTTCTTTGTACCTGTACTCATTGTACCCAGTAACGAAAAGTACTCATAGGACCCACCTCTAGCTCCCTGGTAGGAGCCCTGGAGGGCGATTCTCGTTCTTTTAGCCTTAAGCTAAATGATAGCATTCGTCAACGACTGCTATCGTTTGCGAAAGATAGCTGTCCGTCGCTTGAAACATCTTTTCTTAACTATTAAGCGATTCTCGTTCTTTTGATATCCTTACAAGTTCGATTTTGGAGAGACCTAGTAAAAAATCCTAAAGAAGCGTGGTTAAGAGCATCTACGAAATTGTTAAGCGATTATTGAAAACACAAATTGGTGAAATATAATTAAGTGACGCAAGGTTTCTAACTAAAACTTAAAAAAACAAATACTTTGTATTATAATGCATTTTAATAACTCCTTATTTTATTTATGAATGACATAAATAAGCCATTTATCGAAGATTTACGTTTTGTGAAAAGGTACTTACCTCGCTGGATAGTAATGACTTTGTTACAGATTCACCACTTCTAAAGTGACGTTTGCTGTCAAACTAACGCTGCCGAATGGCGCTAACTGTCACCTAAGTTGATTTAAGAATGAAAGGGATTCTTATTTCGTTGTGGTTAACTTCAAAACCCACAATTTCGAGCGCCAGCCATTCTGCAGCCATTTTATCTGAAACTTATTATTATTTATGTAGAAATCCTCAATGGTATGTGTAGTTTATTGAAAATTAAATCACTTATCTGGCTTTCGACATGTTACGTAATTTACAAACATCGCAATTACCTGATTCAATTCATTTAATAGCATCATTGTGCCACAAACAAGTCACTAATCATGTTTACAGTCAATACTTACGATAATATTAAGTTTTCTCTTGTTAAAACTACGCAAATATTGCTAATTGTCAAAACGTCACAATTAAATGAAGCAAATTCTCCGCGAACGCTAGCGTTCGGCCGCCGAAAGACAGGTCTAGGGGTACCCTTCGCGTAAGGCTAAAAGTTTTGGCGCGCAATCGAAAATCTAAGGATTCCATCTGTCATCGAGAGAACCGGAATCGCTTCATACGAATAAAGCGAGAAAAATCGTTAATTTGAATGTAAGGACGATTTTAGTGTCGTTAAGAAGAACGAGAATCGCCCTCCTGGCAATTGAGTGATACCATTACAAAAAATACTGATTCAAATAGGTCCTGAACATAGGGCCATGACGCTGTAATATTAAATGTTAGATAGCAATTTCTATGTTTTTACGTTGGCAACAAAAAAAATTTGTGAAAAAATTTCAAAAAAATTGCGTCCCGCGCAAATTTTTTGTGGTTTCATAATCTGTAGTCGTGGTGTTTTTGGATTTACCATAATTTAATATATTTGTTCTACATTGATGTCCATTATTAAATGACAAAATTATTTAAAAATTCTACAATTATTTTAATTGTTTGACCTGAGACACCATTTTGCATTTTCAATGCATTTTGAAAATAGGTATTTTGCATTTGAAATGCTTTTCTAAAACCCATTTTGCATTTTCAAATGGAAAAGTTTTGACCCATTTCCATTTTGCATTTCAAATGGTTTTGGGTACCCATTTTGAACATCTCTGGTTATAACATAGATCATTGTAGAAATGTAATTATACAGGGTTTTCCAATAAGAGGTGTTATTTTGATATTCAATCGTAAAAGATCAATGGTTTAGTTGTTTGTGGGGCACGTAGCGCCGTATTGTTGAAAGTAAACGGTGTCCAGATCAATACCATCCAATTCCGGCCATAAAAAATCATTAATCATCTCTCGATAGCGCAATCCATTCACCTTAACTGTTGCTCCAGCCTCATTTTCGAAAAAGTAAGGTCCAATGACTCCGCCGGACCATAAACCGCACCAAACAGTCACACGTTGAGGATAGAGAGGCTTTTCAACAATAACTCTTGGGTTTTCCGAGCCCCAGATGCGACAATTTTGCTTGTTGACGAAGCCACCGAGGTGAAATGGGCCTCATCACTCAAGATGATTTGCATTTGATTCACTCGAGTGAATTTTAATAATTTTAATGCGTTGTTGAAGCGTGTATCATTCCATTTTTATTAATGGCGTAGTTTCTACTTGTCAAATGTCAAAAAAAGACAGCTTCAAAAGTAACATCTACCGAAATAGCGGGCTATTCAAAATAACACCTCTTATTGGAAAACCCTATATATTTGTACAGCGCCCATTAGGTGATTTTGCAAAAAAACGGCGCTATACAAATCATCCAAATATTATTATCATTTTGCAGCGCAGTGGGAGGGATAGATTCATACGCCTGTCACTCCTGGGGGGCGTTTGGCGTGTTTCCCGACTATGCTCCGGTGCCGAAGAGATCAATTCCTCGGAGCATCGTCCAATACCAGTAGAACAAGGACAGCATACCAACCTGACGCATGTCCTCTAAAATCCGTTTATTAAGAGAGGGGAATCTATCAAACGGACCCGACTATTTGATAGTTTTAACATACTTCACTAGTTGCAAGAAATTACATTCATTGCGAAGTTGAAGTTATTTAAAAAATATACATTATCCAATTTTTTTTTCTGACTTTATGTCCGGGTTAAATCTTCCCACAGGAAAAACTAAACCCTTCCATACACTTTTCCACAGATGATGATCTAGTCTATCCACATTATGCAAGTGCATTATGTAAGCATAATAAACACAAAACAATACAAGAACAACACGTCAACTCACCAGAGATCAAATGGGAAAATAATTCATCGACTCCAGATATTTTCATATCAGAGGGTTCGGCTCGGTAGAACTTCTAACTGGACCTATAAATCCTACTGATCCCTCAATATAAATATTTAAAAAATCTTTCGTTATCCTACATGTATTCAAAATGACCGACTTTTGCATCTTTATATATAATTTTTTTGATAGATCTAATACGCCTAAATTTTTAATGAGAGAGCTAGGTATAATGCCAGTAGCCGAAATAACAAATGGTAATATTTTTATAGTCTGAGAATGCCAAATTCTTTTAATCTTATTTCCTAAATCTGTGTAACAGATTTTTTAATATTACAGGAATTTGGAATAGCGACATCAATGACAGTTATTTTTTAAATTTTGGCATGTAAAACTATATCAGGTCTATTATGACTTATCGGTCTGTTAGTATGGTTTTATCATGATATATTTTATAAATTAATTTTCTAAAAATGAATTTGGTTCGTATTCATAATATGGTACTGTATTACGGCAGTCAATCAAGTTATGTTTAATTACCAAACTTTGGTGAATTATTTTTAAAACTCAATTGTGCCTAAATGTATACTCGTATGGCGCTAATATAGAACATCCCGATATAATATGTTCTACAGTTTCCGGAAAAGCCAAACATTTTCTACATAAATCATCAATTTAATTTGTATCTTTGATTATATGCTTCCTATAATTTTCAATATTAATGACTCTATCCTGAATGGCAAGCATAAATCCTTTTATTTCTGAGCTCAACTCTCCAATATATTCAACCATTTGTTTGACGAAAATTTGTCAACATATGTTTGGTTGAGATAATTGAAGTGTTTTGCGTGTATAATTTTATTAGACTTGGATTTATAAACATGTTGGCATTCTCGTCGTATAAATTTAAAGGTGTAATGTTTCTATATATATATCTATTTTTATTGCTCATCTTAAAAATATTATGCGAATTTGTGGTAATATTTATGACTAGTTGAGGTCCACGGCATTGCCCGGGCTTCTTGACTTTATATCACTTTTGAAAGGTTTGTTGAATTGTCATTTCAATGAGTTATCCGGTCGCCCTTTATTTGTACCTATATGATTTTGTTCGGGTTCTTTCGCGGTCTTCGTTTATATTATTCTGTATTTTCATGTTGTTAATTTATTTATTATTTATTTACCACAAAAGTACCGTTGATAAGTTTGTAGGTATGTATGTAGTGCTAAAAAATAAGTCATTGTGGGTTTCGAAGAATACTTCGAATTTTAAGTCCACCGTGTTCAGGTAGTTGTTGCCCAGGCTTCTTGCAGAGTTTTTCAAAATAGACAGTAATTTCAACAGTAACATTGAGTGTTCAAAATTTCATCAAGTACAAAAATTCTGCCCTAAGGGGTACGAAAAGGGGAAGGGAGTGGTTTTTCGAAATCTCATGTAGACGGTGACCTTCTTCTTGTGTTGAATATCAAGAGTGCAAAATTTCATAATCTCAGAATAAAACTGTAGATTTGTATAAAAAGCAAAACCATCCGCCTTCCTGCCACGGGCATTCTATTTATATGATGTACTAGCAAGCTGTACCCCGCCAAGCGTTGCTGTGGCTCAGTCTCTCTGTGCAGATAGAGAAACAATAGCGTGTGTTGCTTTTACGTTCAACAAAGAAAAAAAATTGTTTTTACCTGTCACAAGTGACATCTATAAAATATAGGTACGTAAAATCACATGTGAATTCGAATGCAATGTTACGTCAAAATTTCAAAGATTCCGTTGAAGAACTTTCAGAGATTTAAGGTTTTGAACAAACAAACATTACATTTTTATTTATATAGATAGATAATAATAGAAAAGGAAGATAATTGGATCAAAAGCTTAGCAAGTAAAAGTGAATCTAGGATCACACAAAAAAAAAAACAGTTTGAAAAATCTTTATAAATTCGATGGCCTCCGTGGTTGTACGGTATGGCTCTCGACTAGGAAGCCAGAGGTTGCAGGTTCAAATCCCGGCGTGCACAAGTAAATCTTATTTGATTAATTTGTGTTATTTCACAATTTACTCATTTAAAATAATATATAGTATATTTGCGGTATGATCCAGAGTGGAAGATACTCTCAGTATCACCCTGGTGTAAGATCACCATTCGGAATTGAAACGTTGCTTCAAATGACTTTGGCCATATTTGGTGACCAGATCTGAATAGCCAGAGGGACTTCCTTGCCTTCCTCTTCCTCTTCCCCATTTCCTTCTCCTCCCCACTACCTTCAGCCTCATATCATACCCTCATCTGACCCAAGAGAAGGCGAATTCAAAGTCCGGTGTGGGTAAATAAAATTTAAATTGCATGGATTATTTCTCATAGAAAAAAGTTACATTTGCACCTCGTTCCAGAGTGAAACGAAACGCCAGCATAAAATACAACAACAAATGTATATACATTGTATGTATACACATGTCCGGATACTCATAGTACAAGAGGAGAAGCTGGTGAAACTACATCACGTTTGTAATCGTTTATGTGGTATAAATTTTTTGATTTGAGCTTTCGTTTTAGAGTAAATCGGGTCCAAAGTCGGAAGTTTTAAGATTAAATTTGAAAAAAATTGGTCACTGGGGCTGTGACTTTTAGACCGGCGTAAAATACTTCAAAGCGTAGACCCGGCTGCAAAACTTTTTTTAAACCACCAGTTTGCAAAAAAGGGAGAAAAAAAAATTAAGATATTTTTTGGGTTCCTTGAGTGATTAGGATTCACCAGTTTTCCGCCTATACGACGAGTTTCCGAACACTGTGTACAATGTGTAATTTAAAAAAAACATGGTTTTAGTTATGTCTAGTGACCAGATCGGAAAAGCTTCCCTTATTCTTCTCCTCCTGCTTCCTACTGGCTCCAACAACTTTGCTAACAACTAGCAGCAACTTTGGTGCGCTATCACAAAAACAAAAATATCAACACCCGAGAACACCGAAGAAACCGATATTTAGGCATATGAGACCCTACCTGCAGTTGGATATCGGCGATCTTGGACCAGGAAAACTCAAACTCGTTGAGCGGCACCTTTGCGTGCTTCAGGTACCTCAGGAAGCCCAACTCCTCGGGTCTGAGGATCAGGAGTGCATGGCCAGCTGCTCCCATTCCTCGAGCTGTTCTGCCCACACGGTGAATGTATTCCTTGAAAGATTTAAACTTTTTAAAAGAGGCTCAGAAGCAAATCTCAAAGGTCAACTTTCTACATTCATTGCACTATTCACAGACATATGAATATTAATAGACTAGAAATTAAGGATGAGGGGTAAAATCAACTGTTGAAGAACGAAGAGGGTAAAGCTGAGTGTGATTCGTCAATAAATCAATCTGATAGTATATAGGCATCTCGCCTTATAATATCACCATTTAGTTCTTAAAAGTAAAATCTGCTTTTGAATGAATAGACATTTTTACATGGGAGCGCAAATTACTCGCCACGTTATGAACAAATTTGCGAAGTCCAAATTCGGCAAAATAAATTTCTATTTTCAGAGTCGAATATTTCATTTATGTATTTAGTTGAGACACTTTTATAAATGTTCATAATTTACTTCCCAGCAACCAAACAGCTTTGTGTTTTACGTCCAGACGTATCTCGATGTGATAGTATATGTTTCTACAACTGATCCATATTATACAATGTGAATATGCTTAAAATAAAGTAAAATAATGCTTATATGTATATGGAATGTAATACGACAATTGGGTTTATTCTCTTTTTCACATCTATTTTTACAAGTTTTCATAGCACAAGTCACCATTTTGCCGTGTAATTTCGTAAAATTAACCGATGATGCCTCGACCATAGTTCGCACAAGAATGATGACGTCACGTTTTCTAAATTCACTTGAGGCCATACGCGAGCACAGCCGGCTCCAATGGAACCGGTATGGGGAGTGGGGAATAATACGCTTTTAATCACTTAGGGCAGGTCTACTAATATTCATATGTCTATGGCACTATTATTTAAATTTCACCGAAATTGAAAATTTACCAAATTTAAAGTTGATATATAATATTATGTATTCAAGTTCTGTTATTATTGCAGTTCTGTGAAACTGTCCTGTAATGGAAAATAAGAGAACTTGAATATTAACATGAAATTCGATGAATTGCTCCAAGTTCTGTGAAACAACTGGTCTTTACAGTTTTGATTTGCTTTCGGGACTTTTCAAAAATATAATGCGCCCTTGAAGTGAATTTCCACAAAAATGGTGGTGCACAAAATTATTATTATTAAAGTTCCAAATCTGTTGCATAACCAGATGAAAAATTAATTTCATGGAACATCTCAATTTTCCATCTTAAAGGTTTGGCATTAATTTACATTTATGGTCTCAGGGATTTTATGTTGCAAGATAAAAATAAATAAAAAATTTTATAAGAGGTCAAAATATTTACACATTTATTTAATCAAATTATTTATGTTTACTAATGGGAATTTTCCAAAACAAAGGGTAACTAACAACATATTAATAGTGTGCAATCATTTTGAAAATATGCAAAAAATGTCACAGAAAAGCAATAATAAGTACAGTGAAATATCGATTAATCATTCCTCGAATAATCGTTTTATTTCTTCCAGTCTTGATCGCTTTAATCGTTCCTATATGCAGTTTTTGTACTATTTTACTCAATCGATCGCTGCCAGCTGCCGCTTCTAACATTAGTTGTCGTTGGACATTCAAACATAGTGACACGCATGTGCAGTTGTCTTTTTAATTATTGGTTTTTGAGAATTTCAACCTTAAAAATCAACCATTCGGAGAAAAACATCCCACTGAAAAACGGGTCAATCGCGGCATTTATATTTTAACATATTATATGCATGAATGTATGTAAATTTTTTTTAGAATATTAAAAATTTATGTGTGAATGTAACTTTTTCATATTCCTACATCCGTTGTTCATAGTTGTGTGTACTTCAATGTAGAATTAGATCCTAGATAGAGATTCCACCATAATAATCATTAGACAATTACTTTTACAATTTTTTGTGAAAAATCACCTCAATGGCAATGTAAATACATACTGCTGCAATCGCAACTGCTACATATTACACTTTTATTCAATGGATTTTTTTCTGCAGTTACCTATCTGGTTACCACACACCGGTGCAAAAGTTACAGCAGTATTTATCCTATTTAGGTGGTAAAATACCTTGGGATCATCTGGAGGGTCAAACTGCACAATCCAATCCACGGCGGGGATGTCCAAACCTCTGGCCGCCACGTCTGTGCACAGCAGGATGCCGGTCTCTGCATTGCAAAACTGGAAGAAGGTGGTGGTTCTCTTGGTCTGCTGTTGCTTACCCTGCAATCATCATAAATATTAGACAAAAATGTCAATAATAATGTTTGGATTTTTTCTATAGCGCCGATTTCATGAGAAAATCACCACAAGGGCGCTTAAAACATACATAATTAATTTGCAGTAGTAAATGCATATATCGGCACCACAAACTCTTTCACTAGGAACATAAGAAACAATGCCATCAACACATATTATACAGGGTGTCCGGGGGTAAAGTGCGCTAACTTCGTTGATTCTGCATGACGGTAGAAGTAAGAAAAGATAAATAACTTTTTCGAAATTCCAATGTTTATTTTTCCATAAAAACAAATCAACTTTTTAACCTAAAAACTATCTTAAAACGTTGGAATTTCGAAAAAATGATGTTTATCTTTTTTACTTCTAAAATCATGTAGAATCACCCCCCCTCCTGAAGTTAGTGGACTTTATCCCCTGTCACCTGACACCCTGTATAAAACAGCATAAAGTCATATGAGTTTTGAGGATGGGCCCACGGGTGTCTGGGGTAATCACTGAAGAGATAAAGAGAGAGAAGTGCATTGTGGGCATATCTGTGTGCCAGAAGTAGTGATGGGTAAATTATTGAGAGTATATTTTTGGGGAATATTCCTGAAACGGGGAATACTAGGTGAGTTTTCGTATAGTGAAATCCCCAGATTACCAGTGAGGTTGTTTTCCTACAAAATTAATTTTATGTTATTTACAAATGCATCATTAATATAGAGGACAGAATTCTTAGAATTTTTGGAAAATACCGAAGATATAAGCCGTTAAATGTTAATATTTGCAGCCGGTCAAAAAGTTAACGACATCACGGTACATGCCAGCGGTATTGCAGCACCGCCATTCGAATTATGTTTGTGTGATGTCCCAAAACACAATTGTATAAATTTTACCCAAGTTCACTTTGAAAGATCATAACTTCGTAATTTTTAGAGATATTGAAACTCTAATTTTACTGTCGTTAAAACTCTTCAAATATACTACATTCTCAATAAAGTATAAAAAATTAGGAGACAACCTCATTTAGAATAACATTCTTAATTTTTTTATGTTGGGGAATACATATTAGGTTGGGGAATATTACCAGGTGCACATCACTAGCAAGAAGTAAGTTCAACTTTTTCAAATATTGAAATTATTTCCTGAGCAGAACAGTAGGGGGAACTACAGTCTTGAACTCAAGTACCTTTCACCCTGCCTCTCCGCATCATACAAGAGAATAATTAACTTACATGGATGGACATGACTGGGAGATCTATGTAGTTGAATAATTCCGTGTGATATTTGACGGACATGCAGCTGGAGAAGAAAACCATCACCTTCTTGCGTCTATTTTTCTTCAGGAATGTGAATAATACTAACAATCTCTTCTCTGATGGGCAGACAATGTATCTGGAATAAATAAATACTTATTTGTTGATAATGTTTTGAGTCAAAGAATACATGAAAAATATTTGATAAATAAAAAGTGGTATCAGATTATTTGTAATATCAGGTGACGACTCAACAATGTTTGGATACAAGATGAAAAATCGATCGATCTACACAATCGGAGTTCTGCCATCATATTCGCCTTAAAAATCATCATAAAAATTACCTTTTGAACTCAAAATTGTGATAGGTATTGAAAAAAGTAGCCTTATAATAAAAACACAATTTTTTTATTGACCACTTTAATTTTATTTACACTCTACCGGTTTCGGAAGAATTCTTAACAAATTTATGTGTTTTTATTGAAAATTATGTCGAGCCACAAAGTTAATGCTTTTTATAAATATGTAAAATTACCCTTGTTCAAGTCCCTCCACTGTAGCAGTTTCCCTATGGTCATCAACACCGACGTAAACTGGCTCCTTTTTCAATGCCAGGGATGTGATACTCTTTGTCTTTTCTGTTTGTGTGGCACTGAAAAGCATAGTTTGTCTTCGTTCTGCAAAGAAATAAAATCGCATTAACTCAAGCATTAAGTAATTACAATACCCAATACGAATGCATCCAATATACATGTTTCAGGTGTTACTTTGGTAATTTTAGCTGACAGAATACTTACTTGGTAAAAGGTTAATAATTTGTTTGAGCTCCTCTTCGAAGCCAATGTCCAGAATCCTGTCAGCTTCGTCAATGATCAAGCATTGCAGGTTTTTGTACAGGAAGTCTGGGGTGTTTTGAAGATGATCCAGTAATCTACCTGGAGTAGCTACAACTATGTTGACACCTGTAAGATGAACAAAAAAACATAGTTTCAAATACGGTGATATTAGAAGTTCCATTGAAGTATGTGGAATGAACATTTCAATACATGGACCAGTTATAACAAATTATGGTTACTAAACATAGATAATTCCATAGATATTACAAAAGAATAGACGTGCCCTAACTTAAAATCTGGATGTCGTTTCGACGAGCTGGAGGAAAACAATGTGACTATCTTTTTGGCACCGGGAGGGTTTAAGAATGATTTTGATACACTATGAAATCAGTCATATGTTGACCACCGAAGAGTGCACATTGAAATAACCAGACCATGTGCAGAAAAGTAAAGTTCGCTAAAGTAAGGTAACGGTTTGCAGGGCAGCTCATTGTGGAACTTTTCTGTGCAGGGTCTGAATGTCCGTTTTCAATCGAACCATCTACAAATTGAACGAACTTATTAGTAATAAGTAGTATTTATTTGTAATAGATTTTATTTTCGAAGACCAAATTCTGATTCATTCTGGACAATGCAAGTTGCCTGCATACTGTCATTCATTTATTGAAAAATCACTAAAAAAGGGAGACGGTCACGCCACCTCCCTACTCTGCACAACTTGGTTTGTTCCCCTTTCTCCCATTGGCTGGTCTATTTTTTTATAAGTCTATGGCTAATCCATTTCAAGTAATGGTGATCTCTCACTACAGTAGAACCTCGTTAATTTGAAATCCATGGGACATAAAAATCAAATTTCGAATCAACAAATTCCCACGTAATTCGAAATTTTATGAAAAAAAGGAGGCTGAAAATTGAGTTCCTTGGCCACCCTTTTAAATTCGGGTAGTATCTTTGGAGTAAATTCGTAACAATAGAAATTATTCCCATGTAAATCGAATTTTCGCAGCCGATTACCGCGGCGATCAGTCCTTCAAGTTTAGTTATTCAAAGTAAATTCGTAAAAATACCACACATTTCCGTGTAAGTCGCGGCCAGCCCTTTAAATTCAGATATTCAATGTCAATTCGTAAAAATACAATACATATCTGAGTAAATTGAAATTTCTGTCTTGGCCGACCCTTTTTAAATTCAAATATGAGTAAATTGGTAAAACTATGACATACTTCCCTGTAAAATGAATTTTTTGACCCTTCAAACTTGGATATTAGAGATAAATTCGAAAAATACGACATTCCAGTGTAAATCGATTCAGATTTACAAAATAATAATACTAATTAGGACTATGCATAACCACGTAAAACTCCATTTTCGGGGTTTTACCGCCATAGCTGTCTTCTAGATTCAGATTTACGAAATTTTATGATTTATTTTTGCAAAAATCGAATTTTTTCCAATTACATTAACAAATTTACGTGCGCGGACAAAAATAAATTTTAAACTACGAATTAACAAATTTCGAAATAAAAAACCATTTGGTGTGAAAATTTTTTTTCTGGGGATTTTTTTAACGCATTTTTCGTATTTTCGGGGTTCGAATTAACGGGGTTCTACTGTACACATAGACATATGAATATTAGTAGACCTGCCCTAAGTGATTAAAAGCGTATTATCCCCACTCCCCATACCGGTTCCATTGGAACCGGCTGTGCTGGCATATGGCCTCAAGTGAAATTTGAAAACGTGACGTTATCATTCTTGTGCGAACTATGGTCGAGGCATCATCGGTTCATTTTACGAAATAACACGGCAAAATGTTGACTTGTACTATGAAAACTTGTAAAAATAGATGTGAAAAAGAGAATAAACCCAATTGTCGTATTACATTCCATATATAAGCATTATTTTACTTTATTTTAAGCATATTCACATCGTATAATATAGATCAGTTTTAGAAACATATTATACTATCACATCGAGAAACGTCTGGACGCGAAACACAAAGCTGGTTGGTTGCTGGGAAGTAAATTATGAACATTTATAAAAGTGTCTTAACTAAATACTTAAACGAAATATTCGACTCTGAAAATACAACCGAATTTTTTTGCCGAATTTGGACTTCGCAAATTTGTTCATAACGTGGCGAGTAATTTGCGCTCCCATGTAAAAATGTCTATTCATTCAAAAGCAGATTTTACTTTTAAGAAGTAAATGGTGATATTATAATGCGAGATGCCTATTTACTGTCAGATTGATTTATTGACGAATCACAGTCAGCCTTACGCCCTTCGTTTTTCAACAGTTGATTTTACCCCTCGCCATTATCTTCTCGTCTATTAATTCCTATGTCTGTGACTGTACATGATTCTGAAAGTCTTCAATTAAGATAAGAATTAATAATAGGTCACCTTTAGAGAGTTTTTGTGCTTCTGTTGCTCGGCTTGCTCCTCCCATGATGAGTCCGTATGTGTGTGAGTGATATTTCATTAGTTCCTTTAATACTCCGAATGTCTGCATGGATAATTCTCTGGTAGGGGAAATTATGATGCATCCGGTACCTAAACACAAAACAGACACATTAATAAAATAGTTTATTATAAAATCATTAATTATTATTATGTATTCAACACTTTTCAGATATCCGTTCTATGTAAAGTCATCTGGCGACTCTACAATATGTGACGATGAATGAATCCACCAGACAACATTATCGGAGTTCTACCATCTTACATATGAAAAACTTCATCATTATAAAATTCAAATGGGTAAAAAAAATTCTACATTTCAACATCTCTTTTTGAAAGGACTATCACCAAATAACAAGGTACTTAAATAGAAAAGTTCACACTTTGAACATTAATGACTGAACCAGAATTCTTTAGGTCATGGTGAAGACATCGAATACATCTAGCATTCAGGTAAATAAAGATATACAGATAGCAAAGGCAGTGCCATAAATGAATAAATGATTTTATTTAACATAGAACTAATGGTACGCATGTTGCGATGGTCCAATCCTTCAAGAAAAACTGTGATTTTGGATATGATTTAAGATTTTCAAGGCCAAAGTACAATCACGGTTAAATTTTGGTTCATTATGCCATGTTGCACTACCTCCTTCATTAGCCAACGTTTTGGACAGGGTTAATGTGTTCATCTGCTCTGATGATGGACACTGTAACGCTGTCTGAAACGTTGGCTAAAGAAGGAGGATGAGCAACAAAGCATAATAACCTAACATTTAATCGTAACTGAGATTTTGTTTGCATCATTGCGGAAATTAATAGTACGGGTAGAAATATGTATATTCTCCTTTCACAGGGAAAAGAGAATTTGCTGCCACAAATCCGGAAGCTAATACCATCATATAAACAGTACGACTGTTTATTATATTCCATAAAACAAACACGTCTAAATTTGATTCTAAACATCTGGTTAATTATAATATTGAGAAATTAGTATACTATAGGTGAAATTAAATATATATGTATTTACCATTTCTCGGCATGAATTTCAGCTTGTTGATCAGTTCCAAAGCAGGTATGAGGAAGGCGAGGGTCTTTCCAGAGCCAGTCTGAGCAGCGCCCACCAGATCCCTTCCCTCCAACAGCGCGGGAATAGACCTGGCCTGGATCTCCGTCATGGTAGTGAAGCCCATGTCCTTGATGCCCATCAGAGTTGAGTCGCATACCTTCCCTTCGAGGGCTGAGAACTTTGTGTCGGAGAGGATTTCGATACCAACGCTGGATCCAGGTACTGTAATGTGAAAAAAAAAATTATGAAACAAATTCTTCCTAAATACTTTGCTGAAATGCACCAATTTTTTATATCCTTCTAAAGTTTCTGTTGATTTATTACTTTCTGATGTCATTGTATATGATTTATTGTTTATGGTAAATTTGTACCATTGATATTAAATAAATAAATATACAACTTCGTAGTGAATATGCATTTTTTCTACATATCTCTATTTTTATTTGCCAGTTTTAAATTCATAACTTTTAATCTTATTTCTTATTTTAAAGAAGTATATTTTCTATATAATTTCACATGTGTTTAGCTCATGCGTTATGCTTTGTAATTTTTATAAATCAATATCATGTACTCACTCTACCTTTGTTACTATGTTCAGCAAATAGTTAACAAAACTGTATTACTTACATTAATTTCAATTAACCCTTAGAAGACGGCTAATATTTTGTAAATATCTCAAAGCCAAATATAACATTGAAAATTATATTTGAAATAATTGACAGGCATCTATCTACAATGTCAACGTTTTACTAAGGAATTTTCATGGACAAATTTTGTAATGCATTCAAAACTTCTAAAACCTAGCTCTCTATACTGCACCTGAAGGTAGTGAAGATTTCACTGAACTGCTATTGTAGTTGGTCGTATCCTAAGGGTTAAAGGCTGCCTACTAGGGCGTAAATAAATAAATAATTTTAACCACCATAATACCGGCATGCGTTTAGTCTGGTGGTCCTATGATCCTAAGATAACCCACACCAAATCGTATGAAGTTACTGAATAAACGAATAGTAACAAAGTCGTATCTTGTGGTCAAATTGATAAGCAAGAGCATCACAGAATATTTTTCTAAACAATACAATAAATAAAAAGGTCTGCATTATTACCACAAAGTGCAGCTATTGGTCAATAGCAAGAGAATCCAACTTCTAATTAGGTCAAAAACGCATATGATGTGAATGCAGCAAGACTTTGAAAAATAATTTATAGTTTAGTATTTAATTAAATCGAGATATTTGTTAATCAACAAACCGCAATGCACAAATAATCCACAATTCTAACAGCTTTTGTATTTTCGTTTTAAAAGAAACTGAAGAACTGTTAAAAAGATTTCTGCAGGTGGTAATTTTATTACATAGAAATCTCCATAACCGCTGCACTTTTAATAGGCACAGATTAAGGAAAATACATTTCGTTTCAACTTAATTACTACAAAAAACGACAATTTAAGTCAGGATAGATGGTAAAGGATGCATTATGATTCTATTTTTATTTAAAGTTCAAAATTTACCTTATGAAATGATCCCTTTGCCGCCATATTTTGTATGGAGTGACATTTGCGAGAGTTACATTTCAATCTAAATATGCATACATTACATAATTAAACAAAGAATAACCCAAAAAAGAATTAATAACCTATTTTGTGCATATAAATATGTAGGTAGTTGTTTCTTGTAGTAATTGTTGAAAGAAATTGTTTCCACAATCTGTGCCCTAGTGCGGCGGTTAGGGAAATAATTATAAAAATTTATTATGTACTGAAATAATAAGCACAACTTACATTTTTCACCCAAATCTTCGGTGTGTCCAGCTTTTGCGATAATTTTATTGTCTTCTTCAATTTTGATTTCATCTTCCAGGTCTGGTTTTATTTCATTATCCTCTTCCTCACTGATGCTCTTCTTCTTCTTGCGTTTCTTCTTACGCTTTGCTAAGGGATGGAGAGTAATGTAATTAATTAGACAGTTTGTACATACATTTCGTACAAGTTAAGTAAGTTATATAAAATAGCATTCGATACACTTATACTTACCACTATTCTAAACACATTCTGTATAAAGAATGATCCGTTTAAAAACTTCAAGCTAAAGTGACCACAATATAAATTATCTTCAGTTTATAAATATTATAGCAGGTAACCTGGCAATTACCGAAACGTAAATAGCGAGATGTGTTTACACTGTATATTTTGAATATGGTCTGACTGATGTGTATTCTACTAAATGTTGATGAACTATTAAAATAAAACGAGCTAGAAATTTCAAATGACTTACAGTTGAGATCTTCATCGTCTTGGGGTTTTCGCTTGAGACTGTCCATCGTCACAAGCTTTACCTCATTGGGATCTTCTACTTCACGTTCTGCTTCTTTAGTTTCTGTGAAAAAACATTGCCTATTAGTTATTATCTCATTAAATATTATTAAAAAAATAATGTGGCAAAAGTGAGGTTAATCACAAATATGCATCGAGTAAATGAATTGGAAACTCACCATTTTCTGCGTTCTCAATTTCTTTCTTTTGCAGAAAATTAAGTTTCTTTTTCTCGCGTTTCTTTATTTTACGCATTAAAATCTTATCGGGGACCGACATTTCGGTTTATTAGAAAAATACAGATTTAAACAAACGTCAGAAACATCACACAACACGTGTGGAAAGGACCACAGACAAAGTTGTGAAAGTAACCACCGACAACATAAATATTATTTTCTGGGTGAGCACTGTACACGAAAATCACAGTTTTGTTCTCATTTTGATATTAGACAGGCTTTTAAGTATATTTTTCTGTTACTATTAAAATTAACTTAATTTAGAGAAGTTTTTTTCATAATAATACTAATTTTATGGAAGGAAAGATTACTGACGTGTAACCATTTCCAGTTGACACTATTGACAGCCTACAAGAAAAAAGTATTAGTTTTGACGTTTGATTTGGCCGCGTTTCTCACGTGTTTGAATCCGAACATAATAATAAAAGAAATATATTCAATTACTCTCTGAAAAATCATAGGAAAGTAATGTCTATCAAGTGATTTAACTTATTTCATTCAGTAATTTTGATAACATGGCAGAAATCGACAGAAGCAGGATATTCTTAGGATGTCGGGCTTTAGGTTATATTAGTACTCATGTTCCACTGATAGCCAGATTTATAAAGCGCCGAAAGGAAACCCTCCTGGTTACCAGCGTTGGAAAATGGTTTCACACGTACGGCTGCAATCACTTCAGCTTGTTGAGTGTCAGTGGAGCTCACCCCGGACCCATAACTTGCCTGGCGGGTGATACATATCATATTTACACGGCGAGTGAATGTGATATCTACGCGTGGAGGAGAGGTTCAGAATTGAAGCACACCTACAAAGGACACAAAGCCCCCGTGCACACGATCCTTCCATTTGGAACCCTCTTGATATCCATCGACGAAGACAGCATCCTAAAAGTTTGGTACATCAAGGAAGAAGAAGAACACTTAGAAGTTGTATTCAACAATGACACTTTTAGAATTACAACGATGGTACATCCCAACACATACCTCAACAAAATCTTGCTGGGAAGTGAACAAGGTTCGATGCAACTATGGAATATTAAGACTTCGAAATTGGTCTACACATTTAAAGGTTGGGAGAGCAGTGTAACGGTGTTAGAGCAAGCTCCGGCTATTGATGTTATAGCGATCGGATTGGCTAACGGTAAAATTATTCTCCACAATTTGAAAGTTGATAAAACAGTGATGGAGTTCACACAAGACTGGGGTCTCGTCACGTCGATTTCTTTCCGAACTGACGGACATCCGATTATGGTTACTGGGAGTACAGCAGGGCACTTGGTGATGTGGAATCTGGAGGAGAGGCGGGTGGCCTCGCAGCTTGAGAGGGCTCATGATGGATCCGTGGCTGGGGCTATATGTCTGCCCAGTGAACCCCTCATGGCCACTAACTCGGGAGATAATTCCATTAAGTTGTGGATCTTTGATATGCCTGATGGTGGCGCCAGACTGCTAAGAATAAGGTATGAAAAACAGTTTTTTAATGTTTTTCATAATTAATATTTATAACGAGTACTTAATAATTATTATTCAAGATGTGAGATTTACACAGCCAAAAATATTACATTATTTGACTTTTTGAGTATTGAGCAATTTTCAATTTCGCCTCATTTTTTAATTAAAATTTAAAACAACCTTGCACATCTAACCTGATTATGAATACTGGTCCAGAAACGTTTTGTTCAAGTAGAGACCACCAGGGGCATATATTTTTTATAAGCTTATGACTGCACATCACGGCGGAAATATTTCGGAAACGGACTGCGCCTTGCGAGGATAAAATCATTTTCTTCCGTGCTAATGTTTTTCACCAGTCCATTATATTTGAAAAAGTTATGTTTGTTATTCAAAATAAAATTATTATGAGATTTTCTTTTTTTTATATTATCTTATTTTTATGAGATGATACACTGTGATAAAGAACAAATAATAACGGCTGTTCCTCACCATAGAGACAAGGCTCTTTGTGTTTGAGTGAGGGAATTCATGCTCAAATAATAGTCACATAAGTAATAAAATATTGTAAATGAAAATAACAAAATAAATAAGCTAAAGAAAAATGCAAGATTTATCGATAACAGAAAAAGAAGGCTTTAAAAAATAATAACAAATTTTAATGTATTTCCAGAGAGGGTCACAGTGCTGCCCCTTGTGTGGTGCGTCACGCGGGTCCTGATGGAAAGACTCTCCTGTCTGCCGGTACCGACAGTTCACTCCGAATCCTTTCCTCAGCTGCTGGACATCACCCCGCTAGCCTCGGAAAAGCTTCCTACAGTAAGAATGCCTCCAAAAAGAAGAGTAAGTCATTTGTCCTTTTGATAATACTGGTCCTTTTGATAATAAGAGTTGGGAGACCTAAGCTTAGGCGACTGCATGATGCGGAGGTAAACATCGCATCCTTTGGTATAAGGAACTGGGGACCACAGAAGACAGTTGGAGTGGAGGCATTTGTTATAACTGAACAGGGCTCCGCTAGGGTTTTAGTATCGATAATGATGGTTTTATTTTTTCAAGCGATTGGCTTTGTAAACTACCAAATTTCAATGACATTGGTATAAAATTACAATTTTCTTTTACAGAGAGGACTGTAGAAGATAACCTCGTAATGCCAGCCATCACCGATATCAGTACGTCCATGCAAAGGGACAAGGAATGGGACAGTATCGCGGCCATTCACACCGGCCTCAACATCGTCACCACCTGGTCCTACGACAAGAAAAAGATGGGCAGTCACAAGCTGCTTCCCCCCAAGATGTCCGGAGATGTTTATGCCACGTGTCTGACTGTTACGCACTGCGGAAATTTTGTATTCATTGGTGAGATTTTGTGTATCTTAAATGTGTTTACATGGATTGACTGTATGGAAGAGGATAAGTGCAGGACGGAAAGGACTGAGTACTGTAGGTGAACGGCGAGGGACTGCAACCAGTGGAGAAGGCCAAATCTCACCCTGATATGTAGATTCAGGATTAGAAGCGAGACTCAAATTTCATCGACAAAAGCACACATCATGATGGAGGGGTCCGTTTTAATCATGGACCATAAGTTTATTTTTCTGATATTATACGCCCATGGTTATATAGTATGACAAAACATTCTCAAATTTCGTTGTATTCAACGATTGAAACGAATCCACAGCGTTGTCGATGAAATGTTAGCAACGTTATATTCCAGATTATTTGTTATTTCAATAGATTTCCAAGCTTTGCTCCACGCATATTTGTACTAAAATGAAAAATAAGTTTTGGTTCTTTGGCATTGTTCAAGCAAATTTTATCTTGGTCTGGTGCTTCCATCAAAACGGAAAGAGTTTTGCACTGCTGTCAAATTTGGATAACAACATAACCCAAAAAATACCCACTGTGTTTGTAAATTCAATAACATTTAAATTTGTAGGCTACAGCAGCGGGGAGGTGTACAAGTTCAACATGCAGTCTGGGCAGCCTCGGGGGCGCTGGGGGGACGGAACGGGGGCACACAAAGGTCCTGTGCGGGGTGTGGAGACAGACAGTCTCAACAGTCGGCTGGTCACGGCGGGGCAGGACAAGAGGCTGAAGATCTGGGGCTTCAAGGAATGTGAGTTCTCATCATTTCACTCAGAGCTCCGTTGTATTTATTGTTACATTATGTTTGAGCATATTGCTCCAATTGAAAATTGAGCATGGCATCTGTTAAGGCGATGCACTACGTCGTGTAATATTTTAAATTGAGCCGCTATCAATAACGACCCTTACGTAGATGGCGATAAGGTTTAAATTCCCGCTTAACACCATCCGCCTGTTTTGATTTATGCAAGAAAAAAACATGGCCAAAAAGTGACTTTTATTTTATTTTGTGGATGTTCACTCATATTGTTCAGGCTATCAGACTGTTCAGGCTCATATTTAAATTTTTTCGATCATTTTATAAATAACTAATTTGCCACATTATACAATAAAATCATAACCGAAAATGGGTTCGTAAGTAGGAGATTTTGAACTTTAAAGCAGTTTTCATAGGCCTTATACATTATTTTTTTCTGGGCTTATAAAAAGACTTATCTAAAAAATACTCGATTATTTCAAAGGCCAAGATGTATTCTACTCACAGTATTTAATTAAAGCATCTGAAACATTTCTAGGCGACCAAATTTTCAAACCAAAAACACATGATTTTGCATTACTACGTATGGCATCGCCTTAATAAGAATCTCTAATTTACAGAATTTTAACATGACACTTCATATTCATTATGCATACACACCTAATTTCAATTAAAAATTTCAGCAAAACTTCCCATGAAGATCCTCCGACTAGAGGAGGCTGTGTCCTTTACAAAATGCCACCGCGAGAGCAGTCTGGTGGCGCTGTGCAACGAGGATTTCACCATCGTTCTGGTGGACATGGACTCCAACAATATCGTTAGGCAGTTCAATGGACACACATCCAAGATCAATGACGCCTGCTTCAGCCATGACAGCAGGTGAGGTTCTTGTAATTGACTTGGTATGTGATGTTAAACATTTCATAACAATGGGGTATTTTCACAAACTACGATGTGTGTGGAAGATTAAGGACCGGTTGTTTCACAGAATTTGAATAATTCATCAAATTTCAAGTTCTGTTATTATTTCAGTTCTGTGAAGCAACTGGCCCATAATGATATAATAACAGAATATGAATAGAACTTTCACAGAACCCATTCTTAAAGTTTATTTTTCTGATTCTGGTCTTTGTACTAAAAATGTGCAATTTTAATATTTCCATTCATAATTATTGATTTAAAAAACTGCACATCCTGAAACTGTTCAAACTGGCTACAAAATCATTATGACATAGAAACCACCACTGGCTGGTAAGACGGCTGTCACCAACGTTGCCCGGCGTGATGTCAACACCGCCGAATTCACAAATAAAAACGAACATATCGTTTTGTAGGCAAATCGAAAATGGCACATTTTAAATCATTATAGAATTTTTTTTTCGTCAATATAAAAATAAAATACCTTTATTATCGTCCCTACATAGAACCCTTTCTATGTATTCAATAATCAAGATATAGAGTATTTAGGTGGTGCACAAAGATATTTACATAATTTTATTTTTTAGGTGGTTAATAACTACTGCAATGGATTGCACAATACGTACCTGGGATATTCCTTCTGGACAACTGGTTGATATTTACAGGGTGAGTAAATAATGCATTTAAATCCCTGCTTTTAGATATTTGAATATGTATGAAAGTAAATTATTTTTATTGTTTTTAGTTGGACTGCCCTTGCACGTCATTGAGCATGTCGCCTAATGGAGAGTTCTTGGCTACAACTCACGCTGGTCAACTGGGAGTTTACTTATGGGCTAATAGAACTCTATACGCACACGTGAACCTTAAGCCTTTAGATCCCGATAACCTCGTTATTCCTACACTGGGTAAGAACTGAATGTATTCTAAACCTCTGTAAAAGATTATACGCATAATTGATTGACAAAATCGTTTGATGATCCTCCAATCTTACTAAATGTTTAAATTTTTTTAAGGTCTCCCAACATCAGCAGATGACGGACAGAGGGAAACCTTGGAAGAATTTGAGGCTCTCAATCTGGGAGATGAATTGGAATTCAAGTCTCCTGAACAGATAAGTGACGATCTCATCACTTTGTCCAATCTCCCCACATCCAGATGGCAGAATCTTCTCAATCTCGATATTGTCAAACAGAGGAACAAGCCCAAAGCTCCTCCTAAAGCCCCCAAGGCCGCTCCCTTCTTCCTGCCAACCATCTCCGATCTCCAAGTGCAGTTTGATCTATCAGACGTTAGCAAGAATGAGCAGAGCAAACTGCTCATTCCCGAATCTTTCGTAAATCTTACAGCATTCGGTAAATCATTACAAAAAGCTGGAGAAACAAGCGATTTCAGCGAGAGTATAGAGTTAATCAAAGGGCTTGGTCCGTCCATGACTGATTTTGAAATTACCAGCCTCGCTCCGGACAATGGTGGATCAATGGATGTTATGAAACAGTTTCTGGTGATGTTGACCAATATATTTGAGAGCAACCAAGACTTTGAACTGGCGCAGGCTTACCTGAGTCTCTTCCTCAAAACTCACAGTAAAACCATTGTAGAATCTACAGAATTGCTTGCGGCAATTGATGACATTCAGAATGCCCAGATTAAAGGGTGGAAGAAGTTACAGGAGATGCTAATGTATAATTTGTGTGTTGTTAAATCTTTGAAGAATATGTGAAGATATAATAATAAATTAAAATAAAAGGATGTTATTTTAAATAAATATGGCTTTTATTCATTAATACAGTGACAAAAAAAAAACATATTTTTAGTAACCATTTTAAGGGAGAAATGAAACAATAAAAGTATAAAAACATCACAAAGTATGAAGATAAAAAATTACAAGAAAAATAATGTTTTCACACTGAAAACTGGCAGAGGTTTTACTGTACATATTATCACATTTTTATTTTATTTAAATGCCAAATGACAAATAGATTCAATTGGTTCTTAACTAAAATATTATTATCTATAATTAATTATTATTAACAGTCAGTTGAGTTAGCCCTCTCTCATGTGGATAAAAGGCTGTAAGGCTTGCAGGGTTTCTGAATCTAGTGGGATATCTCGAATAAACACTCCAAACGTAACTGTTATCTTGTAGATACTCCTTTTAACTGCAGATTTCAATTCTAGCAACATCTGCGTTACGATTGTGTCATTGCGGAGGCTTTTCTTATTTGCGATGCCAGATTTGGTCAGCTTATCCAGTGTCTGCTTTAGATGGAGTAATGATGTGATGATAGCAGACAGATCGTCCTGTACTACTCCGTAATTATCTTCAGTCAGAGAAGTGGCTACGAGTTGGGACAATCCTTGCGCAACTCTCGCTACGACCTGTCCTCGAAGGACCACCCATTTAAGCTTTAATTCTGTCATCTCTCCAAAGAAAAAAGATATTCCAGGCTTTTTGCAAAGTATAGTAAGAATCCCATTGAATTCTTTCTTTAAAACTGAAAGCAAAGGTTCTTGTTCAGCTGTGATGAACTTCTCGGCCATGGGACTCGCTGGAGACGACATGGCGAGGTTTCTCAGTCTTGGACTCTTGATCATTTCTGGTGGCGGTGGTGGTCTTTTCGGTGGTGTTACAGGATGATCGATGGTCTTTTCTCCGATAATGTGATTCAAATCGCTTGTGTAACAGTTGATGATCTGCAGACATTGGTTTGATAGATTCGTCCAGTTGGTTGGATGTCCTCCGGGCTGGGATAAACTGAAAACCAGATTCCTCCTTATCCTGTCCTTGTAAGCCATCTCCATCAGGTCCTGCGCGGCCAACTTAGTCACAATTTCAGGGCTGTTGGACAGAGCTTCACTCAGAGTCATGCAATTCTCAGTTGATTCAATCGGAAAGCAATTCCTTTCAGTAAGATACACATTAAACAACATTGTCATGGTGTACATTGTCATTAGGAAGAGAGTTGAAAAGAGCCAGGCGTAGAATATAATCGAAGGGTTGACCATGTAGAATAATTTATCCAAAGGTTCATCTTCTATTGCCACCCGGAAGAACGAACTCACGGTATTTTTAAACATGGAGCCATACACATAATAAAATAGCGCAAATATGAATATTGGCAGAAGTGAGTCCCTCATTGCTTTCTTGAACAGCATTCCGAGGGAGGATTTTACTTGGATAAATTTCCTCTGTTGAATCGGTGGAAAAGTAAGAAGTGCCGGAGTAAGAATGTGATCCTTGATGAAGTAGTAGAAACCATTTGAAAGCCCACTCAATAATAAAAAGAGGTTTCCTTCTACTAAACATGACGTCTTCTGAATGCTGCAAGTTTTGGCCAAACTGCTGTAGTGTCCCCCCATCATTGAGAGGTACAACCAAACGGTTAGTCCACCCGACACCATGTGCAGGGCACACAGTAACACATTGTGAATGGAAAATAAATGAAGGAAGAATGCAAATCTTGTAGTATACGATGCTTGCTGTATTGTATACTCTTTGCCGCAAAACACCCCTTGTATGAAGAGAATACTAGCCGAAGGAATCAACCGCAGCCAAGTGTGAAAACTTGTCAACAAAAAAAAAGTTTGTTTAATCCACGATATGGGATGAACTATGTCCACATTTAAAACACATAGATATATGAACAAGAAGAACACTTGCATCAACACACTCCATAACACAGCATGAGATAGCCTCCACAGGAATATTTTTTTCGCAGAAATAGAATGCATGACGTTCTCCATTTTGCAGGTTATGGTATTTCAATGTTTTTGTAACGGCGAAACGAGAATATTATAAATCTTCACACACTCATAATGAGATTAACCTGACTTTTAATATCTAAGTAACACTTATGGCAATAAAATCCAGCTAATTGCCGGTTGCAGAAATAAGCGAAACAAGTCTTCACGATAATAATTTACCGGTTAAAATTTAAGCGAAGTGACATTTGATTTGAGCAGTGTTGCCAACTCGATTTTCAAAATAAAACCAGTCGTCTACCGAAAAGGAGCTGAAAAAGAGCTAAAACCATAAATAAACCAATCACGCTAAAACCTTGTACAGCCTGCTTTATGACTGCTTTACACCATACTTTTTTCATACCGATCCCCAAATCGGGACCCACACGATTTTTTTTTCGCTTTACACGATCATTATTTTTATAGCCCAGCTACACTACTCGCGAAGTTGACCGAATACGATAGTGTGGGCACGAACTTCACTTCGCTTCGGGCAACTTCGCTTCGCTTCGCCCGACTTCCGATTGTTGTCGGTAAATGCGCCCGAGTCAAAGGACTCGAAGCGTCCCGAAGTTCGAACACATAAATAAACCAATCACGACTGAGTTGGACTGAGTTACTCGCGAAGTTGCACGAGTGTGTGGGCACGCACTTCGAACTTCGGCTAACTTCGTCGAGGACTTCGTCGAAGCGTCGAAGCGAGTAGTGTAGCGGCCGCTCTATACTTACGATTTCATATAGATAGTTGCCATTAGAGAATAAATAATATTTTAAGACGGTACTTAATCGTCAAAAAATGGCAGCACCTTGAACACAACCATAGATTATACACTTCACGTAGCTTGATCGGTACGATATTCGTATAATATAATATGAGGTGGAACTACCAAAAGACGGCAGCACAGATGCCAAAGCAATAGCTCTCACGACCCTGACTCCGTAAATAAACCCCTCACCCTGTTTCTATTTATTAATTAAAAAAGCATGTTACAATTTCAAGTTAACAGACATAGATATCCTTTATTCTAGGAGTTAACTTTGTATATGTAAAGTTCTCGTGCATTATTTCCTCAAAAAAAGTCAAGTCAACATACACTCAATATACACTCGAAATTTACAATATCTAATGTAACAGTAATACACTTTCGCAGTCGGTAATAAATACATATTTTAGTCTTTTTACTAATATTTTTAATATAAAACTGAATAAACTTGCAACATTATCAGGTAACATAGTTACGTAAAACAGTGATAGGCGCCACGCGGCAGATGCCAAATTATGTCCACCATCTTAAAATTATAAGAAAATCGGGAATACCAACACACGTCACTCACGGTGCCGTGACAACTACCAACATAGAACACGTCCCTTTTTTCATCCCGATTAGACAAACTGGATGAAAAAAGGTGTCATATAAAACGGCCATTCACGAGTTGGGACCGAAACAGATTATTTTCACACCGAAATTTTCCTAGATTTCAGATTGGATTTGTATAGGGTTGTGGGGTAAATTATAGGAAGTTTGCATCTCCCGAAAATAACAACAATATTATTTTTACCCACATTCTTGTGAGGCTGGTATCATTGTAAACCCGCGCGCGATACTTCGCGCGGTAAATAATATTATTCTGTCTAGATAGTTGATTTATGATTCTGTCTTCAGCAGTCCTGCGAGAGTGGTATATTTATGAGTCCTGCCGTCGGGTTGACCCTAAACCTCCTCTAGCGTACGCGATTATTTGTTTCGTAAAATTATTATAAGTGAGTTTTGTTAAAATAAAAAACTAAATTAGAATTATCCAAATTCTCGTTATTTCACACTAAAATTAATTACGCAACCTCGGATTCTGCGGATTTGGAGAACCGCAGAATTATTTAGCAATCAATCCATTTAAACTGGCAATGAAAACCAATCCTCCAAAGGGTATTCTCCGTTTGTCTTTTTGTATAAATGGCATACAGAGCTCCGGGTCAAAAAGGCCCCTTTCTCTTTCAACATGAGTTTAGATTTGGTTGTAGGAAGAGATTTTTATATTCTCCGTTTGCTCAGTGGGGGGGACTAAGAAATTTAAATAAAATAAATAACATAATTCCCCAAAATATTTTCATGTCCTCTGGGTTCCTGAAAAAACGAGTTAAGAAGACACTGGAGCTGACGGCCTACATTTAGACCTATAAAGCCCTGGACAGAGCAACAATGCGATTTTATATGAATGACATTGAAACCTAATCTAGGGTGATGGGAAATTGCCCGGCAGCCATCTTGTACGATTACTTTTGACTGATTAGTATGCAAAGAGGTGCATAATGAACTATTATTATTTTATTTTGCATTTTTAATGTAGTTATATCGGCTTATGATTTTTTTCTCAGTATTTGATGAAACAAAGAATAGGATACGTCATTAAAAAATTAAGTATATTTTGGCATTTCCATACATCTTCCCCCTCACCCCTTGGCTTTAAATTGTTGTAGAATTGCTCCGTCGTTCGCGTTTTTGGTGTATGTATTTGAGCGATTCTATGATTTCAAACATAATAGCAACGGTAAAGTAGAAAATATTCAATGTTCATGCAAAAAACGACCTTTAAGTTTTACTGTCCGCTTGGTAGTGATGGACTAAGTCAAGTATTAAGTCATTTTATTAACTTCTGATTTTATTTATATATAATGTGAATGTGAATACAGCACAAGAGTCCCAACCATGTCCTAACACTGGGACTGTGATGCAAATTTTTAAATATAAATATATTTATATAAGTGTAAGAACGCAAATGTACCTACCTACTAGTACCTACGTGTAGTGTAGGCATACCTACATTCAAATCTAAATACCACTTTGTACTCTTCACAAGGCTGAAAAGTATTTCGTGATATAATGCAGCAATCGTATTTATTTTCGAAGAACATAGGCCAAGAAGTTATATTTAATATATACTACGCCAGTGCCACTGCGGACTAAACGTGTAGTTACATTGTCCGACTTTTACTTTTCTACGTAGATCAGAGGGGAAATTTCGAAAAATGCATGTTTACAAACTATGTATGCCGAGTGAGGTATCATTATGTTTTCTTTCATGCTGAATGGAATAAGTCGATAGTATCAGTATTTGGTGAAACAGGTTTTTAATAGAAATGAAAATAAGAAAGGTCAACTTCCTAGAGGGGTGTTCTATCATTTTCTTTTAGGTGGACTCTGCGGATCTTCATTTAAACTGCTAAGATGAATCTACGACCAAAATTTAATGAATGTACGAATTTTGTGATTTATCAAACCCTATTTTACCTATTCTGAATGGAACTGGTGTGGAAACACCATTCACATTACAATTGTTTAGTAACTAGATATGATTAGTCAGGTAATCCCTAAAAAACACATTGGGTCGAAGTACTTTATGTAAGCAACACATTAAGATATCTCAACTAATTACAATCCTTATATTTTGTATAGGTAGAAATACACGCTTTCCTTTACCCTCTCCGATTTCCATAAGCCGTGAGTGGTTTATTTATGCATAAGCTTCACAACTCCAAATATTATCTGTTTAGAGGTACCATTTCTCCTTTCACTCCAGGTAGAAGAATACTGACCCTTTTGTTGTTATTTTTTAATTTTTTTTTATCAACTTTGTTTTAAATTTATGAAATATACATAACATAGGTACACGGTTAATTCGAACTATTAACAGGAAGAAAACACTTTGATTCAGAAAGATACTAATGAGAAGTTAGTACTTATTTCAGTTTCCGGAATCGGAAAATAATTCATTCAAATTATTGTTATTGATGCGGAAGTTTTTAGGTTATTTCATTTCCTTCTCTTATTTCACCCAAAACACAATCCTAAATAGGTTCTTAGTTTGGGTTTAGTTAAAAAAAAAACTATTTTAATATTAAAACATGGTGTGAAGAAAAGTCGTAAAATTATCCATGTTTTTTAACAAAAGAACTATTAAAATTAATTATTTTCCATTTCTGGAAGCTACAATACTTACTTCTCATTGTTAACAAACTGATTCAAAGTGTTTTTTTTTCACATTAAAAGTGCATATTAACTGTGTCCCTATTTTCTAAATTTTTACCAAAAGCTATTCCAAATTCATATTCATGCAAATAATATGTATACATTTCGTTCTTTGTATTTGACTTTCAATCTTTTTATAAAATATAAAATACGCCCCTCCCCTCATGTCCGGATAATATACATCTCGTTTTTCGGTCAATATTGTAATTAAAATAAAAAGTAGATTAAACCAAACACAATTATTGTTATCAAAATATTTATTATTAATTGCAATTAGTACCTAAACACATAAAACATATTTTCACAGATAAAATTTTTTTTAGGCCAACATAGATTATTTGCTTTTAATCTGTTAAAAAAAAAATGCCTGTACAAAATATAAATATATAAGAATAACAACATATGTACATTCTAGCATCACGTTCATCAATCAAATGTATTGTACATATAGCTTTGTATTAGTAATTGACGAACCGGTGGATGCAATCTGTTAGACATAAATTGATAATAGTTTGATTAGTCTATACTTAGTAATAACATTGTAAAAAGGTATTATATGTATATTTGTACAGCGCCCTTGAGGTGATTTTGCACAAAAACGGCGCTATACAAATCATCCAAATATTTTTATTATTATGTGCACAAAATATATTCCTTTCAATCTACCTGCAATCGATATAAGTTTTTTCTATTATGAAAACTCTTTCCAAGATTTATTTTGTATGTCTCGAACTTCTGAAATAACCATTCCATCACATTTGAATATTAGAGCGCACAATAAGATCTAATTTGAGATTGATAATAAAAAGAATCCAAGCTTCTTAACATATTGGCTGAACTATCCCCGAGAAAAGTAACTAACTAACCATTACGACTTTTCTGCGCAGGGGTAGGAAAGAGGAAGGAATGCCAAACAATTTTGTCTTGGCACACACTCCTCGCTTCATTCACATTCATACATCGTCTCATACATACTCTTGTTATTCCAACACATGACTTGACCTCACATAATTATCTGGTCCATTTGATTGTGCCAAGTCTTCATAGGTCGTACCCTTCTTAATCTTACTGATTACGCTTACAATAGGCTTGCATTCTTTGCAAATCTACACATTTTTTAAACGATCATACATGGTTTTACCAAACAAATTCCTCAAATCTACAGCATTCAGTCTACTTTCACCCTTTCTCCGCCAGTTTCATGCCTGACAGCCATAAATCAGTGTAGGTCCCAGCAGTCCATTGTGAACTGCTAGCTTGGCTTCTTTGGACAATTTTTTGGCAGCGCCAACTGGGTTCACTCGTCCATTAATAGTTTTCTGAATTTACCCTTCTTTCAATATCTCTATCAGCCATTCTGTCTCTCGTAAACATACATACACCCTCGAGAAAATGCAATAAAAAATTATAAACACATTTATAACAAAAGTTGACAAGACAAAGTATCATAAAAATTTGACCTCTAATTACTAAGGTACATACCAGTTGCATTAGCTTGCGATACAGTCTTTCAAAAGTTGAGCAAATGTCTTGGAATGTTCAAAAGCCGCCAGAACACTGGCATAGCAACCTTACGCATTAGTCAATGACATTGTCTCCAAATTTTAAATTAGTTTTTCGATATCTCCAAAAATGACAAATTTATGAGCTTTCAAAGTGATTGTTAGTAAAATGTAGCTACGCTATTATGTCGTGATGTCACGTGCAGTATAATTCATAATTCGAATAGCAGTGCTGCAGTATTGCCGTGCATGTTCAGTCATGTCACACGTTTTGACGGCTTATATCTTCGGAACAATTCCATATTTTTCAAAAATTCTAAAAGTTCTGTCCTCAGCATGCTTTAATATGATACATTTGTAAATACATAAGATGAAACCCTCATTAAAAGTAACATAAAAGCAAATATAATCAAGAATAAATAAATGTAGAACAGTCTGGAGTAACGGCCGAACAGATGCATTGTATGCACCACACAAACCTCTCTAGAACCGAATTTGTCGCCTGTTTTCAAACAAATTCGGATCTACAGGGTAGATGTAGAGCATTAACGACAGGATATACGAAGTCCTGTGATGTTCCATCTGCCGGGATACGTAGTTCACATGGAGAGCCTTCCGCCAAGATATCAGGAAGGTACCTAATTTCAATCTGCCAGTACTTCCCTATGAAAAGAAAAAGATTGATATTAAAAATTTGCAAGAACGTGAGTTTAATAAAAGTTGCGGTGAGAAAATGGGTTTCGGTAACACAACTGGTAGATGCGTTCTCCTGGATAGAAGAAGGTTCAGAGTCTCGGTCATAACCTAGTCTTTTCTGTATGATTTTAGAATTCAAATTTATATAATAAAAAGAAAAACAATTAGTTCCGGGTTACGAATAACCTGACAATATTTGAAAATCTCCTACTATCATCATAGTATTGGGAAAATTTTGCCTGTGTCGTGATGAAGAACATAGCCAGGCAAGGAATTGAACTGACGATGCCTGTGTGGGAACTGATGTCAGCCATTTACTGGTCTTATTTTAACATTTAGAAACTTAATATTAAAACAATGTGAATTCGAAAAGAATACAAAAAGCTGAACAAGAAACATACTGTAGTTTTGTGATGATAATGTGCTTTAGATACTTTTATCTGTAGGTGGTCAAAAGAGAAGCAAACAATTAACCAAACTACTATTCACAAAATCTACACTGGCGATAAACACAACTGCAGTGATAATAATGTCAATCTATATCTTGTATGGCGCAGTGCATAATTTTTTGAAGATAAATAAATACAGAATATTTAAGTATTAAGTAATTATGGTAAAAATTACACCTTTAACGGCACTGAACTGAAATTAGATTGACGATTCAGAAAATCCTCACAAAAAGCTGGGCAATTTGTGACATTAGCACTCATGTCCGAGAATTTTCTGCTTCAGACATTAAGTATTCTGTTTTAGAGTATGGCGAGTGGTTGGGGAATATAAGCACATAATCAGTGGTGGTTACTGATCACATTTCTGTATCCACATCAGGGAATGTGATAACGCTTAGTAAGAATATTAAATAAATATCTGTAAAGTACCTTTCCTATGAAACTGTTTGATGAATCCTTGCGATGCATCCTTCTCTGTAATGTAAAACATGTTCATGTAAAGGCTGACAGCAATAAAGTGAAACAAAGATGCTTGGAGAAGTCAGAATATAATTTATTTTATAGGGAATTGTTGTGATTTCAAATGCAAAATATGTGAAAGTCTATCGATGATAAAATTGGGAATACGTTATTCAATTTAATTACACAAATATAGACCCATACCCTGTAGAATCAATGAATATGCCTTGCCTGATTTTATGTGCAAAAACAATTAGAAATTGACAAAACTTCAATGGATTTGAATACAACATTTTTAACAAGGATTGGCTTATTCACTCAAATACTAAACAAATAGAAAGATAAGATTAGGCTATAATAAAAAAATATATTCGCGTTTCATTGCACCAATATGCTAATTTTTATGTTACATAGGACGTATTGATTCTTATAGGAAGTGACATTAAAAAACAACTGATATTTACTTTGGTGTTACTAATAACACGAAAAAGCATTGATTACTTCAACAAACGGATCAATATTATGAATTATGACGTTTTGTATTTTGACATTACCATGACTTCCAGACGGTATCCACCCGATTTGACATTTCATTGAACGGCGAAAAAAGCGATACGAAAAAATCTATGGAGAAAACGAGTGCTGCCAGATTAATTTTATTTGTCAAGAAACAAGGGGCTAGAATGCGATATGCCCCAGGGTTGGATGATTTGATTTTTCTGAAGTATTGAGAAAACTTAGAATTTTTGTAAACACGATCAGATAAATTTGATTATTTTACAATAATTTCGAATTACATTCGTGGTAAAAATAATTTGTTAATTTATTTATTGTTGTACATAGCAGAACTTGTTTACAAACAAACCTTCAATTTTTTACTGTCTTGTAATATTATTTAATATATAAAAGAAAAACTTTGGTTCGTGAAGAATAATATATAATGAGTATTTATGAAATAATGGATTTTGAAGATGTAATATTGAATAAAGATCGGTGGGAAATGTTGTCGCTGTGTTTATTTATTTTACGCTTTTTCATAAGTATATGTGGTATAATTTTGACATGATGAATAATTTAAAAGATGAGAATGAAATAATAAAAATAATATTACAATAAACAAAAAATACAAGAAAATTAAAAAAAATACACAATAGTTTACATTAAACAATTCGATCCTGTGTATTGATTTCGAGTGAACCTGCTGTATCGGAGAATTACCAATGTAGTTGCTTTTTTGCACACTGCGGTGGAATTGAGTATTTTTTCGTGTTGTTGTGTGTGTATGTGTAAGTTTATAAATTGCAGGAGTTCAGAACAATCTAATTTAGAGTTTAGTATTTTAAATAAGAATGTTAAATAATTTATTACGTCTTCTAATGTATGCATTTTTGGAGTATTTAGTAGGAAAGGAAAATATATGTTTTCTAGCGGGATATTTAATTTAAAATTTATGAAACGTAGAATTTATTATGAGTTTTGTAAGAGGGAGACAAAACTACTGAGTTGTATTCGATTAGGCTTCTGATTAAAGACACGTATAACAGTTTTATGGCTTGTACGGAATTTACGTTATTGGTCTTTATTAATATGAAGCCTAGTGTTTTCATACCTTTGTTCGCATTTGGTGGATATGACTAACAAAGTTTAGTTTTCATGAAAAATGATACCAAGATATCCCATTTCTGTGACTCTTTCTGATGCCGTGTTGCTAATGGAATATTCAAATAAAACATGAGATTTGTTTCGGTAGAGAGTCAAAGATTTGGACTTTTCTACATTTTATAATAAATTATTTTGTTTCCGCCAATCTTTAAACTAACTAATATTTTACTATATTATTTGACAGTGATTTTCACCGTTAATTTTTTTGTATGTCTGGATGTCATCAGCAAAGAACAAACTTAGATATTAACATGTTAACATCGATACAGGCTTAGTCCTAGTGAGATCTTTGTGGATGCTATGGGGGTGGTCTTTTAAAGGAAATTAAGGAGAGGATATTCTGGGAAGGAAAAGGTACTAGGGGTGGGTAGGAATCTAGGGATCAATATGTCCAGGATTAATGGACGAATGATCTATCCCTCGCGCTGCGACGCAAGGTGGTTGATCAAGAGAGACCAGTTGGAGAGGTCAAAGGGTCTCCCCAAACCAGCCTCTACCGATCTGAGACGCCAAGCAGCTGGTGGGCAGGTGCATCCTGAACACACCTCACTCGATGATCCCGGACACCCCTGCTAAATCACCAAACGTAACGAACCACTTGGGGTTACCTATGGCAGATGTGTTGGTCTGGGGTGGCGCTACCCAAACCCATCTCCCTAATTAAAAGATACGAGTTTACCACGGTATACCATTATACTTACAACTTGCCGATAAATCTAACATAACAATTAAATGCTTTGCTTTCAAATGTGGAAATGGACGGAGGTTGTTGGAAGTTTCAAATTCCCAGTAAAAAGATTTCGATGACAGCGTAGTTTCCAATCTGAAACAATTAGGAAAAAGGTTTATCAGCATTAACATATTGGACACGCAAAGCGCAAGAAGAGATAAGTGAGAATAGTTTAAACATGCATGGTCATCATATAATATGTCAACCCCAAAAAGTGCTAAAGTTTACACCGGTTCTCACCTAACAGTGAATTCATTTCCACCCAATCGTGACTTGTGACTTATGAGCTCAGTATTCGCTGGTCATAATTGTTACAACAGCTCCCACACTAGGCAGTGTGTACTAATGTAGGTTCAACTTCAGATGTGGTGTAGGTACCTTCCGCAATGGGTTGGCTGAGGCTACAGAGGTGTGAATTGCTGTGTTAACTCTCCCTCTTAGTTTACACATCGCAATTTCCTGCTCCATTTGTGCGGATGTTGCATCATACGTGGGCTGATGCATCCATCTACAGGTTATTATGATCCGTTGCTCCTGTAAGTAGGACTTCCTTTGTTGCAAAATGCAGTTTATGGGCTCAGCTGAGAGATTGGTTTTCTGTACGTGCTCCATAAGCAATGTCATTTTCTTCAAAAACGGATTAGGTGCTTGTCAACGTTTACATAATTTATTTATTTAGTAGTAATTTATGTAGTCAGGGCATTTTCTTGACAAAATTGCGAAGAAACATGATTATTCAGGTAGGTACCAGAAAAATATTGCGTCAATTCTAAAATAGTCAAAATGTACATAAGTAACACAATTTACAAGCCAACCAAATTGTACGCAATCTTATCCAATCAAACGTGCAATAGGGTAGGTAGTTCAATTACAATTTCAGATCAGTGATCCGTTTACAACATTTACAAAATATAAGTATTTTACCGATTTTGTCACTATTTTCCAATCAAAATATAATAAACAGTTGCACAGTGATCGCTAATTATTTATGCACCAACCTAATATTCCAATGAATGAACCTACGCAGAAGATAACTAATTTTCTCTTCTGTTACTTTCATCATCGATAATAAAATTTGCGCACTTATTAAGCACAACAATTATTATTGATTAATTCTTAACAAGTTGTTCTCTGACGCAATGTTTATGTACTTTACTAGATAGATTCGTGATTCATTAGGTAAGGACCTTACCCAATGAATCTTACCGTGAAGTTAAGTGTGGCTACTGGATGTTTAGCTATGCGTCGCTTGTAATGAAATTAGCCATGGTCGTGCTAATGAAAGTCTAAATTAGTACACGATGGACATGATATTTAAGAGTTACATTATTTCTTTGGTTCCTAACTCAAACCTCAAAGCTACTTCCAATGATAAGGTGACCAGATTTGCGTGACCAGGTGACCCTTCAAAAAGAAGAAGGTGGTTTGAAAGAGAGATTAATTTTTTTAAAGTTTTTAATCCAGCAGGACTGGGAGGATAGTGCGATCCCAGTCAATGATATTATGATATAGATATGTAAATACGATTGTTAGAAATATTGAAAAAAATGACAATAATTAAGCGAAATTTATGAAAACATTTAATAAAATACTACTCGTTCAAAATAAAGCAAAAAATCTTTCGACAAATGCCTACGCAAAATTTAAAGATAGACTGTTATTTTTGTTATACCTATAACATATTAACCAGAACAAATGCGTTTATAATCATTTTCGAAGCATATTTGCGATTTTTTTTTCAATCGTGTGAATTTCATGTATATATACCGTTTCGGCTCTACAAATGTATACATATTATATACAAAAATAACACTTATTTTATGATCTTAAAATCTGTTCAATATGTTTTAAATCGGTAGAAATTCGGACTGTGGGGCGACTTGGTAGAGAAGCGGCATTCGAGTGGGGGGGTGCGGGGGGTGTGAACACGTAGAATTCTGTTTTGAACCCCTCCCCCCAAAGTCACCGTGACCATCCCTAGACATTGAATCCAAGACACCCATAGAAGAGATAAACCATGGAAGACACCCATGTAAGTGTGTTCAAAGTGAGGCCAATTCTGTTTAACTCCGAGTGCAATTGATCCCATATTAAAAAAAGTCTGTCTGGGGTCTAGGAGACTAAAGGTCTTGTTACTTATCTAATTCGCGAAATCAGTTCTCATTCAAATCAGTATATATGACAATAGCTGAGATAATTTATTGGAATTTTGCTCTCGATTTGATGTTATGAGTGCCTGAGTGGCCTGATTTTCTAAAACGGGACATTCTCGCGTCCCGGCGCTTTCCTTCGGGACAATGGGACAGGGTCCCCAAAAATGGTTACGTCAATGTTAATGACTAATTAAACTTTTAACAAATTACTAACCGCCACCGAAAAGGCTAACTTATTAGGGAAAATGTTTGCGGAAAACTCGACCCTCGATGACGGAGGTGCTGTTCCGCCGTCGGTTCCTCACTGCGGCTTCTTTATGAAAAAGCTGAGGATCCGGCATCGGGATGTACTCCACGTTATACGGGGGGGGCTCGATGTTAACAAAGCTAGTGGACCTGATGGAATACCTGCCCTGGTATTGCAGAGGTGTGCTGCGGAAATAGTTCCAGTTTTGACAAAGCTCTTCAAAATGTCCCTGAAGTGTGGCACTGTGCCCTCTGGTTGGAAAAAAGCGGTCATTCACCCTATTCCCAAGAAAGGTGACCGCTCCAACCCGGCCAACTACCGCCCCATAGCGATCACATCAGTTCTGTCCAAAGTGATGGAACGTGTGATCAACGACAAACTGCTCACATACCTCGAGAAGAACAAAATTATCAACGACCGTCAATACGGATTCCGGCGGAACCGCTCGTGCGGTGATCTTCTCGCGTATGTGACGCATGTTTGGGGGCGGTGCCTGGAACGTCACGGTGAGACCCAAACGGTCGCACTAGACATATCCAAGGCCTTTGACCGGGTCTGGCACCGAGGACTTGTCAACAAATTGCCGTCTTACGGACTTCCCGCATCCCTGTGTACGTGGATTGCTGACTTTTTAAGGGATAGGTCGATTCAGGCGGTTGCTGACGGTTTCACCTCTTCCTTACACTCCATAAATGCTGGCGTCCCACAGGGATCGGTTCTGTCTCCGACTTTGTTTTTGTTGCACATCAATGACCTTTTGACATGTGCACCAATTCATTGTTACGCGGATGACAGTACAGTTCATGATAGCTTTTTGTTTGACAAGCCCCCAAAGGGCACACAAACTCCAACGGCTCGGAGGGCTTTGAAGCAGAGAATGGACGGTTATCTCGAGAGTATTTCCTCCTGGGGTAAAAATAATCTCGTCGAATTTAATGTTTCAAAGACCCAATCCTGTCTGATTACGTCTAAAGGGGATCCAAATGACAATCTAGTCTCCTTCAACGGAAGCAATCTTCCGAACAGGCCTTCCATTGATATGCTTGGTGTAACTATAAGTGACCAGCTCAGGTACGGGGGCTCCATTGAAGCCAGAGTAAAGTTGGCCTCTCAGAAGCTGGGCGTACTGTACAGGGCCCGCAGATACTTTAATAGTACCCAACTGCTGACCCTGTACAAATCGCAAGTGCGCCCTACTCTCGAATTTGGTAGCCATCTCTGGTCCGGAGCCCCTAAATACCTGAAAAAAACCCTTGACTCTGTGCAAAAACGGGCGGTCCGTTTGATAGATTCCCCAATCTTAACAAGCGGACTGCAATCTTTAGAGCACAGGCGTCAGGTAGGTATGCTGTCCTTGTTCTATCGGTATTACAATGGAAGATGCTCTGAAGAATTAGCGTCATTGATCCCTTCGGCACCGGTGCATAGTCGGGATACACGCCAAACGCGCGCCCAACATTTGTACACGGTTGACATTTGTCACATGAGAACGGGTCGCTTCTACGATTCGTTCTTAAGTTCAACAGCTCGGCTGTGGAACGAACTGCCGGCCTCTGTGTTTCCTCCCTCCTACAACATGGGACTCTTCAAGACCCATGTTCACTCCTTCCTCTCCACAAAAGACCCTCCACACAGCATCCCCAAAGATGACATAGGCCCTGAGGGAAATTATTTTCTTCAGGGCCTCCTGTGTGGAGTTAATATAAAAAAAAAAAAAAAAAAAAAATTAGTTACAGAAGTTTTTAAATTTGCTTTCCGTTCTCTGTAGTTTCTAAGAGTGGTACATACCTAGATATTCTAGAGGTACATACCTAGAAGTATCTAGTTGGTAAAAAAACCACCAATTAGAACCGAAACATTGCTTGAAATAGCCTTTGCCGTGAGTAACTAGAGCCGAATAGCCAGATACTTCCAAATATTCCTCTCCCCTATCTTCTTTCCATCCCTACTCCCTTCAGCCGCAAAACATTCTTTAACCACTGGATTGCTTTTGGTAATATAAATGCGCCAATTTAAATGCCTCCGATTGCTTTATTGAAAAAAATTGCAAATCTCGTGATCTCAAATCCTACAAAAATGAAACAAACGGTAAAATACATGTTAACTCATTGGCTATATAGCACCATAACAAGTTTGTATGACTCCATGTAAAAATTCTAAGTTATGTTTTTTTTAATGTTCTGGATATCTCGAGCAATCGAGGCAAAATTATTTATTTCGCGTGGTCGCTACAGTGGTTAATTAGGGATGCCATGTTACGAACGCTGTCGGGCAGTTGGGACTCTTGAACGGTATCCACTTAAATAAATAAAGATTTTGAAAACTGAAGTAAAATGTGGAGTTTTCGTTAAATTCTCTTAAATATATTACTGATTAAGACGCGGTTGTTTAAATATTCCAACTCTAGCACTGGTTCTCATAGTAGGTACATAAATCATATTTTTTATCACCAATCTCAATTACAAATATAAAGTTCACGTAACAACCCAAAATTCGCAAATTAGCCATTAGGCAAATAAAAAACCCGATAAAACACAAAAATGACCTTATATTTGGCAACGTTGTAGTCGTTGTATACAAGATTATAACAAATGTCTAGCCATTTTAAAACAAGGCAAATTTAATGATGACACCATGACATCACCACGCCATGGGTGTAGCGGAATAGTGGTTCAGTCACTGCTCGTTCTGTCTGGAATTCTCTCCAGTTTGGTATGTTAATTTCCATGTGGGTGAAACAGGGGTGTAGTCAGGGAAATAATATAGAATTAACTAATTAATTTAGAATATTAGAATTAACGACACATGTGACCATTTTCATAAATGAAAGTTTTGATAGTCACATAGTATAATATGGAAAGAAATAAAACATTATAAAGAAGAAACAAAAACAAAAAAACCTGTTATGCAGTGATCTCATTAGGTAATATATGCACTGCTAAAATTATTACAAGTACAGATACGAAGTACAGATTTATATAGTGATAAAGGCATTTTAAAAACATCAGCTAACATTGCATCCTAGTTACCAGTGGCGTGTAATCTATTAAATTAGAATAAAATAAAATTAAAAGAATTGTAGCCAGAAACCGTAGTATGATTGTTAAAATAATACATAATAGGGAACCTTGATCTAATGGCAGGAACATGAAATAGAATCAAAATTATTATATCAGGGCCCCAACTGATAATTTACAGTTTTGTATAAAAATACAAGATCAAAAAATTAAATTAAATTTTACTGTGTAAAAGACAAATTGGACGGTGTCAGCAGTAGCCAAAAAAGATTTTACTTGGGGTTCGTCACAATACTGAAGAGAAGTCGATAGAAATTTGTTGTGGGATAAGTACCTATGTCCAATTTTCCCGTACTGATAAAATTGTCATTTTTTTTTCTTGATAAAATAATCAATTTAATTAGCCTGTCTAATCAGTTTAAAAGTCTTATGTAAATTGGCAACATTTGTTTACTTTCGCATTGAAAATACTTCTAGGCCTGACAATCAGAGTGAGATTCGAGGTAGTTTGGAGTAAAACGACACAAGGGGCAAGTTTTAAATATTGAACAACAAAGCTGTAGCATATTGATCCACTGGCGCAGAAGTGCCATTAGAATATTATGATCTACAAGTTTCACTAAAATACATACATTATGTTAAAGTACAAGTATTGTGATAAAGTACATATATTGTGTTAAAACGGGCTGCGTGATGGGAAAGATGAAAATTAAATGCGTTGAAAAGGCCAGCGTTGTAAAAACAAACTTTAACGTAAATTTCAAATTTAGTGGTAAAGATATTGCAGTTAGTGTAAGTAATGGAAAAGTATCTCTAGTATCTGGTATAATCTAGTTGCGAACTTACCGAATACAAGAGGTCCATAGAAGAATATTTCTCTGGTGGTTTGTGAATAATGCTATGTCTCTATTGTTTATATTTCTATTATGATTTGATTTATATCTACAACCTCTCTCCATGGCTATAAATGTATTGATAAATGTTGTTTTGTAAATTTTTCGTCTTATTTAAAACTTTTGTTTTGTATAAATTTTTGAACTCATATTCCTTTCTTACAAATTTTATTTACTTATTCCTTATTATGCGGTCTCAGTAGAGTTAAAGCCACAAGGAGGAAATCCATAATAGGTTTTATTTTGTCGTTTGTTTTGTTTCAACTGTCGATTTCCCGAAAATTAATAATAATAATAACAAGACGTAGCCATGTACGTACATATATTACTTGTTTTTGTGTATTGGTTGAACTCCATTTAATTATAATTTTTGAATTTAGTGTAAATAAAATTTAATAATGTTATTGTTAAGTTCTGCAAGTGTTTTAGTTTTTTATTACTGTGACAGATGTTTCAGCGTTCAAGGCTATTTTCAAACTGTGGTTAGGCCACGTTGAGGTGACTTAGTTAGTTGATTCTATTTACCCCGCCCGATTTATATTTTTATGGTGTCTAAAATGATTTATTACCGGTTTACTGAGAAAGCAATTGTGACAATAGATTCTCCATTCTGTGAGGAACTTTGAAAACTGTTTTCCCCACATTAAATGGTAATCTTTAATAATGACGTGACTGCTATTAGCTTATTTAAATGTTTTATATTGTTTAGGTCTTGAGAACTTACTGAGAAGTGGGGAATAAATGCTTTTTCTTACGTTAATAATTGAATGTTATAGAAGGATCATTCGTTCGTTTATTGATTTCCAATTGCTAAAGAAAATTTTATCTAAGACCCTTTCTATCTATATGTAAGGTTTTAGGTTAGTTGTTGTCAGGCGGAACGCTGCACGTACCTACCTACACAAATGAACGTAGTTACATTAAGAGATTTCCGCGATGCCCCCTATCTATTCTGCCGGCAGCTAGTTGTCGGCGATATTGTCAGTTTGTCGCTAATGTTTATGATTGCCCATTGTGTCTGGTTTGTTTGCAGATCTGAATCTGCCGTCTAAGGTCTGACACCGCTTCACGCAATCGGGACACGCCTTTTGAATTAAATTCCTCGTACAAAATGATAATTCATGATTCAACATTACATCTAGTATTTATGGGAGTTAATGCGGCGTGGTGAATTGTAACTTAGCAAAACATAATGTAACACATGAATAACAATAATTATTATTGCAATTTTTTTTTTTATTTCCGGCAACCCGGGCGTTTATTGCAATAACATGATCAAAATTACACACATGAAAGTAACCCGCCTCACTAGAAGAATTCTGCTGTGAGGCGGGTACTAGTTAATATATAAACTATAATTTGGGCTAGGCGAAAATATAATATTTGATCACACATTAAGAGGAAGACAACGGAAAACTGTGTCTAGAAACGCTCGTTGTCAAGCAAAAAGGTGGTTTTTATTTATTTTGTGAATAATTTTATGAGAGAAAAAGATAATCAAGGGAAACTGTCACAAATAATCTTAGCCATAATATTGTATTTTGTAAAGGTGTTTCATTTTATGCATTCATACATTTCTAATGAAAATATACATTTTTTAGAGGTTTACGCTTATATTTTTCAGTAGCTGACGTGTTCCCGGCGTTGCTGGGGTTATCCCTAGGAGATAGACATGCCATGGCAGAATTTTCTGTAGGCATTTTTAAGATATACAATTCCGTATTGCATTATTTTGAAATATTTCATAAGGTTTAGCCAGCGTTAGCAATGTAAGCGCCTGAAAATATATTTTTTACGACTTGATTACAAAATATCGACTTTTCTCTACTTTCTATAAATATAATAAAAAAAATAATAATATGCATGTATTTTTCCGGAAGGTTTATATATATAAACCTTCCGGAAAAAAATCTCTAATTCAGAGTGAAAACCCTATCAAACTCCATTTCTTAGTTTAGAAGAACTTAGCGTACAAACAGACAGATGCGGATAGCGACTTTATCTTATACTATTTAGAGATAAAATAATTTGCAAAAGTTCTGCAGGACAAGGAATTCGTTTATAATAAATATGTATAATTTAATACACCACTAAATAATCAACTTTATTCGAATTCATTACAAAATGAATGATACTGTTTTGAAATTGAAGCCCACACCCCTTGTCGATATCTTCACGACTGGGGAAAAAGTAGGGGTTGCAAAACACATTTTTAGGCGTATTTATTTAGGGAGAGGGCGGGAGACGAAAAATAATATCGATCGATTTATTCGAGACCTCAATTGATTATAAACTTATTTCGATTGTGTTCGAATGCTAAACCACTGCTAAATTAACTTTCAGAAACTAATTTTGAAGAAGCAAAAACTCTAAATTACATTATCTCTGGTAGATAATTTATGACTTTATCATGAAATTTGCATAGTTTTAACTTAAATTAATTCATTTTCATTGAGAGCTATGGAGCTCTGAAGTATTTTTTAAAGTGTTTTTTCAATTATTGTTCAGTAAGAAATCATTTAATTGCGAAATATTTTTCGATTAGTAATAACTATTAACGCACGACCATAAAAAAGTAAAATAAATTAGGGGAACTTTAATTCTGACAATCCTCTCGCAGTTTGTACAGGAATGCGTAACTGCTAAATAAAACTACCAAAAAATCAACTTTTTTACCAGTCTGTTCCAAATTTCAAATTTCAAAGACCCGTTTAGAATGGCGGTTAAAAATAAACAAAAAGCAGCCCCGCTTATAATTTAATTCGCCGCAGGTAGAGGGCGATCCGGCGGCACCCTTTCCGTCTCCATAGCAACCGCTGGGCTAGTATCGGCCCCCTCGGATCTATCCGTCCAATGCCGGGGCCCCTCCTGTCTGGGCTCTGCTTACGAACCGGGCCCGGCCGTTTAGGTATTGGGTATTGTGGTTCCAACTAACTGCGCAAAGCGGCGAATTGCTGTTCAACTCGACTCTTGTACATCAAGGGGTACTATATAATATATTGAGATTGGCAGAAAGGTAGCTACTTAGATACTACTTGTAAGTAGGCACCTACTTGTAATTGCTGGTTTTATGCTCGGTTGAATTCTATTAATAATGCAAAAGGGGCATGGGGGATTTTTTGTTGAAATTTTTTCGCATTGGAAAGAGCGTTGAGAAAGTAAGCGATTTTTAAATTTTGAAATTACACTATATTTTAAAGGTCGAGTATGGGTTGCAGGGATAGATTCAAAAAAGTTTATCACCATAAACACTGAAGAAAAAGACGCAGGAAAAAAAATCAACAGAACGACTAAACTGCTGATTCTGCATTGACCATCGTCATTGTCAACGTCAATTATAGACAGTTCAGCAATTATCTTTTGATATATGTGTCACAAAATAGTAAAACTGCTCCCATGACCTTTTATACTTAAATTTACCTCCAATTTTTGATCCTTTCCGTAATATGCATAACCGTTTTATGGAGAACATAAATACATAAAGCAATTCAATGCCGTATTGGATATAAAACTAGCTTACTGTGTTTTAAAGGGATGCAAAATCATCTTCCTAATAATGGGTTTAATTGAAAAAACTAGTTTTTATTATCGACATAACCGTATTGATACATTTATTAGTAATTCAGATAAAAGAGGAAAGCAAAATCAAAACATCGTATTTAAAAAAAATATGATGTCATTTTTTATATTTGAAAAAAGACGATATCGATGTAAAAAAAACATTGCCGGAATTGACGATATTTTTTTTGGTCGATCGAAATGGTCTAGTGTCTTAATTGCTGGATTAGTAATAGCGAAGATTCTCATTTCTGAGCACAAACTGCCTCCTGTTTTATATTTTGTTTTAGTTTTAATTATCTTGTTTTGCCCTGTCCTGCTGTTATTGTTATTCTAAGTTTTGTCATCACTTTGTATAAACAGTACATTTTGTGTTATAATATTGATCCATATTGGGTAAGGCACACTGTAGAAATAATTTTAAGAGCATGACCACTAATACTGAATTACCGTCTTTAAGTTTGTTATGGTTAAGCGCACTTGAAGTGAAATGACACTAAACTGCGCTATATAAATGCCATGTTATTGTTATTATATCGAGTTTATGTAAGCATTATTATACTATCGTACTAAACTCTACAACTGAATCCCACTCTCAATCAAAACTCACTATAATATTATAAAATTCAAATCTCAAATAAAAAGCTGGATACACAACATAGGGAGATCAGGAGTAAAAATATACTGATACCAAATGGAGGCTGCAATCGAAACTTTCACTTCCAACATAAAAAAACACCTTCTTATATATTTATAAATATTTAAAAAAAAATACTACGCAATGTACTTATAATTAGATGATGTTATCCATAGGCACTTAATTTTAATAATTTGTAAATGCAATCCTCAGCACGGGAGATCGTAGCGAGGATATCACTATCTCTATTTGTAACAAAAAAGAAGATAATAAAGCACTTATTAGTATTATTATCATTACCTATTTCCAATGAGCGTTACTTGATGTTAAATAAACATTATTTAAATAACTAATCCAACGAAAAATAGATTATTTAAAAAGTAAATTCAGATTTTATATCCTTTTCAATGTCTAACATACATATTATTTTGTCAGCATAATCTACGTATAAATACAATATCTCCCATAGGCTGGTATAAAAAGTTTGTTTACTATTCGAGTCACATATTTAATGCGACCGGAACAGATGGTGAACAAAGTAAAAGAAATTTCATTTCGGGGATCACATGTGTTTCCCCGCCTTCCCCCAATATCAATCTATTTGCTCAGCAAAATCTTTTACGAAATCTTCGGATTTTATTACAGAAGTTCCTACCTCCAATATCCAGATATATTATTTAAAAATCGAACCTTCTAGATTCCTTCCTAAATCTTTTTTGATGTGTTGAAAAGATTGACTGAAAGCAATTTATTATATTACGAAATCTATGGATATAATTCAATAAAGTTCCTACCTTCAACATTTTTCATTCCATTTCTTATATTCCAAGATCGACCGATTTAAAAATCGACCCTTTTACTTATATAGGTTCCCAGCTAAATCGTTTTAGCAAAATAATTTACGAAATCTATGGATTTATTATTCAATGGTTTTACAGATTTCAAGATATTATTTAAATATCAGGAATGTTATTATGTAAGCATGTAAGTTCTCGATTCGCACCTAAATCTTTATTTGATACGCTGAAAAAATATCGACTTCTGTTTTTTATAGTTCAACATCACATTATTATGGTAAATCTTCGTTTAGCATGTATTACGACTTATCGATGCTAATTTATGTAGTTTTGTATGATAAAACGGTGAAATTACAGTCAGAGAACGCATAAAAACTGATGGAAAAATTGATCGAAGTACCAACGCATCTGAATCATAGAACGGGTCTTATTTACTGAATATATATATTTTTTATTTTGAATGCCCGAAAGTCCTGCTTGAAACCAGTAGGACTCTTATTCTAAACATAATTTATATGTAATAAAAGACATAATAATGGTTTGCTCCGTATTTCTCAACTGTTACATTAGAAAAAATCGAAATAATTGCGATGATGATGAACTGAAAATGTAAATAATCTTACATAAATGAATACTAGTAATTCTGTGAACAGTAGAACAATATCAGTAAAAACCTCAAGAGCGCTATCTTATGCCAAGTATACAGCAGTATAGCCGAACTGCCGAACTGAACCGCAACTTGAGGAAGCTACAAGCCAAACATGTGTATATTCTTGGTATACCTTATATTGTAGGTAATAGGCATTAAAATCGCTTGACAAACGGAGTCTAGAAACGTTCGATTTCAATCACAAAACTGGTTTTTATTTATTTTGTAAATAATTTTATAAGAAAGCAAAAACGTTAATCAAGTGAAACTATCACAGATATTGTAGTTAATATTTATATTTTTGATTGAGTAATTATTTTTTTTATTTGTATTCTACTCAAGCGAAGCCAAAGTACAATCTTTAATTTATCTAAAGCATATTTTTTGGTATTCATAATGTACACCAATTCGTTATAAAGATTAATCAAAAAAGTGATTTAGCATTAAGCTTCCCCTTAAGGGGAAGAAACGAAGCAACCGCAAATGGCGCGAACCGCCGCCTGTAGTTGGTTCGTTCTTTTCCCGTAATTCGTGGTACGGTTGGTGCTTTGGTTCGCAAATGTATACGTACCCTTAGGTGTTAGGTCCAGAATTTGGCTGAATTTAAACGGGCTTTAAAAACAAAATTATTTAAAAAATCTTACCATTTATAAATTTTAACTTCTTTTCAATATTTTACAATAAGCCATATTCTAAAACTTCCGGTAATTGTTTGGTTTCGGTTGTCTCCTTATTGTACCTTTTTAAAGTGTCTGCTCAGAAAATTCTCATTTCTGAGCATAAACTGCCTCCTGTTTTATGTTATGTTTTAGTTTTAATATTCGTGTTTTGTCCTGTCCTGCTGTTATTGTTATTCTAAGTTTTGTCATCATTTTATTTATTTTGTATAAACAGTGTATTTAGTGTTATAATATTAGATCTGTATTGGGTAAGGCACACTGTAGGAATAATTTTAAGAACCATTAATACTGAATTACCATTTTTTTAAAAGTTTGTTATACGAGTAGTTAAGCGCACTTGAAGTGAAATGACACTAAACTGCGCTATATAAATGCCATGTTATTATTATTACTAGCGCATTGAACTGCTCCTATTGGGCCTGCACAGGGCCGACCCTGCCTAGCGTTATGTTGGTTATTTAGATTTGACACCACGTAACGCTAGCGCGAACTCTGGCGGAGTACAAAGGTATTATCCAACACGGCTACCATCTTGAGAGAATTGACCGGACAAGGAATACAAAAACAAATTTACAGACAGTCGAAATGCAATGAGCTTTTAAAACAAGACATCGCTACGCTCAGTCAATTATTTATATTGAATAATAAAATAGTGTTTTGGATAGAAGATGGGATTTATCGGTATTTAGTGGAAAAAAAGTTTTATAATGATATGGGTCGAGAGACCAGTTGGAGAGGTCAAAGGGTCACCCCAAACCAGCCTCTACCAATCTGGCATGCCACGCAGCTGGTGGGCAGGCGCATCTTGAACACATTATGATGAACCCGGGCAACCCTGTTAAATAACGAAACGTAGCGAACCACTTGGGATGAGGCAGAGGTGTTAATTAACTAATAAATGGTGTCCGGGGCGGCGGTACCCAAAACCTACCTCCCAAATTGCTGATACCAACCCTATGTATGACAGCGAGGCATGGGAGGAAGCATGAAAGTAAACTAAATGCTGTTAAAATGAGATCCTTCAGGCGAATGTGTGATAAAGCCATGTGTGCCATAACCGTGTGAAAAATGTAAATAATGATTCATACATATTAAGAAGAGACGCTTAGATGGTTTGGGCATATAGAGCTAATTAACGGAGAAAGTAGTGTATTGAGAATATATGATACTAATGTGAATGGCAGAAGAAGTGGGGGACCAAATACTTGAGTCGGGTCATGGTCAAGAGTCAGGATAATAGGAGTACGTGTGCCAAGATCAAGTTGTTAGCGGTTTACCCTCTCTGCCATCCCCTACGGGGAAAGACGTGGTTAGTTAGTTAGTAAAGATTAGGTACCACTTCGAATTTAAATTTTTCAGCGTGAGTATTAAATGTAGTTTTCTCCGTTCTTATTGACCATTTTCAAATGGTGATTTTTTAATTTTTATTTTTTTTATTTATTTATCAATATTAAGTTTCATTGCATAAATTTTTCGACATCTGTCTCACTAGGGTGCACCTGTGTCGAGACAGATGTATTAAGGTACTTAAAGATTACTTACTTAATTAATTGATTGAAGTGAAATGACACTAAACTGCGCTATATAAATTATTATTACTAAGCGCAGTAGGTACATAAAATAGAATCGCCACCCTTCAAAAGTATCAAAATATTCCCGGGAATCCAGGACTAGTTTATTACGTTGACATAGATACAAGAAAAATGTGAAAAGTTGTTTGTTAGATCAATATTTGATGGTTGTCATCAAAATTATTGCTCGAAACTTGGGCGAAGGTATTTTTGACAGGTTGTTTAGCAGTATTGATTTTGATAGAACAAGGGGTAGAAAGGTATTATGACTATTTATATAACTAGATGGAAATCTAGGCAATAAATGAGGATCCGCCACGCGCCAAGTGATGTATTTCGTTAAAAAACATAACGGTTATTGATTTATTATGTTTATGACTACGTTTGTGCTTTGAAATGAACATGATTTCTTAAAAATAGGTTTTGTTCAAAAGGATCTCGGTAAAATTTATTTTCGAGCGTGCAAAATCGGCCATCCTTACTAATAACAGTGTTTATATTTTACACAACTGATCAACAACCATTTAACTTAAATTAATGGTTGTTTACCAGTTGTGTATAAATTAAATAATGTTTATTAGTGAGGTCATTGAAATTTTGCCTAGTGGCCCAGTCACATTTCGAACGTGGGTTTCATAATTGTATCATTTCAAAAAATAAAATAGTTTATATTTAAATGTAGGTAGTTATTTAGCAGTTTTCTGGAAATTTTTGTTAGATTTGTGGACGGGTTGTTTCACAGAATTTGAATAATTCATCGAATTTAAAAGTTGTATGGAAGTTCTATTCATGTTCTGTTACTATACAATTATTTGCCAGTTTTGAACTTTAATAGAACCTTCACAGAACTTGAAAATCAACTTTGATATGATGGTCCTAAATTTGTCGTAGAAATAGTGTTTTAAATTTCAAAATGAAAGAAAGGCAAATGTTATATTTATTTTTTAACGATCAAAAAACACCAAACTGAAAATAAGCACCTAATGAGAGGTGGTATGTGACGTCATCGTTCTAGTATCTTCTGTCTTTTTCGTTTTCATAAAAGACGTGTGAGAAGGAAGTCGATGACCGTCGATGACGTACGTATGTTACTTAATATCTAATACCTAAATATCTTATACCATCTACCAAGAATAGCTGATAATTCATTCTTTCCACAAAAAATATTTAAAAAAAAATAATTGCATGCGGTTCGTAGAAAACATTGGTACGAATATTATGTCATACAATGTCTAGCAAACCCGTCATTGTAAATTTGGATTGACACAATTGCGTATTTTTAATCAAATTAGTCGCTATTCCCGTGAACTATCGGAGTTGGTATAATGGTAGATGCTGTGTTTACATAAATAACTCCATAGATAATAGTTATTAGTAGATAAGGTACCTAGATAAGGCTTAGAATAATAACAGTACAAAGTTACGCATTTAAAAAAAAAATAGCTGGAATGTGAGAGGGAGATGAAACTAATACATGGGCTTTTATATTACTACAATACATCTGTCTCGCTCTACACTGAAGGAGTTAAACACATGATTACATTGTACGTTAAATTTTCGAGAATCGAATATTTTAGGAATTTTCTCTTTTTTTAAATGGACATTTCGATTGTGCCCCATAACGATTATTTATCTTTCATAACTCTAAAGGGATATACAATACGACACCAATAATTCAATTATAAGAAGCATTTAAATTTCAGTATAGTCAATGATAATAAACGCTGGAATAACGGAGACAGGATTGACATGTTCATAGTGCCAGTATCTCAGAATAAATTGAAATATGTACATTTCCAATAATGCCAAGCAAATTCGATCAAATTGACTTGCTCCACTTTCCACCCGAGTGTCACGTTTGTCACCGATTACGGAATCTTGGCACGTAACGACTTGTTCCAGTTTCCCGCTGAAACTTATTGTGTTTGAACAAATATGGCACCATATTCGTGTACTACAATCGAATCGGTGTATGGACTTGTTATGCAGAAATTAAAAATCGAATAACTATTTATGACTGAACGAATGTTCAATCAAAACATGAAGTTTGTTAAAACAGACTAAGTTGAGAAGAACTAAAAAAACTGTAGGTACGGTTTTATTAATTATTGAATTATTGAAGACAATATTAGCGATTTCTAAACGAAAATCTGAAACAGAAAAATCAGAAAAGGATACGGTCACATCTAGGACTCGAACCCAGGGGTTAGAAATCGCTAATATTGTCTTCAATAATTAAATATTACAATTTGAGGTTTTACTTAATAAAGTATAAATATTACCAATGTACCTACCTACTCCAAGGTTTTCCAACCGGATGATCGCGAACCAAAACCTAGCGACATCCAATAATAATCCCAGTCAAGGAATATTATATAATTATTGTAGGATTTGTGAAGCTTAAAGCGTTTACAAAATATTTGCCTCAGAATTCAAAAGTTGTCAATTGTCTTTAAAATATAATTATTTTATTTTATATATTTTAATTTTTAAGTGAATACCGCACAAGTCCTAACTGTTACCAACCGCTTATATCCAGTGAGACTATGGCAGCCCCAATTGGGGTACCTATGTTGTGAGGCTGAAGAAAGTATTATTATAGGGGAAGGAGATGTGCAAGAGGAAGGTGGAGGAGTACCTGGCTATTCAGATCTAGTCATCAAACCCGACTAAAGTCATTTTAAGCAACGTTTTAAATCTGAATAGCGGTCTCACACCAGGGAGACACTGAGAGTATTTTCCACTCCACATATTGTTTTAAATGAATAAATTGTGAAATAACACATATTCATCAAATAAAATTTACTTGCGCACGCCGGGATTTGAACCTGCGGAATTTGGATTACTATTCGAGTGCCTCAACCTTCAGACAAATTAGAGAGACGATCAGAAACATGCGTCTTGAATTAAGAACACTTTAGAAAATCTAGTTAGTTACCCTTGAAACAAAATTTAAACAAAAGATATACAAATTTCATATGTAGAACAGAAAATTGAAATAATGTTCTTGTAAAAAAATGCTACATTAATTTTGTTGGTAGGTACTTATTTGAAAATTGACACTCAAATTTAAACAAAATTTGAGTTCATTGAATCAGATTTCAAGCAGGACAAACGCACAACCGAAATTAGTAAGTTTGATTATTTGCATATTTAAAATTTACATTAAAATTATCCTGGTCGTAGGACACATCATACGTAATTGGTTTTGCTAAATTCGTCCAAAGCGGTGTAATGGTTAAAGTTTTGAAGGACTAAATAACAAAAATTCTGGCAGGATTCTATTTGGAAGTTGATCTCCCGAATAAATTCAGCTTCCAACTTCAAATGGTTAGTAGCTAGTAATTATATCAGAGGTTGAGATTCTGCCCTGAAAAAGGTGATTTTGTCCAAAGAATTACCTGGAAATTCTGTTCGTGTGTCTCACTAAAAACTGAAACGCGAAGAAATTGAAACTGAAAAGGAACATACCTTACGTTATGGCGCTCATCAGACTTGCAAGCTTTTTTGCAATACTTTAAAATAAATTAAAATTAATCATACTATTTTCGGTTGTCCGTGCGTGGGTGCATGCGTGAAGTGAAGTCTGCGCGTTCCTGCGTAACACGTAAAATTATTAATGTTCAATGAACTCTTAATTTTCAAAATTGGATCTGAAGTATATTATGTTGAAAGTATAATCAGACAAGAGAAAAAGCAGGCACTAACATCATTTCATTAATTCATATATTTAAAATTGAAATGTGTATTTCTTTTGTATAAATGTTAGACAGATGTCGTAATTTGTCAAGTTTACTAACATTTGAAAGGTAAGATTTCTTATTTTGAGAGGCAATGAATGATCTTGAGTATTTTTTTTCTATTAATTCTAAATAAAAAACTTCAAGTATTATAATATCCAGAGATTTTAAACAGGTTTGCGATAGTTTAAATATAAACGTAAATTGTAAAAGTGCGTCACGATAAACATATAATTTTATTTTATTTGGTCCTAGTTGTGTAGGTAGTAGTAAGGTTGGTGGGTAGGTAATAATATGTCGGCCGGCTAGGGTCACTGACCTCCCAGTCTGGACCAGTTAAGGTCACAAGAACCCACCAGGGGTCAGACATCTGGGTTGCTTCAAATTAAATAAGAAAAAACTTTAAAGACCCACACGTGTGACACGCAAAATCGTGAAATGAAACAATGGAAGCTGGCATGTTTCGAATGCAGTCAATGCACTTATGATTTTGTAACGATATAGCTAAGAAAATGCAGATTTTTACAACGAAATAATCTATAAAAATAGTTTTTTAAGGTTTCCGTATGAAAAGGCTTATTTTTGAGATTTTACCGTTTAACTGCAGTAAGTTTAAAAAAAATGCATTGGCGATTGCAACGAAATGGGGCAAATAACGAATTTTTTAGATGGTTTGGCCGTGTAAATCGAATGAAGTAGAAAATGTAAGGAGAATATGTGACGCAAATGTGAATGGTAGAAGAAATCTGGGACGTCCAAGGAAGACATGGCACGATCAAGTGAACCAAAAAAATATATACTTCATACTTAAGACGGGTCATGTCAAGAGTCAGAATAACGTAAGGATTATTTAGATTCCAGCAAATTGGCGAACTAACGATTTTTCATTGATGTAAGAATTTCTTTGATGGTCTGGGTATGTAGAGAGAATGAACGAAGAAATGAGTGAAAGGAGAATAATATGTGACGCGAATGGACATGGTAACTTTGGGGACGCTTGAGGAAGATATGGTACTACTATACTATACCTATATGAATAACAGAAGGGTTTGCATGAGACGATGTAAGAATGTGAATAAAGCGAGGTGTGTGCCAAGACCGAGTTGTTTGACGGTCTATCCTCTCTGCCTACCCCCAGGGGATTGGCATGATGGTTAGTTACATAGTTTTCATACAATTCAATAATTTACAATTCATGTCGAAGCTTAAGTAATATGTTTCTTTTAGTATCCGTAGAATTAATAAATAGTAAGTATTTAATTCTAATACATGTAATATATGTATGTATGAAATGTAACATATGTATGTAAATTGTAATATACCAGCGAATTTTAATACGCAGGACTAAAAATACAAAGGTTGAAGAATGTTATTCCAGGAATCCGTGGCGTACCGTTTGTTTTGGGGTCTTTGTGTTAAGGTTGAACGCAACGCTCGTTATTTTTTACACGTATATAGACGGCGTTAATAAATTTATTTTATTAAAATACGCCTTTTGCAAGGTATTTGAAAGGCATACAAATACAATATTGGATTGAATCATCAGTAAAATATTGTATTTATATGCCTTTATCGAAAGAATTGAGTTTTTGAACGAACAAAACTATTTGTTCATATTCATATTGCGTGTGTACCCGGGAAACAACAATTTGTCTTAATTTTGCAAAAAGCGTATTTTAATAAAATAAATTAATTAACGCCATCTATGAATACGTAGAATAAAACGAGCGTCACGTTTAACCTTAATACTTGGACTAGGTCATTCACGGAAGTTATTTTGAATACCTACTTTGCGAACCCGACTTTTTTTATTGCGCCCTTAAATTATTGCGTCTGGGGCTGGTGGAGTACCAGTGGCCTTGTCCCCGATCTGCCACTAAATTGTACCATTAAAAATTTGCTGTAAAATTATTAATACGTATTTCCTACTTAAAATATCGAGTTCAAATGCTTTAACTTGTCTTATCGTCAGCAGGAACATGTTCACTGGCCAAATGCATTATTTCTACATATAGTTTTGTATTGGTGATCGACGAACCGATGGATGCAATCTGTTTGTCTAGTCTATGGTTAGAAATTGTAGAAAGATATTACATATTTGTATAGCGCCATTCAGGTGATTTTTATTATTATAGACGAGCGCTGTTAGCAAAATTGTCCTTTTGGATTTCAGTAGAATATACAAAAGATTTTATTCTTGCCAGTGACGTCTTAGTTTTGACTTTTATTCGTAATACTTCTAATGTCGTGACATTTATTCTAGTTTACAGAAAATAAGCGATTTTCCGTATAAATAAAAAAACAGACCAATCGAGAGAATAATCGAATTCTAAAATCGTTCCAATATATAAAAAAAAAAAATCCAGAGAGAAAATGTCATAAACACCGTCATAACTAAGAAAAATAGCGTTTAGTTGTTTTATTATATGGGAAATTATTCTTATTTAGGTACATATTCGCATATTCTCAATGCTCATGATTTAAATTACTTTATATAATAGTTCCATAGAAAACATAATAGAGATTTTGATTTGGTTATGTCAAAGTAGTTTTCGTTAAATTAAAATCCTTTTAAGTTGAAAAAATTATCTCAAATAAAATTTATCACACTAACCTTAAATTTCAAGTCGGGAAATGTTTAAAATTAATGAATATTTATCGCAAAATATCTGATAAAATATGACTGCACGCCAATGGTTTTTTATGTACCCAATCTTCACGCAAAACCAGGGAAGATGTGAGCAGATGAACAGCGGCGTAGTCATTTTCTTCTTCGTCTGGATTGTTTTGTATGGAGTGCGCAGGAGGTCGGCGCACAGGCAATCTGGGATTCATATCTGCTCAATGAATAGTATCGGCAGGGCGACTGTTTCATGCTCCTGAAGCACCAGATTGTTGACGAAATATTTTCTGGATTATGTATTTTTGTTTTTGTTATATATATTTTAACAGATAACTTTATTGAATTTTAAATTTGATTAAGTACCTACTTTCCGACAAGTAAACCATTTCGGTACTTACCTATAAGTTTTATACCATATAATTTCATCTGAATGGGTATTATAGCTTGCCTTGTCCGAGAGTACGCTACGGGGTTTAAATTCAGTAAGAAGTCCTCCCTTAGATAGCGGTAAGATTATTGGCTCTGTGCCAGAGGTCGCCGGTTTGAAACACGATTTTTTAAATTTTGTTTGAAACGTTTCTTGAAATCGTTAAGTTTATTGAATATATCGGAAAATTTAAAACGTACCACCGTTTCTATTTCCCAATTTTCTTCGTCATCAAATTCCACAATTGGAGGTAACTATTTCCAACAGCTCTGATATTCACATAAAAAAGATATTAAAAAATTGAGATGAAAAGTTTTTTAGATTTCTTTCGAATCTACAATATTAAAAAACATAAACTTTACAATTTTCTCTAGCATAATGGCAACAAACTTCATTTATAGATATAAAATAAAATTACTAAATTACATTGCTTATAATCCTTGTCAATTTTCGCCGAAAATCGATTTTACAAACAAGAATATTCTGTGGGACAATCACTATCTGCATATAAGTTAACGTTGCTCAGCTAAAAATACTGAAGTAGTAAAATAAAGTTTTATAATTAAATTACTTAATTGAATTATTCAAATCTCAAGTTCCATTAAAATCTCTAACTTGCAAAATCGATATCCCACACTGAAAATTGTTACAACTTAACGTTATCAATCTGATATTACTACCGGTTTCGCAACAATATTTGCACAAATAATCGGTAGAAAGTGAAACCGTATTCTCCGTTCACAATACAAAGCGACACAGAAAAGCAAAAAACATTGCGAAATAAGTGTAAAATGTTAAACAACTTACCGTGGCATTCAAGTGACGTTCGCCCAACGAATCAGCGACCATCTTTTTCAGATCGATTTCCCGTGAAATTAACCGATTTTATACAATTAAATTAAATGATAATTTGAGCACGTTATTTGTAAATGATTTGCACATTTTTTGGCACTGATTTTGGTTTAGTTATCTTCGAGTTTCGAGAGAAAATGTCACCGGGAGAGACGATTGGTTTCTGCGTTAAGCAGCTGGGAGACTGGCATCAAAAATGGCGGATTCTGACTCCCGCGTGAAAAGGAGATGGCGCTTCATTGGGAGAGGGAGACGGAGGAAATTGTTCCAAATTTAAGGGTGGGGACAATTGATTCGCGGTGGCGTTGAAGCAGGGATATAATTTTATATTGGATTCTTGAATTGTAGACATTTTAATTATAGTTCAGAAACAAATATAATCATGTGAGGTATGAAAAAAAAATCACTGGTAATAGTTAAAATAGTTAAAAATCGCTAACAATACAGCAATCTTTAGAATTTTAATTTAGTATCAAACCACTGAAATAGGAAAAGTTTATAGAAAACGATTTATTTTGATATTATTTTGTGTATATTTACTGTGACAAGAAATTTCTAAATAGTGTTAGATAGAATAGATTGGTACTTAAAGAAAATAAAACCGAAAGTGAAAGCATTGGAGAGTGGAAAGAATTACCAATAACACAACGCTGATAAGTTAAACTTTGAAAACCTGTTTTTTATAGACATGTGTACTTCTAAGGATTTTCACAAACTTTGCGTTCCGGTTTTCTACGATGGTTGTAAGGGATTATATTTACTATGTGTTGATATTTACTATGGATTATATTTAAATTGGTTGATATTTTAGAATTTATGTGCTTACTATATTGTTGGAATATTGTTTCGAAAAATTAATAGTTTTATTTTTGAGCAGCAAGGAAAGAACTGCGAGTATCCATGGAAAAGCTACGCCCAGATGTTGGTGGAAAAATTAAAGCCTTTTCTTAATTAAATTTAAACTATTAATATATGCGATTGATCAAAGGGATTAACTGTACGATTTTTTCCAAAATGTAATTTTGGCTGATTTCAGTTTTGGCTCAGTGCTGCGGCTGATTCAGCGTTCATATACGATATACCTCGTTGGTGTGTTGTTAAAGTTCTTGCGTCTATTAATAAAATTTCTCTCTTCCCATTCTTCCACTTCCTCAACTTCTTCTCTTCCCACTCCCTTTAGCCTCACAATATACCCCAATGCTGTAGTCCCACTTGGACTCATGAGCGGTATTAATATTTTAAAAAAATCGAAAAGTACAAATATATGGTGTTTTAAATTACCGCAATTAAAATAACCTAGAAGCCGCTAGTACGCGTTGGTCCAGCGCATTGGGCCAACTTTGGCACCAACCGGCCAACGTGTGAATCCTAGATCGTGTGGCGCCAAGAGCCTATGATGTGATCAATCGGGTCCTTAACATGTTGGGCCACCAAATGACTGACATTTAACTCGACTCTACGGGACATAATTAGACTACTCAATCAATCTTCCCATTTACTCCCGTCCTTCGTATCTTAATCCTAAACAAATTCCCTCCCCCTAAAAATATTTTGTATTAAAATAGCATATTTATGTTGTCACACTTATATTATTTAATATAAGCAAAAAGTTACTTATTGGCATGGATTCTATTATTATTATTATACGTAGGTATGTATGGTAACTGTAAAGAATTGCTGTCAACATTCCGAAAAAATTAGGAAAAGAACATATGTTCTCGATATATTCTGAATGACTAATATTTTATCAGGAAATTGGCATGCTATCACATTTTTAACGAGATTGTTTTGTTTTTGTATATATTGACCGGTCGGTGGCCGAGTCGACATCGCGTTTGGGTCCCACCCAGGCGTAGTGTGTTCGATTCCTCGGCTGGCTAAGTCCTCCATCACAACACAAGCAACATTTTTCAGCTTACTGTGGTGGTAGTAGGAGATTTTCAAATATTGTCAGGTTATTCGTAACCCGGAAATATTTGTCTTTCTTTAAAAAAAAAAAAAATAAGAACGTGAAGAGTAGTAGCTAGGCAATTATATGTGAAATCAAAAAACTGATTAAAATATTTCCACGTTTCCCGTAACGTCCCCTCGATGCGATGGCTGGAAATGAAATAGTCTGTTGCCACGCCGCTCCGCGGGCGGGCTCGGCGCTGTGAGGCAGGGCGGCAGGGTGGTAAGGGGTTGGGTGGGCGGAGGGCGGCGGGACTAGCGGAGGGCGGGGGCGGCTGGCCGCTCTATCGATCCGCTGCCGGCTGGGCGGGCGGGCGGCTGCTGTGGGCGGGCCCGGGCTCCAGTGGATTACTGCGATTGTAACCGGGATTGAGGATAGAATGCCCAATTACATTATTTGTCTTTGAATGGTACAATAAGCCCCCGAAACGTCGATCTTCGTCCCATTTCAGTTTTTGATCAAATTCCAGCTGACCAGCGTGTCCATGCGAATGCTACACATAATTTTACAAAATATCTGTGGATCGAGTTAATTTGGTCGAATTAGTATATCCAAACAATAGTTTGTAAAAGTGGTTATTGGATGAAAAAAATTACACTGTTTTCGTTTGTACTAGGTGAAATTTGGGCCCCATAAAACTAGCTTGTTTCTTTAATAATAGTGTTATTTGTCGGTCTTAAATATAAAATCACTAGCAATAAAAGATTACGCTGTTTCTTCAGTAAATATACACTTGAATAAATGCTGGATTCAAATTCAAAATGAAATCGTTTTTTTAATGGGCACATAGAGAGAACATTAAAAACTATAAAGATACCCACGCAATTCAATACAAATAAAAGGCGCTCCGAATACAGAATCACGTGCTATGCGAATTGCCTACAAATAGGCGCAATGGATTAAATACTGCAATATAAATATTTATAAATTTTGTCTGTAACACTAGTGTATGTCTTTTCGTCCGGTATCTGACTTTCCAATTCCGTTTTTTCATAAAATATATGGTTCATTCACGAGGCGAATATTAAAAGTTCAACAAGTCCACTAGTTTTAACCCGTTGGGCGCGAATAGCTGGATGTAACCCCGGGTCTAACAATCACATAACCGTTTATACGCGTAATAATATGCAGTATTACCATTACCACTAGAACCAGTATGTAGGAAAACACGCCCAACTACCTACCTACCTTCACTCTAACAACCATCATGTCCAACTTAAAATTTACATTTGCGATTCGCGACACTTACAATTTACAATTACACTCAACTCAACACTTTGAATTCGTTCGAAAACATTTTTCACCGATATTTTTGGAAAGCACATTTATACATAGCATTTTTTAATTGGGAGATTTTGTTCATCATATTTAGAATCCGACTCAGAAAATGACCCAGGCTGAAGGAGTTAGGTAGGAGAAAAAGACGATTAAAATAAAGGTTTCCATCTTGGCATTTGAAATAATCGATCTTTTTATAAGCCCAGAAATAAATAAAGTATCGAGCCTATAAAGAATGCTTTAAAGTTCGAAATATTCTACTTACGAAACCATTTTCCGTTTATGGTTTTATTATATAATGTGGCAAATTAAAAATTATTTTACAAGCAATAATTATTATTCGCCTGAAACACTCATCCACATTGAAAAATCTCCTGATAAAAGATACATGACGCCAACGGGACTCGAACCCGTGTCCCTTCGATTTCCGGTCGACAGCTCTGACCACTGAGCTATGGCGGCTTATCTCTTACCCGCGAAATTATTCAATATATACTAGTGTTTCATTCAACAATTACTGCTTGTTACATTTTTTTGTGTGTTCAGTGTTGAATGAAACACTAGTATATATTGAATAATTTCGCGGGTAAGAGATAAGCCGCCATAGCTCAGTGGTCAGAGCTGTCGACCGGAAATCGAAGGGACACGGGTTCGAGTCCCGTTGGCGTCATGTATCTTTTATCAGGAGATTTTTCAATGTGGATGAGTGTTTCAGGCGAATAATAATTATTGCTTGTAAAATAATTGTTACCCTTTGTGCTATGCATAAAAAATCTTGTCTTAAAAACATTAGTTTACCAAAAAAATAATAATTAATATTTGGCAAATTAAGTTCATTAGAAAACGATTTTATAAAAATTTATATATTTTTGCGTGAACTTCGCAAAATAAAATAAAACATTTTCTTGGCTTCGTTTTTTCTTGCATAAATTAAAACCGGCGGCTGGTGTTTTGGGGAATTAAAAATTTATCACCATCTTCATAAGTATTGTTATTGCTAACGGCCCGTATCCAAATGTTACACGACGTGGTGCATCGCCTTAAGTCTATAGGTACGTCACAAAATAGTGCTATAAAATTAGCCCAGTATTAATATCACTTTTATTACCACAATACAGTAATAACGACCAACGTTCAATGCGTACCAGGTACCAAATCGTACCTTATCATATTGTACTGTCTATAGATAATATAATAATACTAATCTACCAGTCTGGCAAACGGTTCATTTCAATATTTATCATTAGCTTCCGGAATATTTAGCATGTTTTGTCGAGTTTATATTCATATAAATTATTTTAATACTCGTAAATGCTCGAAAGTATGTTTCCTCAACATTTCACAGCCACGAGTACCTACATCGATTAAAACTTGGTAGGTATAATAGGAACAGTAATTAACATACCGATTTCACTCGAGATTCAACAAGTTTTTTGTTATTGAACAGTAATTTAAAGAAACTGTAATTTAGAACTAATAATTTGGAAACTTGTCCTATTTTAAAACTATATCTACTGATATATAAAGGAGAGTATTCGTGGTGGGCGTGCGGGCAGCTTGAAAATGATTTTTATACAAAATTGATGAAATTTTGCACACTTGATCTTCAAAACAAGAGTAAGGTCACTCTGAAAACTCTACGTGAAGCCCGGGCAACGTCGTGGAATTCAGCTAGTAATTATATAAGGAAGAGTGTCTCTCGGCATGTTTACTTTTAATACAAATCCACAGTTTTTTTTCCGAAAAAATTTATGAAATTTTGCACACTTGACCTTCAAAACAAGAGGAAGGTCACTGTATGCATAATATTTCAAAAAACCATCCCATTCCATTTTCCCAACACTTACAGCAGAATTTTAATACTCCTTGATGAAAATTTGCACCCTTAACGTCAAAATAAATTGAACGTTACTCTCTACATCTGATATATAAAAAAAAAACTCTCAACGCCGGGGACTTCAGTTAGGACCAAATTATTTTATTTAAAGACTCCATAGCTCAATCACGGAAATTACGTTAGACATAAATATTTTTTTGATTGAAATGTTATAACTCACCTAGGAGCACAAAAACATTGTTTTGTTATATAAAAAAATGATTCCACTAATATAATAAACACACTATATAAATATTTATAGTTATGTATGAAGACACTTAAAATTAATTAAAAAATGTTATTTTGAGTTTAATATTCCGCATATATTTTCACTATCAATATCCACGGGTAGGTACCAAACCAGTTTGGCTTCCGTTAGTCGACTAAAGAATATTATACATTATTTTGTGTTTGGAGATGGCAGCGGCAACATAAAACTAGACATTTTACAATACGGTACGAAAAGGTTCCGAGGAACTATTAATCATTCTCATTACGGTTACTTTCGGGGGAAATCGGGGCAGCATGCTGCAACAGACGAACATCTGTTCGGTTTCATTATAATTGTTAATTTATATTAATATACTATTTTCGGTTGTCAGTCCGTCTATCTGTCTGTAACTCCGATTCAATGAATTCTAGAGCTGAGATTTTCAATAAATTTAAGTTTCATTTTCAAAACTGGAAGTTTTTCTTTGGAGAATTCAGACAAGCGATAAAGTTACAAATTATATTTCTAACAGAAAATTAGTTTAATAAAATTTTAAAAATTGGAACTGAAAGTTTAGAGATTTCAGACTATCCGTGATTTTTCACAGGTTCACTTGAAACTTTATATTTGAACCTGTCGACAGGAACAATTAGGGCACAGAAATATCACAAGGTGTTAGGTGTTAGGTGTTAATTTTCGTAGTCACAAATATACAAAATTTATATTGGTGTATTCTCTGTAATAAATTGGTGTGTAGTCGTTTTATGGAGAACAAAAAATAGATAATTACATACATAAAAAATTAACAAATGAATAAATGAATAATAATGTACAAACCTGCCTACAATATAATTGGGTATTTCCATTTGGTTATGATTTGGAACACTTATTTATTGCTCAGTGAGAGTAGTTGTTAAAAATCACATAACGAGGAAATCATTTATGTTCAAAATATATATTTATGAATTTTTTCAATTTTCCAGTGTTTTTTCACGGGTCTGTGCTAGTTAAATAATAATTTGAGGTGTGTGTCTGTCTGTAACCCGGGTTAAGTGAACTATAAAACACGGATTTGCTTTGTATTTAAGTGTGGTTTTAAAAATTGTATCTTATTGTGTGAAGGATTCAGACAAACGATAAAGTAGGTACCTACCTCAAACTTTGACGTTTATCTACATTATGTACTCAAAATTTTTTTTGGAAGACTCATTATTTAGACAATTTTACCAAAATAAATATGAACAAAATCATCTGTTTACTTACTATTTTATAATACTTTTGTTTTATTTATTTACATTAACTCCACACAGAAGGCTCTGAGAAAAATGATTTCCCTTAGGGCCTATGTCATTTCTGCGGTTGCTGTGTGGAGGGTATTTTTAAGGAGAGGAAAGAGTGAACATGGGTCTTCACAGAGGCTGGCAAATCGTTTCACAGCCGAGCTCTTGAACTCAAGAACGGGTCGTAGAAGCGACCCGTTCTCATGTGACGAACATACATATGTTGGGCGAGCGTTTGGCGTGTTTCCCGATTATGCACCAGTGCCGAAGGGATCAATGACGCTAGTTTCCCAACAAGCAATAACTCGTTGGATGTCTTCAAACAAGCTGAAGCTCAATCCATCTAAGACTGAGTTTCTCTGGGTAGCCACAAACAAACGTCAACATTTCATAGACAATTCACCTATTACTATTTCCGGCAGCGATATAATCCCAAAAACAACAGTCAAACTTCTCGGTGTCAATTTAGATTCAGACTTTTCGTTTAAAAGTCAAATAAATAGGACTGTGAGCACCGGTTTTTTTCACCTAAGACAACTCAAGTCTGTCCGAAGAAACCTTCCTTCAGAAGCAACAAAACTACTTATCAACTCTTACGTAGTCTCACGTCTCGATTACTGCAACGGCATTTATGCCAGCCTTCCAAAATATCAAATTGACAAACTTCAATCAGTGTTTAATGCAGCAGCACGGCTAATAACCGGGGTTTCAAAATATTCGCACATTTCAGAACACCTTCGTAACCTTCACTGGCTCAAGTGCCCTGAAAGAATCCAGTACAAACTGTGCTGGATGGTGTTTAAATCCATCAATGAAATGGCCCCACCCTACATCTCTGAACTATGCTTCCCGGAAAACACTGGTCTGAGGCAGTCAACGCTTAGATCAGCAACATCAGCAGCTGTAGGCAGACTGATAGAACCTATGCGCAAGCCAAATACTAAGTTTGGTGATCGCGCTTTCGGAGTATCTGGGCCGAAGGCTTGGAATAAACTCCCTCCGGAACTAAGATCCATAACAAGTCCAACAGAATTCAGGTCTAAATTAAAAACTTACCTTTTTAAGCTGTCGTATCCTTAAATTAAATTAAATTAAATATACCAATCCTAAGAGAAAGTCCAGTTATATTCAATTTTTCAATTAAGTCCTAAATCCTGTATCTAAATTTCGCCAATAAACAATTAGATAATGTTAATTAAGTGTTAATCTCAAGTGACCTATCAGGTAAGTATTGAACTGTATATTTTCTCCATAAATAGTTAAGTAATAACATAGACCACTGTACAAATGTATTATAAGTTTGTACAGCGCCCTTGAGGTGTTTTTGCACAAAAACGGCGCTATACAAGTCATCCAAGTATTATTATTATTATTATTATAAGGACAGTATACCTACCTGACGCGTGTGCTCTAAAGATTGCGATCCGCTTGTTAACATAGGAAAATTTAAATGAAATATTAAATACGACCAGGTTATTTTTACCTCAAGAGGAAACCCTCACGAGATAACCTTTTCAGTCTTTACTTCAAAGCCCTCCGATTTGTTGGAGTCTGTGTATATCCTTTGAGGGCTTGTCAAACAAAAAGCCACGGTGGACCGTAGTACTGTCATCCGCGTAACAATGAATTGGTGCACAGGACAAAAGGCCATTGATGTGCAACTAAAACAAAGTCGGAGACAGAACCGATCCCTGTGGGACACCAGCTATTGAGTCTAAGGAAGAGGTGAAACCATCGGCAACCATCTGAATCGATCTTTCCCTCAAAAAGTCGGCTATCCACCTATTCAAGAATGCAGGAAGTCCATTGTCCACAAGTTCTCGGTGCCAAATCCGGTCAAAGGCATTGGATATGTTCACTTCAACCATTTGGTCTCACCGTATCTTTTCATACACCGCCCTCAAACATGCGTCTTATTTGGGAGAAGATTTAATGTCATTAATGTGTACAACAAATGTGAATTTAGAATCAAGAGTGATTCCTAGATTTCTTATGGAAGACACTTAAAGAATAGAATTATAAATAACACGGGAAAAATGTAAAGCTTAAAGTATAACATTTTTCAACATTAAGTGCATATCATTGACAATACATTAGTTATTAAGTGTTACGAGGTCATATTGAAGCAGTTGATGATCGGAAACCCTGAATATTATGAACGTTTTAAAGATCATTGGCAAAAAGCATAAACACAGTTAAATTTTGAACCAAGCTCATTTGTGAATATTATTAAGTCAATAAAGATATCATTTACTATCCGAAAATTCAAAATGAGTGATCTCACTTGTATGGAGTTTCATTATTAGAGGATTTTCCAAAGTAAAATATAAAAAATAAGTACAGAAATGAAATTATACTCACTAATTTACCAATGGTCTAACTATCCCATATACTCTCCAAATCGCCGCTTTATTATTTGTTGGGGCAGGACAGCACCCCCTCTTACTAACCAAATAAAAACTTCTTTCAAAAAGTTACGTTCATAACCATCACCAGAAAATCCAACCAACCGAGACTTGCACCACTGTACCTAAGTGGCGTAGTTTTACCAAACAACCATACAACTTTTTTAAGATCGGGTCCATTCTTCCGGCTATCAGTTACCTGGACTAGGTGAGTATTGTGCAAGTCACGCTTTTTCTTTCATTGAGAAGGTACAAATACTCTACGGCTGCTAGAGCAATAAAGACTATAACACTGACTTACAGTCGGGGCCGTCATTTTACCGTGGCATTAGATTAATGGTGTCCGTTACTGTACTTTATACTTCAGTGGCAGAATTAGTGAAAAAATACATCACGAATTCGATAGAGTAGGTACAAATAATAATAGACGTGAGAAGCTTTTATTCGCTGTGGAATACCGCGTTCTAATTGTCCACAAGTATAAACCGCATTTTATTTATTCTTACTCATATAATCACGAACTGCTGTTTTTAAAATGTAAATAAGCGGAAATCATACCGGTTTTGTACTTAATGTGTAACGGACTTTTTAAATCATGCTTTTTTAATACCGATTCCCATATCGAAACAATATCGGGACACTTATTAAAAATCTTTTGCTTTACAGTCGTACAAACCATTATTTTCATTTTTACTATTTCATTCAGATAATTGATATTACATAAGAAAATGACACGATAGTAAATCATAAAAAAATGGAAAAACCTTGAATATTGGTCAATAACTCAACAAAACTATAATAGAAATACACAATATCGAATAATAATACAGGTTCACTATCAGTAATAAACATATGTCTTGTGTATCAATACTTTAAACATAAAATTAAACAAAAATATAACTTTCCACAAAAAATAAAACAATGACACATTTATATTTATTTTTATTGATAATCATAGTATAATTACAGAGACCAATGCTTTTCAACTGTTAAACTGTTAGTAGGTGGTATTGTTGTATATGACATGACAGTACATGACAGATGTCAAATATAGGCCGCCATCTTACTTAAACTATACGAAAATCGGTATGTACTAAAAATGAACAAGTCTTTTTTTCATCCACAATCCAAATAAAATAGAAATTGAAAAAAAGTATCGTGTAAAACGCCCATAAGTTTCACGAGTTGAGAATGTAAGGAATGCGATTGATATAAGGTCGAATGCAGAATTCACAGATAATAATTTATCAAAGGAAGCGATGATAGCAGCTTGGAATTAGAAGAGGAAGTTCAAAAGTGATATCACTGCGGCGTACGTTTCATGTCACCCCATTCTACGTTTCGATGGTTTGGACACTTACGGCGCGCGGTGGATGGACGAAATAGAGAATTCAAGATTTGATAACTCATTGTTTCTTTATTTAACTTAGAATTGTATAAATGTACAACGTACAGTGGTTACATATGTGGTATTATAAGAATTATACAATCATATTGCAGTACAGTTACAAAGTACAGTAGGTATTTAAAATTACAAATTAAACTTTCCAAGTAACAAAAATTACAAATTACACTTCACACAATTCTTTTTTAAATTTTAACACATTTTCCTCTTCTTTTGTATTGATCAGTATTTCTTGGAAGATAATGTTTACTTCTTTCGAAAAGGAAGTCTTATTTCAATTTTTATTCTTGTGGTGTGTTTTGTTTGTCTCGATGTTCATGTCGCATAAATCCTGAACTTTGTTGACCGTTCAACATTTTAAATAGTAAAATTTTGATAATTTTTATTAATACTTAATTATTTTCATCTAATTAAAATGATGCCACAAAGGGAATTTACAATTATTGCTAAAGAAGAAAATAATTAACTCTGATAAAACATTATCTACATTTTTCAGTACCAATGGTTCCTTCCTTCATCAGGATACAAAGTATAAAATATTAATATATTTGTATCCTGATAAAAAAAACCCACTGGTTCCGAAAAATGCTGATTTAAAAAAATCAGCATTTTCAGCATCAACTAAAAAGTTAAAATAGAGGTATAAACAAACTTATTGTTTTCATAATTAAAATGATGCCCCAAAGTAAATTTACAACTATTATTGCAGAAATTAATAATTTTGTGAAAAATCTTTTTATAATAATTTTATTTATTCTATGTAATAATTTTTTTACGATAATAGCTAAAATTACCTTCTCCCACCGCTTACTGTTATATTTTTGTCTAAAGTACATATTTGTCTAAGCTTATTGTCTATTCTTATGTCTTAATTTTCAGAATAATTTGTATTTTGAAACTTCTGATTTTGAATCGTGTTAATATTTAAAAAAAAAAAAAAAATACTTTAAACAGTTTATTTTTCATTTAATAATGGAACGTTCATATACATACCTACTCTTAATTAAGTAGGTAATACTCATATACACGTATATGCTCGTATGTAGATCGAGTATGAAATGCCGTGCCAAATGATTGCAAAACGTTTTAGTTGTAGGTTCTAAGCACTAAGCTATTATTGGGTCAAATTAGATTGAAAGAATAAAGAAAGTTCTTATTGAGAAAAATTGACAAATAATCGTTGAAAAATGACTTAAAACGAAATTTTACCAAGGAATTTTAGAAAAGGAAGGAAAACACAGAATAAAATGAAAATTAATTCCTAACGTTAATTAAAAAAACGTAGAGAATTTTTTGTAACTTAAAAACAGTTGTTTAAGGTTTTTTGAAGATATTTTGGTAGCCTGAGGACCGGGAGAGGTCTTACAGGATGGTCACTAAAATCATTAATAACACTGTACCCAAAAGTAGAAAAAAGTAAAGCATTAGTCAAGCAACTTCTGCAGCCTAAAAAGTTCTGCAGTACCTCCACCATGTTCACAGAAGGGAAGGTGCTCTCATTCCCCGCAGCACTTCATCACCGACTCGCCAGCTTCTGGGGCAGGAAGTCAACCAACGTCAATGGCATGGCTGCATCCGAATGGGTCAGCTCTTCACTCAATGAACGATGGATGCAGATAATGCAGCGACCTCCCCGAAGGACGATCCTCTATTTTATTTTATTTTTTTTATTTTTTTTTATTTTTTTTATTAGGTACATTATTTTGTTACAATTTATGTTTTCCAGTAATGTAGGCCTCACTGGGTGGCTTGCCCGTGCTGAGGCCTTCATTTTATAATATGAAAATCTAAGATAGTAAATTTGAAAAGAAAATAATAAATTTAAAATTAAAAATTAAAAATAAAAATACATAATAATACATTTAAAATTAAAAAAAATAATACAATGAAAATAATCTTGTGTGTTTGTGAGTGATGTGTGTTTATGTTGGTTTTGTGTGTTATTTTATTTTAATAATACGTTATTTTTATTTTTTATGTTAACATTATCTACCCACTGTTTTTTGTTTGTTTTTGAAATGTTTTCATTAAATATTGTATCCCATGTAATATGGCACACTGAGATTGCACCAACCACCCAGACTTGACGAATTAAAAACTTAAATAAATAAATAATAAAATTTTGTCACTTTAAGTTCTTGAAAATATAATAATCGTTTTTATATTACCCACTCTCAGGCAGTGCCTTAGGGGTTTTCATTTCTTGTTTGTACTATTTTTTATTATATATTATATGTTTAAAGAAATGAGAATAAAAAAAGTAAAAAAACAAATAGTATTGTTCTTTTGCTTCACCCGGTTATGGCCTGGTGATATTATTACAAATTGGCTATGGACGTGCTCAGAGCACGCGTTAAAAATGTTTCAAGCGCAATCATTTGAAGTGTGCTTTTTCTCGTGTTTTGCATGAGGTAAAATTTGCACAATTTAGCTGCAACAAACCGTCCATGTTTTCACGGGTTTGGTTACAATCGTAAAAAGATTAACCAGCTTTTAAGAAGTACGAATTGTTCATTTTAAGATCAACCACAAAATTGACAGGAATTCGGAATGCTTTTTATGGTCAATTATTTGCAGTTTTCTAAAATTAATTTTAATGAAAATAATTTACTGACCGCCATATTTCAAGGCCTTACTTGTTTTTAGTTGATCTACTCTCTGGCATATATAAAAGCGGTTTAATGTGTATTTCCTGTCAGAAAATGAATGACTGCTTGTGTAATGAAACAATTTATATTACCCAATCATAAATTATGGACCCAAATGTGAACCGGAAGAGTTTGCACCTAGGTACTTAGATATAAATTAGTTTAACTAGGTTTAAGTACATAGTTACTAAAAGACAAGGATAGTAATACCCAAATCCAGAAGGGGTGATTCCTGCTTCACCCCTTGAATATCTACTGTTCTGGGCCCGAAGAAACTACTGCTAGCGTTGTTCAAATCGCAAATTCCAACTGTTGAATTTGGCACCGAGCTGGTCTGGTACCCAAAGACACTTGAAAAAAACCATACATGAAAAAAAAATTGCATTTAGAATCTTTTTAAATTATTGGTATCTGGTCACCGAACTCAGCTAAAGCTATTTCATACAACATTTCAATTCTGAATGGTGGTCTGTCTGCCCAGAGAAATGCATTTAAATTAAGAAATGTATGTTTTATTTATTTATTGGACAATTTGTATAGCGCCGCTTTTGTAAGATATCACCTCAGGGGCGCTTTACAGTTGATGCAGGTATTACAAAAATATAAATCTTACAAAAATAAAGTGAAATTAAGATAAATAAAATAAAGTACATGAAAAGGTGACATGAAGATAGAAGATTGAGACTCTGCGGCAAGAATCCTAGGTGGTGAAGAAACTGGACCAGCTGCTGCAGCGAAAGAGTCCACCGCGTCCACCAACAGTGTCAGCACGAGGATCGTCATCCATCCAGGTATGTGTCTGCTGCTAATTAAGCGCTGACACAGTATCCTCACATAGATAACAGACCTTGGCATCACCGCTGTGATGTTCGGCGAATGCATAAAATATTGGATAAACGGAGAAATCTAGGTGGATTCATTGGCCTTGAGCCGCAGTAAGCAGTTCATATGTTTCCATATTAATATTTTGAGGAATGATATTAATTAAATAATAATATATAGTAAATGTACATATAATATAAAATACCAATCGACGAGTGGATAACATAAAACTAAAAGTGTGCCGGTTTAAGTAACAATATGGTTGAAGGTAATCTTCTGTATTATGTACATTTATAATAAATGTATATATAATGAAGAGTGTCTGTGGGTGGGTGGCTTTTATACAAATGTACACTTTTGTTTAGAGATTTGAAAAATTTAGCAAACTTGATGTTCAAAACAAGGGGAGGGTATCTATATGAGATTTCGAAAAACCATCCCTATCCCCATTTCTCACCCCTTAAAACAGAATAAACCTGGGCAACGCCGGCATTTCAACTACAGGGTTTTCCAATAAGAGGTGTTATTTTGAATAGCCCGCTATTTCGGTAGATGTTACTTTTGAAGCTGTCATTTTTTGACATTTGATAAGTAAAAACTACGCCATTAATAAAAATGAAATGATACACGCTTCAACATCGCATTGAAATTATTAAAATTCACTTGAGTGAATCAAATGCAAATCATCTTGAGTGATGAGGCCCATTTCCACCTCGGTTGCTTCGTCAACAAGCAAAATTGTCGCATCTGGGGCTCGGAAAACCCAAGAGTTATTGTTAAAAAGCCTCTCTATCCTCAACGTGTGACTGTTTGGTGCGGTTTATGGTCCAGCGGAGTAATTGGACCTTACTTTTTTGAAAATGAGGCTGGAGCAACAGTTACGGTGAATGGATTGCGCTATCGAGAGATGATTAATGATTTTTTATGGCTGGAATTAGATGGTATTGATCAAGTCAACGTTTACTTTCAACAAAACGGCGTTACGTGCCACACAAGCAACGAAACCATTGATCTTTTACGATTGAATATCAAAATAACACCTCTTATTGGAAAACCCTGTATGTAGTGTATAATATTGGATTTAAATAAATAAGTGTGGGTGAGTGGCTTTGTTTTTATGCATAACTACAGTATCATTACGAGATTGGTGAAATTTTGCACACTTGACCTTCAAAACAAGTGGAAGGTCACTATCTACATGATATTTCGAAAAACCATCTCCACCCCATCAAACATTTGATCACCTCACACCCCTCAAACATTTGACGTTCAAAAGGAGAGGAATGTTATTACTGCCTACACATATGATTTTGAAAAACTAGGTCAATGCTGGGGACTTAAGCTAGTCCACCAAAAGCAAAAAAAAACCGGTTTGTCATTCATAGTTTTTATCACTAAGAGATTCCATACTGAGACGAATCAGGTGTGGATTTAAAGATATTAACATTTTAAACTCTTGAGTATTTTTTCATAAAGTTTAGTTTATGAAAAAATAATTTATAAAATTTTCATTTTTCTCTGTTGTTAAAACCCGGGCAACGTTGGGGATTTCAGCTAGTACTGATATTAGAATTTACAAAGTCAGGCTGTGTTAGTTTTTGCACTCGCTGGTGAATATTCGGGGGTTTGCTCCCGGGCGTGGTACAGACGGTATCAAGCAGCGGGCTGCGGGCTTCAGGCAGAGGGTCGACACAAAGGCGGGCGGCCTTGGGCCCAGCAAGATTTCGGGAAGATTTATTGCCGTTTTTATATCTAGTTCGGCCCCAAGCAGGGGTTCAGAGTTTCTGGTGCGAGGGTGATTTATAATAATTCGTTTTGTAAGTTCATGCTGTGAAAATATAAGGAGTTATTAATAATAGCGGCGTTCTTAATATTGGGAGATGAATATTAACAAGTAAAGAGATGAAGAAGAAACGTAGGTAATTATTATCTGACTCTTATTTCGTGTTTGCCTTGTTTTGTTATTTCTCTAATTGTGGAAGCTTGAATAGTAATAATCGGCCGATTTATATAGCAAGACATATATTTGCACGAGCGCAAAAGAAACGGCTGCACGGCCATCTTTATACAAACTTTAAATTTGCATTTGAGGCCAAAATAATTGACCAAACTAAATAATATATTATTTTAAATCAAATGAAATAGGTAAATATCTAGTATGGATATGTGCTGCTTTATTTATTTGTGTTTTAAATTATAAAATGTAGGCCATTAAAGAATTCAAATAAATACAATGATATTATATACAATTATTATTATTATTATATAAATTAAAAAATATAACATCGTAAAAAAGCGATTTGTGTCAGAATTTAAAATTTATTTATGACAAATTTGTATTCCAACGTAAATCAGTCGTTTAAAAATCAAATTTAAGCTCATCAAAAGAGTTTTTTTGTAAAAACTAATATTTTTTTATTATTTTCTATTTCATTATATTTTCATACTAAAAAAAGGCAATATAATTTTTATAATAATTACCATTAAGTTTCCAAATATTTTTCCAAGCTTGCCTGTAAAATCTTGTAAAATCATTTTCTTGCCCATATTTTATAATTTGAAACAAAAATAAATTAGTACATATCCGTACAAAATTTTGCCACACCCTTTGGATTAAAAAAATGATTTTTCAGTTTGGCTGTGTATTTCAGCCAAAAATCAAAATGTAAGTTTTGTATGGAAAAGGCCGGGCAACAGTCCCCTTGACTTTGGATTACTTAATAATAGCTAGTGACTTACATATAAGATGTATGTGTTACTACTGACATAAAATTAATGGCTCAATGACGTATATATTTACAACTGTGGCATAAAGCTAGAGACTTACAACAAATATACCTACATTTAAAAAAAACATGTTTTGGGTATAGGTATATATTGGGTATATATATATATATATAAAGGTATATATTATTCTAAATCTGTCTATACTGAGGGACGAATCACATTTAAGAAATTGAATTCTGATCAAAACTTTGTAACGTAGTACCGCCAGCATAAAATTTGCTTTTCCTTTCCTAAACACGCTCATTAAAGAACATAAATATATATTATTACAATAAATACCGTAATGTCCAATTACACTCCAATTATTTTCCAATTATGTTCTAAATCCTGTATCTAAATTTCGCTAATAAACAAATATTTAATGTTAAGTGTTAATCTCAAGTGACCTACCGGGTAAGTATGGTACTGTATATTATCTCCATATATAGTAAGTAATAACATAAATCATTATAGAAATGTATTATATAGCACCTTTGAGGTGATTTTGTACAGAAACGGCGCTATACAAATCATCTAAGAATTATTATTATTATAAACAGGTAACACAGAGGTAACTAATTGCTGTGATTAATATCTGACAATTATTTTTTCAATCTTTCTTCTAAAGACAGTTCAAATAAACACGACGATTTCATACTTGAGAAAACAATCTTTACTAAGCCATTAAAACGACTATCATCTTGATGCTGAAACGGAACATACAAACAAATTTACAGACAGACGACGTAAATTTTACTAAACGTTCGAGCTAAAACAGGACCTGTCTATTGGTGTATAATAATCATTATAATATACTGGTTTCCTACCGCTGGCAGACGAAATGTGAACATTAACCTAGCGGGATCGAGGTACATTGGAATACCCTCTGGGAATTCGGCTGCCCTAGAAAGACAGAAATGAAGGTATTTATGTGGGCAAGTATAGACAGGCAAAAAACTTTATAAAAGCTTACGATTTTATAAATAATGTCGTCACATATTAATATGGTTGTAACCCATTATTGAATGTATAATTCAATCTGTATTTCGAGAAACATCACAAAGGTAGAAATAAATTAGCCAAAAATTCTCAGTTTCATTCAAAAATCATCACATCATACATTCTTAGAAAGGAAAACTGGTAATTACTAAAATTAAAACTAAAACATATTTCTAAATAAAAAAAATTAACAACCTGTTTAACAAAATTATCTACAACGTACAACGAGAACATTCACAAACGTAACACAAGGATGTGTAATCCAATCAGACGACAAAAAAGAACAAAGCCAAAATTCGAAAAATATTTTATTCTTCAAATTGTTGAAATTTTATAATATGAAAGGCTACCGGATACCATAAAAACTGTGAAAAATTAATAAATTCAAAATAAATTGTAAGTACCACATTTAGCATTATTTTGTGAACTTCTATTTACAAATAGTTTAACTAAAATAAAAAAAAATTATATCGCGAGCGATATAGGAGTTTATAATTATGAAATTGCTGTATTAAAATAAAATACAGGGTTTTCCAATAAGAGGTAATATTTTGAATAGCCCGCCATTTCGGTAGATGTTACTTTTGAAGCTGTCATTTTTGACATTTGACAATTAGAAACTACGTTAATAAAAATGGAACGATACACGCTTCAACAACGCATTGAAATTATTAAAATTCACTTGAGTGAATCAAATGCAAATCATCTTGAGTGATGAGGCCCATTTCCACCTCGGGGGCTTCGTCAAAAAGCAAAATTGTCGCATCTGGGGCACGGAAAACTCAAGAATTATTGTTCAAGAGCCTCTCTATCCTCAACGTGTGACTGTTTGGTGCGGTTTATGGTCTGGCGGAGTCATTGGACCTTACTTTTTCGAAAATGAGGGTGGAGCAACAGTTACGGTGAATGGATTGCGCTATCGAGAGATGATTAATGATTTTTTATAGCCGAAATTGGATGGTATTGATCTGGAAAACGTTTACTTTCAACAAAACGGCTCTACGTGCCACACATGCAACGAAACCATTGATCTTTTACGATTGAATATCAAAATAACACCTCTTATTGGAAAACCCTGTATTTGCCACCGTCTTCCAATTTTCTACCGATTTATAACATATTTCTATTAAATACTTCACGTTTTTGAGTTTCTAATAAAATATGTGTTGTTTTAGAAATTCGTATCAAAAACGCATAGAAACGGTAATTATGTGAAATTCCCTAGATGGAAAAACAATCGCAAAGTATGCTCCGAAAATTATGAAAAATACATTTTATTATTTTATTTAGCATATAGTATGAAAAAAATCACTTTGTATCTTTAAATGCAACTTATGTAGACATTTGTCGAGATAGTTTTGCTCTATGTTAAACGATTCGTGTTTTATTAAATCTTTTCATAATTACATTTTTTTTTAATATTCGCGCGCTTTCTTAATATCTCCCTTTAAATCTCCCCTTTTAATCTAATTTTTTTGACAAAAAATCAAATTTAACTTTATTTAAAAATAATTTTGTGTTATCTCACAAGACGTACCTACCATACCAGTCCACTGGACAAAAAATGACGAAAATAATTTAGTTCCTTTATTAGCAGTTTACGAGTGGAAGGAAGGGTTGATAACTTTCAAAATAACTCTAAATACAAAGTGTAAAAAGGTTAACATCGCGTTAATGTGAAACAATTTAAAAAGCGCTATTATTTTGACAGGCGACCCTTCTTGATTGAAAAAGCAGCTGCTGGACGGCGGCCATCTTTGAAGAGGAGAGTCGTTATAATAATTCTCGTACCACGTGACCAGATCGGCGCAGACTGCAAAAATATTCTAGATTGGCCGCGCATACGATTATAACATGGGGCTGGATTTTGAAAGGAAGAATTAGGGCTGGGCCATCAGTATTTTTCTGTCATACTTACAAACATTTTATGACAATGATTTAGAAGGCTCCCTGATTTTTTTTTTATTTTCATGTTAACGTGGGAGGCCCTGAGCGAAATTATTTTAACACATATTTTTAGGAAATTAATTTCTCTCAGAGCTAATGTCATGTTTGAGGATGCTGTGTGAGTGGTCTTTTTGAGAAGAAGAAGGAGTGAACATTGGTCTTTAAGATACCCATGTTGTAAGAGACAGAAAATATAGAGGCCGGAAAATCATTCCATAGATGAGTTGTCGTACTGAACGAGTAGTAGAAATGACCCGTTTTTATGTGACAAATTTTGGACACATTTGCCTTGCTTAAATAATAAATAATGAAAATAAAAAAGACGAAGAATTCCTCAGAGCATCCTGCGTTGAAATACCGATGGAACAAGGATATCATTGCCACAAGATGCCTAGACTTTAGATTGAAATCCATTTGGAATCAATAATGCCGCCTGTTTTGCTCAAGTCAAGGGTTTTTCAGGCATTCGAATAAAGATATTCTAAATTTTGGATAATCTGAAAAACCTGAAAAAATATTAACACAAATAAATTTTAAAAAAACTTCTGTAAAAAAAGATCTAATCCTTTAATTCAAAATGGCTTTACCACCTCCCCAATTTAATGTATATGCCTTCAATTGAACAGGGCGGACCCTTCTCACGGATGATTGACAAGACGACAGACAGGGGGCCTAATACCCGCTAGACAGCTCCACTCACTCCACTCTCCACTGTTGTAGCTGTATTCCCGTGTAGGTACACTCCATACCAGCTTATTTACATGGCTGTCTAAAACCACTAGTGACGTATCTATCTGAATACAATGGACGTGTATGTACATAGGTTTTAGCCCTTCCCACTAAAAAAATGACAGTAGATGGTTTTTTTTGGCGTAAGCAAATAACACGTTATCGGATATCTTTGATGGATTAGTTATCTTGGTTGACTGATTACCTGCATACAGTGCATTTGTCTAAAGGCGGATACTTGGTGAAAATATAATGGTACGTATACATTTGCCGAATAAACTGAAGCCCGAACCGAGCCACGAATTACGGGAAAGGATCGAAGCTACTGCAAGCGGAGTTTCACGCCATTTACGGTTTCGTAGTTTCTTTCCAATAAGTTGAGATTTAGTTCGGCAGTTAGGCTCGCGTATGTATACCTAGCATAATAGAATATTCTCATACACACCCATACTTTCGAAAGAACAATTATTTTAGACCTAAACACAAGCTTAAAAAATGATTACAAACGTCAGCTTTGATTTTACAGTTCTTTCCTATATTGTTCTTAGCTGGGGTTTAAATGACTTTACTAATAATAATTAATTAATTTATTTATTGGACAATTTGTATAGTGCCGCTTTTGTGAGATATCACCTCAGAGGCGCTTTACAGTTGGTGCAGGTATTACAAAAAAATATAAATATTACAAAAACAATGTGAAGTTAAGTTAGGTAAAGTGAAGAACAGGAACAGGTGACACGAAGATAGAAGATGGAGACTCTGCAGCAAGAATCCTAGGTAGTGAAGACCAACTGGACCAGCTGCTGTAGCGAGAGAGTCCACCGCGTCCACAGACAGTTTGTGATGTTTCATCATCCGTCCAGGTATGTGTCTGATGATAATAAAAAGCTGACACAATATCCTCACATAGAATACATAATAGGCAGCGGCTTAGCTATAATAGAGAGACAGAGCGCGTGCTAAATGGATTAGAACAAAAATGTACTAAATCAGTGGCGACGTCTGTTTCCTATCAATCTACATGTCTATTCAGTGATACTAACCACCGTCATATCGTTTCACCACAGAAAGGTTGGAAAAAATCCATTTATTATAATAAAAAACATTGACAGTTAGGTACTAAGCGGAAAAGCACGACAGCGAATTTTATTCCTCCTGTAAATCTGGGTTCGCATTTCGTACTAACAGTAATTTTCCCAACGCAATTCATTATCCCAAATGTATAAAGATATGAAGAGGTACACGACATAATGTGAAATGAATACGTAGGTACACAAAAATATTCGTTATTTTTTAATAATAGTGTACAAATCTTTTGTAACGTGTGTTTTCTGTTTTAGTTTAATAACTGCGTAAATAAATAGGTAGTTTCGTAGATCTATTTGTATTTATTTTTGGGAATAGGTAACTTTATAATAAATATAATATGAAAAAAATTAATGAATCTTGGAATCAACAAACATTGAAATGGATGACTATGTTTTGAAGACAAAATGAGAAAAAATAATAATATACCTATTTAATTATTAAATTCATAGAAAATATGTTTCATAAATCCTGCCATCTATGAATCGATAGAAAAGGTATTGTATTTTCGTTTGCTTAATTTTCTAAACGTTTTTACTTTATTGAGCACAGCCAGGGAACAAAAGAGAAACGTAATGAAAAAATTTAATAAAGATGGCGTTATATAAATTTACTACTTGAAATAAATTAGTCAATACTTAATGATTAAATATTTCTTCTAACTGATACATAGTTATTAAAATAAAAAAAAATACCAAGATTATTGGTATTGGTATTAGTGTAATTATATTATTTGAAATAAAATATTTTCGTGAAAATCGTCGCTGACTGCCATCTATGAACACGCGAATAAAACAGTGGCTACGGCGTGGTTACAGCTAGAGGAAAACTGCAGCAATACCGACATCTACCGTTTATCATGAACACTAACAAACGAAGGTTCTATTTCGTTATTGTTCAGTATTTAGTTTGAAAAGCTTCTGAAAGAGGCACCATTGGAACATGCAGAAAGATGAACTTCGAGAAATTGACGCACCATCGAAAGTATTTTTGTAACGCATAAATGTCACATGAAAAACATAAAAATATATTTTGATACAAAAACTAAGAATTTCGATAAAACTTCCCCTACAAAAAAAAATATATTTCGTAAAATTGATTATTGGTAAAATCTATGGCCTACGCACACATGTGCACGGAATTTTTTCTACTAAGAATCTCTTAAGATTGCAGGCCTTTAACTAACGAATTGATAGGTATCCTAAATTTTTTAATTTTTTAAAAATGTTTTGTACATATTATAATCAAATGCGTTGTACACATAGTCGACACCTAACACGCCTAACACCTTGGTATATTTTTCATAAAAACAGCGCTACACAAAAATACTAATCATCCGAATATATACTGGTAACAAAGGGCGTCAAAATATATTTGCGACTGGCGCCGTTTGGTTCAGGATCGGACCTGGTTGTACATATAGTTTTGTATTAGTGATTGACGAACCGATGGATGCAATCTGTTAGACATAAGTTGATAGTAGTTTGTCTAGTTTACAGTTAGTAATAAGATAGAGTATTGTAGAAATATGTTATATATTTGTATAATGCCCTTGAGGTGATCAAAATATCATTGTTGTTATTAAACTTTTAGTAAACCACGAATGTGTTTCGCGATGTCGGAACATGTGTTCATAAAAATTCAAATATTTTCGCATTTCAACATTGTTTATTATCTGGACAGATGCAGACGCATGAACACATATTCTGGTATACAAGGAATGTACTAAAAGATCAATAGGAAGATAAATAAAATATGAAAATATAATTTATAAGAATACTACAGGGCAAATATAAGATGTATAGCAAGAAAATTAATGTGTATCCAATTTATATGAATTATAGTAATGTAAATTTCACACGAAACAACTTTTTTACAAAGTGAGTATTCTTAATAAATGCTTTACAATACGTAATATGTAATTGAACTGAACCGAAAAATTCCAATAGATTTTCGTTCTGTACAGGGTGTTAAAGGACGTTCTTGACTTACTTTAGTCAGTAATTCCTGGCATTATTTGAAGTAAAAAAATTAAATTAAATAATGGTACATTTTTAGATACATTTTCAATTTTTTTTTTGTTTTTTTAGTGGCCTGTGACAACGGTTGTAAGAATAAAAAAAAACATCTGAAAAGTCATCATAGACTTAAATTTCTTTCACATTTTTTACTCCAAATAATGTCAGGAATTACTGGCTAACGTAAGTCAAGTACGCCCCTCAACACACTGTATAATTCTACATTTAAACAAAAATGATTCTTTCTTTAACCAAATAGAATATTTTTGTGGCCTGTGATGACAATTGGAAGAATTAATAAAAAAAACGATTAAAAAGTGTAAGAAATTTTTAAAAAAGCATCAAAAAAGTTATCATAGGCTGAAATTTCAATTTTAAATTTTTTACTCCAAATAATGTCAGAAATCACTGGTTAAAGTAAGATAAGTACGTCGCTTAACACCCTGTATAATTTTACATAAAACAAATTTGGTGCCTTTGTTTTAAATTTTTTTTGCGTGTTAAATATTACGGTTTTGCATTTGCTTGTTTCAATATTAGGTGTAATAAATTCATTTCTATTTTTCATGAGTTATAGTTGGTATTCGTAATAATAACATCGTTGATTCATGAAAAAGTATCCTTTTACTGTCAATCATATATATTTTAATATAATGATGTATAATTCAAATATATTAAAGTAGTGTTAGTACCATCGAGCAGGAACCTAGAAAGGAATAATGCTAAATCGTGCCGTTATAAAATGATTAATTTTCCTGAATAAAGTAAGTTATTGAACGTGCAAATATGGAAATCTGTGTCAATATCATTCCTTATTCAATATGTTTATTCTAAATCATCAAATGTTGCAATATAATATACTTATTTACAAGATAAGAAGTGAATATTTTATGAATAATATAATAAATTAACATACATTTATTTATTTGTCGGATAATCAACTCCTCTGCCATAGGTCACCTCAAGTGGTTCACTACGTTTGGAGATTTAGTAGGGGTACCCCGGTTCATCGGGTGAGGTGTGTTCAGGATGCGCCTGCCCACCAGCTGCGTGGCGTGCCAGATCGGGAGATGCTAGTTTGGGGAGACCATTTGACCTCTCCAACTGATCTCTCTTGATCCATCTCCTTGCGCCTTAGATAATTCGTGCGTAACTTCTGGACACACTGATTCCTAGATTCCTACCCATCCCTCATAAATAAAAAAAAATGTTTAAAAAAAATCATACCTTATAGTTTTTAAACACTTTCGGTGTCTCGACTAGTTATTTTTTTGCAGTAGCAAAGGAGGTCCTGAGGAAAATATTTTTCTTCAGGGCCAATGTCATCTTTGGGGATACTGTGTGGAGGGTCTTTTTTGGAAGGAGTGGAAGGTTCAGAGAAGGAAAAAAAGTATGATGGGTGGGAGGAATCTTGGGGTCAGTGGGTCCAAGAGTGACGGACGTATAAATTTATCGTATAAGGCGATTTGGTTGAGAAAGTCATGCTGGATAGATTAAATGGTCTCCCTCACCAGTCCCTCCCGATCCGGCCCGCAACGCAGTAAGTGGGCCGACGCACTCGCCGCCAAGACCTAGAAAAACCTCACCCGATGAACCCGGGCACCCTTGCTAAGTCACCAAACCTAACTATCTATGGCAGAAGTGTTGGCTATCCAATAAATGACTCCCGGAGCGACGGTATGCATACTTACCTCCCAACAGATGGATGACATCGTAGATTTTCCAAAAGACTTCAAAAAATGTATGTATTTATTTTATTTATACCCTCATTTGGGCTTTCACAAAAACTTTATTTTTATTAATTTTACTGATTTTACTCCCGTAGGGCTTTTAAATAATGGTATTATTTTAACACGATAAATAATTTAGAATATACAAGAAGTAATAAAAATAAAATACAATAAACAAAAAATACAAACATACATGAAATGAAAATTAAGGAAACTATTTTTTTTTAAGTTTCACATACAAAACAGTACAACAATAGAAAAAGGAAGGTTAAGTAGAACAAACAGAAGAAACAAAAAAAGAAAACATACATGGATATACACATAAGCACAAAGCCAATGTAGGAATGGAGAGAGAAATAAACAAGACAAAAAAATAATTACTATTTTCGTTTTGATTTGTTTTTAAAAACTATTCTTTTAAAGCCTTACTTTGAATTTTTTGTATATGCTTGCTGTTTTTATACATATAGGGAAGAGAGTTACAGAGTGTGTAGGCAATGTATTTAAAATATTTTATCCCATATTTTATAATGTGTGTTAGAAGAATGCGGATTTTATAAAATTAATTAAATTATTAAAGTATTGTGGTTGTGGATGTCTTAATTGTAAAGTAGCTTGATGTTAGTGTGAATTGATTGTTGGGTAATTTGTGGGATGGTGCTCATGATTTCATGTTTGGGAAGGACTATGATTGGAAGGATACCGAAAATTGAATAGATTTCCTTGACATGTGTGTCCCATGGAAAACGAAGAACATTTCTGAGAGCTCGGTTTTGGACCATCTGCAAATCAGCAATCAGTTTATTTGAAGCAGAGATAGGATAGCTGTGAATGTACCATGGCATAATACTCGAACACCGACGTTAGTAAATGAATGGGTAGTAATCCTTGAAGTCTAGGAGAAAGCCATATAAATAGTAGTCGATTTGAAGAAATGACTGAGGTTCTCTCTTTTTGCTATATCAAAAAGTCTGTGCAATGAATATAATTATAAAAGAGGGTTATTTAATATAAATATTACTTATGTGGAATGTGCACTGATGTGCTCATAAATATGAGGTTTTTCATATTATAAAATATCTCCTAAGCAAAAGAACTTAAAGATTTTTGATTCTACCTCCCCTCCCGCTGATGCCAAAATAACATTAGTATTCGAAATCGTGTTTTCGATGCACATATTTAATTTAAAAATACCTGTTCCACTCCTCATTTAAATATGAAGCTTCCTGACTTACGGCAACAGAGTTACGGCAGCATTGACATAAAACAACATTAGAGGCTGTTTTGCTGTAAAATACATTTCATCTCATTTTAAAAAGACTGATTTGAGAAAAAACGATTTATTGAAATTCGTTATTACGAATGGCGACGAAATTATATGAGCGTGAATTACCCGTATCTAACTACCAATATTACCCGCCCAGATTTAAACATGGACAAAATTACGTATGCGTGAATTTCCCGTACCCACCTACCAATATTACCCTGCCAGAGCTACACATGGATAAAATTACAATTGCGTGAATTACCCGTACCTATCAACAAATATTACCCTGCCAGATTTACACATGGACAAAATTACATATGCGTCAATTTCCCGTACCCACCTACCAATATTACCCTGCCAAATTTACACATGGAAGAAATTTGATGTGCGTAAATATCCTGTACCTACCTACCAATATTACCCTTCCAGATTTACACATGGACGAAATTACACACCTACTTAAATTACACCTATTGCAAATCTTTTTAAATTTGTATATATATTTTTTTCTTTTATTTTAAAAGAAAGACAAACATTCCCAGGTTACGAACAACCTGAAAATATTTGAAAATCTCCTAATACCACCACAGTAAGCTAAAAACGTTGCTTGTGTTGTGATGGAGGACTTAAACCAGCCAAGGAATTGAACACATTAAGCTTGGGTGGGACTTAGATAGGACCTACTAGGATACATACATTTCATATGGGAAAAAAACAAGGAAAGAATAAAGTTAAGAGATATTTAATCCTAATACTTAATGCCTTTGTTTTCGAATCTTAGTTATCGGGCAAGTCGTTGACTATGTGAGGGCACATTCAAAGGTTGTTTGTTAATAGAGAGAGATATCGTGTCAAATCTCAAATGATTACTTACCTTTCAGGTCTCCTCTAATGCAATATATATCAATTCGTTTAACATATTTAAATCATTGATACGCATTTAAACGCAGATTTGTGAAAGCACTGCAATGCAGTTTTAAGATCAGTTGATACATGGCCAATAAATATTCAATAATGTGGACTCCGCAGGAACACTGTGCTTGTCTGGCGCACCAAGTGGAGGGACCAACTTACAGTCATGTGGCAATTTATATATATTGTATTTATATATGTGGCTTCAATATAATATAACAAAAATATCTAAGTACATGGATGTATCGGAGACTGTTCATTTTATTAGATTTTTGAAGTCGAATTCTCAATCAAAAGTTGATGAAGATATATGCGTGTGAAAATTAATTTCATAAAGTTACGCAGATTTATTTATTTTATTTATTTATTGGACAATTTGTATAGCGCCGCTTTTGTGAGATGTCACCTCAGGGGCGCTTTACAGTTGATGCAGGTATTTCAAAAAATATAAATATTACAAAAATAAAGTAAAGCTAAGTTAAGTAAAATGAAGTACAGGAACAGGTGACACGAAGATAGAAGATGGAGACTCTGCGGCAAGAATCCTAGGTGGTGAAGTAACTGGACCAGCTGCTGCAGGGAGAGAGTCCACCGCGTCCACCAACAGTGCCAGCACGAGGTTCGTCATCCGTCTAGGTATGTGTCTTCCGCTAATAAAGCGCTGACACAATATCCTCTCACAGATACCAGACCTTGGCAGCACCGCTGTGATCCACAAATATCCACAAACAAGGACTTATATAATAGTGGGAGAGTTAAGGGGGTTCAAACAACCCCCCCCCCCCCCCCCCTCCCCATCGGCCTCAGAATTGCTTAAGAAAAAAGAGAGTAGTACCTACTCCTGGAAAATACAAAAATAATCATCTATGTTTTCTTTTAAATTTTGGATGGGAAACACGGGGAAAAATGAGTACTGCTAATTAATTAAGAATCTGTACAAATTATTCAAAATTTTGTTCATATCCAAATATCTTTTTGAATTTCATTTGATCAAAAACTTTTTCACTTCGACAAAACTACTATATCTTAAATAGTATATCTTCCCAATTCATTTGAGGTTTCCGGGAATGTGAACACTACTGTAAAGGCTTGCACATTGCACGTATTGAATAATATCATGTTGTTGGAACATTTTGCCTTCACTTAGGTCGGTTTTACTATACATGCAACGTATCATGAGCCTACCATAACTAGTGAAGGCATTCCCTATCTAAGGAAATATATTTGAACGGTTAAATAAAATAATTAAGAGAATCGGCAGATAATTTGCGATAGGGATCTTACAATGTCCCGTGGTTAAATAATAATAATAATACGTGGACGATTTGTACCGCGCCGTTTTTGTGTAAAACTACCCCTTATGTGTTATTAAAACATATAATAATATCTAATTATTGAAGACAATATTAACGATTTCTAAACGAAAATCTTAGAAATCGCTAATATTGTCTTCAATAATTAAATATTACAATTTGAGGTATTACTCAATAAAGTTATTCCGAAAAATAAATATAATAATATCCTTCAATCCTATAATCCTCCATCTTATTACTTATTATATACTATAAAGACAAAAATATTACAACTTATGGCTAACAGATTGTATCACCGATTTGTCGATCACTAATACAAAACTATATGTACAATGCATTTGACGACTGAACGTGATGCTGCTTTAGAATATATATATATATATATTATGTACAAGCAAATAGTATAAAGGACCATACCCGCCAGGTCGCTTAAGATTAACAATATTTATTGTTTATTAGATACAATTCCGCGGACATAGTTGGAAACACATGACAGGAAGGAAAAATTTTGAAATCCGAAAGAACTGGAATCGCAGTTTACGAAAACGATGTTAATTTTAAGGCGAAGGATAATTTATTTTCCTTAAGTAGAACCAGAATTACTAACTGATTACTTACCCTTTACTATATATAAGATAACTTACACCGTTTCAATTTCAGTTCTGCTTAGGGTTTATCACCAGGGCAATAGATATCTACTGATTGAGCCATTCTTAGTTTGCAAACAGAAAATATTTCTAGAAAAACCTACGATAAGGTTCACAGTTCGAGAGTGCTTCTCCATACCGACAGGGTAATTGTTTGGTTTCGGTTGCCTCCTTATTGTGCCTTTTTAAAATATCTGCTCAGAAGATTCTCATTTCTGAGCACAAACTGCCTCCTGTTATATATTATGTTTTAGTTTTAATGTTCTTGTTTAGTCCTGTCCTGCTGTTATTTATTTTTTCATTACTTTGTATAAACAGTATATTTAGTGTTATAATATTAGATCTGTGTTGGGTAAGACATTGTAGGAATAATTTTAAGAACATGACCACTAATAATAAATTACCCTTTTTCAGTTTGTTATAGTAAAGCGCACTTGAAGTGAAATGACACTAAACTGCGCTATATAAATGCCTTGTTATTATTATTATTATAAGAAGACGAGAATAGGTAAATATTTAAAATCGGCTGTAAGGTAAAAGTGCTGAGATTGCTGAAGTTTATGAGAGGTAGGTACTAAATTCACCAGTACTCCAATATGTTCTTGACACGTTTATTAATTAATTTGAAATTTACGTGGCACATTTTGAGAGCCAGTAAAAATTCCCATACATACACAACAGAGCGGCTCGAACCAAGCACTGTGCAGTGAGCCCTGAGCTCTGAGCAGTCGACACAGTGTTTGATAGAAAGGAAGGCAGAGGATGATTGATGCCCCAGCCGACACCAAAGCAGAACTCAGGTAATGTCTCAATCCACTGCTGCAAGGTACAGGTACGTGGTATAAGGTAGTTCCCTCGCCGCGTCCAGTGTCCAATGTCCACCAGTCTGCGAATAACATTAAATGACCGCCACTGCAAAACAAAGCCTGACGTTTTATTGTTCCTTGTAGAGTCATAACTCCGGAATTCGCGTTTTGATCTATGAGCGCAACTTCAGCTTGTACATGATCTGGTTTGGTGAAGTTTAAAATTGCGATGGAGAACGAAAAAGGCAAAGCATTCGATTCCGTCGAGAAATGTATTAGTGCAGGTTTAATTATTATATCGAAATATGTAAAACTCTAAATGCTAAAAGGGGATATAGAATTTCACACGTTCATCGATATACTCGTACAATACTTGATCGATGATAACAATGTAAGCGCCAACATGAAAGCCTAAAGATTTATAAAAATCAAAATCGTAGAAATATGAAACATTACATATCTAAAGTGTCTGGTTTGAGGCATGTTTTTGCATTAAATGTTTTCTTCTCTTTTTACTTTTAAAAGCTTGTCTTACATTATCAAAGAGTTTATGAACGAATTTGTTGGTCGTTGATTTCAAAAGTTGTCTATTTACACGACTAGTCTTTCGGCAGAATCGTAAGGATGAAATTAGCAGTAAAAAATCGTTGGATGCCGCTTGTTTTAATTCATGCAAAAAAGAGTTCAGACACAAATATCAAAATTTTATCCAATCATGTTCTAAAGACCTTAATTTGTTACATTATACAATAAAATCATATCCGAAACAGATTCGCAATTAGATGATTTTACACTTGAAAGTATTTTTATAGGTCTGATACTTTATTTTTTTGTAGGCTTAAAAAAATGCTCGGTTGTTTCCAAGGCCAAGATGTGTTATACTCGCAGTATTTAATTAAAATATTTATATTAATTCTAAGCTATCAAATTTTAAAATCCAAAAATATAATGTGATTTTGAATGATTTTGCATTACTTCGCATTTCATCGCCTGAAGCGATGAGAAAGAAAATGTTCCGAGAGATTGCGAAAATTTACTTGCATATTGTATTCAGGGGTTTTGATAGAAGGCCAATGTAGTCGGATTGTTTATAGTCGAAGTTTATTCGTTTAATCTTAGTATTATAACCTCGACTGAAGAAAGCTGAAATTTATATTGTATATTTCTACTGCATTTGGCCGACAATAGCTGATGAACGAAATACTTATAGATATTTCATTTAAAGCGCACTTAAAGAATCCCCTTCTAATCGTTCTTTTAATTACCCCCCACTTACCGATTAAGTAGGTACGTTTCACAGATAAATCAATGAAGAATTTCTTGTATGCAGTCGAGATGAAGTCATTAATCTTAATCCTATTACGAAACTAAAAATAAAGTTTAATAGTATTTCTAAGTCCCTCCGCTCGGTTCGGAATGCTGTCATCGCGTAGAATATTGATAAGTTTGAATGATAATTAATTAACTGAGATTTCAAAGAGATGCTGCGTTAGCGGTGTGAATGGATAAAGGTATTCTTGCACTAGCTATCAATGCTTCACGTGAAATAAAGGAAGCGACTCTTGTCTCAGGAACTCGTGTGCCGCGAAGGTATTAGTAATTTTCTCAGATTATGAACGCATTATGGGGCTTCTGATGAACTCTACATATCGAATTTAATACAACACATCTTTATATCTAGATACATTTTAATACTAGTATTTAGTGTAAATAAGCTCGTAAACATGATTTGACATTTTCACGGTAAAAAGTACCATACTGATTTATTTTTGGGGTATTATGCCATGCTCTCTCTGATTAACACTTTCCTTTATTCTGATTCTTTATTTATTTTTCGTTGTGTTTATCTATAAACATATTATGTCTATTATCAACTCTTTCCGGGCGAATCCCGCGCACTGCGCGGCAACTATATTTAGTTAGAATGATCGCAACCCCGCGCGCGGCGCGGGACAGTGTCCAGCCTGTATGTATAAATTTTATGAGAAATCACGAGTACATTATCCCTTTATTATGATTATACCAGGTCTGCGAAATCCTCGGAAATGCAAATTACCCAACTTTAATTACACATTTATTTGAAATTACACGTTGAACAAAAATATGTTACAGCAAATGAGTAAGTTACGTTTATTTATTTATGTTTTTTTTTATAAGATACTAAATTACAAAATAATAACAATGTATTTATAATGTATTATTCCCAGTGGGTTTACAAAACTCATTTCGGGAAAGACAACATTAGATTAAAGACAAGACAACATAAATAAAAGAAGCAGAAGTTATTTTGGAGTTCTAAAGAAAAAAATGTGTCGCTCATTAATAAAACTGCTGAGGAAATAGCTGTTAAGAGCTTTTGCCAATGTTGTTTTGTTCGTTGCTGGAAGTTTTAGATTACTAGGTTTTTAAGTTTTAGATTGTGGAAAAATATTACGACTAAACTAACGACAAATGTAGAATATTTATAGTCCCCAAAGGCTTAAAATAATAATTTTATATGTATACTTAATATATTATGTATATATGTATGTATACAGAAAAATAGTAGAGTATTCCTAATTCATTAAGAATTTCTTCAAATTATTGATAATTCGGTTAAAAACGGGATTGCAGGTCGTTTCCTGATACAATTTTAGTAAATTCCTAATACATCGGAACATGTGTTCAAGCAAATGCATTTGCCTTGATAATATATAATGACAAAATTCGAAAATATTAGGATTTTTATGAAATTTACTAAAAAAATATTTTTTTGTTCATTCTTTAAAGGCCTGCAATTCCGTTTTTAAGGGAATACGAATAATTTAAAGAGATTCTGTATAAATTAGCAATGTTATTTTTCTCCAGTTTGCAGATCCCGCGTGGAAGCTTTCAGAAGGTTGACATTGCGGTGAAAACGTAACAAACATCAGGTTTGTTCTAAAAAATATTTATGATCCATCAATCCTCTGTACAAAAGCTTGAAATTTGAGAGTTAATATTGTCAAAATTACTCATGATAAAATCGTGCTTTAAAGAAATGTAAAAAGTCAAGTATTTTCATTAATAAATACTAAGTGTAATTTTTGGCTGCAGGATTAAACACCACCTTCAGATTGCATTGTAGAAGTACTGATCCTGTAAACTGTCGGTTAATTTTAATCTCGCCTAGCCACTATAATGCTAATCTCCAGCCTGCGTACAAAACGCCGCTAATATAAAAGCCACGTCCGTATTCCATATCCATTAGGCAACTGACGCCCTCGCAGCCTCAGTCATTAGTCATCTTGTCATCTTATTGTGAGAGGCGCGAATACCTGGACCAAGCCGCTGCAAGCCGCATTGTCTCAGCGGCTCAAGCAAGTGATGCTGTTTTATGTAGATACAAGGTGTGCCTGTCCTTTGACGACCTTACTCAATATCTACAGGCTTCTCAATCTACAAGAAAAACAGAAGAAACCTGTGTCACTCTTGAGTATAAGAACATAACCAAGCGGCTCCAACGTCAGACACAGGCTTGCACACCTTTGACGACATTACTCAATATCGCGATACTCCTCATTCTTCAGAAAACAAGAATTAACATAGGCACACTTGAAAAAATGTAGTGTCATGTAAATTTTCTTAGAAGCACGAGCATTGCCGTATTATACAGATACAAGGTGTGCTTATCGTTTGACGACCTAGCTCAATATCCACAGGCTTCTAATCTACAGGAAAAATAGAACAAACCTGTATCACTCTTGAATATACAGATATGGCAGCTCCAACGACAGACATAGGCTTGCACACCAGAATCCTCCAGGCCCACGCAATGCGCATTGTCTCAGTGGCTCAAGTATTGCTGTAATACATAGATATAAGATGTGCCTGTTCTTTGACGACCTTACTTAATACATACAGGCTTTTTAATATACAGGGAAAAACCAGAACAAATCCGGATACTCTTTAGTATACAAAAATAAGCTAAACAGCGTCAACGATAGACACAGGCTTGCACACCTGAACTATCTAGGACCATGCAATGAGCAAGGTGTGCCTGTCTTTTTACCGTCTTTACTCAAGATCAAGATACGAGTACTTCAGAGAAAACGGTGTTCAAATTATTATTAATATAAGCTAAGTAGCGTCAACAACAGACGTAGGCTTGCACATCTGAACTCTCCGGGCCCATACAACACACGTTATAATGATTATAGCGCCGTTATTTATATAGCGCCGTTTTCGTGAGAAAATCACCTCAAGGGCGCTTAACAACTTAATTTATGCATTGATCACTTAGACTTAATTACTTTTGGTTTATAACTAAGTTTCATAGATAGAGAGAGACTGTCGCCTTTGCCAACCTTATCCAATTTTGTGTAATTTTCACTTTTCGGAAAAAAGAACAAACACAGGTACACGAAAATATAATCATAAAATTGTGAAAATAAATAGTGTCAGTTATATTTTCTTAGTAGCAAATTGTATTATTGCTGACAGTATGTAAATACAAGGTGTGTCTATCTTTTAATGACCGTACTCTATATTTTAAGGCTTCCAATCTTAAGAAAATCCAGATGATTTGATTTTTGCAAAAACAAAAATTAAAAGGCTTCCCAATCTAAAAAAACAAACCACAAATATATATCAGGCAGTCGTTACTGCCAATTTATTAAGAATCTCTTCAAATTATTGGTAATCCGGTCAAAAATGGGATAATAAGCCATTTTCTGATAAACTTTTAGTGGATTTCTAATATATCGGAACACGTGTTCAGAAACCTGCATTTGCCTTGATATTGCGAAATTATTAGGGTTTTTATGAACACGTTTTCCAACATAGTGATAATATATTCACATTTCACTAAAAGTTTATCAGAAAACGTATTCTTAATAAATTAGCAATACTAATTTTTCTGCATGTAAATACAGTTGAACTCTCTTGGTCCGAGTCAGGTGTATTGACATCGGCATAAATATTTAGTTTGTAGACATTAAGTGTGCCCGTCCTCTGACAACCTTGCAAAATTATCAGGATTACCCGAACAAAACGTAAGTACCTACAACATACACTATTGACTGCTCGTAGGTATAAAATTACAAGATACATTGTCTTTTTGGCATAAGTATTCATTTCTGTACTGTCAACACTTTCCTTTCTTCTGATTCTTTATTTATTTTTCGTTGATTTTTTATACAAATATGTTATGTCTGTTATTAACTCTTTCCGGGCGAATCCCGCGCACTGAGCGGCAACTATATTTAGTCAGAAAGATCGTAACCCCGTGCACTGCGCGGGACAGTGTCCAGCTTATTTGAATAAATTTTATGAGAAATCGGGAGTACATTATCCCTTCATTATGATTATACCATGTGTGCGAAATTCTCGTGAATTTTAATGACACATTTATTCGAAAATACGTACTGTCCTTCGATGTTTTGACTCGAAAACAGAACAAACCTGAGCACTTTTGAAAATAAGCCGTGCATAATAGACATGCCCAATACGCCTGGTGCATTAGTATAGTATGACGGAACTCATCAGAAAAAAATTATATCTTAATAGTTGGTAACAACGGACATTATAGGATCTATCATAATCGGTGGTTACGTACCGAGATCGACCCGTGAAAATAATCTCCATTATGAATGATTTTGTAGAGAGAGAACGACATGATTTAAAAAAACCTCACACTGAAAAAGTATTAAGGCGATGCCATACGTAGTAATGCAAAATCATGTGTTTTTGGTTTGAAAATTTGGTCGCCTAGAAATGTTTCAGATGCTTTAATTAAATACTGCAAGTAGAATACATTTTGGTGTTGAAATAATCGAGTATTTTTTAGATAAGTTTTTTTATAAGCCCAGAAAAAAATTATGTATAAGGCCCATGAAAACTGCTTTAAAGTTCAAAATCTCCTACTTACGAACCCATTTTCGGTTATGATTTTATTGTATAATGTAGCAAATTAAGTTATTTATAAAATGATCGAAAAAAATTAAATATTAATGCCTTTTTGGCCATGTTTTTTTCTTGCATAAATCAAAACAGGCGGATTGTGTTAAGCGGGAATTTAAACCTATCGCCATCTACGTAAGGGTTGTTATTGATAACGGCTCAATTTAAAATATTACACGACCTAGTACATCGCCTTAAAACATATTTTAGAAATTATTATTCACGGTCATAAGTAGCTAACTGATTTTTTTAAAGTTTACCATGTCATGTAAATTATACCTAAATGGAAACATAGTTTCAGTCTGAACACAGCCAGTTGTGTGCTATAAAACTTACCTTACTATCAGAGTAGTATGCATTTTTTAATTGAAAATGTACAACTTTACACGGAACAATAATTATATTCTATTTAAAATATAATTAATTGAAAAAATGCATTTTTATCAAACAAAGTAATTTAGCGTTTGCTGCATTCCACACTGCTTACATCAGTGAAGAAATCCATCGTACCACACGGAGAAAAAGGATCCTTTAAAAAAAATTGTTTTTCTGAATATATCGAGAACACGTGTTCTTTTCCTAATAAATATCATGAAGGAATTGGACAGTATCAGTACGTCAATATCAATATCAATATTTGCATGAACAGATGTTCCGCCGTCCTCATAAAACATTCGCTTTTAACTAATACTTTGTTAGGAAGGCTGCAATTAACGAATACGATAAAGGCCTACAGTTCCGTTTATAACAGGAAAACGAATAATTTTACCAGATTTTGAATACATTAACAGTATTTCACATCAGTAAGTTTTCTGTGTTGTGTTGTGTTTGCGGAAAAATGGGTTTCATAAAATCATCTCAATCGTGTATGTAAAATATGTACATATTGCCGGAACTTCTAAATTTGTTTTCAAACCTTTTCAGATTATCATTGTGATATTTACAGTTAGTTGATTTTCATGTAAAACCTTAAATTATTTAAATAGACCGGAAAATGCAGACTAGCTTGGGTTTGACGTACAGTAAGAGGGAATTTGTTGACCACAGCAATTTTTTAATATGTAGAATCTTAGTTTCTTTAACCTTCATTCCATAGTAAAATCTATGTTTCTGTAACCTACATACGACAGTAGAATCTTAGTTTCTGTAACCTACATACCATAATAATAATAATTGGATAATTTGTAGAGCGCCGTTTTTGTGAAAAATCAACTCAAGGGCGCTGTACAATTTATTTCCTAGGATGTACATTTGTTATTTAGACCAACTGTGCCAACACGAGGTTCGTCATCCGTTCAGGTATGTGTCTGCCGCCAATATAGCGCTGACATGTGTCTGCTGCCAATAAAGAGCGCTGACACAACATCCTCACATAGATAACAAACCTTGGCAGCACCGCTGTGACGTTCGACGAAGACAGAAGATGGAGACTCTGCTGCAAGAATCCTAGGTAGCGAAGGAACTGTACCAGCTGCTGCAGCGAGAGAGACTACCCCGTCCACCAACTGTGCCAGCACGAGGTTCGTCATCCGTTCAGGTATGTGTCCGCTGCTAATATAGCGCTGACATGTGTCTGCTGCCAATAAAGAGCGCTGACACAATATCCTCACATAGATAACAGACCTTGGCAGCACCGCTGTGACGCTCGACGAAGATAGAAGATGGAGACTCTGCTGCAAGAATCCTAGGTGGCGAAGGAACTGTACCAGCTGCTGCAGCGAGAGAGACCACCGCGTCCACCAACAGTGCCAGCACGAGGTTATCAGGTTATCATAGTAAAATCTTAGTTTATGTAACCTACATATCATAGTAGAATCTTAGTTTCTGAAACCTACATACCATAGTAGAATCTTAGTTTCTGTAACCTACATACCATAGTAGTTCTGAGAATAATAGACCTAGCTTCTAAAAGTCTGTTTCTAATTTTCTCTTATTTAATAAACCAAAACAAAAATTTCCTCTGAAATCATAAGATTTGTTAGTAGATACTTAAATACCTATCTACTTAATTACAAACCAGATGTTAAGAAGCATTTTTTTATTAAGAAGCAAATAAGGAATTATACAATTTGTCCAAATAAGGCTGTCCGCAAACGAGAGACTTTAGTTGCGGGCATAAAAATCCATCAATGGAGGTGCTCACACGACTCTTTAGTTGGCAGATTTTTTTGAATTTGTATGAATATTGGAATGGTTTCCATCCGTAGCCGCCACTAAAGTCTCTCGTCTGTGGGCGGCCTAAACGTCACTATCTTAATGACTTTCCCTAAAAATGTGTGATTTTTATACTTTTGATTATAAAGGATCAAAAATCGCACATTACGAAACGGTTCCAACTGGTTACAACGTCATTATAACAAAGAAAACGCCAAATTTCTGGTGAGACGGCTGTCACTAACTTCTCCCGGCGTGCCGTCAACGCCGCTGAATTCACTAATGAAAACGATCACGTCGTTTTGTCGACAAATCGAAAATGGAACATTTATTCGTAAATTTAAAAATACCTACATTACCGTAATTAATTATTCATTTAAAAAAAAAAACAGTGAAATTTCCCTATTCTTTTTTCAAACTTTCTTCGGTCAGGCAAGTACCACAATATTGAAAAAATGCCAATAATAAACAAGACGATAAATGAAGAAAAAATAACCTTTACTGACCAAAACGGAATCGTAACAGAATCGGAAGTCAAGTTATAGCTCAGTCAAATAAACATAACAGGACTTCGCCGAGCATAGCTCAGTCGAATAAATAAGATTTTTTGACAATGTTGCAATGGGAATTTTTTATAGCCTTTTGAAATTGTGTTTCCAAGATAAACTGAAATCTAAACAACAGTAATTCGTTATTTAATTAATACGTTTTACTTAGAAAAACGAACTGTTTTAGGAAAGTATTTTTCCATACATAAGCAATGTGTGATTATTGAATATAGGACATTGACAGAGAAAAGTCATTCACTCTTCGGCGATCCACATTCTCATGTCGCGTTGTAAATGTAAATAAATCATGCATATTTTTATCTGCCTTCCCCTCCCGTCAGCGCGTATTTACGTCCATATTGTGTGATACATCATTGTTTCTCTGAACAAAGTGTGGAAAACTTTGGTTGGATAAAGCAAAGGGGAAGCTGCGGGTGTGTGACATTGTTCCCAGCTTCTCTTTGCGATTCCATTCATTAATCATTTTTCAATACTATCAAAGTCTCTCCTTCCACCTAGCTGACAGCGGAACCTTTATTCCAGGGGTCAATAACCAGGCACATGTTATATTTTACTGCTCCAGATTGAATTAGGCTGTATTAGAAATAAGGAAATTATTGTTCACTTGTTGGGCTAACTCAGGTTTGTTGAGATGAGGAAATTATTGTCATTTACGTTATTGGCTGACTTAAGTTTGTCGAAAAAAGGGAAATATTGTTCACTTGTTTTAGGGGCTAACTGAAGTTCGTTGAATGATGAAATTATTGTCACTTGTGTTATTTTCTTTATTAATTCACCTCACTTCTTCATTAATTAGGTAAGGATATCGGCAAAGGGTTTGAGTTCTAGATATCTACATTTTTTATTCCAAATATACTTCAAGTACTTCTTTAATCTCTTTCGATTTCAAGCTGATACACCTGTATCCAGGCATTCATTAATACAGTATGAAAGAAATTATTAAATTTATTGACTAGACGGGTTGAGAACTCCTGGTCTCCCCAAAAGCTTTTTATTCAATATAACCGGCTAAACATGGAACAAACGACTTTTGGATTAATTGATTCAACAAACAGCGGTTTTTGGCATCATCCCGCTTCGCTGAGGAAAGAGATGCGGATTCGATAAATGTGTTATTTATCGTTTTAACCTTTGTGGAAAGATGACAACAGTTTCCACTAAAAATAAGTCAGACAAAACATTCAACCAGAAAAAGCTCATAACGGTCAGTACACAGTTTATGAAAGATTTTTCGGAAGCTTCAATTCTTCAATTCAAATACTACGACCAGTGTTTTAAGGCTTGCACAGAGAACAATTACTGATATATAATATTGCAAATTTATTAAAAAACGGGATTGCAGACCGTTAACGAAAGAGTTGATAGGTTTACGAATAAACTAATAACCTAATAAAGCACGAATGGGTTATTGTGATATCGGAACACGTGTTCATAAAAATTCTAATATTTTGCATTTCGTCATAGTATATTATCAGGACAAACGCTTTATGAACCCTTTAATTATTAGGAGACCAAATTTGTCCCCAAACATCATACGAATTTGGGTTCCTGATATTTAAAGGGTTAGGTACTAAAAGTTTATTGGGTACCGGCCTTTAAAACTTAAGGACTCCGGTTTTTAACAGAATTTTAATAAATCAGCAATACTCATTTTTTCAGTGTGATATCATTATCGTGATTATTTAAAAGTTATTATGTTGTGTTCTTTAGCCAACGTTTCGGACAGCTTTGCAGTGTTCATCACTGGGGTAGCTGTGTATATTGTGGTGTAAGTGTGTGTTTATATATGTAGAAGTGACTCCATGTTGCAAGCGTTCATCCTATAATTGTTGTTTTCTGCGTTTAGTTATGGTGTAACCGTCCAATACAGGATACCAAGAATTTTTCTTAATACTTGCCCCATTGCCGTCGTTGTTTTAAATTAACGTAATGATTTTTTTAAATTTAATATATTGCGATTTGGTGAAAAATGTTTTTTGTCAATATTAATAGATCCATCTCGACTAGCAAGCTGGAGGTTCCGGGTTCAAATTCCAGCGTGAGTTATTTCAGAAATTACTAAGTTAAAATAATTTATAGTATATTTGCGACACGTTCCAGAGTAGAAGATACTCTTAGTATCCCCCTGGTGTAAGACTATCATTCAGAATTGACTTTGAAACGGCTTTGACGGTTGGGACTCGTGTGCGGAGTCACATAAAAAATCAAATCGGTCCATTGTCTTAAATGTTTCATTTTGGGTAATTTCAAGATTGAAATTTCACACCGTCTCTTTATTGCAAAAAGCTTTTTACTTTCATCAATATTTTGTTTTAAAAAGTCTTATATTTTTTCATGATCATCATATCATATCATATTCATGATCATCATAATCAACATCATTTCATGATGTTGATTACTAAAGTGTATCTTGTTTTTTATTTCTCAGAAATGTGGAAATCCAATAAAATTTAGTACTCATTGTCTATTTAATTTTGTGGTTTTATGTTTTTGAAATAATAAGTAATGTTTTGTCATTGTTTTTTAATATTTAATTTAAAGTATTTCAATCACTTTAAGTTACTTACACGATAATAATTTATTTATAATAATAATAGTAATACAATACACTGTATTCATACTTTTACAATACATGGAATGAATAGTACAATCAATCTATCAAACTCTTAATCGATAACTAGTCAAATCTTACATCCACAGAATCTGATGTCAATGTCGTAGTTGGTAGTAGGTACAGCTCTACAATAATTATCAGAGAATTGATCCTTCCAAAGCGATCAAGGACTATATTATTAAATGACGCACCTTACATTCAGATATTGAATATGTGCAACAATTTAATACATTACAAAAAAAAATCTGAAAAATTACATAGAATATTTTTTTGAAAATTTTGTATTATTTTCACAGATCTAAGTTTGGTTAACCTACTTAAGTAGGTGTTAATGAGTTAGAATTACTCTTGTAAATTAAAACGATAATGTGTAGATCATTTTATGGGTTTTTCTACAATTTTGTAAATACATTCTAGTTATAATTAAAATCACAAAAATTCGTCGAAAAAACACAGAATATTTGTTGTAATTTTTATAAAATGCCTCGAGAAATTTGTTATTTTTTTACATTAACTCCACACAGGAAGCCCTGAGGAAAATGATTTCCTTTAGGACCGATGTCATCTTTTGGGATGCTGTGTGGGGCGGCATCTAGAGAAGAGGAAGGAGTGAACATGGGTCTTAAAGAGACCCATGTTGTAATTGTTTCACAGCCACGGCAAATTATTCCACAGCCGAGCTGTTTAACTCAAGAACGAGTCGTAAAAGCTGGCCGTTCTCATGTGAAAAATGTCAACCGTGTACATATGTTGGGCGCGCTTTGGCGTGTTTCTCGACTATGCACCGGTGCCGAAGTCATCAATGACTCTAGTTCCTCGGAGCTTCTTCCATTGTAATACCGGTAGAACAAAGACAGCATACCTACGTTACGCTTGTGCTCTGAAGATTGCAATCCGTTTATCAAGATATGGGAATTTATCAAACGCTTTTGCACAGAATCAAGGGTTTTTTCAGGTATTTTCGGGCTCCAGTCCAGAGGTGGCTGCCAAATTCAACAGTGGGGCGCACTTAAATGAAACTGATCAGACTCTAAAAAATCTACACTTTATTATTCGAAATCTTCGAATCATTTGAAATTTGATAATGAAAAATGACGTAAGAGGAACATATTTTTTAATCTTTCATTCAACCTATTTCTTATAAGACACGCAATAAAAATTTAACATACTTTCTTTTGCTTTTTCGCAACATTTAATTTGCAAGTATTCTTGCTGGCAATACGTAACAAAATTCATATGAAAAATTGAATATGTATTTACATCTGTAATTCGAAGCCCTTTAAAAGTAAATAAATTCATCCCAAACAAGCTATGCGATGATACACCGCCATCTATATTAATATAAGCCACGCTGTTTTCGGACTTCTTGCACTGGGTTTAGCAGAGTTAGTACTAAACTAAATAAAGATGGCGGTGGATGGCATGATCACAAAATGTATTTTCAACTAAATTCACTGAAATCTGGTAGTGTGATATACTATAAAAGCATTTAAAAATATTAAAAGTTTGGTTTAAAGATTCAAAATTCAGTTTAGAGTAAATTTTAACATAATTAAGTACCACATTAATAAGTACTTTCATATAATATCTTTAATTTATTAATACAACATGGCAAATTTTGTTTTATTTAATGCCTAAATAAATTCAGGGTATCTTAAACAATGAAACATATTTAAAAAAAACATGCATACGATGTGGAACCAACAAATGGAATATATTTTAAATGTGTGCTTTTTGTGTTTTTTTTTTATTAGAGAAATTAGAAATTTAATCACATTATTTTGTGAAAATTCGCAAATATAAGATTCCCTGTACATTCCGAATTTGTTATTTTTCTTTGATTACATTCAAATATTCATATTTTGCTTCTTAATTTAATTTATATTTTGTTTGTGTTTTGTTGCGAGACAAGCTTTTGTTTGTGATTTGTGGCGAGACACGCCTTGGTTTGTGTTTTGTTGCGAGACACGCTTTTGTTTGTGTTTTCCGGAAATAGTTCAATATAAACATAAAATTTTCCCGAATTCAACAAAAGCATAATGTACTTAGAAATAAAAAATTTTGCCATGTGTATGCTTAAACGTGTACTGGTATAAACACGTGAACATTATCACAAAACCCAAAGAAAAAAAACAAGAATAACATTCACAACACTTGAAAACAAAACAAAGATGCCAAAACTGTAACACTTGTTTTAAAATAATAAAATATTCAGAAAAAAATAACGAATTGAGCACGGGTTTTACATTAGTTATACATACATAACAATACATTTAATTTATTTTATTACAATTACACACTTCACTCGATTCAAATGTTTATTTTTTCTGTATTAGCATTTGAAGTTTAAAATGTTGTTGAATTTACGTATGAGTTTACGTAAAACACAATATGAATACTGGTTAGAATGATGTCAATTTAAAAGTTCGTACTTTTAAAAATTGTAAAGAAAATTTTTACTCGTAATTAAAATCACAAGATAAATTATCGCTTTCATTAAAACTTTGGAACAATAATTATTTAAATATACACTTAAAAATTATTAAATTAAATATTTATGTTTGTTTGACATAGGTACACACTATGTTCGGAAAATAACGTGACTATTAAAATTTACATTAAAACTTTCACTAACCTAGCAAATATACAGATTAAAGTACAGGGTGGCTAAACGATAATAATACACATTTTGGATACATTGTATCAAAGTCCGTTAATTCACTAAGGGTGAAATTTTTCGGACAGCGGATAACAGATCTAGCACTTGTTGAAAGCTCGGAAATCGAACAGTTAGTTACTTTGGTTTCTTATATTAACTTTGTTTCCAATCTAACAACGAAACCACCAAACATCACTGAAAGGTTATTGCTGGTGGCATCTTAAAATCTGTTGATTTTGGTTTTAATATAACCAATAAAACGTTTAAAAGCCTTGTTTAAATTTAGAAAGCTTTGTGAACGGTTTAAAACAAACAGGTTCAACAGAAAGATGAAGCTTTCTTCTAATTCCATATCGTGATTCATGGTTTGAGTTGCAGATAGAGAGACCCAACACTTTATTCAAAATGTAAAAATTTATTTCCTCATCATCCACTTGTGTCGTATTTTTACACAAGTGGAAGTTGAGTTCTTACTTGAGCATAATCGTGAAAGCCTATGATGTACGGCCTATAAGAAACCAAAGAAAACTATCTAACTAACATAGTTGTTAGGGTTCGTTTTTCGATCCTTCAACTTAATTTCCGGACGGTGGCAAATGGAGTCTCCAGTCCAGATTTGGCTCAATAAATCTGTTATCCACTATTCGAAAAATTCCACTGATCCTATGCGGAGAGATGGGCGAATTGGCTGGGGTGCAGGTCAAACTGGTAGGGGTGACCGTACGGGTTCATGTGGTAGGGAACTATGTTCATCGATGCCATCTTGTGTTCCTTCTTCCACTTCATCCTCCGGTTCTGGAACCAGATCTTGATCTGCCTCTCCGTGAGACAGAGGGCGTGTGCTATCTCTATCCTACGCCTGCGCGTCAGGTAGCGGTTGAAGTGGAACTCCTTCTCCAGTTCCAGGGTCTGGTAGCGGGTGTAGGAGGTCCTCTGCCGTTTGGTCTCGCCGTTTGCATTCACAGTGCCTGGGAAAGAAAATAAAGATTAGTATTGATATTGTTTATTGTCATATCGAGCTAATCTAATTCAACATAGGAAAAAAATCGGATATAATATATGGTAGAGATTGGCTTAAATATTTCATTTTTTAAACGTTAAATTTTGGTCTTGCTTTTAACTTGAGCAGGTAGGCTTGTGCTACAAGGTAAGAAAATTCGTTCCGACAAATGTGTTTGTTATGTACCAAGAAGCGAACGAAGATCGACGCAAGAACTAACATAATATGCTAATGGTGTCAACTCAAAGAAATTAATTCCCCAAGGTATCTTTTATTTCTGTCGTCTATAAATCTTAAAAAATAATTTCAAATACAAAGCAATGCCTTTAATATTTTAATTTTAGCCTTTAATATTACAGAAAAAAATCGTATAATTCTTATGAAATTAACCCGATGTAGAAATGTAATATTTTTGTTCAGCATAATTTAATTACGTTTCGGCTATTACTAGCGACAAACTACTAGATTTACATACCGAAGCCTAGATCATTTTTTAAATTTATTGGACTAACTCCATCATTCATTCAGTTGAAATGTAAAATGTTACTTTTAACGCTATCCACAATCCATTATAATAAAATAAGTTACAGTAAAAATCAAGCATCGGAAACCGAAACGAAACAGTGAAACTGGTTAAAAACAATTTATTTCTTTATTCATTACTGTTTAAGTTTCGAGTTATGAAGTATAAGCAAAATTAGCAATCTGCAATTTATATTGCCCAATAGAAAATGCATAAATTATTAACTAACGATCTCAAAACATAATTTAAACATTTTAAACGAGGGTAAATATTTATAATAAGCTTAATTTTGTTTCATTAATTACAATTGAAAATGTAGGTGATTTAATTAAAGTAGGTATCGTGTAACCTAATTAATGTAAATCAACATTCACGCATATTCTTTTACACGCTGTTCTATTATTCCGACACTTGCCAAGACCCTAGCTCGCAGTCCATAATGGAGTGCTGGTACTTACCCCGATGCCCGACATTGGGGCATGGAACTGGCAGAGGAAGGGTGAAAGTAAACTGAATACTGTAACCTGAGGCGTATTTGTGAAAAACCATTTATGATCGTGTGAGAAATGTAGAGATTCGTAAAGCGTAAGCGTAGTGTAAGCGTAATGATTAGGTGAGATTCAGAAAGATCGGGCAACAAAGAAGAAGGTAAGGCGTAAATGTGAATGGTAGAAGAAGTCGAAGACGCCCGAGGAAGACATGACCCGATTAAGTGACCAGATACTGAAGTCAGGCCATGTTAAGTGTCGGAATAAGTGACCAGATACTCAAGTCAGGCCATGTTAAGTGTCGGAATAAGTGACCAGATACTCAAGTCAGGCCATGTTAAGTGTCGGAATAAGTGACCAGATACTCAAGTCAGGCCATGTTAAGTGTCGGAATAAGTGACCAGATACTCAAGTCAGGCCATGTTAAGTGTCGGAATAAGTGACCAGATACTCAAGTCAGGCCATGTTAAGTGTCGGAATAAGTGACCAGATACTCAAGTCAGGCCATGTTAAGTGTCGGAATAAATGACCAGATACTCAAGTCAGGCCATGTTAAGTGCCGGAATAAGTGACCAGATACTCAAGTCAGGCCATGTTAAGTGTCGGAATAACAGAAAATCATGTACGAGACGATGTATGAACTATATATATATGTCGATACAAGAAGTGCGTGCCAAGATCGAGTTTTTTCTCTCGAGTCCTCTCTGCTTACCCCTGCATGGAAACGGTGTGGTGGTTTATTAGTTAGTTTAGCCAAGATCCAGCTCAAGTATTTGATCCATTTGATCGCGCCATGTTTTCTTCGAGTGTTCTCGACAGTTTAATCGTTCATACTTAAGCTAATAAGTGCGCGTTTATCCGTATATTATTTTCCTTATTTATCATTATGAATAGGGATTAGATCATGTATATATTGGTGTTAGAAGAAGTTTCTAACTAAAAATACTTTTTGCTGTATTTCTAATGGATATCATCACTGTCATCATGTAGGTACAAAGGTAAGGTCCATCGAAAAATTCAAGAAAACAGTTGATTTGTGAGCAAGCACAAATTTCAAAAAAGTATATTTGTGGTCTTAGGTCAACAAGTGCAATATTAATATTTTTGCCATATTTGTAAAATTATTATAGCATTTCTTTTCAAAAAAGAGTGTTTCGTCTTTCGTACTATATATATATTTTAATTTTTTTTATTGATACATTAGAAGTTTTTTTTAATAAAATATTGGTAATTTGAATCTCACTGGGTAAATGAAGTGGCCTGTATTAAAACCATGTTAAATTAAACGAATTTAAATGAAATATTAAGTTTTACAATAAAGTGATGAATTAAAAATAATTAAAAAATCGCAAAACCAAATAAATTAGTGAAATTTGTTAAAGAAATAGTATGATAATATAATCACAATTTGACCAGATTGAACATATCTTATTAAAAACGCTAATTACGGTTGTGTATCTATTAACTCCTGTTCAATCAAATCTAGAACTCAGATTTGATTTGAATGTAAGTAACATCATTTTCAAAAGTGTTTGTTGGAAGAATTCTGATAAGCGATATAGTTAGTACCTATAATAATATAAAAATTTTAACCCAAAAATATTTTTGAAAAAATCACGTGTCTGCGCTAGTACAGGTTAGAAAATCGTTAAGTGATTTCGAATCATCACAAAACGGGTAAGACAGTGTTATGGTTTGCGCCTCTAAAAATCCAACGCAACAATGTACAATTCGCATTCAAGACTACACGCCGTAGTACAAGTTTATGCATAGATCAATCAACGCAGCTAAGTGCATTTAAGTAAACTAAAAGAAAGGTATGCGCGGTGGTATTTTGGTAATCGAATGATTAGAACAAATAGAGCCAATAGTAAATAAAGGCAAATAGATAAAGAGTTTTTGGCGTTCAGCCAGCCCCGAGTCGTGACGCCTTTTTCGTCTGTTTGTTTATCCTCCCGAAGTGAACTTTCATTTAATCCATACGCACCGAAAGCTCAAGTCTCGATGACGTACAGTTTATTTATTAACATGTGAAAGATGAGTGAAATTAACGGCAGAGTAGATGCTCCATTCAATAATAAAAATATCTTTTTTGTTTACCGGTTTTTTCTTAACTCGTGTAAGCTCGTGTTTGTAATAATATTATGACTAAAGAACGGATGAAGTGTTGATTCTGATACATTTTTAAACGATTAAAAAATGTGTTAAAGACAATGATGTCACCAAACTTAATTATTATTCATGTTCATTATATAAGACTATTCAAATTTTCTTGGCAGTGATAATAAATTATTTGAAATAATATCTTAAATAAACATATCCAATTGAGAATGTACGAATAAATAATAAACTACAACATATTCAATGTGTCTTCATAAATTTAAACTGTGCATTTGTACCTACCCGAAAACATGAAATGTATTAAAATCTACCAATGTAGATTCTATTTTACGATCTTGCAAGGATTTATTATAACACAGTTATTCAATGCGCCCCAAATAACAAAATGAATTTCAGATATAAACTCTAATAATAGCGTAAATTTAGTTTTATAGGCGCACCGGGAACAGCTGTTTGCTAATATCTCATTTGTACAACATCAACCAGATCTCCCAAATATTTTAATTAACTATGATATAATAATTCATTTAATATAATTTTTCTCTCGATTCACCCCACAATGCGGCTTTGATGTTCCGGAATGATTTAGTGATTTTGGTCATTATAAGAGACAAATTATTATTGTTTGCTAATTAAAGGTTATGTACCTTAGTTAAGACTTAATTGATCAGTAAATCAAATTTTATTTCAGTTTGTTATTGTTTTATGCGGGGTTGTGAGTTTTTTATTTTTAGTTATTGCATTTTACAAAAAGCGAAAAATTTTTTAACAACAGTCAGTAAAAAATATGTACTGCGGTTGACACATTAATTATGTTATCTTGCCAGTCCTCCAGAACTGAAGTAATAGATATGAGAATTAATCAACATTATTGAATTGCACCACAATCTTTTGTAGGAACTGATATCATTCCTGTTGTTTATAATACTTAGATCTATAACTGCAGAGATATTCACAAGTGATTTTCTGCAAGGTCTCGTTCTTGACCCTACTTAATTTCGATTTTAATAAACATGATATATAAATTAAAATGCAATATTAATTCATGTTATCTAATCGGTGGATGGTAAGTTTTGAAAAAAAAATACACGGAGTTGATTCGTAAGAAAAAAGGAATCAAGGAAAAATAATAACAGAGTCATTTCTGTAACATTTGGGAAGTTGTCGCTCCAGATACTCCGTGGCAATGGGAATGCAGGGGGATTAGCCATTGCGTAAATAGTCTCGTGAGAAGCTGAGAGAGAGAGGCTGCTCCGAGATCTGCTCCGGGATGAAGTTAATGGCCAGGTGCTGACCGAATGACGGATGCTGCTGATTTATTCGCCGAATAAAACAACTTATAAAACATTTAAGCGGTTGGTAAGGATTAGCCTACAGATTTACAGCTTCTCGTAGGACAGACTACAACGGCTCTGGCGAAACTGCCCGTTAATAAAACATCTCGTAACGTGTGAGAACCGTTGTGTAAATCATTTACAAACTAATGTAGTTCATGTACGAATTGAGATAATGATTTACGCATAACACTAATCCAAGAAAAATATCAAAAAGTTTGGTTGCAGTTTCAAAATTTTCGAATTTACCATCTGTTAGATATGAACAACTCAATGTATACTGCCATTTGAATGTCAGTATACATTGAGTATGCATTAAATCAAAATTCGGTCAATCAGAACCAAAGATCATCTAATTATCAAAAGAGTGTGGTGAGTTTCATTAAATATTAGTTGCTTGTTTTCAGATAGTTTTTTTTTTAAAACAAGGTTTATTTTATCAAAACCATTGATTGCTTTTTGAATGGCAAACATCTGTCCGAAGATACGTAAGTGAATCGAATGCCAACGTGTTCAATAATAATTAATCAATCGCCACTATAAAACCATCGATGCAAATCATTAATTATTATTATATAAGGAAACTTTTTTACTGAAACCCTTTCAACAAGACCTTTGTCCAATGGTTCAATTATAAACTGATCGACGTTGTTCTGTTCATAAATACGGAGAAGTCTCATCGTTGGGAATCGTGTAACATTTATGAATGTTAAAACTGTTTCCGAGGACATTTACGAGATCTTAATATTTCAGTTGATTATGACATGAATCGCTACCATTATTTTGACACAAATGTTCTAGTTTTGATTCATTGCATTTCTCAGTTCTTATTATTTGTGGTCTAGCATTAGATAAAAGAAAAGACAGAAGATCAAAAAAAGATTTAAACAGAGGAGCACAAAGATCAGAAAGTTATGATTTATTTCTTATTTGAGTTATGAACGCAAAAAAAGTTTAAAATATTTATAGTTTTAGTGGAACGTGATTAAAAAATTCCACCTTTAAGTTCATTAAAAAAATTAGAGATTTTTTAGTGGAATATATTAAAATGTTATGATATAAAATTTGACGACAATTTGATTAAATCATTTTGACTTAATCATGAACTAATTATTTACATGAGTAAAAATTTAGTAAAATGTCTCACATCTTTATTTTTAACAGCTTCTCGTACGAAAATGATTTAAGATTCTGACGACTATTTTGCCAACGTATTTGGGGTATTTAGTAAACTTTTCGGTCCATCTACTTATGGACACTGCAAAGCATTCTGAAATAAGGTGAGCTTAAAATCCAGAAGGTAGTTTAATAAGCTTCATAACACCCCAGAAGCCCACAAAATAACGTTAGAATGTTCTATTTGAATTTGGATTATTTTTTTTTTCATTGTCCAGCCAATGACAAGCACTCAGCCAAACGATATATTATAGTCCATTACACCGATTTCTAACTTCTTACATCGCCTCCTTCAAGTACCTACAAAACTTTCCGTATGACAAACATACTCGTAATATACCACTTTGGATTTAATTTGTGTCGTGCCGATCGGGTATTTTCTCCGATAAACGTAGTTCTTACTTTGAATGAACGCAATACACGATTCATTACAAAATGAGCAAAACATTAACAGTTGAATTTGTGTGTAAATCTAAAGCCAAGCCTTTCACGTAAATATTTCATTACAGTATTTTATTAATATGCGCGGTACTGACCGATTACAGCGGGGCTCACAGTTGATCAGAACGAATTGAGAAAACCATAAACAACTCTTGAGAGTGTAAATATGACAGCGACATCTCTTCTTCGCCAGAAAACAATCCATCATCAGCCGGAACATATTTAGGGCCTGTTTTACCAATGCAGAGTGAGGTTAGGATTATCAATTATGTTCAAGGCATACACTTAAAATAATGCATTTTAACACATCAGAATAGAAGTTACTTATCTGAATAAAAGCTTTGAGTATTGATTAACGACTTTGCTAAGACTAAACGATGTTTGATAGCTTTCGTAATAGACATTCTTAGGTAATTTAATAAAAGTATTTTTTAGATCTGATGACCACAGAAGACTGCAGTTGGTGTAACTATGGCAAACTTGACATTGTAATATTATTATTAGGAGATGGAAGGAGATTGTTGACAACTAGGTCAATTTGTGGACCTGGGTCAATTAGTGTCTGAATATGCTTGAATTATTCAATAATGTTTGGTATTTTCCAAAAATTCTAAAAGTTCTGTCCTCAGCATGTTCTAAAAAACATATAACTTCGTTTTAAAAGACAACCTTACTGTAGTGCATTGTGTTGTGTCTCCGGGAGACTATGCTTAGCTTTACTATGTTATTAAATTAAATAATAAAACTTATGAAATGCCCGGGAAAAGATTTAATCGAAAGAATTTTACTCGATGATTGATTATTAAAAGCTCTTTAGCATACAGTTAGTTACAAGATAGTATCAACATTTTTGCTAATAGTTTAAAAAACAGGCCTTAATATTGAGTATCCTGGACTGCAGACTCTCTGATCTGCATACCGATGACATTCAATGGTCATTTGCTGGAGTCCACGCGGGGGGATGGTTTTGAATAATTATTGTGGCTGCGAAGGCTTCGTGGGCGATCCGAGCCTTCACTGTCAGATGAAATAAATATCCACACAAACGCTTTAGATATTGCAATGCGAGATATTGATAAGTCGTGTCGCGCTGGGCGAAAAAAATGTAGAACACACTGGGCTCTTGGAAGTTGTAAGAAGGCACGTTTGAGTACAACATCCATTCGTCAAAAAGCTGTAGAGGATTACAATGAAGCATTGTTATAATCTCGGATCATTGTACTGAATAAAAATCAAGATTAATAAACATTATTCACTTGATTTTCAGCACAATTTTGTTCAACGATAAATTTAACTTTTTTTACAACGAAGTAACTAGCAATTCCAAGGTCGCGGCTTGAAATGGCTTAAGCCGTGTTTAGTGACCAAATATGATTAGTTAGGTACTCCCTCACCTTACTCTTCCCAATCTACTTGACTTCCCTACTACCTTCAGCCTCAAAGGAACATTTTTTATTTTTTTTATTTGGTACAATATTTTTTTCATTTTAAGTTTTCCAGTAATGTAGGCCTCACTGGGTGGCTTGCCCATGCTGAAGCCTTCATTTTATAGTATGAAAATATAATCTACATAATACATTTAAAGAGAAAATAATACATTTAAAATTAAAAATACATAATTCATAACAATATATTAAAAATTAAAAAAATAATACATTGAAAATAATCTTGTGTGTTTGTGAGTGATGTGTGTTTATATTGGTTTTGTGTGTTACGTGTAGGTTTTATTTTTATTTTATTTAATTTTATTAGAAAATAACAGTCCGTTCAGGTCTGGTAACTGAAATTATCACAAGCAATTTCATTTTATCGATCTCGGCTACGAATTTGGTTTCAAATCCCGAGGTGTTTCATTAATTTATGATGTTTCCCATTTAATTAATTAAAAATAATATATAGTATATTTGCGGAGGTTCCATGCTAACTCAACACAGTGACTATTCAACACACTTTTAAGAAGTGATATAAAGTCATTATTAACGATGATTTTTTTTTAAACCAAACCTAACCTAACCTAACCTACTTAACCCAGTTAATAAAGTTTTTGTTTCATCACTTTCCATGACTTTATATAACTTTTTAAAGATGTGATGAATTATCATTTTGATGATTTATCCGGTTGGTGAACAGATCTGAATAGCCAGGCACTTATCCACCAGCCTCTCTCCATCTTGTTCCCATATCCACTACCATTAGCTTCACAACTTAACCCAATGGGGATGCCTCACTAGTCACAGTACCTATCACTGACTCCAGACCGTTGGGAGCAGAGATTTGGGTACTTGGGTTCTATTTTCAAAAAGACCCGATCAGTTTGCGCAACAGATTTACCCTATAAAACGAATAAAACCGCAAAATGTATTTCTTGCAGAACAATATTTCAGATAACATAACGAGAATCCCTTTTGCATCTTGATGTAAAATTTAACTGGCTACTATCACAGAATCTTTCCTCCGTTGGAGTCCTGACACATTACGTTACGAGTATCGGACTGATTGTTCGCTTTACTTATTGTTCCGAGTGGAATCAGTTTTAACATCTGCTTTGTTCTCTTTCTCAACAGGAGACTATTAATATAGCGGCGTTATATCCCGCGATCTCAGGCATGCAGGAAGTCGGGCTTTATATTGAAATGAATTGTGGAAATCTTGTACAGGTTTTATTTTATTTTTTGTGAAGTTCTGATGAGGATGCTAAGATTATCTTTATGGAAAATGGATTTTGAATTACTCATCTAAAACTACATACCTCCCCTCCATTGAAGTAAGTAGTTTCTTACTTTCATGCATACCTAATAAATATTATACACGGAGATAAATAATTATTAAGAATCTCTTCAAATTATTGTAAATCCGTTTAAAAACGGGATTGCAGGCCTTATGAATGAATTAACAGGTTTCCCGATAAACTTTTTGCAAAATAAAAATATATTATCATGATGTCGGAACACGAAAATTCGAATATTTTTGAATTTGGTCATGATATATTTGCATTTGCCATGATAATATATCTTGACGAAATGCAAAAATATTCTGATTTTCGTGTTCTGACATCATGATAATATATTCATGACTAACTCAAATTCATTTATAAGTCCTGTAATCCAGTTTTTAACCGGAATTACCAATAATTAGCAATAATCAAATAATCATTTTTCTCCTTGTACACTCGCAAGTAATTTAATATAAGCTATCCTTTAGGTGTAAACAAATTTTATTGCTGTTGCGTTTCATTAAAAAAATGTGGATCAAATAGTATTACGAGTATTGAATAGATATTTAGAATAAGCATTTCAGGGAAAATCTGTGCAAATTTCATGACGCCGGAACAAGTGCTATTATAGATCAAGCAAAGAACATTGACCTCATTATTTAACTGTCATTTGTTTTGTTACTTTTTAAATACTACATTATGATTCTTTGGAACTTCCAGTTAGGAATCCGGCAGCCTGAATGTTGATGGGACATATTTAGACTATTATAAAAGCAGGAGAATATTTGAGAGACCAATCTACCAAAGAAACATGACGCATGAGTCGTGGTTCATGGTAAAATGTTACTTATATATATTTAAAAAATAGGGTTGGCACAAAAAAATGAGTGAAATTTTGAAGCATTTATTAAAATATATACCTATACCAACAACGTTATCAACCCATGCGCCCAATTGGCTTGTTTGGAAGATGGGCCTCTCTTGTATGGAGCTCTTAGGTACTAAAGAACTGCAATGAGACAAAATACAATAGTTGGATGGTAGCAATAAAGAGAATCTGTTCATCCAGTAATTCCTTAGAGTGTTTATTGAATGGCAGGTGTCAAGGCGTTACCGTAAAGTCTCTTAAATAGCAAGCCTCTAGAACAACAATCAAAGTTTCAACGTTTTTTCCCTTCCACAATATTGGTGCTTCCTTGAGATGACTAAGGATCCTGGGGAAAGCTTGTAGGTATGTAGTGTGAAGCTACGTTATGAATAAAATTAAGCAAATGACATAGAGCGAATGAACTTGAGGTGTTTAAATAATCAAAAATATTAATTTCGGTTGTCTGTGCGTGAAATGTTAGTTATTCCTGCTTGAAAAAACACGGTAAAATAAGAGAGCGTAATTTTCAAAATTTTAAGTTATTGTTCAGACAAGCGATAAAGTACCGTCCTATAATCATAAAATCATTTTATGTTAGTTAATTAATAATTCTGTAGGTAGGTACTTAAGATTTGTATTTATTTTGTATAACTATTTTATAGATTTTTCAAGTTTAATAACGATGTTCATTCGAAAAAAATACTAAAAAAATATAATTATATTAAGAATAAAGAATATTGACAGTATGTGTTAGTTTTTGAAAGGCAAATATTTTCAAGATCACTAATCTTAGAATTATATCGCGGGTCTGTGAATGGGAATGTGAATGTGGGTGGATTGAGAATTGAATTGAATTGATTGAGAAGGAAATTTACAATTCGTTTGATTAGAGAGAATGTAAAGACTGTTAATGGAAATTATGTGGATGCTCAGCCCTGTAGTCCAGATGAGCATAGCACGACTCTACATCACGTATTCCCATCGCCAGGGTTCACGTCCCGGCCGCTGCAGATCGGATACAGTTATGGCACGAGAGCATATGATATCTGCCATTGATATAAAAATCATTGGAGAATTCTACACATATTGTACATTACCAGCCATACTGCGGTAAGGGTCACACTAGATGAGCCCTACACTAGTAAATATCTAAAACAACACAAAAATTGTCGACAATGGTAATAATAATAATGCAGCTTCTAATTCGCCAATTAACGGAGCTCTTAATAGTCTAAATGATATTTGTCTAAACTCAAACATTGACATTTTTCCGGATTCACTGCCCAAATTGTAAGGTGGCATCATGTCAATAATATAAACTGTAATGCTCATACATACAGACACAAACACTCACACACATACATTACACACACACCTATATACCTACTACACACGTCACCTGGTAATTAAGGAATAAACATACAACTTAGCAGGCATTAAAAGGAAACTAAGGAAAATATGAAATATCTAATTCCTGTATATTGTTTCATCAATGTAAATCATGTAGTGTTTGTATTTTTAATATAAAATTTAAAAAAAAATTCGTTATAATAAATTATTGTTGCATCATATCAACCACGACTCTACAAAAAGTAAAATTTTGTGACCATCTGTGGTTTAAATTTAAAGGACTTAAATGATGATAATTTTTAGACACGCCGTTTCTTGGAAGAACATTTAATTTTTTTGTCAAAATTTAAGCACTCAAATGAACCGATGATAGAAATATCGCATTGCCACGGAACGATCATGTAGTATCCGAGAAGTAGATTCCTCCAGCATCGCCAACGTGGAAGACGACTATTCAGAATCGAAACGTTGCGCGTTGCTTGAAATGGCATTAGCCGTGTTTTCTGAACGGAGGATTCCATAGTCCCACACGAATAGAAAAGGATTTTCGCCCTCACGATAAATGACCAGACCTTTTTACTCTTTGACAGGCCAAGATGCCAAGCAAAACGTCTGTAACCAAGTGGGTCTTCCGACGACCCCATGGATTTTTCTGTTTAAGGGGCGTTTAGTCTATAGAAATCCCAATTATTCAGTCAATTATTAATGGTAACTTATATTTAATGTATCACATCTAAGAAAATGTATTATTGTATTATCATGTATTCTATAAATAAATAAATAAATAAAATATATTTGATGATTAATTAAAATGATATGTCAAGTATTTAATTAATATAAGGAGGATAGTAATTTTGGGTACTACCTACTCCCCCACTTGGCTGCGGGACAGTTAATAAAACATCAAATTAAAAATGTTTTATCGATCTGCTTTGATAATATTTTTTTAATTTAATTTTTTAAAAAGAAAGACAAACATTCCCGGGTTACGAATAACCTGAGAATATTTGAAAATCTCCTACTACCACCGCAGTAAGCTGAAAATGTTGCTTGTGTTGTGATTGAGGAATTGAACACACTACGCCCGGTTGGAACCCAAACGCGATGTCAACTCGGCCACCGACCGGTCATTATCATATATCATTGCGATACAAAGAATTTTCGTTGAAATGCAAAAATATTCGGATATTCATTAACACGTGTTCCGACATCATGATATTTAGTCGTAATTTACTGAAAGTTTACCAGAAAACCTGTTAATTCATTCGTGAGGCCTACAATCCCAATTTTAACCGGAATTAGAGATAATTAGAAGAGATTATTAATAAATTAGCACTTCTCCGTGCAATGGCTCCAAAGATGTGCGGTGTACACTTTACAAAAAAAAGATTTACTGAAAAAACTTATCAACTACCTTTGTGTGGCCATTTTTGATAGCCCAGGACCAATCTCGTAAGTTCAATATCACTGATTAAATACAATACATCATGTGGTTCTACTAGGTACAATTCTCGACCCATCACAAATTAAAATTAGCGTGATATATTGCTGTGGTTGAATCATCGGATCAATTCAAATTTACTGCAGCTTTGCTCTCTGCAGCTTCGTATACAATAATAGCTAATTGATTTGATGAACTGTGATAAATAAGAAATGATTGAAATAAACACTCGTAACATTTAATTCACTGGACGGTAACGTTTGAAAATTGAATCATGTTTCATCGGAAGACAGAGGAAGTTTAGATATTATTCAAATAATGTCAAATGTGGCGATTACACAATAATCCATTTTCCCAGAGTCAGGGGGACTACGGAACCCTAGATATTTGCAAATGTTTTGAGGCGGAAGGAATTGTGTCGGAATACTTATTTATGTTGATCCTGGTTAGAAAATTTATGTATTGTAGTAAGTGACGAACCCCGTGATCCGCAACTACGAACCCAGCGTGCACAAATACATTGAATTGATTTATTTGTGTTATTTCTTATTTTTATTAAGTAATCAAAAGATATCATATAAAGTGCTAAGCTGAAAGTATTTATAAATAAATACATTTTTCTCAAATCATTTTTATTTTTATTCCCAATGTAAACACCAGCTAAACTGCCAAAGCAGTTTGTCAGCAGGTCATGTTCACGATATTAATTATACAACAAAAACACCCATATAAAGATAAGCCACAATAAAATAGATACAGAATAATAGCATTTTAAGGAACTAAAATACAAAGAAAAACAATACATAGACAGTTAGCACCAAAGATATTAGAAGAACGAGATATGCTATGTTGGCCGCCGGACCGTAGTCGGAGTACTACCTAATTAGGGTACTTTGAACGGTATCGGGACGTGTACGCACAGAAATCTGTTCTATGTATTAGTGCGGATACCTTAGCGATGCCTTAGCGTAAGCGAAGGTGTGCAGTAGTATTGGTGAACAAAACCGGCGACACTCGGCAAAACAATTCCACTCAGTACGAACTGCGCATAGCACATCTCGTTCTTCTAATATCTTTGGTTAGCACTCATAAGCATACACACACTCAAAGGCTCAGATTACTAATAATTTGAAGAGATTCTCAATAAATTAGCATTACTCCTTTTTCCGCTTGCAGTATTCACATAAAAATGATGTTTTATTATTATTATTATGATATTGGTGACAAAATACAAAACTACATACACTCTAATACGTCGTAATCAACATAAAACTAGAAAACCGAATAAATTATTTGGCTTACGAATTGACTGGGTGACCATTTATGACAACATGAAATTCCTTCAAATAGGTTGGCGGTGCGTTCTAAAAAAATATTATTGATTTAAGTAGCAGTATTATTCATCCGCCTTATTTTATTTTCTGAATCCATAAGGCAACCAGTTCGCAAGCCGCGTTAGGCAATACGCGGTATAAACGATAAACTGCTTTTATTATTTTATTTATAGATTTATTCGCTTCTTAAGCTAGGCTTGGCTAGAATACGAGTATGTGGAGCACGCGTATTTTAAACACCCCGCTTAAGAGGAACGACTGACTGCGCGGCCTTTTTTATAAAAAAATTAATGCAAGAACACCTGTATCCATTCGCACGTCGGAGGGACTTGAGATACTAAAAAGAGGAAGCTACGAGCTAAAAATGTGTACATCTTAGTAAGCTTAGGTAAAAGGAATGTAAATCGCATGTCGAACGGAGTCTATAAAAGCTCGATTTTAAGCGCAAAATTGTTTTTTTAAATTTATTTTGCAAATAATTTTATAACAAAGAAAAAGTTAATCGAGGGAAATTGTCACAGAAAAAAGCCATAAAAGATATTTTTTACAGTCGTTTTTGATAAGCGTTCATACATTTCAAATGAAAAAAAAAAACGTTTTTTAGTAATTTTTTATACAGTAACCAACTATTTTATTTTAATTCTACTCAAAGGAAACTGTTTGAAAAGCTTCAGTTTATACAAATAATATTTTTTAGTTTTCATAATGTAAACCGATTCGTAGTAAAGATTAATAAAAAATAGTGATTAAGTATTAAGTTTCGCATTTAAATTTAATTTTATTTTCGTAATAAGAGCAAGATTAAGATGAACGGCTGCGCGGTCTTTTTTACACAAAACTTAAATTTCTGTTTCAGGCCAAAATACCCCTCCAATCTGAATAATTATTTTTTCTATCAAAATGTAATGTACCATTTTATTAAAATCATAAAATTAATTAAAGAATTTTATTTTTCACAATTTTGGTGGCAACTGAGGCAATTATTTGTGATTTAATGATTCTTGTTCAAAATAAAAATTGTCAAAATTGAAATATAAAATAAGTCAGGTTTCTTACTATCATAAACGGTAAGGACCAAGCAAGCGCAGACCCGTGAAAAATCAAGGGTTATTATAATAACAATTCAGTTAAAATATTATATTATGGCTGATACTTTTATCGCTTGTCTGAATTTTTTCAAACACGAAAATGCAATTTTGAAAATGGCAATTACATTTAAAAGAAATCCGAGTTCTAGAGTTCATTGAACCGGAGTTACAGACACGAAATTAGTACTTTTAATAACGTAAAAAAATTAAGTATTCTAATTTTTGGTTATATTGCCCACTGACAGGCAGAATCTTAGTGGGTCCACATTACCTACTTACTTTCGTTTACATTTATAGATTACATTTTTATAGGTAAGTATGTAATGTACATGTACATCTGTAAAAATAATGGGAAAATATAAAAAGTATATATTTTTTTGCTTTTTTTTCGTAATAAGTTATAGCAATAACTCATGGATATAATCCGTCCTCTCTCTGGCATCCCCGGTTAATAATAATTTGTAATATTTGAACTAAAATGGTAAGCCGGCTTGGCGCGCGATACAATCTAGTATCGGAGCCGAGGAGTAGGGACGCCCATAAATTATCTGTGCGTCAGGTGACTTAAAACTAAATTAACCTTATAAATAATACGGCTGGGGGAGCCTAGGTAGCCACTGGCCACTAGCCGCTGGATACAGGTAAAATGATCGTAAAAAAATGATCGCATACAAAATTATAGTAACTCTCCATGATTGTAAGCAAAATGATCGTAAGCAAATAATAAGCAAACGATTGTAAGCAAATAATAGTGTCTGGGCGTCATGTTAAAGTAAAAAATGTTTTTTTATAATTTACGTGTAATCATTAATTTTATGAAATCATGTACAGTTGTAAAGTATACTGCGAACAATAGATTTTAATACCTTTTATGTAATTCTGATTAAAATAACTGACTTGTGTAACTAATTATTTATCCCTTCAAAACTGATGTCATATACAGGGTTTTCCAATAAGAGGTGTTATTTTGATTTTCAATCGTAAAAGATCAATGGTTTCGTTGCTTGTGTGGCACGTAGCGCCGTTTTGCTGAAAATAAACGTTGTCAAGATCAATACTATCTAATTCCGGCCATAAAAAAACATTAATAATTTCTCGATAGGGAAATCCATTCACCGTAACTGTTGCTCCAGCCTCATTTTCAAAAAGTAAGGTCCAATGACTCCGCCGGACCATAAACCGCACCAAACAGTAACACGTTGAGGATAGAGAGGCTTTTTAACAACAACTCTTGGGTTTTCCGAGCCCCAGATGCGACAATTTTGCTTGTTGACGAAGCCACCGAGGTGGAAATGGGCCTCATCACTCAAGATGATTTGCATTTGATTCACTCAAGTGAATTTTAATAATTTCAATGCGTTGTTGAAGCGTGTATCGTTCCATTTTTTAGTAATGGCGTAGTTTCTGCTTGTCAAATGTTAAAAAATGACAGCTTCAAAAGTAACATCTACCGAAATAGCGGGCTATTCAAAATAACACTTCTTATTGGAAAAAAACCTGTATTATGGCGTCATAAATTTTTCACATCATTTTTCCTTCAATGGGTCAAAGTAATTATACTAGCCCGCAATGGTATTCAAAACACGACCTATGGAATTTGAAAACTTCCACTGGGTTCAACAATTTTAACATTTTGTGGCGAACCCGGGTAGCAATTTCCAAAAGTTTGAGATTTTAGTAAATAAGAACCTACCTTGTTAAAATTAATAAAGCGTAATTTAATTAACTATTGGTCTTGTGACTCAAGGTCCCCGTGTCTCCCCTATCCCCGTATCTGCTGAGCCACGGTTATTTATGGCCGAATCAAACGTTTCTTTTTTCTAATGTTTTTTATTTATGTGTGCCCGCAGTCCGAGTTGCGCCGGTCCGCGTGCGACCCGCAGTGTCGGTAATGCAGGAATCTTGGAAACTATACATAATTCGAAGTGTTCCTTATCTAAACAGGTACCTAACTACCTATTTTTTTATAATCCACTTAAACATGACAAAACTTTATAAAAGATAAATCTACAATTCAAGATGGTAGATACTCTTAAGACAGGTTGTTTCACAGAAGTTGAACAATTCATCAAATTGCAAAATAAAAATTCAAGTTCCGTGAAGGTCCTATTCAAGTTCTGTTATTATATAATTATTGGCCAGTTGTTTAAAAAAACTGAAACAATAACAGAACTTTCTCAGAACTTGAAAATCATCTTTGATATTTTATGAATTGTTCAAATTCTGTTGTCTCCCTGATGAATGACCACCATTCGGAATCGAAACTTTGCTTGAAATAGCTTTAGTCGTGTTTGGTGAACCTTCATCCTTCCCATCTCCTTACCTTACTTACTCCATTCAGTCTCACAACACATACCAAGATTGAGGATTCCATAGTCCTAATGACTTCCGACTCGTCCGGTTAAAAAATAATCATTTTAATATCTTTAAATTCTTATCCAAATTACGTAATAATGTCCACATTCCACCCACAAACGTCTGGAAATAAAAACAAAACATGATTATATACAAAAAAAAGTGAAAAATATAATTACATATTTTTATAACAGACGAATACAGTATCCAAATGGCTTAATGTCTAAGAAAAGCTGGACCAACATTCTGACAATTAAAGTTCGAACAAAGTAAATCAGTTACTTATGTGAACAAAAGTATTTACCTATATCAGTTAAGTATTTTTTCATTTTAAAGAATACAAATTATATTTAAATTACAAAGTTTGTATTAATAATTTATAATGCAAGGAATTTATTTCAGAGACACGCATGCGATTAATCGCCAGAAAATTTCTTCGCTTTTAATAATATGTACCTATGAATAAAATAAAGTAACCACTTTATTAAAGAAAACAATTCAAATAAAAAATTAGGTGAAAATGGTGGGTAGGTAGGTACTATAAAAAAAGAAAGATATCGTGCAGCCAAACAGGCAATTTCCAGTTCGGAGGCGCTTGCGCTAAGGGCGGCTTTCCCCTGCCCGGTTCTCCGCACGCAGCCTTGGATGACGAGCGGCCATAAATCTCGCGCATGCAAATTTGATTCTTCGTGCTCACGTTCAACGACGATTTTTGACCGTTTGTAATTTATGGAATAGTTTAACCCAAATAGTGGCGACACTGTTTACATTTTCTCTGCGAATATATTTCGAAATTAAATTTATTCTGAGAGAAGAAGATATTATCGCAACTCTCTTGCGAAATTATTGTTTGGCTATCCTTTCATTTTTACGAAACACTCTCATTTTTTATATAACAACTGTCATAGTAGAGTAGCTGTAATAATGTTTGACTTTGGAACTGTTAGTAGCGGGATGGATCCCAATAAAAGTTCTGACAATTTTCATTTAGGAGTAGGTAGGTACCTACTCTTGTGAGCAGGTCCGGCCTAACAGACACCCAGCGACCGTCTATATAATATTGATATACAAAAAATAATTTCGGTTCTGTGTCTGTAACTCCTTTTCAATGAACTCTAGAACACGGATTTGCTTTCATTTTTAATGTCATTTAAAAAAATTAAATACCTACCTGTAATATACAGAATATTTTAAAATTGTCTTTTTGAAAATTGCATTTTTAATATACCGTGTATTTTCACGGATCTGCGATAGTGAAAAATATATTTTCGGATTTGATGTGATGTAGTATGTAGGTAGGTACGTGGCATTCTAAATTTAAAAAAAAATTTCTACACAATTCTCATATTTTTAGTAGATTTTTATAATGAACTTATGCCACCGTTCTTACAATAATTGGTGGTGTAATGGTCAGTGTAGTTGTCTTCCAAGCGGTTGATCGGGGTTTGATTCCAGGCTGTGGCATTTAAAAAAAACTTATTCTTTCAACTGTGTTATTAAAAAATAGTAAAACACAACTTATGCGATTACAACAAAGGTGTATTTTTGTGCTTTGCCGAAATCGAGGCTGTAACTTTGAGCTGGAATAAAACTCATTTGCGAAGACAACTACCAGCACATTGTACATCAAGGTTGAGAGAAGTCTAAAACTATCATTATAAATAAGATGCTGCGGCGCCATTTAGTTCATGGCCCGGGCTGCACCTTGTAGGGAATGTCCCACTTCAGTAATATCATAAAAAAAGTATGCTGGTGTTTGGGAAGAAACTAATATAGGTTTTTTCTTTTGGATTGACAACGAATATTGTTTAAAATGCTGGAACAACACATCGGTTATTTTAAGTACAGTTTGTGCAGGTATTCCCTGTCATTTCTCAGCATTTTAAACTGTCTTTAAAAAGAGACAAATGAAACATCGTGCCTGCCAAATTAGCTTCTGACACGGAACAATATATTAGTGAAGAATGCTTGAAATGTGGGTGACGTCCATTGAAATGTACGGCAGATGGTTCACTCAACTAACAGATAGTAAAAAGAAATACTTTTATTTTGCCAGCAAAGTGTATTATGGATGGTTCTGCCATAGGGCTACGTTGTAACCTCTCTTATTGTTAAATTTGTCGTTTATGAGAAATAGGAAGTGCTTTCAACCAATCAACCATAAACAACCAAATTGAACCATTTCCACAAAGTAAATAATATAAAAATATACATCCAGATAGGCGAATAAGTGCGAATTGAGATGAGGGGATAATGATGTCAGAAAGGAGAAATATTGAGCCAAGTTGTTTTGTAGAAATTCACGTGTGACAAATTCATCAAATGACCACTCAACGCCATTTTGTTTTTTGAAATTTGAAAGGTCCTGAGTACTCCTGAGAAGACATCTGAATGGCCATTTGGTGACAATGCTACATTTGAATTTCTGTGAAACATCCCGTCCTTACGGAACTAAGTGAAAATTGGTGGAAATATTTTATTTATTTATTGTGTAAAAGAAAGACAAACATTCCCGGGTTACGAATAACCTGACAATATTGAAAAATTTCCTACTACCACCACAGAAAGCGGAAAATGTTGCTTGTGATGTAATGGAGGACTTAGCCAGCCGAGGAATTGAATACACTACGCCAGTAGGTAATAAGTCTTTGCAATTCTAATAATACTAACCAAAAACTGTTTATATACTGTAAAATTGCGATTAATCGACAATAAATCACCCCAAGCTGCCGGTGACCAATAATTAATTGCAACTAACTTCTGTTAGGGTGCAAGCAAATTTATTATCAAAAAGGGTTGAACAGTAAGCTCAAAAATCAAAACCTTTTTTATTTTTGGAAACGACTTGATATTTCTCAAAAAATATTCTTGAAAACATTACAAAGGTAGGTATGACTTACAAGAACGGCAAAGAAACAATAATCACATACCTAGGTATAGTAAATTTTCCATGCGTATTTTCTTTTGCTTTGTAACAAAATAGGCCTCAAAAAATGCGCATTAGTTAACCCCAATTCGCACGAAAACAATATCCACCTACTTAGATAAATTTGAATATATTTGATGAAATCCCAAATTTTAATACTGAATTTATTCATTCATTGACGGTAAATTTTGACCGTTTAAAACAGTACCTACCCAGTTATTTAACCAACTGTGTGAAGAAAGTTCACGCATAACTAACTTCTTACTAAGTTTATTCAAGAGGATTTAAATTCCTCCACCAGTTAGTGGCTGACTTCACCAATGCGTCTAGTTCTCATCCAGGTGTTGGGGCTTCAATCCTCTTGTAGGTAAGTCCTCCATCTTTGCACAAGCAACATCTGGACGGTTGTAAGAGAAATTCAAATATTTTCAGGTTATTTGTAACACGAAAAAGTTTGTTTTTCTTTTAAAAAGAAAAAATGACCTTCTATAAAGTTTATTAAAATATTTTCCAAGATTTCAGTTTGCTTTGTTATCACTCGAGTGATGGTGGGAGTCGAATAATTATCATTTAATAAAATATATATATAAAAATTATGTAATCCGTGTAAGCACCGTGACCAATTGAAAACAAGCTTTATTACATTTTAGATTGCTTTTTCAGGGTATACCGACTGACAAAAACCAAACCTTCTTCCCAGCCTAAAATACCATCGAGATAAACAGTTAAAAGTCAAGAAAACATGAAGATGAGGAAATCATAAAATTTATAAATTAAAACCAACTCAACAAACAAGCAGATGAGGAAATCATAGTTAACATAAACATGAAGATGAGAAAGTCAATAAACATAATCAACAAACCTTAAGATGAGAAAATCATGATGCAACTACCTACGGTCCGCCTTGGAACACGAATCCCTAGTGAGGAGGACTACGGATGAACGACTGTACTATGTATTTTAATAGTCATTAGTAAAAAGAAAAATATTAAAAAATCCTTATTTCAGGAGTTATCGCTATGATATATTGGGAAACAAAAAACTCTCTAGAAAGTCTTTTCTAACCAATTGAGTCTAGTAATAATTCAAATATAATTTTCACAAAATTTAATCATAATTGATATTTAATAACGTGCTGGTACATATTAATAAATAGACCAGCATGGTAAGTACGTAACTAGGTAGGTATTCCATATTCTATTATAAACTACCAACATCTCTAAATATTTGTAAGTCCGGGCGGCGCCGGTTCAACGTGATGGTTTCCCGGGTTATAAATATTGTATCAACGCCAGTACAGATTAGCGACGCGGACGTCGGCGTCGGGACGGCTATCCGATTCAGGTTTTGTTTTGACGGACGTCTAGTCACATTCCCACTGAGGACGTCTCGATGCCACTTAGGACGTCGTAACGCGGTTAACGTACCGTAGTACACATACAGGAACACCTTATTTCGAACCGGGAATAGCAGATAGCGTACATTTTATTGGGGCAGTTGAACTGCAAAAATTTATTTAAGATCCATGAAAGTAAGAAAAAAAGAAAACTCCTTGGGTTTGGAAGAAAAATAAGTCAAGTAGAAAATTATTATTACTTACAAGAGATGGAAGGCCGATAGAGGTATTGAAAAAAGGGTAAACCCAGGTAACTTCATCAATTGAGGACTGAACCCGGTTGGCGCTATAAAAATTTCAGAACAACCTAAGCTAGCAGTCCACAATAAAGTGCTAGTACCTACCCTGATGTATGGCATTCAGGCACGTAACTGGCAGAGGAAAGATGGAAGTAGACTGAATGCTGTAGAAATCAGATCGTTGATCGTATGGTAAAACCACGAAAGACCGTACCAAAAGATAATGAGTTACATTTATTTATCACTATTGTTTGAGTTGGCAAGTTTGCTACATAATTTTTTTGCTAAAAGTGACATTGAAACAAGTCCTTATGCCTAGTTTGTCAAGTATTAATTAACTAGACAATAACATAAGTCGCTAATCCTTCGTGATGACGTACGAATTTAATTGAAACATGGAGTGCACGGAAAAGTAGATTTGCATGACTACTTCTGCAAGGAAAATCTGTTAGTTAAGAATGAAAAATTTCAATATTATAAAAATGATTTTGTTAAAGGTTTTGTCTGGTGCAAATAATAATAACAAAGGAAATTGTCGGTCTAGTATTTTTTCACAGCAGCATGTACAGACAAAAATATAATAATAACATCATAATTATTGCCAGGTACGTGTAGATACGTTATTGAATATACTATACATGATTTATCAGCATGTACCCAAAATTCTTTATCCAGTGATTCCCACTTGAGTTCAAAATGTAAATGTCGCTTTACTCTCCGATGGAATTTTTTTTCAATAAAAAAAATTATATGTATTTTTCCATCACGCGTCGCCACTGAGTAAAACCTAGCGCATCACGTGACACGCTCTTCGTTTAATTCCAGAAGCACCATACAGAGGCGACAGAGCGCGTGTCGCATTATCCGTTTCGATGTGTAGCAATGTGATCTGTGGCATTTTTTTTATGATTACCTGAGCGTATTCCTGAGAAACGCGAGTACGTGCTGATACACATTGTATAATTTTTAGCGATTTGGTCCATTCTTATTCAGTGGAATAACTGTCGAGCCTATTCGAGCCGAATTACGGAAAAGGAATGAAGCTACCGCAAACGGCGTTTCGCGTCATATTTTTTACTCCGTTTCTTTCCCATAAGTCGGGGTTTAGTTCGGCAGTTCGGCTCGTGTGTTTATACGCACTCTTAGGATGGGCCAAACTCTGGTGGGCAGTGCAGTGGAGAGAAATACGTATGTATGAACATTATGAATCAACAATGTAATGGCGTGATAATTGCCGGGTACGTGTAGAGACGTAATTGAATATACCGTGCGCCGGTCGCAGAGGTGTCGCCTTGTCCCGGTTACCAACATTAGACCATGAATCACATCATCATGTTGGAAATAACGTGACCGCTCCTCGCTTGTTCTTGTCTGCAGAAGGATTGACGTGCGCCAGCCGCCAGCCACCGAGAATTCACGTTCCACAGAACTTCCAGACGGATTCGTGGAATGTTGGACAATTACATACATATCGCTAGATATTGTGGAATTTAGTGTGTTGAAAGATCTAATGCGTGTAATAATAGGATATTAATATTCTTTAATATCCTTTATATTAGTATATGAGCTCACCTATAGATGGCACAAGAATCGAATAATAGATTATCCATCATATAATTATAGTTCTTTATTCCAGATGCAGGGGTAGTGCAATTCAATCCATTCCTTAATAAATTACAATAATCAAACATACTAATTTCGGTTGTGGGTCAGTCTGTGAGCGAATATAACTCAGGTTGAAAGAAATCGGTTTAAAAAAAACAATTAAGTGTCATCTTAAAAATTGGAACTGATGTGTTAAAAAGTTAAACAAACGCTAAAATACCCACCTACAACACGTAATATAATATTTAAACAGAAAATAATTTTAATCAGTATTTTAAAAATTGGAATTGATGTGTTAAAAAATAAAACAAAGACTAGACATATTTCTAATATTTACATTTCTTATTTCTCAACCATTAAAGTCAGATTAAGTGATTTTAAAGGATTCTGCGATTTTTTAATTTTCAAGAAAGTGCTATTTTTAATATTTAACCTGACAATATTTGAAAATCTCCTACTTCCACCACAGTAAGCTGAAAATGTTGCTTGTGTTGTGATGGAGGACAGCCGAGGAATTGAACACACTACGCCTGAGTGGGACCCAAGCGCGATGTCAACTCGGCCACCGACCGGTCAACCGGTTGCCAACTAACTAGATCAACTGACATTCCCGTGATTTTTCACGTTTCTGCGCTAGTAACACAACAAATATAAAACAATTCAAAACGTAATACAGAAACACACAAGTAAAGTGTTTAATAAGAATATTAATTTATAAAAAAATAAAAATAGCTAAATAAATAAATTTTGTCAAGAGAGAAAAAAAATACTGGTAGTTTGTCAAAAACTTATTAGTTAATTTAAATCAGCAAATTTCAATAAATTATTTTGTGGAAAACTGCCACTTGAAAATGTTTAAGAAACTGAACACTAATAAACGGGAGAAAACTAGCCGATATGAAATACTGTTAATTTATTAAAAATCTGGTCAAATTAATCGCTTTCCTGTTAAAAACGGGAGTGCAGGCCTTCAACGAATGAAATTACAGAGTTCCTAACAAAGTATCAGTTAAAAGCGAATGTTTTATGAGGACGGAGGAACGCATGTTCATACAAATATTGATATTTTCGCATTCCGTCATGAAATTTATTACGACTAGAACACGTGTTCTCGATATATTTTGAATGACTAATATTTTATCCGGACATCGGCTTGCTTTTTTACTTTTTTAACAAGATCATTTTTCTCCTTGTATGCTGTGTGAAAGCCACGGGCGGAATAATTATTGTCCCTCGAAAAGCGGAATCAACCGTAATTTTTTGTTGAATTTCAATAAAGTTTAAGCAAGTTGATATCCCGTAAGAAGTGTTTTTATGTAAGGGACCTTTAGATGGATTGGATGCAGTAACACGGTCGAAGAAATCACATTCGTGGATATAAGAAATAGTAGAAGAAGTTATTAAAAAAAGTGAAAAATATTTACACAGTTTCAGCAAACTAACCGGACGAAATGAAGAATTCCTGCGTCCGTTAACTGTTGAGATAATTCCACAAACCATATTACCATTCTTAAACAAAGGTTATTTGAAAACTACCATAATATTTCGTATTACTTGTTACATACTTGGTAAGCGTAACATTACAAAGCGGACAGAAATAGCCATTATATCAACCAGGAATGTTTCGAGTTCTATGAGAAACATTTGCATGACACTGGGAACATTCTTTCAGTAATCTGCTCACACTTATTGAATGAATGACAATTGGCAATGCCGAGGATTCTTTGTCTTTTGAAGTCAAGTCAAGAAGCGATGAGAGAATTCCGGTAGGATTAACGAGACGACTTGCAACTTAATTAAGAGCATTGATAATTCATTATTAAATATTCCACAGTATAAATTTAATTGATCTTCTGAGATTGCTGAAATTACTCTGACATGCACCCGCCGTTGCTGGGGGTTATGATTATCCTTAGGAGATAGACATATGCAATTGTGTAGGCCTTTTTAAGATATAAAATTCCGTAGTAAATTATTTTGATGTATCGTATAAGGTTTAGCTAGCGTTAGCAATGTAATTGCCCGAGAATACTTTTTCTTCGACTTGATTACAAAACAGCAACTTTTCTCTGATTTCTATAAATACAATGTGGATGTATTATATACGTTAACCTTCCGGAAGAAATTTTCTCAATGATAGTGAAATCTCTTGCAAAATACGTTGGGTAGTTTAGAAGAACTATGCGAAGACTTTGCATTATACTATTTAGAAATTGGTATGGCTATACATTTCTGTTGAAATCATAACTTTGTCCAAATCGGCTTTAGTTAAGCATACTCTGTAGTGTTGAAACCTTCTTTTCAAGGCATTTTAAAACACGATATTTTTATACTGATTCGAGTCATCCAGAATGACCAATGGCAATGGGAAATACTTTGGGAATCTGATGAATCATTTTTAATCTTTATATCAAACTGTGTTGTGACAAAACACAACTAAAGCCATTTCAAGCAACATTTCAATTCTGAAGGGTTGTCTAACACCAGGGCGATACTGATAGTATTTTCCACTCTGGAACGTGCCGCAAAAGCATACTATATATTATTTAAAATGAATAAAATTGGGAAATAAAATTACTTGCGCACGCCAGGATTTTAGTCATAGATCCGTTATATTTATTTAGTATATCCGTTTATAAATAATGAAGTAATAAAAAAGTATTTTCAATATTATTGATTTAGTAGGTATATACGAGATATTATATCAAACAATCGTGATGTGATCTAACTTAAGTTAAAAAAAAACCTATATAGTTAGCACCAGAGGTACTGAAGCAAAATTTTGGAATGTATGTCACATTGTTTTATTTTTTAAATGTCACGGCTAACATGGAACACTACTTTAGCATTGAACTCGTTCACGGAAATACAAAATAAAATATAATAAAACGGTCACAACTCTTCACCGATATTATTATTATTATTTGTGAAACAACGAAGACGAGAACACCGCCACTTAATTTTTTTTCATTCTCATTTCATAAGTTTCCCGTCTCTCTCCCACTCAATTATACGCCTATATCTCGTCGCACATGCGCGATGGCTTCACCGCACTTTTGACAGGAGCTGTCACTCCCACCATCTTAGTTTAACTGTCACCGTAATTCTTGAAACGTGATGATATTTGACGGTTCTGTGGAACGGACTCAACATCCACGAGAAAGCGACGGAATCAGCAAGATAAAAGTTTAATATTATTATCATGAAAAGCCATCATGTACCTAGATATTAACGAAAAATCTGTAGATTACGATTACTTATACTTATACGATTGAATCGGTTATCTCAAAAAAATTGTAGGTTATGATTACCTACGTAACCATGACATGGACAAATTATTAGAATTACTAGATTTGAAAAGAATGCTAACGTAGGTAAATACACCGTTAAATAATGGTACCTAGTCTTGGATCCTTTGGAAACATAGGCTTGATGGACGGCAAAAGGAATGTTATGGTACGTATACATTTGCGAACCGAAACGTGAACCGAGGGGGAAAGGAACGAAGCAACTGCAAGCGGCGTTTCGCACCATTTGCGGTTGCTTCGTTCCTTTCCTATAAGTTGAGGTTCAGTTAAACGTAGCATTACGAAAGTCCCAGCAAAGATATGACAAGATAAAAAAAAAAACAAATAACTTGTAGGTACCTACTTGATTTGCTTCCTATCAAGATTCGGTTAGTGGAAGAGTTCGCATGATAAGATAATACATATAAAATAATGCATATGATAAATGCGGGGATAAATGACGTCAGTGGTTTAATTAAATTTGCATCTAGTCTAAATCAGTTAATTACAAAATCATAGTAAAAGTTTATTTCAATTTTTTTGTGAAAGTGGTCGAAATGGCTAACTGTTCAGCCCGAATATTTGAGTGCAGTTACTTCTCATGGCAGGACGGCATGTCATCGTGTCGGAACGTCCTGATATTCTGTGACAACTGTCAAACAAGGTATTAACCGCTCTCATGCTGCAGAGGAATCCCGCCCCATCGATCATCGGCTATAAGGATCAGTATTAAACGCTTCTGAATTGGCCGATGCGACCTGTGGGTGTAACGAACAACCACATTTAGCTTTAATAACTAGCCTAAATTTCTGTCACTCATAATCTGGGGGGCTATTCAGGAAAAAATTCTCTAAAAGTTCATAGAGGTGGTATTAGCAATGGTATAGCGCACGTATCCATTGCGTCGAATTTGGTGGATAGTATTTTAAACTGAATTATAACACTAGGTACATATCATGGGTACATCGGTACGTGGACTTATATAATATCTATTGTACGTATAAACAGGACAACATTTCCGCGAGCCGAGAATCAAGCGAAGTTTCACGCCAGCGAGCTAGGTTAAAGAATGAGACAGCACACTCTATAAGCACGCTATATTTGCTTGGCTTGGCCTATTTTAGCATATCGCTCGCCATACATTCATATTGGTAGTGTATGGCGAGCGATACGCTGAAATAGGCCAAGCCATGATGCGTATAGCGTACTGTGTCGCCTACCTTATGCGGAATTTTATCCTGTTTAACAAACATTTATCAGGCATCAACTCTGCACACTTTCATATAAACCGTAGAAAAAAAACACTATTAAGGGAGATGATGTTTTTCCCCTTTCAACCATAAATTAATGTATTAATTGAAAATTGATCCTTACACTAAGGTTTTACTGCGACATTAGGATGGCGGAATTATAGTCAATAGAATGTAATTAGCGCAATCTAATCTCTGGATGATAGGTAGCATTGAAGAGACCGGACTACCGTGAAATTTTTTTTTCTAGGTACCTATCTACATTTATCTCTCTTTCATGCCGTTTCCCTTAATGGGTTCCTTCGCAAAGTCCCAACATAATAACATTATCGTGGTGACCTTGTAACTACGCCTAACAACCCCGAAGCGTAGGCACACCTAAAAGCATACATTTATAATAAATCTAGATTTTGGCCACCTTAAAAAATGATCATTATTCAAAACATCGCATTTGAACGTAAAAAATTGCTCCTTTCAAAAAACGTTGAAAAGAAATTATTATTAATCGTTTTATGAAAAATTTAATTTCCTCTCACATGTAACTAACATCACCACAACACCATTAATTTATTGGCCATGCTCGATCTTAGATAAATTAGGGCCTAAAATGAAATAAGGCTAGCACTTCCGGAACTAGCGTGCTAACCAATACACCCCTGGTGGCTGAACCTAAAAGCTTTGTCTAAGGAAATGCATAAAAAAATTATGCCAAAAGTTAGTTATTGTTTTTCGGAGCGAAAAAAATTATCAACTTTACTTGAAACAGAGCTAGGTCGATCAAAATTTTTTCACGATCTGGTTACTGGTGACCCATTTGCAAAGTGATTGGGTCGAGATTACCCACTCTTTAATCGGCAAAAAATTCCAAATAGTAGTGAAGAGAGCCCGACGCACCCACATCCGGCAGTCGTATATCTAAAATACCCATCGTACGTCGTATCCGAGACCCGAGTACAAGTAATAGCCTATTTTAGATTTCAGGTTTCTCTCATCTCTATTTGTTTGTTGAAATTCGAGATGCCCGGTCTACAAAATTTATATATCTATGGTCACTCGCCACACCAGCACCCATCACGGGAAATGGGTGTTGACGATCGAATCTTTTTTGAAAAGTAATCCGATCGCTTATTGGTAGTTCGTGAGCAGGTCAAAATGATCAGGTAGTTCACGATCAATCCTGGACCAACTTGGAATGACTTCATATATGTTTAATAACTAGCGCTATTAAATTTCTAATTATCTTACCCTTGTAAAAAACTGCCATATTTTTATTCAAAATGTCCTAAATTTTGGGATGCCATTGTCACTCCGGCTTTAGCTTGTGATGAATCAACTACATTGAATTGAATTATCGCGATGCATTCAACAACACAACTAATACCATGTTGTTTTTTTAGTTATTAAAATGAGTTTTAAAACAGTTTTTCAAAACTGAATATTGAATAGTAAAACTATTGTCAATTCAACTTAATTTAAGCTTAATTTAACTTAAATGAACTCGGTATTTCCAACATTCTCTGTTTTTTCAACTATCGAAAAAAATTGTGATAATGATGGAATTTTATCACAATTCCATCATTTATTGTGGAATTATGGAATTACACAATGAATGGAATTTAGAAATTCCATTTATTCTGGAATATGAATGGAATTTATTACAATTCCAAAATGATTACAATTTTTTATTATTACTTTTATATTAATGAATTTTCTCTAACGATTTGAAATGTACCATTTTTGAATTGCCGCCAAGACGACATGTTCGTGAATCATTGTTGACGTCACGCCGGTCAACGTCGGTGACAGCCGTCTTACCAGCCATCAGCGTTTTCTACGTCATAATGACGTTGTAGACATTTTAAACTGTTTAGAAATGTGCGATTTTAGATTATGTTTAAACTTAATAAAATTATTTATGAAAATATTAAAATTGTACATTTTTAGTAGGTAAGATGATCAGAATCAGAAAAATTAACTTTAGATCTTATGCAAGTTTGTCACGGTAGGTACTTATTCACAGTTTGTGAAAATACCCAATTACGTGAATAAATCTGGTTAAATTAAACACAAATAAGTATAATTTTCTTTACTGTATTGTCTATTTGTCCTTAATAAAAAAAAATATGTGGCTGAAATCGAATTGAAGTCCTAATCCTTTTCTAATCGTCGGATGAGAATATTTTTTAAAATTATTTAAACGATCGCCCAATTTTGATTGGTGAAAGCGGCCGTGGGTGAACTACAAAAGCCTTATTTTGTAGGTCAAAGAGATATTTTTTAAACTGCTCGGATTTAAAAATGCTTAAAAATAAAATTTGTATGACGTCACTCATGAATCAAAAGTCGAGGGTGGTTCAGAAGTGACAGCCGGGAAAAAGGGGAGGGGACATCTCTTTGATATTACATTATGTTTTTATCATGCGCACACACACACATGCACGAGCCACACACAAATACATTTACATCAACTACAGTAGACTCTCGGTTATATCGGCTTCAACTTATCCCGGTTCAGCTTTACTGGGTTCGGCTTAACCGGGTTCTCTTTAATCAAGCAAATTTAGGTTAACCTGGTTCATTTTAATCAGATTCGGTTCCAAATGCAAATTGAAAAAAAAATTGAACTTAGTAGTTTTTTAATTATTTTTATATGAAACGACACAAAAAAGTCAAGTAAACAATAACGTGAGTAATAAATTTGTCTAATAAAATGTTTTTTTTGTTATTATAATATTTATTTAATATATAAAAATTATCTTTTTATTTACAATAATAAAATTTGAAAGCGTATTTTATGACCTTTAAGAAGCAGTTTTTAGTTTTCGGATACGATCAAAAATATTTGGATTTTATTACAAAGCGGAAATACTCCGGCCTATTGTCGAAACACGTCAGAGGCCTGAGGAGTTCAAAAAGCATCTATTGGATAAATTAAATACATATTCATATCTATTTGACAACCTCATCGACCAATATTCATATACAGATCGGGCGTGTGAATCTTAAAATTAATACCAAACATATAGGTTTAAGAAAATATTTATCAAAAATAAAGTTCACAATCGAAAGATCGGATGCATTGCTTTTCACCATTTGTTGGGCTTGCACGGAGCCAGTTCGTCCCAACGCTTAATAGACTAGCTGTGAAGTTAATTTTTCAAATATGAATTTAAAGCAAATAGAATTATTTTAGGTAAGGGTTCTCACGGACTTTAACATTAAAAATTTAATTAGATAAATGAAAATTTAAAAAAATAGCTTGCAGGTAGCTTCGTGCCGGCATATTGATTATTGTAACAATAAAAATCTTAAATTTCTTTCTAGCAAAACAACTACGTCACGCAACAAATTACGACAACACTTTTGCCACAAAATGAACGATCTTCGATGATTCCGGGTACGTTTTTAGAAGCTTGTACAATGAGTTTACGTCAAGATGGAGACTTGTATTTTGAAATTCTTCTTAGGTTGATTGCAGTTGGAGATTTTCAAATATTGCGTAACCGGATAAATAGTTTTTATTTTATTTATTTTTTTATTATTTATACCCGCTAAACTGCCCAAGCAGTTTGTCAGCAGCCAAGCAGTTATATTAAGAATTATTTTTTGAGTATTCTGAAAATACAATAAAACCGAGAATGCTTTTTTTAAATAGCATGTGCCCTGGTAAATTGAGAGCCTACTGTATTAGAGTGTGTTAAGAAATAATATGCATTTTTAAATGATTTAGATTAAGCGATATTTTTTTCATCGTTCATCCCAGATATCGAGAGAGTACTGTATGAACACACGCAAACAGACACAAGCAAAAACGGTTCGCTTATCCATTATGCTTCCATCCACATTGTATTAGAATTGATGGATTATGATGTTTACGCGGGAAGGATGTTTGCTGGCCTTGCCCACCCCTGGCCGCCCGGCCCCCACCCGACCACCCTCCCTTGGCTACCCCTGCCGGGAAATGCATCCGAGGTTACAGCTGTTTTCGAGAGAGGCTTTCATGCATTTTACGTTAATTTCTAACGTAATTCGTAAAAGCAAAAACTTTCTTGCATTTCGAATTAATTCATTAATGATTTTCAAATAATTCGGTTATCAGTTTTTTATAGAAATAATTAATAAATCACTTGGAACACCAAACAAACAAAAATAGGTAGAGGTACTTAAAACAATACAAATAAATCTCTCAAGAATCAGCTGTCACAAGAATTAAAATGAAAATAAGTGCAAACTTTGATAATAAGGTAATTAAATTTGATTTTCTTTAAAATAAAAAAAGTACTGCTTTTGATCAAAACGTGTAAGAGTACCTATGCTAGCTTTCAAGAAAATGATAACGGTGTGTGTGTGTATATTTTATATTTATGTGTTTGTTTTTGTAAATGTGAATGCTGCAGGCGGATTAGTATAGGGACATTTATATTTGCATAGTCATTTTTTGTTTAACCCACGAGCAAGTTTTATTAGTGATCTGTTTGAAAAAAAAAACATTTCAAATATGTATTGGCCATATGGCAGTGGTTATATATACGGAGGTAAATACTATATAATATATAACTTCCCAGAAAGCTTATTTGGTGAGGGCATATTGTAATGGGCTTTATACGAATGAATTTACTGTTCTCTTATTTTTAGTGACCAAAAATTAATTACAATTCGTATGGAGTTACATGTTTTGATCATAAAATTTTTTAGCATAAAAAGTGAATAATTTTAATAAAAGTGTGTAGATACTTTAAGTATCACCCTGGTGAAAGGTCAATATTCCGAATAGAATCGTTTTCTTAAAATATCTTTGATGACCGATCGGAATAGCCACGTATTTTCCAACCTTTCTCTACCTCATTCCCTTCCCTTCCCTACACGTTTAAGCCCCACAACATACTTCAATTGGGGCTACCATAGTCCCACTGGCTTCGGAGTCAGAACTCTTGTGTGATATTCATACAGGGTGTCTGGGGGTAAAGTGAGCTAACTTCTGAGAATGATTCTACGTGATTTTGGAAGTAAAAAAGACAAACAAAATCTTAGAAATTCCAACGTTCCAAGGTAGTTTTTAAGTTAAAAAGTTGAATAGTTTGTACAAGAAAATAAATATTCTTCTATGGAAAAAATATTTTTTAATGCGAAAATAAACAATTTTTGTATGGATTGGAATTTTATTTTTTTTTACTTCTACTAACATGTAGAATTACCCCTCAAAGTTAGCGCATTTTACCCCCGGACACCCAGTATTAAAAAAAAACGTTCTAATAACTTCTCGTAGGAATATATAATAATACAGATGCAATGAAGATCAAATTATTAAAAAAATAAATATTCCATCTTCCCCAACAAACCCAAACGGTTAAATTTTAGGTAAAAAATTGAATAAAATTACTATTCAAAAATCTTGGTAAATATTCTTTAACGGCTTTGTTTACAAAACAGGTAATTCAAATTCACACGTAAAAATAAATTATTTGTAACGTATTTTCTCCTTCATCAGCATACTGAGGTTGCGAAAAAACAATGAATAGGTAATGGGACCGATCAATCTCAGGTCATTTTATTCATTCCGTATTGTTCCCACATCGCAACGGACATCGGACGTCGGACATCGGACAACTCAACCGTCGAGGCAGATCTACAACGGTTTCGGACGCACAAATGCCCTCGATATGGATGTGAAGCGGTTATCCTTTGCATAAATATCGTCAAACATCGAATTACAAAACGACAAGACGTTTTTTGTCGGTTGGTGAGTTTTTGTTGATGATTTTTGAATTTTTGCGGGATACCTAAACAGATTTTCATCTTTATAGAAAATATGATGTAGAAGATCGTTAATCGCAGATGTTCATTTGCGTAGAATTTTTGTGTACCTTATGCAATTATGTATTTTCAACTTTTAGCAATATTTGTATGTACCTAATGCACCTATGTATTTTTAACTTTCAGCAATATTTCTATGTACCTAATACAACTATGTATTTTTAACTTTAGCAATACTTCTATCTACCTAAAACATCTATGTATTTTCAACTTTAGCAATATTTCTATTGTGAGTTATGGAGTTAATAAATATTTAGCATAGTAAGATACCCCTGAAGGGTGAAAGCAAGAAACATTTGAAAATAATGTACCTACACGTTTTATTTATCGAATTATTTAACTTTAATACGTGTATAGTATACACGGTGTCTGGAAACTCGTTGTACGAAAATCGGGAAATCGGCGAACCTACAATCGAGTCGATTTTGTCGTATTTATATTAACATTTGTTTTATTGATGCTTTCATTTGCGGTTAAATCAATTTAGAACTTTTGTGATTTTTTAAGTCAAATTTGACAAAATCGATAACTAAGAAGTTAATACCATCTAATGTCTTTTAAAATGCTTCTAAGCTCAGACCGGGATCAAAAAGTTTTTTTAACCCTTTAACCAATCATCATTCAACCCTTTAACAACCCTTCATCAATTTAATCGTTTCACTTTCAACTCGCCGTTTTGATAAAATATTGCAATGAATTGATATCAAAAAACTACATTTAAATGAAATGAAGGTACTTTTAACTTAATAATTATTAAGGTTATTGACAGCGCCCTTGAGGTGATCTCTCACATAAACGGCGCTATATAAATTAGCCAAATATTATTATTATTGAAATGGCAAAAAAAAGATTAATGTCGTAAGGCTTGACCTGCCGCTTAGCGTTTAGACTTTAGACAGATAAAAGAACCTAAATACGTGTCGTTTTGCTTGTTTATTATTATTAAGGATTATGTATCAGAAAATGGTGTCAATATTCAGATGGAGATTTTTGGAATATTTGATATTAGCACTTTGCATACATCCTTTCCTTTTCATTCGACCTTTACCATTTCCAAGTTCCGCTGGCATACACGGGTGTCGGTACCAAGACACCGTTATGGATCGCCAAACGCGACTCTTGGAAGTTAGGTTTGGTGTTCAAGGCACCGCCACCCGGTGCCAGCAGCCACTCTTCTCTCTTACGTCCTTCTGTCCCTCCTTTACTTACTTCCTAGAAGAGAAAAGACAAAAAACGTATTAGTTATTTACAAATTATGTTCATATGAAATGATAAACAAAATATAAAAAAATTTAAAGAAAAAAATCAAAAAACTCAATACAATGGAAATAATAATATATGCTTTCGATAATAAACCAAAAAAACCTTCGATTTTAAATCAAACAATACCATCAGGTTGATTTTTATTGCAATATCAAAGAATGTTATATATTCACTTTTGGAAGGTAGATATATAAATTTGTGGTTATAACCATCTAATTACTTATATAAAGGAGATGTTATTATGGCGGACGGATTTAATTTTTCTGAAAATCTACAGTTTGATTCCGAAATGGATGAAATTTTTCACACTTGAACTTCAAAACAAGAGAAACAACGCCGGGGATTTCAGCTAGTAATATAATATGAAAACGAGTGTTTTGTGTATGGGTTTGTTTTATATAAAAATCGTAGTTTGATGAAATTTTGAACACGTGGCCTTCAAAACAAGATGAAGGTGTCACTGTTTACAGTTTTGAGATTTCAAAAAAAATCATTCCATTTTTCCACCTCTTAAAGCAGAATTTTTCACTTCTTAATGAAATTTTGCACATTTGATATTCAAATTAACACGAAAATTACCGTCTATATCTGATTTAGACAATAAATAGATTTGTTCCCACATGATAATGTCTTCGAAACGTACTAAAAGTTTATCAGGAAACATGTTAATTCTTTCGTTAAAGATCTACAATCCCGTTTTTAACCGGATTACCAATAGTTTGAATAGTTTTTACACAAGTACATTTATACATAATATAGTAAAATTACGAAATAAATGATCCCACCGGATTAGCATTTGACGAGGTGGTAGAGTTGTCTATTTCGGTTTCTGCTTAGGAAGGTTCAATACTGCGTAAAACCATTTTTGAAGGCATTGTAAAATAGAAGTAGGTACTATAGTAAAACAAAACTTTGTTTTTTAACTCATAACAGGCTAAGTGGGTCTTCTGACGACCCCATGCATTTTTCTGTTTTATGGGCTCTTAAACTATAGAAATCCTTATTATTCGTCAATTATTTAATCAAATGGAATAATAATTTTGGGTATTACCTACTCCCCCACATTTTATTGTTAATAATAATGCCAGAAATGGATCATTCGAACTGCTGTAAATAATTAAATACGCCCGACTTCTCCACGTAAATACCTGAAAAATGCGGACGTAGGTATTTAATTATTTTGAAAGTTTTTAGGAAAATGAAGACTATACTATCGTTACTAGCTTATATCTGGAATTATTACTACGAGTAAACGTTTAACAACTTGACTACTAAATATAATAAACACAGATGATTAAAGTCAAAGTAAATCAAATAATTTAAATAAATAAATCCTCAGAGTTCTGTCAAAATTCATTGAATTAGTATTGTCTTGTGGTTTCTGCTTGACTGGTTTCCCAAAAGCAGATACTGACCGAATAATTTATTAGATGCGAGTCGGGATAGCGGGTTTCCTTGTATTGGAACAGATACATGAACATCAAATAATTCCGCGGATATTGAATAGTGTACATTATTATTTTCATAAGGTTATCAAAAATGCTAATTTCGTTTGTCTGTATGTTAGAAGTCCTGCATGAAATCTGGTTCAATGTACTCAAATTTTGCTTTGAATGTAAGTGTTATTTTCAAAATTGGATCTGTCTTTTTGAAGAATTTCCACCAGCGATAAAGTACTTAGCCAGAATTTAATAATTTTAACAGAAAATTATTTTAATTTTCCATTTTCAAAATTAAAGGTTTTTAAATTTTTTTTCCAACAGCTCCCAACATTCTGGAGCCAGAGAGCATATGGCAACCCCAATCGTAGTATATTGTAAGGCTGAAGGCAGTTGGGAGGAAAATGAGATGGGGAAGAGAAAGGTGGGAGAAGTATCTGGCTATTCAAACCTGGTCACCAAACACAGCCAAAGCCATAATTTGAGTTTGATCAGAATTTAAACCCGCGACCTCCGAATTCTTAATCAAGGATTGTAACCAAAAACCACAGGTTGTAAAATAAACGCTAAGAAGTCATTATTAATGCACAATATTGACAGATGAAAAATTTAAAACAAGTTTTACAAGATTAAAAAACAAATGATATAAAAAACGCAGATAAACATACGTACGTGTGAGATGTGAGGTGTTACGTTAATCAATAAATTAACTTTTTTTAAATTTGAAAAATGATTGTATTATTTATTTCCTGCAATGTCTTTTAATTCGATGGACGCGCCATTAATCAATCGTAATTAATCCCCCTGTTAATCGGGAATGTTTTATTAAAAGGGTAAATAAGGCAACATCCGGAGATCCCGTGGACTTTGGATTAATGTTTGGAGACCGCGCGGTGTTGGGTAGGGATATTTGTCAAAGTAAATTACGTGATATGTTTCATCTTTGCCGGGAATCACGCGAGGCGACTGAACTTCAAATGTCAGCCTAACACGCACCGAGCAAGATAGGGGAAGAAGGGAATTTATATTTGCTTGAATTTGAACCACCCTTCTAGAACGAATGGGTGCTTTACTAACTAAATATCACGCCAATTCATTTCAAGGGGTAGTTAGTTAGCCAGAACGCCACAAAAGTCCGTCTAGGCATGAATTATTTTGCACTTTTCCCATTCATACATACGTAGTTGGGGATTACAATCCCGCATCCCGCAATCCCACGGGATTTCATCAAAATTTGATATGGCAGATTTGCGGGATTGAAATTAAGACAATACACCAATAACATGCTGCTTTAATTTGCACGTGTTTGCGAGTTGCGAATTACGTGATACGCTAGCGCCAAAATGCCCAGAAGCCACGTGATCCTACATCGTGATAATATATTCGCAGTTTACTAAAAGTTTATTAGGATACCTGTTAAATAATCCGTTAAAGGCCTGCAATCCCATTTTAACCGGATTAACAATAATTTTAAGAGATTCTTAATAAATTTGCGATACTAATTTTTCTCCGTGTGCACGAAAACTTCGGCCGTACACTGAGAAAAATGAAATCTTAAAACAGACTTATATTGAATATTGCTAATTTATTAAGAATGTTTTCAAATTATTCGTAATTCGGTTAAATACGGGATGGCAGGCCCTTAACGAATGAATTGATAGGTTGTCTAGAAAACTTTGAGTAAAATACGAATGTATTATAACGATGTCGGAACACGTGTCCATAAAACTTGTAATATTTTCGCATTTCGTCATTGTATATTATCAAGGCGATTGCATGTGCATGAACACATGTTCCGATATACTAGGAATTTATAAAAAGTTTATCAGGAAACTTCAAACAATCTCGTTTTTAACCAATTTTTTTAATAAATTAGCAATAACTAAATTGTACAGCGCCCTTGAGGTGATTTTTCACAATAACGGCGCTCTACAAATTATCCAATTATTATTATTATTATTAACTCATTTTTCTCCGTTAGTCCGCACCATGACTTGTTGAAGATACCGTACGGCATAACAGATGTTCTAGCACAGCATATCATGATATGAAGAATGGTGTTATTGAATGAAATTTAAAAATCTACATCTATTCAAATGCTCTTTAAATAACCTTTTTTTTATATAGGTACCCGAAATGTTAAGAATATTAAAATAAAAAAAACGATGATTATTCTGTCGTACTATAATTAAAATAAAATGTATCATTGCTGATAGAAAAACGTACATACTTAGTTATTAATAGATAACATTTATTGTAAACATTCGGTTGTAATAAAACAAAAAATCTGTTGGTATTGAGTAGGTACAGACAATTTGATGTAATATGCTTGCATTCATTTTGAGTCCACATAAATGCCTTTTCGAGCGTTTCCCTACCATCATCTTAACCTCACTATTTCCAATATAATTGCTTAATATTGCCGAGCTACCAGCTTGGTTGTATTCCTTATTTAAAATCGCATCACAAACATGGCCGCCGCATTATAAGTTTCGCGGTATTATGCAGCAATTTAAAATCAGAAATTGCCCTTTTAATTTATTTTTTATTCCTTTTATGCAACCGCGACCAATAGCCGCCAGACGCCCGAAGTGGAGATTATTGGGACTCAAAAAGGAGAAGAATCTGCTAAGAAATGAGACACCTCATCAAAAGGTAGCAATTAAAATAATAAAACAAATTAAAATGTATGATAACGATCAAACTTTTTGTTCATCCCATTTATTTTGTTGACGTTTTTTTCAACCCTTGATACAGACTCATTAACAGCGTTTAATTGCGTTTATGTAAAAAAGGTAATATTAAAAAAACGGGTATTTTGAACAGCCTTACTAAATGCTTACAATATGCTTATGACAGTGTTTAATTTGCTAGTTTGCTGCATAACTATTAATCGATATTCTTTTGGTGAGAGCTTTCATAAAATAATAGTATCTGTAAATCGGTACATGGGCGGAGTTTCGTATGATTTCCTTTTATAATACAGATAAGAAGTTTATTTGATTTTATATGACTCCCTTTAATTATTGTTCAATAAGCAGTTTATGGAAGTGAATAAATTTAACGTTGATAACGTTTAGTTTATAAATAAATCGATATAATTATTTACAAAACCGGAACATTATAATACAATCCTGAATTTTTATATCTGATAATATCGAACTGAATTAAATTGCATGGCAGGATATTGTACAAAGCAAAATAATTAATGAGCTGAGATTTTCTCGTTAAATTATGGATGAAAAATAATTATATTGTAATGTGCAAGTCTTGTTTTATCCACGGTCCTATCGAGGGTAGGGATTTGAAATTGAACGTACGTTATGTGGTCACTAAGTTGACGGCCTCCGTGGTTGAGTGGTTATGAATCCGAGGTCGCGAGTTCTAGATCTGGAGTGAGAAAGTAAAGTGGTTGTGGAGACCCTTTGACCTCTCCAACTGGTCTCTCGACTCAGCGCTGCAGTGGGAGGGATAAATACATAAGTCCGTCACTCCTGGACACACTGATATCTAGATTCCTACCTAATCCTCACACCCTTTACCTTCCCAGAACTTATTTTTTTCCTTTAAAAAAAAAACCCTCTATACAGCATGCCAAAAAATGATATGGGCCCAGAGGGAAATTATTTTCTTATGGACCTCCTGTGTGAGGTTAATGTAAGAAAAAATATCGTTTAATTTGTCCTATTTTACAATAATTAATTCGTTTAAAATAATATATAGTATGTTAGCGGCACGTTCAAAGCAGGTACTTTCAGTATCGCCCTATTGAAATAACAACACTCGGAATCGAAACGTTGCTTGGAATTGATTTAACCATGTTTGGTGACCAGATCTGAATAGGTAGGTGCTTACCGAGCTTTCTTTCGCCATATCCTCCATTTCTTACTATACTTTACGTGGCGTATTCACATAAAAAAAATTACCCAGCAAATTACAAGCAAATTATTTACTGCTGAATATGAATGAAAAGTTTTTTCCTTATAAAAACTCAATTCTTCCAAGAGAGGCTTACAAATGCAATAATCTGTCGGTGATTTAATCCATTGAATTGAATTAGAATGCCTTTTTAAAAAAATATTTAGTATTTATATGGACAAAACTGTGTACGGGCGCAAACAAATAATTCATCATAATATTTTAAAGCAAAACTTGCAAAAAGTGTATTTTATAACATAAATCAATAGAAACTAGAATAAAAGAACACCTAAGATGTCTAACCAGTTCGGGATTTTCAGAATTTGCAGAACATCTAATTAATAAAGATCATACTTTCAACCATGACACGGGTATTAAAGTCCTTCACAAAAATGAGATAGGTTTACGACTTAACAACTTGGAAGCGTTGGAAATAAAAAAATCAGTCAATTCAAAGGCTGAAATTATCAATAATCAACTAAATTTAACGTTCAGCCCTATAATAAATATGTTTCCTGTTATCCCTAACTCCCCTCCCCCACTTCCCGCCCACAACTGATACTGTCTCTCTCTGTTTTTTATCTCTTTCTCTCTCAACTATTTGTTTATATATATGTGTATTATTCTGTATTTGTTAATATTTTTATAACTGTCCTGATGATGGTACGGAGGTACCGAAACCGGTAGACGTTAAAAATTTCAATAAAGTGACTGTAAACAAAGTGTTTCCCTTTTTATTATTATATTGAAATAGTTAGTTATGTCGCAATGTGATTAAAAAAAGGCAATTGTAAGAATACTGTAAAAAAATGATTGTGATGTGAATAGTAGGACATTCTGAGTGAACATAGAAAATGAATAATGAAATAGCTGGCAGATATCGGCGGATTAGTGCGGTTAGCCAAACTCTCCTTGCTGCGATAATTTTTCCGTCCATTAATAACTGTCTCTCTGTTTCCTTTCTGATGTCTGTTGTGCAACGCGACTCCTCCCCTGGTGACCTCGGCAGACAGGCAGACAGTTCACCCCCTAACACAGTTCGGCCACAGGGGTGAAGCGGGAAATTATCGGAGGAAAAATTTGTACTATTCTGTTTTGTCACTTAAAACTTAGCGAGAATTTTTTTCAGTCCGGCTTTCGTTGCCTTCTTGAGCTATTATCCTTTGAAGTTTATATTAAAACAATAACCCGATACTTTAATTTAATTTTTAATTTTCAAACAAATGATAATTTTTTAGAAGCATCGCTCAATGGTAGTTACTCACAAAGGTAGTTCTGAATTGAATCTCTATTGACTATTTTGATTCAACGTCGTTATTTTTGAAACGAAGTAACTAAAAATCTACAGGTACATTACACTGACGAAAGAAAACAATTCAAACAAAACCATTGTACGTCATAAAGGTTTGCAGAATGCGATAGCTTTAAGTGAAAAGCTTCTCATAGGAACTACATAAGTAATAAGTACATTAGTATTTGAAAACAGTGTGTTTATTTGGATCACTACAGTACCTTTAAAGCAGTTATAATAGTATATTATAGTCTAAAACAACATTAACCCTTCAGGTTTTAAAATTATTTTATCAACGACATGGTGAAATTTCACGGAATTTCGGAATTCTCAAGTTGTCGTTAAAAGAAATACCATTTTAGAAATTGGATAAAATTTTTGTTGTTTGTTTTTGGGGTGTTATGCCGTGTTGCGCTAACTCCTTCTTTAGCCGACGTTTCGGACATCGTTGCAGTGTCCATCATCAGGGCAGATCCGGTAGATCCGAAGATCCGGTACATCTTCGGATCTACCGGATCTGCCCTGATGATGGACACTGCAACGATGTCCGAAACGTCGGCTAAAGAAGGAGTTAGCGCAACACGGCATAACACCCCAAAAACAAACAACAAAAATGCTTTTGGCCGTGAAAATCTAAAAACTTACTTGGATAAAATTGTCTTCAAAATGTTTATATTTGAAATAAACATAGGTGGTTGTAAAAAATATTTTTATAATTTCAAACATGAATATATTATCAAAAAAACTTACCGTGACATTTTGACTCGGAACGTCCATAGTTTTAAAAGAATTCGATATTTATAAAACATATTCCTTTTATGTAAGTAATTAATATTAAAAATTTCACTTTGTATACCGTTTGTACAATAAAAATATATAAATATTTTGTAAATAACTGTCAATGAAAAAATGCCGAAATTAGTAATCATGTAGGTACTTTGACAATTTAAAAAAAATTATCATGCAACAATGTATAAATATTTGATACAAATTCTGAAGAATAATTATTTATCTTTCCAATGACGAACATATCACATATCTAAGCATTATAGAAAAAAATAAAAAAATACTTTCATAGTGTTTTGACGACCCGGTCAGATCTGTCCCAGAGGCTATAATGGAATATGATGTTTGTGGCTAGTAATGTCCTTCCGAGGCCTGAAGGGTTAAATTTTTTAAAGTATTTGCAGATACGACTTATCTTCTATTATATAAAAACCCCTATAGACTCAAAAATTTCTCTACCCTAAGAATACTTTTTATTTTATTATATAGAATTAATTAATAACATTTAGGATGCAATATTCTTCCATATCTATTTTACCTTTGATCAAAATAATAATTTTCAAGATTTATCGTCTATCGGGAGATAATTTATTAATTAATTGTATACTTTTCTCTTTATGTAGATAAGTGTAATAGCAAGTAGCTAGAAGTAATGTAGGTTTTCCCTGAGAGCTACCCCATTCACAGAATATCAATTCCAGATCCATTAATCTCCCATCCCTTATAAAACTTCAACCCCGCGTATTCTGCTCACTGGAGGGCCTGTATTACTACAGCCTTACGGCATTATTGAAATACTTACATACCAATACATATTACATTACAATTGTTTTACACCCTAATGAATAGCTGCTAACCCATATTTAAAGGTTTGGTAAATTAAATATAACATCACAGCTCCCTGACTAGACGCAACTGTGTCAATATTCAAACCCAAAAATGTATTGATGTAATTAGTCAAAAATTATTGCGGAATCAAAATTTTCCAACTCATTGTTGTAAATGATATTTCTAATATATTTTTGATTGCGAGTACGTATGTAATTTTACAAACGAAACGATTTATTTTCAGTTCCAGTTTTAGTGCCGATAAATTGGCTTTTACTGACAAATCACGAGTACCCAGCGTTGCTCGGGGCTATCAATGGTTTGGAGTATATATATAGGTATATACATATTTAACATTAACCCCACACAGAAGGCCATTAGGAAGATAATTACCTACAGGGCCTATGTTATCCTTGAGGATGCTGTATGGAGGGTCTTTTCTGTAGAACGTCTGGAAAGAAAAGGAGGAGGGATCAGTGTATCGAGGAGTGACGGAAGTACGAATATATCCCTCCCACTGCGGTGAAAAGCGATGGGTCAAGAGAGGTCAAAGTGTCTCCCCAAACCAGGCTCTTCTGATCTGGCACGCTACGCAGCTGGTGGGCAGGCATCCCGAACACACCTCACCGATGAACTCGGGCACCCCCACTAAATCACCAAACGTATCAAACCACTTAGGGTGACCTATGGCAGAAATGCCTTTTGGGATACCCAAACCTGACTCCCAAATTGAAAAGTATAGTTTGAGGTTGGGAAAACTAGGTGAATTTTCAAAGGTATAATATTATTGTAAAAAAATTTAGAGTACCTACACTTTTGAAAGTAGTTATGTGTACCACGTTGTTTCTTTAAGAAACTACATTACATAGCCTTTAATTTGACTTCGTATCTCATTCCAACGAATAAATAATGCGTTAAGTCTTCCATTCAAACCACACTCCTGGCATTAATAAGATTTCTTTTTACGAATTCTTTCCAGTATATTTTATCTATAGGGCACACACGTACTGACATTGCCTTTTATTTAAATGGATTATTTTAAGTTTCATACAAAATAATTTATTTTGAATTTAATCGTCAATTTCCAAATTGTAATTGATTATGGGTGAAATTCAGATATGCGATAAAGTAAGTATTAAAATTATTTCATTTCAATTAATTATTAAATAATGCTGTTTTAGAAATGTGTATTTCTTTTGTTTAATTTCTTTACACTTACATCAGATAATAATGGCCAATAAGACAACATAATAAGTTTTCGAATAACTGATCGAAAAAATATATTTCATCACGGTTTTAATAGCTAAGAACTCGCAGTATTTGGCATTGCAGTTAATCACATCAAAAATGTCATTGTGGAATTGTAAGGAGAGGAAGGCTTTGAATACTTTCAAGCTTACATCCCTCCCGGTGATCTGTGTTTACAATATAAGCCACCAGGGATTATCATTTGATTTTACAACCACCCGGAGATTTAGGTTACGACGATTAGGGGACGAAGTTCAAATAAGGGTGTGTTTCATAAATATTAAATATTTTTTAAAATTATTAACTTTATGCTTTAGTAACTACTGTTGAACATCAAACCACGCCGGCAGGAATATTGTGTATTTCAGAATTTGAAATTATTTATTGATATATGATCTCATTATCGCCCTGGTGAAAAACCATCATTCAGAATAGAAACGTTGCATTAAATGACTTTAGCCGTGTTTAGTGTCCAGGTACTATAAAATCTTCCTAACTCGCATTTCCTTCTCCTCCCCCACCCCCCTTACACAATAATCCCCCACACACAATATACCCCAATTTCGGATGCCATAGTTCCACTTCCTCCAAGCAGATATTGTAACGCATTCAATTTTAAAATCCTTTTAATATTTTTTCTTTAATTATGCTGAATATGGTTTTTTTGATATAATGGAATATTTTTACAAACTATTAATACCCCTAAAAATTTGCGGAAGATGTAAAGTTTGTTTGTCTGATTCTGATCATAATGACTGAATTATAAAAAGTGTAATTTAAATATTTTCATTAATACTTATGATTTTAAAAACGATAAAAAACCAAGAAATTATTCCAGGTAGTTTCCAACTGGCTACAAGGTCATTATGATGTAGAAAACGCTACTGGCTGGTAAGACGGCTTTCATGACACTGTTGGCCGGTGTGACGTCAACAACGCCATATTCAAGAACAAAACTAAAGTGTCTTTTCGGCGGTAAATAAAAATGATACAATTTGAATAGTTATTCGTCAACACAAAATAAAATAAGAATGGTAAAGTTTTTCATAAGTATATTTGAGAATAAAAAACAAAAACTTGCAGTGTATTCTTTTATGCTGCATTTCTATTAGTAGGTAGACTAAGATCTTATCTAATAGCTAGATAACTAAAAGGCTTGTAGCTAAATACGCATAATTAGGTAAGAGTAGGTCCTCGGTAGGTACTTACCTATATAATGGAATGTTTTGTTCAAACAATCAGGATCGGGATCGAAAAGGCTAAAAAAGGTTGCAGGAATTTCTAGTTGGAATTGTTTTTCTGTTCCAAACTGCAAATTGTTGTCTCCAACCTTTTAGATTTCCTACACTCTCTTTTCCGCCCTTCAAACATTCCGAGAGTTCAGTCGAACATCCCCTCATCGGATCCATTAAGGAGGGTTCCTGACGTACCAGATCTAACAACTCAAGAACATGTAATACTGAACCACTTCATTAAAACACCTTTCCATTGATAGTAAAACATCATCCACAAGTCTTCATGGTTGCATACTTTTGAAGAACGGTCGCGATATCTGGATTGATTTAGGTTCATATAAGGTTAGACTTTGAAGTGACGTTTTATCCGATTGAAATCACACGACACTCAGTCAAAAGATCCGTGAATCTTCCTTTTTAAAATATATATTTCAGTACAACTGAGATGTTCCTTTTGCGTACAGACCAATTTGATTCCTCTTAGAACTTTTATAGCACGATGTAAATGTGTAGTTCTTGTAAGCAGTGATTTCACCCGCGTAGGTCTTATGCAGTTTTCTCTTTTACCTAGGGGTTTGTTTTAAGGGTAGTCTTTTTCCGTTGAGGACGGATCCATTATTTGCAATTTCCCTTTCGGATCGTTGCCGCCCTGCTTTATTCTGCGCCGTAAATTTCCACCAAAATGGGAAACTGTTGATTTCGGGAGGGAGAGGGGGAATGGGTGACGATGGAGAGCTGTCAATTAAACGAGACTTGAATTTGAATGCTTTCGTCGCTTGAAAGCTTGAATTCATTGTAAAATCTAAACTTAACTCCATACGCATAATTTGTCCAGTTAAATCTGGTGTAAGATTATTCTTTGGGCAGTTAGATTTTATAGATTATCAAGATCAATTGCTAGTCTAGAGTTGACAAGAGTTTGGGGAGGATCTAGCAATGGATAGACGGTACCGATTATGACATTTAATTGACAAATATATTAACGACAATAACAGTATGTTTTTAACAGTAAGTCTCCCGACTGCTCCCAACCGTCTGGAGCCAGTGAGACCATGTCATCCCAGAATAGGGTAAGTTGTGAGGCAGTAGGAGATGGGGAAGAGAAAGGTGGGGGAGTAGCTGGCTCACCAAACATGGTTTAAACCATTTCAATAAACCTTTCAATTCTGATTGGTGTTCTTACACCAGGGCGATACATAGGGTGTCTTCCACTCTGGAAGGTACCGCAAGTATAATAAATATTATTTAAAATTTATTTATTTTTATTTATTTATTTTATTAATACAAGACTAAGAGGGTATATATGGTTTTTGTGATATTTCACCCTCCATGCTAGGGATGACCCTGTGTAATGGAGGGTGAATTTTACAGTTCTTGAGAGAATAACATTAATTAAACAAGTAAGTATACATAGAAGATCTACAATCGTAATGGTTAATAAATGACATGAAAGTATGAGATTTATTTGTTTGATTATAACTATGTAGATAATTATAATGGTGGAAAGGATTACATGTATAATCAGAGTTACGTAAGTAAGGAACGTAAGCGTTGGTGTTGAGGGATGGTATTGAATGAATAGAATTATCTTCCTAAACATGAGTTATTGTCAATTAGGGAGGTATTAATTAATTATCTTGGAACATATAGGTACTATATACTTACCCTTATACAGATCATTTGAAATAATACACTGTTGTACACCGTCATTGGACGGTTTGTATATATACTTTGTTATTACTTTGCAATTTTCTTAAGATTAACCCTTTGTCTGCTGTACACTCACTGATGCTCTTACTTACTTCTATCATTGTGTATTATTTTGTTATCTTCTGTTAATAAAAAAAATGGTGAAAACTAATTCATCGAGAGAGTCTTAATCCTCGACCACGGATATACCTATATATTAACCTTCATCTTTCCAATCTCTTTCTCCACTACACTTACGTCAGCCTCACAAAGTCTCATGGGAATGTCATCGAACTATAGTAGGTTCAATATTGACACTAATAATTAAATATATTGGCAGTTCATCCATCAGATTGTAAAATAAAGAATTATTCACGATTTGTTTGACAAACATATCTACATAGTACATAGTATAGTTCTACCGATGCAGCATATGTACTAACGCCGAGAACGAAACACCGAACGCAGCATTATAATTTTATACAAATCGCAACGGGTTTTAAATAATTAAAAGGCGATCGGAGCCTGAGTAAAGGTAATTTAATGTGGGAATTTGTAATAAATCTTATAGCAGGGCGTGGCCCGGCGCGGGTTGGCTGGTCCGAGGGGTCGTAAAAGAGATATGAATGAGTGAGAATCTCCAAAACCTGAGGCCAAGCGTTTTATCCTCACTATTGATAGAGTCCTGTTTTAACTCGACCGTTTTGAATTTCATCTGTCTGCACGGAGAAAAAGAATGTTGCGAATTTATTAAGAATTTCTTCAAATTATTCGTATTTCGATTAAAAACGAATAATTCGGTGTTCATAAATATTATAATATTTTAACATTGCATATTATCGCATAGAGCGTGTTCCGATATCCTATGAATTTACTAAAATTTTATCAGGAAATGGCCTACATTCCCGTTTTTAACCGTCTTACCAAAAATTAGAGAAGATATTTAATAAATTAGCAATTCTCGTTTTCTCCGTGTACAAATTTGTTTGTACGTTCCATCCGATTTAAGATGGTGGCCGTTTTAATGGTTTAATAATAAAATCATATTTCAAATATCGTCAATAATATAACTCGACGTGTTTATTTGGACTTTTTTTTTCGCATTTTTTCAATATTATGGTATCTACCATAACAGGTTTTTTTAAGTATTGTAATTGAGATGGTGACGTTTCTTTGGAAAAAATGTTAAATTACTAAATTCATTTTTTTGTAAATGTTGCTCTAAATTCATTGTTTATAATTAATATATAATATAATATAATTCTTCATACAAATTTTAAGTTTTCAGAAGAAATTTGTTTTTAATTTAATTATTAAGAGTTTTTTTTTAGGTTTACTGTTCACAGATTAACTAGTATAGCTGATGTAACCTGATATTATAGCCCAGGTAACCTGGGTAGTAGGTATAAAATTAGCTAAGTTTTTAAAAATTATTGAATTGGCTCGGTGTTTAATGTTTTTTTCTACTTGACTCTAGTTAGATTTGGGATATGTTAAGGCGATGCACTACGTCGTGTAATATTTTAAATCGAGCCGCTATCAATAACACCCCTTACGTAGATGGCGATAAGGTTTAAATTCCCGCTTAACATCATCTGCCTGTTTTGATTTATGCAAGAAAAAAACATGGCAAAAAATTGCCTTTCTTTTTATTTTGTGGATGTTCAGGCATAAATATTTTTTTTTTCCGATCATTACATAAATAACTTAATTTGCCACATTATACAATAAAATCATAACCAAAAATGGGTTCGTAAATTTTGAACTTTAAATTATTTTTGATAGGCCTTATACATTATTTTTTTCTGGGCTTATAAAAAGACTTATCTAAAAAATACTCGATTGTTTCAAAGGCCAAGATGTATTCTACTCGCAGTATTTAATTAAAGCATCTGAAACATTTCTAGGCGGCCAAATTTTCAAACCAAAAACACACGATTTTGCATTACTACGTAGTGCATCGCCTTAAATGGTTTTTTCGAATTGGATTTTTTATTGTTTTTCTAATTATGTTCCAATAGGTGGGAAGATTCAGTGGCTCTGCGACAAACTCGCAGTCATTGGGGCAATCGTACTGGAATTATTCCCTACAGCAATATTACATTGCTATGTTATTTTAAACGTGATACCGCACTGCCGTCCAAACTGGCCGGAAGCAGTCAACTAAGCCAATCTGGAAATAGGTGCATAATTGGGAAATACGAAAAACGCACGTCCAACACTTGTACAAATTTGGTTGAGATTTATCACATGAGAACGGGTAGCTACTACGAACGATTTACCGGCCTCTGTGTTTCCACCCCTCTATAAAATGGGTCTATTCAAGACCCTTGTTCACTTCTCCCTCTCCTAAAAAAGACCCTCCACACAGCATCCCCAGAAATGACGTAGGCCGTAAGGGAAATTATATTCCTCAGGGCCTTCTGTGTGGAGATGTAATTTAATAATTAGGGATACGAAGGAGGTGGATTGAGGAAGGTTTAGTAATGAAAGAGATAAGTAGGTACCTGGTAGAAAATCTTATTATTTAATTTATTGTACGATTGAATAATCATCCAGGTCTTTTTTGTATAGATTCGCTAGGTTCCAATACAAAAAGTTTAATTAAATAAATCTTGATTTTCGAAAAATCAATCAATAACACCATCCCTCTTGTCATAATATGCTGTGCTAAAACATCTGTTCTTCCGTGTGGTAGTTTGAATAAAATATCACATTATCACTTTTAATACGTGTTATTATGAAATATTTAATGTTGTGTTCTCTAAACCGAATACAAAATAAATAACAACATAATGTACCTATTTGCGTGCTGGTTACAAACTCAAATCAATTAAAGAAAACTTTTGAAATAATTAAAATCTAATTTTATGTTTAAGGTGGGTAGGTTTCATTTGAATTTATTAGTATTATCATAGGTAGGTACCTAATTATTGATATATGAATAGATGATACGGCAATACAGCCTTTCGCAAACCTAATGTAAAAAAATAATTGCCTCGTTTTTATAATTTTTGCGAAATATTGGCCTTTTGGAAATGGTTGCCGATCCATGTCGGATCTTGTGGGTAAGGAAGATAAAGAAATAAATCAGCCATATGACAATTTAAAGTGGTCGAGGCCCACCAGGGGAAACCGTTTAAAATGGTTAAGAACATGAAAAAAATAGAGATCCGATTTACCCTCCCCGTACTAAATTATAGCCTTGAATATTTGGGGCATCCAACACCGTGTCGATGGCTACAACTATTCACAGGGAATGGCTTTTTAATAAACCGAAAAATAAAGTGTAATAAACTTCACTTGTTCAAAAAGGAACTATATTCCAAGTTAGTTCAAAAATTTACTTGCATTTTTCATTCAATATCTGGAGACCCACTTTAGTAGCAGAAGGATGGATATTTGATTAATATGGGATTAATATGGGATTAAATGCAGTAGTTGTTAGTAAAAGATTGCAAATTAGCGAGGCTAGCAGTTCACAGTGGAATTTTGTTACCAACTATGATGTACCCATGGCAAAGCAGAAACCATCAGGCCCAGACTTAGAGTGTATCTAATGCGTATCATTTTGGCACCCAGCTGAGGCCTTCTCCGAGGTTGGGTCACGGAGAAAAAATATCCTATTAAAAAAGTGATAATATACTAATTATCTGATGAAATATAAGTCATTCTCGCACCTGTACTTTCCTAATAAATATAATGAGTATTTTTATGAACACGTGTTCCACCGTCCTCATAAAACATTCGCTTTAAACTGATCATTTGTTAGGAACTCTGTGAATTCATTCGCTAAAGGCCTGCAATTACGTTTTGGACAGAAAAACAAATAATTCGACCAGATTTTTAATAAATCAATGGTATCAGTAAGTTTTCTTCGTGGACCTGTCTAGGGAATTGGTTGAAATATTTCTTTCCAAGTTCTGTGTCTTCAATGCGTAGGTAACATTTAAACCCCTACCGTGAGGTCACCTCAAAATTGGTGTCTCCATGAAATGTGTTTAAAAATTTGGAAAAAAAGGTCACGGACCGGGGGCCCTCATGACGTTGGGTCCCTAGGACCAGGCCTTTCAGGCCTCTAGTTGAACCACAAATTTAGGCTGAATATAGAAGATATTAAAATATTTCGGTGATAATATTTTTCTACGAATAGTGATTGCTGTAAACCATTGACCAAAATTAAGAACGGGGTGATGATAATGAACGGATGAGCAGAGAAGGAGGACAGGAGATTAAAATATGGATTGTGGATATGTAGATGTCGGGATTGGCCTAGGTCATAGGAAAACATTCTTGAGTCATGTCAAAAACTAAAGAATTGCATTAAGATTGGTCAAAGATAAGTTTAGAGAACCTAGGCATGTATGTATGAGACTATATATGAATTTGAATAAAGCAAAGAGTGTGAGATATGAAATAGTTATTTGGCGTTCCATCAGCTTAGTCCTACGAGAAAATGGTAAAGGTGCTTCGTAAGTTTAATAAGCCTAAAACCGTTTTGACCATCCATCAAGTGCGTTCAAATTTTTTCAAAGTGTTATGTTGTGTTATATTATGTTTTGCAGCAATAGATCACGGATCTGTGAGAACCGCTCTACAGGCACAACGCGACGCATTCGTAATTCATAAATATTTACATTTAATAAGCAAGCTCATTTATTCAATCTCCATTTGTTTTTTTTTTTAGTGTTGACTAAGTGATCAATTGAAAGATTTATTCGAGAATAAATTAATGAACTCGTTGAGAATTCACTTCGTTTGATTCAAACATTTGGAAAACATCAGAATTTTTCCCGTGCAAATTTTCTGTAATCGATTAATCATTTGTCTGTTTGAATCGAAAACTTCCTTAAAGTTTATAGGGGATCTATCTAAAATAAAATTTATCGCCTAAACAAAAAATATATATTAATTAAAAACTGGCGATTTATTTATAAGTGAAAGAGTAGATATTTATAAATTTATTTACTTGCAAGTGATTTAGACAAATTGACTTGAATATTTCTCACACCCAAATCCATATCCTACATTTCCAACGGTCGAGTAAGTAACCAATCTCTCCAGCCGTTTGATCAATTCTTAATTTATTAGTTAGATAGGTACTTTTTATTTCTGAGGAGAAAACAAATTTCATTTAAAAAATTATAATCTTCTGTAAAAACGTTTAAGTAGTTACTATTTAAGTGTTTGGTAAATTTTTAAGTTGTTTTCATGAAAAAGCGCACTAATGTTGTTTAATATACCTAGTTATGTTCGGTATATACTCAAAGTATTAAATATTAGGTTAGTTAAGTAGTAAGTATTAAGATATGGGAAGGCTGATAGAGATATTGCAAGAAGAGTAAATGCAGGTAACTGCACTAATGGACAACCGAACGCGAGATGCGCTATCTACCATGGAGCGCTGGTACTCGCACCTTGACGTGTGGCAGTAAGGCATGGAATTGGCAGATAGAGGATGGGAGTAGACTGAATATAGAAATGAGATCTATGAGGCGTATTTGTGGTAAAACCATGCATGATCGTGTGAGAAATGTGGAGATTCACAAAGAACGCAAGGCTGATATAAGCGTAATGAGTAAGATAAAGAAATTAGGGCGATGCACTACGTCGTGTAACATTTTAAATTGAGCCGCTATCAATAACAACCCTTACGTAGATGGAGATAAGGTTTAAATTCCCGCTTAACACCATCCGCCTGTTTTGATTTATGTAAGAAAAAAACATGGCCAAAAAGTGCCTTTTATTTTATTTTGTGGATGTTCAGGAATAAATTTTTTTTTTTTCGATCATTTTATAAATAACTTAATTTGCCACACTATACAATAAAATCATAACTGAAAATGGGTTCGTAAGTAGGAGATTTTGAACTTTAAAGCAGTTTTTTTAGGCCTTATACATTATTTTTTTCTGGGCTTATAAAAAGACTCGCAGTATATAATTAAAGCATCTGAAACATTTCTAGGCGACAAAATTTTCAAACCAAAAACACATGATTTTGCATTACTACGTATGGCATCGCCTTAACGAAGAAAGTTGTGTAAAGAGAATATACGACAAATCAAGTGAATCATATATGTGCTTGAATCGGGCTCGAAAAAATCAAGAGTCATATTAATAGAAAAGTATGTATGAATGTGAAATAAGCAAGGAGTGTGCGCCAAGACCGAATTGCTTGACGGTCCGTCCTCCTTGTCTGGGGAAACGGCGTGATGGTTTGGTAAAATACAGGAAATTATATTTAATTTAACAACATTAGGTAAACGTGACAATAATGCCAGTTTTCAAGTGAAGTGTTCTACACAATTCGTTAATATTTTTAACTATTTAGACGATAATCGAAATCAAAAATAAAATCTCCAAGCCGACATTTAATAGCCACTTCCCCACATATCCGAAACATGTAAGTAGGAGAATAAAAAAAAAACAGAACGCCATAACTCAGCCTTCATACAGAAAAAGTGGTAGTCTTGTCTCTTGTCCATTCAGAATTCGACATAAATTTAAAGAGCAGTCGCCACAACAGTGGGGGCCCCTCAGCCAAAGTTTACGATCTGTTAAAAGACCATCAACTTATAGTTCAAATTAACACAAAATAAAATATACCTTTAAGAGGATCAAAAGGTAATAAAAAACACGTCAAAACAATTTACCCGGCGTTCGGCGGCGGGCTTTGGTCGCTTGAACCGCAAAACAAACGGAATAAAAAATATGCACGATAAATAAAATTTATGACATGAAAACAATGACTGTGCTTTTTTATACACTGCGTATCGAGATTTGATGCGTACATTATTATTGTACTCGTAAGGGCAAATATATTATAAGAATGGATATTTTATTTATGAAGCAAAAATATATGTAGTTGCTGGCATTGATGTCTTCCTTTACATTCGTGGCGTTTAAAATACAATAAATTGAATAAAAAACTATTGTCACATGTTTTAAAGATATCTTTTCAGTGCTGGAACGATACGATAGACTTTTATTATTGCGGTCAGAATTGAAATTATGTCGTTTTGGTTAACCGAACCAAATATGATAGTATTACGAAGGCGCTTTCATTAAATTGTTTACAAAAACATTGTCTGATCAATAAATATGAACATAACTCACTCCGATTTCGTTAACTTAACATGTTTTATAATGGGGCATTAACACTTTATAAGGTTTTGTAGGTAGTTACGTAAGTTCATTAAAGTTTTAGATTGTAAATGGCAGACCACACGGAGAAAAATAACTATGACTAATTAATTTAAGAATTTATTATAAAATATCAATAGCAATATTTCTCCGTGCAGAGTTAGTTGTTAATTATTGTGAATATATTTGCAATGAGGATATAATGATGTAAAAAAGAAAGTTCCCTAGGAACCGGAATAAAAAAGATTGTTCAACAGCTTAGTTCAGCGGTACCTATATTATACCTACGTTTATATGTGGCCTGACAAAAACAGGTACAGTTGTGCCGAAACCGGTTTGCATGTTCGAATAAAAAAAACGTTAACTACCATATTAAAGTGTTCATAAAATTACACCTGAAATATCAATACAAATTGAAAATATCTCCCAAGTAAAAATAAATGCCGTCAATGGGAATTGAACCCGTGCCTTCTGATGTCCGGTCAGGTGCTCTGAAACCACTGAGCTATGTCGGCTTATTTCCAACCCGCTAAATGATTCAATATGTACTATTACCTCAATCAACAGTACTGCCCTTTATATTTTTTCCATCTGTAAACAACCAACTTTATTTTTGTAAGAAAGGCTTTGTTAATACTAAATTTCTCACTAGATGGCGTCTAGAAATATAACGGTGAAATATTTTTGACTTGTCAAATATTATTATTTTTAATGATAAATTATGTTTATCATTAAAAAATAATCATATTTCAGTTTGTCCAGACGACTCAAAACTCTTATTTAAAAAAATCTTATAAATAGAGACATGCCTTATAGTTTAAAATTTTTATTCATAGATTTCTAATTGTTTCAATGAACGTAGAAAATGAGCTGCCGTAATGATAATATAAACAAAATTGAAATCGAATTACTCACATAAACTGTTTTATGTGTAGGTATATGATTGACCGTCAATTATTAGTTTTCCTTTTCGGGCTCCGGGCTAGTTGTTCCAGGGCCCTATCATCATCAAACGAGAGTGGTTCAAAACCCGACTAAGTGCTATGAAGACAGTGCAGTGGAGAAGGTATATAATTAATGAGTTTTTCGTATCTGCTTCACATAATCGTGAATATGTATATTTTCGGTAATTTTTTTGGAATCATACAGAATTAAGAAGTCTCGACGTGCAGTTTTTCATACAAATTAAAAACAGGCTTCGTGAGTTGAACTAAGCAGCCGACTTTAACTTTATTGTTAATATATCAATAATATTTCTAAAACGAGCGTTATTCGTGGAAGAATAACACAATCCAATTGAATGTCCAACCAACAACTTGTGGATGGTGAACAGTGGCGTCATGAAATTTGGAGAGATTATTTCATTGTAAATTTTAGGTTATATATTCAGATCGTAGGTTGTTTTTCTTCAAATTATTGGTAATCCGGTTAAAAACGGGATTGCAGGCCATTTACTGGTTTATCATTAAACTTTTAGTAAATGCATTTGCCTTGATAATATATAATGACGAAATGCGAAAATATTTGAATTTTCATGAATACGTTTTCCGACATCGTGATAATATATTCGTCATTTACTGAAAGTTTATCAGGAAACCTAATTTGAAACGATTGTTCATAAATTAGTGATTACTCATTTTTCTCCAAGCAGAAGATGAATTTACAAATGCGTTGTGGATTCAATTCCTCTGTGTTCCATCATTGCACAAGCTACATTTTCCCACTATAATAATGGTATTTCTCAAATTTTGCCAGATATTTCCTAACCTTTGAATATTTTTATTTATAACTGTAAAAACCCATAAAAAACACGGGATAGTCTGAATTCTTCACTAATCAGTTCCAATTTTGAAAACGACAATTTAAATAATAATTCAACTGTTGAAAATATTATATTATAAACAGGTACCTATTTTATCGCTTGTCTGATTTTGTACATTAAAATAAAAAGTAAATTTGAGTTACGCAATACGCACAGAAAACCGAAATTAGTATTTTCGATTATATTTTTATTTTTCATAGTCAGTGGATTACCTACTTAATTCAATACACCTAATATAATTTACGTGCTGATCAATTAGATAACCTACCGGTGAGGATAATAATGAATCTCAATTAACTGGGTGCATATTGCTTGCGAATGAAAATAAAACTATTATCTCCCGCCTCGTTAATCATCCTTATAGGAAGTACCTCACATCAAAACCAAAGAATAACATCAAATTTCTAAAAGGGAGGGAGATCTCGGTCAAACATAGTTCGACAAATGTGTAAATAGTTTTATAATTTTGAATACTTGGCAGACTGTTCAACTCTTTTTATTACGACTGTGAAATTATATTTTTTTCCCGAGCAAAATGTTAGGAACAATATTTCAAAAAAGTTAATAGGACTGAACATGGGTTTTAAAGATACCCGTGTTGTAGACGATCCGTTTCTACACACAGAGTCAAGTGTTTTTATTAAGTATTTTGGGGTTATAAACTGCACTCAGTAGGGAGAAGATTACTCCGATGATAGCTAACCTCCGATAAAAGAGAGCACCAGAAAAATAAATTATTTATCCACGTAAATGCACACTTTGTCACGAAAATATTTTTTTTCACCAGGCAAATCAACTAGGTGCCAACTGATAAGATTTTTATGTCACAGCACACAGAAGTCTCAGTACACAGATCCAGTGGGATTAAGGTAACTCCAATATGAAGAGCTTATTTAGAGGTGAAAGGCAATGAGTAATATGTTTTTTTCTTCACAAAAGCAATAGTGTTTCGATTCTTACACCCTTACTAATAAACGTATTTTAAATTTTACACAACTGATTTTAAACAAGGATTTACCTTACATTAATGGTTGTTTATCAGTTGTGTTAATTTTAAGACCCTTGGTATGTAGATACGTAGGTGTATCTACTAAAGTGATTTATATTAATTTTACTATTGTTTTCGGGGTTTTACTCAATATCCGATGATATTTTGTACCTATAGGTACCTACCTGGGTAATGCGGTGAGTTCTGATATTATTTTAATGATACAGGCTCGATAAAATTAGACGTGTAAATTTTATCAAATTATTCCTTTAAGCGATTACACCTAAATTATCCTTATAAGTAGGTTGAGCTTTGGCAGAACCTTTCTGTATTTATTAATTCCTCTATGTGTTTTGAATTTATCAAACCTAATTTACGACCAGAGGCCATGATTTATTCGCTTGCTTTATATTTATATGCATTTGGAAAAAGAGGAAAAAATACTAAAATATACGTTGGTGGAGAATTTCATCGATATTAAACCGAGGGCCGTGGTCCCATGAAGGGATTCAATCTCTTACCATCAGATCTCAGATAAATATAGGTTGGGACGCTGGCCCTTATAAAAAATTCAAAATATAACCCCCACCATATCACTTCCTGCACGAATACCTCGGGGAATTTCGTACATGTTTAGAAAAAATAACATACCAGACACCCTTCACAAGAGAAACAACCCTAAATTTACCAAATTCATACAGTAAATTATATTTTTCCACCGATTTTATTTTATCTACATTCACGGATAAAAATGAGTATTGCTGATTTATTAATTCTGTTAAAAACCTGATGGCAGGCCAAACAAACTATTACTACATTCAGAATATATCTAATAAATAAAATGACAAAATATGTAAAAAATTGTAAGTTTTTAAAGGTAATTTCATAAAAATTAATTATTAATTAGGAATTCTAAATTATCCAGTCTTAAAATAAATATTAACTGTAGGTACTTTTGATGCTTAAAATAAATTTAATATCAATAGTAATGGAGGGTAAAATAGAAAAATGTAAAAACAATGTCCAGTATTTTTACTAAGTTATGTTTATCTCAACTGACCTGAGAGGTGAGTATGTTTTTTCTGTATCTGTTTGTAAATAAAAAAAAGATAGAGCCTAGGAACTTTAAATAAATTGTACAGGGCCCTTGAGGTTATTTTTCACAAAAACGGTGTAAACAAATTATTATTATTATTATTGTTCGCGATTTCCTCTACCATTCTCACTTGACACAACTTTCTCCTTCTATCCGCTCTACATATCCAAACCTTCCAAGAGTACGTTTAATAATAAAAAAATATTTTGAAACTAATAGATGGTCACAAGAAACTCGAGGTCACATAATTTTTATTTTACAAATGAACAAAAATTTGTTCTAGGAAGTATTTAAGTATGAACATCAATCAATCCGAAATGTTTTTGCATTCCTAATTGCATTCAAATACAACTAATCCGCCATATATTAATGACTAACTGACTACAAAGCCACCCATTAAATCTTATTTAGACAATTAGAATTATAAACAAATGTACACTCAGCTAAACTACTGTTTCAAGTAAATCAGAATAAACAGCAATCTATCTCGCTGACCCCTTGAATACCGGCCGAGCAATAAATAACACCGGGACTTGCCGTGTTAAGTCGAAAAAATCTCCATACGAACTAGGTATAATATTTTAATCATAATACGAGTATAGAAGGCGCGGGGCGTGTGATTTATCTGCGGCCAGTGGTCGGGTAACTAATCTTTACTGGAATTTAATTTCTTGTTTATTTACAGACTGATCTGCACACGGGCGGAATATTACTGATTTAAACTGCTTTGATGCTGAGAAGCAGATTGGTGCATGTCGGGATATCAATAAAAATGAGCGGAAGATTTAATATATATTTTTCTGATTCTGATCGTAGTGCTAAAAAATGTAGAAATAAAATTTTTCGTTTATAGTTATTGATTTAAAAAACTGATCTAAAACCCTACATTCCTAAATTGTTCAAAAAAGCTATGACGTCATTATGACGTGGAAAACGCTACTTGCTGGTAAGACGGCTATCACCGACGGTGGCCGGCGTGACGTCAACAATGCCAAATTCACGGACAAAAGCGAACATGCCGTTTTGGTGCAATTCAAAAAGGCATATTTAAATCATTAAATTTATTAGGTAATGTAAAAATAAAATAAAAATGTTAAATGGTCGCAATTTTTTTCTTCAGTAAAACAAAACAGTGAAAATAACCCATTGAAAATAATGAATCGTGCTATTTATATAGAAAAGCTGTCAAAAGCAACTTAAAAGCATTTTCCGTTAATAATATAGTAAAACATATTTTTAGCCTTATCGTCACGATACTTGATATCTCGTAAACTTATTTCCCCGGAGAATTAAGTAGAAAAGTACATTATATTAAACTATGACTGGACTTTTTAATTAGTGTAGTAAGTAGGTAGGTACTAAGTACCTACGTAATAAAATCACCTCGAGACCTCATTTTTATTTTTCATCATTGCTACTAAGAATAAGAAAAAAATATAAAATATAAATTATATAATTTAAGTATACTCGTACTTCGATGGTAAAAACAAAAGCACATAAGAATGGTTACAGTGTAGGTATTTATAAAGTGACCATTTATGTGCTGCTTAGTACGTAAGTCAGTAATTTTGTTATGACCTTATGATAAAGCTAGGGAATCTACAGGCAAACAAGTCGCATTTACAGTATTCATAAATTGTGGGGTGGTGACCCCGCATTCGGAATTCCTACGGATTTATAACAAATTTCTCTTGAAAACTTTAAGTTTCTAAGCTTTAAAAAAATATATGTTTTTTTTTTTAAGAAATCTCTATACATTTGCCGAACAACTCAAAAAAAATTCAAAGTAAGCTTCGAAAATTATAAAAAACACATTTGGTCTGTTATTAAACATGGTATGAAAAAAAGATCAAAAGTATTTTTTTAAATGGTACTTTAAAAATTAGTCGAGAGATATAGGAGCCTTAAAAAATTCCATATTTCAATAATACCTACCTATAATAATTATAATGTAACATCATACGTTGTTTGCTCTCTGTGATAATATTATTTGTTTTTCGTCGTCGAATGTCTATCATCGCGTAGGTTGTCCTGAAATAATATTTAACGGTGCCAATAATCCTATATTGGTAGAAATAATATCAGAGTTTTTTTTCAATCGCCACCTGTTTTTTGTCTCTCGGAAAGTGGCAAAATATGTTTTACCTACTCGAATGTGGATTTCCATTGTCGTCTTATGAATTCAAATTCTTTTACACTTTCAGAAAACTTTGCTTTAGTTAGTAAAATATTTGTGGTAATTTACTGCGGTGTTAATTGAATCCACTGAATTGATAGTGTGTACACAATAGAAATGTTTTCCACGTAGATTTGAATCGAAACTGTTGTCACCACTGACTTTTGGTTCTAGCCTATTAAGCACGTTTTCTGTCTCTCTTACACTGCCTGACATCAAATATCGCCATTCCATCTGTTTGAAATAGAAATTTCATAATGATGGTGAAATGAATTTCTATAGGTTCTGAATGTCAGTGTGAATTTTTGAATAATCATGAATGAGTACGCCGAAATGAGTGTGAGAGATGCACTGATCTATATTAAGAGAGATGAGATGGCCCTAGAACGTCTGCAAATAAAAAAAACTTTAAAACTTTATAAAAACAGCATTTTTATCAAAATAGACATATGCTGCTCCACCTATCAGGCTCGAGATATAATTTAGCGAGGTTAAATTTGATATCCACTTGTTTTCTGGCAATAATTTGTCTTCTGCTTCACATTGAAGATGCCAACACCTCACAGAGAAGCCATTCCTCACAGAACTGCCTTGCAATCATCAGCGGTAGCTTTGCTCGTTGTTTATGGGTAAAATTATTATTGTTGAAATGTGATTTTTAGACCATCTGTTCTGATGACCATGTGTATAATAAATTGGCAATTCAATTTCAAAGTAATTTTTATGATTAAGTCATATGATTGGAAAACCAGAAAAAAATGCAATCATAGACGTCATTATAGGCATTCACTTTATAAAGTCACGTAATTTAGCTTATAATTCGGTTCCTATCTTTAATCATCTGTTTACCGGTATTAAAACTTGATCAATTATTAACTACCTATTCTAAGTATGTAATGAAATTTACACGCATGGAAAAATAATATTTCAAAAATTACAACACTACTTATAGATTTTTGGCAAAGCTGCCCAATGATACTGAAATAGTTTTAAAGGACTCAGCGTATCGTGCCTTATTACCAATTACTTACGTACTTAATTTCTAATATGGTGATAAGTAGATATTTCGAAGAACTTAAGATTAAATTCAGACCTATCCATGTAACTATGTTAAATGCTTCTTACACGAAAAACTTTGCTGTCTAACCAATCTTCGTGTGAATTAATAGATTGGTAGGTACTTAACTGAAATGGGCCTGAGGCCTGTTTTGGAAAGTAACGCAGAGTCACATCATAATCTTTGTTTTGCAGAAACCTGTCTACAAATCTAATGACGCCAGAATTATGCGAGTCATTTGATGTTTCCTCTCGGATGTTACGAGTATGTGCGGCTCGATTTTAAACGGTAGGAAGGAACTTTTGAATACACTTCAGGCGCTTGGCGTTTAAAGTAGTAAAAAACACCCATCGATTTACTAGTTAAAACCTGTATGTTCATTACGTAGTTGTTACATTTGAGGGTTAAGATGGCCTTAGTGGTGTGATTCTATAGGATGTATAAGGGAGGTTATGGGATCGATCGTCGTTGCAATATTTGTTTAAAAATGTGATTCTTTTTTGTTATTTGACGGTGTCAGTTGCTTGAATGTTTTAGTTATATTGATATTAGACTCACGAGAAGATTAAAGAATGATGCGTGGTGTACGTAAGCGTAATTAAAAATATAATATATATTAAGAAGGAATAGAGATGTTGACCGGGATTATTTTAAGACTGAGAAAAATTTAATGTTTTCGTTTCGTGTGGCTCAAAAAACTTTTTAAAAAATTGTGTAAAATAATCAAAAAACAGAAAGCACGTAGGTAAACTTGAAAAGAAGTAAAATAATTAACAAATTTTTTTTACAGACTATCAAATTATTTTTAAAACAATTTTATATATTTTTTCATTAACATTAATGTTGATTTTATGAATACCTATTGGTAGATAATCGATTTTTATGCTACATATTTATGTATTCTGTTTTTTGTTAACAATTGTGCAGTCTTATATTCGATGAACGTATCGAATTCCTTTTTAAACTCGACCGTTTTGCTTTTCGTCTGCCTGTAAAATTGTTTGTGCGTTCCATCTCCGTTTCAAGCTGGTGACCGTTTTAATAAAGATTTGTTTTGCAAATGTGAAATCGACATGTTTATTCTGAATTTCTTATTCGTACTTTTTCAATATTATGATAAGTACCTGCTTTGAAAAATGTTTCAAAAAATAATAGTCATTGAGATAGTGACGTTTCTTTTGACAATTGTAGGTATAATCCCTTATTTGAATAAAAAAAGTTGTACAAAATGTATGGTTAATCATTAAGTTGGTAGGTATTTAAGTTTAAGTACCTACTTAAAAATATTATGATTTTAAAATAAATTTGGCGTTTGATTTAAGTATAAAAAAAAAATTAGAAAAAATACTTTTCGGACGTGAGGTCTAGTTACTACTGTTCACGAAACTAATGGTTATATTCTCAAAAAAAAGTAGGCACTACATAGTATGTGAAAGCACCCTGGGCGTTAAAAATAAATAAAACAAACAAATTCGAATTAAAAAAATCCGCCATAATCAAATATTCATCACTCTGCAAGGTGTCTATGCTTTTGATGCTTTTGGCGCTGCGTGATAGTTTTGGTGAAGGTACCAATGAAAGGCTACTAATTACTATGCTAATCGCATGGCTATGGTTAACAAGATTCCCTTGTAAGAACAACCCTTACCATATAACAAATAAAACACTTTCTTCCAGGGAAAAAAACTCTCCACGGGAAGCGTTCTTACCGCAAAATTCAAATAAAGATAAGAATTGATTGTTATTTTCCATTATTGTTCGTATTGCAAAACCTATCTTTCTTTGTTTAAACAAGGTCACCTGCAACAATTTTCAATGATCTGCCAATTGTTGTCCTAATGTGCATCGTTTAGAGGTTTGGACCACACGAAACGTCAACAGTTTTTCGCAGCATTTGGTGCATTTACGCAGAGCTAGTACAAAATTGCAACAAAGAAAGTCGTCTTTGTGACCCTATGCATAATTTGGAACCGAATGCGGTCAAAGAAATGAATTATGGGCTTGTCTGGTTGCCACGTGTTGGGTTTTGGAATCCGCCGTCGTTCCTCGGTTCTAAGTAATGCAGTTTGTAGTTGCTTAGCTAAATTTAACCACATTTTTGAATGCTGCGTTACTCAAATACCTATTTTTCTAATTCCTCAATCGAAAATACTAATCCCGGTTGGATCGCTGGATTTGTTTTGAATTCAAGCGTTATTTTAAAATTCGAAATGATTATAAAGAATTCAGGCAAGCGATACAGTACCTACCTGAAAATAATATTATATTTGAACAGAATTTTTGTCGTTCTATATTTGAAATGTTTATTTCTTTTGAATTTCTTAGGGATGATCTTGACAAGTAAAGTCGGATTTCGTTATTTTTCTATGGTTTACTAGATACCTAGATTCAATAAAGGTGTGGTCAATCGAAAAAACATTATAAGCGTCTCTCTTATTTGTCAACAAAAATGTACTTAATTATTTAAGGTAATATAAAGAAAATAAACAATATTTGTTTATGAAAGACATGGATCCTGGGACGAATATTTTATAAATATGTACTTTCAGCCCCAAAAATCCTACAATTATAATATCCCGTGATTGTTAGAGGGTCTGCGCTAGTTATAATAATAATTACCAACCTGTGTTATCTACTAAGAGTTTCGTTAGTTAAATAATAGTATTTCAGAATAGAAGACAATCCTTCCTTGGCTTAAATTTAATATTTTGAAAAAATACTTTCAAAAAGCTCTTGAACAATATATCATAAGTCTTGGTTTATTAAGATTTAAAAAACATATCAGTGTACCTAAAATCTATAATATATAAGTTTTTTGTTATGTAAAATGTATAAGCAAGTATATAGCTTCATGTTGTTGGTATAAGCCGGGGTAAGATATATTCTCGATAAGCACCTACCTAACTATCAATTCCCTATATGCCGATACCTAATTGGATGCAATTAAATTAATTATTGTATATGCGTATACCCTTGAGTAGGTATAGTTTACGGTTGATCTATTGATTACAGTAGCTTCCTGTATTCTCGTATAAGTAATTTATTAACTTAGGTACCTATAACAATTTTGCAAAATTAGCTTAGGAGTAGGTATTAAACATGTTTTCCCGTATTTAAATATATGAAATGATACCTACATATTATTTAAACAATCTCAATAGATACATTTGTTTATATGCCTGCATGTTATTCTGTGATTTTAATAGACCAGTTGCAGTAAATTAATAAAACAAAAATTATTTATTTTTTAAACTGTCCCAATTTAGACAAATGCCCTTATTATGGTGGTAACATAATACAAACAAGAATATTATAATACGACGATATTAATATGTAGTAAAACTACAAAAATAAAAATTATTCGATATCTCCGTTACATTATTTGGGCAGCTGTCCTTTTATTGGTGCCTAGTGAATTTGGGTGCCTCGGTGTTTGTAGGCAAATCCGGAGACTTAACTAACTAACTAACCATCACGCCGTTTCTCCGCAGGGGTAGGCAGAGAGGACGGACCGCCAAACAACTTGGTCTTGACACACACTCCTTGCCTCATTCACATTCATACATCGTCTCATACATACTCTTCTATTATTCTGACTCTTGACATGGCCCGACTCAAGTATCTGATTCACTTCTGCTACCATTCACATTTGCATCGTATATTCTCCTTACATTCCTTTCTTCGCTCATTCCCTCTACATGCCCAAACCATCTAAGTGCCCCTTTCTTGATCTTACTCATTACCTTACATCAGCCTTGCACTCTTTGCGCATCTCCACATTCTTCACACTATCATACATGGTTTTACCACACATATCCGGAGACTTCGTATTGGATAACAGCAGAATGTAAAAAATCTGCTTCTCCAGTCCACAAGTTCAGTCCTGACGAGTGCAGTTCTGAAGTCCATTCCTCTTCCTAGAGGTATATCCTTCTCATTTCTCAATAAAAGGGTTGTCTTAATATCAGGGTTGATTAATAATAGGGAGTAAGGCGCACTGTAGGAGTAGGTACTCTTAAGAACATGACCATTGAATGCTTAATTATTATTTTTAAGTTTGTTATGGTATGAATGATATGAACGACGACAAGAACTTATCCGAGCTAACAGCTTATTATAGGATTATTATATATTGACGGTACAGTAGGTAGGTATCGCCCTATATAATCGATATTATAATACCAAGGTTGTAAATAATTAGAATTTTCCAATTATCTGTAGACGAAGGAGGACATTTAGATCTGCTCATAGAAATATTATCTACGTACTTAACTATAAGTTACGTTGGATAAAACGATATTTTGCAAGGAGCTGGATTATTAATCTATATCCAGTTAAACTCTAATTAAACTTCTATGTATTGAAACATAATAATAGATACAGGTATACAGGCACCTTTGTAAGTAAATTAAATACAGTATTTTATGCAGGTAGTTGCTTTGAAAACTGGAGGTTTTCTCTCTGTTTCAAAACGACGCACGCTTAAATAGATACCTATTACGTATTATTTGTGTTAAATGTGAAGCAATATTTATTAATTGACTATCACGGATAAATTCTATGCGAATATTACAAAATTACACTGAGGTAATATCTTTGATTGAGGTTGTCGCTAATATCAGTGTATAAAATAAATTAAATGGAGTTTGAAATGCCCATGTACAAAAGCGGAAATTACTTGTACAGGAAACAGGTAAGATATCTTGACAATTCCAGATAGGATATTATAAAAGCTTATTTTTGGATTTTTAGAAATACGCCTATCCACTTGGCAAGCCAGTTATCCTTGGCTGCACCCAACTGCAACTATCATCTGCATGTATTTACATATTTGCATGATATAATAAATAATTTTTTATAGTAATAATGATTTATTGAACATTTTTAAATAAGGACATAAAACATAGTTACAGTGAAGGTTTGTGAATATTGTTTTAAATTAACAGAAACATTTCCTTCGCAGCACAATTGTTCGTTAATTACGATATTATCTTTAAATACATAAAACGATTCATTTTCGTTACCTACAATAATACCTACGCGTAATTTCAATATCAAAACATTTCTACTTCCCTATGAATCTTCTTGAAAGGACAAAACAAAAGGCTAAAAATATCTTTTCTCGTGGTTTTTCTTCTTCACACCTGCGAAATTGAAATTAAAATTCTTCACTGATCTTCATCTCTGCATACTGCATTAATATTATATGACGTAGCACATCATCTATGTATTTTTCTCGCAACATATTAATAATTATTATTCAACTTCCTTCGAGGATACCTTTGGCCACACTGTAATTGTAGTACCTATTCTCGCATATATTTTCACATATCCACATCACATGTTAACATTTAAAATATTTTTTAACCATTGAATTCACAAGGTTGTATGGGTATGTACCGGGTGGGTTAATTTATGATGCTCGATGCCACTTACCTGTTGTGTTGAGGCATGCGCACTGTGAATGTGGTTTTGTTTTTTATTTACGACTTTTATGATTTATTCGATTGGTCCGTTGCTCTTTAGGGTCGGCCGCGAAGCCGGAGCACGCTTTCACATAATAGGTATCTCGGCGCGGAAATAAATTACACCCTTTAAGAAACAATGGCCAGTAAGTAATACGTGTAAAACGATGGAAGGTGCCCAATAAACTGATATAAATTGTTGTGAATCGGTCAATTGGTCAGCGACTATTGTGTAGACAACGAATAAAGCAGTTGACAGACCTCAATAAGTCAGTATCTACATAGCTAACGATTGTTTAGCAAATGTCCGGAGTATATTCGATATATCGTTTACCAACTCATTCCTTTTTAGAATTGAAAAGGCCGCAGTATTACTATAAATAAATGATAATGTTTTCTTTGTGCAATATTGAAAAAACTATGAGTCTCTCTGATGTATTTCACCATATTATCTTTCATTAAATAAAAATAAAATACTTTGTTTAAAAACCACGAATAGTTGTAGATTTTATTAAGACCGTCCGGTTTCGCTTCGTAGAAGCGTCTTCAGTGATCAAAATTTAACTAATCAAAAATACAATGGGTGTGCTTATAATATATACAAATCGGTGACCGGATAAATCATCAAAATGATAATTCATCTCATCTTTAAAAAGTTATATAAAGTCATGGAAAGTGATGAAACAAAAACTTTTTTAACTTGGTTAAGTAGGTTAGGTTAGGTTTAAATTTTTTTTCAACGTTTCTAATGACTTTATATCACTTTTTAAAGGTGTTTCGAATTTTCACTGTGTTGAGTTATGATGGAACCATACAAATCATAGCACACCCATTGTATTTTTGATTAGTTAAATTTTTTAACCCTGAAGATGCTTCTACGAAGCGAAACCGGTCGGTTTTTAAACAAAGCATTTTATTTTTATTTAATAATATGTCAAACCACAATGTGACTTTTTACCCTAATAATATCTTTCAAATCAGACTTATTACACTTGTTAATACCAATGTCAAACATTCATGATATTTCCAATAAGTCTTATCGATTGGATAGTCATTTTAAAATTTATTTTACAGCTTTGTACAACTCACCCGAAAACCAAATTCAGCAGAAAAATATACTATTAGCCAAGAATCATTGTAAGTAATTACAAAAGAAACTAGATAAGGTAGCACATAATTTCACTTCATTTAATCACGTTGTGTGATGCATTTGTGCGCTGTAAGGTGATTTGCTTATGAAACTGCATTTATTTCCTACCTATTTGTAATATTTACACATACCTATGGGCTGAAGTCTACGGCTTAATTAACGCAGCTAAACAACTTAAAATCTATAGGAAGTTTATAATAAAGTCTTCACGCTAATGTGTGTTCATGTCTTGCGAGTAAGGTGATCTTATAATTAAACCTATTGTCTACTAAAAGCTTAACAACTTTATAATTACAGATTTTTTTCAATGATTTATATCAAGTGTGTGCATAAGCCAAAAACCATGGTTTATTGCTTAAAAATTTAAAGAAATAAATTTAGTCAATATGTAAAAAAGGTGTATTGGATATTAATTTTAAATTTTATTAATTAGTAATAAAATCGTTTTTCGGTAACAGTTCTAGGTATATAATATGTAAGTACCTAACTTCCTTATTAATTGGTGATAGTTGAAGGTATATAATCTATAGGTACCTAACTTCCTTGTCAATGCTGCCTCCATAAAACAATGGGCTATGGAATTTGCAAACAGAGATTGGTTTTGTAGATAGATATGTAAAATGTTTTATTTTTGGAAAAGTATTATGTTGACGTGGCGAGAGAAGGTATTGTTTAAATCTAGAGATTTAATTATTAACAGATGTCTGTTGTTGTTTTGCACCTGGTATAAAAAGTTGTTGAAAATAACAATATTTTCCATGACCTTATCTCTATATGACGCAAAATACATATAACGTGATTTTTTAAATATTAATATGCGTGATGCTGTTATTCGCTTGTATCCAATACAATGCATAATACATTGTTAGTTGTTAGGTACTGTGTAAATTAATAGTTGACGGCCTTCAATCACGGCACAAAGCTAAAATAATGATGGATTTATTTGCGACAGAAATATTAATATTCACCAACAAACTGATAAAATCATAAAATTACGCAGAAATCAAAAAAATATAAATGCAGAGTTACGGCAGCTGGATAATTGAATGGATTTAAACAACACTTTTAGCATACAAGCCTAAGCTATACACGGAACAATCAGAGAATAATAATATATGTGGTTTACTTCTAAAAGGGTCCACATTAGTTTATCGATATATTTTTAAGAATTTCGCCTCGAAATTGGGATTTGTTTCGAATTCTAATACGATCTTCCGATTCCAAGAAAGGAATTTTCAACTTTAGTGGGCCTACACTCAAATATGATTTTCTTAAAGTTAAAACATACTAAAAAGAGCAAATTCTACAATGGCTTCGTGAAATTTAATAAACCGACTTTGCTCCTTTTAGAAGCAAGGTACAGATACAGATATGATATCTTCTACTGTGTTAGATATAGGCGTAAGTATTCAGAGTAGGATAATATTTAAAATACTAGGAATTCGACCAAAAAGGCAGTCGTTTACTCAAAATTGCGTAAAGTTTTTCTCATCAAAATTTAACATCGTAGTGTATGGACTGTGGGTAGAATTTATACAGATATCTGTATCGTGTAATTTATTCTATAAATCAAACATTGCCCAACAACGCTGGTTTTCTAAAACAAGATTTTTTTTAATTGGGTGAAATTGCTCACCGTCAAACAACTAACTCGTGTGTACCCATACTACCTACTCTGTAGTGAGTAGGTATGGGAGAACGGTATAATTGGCATTTGGAAAAACTGTCCAAGAACATGAGCATTATTAGTGGTACACTCATATACATAATAATGGAATAACAAATTGAAGAGGCTTCTAGAAATGGAAAAGGTTTATGGTTTTATTTTTATTCATATCTATGTAATATAGAACAATGAAGGTAAAAATTTTATTATTAGAACACCAAAATTTTTTCGTTTCTTTAATGAGTAGGTATAGGTAATATCTGAGAAATTGGGCATTTAATTTCTTTCAAATTCATGTTAACGACTTTATTCACATAAAATATGAAATTAATAATGTTAAGAATAAACCTAAAAAACACATTATTTTTAGTCTTGTTGCGAAACTGATATTTATTATTTGTTAATAATTGTAAAATCATTATAGGTATAAAAATAGTGACTTGATCAAATATAAATTCATTTAATATTTTATCCCTTCTAGAATTTGCCTTTAAAGTGAATATACTAACTTTACATACTTTCAAAAATTTTGAAGTGTAAATAAATTTTAAAATTTTTATAATCCTAATTTAAATAAATTAATATCCAGCTGTTCATTGCGTCTCGCCATACTTTGACATCCCGTTAACGCGATAGAATATGAATCAATGTTGCTATTAATATTTTAATTACTTCAAAAACGAGCATATATAATTTTTTAATATAATTTACGTGTACATTTAAGTGTAAATATGTGTAAAAGTAGACATTATATTGTTTTTGCATAGGTCCTCGAACCGTAGCTAGGTAACTATTAATGATTAATTACAGATTCTGATAGTGGCGAACTAAATTACAGGTTGGCGGCGTGAGTTTTACGCCTACCGTATTATTTAACAGCCGTTTTAAACGATGCATATGAACGTGGAAGATAACACTAATTAGATGTCTATCTCAGGTCCAGTGCACCTAGCGGAAAAATTCTCAAAAATCGACTAGACAATATACATATTCAGTGTAACAATTAGATGTTACAGATGCTCAGAAAACATACATAATGTTGGAACTATTCTATGATAAATAGGAAAATGATTTTTTATATATTTTTTCAAACAAAGCTAATACTTTTTTGCCTGGCTATTATAAATTAAAACAGAATTATATGAATTGTTTTATATTGCTATTTTTTGTACCTATTACGCCGATCGTGTTTCGGTTTTACTAAAGTTTTATCAGGAAATAATACCAAATTTTAACGCCCATAAGAAGTTTTCGTCAAAGTTTTAAAAGAGCAACCAGGTTGAAATAAAAATTTAATAGTGCAGTAAAATCAAATACCTGTGTTTGTTTTATTTTATAATTTTCGTAAGACTGTGTTTGCTTTCTAAAAAAGTGTGGATTATCTTTAACATAGAAAATGTTTATTTATTCGTGAGCACGATAAGACGTCGATTTCTCCTGTTTTATATGAAAGCAAGTAAATACCCGCCTAGTAATGGATATCTACTTAAGAATGATGTTGTATCTACATAATAGCGTAAAAAATGTTATTTACCAATTAATAATCACGCAATGTTCAAGTTGGCTAATCAAACTGAAAAACTAATGTTCTCCGCTACACCACCAATCTACTTACACCAAAGAACACAATGATTACGGAGAAAAATAATGATAGTTGAAAGTTGATTTAAGTATAGTAAATTACATAGTTATCAATTAATCTTCTTCAATAATAGTGGAAAAGATTTAACTAAGGGTGTATGGTATAGTGAAATATTAATAATTTAGGAACTTACTTTGTCCAAGATGCACTCGTTTCATCCAAGGGTAGATTTGTGGCGGGTTGCCTGAACTGGAGCCTCCCTTGCTGTTCTTCCCCGAAGCTGCTCCCGCTTCCTGGCTGGACGTGCTTGAGGTGCTCGAAGCCGGGCTGGACACGGTGCACGGCTTGTCCGCCGGGCTGGCCAGGGGGGTCGCCGGGGGGGGCTTCGTGCTCAGGGGGGAGCTGCGCCCGGGACCCGCCGTCGACAGATCCTGGGGAGACGCCACTCCCGCTGAAGAAGAAGACTCGGCATACTTGCAAGCTGGAGGAACAGGGGGCGGAGCGGGTGGTAGCAAAGCCGGGGACAAAGCTGACGATCTTGGTTGTAACTGCGTGTAATCAGCTAGGCTTTGCGCTGTGGGGTATTGCTGGTACCCTTGCCCCGGAGAGTAACATCCCCCTGGATAGCCTCCTCCAGGGCTGTAGTAGTCTGCTCCCGGAGCTGGTAAGGCGGGCTCCCCCGCTACTCTACCAGCAGCCGCTCCCGGCTGCTGCCCCCCGTAACAGGACGAGAGGGAGTTGACAAACTGATACGAGCTCATGCCCGCGTTATAATTCAAGTCATTCATCTGAAGACCGTTTAAAATACTCTCTATAGTGGTAAAGCGAGCCGTTTTGGCTCTTTATGTTCAACCACGACTCTTTCTACCTCTCGTGAGGTGAACTCATCGGTAGTTTTGTGTTCTGAGGGAAATTTCCCCGATTCGCTGTTGGATTTCCTTCTCTCTTCTCTCTTGTGATTTTACGCGAAAATCACAAACATATTTCCTCCGCAATCTTTCCTTCAGTTCTCCAGCCATAAATAACACGATATTACGACTTTTATTGTATTAATTACAATTATCCCGCTGTTTTCTTGATAATTAATGACCCGATAATTATGTTTCTAAGAAACTTCACTAGAAGCTAAGTAAACTGCTAAAATAATACTATTGTATTTCTTTAACGACTTGTTAATCTAAACAATTTTGGATTTGAAGATTGAAATATTAATTCTACGAAGTAATCTTAAAATTTATGAGCTAAAATACACATAATTCAATTCGCGCACTTAATAAACAATTTTTCATATTTCACCATGTTTTTCAATGTGGCCACCAAATTGTTGATAGTATTTTAAACACCCATTAAAATTAATTTCTTTTCAAGTCTTAGCAAATTTGTCACGGATGATTTATTCAGTTCCCGGTCCGTTCATAGGACTCCGGCACAGTAATAACTGGTGCACATTGAGGCGAGATTCTGTGTATCCTCGGTCCCGCAACAATCTGTCAGGAATATGTGATTTATCTCCGTAAGACCACGTGAACAGGGAACACGGCGAGGGGGCGTTTATGACCCGAAGAATCTCGACATTGAACCTATTGCGACCTATTTTGTCCTACAAACTGTTGCTTTCCCAAGCTTTTGTTCTAAATCCCTCTCAAGATTTAGGGACTGCTACATTACTATCTCCTAACTAACTAACAGCAAAAAATCTACCAAAGTTTTTTTACATGAATTCTACAAGCAAGAAAATAGTTTTAGTGTAACTATTTTTGCAAAAAAATTATCCGCTCGTGTTTGCGATGCGGTGAATATTCACAAAATAACACGGGTGTTTTCGCATTTAAATGCCCTTAGAGTGATTTACGCTGTCACGCTTTAACGTCTGTGGATTATATCACAAAACCTTAACTGTTAATTCACGAAGGGGTGATTCAGCGGCCTTCTGCACTCAATGTTTATATTTCCCATGGATTCTGCGAAAATTTTCACAAGTCGAAGTACGTCACGCAGAGTTCGTCGCGCACTTAAACTGATAATAAAGTTGTGTAGAAAACTTTTCGCAGAATTTTCCGGACGCTTTTCCGAGTCCAAATATGATTTTAAATCGAGTTCACATTTTTTTGAAGAAATAACTGATTGTTTTTATAAAGGTCGTTTCGCACTGTTTATTTACACTGTCGTACGGCTGTCGCCTCCGCATCAGGCAGATCCGCGGATAGGTGCAACCTCTTCGGAGGGCCGAAGACGAGTGACAGAATGTCAGAGTATGACGTAACGGTCGTCACATGACCCGCGCCGTGCGATCGTCGGCGTTCAACTGTTCTCGTGCAGACTGAAACCACGTGTATATAGGACGGGCGCCGCACAGCTTATTACCGTCCTTCCCTAACATACAAAACAACCCCCACTACAAAAAGATACAAATCCAACACACCTTTCCGAATTTCTTACCAACATCATTCTAGAACACTTTTACTAGGTGTAAATGCTGCGTGTTCTTTTCCTAGGTGAATAGATCTGTTTTATGGGCGGCTAGGAAATAAAGAGCCATCGACGCGGTTCTATGAATCGATCATTAAGTGTATCAAAATGTTACCACTGAATTAAAAAGATATTAGCAACTACAGTGACTAGTATGAAAAAAGATAAACTTTTTTATGTAGTTCCATTCTATGAAGGTGGGTTGTTAAATGACAATGATCAAAGCTATAAACATTGCCTGTTTAGAGTGTCGGCTTTTATGTTTTACAACGTAATCATAAATTCAGAAAATGCCATTTTGATATTAAATTATGAAATTTTTTTGCAATTTTTAACGATTACTGCAATGGATAGAACACCTAACAGATTGAAAACTTAGGTACCATGATATTTAATTTGTGGCTTTCCAAGTATGTTACCTGAAACCTGAAGGGTTCGTGGAGTCAAAGACCGATGAAGTGAAGTCTTTACATAATATTTATAAGTGTTCAAGCAGTGGGCAACTCGGGGAAATAGATTAATCAATACCGCTAGGCCTGGCTTGGCTTGGCTACTAAATTATTAATATTATACCTAGATTCGTTAATCTAAGCAAATCAATTCACTCAACTTATTTATTGCCTTTTTGTTTGTTTTTGCTCAAGCTTATTTTAATCGATTATCATTGTGAAAAGGTTTGTAGTTTTCAGTGTCCTGAAATATCGAGAGTGAAGAGAAATTTATATTTATGTGGTCATCGGACTTTGCAGAGATAATATATACATTTTTTATTTATTAGAATTTTTTTATGAAACTTGAATGATTATTAATTTTTTTTTCAAACATGAATATTATAAACTATATGTCTACCATCTTATTTACACAAACACGCAAACCGGTTTCGCCAAACTCGGGCTTCGACAGGGCAGATGTAAACATTTCAGTTTCTTTTAATGATGAAGATTGGCAAATTCGCATAAGTATATTATAGTTCTGTTCCTATCTAAGTAAACCTTTGTCTAAAATACAGTGTTTAATATGATATTTCTGTAACAATAAATTCTTTTTTTTAAATTTTATTGGTAGGTATAAAAACTAACAATAATACTGATAAAAAATATTGCTGATTTGTTAAGAATCTCTTCAAATTATTCGTAATCCGGTTCAAAGCGGGATTTCAGGTTTTTAAGTAATAAATTGATAGATTTCGTGTTAAGCTTTAGTAAAAAAGGAATGTATTATTCATTTGTCACAACACGTGTTCATAAAAAAATATTATATTTTCGCATTTCGCAATTATATATTAACATGGTATCATACATATTTACTTTTTCTTCCATTAGAAACTGTTCTATTATTGTAACATTAGTTTTTCAACTATGTAATTGTTTTTAACTTACATATAGGTATTTTACTTACTAATGATATATTATATATTCTGTTATTTTTTTTTGATAAAAAAATGGTAAATGCAGGTGCGTGAACACGTGTTCCAATATATTAGTAATATACTAAAAGTTAAATAGGAAACGGCCTGCAATCCCGAATTTAACCTGATTACGTATAATTTTAAGGGATTTATAATAAATCAGCAATACTCGTGTTTTTCCAGTGCAGTTATTATAATTGCCATTTAATTTTTGACATCGTTCAATTGTGTAATTCACATGTTATTCAAGGCACTCCAACCATTCAAGAAGCAGTTATCAAGTCAATAAAACCCATTAAATAAGCCATTCCCCACCGGGCTTCGAACCAGTAACAACCTCTAATAAACACCTCGCCCTTATTTATGGCTTTCGAGAGGGCCAGTCTAACCTACTAGCGCTGGCTTTACTATAGAAAAGCTCGTAGCTTGATTTAGTGACTTTTAATGGGGTACCATAAATGCGGTTTGTTTAACTCAACTTATAAGCATGGTTTTATGGTGTTTTGATTATTGTGACGGGGTCGGGTGAACAATTTTTAATTTATGGAATATGTATGGTTATTTTGCATGGTAATAAGCAATTATGTTGGTTAAATTCTGATGTAATATCTACAGATAAAAAGTTAATTGAGGGAGGGTTTTAACTGCATTAAGACATTACAGTGATAATATCTCTTATTTAATAACTATAAAAATTATCTATGCAAAAATAAAAAAATAAAATTGAACTGCAATTTCGAAATAATTTCTAGTCCCCTTGAGGATACCCATTTAATTGAAAATGGCGCAAAAACATTAGTCAATAACTCTTATTTAGTCATAGTGGAGAATGGAGACCTTATGAGGCTAAAAAACTAATGAAAGCCTCAAGAAAGAACTATGGAAAATAAATTCTAATAAAAATACATATATTTTTGTAATTTTGTACAAATGAACACCTTTTTGAAGCCTATTATTAATTGGAATTAATTTGTCAATATTTTTGCATTCATCAAAAAAATTACATAAAATTGAAAAACTCGGAACATTACCTATATTTTGCACAAAATAAAAAATAACCGTTTCAAATATTTATTTAGAATCCTTCATTTCCTCCATCTTGAAGAATTTCAACTTGTCATGAAAATCTACAAAACTTTTCAATTTAAAATTTTCAGCAAACTTTTGTTCGAAACCCAATTGCACGTCAAATTAACCCGTATTCCTCATATACCAAAGCACCTATTTAGCTTGCGCACAAATCCCTCTCTTTCAGTCACGTCTGGGCATGCGCAGTGGCGTGGAAGGCGGAGCTTACCGCAGTATGGGAGTGGCCGGGGGGCGGCGGGTTTAGGGGGGGTACTGGAAGCACGGCGAGTTCTGAGCGGAGTTTATTAGTGCTATATCCCAGTGGACTTCACCATTGGCCGGTCGCGTGTCGAGTTCTGAGTTTACCAGTAGACATTTGCATTTGCGTGACACACGAGGATGCAAGACACACCACTGACGAAACTGTTTATATTTTTTAGAGCGATAGGTTAAATTGAAAATATAAAAGGAAAACATACATGATTGAATTCGTTATAAATTACGACTGTCATGGCTAAATGTATCTATGGTATAAAATAAATGCCAACTTACACAGAGAAAAAGGTATAATATTAGATATTACAATTTTTTTTAGAATCTCTTTAATTATTTGTAATCCGATTAAAAACAGGATTGCAGGCCCAACGAATGAATTGATAGGTTTCCCAATAAACTTTTAGTAAAATACGAATGTATTATCACGATATCGGAACACGTGATCATAAAAATTCTAATATATTTTTTAATTTCGACGTTGTATATTATCAAGGAACACGTATTCCAATACATTAGGAAATTTACTAAAATGGCTTGCAATCCCGTACTTAACCGGATTACCTATTAATAATTTGGAGAGTTTTTTAAAACTCATTTTTCTCTGTGTAGATATAAAAGTACTTACCTCACTATGACTGTCTACTAAACTTTCTACAACGAAGAAAACAAATTACTGGAATTTTCCAAAAAATAATTCCGTGTTATGATGCAACGAAAATTTTTTAATTCATTTTTTCCATTAGCAACGCTTCCGATTGAAGACTGATACATTTTGTAGACTCGAAGATTTTATATAATAGGCAGAATAGTTATATGAAATGCTCTAGACTAGCAATACGAAGGTCACGGGTTCAAATCCCGGCGTGCGCAAGTAAATTTCATTTAATGAATTTATATTATTTCACAATTTATTGATATAAAATAATAAATGCTTAGTATACGTGCGGCAGGTTCCAGAGTGGAAGATACTTTCAGTATCGCCCTGGTTTAATTCATTCAGAACTGAATCGTTGCTCGAAATGGCTTTAGTACCTACCTAGTAGGTATTTGGTGACCAGATCTGAAAAGCCAGGTACATACCCCCCACCTTCCTATGCCCCATCTCCTTCCCCTCTCCTCTAAACTCTAGCCTTACAACATACCCCAACTGGTGATGCAATAGTCTCACTGGCTCCAGACGATTGGGAGCAGTTGGGACTCTTGTGCGGTACTCACATACCTATATCTATAAAAAAAATAAAAAACGAAGGGTGCTTGCAATCGATTGACAGTGGCGTACTGTGACTTTTTTATAATACATATTTTAATTATAAAACGTTTTGGGGTGAATATTAGGCAGGTAACATTTCAGGGAGAGAGACATTTTTCAGTTATATCTTTGGCTATACAAAATCATAGAATAAATTTTTCGGGAAAATCATTGGTAAATAAATATTAAAATGAATTTTATTTAAGAACCTCGAATTTCATCATTTTTTGTATTGAACAACATAACTGCTCTTCAATAAGTAAATAAGTTCTAGTTAGACATAATTATTTCCTTGTTCGCAAGAATTGACCTACAACTGCAGAACAGTAAAATCACTGACTAATTTAATTATTCTGAGGACCTATCTAAGTTTATGCAGGTGAGCTTACCAAATCAAAAAATGGGTTATTTTGGTATCATTGAATACGTGTACACTGCAAAAGCAAATTAAATTACAGCGCCCTTGAGGTGATTTCTCACGAAAACGGCGCTATATAAATTAGCCAAATATTATAAGGTAATTTAATTTTTGACATTATTGTATAGATACCGAGGATTCGAAAATCTGTGTCTCAAAACAAGCTTTAGATCCTTTTCCAGTCATAGAAGCATGGCTTCATTTCATTACACTGATTGAAAAATTCTTATAAGAATTTGTTTATTTTTACTTCGTCAGAAATCGAACCCGAGAACTGCGAATGATGTAACAAATTACCAGTTAGTAGAGATTTCAGTGAACGAATTGTGATGGTTATAATGATAATGTTGAGGTTATTAATAAATTAGGAATTTTACAATTTCTGCGGAAATAAATAATCTTATTAGAAAGATCAACTCATCACAATAAAATAGAAAATTTGTTAAAATCCGAATTAGTGTCTAGTTGGCAGAAATCATTTTATCTAATCATGTGCAATTATTTCAGATCGTGTCTAATCTGAGCACGGTACTATACAATTTATAATTAAGGCGATGCCATACGTAGTAATGCGAAACCATGTGTTTTTGGTTTGAAAATTTGGTCGCCTAGAAATGTTTCAGATGCTTTAATTAAATACTGCGAGTAGAATACATCTTGGCCTTTGAAATAATCGAGTATACAATTATACAACTTATAAGGCGATGCCATACGTAGTAATGCAAAATCATGTGATTTTGGTTTGAAAATTTGGTCGCCTAGAAATGTTTCAGATCCTTTAATTAAATACTGCGAGTAGAATACATCTTGGCCTTTGAAATAATCGAGTATTTTTTAGATAAGTCTTTTTATAAGCCCAGAAAAAAATAGTATAAAGGCCTATGAAAATTGCTTTCAAGTTCAAAATCTCCTACTTACGAACCCATTTTCGGTTATAATTTTATTGTATAATGTGGAAAATTAAGTTTATTATAAAATGATCGAAAAAAAATTAAATGTTTTTGCCTGAACATCCACAAAATAAAATAAATGGCACTTTTTGGTCATGTTTTTTTCTTGCATAAATCAAAACAGGCGGATGGTGTTAAGCGGGAATTTAAACCTTATCGCCATCTACATAAGGGTTGTTATTGATAGCCGCTCAATTTAAAATATCACACGACGTAGTGCATCGCCTAAAGTTCTGATTCGTGTTTCTTAATACTTGCTCCTGCGGAAAGTTCTGTTCTATTTTTATGATTTTTTTAATGCGGTGATATTTTACAAAAATACGGTGTAAACCTTAGCCTAGAATTATGATTGCATATAGATTATATGTATATAGGTACAGATGTAAAATTGTATAGAGGTAGGTAACAGTGAGTCCGATGCGTTCTCACTTTAATTTATTTTATTGTTTTGAAAATATAAAGAATATGACTCATAGTTAACAGCGAAATAAATTAATAAAAAATGAGGGAAGGAACCGACATCGTGTGAGCCTTACTGGTAATGTCCATCTGTATTTATGTCATACAAAAACATGCATGACCAATAAAAAGTGATTTTTGATTTAGGACAGATTTTTAATTTTGTTCGCTGAATGCGAGTTTTCTATATTGATTTTGGACGTGTTGATTAACTTTACAACAAGGTATATTTAATTTGTAAGTTCCGTGAAAGTGTTGAATGTTCTATCGTTGTTCAATCAGAATTAAGTTGTTTCACAAAACTTGAAATTTGATGAATTGTTCAAGTTCTGTGAAATAACTCTCCCTTAGAGCTACATTGAAAAAAATACATCGGTAATTAATGAAACATTGATACCTATAATTTAGCTTTTGTGTTACTTAAAATTAGAGAGTAGGTACGACGAAATTTAAAATAACTAATAACATAATCAAGTGATTTTCCGGTAAGCTTTCTTAATTCGTATATCTTTTCCATTAGAGATTCTTACCAGATAATATTATCATTAACATACTACTTTAGCTCCATTGAGGTGATTTTTTTCTCTAACGTAAACGGCGCTATAAAAGTAAGCCAAATATAATGATAATTGAACATTAGAACTAGTCCTTTAAATTCCGACAAAATGTAATTCTGTCAAAATTCCCAATTCGGACGAGCGGAATACAGTTGAGAGCAATTCAGTGAATTGACCCAAAGTCGTCAGCTGTGATTGACGGCTTGGCACAGTCCAGATTGTCTCGTCTGAGGAATGCCAACGGAAAGTTGAGTAGGTACTCGCAACAATGAATGACACGTAACGTTGTCTTGTAAGATGTTCTTTTTTATTTTAGTTTATTGTTCGAAAAAAGATTAAAAATAATCGTGTTGTTTTTTATTCCATGAAATAGGTAGGTACCTACATACAAGTATGTCAATTTTTTAATTAGATAGTTTCCTACTTGAAATCTTCTGGAGTAGAGAGTATTCGTATCCAAGTTTACTCGTGTGATAGGAACGTCGATATTCTCATGACAATTAATAGTCGTTGAATAGTGTTACAATGTTATTATGATGCTCATGGGCATCAACTAATTTATGCAGTCTCCATCCCACTCTTTATTATTGGTACTGGTATTATCGTCAGCTAAAAAAAATAAGATGTCAAGTGTCATGTATTAAGTAATCTTATCAAAAAAATAATGGAAGTTAGGTAGGTATTCATGAGAGGAATATGTACCTACGCGAATAGCGAATGACGTTGCGATATATACCTATAAAGACGCGCTGTTGAAATCTCAAAGTGGCAAGCAAAAAAGACGTCAATTGTAGTGATTTCAATTTCGTTGTTTTATTACTAAAGTGTCACGCGTTGCAAAAGGCCATGTGCTACTTCTGAGTAAAGCCTTAAAAAAGTGTCAAAATTACCTCGTGCGTAATGAGAAAGTATCACAAGTAAAAACTAAAAAAAGAACATTTTATTTGTAAATATACACAAATTACTTATTATTATAAACAATACAACTGTCTCCCACCCGATGATTTTATGTGTCGTTAGAGAAAATGTAAGGTGGACTAGAGTACAGGTCTGGGCGCTCAACTGCCGAATTACGAATTCAGTGCTGTCACTTAAGTATAATTTACTGTTTAAAATAGTCTAAATTCTGTTTACTTATATATTTACGGTAAAACAACATGCAAATCAGCAGTACCAACGAATTCAACGACAAATGCCGTCATTTGCAAACTGTCGTTGGCACTTTCTTTAAAATTTGACAACTCGAAATCCATCAGGCGCCCAGACCTGTACTCAAGTCGGCCTTGAAAGTATTCAACACAATTTTTTAATATGAAAACGCCACCCGGTCCCATCGTTTAGACAAGTATATTTTTTTGAATGTCTGTTTTTGCAGTCGTAAGTCACTAGATATAAGTCACTAGTTATTATGAATCCTAGTCGTAAGCCTGACGTGTGTATTATTCAAACGATATATTTGCAGAGCGCTATTCATGTGATTTTTCACGAAAACGACACTATATAAATCAGATTATAATTATAAATGAACTACGTTGGAATTAAGAATTTACTGGAAACGTAAAAATGTTTCTTACTTGCCGCATTTTATCTCAATTTTGTGAGACAATGCCAAGTCTAGACGTATTGTATCGTCATTGGTTGTAGGTGAAATTATTTTTTTTTTATAAAAGATTTTCAGGATCATTTCAGTTTGGGGAAGCTAAGCATCCTTAAACTGAAAATCAACATAAAAAAAATAAATTTTTGAATAGAATGTACCTATATTGTCGGGTACAACAACTACAACGTCAATAATGTCATATTTTTTAATCTTAACAGCTACAGCTCATCGAAAAGTCATGGACCGCCACTGCTATGTACCTACGTACCTACTTACATATTTCACAGAACCAGAAACTTTATGTTCAGGTAGATAGGTAGGTAGGCAGAATAAGGAACCTACTTAATACATTTTTTAAATTGGGTAATTATTCGGAATCGCTGGACACGGATTATATGAAATATTTTTAAGTAAAACCTTCTGATTTACTTAAATTACTATAAAAGGAATCTGATTGCATTCGGGATATTTTTAATTTTAGTATTTTAATTTTAATTAGGTAAATCGAAAATTCACCTTCGTTGTATGGGATGACAGCTGGAATGGTTTCTGTTGATGACATTTTCTCTTGTTGGTATTCCTGATATGAGTGGTTAGAATTTTAACCATTTCTGTATGCAAATACTAGGTAGGTACTATTTTGGCCAAACTCGAAAAATCAAATATTTTTATGTTACTTAAAAAACATAAATTATTTATATCTAGGTAAATTATTGTTTTATTTAACCTAACCTACAATAACCCAACCTGATCTAACCTAACCTATAATAATCCAACCTTACCTAACCTAACCTAACCCATAATAATCCAACCTGACCTAACCTAACCTATAATAATCCAACCTTACCTAACCTAACCTATAACCTAATCTAACCGATAATAATCCAACCTAACCTAACCAAACCTATAATAATCCAACCTTACCTAACCTATAATAATCCAACCTAACCTATAATAATCCAACCTTACCTAAAACAACCCAACCTCACCTAACCTAGAATAATCTAACCTAACCTAACCAAATAACCTAACATTTATCCTAACCTAACCTACCATAATCCAACCTAACCTATAATAATCCAACCTAATCTAACCTATAATAATCCAACCTAACCTAACCTTACCTATAACAACCCAACCTCACCTAACCTGACCTACAATAATCCAACCTAACCTAACCTATAATAACCTAACATTTATCCTAACCTAACTTACCATAATCCAACCTAACCTATATCCTAATATAACTTATAATACCCCAACCTTTATCCTAACTTAACCTATAATAACCATACCTTTCTTAATTTTTAATTTATTTATAAAACATACCTTAATATCTTTATTTTATTTTTCGAGTTTGGACAAAATACGAGTAGTACCTACCTAGTGTTTGCATAGAGTAAATAGTTAAAAATCTAGCCACTCGTATCAGGAATACCAACAAAAGAAAATGTTATCAACAGAAATCATTCCAGCTGTCATCCCATTCAACGAAAGTGAATTTTCAATTTACGTAATTAAAAATTAAAATTCTAAAATTAAAAATATCCCTCATGCAGTCAGATTACTTTTACAGTAATTAAGGTAAATCAGATTTATTTGAAAATATTTTATATAATCCTTGTCCAGCGAATCCGAATAAATACCTAAAATTGTTCTATTTCACGTTATCGAGGCGAGTCTCATATGACTGAAGTCGTTGAAAAGTTTGTGAATTATTGTTAGGATTAGGGAAGTGGAGAGGGAGAATAAAACGAGAAAGGGGAAAGTTATTTCTAGCTTTCCCTGGACATTTTCCTAACACCTGCCTAGGTGTATTATTGTGGCCAAATATACAAAATTTAGTACCGCACTCACAACCGTCCGGAGCTAGTGAGACGATGTCATCCCCAATTGGGGTATATTGTGAGGCTGTAGTGAGAAGATGAAGAATATGGAGAAAAGGAAGGTAGGTAAGTAAACGGCCATTAAAGCGATGCACTACGTCGTGTAATATTTTAAATTGAGCCGCTATCAATAACAACCCTTACGTAGATGGCGATAAGGTTTAAATTCCCGCTTAACACCATCCGCCTGTTTTGATTTATGCAGGAAAAAAACATGGCCAAAAAGTGCCTTTTATTTTATTTTGTGGATGTTCAGGCATAAATATTAAATTTTTTTCCTATCATTTTATAAATAACTTAATTTGCCACATTATACAATAAAATCATAACGGAAAATGGGATCGTAAGTAAGAGATTTCATAGGCCAAGATGTATTCTACTCGCAATATTTAATTAAAGCATCTGAAACATTTCTAGGCGACCAAATTTTCAAACCAAAATCACGTGATTTTACATTACTACGTATGGCATCGCCTTAATTCATTTCTAAGCCATTTCCAGCAACGTTTCGATTCTGAATGGTGGTATTTTACTAGGGCGATACTAAAAGTATCAAACATTATATAACGAGCTATACTATAACTACTTATATCCTTTTTTTATTTATTTTATTTTATTTTATATTTTTTATTTTTTATTTTTTATTTTTTATTTAACAATTTTTTATATAAGATAATGTGTCCTTACTTGGGTACCCCGTTCTAAGGACACATTGTACATGGTTGTGTGTTTGAAAGATTATAAGTACATATGTTAAAATACTATATAGAAAGTTATAAAACAATATTTAGAGAAAAATAAAACATAATACAAGCTTTAGTCTTTGTTGGGTTGCAAAATTATATCTATATTCATCCTTCCCTTATCCATAATCCATTTCTTAATGTTTCTTTTGAAGTCAGTTATTTTTTTTAAGGTTTTTTATTTCAAGAGGGAGGACATTAAATATTTTTATAGAATAATACTGCATATTTCTTTGTCCAAAAGTTGTTTTAGTTGTAGGTTGGTGTAACATATGTTGTAATGTGGATCTTGTGAGTCTGTCTGAGTTTGTCTGTGTAAAGTTGTCCTGGTTTTTAATGCGTAAATTAGTATATCTTTTGCGTATAATTGTTTTGGTGTCATTACATTCAGGGTTTTAAAAACATAGTCGGTAGGAGTTCTGATGGGGATCCTAAGTATAATTTTTAAATTGCCTTTTGTGTTATGAGGACTGGTTTTATAGTGGAATCGCATGAGCTTCCCCATCCGATAAGACCATATTGTAGTTGAGATTGGGCTAGTGCGTAGTAAATTTGAATTAGTTGTTCTTTATCTAAAATGTTTCTTATTGTTTTGAAGAAATAGGTTAGTTTTTTTAATTTGTTGCTCACATTTTCTATTTGGGAATTCCAATTTAAGTTTTGATCAATAATTATCCCTAGGTATTTTATTGTTTGAATTTCAATAAATTTTGGGCAGTTGCAAGGAATTTCATGGTTCGCGGTTAAACAGTTTTTATGAATTTTTATGTTTAGGTTTGAATTGACATTATCTGTCTGTTTGTTGTAAATTTTGAATTTAATATATTTAGTTTTTGTATCATTTAATGTTAGTGAATTTGTATCATGTATTGGCCTCTCAGAAGCTGGGCGTACTGTACAGGGCCCGCAGATACTTTAATAGTACACAACTGCTGACCCTGTACAAATCGCAAGTGCGCCCTACTCTCGAATTTGGTAGCCATCTCTGGTCCGGAGCCCCTAAATACCTGAAAAAAACCCTTGGCTCTGTGCAAAAACGGGCGGTCCGTTTGATAGATTCCCCAATCTTAACAATCGGACTGCAATCTTTAGAGCACAGGCGTCAGGAAGGTATGTTGTCCTTGTTCTATCGGTATTACAATGGAAGATGCTCTGAGGAACTAGCGTCATTGATCCCTTCGGCACTGGTGCATAGTCGGGATACACGCCAAACGCGCGCCCAACATTTGTACACGGTTGACATTTGTCACATGAGAACGAGTCGCTTCTACGATTCGTTCTTAAGTTCAACAGCTCGGCTGTGGAACGAACTGCCGGCCTCTGTGTTTCCTCCCTCCTACAACATGGGACTCTTCAAGACCCATGTTCACTCCTTCCTCTCCACAAAAAGACCCTCCACACAGCATCCCCAAAGATGACATAGGCCCTGAGGGAAATTATTTTCTTCAGGGCCTCCTGTGTGGAGTTAATATAAAAAAAAAAAAATAATAATAATTTGAGAAACAACACAAATTAATGGAAATAAAATTTACTTGCCCACCCCGAGATTTGAACCCACGACTTCCGGATTCGTTATTCAAGGATTGTAACCACTTGTCAAAGTATGTCAGCAACCAAACATTAATTAACATTTTCCTATTATTTTTCTTCAGGTTTTAAGCCAGTGGTGGCCCAGAGCCAATGAACTTTGCCACAGATGTCGTCCACGATAAGTAGGTACCTAAGAACCTACCTCATTACCTATTTATAATTAATTCTTTTGATAAAAACAATGTTTTTTAAAGAAAAAATATATCAGCATTAATCAAATGCACTTATGCAGGTACCCACACAGACAGGCGGGTACATGTATGTAGGCTTTCTTGTTTATCAGGAGGGAATCAAATCTGTGATCGCATGATCTCAAGGCAGTTTGCTTGTATTCACTGTCCAGTGTCCACTTACCATAAAGCAGAATGGACCACGATAAGATAAACGGTTCCTTCACAGTACATTCCTTTATCGCACGCTATGTCTTCTGACAGACGAACACTGGTGACAGTATGCTAAACCAGATGCCGTGTACACTGTACGAGAAGCTAAGATTCTGAGATTCTGCTTTTATTATTCTTTGCCACAACTTGCTTTGTGATTACCATTTCAATAACAAGACGCAATGATTTTTTTTTCATAGATCAAAATAACAAGTACAGGCCAAAAAAAGAAAATGAATGAAAATTGGAGAAATAAAATACTACAGTTAAGAAAGAAAATACTATAGGTGACATTGCGTAAAACATTTTTTTATTCGGCTGACTTAATGTTTCAAGAGAGGTTTATTTTATATTTTTTAAATATTTATTTTCATATAAAGAATATTTATTTATAAATAAAAATATGTAGTTCAAAAAATATTATATTTAAGGTAATTTTGGGTCATGTGTACCTTACCAGAAAAGAATAACTTGTATGTCTCATAATAGAGCCACGATCTAACTTTGGTTGTATATTTTAATTGTGTAAAGTAAATAAGTCATTTTATTTTTAAATTGTTTAATTTAATTTTAGACCTGCCATTGGTTAAGTTGACGTCGCATTTTGATCCCACCCAGGCGTCATGAGTTCAATTCGTAGGCTTTTAGCAACATTTCCCGCTTACCCTGGTGGCACTGGGATATTTTCAAATATTGTCAGGTTATTCGTAGCCAGAGAAAGTATTTCATTAAAAATATATATACAGGGTTTTCCAATAAGAGGTGTTATTTTGAATAACCCGCTATTTCGGTGAATGTTACTTTAAAAGCTGTCATTTTTTAACATTTGACAAGTAAAAACTACGTCATTAATAAAAATGGAACAATACATGCTTCAACAACGCATTGAAATTATTAAAATTCACTTGAGTGAATCAAATGCAATCATCTTGAGTGATGAGGCCCATTTCCACCTCGGTGGCTTCGTCAACAAGCAAAATTGTCGCATCTGGGGCTCGGAAAACTCAAGAGTTAGAATTAGAAATAATAATGGTTCGAGGAAATAATAATGGTTCGAGGACCGTGCCTTGAGGGATGCCAAATTTACTTGTAAGTGCTGTATCAATTTTCTTTTTTTAATGAAAAACTAATATATACGAGATTTGGTTTTTATGCATAGCAAAAAGAATAAAGGATTATCTGTAAGCAATAATTATCAGATTGCAACGCCAATATAAATTGAAATAACTCTAATAAGCAATAATTGTTGAATGTAAAATACCAATACATTTTGAATAATTTTACGGGTTTTGTTTAGGTAGAGCACCTGACTAGCAATCAAAAGGCTGCGGGTTCATTTCCCGTCGGCGGCATGTATTTTTTCTCTGATTTTTTTTTTCAATTTAGTGTTTCTTGTGTAGTACTTAAAACGTAGGTATAATTGGCAAAGTAAGCAGGTAAAGGATGAAGGCTTAGATTTGTCGAATTATTAATCACATCGGCTTTCCTGTAATTCAATGTTTAATGTCTAATAGAGCTTTCATATTTCATTTAAAACAAATTTAAGCACAACGCTCCACTGTCATATAATTATCAATACAATTTTTACAATATTCAAAGCCTGCAAATGCATTAGAGAACACAGAATAAATACATTTATGTGCCATTGCGACTTCTCTTTTGGAATCATCTCTTTAAAACATGTTTTTGAGAGACCTAATCATTCAAGAGCTTGGGAAAATTCAAAAATATTTTTGAAAATCTTCACTGACTTTTTAATACTATATTTTTATATTAAATTTATATATTTAAGATTATTACGAAAAATATTTCCATCAATAAAACAATGATACAGGAAGTCCAAGGGACAGCTAACTAACTTCGGGAGGTGATTCTATACGGCGATTGTATAATGTATTTCCAGAATCGACACAAGTTTATCCTAGTGAGACAGACATCGAAAAAAAAACCTGTAAAAAAACTTTATATTGATAATAAAAAATCCCTTTGAGCCGGTCCGCCCCTGTAAGAAGGCTTTGAGCTGACTTAGAAACTGAGAATGTACCGACATGTACAGTGCCTCCTTAAAACAGTACCTACTTACGAAATGGCACGGTATTACGTACCTAGTATAGGCAGTATAATACTAGTAGCTAGTATGGGAACCGGGCATCGTATCGTGTCATAAACATTGCTATAGGTACCTCTACCAGCTTGGACTCGCACACCCGACAGCAGAGCCCGGACTAGCAACTTGTGACTGACCGACGGACATTTTGCAATTGGAGCGATCGCTCCATTGCAATGGCACATCATCCAATTTTTTTACGTATCCAAATGTATAAAAAGTAATTTTAATGAGTGAGATTTTCTCGGAGCCAGAGGGACTGACTATGTATCTTGAATGTGAGCAATACTGCGAGGCCGAAAGTTTATACGACCATAGAGCTATACAATTAGAGGCATTATTTCATACTAATAAACGTTCTCTACTATTACTCACTGACTTCGGTATTCTTTAGTTATAGCATTGGGAGCTTTGGAGGCTAAATACATATAATAAATCAATGAGTAAGAGGTATGTTGGGTTGGACCTAATATTCAGGCCTAGTTACTGAACAGAGCTAAGTCAAGTAACGTTTCGATTGTGGTTGGCGGTCTCTAATAAATAAATCAAATTTTCCATATTACAAGCTCCACTTAATTGGCTCTCATCGGGATTTGAATTCATGACATGGGCCCAGGGTTAAAAATATTGCCTACCTAGTTACCACTTTATGGATGTCGCGAAATCACTCAATTAATAACCGTAGTTATTTATGGAAAACTAGTTGTACCCATATTCAATATGGTACAACTAGTAGACTAGACTATGGCATCCCCAAATGGGGTGTGTTGTGAGGCTGAAGTTAATGGTGAAGGGAAGGAGAGGGGATAGAGTATGGTAGGGGAGTACATGACTATTCAGATCTGGTCACCAAACACGGCTAATGCCATTTCAAGCAACGTTTCAATTCTGAATGGTGGTCTTACAGGGAGATAATAAGAGTATTTCCACTATGGAGCGTGCAGAAAATATACCTTATATTATAAAAATATTAATTGTGAAATAAAACAAATCAATCAAATAAAATTTCTTGCGCACGCCAGGATTAAAACACGCGACGCTAAACTATTTAACAATTGAATCCCTTTGTGAATACAACTATTGTGAACAAAATACATAAGTTTTAATATTATATGTATGCCTTAACGAAGAATTTAGTTATTTTTTTTTTTATTTTTTTTATTATTTATTGAGTTAGTTTATACATTAGAATATAAACTAATATAAACAAGATAATATTTCATTGTGTAATTTACATATTTTTACAATAAATATAACATTTCTTTTTAAATACATTCATTCTTCCTTCATTCTTCAGACTTTCAGGCATTTCATAATACATTTTTAGTCCTTTGTACATTAGGCAGTTCTGTGATTTTGTTTTTTTCATATGTGGCAATCTAATCCTATTTACATTTCTGGTTTCGTAATTATGAACATCTCTATTAAAAACAATTTCATCCTTAAAATATTTTGGCATTTGGTTGTTATGATTTATGTACAAAAATTAACACATTAAATAATAGTCTCTTTTTTATAGAAATCCAATTTAGCTGTTCTCTCATTTGACCTATGCTTGGCTATTTTCCTTTTCCGAGTATACATCTCATAGCTCTATTCTGTATAACATCTAGCTTGTTCAAGTTTCCTTCATTGGCCAAATACAACATAGTAGAGCAATAATCTAAATGTGGAGCAACTATAGTTTTATAAATCAGCTCTGTAGTGTTTCCATTAGTTTATTTCTTAATCTTCTAAGAAAATTGACTTTTTTAGATACCTTCTTTAGCACATATTCAAAATTTGCTGCGAAAGTTAGTTTTGAATCTAGTATCACACCCAGGTACATACTTAATTTCATTTACTTTTTCAATTTTTTCGCCATTAATTGTCAATTTTAACTCTGTGTTATGCGTTTGTTGCTATTTCCATATTTTGTTGTGTTGACATTCAGTTTTAATTTGTTTAATTTCAGCCATTTCGCTATATTTTGTAGGTCTTCATTAATTTATTAATTGCATCTATGTACTCTTCACATGAAATATAGATTAATGTATCGTCTGCAAATAATCTTAATTAATAATCTTAATAATCTTAATCTTTTAATTGTGTTATCTTTGAATTTTGAGTAGTTTTGAAAAACATCTTAAATTTATGGAAATGTATATATTTTGAAGTGTATTTTGATGTTGTATCTTTTTGTAGACACCGAAATGGCAGACGCCGCACTCTGAATTCTCCAGGCGATATTTGCATACTGTCTCCGTTTTACAGCTATAAATCGTCCCTGCGTTCCTACTGCGAGCGCCGTTCTTTTGTTTCCCTTGTCCCAGGTCAGTTCTCTGTCATCTCCTCAGATCTTCTCGTCTCCCGGTAGCTGCTGCTGTCTGTCACATCTTCTGTTACTGGATTCTTAACCTCTGCTGCATTTTGCGCTTCTTGGTAGTACCTATTTGAATACATGAGTAGATTGCATTTTTTAGCATCAGTTTTGTGAAATGTAACCTCGAAGACACCGTAGAAAACTTGAAACTATGTAAAAAGCTTTTTATTGGATTCAAAGAAAAGTGGCAAAAAGCAGCGTGGAATGAAAAGGTTCAGATTGTGTCAAAACGTGAAACGTGCATAAAATCGTTAAGTTAATTAACAATAAAAGTTTTCATACGTTTTATTATGCATTGTAATCGCAGATCATTCGTTCCCTTAATATCAGATCAGTTTCCAGGAATCTCCTCAGAATTTTTTGTCTTTCAGAATTTCAATAACATTGATCTACTGGAAACTAGCGACATCAGTTTTCTTTTTGAATCGGAGAAGATTAATCATTCTCCGATTTTTCTGTTCAGTAGAAAGATCCCATAAAAATTAATTCAATTAAAGTGTATAAAAATAACAATTAACTCAAAAAGAGAAAAACTTCACTTAATCATGAAACCAGAAAAAAGCAATCAAACAAGTTAAATGGACCTATGTAAAATAATGTTTAAGTAAACCCTGCAGAAGTACCCAAGCATTGTTTACGAATCATGTTGGTTTTTTAAACAATGAAAGTGGTTAAAACTAACTGTTTGTTATTGTTTAATTAAACTAGTGCCACAAAATAAGTGTGCATGTTTGAAGATATATTACCCATGCATTAATCTACCCTTTGACAAAGAAGCTCTGAATTTTAAGCTATAAAGTTATACCTATAACAAACCTCCATTCAGTGTAAGAAAAAATAAATTATTTAATAACTTCTACAGTTCATAAAATTCAGAAAAAGAATTGGTATCATAGAGCTATATAATTGGAGGCGCTATTCCGTACTAATATTTCGTCGAAACTTCTTCCACTATTATGCTACGTATAGACACAAGAAATTTTTGTAAAAAGAAGTTCACAATTAAGTGAAAGGAACAAAGCAACCGCAAACGGCGTTTTTCGCCATTTGCGGAAGCTCCGTTCCTTTTTTATAAGTCGTGGTTCAGCTCGGCAGTTCGGTTCGCGTGTTTATACGCACCCTCATGCTACGTATACATCTGCGAGCCGAACTGCCGAACTGAACCTCAACTTATGGAAAAGAAACGAAGTAACCGCAAATGGCGCAAAACACCGCTGGCAGTTGATTCGTTCTTTTCGCGTAATTCGTGGTACGGTTCGCGTTTCGGTTCGCAAATGTATATGTACCCTTAGAACGCGATAAGCGGTGTTCGCAGACCGGAATTAGTAGTTTCTTGACGTTCGGCGTTAGAGCGTTGGTTGGAAGCAGTTAGAGATCAATTGGTGATAAAAAATGGAAACTATTTAATCACCCCAGGTATCATCTAAACGTAATACATCAATGATTGGTATGTATATTAAAAAATATCGCCATAGAAGTTACTGAAAATTCTCTACCGAAAAAGTTGTACCATATAAAGTCGCTGAAAACCCTCCGAAACCTAGTTCACCTCAGCACAGGATCTCATAATGAGGGAGATTAAGAAAATATTCTTTATAGGCCTTTTAGATATATTTATATCTTATTTCTAATGTTCAAATTATATAGTATTTAATGAAGCTATGATATGAAAGCGGTTAAAAAAATGGCTGTTAAAAAACAGAAAAAACAACTACATACTTACAAGGATCAGGAGTTAGGAATCTACTATCTACCTGTCAAACTAGGTGGAGCGTATTGAAGGACAGAGTAAATACAGGAAGGGGAGACTGGGGTAAAAACAAACATCCCCTGGAGTGCAGCCGTGAGCAGTAGTGGCGCTGTTTGCAAAGGTTTGGCGTACTTTCTCCACGATCGGAAAGAAAGAGAGAGAGCCTCCACAGTTGTGAGACTGACATCGGGGCCATTAGTCATTATGTCACCCCACTCTCCCCTTTGCCGATAGCTGGGGTGACCACGGAGTGCGATGAATTAAATACGGAAACTCTAATAAAATATAAAGACTGGATAATTTTTTAAAAGCAGAAGTTATATTACATGAGGCTTTAAAAACATAAAACATGTCGAAAATTTACAAAACGTCATACAGAAATATTATATCAGTAAAATAAATACTTGTCATTTTACAAACATAATACAGATAATAATACATATGAAAAAAATGTATGAACATCATACAGAAATAACATAGCAGTACAAAAAATATAATATCATTTTACGAACATAATACAGACACATGTTATCTATATTTTGCAAACACAATACAGAAACATTACAATTACATATACAATTAATTATTTTTGCTTTGGTGTAGGATAGAGAGGTTTTAAATATATCGTTAGTGGGGATTGATATGAACATTTTGTGCTATGGTTGTCACAGTGGAAAAGGTCTGTATACATAGACATATGAATATTAGTAGACCTGCCCTAAGTGATTAAAAGCGTATTATTCCCCACTCCCCATACCGGTTCCATTGGAGCCGGCTGTGCTCGCGTATGGCCTCAAGTGAATTTAGAAAACGTGACGTCATCATTCTTGTGCGAACCATGGTCGAGGCATCATCGGTTCATTTTACGAAATAACACGGCAAAATGGTGACTTGTGCTATGAAAACTTGTAAAAATAGATGTGAAAAAGAGAATAAACCCAATTGTCGTATTACATTCCATACATAAGCATTATTTTATTTTATTTTAAGCATATTCACATCGTATAATATGGATCAGTTGTAGAAACATATACTATCACATCGAGATACGTCTGGACGTGAAACACAAAGCTTGTTGGTTGCTGGGAAGTAAATTATGAACATTTATAACACATAATATACATTACACATAACGTGGCGAGTAATTTGCGCTCCCATGTAAAAATGTCTATTCATTCAAAAGCAGATTTTACTTTTAAGAACTAAATGGTGATATTATAAGGCGAGATGCCTATATACTATCAGATTGATTTATTGACGAATCACAGTCAGCTTTACCCTCTTCGTTCTTCAACAGTTGATTTTACCCCTCATCCTTAATTTCTAGTCTATTAATATTCATATGTCTGTGTCTGTATATATGTATTGGCAGTTTGCTGAAATCGCGCTAGTGGGGAGTGATATGAATAGTTAATGATATGGTTGTCACAGTAGAAAAGGTCTGTATATATATATATTGGCAGTTCGCTGAAATCGCGCTAGTGGGGAGTGATATGGTTGTCACAGTGAAAAAAGGTCTGTATATATGTATCTATTGGCAGTTCGCTGAAATCGCGCTAGTGGGGAGTGATATGGTTGTCACAGTGGAAAAGATGGTGAAGTCGATTTGATTTTACATGAACACGAATATTAATAACACTTACAATTTGAGCACAGTCAATGAAGTTATTCAGTAATTTAAAAAGTATAAGGATGTCAATTAATAGTGTATACCTTTCGATAAGAGTCGAAATAAAATAAAACGATCGGGACGACGATGTGAGATTTTCACGGTCAAAAGTATTATAATGATGAATGTTGAAAATAACAAAATAAACACGGCATAATACCCCAAAAACAAATCACTATAGATCGGGACGATTATTAAATTATTTTTACCGCCAAAAGCTTTACACGGCTCCGACAAATCGAGACATTTCCACTAAATGTTCTGTATTATTCCTACTTCTTTAAGCTACATCTGTTTTCCCAGATAAGAAAATTCTCGTAACAGCACCATTTTTTTCGTCATGCTGTGCTTTGTCAGAATATTGGTTTTGCGAATTGGTCATGATTTAATATGTATGAGTCACAATTTGGTTCAATCAGGTTTATTTTTTTAATCGATTTTCATTATTTCTTCAATTCTGAAATTAATTTAAAAAAAATTTTCAATTCCAAATTTTTTCGACTCTGCAAAAAAGGTAGTTACTATTAGGCATCTACCTAATTATTTAACATACTTTTTTCGGTTGTCGGTATATGGATGCGTGATTTAAAATTGTTTTGTAGTGCGTAAACTTATTCAGGATCGAAGTTTTAATAAAAAAAATGGAATGATAAGTCTTATCAGACAAGCGATAAAGTAGGAACCAACATTATTTCGTTAATTAATAATTCTTTATGTGAAACATTTTGTTTAAATGTTTGACGGTAATTGAGAAGGCACTTAGGTCACAATTATTAACTTGCGGCCAGTTTTTTCGAAGAATTTTAAGAATTCATCAACTTTTATAGTTAATTTTCTTATTATATTGGCAAGTTGTTCGACATAACAGAAAATAAAGGAATTGCAATAGAACTTGAAAATTAAATTTCAAAACGAAACTTCTGCCAAATTCCTCTCACGAAACTCTCGTCCTGTATTGTTAAAAAAATATTTTTATTCCAGCCCGGTTGATGGTCACCCCGCCAAAAGGTACCCTTGGCTGACGTTTCACCCCCGTGGAGTAAAGTGAACGGCTGTAGATTGATGAATAAGCCCGCGAAATTAACGGAGATGTGGTGATTTTAACTTGTTTTACAATCGTCATAACTGTTACAACAATAATTAATTACAGTTGGCGACTTTTTGCAATACTGTACCCACCCAACCGTACCCCTTATATTGCCTTCAAGTAATTAACAAGATAATAAGTCCAGTTTCGTTAAGTTTTCTTGTCTTTCGAGTTTTTGATATTCGTCTTCATTCGGATAATGATAATGCATTTATAATCGCACAGTAAACCGGAGAGGAACTCGTGAGTAGCTTTGACTAGTACTGACTGAACGAGAAATTAACATAATGAATGTTTAAACTCAATAAATAAGTAATGATTATTGCACTTCGTCAGAAGCATAAAAAATATAACGATTAGTTACGTCGGTAGTCCGATGAAAGATGAGCAGGTTTGTATCTTATAATCAGGATAAGATTTGCACGAGCCGAACCACGAATTATAGGAAAGGAACGAAGCAACCGCAAACGGTGCGAAACGCCGTATCCTTTCCCGTAATTCGTGGTTCGGCACGCTCAAATTTTGTCCTGTTTATACGCACCTTTATACTATTTTGGCGAGTGAGTCCATACATAATAATTTTAAGGCGGTAACATCCTCGACGTGTAACATTCGGAATCGGGCAAAATCACACCTTTTAAGCAGATGGTGATAAGTTCGAAATTCTCTCTGAAGTTCAGGCAAAACAATTTTTTAAACTATTTATTTTTATTATAAAGAAAAAAGGTTACATTTATACACAAAATATATAAAAAAATATTAAATTTAAGATCATCACACCTTATCAGAAAAGAGGAATTCTTGCACCTGATAAGGGTACAACGATTCTTCCTTTGGTTGCATATTAAAATATGTTTTATGCAAAATATGTATTCCTTTAATATGTGTAAATTAATCCTAAGTAAAATGTTATGGATCATAAAAAGTATATGGATAATCTAAAGAATCTCTATGGATCATCTAAAGAACTTAATTGCCACATTATACTTATCATGAAAGTCGAAAATGTTGCACTTCAAATAAATTTTTATAGGAATTTACTTAATGTTTTTCTAGGCTTATAAAATAACTTGAAATAATCTAAAATATATGTAAACGAGAAAATTTAAGAGCAAAGAAAACTTGATTTGCATTATTTCGCAAAGCGGAAAATTTGTTGTTTGTGTGTCTCATTTATCTCAAACAGGAGGCTTTTGGATCCTGAAATTTACAAACCTTTACTGTCTTGGAATTCCAGTTTATCAGAAATAATTTCAGCACCAACCGCCATTCCTCTCTTGATCTGTGAAGCTTTGAAATATCAACGTAACCGATCAAAATTAAATGTTCCCTCCTATCTATCATTCGAAATTAGATTTTGCTTTTAATCTTTTTAACATCTTAGGTATCTTTTTGCACGCTACTTCTTAACTTTATGCCGTACTTAGAGGCCGGCCTAGATGGTAATTTAAGAAGAGAAAAATGATCCTTAATTGAGGATGACATAGTTCAATGGGCTCTGGACAGATAGGAGCCGTTGGGACTTAAAAAAAACCTTCTTCTTTCCGGTTACGATAAGTTGATGGAAACAGTATTTTCAAATTTGATAATGCAATTTTTTTTTTAATTCTTGTGTGATGTGTAATTTTTCCATTAGTTCATAAATGTTCAAAAAATTTCTGTGGCGGAAACGGCCGAAGTATTCCGATCATTACCGAGACTCAATGACTGGAGTACGAAGGGACCCTCCATCCGCTCCTATCGTCAGATGATTTGAATCAAATCAAAGGAATCCGACGAATGAATGGGCCGCAACATTCAGCGGAGAATTCAAAATTAAATTAAAAGTGCCATTATGAAATGAGATCGTAAATCATGAATCAAGTTAGGTATATAAAAAGGGCGATTAAAATAATATTTCGCCTGGTGAACATTTTTAGATGGTGATTTCACCAACGCGACATAATTTTTTTTTCAATTAAGAAGAATTTAACTGACCATGTAATTTATCTAGGTGTAAAAATTGATCAAAATTTTAAATGGACTGAGCATATTAACTATTTCAATAATTATAAAAAATAAGTTATTTCTTCCAAGCCTTTAGAAATAGCGTATTGGAATGGATGGGGCAGTACAAATGACAATATCCTAAAATTACTCATTGAAACCCAAAAGCCATAAAGGTAAGTAATTGCACTGATGAAATCTTGAACAAACCGAACAGCATGTCAATTAAACAATAGTACTCCTTTACATTCATACGTACAAACCACAAGAAATGATAACAAACACGTATATTAGATAAAGATGTATTTATGTCAATGTTAGAAACATCAGATCTCAGGGTCAAAAACATATCCAAAAAACAACTATAAATACAAAATTTGGGAAAAAAGCGTCCTGTACTAAATGGTACTAAACTCACTCACAAAATATCACTCTCATTCAAAACTCAAAACAATATTATAACATATAAATCTCAAATAAATAACTGGATAGAAAACGTAGGGAGATCAGAAATACATATAATACTGACACCAAATACATACTGAAACCGAAACCACTCGACTGGACAAAAACACCATATGTAATTGATAGATTTAAGATTTTGAACAAACGAACATTTAACTTTGTATTTAGATATATAAAAGATTTTAGTAAAAATATATAAAAATTACTATGATATCTCACGTATCATATTTGCGTCTGACAAAGGTTTTCATTTGTAAATGTGGAGAAATTGCAGCGTAGTTACCTAAAACACAATTTCGGAAATTAAATACTACCTTTAATATTTTCTATAATAATTTAAGAAAACTAGAAATTCATAATAAAATCATGGTGAAATTCTTTTAGGTAGGTACTTATTGTGATCATTTTAATCTAAATAAGATTTGTAAATATAAATAACTTGTAAGCCGATAATGGCCTATCCGTAGTCATTATGTGGTTAAATTATTTCAGTAATTACCATTTGAGTAATGGGAAATAAGAACTTTCAAAATCTGACCTACTTTTGCCATTGCTTACTACTTACCTACGTGCTGCAATTATTATTGACGTTAGATATAGGTACGCTAATTTATTCCACATTTGTATTATGATTTATTTTAATTCCTTGCCATTTAAGAAATGGAATTGCAGTGGCGCAGCGGTTATCAGGTTCGACCACTTTTTCAATATATTTCACTTTTTCAATACTTTTTTCTACACGAGGGTAGATAAAATAAATCAGATTGTCGGGTTGATCTAGACGGAATATGAAGATTTATTAAATTTGTAAGTTCTGGTGAGTCCAGACCATTATTTAGGATTTTAAACAATAAGATTTGATCAAAAATTAGACGTCGTGTTTGGAGGGAGTTAAAATTATGATATCTGTTGGATTCGGTATAATTTGAGATGTGTGGTTTAGTTTATAATTTATGTGTTTATGTTCAAAATAAATGTCGGTTCTACAGTATCAGGATTTGACTTAGTTATTAGCACGGTTGATTCCAAATTCTTGAGGAAGAAGGTTAAATCCCTTCATAAAATGATTTCCCCCAGGGATTATGTCATCTTTGGGGTTGTTGTGTGTAGGGTATTTTTAAGGAAATCGAGGAGAGGAAGTTCTGGAATGGAAAAGTAAAAAGGGTGGGTAGGAATCTAGGGATGCTGACGAATGATTTAATCCTCCCGCTGTGGCGCAAGGTGATGGGTCAAGATAGTTCAGTTGGAGAGGTCAAAGGGTCTCTCAAAACCAGCCTCTTCCGATCCGGCACGCCACGTAGCTAGGCAGGCGCATCATGCTAAATCACCAAATGTAGCGAGCTACTTGGGGTGACCTGTGGCAGAGGTGTTTGGTAACGAAAAATGGTTTCCGGGCGGCGGTACCTCGAAGACATATTAAAATAGATGTTTTATAGTAAAAAGACAATATTTGCAGTTTACACAAAACACAAAAATTTAACAACCTAACTGTTATTTGTAGCTAATTATAACTCTTATCTCGAAACAATCAATTCATGGTAGAATTTAATTTGGGAAGCGGATACTCCCCCCAATTTTTTGAGATTTTATATGCAGTATTTTCTTTGAATTTATTAAATCTGGTTCAAAGTAGTGAAATTTGTAAAAATTGAGTTCTAAAAATTACTTTGATAAATACACGCTTAGGTAGATACTTGTTAGTGATAATTTAGTTTCATTATTGAAGGGATGAGTACAAAACGCGAGTCGAAACATCAGTTTAGTTACATTCGATATCTTTTTAATCTTTAATAGAAAATGCAGGTCTAGGACTGAGTTCTATCAGCAAGGTAATTGTAGTTAAAATCCATTAATAATATTTAGAGAAACACATTATTCATGAGAGTATCGCAATAGCCATAGTCCAACATTCCCATATTTCTTACCATATGGCAAGGTCACAATAAACCCACAGCAAGTAGATATTAGGTATTACGAGTCGGGTGACCGGATAAATCAACAAAATGATAAATCATCACATCTTTAAAAAGTTATATAAAGTCATGGAGAGTGATGAAAAAAAACATTATTAACTGGGTTAAGTAGGTTAGGTTACATTTTTTTTCATCGTTTCTAATGACTTTATATCACTTTTTAAAGGTGTGTTGAATTGTCGGTGTGTTGATTTATCATGGAACCTTTAATTTAACCCCTCCAGCGTGTGAGGGTCATATATGACCGGGCGTCCATATTTTATTAAAGTATTTTTTTCTTTTTTCTATCATGCGGAAATAGTTCATTTTGACGTTAGAAAGAAAAATAATAATTCTTCAGTTTGTCTCAAATATTTAAACTGGAATACATTAATAAAATAAAAAAATAGCCAAAATGAGTAATTCATATTTCGCGCCGCTATCGTAACAATTGGTTTAACTTTAATTGGTTTATTGGTTTTTTAAATTCTTTTTTTATTATATGAACGAGATAAAGGTGAAGGTACAGTTTTCTTACAAATTCCCCAAACAAAACGAATGTGTTTTCGAAATTTCGAGTTCCCTCAATTTTTCTATGATTGCAGTAAAAAATGCGGTCAGCGTTTTTATCAACATTTTTCACGTTTGATATAAAAAAAATAATATTTAGAAATAGTAATGTTTATTTTAAATGCATAAATGATTTTATCTAGTTTTTAAAACGGTGTTTTTTTTTACGGAAAATTAAAAAAATAGCAAGATGTATGTAGCGTATTTGAAATACACAGAAAACATTACAAACTGAACAAATGTGATAAAAGTACTGAAGGGTTAATACTGCGAGTATTAACGTATATTGGCCTTAGAAAAAATCCAGTGTTTATTTAAAACTAAAAAGGCTTTTACATAAAAGTGACACATGATGCTGTGTACATAGGAGAATATCTGTATTTTATAGGATATACTAACAGTATATAGATGTAAGCCATTATAAAGTAGGAACAAAATAGATCTACGAAGACACAAATACAAAAAATTGATTACAATTAAAATGAAATAATTATGAAACGAAAAATATTTAAAAAAAAACTAAATGTGAAACAATATTAGTAAAACATAACAGTGGCATAAAATAAAATATGAACTAGAACAATACTACATGTAAGAAAAATCACTAAAACTGCATTACCAACGCAACTATAATTTGTAGGATTCAACAAAGTGGTGGTATGGTAAATTATGTCATTAAATATATCAATAGTAACCCCGAACTTGTTGCCTAGATCATGCATCCTTTTGATTAGTGAGTGTGTCTGATAGTCGGTTGTGTACGTATTACTTCAGTCTTTTTATAAGTCTTGAAAAAAATAATGATACAGGCCTACAACAACTGCTCAACAAGTTACTAAAATCTACTATTTATGAACTCTTTTTCGGTTATGGTTTTATTGTATAAAGTGGTAAATAAAGTTTTTTTTGGAAATGGTCGTAAATCATTTAAATATATGCACATGAACCTCGCAAAATAAAATAAAACACTTAATGACTATTTTTTTTTCATGCATAAATCAGAACAGGCAACTGGTGTTGTGCGGGAATTTAAACCTTAACGCCATCTACATTAAGAGCGTTATTGTTAACAGCCCGCCGCGATGCATCGCCTTAATATGCACGAAAAGCATTAACGGAAAGTACGACAAAAATATAAATAAAGGAGATAATTTCAAGTCAAAACCTGAAAGTCAATTCAAAGTATTATTGACAAAACTGATAACTAATCATTTACACTACATCTAACCATAAGGTTGTTTATCAGTTTTGAAAAAAATATACCATGTTTATTTATTCTAATAATACAAAAAATATATAGTTATTTGCGTAACTTAAACATGGCTAGAAATTTATTGATATTAACCAAGTGTCTAATTTATTCTAATACGTATGGGCTATCTTGTTGACGTTTCGACTCTTACACGGCCGAATTGCAGAACGAATCTCGGGGCTGAAAATTTTTTGTGAACAACAGCATAAGTATTTTGGTTTGAAGTCCAACGCGGGATTGTGATTCGTTTTGCAATTCGGCCTAAGTCTCATCAGGCGTGTTTGAGAACACGCGACGTCATATTATTTATTAAACCTATTATGCATTTATAATATGTTTTGTGTGGTATGATACCCCTGTTCCCTTTCATTATTTCCAGACACAGGAAAATAATAATTATGGCGATGCCATACGTAGTAATGCAAAATCATGTGTTTTTGGTTTGAAAACTTGGTCGCCTAGAAATGTTTCAGATGCTTTAATTAAATACTGCGAGTAGAATACATCTTGGCCTTTGAAATAATCCAGTATTTTTTAGATAGGACTTTTTATAAGCCCTGAAAAAAATAATGTATAGGCCTATGAAAACTGCTTTAAAGTTCAAAATCTCCTACTTACGTACCCATTTTCGGTTATGATTTTATTGTATAATGTGGAAAATTAAGTTATTTATAAAATGATCGGAAAAAAATTAAATATTTATTCCTGAACATCCAAAAAATAAAATAAAAGGCACTTTTTGGTCATGTTTTTTTCTTGCATAAATCAAAACATGCGGATGGTGTTAAGCGGGAATTTAAACCTTATCGCCATCTACGTAAGGGTTGTTATTGATAGCGGCTCAATTTTAAATACTACACGACGTAGTGCATCGCCTTAATTGCAATAAACATCATTAGGTTCAGACCAATACACCCAACACGCAAAAACGGTTCCATGATAACTCAACACAGTGACAATTCAACACACCTTTAAAAAGTGATATAAAGTCATTAGAAACAATGAAAAAAATTTTTTAAACCTAACCTAACCTAACCTAACATACTTAACCCAGCGAGTAAAGTTTTTGTTTCATCACTTTCCATGACTTTATATAACTTTTTAAAGATGTGATGAATTATCATTTTGATGATTTATCCGGTCACCTTCCACACGTGTTAATATGGAGCAATAATTCTTATATCTAAACAGAAATATTATAATTCGTCATAGCGTCGAGAATTAATTACTAAGGTCCCACAGTATTGTCGTGCAAGTAATTCTTCCTTGAAATGGCGATATGACACTTGTACGGTGATTTAAAATCTTATCAAGACGACTCATCGTGCGAGATAAACCTCAAAAGATTATGCATCGTAAAATGTGTAATAATAGATAAATATTCATTTCCGTAATTATTTCAATAAGTATTTAGGTATATCCATCTGCTGTCCGATAAAGACATAATGTTGCATTCCAATGTTTTTGTGTGTGTGTGTTTTTATATAGATGTCAAAAATTAAGTTTTATAAAAACAGCATCAACGTAAAAGCAACACGCGCTATTGTTTCTCTATCTGCACAGACAGAATGAGCCACAGCAATGCGTGGCGGGGTACAGCTAGTAAAAATAAACTTGTTAAGGCGATGCACTACGTCGTGTAATATTTTAAATTGAGCCGCTATCAATAACAACCCTTACGTAGATGGCGATAAGGTTTAAATTCCCGCTTAACACCATCCGCCTGTTTTGATTTATGCAAGAAAAAAACATGGCCAAAAAGTACCTTTTATTTTATTTTGTGGATGTTCAGGAATACATTTTTTTTTCGATCATTTTATAAATAACTTAATTTGCCACACTATACAATAAAATCAAAACCGAAAATGGGTTCGTAAGGAGGAGATTTTGAACTTTAAAGCAGTTTTCTTAGGCCTTATACATTATTTTTTCTGGGCTTATAAAAATACTTATCTAAAAAATACTCGATTATTGTAAAGGCCAAGATGTATTCTACTCGCAGTATTTAATTAAAGCATCTGAAACATTTCTAGGCGACCAAATTTTCAAACCAAAAACACATGATTTTGCATTACTACGTATGGCATCGCCTTGACCAAGTAATCATCATGCCTTTTCTCCTTTGTACAGGCAGACCGGATTGGCCACACGGCTCTATCCTTGGCAAAGACAATAGAATTTGTATCCCATTATCTTTGGTCTTGGCACAAACTCTGCTTTGATTAAAAGGTGATTTTTGACGACATATATCATTAAACTATTGTTATTATTATCTTTGTCACACATTCACTGATATTATTTCTAACATGACCCGAATCTAGTGTTGGTTTCAACCGGTCTTGGGAAGAGACGGGTAAAAGGAAGTTGACTATTCAGTTCTGGTCACTAAACATGGTTAAGATAAGCTTACTCGAGGCGATTTCTAGTTTCAGACGATGGCAAAAGTTTCTTCGTTTTTGAAGCAAGATGCAAATAAATGGATTTTATATTTCTAATTGACACACGGGGAAAACTTACTGATATAAAACATTGCTAATTTGTTAAAAATCTGGTCAAATTAATCGTATTCCTGTTGAAAAAGTGACTGCAGGCCCTTTACGAATAAATTGACAGATTTTCTAACAATGTATCAATAAACTTGAATGTGTTATGAGGATGTCGGAACACGTGTTTATAAAAATTCAGATTTTTATGCAACTCTTCCCTATATAATAAAAAAAATAAGCGCAGCTGCTTGAACACGTGTTACGATAGACTATGAAATAACTAATACTTTGTTAGGAAATGGAATGCAACACATTTTTTCAGGATTTTAATAAATCAGATATACTTATTTATCACGATGTATTTAATTTACTACGTTTGAAAAAATATTATAATTTTTATCAAGACTGATGTAGCAGGTGAAATTAATACGTGCTGATGAGAATCTATACACGGAGGTATTAAAAACATATTTTCTGAACATACACCTACATACCTACTTGTCAGCAATGTCCAGCCATGTTCCACATCTCCCCATTGGCAGAGGGGAGGGTACTACCCCATCTCCACCCCTCCCGTAGCAGCGGCCCTACGCGCTACCCCGTGCACCCACCCTGATGATCTGATAATGGCGGTTGATCCGGCCCTTTGGCCGCTTCGATGAACATCAACCGATTAGAGAGGGCAGGGCAGGGCTGGAAAGGGATGATTCAGCCGGAAAAAATCTTTGAAGTATTTTCAGCATTTTTATATCAGTTTTATTATGTTTTGAAAACAGAAAGCCTTGTGAAAAATGGTTACATATTCGACAGATGTATAATCATTGCACAAACAACTACACTTTTATTTTTATCAAGAGAATCTACTCTCATCGTCATGACAATCTCAATTTTTATTTATTTCTATACATTTAACAATTATAATGGAAACTATATTTCGTGTCATTAGATTGTGTATAAATATCGTGTAGTGTAGATATATTGTAAACTATTTAAATTTTGCAATGTTCCGTAAACAACTTCACTAGGATAAACTTTGAGAATTCTTTGCATGGCATTGAAGATTAAAAATGATTTGTTAAGCTGCATGGAAGACATTATTATAATAAACAAAATCAAGAATGGCGGATCTGATTAAAAAAACAACCACAAGGAAATAAGTATTGAAGTATTTAAACGATGTAAGGAACCATTTGAGGTATTTATTTATTTAGGTGTACACAGTACATTTATTAGAAGCAATAAGGTGGGTTAATTAAATTTTACATAGTTAAAGTAAGTACCTATTACAAATATTCATCCAATATACCTATTATGTGCATAAAAACTTCAGCCGTAGTCGTCGCCACGACCTATTCAAGATACCACACGGCAGAACAGAGGTTCTAGCACAGACAATTTTAATGGTGCTGTTGAATGAAATTTATAAAACAGTAGATGTATTGATTCTTCTTTAAATAGCCTTGAGACTTTTTTTGCATAATTATCTTCCCAGATTTTAAAAGTGGTGAGTTATTTGCTGCATTAGTGTTGTTGGCTTTCTATATGAAGAAGTTCAGAGTACCTGGTACGCCTCGTTGGAACATTTAAACAAACTACTGATAGTAATCTATTTTATTATACGCATAATGTAAGGTATAATTGGCATCTGCATAAACAGATCCTTTTTTAAACACTAACCGACTTACTAATTAACTTCTTACACGCCCGTTAAACGTTGGGGAAGCCGGCCTTGAGCCTAGTTTAAGACCGTTTTAACCAAACGCCATGGTAATAAGTCTAGTTTTGACAGATCTGAGCTTATGTGCCGCGTAATAGTTACACCACATTTTTAAGAAGGCTGTAAATATATAAAATCACCACAAGGACGCTATACACAGCCAGAATATAATACATTGTTGCAGTTACATTGCCTTCAACCTTTAAACATATAAAATTGGGTGTTAAACTAAACATCATTTTGAATATTGCGCATATCTGCAGAAAGGTCTGATTCTAAAATAAGCAACATTCAACAAAAAAATCAGAACGTTCAACAAAAATGGCTAATAATTCAAAATTCTATGAAATGTTGAGCACGGTTGGGATTATGTATGTGGCATTTGAAAATGTTCGATTGAAAAAAGTGCTTGAAAATAATTTCAGGCTGTATTTAACTAGCTAGGTACTGAGCAGGGAGAGGGGTGGCGAACTCTCAGAAACCCCCCGTCCTCTGCTCCTGCCATACAGACATGGCCCACTCACTGCCTGCCTCGGCCCGGTCACCCCCAACCTCTTCCCTCCCCCAACATCCCCAACGCACCCATCCCAACATACCCCCCCAATGGAACGGAGAACCCCCAAACGTCAAATTAAATAGAACCGCCGCAAAGTTTTAGTTCGGCCGCGGAGCAGAGTGACGGACGGGCACGTTGAATGGGTCTCTACGAGAATGTTGACTAAACTTTATTAAAAAAATATATATGTTTGGTACTTATTTGTAGCACTTGTGGCGGTTGGTGACTTTTTAGTGTGATAAAGTGCAAAAGTTGAAAAAATCGACGTTATTGATGTTGTTTTAGGTCAAAATAATTTTCCGAAAACTCTGTTTTGCGGGTGGAGATTTTCAAGAATTTTCAATTTGGCTGTGCGCTATACCAAAGCCGGTTTTTTAACCTTTAAGTTTTGTTAGTTTGGTCATAATATTTTTTCCAAAACCTAAAAAAATTGTGGCAATTATTATACGTTTTTATATTTGCTATATTTTCTGTCGTATCTTTATGTTTACCGTGTGGATCACTGAGCTTTTAGGGTGACCACATTTAAAAAAAATGGATGGTGCACGTACAACAAGCACAGTATCTACACATACGAAAATAGAATAGTTTTTTTTTCAATCGTCTCATTAAAAAAAAACATAAAAAAATAATATTTGGAAGGTATTTGATAGAGAAACAGTAATTTAATAAGTACATTTTGATGTATTTAGAGTGACACTGAATACAGATAATGATTCTTAATGTATATAAAAATAACCGAACACAACAATCGTAATTGTAGGATATTCCACAAAATCAATTAACGATAGCATATTGCCATGACTTTTGAGAGGGTATAAATTATAATACCAATAGAATATCGGAAAATCCCATACTAATGTAGCTTGAAAAAGCATTTTAAATATAGGAATGGAAACAATAATAACAATGTATGATATTTTTTGAGAATCCAAAAGTCGTTTCCATCCTTAAGGATTCTGCTAATGACTAATAATATGTGACGTATTTAAATATTGATTTTCGCTGTCGCGCGAGTAAATAATCCTTAGATTCCACTCTAATTTTCATAATCCAAAGTCACTGCTTCAGATTGATCACTTTCATAATATTAAAATTATTATCAATGTCACCTTCTTCATGTTTGTATATTCAATTTGGGTATGTTTTTTTTAAATCAAATAAGTTGAAATTACTGGATTATACTTTTTCTTAAGGTTTAAAAACCGCACAAGAGTCCCAACTGCTGCTAACCGCTTGTAGCCAGTGAGACTATGGCATTACCAATTGGGGATATTAGTAGTTAGTAAGGAGATGGGGAGAGGAAGGTGGGGAAGTAACTGGCTATCAGATTTGGTCACCGTACACAGCTAAAGTCGTTTCAAGCAATCTTTCATTTCTGAATGGTGGTCTTATACCAGGGCAATACTGAAAGTATCTTACACTCTGGAACGTGCCGCAAATATATATTATATAATTTATAATTGATAAAGTTGTGATAAACGCAAATAAATCAAATAAAATTTACTTGCGCATGCCGGGACTTGAACCCGCGACCTTCGGTTTGCTATAACACTGCGATCATTATAACAAATATAATAACTTTTATGTTTAACACACAAATTAAAATTTGTCTCTAATATTTAGATTAAGCTGTCACCCTATATTTGGTTAATGATTACATTGGTATATAAATAAACTCATTGCGTAAAGTGTTAATTTTTTTGAGCTGCCCAGTTCACTTGCAATGTCAGCTGTCAGCCGCGAGCTTGCATTATTCCAAAGGTTCGGATGGGATAGAGAATCTATTGAAATGGGGTTTGTTACAATATTCGCACCAACACCCCTCCCTCACCCGCTAGCCGGGTACATATCATTATATACCATCCGGCAGTGGCAGTACTCTAGGGTAGGCAGAGAAAGGGTAGCTACCCTTGTCGGGCAGGGGTGCCAGCCGGCCGTTCCCATTTCAAAAACCATTCCATTTTCAAACCATTCAAATTCGACGGAGGAAGGGTGGGTGGGATGAATGGAGCGCTGGTATTTCTTTTTGAATTGGTGTGAATAAACAGAACTAATACAACATGGCTAAAAATGTGCGTGTTTGTTTTTCTATAGATATTTCAAAGGTATAATATAGTCACATATGATTTTAGATGAATGTTTACCTAATTATACGTACTCTTATATTATAATATTATCTTACTCTCAGCATCACTCTGATGAAGAACTACCACTAAGAGGAGAAAAGTTACTTGAAATGGCTTTACAACGACATCCGTAGTCGAAAGGTAAGGCGTTCGGAGTTCGCGGGATCAAATACCCGGCGCGCGCAAGCAAATTTTATTTTAATTAATTTGGATTATTTCACAATTTATTAACGTTAAATAATATTTGGCATATTTGCGGTAACTTTCAGAGTGAAAGATATTCTCAATATCGAACTGGTGTAAGACCACAGTTCAGAATTGATATGTTGCTTGAAATGGCTTTAGCCGTGTTTGGTGACCAGATCTGAATAGCCAGGTACTTCCCCACCTTGCTCTCACCCATCTCCTTCCCCTCTTAGATTCCTTTAGCCACACAAAATACCCCAATTGGGGATGCTATGGTCTCAATCACTTCACACAGAGAGAATTTTTTCGATTTTTGTGCTCACGGCAAATTAACAGGTTTTATTAATATAAAATTTAAGAATTATTATGAACTCAGTTGAAATAGTTAAAATATATGTATATTACAACTGGTAAAAGAAAGTTGTATTTATAGTTAACGAATTTTTATAGTAAGCAGAGTAATTTAATTAACCTATTTTCTGTTCAGAAATATTACATTCCAGAAAAATCGTAGTTTTCCCAATCCCAACTATTGGAACATTGGCATAGAAGAAAGTCATAAAAATAAAGGAAACAGGTTGAGACAATAATAGGACAAGTTGAAATAAGCACCATTGACATCTTGCTATTGGAGAAATAAGTGGTTCCTGAGAATTAACATCCCAGTGGACTTTTAGAACTTGTGCATTACATTTAATTGGTCACCTGCCGAGGGAGCGAATGCATGATGTTATTATATTCTTTCTTTTAAAATATGCTTTTGTCATATTTTTTATAACGATCCTTCAAGCATATCATTTTTAAATGCACTTAAAATCATTTTGAGGGTATTAGTCAAAGTAAAAAAAATGCACTTATCGCTGACGCGAACAATGTAAATAAACTAAAAAGGCACTTTAAATAATATTTAATGATATTGCATAACTCTCAACAAAAACTCGACAACGGTGAGCTCTGGCATCATAAAGTTTGCATATCGCTGGAATGATTTTTTGGTATATCTTGCCATTTTGCAAAAACGTTTTTGGAGATTGCTTGTCATACTGTGCCATATTTATAGAACATAAAAATATGGTATAAGCGTAGAAATCGAGGTGAATTCATTGGCTTTAAGACGTAGTAAGCATTATCATATGTTTCATATAAATATTTCGAGGAATGGTGTTAATAATATAAAATAGTAAATGTATATATATGACAACAATCACTTCAATGGTTAATAGCTTCCAATATAGATAGTATGCCTCTTTGCCTCGATATAAACATTTTCCTGCCAAAAAAGATATTGGCTTAATTGTTGGTTCAGTATTATTTTTCTGATTTATTTCGCCGTGTTGCTCTTCCTTCTCCTTTAGCAAGCATTTCGGTTTCATAATCAGGGCAAATGCTCTTCCACGATATTATGAATTAATCACGATAATCCGATAAAGCCGTAAAAATCTCAAATTGTATTTATTTTTCCGACGTTTAGCCGGGTAGTGAATAACTCTTCGGATTATATAAATACATATATTACAAATTAATAATATGGAAACTCATTAGTAACCACTAAATTTTACATATGATTTAATAAATACAAAAATTAAAATAGTAGGTGGCTTAAAAATAATATTGTGTTCAAAAATCACAACACAAAATGTAGACAACAAGTAGTAACCAAGTAAAAAGAACGATTTAGCACTATGAAACGAATTTACTTTATTTTCTAGCTGTGTAAAACGCCTTTGAGGTGATGTTTTACAATTTCTATAAAATTAGCAAATATCAAGTATTTTAAACTTAACTTAAGATAACACGAGTAAAATATGTGCACTGGGTTTACATTCATCAGTTTACTTTTCTTTTGGAATTTCTCAGATATTACCTTTTTCCGAACAAACACAGACGAAGGGAGGCAAGACTAGGAGAAGGGGTCGGTGAAGTTGAAGGGAAAGGGGAGGGGGAGGGGGGACTGTCAGTCAAGAACAATTTGGAATTTCATATGGCAGCTGTTCGTCGAACAAGTAGCGGCGAGGAATGGGCAGGGGGAGGGGGAACACGCCCATTTTTGGGAAAATAACAATTTCAGCTTTCAAACGATCCTCAAAGGGAAATGTCAATATTCTGGAAATGGGTGAAGTGTGTGAAGAAGGTAGTTTGCTTTACACATTCGAATGTGTAACGAACTATAGAGTTTAAAGGTTGTAGTGAGATAAACATAGGTACCTACTACACATTAATAAGGTTCACATTAAAATTCAGACAGATTCTGATTTTTTTATTAATGGTTTTTGTGTAAAAAAACGTTTTAAATAATGCACAATATTTTAATTAAGAGCTAACTTACTACTAGTGCCAATATTTTTACAAGTAATTTAAGAAATACCTTCCAGCGACTAAATAACTGTGACGCAAATTAAAGTACATATTAAAATATATTTAGTGTCTGGAAACTAGTGTTGCAAGCAGAAAACTGGGTCTGCTCTACATTCACATTTTTCATTGATTGTGTGATGTAACTTTTTTGATTTGAGTTTTTGTTTTCGAGTAAATCGATTACGAAGTTAGAATTTTTGGTCGATTTTGAAAATAATTAGTCACTCTGGGATCAATATCAGCTGTTGAAATGTGTTGAAGCGTAGACTGGGATTCAAAAGCTATTTTTTAATCATTCGGTTTCGTAAAAAATGAGAAAAAAATCGAAAGCTCAGATCAAATAGTTTTTTTGGGCTCTCTATATCGATGTAGATTTTAGAGATATACTATAACAGTTTGCCGCTTGTACCTACTACCAAAAACCTCACATTTACTGAACAAGCTATTTCTTTTTCACTAGTTGACATGTCTTTCAATTGAAAATATTATTTCATCTTCCAAATTGTTTAAACAAAAATTAATGTAGCTGAGAACTGTCGAATGCGCTGAGAAAACAAAACTTTTTCTTTTATAATATTTACAGATTAACGCAACTATTTCACGAAAAATAATTTCCATAAAGAGTCATGAAACGTCAAAATACGCATTTAACGTAATTTTTTTATATTTAGAAAAAATAGTGTTGAAACTCCGTTGTGCTTGCCAGGACATAAAATGTCACGAAATGCAATGTAAAGAGCTGCTTTCTCGAAATGAGGTGGAAAACATAGATATTTGTAAAAGAAACACTATAAACCGCAACGCCTCGCGCCCGTTGCGTTCCCCACCCAAAGGGGGCGGGCTAGATGGAGACCCTCGGGTCCAAGTTGACTGAATGAGTAATGCTGTAGGAATATCGACAGTCCATCGGATATCCGTAATATCTACATTTCCTCCCGACTACACGCGTACCGGCTAGATACGGCGGCATACGTGTAGTGCAGAGATGCACAACCCAAGGGACCCAGAAAGGATTTTAGTTCATTTTTTAACTCTTTGAACCGCCAGTTTTTTTTATCCCGCACGGCGAAAATTTTCTGATATGAAATATTGCTAATTTATTAAAAATCTGGTCAAAATACAAGTATTTCTGTTATAAATTGGAATGCAGGTATTTAACGAATGAATTGATAGATTTCCTAACAAACTATCAATAAAACACGAATATGTTAAAAATTATAATATTTTCAAATTTCGTCATTATATTTATCAGGATGCGCTTTTCCTAGCTGCAAGAATACTCGTTCCGATATATTCTGAATATACTAATATTTTATTAGAAAATGGCCTGCCATAACATTTATAACAAGATTTTAATAATATTATTTTAACTTATTTATAGGGCGGAGACGATTTACATATAGTTCTCGTGAGCACTTAGGGCATAGGCCCATTGTGCTATCTCCCATGAATTTAACAGTCACCCGGTCCCTTTTATAAAGTTCACCAGGGTTGACAATGTATGTTGCTACGTCTTCTGGTTCCACAATTTGTCTTCCCAGGTCTCACCTCTCCTCTCCAATCCCCCTTGGTTTGCTGAAGGCCCAACAAGGAAAGAGTGCCCATCTCTCCTCTCCACTCCCATTTGGTTCCCTGATGGCCCCCTCAAGGGAAAAGTTCACGGAGGTGGCCTCATTTCTTCTCTCCATTCCTCCTACAATTTTTGTAGACTTTTATGAAATTTTAGGTTTTCTAAAAAATACATCTATATGACTAGTTTTTAGAGGATTTCACAGAATTTTCGTACTTATTTCAGTTTGGATCGAAAGTAATTGTGAGATTTTGGATTTAGTGTATGGTGGTGATTTAGAATTACTATAGCATGGACATAGTATTTAAAATGAGTATGATTCTAAATAATAATAATAACAACCTGTTACATTTTTGGACTGTAAGCATTTCGTAATATTCAACAAAAAACTGCATATTTTCAGTTATCACAATTTGAAACTGAGGTATTGATATCTTATATACGACGAAAGACCAAGTTTCACTCTCCCCATGATGCATTCTCTAAAATTATTGCGAGAAGCAACTACATGAAATGGAGCTCATTCAAAAAAAATCCATTGGTCTTGAAACGTGAACAAAAGTAAAATGGATTGGTTTGACCTAGTGGGTTACTAAAAAGGTTGTGCTTGCCTGGTGTAGCGTGAGCATGTAGCATGAGCTGTAGCATGTAGGAGTAGGTTGAGTTAGAAGGGAGTATGATTAACGATGTCGCGAAAAGTAAACGGAGAGGTCGAAACGTTGAAGCTTACAAACATACGTATGGATGGCCGACTTATATTATACTGAAAAATCCTATCATTATGAAAGGGACACGGAACTCTGAATTTGTGTTCACGGAGTTCTATTCTCTTGCATTAAATTAGACTTTGAGTTAGATGGTTGCGGATTCAATTCCCAGAACAGTGCAAACAAATTATATACCTAGGGCGGGTAGTTTCAGAGAATTTTAACAATTCTTCAAATTTCAAAGTTAATTTTTAAGTTCTGTGAAAGATTTTTTCAAGTTCTGTTATTATTTCAGTTCTGTCAAGCAACTAGCCTATAATGATATAATAACTTAAATTTAAATTTGATGAATTGTTCAAATTCTGTGAAACAGCCTATCCTTAGAGATGTTGTGATGGTGATTGTTGACAAAACAAGAAAGGCTTTGAATTAATTTTAGTTTGGAACACAATAATTTACTATTCAATTTATTGGAATGACCTTTGAAGGTAATATACACAGCAATTTAATATTAAATCACAGAAGTTGAAGAAGATAATTTTAATAAATCGAAACGAAACATGGAACAGAAAGACATAGAATATGAAGACTTACTTCAGTAGCTCAGTGGTGAAGTGCAGTCCCGGTAATACAGACGTCCTGGGTTCGATCCCCAGTTGCGACCACTACCTTTTATTGGTTTCTGTGTCTTTTTCGTTTCGCCTTTCGTTATCTTCTTCTTCAATGATTAAACGTTTACTATTTGTCTTATACTCATTATCGATTTGATTATATAATATCTATACTTGTAGGTATGTAAAATTGTTTTTCCTGGCTTTTATTAATTTATTTTTTATTTTGTAAAAATTTAAAAAGATTACAAATTCGGTGATTTTCTCAAGCACCATATTAGGCTCATGCCCGCATTGTGGTACTCGTATATGATTTATGTAAGAATAACAAAATAATATTTTGTTGAACAAATAATCAAACATAAGGAAAAAGAACATGTTATTATTGCTGTCATAACATTTATTATTATTGTTGTAACACCCTTTTATTTAATTTATGTTTCACCTCTATTCGCTATGGTAATGTGATTGATAAGTATTTTAATAATACCCAAGCTAATTGTAGGTTAATTTCCGCAGTGTCATTTTTGAGATACTTCAATTACCCTGAGGGGGCTTCACTATCTAAAATAACTATGTAATTTAGACATATTAAATTAAATACTTCGTGGTTATCCATTATAAATAAATTAAACAATTTGGTTTTGTTTGAACCACCATATTTGTAATATAAATAAGAAGGAACGTTTGTTCCGAAACCGGTCGTCGTTAAAATAGAAAAAAAATATGGTGATTCATAATATTCAGAAAAAGTTATATTTTTTTTATAAATTTAGTTACCTTTAAAATAAAAAAAATATTCTACTACTATTCACATGGAAAAGTCGTCTAAGAAACACATTTTACTTTCTCAATTATTTTTACAACACACTAATTTATTTTAATCAGGATGAAATAAATTTTAAATTTATGTTGATAAATCTGGAGGGTTTGTATAAATTCTAATTCGTCATAAAATTAATTGATTTGGGCCATTTTAACTAATAACAGTGCAGTGTTACGGAATCGTTGTGTGCCTTTGTAAGAACAAAAAATCTGCCCCCTATTTGGGAATGATGGACGTCATCCCTTCTATTTGCACGGCCTTCTGCTATGGGGGTGTATTCCTAAATTAAGCGGTAAAATTGACACCGAAACACGAACTAGTGTGGAAATCTGCTGTTCAAAGATAAGTTTATTGACCAATCGAATTAATGTAATATTTTAACAATGTCTTACTTAGTAGTGAGTAATACAATCTACCCCCAAAAATTAACATAATATTGAATTAAATTAAATTGGTTGTGCAACCTAACCTAAGATTCTGATATTTCTCATACATTCTGATGGCAGCATGCTTCACTAGTGCCTCCTAGCGGCTTGAGTTATGTGCCGTGATTTTCTTTCATGCATTTTGATTTGTTTGAAATATGTTCTTTATTCTACCTGACTGCTTTTTTTTGCTCACACATAAAAAAAATATTAAAGCGGCCATTAACTCTGTCTTTGGTGGTTTGGTAAGGTATTACAATTATACCTAAAATAGTACCTACCTAGTATTTGCATACAGTAAATGGTTTTAATTTCTAGCCACTCATATTAGGAACACCAGAAAAAACAAAAGAAATTGTCATCAACAGAAATCATTCCAGCTGTCATCCCATACAACGGAAGCCAATTTTAATTTTACGTAATTAAAAATTAAAATGTTAAAATGATCTTTTTTTTATAGTAATTAAGGTAAATCAGAAGGTTTTATTTAAAAATGTTTCGTATAATCCGTGTCCAGCGATTGCGAATATTTACCCAAATTTTAAGCACACACGGAGAAAAATGAGTATCGCTAATTTTTTAAGAATCTATTATTAAGACGAATTATTGGTAATCCAGTTAAAAACGGGATTTAAGGCCGTTTCTTCATATTTTTTCAGTAAATTTCTAATTAATCGGAACACGTTTTCATGCAACTGCATTTGCCTTGATAATACATAATGACTAAAATGCGAAAATATCACGATATTTATGAACACGTGTTCCGACAAAGTAATAATATATTGGCTAAAAGTTAAATTATTTTACTAAAAGTTTATCAGGAAACCAATTATTCAATCGTTAAGGGCCTGCAATCCCGTTTTTAACTAGTTTACCAATAATTTTAAGAGATTCAAAATAGATTAAGAATACTCATTTTCCTACGAGCACGTTTTGCGTTTACTTCATGTAAAACCGGTGGCGATGGAGTAAGGGACGCCTGTTCATAGGAGCACCTTCCTTGGAAATATCGGTAGAATGAACACAAAAATAAATCCATACATCACAATAAATTTTATGTACTTAAGTAATAAAGCAATGCTAATGTCGACTAAAAATCAATTAGCGATACATGCCATCAAAGTTTTAAAATTTGAATACAAAATCAGATGGCAATTACCAGAAAATATTCCATAAATTCTTTTGATTTCCAAATAGGTAGTTTCAAATCTTAATGTTTATGTAATTTATTATACAAAGCATTCAGGTTTAATTAAGAGAGTCATTGTATTTAAAAAAAAATCATTTTAGACTAATGCGCAAACTTGACACTATGCTTCATATTTTAATTAATCATTCATATAATTAAGGCGCTGCCATGGATAAAGTTGTATGGTAGGTGTATATACTGTCTACTTATTATGTTTTATGTATGAGTCATTGAAATCAAATGAATCACTAAACGTTTGCTCTCATCGCATTAAATCTGTCGACACAACTGTAAAATTAAATTAAGACTTCATATTGAAGAATGGAAATTCTCAGAGAGATAGACATTTAGAAGAGTAGGTAGATTTTTTTTCATGCAGGTACAAAACTTACTTACATTTTATGAATCGAGAAATTGACATAATGACAATTCTATTACTTACGTCTCATTTAAATATAAAAAATGGGTAATTTATTTAGCTTATTTGGAAACTACAGGGAGCTTTATTAATGTCAGAACGCCAAAAGTCGCGCAAAGCAGTCAAAATACGTAACATACGTTCAGACGCGTGGTATCTTTTTCATGATAAGTAAACACAATGAGAATTCATCACACTTTTAAAAAGTAATTTTATTTTTTTTTATATTAACTCCACACAGGAGGCCCTGAAGAAAATAATTTCCCTCAGGGCCTATGTCATCTTTGGGGATGCTGTGTGGAGGGTCTTTTTGTGGAGAGGAAGGAGTGAACATGGGTCTTGAAGAGTCCCATGTTGTAGGAGGGAGGAAACACAGAGGCCGGCAGTTCGTTCCACAGCCGAGCTGTTGAACTTAAGAACGAATCGTAGAAGCGACCCGTTCTCATGTGATAAATGTCAACCGTGTACAAATGTTGGGCGCGCGTTTGGCGTGTATCCCGACTACGCACCGGTGCCGAAGGGATCAATGACGCTAGTTCCTCAGAGCATCTTCCATTGTAATACCGATAGAACAAGGACAGCATACCTACCTGACGCCTGTGCTCTAAAGATTGCAGTCCGTTTGTTAAGATTGGGGAATCTATCAAACGGACCGCCCGTTTTTGCACAGAGTCAAGGGTTTTTTTCAGGTATTTAGGGGCTCCGGACCAGAGATGGCTGCCAAATTCGACAGTAGGGCGCACTTGCGATTTGTACAGGGTCAGCAGTTGTGTACTATTAAAGTATCTGCGGGCCCTGTACAGTACGCCCAGCTTCTGAGAGGCCAGCTTTACTCTGGCTTCGATGGAGCCCCCATACCTGAGCTGGTCACTTATAGTTACACCAAGCATATCAATGGAAGGCCTGTTCGGAAGATTGCTTCCGTTGAAGGAGACTAGGTTATCATTTAGATCCCTTTTAGACGTAATCAGACAGGATTGGGTCTTTGAAACATTAAATTCGACGAGATTATTTTTACCCCAGGAGGAAATACTCTCGAGATAACCGTCCATTCTCTGCTTCAAAGCCCTCCGAGCCGTTGGAGTTTGTGTGCCCTTTGGGGGCTTGTCAAACAAAAAGCTATCATGAACTGTACTGTCATCCGCGTAACAATGAATCGGTGCACATGTCAAAAGGTCATTGATGTGCAAAAAAAACAAAGTCGGAGACAGAACCGATCCCTGTGGGACGCCAGCATTGATAGAGTGTGAGGATGAGGTGAAACCGTCAGCAACTGCCTGAATCGACCTATCCCTTAAAAAGTCAGCAATCCACGTACACAGGGATGCGGGAAGTCCGTAAGAATGCAATTTGTTGACAAGTCCTCGGTGCCAGACCCGGTCAAAGGCCTTGGATATGTCTAGTGCGACAGTTTGGGTCTCACCGTGACGTTCCAGGCACCGCCCCCAAACATGCGACACATACGCGAGAAGATCACCGCACGAGCGGTTCCGCCGGAATCCGTATTGACGGTCGTTGATAATTTTGTTCTTCTCGAGGTATGTGAGCAGTTTGTCATTGATCACACGTTCCATCACTTTGGACAGAACTGATGTGATCGCTATGGGGCGGTAGTTGGCCGGGTTGGAGCGGTCACCTTTCTTGGGAATATGGTGAATGACCGCTTTTTTCCAACCAGAGGGCACAGTGCCACACTTCAGGGACATTTTGAAGAGCTTTGTCAAAACTGGAACTATTTCTGCAGCACACCTCTGCAATACCAGGGCAGGTATCCCATCAGGTCCACTAGCTTTGTTAACATCGAGCCCCCGTATAACGTGGAGTACATCCCGATGCCGGATCCTCAGCTTTTTCATATAGAAGCCGCAGTGAGGAACCGACGGCGGAACAGCACCTCCGTCATCGAGGGTCGAGTTTTCCGTAAACATTTTCCCTAATAAGTTAGCCTTTTCGGTGGCGGTGTTTGCTAGTGAGCCGTCAGGTCTGGTAAGAGGTGGCAAACTGGGTTTGCAAAAATTCCGACTTATTGAGCCTGCAAGTGACCAGAATGCTCTGCTGCCATGCGGGCAGGCAGCCAGCTTTTTGCTGATCTGCAGGTCGTGTTCGAATTTTGACCTATTAATGATTCTCTTGCATTCCTTTGACGATTTGTTGTATGCTGATCTGCTTTCGGGCGTTCGAGATGTGTTGTAGGCTCGGTAAGCCGCGTTTTTTCGTCGAACTGCTTCGGAGCATTGTCGACTGAACCACGGCTTTGAACCCACACCAGTTTCTTTAGTAGTCGATTGTATGGAGCCATCCATCGCCGATTTGATGACTTCACCAATCTCCTGGGCACATCTTGAAGGGTCCGAAGTCCGAAAACAAACAGCTGACCACGGAAAAGCGTTGAAATGGGCCCGCATACCGAACCAATCTGCTGACCTATAGTACCACACTTTTCTCCTCAGCCTCTCATTGGTTGGTCTGAGGCTAACGGGGATTGATGTCGTCACTAGGCAGTGGTCAGATGATCCCAGAGGCGCTGTGACGTCAATCTTATAACCGTGTGGCACAGTAGTTAAAAATAGGTCTAACAGATTGGAACGGTGAGTCTGGACATCAGGAACCCTTGTAGGCTCCTGAACCAGTTGCTCTAATCCGTAGCAAATGGCAAAGGATTCTGCCTGTCGGCCAGCCGAGTCCGTTGGGCCTGAGAACTTCAACCATGGTTCGTTATGAACATTGAAGTCCCTCAGAACAATAAACTCGGCCGAAGGGTAGCGGGGCAAGAGATCATCAATAGTATCTCTCAAATTTTTGAAGAGCTCGGAAGTGTCTGATTCGCTATGGTTCGGTGAGCAGTATAGCGGCTTAAAGTTATTACAAGCGATGAAACAAACTAACCTGTAAACTTAACCCAAATAAACTAGTTTTTCATGAGTTTACTTTACTTAAGTTTATTTCAAATTTTAAAGTTGTGTTTATTTGTCTTTGTTTGAGTTATCCGACCACCCATTTTCGAATAGGTTAGGTACAAATAATTAAAATTTCGATGTATGTAAGTAACACGTGAAATGAATGGCAAGGACTGACAGTACGATGAATGATTGAAAAAATAGCATAGATTATCTTTTTAAAAAGCTTACTTCAACAGCGCTCTTTTTGAGTGTGGTATTTTCACAAACTATGAATACCGTTAAAAATGTCTGGAAGATTTAAAGTTTATTTTTCTCATTATGATGATTGTACTAAAAATATATAGTATAAATATTTTCATTCATAATTATTGATTTATTCACATTGAAAAGGTTTTAACTGCTACAACGTCATTATGACATACAGGGTTTTCCAATAAGAGGTGTTATTTTGAATAGCCCGCTATTTCGGTAGATGTTACTTTTAAAGCTGTCATTTTTTAATATTTGACAAGTAGAAACTACGTCATTAATAAAAATGGAACGATACACGCTTCAACAATGCACTGAAATTATTAAAATTCACTTGAGTGAATCAAATGCAAATCATCTTCAGTGATGAGGCCCATTTCCACCTCGGTGGCTTCGTTAACAAGCAAAATTGTCGCATCTGGGGCTCGGAAAACCCAAGAGTTATTGTTGAAAAGCCTCTCTATCCTCAACGTGTGACTGTTTGGTGCGGTTTATGGTCTGGCGAAGTCATTGAACCATACTTTTTAGAAAATGAGGCTGGAGCAACACTTACGGTGAATGGATTGCGCTATCGAGAGATGATTAAAGATTTTTTATGACTGGAATTGAATGGTATTGATCTAGACAACGTTTATTTTCAACAAGACGGCGCTACGTGCCACACAAGCAACAAAACCATTGATCTTTTACGATTGAATATCAAAATAACACCTCTTATTGGAAAACCCTGTAGAAACCGCCAATGTCTGGTACGACGGCTGTCACTAGTGTCGCCCGGCGTGACGTCAATGGCGTCGAATTCATGAATAAAAACGAACACGTCGTTTTGGCGGCAAATAGAAAATGACAAAAAATAAAATCCCTTCATTACCACTTTTTTTTGAAATAAAGAAAAAAATAGTGAAAATACCCGATTACCCGAAAGTAACTAAAAAATACTTCACCTAAGACAAATTTTTTGCTTATTTAATCGCTCAGTCAGTTATGATTGGTGAATGCAGTCGACAGCTTGTAGGTAGAAAATAAAGTTGTTCCTTTTAAATCATAATGATAGGTCTAATGAACTCACCTAAAATGATTCTTTAATTGAAGTCGCATTAATATCAATTTTAACGGTACTAGAAATATTATAATAAAAACAGAAGTTTCTAAAGAAATGATAAAATAATTTAATTGGATAATCGCAAACACACGGTAAAGATCTAAGAGTTGATTGAAGAAAGGTTGAAACTATACAAAAAAAGAGTGACAAAAGCGAAGCTATTAATCTCTTCCTTTTGACGAGGACTTCCGTCGAGTGGGCAAAAACTGCAAAACTGGTCGTTTGATCGAATTTTAATACTATGCGGGTCATAAAGCTAAAGTTATAAAATGCCGCCTCTTGCCAACGCACAGGCCATTGTGGCCTTTAACATCTTCATATGCCGCGGTAATTTTATCGAGATTAGCTAATGATAAAACGTCGCATTCATCTTGTGTCCGTTTTATGAATCAGACAAAAAGGTCATTAGCGGGCTGCGGATACGTGCATGCTAGTATTGTGAATTAAGGTGTTTTGACGTAGTCTTATCATTTAGGTTGGCACTTCGGCTAGTTAGCGACGATTGGAGTATGAGAAGCAAAATGAATAATAATCCGTAATTGTAAAAAGCATTCACTTTGTGGCTCATCATAATTTATAATAAAAACACATAAATTTGTTTTTGACCACGATAGTTTTATTTTCACTCTACCGGTTTCGGAAGATCCCTCCGATTATTCTCCTGACGAAGGAAGGGATCTTCCGAAACCGGTAGAGTGAAAATAAAACTATCGTGGTCAAAAACAAATTTATGTGTTTTTATTATGAATAATAATCGAATGAACATTCCCTTTCCGGGATAATACACTTACACCAAACGAGAGTTGTGTGCTATAAATATGTTGTTCATTACATTACACACTCTATAATAATTTACATAATCCTAAAAAACTATTCTGCAAACGAACAAATATTCCGTTAACTATTTACATTAAATTGAATTATTTTCTATATTCACGTCACTCTACATAAATCATTGTAGCAAAACCGGATATATTGAAAGAAAGAACTGAAAATATTGTCAATCTATGGGCTGAATTTTTCAAAAGTGGATATGAGGATGATGTCTTCGTTCATGGTGTTCCTGAATTTGTCAATGATGTACGGGGGTAAAGTGCACTAAATTCGGGTGGTGATTCTACCCGATGGTAGAAGTAAAAAATAAAATAACTATTTTCGAAAAATGTAGAATCACCTCCCGAAGTTAGTGCATTTTACCCTCCATTAACATTGTATGTAGATACTGCGCCCGTAGTAAACAAAACAAAAAGATATAACAGAAAATGCGTAAGTAAACGTGCATTAATTTAAGGTTTTATGATGTGTAAAGATATTACGACCAAACTAACAAAACGTGTAGAATATTTATCATCCCCAAAGGGTTAAAAGATGCATAAAAAATTCTGACGAAATTTCTCTCTTCTCCCCGGATCTTCTCTTTAAAAAAATCCTCCCCGCAAATAAGCTGTGATACTGGAAAGAACAAAATACACACCGCTCCTTATGATATTATGGGGAATTCCAGTATTCCCTTACATAATATAACTATAGTAGGTACGTGACTTTTGGATTCAAGTATGTACCTAAAGATTAAACGATTAGGAACAGTGTATCACCTACCACATATTTTTCTATGGGTTAAAAATGGGCTTGTGACATGTAACAAACAAATTTACTCCAAAAATAACTATTATTGATTTATTTCACTTAAAACGTTTTGGTAGGAATTGGAAAAAATTATCCATGCCGTTCAGTGGCCTCGAAACTAATGCACATGTTTACAAATCATGCCCAAAAACTAAATAATATTTATTTAAGTAAGGGTTTATAAGATAACTGATAACTCTAATTGGGTAAAAAAACCATTCTATTAAGGTATTCCCTAAATAAAAAAGCAAATTAATTTATAAAACCGAGGTAATTATGCCAGTCGGTAATAACCAAATAATTGAAAATTTTGCTGGAAACACCACATAGCAACGAAGATGGGAAAATCCATATAATTGTAACAAAATCATTGAATACCAGTCCTGTTAAACCCCACCTTTCCCTGAAAGATTACTTATATAAACAATGGTTTAAGAAATAATTTTACAAATGAGAAGATGGTTATAATTAGCTGAAACCGGCGACGGTAAAAAAATAAAATAAGTGGAAAAAAGTTTGAAATTGTACCAATATATCATTATATCAGGTAGTTTAGCTACCCGCATAAGTTCAATAAAGCGTGATAAAATAAAATCTATAGCGATACAATTTAAAAAAATATAATTTGAGAACACTTTGGATCAATGTCTGCATGAGATCTTATTATTGATTTAACTTTGTTAACCTACCTACATTAAAACAATAACACTATTTAGTTGAAAGTCCCTACTTCATTCGGTGTTAATGCTTTCATATATTATTCGGTGTTAATGCTACGGAGATTTATAATTTATACCTAGTATAAGTAGGTATAAACGAAAATAATAATGTAATGGTTATTTATTTATGTTTTATGTCCATTTTGGCGTTGATAATTTCTGTGAATAATGAAAGTCAAGAGCTGTAATAAAGCCTTCGATTCTTTGGGGAGTCGAAGCCTGATAGTTGCTGATAATGATATGAATGGTTTTATCCTGTTTTTGTTACTTCAGGGGGGAGGGAACAATCGAGTTGATAAAGGAAAACCAATTGATGATAGAGCGAAGAAAAATAATTGATTATTCGTAGAAATTGTGGTATAATGCCTAGATTTTATTTTTAACAAAATTAATCCTGTTGTGCAAAACTGTCCTAAACGACAAACAGTTTAATTGCTCAGGAGATCATTTTATCTGATTGTGATCACTTAAAAGTGTGACTTGGCTTAAGCTAATGCTAACTGACTTAAGCTGATCACGGAACAAGTCATTCTTCAGTGTAACATAATCCTGACAGATTTTGTGATATTTGGGTTGATTTTACACGCGGAATTTCAACACTTACTTCAAAATAAACGAAATAAGTGTCTATAATTGAGCGATATCCGAAGAAAATTTGGAATGTAAAATTTTACCAAGTACCTAATAGGATGGCTTAACCCAAAAAACAAGGTAGAAACATAATATTTACGTGAAAGTAAAACTGTGGTGCACTTGAAATACTATTTGATTTCATGTATATTTAATTTTATAAACAGTTTGTAGGATTACTATAAGAAAGGATTCAGAGAAGGAAGACAGTCAACTTATGAGCAGGTAGGAAAATCGATAATTTTTTCTTAGGAGTGCAGTTTTATTTCCTTCCTTTGAACGGTGTATAAAATTTACTATTGAGTCACCCTTGTATACCCACCTCTGGTAAATATAACAGTTTACTATCCAGGGGGTGCAGGACCGTGGCATAACACAGCGATCGCCAACCAATCGAAAAAAAACACTTGAAATAATTTATTGTTATGAGTACTTACCTACCAAAGATTTTCCTACACTTTCTTTGGAACAAAATTTAGATTGATTTATTAATTCAAAGAAATAGAAACAATAAATTTTATATTAACGTATTTATGGCAACAACTTAATAAAGTGGTCAAAGAGAGAGGTCGTATGTTTTTCACAGACGAAAAATCTTTCATCTCAAACGTATTGTATGAAAATAAAAAAAAGGCATAAGATTCTGGAACGATGATGTCATTCAATTGAATACATTTTTTTAAACGTTACAAAAATTTCCATTTTAAGGTATTTTTAAATAACATACCATACCAAGTATTAATATATTATAAGTATTAGTATACATTTCAAATAAACTAATAATGTTTCTGAAGGTAGGTACTATAACTAGAAGCAACAAGTCTTGCGGTTTAAAAGCAGGTTCACTTATATTAAATACTTCGATATCCGAATTGATTCTGTTCAACATTAAGATTACCCTCCCTACCGGCATGATCATTGACAAGTTAGTCCTGCAGGTTTGGAGATAAAATAGTCTATGCTGTCGGTGACAGAGATTACCACTGGGAACATTGTAATGAATGCTCACTATGAGAGCCGAGTTTTCAAACCACCCACGAATCTGTTTGAAGAAATGTTAAGCTATCTTTGTCCACAGCCCTTTTGACCTATAGATGGTTCATTCCGAGCATACTCACCCAGGTAGAGAAATCTCAGAATTTTTTTCTGAACCCTCTCCAGCAGGAGAGAACACCTTTCTATCTGAGACTAATATATTGCTGTTCAAGGATAGATAGAATGGAAGAGCCTACCAGTATCGCTCTTAACTGGCAAGAATCCACTATATAATATATTAAACCACAACCTTCCTTTCCCCAAAATGATTCGTTGTTTCAGCATCGCCAAATTCCAGCATTCCTAAATTTGGGATCCTTTTGTGCAACTAGCTCCAGACAGTTGGGATCGGAGAGTGGATTCAAATTTATTTATTTATAAGCTTTTAATACAAGCGTTTTATTGCAACTGCAGAATAAAAAATAACAAAAGTGTGCAAGCCTTAAAAGGTTGCTTACCCTTGCTACGGAGGGTAGGTTATGCCTACACTAGGGCAGACGGCAGATGATGCAAACCTCCGTTTATCAACTACTGATGATGGTCAAGATTCCTAATGGATACGCTTCCCAATAATGGTAGGAATATAATACACAATACAGAATACCGCGAAATTGGTATAAATGCGTGCTCTTATGATTACATTAATCTTTATTTAGGGGTGCGTCATTAGGGGATGCTAATGATGTTCTTTGTTCTCGGCGTTACTCATAACATTAATGACGAATATGTGAATATGATTCTAGGATTCTTTGTAGGTATAAATCATAAAATTATGCCTTAATGAAAAAAAAATCTGGTTTACAAATCTATTTTACCAATATGGCATGCAGGTCTTCAAAGTTCGAGATTTTTCAGTAAAATGCTTAATAATCTTTCTTTTTAAGTTTATGATTTAAACCTTGCATTACAGGTCTGTCTTTTTTAACCCTATATTTTTGGTAGGTAATTAAAGACATATTTTTTTAATTACACACACGGAGAAAAACGAATATTGCCAATTTATTAAGAAACTCTTCAAAGGAATTATGAAATTTTTAAACAAAAACTCAAAAAACATTTTGCTATTATATAATTTCTAAGTATGTGTTACGATGTGCCAACCTATATTTCCATTATGTACAAAACAAATGCCATCTTATATTTTTCATTAGGTATAAATTTTTTTTTTCATTATTTACAAAAAAAAAAATATTGCAACTTATATTTTCATTATGTATAAAAAAAGTAGTCCTTCATGCATCCAAATTGTAACAACTGATAAGTATGTATAGTACTGTCAATTTGATAGTGCTCCCTCCCTAAACACGAGAATTTTTCAATTAGGGAGGTATTGTTACCACTAATATTATATATTTTGTAATATATGTATATTGGTTAATAAAAAAAAAATAAAAAAAAATAATAATCTGGTTAAAAACGGGATTGCAGGCCCTTAACGAATAAATTGATAGATTTCCTGATAAAATTTTAGTAAAACACCCATGTATTATCACGATGTCGGAACCTAAGATTTTCAGAGAAACGCAGGTGCATGTTATATTAGCAATTTGCTAAAATTTTATTAGGAAACGGCCTGCCATCCCGTTTTTAACCAGACTAACAATAATTTGAAGAGGTTCTTAACAGGTAATACTCATTTTTCTCCGTGCAGGTCTATGCATATGTCATATTTGAAGAAGATACCTATGTTGTAGGAGGGAGGAAACACGGAGACCGGCAAATCGTTCCACAGCCGAGCTGTAGAACTCGAGTACGTGAGGTAGTAGCGACCCGTTCTCACGTGAGAAATATCTACCGTGTACATTAGGCAGGCGTTTGGCGTTTCCTGACTATGCACCGGTGCCGAAGGGCTTATTCATGAACAAGTTCTGTTGTTTAATTATTATTACGCGTCCAACACTTACTACGGCGAGTATCGGTGCAAATGAGCATATACCTACTTTGACGGGACGTCCTTGCAAAACGTCGCTGAGAAAAAGTTTTGTCTTGCTTGCGTCTACTTATTGGTATTCGCGATAAAAGGACAGCAGGTTATACGGTATCGACCAAATAGAGAATATAATTTATTAATGTTAAAAATTTTTCAGATAAGATTTTATTCCGACTTGATGTTTTTTTTTTTAATTATGAATGAGATTAATCTGTAAATAATTAAAATGTTATTAATGAGGATAGCCCCAATTTAATGAGACACATTCATTATATCAACTAAAACTACTCGATCGGAACAATAATACCAGGACTAAATCATTTAGAAACTCGCTTGTGGTCTGAGGCAGTCAACTCTCAGATAAGCAACATCAGCAGCTGTAGGCAGACTGATGGAACCTAAGCGCAAGCCAAATACTAAGTTTGGTGATCACGCTTTCGAAGTATCTGGGCCGAAGGCTTGGAATAAATTCCCTCCACGACTTAGATCCATAACAAGTCCAATATAATTCAGGTCTAAACTAAAAACTTACCATTTTAAGCTGTCATACCCTTAAATTAAATATATACCTTTCCTGATAGAAAGTCCAGTTATATCCAATTATGTCCTAAATCCTGTATCTGAATTTCGATATTAAACAATTAGTTAATGTTAATTAAGTGTTATTCTCAAGTGTCCTATTGTATTGTATATTATCTCCATATATAGTTAGTAATAAAATAGATCATTGTAGAAATGTATTATATACTTGTACAGCGCCCTCGAGGTGATTTTGCTCAGAAACGGCGCTATAAAAAACATCAAAATATTATTATTTTTATTACCTAATTGCATGAAGTTGGCAATACTTTTTCAGAAATTGTAGATGTGTGCACGGAATATAGTTACAGGAAGGCTGTAATAAACAAATTTATGGGTAGTACTACATTTTATGCCGATCCTACTTGAATGGCGGAAAAAATGGGACCCAACTATATGTATTTAAAAATGTGAACCAAGTCTTCCCCATCTTCTACATTTTGCCTTTTGTGTGGAATAATATTTGATCAAAAGGAAACTATGTATATTGAAACCCGTAGAACAGGTAATACTTAAATCCTTCCAGTTATCGATTTACAGATTTCATCCAATTTCAGATTTTTTTGTAATATGATAAAATACGTATTTTTTTACAAATAAAACATCACTAAATTGTCCACCATTGACAATTACATCGGTTTATAGAGTAGTATTACAAAAGTAGGCTTTAATTTCAGACAATAATTATATAGTTGGGGTGTGGTGAGTAGGTAGGTACTATGTAAAAAAAAAATATTAAAATAAATCTATTATTTTCAAAGATATAGATATAGCTGTTTCAAACAAAATATTTTTTCTCGAAAGGGACCCTTGTTTTCGCATTTTTCACATTAAATGTGAAAACATACCTCAATGATAATAATAATAATTTTGTGAGTCTTCTGCATGGGTTCTATATAATTTTAAATAAAAATTTTAATTCATGATTACTGTTTAACTAAATTATTTTGTATTTTTTGTCAAATGTTTCTATAAGCCAATGTAATATTAATAAATGAATAATGTGACGGATACGTTTCATGTTGTCTCTTTTTTTAATATTTTCGAAACGTTTTTCATCACCTAAATTGTAATTGTTTATTCAACAGTTCCAAAAAACATAAATAATCGAATATTTTTCCTTTTAAATTATTTTTTTAGCATCATTTTAATTTTCTTTCATTTTGACGATGATTCTGACTCTAGAAAGAGGAATCACAATACGGCATACTACCCCAAAACACAATCAACACACAATACTGCCTAGTAAAGTTTTCGTTGTGTATAAATTTCGATAATATTTTGTTTGAACTCGGTGGTTTTTCGTATTGAATAAAAATAATTTCTTTATGGCCGCATCAAACGATACTGGCTTGTGTCTCAACAAAGGAGGTAGTTAACTACACTGTAAAACGCGGTGGATATTCAAAATAGGCTTTGATTAATAACACCATCAAAGCGAATGCCGCTCGAGTGAGTATTTTTATACGGACTTCAACGTGTTAATGCCTCATCGGCGATTTTACTAAAAGGATGAAGAGAAGCGGTAATTAATTCATGGTGAATAAAAGGCAAGGAATTTATTTTGAAGTTAGCTGATAAGGTGGATTGAAGTCAATACTTTATGATGATTATTATTAGGTATACAACTATGATTGAAAGAAATTATCTAAACAATATGGCGTCTTACATTATTTATGAACAATGAAAGGGAATTTAAAATCTCAATAGCTCATGATGTAAACGGGGTTGCGTTGATCTAGAAACTCCACACATTAAAAGAACTAACTTATTTTACATTAACTCCACACATGAGGCACTGAGGAAAATAATTTGCTCTGCTGTGTGAGGGTCTTTTTGAGGAGATGAAGTAGTGAACCTGGGTCTTGAAGAAACTCATGTTGTAGGAGGGAGGAAACACATAAGCCGAACTAATAAACGAAGTATTTTTAAATCCATATTTTGGGTTCATAAAATGTACTCCAGCGACTGCAAAGATAAGTATGTCGATGTGTATTTCTTTAAATACATAGGTAGGTAGATGAATTATCTCGTAGAAAATACCGGCACTATTCACATTTTTAAAGGTTCGAAACTTTTCTGTCAAAACAATACCACTGTAGGAAATTTTGTATACATATATCAATAGATTATTATATTTAGATATAAAATTAATAATCAACATGCTTATATATTATAAATGTAAATAAGTTGTGAGAAAGAATTCATTTTATTCCCAACCGGGCCGGCATCGTATATTATCGATGGATATTTCCACGGTTGTACAATTTTTGGCGCTAAATCTACCGAAATTATATGTGGTAAATTACTATCTAACATGTTAGTTCGCTCTAAGATAATATTATCAGTAATTAGTATGCTAATTCCTACCTTTTAGCCGATTAACTTAAATGTAAACACAACATTTCAGAAACAAACTTCCTAACCTCAATAGCTGGCGGCCATCTTGGAACTGGGGCGCAGTCGCAATGGTTGAATAGAATGCAATTTTGAATAGGGTGTCTTCTATCTCGCTCGCATCATTTCATTCTCGCATTTTGCATCTCATCTTTTAGGGTGTGGAACGTTAGAATTCGAGGGGCATTCGAAATACAAAAGAATAGAAAGTTTTTCGCGGTAAAAAGGGAACGAAGTTGTTTGGGGTTTGTTTGAAGTTTTGCACGTAGGTACCTAGTTACTGTAAATTGAACAAAATTTTTGAGCTGTAATATCCAATTATTGTACATAATATTTATTATTTAATTTTGAATATAACTAACTAACTAACTATCACGCCGTTTCCCCGCAGGGGTAGGCAGAGAGGACGGACCGCCAAACAACTCGGTCTTGGCACACATTCCTTGCCTCATTCACATTCATACATCGTCTCATACATACTCTTCTATTGTTCTGACTCTTGACATGGCCCGACTCAATTATCTGATTCACTTGGTCGTGCCATGTCTTCCTCGGGCGTCCCCGACTTCTGCTACCATTCACATTTGCATCGTATATTCTCCTTACACTCCTTTCTTCGCTCATTCGCTCTACATGCCCAAACCATCTAAGCGTCCCTTTCTTGATCTTACTCATTACGCTTACATCAGCCTTGCACTCTTTACGGATATCCACATTCCTCACACGATCATACATGGTTTTACCACACATACGCCTCAGGGATCTCATTTCAACAGCATTCAATCTTTTCCATCTTCAATTTTCAATTTTGAATATAATTTGCTTTAAAACATTTACATATACATACAATTTCAAAATTTAAGAAAATTGTGATAAAAAATCTTTTATTATCTAGACAAGCGATAAAGTACCTACCTGAGATATATTAATTTAGCAAGTAGTTATTTTTTTTGTATTGTAAATTTGTAATGTAAATTTTTTGATTCCGTTGAATTGAAACATTTTCGTAATTCAAGTTACTTTCGGTTATTTGTCACGTGTTTTACAACAAATACGAAACTTAAATGCTGTTTGAACTCAGGCACCTACCTATTGATTACAACTTATTTTTTACATTGTAATCGCCGAACTATTTCTTATTGAAAATATTGTGGAGGTGTTTCAGCTAGATATTATTTCTGATTTTTACTACCAAAAGAATTAAAGTAATTTATTTTTGGGGTATTATGCCGTGTTGCGCCACATCCTTCTTTAACCAACGTGTAGGATAGCATTACAATGTCCATCATCACATCTGCTCTGATGATGGATACTGTAATGCTATCCGATACGTTGGCTAAAGAAGGAGGTAGCGCAACGCGGCATTATGCACCAAAAATAAATCGCTTTAATTATTGATGGTAATAAATAACATTTATAAGTCAACGGCAGATTGAAAAAATCACCACTTAAAAATAAAATAAAACTTGATACCTACTTGTAACCACTTTTCGGTGAAGTAGGATTTGGTTACAAAACAAAATAATTTTAATCCTTTGAAATAGGTACAAGGATCTTTTCTCAAAAGGATTCTATCCCTCAAGGGACTTATTTGTCAACTTATTACAAATGTTTGTCAAAACAAATAATAACAAATATTTATGGCTCGTTTTGAACAGATCTACAGGTCTGATTGACTCAGCACTATTTCCCAAACAGTCCGCCATTTTGGTGGGAAGTTCGCAAAATGTTATTATATTAGCAGGGACATAAACCCTTTGGGAGCTCAGCCCATTGCAATATTGCCGACAAGTCATTTGCAAAGGATTAACTTTACATGTTATGACAAATTGCAGTATTTATTTTGTATTTGTAAAAATGATGTGTAAAAAATACTTGACAAGATGTCACGGCTTTTGCAGGCAATTTTAAGAATGTTGTTGAAAAGGTTAAAATGTACCTAGTATAAATATACAGGGTGTCCGGGGTAAAGTTCAGAAACTTTGGGAGGTGATTTTCTACGCGAAAATTCGTTGTTTATTTTTCGCGTAGAAAAATATATTTCCATAGAAGAATATTATTTTCTCCATGCAGGTAAATAGACTTTTGTACCGGAATTATAACATGAACTTAGAAAAAAGTTAATTTTTTTCTTGTACTATCAAGTAGAATTACCTCCCAAAGTTCGTGCACTTTACCCCCGGACATCCTGTATGTTTTATTTATACGCATTGAAGTGATAATAAATATCTTGGATTAAATATTCATTAATAATACGACAAAATTAATTAACTGTTGTAATCAAGATTGATTACAGGAATATTGTTACAATGAAACAGATACAAATATTTTCTTAAAAATTTAATTATATTATAAAATATTAAAGTAGGTAGCAATATATACAATTTGAAAATATGTTCGTTCAAACAGTAATTATAATTAATTTAGGTCAAATCATAATTTAATATGTCAGGAACATATTTTCAATACACATAGTAAAATAGTTATCTTTATCTTAAAAGCCATGTTTTAAACTATTCAAATATTATTCATTACAGGTACAAATTAATTTGGTTTTGTTAAAACTCCGGCATCATTCTTATTTTTGGCAATTTATCTAGGTATATGTTTGTACACAATGTAAATGTGTAACATTTGTATAAATATTATATAATATTTTGGAACAAACGTACATATTTGAACTTAATACTAGGTATTTAACAGTTTTCATACATCTTTATAATAATATGTTTTGGGCCAAACTCTTTAAAATTATTATATACAATTTCTGATATCTTAGGCAATGATGTTAATAAACTAATTTAAGATATGTTAAATTGGTATAAATTAATGAAGTGCTATATCAAAAATGATTGCCATGCCGATTAAACAACAACAAGTTGAAAAAATTTGAAAAATATACAAAAGTTAAAATTAAATTTAAAAAAAATATACAGAAGTAGTGAGTATGGTACTTACCTACAGAACGTTTTTAATTTTCTGTACAAGGTGTCCGGGGGTACAGTGCACACATTTTACGAGATATTTCTACTTGATATTACAAATAAAAAAGATTATACAAGTTTTTTCGAAAAAATGATGTTAAGTTAAAAAAGTTATTAATTGTTTTTGTGGAAAAAATATTTTTGAATAGATAAAAAAAAGGATTTTCAACAGTTATTTATCTTTTTTACTTCCACCATCATGTTGAAATTGTGCACTTTACCCTGGGATTCCCTGTATACATATGTAATTAACAATTAAATATTATGGTGAAATTCTGCTTAAATTGAAATAAGTAGGTATTAACATTTTAAGATTACACGGAATAACGAATAAAATTGCAAATAAAAATATTATTTATATTAAGTTTGTTCCTGACTGAGTATTGTTCTGGGAATCTCGAAATGAAGATTAAAGATACCAAAAGTTGATTGTGTTTTGTAGTGACATTACATATAAAAAAAACAACAAAAGTTCAAATAACGATTCCTCGAATCTAAGTAGTATGGTTAAGAATTTAAATAAATTTTTAAACAAAAATTATAACAAGTAACTTTTAAAATTAGTATTTTCCGTGTAATCACATCATTTAAATTAACCGGGTAAAGAAAGTACATAAAATGTAAGTACAAAAAATTATATAATATAGATAAAGTAATCTATACAAAACTTAATATTAAATATTAGTAAAAAAAATTAATGGGAACTCTAATATAGAGTCACCCAAGAGATCACCAAAAGCTATAATATCCTAAAGGGGCATTTCACCAACCTCTCGATAAGCTGTCAGAAGCACTTTTCATAGGATAACGTACATTTTTTTCACTATCACTCGATGCTGTACTTCAAAATTAAGTTGGAGTTTACTGTTCGGTACGCGACCGCGTTATCTACCCAGTGGCGGCTCGCGACTTTTGGGTATAATAACATAACAATAAATGTCAATATTGATGTTGTATCCGAAAATGTTTTTTTTTTTGAAAATTTGGTTTTTTGTATGAAAATTTTCAGGAAATTTCAGTTTAGCGTATTATACAAAAACAAAAATTAAAATGAAAAAAATCTTTTTCGGATACAAAAACACAAATAATGTCGAAGTTGTCAAACTTAAAAGTCACGAGTTATCACTGCTTCCTATTGCGAGTGTTTTTTTTATTATAATGATAAGTTATTGACAGCTTATCGAGAGAATGCTGAAATACCCCATAAAGCTTATTTCTATTAACATGTGGTATGTTCAGGGGTTTGCAGTCCATAGACACCCTGGAGCCAGCAAAATTTGAAAGAATCGGATTATAGAAATATTTTTATAAAAAATATGTATTGCGGGTTAGAGTCAAGTGGCGCACCCAAAGATATTAGAAGAACGAGATGTGCTATGAGCAGTTCATACTGTGTGGAATTGTTTTGCCGAGTGTCGCCGGTTTTGTTCACCAATACTACTGCACACCTTCGCTTACGCTAAGGCATCGCTAAGGTATCCGCACTAATACATAGAACAGATTTCTGTGCGTACACGTCCCGATACCGTTCAAAGTACCCTAATTAGGTAGTACTCCGGCTACGGTCCGGCGGCCAACATAGCATATCTCGTTCTTCTAATATCTTTGGGCGCACCTCTCTACTACAAACGTCGTGATGAAACGTCAAAATTATTGATTTCTCGAATAGTCGGACGGAATATCTAAATCCAACATGCCTTGCATGTGATTCAAGTTTATTCCCAGTCCGTAGTTTTCATTTATGCCGCCTGGAGCCTCGGTTCCAAGTGGTGGCAAAAACATGGCTTGATTCATGGGGGCTGAGCTTACAGAAGAACCCGTAGTCGGAGAATACCTTAGCTGGTTTCCTTGGGGAGTATTCACAGAATACATGGGGGCAGCACTCCCAGAAGTACCCATCATTGGAGAATACGTTGGTTGGTTAATTAGACTAGTATTCACTGAAGCATCCATAGTTGGAGAATATAATGCCTGGTTCATTGGGGAAGTATTTACTGAAGCATCGGTAATTGGGGAATACAATGGCTGGTTAAGGGCAAAAGTATGCACAGAAGAATCCATAGTTGGAGAAAATATCGGCTGGTTAATATCAGGCGTATTGACTGAAGCATCCATATTCGGAGAAAACATTGGCTGGCTATCGTTGCGAGTACTCCCTGAAGCATTCATAGTCGGAGAATATAATGACTGGTTCATTGGGGGAGTATTTACTGAAGCATCGGTAGTTGGAGAATACAGTGGCTGTTTAAGGGCAAGAGTATTCACTGAAGCATCCATAGTCGGAGAATACATTGGCTGACTCATGAGAGGAGAATTCCCTGAAGCTGGCTGGTTAATGGCAGAAGTATTCAAAGAAGGACCCACCGTCTGAGTAAATATTTGCTGGTTCATGGAGGAACTATTCATATTCGGAGAATAAGTTGGCTGGCACATGGTGGGAGTATTCACTGGAGCATCCATAGCTGGAGAATACATGGACTGATTCACGATACCCATTGGAGTAGAATAATTTTGCTGCTGCATAGGAACAGAATTCACAAAAGATTGAGAATACATATTCTGGTTCATCTGAAGATTGTTTGCATAACTACCGTAGATTTGACTTGTCTTAGTGATGCTCTTTCCAAGCTCCCCGGGAGTTGGCACTCTCTTCAAATTTTCAGCGGTATTTGTTCCTGGAGATGAGGCGAGTTTGCCTTCCTTCTTCGCCTTCATTCTCCGATTCTGGAACCAGATCTTGACTTGCCTTTCGGAGAGACCGAGGCCGTTGGCGATCTCCGTTCTTCGCCTTCTGCTCAGGTACTGGTTAGAGTGGAACTCCTTCTCCAGTTCCAATGTCTGGTATCGAGTGTATGTCTGCCGGGTGCGCTTTGAAGACTGCTTGTTGCTCTTTACAGTACCTGCGGAAAAAAGGGTATTAGTGAATAAGTGGAACTGTGTAAAAACGCCTAATATGGGCTTTAGACAGGTACATTTATTTGGATAATCAAGCAAAAGGGAACCAAGAGATTATTTTAGTTTTTTAACCGTTGGATGGAAACATGTGAAAATTTCCCTAATTTACATATGCTATGTAAAAGAGAAACCATCATATTTTGCTTTGATAAATGTTTTCTTTATGCTTAATAAACCAGTTAATAAAAATAAAATATATTGTTGAAATATATTGAGAAGAACCAACTGCATAGTGTGATAGATGTACGGAACATTGAAGATATTTGGCGAATTAGCAGAAGAAATAAAATTAGAAGGATATGTTTTGTAAATTAAACAAATTTGTTCATGTAAACAAATTTAAAAATAAAATACGAAAATATGTGCTTGATTTATTCTAAAGAATTTGTTTTTAATAATAAATGTGTTTAGTGATTGTTTTAGGTCATAGACAACAATGTGAGTACCTATTTAAAATACAATAATGAAATAAATACATAAATAATGCTGCTAAAATATAATATATATTGGATAGTCATAAACCTTCTGTAACAAATTATTATAAGTATCCTCAAAATATTGACAAGCCTAATTTTGCGTTGCTGTTTAAAATCTCGGCGTTCAACAAAGAACGATATTCAAAAACTATACTAAGCATGCACAAAGAATGTTTATTTATACTGATTTTAATTACTATCAAAGGCTTGTAGTGTTGGTTACTTTTATCAAATAATATTTTGAACATTGCATTTTTTAAGACAATGTTAAATCGTCATATTTGCACACAATATCGAGTTGATACTAAAGGAGTAAGGGATTATTTTACCAATATCATCGAAAATAAATAAATAATTTCTCTATACCAAAATGCAATAATATATTTTCTATCGGTTTAATTATTGATTTGAGATTTTCACGGCCAAAAGTATTATAGTGATTTGTTTTTGGGGTAGGTACTATGCCGTGTTGCGCTACCTCCTTCTTTAGCCAACGTTTCGGACAGCATTGCAGTGTCCATGATCAGGGCAGATGTGTAATTTTTATTTTTTGACGGACACTTCAATGCTGTTCGAAACGTTGGCTAAAGTAAGGGGTAGCTCAACACGGCATAATACCCCAAAAACAAATCACTATAAGGTTTAATTATTGTCTAAAACCAAAATATTACTATCTATATTCTATATAGTACCTATCTTAGGAATCCTTCTAAACTTAAAAAGCAAATTTTTTATGTTGAAAAATACTACTCGATTCCTTTTGATTAAATGCACACATTTTAGACATCGTTATGTCTGTGCTATATGCGGGCTACATTCTCATGGCTTGGCCTGTTTCAGCATACCGCTCGCCATACTCTCCCATTGGGAATATATATAGCGAGCGAAATGCTGTTAAATAGGCTAACCCACGAGAGTATAGTGTAAGTGTGTCAGACCCATAATGATTTTGATAAGAGTTTTAATTTTTGCTCAAAAAATGATTCATGCTTTATAATTAGTCAATTAGCAAGTACCTACAGTCTATACGCAAGTTAATAGGTAGGTACCAAGACATTGCTTTAGAAATTAGTTCCTGGAATGCAGCGTACTAATTAGTTACTGGAATGATGTAGTTTAGTAAGGAATTTTATGTCATTTTAATGATTTAGTAATTGAAATAAAATAATAACTTCATAACCACGCAATTAGTTAAATTTATAAGTAACCAGTAGTTTTTTTTTACCTTTAAAATTATATAATATGATTGTTCCGCCTATGGGAGTGATTGGCACTGATCCGGTTAACACAAGAATCATCTGGGTACAAATTAAACTGTACATATATATAGGAAAGCCAAATATTTTAAAATTGTGAAAAAAAAAAAAAAAAGTAATCAACGAATGGTTAAATGTTGAGAAATAACTACATGCCTTTTCCCCGCAGGGGTAGGCAAAGATGATGTACCGCCAAACAACTCGGTATTGGAACACATTCCTTGCTTCATTCATCTATGTTGAGAAATAAACTAAAAATTAGCCCGTCGTCCTGCGGGTCGGTAAGAAATCGACATAAAACAAGACCTACGCAAAAAAGTTCTATACGGCGCTGCAGACCTTTACCTTACTTTAGGGAACATTTTCCGTGCAGGGTCTGGCAGCATTCGGTTTATGTCGATTGCTTACTGACCCGTGGAATGACGGGCTAAGTCTGGTAATATATACTGTATATCTGTCTACCCAAATGTTAAGATTGTTAAAATAAGACATCAAATAAATCAAATACAACAGTAAATGGAAAAACTAATCTGTCGTACAATAAAAAAAAATACATATGAATGTGAATGAGGCAGTTTGTGCCAAGACCGATTTGTTAAGCGTTCTTTCCTCGCGAAACGGCGTGATAGTTACAATTAAAAAATTAAATAACAGCAACACTATTAATTTTTTTTAAACCATCCTTATTATCTAGCTAGATAATTAACCCCGTGCGCTCTAAGCAGAATAAAATCAATGAATAGTGTACAACCAAAACTTTCAAACTTATAAGAAGGGTATTATTCACAACAAGGACGCTTCTCACGAAAAACATTAAAAATAACCCTTTCTACGATCGTTAGATTAAATTTGTGCTATCATAGCTGAAAACAGGATTCCCTTATAAAATGCCCAGATACTTTCTGCGCCTCTAGCGGAAGATGTATGTGACTTGTTCTAATTCAAAACGTTTTTTTGTTTAATAATATTTAATAATTCTTTATGTTATAATGCAGCTTTTTAACAGGGATACAAATTAGACAAAATAAATAAGCATCCACAATGATGGGAGCAAGTTTTAATAAAGTCGGCGGCCATATTGAAATTCAGTACATGGCATTTACATGGAAGTACTTTCATAATATCAGAAAAATATTGCATGAAAATTATTGAGTCACATAATTATTATACATGGTGGTGTTAGATCTGGATATAAGAGTGTTAAACAAAGAAAAATAATCTTACCATTTGGCATATTTTTCATCCAAGGGAAGTAGCCGTTATCGGCGGCGTTCTGCGGATCCTTGGAGTGTACTAGTGCCGGTGATCTTTTCCCCCTCCTCCTGGTGATTGGCATCGGGGGATTAGGACCCAATACAGACGGTAAATTTTGCAATTGTCGTGATGCTTCCTTCGGATAAGTCAACAAACCCTGATCCACGTTAACATTATCTTGGCCCATTTTCTTCAGAGCCGACTTGGGATTAAATCTCTCGTTGCTGGTTATGTCTGTCTTCAAATCAAGTTTCATGCCAAAGAAGGCATCTAGATCAACTGTTGTTTCTGCTATAGATTTAGTATCCAGCTCCATGACTTGGGATTGAGGTATTTCTTGGGTTGTAGTCTGCTTCATCAGAGAATCGTTCATTACAATTGGGACGAAATATGGTGGTGGAGAATGATTAGTTTTTGGTTGCGTAAGCAGTCTTCGCAATGCGGGCGAGTCATCAGATCGGCAACTCGATGGAGGAGTATGAACCTCCAGTTTAGGTTGATTTGGCGCCGTGACCGGTGAGAGGAACTTCTTATCCATGGTGATAGTCAGTCCAGGTGAAGAAGTATCCGAACACTTATCAGGAGTGTCGGATTTTGGACTAGGGAATCCAGGCATATCGTACGCTCTATTGATATGAGATGGAAAATACTGACCGTACTGGTGAAATTCTTTATACTTTTTGTATAGAATTGACTGTGACTGGTACGCGAATTTCTGCTGCATTTGCATTTGCGTATTTTGGTATATTTGATACACATCAGGATTCTGCTGATTCTGGCTCCACTGTTGTTGTTTATTAACAACACCTTCAGGAACATGTTGATAATTTCTCCCGTCATAGTTGGAGCCTGGGATGATCTTCACCTCATTATTTGCTGGACAACCTCCCATTTGATCGTAATGCCCAGTTGCTTGGTTGTAACATGATTGGTTATAATTGTTCGGAGCATAGGTATTCCAATAATCATAGTACAATTTAGAATTCATATTGATAACTTAAACACACATTCACTATTGTTAAAGAAGTCACTAGGTCATTGGGTTACTGTCACAAATTTTCAATAAAGTTGATGAACTAATATTACACTGTTTTTAAGGCACTTAATTTAAAAATATATTTGCTATACACTTGTGTTCGATGGTTGCTGATTGCTCACTGAACCGATTTGATTAAGACGTCAAGTATGCACTAATTAAATTGTCACGGAAGACAATCACTGCCGATCGATGTTGACTGCTCGAGAGCAAGATGTTTAATAAATGCATTCGTCAAACGCTCTATATAAACTACCGGTCCCAAAGGTTGTGTGGATTTTGGTGACAATGACAGGCCGTATGTCCTGTTGTCCGGCACGTTCCGCTTATTACTCCCGCAATCCATGCGACAATACGCTGCACTCTTTCCTACTTACCAATCACCAATGAGCGAGAAAGAGACGGACGTATTAACGCTCGCCCCCTCTCGTACTGAAAGGATTTTGCAAAAACCCATAAATGTTCAACAATACCCGATATTTCCAATACAGAGAAATAGTATTAGTTTAACGGTACTCGATATATCGTGTTGACTCATTCTAATACACGGTGTTATTTGCCTGCCGAAGAGGGATGAAAGATTAACCCTGATTTGGAATAATTTTGCAGCTTATAAATAAATGTTTAAATATTCCTTGCAATGTATGCATTATATTGGGGTGGCATTGATAGGCTACGGGGGGTGGTTCGATAAAAAATATGAAGGTTGCACATAAGGTCCTTCGGATTGAGTTTTTTTTTCAAATAATGGCTATGCTGTAGATTTTTTTTAAATCATCTATTGAAATTTACTTTTGTTTTCGTTAATTAATGAATGCAAATATTGGTAGCAGAATTTAACCCAATTGCCGATACGAGCTGAAACTCGGCAGATAGACTCGTTGTCGAAGACAATGTTATAAATTTTCATTGTAAAAGGTAAAGGCTTTATTCATTTATTGGTAACCAATGATTATTTGTTGCTGTCTGTTACTGTACTTAGGTAAATACTTATTAATTAAAAATTCCGTAGTTATAATTTGTAATCGAAAAGGGATTTTAATATTAATGCTTTCATTTTACACGGTAACAAAAAACCAAAGCCTGTATCTTTGTAATCAAAAAACAAAGTAATATAATTATAGATTTATTTGTATAGCACTAGGCAAATGTACGTTTACTTCAACCCTTCAATCCTCTAGCATATTGACCGCAAAACTGCTTAAAAATAATAAAAATACTTCGCTTTGCAAAAAAATTCAAATAAATAGAATATTTCTGAACGCATCCGATAACTAAAAACTATTTTAGAAAGGTGATGAAATAAACTTTTAAATGTAGTTTTAGAAATACTTCCGTTTTTAATGAATATATAAAAAAACTTTTAAAAATGGCTCATCTTACGTTTTTTCGTCTATGCACTGAACGAAAATACAAATTTTAGTGTACAAAATAAATTTTATTCATTACTGTCACCTCAATTTTTTGTCGTTTTATATATAAAAAAAATTACAGAACCATTGGTTTAAAATAGGAGTACATTTTGATTCTTCTATAATTAATTTCTAGATTTGAATATAAAGTGTAGTATTTTCTCTTTCTAACAACGCTTCGATAATATTTCTCACTTTGACAGAAAGGGAGACAACAAAAGGGAGAAACAAGCTGTTTTTTCACAAAACAGAAAAAATTAGCGTGATGATATGATCAATTAAAGATAAAATAATCGTCAATATTACAGACAATATGGTTTAATAGGATAAATAAAAATACACATCTTTAAATAGAAAAGCCTTCAACACAGATTTGAATTTAATCTAATGTCGCCAATTTGATTTCGAATTTGTTCTGAGAGACTGAATTTCCGATATTGATATTTGAGCAATGATTGGTCAGACTTTTGGATCACAAAATATGCCCACATCTCATTTCATAGGAAATTATCGACTTAAACAATTATTTACGAAAGGAGGAGAGCTGATTTGATTATTACTATATCATCGTGTTTATATTTACAGTAGTGGATCGAGCAATGCTTCGCTATTGTTAATGTCTTTTTTCCGGCGCCTCCGACTTTTTCCACCATTCACTACTGTATACCACAATGTTACTGTTAAAAAACTACATTACATCGACTTTAATTAAATTTCGCATCTCATTCTGGTGCAGAGAAATTGCGTTAAGTATCAATTCCTTAGGCGTTCCCAATTTCTTTTACCATTCAAATCACTATTTCAACACTCCAGCATTAAGAGCAAATTTTGAAAATTTCAACGATATCAGTCAACTGCTTTTCTAGTTGATGCCGTTTATTTTATTTAAAACTAGCTGACTTGTACCCGGCGTTGCTTGGAGACTTTTGTCTACCTTCTGTACAAATACTATGCATGTATTATACATATAAACTTCTTGGAAGAATTGGCGTAATTTAGAAGAACTAAGCGCACAAACAGACAGACGCAGATAGCTACGTTGTTTTATACTATTTATAGATTAATATTTATTTATTTAATTTACAACATGCTTCATTCAAAGCTATTGCATTAACCACACTGCATCCAACGTCCTTTCTGCATCCAACAAAGGCGCGCACGCGGCTAGGGATGTTTTTATTATATAGAAAATAAAATATGGTTCCGTCCCCACAGCTGCACCCTTCTGAGCCGGGCCTCCCCCCCGAATCGCTTCACAATACTTATATATACCGATCAAACTATATTCTTTTGTACTACTTACCGGGGTTGTGACGAGAGGGGGTGGTTTAAGCTTTTAGATCAGGCACGTGGACTAATATCGATATGTTGGATATACGATCAAAGCGAAGGATTTTCTATGTTTGCAGGATTATTTTATTATTCCGTTCCGTTGACAGAGGCATTCTGCTGGTAGATCCATCGTAACTTATGTATCTCTCTTTCGCGTGTGCGAAACCTCCTAGATCGTATGAGGCGTGTAATAGAAAGATAAGTTACAATGGAACTCTCGGTGGTAGGGCTATGGGCATTTTTGGTTTTGTATAAGCAAATTGCCAAAACGCCAGAGCTGAGAGTTCGAGAGAGCTTGCTGCTTTAGTAATCAGTTTTCCGTTTATTAATAATAATAATGTTTGTTTAATTCAGCAACAGTGCGGTGAGTGCAACACTCTGTCTGCCATACAAAAGCATATTTGTAAATGAATTACCTCCATGATATAAAAACTTGATGAAGTGAAATTCTCCAAGTAATAGGCGCGCCCAGCAACTGGGCGAGTGCTTTCCGATTTCCGGTAAGGCTGACTCGTCTCGGCTACTTTGTGGCGTATCAAAGCAGCGAACCCATGCACCCTTCCCTCTGCGAACATCTGCGAGGCGCTGCATTGCCAACGTAGGCCGAACAGCACCCTATATGCGTGGTTATACTGTAAACTCAGAGTATCTTCATGATGCCTTGTATGAATCTTGTCTATAGTTCCCTAGTGAAAAAGCTCATGCAGCGTGTCTGAAATAGTTGATTCTTCACCAGAGGACTGCACCTGTTTAATCTCCTGGTCAGCATGATGGCTTTCACGGTCGGTAGTTACTCTTCTTTGGCGTTCTGATGTAATTTTTATCATATTTTATGTTTCATTTTTAAGTAGGTATGAGATAAGATTCAGCCTCACAGTTACATATCGATATATCAACGAGTTATAATCTAATGAACGTTATTTATTACCGCAAAACAATATTCATATAAATCGTAATGAGATGAATAAGCGATGCAAATCGTTAAGTAGGCACTTCATGGCAAAACCGACAAAGTCTCTGTTACCATCTGTCACTCATAGTAAAATACTCGAACCATCTGCTTGCTTATAAGTATGTACTGATGTACGAAGAAAAAAACCATCATATCAAAACTTCAAAGTTAAATTACCTACTAATAAAATTGGATTTGATTAAAGATTCATTGAAAACGGATTGATTGAAATAAAACTCGGGTATTTTTTTTAATATCCCATTACAATAAGAATTGCTTGCGTATCGATAACCATTAATCATTTCAAAACGTGTAGGTTTTGATGGCGGGTTCATTCTTGTTTAAATAAATAAAAAAAAATTATTTGCTCAGTGCACGCAAAACATAAATTCAATATAATTTAATATTTTAAAATTGAATCAACACTGCACAGCGATCGACTATCCAATAGGTAGGTATGTTGTGTGAAAGGTTGAGCATAATAAGGGAAATGTTTGCAAATCGTTGGAATTTTTTTAAACAATTTATTTGATAGGTAATTTTAAAGGTGAATTTTATCATAAATATCTTTTAACTAGAAGAGGAAATATTGTATTGCGAGATTTCTTAAGTAATTAAAGGATATAAATGGATATTTATGTAAAACCCTAAGTATTCTCGCCTATCCACAAATTTCAATTAACATCGACGAATATCATTAAACATCCATAAACATCGAAAAATATCAAAAAAAATATCAATAAGTATCCATAAATATCGATAAAATCTATGAGTGAGGCTTTAGCTTCATAATGAAAAAAAGGCTTGATGGACTGACAGGCAAAACCGCGTTCTTTCAGTGAGAAATAGTGGAATAGTTTTTAACACAACAAGAGAAGAGTTATAGAACTCATAATGTTCAATATGTAATTGTGATTAAATAAATACATATGTGACTTGATCCCTTATTCTCGTGGTTTTGTATGCACGCAACGTTTCCTTCAAAATCGCCCCAATTTCACACTGCATTCCAAATCTATAGGCTCATTATTTGCTGCCCTCTTTCAGATTGCTCCAGCGGGCCAAACATCTCTTCAGCACGCTTCAGGCAGGCGAAAACCACCCTTGCGAAGAACGACGTAACGCCTATTATCACGTGAACCAGGAGGCTTGTTTCAGGCAGAGCAAAACCACCATTACATAAATGTTACGTAAGACCCATTATCGAGAGAGACAGGGGGTGGCACGGCATCTATAGATTTTGAAATAGGGTTTAAAAATGCAATTAATCTTCTCAATCAATCGATAGAATTGTAAAGGTTTATCTTGTTCTGGCTGGCATTAACCAATTTTTTGACAAATATATATCTAATATTTGTTCACGATATTTATTTGTATAGTACCTATACCACATACCTAGTTCATTAATGATTTATTTTATACTTCTGTTTACAAATAAATTCATATGTAGGAATGAAGGTAGGTAAGTAGGTAGGTACTGCAACAGTTTGTTATTGTTATTGCTTGACACACTTAACTTCACAGCCGGTAGCATCTTCATCGCAAAAAGTGTAGATTTATTGAATAAAAAAAATTGTAAATTTGGTCTCTGAAAGGTTTACTTGTCAAACCGTATTTATTTTAATTATTGTTATATGCAAGGCTCCGTAGTAAGCGTTCAGAAATAAGGAGTATGTGGTTTGAAAGGTAGATACGTAAATAAGAATGTCAGAAGCGGGCAACTATTAAAAACAAATTTACAAATGCCTAAGTTGCATTTAGTTAGGATTTCCATAGCTTTAACACATAGATTTACAGAACAAAACGTGATTTTGATAGTTTTAGGAGCAAACTTTGCTATTTTTTTCTATCGAGGGAATTCATATAATTACCTTATCGGCTCTACAAACGTACAGATTCTTCAAAAACAAGATTTTTTTTATAAACTTAAAAACGTAAAGTGTTCAGATTGCGAGGGCTTAACAGGGCCGGCCCTATGCTGGCACAATTGGAGCAGTCCGTGGATCAGTCATCTAGGCGTCTACTGGTTTTGTCAAAGGGCGTTAATATTTTACATGCACCAGGCTCTATTTTGCTCAGGGACAGCCCTGGGACTTAGTAATATAGATTTTCGTTTGAAAAAACTTATCACTATTTGCATACAAATATTAAGATAATTATATTACCTTCGTAGGCGCAAAACAAAGCTTTGATAATATAAAAATATATTTGATGTATTAACTACATTGTGTTATATTCTGTGATTGAGCTGTAAAATCGCCGGACAAAACGTTACAAAGTTACGGGTTACCCCTTACGAAATTCCTCAATTGAGTATTTTTTATTACATATTTTAATGAAGAAAAATTGCCATGATGATGACATTTATTTTATTTTTATATTGACGAATAAACTTTCTGTAACGATTTAAAATGGTGCCATTTTTGATTTGCCGCCAAAACGACATGACGTCACGCCGGCCATCTTTGCGGACAACCGTCTTACTGACTAGTAGCATTTCTACGTCATAACGACGTTTGTTTGCTGCTTTGAAAGTTTTTAAATTCAATATTAAATTAATTAATAAATTACTAAAATACGAAAATATAAAATTACATATTTTAAGTACGATGATTTCAATCAGAAAAAATTAACTGACAATTTTAAATTTATTTGAACGGTAGGTATCCATAGCTTGTCAAAATATCCTACTAGGGATGCTATAAACTCATGAGCTACGGGTAACTGAACACTTGCGTCATACCCATGCAAAAAACATCCAATTTTATGATTTCGTTAAATGATTACAAACGTAAATCCGACTCTACTATCAATAACGATAACGAATTATAACAATTCATTTAAAAATAATTATTGAACACTATAAATTTAAAGATAAGCACCTCATCAACATAACAACAATATTTATTAAAGCATAATCGACATGGCAGAACTTGTCATCATAAAGTTGTTATTTATCTGTACCTACGGGCAAAACCCGTTATTCATACATTTTGTCATAATATAATTTCAATTAGGCTTATCTACCCAAGTCCAGTTAGTAATATTATTTATCAAACCGATCATCATTCGTTAGTCATCCTTTTCACAGAACTAAAAATATTAACCGACGACATTATAACGAGTCCTTGCACAGCAAGTAAATCCCTTCCCGGGTATTCAGTAATTGATAAGCTCATTAAAAGGCAATTTAAAATCGTACTTTCCAACGGCTAAGGATTATCTTGAGCTTTAAGTAGTTTTAGAAAGTTGGTAAACAAAATTCTTTGAAATGTTACATGCGGGCATAGGAGTTGTTGTTAGATCAAAGCATTTATTTTTAAATTTAATACCTATATTTAAGGGGTATGGGCAATTTGAATGCGGATTAGCAAGTATACAGGTCAGAATTTGCTTCAGCGAAGGCTTTATCTTGAAGTTAGTTACTACCTGGAGCTTTAGATAAGATTTTAAATATTTTTGTTAATTTGGTGAACGCATGATACTTATGTGTTTACGTAATTAACTTATATATTTCGGAGAGAGAAAAGGAATTCAAGGAATTGTAACGAATTATAATTTTTTGTTATGCATTTTTTGTTTGTTATGCGAAATGTATCGCAAAAGAACTTTGCCGTTTAACATTGGGAATGTAGGAGGACGAAGGATAAATATTGTTACTTTACCCGAGCATTGGGCATCTAATCAATCAATTATTTTAACTAACTATCATGCAGTTCCCCCGCAGGCATATGAGGAGAGAACAGACCGCCAAACAACTCGGTCTTGGCACACACTCCTTGCCTCATTCATGCCCAAACCATATAAGCGTCCCTTTCTTAATCTTACTCATCAGCCTATACATTATTACATCAGCCTTGCATTATTTACGGATCTCCACATTTCTCACACTATCATCCATGGTTTTACCACATATACGCCTCAGGTATGTAATTTCTACAGCCTTTATTTTTGTACTCGTAATTTGTTGCAAATACATGTTTACACCTATTTAACAAAAAAAATTGTTTAATATATTAGCAGTTCATTCTAAAGTGTGTCGGTTTAGGATCGAAATGTTGCAAGAAATGTGGTTAGCTAAGAACATCCCAACTTTCTCATTCTCATCTCATTCCCACTCCCTAGTTGCTCAAGCCTAGTAACATACTTACTATGTCCCCTTACACCTTTGCTTATGATCGATGTAGCTAAATATTATGTTTGAATATATTGTCGTTAAGGACATAAGGACGGTTTTTTTTACAGAATTTGAACAATTCGCCAAATTTCTAAGTTGATTTTTAAGTTCTGTGAAGGTTCTATCAAAGTTCTGTTACTATTTCTGTTTGTGAAGCAACTGGTCAGTAAAAACATATTAATACAACGAGAATAGAACCTTCACAGAACTTGAAATTCAACATTGAAATTTTATGAATTGTTCAAATTCTGAGAAAAAACCCTTCCTTAGTTTCATACAGAATTTGAACAACTCATCAAATTTTATTAATTCAAAGTATATATTGAAATTCATAGACAAGAGAAATTGTTAAAAATTCAACAAAAACTACATTTCCCAAAAAAACTTTGTTACGAAATTATTGGAAGGATCCAAATAAAATTCACAGAATTCGTTCGATCACTTCTAGTTATTCGTCCCCTAAATTTGGCAAAATTAATAGAGGGTGGCCAGGGAGGCAGCAGTAGCAATAGCTTTAGCAGAGGCAGTACTGAGTACAACGGCAGCAGGCACTGGCACTAGGTCAGAGCAGAGCATGAACCCCTCGACAAGCTGGTGATTTATGACCTCGGCTCAAATAGCTTAAGAATAGCTCAAATGTTCACCAATTGAATTGTAGGATTAGTTATCGAATGAGACGTGGTTACCTATTTGCCACTCGCATGTATCAGGAATAATATTTTTGTAATCGGTACTTAAAGTAGGTAATAACTTTATTCTTTGTTTTTTTGCATTGTCTATTGAATACGCCGATTGATAACCTACCTAGTTTTTAATGAAAAAAAATGTGTGGGTAAAGAAGAATTCATTTAAAAAAAATTCAACAAATTGCAACCTTTTGCTTTAGGTACTTCTGATACGCAAAATTAGATTAGACGCTTTTTGTTTTACGTATTTCTACCTATTTTATATCATCCATAATATTATTAAGGTTACGTGTAATACAAACTTGAATTACTTGGAGTGAATTCTAAGTAATGCGAAGTACCTAATGGAAAATAACGTGTTTATGATTTGAAAATTTAATCGCTTAGAAATATTTTAGATCCCTAATTAAATATTGTGAATAGAGCACTTCTTGACTTTTGTTACAATAGAACACTTCGTTTTTTTAAAAGCCTAGAAAAAAAATAATTGTTCGGCATAACTAACAAAGGTATGAAGATACTGGGTTTTATAATCAGAACCATCAGAGGTTATAAAATCGTGTATCTGTCGCTAGTACGCAGCTTGTTAGAATACAATTCAATAGTGTGGTCCCCATACTACCAGATTCATATAAAAAATATTGAATAATAATAATAATAATAATGATTGGATAATTTGTAGAGCGCCGTTTTTGTGAAAAATCACCTCAAGGGCGCTGTACAATTTATTTCCTAGGATCTACATTTGTTATTTAGAAGAGATACCAAAACATACTTACCTACCTGGCAAGTCAGTTCCAACAAACACACTTATATTAAAAAGTTTATGCTTATAAAAGATAGAACTGCACGCAGAGGACACTATATCAAAAAACACTGGTCGTCGCATGATCTTAAGTCTGCTATAGTTTTTATTTTAATTTAAATGTATTTTAACTGTCTTAAAAGCCTACAAATTGTTAGTTGTTATCATTTTTATTTATTTATTTTTAATTATTATTTTTATTTATTTTATTTTATTTTTAGTATTTTTTACATTTTGTTAATTTAAATTTAAATTGCCGTCAACTGTGAAAGTGGAGGTTTCTGAAATTATGGATACGACTGTCTGAAAAGGTGCGTTTTAAGTTTAGACCTAAATTCTGTCGAGTCTGCGATCATTCTCAAATCATGTGGCAGTCCATTCCAGGCTTTAGGTCCTGACACGGCAAAAGCACGCTCACCGAACTTAGTATCTGGTGTGCGCTTTGGTTCCTTCAACCTTCCGATAGCTGATGACGTTGCTGACCTAAGGGTTGACTGTCGGGAATTGGAATCTTCTGGAATACACAATTCTGATAAATAAGCCGTGAACGTGTGCAGCACAAATTTTTACGATTTATTAACTTCAAATTACACATACCTATTCAACACATAAACTATAAATTCTTTCTAAATACACTTAAAATACATTACCTAGAAAACAGAAGAAAAATAAATGACCTACCTTTTTTATTTAAGATTATTAACTCCAAAGTGACCTTGAGGTGATTTTTCACAAAAACGGCGCTCTACAAATTATCCAATAATAATAATTATTATTATTATTGTTGTGAACTCTTGCAATTCATAGATTTCAGAGTGGGTACTCGAGCAACTAGGCAAAATATATTATTCTTCAACAATAACTTTAGTACCAACTATCACATACATGCACCTATTTCTCGCTTTTACACACTTGGAAACAAATTCACCTCAAATGTCGACATATTTAATATAAGTTTGCCTGTGTTCAAGAGATACCTGAATGACATTTTTATGTAGCATATTTAAAGAGCGATTGCGTATATTTGTTGTTTTCTTGTAGATATGTTGTGAACTTGAACCTGAAAAAAATTGTAATTTTTGTGTTTATGTTTTAAAAATAAAACCTTCTGTTGTCACTGTATTATGCAGTAAATTATGTAAAATATGTAAAATGTAAAAGCCCATCAGCGCGTTTAAATTAATAAATAAATAGATAAATAAAATAAATAATGTTTTGCTTTAAAAATTTCACTTATAAAAATAGGCGACTCTACTTGCAGCCAGCGATGTGTCATGACTCATTTTATTAATAGCGGAAGTCACGGTACCAGCTCAATATTTTCGTACAATAACAAAAGTCGACTCAATTGAACGACAGCTCATTTGAGAGAATACGAGGAATGAGCAAACAGTGCAACCCACGATATGACTCGCCCAATACGGTTCACTCGATACGGCTCCCCCAATACGGCTCCCCGATATGACTCCCAGCTCCCCAGTGTGAGCGTATGAATGATCATAGAACTCCTGGTACGCCGCCTCTTACCACGACAAATATAAGATGCAAGGCAGTTAGTGACGGCCGGCATAGTCCAGTGGTAACGCATTGGACTGCCATTCCGAAGGTCGCGGGTTCGAACCCGGCGTGCGCAAATAAATTTTATTTGATTAATTTGTGTTATTTCACAATTAATTAATTAAAATAATATATAGTATATTTGCGGCACGTTCCAGAGTGGAAGATACTACCAGTATCGCCCTGGTGTAAGACCACCATTCAGAATTGAAACGTTGCTCCAAATGGCTTTAGCCGTGTTTAGTGACTAGATCTGAATAGCCAGGTACTTCCCCACCTTCCTCTTTCCCTTCCCCACTTACCTTCAGCCTCACAACATCCCCCAATTGGGGATGCCATAGTCGCACTGGCTCCAGACGGGAGCAGTTGGGACTCTTGTGAGGTATTCACTATAAAAAAAAAAAAAAAAGTAGGTGTAGGTACATATGTCCAAGTCCTGATGTTAGTATAATTTTGATTGCGATATTTTTTTAAAATATCTCTTGAAAAAAAAGTGTAACCGTTCAATTGAGCCGTCGTACGGTTTATCAGGAGTCGTAAAAATAAGGCTGATCAAAAATAGCTACCTAAATTGTGCGGCTCGTTCATGAACGTCTCATTGCCAATTGCAGCTGGCTACACGGAAAGACCAAGAAGTGTACAATATAATTCCTCTACAGTGATCTCGGTCTAAAGCATAATTGTGTCACAATTTTTAAAATTTACATTTTGAAACTTGGTCAAGGATGTATTATTTATACCTTACGAGAAGCTTTGGCCGCTCTTGGCTACCTAAAAGAAATAAACCTAAGTATAAGGATAATTTTTAGTACGATCTATAAAGACGGCAGCCGAAAAAAATGAGAAGAAAGCGGATTTTACAAGCATCTATACCCGATTGTAAAAGAGTACGGACATTTCTAGAAATTATCCCCGAAAGAATATTGTTTATAAGGGTAGGATTATAAAGTTTACAACCCCAAGCGGCACCCGAATACTCAAAGCTAGCGGGATAACTGATGGCACGTTTTGCCGTTTGTTTTCGTTGTTTATTGATACATACATAAGTCTACAATGTTATGAACAAACAGATGCAAGTTAAAAAGGCGATGTCTGGGAAAATTATTTGGAAACTCCACACAATAGAAGAGGAATATTTATTCTAAAAATTTTGCAGCATTTGCTACCATCTTGTTCGCCAAATTTAAAACAAATCCTACATTACAATAATATAATATTGTTTCTTCGTGTTGACGCTTATTAATAATAATATTTTGCAGATTTATGTATCGCCGTTTTTGTGAAAAAATAACCTCAAGGACGCTGTACAAAATATGTACGTATTATGTAAATAATATGACTGGCACGACTAAGGCTTATGACTCAGGAATGTAACTGGCTTACAACCAATATTATCAATAATCACTAGTGACATAAATCTAAGACGAGTAAGGTTTACGGCTTTGATTATGACTTAGGGTGGTTTGTTTCAACATTTGCTAGAATAAAAGTAAGCTAAGTTAAATTTCACCAAAATACATTTTTCAATCAATTTATCTCCCTGTTTTACGTAACTTTTAACTTTAGCTTTTACTCTACGAAAACCGATAGTTACTTCGCAATTTTGACACATTTGATAGTTTTGTTGCAGGTACAAAGGTACAGAATTGCACTTTCAACATTAGGTACTTAAGATTAATATTAGAGAATATGATGCCAGTGATGATGAATTCCTGTTACAGCGAAGAGCAAAAACATTTTGACTACCTACGCGTAAATAATATGCTATTTGGGATGATTCGGGATTTATGGAGCTACATCGTATGTCGAAAGATCTCTTGTCACTTAGCGATGGTGGGAGAGGTAGAAAAAGGCTTAAATGAATAAATTGTTTTTTTTAACCTGTGAACCATTTTTTACTCAACTTTTGTGACTGTATTATATTCCATTCCACAAAGCAATTAAAATAATGGGTTCAGGCATGTTGCAGTTGAAATCAGGGTTCCATGATAACTCAACATAGTGACTATTTAACACACATTTAAAAAGTGATATTAAGTCATTAGAACGATGAAAAAAAATTAATTTAAACCTAACCTAACCCAACCTAATCTAACCTACTTAACCCAGTTAGTAAATTTTTTGTTTTATCACTTTCCATGTCTTTATATAACTTTTTAAAGAAGTGAAGAATTATCATTTTGATGATTTATCCGGTCACCGAAATCAGCTTAGATGCAGTCCCAGACCTTAAGCTTTTGCTTGTTGCGAGTTATTGTTGAATACAATGAATATAAATGAGCACTACCGTCCGAGTATCTACATACTTTGTAAACAGTTCAGCTTAGTAATTTTTTTCTAAGAAAAATTGTTAAAAATCGCAATGTTTAATAAGACCCTGACAATTAAAAAGTAGAAGTACATATTTCTATTTGATATATTCAGCCATGATTGAGGATATTTTTTATTTCTAAGAACTTGGCGCGATACGAAAGTAAAAACTGCGGGATATTTAGACAGTAACGTTGCTGTCTGCCACAATAGATCAGGGATCAAATCGTCAGTGTGGTAGTTTTTAACATAATTTTGAGGAATATTCTGGTTTATAGACTGGCCACACTAATAACTATTACTTTAGCAAAATTATTCTTGAAACAGCGCCTGGTTTGAAACAGCCTTGTTACCTTAAATGAGAGGTAAAATTTAAATTTAGCTTTCTGTTACATATTTTCAACCGTTGCCTTAAGTTAGAGCATACTTTCTAAGCAACCAAGTTATCTCAGCGATATAATTGAAATTATCTAAAAATAATTCATTTGTACTATTTTGTACTGACTTTTAAAATTATCAGGTTTTTATATATAAATCTCAAAGAATCCATCCTGTTACGGTTCCCCTCTAGTTTCATCCATGTTCATACTCTTCAAGCACAAACCTTACAGTAACTGACTCAATTAATTGTGCGAATTCTTCCTTGGACATCCCCAACGTTTATTTCCAGATTCGTATTCCCACTTCGTTAATCGTTTATCTGATGAATGTGTTGAAAATAACTAAGTATCCCTTTCTTAAACATGTTCATTACGCTTAGATCGGCTATGAATTATTTCCGAATATTATCATAATTATACTAATACTAGTTCCCGGAGTTTTCCAATGTAGACAGTGACCTTCCTCTTGTTTTGACTGTCAGGTGTGCAAAATTTCATCTGTGGATTTTTATACTATGAAAACCAAATCCATGCCGCCGGCCACAGACATTCTTCCTCACACATATATAGGTATGGATAAGATATAAAGTTTTTGAGGTGTGTATATAGATTAAAAAAAATGTTCAGCTGCTGCTAAATAATATGTATAGATAATTATATTATGTATCACTGTAACTCTCCTAGTATTATTTGTCATTTTACTGAGCTTACGTATAATTTTATATTATTATTTGTTTGGTTTATTAATTGTACGTATCCTGTATTTAATTTCATTTTTACATGTATGTATGTAATTTGTAGATTTTGTCTGTAACTTAACTGAGTTTTTGTAACTGGGTAGTTCTCACGTAAGTAAGAACATCTGTAAAAACACAGTATAAATAAATAAATAAATATATATGTAACCCAATAACTCAAAACCTTTATATGTTATCCATCCAGTCCATCAGTTCCCTGTCCAAACATTAAAGAAACAATCCAACATTTTTGGTTAATGTCTGCACAGGTCCACCTACCTGCCCAATGTAATAATTTGTAGTGCGAACGTGCATCGGTTTGCTTTGAAGGTAAAATAGAAAGATTATATAAATCAGGTAAAATACTTAGAAATTCAGTTTACTTGGTAAACTATGTATACCATCTTAGGTAGCCAGGTTTGCATAAACTAAGGTGCCTTATTGATGAAGCCGATGTTCAATTCTAAATAACATTGTGTAGCTTTCAGGTAGACTAATTTGCATAAATTAGGTAAAAATTGGGATCGGTTCCTCATAAAATTTAATGGCAGGCATCACTTGAACTTGTGAGGGGTTGCTAAAAATCTTTTAAAATGACATTTCTTGTCAAATTCACCAACCCCTTCGCTTCACGAGAAATAGCCCTCGAATCGGCAATATCCTCCATGGCAGAGCGGTATGTAGCGGTAAGTAATTTTTTAAATTTGTTTTCTTTCGTTCCAGACTGGAAGATACTCCTAGGGTCGCTCTGGTGAGTGACTGCTATTCAGAATCTAAATGTTGCACGAAGCCATTTCATGCAAAGAATTACTAAATTTTCAATGTTTTCTCCCAAAAAAAACAGAAAAATGTACTTATTAAAAAAAAGCCGTGCCTAAAAAGGTATTGAATTCACTGTTAGGGATGATTACCTTAATTTCTTACATTCACACTAACAATCAGCTTTGTAAGAGTTTTATAAGAAATGTTATAAATACATAACTTGTACCCCGCCACGCGTTGCTGTGGCACAGTCTCTCTGGCAGATAGAGAAACAATAGCTCGTGTTGATTTTACGTCCTAAAAATGGCTAGTGTATTTCACGGGCGTCTCAGACTTCTTCCACCATTCACTACTGAATACCACAATGTTACTGTTCCGGCAGAGACATTGCGTTAGGTATTCCTCGTCCCAGACTTTTTCTACCTCTCAAACCACTATATAAACATCTTTGCACTAATAAGAAAAAACTTTGAAATTTTTAGCGATATCGGTGAAGAACTTTCGGAGATTTAATATTTTGAACCAACGAACATTTACATTATTATTTATATACCTAGATAGATATTAATTAAGTAGCTATTAGATATTGTTTAATTTTGTTGTAGGCTGATGAAAAATTTTCGTCACCTAACCACTGATGATTATGGTCCGATACACCCACCCCTTCGCCTTTTAAGAATATATAATACAGAGCATACTAAGTATACCAAACTTTTGGGGTGGAATTATGGAATGGAACAATTATTGTTCCAGCCCATAATGAGCCACGGAGTGCACAAAGTAATGCCGTGTCGCGTGCTACGCTCCATACGCGATCCCGCCTGTCATATATCTTCAAAACTCTTCTTTCTTTTCTCGCCCATTGTCTCGCCATTTCCCTTTCGCTGTAAATTGTAAAGCCATAAACGCAAAACAGGACGTACACCATTGTCCGAGTATTTTATTACCGCGACGAAAAACTCGGCTGTAAATCAGGACATTGTTTTCCATCTCGGAGTAAGAGTAACTGTTCTAAGTAAATTCCAAATCTGTAACAATACTAGGCGATAATATGGGTGTCTGTACTGCAAACATCGGTTCTCTGGGGAGGCTGGACAATAGGGGAGAGCAATTAGTAGGGACCAGTGTTTGGGAAACAAATGCCCCATAAATACACAAGACGTGAATCATTGACGAGACGACGTGTTCGATAATTCTGCATTGTTTTCGTTGAAAGAGACGTTTTTGCGTAAGCGAAGCTTATCAGAGGAGAGGAAAAATATTCCTTTGCACTTTCCGCCATTCTTTGGTTATGTCATTATTGTAAAATTCAACAGTCCTGGATTGAAGTCTGCTAGGACCGTTTCAAATCCCCTCTGAAAGCATCCTGAAGAAACATGGTAAGTAAAGATAGTGTGGACACAGTAAATTGATTACACTAGTCATGCACTTGTGTTAAAGAAGTCTTAAAGCTAATAAATCCTTCCTCCCCAGTAAAAAGCTGAACAGATTTCAGTCCAATGCAAATGTGTTCAAATTCAATTAAATTAAAAACAAATAAAAAAAAATTAGGTTCATAAGTTTTCAATTCATTCATGACTCATGAGACTGGATTCTCAGTTTTGCGATGAAATTTAATTTAAAAAAAAATCTGAATCAATTAACAAATAATTTTTTGCGTTTTTGAGGTGAATTTTCACTGAAACAGATTAATTATTTCTGAACATAAATAATAAAATGTGCATGGTGATTGGGGGTTCTATCAAGAGTCTGACCTAAAAATAAGAAGCTAAATATTTAATTTCATCATCTCACCCATCAGAAAAAGAAAAAAAAAATTGAGAAGAATCTACTGTCGCCAACCATACTATTTAATTGAAGCTTCCAAAGGGAATATAGTTTTTTATTTGAAGACAAATAATGCTAAAAATATTTTCGTTCGAATCCGAAAATATCTTTTGGTTTGTGGTTCTGTTAATTTAGCCGCATATTTTTAAACTATGTGTCTGCTTCAAAAATTTGACAAGAGACTTGTAAAATATAAAACTGTTCTATAGCTGGCCGTTTTTAAAGTACCGCAAAAACATCTTCAATACCATCAAAATTGAAACTGAAATACGTGAAATAGTAAAAATGTTCAACTACCTGGAACAAAAATTTATATTTCTTCATACTTTTACATGAAGTATCTCACAGCTTTACAGACGATTTTCATTGAACAACTGAAAGGATTTCAGCTACAGTACTTTTACAAGGGGAGTTGTAAAACGATTTGAGGCATCGTAAATTTTACTGTAAACATATTTTCGAAAAGTTTTTGAATAGGGATGAAAAAGTGAAATATTGACGTAATCTTAAGATTTCACGGATCCTAATTTCAATGATTGGTTAGATATTCTAAACCTTATTTACCAGCGCCCTAGAGGTGATTTTTCACGAAAACGGCGCTATATAAATCATCCAAATATTATTTTGATTTAAAACTAATTTTTATTTTTAATTTTTTTTTTTTTTTTAACAATATAATCATAATAATTGTTAATACTATTGTTAGTTGTATGTTTTTACATTTGTAAATATATAAGTCATTGATAGTAGTTATAGGCCTTAGTCGTAAGTCACTAGATATAAGTCTTAGATGTTAGTAGTCAGTAGTTCTAGTATTAATTATTTAATAGATACATTTGTACAGCGCCCTTGAGGTGAATTTTCACGAAAACGACGCTATATAAATTAGCCAAATATTATTATTATTAATAATAATAATTATTTTTTTTGTAACAAATAGAGACAGTGGATATATTATTATTACTAAATACGCCTTCACACTACGTAATACTATGCTACAATCTTTAACAAATCTACAGTATATTTATATATGTGTAATAAGATCAAAAGTTACGACTTTTTTAAGGCTACCTTCGATAAGATTGATAGAAAAGCACAAAGCGAAGAACGAAACTTGAAAAGTTGTCATTGTTCCCTCAACATTTCAAAATATATTTTTTTTACCTAGAAAATCGGTAGCTTTGTTCTTTTTCAAATGATTGCGAAACGTTTCCAAAAGAAAGAAATCATCTTATTTTAGCACTGCTACAAAAACCCTGTTCATAAGAATCAACACGCAAGCTTTTAACCGCAAATTAGAAAAACCTCACCATACGAATTCTAAATGTCCACAACGATATAATTTGTATAGGAGTGGGTGTTTGAGCATGGATGCGTTTGACTTGTACCATTCTCTATTTTCGTTCTTAGGAATCATTAATATTCTTCATATGAGCTTTTGTTTGCAAGGGGCAGGTGCGAGCAGACTGAACGTCAAAGAAGTCCTGACAATTCAAGTTGATACAGGCACTTGAAGGAAAAGTTAAAGCTTTTGATAGTAAAATCAATTATAAATCATTCTATAGCTGTCCCTTTTGAATTACTGCTAAACATAGTCATGTTTTTAAATATGTGAAAAGAGTATTATTGCAAAGAAAAGTTTTTAGTCGAATGCGTAATGGTGAACGTGAAAAGTTTTTGTCACTGCATCGGGAAAAAAAGCTTCAGGGCAAAAATGTTACGTGATTGAAAGGATCCAACCATTAATAATGTTATTCTATTATTTAATCATTAATAATATATGCAATATTTTAAGGTTATACCTATGTATTGGTTTGTCCAGACCATAATTACTAAAACTTACTAATTATTACGCCGTTTCCCCGCAGGGATAGGCACATAGGACGGACCGCCAATCAGCCCGATCTAGGTACATAATCCTTGCTTCATTCACACTCATACATACTTTTCTGTTAATCCGACTCTTTCCATGCTCCGTCTCAAGTAAATGGTTCGCTTAATCGTGATCATGACTTACTTGGGTTTCCCCGACTGCGTCCATCATTCAGATTCGCGTCATGTATTCTACTTACACCCCTTTCTTCTACATGCTCAGACCATCTAAGTGTCCCATTTTTAATCTTACTCATTACGCTTACATAAGCCTGCATTCTTCGCGAATCTCCTCATTTCTCATATGATCATCAAACCAAATCTCATTACTGCGGCATTCAGTCTACTTTCGTCCTTCCTCTGCCAGTACCATGCCATACTGCCATTCATCAGGGTAGGTGCCAGCACTCCATTGTGGAGTACTAGCTTCGCTTTTTCATTAGCATTAACATTTTTTTTGTTAGCGCCAACCGCGTTCTGTCCTCCAATAATGGAGTTTCCTGCATTTACCTTTCTTTCAATATCTATATGAGCCATTCTGTCTCTCGTAAACGTACTTTACAAATACACGAACTCATCCACGTGTACAAGTATTCATCATTCACAACTATATTGCACACTGTTTTCGTACTTTTTTTTAAATACCACGACATAAGAATTCCTTCTTAACTCATTCTTCATACAAACTTCGTTCATCCTAGACACGAGAGACTGTAGATTTTCCATATTATTAACATATTATTCAATATCGACATCTTCAATTGCGAATTTACTAAATATAAAATGACCTTAAAAGAGTATTTCACTGATGTTTCTTGAATTGATGTTTCTGATGTTTATGTTTCTAGTATTTATATATTTATAATCCTGTTATGGTATGATTTATATGCACAACATTGTCTTCTTATGGTTATGGTCATGATATAATTTATATGCACAATATTGTTTGTATTCTTATGGTTACCAATGCATCGATAATCTTTTATTTTATATAAATTTTAGTTTTTTTTTTTTTTCCCCTTTATTTTTGTTGTATTATTTTGTTCTATTATTTTATACAATTCTTTTATTTTATATAATTATAACTTCACATTTCTCATAAATTTAATTATTTCTTCTAATGCTGTCTTACGTAAAGTCACAAGGAGGAAATCCGTAATTGGTTTATTTTGGCTATTTTACTTATGTACAATCTGTAAAAATGTAAACTGTTGATTTCCCAAAAAATGAATAAATAAATAAATAAATAAATAATGTTAGAAGTCAGCACCGCGTCATCAGCATACAAAAGGTACATTCTTTCAGATTACTCATTTTCGCGCCCAATCCCACCTTTTGCAATTCTTGTTTACATTTTCGATGAATACAATGAATATCCACCGTAGTCATTACGCAGCCTTGTTTAACACCTTTTGCGATGTCACACCACCTCGTAAATTCAGAATTATTTTCTTAATATGTAGTTTTCATCTTATTGAAATTTAATCACTGACTATTATAAATTAAGTATGAGAGAGATGTGTGAGGTGAATGCGCATTGTTCAAGAAGATGTGATTTTTTTTATGTAAACGGCACTACACAAATATCTTAAGGGTACGTATACATTTGCAAACCGAAACGCTAACCGTACCACGAATTACGGAAAAGGAACGAATCAACTGCATGCAGCGTTTCGCGCCATTTGAGGTTGCTTCGTTTCTTTCCCATAAGTTGAGGTTCAGTTCCTCAGTTCGGCTCGCGGATGTATTCGTAGCATAATATTATTATTATTATTCACGTACAAGTGAATTGAGTGAGATTTAAAAGTTTTTGATTCATTTTTTTTAGCAGGTACAACATCGCAAGATGATTAAGAAAATATTTATAAAATGTTTATTATAATGACACTGCACATTTTTTCATGAATAAATCAAAAAAGGCGGTTGGAGGCAGGAAATCCAACCTTATCGTCTTCTTCATAAAGAGTGTTATTGTTAGCAACCTGATTTCAAATGTTGCGCCGGAAAATTTTATTTCCTATATTATATATTTTTTAAATACAATACGAGTATATCTTTTATACTATTGAAGAAATTAAACTTGGTAGGGTAGAGTAAGCACAAATGAAATTATTGAAAGTCCCGGCAATTTTTTAAACCATTTGTTTTACAAAAACCTATATTTTAGACAAGGTGTCTCTACCTATAACCTCTATACATTCTGGCGTGACGACGAAGTACAGAATAGTTTGTCATCAACCGTATTCAGATAGTTTTTCGCTGCTCCCGTGAGCGAATTTAGATACAGATTTGAACGACTGGCTTGATAATACAAGTTGTGGCGACATCCCCGAGTGTGAGACCAAGGCACAAATAAGTTGATTTATGCCAAAATATCACTGTTCCATACGTTGCCGTTGATTAAATTAATATATATATATAAAATCAATACAAACGTTTCTAGTGGATAGTAGTTAGTTTTCATCAAAAATACTAATTTCCGTCGTCTGTGCGTTCTGCGTAACTCTGGTTTAATAATCTCAATTTTGGTTTTGAATTTAAGTATCATTTTCAAAAATGGAACTGATTGTATGAAAATTTTAAGCGAACGATTAAGTATAAATAATACATGTTACATTATATTTTTTTCAGAACATTACTACAATTGTCGTTTACAAAATTGGAACTGATTTTTGGGAAATCTGATTATCTCATGATTTTTCACGTATGATATGGATAACTGAATAATTTTTTCCCGAAAGAGAAATGTACATTAATAATATAATATCTGTAGCAAACAAACAACCTTATTTTTAACGCTACCTCTTGACGTTAGCTCGGTGCAACTATTGAAAGGGTTTTTCTCTAGCGAACTCGATATTAGAGTTTCCGTTTGAAATTTTAGACAGTTGAGACAGCGGAAGGGGTGGAGGCTGTGTTCCAAGTACCCAAGTACCACCTACCTAACTACCCACCCTTACACAATAACACCACTGGCAGGTTTCTCCGCTGCTCCCCAGTCCCCTCTTCAGGATTCAGGCTCACAGGGGGTGGTGTCGAGGGGTGCTGACAGAAAGTGCCTTCTAGACACTGTATTGTGTAAGGTATATTAGGTGTTGGAACTTGGAACACATTACATTATTAGGAATTGTGTTTTCAGTAGAATTAAGCACCTGCATTATAGGTGAATTTTTTTACGAAAGATGTTATAAAAATCCAAAATACTCCAAACATTTTGCAAGAAGTAAATTATGTAGACAATATTACTGCTTCAATTTTTCTGTACGGGTAAATGCAGATTTGAAAAAAAAACTGAACACCGCACAAGGGTCCCAACATCTTCCAACCATTACCTTCCAAGCCAGTGAAATTATGGTATCCCCAATCGGGGGATGTCGTGAGCAGGGTTGCCAATGCATAGTTATGTTCCCACAACCGATGTTCAAATTCTCAACAAGTTCCTTTACCTCCAAAATTAAACAAAATTATTTTGAAAAAAGCAGTTTTTTTTAATTATTTAGTCATTATAGGATTTTCTCTATCGTTCAGGCTCAAAAACTAAAATTCGTTTGAAAATTTACTGCGAGGGAAAACTAAATTATTAAAACACTTTTTCATTTCACTTTTGAGTGAATTATTGTAAGATAAAGTTGGTTATTTGACATTTAAAAGTTAAAAATATTACGTTGTGTCCAGTTTTTTAAAATTGATATTATAAAATTTATTTATTATTTTTGTGTTGAGCCTTTCGGGCCTCTGGTTAATTCTGTCAGAAGATCGGAGTGTTGCCGTTTTGCAATAAAATCCAAATAATTGTAATATTTTTGTAATTAACTTATCCGAAAACTAAAAGGTGTTTTTGAAAGGTGATGAAAAACGCTTTCAAATTTTATTATTAGAAATAAACAAATATTATTTTTTTTTAAATCAAACATAAAATGTTTTAAAAATTGCTCAACTTACGTTGAATCGTCTAAATACTGAACTAAAATTACTGGAAACAAAGAAACACACTTTCCATAAGAAAAAAATTTGAAAACATCATTTCACTTATATTTTTGTCGTTTCATACGAAAATAATTCATTTAAAAATTCACGAAGTTTCCTGAATAACATTCTTATTCCTCTGTGGTTATCTTCTATATTTGAATAAGAATTTAACAAGTTTAGATCTTATTTCTCACAATGACAGTAAGGGACACACAATGATTTTTATGAGACCACACGAGTTGTTCCCGAAAGCGAACAAATAAAGAAAAACAAATGAACAGTTAAATAGCAAAACTCTCTGTAACTTGCAGTTATTTAAGTTTTATTATTATAACACCTGTTTCGGCATTTAATCGTTAATCCACGTTGAGAATGTTTATTTATTTGATTTTCTTTACACATACCGCCATATATCTGATGACCTTTCACCTAATTTTATTTGTACTATTTGCACTAAGTAATTTATTAATATTGGCGATTTATTAATTTGAAAATAGAAGATTTATGTTATTTTTAATGTAATCTTTTATATATTTTATTATATTATGTTATTTATTGACTTCATTTTTGGCAACCCTATCACGAGATAGTTAGACAATTAAGAAGACAGGGACACCCTATTCGCTGTCAATGGAAAGAACATCTTCTGTCTATTAGGCAGACGAGAGCTGTCGACTGAATGATAGTGACATAAACGCCGGTATTAGTGCTTATATTGTTAAAAAAATACCCAAACTATGTTTGCTTAGCGTGATAATTAAACTGAATAAACATCAACGTAGATTGTGTGTATGTTGAAGTGTTTGAAACTACACAATATAATGACTTTGGAAGGTAATAAATAGCAGAAGCCAAGTTTTTTTAATAGATATTATTTTGTACATTGTTATGTTTCAGATATCATAAAAATGAGTTTTTTAGACAGCACAAGTGAAGTGAAATAAAATATTAACTTAAACAGTAAATTTGATAATTCAATTTTTTTTAAATCTCATACCTGTATACAACTTTAAAGTCCTACTATGTTGATAGGAAAATTTTATTGTCCAAGACAGTTTGATGTTAAAGTTTTAAAATAATTTTAGAAAGAAATTCGTATCAGTTCCATTGATTTATTTATCCGAATCCGAGTGGATGGAGTTTTTAGTTGGCAGTAAAATGTAAGCAGAAATCACCCACAGATCACTGAAAAAAGAATATTCGATGAGGTAGGTGTAAGCTTTTTTAATACAAAACACAACCATAACTCTTTGATTAAACTCATCCAAGAAACAGCCAGAAAACTTGAGGTATGGCCTATTTGCTTGTCGATATTCGATACAAAAGTAATTTTCTGGCGAACTAATAAAGCTGTGTGGAGAATGTCATAAGGGAGGAACATTACTCAATGTTCTGCCTTTTCAATGAACCAAGTGAAAAGGGGTCTCGCTCCCATTTCTCCCCCAGGCCAGGTATTGTTTGAGCGACATACGCTCACTCTGTAATACTACAACATTTTAGAAATGCAGACAATTTAATAATAATAATAATGAGATAATTTGTATAGTGCCGTTTTTATTAAAATCAGATACAGAAAACATACTTACCTACCTGGATGTCAATTCAGATAAACATTATATTATTAGGATATTTAAGCTTGGAGAAGATACGACTTTGCACGCAGGTGACACTTAATTAAACAGATTATTTATGGGTAACTAGGTACATATTTTGTTAAAAAAAGTCATTTTTTGTGAGGTGCCTAACAATGCAATTAACGCTTCAAGGCAATCACAAAGCAATGAAATATATTTATTTATAAGACAGCATTTTATTACAGTCATGTTCGTTTTAAGGTAATGAAAACATTTATTATATAATATGTAGTAGCAGAGCACCATGGTCGAGTTTTTTTTCATTTACAGCTTAGATCTTATATTGAATCTTGTAATACGTTTGCAAAAGTTTTATTTATCCCCGGTTTTGAGGGTCTACTTGTCTCAAGCGAGGATAGAACCCCACGTTTATCTGTCCTGCCTTAAATTTCTTGCTTTAATTTCATGAACACATTTTTATTTATTTAGTTGAAATCTTGTATTATTTCAACTTGGTCGGTCCGTCTACCACGACGTCGAAAAATGAACATCACGCGACCTATATCTTTCTCCGTTCGTTTTACGGTGATACTTGAGTCCCTGCATTCCGAATTCCTACCGATTTATAAAATATTTCTCTTGAACACTAAAGACGGGTTGTTTCACAGAATTTGAAAAATTCATCAAATTTCAAAGATCATTTTCAAGTTCTCTGAAGGCTCTATTCAAGTTCTGTTGTTACATCACTATTGGCCAGTTGTTTCACAAAACTGAAATAATTACAAAACTTTTACAGAACTTGAAAATCAACATTGAAATTTGATGAATTGTTCAAATTCCGTGAAACAACCCGTCCTAAGTTTTACTCTTCTTGTACGGGACGTGTTTGCCAGCACAAGAAAAGACTGTAAATAATAAGCACCGGCACACATCAGTCCTCAACCTGGGTAATGATTTAAGTAAAACACCGTGAGGTGTTCTATCCAAACCATCCTAAAAGAAAGACGATTCGAATCAAAATTCACATTTTAATTGCAAGTATTGTACTGTTATACAGAACGTACAAAGGGGTGTATCTTATAGGTACTTCCTATTTTTTACAGCCAACCAAATTCACAAGAAATAGTTATATGTATTTCAATACAACTGTGATTTAAGACACAGATAGAAAACTGATACAATCGGAATCCTTTCAGCGATAATTTCAGATTGGAGCACATTGTGCATCATCGCACCATACGATACAGCAAATGGCGTAGGTGACTGCTGGAGCAGTGGCCAGTTCAATTGGTAGCCAGCAGGAATCGGCCAGCCTCTAGGCTTCAGCATCAATGGCTAATTCAGTCGGTAGCTAGGAAGAATTGGCCCTCCTCTAGATTGTCAGCATCAATGGCTAATTCAGCCGGTAGCCATGAAGAATTGGCCAGCCTATAGGTTTTCAGCATCAATAGCTAATTCAGTTGGTAGCCAGGAAGAATTGGCCAGCTTCTAGGTTTTCAGCATCAATGGTTAATTCAGTTGGTAGCCTGGAAGAATTGGCCGGCTTCTAGGTTTTCAGCATCAATAGCTAATTCAGTCGGTAGCCAGGAAGAATTGGCCGGCCTCTAGGTTTTCAGCATCAATGGCTAATTTAGTTGGTAGCCAGGAAAAATTGGCCGGCTTTTAGGTTTTCAGCATCAATGGCTAATTCAGTTGGTAGCCAGGAAGAGTTGGCCGGCCTCTAGGTTTTCAGCATCAATGGCTAATTCAGTTGTTTTAACTGGGTATTTATAATTTCGCCAACAAGCGTTCTTGTGACATCAATAACAACAAACAAAAAACTCTTTTTTTTTTTTTTGGTTTAAGGCATTTCACCCTGAAAAGAGTGTTTTTTTTATATTAACTCCACACAGGAGGCCCTGAAGAAAATAATTTCCCTCAGGGCCTATGTCATCTTTGAGGATGCTGTGTGGAGGGTCTTTTTGTGGAGAGGAAGGAGTGAACATGGGTCTTGAAGAGTCCCATGTTGTAGGAGGGAGGAAACACAGAGGCCGGCAGTTCGTTCCACAGCCGAGCTGTTGAACTTAAGAACGAATCGTAGAAGCGACCCGTTCTCATGTGACAAGTGTCAACTGTGTACAAATGTTGGGCACGCGTTTGGCGTGTATCCCGACTACGCACCGGTGCCGAAGGGATCAATGACGCTAGTTCCTCAGAGCATCTTCCATTGTAATACCGATAGAACAAGGACAGCATACCTACCTGACGCCTGTGCTCTAAAGATTGCAGTCCGTTTGTTAAGATTGGGGAATCTATCAAACGGACCGCCCGTTTTTGCACAGAGTCAAGGGTTTTTTTCAGGTATTTAGGGGCTCCGGACCAGAGATGGCTGCCAAATTCGACAGTAGGGCGCACGTGCGATTTGTACAGGGTCAGCAGTTGTGTATTATTAAAGTATCTGCGGGCCCTGTACAGTACCCCCAGCTTCTGAGAGGCCAACTTTACTCTGGCTTCGATGGAGCCCCCGTACCTGAGCTGGTCACTTATAGTTATACCAAGCATATCAATGGAAGGCCTGTTCGGAAGATTGCTTTCGTTGAAGGAGACTAGATTATCATTTGGATCCCTTTTAGACGTAATCAGACAGGATTGGGTCTTTGAAACATTAAATTCGACGAGATTATTTTTACCCCAGGAGGAAATACTCTCGAGATAACCGTTCATTCTCTGCTTCAAAGCCCTCCGAGCCGTTGGAGTTTGTGTGCCCTTTGGGGGCTTGTCAAACAAAAAGCAATCATGAACTGTACTGTCATCCGCGTAACAATGAATCGGTGCACATGTCAAAAGGTCATTGATGTGCAACAAAAACAAAGTCGGAGACAGAACCGATCCCTGTGGGACGCCAGCATTTATGGAGTGCGAGGAAGAGGTGAAACCGTCAGCAACCGCCTGAATCGACCTATCCCTCAAAAAGTCAGCAATCCACGTACACAGGGATGCGGGAAGTCCGTAAGAATGCAATTTGTTGACAAGTCCTCGGTGCCAGACCCGGTCAAAGGCCTTGGATATGTCTAGTGCGACCGTTTGGGTCTCACCGTGACGTTCCAGGCACCGCCCCCAAACATGCGTAACATACGCGAGAAGATCACCGCACGAGCGGTTCCGCCGGAATCCGTATTGACGGTCGTTGATAATTTTGTTCTTCTCGAGGTATGTGAGCATGTATACTGTTCTAAAGGCAGGTGTTTGTATGAGTCAGTGTCAGGTGTTCAATATTCTTTTTTTCCGGCTTGAATCGCCTAGTATTCGAATATTTTGATACATTTTTTCAAATGGCAAATTTTATAATATTTAATGCAATAATATCATGTTTTCATGTTCGATACACTTCTGATAATCTGACTGTTGACCTGATCCGACTTAAGTAGTTAATTCAGTTGATCGTGCCATGTCTTTCTTGGGCGTCACCGACATCTTCTACCATTCATAGACAATTATTTCATCGTTCATCCGGTAAACATGCCCAAACCATTTATAGATATAAAAAAATCGCAAAGAATGCTGCGAAAATTATAAAAAACGCATCTGGTTCTGTTATTTAACATGTTATAGATGTAAAAATATGTTAACCATGTATGATCGTGTGAGGAATGTGGATATCCGCAAAGAGTGCAAGGCTGATGTAAGCGTAATGAGTAAGATCAAGAAAGGGACGCTTAGATGGTTTGGGCATGTAGAGCGAATGAGCGAAGAAAGGAGTGTAAGGAGAATATACGATGCAAATGTGAATGGTAGCAGAAGTCGGGGACGCCTGAGGAAGACATGGCACGACCAAGTGAATCAGATATTTGAGTCGGGCCATGTCAAGAGTCAGAACAATAGAAGAGTATGTATGAGACGATGTATGAATGTGAATGAGGCAAGGAATGTATGCCAAGACCGAGTTGTTTGGCGGTCCGTCCTCTCTGCCTACCCCTGCGGGGAAACGGCGTGATGGTTAGTTAGTTAGTTAGATGTAAAAAAAAATACAGAGTGTCTTCAAATGCTACTCAATACATTTATAGAGAATTTTTTTAAATATTTTTAATAACTCCTGCTTTAGAAAAAATATTTTCTCTTACACCTATTAATTGTAATAGTTATTTTTTAAAATATTAACGCGCTGCCTTTAACATTCGCATTTTCACATCTCCCTTTGAAACTATATCTTCTTATTTTGGAACACTTACTACTAAGCTCCAATTTTACCCTTTAAAGCTTACATCTATCTACCTTGCATTTTTAGTGGATCTCCACATTTTTCAAACGTTAATATATTATTTTACTACACATTCGCCTAGAGGATCTCATTTCTTCGGCATTCAGTATACTTTAATCTTTCCTCTGCCAGTTGTCTCACTGCCATTTACCATTTATTTTTTCATCATTAGATGCATTTTACTGAAATAATAGGAAGCTGTACCTGGTTATATAATATCCCAAGTAGATTTGTATATCTTGGGTGGTCGTCTAACTCAGATTCACCCCATCCAAGACAATGCTCCACGAATACGAATGCAGAGATACAACAATAATAATTATATTTCTTGCAATATGTATTTTATTAAACGTTAAATAAATACATTATGAGAGAGGATGTCACGCTGTCTGCCTCCACTTTCATGTACCGTCATAAATAAATCAATTTGGACGTTATGTGTATTTGTGAAACGGCACGGTGAACCTAAATGGCCCATGGCCGCTATGGCGGCTTACTAAAAAGATGCGACTATCTTGGAAAACACATGTTTCGGTATATTTTGGATACAATTAAAGTGTTAAACAAACAAAGAAAATATTTATTATACTCTCATAAATTAGTTTGATTATTTTGGTGGAGTAATAACTGAATTGCGTTATGTTCTCACAAGAAAAATAATTATTATATCTTTTGTTAATTTGTAACTTTTCTAGAAATAAATACAGTATTTGGTTCAATATTTCAGAAAGATCAAAAGGGGTCCGTGTAATAAATAATAATAATTTTGTTTGTTTAATATTTTAGTTCATAATAAATCAAAGTTTTCCTATTTTTCTCACCTTAATAATTTCAAAACATATTATTTCAACAAGAACACGCAAAGAAAGAACAATAAATAATATTTATGGTTTTTTTTTAGCAACGTAAATCAAAATTAACCAATATTTTGTCATATTTATGTCACTTGATGTAAAAAAAAAACTTCAAAAAAGCTATTCATTCAATTGTTTTAAATTGTCTTTATTACTTGTTCGTTTCCTTATTACCTATTATAAACAGTGGACAAATAATATTAAAATCAACGAATACAAATTTCAACACAAAAACTCAACACAATGGCAATTCAACACACCTTTAAAAAGTTATATAATAAACTTAAAAGTTATGTACCAATTTTATAGAACCTAAAAACAAAGGAGTAACTGCGAAATCTAGGCGAATTCGTTGGTTTTAAACTGGAGTAAGCAGTTCATATGTTTACATATTAATATTTTGAGGAATGTTATTAATTAAATTAAATACGGTTAACATGTAAAACCAATCGCTCGACCAATTGAGAGACATATAGATAGAACCTTTAATCCTTTCAAAATCAGTGTAAAATATTGTCCCCGTGTGGAATGTAGAAAGGGGGGTGTGGCGGCTGTCGATGTCGCCCGAATCCTTCCGACCGCGAACGAAATGAACGATCTGCCGTTGCCTCCCGCAGAACCACCGCTCGGAACATTTGGGTTACCGGCACGCCAACTTTAGTTTTTTAACATTAAAATGCCAATTTACACGACTATTGGGCGTATGGCACAGTGAAATCAATAACTTTACAATGTCGGATCGATAGGGGTAACAACGGATGATTTTATACCGATCCATAAAACCCTACGATATTGACGAAATCCGTCATCTATGGTCAGTTTACGATGTTCGCGAGCATGGTAAAAATATCATTCTGACAGTCAGTAGACAAAAGCCGCTGCTTTTCGCCGCTCCCAGATGTCGGATAAGCTGTCAAAATGCGCGACTGACTTCGAACGCCAATGTGGAGTCTATCACTTCATTTATATCACTATTCAAAGGTATACCTGAATTGTCATCGTGTTGAGTTGTCCGGTTACCGTTTTTTTCACATCTTCATCGCGATAGTGCAGCAAGGATTGTAATGTACATGCTGAAGAAATAATTATGGACACTAACAAAATTAATAGCTCAGCTGATACATTCGTGTGTCTGTCTAACACATAGTTATCTCTTACCTATGTGAATTGATATACTATATCTCTATGCCTATATGCTACTAAAAATTGAATAGAAAATCAATGCACTTTAGTGTTAATTGTTCATGAAATATTTTAGACTTGACATGTTAGGAGGAGAGATATTCTTAATTATTTAAAATTAAAAACATCTATTTGAATTAAGATTTTGTTTTCGTAAATGAATTAATGCAAATCTCTGAAGTGGAAATTAACCCACTTTTCGACTTATCATTAATAGTATTAAAAGTAAAAACTCTGTAGGTAGACTCGTTATCGATGACAAGGCATCCTGTCAATAACATATGAGCATTTCTCCGAAATTGGACGACATTACAGCAGTTAATATGCGAAATAAATGTCTGTCCTACCCAGTCGGTATTTGACTCAATCCTCGTAAATTCTTAGTCAAATCAAATTATATAAAAGTCAGATTACACATCTGCCCTGATGATGGACACTGCAATGTTGTCCGAAACGTTGACTAAAGAAGGAGGTGGCGCAACACGGCATAATACCCCAAAAACAAATCACTAAAAAATTCTAAAAGACATTTAAAAATAGATGTGTTATTGAAAAAAAAACAATTTTTTTACAGGGTGATTTTATATATTTAAATACATCTCTTAATAAAAAGGCGAAAATATAATGTAGTTAAAAAAAAGTTTTTGACGGGATGATTTATTACAAATGAAAATTTCATCTCATCAATCATAAAAATTATATGAATCATCGATTTTCGCATGAAAATATCTAGAAAATGTAATTTTTTTACAATAGTTGGAGTATAATATTTTCAAGAATTATCTATTCATAAAATGAGGTAGGTACCGTCATGTGTGTCTTACATTGATATTAAAAAAATATATTTTCTAGTCAAAGAAATAAATCGTCATTTTAATGTTCCGTATAGGTGTGCCTATTACAGTTAAAACACTGAAAAAATAATAAGAAGCATCTTATTTATAATGGGCTTGAGGTATGCCCTGGCCGAGTATCACCGTTTCATATCCGGCTTGGCAGACTACCAAATAATATCCTAGTCATTTCATGCAAACAGTGCCGGAATAAGGAGATCGAGGCCCTATAAGCAAAACATAATTTAATGGTCAGCATAATATTGAGGTTTTGGTCAGCTTTAAAACAATGTAATAACAATCTTGTATGCGTATTTTTATATAATATATCTTACAACTGACAGTAGGGGCAGTATACATAACAATATGCTTTTGTATAAGTAAATAAGTATATTAGTTGTAAATCTCTGGTTTAAGCCATCGTTATTGTCAAAGTCAAATTATAGCAGTATTGTGTAAATACCCATACCCACTCGGTCATAAAAATATGTATATTTTTATGTCACTAGTTATGAGTCTTAGTTGTAAGTCACTTAAGCCACTAATAATATAGGTTATTTGTCTAAGTGATAATGAATAGGTTAAATGTATAAATTAAGTTGTTAAGCGTCGTTAAGGTGATTTTCTCATGAACACGGCGCTATACAAATGATCCAATCATTATCATTATTATTGTTGAGCCTGATATTTTTTCACTGGAGACAAAATCGTATCATGATGTCTAGCTGATTGAAGCACTGAGATCTAGAGAAAATATATCACGTCACCAAATATTCTCGCATGACATTAATTTTCAAATAGGATCGTTGTTTTTTAACGCATTCCAAAAATAAACAATGTCTTGGAAAGCTGATGAAATACTGTTTCAAATTTATAAACAAACAGTTTATTATATATTACAAACGAAGAAATATACATATGTAAAGTTTTACAAATATTGAACTTTATTTACCATTTTACATGTTAACTTTTATAACATGTTATAAAGGTTAGCGTTACTTCACTTTTTTTCGTTATAAAAAAAATAAACAAACCTTGACCAGGTAAACTGTTCGGTGGTTTTCTGTTTTATATAATTATTTCAAATTTTACAGGCCGTCTATGGTAAACTTTTGATTTTTTCTCTTTCTAAATCTGTTTTATATTATACGTCTGATCATAATAGTAAAGGAAATTTAACGAGATTTATGAGGATGTGTCATTTGGTGATAGATATAGCACCACGTGACCCTAGTGGTTTAGATGTTTTTCCTTGCTCACTCAATATTTACATGGCAAACCATTTAATTACTTCTCCAACAATATACTCGTACATACCCCGTACGTCTGATAAATTACCAGAATCAAGGCGCTAATTCGAGGTGGGATTTGGCCTCCTACAAAAATGCTCTCCATTGGGCTGTATCTATTTTTGTGAAACATATCGGTAAAATAATATTTTTTTCAATTACCAGTTGTTCTTTTTGCAAAAATCTCTATGTTTTTCGTTTTGTTGTTAAAGCCGTGGACTTTTAAAAAATTACGATGATTAAATTGCGAGATGATAACATAAATTGTGTACCTAGAAATAAGACAGTTTTTTCTGTTTCAGAAAACAGATCAACATCCACAATACATCTGTTGGTTTGTTTTCGAGATGCCTAAGGAAGAAATTAACAGAAACTCATTCAAATGCTTGTTACGTTCATATACAAATTTTCTAGTTTTATTTTTTAAATTTTATTCTGCTTAATACTAGAGCTGAGGTAGTTTAAATCCAAGACTAGAGCAAACATGTTTTTATCACTAAGTCGTTTAGAACTTTTACTAATTACGTGCCTAATCAATTGTTCTTTTCTGCCCAGGTCTAGTCCGCTCCTGCATGCAACGCCACATTACTTATTACCACTACGCGACGGAAGATGCAATTATTATTTGTTTCACATGAATCGTATTCATGCTCTTAACGTTGATTACTATTAAAGTGGATGAATAGAACTCTATACCTGGCGAGCAAGATTCTTGCGTAGCATTTCACAGAAAAAAATGAAGTTCTGGGACTTGGAATGCTATTTTAAATTTTAAGACAGATCTTGCTTGGATATAGGAGAATCAAAGCAATAAGTAGTAATGTGTGGGGTTCAGACCACGAATCCCTATTTATATGTGCCCAAGGTTTTAACGCTGCTGTAGTGATGACTTCATCTGGCTTTTAATATTAGCGGATGACAGAAAAGTTACGTTTTAAAAAATTTGATTCCCCCAATAGTTTTGAATCAGTGAGACAACGACATCCATAGTATTGTGACGCAGAAGGATGTGAAAAAATGTTAGACATGAATTTTGCTATGTTAAGACCAGATTTGAACTACCGCGTCTTGTTGTACCCTATTTCCATTTTGCCTTTTAATCCATCTTCTTCTTTCAGATTTAAAACATCACAATAAAAATAAATAACCCAGCGAATTCTACAAAGATATTAGAAGAACGAGTTGGCCGCCGGACCGTAGGCGGAGTACTACCTAATTAGGGTACTTTGAATACTGTCGGGACGTGTACGCACAGAAATCTGTTCTATGTATTAGTGCGGATACCTTAGCGTAAGCGAAGGTGTGCAGTAGTATTGGTGAACAAAACCGGCGACACTGGGCAAAAAAATTCCACACAGTATGAACTGCTCATAGCACATCTCGTTATTCTAATATCTTTGGAATTCTACATTATGCAGGAGAAACGGCTGCGCGGCCTTTTTCATTAAAAACTTAATTTTGGATTAGAGGCCAAAATACCGAACCAAAAGAAAAAAAATTAAGAATCTAAATGTTTAGTACAAATGAGAGCTATTTTTATTTATTTGTGTTTTAAATTATAAAATGTATTAAAGAATTTGATTTATCACGTTTTTGGAGGCAATTTCGAAAAAATGTTGTAATTTAATAGTAATTATTAAAAAGAATTATCTTGCTCAATCTAACATGCGAAAATTATGAAAGTAAAGTTAAAAATAAGACGTCGCTGTAAAAAAATAAAGTTTTGTGTCGAATTTTAATTTATTAACGGCAAATTTGTTTTCCAAAGTAATGGATTATTTTTAAGAAATTTTTAATTCATTTTACTTTTTATTTTAACTTTTTAAACAGCCAGTAGGACTCACTTACCATTACTGATTGCCAAAGTTGTCTCTAAAATCACGAATTATCTAATTCTTTAGGGGCCTATACGTTATAATGTAAAGCACAATTAAATAAAACAGATCAAATCCATATTAGATATTTTTAAACCCTTTGATTTAAAAATCAGTTTCGTTGGGTATTTTTGCCTCAACTAGTATGAAAAAGGCCGCGCAGTTTTTCCACCTAATTCCTACCCGCGATCAAACGTCAGAGTTGATCCAGTTCTGACAAGGATTTGATAGATTGTCATCCATTCAGTAATGCTGAAAAGTATTTATTTTTGCATTCATTTAAGCCTTCACATTACGAAAAGTGAATGTTTACATTTCTTGAATAGCTTTGGTAGGTTCTCATCTTCCTTCTAGACTTCTAGGACATGACGAGATGGTGAATGAGTGAGTGAAAAATTATTCTTTGAATACGAGGCAGTTTTCATATTGACAGCGCTGCGAATAAAGCGCGGCCTAGGGAATACATGGACAACTACACCCTACTCATAAACTTCTTTAAGATTTTAATTTTTTAGTAATTTACTTTCAACCGTTTTTATGATATCTGAAAACCAACTAATCTTAACAATATTACAACATTCAAGGTATCGCATGTATTATATAAGCACATAAAATCTTTATTGTTGAATATATTTAAAAGCAATCCCGTAACCTCCAGACATAAAGTTGAATGCACCGGATATTGGACGGACCATAGACATTCAAATCAATAGAAGAGCCAATCAGAGAACGGGGACCAAACCAACATCCGCGGAGCACGGTACTGTTTTGATTTCAGTGATTTGTCAAAAAATGAATTTGACAGTGTACACACAGCTCGAATTGTAATGTCCTTTTAACAATACAAATCGAGTAAACAAAAATTCGGGCTTGTTTCCAAATTTTAATATTTTGTTTACTATTTAGCTAGCCACTTTTTAAAAATGTGTTATAATGTAGCCACATCACTCGATTTCAGCGACGATTCACAAAAGTCCCACAATGTACAGCTTCAAGGCTTTGCCTTACTTTTCAGCGCATGGTCTGATTATGTCAATGTGCGCTCTTCAGTGATAATGTACGAATTATGTCATAGTTTATTAAAAGCATTCTCGAACCCTCCTGATGACAAAAATACGGTCACGTGGTTTACCTCCAGCTCATGGATTTCATGTTAGGGAAAGTCTGTTAATTTGAATTTCTGTGGGACGAACGGATATTATGCTATGGATGGAGATATTTCCCACAAATATAAATTTATGAACAACTTATCGTAATTTAGTTTTAGGGTATTTTGCCGTATTGCGCTGTCTCCCTCTTTTGCTAAAGTTTCGTACAGCTTTACAGTGACCATAATCTCTTTCGTCTCTGTTTTTAAAAAAAATAATAGTTTGTTACATTTTTATTGCAATTAAATATCATGGTCACCCTACATGTTTACAGCATTATATTGTAATGAATAGGCTGATAGGTACCATGTAAGGTATCCAATTCGCAGAAATGTCTATGTAACAATATTGTTATCTTAATATTTGAATTATTATTTTTTTAAATATTTGTACTATTAAATCTCTTATAATCTTTGTACTATTTTTTTAATATTTTGTAAAATTATTAACCCCAACACAGGCTTCTCCTAGTGAGGTTAAAAATTATAACTTAAAAAAAAAGATACAATGTAAAGAAACGATAAATAAATAAATAATCATAAAGTTAGCTAAAAAGGAGGGAGATTGAATTACTGTAAAAAAGAAGTAACTTTACAAAGTGATATATCTATTACTTATTTATGTGTTTATTGTTTGCCAGTAGGGCTTTTACAGACACATTATAGAATACAGACAAAATAATGCAGTAATGTAATACCATATAATAAGTATCATTAGATACAATACATACTTTTCATGTTCATTTGTAGTTAGATTGTCGTTGAATTTTCATAAAGCAATACAACAAGCTTAGAATTATATTTTATACAATATATTCACATGAACGAGAAAAAAAGAAATAAATTTTTAATATTTATAAGACATCGACATAAATTCAGCTTGTATAATATAAAGTGTGGATGTTTTTTTTAATATAAATCAGTAGTCATATTCCGAGATTGATGAAATTTTGCAAACTTGACACTCAAAACAAGGTGAAGGTGACGTACATGAGATTTAAATAACCACCCATCCATTTTTCCCACCCCTTTAACTAAATTTTGATACTTGACGATTTTTTGTACACTTGTTTCTCAAAATAAGATTTCTGTCAAAATCTAATTTCGAAAAACTTCGACGTAACGTCGGCGACTTCAGCTCGTAAAATTTTATAATTAGTGACTGGAACGCATAGTGCACCCTGTGCCGGCAAGATCTGGAAAACCATTGAATCGTCAAAAGAGGATTTAATATATAATCCGTGACTGAAACGCGTAGTGCACCCTGTAGCCGGCAAGATCTGGAAAACTATTGAATCGTCAGAGGAGGATTTAATATATAATCCGTGACTGAAACGCATAGTGCACCCTGTAGCCGGTAAGATCTGGAAAACTATTGAATCGTCAGAGGAGGATTTAATATATAATCCGTGACTGAAACGCATAGTGCACCCTGTAGCCGGTAAGATCTGGAAAACTATTGAATCGTCAGAGGAGGATTTAATATATAATCCGTGACTGAAACGCATAGTGCACCCTGTAGCCGGTAAGATCTGGAAAACTATTGAATCGTCAGAGGAGGATTTAATATATAATCCGTGACTGAAACGCGTAGTGCACCCTGTAGCCGGCAAGATCTGGAAAACCATTGAATCGTCAGAAGAGGATTTAATATATAATCCGTGACTGAAACGCGTAGTGCACCCTGTAGCCGGCAAGATCTGGAAAACTATTGAATCGTCAGAGGAGGATTTAATATATAATCCGTGACTGAAACGCGTAGTGCACCCTGTAGCCGGCAAGATCTGGAAAACCATTGAATCGTCAGAAGAGGATTTAATATATAATCCGTGACTGAAACGCGTAGTGCACCCTGTAGCCGGCAAGATCTGGAAAACTATTGAATCGTCAGAGGAGGATTTCCATTAGGGATCGGTTCGGTTTATTTGGCTGTGCCACTTTCTTTCGCGGATTATAAATAATATTTGAGTGATGTAGAATGTTGATGTTGATGGATGGAACTACCTCTGACTGGCGGGGGTGGGGGTGGGAGTGGGAAGGGCTGGGGAGAGGCAGGCGGAGAAAGCATCGGGAAATCGGAAGAAAAAACCATGTCGAAAAACCCTCTTTACAAACACACAATCCAGTTTAATAGTAAAATATGATACATGATGACGCAGGCGGCGCGGTTCAGTGTGGAATGTGGGCGCACGGAGAAAAATGAGTATTGCTATTTAATTTATTATAAATCTCTTCAAATTATTGATAATCCAGTTAAAAACGGGATTGCAGACTGTTTCCTGATAAAATTTTAGTAAATTCCTAAAATATCGTAACACGTGTTAATGCACTAGCATTTTCCTTAATAATATTCAATGACGAAAAGCGGAAATATTAAGATTTTATGAACACGTGTCTTGACATCCGGACAACACTTTCGAATTTTAAAGTTAATTAGAAAACCTATCAATTCATTCGTCAAAGGCCTGCAATCCCGTTTTTAACCACATTACGAATACTTTGAAGAGATTCTTAATATATTAGCAATATTATATTTCAGTCATTTTCTCCGTGTGTGCGGAATGGACTGTCCAATGAGGGGAAGGCAGTGCTCTGATCTTACTAATTTAGCCGATGGTAAATTATAGGTTCAATAAAAAACTTTATCATGGTGGTTTTGTTATTCCACACAAAATCATATTGATTAGTCTGTCATTAGTAGCCAAGCGTCGTCGTTGGAAGTGGCACAAAATATTTAAAATAACTCCTACTCCTTAAGCCCCACATTCCGAATTTCTAATGAATTATAAAATATTTCAGCAATTTATTTTTAAATTCAAAAATTTATTTTTTAAGATTATATCAATACAATAATAATATGTAAGGCCCTAACGGTAATTACCTATATGAAATTTCGTCGATCGAAAAATACTAAAAACACGTTTTGTTCTCTTATTTAATATGTTATAGGTATGAAAAAATCACGATGTATCTTTAAATGCAACCTAAGTATTTGTCGAAAGATCTTTGATCTGTCCCAAACGAATCGTGTTTTATGAAATATTTTTCGCTAAATTATTATCGTTTTTTTAATATTAGTACGCTCCCTTTAACAAGTAAAAAAATTACAAGTATTTACATATATTGTAAATTTAAATGCACATTCTCCTATAAGTGTACTAGATATTATAAGTTCCCTAGTTGTAAACACATAACCTAACATTACTTCATCTCTTTATGTTGTAAATCTTAATGTTATCAGGTACCTGGTAAACATTGTTCAATACTACTCACTTACCTAACTTATATCATACACTGTAAATCCTTATATATTATATGTTACCAGGTTAATTCGGTAAATTCCGAATATAATACATACTACCTAGATACTTTTTCTACATTGTCACAACTACAAACAAAAAAATATACTTTTCATTACTACTAAATACCTAACTTATCTCTTATACTGTAAACCCAAATGCAATATATGTTACCATGTTAATCTTTACAAAGCCACTACTACTGTAAAAAAATAAATTACATATACATTTATATATTTTTCTTCATTACACAATTTAGTTGCAGAGAAAAATGTTTTTTTTTTTTTGTTTTGAAATCATGTACATTTCTCAAGGAAACTACACCTGTCAATTTGTCTGTCCTGGAACGGGAAACTTTCCTAGTTGGACAGGAAAAGCTTCCTAATGTGTAATTTGTACTTTATTTTATGTCTATCTTTAAATAAATAAATGAAAATAAAAAAATAAAAACTCTATTTCAAACCATCTTTGAACGCTTACGTCTTAAGTAAACATCAGAGGAGAGCGAAGTCTTAGCTTGATTGTTGTTGATTGAGTTAGAACTAGCTGAAGTTCCCGAAGTCGCAATAGAGACGCCGCCCGCCACAGAAACTCTCTTTGCATAAATAGATTTTATTTTACAAAAAATATTTATAAATATACCTCTGTCGGTTATATTATACAAGAGCCAGTGAGACTATGTGTGACATTCCCGATAGGGGTACACGGAGAAAACTTACTGATATGAAATATGGTAAAATTATTAAAAATCTGGTAATTTATTAATTTTTCTGTAAAAATTGAGACTATAACGAATTATTTGACAAATTTCATAATAAACAGTAAAGCACAAATACGTTATGATGAAGCTGACTTCACACGTTACAAATATTTTCGCAGCTCGTCCATTATATTTATTTGGACAAGGCCACCTGCGTGAACACGTGTTCAGATATATTCTGAATAATTCTTATTTTATTAGGAAATGATCATGCAGTCACATTTTTAACAGTAAACTGTATAGATAGAGAGGAGGAAGAGGAAGGTGGGGAAAGTATCTGACTATTCAGAGCTGGTCACCAAACACGGCTAGCGCCATTTCAAGCAACGTTTCAATTCTGAATGGTGGTCAGTTGAACAAATACAGTAAATATTATTTTTAATTAATCATTTGTAAAACAGAACAAATAAATCAAATTAAATTCATTTGCCTTTTGTGTTAATTTGAACCCGTAACCTCCGGATTCATAGTAGAGACCTTTATTATTTTTCGTTTATTTTAATCAATATTTTATTTTATTTGTACGTGAAGTGAAATGACACAAAACTTCGCTAGATAAATGCTATGTTATTATTATTGCATTATATACCTATACATCCAGTTAATTTCTCGGTTACTTTTCTTAAACTTTGATATTACATCAATGCACCTGATTAGTTATCTATTTAAATTATCTCGTTAAAAAAGAAACGGAAAATTTTCTTGCTACCTTAGTAGAATATCTAGAGAGCTAATAATAATTAAAATCTTATTGTAAGATATATCAAACTAAACCAAACCCTGTTTTCATGGTAATAGCAAGGAGTAACATGTGATTTGAAAAAATTCTCTTCTCTGCTGAAGTCATGGACGTTAGTGGGCCTGCGAACGGAGGTTCCATCCACTGAGAGCTCAGTTGTGACCTCTCTTCCAGCTAAATGCGGTGTTTATGAGAAAGAGCGAGAGGCGTAAATGGAGTACGCCTTTAAACCGCATCAGCGCCGTATCATCGCGACCCACGCTTCGCATCCAAGCTTCCCAGAATCAATTCAATTTAACGCTATTTTGAAAAACTATCAATACCGCTTGAATCAATGCGGTAGGTAACAAGGAACAAGGACTAGCCGACTTTTAATAGTCTGCATTTTGGCTGGAGGACCACTGCGCTGAGGTGGTAATATTTTCACTGCCTTTTCATGGATGTAACATTTTTTTTATTCGTATATTGATGAAAGTGCTCAGGTTTATTATGAGTGAATCACGGGATAGTGTAATTATTGAAAGTATTTATAAAATATTTCATTGCATTTCAAAAATATATTTTTTCAATTTTACCTTTCGAATAACCAACCACCGTTCGTAAACTTGAAATAACAAGAAATCTGTTCGGAAATTTATCAAAAAATAATGGTTAAAATCCCAACGTGCTCCAGTAAATTTTATTTTAGTAGTTTTTCTTATTTCGCCATCACCGTGGTATACCATTCAGAGTTGAAAAGTTACTAAAATGGCTTTAGCCGTGATTGGTGATCAGATCTGAATAGCCAGACACTTCACATCCCTCCTCTTCTCCATCTCTTTCCCCTCCCCTCTATCATCAGCCTCATAACAAACCCCGATTGAGGATGCCATAGTCCCACTGGCTGATGGTTTGGAGTCGTTCTAACTTTTGTGCGGTATTTAAATTAAAAATGTATATTTTTATATATAAATAAGTATCAAATATATCGCTCGTTAGAATTCAAGATCAGATCCAATTTTAAAATATTCAAAGCATTAAGTAACCAGAGTTACAGACACATACCGAAATTAATATATTTAATGATTTTTTAATAGTATCGGCCGTGGAAAGGAAGAGCAAAAAAAACCCGTATGAATTTTAACCGGTTTGGTGCTAATCACTCCCATGGGCGGACCAATCATATGTAAATTTAATGGTATCAAAAGCTCCTGGCAGCGAATGTGTTAAAAGGATCTATTATGATGAATACTTGTAATTTTTTTTTTTTCACCGTATCAAACCTTCTAAAAAAACTTTCATTAAACACACCGTAAAACACTTCAACAATGAAATGCTTTAAAGACATGGTAATAAAATTATTTTCAATTGTGAGTTAATGTCATTATATCTTCTGAAAAGTCATAGAATAAATAATTTAAATCTTAGTTACCTATTATTAAATACAAATATTTTAGTATCGGGTATCTCAAATTTTGAATAGTTGTGTTAAGTACCTACTATAAATATCAGTTTTCCTATTTAATATTATCGACTCCACCATCTTTTCCACTGTGGCAAAGGTAACACAAACTATTCGCATATCTCACCACAAGCGCATTTTCACTGAACTGGCAATATGTTTGTAAAAGCCTTACGGGCATTCAATAAATAACAAATTAAAAAGTAAATAAATTATCGACTCTTAATATTAGTGAAAAATCATTCCTGTGGTGTTTTAGTCTAGGATATCGTTGTGTTTGGTTTATATTCAAGTTTTTTTATAAGTTAAGTAGAAGACTTTAATTATATATCGGCGCAGAGGTCCAAAAAGCCCTTTGTCATAGAGGCGCTACTAGACAAAGGGAAGCCATGTAACAACATTCACGCAGATCGGACACGCGCCGATGGCGATGCTGCCCCCTTCTTGTATGTCTCTTACCCCGTCTTTCTGGCTATTCTATCGAACCTACTGGGTACCATAATTGACGGCAAAATTCTCTTTTTTAATGAATTCACTCTACTAAAATACATCAAAATAATGAACTAAAAAAATCGTATATCTTAAAAAGACTTACTGAAAAATCAACGAATGAATATGTCTATGTCCTAAGGATAACCCCCAGCAACGCCGGGTACACGTAAATATGACATAAATATACACTAATTATAGTATCAAGTACACATAAAATTCATAAATATTTAATGCAACCACAACAGACAATCGTTTATAAAGAATCGTTTTAAAGAACTTCAATGTAATAAATCTTCATATTCCGTCTAGATCAACCAGACAATCTGATTTATTTTATCTACCCTCTTGTAGAACAAACATTCGAAAAAATTCCCCAATTCCTCGTATATGTGCACAATATAATACAAAATTTTACAGCATTGACATTTTTGGTAATAACCTAGAGAAATATCGATATGAAGTAATGCGTACGATCGATTATTAATATAAGAGTATGGAATGTATCGGGAGCATCTCCTATCCTCTTCCAATTTTCCCCTTCCTCTCCCTTTCCTAAAACCAAATTAATTTTAAGATACTAAAACTTCATTTTTAATGCACTTTAACATAAGAAACTTCTGTGGCTTGACTTCAGTTAACTTGTATATTTTTATCTATCATTGTATTTTATATAAAAGCTGTTTGTTTCTTACTAAATAAATAAATAAATAAAAAAAAGGTATATTTTTGCAGGTTTCATATATCTATTCAAATAAGTATATTGTGTATATTGATATAAGTGTGAATTTTTAGGAAACCACAAAATATTCGCACCTACTCAAAAAGGTTCAAGTCAAAACACAAAAGCTCTCGTCTGTTCATTTTAAAGAAGGATTTTTATACTAGCGCGATGTTACTTTTCCTCCACTTGTTCGGTGGCTACCTACAAATAAAATCACCTGTAATTTATGTGCCCCTATTTCGGTATTTTATATGGAGTAACATCATTGACTCGAATCATTCAGGATTGATTGGTTCTGAATTGCCGCGCCATTAAAATAAATCTGTTTCAAAATGGCCTTTGAATAAAGCCACAATCAAATAAATCTATGTTTATCTATTATTTATTTATCAAACTGTGACGGGTTTTTTTTACGAAGAGAATAAATACGGATCATCCATACGTTAATTTGAATTATTGTTCTATAACTAGATCATTTTATGTATTGACTAGCATAGACTCGTGAAAAATCGCGGGATAGTCGGAATTCTTGACGTAATCAATTTTCATATTGATAATGACACTTACATTTAAAAAAATCCAGCGTTCAGTGAATCAGAGTTACAATTATAGACACACCCACAGCCGAAATAAGTATTTTTGAAGATACTTTTATAGGTTTATCTTCCCACTAATAAACTTTTAAGAACCTTTAACGACGGCCGGCATAGTCCAGTGGTAACGCATTGGACTGCCATTCCGAAGGTCGCGGGTTCGAACCCGGCGTGCGCAAATACATTTTATTTGATTAATTTGTGTTATTTCACAATTAATTAATTAAAATAATATATAGTATATTTGCGGCACGTTCCAGAGTGGAAGATACTACCAGTATCGCCCTGGTGTAAGACCACCATTCAGAATTGAAACGTTGCTCCAAATGGCTTTAGCCGTGTTTAGTGACTAGATCTGAATAGCCAGGTACTTCCCCACCTTCCTCTTTCCCTTCCCCACTTACCTTCAGCCTCACAACATCCCCCAATTGGGGATGCCATAGTCTCACTGGCTCCAGACGGGAGCAGTTGGGACTCTTGTGAGGTATTCACTATAAAAAAAAAAAAAAAAGCTCTGCGCTTTAAAGTAAAAAGATATAAATATGTAACAAAGTATTTTATTTTTTAATGTTCACTAGCTGTACCCCACCACGCGTTGCTGTGGCCTAGTCTGTTTGAGCAGAGAGGAACAATAGCGCGTGCTGCTTTTACGTCCAACAAATAGCGCTGTTTTAAAAAAACATCTATATAATAGAGGCGTATAAAAACACATGCGTAATCGAATGCAACGTTGTGTCAAAATTTAAAAACAATCTGTGAACATCTTTCGGTGACTGAAGAATTTTAACGAACGTTTGCATATTTATTTATATAGATAGATGGATATATAGAAGATTGTTATTATTGGTTATAAAGGTCTTCACCTCAATTGAATGATTCATCTAGCTAAAAATTATATTAGTCGTGGTTCCATTTCCGAACTTGTGGAATTCTTTTCTCATATTTGTTGCGAAACATGTATTTGCCACGGATACTCGAAAAATAATATTCTGGAACAGTGATGCTTGGTGACCTTGTGGACAATGATGTTCGGTGATAATGGGGAAATTTTTTTGTTCTTTATTTTGTTGTACAGGGCTTTCATTACTTGTATTGTTACTAGGCAAGTGGCTTCATCTTGTTAAAGCCACATATTTTGGAAAGATACACGCCGTCGCCGCAATTCTGAGAAAATAATGGTCGTACATGTTTAGATAACGCTCTCCGTTCATTGATACAAGATGTGATGATTGTTTTTATGAAGCATGTTAATATGTATTATTTAAAAAAAATATTTAGATATTTCACAAAAAAATCTAACTTCACTATACTGTGAATAAAAACAATAGTTTGTATTGACACAACCTATACTTATGTGAACACAAACTTTTGTTGAACTATACTTTATAAAAATACAAACTATACTTATATGAATACAAACTGTTATTACAAAATATCACATAAACTAAACTTTATAAGAATGCAAACAATAATTTGTATTCACACAAACTATTGTTATACTATACTTTATAAGAATACATACTATACTTATATGAATACAAACTATTATTACAAAATAACAAATTAACTATACTTTATAAGAATACAAACAATAGTTTGATACAAACTAGAGTTTGTATTCACATAAACTATTCACTACAACGACGCAGTACAAATCATCCTAATGTTATCATTTGTCTCCCTCACTGCAAAGATAATATACACTAGAAATGCCTTCCAGTAAACTTGAATGGAAGCCAATTTCACCACTGACTTAGTTCCTTTTAGTTCTAGCCCATTTAGCACGCGCTCTGTTTCTTTTACACTGCCGGACTTCGTATATCGCTATTTCACTTGATCGAAATGAAAATTTTTTTGTACACATATTAACTCAACATAGGAGGCCCCGATGAAATTATTATGCCTCAGAGCCTATGCTATATTTGATGATGCTGTATGAAGGGTATTTTTCAGGAAAATGTGAGTAGGTATCTAAGGATCCGGTTGGAGAGGGTCAATCGGTGTCTCTCAATCGTCATCTCGCGATCCGTCCCGTCAGCTGGTGGGAAGACCCATCCACCACCAAGACCTGGACAAACTTTATCCCATGAACCCAATCATCCCTGCTAAGTCACCAAACAAAGCCAACTACTTGGGTAAACAATGGCAGAGGTTTTGGTTATCCAATGAATGGTAGGGTAGCGATTTTAAACACCATTTCACGTACAGTCTTCTCTCCAGGAAAATACTGAATACAGTGATCACTATTTATAGGTACCATTAGTAAATTGCGATCAATCACTTGATTTCTACCCAATCACATTTTAGGATTATCAAAAAGAAGTAACAGGTGAAGTAATTCTCTTCCATATTCTCATGAATATAGTTCTCATCGGCAGAAACATATGAATCAATGTAGCGTATTAGAAGTAGGTGCTTTCATCGTGCAAAAAGTAGTTCAATTGAAAATATTACAATGTCTGTTGTTCGATTCAATAAAAGCAGATCACAATAGGCAAACCAACACGAAATAATAACGAAACAAACCACATAATACTTACATAATATTTTTCCTTTCGTCCGGTAAAATAACGTAATCTATTTGATACTGTTTGATCAACAAAAGATATATGATTATGCGTTTTTAATTTGTCTGTAAAATTATTTATCAAAGAAGTGTTGGTATATTAATGGCGACCCGGAACTATGAAGCGGTGTTCAGGAAGATCAAAGACGGCAATTTATAATTCATTCGCTGGCAAAGAAAAAACTGTATAGCACTATCAAAAAGAACTACCAAATATCCATTAGGTTAACTACCTACTCGAAGGATACAGTTCACCGGTATCGAGTGAATGCTACACCAACATTAAATGACGAATTTATAAGATAACTTCAAATTCATAAGTTACATCATACGTTTTTAAGTTCAAAAGTAAGGTACACAATAGTATAATGTTTTAGTTTTATATAAGATTTCTGTTGTAGGATGTATCGCTTTCAGAATGGAGTAAAATACATTAAAATATTTCACTTTGTTCAAACAAATATTTTAATTTTTAACCAAATAGTGTTCATTTAATTAATTGCATTCATTTAAGTAAAACGATGCCACAATGTGAATTTACAATTATAGAATAAGTAAAATACAACCAGTAATCTTATTTTAGCCAAAGAGTTTAACTAAAATAGTCGTCATTGTCGGCCGTGATGACTTGAATGATATATACACATCTAAGTATAAATTATATTTTTTCTAATTTCCGTAATATTTTTGCTTCTATTGACATACACATTGGTATAACAGGTTATATAAAATTTAAAAAAAACACTAACAATAAATATGCACGCACCTACATCTTATTTTCTAGCCCCCTCGTCAATTTATTAAATAAATCTTTTAGGTACTGGCAATAATTTTTAAAATCCCCCAAAGTAATAAAAATAAATAATATTATTCTGTTTTTAAATACACATCTATTTGAATTTCACTTTTATTTTCGGAATGAATGCAAGTCTCGAAAACGGAAATTAATCCAACACATCTGCCCTGATGATGGACACTGTAACGTTGGCTAAATAATGAGTTAGTGCAACACGGCATAACACCCCAAAAACAAATTACAAAAATACTTTTGGCTGTGAAAATCTAAAATCATATTTGGAAATTAATCCACTTCTCGACATCCTATCGAGCTGAAACTAGGCAGATAGACTCGTCATTCAATTCATTTTTATCAACTTTTGGTAGTAATCACGTACCAAAGATATTAGAAGAACGAGATATGCTATGTTGTCCGCCGGACCGTAGGCGGAGTACTAACTAATTAGGGTACTTTGAACGGTATCGGGACGTGTACGCACAGAAATCTGTTCTATGTATTAGTGCGGATACCTTAGCGTAAGCGAAGGTGTGCAGTAGTATTGGTGAACAAAACCGGCGACACTCGGCAAAGCAATTCCACACAGTATGAACTGCTGGTAGCACATCTCGTTCTTCTAATATCTTTGTCACGTACACACATGGGGAAATTTCTGCATTTATATGCAAGAATTAAGTAGAGTTGTCGTCTCCAGTTGCTGGGTAGTAAGGTTCAATCCTCAGTCAAATCAATATAAATTTTAAAAAGTTTAAAAGACATTTTAAAATAGAAGTGTTAGTAAAACAACTTTGTTTTTTACTGGTTGATGTTTATATACGGAAAACCCACCAAGAAAAAGATTATAGTGTCTTAATAAAAACTGTTGTTCGTTTAGGTAGACCGTTCGCTGTTTTGGTAGACCTGACCGTTTTCAATCTGTCACGGTCATCTTCAGGCTGGGAGTTTTGATATAAACTGTGATGATCGTAAAAGGTTTCAACCATTCCAATTTACCAATAAACAGTAAAAAATGGTATAACTGAATGTTATAATTCCACCACGAATTAGAAGTTAGAAAAAGATAAGAAATATTTAAACATTTTCAGTGGAGTACCTTTACAATGCATTGTGTCTACAGTTTTCCATACAACGTCAAGTCGGCAGTGTCTTCAGTGTCTTCCAACTGTTGTGACTGGAGCACAAAGCTAAATGTCATAATTCGGTGAATTTCAATCAAGTACCTGCCGCCGTCATGCATCGTCCACACAAAAGCACTCATAGAAATGAAAATCAATAAAAAATCAATTAGAGACGCGTAGGAGAGACTCGGATTTGATCGGAAAACGTGCATTGACCAGATATTCGAATTATTTCTATCAGAAGCCGAAAAATTCAATCGGATGTGCTCGATTGTGTACAGTTTTGTTGATTAATTGTGTTGGTTTAGCTACGTTTTTTGAGGTATTGTACTTTTTTTCTGTCTTTGTCGACAATGCCGACAATCAACGTCGCTTGGAGGTAAAGTGCAGAAAACCAAGCTAAAGAAATTCATTGGATTTGGTTATTATTGACTGGATTGTCGTTTCGTCCATAGCAGAGCCGGAACTAGGAGATGCATCTCGGGCACTGACTCCAGAAGCGATTACCGAAGAAGTTTTAATCACGAAAGCAATACATATTGATCTTTAGAGAGCAAGGACAAAAACATTTTTATTGTAGTTTCTGAAAGGGTGAGTTTCAACATTAATTACATCTAGAATTGTAGACATCACGCGAATTTAAAAGAGTATTGCTAATTTAGTTAGAATATCTTCAAATTATTCGTAATCTGATTAAAAACGGACTTAAAAGGATTCCTGATAAACTTTTAGAAATTTACTTATATGTTATCACGTTTCATGAATATCCCAATATTTTTGCATTTCGTCATTATATATTATCAAGGCAAAGCACGTGCATGGACACAGGAAACGGCCTGAAATCCCGTATTTAACCGGTTAATTTGAACAGATTCTCATATTTATAAACGCCCTGGTGGACTTTTACATGATATATAATTTACAAAATGTTCTGCATAATGCAGTGATAACAAGAGTTTTTTAATGTTTAAATAAAAACAACAAAGAAATAACAAAAAATATTTAAAAAATAATGTAATAAATGGTAGGTACATATAATTTTGCATTTTAAATGCATAATGTAAGAAAAGAGAAAAGTAATTTTATCATCTTTTAGACAAAATATCATATATCCTTATTCCTTAACTTAGCGATATAGTATTACATAATTAATTAGTGTGATCTCCATCCTCTTCTTGCACAAACTAGCTATACATCATTTTTCTTATTTCTCTAATTTATATTATAGTAATGTATATATTCTATGTCCGCATAATGTAAAATTCCCCCGACATAACACAGGGTCATCCCTAGCATGGAGGGTGAAATATCACAAAAAACCACATGTACTCTCTAAATCATGTATCAATAAAATAAAATAAAATAAATAAATTTACAATTAATGAAGAATATAAAAAAAATAAATGTGATCGCTCCTACGCGATGTTCCATAGTAATATAATGCTATATAATAAAAACATCATTCGGTTATGTCTTATATACTAGTAAACTTATATTGAATATGTCGAACTTTCAGGAGAATTTGTTTACATATATTCATAAGTTATTATTTTAAACATTTTTATAGAAAACACAAATATTTGATAAATTTATTGCTGTTTCAAAATGTTTTGGGAATGGGTGCCCAGGGATGCAAAATACTTTGATGCGACTCTGGTATATCTGAAAGAAGCTAAGAAATCGGGAAGTGCAGGTTGAAATCCATCACATCGCAATAATTGATTTGATGAAAAAGTTTATTAATTTCCTAAGCTTCCGAACAATCAAAAGTTCATTCATAGACGCAAGTCACCCCATTTCATATTTTTTATTGTTTTTGTATTAACAATACACAAGAGGCTACTAGTTTTCCTTCAGTAAATCATCTTTGTAAATGCTATATTGAAAGTTGTTTGCGACGTGAGTATATATACTATGGATACTTGCGTATACGTATTGAAGAAGAGCTTTAATTTTGGTCGAGAAGTAGGGTCGGTCCCGAGTCAAATGACGCCTCGCGCTGGTAAAAACCTCTAGGGCTCTATACATATTATCAGCGAATGGATTTCTCGAATAGCACCTGCACAGGGCCTTGTCTAGAAGAAACCGAGCACTTCGTTTTAACGACCAATTCTCGGTAAAATTCACAAATCCAGATACACGGAGAAAACGTACTGACATAAAATATTGCAAATTTATTAAAAAATCTCTTCAAATTATTTGTAATCCCGTTAAAACAGGATTAACGAAAACATTTAAAAGTTAATTTTAAACATTTAGTATAAAATGAATTGCGACGTCGGAACACGTGTTCAAAAAAATCATTATACGAGTAAGGCACACGCAGGTGCATGAAGATGCGAGATCCGATATATTAGGAAACGGTCGCGCTCCCGTTTTTAACTTTTAACATACTTACTTGTATTTCCAAAAAAAAATTGTTATATTTATTTTTTTATCTAATGTACAATCAATGTGTATATATATGTGGAACGTGTGGGATTTGCACTAAACTCCCCACATCCTGGAATAAAAAAATATTATTTAACAGGATTTTAATAAATCAGCAATACTATTTTTTCTTCTTGTCGTCTAGGTACAAATATATGCACCAATAACCACAAGAATTTTTTTTTCATATCCACATGTAGGTATGTTTGTTCTATTCACCTTCAACCTATATACATTTATTTGATATTAAAAAAATAACGTGCTGGTATATATTGTATTTTAGAATATGTATCTACAGTGCCAGACATCCAGGTTGGTAACTTATATTATATCATTTAGTTAAAATGGCCTTAATTTAAAATAAATATGTATGTAATCACAGCATTTCTTACACATCATTAGGTAGACTAATATATTCGTCAGAATAGTTTTTTGATTTAAAAATTGGTGGCTGAGAATTTTTCAGTGATATTATGATGACTTATAATAATATAATTTGCTCGTCTAACACTTTGAGTCAATATTGTCCGACGAAAATATTTTAATATCCAGTCAGAAAAGCTATTAAAAGAATTTCAAAAGTAACATGTGTTCTACAAGGAGGGCTTTGGAAGGAAACGGAATGAAAGCTCTACTGTGCGTTACTAATATGTAACAGCGGGAAACATACAAATACGTACCTACGTTAACAGTACCCACACTGTGCGTTGTATTCAGGACCGCATTTTTAAATACCTTTTTGAAGCTAGACAAAACTTGTCGACACGAGCACTACACATGTACATGGTAATACTAAAAATATAGTAAGCTTTATATTCTGTCAAAGGTTAATTTAAGGAGTGGTCATTTATTAATTGCTTTCTCTGTCATATTTTTATTTTTATTTTGGTACAATATTTTTTTACATTTCATAGTTATCCAGTAATGTTGGCTTCACTGGGTGGATTACCCGTGCTGAGGCCTTCATTTTATAATATAAAAAAATAATATACATAATACATTTAAAGATAATTATATAAAATGTTGTGTGTTTGTGAGTGATGTGTGTTTTATAGTGGTGTTGTGTGTTTCGTGTAGGTTTTATTATTTTATGTTATGAAATTTTGGTAACATTGTATTTTTTGTTCTTTAATCCATTTTGTAATTTTGTGTCCGAATTTATTTTTGTTTTCCTCAATTTTATTTTCCATGTGTTAGACTGTTCAATGCTTTTATAGCATGGTATTGATAGTGTCTCTGTCTAAAGCTAGTATTTACTGTCGGAGTTATCATGTTTTCTTTGTACGCTTGTCAAAGATATTTTGTGTATGTTGAAATTTGTTTTTTTGGTCAAAAATGTAGTTTAGTAGTGTTTTAACGTATAATTGACCTATATTGAAAAATATAGTGTCTTTGGCGTGCTCCAATTTAAATACATTATGCATATGTAATTGTCGTCCGATCTAGTCTAGTTATACAATTTAGTGATAAATTAATCAATTTTTTGTTTTGTTATTGGGAGGAATAGTGGAAACATAATAAAGGAAAGAGCTGCACGACAATGGTTCCAAAATTTCTGCAGTAGGTACTGCAGAGTTCTTTCGATAGTACACACACTATTATAGCCACTTGAGTGATAGTTGGCATATAAATTACTTACCATATTATTTAATTAATACTATTTCTCAAAATATTAATATGTAAACATATGAAACAGCCTACTGTGGTTTAAAGCCAATTAGCCCACCTAAGTTTTCGCCGTTTATCCCATATTTTTAGGTTCTACAATTATGGCACACTATAACAAGTGATCTTAATATGCGCATTTTATTAATACAACGAAATGAAGTAGTTAGATAATAATGAGATGTAAGTATTTCATTTTCCGAAAATAGAAAATAATGTCTTTTATGCTTTTAGTTATAGTTAAGTATTTCGTTAAAGTTTAAATCGATTTTTCACTCGCTATTGATGTCATAGTTTTAATGTTAGTTTTTTATTCTAATTTAAATCCATAATATTAATCTATCGCCCTAAAATAGGTTCATAGTTTGGGTTTGATTATAACATAAAATAAAATGAAAAATACGATCATAAAAAACATCTAACATATTATTATGCCAAAACATGGCGTGAAAAAAAGACGTCAAATTTTCTGTTTTTTTTTAATGAAATATCTACTGAAAGGCATTTTTTGCCAATAATATTTAGCTAATACTAAATATTTTTAAAATGAAGTATGGGTATTAAAAGTTTCTCTGTTTTCTGTATATTTACCAAAAACATAATATGATGTATTTGGTTTATCAAATTAAGACAAATAATAGAACCTGCATATGCCATGTGGCAGATTTGCATGACTGCTGTTTTATTATTAATAATAATAATAATATTTGGCTAATTTATATAGCGCCGTTTTCATGAGAAATCACCTCAAGGGCGCTGTACAAATATATTTCTTAAATAGTTAATACTAGAACTACTGACTTATCTCTAAGACTTATATCTAGTGACTTACGACTAAGGCTTATATTATTGTTAAAATCTTGTACTTACTATTTGTATTATATAATAATAAACTAAGATGTACCTACATTGAAATTGCAACTGATTTTTTTCGCCTACTAGTATCATCAATATCGTGACATCTTTAAGGAACTCTAAATAAATACCTTAAATTACAAATTGAAATAGTATTTCAGGATATAAAAAAAATTCTATAGTATTTTTGTCTCTACCGCTAAAGTTCCTTGATTCCTGAATTCGTTGGTCTGTTTCGATTATAAGAACAAAAATGACCATAAAATTTTCAACCGAAAAAAATAAGTTTTTAAGAATATAATCAAATGATGAAATGAAAGTATAATTAGGTAAACATTGTTGAGTTTTTTTCCAATGGAACTTTGAATGACTATCCGTATGATTTCACAGGGAGAGTCATTCAATGTGATGGGAATATCAATGAGACGAATGTATCTATTACTATTAATTGTGTCTCATCCAAAATTCCAACTAAAAACATCGTTTCAAGGGCGTTACGACATAACAGTGAAAAAAAAGCGAACAAAACTTCATACGGAAGATAAATTTAATGTGATTAAAACATGGACGTAATAATTTGCGTTGAAAATTGAAGATTTGTTCCTAATGAGGTACGAAACTAATTAAAAAATGCTTTCTATCACTAAAAATCCACCCTTGTAAAAGTTAATTAAATAGTGGAGCCCCTCACCATCTATGAACGCTGAAGGGAAACACAAGGGCGCGTTATGACAGTGCTGATATCTAGCGGCCAACGGGAGAAGCTCGTGGAAAATCATGAGAAATGTGAGGATTATGACGTAAAGGAAAATTGAAAACTGAGCCAAAATTGGAACGGTATGAATGTTTTATTTACACCTGCTATGTTCCACATTATTTAGAATCAAAATAGCATCATATTTGTTAGTCAAATTGATACCTTTAGGATTCTATATAGAAATTGAAAAGGAAAGAAAAGTGAAGTAAAATAAATAAAGATATATTATTACCCTATATTTATGAATAAACCAGCGTACACCCGTGAAAATCACGTAATAATATATCTAAAATTATGAATAAGAAAAAGAAAATAATTTTCTGGTCAAATATTTTATTATAATACCTATATTCGGAGAAAGTTTGATATTGCTAGTTTATTAAGAATCCCATTTTTAACTTAATTACCAATAATTCAAGGAGATTTTAAGAAAATTAGCAATACTCATTTTTCTCCGTTTTCTTCAGAGATTCATCGGTTTATTACAATCAATTTCAATTTTGAAAATGACAGTTAAATTCAAAGAAAATTCGAGTCAATAGACCCGCAACCTATATTAGTATAAAATACAAAGATCCTATTTCTTCAATTTAGATTTTAAAAATTAGAAAAGGGATTTGTCGATCTTTGAATGATTTTTTTTCCATTTTTTTGCAAGGACAATTCTAAGAACTATTTTTAACCGCAGCAAGTAAGATTCTAAATGGATGAGGTAGAATCCAATAAATTAGTTTCCACTATCTGCATGCCCTTCTAATAACAAAACCGATGCGAAGATAATTCTGATTTGAAAATTCCAAGAATATTACAATTTATAAATACGCACGGAGGTAATTAAAACTTTAAACGAATTCTTAAGACAGGTAGCTGCCCGAGTAATTATTGCCTGATCATGTCTACATTGAGAACAAAGGTGTAGTGTAAAATGCAAACTAATAATTAACAATAGTTAACAAAACACTGCAGTTTTAATGACCGGTGAAGTTTCCGCTATTATGCTTACATACGTACGTTGGTAAACATGCATTATACACGTGGAAAACTTCTTGATAAAATATAACCATTACACAGGTAGGTACACGGAGAAATCGTAAAAGTCTGATCAAATCAATAATTTTCCTGTTAAAACTGGGACTGGAGGCTTATAACAAATGATTTGACAAATATCATCACAAACTACATATCAGTAAATCACGAATATGTTATGAGGAATAGGAATACGTGTTGTTATAAATAATAATAGTTTCGTATCTCGTCCGTTACATTTATTCGGACAAGGGCACCTGCGTGAACACGTGTTCAGATATATTCTGAATGTCTAATATTTTATTAAGAAATGATCGTACAGTCAAATTTGAAGAGTATCTTGATAAAAAAGCCGTATCTGATTTTTATCCGTGTAGGTACATACAGAATAATTTAACTAAATTAATTTCTCAGACTATATACTACGCACAGAGAAAAATTAGTATTGAAATTTTATTAAGAATCTCTTAAAATTATTGGTAGTTCGGTTAAAAACGGGATTACAGGCCATTTTTTTATAAACTGTTCCTAGTAAATACATAATATATCGGAACACGTGTTCATGAACCAGCATTTGCCTTCATAATATATAATGACGAAATGCGTGTTCCGACATTATGATGATCCATTCGTATTTTATTAAAAGTTTATCAGGAAACCTATTAATTCATTCGTTAAGGGCCTGGAATCCCGTTTTAACCGAATTACGAGTAATTTGAAGAGATTCTCAATAAATTTTCAATTAAATCTCTCATTTTTCTCCATGTAGGTTCATTGGTTTAGTAGTACATATAAAAAGTTGATAAATAAGATAATAATGAAGTTTAAGTAATTTAAAATCATCTTCGGATAAAGGCGATGGTGTAGGTATCCGAAATTAGTTCTTTTTTAAAAAATTTGTTTAGCACACCATCTAAAAGCTAATAATTTTCAAAATGTTATGTCAATATGTAGACAAATCAGTTCCATTTTTAAATGGCAATAATTTTTTTTTTGTTAAAAATATTATACGTTAGTAAGTAGGTACCTAGAAATACTTTAAATAGCCAAAGCTTAAAATTACAATTATTACAGAATTACAACTGGGACAGAGAGACAAAGTCACAATTGAAATTATTATTTTTGTCTAGCAAATTTGAGTAATTTTGAAAATGTGTTAAATATATTTTGTTATGGGTAGGTACCTACTTTATCGCTTTCCTGAATTTTTCACGTAATAAGGGTTTAATATAAAACCATCACATTTATACCCATCAAATACTATAATAAGCCTTCAAATTATGGTCGTCTGACAAATTAATGAACTAGAGAGTCTATGAACTTGTTGTAAAGTCACCTTCGTCCCAGTAAAGAGTAGTTATACAGAGAGGTATGTAGGTACAGTGAGTCTAATGCCGCCAATACCTTTTATTAGGATCTCGTATAATAGTAGTTGGTACAATGATGCATTTGCCACATTGATTAACGAGCTGTGCCAATCACAGACTAATTGGAAAGCTGTGTTCTGCTTTCTGTAGCCGAGGTCGTGTCACGAATGGAGAAGGTTCAAGTGGAAAACGTCTAAGGTTTGACACGCAAAAAATACACGGGGTTAAATGAATAATAATAAATTGTTGTGATTCGATTTTACGTGATTTCCAATTTTTAAAATATCGTTTTGCATGAGTAACAGGCCTTTTTGATTTAAAAATATTTACTGAACATTTAAAAAAATATCGAACAAAAGTGTTTTATTTTAAGTACCTAAATACCATTGTTAAAGTTTAGTTACTTAATAATGGTAATTTATTTATAAAATATGTGTTTATGGTATAGGTGTCTAGAGAATAAAGAGCAAGAGTTAAAATTGTACGGCGAAGTCCCACAAACAAAAATAATTATACTTGCCATTTGCCAACTCTGTTATACGATGGTCAAGGTATTTCACTTTTAGTTAGAATATTTTATTACATTTCATTAAAGGTATTTAATTTATTATTTTTAATTATTTAAACGAATCAAACGGTTATTTACAGGATAAATATATACCTTACAAGTAAAATGGGGAATGCACCAAAACATTTCATTTCAATGCAAATTATAGTAAAATTTTATGATCAATTGAATACATTTATTGTCCACGTCATAATAATAATAAGGGGAATGTAATTTTAAAATAGACAATGGTCTGAATTCTGAATAATTGATTTTTATGCAAGGATAAAAATGAGTATTGTTGATTTGTTTAAATTCTCTTCAAATTAAAAACGGGATTGCAGGCCGTTATCGATAAACTTTTAGTATATTCCTTAAATACCGGAATACATCTTCATGCACCTACATCAATCTTTGGTGATATATAAATGACGAAATGCGACAATATTCTTTAACTAAAAGTTTAACAGGAAACGGCCCGTTCCGTTTTAACCAGATTAAAATAGATTCATAGTAAATTAGTAATATTTTAGTCAGTCACTTTTATTCTTATTGAGCCTGCAGAATCCCGGCTTCTTTGAACAAAGATAGTGCTTAAAAATAGTGTATTAAAATAATAGTCACCTAAATAATAAATTTATTCCACTAAGCAAATTTGATGTTCGATCGTTTTTTGTTATTGTTATCTTGGTGAAATTATGTAACATATTTGCCCTCTGTGAGCATTTGGCGGAAGCTTTTTAGGGGTGGTTTCTCTGCTAATGCCATCTAGCGGCGACGGCGCGCACTTTATTATCTTGGAAAAATAGTTTTTGGCGCGGATTCAAATCTAGTCAACATTTTTTTCAAAATAGAAATTGATATTTCTCAATTCAATCGTGTGAAATAATTTCTCAATAATATCATTTTTCGCAATTTGCCTCGAAATATCAACATTTGTAAATTATTGTAATGTGTTTGTATATTTAATAAAAAAATGTCGGAAAAGAAATAGATGCATTAAAGATCTCATCTTGACTTGAAAATGTATTTATTGAAGCAGGTATCTTTATTTTAGTCAGCTTTTAAGGACGGGTTCATCAAATTCATCAAATTTAAATGTTAATTTTCTAGTTCTGTGAAAGCCTTATTAAAATTCTGTTTTTATATCATTAGAGCTAGTTGCCTCACAGAATTGAAATAATAACAGGACTTGAATAGAATTTTCACAGAACTTGAAAATTTTATGAGTTGTTCAAATTCTTCTTTTATTTAATATCGGAAGTGATATTTACAGGAAAATCATGTTTTTTAAAAATGTTTTTACAACTGTACGCAGTTCTATGTAGACGATTATGATTTCCGCAATTTATCACTTTTAATGAAGGATTATTTCTAGCTCTAGAAACTTCAATGTTCAAGAAATGAAATGATTTCACCCTTATTTTAAATAAACCAGTACTATTTTACACCAAGATCAAATATTCCGCATGTCGTCTTAAATTAGCGCAAACTTTTGACATTAGATAAAAGTTCATAATGACCTGTCATTAAATCAGGAATCAACGTATTAAAAGCGCGCCAAAACTCAAATCTTCCACCATTTTAAATTTAAATGATTTTCTGTGGAACTTTGACGTACTGAGGAGGTAGGTGAAATAGATTATAAAACATACGGGATACGTCAGACATAATTTCACACCTTTCATCAATAAGGGTCGATTTTCAAATGTTACCAAATATTAGCAAATGCATTTTCTGTTTTTTTTCTTCTATCCATTTGTGTATAAACATCGCCATGGTGAAACAGTTAAAACGGTATCTTTCTGTATGGAACTCCTGGGGTTCCAAACGTTAGTAACGTTGTTTGAAACTGTGACCATCTCTGATTATCCAGGTAGGTACTTCCCAACTTTCCTAATCGAATCTTCTTGTACTCCCTTTCCCTACAGCCCAACATACCCCGATGAATTGTGAATGCAGTTGGGATACTCAAACAACTCAAAAACTCTCAAAGAATGTCCCTAATTGATCCAGCAATTTTTTCAGCCAACAACGTACCTACCCAATTTCCTTTGACATTAAACATGTACATAACAACACAGTTTTTGGTTAGTGTAAAAAGGGTATAAGAGCTCGGTGTGGCCCTATGAATATTTTTTTTTGGTTAATGTTACGAAAGAAAAACAGGCCTTTGGAGCTTTAATAGTGTCACTAATAATTGTGATTACGACATTACCGAAATCAGGCTTAACTCAAAACACCATTTTCGTAGATAGGCCCCTGTTGACGCAACTATCTTTCTTTAACATTGTCTTTGCAATATTTCCCATCCTATTCTATCTACAAGTACCTGTCATTATCCGACTATACCCACGTTTGTGTGACATTTTACAACAATAAACGTAACTGTCAAACCAGTTAATTGATGAAGCCTGTTTAATGAACATCTTTTATATCATCAGTGCTGTTATTGAAATCAACTCAGGGTAGAAAGCCTGTGCAGTGAATATATTCGGTTCCCTCAGTGTCTTTCGTATCCAACCTGGATGTTATGGAAGCTTGTGCATAAAATAAATCATATCTCCTGTGAGTGAAACCAACTATCAACATCTTTGAAGAACATCAAAGGGGTAAGTCGGATTCCTTCCTTACTCCATGTTCACCATCTCCAATCATAGTTATGTCAACTTCAAAGTTCACAATTAATTTTTACAGTCCATTCTTGATTCGCCTATTGCGATTAAAGCCCCTGTGATCAAAAACATATCGGCTTGTTTTTTTCCATTATTTTATATGATTGTTTAGTAACCAAAAAAATATCTAACGTATAGAGTTGAAATATGATACTTACTCACTTAATTTATCCGTTTGCTGCATCCTTTAACTTCATAAAAACTCTATTATCTATGAACGCGGGTATAAGGTACCAACTGCTTGCACGTCAGCAAATTACCCGGCAATTCCAAAGAAATTTGTGTATTTTCCGTGGAAAATTGTGGACTTTACAAGGGAAGGTTTTGTAACTGTGGAAGGCAGACGATAATCATCATTAAAAGATTTTCATTCTTTGGAAATGCTTCCACGATTCAAAGCTACCGCCGGAACGGCTATTATGTGTAGAAAATGCAAAGATAAACGGGAAGGGTCTAACAAAGCCAAAACAACATTCTTTGCCGATGATAAAAACATAATTGTTTAAATTAACAACTGTTAATTTTTAAAACAAAAATATAATAAAGAATATGTTTTTACCAATTAAAACTGTGATCAGATAGCCGATGCCTGAACGGTAAATGATTTTTCTGGATTTTAAAGATATATTTTTAAAATAACAGTAGGTACGTAATTTGAGTTTTAACGATTCCATGTGTTTTGAGTAGGAGAAAATATTATGTTTTTTCCATAAATTTTTCTAATAATTATTGAATACAACACAGATTTTGACGAAATTAATCACAGATTTTGAATTAGAATATAATTTTGGTTGTAAAATACTTACTAATTCATTACAATGAATTTAAACCTTTGTATAATAGCGAAAAAGATTCATTACTAACCATTTTCATCACAGTGATAACAATCTATGAAATTAGCTGTTTTGAAGATTCACATGGTTCGTTAAATATTTTTAAAAAATCGCAAAAGTAATGGATCAAAAGCATTTCTTGTTCTCGCTGAGTGATTTTTAATGTTTTTCTAACTCGAACAAGCGTGTCTTGTTTTCAGAATAATATGTTTAGTTTCTAAGGCATTATTAAACTTGCTTTGTTACTTGTTTTTTTAGTGTTTATATATTTATTTTTGTTATTTATTATATTGCAATATAATCTTGCTAAAACATTATCAAATTCCGCTTTCGGCAATTAAACTGTGTTAAAATTTATTCAATAATGCGGTTAGTCATAATTTTCGCTCAGCGGTATGTTTTTTATTTATATAAGTCAGGTTAGGAATCCTAACCTAACTTAGGATTCTTATATTATGTCTTTATTTACAAATACGTGAAAAATAATAATGAATTCTTGAATATAAAATAAACCACGTAGGTACCATGTTGGTACACCCCAAAGATATTAGAAGAACGAGATATGCTATGTAGGCGGAGTCCTACCTAATTAGGGTACTTTGAATACTATCGGGACGTGTACGCACAGAAATCTGTTCTATGTATTAGTGCGGATACCTTAGCGTAAGCGAAGGTGTGCAGTAGTATTGGTGAACAAAACCGGCGACACTGGGCAAAACAATTCCACACAGTATGAACTGCTCATAGCACATCTCGTTCTTCTAATATCTTTGGTACACCCAATATATTGTTACAATATTATGGGATATGTAAAGTTTTCCTTTGATTTTTGCGTATTTTAAAACAATTAAACATTTAAAGATGTGTTTTTACTTTACTTGGCACTTGCTTAATTTTGTAGTTTTTCTGAAATTTCTTGTGGAGTGCCTAATGATAACGGTCAAATCACAGATTTTAAAACGATTTTAATTTAGGTTTTTAATCTTGCATGAGATTTACAAAGAAGTGTAATACTGCTGTCTGTGAAACGGTCTTATCTTGTCAAGCATCCAGATTTTCCTGGTTTATGTACTGATTTCCAGACTGCCAAGAGCAGAAGGCAGGTAGGGGAAGTTGGGGATAGGTACAACTTGACATATGAGGTTTCCTCAGGTAGTAAGTTCCTCGTGAATGTTTTTATTACCCCGGTCCCAGGTTGCCCGGCTCTGCTGGAGTTTCAACAAACAGTAATGACACTCCAATTAAAAGTTTCGTGTACCCCTCCTCACCCCTCCCCCTACACCTAGCAGGATCCTTCCTCCCGCCACTATCCATTGCTTAGGACAACTTTCAGAGGGGAGGTGGTGGTTATATGCAGCAGTATTTATTATATAAAATAATAATCATCACAGCGCTTTATCTCCCATCTAGAATAAGGGAGCAAAAAGTTGGGAAATCTTATCCTTATGTGTTCTTTATCCGATTTTTTAAAACAAAATATGAGTAAGATGTGACTTAAGATTTTCACGGTCATTTTTACGTTCTTAACAAACTGTGGCTAAAGAAGGTGGAAGCGCCAATATGATAATCCAAAAAAATAATCACGATAATAATTTTCTTAAGTACATTTTCAATTTTTTTTAACTTTGCGTAAGCCACGTCATGAACATGAACTTATTGCTACGTGATCAAATGTGCCGGGTTCTATTTCAGTTCCTCTGCTGGCTAAGTCCTCCGCCATTGTACAAGTAACATTTTCCTACATTAATGTAGGAAACCTCTGCCACAGGTCACCCCAAATGATTGGATGCGTTTGGTGATGTAGCCGATTTGCCCGGCTTCATGGGGTGAGGTTTGTTTTGGTCTTGAAAGCGTGTGCATCTGCCCACCAACTGCATAGCGGGCCGGGTCGGAAGGAAAGAAGACCCTCTGACCTCTCTAGCTGGACTCTCAACTCATCGCCTTGCAACGATGTGGCAGGGATGGATTCACATGCAAACGTCCATCACTCCTGGGCACACTGACTCACATTTTCCTTCCCACCTCTCATACTCTTTTCCTTCAGAGACCTTCCTCTTATCCTTTCCCTAAACAAACCTTCAACACAACATTCTCAAACTTGACGCACGCCTCATATTTTGAGATATTTTATTCCTCTGTTCCCCTTACGTGGCGTTAATGCAAAAGAAGAACTTCTGCGGTAGTCTTCTCAGGGTATCTCGAGGAAGAACTTAGACTTCAAAATGTATAAAGAAAGCTACCGTATTCTGTGTCAATGTGTGTCCAGCTTTTTTTACAATACAGAAATGCCTACTAGATTTCGTTGAACAAACATTTTCAATATCTTTGAACGCACCACGCTTCCAGTTTTCCACATCTCCCCCCGGGTAGCAGGAACCTGAAGGGTAGCTATCACAGTGACAAACATTTAATACACATGACGCATGCGGAGATTGAGGGGTGGGTCCGCCCAGCCAGCCCCCCGAATGCTAAGTGGATTTTCGGGTTCCCAAATTTGGTTACAGCTCCCCTGTCGGCCGAACCCATTACCGAAACTCCGCGAGTGAGCCGCTCTCCCACTGAGCCAGCGCTCCGTAATTGGTTATGATAATTACACGAGTACAGGACTCTGCTTAACCGTAAGGGCCGGTATGAGAGAAAATCCCATGGAAATGTCACGAAAAATTAATAACAGTAATCTACCGTAATTTTGTACCTATGAATCAATTATCTAATACATGATTTTTGGCAGATACTAAAGTATGTTGAGTGCCTGACCTGCCTTATAATTATTAAATAATATCATTTTGGATGTGTACGAGATGTACGTAACAATTTAAAAATTAAATAACATTATTATTTTTTTAGTACCTAGATATAATGAATTTATGCGGTCGTTCTTACAATAGTTGATGGTGTAATGGTCAGCATAGTTGCTTTCCATGCCGTTGGTCATGGTTCCGTTCTTGGCCGTAGTAAAAAATCTTATTTATTAAATAAAAATTATTTACCCATAAATTTTTTTTAATATTTGATTTAATTTAATTTTAAGATATTAACAAAAAACATTTTTTTTTTCATAATTGAAAAAAACGTCATTATTTATGGGTCTGTGCTAAGTTTGTATGGTTTGCGAGAGTAGTCGAAATTTTCACTGATATTATGACTAAAAAATTACCCACTCTGCAAACAGGTACAAATACCTTATTATTTATACCAAATCTAGGTTTTTCCATCTTTATGGTTTTTAATAATATCATTTTCTGCTTTTGGTATATGTTATGCCAAGTATACATTTGCGAACCGAAGCGCGAATTGTGGGAAAGGAACGATGCAACCTTCGACTTCGTTCCTTTCCCATACATTCTCTAATATAATAGATCCATAATTTAAATTAAACGTAAAAATGTGCTATTTAAACTATGTAAACCAGCGATAAGCAACAAATGGCCCGCGAGCCTATTTTGTGCGGCCTACGATCATTTTCGTACGGCGCACTTGCCTAAATAAATTATTTAAAAAAATAAAAATATAATAACGTTTACTGTTCTGTTTTGTAATAGAATTAAGCGGAAACTTAAGTCTTTCATCAAAGTTTTGAATTAGCCGGGAAACGGCGTGATGGTTAGTTAGTTTGTTAGGACTAATATTGTAGAATTATTTTTTACCTTTCCAGGGCAGCGATTTTAACGCATTTTAAAAGATTCCGTATTGTAAGAGTTTTCTTGACTAAATTTTTGTTAAACTTTCCGAACGATAGAAATCAACAACATTTATTGATTTCATGTTAAACCTATCCAAATTTTGCCACTGACGATTTTTTTTATCGGTACTGTTTTATAAAGGTACGCTTCCAAATTATGTTTCTGAAAACATAGAGAGATTTTATATTTCTGATTTCTGATAGCAATCGTTCAGATTTCAAGGTGCTATGATAAAAAAATATGAAATACGACAGATTTTGGCAACAAACTTATATATTTTAATAAGATTTCTAAGTATTTCTTTATATGTTCTTTAATATTTATTTCTCAATGGTAAAAATCGACAGCATTCATTAGTTTGGGCTTGTTTTATAAATATAAATTGTTTTGCGACACCAGTGACTATAAATTTAACAGGGTCAAGCTGTATGCACCCTTCCCATGTGGCCCGCAATCAAATTGAAAAATGATAAATTGACTCTTCGGTTAAAAAGGTTGTTCATCACTGATGTAAACATTGTGGGTGTAAATTTCGGCAAAATGATAGGTACTTTTGATGTAATTTTCTATATAAATGTTCATTACTGAAACGTACAATCAAAAGCTATTAGAGATGAGGTGGAATATCACTAAGTTGCGATTTGTAAAATAAATTTTAATATAAATTATTACTTCTCACAACGGCTTTGATGAAGTAAACCTTTCAATGATGAAAGGAATATAAAGAAAAAAAATGACTTTTTTAATTTTTTAAATTTTTTTTTATATATATATTTTACCTATTAGATATTATTTAATTTCTATTTTATTTATTTATTTATAAACAAGTTCCATTATAGAATGTATCAAACTGTTCTGTTACACAACAGAATACGTTTGTAAAGAAATCTATTTTATAAACTAAACATTAATATGATTAAATATAAAACTTGAATTTTAAATGGTGTTCTACAAATTAAACGTAGTAACAATACATAAAAAAATATAGACATTGCTTTTGATGCATTTGTGTTCTTCAATGTCTGTACTGTTTGTAAGTGTATTCCCGACTTTTAGATGGCGATCGTGAGTCTGTCACGCAAGATTGCTGGTTTATAGGAATTCCCTGCGATCCGGCTCAAAGGACCAATTTGGGTTTTCTTCTTGAATTTTGCAGAAGAGGTTTTAACGCCTCTCTGGTGGTTTTCAAATCTACCTCCCAAGACAGCTATAGACCGATCTCAATTGCCACCACCATCGCACGATTATTCGAACATCTATTATTAAACAGTATCGGACCCAGTTTGGTAACTTATGACAACCAAATGGGATTCAAAAAGCAAACTGCTACCGATACTGCTATATTTACGGTAAAAAAACCCTGGAATACTACAAGAGTAAAAAGACCACCTCATATGCATTTTTCTTAGACCTGAGCAAGGCCTTCGACAGGGTTTCTCACCCTCTGCTATGGGCTAAACTCAGAGAAAGAGGCATATCATCGGAGGTCATATATATCCTCGACTCATGGCACAGACGGCGAGAAAACCTAGAAAGATGAAAGGATGGTTTTTCCGAACCTTTCCTCCTAAAGAGTGGCGTTAGACAGGGAGGATGCATGTCACCGATACTGTTCAATCTGTACATGGATGAACTCACCGAAAGGCTAAACAATGCAGGAGTAGGCTGCCACATCGGAGGACGATATGGTCCTGATGGCACCAACTATAAGGGGACAGCGCATTCTTCTGAAAATCTGTGAAGAGTATGCTGAAGAAACAAATATGTTGTATAACCCCGCTAAAACGGCTCTATTGGTCATAAGACATGAGCAAGGCCCGAAAAATATTCCCCCAGCTACCTTGAACGGTGTGAACTTGAAGGTGACCGAAGGAACTAAATACCTTAGACACATAATCACCAGTAATCTGATGGACGATGATGATATCGATAGACAAATACGAGCTCTCAGCGTTAAAGCAAACATGCTCAGTAGAAGATTTCGCCTTTGCAGTACCGCAGTAAAAAGGACGCTCTTCCTTTCCTTCTGCGCAACGATGTACACGTGCGAACTATGGGCAAACTACAAAAAGAGTAGTATAGAAAGACTACGAGTCCAATACAACAACGCCTTCCGTACAATGTTTTGTTTCCCCAGATACTGCAGCGCTTCCCGTATGTTCATGGAGGGGCGAGTTCCCGAATATGCAGCCTTTATTAGATCCAGGGTGGCAGGAATGAGGGAAAGAATAAGAAGCTCTGGAAATATCCTCACTATGGAAGCCCGCCTCACTCCATCCTGGAGCATTGACGCACACTGAAGAAAAATACTAGCGCCTAATATAGTCATGGCTCCCTAAAGGCTTCAACTTTCTATTATTCTATTAATTTTATCATTTTATTCTATTTTATTTTCAATTTATTCTGTTTTTTTTTCTTTGTTTTTCTGTTCTATTTTTTTGTTTTTGATCATATATTTTTTTGTATACCTCCCCACATACCGGTAATAATTTTAACACTTTTATCATTATTTATTTTATTATTATTATTAGGAATCCATCAATGCAGACTCTAGTTTGTGTAGGGTGTAGGATGTTGTATATTTTGGTAAACAAAACACCCTTTGTATCGAATGTAATAATATAATATGTAGAATGTAGATTCTACTTTGCACGATTTTTTAAGGAAACACTTAGGTTGCGATCAAACTCTGCTTATTTTTTTTTCTTTTTCCACTCTGGAACGAGGTACTTAGCTAAATTATGTTTTATTTCTAAATAAGCCCACATAAATAAAATTGTTTTATATCCATTATTAATTTGTAGGGCGTTGCGGTGATCAGTTAAATGTTGCGCTAATGGCAGATCCCATTCGCCGTCTGTGAATTTCACACAAAAAAATCTGACGATTTCCTGTTGCAGGTGAAAATATACACCGTAATTATAGGTTCTAATTATTTTATAGGAGCGGTGAAGAATTACATTAACGATTTAGGCTTGTTTAAAAGTCGTTAGGCAGAGAGCAGTGGCGTTTTTATTTTACAACATTAATTTACCTTTACGTAGTTACCGATACCGTACTTGAGCATCTATTATTGTTTCTTTCTGAGCTCATGCATTATAGGTACCTACGTATAAAAAAATCAATGAAAATTGCAGGGTTGACTTGGATACTTTTTGTAAGCTGAAAGTTTCACCATGGCTATATTTTGTTTTTTGACTTAACATAAGTTTACTCGTTTTGCAAGAATAAAAAAATGAGATAAAAGCTAACACGGTAGCAGAGCAAAGTTAAGCTTTGACTCTTGGCCCGGAGGTAATAGCAAAGCGCACTTGATGTGAAATAACGCAAAACTGCGATAAGTAAGTGTTATACTATTATTCTGCGACATTGCAAATGACTATGTGTAAAAAATGTAAGCCGATACGAATTCGTAAGCTTTTTAACGTTATTGCAGAAGAATTTTTCAGTCCTAAATTCACCAGTCTTTAAATATCAACTTTACTTTTTCCACTAATTTTCTAATAAATTCAATATCAATAGAAATGGTAAAAAGCAAAAGTAAAATCAATGTCCAGTTTTTTTTACTATAGTGTCCCCTTCGTGCAGAGACGTAACCTTTTTTTTTTAAATAAAAGTGTATTTATCTGAAGTGACATGTCAAGTGAGTTTGTTTGTTTTTCTGTATACGTTTATTAGATAGAGCCTAGGAACACGTAATAAATTGAACAGCGCGCTTGAAGTGATTTTTCACAAAAACGGCGCTATGTAAATAATACTTATTTTGTTATTATTATGAAGAATATAAGAATAAATTAGAATGTTACTTTAATCAGAACCGAAACTATATTGTTTATTTAATTTTGTGTAAAAACCTGGTACAATATAATTATATTTATATTTATACGTTTATATTTCCTTGCGTTTTTCCACATATAAAATAAAGTAAAGGAAAAAAGGTCGTATGCCTTTATGATTTGAACTTAATTTCCAGAAAGCATGCTGCTAATTTTTGGAGGTGGCATAGCTCCACAGCCTCCGGTTTTGCATGACGTGACAAAAATAAGAAATAAGAAAAAAAATCTTCCTCAATAGTCACATACTTGCATTTTGTGCTTAATCAGCTGTAGGTAGACAATCTTTAAATAAGATAAGCCTTTAATTATTTTTTACTTAAATTTGTATGTGTCTGTCTGCCCACAATAATTGCTTTATTCATACGTTAGTGCAACTAACAAAAAGTAATTACATTTACTTGAATTTTTTTATAGGTGGTAGGTAACTATCCACAAGTTGATGGGTTGGAACCGAAAAAGCCCATTGCTACTTGGCAATGGCAAAGGTATAAAAAATATCCATTAGCGTCGGCGAGGCCGCCGTATCATTCCACATTATCCGGAGTACATAAGTTGGTTGAGACGAGTCTTTACATAAAGATTCGGCGTTGGCGTTAATGATGATTGGGTGCCTTCCATTGGTCGCCGCTAATGATACGCGGCCGCCACTCGCAACAGGCGGCGCGGACCATTCTACTGGTTTACCTTCCATACTTCTGTGCTCCGGGAGATTAAACAGAATAAACCGGTACATGTTCGTCTGATTTATTATGAAAATATCAATAGGATTTTAATAAAACAATCGCGGGACTGATTTATCTTAACACTTCCTGCTGGTTTCCTGGTAACCGGTTCAATTAATAATTTTCAGGATATTCAAAGTATGAAGGCGTGTTTGTTTAGCATAAGCTACATATATAATGAGAGAGCTGTTTATCGTTTTAATATATTTATGATAGATTTTGCAATGTGTCACTTGCATAAATTTAAAAACTTGATAAAATAAGACTTGTGCGGGACGTGTTTGCCTGCACAAGAAAAGACTGTAAATAATAAGCACCGGCACACATCAGTCCTCAACCTGGGTAATGATTTAAGTAAAACACCGTGAGGTGTTCTATCCAAACCATCATAAAAGAAAGACGATTCAAATCAAAATTCACATTTTAATTACAAGTATTGTACTGGTATACAGAACGTACAAAGGGGTGTGGCTTATAGGTAATTCCTATTTCTTACAGCCAACCCAATTCACAAGAAATAGTTAAATGTATTTCAATACAACTGGGTTTTAAAACACAGATAGAAAACTGAGACAATCGGAATTCTTTCAGCGATAATTTCAGATTGGAGCACATTGTGCATCATCGCGCCATACGATACAGCAAATGGCGTAGGCGACTGCTGGAGCAGTGGCCAGTTCAATTGGTAGCCAGCAGGAATCGGCCAGCCTCTAGGCTTCAGCATCAATGGCTAATTCAGTCGGTAGCCAGGAAGAATTGGCCGGCCTCTAGGTTGTCAGCATCAATGCAGCAGGGATTGGCCAGCTTCTAGGTGATCAGCGGCAGTTGGCAGTTCAGTCGATAGCCAGGAGGAATTCATCAGCCTCTAGGTTGTCAGCATCAATGCAGCAGGGATTCGCCAGCCTCTAGGTGATCAACGGAAGTGGGCAGTTCAGTCGGTAGTCAGCAGGTATTCAGCGGCTGCATGGTCATTTGATTATAAGAGCCGGCACACGGAGACGCCCCATTATTGTAATGATGACCGATGCGTCTGGCTCAGCTGATAGAGTGCCGGTCGTAAACAGCTCGTTGCAAATAGTTGTAATCTTTAAAATGATTGTGCCGTGATGGAGAAACGGAAGCGACTACAGATTTCAGTTGACACTCAGGAATGTATATTTTTTTAAATTATAATTAACAGATCGCGTTTTAACTGGAGGTGTTCCGTCCACTCGTGTTAATTTTTGAAATTTGAATGCGCCAATATTGTATTTTAGTTGCTATTTATAATTTTTCTTACAAGTTCTTGTGATGTCAATATCACCACAACTTGTTTATCGTTCCAGACGCAGGTGTTTTTAGGTGCGAATAATAATTTCGCCCAGAGACTGGTTTTGTCAATATTTTGATTTCGTTTTAGAAAATAGGGTTATCGAACTGTTTCAGGTTAGATTCAATTATTTTTGCCACCTGGTAACAGATTGATAGATTTTTCAACTCGTAAATATTATGATTTGGAAAAGGGGGTCATCAAACTTGCAGGTGTTCAACTTTTGTCGCAATTAAAATTAAATGCAATAAAATAATTGTTCATGTTCGATACAAGCCTCTTCAGAAAGAAATAACCACAGTTACAAGTCGTTGATATACGGAGCAGTGACGATATTTGTCGAATTATTGGAAAAAATCAAATCAGAAGAAAATCTAAACAAATATGATTGATTTCCCGGTGTAGTTCAAGCTTCAATAAAACTTTCTTTACTTCTAAGAGAAAGCGCAATAAATATAACCTGCCCCAAAATCTTTATGATGTGTAGTGGTACGCCACTACTTGATTCGAACGTCAAGTTTTCGATTTTCTTCCAAACAAGCTTTTTGGATGTTGTTTTATTTTTTTAATTTTTGTTTGGCAATATCTACATAACAACCAAAATATTCGAGAAGTTTTTTCACCTTATAAAAGCGACAGCGTGAAGGAACTAGTCAGTCAGTCAAAAATTTACAAGACTTTGCGAGTGACAACCCGCGCCCCTCCACTGCGCGCGGGGCGATAACGCCCGGCTTTGCACGGTTCAATCATGAACTCCATCGGGATCATCACAGCGCCCTGGCCCCGGCCATCGTCCCTGGCCAGCGCTACACCGGATCACAGCGCCCTGGTTCCAGCACATCTGACCAGCGCTACATCCACGTACCTAGACCACGCGGCATCCTCGCTGGTCTATGCATATCCCGCAAAACCGCCGACCAGGTCCACCGCACCTTTCGCGTGCCCTGTAAGCTCCTGGAAGACCCACACTCTTCACCAGTATCTGATACGTCAACGAGTCCGGTCACCAGCAGCGGCGTCAACTCACTGACCCGCGCTTGACCAGCACTTCACCGCCTGCATCCGGAGTCTTCATCATCAGTCCTCAAGTCATCTCACATACGGCAACCCGACTCAAATAAAACACTGTGACCTTCACAACATTTCGTGCCTCCTCACCAGATCCCCAAAGATGTATATCGTATATTCCAAGATCTCAAGAATATTTTGCAATAAACTGCAAGCTACTAATATGTCTAAGACTGTCGACATTTTTAACAGTAGCCTTAAGGACTCAAGGAGCATATAAATGTCATTCATTACCCATTTTTTTTTCTTAAAATATGAAGTTTATGTTACATGTGGATTGTAAATGGACAAATGTCTGTTATGCACAAAAAATATATTCCCATGGTTAAAACAAGGTCGCAAAACAAACAAAAATCCCAGGATTAAGACAAGCGCAGCACATGGATTACGTTGCCGAAAAAGTTCCGGGATTCCCGGGATCCTGGTTCTCAAGACCCCGGGATTGAAAGCTCTTTTTCCAACGTATTGGCTCTGCGCTCAAAATTGTAGGGTTAAAATCAGGCGAACAGAAAATATGATGGACGTCTATCTTTTCCAGAATGGAATTATTGGTACGTGTAACTGTACATGGTAATTTATACCGCGTAATTTTTATAAAAATTTGTACAGTTATGTAAAACAACGACTAAAGATGGCTTATTTTCCTCGCGCAAAATTATAAAAACCTATTTTCTAGCCTCGATTTCTTAAATACACACAAAGACAATGACAACATACTTTAAAGTCGTTAAAACCTTATTATATTTCACCAAATTTCAACACGAAATGTTTTCATCTAATGAATGTAATTGCTGAGATTTACTCTTTTTAAAATTTCCACTCGAAATTTATGAGGTACACTCTCGAAATTGTTTGGATTAAGTTATTAAGGTGCTTAAGCAACCATGCTGATGTGTAGATAGCAAATATTCGTCACGCAAAAGCCATTTGTATAGCAGCCATGCATGAGCATGAATTTGAAGAAGATACAAGTATGATTATTTGTCAAAAATGATTGTACGTTGGAACTCTTGTGGAACAAGTAGACTTGTTCGTTCATTTTTTGGAACCTACTTACAGAATTCAGAATGTTACTTCAAACCATAAAACATCATATCAATTTATTGAAGAAAGGATAAAATATCTAAATGTGATTTTAATTGAAAAAACGAGACGTTTTTCACCTTAAGGAGAAGCTTACTGCCAAATCACTATTTTGATTATTTTTTTTCGAATTGGTGTACGTTATGAATACCAAAAAATATGCTTTAGATAAGGTTTTCCTATCGTTTCGCTTGAGTAGAATACAAATAAAAAATAAATTATTCAATAAAAAACATAAATGTAAACTACTAAAAAAAATATTTTTTCAATAGAAATGTTTTCAATAGAAATGAACGCATAAAGGAAACAACTTTTAAAAAATAGAGTATTATAGTCAAGATTATCGGTGACAGTTTCACTTAATTACATTTTTTATTTCTTACAAAATTATTTACAAATAAATAAAAACCAGTTTTGTGCTTGAAATTGAACGTTTCTAAACTACTTTGCCAATCGATTTTAATGCCTATTACCTACAATATAAGGTATACCAAGAATATACATATTTGTGGCTTGTAGTTTCCTCTTAATTACACTTGAACATGTATACTTTCATAAAAAAACAAGGAAAGGGTTGCATGATCGTTCGAGTTGAAACATCATCGGAAGACGCTGTTGGTTGAGAAGAATACGTCATTGACAAATTAAGACATCTTCACATTTCAGACGGGTGAGAAAACTTGATAATCTGCAAAGCTGAGGAGATTTAAGGGAGGCTGGATCTGGCTCTTTGTTAAAAACTAGACGTCAGAAGGCTGATGAAGAAGATGCTGTGACCAGTGACCACTAATCGAATAAGTGGATTTAAAATATAGGGAGCTTAATCTTATGTTAAGTTATAAGTGTAGAATTTTTCCGCCTACCAGTTTCACCTCCCACTCGTTACCAAGCGGTGCAGAACTGCAGGATAAAGGACGGCATGAATACGATTCTGTAACCTGTTTTCCAATACCCACACCTTCAGTTTAGTTAGTTAATGACGTAGTCAATCGATTTCAAATGGCAAATGTTTCAGGAATACTAAAATTCATTGTAGTGTTTTAAAAATAGAACTGAATAATTATCAACTCGGCTTTTAGTCTATACCTGATTGTAACATAAAAACCATCATTTCTATACGAGACTGTCTGAGTAGAACATTATATTGAAAACTGATGTCAATCAGTCAATTTAAAAAAAAAAAATTAGGTACATATCAAATGTAATGGGTAGTATGTTTTGGTAAGATCTATTTTTTGTATTATTATGACAGCCGTTTCAGCATTCATAGCCATAGATGGATAACTGACTTTGAACGACGAAATAACTATAACAATAGAAAAACATTAAAACCCTATTAGAAATTAATAATAACACTCTAACATTATTATATAATAACATTGGTAATTATAATAAAAATCAAAATCATTAAACATCTAAATAATCATTTGTATTTTATTATTCTTACCGCCGCACTTTCACAAAGTTTTATTTGTAAGTATAGAAATTCTTAGATATTATGTTTATACGGAGAAAACTTACTGATTTAAAATATGGTTAATTTATTAAGATCTCTCCAAAAACGGTATTGCAGGCCCTTAACGAATGAATGGATAAATTTTCTGTTAAACTTTTAGTAAAAGTCACAATGTCGGAACACATATTCATGAAAATCATAATATTTTCGTATTTTATCATTATAAATTATCAAGGCATGGTGCAGGTGCAGGTGCATGAACGCGTGTTCCGATGTATTATGAATGTAGTAATAGCTTGTCAGGAAATGGCCTGTAATTCCGTTTTTAACCGGATAACAAATAATTTGAAGAGATTTTGAATTATAATCCGTGTAGAACCACTTTTATTGTATTAATCACGTGAGGCTATGACATTTTGCCAGTAAAATTGTTTTAACCAATACACAAAGCAATACCGAAGAGCACCAAAACGCTTTAGAAGTGTAAGTATCACAAAAAAGCAATAAGTTAAACATTATATTCACTACTGATGACATTCAAATATTATGTATGGATACTTTTCTCCGCGAGACTTCGGGAATAAAACATCTCTTATACGAGGCAACTTCGTGTGAGAAATATTACCTGAAAGTCCAACATCCATTATTCATCTCCACTTTGGATCATTTTAGAAGGGTTATAAAGACATCAAAAGCGTATAAATGCATGCATTAGAGTATTTTGGAAAGATAACCAATGTATAGGTATATTGTTTGATGCGGCATACTTGGAATTCGAAGCGGGTTTGGGTCGTGATAGGTTTTATTTCTTGATAATAAATATTTCAAATTTGGAGATATTGGATCACGGCTGATCATTTGTCGTCCTACACGGTATGTTGTGTTCGTGCTATTCTTAGATGATCTTTAACGTGTTTGCATTATGGCAAGGAATTTATAAATTAATCAGATTTATGATTGATAACCCTTTCATTAGGTAAGTTTTTCTTCAAGACGATTTAGAACTTCGGTTCTATTCAGTTCAGGAGAAATGAGCACCCTGCGTCTCCTTTTAACGAATCGCACCTACTAAAATGGCATTTTTACACCTTTTTATCAAATGTCGTCAGCCAGAGAGAGTCCCAGCGATTTTTTATAAATTCAAGCTTAAATTCAGCTTATCTGGCCCCGGATATAGTTCGTCTGGATTTACAATAGAATAGCCAAAGATCCTCTAGCTATGTATATTTTTTAAAAACATTAACAATATTTAGATGTCTTGTGTGATTGTGGGGACTAAGTGAATTATTGACATCTTTTTTCCTTCCGGAAATTTGCTCCCATCGGATTTTCAATCAGGGCAATCTTAACTATTTTGCTTAGAAAGATTATTAGACATTCCCGGATTATGAATAACATGACAATTTCGAAAATCTCCTACTACCATTATGGGATGTGTGGGATTGCACTAACCTCCCCACATCCTGGAATAAAGAATCTATTATTATTATTATTACATTAGCGGTGGAATATATTGTTTGTTTCGTGACTAAGAACATCCGAGGATTGGAACTTACGACGCCTGGGTGGGAACAAGAAGCGACGCCAACATAGCCACTGACCGGTCAATGCAGAAACTATATGACATGCTTGGTTAGGTTAGGTTACACTGTAATAAAGATTGAAAAAAATTTCAGCATTTTGTTTTCACACCCTAGTCGATTTTTTTCTCCAAGCCAAAAAATACTACCGATGTCAGACATTTTGTAACGCACAAAAATATACCCTTAACATCGATAGGAAGACACATCATTAATAAAATTCATGAAAGAACGTAGTTAAAAAGCTCTTAATTACCAATATAAAAATTAAAACAACATGTTGATTGATATCGTAACAAATTGATGAATATCGTATTATCATTCAAAGTGTTAGTGTACTTGGGACGCTTTAGTGAGTTCTATGATTGTATGTTGCTAACTTATGGATAAACCGGGACTCGAACCTGGTTATTAAATTGGCTAAGCTCAGATAAAATGGTAGAGCAGGCGACTCGTGTACAATCAGGGGTGGGCAGTTCTTTGATCAGCAGCTCGTCCATCGGTCAGGAGGTTGGAAAAGGACATCACAATAATAACACATAAGTAAAAGGCACAAGGTATATTAAATGTCTCGAGAAATACAGGTTAACATGGATCTCCCTACTAACTCTCTCTACTAATTTATGACGACCAGATAAAGCGTGGATTCTACATGAAATTTACGAGAATTGAACACAAGAAAAAGGGGAAGGTTGAAAGCTTACGAATCGTCTCGATGAGGTAAGGGGCATCATGTTGAGCCAGAGGTACCCGCGCTCACAGGCGGCGGGTCAGTTGAGGCGGTGAAGTGCATTCGGGATTTTACGCGGGAACGGGACTCCATTGAGTAAGCCCGAACCGTAATAATAAACATGATTGTAAGTTTGATGGCGAAATGCATCTAGTAGGAAACTGGCACGAGATCGCGTCTGTTTCTATTATTACGTAATTCCGCGCGCTCGAACATTGTGAGCGTTTGTGGTTCGCTCTGCGAGAAACACACTGTTGCAATGCCCGAGGTCCGCTCTCGACTGGCGGGGCTCGGCGGTGGCGGGCAGTGTTGAGCCGAGAACGCTCCCTGGGTGGTCTGTGCCATCACGCGGCGGCTAGCTGCGTTTTGTCACGTACGCCACGATCGTTTGCATGGGGAAAGCGAGGCTAAATTATGCATCTTTTTTATAGGGTGACTTGTATTACGTAACACATTCCCCCTCCGCCAGTAAAAGGCGACGTGGTAATGAAGCTTTAGGCGCTAAAAATCCTCTTCACCTTGTCGTGAGGGAAGTAGAGAGAGAAGAAAAAACAGTGTTGATTTACAAAAAAAACAAAGAAAAATATACATGGTTATGCAATGGTGAAAAGACAACATACAAGGTTATGCAGTGATGACAAGAACAACATACAAGGTTATGCAGTGATGACAAGAACAACATACAAGGTTATGCAGTGATGACAAGAACAACATACAAGGATATGCAGTGATGAAAAGAACAACCTACAAGGTTATGCAGTGATGACAAGAACAACATACAAGGTTATGCAGTGATGAAAAGAACAACCTACAAGGTTATGCAGTGATGAAAAGAACAAACATACAAGGTTATGCAGTGATGAAAAGAACAACATACAAGGTTATGCAGTGATGAAAAGAACAAACATACAAGGTTATGCAGTGATGAAAAGAACAAAAAGGACTCTAAAATTTCATTGGTCTGTAAGCTAAGTTTGAAGAGCGTAGTGTTTTCGTAGAGTACCAAGTAGACGTAATTTCACTGAAGTTATAAAGTTACATTTTCACTGTAACTTGACCCATTTGAGATTGCACTCAAGTATCACTAGGGCCATAGAAATTGAACTGTGCTTCTTGGTTGTGGTTGAGGGATGGTGATGCGGAGGGCCAGAAGTATCCGGGTTTTTGTTGTTGTACCAGCGTGAATTCCATTATGCTGATGCGGTGGAGCAGTGGTTGTCAAGGTGAAATGAAGTTGGTAATAACATGGAGTAATAACAATAAGTTGATTGATGGTTGATGCGTGTAATGGTTATTATGTTGAGTTTGCGCATCGGCAAGTGGTTGGTTTGTACAAATGGCAAGTGGTTGATTTGTATGACTGCCAGTAGTTGATTTCCACAAACGGCAAGTGGTTGATTGCACAACGGCAAGTGGTTGATTGCACAACGGCAAGTGGTTGATTTGCACAAACGGCAAGTGGTTGATTTGCACAAACGGCAGGTGGTTGATTTGCACAAACGGCAAGTGGTTGATTTGCACAAACGGCAAGTGGTTGATTTGCACAAACGGCAAGTGGTTGATTGCAGGAACATAATTAACCTTGAGCTGGCATGCTCTGAGGTTGGTTCTTTTGAATGTGGTTTGAATGATGAGACAACTTGATTTGCAACTGCACGCACGACTCACACCTAATTTGGGTGCGGTCGGGTGTTTTTGGTACGCAGAGATTGGAGGGATGTGAGTGATGGAAGTGAAGGCGGCAAAGAAGAGAAGCTCAGCTTGCAGGTGATGAGAAGGGCTGCTGGTCTTCTTTTTAATCCAGGGACAGGTTATTATTAGAGCCAAAATTCTTGAAGTTTACCTGCCTAGTAGACCAATGATGCAAAACGTTTGGAGAGAAACAAATTGTGTTCAAGAGAAAAGACAAAAAGACAAAAAAACGTCGTTGGTTAGAGAGAGTAGAGAGAGAGTAGAGAGAGATGCAATATGCTGACTATACCATGAGTATCCCGAGATTGGGGAGACAAAAAACTATCACGACTGGCGTGAGGTTACCTATTTGATATACAAGGTATAGGTAGGTGGTTGTACAGTAGTAACACCAAGTTTCTGAAAGAAGTTGGCCTTCCATGGCCGGTGTTAGCGCTTGAGCGATAACAACTTACGACTTTCAAAATTACAAGAAATGTGTTGATTACCTAGGTATGGGGTGAAAAGGAGAGATTTGAAGCAAATTTCATGGATAAAGATTGTCTTATAGACAGACGATACGCTATGTGCGTAGGGTACACCTTCCAGATTCATGAAATTAACCTCAAGGATAATGAGGGATGAGAAAAAAAATGGCGATGAGCGAGAAGGTCTGCTGGTGATGGAGCTGATTCTCCGTTCGATCTCTTTCAGAGAACGAAATGTGGTCAACCAGCAGATTTCCTAACTTTTACAAATGTACAAGAGTTTGATGGAAGGGTGAAGGATGGAGGATTGAGTAGCGAAAATTGATAGTGACTGAGCTAATTCCCAATTCGATCTCTATGTGAGGACGAAATATATCAACCAGCAAATTTCCTAACTCTTTACACAAATATACATGAATTTGATGAAAAGGTGAAGGAGAATACACAGTAATAACAATCTAATCTTTCACGTGTATTTGGTGAAAGATTAGGGGTCGTATTTAATCCTCTACAGTTTGTGAGAACATGACAGACCCTTGCTCAAGCTTCACAAACCTGGGAGTTTTTCTTATTCGTCTCCCAGACAACGAGTTAGGTGGTTTTGTGTCACTGTCTCAATTAACTCCCACGACACGATACCTCATAACCAACAGTGAAGCTGATGGCTAGTCCATGGTCAATGGATAGTGGATGGTTCTTGGGTCCGCTGACAAGAAGTCCACAGGTATCAGTTAGCGTAAAAAATTGCTGAATGCACAGCTTCATGTTTGTTTGAAGAGAACAAAAAAATTCTCACTACAGTGAAGGAAATTTCCCTCAGTGTCATGAGTTATACAAAAAAGGGCCCCAATTAAGGGTGACAAGTCAGGGTAAAATGATCTACGTCCGGTAGAACAAGTACAAAGTGTCAACTTATTTAAAGAAGACAACAACAAAATATTGTATCGTTCGCACGAATCATGGTAAGTATTATAACGTCTCCACGTCTCATGTAGAACAAGTACATATTGTCAACTTATTTAAAGAAAACAACAACAAGATATTGTATCGTTCGCACGAATCATGGTAAGTATTATAACGTCTCCACGTCTCATGTAGAAATTGAACGAATTACGAAAGAACCCTAGTATTGAAAGGAAAGGTACAACATAGATATTTATAACCATTTAATGGGACAAATTATCTCTTTGGCCACAGTGTATGTAAGCCAGTAAAAAGTAATTATAACGAACTTCTCGTATCATGGTAGATATTATAACATTCTCATGTATAGTGTTAGATTTTATAACGATCCCTCGTCTCATGGTGGATATTGTAACATTCTCATGTATCATGAAAATAACATATCAACGTTCAATAATAAAAAAAAGTACCATTTCAATACCGGAAAAAGATACATACACAATGTCAAAACAATCTTGTAGTGGCTATTGGTATTATCAAAAAATGACGATGGCATAACCTTTGGTTGGGTTTATGCGTTAAGTTGGCAATAATACAAGACATATGCCAACAAGGATGTCTTAAACAAGACACAAATATAGCAAAAGAGACCTATTTGGTTTTACTAACTCTTTGCTCACAAAATGTTGTGATGGCATAACCTTTGGTTGGGTTTATGCTTTAAGTTGGCAATAATACAAAACATATGCCTACAAGGATGTCTTAAACAAGACACACATATAGCAAAAGAGACCTTATCGGTTTTACTTACTCTTTGCTTACAAAAAAGGTTTGTAGTGGTTTATTTAAGACCTTTTAGGGTTTTACTTACTTAAAATGACCAAACAAAAACAAGGAAACACACTTGGTGTTGCCAAAATTGCCACAAACACGAATGTTGTGAACTTTATGTTACAAATTTGATACAGAAGGCACCTAAAGACACAGGATGACTTAATATGAGTGACCTGGCTCGGTGTATTTGACAAGGCAAATTAATGCTTATTTAAGTCAAAATATAGTACATAATATAACAAATTGGGGTCAGGAAGTTGAGATCTTAAGATTTTACAAACTCAATGTGACCGAAAGGTGTTATGTATTATACAATGTTATTGATGAGGAGGACAAATCGGTGTTTGTTCTCCTTTACAACAACCTTTTTCAGAATTGACGTGTCAATATCAAATTCTGAAAAAACAACAAATTAGAGCAAATGGGAATGTTGAGCGCCATTCAATTTTTTTAGAAAAAACTGAAAAAACTTTAAAACAAAGTAATTGTAACTTTTTACTTGTTACACCTATGTAAACTTGAATCAAATGACGATACCAAACTGGAATTTACACATGCATTATGATTACAAGTTACAGGGGTAGAATATTCACCTCAATTGGGTGTATGTTGCAAAAGGGCCATTGTTTAATGTACGATGGAACCCATTGGAACAAATGTGAAGAACAAATGTGAAAGAACAATGTAAAGAACAATGTGAAGAACAAAGTGAAAGAACAATGTGAAGAACAAAGAACAGAAAAATATTTACAAAACAATGTTGTACGTGACTTTTGTGGTATTTAAGACAAAAAATAGTTATGTATTTAGTGTCGTAAGTGTCAGAATGGTAACGACTAACAAATGATGTCCAGGGTCATGACTCCGGGAGCATAAATTGTTTTGGGAGGCGGAAAAAGTCTCTTGACTAGAATGATCAGTTCCAGAGAAGATACGTACAAAATATGAGTACAATTTATATACATTACACGGTGAGGTGTGACAAAGAAACAAAAATAACAAAGGGTTTATACAAAAGAGCATAGTAGTACAAGAATGGGTGAGAAATGATTAAAAACCACAGTTGACACTTCTGTATTTTTAGAAAAATGAGAAGGTTACCTTGCAGAGGTCGAAATGCGAGTTTTTATATGAAACTAACGCGATAAGACATGCTGTTTGTCTGCACGAGGGCCAAATCTCGTGGGACAAAGGTAGAGCCAAAATTTTGTTAGCTATGTGTGTGTGACCTAGTGAAGGTGGTGTCCATTGTGTCCACGCTTCCTAGTTTGACAATATCTTTCACGTGGTAGTTACCAATGTGTTTACCAGAGGCGTCCGATAGGGTGTATACTACATCGGAGATTTTTCTCAGGACTTTTGCTTTAACAAAGCGAGGAGCTAGTTTTGCAGAGAAATACAGAGCACCTTGTGAGAGTGTGTTGTTGCGTCTCCAAACTATGTCGTTTTCCTTAAAGGTAACATGTTTCCTGCGTAAATTGTATCTGTTTGCACTCTTTTTGTGAGCAAGTATCAACGCATCTGTGACTTCGCTGTAGATAGCGGAAAGTTCTTCAAGACGGTGAGCATAATTCTCTGATGGGTTATCAGTAGAAGGAGGAAAAGATGATGGGAGGCTAGCGTCCCAATGCAAGGAGCCATGGACAATTTGTTCCATACCATGTTTGAGGAAGAAAGGAGTGTACCCAGTAGTGAGGTTCACTGTATTGTTTAGTGCAGCTTGAATTTTTTCTAGATTTTTGCACCATGTTCGTTGATCTTTGTCAACCAGGATTGCCAGAGCTGTGTTGATGGTCTGGTTGTAACGCTCTACCGTATTATTTTGAGGCGTGTAAAGGGTATTATAGAAAATATCTTTTATGCCATATTTGGCCAGAAATTCCTTGAATTCCAGAGCTATGAATTGTTTTCCATTGTCGCAAATGATGGTGCGAGGAGTGCCGTAGGGGATAAAAATGTTTTTTTCTAACAAGTTTATGATTGCAGAGGCTGTGGCTCTTTTTAATGGGAAGATCCAACAGAACTTGGTGAATACATCCACTATGCTAAGTATATGCATGTTTCCGGCGTAGCTTCTGGGAAAAGGGCCGATGAGATCCATAGAGAATGATTGTAACGGCCTATCTGCTCGTTTGGGGTTATTCATGAGACCAGATGGGGGTGCAGTACTATGTTTGTATGCTTTGCAAATGTCGCACTTAGAGATGTAGTTGCGAACTTGTTTAAACAGGCCTGGCCAGTAATACCTTAAGGCTATCTTCTTATAGGTTTTGAAAGTTCCTGGGTGTATGGATCCGGGGGCGCTGTGATTGTCAATGATAATTTTTTGTGTGTCCTCTGAGGGAATGACTAACTTCCAAGCATAGTCCTCGAGTATAGACAGTGGTGGTTTGCAGTTACGATATAACCGACCTTCTTTTATAATAAAGTTGGGAAATTTTTGCGGGTTGTTCCTGCATTCCTCGTAGGTTTTTAAATACCAAGTGTCTTTGGTGGTAGGAGTTGGTGTTGCTTCTTCGGAGGTCAGAGTGGCGAGTTCTATTCTTGAGAGGGCGTCTGGGACGATATTGTCTGCGCCTTTACGATGGATGACATCAAAGGTGTATTGTGATAGGCGAGATGACCAGCGGGCCAATCTACCAGATGGGTTGCTTAATGATACCAACCATTTTAGGCTACTGTGATCGGTGATGACTGAGAACTTACTGCCTTCGATATAGCCGCGGAAATGGTGGATAGAATCCATGACTGCGAGTAGTTCCTTTTCAGTTATCCCATAGTTTTTTTCGTGTTTGTTTAGACTACGAGAGAAGTATGCCACTGGGTGTTCGCCGTCGGGGAATTCTTGTGTTAGGACTCCGCCGATTCCAACATTGGAGGCGTCTGTATGCAGGGTGAAAGGCAGATTGAAATCTGGACAGTTTAGTACCGGTGCAGATTGCAGTGCTGTTTTTAGAGAGGTGAAAGCCTTTTCAGTTTCGGCAGACCAAGCGAAGTTACTGACACCTTTACGGGTACCGGTAATTTTATTAAGGGGGGCCGCTATTGTGGAGAAATCCCTTATGAATCTTCTGTAGTATCCGGCGAGACCAAGGAAACCTTTAACTTCTTTAGCATTCTTTGGCCTGGGGAAGTTTGTCATAGCTTCGACTTTGGCAGGGTCGGTCCTTAGACCTTTTTCGTCTATTACAAAGCCGAGGTAGCGTAGGCGTGATTTGCAAAATTCGGATTTCTTTAGGTTGATTGTTAATCCGGCAAACTTGAGTTGTTGGAATACTCTTTCTAGGGTGGCGATGTGTTTTTCAAACGTGTCGCTGATGATTATTAGGTCGTCCAGGTAGCAGAACAAATTATTGTCGGATTCGGGGCCGAACAGTCTGTCCATCAGTCTTTGTAGCTCAGCAGGGCTGTTTTTTAAACCGAAAGGGAGTCTCTTAAAGTGGAACATTCCTCTGCCGGGCACTACAAATGCTGTTTTTTCACATGAAACTTCATCCAAAGGTATCTGCCAGAATGCTTTGGACAGATCTATTGAAGAGATGAATTTTGCGTTGCGTAGTTTATCCAGGATTGCGTGTACAAGCGGAAGTGGGTACGCGTCAGCCTCAGTGCAGGCATTAAGTCTTCTACTGTCGAGGCAGAATCGGGCGGAACCGTCTTTTTTGGATACCAAGAGTGTGGGGTTGGTCCAGGGGCTTCTGCTGGGAACCACGATACCCATATTTAACATATCATCGAGTTCCTTCTCCAACAGTTTTAGTTTCTGGGGAGCCAAATTGTAGTATCTTTGTTTGATAGGTGGTCCATTTGTCTTGATGTGATGTTTGACTAAATTTGTCAAACCAAGTCCACACTTTTCGAACGAGATTGATTCAAATTTCTTGATCATGCCTTCCAGTTGTTCGGCCTGTGGTGGGTGAAGGTTCTCGTACGGAATTATTGTACGGATTTCGTTGATTGAGGTGGTGGGTGTGGTGTTGTTGCATGGGTTGAAAACCTGGGGTGCAATGTTGAATGCTTTCCAAAAATCGACTCCAAGAATAAATTTCTGGGTGATGGTTGGTACAATTAGAAAATTTATTGGAATTGATTTACTTCCACACTTGACAGGTAGGACAATTGCTCCTGTGACTTTTTGAGTGTTGTTGTCTGCAGTGGTGACGAAAGCGGGGTGTTTGTTGATTTTGAATCCATTGTTGACAAAGGGGATGTGGGCGTTACCGCCGAGGCAGCTAACTGAAGCTCCACTATCCAGTAGTCCAGAGAAGACGACGTCATTAACAGAAAATTGCGCGTATGGGCGACCATCTTTAGCTTGAGTGCAGCTCACTGTAGAAAGTTGTAAGGCCTCTTTGAAATATGCAATGTGTTTCAACCACTCGGTCCATTCAGTAGGCCTAGATATTGAATGAACTTCCGAGGGGTTGAATCTTAGTTTTTTGGAGTTCTCTTGGACCAATTTGGCGGAGGTTTAGAGAAATCTGTAGGTGGTCTTGCAATTAAGTTGTTAGAAGGATGTAATCTTTCAAGGTTATTTCTTGATCTCTTGAAGATTTCCCTCAAGTTGTCATGTTGAGGAGAATGGTCACGGGGGCGCTTTTGGTGGCCCCTGTTATCTTGGGTATACGAAAGTTTAGCTTTTTTGTAGCAAGATGATTGTGAGTGTCCGGTTCTTTTGCAAAAGGTGCAAAACTTCTTCTCGTTAAACTCTGGTTTAATTTGATTGGATGACCGAGAGGCGAGGCTTGGTAGAAGGGGCTCGTTAGAAGTCTTGGTGTTTCTTCTTTTATCTTGATAGTTTTCCAATAGAAGACAGACATCTTTGAGTTGTTCTACTGAGGATATTTTTTGAGAGGTTATTATGTTCTCATATCTTGCTAGGAGGCCATCAGTCAAGATAGGGACTAGCTCTGTTTCAGGGACTGGAGTTGTCAGTTTGATGTTTAAAAGATCTGCTCTCTGGGCGTATTGTGCTACAGTTTCGTTGGAGAATTGTTTGATGGAAAACAGAGTAGACTTAATCCTATGCTGTGTTTCTTTTGGTGCGAAACTTTTCAGGAGAGCAGCTTTGAGTTCGGGCCAGGAGCTTACTTTTTTCTTGTGAATTCTATGCCAGGAGAGTAGCTCGTGCGAGATGAGATCTATGAAGTTACGGTGTAGTATCTCAGTAGGAATGTTGCGTATCGCGGCTGTTTCTTCAATTCGGTCGATGAAATCTTCTACGTTAGTATTGCCGTTGTACTTAATTTTCCATCCAGTTAGATCGAAGGGTTTTGTGGTTTCCTTGACGGGTGTAATTGGTGGTTTAATTTCTGTGCAAGTAGGTGTGCTTGTGTCAGAGATTGTTATACTGCCGGGTTGAAATTCCAGTCTCCTAATATATTTCCTGTTATAATATGTTGCGTACTTGATCAGGACGTTTTTGGTTTTGTTGAAAGGAGAAATATTCCTGTCTTTCAATTCCTTTTCTAAACTTTGCGTACTTCGAGAGCAGATGTTGGCTATTATGCCTAAGGTGTTGTTTCGAGGATTCATTTTGTGGCTAGTTGAGTTAGACATTGTGAAAAGAAAAAAGAATTGTCAGAGTGTTGTGGCTGAGTTGTTTTTCAAAAAAAAAAAAACCAGGGGTTTACTTGTGATGGTAGGTGAAGAATTTTGTGAAATTTTTGAAGTCCCAGTATGGAAAAAAAAATGGCCAGCGGTCTCCTTGTGTTTTTAATGGGAAGGTCCCTGAGATTGTGCGTTTTGAAAAAAGAATTTCGAAAAATTTCAAAGTCCTAGATGAGTGAAGGAAATTTTTGAAAAATTTCCAAGTCTTTGATTTGAAAAAAAAAAAAAAAAAACGGCCAGGGGTCTCCTTGCAATTTTAGTGGAAAAGTCCCTGAGATTGTGCGTTTTGAAAAAAATTTTCGAAAAATTTCAAAGTCCTAGATGAGTGAAGGAAATTTTTGAAAAATTTCCAAGTCTTTGATTTGAAAAAAAAAAAACGGCCAGGGGTCTCCTTGCAATTTTAGTGGAAAAGTCCCTGAGATTGTGCGTTTTGAAAAAAATTTTCGAAAAAAACAAATTTCCGAAAAAATTTTCAAACTCCTTGATTTTTGAAAAAAAACGGCCAGGGGTTGTCCTGGGATTTTGATGGAAAAGTTCCTGAGATTGTGCGTTTTTGAAAAATTTCCGAAAAACCAAATTTCCGAAAAAATTAAAATTTCCGAAAAATTTTCAAAGTCCTTGATTTTTTGAAAAAAACGGCCAGGGGTTGTCCTGGGATTTTGATGGAAAAGTCCCTGAGATTGTGCGTTTTTGAAAAATTTCCGAAAAACCAAATTTCCGAAAAAATTAAAATTTCCGAAAAATTTCCGAATACAGATTTCGAGGAAGTATTGTTTTTTCTTTCAACAATTAATGGAGGGTTGTTTGTGATTCGTGACCAATTGTCTGAATTTAGGCAGAACCAGCTTTTGGTTATTTACACGCAAGCATCCCTTTCCCTGGACACGACAGGCTCGAGGCGGAGAAGGGCCGAGAGTCGGGGATTTACGTCAATCGCGAATCTCAATTATATGTAAAGGGTAAGTCGGCTTTCAAGACTTTTCTTTCAAAAAGGATACTCTACCCACCTTTATTACATAAAAAGCGAAATTATCAGATGACAGAAGGGCGTTAGTTTTCCTTGTCTATGAATTTTGCAGAACGATGCTGGCTTATGGCTCCACTAACAAGGAATTTATTTTGTATCATGTACAAGATTTGAAATTGTTGAATTGTAGTTTAATGTAGCTCGTTTCCTCTAATAGTTGTACTCGGAAAGTAAACCTTCATGGTTAAAGATCACTATGTGATGTTTGAGATGTCCGAAAAGAAGTAAATGTTGGTTGCGCACCTTGTGATAGAATACCGGTAATTAAATTTTGTCGAGTGACGATTCGTAGAACTTGTAATTTAACACAGAATAGTTTTAATGTGACACGGTTGTTTTAGATTTGACGCGATGGTTTGTAGAACAGCTATGATTTATTGGAAGAAAACATAGCTATTCAATTGTTAATACAAAGCAAGACATAAAACACAGTGAAAGAGTTCAAGATTATTTCCAATTTGACCTCCCGATGGACTACTAATAACCAAAGAAAAAAAATCCACGTTGAAGGGGCCAGTGCTAACTTATGGATAAACCGGGACTCGAACCTGGTTATTAAATTGGCTAAGCTCAGATAAAATGGTAGAGCAGGCGACTCGTGTACAATCAGGGGTGGGCAGTTCTTTGATCAGCAGCTCGTCCATCGGTCAGGAGGTTGGAAAAGGACATCACAATAATAACACATAAGTAAAAGGCACAAGGTATATTAAATGTCTCGAGAAATACAGGTTAACATGGATCTCCCTACTAACTCTCTCTACTAATTTATGACGACCAGATAAAGCGTGGATTCTACATGAAATTTACGAGAATTGAACACAAGAAAAAGGGGAAGGTTGAAAGCTTACGAATCGTCTCGATGAGGTAAGGGGCATCATGTTGAGCCAGAGGTACCCGCGCTCACAGGCGGCGGGTCAGTTGAGGCGGTGAAGTGCATTCGGGATTTTACGCGGGAACGGGACTCCATTGAGTAAGCCCGAACCGTAATAATAAACATGATTGTAAGTTTGATGGCGAAATGCATCTAGTAGGAAACTGGCACGAGATCGCGTCTGTTTCTATTATTACGTAATTCCGCGCGCTCGAACATTGTGAGCGTTTGTGGTTCGCTCTGCGAGAAACACACTGTTGCAATGCCCGAGGTCCGCTCTCGACTGGCGGGGCTCGGCGGTGGCGGGCAGTGTTGAGCCGAGAACGCTCCCTGGGTGGTCTGTGCCATCACGCGGCGGCTAGCTGCGTTTTGTCACGTACGCCACGATCGTTTGCATGGGGAAAGCGAGGCTAAATTATGCATCTTTTTTATAGGGTGACTTGTATTACGTAACAATGTAAGAGTCTGTTATTTATTTTATATAACGGGAGACTTATTTATTTATTTATTAATCTTAAGTTAGCTCACATCTTCGTGTGTGCTAATAGTTTTATAAACATATAAACATGTACATTGTTTGGCAAACATAATCTTTCTTTAAATATTTCGATAAAGTCACAAAAAAAGAAACATTAATAATTGAGATAGACATATTTTCTTAATTCATTTTTGAACTTATTAATATTTTCTATCACAGCAATTTCCTTCGGGATTTTGTTATAGAGTTGAACGGCCTGGTACATCAGAGATTTTTGGGTGCTTGTTTTTTTTCTTGTTGGCAATCTAATTTGCTTAGAATTTCTCGTCCCGTGTCCGTGTATCTCGTTATTGTAATTTATTTTTCTTTTCAGTTCCTTAGACATCATCCCTAATTTAATTTTATGTATTAAAATAAGTACATTCAAATATACAGTTTGCTTCACCGTCAAAATATTCAGCTCCTTTAACATGTCTCTTATCCGTGTGTATATGTTGCGCTTAAGTATTATTCGCATTGCTTTATTTTGCAGTATTTGCATTTTTTTCATTTTCTCTTTATTGCAGAGAAAAAGAATACTTGAACAGTAATTAAAGTGTGGTGATATAATTGTATTGTATATTATCTGGCATGTTTCTTTATTTACTTTGTTTCTGAATTATATTGTATTATAATTGTATATTGAGATAGAACCTGCAGACAAGCAGCCATGTGGCAGCTTCGTGGGACTATCTATACATTGTCAAAAAAAAAAGTAAAAATTTTCAGTCAATAAAGGTCAGCTTTAAAAAAAAAAAAAAAAATGTGAACTAATTTTGTTCCACGTTTGAAAAAATTAACACTTCCACGTGCCTAAAATCATGAAAATAATACAACTTACATATTGTATCAAAACTGTTATTACATTTTTTAAGGTCACATTTTAGGCACAGCAAATAATAAAATAATAATTCAAGTCGGTTATAAATCAATTTGCTTTCCAAAAAACCATTAGATCACTATTCACTGTACAAAATGATTGACTCCCTTAATCTGCAATACGATCAAAATTTGTAAATGATATATCCAGTCGTTTTTATCCAGTTCTTTTGTACATTGTTATTAGTATTTATATTTCGATTATCCCATAATGAGACTTAATCTCGTTATAATCACTGCACGAGCTAGCTTTATGTTGTTTGTTGGTAAAAACAAGTCGAATCGGAAAACATCAACGCATTTATTCATGTGTTTTATGGCCGTTAAACCCAAACGTTGTTGTGGCAAAGAACCCGGCTATGAAGTTTATTATTTAGCCATTAGTGTGGACTCCAAAGATATTAGAAGAACGAGATGTGCTATGAGCACTATGAGCAGTTCATACTGTGTGGAATTGTTTTGCCCAGTGTCGCCGGTTTTGTTCACCAATACTACTGCACACCTTCGCTTGCGCTAAGGTATCCGCACTAATACATAGAACAGATTTCTGTGCGTACACGTCCCGACAGTATTCAAAGTACCCTAATTAGGTAGTACTCCGCCTACGGTCCGGCGGCCAACATAGCATATCTCGTTCTTCTAATATCTTTGGTGGACTCTATCTATGCACGTAAAACACTAAACTTTAGAAGGTTCTCACGCTGTTATCAAAGTTTAAAGTATAGAAAGTAGAATAAATTAATTTTTACATGGTCAATCATTGTATGGCATAATGAATAACGAGGCTTATATATAATTCTCGTTATTCATTGCATGGCATAATGAATAACGAAGCTTATATATAATTCGCGTTATTCATTGCATGGCATAATGAATAACGAGGCTTATATATAATTCTTAAAACACAGATTCCATACAAACATTCTCTCAACAAATGCAAAAAAAACCTATTAGATCCCCTTCCTAATAAGCAAGTTTGAAAGGTCCCCAACATTGAAATAATTGCACACAATAAAAATGTTACAAAATATAGAAGACATATATAAACGATTTAATACTACAAATATTCAACAATATCACACGAAAAAAAATGAGAATGGCTAATTTATTAAGAAACTCTGCAAAATTATTCGTAATCCTGTTAAAAATGTGATTGCAGGTCCTTAACGAATGAATTGATAGGTTTCCCGATTAAATTTTATTAAAACACGAATGTATTATCTCAATTTCGATGATACATATTTTCAAGGCTGAAGCAGGTGTACGAACACGTGTTCTGATATATTTGGAATTTACTAAAAGTTTATCTGGAAACGGCCTGCAATCCCGTTTTTAACAGGATTATCAATAATTTGAAGGGATTCTTAATAACTCATCTTTTCCCGTGGACTTTCAAACAATCAATACTCACAGGCATAAATATAAAAACATAAAATGTCGGTATTTTCTACACAACAATACACAGTAATTACATTTACAAAGTCTTCCCGTAGAAGTGAAAAAAAAACAGATTTACTAACCAAATTTTTGTAACAGTAAAACTTTTAAAACTGAATTTTTTAATTTTTTTTTTATTGGTTTTCAAGCTACAATCCCGTTAAACTGCAATAAAGCAGTTTGTCAACAGTATGTAAATGATCAATTACATACATACACACATAATATTATTACTATAACTATACAATTAACACACCTAAATTAATATAAACTATCTCTATTTAGTAACCATTGTTTCAGCATATATCTCAATCTATTTGTAGAATCGCAATTTTTTATATTAATGAGTAACATGTTAAGCATTTTTGGCACGTTAAATTCTAGGGTTTGCCGTCCGTATTTATTATTATATTTTGGAACAAGCATTCCTTCATTCTTTGTAAACCTTTGTATTATATTCATGTTCCACTTTCCTTTTATAATCAGACTTAGATATATGTTGAATCAATATTTGTACCATAATAATACTAGTAACAATGTCAACAAAAGCAGTAATTTCATTAATTAAAACCATATTTTTTATATTTATTAATGTACTTCATCCTAGTACCTATATAAGATACTTTATTTGTACAGCCCATTATCTTGTAACTCCTAAACCAAACTCAAGAGACAGTTCTATTCATGGACGTAGAAATACTTTAATTCCTTTTTTTGTATATCTTGGGGTGTTAACGATAGAAGTACCTATGTTACTTTGGGTGGCAAAAAGTTTTCTAGATTCATGAAATTGTGGCATATCTAATGTAGAAGCCAAAGTATTGTTTCAGCATTTTTTACGCTAAGAAATCGATATTAAAACGATTATCATTCCTGAGCAATTCTCAAATTTGACGCATTGGCACTTTTAGTAATGAACCTGAGATACATTTCTGTAGGTACTATTTTGTAATGCCATTATGTAAATAAATGGTAACTATTGCCTAGAAAATGCAAGTATTTGAAGTGCGATTGGATTGGTGCCAATTCAACATCCAACGTAGTGCCTAAATTTCTTAAACTTTTTAGTTTTCGGAATAAACCACCGTTCTTTACAACGTAGGCACATTTTGCAAATTTGTCAAGGTTTGCGCTGTGGAACAAAACTGATCGAATCACTTATTAATATCATGTCACCAAGGGGTCGAAGATTGAGAGATCCGTTGCTCATCATAGTAACAATATTCATAAACATAATATAAGGTTTTTGCTTATCATACTAAAGCAGGGAAATATACACTGCCTAAAATATTACATTTAATTCAATTATTTTATTTGTAATCCCCTCAAAATTAAAACTTCAGAACAAACTATTCCGCATTTAAAAAGCATCTATCTGAATTTAATAATATCCCCGTGTTTATATAGTGCTTATAGTATGATATCTAAATACATTATAACTGAGGAAGAAGGGTACGGAAAGGGGAAGCGCGGGCCCGTGGGGCGGCGGGGCAAGGACGATGACAAATATCTCCCAATCCGTCACTGTCGGGTAGTTCCCTGCTGGGCCGACTACCCCCTCTCTCCCTTTTATCAAGGGCGGCGACGGGTTGAATACAAAAGGCGAAATAATATTTTATGTATTATTTTTTTTCTGTCGCATAATGCGTCGCAATTTGTAAACAATTTATTAATTCACTAAACTACTATTATAATATTGTGTATTGAAGGCGTCTGTGGTCAAGTGGTAAGACTCTCGACTGGCAATCTGGAGTTTTTCTTCAAAACTTAGGATGGGTTGTTTCAGAGAATTTGAATACTTCAAATTTCAAAGTTTATTTTCAAGTTCTGTTAAAGTTCTTTTCAAGTTCTGTCATTATGTCATTTATGTAAAGTAACTGACCTGTAATGATTTAATAACAAAAGTTGAATAGAACATTCACAGAACTCGCAAATGAACGTTGAAATTTGATGAGTTGTTCAAATTCTATGAAACAACCCATCCTTAGACTTTTAATGCGTTAGATTGAAAATAGGCTGCGATTATTGAAATAGAAGGCGGTTTGAATAATATGAACCCCAACCTTGAGGTTCCCACCTTACTTATTATCGCCTCGGTCTCTACATTAACAAAATAATTCAGTGCCATCTGTGGGTGAGCCCATACACACATATCACTGTATATTTGCGAAACGTTCCAGAGTTGAAGATAATATCAGTAGAAACCTATCGTCCCGTTGAAAGGCCACCATTCAGAAATGAAGCCTTGTTGGAAATAGTTTTAGCCGTGTTTGGTGACCAGATCTGAATAGCCAGGTAGGTGCGTCTATACCTTCCTCTTCTTCACCACTTTCCCCACCCCATTACTTTAATCCTTATTACATACCCCGATTGGGGATGGCCATGCCTTAGTCTCACTGGTTCAGAGAAAATATAAACCCGAATAGGTTAAATTAAAGTGATGAAGGAGGAAAATATTACGCATGTTAATCAATTGTACCAAAGTAGACGGATATTTGGAATTTAAATAAACCCAATGGTGGTTGGAAACATGACAATATGTATATGGCATTAAGGTTGAAATTCCAGCGGAACGCTGTTTCGATTTAGACAAAAATATTTATTTATTTATTACATGCCCTAGTGGGCTTTTCTTTTAAAAAAAATAAAAGCATTTTGTATCAGAGTAAACACTTAAAAATTAATACAATAAAGAAGAATGTAAACATAATGGCAAAAATGAATCCTCACGCATATAATTGAATTTAAAAGATTCAACAAAACAAAATAGTAGAAGCGGGGAAGTTATATGGGTACATGGGTCTATTTGTGTCTAGAAGAATAAAAGTGATATAATAACATTTAGACTAATTAGTTTTCAAATGAAATATATCACCCAGATCAGAATATTTTTTTCCGAGATTGTGAAGTCTCGGAATCGGAGAATTTTGGTAAGCTAGTGTCCTGGTGTTATTGAAGTAAAAAGGTAAGAAATGTCGGCATGATTTTTTGGGAACATGGATATTGATACATTGAAGTAATTCGGGACAGTCAATTTTAAAATGTAGTATTCTTCGTAACAGTATTAAATCTGTGCTTATTCTTCTTTCTAAAAGTTTCAATAGAGACATTTTATCCAAGAGGTAATTGTAATTTATGTTTTGTATAGGAATATGCAATTTATAATTTTTAAACCTTAGAAACTTCCGTTGAATCGTTTCAATGTTATCTGAATGAATATTGAAAAATGGAAACCATAACGTAGGGTTATACTCAAGTTGGCATCTGACAAGGGTTTTATATAACATAATGTTCCTAAATTATTGAAATCTTTTGCAGCTCTCAAAACAAATCCAAGAGTCTGGCCTTGTTGATAATATTATTAATATGACATACAGAGGTGAGTTTACTGTCGAAAATAATGCCTAGATCAATAATTTAATTAACAAAAATTAAATTTTCATCATTTAATGAATATTGAAAAAAAATAGGATTAATTATTTTGGAAAAAAACTGGCATTTATTTATGTTTAATGCTAATTTGTTGATTGAGCACCATTCAAAAAGATATCTCAAGTTAGTTTGAAGTGTAATACAATCATCAATTACACACATAAAACTACAAAAATACATAAAATGATTTTTTTATCATATATACGAAGGAAGTTTAAAAAAAAGTTTTTGTTAAATCATTAGGTGAATCTCCGAAATTAAAACCAATTTTTGAATTAAGATTTCACTACAAAGTGGGTAGGTACTTAAAATTAGAGGACATTACGTTAAAATGAAACATAATGAAAAGCTTTTTGACATATATAGATAAAAATATTTATATATTATAAGTAAGCTAAGACCGAATCGTTTGGCGGTCAGTCTTCCATTTGAGGAAATTACGTAATGGTTACTTAGTTAAAAAATAAATTCAAAAATTTTTATTCATCACCAGCCGCCACTGAATAAAGTGTAAGAGAGCTCTTTGGAATTGGATTTCTAAGAGTTGTCCAAAGCATATAACTACCCGGGTAGGTACTAGGTACTGTGTAAGTACGCATTCACTGCATATAAGAAGAGGCTGCTATATAACTACTTACTAAGTACCAACCTACATCAAATGTTCCGTCCTTTGCACGTCCTTATCCGTTTTTATTTTTTTTTCTGATAAATATAGCAAAATATTATCAATGAAAATTACTGGCATAATTAAAGAGTTATGAATTTCTTAAAAATTAACAGGGCGAGCTCTGCTGTATCCTCTATTTCTGTTACACGCGTCGTTTATTCGGATAAGGCAGTTTTTAAACATTTAATTAAATACTATACGTCTCTCTAATTAGATTCTTCCACCCTGATTCAACGTTGGTGTGGTTAAGCCGGCCTTGAGCCTAGTTTAAGACCGTTTTAACCAAATAAACGCCATGGTCACTAGTCGAGTTTTTCACTATTCTGACTTTACTCGCCGCGAAATATTTACACCGCTTTTATAAGTAACGCCGATAGTAACTTATCTTTTATGTTTGTGTATAAGGCATTAAGAGACAAAATCCGCGTTTGATATTGAAATTAAAATGACACTAAAATCTATATTTTTGCAAAAAAAAAGGTTTCTTTGGAATCTAGTAGGTATAAAAATATAACATTTTCTAATTTAAATCTCTAATCGTATGACCACAACATGAGTTGGGTTGATGTTGGTTCGTTTTTAATAAAATTATCAGCGCAGACCCTTGAAAAATCACGAGATATTCCGAATCCTTGACACATCTGTTTCAATTTTGAAAAATTAAATTATTATTTTAAAGGAAGGTACCTAATTGTCGCTTTTCCAAATTCTTGGCACCATCAGTTACAATATTCAATCAGAGTTCTTTGAACGGTGTTTACAATCACTCACAGAGTTAACCCATTCGAAATTAGTATGTTTTCATGATTAACTTCACACATAAATTGTCACACAACCAATTGGCCAGAAATCAAAGCGTCTTGTTCTGAATTCAACCGAAATAACATCAACAATAACCCTTGATTATTTGTGTGAATTAATCGACGCATCACATACATTTTCTACGTTTATGATTAATCTCACTGACTGTCGATTTCTTCCTGGAAGCATTGATAGCCTCACTCATTACTGGGTCGGTACCCCACCCCAACCTCCCATCCCCCCACCCCAAACCCCGTTCCCTTACTCCAAGCTTTGGGGGCTCGGGCTGAAGACAAATGGGCCCCCATTTGTCCAAATGATGGCAAGACCGGAGGAGAGAATGAATTTAAATTATTATTTGGTACTTTGGTATTTTGGTGTTTTGCAATCTGTAGCGCGTCCCGGCCCCTCCAAGGACGGGCAAGATGAATCGAGATGATATTGATTTGTATCTGTTCGATCGAGGAGATAATTAAGTTTATGTGGATGTCATCGATCATAAACTAAGATTCGCGTACTTTGAAAAATTTGTCAAAACAAATACTGTTATAATAATGAATATTTTTCTATGTTTACTCTATTCAACTGAAAAAATTTATATGAGCTTTCTAAATATTGTCCAGGTGCCTACAACTAAAATTTATCGGCTAATCTAGAACATTTACACTTAAGCAATACAAAAAAAAACTCGACTTCCTCAACAATCCTAATATATCAATCACAATCAAATTATATTTATTTTATTTTTCATTTGGGTTGGAATTTACTTAAATAGCTACTGTGAATTGCAAATACCTATCTTAACCCTTAGGTACCTGTAAAATGTCCTCATTTTATGTAAAATAAATAATTAAAATTAAACTAAATGTAAAAAAAACTTCCAAAAAATTCCAAAATGTAGATATTGAAGTGCTTATCACGTGTCGTTTAATCTTGGGTAGGTTCAATTTTTATTTTATTATGTGAAACCGCCAGAAGAATCCTGGAGCCAGTGAGACTATGGCATCCCCAATTGGGATGTGTTGTGAGGCTGAACGTAGTGGGGAGGTGAAGGAAATGAGGAAGAGCAAGGTAGGGAAGTGGATACTGGATATAGAGATCTAGTCACCAAAAACGGCCAAAGCCATTTCCAGGAACGTTTCAATTATAAATGGTGGTCTTATACCAGGGCGATACTAATAGTATCTTCCACTCTGGAACATACCTCAAATATACTACATATATTATTTTAAATGATTACATTGTGAAAAAACACAAATTAATCAATAAAATTGTCTTGCGCACGCCGTGTTTGAACCCGCGACCTTTGGTTTGCTAGTCGAGAGCCTTACCCCTGGCCCACAGAGGCCGTCAAGGAAGGCTCTCGACTAGCAAGCCAAATGATTAAAGAAAAATATAATATGAAGGAGCCTAAATGCAAAAATACAGTGTTTTAATTGAAATATGCGTGCGTTTGGTCCATATTCACTGAAAATTAAAACATACAAGGAACCTTCTAAACCACCCAACAAAAGAAAAAAAAATAATATATATATATATATATATATATATATATTAATTTGGAGCACCGCCATCCCAGAGATAAAAGCAATAGAATGTAAACGGAACGTTTTCAGAAATTCAGAACTGATATAATTTTTTAAAAATGTACAAATCTAACTGAAACTAAGTGCATTTTTCCTAATCAACTTTCAAAGGTGACGCGTGATGATGATGTCGAAACTTTCCTAGAAAATATTGATAAAACCATCACCATTTGTTTATTCTAATAGTGATCATTCAAAGAAACACCAAATACCAAAACCATAGATAAAAATTCATCACGAAGGCGCATTATCAGCGCGGGTCTTTTAATCCTGCTGACTTTTAACTTCCTCTCTCTGTACAAATAAATCAAATGTCAATGGATTATTCGAGGGTCACTCCAAACATTTATTTATTACCATTTAATATTTTAAAATACTGACATTTTACTTGCTTTTGTGTTCCCACAAATAGTTCTCCAACTCGTCGTGGAAGGAGATTTTAGAGAATAAGTTCTTTATATTAAATCAGGGATTTATTCAATACTTCGCGTATTACAAGAGTGACTTCGATGGTCGACCTAACTAGGAGTTGGCTAAATGAGATCAACAACATGTTTGTCTGGATGCAGCCTAACTGGCCCTAGCCACTACTCACTACTAGCTGCCATCTTGCGAACTTCCAAGCAAACTCTTTGCACTGCCCTCTATGAGGGCATTTGTGAAGCTCTTAGCTATCTCACTTCCCAACAATTAAACTTATTAACTATTAAAGTTTTTCTTCTTGCGTGAACTTTCAAATGTGGGTACTCACCTATAACCCACCTATCGCGGTGATAAAAGGTACTTTTTTGATAATTTTGTTTTTTTTTTCGCTAGGAATACCTTTTAAGAAATAACGTTTAAAAGAGAAGTAAGAAACTTCTAGCTAGTAAGAACCTTCTTGCGCAAATGCAAGGCATTGTTCTGCTTGTGATGTCCTCTCCAGAACTCCAGTGCTCATCCGTCTAAATCTAAGCGAAACAGGCTTCATGGAAGAAGAAAACTCAACGAGGGCTAAACAATGTCATGCCATCAAATATTTGATTTGAAAGCCGATGAAAGACTCCTATTATATTTATTATCTTAAGTTTTTAAAATCATTTGCATATTGTTTTTTTTTGTAAACTGTATTTAAAACTCTATTAGAAACAAGAAAAAAATACATATAATCATGCAAACGTATAACCTATAAATAATATGGTAACTTTGTTCGTTTTTGAAAAAATTATTTATTTTTAAAATAGGCAAGCCTTTGGATGGGTGAACTGCTAGGCGGTTTTCTGTTTTATGGAATTATTTCAAATTGTACGGAAGCGTCTGTAGTCGACTTTCAAACGCATAAAGGAAGCGCATAACGATAATCTATCTATCAATTTCAAAATCTAGTTCGTTTTATCAATTGTCTGACCACATTAGAAGAGGAGATTAAACGAGTTTTATTAGGACGTGTCATTTTGTGACAGATATCAAGTGATTAGTTGTTCAGGACACGATCACTTCCAGAGACGTACATGATACCTAAAGTAGCTGTAGGAAATGTGAAGAGATGACAAAATACTGAAAAATTTATGGTGAAAGCACAAATTTGATGGAAAGACGTTTGATATACCCGGAGAGACTTGTTGTGGTATCACCATAGACTATGAGAGATACATGAAAGAGAGCACAATAGGCATAGTTTGGATTTAGTGCTTACGGGAATTGAAGTGGTGTTTTCTATTGTGAAAAAATAGAAAATATAAGGAACTCTTTTTATAATCAAAAATAATAATGGTCGAGTGGATATAGACATTGTCCCAGTAAGATAGAGATCCAGGGTTCGATTCTCAGTTGAGACAGAAATCTTTTTATTTTTGATATCTTGTTTTCATGTTTTTTGTTAGTATTATCTTCTTCTTCAAAGATGGTTTTCTATTCATACAGATATTTATAAAAAGGTCTGTTCACCTACCTTATAAAATAATTTTATCTTACAAAAACTTATTTACAAAAGTTTACTTGACAGCCAGAAACTTTCATCTTTATTAATTAATTGATTAAATCTTTAAACTTTCAACTTTAGATCTCGCCTCGTGGCTTTGTATGCAAAATGCTTGTTATAATCTCTTACGATTTCAATCTCCCCATTAATTCAGAGTGGCGCAAGACCGCGATATCTGATTGAGGGGATATCACCCTTCGGAGTCGGTTGCTGAAGGCTCTCAGTCCTGGGACTTGACGGAGGAGATAACGAGATTGTAAAATACCTTCGTGTTTTGTATGGCGCAGCATATTTTCCGTGACATCTTAGTTTTTAAGCCGACTATGGCGGCTTTTCGAGGTAAATATTGAAACAGGTAAAACGGGGGTTATCGCACTATGCACAGCAAGGGGATATGTCTGACTGACGTAAGATTATATTTTAGTACGGTAACAATAATTGATAGAGATACAGATTAGTTGTTCGGAAAAAAAAAATAAGAAAAGTTTCAAGTATAGGTACTGCTCAGCGAAAGGGTTTTGATTGGGTTGGTCCATTTTTCAACAGAAGTGAATGCCGTGGACCAACAATCTATCTATATATAAATTTATAAAGGATGGTGTACCGGTATGGGATTATTTTTTAAAAATAAAACTACAGTTTTATTTGGAGATTGATGAAATTTTACACACTTGGCCTTCAAAATATGACGAAGGTCACCGTTTACACGAGATTTCAAAAAACGACCTCACCCCGATTTCCTACCCCTTAAAGCTGAATTTTGATAATTCCTTACGAAATTTTGTACACTTGATATTCAAAAACGTAACAAGAAAATTACTAGGTATCTACATCAAATTGAGAAAAATACTGAGTCGAAAGCCCGAGAAATGCCGGGACTTTAGCTAGTCATAAATAAGTAAAGCTATCTTTCTGCTTAGAATGTTGAATATTGCAGACACTAACAATTTATACAGAATGTCTATACCACTAAATAGTTCTCCTTAGAGTAGAATATTACCCTAATGTAATAAATCTGTATTTTTTTTTCATAGTTTACAGTCAGACCACTTCCACTGTTGGTACATTGATATCAGAGAAATGCTCTATGCCCCTGACACTTAATAAATTGGTCTTCTTAGCCGAAAGCGGCTATTGAATGAAATCATTTATTAGCTGTTCCGTCTGTCGGCCTGTTTGTAATTAATATTCCCCAAAACACAAGCCGATAAATATCCAACTACAACTTTTGATCCACGCAAACAGAACATCAAACTGTTATTCAAAATACCAATGGGCAATTGTAGTAAAAAATAAAATAAATAAAAGTGGTCCTGAAATTTTGCAGTTTTTTTTAATTTTTATTGTTTGCTAGAGCAATCCCGATGAGTTACAAAACTCGCTGTAGGACGAGAGGAACTTACAATACATAGGTGGGAGTTAATAGGTACAATTTTACATTGGTATTTCGATATCAAAATTATAAGTTTCACATACCAAACAGTACAAAAATAGAAAAATATCATAATTAGAAATTTCACACATAAAACAGTAAACAAATAGTAAAAGGGAGGTTAAGTAGAACAAACAAGAAGGAACAAAAAGAGAAACACACAAGCACAGAGCCAAGTTAGGAATTTAGAAGAAGGTACTTACTTACCCACTAATACATTGGTAAAAATATATTATGCATATAAATGGTTGAAATAATGGGACCTTTTAATGGAGGAATTCCGTCAAATAAAATTAATAATAATAATGTTTTTCTACAATTGGTTAAGAGATGTAATAATGCCGATAATACCCTAAAAAAGAATTTAAAAACTATATTAAACAATAGGACTGATGTGTTTTATCTTAGATTTTTTTAAAGGAACTTGTATGCTCATTTACTCAGTGGACCACTACAATCAATTGATAAAAAAATAGTGGCCATTTTCAAATATTCAGTGCACAACTTGAAAAACTACACACAACTTAAATCTGGTCATAGAGCAATGGAAGTAAATGGAACCTAAATTTTTAATGAATTTAAATATGAACTTTAATATATCGCTGCAATATAGGTACCTAACCAATGTGTTTTTTAACTTTCACAAAAATTAAGGTAGAAATTAAAAATACATTTTATTAGTGGGAAGACATTCCAAAAAAGATTTCTTACAAATTATGAAATCTTCGTCTCGGAGAAATTATCAAATCGTAGATAATTATGTTTTCGTCATAGGTAAAGTGATTCAAAATTAATATGCAGTTTCAGATTCCTACCAATACCTCAACCCTTTTCTTTCTCATAATTTCCTCTCCTTCTTTCCCTCAAAAAGACCCTTTACTCAGCATCTCCAAAGATGACATTGACACTGGGGGGAAATATTTTGCTCAAGGCCTCCTGTGTGGAGTTAATGGAAAAAATTCGTTTGAAAAGTACATACCTACCATGCTAAATATAATTTTTAAAAGTTAAAGGTTTTTGCTACGCGGAGAAAAATTACTGAAATGAAATATTGTTAATTTATGTTAAAAACGGGACTAGAGGCCAATTACTAATGATTTGACAAACTTCATAACAAATTATCAGTAAGGCACGAATATTTTTTGGGAAAGTCGGAATACGTGTTCTTCAAAATAATACTATTTTCGCATCTCATCCATTGTATTTATTCGAACAAGGCCACCTGCGTTGAATAAGCGTTCAGATGTATTCTAAATTACTAAAATGTTATTAGGGAATGGTCATGCAGTCACATTTTTAACAGTATCTTGATAAAAACAGTATTTTTCTCTGTATATTCTGCGTCTATGAATTATTATTGTCAGTGATTCTTCTGTGGTAAAGTGTTCCTACCTTATTAAATCTTTTGGTAGCATATTTTGTACGATAGGTATTTTAGAAAAATTGCATATATTAATAACCGCAAATACTAACAATTCAAAGGGGCGATGAAAAAAGTCGGTAAAACGAAAATTATGTAGAAATTATGCTAACTGCATTTACAACAATATTATTCCTTCAATATTGTGAGGAAATGAAAAATGTCCGCCGCGAATTTACCGTCATTTACAATAATAAATTAACAACGTAAGAAGGAGCATGTTGCAAATGGAATTAAAGGTAGATAGGTAGATACTGAGTTGAATGTTTTAGATTGGTATTACGAGGAGAGAAGAATTGGCGTTACCCTAGCTGAGAAATCCATTCATCAGTAGGTAGGTAGGTACCTACCTTTCCTTATTTCTTTTTCACCCTCGTTTTTTTCCTATTTTTTTGGCGGGAATTGAAATTGAATAATGGCGGACGTCACAGATGGTATTATGCTAGACGGATGACTAGGAATGGAGATCGCGGAAACTATCTATAAATGTCGTCACAGGAAAGCGTTTGTGTCGGCATCATCGCAACTATCCTCTCTTCAACTATTTCTAACATATTTCTATGATGTTTAACAAATTCCACTGTTCGCACCGTGCCAACCAAATTCCAATGTTCTGATGAATGTCAACCAATCCAATAAAAAACCACCTTCATTTTAGCGTATCTTGAAGAACATTATTTAAATCACTTGACTATCAAAAAATTGAGACACTCATATAATGCTTGCCCCAAACACAGAAAATTTTTCGAATTGTTCTGTGCCTTTGAGTGTACGTTCGTATGCAAATGTTGTTTGTGGACTGTGTTATATATTTTATGCCTTTAACTTGAAATGTTGTTTGTCTTTATCTATTTTATATATTGTGGCTTCTAATTTTTGTGTGCTTTATTTATATAATTAATATTGTTAAATTGACCTGCCGTCAAACTGCTTTGGTAGTTTAGCGGGTGCTTGTAAAGAGGAATAAAAAAATAATGTATATAGATCATAAAAAATATTTGCATAGATCACTAGACTTGTTCCATGAACATCGTTATAATATCAGAAAATATTTCATAAAACAAAGGTGCTTGGGTAAAATCTCTACAATTACACCATAAAACATTACATTATACTTGCTTTTTCGTTTAGGTACCTACTGATATATACATTTATATTTTTTTCATGTTTTACATTTTTTTTTTCTCATGAAATCATATAATACACCTACATAAATATAATATTAATTACATTATATACTATTAATAATTTCTTTCATGGCCTATGCCAGCCTTTTGGGAAGGAGAGGACGTTCTGGGAAGGAAAACAGTATTAGGGATGGGTAGGAATTTAGGGATCAGTATATCTAGGAGTGACGAACGAATGATTTATACCTCACGCCACGGCGCAACGCGATGGGTCAAGAGAGACCTGTTGGAGAGGTCAAAGGGTCTCTCCAAACCAGCAACGCCACGCAGCTGGTGGGCAGGCGCATCCTAAACACACCTCATCTGATGAACTCGGGCACCCCTGCTAAATCACCAAGCGTAGCGAATCATTCGAATTCGGGTTACCTATGACAGAGGTGTTGGTAATCCAATAAATGGTTCCCAGGGCGGCGGTACCCATACCCGCCTCCCAAATTAAATATATAATTCTGGTAATATTTTATATTTTACTTTATGTAAACGACACGATGAGAAAAATGCTAATTTATTAAGAATCTTGGTAAATTATTGGTAATCCTGTGAAATTCAGGATTGCAGGCCGTTTCCTGATAAACTTTTTAATATAGTCCTAATACATCGGAACACGTGTTCGTGTACCTGCATTTGCTTTGATAATATACAATGACGAAATGCGAAAGAATTTTATAAACACGTGTTCCGATAAATATTCGTGATAATACTTTCGTAACTTACTAAAAGTTTATCAGGAATTCTGATACTTATTCGAGACCTTACACCTTAAAAAACTACGCCAGAATGTGACTTTTGCTAATTCTCATCAGCCTTTTTACTTATGACGGCAATAGAGCACAAAAAACAAATATTTATAATATTTTAGGTAATAAAATTATACTAATTCATCGCACCTTACACAAGAAATTTTATTAAATATATATATATATATATAAAGTGTAGGTACAATCTCGATCTAATTAAGCCGTCCTCGAAGACAAAGGTTGGGATTTTCTTTAATATTAATGAATGCATTCTTCTCAATTCCTAGATGATTTCTTAAAAAAATATCAATTCATCATAATCTAATAGATGCGTTCCATTTGAAGTCAATCCATCACTCGTTGGTAGTTCCATTGTCCTGAGGGGTGGGTACATTTTTCTACCAATCATAGACGAGCCTTCGTTCGCATCTAAAGATCTAAGGTTTTGTATAATGGATTTTTTTGCCTTTCAGGAATAAAACAGGATAGAAATTTACAAGGATTAAGACGTGAGCATTGTTGCCATTGACAGGGATATTATTCAAGGATGTTCCTTTTGTTAGAAGGATGCTGGGTCCTTCAATATGTTACTTTGTGGTGAGGAATCTCATCCCAACGTACTCATTCATTCATTTTAGAAATTTTCCCTGACAATGCGACATGGCATTGGTAGTATTGTTTTAATTGTTAACGCACTGTTATGTTTTAGCCGAAGACTATTAATTATAAGAAAATTATTGATTGAACATTGTGGAGATGAAATGAAACTTTCATTTATTTTAGACATAAATTAAATAAATAGCTTTGTAAACCCCACTGTTTAATTAAAATGATCGCCATGTTTCAAAACCAATGATTTCTTCGTCAGGAAAAAACTGTAATATTAACGTCTTTATTTGTTTTATGAACGTCTTCATAACGTTTCAAACATAAACAATGTTTCCGTATGCAAAACTGCAATATCCTTACACCTTATATTTTAGCTACGATGGTATCGACATACATGGCAGGTATCTTCACCAAAGAGCAGATATAATCCGTTTGTCATTTTTATAGCGGCAAAAATATCAACAAAAAAAATTCGTCAACGCATAATTTGCGTTGGAAATGATGTCTCCCTTTGAAAAAGCTAGATTTAACTAGAAATTTCAGACATAAAACGCTATGCTAATTTCATGACGCCAGAGCTCCCTATTTGTTATTTTTTGTGAGGCTTGCAAAGAGATTTCATGGTTTACAGTTAAGATTTGTTTTTGCTGATATCCATTCTCATATTCACGTCAGGTATTAAGCTGTCCACATTATAATTTCGATGATGTAAGATAAATTATTGTTAATGTATTGTTTAAAAGAGATGTCCCCATTAAATAACTGTGCACAATACATGTTATTGAATCTTGTATCACAGCAAATATTATTAACCTTCTAGTTGAAGCGCTTTGAATAATGGCATCCTATAAACGTGAACAAGTCTATCTTCGAACTCTTGTTCATTGTTAAGTTCCTACGCCATTTATTTGTTTAAGAATTATTCATTCGTTTTGATGAAGATGTAATGAATTAAATTTTCTTGTAGCGCCATTAAATTAATACGTCATTTGATGCAACTACGAGTAGGTGTAACTGAGTGATTTCTAAATGAGTATGATGTTATTCTAAAATTATGTTATACACTAATATAAAAGGATGGTACTTTACAAGAATGATTACACAGACAAAAGCTTTTTTAAACTCACAAAGTAGGAGGTCACTTGGTAGGTACTTATTACGTTTATTTAACTATCCTGCAGCCAAGTGGGGGAGTAGGTAGTACCCAAAATTACTATCCTCCTTATATTAGCTTAAATACTTGATATATCATTTTAGTATGTTACGTGTTTCTAAACAAATACACAAGTTACCATTAATAATTGGCATTTCTATAGTTTAAAAGCTCATAAGAGAGAAAAATGTATGGGGTCGTCGGAAGACCTACTTGGTTGCACAAGTTTTGTTTGTAATCTTGGCCTGTCAAGAGTTAATAAGTAAACATGATCGTGCTTTAATTAAGTTAACCTTTATACGGGGGGTAAACTAATTTCTGCAAATATTTCTCTCGTACTCTTCGTCCAGAGTAGGTAGGTGCTCTTCATATAATCAATAATATTTGGCTAAACTCTAACGTCGACGCTTTTTCGAATTGACTGCCCATATTCAAAAGGAATTCGTGTCAATCATATAAAATGGCCAGTGCGCATGCGTGTACATACGTGCACACACACCAACATACAAGATGTTACAAGCCAACATAATATACCATAGGTACTCACCATGAAATATTTAATATCTGTAAATTGTTTCATCATTATAACCAATGAACTGTTTGTAAGAGCTCTTTGTTAGGTAAAAAAATCGATACGAATGTTAGAATAAAAAGGTTATTCTTTAAAACATTTTGAAAATTTAAGGATTTTTTCAATTCATTCCCAAAAATTGCAAGTAGGTATCATATTCCTTTGACACAAACATAGTGCTCTGAAAAAAATGAGTTTTGCTAATTTATTGAGAATCTCTTCATCTCATTGCCGTTTTCTGATAAACTTTTAGTAAATTCCTAATAAATCGGGACACACGTCCATGCACTTGCATTTGTCTTGATAATATATAGTGACGAGATGGAAAAATATTTGTATTTTCATAATATATATTCTATAATTTATTCGTATTTTCTAAAAGTTTAACAGGAAACCTATTAATTAATTTTTCTTCTTGTAGTGTCTTTAATTCCATTAATAATGGACACATTTCGAATAATAAATATCATCAATAATTATTTTCAAATTTAATTTGTAAATAAAATAACTTCTACCGAGTAGGTAGTTATAAATGAAATTAATGATAGATTCGTGAAATGAACCCAATTTTTTACACACTAAAAAGTTCCAACAAAGCGAGAATTTAAATAATTGTATTTATCTAAAAGAACATCAAAGCAAATTTTTCAGTTAATGATGAAAATGTTACGTGGTTTTTTTTATTATATCTTCTTATCAATCAAAGTGGGCTTCAAGAATGAGTCGCGGAGTTTAACGACAAAAATTCCATCACAGTTTTTCATAACTCATTAACTTGATTATAATTTTATTGCTGGTTATCATGAAGTCTTCAAAATAACTCTTGACTATGTGCTATTACTAAAAACAAACAATTCCTTTGATAAACGATATTTATTATCGCACGGATTGATTTTTTTGGACGTTGATAGATTTAAGTGGGTGTATTGATTGTTCTTTTGTTATTTCAATCGCAGAATTACTTCAGCACTCGGGTCATTTTATGAATTTATTGTCCTTTTTCTCAAAAACTCCGCTGCAAAACGACTTGTCACACAGAGAAAAATGAGTGTTGCTAATTTATTAAATCTCTTAAAATTATTGGTATACGAGTTAAAAACGGGAATGAAGGCCTTTACGAATGAATTAACAGGTTTCCTGATAAAATTTTAGTAAATGATCAATATGTTATCACGATGTTGAAACATGCACCTGCACAAACACTTGATTTGACATATTAAGAATTTATTAAAAGTTTATCAGGAAACGGCCTGCAGATCCTCTGTTTAACCGGATTACCAATAATTTGAAGAGATTGGCGATACTCATTTTTCTCCGTGCAGGTATTAGGTTTCCTTCATCTTGCAACATGGGTCTCTTCAGGACTCTGGTTCACACAAGCCTCTCCGTAAAATACCCTGAACGCAGTTGACATTCTGTCTCTGAAGTTTCCCACTCTTCCTTCCGTGAGGAGTCCACATAAAAAAGTTTTCCACGCATTAAATAAAACATACCCCAAAACTCAGGATCATCTCAGGATGAATAACACCTGGCCGGGGTGAACGTTTCATCTGCCTCTTATAATAGCCTCCATGTAAAGTCTTCGTTAAACATTATTCAACAGTCTTATTGAATATTTATCAAACAGCGAAGGTGTGTCGGCTTCACGTGGCGAAGAAGACTTTTTTCCAGAGGGCTTGTTCAAAGAAAGACAAAAAACTATTTATTTATTCAGAATTAAGTTGCGTAAGCCTGATTTGGAATTTTGTCATTAACATAAACCGTACAAATACCTTTGTACAAGCTGCGAAAGAAAAATACAACAATGGAAACGACTCAATTGTTATTTCAAGATCAAATATTAGTATTGGGAATGACAAAGACTTATTGATATAATTTTATAATGGATTGAGTAAGAACGTTGTTGAGCACTTCACACAATCTTGAATTAAACATATTGACGAGTAATGTTTTTAGGTTACTTTTAACATATACTGTCATAGTTAAACATTATTTAATAAACAAGAAGGAAGCAATTGCTCGCAGTATTCTGGAATATAGCTCTTATAGCATTCTGAACAAAATTTACCCTGGAAATAAAAAAAGTACAAATGATGTGATATTTTAAATTTAATTTATATAAGTGGGTACAGGATGTTATATAAGTACACATGGTAACAAAATATATTTATGTTCGCAATCTCACCAATGAAGAAACTGGTTCTTGTGCTTGGTGAGCGAGTTACTCTAATTATAAGAAAAATAGAATACCATTATGCTATAGGTAAGTATATATAGGTATATATATATATAAAATGAACAATTGAAACTTATGGATTATCGATATGTGTAGTTGTACATATATAGTATTCTGTTACTTACTAATTATTGAGTAATTAGGAACATCTAAATACAGTGGAGATGAGTATAGACTGATAATAAATATCAATAAAGGGAAAAACGGGCAATTATTTAGTTAATTATTTCTGAAAGTGTAACTGCAGTTTTAGTTTAAGTATGTTAATATCATTTAAATATGTTTATGCGTTATTTTTTACGTGTTATTTTTAAATTCGGAAATATACATACTAACTTCTGTATCCATCCCTGTTCTTAACATGATACTTGACTTCCGCAATTTTTAAGGTTAATTTCTGAAACTATATGTAATCAATCTACGTTGAAAGAGGTTAACTTTTATGTGCCTAACAAGTATACTCGTGGAAGATCCCATGCCCTTTATTATGCTCCGAAAACGAGAACTTCTGCCTATCAGAACGCACCAATCAACAGAGCGACTGCTTAACGATTCTGCATTGACCATCGATATTTTCAACGTCACTAACAGAGATTTTAGCAACTATCTTTTGACTCTTGTCACAAAATCGTAAGACTGTCACCATGACCCTTTATACTTACGTGTACCTCAAATTTATAATATTCTCCGCGATGTATTGTTGTAGAACCGTTTAACGGAGAACATAAAAAATATATATATAAGTTTTTATTGTTACTTATTTTATACCTACATTCCCATATACATATATCTGTAATCGCGACAGTTATATATACAAAGTTAATAATTAAATATCGTAACTAGTTGATGGTATGCCATCTGTACGCTTTCTCTACTCTCTACTGATCTTGCTAGGAGAACGCAAGAGTTCAGTATGAAACTAAAATGAATTTACAATTTACGATCACTTTAAGGGCGCCATACTCTGTAGAAAGTATCTTTATACTATAATACATTATCAAATATTCATAGACACGCAAATAATGATCTAACGGAGTTGAATAATAACTAAATAGAAGGCTGTAAAGTGAGGATAATTAATTAAATCAATAAAAATTCTCACCAAAGCATTACTACACAGAGAAAAATGAGTATTGCTAATTTATTAAGAATCCCTTCAAAGTAATGGTAATGTGGTTACAAACGGGATTGCAGGCCCTAACGAATGAACTAACAGGTTTTCTGACAAACTTTTAGTAAATTACGAATATATTATCACGATGTCGGAACACGTGTTCTTTAATATCTGACATGCACGTTCATTTAACTATGTATATCATGACGAAATGCGAAAATATTCGGATTTTCATGAAAACGTGTTCCGACATCATGATAATTTATTCGTAATTCACTAAAAGGTTATCAGGTAACCTGTTGTTTTATTTTTATTTATTTATTTTATAAAATACAGTATAATTATTTAAATTTATGTAATAAGAACATATTTCAAATAAAAATTAACATGTTTACCTTTACAAGAGTCTAACACTCGTGTTCTTTAAGGCCTGCAATCCCGCTTTAACCGGATTAACAATAAATTAGCGATACTCAATTTTCTTCATATACCTGCTATCATTTAAGAAATGAATGTACTGAATTCTTTATAAATTATCTATTAAAGAAAGTTTTTCGGTATTTGAAAATGATTTATGGATTTCATCAGAAGAAAAGAAAATTAAGCTTATTTCGGGCACATTAACACGCTCACTACCCACACCAGTACGAAAAACGCTTTCCTTGTAATTTCAGTAGCAATTTTCTTAACCTCTGCCAATAAAAATGAATAACCGATGAATCCACTCACTGCAAGTGCATTATTTTTCCATTGGTTGATGCACTCGGAGGAACCACAACATTACTTGAGGCCTATTAAATTCACATCAGAACGATCCTTCAAGTTAGTTCCGCCCTTTCGGTCTGACTTATGCGGAAAATGATTTATTATGGAGAAACCTAAGTACATACTCACGAGAAAACAATTACATGGTCTTCTATGGGTGCGAAAAATAATCAAATTTCAGATGGGAATTATTGTGAAAATAATTAATTAATTGAAAGGCTTAAAAATATTAAATAATTTCGTTAAAGGGTGATTTATTAGATTTCTCAGTAAAATATCATTTCCACGTACAAAATATGAAAAGAAAGCTAACTAACAGTTATGTGAACAGTAGAAGTGCGCCCAAAAAATATGTTTGTAATTTTCTCTTGTTTAATAAATGATATCAAAATTTCCCCTGAAATCACAAGCATTATAAGTAGGTACTTAAATACATACTTAATTATAAAAATTCAAATAAGAAATTACACAATGTGTCCAAAGAAACGTCACTATAACATTACCAATTATTATTCCAAAACTTTCCTTAGGCCGGTCAGTAGGTACCATAACACTGGGAAAAATGAATAAGAAAGTCAAATTAAATACGATGATTTCATATTTGAAAACACAATCTTCACTGAATCATTAAAACGGTCACCATCTTGAAACGGAAACGGAACAGAGAGATAACACCTATATGTATGTATCTACGCCTCAGAAATCTCATTTCTAGACCATTCAACTTAATATGAAAGTCCCCACGTATATCTTTATATATTTCCCAGAGTTATTAGTAGGTACATACTATGAATCTAAAAAGGAAAGCAATCGTCTTCATCAGTGATGCAACATGTATTGATGGCATAGTGCATTAAGCACCCATAATATTAACGATCCACTGAAAGTGTTTTTATCGTCTTGTCTTGGGGTTGTGAAATTCAATCACTATATTTCTCGTTGGTATGTAGATAGATACGAACGGATATTTACGTCATTTGCATATAACAATAACTTGATGTATTAAGGGGAATAAATAAATTGTCACGTATATATCAGCGGGAGTGCTTCTTATACCTCTTCTTGCTTTTGTCCCGTTCTTCAATGCTTTTAAAATAATAAAGAACACAGAGAAAGAATGGTTATATGTAGGTACTCATACTTGCGAAAAAATAATGTTTTCAGAACAAGAAAAGACATTCCCAGTTTTCTGCTAAATTGCTTATAACGCAAAGTAATTATATTATAGATTATGCAATGGTAACGAGTGAGAATGAGTAACGCTAATTTATTGAAAATCTCTTTAAATCATCCCGTTAAAAACGGAGTCCTAGCCGCTTCCTGATAAACTGTTTAAGTGTTTAAAAGGGTTGTGATAAGTTGTAAATACGTAATAATATCGCAACTCACGCATTAATTCATTCGTTGATGGTCTGTAATTTCATTTCTAACAGTACATGATACGAATAATTTGAAGTGATTTTTAGTAAACTAGCAATATTTATAATTGTGGAGTTCTTAGCGTGCACACAAATTGAATTGAAGACAAATATAATAGCACAACCCTGGATACTGCAATTCATTGCAACAATATAGCGAGAATTCTTTGTAGAGAACAAATGTACCTAAATTATTTCTCCGTCAAATTTAATTTTCATTTTGCGTCCAAAATTGATGTTATTTCATCAAATTATTTAACTCTGCGTTCCGTGGATAATCTGGTTTTAATGATACGATGATGTTTTATAAGTGTTAAAACTAGCTGCTTATATGTTATTACAATAAATGTTGTACACAATGTTTCAGAGAACCATGTTTTTAATCACAACGCTGTACATTAATTTTAAGTCATAATGGTGGTTTTTATGAAAGGGCAAGTTGAAGAAATGTAAATATGTGACTATTTAAGTATTCGTGTGATTTAAAGTAATGACAACTGATAAATAATATATAATATTTACAAATATATGTACATTTGATTTAAAGGAATAACAACTGATAAATACATACATGTAGATACATGTGATTTAAAGTAATAACAACTGATAAATACATACATTTACTTTTTTTTTGCTATTTGTTTTTGGGGTGTTGGATGATGTACACTGCAATGCTGCCCGAAACGTTGGCTAAAGAAGGAGTTAGCGCAACACGGCATAAAAACCCAAAAACAAATTTGCAAAAATACTTTTGGCCATGAAAATCTTAAATCATACATACATTTACATTTGAAAAAAGCAATTTGGCATTGCTGCGAAATTGATTCGTGTCTGCGATTGTCTTTTCAGAAATTGGTAATCTTTTTATAGAAACAAATCATCATGCATTTAATTTCGTTAGGAATCAGTATGTTACATAAAACTGAAATAAAGTTTAAATATCTCGAAAGCCCTAAATTAAAGCAACAACTAAAAACTAACCCTTACAGAACCCTTGGCAATCTTTGGTTGTTTCTTCGTAAACCTCGGATCACTGTATTTAAAAAATATATATTCTTGTTTTTTATTTCTTTCTTATATTCTAAATTATTCACCATATCAAAATTATACCATATATACTTCTTATGTAAAAGCCCCACGGGTGTAAAATGATAAATTTAAAATAAAATAAGCCTTTTTCGCATTTTTGTCTGTTATTACTAGGTTTTTGATTATTTGTAACCATATCTATGTTTTTTTTTTTTAAATAATAACTCATCAACTGTATCAAACAGTTTGATAATGGCCTCAAAAGCCGAAATAGCTGTCACATTAAAAACTGTAAAAATAACAGAAATACTTGCAGAGCTTAATAATTATTATAACATTATTAAAATTGATTTATTTTAAATTTATTTAAAAAAATTAAATGGAGTTCTACGAATTAAACACCAAAACAATAAATATACATATCTATGTTATTACTCAGCCTAAATGAGGTTTGAAGTGAAACCGGGTTGGCATTTCAAATAAGATTAGGCACCTCCACAGTAGTGTGACAAATGTGTGATAGATTACATTTATTTATTACCTTAGGGATAGTCTGAATTCTTATGAAAACAGTTCCAATTTTGATAATTTTTTGTTAAAAATGTTATACGATACGTACCAACTTCATCAGTGGTCTGAATTTTTCACACAATCTATTCCAATTTTGATATTGACATTTAAATTCAAAGCGAATTTGAGGACATTGAACAAGATTTCACGCAGGACTAACGCACAGCACATGCAACCGAAATTAGTATGTTTGACCCGAGAAAATTCAGGGGATAGTCTGAATTCTCGAAAATCAGTTTATTTTTGAAACATCAATTGAAATAATTTTCTGCTTATAATTTAACAATGTAGGTAGGTACCTACTAATTATTAACTAAAACTATTACATCAATTATGATTTGAGATTTTCACGACCAAAAGTATTAAAGTGATTTGCTTTTGGGGTGTTATGCCGTGTTGCGCTACCTCACAAATTACACATCTGCCCCGATGATGGACACTGCAATGCTGTCCGAAACGTTGGTTAAAGAAGGAGGCAGCGCAACACGGCATAATACCCCAAAAACAAATCACTATATAACGTCAATGCATTGCGTTGGTTTCTGTTCAAAAATGCATAACCTACGATGAAATGGTTAGACAAAAAGCTGAATTTTACTCTTAAACAAATTTTCATCCTCATTTCGAAGTTAGCCGTAATAATATTTTCAAATATTTGTGTTGTAGTAAAAATGTAAATTTAAAAAAACTTAAGTTTTCTAGTTGGAATCAAACTGCAAACACATTCAAATTTTACCATTTATTTTTCGAGCCATTGTTAAGCCCTTATCAGCCAACATAACACTGACAAGAACCGGGTACCGGTTACGCCAAGCGCCCTGATGCGATGGTAAAGTTCCTCCTGCGCGAGGAGCTGTAGCGCTTAATGGATGGTCGTTTGCGTCCCACCCGCTACCGTCATTACAGTAATGAGCCGCTGGAAATCTGGAGACTCTGCTACCAACACCAGGAGCCGCAGGAGCTCGACGAGGTAAACTAAAACTGTAGATCAACCAATAAAACTCCATATGCTGTCGTACCCTTAAATGTATCTTGTGATGGAACCACAGCATACCATTTTACAGGTGTCCCAAAAGTCAACGTTATTCCTTGAAGGGCTGATAGGCCAACGACAATGGAGCAGAATATCGTAATATGAATTTTACTTTTATGAATTTCGGAGAGGTTTGGGGAGACCATTTGACCTCTCCAACAGAGATATATTCATATATCCGTCACTACTGAACACACTGATCCCTAGATTCCTACCCACCCCTCATACCGTTAACCTTTCCAGAACTTCATGTCGTTCCTTTCCTTAAAAAGATATTTCAAAATCTCTTCTTCAGGGCCTCCTGTGTGAGGTTATTAAAAGTAGGTTATTAAAAAGTATCATTATAATGACATATAAGTTTTTGTTGTGTGCCATCGAATGTTTAAATCTTTTAATTTATGAAATTAAACAACACCAATTAATCATTTTTTTTTCATTTAAACTTATTTAAAAAAAAATCATGCACTCAAAGGTTCTTTTAAACTTTTCAGTGGTTGCTTCCATTGATAATAATGAACTAGTTGTCAACCTGCTTTACCCTATCACCTATCATTATTCTATCGAGATCTTGCAATATATTATTAAAATGACGCCTTGACTCACAATATTATGCAGTAATATTGCTCACTAAAATGATTTTTAATAAAAGTCAATAATAAATAAAACATGGCAGAAAAATGAGAGTTCTGTTTTTTACTCAAAAATACCCTCACATGGCAACCTAAAAGATGACATTGGTAAGATGTAGTTAACGAAAAAAAATGCACCTACCTAATTATTAGTTAAACCTATGATATTATTTGTTAGAATCGTATTTGTTTAGAAAACTTATCTCTTAATTTTTTACAATCAATTAAGCACACACTATCAAATACGTGAACATCATCATCTTCTTCCCTTATTCTATTCGGGTCAGGCACTCATCGCTTCGACAAGGAGCCTTAAGGCGTCCCTTTTCTAGGCTACATAAGTGGCCTTTGCCATTGCATTATCAATTACTTTGTACGTACTTCGTATTTTTTTATGGCCACCAATCATCCTGTTTCATTAACCACGCCATTTGGCCACGAATGGGAATATTAGTACCCAATTCCGATACTCAGTACTTAGCAATAATAGAGCTAATTCAAAGAGAATTTATTGTATTGTTAATTGAATTAGAGGAACAGGATGCTTATGGGGGCATTTAATTAACTGTGACGAAAGCAATGCTTCAAGTTTGGACCGTCACACCATGGGATAAATACTAATTCTAGGAATAATAAAAGTGTTGAGCATTACAAATTTTGAAAACCCAACTTTATAATTCGCTGGGTAATTATTAAGAGCTCCTCAAACACATAGAGAAAAACGAGTATTGCTAATTTATTACGAAATCCTGATAAACTTTTAGTAAATTCCTGAAATATTAGAAAATGTGTGCATGTACCTGCATTTGCCTTGATAATATACAATTACGAAATGCGAAAATATAAGATTTTTACGAACACGTGTTCTGACATCGTGATAATACATTGGTATTTTACTAAAAGTTGGACAAGGAATTTAAAATTTCTATTAGGAAACCTATTATGAAATGAAGAGATTCTTGATAAATTAGCAAAATTAGTATTTTTCCGTGCGTAAGTAAGTTGGTATTGTCATTATTACATCAGTCACAAATTTAACATTTCTCTGGAAGCATCGTGATAACTGAGTTATAAAGAAAAACCAAAATAAACTTATGAGTTTCAAAAAAAAATAATACAAATTTCATGCGTTGTAACTTATTAATTCCTAGATTCAGTCTTTCTCCCACTGTGCGTCAGAGAGACGGGCAAAACCTTCCCGCTTTCTGGAACAAATTTTGTTTATAAATTGATCCGTTTGGGGTGGTAATCATAAAGGCATTATTAGTGGTTGGGTAGAAATAATTGGTTATTTTATTGGTCGAAATTATGCTATTATTTGTGCATTGTGGTAGCGGAAAGGTAACCTATTCAACATCGTAATGTATTGTTGCCTATTAAGTTCTAGCTAGAAATGTAGTTTTAATAAATAAACTGGTTTATAGGAACTTTAACGCTAAATGCTATATTGTGTATTGGTAAACCATAGATTAAGTTTAATTAATTTAGCTAAAACTTCTGTCTCAGTTCACCAAGCGAGGCAGGTTATGTCCAACTTAAATATACCCAATATTTTAATCAATTCATTATTAATGTGATCCTACACATTTTTTTCAATTACTGCTCTTATTAATAAACTGTAAAATTGTGTTGCAGATTTAAAGAAAACTTTAACATATCATAAATACATTCAATCAAAACTTATGATCACAGGGCCTAACTACAAAAACTGATGTTAAGCTTAGCTTAAGTTAAGCTTGGTTTCGGTAATGCCACAATCATATTTATTAGTGACACTTTGCTCTACTCGTATATACAGCCGTTGAAGTACAATTGGGTATATCAGTTGAGCATACAGTTAGGCAACTGAGCATTTCAATTTTTATTTGCTTTAATCTCAAAACTGTATTTTTGTAGATATGCCCCTGTGATCCTAAACCCCCGTATAGCAATATGTATTTATTTATTTTTATAATATTCATTACATGATGTGCAAGGAAGCTTTTGATTGTCCAACTAAGAAGGTTTCCCGTTTTAGAACACTCAAATATATCTAATGTTAACCTATGAACATGAATCATGAATAGTACGAATGTTTATATTTCTATTATATAAACAAAGTAAATAAAAAGAGCATCTACAGTTAGCCTGGAGGTGATTTTTCGCAAAAACGGCGCTGTACAAATTATGCAATTATTTTAATTAGATATATGTAAGTAATTTGACTGGGTTGGTGTAAATATCGGCACCTAAACGTTTACAAAGAAATGCAAACCTATTTCACTAGGTAATTTTTGGCACCAATTTATATCAACGTGTGTTATTTTACAAGCTTCAACTTAATGCCAAAAATATAATAAGACACGTTTACTGATTCTTTTGAACAAAACTTTTACCTACACGTTTTTGATTTACAAATTATTTATATGAATCTATTATTACACAACCTCCAGTTTAACTAATGAACATGCGAAACACGCATCAATTTTCAAATACTTACATCAAAATATACCTATGTATTTTAATATTCCTGATGAAAGCGAAAACATGTTCAAAGTACCTACCTGCCTTCTATAAACGTATGTAATACCTAACAACCAACTACATATATGTACTTATTTTAAAGTTATGATTGCCATTCTCAAATTTCACCGTGGCATAATGAGAATTTAATAGCTGTTCATTTACATAACAACACCCCGGTTTGGTATTAAATATTTACATTAATCTCTGTACTTTAAACTTGCAGGGGAGCGATACTCAATTCATCACCTACATTTCAACCACAATGACAAAAGGGATCAACTAAAACGTTTTAAATGGTATTAAAATAAATTCTGCGTATTTTTTTTTACAAAGTTTCGTATATATCTTGCTGAATATTACACCTCTCAAACCCGATACTCGAGGCATTTTTTTATGAATATTCCAACGTGTTTCTAGCGTACACGTGCACATTAAATATAAATCATCTCATACGCAGATACGTGAAATGATTTTGTTGTAATTTGGAGAAATTACGGTTGTCCAACAAATTAGTATGGAAGAAAATTGAATTTTACGAGTATGTAATGACCTCGCATTACCTAAAGTACCCGCCACACCATTATTGCTATTAATTCTAAATAAGTGAGATTATATTATGATATTCATTCCTGATTACTGCAGCAAAAAGTTTAAATTATTTTGCATTATATGAAAGAGATTTTATAAAGCAAAACTATCTATTTTATTTAATTTTTTTGAAACCGCGAGAGTCCCAACCGTCTGGTGCCAGTGAGTCTATGGCCACTTGAGGTATGTTGTAAGACTGAAAGTATTGCGGAGGGGAATTAGGTAAAGAAGAGGAAGATTCAGATCTCGTCACTAAACAGGGCTAAAGCCATTTCAAGCAACAATTCAATTCTGAATGGTGGTCTTACACCAGGACGATACTGTGATTATCTTCCACTCTGGAACGTGCAGCAAATATGCTACATATTATTTTTAATGAGTAAATTGTGAAGTAGCATAAAGCAATCAAATAGAATTTACTTGCGCACACCTGGATTTGAACCCGCGACTTTCATCTTACTAGTCGAGAACCTTATCCCTCGACCACTAAGGCTAAATTCAATGAGTAAAGTCCTATTTAAGGTTTTTCTATTTAAAATAATAAAATAATATAATAAATAACTGTTTTCTTGTATGTTATTCTATTCATAATGTTAGAATTTGGAAAAAGTGAATGAATTAAAAGTAAAGGTGTGGGATCTATACTGATTTAAAAGATAACGGATGTCGCCAATTTACATAAGAACCTCCTAGGCCGCAGGCAAACAAATAAAATCGATTGTCTATACATGATGAACGATGGTTAAAAAGTACTTTATTGGTATTTTATTCTTCTTTGTTCTACTCATTTGTTTGTTACATTAAAGAACCACTCGAGCCTTTTAGTGCTATATCTGTCACCAACTGACACGTCCTTATGAACCTAGTTCTATCTATTTTTCTATTATGGTCAGACATATAATATAAACAGATTTATAAGGAGAAATCAAAAAGTTTTCTCTTCACAAATAAAAGTTTATCAGAGACGGGAGTATAGTTATAAAAAAATTGAAAGTGAATATCAACAAATAGTTCATCAAATAAATAATATTTTATTTTGGCATAACTACGTTAAAAACAGCGAATCTATTTAAAATTTAGTGTTAAGTCAATTTAATGACATGACACTAAATCTAGTCCCGGAGGGTTGAACAATAATAATAAAATATTTTTAAATATCTGAGGTGTAATTGACCATACTTTGGCACACAGTCACAGACACTTAAATCGGTTTATCTCTTCAGTGATTATCACAGTAATGAAGATAAGCCAACTATGAAAAAAACTTTGATTGAAATTATTTCTTAGACATTTCCCCTCGAGTTGAAACTATGTTATAAACTGTATAAAAAATAATCGATGTTGGAAACAACCTTATTGGTCCTTGGACGGCCAATGGTAGGCCGTGCGGGCGTTCGTATTGTTTATTAATGACAGCCTAAGTGGAAAATAATGTTTCTCCAACTAGAACGATTCCCTACGCAAAATATACCCACACATGTATTCTTGTATACCTACCTACGACTACAATAATAGACATGGGTAAATAACTACTCCTTTGAGGAAGCAATATAATAACGTTTTCTTTCAGTGAAAATATCAATGTTTCGAAGAAAATGCATCTATCAGTTATTATTTCTAACTACACAGAACCGCAAAAATTCGTAGGATATTATAATAATTGTAACGCCCGAGGAAAACATGACACGATCAAGTGGATCATATACTCGAGTCCGGCCATGTAAAGAGTCAGAATAATAGAAGAGTATGTATGAGACGATGTATGAATGTGAATGAGGCAAGGAGTGTGTGCCAAGACCGATTTTTTTTGGCGGTCCGTCCTTCCTGTCTACCCCTGCGGGGAAGTGGCGTAATCGTTAGTTAGTTGTAGGATTTGCGAATCTGAAAGTTTATATAAAGTACACACTTTGACAACAACAATTATAATTGCTGAGGTGAAGGAGATGGAGAAGATGAAGGCTATTCAGATCTGGTTATGATACGATTAAAGCCATATCAAGCAACGTTTCAATTCTGAATGGTGGCATTATACCAGGGCAATACTGAGAGTACTTTCCACTCTGGAACGTGCCGCAAGTATACCATATACGAATAAATTGTGAAATAACATAAATTCATTAAATAAAATTTACATGCCGACGCAGACGATCGATTGCTTTAGATTGCTAGTTGAAAGCCTTACCTTTCGACCACGGAGGCCGTCACCTAATCGCTTGTCTTAATTCTTCACACAATTAGTTGCAATATTGAATATGATACTTAAATTCAAAGCAAATACGAGTTTATTGAACCAGAGTTACGATCTCAAATTAGTATTTTTGATTATTCATTGCGGGTTTGTCACATGAGAATTAACGATCTGATTTCCTCCGTTTCCGTTCGTCGTAATAGGTTGTTCTCCGACATTACTATTTTTATTGCTTCTCTTGGAAATGAAATCACAGAAAAAAACAGTTTTCACTAAAAAGAATAAAACATTGAAGACAACTCGAGCAACCTCTTGTGAAGACGAAATGCGATCAAATGTTTTTTCGCCCAAAATATCAAACGGTCTAACTTTGATCCCAAATATGCCCTAAAAACTGCTTACCATTATTTCCATAAAATCTTCCATTCCGTAACTTCTTACTTCCACGGCCCAAATCAAATGAAATTTTTGGTTTTACTATGTTAGAATTAATAAGACTGAATAAATAAAATGTGTTGTAATATCATTAAATTTATGGGTAAAATGCTAACCCTGGGATAAGTTAAGTTTTTTCTCTTCAGTTATTCTTTGCTGTATGGAACCAAATCGAACGAAATGATATAATTCAGTACCAATGGTTACAAGTTGTGGGTTAAAGACGGTTCAGTGAAAAAAATCTAAATACGTCGAAGAACCATCAAAATTTTGGGCAAACTGCGGCCTTGGGCATAATCTAACTTTATAACAAGATTTTAAGGTAAAGGGCACGTTGCGCGCCAAAAATGAACCGTAATGGCTATTACTATGTTGGTGCGCCAAAATGTGGCGTAATAAATGGAATTCTTAGTGCTCGCTACATGTGTTTGTATAATATGTGAAACATGTGTGAATAAAATAAGGAAATAACCAGAGCATGAGACATAATGAAAACTCTTATTAGTAAAATAAAGATTTATTCATATAAACAAATAGATTAATAAATTAATAATCATGATTAAGATGGGTGAAGAATAATAATATATCTACAGGGTCGTGCCTTCCCTCGAAGAGACAAGGTCACGTAAACGAAGTTAATGTCACGTAATAATAATTTAAAAATGAAACTAAACTGAAAATATATTATGAGCGCCATCCTATTTTTTAGATAAACAGGAAAACTTGAAATAGCTAATTTAAGGATAAACCATGATTAAAGAATTAAACTACATTACGTAGGTTGAAGTAGATTCCTTGCGTGAGTACTCTGGGCCGGTTCCCCGAATCCATCTCGTAGTGTGTTGGTAATGTCGACCTGCTGGCTGCCAGATTAAAACTCTTCTTCTTTCCTTGAAATGCGTTACGCCACCTCGCGTCCGCCGTCCAAGGTCACGTGGGAGCATGGTAGTGATGTTCGTTCGCTCGAGGAGGTCAGCAGTGGAATCGTCACTGCTACAACTTTAGGTACAAATCATACGAAAACATACATATATAACTTAAGCAGTGTCGTTACTATTTTTACAAGTGTTAGTGAAATAAACTTTTCTATGGGATTATAATTACAATGATGACAGAATAGCGTGTCTACTTTTGGGGAACTAAAACTGTATTCGGCCTATTCAGTGAAAAATAATGAAATGAAAATACAAAATAATTATTGTTTTGTTATCCAAGATCGAGAAGCTAGTTGGTGTCGCGTTTTTTCACTTAAAATATATATTTATTGATGATATTTGATACAATGAAGTGCAAAGCTTCAATAAGTTAATCCTAAGTATAATTTAATATTCGTTCCTAGATGCCAAAGCTACATTGAAATCATAGAAAATTTAAATATACGTTCACGTACATTTGACTAATCTGGGCAAATAAATACAATACCCTGCTTCTTCCAAATTTTTTTTTTGGAAACACCATGGCCACACTATAAAGATCTGTAATCATATTTAAATACAATGCAAAAAATAACACTTAAGCAGGGAAATTTCGCAAAGAATTTACCATTACCATATTATATAATGAAAAAAGATTTTATAAAATATTAATATTAAAATTAACGACATTTTTGAAGATTCCAACTAGAAAATATTACATTATTTCATCAAATCATCATTAAAAATAAGTTGAAACTGTTTATTTCAACTTAATTATTTACTTTCGAGAAATCGGCAGTCTATATTTTAACAGTTTGTAGATGTGCAGTTTAGCAAAAATAAAACCAATTACGGATTTCCTCCTTGTGACTATGCCATCGGAAGAATAAAAAAAATATTCCAATTTATAAAAAATTATATGAAAACAAAATCTTTTTACTTTTATTACAAAAATAGAAAAACAATAAATTATATTATTTAAGTTCAATGCAGAATTGTATACAACTACCTTTATTATAGGATGTACCTACATAAAACAAATTCACTTCAACCCAATACAAATATTCTAGCTTAATTTATTTTTTCTCCTCTTGTTATATTAAAATTCCATATATTTGTTTGTAAAAGTTTTCTTCTATAATGGACTAGGATTGTGACACGCATATCTAATGGCTTAAACCCCGTTTCGGGGTAGTCAAAATCCCACAAAAGAAGTTTAGTCAGTTACACTTTATATAAAAAATAAATTACTTCATTAAAACAGGGGTCGTAGTAGTTTATTAGAATCAGACCTTTTTGATTAGGTGTTGTTGAATTGCTGTTAAGCGGATGGAAAAGTGGAGATATCTAACGTATACGGAACCTGAAATTAAAATTCAAATATTATTCAGACAAGTCAATCTAGCACAGAATTACTTTAGAGGGGATGGCTGTGGGCGGGGCGGGTAGGAGGCTTGGGGGGGGGGGGGGTAAACAATCCTCGGGAGATTTTGGGTCCAAAGGCTTTGACCATTTGGATTCAGATAGAGAGATCAGGTAAGAATTAAGAGGAGACAAAGTGAAAAGGACGGTTGGAATACTCGGACGGTACGGTACAGTTTTGTAGAATATTCTTGACAATCGAAAATGTCATTTTTTTACTCATTAACGTTTGGTATTGTGTTTTACCCCTAAGTGGTTTAAAAATTAATATTTTACAAAACACTTTATTATGTAAGTATTCGGCTGGTAGGTAGGTACCTACCGTTCTTTTTTTTCTTGTGACACCTTTTTTGTTCCTAATACAATTGCATGAGAAATGGAACTCCTATTTTACAAGAACATACCTAAATTATTTTGAGTGTTTGAATATATTCCGAGGTGTTAAATTGAAATACAAAAAGAAGATTTTAACCACGACTTAACAACCGAGCGAATTTATAACACATTTTAAAAATTAAATTATAGACTTTTGACATAAGAGGCGTTATTGACGATCAGATGAAATAGGTATATATAATTGATTGGTTTACAGTGGCTATGCTAAAACATCTTATTTGAATTAGGAATAGCATTAAAATGATAATATGAAATCAATTTAATGACTGACAACACCATCTTCACGAAGATATCCTTTTTAAAAGATATTGTTTTTTATCCAAAAATCAATTTAAATGGGAAGTTTTTAATACCTGATTGATTTTGAATCAATGAAGTTAGTATAAACAAATGTATTTTTTCGTCTTCGCTTCCTTAAACTGGTTTTATATCAGTTATGAATCACACTTGTCTACTCCTCACGGTCGTGCGCTGCATTATAAGTGAAGAAATAGATTTTTTGGCCTCTTGTGCTACTTGGTCACAGTGCAGCACAGACCTATCTCCATATCATATACAAACCTTCCGCTTTGCCAATGCCCCGATAAAACTGTTGGATGCATAGAGAAAGATGAGAATTGCTGATTTATTAAGATCATGTTAAAAACGATATAACAGGCCGTTTACTAATAAAATTTTAGTACTTTCCGAATATATAGGAACATGTTTCATTCACCTGCGTTTGTCCTGTTAATATTTAATGACGAAATGCGAAAATATAATGATTTTTATGAACACGTGTTCCGACGTCCCGATAGTACATTCCTCTTTTACGAAAAGTTTCACATGACACCTATCATTTCATTCGTTAAGGGCCTGCAGTCCCATTTTTAACAGGATTACGAAAGAGATTCTTAGTAAAATTGCAACATCTTATATTAGTAAGTTTTCTCTATGTGGTGGAGGGATCTGTAATTTTTAGGCCAACAAAACAACTCAGATTAAAACATCATTTCAATCATGAGCAATGAAGCTTTGAACTATCAATTTAATTGCAAAAAAAAAATATATATAGGTATATATTCATATATATTTTTTTTAAATATTTTTTCTTTTTAAAAAACTTTAATCTCATTATGTTTTTTGTATTATAATTCTTATTGTCTTTTGTTTTCGTTTATTGTGTATGTATTATCTTACAATATTTACTTTATATATATATATTCTATGTATAATATGTAGCTCGTGGAATTGCACCACCATCCCCGAGATCTGGAATAAAATTTAAAAAAAAAAGTGGCAAATCGTTTGGTATAGGCGTCATACTTTAGCTCAATTTAGATAATTTAAGAATAAAAATTGTATCGAAACTTATCGATAAAATATTATTAATTAGTCGATTAAAATCAATGTGATAGTTTGCTCGGAGGTTTCCTTAGCGGCAAGTGGATAATTCGTCTTATTTGCAGTGGTGAGTGGAGGAATTCCCTCGCACTTCTAAGTGGATATGTGTGTCGCGGGAACAACAAACAGCCAAACTCTGGAATAGTTGACGGAACACGGAACGGCGCCAGTCTTGTGCCAGCCCTGAATTGTGGACGCTGTGCACGGACTTCGCGCAGAACGTTGTAAGCCACATAAAAACGTATTTATTCACGTTCTCCGTAAAACGGTTATGTATCCGTATATTACGGAGAAGACTGCAAATTTGAGGTACATGTAAGTATAAAAGTCATGGAAGCAATTTTACTATTTTGTGACGTCAAATGATAGTTGCTTAAGAGTATTTGAGTCGCTCTGTTGATTGGCGAGTTCTGATAGGCAGAAGTCCTCAATCTCGGAGTGTAAAAAGTGCTCCCACGAGTATACATTTTAGGCACATATTAGTTAACATCTTTCACTATAAGTCGACTAAGTATAATTAAAGAGATTATTTATAAAAAATGTTCGTCTTATAAATATATTAGTTCCTGTCCTTCTAAGGTGTTAAAATTGAGCATTCCTGTTAAGAACAAGGATGGATACTGGAGTGGATAGTATGTATATTTTCTCATATATATGTAATGCTTAAACCTCTTTTGTACTTTTTATATTTCTAGGATATGATTTTGTTCAGTTACATCTTCATTTTATATTTTTTTGTTCGTTTATTATGGGTGATTTTTTATTGTGGTATTAAATTGTGGGGACTGCGGAGTTTTAGTAATGATGAGTTGTGTTGTTCCTTATATAGGATATGACCTTATTAGACAAATATGTAGACAATAACATAGATAATTGTAGAAATGTATTATATATTTGTATAGCGCCCTTGAGGTGATTTTGCACGAAAACGGCGCTATAAAAATAATCCAAATATTATTATTAGTATTCACACGATCTCATTTATGATGTCAATAGATAGTGTCTATCGAAATGAAAGGTCAAATAAATCTCTATAGATTTATAACATTACTCAATAACACCCGTCAACCAAATTTCGAGAAAAGGAGTGTTTTTTGTAATACAATTTAGTAAACTTGGAGATTTGAGGTAAAATGATTTAGGTACCTACTTACTAAAATACTAAAATCGTATCAAAATCTCTAATTTACAACATCCCAGTTCACCTCGGAACGAGGCTCAGGTACTTACTTACTTACATGATTATGAAAACTTTTTTGCTTGTTTTATTTATTTTAAACATTCCACATAGAACAACAATACATAGAAGAGCAACAATACGCAAAACCTGAAATAAAAAAAAAATGGATTTGCCGTATTGAAAAAAAAGTACAGGAATCCGTCATTTAATATAAGTTATTTATTTACGGTAAAAGTACCTTTAAATACAGAATAAAACATTTTTTACAAAAAAATACATCACAAAATAGTTATACAGTGCAAACATAAAAAACTTACTAAAATATGATTACTAAAATTTACAATCAGGCTATAGGAAACAAAATGTTAACTAATAACTAATTTATTTTTAAATACGTGAAATGCTGTTTTGTAATTTCTTTCGGTGCTATTAAAAATATCTACCACTTCTGCATATTGGTTACCTAAGCTGTGTATGGCGGTTTAAGGGAGTTTGCAAACGAATTGGTATTGACATTATTGTTGCAGTGAAAGATATTTTTAGTTCGTGTGACTTTATTAGGAACTTGAAATGAAATCAGTTGCAATAATACAAGGCTGTCAATAAAGGAATTAATGATTTTATAAATAAAAAATTACATCAGATACCAAATAGATTACATCAGATAGTATTATGCTTGCCAAAATATAACACTGGCAATTTTCAGCAATCGCCACTTTGATGACATTTAATAAAGGTACGAAATTAACTTTCAATTAGGTGAAGGCATACAAATGACTAAATAAGGGTACAAAATAGTCGGTTTATAATGATGCCCTTAAAAGATTTTAAAAACAGTTCCGACTTATTTTGGTAGAACGTATAATATGTATAATTATTCCTTTTGGAGTTTCACGTTTGATAGGTATTTTTATCACATAGCCTACACAGCTTGGCAGAATCAGCGTGGCCTCACTCCAAGCAGCCATGGCTGGTGAGGGTAGAATTCGGGGAGAAAGAACCCCCTTCCAGAGAGAAAGACAGAATAGTAGAGGGAGCAAGTGACGCGATGATTGAACGCGCGCCCAAGAAAAATGATCACCCGTCAACTGGAGACGTAGAGAAACTACCCTCGGGGAGTCTGAGGGAGAGAGAAATACATTATATGGATATCTACCCCTGCGCCGGAGAGGGACGGAGCGGCCCAAAATAGGGGTGACGGGCCGTGATGGATTATGCTTTTCTCTCTACGAGGGGAGGGGCTCACAGGTCGTTATGGAAAAGGGGGGGTGCTTTTAGGGGAGTGGTGGGAGGGGGGTGCTACTATTGCGTTTGGATTTCGTACGCCGAATTTATTTAGGAATTATAAATAAACTTGATATGAATTAGTAAGTAGTTTAATTATCATACAGGTATTTAATATTGTTTGTTTTATTATTTAATCGTTGGTCATGGCAAAATATACATTCTTTTATCTTTTTCAGGTACCTAACTAGACACATTAATAAATGAAACATGAAGGTACCATCGCTTATGTATAGATTTATGATATATAAGTACTAGCGCAAAACAATGAAAATATCGGGACATGTAATTAAAACTTTTTGAAAAAGACAATAATTAATAATTTTCTGAAAAAATGTTATACAATGGGTACCTACCCAACTACTTTATCACTTGTTTAAATTACCACTCATACAAACAAAAAATCCCAATTTAGAAAATGACAATTAAATTCAAAGCAAATTTGAGGTTAAATTCAAACCAGATTTCACATTTCACTGAGATAAAACCACGCACAGACAACCGAAATTAGTATGTTTGATCACGCAGAATCTGTGTATTATATTACTGGTGCGTATTTCATTCCGAATGATAAATTCCGGAGCTCAGAAGCGCTTCAAGCAGAAAAGTTTCCAGATCGCTGATGTGACGATGTTGATTTGGTATTTATCGGGAAACTATTTATCGTTTAACAGATTTGCATTTAGAAAGATTCCCATTTCTTCTTAGACAGTTAGCTAGACTGGCTGTTGATAGAAGTTGATCAGCAATTTAGTCACCGAATCGGATGGTTTATTTCTGTACGTTTATTCGTTTGTCTCCAAAAAATACCTTCGTCAATAATATATTCAACTCTTGGTGCCTACTTCAAGGCTACAGATTAGCTTTTAAAATACCTACTATTAACTAATTATTTTGATGCGCCTGCCTGCGTATCGCAATGAAAATGGTTCTGTTAAATATATTACCTTTGTATTATTGTTATATTATGTAATATTATTATTATATAAATATTATATTTTTTCGAATTATATAGTTGGTTGAAAAGCAAAATGTTTAAGCATTTCTTTAACTGTAATTAATATTTTTTTCAAATGCTCACTTATCAGCCTAAATGAGCCTGAGTGAAATCTGCTTTAATGAAGTCAAATTTGCTTTGAATTTAAGTGTTATTTTCTAAATATAAGTCTAAAGAATTCATACAACTCATAAAAAAGGTAGGTAGTAGGTACCTACTTATAATTTAATATGGTTAAAACAAATTAATTTTTGCATTCAAACTATCTGGTTGTCTTATAAACATTAGTTTATCATTAAAAAATAATAATATTTGACAAGTCAAAAATATTTCACCAATAAATGAAGATATTATTGTCTCAACGCCATCTAGTGAGAAATTTAGCACTAACAAAACCTTTCCTACAAAAATAAAGTTGGTTGTTTACAGGTGGAAAAAATATAATAAGCGGTAATTGTTGATTGAGGTACTAGTACATATTGAATCATTTGGCGGGTTGGAAATAAGCCGACATAGCTCAGTGGTTTCAGAGCACCTGGCCGGACATCAGAAGGCACGGGTTCAATTCCCGTTGGCGGCATTTATTTTTACTCGGGATATATTTTCAATTTGTATTGATATTTCAGGCGACTAATTATTTCTTATAATTATTTGATCTCGAGATTAATTTTGTAATATTTTATGTGGGTATTATATAGATTATTAGTCTCAAACATTGTATTTTTTGTATAAATTTCGATTTTAAGCTATTTGACACTATACATGTATCTACTTACAATTATTTGTATTTAATGTTTTCATCTATATAATCTCGGGCTGATATTGTTCTTCAAAATTAATGAAATACTTTCATTAATTATGCAATAATATTGGAGCTATTTCCAGCAATATGCCTCCCCTAATACTAATGCAGGATATACGCGTACTGTACTTACAGACGGTAGAAAACCCCGCGCATATTTATAATATTTGTCGTACAATTTGGTCATGGCCACACAATTCTAATAAAACCCAGTCTCCCCGTTGCCTCCAGTGGACATTAATTACACCCAACAACTTTGTTACATTCATTTATTCTTTTCAGTGCCGCTCTATGAATTTTTAACTAATGAATTTTAAATGCCTCGTTTCACCCCGGTCTCCCCTACCCAGGGAGTACCAGCGGCTACCTATAGTTACCCCCTCTTTTCTTATATTATAATTTGTTTTTTTTCCGATGGTGGAAAATGAGAAAAAATCGGATTACGAAATGTAGAGATGTTTGAAATTGTAACGGAAGGGATTCTGTTGCTGTTGTGTCGGTGAGTTTTTTTTCATTAGCGTAATGTAACATGTCGCGGTGGTGCGTTTATTAAATTTCGGGAATTGACGTTGACGAATGGATCCTTTTGATTTATTTTGGGATATGTGTAAACCAAAAATTGCAATTTTGGAGGAATTTTAGGGTACGATTATTACGATTTTGAGGAGAGAGTGAGACGATGAGTGAAAATGAAGCCGTTAAAAAAAATGATATTTGTTCGTACACTGAGAGAAATCATTTTTTGACCTCACGATAAATTAACATTAATATATAAGAAATTTTTATGGTTTTGCCTTGATAATATATCATGTTAATATAAATGATTTTCGTTGAGATGCAAAGATGTATTACATTAATATATTCGTAAATTACTTAAAGTTTATTAGGAAACATGTAAATTAATTCTTAAGCCCTGCGATCCCGTTTTTAACCGGATTTACCAATGATTTGAAAAGATTCTTAATTAATTAACAATAGTACTATTTATTCTCTACATACCGATGCATCACAAGATTTCCTAACCTAACCTTACCTATTTTAAATTTAAATTAACGTTGTTTTGAAATAAAAATACCAATTAACTATCCCACCAAATATAAAATATTCCCATTAAATAATTATTATGACTTTATCTAAACCTATCGCTAGGAAACTATAAAAAACGATGTTCTGTGTTCTTTAGTTTTTAACATATTTTATTCATATTTATTTAAATAGTTCAAAGATAACTGCAAAATCTATAAGATAATCCTCTTTTACGGGGTTTTATTATTTCTTGAATATAATAAGATCATTGGTAGATAGGTAAATACTTTGCACACGAATCAACTACCGCTTTAAAACCTTTTTCTTCCATAAATTATATGAAATCTTTCATAAAATTATCCACTGAATCAAAAATATTTAATAACTAATACTTTATTTATTTAACCCTTGACATTGAATTAATAGCATTATTTTCAGGGACACAAACATGTACAAAATTCAATTCAAAGATACTGAAAAAAAATAGAATCACCATGTCGGGTTCCTGGCATCATTAATTTCGATAAAAACACGTCATGCATTAGCGAGAGATTATGTTCCCATGTTGACAAAACACCATGCGATATTTTCAGAAAAATAATCTGGAAAAAATGTGGCATATTCGGTAACGTGGCCCCATCACGCATCCCTGCAGCATCCTTTGTACCGTTTGACAGACATCGAAGATGGTCATTAGTTATTCCGAAATCTGGCATTCAGGATGTCTCCCTTCGCAATCTGCGTTTTCTAAGAGCAGCCTTGACTCGGTCGTGAGATAGGAAAATTCTTTCAGCGCTTACAGGGCCCCATTCTGTAAATAGGAGGGTCATCTGAGAAGCTAGAAGTAAACCTTTCTGTTTGAAATTAAATGGAGATCACGTAGAATTTGTGAGCCTCCGATAGCGATATATATATTTACTGATGTAGTAACACTGTTTATCAAAAAAAAAACTAGGTTGGGAGGCATTTGATAGAGGTGGTCAGAGTTTTTCAATAGTTGTAGCGTTGATGATGTTAATTGTCATGTAGAATTAGAGGTCTGGAAATATGGGTCCGAAGTATCGACAGTTAGTTACTGGGGAGTAGCTGGTCTGGAACTGGACTGTATCAAGGTAATTAAAGGCACCAAAAATAAAAATACTGAGAGTAAAGCGTTTTATTTACCTTAATTGGACCGAATAGTGTTTTGCTCGGTCATTTATAGAATTTACACTATCACATTTGCAATAGCCACTACCTACCTCAAGAATTGTCATTCCATCTTGTTGTATGTGCTAAAATAAAAACGACAAGTCTGTGTAAAAACTACATTTAAAAAAAAAGATATTAGTGATATTATAAACTAACACGCGATTAGATATTAAAATATTATCATTAATTTTAAAGGTCTCTATGCCCTATATAATTCTATAGTGAAAACAAAATTAAATTACAAAAATTGTTTAAATATTATTAAATGTGAATTTTCTTTGCTTATCGCATTGAATTAAATGAAAAATATTTGTTTAATATTTGTAAGTTCAAGTATACTTATAGATAAACGAAGGTTCCTACTAAGGATAGGTATGTTATTAATGAATCTTTAAAATTATTAAATGCGGTGGTCCAAGCATTCAAGGTTTAAAAGATTAAACCACCTTTAAACACGCAAGGACGTAGCTATGATATTCACAGGGGGTGTTTACCCTAAGGGAGGGGGGGATGATCCTGGAGGGGGGGTGAAAGGGCGGCGTGGGTTAGAAAATGTATTAGATAGCTTTTAAGACCTCTATCGATATGATCGAGATACTCGACACGATCGATTATTAATAATTTACGAATTTTCGAGGCACCGTTTCGACATTTTACAATCACATTTTCAATAAAAATATAACAACAAAATCGTACTTTTAACTTACGAAGTGTAAAAATATTTTATTTAAAATTAATAAAAATAAATGTTTGTTTGCAAAATAAGTATTTTTAGTTGCCCTCAGTCTTAAGAATTATTCAAAATGCTTTAATAATACTTATTATTATTTTATTTCGGGCTACATGCGAGGATAGTGCATTGAAAAATAATCCATTTGACTTGTATGCGCTATATTAAATGTTCTAAATGCCACCCAAGTTTAATACAATTTGTTTTATAAAATCGCCGAGTTCTCCACAGAGCCCTCACACCAAGTAGGTAGTGCCGCTACCAAGAAGGGACATTAGGCAGCAAATATCCAAACCAGATATTATGTGGAAGAAAAATATAAATGAGAGTAATTTTTCCTCGTGTCAAAATCCACAATGGCACCGGTGGAAAAAAAACACAACATTCCAAATTCAAATTTTCGCCGTAAACTTTACCAGAACAGATTAATTAGGGTCTTACCTGTTTGACGTTGACTGGGTAAGAACCAAAGGAGTTTTTTTGACAAGTTTTGAATTCAAACACCTTTAAAAGATGGGTAATTTCTATGGGTTAATACCTCTTTGTTTAGGCAATTCGTGGTCGCCCGATTAGGGTGCAAGCAAGTCTGTGATCATTCTCAAGGTTAGGAATTGTTGTAGGCTCTTGTAGGGTTATGGATGTTCGATTGTTATTGTAAAAGAAAGGTAAGGTAAAGGCTGTGCATATTAAACAGGTAGAAAGTGTTTCTAAGACTTAACGTTTGTGGGAATGGGACTTTTGCATTCATCGATAATTTGTCACGCTGTAATAACAATTCTAACGACAAAAATCACTTTCTCAGTTCCTAATTTTTGACTTGATTATAAATTTTTGGTTTTAGTGAGGGGAATTAATTGATACACCTCTAAGTTAAATTCCTGCTTACTGTCTACTTTTTAACCCACAACAGAAATAATGTGAAAATTTATCTAAGGTATTACTTTCGTTTCACCCACGTTTCATCAACAATTAAATAATAGGCAACAAAGAAACAACCATTTGGTGTTTTGTCTTACCTTTTACAAATATTTCATCACTCCATAACGCATGATGGAAATAAGACTCCAAGCTTAAAATATTTGCGTCACCCTCTTTATTTAAATTTCATGACACCACAGCTCACCAATCGAGATGTTTTGTTGCTTTTTTGACATTAATTCCCTCAATAAATAATATTTTATAATAATTTCTATTAATAACTTGAAGAGACACAATTTTAGGAGGGAGGAAATACAGAGGCCGGTGGCATATCTGAGTAAATCAACCAGTTTTTTACTTCCTTGTTAAAATTAAATTAAATTGTCATGACGCCACTAGTGTCAACGTTCGAGAGTTTTTAAATATTATTTTCTTTTTTACGGTAATTTAGAAATCATTGATTCATCATCGATTAGTCTATAGGTAAATTTATTTACATAGAATAAAGAAGAACACAAGAAATGCCATATGGGCGTATTTCGTGATCCAAAAGTCTGATAATTCTTCGCTGATATTTCCCATGCAGAAGATTATCATTTTGAAAGAGACATTATAGTCTAGATGAAAGACATTTCTTTGGTAAATGCCTAGATTTAATTTAAAGATTTGAGTGATTACGCAGGATGCAATGATTAATGTCCGTTCGCCACATCTCTAAAGACAGGCTGATCTGCCATTTCTCCCTTCATCCCCTGCTGTAGAGAGATCCCACGCCTTAAGGGTTAAATACCCCCGGATCAGGTCCCCGTGGGGAGAAAAATCCCGGGGAGGCTGTTACCACCATCAAAAGAAAACCAAGAAAGCTATAACTCGGCTGGAATATGTTATGGTGCAATATCTTCACCAGAAAATACATTGCGTTAATAAAATGTGTTAGAGCCAATGAATTTTGTTATATATTGAGATTAATGAACCAACGAAAGAGGCGGTTTGCGAAAAAGAACCGTAACTTCCAAAAGTGCTTAAATGGAAACAATTACAAGGGGTTAAATAAATAATCTCATCATACACAAGTAGTAAGATTCACTAATTAAAAAAAAGGAATTTCACATAGAATTCAAAACTTTGACATTTTGAACTCTAGATATCTACACGCTTTTACCTCAGATAAAAATTTCCGGTCTTACGTCACTTCTGCAGTGACCACATCTAATTAAGTATATTATTAAGAAAGAGATTATTAATACATATGTTTTTTTTATATTTCCGGGATATAAAGGAGAATATTACTACGCGTGTGTTTGACATTTCCGTACGTCCATGACTTCTGCAGTGACCACCTTAAGCTATGTGAAGAAAAATATTACTACGTGTCTGTTCGACATTTCCGTACGTCCTCCACTTATACAATGATCGCTTCAAAATAGTTATACCCTATGTGTGTTCGAGATATCCGGGATTACATCACCTCTACAGTAAACACATCTAATTACTTATATTATGCGAAAGAGATTACTACTATGTGTGTTCGACATTTCCGTACTTCCTTCACTTCGGAAGAAGTAACAAAAATTATTTCAAGCTCGCCTAATAAACAGTGCAGTCTTGATCCCATACCGACATGGTTATTAAAACAATGTTCTACTGTTTTAGCTCCATTCCTAGTTCACGTTTTTAATAAATCACTTAGCACGGGTGACTTTCCTGAACCACTCAAGTCAGCTGTAGTTACACCAATCCTGAAAAATTCACAACTAGATGCCGATAACTTAGGTAATTATCGGCCCGTTTCAAACTTACCATTTATTTCAAAAATCCTGGAGAAAATTGCTGCCGCACAAATAACCAGTCACTTGAATTCAAATAAATTATTCGCAAAACGTCAATCTGCGTACAGAAAGTTCCACTCAACTGAAACCGGACTACTTCGTATGCTATCAGACATAACTCTGGCCGTAGAGTCAGGTAAGTTATCACTTATCTCACTCCTAGACATGAGTGCAGCGTTTGACACGATTGATCATGAATTCCTCATTAAGAGATTAGAGGAAACATTTGGTTTGAATTCCGACATAAAAAATTGGCTGGTATCCTATTTATCCAATCGCTTACAAGCCGTGAGGGTTGGAAATAAATTGTCCAACTTCGCAACACTTTCTTCAGGGGTACCCCAGGGATCCGTTTTGGGTCCACTTCTCTTCATCCTTTTTACAAATGATGTCGCCAAAATAATCGAGTCATTTGATCTCTTGTCTCACTGCTACGCTGACGATCAGCAAGTTTATTTTTACTGCGCTCCAAATGAAATCAATAGTCTCAAAATCCGTATAACTGAATGTCTAGAAGCAATAACTCGCTGGATGTCTTCAAACAAGCTGAAGCTCAATCCATCTAAGACTGAGTTTCTCTGGGCAGCCACAAACAAACGTCAACATTTCATAGACAATTCACCTAGGTATTACTATTTCCGGCAGCGATATCATCCCAAAAACAACAGTCAAACTTCTCGGTGTCAATTTAGATTCAGACTTTTCGTTTAAAAGTCAAATAAATAGGACTGTAAGCACCGGTTTTTTTCACCTAAGACAACTCAAGTCTGTCCGAAGAAACCTTCCTACAGAAGCAACAAAACTACTTATCAACTCCTACGTAGTCTCACGTCTCGATTACTGCAACGGCATTTATGTCAGCCTTCCAAAATATCAAATTGACAAACTTCAATCAGTGTTTAATGCAGCAGCACGGCTCATAACCGGGGTTTCAAAATATTCCCACATTTCAGAACACCTTCGTAACCTTCACTGGCTCAAGTGCCCTGAAAGAATCCAGTACAAACTGTGCTGGATGGTGTTTAAATCCATCAATGAAATGGCCCCACCCTACATCACTGAACTATGCGTCCCGGAAAACACTGGTCTGAGGCAGTCAACTCTTAGATCAGCAACATCATCAGCTGTAGGCAGACTGATAGAACCTAAGCGCAAGCCAAATACTAAGTTTGGTGATCGCGCTTTCGGAGTATCTGGGCCGAAGGCTTGGAATAAACTCCCTCCGGAACTAAGATCCATAACAAGTCCAACAGAATTCAGATCTAAACTAAAAACTTACCTTTTTAAGCTGTCGTACCCTTAGATTAAATATACCATTCCTAAGAGAAAGTCCAGTTATATTCAATTTTTCAATTAAGTCCTAAATCCTGTATCTAAATTTCGCCAATAAACAATTAGATAATGTTAATTAAGTGTTAATCTCAAGTGACCTACCAGGTAAGTATTGTACTGTATATTTTCTCCATAAATAGTTAAGTCATAACATAGATCACTGTAGAAATGTATTATAAGTTTGTACAGCGCCCTTGAGGTGATTTTGCACAAAAACGGCGCTATACAAGTCATCCAATTATTATTATTATTATTTATTATTATTCTGCAGTGACCACCTAAAAATAGTTATACACTAAGTGTGTTCGACATATCCGGGATTATGTATCTTCTGCAGTGACCACCTGAAATTATTAGGTACTCACGGAAAGTGGAATATTATTTTGTGTGTTCGACATTACCGTATTTCCATCACCTATGCAGATAATATTAGGTAATAATAATATAAGTAGACTATGTGTGTTCGACATTTATTAGTTCACGTCACTTCTGCATGTGAAGGAGAATATTAAGATACATATTTCTGTCACTTCTGTATTAACCACCATAAATTATTAGCTATGTGAAGAAGATAATTACTATACATATGAAGGTTACAATAGCGAAAAATCTAACAGTCTAATCTGTTTTAGAAAGGCACTGTATTCAGTATTCTATACAACCATTCCAATATACAAAAAACCATAGTCTTTTAGTATTTCAAATAGGACAATTCACGCGCAAAACGTATCGTATCAAAGTACCCTTTAGTAGGTAAATCACAAAGCGAATAGATTTTTCTGCAGACTGCATTCCGAAATCCCATCAAAATATTCAGGATTCCCGGGGTAACCCGTGTCAAAGGGCACCCAAAGAATCCCATCACAGCATTTGGCACGGGAATGTTTTATTCATGTCTTGGAAATCTGGCTGAAGATTGATACGCGAATTCATATTAAGTTTTTACGACATTGATTTATGCCGCCGAGTGGATTTTCGCCATTTCGGATGACGCCGCTGCGAGACGTGAAATATTATACGACTCATAAAATACCTAATTTGATTTGAATGCAATGCCTGTGATAAATGTAATATGTAAGCATATTAAAAAGGAAATGTAAATATCATAACTTTTCATGGCAGACTTATTTTAAATGTGTACAATTTTTCTCTATAGATGTAACCGACATTATTTTTCTTCTTTTTTATAATACATATTAGTATATTATAATGTATTTATTTATTTTTCATATACCTTACGAGTAAATTATTTTCCTGTTTTCAGTCTTACTGGTTTGCAACAAACATGAATAATTGTATACATATACGAACGTACAATGTACAATTGTACATACTTACTTTATATTTGAAACTTTGCTTTATTTACAATATCAAGTGTTATTATTTGGATTTGATGTTAATCTTAGTATTGGCAATTGATTTTTTTGTACAGTTATTCTAATATCCATTTTACACTTAAATACATAAATTGTCAATTTCCTCTGTAAAAGTCCGATAGGGCGTTAATCAATAATAAATTAATCAACACAAATTTGAAAAATAGTTTTTTTAACGATTTTTGCTTGGTAGGTAGGACTATATTTTATTTGATTTTAGTCTTTTGTTAGATATCTACCTACGTAAAGTACCCGCCTATAAATAGTTCTGTGAACAGCACATCTCGCGTTCAAAAGTGGTTGTTTCCAATTTTCTCTCATTTAATAATTCGAAACCAAAATTTCCTCTATAATCATATAATTTGTAACTATGTATTTTATGCAATGATTTTTGCGAATAAAGAAATAGACATTTTGTCTAAGAAACGTGACTATCTCAAAGACAATTTTTTCACACTTTTATAAATTTAAAAACCAAAATGTATTTTGAGTACGTAAGGCTACGATTAATGTATTTATTTAAATATTATTAGAGAGTAGGTATATCGCATTCGCATTGTTTCTTTTTATTTTACGATCCATCCATACATGAACGTGTTCGTACGTTTGAAAGTCTGTTTCGTTCAGTATTGTGTTGCCAACTCTTTGTGATGGATGTCCGTGATAATGTAGGGTAGTTAATCCACGTCTGCAGCAGCAGAAAGGGTCCAGGGTTCAGTCCCGACCGGAGAGGGGTGGGGGAAGGTTGCGAGAAGGTTCGGGAGGAGGGTGGCTGTTCGGGAAGGGATGTATTGGAAATAATTACAATGGGTTTGGGTGGGAGTGGTGTGTAATGCAAACTGTTATTTTTAGGGGAAACTGTAAGAAATTATTAATAAATCCCGTATGTTCAGATTTACGATAGAAATCAATTTTTATTACTCATATCAATCATTTATTCGAATGCGCAGGTTCAATCAAAGAAAATCGAAAAATATGCAGGAAAATTACCGTTATACACGGAGGAAAAACGAGTATTGCTGATTTATTAAAAACCTGTTAAAAATGGTCCTGGAAGCCAGCTGTTTACTCATTTTTTTTCGTACATTCATAATATATCGGAAGACATGATCATGCGCCTGCGTTTGTCCTGATAATACGCAATGACGAAATGGGAAAAAAATGGAATTTTTATGAACACGTGTTCTGACATCACTACAACACATTTGTGTTTTACAGAAAGTTTATTAGGAAACCTGGCAAATTATTCGTGTCAGTTTATTCAGTCTTGCAATCCCGTTTTTAACCTATTACGCATAATTCAAAGAGATTCTAAATTGAAATCTATTTTTTTAAATTTCCGCTTTTTGTCATTCTATATCATCAGGACAAACGCAGATGCATGAACACATGTTCCGATATATTATGAATGTACTGAAAGTTTATTGGGAAACAGCTTGCAATCCACTTTTTACCGGGTTACCAATAATTTGAAGAGATTCTTAATAAATTAGTAATACTTATTTTCTCAGTGTAGTTTGAAAATAACAACTTTTCTATAAACTGTATATTAGAATACCTATGCCTACACGATCCCATATTTGGTATTTATGTAGGCGTATTTTTGTTGTTCAAAGGATCTCAATAATATACATTTGCATAGTTATATTTGCGAATGCCATAAAGACGTAGAAAATATGTTTAAATTTTATTCAGTATCACCTTACGCTGACCTGTTAAAGCCCACCGTTCATTTTCCCAACAAGTGAGGATGAAATTGATAGTGTCCCATTATTGACATGGAGTGTTAATGGGTACAAATGGCACGGCCGTTTGGGACGGGCTCGCAGAGGCTTCTGATTCGCTTAAGTATGGGAAAATTTGATTAGCCTCATTAAAAAATTACACGGATTTGAGAGGAGCAAGTGAATGCGAAATCGCTGTAGCTATTTACCAAAAGCTAACTATGTAGGAGCCTGAAAATGGGGTGATATTAATTTATTATTGTATTGTGGACATATTTATTATTTGGTGAAGAAATATTTTTTTTTTTCGTGGCCGAGGGTTTTCGCAATCTTCAGTCCCTAATGTAGTTACATTTTACGCTCTTTAATTTATATTTCAATGATGATTAGTACAAACTTAGTAATAAAGTATTGAAATCCTAGAATTAAGTGTTGATAGGTAGGTAGGTACTTCAAGTTTTCAAGGAACCCTTTCCCGCTGTAGATTTAGAACTCGAGCACCCCATCACTTATATTTACTTAGTATAATAGAACTTCTTAGATGGCCGGCGTGGTCTAGTGGTATACGCTTTTGACTACAGATCCGAAGGTCGCGGGTTCGAACCCGGCGTGCGCAAATAAATTTTATTTGATTAATTTGTGTTATTTCACAATTAATTAATTTAAAATAATATATAGTATATTTGCGGCACGTTCCAGAGTGGAAGATACTCTCAGTATCGCCCTGGTGTAAGACCACCATTCAGAATTGAAACGTTGCTTGAAATGGCTTTAGCCGTGTTTGGTGACCAGATCTGAATAGCCAGGTACTTCCCCACCTTCCTCTTCCCCATCTCCCTCCCCTCCCTAATACCCTCAGCCTCACAACATATCCCAATTGGGGATGCCATAGTCTCACTGGCTCCAGACGGGAGCAGTTGGGACTCTTGTGCGGTATTACTGTAAAAAAAAAAAAAAAAATACAAAACTCAATTCTTTCAAGAAAGGCATACAAATACAACTTTGTAATGAATCATCGATAAATATATATATATATATTTTTTTATTTTTTATTATGTAATAATTAAACAGTTTACAATGTATAATAATATTTGCTAACAATAATGATATATAAAAATTAGTAAACACAATTTTTTTGATGTTTCTCTTTTATGGAAGCAGACGCTTGTGTTTAAAAGAGATGCTGAGTATCGAGATGAACATTATTTATGTAAGTATTCTTATTAATAATTTAAGGAGTTAAGAATATTAAAAATATAAGTGTATATCAACAATGTACAATTTAACGATTTATAATGTTACATTATTTAATTGACGAATTTCGTTATTTTGATTTTTTACCTTGAAATGTTCTTTGATCGCTTTGAGTAGGGTTTTATCGTCTTCGATTTTTCTGATATTATCAGGTAGGTTATTAAAGTATTTTTTGCCTAGAAATGTGTAATGATGTTGTGCAAATGAGGTGTTACATTTTTGTATTGGAAATATATGTTTTTGACGAGTACGTCTTTCAGTTGAAAAACTGTGATTTTGTTTTTCTTTTATTATTTGAATTATTATGTTTTTTCGGATAAGTTCATTAAATTTTAGTACTTTAAATTCTTCAAATATAAGTTGAGTTGGATAATCTATCGGTTTTTTCAATATTATTTTAACAATCAGACGTTGTACAATTTCAATAGGTAGGAGATTATATGTTAATCGTCTTAATATTTGAAAGCATTCACGGAGAAAACTTACCGATAAAAAATATTGCCAATTTTATTAAAAATTTCTTAAATTTTTCGGTTAAAAACGGGATTGCAGGCCCTTAGTGAATGAATTGATAGGTTTCCCGATAAACTTTCAATAAAATACCAATAATCTGTAACGATGTATTCCTAAAAATCCTTTTTGCATTTCGTCATAACATATTATTAAGACAAACGCAGTTATATAAACACGTGTTCCGATATTATTACGAATTTACTAAAAGTTTATCAGGAAGCGGCCTGCAGTCCCGTTTTTAACAGATTATTAATTGTTTTTAGTATACCCGTGTCCTGTATCGAGCGTAGAGAAGTGTAGTTTGTTTCCAGACGGGACCTACTCGCGTCGCAGTTGGCGGTACCTACCTTGGCGGTGCCCGTAGCCTCGGGTTGGAAGGAGTCGGTGATAAATGATTCTGAGCGCCGCTAAAGCAAACGGTGGTGACTTTTGAAATGACTTGATAATGTATTTTAATAATCATCATATTTTACGCCGGCTTTCATCTTGTATTATAATTATTATGTTCCGTCACTTGACTGATGACTGAGACAGTCGAATTTTGTTTATGGAAAATGTTAGCCAAAAATGCCCCCAAGTTGATAATTGTCATGGCTTTGTATTATTGCATTATTAAACTTTTCAAATATTATTTCAGATCGAAAACTTAGCTGTGTAGATGGACAAATGATAATAATAGTTGCTAGTTGCTACCCGGGTTGATTCCGTGTTTCAACACTAGTTTTTAAATATTTCTTATTATTTGACGATCCGCAATAATTATAGAACAAGCCGTACGATGTCTTGTCTTAAAATGACACAACATCCTAAAACAATGTCGGAAACTTAAGGCCCCGTATTAAGCGTTCAAAGATGGTTAGACAGGGAAATATGTAAATACGAATGTTAAAGGGAGCGCGCTAATATTAAAAAACGATAATAATTAAGCAAAAATTGTGAAAATATTTAGTAAAACACGACTCGTTTGAAATAGAGCAAAAATCTCTCGAAAAATGCTTGCGTATCATTTAAAAATACACTGTTATTTTTTTTCATGACATATTAAATACATATTAAATAACAGAACAAAATGTATTTTTAATATATTTTGGAGAATACGATTTTTTTCTATCGTGGGAATTTCATATAACGTTAACGTTTCGGTTTAACAAATGAATAGATATTATCTTATATATATATTTTTTTGGAACTTAAAAACTTAAAGAGTTAACGATAGACTTGTTATAGATATCAGTAGAAATTGGGTATACGGGGCTTAAGGACTTTAGTGAAGATGGCGTGTACAAAATATGCGACCCGCGGCCCCGGTGTGTTGGACGGACCTACAGTCGAATTTGCCCTGGCAAGCCTATAAAATTGATCTTAATTAATTATGATAAACACATTATTAAATTCTCAGATGAGTCTAAATGGAAACCTTGGAAAGTTACAAATTCGTCATCTAGAATAATAAAACGTTTTCGAACCGTTTTACGTAAAATATTTTAACGGTAGGGTACTGTTTTTATTAATCACTGACATCCGTTGGTTACCGGTATGAAAAAAAAGATATTGTAGTTAAGAATTATTCAGAATTAATTAAAATGTGAGCCTCGAGAACGCCGCCGTTAATAGAGTTTTTTGTCGCCTCGATTTGCCTTTTGATCGCTAAGCGAACGTTTCAAAGATCTTTGGCTCATGATGGAAATTACACTGATGTAAGAACGTAGATTTGGCAAATACCAGATGACGATTTAAATCTTAACAGTAAGGAATTTCTTGACGTTTTAAAAATATTGTATCTAGGAATAATATATTTGGCACGTTCCAGAATTCAGTATCGCCCTAGTGAAAGACCACCATTCACAATCGAAACGTTGCACATTGATTGAAATTGCTTTAGGCTTGCTTGATGACTCGATATGAAAAATCAGGTGAGAAATGGTCTGAAACAGAACACGTTAATTTAAAAATTCTTTATCGGTTTGCCTTGATCATATCATGACGACAAAAATATCCGAATATTTTTGCATTCATTGTAATGCAAAAATATTCGGATTTTCATGAACACGTGTTCCGACATCATGATAATATATTTAAATTTTATCAGGAAACCTCATAATTCATTATTAAGACCTGCAATTCAGTTTTTAATCGGAATTACCAATAATTTCAGAAGATCCTTAATAAATTAGCTTTAATCATTTCATTTTCATCTTCTTTCCCTCCCCATAACCTTTAGCCTCACAACATACCCCGATTGGGGATACCACAATCTCACATGCTAAAGGAGCAGTTGGGACTCTTGTACTCACATAAAAAAATATCTCTTTTAATATCTACGTAGACAAGACACATTGAAATATTTTTACGAAATATTATTATACCGTCACTGAAAAGTGCAAATAAATGCATTTTCAAAATTTGTAAGTTGCATCGGTGTATGGTAATTTGTCAGACATATTATGGATTTCACGTACATTAAGTCTAAACACGCCAATGTGTGCAAATGACTGATGGCGGTAATATTTCATTAAATTGTGATTCATTTTTTCACTTGGCAACAATCCGCCTGAACTAACGTAGTTTGTCAACAATATGGCTACATCGAGTGTTGCCAGGGATTAATATTCATCATTTCCATTTTCACATTTTCCAGTGTCACCTTCGGCAGGAAGGTACCTATCTACCTAACAACTAGTTACATAGGGACACCATTACTCTACTTCAAACAGAGCATAAATCACCTTTACAGAAGTTCCTACTTACCAATCATCTAAAAGCGCTACCTTTTGTGTATGCATTCCTCTTTTGTGATATACAAAAATAGTTCGTAATACTATGCATTATAATATTGTACGGAATAAATTCTAATCGTAAAAATTTATACACAGGTTCTAACTATTTTATTATCTAAGAAAACGAAAATTATTACATTTGTAAGTAGGTGTAAAGGAAAAATTAACTTTTTTTTAAAACTGCAATACGATGCATTAAATAATGAAAGGTTTAATAGAAGTTTTACCTACTTGCATCTAATTATTTTTTATATCTTAGTACCTGCCTAATAACTAATTATTCTCGTAGATTAATCTATTATTTAGTTTGTTATTGCATTGTTCTTGTATTAAAGTCTAATTATTTTTTTTGTATAAGAGTAGTGATGTTCATATATTATTATATCAATTATACCTACCTACCGACGACGAACTTGCTAACAATAGTTAAAATGAAGCTACAAGCCAAAAATGTGTATAAAATCGCTTGACAAACGGAGCCAAGAAACGTTCGATTTCAAGCAAAAAACTGGTTTTTATTTATTTTGTAAATAATTTTTTAAGAAAGCAAAAAAGTTAATCAAGTGAAACTGTCACAGATAATCTTAGCTATAATATTGTATTTTTTTAAGTTGTTTCTTTTACGCGTTCATAAATTTCTATTGAAAAAATGTTTTTTTTAGTAGTTTACATTTATATTTTTTATTGATTATTTTTTTTTCTATTTTACTCAAGCGAAACCATAGGAAAACCTCCAATTTATCTAAAGGATATTTTTTGGTATTCATAATGTATACCAATTCATTATAAAGATTAATCAAAATAGTGATTTAGCACTAAGCTTCTCCTTAAAACGCATAGTTAGTACACGTTCACAACAAAAAAACTAAATCATTTCTTTTATTTATTAATTTTGATAGACTCTGTGTAACCTGTAAAAGAAATTATAAAGTTATTATTAGTTAATATGACGAAATGCGAAACGCTCGAGTTAAAGCAGGACTTTGCTACGCTCAGTCAAATACATATTAAAATTATCAATGTCATTCTGGTATTGGCATTTCATTGATTTACAACATTTATTTTGATTTAAAAAAAATATTTTTTACAGTTAAATATTTTACTTTCTAACTATATAATTCAAAGCCAAAAAACATTTAAACAACAATAAATTTACATAAAATAAATCTTATCTTGAAAATGATTCCACATTAATGTACATTATAATTTTATTAATTTATCTTAAGATTGAAAAGTTTAATTTTTATTTATTCATTCGATTCGCCGTTTTCAGACCATCGCGTGCGAAGGACATTATTAATATGTATGTGGCCAGTGATTTTTTACCACATTCAAATTTGAGAGATCATAAAATAAATAGATACGTTTGAGTATCATCTTCAAGAAGCCTGGATTATTTTCCACCGTGCACCAAATTCTTCAACGACCTTAGACTTAGAAAGTTGTTCCTTCGTACTTTCTTCAGGCAACATACCTTACAGTTCAAACTACGAAACATCATTTGTATACCGTCCCTACCAACAGCTAAAACAAATGATTTATGACTTAATTTCATTGTCTTGTGAGTAGAAACCAGTAGAAAATGCACTTGGCGGCCCAGCGTCGAGTTAAACCCTCAAGTTCAAGATATCTGATCGAACGGCGAATGGTGAATGGCTCAAAAGTCCAGAATAAATTGAACAGATAATTTAATTGTATTTAAATTTATGATGCACGTGATTTAACAGTCTAAACAAACGGAAACGAGGGATTAAGTTACTACTTTATGCAGTGAATAGAGTTACCTATCTACTTTATTTAAATTAAAGGGTACGTTAAATGCACCACTGTATAATAATTGTAATGATAATAACTAGCGCAGATCCGTAAAATATCATGGGTATTCTGAATTCCCGACAAATCAGTTCCAATTTTGAAAATAGTGTAAAAGTAATTTTCTGTTAATAATTTCATATTGTGTGTAGGTACTCTTTTTTAAAATTATTTTTAAAATGACACTTGAATTCAAAGCGAATTCAAGTTCTAAAGTACGTAGTTATGGACACACAACCAAAATTTGTATTTTTGATTGTTGGCAATTTGCATAGCGCAATTTTTGTAATACACAACTTTAATGGCGCTTTCCACAAAGGCCATGAAAAACTTTGAGCTCTTAATGGGTTCCTACCTATATACGTTTTTTTCAAAAACTATGAACCAACTATATTTATATTTAGGAAAAAAACGGTAAAATGTTTTTAAAAAGTAGGCTATGAAGAAGAAAAAAAAGAAGAAGAAGTAAAGCTAAGAAGAACCAAATCAGCTCAACTAATCAGCAAACATAATTCACCATGGATATTATGTAGACTACGATTACTTCCAAAATAATTTTTTTTTAAAACCTTGATGACAGTAACCTAACCTAACCTATCCACAAAATATGGAGTTCATTTTCTGTGTCTTAACTTTTTAGTTTTACACAGGCACAAGATACCTAATTTTGAGAAACACAGTAAAGGAGAAAAAAATTCTTTTACCCTCAGAAATTCAGTTAACCCATATAATATACGATTTCTTAGAAAAATGTTTCACCACAGACAAATTTCAAAACGGGCGATGACGCAATCGCCAAAGAACGCAAAAAAAAACTCAAAGTCTCAAAGATGCCTCGAGGCATTATCCTTATGTATTTATTTAACTTTCCTGCTAAAATGAAAAGATATAATAATATAACACAAGGAACCAACGGCATCTGTTTTCAGTATGAGGAATAGAAAAAAATATTTTGCTTCTTCTGCAGGCACTGGCCTACTAACGCAATGTGTATGCAAATTCTCAGACACGAATATTAAAGAATCTTTTATGGCAATCAATCTGTCAATCACCTAATATTTCAAGTAAAAGTGAACGCACACATGTTGCGCAATCTATTGTGCAGATTATCTATGCAAAACTATAGACAATAAAACTTAGAACTACCAGTGCTTTTATTCCCAAGGACGCCATCTTAAAAACAAAAGAACCTTCATCCTTGACCCTATTTTAAAATTTGAATATACCTAGATCTTATTTCGAATACAAAGAACGCGGAAGCTAACACAAAAAAGTGTCGTGTTTTAGAAAAATTGGAACAGATTTGTGAAATGGATCTTATATTTATGACGGCTTTGTTCTTTGAGTAGGCCACCATGGCTTTGCAACTGTTTTGTGCAATTTGCATGAAAGTCCGTTGTTTTTTTTCGAGCTGAATGTGCACGCTTCATTGTTATTTATGGTCAGGGAAAAGTGAAAAAAAATATTGCAATTATTTCCGCATCCAGAGAATTAGTTTGGTAGCTGAAATAATGTTGTCAGCCCAAATAATATACGTTTTATGTGTATGTTGCACTACCTGGAAACAACAAATAATTTGACAATATTTTTTTCTTTGTTTTTATAGCATCACCAATTTGGAGAAATGACAATAACCTTTACGTCTGTGGAATTAAATGTGTTTTTCAGCTTAATATAAAGTGTTATTTCTACAATTCACAAGAAAAAAATAGGTAATCTTTGAAATCATTTTTTATTATTTGTAATTTCATTTGCCCGTATCGAGATGGTATTTTATTCATTTTTAAATAGCGAGTTATTAGTTCTACCAAAAATTGTTTCATAAAACTTAAATTTTAAAAATATTTTTTAAGCCATAATATTTTTCACTGCAGGTTCGAATTATCATTATTCTTAATTACTCACCATGCAGGTAAATGAAAGAGATTTTATTTTATACCTCAACCATTCTCCTTTGTAGGTAAGTGCTTACCTACTTACGAACCTATTAATTTGACTGATCGATTTTAGATAGAAAATACTTTTTTATATAGAGATTCCTACCTCTAAACAGGTCAAAGCGAACCAGTTAGGAACATAACCGTGGCTACTTCAAGACAATTAGGTATACCATAAAACTTGTGTCCGGTTCAGTAGAATTTGAAACCGGTTGGTTTAACTTATTTATAAATCAGTAAAGGCATACATAGAAAATGTTTTATATTATATCATAAAATTTTCATCCATAAGATTACCTGTTTTCATGTTAGAGCATAAATATTTAGGCATTTAGGTACCACCTACCTATCGACTCTCAGTAAGACTCAGATAGAAGTGTCGTAAAACTCATTAGGAGAAAAAATAAACGAGTTTTAGCTCGCGGAGCATTCTAACAGTTCAATTAAAAATTTATCATAAACAAGATCGTGCGTTTTCCATTTGATTGGCCTAGAGGCGCCATTCCATTTAGGAACTGCCATTCCATAACATTGCAGTGAAAATCTTAGTTAAAATACCTGATTAATACAATCGTATTAATTAGGAGAAGTAGGTCATCAACTTATGAATCTTTATCCTTAAAATAAGAAGGTTTGGGAAAGACCATTAATATTAAAAGTATACGTACATTTTAACGCAGCATCACGTTCATTGACATACATATTTGTATTAGTGATCGACGAACCGGTGGATGAGTTGTAGCCATAAGTTGGAAATAGTTTGTCTAGTCTATAGTAAGTTATAAGATTATTGTAGAAATATATTTTATTATATTTTGTAAAGCGCCCTTGAGGTGATTTTTCACAAATATCATCCAAATATTATTTATTTATTTATACGCCCATTGGTCTTTTACATACATAGTTTATAAAAAAATAATATTCTGAAGATTTTAAGTTCAAAAAAGTAATAGTAAAAATACATATAACCATATCCATTTGACATATTATAACAGCAAGTAAATAGTAAATGCATACAATAATTATTTGTAGGTATAAACCTGTTGTACAAAAATAAGAATAAGAATATTCCTACTCCTAAGTTATACAGACTAAAATTAGTTAATAAAGTTTATATGTAAATGCTAGGTAGTGGCAGCAGTAACATGATACCATACGACACATAGTGTATGAGGCCTTTGAGTTAGAAAGTTAACGAAATAATTATTGGCAGTATTGTTAACAAATATACTGCGTTTGACAGGTTGTCGTGGCCTGCTAAATGGAGCGCGATCGGTCAGCCATTTTACATAGTTTATATAAAAAAAAATATTGTGAAGATTATAAATATAGAATAGTAAAGCAATAATATAACATTCACCATTTGACATATAAAACCAAGCAAAAAGCAAATCTAAACATGATAGTTTGTAGGTATAAGCCTGTTGTAAGAAAATAAGAATTATAAATAACAATAATATTGGAAGTTCATTTCAATGGGATTCCCAATTTTGGAGGCGGGTTTGGGTACCGTTGCCCCGGGAACCATTTATTGGAAAACTAAACCTCTGCCATAGGTCGCCTAAAGTGTTTGCTACGTTTGGTGATTTAGCAGGGGTGCCCGGGTTCATAGGCTGAGTTGTGTTCAATATGCGCCTGCTCCCCAGCTGCGTGGCGTGCCAGATCGAGAGAGGCTGGTTTGGTTTCTCGACCCATCGCCTTGCACGGCTGTGGTAAGGATATATTCATTCGTTTGTCACTCCTATACACAATGATCCCTAGATTCCTACCCACCCCTCATACCCTTTTAATTTCCAGAACTTCTTCTCCTTCCTTTCGTTAAAAAGACACTCCACACAGCATTCTCAAAGATGAAATAGGCCCCGAGGGGAATTATTTTCCTCAGTGTAAGATGGCTTCTTGTGTAGGGTTAATGTAAAAAAGATTTTTGCTTATACAAATCAATGTAATATTAAATCATTGAAGAATAATATAATACTAATAAATATAAACGAAACATGAAACAGAAAATTTAAAAAGGGTATCTGTCGCAACAGGTGGAACGAACCCAGGTTATACGACAACTCAATACAGTGGCGAATCAACACACCTTTGAAAGTGATATAAAGTCATTAAAAGTGATGCTAAGAAAATTGCATTTAAACCTAACCTAACGTAACCTAGTTTTTTTCATAACTTTTTAGGACTATATATCACTTTTCACCCAAGCCTAGGACCACTGTCATACCAGGATAACACTCTACCACTAAGCTACCGAGACCTGATTATTTTTTCGTTATTTTTAACGACGTCATATTTAAATTTTTAAATTACCAATGGGACACTCAGTTTACTAATATACTCGGATATATCTTTACAAAAACATGTAGGAATTGATTGAGGATAAGATTTGTACTGTATTAAGGACCTATGGATTAACTTATAATTCAAAATAAAAGGTGAATGTAGTAGAACAAATTCAATTATTTTTTTGTATTGGGAATCACTAAACAAAAAATTCTAAGCTAAACAAAACAGATCTACATACTATTTAACAATTTATTGAACGGCATCTTCATAGAGGCGTGCTACCAAAACTCGAGTTGTATCGAATACACGGTGTCGGGAAATTAGTAGTACGAGCGGAAAAATTGTGAATCTACATCACATTTGAATCCGTTTTTGTAGTAAACCTTTTTTTGATCTAAACTTTCTAAATCAAATCGAGTCTAAATTCCGAATCCGAACATTGAAAAAATGTGTAATGTCTTTTGAAATGCGTCGAAGCATAGACCTATCTCCAAAACTTAAGCCTATATTTGCCGAAAAAAATGGAGAAAATATTTTTTTCATTCTCTGTGTGATGTAATACCGCAGGCGTTTCCTTGGTACGTGCATTTGTGCATTGCACTGCTTGTGCCTTCACATAAAAACTTTCAACGACATTTGTGCCCCAGTCATCGATGTACGAAAGTTGACTCCAGTCGTAATTCCCGCCAGGTCATCCAAGTCAAGACGGTGACATGAGCTCACATGCGTGAGATATGTAATTAATTATCGAAGAGCCTTGAATTTTGCATCATTTCGATCATGCGTAATCTGGAATGTATTCGTTTAGAAATAGTAATAGTAATAATAATGCCGTAGCGCTAACATATGTACAATGTTAGCGCTACGGCATTCACACATTGGAACTCGTGCGTGGTGAATTCAATCGTAGCAGTATTATATATACAATTATTTTACAAGTATTACTTAGTAGATAGAATAAATTGCAGAAGGTACCTCCATTTCATTTGCTCAACTCAAATTACACATAAGGTACATTTTAAAACTGAAATGCTTTGCTGGCAATTTCGGTCACGGGCCGCCTCAGCGAGATACACTGGTTTCCGAGTTATACGACGAGTTTCTGGACGCCGTGTAAATAATAATATGATCTCTGGATGCTGTGAGGCGATCCGGAGGAGTAAAGTAGGTTCAGACCAACTCAGACATGATCATATCCTCATCTCTCGTTTCTCGTTTCCACTACCCGTTGCTCTCCAACTTAAGGGGCCATTGTACCCAATAAGGCAACCATTGTTACTCTGACGATGTCCATTTGAGATAACATTCTATTATTATTTTACTACATGTTTATAACAAGCTGTTCCAATTGTTTGGCTATTAATTCTAGGGAATAATAGACGTGGAACCGGAGTTAGTAATAGTTATTTATGATATTGTTAGATATATTTTTTATGTTACGCAAGAGACTCAACTGCGTGTAATCAGTGCAGCTTTGGCATTCCCACTTTGGGATATGATAGTTTTTAAGATTTATTAATTTTAAAGTTAATATCCCCTTGTTACAAATTAATTATACTTTTTAATTAAATACCTACCTTAAGAATCCATACATTTGAAGACCGGCGTAGGATAAGTGACTTGTGCTTCTTTTTAAAAATTGTAAATTCTAAGTTGTTAAATTTTGAGTCTAGTCATTCTAAGAGTACCTACTCGACACACTGGCGTAAGGAACTACTTCTATAAAACTATTGAATATACCAATGATATCGATTTTTTTAATTAAAAAAAAATCGATGTTCCTAACATTTTTTTTTAAAAGTTAAGATATTATTTCTTCTTATGATTTCAGTTTATAATAGTATATATATTTTTAAATTCTATTCTGTTCTAAACCACTGTAATGGAAGTAATTATGTTTTTCATCCATTGTTTATAACAATTATGTACGAAATTCAAAACGTTTCAATATTCAATGTGCCTAACGTAAAAGCATTGGGCTATAAAAAAAATATAATGCCAGGATGAAGGAGAGTAAATTCGAAACGATAATTTGTATGAATATTTGTTTATTTATTTATAAGAAATTTGATTATTATTATACATAGAATACAAAGATATAAATATATATAGTAAGTTAGTTTATTTAAGTTGATACAAAAAAAAATATGTTAAAGATGGAGTTTTATCACGTCTTAAAACTAATTTTAGGGAAAGGGAGATTATTTGATTTTATGTTTTCTTTCGTAATCCTCTAACTAGCTAGGACTTGAACAATACCATTTCCTGTGTCTAACTAAAGGAAGAGGAATAAGATAAGAATGGAGATGCTCATGACACATTCCATACTCACGTATTAATTTACAATCGTTACTTATGTTCCATATTTCTGAAGGTACGTTTGCGTTGCGTTGCGTTGCGTTGCGTTGCGTTGCGTTGCGTTACATTACATTTTGAAATGTTGTTATATTGTACATGATAAGTATTTTTACCTAAATATATATATAGTACCCATGTACATGATAAGTATTTTTACCTATGTATATATATATATAGTACCCATGTACACGATAAGTATTTTTTAATTTGTCTATTATTTAACTACATTATACATTATAATTAAAATTGAACGCATTCGTCATCATTTTGGATCTCTCAACAATATGTGTAGGTATCTAATAATGTTTTAAATGTCAGATAAAGATATGTAAACACGTACTGAGCACATCGTTTCCGTTAAAGAACAAGTAATTTCACTATTGTATGCATTTAAATTCAAATTCTTTAACACGAGTCCTGCGACAGACATGTTAATAGAAGACGAAAAAATAACTACACAAGCCGTCAAAACAAACAAAAGCAAGACGCTAAAGTAAACTTACACATAAAAAGTGCATTTTGATTAACTTTGCGTGATATTTACAAAGGTATAAATAATCTAACACTCTTTTACCACTGGCAGTAATAATAGAATAAGAAAAAATACTAAGATAACGCAAGCCATCGAAACAAAACAGTAAGACAGTGAATTACGCAATTACATAAAAAGATCATTTTGATCAACCTCGCAAGTTGTTTGTGATTGTGTGATACTTATTCCCTTTTCGGGGTCATCTCCGATACATACGAGTAGGTAGGTGAAATATACCTGGACCGGCCTTTATTTATATTACCCTGTGATAATAAAAACCGGTACCTGTAAAAAAAGAACGCGCGTCATTTGTTACCGGTCGACCAATGAGATGGCAGAATTTTTTCAGAAACCGGCGCGGGGCGAATAAAAAAGGAGATATAAACCGAACAATGCCTGTGGAAGCATTTTTATAGTGGGCAACCCAGGCTCGCCATATTTGCCACTTAATAATGATGACCTCAAATTACGAGAATCTTCTGAACTACCCTCATACATGTTTTTTTGTAGGAATAATATGCCCCCGTTAGTGGAGGTTTCTCAAATCGAAAGGAAAAAAGCGGTGTGAGAAATGTTTCCAAAAAACACAAATATTAAAAAAATATGGTAGGAAAATGATTTTCATTGCTTATTGTAGATACGTACACGAAGAAAAATTATTATTGCGGATTTAATAAAATCCTGTTAAAAACGGGACAGCAGGCCGCTTCCTAGTAAAATTTAGTACTTTCCAATTATATCGAACCGCGTGATCATGCACCTGCGTTTGACTTGTTAATAAATAATGACTAAATGCAAAAATTAATGATTTTTATAAACACGTGTAGCGACGTCGCGTTAATATATTCCTTTTTACTCAAGTTTAACATGATACCTATTAATTCATTTGGAAGGACCTGCAGTCACGTTTTTAATAGGAATACGAAAAATTTTAAGGGATTTTTAATAAATTAGCAATATTTTATATCAGTAAGTTTTCTCCGTGTATCAAAGCTGACCCCTACAAGGTCCAATAGGTATAAAGTTTAGCCTTTAGTTTAATAGTTGCTTATCACCTACTTTGAGCTTATCCTTCAAAGATGAATTTGTAATGGAGGACACATCTAGTACACTTTGTACCGACGGAAAAACATGGTTTCAATCATTTTATCAAAGAAAAGTGTTAAATCTCACCCCATATTTACTAGGAATGAATTGAAAACAATTGTTCTGAATCCAACATTTTTTAATGATTGCAAATCTTAGAACACAATAATTTTGGTGATTTTCTAATTATAGACACATCTAGTGCAGAGTATGTCGATGAAAAGATGTTATTTCACAAACTTTATTCAGGTAAAAAAAATCAGGCATGATTAGTTTCATTATCCAGAAGGAAGATGAATGGAAGACGAAGCAAAGACAGACGTCGCACTTCATGACGTTGTAATCTACATGATCAGTACTTTTGCAGTTCCGTAGTCAGACTATGATCGTGGCTTCGTACTCTTTTTAGGATTTTGTCGCATTTTGCAGGCGGTTGCAGGAGTCAGACTAAGGTCGTGGCTCGATACTTTGATGAAGAATTGTGTTATGGTCAGTAGTCGGCTGCCTACCGCGTCAGCCTTTCCGAGACGTAGATAAATGACAACACTATTGACTAAATAAAATCAACCAAGTTACATGAACTAGTATATATATCGCTCCACTAGCATAGCTGGTGAGATTGGCCTTCGTCAAACTTCAAGATTCTGTCGTCTAAAATAGAATTTATTCTAAGTTCTATCGCCCTCTGTTGAACTTGACCGGTTCTTCAGCGATCTTGATAAATTCCTCCATCTAGGTTATAGACAGCCGTCGGTTTGAGTTCTGGAGTTCGGTAGGTACAGCGTCACATACAGGACGCTTTTAGTGATACTTGTTTATTGACCTAATAGCCAATATCCGATAGAAGAAGATATAAGAAGATCAGAATGAATCCCAAACTTTATGTTGATTTTATTTTGGTACATCTTCATACCACAAATTTTTGACAAAATATACATCTAGTGTAGGATATTCCCTTGGTTAAAAAAATCATGAATAAATGTTTAATGAACGAAATAAGAATTAAAACTTGTTACGAGTGAACTGAACGCCGACAAACGATAAGTAATTAATGACTCATTAGAATCATTAGTTAAATGATCCGAAGCAACTTGCATTCATAGTTTATAGACTACAAAGTTTAATGGCACATTGTTGCATATTTAATAGTGATTTGATCAGCATGGTAATAATCGCTAATGGTAGAGAACTCCTGCACAAATTAAACGGTGTTATTGGTAATTGTTACCAAACCGCACTTACGCCAAGTGATTGCACGTCTTCACACGACTGGGCTGGCGATCGCGTGTTTGTAAACAGTTTGGTTGCAATTCGTCGCACTTGTTGCAAAAGTGAAAAGTGTTCCGGTGACAATTTTCTGAGACGCCAACTCAGACAAACGGTTTTCTAAAAACGTATACAATTAATTTACCCATTAAAATTATTTTGCTCGCATATATATAGGTTGGGCAAAATAGTACCTACATCTTACAAAATGATGCTACATGAGAGGCCGAAGATTAAAATGATCTTCTGAAAAGGTAATTTTTTTTAAATTTTCATTCTTTTACACAAAGATATAAAAAAGGCAAAAAAAAATTCTATATGAAAAGAATTACCTCTATTCAAAAGTTCATAGTGGTGGGTTCAACTGTTTCATTCTTTGGGATAGTGTTTGGAGGCTAATTTTAAAAAGTGAGACTAGATTTTGAATAGACGTGTGTTACAAGAGGAGAGAAGGAAACACAATATCCGGTAGGTCTTTACAAGAACGTGTCGTATAAACGAGAAATCCACGGAAAAATTTAACTTATTTTAAAGGTTGTAGCAATCAATGCAATATGTCATTGAAGAAGAAGATAATACTAATAAAACTTAAAAAAATGGAATAGAACAAGGCACAGAAAAATAAAAAGATTACGGTCACCACTAAGAATAGAACCCAAGATCTCCCGTCTTACCGTTGTGACCGGTAACCACTAGAAATAGAACCCGAGATCTCTTGGCTTACCGTTGTGACCGGTCACCATTCGGAATAGAACCCGAGATCTCTTGGCTTACCGTTGTGACCGGTCACCATTAGGAATAGAACCCGAGATCTCTTGGCTTACCGTTGTGACCGGTCACCATTAGGAATAGAACCCGAGATCTCTTGGCTTACCGTTGTGACCGGTCACCATTAGGAATCGAACCCAGGATCTCTTATCTTACCGTTGTGACCGGTCACCACTAGGAATCGAACCCAGGATCTCTTGTCTTACCGTTGTGACCGGTCACCACTAATCTTTTTTTTTTTGCGTCTTGTTCTATTTCATGTTTCTTTTAGATTTATTAGTATTATCATCTTATTCAGTGAAATATTAAGAATCTCTTCAAATGATTGATAATCCGGTTAAAAACGGGAATGCAGGCCTTTAACGAATGAATTAACATGTTTCCTGATAAAATTTTAGTAATCAAACACGAGCTCTATCGGGGGATAAAGTGCGCTAACATCGGGGGGGGGGGTGATTCTAAATGATACTACAAGTAAAAAAACAAATAACTTTGTCGAAATTCCAACGTTTTAAGTAATTTTTTAGTAAAAAAATATTGAATTGTTTGTTCGGGTAAATAAATATTCTTCTGAGGAAAAATATTTTTGTGTGGGAAAATAAACATTGGGATTTCTAAAAAAAAACTTTTTTACTTCCACCATCATGTAGAATCACATCCCAAAGTTAGTGCACTTTACCCGGATACCCTGTATATTCAAAATTCACTAAAAGTTTATCTTACTTATTTACTAAAATGTCGGTTAAAGTCCTGAAATCTCGTTTTTAACTGGATAACCAATAATTTGAAGAGATTCCTAATATTTTAGAAAAATCTAATTTCTTTCGTTAAATAGGAATTAAGTCCCGGCCTCGAAACGATGCACTACGTCAAGAGATTATAAAAATACTATTTTTTTGTAATTAGTACTATAAACTTATGTCGAGTTTACTAATGTCTGAGGTGTGTACAGTATTTCGTTCCAATACTCGTTAAAAATGAATTCGGAAAGCTTGGTTTTCATCAAAACCAAATGATAAATGATTATTGTATTTAACCAGATAATTTTAATAATATGTGTAAATACTTACTCAGGGAACATTACTGATGTATTTCGTCCGCCAATGAGAAGTTTTGCAAATAAAAGCATCGCTTTCCCGCCATTCGCTTTTGATAAATAAATAATGGCGTCAGTCATTTTCGTCCGCGCCGAATGGAGTGGTCATCAATAATCGTCAGGAAAAAAGCAAAAAAAAAAAAACAAATAATATAAATGATAAAAAGCGAATGTAACATTCGTACATTTCCCCGTGTTACATTTATAATCCGGCTTTGTATTATGAAAAACGCCAGAGTGACATTTTTCATAAAATAATATGTACCTAGCTTGTAAAAAATAGGTACACATTTTCGGCGTAATTTTTCATATGGATTATGAGATAATGATACAAATCCGACTGTTAAATAATTTGACGTAGGTATTGCAATGGAAATCTGATTTATTTCAAACTCAAATGTTATTGTTCTGTTTGTTGAATATACTACCCATGAAGCAAATGAAGTCAAAAAATTTCAATGTAAGGCGTCTTGAGGATAAACGCACGTTAATTCCGTGCTGCAATGGAGCACTGAAAAATGAGCCAAAAAGTGTTTAAACTTCGATGCAATTAAGTAATAACTACTGGTCATTTTATAAAAGTTTAAAATAAAATAAAAAAAACATCGATATCTTTGTAGGAAGGTACATTTCGATGAAATTTTTGATCAGAAATTCGAATTGGCAATCATTTGAATAAAAGATTCAAACCACAAATTAGTATTATCTTTGAAATATTCAGGCCAAACCAGAATATCTTTTTGTTTCTCTATTCGAATTCATTTAATGATTCACACCATTTTATATATTTTATTTTAAACATATTATAGGTGAGGCTAATCAAACAGAGTTAACAAAACATGTTAAATATCTCAATATACTCGTAGTAATCATATGGGCGGAGGCTCGATAGATGAACTGAGTTCCATTCTCTCAACCCACCGCGCACCGGCTAAAAAACTCTCTAATCTAATCTCCAATAGGAAGTTTTACACAGTGAAAAGGTTTGTACTGTAAATCTTTTAAAGGATTTTACACACGGAGAAAACTTACTGATATAAAATATTGCTAATCTATTAATAAAATCACGACAAACGCAGGTGCATGAACACGTGCTCCGATATATTGTGAATTTTTAAAAAGCTTACTAGGAAATGGAATGCTATCCCGTTTATACCAGAATTAAATTAAGAAATACACATTTTTCTACGTGCAGGTTTTTCAGAAACATGTTTTTCCAATAAAATTGATTGAAAAAACTTAATATTGGTGATATATTACAATGTTATTTTTGTGTGTTATACGATATATATTTACCGCTCTTCAAGGGTGTCCAATCTTAAATGAATTAACAAATTACAAGTTGTAATTTGATTACATTACAATGTTATTTTTTGTGTTATACGATATATATTTACCGCTCTTCAAGGGTATCAAATCTTAAATGAATTAACAAATTACAAGTTGTAATTTGATTTATAAAGTTAGCAGAATGTTGGTAAATATAAATCCTGATGTATCTACCCTTATCTATGTTGAAAGTTCTAAAAAATAATCAGCATTGTAGCAAATATCAAATTTTCAATGAAAATATAATTTCGACTTTATTAATGTGTAAATACATTAAATTGTCTACAAAATATCCGACAAAAGCGCGAATAAATTATTTTCAAATGTCTCTCACTTGTAGCACACTTAAAACCACTGCTGACGAAGAAACCATCACGTTCCTTGTGACCGGACAACATCAATTGTCCACAGCAATGGAAAATACACGTACATTCCGAAATCAATGGCTTCTCCTAGTCTAGTAGCCTTCTGTAGCGAATAACACATCGCCAATAGCCATGGACAGATTGTCTCCTTTGTCTCCACTGTGTGAAGAGTCGTTGCGGGTCGCTCTTTATGCAAATCGCAGACATTCATATTCTTAAGACGGAGCAACTGTCAAAACATTTAACATTTGGGACGCAAACTGTGCGAAATATATCCTTGGAACAAGCTAATCCATAACAGATTCAGTCCGAAACGTTATTATTATAATGATTTTATAACCTTGAAACAAAGATTATGATTACAAGGTCACCGTTAATATTAACACTATTTTTAGGGACTTTAATACATGCATAATAAAAATTAAAAAGTATTCCTCGGTAACAATATTTTGTGTTTGTTTAGTGATGTTGATCACAAGCATACTTCACCTTCTCCAGACTATGTATGAGCTGGTTCCATGATAAATCAACACAGTGACAATTCAACACACTTCTAAAAGGTGACATAAAGTCATTAGAGACGATAAAAAAAATATTAACCTAACCTAATCTAACCTAACCTACTTAACCCACTTAATAAAGTTTTTGTTTCATCACTTTCCATGACTTTATATAACTTTTTAAAGACGTGATGAATTATCATTGTGATGATTTTTATCCGGTTTATCCATTTATCCGGTCACCGTATGAGCTACACAATCGGGGTCATTACTCATTACTAAAACTACATAGGTGTCACCAAAATCAGATTCTTAGAGTTATACTCAAAATCGTTACATTATTTCCTCGCCCATGTATGCCAAAAACATAAAATATGTAATAATAATGAGTCCATTATCAATAAACGAAAAATATTATCTTATATTCCTATCTTAGACATGTTCCCTTTCACCGTCCATCACCTCCCCCCACTCTCCACTGATCTCTAGTCATGTCTCTAATCCCACTTTAAAACATGCAAGTGACAATATTAAGTTCACCAATTGTTTTGTAATGTCAAGTTAGGATAAAGGTTGGTCCAAAACCGGTCGGCGGGTATATGAAACAATATAGTGGATCAAACAAAGTACCTACCTACCATTGTTTAATTTATTTATAAAATATGTATTAGTGGATTGTATGTAGCTACTCCGATGTATAGGTACATACTGAGTAAATCGATTTCCCCAGAATACCACGATCTTAAGTAATTTATTAATGTGCGCAGTGGTAACACTGCTACGAATCTGGCTAGTTGTCAAATAATACATAAACTCCATGTACCTTTTGAGCTCAATTTTGAATCTCCTGCATGCTTTCGGTGGGCAGTAGGAAAATAATTTAATTATACTATTATTACCTACCAACCTTTGATATTCTACTTGAAACTATTACACAAGAGTTCTAACTACCCGGAGTCAATGGGATCTTGGTATATTTAATTAAGGAAATGTACACAAAAAAACTTATTTTTAATATTGCTAATTTACTTAGAATCTCTTAAAATAATTCGTAAACCGGTTACAAACGGGATTATAGGTGCTTAACGAAAGAATTGATAGGATTCCTAATAAACTTTCAGTAAAATACCAACGTGTTATCACGACGTCGGAAATCGTGTTTGTAAAAATTTTAATATTTTCGCATTTTGTCATTAATAATAATATTCGCCTGATTTATATAGCGCTGTTTACATGAAAAAAAACTCCTCAAGGGAGCTGGATATTATATATTATCAAGGCAAATGTAAGGTCTGCAATCCCGTTTTTAACTGGATTACCAATCATTTGAAGAGATTTTTAATACAATACTAATTTTTCTCAGGTATCACAAATTGCTTTTCATAATTTTCACGGATCAATTAAATATATTCGTGTATATATTGTTTTCTTTGAACACCTTTACGTATGTTACAAAGCTTAGTGTTTATGTGGTTTATATATGTTTACTAACTAATATTTTGCTGTGTTCAGCTTGCAAGTCTTAATGGCCCCTGGGGGCCTACTCTGTATCTATCGGGTTAACAGACCAGTAAGTTCGTGGTTTAACCTTTCCTTACCGGTGCTGTCAACTGAGTGAACATCGTCTCTAATTAATAAAATATACTAAACAGAGAGTTAAAATTTTTTGGCATTTCTCCCCAATACATTTATTTATTGCATAGCAATGGAGGACGAGGAACTTTTGAACACCGTAAGGGAAGGGTTAATACGGGCTTGTGACGTGGCTAAACCGGCGCGGCGGCAGGAAAGTTCCAAAAGATACAGAGTAGGCCCCCAGAAGGAGTGATACTAACGTCTAAAAATACCTCCTCGGCAACCCCCAAAACTCCAACAGAACATCCATTGTCGAATATTCTGATTGTTATATAATTACAATTATTCAGACCGGCTCGATTAGAGGTCACGCAATCCGTCCATGAATACACACGGCCGACCTTTTAATCGGGGATTTGGAACGATCACGCAAAACGGTGGTTTGGAATATTTGACCCCTGACCCATCAAAACAGAAAATGCGTACATAAACGCTATACGTCGATTAGGGCCAAGCCAATTCTAAGACTAGCCTAATTACTACATAAGTCTAATGTAGAAGTATGAAATACATGTGTATATTGTGTAAATGTATTACTACATCTACCTAGATATGTTCTGACGAAATTGTGGTGCCTGCGTATAAAGCTTTTTCTAGTATAAATATTATTGTGTATAAAAAAATATACCTCGGAATATATATTAGTTAGCTCAGTGGGTAGATCGCTCGCTAAAAATTCGAATTTTTAACATAATTTGAAAATCAAAGACGTTATCGAAGTTAAATAACCTTTTCATAACAAGGTTTATCGAACTTTTCTCTAAAAATTATAATCTTGGGTTACTAACCCCACAGGCTAATTTGTTCGCTTTTGGGAAAAGCTCATAAATGTTTCATCGAAATTTTTGTCTCCCTTACTAATATGGTGAGTAATATCATCTAAACAGTGTTAAAAAAGAAAACACCACGCTTTATATTCAAATCTTGAAGTTTATGAAATTAAGAATTTGTTTTTAATATGCGAGCAAGGTTACAGTAATGTTTATGAATTAAAATTTGTCATTTTTTTATCAATAGTAATTTTAGTTGGAAAAACTTATTGAGAGCAATTTTTAAAATCTTTTTTATGTATGCATTCAAAATTTTAATATTAAAAAAATTATATGGTTATTTCTAATAATAAAATATGAAGTTTTTTTAGTTTTCGGATACGTTTAGAAATATTTCCTTTTGTTTGATTTTTATTGCATGCAATCAATGCGGATGTACTCTGATTAAATATGCCAGAGACCTTAAGGGTTAAGCTATATTATTGTAGCCATTCTAAAAGTTATCTAACGATAATCAGGTTTAATAACATTTTATGTCTTCAAAATTTTAATAAATAATTTTAATCCTCGGTAATGTAAAATTAGATTTGTTTTTGCTCTTAGAAAGTTTTGTTTAAAATAGAGTAAGGTCATTTGCTTTATTCATAATAAATAAATATTCTTAAACATCATGCTCGCCAAATCATATATTCCAGGTATACCTACACTGACTTATATCCACTGGTTACGAGGTCATCAAATTGACCAAGGAAACGAAACGCACGCTTTTATAAATCATATATTATCAATAAAGATTTCTTTTTAATTATAAGCGAGCTTCGGACATATACACATGTCTTCCCGTGTTGGACACTTGTAGCTTATATTTTTCAGTCTTGTACTTTGAAGTTATTTAAATAATTGCCCCGCCCGACCGCGTCTTTGGCAATTCAGTGTTTGTTTTGGCACCTCTGTGAAAATATACTTGCATTATTCGGTGGTGGAATTTAAGGGCGATTTAATAGACCCGACACCCCGTGGAAGACGAATGAATGGCTGACACATGTTAACAGCTGAATTCTGAAGCTGACTGATGCTGACCTGTTTTTGTTTTTGGATAACCCCGCCTGTCTGGGCCAGACGATAGCCAAATTTCGGTTGATTGATAAGCTTTCCTATTATTAACGAATTATTAGATTTAAATGCTCATCACCTATATTTATTTTTAAAAGACCGCTTTTGTCAATATTGCAAAAAAATCAAAGACAGAATTCAGTATGCTTAGCTGTTAACTTTGTGAATGTTAAAGTGAATGAACGGAGTAATCAACATTAGAAAACTCTGAATATATTTTATACTCTTTAAAGTAAGAAAATTTAGGTGGATGTTTAAAGAGATAGCAAAGTATTGTTTTAAGAACAGTGTATTCAATAGACAATTGTCCGCCTAAGTTTTCACTAATGAATATACAAATAAACTCATTATTACATATCCTAAGTTGCGTTACAAAGCTACGGAATCAATTAGTTATAATAATCAGGTTATTTTGTGTAAGAAACTAAATAAACTGACGGCGGTCTTCTAATAAGAGTTGATTTTAACCGACAAACGGACATCAAACAGTGCATGAAAGTGTTAATATTATTTCGTGAAATAATGAGATCTAATTAATAACAGGCCTTTACGCCACTCTAGAGTATATATTTACCTGCACCATTAATGAGGGTGTATGATAAATCGGTTCGCGAAACTGAGAGGCATTTGTCACCCGAAAAACACGACAAGAAAATTCTCCCCGCTTACGAAAGCTTGTAGAATACTTCCCAAGGCGTCCGAAGACTTCGTCTTACAATCAATCGGAATTCAGTCATGAAATATTTGAGCGGAGAGCGTCGCGACGTCTTACGTGTCAAGCAAGGTGTCAGCGTCGGCATCGTTTGCCAAGAGTGGTAGAGATCACTTCCAAATCGGCTATTATAATAGTTTGTCTCACACTCGACACGCCCACCGATACTATGCGCATTAAGTAGTAATAAAACGTCCCTGTCGATTAAGTAGGAAGTTAATTATCCACACGATGGATTGTCGATTAGGAGTTGTGATTATGGGGTCTCAAGTATGGACGCATCAGGGTCAAGTATAAGAATCTTAATTCGGATATGTCAGAGTCACTTACGGAGTTTATTCATGAAATGATCAATCACTTGGGTTTTTTTATTTGTGTTTTTACATTTTTACAGATGTGTGGAAAAGTGTTCATTGGCAGAGAGATAAATGGGAACGTCCACAAATAAATGATCCATTTATATTTTATTTAAATAATATATATAAAATAATGAAATTTATTTTATTATTATATCTTTTCCGTCTTTTGAAAGCTTGAATTAACTTAATATTTTTTCTATTTCTAGAAAGTTTTTTTAAAAAATATTTTTATTTATTTTATAAAATACAGTATAATTATTTAAATTTACATAATAAGAACATATTTCAATAAAAATTAACATGTTTACCTTTACAAGAGTCTAAAACTCGTGTGTAAAGGGAAGTATAAGTATAGAAGTATAAGAATAATTCAACAACTATTCTTATTTCATTAAGGAGTGCTATGTCTTCCAAAGGCGTCTTCGACTCCTTCTTCCACTCTTACTAAAAATATTAGGCTTAACATTTTACAATCTTAATCTAAAAGCCAACAGAGTTTGTTTTGATTATACTTATATTATTGATATTACACAGGTTGTCTCACTTCAAACAGTCTGTGTTTGGTTGCAATATTCTAACATCTCCATGTCTTCCTATGTCCCAGATCCATTTTTTTTATATATTATATCGATTTGAACATATTTATATTTGTACCTTAAAGTAAATGAATTTTCTCTGTCTAAATGTTGTGTTCGTTTTTGCTTGTTGGATGTAACTTTGATTGAAGGATATCTTGATTTTGTTTTGGTGAGGAATGTTGGTTTTATTGATGTCTCTTGTATTTTTTTGTAATTTATCTTTTTTACTTCTAACATCACGTAGAATCACCTCCCGAAGTAAGCGCACTTTACCCCCGGAAAACCTGTATATTTACCTACTCCATTTGTAGAATGAGGCGTTATTTATACCAGTATTTTGTTGAATCCTACAAATTATAGAAGGATTGGTAATGTAGTTTTAATGATTTGTCTTATATGTAGTAATGTTTTACTTTCTATTTTATTTGATGTTACTTTTAAATGTTTACTGTTTACTTAGTTTATCAGTTTAACATAATTTCATATTTTAAAAACTCTGTGTTTAATTTTCGATAGCTCACTAGGTATATTCAATTCTTATAATCCACGTTGAAGCTCAGCTGGGCGGAAAACCAAATAAAATATAAATATATTTATATTATTGAAAGTTCTGATATTCTTTGAGTAGTATTTTCGAAATGACTTTTTGCTTTATAGTTAGTGGGTTTAAATTGGCGTTATTAATGTCTTTATTACTGTTTTTATTACTCGTTATTACTGTCTTTATTACTATCTTTATTACTCGTTATTACTAATTGGCTTTACTATCCAATTTCACTACCATCCAGAATGTATATACATAGGTTAAGATGTATAGTAGGTACCTACATCACATCTACGATCTCACAAGATGATTAAAGCACCTTTAGATAATCAACCAAGTGGCATCTACCTTTTCATCTCAAAGCTCATCTGCAGTCAGCAAGCCAGCAATAAGAATCTAGCCACAGAAGTATTCCACGCTCGCAAGAGAGACTCCGCTCTGCAGCCAACCGTGCAACAGTTTGCTCATAATGTGAGACTCCGAATGCTTGACCTTTCTGTGGCAAGCTCGCATTTGTCTCCAAGGAATTCTTGGCGGGCCAGGTCCAGCGAGATAATTTATTGGGTACGGATTTTGATCTCGTCTCGTCTCATACCGCTGGGATGTGGAGTGCTGCCAGAAGCGACTTGGATTGTTGTCAATCTTGAAAATTTAAAAGTGCCACTCATATTATTTGAGATATGAATGCCCCATTATATGATTAAATTAATGTCTGCTGTCCACTCAAAAGACCATCGTCTTTTCAAAATAGGATCATCCTTGTAGCTGGTTTCTTGAGAGGTACAAATGTCTTTTTTAATCTCTAATATAAGCTGTATGGTTTAATTAAAATGATTTTTAATAACAATGTTATATATAACGTTATTTTTGAGAGCTAAGAAATAAATTGTAAAGAGTATTATTTGTAAGTTTTGAGTAAACAGCAAACGGATGAAAAACCATCAGATTTTTTTTTGCCAGGCTAAAGATAAAAATGGCTGTGATAGTCTGAAATCAGAAACGGAAAAATAAACGGAAAAAATCATTTACTTCCACCATGAATTGTTAGCATTACAACAGAATTTTTTGCCTAAAGTTATTATTAGTAGGTACATACCAAACAATGAGCATATTAATAAAGTTTGAGAACCAACCTACTTAAATTAAAACTCATTCCTACGAGCCACGAATTATGGGAAAGGAATAAAGCAACAGCATAGCGCGTGAAACGCGTTAGAAAAGGCGTTATTTATTAGTAGTTCGCTTTCTTTCGTTGGTGGCTCGCCACTCGGCACTTGCTTCCCGAATCGGGCTTGATTCCGGAAGACGCCAGGTAACAACGGTATGTTCCTTTTGGTCGATCCATACTAACTAATTTTCATCAAACTCGTGTATCTAATAGGTATAAATGCGCTAGCACAAATTGATTGAGAAAATAAATTGTATCATGAATTGAATACGTTTAGATCCGATAATAGATAATCTAGTTTGAGTGATGAATAATCAACATAAAACCGGCATCATCTGCTACAGATTATTAGCAATAGTTCCTTCAGAAACTAACTGTGGTATAGTAGTTTGATGGAGAATAATAGTGTAGGAACTATGAGCCCAGGGAACACCCTGCTGTAGTCTGTAGTGCTGTCCATTGTCTCAAACGCGCTGGGATGTTTGATTGATGAAAATTCGTTCGACATCATCAATATTAATTTGTGAAGGTTAACAGTGTGAAACACAGGGCTGTCGTGTACAAGAAATTTTAATATTTTTTTATACTTAAATAAATTACACATAAAACTATTTATTTATTTACAGAAGAAAATAAACAGTGTTTCTCGCATTACAAAAAATATAATGACAAAATAATGTTTTTCGTTTTTCACGAAGCCTTAGATTTAAAAAATATATTTTCGTATGCTTTCAAATGCTTTGTTTGTTTTCGTGTTTTTTTAATGTGAATACCGCACAGGAGTCCCAACTGCTTCCAACCGTCTGGGGCCAGTGATACTATGACATCCCCAATTGGAGTATTTTCCAAGGCTGAAGATAATGGAAGGGGAAGGATATGGGGAAGAGGAAGGTGGAGGAGTACCTAGCTATTCAGAACTGGTCTGCCCATGAATGTCTTGCACCAGGGCGTAACAGACAGTATCTCCCACTCTAGATTTTTCAAATATTTATGTGTAATTGTGATGTAACAAAATATAACAATAACAATAAATAAAACAAAAACTTTAAAAGACCACTTTAATTATTTTTTTATAGTATTGCCGATTTGTAGCTTCACCAAAGCAGTATAAATAATACTATAAATGAATTATTACATCTAGAAAATTATTTAAGCTGCCCTGAAACAGCATTGGTATTAGCAAAACCTGGTTGGCAACAGAATAAAAAAAATAAAGTGATAGTTACAAAAGGTATTGGTTTATTTAAACTTTTATTGTGAATAATCAATTACTAGTGTAGTGTTGTGTCATTTTCTAAAACTCACTAATGTAATATTTTTCATCATGAAAATCTGAATCATCAAATAAAAAATCTGTATCAGTGAAGCGGGCCCTAATAATAAAAATAATAATAATATTTGGCTAATTTATATAGCACGGTTTCGTGAAAAATCACCTCAAGGGCGCTGTACAAATATATTTATTAAATAGTTAATACTAAAACTACAACTGTCTTAAAACTAATGACTTACATCTAAGACTTATATCTAGTGACTTCCGACTAAGGCCTATAACTACTATCTTACGTCTGGCCTATAACTACCATCTTAACGACAACTATATTTACATATGTCGAAACTTACAAACTAACATTGACATTAACAATCTAATTTTACTAGCGCCAGAAGAAGAAATTATTTATAATATAAGGGTGTTTTTATAATTAATTTCATAACACGGGTGCAAAATGCGCCTAATGGTTTGGCTGGATATATATCTTAAATGAATGAATGAAATTAACCGTCGATCTTTGCCGCTTTTATATTTTAAGGTAAAGGAATTTAACAGATTTGATGTAAAATGCAACGTTGTAAAATGTATTTTTTAACTAATAAATTAATTTCCTTCGTAAACTATTTAGCTTCGAAATGTCTGGACACCCACGGAAACCATGTTGTGTGTTACAATTATTTTTTAATTCAATGTGTAAAGGTTTCGAATAAAAAATTCCGTCGAAGTTTCGCGTCAATAAATATGTATTATTAGTCTATGTTTGATTAATTAATTTATTTTTAGTAATTGTTAAGCTTGAATTCGTAAAAATAAATGTAAATAAACTTACAAAAAAGAATGTTTAAGAAAAAATAATAATATAACCATCATACCTACTTAGTTTTATACCTCATTCATTATATGCATGCCGAAATTTTATAATTTAAATTCGTACTGCTAATTTATTAAGAACGTCTTAAAATTATTGGTTATCCGATTAGGAACGAGACTAATTCTTCACCTTGTAAAATCCATTCGCATGAGTCGCCCCTGGTAGCTGCCTCACCCAATGATATTCCTCTAACGTAATGATTAATTATAAATTTGCTTTATGCCATGCGATACCAGCATTATAGTATAATACTTTATAATTCAATAGAAGATAATTTATTGTTACGGAAGAAGGTAGAATACTTCATTGTTAGAAGCCTCACTGTATATATGTAGGTTCTATATAGTTGAGACTATAAACAGTGGTTTCCCAACAATAGTAATCAAATGTTAGAAAGTTTAAATAACTATACCTCGGACCCGAGTGAACCTCGGAATTTGAACATGTTTAGAAAAACATGAGGCTAGGTATGCGAGAAAATTGTGCCTTTTCTTTCTACCCTTGTAAATGTTCAATGCTGACCAAAATATTTATTGTCTAAGTCGGTTTTGTTCTTAACCGAGCGTTGATTGTTTGTCTAAACTTTCCACTTTGGGGGAAAGTTTGAAAAATACATTTCAATACACATATTTTTGAATAGTGTACAGTTGTGTGTAGATATTACTTTATCTAATAGAAAATATTAATTTACATTACACTATCAAAAACCATTATGTAACTGATTGGGTTTCATTTTAAAATAATGTCCGCCCCACTGTTAAATTTGACAGCCACCACTGGTCTGGAGCCCCAAAATACCTGAACAAAAACCTCTGACCCCGAGCAGAAACGGGCGGTCCGTTTGATAGATTCATATATTTTAAGAAATGGATTTCAATCTTTAGAGCACAGGCGTCAGTAGGTATGCTGTCCTTGTTCTACCGGTATTACAATGGAAGATGCTCCAAGGAACCAGCGTCATTGGCCTCTCAGCAGAGAAAGGGTCGTTTCTATGACTTGTACTTGATTTGAGTTGAACGATTTGCCAGCCTCTGTGTTTCCTCCCTCCTAAAACATGGGTCTCTTCAAGACCTATGTTCACTTTCTCCTCTCCTCAAAAACACCCAAAACTCAGCAATCCCAAAGATTATATAGGCCACGAGGAAAATAATTTTCATCTTTATAATTAAAAATATAAAAAAATGAACACTGAACTTGTCAATAATAATGTAATTCGAGAAATTATCAGAAAAAATGGTAGCATGCTTATTAAGGGAGAACAGTTTGAGAACCTGATAGAAAACCGGTAATCAATACCAACAAGTATGTATAGTGTATCATCCTTCCTGTAATCATTATTTTGTACAGTATAAAGGTGTCTAATATAATGAGAAATTGATCAACAAATAATTTGTTATTATCAAAGAGTAAAGTGAACTAAGCAGGTGTTTTTATTATACCATGAGAAATGCCAAAATGTTACAACTTTTAAAAAGCGAAATCATCGATCAAAATAATTTATTATTGCTTTACGAAAATTCGACTAGAGAAATATTTACTTTTCAAACTATACATTTTAAACATTTTTGTTTTTGTAAATTAATATATTTTTTTAAATAATTCTTTAACACATTATTTCGTGTTTATTTATAAGATTGCCAATTTCATAGTTCTGTAAAAAAAAAAACGCTACTAATTTTAGAAAAATCTTTGGTTAAATAACGAAAAGCGCCCAATTGTACACAGGTTCCTATTTTTATAATTTTGTGATAACCTATTCTGTACCTTTATGTTAAGTATGTTATGTTATGTTTATGTTATGTTTGGTTTATATATTATGTTACATTATGTTAATTGTAAATGGCCAAGATCACCCCTAATGGGTGAAAGCCAAAATAAAGAATTAAAAAAAAAAAAAAAAAACACATTATTTCGGTAGGTTTATATTGATTCATTTTTTATGCATACTTATATTATTTTTTAGGTATCTTTTTTAAAAAGATATTAACGGAAACGAACATGATAAATGATAACGGAGCATTCCATTGTTCCCAAATTCAATACAGCATCTATTATACAAATATGTATACGAAAAGATCATCAATAAAAATTCAATCTCTTTAAATTCACCCTCATTGAAAACATGTCACAAAATCTGATACACTTGCTTAAAAAGGTTAAAGACGGCTAAAAATGCACACAAATATCAACCTTAATATTTTGTTACATTGAAGGCATATTTGTATGAAGGGAAACTGAGGGTTAGTTTGTAGATGACACTTAGTAAAGAAAAATAACCTTTAAGAATGTGTGCTTTTAGTTTTATTTTCGCATGAATGATGAACGTTAGATGTAGACTAGTGATACAGAAAGTAAGTTTTGAATAATGACCGTGTCAAGCAGTTGTTTGCGGCGGACATATTGACATGATCGAATCTCATAGCCTGTCAAAACTTTGTTTGAAATGATCAAAGATGGTTGGTGTGATTGATTTCACCTTAGTTGTAAGGACAGACGGGGAGACAGGCCTAAGTGTGAGAGCTCGGGATAGCTTTTGAGATGCAGGTTTCCCAGAAACCGTACCATTCAATACTTAGTACGTGATTAATCGAATAATCCTGACAAACTGATTTTTTAAAGTAGAAATTTTTATTTTTTTGCTTTTTGTTCAACAAAAATATCACAATTTTCGACAGGTTTGGAGCAATTACCAAAACGACATTCAAGTAATACGATGCGTTTGTAGGACTAACGTGCTCAGTTTCACAGAACTGTATAACTGTTTTGCATAAGCCGGTTCCCTCAAGGATCAGTAAGGAATCGATATAAACCGGGTGCAGTAAGACTGTGGGCAGTGAAAGTACCCAACAACGCTTCCGTGCCGTACCGATCCGTGTATGGTGTACGGACACCAACAGAAATATAGTATAAAACGCTCTCGGTATCATGTTTTCTTACTGCACCCGGTTTATGTCGATTCTTAACCGCCCTGTTAGGGAGCCTGCGAAGATATCCATATTCATAAAAAATATTTTTGATATATACATAAACATTGAACTGATTGAGAAATTATGTTTTTACGAGACGTTTGGATAAAAATGAATAAAAATAACATCCATACTATCCCACCTATGTATATTGTGTATATTAATTTGGTTACACAAACTACAATTTAAAAATATCGAATCGAAGACCACTCAGCAGCCCTTAAAAATAATATCTATACTCTGATTTCATTTATCTCCTAATTAAGAAACACCAAACATTTTAACGATGCACGGGAGAAAAAAAATCTAAAATAAAGACAAAAACGTTGAAAGCCAATTAAACAGAATTTGCTCCAGGTGAACCGTTCTATTTGCGTACTCCCACCTTCTTAACTATTTCCGTACCTGATGTTTTCTGTCTTACACCAGGCTTAATTCAATTATATTGTCATTTATAACGCAATAATTTCAACGAATATCTTTCAAAACTACAATGCGAACCACAAACAGATATTTAATTGAAAACATTCCGGTTCCTCTTACATTCCTTGTGTTGTCTATGTCTATCCTGCTCTGGCATTCCATGTAAAGTGATTGTATGGAGAGATAGCCCCCCGTCGCTATGATACCATGTTAGTGCCGTACAATCCTCCATACATGCCCATAATATAATATCTACATATTATAATACACTCATGTACTTACAATTGGTTTTAATCAAGTATCTGATATCGTCCCCAAAGCGGAAAATAGGTATGTTCTAGATTGTTCGGTGGTTCATTCGACATTTTTGGAACTTTGATGTATGATGCTTTAAAAATACCAACGCGTATATAGGAAATGACATGCAATCGCTAAAAGCTGATTTCATTTTCATGATATCGATGTACCTAATATGCATGCTAGGTAAATAATTCATCGTCCTTGAAATTATGGTGGTCCCCACAGAAATCCCTGAGGGAAACCATAGAACATCTTTCGTGATACTATTTTAAGGGTATTTTTAAGGAAAAGAGTCTTGGAGATACTTGCGTTGAAGGAGAGAAATTCCACTGTTGAGTAGTTGGCCACACGAGTCGAAAAATCCACTGTTCTTCTATTATTTTTGTTCTGTGTTTGCGTGAATGGTATCAAAGTGTATTTTTTTGGTGTGAGTGAGATTTCAAACCACGGTGCGCAGGGAAATGTTTACCTAGATGATAGTCAATCTCTAAAAAGTTGCTACACTAGAAGAAGAAGAAAATTCTTTGTTAATAACAATGTTTGTGTTTGTCGGTTTAATATTATGTGCTTGTTTGTGTCTATATGTACGGTGGTAGATATGCTATATCTTATAATATTCTGTAATGGGCACATATCCGCACTTGATGGTTAATGATACATATCCTACGTATGCCAATGATCATCGTTCCGTTACCCTTCGATCCGACAACCTATAATGTGCCAGCAATCCAAGCCTTTAGAAACCGCCAACAAGGCTTTTATTGTAATTATATGCATGGAGATCAGATCAGGGATCAGAGCGGTACCTACTTATAGCATTATAAAATTATAAATAAGTGTTCTTAAATTATAAAAATGCTCCTCAGTTTCGCCGTTATCTTCTGCTCCGTGGAGTATAACAAAGCGGTGTTTTACTTTCCGGGAACAAGTTCGTCGCTGTTATGTTTTCGATCCGAGATTTATGAAAGGGACTATTATACTCCGTAAGCACAGCGGCCCGCGCAAGCCTCTGCTCAGAGGAATTTGTAGACCGCCCTTTGGGATTATCTAAAGTAAAGATGGAGTTAAATTATTCAACATAATTTTAAATATAAAAAATGTATTCATTTAAGGAACCCAAAAAAATGTAAATCATTTGAGCGCTGACATCTAATATTAACTGAGTGCTGAAAAAAAATTTCACAATACAATACGATTTCTCCTAAAACCTCATCAAGTGGCATATTGACTGATGTAGTTTGAGAAAAACTAGATTTTTGCATTGATATGCAGAAATTTAGTTCTTCTCAACCAATCAGATAGGTTAGATTACTAGATATATTTGAAGTTCCGATAATAGTTGGCCTCTCTAAGCTTGATCAATGATCAACTACTTAAACACACGATGGTAATGGAACCAAAAAGATTTTTAGTATATACTTAACTATTACCTATTCTCTGGGGATTTATTTATTTATTAAACGCCATAAAAGGCTTTTACAATAATGTGATACATGAGATTATAAGTACACAGTGGTAAATAAGCGAATATTAGTATTACATTTAAGAACACAACAATATGTATACAATGTGATACAGCTGAAATTTTCTTAAGGCATAAAATGCTACAATAATAGAAAGTACTTAATTTAAACAGGGTAAAATATACAGAAAAGGTGACTTGCCAACAGATATAATCTTGCTAAATATTATAATAGCGCAAATAGTAGTGAGTTTATTGTTACAATCAAATTTATCTTCACTTGGCTTGGCTTGGCACTATGGCAAAGTAGCTTCAACAATTCAGGGCTGTCAGAGACTTGACAATTAAAAGTAACATTTTTCATTAAAATAATACATCCGTTAGCCAACACTATAAGACATCTGAAACAAGCAGTTTATATAGATGCTATACATATACATTGCAATAATAATTATTATTTCAACAACCTTCCAGTGAAAGAATCTTTCAGCATCGCTATGGTGAGAGACCATCATTCAGACTAAAATTTTGCTCTGATCTCCGTTTAGATATCATAAATACCTAGGTAGTTTTGAATAGCCATGCACTTCCGAACCTAAACCATCATCTTTTTCTTCCTTACGTATCTCCTTTTGTCTCAAACATTCTTCGCTCAGAGACGCCATTGTCCCAAGTAGGACGCACTGTGGGAGAAAATTAAATTTTGTCTCATTCGCTGCATTTATAATTTCTTTCTGTTATCTCTGTATAATCTTTTTATATTCAATTTTCACCTGCTTAGGTCTGCACCTCCTTTACAAAGACACAACTGAAACCGAACAGCAATAAATCAATCAATTTTAATTACTTGACATGATAACACCTACTTTTGCCTCTCAAACTATGGATAAATACCATGCCCACCTACATAATGTTATAGATCGGATATCCGAAAAGATAAACCTTCAATTTAGTTTTCTTTTGATACACCATTAAAATTTAAATGAATGCCTATTAGAGAGGCAAAGATACCAAACAAACTATATAAGCCAAAGGCAGGTAGTATCATCTGAGAATCTATTAAAAACTTTGATCGAAAAGAAATCATGCTTTAAACATAAACCAGATTGGGCTTCTGTGTTACCGTTCAGTTTATGCTGTCATTCTTACGTTATTGCTGTACATATTAATAACAGATTTCAACCATTATGTACTCGTAAATTTTTACAACATGCATTCAATTTAGTCATTAAATGAATTATGTAGATTGACAGGTTTGTTAAGTGTCGCAAGCCTTTTGGCAAAACTGCGTTAAATTTTACGAAGATTGCAGTCCATAAGAAGGTAGCTACAAACTTGAATAAAAAGAAAGCGGCTAGACTAGATTTCTTTTACCCGTTTTTAAACGATGGAGACTTGTTTAATTAATTATCCCTTCATAGCAGTGCGCACTTTGATAAAATACTAAGATGCGTATTATTTATAAACTAAAATTTGAAGAAAATAAGATTTTAAATAAGAAATGCATCAGAATAGGGTTGATAATTATGTTTTAATATCTCAGCGCGGATAAGCCACCCAGTGAGGCCAATATTACTGGATAACTATGAAAAGTAAATATTGTACCAAAATAAAAGAATAAGTAAATGTGGGTAGTTATTATTTTTACATACATGTTTCCAAAGAACTTTGCAGTTAGACTAATACATTAAATGTATCAGTATAGGTATAATAACAAGTATGTACTTTATTTATTGTAGTAAAATGAAACGATAATGGAGAGATTTGAGACCATTTTTTTTTTATTCGAGTACCACATAAGCCAACTGCTCGCAACCGTCTGGAGCAAGTGAGATTATGGCATCCCCAATTGGGGTATGCTGTGAGGCTGAAGGTAGTTGGGAGGAGAAGGAGATGGGGTAGAGGAAGGTGGAAAAGTTTCTGGCTAATCAGATCTGGCCACCAAATTTCAATTTAGAAGGTGGAACGTGTCGCAAATATAGATACTATATATTATGCATTTATTTTGCTTTTATGTATTTACCTAAATTTATTGACTTGCTAAAATGAACTTGTTATTACTTACCTGTTACTATTTACCTGTGTTTATTTTCATTTACATATTGAAATTAATACTTATTTAGTAAAAGTAAGTTTAGTTTGAATAAATGTAGTATTTATTTTTGTTTCAATTTCGTATTTTTATATTCTCGACATTAGTTATATCAAGTTCACACGCATTTTTATTTAATTATTTACTATAATTGTAGAGTTGCACATTTCAACATCAGAATTCCCTAGTGAGACGAGCGGCCGGTGATTTTATTGCAATGTACCATTTTTAAATAAATAAATAAATAAAAATAAACATTATTTTAACTGAATCAATTGTTGCCAGGATTTGAACCCGCGACCTCGGGATTCGTAGCCGTGAGGCTTACCCATCGACAACGAAGACCGGAGTGAAGCTACTTATGAACAACACAACATCTGCCAAATTAATCTATTGGGAAATACACCCTAAGCAGTGATAAAATAATTATTAGGTAGTTTTGTTTAAATTTATTTTATATTATAGAAACGAAACAGTTTATTGGTTACAATGATGAATAAATTAAAAGATATTAAACATTTCATAGAGAGTACTTATGACTCGTTGTCTTTTAATGTCTTAATACTATTTTAAAACCAAATACACGACTCTATTTATAAATTTATATAAAATTACCTAATTAAAATATACTTTCCACTGTTCTTTTTAAGTACAATATTTGACAACAAGCCCTAATACTAATTCTTTAATTAACACACCTCTGCAGGGAAGTGAGATATCATCAACTAAACGGAGGTATAATCAGGTAAGGTAGATGTTATAAAGATTAGTGTAAAACAGTATCGCTAAAAGGTACTACTTACATTATGAAAGGGACTACAATGTTATAAACCTACCTATCTATTTTTAAAGCTTATCAAAAAAACAGAGTACCTACCTACGTACTAACTGATAAAACTCAACGTTTGTTTTATTGGTAGATATGTAGGAACCTAATAGATACAAAATATTATTTAATTTGCTGACTTTCCCGTCCGTTAAACACCTGAAATACTAATTTTAATTTATTATATTACAGTACAGGTTAGATGAGGCTTTATAAAATAAGCTAATGCACGGGGGTACAGATATGTACATTTATATGATCAATCTACAATTTATAGAAGCATCGAAAAGATAATACAAATTTGCACAATACTTTAAAAAGAAGACAATAATAATTTAAAAGATTAACTTGAAGATGTATTGACTTTTCCAGAACTGTGAGTAGGAATCGACAAACCATTTTATAATAATACATGCGACACAAACGTTCACTTTCAGTACGTTCATTTTACTGAAATCTCATCTTTCAGTGTCTCTTCCATCTCCACAACTTAAGACTTGCAAATTTTTTTTCACATGCCAAACAAAAAAAAAACCTACGCATGTCCTTGAGCGACAATAATGTCCAAAGCCGCCGAAAAGGCAACAGCCTATTGTTACAATTCGCATAATGCGTCTTGCTAAAACTAGTGGACATGCAAATTTAGTGTTTTATTACCTGTGCTAAATTCGTCCACCTTCCCTTTCACCCTTTATGTCTTCACAGGTAAATTAAATCATTCTATAGACTTGTTATTTTTATTGCCCACATTCTAGTGTTATTCACTTTCTTTCGATTGTTGCAATTTCTTTGTGATAAAGCCATTGTTTTACTCCTTTCTTAACCATGTATTGCAAATATTTCAGCGGACAATGATAGGTGATTATTCTTGATTTATGGATGCTTAAATCAAAACCTTTTGTCACGACGTGGTTTAGATTTTTGTTGCAAATTACCCAAAGCAGGTAAAATAAAATAATAAAAAAAAAACAAAATCTACCAAAGGCAAATGGTAATTAACTTTTTTCATTACTTAGTTAAACACATCTCGTTGGCCAGTTTGTTTTTAGCTGTGGATGAATTAAGATGTACGTTCACTATCTTTGTAAATAAAAACGTAATAATTAATTATTTTAGTGAATCAATTAATAGTTTGATAACAATAACAAGAAATACTGCTTTTCACATTCTTCATTTGTAAAAAAATTTTGACTCGCCACTAATTGCAACTAAAAAACAACTGCAAAAAGTGGACCTGTATAATATGTAGGTACTAAAGTGATCCGTACGAACAACAATTATACCCAACTAATTTGTTTAAAAATGTTAAGAATCACAAAATGTTAATCATTCGCTGAATGTAAATATTAATCGTTATGTTATAAATGATGTCTGGAAGTGCGAGAATTCGGTGTGAAAAAGATTTCAACATACATTAATTCTAAATTAAATAAATTATATATTTTTGTTGTGTTTAGCTGTTACTAACTTAAATTCTTATCATATATACAGTTAAAGTGTCAAAGTTAAAAATCACATCGCTCTGGTTCAAATCCGATAGGTATGTTTAAAAACTGTAATAATCATTTAATTTCCAAGGTTTCTAAATTGCTTTTAATTTTTCTAAACTCTTCTAGTTCATATTATTGTGCGATGTTTTCGAAAACAAACAATGAAATAAATGCCAAATATTAAGTAATATGTATAATTAGTAATTAACTATAAAATACCAGACCTATGTTGTGAGCAGATATAATCTAAAGTGATTGATACTCCTAAATGAAGGTGTTGCTATTAACCAAATGAACGCAGCATTACTCTTCGAAAATATTTATATTTAATGTGCTTTTAATTCGTACAATTAATTAGAAATAACGTGTAAAAAATGCCTTGAATATCAATATAAACAGACTAAAACATTTCGTGTAGGTACTTTTGGTACTTACTTACGATGGCCGTAGGGACTTTTTCGAAAGGTCAATTAAACATTATCTTCTAACAATTTTTTCCATATTTTAGCAGCTTTATTTTTTTTAAATGATTAAAAAGTTCTAAAAAAATGATTTGAAACTTATATAGTGTCTCGGATAAATGGAACACCTATTGACTTTTTCTAAAAGTCTAAATGAATATTAAATGTTTGTTGAAATCTAAATATTATCTTTTAAAGGTTATACATACTCAAATAGGTTTTTTTCAATATTTCATCGAAGAAAAAGATAATCCTAATTAATCTAAATAAGAATTGAAACAGAAAAACAAATTCACCATCTAGGTTACAAACCAATTCTTTAAAGCTTACTAATAATTTTCTTTAAACTTGCGAAAAATATAAGAAAAATTTGGTGCCAAATAATATTGTTAATTCTGAATTTGAAATATTAGAGAAAAACATAATTATCATCATGATAACACCCTGACTTACGTTAGTCATTAGCTGGTTATAGTGAATTAAATCCAAGTTAACATAGTTTTGCACTACGTGAGAATCAAACTAGCAAACCTTGAACCAAATGCATAGATGGTAAGTTGAAATAAAATTAAATCACATAGATTCCGAAAAATGAATACTTGGTTATTATGCAAAAATCTTTTTGGTGTTCTCTTGCATTCAAAGATATATATCAGTAATCCATAGGTATTTATATAAGCAAAGATGTCCCCTCTCAATCGAACAATAGGCAACTCTGTACCAAAGTGTCATTAATTAAGGACACCCCATTCTGGTATAAACCCTTTCATTGGACTAGGGGATAAGTTAAGGGATGCAACCCTTTATAATACGTACAGAGGTACATTACTCATACTTACAGGTCAGAATGCTGTACACAGTGGATTAATTATACTGTAAAATTGAATAAACAAAGATGCTGACGGGTGACCATGATGAATTGTTTAAAAATTATTAATGATCTGTAAATATTGCGGCAATTAAGTTTCGGTGAGAGGAAAATAAATTTGTCTGCATAGACGAAATACTTACACAATTAAAGTTTAATTAATTTGCCAACATGGAAAGGATTAATAACGCTGAAACAAGTTAGATTGTTTGATTGTATCTCAATGAAAGATTCATAAAGCTAATTCCTGACGCAATTTTTTAAAATGATTAAATTATTTACAATTAAAACAAACATGCAATTTATTATGTCAATGTTTTCTGAAAAGGAGGAAAAAATTATAAATAATGGAAAATAGTTTCTGAAGCTTCCCCTGAAAATACAGAAAAATTGCGCTAGCTATGGACAAGCTTGTGGAGATCTCTCTTGGGGGGTGGGGGGGGGGGGGAGAATTTAACATAAAACCAAAAGCAGGGTTGGACGAGGGGGTGCATTCCACCCTCGGGTATTTGTGGCGGTGGGAATGTGGAACAATGGAGGGCAGGGCTCCACCACTGGCGGAGATGACAGACACGCCATCTTTGTGTTATATTGAATTAATATAATATAATTCCAACCGAAATAATATTATGATAATTTCGTAAATGTTATTTACTATCGCCACTTGATGCCTACTATTACTGTGTGTGATAGTAGGCATCAAGTTTAAATAAAAAATTATCAATGATTCAAAACGTTTTCTTGAATTAAAGATTACAATTATAATTGTATAGTTAACTACCCATTTTTAATCGATCAGAGGCCATGCATTAAATTACCGCCTGTAAAAAATAGTATGGGGTCAAGGAGTTTTAATTTTTTGTAATTGGTCAGGTCTAAGTCTGGTTCAAGCTATTTTTTTCAGTATTTAATTGGGCAATTTTACGAATACACTGTATGAATGATTACATACCGACATAATTGCAAAATAAGCAAACAATTGTCTTAGCTTTACATTGGTAGATATCTACCGAGTCTACTACCCGTTTTATTACCTTCCTTCAAAAGTTAACTCACTGTTATTTTGGTTAAGTTAAAGTTGCAGTTGCAATTTAGCAGTTTCTTCTTCACATATAGGTATATACCTTTGTTATTCAATATCCTTATCATCTTATGATAACCATATACCTACCCGAATAATGCCATATTTTCTTTAAATGCCATATTTTCAGTAAATTTTTGTATTTATAAAAGTATAGAATATTTCTACTAATATTTATTCTAAAATGATTATATAAGTGAGTCTTCTGCTTATGAATATTTTAGTTTTGATTTGCACACGTAAATATATTATATTTACGCTATTTTTTATTTAATATTCAAACATGTTACAATAATTTACAAACATAGATATTTCGAGGCTAATTTCGAAAAAATGTATTTATTAACGAAACTGCCCAACTCAATTAAGAAAATATTGTTTTTGTATTTGAATTAGGAATTGGCGTTATTATGGTTTGAAGGTGATTAAAAAATAATTGTTATTTGAATTACATAATAATTAACAAATAGTTATAAACCTAAATGGTAATTTTAAATAATAATAAATAGGATGTTAACTAATCTGTGCAAAACATAATAGAAATATAATAAACCTCGGTGGATGACATAATACAAATATCAACACCAAACAGAAAGAAAATTACAAAACATAATATGAAAAAAATTAAATAAATATTATTAAAACTTAATTATGACTTACTAGCGTAATGCACGCACTTGGGGTGAAAGGTCACAAAACAGCGCTATATAAATTAACTCTTATTAGGTATTATTATTTTTCCTAAAAACTTTCACCTACCTAACTGAATTTAACTGTTGACATTATCCCTTCCATAAATGTTCCTCGAAATAAAATAATCAAAGTTTAACGGTAGGTAGGTATACATAGATAACGTTGAAAATTTATCTAAAACTTTGATTACTTTCAACATTACACAACGGTAGGTGCTGAATACATTCAATACAAAGTCTAGGTTTCATGCATCAGTTGGCATCCGCGAGGGTTGTCTGCCCGTTAGCTCCTCGTCACACCACCCTCCCCCCCACTACCCTCACCCGTTCCAACCACCCCCACCCTCCCTGAACAATGAGTAATGCAGAGGAATCTGTGATAAATGATTGGTGAAAGATCAACGCCTACTGAGCGGTTTGCTACTCGCCGTCGAATACTGTAGCTGGGAGAGCTTTGAATAATCGAGCTTTTTATTCGTTTAAAAAGATGAAATTTTTCCAGAAAGATGTATGATTTTTATATTTGGTTTGGTAACGCATTATATATTTTAAAATATGGTCAACTTAACTTTATCAACCTCTAAAACTAACATCAACCATGTAAAAAAATTATACCTATAGGTATATTTTTTTATTAGAGTTGTATGGAAGTCCATCCTCTCTGCCTACCCATGCAGATAAACAGCGCGATGGTTAGTTAGTTAGTTAGTTTATCTAAAATTTGGTGTATTTTATCTAACATTCTAATCTAATCTATTTATATACAAATAACACTTTTCGTAAGATATTTTGACAATTTTTTCCATTCATTTTCAATTAAAAATATCAAAGTTATTGAATAGGATTGTGGATAGCATACGAACGTTTTAATAATCAAACGAATATTTATGACTGCTTTCTCTTAAAAAATAGTATGTTACCTATACCTATATCAAGCTTCATCAAAAATAGTCTTCCCTCATTCAACATTAAATGATATCTCTTATTTTTATCTCTTATCTTATCTCTTATTACAAGTTAAATAAAATATTCCCTGAGTTTTAGAATTTTTTTAGATTTGACTTTATGGATTCTTTCGTATTCCATAAAATCAAATTATTACATAAAAACTTAGAGAATATTTGGTTACCAAAGTATTTGGTTTTCTCGCTTCAGGGATTTTTTCTAATATCAAAGATTAGATTACTAAATTTTAAGCTTTGCAATACTACAAGTATAGGTACTTAGGTAGGTACCTACAGAAAATAAGAGCTATATCCTATGTTGAAAGCAATAAGCTAATCAACGATTTCAGAGAGTTCTCAGTTTCCAAAGAGGATGTTTTGCTTTTGCTGCACAATTAAAAATTAAAATTCCACTCTGTTCACATATTTTATAAATTCCCAATTCCAATAGACGTCATATACTCTGCTGATAGATATATTTACAGGCAATGTTTGCTTGTGTGTTGCAATATATGGCACGACTGAGTTGCCGCCGGGGAAAGTAACATCTTGTTTTTTGGGTACCTACATTGATTCTTCCAAGCAACACCTATCTCAGTTTAGTATAAATAGACACATTTCCGATAGATAAAGTATTTAATTTAACCAACATCACTGGTCAATTCTATCTTAGGTAGGTAGGTTCCTAGACACACACACATATTTATATATATATACTGCTATGAAGTGGGTTGTCATCGTGATTGTATTGGTGATTTTGAATAAATCTGTTCTTCGGGCTACAAAATTAATTGACGCGTATTAAAATAATGCAAAAGTTATAACATGTTAAGCGAAAACGATTAATTATTTATAAATATAAATTGATTGTTCTCATTTGTAATCTTTGATATGATCGAGAAAAATGTCCGAGAGATGACTTCATTTGATTTGAATTATTACTTAACGTGAAAATAATTTTTTTCGTGGGTTTGATAAAGTGATGGTCAACCGTTAAAGACATCAATTCAAAATATAAAATTAATATGTTCGTATGGTCGCCAACGAGGAAAAAATAAAAGTTGCCACCCAATTTAAATAAAACATCATAAAAATACTTATTCATATAGATTATTTAACATTTATAATTGACGTTTTAAGCTTTTGAATATGTTATTATACTGTAAACTTACACAACTTCACCGTCACTCAAACTCAATAAAATATTCGAACTTACAAACTCTGTTTTTCTCTTTTCGTGTTGCTTTAAAGTTAAGTTACTCAAGCCCGACTGTATGCGGTAGGCATGGCGCATTTTTTTCAAATTTATTGTGGTCATGAGATTGTAATAATTATCGTGGTCATGAGATTGTAAAATTAATCGTGGTCATGAGATTGTAAAATTGTCGTGGTCACGAGATTGTAAAATTAATCGTGGTCATGAGATTGTAAAATTTATCGTGGTCATGAGATTGTAAAATTTATCGTGGTAATGAGATTGTACAATTGAGTGTGGTGGCATTTTATAAATAATCTAATACAATTTTTAACATTCCAAAAACAAACTATTCATAGTTCTTTGGCAATAAATTGTAAAAAATAATGCTCTATTATCAAGTCTCTTGTAAGAACTGCTACACGGAGAAAAGTGAGTTTTGTTTATTTATTTAGAATCTCTTCAAATTATTCGTAATCTGGTTAAAACGTGATTGCAGGCCTTAATGAATGAATGAAAAGGTTTTTAGATAAACTTTTGGTAAATGATGAATATCACAATGTCGAAACACATGTGCATGAAAAACCTAATATTTTCGCATTTTGTCATTATACTCGTATACTATCAAGGTCCATAAATAAGTCATCCGATATATTAGGAATTCAAGTTTACCAAAAAACGGCTACTATACAGTTTTTAACTGAATTATTATTTATTTTTATGAGATTCTTAATAAATTAGCAATACTCATTTTTCTCCGTGTAGGAAAGATTCAGTGCAATAAAATCAATTACATCTCTACATCTATATTAACAGAAGTTGAATGTATTACATAATTAAGTGTACAGATATATAGATATGAATGTGTGTTTTTTTAATCCGAACACCTCGCTTCAGCCATATAAAACCTTTTGTTGAATTGCTCGATAGGTAGGTACTCCTTCTGTAGGGAGGCCCTCACAGCATGGGCCCAAAAGCAGTAATACCTGTTGGTGAGATGCCTGGGACAACCTACCAAAGCCTACCTTTGTAAGGGGATGTCGGCCATCTTGAAACACTTTTTTTTACTTTCCTAGTATCTTTCAGACCCGGCCCACTTCGCGTTTTTTGTGGAACCCATAACCAGTTTTGAAGCGGGCACCACCTTGATTAAATAGCTTTTAGGTTTGTTGTCTTAATTTTATTTTCTTCTAGCGGAAACACCGCTTCAAACACTGTTAGTTTTTGTTTTTTTTCTACAAACTTTTTTCATCGGTTATTCATTTAGTATAATGATTTTATGAAGCGGATCTCAGATAATCAGTCCTTGTCAGAGCTTCCGATAGAAAATAATAGCAGATGGTTCGTTAAAGCTCTTCTTGATATGTTTCTATTATTTTATGGCTAAAACAACGGGAAGCTTTTGATTAGAAAAATGAATAAGATATTACTTGACCACTACCAAAAATACCAACCGATGAATATAAATCGTAGATAGCTTGCAACTACTCAGATGTTATAGAGCATGAAATCTATTACCTTTTTTTAAGTAGGTTTTAATATATTTAAAAATATATATATATTTACATCATTTACACCTTTCAGCTTTTACACATGGGTTAGACATAAACTATAACATAAAATTAGAATTACGTAAGTAACAAAGAGTTCCAATGATAGTCTAAAATGGCAAATTATTGTACATAGAATTTAAGATCCTGTTTAAGTAATGCATTATTGGAATACCCAAAAATATGTTTATACTTAGGTATAAAATATCTGTAACTAACTTAAGATGGATGAGGTACACAGTAAATGCTTACGGGTAAGTAAAGTAGATTTCAAGTTGAAAAGATGTCTAAATGAGAATTGAGTAATAAACAGCTCTTATGAGCTTACAATTTAAGTACCAAAATCAAATTTTAGTTACCTGCTGTAAAATACTGAAAGAATTTAATTGTAACATTATTAAAATTGATTTACCTCTTTTTTTATGGGGTTGTATGGAAATTAAATGCGATAACAATAAATAAGTATTTTGCTGTATTTATTATATGTCTCAATGATATTTTCATGCATAATTTCTTACAATAACTACCTACTATTTACACATGGAATTAAAAGCTCCTAATAAAAACATCGTAAATAATTAACATAATGTTAAGTTACGTTTAATTAAGAAATATACATTAAGGCTATATATATTTTAATATTTTGAATCGAGCCGCCATCAATAACACTCCTTACGTAGATGGCGATATGGCTTAAATTCCCGCTTAACACCATCCAGCTGTTTTGATTTAGGCGAGAAAAAACATGGCCAAATAGTGCCTTTTATTTTATTTTGTGGATGTTCAAGCATAAATATTTTCCGATAATTTTATAAATAACTTAATTTACTATATAATACATTAAAACCATAACGGAAAATGGGTTCGTAAGTAGGAAATTTTGAGCTTTAAAGCAGTTTTCATAGGCGTTATAAATTTTTTTTCTGTGCTTATAAAAAGACTTATGTAAAAATACTCGAATATTTCAAAGGCCAAGATGTATTATAATCGCAGAATTTATTTAAAGCATTTGAAACATTTCTAGGCGACCAAATTTTCAAACCAAAAACACATGATTTTGCATTGCTACGTAGTGCATCGCCTTAATAATATTTCAATCACACACTTCACTGATGCTTTTTGTATGTTTTTACAGTTTCTAACTATTGTGGTATATAACTATTGTGGTATCAGTCTCACGGAACGCCCCTAACTTATTTTCTCATCAACATTAACCTCTTAAATTAACATACTTACCTACCTATTAATTAACATTATTATTTGTTTGTCTCCCATGGAACCTAAAGGAAGCTTTAATTCTTATTTAAAAACTAAATAATCTCTAGTACCTTTCTACCTTAATATGATTTACACGCTTTTTGGCTTTGAGAACGCTTTACAAAGTAGCCACGTTTAAACGGAAAACATAACAGTAGACTAATTCCTAAAATAAAGCATTGCAATACTGGTCTACACCAATGCCTAAAATAATTCATTATAGTAAACCAATGCCTAAAATAAGGCATTACAGTTGACGGCCGGCATAGTCCAGTGGTAACGCATTGGACTGCCATTCCGAAGGTCGCGGGTTCGAACCCGGCGTGCGCAAATAAATTTTATTTGATTAATTTGTGTTATTTCACAATTAATTAATTAAAATAATATATAGTATATTTGCGGCACGTTCCAGAGTGGAAGATACTACCAGTATCGCCCTGGTGTAAGACCACCATTCAGAATTGAAACGTTGCTCCAAATGGCTTTAGCCGTGTTTAGTGACTAGATCTGAATAGCCAGGTACTTCCCCACCTTCCTCTTTCCCTTCCCCACTTACCTTCAGCCTCACAACATCCCCCAATTGGGGATGCCATAGTCTCACTGGCTTCAGACGGGAGCAGTTGGGACTCTTGTGAGGTATTCACAATAAAAAAAAAAAAAAAAAGACCAATGCCTAATACAAGGCATTACAGTAGACCAATTCCTAAAATAAAGCATTGCAATACTGGTTTCACCAATGCCTAAAATAATTCATTACAGTAAATCAATGCCTAAAATAAGGCATTACAGTAGACCAATGCCTAATACAAGGCATTACAGTAGACCAATTCCTAAAATAAAGCATTGCAATACTGGTCTACACCAATGCCTAAAATAATTCATTATAGTAAACAAATGCCTAAAATAAGGCATTACAGTAGACCAATACCTAATACAAGGCATTACAGTAGACCAATTCCTAAAATAAAGCATTGCAATACTGGTCTACACCAATGCCTAAAATAATTCATTATAGTAAACCAATGCCTAAAATAAGGCATTACAGTAGACCAATGCCTAATACAAGGCATTACAGTAGACCAATGCCTAAAATAGGGCATTACAGTAGACTAATGCCTAAAATAAGACACATAAACATACTCAAAGACAGAGTGAGGAAACTAACATACTTTTTTAGATGTCTAAAACATATCCTTTTTTACATTAACCCCACACAAGTGGCTCTGAGGAAAACAATTTTCCTCAAAACCTATACCATCTTTGGAGATGCCGGGTGGAGGGTCTATTTAAGAAAATAAAGGAGAGGAAGTTATGGTAAGGAAAAAGGTTGGAGGTGGGTAGGAATTTAGGGATCAGTGTGTCTCGGGGTTACGGATGTATGAATCCTTTCCTCACGCTGCGGTGTAAGATGATGGGTCGAGAGAGACTAGCTGTAGAGGTCAAAGGGTCTACCCAAGATGGCCTCTCACGATCAGGCTCACCACGCAGCACGTGGACAGGCGCATCCGTCGCCAAGACCTGGACACACCTCACCCGATGAACCCAGGCACCCCTGCTAAGTCACCAAACGTATCCAATCACTTGGGATGACCTGTGAAATAAGTGTGGATTATCCAATAAATGGTTCCTGGGGCTGCGGTACCCATACCCGCCTCTTAAATTGAAATAGATAAAACAATAAGGATTTTCTCAGAAAGTACTTTGCCTTCTGACAATCAATAATATAATATGGTATTAAAGGACGAGTGGAACTTATAAAAATTCCACCTAAGCCGCATACATATTTATTAGTATTTCTGATTCAATCATTTAATCCCAGAAAACTAAATGCATTATACTTCTACCTCGCAACATTACAAATTTACAAAGATAATAATCTAATAAAACTGCACCTTTTACAAATAATATAAAACTCAGAGAGTCATCAATTCTCAACTCAAAATTTAATTGATGGTGCAATTCAAGTGTAAAGGCAGATCCACACTAACAAATCTCTCCTTGTATGAAAATTTTATAGCATGTTCACTAGAAAACAAAACCCAAGTCGACTCAATATATACAGACTTTGTAAAAGCGTTTGACAAAGTTAACCACAAAATTCTTCTCAATAAACTTAGTCAAATCGGAATTGAGGGTAAACTATTGGAATGGATAAATAGCTACTTAACAAATAGAAATCTTCAAGTAAAAAATAATTCTAACCTTTCTCACAAATTCATAGCTACTAGCGGTGTACCCCAAGGGTCACATTTAGGCCCAATACTGTTTCTCCTTTTCAGAAACGATATTGTTACTGTATTTGATAAAAATGTTGAAGTGCTACTTTTTGCCGATGACTTTAAACTATTTAAAATTATAAAAACAATAAATGACTGTATTCACATTCAAATAAATTTAAATAAACTTCAAGATTGGTGCAAAACTAACAAACTTTATCTCAATATTAGTAAACGCCACATTATAAGATTTTTCAGAACAAAACAACCCCTTAACTATCAATACAAAATTAACAATGTTTCTCTCGCCTCTGTAAGTGATATTAACGATCTCGGCATTATTTTCGATTCAAAATTTAACTTTCTTTCACATGTAGAAACAGTCACCAACAAAGGATTAAAAATGCTCGGCTTCATTCTCCGAAATGGCAGAGACTTTAAAAATATTTCAACACTAAAAATCTTATATTCCTCACTTGTTCGAAGTCAAATCGAATATAATTCTCCTATTTGGTGTCCTTACTTTAAAATCCACTCCGATTCTATTTAAAAAATACAGCATAAATTCCTAAGATACATTAACTATAAACTCGGTCTACCTATAGAATCAATAAATTACAATCACTTGATGAAAGAATTAAACCTACTTAAACTCTCAGATAGAAGACTTATTTCCGATTTGACTTTTATTTTTAAAATTGTCAATGGTATTATAGACAGCCCTGATATATTAAGCCTAATTACCTTCCATATACCCACTAGAACCACTCGATCCAAAATTCTTTTTAATTTTAATAACAATATCAGGACTGCGTCATTTAGAAACTACCTTATACCTAGATTGCATGCAGTTGGCAATGCTTTCTCAGAAGTAGTAGATGTGTTCAACTGCACGGAATATAGCCATAAGAAGGCTATAATAACATACCTCTGTCGTAATTATCAATGTTATTAGGCATAATACCATTCTATTCATAAGTTATCACAGAACCTAAACAATGCACTTACATCAGTTACGAAAAATATTTTTAGGAAAACATTTTTTTAAGATAATCTCTGGAACTATACATAATCCACCTATTTTGAAAGAGATTAACTTATATGTTCCAGACAAGTATACTCGTGGAAGGTCCCATACCCTTTTTTATGCTCCAAAAGCGAGGACTTCTGCCTATCAGAACGCCCCAGTCAACAGAGCGACTGAACTGCTCAACGAGTCTGCATTGACCATCGACATTTTTAACGTAACCTACAGGCAGTTTAACAATTATCTTTTGACGTATGTCACAAAGTAGTGAAACTGACCTTTTTATGTGTTTTGCTATACTTTTTGTCTAATTTGTAATCTTCTCCATAATGTATTGGTGAATAACCGTTTTACGGAGAACATGGAAAAATAAATAAATAAATAAATAAATAAATAAATAAATCAGATATCAAACAGAAGAGTGTTATCTAATAATTTTATATACTTAATCAAAACTATAATTTTTCCCAAAATTGTTATGAGATGTCTTACTGACAGCCCCGATTCAATAGAGCTAACTCTTAGTTCTCAGCAAATTCAACCAAATTCAATATTGAAGGTAACAATAACCTCAATACTAAACTACTGTACGGATTGAAAATAAAAATGCTAATCTACCTATGTATACCAGATGTTATTTTTGTTTAATTTTCAACATAATTTCTCTGTAATTATTCTGTTTAACATAATACTGTTTCGCTCCTGTGAACCACTGTAAACATAAATCATCTATATTGTAAAAGCCTTTTACGGCGTCTAAATAAATAAATAAATAAATATCTTGGAGTAAACTTTTTTTGATACATCACCACAAAGTATTTAAATTTTATTTGGTAAAATTTCAACTTATAAAATACACTAAAAATATAAACTGAATACTTTAACATAAATATAAATATATATAATGTGCTCCAATGTGCATATATATTGGAGTGTATCGATTTTTAACTTTTTTTTTGTTTTCAAATTCCAAGTTGAAAAAAAGTTGCTACTAGATACCACAACTTACCACAAAAAATTTTGGATTTTTTAAAAAATGTTTAGGTCTCCCGCACAAGGCCTAAAGTTTTAATTTTTTTCAAAAAATAACAAATTTTTTTAAAATTTAAAAAAATAAAATCGTAACTTTTGTGTTTATTCCAAGTTAAAAAACAGTAATATTAGGGCATAAAAATAAGTAAGGAACGATTTTTTTAAATAAAAAATGGATTTTAGGTCTCCCGCACAAGCCCTAAAGTTTGTTAATTTTGATGAAATTTTGTAATTTTGTGTACATATATGAACCATGTTTTTTTTAAGTTTAAGCCACCGGAATTAATTGTACTTTTCTTATAGAAGGCATAAAATGAGACAATATATATATACATAATTCATATATACATATATTAAAAATATATACCACATATATACTATATAATATATAATATGTTTTTTACTTGAAAAAAGATAGTTGGACGGTGTAAATTGTATGAGAAAGGTGTTGAAAGAAACTAATGTTATTTGCTATTACTGTTGTTTATTACAAAAGTATAAAAGGTTTTAATATGTCATAAAATTTAGTATAATAACTAAGTATAAAATGTTGCTGATTACTTTCCATAAAGAAGAGTTGGCCAAACGAAACCCCAGCAACATCTCGCACGCCAGGGTGGCTTACTCTGGCAAATCGAGTCCTTCGTTTGTATGTTGCCACCGATGATCCGACCCCTCAGCTAACAAAGCTTGCAGAGTTCATAATGAAGGTCTACATACCATCATGGTTCTCAATTAAGTGCAATCCCCAAATCCCGCAAGCTTCCATTCATTTTTTTTAATGTTTCTTTTCAGCAATTACTTGGAAGATGAGCTAAAAAAAGTCGTCCATGCAACGTTACAGAGAAATGCTTTCATGACTCACCCAGAGCATGTTTGATAGCTATGCTGTTCGATGAACGAAAACATATCAGAGCCTTGGCTTATAAGAGAATCCAGAAAGCTTGCGCAACCGAAAGGAAAGGGGTAAGGGTATTTAAACCCCCTCAGATCAATTTTGATGCCGAAGACTTTAAAGATATGATTGACTGGCAATCCACTTCAGTAACCGAACCCACTCTTGTTACTGATATGAGCCTAGAAGAGTTGGAGTCAATTCCGGAAACTGGCAAAAGTAGAAGGGTTGAATTTAGAATTCCTTCTCACACTCAAGCGGTGGAACGAATTGTCAACGAAGTCACAGAAGCTTCGAAGCGAGTATGTGGGCTGATCGAAAGAGATGATTTTATCCGTGCCAGACTGGTAGACCGTAAAGTTCTAAATACGTTCGAGACCAAGAGCCAGTACAAAACCTCTGCAAAGGATTAGAATTTAAGTAAGTTTTTTTTCGACTATTTTGTATTTATAATGTTTCTAAATAACGTCTTACATATTAAATTGAAATTTCATTTGGGAACTGTAATAACATTTATAAAATTTTCACTAGGCCTATATAAATACTATACATAACTTTGATTTAAGGTTTTGAAGCCAAGATGAAAGGACGAATACTTAAACAAGTAAGTAATTTTGCAGTAGAAAAAGAAAACTCCCACTCATGTCGTATGGAAAGTAATCAGCAACATTTTGTACTTAGTTATTATACCTACTACATTTTATGACATGTTATAATCTTTTATACTATTGTAATAAACAACAGTAATAGCAAATAACATTAGTTTCTTTCAACACCTTTCTCATACAATTTACACCGTCCAACTATCTTTTTTCAGGTAAAAAACATATTATATATATATAGTATACATGTGGTATATATTTTTAATATATGTATATATGAATTATGTATATATATATATATTGTCTCATTTTATGCCTTCTATAAGAAAAGTACAATTAATTCCGGTGGCTTAAACTTAAAAAAAACATGGTTCATATATGTACACAAAATTACAAAATTTCATCAAAATTAACAAACTTTAGGGCTTGTGCGGGAGACCTAAAATCCATTTTTTATAAAAAAATCGTTTCTTACTTATTTTTATGCCCTAATATTACTGTTTTTTTAACTTGGAATAAACGCAAAAATTACGATTTTATTTTTTTAAATTTTAACAAAATTTGATATTTTTTGAAAAAAATTAAAACTTTAGGCCTTGTGCGGGAGACCTAAACATTTTTTTAAAAATCCAAAATTTTTTGTGGTAAGTTGTGGTACCTAGAAGCAACTTTTTTTCAACTTGGAATTTGAAAACAAAAAAAAAGTTAAAAATCGATACACCCTAATATATATATATACCTAAAGAATATAATAAGATATCTCCCTACACACAAACCTAGCTTTATAACGGTGGTACATATTATATACAACATTACGTGAAATAATTACTATGTCGATTATAACACATTTTTTCTGTAAATGAAAATTATTTTTTTTTTCATAAACATATTAAAAATAAATAAATTATATTCATCAGATAATAAGGTTTATTTATTTAACTTAACTTATCGCCTTGTAAAATGTAAATGAACATTATTAATCACAGGTGTTATTACATAATCGTGTTCGTCCAAATGGTCACTGAGAATCCGTGAAAATGTATCCATTCGTATGAATGATCCTAGGAACATTGAACATTTTACGAACATTGTTCCGAATGTCCTGAATGTTTGTTTAGACATTGGAATACAAAGAGATTTGCCCGGCGTGGCACATTCATTACATTAAAATACGTCTTTAATAAAGGTTATTCATGTCCCAGCAAATGACGCCGCCATGTCATGACACGTGACAATGACGAGTCATTTTTTTCACGAAATGATCCGCCATATTTCTGCTCACCGAACGGTGGAACCGAAGCCGATTAATAACGGAATGTGCGTACAATGTGACCGATATGCTGTGCACGATATATGAGGCCATTTTAATAATATTTAGTGTACCGGGTGGATAGAAACTTGCTAACCCATTTATGTTATCCGGAAAGTTAATAATAAGACATTCATATAAATATGGAGAAGGGACCTTCTGATGTAAATAACTAATTGTTAGAGACATTAGTAAAGATATTATTGGAAAAAATTTACGCAAGTACCTACCTAATAAAAATAATAAATAATTTTTGATCATACCTATCATTTAAAATCCTGAATTCACCTGGACTTACCAGTTTCGTAAAAATTATAATCAAGAACAATCCGACGCGACAAATCGATTATTTTCATTTGCCCACACGCAGAACTAACCTAAAAAAAATAATTCCCAATTTTCCACATGTCAGTTTAACATACAATTTCATAATACCGACATTTTTAACAATAGCCTTCAGAAATATCGAACCGAAGTAATGATTACGAAAACAAATGCTTGAGTATAGAATGTATCGAGAGCATCTCCTATCCTTATCCTATATTCCTCTTCAATTTTGACTTGTTAATCATTTTAAGACAATGTAAAACTCCTATCTCCAGGTAGCAAACATTAGAAAAATAAACTTTTTTGACTTTATCTTGTTGATTCGGGCCATGTCAAAAGTCAGAATAAGAGTATGATTGAGACGATGAACGAATGTGAATGAGGCAAATAGTGTGTGTGCCAATACTGAGTTAATATTCATAATAATATTTGAATGATTTGTATAGCACCGTTTTTGTGAAAAATAACGTCTAGGGCGATTATTACTAATTATAGACTAGACAAACAATGATCAACTTATGGATAACAGATTACATCCCCCGGTTCATCGATCACTAGCACAAAACTATATTATGTATAATGCATTTGACCAATTATCGTAATGTACATAATATAATTATTTAGAGGTCCATCCTCTGTGCTTAACCCTGCGGCGAACCGGCGTGATGGTTAGTTGGTTGTTTACCTTGTTTAATCATGAATATAATATTTATCTTTGTATTATAAATAAAAGCTGTTACTAAATAAATAAATACAGGGAACCAAGGAGGAGTGGAGAGGAGAGACGAAGTCCTCTTCTCTCGTGGAGCCAAGCAGGAGTCGAGAGAAGAGGTGAGGCCACCTCCGTGAACTCTTCCCTTGCTGGGCCTTCAAGGAATCAATGAGGGTGGAGAGTAGAGATGAGTCTATGAGTCTCTCTTCCCTTGTGGGGCCTTCGGGGAACCAAGGGGGATTGGAAAGGAGAGATGAAACATGGGAAGACACATTGTGCAACCAGAAGACACAGCCACGTATACAATGAAAACCCTGGTGAACTTTATGAAAGGAATCGGCGACTGTGAAAGGAATGAGGTAAAATGGGATATAACACAATGGGCATATGGCCAATGTGTATGAATAAAAATAAAAATAAATAAATATTTGGTTTAGTAATGTTTACATGGCTCGATTAACCATTATTGTTGATTAATAATAAAATTAAAATATTTAAAGTGTAAATTTAGGATAAGACAAGTCAAGAAAGAAAAAAAGTTTATGGAAGTAACTATTTACACAATAATTAAAAGTTTGATTTAAAATTCTAACACAGGCAACAGAAATTTGTAGTATCCACGAACTCTTATAAATAGCAATAATATTTTATGTATTGGCAGTGATTTATATTATGTTGCGATGGGTGATGGCTTTTATCTGTTTGCAATAGAGTAGTTAATATTTAGGTATTTAGATATGTTGGGAATTACCTACCTACGGTACTTTAATATTTAGATGTAGCCGCAAAGTATAATGTCTTGTTTAACTTAATGACTTTAATTATTTAAACACCGTGTCGTGCAAGAGATGCCTTGCGACACAATGCAAACAACAAAAACATGGTTAATTTCACTAAAAAGCATCAGCCATTCTTTAAATCGCTAAAATTTCATATCGCGCACTCAAATTAACGACACGAACACGGCAAAAGCATAAACACTAGCAGAGAAGAGCCTCTACCGTAAAGTTGTGGAAAAAAATGATTTATCGCGTGAAAAATGTGGAAAGCAAACAAAAAGCTCGCATCCAACTCTCCCCATTCTACCCCACGGTGGGAGGAGTTACCCCTTCGACAGAATTCGCCCCGCGTTACGTTTCCACTTGTCAGTTCCACAGCTTTTGGATTCGTGATTAGAGGTGAACTTTTTGTGGAAATGTTGGAATAAAAGAAAAGTTTGGGCCTTGTGGAATGAACTACCTACTCTCTTTTGTGAAAGGAATAATGTACCCACATTACTTTTGAAGCACAAATACCAAAGTTTCCACGAAAATATCAGCCGAAAATCGTGCACGAGCAGTACGAGCATCTCATTATTATGATACTTATTTTTATTTGGTTCTTCTGGGTAATTAACGATTTTTTTCAAGACACAAAATTATTTATAATTACTAGTTAACCTATCTTTGTAAAAAAGTTAATAGATACAATGAAATGATGTGATTATATTGAGTCAATTAGTGTCATTTCGTTTCTTCAAAAACTAATATGTATTACCCTTTCCCCGTGACAACATTACCGCGCCACAAGCTTTTTTTCTGTTATGCTTATAAAATATCCCAAATCCAAAACAAAGTTTTGCAGCGGGAGAAAACGTAGTTAAAACTTAAATCATGTTTTTACTTCTTCTCTACGTATCAAGTAAAAGCATTACAAACGTTTTTCAAATTTACTAACGTTTACTTGGAACAACCGATTGAAAGTCATAATCGTATGCAAGCCTTATACAAACGTTCAATTTATTTACGTCTGCCATTTTGTAAATTATAATCCATATTACGTATACTGTATGTGAGATTCCTACACACATTATTTTCAAAATATTGTTTTTAAAGCCTGTACACGGCTCTGTTAAGAAACACATTTAAATAAAACATCAGAAACCGTTATATTCGAATGCAGAATTAATGGAGTTTTTATGTTAACAAGATTTAAGAAATTATTGAAAAAGCGTTAGGTCAAATAATTAAGCAAAATCTACATTAAGTTGTAGAATGGATACACTGCAATAATGGAGCGAAAGTTTGATTGCATTTGTGCTCACCGAGAGTGGATCAAATTGGTTCTAAATACTTTGGAACACTCACCCGCAGTCTCCTTTTATTCCGCAGTGGTCCTACGAAACAGTATACTTACTACCACACAAGCAAGAATATGAACTTAAAATATTTTGTAAAAAGTTGGAGAGGGCTTTTAAGAGAGCGAAATGTCATGATTTTTAAAAATTACATCCTCGTTTTAAATATACTTACTCACATCTACATATTAAACGACCCACATAACTAATGACTTAACTACATACTTAGTATAAACAACACAAACAATGTAGTATTTATACTGTGTTTGTAGCGGAACCTATCTTTCTAATACATGCTTGCCAAAAGCTCACTTGTTCCTATCATTCCCACCTAAAGCTTCGTACAACGGCGGATGAAAGGCGATGTAACACAAAAACTCGCTTGCACATCAGTGTTAAATACGGTGGACATATCTTTTTCCATGGCTAACGTGGATTTATGTCACGTGCCTTCGGGGAGGCCTCGCGGGCGGGAAGAGCGACCTCGGGGAGAGGGAGGAAGGAAGGCTGCGCCGAGGGTGGGAGCTAATTTTTTATTTCTCTGAAAAGGCTCCGATAGAAGGGCGGCGGGGAAAGGGGGCGGGGAGGGGTTTGTCATCTCTCATTTCCTTTAGTAGTATGGAAAATTGAAATAAATCATGACGTCTCATCCTGGTAATAAATATCTATGAAAATTTCAACCGCGTATTTTTATTATTGTATGAACGTATTGATCGTTAAAACGTTTAAGGGTTATTGTATTTTTGTATATTTCTTTATTTGTAAATGTATATAATCAGAATCACCGCAGAATTCCTTCCAAACTAAAATAAAACTAGTTCCAAAATACTATTTTCTCGCTTCTCTAAAAAAAGTGAACGATAAACTGAGAAAAATGAGTAGTGCAAATTAAATCCAGGTAAAAACAAGATTGCAGGCTTTGATAAATTTACTTAACAGGTTTTTTGATAAACTTTTAGTAAATGAGGAGCATATTATCACTATGTCGGAATATGTGTTTATGAAAATCCTAATATTTTCGCAATCGATCATTTTATCAAGGCAAATGTATATCCTAAAATTTTATCAGGAAACGGCCTGAAATCCCGTTTTTAACCGGAATACTAATAATTTAAAGAGATTCTCAATCCTCATTTTTCTCCGTGTAGCCGGATGAAATAGGACGCTCGACTAGTAGTCGGATGTATCTAGATTGGATTGGTAGTATTAGTACCCATGTACCCCCTTTCAAAACTAGTTACATTTAGTGAGAAGGTATGTAAGGTTACAAAAAATATCGCAAGAAATGGAAAAAGAATCTGAAAAACTCGTTAGAGTAAGATACACAGAAGTAAATACTTATTCGCTATTCGATAAATTGATCAGGTAAACGAAATCATAAGAATGGCATAGGTTTAAAAAATACCCTTTTGCCTACAAATAATAAACCATGAATGTAACTATATTATGTTCATCAAACTAAACAACACATATTAATCTATGTAAGCCATTACAAGATTACGTAAGTACATAATACCTACACAACAAATTTGATCGTATTTGATGAACTTGTAATGAAATTATTTCCGAGCGACAAAGTTTTATGTAATTCTTCTTTACGTTTTCTATACAATCCTACAATAAACGTATGAGTATTTAATAAACCATCTAGGTATAGATTCAGGTACCTACCTACACAAATATCTATAAATAAAATGAAGAATCATTAATTTATCTACCCATCTAATAAAAATCAATTAATAACCGATTGCAATTAATTAAGCAAAGTAACAAATAGAGCTTATCGATTCATTTTGTTTCTTCAATCACTTGGCATGATTGATTGCTTCATGAGAATAGTGCCTATCCATAAAACGATAATACACGTTGAAATACGCGTGCCACTGATAGCTCTATTGTTACATCTCGCTCTTTTTCGTAAACAACGAATGTAAAAGAAAGAGAGGTTACAGAGGAGCTCTCAGTGGAAGGACAATAGCACGCGCCATATTACTTTAATGGGTTAGGTATTAACGTGTATCTTTGATCTTTTATTTCTTAATTGTCTATGAATTCAAATTCAAAGACAGAGGCCCCATTAAAAATTTCATAACACAATAACACACATCAGGTGATGGGGGAGTGATGACGAGTTGATAGGTTTCAAGGTGAGAAGCAGAGGATGATGAAAATATCAGGTATGTAATGAGAAAACACTTGAGTTTCATCGCGGATAGAAGTATCTATAATGATTTATATATGCACACAGTTTGGTTTCACCATGATGTATTCAGCGACTTGCTGGAGCAGGGATTTCAAAGTAAAGGGTTGCAAGCTATCCAGTTACTCGATTAATAATTATAACAATTCGAGAAATTTTATGCTAAATCTTCAATAATTCATCTCTTAAATCCAGAAATACACAAAAATTTAAACAAAAAAATCCCGCAAAGGCAAAACCTATACATGTACAGAAAACATAATTATCGTCTAAAGTAGTATGTATTTGAAGTAGAAGTTCACCTGACACACCTGGGGTAATAGACGGAGCTATTCGAGAATAATTTGAAGCCGCGGGGTGAGGGCGAAGATGTATCAAAAATGCTAAAACCTAAATAATTTTTTTGATGATGTATCCTAATCTTTGTCTCAACGAAAACCCAAAAAATCAGAAGCCGTTACAACTGCATTAATAGAAGAAAAAAATACTTAGATAATGCACCAATTCGCATACAAATCAGTTCAAAAGAAGTCATACAAGATGACTGCCAGGCATTTTCCCCTCACCCTAGATTTGACTTCAATGCCATTCATACAAAATCGCACTCATGCTTTGTTCAAGGGTTTTTAGGTCCATGCCTAGGGTTCACTTTTCTTATAACTAACCCTCCTTTTAGTTACCTCCAAACTCTCACCATTTCCTACAGTCCTAAAATATTTCTCTAATTTGTGGATGCACAGTCCAACTGATTACGGGCAACCGGAAAGCATATGTATTGTAACTTGGAACGTTTTCTCAATCTGGAATGCTCATAAAATTGTAGTTTTTGTTTGCAGTTTGTCAGCTGACACTTAATAGTTCTAAGGGCAGATTTTTGTAAAAGTCACTTTTTCAGTCAGGTGTTCAATTTATCTTTCTGCACCCTTTATTGTTCTTTATATTAGCATTTTATTTATTTTTTTAAAACTGATCGTAACTTGCCATTTCTTCTTGGGATTCATTAGATCTTTGAATGTATGAAATGTGAGAATAAAAGATATTAATAATACTAAAAATCATAGAAGATGGATAAAAACATTGACTCTGTACAGAAACTATATTTTTGCTAGATGCTATTGCTAAGGCGTCAGGTGGAAGAGCTGTCCTTGTTTCACGAGAAGATGCTCCGAGGAACTAGCATGATTGATTCCTTCGGAATCAGTGCATGTTTGATTTTTTGTTGAAAAAAATGTGACCTTACTGGGATATGCCGTTCTAAGGTCACATTGTACATGGTCATTTATGTGAATTATAAATTGTAAATTTGGTCAAGTTTTTTCTAGTACGTTAATTTTTTTAGACGTTTTTGTAAACGTTCAAAATATACAAGAGTTTAATCGTAAAGCGAAATAGTAGAAGAAAAACAACATTGCACCAGAAAAATGTATAGTCTGGAAAGACGCTAACATTTTATGTACGATTGACATTTTTTTTTTTTATTTTTTTTTTTTTATATTAACTCCACACAGGAGGCCCTGAAGAAAATAATTTCCCTCAGGGCCTATGTCATCTTTGGGGATGCTGTGTGGAGGGTCTTTTTGTGGAGAGGAAGGAGTGAACATGGGTCTTGAAGAGTCCCATGTTGTAGGAGGGAGGAAACACAGAGGCCGGCAGTTCGTTCCACAGCCGAGCTGTTGAACTTAAGAACGAATCGTAGAAGCGACCCGTTCTCATGTGACAAATGTCAACCGTGTACAAATGTTGGGCGCGCGTTTGGCGTGTATCCCGACTACGCACCGGTGCCGAAGGGATCAATGACGCTAGTTCCTCAGAGCATCTTCCATTGTAATACCGATAGAACAAGGACAGCATACCTACCTGACGCCTGTGCTCTAAAGATTGCAGTCCGTTTGTTAAGATTGGGGAATCTATCAAACGGACCGCCCGTTTCTGCACAGAGTCAAGGGTTTTTTTCAGGTATTTAGGGGCTCCGGACCAGAGATGGCTGCCAAATTCGACAGTAGGGCGCACTTGCGATTTGTACAGAGTCAGCAGTTGTGTACTATTAAAGTATCTGCGGGCCCTGTACAGTACGCCCAGCTTCTGAGAGGCCAGCTTTACTCTGGCTTCGATGGAGCCCCCATACCTGAGCTGGTCACTTATAGTTACACCAAGCATATCAATGGAAGGCCTGTTCGGAAGATTGCTTCCGTTGAAGGAGACTAGGTTATCATTTAGATCCCTTTTAGACGTAATCAGACAGGATTGGGTCTTTGAAACATTAAATTCGACGAGATTATTTTTACCCCAGGAGGAAATACTCTCGAGATAACCGTCCATTCTCTGCTTCAAAGCCCTCCGAGCCGTTGGAGTTTGTGTGCCCTTTGGGGGCTTGTCAAACAAAAAGCTATCATGAACTGTACTGTCATCCGCGTAACAATGAATCGGTGCACATGTCAAAAGGTCATTGATGTGCAACAAAAACAAAGTCGGAGACAGAACCGATCCCTGTGGGACGCCAGCATTTATAGAGTGTGAGGATGAGGTGAAACCGTCAGCAACAGCCTGAATCGACCTATCCCTTAAAAAATCAGCAATCCACGTACACAGGGATGCGGGAAGTCCGTAAGAAGGCAATTTGTTGACAAGTCCTCGGTGCCAGACCCGGTCAAAGGCCTTGGATATGTCTAGTGCGACCGTTTGGGTCTCACCGTGACGTTCCAGGCACCGCCCCCAAACATGCGACACATACGCGAGAAGATCACCGCACGAGCGGTTCCGCCGGAATCCGTATTGACGGTCGTTGATAATTTTGTTCTTCTCGAGGTATGTGAGCAGTTTGTTGTTGATCACACGTTCCATCACTTTGGACAGAACTGATGTGATCGCTATGGGGCGGTAGTTGGCCGGGTTGGAGCGGTCACCTTTCTTGGGAATAGGGTGAATGACCGCTTTTTTCTAACCAGAGGGCACAGTGCCACACTTCAGGGACATTTTGAAGAGCTTTGTCAAAACTGGAACTATTTCCGCAGCACACCTCTGCAATACCAGGGCAGGTATTCCATCAGGTCCACTAGCTTTGTTAACATCGAGCCCCCGTATAACGTGGAGTACATCCCGATGCCGGATCCTCAGCTTTTTCATATAGAAGCCGCAGTGAGGAACCGACGGCGGAACAGCACCTCCGTCATCGAGGGTCGAGTTTTCCGCAAACATTTTCCCTAATAAGTTAGCCTTTTCGGTGGCGGTGTTTGCTAGTGAGCCGTCAGGTCTGGTAAGAGGTGGCAAACTGGGTTTGCAAAAATTCCGACCTATTGAGCCTGCAAGGGACCAGAATGCTCTGCTGCCATGCGGGCAGGCAGCCAGCTTTTTGCTGATCTGCAGGTCGTGTTCGAATTTTGACCTATTAATGATTCTCTTGCATTCCTTTGCCGATTTGTTGTATGCTGATCTGCTTTCGGGCGTTCGAGATGTGTTGTAGGCTCAGTAAGCCGCGTTTTTTCGTCGAACTGCTTCGGAGCATTGTCGACTGAACCACGGCTTTGAGCCCACACCAGTTTCTTTAGTAGTCGATTGTATGAAGCCATCCATCGCCGATTTGATGACTTCACCAATCTCCTGGGCACATCTTGAAGGGTCCGAAGTCCGAAAACAAACAGCTGACCACGGAAAAGCGTTGAAATGGGCCCGCATACCGAACCAATCTGCTGACCTATAGTGCCACACTTTTCTCCTCAGCCTCTCATTGGTTGGTCTGAGGCTAACGGGGATTGATGTCGTCACTAGGCAGTGGTCAGATGATCCCAGAGGCGCTGTGACGTCAATCTTATAACCGTGTGGCACAGTAGTTAAAAATAGGTCTAACAGATTGGAACGGTGAGTCTGGACATCAGGAACCCTTGTAGGCTCCTGAACCAGTTGCTCTAATCCGTAGCAAATGGCAAAGGATTCCGCCTGTCGGCCAGCCGAGTCCGTTGGGCCTGAGAACTTCAACCATGGTTCGTTATGAACATTGAAGTCCCCCAGAACAATAAACTCGGCCGAAGGGTAGCGGGGCAAGAGATCATCAATAGTTTCTCTCAAATGTTTGAAGAGCTCGGAAGTGTCTGATTCGCTGTGGTTCGGTGAGCGGTATAGACATGCGTAGAATCTTGCCGTACTGGCAAGATTGACGCGCACCCACATTACGTCGAATCTGGAGTTTTCCAGACTCAATAATCGTACACAGTTGACGTCAGCTCGACTATAGAGGCAGACTCCTCCTTTGAGTCGGAACTTGCTTGCAAGGGTAAAGCCCGGGCAGTCCAGATAGGAGGAGTCTGGCGGCTCGGCTATCTGAGTTTCGGATAGGAAAAGAAGGTTGGGACGTTGGGACAAAAGATGGTGATGAACAGAATTTAAATTAGTATGCAGACCGCGAATGTTGGCAAAATTTACCAACAGTTTTGGCCCGCACCGGGGACGCCTGCTACTCGCCGCTGTAATGACGTTAAGTTTGTTTTTATGTATATTCATGATTTTACTTTTTTTTTTTTTTTTTTAAATGGTAAGTAGTGAAAGGAAGGTCTGGAATGGAAAGGTATGAGGAGTGGGTAGGAATATGGGGTTCAGGCTGTCCAGGAGTGATGAGCGTTTGGTTCCAGCCCACTCACTGCGGTGCTAGGCGATAGGCTGGGAGAGTCCGGCTGGAGAGGGCATCCAATGCGCCCCAAACGCTGCTGCTGGGTCCCCTCCGGTCACGAACCGGCACAACAGCAGTGGCAGGGTTTTTTCACTCGCTGATGGGGCAGCCCACCCTTAGTCGTGAGCCTGAGGGTCGGGCCCCTGTACTATCGAGCGGCCCGGACAGCGGTAACCGGTTGTAAAGGGTCTCCCTCAACCAGCATCTCCCAACCGGCCCGCCACGCAGAAGGTGGGCCGACGCACCCGCCACCAAGACCTGGGCAAACCTTAACCCATGAACCCGGGCACCCCTGCTAAGTCACCAAACGTAGCGAACCACTTGGGGTGACCTGTGGCAGAGGTGTTGGTCATCCAATAAATGGTTCCCAGGGCGGCGGTACCCATTTCCGCCTACCAAATTGAAAATTTGTCACACAAGAACTGGTCATTTTTAAGAGTAGTTCTAGAGTTGTCTTCAACAGCTTGGCTGTGAAACGATTTGCCTCTTCCGTGTTTCCTCCCTCCTTCAACCAATTAAAGACCCATATTTACTTTTTCCTCTACACAGCACCCATATAAGTTAGTTTTAATATTTAAAAAATAATTATTGTTAAAAAATGTCTACGTTGATGTATGTCATCTAATGTAACAATGTTTTTATGGTGAACAAAAAAACAATATTGTTCAGCAACGTTCATAATTTGTTTTAATTTTGAATGAATAAGCAATTAAAAATACAAATTTAAAGATAATTCACAAACTTTAACAATTACTTCCAAATATGCATAATCCATATTTTTTACCCTGTGCTGAAAAGTACTGTGAGAACAATTAAGTACTTACTCAGCTGACGAGTTACCAAGAAAACATCTAAAAAGACTTCTTGCCAGCAATTACTAAAAGACAATCCAGCAATCGTTGACGTTGTAACTTCAACACCCGCACGGTGGCTATAAAGATGAATGATTTAAGCCATGGACCACTGCACCGAGAGGAGAGGCTGGAGGCATTGTACACTGGGTAGTGGGTATAAATGGTATAAGGGCACTGCGGGATAAGTTGGACACGCCTGCAAGATGTTAGAAGCCGCTCAGGACCACTCCATTCGCTAATGTAATCTTTTTGGTCTTATTTTCTTTCTACCTATCGCAGCATCCCAGTGGTGCAGCGTGGGAGTAAAAAAAACCAACTTGCTCTGTAATGCTTTTTCAACGATTATTTTTCCAAGTGTCTTTTTTAAAAACATTTTGAACAGAAATTGCCCATGACTTTCTGAGGTACCTGCTCTTTCGGAGAATACTGTAATTAATCAAGAAGATATTCAATATTAACTTTCGTTCTATACTTACTGCTATATGTGATAATTTATAAATGTCACCAAAAATACTATTTACGGTATTTCGCGTCGGTGACTCCCGTTCGATGAACTCTGATTTGGATGAACTGGGATTTGCTTTGTTTTTAAAAGTGCCACTTTCAAAATAAGAACCAATAACTTTTAAAATATAAAATTATTTTGTTAAAGTAATTATTTTATTAAATTAATCAGAGAAAGATTTTATTTTTATATAATTATAATGATTCTGTATTTAAAATGGACCTATATTTCTTTTGTTGAATTTTTTGAAAGATGGCGGGTTTTTTACTACATATGGTTGATCCAGCATTGGTCTGTTAGGAATTTTCTAAAGGACTGTTTCGGGGTCGAAAGAAGAAATTCCTAATGTTCTGAACTCAGTTCCCAAATTTTTGGGTGAGATTGTTGATTCTATAATGCTCAAGCATAAATAAAATCATTATTTTGCATTATCTCCCTTATTTCTCATATTTCATTCGATTACATAATTATTTTTGCCAAGCGATTTTTAAGAGTCGATCCTGCTTTTAAGTACTGAATATTTTCCACTTGCACCTTAAATGGAAATTTCATACCTCAGATATGGCTTTATAATCAAATATTTTATAAAAACTTTCAGAATAACAAATCCTACATAATATTCACGGATCTGCGCTTAGTAGTACCTAAATAAATTGTTATAATTGAAAATCGGATACAAGGAGGCATAATTCAAGGCAAAAAATAAACGCAACAATTTAATTCATACATATAAATGTTTGAAACACATGGAATTTTCAATATTTAAAATTACATCACATATAAGGGATATTTTCACAAACTATAAATACCGTTAAAAATATCGGGAAGATTTAATGTTTTTTTTATGCTTATAATTATGGTACTAAAAGAATTTAATTTAAAATTTTCATTTACCTTTATTGATTTAAAAAAACGATCTAAAACCGCACATTACGAAACGGTTCCAACTGGCTACTATGTTATTGTGACATAGAAAATGCCAATGTCTGTTAAAACAACTGTCACCAATGTCTCCTGGCGTGACGTCAACGCCGCCGAATTCACGAAAAAAAACATGTCGATTTTACGGCGAACCGTAAACTACACATTTTAAATCGTTATTGGAAATTTATTCGAAAACATAATACAAAAATAAAAATATCTTCTTTGCCGTAATTTTTTTTAAAAACAAAAAGAGTGAAATTACCTCATTATTGTAGATATCTACACAGATATTATAATATTTACTATTCATGTATTCAATTTATGAATTGGAAATTAATATTATATTAAAAGATTCCGTAGTAGATACGTATCTCACATATAAATATGCAAAAATATTCAGAATCGGCCTTCAAATCTTTCGATGTATGGACCTGTTGAATGATTTTTTATTAATGACAAGCTATTAAAAATACCGTTGTTCTAATTGCATAATTAGTTATAAGTATTAAAGACAAATGTGTTTGACTACACCACTGTCAGCCACACTTATGTCGGGCGTTAACAAACGTCTTCTTTCTCTGAGATGAGAAACTGTTCCGAGACTACACCCCTGTTTCCTATAGGGTGTCTGCATCTCTTTCGCTCTAATGGACCTAATACAACCTTAAAATAACAAACTTCCCCAAGTGAAGTTAAATTGATTCTCAAAAGGGAAAATGCATCTTTTCTACTGCATTTAATTATTTAATTGCAAATTTGTCTTTTTAATGAAGTGCCCAAATGCTGAACCTTACACCCAGACTGCACACAAATAATACCTTGCATGAACGTATATCTTGCATTGTTAAAATTTTAGGCATGTTTGTAAACGGGTGGGTTAAAGTCTTTGTACTTTTAAATAGTCGGAGTAAATGATACAATCTTTTTTGTGAGTTGAAGTGTTTTATTCGTATATGAAGGCGTTTTATGTTTGGGCGAACTTTGGGAGAGATGAATTTACTGAGAGGAAGATGTTCTCAACGGCGCGGAACAGAATCGCTAAGTAAATCCGATGTAATGGAATGAAAAGATGCTGTGAATGTATAGATAACGTATTATATATTCATACGTATTTATTCGAGGCTCATAATTGAACATAAACTAAAAAACAAACTCATCTTGCTTCCTTCAAAAAGTATTCATTTTCAATATCGCAATATCAGTTTTTCTTTCACTGGCGATTTCTCTCATTGGAAGTTGGCTACCATCAGGTCACTATATCATCCCTAAATAACTAAATATCTTTCTCTTAAGCGAAATCCATCATTCGTCTCCTGGATTATTGGTCAGGTAGTCTTGTATTCATGAATTATAGTCAAATTCATTTGTTTACACCACTTCATCAGATAAAAAAATATACACTGTTCTCTTCATCAGTATTAGTCGTATACTTAAGATTAACATTAAGAGGAGAACCTAAATCGGCAGAAAAATGTATGAAGAAGTGAAAGGGGTAGGCGTGGGGGGAGTTAATTAGGAACTTACGTTGTCGTTAGATGGGGAAAAATGGTTAAGTGGGAAACTATTTAAAAGAGAATTGCTTAAAAATTTTTTATGATCTCTAATATTTCTAAAATATGTATCTGCTAAACCTTATAACCTGTGTTAAGTTTATAATCATGAATTGATTTTAAATGTTTGATCATATTCTCATAAATCTAACGATTTGCAAATTCCGAGTCATTATTGCTATTTATAGTTCTGAGATGTTCTTCAACGCAAGGTTCTAGTCAATTTTACAATACACAAATAATTTCAATCTTTATACATAAGTTACATGTTTTTTATGGCTACTCTTAAAATATTTTATTCAATTTGATCGAAAATTGTAGAAACTTCTACAATTTTCATACATACTCCGATTTGGTAACAATATTTTTTCCATCCCTTAAAAGTTTATAATTATGTTGGTGAATGTTATAACATAACGAAAAACGACTCGATGAATAAATATTGTATATAACGCAGATCCAGTGAGCAGTTGTGGCTCTAATCCAGTCATCAGTCATTACACTGAACATTTCCTGGATTACTAATACAATGTGTTTATTATTATTATGCTGATATTGCCTCCAACATTCAACATTTGTACATAATAATAGAATATACCGAAATCAATGCGCCATAAATCAAAGGCTGCATGTTTACCCCGGACGTCAGACGCAGGGGGTGGGTGATATGAGGGGGGGAGAGGTTGGGGGTATCCCGCCTGGACCTCCCCCGCCGGAAATTAAAACTAATAACTCAAAAGTTTGGGGTCCGACACTGTCAAGCATCGAGGATGCGAAGGTTTAAGTTCTAGTTACCTCGCAGGACGAGAGTGACCCTACAGTATAATCAGCATCAAGAAAACGAGGATTTCGTTGTGACGTGGTGTACAAATAATATTGTTAAGGTTAAGATGATAACATTAGGTAGCCATCTAGTATGATATATGTTATTATGAGAGAATAGTTATATTATGTTTTTAAACAAAAACAAAAACTCGCTCAATTGAATCCTTCCAAAAATGGCTGAAACATAACGTAACAGCGTATTAACTAGCAGGTAACAGTTTTCCAAACGTTTTTGGTTTTATGGCAACATTTTTTATTATTTTGACCAAGGTCAACGTGCTTCATTAAATTATTTTATTGAATATAAGCAGAGGGTCCGGGAGTTGCCTGGGCTTTGTACAGAATTTTTCGAAATCAGATGAAGACAAATAATATTTTCAAAAGTCAAGTCAAGTGAAGTGCAAAAATTCATAAAACCTGCTATTAGGGAAGGGGAATGGGGTGGAGTGGTTTCTCGAAATATCATGTAGACAGTGACCTTTCTCCGGTTTTGAAGGTGGACTGTTAAAATTTCATCAATCTTCTAATAAAACAGAAGATTTGTCACAGGGACACTGCTAGATATATAGATAAGTAGAAGTATCTATCTTGTGTTTGCAATTTAATGCACCTGTTAGATGTTATATTATATAGTTTTTATGTTTTAGGTTGGCTAATTTAGTTTATTCTTTTTGTTTCCGATTCTTACCTATTCCACTCTGGTCAAAAGCCCTCAAAGAATCTGCTCTTCTAAGTATGTTTGACGACTTCTTTACCTCCGTAATATAATATTTGACTTGCGATTTACCATTCATTAAAAAATAGATCTGTTTGTGTTTTAATGATTATTGAATCCTTTCTTTTCCAAAATAAATTCCTAAGACACGTTAATTTTAAGCTCTGTATTCCTATTGAAAGTATAAACGATATTTATGAATTAATGGAATTATTAAATTTATTAAAACTCACAGATCGAAGAATTTATTTTTAAAATTATTCAAGTTCGAAATTGTAAATGGTGGTGGTGGTAACAGTCCTGATTTAATTAACCATCGAAAATCCTGTTTAAAAGTAACAATACCAGGACTGAGCATTTAAACCACTCGTTTGAACCTAGATCACATGAAATTAGTACGCAGACGTGGTGGATCCATTTAACTGCACCCAAGATAGGCAAAAGAAGGCTTTACTATCATATCTTTTCAATCAATATAAATTATTTATTTATTTCATTTAAACGCACATAGGGCTTTTACATACCATGCATTTTTTTAAATACAATAAAAATAAAGAGTTTACATAATATATAAGAATATACAGATCATATAATATATAAGATTTAACAATGCATAGGTTAAGAAAATATAGGTAACATGAAACATACTTGATTATACTTATACTTGTACATTATGTTTTGTAAGAACTTGTATCTTCTACTTTTTGAGCTTTTTTATACTTTCTGTCGTCATTTAACATACAAATAACACAGTTTATTTTACTAAAAAATATTTTATTTATAGTATTTGATTATGTTGTATATTGTGGCATGCAGTTATTGTTTATACTTTCTACTAATATTTAACACGCTCGTATAAGTACGTACGTCTGTTCGATGTTAAATGAATTAATTACCTATCCAAAATCAATAGAAAAGGCCGCAATTCTTTTTCCTTTAGACGCAGCAGAATCTTTAATGTATTTGTTAGCGCGGGTGGTAGCTAAGGTTGGCGCATTTTCCACACAGCCTCGGTTTGACTAGATACGGTATCTGGACCATCGATCAAACTCAGAATACGCGGCGAGATCATTAATAACGAGACTCCTCCGGGATTTGAACTCGGACACTGCTAAAAGAGCCATCATAGCCACCGTAGCTGGTGCTTCGTGGATGGGAGGGTGGTAAAGTGGGGGTGTAGAGATTGATAAGCGATTTGCAACTACGAGTTTAATTAACTACTAGAGTAAACTATACCTAATAACGAATTAATAATCTATTAACTAAATAATTATCTCTTTCTGGTAATCAGAAATAATGCCCTGGTCGCGCTAACAATAGACTGACTCTACCGTTCTACTATAATAACACACACACATTATCACATTATTACTCACCAATCAGTCGATTACACATTTTGGGAAATGAACATGCTAACATCGGCGACATTTATTTTTTAAAATTAGCGCAATATAAACATGCACTCAAAAATTATTTTTCCATAATGTAACTTTATATACGCAATATGGACATGTTGAAATGAAATGATGATATTTCTCATTGTTCTTTTTTTGTTATTTTTGGTTGTGATACACAAAATAATTGTATGTTATTTTTAAGTTTAAAACTATTATTATGTAATGAAATTATTTTTCTTACTTTTGCAGTATAGCCGTTTATGTATTTAAAATAAAATAAAAAAAAATAATATTACCTAACATAAAAATTACTTTATTCATTACTACCTGAAGTTACTGACGTTGCCCGCTCTTTATGCTGCTTTAAGAGGTGGGGTAAGGGAATGGATGTAGTTTTTTAAATCTCACGTGAATGTGCAAAATTTCATCAATTTTAAAACAAAACTTTAGATTTGTATAAAAAACAAACCCGTAGACACTTTTATATTTTACTTTGAAAAATAAATATTGATTAGCTGAAATTCCCGGCGTTTCCAGAGTTGTACAAAGAGATTTTTTTTAAATATATGACGATGGTAATTTTCCTCTTATTTTGAACGTCAAGTATGCTAAATTTCAAGAAGTATTAAAATTCTGCTTTAGAGCAAGGAAAAGATGGGGGTGGTTTTCCAAATCTCAATCAAACAGTTATCTTCTTTGTTTTGAAAGTTAAAATCTAAGCCATATCACTAGCTGGGACACACTCCTTTATATATGGACAGATAAAAAGTATCATGCATAACAAGTCTAAATAAAGTAATTAAACAGTGCCAAGTGTTTAATGTAAAGACCAAAGATAACATGAAACAGTCAGGATCAAAGGGTCCCTCACCAGGTAATTTAAATCATATAGTTTTTTTAAAAAACGAGACAAGTAGAAAATAAAAATTGTGTTCCTATAACGTTTCGTTAGATACAATCGAAAAGTTTTTTTGTGAAAACTTCTCGGTGAACATAGCAACTACTATGAACTGTATTTATGTAAAACACATTTAGTTGTCGAGCGCTGCTTTTTTTTTTTTTTTTTTTTTTTACAGTGAATACCTCACAAGAGTCCCAACTGCTCCCGTCTGGAGCCAGTGAGACTATGGCATCCCCAATTGGGGGATGTTGTGAGGCTGAAGGTAAGTGGGGAAGGGAAAGAGGAAGGTGGGGAAGTACCTGGCTATTCAGATCTAGTCACTAAACACGGCTAAAGCCATTTGGAGCAACGTTTCAATTCTGAATGGTGGTCTTACACCAGGGCGATACTGGTAGTATCTACCACTCTGGAACGTGCCGCAAATATAATATACATTATTTTAATTAATTAATTGTGAAATAACACAAATTAATCAAATAAAATTTATTTGCGCACGCCGGGTTCGAACCCGCGACCTTCGGAATGGCAGTCCAATGCGTTACCACTGGACTATGCCGGCCGTCAACTAACACTGCTAACAGGAACGGGAGAGCCCGCGGGTCTGTGAGTTTGCCGCCACACCACTGTAATCGGGATTATTTAGGATTATTAAAGTAAAAATTATATTTGTATTGGTGGGATAAAAATTTATCGGTTAATTTAGAATAAGAACTAGATATTATAGTCAGTTAATATTGTCTCTCTTTATTAAGAGTTGGTTTTCGTACTTAGTTTCGCCCGCGTTTTGCTCCCGGTTAAACAGCATCGAACACTTCATGACAGTGGGACATTTTAAGCAGAATTGTTTTTACTTTAATGTAACAAATGTAATATAAATATGTAGGCATATCTCCAAACACAAGGACGTTTTGTGAGAATAATAGTAGGTAGCTGTAGCCAACAGAGATTAAGTAAATATCCTTGTTAAAGTAATGAAAGACAAACAATATTGTATGTATAAGACTACTAGCAAATAATTCTCCGTATCTTTTACATCTGCGAGTGATGGTGTGGGGAGCGTGGGAACTCCGCACGTTGCAGACGGACTTTCCCGGGAATGGAAAACAAATAGAGGAAACGGAAGGAAAAGGCTTTTCCGTCCTCCGCTGCCTCCCGCTCTCCACAGATCCTACGGCGTCACGAAAAAATCCCTGGAGTTTCCATTAGCTGCCCCTTCTCCCACCGCCCTCCCTCTCCGACCCCACCCGGCACAACACCCTTGGGGCTACAGTGACCGTTATAAATGAACGCCGCTAAAGTGGTTGTCAATTTCGTTGGTTAAAAAACATGAAAGTGTGAATAGAATACGATTCTGTGAACTAGGGAACAACATGTTGGTAAATTTTCGAAAATATTTTGGCAATGATGTATTGTTGTAAATAGTTACAATTTTAGTTTTATTTATTTAATAAGCGACTCTGGGACGAGTTTTAATGCTAAATTATAAGATTTTATACTATTAAATAAATTCGAGGTCATACTTCATAAAAAAAGTTATAAAAATTTCATACAAATTCTTCTCTTATTCAAATCCTCGAAGTGACCTGACTTAAGTATTTAATTCACACCCTGATATGTCTTTCACGAAAATATTTTTTCATCAGATTGCGCGTTTTCATTTTGAAATTATTAAGTCAACCTATTTTGGATCTGTCTCTCTTCCCAAAAACAGACGCCATCAGTAGAAAAAATGTGTGTAAAATTCATTTACTTATATATATTTTTGATACTTTCACTAATCATGTCCCGTACAAAGTTAAGGAGCTAACAGTTTTTCTAATGATCAAATTCCAGTGTTCGTGCACAATATCAATATGCACACAACCTTCTGTCCTTTTAGTTAGTCCAGTATTCAGCATCCTACATGAAGTACACGGCGACTGTGATATATAAATACCAGGAGCACATAGGGACATAGGAGAACAGGATAGGGGAGGGTGGGTTGTGGACCGGGGCGGGTACCGTAATCCCTGCAGATTTCCACTCTAAGCAACCATCATCCGACCTCGCCCAACTTTTGTACCGACTCCGGAACACTCTCTAAATAATAAGCAGACGTTGGGAGCCAAATAGGGGAATTCACTGCACATGCCATTTTTGGTTTATTTGCTGATTTCACTAACAAAAAGAACAGGTTTATGAAGTTGTCTCCTAATTTAATTTTATTTCGATGAAAATGTATCATAGATAGAGAGTTATTAACAACAATAAAATTGGTTTATCGATATCTCAAAAAATCACGAAGTGAATATTAACTTTTATACATTTTTATGGCATATATTTTCGGTACTTTTCGGAATTTCCTGAAAATTGAGTGCTGTCCTCAAAACGCTCTAATTAAAATGATGCATTTTAAAAATCATGAAATTTCGTTGTAGGAGACGACCTCATTATTTGTGTTTTAAGATTTTGTTCATATCCTGCGCTTCATACTCAATAAATATATACTATATATATTCAAAAGAAACCTTTGGTTTCATTTTACAAATGTGGTCCATTAACAAAAAAACGCCATTCAATATTTTTGTTTATGATGCTAAGTACAAAACGATAAAAAAACAGTCAGGTGTAGACCTTATTGACGTAATGTCGCAAATTATTATAAAAACATTATTACAATATGAAATCAACGACGAAGATAAAATTAACAACTGCAATTAAAATAGACAGACACAGAAAAAAGTAACAGTGCATTTTTATTTTTGATGATATTATTTTTAGCTATGATTAAATATTACAGTGAGATTTGTGAACTTCAATAAGTTAATCCTATTAAAAACAATTTAAAAAAATTGAATAACGGCAGCAATAATTTTCTTTTGCCAAATTCACAAGCGGTTTTCCCTCGAGATCATTTCAAAAACTTTTTCGAACGTCGGCGGATAAAAAATTCGCCTGTCGCAATTTTCCTCCCCGTCTTATTGTCTATAACGTATTTTCATTTTAAGCCCCGGGAAGAAGAAGCGAGCTTTAGTGGGAGGAGGTGGTTGGTGGAGCGGGGAGGAGGGGGTGGTTTATATATTATTTTATTTTCTCATTGCATTAAACTAAAGGGTAGATTAAAAAATATTTAGTAATTAGTTTTTAGACATTTTGTGTTCCCTTTCTTTAATTTATCACTGTACCTACTTCTTACACGGAGAAAAATTAGAATTGATAATTAATTGAAAATCACATTGAATTATTGATAATCCTGAAGGAATGAATTGACAGATTTCCGGATACGTTTTTAGTAAAATAAGAATATATTATCACTAAGTCGGAACACGGGTTCCTACACTTGTACGGACATATATATTTAATATTCCTATTTAGGTGTACAATAAACATATATTCACTTAAACGATAGCACGTAATCTGTAGAGTGTGAAAACAAATCATTATTGTGTACTCAGAAATCTATTTATTTATACTATACAAAATTTTGTATGGACACTTAATATTAAATTTTAATTAATATATACAGTTGATGTAAATGATAATCGCAAGACGATTTCCAATGTTATTTTATTTTTAATACCTACAAAATATTACCTTAGAAGAACCTAATATTTGCATCATCAAAATTTTAATTACTATGCAAAGTTGAAATGAAATATCTCAACGGTTTTTGATGAAAATCTAAAATATATTATTTTATCCATGTGGCGAAATAAAACACAAAAAATAATGGCATGCACATATATACTCTAAACGACAATGAAGATAAGTCACATTTTATGTTAATTATCCACCAGTTATGTCCAAGTTCAGATCTAATTCATATTCAAATAAAATTTTTCTTTGTCAAAACGCACTGAGCCACTGACAATGAGAAAACATTCAACACAATTTTTCTTTTTCTTATACTAAGCCCGCTGTTTCACGGTCTGCCAAGAAATTAGCAAAATCCAAGTGCCCGTAGACCTTGTGCAAAAAAGTAAAGTTTGCTACGGTTTGCGGCGCAGTTTATAGGACTTTTCTGCGCAGGGTCTTTTATTTATATCTTGATTCCTTACTTACTTGCGTCTTATATAACATCCTTCGTTAAAAATGAACCAACCAAGTTCGATTTCTTTCTATGTATTTTAATAAATATCATACCTTGGCACACACCTCATGTTATATTCTACGTTCTACATAAAAATATTTTTTAATTTGGGAGGTGGTCATTGGGTACCGCCGCCCCGGAAACCATACTCTGGGTTACCAACACCTCTGCCACAGGTCACCTGAAGTGGTTCGCTACGTTTGGTGACTTAGCAGGGGTGCCCGGGTTCATGGAGGGTTGTGCGTTCTGGATCACACTGATGAATGGGTCGGCCTACTTACTGCGGGGCGGGCCGGGCTGGGAGAGGCCGGTCGAGGGAGATCCAGTAAACCGGTTATCGCTGTCCGGGCCGCTGGATAGTACAGGGGCCCGACCCTTGGGCTCACGACCAAGGGTGGGCTGCCCCATCAGCCAGCGAAAAAACCCTGCCGCTGATGTTGTGCCGGTTCGTGACCGGTGAGGACCCAGCATCCAGCGTTTGGGGCGCACTGGGCGACCTCCACAGCCGCACTCTCCTGCCCATTGCCTGGAACCGCAGTCAGAAGAACATACCTTACATTTGGTGTATCCAGTTGCTCCACTCTCCAACTCCCCACCCAACCTTTTTAACCTAATCCTTCCCAACCCATCCTAAATCCCACAAACAAATTAAACAAACTTAAAAACTATGAACTCACAACAAATTAATATAAACTCAGCGACAGCGAACAGTAGGAGTCCTCAGTGTGGACCGAGGATGAAGGTGAATTTCGCTAACATTCGCGGTCTGAACACCAACCCAACTCCCATCCACCACCACCTTCTCTCACAAAATCCTCATCTCCTCTTCCTTACGGAAACACAGATTGCCGAGCCCCCAGATACCTCCTATCTGAACTGCCCAGGATATCATCTGGAAAGCCTTTTCAGGCCAAAAGGAGGTGTCTGCCTTTACAGCCGTGCTGACATCAGCTGCGGTCGTCTCGCAAATATCGAGAGCGCAAAACACGAAGTGTTATGGGTACGTGTGGATCTCACCGGTATGATGAGAATTTATGCGTGCCTATATCGCTCACCAAACCTTGCCGAATCAGACAATGTTGAGTTGTTTAAATACTTGAGTGACACTGTAGATATTTTCTTGCCCCGTTACCCATCGGCCGAGTTTGTAATCCTGGGGGACTTCAATGTTCATAATGAACAATGGCTGAAGTTCTCGGGCCCAACAAACTCTGCCGGTAGATCAGCGGAATCCTTTGCTCTTATAAGCCAACTCGTAGAATCTCCGACCAGAATACCAGACATCCCATCACATCCAGCCAACCTACTCGATTTGTTTCTCACTAGTGAGCCACTCGGGTACAGAGTGGAGGTGACAGCGCCCTTAGGATCTCTGACCACTGCCTGATTACCACCTCTGTCCCATCCTCCATGAACCGTCAACCCGACAAACATGTAAAGAGGAAGGTATGGCACTACAGAGCAGCAAAATGGGACGGCATACGGTCTTTCTTCGGCGCCTTTCCTTGGAGTTCTGTATGCTTTAGCTCCGAGGACCCATCAATTTGTGCACGCGAGGTAGGAGAAGTAATCACATCAGCAATGGATTGCTACATTCCCTTCTCCGTCAAATCCTCTGGAGCGGGCACAAAACCGTGGTTTGACCATCGCTGTGCTGAAGCTGTCAGACTCAAAAATACGGCTTTTAATGCACTCCGGAAAATTAGCTCCATGAATAACCTTTCGGAATACCGAAAACGGGCAAGGGGTTGTAAGAGAGTTCTAAATAGAGCTAAGAGCGATCACGACCAGAGAATTGCGAAAAAGCTGGCTGACTGCCCCACTGGTAGCCGTGCTTTCTGGTCACTCGCTAGCTCGATCGGAAGAAATTTCTGCAGAACCACTTTCCCACCTCTGACCAAGCTTGATGGTCGGCTGGCTAACTCGGCCCGCGAGAAAGCTGAATTATTAGGCAAAATTTTCGCGGAAAACTCAACTCTTCAAGATAACGGAGAGACTCCCCCTTCCATTCCGCACTGCGGTTTTCAAATGGAGGAACCGAAGATCTGGAACGGAGAGGTTCTCCGAGTCTTGAACGAGCTGAAAGTCGACAAAGCCAGTGGGCCGGACGGAATACCTGCCTTGGTCCTCAAGAGGTGTTCTGCAGAAATGACTCCAGTGCTCGCGAAATTATTTAGGCTCTCTCTCAAAGGTGGAAAGGTGCCAGATCTTTGGAAAAAGGCAATCGTCCACCCAATCCCAAAAAAGGGGGACCGCTCCGACCCTTCTAACTACCGCCCCATAGCCATCACTTCCATACTCTCGAAGGTATTAGAAAGGGTGGTTAACAACAAATTGCTCACATATCTCGAGAATAACAATATCCTAAGCGATCGGCAATATGGATTTCGTCGAAACCGATCGTGTGGCGATCTACTCGGATATGTAACGCATATTTGGGGGCGGTACATGGAACATTTTGGTGAAACCCAAACCGTTGGGTTGGATATCTCCAAAGCCTTTGACAGAGTCTGGCACCGGGCGCTTATCGGGAAGTTACCATCGTATGGGATCCACCCAACCCTGCATAGTTGGATTGCGGACTTTCTGAGGGGAAGAACAATTCAAACCGTGGTTGACGACTCTTCTTCCTCACCGCACCAAATCAATGCGGGGGTGCCACAAGGATCTGTGCTGTCTCCGACGCTGTTTTTATTGCACATCAACGATCTCGTTGAATGTGCACCAATTCACTGCTACGCTGATGACAGCACCGTTCACGAGGGTTATCTTTTTGACAGGCCCTCTTCCACCTATGATGTCCGAACAGCTCGGGAAGTTTTGAAGCAAAAAATTGACCACCACCTAGAGATGGTTCGTGCCTGGGGTAAGGCCAACTTGGTCAGTTTCAACGTCTCAAAAACCCAAGCGTGTCTGATTTCGGCAAAGTGGGAGATCAATGACTGTCTGGTGCAATTTGATGGGAGCACTCTCCCCAATAAAGACTCCATTGAAATGCTTGGAGTTACTATATCAGACCAGCTCAAGTATCGGGGATCCATAGAAGCCCGAGTAAATCAGGCCTCCAAAAAGTTGGGCGTCTTGTACAGGGCTAGGAGATTCTTCAACAGTGACCAGCTGCTGACCCTGTACAAGTCTCAAGTCCGCCCAACTATTGAATTTGGGAGCCACCTTTAGGCTGGTGCCCCAAAATACTTGATAAACCTGCTTGAATCTGTGCAAAGGAGAGCGATCCGTCTGATTGACAATCCGTTGTTAACAGACCGATTGCCTTCTCTAATGCATAGACGCAATGTAGGCATGCTGTGTCTGTTCTACAGGTATTTCAATGGAGCCTGCTCCAAGGAGCTAGCAGCATTGATTCCTGATGCACCGGTGCACGTGCGCGAAACTCGACGGACACGAACTGAACACCCGTTCACGGTTGACGTTGGCTTCATGAGAACGGGCCGTTTTTACGACTCGTTTTTGTGTAAGTCGGCTCGTATGTGGAACGAGCTACCGGCATCTGTTTTTCCTCCCTCCTATAATCCGAGCCTCTTCAAAGCCCGCATTAACAAATCCCTTCCTACAGCCCCTACCTTACTCCGCCTCACAACGCCGCCCAACCGGGTGGTGACATAGTTCCCCTGTCTGTGCACTGCACAGGCAGGGACACTCTTGTGAGGTGTCACATAAACAAAAAAAAAAGAATAATTTTTGGATTATTGTGCCGTGTTGTTTTTCCTCCTTTTTTATCCAACATTTATTTTCTGCCCTGATAATGGACACTGTAACACTGTCAAAGTATACAGTGAAATTAAAAGTAAAAACAAATCGAAATTTTTAACTGAATATAATATTATAACACTGTTTGATACTTTGGTTATACCCAAAAAAATCTTTCACTTTATTGTTAAATGCACTGAGTTAAACAACTTTAATTTTTTTAAATTTCTTTCTTCAAATAAATGTAGATAAATACTAAAATGCTGTCCAAGAGTAAAACACAAACTCAGGCAATATTATAAAAATTACCTACTTACGTCTTAAAAAACCAAACAAGAAATTGGTGGTGCCATCTCCCCTTCTCGCTTTTCTGTATAGATTATAACGAGTACCTAATACGTTCCTCAATCAAACCCCAGCATCCCGGTCGCAATCAATCACTGTAGGAATCTGTCATGTTAGGTTTATGAGAAAAATTGCCCGGGGACGCGAAGTGGGGTGGGCCGCCCTTCCTCGCCCCCTCTCCTATCGCCCTTCTCGGGCGAATCGGAAATCGTCTGATGCGTACTTTATTTGGGGGAAGTGACCGAAATAAGGTTCGGGAAGCCATTCCCAGAGGAAAGTCATTAAATAATACTCATTTTTTACTGTTGCACACTTGGTAGGTACGTATACAGGGAATGCCTTAATACTTGGTAGTCTCGATCGCCGCGATACATTTTATTGTTGCACACTTGGTAGGTACGTATACAGGGAATGCCTTAATACTTGGTAGTCTCGATCGCCGCGATACATTTTATTGTTGCACACTTGGTAGGTACGTATACAGGGAATGCCTTAATACTTGGTAGTCTCGATCGCCGCGATACATTTTATTGTTGCACACTTGGTAGGTACGTATACAGGGAATGCCTTAATACTTGGTAGTCTCGATCGCCGCGATACATTTTATTGTTGCACACTTGGTAGGTACGTATACAGGGAATGCCTTAATACTTGGTAATCTCGATCGCTGGGATACATTTTAATGAACATCTTACTCGTTCGACATTCTTGATAAAAGCATTCTCGACCTGCAAACCAACTAACTAACTATTAATCCCGCAATTTTCTAACATTATATAAAATATTGCTAATTTATTAAGAATCTCTTTAAATTATTCGTAATCCGGTTAAAAATAAGATTGCAGACCTTTAACGAATAAATTGATAGATTTCCCTATGAACTTTTAGTAAAATATCAATGTACTGTCACGGATTCGGAACACGTGTTCATAAAAATCTTAACATCATCGCAGATCGTCATTATACAGGGTGTTAAGGAAGGTACTTGATATACTTTAACAAGAGATTCCTGGCTTTATTTGAAGTAAAAAATGTTAACAAACTGTTGGTCTGCGGTGATTTTTTAAAACAAAAACATAGAAAATAATAAAAATTGTACAGCTAGGGTCCATGTGAGGGGTAGGGCGGTTACTCGGCAGAGTTACCAGTGTCGAAATGTGGAAGAATTTTTTTTTTCAAAAAAAAAAATCACCGGAGACCAATATTTTAATTACATTTTTTACTCCACATAATTCATGAAATCACTGGTTAAATTAAATCAGATACGTCCCTTAACATCCTGTATATTATCAAGACAAATGCAGGTCAATGAACAAGTGTATATTAAGAATTTACTAAAAGTGAATCCTGTTTTTAACCGGATTAGATCACACTATCAGTGCCAAAGATATTAGAAGAACGAGATGTGCTATGAGCAGTTCATACTGTGTGGAATTGTTTTGCCGAGTGTCGCCGGTTTTGTTCACCAATACTACTGCACACCTTCGCTTACGCTAAGGTATCCGCACTAATACATAGAACAGATTTCTGTGCGTACACGTCCCGACAGTATTCAAAGTACCCTAATTAGGTAGTACTTCGCCTACGGTCCGGCGGCCAACATAGCATATCTCGTTCTTCTAATATCTTTGATCAGTGCAGATACAACGTCACACAATGCTGTACCATACTTTTGATTTACATTCATGCATCATTAAATGGATAGGTAGATACTAATCTGTGGCTAATGATCTGATTGAAGCATCTGATTTACTTGATCGTGCCATGTCTCGCTTCAGTATAATATTCTAACTCAAAGAAGGTGTCGAACTCGATTCCCATCTCAGCAAGAAAATATAGTTATGAATTTTGATTTTATCACTGTTTTATAGTTTGTGTGCTGCGCTGTTGATAAGATACTACACAATTACGTATATCCCAATTATCGATCTGGCTTAGGTAATGGATTTACAGCTGAATTAAAACGTTCATTAGGATCCTTAAAAAGGAGAAATATATTTAAAAAAAACGTTTATCAGTGATGTCTCACTTCGACCCAGTTTGGTGACGATTTATAAAAATACTTCATTACATTTCATTATAAACCCTTTCAATTAAATACTGATAGAATACACCCATTTCTTTAAGTATCGTGGAACATGCAACAAAATCAAGGCTTGAGAAGGTTGCAAGTTCAAAAACATCTTAATTAGGTCCCTAATTAAAAGCGTTATTACTGACAGCCCCTTGAAAACATTTCCACGAAGAAAAAGGAAAAGAAGTGGAGCATACGTAGATAGATGAGCAAGTGAGGAAAGGTAGGAATGAGTGATACTTGGAGATAAGAAACACATGTCGAAAATTCCACGTGAATTATTAATATCCCCCCACGTGCCGAATGAAGACAATGAAGGAGGTTTTTCAATTTTGAAATTTATGTTTTTCATTATCTAAGGAGTTTTGTGATTAATACGCACTTTGTGGATTGCGTAGATAGGGTACACGGAGCGCCGTACGCTTTTAATTCCATTATCAGACAACACTGAGTATCCACACTGATGCAAAGTAACGAGTCGCTTGAAAGATGACATTTACCATTATGTGTTATATTAAATATCTGAAATATTTGTCACATTTGTAACTATGCTTGTTTTGTGCAGGTATATATTTATACTTCAAACATATTATTGGTAAACTAGATAACTAGATGATTCTTGAACTATAGAGCTTTTGCACTTGTTGAGTATTACATTTAGAGGCTAATTCGATGCAGTGCAGTGCCGTGGGAGCCACATCAATATTAAACTTGCTAGATTGTTGGTACTCTGCACTCTTCAATGAGTATTTAAAGTGAAGCGTATATAATAGCGAGCATAATAAAACGTTACTTATCAACACGAATTTTTGTAATATTGCCTGAGTTTGTGTTTTACTCTCGGACAGCATTTTAATATTTACCTACAATTATTTGAAGAAAGAAATTTAAAAAAAATGAAGGTTGTTTATTTAAAAATAATGTGAAAGATTCTCTTGGGTATAACCAAAGTATCATACAGTGTTACAGTGTCTATTATCTGCATTAAAATTTGCCCTGATGATGGAAACTGTAACGTTTTTAACGTTTGCTAAAGAATGAGGAGGCACAACACGCTACAATGTCGACAAAAAAATCACGATTATGTACATAAACCTCGATCGACTTGATAATAGGACAAACAAAAATAATCTAATTTAATATTCCTGTATTTTTACCATCTCACTAATAAACGTATTTTAAATTTAACACAACTGATAAACAGCCATTTACTATCACATATTGATGGTTGGGAAAAGGCACTGTAATACAAGAGTTTTATGTATCCTTTTAGTCAAGAAATCGATTCTTAGAACAAATCGCAAATTGTATACCGTATTAAATTAATAAAATATGATAAAAACACTGTTGTGCAGAGAAGATGATTAACTAAATACACATTAGTTTTTTAGAACAGGCATTGATTGACTAGTAAGAAACTAATGTTGATTGGGCCATAAAGTATTCACGTTCTATAACGTAAGCAAAAAAAGAACAGTACTCATAGATTACATTCCTAGAAAATTATATGCACCATCTATTTTATGAATGTGATGTAAATAATACGTCATGGTAAATAGAAATCCCAAAAAACTTTCTAATAATCTTTTCACCCCACCTTTCTTTCTTGCCCCCCAGGATCAACCCAGGATAACTACACTTTTGGTACTGCCCTACAGAGATTAAAGATCTACAAAACGACTTCTTTAAGACAAAGGTATTCACCATGCAATACACCTAAATGTACTTGTTTTTGTACTGCAAAGATCAATCTACATTATAATATACAAATAATTTTATTTGTTCTCAGGCTATTTAATTCAAGCGTGATACAGTAGAAAAATATACTTTTCATTAGTAGCATGTAAAAGTATTGTAGCGCCAAAAACAGGAACAGTATTATTTTTCATCTTTCAATTACACACTAGGATACTTCTTACATAATGATCTCACATATTATATTTATAAGTTGCTTCATGCATGTTTCATCTCATACAAGGAGCTGTTTCATAATGTTGTATTTGTATGATTCCATGATCTGTGATCAGGAACAAGGAAGGAAATAATATTAAAGATCAAAGAAAAGGCTACATGATTACGATGGAGTGACTTTCACATGAAATTCTCGAAAGCTGATACAATTTAACACATACATGGGTACATTTTTTATTTCCTTAAAATATTTATTATGAAATGAAATTTGAATCAATATGCTTGTGCTCAGGAGAGGAAAGCATTTATTTATAGAATACAAAAATAATAAAACAAGCTTTCAAGGGAAAGAAACAAAACAAAGTTTTTTTTTAATATAATACATCAATTTTAAATTCGATTTTAAAACAAAAAAAAAATGAAAAAAAATTATTGAAGATCGTACCATCCTTCCCAGGGATGGAGTTGACAACTCTAGCAACCTAGCCAAATGCCGATCGAGTAGGACCGACATTAATTTCACATGTTAACTGCTGTAATGTCATCCAAATTCAGAGAAATGCGTACATATCCGTGAATTACACAAATTCACTCAATCAAGAACACAAAAGCGGAATTCAAATAGTTGTATTTTAAAAGAAATAACACAAAGAAAACAAAAGCGAAATTCAAATAGATGTATTTTAAAAGAAATAACACAAAGAAAAAAAAAATTCAAATAGATGTATTTTAAAAGAAATAACACAAAGAAAACAAAAGCGAAATTCAAATAGATGTATTTTAAAAGAAATAACACAATCAAAACAAAAATAAACAAAACACAATCGTTCACCGCGCTTCTTAAATTTTTAACACTTCATACAGTGAATTCGACTTTATTAATGCAGCCTCTTACATTTTCAAAAATAAAATCTACTCTTCAATCCTCTTTTTTTGTTTTATACTCACTAAAATTAAAGACACATCAGTGAAATCCTATTATTGGTGTAATAATTGTACATGTTTCACTGTACATCATGGAATATTAGAGCTGTTGTTTAAAAAAAAAAAAAAATAAAAAATTTTGTACTAGTAGGGGAGACCGAGGGGTTTTGAAACAAAGGTGAGTTGAAACAGTACCGATTTCTCCGAACTTAAAATCTTTGGCGAATTGGCAACGTCGCTTTTCAACCGTTTACCTCCGCCTGCTGGCTCGTCAGTTCGCTTCGGTGCCGCGAGTTGAGCGGTTGTGGAGTTCTGCGTGCCGTGTCTCAAAAATCGTCAAAAGTAAGTTTTTAACGTTTTTTTACGATGCCTATATTTTGATAATGGTTTTGTATTTTGGTTTAAGTTATATGTGTTTCGAAAGCTCATTAACTAACGATTTATTACATATGTTTGGTACAATTGATTTTTGTGTATTTGCTTCTTGATTGTGGATTAAATAAAAAATGGGAGGTTTTTTCGTACTGAGGAGAGTTGAAACAGACTGTTTCAACTCTCCTCGTTTTCAATTTTATTTATTTATTATTTTACGGGCACAAAATAAAATATTTTTTTTGTTGTTGATTTAATTTGTTTCAGAATGCCTACTTTTTATAAAAGAAAGACTGACAGAGGTATGATGAGTCTCGAAATATATGATCTCGCAGCGTAGAAGTAACTTTGCGATAAAAAAGTCTCCGTGACGCGGCTTTGAGTTACAACCTGAACCATACCTCCCTCTACAGGTATATTAAAAAAAACTGCATATGAAGCTAAGGAAATGGCGACTGCTCCAACGGTTGGATATCCCGAAAAGACCGTTTTTTAAATCTTCAATTTACCGGCTACTCCTCCTCAAATCAGCTACGAAACAGAAGACGTTCCCAAGTCTGCAGAAAACTATGATAAGAATTCACCTGATCTGGCGATATCTGAAGTAATGCTTAATACTATCACGATGCCTTCAACCACTGAAGATATAATACCTATAGCATCTACATCACGAGATACTTCAGTTACGGTGACAGCAATTTCATTCTCACCTGAAACTCTTAGACCCTTGCCAAAAGCTCCACCAAGGAAAGGAAATCAAACAAACAGACGCAAAGTAAAATCCGCTGTCTTAACTGACACTCCCGTAAAGGATGAACTAGCTGCAATCGAAGCAGCTAGAATGGCTAAGAAAAAGGTGAAAAAACCTAGCTTTAAAGAAACAAAAACAACAAAAAGATCCAAACCAGGCACTAAAATTGAAAAGGTCAAGGTTGTCAAGAAACGAAGACAGTGCAGAAGAAGAAGAATCCTTTTGCCTTTGTTGTTTAGAGCCATATTTAAATAGCAGAGCCAAAGAAAAGTAGGTGTAATGTCTGGAATGCAGCAACTGGGCTCATGAAGCTTGCACTAGTGGGGAACTTTCTTATGTTTGCCACAACTGTTTTTCAGACTGACGTTTTTTATTTTCATAATATTTTTATTTCTGTTAGTTTGTACTTTAAAAGTTTAATTTTAATAAATACCTTTAAATTATATCATCATTTTTATTTTACAGCCCTTAATACTTCTCAACAATCATATGTTTCAACTCTCCTCGACCCCTGTTTCATCATACCTCGGTATGAGGGGAGTTGAAAAAAGTTGACTTGTTACGGTTAAGTCGATTTTTAACCACAATATTTAACGCTTACAATTTATTTATGTTAGTCATTCGCAAGTGTAAAGAATGTCCTATCGATTGGTACTAATATCATACGATTTCTGTCTATAGTATTTGGTGTATGAAACAAAATGTGAAAATTGTTTCAACTCCCCTCGGTCTCCCCTAAGGTTCGGGCAGTGACTAATGAAATCTTTGTATCCTTATTATGAGTTATTTTGCGTTCCGTTAGTGCAGCGTTTTGACGATATTTACAGCAGTTCATATCCACGTTTTACCCGCTGAACGAATTATTCCTAGAAAAATAATAATAATAATATTTGAATGATCTGTATAGCGCCGTTTTTGTGCAAAATCACCTCAAGGGCGCTGACATGTATGATAAAAGAATAAAAAAATATATTTTGTTTTATGAAATGATGTTTGTTTGTTGTTTTTTCGACTATTGTAAGAAAAATAAAAATAAATGAGGAATATTTAATGAGGATAAATACAATATTTAAAACACTTTGCCTTTTACCATAAATAAAACTACATCAAACGAGAAAGCAAGGGGAGACTGTAAGATGAAAACGAAGAGACGGGAGAGAGGAGTGGGAAAAGAAGGGGAAAAATATTATTAAAGAAGAGACAGTTTTGGACACATTTGTAACTGTCACAGCGAGTATGATGAAAAATTAGATGAACGTTCCCGGCATAGGGAGCGGAAGGAATGCCTCGTCTCGCTCGCATTTATGGTAATGCCGTAATGAGAGAAGAGATCAGCTGTATCGACAGTTTTCGCCGTGTTTCAGGGGCTCAGTGAAATTACTAAAAGTAGGTAGGTGCTCTGTTTGATTGGTGTGTGTGAATATTTAATGATAATTAGATACTTTTTTAATAGTCCTTAGGGTTCCAAAAAATTTCTACTTACCAAAATAACAAAATAGGGACATATCTGAATATAGACAAAAAAACTTAGGATATTATCGTAGGTTTAAAAAAATAATAATGAAATGTATGTATGAATGAACCGAACTCATGAACATAATATAACATGTTGGGGAATTTTCGCTTTGTAGGTACTAACTAGAAACGGATATGTAGGTAGGTACTTTAGATTTTTCCTAAGATAACTGAAAAAAAAATTCATTAAAAAAATATCCAAAGAAGGTACATTATTATACGAACATTATTCTGAAATGCTTTGGGCTACTGACTAAACATTTTCTAAGCCGTACCCACATTTACTTGCATTGTGACCAAAGATATTAGAAGAACGAGATATGCTATGTTGGCCGCCGGACCGTAGCCGGGGTACTACCTAATTAGGGTACTTTGAACGGTATCGGGACGTGTACGCACAGAAATCTGTTCTATGTATTAGTGCGGATACCTTAGCGATGCCTTAGCGTAAGCGAAGGTGTGCAGTAGTATTGGTGAACAAAACCGGCGACACTCGGCAAAACAATTCCACTCAGTACGAACTGCGCATAGCACATCTCGTTCTTCTAATATCTTTGGTTGTGACAGAAGCCATTTATTGTAAATCGAATATCAATAATAATAAATTGTTTATTACCTACCTAGGCAACTAGTTAACTTGTGTGTGTGATGGATCTCACATACCTACACATAAAAATATTATAATTCAATAGCCCTGTCAACACACTACGCTCCTACCGTTGGAGGCAGTTCCCAACAAACAATTTTTTTTTGCAGTCAAAAGGGCTATCGAAATAATTGTGACCGTTATATATTTCGGGGGCATTTTATTATAGTTCATGTATTGCTTGCACTTGCCTAGGTCATGCGTCGCATTCTGATCGTAGATTTCCATGATCTGGGCCTCGATTCTTGACGAAGTCAACTCGAACAACGAGTGGGTCGAACCACTTTTGACTTTTGGCGTATGTTAATGCGTACCTTTAACGAGACTCAAGAATAAGAATTTCGACCAATGTATGTATTTTCAACGGCGATTGCGAGTGGCTTGGATTTTTGAATCGATACTCCGAGGTCGCACGCCTTTCAAAGTCAGGACGGAGCTATTGGTGTGTACTGTGTGTATATATATCATTCTGTCCAGAAGAAAAGTCGCTTACTGAATGAACAGTTGCACCACTGAAATAAAGAATCTGTTTACCATCACCAAAAGCGAACTAATGTGTTTGCGAATCATTTTAATGTTTGACCGTAAATAACTTTGAGATTTTACATACCTTCAAATTGGTCGCATTGTAAAGCAAATTAGCAGCTTGGAAACGTTATGCTTTGTTTTGAAAATAGTGCAAAGATTTTTGTCGCTTCACTTAAAATGCAACTTGGTGATAAATCACTATTGCAAAAATCAGTTATTTTTCTTCAATTTGCATACCGATTTTGCACGGCTATTTGGCAAATGACAAATTTAAGATAATTTTTTCGAAATATGTAAATAATATAATTTGCAATGTTTTGAGTATTAGGAATCAGACACATTTGTCGTAAAATGATTTAATATAATCGATTGTAGAATTGATGGCGTAGCTCTAGCTACCGGACCCCGGGCAATTTAAATATTGAGACTTCCATGCCACGAGAGTTATTTTATTTTAGCCATTTGTACATCTTATTATATCTAAACATACGCTATGTGTATCAAATATTCAATTTTCAAGAAATATTTCGCGATGAAAAAACCTTTCAAAATAAACAGTGGTGGATATTCGATACTTTAATCCTCTTTGTGTCGAAAGGATCAATGACGCTATATCCTTGGAGCATCTTCGATAGTTATATCGGTAAAACAAGGAAAGAATATCTACCTGACGCCTCTGCTCTAAAGATTGCAATCCTTTCGTTAAGATAAGTGAATTCATTAAAAGAACAGAACCTACATCTACCTAGACTGTTTAGGCAGTAGTCAAGCCACTGACGATTGTATGCGCTCCCATGGGCGACTTTTGCACAAGTGGTAAGCATATTTGTCTAATCTTCGTTCGAAATATTTTACGAATTCGATTTTCCGAGTTATATACTGAAAAAATGTAGGCTCGCATCCAAAAACACAGTAAAAGAAGAACATCGAAACGTTTTTCTAATTTTTCTTCCCAGAAGGGATTCCCCGAAAAAAATAACGAAAAAAGAGTGATTACGCGCGCGTCGCCCACAGCAGCTGTTTGAAATAAACATCACGGGCCAGGGAGGACGGCGGGAGGTTTTTACATCCCGGGAAGGCTTTGATAAAAAGCCCGGAACCCCACCGCTCCCCTCGTCCCACACTACCCTTCCCCGTACCCGAACCCTGCAGGACGCCAGCTTATCCGGGACGAGAGATCCGCGTCAGGTTTGACGTGATGCGTGCGGGCTGGGGTGGTTTAAGCTACAAGGGTTGTTCAGGAAACTGAATTTATATGAATTATTTTGACCCGTATATATGAACAATACAATAGTTGTGAAAAAAATTATGTGCTACATTTCGTTTTGAACATATACACGGTTTCCGAAAAGTCGTAGTACAAGCGGGAAACTGGCAAATGTATTTCACATTTGGAGTCAATTTCAAGGCATTTTTTTCTTCTTCTTTGAGGTTTTGTTTTCTAGAAAATATCGGCAGTTTAATGTCTTCTAAAATGTGTCGACTCGTAAACCCGTCTCAAAATCCTTGAAAAAAAATCCTCTAACTTCAGGTAGATTCGTAAAAGTAAATGCTTTTGTCTAAATATTCATTACCTTGGTTTGACAAGGTTCCAGTTTTTGTGAAAAACCATTTCTTTTTGCTCATTTCTATAACCAACATAAATTTTGGAGCCATCTGTGTTTTATTTCCGTAGATACGTATTGACGAAGTTCTTAGCTTAAGATTTAAGCTTCCATTTATTTTACAAGGTTCTAAGATCATTTTGAATCTTTTGCAATCGCTATTTCATTAGCATCAGATCTGACAATTGGTTGTTGTCACAAAGCGCATTGTATGAATAGGGTTCTAAATTCACCTTACCATGTTCTGATGAATCAAAGTTTGAAAAGACGAATTTTTTAATCTATTTACCAATTTTTTCATTTTATGATTCGATCTTGTGTTTACAATAATTTATCATATTTTAATGGGATACATTTAAATACGCTTGGCTCTAAAATGACATAAGGAAAATGTAGTTAGCACCTTGAGCAATAAGTTATTATGCCCTAGTTGGTTGCATTTAGTTAAGCATTTTCCTCTAAAACATGTTAAGCTAAAATCATTTTCACAAGATTCAACCTCAAAATAGGACATTGGAAAATAGATCTTTATCTATTTAATAGGTCTCTGCGAACATTGACACCGCTTATCTCAGAACAAGGTAAAATGAAGATAGAACCCTGTCCAACCAAAGTGACATTTTGAATCAATGATTTAATTTATTGACACATTATCTATTCAGTGTACACAAAAATATATTCTTGGGTGGGGTTCACGGAGAAAAATGACCATTGTTAATTAAAATCGCCTTTCATTTGCCTTGAGAGTCTGATGACTTAACCACCTGACTTCGCACGAATTTTTTTCTTATTTAGAAACTAAAAATATGATGCAAACAAATTAGCCCGAAATTCGACCGAAGACGCAGCAAATGCAGACTTCGTTTGCTGACAGAACCCTTCATGGGTTGTTAATGTTATTTTTGAAAAGTTTTTCTTCTTTACACTGATAATTCGAATTACACTATCCTGAATATACGCTTATAACTTTGCTAAAAAAATGTGCAAACAAATTTGATGAATTCATATGGTTAACAGTTTATACATGGATAAATGTATGCAAGAATTGAAAGAGGTGGGATTGGGCGCGAATTTGAGTAATTTCAAAGTATGTTGCCTGTTGTATGCTGATGATGCAGTGCTGATTGCTAAAAGTATATATGATCTACAGTCTCTCGTGTCTAGGATGAACGAAGTATGCATGAAGAATGAGTTAATGATGAATGTAAGTAAGTCTAAAGTAATGGTGTTTGAAAGAGAGAGTACGAAAACAGTGGGCAATATAGTTGTGAATGAGGAATACTTGGAGCAGGTGGATGAGTTTGTGTATTTAGGAAGTATGTTTACGAGAGATGGGAAGGCTGACAGAGATATTGAAAGAAGGGTAAATGCAGGTAATTCCGTTAATAGAGGACTGAACGCAGTTGGCGGTAACAAAAAATTGTCCAAAGAAGCGAAGTTAGCAGTCCACAACGGAGTGCTGGTACCTACCTTGGTGTATGGAAGTGAGGCATGGCACTGGCAAAAAAAGGATGAAAGTAGATTGAATGCTGTTGAAATGAGATCCCTGAGGCGTAAGTGTGGTAACACCATGTTTGATCGTGTGAGGAATGTGGAGATCCGCAAAGAGTGCAAGACTGATTTAAGCGTAATGAGTAAGATTAAGAAAGGGAGGCTTAGATGGTTTGGGCATGTAGAGCGAATGAGCGAAGATAGGAGTGTGAGGAGGATATATGATGCAAATGCGAATAGTAGCAGAAATCGGGGACGCCCAAGGAAGACATGGCACGACCAAGTGAATCAGATACTCGAGTAAGGCCATGTCAAGAGTCAGAATAATAGAAGAGTATGTATGAGACGATGTATGAATGTGACTGAGGCAAGAAGTGTGTGCCAAGATCGAGTTGATTGGCGGTCCGTCCTCTCTGCTTACCCCTGCGAGAAAACGGCGTGATGGTTAGTTAGTTAACAGTTTAAACAAGTAATAATGTGACCATGTTGTTCTCAGAATATGAACGCCCCCGTATTTATATATAGCGATGGTAACCGCCACCAAATGATATGGATTAAGGGTAATGGCGATACCATTCTCCTTAACGTTGTACTTACCCTTTCCTAGTCCGTACCGCGTCTGGTTACAGCTGTGGCGGCACCACCCCCAGCCGCCTACGCAGAGCGCCGGACCGCTGCCAACAAACACCGGCCGTTCAGAGTTAGGGATGATCCTCGTCAAAGAAACGACCAATAACTTAAAAGAAATGGAAACCTGTTGGTTTGTAGACCCTCAGATATGAAAAATGTGTATTTGAACAATTCAAGTCAGATTGTTTATGACAGAAGTTAACGGGAATAATGAGCTGTAAAATCATTTAATTTCATAATATCGCATTATAATCACTAGGTTAAAAATCTTTCACAGTCAATAATCACCATTAAAAAGTAGGTATTAATAATTACACAAAAAAAAGTTAATTTTCCTTGGATTTTTGAAATTGCATATAACTAACAACCCTTCATGATATTTCTTCTCAGGAGTAGGCATAGAGAATTCATTGCCACATAACTTGGTGCATCCCGACACACTCTCCTAGCTTTATTAACATATTTACGTGCGTCGTCTTGTACTTTTATATTGTACCGACTTTTGACAGTACCTAACTCAAGTAATCGATTGACTTGATCGTGCTGTGTCTTTGTAGGACGTACCTGACACCATCCTCTATTCAATTGACACTATTTTACTCCCTTGCCGCTTTTAAACTTACTAATACGTAGTCTTCCTGCTTTCGTTTTAATAATAAGTTTTCAGTGCAAGTTTTTGTTATTTTCAAAGATTTACCACACTATTACATTATTTGTAGGTCTACCTTTGGGTTGGGAAATTCAAAGTTAAAAATAGCAATCGCGTTGAATTGATAATTAATTATTTTTCCCACAAAACAATACCGGATCATATTTCTGTTGAATATCAGAATCAGTACCAGGGCTGTAGGAAGAAGCAGGGAAGATTCCTGCTTTCAAGGATTCACCCCCGCGGGCACGTCCGTGTCGATTAATCTTTCTCTTTCTTCATCCCCGCTACTCACAATACCAGCTACAAAACAAATGGATGATTCATTAATTATTTTATACAACATTCGAACAATGGTTTTATATAATTAATCAGGGCCCTATTAAGAAGAAGCACTAAGAGATCTGATGCCTGAGAAATATCCCTACCGCGCCGAGCAAAAATCACCCCTATTTCACGTTTGTTTAAGGCTGTATTTTGAGCGTGGGTTAAGTCGATTTCTATAGAGGGACTAGAATAAAATGAAACAATTACTATTTCGGATGCTGAGGAAAGCTGCATGCCAGGATACCAGAGCTTACGAAGGGCTGTGGGGGGTATTTGTCATATTTTCGTATTGTTTCGTTACATTATTGTTTGTCCATGTTGTACTGGTTAAGTTATTTTCCTGATTGCCTATTTGTTGTCTTTTTTATACTGGATAAGTGATTGATATCTCTATAAGGCTGTGTAGTAAGTCACTATGAAGAAGGTTTTTTTTGAGTAGTGAACAATGGTTGAATATAAAATATTATAATTAATAGAATACATTATGAAATATTTTAAATCGAATTAATAATATACATAATTAATAATGTTTGAATATTACTCTTTTCGGTAACAGAATGTGACTCGAATGATACTTTTGTTGAAAATAAGTATATTTTTAATGAAAATTGCTTATAATATACTTACATATGTAGATACATTTTCAAGTATTATTTTAGTAAATCGAACTAATTTTGGATACGGCGGTGCCTTTGTCGGGACCGTATAACATCTGTTGTTATGCTGGTTGTAATCTAATTGTTATTTTACCTGAATTCAATGGTTATTCTGGGGTTTTGTAACACCTTGGTTAAGGGTAAACGTAACATACATTGTAATCAACGTTAAAACACTACTAAACTACATTTTTGACAAAAAAAAATAAATTTCAACATACACAAAATAACACTAACAGACCAGTTAGACAAGCGTACAAAGAAAACATAAAAACTCTGACAGTAAATTCAAGCTTTGGACAAAGACACTACCAATACCACGCAATAAAAGCTTTCAACAGTTTAAAACTTGATATTAAAATTGAGGAAAATAAAAATAAATTCACACACAAAATTACAAAATGGATTAAAGAACAAAAAAGACAATATTACCAAAATTTCATAGCATAAAATAAAAATAAAACCTACACGTAACACACAAAACCAATATAAACACACATCACTCACAAACACACAAGATTATTTTCAATGTACTATCTTTTTTTAAAAATTTTAAATATATTATTATGTATTTTTAATTTTAAATGTATAATTTTTCTCATTAAATGTATTATGTAGTTTTTTTTTATATTATAAAATGAAGGCCTCAGCACGGGCAAGCCACCCAGTGAGGCCTACATTACTGAAAACCTTGAATTGTAAAAAATATTGTACCTAATAATAATAATAATAAGAATAATAATCGACATGTTCATAGATGGCGTTAATTTAATTATTTTATGAAAATACACTTTTTGGAAGTTATCCTTTAAAATATTAAGACGAATTATTTGTTTGCGCCCGTACACACGCAATATGAATATGAATAAATAGTTTTGTCAGTATAAAAACACAATTCTTTCAAGAAAGGCATATAAATACAATATTGTATCGGTGATTCAATCCTATATTGTATTATATGCCTATATTGAAAGGATTAAGTTTTTATACAGACAAAACTAGTTATTCATATTCACATAGTACGGGCGTAAACAAATAAGTCGTCTTAATATTTTAACGCGTAACTTGCAAAAAGTGTATTTTCATAAAATTTTCATAGAATGAATACATAAACTGAATCTAATCGTTGATTATAACGTACATTAGGTACGTTTGCTCCCAAATTGAAGGTATCGTAATATTACCGACGTGGTCTACGTACAGGTTAAATGGAACTTTTTTAAGAACTTTCAGTATGCTTGCTGTGTATATAAGATGTCAGGAAACTCGTAGTACAAGCGGAAAACGTGTTAATCTTCGTCACGTCGATTTTGAGTTATAACTTTTTTGATATCAGATTTCATTTTAAAATAAATTGAGTCCAAGTAGAAAATTTTCAGGTGACATTTGAACAAAAATCGGTTGTCATGGGGTTAATATCACCTCTAAAAGGTATCTATTTAAAATTTCAGTTGTAGAATAATTAGATAAAAGAAAAAAAGTTGAAATGCTCAAACCAAATTTTATGTTTTTGTTTCATGGTTCTCCATGCTCTAAGTGATTTTTTTCATCAGTTTCCCGATTGTAGCGCCGTATATAAGCAGATGCAGGTGAAATCATATAATCAATAAATATAAAACTTTTGTTTGATTGATGTTTCATAGCACGTGCTTAATAATTGAACGGATGTCATTTGTATTGCTAAACCAATTTCAAATATACGCCTTTCTTCGAAAATCTCTTAAATGATTCAATTCCTTTGGAATCATTAACAACAAATACTGCACCAACGTCTCAATCACCCGGCCTTAATGATCTCCCAAACCTTGCTTCCTCCCGTTTCACCTGTTTTTATCCACATTCATCACTTTCCTACGTAACTAATTATCTCGCCACACACTCAAACAAACCCGACAATCACCATTTTTTCCAAATCCATTACATTCTTCCATCTTTGTTCCAATTCCATTTCTTTTTGTCGATCCAACAAGTCTATAGAAATTCTCCTCCATGTACCAAGTTCTGTTACTACAGGCGGAGTGAGGAATGATAGGCGATTAATCAAAACGCTTTGCTTCCATCCTTTTCTCTCTGCATCATCCACGCATCTGGGATGGTGGTGGCGTCTCTCTCTATCTCGTCTTGGTCCCTTGAGACAGTGTTCGTAGCTTTATTTTTTCGTGGAGATGGATTATTGAAGGCTTTCTTTGGCCATTTTGAGCTACTTTTCTTATAAAAACATGATTAAATAGTAACTAAGTTCTACGGATAGGTACTTTCTGGCAAGAGTACTTTCTATTCAGACACGCTCTCGTGAAACTTCCATAACGAATATATATTAGAAGTTGAATCTCTTTAATCATAGATCATCGCAGACATATATTTTGGCAATTTTATAGTTCTCATCAATTCAACATATTTTTCCTACAAATTAAGATACTACGGCATAGTTTATTTTTAGAGCTTTCTTCATCATGTAAAAAAGATCTGCATTAATTAAAGACCCTTAAAATCACTACACCTATATCTCCTATAAAGCATCCCCAAAGATGAGAATGGTTATGAGATGAATTATTTTCATCTGAGTGGGGTTAATGTTAAAAAAACCTCTTTATGAAACATTTTAATTACAAAATTATAAGCTGGGCATAGAAAAAGTAATTTTGATTTAAAAAAATCATTATTATTGTGTTTAAAAATAAAGGGCCTCGATATTATTGTCCTTAATACAAAAAAAAATCACCCAACCAAATTATTTGCTTAAACGCGGCATTTTATAGGATGATTCATTATTTTTGAAATGGATCATACACGGAGAGGAATGAGTAGGTATGGCTGATTTTTTTAAATGTTGTTAAAAACGTGATTGCAATCCAAACTTAATATATCAGAACACGTGTTCATGCAGGTGTTCTTATCCTGATAAATATAATGACGAAATCTTACAATATTATAATTTTCTATGAACACGTGTTCCTACAGTTTTTAGGAAACCTATAAATTAATTCGTCCTGCAGTCCCGTTTTAACAGGAAAACGAAAAACGTTAACGGATTCTTAAAAAATTTGCAATATTTTATATCAGTGAGTTTTCTCCGTGTAGGTAGATAAGTAGATACGCTAAGATTTTTTTGTTAGTTAAGTATCAAACACTCTTTGTTTTTCAAAAAAACTTTGGTTTGTTTCATAATTCAGCCTGAATTTATAAAGTAGCCCTATTTGTTTTACCTCTCTTGAAGGGATTTTTACATCAAGGGAGAATTCGCTTTTATGTTTTTCGTTTCGCTCCTCTCCACGCGCCTGACAGTGGGACGATTGCGTCGATTGATTAATGGGAGGAATTTAATCATAAAATTAGTAACGCTTATACTGTATCAAACAATTCTCTAATAAAAAAACTGGCTTTATTTCAACTATACTTATTTAGCAGAGCAACTGTATTTTCGGACCAAAAAAAGTATTTTGAATTATTTTGAAGAATTATTTTTTACAACAGCTATCCATGAAAACCGCAAATATGAGTACACTGAGAGTATTGCTAATTTATTAAGGTTCTCATTAAATTATTCGTAATCATTTTAAAAACGGGATTTCAGGTCCTTAACGAATAAATTGATAGGTTTCCTGATAAACATTTTCACATTTCGTCATTATATATTATCAAGGCAAATGCAGGTGCATCAACACATTTTTCGATATATTAGGAATTACTAAAAGTTTATCAGGAAACGGTCTGCAATCCCGTTTCTATCCCGAATACCGATAATTTGAAGAGATTCGTAAAAAAATTTTCAACACTAATTTTTCTCCGTGTCCACATGTCGTATGTCGGATATTCTAGTTTTTGTGATTCTAGCATAAATTTTCGTCAAACTTGAATTAATTAAACAACAATTCGTTTGGAATCATTCTCAAAGTAATGGTTACCTATACACTCGTTATGATTCGTCAAAATCAATCAATTATAATGAACACTTTGGCTGTATGAAATGCATATAACAATTTTCGAGCTAACAATTTCTCTCCCCATGTAGTGATATAGTAGTGATGTAGTGATATAAACATCGATAGTGATCGAGATATTGAAAACAGAATTAAAGTTTAACGAATTACTCTATCGAATGAAGGAATTGATGCAGGTATAAATAATATTCATACTGTGAACAAATTTAACATTTAATTCATCTAAGGGGGAGGTAGGTACTGCAAAGTTATTTGAGGAAAGGTAAGTTGGTATTATTCTGAATGGAATAATCAGATGCACCTTCCTAGCCACCTCGATCTATTTAAAGGTGACATCTGCTGCTCCCCACCCCCTACCCTTTCACCACCCCCCATACCACCCCCGACACATCTCCGTCAACAGATGGATCCGCCATTTTTACAGATCCTATCACAATATTACCAATCCCGACGGAAATAAACAGATGCAAACCACCCCTCCACAGACATTCGTTATGCCATGCTACACGCTGCGAAAACAGTTGCAGAATTAGAATTAATACATATTTTACTTCAAATCACATTTCGCTAAAATCCTCCAACTGTGTGAAGTAGATATGTATGTAAAAACGATTAAAAAACAAATCATAATTATTGTAATTTTTACCTACTGAAAAGACAATACGTCTTTTACAAAATCATAAAACAGGTGTGACGCGATTTTTTTAATAAATTTACAGGAAAAAATAAGGTAGGAATACTGACGAAATTATTTTAAATAACTTTGCCATTTTTTGGACAATTGGTGTCATTTTTAAATTTATACACGAAGAAAACTGAGTATTGCTGAGTTGTTAAAAACGGGATAGCTTGCCATTTCTCAAAAAACATTTAGTACATTCATAATATATCAAAACACGTGTTCATGTAACTGCGTTTGTCCAGATAGTACACAATGGCGAAATATTAGAATTTTTATTAACATCGCCTAAACATATTCATGTTTTACTGAGAGTTTACTAGTAAATCTCTCAATTCATTCGTTAAAAGCCTGCAGTCCCGTTGCCAACTGGAATGACGAATAATTTGAAGATTTTTTTAATAAATTAACAATATTTTATTTCAGTAAGTTTAAGTGTTGAGGACGAACATTTAAAAAAAAGCAAGTGCCCGAAAAGGATCTATCGGGTATCATACATCGTCAATATCCGAAAAATGTTTGTTTCTACACATAGTATCTAAAATACTTGATACCTAGTAACGAATTGCTGTAATTATTAAAAGCTGGCATTGGTTAGAAAAATATATCGTTGGATATTTTTTACTCCAAATGTGACCATAGCATTGGTTTGCCTGAAATTCTTCCCCCAGCAAAGCGTAATTTTGTTGATTGCAATCATTGACGTCTTGATTCTCGTATCTATGCTTGCAATGTACATAAACAATTATACGTACTGTGTTCGTACACCTATATAAGTAAGTGGGTATGAAAGTGTAGGGAAACGTGGTCCGTAATCTAGCAATACAAATTATGTATTGGGCTTCTCCCCGTGGAATAAGTTCCTTTCTGAAGCAAAAGCACTAAAAATCAGTTATAATGTAATCGACTACCATAATACGGGCATGTGTCTAGTGTGGTAGTCGAAAAGCATGTAAAAACTGTACACATTAATATTTCATGAATATAAAAAAAAAAAAAAAAAAAAAAAAAAAATGTGTTTAAGAAGAACCTAGCCTCTAAAAACTGACTGCTTGGTTAAAAATAAACAAATATTTAATTTTAAGCGTTGCAGACGATTACTAAAACTCATCAGGCACAAGGTTTTAAGAATTTTTTTATGTGTGCCATGGAAATAAAATAAAAGCATTATAAGCATTCTAATGTTAATATGAATAAATTTGATGAATGTTCCTCGACTTCACCTGTCTACTCTCCTCGAACACGCGAGAGGTAAGAGTTCATAAAGCGCCATCGCAAATAAAAATAGAGCAAAGTGCGTGGGTGGTGAACAAACTCCACCTTGCGAACATTCTGCTCTCCTAATACAAACCAAAGAGACATTCCCTCGGGTGAGGGAGGGGCCATTAATCATCCATCAGACCCTTTTGTCTACTGACACGTCACCCGCCGCCCCCTCCCCCCACCCAATCCACCGCCCCCGCAAGCACCCGACCGGAATCTGCGCAAAGCAAACCTATTTACTTTGTCATACAATTGAATTCTGAATAAAGCTTTCACCCTGCAGATAATGGAAGACATTATCTACCATTGTATCCGAATCGTATCGGGAGTGCAGAAAGGTAGCAGAGGAGATCGCGAACTGAGATGTGATTTATTAAGCAGAGTTGCGGAAATTGCTTATTATTCACGCGGAGTTCACGGATGGTTTAACAGATGAGAAATTCACTATTCATAGAGTTTGACGAAGTCATTTGTGTATGACGGAAAGGGTGATTTAAGTTACACTTTGCAGGACTGACTTGTGTATTGTATTGATTTGAGTTGAAATATGGCATTCAGCTCTCGGTTCAACCTTACTGAGGTGAGTGACTGAAAGATTATAAGATGTAGTTTGGATGTCAGGTGAGTATTTCTGGTTTTCACGCTTAGAGCGTAAATCAGGATACTCGAAAATTATGTGACAAAATGGCCAAGAGCCCTGATGTTTCCTGGTAAGACAAAGGGACATTTAAAGAAGCCTCTGTCCACTTCTTTATATTTTATTTACAATATTACATGTAGGTACGTACACGTACTCTCTTTATAAACAATTAAACGATGGAAAAATAGTATAAAATTCAAAATAGTAATAGGACTACACACGGAAAAAAACTAACTGATATCAAATACTACTAATTAATTCAAAATCTGATCAAATTATTCGTCTTCCTGTCAAAAACGTGACTGACGAATGAATTGATAGATTTTATAAAAAAGTATCAAGAAAAGGACATCTGCATGAACACTTGCTCCGATATATTCTGAATGGACTTATATTTTATTAGGAAATTAATTGCCATCACGTTTTAACAGGATTTCAATAAATCAGCCATACTCATTTTACTTCGTGTAGTGTCTGTCCATTCATCCTAGTGGTACAGTGACACCCTGTAAGGTGACCTCAAATCAAAAGTCTAGCAGTCTAACTTAAGCTTTGGATTGTAATTCCTTTGTTTGCAGGCAGTGGCAAATTTCAAACATCATTATAACCTTGCCTTAAGATTTATTCGATCACTTATTATGCATGTTAGCTAGACAAGTGGGAGACACCCGTATACATATGTGAATTAGCTTAAGTTACAAGTTAGCCGTATTAAGTTTTTACCTACTTACTATTGTATGTAGGACGTTATAGATAAAGTAAATAGCAACTAACATAACGCATTTTAAAATCAATGTTTGTTGTACTCAAATAACATAAAAAGGTTTCAATAATACAACCTTAAAAATCCATTATCTCATTACTCGCTATCATAATTCAATTAATAGCTTCCTACGTTGGAGCCGATACAAAAAGAACGTGGGCAAAAAGCTCCGATGTGGGTATAACATACTCGTATATCGTATCACAACGAGTTCGCTCTGAAGAAAATATTACGCAATGTGTCCCGCTGCTCGTGCGGAGGCCCCGCTGATATTTGATCAAGCTTTATTTATGATATTTTCCCCGAACAAGATGAGGGTGGACGTTGGGAAGATCGAATCAGAATTAAGCTGAGATTCCTGCTTCCATATTATGAGCGTGTACAGATCACTGAACTTGTTAACCATCTTAGAGTGTTGTGGAGGTGTTGGGGTAATCCATTCATACCTAAAATAGATGTGATATAGATGGAAATTAGCTGCAAGGGTGATAAGCACGTTTAATGGCAATTCAGAGTTAGGTTTAAGCAAACGATTTTGGAAATGAGCAATAAAAAGTATTTTTCAGCATTATTCGGAAGGTTATGAATTGTTTTGCTATATTTCTCGAATCGATTTGATACAATCTTTTATGCTTAGTTTGGGATAAAACACAACAATACACTGTTCCATGGGTAAATTTATTTATTTATTTATTTATTTATTTATTGGCTCGCCAACAGAATACATCACATAATTTTAACAGTAATTTACATTTATACATGGTTATAATGATGTTTCTAATTATAGGTGAGCACAACATTCATCTCAATATTATTTGTGTAATAATAATTGGTTAGTTACAGTAATAATAAATTTAATTAAAAGAGTGTATATAAAAACAATGAGGATCGAAATCAATTATTAGGAAGAAACTTACATACTTATTAATATATTATACATATATATGTATACGCATACATGCATACATCTAAATACACATATAAATACACATACATACATATATACACACATACATAGATGCGTACATACACATTTAAATACAAACACACTCATAAGTGTGTACACTGTACGCATATTGTATGCAAACATATATACACATATGCACGCACGAATCATATATAGTGGAGCTAATGCATAAGTAGGTGATTGGTAAAGAAAATGAAATCATCAGGTATAAGTATGTGTAAGTTCTTTCTGAAGGTATTAATTGAGTTTGAAAATATATCTAAATCTAGAAGATTGCAGTATCTATTATACAATCGAGTCATTCTCGATGTTGGTTTGAAAAAACTTGTATTACTACGACAAGTATCTATCCAAAAGGTTTCAGGGTTTCTTGTGGATTTCGGTCTTATATTAAGGTTAATTTGATTAATTAAAGATGAATCATATACATTGTTAATGATTTTAAACAGAGAGATTATATCTGATACGTTTCTTCTTTTGGCGAGTGAGATTTCTTTAAAGTGAGTAAGTCTTTCAGCATAGTTACTGAGATTCCGATGTACTCCAGATTTGTAAGCTAGTATTCTTAAGTATTTTTTTTGAACGGACTCCACTTTCCTGCTATGAATTGCATAATGTGGTGACCAAATCACAGAGCCGTACTCTAAGATGCTTCTTACATATGAGTAGTACAAGATTCTGAAGCTACTGGTGTTCTTAAATGATTTAGTGACTCTGGTGATGAAACCGAGCATTTTATTAGCCTGATTGACAATGTTTTGGTAATGGTTTCTGAAGGTTAGCTTCGAGTCAAGTAAGATTCCCAGATCTCTAATGGAGTCTACTCGTTTTAGGATTTCATCACAGATCGTGTAAGCGAAATCAATTTTACGGACATTTCTCGTGAACGAGATGACATTACATTTGCCAATATTTAATTCCATGTTATTATCTATACACCATTGAGACAATGTGAGGAGGTCTTTTTGCAAAGTTTTGCAGTCTTCTTGTGAATTCACGGGTTGAAAAATTTTTAAGTCATCCGCATATAGTAAACATTTACAAAAAAGTTTTGCCGTTAGATCATTTATGAATATAATAAAGAGTAGTGGTCCTAAATGGGATCCTTGAGGGACACCAGATGTGACAAGTTTGGGAGAGGACTCATAACTATTAACTTGTACATATTGACTCCTGTTAGAGATATAAGATATGATCCATCTCAGGAGGTTGCCATGGAAACCTGTTCTTTTTAGTTTTTGGATCAGAAGAGGATGACTGACTTTATCGAAAGCCTTTCGGAAATCAGTATAGACTGCATCTACTTGTGTTCTTTTGTCAAAATTGGTACATAAAAAATCTACATATTCGATTAAATTTGTGGTAGTGGATCTTTTGCATACGAATCCATGCTGAACAGAACTTAAAATATGTTTAAAATGTGTAAAAATGCTTTTATAGATTAAGGATTCGAAAATTTTCCCAAAACATGAGAGTATACTTATTGGGCGATAATTAGAGATGTCACTTTTATTCCCAGATTTGAAGATAGGAGTGATACGTGCTGTTTTCCAAAGATCAGGAAAAACACCTTCTTTAAGAGATTTACGAAATATAACATGAAGAGGATAAACAAGAGATTTAGCACAGTTTGATATAAATAATGGTGGAATGGCATCTGGACCTGGACCTTTGTTTGAGTTTAGTGATTTCATAGCGTTGAATATTTCAGTCTTTGAAATTTCGACATGACTGAGCTCATAGGTACTTTCTTGAGAATCATAATTTACATGTTGATTTGATACATCATTTGTATTAAAAACAGAGCAGAAGTAATTTGAGAAAAGTTCACTAATTTCATGACCATTGTTTGCTACAGTTTCATTGAAGTGCATTATTTTAGGAATTAAGTGAGTCATACCTTTTGATTTTGCATAAGTCCATAGTGGTTTTGTACTATGATGTAAAGTGTCTTCGATAGAATTAATATAAGATTGGAAGCATTTGTGAATTCCAGTTTTGACCCTTGATCGTAGGATTGTGAAACTATCATAGTCTCTAGGATTCCCAAACTTTTTGAATTTTTTTCTAAGTTTGTCTTTTTCTTTGATTTGATGGATAACAACACTGGAATACCAGATAGGATATTTGTTTTTATTCACTTTTTTTGGTGTGTGTTTCTCTATAATTGGCCAGATGCTATTATATAGGAATTGAAGAGACTCATTGCAATTTAGTGTTACCATTGGGGTCCAGTCGATTAGGGATAATTCATTGGTACAATTAAGATAATCAGTTTTCTTGAAATTGAATAAAGGACGTTCAAGGTTATCATTAAGATTGTGCATTGTATTAATAGTTAGATCCATTTCAATTGGTGGATGGTGCACGTCAATTTTAGAAAGAGCGAGGGCAGGTTGAACATTAAGCGTAAAATCAGAGAGAGCTAGATCAAGTATTCTACCGTTAACATTTTTTGTATAGTTATACTGATGTAAGTTAGAGAAATGTAGAAATTCTAATAACAATGAAGATTTTTGATTAGCAAATGATTCAACATAATTACTATCATTGTTGGCGTTAACTGACCATTCAATGGAAGGGATATTAAAGTCTCCCAGTATTAATGTATGAGAATTGATGTGTGATTTAATACAGATATCTTGGCACTTGTTGATGAAATTAGTAAATGCGTCAGTTGCAATATCTGGTGGAAGATAAGCTATACAAATATTTATAAATTTTTTATTTGATCCGTTTGATTTAATTCTTACCCAAATATGTTCAATATTAGAGGGTTCATCATATATTTGATAGGCTACAATGTTTTTCTTGATAGCTATTAAAACTCCCCCTCCGTCTTTCTTTCTGGATGTTAGTTTTTCTCGGTCTTGTCTGAAAATAGTGTATCGTTTATCCAGTATCTCTGCATCTTGAATTGAGGAATTTAGCCATGTCTCTGTTAAACATATAACATCATAGTTTGAGGAGAGAGTGTTTAAAGAGATTTGATCTAATTTGCTTCTCATCCCTCTTATATTCTGATAATATAAAGACACTTCCATTTTGATTATCAGAGGGATGTAGAAATGTGTATATGTATGCAGAAATTAGATTTTCTCTAACACGTCTTTGCTACTTGCCCATATTGCCGGGGAATTCTCATTTTTTCGAATAAATATTTTCCCATTCCGTACCCAAATGAATTTAATGTTTTTTTCCTTGGCTGCGTGACGTACTGCGGCGTGAAGTTCTTTATTGTTGGGAGTAAGTTGTTCCGATACATATACAGGGGTTTTTCCAGTAATCTCCTCTTAAATAATAAATTTCCAGTAATCTCCTCTTAAATAATAATATTATTTGAAACCGCACAAAAGTATCACTGTTCCAATCGTCTGGAGCCAGTGAGACTATGGCATCCCCAATTGTGGAATGTTGTGAAGCTGATGGTAGTGGGGAGGGAAAGGAGATGGTGAAGAGGAAGGAATGTTGAAGGATCTGGTTAAAAAAACGGCTAAAGCCATTTCAAGCAACGTTTCAATTCTAAATGGCTGTCTTACACTAGGGCGATACTGAAAGTATCTTCAATTTAACCTTAATGTAAAAGTGTTTATCTGAGGTGATCTGACAGGTAAGCATATTTTCTGTATTTATTTGTATATAATTAGAAAGAGCCCAGACCCTAGAAATTCAAATGTTTACAGCTTTTTTACAAAAAACGGAATAATCCAAATTATCTAATTATTATTAATACTTAAGTATAGTCAAGAGAGTTATTTTTTTGAGTTTCGTCATACTTTTCCTGAGCAAAATGCTGGCATAATACTCAACGGCGAGTGTTTTTTTTACTAAAATAATCCCATGCTGTATTATTTAATAACACAATAACAGTAAATATTTATCAAACTCAACATGTTTCAATCTATGTTCAGAAATACTTTATTATTTACACAAAAAACCGAGCTATTTCGGTCTGGATAGTATCTCTGCATGCTTTGTTTATTTTGCTACTCATCCACGAGTCAAAATAGTCTGGTTCAATTGTTTTCATATAAACATACGCTTACCTATCCAACAAATATTTGCTGCACACTCGAATGAAATGGGTAAACAAACTGTTATAGAGTCTTGGAATAGGGAGAAAAACCATTAAACCGGAATGATTTAAAAATCAGTAAAACAAAATATAGACAGAGTCCGACGAAACGCTTGTGAAAATCACACGTCTTCCAAAGCATTTTTCCATATTATCTAATGAACAATAAAAGTTTGAATAGGTTTTTAAATAATATTTCAACTGATATTTGTGAAAAAGTTTGTTAATATACAGTGAAAAAATAAAATTGAAATAACTGTGCACAATTTCAATAAAACAGAAATGTGTTTTGCTATTTTATTTATTTTTTATTTATTTTGAAAAGATACATTGCATTATATGGAAGGAAGCTTTTGACTGTCCAACTTGGAACGTTTCCCGTTTTAGGACAGTCAAATCAACAGGTTTCAAATTAGCATACATGTACACATTTACAATTACACAACAGTAACATTACAAAATACATAATAGTAACACAATTAAATAATATTAACAGTATCTTGTTGAATAATATGACAAGCGAATTGAGTAGGTACGTACACTAATGGCGAATATAAGAAATATAAAACAGGTAAAAGTTTTAATTTGAAAGAAAATAATTATGTAAAAGCGAAGATACAACTAGAGTTGGTGATAAATAATTGTCAGATTACATTTTTAATAATATTTCGGAATCAGTCCTGCCTAGATCTAATAACTATTTTGTTATTTTTGGACCGAAGGATGACAATCCACACAGTTTCAGCTGTGAAGGGATTTTGTTATATATTTTATGACCGAGATATTAGAATAGTTTTTGATATGCGGAACGCGTCTGGGCATTTCGTCATTATATATCTATTATCAAGGCAAACGCAGGTCCATGAACACGAGTTATTGAGAATATACTGAAAGTTTAAACAGGAAACGGCCTGCAATCCCGTTTTAAACTCAATTTTAACATGTCAGCAATACTTATTTTCCTCCGTGTGGGTACGTCCATATATTATTGGTAACCGTGCATTTCAGGACAGTGCAAATTTGACACTCTTAAAAAGAAAGTGTGGAAAAAACTTGGTTACCATGGGTTAGATTTAAGTTGTCATGGAGCCATAATTTGGTTCCGTACAACGTTGTGGGATAAAAAAATATAAGTGGGATATCTTTTTATAGTTATATTATTATTAAGTAGGTTACAAAATGACCTGTTTACTAGTAATGACAGTTCAAAAAAATGCATTTATTCATGACTTTCAAAAATCTCTTTGAAGTATGTGATGTGAGCTAGCAATTGAATTAATAGAATTTAAGTTGTCTTTGTTTGTAAGAGAGTCTGTTTGGATACTGGGTTCGTATTTCAACAACAACTTTTACTATTAATTGCGACATTGTTCAACAGGAAATAATATACAATGATCTCCTTGAAAGCCTTCTAAGGTAATACAGATATAGAAGGTAGTGAGATACAAGTACAAGCGAGTGTGCCCATGCTCAGGACCTATCCACGTCTCCTCAAAGATGGCGACCGGAAGACGCCTCATTCCGTATTCCTCGTCCGGCGTCACACAGCGTCGCGGCGCGCGTGGTTCGTGTCCAAGATTGGTTTGTGTCTCGGATTAGGGACATTCTCCCTTCGAAGGAAAAGAAATGAAAATCCCTCTGTGGGGCGCTGTCAAAGTTTCTCTTCAGCTACCACTTGGTATTCTCAGAGCGCGAGGGGCTTCAGCCCGTTCTTGAAAGTTTTGCTAAATAATATGGGCGTGCGCGGGAAACAAAGGAGTGCCGGGCTCGTTATGTAATCGGAAGCGATGTTAATCCCCAATATCGATATTGCATTAAAAAAACCAAGTAAAGTCGCGCCATTGTTTGCGTCTTACCATACCATCAACGAAAACTACAAATTTCAAACCTTTCAAGCCATGAGAACTTGTGTAAATTTCACATGAAGCATTACCGGGTTACAAACAACCTGACAATTTTTTTAATTCCTCTCACGGATAAAAACTAGAATAGCTTATTTACTAACAATCTGTTCAAATGATTATTGAACAAGTTAAAAACGGGATTGCAGGTCTTTAACGAATGCATTAGTAGATTCCTGATGAAAACGATGTAAAATACGAATATATTATCATGATCAGTGATTATATATTATCAATGCAAATGCAGGTGCATGAACACGAGTTCCGCTATATAAGAAATTTCCCGCTTTTAACCGAATTACCAATAATTTTAAGAGATTCTTAATAAATTAGCAATACCTACTTGTTTTTCTCCGTGCACTTCCATCTAAACCCTGGACCCTAGTCTTGCAGGGGCTTTGATCTACCACTGAGCTAATTCAAACATGTCAATTATACTTCGACTAAAAACTATTACCATTATCTTAATTTTCTTAACACATGTTTTTGGGCTGCTATCTTTGTACGTAATTGCGAGATCCTACCCTAATTGCAATCTACACAGTATCTTGGATAAATATATCAATATTTATTTTTAATATGTGACTTTGCTACAAGTCTAGGAAGAATTTTCAATATTTTTATAGTGGCATAGCTAATTGAGTAAAACCTCAAATTGTAATATTTATTCATTGAGAGTATAAAAATTACACTTAGAATTTTTACTCAATAAGTTATGCCACAATAAAAATGTGAAATAAAGAATGATTATAAGTAGAAAACGTTGCGTGAGCAATGACGGAGGAGTTCGCCAACAGACGATTAAATCCGTGACGCTTCGGTGGGAACCCGACGCACCAAAGCTTTGAACTCAGCTACAGACAAGACAAAGTATTATTTACTTCCATATATAAATGTAATTACCTTAGTGACAAAGGCAGGACTTTTTAAATCTATTAACGTACCATTGTATAAGTCAATAAAGTTAAACATCAACAGTTTATAGGTATGTGACTCTCTAAGTAAAAATAATCATTTGTACTGGGGTTTCCTGGAAGAACTGGACTGACAGACTTAACTTCCACTATACAATGTGGGTTCGAATTAAAATAATCAATTCTCAGAAGTTGCGAGCGCTCAGCGATCCAGAGATGCCTGTTTGTACTAACAAGAGATGCACTATTTATTTTTATCCGGTTTTAATAGAATTAACAGATTAGTTTAACGTTGTTAGGAATGACAGGAATCATCTTGTGACTTGAGATACCAATCATTCATCAAATGGATTTTAGTATCTTGAAGAATTGCTGAGACGTAGGTACCTACATGCACCTTTTAGAAATAAGACAACTTAGTTTATTTGGGGAAACTGTGGTGAACATCCAAATTCAAACCATTGTTGAGACGCAAGCGCATGTTTTTTCATTGTAAAAAATCTCATCTCTTCAAAGTGCTAGGACCATAATTCGATTTCTCGGAACCTCGTCTATTATGAAAAAGATACGCACGATTTTTGTCTCTGATAGGCGTTATTCCCGTGTAAAAAGAATCGCGTTAAATTAAAACTCATTCTACAACTGAAACTATGAAGATTAGACATTTTGTGAAGAATAATTCAGACAAGCTATATTATGGGTATCTACCCCTTGTAAAATATTTTCAAAGTATATAATTTTAATTGTCTTTTTCAAAATTGAAATTATAATATCCCGTGATTGTTCGCGGGTCAGAATGAAACCTGAAAATAAGATGAAATGTTTTGAATTCCTTCTATTTCCTTTATAATAGGAATTTCTTATTTTGTGAAATAATCCTATCATCTTAGTTTATTTTATTGTTTTTATTATAATCATGCGTAAACTGTATTACTACTAACTGTCTTTAATTGTTTTTATAACATTTTGTAATTCCTTATAATGTTCATTCTTTGTCATTTAAAAATATATTGTATAGGTGCAAATATTGAATCAACGACTAGAATTAATGGAACATTATTGGTCTAATATTGTAAATAATTGCTGTTTATGCTAAATATATAAATAACTGTTTCCTAAATAAAAAAATAGTCGGAAAATGTTAATTGTGTAATGATTTTATTTATTTTACGCCTATTAAGGCTTTTACATACATAGGTATATAACAATGTTTATGAAATTATACTCGTAAATAGTTCAGGAAATGACTGTTTAAAACACTTGTAAAAAATTATAAATAAATAAAAAAAATGTTGAATTTGATCCACATAATATGTAGGTACAAAATATTAAAATAAAAAAATCCAAAATAATTCTTTTCTGATGGAGCACTTGCAGGACTTGAGGAATTTTCTCTGAATAGCAGAGAATCGAACATGTGACGCCTTTTAATTTACGCAGAATGCTGGGTGATACTCGACGCTTTGGACCGTTCGATCAACTAATCGATTTGTACGGTTATTATCTATCAAAGACATTAATTATTTATAAGTAATATTATCCATTAGAACTAAAACACTCTAGGCCTGATGGATATAAACCACAGATCAAAGAAAAAAACTAGAAGTGCCCTTATAAAAATTTGAATGGAAATTAATTTCGATTTAGCACGCGCCCTGTCTCACTTAGTCCGTCGTCCCACGGATCAGTAAACGAACGCCATAAACCGAATGTTGCAAGACCCTGCGCAAAAAAATAAGCTGGTTATAGTAAGGTGACGGTCTGCAGCGCAGTTCAGTGTGGAACTTTTTTGCGCAGGTTCTTACAGCACTTGGTTTATGTCGATAACTTACCTACCCGTGGGACGACGAGCTTTCACTCGCCTGATCTCATAGATCTCCATTCCATTTAAATTTCGCACGGAGAAAAATGAATATTGCTTATTTATTAAGAATGTATTCAAATTATTGGTAATCCGGTTAAAAACGGGATTTCAGGCCCTTAACGAATGAATTAATAGGTTTCCTGCTAAAAACGATGTCGGAACACGTGTTCATAAAAATTAAATATTTTCGCATTTCATCATTACATATTATTACGGCAGGTGCATGAACGCGAGTTCCGATATATTATGAATTTACTAAAAAGTTTATCAGGAAATGGCATGCAATCCCGTTTTTAACAGGATCACTATTATTTTAAAGAAATACTTAATAAATTAGATATAATCATTATTCTCTCGTGCGTAATCATGGAGAAACACGGGTTTGTATTTGATATAAGGCCCGAATATTGGGATCACGAAAAACTTTTAATTTCAAAGGCATTTCTCGTGTTCTTCTTTATTCTATGATATAAACAATATAATTTAGCCCACGTAATGGCTTGAATAAGTTATTAAACATTTCAACGCGTAAATGACTTCACTCTTATTTAGCATTCATCAAATAAAAAGTTAATATGAATAATTTTACTCCGATACTGTTATAAATGGACAGCGGTATCAACAGAACGGCGATGTACTCGTTAACACTGTTGAGAATGTGTACTCTATACATATGCAGTGGATGCATACATTATTAGATTTAATTCAAAGATATATCAAATTGTTCGCTTGAGATTAATCAGGAGAGAGTCATAACAATACTCATACGGGAAAAGTGGGCGAGATGTTGCTGTAAACATAGTCTCAAAATATGTACAATGTACAAACCATTTTTTTTATTGAGGTATTCTTATCAAACATATTATTTTTGGTTGTGTGTCTATCTGTCTGTGTAACTCTGTTTCAATTAACTCGGACTTGCTTTGAACTTAATTGTCATTTTCGATATTGAAACTCATTGTGAGAAGAATTTCAGACAGGCGATAAAGTACCACGATAAGGTACTTTATCGCTTGTAATGTAATACTTTTTTTTACAGGAAAATTATTTTAATTTCTTATTCATTATTTGACATTTGAATATCTTTTATTAAATTTATTAGGGTTAAACTCGACAATTAAGGTCATATTTCGTGATTTATAATGATAATATTCACTATAAATCAACAAGCTTTATTAATAAAACCTCAATTTAAGAATGTTTTACCGATTTGCTTTGATAATACCTATGTCATGACGAAACAAATAATTTTCTTTGAAATTCGAAAATATTTGTATTTTCATGAACACGTGTTCCGACATCCGTATTAACGGAATTTGAAGAGTTTCTCAATAAATTAGTAATAGTCATTTTTTTACGCGTGTGCCTATTCCATTTTCAAAAAAACATTATTTACTAACTAATTACATTAAACAAACTAGTTAGATTAGTCAGATGATGTAGTACTGATAGAAGAAAATCATTGTGATCTACAAAATAGCCTGGAAAGGTGGAGAAAGATCCTGGAGGATAATGGACTAAAAATTAGCAGGAAAAAGACGGAATATTTGTATTTACCATTTGAAGACCCAAATGCTGTAACTCCTTCGATGCAATTGGATGGAGTAACATTAGCCAACTGTGACTCATTTAAGTATCTGGGCATCCACAGAGACGGAGGATGTGCAGCGGATGTCAACCATAGGATAGGAGTGGGATGGATGAAATTTAGATCCGTAACAGGAATTTTGTGCGACACGAAAATGCCAATAAAACTTAAAGGAAAGACATACCAGACTATTGTTAGACCCGCGATAATGTATGGCTCCGAATGCTGGACTATGTACAACTCCTACTCTAGGCAACTCGAATCAGCAGAAATGCGAATGCTTAGATGGACGGCAGGAGTATCATTAAAAGATAAAATTAAAAGCTCACGCATTCGTGGTAGCCTGGGTGTCACTGACATAAACAGTAAGCTAGAGGAACGACAGTTAAGATGGTATGGGCACATAAGACGGAGACCACCAGACCACACAGTGAAGCAGGCAATGTCTATAGAGCTTCAAAGACAGCCATCCAGAGGTAGACCAAAGAACTCCTGGATGACCCAATGCTCCAAAATCCTACAAAGAAACGGCCTAGATGAAAGCGACACTCAGAACCGAAGAAGCTATAACCTGAGAACGAGAAGAGCCGACCCCAACAGCCCACCTAGGCAATGAGTTGGGATAGTGCTAGGAAGAAGAAGAAGAAGAAACTAGTTAGATTTGCAAGGTAAATGGTTACAAGTATTACATAATAAAGAAGATTTACAATATTTAACGGCTTTACCCGATATTCAGCAAGTGCTTTTAATATTGAACAATTTAAAAGTACCTACTTTTAAACAACATTTTTTTTCTTAATTTTTACATTGGCGTAGCCTATAAGAACATTTAAGATATTAGCATTCAACAATTTAGTTAGTTTTTTATTTTTCAAACTAGACAGTTTTGCCTTAAGGTTTTGGTTAAACAAATATATTTTCCAATATTGTTTATCGTATAAATAAGCACGAAAGTCTCAACATTATTTTTGAAACAAAAATAAAGTTTTCCATTTACTTACTTAAAAAAATCCCACGCCTAAATAAATGAATGTAAGATTACAGAGTAGGCCGTTGTTGAAGTATCCTTTTTTGGATTGAAAAGAAAAAAAACACAAAACAAACAACATTAATTCTTTGTCGATTAATCCGGACAACTTTATCAATAACGTTGAAACGTATTAATGATTTTGAATGATGAAGAGATAGCCGAAGTTATATTCTCCATTTCACATTCAGTGTTGGCTCAAGAGAAACACGTCTCAATTCGGCCAGAACGGGCGATGATTGATTTGGATGATTATTGGGAATTATGGACACATTAATTAACTGTTAAATCAAAAGAACGTTGCCGATATCGATGGGAATGGTGTAAAATAGTTGTATAATGTATAAATAATTTGATGTTTCATGTGTTACGAAACAATTTAACTAATTGCAGCGTTAAAAAGGTGCAAAATCATTAATAAACCATTTCGAGGGGAGTTCATAAGTGATAATGTTACTGACTATGCAATAATCACTTCATTTCGACGTTTGGACAGGCAAAAAATAGTCACTCAAATCTCTATTGGCACCCACTTATTGATCCGTTAGGATTCATAAAACTTCTTAAAAAAAGTTTTTTTTTTATCAAATAAGCATTTCACACGTTTCCTGGAGGGGTGCACGATGACAATTTACTGACATAAAATAATATTTATTTAATACTGTAAAATTATTCATTTTTCTGTTACAAACGGGACTGTAGGCCTCTAACGAATGTATTGACAGAGTTCCTAACAAATTATCAGTTGCAAGCGGATGTTTTATGCGGATGGATGAAGACGTGTTCATACAAATACTGATATTGTCGCGTTTCGTTATCATATTTATTGGGCAAAGTATACGTGTTCTTGATATATTCTGAAAGGCTAATATTTTATCAGGAAATTGGCATGCTATCACTTTTGTAACAGTATCATTTTTCTCCGTATAGGCAGAGAGGACTAACCGGCACATAACTCTACCTTATACAGGCATTTTGTTACATTTAGTTACATTTATACAGCTCTGTTAATCAGACTATTGACATGACCCGACTCAAGTATTTAATTAACTTGATCGTGCCATGTCCTTGGGCTAGGGCATTCCTATTTTTTTTTAAATATAATAACGCTCTAACTAGGCTTTTAAACGAAGATCAATAAGAAAATTTTAAAACAACGGAATAAATAAATATATTTAAAAAGGGTTATTATCACGCTAACTTTATGCGGGTAATAAAAAATGAAAAAAAAAATAAGAAAAGCTATTTTGATTAATTAGGCATACTATGCCTAAATAATGATTACCTACTCGTTATATACATGCATTAAAAAGTTTCAACTAAATTGGCTTTGAATGTGTCTAAATTTAGTGACAATTAACATCCAAAACAGAATTGAATACGAAGTTATTGTTGTGTAATAATACTATCTTACATATACTTGGGTGCAAATATTATCCCGATATATTTTTTTTGTAATAAAAACTTGCTTCCTAGTTGCTTCTCCATAGCACATTAATGTTTGTGTCGCCAGCTTTTGAATATTTGTAAAATTACAAAAAATGTTCGTAATAGACCATTTATTGCAATTGCAAACGTTACTTTACAAAACTGTTCTCTCACAAAAAAATCTTTGTAATTTTTATCCTTACAGTATATTGTTGATACACATAAAAAATATTACTAGTTTACTAAGAATCTCTTCAAATTATTTGTATTCCTATTAAACTATGGGATTGTAGGATATTAACGAATGAATTGATACCTATCCCCGTGAACTTTAAGTAAAATACCAATGTTTTGTCACGATGTCCGAACACGTGATCATAAAATATTTTTGCATTTCGTTATGATATAATATTATTAAGACAAACGCAGGTCGATGTACACGTTTTCTTATATTATTATGAATATACTTACACTTTATCAGGAAGCGGCTTGCAAGTCCTGTTTTTAAAAGGATTACCAACAATTTGAAGACATTTTTAATAAATAATCATTTCTCATTTTCCTCCGTGTATTGTGTTGTATTACATACATATTCAGTAAGCACTTTGTGTCTGTTCATTTGATGGGAAAAAATTATATTTTGAAATCCTATGGAAGACTCGCAATTTTATTGTTGGAAAGTGCAAATAGAATAAAAAACAGTCATAATTTATTGATACCCATTGATTATTGATGCTGTTTAGGAAATTATTTATTTATTTCATAGAGGGATTACGTAGGTACCAGGCAAAATAAAACATGATAGAAAATCGAATCATTCATAAGCTTTGTGGAGTTGTTTATTTTCCGGAGGTTCATTAATCATTTCAATGATAAAACCGTAAAAGGTGTGTGAATTCTAAAACGATTATCAAAATTAGTGGAAAACGAGCATAGAGTAATAATGATGGATGATTTTACGAAAAAACGAAAATTAATTAAGTTATCAGTTTTAGCCATGTGATATTCAAACGGTTACTTGGAAATAGAATGGTTTCGTAGAAAGACTTAATCATAATGAAAACAAATTGATCATAATGATTTAAAATATTAAATCATTGATCAAATTACTAGCAATAACTGGTTGAGGGGATATGTTTACGAATATTTACATAAATACATACATAGCATTATTGTCTTTCCATGCATAATAGGAATTTAACCTTTTAAACACACCGCTTCTGCAAATAAAAGACCGTTGGCGTGTGCGCAATACAAATGATATTAATTATTTTTTATAATCATTAGATATAATTTTTTTAAATAATTTTAAAGCATTATTGTCAATAATTCTTTATATTAACATAATATATATTATTGTGTTATTTACAATGTCGCGGATTGTGAAAAGTTTCAGGATGTTTTACGGGTATAATTAGCAGTTGATCGACGCATGTTTTGGATTTATTTGTAAGTAGGTACCTAATAAATTTTCAACGCATTTAATATATTCACTATAAAGTTATGCAACAACAGTAGATGTATAATTTTTTCTAGACGGTCATTTAAGTAATGAAGAGTTCCCAAACGTTTATAAACATTCTTTGAATTTTAGTTAAAAAAATATTTTTCTACAATATCCATAATAAAAAAGCTACGGATTCTTATATTTTAGGTTAACGCCACTATGCAGCTTTTAACCAGCTTTGCTCGATTTTTAACTCATTTTTCGATGTTTTTTTCTTATTGAACCAATAAAAAATATGGCACAAAACTTTATGGTGTAATTTCAAAGCTATTTCAATCGTTATTTTATTGCATAAATCAATTCAAGGAGGAAATGACAGAGGTAGAAAAAAATATCTGTGTTAATCTATAAATTATAGACGTAATACGCAGTGTAAACTTCGTGACACCAGAACACACTATTAAATAATCAGAGTAGATATACATTACAACAATAATACTAGAAAATCATATAGTAGCCAGGTACCTTATTGGTACCAACATGGCACAATTCTACATTAACAAAAAAAAATTTTTTTGATAAAAATCTTAAAAACCAAAAATAAATATATTGATATCAGTTTTGTGACTTACCATTGAAGCCTTTGGCAGGACAGAAGAACCTACCTTTACTGGGAGCCGCCGTCGGTAAGTGTTGGATATGGGAGGCTCTTCAAACTCTGGACTCAGGACGCAGGAGAAGCAAGAAAACATAATAATCATTTGCAGCTAAATAAACGAAAAAAAACACTTTATTCATATCAATTTTCAGGTACCTACCTACCTTTAAAATTTAACCTTTTGATGATTTTTTCGATGAGCTTTGATAAAAATATACGTTTTTTTTCCCACACTCATAAAGAGTGGGTGAAATCTATCATAATATTCGTAATTTTCTGTGTAGTAAATTTCAACTCAAAACCAATTTTTTTGAATAATAATAACATGTTCATGTATTGAATTGTTCGTTTTTCATGAATCGTTATTACCAACTAGCGCCATCTATGAACGATAATTGTTTCAGATTGTCAAAGTAACCTATAAACATAATAATTATAGTCGAATTAGCATATTAGTTAATTTACCTGCTAATGATTCAAGTGAAAAATTTTCTGAATGAACATTTTTGACAATTTATAATAACTTTTGAAATACTTATTTGGTATAAACAGTACCTATAGGTACATAATAAAAAAAACAATTTTTGCTAAAATTCAGGTGTCTTGTAAACCAACAAAACATAGATTTTTAGTGTCAATCTGTGACTGATTTTTAATTTATTGTAAATTAATATATCTGCATATTATTAAATAATCAACTCGGAAAAGAGATTTTTTTTAATGATTTGAGTATTTAAATGTTTATAATTATTATTATATAGTATACTCTTGATTCGTGACTTCGATATTTTTGGAGTAAAAAAACATTACCCACGAGAAAAACCATTTCAGAAAATATGAATTTCAGGTTGTTTCTTATAGTTTAACATACTTACGAATGCCTACTTATTTGGTTATAATTTGAGATTTTCACTGCCAAAAGCATTATAGTGATTTGTTTTTGGGGTATTATGCCGTGTTTCGCTACCTCCTTCTTTAGCCAAAGTTTTGGACAACATTACACATCTGCCCGGATGATGGACACTGTAATGCTGTCCGAAACGTTGGTTAAAGAAGGAGGTAGTGCAACACGGCATAATACCCCAAAAACTAATCACTATAAGGCCTACTTTTTTCTATTTGTGGCTAGTTGACACAAATAACACAATTATTTCCTTATTTATTGTTATTAAGTTTAATTTGTAGAACTCCATTTTATTTTTATTTTTTTATATATACAATAATATTATTATTGGGTTTATAAAAACAGTTTATTTTTAAACAAGTTCTGCTGTGTAATTATTATTACGCGTGACAGCTGTTTCGCCCTCTAAAGGCATTATCAAACTGTGGGTAGCCCACTTACAGACGATACATTTATATTATTTCTAGGTAGGTATTTTAATTTCAATTACTGATTTCTTAATTGATTTCTGTGTAAAAATGTTAGAAATTATTGATGGTTATTACCCTAGTAAAGTTTCCCCAATTAGTGTAATGTTTAAATTTGACTGAATGTCTTAATGTTAGTTATTCCCAAACGATGACTCATAGGGTTATTTTAATAGTATAATTAAGTACTTTAATGTGCACTCGTATTTGCAATAGGTTTGAAGATATCTAGTAGGGGTGAACGAATTATATTGGTTTGTTCATTAATTAGAATAACTTTCGGATTATTAGAATTTTTGTTAATTTCTAACTGCTCTAAAAGATTCAGTTTACGGCCTTTATTTTGTACGTGTAACGGAGTTGGTTTATTATTATCATTAAGTGAGTGATTTTCATCTAGGAGATGTTTGGCAAATTGAGATTGTATTTTATTATTATTTTTAAAAGATCTTATATGTTCTTTGAACCTAGTGTTAAAGGACCGGCCCGTTTGTCCAACATAAACAGCGTTGCATTCATCACACTGGAGTTTATAAATGCCACTATTTTGTAATTTGAGTACCTTACTTTTTGAGTTTTTAAGAGATGATCCTAAGTTGTTATTTGTGCGGAAGGCAATATCTAAGCCACATTTTTTGAGGACTTTGGCAATTTTATTAGATGTCTGTCCGATGAATTCTAAACACCCGAATTTATTATTCGTCTTATTATTAGTCGCTGGGTAAATTGATTTAAGGTTATTTTTGTGTTTATTATTATTAATTATTTTTTCGATGTCTCTACCCTTGAAGCCATTATTTTTAGCAATAGTTAGGATTGTATTTTTTTCCTTCTCGTATGCTTTCTTGTCGAGTGGGATGTTAGTAAGCCTATGTACCATTGAGTGGTAGGCAGATAATTTATGTGACCATGGATGTAAAGATTTATAATTAATGGTCGTATCTGTAAACGTAGGCTTACGGAAAATTTCGAACGTATTCTAATTAATTAATTCAAAGTTAAAAAAAAAGTTATTCTAATTAATGAACAAACCAATATAATTCGTTCACCCCTACTAGATATCTTCAAACCTATTGCAAATACGAGTGCACATTAAAGTACTTAATTATACTATTAAAATAACCCTATGAGTCATCGTTTGGGAATAACTAACATTAAGACATTCAGTCAAATTTAAACATTACACTAATTGGGGAAACTTTACTAGGGTAATAACCATCAATAATTTCTAACATTTTTACACAGAAATCAATTAAGAAATCAGTAATTGAAATTAAAATACCTACCTAGAAATAATATAAATGTATCGTCTGTAAGTGGGCTACCCACAGTTTGATAATGCCTTTAGAGGGCGAAACAGCTGTCACGCGTAATAATAATTACACAGCAGAACTTGTTTAAAAATAAACTGTTTTTATAAACCCAATAATAATATTATTGTATATATAAAAAAAAAAAAAAAAAAAAAAAAAAAAAAAAAAAAAAAAAAAAAAAAAAAAAAAAAAAACAATTATTTCCTTCCACTGCAGTAATAAAACCAAAAAATGGTATTATTTCATACGATCTGCTACGTACAGTCAAAGTATCAAGTGCTTTGCGTGTATTAGTGCATCCTTCATATACATACAGTGTTGTTGGCTGCATCGGTGTGGGTGCACTAGACACGCCATGATCAGGTATAGATCACTTCGCTTCAAGACATCATCGGGTTTTACAGCTGACTCCATTTGGCGCGGGCAAGAGGCGTGGGAAAGAATGAGAAAGTTGTAGGTCAGGGAATCACCTCCTCAAATTAGTTGTTTTGTACACCGGGAGCAGTGGGTTTCTGACGACTGACGTTTTAAAGTTATTTTATTTTAATTTCGTGTTATTTTATACATCAATGTTTTCAATATTTTTAAATGTTGGGTAAAGGTGGTATGTTTCGTTTTAGTTTACAAAAGTTAAATAGTTTTAATTGAAATAATCGGTAAATAAATCTGAGAGCAAATTTTTTCAATCGTCATATATTATTTGAATAGCTATTTTAGTTTTCAAAGTAGGGAAAGACGTATGCTTGATAAAAAAAATTAGGCCCAACTGCTCGAAGAAAAATAAGTTCTATTTATTTATTAAACTCAGGTTATAAACGGGATTGAAGGCCGTTCCCTGTTAAACTTTTAGTACATTCTTGATGTATCAAAACACGCGTGCATTCACCTGCATTTTTCCTGATAATATAATGTCTTTAACTGAAAGTTTAGTAGGAAACCAATCAATACATTCGTTAAAGGCCTGTAATTCCGTTTCTAACCGGATTATTAATAATTTTAACAGATTCTTAATAAATAAATAATGTTTTATATCAGAAAGTTGTTGTCTCCGTGTTGAAGTGGCATGTATCGTGTAGTGAATTTTTATACGTATAGAATTTTGCCTAGTGACTGAACAAGTTTATTTGTTTAGGTATGCATCTGTAATGGAACAGTTTTGACATTTTGTGTCAAACGGTTTTATTGAAAAATACAGAAATAAAATGGCATACACCTACCTTACGTGTGAAGCTCATAGGTGCCATCCCTACCCTTTGTTTTGGAAAAATGTAAATTCAAAATAAATTTATCGCTGGCTACAATCATATCTAGGCCTTGACCCAGGTATTAACGTGACCTTATTCTAACAACCTTATTGCCTACAATACAGGTAAACACAACACCGAGAATATTAGAGTAGGTCAGTACTAATTCCAAATTCATATTTCTACGTTAGTCACATACATACTATTTAAGTATTGTATTTCAGAGAAGGGCATTTTCCTATAAGTTTCCTCATTCTTTTCGTCCTTACCATGAGTGACTTTTTATATACAGATATTTACTCACCTTATCAGTTAGATAGCAAGTATTTTCATTGGTTAGATACTTCTCGCAAATAAAAATGTTGGCAACAAAATTATCTTGGAGATTAGGCTTGTGATATATTGATGTTGCTATTTATTGTAAAGTAAAATTTACGTAAGTACTAGCCTAACCGAGCAACGAATTTCGCACATTTTATTTGAATAAAATTATCTGGTGTCTAACTTCTAGGTACCAGGTACTAGATCAGACAGAAAAATTCTTTTGCTAACCATTTTCGCTGCCTAATAAATATCGTACAGAAGATTTTCTGCTTTAATCAACATTCTTTCTCATGGAAATAAACCACAATAGGGTTTTTTCATTGTTTTTTTACTCTTGAAAAAAAGGAAGGTAGGTATATATTTTTTTTATTTTTATGTTGTCGAATAAGTTTACTATAACGATTTAAAATGTGCAATTTTTGATTTGCTGCCAAAACGACATGTTTTTTATTCGTGAATTCAGCGGCTTTGGCGTCACGCCGGGCAAAGTTGGTGATGGCCGTCTTACCACCCAGTGTCGTTTTCTATGTCATAATTATGTTGTAGCCAGTTGGAACTGTTTCGCAATGTGTTTTTTTTTCAAATCAATAATGATGAATGAAAATATTAAAAATATACATTTTGAGAAATGATCAGAATCAGAAAAATAAACTTTAAATTTTCCGCACATATTTTCAATAGTATTCCTAGTTTGTGAAAATACCCTCATATTGCATTATTGTTTTGAGTATTTTTACCACATTTCCCTTACGTAATAATAACATTAGAACTATTATTAAAAAATACATAAATTAAAATAGTCCCACACGCGATACGGCTTGCTTCGACTGCACCATGCACATTACCAGGGGCGGCGGGACGGGGGCCCGGCGGGGGGCGACGCCCATTGGCCGTGGAGCCCGGGGCGGGGCGAGGGGGCGGGGCCCCCGGGCGCCGGCCCTAATCGCGATGGCCCCCGTAAACCCAGTACCATTTGCTATATTTTGTTTTTTTTTATGTTTTATGATGGACAAAATAACGAGATAGTAAAATAATTTTTATGTAAAGAAACTTTTTTTTTCTTTATACAAATAAATAACTTTTTCGGATTAAATAGAAACCGAGTCAAATTTTTATGAATAATTTTATTGAAACACTATTAAGTAAAAATAGGTAGGTAAGTACCTACTGTTAACTACCACTGTTAGGTTGCGACTCTAGATTATTTTTCACTTCTATCCCCCTGACTAATAAAGGTGTTTTAAATTTTACACAACTGACAAAAAAAAATTAATGCGGGGGTAAATAGTTTAGCATATATTGGTATAGCAATAGTTTATCAGTTTTGTAAAATTAAAAACATGTTTATTAGTAATGCCATAATTTATTTCTAATTATTAATATTTGAAAAGCTATCTATAAATTTTTTTTTTTATTACTTGAATGTTGAAATTTTTTTTTATCACCAACGTTGGTAAGTTCCCACCTCCCCTTACTTAATAATATATTATTGAATAAACATTTAAAAAAACACAAACACAAAAAAACGAGGATTAAAATTGCTTTTATAACTGGAAAAGAAAAAGAAAAAAAAACTGTGTACAGAAGATTTTGTGGGAATTGAACCCTGGAAGTCTGGGAGCAGAGCAAATGCACCTACTTCCATTAAAGTGAACTGTTTTTGGAACAACCAACCTACCTACAAAGCAAAAGAATGTAATTTCATTACTCCTTGAACCAATTTTGGCGTTCGTTAAAACTGAAAACATTCATGAATATTTGTAAAAATTGCTTGTTAAATCGTCTGCTTTAAATAATTCAAAACCAAAAATCTTTAACGAATGAACATGCATAATTTAGCTGCCTTCCTTCCTCATAAGTATAAAACAAAATATCGATTGTTTTAAAATTCAACGAAGCGTTACCTCAACATCGAATTAATTCCATTTTCAAACGGTCATAAATCAAAATTCAAAAAAAGAACAAAACGTTCGACACAGAGAAGGGAACACAAAAAATTAAAACTAGGTACCTACCTCGCTATCGACTTGGTATATTTTTGCAATTCGCATTGAACTTTGGGGCAGACAGAGAGGGACGCAGATAGGAGGCTATGAATTCATGATGTATGGAAGTGTTAATGGTGTGAAAGAGAGGCAGCGATGGGAAGATTATTGATTTATTACTGCGAGCTTTCGTTTTTCGCGACTGTCCGGACTGTTGGCATAGAATCCACATGGCTTCTTCGCTTTGCTTTGGCTTAAACCACATTTTTAAAACGTAAAAACATGTTTATGGCACTAAAGAAATTTCGATACAAAAATTACTGAATAATAAATAGGTACTGATATTAAATAATTGCTGGCAAGGTTTAACGGTTATGGAAAATCTGCAAAAATCTTAGATCCTTAATCACTATAATTAAAAAAATATTATACCACATGAAAAACTACCATAAAAATAACAAAAATTTCTATTGAAAATGTATTTTTCTTGAATTTGGAACGCTAATTTATTAATTTGGCATATTTCGTAGAAAAATGCAGCTGCTTAAACATGTCATCCGATATATTCTGAATGTACCTATTAATATTTTACTAGGAAATTGCCTGCCATTACATTTTTCACAGGATTTTATTAAATCAGCTATAGTCATTTTTTATGTAGACATGTCAAAGAACATACCGTGAAAATTGCAAACTCTAAGTACCTACCCAGGTATCTACATTTATATAATCTTCAATATCTTCAATAGTAAAGATTTGATTAGATTTTCCAGAAAGTAATAATTCAATCCAACTATTTATTTTCAAGATAAATTCATAATTAAAAAGCAATTTAAATCAAACAGGTTAAGAAGGCTTTTGCTGTTTTTTTTTTATAATTTTGTAAAATATTGTTGTAAATATTCTACGTACATTAAGTTGGGTAGTAATTTTGACACTCTCTTCTTGCAAACACCTGCCGTGTATTTTAATAAGTGTTCGGCTAATAGAAACGTTCCAGGATATGCCCCTAGGAAATGGAAGGGATTTTATCAAAGGGCGAAGGCTGTGTTATTATATTACACTATGCGGGAGTTATTACAGGCACCGGAGAGTAAAGGCCTTGGGCGCTGAATATTATTGCAAGTATTAAAATTATAAGGTGATGCCATCGTCAAACTTAACCCGGAGAGTGCTGAGGTAAGTTAATGGAGAAATTTTAAAATATTGTCAAGTTTTATTGAAAAATACATTGTAAAAAATCATAAGTCAGTCTGTATCTAGGTACCTACCTAATGCTATAAATTTGTGATGATTTAGAAGGTGTTAAAAAAATTGAGGTTAAAAAAGTTTTTTGTCAAAAAATATAAAAACTATTGTTTTGAGCCAGTAAAGCTGTGATGGAAGGAAATTGAGAAAAGGAAGGAGAACGGGGAAGATGATAGTTGGTAAGTTGACATGTTGTAAAGAAATACAATCAAAAATATGTTTTCTGTCTTTGGGCAATGAGTCACATTTTTGAGCGAATAACTAATGTCTTAATGATTTTTAAGGGAATTCGTTCAAAAGCAAATGTCATGTAAGAGAAAACAGGAAAACTTGGAGATAGCAATTACTGTAATGTTCAATCTTATAAGGAAGTGATACAATTACTGTGATGTTCAATCTTATAAGGAAGTAATACAATTACTGTAGTGTTCAATCTTATAAGGAAGTAATACAATTACTGTAGTGTTCAATCTTATAAGGAAGTGATACAATTTTTTGTAATCTAAAATAGGGTTCCACGATAACTCAACACAGTGACAATTCAACACACTTTTAAAAAGAGATATAAAGTCATTAGATACAAAAAAATATTTTTTTAACCTTACCTAACCTAACCTACTTAACCCAGTTAGTAAAGTTTTTGTTTCATCACTTTCCATGACTTTGTATAACTTTTTAAAGATGTGATGAATTATCATTGTGATGATTTATCCGGTCACCTAAAATAGTTATCCTCAACCAACTAAAGATTGACCCAATAAAATTAAAGAATTTAATAAAAATGTTTTGTTTTGTTTTTATTAGGGTATAGAACTGGTAGAAAGGGATGAAAGTAGACCTATTGCTCTAGAAATGAGATCCCTGAGGCGTACCTATGTGTGGTATACCCATATGTGATCATGAGAGAAATGTGGAGATTGCAAATAATACAATGGCTAGTGTAAGCGTCATAAGTAAGATTAAGAAAGGGACGCGTAAATAAAAGATTGTAAGGAGAATATTTGACGCCAATATAAATGATAGAAGAAGTTGGAGACGTCCGAGGAAAATATAGTGCTACCAAGTGAATCAGAAACTTGAGTCATGCCAAGTCAAGAGTCAGAATAACAGAAGAGTATATATGCCATGATCGAATTGTTTGGCGATACGTCCTCTCTGCCTACCGCTGCAGAGAGATGTCGTAATGGTTAGTTAGTCAGTTATTTAACAGCGCCCTTGAAGTGCATTTTAACAAAAACGGCGCAACACAAATATACCAATTATTATTTTTATTAATTAATCATTTTCATTGATTGATTTTTTTTTTTTTTTTTTTTTTTTTTATTTATTCAGTGAGTTTTATGAATTACAATTTTTGTGTACTTAATAACTCCCACACTAGGCTAATGCCCGTGTTGTGGTAGTCATAATGCTATAAATTACAATAAAACCATATGTTGTAGTAAGAAAAAATAAAACATAATATGGAATGAAAAAAAAAGAAAATAAACATATTTAAGGAAAATATAAAACAAAATATATGTTTTTCATACATGCAAACATACATACATACACATATATATATGCTCAGATATATATACATATACATACATATATAGACATACATAGATGCATACATAAATACATTCATACACATCTATATATGAACACACACAAATGTAATGTGTATTCACATATAAACATAAGTACACAGATACATGGTTAATTTTATTATAATGGTTTAAAAGTTAGGAACTCATGTATTCTTTAAAAAAGGCTCGTCCCCTTTCAAATATCCAGTTTTGGACACGTATAATAAAAAGGGATATAGTATTAGTTGATTTTATGTCCCTGTCCAACGCGTTGTATATTTTAGGGGCGATAGACCAGAATTGTCGTTGAGCGAATGTGGTTCTAGTTTTTGGCACCACGCATCCCAGATTTGATGAAAAGCGGGTGTTTACTTGGTGTTGAGGAGCCACTATCAAGTCATTTTTTCGTATGTAGCATAAGCTTGTCTTAATGAATAGCTGGCGAATATCTAAGACCTTAATTTTAGTAAATAGTATTTTGGAGGGATAGGTAGGAAGACATTTAAATATAATTCTGAGAATTAGTTTTTGTACTGTAATTATTGGATTAATGACGGATTCTGCACAGCCACCCCATCCCAGAATACCATATGTTGCTATCGATTGAAAAAGGGCAAAATATACGCATTTTAGAGTCGTTAGGTCTAAGATGGATCTAAGAGAGCAGAATATGTGGAGAGTTTACGAAGTCTTTTTGTTGTTTCTTTTATATGGGTTTCCCAGCGTAGTTGGTCATCGATTATTATTCCCAAGTATTTAACTTCCTTTGAAGATTTAAGAGTTGAACACGTGCATTGAATGTTAGGTGAGGTTTCAGGAGTCTGTATGTTGAGTGAACACGAGTGGATGGTAGGTTTGGGGCAGTTATTGGGAAAGCTATGTTTGGGTATGGAAAACGTCATGTATTGTGTCTTGTCGATATTAAGTGTGAGGAGGTTTGTGTCTAGCCAATGTTTAACTTTTGTTAGGCCAATATTAGTTTTGTTTGTAACTGATTCCCATGTTTCATCATCAAATATTAGGACTGTATCATCGGCAAATGAAATTATCTTGCCTCCAATATTCATAGTGCATAGTGTGTTGATATATATGAGAAATATAATTGGCCCTAGTACACTACCTTGAGGGACCCCATAGGACATGGATAATTTTTTGCTCATATATATTTTGTCAGAGTGGATAAGGGTTTGTTGTGTACGATTTGCTAAGTAGTTTTTAAACCATGTGTAGGCTATCCCTGTAATGCCGATCTGTTGAAGTTTTTTAAGTAGTAAGGGATAATTATAGTAATTTGATTGGCTTTACTGTAACCACAGCGAAGAGGTTAACAGTCTTTGGTTTATAGTTGCATTGTTCCTCGTTATTTAAGAGCACATCGCACCAGTTTGGCCGGTGGTAATGTCTTCATAAGCGGCGTGACTCCAGCGCGAAGATTAGGTTAGCTAGAGGCAGGCACAGGAAAAACGTGAAAATGTAAATAAACTCGATCACGCTCAGTATGACCTTAACAATGTGAAGCCTACCAACTCAATTTTATACCAGTGAAACAACCTAACCTAACCATCACTACCATCGCACAACCTAACCTAACCCAATGTACCTAATCTAACCTAAATCAACCGAAATTTAATTAATTTTGTTGGCGATTGAAATCGTATCGTTTAATAGTATGCAGGTACCTACCTTAATTATATTTAATACTTTTTTATCTGAATACCGCATAACAGTCCCAATTGAAGCCAGTGAGACTATGGTATCCCCAATCAGAATATCTTGTGAGGCTGAATGCATTGGGGAGGGGAAGAAGATGAGGCAGATGAAGATAAGATTAACAATTATTTTTATAAGCAATAATTATTAGCCTGAAACACTCATCCACATTGAAAAATCTCCTGATAAAAGATACATGACGCCAACGGGACTTGAACCCGTTTCCTTTCGATTTCCGGTCGACAGCTCTGACCACTGAGCTACAGCGGCTTATCTCTTATCCGCAAAATAATTCAATATATACTAGTGTTTCATTCAACAATTACTGCTTATTATATTTTTTCACCTGAAACAACCAACTTTATTTTATATGAGAAAGGAATTGTAAGTGCTAACTCTCTCACTAGATGGCGTCGAGACAAATTGTCTACATTTTTTGGTGAAGGTACTTGAACTTGTCAAATATTAATTATTATTTTTTGGTAAACTAATGTTTAAGACAAGATTTTTTATGCATAGCACAAAGGGTAACAATTATAAAAAATCTTGTCTTAAACATTAGTTTACCAAAAAATAATAATGAAGATAAGATTATTCAAATATGGTCACTAGACACGGCCAAAGCCCGTTCAAGTAATGTTACAATTCTGAATGCTTCTGAATGAATCACAGCGATGCTGAGAGTATCTTCCACTCTGGAATGTGCCACAATTATACCTTATACAATTTTAAATGATTAAATTGTGAAATAAATTGAAGAGGTTCGACTTATCGAGAGCCTTATTCCTTGACCACAAAGTCCGTCAAAATTGCTTGATGATAAATTGCAAATTGGCGGTGTTTGGTGACTTGGTCTGACTTTAATAGCCAGGTACATTTCCACCTTCCTCGTCCCCATCTCATTCTACTCCCCATCACCTTCAGCCTCAAAACACACCCAAATTGGATGCCTTAGTCTCACTGGCTACATGCGGATGGGAGCAGTTGGGACTTTTATGCCATAAATATCAGTCGTCACTGCATAGGTACAGACAAGCGTAAAATTTTTTTCAACATAATAGGAACATCCATATGTTCCTATTATGTTGGTTGACTGGGATCTGAAGTAATTAATTGTAAAATAAATAAAAAAAATCAATCCAAAGTGTGCGCTGCCATTTGCCAACATTGCCAAAGAATAGTGTAATTAATGACTTAACCGACAATCAATGGTTCGAACATAACATAACACTAGAAGGTGTCTATTGAGTATATTTCACTACTGAAAGAGTGACAATAAATCTCCAAAGCTTTACCCACTTCCGCAACCGTTACCTGTCGTTAGTGTCCAGCAATAAATTAGTAAAAGCTATTGACAAAAGTTCTACGTGTAGTTACCGCAAGTAACACGGCAACCCCGAAACAAAACGATTGAGTCATAAAAATAAACCTAATAACGTGGCAACACTAAATGGCCCTAACCTCCACAAACAAGCGATAAACAAATCTTTATTGCGCTTTAAAAGCCTATTTAAATGCAATAAATTTATCCTCCTGCTTTGGGACTGCATTGAAAAGCAAACAAGAACCGCACTTATAAAGCATTCAAATAAAGCTCATAATCCCGCGCGCTTTAAAGCTTCATTTTCGTGAAGCGTATTCCCTTTTAACCCATAAACTATTTCATGAGCTTCGTTCGAGAGGGGCAGATAAAAAGCTTTTCATCTCGCTTCCGCTTGTTGAAAGGGAACTTTAATTCGAGGGAGAGCTTAGGGCGGAATCTCGCCAGGCGAGCTGGGTGTCTACAGTTTTATTGAAAGCTATAAACATTTTGGTAAGCATCTTGTTTTTCGTAAGTGTGGCGGGCATTACAACCGCCAAACTTTATGAGACAAGGTCGAAATTGATATTTTACGAGTGTGTATTCATAATGTTTATTGCCATTTAAACACCACAACCTGTTGAATGTTCGACGTTTGTTACAATATTGTTGGGCATAACTGGTTTGAAACAGAAAATAATAATAGACAACATGTTTTTAGAGCATCGATAATAGTAATCAGTTTTAAACGCGTTATTAGAACAAGCACGCTATAAACAGGCTACATAGTAACAATAATATAAAAATATAGACATTATTATATGCATAAATTTATTTCAAAGTAATCTTAACAATGAAGCTGAAAATATGTGCGTATCAAGCAGTTAAAATATCTTAAAATACTTAAAAGCTGTTCTATATATTATTACAAGGTAAACCTAACTTTGTTTTCAGTTCGCTACATGTATTCCACCATTAGAAATGGAGCTTTGACATTTTAATTATTAATCCATCAAAAACGAAGAAGAACCGATCTTTGGTTAACTTTTTTAAGAAATTAAGTTCATTTGTGTTATTAACCGAAATTCTAGAGTGACTTTTGGCCAGTTTGTGGCAAAAAATGCAAAAAAGTTAATAATTATTTTTTTATTCACCAAAACTTCCAAGGATTGAATTACAAATATACTATCAAAATTGTGTTGTTTTTCACCATTGATTTTTATTCATATTATCGTAAAAATAAATATTTTATTTTATCATGAATATCATTGGGAATGATGCAAGGAATGTGTACCAAGATCATTTTTTTTGGCGGTCCATCCTCTTTGTACACCCTTGCTGGAAAACCTGTTAGTTTAGTTAGTTAGCAAAGATCAGATGAAAATCTCGAATACCATAGTTGGCACACATTATTATGGCAATGACAACATGCGTCCAGCGGTCCTGAACAGTGACCGGCCACGAGACGCAATTCACTGCTATTAGCGTCACCAATAGAAAGGTCAATCGTAATAAATCAAACTCCGTATACTCATACAGTTACGGGCTACTCGGCCGGTCTAGTTGGGTCCAATTGGCAGCAGGACAGTCAACGGACGAATATATTAATTCAATGAGAACCGCAGGAGATGGGAGGCTGGACGACATACACGACTAAATTTAGTAACGAACTGTCAATAACTAAAATAAGCTCAAATTAAATAAGTTAACCTAACAGCAGTGATTATTTTTTCCATAAAAGAATGTGTTGGGTAAATTTTAATTTATGAACGTCTCTCACAATTTATGCAATAACCAATTACAAATACAATGCAGAATCTTTTCTCCAAAATATTCGTTCACCAAAATGATAAAATATATTTTTAATTGGATCAAATATTGGTTTCCGGAAATTGTCGTTTGAACCCACATGTTGGTAGGTACACTTACTTTTTAAGTGTCAGAACTGTTTCATATCTGAAAGAATGTAACGAGAAAATTAAAAATGTGTTTTAGGGTTAAATGCATTTTAGAGTCCCAAGGGGGCGACCCACCTTCGTAATAATGAATTTTTAATTCACTATCACATTCTGAATCAATTAATTTGGTTAGGAAATATATTTTTTAAGAAGACCGCAATGGCTTTCGAGTACGTTGAGCTACAAATCATTCAAATCAAAAATCGTTTTACATAATTTTTAAACGAGCTTAGATCTGGATGCGGGTGAATGGGACTATTATTTATTAGTATATTTAAATCTAGGTTACAAGTGTTAGGATAGGTCGAAAAACTGAGAATAACATACATAAAATATCATTAAAAATAAGAAATTAAATTAAATTGAATAGAAATTAAATTGCATGGAACCTTTTACTATACGTAATAAATAATGTATTCTTGATGAAATTTGTTTTCGGTAGAAGTAATCAAAATTAATGCTGCCTGCATGTTGCATAATTCACGAATTACCTTGGTGTTTGAAAACAAACACACTTAATAATATCTCTAATGCCAACCTTTGCCAAAATCTTTGTGTCATTTTGATTAACTGAAAACATCTTTTATGTTTGTGTTTACTGCGAGAAAGTTGGCATAAATAACGTTGTTATTGAAGATGAAAGCAAATTATAATTATGCCATACCATTCAAATGAATCCTACAGGCATCAATAATGTAGTTGTTTGGAATGCATGCCGTTGACACATGGCTCTTGGAAAAAATATTTGTTAAAACATTGTTATTAGCCATGCTTTTGAAAAGGTTATTGTAAAATTTGTATCTTCTCTGAAACATTTTTCAGGAAATGTGACGAATTCAAGAAGCAAATAAAATTTCTGTGTATTAATTTTACACATATTTTTCAAAACCACAAATCGTTACCTATTAATTATGCTTAAATAAGAGTGTTCTAGATTATTCATATTAACCCCTTTGTACCCAACGTAGATACCCATATTTGAAAATTCAAAGATTTCTGAACCCTTTTTCCCCCTTTGGGGCGAATAAAATTGATGGTATTTCTGATTTTGCACTATATTTTTTTATTTGATTTTGTCTTTGAGAAAATACATAGGAATTATTGCTTCATGTATTTCAACTACTCGCTCCGACAATTCAATGTTTAATTCTATGGCCTAACGCACACGTGTGTTAAGTAAGTTTTGAGTTAAAAAAAATTACGTACTTTAAATAGCATTTATCTAGAATACTTACATTAATTATTTCATACAGAATGGATAAAAGTGGAAATGCACATTCATTTTGTTGCTTTACATTTTATAAATTAACTGGAGTATTTTTATAAATTGAATTTTCAAATAACGTTTTAGGTATGTTTACATTGTTGTATTTTTGGGTACAGATTTCTTATTCAAATGAAATATGCCCTTCGAGACCAAATTTTCTTTTAAACGAAATTAGCAATTATTTCTAAAGTATCGAACAATAAAAAGCTACGCTATTTTTTTTTTAAATACACAAGACGTTATCAAGCAACATCAAATATATTATATCATTGTCAGTTTTAATGCAGGTCTGAAAGGGTTAAACTAACAATGATTTTGATAAGCATAAATATTGGTAAGCCGGGATCCATGTATACCATATTAGGATCGACTTATTATTTAGTTTAAGGCGATGCACTACGTCGTTTAATATTTTAAATTGAGCCGCTATCAATAATAATCCTTACGTAGATGGCGATAAGGTATAAATTCCCGCTTAACACCATCCGCCTGTTTTGATTTATGAAAGAAAAAAACATGGCCAAAAAGTGCCTTTTATGTTATTTTGTGGATGTTCAGGCATAAATATTTAATTTTTTTCGATCATTTTATAAATAACTTAACATTATACAATAAAATCATAAACGAAAATGGGTTCGTAAGTAGGAGATTTTGAACTTTAAAGCCGTTTTCATAGGCCTTACACATTATTTTTTTCTGGGCTTATAAAAAGATTTATCTAAAAAATACTCGATCATTTCAAAGGCCAAGATGTATTCTAAACTAACTAACTAACTAACCATCACGCCGTTTCCCCGCAGGGGTAGGCAGAGAGGACGGACCGCCAAACAACTCGGTCTTGGCACACACTCCTTGCAAGATGTATTCTACTCGCAGTATTTAATTAAAGCATCTGAAACATTTCTAGGCGACGAAATTTTCAAACCAAAAACACATGATTTTGCATTACTACGTATGGCATCGCCTTAAGCTATTTGGATAAACATTTTTATGAATTTAGAAAATAGTTCAGTAGTTAATAGAAAATTTGCTCTTTTTTGACCCCCTGCAGAGATACTTTTACGTATTTTAATTGGAAAACTATCGAAAACCAAAGCAACAGTCAAAACATCTATTTAAGGGTAATTGTAAAAAAGGTGGATATACGTGGACCTTTATAAAAGTTTCATCTGCGTGTTTAGATTATTATTAAATATAACACACATAAAAACATCTTTTCAATGGCTTCTCTTGTAAAAATGTTCACATCCATCACTCTGCGAAAAAAAAGTATTTAGCTCCGAGGCCAACGGAGAAGAACATAAGAGGCGCCGCCCAGCTTCATGTGTAGCATCTCCCATGTACCCGGCCCGTCACGATATGTACCAGGGCGGCAGAACGCCGAGGAGATGAGTGTCTGTTCTCATATAAATTTATAAGGAGACAGCCGTTATTTCTGGAGTGCGGGGAGCGTGGCGTCGCGAGCGGACCGTGAAATGGAATGGCTGCCCGCCATATGCTCACTCCATGTTCACGCGATGACTATATGAGATAATAAAATCTACCACCCAGTCAAAAGTGTAAAAACAACTTATTTAACCAATCAAATTGAAATATAGTTGTAATATTGTTCTTTTTATGTGTGAGTGCGAGCTTCTTTATTGCATCGATGGGCTCAGATCGAGCTTCAAAGATGCGACCCCGATACCTCCTCTCTAGACATGCGACCCTGATACATCTCCATTCATTCAAATAATCCATTCAGCACGGAACTTTGTAAAAACATTACCTATTATTATGATGCTGAATGGAAATCATACTATCTTTTTCACGAACGAAACATGTATTTTTCTTTGTTTTGAGGCATCCAGACGGCATTTTACGCATCCAAGGAGAGCCAAACAAGAGAGCTTGAAAAATGTCTTAAATGGCGGAGTGTCTGACTGTCTCCGTCGTACAAGATGTTTGAAGAGGGGATTCTAAAAAAGAAATTCCACGACACAGATATATTTCAGTCTTATCTCGATTTTTCAGAATATACGAGGAGTGTGACGTAGGCCCCCACCGGAAGATGAAACATCTCATCTAGAAGATAACCTTTTATTTTAAATGCAATATTATTTTAGGAGAGCATTAATCAAAAAATATTTTTCAGATAAATTTTATCTTTAACTGAGACCTACAAAGAAGAAATACAATTTAAAATATCCAGTGATATGCAGGTAAATATTCCATGATAACTCAACACAGTGACAATTCAACACACCTTTAAAAAGTGATATAAAGTCAGTAGAAACCATGAAAAAAAATTAAACCTTACCTAACCTACTTAACCTAGTTAATAAAGTTTTTGTTTCATCACTTTCCATGATTTTATATAACTTTTTAAAGATGTGATGAATTATTATTGTGATGTTTTATCCGGTCACCGCAGGTAAGCAGTCAAATACTTGTTTTCAATAGTGAACACGTCAAAAACTTCAGTGGAAAAACCTCTACACTAAATACGCTTCAGAAAGGTTCAAAACATGGATTATTTACTACCCAAGAAAGCATTCAATGTAAAAGTGAGAAAAAAAAACAATTTTAGAGGTATGTAGATAATCTTATTTTTTGACCCCAATTGAAAAGTCTTAAAATTAGGGTTGGAAGCGATTCACAAGGGTGCAACGCTATGATTATTCGCTAACCAAAAAATCTTTAGTATTGCATATGGGCACTCAAAAACCCTATAGTAATACAACCTTTACAAGCATATATAATATGATACTGAACCGACAAGTCCCACGAATTCATGGAAGTTGGTCATTTGTTAAGCATTAGCCAATCAGAAATTCAATTTTCGGAACCAACGCACGTAACGATGGTCATCAATCACCCTGCGAGATGTTATTAAAAACACATCAACTTACCTACACCCTTATTTACCATATAACTCATTTAAAGGCTATATATTCCGGGAAGATGACAGTGTTTTTATTTTGTCCGATGTTTACAATCTAGCAGAACCAAAAAAAACTAAATTTTATTCTGGAAATTCTGCTAAAAATAGTAATATCTTTTTTACTACGTATTTATTGATCTCATACAATAAATACGCAAGTTATTGAACTATAGTATTATTATTTTGTTATTTTTAAGAATATTTTTAAAGTGTTTGATAATGCGAAAATAAAGAAAAAAGGTGTTTTTACAATTATATTTTATTAATTTTATTTTATGTATTTATTTATACGACAATATCATATAGGTATTTATAATCTTATTAAAATTAATTATATATATGCAAGTAGTATAAATATTTTAATTTCAAATCGACAGGACATAAGAAACTGAATATTGAGGTAAATCAAAATTGTCATTTTTCAATACAATTATTTGAAAAAAAAAAACATTTTACAGCCTTTCAGTGAAAATACGCACTTATTCGTATGGAAACAGATATCAACACATTACTTATTCTTAAAGTCCATTACTGAAGGGAAGGTTATTTTGAACGACCTGTCGTACGTTCATTTGTAGTACGTGATAATAATAATGAATTGATAACTGTTGGAACATACCGGTCATAAGTAAAAACGAAATAATAAATAACAAAAACTTTAGAAAATTTTCGATATTTTCAGAAGTCTGTCCAATCAAAAAAAGCACGTGATGAAATTGCAATCCAATGAAAAGAATTTACCACGAGCAGAATGTACGTTCTATACAAAAATATTAATTTTGACATTTAACTACGCGAATAATCAAGTAGTGTTTGTTATTTATTAAATTAAACTGATTCATTTACGTATTTTCGTTCCCTTATATTATTTAAATACAATATCGATCACACAAATGGAGTAATCCCTAACTTTGGTATACAAGTATAACAATGCACAACTCGAAAATTACGTATTTCGTTTCCGTTTATTTATTATCATGGTTTCAGAATATGTATATAAAAATGTATTTCATATATTCTCAGAGAAATTTTAATTTAAGACTACTCTCAATAGGTTTTCATATATAAATACTATATAATAATTACACTATAGCGAGACGACTTGCTCGCACGCAACGGTCGCTAATACTAGAAACAAATTTACAAATATATAAGTAGAAAAGGTTAATTTTGAATAAATCACTGACCTTCTTGAACAGATTGAAGAACCGCCGAGAGATACATTGTCCTTCACCAGCTCATCTCTCCGGCGTCTCCTCCGTTCTTTGTACGACACTATGATCCCAAGATGGCACATAAACATAACACTGTAACACTGTCAAAAGCACTGTGTCTGTATTCACATGGAGACGATGGGCACTAAACGTACCCCATCCACATATTATTATATTATTGCAATGTTTTCATTCGGGTGCAACGCAAAGTTAAACAATAGCTTTTAACTTATTATTCAAACAATCACGCTGCGGAAATATCGTATACATTGCACACCATTGACCTCTCCAATTTCATTTTACAGCCAATCTCACACCGGTGAAATTACAGGGAAGGAAGCGACATTAATAATAGAAAATATAATACATCCAAATCTTTACATTATTAAGTACCGGTTTTTGGCTCATACTTAGCTACCTTTATAATAAATAACCTCAGTGAATTTCAATTTAGCTTTAACAAACCTCATAAGGATCGTAAGAAGTTAAGAATACTGTTTATCATTGTAAGACAAGAACATTTATGATATCTATTGATATTGAGGAAGCAAATGTTTGATTTTATTCAGGTTGGGAAAAAAGACTGTACAAAGATAATAAAATACTATGATTTGTCACCAAATAGTCAATTATTTGGGAAATAGAAATAACTAGTTAATCATGATAGTGCGTGTCCGAGGCATTACAAATATTAATTAAATTAATAATACTACGTATTGACGCAATAATCTGTATAAATCTAAGACAAACACAATTAAGAATGAAATCTCACCATTTTGATTGTAATGAAAAAATATTTTACAAAATGACATAGAGTATAAATACATTGATTTGTATTAATTACACCGTAATAGGAAAATCAATCAAGAATTTGAAGTTAAACGATTAATTCAATCTGTACATCTTTCTTCATTAACAATATAAAATTATGACGATAAATATATTAAATCAAATATTTATTATTTATATAATTAATTTGAAATAAGGTTTACATAAGAGGTCATTATGGTTATTGGGTATATTCACTGGTGTTGAATATTTAATTTTGATTCTTGTTTTAACTAACAATGATAATTTTGAATAAGGTCTTCACAAAAAACAAACATCGAAAAACTGTAACACGATAGAAAAATTCAACTGCTATTTACATTATGTAGGAACATTCTTGAAAATCTACGTTTTTTTGGATTTTTCAAATTTTATTTAAAAAATAGAAATAAGTAGGGAGACCTTATGTTTGCCTGGAAAGCCGAAAGGAGAACGTTTACAATATTTTTATCTTGAATTTGAAACTCCTGCAAAATATATTTATTTATTATTTTGGTATTATTGGTATAAACTGGTGTTTTAATTGTTAACCAGATGTGCTTAAGGATTTATAATAAACAAACTAGACTCGAAAATGTGACGAACTGGACAGAAGCATTAATAATCGTTAATGTATTCGTTTATTTGATATCTATTTTTGGGAGCCTTCTACTCCCGGAACAAAACAGTAACGAATTTAGAAAAAAAAAAACTGTTCACTTTTAACTTCCCCGTCATAACACAGGGACATCCCTAGCATGGTGGGTGAAACACTTCTAAACATGTATTTACTGTGCAATATTTTTGCACGAAATAAAATTAAAAAAAACACTAATTTGTGTTTTTTAAAGGTTCCAAATCAAACTTAATATAGTTAAAATATTTTGCAATTCAGATTTAAGTCTCTGTATAATTTTTTTTAATGTTTTTTGCACTATTTTGGGAATCGAACCCAAATACTTTCAAAATTAACTGTGTTATAAAATTTATTGGTACGTTACATTCGTCGCATTTCCGAGGGTCGCTCGATAAGTTAAATAAATAAATAAAATCGTTTAATTATTTGTCTATTGCGGCGACGTGGGCGGTGTCATGTTGTCGGCATCATCTCCACTTCCCGGTTCTCCCTTCGTCTTGTTCTCTTTCTTCCACTTCATCCTACGGTTCTGGAACCAGATCTTGATCTGCCTCTCCGTGAGGCAGAGCGCGTGCGCAATCTCTATTCTGCGCCTGCGCGTCAGGTAGCGGTTGAAGTGGAATTCCTTCTCCAGTTCCAGGGTCTGGTAGCGGGTGTAGGTCTGGCGGCCTCTCTTCCGTTCTGAAATAAAAAAAATAAAACAAATAAATACATTATCAAAATAAATAATTACGTCAGAACTACACCAGAAGAAAAAAAAACAAATTCAATCAGAACCCCGTAAAAACAATCAGGACACACAATTTAAAATATTCTTGAGGAGAGTTCAAACAGTTTTCAGAATATAGCAGTACATATACAATAACACTTTTAGGGGCTTAAAAATGGGTAATGCGATATAGGTAAAGACAATAGATACAGATCTAAGTTAAAGCCTTATACATGAGTAGATGAGTAGTTATCCCTTTCACAACCCGTGATGAATTTATGGTATTTTTATTTTTTATTGTAATATAAGGAATATAGATACATAAATATATAACAATATTACACTTTAGATCATCATTGGTAATTTATTTATTATTTCCTAATCAAAAAGAGTTCTTGTACCTGATAAGGGAGCCACGATTCTTACATAAGTTTCATGTTTTAATAATATTTTTGTGTAGAATATTGATTTTTCAATGTAATGTTTAATTTAAGTTTTTATTTTATTTATTTCATTTATTTGTTCTGATTGGTTGACAATGCAGCGCAGTTCAGAAGTTTACTGATAAATAATATATTATTATTTCACTATGACACCAATCGTCAGTCCACAATTATAGATAATCTACATATGGCGTAATGCTTTGTAAAATTTAGGAAAAATGCATAGGTTTAAGACAATCGAATGAAATTATTTTCTAACTTCAGAAAACATCCACAAGAAGATTTTCCACAAAATAACACATAATTTTTTTTTTATTGTTTTTGTGTTTAATTCTTAGAAATCGATTCAATTTTTTTTTTAAATTTAATTAACATCAAATTTAATAATATAATTATTAAGTTCTGCAAGTATTTTTTGATTATTTTTTATTGTTACAGCTGTTTCGGCTTTCAAGGCCATTTTCAAACTGTGGTTTAGCCACGTTTAGACGACTTATTAATATGATTCTATTTTACTCCCTCCCAAATTTAAAATGATTTATTACCGGTTAAACCAATTTACTGATAAAAATAATTGTGACAATAGATTTCATATTCTGTGGGGGTATTTTGAAGTCTGTTTTCCCCACGTTAATGTTTTTCTTAATTGTTCAATAATGATGTAGCAGTTATTAATTTATTTAAATGTGTTATATTGTTTAGGTTTTGTGAACATAATAATAAATAAACAACATAATAAAGTAAGAAAAATTATTTATTTCCCGCTTCTAAGTATGTTAAGTATGTAACTTAGTAATTATATTCAAGTGTTATATTATATTATCACATTTCTATATACCTCAAAAAAAATCATCAAAAAATCAAGGCAGGATTGAGTACCACAATTAACGTTCCCTGGCACAAATCCACACATCATTCACACTTTCCTGGCTTATTAACTTCAGTAATGAGTGCAATCAACCTAGTAAGATCATTAAAAAAACTGAAATGCACATTTTGACTAATGATTGCGAAATAAATGTTCACGTTTAAAGAGAGCTTAGTTTGTCTTTAAGTCGTCCGGTATCAGCAGCATTCTCGTGGAACATGAAATCAGGCAGAAACCACTTTGCTCGTATCGCCGGGCCCCGAGGAAGAATCTATTCACCTCTCAGCGATTATTCAATGTCTTGCGAGGGCTTGTGGAGCTACCCACCTCATAAGTTTATTATTCTTTATTTATACATTTTTGCTACCGAACCCAATTAAAATAATTCCCTCCGCCTACGTGCATTAGTCATTAGTCATTACCTTCAGCCGGGTCTGGAACCTTCGTACGAGGGCCGGCTCGGCATAATACAATAACAATAACGCCAGATTCGAACTTTTTATTGCCGTGATGAAAAATTGTAACGGCGTATCTTAATGGACAAAGTCATTAATGTTTCTGTGACGCTAATGTTCTTCTTGTTTGTGTGTTTCTTGTTTTTGTTTTTCTTGTGCCTTTTTTTTACTATTGTAGGAGAGTAAAGTGGGCATAAACGTTGCCGGTATATTAACCTTTACAAGTACAAGGCCGCGAGGTGGAGTATATAATGTTTTCTTTTGAATTTGAAATGTGGAAATACATTTCTCAAAGGTGGAAATGTTTCTACGATATGGAAAATTACGTATGAAATTTCCGTATTTAAGACAAAAAAGCGCACATGAAAAATACTTGAAAACAACAGCAGACTTTTGTGATTCTTCCAATCAAAAATTTGGCCTCTTTTTTTATTGTTGATACATTATTTTACAATATTTCATATTTCAATTCAGTAATGTTGGCCTCACTGGGTTGTTTACCCGTGCTGAGGCCCCCATTTTTTATTATAAGAATTTATACATTTAAAAAAAAAAGAAAAACAACATTACAATAAAGATAAATTTAAACTAAAAATCCCCAAGCAATTATTCCATATTCTATTATTGATTGGCATAGTGCAAAATATATTGAGACCACCGATAATATAAAAAATATATTTAAGACCACCGTTTACAACTTCCTCTTCTAATGGGCGTTTTACACGATGCTTTTTTCATCCAGTTTATTTTCCGTTATTTTAGTACAGTTTAAGATGGCGGACATTATTTGATATCTGTCGACTTGTCAGTTTTTACGTAACCATATTATTTGTAAATTTTGCAGGATTATTTTGTGTTATATTCAAAAAACCTGATAATAATAATATTTGGCTAATTTATATAGCGCCGTGTTCGTGAAAAATCACCTCCTCGAGGGCGCTGTGATAATATGTACCTATAAAACTATAATTTGTATGCATTACTGATTGCGAAAGTGTATTATTGTTCGCTATTGTGAATTACTGAGGTATTTTTGATAATTTGTTAACTCAATGTTAAATACATAAATTAAGTGTTTAAGCACCCTTGAGGTGATTTTCTCACGAAAACGGCGCTGTACAAATAATCCAATGATAATTATTACTATTAAATGCAAATGACAGATGATTTAATGTGATCTATGGTTACGTTCAAGGTATTGCCATATTTTGACGATTAGTACCGTCCCAAATTATTATTTCTTCTCTGATCTGTATGAAATTGCGTAAAGCAAAGATTTTTCATATGGATTCCGGTGTAGTTATCAGTGGTGTAAATAATAATTAAATTTAAAAAATAAATGGATTTTTTTTTATTATGTACATTGTTAACCTATATAATGTTCAGAAAGGAATTGATAATTTTTATGTGTAAATTAAATTTAAATATTAACTGAGACACCCTTAAATCAATTGGGGTAGTAGGTATGCTGTGAGGCTGGAGAAAATGGGAAAGGATTTAGATCGGGAGGTGGAATGCTGGGAAGTACCCAACATTTCAAATCTAGTCAAAATATAAGGCTGAAAGCCATTTCAAGCAACAACGTGGTGCTTTTTTACCATGATGATACTGAAGACACCACCATATGTAAATGTGTTTATATAAACTTTTACATACAGTAGAAGAAGCCAGCCTAATAAAAATACGTCTTCTTCATAATTCAAAATTTCATTAACAAAACGAGTTCTCGACTTGGAAAAGGAATAATTTTAGCATACACATATCTCTTCATTTCCCAGTTCCATTTCTGTCATTTGGTACACATTTTTTGTAAGAGAATAAAGCCAATGAACGAATTTAAAACACCTCGGGGCATTTCTCATTCCTACTTTCAAATTCAAACTAACGCGGGTCGCAGAAAATTAATAACTTGTGACTCAAATGGCTCGGCCCGAAGAAAAGCCAGTCAAGTAGCGCCGAGGTGATACGATGATTACAAAAAAACAACACTTAAGATTAATAGTGCTAGAATGTAATTATCATTTTGAATTCTTTGGTTATTTGTTTGAATTTTTTTTTGGTTATTAAATAGCATACAAAAATAAAAATTAGCTTCTGAACGTTAACTGAACAACAGAAAAGCTGTTTACGTGACATTTAAACCTTTAAAACTCTAGAACAAATTATAGGAACCCAATTATAAGTTCAAAATTAATTTTAATATTTACACATCAAATGTTTTTGAAAAAATGTATTCAGGCTAGGGCGAAACCGTTTATAACTATGGTTATGGTTGATTTATTGAAACCTTATTAAAATCATGATTACAATCCATTTCCTAATAAAATATCAGTGCATTCAGAATATATCGGAACACGTGCTAATGCTGGTGTCCCTTTCCTGATAAATCTAATGACGAAATGTTAAAATATTAGAATTTCTTTGAACACGTGTTCTGACATGCTATTACTAAAATATTCATGTTTAATCGACAGTTTGTTAGTAAACCTTTCAATTCATTCATTAAAGGCCTGCAGTCCTGTTTTTAACAGGAATACGAATAATTTGATCAGATTTTTAATAAATTAGCAGTAAGTTTTCTCCGTGTGATTTGTATTGAAATTCAGTTGGTGCCAAAAACTAAAATATTTTTCCCTGTAATCATTTTATTATAGCCGCATATTCTGTTTGTCATAATAAATAACGACAATGAATGACAATTACAACATCCGTAAATTTCAGTTAAATGATTTTACATAAAGCCTTTTCGCGAAAATACGGGAAAGGGATTATTATGAAAATTTGTTTGGATCATGATAATGATCCATCACATGATTTTAAATAAATGACATGACGCCAAAAATTATGACAAAATTTATTGTTGGTACAGTGATTTAAAAAAGATCAACGAATTTAAAAAAAAATAATATACTGACAAAACATTGATGGCAAAAATACCATAGATGATATTTGTTACTTATGCACACGTAGAGATGTGGGGTAGGGCCATTTTATTGATGGACTTAAACACCATCCAGCAAAATTTGTACTGGATTCTTTTAGGGCACTTGAGCTAGTGAAGGTTATGAAGGTGTTCTGAAATGTGCGAATATTTAGAGACCCCGGTTATGAGGCGTGCTGCTGCATTAAACACTGATTGAAGTTTGTCAATGTGATATTGTGGAAAATTGGTATAAATGCCACTGCAGTAATCAAGACGTGAAACTACGAGTTGATAATTAGTTAAGTTGCCTCTGTAGGAAGTTTTCTTCGGACAGATTTGAGTTGTATCAGGTGAAAAAAACCGGTGCTTACAGTCCTATTTATTTAACTTTTAAACGAAAAGTCCGAATCTAAATTAAAATCACAGACATGTTTGACTGTTGTTGTTTCGTTGCCGGAAATAGAAATAGGTGAATCGTCTATTAAATAGACGATTATGATGAGGATTTTCTCTTTGCTCTATTATTATTTATGTAGGTATGTTTTATTTAAAATATTAGAAAAAAATATTAAATAGATAAAAAAATAAATAAAAAAGGTCTTCCACTCTAGAGCGCTCATGATCCTTGGCTGTGAATTATTAGGTCGCGAGTGCAAATTGCGGCGTGCGCAAGTAAATTTTAATTTGATATTTGTGTTATACAGGGTTTTCCAATAAGAGGTGTTATTTTGAATAGACCGTTATTTCGGTGGATGTTACTTTTGAAGCTGTCATTTTTTCACATTTTCAAGTAGAAAATATGCTATTAATAAAAAACAATACACGTTTCAACAACGCTTTGAAATTATTAAAACTCACTTGAGTGAATCAAATGCAAATCATCTTGAGTGATAAGGCCCATTTCCACCTCGGTGGCTTCGTCAACAAGCAAAATTGTCGCATATGGGGCTCGGAAAACCCAAAAGTTATTGTTGAAAAGCCTCTCTTTCCTCAACGTGGGACTGTTTGGTGCGGTTTGTGGTCCGGCGGAGTCATTGAACCTTACTTTTTTGAAAATGAGGCTGGAGCAACAGTTACGGTGAATGGATTGCGCTATTGAGAGATGATTAATGATTTTTTATAGCCGGAATTGGATGGTATTGATCTGGACAACGTTTACTTTCAAAAATACGGCGCTACGTGCCACACAAGCAACGAAACCATTGATCTTTTACGATTAAATATCAAAATAACACCTCTTATTGGAAAACCCCGTATTTGCGGCACGTTACAGAGTGGTAGATACTTTGAATATCGCCCTGGTGAAAGACCACCATACTAAATCAAAATGTGGCTTGAAATGGCTTTAGCCGTGTTTGGTGATCCAATATGGATAGCCAATAGCTAGGTACTTGCCTGCCTTCCTCTTCTCCATTTCCTTCCCCGGACTTTCCATACGCCTATAAATGGGAATGATACAGTCTAACTGGCTCCTCATGGTTGGGAGCAGTTGGGACTCTTGTGCATTACTCAATTTAAAAATATAAAATGTTCTAAGTTAAACAAACGTTAGAGTTCATTTTGAGAAGCTTACGCTTAGCAATAGCATTCCAGATTATGATCTGTGCCTGATGCAATACTTACCTACTGTATCTGGGTAATCTGGATGCCGCTCAGTCTCTCAGCATCCACCGTCCACCGCTCAAACTAAATTTAAATGAAGTAAGAAGACGCGAGTAATAATTGATTGCCGCGGCGGGGACTTTCTCGTTTTTTGGGCCGTGTTTGTTATTAATCAAAGCGTTTCAGATAGACGTATTTAAATTCCAGGTACGGGATTAGCTCGCCGGCGCTCTGGCGGTGCTAATGAAAACTAATACCTTGTCATTTCGTACATGATATCTACAAGATGTCAACGTCGTTAGTGGAAACTGTGAGGCTAAGACACAGACATAGGTACAGGGATTGATCTGCAACCTCCTGTTGGCTGAGCCTTAAAGATCTGCGACAGATTTTTCAATTGGATCACAATTGAAAAACAACATAAATATAAACAGAATCACTGTGATTGCATCTACTCGGAAATGATTGCAGTCATCACGCAGAGAAAAATGAGTATCGCTAATAAAGAATCTCTTTAAATTATTGGCAATCAATAATAAAGTTGCAGGCCGTTTCCTGATAAACTCGATAAACGTTTCCTGATATATCAGAACATGTGTTCATGCACCTGCATTTGCCTTGATAATAAATGACAAAATGCAAAAATATTGAGTTTTTTACGAAAACATTGGTATTTTACTAAGTTAACCAGGAAACCTATCAATTCATTCGTTAAGGGCCTTAAGATATTCTTAATGAATTAGCAAAACTAATTTTTCTCCTAGCATAAAAACAGACCAGATAACTAAAAAAAACTTATGTGTTTTAGTTTTGCTCGCGTAGATGAATTTTTAATTTTATTTGCACGGAAAAAAATTCAAATATTTCCCTTTAAAAATCGATATTTTGTTGTGTTGAAATTGCTTTTATATTTACGATTTAAAATTATTCACTACGTAATTATTTAAAAACCGTCTACTGAATCAAATTTAACAATGATAAATATCGAAATTTATTGTCTTCAAATTGCAATTTTCTTGTATTTTATATTTTTGATCCTAAATTGTTTGTATTTATATATTATTATTTTTAAGTCTTTCACTTTATCAAATTAGCTTTGAAATGTGTACTCCACAACATAGGTGAACTTCCGACGTGGAGGATAATTTAAAATCTCTGCAAATATATACTGTTGGTGAATAATAAAAATTTGAGTGAAAAAATTGAAACATCGTGTACCTATATTCTAGAAAAACCCATAGGTATATTACTCATATATTTATATCAATTCTCATGCACTTCACACTTTTCTACTATCCAAATCCTGATCTAACTTTTTTTACTACTTAGCTCCTATAATATGTAGATACTCTTTCAGCACTCCTCTCTCTCTCTCTCTCTCTGTGCTCTTACTCTTTACTGTTCAAACCACCGAACAACCATTTCCCATAATTTCTTAGACTTTCATTAGCTGTAATTAAAAAAAAAATCATAAGTTTTTTTTGTGTGTAGGTACTGCACAAGTATCCCAACTGCTGCCAACCAGTGAGACTAAGGCATCTACAATTGGGATATGTCGTGAGGCCGAAGGTAGTAGAGAGGGGAAGGAGATGAGAAAGACGAAAGTATCTTGCTATTCAGATCTCTTTTCAAGCAATGTTTCGATTTTGAATGGTGATCTTTTACCGAGGTGATACTGAAAGTATCTACCACTCTGGGACGTGCCACAAATATGTCAAATATTAGTATAAATAAGTCTCCAAACACGCGACCTACAGATTCATAGGCAAAGATCGTAACTACTCGACTACAATTGTTATATTACTATTAGGTATGACTATGAGGTATGTGGATGAGGCACAGGAAGTCAAAGTGAAATCAAGAATAACACTTGAATTCTAATACTCTTCCAAGCGATAAATGCTTTCGTTGAAATCAAAAGCTTTCCGTGGACTTAAAAACATAAGATATTCTCCAATCTCCCGGGGGGTAATCAAGAAGTGTCCCGGCGTTGCGCGTTGCAAACAAAACACAGCATCCTAGCATCAACGATTCATCTTCCAACTCTTAGCCCGGGACTCACATGTCTCGGATGCTAAATGCTCCGAGACTTTTCTCGTTTCGCGGAGTGCTTCGCTGGTGATTTTCTTTATTCCGACGTCACGATCCATCATGGCCGCCGCCGGTGTCACGTCACTGACGCAAGATGGCTGCCTGACGGATGACGGATGCGTCCATTTTAAATATAAACATTAAACATGATACTCCAGACATTCCTCTAAGACTAAGAGATAGCGAAAGATTCTTCCCAGTCTTGAAAAATTCAATTTAATTTCGGTATGCTGTAGTGTTTTGATAGAAAAATATGTTTAGCTGCGACAGTTTTTCGTCATAAATCTTTAAAATATTAAAAAAAGAAGATGTCTGGGAAATTCTCAAAATATGAAATAACAAATGTTTTGATTTTCTTTTACTAATAGCAATTTTCGTACCCAAGAATGCTCGCTTCGAAAAATGTAATCCTGCATCTGTCAAATTTTTAATATAGGCTACAAAAAACTAAGAAAATTAGGGTTTGAAAGTATGTCGGTATCAAACAACAAATCAAGGATTTTAGTGTTTGAACATATTAGGTTTAGATAGTTACTAAAATGAATTAATAAATGTGGACGACTTGGTAGGTACTATTTTTCTATATTATACAGACAAGGGTGCTCCTGTGATGTGTACGTAAAAAAATAAAATAGGACCTTCATTATCTTTAAACTCGCATTTTGCAAAAGTTAAAGTCAAATTGTGAATTGGTAGGGGCCTGAATGGGTTAACTGTATTATGTATTAGATATATAGAGAGTGATCGTCATCTTTTGCAAATCAAATCAGGGAGCCAGAATACGTTAACAGGTTCAGTTCGTGAGATATGCGGCCGTACGAAGATCTGCGAGATAACGGCCATTTAATTAACGGAGAGCAATTTTGAAAATCTGGACCTCAAAGAAGGCGCCGGCTGAAATTAAGCGCTTGTCCGACCGCAGCGAGGATATTTTCACTCAGTTCGCGATGTGTTTTTTCCATGCCCCTTTTCCGAAACGGAACCTGTAGCGCCTCTGGTGGACTGTGGATAAATCAAACGGGAACGAGTCGGCCGAAAATAATTAGGTGTCTCTCAAAACCTTGCTCAGTGATCAATTACTGATCAGGGGCGGCCCCGGGCAAGGGACGGGCCCCGGGCGGGAAATAATTAAAATGTTCATCCATGAAATTGAAAACATGTATTTCATGAAAATGGTTTTGCGTGCCGATGCCGGCCTGCAATGGCGCCCTTATCAAAAAGTCTAACGAGTTTTATCCACAGTCCATACATAGTCTTATCAATATTTTCAATGATCACGTCTTATTCTAAATGCTGGGTGTGATAAAATAATATAAAAAAACGAATTTATTTTGTGCCATGACAAGCATGTTGAAATGCACTTTTCTAAAATCAATTATTATTAACAAATGCCTACCTAGAAATAAATACGTACTGTAAATATTTTTGAGGTTTCAATTAAAAACATTAGGTAGGGACACAAAAAGTTGTTATAAAAATTTTATTAGGTTTAGTTAGTAGATATGTTATTAAGTAGGTAGGTAGGTACCTAATATTGAAATGAATTTTAGAATTTGACGTAATGTGACAATAACAGAAGGTAAACATTATTTGATGATTTATTTCCACCAAACCAAGTATAGATTCCTGGAAATCGACACTTTAAAGATTACCAAAGAATAGAACCATTTAACTTCGTAGAAGAAGTCGGGAACGCTTGAAAAAGACATGGCACCATCAAGTGAAGCACATACTTGAATCGGGACATGTCAAAATAAGAGTGTATATGATGCACAGACTTGAATGAAGCAAGGAATTTGTGCTAAGGCCAAGTTATTTATCGATCCATTCTCCTGCTTACCACTACAGGGGACGGTGTGGTGGTTAATTAGTTCGATAAGTTTCAAATTTACAGTGCTTTATTTGGCATTCAGGATAAAGCTAAGCGTCATATTTACCTACATTTTTTCAGAAAAACATGCACCGTTACCTAAGGTAAAATAAGGTAAGCAATATTTTAACCGTTTTTTAATATCAAAATTCCGTTCTGTAGGTGAAAGGAGGGGAAGTTGGGCAAGACGCCTGAAGGGGGAAACAGTGATGATGAGATATGGCCCGAGGGTCGCGAAACCGCTGCAGGCCAGAGAAGGAGTTGATAACCCTAAGAGGAAGTATCGAGAGAAGGATATAGATAGGTGGGTAGACAGATAAGAAGGCGGAGAGGCTGAGTGACGTGAAATTAAGTTATGCTAAGTAGGTACTGCTTACGTGTGATTAAATACATGTCAAAACAGAAGATATCTTTGACTGTACTGAGGCTGCCACAAAATTACGTCAAAACGTTTACTAATTGAAACAACTCCAAGGTCAATTATTTTTACAGTGGAATAACCTATTGAGTAAAACTTCAAAATTTCATACTTAATCATTGAAGAAGATTTTTCACAAAAACGGCGCTACACAAATTATCAAATATTATTATTAATTATGGCTGAATTAACTCAGTGGTGAGCAAAATGCTGGGTTCAATTCCCAGATCTTTTTTCTGATTTTTCTGTTTCACATTTTTCGTTTGAGAGATGTTAATATTATTTTAAATGATAAAATATTACAATTTGAAGTTTTACTAAATAAGTTATACCACTATAGAAATATTAAATACTCTTCCTAGACTTGTAGCAAAGTCAACAGATGTCCATATCTATATAAATAAAAATGTAAATGTTCGTTTGTTCAAAATCTTAAATTCTCGAAAGCTCTTGACAGATTGCTTTAGAATTTAGAAACAATATTGCATTTAAATACTTTTTTATTATATACCTATATTATATAGATTTCACATGTGACAGGTAAAAAAATACTTTTTCGAAAAACAGCGCCATCTGTTGGACATAAAAGCAACACGAACTAATGTTTCTCTTTGTGCAAAAGCGTGGCGGGGTTCAGCTAGTTAAAAATAAAAATGGATATATTTTTCCAAGATACTATCTAGATTGCAATCAACTTCGGGTGGAATCACAAATAAAGATAGAAGCCGAAAAAAATGCTAAAAGATAATGAAGACAATGTTAGTAGTTCTAAGTGTGGTAATCAATTTCAATGCAATTTAGTACAGTAGGTACTGAAGTCTATAATTATTGCTTTGCTCTTTATATTCTACAATCTACACTGTAAAGGCTGGTTAAATGCAAAACTGTGGATTATCATAAAATAAAGTACAGACTGTATTAAAATATAATTTGTTTTTCTGTAAACTAAGAGAAAGTTTTCAATATGACCGTCTTCCAAACTAAAACAAAAACCTTGCATAATGACACGCTGTCAATTATTAACACAATTAGATTTCAAATTTTGCATAGGAGAAATCTATCCCCCGTTCCAACGAAGTTAAACGAATAAATTGTGGGGTCGGGTAGTAATCGATTGATTTGATTCCATGCACTTATCTGCTTACTCCGTTATGGCATGCACTTTACTAATCGCAAATCAACCAAATGTCTTACTCAGGTAACGTCACGATTTGGTACACGGCTCGGGAAGATTGTGCATTTCAACTGCATTTCTGCACGCTATAAAATTGATTCGCAATAAGTATGCAGCTAACTTAAACAAGGGATGGATTTATAAATACATGAATCAATGATGATATCATTTTAGTATCGTACTGATGAGAAAGCGCACATAAAATAGCTTGCTTAAAATAACTATGAGCGGTGACTCAATTTAATTCTATTTTTGAAGATGGCATCCTCAATTGGGGTGAGGCTGTGAAGCTGTAGAGGGTGGAGAAGGGATGAAAGTGGAGAAAAGGGGATAGGTAAAAACTTGGCTATTCATATATATTCACTGAAGATCATTTTAAGAAATGTTTAGATACTTATTAGTGGTCTTTCACCAGAGCGATGCGGAGAGTATCTTCAACTCTCTATAAGGTCGAATGGGATCAAATCTGTCTTTTCTCAAAAGCTTTCTGATTTTTAATGATTTACAACTGTTAAATTGAATCATTTCAGACTGAAAGAATAATTTATTTGTAGAAAAAATTGGAACTGTTAACATAGCTCTGATAATTTCATTTAGCACCATATTATATGAAAAACGACAGCATATTTGTTGTAGCTTTTATAAATCATGAAGCAATAATAATATAAAAGACTTTTAGGTTTGTACAAATATATCTACAAAAACGATGAAGTTATTAATACACAGAGATGTGCAAAATGGGTACCCAAAACCATTTGAAATGCAAAATGGAAATGGGTCAAAACTTTTCCATTTGAAAATGCAAAATGCAAAATGGTTTTTAGAAAAGCATTTCAAATGCAAAATGCAAAATACCTATTTTCAAAATGCATTGAAAATGCAAAATGGTTTCTCAGGTCAAACAATTAAAATAATTATAGAATTTTTAAACAATTTTGTCATTTAATAATGGATATCAATGTAGAACAAACATATTACATGATGGTAAATCAAAAAACACCACGACTACAGATCATGAAACCAAAAAAAAATTGCGCGGGACTAATGTTGCCAACGTAAAAACATAGAAACTGCTATCTAACATTTAATATTACAGCGTCATGGCCCCATGTTCAGTATTTGAATCAGTATTTTTTGTAATGGTATCACTCAATTGCCAGGGCTCCTACCAGGGAGCAACTTGACAAATGGAAATTATCTCTCATAGCGAGGTTGAGGATCGACTGATATTTGGGGCTTATGAAAAAAAGATGAGTGGAGATAGTAGGAAGAATGTTGCAAAAAAGCATTTAAAATGGAAAATGCATTGAGAAAATCATTTAAAATGCAAAATGCAAAATGGTTTTTAGAAAAGCATTTAAAATGCAAAATGGAAAATACCCATTTTGCATTTTGCATTTCCATTTGAAATGGATTTATTTGAAATAAAGCACATCTCTGTTAATACAGATGTCATGTCTATGAGATATAAGACCGACTACAATGTATTTTGCTACTTCACCCATTTCACAAGACAATATTGAATTCCCGATCACAGTCGTGAAGCAATGAAGCATGAAAGATGAGCCCGTAAATAATACAAGATTTATGACTGCATGAGTTATACAACCGACTGTCTATACCTACATACATTTGATATAATACAAGATATTATAATACATACGTCTGTAAAATATGATTTCATTATTATTCCGCCTACTATCCGTGACAAACGTAAGCACAAAAGTTCTCCCGAACTGACAGATAAATCACGTGAAAAGGGATAAAGTGTCAAAGTGATCGAAGCATTTTATTTTAATGGTGGTGCTGAGACGTTGGACTCTTTTTCAGAGTGTCTGCTACTGCCTCCTTGCCCTATAAATGGTACAATGAAGAGATCCCACGTTGTCACGAACGTGAAACCCACGGAGACAATTAAACTGAAAAGGAAATTGTCAAGTATGCGAAAATGAACAGGATCGTTTAGTTTGGACGGGAAAGCTTACTGGCCCCATGTTCGTCAAGTTCTCACTACATTTTAGAAGTGTTAAAAATCTTTTATTAACAATGAAGAAGTGTTAAAAATCTTTTATTAACAATGAAGTAGACTGTACTAGGCTTTTAGAATCTGGAATCGACGTGTCATCTTATAAATAATGTAGTTTGTAATTATTTTTACCCCTTTTATTGCAACCAAATGCATATCTATTTATGGACACTTTTTAGCTTACGTAATGCGTACGAGTATTGTGTGAATCTAGAAGGACCTACCCAAACTACCCATCTTCCTAGGACACTTTTCATTTAATGTTAGTAGTTACTTTTCAACAAGAAATCAAATCAAGACAAAATTAAAACATTTTGCTTTTAGTATTTTCTAATATATTATATGATTATTCTGACAAAGAAACCATTTGTTTCGAAAAATTTGATTATTTTGATTAAATAGTGGTTTATACAAAGATATTAAATTAAAATAAAATAAACAATTCATTGAAGTTTGAATAATGTATGTTTTTCTTCCATTGAAAAATCTACATGTCTAGTGACGTTCTAGTATTCAAAAGATTGACAATTTTCAAGAAGTTTTGATTTTCGTAAGAGCTAATAAAAGCTAATCTATATTGACCTTAATGAAAAGTGATAGTTTTTTAGATGGAGCTCACATAACGGTTGCCATTGAACTGTTTTCCGATAAGTCTTTCACATTGGATAAGTTCAATATCTCTTGCCTAACTCGGTCCGCAGTCTTGCATGTGACATCCCCTGGCCCTGTGAGCATAATCCATAACGCATACGAACACAAAGTCATAACAAAGACATCAAAGCGGGACTCGTGTAGAAGACGTGGACATATTGCCCAGCATTGTGTTCATCGCACAGTGGTACAATACTAACAAATGAGCCTGTATTGGGGACAGGGGTGTTCAAACGTCGCCTAAAAGACCGGCATTGATTGAAACATTTTATTGGGTGACATTGATTGCACCTTTAGCGGTAGATGTTAAAAATATTTACCTTTAGTTGTTTTAGGTAGCTATAAGAAATTCATCGAGTAAACCATGGTAGAAATCATGTTTGAGCAAGATCAGCAGCTATGTTGTCTATTAGTGACTAGTCATTTATTTTCGAATGTGTTGATTCATTCAATTTCACCGGGCTTCGATTATCATATCAGATTGTGCATTGATAAACAAGACGTATAAGTTAGTTATATAATATTATTTAGATATCTTTTATTACTTTTATTCTTTTAGACTTATTAAATATTATAGTGTAGATATCATTAATTAGTCAATATTGTAAGATGTTAACAGATGTTCTTCGTTCCTTCTCTTATGAGAAATTAGGTTTTTCTACTTAAATAGCAGTATTATCGAGAGTGGATCTCAGGTGTGGGACTAAAAGACACCGTCTATGTACTAATGGTCTAGAAAAAAAAAAATTTTTTTACGATACTTCTACATGAGATAGTTCGGTTTTTACCCATAGCTGTTTTCAACAGCATTTATCTTAGGAATGATGGGCATCTGTCTAGTTCTAGGAGGGATGTCGCATTCAAAATGGCTTGTAAGCTTATCAACGGTTTATTATCAATACCAAACAATCTGGATAAAATGTGATTCTATGTCTCGGATAATTTTATACGATGCCGCCAACACAGACTTTTGATTCTTCCCAGATGCAGAACTAACTTACCAATAGTAATGCAACCGGGAAGACTCAGTAGGTTAATTAACTGTGTCGTAGGAAATGTGGATTTTTTCCACATATCCTACAACGAATTTAAGAATGAAACACTTTTAAGCAACTCTTTTTTATCCTACGTATATCTTTATACATGTTTATTATGCCTAAATTTATATTTTTGTAATTTTTTTATGGTTTTTTCAATGCATTGGTTTGTATACTGTTTTTGCAAACTAACTAAATAAAATTATTTCTTCTATTCTGAATGTAAATACGTTCACCTATTTCGATTTTCGTAATTTTCTAGATTAGATGAAAATATTGGCTTCCCCAAAAGCTAAGATCTTGCAGGGGTCTTATGTTTAATTTTTTGTACATAAAAAAATAATTGTATTTCAATACCCCCGGTTGGTAGCTCCTGATAACATTATAAGGCATTAGAAGCGGCCATTAATCCAGACGCACCCACGGACGAATTGAGATTTTTACCGAAAACGAACAAATGTAAAAAATGGCTTCTCGGCTTGCCCATTGTTTGCTCCTTACATAACTTCGTGTCGGATTTTCATAATACCCTTTGTCATTTGTATGTAAAATATGCGTGAAAACCCTGCAACAGTGCAGTAGGCATGATTTCTTGATTATATTTGTATATAAAAATGGCTATATTGATTTTTAATTAGTGATAAAATTGTCGATTTTAGCCTGTATGTATTTTCTATTACCGATACGTAGTATTAATAAAAAAACGTGTTTATTTTTACCATTGGCGTACCGGTTATAGCTCATGAACTCAAAATGAAACACAGATCTGATAAAGAAAACAGTTTAACTCGCCTAACGATCTCCAACAGTTAATAATTCATTATTTAAGCTAATAATAATTAAATATTTCTGTATCTGTGAACAAGGTGGGAAAGGTGATTTATTTTGAAATAGCAGACTCATCAGTGAGATTGATTTACAGTCAAGGTTTCCGGAAATCAATATATGATGTTGGTACTTTACAAACACGAAAGTCTGCAAAAAAAGCTGCAGGAATGTGTATTCTTAAGGAGGCTTCTAGAAAAAAGGTTATCATTTGTTGTTACGCATAAGAAAAGCTAAAACATCGAAAAAGTTATTCTGTAATTATATAATTAGGTACATCAATTTCAATGTAATATCGGAAGTACCAATAATTTACACAAAGTGAGATCTGGCGTCAAGGAGTTTGAGAAGTTTTCCTGTCACGATTTTCTAGGTTGAGTAGAAATGCAGAAAACAATCTCAAACGGTAACTTCTAACGTTTGTAGATATAACTTTTGTGCCTAAAAAATTCAGATCAGTTTATTCCATATTATTAAAAAATATATATTGTTCGAAGATTGTTAAAACTCTGACTAAGCCGAGTAGTAATTAATAGTAACTCTCACTGATAAAAAATAACGTTTTTACGAGACGCCAATGCATTGAGGGTGAAAAATATGATATTATTAAAAATCACAAAGAGGGCTAATGATTCATCCTGTACAAAAGACACATGTTTTTAACATTTCAATCTGAATACAATGCTACTAATTATATTGGCGAATGCAGAAAGAATTAAAACATGATCAAATCTGGCAACAACAAACTTTCATTAATTTAATTATTACATAAAAACGTTGAAATAACTTTGTGTAGTTTTCAAAAGAACATTTTTAAATGTAGTGTAGTTGTTAACAATGTTATGTAGTTGCAATATATATATTTTTTATAATTCTGGTTATTTATTAGAAAAGTGGTAAAAATACTAGTGTCTGTTTAAAATCAAATGTGGTGATAAAGGTGTGTTCGGAGTCCCATGCTGGGGGAAGAGAGTGCATTAAGAAGAGTAAAAACAGGAGAAGAGAAAAACGAACAACACATGTTTGTAATATGTGGAGCCGTCTGTTATTCTCACGGGGATTGAACACGAAACCTGCCTCTGTACGTGTGTACACTGTGTATGTGGGATTAGGTCTTATAATTTTAATCCTTAAATTCTCCACGGCCTTAAATTCTCTATCATGTACAGTGCACTCTCGTTAGAGAAACACTTCGATAAAAAATGTGTAGGATCTAACGAAAATATTTATGTACCGTATCATGGGGTAAATTTTGAATCGGGGGGCGACTTTGACCATCGCGGATATCTGCAATAATCTTGCTCACTCAGAAATTACTCTTTATTTATTATTAATAATAAGTGTTTTATTATCTTTTTTTTGTAACAAATAGATATAATGATATCCTCACTGGGATCTCCCGTGCTGAGGATTTCATTTACATATTATGTATAATTTAATTATAAGAAAATTAATGTTACAACAAAGTTATATATGAATTTAATTATGAACATATATCATGCAGTATAATTTTTTTTTTTTTTTAAATGATTTTAAAATAAGTAAGGTAGTGTTTTTTGGTATTATTTTTCTAGTCATACGCAAACATATTGTCGGTTGAATTGTGAAGTTTTTTTTTAGGTATTTTCAGTGTGTAAGATACATTTTATAATTTTGTTTTTGAATCTTTATTTACATGTGTAAATTAATATATCCGATGTGTTGATTTTTGTAATTGTATGTACCTGTTTGTCTATTAACTGAGTTTTTGTAACTGAATTGATCTCACGTTAGCGAGATCATCTGTAAAAACTCAGTATAAATAAATAAATAAATTTTCATTTAAATCAGTACCGATCACACTTCTTAGGATTTTATAGTGATTTTTGTGTAGATACTGACAAACCCCTACTTTTTATTATTATTATTAAAATATTAATTTTAAAATAGCGACCGGACCTTCTGTTCTCGGCAGCCGCGGCATACCCATCTCAAGTAGGGTCAGTAGATAGTAGGTAGGTAAGCAAGTAGGCTATACCCTGCACACGTGTAGATTATCATCATACTTGCTGTGTGTATGATATGAGGCGGCAAGGGGGAGAAGGGACGAGGGTGGCAGCAGACAGTTCTGTGACGAGGGTCAGACAGTTTCCCCCTTATCTTCCCGGCTCCACCTCTCGAACAAACGAATTCCACCCATATACACGCAGGAAACAACAAAAAAAAATTAAATTTTTCTCCATTTTTTTTAAGTATCTGAAACGACCGGTGATTCGTCGTTGGTTTGCCGGATGACTAATTTAAAAACCATTAACGATTTTTTTCTACGGCGGCTAACGTTAATGTTCGTGAAGCTATGAAAAAACGTGAGATAGATAATATGTAATTACATTTCTTATTTCACGAAAAAATTTCCTAATACGTTCGCTTATTTCAAAGTCGTTAATGAAATGAGCGTAACGGAATGGAGTTGGAATGAACTGTTACGTTAGGCGTATTAATCAAAGAAATATCATTTGCTCTCGGTGAGATTCTTATTTTAGTTTGTAAAAAGTGTTGTCTGTGGCACTGTTTGACGAATTGCCTCCGACTCGTTTATTCTCACAGTTAAACTCATTTGCACCAAAATATGACATTAGCAAAACCAAACTATTCTGAAAAAGCTCGATTCGAATTTGTGTTTCTGAGATTACTACGCTGATAAGATGTAGTCATAACCGACTAATCTCAGATGAATTCATGTTGAGATTGGTAATTAGATTTAGGTACCTACCTGCCTAAATCATTCACTCCTTCTTTCTAAATAATAATTTGCTTCCATTCTTATCAATAATTACGGTAGATTTATTTTCTATCTTTCATAAAATAAACCTTTGTTATTTTCTCAATTATACTGCTTTTAATATCGTCCCCCTGTCTTGAACCATTTAATGACCGTGTATTTATTTGATCAAAACTAATTATAATCATCGAATACTTCGTTTAAAACACTGTTGTTGGTCCAAGCATCTAAGGTACTTAATTTTCGATGTAAGTTGATGGAGAGTGCATTTATCAGAAACGATTTAATTTCAAAGTGATATTTAGCAAATGAAAAACGAATGATTCTGGCCCGTCTAAATGTTCGTTCAATGAGAAACAGGTTTGAGATAAGACCGTGTTCTGAGATTACAGGATCGGTGTAAGCTTTTTTCTATAGATTAATAAATTAATTTATATTTAATATACGTGCATGCAAGACATCACACGAAGATATAATAAATGGTTAAGTAGGAAACAAAGGAAACTAACGGACATTTGATGGAGAACTCTCGCCATTCAATGCCGCCCAAGAAGGCTTAGACTTAAGACGACCAACCTAAAATTTATTGGATCAAGTAAGACAGATAAACATGGCAGCGCAAATCATAAAAAAACATGAAGCGTTGTGAAAATGAGTCATTCAAGTAAGTAGACAATGACTAATGATTATGGAGAAGAATTTGTTTTATCCACAATTATTGCATAGTTAAAAAAACACGCCGATCGGTTTACATGCAAATACCATCACGCCATATTATTAAAATGAGAAAACCTGCAAGTATATCATATTTAATCATTTTGCATTCTTTAATGCCGTGTACGAACTTTTAAGCAGTTGGGATAGCTTGTCATCGATCTTATTTGGTTTTAGCAATATTTCCCTTATATTATAATAAGGCGTATTATTAAATAGTAGCTTTCCACCAACAATCCCGTTCGCCACTTTTACAAGTTTGGTAATATTGTGTCGAAATTTTTTGCCTTAACCTACATTCTTTCAATTTGTCTGTTATGTGATAATCGTTTGATGCTCATGTAGGTGTTTTAGCAACGCCTCTACGCTGAATGAGTAATGTGTTACGATGTATGTGGAGTAAGTTTTTTTAATTTTTATTGTTCGTGGACTTTATGACAAATCATTTAGATAAATCATTTCTCCATTGCAATGAACAAATTATACCTACGATTTATAACACACTATACGAACAGGTACCTATGTTCATTTTTTCTGCAATATAATGACAAACATAAGCTTCGACAGCTTAAACACTTTAAAATAAGTCTCGTAAACTAAAAATACCTGTGTATGTATTACAAAACGATAAAGTTTAATTTACTGAATACATAAAACAATTAGAAGTGCCTTCCAAGTCGTTTTGACAAAACAACCTACTTGGTAGACTTTTGATTCTAGCCCATTCAACAGACTAGCATTGTCTATTGTTATTTTGTTAATTACTTTTTTAATTACTCATAGAAGTACTATTTTACTACATTTAAATAGAGTTGGGTAAGTACCTACCTACTACCTCTGGTTTCTACATGGATATTTTAATTATTTAAAAGTTAAGTGATAGATAAGTCAATAGTAATAAAATATCTATATATTGAATTCCCTTTCTAATTTTTGTTTTTTTCATTAGCTGCGTTATCTCACACTCTGTAATTTATTTTTGAGAGAACGTTACTGAACCGTTTCTGCCTAGTCGCAGAGGAGGGTACCAAGAGAACGGTAGGAAAGAAGAGGAATAGAGTCGCCTGGAATATGTATGAAATAACAAGCCGTGAAAGGAATCAGGTTTCCTAGTCGGTGCGAGATGAAACCAGAGGATGAAAATAAGACGAGGATCAGAAAAAAGGAAGAGATGAATGATTTATGAGGCGTTTATACTCTCATTATATGGCTTTAACTGGGCAATGGATGTTTGCGGATGCTGCCTCGGGATATTACAGGGGATTTGCAGGATTTTTAAAACACGAAAACGTAAAAGCTTCGACGCCGAACTTTCGAAACTTTTTTTATATTTTGTCTGCTTTTCTGAAAAGAAAATTAATGAATCTAACGTTAAATTTTTATTAGAACAACTTTTTAATAAATATAAATTAAAAACGCATATGTTCAACCAAGACACTATCTATGTCACAATCCTATTTTTTAGAACTTTGTGATCAATCAAAAAGATGCCTAAAATATGGAAAAAAATAGTTGCAAGATAATATTGTTAATTCTGAATTTGAAATATGAGATCGACAAATATTAATTATGTCCCAATGGTCTACTGAATAAAGACGTTGTCCCAGTAAGACAGAGATTGTTAGTTCGATTCTCAGTTGAGATCGTTTTCTTTTTATTTTCTGTCTTGTTCTATTTCATGTTTCGTTTACATTTTTTAAAATATATTATATCTTCGGATATAATGTAACGTGGTTTTATTTTCTTTGATTTCCATTATGGGTAGGCTTAATATAATTTTTGGATGATATCGGTTAGAAAAAAGATTCCTGAAACCAGACACCGTTGTTTTTCTGTTGAATTTATAGGCTATCTCTATCCCTCTGGAGTGGCTGGACAGAGCAAGAGCATCAGATAATTTACCTCCGATGGCTAAGCCTTTAGCGTGACGTGATTTTGAGAAGGGTTCAAGCGGAATTGTTTTATAATAATTTTCCTTAACGGTCTTGGAATAATTTAACTTACCCAAAACCAAAAAAATTTACGCACCCAAAAAATACGTCGTATTTACAAAAAGGATAAAACGTTAATAAGGCTTTTGGTTTACATGGTGCGTTATTAAAATAATCATTTATCTCAGCGTGATTTTACTTAAATATGACATCACTTATTTTCCTATACGAACCTTCGTATCATTAAGCTGGGTTCGCCTAAAGCTAAATTCCGATTTCGTAAAACGTTTTTTTTATTTTTAATTTTGCTTTCGAGCAAACGAGCTTTTAATGAGTACGACCGAGATGGCAACAAGGATGTAATTTTCTCTTTAATTGGTATTTCACTTCTTGACATTGATTGGCACTGGTAAATGCGCCTTGCCAGTCTCTCGTATTAAACGAAAGGCGGTGGGCATTTTTTGCGTCCAGGTAACAAAAGCAATTATTGCTTTTCCATTTTGAAATTTTTTAAGTGTTGCCAGGCCCGATAAATAATTGGCGCGAAGTGATTTGGCACTTTTTGGGGTAATTTTCATGTCCACGTTCCCTACCAACACAGCGGTAAAATAATTATTGGGTTGGTATTTAATTCGGTTTGGCCCAAGAACGGTCATCATTTTTACATTAGGAAAGGATGAATACAAATAAAAAAAATAATATGAATTTTCATGTTTTTTCCAACAGAGTTCAAAGTATTGTAATAAAAATGGTTATAGGAACTTACTGTGCTATACAGGAAAAAAACAATCATTTTTTAAAATATGCAAGAAGCTAGTACCTACCTACTAATGTTGTTTTTTTTTAACAAAGAGATTTTAAAATATATTAAAAATACTTATGCTACATCGATTTGAATAAAAAAAATCTACAAAATTTTCATTTTATACAGTACCTACGAAATTATTTGTACACGTTATTAAATTTTATGTTTATTTTCATTTCAGCCATTTGTATATTGAAATGTACAAATATCTAATTTATATTATTTACAAATATACATTAAATCATGTTTATTGTTTATAGCATTTTCTTTCTATCAATATGGCTTCTCCAATTCAGCCTGAATCTGTCAATTAGTTCAGACTTTATGGGTTCCGGCAGCGCATTGTAATACCTACTGCATTTTTATATACAGCATACTATTTTGTGTATTGACTTTTTTGGTAGACTAATTTCTTTACACGTTTTTTGTATTATATTGATAAATGTCATTGTTATATAATTGAATTTGAAATTTTTTTATAATATGTTATTTATTATTTTATGAATAAATATCATCTTTATCTTTATTACGTGTCGTGAAGGCACTATAACGAATAGTGTTGTGTAATGCATCATTTACTCGAATCTAGTTACAATTTATAATACTTTAAAAAATTGTGATCGATGATTTTTATTTTCTCATAAAATAATAAATCGGAGACGTGTTTTTGGGTTCTAAATCCATTTACACATCCATTTATACTTGATGATATAGGTTTAAATGATTTTGCATAAAAGGTGCGATTGCGAGTAATTATTTATTTAATTTGAAATCAGCAACTGTTTAAATATTCTTATAAATATAAAAGTGTTGATTAATTCCTATTTTAGTTCGTGCATTTCATTATAAATGTGAATTCCTACTGTATTTATTACAAACATCGTTTATTTAATGGGTTATATTTATTTCAGATCAATTATTTGATACGTACATAAAAATGTCAACTTACAGCTGATATTGATATTCGTTATTAATAAACCGTTTATAAATTTTCTGTTTTATAAACACTGTCATTTAAGTGTCGGAGTATAATTATACAAGGAAAAGTAAAAATTGCTTAACAGTTGTAAATTTATGCAAATGGGTTAGCAAAAAGAAGCTCAACTCATTTATCCATAATTGTAATTATTTTTTTATAATTAAGTAATTTATCGTAATGTTACTTGAAAGTTATATGTATTATAAAACATTTTTAACATCTGCTTAAGTAGACGTTTTGTTACGTTCTAAATATAAGCATTCGTTCCATACTTATTTATCTAGTTACTAAACTAATGTAAATTTTTTTTTTAAGTAATGTCCATAAATGTTATTCATTGAATAGGAACGTAAGTGATAAAATCATAGTTTTTTACTCCTTTAATGCAAATACTCACTGATATTAAATACTTTTTAAAGAATATGCAATAGTAATTTCAACATATTGTGACCTCCCCATTAGCCAAGGCCAAATAGGCAATTAATTCATCAAGCACCATTAATTGTTTAATTGAAAAAACATGTCTTGAAACTTGAAACGCATTTCGCAGCAATGAATTATCATTTAAAAAAATATTGGTTTGTATTGACAATACGTGACAGAGGTTCGTTGACAAACATTATCGCCTGGCATAAATACAAGGCATTACTGGTTCGTAAATTATCACGCGTGCTTACAAGACATTAAACTAAATTATAGGCAATCAATAATTTCACCATTTTCATTGCGGTGTTAATTTTTATTGAAAACTTGACGCTACCGCCATCTGTGGAGCAAGCGGTGAAGTTTTAAAGAAAAAACACGCTTGCAGTGGAGTGGAAAAGTGAATAGTTATTATTAATAAATTAAACCACATATTTACAAGAAAGTTTTTTCTGTTTTTTTTAAGTGTTACCATTCCTAACACCTATGTGTACTTGCGGAATATAATATTTCATGGAGATATATTCTTCGCAACAATTCCAAATTAATATTTCATAATTCCAAAGTAAAATTTAGATTATGCCAAATATAGCGCTACGTAATAATGGTCTAAGCCATTTTAATAGATAGGTACATAAGTGGAATAATTAATCTAGAAGATATATGCTGAATTTTTCAGACGAATATAATAATGTTGCACTTCAAAAGTGATTAATCTCTCAGATTTAGAACTTTTGTATTGTGATAACTTTTAACTATCTACGTTATAAAAACATATAATATCGTTTGATTATTATTACGCAATTTAAAATTAAACCTTTTAATGCACATATAATGCGTCAAAAACATAAAGGAGGTAATAAATTTACTCCTAAATACGAAAGAATCTTAACATATTAATTTATGATCAAAACAGTAACGATTATTTCCATGAGCCGCCTTTGTCAATGAATCAGATAGCCGGTGGTGGGGGTCGATGAAACGAGAGGGATAGTTGCGCGTTTACCTGCGAGAGGAAGGGAGAGGAGAAAGGCCTTCATTGAGTTGAAGGTGGCGGTACCGTGGTTTGGGGAAGGGGAAGAGAAGGGAAGATGGGGTGGGGGCAATAGGAAGGCAGAATCTATAAACTTCTATTTTTACTTTTGACCTAAGTTCTTAATTAGGAAAATGCGAAGGAATATTTATTTTCATTACTCATTAATTTTAACTGTGGGTAACCTTTTGATTACTTTCAAAAATAATATTTGGAAAATTGTTTTCAAGGTTTCAATGATTTTTTTGGATGTGGATCTAATTGCAAGATTTAAGGCGGTAAAAGGTACCTACCTGTAACCGAAAACTTCCGGCAAATATAAATAGGAAGTCTTGAAAAATGATTTATAATGTGATATTTGCTGGGTAAAATCGAATCCATCAAAAAAGTTTAACTACAAAAGACATATAAAGAAAATATATATCACCATTTTAAAAACTTAAATATCCGTTATTTTGATTGCAAAGTATAGACAAAGGGGAAAAAACGAGTATTGCTAATTTATTATAAATCTCTTAAAATTAATAATAATCCTGCTTACAAGATTTCAGACCGTTTCCTGATAAACTTTTAGTAAATTCCTAACATTTCGCAATTCGTGTTTATGCATCTGCATTTGCCTTGGTAATTTACAATGACGAAATGCTGTACGAAATTTGTATAAACGCGTGTTCCGACATTGTGATAATACGTTCGTATTATACTAAAAGTTTATTAGGAAACCTATCAATTCATTCGTTAAGGTCATGCCATTCCATTTTTAATAGGATTACGAATAATTTATTTTATACTATACAAGAATGTACTTTAAATGTCCTGTTTGTGTCTCAAATAAAAAATAAAATAAAATAAAATTTGATGAGATTCTAAATAATTTAGAAATATTAATTATCAGTAATTATTATTAATCGTAGCTTGGGTAATGCTTTTCCTAATTCCCCCGAGCACATTATTAAGGCACAAAAAATAATTCTGAAACTTCCTATTTCTAGCACTGATACTTTCTTCAATGTTTTCAAATATATACACACAAAGCAACTCTTTGAAAGAAACATTCAGGTTAATTTGAACCAAAATAACAAAACACAAATTCTACATAATACTCGAGCCAAAAATAAAGAACTACTCCAAACTATTTTTGCTAAAACTACTTATGGATATTTCGTATTTGTTATCATGTTAGAAATTAAATTTACAGTAGTGCTTAGCAACTAGGCCATAGAAAACATTCAGAAGTCACAATATTCAATATTGCTCTAAGTAGGTATTACAAAAGGCTAGTAAATAATAAAAAAGAATTCACGCTTTATAAATTTAACGAGTTTTTAATTATTTTTTCATGAATACTAAAAATATAAGATAAACGATCAAATGTAGGTGCATTCAATGGCTTTCTAGCACTATAAGCAGTTTATATGTTGCTTTATAAAAATTTGGAGATATAATTTTTTGAAGATGGCGGAAAACTTGGAAATCAAACATTCAAAATTTTCTGATCGCTGAAGGCTGAAATTGATTATAAAGCAGAACGCTCTAGTGGTTATCATCGTAAAACTTTACTTCCATATTATTGCATCTATTTTATTTCTACATTTTAATATTATTCTCATTTATTTGATTATACTACATTTCTAATATATTTAAAAAAATACTTTGGCAAAAAGAAATGATGTATAAATTTATTTCCTTTTTATATATGATGTTTATATTTTTGACCTCGATAAGTATCGATACAGATATTTCCTAGCAAAACTTGTATAGAAAAATCATCTATAATCATGTTTAACATACATATACAAAAATAATAATGCAATTCTCATTAGCTACAAGATATTGATATGATTTATGAAAACCATTTGTTGCTAAGCATATTTATTTTAGGCAAAGAGTGTTTTACGTTTCAGAAGACTTTCCGTGGAATCAGCGCTACGAGAAAAGGCAATGCATTAGGTGCACGAATGCCAGCGTCATGCCACATCCATCAGAGGGATGGTTCAAGTCCCTTGAGTTTTCCCTGCAGCAGATGGATGCTGTGAACTTTATTATTTGAAGATCACAAATAAACTGCAAGAGTTTTAAGGAGATGAGAGAGAAACAGAATAAAATCGTTTCTGTAGCTAGGCAAGAAGGTACCTATCCAAAAGTTACAGAAAAAGTATTTTGTAAATTTCTGACGTTACTCTTCGAATTATTAAATTAACAAAAATAAATATTGATAGACAGTTTTTTGTCTTAATTTCATAATAATTTATATTTCCTAAAACCTTTCAGTACGACAAGATCAGTTTCAATTTATTATAACGATACTAACGTTATGGTTTTGTATATTTCAAAGCGCTCGAAGCACTCTCTTTCTATCGAAAACAGCGTGGTCAGTTTTAGAATAATGTAATATTTTTTTAACCCCACACAATCATTCAATAATCTACCACTTTACAGTGAATGAATCAACAACCTAAAACATTCACGGCCCATTACGATTACGATTCCAGGGAAGGAAGCAGATTCGAGTTGTGATACGATGGAGAATAAATGGAAGTGAAATGTTGGGTCTTGTACGCGAACACAAAGGGTGAAATGCACCCCCATTACTGGCGGGTCTGATCGAATTTCCCAACAATGGAACCACCCTCGGCAGGTTCAATGCTTTAGACATTTATGTACTCGGGGACATACAAGGGTTAACATGGGGGTAAGGATAAGGCTTTTACATTTAATCATACCAACGTTCATTGAAATTATTTTGTAACATAATAATATGTGATAGGTACATTACATACTATTAAATAACATGATTAGCTACATATTTCAGATAATATTAAAAAAAACCGGTTTCAGTATTAAGGTATATTTTTTAGGGCAGTCATAAAGGTTTAGGTATATACTGTGATGTCCAACAAAATATTAAATTATGTTCAAACTATTTTACACCCGGTCATGTGATGTTCATATAACTGTATTTCTGTAAATATTTAAACTTCTTCGATGATTTGAGATTTCACCACCAAAAGTATTACAGTGATTAATTTTTGGGGTATTATACCTTAAAGAAGAAGGTAGCGCAACACGGCTTGGTACCCCAAAAATAAATCACTTCAATAAAACTTTTAGTAATTCATAATTCAATAATGAGAAGGCTTGCATGAATGCAAAAAGAACTTATTCAATTTCGAGTTTTATTAAAAATTCTTACTGTGAAACCTCTAATTATTCGATTATTTTGAGGTCTTATGTCGTATATTAGTTGATACTAACTATATTTAGGATAAATCAAAGGTTTTTCGCTTTATTGAATCAATGCAAGCACTCGATAAAGACGCGGAACGACCCTTCTGGCTTTCGTAGATTTCTGCACTCAATTCGATTCCTTTCATGGAAAGCGTTTCCAGTTTCCTCGATAAGCGTTACAAAGGACTCTTTCTTCCCTCCGCGCCGGAATAATAGATAGAAAATAGCTTTTAGTTTTGCACTGATTGAGCTCCAAGTCTCCATATTTTTATCCCAAGAAAGTTGAAAGGAAAGACGAAGCGGTGGGTATTTGGAAAGACATTTGAAGAATCCATTTTTTATACCAGGCAAGCAGAGCCGTGCGGAGGTTCGCGCTTTGCCAAATGGAATGCCGGGAGATTTTCGTCTAATGGTGTCGCGGGGCAGACATTACAAAATGGTAGGAAGTAAGGGCCGCTAAACGAATCAATTAATTAGCATGGTTTGTTACTCCTTGCGGTACAAACTTTAAGTAATACAAGTTAGGCATACATACATAATTTTATATACTCTTATCAACGAAAAAGTTATCGAATGGAGAACTTCAGAGTCATGAAAATGAGTCAATTTCACTGTTTTAAACTTGTAATGTAATTTACACCATTAGCTATAGAGCTAAAATGGTTCCATGATAACTCAACACAGTGACAATTCAACACACTTTCAAAAAGTGATATAAAGTCATTGGAAAAGATGAAAAAAAAAATTAAACCTAACCTAACCTAACCTACTTAATAAAGTTTTTGTTTCATCACTTTCCATGACTTTATGTAACTTTTTAAAGATGTGATGAATTATCATTGTGATGATTTATCCGGTCACCAGCTAAAATATATTGATGTAGCTGTACTAAATTAAGACAAGACACTGTTTGATTAATAGTAGGTATGTGTTAAGAAAAAACTCACAAAAATGAGAAAAAAACCGTTTTAAAAAGGTGTTTAAGATCGGATCAAACTTAATGTTGATTATTACTATTTTTTACATATAAAAAAGATCCTTTGATTACGAGTGGATTTAAATTGAATAAAACATCCAACAAGATCTACCTCCTCTATAAGAAATATACTAATCTGTCAATGACGATGGGTATTGACATTTACTATAAAACTGCAAATATTTAATTGAAATATTTTCTGATTCTAGGCTGCATTGAAAACTACTGGCCCTGCATCCGTATACATAGTGCAGGTAGGTAAGTACTCGTGTAGGGAGAGAGATCAGAATTCGAGGCGTTTCCTCTTCTCAGCGCTGATGTCTTCAATGATTAATGTTCTCAGTTGGGCCGGCCCATACTGGCTCTGCCATTACACAAATAGAAGAAGAATGGTACCACACGAGACTAGAACGCAATGGTAGTCTCCTTCTTTCTTCCTACAGCTTGCGTAATGAGATTGTCTATAGTTAGGTACCTACCTAAAAGATTCTAAGCTTACCATTTTTAACACAGAAAAAAATATTTCTAAAAAACGCAATTAGAATAGAAAGTTAAAAATAATTAATAACCTTTAGAATCTTAAAATTTTCCCTTAATTTCCTTTAAAAACTATTTATTCGAGACCAAATTAAAAAAAATCACTTCCTTCCACAAAGATTTTGGCAACAATTTTTTTTTTAAATATTTCTTCTTTTTCGGGAAATCAACAGTACACATTTTATCAGTTTGTACTTGTGTAGTACGAGTATATAGCGAAAATCTAACCAATCGCGGATTTCCTCATTGTGACCTTACCTCTAATAAGACAAAAAATAATGAAATTATCGAGAAATTTATGTGCAACAAAATATCGCTCACAAGTAAAAAAGTCTATTCTGGTGGTAATTGGAGATGTCACATTAAGATAGGATTCATGATAAAAATAGGAATACATAGGTGCCTACATCATACATCAATAATCTTCATATTACAAATCAACCAAAAGCCATAATAATAACCAGGTTATCAACAAATAAAACACTGAACATTCCGATAACACACACCACACACGGACAAAGACACTTTCAATACTACGCAACAAAACTTTTTAACAGTATGCCCATTACTTTGAAATAACTAATGACTACAAATACATCTACAAACTTTCTCAAAAAACATATCGTAGCCTGGATAAAAAATCAAGATATTCACTTTATTCAAAAGATTATAATTCCAAACCAAACATAACCAAAATATGATAAGTAAAATTAAATACTATACAAGTTCTTCAAGAATTATCGAAAAATACATACACGCACATATAAATGTGTGTATTCATGTTTCAATATATGTCTGTGAAAAAAAAAAAAAAAAAAAAAAACTTTCTACTACAACACATAAATAATACCTGTCACACTGAATCACAAACACGTAAACACCTCAGCACAGGTTCTCCTAGTGAGGTGTTCACGTAACATACAATATCACCCACACACAGTTTTACCTATATCAACCTATGTTCTTTATTTTTTATACCTTTTTCTGTACTTTTTTCTCTGTACTACAATATAAACCACTGTAATCATTTGTAAAATGTATATTCAAGAATAGACATAAATAAATAAATAAATCATAATGTACATAGTGTTCATATGCCTTGATACTATAAAAAATGATTTTTACAATTACCTAAGCATAAATTTGATAAAACTTTGCTAAATTGTCATTTTAGTGAAATATCTTTTCAAGGATGCACATAAGTAGGTACTAAGCATTGTGTGCTAAATTAATGCGCATGTCATTTGCTTTTTTCACTGTCTCTTTAGGTATTGGAGTAACAATAGTGGCCACAATAATATAAAGAATGTTACCCATGCAACGGGCATACCTTCAGTGGATTAATTTTATTTATGTATCCTAAATACCTACAATTAATAGTACAGGAGATCATCTAATGCATATTTTGAACACGAAATACTAAAATAGACATTTTGACTAATATTCAGCCATTTTCTCATAATGATTTGTTTTCAAATCCCACCTTCATAAAACTTGAATATTATTGGCTTAATTTTCAATATTTGCAAATGACAACAATATAAAAAGCACAGATATTTTTTGAAGCAAAAAACAAATCATCATATACCAACAGTATATATTGTTGAAGGCGCCAGGATTTTCGCAATAAAAACATATTTACTAACGAATGAGAATATTTGAATTTGGCAAATACATGAGACAATTCTCAGAGATATCTACGAAACAGTGGTCAATTTTAGCAGACAGACAAGTCTTGTGTCACAGACTGACTGGTCGTGAAGTGTTTGAACGAAAATAGAAAATAAAACGAAATAAACAAAACATGAGTAATACGTTCACCTATCATCCAAGCCACCTATGCTCAATGATTTATTCACAAACTAAGAAATCATCTCTTAGAATTAACCGACTTACGCGAAAGCAATAATAGTCATTGATGATTTGTTAGATATTATTACATTATGCAGTTAATTATATTTAATAACGGATGAGCTGTCTTAACGGTACAAGAGAAAATAAACGCATTGCAAAAAATTCAATTAGTTATGTACTTATTTATTTTATTCTCACCTTTTTATGGTGAGGTGTTATTACTAATATTGATTTTATGTTTTATTTCAGCCTGGTTTTATGTTGGGTAAAAACAACCGCAATTAATGATTGATAGATACAATTTAGAAATGAAAAATTGGGTCATGTGGTTTTAGCAATATTTAATAGCGAGTTCTGTAATAATTTATCGTTTCACTTCCCCTTCGCTTTCGATTCTTTCATCCCATTAAATTATTAGTGAAATCGTAGTAAATACCATCAATTCTGGTAGGTCGGTAATATTATGCCTATGTATAAATAGTTGTAAAATATTTTTTACAAATTCAGAAGGAATGTTAGCAGGTATTCTTAGTTATTTGTAACTAAGCTGATAATTAACATGTCGTGTCAGTAATAGCTATTTATATAATTGTAATTTATTTAATAAAATTACAGTAATCACGTAATCTCAGATGGCGTGGATTCCCATGAGGCCAATTTCCACCATTATAAGAACATTATAATCCCATAAGGGTGGAATTACTTTAACATCCATCATTTTGCCGTCTGAAATTGTGCTCGTGCCGTAATGTATACGTGCGATTTGATTGCACACGATTTGAAACCTTATTGTCCGTCCTCAGCGGTAGAGGAAAGTGGTGATCTGGCCCTAAAGCCTGTTATTAATGGATGTTGATAGAACCTACCTACATGAGGAAGTTGCGGTCAATTTGGATAGTTATTTGAGGAAAGAACATAATCAAAAGCCTCGGACAGGAACTGGTAACGTTTTGCATAAATAATCTTTAAATATAGCGATTCAGGAAAGTTGGCTTCAATCCTATATCATATGGACCGGTTAATTGCGCTATACCGCGTCAAGTATTAACAGATAATAACCAAATTATCTCGTGAACATATTTATTATGATTTTTTTAAAATTATCCTCTAATTAATACATCTCACTCAACCTGACGAAGGTTTTTTCGCTACTGCCCAACTAGTCTCAACTGTATTGAGTTAGTTGGAGTGGGGTGGGAAGGAGATGGACAAAATGAAGTTTAAGAATTTCCAGCACCGCTAAACACAGCGAATACTATTTAAAGATTCGTTTCGATTCCGAATCGTAGCCTTTAATCAGATCAATTTGAGTATCTACTACATGTATCAACGTATTTTTAGCAGACGACAACCAATGTAGTTTTAAACATTCCCAGTTTAAAGTTTCATTAAGTGTGAGAAATATCTACATATTGCATACGTGGGCTATGTTGGTACCAAGATGATTATTTTTGAGTAGGTGTACCAAAATGCAAAATCATATTTAGCATTCATTACCGATGATTATCATTCATCATTCAAATTACCTTTCATGATAGGTAACGATAGCTTTTGGTATTTTTTCAATCGATGTGAATCACATTTAATACCTCTACAAACTGTCATAGACTATCATTTTATAAACGTTTATTTGGCCATTTGTGGCTACGACAATTGCAGGAACAAGAAAGTAGGATATATTTATGACGCATGATTGCTTCCATCATCTACCCTAAAGGATCTACCAATACCTTCAAAAAAGTTCAACATATGAATAATGGTGAACGTAAGTATTTAGTCGAGGATGTCTTAGGAACACACGACACGATCGCATCGAATACTTGTGCCTGTTCACGACGATAATCAAAATACTATAAAAGTGCAGTTAGAATAATAACTTGTGACTAATGAATGTTAGTAAAGCAAAAGGGTGTGTGATGTTATAGTTTACTTTAGATTTGAAATAGAGCTCTAATAATAAGTAGGTACTTATATTACTTATTTAACTATCTTGATCGAGCAAAAACTTTTTTCTTCCTGTCTTAAATCATTACAGGTGGTTAAATAAATGACTTACATGTTGATTACCTAATTGATGGAATATTTACTTAAATGGGTCTAATAAAACGTAACAATTAATTAATGTTTACACGGTCAAGGAGGTTTGTTGAACACCAGTATTTTTCATCAGATTTAAGATAAAATGTGCTACGAATTAATATCATATTATTTTGTTTGGAAGGCGTGCCCTGGGCCACGAGTAAGTCGACAAAAACTACATACGTTACTCTTTAGAGGAAAATTACTAAATGGGTGAACAGACAAAAATGTGTTGTGTGCGTGTCCACGAGGCTGGAGTAAGCTGTTAGTTTATTTACTTCTAGCGAACTCTCACATGTCGATTTTTCTTATTCAAATTATAGTCGATTTACATGACCTGACTGGGTTCTAGGAAGAGGAAAGTCTTACATATGTAAATAGTTACATATCGTAAATACCTAAATTTTGGAGGTTATATGATAACTCAACATAATAACAACTAAACACGCCTTTGAAAAGTGATATAAAGTCATTAAAAGTGATGAAAAAAATCAAACCCGTGAACCAAACCTATTCTCAAAATATTTAACCCAGTTTTTGTTCTTTGCGCTATTCTTACCTGAACTTGTAAAACTATTCAAAGCCTACATTAATTTAATCGAGTGCATCACTGATTGGTAGATATATGTCTTCAACACTAGATACTAACAGCCTTACTAAGGAAAAACAACATAACAAACGGTGTAGAAAGACTATAAACGTTTAGCTTTGAGTTGGTACAAATGAAAAATATCTATAACTGGGGTACGAAAGAACTGGCAACGTTGGATTTTCCGCAGGCTGACACGTGAAATTCGTGTCAGGTTATTCTGGAAACACTATCCTTTAATTGACTATTACGGCGTGAATTTAATAAAAATTCTATGAAAGCAATGTTTATTAATAACACAAATGTTTTTTGTATGTTTACGTAAACATAAATTATAGAAATCAATTATATTATATTGCACTAAAAATTAATTCCAAAACTTATTTTTACTGTTGTTATTCTCTGGGAATTATTATAATATATTTTGAATTTTTTTATTGTATGAACGTGATTAAAAGTGAGATAACAGTTTTTTGAATTTCCTAAATAAAACCTGTGTTTTTAAAATTTCGCTTTCTCACAAATATTCACCGTTTGGAGTAAAATTAGAGTTTGTTTTTTTTTCAACTTTTTTCATGTTTGAAATTAAAATACTCCATTTCATAAATATCAAAGTCTATTTCAAATACAAACATCTAAAAAATTATATAATGTATCAAGTTTATTAAATGGTATTTGTTTTTACGACATCTTTAAAATAAAAGAATTATAAAGCACGTTTAAAATACATAATATTAAATTTTTTTTATTAGTTTTTACAACAGATAAAAAACCCCATTTGGCTGTGTAAACAATGTATATATCTTTCAATGAACTATTTTATGTCAGTTTCTTCTTAAGTAATATTTTCACATAGACGGTCGTTTATCAGTTGAATAAAATTTTCACCACAATTTTTAGTAAGACCGTTACTGTGTAATTTATCAGCATACTTGCAGCCTTATAACGTACAGCAAAAGATAACAAAGATTTAGACAAATCGATTTCGTGCTGAGTGTTATTTAGCTATTAATCCATAATCGCAATTATTTACACTTTATAAAATCGCCAAAGATAAATTAGCCTTGCGATGTATTGCCCGAGAACTGCTAATCTTATTTGCGAGGGAAAAAAATAACAGCATGGTTTCGAACTCAGCCTGTTATTACACAGCTATCAATAGAGGTAAATATAATTTAATTGGGGAAATGCGGAATCCAATGCGAGATATTAGTTTAATGTTTCATGGTGGACAGGAGTCTCGATTATAGTATTCTACAGTAGGTATTCAATTACGCCATGTGTTGTCATTGCTAAATTACTAGGTTTCTTGTGGACACTTAACGTTAATGAGATAGCGGAAAGCTTTGAGGTCTATTGCCTGAATTAATAACGGCACATTATTAGATTTTATATTTAAAACGGAAGCATTTCACGTTTTTTTGCTGTCATTTGCTTGCTTACAGTATTTTACCTACTACGGGAAAAGAACATCACATTAAAGGAACATTATATTTGATTTAGCCTAGGAAACTAGTTTGGTGGCAGGTTAAGCCTCAAAAATTTTTTACTTTAAAAGCAGTTCTCAGATATTGAAGAATCTTGGCAAATCAAGTAGGTATCTATAAGGGTAATCGGACAACTCAACTCAGTGACTTATCAAAACACTATTGAAAAATGTGATGAAGTCATGAAAATTGATGAAAAAAACAGGTAAAATAAGTTACGTTAGGTTAGGTTTAAAGGATAGTTTATACAAATCAGTACACTTTTCAAGGGTGTCTTGATTTGTCACTGTGATGAGTTGTCACAGAACCATCGAAAGGTACCCTCGATGCTCAGACGGAGGGCAAAACTTACGAGGAAATGTGACTTTCTATCCTATAATCCAGAAGAAGAAAAAACAAACTAAAGATACCTACATTAAAGAAAAGTATAATTACTTAATAAAATATATAGATACCCATTAATAAACAAAAGTATAGATAATTGTGATGAGCAATGTTAAAAGCAAGTACGTCTTTATTTGTATCCTAATTCTCCTTCATCCCTAGTTCCTCCGTCCTCTTATCTCGTGTACGGTTTACCCACCGACACCGCCTTGCCACCCCCAACTTTTGGGGTAGAACACTTGTTAGATTCAAATTTATGGTCCGACCCGCGTGCCGGTTTCACGTGGACCAAGGAATCCCCAAATAAAGTGTTTTATTCAAGATTATCAACACACCGCGCGGGAACGAACTTGCTACAAGTGGTTACGTGAATTTTAGCAATTAAATAACATGTACGTCATAATAAGACGTAACCTGAGTTTATTCCCTTGAACACCTAAAGCTTTTAAATATGTATCCACTTCCCAAAAACAGGCGTCATGTAATTTTAATGCACTTTTACACATCACATATGCCTCAATCAAAACCTTGATTATACCTGCTGTGGTCTAGAAGTGGAAACTTTAGATCACATATCTGTTGGTTGTCCCTCCATAAACAAATATCTTCTCGTAATTGTAAAAAGCATTCACTTTGTGGCTCATCATAATTTATGTGTTTTTATTATAAAATATCTTCTCTTCTATCAAGCCTTATCATCCAAAATCCCTTATAAGTTTAAATTCGTCTCCAATCTTCCATATTCTTTTGAAATTTGTTAATTTAAACAAAACTAACATTTAAATTCACTCTCCCTCTCTCCATTATTCGAAATGATTGGCTAGAACACCCCTGAAAGGTAAAGCCAGAAACATTTGAAAAAAAAACTTAAAATTTCTTCCTTTGAACTTTAAGCACATTGAATGTTAACTTATATTATAATATATACAGCTTTCAAATATGTACAAACCTCAATTGAGTATGCGTCATGTTTAAACATTCAATTCACTTTTATGTAGGTAGTTCGTAATTTGGATAGTGATGAGAATTTTCTTATAATTTTTGCAATCACAGATTTGACAAAGTTAACGTATCACTAACACCTCATCTAACGAAAGTTTATGCACTACTAGAGTAAAAGTGAAAGCTCGAAATAGAAACTGGTAAATAACTTTCAAATATCTTTGCTAATAAAAACGTTTTGGTACAAATAAAAATAACAATAAAAACAAAAGCATTTCGAGGGTAAGAGCAAGTCATAAAATTTGTCCCCATTCAAAAGTAGATAGGCAAGAAAACCCAAAACAGAAGGTGTATCTTTTGTCTGTCAAACAATTAACAGCATCTGCGGTATACATTTTTTGCATAAATTACAAGTAACTTTCACCACTGAGGGATGTTCGCATTGTCCTTAAAATAGACTAGAATAAAACAGTGACATTGAAAATTTGGACAATGAATTTGTGCGTGCGAATTTTAAATTGCACAAATATTTTCAAGAAATTTGAGTAGAGCTGTGCTTTAGAACCATCGCTAAGTGAATACGGTCGTAAATCATTAATTGTAACGAAACGTTGTCATATTTCGTAAAAGTGACCGGCAAAAAATGTCGTCATGAAGAACAGCGTGTTTTGGAAATGCCGATGCCAAATGCCGATGACAGCTGACAAAAATATTCTATTTAAAAATGATTTTTTGATGTCTATGCCTTTTTGCGTTACATTCAACAAATTAATTAATTATTTCAATAAATTAGTTTATAAAAATATTTGAGTGACATTGTTGAGCGCTTGTCAATCATATTATACAGTATATTTTAACAGTTCAAGCAACTTTTTACATGTATTACATATTTATAATATGTTCCAGTATAAATAATATAAGTAAATATTTTTAAAGTAATAAAATAATACATCATAATACCTATTTCACTACTTCATCATTAAATTTATTTTAAAATACGTTTTTAACTTTAATTTTAAAGTCGTTTACCGATTCAATTCGAGAAATTTAATCATACAGTGATTCATATACGATGCAATAGTTTCAAAAATTATAAAAATATTACGATGGAATAGAAGCTCAGGAAAAATTGTCTGATCTTAAATATTTATGCAACATCAACAAATATAGTTCGTAATTTTTAAAAGATTTCCTAGATTCTTAGTGTGATGTCATTATCAGCTAATGTGGTCATAAATATCTCTAGAGAGACAAAGGAACTGTGCACCTACACAGGTACCCATTACCCAGGTGGCAGGCGGGTACCTAGTCCTGCTACGTTGATCCCCCGCCAGCCACCTGAGTTTTGCATAATGCCCGTCAGCTCCCGACCTTTTCACGTCGTTGAAGCTCGCATAAATCCACTTCATGTCCGAGCAACAAAAGCTCTAGAGACAACTTCCGCATTTTAGAGCCAATTGAAAAAAATATACTGACCGCATGCAAATTATTTCTATTCAGTTCTACGCTTGCTCTATTCAATGTGCCTATTTAATTAGGTAGGTATATATTATAAATTCCGTCTGCGTTTTCTGTTGTGTATTTTAATCAATGCCAATGAATCCTTACAGTTTGAGAATAGAAATTCGGTATTGAGTAATACGGAATTTAAATATATAGGTTAGATTTTTACGAGCTTTTTTTCTTGGTAAGAATCTATGATTTTATGGATGTTAACCTTTTCTCTTTTCCGATGAACGACGCTCATCGGGAAGAGAAATTACAACGAAACTATCAGTGGCAGGACCGTGAGAGCTTATTATCTTATTAATAATTATATCTCACATTGATTTTGTTCGGAAACCTAATGGATTGTTATCATAGAAAAAAGAAGAACCCAAGAAATGCCTCGTGGGCGTGTTTGATGATCCAAACATTTGTAAAATCGGGCCTTAAATTTCCAATACGTAATTGTATTTGCAAAATTCAAATGGGATGGCGATCTACGATGTCAGGCGAGTGTAAGAGAGACAGAGCTCTGTGATAATGGGCTAAATGGAAAATTTGTCGCCATTCAAATTTGTATGGAAGGTAATTTTGGTTTCCTTCTGTATCCAACGATTGTTATCATGTTATCAGTGATTGTAGTTTAATTAAAGTTAATGGTAGACCTGCTTCCACACAATAGAAAGTCGATTTATTATTATACGAAGTAGATTAGATTAGTCAGCCTCCGTGGTCGAGGAGTAAGGCTCTCGACAGCAAGCCGGAGTTCGCGGGTTCAAATTCAGGCGTGCGCAAGTAAATTTTATATGATTAATTTGTGTTCTTTCACAATTTAGTAATTTAAAATAATACAAATGTCGTATATTTGGGACACGATCCAGAGTGGACGACAATCTCAGTATCGCCCTGGTGTAAGACCACCATTAAGAATTGAAACGTTGCTTGAAATGGCTTTGGCCGTGTTTAGTGACCGGATCTGAATAGCCAGGTAAATTCCCACCTTCATCTTCCCCCATCTCCTTCCCCTTCCCACAACCTTCAGCCACACAACATACCCCAATCGGGGATGCCATGGTCCTCATTGGATCCAGACGGTTGGGAGCAGTTGGGACTATTGTGCGGTCTGACATTAAAAAAAGATTGTGTATTTTTATCTCCGACGCTCGCTAGGAGTTAACCTGTGTTCTGAAGACTAATTCTAGAGGGAAGACAAGACAAAGACAAAGTCCCGGACAAGCTAAGAAATGCTTCTCTCAGAAGCTGGGCCTGCAATGGACAGACACAAGATAAGAAAGCGATAGATTCCTGACCCGAATATGACACAGGAAAGAAGCCAAAAATGAATAATGATGTCATAGTGTAATGCTGAATCTATCTATACAGGTACTTTGAAATCTTACCGAATTGACTCCTCATCCAGGGGTAGAGAGGGCTGGGGAGGGAGGCGGCGGCGGAGGGGGGCGGCTGCTGCTGGTGAAGTTGGGGGGGCTGCTGGTGCGGGGGCTGCTGGTGGAGGGGCATCTGCGTTTGCTGCGGGGGCAACTCCTCCACGCCACCCGCATACATCATGTGCTGCTGGTGCTGCTGGTGGTGCATCTGCTGCGGCACCATGTGTTGCCCCGGATGCCCGTGGTGCCCCTGGTGGTGCTGCATGTGCTGGTTGCCCATAGAGGCCTGCTGGCTCTGGTCTAGCGGGGGACTCCCGGACAACACGCCGCCATGACCTACAGCCGCCGCCTGCAGCTTGCAACTCGCGTACACCACAGGAGCCTGATGCCCATTTGGAGGACCATAAGCGTCAGGTTTCTGCCCCATATGCATTTGACTAGGACTATCCGGGCGGTACCCTCCGTTCTGATCCATCTGGTTGTAGTAGGGCGCGTTTCTTATATCCATCCGATCGTAGGGGGGGAATCTGGGGTAGGGCAGTTGCCCCGGCTGGCTGGGGGGCCCGTAGTGGTGTGGAGCGGCGGGGCGCAGCGCCGAGGGGTCGCAGCCCCCCTCGGGCAGCTCCGCGCCCCCTTGCGCCACCCCCCCGCTGTACTGCTGCGGGTGCTCGTGCCGCATGTCCGGCATGTACGAGTTGGCGAAGTACGATGACATACTGTCGCAATTGTTCGCACTCATGATGGGCTACACTCACGAGCACTTTATTCAGAACCCCGCTCCAACCAGTGGCATCGACGTGCCACGACTAGAATCTGACACGGCACTTCTTGGTTGAATCTTATCGGAACACTGGATTTAAAACCTCCAATTAACTAGATCACAATCCCACTGACACTTCAATTCTTACCACTATTATTTATAAATCACTTGTTGACACTGGTCACTAGCAGAGCTTCACCGAGATGGTTGTGTTGTAATTCCTGAAACAACGGAAATAAACTAATTAGTCACTAGTCAAATAATTACCAAAGAGAATGGAACCACATTAAAAACCCCCGACATACACATAATAACAGTCGAACGTTTACAGATAAACTAAAGCAATATGATATTATCAGGGCTCTCATTGTCGAAGAGAGCGTCAGTGATAAAAAAGAACAATACAGAAGTCACCAGAATGAGTGACATTTGTGCACTAACACTTGATACAGATTGAAGTCTTCAAAACTCATGTCATACAGTTTGAAGGAGAACACACACATTACCGACCATTATTCGTAAAACCTGACCTGTACCATTTCCGAGGACGAGATACGGTCCTTTTCTTCTCCGTTAAGACACCCTATGGCTAAAAGAGATAACAGTAGTCCTTGTTTGTGCAATTAGTAGCACGTGGTCCATCATTTTTGCTTAAGATTTTCCCCAGAAATGACAGTTAATGAAGCGTGAGAGACTGGAGACAGTGAAGACTGAAATATGTGTCATCGAAACTTTGAACGGCCGTTTTCACCGACAGTGATTTCGCTGTAGAAAGTCTGTCATCGTTTCCTTGAATTCGCTAGTAAAGTAATAACATTCCCATAAATGCATAATAGTAGGTATTATATGTAGATACAGTTGCAGTTTCGTCAGCCGAACTAACCCAAGTTTGTAAAGCTGCATTCATTTGATCTTGTAAATCAGCAGTTTGTTTCATGACAGAGCTATCCATAGGATCGATTAATTAAGTAAACATTTATATTTCTTTAAGTATAGAAGTAACTAATATGATTTGGAAATCACTGCAAGCTTTAAGAACTAAAATTTGTGTTAATTTAAAGTAATCAATTTAAATACATTAATTTCAACGTTTAACCTAACTTTTTTTATTTTAATATTGATGATTTATTGCTACTTACTATAAATACAACAATTATTTTGTCTTTTTATATAATTTATTGTATTATATTCATAATTTTTTTTTCTCTCTTATTTTTTATACTTTATGGATACTTCTTTAATACACTAATATAATGCATACTTATATTATGTAAAAGCCACAAGGGCGTTAATAATTGTCGGCTTACTGAAAATAAATATTAATAATTTTATATTTACGCACATTCAATGTTTGTATAATCCACATTCTGCATTTCTACAAATGAGGTAAATTTGAAATGCACACCATAATTTAACTAATACATGCATTTGTTACATATTATCGGGTTCCAGGGACCGAACCCGGCCCCTCTGCATTAAGGCGACGTCTGTGCCAAAGGTCCACGCTTCATTAGCGACAGTTAATGAGAGCAAGATGAACCGCCATTGCTGAGGTATACAAAAAATAAATCAAACCATCTTGTTTTTAATAATATAATATAGGCATCTTTAATTTATTTTCAAAATAACCCACTTTAAAATCCTGGAAAATCATTGAAATCTGTGTTTGAAATCATCTAGAACATGTTTTTGAGAATTAAGATCAAAATTTAAAAAAAAAATAAATTCTATAGTAGATGTAAAACTAAAAAACATATTCTAAATAATTTCCCTACTCAAAAGCTTTGAAATTACCATGAATTACTCGGTTTTTGAGTTGTTTTCTTTATTTTTATATAAAAGGTTCTATATACTCGTAACTATGTATTTTTAGGAAGAACGATTTGTGTAGTTCTTTTAAAAATAAAGTGAACTAATGTTTAACTTACAATCACTTTCCTCTAGCTACGTAGGTACCTACTATTATTCTACTTAGCAGCTGTTTAATCAAATTTAAAACTGAAACATTTTAGGATAATTTTACAACCCCAATTTGTTTTCACTTATTATGAAGGACTTTATTTACTACACGTGAAGAAAAATAGAGGAAAATATATGAAAAAAGATGGGTTAGATAAAGGATGGAGATGTTGAGAGAAATGTCTGTCTTCTGGAAGAATTGGATACCTGAATTATTTTTTCGCAAATGTATATATTCGCATGTAATATACCTACCTAAATAATCTTGAGAAATCAACGAAACAACTTCTGTTTTAATTATGACTATGTTGCAGCACCCACAATAAATCTCAGTAAACAGAAAAGCCAATATGCACAAATAATGTTTATTGCCTCAGGTAATTTGATACCAGATTAGTTATAAAATCGTGCAGCCAATGTAGAAATTGTAATAAACCCGTCATAGTTCAGTAGCCTTTTTGTCGTGTGCTTTCATATTAATATTATCACTGAACAAATAATTCCTAGAAGTGTGATCTAAACCAATTTGAAAGAAAACAGATGTCACCAATTAAGACACTTGCTTTCGACATTTAGGGCTCAGACTAGTGAAATTATTGCTAATTGGAGAATTTCGATATTTTAAATATTTTATTGTACGGCTATTATCATCGCCTTGGTGAAAGACCACCATTCAGAAACGAAACAATGTTTAAAGTGGCTGTAGTTGTGTTCGGTGACCAGATCCTTAGCTTTACAAATTACCCCAATCGGGGATGCCATAAACTCAGTTGAGGGAATATCGTGCGGTTATGTAAATAAAAAATAGGAGGATTTTCAGCATTTGAATTCATTCCTTGTACTCCATTGTGCCAGTAGTACCTACCTACCTAAAGAAATTCGAGTATTATTAGGGCACACGATCACGCCCACAACACGTTTCTATCGTTTCAGTGAATATTACGTTCCCGCGTTTTCGGATTTAACAAATGAATGACGACGAAAATTTATATCCATTCTTTTTTTGTTGCTACTTTTTTTTCTTTTTGTTCTTGACGCAAAGACCGCCGCGCTATGGCGGCCGCGATGCACATTACTCAATTTCAAAATTAGAACGCGGGAACACACAATAATAATTATTTACTTTGTCGTACTAACTCCCAGTAGAGTCCCAGCCATGCGGAAAAAATAATGTGAGGTATAAAACTGCGCTACTGATAGAAATAAATCAGTTTTTTGGAGGTATTTGTTGAAGTGATTTATGCTAAGTCTTGTTAGAATCTAATAAGAAGTTAGTCATTGATGCTGAAATATGATTAAATATTTAAAAATTCATTTCTGTCGGCTAATATCTCAACTTGTGTGAGAGGTGCACATCATTAAAATATTTTGTAAAATGAAAAACATTATCAGCTAATGTAATCAAAGCAATAAAATACGTAGGTTTTAAGCAGTTAATTTATCTATTCTCGGGTAAAATGGACGAGAGAGGTAGGTTGCGAAATTATGTGATTCTCGATCTAGTTAAAATTTCCATATGCCAGAAGAAAGACTATTATAATAATAAGCAATATAACTATTTGTAAATATTATACGCCCATACGTTCTTTCACGAACATGTGATTACAGAATAATTTAGTGGAACAGTAATCATGAAGTAAAATTTCCTGTTAAAATTTTAAATAGAAACCATGCAGAAGAATAGTACTATGCTAACCTTAATTATTCTTATTATTGAGGTACGTTATTTAGCCTTCTTGTGTCTGTCGAACACATCTAAAATTTCTGGGAATGAATTCACATGTTAAATGACTAGTCCTGATATTGTTCTCGAAATTAAAAAGAATTTTATATTAGTAGTTCTAATTGGTATGAAAAGTAATTAGGCTCTATAAATCAGGGCTGTCTATAATTCAATTAACAATTTTAAAAATACAGCACTCTGGATATGATATGTTCACCACACGATCGAATATGAAATAAACATCACCTAAGAGGCACTTTAAGATAAAAGTGTTCGAAAATGGGTAATTATTAAAGAAATTTTGAATTTTTAAATTCACTAACCATTGTTAGGGTGACTTTGCTAAATAGCATTACGTTGTTTATATATACCTAATTCTAGCTGAAAAATATTGCTGAGTACGTTTTAATGTATAAAATAGCAGTCCGCTGTCACCACAGGGAGCAAACTTTTAATTTAATCTGGAGAGCTTACATGGGCGCATTTTTACATTTCCTACCCTCTGCTCTCTACTTTCAACTCTCAACCCTCCGCGAGATATATATGCACGTACTTTCTACTCTGATTCACGGGGTTGTCTGCTTTGTTTTTAATACACTGCTTTTTAGAAATTTTACATACATTTTATAAATAGCAGGAAAAAAAAGCCAAAACGTGTTTTTTTTTATTTTATGTTTCTAAAAATCAATTATCAAATAATATAAATGAAATATTATTCCAAATGTTGATGTGGTTGACAATCTAAACATGAATAAGTTTTAAAATCTGGATCACGAAGTATCTTCGTATATAAGGATGTTCTGATAAATGTTATCAGAACATACACAAAGCCACGAGAGTTTTTAGCATTACACTTGCATACATTTTTATTTTGTTTAATGTTTAGCTGATTTGTGGTTTTGTCCTTGTAGTGTAGGTGTGTTGGTTAGTAAGGTATCTGTCTACTCATTTTTAAATTTAAAGTTCAGTAGAGCATTTGCTTATAGTTAATTTTCACGTTGTTTCAAAAATGCCCAGTCGACCAGAGATAAAGAGGAACGGTTTCCAAACTAGGGTTCGCAAATCTCCGTGGTCTGCGAAGTAATATGAAAATTAATATATTGTAAATAAAACATTTTCTTTAATACAACGTTAGTCAGTTAAACCATAACGATAACATTTTACGTTTCAAATATTACAAGTGAACTCAATTGTTTTCTGATCGTTCTGTTGGACCGAAATTTGGTTGTTGAAGTTGTTGAGCATGATTAAAACATATTGTTTATTCATTCGTTGTAAATCAAGAGAAGGCCTGCAAAGTAAAAAAAATTGAGAGCCGCCGACAAAAAGAATAGAGGAGCCACTGATCAGGCTTGAATACATCTCCGTGGAATCCCTTTGTGATCCTCTGCGTCATGCAGCATCCGAGTGGACCAGATCTGAGGGGCATTGTGCGCCTGTCAGAAGGAATACTACAAACTGTACGCGGGCCAGGAACCAGTGGAGCGGCGTGAGGTGTCGAGCCAACTCTATCTCATTAATTCAATTTGCTCGTTGATTGGATGTATAACCAAAATGGATTATTGTGAAGGCGTGATAGGTCATGCGTCTTGACTAAAATACCTGAAAAGCGATCACTGAGGTTATTCAATGTTTGTCATAGTCGGCCATCGGATTAGGTTAAAATAAAATAAATTATTTTTAAAATAGCTTTTAATTTGTGGTAATTTATTATAAATAAATTTGTTCACACTACTATATATTTATTTTTTCATAAACGGTAGGTATTTACTGAAAAATAAATATATATTTATTCATACAAAGTTTTTTTGTTTTATTTAAACAAGTAATTCTTTCACAGCATGGAATTAAAAAAAATGTGAATACCGTACAAGAGTCCCAACTGCTCCCAACCATCCGGAGCCTACAGCACCCCTAATTAGGGTTTGTTGTGAAGCTGACGGCAATCGAACTGAAAATTGACAGATAGAATCATTGTCAATGACAATGCATTTTATCGACTAATCAATAGTCTCAAGCACGCATAACCACACGGACATACCTATACGCATTTATCTGAAATTGGATGACATTACAGCAGTTAATATAAGAAATAAATGTCGGTCCAATCCAATCGGGTTTCAGCTCAGGTGTTAGTACAGTTGACTTCAGTTTATGGAGAGGGAGGTTCAATCGCCAGTGAAACCAAAATAAAAAAATTATGTTATTTAAAAGTAATTTTAAAAGTTCACAGATGGTTAAGAGCAGTCCATGCGAAGGAAGATCCAATCTTCAGTCACACCAAAAAAAAAACACTTTTAAAATTGGCTTTTAGCTGACCCAAAAGGTGACGCTATGTTATAATTTTTTTTTATTTAACGGCAGTATAAAGAAATGTAAAAAAGATACAATATTAAGTAAAATAAAAATATAAAGTGATGTAGTTTGTTCTCAGTCCTCCTCACTAGGTATTCCTGTTCCGAGGCGGACTGTAGGTTGTTGTATGTGTGTTGATCATGATTTCCTCATCTTCTAATTTGTTGGTTCCCACAAAATATAAAATAAATTAAACATAAAGTATTTATGTTTGTTGTCTGTAGGTTGCGTTGGGGTTACTTTATAAATTTAATGATTTCCTCATCTTTATGTTTGGTTAGCCATAATTTGATGTCTTTTTTAAACTTTTATATATCGATGGTGTGTTTAATTATTAAATCGATAGTTGAAAAAAGATGAATTAAAGTTTTTAAAAATACTTTGTTTTTTACAAGATTAATTTTTCACATTTATTTAGTATCAATTTGGCTCTCCACGTATCCACAATGCCATCTCTCCCCCCGATCAGCAAACCAAGGCGGTATGTACGGCGTACAGCCAACCTTTATGCGCGTTTAATTAACATTGCAGTGATAGCGACTAATTGTTATATCGCCCGGCAAACTGATTTATTGGCGCATTAATCTGCGAACACCTCTGTAATTGGTGCGCGCCCGTGGGCTGTGGAACTTGCGACCGGCGCTCCCAAACATGCGGCCCGGAATGGGGGTGGTTTGAGAAATGCTGGTCAACTGTCAAAATTACAAAAGTTATAAGATTTGTACATATTGATGAATTCAGAATTGATCATGTAGTTTTTGACGAAGTTGAAACCGAAAGGAAAAATATTTTTTTCGAAACCTTTTCTGGCACTGCGGTGTTGTAAAGCAGTGGCGTGCAATCCATAAAGGCTGAAAAGCTGTGCCTACCCTAAGAAAAACCTTCCAAAATAACATTATTACATATGTAGTTACATATATAGTTTAGTTAAATATCCACAACGAACAGTGGAAGATTATAATGTAATGGTCATATTCAATGCAAAATTCTTTCACAAACTTGAAAAAATAATATACACAGCCTACCTTTCGCCATAGTTAGAGCAATGTCCATCACTGATGTTAAATGAAGTACCCGGTAAATATTTGAAGTTTAATTTGTTTCATTTAAAATTCGGAGTAATTGTAGTGTTGATTATTGCTTGATGTTTCAATCGCGCCCAACAGACGACGGTAGAGTGAGTATATATAAGTTATTGTTTTTCAGTTTTTAGATATTTTCATAAGTGTCGGAACTTACGCTACATGACAGAGATAACATGTCGGCTGTACCCAAATTTTTAGGAGTACAGCTGATGCTATCCGATCTCTAGGCAGCTCAGTTCGAGTTGCGTCCCTAGGCTGAATAACTCTCTTAAATAATAGATGTGTGTCCTGCTAGATATTCATCTTACGATAGTAAAGTAAGTCGTTATTTTTGACGGACCAAAATATTTATATTAAGAAGATAATTAACAATATCAACAACATTACCGAAAGCATATTTGCTTACAATATTGATTAAGTTTGGTATTTACGAGTCAAGTGATTTCAATCATTCGATTTAGTATATTACTTTCATACATTTATAGGCATCAATTGAAAACTACTACATTTTTCAATGAAGACAAGAAATAAGCATAAAAATAATCCATGTAATAATTATAAATAGTATTTTTCGCTGATTTTGTTCATAGAAAACCATTCTCTTTGAATAAATAGTAATAAATCACAAGTTTTTAAATTAAATATAATACAAGTTATCTTCAACAGAAATGCCATAAAAATAAAAATGTGAAAGCACTCGCGTAACTTTTGATAATGGCAGTGGTTAGTACATTCAATACAGGGCGGTAGGGTGTAGGGGTGGTGGGTGGTAAGGGGGAGGGTCTGCTTCCGGCGAGGGGCGCATCGCAGATTGTTTTACATACCCCCCAGGATTTAAATTCCGTTCACACCACCCGCCACCACTGTGCGTACGGGCCGTTAAATAATTTCAAAGCGCGTACCAGGGGCGTACCGACATTGTGTACTGAAATTGAACAGAATAGACGTAGGTACTCTGTATCCTGAATTCCTTCCCTCTCCTCCTCTTTTACACCCCATTAAAATTTAGAATGTAGCATCAGTGGTCAGCTAACAAAATATTTTCACAAAACCCATTTTTTTGTAATCTTGGTAAAACTACAGAATTTTTGTAAACGTTCCAAAACGTTACAACACAACCTCTATAATAATTTCCCATTGTCATACCATTTTTCATTTTTCTAGCATATAAATAAGTATGGTACCAGGAAAAAGTTTACGGCTAAAGGACACATATGGCTAAGAAGAGCCAAAATAATTCAAATAGCCTAAAACCCTAATAGTTTTACGAGATATATAATCAATTTAGATAAATAGATTAACAGATTTGGTCACATGGTAAACATTTCAAGCAACTTTGCGATACTGAATGGTTGTTTTTTAAAAGGGCGATTCTGAGAGGGAGATTCTGGGCGATTCTGACAGTAACTACAAGTAATTGGAATGACAAATCGGATAATGAGACCGAGAAGAATCGAAACTTCCTGGGAAGTTTCTGTTATTCCCTATCTAGAAAAAAAACAGCGACAAGACTTATTATAATTTATCAAATAGGCAAGTTAAATCAACTCAATTGTAATACTGCCTTTGGACAAAGAAGGTCTGTTTTGTAAGACAGTAAGCATACATATTGTATCAAACAAATTAATTCAATGAATAACTATATTAAGTCCAGCAAATCTTGGCTTAGGACTGGTTGTTTCGGAGAATTTGAACAATTCATCAAATTTCAACGTTCATTTACGGGTTCTGTGAAAGTCCTATTCGAATTCTGTTATTATATCATTATAGGCTAGTTGCTTGACAGAACTGAAATAAAAACAGAACTTAAAAATATCTTTCACAGAACCCGAAAATGAACGTTGAAATTTGATGAATTGTTCAAGTTCTCCGAAACAACCCGTCCTTAGTGAATTATCAGAAAAATATCTGACTAATATTAAACAAAAAACATCTTCATCGAGAATACCCTACCCAAACCTTGAAGTTGAAGTAGGTATATAGGAAGGTACGTCGCTGAAAATCCTTTACCCAAAATCTAGTTCGCCTCAGCATCTCCTAGTGAGGAGAAATAAGAAAATATTATTCATGTACCTACGTTTTTATATCTTCTGAAAATACTAAACTTACATATTACTTTAAAACTTTTTGTATACTAAACGCGAAAATTATAAAAATATATATATTTCAACTTCGATTACTGCGGTTCGATAGTCTATTTTCGTCCCGCCATTGATGTATTGTTTTCATCATGTAGCATTACCCCGTGCGGGGAGGACTAGAAAGGGGGTGGGAGGGCGGCGATTGTTTGGGGCTAGAGCGGGGGCAGGGGGAGGAAGGTGATGAATCGTCTGAGCCGCAAGTAATTTAAGTTTGTAGGGCGGAAGAAATTTTAAACACCGTGTTTTTAAGAGAATGTGCGATGGGTGCCCGTTAAACAGGACTTTAAATTTCAAGGGTGTATTGATTAACTGACCTATACCTACAGTACTATACACTTATACAGCTAGGATGAAATATCATAATATAGATCATAAATCATATTATTTTGTATTTATTCAGAAATCGAACGGTAAATTTTGATAGAAAATGGTATTTAAGCATTTTATTAAAAGTACAACATCTACTACTACTCAGTTCTGCTCATGTATTCTACTATTTTTCCGGTTTTTTTACATGAAAAATATCTTGTTTATATTGACATTAAAATGGATTTTTCGAAGCTCTAAGGCTCAATATTGAAATAACATGGTGATCTAAAAACAGTTTGAAATATAAATTATTCGGAAAAAAATTCTTTACACCAGAGTTCACCGTTTGCTAGTTTTTAGTGAAACATGCGACCAGTTGTTCGACTTTCGGATAAAATAAATAAATATGTTGTGACCTATGCTATTATATTATAGGTAAGCACAAGAAATTTGTTCCTATGTGATATTCCCCAAAAACCGCAAAATAAATAATAATTAATTTACAAGCAATAATTATTCGCCTGAAACACTCATCCAAATTGAAAAATCTCCTGATAAAAGATACATGACGCCAACGGGACTCGAATCCGTGTCCCTTCGATTTCCGGTCGACAGCTCTGACCACTGAGCTATGGCGGCTTATCTCTTATCCGCGAAATAATTCAATATATACTAGTGGTTCATTCAACAATTACTGCTTGTTACAGGTGTTTTCGGGGGAATAATTATTGCTTGTAAAATAATTGTTACCCTTTGTGCTATGCATAAAAAATCTTGTCTTAAAAACATTAGTTTACCAAAAAATAATAATAATTATTAACTATTATTATGTGCACCATTTTAATGTTAAAACGTGGAAAGAAATTCTGCAAACAAGTACCTAGTTAAAGCAATGATAAAATTCAAATACCATTCAAATATGATTCCCATCGTAAACACATTTTCAAATTCAAAAATGAAATTCAGGAAATCCCTGGTGACGTCACGCGCTATCTCACTCCCTCCCCTGCCACTGGTTGGGCAGGTTCCGCAGCCGTCCCTCTCTGCGGGGGTTGAATGGATTTATAGGCTTTTGATATCGCTGCAGAATGTTCGATGTTTGAAAATAGAATTTGGAATATTTCAGTTGCAAATTTTGAATGTAGACGAATTCAATGCATTCCATAAACTGTTAAATATGCATTTATATAAGCACAATGTTAATTTACTTACGTAAAAAGATATCTATTGTCTGTTATGAAAGTTATGCGCAGTATTTAGTTCTCGTGTTTCTACATTTTGCATTGAAATTAGCTTTCCGACAAAAAAATGTATTTTTATAAACACAATTTAAACAATGTATTGACGGTCACACGTTTACCATTACTAAAAAAATGTTGTGTTTTTTGTCGGTACTGAAATTGAAGAGACATTTAGAAATACGAAAATATTCGAATTTTTATGAACCAATATCCTGAAATTGCCAAAAACATTCGTGTTTTACTGATAGTTTATTTATAAACCTTTTAATTCCTTTGTTAAAAGCCTGCAAACCTGTTTTTAACCGGAATACAAACAATTTTTATGAGAATCTTTTCTATCGGTAAGTTTTTCCGTATGAGGCCGGTATTGCACCAAATTTTTGGATTGACCAAAATGTATACACATTAGTTTAATTAAATAATTTAAATTATGTCCAGGCAAATAATCTCCAGGTCACTTAAGATTAACACTGTTTATTAGAGGAATTTAGATACGGTTCACACACGGAGGATATAATTGGGAACATATTTTGTTATTGGATATGCTATTTGTTTAACCCTGGTATTTATTTTGATAATGTAGGTATGTTCTTTAATGAACGTTTTTAGGAAAGGAAAAGCAAAATTTATAATAGGCGATACATCAGTACAAGAATTTGATTAGAATTTTCTTCCTATCGCGTTAGTTATTTAGAAAATTTATAAATACCGACTTAAAATACATTGTCTTAGTGCATACTACAGAAGAATTTCGTTTGAAACTATTATCGTACCTGCACAAATAACCGTTGTACAGAAATTAAATAATGCAAAAATAAACCAGTTCGAATTTAGCGATAAATTAATTTATATCCTCGCCGACAGGCCGTCCCAGCAGCGGACATATCGCGCCTGAAAATATTTAATTTGAAGGCAGATAAATTTTCCAACCACCTCTCTGTGCATTGCACTATTCCTGGTCCAGTGCAGAGTGGATGCAGCCCACTGTATAATGTATAGGTTTGGGTCGCAAATTCCTATTTTGTTTGCGGCTATGTCAATTTTACCGGAATTCCATTTGCCGACATGCCAAACCATTAAAATACCGTCTGAAAATTTCGTATGATGTAGTTACCGTTCATTTTATTATTGCTGCGTAAATCATGGATTGATTAATTAAAAACACAATTTGTTTAAAGGAAACATTTTACAAGGAGCAACTATTTCAGTCTATGGAGAAGCAAAATAAAGCGTTAAAAAATATGGAGTGGTATGAATGAAAAATGAATATATTTATTTTCTATTTTTCAGGATTCTTTCAGTTTTTTTAATCTAGAATTTCATAATCCAGGGGAAAAATGATGCAAGACAAAGCACAGCAAGGCGTTTCACTTTTTGGCTTCGTACTACTCTACTTGACTAGTACGAGTGCCGTTCTGCGAGTTGTAAAACGCTGCAGCTTGCAGGGTGAAGATTATTCTGTCGTTAGCCAACCTCCGATAAGAAAGGGTACCATAAGAAAAGGGATTTTGAAAATCGAATTTATTATTTGAGCAGAATGCCTCTACAACCAGTTTGATAATAAAGTAAAACACTATTCACTCGTACAGTTGTGTATTCTGGTAGCCAATTTTTTTCTAACTGAAATTACTATTTGCATTTATTAACATTATCTCCACGCATAAGATACTGAGGCAAAAAAAATCCTCAAGGCCTATATCACTTTTGAGAGGCTCTTTTTATGGAAAGGAAGGAGAGGAGATTCTAGGAAGAAAAAAGGTATCAGGGTTGGATATGAATCTGGGGGTCAATGTGACCACTCGTGACGGACGTATGAATCAGTCCCTCCCATTGCGGTGTAAGGCGATGGGTCAAGAGAGGGTCCGGATGGAGAGGTCAAAAGGCGTCTTTCAGTCTTTCCCGATCTGACCTACCACGCAGTAGGAGGGCAAACGCTTCCACCGTCAAGACCTAGACAAACTTACACCACGAACCCGTGCACCCCTGCCAAGTTACCAAACCACTTAAGGTGACCTATGGCAGGGGTGTTGGTTACACAGTAAATGGTTCCCGGGGCGGCGGTACACATACTTGCTTCCCAAATTATATGCAATCAAAAGGTAATTATTTGACTGTTATTGATATCTCCAGATACTGGCAGTAATGCTTCGCATAGGTAACCCCATTGGCGCCGCTGTTCGGGCATCAGACATTAGTACCACCTTTCAAAATTACATTCATATTTCCATCACGAAAACACAATTCTATAATGCCCGCTGAGTTCCGGTAGGTGGAGCGGATATACGGTTGCACCGCAGCCATATTGATTATGGCATAGCCTGTCTAGCATTTCCACAAATACAACCGGAAACAGAGAGCTTTTGACATGAACATCACACCGGAAGCTTTCCATAGATACAGTGGCTAAAAAGCTCGGGACTTTCAGCGTAGACCGATGAACATTACAGTGTACAGTGTCCACCGAATTCAGGTTACTTTGTGCCTTTATCACTGTGCAATAGGTACTTATGTAGTACAAGTATAGAGTTGGTGTTTTACAGGGCTTTTTTCATTACTTTGTCATCAAATTTTCTCATCACAAAATAAAACAAATACCTACCTACTGATAAATTTATTGCTGTTCGTAATGCTATTAAATTTAATGCCGCAAACTGGCAAAATGATTAATTTCTTTGAAAGAAAAACAATGTTACATCAAATATACATATAGGATAAAATTAAGTAAGTTGGCATTTAAGTCCTTGCTTACAAAAATTGTGATTTCAGGGGTAATTTTGGTTTTGATTTGTTAAATAAGAAAAAAATTAGGTATACTGTTCACAGGACTACTAGTATTATAATATTAGGTAGTAAAGTTATCGAGTAATATTTATATATCTATATACTATATTTAACAACAGAAATGAAAAATGAGTTTGGCTGATTTATTAAAATACTGTTTAAAACGTAATTGCAATCTATTTCCTAGTAAAATATTAGTCCATTTAGAATGCATCCGAATGTTCCGACGTTCGAATAACATATTCGTGTTTTACCGACACGTTTTTTTCGTGTTTGTTAGGAAACCTGCTAATTCATTCGATATAGGCCTGCATTCCCGTTTTTAAAAGGATTACGAATAATTCGTCCAGAGTTTTAATAAATTAGCAATATTTATAACAGTAGGTTTTCTCAGATAAAAAAACTAGATATGTTTTAAAGTATGTGAAAGAACCGCGGTCAGAATTTATTTCGTTTCGTCTGTATTGTACCTACTGTGTGTTGTGTACTGTTTTTTTCAGGTGGCTGTACTGCGTACTCGCTGGCAGTCTTTTAGTGGGGAAAACCATAGATTTATTGCGTGGTGGCGTCAAATTAATTGTTTTGCATCGGGTGGTTTTTTAAAACGATTTAAATGCTCGACCTTCAGCGTTTGTAACTACAAATCGCTTTGATTTTTCAGCCTAAATGATCAGATGGATTGCGCTTGATTAATCACATTGGTCTGCACTACGAACCTAGATATTTAATATAAACAATGTAGGTATTTCTTGCTACTAAAATTTATGTGAAGCGTTTGTAAATTACACAGAGAAAACTAACTGATTTATTAAGAATCCTCAATTTATTCGTAATCAGGTTTAAAACGGGATCACAGGCTTTTAACGAACCAATGACGAAGTCAGTGTATCAAAAAATAAGTATGTGCAAGAAAAATTATTATATTATGCATATATTTTAAGTGATAACTAACCATACAACATTCCTAAAAATGCACTTCCTAATAAATAAAGATGTGTAAATTAGTTAATTAATGATGTGGTTGAGTTTGATTTTCGCCTAATGTGGATCGTAATTTGAATCATACGTAAATAAATTAATTTCAAGTGATAATAGACGATATATGTGTTTAGATTTTAAGCTATAATAGAAGAGAAGCCTTTTCAACACAAGTAAGAAGTGGCAAGATTTATTAATTTAAATTTATTGAGCACAAGATATATATGTACATTATTTGTAAAAAGTTTTGACTGTTCAACTAGGAGAAATTACCGTTTAAAGGCAGTCAAAATTTGGATAAATTAGCAAACAAAAAAAACAACAAATAATCAAATTATTAAAAGATATGAATACCAAGGTACTCTTCCACCCTCCCCTTCTATATCTCCTTCCCCTCCCACTACCTTACTTATGGAATGTTATAGTCTCACTGGTTCCCGACCGTTGGGACTCTTGTGCGGTATTCACATAAAAAGTTAGGTAGTTATGCACAGATTAATGTTGTTAAATAAAATTTAGGTAAATTGTTATGATTTTTTTTCTGATGAATTACCTAAATTTGAAATAGAGTGTACAAAAAATCTTGAGGAGCAGATAGCACAAAAAACGTTATAGTTAATCCTACTAAATGGTTAAGCCATTATCTGCCTAAGTATATGCACAACAATAGTCTAATTCCCTATTTTGCCCTGAATGCAAACATTTCATTATCGGAAGCGTTCGTTATGAAGGCTGTACGGCGCGGGAGGGTGGAGGGGGGAGGGGTTCCAACACTATAACAGAAAACGGGGATTCGGGTCATAAATCACCATGACGAAAATCAATATCACTTCCGTTTAGCGATAGAGCCTTTATGCAAAACGCCACAATGAATTATCCACCCACAGGTTTAATATTTTCACAGTAGGAGCTTCATAAAATATTGATAAAAACATTAAAGGTGTGAAAATCACACTTTCTGGAAAATCAAAAAAACTGTAGTTACACGTAGAAAAATGAGTATTACTCATTTATTAATAATCTCTTCAAATTATTGGTAATCCGGTTTAAAACGGGATTGCAAGCCGTTTTCTGATAAACTTTTCGTTACAAATTTGCATTACTCATTTTTCACCTTGTGAAGAACTACTATATATAATATAACAAAATTTTAACTATTGATCGTTGAGCTCTGAAGTTTTGAAATTTATCCATTATTTTCGCCAAAGTTTTCTAGGTCAAAGTATAATTTTCAGCTCACATTGTCATTTCTATCGTGACTTATCGAGCTTGGAAATGAAGGAAAATTAAGCTCGAAAAAAGTCCAAAATCCATATTATTGTTATTGGGTTCAATAAGAAAAAGAGTCTGTGATTGTAAAGTAGGTATTATGTACCTAACTTCTACTAATTAATTATATATAAATAATCTAATACTTCGTTAATTCATAAAAATTCACGAGTCTTAAATTTTCCAGTCTTTTAAAATAAATATCAACTGTACTTTTGTCACCAATTTTCTAATAAATATGGTGGTTAAAATAGCAAATGAAAATTCAGTGTATTTACATAGTGTTCTGTGCGTGCAAAATCGGACACTTCTTATTAAAAGTGTAGCTAAAGTAACCTGCCAGGTAAGTATGTTTTCTGTAAATATCTCTCTATTATTAAATGTTTCAATTGATAATTGTCTCAATATGAAAGGTTTGTCTTTCACTTGTCGTTATCTTCGTTAAATCAATACAATAACAAACAAAAAGTATTAATATTTAACACAGAAGTTTTCTGAAATTATTTATTACAATATTTTGTTCAGATCAATAATAATTCAAGAATAATAAATAATATTTCCAAACATTGACTACTCCCATCTAGCTGCAAGCGTTCGAACTAAAATGCACCTCGGGTCAAAACGTCAAACCAAATGAACAGAGACCTCTGCGTACAACTATCGGAACTAAAATTTAAAAATTCCTCTACCCGCTAAAAGATGGCACGACCGGCGTTATTTATAGCTTTTCTGTCTTCGCAATGGAAACATGAACGTTTTATGATCATTTTGTTTGAACTTTCGCATTTCAGGAATAGTATTATTGGGCGTGAGACATATTTACATAACAAAATATAATTTTTTTGGCGGAATGGAGGAGATAATGAACTCGTAATTTATTGGGAGCGGGGTGATACAAATACAAGTGGTGTATAGCGTCATTATATTACAATTGGGGATACAAAATAATATTGTAGGTTATAGTTTATCAAATAAAAAATGTTATAATTAGGTTACTTATTCTAAACATCACAAAATTTCGTGAAATTGTAGAAAAAAAACTAGTTAAAATATTTTCTGTGACTACAAATGACTATCTCAACCTATTTTTCCCTAGAAAATTTCCCCAAATACATATATTTTTTAGCACGATATAAATATATTTTTTTAATCTTTATCCGTTGTCGTATGGCACTACATTGTATTGATTAAAATGTCATGTAGATTACTTTTTAACCAAGCGATTATTTTGCGAACCGGTTTCGGACTGAAAATATATTACATACTTAATAAAATTCAAAATATACAATTTGCGTCTTTTATATTAATTTTAATCAAAAATTTAATTTAATTAATAAATTAAACGGACGCCTGGTGTAAAACTAATAATGATCTACCTGTAAAAAATATAAATAAATGAATTATTGTATATTAATGTAATTGTAATTGATTGTTAAATACACTAAAATAATATTTTTTAAGTTTTGTATTAGTGATCGACGAATCGGTGCATGAAATCTGTTACATAAGTTGATAATAGTTTGACTAGCCCGTAGTTATTAATAGGGTAGATCATTCTAGAAATGTATTTTATATTTGTACAGCGCCGTTGAGGTGATTTTTCACAGAAACGGCGCCATACAAATCATCCAAATATTGTTACATAATTTGTAACTCAGTCGAATAAACAATTTAAAATATCATTGAAGAAGAATATTATACTACGAAACATGAAACAGAACAATACAAATAAAAAGAAAAAGACAACGGTCACAACTAGGAATTGAACCAATGGTCGTGTGGTTTAAGACGCCTTTCCCGGTAAGACAAGAGACCTGGGTTCAATTCAATTCCTAGTTGTAAACATTATTTTTTTTCTGTTTCTTGTTCTGTTTCATGTTTCGTTCAGATAGTATTATCTTCTTTTTCAATGATATATTACATTAATGGGTATAATCTTCAAAATAAGTTGTTCCTTTAAAATAGGTGGGAAGGTAGGTACCTAGTACCTAGTACCTAGTACCTACTTAAGAGGAAGCTACAAGCCAAAAATGTGTATATTCTTGGTATACCTTATATCGTAGGTATTAGGCATTAAAATCACTTGACAAACGGAGTCCAGAAACGTTCGATTTCAAGCACAAAACTGGTTTTATTTATTTTGTAAATAATTTTATTAGAAAGCAATAAAGTTATTCAAGTGAGGTGATTTTTCACAAAAACGGCGCTCTACAAATTATCCAATTATTATTATTATTATTATTATTAAACTGTCACAGATAATTTTAGATATAATATGTACTGTAATTTATAAAAGTTGTTTCTTCTATGCGTTCATACATTTCTATTGAAAAAAAGTTTTTTTTAGTAGTTTACATTTATATTTTTTATTGAGTAATTTTTTTAATTTTATTTGTATTTTACTCAAGCGAAACGATAAGAAAACCTTCAATTTATCCAAAGCATATTTATTGAAATTCATAATGCACACCATTTCGTTATAAAGATTATTCAAAATAGTGATATGTATATTTTCCTATATATTTTCCTTTTCTAAGAATAATTTAATCTACTTGCCAAAGTAAGTAGGTACCTTTCGCCTAGTGGTGCAACATAACATTTCGCTAGCAAAGTGCACCCGAACGTATCCCATACCCAACTGGGCGTTAGGGGTGGGGACTGTTTGAACGTCTGACAAGGGTAGAGGAATTGATTGAACGCGAGGAGGAGCTTGCACAGGCCCTGCCGAAACCAACATGGCGGCCACTCGTCAGCTGTTCTCTGACACTATTATTATCTCATCAACTGACAACCATTTAAATGGTTCCGCGCCGCAATTTGAATACAGCGTAGAACTTTTTTCCATGCCGCAATTCGAATACAGTTGGGGCTTTTTTTTCGTGCCGCAAAGATTATTAGGTAGGTACTGCGGCCTAATGGTTTTTTAAGAGTTTCAAATGATAAAACGATGGAATTATCTCTGTTAGTTTTTTGGGTTAATGACTCTATTATGGGAAAGGTACGTTAACTACTCACGCAAAAGATACTACTTCTATGAAGTGACCGACAGAAGAGACGTGACATGTTTTTCCTTCCACTTTTTAGTTTATCTATTTTAAAACCAGGTACCTACCTACATACCTACTTATGTATATAACGAATATGTGAGAGTTGCCTACTTATCTTCAAATTATGCTTTCTATGTAGGTGCGTAGGGAGATGGGTACTAAATAAATTCCACTAAAACTTTAAATGTTTTAATTTTTTGTTATATTAAGTACCTAGGTACCTACTGTATTTTACTCATAAGGAAAAAAAGAAATCCATATTGCCGACCGATTCGTATATTATACTGCCGTCGGTAACAACATAACCTAGGCGTCAACTATGAGGTTAAAAACAAAGTGCATTCTATTTTTATTTTCGTGTCTTCGTGTGCTTAGATAAGCTTACACACCCGAAGAAAAGGAATACGAGAATATCTTATAATAAATTATCCAAGATGAAGAATCATTTTGTGGATTAGGTTAGGTTAGGATTTTTTTTAGGTTAGGATATTTTCGTGAGCTTAGACAAGTTTGCATGTAGGTATTTAATAGAAGAAAATGTAGTAGGTAGGTATATGAGAATATCAAAAAATGTAATATTATTAATGATCATTTTGCGGATTAGGTTAGGTAAATTACTTACGTAAAATATAACATCTAAAGTTATTTTAACGAAGAAACGAATCAGCTACTAACCAGTTTTATTTAGATTCGTGGATGTTTTTCCAATCTATTTACCTCCATAATATACCCACCCATGTTTATTGAAAAAAAACGCAGTTGCAAAATCTTATCAGAAAAAGTAGCCCACTTACCTAAGTAAGTATTGAGATTTTTAAAGCAGTAGGTAATCAACGCTAAGTTTATGGTGATAGTTTTTTTTACCTACGACAACTTATTTACAAAGCCATTAAACGAGTATGAGCCTATTATGGTAGTTGACTGAACTGAAATGAACTGAAACGCGAGAACTGAAATGAAACATTTAAAAACCTAAGTACAAATAAAACAAAAATAAACCTGCGTAAATAGACGGAGAAAATTGATCGAAATGTCTTCAAATTATTCATAATCTAGTTAAAAACGGGATTGCAAACCGTTTCTTGATAATTATTTTTGTAAATTCTTAATGTATCGGAACAGGTGTTCGTTTTCCTTGTGAATATATAATAACTAAATGCGAAAATATAACGATTTTTATGAACATGCGTTCCGACATCGTAATAATACATTCGAATTTATATTTAAAGATAATCAGAAAACCTATTAATTCATTCGTTAAGGGACTGCAATCCCATTTTTAACCGGATTATCAACAATTTTAAGAAATAAAATATTCCTCATGTAATCTTATTTGTCTATTACATACGAATATAAAATTAATAATTGTAATGAAATAGGAATTAAATATTTTTAATTAGTAGGAGTAACCTTATCTAACCTAACCTAACCTAATCTAACGTTTCCCTAATAGGTGGAAATAAAACGACGAGCAATAAAGTAAATGTTGCATTAGAGCAAGCGTCAAAATACGCCATTAAATTAATGTAGCATGCTGTTATTACGATCATTATAAAATAATAAGTCTTTACTGAAATTATGTCAAGAATCGAAAAGCTGTGCATACACGCTGTGTGCTATTAATACGCTTTCATTGTGTGTGGGTTTTATTAAAGGTAGGTACCACTCAACACTTCATAATTCGACTGACGTGTAGGTCAGTCTTTATAGTTTCATAACATGGAAGCTTATTCAATATGATGTAAGAAAGCATCAATACGATATAAAATTGTGTTTAATATTCATTCGTTTATTCTTTTATTCATAAAATGGTAATTTTCAATACAATCCTCCACCGCTCATCTCACTGGGGAATTCCTGTGTCGAAGAGAACAGTTTTAAATCGTTACTATGTTCATAAGTAAGGTAGATGTGAATAATTTTTATTATATTTCTGTAAAAGTGTCAAAAACAATGTGCTTATATTTTTAATGGTTGAGGTAAGATAGAATTTTATTCTAACCCCTTAAATATCATCAGGTATCATTTTATAATAATTAATTTTCGCATGAAAACGTAACAAGTGCAAAAAGTAGAGTGTAAAAGTTACCAAGCATAACGTTTTTTTTAAAATAGATCACGAAGTGAATAAAACAGTTTTTTTGGGACACTACCAGAAAATTCAGGTTAAATCAGACTTTAGATTAATAATACAGTAAGGCAAGGTTTATTATTCGTTGTAAGTGCACCTGAATTTTCCTTCTAAAATCACCGATAATTGTGATTTATTAGTTGTGAAAACCTTTAGAATTGTATGAAAACTTGTGTATAGTAAAACATTAAAAGATGATGCATTGCTCCGAAAAATAATTACAATCGGAAGAAGTCACATCCCGCACGTCATTGTGGCGTTTTATTTATTTATTTGTTAATAACAACGCTAGCACAATGTTTTATCCATTCATAATCCGCCTATTAGAATAATTTGTTGTTGGCGTTGCGTGCGCGCTGCACCGCGCACCGCCTAGCCTCACTATACAATTCGCTGCCATTCCCGCCCCGCAAGCCAAGTACCAAGGAATATTACAGTTATTATCCGAAGAGTAACGCCACTGTGTGGTGTACATTGTACAGAGACTAATAACTGTGGTATGAACAGTGTAGATTGGCCAGTGTAATAAAGACAGTTGACTCAGTGTATTTGATATTTTTCATTGAAAAATATATCATCGCTACTAAGACTATGTATTCGGTAAAGTGTTTAATTTTCGCAGTTTTCTGAACTGTAAGAATTTTATTAGATTTTATTCAATTCATCAAACATATGAAAAATAAAATGGGACCTAGAACTGTTCCTTGAGTTACTCCAAATTAGAAATTTATATAGTTCTCTCAATTTATTATTGTATCTATTGTGTAAATTTGTTTTGCTATTGTTTTCGGCCGTAACTATAGGCCTTGCTAATGCTTGTATTTAAGAAAAACCTAGTGTTGTAAACTGACTATCTACTACCTAATATTTACCTACCCAATGTTAGAATAAATGGTAATCCAATTAAATATATTATGTACATGTATTCTAAATGATTATATAACACAACATATAAAAATGGAAAAGCTTATTCGAATTTGTAGGTACAAAACTGCAAAGTTAAGTGTGTTAAACTGAACTTGAATAAAGATAGTTCTCTATTTGTTGATATTGGTAACCAACCTGGGAATAAAAATTTTTCGAAGGAGATCAATAGAATGGAGAATTTCGAAAAGTTTATTTCTGGGATATCATGCCTGGCATTACCGTTTATTCGTTGGATATTTTCGTGAACGTTTTTAATGTACAAACATCCACTAGTAATGGTCGGTCTCTACACAGAAGATAGTAGGTACCTACAACCTGGCGCAGTGCACGCATACAGCTGCGGATTGGCCAGCCCAGGGTTCGATGTTTCAATGGAATAGGTACTAAGTAGTGGGTGAACATAGAAAGCGCGGAATAATTAGTTAAGCCATTTATTATTATTGTTTTAATTATAGAGTTATAAGGGCGTTTTATTGGTCATGCCAACTACATTGTATCTACTTTGGATAATTGATGGATTCGCTTTTGTTATCATAATAAAATATCTTTTTTATAAATAAAGCAACAATTCCTATTTATAAATGGAATAATATTGCCACGCGATACTAGAACGATATATTTTCAATTATTTAAGGCGATGCACTACGTCGTGTAATATTTCAAATTGAACCGCTATCAATAACAACCCTTACGTAGATGGCGATAAGGTTTAAATTCCCGCTTAACACCATCCGCCTGTTTTGATTTATACAAGAAAAAAACATGGCCAAAAAGTGCCTTTTATTTTATTTTGTGGATATTCAGGCATAAATATTTTTTTTTTTTCGATAATTTTATAAATAACTTAATTTGCCACACTATACAATAAAATGATAACCGAAAATGGGTTCGTAAGTAGGAGATTTTGAACTTTAAAGCAGTTTTCATAGGCCTTATACATTATTTTTTCTGGGCTTATAAAAAGACTTGTCTAAAAAATACTCGATCATTTCAAAGGCCAAGATGTATTCTACTCGCAGTATTTAATTGAAGCATTTGAAACATTTCTAGGCGACCAAATTTTCAAACCAAAAACACATGATTTTGCATTACTACGTATGGCATCGCCTTAAAACCAATTACTTACACAAATTTTAAAGAAAATTCCACTAATTTAATTATAATTTTCTTAGTTATCGACGTGTTAGGTACCTAAGTACCCTTATCTACTTCCAACTAAGAAAGACGACATTCGATATAAACTCGGCAGATTTTACCTAGGTATAACTTATTTTAATTTTTGTTATTATTTGGAGAAAAAAACTTCTTCTGAAATATCAGATATGGTTACCTCTTGATTGCTTAATCTTGAAAGATAATCAAATTTTAATAATTTGAGAATTTATAATATATAATTAAATTCTTAAGCTTTGTGGGAACATAGAATAAAAAAAATATCTCCGCTAAGTGTGGTAGGTACCTACCTAATTAATAAATAATAAGTTGGCAATGAGCGGTGTTTCAGACGCTTCTGTGCGATTTAAGCCAGTACTAGCTCTAGTTCCTAGCAGCTGATGCGCGGCGGCCGCAACAAAATAACACACCAAGCCACCTACCAACACCAACCGCCGCGCCGCTGGGTATGCAATGCGGCCAGCCGGTCAGTAGGGTGACGCTAAATCTCTGATTGTCGGAACTAAACTAAATGCAAATAAAATACCTAAAACAATGAAAGCAGCGATAATCATAGTTATATTTTTATTACGAAAGGACGAGTTTTGAGAAAAAAATCAAATATAGGCATTTTCTTTTATGACAACTAGGTTAGTAGATACCTATCGGTCAAAAACATGTTTGTATTAAGACTGGAGCAACGCTTCTTTGTAGGTACCTACGTGTATAATTTGAAAAAAATATTTAAGTTTAGAATCAATATTTTATTTTACAATATATGACTCAATCGGTCAAATCATCAGAATAAACCATTTTCATGTAAAAATACGAAGCGTGACGTCATCGATTAAAATATAAAAAATAAGATAAATTAATAGTTAAATAAATACAACAATAAAATAAAATAATTTTATACCTACATTTTTATATAGGTATATATATTATGTGTCATTTAAATATTTACATGTCATTAAATAAAAACCGGTTAGGGAATTGCTTTCAAAACTAAAACTGTTTAATTTTTTTTATATGTAGGTAGGTATTTTTAAAATTTCTGGGTTCTAGGTACCTAGGTACCTAGGTACTTTCCGACAACGATTTCCAAGTAGAAAAAGTCTTATCTGGTCATTGACGCTTACTGTTATTTGCATGTTATGATTTTTTAATTTTTACCATAAGATCTTAAAAAAAGGAGACCTAAAATATTATTAATTTTATTCCAGCAATACCACAAATAATATCAACTTAACGCAGAGTAAAATAAATAACGCTGTGATTGTGTATTAAATTAAATAAACCAAATCTCGTAGCTATTTAAATAAATATTATCCTAAAATGCGCTAATGATAATAATTTAATGATAATCCAGTGATACTATCATGTTTGTGGATAATGATAATAAATGCCATATCATTGAAATCTCTTTCTAAAAATAGGCCATTATGATAGACATGTGCAAAAATAACCGCCATGTTTCCCTTTCCACCAATCAAAAAGCTCGATTCTGATTGGACGAAACACAAAGATGGCGGCCACGAGCGCGTTCCTCCATACATTCGTATTTCTGGTTGGATTCCAGGATAGACAAGATTTTTTCAAACAATATTATTTTACGGAAATTAATTTTTAAATTAAATTTAAGGCACTATGATGGGAGGTTTTCCTTACTCATGATTTTACTGAACTTCTAAAACTAAAACTATAAGCTTCTTTATTACCTACCTATTCATTTTACTTTAATTATAAAATCATAAATTCTTTCCTTAAGCTTTCCAAAGGCGAAATAGCTGTCATGCATTATTGTGAACGTACTCACTTGATTTAAAAACTTAATTCGATGATTTCACTTAACTTTATTTACGAGGGTTTTGTCAGTACTGATTTTGAAAAAAAAAACCCGCAGGCGCCTACTTTAACAAAAATTAATTTAACAAAACATCATCGGTTTAAAAATATATATATCACGAAGCGTATAAAATGGGTGACAGATTACGCTATAAGTTCAAAGCTTTTTATTTAACTCCATATTGCTCGCCATACAATCCCGTACAAACCTGTCACACCTAAAAATATGATAGTGTTATAAGTTTGGGTGTGGCGACGATTTGCGCATTGATCTGTTAGCCAGGCTATATTTGATGCGACCACCTCTCCTACCTACGGCAGGAGAAAGGTCGGAACAGCGCCGTAATTGCGCGGCTGTCATCTATCAAAGTGACAGACCCCATACAAAAAAAATGATATTCGGCGGCAGTTCCCCAATTGATCTGACCCCTTCTTCTTAGTAAGATTATAGCGTAGTGTGTCACCCCAACATATAATACGTGTAGGTATGCCACGACCAAATTATGCGCGCATAATATAGCGTAATGTGTCTACGAGAATGTGTCTAATAGGTGCCAAAAATAAGTAGGTAGGTATGCTGTATTTAAAGAAATAAAAAATAAAATTTAAAAAGTTGGAAGTAGGTAGATTCATTTTTGATTTTATATCACATGGTCGCCCTGAGCGATCGAGAAATATTTACATCGCTATCAGTTCTTTTTTGTATTAGGTTGGTACTTTTATTATGAATTAAACACATTTATTTATACCTACACTTTGTTATTTTTTGGACTACGTAAACAGATCGAATTAAAAGTTACCAGTAAACTTTTTTGCAACTAAATATAAATTTTATTCAGAGTGTAGTTAAATAAAATAAAGAATTAAAAATATATATATATTTTTTTTATTGTTGCTACATTATTTTACAATATTTATATTCTAATTCAGTAATGTTGGCCTCACTGGGTTGTTTACCCGTGCTGAGGCCCCCATTTTATAATAAAAGAATTTATACATTTAAAAATAAAACAACATTAAAATAAAGATAAATTTAAACTAAAAATAAAGATTACAAATTAAAATATAATTATCACACTAAAAGAAAAATATTAAAAGAGAATGGAAATCGGCATTTATAATGATTTATGTGTTGTGCGTGTTGTGTGTTTTATATATTTTTTTTGTGTTGCGTGTATATGTTTTATTCTTTTATGTTATAGAATTTTGGTAATATTGTCTTTTTTGTTTTTTAATCCATTTTTTTATTTTGTGTTTGAATTTATTTTTGTTTTCCTCAATTTTTGTTTCAAGTGGAAGACTGTTGAATGCTTTAATAGCGTGGTATTTATGGTGTCTTTGTCCAAAGGTAGTGTTTACCGTCGGAGTTTTTATGTTTTCTTTGTACGCTTGTCTGACCGGTCTATTAGTGATATTTTGTGTTTGTTGGGGTTTGTTTTTTTTGGTCGAAAATGTAGTTTAGTAGTGTTTTAACATATAATTGGCGTATATCAAGTACGTCACAGCTTTTAAATATTTGGTCTGTGTCGGTTAGTTTATGTTTTTTGAGTATTACCTTTAATATCGTTTTTTGTGCGATTTCTATTTGAGCGATAGCTGCGTTTGTTGCTCCTCCCCAAGCAATTATTCCATATTCTATTATTGATTGGCAGAGTGCAAAATATATTGTTTTCAACTGTTTTATTTTATATATGTTTCTTATGTTTAGGAAAATGTGTATTGTTCTGAGGAGTCTATTTGTGATTTGTTTGATGTGATGTGTCCATCTGAGATTATGGTCAATTACGATTCCAAGATACTTTATTTGTTCTGTTTTTTCTAGAGGGGGGCAATCGCAGATGTTGGTGTTTATGCATTCGTGTATTTTTATGGTGTTTGTATTGTTTTTTGGCTGTCCTGTGTTAGTTATGCTGTACGTTGTGAATTTTGTTTTCGATATGTTTAGTGTGAGTGTATTTGAGTCCAACCATTTTTTCACTTGCGTGATTCCTAGATTCGCTATGTTATAAACCTTATTCCAATCCTTAGATTTAAATAGTAAAACTGTGTCGTCTGCGTAACTAATTATTTCTCCATCTATTTCCATGCTGCAAAGTTCATTTATGTAAATTATGAAAAGAACGGGCCCTAGTATGCTTCCTTGTGGAACTCCGTGTGTAATCGGCAGTGGTTTGCTAGTATAGTTATTAATTTTGACTTGTTGTGTTCTGTCGCTCATGTAACAGTTGTAGTTCTTTGTCTTTGATACCCATATTTTCTAATTTTTTAAAAAGTGTTTTGTGGCATATTGAATCAAAGGCTTTAGCCAAATCTAAATATATCGCTATGCATTTAAACCCTTGATCTAAATTGCTATGTATATAATCTATTGTACTTGCTAAAGCTTCTTTTGTGCTTCTTTTTTCTCTAAATCCATATTGTTTGTCCGAGATTAATTTGTTTTCTTCCAGGTATTTTATTATTTGGTTTTTTAATAGTCTTTCGAAAATCTTTGATAGAGAGTTTAACAAAGTGATTGGTCTATAGTTAGTTATTTCCATTTTATCTCCGGATTTATACATAGGGATTACCAGTCCTTTTTTAAGAGTATTAGGAAAGCAGGCATGTGTTATGCTAAGGTTGATTAGGTGTGTTATAGGTTTTAATATTTCATTTTTTATTATTTTAATGCAATCCGTTGTTATCTCATCTAATCCAGGAGCAATCCGGTTTTTTAATGTATTTATTATTTTGTTAATTTCCATTTCCGAACTTGTTTTTAATATAAATCTGTGTTGTGTTGGTTGAGTTTCGATGTTTGATCTGTTTGTTTGTGTTAGTGTGTTTGTGCTGTGTTTTTTACGATTTGCTAAAACTTTCCCTATAGTTGCAAAAAAGTTATTTGCGTGGTTTGCCATATGTGTACTAACTAACTAAGGATTTTAATTGAAAATTCCCAATACTATATGGCAAGTGACTTTCAGGTTTATTTTTCATGTGCTCGGATTTTATGAAATTATTTCCTACCGATCAAAACTGTTTTATGTAAAAATACTAATGTAGAGGCGTAGAGGGAACTTACGTAGTATCTAGCCATGTATTTGGTATTATTAATTATATTTCAATCATATTTTTGTTTAGTTTTTAAACAGGTACCTACAATTGCTATTTTGTTAACCGAAGAGTGCCCAAATATAAGAAAGATCTTTTAGAGGAATTTCATCCAAAGCTCCAGATGAAACACAAATACGCGAACGAAACAACGAACGCTCAATCTGATCATCTGATATACCTACTTCCATGTTTTTGTGTTAGTTTGTGTGTGTTGGTATTTTTGATTTATCGGGGCAATAAATAATTTGACCGTGGGTCAATCATTTCATATTAAACTCTGAAATCTGTCTCACCCTCACGCAAGTATTTCATATTCAGTGGGAACGAGATGCATTATTTCCCTTCACAGAATAATGATAGAGCAGAAAACCAATTTGTAAGATTGGAAATATTTTTTCTGAATCGATTTTTTCTTTGATTATCCTTTCAAACGATCAAGAGGGATTAGATTTAATAATATTTAACCGCTTTCGATTTTTTGTTTAATTGTTGTTAATCGGTTGTTTTTAAAATAATTAATATTAAATATCGGTTGCCATCATCATTGGTGCTTTGGTGCGAGAATCAACAGAAAAGATTTTTTGGTTGAGAATTATTTAATCGTAATTAATATTTCTTCACAATAAACATTTATTCATTTCAGCAGCTCAATTATGTTTGCTTTTTTTCAATATTTCAATGTTCGGTATAATATAGTTGTTTTATGACTTCATTACTTATTTGATATCTATAGAAAAAGTGTTGAATCAATTTTGTTGCACCTTCCATCACGGTGCCATTAGATTAGGCAGTTAGTAGATAGTTTTGATAGACATTTAATTTTATTTTTCACAACATAGTTCGTCAGCAACTTCACGAGTATTTAGTTCCTTAGAACAGGAAATTTGCCTAGTTTAGCTAGGAACTAATATAGACCTTACAACACTTAATAACACTTGTACACATTTAATTAAAATAAAATATAACGCATTGCGCACGAAAAATTGCTACCGTGGATTGAAAAATTAGAAAGATTAATGTGTAACTACTTCTGTATATAGGTTCACATTTATCATGGCTGGAGTACACTGAAACTAAAGAACGTATGATAATGCATGAATCATGTATTTCATCAAAACGATGTTTTGAAATCATAATAGGTATCACTGATGTAAGTTTTTGTCATTATGACTTTATTCAGATGTAGACAATTTGTAGCTAGGTCTCTGATAATTTTTTTTGTATGCTTTGTATTTTGTTATTATTCAGTAAACAAATGTAATAAAATAATAAACTTATCAAGTATTTATAAATAATTTTAAACATTGTGGGATTTCCTCTTGACGCCCAAATAACAACCATTTCAAATATTATATAAGATCTAGCATGATACTTGGAAATATTGTCTTGTAATTTACACAAAGGAATAAATCTCTTGAACTGATTATCAGACTCATTTGTGTGCGTGTACGCATAATTTACTTGTTAATTACACAGCGCAGTTTGAAAATAAACATGTTATTTTCACACGCGCTTCAGACGTTGGTACCTAAATAATCTCAGTATTGCCCTGGTAAAGACCGCTATTCGCGATAGAAACCCCATCTTTTGCTGTGTTTGGTGATCAAAGCTGAATATTCAGGTATTTCCAAACTTGCCTCTTCGTTATCTTATGAAACACAATTCCATAGAAACACCACTCCACCACTCGCCTTAAATTGGGGGTATCATTTTCCCAGATGACATTCTTCTGCTGTGTTCATATAAAACCGTCAATTTTTACCGTACTTCAAAAATTTAAAACATGTTCTCTACCTACCTAATCATTCTTTGTTATTAAGTACTTCAACTGTACCAAAAAAGCTACATAAAATGAATGTTTTTTTTAACTTTTCACGATAAATTTTTGTTTTTACATAATTTTCTTATTAATTTATAAATTTTTTATTTGTATTATGTTGTATTAACAGACATACATTCACAAACATGAAATTCATGATTCATTTTTTTGGCTTTACTTCACATGTAGGTACAAACTGATAAAATATAAATTTTAGATTACCCTAAAAAAAATATTTATTAAAAAACTAAAATATTTTTTATTATTTACCCATTATTACAATTTCGTGAAATATCACCTCAAATAGAAAATAATTAAAAACTTGATTTGAAATAAACATAGGTAATTAAAAATGCTCTATATAACATAGATTTTCGCTGATTTGGGTAGGTTCCTAGTAGCTACCTAAGCACTCCAGGATTGCAAGACATTAGAAAAGTTTTTTGGGATGTACCAACGAAAAATTCTGGCTAAGTGGGCGTACAGAATACCTACCTTTATCATTCTCTCAGATTGAATTAAACCCAGCCTTTCACATTTATTATAATTCACATCGCTTAGAATGCTTAGAGCATCAGGTAAAACCTTCTATTTCGTACAGACTAAGATCAAATTGGTCAATCTTCGGCGGATACCCTTTCATTCGATTACCAATGATAAATTGTGACTATTAATTTCAAATTACCCCTCTCTGACATGTAAATATTAGCTGGTTCACAATGGAGAGGCACCTTCCATACTTAGATACCTGATGTTGTACCTACCTACACCAGACAAAAGGAACGAGCAGTTTTGCTTGTAGGTACTTTCCGTTGTACATCTATCTACTAGCTATCAGTCAATCTTTACTCTTCTCCGTGGCTGGGCGGTTAAGTCATCGGCTTTGGAGCCAGAGGTCGCGGGTTCAAAACCCGGTATGCGCTAAATTTTAAAATATTTTTTTACGTATTATTACACAAATAATGAGCACAAAATAATAAGTTTTAGTGTGGAACCGGCATAAGTATTTGCTGTGTGCTCCATATTTTGTAGATAGTTCCTTAATAGGTGTTTTACACTATGCATTTTTTTTGTCCAGTTTTCTTTTCATATGGATTCGGGATTAAAAAAAGTATGTGTTCTATTTTGGTACCGGTTTTTGCACTTTTTTAGATGGCGGACATTATTTGACTTCTATCGTCTGCCATTATTTTACATACCTAACTGTATAATGTGGAAGTGTTGCATGTATGACAAAATTACTACAATATGAGTATTTATTATATATATAGTAGGTATTTATTATTATTAGTATTTATTCCCCATTGTTTAGCACCGTAATAAAATATTATTTATTCTGCAGTGGGAATTATCTGTAAGAAATCATAAGTATGAAAAAAACGATTGTGTAAAACAAAGATTTTTCATATGGTTCTCGTTGTAGTTTCCATTGGTGATAATTAAGAAAAAAAACATAGCGTAAACGCTAATCAGTATCACACAAATTATGACTGAAATGGATTTGTTCGTGTTTGGTGACTAGATCAGATTTGCCTGGTACCTTCATATTTCCCATTTACTTGTCCTTACACTTCCTTCAGCTTCTCAATATACCCTACCTGAGATGACATAGTCCCATTGGCTCCGGACAGTCGGGACCTTTACGCGGTATTCCCCCAAAAAAAGATTTGTTGCCTCTTTCCGAGAAATTCTTAAAAATTATTTAATAGATTCAGTTCGAAACGGCGCCTCAAAAAAATTACAAAACAAGACAGATCGATGTAATTTTTCTAAAGTATAATCTCCCAAGCAAAACACCCTCTGGCAGAATTATCAAAAAGCGTTTAAGAAAGTAAAAAAAAAACTGACAACAAGCTTCAAAACACCTTGTCCCGGTTTTAGAAGTACAGGATGTTTATAAACTGTCACGAAAATAATAGCAATGTAAAATATATTTTTGAAACCTTTTAATATGTTATTTATTTCTCATAGCATCATTCAACATTAACTCTTTATAAATCTCGTGTTAAAAAAAAACTGTTTTTTTTCTTTGCAAATGTTAGCCTGAGGGTTTCACCCACTCAACCATATTTTACACATAGACTTAATTCTTCAATGATCTGGTTTACTATACGATAAAGGTTTATTTAAATCTCTAATATATGTATACACACGTTTGTTCACAGGTTCCTGCCCACAACCATAAATCTTTTAACCCACCCACGTTGTAATATTACCTATTAAGTCTAATTCAATTCATAGAATATCTTGTCTTAGCCTATATGAAGAGACATATTATTTTTTTTAGTTTAAACATTTTTCGTGGTAATTTAGTAAACTTTTCAATCAATGTGTATCTACCTATGCAGGTATGATCTACAGTGAATGCATAAATTAATGACCACCTTCCTACACGAATTGTTTGAGAATTGGTTTTGCTCCATGCCTTGGAATTAATCTCCAATAATTAATACACATATTCTCCGGATGATTATGACAGATTTTATAATCGGCAGTTAGAACAGCCTCTTTATAGAACATTCGAGACTTGTTGAATAATATAATGCACCTAGGTACCTGTGAATAATGTGAAGTAAATAGCTTGGTAATACTAGGCATGTCTCTACTAGGAGTTGTTTAAGAATTAAAGTTGGTTGTAACTATTTAATCAAGGATTTAGTATCTGAGATGATTAATTCCAAGGTATAGATAATCGACATAGCTTTTTCATAGAAGTAGATTCAAGGCAAAATAATAGACTCATTTCAATAAAATTAACATTCCTGATGTTTATTCAATCGAAAACAAGATCGATTATTAATAATTTAAACCGAGAAATGTACCCTATTACGGTTTCCTATAACTGTTTGTCTCGATATAACTGTAATATTTTCCTAATTGGATACCTGTCCACCTAGTTAAAATAACCTGCATGGTGAAGTGGAGAAAAAGATATGAAGTCCCGAGGGAAATTAAAAAATAACAATTCAAAATATTTAAAACAAATGAAAATTATAAAAAGATTGATATGGGTACAAATTATTAGTCTGTTGCAATGATATGAAATTCTAAATATATAAAGTAATTTGAAAGTAGGTACACAGCACCTGATGAGAAAAAATAGATTTTATGTATTTTTGGTCACACAGAATGAAAACAAAAACATAGTTGAAGAAGATCAATGGCAGAGAAATCTGCAAGAATGTTTGATCATCTGACTAGATCTTCATTTAGGGATGAAGTAATAGTAATCAAAAATGTTATCCAACCTCCGATAGCAGTGGAACAAGAAGATAAAGAAGAAAAATGATATAGATTTTTCGTACACCAAACTGATTAAAATTTTAAAAAAGTTAAATCAATTTTCAGGTAATTAAGAGATTAAATATCAAGTTTGATGCTTGCATCAGTGGAGAAAATGTTGAAAGATACCTAATACAAATAAAAACGTTTGCAGTTATTAATTCAAGAATTCATATTTCTATAAGGCATCATTAAAACTCACTCAGATAAAATTATGGTCATGGAATCGTATTGTAACATTTCAATTATTAATATTATAAACTGGATTCTGGTCAATGGTAGAGATACCTATATTATTTTGTACCTAATATTATTGTAAAAGAATAAATAATGTAAAAGTATACCAACCTAAAGATTTTTTCTTCATTTTTTTAGTTAACTCATATCTCCATATTAAAAATTATAAATGTAATTTTTTTTACTATATACAAGGTAAATCATTTTAGAGACACTTGCTTATACAGGGATTTACCGACCGGATCCAAAAATAATTTAATTTAATAATAATTTAGTTTTTGTTAGGAAGCTGAAGACTGAAACAAAAAAGAGAGCATTATTGAATCGCGAGTCTAAATTTAAACTAAATTGATAAGCTTCAATACGCACCTAGTAACTTTGGATATATTCAGGGTAAGAGGAAACTTCGGGCGGGAATTTCAAATTAGTTTGAAAAAAAAACATGAAACTTTCGATACTAACGTATATATTTAAAATGATTTGGCCGTATCTACCTGTTTTATGGAAATTATCGAAATAATCTCTCAAAAACGAGACAAGCGATAAAGTACCTACCAATAATATATTTTAACAAGCGATTATTTTTATTCTATACCTATTTGAAATCTTTAGAAGCATTTTTTTTCTATTCTCACCTTAGCAAGTAAAATTACGTGATTCTTTACAATTAACTGGTATCTAAGTGTTGTGTCACCAGGGATTGTTACAAACTATCTGATTAAATAAAACTCCGGTTTGAATAAAACACTACGACTTTTAATGCGACAGATTAATAATGCACTCTGATTTATCTTGATTATCTTGATTGATCTTTCATCTTCATTAGCATGCAGTTGGAATAATATGGACCCCTGACCTTGAGCTTCCCACCTTATTTAACGCCATCTATGGCTAACCTAGCATACCGTCTGTGGGTGAGTTCATACGCTTATATGAAGGATGTTACAGTATAATTACATTAAAATAGTTTTACAACGTTATGAAGTTTAAATAAAAATTTCCAGTACATTTTATATTCATTTTTATTGAATGTAAATCACCAAATGAACTGTAAATCATTAATCAATATGTAAACATTGCTAATTTACACACTCACACACTTAATTATAGTGAATTTCTTATAAATTGAAATTGCCACCACGAAATATAAATGTACCGCGGCAAGTATTTAAATACGGGGGCTGGATTCATTCAACAAACCGGTTTCTGAGGTTTATGGAGATAATTTAATTAATCTGAACCGTTATTTTATAAGGCGTCCAACGAAGTATGTGATGAAACTAATCAATTCATGAAAGAAAAACACAAATCTATGCTCACTTGGCGAGTCATTAGTTTTATATGGATAGATTTATTTTTACACTCTTATGAATCATTCCCACAGTTGTAAATCGATTTTATATTATAATTATTTGATCGTGTGTGGGAATCATTAGAAGCATATTAAAAAATTAATAATTAATCATAAGAGAATATAGATTCACAGTATTAGTATAGAACTAGAAAAGATTGGTGAAAATCAAGGAATACCTATTATAATTGTAGGATTTGTGATGCTGAAAGTTATAAAAAAACACATAAGAACAAGGATAATAGCTGATTAATGATTATAAAATATATACATACGAAAAGCTGAGATGACAAAAATAAGTTAACTAACTACTCATGAGGATATTTTTTGTGAATATTTAACACACGGATAAAAATTAATATTGCTAATTTACCAAGTACCTCTTCAAATTATTCGTCATCTACTTAATAACAGGATTGCAGGCCCTTAATGATTGAATTGATAAGTTTCCTTTTAAAGTTTTAGTAAAAGAGGAATGTATTATTACGATGTCGGAACACGTGTTGATAAAAATCATAATATTTTTGCATTTCGTCGTTACATATTATCAACAAATGCATGTGCATGAACACGTGTTCCGATGTATTAATATTTAACTATTTTTTTTTTTTTTATATATTAACTCCACACAGGAGGCCCTGAAGAAAATAATTTCCCTTAGGGCCTATGTTATCTTTGGGGATGCTGTGTTGAGGGTCTTTTTGTGGAGAGGAAGGAGTGAACATGGGTCTTGAAGAGTCTCAAGTTGTAGGAGGGAGGAAACACAGAGGCAGTTCGTTCCACAGCCGAGCTGTTGAACCTAAGAACGAATCGTAGAAGCGACCCGTTCTCATGTGAAAAATGTCAACCGTGTAAAAATGTTGGGCGCGCGTTTGGCGTGTATCCCGACTACGCACCGGTGCCGAAGGGATCAATGACGCTAGTTCCTCAGAGCATCTTCCATTGTAATACTGATAGAACAAGAACAGCATACCTACCTGACGCCTGTGCTCTAAAGATTGCAGTCCGTTTGTTAAGATTGGGGAATCTATCAAACGGACCGCCCGTTTCTACACAGAGTCAAGGGTTTTTACAGGTATTTTGGGGCTCCGGACCAGAGATGACTGCCAAATTCGACAGTAGGGCGCACTTGCGATTTGTACAGGGTCAGCAGTTGTTCAGGAAACGGCCTACAATCCCGTTTTCAGATGATTATAAATAATTTGACAAATAGATTTACATAGCATTCCAAGCTCACTATCAATTTTTCTACTAATTTTGCGAAAAATGTGCGTTTATTATGTGGCTAAGCCATTAGTTAACCATTTTAGGGAAAGAGAAAAGCTACCAATGTGTAGTGTCTTATTAATCTATATGTATTTCTTTTCTCCTGACTGATATTTATTTTCTTCTCAATTTGGCAGGCGGTTTTGTAGGTCATATAGGTCACCACAAGTGGTTTGCTACGTTTAATGGTTTAGCAGGGGTACCTGAGTTCATCAAGTGAGGTGTGTTTAGAATGCGTCTGTCCACCAGCTGCGTGTCGTGCTAGATCAAGAGAGGTTGGCTTGAGGAGACACTTCGATCTCTCTAACTGGCCTCTTGACCCATCGATATGCGCCGCAGTGGGAGAGATATATTCAGATGTCCGTCACTCCTGGACCACAGATCCCTAGATTCTTACCTTTTACTTCTCAAAACTTCCTCTCCTTCTTTTCCTTAAAAACACCCTCTAAATAGCATCCCAAAACATGACGTAGGCCACGAGGGAAATTATTTTCTTCAGGGCCTCGTCTGTGGGGTTAGTCCTGTCCTCTGTGTTTCCTCCCTCCTACAACATGGGACTCTTCAAGACCCATGTTCACTCCTTCCTCTCCACAAAAAGACCCTCCACACAGCATCCCCAAAGATGACATAGGCCCTGAGGGAAATTGTTTTCTTCAGGGCCTCCTGTGTGGAGTTAATATAAAAAAATTAAAAAAAAAAGTGAAAAAAAATTTACAAAACGAGTTTGGCTGGTAATTATTTACTTTGTATTTAATTGATCAATTCTAGTGCTTGATGAGTGATGTCACTCTATGGCTATAAATGCGAAATTGCGACACTTCAAAAATTGAACTTCCTACTGACTTTACATCATTCGAGTATTTGCAGTGGGAAGGCGAAGGTAAACATTGACTTCAAATATTTGAAGTCTGTTAAAAACTTTTGTGTGAAAACACACTCATTGGTTGGGATGCGGAATATTTTCGAATACTTTTTAAAATTAACGTAGCATACTCACGTCTAGCTAGTCAATATTGCGACAGATGGACTGCTATCAGATAAACAAGAACAAGAGTTTGGTAATGTTAACACTTGACAAACGGAAGATGGTTCTGTAAGCGTGTAATATTATTTTTGACTACGAAAATACATTATGCAAGGTATATATATATATAAAATTGATTTAAAAAGATTGGTCAGTTGTTAAAAAACCACCCCCAAAACGCCACAAAATACTTACCAAACTTAAGAAGAAGTAGAAGACTGGCCTAGAAGAATACCTATCTACACTGAGAAAACTTACTGATATGAAATACTGTTCATATTTTCCTGTTAAAAACGGGACTGGAGGCCAAATTTCATAACAATCTATCGAGGAAATCTGAACATGTGTTCTTCAAAATAATAATTATTTTCGCATCCCGGCAATTGTATTTATTCACACAAGGCCACCTGCGTGAACACGTATGCAAATATATTCTGAATGATTTATATTTTACTAGGAAATAGTCATGCAGTGACATTTTTAACATTAAATTGATTAAAGAAACCATACTCATTTTTCCCCGGGTTTCCCCATTTTTACGTAACACAGCATTTATTAAATTATTGGCAAGAATTACCTTAGGTTAGCCAATCTTCGATTGATGATTGATGTAGATGGTAGGTAGGTATAATATTTAGATGTATTTTTACCATAATCTTGAATAAACCCCATTAAAAGAATGGTGGTTCAATTTCCAACACACGAATTAATTTCTAAAAGACAATGTATTTTCCAACTTTGCATGATCTTTATTGGAAACAAAGCCTATGTTGGATTGTGTTTTGTGTTTGTTTCCAAAAGCATTCGTTCCTGTACCAAAATCGTTTGTCCCAAAAAACCATTTGTGAAGTCAACTGAGCCATGGGCAAATGACGAAAACAAAAACTAAAATTGATTGTTCGTGGTATCAGGCGCGCAAAGAAACAAAGCGGTGCGCGCTGTGAGCTCAGGTGCAGAAAAACAGCTGTTTAAAGGTGTTATCATGAAAGAGTCAGTTGGGTAGATAGGTGACATTTGATCAGGGATGTGAAAAAATATAGATTTTTCTTAGCTTAAAAAACCTAACCACTTTAGTAATACAAAATATTTATTGTAAACGAAAATTGAAAGTTACCTTTTATTATAAACTAGCGCAAATAAGTGAAAAATCACGGCATAGTCTGAATTCTTGAAAAACAGTTCATATTTTGAAAATAACATTAAAGTAATTTTCTTTTACAAATATAATCGTACAATATTTTACCGCTTGTCTGAATTATTCATAAAGTCAGATAGATTTTTTTAAAATTACAGTTAAATTAAAACTAGATTTGAGTTCATTGAACTAAAGTTACGCACACGACACATCAACAAACGAAATAGTTTATTTTTATGTTGTACCTACACACCTACCTAACAGATGTAACCGGGTGTGAGAAGTTTTAAAAATTTAAAATAAAGGTTTAACAATAGCAAAAGATTCAGGAGGTCTGCTGATTTCTAAAATAAGACAATAATAATATTTTACTTTCTATTATAATGAGTAACTTATGTTGTTTTTATTATAATTACGTGTTGCATTCTGTTAAACAATGGAATAATAAATGAATACCATTTTTTATAATTATAATACTGTTTTTTCATTGTTGTTGGACAAAATCTAACCATAATACTAAAATGTTATTGATGTGATTGCTAAATATATCTTACGCGAGGGCTATACCTACTCACATAATATATCTGAGTTTGTCCTATTTCACTGTATCGTCGGCCATACATTCCCGTTTGAAATGCGATATACCTAATAAAAGAAATTCAAGTTTCACTGGCAACCCTTACCTGGTTTTAGTTGGCATCATTAGATAAATACTGGATTTGAAAACGAGAAAAATTATTGATTTTATGAGATCAGCGAGATATTTTCTATAATTTCCCTGTTTATCGAGAAAAGCAAAGAAACTAAACAACCTGTTTAATAGTTAACAACTACCTACTTGCCTGGTCAATTAATATTATTTATTTAATGTGCAATCTCAAAGGTGACATTAATGTTCTGCTGTCTCTGAACAAATGATAAAACAAGCACACCTATTTTTATAAAGAAGAGTGTCTGTGGCAGGCGGTGGTCGCATGTCGGACACGAGTGGTCGGCGTAGATGTGAGTTTTATAGAATTCTATAGTTTTATTCTGAGATTGAAAAAAATTAGCAGACTTGACGTTCAAAACAAAAGGAAGGTCACTGTGTGTCTATATCTGATTTCCAAAAACTCTGCGTTTATTGCCCGGGCAACTCCAGCGACTAGAGCTAGTTTAAGGATTTTTTTTCAATTAGTTTATTGAAGCTATTATGTAGATATAATGATTGATTGTTGGTAGAATATTAACTACCTTCAAATAAAAGGTAAATAAAAAAATACAGAAAAAATATAAAGATTAGGTTGTGACCGAGACTCGAACTTTGGAAGCCACTTTAAAAATTAGTTTATTTGAAATATTAATATTAATTAAATTTGATTTAAGGAAGGAAACTAGCACATTGTTCTTTATTGCGATTCTCGGAAGCGTTTCTTGTTCTTAGAATCTAACTTAGCAATGGCCGCCAAGAAGCAATACACCAATCAACCTTAATTCACTGGAAATCTTTCCTTTTTGCCTTTCCGAATCAATTCTGTAGAATATGATAGATGGAGATATACCAAGAGAGTAATAGCATAACCCAAGGCTGGCCACAAACCACAGAAATGGTCAATTTTTAGGCGTATCTCTTGATACAAGTATGGCATTTATTCACGAACTTCGTATCTACGTCTCAATCTACCGTGCAAAAATGTTTTTAGGTAGTTGTAATCAAACATGATGCAAGAAAAACATAAGACAGTCCTGAAAAATAAAGCGATTTCTAATTTACAAATAAGAACTTAGAACGTAGCTAACGTTGTTAACGTAGGTACTTCCCTACATACATAAAAAATCTTTAAAATTAGTGTAAATTATTGTTTTATCAATCAATTATTATGGATTTTTTTTCAGGCGTCGCGTCTACAAAATAGGATAAATCGTTGCAAAGAAATCCCAAAGGATAGGTTAGTTACTACTTTGTTACTTGTTGTCGTGCACTCTCTCATGAACGCAATAAAAGCGTGTAGCAACCATTAGCCATTAGGTGCATGTAAAGCGGAATGCAAAGGTGTGCATTAAAGGTTATTACTTGGGCACAATCACCATAATCTCAGGCCCCTGCTCGTCACACAGAAGACTATGTAATTTACCGATGCTGCTACAAGATGATAAGGCACTAGTAGGGATAATGTGCATGTTTCTGATGCGTGTGATCGCTCAAGAGGCAGATGAGAAATTGTTTCAACTTTCCCAGGGAGCTTTACATACGACGAAAATATGTTGTTTTGTGGTTTTACCTTTAAAATGTGATATTTACTATAAAAGAAAAAATTTAAAAAATTCAATTATGCATAATTTCAAATAAAAATTAACGTGATATGTTATCAAAAATGGTATGAATTAACATATATTATTTGCGTCGTTTGAAACCGTCAAGCTTGATGTTGGAGGTATGAAGAGAAATCTTGTTTTTCAGCACCATACTCCGTGTCATGCGGTACTGTGCTAATGCATCTGATCTGCCATTTTGGATGCATAGCAGATCGTGGTGTCACCCCTGGCGGTAGTTGATTGGTACGGACAATTTAAAGTTGAATTCCAAGAGGTATGGACTATGAATTTATTCAATTCCAGTATGGGCTGTTAAATTCTGTTACTAAATTATGTATTTTATACATAACATCACATGGGAATGTTTAGCCTTTCTACGTATATTAATGCTTATTAAAAATAAAGGAAATTCTGAAAACACATATTAATTAACTGATCTTGTCGCAAACTGTAAACAATATCGGACTTGTGGGATTACTTCTCAGAATAAGAAAAAAATAAAAGTCTTAGTGGTAGATATGTAAATACTCTCAGTATGCCCCTCGCGAAAGACCACCATTCAGATTCAAAAAGTAGCTATTTGGTAAATCTGGATCTCGATCACAATAGCCAGCATTTTTCAAACTCCTCTTTTCCATATCCTTCCCTCCCCAATCATTTTGTCCTAACAAAACACCCCAATTTAGAAAACTATAGTCTCATTGGCTCCAGGCATTTAGGACTGTTGTACGATATTCATAAAAAAAATCATGATGTGGTTAGAATACAAAAAAATAATGTTTAAATTCGCCAGTGATAATCGCCAATGAATCACTGACCATATCCAAGAATAAGAAATTTGAAACAGTAAAGGTATTTTCCTAAAACCGCATGGACCTGAATTGACTAATCTCTAGAGAAGCATTACAACGCAGAGGCTACATTCGTCAACAAAAAAATAACAGGCAATTTGAAGGGAGTCGTGTAATTTCTTATAATCGTTATAATCCAGTTGGCGTCTCGGACACGCGATTTGCAACCTAACAAGCAATAAGAAATACGAACTTCCTGCACCCATGAAATAATTAGGGTAAGAGCAATTAGCTTTATGTCGCGATGTTAAGTCGGGAGAATTAATTATTTTTGATCGAAAGATTACTAATTAATTATTATTGTAGATGTATACTTAAATTTTGCAGTTGAATATATTATTAAGTTGATTATAAATACACATGTAGGCATATCGACAAAATTTAGACTACAATTGTAATAAATTTATAAGTTTATTAATATTTTTCTACATACAATAATAATAAAATAACATTTTTGTAAAGGGGGAATATGCCACATTTCACCAAAAGTTTCTATATTGGTCCATAAATGAGTATTGTGAATGTCTTCAAATTATTGGTAATACGATTAAAAACGGGATTGCAGGCCGTTTCCGGATAAATTTCCCAATTTATCGTAATACGTGTTCATTAACGTGCATTTGCCTTGATATTCTATAATGACGAAATAAGGGAAATAATAAGGTTTTGTTGACACGTGTTCTGACATCATGATAATATATATGTCATTTACTAAAAGTTTTTCAGGAAACCTGTTTCTTAGTTTTTAAGGCCTGCAACCCCGTTTTTCAGGATTACGAACATTTTAAAGAGATTCTTAATAAACTAGCGATAATCATTTTTCTTTATTATTATTTTAATTATCCTGTTGTAAGTGCAGTTCCATAGATTTGATCCAAGATATAACATGCATGGGCAAGATAGAGATTTAGATAGCCAACCTCCGATAGAAGAAGAAGACGAAGACTATAAGAAAAAGATGATTAACTAAAGTGATTGTGAATATTATACATATCGCAACGAATGCATATTTTACCAAAGAAATAAAATTTATATATATTTTCACTCTTCTTGCCTTAATTGAATTGCATTGTATTTTTTTTAACATCTTTACCTAACTTTGATAGTCTTAATATATCAACCTACAGTAGTTGAATTTTTATAACATAATCTAAAGTAATTAACCCATGCGTCTTGTTAATATTTATAAAAAAAGGAAATCAATGCAAAAATGTTGCGATTTATAATTGATCACTATAGTCTCAATTCGGTTGCAGATACATTGCAAGGTAAGTATCGGGTAGACCGATTAAGTACAAAGATGACCCGAGATCCAAAAATTTGAATAAAGGTTTCAATACATTTTCATCTAAATGCTATCGGTATAATCGAATTATCACTCAAATGGAGCAGGTAACAATCCACTAAATAAAAAATGAATCTCATTTAAAAAGGATTCCGACCTAACTTTGAATGTTGGTAGGTTGTTATCTGGAGGTTTGCGAAGTGAAATTAGTGGTTAAGGTAGTATTTTTATTTGTTTCTGATATTATCTTTTTGGGTTGAATTGATCCTTGAGAAACGGACGCTGAAATTTTTGCAGCAATCTGATTGGCGGTTTAATAGGCATGTGTAGTTTCTTGGAATTCTGATAAACCGCAAACGGGAGGCTAGAGATATGATACAGGTACAAGTGTTTGACGGTCACACCGCGAAGATTTTGGAAATTATTTGTGATTATTAAATGAACTAAAGTTTGTAAATTTTATTTTATCCGATAATAAAGTTGTACACAGAGACAAATAAGTATTGCTGAATTATTATGAATCTCTTCAAATTATTGGCAATCCGGTTGAAAACGGGATATCAGGCCTTAACGAATGAATAAGCAGGTTTTATGAAAAACTATTATTAAATTACGAATATATTATCACATTCATGAAAATCCGAAAATTATCACATTTCGTCATGATGTCATTTCGTCATTATCAAAGCAAATGAACATATTCCGACATCGGAAGTTCTACCTCAAATCATCCATCATACTAAAAGATTATCAGGAAATCTGTCAATCGTTAGGTCTGCAATCTCATTTTTAATCGGATTAGCAATAATTTGAAAAGATTCTAAATAAAAAAAATCAATATTCATTTTTCTTCGTTTATCTATTTTAGCTTTATTTTTTGCTTCTTGCTTACGAAGAACATAAGCTAATTTTCCCTAAGATTTCCACTAAGAATATCAAATCAGGCCCTTAAGTTTCCTGGCTATTGCTTGAAAAACGGTGAATGATATTTTTAAACCACATTTCTTCTGTAGTCAGAAATTGTTTTAATTTTTTTTAAATAACTGCTACCTATGCAGGTATGAGGAACAGTGTCAATCTTTCTGAATGAGAACACACTCAAGCATGTATAGATTGTAGAGCGCATATGGCTCTAGGCTGTTGAAACCGATGTAGAAAAATAAAACATAGGTAATAACAATGTTCATAAGGTTGTCTGGGTAGCAACTAACAACGTGTTGCTGGTCAGCTTTACGATAATTTCTGAAAGAATATTATTTATCAGCGTCGTGAATCAATTGAAACGGCCACACAACTCGACATGAGAGTCCACAGACTTCCCACAATGGTCTAGTCACCGGCTGTACCGTAGATTTTGTCTGCAGAGTATTGTTTGCGACCCAAATAAATATTTTTTGATAGCAAATACTTACTTGCTTCCAGGCACATGAGAGTTTTGTTCAACTGATATGCCGTTACGATCAAGACAATGGGAAAAAAAACGTAGATATTTCCATTTTAACTTCACGTTCATGACATTATTACAGAATTTCGGTAGTTGAGAAAACGTACTTGACCGCAAGGTTTATTATTTATCACAATGTTTCGAAAGTATATGAGTGATATTTTTGTGTTTTTAATATGTAATTGTCGGCAACCTGGGTGTTTATTCACATTAAATATTATACATTATAAATATATTATGTCACTCTCCTCACCAAAGAGTGAAAAATAAGCCTTACTAATTTGTTGAGAATCTCTTCAAATTATTGAGAATTCCCGTTTAAAACGGGATTGCAGGCCTTACGAATGAATTATCCTCGTAAATTTTTTGAAAATTATCAATATATTAACATGATATATTATCAAGGCAAATGCGAAAATATTTGGAACACGAGATCTTGATAATATATTGGCAATTTACTAAAAGTTTTTCAATGAAACCTTTTAATTCATTCGTAAGGCCTACAATCCCATTTTTAACCAATAATTTGAAGAGATTCTTAATAAACTAGCAATACTCATTTTTCTCCGTGTAGAAGATTTATGTTCTGACACGGTTAACAATAATCATTATCTAGTACCTATTTTAAAAAAAATCTGTATTAAATTATACCTATATTTTTTAGAATTAAGATCGTAGAAAACACGTTTGAAAGTTCCCAAAAATACACAAAATATATATAAAAAATACCTATTTAAATAAAATAAATTTAAAAGTATGTAAAATTATACATAAATGAAATACTTTGTTTACAATACTTTTTAAAATGTGTGTGTAAAATTATTTAAATAAGTATTTTAAAAATTTATAATTGCGTCCATAACATAAAAATGTATAAATGCCACCATAACATTAAAATGTATAAATGAGACCATAACATAAAAATGTATAACTGCGACCATAACATAAAAAATATTCATGAAGCTCATTAAGCTCATCTTGCATTTTTCACATACCTATTGTACAAAAAATATGTATTTCTATATGGGACGTGTGGGATTGCACTTACCTCCCCATATCCTGGAATAAGAAGTGTTATTATTATTAATTGAATTGAATACGTCAAAATGTGAGAGGTGGTTTGACCACGTGGAAGAGTACTGGAGCCGGATGATAAGGACTGAGGTCTGGGAGCAAATGGCGAGACCGCAGCCAATATAAAGTTAATGTAGAACAGGCCAAAATCCATCTGGGAAGTAACGCCGTGACGTCGATTGTTTGTATGATTCTATGACATCATTTGAGTGCAAAAGTCGTGAATTGTAATTTTTTTAAACGTGTATATATTTTGTAGAAGGTTAATTTAAAAAAAAGTGTAATAGATTCCACTAGTTATTATTTCTTTTTAGCTACTTCAAATGCCAAGATACAATGCACTTTCGAGACTATATAAGATTCATAAGTATATGTTTGTATAAGGTTACGCCTAGAGGCGTCTCTCTCGGTAAAATTGCTGCATTTTTTATGACAAACTCCGTGTAGGTAGGTGCATATACAATGTGAATTAAAATCTATACGCCTCCAGGAAAATTTATGTAAAACTTCAATCATACCGTAGTACAATGTTATCAGAAACCAATATCGCTTGACCCAGAAATCATTTGAATATGTATGTAGGTACGCTAAGAAACTCGTGTAAAGGTACCGAATAAAAATACCGTTGGAAAGTTCAGATCGTTCGCGTGTTCGGTAGATAAGACGGTTCCGACTTTCCTAAGCTCGCCAATAAAAATTAGAGGCGAACCAATTTTTATTATCTACTCTTTCCAATCTTTTCCAGCCCACACATTGCCCAACACCGACCAATCCAGATTGCTGACGACACGCCACACTACAAATAATGTGGCACTAAGTATAATCGATTTTCTATTTACTGCATGTTTCTGAAATAATTATGTAAGGGATCAGTTATCTTTTATGAAAGTGCGTGTTGGTTGCTTGATCCGCCCGGACGTTTATTCGATCAAGTGAAATCGGACTACACGTAATTGATTGGTTAGGCAGGTGCTTCATAGAATGTCATGAAAATTAGCATTTTTATGGGGATTATTATTTTGTTATTTTGTTCGTCATCTAGTATATTGAATGAAGTATTTTATAAGCAAACCTAAATAATAAACACTATTACTTTAGGTAGGTACATGCATATTTTATTTTATCCTAATCTTAGTTAAGCAACCCCAATCGCAATATTTAATTGTGTGTACATTTTTAATCGTTTAATTTCTTAAATTAAATTTATCCCATAAATGCATCTTGTGATATAACTGGAACATACCATTAAATATCATCTACAATTTATCCTCGATTAAAAATATCACGACAATGCATATTATTGCAGAAAAAAAAACTATGATATAGAAAACGTTTTAATTTTTTTTGTAGTATGTTTCCATTTGTTTTTTTAATTATTTTCCAAACTTTATACAATGTCACACATTACACAATTTTAGGAACTTTTATTAATTCAAAGTCGGTTAAAAGTTGTTTTTAGTGTGCTAGCAAGTGTTCAAATCTTTTCGTTCACTAAAAAAAACAATAAAAATAAACCATATGTTTTATAACTCTTCTGGAAGATTTTTTTTTTAATTTATTCATTTTTATATTTTCATGAAAAACATAGTTTCAATAAAAAATTTATTAAAATTTTATTTATTAAATTTAAATTAGTTATCCTTTTAAAATGATTAATCCGTGTTAAAAAAATATCTTCCTTAAGTCTGCATTATTCATGGTTTCCGGGATTAAACTAATTGGTGCACTAATTTTGAGAGGTGATTCTATGAGTGAAAGTATAAGAGGTGAAAACTTTTTAAAAAATCCTTTGTTTATTTCTTACACAAAAATATTTTTCCATCGAAGAATAATAATTTTATATTATTGTAGAAAGCAATCACTTTGTGGTTTGACATATTTAATAAAATCAAATACTTTTTTGTTTTAAAACCACGATATTTATTAATTTAAGAACCGACCGGTTTCGCTTTACTTAAGCATCATCAGGGTACAAATTAATACTAAACAAGAAGTACATAATGTGTGCATATATATAACAAAATATAGAGGGAGACAACATGATACAAATATATTATAGAGGGAGACAACATGATACAAATATAAGCAACACAAAGACGGTCATAAAATACATTAACATAAGTGCACAAGTAATGGAAAAAACGGAAAAAACCGCCAGATAATTATGTAGACCATTAGTCTATTGGTTATACCAATAAATCGGGAGAAACAAAGCATCAACTGGCATGGTGGTAAGGAGGTAAGGAGAACTGGGAATTTTTTATGGGTTTATTGGAAACAGACTTAATATTGGACTACTTGATATGTCTAATTGATTATTAAGTATCTGACTTTTGGTTTTTACAGCTTTTTTAATTTCTAGTGCCTCTAAGTTGTTTAGTCTGTTACCATGCCCGTTTTTATGTAAGATGTTAGCACCGGTGCTATGACAGAATGTATGATCTTTATCGATCAAATGATTTGCGAATTCAGAAAAACCGTTATTATTGAGGCAACGAAGATGCTCCTTTATCCTAATATTAACATTACGTGATGTCTTACCGATATAAAAAGCCGAACAATTATTGCAACGGTTTTTTCCGTTTTTTCCATTACTTGTGCACTTATGTTAATGTATTTTATGACCGTCTTTGTGTTGCTTATATTTGTATCATGTTGTCTCCCTCTATAATATATTTGTATCATGTTGTCTCCCTCTATATTTTGTTATATATATGCACACATTATGTACTTCTTGTTTAGTATTAATTTGTACCCTGATGATGCTTAAGTAAAGCGAAACCGGTCGGTTCTTAAATTAATAAATATCGTGGTTTTAAAACAAAAAAGTATTTGATTTTATTAATAATAATTTTCCACCTAAACCACCCATCTTTAACCTTAAAACGTTGGAATTTTGAAAAGTTATTTATATTTTTTACTTAGTTATACTATCATGTACCTCTTGAAGTAATTTACCCCTGAACACGAAAAATTGAACCAAATAAATTTAACTTTTTTTTTCATGTGATGGTGTTGGAAGGCCAACTTCCAAAGTAAAACTGAAATCCTAGCCCTTGTGTTTTTTTATAAAACCCAAAGCAAAACGTGATTATTTCTTGTGACTCACTCAAAATAAGTAATAACCTTCTACAATTTTTGTGGCATAACTGAGAGGCCCAATGATGGTTCAATAATTCTTGAAATAAATCGGTCGAGCATTTCAAACCTCCACGTTTCGCTGTGGACAAAGTGAGATCTATTTAATTCCACGCAAAAACTATTAATAAGGTGATCAAGAACCCAAAGGAGCCAAGTCTCATGTTTTGAATATTTAATTGAAATGTACAACCGAGATTAAATAAAATTTACATAAGCGAACATATTCATGTAAATCTTAACATTGTTTTATATCTAACGTTAGCCAATTAATGGCACATTCAGAGCGTAAAAATAATTTGGTAAATACATTTAGACACACCTCTATGAAAATTGTGCATTAGTTTCATGAGCAACCTATGGCATGTGATGATTTTTTAAATTTGAATCCAGCTTCACACGTGTTTATTTTTCCTTTTTAATTACGGAGGAGAATAATTTCCCTCTATCGATTTCCCTTATATTTGAGGATTCTGTGCGATAGTCTTTTTAATGAAATAAAGGGGAGGATGTTCTGGAAAGGAAAAATGTAAGAGGGGTGGGTAAGAGACGAGTCTAGGAGTGACGGACAAATGAATTCATTCATCTCACTGTGGTGCAGTTGGTGAGCAGACGCTTCTGCTGCCAAAACTTGGACTATCCTCATTCTATGAAGTCGGGCACCCATAAGTCACCAAACGTAGCCAGCCACTTGGAGCCACCTAAAATATCCACAGTGTTCTCAACTGAATTATTTTAATCTTGCTTGTGATATTACTATGTAAAAATGACAATTGAACCAACAATTCCTGTAAGATTCGTGCACTATTTTATTTTTAAAATGTTTTTTTTTGAGTTCATAAATTCAAAACAGAAATCCTAACTCATAAAATACATATTATAAATCGTTAGGAAATGTTTTCAGTTTTTTAATTTCAGAAAAAAATAAATTACCTTTATAAAAATGTTTTTAAGCTAATGAGCATATCTGTTTACGGTTTACACTGCAAACATTTAACGATCATAACTCGGGATCTAAACCTTGTTTATTTTTAAAGGGAAAGTATACGAGGAAAATAAAAATGCTACCAAGTTTTCGTCCATAGAATAATGTTTGTATATTTTGAAGATGTCTCGGAGCCGATTTATGTTTACGTTGAACGCATTTGTAATGAAAAGAAACAAACATTTGGAGTTCCTCGCAAATTATTTAAATAAATTATCTGATGACTAACTATAAGTGACTAACCATTACATCATTTCACCACAGGTCACAGGGCAGGCAGAGTGGATGGAATGTTATACAAGTCTGTTTTGGCATTTACTTCTTGCTTCAATCACATTAAAACATCTTCTCGAATCACCATTTTTGATTACGGAGCCAGCAGGGCTACGATCTAAGACATCTCCATCAGGGCTTTTTGCGAGTGGTTCACTTCATCCCCCATTTCTTCTACCATTCACGTTGATGTCATATTCTTACACTCCTTTTTTCATGCCCAAACCATCTCAGAGTCCTTTTTTAATATTACTCACTACGCTTAAGATGCATGAATTAACTAGGTACCTACCTGTCTACCCAATTTGATAATTTTTTTCTTAAAGTAGTTTAGTTGAGGGCGACATATTTTGTATAAGCAAAGATAAATTTTCACCATAATCATTTATATATATGAAAAAGCATTTTTCTATTTTATTTAAAATAAATAAGACCTATATTAAAATTGAAATCTTTCGAAACTCATAAATTTGGCCCTATCCGTGACCTCGTCACGTGCCACATCCCAAGCAAATAATATTTTCAACATATTTACGGTCTGACGAATGATTTCACTTCTAAGTCCGACAGAACAGCAGTCAAGTTTTATATTTCTCATGGAAGTGAGTAAGCAGGTTGTTTGAATGCTGTTTCCCAAGGAGGTAAGAGATAGCTGTGGCTGCGTAGGAAATATTCGCTTACGTTGTTTGAACCTTCGCTGGAAGGGAACTCCAACAATAGCCGATCGATCAATAAGCGCAATGGCGTCTCGTGTATGTTTTCAAAAAATGTAATTCATTTTTAAACTTTTTGAAATTATAAAAAAAAAAAATATTTTGCCTATCAGTGTTCTTCTCATTCAAATTAACTCCTTCAGAAGTGTTCATAGAAATAACTCAACTAAAGGCTTTGTTATTGATACAAATAATAATAAATGTTTTATTAGGTATCTTTTTTTCGTAACCATTATAAATAATGATATCCTCTTAGGGATCTCCCGTGCTGAGGTTTTTATTTACATGTTGTTAAGAGTTATTAGTATGGATAATATGAAGTAATATAAATAAATTAAGTAGTGTTTTTCCTAAAATATTTGTAAATCTATTACAATGTGTTTTTTGTTTCATTGAGTGGTTTGGGTATCAGTCTGTATTTGGTGTTAGTATATTATCTATTTCTGATCTCCCTATATTTCGTGTCTAGCTTTTTACTTGAGATTTAAATGTTATAATATTGTTTTGAGTTTTGGATAAGAATGGAATTTTGTTTTTAAAGTTAGTGACCATAGTATAAGAAGCTTTTTTGCCAAAATGTTGAATTAGTAGTTGCTTAATGAATACGCTGAAATCTAGTGTTTATAATATAAGTTTGTTTAGATTTCCCCAGTGCTTAAACTACACATTTGTATTACAGATTTATAATGCAACATAATTTTTATATTGCTAGACAACATAGATATGGTTATGTATCATACAAATTTTGTACTTAATTAATATTAGGTAAAAAAATAAAGATATAAAAGATATGAGATATTTTAGAGAAATGAAACACCGAAGAATAATTATATCTCGAAACAATAAACTAACGCAAATAACAGAAAATTATAGGCAGTTGGTAAAATATGTCAATTATTAGGTACCTACTTATATGCTGTTTATTGGACAGTTAGAACAATAGGTTAATACACGTAAATACCTGATGTCAAGGGACAAAATTTAACCAGTTATTCCCGAGCATATTTGGGGTATTTTTTTTTTTCATATCCAACAACCACGAAAAATCTTTCATATTTCGTCCTATGTCTTTCTATATTTCCGCTCTCCTACAACACTCCTCTTTCTCCACAAAAAAGGCCCTTCACTCAGCATCCCCAAAGATGACATAGGCCGTGATGGAAATATTTTTCCTCTGAGCCTCTTGTGTGAATAATGAAAACAAAATAAAGCTTATACTTCTGGTTGAAGTCATTAATGTATTGTATTTAATGAGACATGAAGCGAAAAAATAGGTTACATATTGTTTACCTTCAATTGAGTTCCAACGTTTCCAAATAACTAAAACTACCGAATCCGGTCTACGCGCACAGTTTATTGCGTTCTAAGAGTGGAACACGTTTTGACAAGACATTAGTACGCAATGGCATCTCTAATTGTATATCTATGGTTTAAGCATGTCAGGCATATCGCTTAGTTCTCTTTTCATCTTATCAGATCAGATTTATTAACAGTTTTATGTAGCTATGCGCATGTTTTAAAATCAGGGTAACTAAATACTATCTTGGCAGGGTGGTATTTCGTATGCACTGATTTCGAAATTTTTACGTTTAAAATACGGTGAGTAAAAATAAAATATATGTTCATTTTTAAGGTTTATTATTTATTTTGAAAAAATTATATAAAAAAGGTGTAAAAAATTACTCGAACTTATAACTTACAGCTTAAACATATTTTTTCGAACCGTCAATGGTTTTATCAGCTGTTAATAGCCCTCTGAATAAGTTGATCTTTAGAATAAACTTTGCGTTAGAGGTAGATACCGCTGCGTGTGTGAACAAACATAGTATGATGTATATGTAGAAGTGGAATAACTTTCCATCCCAACTCCCAACTTCACAATACGTTTACAAATATCTTGTTGTTAAGAAAACATACCTAGAACTACTTACATACCAGAGATAGATAAACCATAATATTCAGGTGAATAAAATTTTCATTCAATGGGTACCTAATTTGGCGAAACTTGTTTTTTTAATGTATTTTTAGCATTAACTCGTTTCAATTAGTTTATTAGTTCACAACACAGGTGAACTCCTAGTGTGGAGGACAATATACTATACCATTGTATAACAAATATATTAAAGAATAAAAAAAAATAAAAAAATAATCAATAATCAATCTTATTAAAGCGGAGATATGAAAATGTAAGCACAACAATACAATAATAATAAACATTATTAAACAATGAAGATCATGATAAGAAGGCAGAACATACGACAATATATAGAGAGAGCACTGTAGAAATGTGGGTATTATAAATTTGTACAGCGCCTTTGAGGTGATTTTACACAAGTCATCCAATTATTATTATTATCATCATCAGAATTGAATGGAAAAGGCGGGATGTATTTCATTAAAAATGTACTTAAGAAGATGTATTAATTTTATAAATATATTAAAATATGGGAATGAAAATTAAAATAAGTTCTCAATAGCTTAGTGGTTAGAGCGTTGTCCTGGTAAGTTGGAGGTTCTGGGTTCGATCCCCAGTAGGGACCGTTACATTTTTTTTCTGTGAATTGTTCTGTTTCATCTTTTGTTTAGATTTACTAATATTATTATTTCTTCGTATGATTAAATATTAATGTTATTAACTAACATCCATTGAGCAATCTTCTAAGAAAAATTCAGCTTATCATAGCATTAGTAAATAATTCAAAATTAAAGGTAGAAACTTAGAAGACCTTAGTTTTATATATTTGATATCTACCTTGACAAAATTGACTAAAGATTGTCTAAATACAATTCGAAAACGCGTTCCGAAAAAATTGGCCACCATTGGTAAATTGCAAAAAGGTTTTGATATATGGTTAAAAACGTCGAAAATGAATTAGCAAAAAATTACAAAGGTTTAGGTATGTTGTCATTCGATATTATGAAAAGGTTCTGCTGCTATATTTTATTAGAATAAATAGGTAAGGATAGCTAGCTGCGTAAGTAGGTAACAACCTGGCATTACTAAATGGAACAAATTTGGTACAATTGTAACGACAACAATTGCATTTTAATCCCGATTTGTGATACCTTTTATGGTGCAAGGGAATGACGGATAATGTAACAACACTGCAATATTAACATGGTTCGATATCTGATCATTATAATGAAGTTGTCAAGACATAAACGTTATAGTTAGCAAGGGTTAGTAAACTAAACACACATGAAAATATTTTGTGGCAAAATTTTAAACAGCTATTTAACTTACAATATATTTGTTAACTATTAATAAAAATAATAGCGTTCAAGCTTTATTTTAGGAATAGGAATAGCGCCCTTGAGGTGTTTTTGCACGAAAACGGCGCTATACAAGTCATCCAATCTTCGACGGCCGGCGTGGTCTAGTGGTATACGCTTTTGACTACAGATCCGACGGTCGCGGGTTCGAACCCGGCGTGCGCAAATAAATTTTATTTGATTAATTTGTGTTATTTCACAATTAATTAATTTAAAATAATATATAGTATATTTGCGGCACGTTCCAGAGTGGAAGATACTCTCAGTATCGCCCTGGTGTAAGACCACCATTCAGAATTGAAACGTTGCTTGAAATGGCTTTAGCCGTCTTTGGTGACCAGATCTGAATAGCCAGGTACTTCCCCACCTTCCTCTTCCCCATCTCCCTCCCCTCCCCAATACCCTCAGCCTCACAACATACCCCAATTGGGGATGCCATAGTCTCACTGGCTCCAGACGGGAGCAGTTGGGACTCTTGTGCGGTATTACTGTAAAAAAAAAAAAAAAAAAATCCAAGTCATACAAGTCATCAATCATTATTATTATTATTATTATGTGACAAAAAAATAAGCAGATCACACATTCTTAATCAGTGAGTATTTTCTTCAGTAAATGTATGAACTTTAGGTCAATATCGTATTTTTATCTTTGTGATATGGAGATATTTACATAGTAAATAAATCACACTCATTCGAATATTTACAAGCAAATTGTTCAGGCTCAAACACTATTGACTGTTTTAGCTATTTCAGGTTTTGGGAAGCTTTCTAGTTGATTAAAAATAAACATACCTGAGTACATTTGTGATAGTTATATTTTAATTAGCTTCATGGATTCCCTGAGGTAAAGAATTTCCTTCAGGGCCTGTGAAATAGATTTTAGCTTTAGGGATGTTTGGAGGGTATTTTTGAGGACAGAAAGGAAAATAGGTTCTGGGAAGTAGAAGGGTGTGAAGAATGGGTAGGAATCTAGGGGTCAGTGCGTCACGGAGTGACGGACTAACATACTATTACTATTGCGGTGCAAGGACGAGAAAGTCCGGCTGGAGAGGTCAAACCATAGGTCCACCGGCTTCTTCCGATACGGTCTGCCACGCAGTTATTTGCCAGACGTATCTACCTCTAAGACTAAAGACAAATATTACCCCATGAACCCGGGCCCTACTGCTAAGTACCCAAACGTAGCAAACCACTTGGGGTGACCTATGGCAGAGGTGTTCATTATTTTACGACTGGCGGTACCCATCATACCCGCCTCCCAAATAAATAAAAAAATTAACAAGTCTTCACAATCAGATAATTATGAATTTTCTGATATTATAACCACTGAAATTTCCTGGGTATATTGTCAATTCAAAACTTGCCATAATTGTGTCGTACCAATTTTGTTTTATTGCGGATTTAATTGAATTCAATTCAGGCGCTTATTTGATGTATTCAGTCCTACGCCGACTCGTATTTATCTTGATCCTTGTTGTACAACAATCGCACAGGGCACGCGATGCATACAAATGAAGAGTCGAAACGGATTGCGGGACAGAACGCGGAATGAACGGAATGAACCGAATGGACATTACGAACGGAAAGAACGATAAACGGACCGGTCCTCGCGGCTTTGATTAATGCATTTCGGTCACCGACAGAAGATAGCCATCTTCATAAACATGGATAGCTACTAATGGATTTGATATCTCAATGAAGACCAGTACCACTGAATGTCGCCGAGATAAACTAACTATGAATTGAATGAATGGAATTAATATTTTTTGTCGGACAAAAATTGTCTCGCAAATTGACCTAAATGTGAACAAATTGTTTTTTTCGTGTCATTTACGCATACGACTATCTATATTTCAAACAAATACTAATAGGTAGTTACCTACCTACTTAATAATTGTTTCAGATGAAATCGAGCATAAGTATTTATTTATTTATTAACTCCCCTTTTAGGGGCTTTTACATATGAACAATAATTATGCGTAGTTATTATACTTAGTTAATAATTTTACATAGTTAATATTTACTGCCTCAGTAACAACATTTAGAATTTGTTTATTGATAAATTCAAATTGAATTGGGGTAAATATGGTAGTTAGTTCCAAAATTTACGTACTAAAACAAACCCCTACTTATTGTATTGTGTAATGAAATCCTAAAGCTTATCAATTGCTAGCAAGCAATTCTGGACTATCAAATGCATAATTTAGAATTTTCTGTAGAAATACCACTAAAAGCATTTATGTTTTTTATGCATTTATTACATTTAGGTATCTATTTCTCTTAACAATTTATGAAGGTATATCTACCAAGATTTTGTTCCAAGGTACCTAATCAATCGTTCTTTTAGAGGTAATCAAGCAAAGATACTATTAAAAAAATAATAAATTGTTTTAGGATTGAAGATAAACACATGAATTACAAAACATAGTGCCTACCTACCTACATGTCATTAATTGCTTTCTTGTTTTTTTTTATAGGTACAGTTTTGTAGGTAGTACAAAAATGAAAAAAAAAAATCACATTACATCAAGAAAAAGTGTGTTTTTTGTAAGTTATTAGCCACAGCAATTTATGTACCTACCTACTTAATTATTGTATTAAACCTAATCAAGCAAATGGGTGAAATATTTTTAAATGTTATCAAGTTCTACATATCAACATCAACGCGTGCATTAGATTTTATCATTAATTTATTACTTTTTTTTTTGTAAAATGTGCAAAAATGAAAAATTCATTTTAGTTCAGGAAAATTTAATTAATAAATTGGGTTCACGTTATTAACGCGACCTTTTGTATATAATAAGTTCCAGCATGCCATTAGAAAAATTGTACAAGTCGTTTCTATAAAATTTGCAATTAATCATTATTTTCAACAAATTTTCTGTAAATTTTTAACTAATGTTGAAATAAAACCAAGTTGGTACATTATACCTAATGATTTATTGTTATATTTTTTGATTTAGGTGAAATAACTGAATGTAGCAGGAAAAATCAGAACTCTTACAAAGTTAGTAATAGTGGCAAAAGTAGTGCATAAAATTTTGTCATGGATATAAAGAACTAAACAAAACTAGATAGGTTTCCTGGAATTTTTAAGGATTGACACAGATATTAGGGCCATGCCATTGTATAAATATAAGATATCTAAAATGGTTGTCAAATGTCACATAGGAGCTTTTGTTGTAGGAAAGGTGCATTCTTTGTAAGAGATTGCATAATCTTGAAATTTTTTTTAGTTTTACCTGAATACTGAATGAACGGAATCCGAAGGCTTCCTGGGCATTTGAGAAAATTCTTGAAATCGTTTTCGAAACTTTGTGCATTGAAGTGTCAAGTTTTTGCAACGCAATAATGAAATTCTGTATACTTTAGGTTTGAATAAATGAAAGTTATAAATTTGTTATTAGAAAATAAAACAAAAGCTTGTTGTCTACCGTTTTTTTTTGTATTTAAGCTCCATGATTAAATAAAGCTCGACTATCGAACCGGTGATAGTGAAAATAAGTAAAAAAAAATTACGGAAACCAAAATAATAACTTACTAGTTTTTCATACAAATAGTTTTTCTACATTTCATTAAAAAAAAACAGTTCAATTTTACTTAGATGGTAAAACAAATAAAACATATCATTACTCACATGACAATTTTGAGGTTATCCCATTGCTGAATATAATTTGTACAACTTGTCACAAATTAACGTCACAAATCAGACCATTCTAATTAACATCAATATTAATGTTGTTCGAACGTGGTTTTAGGTCACTCATAAATAATGACAACGGGCACATTCAATTTTATAAATTGACATTAAACAGAGTCGTAGCACAGTACACGAAGGAACTATAGATTCAGCCATATTGTGGTCGTTACTGTAGCTCTAAATATTATTTTATTATTGTCCGTTGAGTTAAATATTTAGCGAGAGATTTCCGGAATTTCTATTGCCCGATTTTCCGCGTTAAATTCATCAGATTATAAATCAAATGGCCAGACAACTAATACAAACTTATCGCGGAAACTTGTCGAACGATTTTATATAAACAATAACAAACAAACTCAACTGGTTTTCATCGGCACACGATGTTTATGACACTTGGACACAGAACACATAACTTCCGCAACAATGTTTGAATTACTGCGATTACCGAGAACGAAGCTGCAATAATTGTGGAAAACTTAATTTCCAAAGTGCAAGAATAATTTGAAGCACGTCGATTGGTTGTAGTAGTATTTTGACGTATGCGAGCAGAGGCGAAATGAAAAGGCGATTAGAGCGATCGCAGTGCCCTCCGCGGAAAATAGATAAAATAATCTAAAAAATAACGTCTAAATTTGCCGCTTTGAAAGTTCGCGCCGCGAGCAGCGTTCATTTAGGCGTCCGCTCAGGCTTTGTGTTAGCTGTCAAATCTACGGTCCGTCATAGCGAACGAAGCGCCAATCACGAACTGGCGCACTCACACACTCACAGTCACGCACGTGTACAGCCGGAGCACATGCATGCCGTATTGAAAAACTCCCCCATCATGTAAAGCACGGTCACCTAGTAAAAAAAACTATCTGTTTTCATTGTGATATTCAAATCTGTATAAACCTAGCCTCTCTGGGCCGATTTCCTACACAAACTGACTGCCTAGTCTAGACGGGCCAATATGATTCAAGCTGTGGCGGCCTGCTGAAAAGTGCACATGCAAGATTAGGGGCACGTTGTACAACTTTTAGTAAAAACTTTTTGTCAGCCGTATAAATATTTGAGACTTTTTTATTATTACATTTATTTTATGTCTCTTCTTACGATATTGTATTTTTGTGGGGATGGGTCTATACACTGAAAGGCGGTGCTAATGCGGACTGAGTACAGATACGAATCACACACACAACCTCATAAATAAGCTAGATTCCCCATTTTAATCCATAGTTTATTCATAGTTTCCGATGTCGTACTCATAATACATACGAACTTTTCTATCCCACGTTTTAATGGTGAATCATTTTTATTGATCTTTCAGCAACTGAAAATATACCTATCACATGCTTTTACTCATAATTTTTGCGGATAAGAATAATACGCAAATTGATTCATTGATCCGAATTGAATTCATTAAAATTAACGCGATATTATGATTCATGCATGAATAAATTAAAATAAATTAGTATTTACAAGTCACGTAATTAATTCTCCGTTGTAATTTTCAAAACAGTTACAATCAAGTGAAATATGATGTATTTTCTAAGTAAAAACCTCCATACATGTAAAGTTTTTCTTGATTATAGGGAAGTATTGCTACAGTGTGTAATTTGAACGGAAATTCTGCCGTGTTTGTGGAAATTTACAAGTCAGAACCCTGCATATTATAAATGTGGAGTTGAATTGTAGAATGAGACATGCTTGTTCTGTAGTTCATTGCAGCTAGCTACAGTGAGACAGGGAAACAGAGCACGCAACGTTATTACGATAGTAGGTATGGGGAAGTATATTTCTGGACATCCTGTAATTATCCAACAGAAGCTATGTGGGATTGAAGTACATTTCAAATACAGGTAGGTACATAAAATCAGGCCAAATCGTTTCAAATTAGGAACATATAACTTAAAACTAAGGTGACTAAAAAATATAGTTTACTATGCTAGTATATTTTGTGAGAAATGATAAATAAAAATATATAACTGGTGTAACTTTATAGCGTTTTTTAAATGTCACCTCAAGGGCGATTAAATTCGCATAAATAATACACGGCATTTTGTTGTACGTAGTTACCTTCATAAGTCATTATAAAAAAAATATTATTATTTATAGATTTTTATGGCCGTGGAAGAATTCAAATTAGTGGAAAATGGACTGCTATTCGGCTTTAAAAAGAATAAAGTCTATATTTTCACAGCACTGTAAACATATAAAAAAACTTACCTTTTTAAGTTGTCGTACCCTTAAATTAAATATACCAATCCTAAGAGAAAGTCCAGTTATATTCAATTTTTCAATTAAGTCCTAAACCCTGTATCTAAATTTCGCCAATAAACAATTAGATAATGTTAATTAAGTGTTAATCTCAAGTGACCTACCAGGTAAGTATTGTACTGTATATTTTCTCCATAAATAGTTAAGTAATAACACTGTAGAAATGTATTATAAGTTTGTACAGCGCCCTTGAGGTGTTTTTGCACAAAAACGGCGCTATAAAAGTCATCCAGGTATTATTATTATTTAACACGTTATAATAATTAGGTTCAAAGATTTCTCCCTAAAATTAAGTTTACTTTAGTATTTTTAAATGAGTTTTTATTTGATTCAGTTCAAAAGAGCTTTTTCATGAACATTAATTAACTTCTCCAAAACAAATCGTTTAACAAATTAAAAAAAAAAAATATTAATACAAAGAATTCTAAGCAAAAGTTAGTATAAGTAGTTATAAGTATTTTAGTCTAAAAGTTCACATAGTGTTTCTGTAAAGTTACCAAAACCATTTCAAACACTTCTCTAATTCAGTTTTATCTTTGCCAGAATCGTGTACAAAGTATACAGGCCCTTATGTCTAAAATTAAAATGTCCTATTTAAAGCGTAAAGGGCAATACATGTCCCGGAGAACAATAAGGCCCGGCCCTCCTAAACAACAAATTGAGGACTTTTTCACAATTAAATTAACCCTTGCGAGACCTTGCTGTAAGGTCTAATTTACAGTGGCAAGGAAGGTGGCGTCGTATGAAAATGAATGATAGTTGAACTGCTACAATGAATATTAAAATGGAAGGCTATTATGACGATTACAATAGAGACGCGCTTATTTATGTGCACTGAGTATTAATGGTTCTCAAATATTTAAAAAATATTTATACTCCATTATTTAATCGTAGAATGCATTAAATCAATCCAAATATATTTATTGTACTTAAATACAAAGTTAGGAAAAATAATTTCTTCCATCAAGTAGCGATTTTTTTCAACTATCTAATAACGGTTTCAAATAATATATTAAGTTTTGAGCGGAGCAGCATGTAAACAGACCATTATATAATCGATAATTCGACTGGTTTTCGAGCAAAACTTAAAAATATTAAAAACTTATTTAAATTATATGTTTACTCCTCTTTTCTACGATTAATCAGTTTATCCCACAAAACAAAACAAAAATAGGTAATTGATTGAGAATAGCTAATTCCTGTTTGACAATTCATCGTCTGTATTTTTTTTTACGTTCCATTTCCAGTTTTGAAAATCTCTTGCATTAACTTTATTATTCAAGCAAGCTTGATGTAATGTAAACACTGTAATGCTGTCCGAAGCGTTGGTTTAAGAACGAGGTAGAGCAACACGGCATAATACCCCAAAAATAAATCATATTAAGCCTTACTTTGACTAGGTGGCTAACTTTGACTAGGATTTTCAATATTTGTTACATACATCCCAAAAAAAGATTGAAAAAAAAAAATTTCATCGAGATTTTTTTGAACAAATTGTTTAACAAATTAATTTAAATTTAAAAAACGCTTCATAAAATAACATACGGTTTACAATTAAGCAGGTAGGTATTTAATTACCTTCTTACAAATCTTATGATTCTAGAGGAAATTTTGGTTTTGATTTATTAAATAAAATAAAATTAGAAACATTTTTTGGACGCGTGGTCTAATGTTCACAGAACTACTAGTTTAATTTGTTTTACTATATTATATTATTATTTTGATTCGAGCATGCTATTCTTACAATATTTTAATAAATGACTCAGGCAGAAAGTTACTTCAATTATTTTTATGGTATGAGTATTACATGTATAGATATACACAGTGGCAAGAATAATGTTTCATTATTTTCTCAAGTGATATTGTCTATTTTGTGAATTGCCTATAAGTGACTTTTGTGAAATTGGAGTAACGATATTTTTGGATTACAAGTAATTTTATTGGTAATAATGTCGCAAAAATTTTTTGAAGTGAAATAATTGCAGTCTGAATATTATGGTTGGTAATATTTTCACCACCACCGTTTGATGTTATATTGTGTTTTTCCCTTATTGAAATAGGGGTTGGAGTATGACGAGTTACCCTTTACGCTACTTTTCAAAAGGGTGAGCGAAGTTTTTCAAATGCAAAACTCAAAAGAAAACCGACCGGACTACTTCATATTTACATAAGGACAAAAGGGTATTACTGAGTACCTACTTCATACTATGTATCATGTATTTTACAAGGAGCGTTACTAAAAGCCTGTTTTTAATTTCTAAAGGAATAATTGCGTAGGCACCCCGCGTGTCGAAATTTCAAAGTAACGTCGTAATTTCAAATACTAATAATAAAGTGTTTTTTTTTTAAATAAATTCATCAAATCAAAGTCGATCTCCGCTGCAAATAGAAAACGTAAAAGAAAGAAAACAACCAAATACAGTAAGGGGATATTTGACCATCCTATCGATAATTGTCCATTATAATTAATTAGAAAATACACATTCGCATACGGAGAAAAATGAATATTGTATATTAATTTTGAATCTCTTCAAATTATTAGTAATCCTGTAAAAACGGGATTGCAGGCCTTTTCCTGATAAAATTCCTAATATATCCATCCACGTCTTTACGCAACTGCATTTGCCTTGAAAATACATAATGACGAAATGCAAAAAGATTAGGATTTTTATGAACACGTATTTCGACATCGTGATAATAAATTCGTAAGTATATAGTTACTGAAGGTTTATCAGGAAACCTATTAATTAATTCGTTAAGGGTCTGCGTTAAGGGTCGTTTTTAACCGGATAATGAATATTTTGAAGAGATTCTTATTAAGTTAGCAATAGGTAGGTACTCACTTTTCTTCGTGCAATTGGTATAAAACTTGGCCAACTTAGCCGAAATTTATTTATTTATTTATTTATATATATAATTTGTACATTTATTTATAACAATTACAGGTAATAAAGCCTAAGACGTTATAATTGTACCATTTATGCAGTGTATATGCAATGCCAAAAATCTTGCAAATGCGCTATAGGACACAAAAAATAAATCTAATTTTTTATCTACCGCATTCAAAAAGCACGTAGCTCTCCCCACAGGTGAGTTCATTAATAAATTAGTGCGGCTTGCTCTACTATATAGAAGATTGTGATGACGTTCTCGAGAGTGAGACTCTGGTACAAAAAAAGTAATAATACATTGCCACTCTTAATAGGTTCCAGTAACGAATATGAAATTCGGATTTGCTAAATAAAATAAACATTAATTCGTGAATCAAAATTAATAACAATGCATTATTCTATCGGAAGTGCTAATCGAAAGAATTGTGAAAATATTCCCTAACAAGAAAACTGCTTCTGCAGGGGTAGCCAGAGAATTTTAAAGTCTGCATAACATGTTTATTATGATCGTTCTTTTTGTGTAACAGGCCCGCTCATCTGGAATAGACTTCCCTCAGCTCTTACTAATCTCCAGAATTTGACTGAATTTAAACGGGTTTTAAAAACAAAATTATTTAAAAAATCTTACCATTCATAAATTTTAACTTCTTTTCAATATTTTATAATAAGCCATATTCTAAATCTTCCGGTAATTGTTTGGTTTCGGTTGTCTCCTTATTGTACCTTTTTAAAGTGTCTGCTCAGAAAATTCTCATTTCTGAGCACAAACTGCCTCCTGTTTTATATTATGTTTTAGTTTTAATATTCTTGTTTTGTCCTGTCCTGCTGTTATTGTTATTCTAAGTTTTGTCATCACTTTGTATAAAAAGTGTATTTAGTGTTATAATATTAGACTTGTATTGGGTAAGGCACACTGTAGGAATAATTTTAAGAACCACTAATATTGAATTACCTTTTTTTAAGTTTGTTATACGAGTAGTTAATCGCACTTGAAGTGAAATGACACTAAACTGCGCTATATAAATGCCATGTTATTATTATTATTAATATACGCCTCTATTTTTCCACGATTTACATCACAATACTACGAAATTAACAATACTCTTCTGCTATACTTACATACTGATATAAACATCTCAAGTATTTAATGATCCTGTTGTCTTTTTGGGTCATCCTCGACTTCTTCTTTCATTAATATTTTCAACCTTGATTATATCCCAGCAAAAAAAAATGTTTGGGTACGTCGATAAGGTTCCATCGACGGCTAAACAAATCTCTTTATTTCTTCCTTTGAATAAAAAATGAAAATAATTACGCACGACCGCAGGTATACGTTGAATTTATAAAATTACAGTAGAATAGGATCAAACAAAATAAGGGTCCGATGTTATTTAATTTTCTGTATCCAAAAGGCATCACTTGAAAAGGTTCATGAAAACGGACACGTCAGGAAAGGTGAAATTTATTGTTTTTTGAAAAAGTAACATAATAATTAGAAATAATTAAAATATTTTCGAAGGGTCGTTTTTTTATAAAGGTAAACGGGCCGCCCACATTTTGTTTCATATTGTGAATAAAACGTTTGTTTTTTTTACCTTTATTAAGATGGATAGTTGTTTTATATTATAAAATTTTCAATTATTTACAAACTGAATATGGGTAAGTTAGGTAGATACCTTCATAATTCCAGTCTCAATGATTTTGATCAAGATTAGGTATATCTCATTTATTAATCGTTCCTTTTTATGCGGGTATTCCTGCTGCCGTGCGATCTGTCAAATTAGAAAATACATCTAAAAATAAAATGATTAAAATACATAGTTAATTTGTGAGGGTAGGCAGACAGGACCTGTTCTGTTAAACATGTATTGCTTCATTTACTTTTACAAAATATTTCTCTGCATTTAAAAATAATCTTTAGTTTCATATTGCACTTGGTTTGAATCAAAAATGATTTTCATATTGAACCTTACCTAATTATTAAAATTTGTGCATTATTTTGCATGAAGCCGTGGTACGAAGATTTTCTTATTTGGAAAGCATTTATACGAGTAGAAGAGCTTATAATATATCCCCTTCTGATTCTACTTGGTCTGTTTACTAGGTAATAATAACAAATTATATGAATAAGAGTTATGGCCTGACGATCTCGGGGAAACGTTTCTGCTATTGCGAGCGAGAAACATAAACTATAAATTCGCTTTTATGCCTGCAAATGACTCTCTCTAATAACAAACTTGGAGAATTACCTATACTAGTAAACATGGAAGAAACACGAATTTAGCAGTCCGAGTACAAAAGAGACTTCTTACCTATGCGAGAAAGGTAAGAATCGTATATCATTCGAAATATTAAAAAGCAATATTTTCAGGAAACATAAACGAATGATAGAAGCTTATCGTATTGATCCAAATAATATCTTCGGGAAATTAAGATTCTCGTCTTGATTCTGCTGTAACAGACGTTAAGGAAATGAGCTCCGAGAGAACTTTGTGGGGGCTCAAATTTCTACCAATGAGAGAGTGAGTTATAACATTCTCAGAGGGGGTGGGAAGGGGAATCAATTACTTCAACTGCGATGACTTTTCAATTAGAGATCACGAGAGTGGAAATAATTCAACTGACTCTTAGCGCAGCTGACCCCCTGGTTTTGCGAAATAACAGCTAATAGCTACCAGAAAAGTATAACGTGTAGAGGGTGAAAACAGAAGTGAAACAAGAGTGGGAATTCGAGCGTGTTTTCATTGGACCGATGGCGATGCATTATAATATTACAATATACTTCCTCCGCACTTCCCGAAAAGGACAACAAAAACATCTTATTTCAGCTGTCTCCCTTATACAACATCTGGATCAATTGGAATACCAGGATCGCCAAATATGTAAACGATATTGTTTTTAACATAAAATTAATACTGTTCCAAAAACAGCACTCTTTCTCGGTGAAATAAAAAGAAATATCATGTTAAAATGATTACATTGGACAGCCATAAATCATGCTGAATCGGAATTTTGTAAAAAATATACTTAGGTATTATTTATTAAATGGGTGCCTTCCGACCCTTTCGACGGTTACCTTTTTAGTAGAAAAGTCTTAAAGACTATGACTAATTTGAACATCTCTATTATAATGGAAATCATCTAACGCAGCCAATGAGAACCGTTGTTCTTGGCAGGTAAGCGGTGATGATGACACTGAGAGATCACTCTATTATTGTATGGTTGCCGGGGAAAAAAACAGATGGGAATGAAGAAATACAGTGACAGGAAGACGAAAACATTAATAAATAAAACAAATCTCTGAATAACTTAATTAAAACTGCCTTAACACTATAGACGCTCTACAAAATAAATAGCGTTACATATACTTCTTACGTTAATTATGTTAGGTTAATTTTTTATTGAATATTAGAAATTTTTTAAAACCTTTACGTAAAATAATTGTATTTGAATCAAAATAAAAAAATCATTCCTACTACCTGTTAGATTTCATACATGTTTTTTGAAGAAATTTAATTTATAAACATTTATTTTATTATGTAAATCCCCAAAAGGCTTTCAAATGCAATGCTGTTCATCTTATTTACAAAATTATAGGTAACAAATCATATAAGAGTTAAAAAAAATACAGGTAACATAAAAAGGAAATAAATTCACTAGAGTTAATACTTATGTACTTACATTTCCTTACGTAAAAGGAATTGCATTATTGTACAAGCAACAATTTTGAATAATCATGATGGTAGTACGAAGAGTTAAAATATTCGTAATATTATTAAGATACATTCGTCTTATTATTTGTAACTTTCTTTAAAAAAAAACAATTTCTTTGTTTAAAATGTGTGTGTGTATTTCAAATACATAAATCTAGCAAATTTCCCTGTACAAGTTTTTGTTACTGTACTAAATACCAAAAGTTTTTATGGATTAACTATTTAATTAAATTATATCACGAAAATAATAGCAATAACATTTGGATTATTTCTCTAATAAACAATAAACAATGTTAATATCAAGTTACCTCCAGGTAAGTATGGTCCTGTATATTATCTGAATGTACAAAATATAAATAAATAATAATAATATATGTAGATTTTTGCATCATGTTAATTAATCAAATGCATTGTACACATAGTTTTTCATTAGTGATCGACAAACCGATGGATTATAGTTTGACTGTTGTAAAACGTTTGAATATGTGTATATGTGTCAAAGAATAATAGGTTCAAATAGAAGTTGATAAGTTAATTACTACAACATTACACAAATAATACGTAGTAATAAAGGTTAAATGAAATAAATCTAAAGTATATATTCTAAACTAATTATTTTTCCACGCAGATTTGATTTTCATATAATATTTCCAAGAATATATCTAAAAACGTGCCGTCACTGCGGGTTCTCCATAACACCGTGCAGCCATCTGAGACGGCAAAAAATGAACGAAAAATACTCCACAAGGGTAGGTTTCTTTGTGCGTATTCCTTGAGGGTAGGATGAAGAATAATATTCGCTTCTCCGTACATAACAGGGCGGTCGGTAGATTGGCCAATCGGTTTATGTCAAAAAAACTACCCTCGCCCACTACTCATAAGCTTTCCACGGCTTCTGAGATAGATTTCAGGAACGAAATGCAGGTAGGATGGACGAACTGTTTAAGAAAATGAGATGTTGTTTTTTTATTTTAAATTGTAGACCGTAAGGCAAACTAATGCAAATTTAATATAAAATTTATCTACAAGTATTTAATCGACGAAACTGAACTCACGGAGGCATCAAATCTCTCCTAATACAATAAAAAATAAATGTTTTGAGATATGAAACTAAAATTATCTTAGAATATCTAACAAACCAAAATTTTATATAAATTACAACAAGAACAACGGAAATAGCTAAACAAAAATCTGCTGCTTCGTTTGGTGAATCACCATGGAAGCTTTTTGAACATCACGTTTTGGGCAATGATTTTCCCCATTGTGTTTCAAGTAAATTGAACAAAGATTCCTGAATTTCATATCATCGAGCAAAGTCATATAAATTATTTTTTATTTATACAAGTAAATTTTAATTATAGTCATGGTGTTAGAAATGTGAGTTTAAAGATTTTTTTCCTTTGGCACGAGGAATCAATATTAATTACTGCTATAAATTCGTCTTCATAAAGATTTTGCCATCACCCTATACATAGATGGTTTGGATATTAAAACATGAAATGATGATATAGGGCCCCCAAAAACAGAAAATAAGATTTGTTATAAAGTTCTGGAATATACCTATTAAATTAATGATGTAAGTGTTACTAAAAAAATTGCCTTCGACGATTGCTATGGAAGATTATTTGTGTTGTGGATTAACAATACGGAACATGACGAAACACATCATGTAAAACATTGAAATTACCATTCTTTGTCACTTTCTAGATTTTGTCAATGTTTTCAGACTAAAGTTTCAAAATACAATTAAAAGTCGTGTTTCTTATTTGTAAATAAATGATTGTGAAAATAAAACAATCGCTGTGCCAAGAAGTCTGAAAAATGTTTTCAAGGAAAAAATTGTTATGTTAGAGAAATATGTATCTATTGAAACGAAGATTTTCCCTTGTTTTATTTGAAGACGGATTACATTCTTGAAGAATTTTTGACAAAAGCAACGTAGATAGATACATGGAAGGAGGGAAAACCAAACTAGAAATTTAGTAAACGGTGGAATTATTCAATATTTTTTATTTTTTTTTTTTTTTTTTTTTTTTATTTTTTTTTTTTTTTTAGTAAAAGATTATACATTTAAATACATTATTTAAGAAATGTTTTGACTGCCCAACTAGGAGGATTCCCGTTTTAGGACAGTCAAATTAGTATGAGTATTAACATTTTGATAAGTTGTTTGATAAGTATAGTATTACAATAATAATGAAATAATAGGTATTTGTACTTTTAACTGGTGCCTAAGCCTACTAACATGTTTGTATAAATATGAATAACAAAGAGAAGAAATACCATAAAATAAAATATTACATTAAACATTTAAAATGTTATATTGTTGCATTGGGGTTACATTATGTTAAAAATAGTTTAATAATTGTGGTTAAGAGTATTTTCGTCCTTAGGGTAGGTTTTATTATTGATAGTTCAATTGATAATTAAGATTAATTAATCTTAGGATTATTATATTTTCAGAAAGTGAATACCTAGGTACGTGGAATTTTTACTATTTCTAAGTTTTTTTATAAATGTACGATCCTAAAATATAACGTCTTTTATCAGGAATCTACTTTATCGTGATTGTTTTTTTTGGATATTATACCGTGTTGCGCTGCATCCTTTTGACAGATAAAATTTGCCCTGATGATGTTCAATGTAAACTGTAACCTTGTTCAAAACGTTGGCTAAAGAAGGAGAACACGCAACATGGCAAAATAATCCGAAAAATGATTACAGTATTACTTTTTGCCGTGAAAACCTCAAATTGAATGTGAATTAACTTAATTCTGCAATCAATGTTCATCTACAGAAAACACGATCTAAATAGCAATGTAAATTAGGGTGAACAAGAGCCAATCCATATAAAAAAAACTCGTAACATAAACACGAAAATCCATAAACGTCCATAAAATTAGTAAGTGGGTGATGTATTAGCTGTTATGGACAATAAAAGTCATATTAAATGCAACACTTTAAGCATTCACGCCCAGTGGAGTAAGTGCCGCTTAACTGCTTTACGGTCCCAATGTCATTATACCTAGTGGCCGCAGACAACTACCCGTCTCTCTTCTTCCATTCACAATCACTCCTCTTCCACACAAAATGAAAGAGACAGATACACTTCCGAGCGATAATAAATTACTTAAACCACTCAATTCATAACGCAATTCGGAGTGATAGCCGGAGAATAATATTATTATTATTACGAAGACATTATTATTAAGACGTTAATGCGCTTTTAATTATGTGAAGGATACCCAGTGGGATTGTTAGCTAAATGAGGTTGTTGCCTATAATATTTCACGTTTATTTAACTACCGTTGTTTTGCCCACCTCATTATCATTATGTAGTCGTGTAGCGCGTTTCTTTGTTACTTAATTCAGACATTAAAGTGCAGTTAGCTTGTTAACTTTTATATAATGTCTTACTTCATAAATATTCATCAGATTAAATAGGTGTTTGCAGGAAGCTTCAATATATCCATTTAATCGGCAGAATTCACACGATCACGCTCGCAGCTCTGATATATTATAAATCGTTCAACTTTTTAGATTTATACACAGAGAAAAATAAGTATTGCTGTTATTAAAATCTTGTTAAAACGGGTAACAGGCCGTTTCCTAATAACATGTTGGTACTTTCCAAATATATTGGAACACGTGTTCATGCATCTTCATTTGCCCTGTTAATATATAATGACGAAATGCGAAAATACAGGGTGTCCGGTGGTAAAGCGCACTAATTTCGGAAGGTGATTCTACACTATGGTAGAATTAAAAAAATATTTTCCCGTAGAAGAATATTTATTTTCCCATACAAAAAAATTCTACTTTTTTACCTAAAAACTATCTTAAATCATTGGAATTTCTAAAAAATTATCTATCTTTTTTACTTCTGCCATCATGTAGAATCACCCCGGACATCCTGTAGGAATGGTGATTGTTTATGAACACATGTTCCAGCGTTGCGTTATACATTCACTTTTTACTAAAACATGAAACCTATCAATTCATTCGTCAAGGACCATTTTTAACAGGATTTCGAATAATTGTAGAGATTTTTAATAAGTTATCAGTAAGTTTTCGCCGTGCATTGATGTGTTTTACAGTTGCCTACACCTGACAAGTAACAAAAAAAGCTTGAGACATTATTTATTTCTATGAATAGGTAATCGAAAAAATAATGAAGGACTTTTCTTGCTAGCGAGACACGCTTAAAATGCGGGACTGTCAACAGATCTCAGAGTTCAAAAATAACCTCAATTCTATTTACCTTCCACCTCTAAGCTCTGAAAACAAGAATCTTGTTTTAAAGAAGTGACTAGAAAAAACAAGGGACCAACAACAACACTGGCAAAAATATTGTGGAACTACAAATTAAAAGTACGGGAATAAGTTGTAAGTAATTTACGCATGGCGTAGCCGGGAAATCAGAAGAGAGAGGAGATGCGATAAATTACTGGGAAATTTACGAGTGTTAGACAGACGCGAGGGGTCTGAAAGACCAAGTGATTTCAAACACTTTACATATTATATTTTGAAATTATGAGTTATATATTTTGTGTGACTTTCTTGGCGTTTGCATTCTGTTTCACACTTACAGATAGCTTATAAAACGATGAAAATTAGGATTTATATTAATATTATTAATTGATGCTTTTACTAAATGTTTGATTAATCATAACAAGATAATTCTTCATAAGTTTTTTATAGGCGATCGCTATTCTGAGACGTTCACAGCTCGAAAAAATCTCGTGGCTTAAATCGACGTATTTCCGTGTTACGAAATATTTTGAGTTAATAAATTTCATCTCCCCGCCACCATCTCAAGAATCTAGTTAATTTATAGTCCTCGGCTCAGACGAGCTGGTCCGTATTGTGGGATGAACGCAATAATGATAAGTCTTGCATCTCTCGAATATCGAAATAGAATTTTTAAAATTCTTCGAGTAAAACCGTTGTTTGAGCTGCTCGCTCACAGACAGCCAATTTGTAAAAACAGCCAAACGGGTTAATTTATTACTGGACTAAGGTCGCTGACATAATTTTTTATTCTAATTTAGATCACGAAAAATATAGTAGAATCAGTTGTTTTTTCAGTTGATTATATACGCGCTACGTAGTAGGCAAAGCGTTGAGTTTCCCTTTCAACAAAGCGATCTCTAGCACGCAATAAATCTCTCATTTAAGTAGGTACTTCATTTTCTTAATCTTCTGGTAAGGTACTTAAATATAAATTATTGACTTAAAGTAATCAAAAGCGTATAATTTAAAAAGCTCATTAATAAAGTTTTTTATGTATCTTTTATTTTGGTCGAGTGAGAGCAGAGCATTTTAAATATCATTATCATTGTAGAGGACATTTTAAAGTTTAAGCGCAGAAGACATGTCTCGCAAGGCAGGAGGTGTATTTATATGAGATATATTTTGGCGACACAGAAACCTGCGAATGATTTGTGGGGTTGGGCGACATCGACGCTAGCGAGAGCGGAGAGTATTTAACTCGGCGACACAGCGACATTCCGAACAGACACGCGCTCAGAGGGAAACAAAACGATGGGCCGACGAGCTAACAAATACACCTTTCACAAAAAATGTTTCTACGTACCTCTGCTTTAATACGAAAATAGTAATTAAGCTACATAATTTTTTTCGAAATACCTTTGATTTTGTATTTTCCTGTATTCTATTCTGAAAATTTTACTCTCTCTTCTTATTTTCATTTTTTTAATATTCTTTATATGTTTTGTAGGTATATTCTTTATATTAAGTAGGTATGAAGCAATATTTTAGCTGCGTTTTTATATTTAGATTTTTCTCACTCGCGTATGAATAATCTGTGAAAAACCTATTTTTTTTATTTCTTTAAAGCATAGTAGGTGTAAATAAATATTTTTGAAGCCCTTGATATTTTGTACTTAACAATAAGCTACATTATTTTTTTACATAAAATTCGTGCATTTTTGAGACTCATTCTGCGGGTACTGCCACTTTTAAGGTTGTCACGCCAATGCATATAAGTTTTAAAATTCCGTTAGAAATGATTTGATACTTGTATACTCCGGCGAAAGATTTTCAGTGAAGGTTTTGTGGGGGAACCGATAATATGACAGATGTTCGTCGTGTTTCCAATTTTTCATATCATTATGGACGTCCGTATCGGCCGGAGCAATCGTTTTTTTTAGTTAGATGCTTAATTCGAGAGGCGCCGCGAGCGGGAAGGCCAGGTGTACCCAACAAGATCAAGGGCCAATCAGATGGTATTTCTATCAAAGCATCGCAATGGCCTTAAGTAGCAAATTTATATTTAAAAAAATAACGAAAACGGTCCAAGTTTAAGGAATAATAGGTAACTTTCTTTCTTTTCCTCCCTCCACACACTTGTGGTGGCGGTCTAAACAAGATACACCTTAAAATTTTATTGCATACATGTAAAACATTGATTTATACACTTTATTGTTATTGATGTTATGACTATTAGTTAAAAAAAACTATAGTAGGTAGGTACCTTTGCGATTATTCAAAAGCACGCTTAATCGTCATTTTTGGTTGAAAAGTGAACTCAGAGGTTGATTTAATAATTGCTATTTTTTATTCACGACCACAATATAAAGTACCTAACTACATTCAAATATTTAATTTCTCTTCGCAAAATTAGATTATCGGTGGAGAAATTTACATAAAAATTATGCCAAGAGTAAAAAAATTGTCTTTCGAAAAAACTGCCTTGAAGTGGTAGATAGGCTAATTCCAAAAAAAGTTGATAATCGGTTGTTCATTTTAATTAGTTGTGAATTCGAATAAATTTGGTGAAATCTCACTTTCTAAAAACAATACGAGATGATCGATCTAATTGATCAATATTAATATTAATATCCTGCTGACAAACTGCTTTGGCAGTTTAGCGGGTATAAATAATAAAAAAAATATTTTTTATTCTAAGTTGTGGGGAGGTGAGTGCAATTCCACACTCATCTAGATATAGATGATTGTCTCATATAGATTGATTGTACAATAGATATGTGAATATTAGGATTTTTATGAACACGAGTTCCTACGACGTTTCCTAATTTACTAAAATTTTAATAGGAATCATATCAATTCAGTCGTTAAGGGCCGGCATATCCCGTTTTAAACCAGATTAACAATAATTTGATACAATTCAGTAAGGTTTTTAATAAATTAGCAATATTTTACATTAGTAAGTTTTCTTCATGTATATCCTAGGAAACAAAAGAACTTGATAAATCCTAGGAAATCATAATTGTACAACGCCCTTGGGATGATTTTACATGAATGAGCGCTATAAAAAATATGTACTTATTATTATAATTAATAATGACGTCATGTACGATCTTTTTCTGGGATTTCCACACATAGAATAATCCATGAAATTTTATCTAATTGAAGATTTGGTACTGTAATGTTTAAGTACCACAAACCACTGATTGGCCTCCCAGTCCCATGTCGGTGCTCTAGCACAGCAGGCTCTGGCACCAAACAAGAAAGTTTAGAAGTCATCTGATATTTTAAGACAGCCGTCTGCCAACATGAGCTTAACTTGGCAATTGGTACTCCATATATTTTGTGCGTGGTAAATAGGGCGTAGAGAAACAACAGCCAAGGGCACTCCTGTTTCCCTGTCGAGACTTGGACGCATTGAGAGGAAGCGTTCGTTAGCCAAAGAGCTCTTGTAGGCCTCTTGGCAAACTTTTAAAACTGACACTCTAGTTAATTGACAAGATATAATTGTAAAAATTTCTGTGCAAAATGAAGTCAAGTTAAATTAAAATAATAAATTTCTCTAAATCACTATTTTAATAAAAAATATCTATGTATTTCACAACCAAAGGCTATATTTATTAAGTATAATTGTAGGTATATCGTGATATTTATATTATTTATTTTTATTAATACATAATTTGGAGGGTACATGTGGTTTTTGTGATATTTCACCCTCCATGCTAGGGATGACCCTGTGTTATGGCGGGTGAATTTTACAGTTTACGGACATAGAATGTATACATTACTATAATATGAATAAGAAAAATGATGTATAGCTAGTTTGGGTTGCAAGAAGAGAATGGAGAAGTTAGAGAATTATAAAAAGATGAAAAATTTGAGAAATTATTAGTAAATAGATCACACTAATTAATTAATAGCGCCCTTGAGGTGATTTTGCACAAAAACGGCGCTATACAAGTCATCCAATTATTATTATTATTTATTATTATTATGTACATACTATACCGTATATTAAAAATGTATTTTTTTATGAAAAGTGGTTTAAAAGGTTAATTATTTAAATAGATATAAAAAAAATAGATTTGCATTCATTTACCACAGTGGTGGTGAATATATTTTTTAAATTTAAATTAAAAAGACGCCACTAAATATATTTACAATTTATTAATGTAGAAGGAAGTGAATTTAATAATAAGCTTACGTCATAACCTATTTTTAATCTATGAGCTATTTTTTTACTGCAAATATTTTAATTATTTCGCAAAAAATTTCAGGAACTTGTTACTTATTTACATTATATTCATCACCATGGGTGAATTTTTTATTTTTTCTTTAAAAAAAAGTATATTTATGGACGTAGTGGACGATATATAAAGTCGAGGATGCCGTAAGGAGACGCGACCCGACAAAGTGAATCCGTAGGTATCCAAGATAAAAAACGTTTACTAGACAATGTATGATTTTTAATGAGTAAGTAACAGAGTTGCGTGGCATTGTATCCTCTCAGCCAAACTTTGTGAGGAAATTGATTGGTCGCAGGATGGTTATGTAAAAGTGTGTATCTGCGGTGTACTCTTCTCAAGTTCTACAATATTGTGATATATTTTTTTAAAGTAAAGTTATAATTAGGTAGGCAGGTACGAAAGTTTCCGATATTCAAACTCATTTAAATATCGGAAATCAAATTTATCAACGTAGAATATTACACCTTGATAATTTGAAATTTCCCACACAGATATCATTCGCAGATCTACGCTATGAAACATTATGTAGTGATTTCAAATCCTGGGTCTATATTTAAATATGAAGATGTAGCTGTGATTTATGATGATGAAGCTTAGGTTTAATTTATGATTCCTTGATTTGTGGCATTTGTACTTAATTATAAATAATGAGATCGGAATTTTTTCCAAATATTTTTTATCGGGTCATTTACCGAATATTCGCAAACGAATAAAAAAATCATTGGAACGAATTACTATTCAACAATGATTCATTGATTTTTTACTAAAATAATAATGAAAACTTGATTATTTTACTGTTTTGGAAAATAAACATGTTATTTTTAACTTCTGATTTTTGATTTTAAGAAATTTATCATCTTTCAATATCTGATCTCATAACATTCCGGTTGTCAAAATTAGAATCATTTTACGACACTTAATTTTTTTTATTTATTTATTATTGTACATCTCATATATCGAATCAAAAATAATGTGTCGGGCCAAATAATGTGTACTTGGATATTTTATAATCACAAACACCATGATTTTATCTAATAATATGACAAGTTCATTGGTCCAGGATAACCTGCAATACAGGCTTAATAATGATAATAATATTCGGCGGATTTACATAGCACCATTTTCGTAAAAAATCACCCCAAAGGCGCTGTATAAATATATGAATTCAATAATAAATAAAGCTGTCTTAAGAATTGGATTCATAATTTAGGCCGGTCAACATTAGTTACTAACTAGGAAATGCTTGGTCTAAAAAATTATATGTAAAAAATGTTAATATTGTGCTTTATCAAAAAACTTACAGTTGTTTGCCGTTATTGTCGAAGTATTTGACGCTTACCTGAAAATAGAGAAAATAAACATTAGAACGGCTTTTATATAAACATTTATAAATTTATTTTATAGGTGATAAAGGGAAAAACATTTTACTCTGAGGTGGGTGGGTAAGTAAATAGTATTTCGTGTAGTATATTTTAAAATATGTATGAAAAAAAACTAGGACAATTTAATGAAAAAAAAAACATTTTCTTGCTAAGCATGAATTAAAAATGATAAACTGCCTCGTGGCTTTGACAATTGTTAGAGCGGTGTTAGTTTTAGTTAATCACGATTTTTCGATGAAATTAAATTTTGTGTAAATTTTAAGATGCTTACCGAATATAATATGTAGGCTCAGTCTTATATACGAGCGCCTACAGTCTGCTCTACATTCTGAGATTTAAATTTATTCAAATTATGCTGGCCTTTCTATCTATTAATTTGCACAGTAAGTCCGGCTTAACAAAGCTGCATTGTTGAGCTTAAAGCGCGAGAAAGCTCCCACACGACACGTAGTGCCGGCTGACATTATCTGTAATCGCCAAGCTTTTGGAAAGCTCGCCAAGTTACTTTGAATAGTACCGATATTAACTTAATCAATGATATCATTACGATGCTTTGTATTTTATAAAGTAACGCAGACCGGTGAAAAACCGCAGGATACTATAATTCCAAAACTAACTAGCTAACCAACAAACCGTTTCCCCGCAGGAGTAGGCAGAATGGACGTACCACCAAACAACTTGGTCTTGGCACACACTCCTTGCATCATTCACATTCATACATCGTCTCATACATTCTCTTCTATTATTCTTTCTCGACTCGACTCAAAAATATGGTTTACTTGATCATGTCATATCTTAATCGGGCGTCTCCGACTTCTTCAACCATTCACATTTTCAAATATGATTTAAGATTTTCACGGCCAAAAGTATTTTTGTTATTTATTTTTGGGGTGTTATGCCGTGCTGCGCTAACTCCTTCTTTAGCCAACGTTTCGGACACTGTAACATTGTCTGAAACGTCGGCTAAAGAAGGAGATAACGCAACACGGTGTAACACCCCTAAAATAAATAACAAAAATTCACATTATCGTCATATATTCTCATTACACTACTTGTTTCGTTCGTTTGCTGTACATACTTAACTATTTAAGCTTTCCTTTCTTAATCTTACTCATTAAGCTTACATTTCTCACGCGTTGTGCATAGTGTTTCCACATATACGCCTCAGGGATCTCATTTATACAGCATTCAGTCTATGTTAAAATTCCGTTTATGAAAAATACAATAAAAACATTGTGTGAAAATATTGTAATATAGGTAAGTTAAAGTCAGAAAATGACTCTTAAATCCAAAGCAAATTAAAGTTTATTGAACAAGATTTCACGGAGACGCACAGACAACAAAAATTAATGTTTTTGATGATATTATATATATTTTATTAAAGTAAATAAATATTTCATTCGATACAAAATTTGAATATAATTAACCTTATTTTACTCAAAATGTTATATCACGGATCAAGCATTTAAGCTTCAAGGTTTTCAGAATAATGACTCATTGAAAAGGGGACTAAGTAAATTTTTTCAATGTTTCAGCGCGTATTTTTTTACGTCAGTTTCAGGCCAAACAGCGAACAATCTAGCAAAGCAAAGACACGGTCGCGTCGTGATTTACGGTCTTTGCGTTCGTCTTTTGAATTGCCAGAAGAATTTTGAGATTGGCTTAATCTTTTTGTATTTGAGTATTCATATTATTAAAAGATTCAATATTTATTTTGGAGTTGATTCAAATACTTATTGTAAGTATATATACCGACCACTGTAAGTTTGACGGTGGTCCCGAGCGGCACTGACGTAAATAAATTTGGCGCTAAATAATATTGAAGATTAAAATAGTAACTTGAAAGGACTAATTTTTACTAATTTATTTTAAAGATATAATTATTTTAAAGATATTTATTTTTACAAGGTATTTAGTGTTCAAACTAACTTTACATAAAGGAAGGGGGGGGGGGTTGATTCTAAATAATAGTTTAAGTAAAAATAACAATAAATAATTTTCGAAAGTCCAAGGTTCTAAGGTAAAAAAGAGTTGAATTGTTTGTATGAAAAAATATTTTTTGTATGGAATAAAATTGATTTACTTGTGTTTATGCCAAGACACTTTTCGCAGACAGCATTTATTCAAAATGGAATGCAAAATGCCTAGATTTGATGCTGGCCATGAGGGGCGGAAATAAAGAGAGGAAACTGGGGGTGTCCGAGGGTGGAGGGGGGGAAGATTCAATATAGAGGGTGCTCCGTTGAACATAGATTTATTGCTTCCAAACCATCACCCTGACAGAAGATGAAAAATAAATTTAAAAGTATCTATATAGTTGCTTATGAAATCAAATCGGTTTTTATATGAAATAGCCGAACTGAGTACAAAATTTATATCACAAAAAATATAAACTCATTTAAAAATACAAAAATTATTTTAAAAAAATCAATAAAAAAATGCCTTCATTCAAATCAAATGGGAGCGTGTTGCTGCGGTGTGATTTTTATTACGTGTTACCGAATAAATCACTTTCTTACACATCCGGGGCATGTTGAATTACTATTTTTTTTGTATTTATCAAAAAGAACAGGCAAACTGACAGGGCAGGATAAATTGTTATCGAATGACAAAAAATCGACCGTGAAAAAATCGAAGCGTCCTTCATGGTAAATAAATCTTTTTTTTTCAATTGAACTTCGACGGAATTCCATTTGTGTTCGATTCGGTGTCACATAAAAGGAACGTGTTCGATGTTCTTTTATTTTGAAAAAAAAAACATGGTGCACGCGTGTTCCCGCTCTTTTAGAAATGTGGCCACCTACCTATTAGCGAAAAAACGTTTTTTGAAATAATCAAATGCATGGACGAGTGCGTTAGTTCAAAGCTTCCATATTTTTCACCCATGTTGGAACTTTTAGCATGTTGACTTTATACCGACATATAACCGTCGGGATCGACAAGCAAAGCAGAAACTACAAATATAAAGAAGCAAGACTGGGAAGATCTTCATAAAATACGAAAAAGAAAGCAAATCGTGATAAAAAGTAGCAATACTTATAAACAAGTCGCGGCGAGAGATCGTTTGTGACGTCATCGTTCTGGTATCTACTGTTTTTAATGTTTTAAAACAAGACGCATTCAAAGGAAGAAGATGATCATCGATGACGTCCGTACGAGCTTTCGCTGGGACTAGTTTAATAAGAATCAAACATAATAATCTGATTTTGAAAGTTAATCGAAGTGTTGATCTCTACCATTTTATTAATAAATTTAGAAAGGTATTTATTGTAGTATTATTCGTAATGCCATTCATGAGTAAGTACAAATGTATTTAAATCCAATGTAAAAACACTGATTATTGTTTTCGTAGCATGGTAGATACTTTTACAATGGAGTCTTTTGTATAACAATGTATGCCCTAGTCCCCGGAGGTTAGCGGAAATAAAAATGCTGCGAGAGGTAGGTAGCACAATGTGAAATAATTTATATCTATCGCACATAAGGTGAATCTGGGGTAATTGGGCACATAAATAACACGCCAGATGAAACGTGACTAAATAAAGGTTTGTTATATTCTTCTAGATATCGATCCAAGAGCATAAATGAAATGAGACCAATAAAAAATATCATAAAATTTGCAAGATTTTTGAGTAGGGTTAAAAAAATTACCTGGCTTCGCGAAATCTAAACCGAATTGCATAAATTTCATATCGAGGTAGTTATTGTGATTATCTTACATTAATATTATCGTAAAGATCATAATATACAAATAAAAACAACTTCTGTTCGGTAGAGTAACGCGTGATAGCTGTATTTTGCCTTCCAAAGAAATTAATAACAATTCGAAAACACAACCTAATCTTTGAAAGACAAAATAAGTGTCAATAGGTAGGTAGATATAGTGTTTGAAAATAAAAATGATAAGTAAACTGAAACATTAACACTAAAGTTGTGATTGTTAATAGCCACCTTCCTTAATAAGTTAGCATGAAAAAGCTTTAAATGATCAGCTACGAAGTAATTGTATATTAGCACACGCACCTACCTAATACTTTCGCGAGTTAAAAAAATACAGTGGAAGTTACATAAATCATTTCTGTATTCAAATGCTCCGACCATTATCAATGGCTTTTTAAGAGCTCATACAATACTCAATAAATAAATACTCCGCTCAGACCTCTTTCACAGTTAGCGCTCTTAGTCGACTGTAAATCTTTTTTGCAGCCAATAAATTATCGATTGTGTATAATGCGGCATTTGCGCCTATCATTTAAATATAAATTATTCACAATTTAGTCCTACATACGCGACTGTGTCGTGTAACGGAGCGAAAACCATTTATTTAGGATTGAACCAATTGATAAAATTATCGATTAAAAATGAGCTATATAACCCTCGTTAGTTTTTCAGGACTTCATTTGAAAAATATATATTTATTATATTATAAATAATTTGATCATTTGTATGGGGCAGATTCCGTGAAAAATCACCTCAAGAAGGTTGTATTTATCTCTTTACTTAAAACTATTGAGTTACTTCCTACCCGATTTCGATTTGCCATTATTTCTTACAGAGCAATCGTTAACAACACTATGGAACAAAAAGTATGGCGCATTGACAGATATGCGAATATTCATTAGTTGAAATGAAATGACGTTGGTGATTTCTCTTTTATATATTAATAATGCACTAAATTTGACCTGAAAATTCAAATCTGGTCACTAAACACAAATGCAGCCATTTCAAGCGACGAGAAGTTCAGATTCCGAATGTTTTCTCCTTTTTCGACTGATCACTTTTGTCTTGAACTAGACACTTAAGACATAAAAACTGTGCAAATTTTTCGACAGCATAGTTCACCGTGTGAGAGGTTTGGTTTGCTTCAGAAAGGATATAAGTTTTTCTTGAAAATAATTTCATGCAGCCTGAACGATAATAAAATCTTGAATATACATAAATTTTTTTTTTCTTAAACTAGTATGAATCAGTATATTTTTCTTTCGCTCACTTTGAATATTATGAACATAGTGGTAAAACGTTCCACGCCTTAAATTTCGCATCGTGACCCGAAATAAACGCCTGAAACTTATTTGAAGTCACGCTTGAATGAAAATTTCATAAAATATATTGGAAAATTATTCAAATTCGATGCCACGTCATTGGGTTATTTTTCATGCTAGGTAGTAAAACGAACAACAGGTTTCAATTAGCTTCAAATTTATATTGAAAAATACCAGATTAACCGACTCCATTATTAAAGAAATTCACATATAAATTTCGTAAATGATATATCCGACTATAAATCATTCTTGCATATACACACATCCTTTGTAATACGATACATCTGCTATATGCTAAAGTGACAATTTATGATAAATGGATAAGTGCTGGAGGCAACGGACTTTATTTACCGGATTTTAATTATGCTGTAGATAACCAATGCCTCATAAATTAAAGTCATTGATAAAATCAACTTTAAGTAGATAGCAATTACACGTATTATATCTAAAATAATTATAAATTTTTTTACAATTTTTCTTTTAAATATTTTTTAGGTATCAGTTTTGCACGAGTTTTGATTAACTTTTATTTGTGTTTTTTAGCAATCGATATTTATCGAATGATCAACACGGTATCTCGTCTCATTTTTGACACATATACCGTCATTTGAAACGTCATGTTCACAAGGTGACAAGATATATTATTAAACTTCAGTATACCGAGAACAGAGAAGTTTTCTGCTTCCGAAAACAGGTATACCTTTATTCAATTGTAAAAATTGTTGTATTAGGTTAAAATATGTCGTGAAGCATGGCTAAGGTGTTCAATTTTGGTGACAATTTTTACATTAGCAAGACATATGACTAATGACATATTATATATTCTGTATTTTTTTAGCCGAAGTAAATAAATTTAAAATTAAAATTAAAAATAATGGTTTTGTTTAATATATTCTTTGCTTTCTTCCGTTCCACTCACCCATCGAAGTGTTATAATATACAAGTATTGCAATCTGTTACACTAGTTGGGCCATATTAAAGCCATTTTTTTTTGAGGAAAACTTTCAACTCAAAATAATAATGGCATTTATAGTCAGGGGTCTGATCCGCAGCCCAGGATATGCAAAGCTCTAATGGCCAAGAACAAAGGCCACAATAATATCCCAAACAGGAAGGGATCGCGAAGGTTCCTAGTAAAAAGGGTGTGGCGTATTGTATTTGGTAAGCGGTATGAAAAGTGAAAAGGGGGAGAGGTATCAAAAGGGGAAAGAGCAACCTATAGATATAAGGTAGGTACAGTATTATATTTTGAGGTGTAATGGTGTGGTAGCTGAATATAGGACCGGGTGTAACTCTTCTGTATGGGAGATCGACCCGGATCTGGTAGGTACTTCCTGTCAGAACCGGACGTGAATTTAACCATCATGGAACATGGCCGCCCAAAGGCAATTTGAATACATCGTGTAGGTATTGATGTTAATAATGTATTTTCAGATAAGACATAAGTACCTACCTACTACTTTGAAACCGCCATCCGCAAATAATAATATGTTCTTCTAATCTAATTAATTGTACTTACAGTAGTTGGCTAGATTCAGATTTGATGTATGTAGGTAGTTAATCGTACATTAAATAAATATTAACAACTGATATTTTTATACTTAAGAAACTAAAACAAAATAAACACACATTGTGAATACAAGGAACAGCTAGGATCAATGTAAATGGTTGGGCGGTTGCTAGGCTGAGTGACCAAAGACAAGCAGAAGAATTTAAATCAAAATGTTTTTGAAAAATAAAATTTGAAAAAGTTGTAAAATAAAATCATGAAAGAGTACCTACCGGAGATCAAAATTTCGCGTAATTTTTTTTACTCCTAATAATTTCAGGAATTACAGGTTAAAGTATGCCATGCACGTCACTCAACATTCTGTATAGTTTTGACAAGGTCTGTACTTTTTAGCCAACCCGCAATTATGAATCCTATTTTCACGGATCTAAGCTAGTTCAATACGAACTTTCAAAAACTTAAGAATGATACCCCCTTACTAATAAATGTGTTATAATTTCGCACAACTGATATATAACCATTTAGAATACATTCATTATTTTTATTATGTTTGTAAAATTTAAAACACCTTTATTAGTAAGGCCCACATCTGCAAGCCAGGTTCGATACGATTTTTTATAAGATTTTCATGATGCTGTTGTTCCTAATCCAATACGTAACATTATTTATGCTAATGCTACATGTCTGAACCAGAAGCAGCTGATCTTTCAGACGGAACATAAATATGCATTAACACACAATAATCACAACCTTCGCGGCAAGATCAGGGCAGGGGGGGGTAGCGGGGTGTGGAGAGGGAAGAAAATCCCGCTTACACGAGTAATCCATTTTCACGGGGTAAACACAAAAAGGCAGGGCGAAACAGAAAACAGACGATGGCGGGAAGGAATGACGGAGGAGAAGAAGGGAGGAAGGCGGCAGGGGTGCATTGGCCTGGAGGGACTTGGAAATTTCCCCACTATGTTCAAATTATGCTTAACCGAAATTGGGACTAAAATATTTTTTTTTAAATACATCTATTTTGTCTGACGATTCCGTGATGCCTATCTTTTCTAATGACATATTGTAAGGCTGTCTGAAAGGTTTGCTAAATTATGAGGAAGAGCAGCAGGACTTGTTTCCAAATATCAAGCATATCTTCCTGATAATTTTGGCGTGAGACTTCAATCATATCTTTATTATGTCTTTATATGACTCGTAAGCGACATTTGAATTATCTGAGCTAGGCTTAGTAACTCAAACCATTTATAAAATATGTTAGCTTTTCCGCTCATTAGCAAATTTTGAATCATCTGTGCTTTACTATTTTTTTTAATTATTGACAAATTTTTGTTCGATAGAATCTTAACGCTTTCACAGTTCATAATTATTATAAGTAAATACCTTTGTTCATTTGTTTAATTTGTGTGATTACGTATTTATGGAATTATTTAATTAAATTATACATTAATTTTCTCGCTTGCAAAGCGCTTTGTATATCTATAATTATTTTTGAAGCTAGTGGAACTAATTATGCTTCTACTATCACAGCAGGTGGCGATTTAATTTCTTATCAGAAGAAGTAATGCTAAAGCTAATGAATAGGCTATGATTATTTTTAATCTAAAGTACCTACCGATGGTATTTTAAGTCAAATGATTTTGTGATAAATGGAAGCTATTAATTAAAAATTTAAAGTGATTTTTCACAGATTTTGTAAATAACGTAAAAATACCAGTAAAACTACCGTTGCAGTTGTTTTGTCACTCCTGTTTAGTTCGCCCCTGTTAGAGGGAAAGGAACGGCAAAAAATGCGGGAAACCCCCGGCAGAGACGGAGATAGCCAGCGGGTAAAAAAACCGCCAAATAATAAATCATAAAACCGTTACACGGCTCGTAAATAACGGCGGAGCAAAGCAACGAGCAAAGAATGACGAACGGAACACGGGCTCAGTTCGAACCAGTTTCAGTTTTTTTTCCTACGCATCCAGTGTTGCAGTTTTTTGACCATTGTGTCGGACGTGATTCTTATTTAGATTTTTTATGTAAGTCCAAAATAAATATTAATTTTAAATAGTTGAATACAACCACCATGAAACTGAAATTTTGAATGTGAATTCTAAGAATGCCGGAAAGATGTTTTAAATTTCGTGTTTTTAACTGTGTAGATTCACAACTGAAAAAAAAACTCAAATTTAAATCGTACAATAAAAAAGGCTTCTTCCCAAAATTTTGATTTGAAAGAAAATGCGTTATTTTTTTATTTTTTATATATTCAATAATATTGTTATTGGGTTTATAAAAACAGTTTATTTTTAAACAAGTTCTGCTGTGTAATTATTATTACGCGTGACAGCTGTTTCGCCTTCTGAAGGCATTATCAAACTGACAGTTTGAGAACTTATTTAAAAATAAACTGTTTTTATAAACCCAATAACAATATTATTGAATATATAAAAAATAAAAAAATAAAATGGAGTTCTACAAATTAAACTTAATAACAATAAATAAAATGCGTTATGCTTATTTCACAACCTCTTAATAATAATAACATGGAATTTATATAGCGCAGTTTAGTGTCATTTCACTTCAAGTGCGCTTAACTACTCGTTTAACAAACTTATTCCTACAGTGTGCCTTACCCAATACAGATCTAATATTATAACACTTAATACACTGTTTATACAAAGTGATGACAAAACTTAGAATAACAATTACAGTAGGACAGGACAAAACACGAATATTAAAACTAAAACATAACATAAAACAGGATCTTAGTCTGTATCCACCAACAGTTCCCTGTGGATTATTTACAAAATTAAATAGCGTTAACTTTCACGGACCAACGCGATATTTTTGTATTTGACGGAAACGAGACAACAGGAATGATAGGGTTGATGGATTTCTCGAACCGGAACGTTTGCTGTGGTGGATTCAATTCAAATTGTTGGTTTCTGTCAAAACATTGAAATCCTGTAACGAGTTTCAATGTAATTTACATGTTAAACCATTCTTTAATGCGCTTTCAAGTCAACTATTATTTAAATGTATTTCCTGTAAAAGTGTAAAACATTATTTTCTTATTTATATTTCGATGGAACTAGATTTAACCTAACAGTCAAACATGAATATAATGTTTATTTCACCATTAAAACAGTGACATGTGTATATTTCTTTTAACTTAAAATATAATAAATCTAACTGTGCAAATACCTTGCAAATGTCATAGACGTTTGCGGATCAAAAGATCTGTTGAGATACCTGTTTATAAAATGTTTAATTAATAATTTGTTAAATTTTAAATCGTTTTCTAGCAATCACGGAGAAATATGATCCTATTTAAAAAAGTGGCAGCATGCGAACATTCTGATAAGATATTAGTAAGTTTTTTCCGTGTAGTAAAACAGACGGTATTTGGCAAACATAGCATTACAGAAGTGACTCAAGCATCATTGTTGTTATTCATTAATTCAAACACTTGCGGGCGTATCCAAGATGAACCAGAGATCAACGACGCGCATCTAGCATTTAGTTATATTCCTACATTTAGTTATGTATCCACGAGTCAAGTCAAACTTCACACTGAATCACTTGCGCGTGTGTGAGGAAGAAATTCCACGAATTTGCAGACGGCCGTGGCAGCATTTTTCAAATGGCGGCTGCGAGAGTCACAAGTCACAAGTCCCAAGTAGCTGAAATGGCTTCATCGTAAAAACACCCGGCCGCAGATATTCGTCAGACTCAAATATTGTGAACATTGAAATAATAAGGATGATTGATGGACCTTACTGAACCCGCTCTGATGGAGACGTCAGACGACTTTCAATCAGGACGGTACTAGTTTAGGTATGTAGGTCAATAAAAAAACTATGGCAGTGCGATGCGAGAAGACTCAATAATTTTTTGCTGAATAAATGCGAAGTTGGGGGTTAGGAAATATGTATCAAAAGTTTTAATAATCAATATTATGAACATATTATTGAAATAAAAATTCAGTCAGTATCCACTTAAGAATATACTTCGACATACGGGAATGAGATTTATGCTCAGACTTAGCTGAGAACAACACAAATACAATAGTTACATATATACTTAATTTATTTTATCTTAATTTTTCACGACGTTACGATAAAAGTTATGGTTATCCAATATATCTATGAAAACTAGTCACATATTTGTGAGTTTTCATATTATTTAGGATTAAAAAATACAAAAATAGGATACTTTAATCTTTTCTTTCAGGAAAATATACAGCTACAACCTGATTAAAAAATTAACAAGTAGCCTGCTTCTATTTAGATCTTTTCATAATAGTAAATATAAAGTCAGGATACTCAAGACTAATAAATTAATGCTTCAGGATCTCTTTTTTCTACATTCAATATAATAAATTTATGTACTTTGGTGCTTGCCCTATCAACTGTCAATTAACCATCATGCAATTTCCCCGTAGGAGTAAGCGAATAGGACGGACCGCCAAACAACTCAGGCTTGGCACACAGTTCTTGCCTCATTCGCATTCATAAACCGTCTCATGTATGTATGAGACTATTCTGACTCTTGACATTGCCAGACTCAAGTATCTGATTCACTTCATCGTTCCATGTCTTTCTCGGGCGTCTTAGAATTCTTCTACCATTCTCATTTTCGTCATATATTCTACTTGAAGGCATTTTCTAAATTCTTATCTGTATTCAGTCTTTTGTAACTTAAAACTACGAATACAAACATCATGGAGGTCAATTGAGTTTTAATAATTTCACGGCCCTTCAGAACTATTTTCACTGAATGACCTTTGCGAGAACCTACCACGTGCTGTTGACTTATGAGTGAATTATTAACCATCCCTCTACTAGAGAGACTCTAGCTCAAATATAATAATATTAAATAGAAAACTTGTGTTTACATCGTGATCTTACTGAATCCAAAACTATGTCAAAAGGTAACTAATATGCAACAAATGTAAATCCACAACATGATTGATGATAAAATACAGAGACTATGATTTTTACTTTTCGCGGAGTGGTATAAACTTTATACGCTGTTATTCCGCACCCCGTGGTGAGGTTCAGCCCTCTTTAAGTCTGTCCCCTTAGAGCGAAATCTTGTTAAGGCGACAATTTATGGCTTGTTTATAAATACCTACTGTTTGAGGAGACCCGTTGGTCCGGACGCAGCTTCCTACGAGACACCATTCAATATCTTGGCCCTACTCTTAAGGCAGGGGTGCTTTAACTTTTTGACATTTAGTACATCTTGCCTTTTGCATAATTATGAACACACGAGGATTGGAGTTATAATTTCACTTCGAAAATTTCCATCATCCAAAAGCGGCTCGAAGCCTAAGACGCGCTGCAGCCCACTGTAGAGAATTTTTACATGCGTTACAGAGAGCAGTTTTTTAAACACATTCCTGTCTGTTAACTCGGCCTTGGCACACATTTCTTGTTTCATTCACCTTTATACATCATCTAGTAAATATCTCCCTTCTAGCATTCTGAATTTTGACATGGCCTGAATATTTTGTTCCCTTAATCGTGTTATGTCTTCGTCTAGCGTCCCCAACTTCTTCTACTGTTGACGTCATATATTCTCCTTAAACTCCTTTTTATTTGCACTACACGCCAAAACCATCTAAGCGTCCCTTTCTTAATCTCACTTTTGCACTACGCTTATTTGCGAATCTGAAGATTTCTTACACGATTGTATATGGTTTTACCATACGTACGCCTCAGGTATATCATTTCTTCAACATTCAGACTAGAGAATTCACCCATTCATAAAAGTTTGTCATCACATAGCCTAGCGGCGGTAGTGGGGTGCCGTCCGGGGGGTGGAGGGAGCGGATGCCGAGGGGGTAGAAGGTTAAAGGAGGGAGAGGGTCGGGTAAAGTTTCCCGTGGGGTGAAAGCCGGGATTCCGTATATTCAACATCCAACGTCACCCAAAGCTTTCAACGCGGGAAACATCAAAAACAGGAAAGGTCATGAACCGACATAAATCATAGGTTTTTGTTGAATTTTTTTGGTAATGTTGTTCGGGGATACAAATATTATAGAAGAATCTGAATTCGAATAAAATTAATAGAACTAACTTGTCTTAGTTGGTTGCGTTTAACTTATTATCTATGGTTTTAATGTTAGGTATGTTATCACTTAGGTGAGAATAGCAGAGTTAGTATCGCTCTGGTGAAAGACCACCATTCACAATCGAAACGTTGCTTGAAATGATGGATTAGTGGTTCCGAAATGTACCAACACGTACGGAGAAAGAACTCTAAACTATATTGTGCCCAAGATGTCTAATAATCTACAAATTTCAATAAAAAATAATACCTTATGTACCACTCAAGTCAAATATAATCTAAGAAAATGGCTATTGAACACAGATGATATATACTGATGCCCTACTGAGGCCCTTGTATAGCTAATTGGAATTCACAATGGAACTTAAAAATATATGGTAAATTGTACCTACCTATGTATGTTAAATATGGATATTCTTTCGATGTGACTGTTTAAATTGTACTTGGCTGATATATAACGCTTATAATGCAACTATATTTTTTATATTTTTAGTTATACATTTTTTAGTTATATATTTATATTTTTTGCTATACGTATTAACTTAACCGTGTCATTGTATGAAGTGTTGTTTGTGTGTACCTGCTGCAAAAACAGTTTTTAAATAGTAAAATAAAAAAAATAAATAAAAACATGGATTTAGCTGTGTTCACTGACCTGATCTGAAAAAATCTCTTGAATTAATTCCAGTAAAAATGGTATAGCAGGCCTTATGAATGATTAAATAGGTCTCCTGATAAACTTTTAGTAATTTACGAAAATATTATGCAAGGTGATTTGCCTTGATAATATATCTTCACGAAATGCAAAAATATTCATATTTTCATGAACTCATATTCCGACGTCACGCTAATACATTCGTAATTTACTAGAAGTTTATCAGGACACCTGTTAATTCATTCTTTATGCCTGCAATTCCATTTTTAACTGAAATTACCAATAATTTGAAAAGGTATTTAAAAATTAGCAAAACGCATTTTTTCCGTGCACAACATACCACGATTGGGGATGTCATAGTCTCACTCTCAACGGTTGGTAGTAGTTGGAAAAGAGTTACCTACCTCTACCTGGATACCTATTTATCAGTTTGAACTTTTGGGTCAATTTTGCTATCGCAAGGAATTGAGTCAGTATTGTTCTCAATAATTGGTGCCCCGCTTTGCATATATTTCAGAGAGTATCATACAAATTAGAAAAAAAATCTAAAATACTAAAAGAAACCCCCTTACTAAAATGAACTGAATTGAAATGAAAATACATTTCGAATGGAGATAATAATAATGATGTACCTATGAGTTAGGCAGTAGGTAGGAACCGTTATCGTTATCACATTTCCGAATGTCTGGCATCCTAAAAGGGAGACAAGAAAATTCCATTTCAACTGTCTCCGAAGCAGAAACAGAAATGCCAAAAACACACCCCTCAGGGTACATGTACCCATCGGTAGATTCCAGCCTGAAAAGAGATAAAGCCACTTCCTCCAGGGATCATAGCATCCTGTTTAATAACTTGCTCTTAACCGTATAAACCAATTAACCTTTTTATTCAACGCCATATTTTTCCCGCTATACAATAATTTCAAAACTATTTATTCGGCTTTATATCAATTTTGATTAATACGCTGAAATGCGCCTTATCGTAAAGAGGCATAAAGCTTAAATGACGATATTGCGAAGGCTCTTATATATAACGTTTTATCTCCGAGCGATGAAATGTCACTCAGTCCCGTGGAGAATGGCTGGTAGAACGAGATGATTTGGGTAAAATCGTGTGTAGGTACTATATTCCACATATACATTGAAAGGGAGCGAGGGGCACGTGGAAATAAAAGGTTATGGGAAAATTTATCAAATATGTACGAAAAACTTATTTGAAAGTAGTTTTTTTTAAACATGATTTATTCTTCATTGCTTACCTTAAACCTTTCAAAATCTTTAAAAAAATGTAGGTACCTACCTTATTAGAAAAACTTTATTGCATTTTTTGTCTAAATATCAGTTATATAGATCCATGTATTCATACACATTAGTCACTATTCTTTCTTCCAAAACGTACCTACTCTATAAATAGGACCTTTTGAAGTATTTACATTAACCAATCACCATGTAGCCGCGCCGTTCCTTTGGAGAATAACTCACTATTGAAAAAAATTGAAATATCTAATAATTCTGCTATGTATTGTTTCGTATAATATTACATTTGACAGCAGAATTTCTCTTCGGCTCTACTCTTTCGGGGGAGCAGGAGGCGAGGCGCCACTTTGGGGTGAGTTTAGCCGAGCACAACATCGATCTTTCTGTCTCCGTATTCCGAGACCGTGTGACAAGTACCTACACAGCTTCCCCGGGATAGATGTTAGATGTAAGACTTACCCCGACCAGACCTTACCCCCGATTTACCCTAAAAACAAAGACTAGGAACAAAAAAGAATCAAGCATTATGAAGGGATGTTTTGAAGAAGAGCGGGAGAAATTGACCGTTTGGTAAGGTGTTGGAAAGATTGGAAAGTAATTTGGTTTGGGATTGGAGGAGGTGGGGGATAGTTGGTTGGATGTGTCTCCAGTGAGAGAAAAGAAGTAATCCAGGAAATGGAAAGTTTGCGGTTTGATGCTGTGTGAATAATGGTGATTGCTTTTCCATAGCTGCGATAATGGCTGTAAGAGAGCTCTGACGTGTTTGCGGTGGCTGAGGATACGTACTACAATATTATATTCCAGGCTGTCATATTTCTTGCCAGTAAAAACACTTTTTTTACACTGTCTCTTCTATTCAAAAGACTGTTTTTGAACTGTTTTTTAAGTTAATTCTACTAAATACTCTCCAGTTCCGAAATTGATAAATTAAAAAATAAATATCTACTCTACTTTTGCCACACGGAGAAAAATTACTAATATTAAATAATGCTATTTTACTAAGAAACTCTTGAAATTGCAGGAAAGACGGGATCGCAGAATCTTAATGAATGAATTGATAGGTATCGTAATAAACGTGTTCATAAAAATCCCAATAGTTGCGTATTTCGTCATCGTATATTGTAAAACCAAATGCAAGTGCATGAACACGTTTTCCGATGTATTGGGAATTTTCAAAGATTATCGGAAAACGGCATGCAATCTCATTTTTAATCGGATAACCAATAATTCGAAGAGCTTTTTATTGAATAAGCAATAGTCATTTTTATCCGCGCATTAATATTATCATGCACTTATGTAATATCAATATTGAAGGAGGTTAAAATGGTAATAGTCAAAGAATAAAATGTGCACTTTTTTTTAAGTTGTGCCCTCTGCGTGCGAAGTTGTATCTTCTCCAAGCATCAAATTTCTAATAAAACTGCCGAGTGTCGGATTATAGATATATTTTTTTTTTTTTAAAGAAAGACAAACATTCCCGGGTTACGAATAACCCAACAATGTTTGAAAATCTCCTACTACCACCACAGAAAGCCGAAAATGTTGCTTGTGTTGTGATGGAGGACTTAGCCAGCCGAGGAATCGAACACGCGACGCTCGGGTGAGACCCAAGCGCTATGCCCACTCAACCACTGACCGGTCATAATTTTATAGAGCCTAGAAAGTCTTAAGTATTTGTACAACAGCCTGAAAGTGATTTCTACAAAATCTAAATAATATAAATGGCCAAAATAAGCACTTTAACAAAGTTACAGAACATTATAACATAATAAAATACTTAAAATATCGAAATTTATAATCGAACATAATTTTCTGTTACATTTTTTTTATTTTATTTTTTTATATTAACTCCACACAGGAGGCCTTGAAGAAAATAATTTCCCTCAGGGCCTATGTCATCTTTGGGGATGCTGTGTGGAGGGTCTTTTTGTGGAGAGGAAGGAGTGAACATGGGTCTTGAAGAGTCCCATGTTGTAGGAGGGAGGAAACACAGAGGCCGGCAGTTCGTTCCACAGCCGAGCTGTTGAACTTAAGAACGAATCGTAGAAGCGACCCGTTCTCATGTGACAAGTGTCAACTGTGTACAAATGTTGGGCACGCGTTTGGCGTGTATCCCGACTACGCACCGGTGCCGAAGGGATCAATGACGCTAGTTCCTCAGAGCATCTTCCATTGTAATACCGATAGAATAAGGACAGCATACCTACCTGACGCCTGTGCTCTAAAGATTGCAGTCTGTTTGTTAAGATTGGGGAATCTATCAAACGGACCGCCCGTTTTTGCACAGAGTCTAGGGTTTTTTCAGGTATTTAGGGGCTCCGGACCAGAGATGGCTGCCAAATTCAACAGTAGGGCGCACTTGCGATTTGTACAGGGTCAGCAGTTGTGTATTATTAAGTATCTGCGGGCCCTGTACAGTACGCCCAGCTTCTGAGAGGCCAACTTTACTCTGGCTTCGATGGAGCCCCCGTACCTGAGCTGGTCACTTATAGTTATACCAAGCATATCAATGGAAGGCCTGTTCGGAAGATTGCTTCCGTTGAAGGAGACAAGATTATCATTTGGATCCCTTTTAGACGTAATCAGACAGGATTGGGTCTTTGAAACATTAAATTCGACGAGATTATTTTTACCCCAGGAGGAAATACTCTCGAGATAACCGTCCATTCTCTGCTTCAAAGCCCTCCGAGCCGTTGGAGTTTGTGTGCCCTTTGGGGGCTTGTCAAACAAAAAGCAATCAAGAACTGTACTGTCATCCGCGTAAAAATGAATCGGTGCACATGTCAAAAGGTCATTGATGTGCAACAAAAACAAAGTCGGAGACAGAACCGATCCCTGTGGGACGCCAGCATTTATGGAGTGCGAGGAAGAGGTGAAACCGTCAGCAACCGCCTGAATCGACCTATCCCTTAAAAAGTCAGCAATCCACGTACACAGGGATGCGGGAAGTCCGTAAGAAGGCAATTTGTTGACAAGTCCTCGGTGCCAGACCCGGTCAAAGGCCTTGGATATGTCTAGTGCGACCGTTTGGGTCTCACCGTGACGTTCCAGGCACCGCCCCCAAACATGCGACACATACGCGAGAAGATCACCGCACGAGCGGTTCCGCCGGAATCCGTATTGACGGTCGTTGATAATTTTGTTCTTCTCGAGGTATGTGAGCAGTTTGTCGTTGATCACACGTTCCATCACTTTGGACAGAACTGATGTGATCGCTATGGGGCGGTAGTTGGCCGGGTTGGAGCGGTCACCTTTCTTGGGAATAGGGTGAATGACCGCTTTTTTCCAACCAGAGGGCACAGTGCCACACTTCAGGGACATTTTGAAGAGCTTTGTCAAAACTGGAACTATTTCCGCAGCACACCTCTGCAATACCAGGGCAGGTATTCCATCAGGTCCACTAGCTTTGTTAACATCGAGCCCCCGTATGACGTGGAGTACATCCCGATGCCGGATCCTCAGCTTTTTCATATAGAAGCCGCAGTGAGGAACCGACGGCGGAACAGCACCTCCGTCATCGAGGGTCGAGTTTTCCGCAAACATTTTCCCTAATAGGTTAGCCTTTTCGGTGGCGGTGTTTGCTAGTGAGCCGTCAGGTCTGGTAAGAGGTGGCAAACTGGGTTTGCAAAAATTCCGACCTATTGAGCCCGCAAGCGACCAGAATGCTCTGCTGCCATGCGGGCAGGCAGCCAGCTTTTTGCTGATCTGCAGGTCGTGTTCGAATTTTGACCTATTAATGATTCTCTTGCATTCCTTTGCCAATTTGTTGTATGCTGATCTGCTTTCGGGCGTTCGAGATGTGTTGTAGGCTCGGTAAGCCGCGTTTTTTCGTCGAACTGCTTCGGAGCATTGTCGACTGAACCACGGCTTTGAGCCCACACCAGTTTTTTTAGTAGTCGATTGTATGAAGCCATCCATCGCCGATTCGATGACTTCACCAATCTCCTGGGCACATTTTGAAGGGTCCGAAGTCCGAAAACAAACAGCTGACCACGGAAAAGCGTTGAATTGGGCCCGCATACCGAACCAATCTGCTGACTTATAGTGCCACACTTTTCTCCTCAGCCTCTCATTGGTTGGTCTGAGGCTAACGGGGATTGATGTCGTCACTAGGCAGTGGTCAGATGATCCCAGAGGCGCTGTGACGTCAATCTTATAACCGTGTGGCACAGTAGTTAAGAATAGGTCTAACAGATTGGAGCGGTGAGTCTGGACATCAGGAACCCTTGTAGGCTCCTGAACCAATTGCTCTGATATTTTCTTTCAACCTATTGTGTAAATATGGGTCTTTTGAAACTATTCGATCAATTCCATCTTATTTAACCGTTTTTTTACAACAAGCTACTTATATTTAGTGTAGTTTTTGACTGCAGAAATCTTGATGTGACGTTGCATGTGAATAATATTTATCCAAAAACATGCATTTTTGTAGTAGCAGTTTACACATCGTTTGCAACGACACTCACAATTCCACGAATTATTTTAATGTAGACATTAAGTAATATTAAACATATTCTCAATTATTATTTTTATGGTACCATGGTAGATGCTTGTCCCATGTTAAGTATTGGTTGAATAGATTTTTTTTTTTTTTTTTTTTTTTTTTAATTTCCTTTATTTTTTCCCAATTTACATATTTCATAATACAAGTTTTTTAATAATATGAAAGGGAACCCACTAAGGCGCAGCCTGTGCGTGGGTAATATAATTTAATACATTAGATTTTTGTACCTAAAAATACATAACAGTAAAAATAAAATAAAAAACAGTAAGCATAATAAAGAAAAACGGTAGTATTATAATTAAAGTTATTCTAAAAGATTGTGCAAGAGGAGCATATTAAAAATAAATCAAAGTAAAAATAAAGATTGTAAGATAATATATATGAATTAAAAGAACACAAAATAAAATAATAATAACTATACAGAAACAAAATAGAAAAAAGTAAAAATTAAATGAATAATGCTTCAACATTTGCATTGTACAGCCACAACTTTAATACTTTTTGGTATTGCGCTAGTTTAGTTGTTACTTGAATTTTTTTTGGTAGTAGATTAAAAGTGCGAGGTCCAATAAAGCTACTGTGAGTTTGCATTAGTTTGGTATTGGTTTGTGGGGTATAAAATACATGATTTCTTCTAAAGTTGATTTTGGGTTCATATTTTTGAAATTTATTTTGGTTTTTCATGACGTATTTCAGGCTTTGAAGTAAAAATAGTTTACGGAGATTGAATAGTTGAGATTCCTTGTACAATTGATCAGTCGAAAATGTCCTCTTTTTATTATATATAACCTTGATAATATGATTTTGTACTATTTGTAGTGGTTTTATAAATGTATCTAGTGCGCCACCCCATCCTAATATACCGTACATAATTGAGGATTGCACTAGAGAAAAATAAATCATTTTCAATTTGTCAACATTGAGTACTTCCTTAAGTCTATAAAATATGTACGTCAGATATCTTAATTTAGAAACGGTGTTATTAATTTGTGGTTGCCAGTTTAAATTTGTGTCAATATATATACCCAAATATTTGATCTTTTCAATTTTTCCAATTTCAAAGCAAGAGGTGCATGTTACTTTATTACAGTTAGCATTATGTAGTCTAATTTTAAGGTTATTGGGACGTTTGTTTTTACTGTTTTTATAAAAAGTTAGGTAAAATGTTTTACTATAGTTTAAGAAAAGTCTATTACAAGTTAGCCATGATAAGACATATGAAATACATTTTGTTGCATTTAAAAAAGTTTCAGGCCAGGATTTTCCATTTACTATTATTGCTGTATCATCAGCGTAAGATACAATTTTACCAGGGATTACAACATTGCATAAATCATTAATATATATTAGAAACAGAATTGGGCCAAGCACAGTCCCCTGTGGTACTCCATTTTTTATCACTGTTTCTGTGCTATAAAAGTTCCCTATTTTTGTTTTTTGTAATCTGTCTTTGAGATAGTGAGTGAGAATTTTTAGTGCATCTTTTTTGAAACCTATTTGATTAATTTTCTTTATGAGTAGATTGTGATTTACAGTATCAAACGCTTTTCTTAAGTCTAAAAATATAGCTAGACTTTTTTTATTTTGATCAACAGATGTGTATAAATTTTTTGTCAGATCGAATATTGCATCTTCAGTGCTTAATTTACTTCTGAAGCCATATTGATTTTCGGACAGAATATGAATGCAATATTTTTTTACTGAGCTAATCGTGAACGTCTATGAGTTACAGTTCAGAACAATCTAAATAAAAGTTTGAAAACTGTGTCTAGTTTAAATTATTTATTACATTTGAATAGATGATGTGCCTAACTATCTAGATATCTAGGCGGATGTATAGCCACAGTTGAAGCCAGAGCATTGCAAAGGTTTCTAGAGAACTGCAAGCTGTAGTTGAAATTGCGAAGGTTTCTAGAGAACTGTAAGCTGTAGTTGAAATTGCGAAGGTTTCTAGAGAACTGTACGCTGTAGTCAGAGCTGTAGTTTAAATTGTGAAGGTTTGTAGAGAACTGTAAGCTGAAGGCAGAGCTGTAGTTGAAATTGCGAAGGTTTCTAGAGAAATTTTATCACCTAAACCTCTAAAAAATGTTTTTAATTGATACTTAGGATAAGACAATGAAAATTTCAAAGGATAGAGTAAATTAGTTAAAAAAAGATTAATCTGATCCAAATTATGAAAATATCGGGAACTCCAACATATTTTGTAGGTCATATTGTAGACGTTCGTAATTGTTTTTTAAAACTAAATCTATTAATTTATATAGTAGGTTAATTTTGTAAATAGTAATTACAAAATTAACCTACTACCAATACCCTTTTCCTGAAAAATAGGTATACACCTTTCATCTGAACATTTAAAACAAGGAAATAAAAAACGAAACGTTGGCTAAAAAGGAGGTTGCGCAACACGGCATAATACCCCAAAAAATCACGATAATACTTTTGGCAGTGAAAATCTCGAATCATATCAGATTCGGAAGATCTTAACTTTCTTACACAAAATGAAGAAAAAATATAAATAAATAAAATTATAAAAGGCAAAAGACGTCATTCAGAAAAAAATGTGCTAGGTTTTTCCTTTGAATAACAAGAATCTCGGCCTACTTGCTACAAAGTACAAAACAGAATATTACATTCTTCATAATACAACAAGCAGACCTAGATAAAAATATGTTGGTACGTAGCTAGTTATGCATATATTACTATACAGTAGAGCGGAGGAGTAGGTCCTCATAGCGCCGCCTCTGTGTCCCGGATCAGTTTATTCAGGCTTCACGCCAGTCTCATTTCTCCCCTCCTTCCCCTCCCCAGAGACTTAGCGCTATCTGAAGCCGGGGAACGGGAACTTAATCCGAGCACATTTATCAACGTAAGTCGAAGATGTCACTTTTGCAAGTGGCGTTATTTTTCGATTCAGTTCTAATTAAACTGGGGTGTTAATTGAATTTCGCAAAATTAAGGCAGATCTCAAAAGCTTATAAATAAATCTATATTACTGAAGTATCTAATTAACTTTCTATATTGGCGATTTAAAAAAATCTATGACGTACCTACCATGGTGAATAGAGGCTTAGCTATTAGACAATCATCAAAATACAAAATATAAAAAATGGGACAGTTTAACTATAAAAATATCTTAGAGTGATATTTTAATATCATTATCAAAAATCTCAAATAACATATTACCAAAAATACAAATCACCACTAAAAAGATTTTCAATTTCATCTTAAAAACACACTACAATGATATACCGAATACTGTAACATACAAATGACGATAGTATTATAATAAAACACCCCCTGTATACAAGCCAAGCTTTATTATGGAAGTACATATTATATGATTTGAAACTTGGATTTCCTTAAATATTTTTCAAATCTTGTCAAACATAATTTATTATTAATAATGATGTATTTTCACAATTTATGAATACCGTTAAAAAATTGCGGAAGATTTAATGTTTATTTTTCTGATTCTGATCATCGCACTAAAAACGTTAAATTTTAATTCTTAAAAAAAATATTAATTTTAAAAAACAATGTAAAACTTCACATTCCAGCTGGCTGCAACGTCATTGTGACTATTGCTGTAAGTGTGACGTCAACAACGCCATATTCATGAACAAAAACAATCATGTCGTTTTGGCGGCAAATCAAAAATGGTATATTTTAAATGGTTATAGAAATTGTATTTGTCAACGTTAAAATAAAATGCCTTCACTATGGTAATTTTTGCGAAAATTTAAAAAAATCTATGCACATACCCTATGATATTTAAACAATGGTTCTTGTGTATAACCAACGAATAAGTTTAAAAATAATCTAGTAGCTAGGTACCTACCATGTATTTATGCAATAGACTTCGTAAAATTATTTGTAGAAAATTAACTACGTACGTAAAAAAAACAAAATTTATTGCTGTCCTCTCAATAAATCATAAGTGCGAAACAACTAGACCTTAATTTGACTTGGTAAGAACCTATTCATAAAACATGTGTAAAATAATAAGCAATTAAGAACGCAGTTACCTACCGCAATGTAAGTAATGGTCATAATTAACTTCAAGTCGAGTCCATTTTTCAATAAAAAAGTCGCAAAGTGTACAAGAAAAAACAATGCCCATTGAGTAGAAAAAATGCAGAATTTTTTTTACATGCTAGTAAGGCCTTGTGTTCTCAGAAACCGTTAGCCTCCCAGAGTGACAGTATTTATTATCTTTCAGCATTGGAACTTTGCTTTAAAAAGAAATCTTTTTTTACTGAAAAATGACGACCAGTTACGCAATGGATCTATTGTGCCCGTACCACTATTATGCGACTAAGTACCGAACGGGACTTAATGACTTTATTGCAGAGCTTTTAAACGCTAAGATTTACGTAAAAACCGCATTGTTTAGAGTCTGTAACCAACATGCGGTGTGAGTTGCCAACATAAATTCATTTGACATAATATGTTACACGTTTGAAAACAGTGCTCCATAACTGTACAAATCCAAGAATTCAAAACCAGATGGAGAGCAAAATCATAAATTACAATCATTCAATTGTTTTATGTTTCGATAATCTATTAAAGGCTTTTTTTACACATCTAATGATATTATCTTCTTAATATGAACATTTCTATGGCACCACCTAGATGTTTTTGATTTATGATTTAGTTTTGTTTTGTAGACTGCACCGAGAAAGCTAACTGAATTAAAATATATCTAATTTATTAAAAATCTCTTTAAAAACGAGACTGCAGGCCCTTGACGAATAAATTGACAGGTTTCATGTTAAACTTTAGTAAATAAAATAATGTATTAACGCGTCCGAACACGTGTTCATAAAAATCTTTATATCCGCATTTCGTCAATGTAGGTATATAAACAGAAAATCGCAGGTGCATGAACACGTGTTCCAAAAAATTTAGAACTTTTAACAGGATTTAGAATTTTTAACAGGATTTTAATAAATCAGCAATACTAATTTTTGTGTGGTACATACCTAGGTGTATCACAATTCCTTTCATATATAGGTATATTGATTTTTACGTAGATCATACATAATGGTATAAGTTTTACATGCCATTTTTTAGGTATATTGATTTTTACAGTAGATCATACATAATGATAAGTTTTACATGTCATTTTTTAATCGCTGATATTACTATTTTAAACATTTTTAATCCACTTACACATAAAGTATTGTCTGCAACATCAGTAAATGTGCAATTACAACTCATCACTTATTTTTAAAAGTTTTTATTGTATTCAAAGTAAATTATTATAAAAAAATGATAGAAAATTTTGAATTTTTTTAAAAAGAGTGGATGAGATATTTTTCTTACACGCAGATGGTTTGAAGATTATTAAATAATAATAATTAACATTTGTAGATTTTTCTACGAAATATTGAAAAGGTAAATATTTTATCATTTATTTTTACACCTTAGCGAATTTAAATTAAACTTAATTCATACACGGAGAAAACCGATCATGTCAAACAAAAGTGACAGTATGCCAAATTACTCATTCAGAATTTATCGAGAACACGTGTTCTTTTCCTAATAGACATCATGACGGAATACGACAATATCAGTATGTCAAAATCAATATCAGTATTTGTATAACCACATGTTCCGCCGTCCTGATAAAACATTCGCTTTTGACTGATACTTTGTTAGGAACTCTTTCAATTCATTCGTTGAAAGCCTTCAGTCCCATTTTTAACAGTTAAACGTATAATTTGACCAGATTTTCATAAATTAACAGCATTTCATATCAGTAAGTTTTCTCCGTGTACCTTCATGAGTACTAATTTCTTTTGTTCATGTTGGTTGTTCTAAGGAATGTTCACTGACTTGGACATATGAATTACGAACATGAACAATAATTGCTAAATCAGAGAATTTGATCTAAATGGGACAACTTCAACATGCGCCGATTAAAACGGCTTCGTTTGTTCTTTTAGAATTCATTGCGGTAGATTTAGTTCGAGATATCAAAAACTAATTAGTTATAAAAGTTTTTTATGTGTTTTGCAATATATTGCTACTAGCGACATATATTTGTGGCGTGATACAGGAGTAAGAATGTGCTTTAAATAAATCATTAGAAATATATATCTGACACCAGTCTACCCATAAAAAACGCTTTATCATTTTATCTAGTACCTATTAGCACAGTAGTGTTGGTGGATATTTAATATTATGAAATTAAAAACTCACATTTGCGCAATAGTAAATTATTTCCGACGACCGGTCAGTGGCTGAGTGGGCATCGCGTTTGGGTCCAACCCAGGCGTTTTGTGTTCAATTCCTCTGCTGGCTAAGTCCTCCATCACAACACAAGCAACATTTTCCGCTTACTTTGGTGGGAAGTAGGAGATTTTGAAATATTGTCATGTTATTCGTAACCTGGTAATGTTAGTATTTCTTTGAAAAAAATTACAATCGAAATGTAAATATGCTTACGTATTTACAGATGTATTATTTATATATCAGTTTTAAGAGGAACTGAAGAATTAAACTGATTTATCTTATTTTTAATTGTATCAAGTACGGATATGTTTCCGATTTTCAATTTTCAGTCCCATTGAAGAAATATTTCAGAGGGAGATTATTAATTTGCAAAATATTTTATTTATAAAGCATTGCAATCATTCAGCGAGAGAATGATGGATGCATTTACCAAATGATTCTGAATTAAATTGTTTGAATAAATTAATTATTCCACGTCTTTATCAGATAACGATGTTGAATAATTTATCTTGTCCAATATTCGCTTTCCTACTAATGGCGGTGTCACGCCATTCTACTGACAAATATTTATATGAAAAGGATTTCCGACGTCCTTAGTTTTCATTGCGATATTGCGATAATTAATAAACAGGTATATTGCATTTGACATATTTGGTAGGTAAAAACCCATATGCATATGTGTAGAAATTAATGTCTTATTATGGTTTTTTTATTCGAACCGGATTATCATGTTGTTGCGATGGTTAAGTGCGATATGGATAAATATCTTAGTTTAAAGTTGTTATATCACAATTGCAATTTTTATAACACTAGAAGTGCCTGCAATTCAAATTTTAATAGAAGCAAATAGTTTCATTTAGCCCATACGTTTCACTTAGGACGGGTTGTTTCGGAGAATTTGAACAATTCATCAAATTTCAACGTTCATTTACGGGTTCTGTGAAAGTCCTATTCAAATTCTGTTATTATATCATTATAGACTAGTTGCTTGACAGAACTGAAATAAAAACAGAACTTAAAAATATATTTCACAGAACTTGAAAATTAACTTTGAAATTTAAACAATTGTTCAAGTTCTCCGAAACAACCCGTCCTTAGACTCATCTTTTTTGAATTTCGTATCTACTCAGTTTTATATTGGAAATTAAAGTCTCGATTAGGCATTAGATTTAACATTTTTTTCTTTTAAGGCGAAGCACTACATCGTGTAATATTTTAAATTGAGCCGCAATCAATAACAACCCTTACGTAGATGGCGATAAGGTTTAAATTCCCGCTTAACACCATCCGCCTGTTTTGATTTATGCAAGAAAAAAAATGGCAAAAAAGTGCCTTTTATTTTATTTTGTGGATGTTCATGCATAAATATTTAAATGTTTTTCGATTATTTTATAAATAACTTAATTTGCTACATGATACAATAAAATCATAACCGAAAATGGGTTCGTAAGAAGGAGATTTTGAACTTTAAAGCAGTTTTCATAGGATTTACATTATTTTTTTCTGGGCTTATAAAAAGATTTATCTAAAACATACTCGATTATTTCAAAGGCCAAGATGTATTCTACTCGCAGTATTTAATTAAAGCATCTGAAACATTTCTAGGCGACCAAATTTTCAAACCAAAAACAAATGATTTTGCATTACTACGTATGGCATCGCCTTAAAGGCTTGTTATTATTATTTTTTACTTCTTCAACAGGTTTCTCGACCCATCGTCCTTCGGCAGGGATATATTAATAATGTTTGTCACTCCTGGACTCACTGATCCCTAGATTCCTACCCAAACCTCATACCTTTTACCCTTTCAGAACTTCCTCTACTTCCTTTCCTTAAAAAAGGAAAGTTATTTTAGGAAATGACGGAAATTATATTGCACAGGGCCTTCTGTGTCTGTGACATATAGTTAAGATGCGGATTCTTCAATTAATGTTTATAACTGTTTTTCCTGTGTTTTATCCAGTTGAAAAATGTGATTTGTCGCCGCACACTTGTATATAAAAATTGCAATATTCAATTTCTCCTCCTATAATCTAATAACAGGATAAGCGCAGCTGTATGAACATATATCATGAAAGTAGGTACTGATAGTACTTCCTTCCTTCTTCTGGTGCTTGTAAAATTAGTTTGTTAATGTTAATTTTAGTTATAAGTTTCTACATATGTAAATATATATTTTATTAAGATAGTAGTTATAGGCCTTAGTCGTAAGTCTCTAGATATAAGTCTCAGACGTAAGTCAGTAGTTCTAGTGTTAACTATTTAAGAAATATATTTGTACAGCGCCAATGAGGTGATTTCTCACGAAAACGGCGCTATATAAATTAGCCAAATATTATTATTTTTACTGGTAGTACTGACAGTACTGATAGTACCGACAGTAATGATAGTACTGAGAGTACTGATAGTACTGATAGTAATGACAGAACTGAAAGTATTGATAGTTTATTGGGAAATGGCACACTGTCACCTTTTTAACCCGATCTTAATAAATCAGCAGTACTCGTAATTCTCCGTGCAGATAACGTCCATTCGCCCCACAACACGTGAAGTGTCGCACAAAGATTTTTAAGCTTAGATAGATATCCTTTTGATTTTAAAATTTTAAGCTATTGGAATCATTTAGCTTTAGTTGGATAATATTTAATAAAGTAGTCAATTTATCTGCAGCGTTTAAAAACCGCCCTAAACAATATCACAAATTAGCTATAGATAAAAGTGTGTGTTGTGCATGGAAAAAATGAGGCAATTTATTAAAGGCAGTGAAGTCACTGCACGCAAATTGGATTGATTTAGTGCCTGTCGGAGCTTTCAAGGATATGGGGGGACTTAAGAATAAAGCTAATGCAATGTGTTTGGCAAGCTGAGAAATACTCTGCCCGCGGAGCTACTAGATAACACATTGTAATATTTGTGATAATTAGGGTCTTTTTATAGTTTTGGCATGGTAAGGGTGCAATCTCTTCGGGTTTGTTAGAACTACCAACTCCCGATAGATTTATGTTTGTAGGCAGGTATTCTATACGGAAAACTTTATTGGGTTATTACCTACCTACCTACTTCATATATGTTATATATAACTTTTTTTTTAATATTATATCAAAAAAATGAAGGTAAAAAACTACATACGATGATATTTTTAGCTATTAGAGGAGGGGGGTGGGTGGAATGAATAGATAGATTTCCTAACAAACTAGTCAGTAAAACACGAATGTGTTATGAGGATGTCGGAACACGTATTCATAAACGTTCAAATATTGTTGCATTTCATTATTATATAAATAACAAACCATCAGGCCGTTTTTCCGCAGAGGTAGGCAGAGAGGACGGACCGCCAAACAACTCGGTCTTGGCACACATTTCTTGCCTCAAACGCATTCATAAATCGTCTCATACATACTCTTCTATTATTCTGACTGTTGACATGGCCCGACTCAAGTACCTGATTAACTTGGTCGTGCCATGTCTTCCTCGGGCGTGCCCGACTTCTGCTACCATTCGCATTTGCATCATATATCCTCCTTACACTCCTATCTTCGCTCATTCGCTCTACATGCCCAAACCATCTAAGCGTTCCTTTCTTAATCTTACTCATTACGCTTACATCAGCCTTGCACTCTTTGCGGATCTCCACATTCCTCACAAGATCAAACATGGTTTCACCGCACATACGCCTCAGGGATCTCATTTCAACAGCATTCAATCTACTTTCACCCTTTCTTTGCCAGTTCCATGCCTCACTTACATACATCAAGGTAGGTACCAGCACTCCGTTGTGGACTGCTAACTTCGCTTCTTTGGACAATTTTTTGTTAGCGCCAACTGCGTTCAGTCCTCCATTAGCGGAATTACCTGCATTTACCTCATTTTATTTAGCCGGAAAAGCACAGCTCCTGAACACGTGATCTGATATATTCTGAATCGACTAATATTTTACTAAGAAATGGCTTGCCATCACGTTTTTAGAAGGGTTTTAATAAATCAACTATACTTATTTTTCTCCGTGAACGTTATATCTATCTAGTCAAGAAAAACGATACTTACCTTAATGTATTCAAATGTTTTAACTTAATGAAGTCAGTTTTAGCATCTACCTATATAACTAAGACTTGGTAAAATATTATTTTTTTAATTTTTCCAACAGGCAGAGTTTATTACGTTTGACACAAAGATTTGTGTCAAATTTTACATAACTATCAATTATTAATATTCGCTTCTAATTTCAAATGTAACATTCCTTTCTTAGGGAATTGTTAGATATCGGAGCCATTAAAACGAATTGTCATCAAAACAGTAGATGACTTCGAATATTTTAGGTAAATTGCCTCAAAGCGTGTTTTCTTCGCCAAATCAATAGGTTGGTGTATTTTAAACAATTTTGAAAGGTAAACATCACTTAACGGAACGGAAAACGCCTTCTTTGAGTAGCGTACAAAATAAATTATAATTAAAAATAGCGATATCGAATTTTTACAGCGAACGTGAATAAACACCGGGTTTTAAAATAATATAGGCACAGTTTTCATCCAGCCAAATATTTTCATCCAGCCAAATTAGAGTCCATTCAAAATTACTGTTATCAAAAGCTCCAAAGCAACAAGTGACTGTAGAATTATTAAGCAACCAAATGCAAATATTTTTTTACATAGTGGTGCTAGTTTGCCATGCTCATAAATTATACTATTCTCACCGTACTCCAGCCCCTTGTACCGCGTGTACCGAAATTTTTTAAAGATTTGAGATAAGAAAATAATTATAACATAGAGACGAACGCGGTGGGCCAGCATTTTGCCTATCGTACCTAACATATATTTTATTATTGAGACGAGTTAATTGTAGTGAGGAAAATAGTGTATTATCATACTTAGTAATTATATTTAAATGGAGGTTTATTTTCTTCTGCCTTTTGACCCTAACCTCATTTATGAGCAATAATGAAAAATTATTTAAAAAATTTTCATAGTACCTACCTACGTACAATTAAAAATAATTCTTTTCTCCCTCTGTTCCAGTAATATATCTCTTATAATAAGATAACTGTAAAGATACCCAAGTAATAAAGACAGTAATTTTTAAATGTTAACCATTAGAATGCATTAAAATATTGTAATAATAATTTGTCCGAATTGAACCTTACTCTCAGAGTTTAACTGAAAATTACGGTGGGGCGTGCGCCCCGTGTCACTACCTATGAAAATGGTTATAAGCCAACAGAAATAAGTTATAAGTCTAAGTGATAGGAATAAATTAAATGAATTAGTAGTAATAAAGTGTATGCAGCTGTAGGCAGGCTGATGGAACCTAAGCACAAATACTAAGTTTGATGATCGCGCTTTCGGAAAATCAGGGCCAAAGGCTTGGAATAAACTCCCTCCGGAACTAAGATCCATAACAAGTCCAACAGAATTCAGGTCTAAACTAAAAACTTACCATTTTAAGCTGTCATACCCTCAAATTGAATATACCATTCCTGAGAGAAAGTCCAGTTATATCCAATTTTCCAATTATGTCCTAAATCCTATATATAAATTTTGCTCTTAAACAATTAGTTAATTTTAATTAAGTGTTAATCTCAAGTGACCTACCGGGTAAGTATTTTACTGTATGTTATCTCCATATATAGTTAGTAATAACATAGATCATTGTAGAAAAGTATTAAAAATTAGTACAGCGCCCTTGAGGTGATTTTGCACGAAAACGGCGCTATACAAATCATCCAAATATTATTTATATTTTATTTTTATTTATTGGACAATTTGTACAGCGCCGATTTTGTGAGATATCACCCCAGGGGCGCTTTATTATTATTAATTAAGTTGTTAATTTCTGCTCAAAATATAATTTTTTTTTAAATTTCATTATTTTGCTTTTTCGATACAAATTCTAAATATTATCTTAGTACCTTCCCAAAATTACTTAGACAATCGATACAGTGTACATTTTGTACAAGGCCTCTAAATAACAAAAAAATGAAAAAAAACCTAGAGAGAACATAGTGGAGAGGGGCGCAAAAAAAACGACCTAATATCTCAAACGTCAAAAAGTGACATTGAGTGATTTGTGGCTAAGCTCCGCCTGTCCTGTGTTTCAAACTTCGTTCTTTCCCCTCTCCTTTGTGTGTTCGTCCCCCTCTATCCCGCTTACAGGCAGCAGTGCCTCTCGCTCTGGCCGGGTCGAGATCGCATCAGATCGTGGGACACGCCGAGGAACAAGACAGGGATAGGTCGCTCGGGTTCCATGTTCCATATTTGAATTTGAAATTCATTTTGATTTTGTTTTTCTTCTTTCTTTCTGACAGGAGGATTATGTTTTCACGTTTTAATTTATTTTGATTGTTAGAACTGTTTTACTTGCTTCTATTAGAATAGCAATGTTCTTGCAACAGCTGAAACGTAAGTTAATCAAATAAACGATAATAAAAAAAACTTATGAAAAGAAGCAAGTAAGTCCATAACAAAATTCTGATGCCAAATTATTTTTGAAATTTTTTTATTCCTAATTCATTTTACAAGGATAGGTGCAAGTTTCAAGGTAGATTATAAGCTTTTTTTAACAATACCCACTACCTATCTCAGCTGTGAAACCTATTCTTGGGTTTGAGATGGGGAGTAGTGCCATTCGTTATCGATAAATTATTGTAAATGAGATGTAATGGTAACAATATAACAACAAATTGACATACGAACATGACACTGGTGATGGCTGAAATATAGACTATTAAGACAAAACACTACGTAGTAATGGAAAATCATGTGTTTTTTGTTGTGAAAATTTGATCGCTGATCGAATATTTTAGGTGTTTTTAATTACATACTGCGAGTAGAACACTTCTTGGCCTTTGAAATATTCCAGTATTTTTTTGATAAATATTTGTAAGCTCAGAAAAAAATAAAGTATCATTCCTATAAAAACTAGGTACTTCAAAATTCAAAATCTTTTTCTTATGAACCCCCTTCCGATCACAATTTTACTGTACCTATAATGTAGCAAAACTAATTTTTTTAGAAAATCATCGTCAAATATTTGAATATTTGTGCCCGAACGTCCGCAAAATAAAATAAAATCCTCTCTTTCGCGATGTTTTTTTTCTTGCATAAATCAAAACAGGCGGATAAATGGGAATTTAAACCTTACCGCCATCTACATAAGGAGTGTTATTGTTATCCAAATTCAAAAAGTTACACGATGTAGTACATTGCGTCAAAGGCTTATCTTTGTCTGATAAAACCATGTAAAAGTCTAAAAATAGTGTAAAGTGCTATAGAGATGTGTGTGTAATGAGTAAGTTAAGGAAAGTTACACTTAGAATAGTTACTAAAATATTGTATCTTTGATTATTTTTAATTTATTTTCTTTTTATTAATAATATAGGTTATCGTACATAGTTTTTTTTTAAACATAAATTTTGACTACCACATTAGGAACATGCCCGAAGTAGTCCGAAGAAATTTGTGTGTATAATTAATATGATGTAATCAATATTGTAAGTCAGTCAGTAAGTAAGTCAGTTTACTAGGAAACCTATTAATTTATTCGTTAAAAGCATGCAATCGCGTTTTTTACCGAATTAGCAATAATTTGAAGAGATTCTTAATAAATTAGCAACACTAATTTTTCGCCGTGTACTGTTATGTTAAATGCAAGAGGAAATCTATAATTGGGTTCTCAGTTAAGCGAATTTCACGTTAAGTAATAAAGGGTAATAATGAATGGACGAATAAAGAAGTTTCGTGAGAATATGCAAGTATTTTAAGACCCTTTTGATGATATTTAATAAATATAATTATATAATAAATTATTATAATATTTTAAGAAATTCGCAACTCGCTGATCGCTGATTCGTTTACCACTAGATTCTGAAAGAAACAGCAGATCTGATATTACGATGCACGCAGGGAAATCGATTTTCACCCTCACGATAAATTCACAGGCCTTATTAATAAAACATCAATTTAAGAATGTTTAATTGATTTAACTTGATAATATATCACGATGATACAAAGAATTTTCGGTGTAATTCAAAAATATTCGGATTTTCATGAACACTTGTTCTGACATGATAACAATTTAAATCGTAATTCACTAAAAAATTACCAGGAAACCTGTTAATTCATTCGTAAGGACTGCAATCCTATTTTTAACTGGAATTACCAATATTAAGAAGATATAATAAATTAGCAAAAGTCATATTTCTCCGTGTGTGATTGTTACAATAAAGCCCCTTATTCGATTGAAATATTTACGTATCATATTTTTTGCAATATTATAATATCATATAAATACGTATTTTGCAACTTCTACTGAGAAAATTTTAGCGTATGCATGAAATTATGTAGGAATCAGTATTTAATATTCGTTCGATGTAACACGAACTCTTAGATCGCTCCTCGCGGCGCTCAAATAACAATTTTGCAAAAAGAGAATATCGGACAAGCTACACGATATCAATCGCACCTCCGCTAAATGTCCTCAACATGAATTAATCAAACAAGGAACATTGATTTATGGTAAAATTTATCTCGTAATTATATTTATTCCCCTTTGATGTGAATGTTGTTGGGGAATATAATATCGAAATTTGAACAACTTACCTAGACACCACGTCAAAAAGAATATTTTAAATATTTAAATATCGTAGTCAGAAGCTCGAGATAAACCGTTTTGCTAAGTGCCAAATCGATTTATCTAAATTACTGCATATTATACTTGGGCAAGGGCAAAACCGGTTTTTTATACGTAAAAGGTGCGAAGAAATCGATGGCTATTTAATTCAAACTTTAAAATTGGAATTAAGAATGAGGTCAGTATTAAAATTAATATTAAGTTATTTTCATAATTTTTTCAAATATATTTCGTTTTTAAATGAACGATTGAAAATAAAATAATGTATTAGATAGGACCTTTGATCACCCGAAGGACATATTTAAGTGGACAGACTCAGGAACAATAATTTATTAATTTATACGACAATATGTAACTTATTTTTTAGAATTCGTAAATCGATATTCTATTAGGGATTGCTGATACCACCCTTGATGTATGCTGCCGTGATAAATAAAAACTCAGTGTCTTCCTTGAGAGTCTTAAGGATGACACTGTGTTTTTAGTTACCGCGGCAGTATGGCAGAGAGGCTGTTAACTGACAGGATTGATAAAAGTGGACTGGTCTGAATGCTGTAGAAATGAGATCCCTGAGGCGTGTGTGTGCAAACATCTCATTTGTCCTTATTAAATATGTGGAGATCCGGAAATAATGCAAAGCTGATAATAGCGTAGTGGATAAGAATAATAAAGGAACACCTAAAATGATTAGGTATGTAAAGCTGATGAACGAAGACAGGAATGTAAGGATAATATTATATAGTGCCAATTGACCTAATTAGACTCTTGAAAAAATTGTACAGCTTCCTTGAAGTGATGTTTTACAAGAAATCATCAAAATGTTATCCAGATAGAATTGTTTGACGGTCCATCCTCTCCACCTACTTCTGCGGGGAACAGCGTGATTTTTAGTTGGTTCAATTATCTTATTATGTGCCCGTCTACAAACGTAACGAAAATTGAAAAACAATGTTACGAAATCACCTTTTCAAATGGAAAAATATTTCAAACAAGTTATGTGGCTATTATATTTCAATATAATTTAATTGCACCGTTGAATTGGTATTACGATTCCATCGGCATTTATCCAATTTTGTCATCAATTTTCTTTAAATTTAAAGCATTTTAATAGCGCAAATTGGGCCGGCCATAAATCAAACCGGTATTATGAAAACATAAAAATAGTCCGATACCATTCTTGTTCTCGATACGGCGGAACCGAGAATTAAATAATTACACCCCATAAAATACTCGGGGAGCTTTTAACAATGGCCGCGATAGTATCACCGCTTCGCCAGTAGGGGAGGGCGCAGGAACCACCCTTATTTCTACACGGGACACGGGGAAACTCCTCATATTTTACAATGGTTGTTCATGTAATATTATGAGGATTTAAAAAAAAATTAAATAGTAATTTGGTTTAAAATTTCACTTAGAAATCAAAATCGCACTTAGAACTGAACTGAAAAAAAGGTTTTCGAGTTGATTGAATTTCCATAGCATATTATTTACAGAAATTAAGCCTTCGCTATTAAGTGTATATTGTATGAATTATAGTTATATTAATTAAAAAAATGTTACATTGTGACTTCTAGAAAATGGAATAGATTAATAAATACGTTTTAACCATTGAATTTATTTGAACTATCGACCGGTTACGGTGGAGCGAATTACTTATTTTTGAGTGAACCAACTAGATTATTGAGTGTTTTAAATTAGCACAGATATTTAAATAGCTGCTTAAAAGAGGGTTGAAAAAATAACTGTTCAGCATTAATCCCAAGAAAGTTACAATTATTTAAATTATTTTTTTATTCGTTTCCAGCTTGTAGGCTTTGCATTTCTACAAGTATACATTATTATAAGTAATTTGTTCAGTATAATAATAAGTGTATGATACATTACATAATAAACTGAGTATTAACGATGTAAGCAGGTAAAATGCAAGTAATCTTAGAAAGTTCATTGAACAAAGAAGTTCAATAATTATACATACTAACTAAAGAGTACAAAATAAGTACTTGAAAGTAGTTAAAGAACAACGAGCATTAACTTTGTTGATATTTATAAAAATAAACAAGAACAGTCTTATTTATTGTTTTCGTGTTTAATTCGTAGAACTGCATTTTTTTTACATTTAATTAAAATCAAATTAAATAATCTAATTATTTAGTATTGCAAGTTTTTTGTTTTTATTATTATTACCTACAGATGGGTTCAATTTTTATATTTTTACAGCTGTTTGAAAGTCATGTAAAAACATGTAATACAAAAGTATAACATGTTTGTGTGTACCTTTGTTGCTACAGATTAGGTGTTTTACAGAAAATAACCAAATTAATTCAGCTATAAAAGTTAAATTTGAAAAAGTGTGAAAGTTTTTTCAAAAGTTGCACAAATGACTTTGATAAGTGTATTACAGTAATATAATAACGTAGTTAAAGAAATTTCGTTATGATAATTATAAAAATAAACATTAACAGTTTGTTGTAAAATAAAAGTTTTACGAAACAGCGTGGCCATTGGATGCCAAAGGGAATTTCTTTATCCAGTTGGAGTGTGATTTATTATATATATGGCAAAATATATTTTAATACATACAAATAGGTACCTAACCATCTCTTTAAAATAAATTCTGTCCAGTCAAAGGCATAGCTCTGAAATAATAATTGGAAAGCTGGAAGCGAACAAAATATTTAACAACAGTTGCAACCCATCAAAAGGATGGGGGCGAAAGACCTATAAGGGCCTTGCAGCAGGCAGCTGGCCTGTTGTCTCAATTTAATAATGTTGTTTTTATGGCAGCTGAACCATGATCCGAATATGTTTATATTCTAAATGAAGACTTCAATTTTATTAAGTCTACGGTTCTGTTACGTTCTGATTAATTCTATTTCAAACTGTGAAACTTTGCTCTTATAATAATTTTAAAGAAACTGTTTTGCAGGTACTAAAAACCATTAACTAATCGTAATATTTCTGGCAGGAAATCCTAAATAAATTGAATATGTGAAATGTCTAGAAAGAAAAAAAGAAAAGCGATCGTGTGATATTTTTAGGTGAGAAATAAACCAAACACTTTTACATACATCACATAAGATGCCAGACGGAAAAATGCTAATTTATTAAGAATCTATTAAAATTATTGATAATGGCCTTACATTTTTAGTATCTATAATACAAATATTTTATCACGATGTCGGAACACGTGTTCAAAAAAATTATAATATTTTCGCATTTCGTCATTATATTTTATCTAAGCAAATGCAGGTGCATGAAAACGTGTTCCGAATTATTAGGAATTTACTAAAAGTTTATCAGTAAACGGCCTGCAATCCCGTTTTTAACCGGTAAATAATAACTTGAAGAGATAAATAAGATAAATTAGCACAATCATTTTTCTCCGTGCACAATTTTATTGATCTAGAGTGATTGACGTAGACATGTATGTCATTAATTTCTGTGAACCAACTCATAGCACAAAAACCTGATACCTCAGACACTTCTGGAATTACCACATTTATCTGCTTTTTACAGAAATATCAACATGATGCGAGTATTTGTTGCTTTAAGCCTAAAAAATAACCCGCAATAATTAAAATTAATCGAATATTATTATTTATTTTTTAAAAATATATATGTAGTTATTAAAATATAGTAATTTAGTTGATAGCTGTGTTGTTCAAATAGTTTAATAGTAAAAGCATTTCAGTAACGAGTGATGGGTTTATAAATATGAAATGAAGCAAAATGGAGTTTGTTTGAATCAGATGGTCTGTGTTAATTCACCTTTAACTTTTCCCAAACACACCCCTTTCGCAGGAATCGGCTGGAAGTTTCCTATCGCCTGCAGGATCGGCGGGAGTTCCCGGAAGTGTGGCTGGGAGAGGAAATGGAAAACTACACCATGGCGGCGCTTCCGGTTGACGGGTGGGTGGGGGCATCTGGCGGGAAACTGTGCAACTAATGCCCGGACTAATAAAGATAGATGCATTAATCTGAGGTTTAGCATACTCACGATCGTACTACCACTGCATCTTAAATCGGATTTAGTTACGCAGAAAGCGTCCAGCCCCAAGAAGATGAAACTGAGAAAAAATTGAAAACTTTAACGGAACAAAACATATTAAGGCATTTATTCAGTGAATATCAGTGTTTTTTTTCATAATTAGAACTTTTGCTAGTAGGTAATTTATAAGGTCAGTGTATTTATTAAAAAAATATATTTACTACGTTATCTCTCATTGTAATGTTATCTACAAAAGGTATGTTAAAAGGTAGATATTAGTACTAATTCGGTCTCTGTGGGTTGGATGACTTCAGTGAAATGGTTGGAAGGTATATTTTTAAGGAGCTTTTGGTTGTGTTGGTGTGTTGGTTGCAATATTGTACACAGTAATATATGAAACATTGTGAATGCATACCTACCTATATGCATATAAAAGTGCGTACCTACCTACATGCATATAAAAGCGCATACCTAATTACATGCATATCAAACTTTCAAACCACGATTACGTTTTCTAACTTTATTTAAGTCAGATGATTCAAATGTAGGTTGGCGTAAAACTAAATTATCAAAAATATATTGAATTTTATGAATATCTGTAAATAGGAAAACATGTGAAATTTGATTTCGGCAAATTGTGGGTTAGACGCTTTCTGCACTACGTGCATCCAATATTACTTGCAATTTGGATAACACGAATAATAGTATTGCAAACTTTGACGCAAGTAATTTCAAGGGGGAGAGAAATCACTGATCAGATAATACCAAGAAGTGTAATTTTAAAATGTATAACTCACTGCATACAACCTTTGAACAAGTTGCATCAAAAATTTAACTTTTATTAGAAAAAAGGTTTCCAATCTTGGCCAAAACACCGAAATAAATACATCCTTTGAATATTAAATGACTGAAAATTTTGGGAGTGGAAATTAACCTTACCAACATACAATCAAGCTGAAACTAGGCATATGGTCTCTTTGTTGATGACAATGCATTCCATCAATTTTTGGTGGCGATCACGCATACACACGCGTACATATTTGCATTACTCTGAAATTGGAAGATATTACAGCAGTTAATACACTAATTAAATGTCGGTCCCACCCTATCGGGAAATGGTTCATTTGTTTGCGAGGTTGACTTAAGTTTCTGAAGATAATGAAGACTTTTTGGTGCCAGTCAGACGAAAGATTTGAAAAGGTTTGATTAATATAACGATAAGTAAGAAAAATGCTTAATACGGGCTAACGGACACGCCCACAATAACCATTTACTGATTTAACTCTTCAGCAGTAATTAGTGTATTAATTTAATGTAATAATTTTTAATCATTGAAACTGTTATCCGATTGGTACCTTATGTTGATTCATATAGCGGATAAAAATAACCTACCGCAATGTCTATAAATCTAGAAAATAATTTGTTCCAAGGCTAAGGCGTAAGTCGTAAGAACGCATGTTAATCTCCGAGTTGATTTTCACGTTTCAAAACTAGTTTTAAAAGCATGGTATTCCAATTATTTTATTTCTCCACGAACGGCATCAACAACAAGGAAGATCCGTTCTCTTGGTAGCTTTTACTTTTAAATAAACTTATGCTGGTATGTTGGCAACTTCTCCAGTATACTCAATGTCTCGAGATTTTGTATCTACATTAAAATGTAATAATAAACCTGTTTTGATAATAATGGGCTATAATGGAGGTTGGCTGTGCCTAACGCATTACAAATCGATGAACTCAGATAAAGATTATAATTATTTGAATATTTTCAACGTAAAAGTAGACCACTCTTTATATTATGCATGAGGTGTTGTTTAAATATTATGAATAATAAATGTACTCATTGATTTCCATACGAGAAATGGGTCATACAAAGATGATATAAATAGATACCAGTTAAAATCGCTTTTCAATCTATTGCTTTACTTGTTTTATGGAAATCAAAATAGAATGAGTTTTGATGATTTTCGTAAGCTATCAGATAGTGTACCTATGGACTAGTAAGTGAGTATAATTGGATTAGACTGATACCTACAACCACGTAGTAAATCTTATGATATTAAACAGTTTATTTCAATCCAAATGGTGTTCTATTACAAGAGTAATACAGTTGTATGGCATTCTATAACGAGGTGAAAATATATCAAATGTACCTATATGTCATTTTTGCTGTCCGATGACATCTTTTTTCTATTAAAACATTACATACGTCGCCACTGGGTACAACCTACACCATCACGTGATATGCACTCCGTCTCGTTCCAGAAGCACCGTATATATGAGACAAAACGCGTATCACGTGATCCGTTGCGACGTGTGGAAGTGTGATCAGTGGCGACGCGTGATATAATATTTTAGCTGAAAAAAAAATCATAGGACAGCAAAATGACATGAATATAGATTTTTTACTCAAAATATGCTCAGTAATCAATCACTCGTTAAACTCGGAAACACTTTGTTTTGTTCTCAACATTTGGCCTCATTCCTCTCAAAAGTCCACAATAAATAACTAGTACCTAGGTACCTACTTGTATATATTTATTTATATATACGCCTAAAAAGGCTTTTAAATAGAAGTGATACATGATGCAGTGTACATAGGATAAAATATGTATTATACAGAAGATACTGACAATAAATAGATGTTATCCATTGTAAAGAATTTAAAAAATACACAATTGTTAAATTGTGATTACAAGTATAATGAGAAAATATTGAGAAATAATTTAAAAAAAACTAAATATGAAGCAATACCTATTAGTAAAACGTAAGAGTAACATAAAATAAAAAAAAATAAACTACAACAACGATACATATAAGACAAATCATTAAAACTAATTTACCAACGCTACTCTAATTTGTAGGATTCGACAAAGTGTTGGTATTGATTATGCTTAGTTCTATAAATGGAGTCAATAAATAAATCAATATCACCCCCATACTTGTTGCCCAGATCATGCATCCTATTGGTCAGTGAGTGGGTCTGATAGTTGGTAAAATTAAAGGGTAAATTTATTTACAAAAGAAATCAAATAAGTTCCATTTAAACCATTAATTTAAAATGTTGTACTTTTGAAAGCTTAATAGCAGAAAATATTAACTTGTATATTTTATGTGAGACAACGGTCTAGATATTACACGACAACAATAATAATAGAAAAAATCTGGACCGGCGGTCTCAGAAATTTTTTCAAATGACTAGATATTTTTTATCCGAGCGTTTAAAGTAGCCTGCCTATATATATGCATACCTATAAATGATTACTGTAATTATAGACGTACATATGTTCAACAGCATGGGCATGATTTTTTCAGTACGATCAATTGCTTTCACGTAGATTTTGCCAGTTAATTATATAGACGGGCCGAACAGTGAACATCAATCATTGTTTTCTACCAGTGGTATCTCGTGGTTTAATTGAAATCTTAAATAAATTGATAAATATTATTTTTACTACATGCAAATAGAAATACCGGTTTCAAAAATATTATTGTAAGGTACCTATATCTGCATTAACTACCTATTATTTAGCAAGATTGCTTAGTGGAATGTGTGTAAATTGAATGTAAAGAAAATTGCTGATTGAGAGTAGGTATTGCTGATTTATTAAAATCCTGTTAAAACGGGACAGTAGGCAGTTTCCTTATAAAATGTAGGAACTTTCCGAATATATCAGAATATGTGTTCATGCACCTGCGTTTGCCCTGTTATTATATAATGACGAAATATGAATATATTACGAATCTTATCAACCCGTATTCCGGCGTCGCGTTAAGGCCCCGTATTAAGCGTTCAAAGATGGTTTGAAAGGGAGATATGTAAATACGAATGTCAGAGGGAGCGCGCTAATATTAAATAGATAATAATTTGCTAAAATAATCGAGGGAATTTCATATAATTAACGTTTCGGCATAAAAAATGTAAAAATATTATTTCCAAAAATGTTTTTTTTTAAACTTAAAGAGTAAATGGGAAACTTGTTATAAATCGGTAGAAAGTAGGTATGCGGGGCTTAATACATTCGCTTTTTACTAAAATTTTAACACAAAACCTATGAATTCATTCGTTTAAGGCCTGCAATCCTGTTTTTGATAGGATTACGAACAATTTGAAGAGATTTTCAATAAATTAGCAATATTTCTTATCGGTACCTATTTTTTCCCCGCGTATTGTTTTATATTAAATTATAATGTCCCATCGCCAAGATTCTACTTTACACTAAAATATTACAGTAATTATTCAACAGAATATTTTTAGTTCGCCGCCAGTGGTAGTTATCATATCCACTCAGTTGTTTTCGAATTTGCCATGTAGAAAATTGAATAAATTAATAATCATTTTTAAGCACGTGACTTAGAGGCAAAACCAATAAACACAATATAAAACTACCTTACAATGAAAGGCTTGTCTGACGTTGGTAAAAAAAATGTTCACCTTTTCCTCATAGGTAAAAAAATAAATCAAATTATTATGAAAACGATAAATCATAATATGCAAATGATGTTCTACTAGAATATTGGTTTTAAGAAGCAGTTCTCTCTACTTGTTTTACAGTTAGTAATGATATTCTTTAGTGTCTGCAGTTACAAATTACAAATTAGAATCAAGTAGGTAGGTACCTACTGGCTTCAGACAATGATGTGGGTGTAAGTAATTAATAAAGAATATGTCTAAAATATTCGATGCATTTTTTGTTAAATGTTTAAGTACCGCCTACGGATAGTACCCACCCACTCGTCCAAAGCTTCGGTCCATTGAAAAAAACGACACAAAAAAATAATAGACGGTGTAAAAAGAATGCAAGCCTGGACGTTCTGAAATCAATGAGGTCATACATGATCCTTTGAGAGTTTGAAGATGTTAAAAATAATAATATTTTGGATGATTTGTATAGCGCCATTTTTATGAAATAACACCCCAAAGACGCTGTACAAATATGTATTTTTTTTCAATGATCTTTCTTATTAATAACTACTTGCAGCGTGTTTTATATTATTACATATTTTTTTAAGTGAATATCGCACAGGAGTCCCAACTGCTAGTGAGACTAATGAATCACAAATCAGGGTATGTTCTGAGGCTGGATGTAGTGGTGAAAGGAAGGAGATGGGATGATTAGGAAGGGGGAGTACATTGCTATTCAGATCTGTTAACCTAACATGGCTAAAGCCATTCCAAGTAACGTTTCAATTCAGAATCGTGGTCTTACACCGTGGTAATATTAAGTGTGTCTTCCTCTCAGTTATTTATTTGATTTTTATTTTACTTTAAGCATGTCCCCAGAACATTACAGTCTAATAAATTATTTTGTACAGTGACAGAAATCAATAAATTCTTTGCTTACAAACCTTATTTTTAAACTGAGTCTGAGATTGACCGTAGGATGAGTGATTTTGTTAAAAATATCGCAAAGTTTCTTTTTGTATAGTTTTCGTCATGCGATATATGAATCGGATAAAAAATGCATCTACGAGGTATTTTAGGTAGATGCACGTGCACCTCCCACGTGTACAAAATTGCAATAAATTACGAAAATCTTTTTTGAGAATGCATTTTTTCTGTTAAGCAAAACAAGGTATGAGAATTAAGCAAGATCCATATATATATATTGAGCCAAGTATATTTTACTCACAAGTTAAACATTTTGGAATAGGTAGCTAATAAGCTAGGTTCGTACGTACTAAAATTATTCAAAAAATTAATATTTTTTTTGAGTTAGAAGTTATTTTTTGCCTTTGAATCTGTGAAACCTCAATTTATATAATAACATAACGATCTTACAAATAATTTTAGATTATTATAACCATCCTAAAATACTGCCAAAAACCAATTACGTAGTCCTCCGGTAAATTATAAAAAAATATAAAAAAACATAAATGTTTAATGAAGACTTATTAATCATTACAAAACAGGCACGACAGATGCTAAAGTGAAATAAATATGAGTTATGGACCATATTAGAAACATAAAAATTATATTATTGTTCCCTGCAGGTAAGCTGAAATATAATAAATGATTCGGTATGTTTTATTCTTAGATTACATTATTACATGTTAACAATTAGGCTCTGATTGCCGCAAGCTCTCTTTGGATTGGTATTAGGTATACATAGTATGTATTGTGGAACCATTCGTATGTTGTTAAATTCAAACAATAGGTTTTCGTGAGACGATCCCGTAATTATTTCAAGTCTGTAACCAATTTCGTGGGTACACTGTATCGACAGCGGCTGCCCAAAATTACAGGCACACCTTTTTAATTCCATGTATTTTTGAAGGTAAATTGATTGAGTTTGCTGAAATAACGGTTGGTCAGATTGGCATCTAGATTGAATAAAAATACCTCAACATTAAGAAATATAGCCTTCGTGACGTAACGGTCTACGTTTGCTGTACAGATTCGAACAATAATAATTATTTAATTTATCATAGGTATGCATACTAAAAATTGAGTTTGAGATCTCCTAAGCTTGCAACCTCCAGGGCAGGTATAAATGTCTAAAAATTTTAATTGTAAAACTGCTTCAGCATGTATATATTCTTTGGAGGGCAGAATGTTTGTGTCAAAACCGGTCGGGAAGCTCGTATGAAAAGTTGATTGTGGGAAATTTTTTAACGTTTTACTTAGGCATATTCAAGCACAAAGTTACTAATCCTAATTAATTGTTTGCCTAAAACAGAAAAATTGTTAATTAATCCACAATTCCCACATTTTTGAAAAAATGCACGAATAGCACTGATCACGTTTTTTTGTAAATGACAGTTGAATGCGTTTCGAATACAAAAGTATGTTTCACAAAACAAATGGTGGGCACTTTAGCATGATTCAATTCAAAACGAACTAATTGTTTCAGAGTCATTGTTCCCGCTGATGTAATAATGCCTAGGCATTCCTCTCACAGTGTGAAACTAGCCGCCATCTAGCGAGATTAAATCAAATCAGGAAGGACACAAAGACTAATGCCCCGTGTTTACAACAGTATTAAAAACCCTAGATTGCATCGGGCGCGTTCGTTCAAATATTCCAGGCGAGGGCACTTTGCAAGCAACGGGGACAGCGTAACAAGAAATATTTCTTAATGCTTAAAAATCTTTAACTTGTTGATTTATTGAAAAATAAAAAAAATCTTTTTTAAAGATTTCATTGATAATCTATCCATTTATATAGAGAAGAGTGTCTCTGGCATGCAGGCGTGTGACGATCACCGGGTGGGCGGTGTGGATTTGATTTTTACACAAATCTACAGTTTTGTTCGGAGATTGATGAAATTTTGCACACTTGAATTTAAAAACAGGAGAAATATTACTGTCCACAGGAGATTTTTTTCAACCCCTTAACATTTTTAAAATTTCTCCCTACATTTAATAATAATACTTGGATGATTTGCATAGCGCCGTTTTTGTGCAAAATCATCTCAGGGGCGCTGCACAAATATATAACACATTTCTACAATGATCTATGTTATTACTCACTATATATGAGGATAATATACAGTACCATACTTACCTGGTAGATTACTTCAGATTAACACTTAATTAACATTAACTAATTATTTATCAGCGAAATTGTGACATAGGATTTAGGACATGATTGGAAAATTGGATATAATTGGACAGTCTGGTATTATTTAATAATATATATTTATGTTCTTTAATGAGCGTGTTTAGGAAAGGAAAACCAAATTTTATGCTGGGCTTTTCTAGAAGGAAGCGAAAGAGATAATTTCCTAAAGCCACAGCCAGTACCAATCGGACAGCCTTGCGGTGAGGTCGCGCCAATAGATGTGATACGGGCAACTGCTCCAGTCGACATGTTTCACGGGAGACGCTGATGGCGGACATAGCTAGTTATATTTAATCGCTGGTCATCATGTCAATCTCTCACTTATTTACAATTCTTTCCTAAGAGTTGTATGGCGCCCATTTCGGTGAATTAGGTCAGATATTTATGTTATACACAATGTCACACTTTTAACTATAAATGCTTCTTTAAAATTCCTTCCGTGCGATCAATTCTTCGAATTGTCGCACACACCTTGAGTTCATGCTAATCTTGTTATTTGAGAGTCTCTAGCCCTATTTGTTATGAATAAATATAAAATTAATAATCGTACCTATCTCTTTTATTCAATAACAAAGCAATCCTCATTGTCTTTTACTAATCATGTTACAATGGCCCTAGAGTGGTTGAATTTGTACGTGAGATTATTGCATTACACTGGCGACCAATCGAGTCTAAATTATTATTAGCCCAATTGTCGCAGTTACAATGGTTTTGATAAAAAATCATCTTGTTAAACGTGATTTGTCCCTCAGTATAAGACAGATTTCGAATAATGTAAATCCAATAAGAAATGTGTGATTAGAATGTATTATAGGCAATACAAAAATGCTACTCTCAAAAATGGTATATTTAATTTAAGGCTGGCCGCATACATACGTTTTCCGTATTCGATTTCCGAATTCGTTTTCCGTATTCGGAATTCCGTGAGACTAGCGCAAACGTTCGTTTTTCTTCATTCGGAATGTATAAACGTCAGTACCAGTGTTGCCAACAAGGGCGATATATCGCCATTTAGGCTACTCAGAGCGAGAATCGGCGCCGAAAAAATCTAAAAGGCGACTGGTCGCCAATTAAGCTACTTCAAAAACATCAATTTTAAACATGTCCCGAAATTCTCTAGCCACCCCCCATGAAATGAAATTTTCTAGCCAGCCCCCCCCCCCACGAAATTTTTATTTTCACGTAAAAACATCAATTTTAAACATGTCCCCCACCTAACAGCAAATTCGGCTACTTTACGCTACCTTATGTATGAGAAACGGCGATATTAGGTCAAGATCCGTTGGCAACACTGAATTACGAACGGAAATTTCCGTACGTTTGCGTCGGCACAAACAAACTGTATGCAATAGCTGCGTTCCACATGACGTCATTAGGTTTTTTCCATTCGGTTTCTCCGAACGCGCCGGCTCGCATTCGGAACGTGCGTAAGGAATTTGTTCCGTTCGGAACTAAAACGAACGTGTGCGGCAGTTAATGTATTTTCTACTGATTCCGTGCATTCGGATGTCCGAATAGGGAAAACGAATTCGGAAATCGAATACGGAAAACGTATGTATGCGGCCAGCCTAAGGGTAGGACAGCTTGATCTCGAAAAACTTTTTTTAAAGACCGTGCAACGCCGGGGATTTCAGCTGGTACATTATATAAAAATATAATACCCGCTGAGTTTAAGATACCCATATTATCGCTTTTTTTCTAAAATGTTAATGCTCAATATGCTCAGGGAGCGGATAGTTAATTTATTTGCCACTGAATTGGCTCCATCATCCCAGTTTAAATTAATTCATATTTGTTCTTTCCATAACATTTAAATTTAATAAAATTAATGAACACAAAAAAGGGTAAGTACCGATTAATAATATTATAAAATAAACTGCAATTTTGCTACTAAAATTCCGATAAATTAAAGTGATTGGAATGTTTTTAATATTTTTCATCTGCATTCAAAATTTTATCTGCTTTAAGCTTAAACATCGAATGTAAATGTTGTCCATAATTGTTTGCTTATAATATGATAGAGCCTACGAAGTTGTATACGTACAGCGCCATTTATGTAGGTTATTTTTCACAAAACAGGAGCTGTACAAATTATCCAATTATTATTAATTAAGTCATACGATCTTGTCCAATCTGAAATATGATAGTTTCATAGGTCAAAACGTCTGCAAATGCACAACAAAATTTATTGATAGTTTGTATGTACATGGAGACAAATGAGTATTGAAAATCTCTTTAATTTCTGAAAAACTTTTAGTAAATTCGTAGTATATGGAAAACGTGTTCATGCACCTGCAATTGCCTCGATAATATATAATGACAAAATGCGAAAATATTGGGATTATCGGGAACACGTGTTACGATATTGTATAATATATTAATAATTTACTTATACCAGGAAACCTATTAACTCATTCGTTAAGTTCTCAAATCTAGAGCTCTTTCAATTTGAAGAGATTTTTAATAAATAAGCATTTTGCTTTTTTAAATCAGGAAAAAAATCTGACCGTATTTTCCCGATGAAATTATTACCCTTTGAATAACACTCTATCTAATACATTTTGCTCTTAACATTTAAGTCATAAACAGAATAACATTATCTCAGACCCAAAAGTCAGATTTAAAGCCCGGCTTAGCAGAGATACATTCGTGTATTTGTGTTAGGGCTTATTTGTATTCGCGCGGCTCGTCCGTAGATCTATCGAAGCTTTTATTGGCCGGAGTGTTGATGCGGACGCGGGGCTTGCGACGAAAGCTCCGGCGGCGCGGTAATCCGTCCACTCGCGGCGCGACGCGAATGCGGGCACAAATCACGCCGTACGACCGCTGAATACGAATGCCCGAGCAGGCGGGAGGGAAAGGCGCGCGGCAGGCGCCCGTGGTGCGGACGCACCATGAGGAAATTGTTTTTTTACTGACGGATATTGGCTTATTTACTGTTACGCCTGCAATATGTAGAAATTCGATTTAGATCAGTGAAATCAAAAACTAACATTGAATATTCCGCATTATTATAATTTGCTGCATTTACTTACATATTTAACTACTACATTATTGTTGTATTCTTATGGGTAATTGGAATACCATTATGGTATAATGTAATATTATTTTATAACAGGTGAGTGATAGTAATAGGTTATGATGCAAAGACAATCAAATGGAACTGATATATAGGTACAGTAAGTTTAACAATAATATCTAATCCAAAAAATTATTTATTGTTATTAAGTTTAATTTGTAGAAATCCATTTTAATTTTAATTTTTTATATATTCAATAATATTGTTATTGGGTTTATAAAAACAGTTTATTTTTAAACAAGTTCTGCTGTGTAATTATTATTACGCGTGACAGCTGTTTCGCCCTCTGAAGGCATTATCAAACTGTGGGTAGCCCACTTACAGACGATACATTTATATTATTTGTAGATAGGTGTTTTAATTTTAAAAAGTTTAAAAATAAACTGTTTTTATAAACCCAATAACAATATTATTGAATACATAAAAAATAAAAACCAAAAAATTATATTTATCAATGTTTTTCAATCTCCGTGTAATCAAACCAGGAAGACGTGGTATGAATGAGTTGGTGACCGGATAACCAATAAATATCTTTATACCAATTACACAATCAAAAATCTCTTTTAAATGATTCGAGTGTACCTACCTGCTTGAAAACACTACGGCAGGAGATATTTAAAAATAGTAACTCCCAGGAATAGAGTAGATATCTCATTTTACAGATATTAATAAAAATTAAGCAGTTGTTTAATGTACAATATTGTATTTTAAACAAATCTTAGAAAACTTAACAGTCAGTTTGATTGTGAGGTCTGAAGTCTTAACTTCGTATTATTATTTTGAACACATAATAATTAATATAACTAATCAACTAACCATCACGCTGTTTCCCCGCAGGGGTCGGCAGAGAGGACGCACTGCCAAAAAACTCGGTCTTGGCACACATTCCTTTCTTCAATCACATTCATACGTCGTCTGTATACTTAATATTATGACACTATCATAACACTTAACTTAATATTATATTACTTAACTTAATATTATGCTTCTTTACTTGATATTAAAAGATGTAGATATTTTAGTGTGATATTAAAAGCTATATATTTTTACGGTTTATTTAATATCTACAGGTTTAGATAAATAAAATAAAAAATTATAACCTTAACCAAAAATGCTAGGATAAACGTGTCAGAATTTACATCTTATTGACATGAGTGCTATTTTGGAGCAACGAAACAATAAAAACACTGCCACTGATAATGCTATCATATCCTTTTCTGGCTAATAATAGCGAAGGAAAACGATTATACGGCAATATATTAAATTGAAACAGATAATAAAATTGTCCCTAGCGTAAGTGTGCGTTTAGGCAGTATTTAAAAACCTGCTGAATTGAAAGGGTTCATACACCATTAATGCTTAAGTTCTTGTCACCCATCTGAATAATGGCATTAATGGAACCATTTCAACACTCAGAGGAATTTTATGTCACTTACCCAATTAATTTAATTTATTGAAAGCAAATAGTCGTACACGTAAATCATTACCTACATATTTAAAATGTAAAGTTAATAACTATTATTTTAAATAAAAAAATTTAAATGCGAGTAGGTACATTTGATTAACTTACTAATTATATCTACCAAAATACGAGTGCACTTGATCATTTACTATATGTACCTACCAAAATACGAATACATTTGATCAACATTCTATATATCTACCAAAATCAAGCGGTTTTCATTGAATGTAAACATTATGATACCCCATATACCCAAATTTAATTTTATCCACATGAATACATTATCTCGAAAATAATATTCGTTCAGAATTGCAACCAATAAAATCACCATCCCAACGTTATTTATTCACTCTATTGATTTCAAAAACACTATAAAAATAACACTTGATTAAACGACTGCATCAGTGTAAATATACCGCAGGCGATTTTTTATGTATCTTGAAACCTTACAAGAAGTTTAATATTATCCTACTGGAGTTTTTTATTTTTAATTTTTTCCATTTTGCATGCAATAGAAAGCTTAATAGCTTGTTATTTTTATCATAAACATGTAAACGTACTACTTTATGATAGTAAATTTGAAAAATTATGTTGGAAACAAGAAGTTTTGAAGAAATTATGTTGAAGAATTAAAGATAATTGTTTTTGTGTTTTAGTTTTGGTAAATTATTATAGTGTGGTTAGTTTTAATTTAAAGTTACCAACGTTTACTAATGCTTAACTTTTAGAGTGCTTCTATCAATCATCGTATAAATAAAATATTGCTGTCTGATATAATCGTTTAGCTGTAATTAATGGGGGTTCAGATAAACGGGGAGTTGGAGCTTCGAATCCATTTCAGCACTAAGACGATTAAAAGCCGTCAAGATGTTTTGCTTTGGTCAAAGAAACGATTGAAATTTGGCGATAAAATTCAATACTATAAATCCAAATCAAAATGTTTATTAATAAATATCGAAAAAACCAAATAACTAGTAGGATGATGGAACGCCACACATAATTGTTTTGGAAACACAGAGTGTTATATATTCTCAGTATCGTCCTAGTGAAAGGACTACCATTCAGAATCGAAACTTTGAACAGATCTTAATAGTCAAATACTAACCTATATTCCTCTACTCCATCTCCTTCCCTTCACGCCTCTTTTCAGCCTCTCAACATACATTTTTCATAAAATAAAATATAATACTTTTTGTTTTAAAACCACGATTTTTTAATAATTTTTAGAACCGACCGGTTTCGCTTTACTCAAGCATCTTCAGGGTTCAAATTATTACTCCAGGGTAAAAATTAGTACCCTGAAGATACTTGAGTAAAGCGAAACCGGTCGGTTCTAAAAATTATTAAAAACTCGTGGTTTTAAAAGAAAAAAGTATTTTATTTTATTTTATTAAATATGTCAAACCACAAAGTGATTGCTTTATACAATAATATACATTTTTCAATTAAGGATACCGTATTCTAACTGGCCCCAGACAGTTCTCTTTTGAAGTATTGATAATACTGTTAAATTTTGTTGTTTTTTGACTTGTAGCAATCACTTTGTGTGCTTACATAATTATAATTTAACTAAATAAGTTTTTTTGAAGACAACCTAATTGAGTATATAACTTAATATTTAAACCAACCGTATGTCTTTATGTAACCCTGAGAAAGGTTCAGGCAGAACCAAAAGCGGTTGGTTTATATAGTATGTTATTTACTCAATAAAGTGATGTTGATTCATATTATAATTTTATTATTTTGCAATAGTCCAACTCAAGGAATAGAACCACATGATTGTTCCATGTCTTTCTAGGGCCATTAAATTTTTTTATTTCATCAACCTGTTCATAACATCACATTTTTTAACACTGATTTCTCTATTTGAAACACATGACGAAAAATCAATTATTCAAAGATTATTTGCATAACAGAAAGAATTCTGCGAGGAATAAATCACCTTACGTAATAATCTTTCTCACACAGTTATTTTCCGTCTTTATCTCGGCTTACAGCATCAGGTAAGGCGTACAAAAAATCAAAAAATATCCAAGAGGAAATATGAAACGAGCGAGATTCAACAGACCGCAAGAAACAGTGGAACGAAGAGAAATTGTATTAGCAATTGTAATTCCAAAGGAAAAAGAAATACATAACAACTTTACCAAGGAAATCTGAATATTATATCAGTAGGAATTTACATCAGGGCCTTACCAAACAGGTCTGAGATGATTTTTTTGATCTAACAACGTACTTTCATTTATAAATAAAGTATTTGCATACAACTCACTAATGATGTTGGGTAAAATAAAATTATGGTTTGTCATTAATATGATCACTCGAAAATACTGCACACTTAAAAAATACAATACTAATTGATTCAAAAGAGCTTATTTATAAAATAATTAATATCATTTTTAGAAAATTTGAAACCATATTTTAAATTATTTTGAAATCCGACACCTTACCATAAGTACCTACATAGTTATATTCTAATAATGAAGTACTGGAGTATTGTGCAAATTTGGGTGTTTTGTTTTATTTTTTTTTCCACCACGTTGCAGTTCAAAACATTCGTAAATACATTAAAAAAACCTTCAACCAAATTTTATTATATATATTCATGTAAAAACCAATTGGTGTAAAAAACAATTGGTGTAAAAAAACGATTACAAAGATAACTTCATTATGGTTGAGGTTATTTTCCAGCTTTTACAGTTAATAAAAATTGCGCGCTAAATGTAAGCCAAGGTCAAATTTATGCATTTAGTCACTGAAATTTGAAAGTTGCAGAAGCAAGCACATTGTGATTTTTTTACAATGCGTATGCAAAGTTGTACAAAATATTTTAACAAAAAGGCAAAAGCTACCTGTGCAATATTGTCCCACAAAACAATACCCTCATAAAACCAAAACACAGAACTCACCTGAAAACTTTCACTTGTATGTCCCTCGTCCTGTTATTGTTCCGCTGCGTCACTTTCTATTTTATTTTCCTACTCGAAATTAAAAATAGCAATCACAAAACCGTTTCCGAAAAAAAAACTATTCAGCCTTTAGCATGCCATAAATAATAATTATTATTGTCTATTACTTGCAATCCGACACATTGTTCTTATTGTCACTTATAGTCCTCTTCCACATTTAGGCACGTATAAAAATGTTTAAAGATCATCTACACCTTTTTCTTCGGGTCATTTTAAAATGTTTTAGGTTATATTTGGTATGCTTTTGGTTATCATTTGAAAGTTCTAATCACCTTTGTGGATTTTGCATTTGAAACCTGAAATTAAATATTAAAATATTTTTTAAAATTACTATTAGAGATTAGAATGTCATATTTCAAGGGTTATGTTAGAGATGAATTTATTGCTGCTATTTAAAAAAAGTGAGGTAGTCGATAGCCTGGTGGGTAGGATACTCGATACACTAGTTTGTATCGAGTTCAGATCCCACAGCGAGTCTGAATTACTTCATTTTCTACGCAATTAGAGAAATAGCTTGCGTGTTTTTTTACTAAATTATTAAGGAAAGCGTAGTGAAAATATTAAAATAATTCGTCATACAAGCAGGTGTATTTTGGAGAAATTACCGAAAATTAATTATGTTTATTTATAAAATTGTACCGTTTTACAAATGACATTGCGTGACTGAAGGCGGTGTTGTCACCGCGAGAATAAAGCAAGAGGGGGTAGCAAGGAAATAAATAATCCTAGCGGATGGGTTTACCTTGATAGAGGAAATGTTCACCGGGTGTCGCTAATAGACATCTCTTAACGAGGCACCGGTTGCGTTTTGTTTACCTTCTAAACGCGACATAGCAATGACTTGATGCGGAATCACAAACACACAGGGACTAACTACACTGCCACACTTTCTACAGAGTAATATGTTTACTTTATACAGGGTATTTGATTAACCAGATTAGAGATTTTAATCTCTCTAGATTTTTGCAAAAATTCTTGTGTGATGTAATCACCTCTGTGAAGATTTGGTGCGGTGATTCATTCCTCGCAGAGATCAGATATACAAATAGTAGTTTTGTTGCTTGCTTTGTGTTTTTTAAGTTCTGTTATTCGTTGAATGAATGCGATAGTATTCACTCACAGGCCGTAGATCATGTTGTAATTGCACGTTTGGAGCACTGTCAAACTGTTTGTAATCTCACGCTGCAGATTTTGGTATGTTTTAGTCCGGTGTTATTGGGATTTTCGTTATTGAATTTCCAGTTTTTAATTAAATGTTTGAATCACTTTGGTTTATTGTATTATTAAAAAATTGATCTACTTTTATGAATAGGGTACAAAATAAAATCAATAACTATGTTAATTACATCTATAACCCTGTTTTAATTATGAATAGATTAATGGATTTGTACTCCGTCTCCTCTATTTTTCCATTTTTCCTCGAGCTACACTACTTTGTACTCTAAATTCATCTAAATACCATCTGCACTAATCAGTGGTTCAGGATTGGTTTATGTTTATTTTTATGGAGGTTCGACTATTTGCTCTCCGGAATCTCGCGATTATATTCTTTCAGGATAATTTACAAGGCGTCGAGACATGTGTTTTTCGCTATTGTTTCGAACGCGTCGTAGATTCAGTTTTCGCGCAAAATAAATACAAATATTTTGGTGAATAAAAACAGAAAAAGCCACTGCGACGAAAGCACTACCGACGAGACAGGTATTCTTGCGGAGCGGATCACAATAGAATAAGCGGAACGAAAAATTAAAAATAAAACAAAAAGGTATTTCGATAGTCGCGTATCTCGATTAGACAGGTCTTGTTGCGGCGTCCACAGTTCACATCGCGGGTAGGCGTCGTGGCGCTGGTCGACGGAGCGGTACTGAGAGACGCCAGGCTGTGTGTGGCGGATGCTGTGTCCTCCTCTCTCCTCTCCTCTCCTCTCTTCCCTTCCCTCCACTCCCTCTCCCTCCACCCCCACCCCTCTCGTCGTGGAAATGATGAAAACGAAGCGCCGGAAAAGTTGAAGCGGTGCCCGGTGGGGAGGGTAAAGGTGGGGGCGAGCGTGACGGACACACAGTAATTGAACAAGATTAATATTCAAAAATAACATTTCATTTCATTTGGACGTGGACCTACCCGTGAACAATAATGAAAACTGACTCCCTGGACTCACTAACATACAGAGAAAAAATATAATTGTTGCCATATTATGATAAACAAAGCCAACAAAACAAAACTCGTATATTCATAACATATATCCACACAAGTAGCATTTTAAAAGACAACTAAGTAGGTCATTAGGCGTACCAAAAAACAATTTTTGTAAAATATCTTTTCAAGGGTGTTTTACCAAGCTGGAATATAACTTAATGTCTACTATTCCATTCAATTTAGCTTACCAATGTACATTTATGTTAAAAAACTTGAATGCATAAGTAAATGTTTTATTTACGGATGTTACTGGTTGAAAAATGGTATAGACTTGCTGGAAAATAAAGTATTCAATTTTCTGATGAATATTAATTAACATCTTAAAGGTTGAAAAAAATATGCATCGGAAAATATCTTGGTTTAAATATGATTTCAGAAGGCTTCATGATATAAGCTGGCTTTAATTCGTTATCATTAGGCATGTGGGCAAATTGAGAAGCAATAAAATGAAACCTTCTCCTTAAAACAGAACGGTATCGATGTGACGCGTCCCGCAGGGGATTACAGTATATAAATTATAGGGCGTTACCGAAGCCGAAACTAAAATGTGATTTGAGTCGCGTTGTGTCATTTGGAGAAAGAAATCGGCTCCTGGTATATCAAGTTTTTTTCTGGAATTGATTAACAGAGCGACATTTCGACTACGCTGCAATATGGTTATCATCGCCAGCTATTTATTTTGTTAGCTATGATTTCTTTTGATTTTAATAATAATTTTCAAAGTTGCTTAGTATATATTTTAATTATATTGGTTTGAAATTTAAACAATGTTTTTACCCATTTATCAATCCTTGAACATAGTGAAAATAATGCATCGCGTTACATCATTTTTTTGCAGTTTAATGGGGGGGATTTCAAAGGCTTGATATATCTCAACGAAAAAGACGCTGGGGGCTGAAAATAATTATTCAGTTTGCCAAAAAAAAAATCTATATATTTTTAACGGTGACCGGATAAATCATCAAAATGATAATTCATCACATCTTTAAAAAGTTATATAAAGTCATGGAAAGTGATGAAACAAAAACTTTATTAACTGGGTTAAGTAGTTTAGTTTAGGTTAGGTTAAAAAAAAATTTTTTTCATCGTTTTTAATGACTTTATATCACTTTTTAAAAGTGTGCTGAATAGTCAATGTGTTGACTTAGCATTTGTGAATTCTGAAAAAACATAAATTAATCAAAAAAATGGATTTGAACCCGTGACATTCAGTTGTAAATTAACATTAAAATTCGACGAATAGTTCAAATTCTGTGAAACGTCTGCCCTAAAACAGAGAAATTAAAAAACATTATTCGAATTTAGTAATCATCATGCCGTTTCACCGCAGAGGTAGGCAGAGAGAACAGGCCACCAAACATATCGGCTTTGGCACACTCTCCATTCATTGTACATCGTGTCATGAAAGCCTTTAAAAGTAAAAAATCTTTTAATCCTATGCATACGTTTTTGAAAGTACCTCTCAAAAATGCAATCTATGGATTTATGATAATACAAAAGAATTTTGATATCAATAAATCTAAATTAGTAAGAACAACAGAGCGACATGAATACAGCAAAGCCAAAGTTTGACCACTGCATTGTTTCCCGTAAGTTCGCTACGGCCAAAGTCGCCCGAGCCGAAACTCAACTTCCTCCAACAATTTAAACTTCCCTAAAACCCTTCCCTCGGAACGCTTGAGTATATTGCATTTAACTTGAGCGTCTTTAAAAAGTTTGCGACGGACGAGACAAAAAGGAATGAGGAGAGATACATACGAAAATCCCGAATCTAATAAAAAAGTTTTCACACAAAAAAGTTAACTGAAGAATAAAAGGTTGGTGGAGGCTCTCGGGATGGTGTACGATTTATCAAGTTGAATCGGTAACTGCTTCGATACTATTTAAATAATAGGTAAATTATGAATCGAAGTGAATTTCAACAACATCTTACACGTTGCCAGCCAATAAACGTCTTTAATTATTTCTTCACTAAGAGTACTAGGATAATTTTCTTTGCGAGCTTTTTATAAAATTCATAGCCACGAAACAAACAAAAAATTCATTTCAATGTATTAAAATTTGAAAAATTTTATGTAGAAGAAGATTTTATGAACAAAATGATATTTGGTAATAAGTTAACATTATTTGACAGTATTGAGTGTTTGATCAATTGATGCGTAATTTATCTGGATATCGTTTGATCGTACAGAATCGAAAATAGGCTAGAAATAGTTTTAGTAATAATTGGAAAAATTGTATTGTGATTTTTCACAAAAACGTGCTTTTTGTGAAAGATCGCCTCACGGGCACTGTACAAATTATACTTAATAGGCTTTATCTTATTTTATGTACAAAAAAGATACAGAAAAAATAAAATTGCTGAACAATTTATTTTCATAATATTATTTAGTTTATTAAAAAACTGTCCGTACTGTGAAAAGTTTCAGTTTTTTTTAATGGCAGTAGATAATTTGTGAGGCGGTTTTTGGGTACCGCCGCCCAGATAAAATCAACACCTCTGCTTGATGTGTGTTCAGGATGCGCCTGCCCACCAGCTGCGTGGCGTGCCAGATCGGGAGAGGTTGGTTTGGAGAGATCCTATGACCTCTCCAACTGGTATCTCCTGACCCATCGTCTTGCACCGTAACGCGAGGGATAAATCATACGTACCTAAGTCACTCCTGGACACACTGATCCCTAGATTCCTACCCATCCTTCACACATTCTCTTTCCTTAAAAAGACCCTCCACGCAGCATCCCCAAAATATTGATGGATTTTCGTATTATTATACAACCATTTTTAAAGACAAGATCTAAATACCCAGTTCAATAGTTTCGTTCCCCTTGAACAACATGACACCAATAGATTAGTTATTAGATATCTATTATAATTGTATTTAGCAACTTTAAATTGGTGCTAACACATAATATATGTTTGCAAATGAGACCAAGATCAACACATAAACGTATTTAAGTAATAACACCATTAAAGAATTTTAAAAATAAAACTTGTCGCATTTCATCCTATACTCCTACGAGCTCCCTTTCCACAAGTTTAAACCTACCCCTGTGGATGCACTGGGTAAGCAAGTAGATCGAATAGCAGTAGGGGATGAATGCCGGGTCGCGGTGCGGGGACACCCCGCCACGAGCAGCGGGCAGCTCTGGGGGAGGGGGCGTGGGGTGGAGCTACCCCAGGCCGCCCCTTCAGACTCCCCTGTGTTCTATTGTTACTTGGAACTGGGGACGGTTCGGTTCCATGGATTCTATGGCGGCGGTAAAATGTGTTATTTCGGAGCTTTCTTATTTGGATGACTATCGAGACACATTTGTGGAAGACTTTTTTTTTATCATATGGCATAAAAGTTTTTCAATCTAGGTACTACTTGGCCTAAAATACGATATCGTCGACATTCGTTTTCACAGCATCTTTTTCGTTTTTTTTTAATCACGGTTAGGATATTGGGGAACTACTGACATGTCATCGACTGAACGGTTTTTAAAACCTACAGATTTTTTAGAACAAAACATGTTGATGAAAAATAATTATTATCGTTTCGTAAAGGTGTATTAAAAATTCCATAGCATTTGTATGGCGCATATTTTTCTGTAATTTTCTCACAAGAAAACTTCATAAAATGTTAAAATCATTTAGTTATAATTATTGAAGAATAAAAAATGCAACATTTCATTCCGACGGCGTGATATCAAGTATCTATTAGAAAATATCTCACGATTGTCAATTATTCGACAGAAATTGATTTATTTTAATCAAATTGAATTACGGCACCCCTGTAGTCGCGTGTCATCATGTACTATATACAAGGGTGGCATACTGTGGACCGTGAATTCCTGGAACAAAAGTGTGTATACGCTCCTGTTCGGGAAACGGGTGCGTGTATTTGACAGTCCGGAGTCACATACATACATAGATTCAAATAATCGGTTAGTTGTTCGAGTGGCTCAAAGCATCGAGACCCACCCAGGCGTCGCGGATTAAATCCTCTGATTTCGGACTAATTGTGTAAGTGGTACAAACGCATTTATCTACCGTAAATGAATATAACTATTTTAATATAGTAATGCACAGTGTTTATTCGAAGCAGTTTGATTACGAACTTTTAGTAAAAACGTGTGTGTCAAAATAATAAAAGCCGTTATCAGCGCACACATCATTAAATAAAACCGTTTCAGTGCTGCACACATTGCCTTCAATTACGCCCGACCTCCGTTGAAAAGACCTGTGCGCGGCGAACAGATATTCATCGGTAATGTCCGTTTTCAACCACTTGTATTTTTATTTTGAAAATCGTTGGGGTTGGGAAATAAACTAAATTAACACTATTAGTAAGAAAACTACCAAAAATGTTTCTCAACCTAACAAAGAGAGGTACTTAAATCAAATATGTAGGTAGGAGAAACATTAGCGTTAGAATAAATAAAGATTTCGCAATGTTAACTTTTAACAAAAGCTTGCATTTCACTATGCATGTTAAAGCTATCACAGGTTGCAATAACTAATCTGTTCGTCTCCCTAGAAAGCTTCACCGTTAGGCGTTTTGCACGATGCCTTTTTTCGTCTACTTTCCAAATGGGTCGTCTTTTCATATGGATTTGGGTTAAAAAAAAAAGTATTCTTTTTTGGTACAAATTTTCGTATAATTGTAGATAATAAAAATTGGATAATTTGTATTGCGCCGTTTTTTGTGAAGAATCTCTTCAAGGGCTCTGTACAAATCTGACTTCTTAGGCTCCATTTAATTATTTAAGATGGCGGACACTATTTGACCTCGACTTTCAACTGTCATTATTTTATGTGACTATTTTATGTGGAAAAGTTGCACACATATTATGTTTTGACTAACTATCTAACCATCACGCCGTATCTCCGCAGAGGTATGCAGAAAGAACGGACCGCCAAACAACTCGGTTACACACTTCTTGCCTGGTTCACATTCGAACATCATCTCATACATCGGTACTTTTCTGTTATTCCGACTCTTGACATGGCTCGTCTTAAGTATCTGATTCACTTGATTGTACCACGTCTTTTTCGAGCGTCCCCTATTTCTTCCACCATTACGTTTAATATGTAAAAATTCTGATAAAAATACTATAGTAACGTAGCTATTTATTTTTCGCTGATTGTAAACGTAATTGTTATTTTCGGTATTATTTTATGTTTCGTTAACGGTAACGAAAAAGGCAAATGCAGGATGCTTTCATGGTTATGTTCAACGTCTTGCCACTTTTTGGACGTTCTAGTACCGTCACAAAATATAGGTCTCTTTTCGAACTATCTGAACGAAATCGTAGGTATGAAATGAATGACCGTGTAAAGCAAAGAATTTTCATTTCACCAAAAAAGCATCGTGTAAAACGCCCATTACTAGGTAGGAATGCTGTCTATTGTCTCTTCTATACAATTGATTTTACAAACATAAACGAGTACATTGAAAATATCAATCGGTCTCTACCTTCTGATTAAAGTACAACGCATCTATATAATTCCTCCCCTATCGTAAAGCGAGGGTGGAAAAAACAAATAAAAACACTCGTATAGTTATGTGTATATAATATATGTACCTATGTAGGTATGTGCTGCATGAAGGAATTCCTATTCAATTGTACCGGAGCTGCCTATGTTGGAATGTGCTTTTAAAATTGCATTTTTGTCGCCTGCAACCGATTTTCATTCAATTACATGAAATTGAATTTGTTAGAAGCGTTTATTTATGTTAGGACCTACAAACTGACTATGGGGGTAGCATTTTATGCATAATCTGTTTCGATATTAAACGGTTATTTAAGTTACAAAAATTTAAAAAAAACTAACCTATATACATAATCTGTATAATTAACTTAACCTATTTAACAGTATTTTTTCATCACTTTTCATAACTTTATATCACTTTTTAAAAGTTTGCTGATTTTGTTACTGTATTGATTTGTCAAGTTACCGTAGAAATATCTGTAGGTACCCACAATTAAAAGTCTCCACGGTAAAAATATTTTGGATGTGTGTAGTTATTCGATGCAGAATAAATCAATAATTAATTTTCGATAATGTTACCCCTGAAGATCATTTTCAGGGTCCTTATCACTTTATCATACAAAGCGTCGAAATGATATTATTTTGTCAATCGGTTTGATTTCCATTTTCCGATTGAGTCGTCAGGGTACAGGGGGTGTCCGAAGTGAGTGGCATATTGAGAAAAGCGAGTAAAATGTTAAATGAACACTTTTGATCGCAAATCTGCTGCGAACGCGTTATCTGATTGTTTGTGCATTGTTCCCAAGCAGGTTGGCATACATTAAAAAGAGATTTATGGGATTTTACTCGTCTGTGGCGTTTCTATTTTACACGTATACCTTTGCATAACAATTGGGTATGTTTTCGCTATGCATCCATGCAATTAAATAGATGACAAGGTAATATGTTCGAATAAATATAAATATAAGAATATGTTCGTACACGGTGTAGTGAGAAGTGTGTATTGCTAATTTATTAAAAATCTATTGTACAAATAAACTAGAAAAAAATGTTCGATGATGTATATAGGTACAATCAGGTAAAATACATAATTTTTTACCTGTGTATACTCTAATTTACTCACATTTCCGACGAGATACAACTAAAACGACCCTTGTCACTCCATTTATATATTAATGATCTTGTGAAACAAAAATTTAAAAAATATGTGTTTCGTTTGTTCGATGATTCACAAAACTGCGCTATACATATTAATCGTTTGCTGTACGTTCCTACCTGCTTATTATATTTGCTATTTAATTTTCTTTTCAAAAAAGACTTGCAATCCTTGATTTCATCACTTCCCAACCTTTTAATATATAGTAAATTTAAATAAATTAAATAACCACTGTCAAAAATGATCGCAGCGTTTCAAAACCAATGTTTTTTTTGTCAGAATAAACATATAATGAAAATGTCAAATTAAAAATATAAATATAAATGCAATAACTATCTATTTTATTAAAATTTTATATAAATGTATTTTATAATAATCACTATTGACTAACTAATCACCTCTAATTGTAATATTTTTTGTCTACAGTTTCTTATATTTCTATACTTGTTTGTCTATTCTTAATTTGTTAATTTTCATTATACATTTATCCTAAGAAAGAAACCATTGGTTTTGAAACGTTTTGATCTTTTTTGATTAAATAGTGGTGAATACAAATAATTCAGTTAAATCATGACTACCTTCAGGTGCACTGCAATGCGCATTGTATAGAGCTAGGTTTTAGAAGTATTAAACGCATTCCAAAATTGTCCATGAAAATTTGTTACTAAAACGTTGACATTGTAGATGCCTGTCAATTATTTGAAATATAATTTTCAATATTATATCTGGCTTTGAGATATTATATTATAATATTACAAAATATTAGCAAACTTCTAGGGGTTAAATAGTTGTTAATTTTATTCAAATTTAAATGACGCTACAAAACTATTTTGTAATTGTTGAAGAAGTATTATTTGGAACCTTCTGATTAAGAATAAGGATGGGTCGTTAAAAAGGAATTAAACAATTCTTCAAATTTCAAAGTTGATTTCCAAGTTCTGTTATTAATTCAGTGCTGTCAAGTAACTGGCCTATAATAATGTAATAACAGAACTTCACAGAACTCGCAAATTAACGGTGAAATTTGATGATTTGTTCAATTTCTATGAAACAAACCATCCTTAGTGCATGAACACCCTGTAGAGGACGTTCCGAAAGACTGGCCGGTTCTCCATACGGTCATAAATAAATCGTCGAGTCTTTTGCATAACTATCTGATTCTACCTCCATGGGCTTGCGTTTTTGTTTTTGTTTTATTTTTATTTTACGCGCTCCGTCGTGGAACGATTGTTTTAAATGTTGATTTTTCGTACTTACCCAATTTACGGAGAAACAAATATTCGTCATTATTGAACTTACCTGTAAACAAAAAAAATACAAATATTAGTAAATGAAAACAAATTTTCACAAGACATAACTAATGCAGCTTTTGGTAATTAATCTCAAAGCATTGCAATCTGAGTGAGAACATTAGAAGTAGGTAAATGTCGGCAATGTTGTCATAGATTCTATATTTTTGGTGTTCTACAATATACGCAGACATTAAACGTCTTGGAGGATTTCTAACAACTATGTTGCTTTATTGTCGAAACAAGAAAAACTCAATATTTAAGGATACCTTCTAAGGTCTGCTGCTTTTCCCACAATGCTCCTAATAGTTTCACAAAACCAACGATGTTACAGTATATATTATAGTTACGATACTTTTTTTGTTGTTGTTATGACAGTTCCTACTTAGCTAGATAAAAGGAAATTAACGCAAAGTCGTTCTAAAAATATATTGAATCAATTTTAAACTTTTTTCAGTTATTTAAAAATTTATATAACATTTTAAAATTGTTTCAATATATCATTAAAATGGAATTCCACCATGAATCATCAGTATCAATAATAAAATAAGTATTAAAAAGTAGTTCTTATACTGAGTGAGAACTGACGCTTAATTTTAATGATATCGTTAAAGTAACCGAAATCATTAATCTTTCTTCTGACCCCCGTGCAACAATAATTGCATAACCTCCTTCTAGGCATAGGCCCCAGTTACAACCCCCAACCCCAGGGCAGAGGCAGTGGACATCATTAGGCGTGTCCAATGGACACAAGCGTTATGTGAAGCGGTAGGAGGGGGTGGGGATGAGGGGTGGATTGTTGCGAAAGGGGATGAAATAATAATACTTAGCTAAGATAGACTTTCTTTATTGGCCACTCGCTAATGATCTCTTGGGGTAAGTTTGCAAGTTTACGGACATACCGCAAAGGGTGGGGATGTTGAAATAGAAATGTAAGTTGAAATAGTGTGAAATAAGTGAAGGATAGTTAAAGTAACAATTTACAATATGAATTAAATTATGTGTTGAGTTTCATTTACTGCACGGAGAAAATTTACTGGTATAAAATATTGCTAATTTAATAAATTGTGGTAAAATTATTTGTATTCCTGTTAAAAACGGGACTGTAGACCTTTATCGAATGAATTGACAGGTTTCCTTACAAGTATAAAGTTTCCTTAAAAACAAGAATATCTAATTGGGATGTCGGAACATGTGTTCATAAAAATTCAAACATTTTCGCATTTCGTCACTATATTTGTTAGGATAAATGCAGCTGTATAAACACGTGCTCCAATATATTCTAAATGTACTGAGAGTTAGTGTTAGGAAATGGTCTGCCATCACGTTTTTAACAGAATTTTAAAATATCACCAATATTCTTTTTTCTGATTGGGTTTAGCGTTTTAAACTTGAACATACCGGAAATTAATACCTAGGTATTTGTAAGAAGTTTTATAACAAAAATTGTATGAACAATTCAAGAACGTCTAATTGTGAAGCGGATATAAGAATTTTACAACGTTTTGTAATTAACCAAATATTGTCTCTATAAAATAAAATGCTAAATATTAGATATTATAACTTTTTTATTTTTCATTACTATATTAGCAAATAATTTTTAGCCAATTATGGAATATAATTCAAGAAATTGATTCATATTTTATTTTTTGACCCGAATAAGAACAAAACATTATAAATCTTACTAATAATTTTTAGACAATTTATTTTAAAAAAACTTGTAAAAAATAAGAAACATTTTTAGTAAGGGGGTATAAGTATTGGAAAGTGAAAATAGTTAATTAAAAAATAATAAAAGTAGCGTTGGTTTAATAAATTTCGAGGACAAAAGAAACTACAAAAATATTACTAAAAGCTTTCAGCATCTTGAATTATCGTTAGCCTTCTTCAGAAAACGATTAAATTAAGCGAACTATTCCAAAACTTTGCGCGCAAAAACAAACGCCAAGAAAAAAAAGCAAAAGAGAAATCTTGCGCAAAACAAAAAATATTAAACCTTTCCGAGCCGTAAAGTAAAAGACGGCCATACTTCTCCGAGGAGACAAAATCTAATTAGCAAATGGAGTAAATGCTGAAATTTTCAGTTTGTAAATTAGCATAGCAGTCACTGAGATTATCACTTTGTATCTACCTACATAACTTGGTTGCAGAACCTTTTTCGAATGTAGGTATTGATTTTAGCAGTGATCAGTACACTTCAGACATATTTTGCGAATTTCCAAATACAAACTTTTTCTTTTTTTTTTAATAAAAAGCTTAATTAGGAAAACATAGTAAAAACTACCTATAATAAAAGGTTAATGAAAATTTTTTCCTATTAAATTGTTTCTAAAGTTGTTAAAAAGGTGTTATTTTTCCCATCTTATACACAAGAATTGGTAATAATTGTAATATTGTTATGAAATTGCATCAAATTAAATTACTAACGACGGGTTGTTTCATAGAATTTGAATAATTCATAAAATTTCAACGTGAATTTTCAAGCTCTGTAAAGGATCTATTCAAGTTCTGTTATTATATCATTATTGCACAATTGTTTCAGACAACTGAAATGAAAACTCAACTAAAATAAAACCTTCACAGAACTTGAATTTTAGCTTTGAAATTTGATGTATTGTTCAATTTCTGTAAAACAACTCGTACTAAGAATAAAACTATTAAGACATTTTTGAAGTGTACTTTTTGTGGCAAAAAATATTTCAGGTGGGTCATATAAACTAGTGACTAGATAAGTAGGTAAATACTTAGCTCCGTAAATATTAGTAGGTACTTAATCAATAAAAAAATATGAATGGACCAATCTTTAGGGTAAGTAAGGGGTTGTTGTGATATTCAAAACTTTCAAAAACAGCAGAAACTTTGTTGCTGACAAAAAACAGCTTCATTAACGTAGCTTAAGTATGAGAATCTCTCCTTAAAATTAGAAAATAATTTCATCAGCCCGCGGTACTATATCAATAAGTGTCGGTTGAGTTTAAAAGTTTCCCCCGGAGCTGCGAGACGGTTCCCCCAGGGGTGAGGGGGAGATTTATACCTCCGTCAGTCCTCGGCGCGTCCTGTTACTAACTTCAGAGTTGCCCCAGACAGCTGATCGAGAGTAATTATAAATCCAACGGTTAATTTTTATATTTTATCTTTCTATCCTCTCATTCTACAAATATAGGTACTACGGGTTATGGCCCACGGTAACACAACGTAGTGAGAACATTCGTTAACAATATTTTATTCTTATACCTATGTAGTTACATAGGTGCCACCCCATTTTGATGACTAAAATAAGTTTTTTTAATTTGAATGCCTACAACAGTCCAACTGCTCCCTACTGTTTTTAATCCGCAACCTACGGATTGCAAGTCAAGAAAATTACTTAAATATAGCGTAGAGCCCTATTTTTAGAAATTCCAAAAATGAAAAACATTGAAAATTTAATGATTACAAGAAATTTTCTTTTCTGCTGTGACTGGTATTCTGACAAAAAACTGTTGTCAATTAACGAAATTATTGTTTTGCTATACATGTACCTACATATTTGAATTTCACTTTTATTTTTTATGAAATTTTGGAAGCGGAAATTTTCCCCACAAAAAAAACTCACATTCCTACATCCGATCAAGCTGAAACTCGACTGATAGACTCGTTGTCAATGACAATGCTTTCTATCAGCTTTTGGTGTCAATCACGTACATACACGCGGACATATACGCATTTATCTGAAATTTGAAGATATTACCGCAGTTTATATAAGAAATAAATATCGGTCCTATACGATTGACATCTCGTAAGGCACGGTTGACTCGGGTCCGTGGGAAGGAAAGTTGAATACTCAGAGAAACGATTTTTTTTTAATTTCAAAACAGGTAAATAAAAATAGTTTTTACGCGTTAATTTTTTTAAACGTTTAGATTTGGATTTAAGAATATTGTACTATTTACCACTATTTTAAAACAAAGTCACTCTAATAAATGCCATATAAGTATAATAGTATAAAAGGCACAACTTTTAATAAAATTTATATCCATTTACCTACATCATTATTGACTTTAACTTCGATACGTTATCAGTTTATCAGGTATCTGAGAGAGTATAGTTCCGCTCAATGAACAACGTATGTAAAGCCACTGGTAACTGGTAAAGTTCAGATAATCTTCCACCCACACGCCATGCTACGCTCCTGGTATTTCCAATGAACCGTTTTCAGTCGACTTCGGGGAACTTGATTTGCCATTTTCTTGGAATCCCCCCGATGCTTCTGTTACAATTTCCGCAGTTTATTTTCCGCAGTTTCTGGATTCAAAAATAATTATGTTAATGAAGTCAAAACAATATACGAAATCATCAATCATCAAACATACTAATTTTGGTTGTGTCTTATATTGTAACTCAGGTTCAATGAACTCGGGTTAGCTTTGAATTTTTTAGTGTTATTTCCAAATTGGGAGTAGGTAATTGTGTGAATAAATCTAACAAACGAAAAAATACCTACCTGTAGTACCTGTAATTTTTATTAACAGAAAATTATTTAATTTCTATAGGTATTTGAAATGTTATGTCAGATTTACTTTTTTTTGCCCTTTCTAGCTAACATGCAATAATTTTCAATTCTATAATTTTAACATCCCATGATTTTTTACGGGTCTGCGCTAGTGCTTAAATATATAATTTGTACTGAGCAAATATTTAACAATAATAAAAGAGCAAGCATTGATCAATGCATGAATGTGAATAAAGCAAGGAGCATGAGCCAAGACATTGTATAGCGCCGTTTTTGTGAAAAATCAACTCAAAGTATGAAAATTTTGTTTATTTTGGCACCCAGACACGCTCATAGCACGCTTCTATCGGTTCATCTCTTTAGTAAACAGTATCTAAATAAAACTACAAAAAGTTTCCTTACTCGTACTGTGGATTTAAATATTTAATTCTAGTTATTTTTTTAGATCTAGATATTTCAACTTTGTTAGTCTTCTTAGTGTTACTAATAATACAAAGTATGGTCTCAGAATTCAAAAGATACCTAAATTTGAACTAATTAACCAAAGTTTTAAGTGTAACACAGAAGCAGCGTTGATTTATCTTCTATGGTTCGAAATAGACCAAAGGCATCACAAAAACTTTAACTCGCCTCAACGGTAATGTGCTTTTGCCGACATAGGAATAACACGGTGCCTAGAAACGCTCCGAGAATTCCATGAATCCCATACCGCTTTTAACATCTTCAATTATTTTACCTACCTACTACATATTTGTAATTTGTGTTAAAAAAAATGAACATCTGTCTCGTAAGGGCGCATATTATTTTAATAAATTATCAATGAGGTATTTTAAAAGAAATAAATTCTTGAATGATGAAATAGTCTTCAGTAAAAATATACATAATTATGAAACCAGAAATGTCACTAGAATTAGATGGCCGTATGTGAGAAAAAAGAGACCCAGAATTGCTTAATATATAAAGGACTAAAAATGTTTGATGAAAGTCTGAAGAATTAATGAATTTTAAGAAACTTGTTATATTTACTGCAAAAATATAATTTTATAAATAATGAAATATTACCATGTACATATTAGTTTTTATATGTTAAATGTTATACTGAATGTAATTTACCAAGAGATAATATTTTTCTAGCTAATTAGAGGGCCCAAAATGATCTTTCCGTGAAATTTGCCAATAAAATTAAATAAAATCTCTCCCTTCGCCTTCGCTCTCTTATTTACCCCCTTTTATTAAAACCAAGCTGTACCCCCCCCCCCCCCACGTATTACTGTGGCTCAGTCTCTATGTGCAGATAAAGAAACAATAGCGTGTGAAAAAATCATGTTTTAAGGCGAAGCGTAATGCTAAATTACTATTTTGATTAATTACTAAAATTAGCTTTAGATAAATTGAAGGTTTTCCTATCGTTTCGCTTGAGTAGAATACAAATAAAGAATAAATTACTAAATAAAAAAAATATAAATGTAACTACTAAAAAAATATTTTTTTCATTAGAAATGTATGAACGCGTGAAGAAAACAACTTTTTAAAAATACACTATAATAGCTAAGATTATCTGTGACAGTTTCATTGATTAACTTTTTTGCTTTCTCATAAATTTTTTTACAAAATAAATAAAAACCAGTTTTGTGCATGAAATCGAACGTTTCTAGACTACGTTTGACAAGCAATTTTAATGCCTATTACCTACAATATAAGGCATACCAAGAATAAACATATTTTTCGCTTGTAGCTTCCTTTTAACAATCACAGCTTCACGGGTGACATCTGTAGGTAGGTATATAAAGAAAAACGCGTATTCGAATGTAACATTCTGTCAAAGAAATCGGTGAAGAACTTACGGAGATTTAAGATTTAGAACAAACGAACATATACAGTAATTAGATAATTAGCTAAGTACCTACCTACGTATATTGTAAGAAATTTTTCACATTTGTAACTGAATGCAGTTGTACCTATAGTTGAATTTCGGATTATTGTAATACAGAGCATCCTGCATACATTCATTGCACCGCATCCATTTCCGTAGGTAAATCTCTTAACGCCGCTCGAAAGCGTATTCCACTGAGCTGTCATTTAAAACAATACGAACCAAGCGAATTAAAAATACTAATCTCTCCGCCATTTTTTTTTATTCCCGCCAAGCAAGATTCGTTGTTCGATGTTCCTTTTTCAAAACTCCCTCCCGTATCGCGCACCGTTCTCAGAGTTTTTTCAAACTTTTTTTTGAATATTTTTTTTAGTAAACCAGCTGACTAGTTCTCATCACACCGCTGGGCTGCTATATCGCCGGTCTGCTCGCTCTCGCGGGGTTAATGGGAGTGAGATGCTCCGTCTCGCTCGTCCTTTATGTCCTGAAAAGTGTTTTCGATGGTTTGTTATGCTCGGCGTACAGTCAACGCGGACTGAAAGGTGATAATAATTGTAAAAATTTAAGGATTTCCTTTGATTTAACACTGTAAATAGTATAAATGACATGGCACCATCAATTGAACCAAATTCTTAAGTCATGCCATGTCAAAAATCACAATAACAGAAGAACAGGGTTAAATAATGTATGTACTGTTTCAGAAATTTCATTCAATTACACCATTCCTCTTGTCTATGTCTTTGCTATATTGTGCTAAAACATATGTTCTGCTGTGTGGTATCTATAATATCTCACTTTCAGAACTTACATGATTTTTTTGCATCATTGTAATTTTTAGCTTTTATTAAGTAGGAACTACTTAAAATACCTAGTGTCCGACATAATTCATAGGTTGCTTTAGAAAATACGTTTTTATGTGAATTCCGCATAAATATTGCAACTGCTCCTACTGTCCGGAACCAGGGGGACTATGGCATCCCTAATACGTTTATATTGTGAGGCTTGAAGGGAGTGGAAAGGAGAAGCAGATGGGGGAAGAGAAAGATTGAGAAATATCTAGATATTAAGTTCTGGTCACTAAAAACCATTTTATTGCGAATTAAAGCAACTTGTCAATTCTGAATATGTGAAAGATGGATTTTCACCAGGGTGACACTGACAATAATCACCACTCTGGAAGTGGAAAAATAAATGTGTTATTTTCTAATCTCCGCCGTTGGTTTTGCGTTCATTGCTTAAATAACTGAATACAAAATGCATCAATTATCGAATAATGCATTGATGTTTTATTAATTCGATTCTATGTACTAAAACCTTAACAACCAGTAATAAAAAATAAGCAACAAAGTAGAAAGAAAAATTTAAAAAAATGTATTGAAAAACAATATTTGCTAGCAGCGATTATCGAACCCGAGCTGCGAAGTGAAATTTCTTATCGGTTCGTTTGGCCCGGCTCGCCCTGAGCGTCGTTCCGCGCAGTAAATCAATACGAACCATCACAAACCTCCCGCGGGCGGCGCCGGGTCCCTCTCTCTCGCCTAAAGCACACGAAGAGCGAGGGGGATGCGAGGTTTGCCACCCCTGCCCCCTAGAACAGGGGTACTTTACCTTGTTGGATTAAATTATCGTTAATATTCAGTCAATCTTTTAACGATGTGAAAGAAATCTTTTTGATCATGGCGTTATGAAATTTATAAGTCACCTCATTTCCTTTCCGATATAAGAAGGTCGTGCCCTTGAAATAACACAGTTCCATCTGACTCGGCAATATTAAGCGATATTGAACTCTAAAATAGTACTCTATAGAGTTCAATATCACATGACTTTGCTGTGTCAGGAAGGACCTTATTATTCCAAAGGCACAAGCTTAATAACAGCCGGACAAAAATAGGACAAGCCGCCATATTGTTTTTTACAAAATTTTGTAACTGATACTTTTTTAAAAGCTTATAGTTCAAGAAAGAATATTCAGAATAGATTCAGAATTTATCTAAAACACGTGTTCTTTTCCTAATAAATATTATGACGGAACACGACAATATCAGTAATTGTATGAACAAGTATTGCGCCGTCCTCATAAAACATTCGCTTTTAACCGATACTTTGTTATGAAATCTGTCAATTCATTCGTTGAAAGCCTGCAGTCCCGTTTTTAACAGGAAAACGAATAATTTGACCAGATTTTTCAGATCAGTATGTTGTCTCCATGTACTCCAATTGGGGATGCCATAGTCTCACTGGCTCCAAAAGGTTGAGAACAATAAGGGTATTTATTAGCAATCTCTTGTGCGGTATTCACATAAAAAATAAATCATGAACATTCGAAATATAGTTCTATTTTATTTAGTCTGTGAATTTTCTTGATAAATGTTGTCGATCACTTCGCTAGGATCGCGCCCACTGCCATTGTACCTTGCCGCCTCGACACATCACAAGCGCCCGGATCATATTGGATGAAGATATGCAATTTCTGTTCGCAGCCATATTGATCGATGGACGTGGGACATGCTCGTGTCACTGCTCTACCTCCAACTCATACCCTTCTACTGCTGTCTACCATATTGATGGTGTACGTGATGCAAGCGAATTAGCTGCAGGTACAATGCAGTTAAATGCATTAAGATAACCACGATGATTGCTGTTCTTTTGGAAGCCTTTAAAGCAGAAAGGATCTATTTGATTGAATTCATTGATGTCGACGATATTTTCTAGAATATGGTAAGTGAAATATTGAGGTTTTGACCAGTTCTAAAATATTTTTTACTAGCAAATAAAGGCGGTTTATTAGTCACTTGCGGCAAACTAGTATAGAATAAGATTGATCAGCAATTAATGAACCTCCAACCTAACCTTACCAAAAATTGAGCCTTATTTATACATATGATGTTCAAATGATTTTTTATGTAATTTTTTCTTGCTAAGCACTCGATGCGAAATTTTATTCAAGGTACCTTTAAATACTAAGCTTTTGTTCTTATTTGTATGCCATTATTCTTTGGATTTCAGAAGAAATTAGGGCAATTGATATTTACTGTCCATCTTTGATTGTAGACAAGTTCTGCTGTGTAATTATTAGTGTCACTTTGACTTGTCTCTCTAAAACAATAGATATGTAGGTACATTTTATTTTTTTATTAAGTACAATACTTTATACTTATATATTATTTGATAATGTAGGCTTCACTGGGTGAAAGCAAAGTAAGTACTTAAGGGGATTTTGCAGCTATAAAAATCATCCAAATATTATTTATGATTAATTTGCGGAACGATAAAAATAAATGAATTTAACCAATTTCTGCTGAAGTGTGCGTCAAAACATAGTTGTGCGGTGTTCCATCCTCTCTGCCCACTCGTATGTGAACAAATCTTGAAGGTTAATTTAATTGTAATCAATAGAAACTTGCACGAATTTAATTTTATAATTATTTTTTAAATAGTTACGTTATCATTTTTGCTTGGAAAATTTTCCACCTAAACTGCGGTAAACGCCGCTGCGGTAAATAACGTACATAGTTATTATTTTTACTATTTGCTTAAACTGGACAGCGTGACACTGTGCACAAAAACAAAATTATTAATTGTTTGTCTCAGTCGTTAGCCAGAGAGTGCGTAGTAAAGGCAACTTGGATAAATGTGTACAGCAAATACTATAAATCAAGATTTGCGCTTTTATGCTTTGTTACCCCGACGGGTCAAAAAAACAAATCAAGTTCATGAACCATCTCACCAAAAAGCTCAATCCATCTTATTAAGGTTTGAACAGCGACATTTTTAACGATTGGCGCTTTTGATGTGGTGGCCGTGATTTCGTCATTTCTGTGGATGATTTATTATTTGTTGTCGTTTGGTCGGGTGTTACAGTCAAATCGCGAATCGTGACAAGCGCCAATGTAAAGGGAGGCTTTGGAAATAAATAAAACCGATGAAACGTACGGCTTATATATTTTTTTGAAACATTGTTCGCGTTTCGCGTAGTATCTACAAATGTGAAGAAGCGTTATTCGTTTAAGTATTTCGAATGTTTTAAGGTTAAAGGTGAGATTCGAGACGAGGAGTTAAAAATGAACTCACGTGACCTTTGCATTAATAGGATCGTTATTAAAAAAATGTTTGTCGAAGAATGGAACATTACATTTGAAGAATTAAACTGTAAATTGTTATGGGGAGGGAACTAATTTTGATTTACGATTTTGAATGCCATAAAATCCAATTCAACAATTCCTACATTTTTCAAACATGTCATTTTCTTAAGAGGTATACCTTATATTATTGGTAATAGGCATTAAAATCGCTTGACAAACGGAGTCTAGAAACATTCGATTTCAAGGACAAAACTGTTTTTTATTTATTTTGTAAATAATTTTATAAGAAAGCAAAAAAGTAAATAGTAATAATAATATTTGGATGATTTGTATAACGCCGTTTTTGTGCAAAATCACCTCAAGGGCGCCGTACAAATATATAATACATTTCTACAATGATCAATAATCAAGTGAAACTGTCAAAGATAATCTTAGTTATAATACAGTATTTTTTTTAAGTTCTTTCCTTTACGCGTTCATACATTTCAATTGAAAAAAAAAAATTAGTTGTTTTAGATTTATATTTTTTATTGAGTAATTTATTTTTTTATTTGTATTCTACTCAAGCGAAACGATAGGAAAACCTTCAATTTATATAAATTATATTTTTGGTATTCATAATGTTCATCAATTCATTATAAAGATTAATTAAAAATAATGATTTAGCACCAAGTTTCGCCTTAACTATCTAACCATCACGCCGTTTTCACGGGGGTAGGCAGAAGGACGGACCGACAAACAAATTGGTCTGGTCACACTCTCCTTGTTGCATTCTCATTCCTCGACTTCTACCATTCATATTCGCATCATATATTCTCCTTATACTCCGTTTCTCGTTTCATTCACTTTATATGCCCAAACCATATAAGCGTCCCTTTCTTAATCTTACTCTTACATCAGTCTTGAATTCTTTGCGAATCTCCACATTTCTCAAACAATCATACATGGTTTTACAGGGATCTAATTTCTACAGCATTCAGTCTGATTTCATCCTTCTTCTGCCAGTTTCATGCTTCACTGCCATGCATCAGGGTAGGTACCAGCTTACCGCATTCGTCCTCCATTAATGGAGTTTCCTTCATTTATCGTACTTCCTTTCATCAGCCTTTCCATCTCTGGTAATTTCCTTAGTATCTATCTTCACAAAATCATTGTTTATTATGCTTGATTGAAATCATAGTTATCAACATTAACGTAAGTTAGGTTGGTTATTTGAAAGAACAATTTTTGATATGTATTTATTGGATTGATTATGCTTTGATTGGTTACCCAATTACGGTGTATTAAGGTGTTCTTATATCATCAAATAGGCTACATACCATATTATCATGTAGACTACAATACTATATGAATAGTTTTTAAGGAATCCTGAATAGATTATCGAATTGTAACCAAGGCTTATGGGAAATGTAAATAACTTGGAGCTATAATATTATTATGCAATAATATTATTACGTATTTTGTTTGATTTTGTCTAGATATCCCCGTATTTATTTATCTCATGCGCCAGTGGTCAAATGTCTCGATTTACTGAGATACAAAAAGATGATTTCGTATTTAAACCTAAACAGAATTTGTAAACTTTTTGACTTCATTTTGTACAAAAATTATCCAGTCCTAAAATAACACAATAAAAATATAAATATTTAAAATAACTACTTTTGTCACTAATCTTCAAATAAATTTAATTAAAATAGCAACTCTAGAATCGTGTGACTTGCAATGTTTTAAATGTTGTGTCTTCTCTAATTTTAAACTTCCTAATGAAAATGTGCTTAACTGATCTGCTGTATAATTGTGTTTTCTGTATTCGTTTCTACCTACATAATTAGATAGAGCCTGGGATCTAAATAGCCACATTATTAACGCCCTTAAGGCGATTTTTCACACTCAACAAATGTATTATCCAGTCAATCCACTAACATCACAACAGTGAGAAGATAGTGATACTAGGGAACCGTAATCCATACCAAATGTGCTACACACTTTAAACGAAACCAAAAGGTCCTTGAATATCTAGTCAGATACGTTCTTATAATAAGCTGCCGGTAGGAAAGCTTGCTTTCATCTGCTCCCGCATTTTTTCACTTTGTTCCTTTTTTCAGCACAATCCATGAGTACAATATTCCCCGCTTGCTCGCACACATTCACAAATCACACACAGACATTCAACACACATGACACAGAAGCAAACACACGTGAAGATATTCGTCACAAGAATACGTCACTCCTGCACTTTGTAGACGTATGGGTGAGGAGGGATATGAGCTAGATGGGGTTTTCAATGCTTGAACGACCGGATTTATTAACTGCACGAAAATAATAATTCATATAGTTTGTAGTGACCTAATAACGTACCTTACAACAGATACATTTAACTTGCTGACGAAAAAATCTCGATGACAAGTTAACCAACAGGATCGGAATATAAATTGAATTTTTTACTTTCGAAGTTAAGCTGCTTTTATACTGCCGAGATTCATGAATTTCAAATTATGATTAGTTATTTCGTTGTGTGGTGTTTTTGCACGTCTTGGCGATGGGAAACTGTTGACCCATTGGGAGGAATGTATTTTTTGTTGTTAGTAATTAAAACCCGTGAACATGTTTTATTTCTATTGCGCATATTTTCTGTAATATCAAACATATACCTAAGTTACAATAACTAAAAAAATAATTAACTAACTATTATAAGTTACAAAAAGAACACAACTCATACGAATAATAATTAATAAAATCACACGTATAGGTTAGGTTAGGTTAGGTTAGGTAGGTACTCGTTCTCTTTTTAGTATTTCCTCAATAAAATTAACTTTTATATAAAAATAACATTTAAACTCAACTTAACCATCACGCCGTTTCTCTCCACGGTTAGGCAGAGAGGATGAGAATCCAATCAAATCGCTCCGTACACACACTCCTTGCTTCATTCACATTCAAGCATCACATACATACTTTTTTCCATGCGTCCATATTTGCAGAACCAACTGCAATTCCCTATCTTAACCCGCCCCACAACGCTGTTCAACTGGGTGACGACATAGCACCCCTGCCCTTACACTGTACAGAGAGGAGCCCTCTTGTGAGGTGTCACATAAAAAAATATTTGAAAAAAGAGGATGTATCCTACACTGAAATTTAATGTTAAGAAATCGTGTCTCGTGCAACGTCATGAGACACGTGCATAGCATGCGTTTTACACAAGTTCACATTGAAAGCTCATAACTTTGACACTTTTAAAGATATCGAAAACGAATTTCGCTACCGTTAACTATTTAAATTAAAATCTTAATGAAAATTTAAAAAAAAATTGTGTCACCTATTGGCGCAAATACATTTGCGAGCCGAAACGCGAGCTGAACCTCGAATTATGGAAAAGGAACGAAGCAGCAGCAAATGGCGCAAAACGCCGCTTGCGGTTGCTTCATTCCTTTCCCATAATTCGAGGCTCAACTCGAATTTCGGCACGCAAATGTGTACGCAGCATTAGCGCACGTTATCAAACAAACAAATTAATATTTATTTATAAATAGCAACATTTATTGTTTCTTTAACTAAATTTAATCAAGTTATTCCTTTGAAAGTGACTGACCATAGATCACCGACATCCTGTTTAAAATCATGGCGACCAAAGCGTTCATCATAATATATCGTCCTCTAACACATATCCAACTCACACACACTGATACCGTTCAACCAACCATATGTGTAGTGTGGATACTGTGTGTGTTGTTCGGTGTTTGTAGTATAGTCCCCCTTTCGGTTTGCTTCTCCCTTTTCCTTCCCACTGTCTTTTTTGCAGCATTTTTTGTCACACTTGCATCCGCCATCTTTTACCGCCTTGACTTAATAATAATAATAATAATACTTGGATGACTTGTATAGCGCCGTTTTTGTGCAAAAACACCTCAAGGGCGCTGTACAAACTTATAATACATTTGTACAGTGGTCTATGTTATTACTTAACTATTTATGGAGAAAATATACAGTTCAATACTTACCTGATAGGTCACTTGAGATTAACACTTAATTAACATTATCTAATTGTTTATTGGCGAAATTTAGATACAGGATTTAGGACTTAATTGAAAAATTGAATATAACTGGACTTTCTCTTAGGATTGGTATATTTAATTTAAGGATACGACAGCTTAAAAAGGTAAGTTTTTAATTTAGACCTGAATTCTGTTGGACTTGTTATGGATCTTAGTTCCGGAGGGAGTTTATTCCAAGCCTTCGGCCCAGATACTCCGAAAGCGCGATCACCAAACTTAGTATTTGGCTTGCGCATAGGTTCTATCAGTCTGCCTACAGCTGCTGATGTTGCTGATCTAAGCGTTGACTGCCTCAGACCAGTGTTTTCCGGGAAGCATAGTTCAGAGATGTAGGGTGGGGCCATTTCATTGATGGATTTAAACACCATCCAGCACAGTTTGTACTGGATTCTTTCAGGGCACTTGAGCCAGTGAAGGTTACGAAGGTGTTCTGAAATGTGCGAATATTTTGAAACCCCGGTTATGAGCCGTGCTGCTGCATTAAACACTGATTGAAGTTTGTCAATTTGATATTTTGGAAGGCTGGCATAAATGCCGTTGCAGTAATCGAGACGTGAGACTACGTAAGAGTTGATAAGTAGTTTTGTTGCTTCTGAAGGAAGGTTTCTTCGGACAGACTTGAGTTGTCTTAGGTGAAAAAAACCGGTGCTCACAGTCCTATTTATTTGACTTTTAAACGAAAAGTCTGAATCTAAATTGACACCGAGAAGTTTGACTGTTGTTTTTGGGATGATATCGCTGCCGGAAATAGTAATAGGTGAATTGTCTATGAAATGTTGACGTTTGTTTGTGGCTACCCAGAGAAACTCAGTCTTCTACAATGTATCACGTGTTTATGATGAACACTTCACCAAAAACTTTATGAATATTAAAACACATTTCACTTTTTTCACAAGACTTCTTTGCATTTTGCGTTGATTCAATGATTGAGCGGATTTTGTAGATAGGTACTCGAGAAGACACAATTATCGTTTGCAAGCGTTCAATGTCTAAAAACACACTGAAAGCTTTTAAAATGTTCAGTTTTACTTATGTTTACCTACGTAAATTCAGTATTTTCTAGTAAGCATTGAAAACTTTCACAAATATCCCAACAATAATAAACATAGCCGCTTGCATAAGGTTGCACTCAAGTATTGTTTTCTTTCAGTAAATTAGTTCTGTTAATTCTTTACGATTTCTCGAAGGACAAATAACAAGGAAGTCATTGTGAACAATAGGGTGTCAAAATATTGTTATGGTGGCTATAAATTTACGGAATCTGTATGTAAAAGACTTTCTCTTATATTTTGCAGTAATTAGGGTAATAAAAATAAACCATGCTTTGTGAATGAGATCTGGAATTTGGGCAAATCGATGATTGCAGCTGTTATGTAATGTGGATATTTGTGGTCCAATATTTATTTTCATACTCGCATAACAGTAAGTACCTACCTATTGAAATATTATAATTTTAGATGGTTAAAAACATTTTTATAAAAACGATTTTTTTTTGTGAAATTGTATAAAATTTCTGAATTATTTAGAAGTAAAACTTTATGATTTGTTTCTGTTAGAAAATATGCACCGAAATAAACTTCTGTAACTCGCTCTAAATACAAAAAAGCACCTTGCAGGTGATTTACAACGATTAGTAAAGTGGGTAGATACATTTTATAACGTCTCTTTACCTATTCATAATGTTCACATAACACAACCGTAATAATAATAGGATATTTTGTATGGCGCTTTTTTTGAAAAATGATTTTGAGGGCAGTGTTTAATTTTGGTTTATTGTGAATTCCTAAGATCGATCTAATTGTATCATTTTAAAAAAGATACAGAAAACATACTAAGTTACCTCGAAGGTTACTTCAGATAAACACACTTTTATTAGAAAGTTTTAGCTTAAAGAAAATAAACATTAAACTACCGCCAACCACTAAAATGGCAAATAATAGTAGTAAAATACAAATCTGAAATGTTTAAAAACATATTAGAACGTTTGTTTTATTTCCATTCCATTTCAGTTTTCAGACATAACATAATGAAATAACAATCTATACGAAATCTCCCACCGATGAGAGTTTTTCGAGTCGAAAGTTCACCTTCCTTCTAACCGGGTCCGTTATCCTCAGTGGCGTTATAACGGGGGCCGCTTCAGATAATATGAGTGACGTCACGGTTTCGCACGCACGATATCTGGGCATCACGGATGACTGGACGTTTACAAAGAGAAATCCCCCACGGATTCGGCCTTTAGGGGCGCGCATTCCCCCACCTTTACAAACCACCCCCCACCCCAATCCAACTACTAAACCTACCATTCCCCCGTTTAACAATCCCCCTCCTTTCCTCCCACGGGGAGTGGCATGGCAGGGGTAGCTAAGTGCACTCTTGGGGCGAACTAATGAACTGACATTTTTTTCAGTGTCATATTATTGATGTTGAACTATTTTCGTGTAGACCGGAAAAAATGGTCACATGTTTTTATTTTATTATTTTTATGTATGTACGAGCTATGATATCACTATATTTCGAAATATTAGTACAAAAATATATCAATTAGTAAAAATAAATGAGTTTGGTATTGTCACAGAATTATTTTAGGTTGATCGATTTTCGCAATCGGTTTGATGTTTATATAATAAAAAGCATGTGGTAAAACCTTCAAACTATGAGCTCTGGCGTATTGAAATTTACCCAGAAAATATTTTAACAATGCACATTTATAATATCAATTTTACATCCGTAAAATGTTAAGACGACTTTCCGTAAAGTTTTTTTAAAAATATTTTTCAATCTTTAAATGCGATATGAGGGTTATTTATTTAGTCTCTTGGAAATAAGCTTGTTGAATTATTCAGAGGCGAATCCAATTGTAAAATAAAAGATTATAAAATTTTAAAGACTAGTTAATAACTTTCGTCAAAGCGATTTTTTCTTATTCGTGTGTTATTAAATTTATAATAATAGATGAGAGAAAAAACAAATAAGTTTACTTTTGCAATTTAGGGAGTTATTTCGGTGAAGAGATAGAACGGAGGTTCCTCCTTCGTATTATTATTACAAAGTTTTACCCTAGTATGTAATTTAGCGGTTGATGAAAACGTCCCTTAATCGCGTGATAAACAGCAATATAGTCAAAGCTTTGCTCCAACAAGTAGTCAATAAATAGGGTTATAAAACAGAACCTTTTAAAAAAGAGAATTTCAACACCTTTACGCTAGATTTATGATGCATACTAATGAAATGGAATTTTGGGTTATGGGTTGTTGCTTACTGAAAAGTTGATGTTATGACGATGAAATATCACGGTAACTTTTTGTTAGATGGAATATTGTGCCTATCGGTTATACACGGATATTAGATATGGCTATAAAAATAGGGTATTAAGAAATTAAAGTTGTTTTAATACGTTAGAATTAAGTCCAGAATTTTTACCGAAACGTATTGTGTAAATAATAACACTGGCATAATAAGCTCAAAACAATATACGACAGCTGATGATAGCATATATTTATATAAGTGTTCGCGCAAATATGTATTATAAATAAATGGGTATTTGCGTGACTATGATGGATAGTAAAAAAACTCTAGTGTTAACCCCTCCACCCATTCCAAGAAATGTCACCGGGCAGGAGAAATGTCACCAGGGTATCTCCTGCCAATCGCTCGCATAAATAGGGACGACTGTGTGCAGTAGATAGGTAAACATGAGACCTAAGAAGTATGGTGTGTGGAGTATTTTTATTGAACTACCCGTTACCAGTGGAAGTATCTTTAATCTGCCTGGGTCTAGATCGCATATTGATAATTTAACAATATTGGATCGATGGACTTAACTGCCGACGATTTTATTTCGATTTCTGAGCACGGCTGCGCTCGATAGCCAAGCCGATATTGGCAACTTTTGGGTTTTGATTTGGCATACAGAACTCATGTTTAAGTAAATACGAATAAATTGATAACTTCGAATTAAAATACACTCACTTTAATATTAGATAAACATTTGCAGTGTGTATTTAATTTTTTAGAGTAAAAATGAATTAATGGGTCAATTAAGTCTTTAGCCATAACTCATGATATTCTGAACAACTTTCTGAACTCTATCTCTCCGAGCTCGAACGGATTTCAATTTTACGAGCTACTTTTGTCTGCCTTCGTTCATTGATAAGTCAGTAATTTGTATAAAGAAAGACATTATTTAAAAAAGTAGTTAACAGAAGATCAGTGATAGCCAAGACGTAGCGCCTAATTAGGCGGCTTTTGCCTATCGGTTGTCGAAATTTATTTGAATATGCTGACCGTTCTCGCACGTATTGCCTATCGCCGCCTAGTAACCATCGATGACGGATTTAGTCAATATCGTATTGGGATAGGATTTATCGATCGACTGTGCTAGGGCCCCTGGACAAGTTTTATCCTCTTTACTTCACTGACGATCCTACAGACATAGTTTTTGATCTGGCCATGGTCCTTCTAATTAGAATCGGTACCTGGATTAATTCCAGCAAATCCGCAGACGACCAATTAATGCCTATATAAAAGTATTTTTAGGTTGAGTTTATTAGATATATTGTTTTATCTTTCTTTAAAATTGTTCAAATTACCGTATTATTTATAATTTAAATTAAAGTATTACTACCGGGCTTGGCCTCCTTTACAGGTACATACATAATCACTTATTCATATTACGACTTTCCACGTTTCTTGATAGTTTAATACATATTTAAAGCTCCATAACTCATGATGAAAGTGACCTTGCGATCTGAAAATAGTTGTGTTTGTCAAATTATTTTTGTCAAAACTCATTTGTGAAATAATCCAAAATTAATAATCGTTTAAACTTCAAATTATCATTAAAACATTTCGGAATTTTATTGGAAGATTTTTATCGATGTGAACGTAGATTATACACAGGCAATCATTATCCACCATCCGTTTTATGGAACAGATGTTCTGATTTGGTTTCTACCTGCCCCTAATTCCCCGGTATTGTTCTCCACCCCCTCCCCTTTATAGGGGTGTTTTTAACTACGTGATTATGGAATGGAATTTGATCGACAATGGTAGCATTTTAATATAACATATCACGATACTTTCCAATCCACTTAATAAGACTTAGTAACTACCTATGTAAGTTTCCCATATACGTAAGTAATAGATTCAGTATTTTGAATGCCTTAAGTTAGGTATGATTTGAGATATTCACGGCCAAAATCATTATCGTGATTATTTTTTAGATTATTATGCCGTGTTGCCCTCTGTTTTTAGCCAACTTTTCGGACAGCGTTAAATCTGCCCTGATTATGGACATTGTACCGCTATACGAAACGTTGGATAAAGATGGAGGAATCTAAACAAGGCATAATTAACCGAAAATGAATCACAATAAAGCTTAGGTTAGGTTAGGTTTGTTTTTGAAACATTTCGATGTGTCTTTGTAAGGTACTAAGGTTTGTACAATAACATGCCAATTGGAAATGCCATAGGCTCACTCGCTCGAAACGGTGGTCTTGTATGGCAGACATGTATGAAAATAAGAAAAAAAGTTATAGGATTTGAATTCAATTTCCTAATGACGTTTACAATTCAATGAATCCATTACTTAATGCATTGTTCATTTTGGTTGCACTCCAAACTGCAATACATCAAGCGCAGTCCTTCATTTGCTGCACATTTCATTCAAAATCCTTGTCTGATCCCCCTTTAGCAAATTCATAGCAGTATTTGTAGGCGTTTCAAATAATGACGAAGTACGGCCACGCCACTGTATGACTACAAGTACACGGTACAGGGAGCATAGAAATGGGGGGAAAGGCTATACTATACTTCCTCCCTTGATACTATATTTATGGCCGCCTAGGAGGGTATGCGTGTCAATTTACCCCCGACTTAGAACGCAACGAAAATTCTCAATCAGAATAGCAATAATTATGTGAAACCGATTGGAACGATTGGATATGGTAGGTAGTGCAGGGGCAGGATCGTATTCCGTATCTAGCCAGCGTGATGAGTTTTTACTTAAATTCTTCAATTCCTTTAAATAAGTAAGAAGTTATCGACTGTATTGTAATGGTGAATCATTGGAAATCTCCTAGCGAGGTATAAAGTTTAATGAGTATGAGTAGATTAGGAAGTTAACCAGTCAAAATTCTCAATATTTTTGCATAATTTGCAATGATTCCGATGCATTTTAAATGTGCTACATGTGTCTTAAATTGTATTATTTGTAAAAAAGGACTGTTACATAAACTAAATAAAATTAGCATTCGGGTGTAGGTATGTACATATTTATAATAATAATAAATTAATTTGAGAATAAACGTTGCAATGAAAAATAGTAATATTTTAATAACAATGCTGCCAAAAACGTTTAGGTAACATTTTTTACTCCACAAGAACAAAACTTGACGGAACACAATATTTCGAAAGTACATTTTTTTGTTTGTAAGACAATCGTACTTTCTATCTTGTTATAATAAAAAATATTTTATAACGTATATCTGAATGTTGTTGCGAGAATTGTAAGTTCTTCATTTTGGCTATTTTTAGAATTTCATCAGGATTTATTGTAGTCGGTTAATAGGTATGTTTGAGATAAAAAAAGTAAGATTTATGTTTTTTTCCTTCTAACGCCGAAAAAATCACATATTTCCTAATGAAAAAAAATATATAAACATACTTTTGTAATATCTGGACTCTATAGGTTATGCTATCATAAGTTGCTGGTTAGCATACTTGCCATTTTTGTATGAAATTTCAAAATTGTGCCCTTTAAAAGGTTAAAGGTTGCCAACATTACCGTCACGATCGCCATCACTAAATTAGGCTCGTTGGGCTTTAGGTAGGTGGCATGACTTACAGATTTGGGCTTGAAGAAAGAACTGTCATCTTCAGAGGTCATCTTCAGTCATCTTCTGTCATCTTCAGGGTGTTTGTAATAATTGCCAAATTGGAGTTATTTGAGGGAGACATCTTTGTAGGATACTAAGGTTTCTACAATAATAATAATAATAACGTAATTGTATAACTTGTATAGCGCCGTTTTTGTGAGAAATTAACTTAACTGCACTGTACAAATAAGCCTTCCTAGGCTCTATATAATTATTTACTTATTTAAAAAAAGATATTACATACATACTTGGCAGATCACTTCATATAAGCACACTTTTATTAGAAAGTTTAAGCTTGTAGAAGATCCGACTTCGCACGTGGGGGAATAATATCACTGAACAATTCATGGTTTTACTGACATTATATTTATTAGAAGATTCGTAGCAAAATTAGAGTTTGATATTTTAATAAAATTAAATATTTCTATTTTTCTCGTTCAATAAGAAACGGAGAACTTTTATAAAATGACCTAAAAAATCTTTTGTTTTCTGAATACGAAAAAACCAATTGATAATTACATTTTCACATTTCGTTATTTAAAATTTCGCGGACTGAAAATGTGAAGCGTTTCGACATATTATGACTGTCTGAAAATATGATTTAAGTTGTAAAATTCGGTTCTAAATTGTTTTTAAGCTTTAAATTGACTCCGTTACCTATCTATCCTTCTTAATTAAATATCTTAATTTTTTAACAATTCAGTCGACTTAACAACATGTCATTGTTATAGCATCTATATATTTTAAATGAAATCAGAGCAGTTTATACAGGCCTGCCTAGCTATGTACATTCCAGCAAGATGTAAATGGCATTATCCTGGTGCTTTCAGGCAATTAATTGTACAATATGCCAGAAAAAAATACACAATAATTTATCAAGCTGATTTGGCTTTCGTTTTAGCGTAGCTTCCTGAGAAGTTTATTGAAAATATAATAAAACTTACTTTGCTCGCTAAGCGGAAAAGATAAATGTATATTTTCTCGGAGGTTCTTACTAGCTACTTGTCCGACGTTTGTTTTCCGTCGTATTCCTATTACACACGAGGCTCCACTATTGTTAAATCATCCCCTAACTTCATTCCGCCTGGGGGCTAGAGGGAAAGAATTTTCGACGAACATACTTCCAAATTGCTTGTTCTAAATCCATTGTGTAGTAGGCGTTTATAAAGGAGATTGTTTTGGGAGGCTTCATGAAACAGTCGAATTTCGTTGAACTTAACTCAATTTGCCTGAAATTTGATCGATACTTTTGCCACAAGGCAATAATTTATTTAAACCGCTTTCAAGATTAAACTTTCTGTCGAATTACGAGTAGTACACGCATAGTGGTTGATAGAAGTTGTTGGTTCAATTTTGGGTCGGGCGTAAAAAAAAATAACTACTTCACTATTTTTATTTCATTAGGTGATGAACGTCGTCATATTTGGTAATGTCAAGTTGAGTTTCGAGTTAGTCTTTAGAAGAACGGAACATATTTATTTTGAAAAGTCAGAGTAATGTAAAGTTTTGTAGTGTTTGTACCTATTTTATATTTCACCCTGCTACTTGTTAATTACACATTATGGTAAAATTTAAAAAAATTTTTTTAGGTAGGTAAAAGCGGTAAAATTTATGAATTACTACCACATTTGGAGTCAACTTTATAGTACCCATAATTTTTTTGATTTAAGCTTTTGTTTTCGTGTAAATCAGGACCGAAGTTGGGATATTTTGAACCAAATTTAAAATAAAGTCACTTGAGGGTTAACATCATGTATTTAATTTGTTTTTAATGTGTTGAAGCGTAGATCCAGATTCAAAATATTTTTTGTAAAAATCGCAATACTCAGATTAGCTTTTTTGGGTCCTGTTTGTGATGGAGATTCACTAGTTTCCCCGCTTATAATATGAATTTCCGGACACAGTGTTTTTACCTTCGTATTGCATGTAGGGTCTTTGTACAATATACATTTTAACGCACCACATATTTTATCATTTTTATCGCATATTTAATCACCTGTATTGGTCAAATGCATTGTGCATATAAATTATTATTAGTGATCGACCAACCGACGAATGCAATCTGTGTCATAAGTTCGTATAAAAGTTTGTCTGGAAAATAGTTAGAAATAAAAGAGAGCATTGTATAAATATGTTATACCTATATTAGAACAGCGCTCTTACGGTGATTTTTCATTAAAACGGCCCTATACAAATAATATTTTATTTCAACTGAAGAATCAATATTATGTAAAACACACACATTTCAATGCTTCATCTTTCCACAGCACTCCGGTTGGTTATTTCTCAATGCAATTTAATTAAGCTAAAAATCTGCTTATTTCCATACCCTCTTTTTTTACATAATTCATTTATATTTTCAGGACCTCAGGCCTCAGCAGGGGGTGGTGATTTTGAGGGGGGGTATTTGGAAAATAAAAGATTGGCGTGGGGTTGCTGGATTAGGGGCGCAGCAGGGGGAGGAGTAGGGGCCATCATTAGACCAAATCCCCCTCAAAGCGAATCAGAGCAGCGACCCATAAGACAGAAGAAAATGCCGAGAACGGGGAGAGAAATTTGAGACAGAGTGGAATTTCCAAATAAAAATGAGCCAGGGTAGAATTTCCGAGAAAAAATACAAATAAATTTATCTCAGGGTCGCCCGTTCAATCGGAGGACTACTGTAAAAGTTCAGTCCCGAAAGAAGATTTATTACAGATGCGAATTTGACTTCAGTGAAGGAAGACTTAAAAACCTCTCGAGAAGCAACAATGACGAAAGAAATTAGATAGAACGTTATTTAATTTAAGTAATATTCTTTGCCAAGAATGCGTCCTATGTCTGTGCGAAAAGATGTTCCGTAGCAGAAAATGAAATTATGTTATCGTAGAGCATGTCGTTATATAAACGTAAAAGAATTAATCAATTTTATTCCGTGTTACAGAAGTACGAGTAGGCAACTGACGCAAACAGAAAACGACTATTAGCAATTTAATTTTTTTTCAATGGAAAATTTTTATATATTTTACATTAAAAATATCAACGAATGAATTAATTAATGGTAGTATTGAATGATATCCACTAAAACATCTGGTTTATTAAAAATAATCTTTTTTTCTTGTAATGGATGATTATGTCGTCGACGAATCGAATATTTACACTTTTATTAACTATAAGATGAAATGAATCTCTCTCTAAGAAAGATTTTCGTGGTGGGGTTACATTTATGCATAAACGTGACCAACTACCCGAAACAATTCTGTTTGCAAACTGTAAGGACGCTCGACTGATTTCAAAAAACGTGCGGTGAGGGTAGAATAATGATTTACAGTACAATGCAAGCGTCTGAACGTCAAAAAAATTACAAAAAATGTACATACAATAATAACAGCAATGTATAAACACAGAAGTACCGACAACGCGGGATAAATCTTCCATCTACCGACAGAGTCACTTCCGGCGGGCCGGGACCGGTAGTTTGCGGAGATTATTTATTGAATTTGGAATTTTTGGGGTCGATCCAATATGGCGACCGCAGGGGTAGAAGCAGCCAGCCTCCAGCATCCCTAACGTGGCCTATCTTTTTGGTCCAGCGGGTTGATGAATTCCGCAGTCGAGGCTTGATTTATATCGAGTCGCATGATTAATGACAGGATGCAGAAAAATAATCAGTCTATTAAAGGAATGAGTATATCAAGAAAAAAAAATATTCCAACTTGACAGTGGATTAAGTTGTTATGTTTTGGTTTGTGTTTGATTATAGGTTTCTAACAGATTGTTTGAAGTCTTTTTGTTTTAAAAATGAATAAAAATAAAAGCAGAAAAGGGATAAAATAATTTAATATCGTATTAGAATTTTATAAACTAGGTTCAGAAACAATTATTTGGATAGTGAGGCGCCCTTGAAATATAATCTAAATTATCTTGAATATTTATCGAAAATTAAAAACATTTCTGTGAAACGTCTTTTTAGACAGCTTATTAAAACTAGATATTAAACGAACAATATTTGAATTTCATTTAAAATTGGCTCTTAATTACCTACTTAGGTTAAGCACACTAACCTAAGGTTAATCTAGCAATCTCTTTTTTGAATAAGACCTGCACGTGCGTGTGCAAATGGCCAAATAAAAATACCTATATATTTAACATTTTTTTATTGACATACCTAAAAACATAAAAATAAAATTAAATGGATTTATATATACCTACCTAAGTAATATAATATTTTAACAAAAAATAACAAGGACACTCGCTTTATTTTTGGTAACCAAACTTACCCGTACAAAAATCCGGAATGCCGCTTTCGAGATGTTCAAAACGCTTCCAACCTAAGAATTGTTCAAAAAATATGCGTGAACTAAAAAAATCAAAGGAATAGAAATCAGTTGCATAGTTCATTGTCTAAAATGCACCAAAATTAGGTCAGCCAACTGTTGTTTATTGTGCAATATGGACAATGGATGCATCCCTAAGTTGGCTTTCACCTCAGCTAAAAGGTAGGACTAAGAACTGTCTGATTGTGATGTGCAGCAAGTAAAGGTGGATGTATTCATGGAAGACAATGGAGCGGCCATAAACATGTCATCTTTCGGGAGTCTGTGTGCATTGAATGGTGGGACGTGTCGGTGTGTATATTGCGTTTCGGCTCTCACCTGTGTGAGATGCCAATCTTATTTTTAAACGGAGCATGTCGATGCATTCAAAATATTTTAAAACTCGTAGCATATCAAGCACCTTGAAGATGATTTTTCACAAAACGGTGCTGTACAAAATATCGAATTATTATTATCATGGTTCTGACTCTGGCGGAGTTTTAAAAAATGTTTTGTTTTGACAAGGTAACTAAACGAATTTAAATAAAGAAAAATAAACTATCTTGACCTAACTAAAGACTACTTGATACTATTTTCTGAATTTGTTCTGAAAATAGGTATCATTGGTTACTGATAAAAGCACTGTTCGTCAAAAGTACCTACCTATAAGAGGTGATCTAAATATCCATATATATATTGCATCCTAATGAAACAGATTCAACTAAGTTTAGTTTGTAGAACAAATTGGTAATGTGACATTTCCTTGTCAACCAACGCCACCCCTCGATAAACTGCTGAAATAATATCCAAGAAACATCCCCTAAATCGTACCCAATACCCCAACCTTTACATTCCGTAAAGGCAACCTCGCCCCTATTCGATTTAGCTGAGAAACAAACCTTTCCAGCAAAAAGGTTCAACCCCAAAATCACCCCGCATTTTCCGTTCAAAAAATAAAACCTCCAGTCACCACCATCTAGCGGCAAACTTCCAAACTGCCAGAGTAATGTGAAGTTCGCGCCTCGGCCGGCAGGCGTGCCCGCGTCGCTGCAATTTTCTTCTCGTAAAAATTTAGGCGGGAAGTAGTGTTTATTCACTAACTTTCCTTATGATATATTGCCCCAAGAGCTGGTTTCGCGTGGACTTCGCTCACGTGTCGAGTATGCAAATTAACGCGCTATTACACGGCAATTTATTTAGAGGGAATGACCACATTGCGGCGGCGGCATTGAGAATTGAACGTTTATATGGGAGCCATGACCTTAGTTAAGTTAGATTTATGGTATGGGCCAGTGGCAGACACAAGTTATATAATAATTGCCTTTTACCCGTTGCAAGGTGCACTCGCACAGTGACCCACATACCGCGGAGTTGGGACTAACTAACTTGCCGATAACTTATCTTTTCTATTTCTAAGCCGAACAAACATAATATGCATAATACAAACTTTGTTATAACTTAATTACCTCCTACGCAAAATTAAGGCCTCTAAGGTTAGGTATTTCGTTATTAAACTAGTACGTACCCAATAAAGATGAAATGGAACTAGAAAACGTGCTAATAATCAAAATTTTAAAATGTATTAATTTTTAAGTAACGGATTGAAAAATCTTTAATTTAATATTATCGTCAAGGTTTTTAATTTATTATTTCTGTATTTTTGGTTGTTGTTGGGATACCTCTGTCATTTTATTAGACAGTTAGGTACTTTATAAACAAATTCCTAACGTTCTGAATTTTCATTCTGCGTTCTGAATTGACCAGAACATGATTAGATAGTACCTATGCAGATTTTTGCATTAAGACCACCAGATCAGATTACTGTAGCGATTTTTTAATTATTCACGAATTTGCATTCCGGTTTAATCCAGTTGAATGCGATCACTGCAAGAAATTAACAGAGTGTAAAGCGTAGTAATAAGTAATAACGTATCATGGAAAGGTGTTAGTTATCGGATTACTGATTGCCTGCAATTTGTCAGTCGTGGTTCGCAGATATCCATCATTTTGATTTTCCCTCTCCATCGCATTGGTCAACGCAACACGAGAATTAAGATTTATTGGCCAGTCAGCAATACAACACATTCAACCTTGCAGATAAGGTATGCTAGACATTCCAGCAGCGTTGAAAATGACTGAAAACTACAACAGCCAACTCCAACAATTAGCAATTTAGAACTTTATATTCTAGCGAGAGGTTTGACGCTTTGATAAACGAGGTGTGTTCTTAATACATTATATAGTGTATAATATGTACATACAAGTTGCTTTAATGTAACATAACTCTTAGGCTTCCAAAAACTCTGACAAAGGCATTCATCTTGTTTTCAGTTTCCCATCAACATGCAGTCAATCACGATCGGAACGTGTGTTTCCATGACAATCTGGTCCATGGCAGGTCGTATATCTTCTCCATAGATATCCATCTCCTACCTCCACGGGCCGAGGTGGCAACGAGTCGTGAAAGACGTTCAGTATTTCAAAAGTTGTGGGAATATCCAACAAAATCGACTGAGATAAACACTGTTAGCTGCTACATCGTCCATTATTCTGAGATTGAGGAATGGTTCGAGCTATCTGACGGAAGTATGAATCTTCATGCAGATTAAATTCTAAGCCTTATCAGGTTGTATGTAACGAATGTGTTTTGCTGTTAGCATTGGTAACGTCTCGGGTAGATCAATACATGTTACTTTTAAAGCGTTTTCAACAAATTAAATCATGTTGAGACCATTTTTTTAAAATACCTCCAAATCTTTAATAATAGATTAATGTTACGGCCATATAAGTATTCGTAAAAGAAAAATCCTTATGCAACATAGCGGACAAAATTTAGTTAAGTTATATTTTATTTGTTATCATGTTGACTTTTTAACTGAGCTAACGAAGGTTTAAAATGAGTTTTTTTATTGGAAAGTTGTCGTGTTCAATTAAGTTCCAGAGCGAGTTAGAATATCATCTTAGTCTGAAATTTACGTCAAATATTCTGTATTTATCAAATTTCGTGTTCGTTGTAACTAAAATCTTTTTTCATACTATTCTCCGTCATACTTGATAATGTAAAGTTCATAAATAAAATATCACTCTCATCCACTGTGCGCCTGTTTTTCCGAGTGGCCGAAATAGAATCTAGTCATACACCTGTCGTCTAGAGTTTTATGAAACAAGCTCCAATTTGCCATAGTCAATATCACGGGTGATAAATAAATACCGTACATCCTGACTCCGGTGGTGGGCTTTCTTTGCCAAACAAACCAAAGCATATTTCCGTCGAGGAACCCAATTAAAATCGTCTCAATACGAGATATTATTATGTTGTAAGCAGATATATCAATGCCCTCATCAATAAATAAACATCCCAGCATCTTTCAGAAGCAACTTAATCAAGGAGACGAATGTCTCATCGCGGGTATGTAGTCACCGTTTTACGAGAGCCGGTTTGAATTTATTAAATTCCCATGGAGTTTTGACTGCAGGCGAGATGCGCGATGCAAATGCACTTCGCCGTTTGACGGGGGAGTCCGATATGCGGGTAGTTTGCTGTATATGCAGTACGCACTATATGCAGTTCCAGTTACAGGATGTGGGATGCATTGCAATGCAGGTACTGAGTTGCGAATAAGAAGCGACTGATCGAATAAAGTGATGCTCTGTTTTAATACCATAATACGGACATGTATCTAGTGTGGTAGTCGAAAAGCATGTAAAAAAACCTGTATCCAAATATATTTTTATGAATAAAGAAAAAAAAAAAATGAAAAATAGCGTGGTGGGTGATAAATTGTTTGAAGTTCAAACGTTTTTTGAATTGGATAATGCCAAATCAAAGGTTTGCTTTTCAGCCAAGATTATAAGTCAGGTTACAAGGTAGCAGCCAGCTATATTAATAAGTATAATGATTTACATATTGTATTTGAAGAAATATATAATAGTAATAAATCTAGACGAAATATGAAACAGAATATGACACAGAAAATAAAAAAACGCAATGGTCACAACTGAGAATCATATTTGAATTCACATGTTTGTTTAAAATTTAAATTTAAATTTGTATGAGTCACTCCTTCGTTAGGGAAAACAATATATTTTTTGGTATGACAAAATCCTATTTGTTTATTTATATTCATGGAAACATGTTAAACACAAAAGCATTTTTTTCTTAAATTCTTAAAACTGAGAAAACTTACTGATATGAAATTCTGGTCAAATTATTCGTTTTCGTGTTAAAAATGGGACTGCAGGACTATAACGAACGAATTGAAAGAGTTCCTCTTTATACAAAGTATCAGCCAAAGGCGAATGTTTTATGAAGACGGTGGAACACGTGTTCATACAAATACTGATATTGTCGCATTACTTCATGATATCTATTAGGAAAAGAAAACGTTTTCTCGATATATACTGAATGAATAATAATTTTTCAGGTAGTTAGTACGTTTTAACTTTTTTGACAGGATCATTTTTCTCCGTGTATTTAGGTACTAGGGTGGTAAAAAAATTTGTTTTTGGTACATTTTGTAAGAATTAAGTACCTACCTAAATGTCCTAAATACCGATTCAAATATTACATCGATATACAACATAACACTTTAGTGTGTTAGTGATAATACGCTTGTGAATAAACGTCATGCAATGCTTTTAACTCGCATGTTGAACCTCCTCTCTGTTTGTGATTGGCTGCAATATAATACGAAAGATAATATTTTTTTTTTTTTTTTTATATTCAATAATATTGTTATTGGGTTTATAAAAACAATTTATTTTTAAACGAGTTCTGCTGTGTAATTATTATTACGCGTGACAGCTGTTTCCTGCCTTCAGAGGGCGAAACAGCTGTCACGCGTAATAATAATTACACAGCAGAACTTGTTTAAAAATAAACTGTTTTTATAAACCCAATAACAATATTATTGAATAAATAAAAAATAATAAAAAATAAAATGGAGTACTACAAATTAAACTTAATAATAATAAAAAAAATAAAAAAACGAAATATAAATCTTATCCAGGCCAGCAATTGAATTACAAAATGTATTTGTTTTGATTTACAAAAATCAATGGTCCATAGTAAGTGGCATATACCTATTTTGTTAATCAAAGTTTTTAACGCCCGCGACAATATAAAAAAATTGGTATGTACCTACATACCTATCTTTGACTGTAATCTTACTGTTGATTGTTCGATTCATTTGCTATTTCTTACAAATAACCTAGATGCAATGCATGATGTCCTATTGTATTAATTATTCATTTATTAATTTTATAGATTACATATTGCCTTGTAATGAAGTTCTCGATGGAGGATTTTACTATCTCTTTTCACAAATTAGTTATATAAGCCACAATATTCAACTTTTCCATTCCTCGCCCTCATCTCCTTTCCCTCCCAACTATTCCATATTCTCACTGACTTTTCACGGTTATGAGCAGTTGGAAAAATTGTGCGTTTTCATTTAAGATTAAAACAAAAAGGTAATAAACTCTATTCTTACTTTTTATTTTTGGAATAACATATCGAGTAAAACCTCGAATTGAAATATTTAATAATTAAACACAATATTAGCGGCTAAGCAACGAAATTTATTGGATCTAGGAATTGAATCAATTACCTTAACCGACTTAGCAACTACTTAAATTATTTAAACTCAGTCTTATTGACTAGACATCGTGTTTGTTAAGGTGTTTATCTTTGTTCCACGTCAGCTTCGAAACCTTTCAAGATAAAAGGGATTTGTAACAAGAAATTTCAAGGCTGTAAGATTACATTAAGTATGCGTGAACCGTGAAAGATTTTTCGCCTGGAGCCTAACCTATAGGTTGGTGGTTACCTGTAATCATAATGCTGTTGATTATCTATCTCGTTTCAATCTCAGATGCCAGTTGCAACATTCATAGATTGCGGCAATTTTGTTACCTTGTTATGCCTACAAGAAATTAATGTATTCAAAGGGTTTGCACAAATGTATGTAAGGTAGGTGGTGCTTGTTGTAGGGTTTTAACTGTTGAATAAAATAAAGCATATATACATTTATTTTTTCGGAGGAATAATGTAAATTTTCTAAAATTTAAAAATAAAAGCACTTGCATTTTGTGAGTAAATTTGTAAAATGCTTACAAATTTGACAACAATAGAAGTTAAAAGATGTTTTATAAAGATGTTCGACGCAAATCTGTAGGTGCAGTAAGAAAGTTTTCACAAATAAAAACCACTTAGGTACTTAGAAGGTGGGGAAGTATTCAGATCTAGTCACCCATCACGGCTAAAGCTATTTCAAGCAATTCTGAATGGTAGTCTTACACCAAGGTGGTACTAATAATATAATATGTAATATAATATAAGAATTTATTCCAGAATGTATGCAGGGGTAGTGCAATGCAATACATTCCATATTTGAAATAATATTCATAATGAGACTACGAAAATTAATAATAATACAGGTGATTCCGACAGGCACAAAAAGCGGAATTTAAGTGAAAAAAGATAAAATATAATCACAAAAATGATTGTATAAAGAGATATTTGCACATCTCCCGTCTCCAGAGGGCCATCAGAGGGGACTCCATCCAGGCAACCATGTCAGTGATGATTTTGTTACTTGATTGGAGTAGTCTGCGCCATAAGCTTCCCATGTGATGGCGGAGAAGCGCTCTAAAATACTAAATAATATTTTTAAATGAATAAATTGTGAAATAACACAATGGATCAAATAGAATTTTCTGGCGTACTCTGGGATTTGATCCTTCTACCTCGAATTACTAGTTAATAACCTTACCCCTCGATCACGAAGGCTGTGAAAAAATCTTACTTTAAAAAATCTTTAAAAACCCATTATAGTAGTCTCAGAGATAGGTTGTAAGTGACATCATCATTCTAGGAACTTATGTTTCGGAGGACGTGTGAGAAGGAAGATGACGATCATCAACGACGTACGCATGACCTCTCTTTGGGACTTCTACAATAATTTATTTTATTTACAAATATCTTTAAAAAAATAATTTGGAAAAAAAATTGAAGAAATTACCTAAGAAATTGAACAAACACTTTTCTCAAGCAAGAATAGTCTTTGGAAACTACAAAACTTTGTTTATACGGGACAAATTTTAATAGAACTCAATATCGTTGTGTAATACAGATAATGTACAAGAATTGTAATCAAATAGGTACCAACCTTGTATTTACTATTGAAAAACGGTAAAATGTGTACTAACTGTAGCTGTTTTAAAAGATAGGAGCAAACTGGTACTCCGTCCAATTTCTAAAAACGGTGCGATTAAATATAATTACTGTTATTTCAACGATAATATTGTATAATTTTGAAAACCTGTTTGAATTCATGAGGTGACTTACGAGTAATATGATAATCATTCCTTCCAATAAATTGCTAGCAGTTAGCTAATTATGGGTCCAACGCATGATAGTATTTGAATCAATTTATTCGGTATATAGAACCCACTTATCATATTTTGGTAAGGCTATAAAACATGATCACATATAAATTATGTCACCCACTTTAACTTAGTTAGGAACATAGTTATTTGAACATTATCACTATATTATGATTTTTTTAAATTTATTATGATCAAACAGATCTTGACCTTAGGCAGAGAGATGTTGGCTTCAATATCCCAATTTGATGAATTTGGGTTATTGACAAGGACATTGAAACGAGATGTTTTTTTTACATTAACTCAACATGGGAGGACTTGATAAAATTTATTTTCTTCGAAGCTTATGTTTTGGGGATGTTATGTGAAGGATCTTTTTAATTAAAGAAAGATTTTTTTAATTAAAGTTCTGAGAAGAAAGAAGGAAGTATGCGGGCTGGGTAGGATCTGGGGGCCAGTGTATCCAGGAAGGACGGACGAATGAATCCATCCGCTCCAGGGTGGTGGCTCGAGAGAGTTCTGCCGAAGAGGTAAAAAAGGTCTCCTTCAACGAGTCTCTCCCTAAGTAAAGCCGTAATATTTCAATAAGGAATGAGCGTCATGATCATTGAAATAAAAAGTCGGAAACGTCCCGGGAAGAAAAGCTAAATTGAACCAATTACCTACTTAAGTCGGACCATGTTACGCGTGAATGTAAAAGAAGCCCACGTTTATGATGATGATGGAAGCAAAGAAAATGTTTGTTGCATGTCAATGCATACCCCCACGATAATATTTTTTATGTTATTGGTATTTTTTCTAATCGGACAAATATTTCCCATTATAAATTCATTGCCTTATATTTTGTCGAGCTAAAGAGTGACTGTTGATATTATTTTAATGTGCAACCTTTCGCTATTTGCCGGTATTAGCAAATCGATAACATAATAAGGTTCCACCGCCATTGCTATACTTGATAGAACCTTATTTTTCTAAGGGGTCGAAATCACATTATTGCGTAGCAAAACTCAATATTTAAAAAAAAATCATTTTATAAATAATTCATTGAACCAATCATGAACTAGGATTTTTCTTTCCAAGCAGAGACGTCATTAATAATAGAAGTTAGCAGGCACTTATCCTTATTAACGGCGGAATCTCCAGCCCTTATCTCGGATTTGCCGACAGTGGTGCTAATGCGAGCTATTCTGTATGTAATTGACCAAAAACCGTCGCTTATGAGAATTTATCTCAAAAGCGCGTGGCGAAACCATTCTTTCCATTCCGATTGGATTTATTATGCCCGCCTGCAACGAAACTTACTTATTTGCTACCAAAAACAAACACATACTCGTGAAATTGTCTTACGATAGGTACCTCAAATATTCGAATACTTTTTTGTGATACTTCCAGATTCACCAAAATATTATTTGCCTGTAATTAATATTTTTATAGTTTCCCAAAAAATGGACAAAAATACTGTCAAAATGAAGAAGATATCAACCAAATGGGTTGAAGTACTCTACTGTAATATTCGGTAAATCATGGTTAATTTAGTGAAAGAAGATAATTTTAGAAAAACCTTTTTATTTATTTATTTAACGCCCAGAGGGCTTTTACATGTAGGTGGTACAATTTTGATGACAGACAATTTTGAAACATGCGAAAGAAATAATAAAATAAAATAACATCAAAAAATAATACATGCAAGAAACAAAAATAAAAAGAACAAGAACATAAATTAAAAAATACAGCGATTTGACTGGTTTACAAAAATACAACTTCCACTTAGAAATAGTGTTGAAATAAATCTTTTACGTGATCCACAAAATTCACAAAGTTAATATTAAATATATCGACATCACCTAATATAAGTATTGGTTTCCCTTAGTATGAAACCGTTGTATTGTGGAGTTCGCAATGTAATTGCGTTTATGTGTGTTGCAGTGGAACAGTGTATTTTGTTGTTTTGTTATTGTAGGTAATCGTAAGTTTATGAGTTTAAAGAGAAGTTTTTGAGAATTTAAAATTTTGAATACAAAAGTTAAGTCGTTTAAGTTCTAGGTATTATATTGTTTAATACGCGCCCCTGATGTGAGCCACGCCTTTCTTACAACCAAACGTACAGAAAATTACAATACCATATCTGCGCGTGATGTGGAATGTCCGTAATAAATAAAAATACGCAGAGCGGACAGATCGCTGAGATAAATAATAAAATACGTAATTAAAACGAATAAGAACACAGTTTCTTGTACTTCCTACTATCTAAGTGCTACCTAATTGTAGCTTGTCTGCTATGAGATACTCGTTTAATAATGAGAAAGCATTTACCCACAGAGGGCTCGGCTGATCATGACTTGTCGGCCGGCTTTCTTTGATGCACTTATCTGACACTTCTTGTCGCGTGATGATAGTTGCATCTAACAATAAAATGTTAGGTACCAGCTGATACCCGTACTGATTAGTCGTATGCCTTTGTAATAATAACTAATAAAATGAGAGATACAAATCAATTGCTTAGTAAAATTCAGTAAGTAAAACAAGAACCACGTAAGTATACCAACTGAAGGATTTGGCTGCAACTTTTGATACAAGTTATAGATAAAAGACCTTATTCGAACACCACAGAAAAGCTACACTTACTTCATTCAGTGGGACTAGCGTTTTCCCGTTGAACCCAACGGAGATGATTAATTTTGATTATTCATCCAAATTATTGATATATAGGTTCTATAACCATTATTCTCATATAATACATATTTATTCATAAGCAACCACGAGAACAACCGCACCAGCAACAACCATAATCATAACAATACGCGACAACAACAACAACAACAAAAAGATTTTCATTAAGGACAGATTTTGGCATTATCGAGTGCAAAAATATGTACCTAGGGGATATTCTGTTGGGAAATTCTCATATGAAATTGAGAAAAATACTTGTAAGAATAAGATTTCTCGAACATTTTTAATTGAAAGTTATTTTATTTTTCTCAAACTAAAGCAATTTTGTGACAATCTTCCAATCTTGAGTGCAAATACGATATTTTACAGCTCTCTTGAGAGTAGGTATTTTAAACTAAATCCCTGCCAAACAAATCACCAAAATGTTACTATTATTATTAAGTAGTAAAATACTCGTTGGGTTTGAATTTGATACCTCTAAGACCAGAACCAAATACTAAAAAGCAGTAAAAAGGAGCTTGTCATTGGTTGTTTTTGAGGAAATGAGATATTGTGCATCTTAATTATATATTTACGGTACAATATCAATGTCGCAATATTCTCATTGAAAATTGCACGATTTCTACTAGAGTAAACAGCTTCATTAGTGTCCCAAAGATCCTCCAGCTTTTAGAAATAGTTTCGAGCTGTGAGTCGAAGTGTGTCACGTGGCTCATGGCTGTTTCCATTTACATGAAAACCAGTTGGCTGCTCTATGAGCAGTGAGCACTTACCACAGTATAATGTGTAATGTGTACAGTGAGTGTAGGGAGAGATTGTATCCGATAAGTTACACCGGAGCGGCGCGGCGCGGTGAGTCTATGCCTTAATCTACCAGACAATCGGACCGCGTTGACATGGAGTTGTTCTGACTACTCAGAGTACACTCTATACTCTACAGGGCACGTTGTGCCGCAATACTATTTATAATTTATATGAGACTATCTGAATTCAAAGCTTATCGAAATCTTATGTAGACAGTGACCTTACTCTTGTTTAGAATGTAGAGTGTGCAAAATTTCATCAATCTTGAATTAAAACTGTAGATTTGCATGAAAATCTAAGAAATTTTAATAAATAGATAGATTGATCGATCAACCTCACAAAAAGGTTAACTAGTAGTGTATAATTTTCAGAGTAATTATGTAGGTACCACTAGTGACACCCATGAAGGTTAGATTATAGTATTTATGAAAGGTTCTCGCCTCTGCTATTTTTTTGTTAAGTCACGTCGGCAAGGCCGATTCCTGTTTTGCGGCTTTTTGAATTTGAAGTATGTCAACAGTCTTTTCATATAAAAGGTTGGGTTTCCTTAAAAACGTTCTTTTGCTCAAAAACAACCAAAGGTTTCACCTTTCCTAAAGAACCACAGGAACTAGCCTGTATCTGAGTATTGTATATTTATTGTTAAATAAAGTGATTCAGTTTGCTCTCAATAACGGAGTTTAATTAAAAGGACCCTAATTTATAACTAAATCTAAATAGTAGTATTTTGAAAAGTAGGTACTACTCTGAAAAAGTATTTTTGTAATGTTTTCTTGTTTAATAAATAGTCAAAATTTTTACCGAAATCACAAGATTTAATGTAGATATTTAAACACCTATCTATTTAATTATAAACCATATGTTTTGTGTTATATTTTTTCACAAATAAGGAATTTATTGTTTATAGGTACTTGTAATTTGTCCAAATTCACGTCATTATCTCAATGACAATTATTTTTCAATCTTTGTTCAGGCAGGTAGAAATGAGTATAAGTCTAAATAAACACAACGATTTCACATTAAAAAAATCTTTACTGAGCCATTACAACGGTCACCATCAGGAAACGGAAACTGAACGCATAAACAAATTTACAGTCAGAAGAAATGCAAAATGGTCGAGTAAAAATAGGACTTCGCTAAGGTCAGTCAAAAAAATCAAGGCACAACTATTTCTAGATAAGCTGAAAGAAAGGACATTGTAAAATAATTCCTTGAAAACACGTGACTTCAACTTCAATAAATTGATTGAAGTATTCGTGACGACATAAAATATGTTCGCTCTCAAAACAAAAGCGCAAGAAGATTTATTTGCACCTGCATAGCTCATTAGTTTGGTAGATTAAAGTATTTAAGCGACAACATGAAAAATCGAGGAAGCCGCCATAAATAAGTTCGAAAGCTCAGTCAAAAAAACAACCACCCTCGACTGAATGAATGAAATCGCTATGCGTTTACAATCTTCGATTATTCCGGATTTTGTGGCCATGTCGGCATTTTTTCTCTCCCCTTGACGGATGGAGGCTGTAGTTTGTTTGGTCCAGGAACGCGAGATGCTGGAGTGCGCTGGGTGGAGGTGGATTGGCGCCATTTAAGATTTTTTCCTTCGCAAAGTGGTCCGCGTTAACACGGTTCCTCCATGCCTCAGAGAGGAAATCTTTAGACCCTCATTACTGACCGTAATTGGGGTCGTAAATATATGGAATGTGATGAGGTTTTTCTAGCATTCTTTTGCCTACCTAGGCAACTGATTACCACCAGGTTTCAAGATTAAACTGGGTCTGTGCCGAATTAATGGGAACCTTTTCCCCATTCCTTAATTTATAAAATTAAGCTAAGGAAATTATTTTCTTTCGCTTTAGTTTCCTGATTTTTTTGCTTCCTGGTCTAATAGCGTTACTATTATTATTGCATTTATAAAATGTACCTACAATTACAAAAAATAACAACCTAGGCATTCTTTAGTTGGTGTTTTTGTCGTTGTAATAGTTCTAAGCATTTCAACAGACTTAGTTAAAGTGGTAGTCTAACCTCAAGCTTTGAGGCATGATAGGTACTACGAAAAAGAAAATGTTAGTAACGTCATGCATTTGTGCGCTAATGCGTCGAGGCTGTACAAAAAAAGCAGACATCTTTAACAGTCGCGACTTTGTAAATAACTACATGTGTTTAAAATGCAAACAACATTAAAATATATTAAATATAGATTTTTCAATATTATATATCAATATTGAAAAATCTCCAATCCAAAAATTGATCAATCAACACATAAATACATAGTTGAAGTGAATAGGTATCAACTATTCACAAAACTGCGCTATACAAATGATACGTTATTATTATTACAGTTAATCCACTAATATTTTAATAAATGTAATATCAATAGTAAAGAACGGTAAATAGCAACTGTAAAATCATACAATGTGCAGTTAATATCGTGTCCTCTACGTGCAAAATCGTATATTTTGCCAACTTGGTGAGAATGTTTTCCGTATTAGAGTCTAGGAAGACATAGGGGCAACTGCTGTACCTGTGGACAAAATCCCAATTTTTCAACAAAACAATATTTTTAATTTTTTGGGTATAACATTTTAATTAGATTATTTTTTTATTTGGAAAAGAAAGAGTTAAGACACAATAATTACTATTAATAATTTATTTTAACCACTTCAGTGTCGAGTTATTAACATTTATAAAAAAACGGCATATTTGTCCATAGCTACAACTACCCAATGTACCTATGGACACACATCATTGTACCTGTGGACGCGTTTGTACTTGTGGACAGTAATAATATAAATAAACAAAAAATAAAGAAATATAAGAAAGAAACCGTCTTAACTTAACAAGTAATAATAATAACATTTTAATGGTGTGCATTCCGTTAAATAGTCTTATTTATTAGCATCACACGCAGCTCTGTATAACTCTTCCGAATCAATACTATCCTGATCTCCATCAGTATCTTCAGATAGTATATAGGTAGAATCTCTGGCATTTGAAAAAATTCTCGTCAGCTGAATCTGAATAATTCTCTTTGTGTGCACTTAGAGTGAAACACACTTAGGACGGGTTGTTTCGGAGAATTTGAACAATTCATCAAATTTCAACGTTCATTTTCGGGTTCTGTGAAAGTCCTATACAAGTTCTGTTATTATATCATTGTAGGCTAGTTGGTTGACACAACTGAAATAAAAACAGAACATGAAAAAATCTTTCACAGAACTTGAAAATGAACGTTGAAATTTGATGAATTGTTCAAATTCTCCGAAACAACCCGTCCTTAGAGTGATAATAACCTTGGCATAAGTTACATGTCAGGATGTTAATTTTGTTTTCATATTGTCTACAAACTGTGCATATAACAAGCGTAACATCGCTTCTTATTTTAATCTTGCTGGTGCTGGGCTTTTCTAAATCAATTAATGTTTTATCTTTGATGCTGGGACCTTTTGAACCCTTTAAGCTTTATTTTTTCCTCCCCTTACATTAGCCTTTATTTTGTTGTGATTTCTTTTTAAAGATGCGTTAATTATCTCATTTTTTTCGGGGGTGTCTGTCAGTATTCTAGTCCTACCAGGTTTTCTTCCTCGTTTTTCTGTCTTCCTGGATGGTGCTTTAGGGAATGTACATACACTCACTATATAACTATATATGCACTTGAAATAGATACAAAATAAATTCTTAAACTTTAAAAGATATATTGATTGTACCTGTGGACAGTCCACAGGTACAATCATCGTGTTGTCCACAGGTACAATTTTGACATTATAAGCTAAAATTGTTATAATGGCTAAGATAATCTACTAAGAAGGTTTTAATATCGTCAATGGGTATATGATATGTTATTTCTCAAGTAAAACTAAATACATATTGAAATTTGTGATTCGGGTATTAGGAAAAACCGTTTCAATATGGTAATTAACTAACTTTTTATTAAAAAAATATTGTATCTTGCTGCGCTTTCCAAGTTGGGACAGAAGAGAAATGGCCGTTAGTCAGTATTGCCATATAACAAAATTACTATATGTTAATATTTTTTTTGTAATTTTAGGTTGTACAGTTTGTGAAATATGCATAGTGTCCATAGGTAAAACCGTCCACAGGTACAGCAGTTGCCCCTACATATTTGTACACCGCCCTTTATGCGATTTTTCACAAAAACGGCGCTATAAAAATTCTCCAATTTGAGATTACTATTTACCTGTAGACTACAAAAAAACATTAGAATTGAAACTGAGATGTAAATTTCACACATATGAAGACTTAGACGATTTTGATCTAGCTGCTTTGTGATTATTTTTTTAACAAAGATAACGCCCATTGTGAGGTGAGGCCCAATTACATATTTCATATAAACGCCAGGGTGTCTTTTATAGATCATAATCGATATTTGATAGAGAACCGTCCATCGATAACATCCCCCATTGTTCAGAATATCAGAATCGCATTATTGCAACTTTCTCGGTGTCATATTTGCGATATGATCTGTCTGCGTGGACCGCGTGAGAAAATAAAATAATGGCTTTCGTTGTAGATCGATAAAGCTATCCATATAAAGAAGAGATTCTGTGTTCGGCCACATTTGTTATAGAAGCCCTTGTGTTACATTTACATAAGAACAAATATACTATGGTAGAGCTGGTGGCAATGCTTTATAAGGATTGAAAGAAATGTAATTTTATTCAACTGTTTCTGCGGAACAACACATCGAATCGTACTCCGAGGTTTCTTTGCCAAATAAAAAAAATATTCAGCCGATTTTCGTAGTATTTTAATAGCACCCTTCTTAGTTTGGAAGAAACTTAAGTCAATATATCTCGTGATGAAAGTGTTCACTATATTTTAGTATTATTTATAAGTCTTCCACTGTAAAGAAAAAATATATCATTTACCCTTAAGGCGATGCACTACGTCGTTTAATATTTTAAATTGAGCCGCAATCAATAACAACCCTTACGTAGATGGCGATAAGGTTTAAATTCCCGCTTAACACCATCCGACAGTTTTGATTTATGCAAGAAAAAAACATTGCCAAAAAGTGCCTTTTATTTTATTTTGTGGATGTTCAGGCATAAATATTTAAATTTTTTTCGATTATTTTATAAATAACTTAATTTTCCAAATTATACAATAAAATCATAACCGAAAATGGGTTCGTAAGTAGGAGATTTTGAACTTTAAAGCAGTTTTCATAGGCCTTTACATTATTTTTTTCTGGGCTTATAAAAAGACTTATCTAAAAAATACTCGATCATTTCAAAGGCCAAAATGTATTCTACTCGCAGTATTTAATTAAAGCATCTGAAACATTTGTAGGCGACCAAATTTTCAAACCAAAAACACATGATTTTGCATTACTACGTATGGCATCGCCTTAAAATGTTGATATTTTGAAGTATTAAGTGCTTTTTGAGTCTTCCACTATACAAGATACTAAATCAATTTACCCTTGATAAAAATAGAAATTTTATATTTTCTTATTTTTCAACTGTTTTTATGTTTTATTTCAGTATTCAATTGTCCTTGAAGAGTGTCCTTCACAAGTAATTACAGGTGAACTCCTAGCGTAAAGGACAATATACAATCAAATGTACTTAGGAGGGTATCTATGAGATAAATATTGTCAACTTTATATAAGTAAGTAGATATACACCGCCCAGTTAAAGAAATATGTGCATTTCACACGTGATATTTCCATATACAACTAGACAGAAGTCGGTAACATTTTAAGAAACAACAATCCGAAGACATGAGCCGCTCGTGAATACATTTTTTAAATTTTTGGTTTTTAATATTAATTTTGATTTGGGGCCAAAATATCCAACCAGACTGAATAAGATTTATTTTATATCAAAGGGTACACCAAATATCTAGTATGGATATGGGCTATTTTATAAATATTTTGTTGTATTTTAAATTGTGATACACTAGCTGACGTGGACCCGGCATTGGTCGAATTTCGTTTACTTTCTATAAATAAAATATGCATTTATTAGATATATGCATACCTTCCGGAAGAAATTTTCTAAATGATAGTGTAAACCTTATCAAAACCCATTGCTTAGTTCAGAAGAACTAAGCACACAAACATACAGACGTGAATAGCGACTTTGTTTTATACCTACTATTTAGAGAGAGTGCATTAAAGATTTTTTTGTGATTGTAGAAGCAACCATTTGATTGAGTACCTACATCTATGTATACACAAAAGTAAAGCGCCAACCGGTTTCGGTTCAACCTGAACCTTCCCAAGGGTTGTATAAATACATACCTACTATAACTAACATAGGTAATGTTTTTCTAAAAATTAATATGTTGTATATAAAAAACGGTGTTACAAATATCAATTATATTATAATAACAAAGCTTGACTGGAAAAATAGCACGCCAACAATCTTAATATTTTTTTGGATTATTTCACCAATTATCTATCGACTCTGCGATTTGTTTAGCGACCATTTGCATACCGCCCGCTAACCAATTGTGCGACGCCAGACCGTCGGATCCGTGCGTGCTATCGAGATCAGATCCTCGACATTTGTATGGAGGTCCGCTGACTTTTATTGACACCGCGTGTTTATTAGGGTATCCCATTTATCCGCAGGAATCGAGCCGAGATGCTGAGAATGCTGCGAGGTGACAACGGCCCGGGCGTGTGACCGTATGGCCGTGCGGACGTACCGGCAGAATAGCCGTGACGGACGGACCGCAGTTAGGACAAATATTTGCATTCGGAAGCCATTCGTTATATTATCTGGGCGTTATGTTGGTATTGCTTGCAAAGGGTAAAAGCAGGTGTTGCATCTGGCATTGAACTTCGGCCATAAACCAGTGGCATGTCCACAAAATCTCGGCACCATGGCGGGCTTGTAAATTAAGGATAACTTAAAATTTCCATAAATATATACCTATTGTGTATGGGTTTTAAATGAAATATAAGATTTGGTAGGTATTTAGTAAATAACGTAAGTATTCAATTATTATTGAATTTATTTTCCGTGAATACCGCACAAAATTACCAACTGCATCAATCCCATTTCCAATTCACACCCGCACATATGATTTACGTACGAGTATATACATTTGTGCACGCTGGGTTTCAAACTCATGACCTCTGTATCTGTAGTCGAAGACCAACAACCTGCAGGTAATATAATTTATGCCTCCACAACAAGTACATAGGTAAGTAGGTACTCCTTTTTAGTCTTGTAAATACTGAATTCGGCCAATTACAAATCGAGGAACGAAGAGTTTAGAAAGAAAAATTATGTATATCTATTGTGAAACTATCACACTAGAATAAAGAAAAACAATTAAAAACAAGTATAAAACTGACAGATAAAAAACGCAGTTAATTTATTGAAAATCTGGTCAAATTATTAGTTTTCCTGTTAAAAACGGGACTGCAGACCTTCAACGAATGAATTGAATGAGTTCCCAATGAAGTATCAGTCAACAGCTAATGTTTTATGAGGACGGCAGAACACGTTTTCATACAAATTTTGATGCTGATATTGACATACTGATATTGTCGTATTCCGTTATGATTTGGAAAAGAACAAGTGTTCTCCAAATAATCTGAAATACTAATATTTTAACAGGAAACTGGCATGCTATCACTATTTTAACAGGATCAGTTTTCTCCGTGCAGGCTGAGACCCTTTCAGGCCCACCTCCTGGCACCAGCTCCGGCTGCTTAGGAGGTTTTAACGCCACTGCTAAGAACAATGGAAGATTTCCATATATTTTATTAAAATATGCAATAATTTAATGTTATTATGCTTTCATGTGCCAGAATAACTTACTCACCCAACTAGATTTAAAAAAAAATGCTTTTTTATCTGTGGTTACAATAGATAAGTATTACATATTGTATAGATGGGAACTTATTTTATCATATTCATCGGAGGCTCTGTGGTAAATGTGGTCAATTGTTCCAGAATTTAAGGCGAAGTAATTAAAATAAAATTTGACTCACCATTCAAGTGTTATGAAGCTGAATATAATATTGTGTATCCAAAAGTGACTGACCTGAAACAAGAAAATTACAAAATATAAACGCCTGATTTATTGTCTGCATTCTTATAAATAAATTGTCATGTTTAGAAAATTAAAAAAAAAATTGTGTTGGATAAGTCAGTAGAAATAGTGAGGTAGATAATTGGAAAGGTACAGATCAATAAAGAGATGTTAAAAGTAACGGTCAATTTCCTATTTCCTATTACGTGTTGGTGTAGAATGTATAAATAAGGCTTTAATTTACATCGCACGTGGTGTGTTTCCTGTGTTAAATAATGTGCAGGTGCCTTACAAATCGTGATAAGTGAAGGTAAGTATTTACACACGTGATTACATCATCTCGATGAGGTTCAATCAATGATTCAATCTACAATAAATTTTTAATTGGTACTGACGATTACTTTCCTTCCACCTAACTATAAATATTATGTTCAATGTTTAACTTGTCGTTACATATGGTTACCCAATTTAAATGAGATGAAAAATAAGATTTGTTAACATGTATTATAATAGCTACAGAAATATATCGATAGATATATATAATCTACTACCACACTAAGCGGAAAATATTGCTTGATGTGATGGAGGACTTCACCAGCCGAGGAATTGAACACACTACGCCTGGGTGGGACCCAAACGCGATGTGAACTCAGCCACCGACCGGTCTATAATAATTAAAAAAAATACTAAAGTATTATGCACCGAAATTACCCGAATAGTTAGTAAAAATTGTTTCGACTTGTCGCATTTATACAATGGTCCTGTAAAAATCAAGAAATTTTGAAAAGCATATATTTGTAACAAATTATATTAAATTACGTTAAACTCTTTATAGGCGATTAAGTGTTTAATAAACATTAGTTGCTACAATTTTTTATTTTTTATTTTTTATTTAGTAAAAGAATATACATTATTTAAGAAATTTTTTGACTGCCCAACTAAGAGGATTCCCGTTTTAGGACAGTCAAATAACATATGTACTTATAATATTTCAAACACAACCATGTACAATGTGATCTTAGAACGGGGTACCCCAGTAAGGACACATTATCTTATATAAAAAAATTGTTAAATAAAAAAACAAAAAAAAATAAATTAGGATGAGTATTAACATTTTGATAATTGTTTGATAAGTATAGTATTAAAATAATAGGTATATGTATTTTTAACTGGTGCCTAAGCCTACTAACATATTTTGTATAAATATGAATAACAAAGAGAAGAAATAGAATAAAATAAAATATCCAATTAAACATAAGATTAACTGCTGCTTGCATTGTAATTTAAAAGTACTAGGTAGGTACATACATACACATAATGATAAAGATTAGAACATAAAGGTATCTTTAACATGGTTTATTTTTTGTTGGAGTTTTTGTTGTTGTTTTTGGTTTGTGTTTGATTTCATTTTTTGTGTAGTAAAAGTTCACTCTCCTTTCTACCTAATTGATGAAACCAATTAGTGGTCAGTTTATGAAGAATAGCTGTGTTTTCTTTTTTCCAAGCATCATTGAAATCTAACAACAAATGAATTAACTTTTAAAACTTTTATGGATCCGTTTCAAGAACAATATAATTTATGAAGAAATAAAAACAAAAATCAGAAAATGAATCCCATTTTAAAACTAGAATGATTATAAGAAGTTACCATCAGAAAACGCAGGCACCACCGAAGCCCTCTATTAGGTATACAATCATAAAAATGAATATCATTTTAAAAAGTTATACAAATAAATAAAATAACCCTAATAAAGTTATTATCTTACCCAGATGTTACCATAATAACATTTCAATTGCTTCAATATGTAATGAATGATTCAATGATTTCATTTCTCATGCAATACGCTTTCATTGAGTAAATTCAAAAACATCAAAATAGAGCGATCAAAAAACTAACGAACAATTTTACAATACTGCACAAAAATGTGATAGTATTCCTGATTGGGTTAAGGGACGTCTTAATTTTGATTTGGGCTTTTTGAGTGTGGGTGCAATGCTTTCCAGGAAGCTAAACATTCGGTATCCGAGTCTGGCGGGCGAGAGTCTACTCGGTTAACTCTACGATCGTAGCGGGTACAAACTGACATTTATGACAGTCATAAAATCTTTTAAGTAGTGACTTTTAGTGCTTGTTTAGTGAACATAAATGTCTTCTGCCTTTAGCGGTGCGCGGGTTCACTAAAATCCCTTTAACCCTACATGCCTGGAGGCGTGGTGTTTGTTTATTTATTCAGTGACAATGATGGCTCCTTACCATGAGAAGATGGCTATCAATGGTGATTGGTGTATCATTTGCTCTTTCTTGTTGATCACCGTGCATTTTATATGCGTCGTAAAATATTTAACACGATTGTTACCAGAGTTTAGATGCTCTGCAGCTGTTTTATAAGTAAAACGCTTGTTAAGTAATAAAATAAAAACTGATTTTACTTACGTATTTTTAAATCACTGAAAATTTCCGTAGTTCTTCCACAAGTCTTTATATTGACTACATTTATTAATCAATTCTTTTCAATTTTTTTAAATATCCTAATTTTTCTTTCACATACTTAAATAATAAATGTTTTACATTGACAGTGTCTGAGGTCTGGTTGAAATATGTAAAATCAAAGTTTTTAACTGGAAAATCAAGGTAAATGCAACCCTATTTTTAGCACACATTAATTTCCGTCATGAACTATAGCGTTTTTAAATATTCATTTAATTGTATTGAAAAAAAATATGAAAAGACGCTATTTTTTTCAACTAGTATATTTGTGTCAAATCTCTAATTATTAATGTTTAAAGTATTGAAACTTTCTTATGATTACTTAAATGAACTATTGAATGCACATTCTTTACCCAATCTATTTTTCAAGGATGTGATTTCAGTTGCAGTTTCAGTGCCGACTGCCAGCAACCCGGGGGTATATTTCATTTTTTTTTTATTACATGGCTTTCTATACCCGCCTCACTAGGCAAAGTATGTTAGGTTACTGAACTAATTCATTTTACAAATAACTTGAAGATAACCTGATTGCATAAGAAAAAAACTTTATTATTTGCAGAGAAAGGGTTAACACTAACCTATGTCTTTATTTTCCAGTATTCTGCTTATCCGTCTATTAACCCGTTCAGCAACTAGTATACCACAGGGTTTAACCAACCCGCATGCTTTACAGGGCTAACCAATCATTGTATATTAGATAGATGCTTATTAAATCCTTTCTTCCTAATTTTGCATGCGTATATTTTTAGAGTTAAGTTTTAGGTGAGTACCTACATTTACTTAGTGTTCATAACAATTACATAAATTAATCGTTGGTTGTAAGACATAAGTCCGAAATAATAAGATAAAATATTAAGGGCCAATATCGTTGTTTATCAGTTGTGTAAAATTTAAAACACGTTTATTAGCTACCACTTACCCAGGGGGAAGAAGTTTACACAGGGTCTTCAGGGATAAAGTGCGCTAACTTTGGGGGTGACTCCACATAATAGTAGAAGTAAAAAAGACTTTTGAACTTTTATTGAAATTCCAAGGTTTAAATGTAGTTTTAAGGATACGAAGTTAAATTGTTGAGAAAATAAATATTCTCCTGTTGAGAAATTTTTTTTTTGGGAAAATATACATTGGAATTTCAAAAAAGATAATTATCTATTTTACTTTACTTTTATGATATGATATGTTTCCTGATAACATTTTAGTATAAACGAATTGTTTTATTACGATGAAGAAAAAATCCTAATATTTTCGCATTTCTTCATTATATATTATCAAGGCAAATGTAGATGCATGAACACGTGTTCCGATGTATTACGAATTTACTAAAAAGGAAACGGCCTGCATTCCCGTGTTTAACCGTATTATCAACAATTTGTAGAGATTTTTAATTAATTAGAAATCCCATTTTTTTTTCTCCTAACAATAATAATAATAATATTAGGTAGGTACTTGGATGATTTGTATAGAGCTGTTTTTGTGCAAAATCACCTCAAGGGCGCAAGGGTAAGTTGTGTAAAATTAGGTTGGTGCAGTATGTAAGGGGTAGAAGTTTATGTATGTTAGATCAATAATCACTAGTCACAATTATTATAGATACTTCTGCCTAATATCTATACTATTTACACCTAAGTTATTAGTTACTAAGTAATTTAGCTGTAAAGCGCCCTTAAAGTGTATTTTATTAAATCAATTAATTTGTATTTATTGCTCTCAATTGGTAGGTAGGTAGGTAGGTAGGTACCTATGTCATAATTACATAAATGAAAGTAATTGATCAAAATAAAAAAAAGGCAAAATTTATCGTACATATTTTATTTGGTTTTACGCCCAGCCGGGTTTTTTCGAGCATTTTAAAACAGAATATCTAGTAAGCTATCGAAAATTATACAAAAAAAATTAAAGCTGATGAATATAAAATAATATTCCTAAAACATGTAACACTAACTTAAAATAATATAGAAACTAGAACAATACTACATATATTTTAATAAATATAAAATGTAAAAGCCCACCAGGGTGTTGATAATTGACAAATAAAATAAATAACTTCTACATTTTGAAATAAGACTTAGTTACTATGTGCAAACACTGTTGAATCTAAATTTACTATATAAAATAATGTATATTATGCCTATTTAAGGAAAGCGGTCACTAGAAATGATTATTTATTCGTGAGAACTTGTGAAGTATCAAGAAAACAAGTAAAATGAAATAAATTGTTCAATAATATACCCGCTACTTACCCTATTGTGCACTAGATGGCAGTAAGTCATAAAATAACAAATTTGACGCCATTAGGTGCAGTGGCATCTAACGGCAGTTAGCGGAACGATAATCGTTAGAAAATTGCGGGCGGCTCGGTTCCCGCACTCTCATAGAACCTAGTCACGTAGAGTAACGGTGACAGCGTTTGGAAATTTATTTGTTTTCGGTGTTTCCTCTTTCTTTTCATAAATGCCTATGGTAATTCGCTGACGCAACGTTTCAACTGGTTTGTTTTGACGTTTCACATTTAAATTTATTTACAACATGTGTTTTGCTGTTGAGATATCTTCAACATCCTGCAATATACAAGTAAATTATTATGTATGCAAGCATGTACATATTCTACATTTTACTAAATTATTAGATATCGGCAAATCATGTTTAAGAGACCCTTGCTCGTCTAGTGGTGTACTAGATGGATAAAAGATTATTAAATTTAATAAATAATTTTGTTTTTAATACGAAGCTGAAGAATTAAACAAAAAAATATTAAAAATAACCTTTTCGAATTGAATGGCGAGTACAATTTAAACGGAATTGATTATCGATGCTCCCAGTATCTTTATAACAAAAGTCGTTCGAAAATATGAAAAAAATATCAAATTTTATGTTTCACTTTCTTTTCAAATATATTACATTAATATACCATAACTTTTAAATTTACAGTATAACCTTCTTGGTGTTGCTTGTTAGTAGGTATTTAATTTTATTTAAAAAGTGTATTTCATTTCTTATTTTGTTCGTAAATTTTTATTGTCTTACCCACACGCAGGCAGCGCCTTAGTTAATTGTTAATTATGTAAATAGTTATCTACGATCTTTGGTTTTCAATAAAAGGTTCATTAATATCTCTGATAAAGGTTAGGTACCAAAATATTTTTTCTTACATTTTATTAGAAGGTAAGTACAAGTCGGTATGTACTAACTACGAGTAGGTAACTACTCTGACTAACTAATAAAGGTATCTATCAATATTTATAATTATGATTATTATATTGCTTTAAAAACTTTATGAGTCATAGATATACTTCATAGGGGGAAGGCATGTAGGTACCTACCGATTTTTTTATTTTACAATTTTGGGTGAACATTAAAAGAGTTTCTTGCCCGGAACCCCAACACATGGATACAAACTACGTTCTGTTTTTTACACTGGATAGAAAATTCCAAGAAGCGATTATATACAGGTAGTTACCGGTTTCGAATTTCGAATTTCGAATATTTCGACTCCTAAGCCCAGACAAGCCAATGAAGTTGATTATCACTTCAATAAAGAAATTCGATTCGTGATTTTTTTTTATAATTCGTTAATTTGAAATTTTACTTAAGGCGATGCCATACGTAGTAATGCAAAATCATGTGTTTTTGGTTTGAAAATTTAGTCGCCCAGAAATGTTTCAAATGCTATAATTAAATACTGCGAGTAGAATACATCCTGGCCATTGAAATAATCGAGTATTTAATTGTAAGATACTACCAGTATCGCCCTGGTGTAAGACCACCATTCAGAATTGAAACGTTGCTCCAAATGGCTTTAGCCGTGTTTAGTGACTAGATCTGAATAGCCAGGTACTTCCCCACCTTCCTCTTTCCCTTCCCCACTTACCTTCAGCCTCACAACATCCCCCAATTGGGGATGCCATAGTCTCACTGGCTCCAGACGGGAGCAGTTGGGACTCTTGTGAGGTATTCACTATAAAAAAAAAAAAAAAAAAAAGATAAATCTTTTTATAAGCCCAGAAAAAAATAATGTAAAGGCCTATGAAAACTGTTTTAAAGTTCAAAATCTCCTACTTACGAACCCATTTTCGGTTATGATTTTATTGTATAATGTTTCAAATTAAGTTATTTATAAAATGATCGAAAAAAAAAAAATTTATGCCTTAACATCCACAAAATAAAATAAAAGGCACTTTTAGGCCATGTTTTTTTCTTGCATAAATCAAAACTGTCGGATGGTGTTAAGCGGGAATTTAAACCTTATCGCCATCTACGTAAGAGCTGTTATTGATAGCGGCTTGATTTAAAATATTGCACGACGTAGTGCATCGCCTTAAAGTAAGTTAAAAATAAGCTTACTTCAGGAGCACGGACACGCTCAGAATATACTTCTATAGGTTAATCAGTGGTTTCTTAATATTTATCATTCAGGAAGGTCACCGATGAAAATTTTTGCATAGCTATAAAGAAAGGTATTTCGTCAATAAAGCACCTATAAAAATGTCGTAAAATTACCTACCTACATTGTAGTTTCGTTTGTTATTTCTACCACGTTCACTGATCGTAAAACTACAAGTTTTATAACTTTTCTATTTGTCATCAAAGAATAGTCAGAATGCACAAAGTGTTATTATTTTTATTACGTCGTAAATATTTATATTATGGGCGCACACCCACAAGGAAAGGACACACAAATAATTTTAAATTAGCTAAACAGAAATAGATATAGCCAGATACACAAAAACAATTTACAAACAGTTATTTTTTCAGGATATTTTGCGTAATAAATTTCAAAGTTATTTATGAATGTCAAGATCGAAAAAAGAAGCAAGACCAATATAGGAATAATGAACACGATATAGAAAGGTACATCAATACGGTTCAAATGATTGAAAAATTAGTAAAAAAAAATGAGTGTCAGTAGAAAAGGTAGGTAGAGGAAAATAAGAGCGCACGTTTGTATGTATTTGTGTACACCGATAGTGGTTAAAATTGGTTCGAAGTTGTTTCGAACACCCTGCTCATCTACTTACCTCTTACCTCGACCATGAAATTATGTGTACGATACAGTACATCACCACACAAGCAAGAAATTCCTTCTAAATTCCCTTAGGTTCTTTCATTCCGACCATATAATTGAAAAAGTATACCCATCATTGCTATGAGGTCTGTAGAATTGGTGCTAATTCGAAAAACAAATAAAAGAATTAAAAAAATTAGCGATACTATATAAATAATAACGACCTATTTATGTACTGACTCATTTACATAATATGTAATAATCAATCAGATCCTGATATTGACGATACAACCTGTAACCATTTATAGTATCATTAACTCTATGAATGTGTGTAGGTTATTTTTTGCCAGCTCTATAACAATGTGATATGAAAATGATTTATTTGCAGATAAAAAGTAATGCGTTGAGGAAATAAATACCTTGGGACACAAATTAAAATATGTTTTAGGCCAAGTCCGTATGGCTAGTGGATGAACAAATTAAGAATAATCAATAAGAATAGTTGGCCCACATGGATGGCTGAAAATAATTCGCAATTCAGAAGCAAACCAATTATTAATGTTCTCCTCACGAAATGTAATAAGTTTAAATTGTTTTTCGGACTATTTGGGTGGTCCGCGCAGGGGACGTCAATTCATCTGTTGATGCTATGAAAAACGCACAAAATGGATTGAAAATAGTGCCACGTGTGCGTCGCGTCAGTCGCGTACGTTGGTCGTGTACGGTAATATGTAGGTGAATTAATGAAGAGCTGTACTGCTATTGAGCTGCCTACGAGGACCATCGGTCCAGCTCGATAGTGCAACGTCGTCGGTCGACCGACCGATTATTTCCAGACTTAATGTTTGATATCAATGAAGTCTAATGTTATTAGCTGCAGATCTCAAGGAATTTAAAAGTTGTGGTAGTCGAAAGAGAGGTTCGTTTTGGAAGTGCTTAGGTGAAATATTTTTTTGAAAAGGTAGGTATGTTTGTTGGTAGTGATGTAGATACTACATACCTACACTTTCAGGAGGACCTGAGGAAAAAAATATCTTTGGATCTTTGATGATTCTGTGTGGGGGGTCTATTTAGGGAAAGTAAGGACAGGAAATTCTGGGAAGGAAAAATAAATGAGGGGTGGGTAGGAATATTGAGGTAGATGTGTCCAAGAGTGACGGACGTATGAATTCGTATCTTCCACTACTGTGCAAGGTGATGGGTCAAAAGAGTTCGGCTGGAGAAGTCAAAAGGTCTCCTTCAAACAGTTTCTCTCGGTCCGGCCTGCCATGCAGTAGGTGGGCAAACGCATCCACCATCAAGACCTAGAAAAACCTCACCCCATGGACCTGGGCACCTGTGCTTAGGGTGACCTATGGCAGGTGTGTTGGTTATCCAATAAATGATTCCCGGGACGGCTGTAACCATACGCGCCTCCCAAATTAAAAAATGAACTAAAACTGAAGTTCAATTTATCATTTCACAATAAAAATACGTAAACTGTAGAGTTTCGAACTGTAATATTACAATTTATTTCAATGTGAAATACAAAGGTGTTATTTTGAGGTTTTTCTGTATTAGGTATTTTTATAAATTTGACTGAAAATGTTTTTCTAAGCATTACGTTGAAGATGCCTGGTCTAGTTACTCTTCCCATTGTAAGCAAACCACCAGCTCAGCAAAGTGTCAATTGTCATGGCTGCACCGCGAGCGGAATATTGATACGAGCTTTGGTATTCAGCTCTCACAACCCGGACAATAAAAACTCCTTTAAGCAGAGGACTTCCGCGACCCAATACTACGCTCATATTCATAGAACCGCGACCCAGGAGGCCTGAGCACTAGGTGCTATAGTCACTAGTCACTGGACATGCCAAACTTGCGAATTGCCAAACGATAAGTTATCTGACATACTCGGCTGGTTCAGAGTGCTTGTGCTTGCTGCTTACCCACATAGATACGATGTTTATTTTTAGAGGCCAATGCTTTTTATAGCGAAGTTACGTGAAGGCAAGGAACGTTTTAAGTGGATTTCTATATGAATGCGTTATAAGATACAGTTTTATCGAAGCTGGGTGCGATTTTCTACTGTATTTTGAATTAATTAATTAAACATATTTCATCTAAGAATATATTTATTTTATTTTATTTTTATTTATTCTTTAATATATTTGTCATACAATGGTATAGTATATTGTCCTCCACGCTAGGAGTTCACCTGTGTTGTGGAGGACTTTTTCAATTGTAAAGTTATATAATTCTAAAACAATACAGTGGAGTTGGTTACAGAGAGAAAAATTAAAAATTAAAATATAAAATCGATTTTTCCATAGTTATAACAATACATTTTCCATATTTATTCCAAAAAAAAAGTGAAATATAAAAAATTAAATATTAAAAGGATTGTAGCCAGTTCCATATGTGTTTTTTGTATTCTGTAAGATTGGATGTTTTATATTTTGTTGGAAGTGAATTGTAAAGTTATTATATTATTATATCTACCTTTAGGAACCCCATTAAAAATTCAAAATTTCTTTTCATATGGGTAAAAAGTAATTGTTCTATACAAAAATTTACACTTGGTGCAAAAAAATTTCATAGTCTTACTTGTAGTTTTTTAAACAGTAAACCTCGTGTTCAAAAAAATTATGTTTCCGATTTTCTCTTATAATAAATCAAACCCTAAAATTACTTTCAAGTAGGTACTTAAATACGAAGATATTTAATTGTAAACCATAATATTACGTTTTATAAACTTAACATTTTTTTTAAAATTTCAATTATCCAATTGTACAAATTATCCAAAGAAAACACACTATCTCAATGAAAATTCTATTTCCTAACTTTATTCAGGCTGGTAGGTATGTAGGTACTATAGAATGGAAAAAATGCGAATAAAAAATTATATATAGAATAACAAATACGACGCTTTCGCACTTGAAAAGTGAATCTGCACTGGACCATCAAAACGACCACCATCCTGAAAATTACAAACCTTATAAACCAAATAACAGACAGACAAAGTGAACAACGGTCGAGTTGAAACAGGTCTTTGCTACGCTCAGTCAATAAAACTGAAACTACATAAGTTAAGCTCGCAAACTACGTTATCTTAAGTTGGGTGACTTCGACTGCTACATGGCATGATTCATAGCTTGGTCTCAATGAAAAGAGTCAATTGAATATTACATGCCTACAATATCTTTATACATATAGTTTAAGGTAATTATTGCCAAAAGTAAGTCCAACAATCACATAACCAAGACCAAAGCTATCCGGTACATTGACTCGAGAATCTGGAGGTGACACTTCACAATAAGACTAAACATCTTCAAAATCAATCAAAATTTTAATTAATATTGTCTAATTTTAGACGGTCTTTAAACATAATAATACATTTGTTATAATCTTATTACCGGTTTTAAAATATATATATATATATATATATAAGTTATTAAAATTAACACACAGACATGATATATACATTACATTTTGAATAGTACCCAAATAATGCATTAAATAGGATGTGCAAATTGCTAAGTAAGCACGTTGAGTGCATTGCAAAATCAAACACTGCGTGTTTACCAAGTAAGGACTGACACAGACAGGTACACCTAGTTGTTAGTTACTGTAGTTGTAAGTAGTACAAAATAGGTTCTACCTGTACACGTGAACTGCGTATTTGTATTTCACACAACATGATGCATTGATATTGTCTACCGGCGCATATTTCAAGAGGCAGTCAATAAAATAAATTTAAATAATATGTATGTTAAAACTATAAGCGAGCCATAAATATTCTCGCCTGGCTACGGATTTCACTTGATATCGCTTAATCGTTTCAATTGATTACTTTTTGCCCAAATTGATTGTAGCGCGCTAAGGGAGCGTTATGGTTCTATGAAAACAATACATGAGTCGATGACACAATAATTCTATATAGATTCTCTACCTACTTTTAACTTTAGTCTAACAATGCAATAATAATGCGATTTACGTGCTTTTTTATTAATAGCTTTTTGTTCTTGAAGACCTTAAAGTAATGGTGATTTGCAACGTGACGTAATGGAATTGCGTAGTGGAGTAGCTTGCAAACAATACTATTCCGATTGCGAAATCCTATAATAGATAAGCGAAAGCTTATCGACCTGCTTGCAATACTATCGCAGTGCGCTAGGCAGTCGTAAACTGGTAAACAATGCGCAGTGACTGCAAAAAATATTGTGGGGTTTTACGCCTCATTGTTCGTTGCATGTCGTTGAACAAGCAAATAGTTTTACCGTAAAAAGACAAGAAACTGTTATCTCAAATGATAAATTCAAACATATTCAGGGACGTGCGGGAGATTGAACTGATGCCTATATTATCGAAGAGGTACGTGTGGAGTTTACCAAATTAATGTTTGTTATTTGTGATGTCATCTAGAATTTGTGCGGCAGGTAAATAAAACCGAAATAAGTTTTCAAATGAACTCGGTAGTAGGTACTTGAAAAAATTGTTTCTGTATTCATTAATTTTTTAAACACCTGCTTATATCGATTCGACGCCTGCATAGCTTAACCTTATAAGATAGCTTGTAGGAAAGTCATTTTTATGGTTCTGTTGTTGGTTTCCAATAGTAAAGTGGTGTCAATTCAATATAATACACCCTTTAAGGAATTTTATAAGTTAAATATTAAAATTTTATTTATTACGTTAAGTATCAAACAAAAATATTTTGCATGCATCCTGCTTTAAGCTGGCACCATTCAATATATCAAATAGAATCATTAAATAGCAAGGTTTTCACATTCATGTTAATCTCACTTTAAATAATCTGTTTACCTTACAATCGCAATGGATGCATGGACGTGCATTTTTCACAAAACAAAGCGGTAAACATCAGCTGACGCACAGTTTAAGAATGTGAAACAATTCATTTCAAATACTCTAGAACAATAATACGTTTCAGAGTCAGAACATTCAGATTAGCGAGGGATTTATTTGGGTAGAGGGCGCAGCAAAACGCGCTGCATTTCGCCTGTATTTCTGTTGATAAACAACGGGACAATTCTCGCTTTTATTGTTAATGTCCGGGTGCAGATAATGCAATGCAAGAAATGTGTAATCCTCGTGTGTTGGTTTAGTGTAAGGAGTTGCCAGGGGGTCTGCAAACTGTAAGCACGGGGATCTAAGGACGATTTATTGCCGGCAAACCAGCTTGCTTCGGCTTAAGACTCCGGCGCAGGTTGTATTGTGTATTCACAAAAATATTAATTGCGACTGAGATATTTGGAGATCGTTAGCTTGCCTTTAAATTGTTAAATTGCCGAAAATACCTGGATTATACCGTACGTGTGCAAGAAAATAAAACACATAATTTGTTCGTATTTTTGCAAATTTCACTAAAAGGCTTTCAACCGAGTTTAAGCAGTCAAAAAAGCCGAGAGAATAAATTACGATTGTGTTGCGTGTTAACAATTTAAATGCGGAATTAATTGGAGGGTAACATACCCACTTATCTGAGAAAACAAACACATTGTCATTCTTGTAGTGTTCATATTTACACTTAACATTTTAACTCATGAACGTTAGTAGGTAAGTATCAAATCAAACACCCTTTCTTTCTACTGTATGGGGAAGCAAGATGAGTAGCTACCCATCTACATTATATAAATAAAGTACAAAAACTAACCTTTGAGTAAGTAGGTACATGCTACAAGCTTTTGATAAATTAATAGACAAAGTTTGCGGAAGTAAGTTACTGTCTGGGGTGTAATTTGAAAGAAGACTATATTTTCATAAATCTCAGACGCGATATTTTAATAAAATTTAAGACCTGCTGGGTAGCAGCTTTTTTCGAGAAGAATTTGTGAGTTTCATAAAACAGAAAATAAATTTAATGTACTAAACATACCTACTACGAAGGTACCTTCTTAGGTTCCAAGGCGTTTTAAGTTCTACTTACAGAGGTTTTTAATTTATAAATGGATGGAAAACACGATATTCTGCCACTTTTCTAAAAATATTGTTTTGTTCCTAATGCCAAGGAATATCCAACTCGTTTCCTTTTTTTAAGTTTATATATTTTCACATTTATTTACCTGTAGGTATATTATATTATATAGGAATTTAATGTAGGTAACATACTCTATTAAAATATTAATGGCCTCCGTAGTCAGACACAAAGGGTAAGGCCCTCGACTAGCAAACCGAGGGTTGCGGATTCAAATACCAGCGCGCGCAATAAATTTTCTTTAGTTAATTTGTGTTATTTAACAATTTACCCATTTAAAAATACGTAGTACATAATACGCACAATACACATACATAATACGCAGTAGCAGAATTGAAAAGTTCCTTGAATATTTATTTATTAAAGATATCTGTAAGTACCTACGATATTTTATATTATATATATGCATTTACCTATAAATACCACTGTGGGAGTCATTCTAAGCAAGAAAAGCAATCTTAAATAATATAATATCTACTTATTATTTTATAGAGTGGTTACAAGTGTGGAGTAAAGTGCACTTGAGGTGAAAAAGATAATTAATACTCTCGTGATTAATATTATGCCAATTTGTATTCTGTACCTTCCGTGAGTGAAATGATAGTAATAATTCTATTCCTAGATATGCAATCGCAACAGAAGATGTTTCGCGTGTATGTATTCAATAATTATAACAATGTAATGATTTAAGTTTTTGTTTGCGAAAGTTACTTAACGAAAACATGATAAATTGAAAAGGGAAACATTTATTTATCTTGTAGCCATAGTTAATTTAGTTTATATTCGACGCCCATGCTTTTTATAGCTCTCGCGATTTGTGAGTTGTCTAACCTAAATATGCTTAACAATTTTGTAAAAAATACTCATTAAAACCATTCGTATACGTAATAATAATAATATTTAGCTAATTTATATAGCACCGTTTTCGTGAAAAAATCACCTCAAGGGCGCTGTACAAATAAATTTATTAAATAATTAAAAGAAAACTACTGACTTAAATTCACTTAAAAATGAACAGAAAATATTAAGATCACAAAAATAACGTTTGGATCATTTCTCTACTTTCGTTTTCATGTGAAAATCATCTCTTAGGACTTAATTTATGGATTTAACCAATACTTATCACTTATTTATAGATTTATTACTTATAACCAGTGACATAAAACTATCCTATGCCTCATTTAGGTCAATGGAATTGATCAAACATTCAAGAAAAAATGTTAACATTTTTAAAACGTAGGATCAATTTCCGCACTTACAATTAAATACGAAAAAAATTTTTTTTAGGGATGTTTTGAATTCATTTCTTTCTACCTGCACTGACATCCAGTGTGATAAATGACTTATTGTATCATCCCCTTGCCGGCCAATAAGAACTGTTACATCCCCTTGATGCCCCGGGGCGGGGTAGGGAGGAGGGTGCCGGTTCTCCGCACCCCCAGCCCGCACCCCTACGTCCTCCCCTAACTTGTCGGCCATCTTAGATTTATGCCCCTTTTGTTTTGTTGTATCTCTCTTGTATTCACAAACACAGATTTAGTATAGGATGCTGTTCAAGTGTTTACAATCTAACAATTCACATTTGGGTTCTTTGTTATTGAACTGGAGCTTTTAAGCTTTTTACAACGCTTTTGTTCTTTAAAAAACACATGAAAATTGTTTTAAAAAGACGAATATAGAACTTTTTTTTTTGAGAAGATACTTTCTTCTTTTATGTTTCTATGAAACTGCACTTAAAAATAGAAAGTTGGTTTTTTGCATTAGATCTCACTTGTCAACATATTTATTATTTTAGGAAAGTAGGTATGTACTACGTAACTGCACTATCCAAAAAATATGATTCAGGGGAAGTAAATAGAAGATGTAATAGAGAGATATGCACCACCCCATCGCTTACGACTGGTACGAGCGTAGTTCCGCTGAGTTGGTGTGTATCAGTCTGCAGGGTGAATATTGCCTTTGGGCGATTTTTCGCACAAACGACGCCATTCAAATCATCCAAATATTACTATTATTATGGCGATAGCAAACCTCCGATATGAGACGAGGCCGGAAGAAAAATAATAAATTAACATTTTTATAATAGTTAATTGGGGGTTCTTTTAGCACTGTAAAGCGCCTTCAAGGCGACATTTAACTAAAATGTGTAGGTACCATATTTTTATTTTTTTTTTAAATATGGTACAATATTTCTTATTACAATTTATAACACTAAAAATATTCACAGTACATTTGCAGAAAATATATATAATTTTGATGAAGAAAAAAAATCATAAGATTAAGATAAATTTAATCTAAACAAATAGATTTAAAATTGAAGTAAAATAAAATAAAATTTGAATTAAAAAAAAATAAAATGTAATTATTATCATTAGTCTGTAGTAAGATACCTACTTATCATATTTCGGATGGAAATAAAAAAAAACACAAGCAATGCGATGTGGGCGTCTTTAGTCTTCCAAAAGTATGCCAAATCCGGCCTTAAATTTGCAATACGAAACGATGTTTCATCATCATTGTAGGGTGTGGAATCTAAGTGGATGGCGATAAGAATAATTGTAAATAACTAACTAACCATCGCGCCGTTTCCCCGCAGGGGTAGGCAGAGAGGACGGACAGCCAAACAACTCGGTCTTGGCAAACACTCCTTGCCTCATTCACATTCATACATCGTCTCATATATACTCTTTTATTGTTCTGACTCTTGACATGGCCCGACTCAAGTATCTGATTCACTTGGTCATGCCATGTCTTCCTCGGGCGTCCCCGACTTCTGCTACCAATAATTGTAAATAACTAAATATAATGTACTAACCTGAATATATAGGTACCTGTATATATTCGTGCTTGAATTTGTATCTAACTATTAAATATGTCAATAAACGCTCTGGTTACCTACCGGCAGCTAAATTAAATTAAATATAAATAATTATTTTTAATACAAGGAGAAAAATGAGTATAGCGAAACTGTTCAAATTATTTTTAATCCGATTAAAAACTGGATTGCAGGCCGTTTTCTGATAAACTTTTTAGTAAATTCCTTATAGGTACATCGGAACACGTGGTCATGCACCGGCATTTGCTAGGATAATATACAATGACGAAATGCGAAAATATTAGAATTATTATGAATACGTGTTCTAACATTGTGATAATACTATTTATTTTATTAAAATTTTACTAAGAAACCTAACTATTCATACGTTAAGGGCTTCCAATCCCGTTTTTAACCAAATTACGTATAATTTGAAGAAATTCTCAATAAATTAGCGATTTTCATTTAATATTATAACTAACCACAATTATTGTTTTTTTTTTTTTTTTTGTATAAGGCAATTCACCCTAAAGAGAGTGCTATGTGTATTGTTTTTTTAATAAGTCTTTAAATTGAGTGTCATAAAAACAAATCCGCAAATCGTGTATTATGACATTCAATTCGATAATTTCACAACCAGTTCTCCCCACCTGCAAGTCACGGAAACCATTGCGATCCGAGCTGCGTTTTGGCGTGAAATTGCAAGGCAGTTCGGAAGCAAAGTGTTCGCCGCACTGGCCTTGCTTTATGATGTGTTTGCCTGAAATATTGCCGGTTCGTGTTTACTTCGAATAATGCAACGACAATTAGGACTTGTGTCACCGACCCCACGTGGTCGGCACTGTGCACGTGTATTACAAGCGTGCATCATTCGAATCGTGTTTTAATTAAAAAATACGGGATTTTAGGAAAATTTGCCTCAAAAAATTACTAGTTTTAAAATACCTATTAGTTTATTTACAAATGTTTGTAATTCATACACCAACAAAATTGAATTCGGGGTTTTCGGTTCTAGAACGTTTTTAATAGATTCTATTGGCAATTGTCGATAGATCGGGGGGTAGGAAGCGTGGCTAGCAGATTAGATGAATATTTATGTTAATGGATAGCAGTCACGTTTTGTTTCATCAATAAAAAAATGATAAATGAACTTTGATAAAGCTTTTTTCCAGATGCAAATGCGTAAGCTGTGGATCGATTTGCCAGCAACTGTGTTTCCTCCCTCATATACAATTTCCCTTCAAGACTAGTGTTCACGCCTTCCTTCCCTAAAAATACCCTCCACACAGCATACCCAAAGATGACATAGGCCCTTAGGGATTTTTTTTTTCTTCAGGGCCTCCTGTGTGGAGCTAGTGTAAAAAAAGGTAGGTACCTTATAATAATTAATTGTTACTCGAAGGTAGGAGGTACTTTTTTTAGACAAAATATTTTTTTGGTGAAAGTCAATTTTCGTCGAATCGATAACATCTTCATAAAATCGACTATTGACTTACAGAAGATTAATGTTTTCATAAAATGTGTTATCATCATTAAATCACTAATATCACAGTTACTACCTAAATCAAGTAGGTACTAACGCTACTAAACAACATAATTAGGTATCTAATTTATTTTATATCAGATACCGCTTTAAAGAAGTAGCTCGGTAGGTACCTACCTATTTATTAATTAACTAAAATCAATAAAAAACTATTAACAGGACCTACATATCGTCGTTAAAAAAGTACCAACTATCTAATGAAACTGGTTTAGTTGCATTGATTTAATGAAAACCAGATATTTAACTGGATATTGGAAGAAAAATTGTAGGATAATTTATGTTTATAACTAGTTTGATTTGGCACAAATGGCTCTTATTGAGATGTATGCTGGCATTAGATGCAAAATAAAAAACATTACTTTTAGTATTTAATAATGATGAGTGCGGTGTGTACTATAATGATCCGTTGGAGGCTAGTAAAAAATCAATAGCTAAATGATTGGCGTGTTTCGTTGTGGACGAAAAGGTCAGGGGTCTTTCCTTGGAGTCTAACAAGGCATGCTTAAAAATGTTCAAACGAATAATTTTTTTGATTATGAAATCATAACATGCCATGAAATAAAAAGTAGTAAATATAAATTATTCAATCGTGTACGATTTTTTGGTGCTTTCTACAAATTTACATAAAGTTCGTTGTTCGTAAAACTTCAGCGTTTTCGTATATTGTAAATCTTAGAGATGTCACACGAAGATGGTAGTTTTTCAAATATTTTCAGGTTATCCAAGTTTCGGAAATGTTTGCCATTATTTAAAAAAAATTAGTTGAGTATGGCGGAGATACAACGATATTTTAAAGGGTTTGATAGTTGTGCCGGCATTTAGAGGAACAATCCAGTGCCTGCCTGGTTTTGTAATTTTGTAATTAAAAATGGGATTGCAGACACTTAACGAATAAATTGATAGGTTTCCTTGTAAACTTTTATTATTGTATTGTCACGCATGTTCATAAAAATCATCAAACACGTGTTCGTAATTATCATCACATTTTGCATTTTGTCACGGTATATTATCAAGACAAACGAAGATGTGTGAACACGTGTTACGATATTATTACGAATTTACTAAAATTTTAACAGAAAAACGGCCTGCAATCCTCTTTTTAACCGGATAAACAGTAATTTTAAGAGATTCTTAATATTAGAAATACTAATTTTTAAAAAGTTTAAAGCAGAAAATACGTATGTTTCATTCATTAGGTAGGTAATCGTGAACAATAAGCGATGTCATCATGAAAACCGTATATGTCCATTTTCGGTAATCGATCATGAGCTTTTAAACAACCACTCAACTGTCAAAAAATAAGACAAAATGTGATTATGTTCAAAGTAAAAGAAAATCTATAATCTTACTTCTCTCTTCTATCTATTTATTTATAATTATATTAATATGTATATGTGTTCCGAATCAATAGACATAGGGCGGGCTGCGTGGATTTGATTTCTATACAAATCTAGAGTTTTATTCGTAGAATGATGAAATTTTTCACACTTGATCTTCAGAACAAGAAAAAGGTCACTGTTTACATCTGATTCCGAAAAATTCTGCGTAAAGCCCGTACAACGCCGGGGTATTTACTTACGAACTTGGTACGACTGGAAAATAACTTCAACACAAGCAACGAAATTACACGCAGCAGTCGCTCAATAAACAGTCTACGCATTACATCATAGGTCCGCATCGGCTGAGGCAATTTATTAAAGCGAACATCTGTAGGCTTTCGTCTGCGAATGTTTCCACTTCCGAAGAGTCAACTCGCAATTACGCGCCCATTAGATTCATTGTACGTTGTCTGGCCCCTGCCATAGACCGGTAGACCGTGGGTCTGTACTCTATGCGTACTCTTTGCTCTATATGTCCCGTGGTTTATTGTTGTGTCAAGTTCGTGCGACGACCGACCTCAAACCTATGAAATACGCACAAAACAATGGTTCTCGATCAAAAATCAACATCAAAATATTTCTAAATTTTTTTCCGATATTTCCATAAATTAAACATTTAAGAACCGACTGACATAAACCATTTTTACCAGATACTTTTAAACGATTCCATGACGCTTGATTCCCAGCCAGTTGATCCACTGGGCTGTTGGTCCCCTGGACATTAGATCCTTCTTCCAGTCGATCCTTTGGACACTTGATCCCCCAAAAGATAAAATATGTCTTATTTTGTTATTCAGAGCTATATCCTTTCTGCGTACTCCTTCAGGATACGGAGTTATTGTTAGCAAAATATATTTTGCATATCGGATTTTCACCCAAGACGCCTGCTGACTTTTGTTACACTACCTATATCCTCTCCGTATCATAATTCTTTGGGGTATCAAGTGTCCGAGGAATCAATTGGCGGAGGGATCCACCGTCCGGGGGATCAACTGTCCGGGGAATAAACTATCCGGTGGATCAAGTGTTGATGGATGAAGTATTGGGGGGTCAAGTGTTGGGGGATTAAGTGTCGGGAAGTCGAAATACCGTTTTCTACATACAGTTTTTTTTTCAGTGATTACATATTTGATGGAACGCAACATTTTTTTGTCCAAGTACATCTTTCTTACTTGATTCACTTTCATAAATTTCTCATATACTATCTTCTATAGCTTGATATAATTTCGCTTTAATAAATTGATTTGAAGTTCTTTAATTAATTAATTTGTACCATACAAATGAATTAAATGTATGTTATTTTTACTAGCCGGACTAGTTCGAAGGCTATTTGACTAAATTTAGCTTTGAAAAGTGACCTTGTCATGACTAACGAGATGGATATAGTTAAAATGAGATTTAATTATCGAATAATTAAATTATCGATAATCGATTAGTCTTCGGCGATTTTCAATCACATTCCTACAAAATATATACCTACACATAAAAAAATTGACTACAGTGATTTTCATAACTTGACTGCAAATTACGTGCACGAAATTAGGTGTTTAGAATAGTTTGATAAAAAGTTATCATCAATTAATTTTATAAGATACATTCAATTATAGATGACTTGTTACTTTAACTTTTCTTGATAACAATGCGTGCTGAAATTTATTGTATTGAGGAAACTGGTAGAAAAATTACAACGTTATGTAACTGATAGTGGTGATGCATCATCAACTAAAATTTGATTTACGCGCAACAACTACTAAAGATAAGAATACAATAAAATTTCATCCAGGATGTATGACTTGAAATTTGATTTTCGCGATCAAAAATTAGAAGTGAAAATAACAATAAGAATCAGGTGATTCTTTTCAAAATATCGTTTTTTTTAAATAAAATCGGAACTCAGATACTGTAATAATCATTTACTATAGAAACTACCTATAATGTCAATGTTTCCACGTCAGTCCAGCTTGGACCACTTCTTACTAACTACTTCAAACGAACAACTTAAATGACTTTTATCAGTCAGCGGACTCCATCTCAAACAGAACGGCCGCCTTTCTTAAACATTTTTAATCATAAGACCGGTCGCTCTCCGACTATCGGTCTTTCTCATCAAAGGATAAAAAATGCTTTACAAGAACTCGTCTCCAAAGTAAAAGCCAATTAACGCGAGGCAAACCCACTGACTTCATGAATAATAATTAGTGGACAATGAAGCAAAAAAATAGAACGATAAAACATCAGATTATGTCTGCACTGGATTAGCTCGGCGAGAAGTCGTGTAGACACTTCCTTTTCTATGATAATACTGCACAAGAGTCTCTCGATCCAGTAATATTTCGTAATTACTACTTGAAGTATGTTGTGAAGCTGAAAAGACTGAGGAGGGGATATATAGATAGATAGGGAAAAGGTTATTTAAATATGGTCACTAAACATGGCTAGCTAAAGCCATTTCAAGAAACTTTTCGATTCTGAATAGTGGTCTATCGCCAGAACAACACTGAGAGAAGGAGGTGGTCGCAAAGTCACACAGGCTCCGAACAATTGGAATCCTTATGCGGTATTTACACAAAATAAAAATAAATAAAGTTTACCGAGAGAAGCACTTATTTACAAAAGTTGATGTTATTCTTTCGATTGGTTACGAATATGCAATAAATAAAATGTTATCATATTAAATTATCTTAACGTGTCAAATAACTACAAATTATACAAATATCAATCTTGAGTGTCCATTAGGTGGTGTTATTTCTAAAAGGCCCGTTTTGCGTACAATAAATAAATCTATTAACAAAAATATTTAAAAGGCAATTACATGGAATTGGTTCATCTACGCTAATTGGACAACTCAATGTCGAACAGTAACATAAAGTGAAAGGTCCCAGGCCTATGAAGCCTTATTTAGGTAATGATATCATGCATCTAATAGGCACTGGTATTGCGTTTATACAAATGCCATCTTTGGGTAAATAGAAAAAGCTGCTTACCAATTTAATATTTTTTTATTTTTCGAATTTACAGTTCATAATTTCGACTAAAAAATTAACAGTTTATAAACACAGATGTATGTTAAGGCTTTCTCAAGAATTTACCAATGGAAGGCTTCCAGGGTTGCTTCGTCTTTGTATGATCGGGTGGAGAGGGATGGCTGGTATCCCGCAGACCCCTGAAGCCTCGGGATCACTTTATCTATGCCATACAGCCCTTGGCCGCTTAAGGGTGAAAACGAAACAAGTTACACAACATAGAGAAGAGCTTTCCAATATGTAAAAAAGAAAGAAAATTTACCGTCTCTTATAAACTGGCAAGAATGAAGAATATTTATTAAAACCTGAAGAAAGAAGTTGATTTTTTCATGCCGTGATTTTTTTCTTTTTCGTTTTGAAAGTTGATGAATTATTCAAAATATTAGTTTAATGACAGTATTAGGTAATGTTTTCATGTTTTGTATAGCACAGTTTATTTTGCATCTTAAAATTGATTTAATCTAAATTAAGTCAAATTCCATATTTTGTTTGCTCTCATGTTATATATCTCAGAGATATCGGAGGGTCGGTTTCACATAATTAGACATATAGGTCTAATAAAAATAATACAGTCCTTGTGGTGTGCCTTGAAGGAGTAACCATTTGTTACTTAAAACATGGTGGGAAAGCGGTCGGTCTCCTCAACTGCTCTCATTTTTGAACATGTATGTTTCTGTAAAAAAAAATTATTATTAAACTGCCCTTTATATGAGAAATTACTTAAAGGCTGTCACAAAATTCAATACAAAGAGATACTAACTTTTCAATTTAAATATCAAAGTTTATAAAAACCTCACAGGAGTAGCTATTTTATTTTATCAACGTAACAATTAATAGCGGACAACTCGGTAAGAATGTGAATATTTAGTAAAAAAATAAATAGTTTGAAAATCATTGGAATGTGTTACACAAAGGGGTGCGTTTTTGCTACCCACCGTATAGATTCTTACGAAGAAAGGTATCAGTAGATATCAGGGTAAACGCTGGATTTACTGTGGCCTCTGGGGATGGTTTGAACAAAATGTATTATGTATGTAGGTAGGTTTATATCAATGTAACCCAAAGACGTAAAAATTCCAACATCTAAAGGGACAATTCGCACGAAACGAGATAGAAAAAAATATTTTTAGACATCCCTTTTCCACGTTTTAAAACTTGATAGAGATATGCACATACCTACCTAACAAATTCATTTACAGAGTTTAACACAGCTTTTAACTTCATTAAAAGTTATTAGTACCTAATAGTGCTGCCAAGGTTTGTTATCTTTGTGAGGATACTGTGACAGCGCTTAATTAGCAGCAGACACATACCTGGACGGATGACGAACCTCGTGCTGGCACTGTTGGTGGGCGCGGTGCACTCTTTCGCTGCAGCAGCTGGTCCAGTTTCCTCACCACCTAGGATTCTTGCTGCAGAGTCTCCATCCTCTATCTTCTTCAAATGTCACAGCGGTGCTGCTAAGGTCTGGTATCTATGAGAGGAGATTGTGTCAGCGCTCTATTAGCAGCAGACACATACCTGGACGGATGACGAACCTCGTGCTGGCACTGTTGTTGGACGCGGTGCACTCTCTCGCTGCAGCAGCTGGTCCAGTTTCCTCACCACCTAGGATTCTTGCTGCAGATTCTCCATCTTCGTGTCACCTGTTTCTGTACTTCATTATATTTAACTTAATTTCATTTTATTTTTGTAATATTAAATTTTTTTTGTAATACCTGCATTGACTGCAAAGCGCCCCTGAGGTGATATCTCACAAAAGCGGCGCTATACAAATCATCCAGTTAATAAAATTCATGATTGAATACTGAAATGAAGGTAGCCAGACTATTTTTTCAATGTATTATTAACCCGTTAGACAAATTTGGGATATATTCCTCACAGACAATAAACAACCGTCTTTTTTGGAGATATATCTCCCAGCCTAATGCTGTCTCATAAAAATTATGGTGATATATGATTTAACCCATCAAGCTAATTTCTTCGCTTTTAGGAACAACTCACTAGTCTCATAGAAATAGTTGTATCTCCCTTACTGCGACGGTGAGAAATATGATCTTAATGGTGTTAGAAAGAAAAAAAACCACGCTTTATGTTCAACTGTAGAAGTTAACTACAAAACAATTTAAATGTACAGTTTTCTGAAACCAAAGGTTCCGAATGCAATTTGAATACTAATTATTAATAATTATGTTTGAATGATACCATAAAAAATTGAGGTGACAATAACATTTTTATACGTTAGTCTGACAAAATGCGTATAAATATAAATCTTTTTTCGTTATCTTCTTAGACATTTTATGTTATTATCAAAAATTATATTTTCATTTATATAATTATAAGATTTAAAAGCCTATTTTATCACCATTTAAAAAAGAATTTTAGTTTTCAGATACGTTTAGAAATATTCGACTTATTTGGATTTTATTGCAACGCGGAAATGTTTTATATTCTCTCAAAATATGGCTGGAGGCCAGACGAGCTAGATCGTGTTAGAACGAGAAAATATGGCGTTTTCAGTTTGCATCTAATTAAAAAAAAACAGTTAAACAACAAACAACATCTACATTTAAAAAATATTTGCCAAGATGTGAAAATGCATTATAAGTAACAAAAAAAGTGAAGTGGCGATAATATTTATACCACCTTAATTAATTAAACATGTTTTTTTTAGTTCTTATAATGTATTATTTATTTTTATTTATTTATTTATTTATTTATTTAACGCCCAGAGGGCACATGTGGGTGGTACAAATTTAATGACAGTTTTGAAACATAAGAAAGAAAAGAAAGAAATAATAAAAATAAAATTACATAAGTATATGCGAGAAACAAAATTAAAAATAACAAGATTTTGATTAATTAATTACAGATAACACAATAAGAACCAACGGTAAGTGACTTTAAAAACTTTATCGTGTTTGCGTTCAAGATTTTAATATTTTTAATTGCATTTACGTCGATTTGTAATACCAAAATCTGAAAGAATCGTTCAACTGCTTTTAAAAATATTGCATTTTATTTTGAAATTTGTTCAAAAACAGCGAATTTTTCTGGAATCAATAAAGTAATTGTCAAAATATTTTCCACAGAATCAATCAGAAAACAGAAGTTTCGTAAGTGCATAAACGCTCCCATGAAACAACACATGAATAATATTATTGTTCAACTAAATGATTAGAATATTTTGTTTATATTGTGGGTATAAAGAATAATGGACGGCGATGTGGGTTAATCCTTACAAACGACCTTTACCAATATCAACAAAATTAAAATTTACTAAATTTTCAACTGATATTGGATAATAATTTATGCAGGCAGGTACCTACTTAATTCTTCGTCTAATATATTACAATAATAAAACCTTTGAACCTCACAGGCCATCAATCATATAAAAGCGAGTAGCCACTTTAGGTCTGCCACATTCAATGTAGTCAAAATCTATGTGCCCTTTAAATCATCTACGACGCAGGGCCGGCCTAGAGCACATGGGCCGAGATAAATCATTGATCAGAGGTGTACTCGGGACGCGGGATAAACCGGCCCGCGATCGCTAATACATAAATCCTGGCGGCCGTGTGCTTATGTCGGATTAGGGTGGCTCCACCCCTTCACTGGTGGTAGGAGAGAGGGGGTGGGAGTTAAGAGGGAAGGGGGATCGTTGAGAACTTGGCGGGAGTTTTTATCATTTCATTTGCGTTGAACGTGGCCCTGCTGTGTAATTCAAAATATGTATAAGAAATAAATACTCCGAGAATCTGTCTTGCTTCTAGGTAAAGAATCTCTTCTGGTATGTTTAATTGCCGTTTTGCAGGATGAAACTGTTCAATTCGACACCGTAATATGTCATAGGTATCTTATTCTTTCCGGCAATAAAGTATATAAAATAAACTGTAAAAAACCTCTCATATTAAACTGTACGCCGAATGGGAATTGCCGTTTCCTAAATTGAATCAAATTTGTCAAAAATTTAGGTAATCCGTGATTATTTAATCTATTTTTATGTAGGTAGGTTATTTGTGTTGAGTTTCCGCAATGGCGCTAAAGGACGCAATTGTGTGTAGGTACAAAATAATCATAGACGTCAAAACGTGAACCTGTCGATAAGAAAAAGTTCTAGGAGCATAGAAATATGATAGGGATTTCCATTTAGTTAAAATTATAAACAGGCAGTGCTTAATTGACAGTAGTTTAGCAAAATTACATATCAAGTAATTCATTTGAATATAATTTTTTTCACGGGTCTGTCTGCACTAGTAAATAATAAAATAAAATCATATTATTATTCGAATAAAAACGAGAATTTCTAGTGATAGATTTATTGAAATCTAATGCAAAAAATCACAAATATCTTTAAAAAACCATTTAAAGTTTTTTTATTCTGATAAAAGAAAATTACATTTTCACTTATTTGACTAGAGTTAATAATTATTTTTAATTACATTACACGTAAAAACATAACATAATAATATTATTAACTTTCAATTAAAATTAATGTACAGCATGCCTACAGGCTGTAGTACGCAGGTAGATAAAAGTTCTAAAAGGTGCTATTATAGCAGACAACCTAAACCTTTTTACTGCAAATCATTGTACTGCTTTTTTATGTATAGTTTTGTTTATTCATATTTTTATCTATCAAAATCTTCAGCAAACTTAAGAGACCAACAACGAGGAACCCGCGACCAATTTAGCGTCCGGCCGCTCCTTTCCAACTAAATGCTAGCTCAATTTTTACATAAGCCCCCATACAGACCTAGTACCCAGTACCCAATAACAAGTACCTACTTACTTACCTACTGTAGTATAATAACACGAAACAATCCGCTACGCATGCCCGTAAATCATACAGTTACATCGATACGCGCGGCTATAGGTATTGCCAGAAGGGCACGAAAAGGGTGACAACCCTTTCACTATTTTATAGAACTTCTGAAATAATTATTTAATCATAGTTATTTAGCTTAGGTTGCCTAGACCCGTACTGCGAGACAATAGTTGAAAATATTCACAGCAAAAATACAAAGTATACAAAAGTGAGCCTCATCTACAAGTCACTAATGCACATGATATCGGCGTAAAACCATAATATATAAATTGTCGTCAACATGGATAATTTATCTTCTTGGTACACTGTCGTATACATTTTTTAAAATTTTATACAAAAAGTAAATTTATAACCATTACGTAAATTTTACATTTCTATGAACACAGTTTTCCAATAACAGAAAAATCTGACACGATTGCCCAAAACAGTTTATGATTATTAGATCGAACGGATTTCACAAACATGTCAGCGGACTAAAGTTTTTTTTTAATCAAGTATTATGTATGACCCGTCTGAATGAATTCTAGCTGTGGTCGCCTCGTGGGCACTTGAAGCCTTTCGGTTCTCATTTATAGTCCATAATCGCTTAATCGAAATAAATTACAGTGTGCGAGGGTATTACTTAACAGACCCCCCCTCCCTTCCTCCCACACCACACTCCTCGCCAGCCCCCTCCTCCAGCGGTCAGCCAAATCCTTTTCTAATTAGAATATAAATTACTTTTCCTACGGATATATGCCTAATACCCTCCCCTGCCACCCTAAGCTAACCCCACCCTTTCAAATGCTGACACGTGGGTAGGAAGCATGCATTGGGGTAGTTTTTTTTACAAATGAATATATCCACTGTGATCAACTCACCTACAAATATTTAAAAAATATATATTTATATAATATATTTCAATCCATAAAAATTTCCTGAAAATTTCATTCAATGGCACCATCGCTGTAATCATGCTATTATGTGCTAGAAAATCTTTTCCATCGTGTGGTATCTTGAACAAGTCGTGGTGACGACTACGTGTATAAAGAAAATAGTTTTGCTTTCAAGCGTGCGGTTTGGTTGCTATAACATATAGGTAACAAAATGTTTGTTATCAATTACAACCGTGTATCTATCGAGATGTTTAATATTTAACTAGTTATTGCACTTTTGAATGATAAATGAATGGTGAAACTAGTAGTATTCCATAATATAAGCACACATCTCAATCTTCATCTCGTTAATTTAAGAGCTTATTAATGAATGCCAGATGTGAGTGGAAAATGCGATAATATATGGGATATATTTGTGCTCTCACAATAATTAAAGCCGGTTTTTTTATATGTCTAAATGAACTTTTTTTAAGTATACACATTTTTTGTTTATGAAAAATATATATGCCTAATATATTACATTGTTAACATATTTTTGTACAAAAAAAAAATTAACAAAGGGTAAATAAATAATAAATGTTTTTTGATGTTAGTTAATGCCTCCCTAATTGAAATAACTCGTGTTTAGAAAAGGAGTATCATCTTGACTTGGATACAATAAATATTTTCCCGGAATACTAACATTAATATGGACATTCAAATTAATGAACATGCATGCACAAAATAACTTCTAAAGTATAAATGGTTCTTCTAGGAATTATATAGTAGCGATTAGAAAGGAGAAGGAGTTTACTGAAAATGCTTTAAAAAGGAGATATGTAAATACGAATATTAGAAGAAAAGATAATATAACAATACTATTATAATTATATGCGTAAGCGAATAACAGAGCAAAAATTTATCGAAAAAAACACAACGTTCAAACATACCACGTTTATTAAATAACTAAACTAAAGTTTTTTTTTAATGTATTTTGGAGCATACCTTGCAATTTTTTTTCTATTGGGGGAATTTCATATAATTACTTCAACGCGGCTAATGAAAAGAGATTATCTTAAAAATAACTTAGACATATTTTATAATTATTGTAAAATATTTTCAATTTGGGAGGCGGGTTTGTGTACCGCCGCCTCGGGACCAGTTTATTGGATAACCAGCACCTCTGCCATATGTCACTCCAAGTGGTTCAGCAGAGGTGCCCGTATTCATCGGGTGAGGTGTTTTCAAGATGCACCTGTCCACCAGCTACGTGGCATACCTCTCTCGATGAGAGAGGCTGGCTTGGGGAGACCTTTCGACCTCTCTAATTGGTCTCTCAAACCTTCGGCTTGCGCGCAGTGGGAAGGTTATATTCATATGTCCGTCACTCCTAGATACACTGATCCCTAGATTCCTACCTAACCCTTATCCATTTATCGTCCCAAAATTTTCTCCCTTTCATTCCTTAAAATAGATGCTCCATACAGCATCCTTAAAGATGACACTAGGCCTGAAAAGAAATTATTGTTAAAAAAAATTACCTAAAAGTGTTCAATGGAAGAATGTTATATTTTGGAAGAATTTTAGAATGCGGGGTTTTAAAGTGACTGTAATAACTTATTTATTTTTCGGAATAACTTTATTGAGTAAAACCTCAAATTGTAATATTTAAATATTGAAGACAATATTAGTGATTTCTAAACGAAAATTTGAAACAGAAAAATCAGAAAAGGAAACGGTCACACATCTGGGACTCGAACCCAGGACCCTTGTCTTTCCGTGACAGTGCTCTACCAACTGAGCTAATGGGACCCTATTCCCCTCGGTCACTTTTAACTGTATCATACTTAAATAAAATACAAAATTATTTCTATGCGTACCTATTTAAAAACACTCAACCTAATAAGATGGTTGGCTATATTCAAACAATTATAATATCTATCTATAACAAAACAAATTCTGTGCATACAAATGGCTTCATTGTTCATTTCATGATATAATAAAGCTAACAAAATCGAGGAATCAGTAAAAAGAGCTTTTTAAACGAAAGACAAAAAGCACAGATAAACAAAGCTAACATTTTTACAAAAAAATGCTGTTTATCAAGCTATTGTTAGCACGGTTGGCGAGTTAAGATCAGTAAAATGATTGGTTTAATCTTCAGACACATCCAGATATAAATCGTCAAGAGCAAGCAAGAAAAAGTCCTCCTCATAAAAAAATAACCATCTCACAATAATCCATATTGTAACATATGACTTGTTTTGTTCCCTTTTGTTTATTTTGTTGTCAGCTGTGTTAATTTCTGCTCCCCGTCGGGATGAACCCGAAAGAATTCTCCTGAATGAGATGAGAAGCCATTATAATTCAGGATGTACCAAACTGTGTTTGGGCCGGATCAACTTTAGGTTGGCCCACTATTTTTACCTAATGCCAGACATAGCCACGGGCGACTCGTGAAAAAAATATCACATAAATTCTGTGATAATTTGGATAGTTTGTATTGCCCAGTTTTTGGGAACAATCACCTAATTTTACATTTTTCCTACTTAGGTAAGTTTTTTAATGTCATTGTTCTAACAAACGACGTCATCATTAAATTTAATCATTTATTATTCTGCAAAAAAAAAGAAAATCTTTTTGTGTCTTTACAATAATCTTTCTTTTTAATACGTTTATTAGTAGTGCAGTCATAGCCATCGCCACGATTTGTTGAAAATACAAAACATGGCAGAACAAATGTTCTAGGACAACATTGCATGATACGAGGAATGGTGCTGTTGAATGAAATTTCTGAAACAGTGGATTTATTCTATTCCTTTTTATATAGCTTAACTGACTTTTTTGTTTAATTATCTTTCCATATGTTAAGAGTGTCAAGCGTACTGTAATTGGTTAAATAATCTGTCTTACAATAAATACCTACTGAAACCTACCAAATTATTGTTTTTTGGAAAATGAGCTCAACGTGAGACATTTTAGTTATGTTAATAAAAATTTTAGAATTTGGTCGAGATTAATCGTTTTCAAAAGTAATTCTACCTCTGGCTAAATTTTCATGAACACTTGATTGTTGTCATTTTCCTATTCTTTTGAAAAGGCAATGCAACGCGATTAAGATTATTAAATTTTATATTTTAGCACTGGAAAATTATTTTCTTGGAAAATCGGAGTATCAAAAGCAAAATACTGGGTGCAAGTACATATTTTAATAAAAATAATCACAATGAAACGTGTATTTGAATGAATTCATCGAAAAAACTTAAAAATAATAGCAGCTAATAATAATAATAATAGTAAAGTTGAATCGAGAAGATAAATTACTTATCTGAAAAACTGTTTCTAATATGAACCATTCTGTAGAGATCTGTGATCTTTTTTATAAAAAAATGTTTTATCCAGGGGAAATTATATCTCATTTCGAGCAATATAAATACAAGGCGATTTTATTGAAACCACGCACGTCACTGCCCCCCTTTTAGTTAGCGAACCCTAATCAAAGAGCTGTCTCGGTCTTCCTACAGCGAGCCAATGCGCTCACTCCACTCACACATCCTCGCACACTCAACACGCTCAACTAATTCAACACACTACTACAATCACACGCACACATTGTGACTAATAATAATACTGGCTATTGAATGCGCCCCCCTTTCCTTTGCGCCCGGTGCGTTGGTATTACGATAAAAATTATAATATTATTGTCTGTAATATATTACCTGTATACTTCATTGGTTCAAGAAAGTGGATTGCATAATAATTATGTAGGTACAACTTTTTTAATTTCATACACTTGATAAAAAAAATCTAAATAAATACATTGTGCGACTAGAAGAATCTTTTGTTTTTTTTTTTATTTCAGTTAAAATAAAATTACATTTTCACTTATTTAACTTTCAAACCGTGGCGTTAAGAACTGGCTGAAATCGCATTTAAACAACCGTTTACAAGCAGTGAAGGTGGGCCAAAACCAATCATTATATGCAACCTCTTCATCTGGATATATCATTGATTGAAAATGAATATCTAATTTATTTAAAAAAAAACACTTTTACAACTCAATTTAATTTATCTCACGTATCTACTCAAAAAATGTCACTAAAACACAAAACGACATTGTTACTACATTGGTAAGAATTGTAACGAAGATTGTTAAAAAATACGGTACGAGCGTGATTAAGTCCGGTCATGTCCGTGGAAATTTTTTCACCGTATTTGTTTCATTCTGCGAATTCCCAGCATCCGTATTATCTCAACCACGTCATCATAGACCACTTTTAAGATCTTATCATGAAAAAAAATTTGCCGCATTCGTTCATTCAGTAAATATTGTTGTCCGGAAAAATATTTTTTGACATTATTCTAACTTGTAGGTATATAGATACCTAAGTATTCTACGGATAGGATTTATAAGAAGACTATATTTTGGTAACATAATAAACAATAATACGGATTTATTTATGAACTTTAATATTAAAATATGATCCATAACTGACAGTTATTGAAAGACATTAATAAAAAACTTTTATTTGAAAAATAATACAATAATAGTGCAGGTAAATAAATACATATGTGTTTAAATTTATGTTTATTAGTCTATTTAACTATAGTGAAAATACAAAATAATTGATTTATTTCATCTTCCTAATAAATAAAGCAGTACCCAACTAATTATGTCTAGTGAAAAAGAGAGAATAAAATGTTGATTATTTTAATACTCTTGCATACATATACAGGGCTTTCCAATAAGAGGTGTTATTTTGAATAGCCCGCTATTTCGGTGGATGTTACTTTTGAAGCTGTCATTTTTTGACATTTGACAAGAAAAAACTACGCAATTAATAAAAATGGAACGATACATGCTTCATGCACGCTTAATCAAATGCAAATCATCTTGAGTGATGAGGCCCATTTCCACCTCGGTGGCTTCGTCAACAAGCAAAATTGTCGCATCTGGGGCTCGGAAAACCCAAGAGTTATTGTTGAAAAGCCTCTCTATCCTCAACGTGTGACTGTTTGGTGCGGTTTGTGGTCCGGCGGAGTCATTGGACCTTACTTTTTCGAAAATGAGGCTGGAGCAACAGTTACGGTGAATGGATTGCGCTATCGAGAGATGATTAATGATTTTTTATGGTCGGAATTGGATGGAATCGATCTGGATAACGTTTACTTGCAACAAGACGGCGCTACGGGCCACACAAGCAACGAAACCATTGATCTTTTACGATTGAATATCAAAATAACACCTCTTATTGGAAAACCCTATACATAGCTGCCTATATAGGTAGGTAGGCGTGATATATCATAGCTTTTAATAATATAATGGGTAAAATTCGGTTTATGGGAGTCACTCGAATAACCGAAATTGAACTTGATTTAGACTAATTTAGGGCTGGGGAATCCGAATCCGAAATTTCAAAACCCTATAACTCAGTTAATAGTGCCGACCCCCACCTAATTCTTAGGTGGGGGTCTTATAATAAAGTAGGCATTCCGTGCAGCTAATACATTTATTTAATAGAAATAAAAAAGTCTTTGTTTAAAAAATATATTTAGATATCATTCACTTTCTTTTACCTACATAATGTACAATCCATCTAAGCGTCCCTTCCTTAATCTCATTCACTTCACTCACATCGGTCTTGCATACTTTTTGTAATTCCTCATTCGTAAATCGATCGCTCATGATTTTACCAAATGCCCCAACTATTACAGAATAAGTATTACAAAAGTACATATATGTTTATAAATGTATATAACTTTAGATACAAAAACAAATAATGTAGGTAATACAAACTGGAAATAAATTCTTAATTATTAAGTAGTAGAGTTAGCATAGTAACTTAATCCTTATCTCAACTTTAATGCACAAGCACTCAAGGTTTTTGCGAGATTATTATTTTCTTGACTTAAATATTTCAAAATCACTTTAGGTACTCCGGAAACTGCGTCAGCCAGAACAACCACATTTTCTGAAATTGATCAATTTAAAAAATTCCATAATATTGCCTAATATGATTGCTAATGAACCGGATTATTTGATTTATTCTCAGCAAAACACCTTTCCCGGTGAACCAATGTTTTTATATTATGGACACGTCGTGAAAACAGCGAGAAGCAGGTAATACCTTATAAACAATAACGTCAACGAATTAAACCGGGTGGCGCAAGTAATGGTGCAAAAACTGGAACGACTTTGATTAAATGCGGTATCCCAGTAAATACTGCTATTGTAAGACATACAGAACACTATTCTGGAGAGGACGATAAAAAGTCGATATTCGAACAACTGATTCTGAGAAATGATGTACCGGGACAAAGGAGAATGAATGGCATAACTGTGAAAATTATTCAAGTTATTCGAATTTTTAACAAGCCGAAGACATTTTTATTTTTATTTTACACATTTTAAGTCTTACAAATAACAGTGCGTACATTGTGTACATCTTGATTAGAATTACGATTAGGTACTTGGTCGGACAGTGGAAAATATCTTATAGATGATCAGCTTTTCGTTTTTCGGGTGGTTTTTCAGAGTGTAACTAAGCATAGGTATCAAGCGCTATCTCTTATATGCTTAGGATGCTCCGCACGAGAGTTTCTCTATAGATTCCAGAGTCAAAAGATTTGGAATTATATTTTTCTAGCCGTGAATAGAAATACTGCAATTTACTAATAAATACTTATCACATTCAACGACACGACGTGACGGATGGAGCGAGATGTATTACATAAATACTTTCTTAATGCTCGAATATTTATTCTGAAACGTGTACACATAGATACCAGCAACGGTATGGATGTTAGCTTGTATCCAATAACCACAAAGCTGGAAAGTACTCGAATTTTCCCGCCTGCTCAGGTCCTTGAATGCTAAATACATATTTGACAACAGCAACCAACATCCAAAAGCAACTTTAATGCGTTTTGAGGAAAATGCATAAATAGAATACCGTGTTACAAATCGAGTGAATTTTTTTTAGTACCTACGAATAAATTCGTTGGCGAGATGAATTATTTTTAACAGTTTGGCTTGAATCTGAAGCCGAGTTATTGAAATATTAAATATCGTTCAATTGGCTATTAATTCGTTTAATTTTGGATCGAAAATGCATTTTCCCAAGCGTAGAAGCTTTATAAAGCTAACGCGAAATGCGATTTTTTTCAGAAATTGCATCTTATACGTCGGTTAGTCTATAGATTTGTATATTTGATTTTAGCTATAGGTACATATACATCTATCTACTTATATTCCAGCCTCCCTTATACACAAATTCACCGACTGCCACTGGAAAGTAGGTTTCTATTTCACTACTAAAAGGATATGACTTGCAAGTTGATATAGGTACCTATAATAAGATAAAAGAGTAAATAAAAGCAATAAGCATAAGAGCAAATTTGCATCTTACATAGATATTTGTTTACCCCCTCAAATTTGCATCTTTCATTAATATTTTGTTTACCCTCCCAAAATTTGCATCTTATGGGTATATTGGTTTACCCTCCCAAATTTGCATCTCATATGAAGGTATATTTGTGTATCCTCCCAAATTTGCATCTTAGGTATATGTATTTTGGTACACCATTCAAAATTTGCATCTTATATGTATATTTGTTTACCCTCCCAAATTTGCATCTTATATGTATATTGGCACACCATTCCAAATTTGCATTTTATATGTATACTTGTTTACCCTCCTAAATTAGCATCTTATTATTTATATAAGTCATTTAAAGGAGAGGCGGAAAAAATAGGAAAATAAAAAAAGTTAAAAAGTAGATATCTACGTTCTCTACCAAAGTTATAATGCAGCACAATCAACAAAATATTATATTTAGCTAAAAAAACAATAAATTTCATTAGTTTATTGCAATTTATATTCGTAACACAGGTTTAACACAGAACCTGTATCCGTATAGAAAGAGGTATAGAGTTACACATCTACCTAATATAGTAACTTTATCTTTGTGAGTCGATAACGGACCTTGGAATATTTTACGCCGGTCCCCGTTCTACAGACCCGCTTACTTTGTCTATGGCCAGATAGATAATCAAACATTCGAAATATTCCGAGACCCCTTCCCTCTCCCTCCAGCCCGCTGTCTCTGTCTCTCCACAGCATTCTACAAGTTGACAGCTGCCGCCCGTTTGGCGGGAACCTTCTGCCGCCTAGCGATATCTATGGAAGGAAATGCCAACAATTTTAAAGAAAAATTCTACCGAAATTATTGAGATGGGTACCTAATTAAAATTGTGAAAACATTTAAATGAGAATCAATGCTATCAAGTCACAAATTGCTTACATTTGATTTCGCATCCAAAAAGTATGTATATAATTTTCTCTTATTTAATAAATCAAAATATAATTTCCCTCTGAAATCTTAAGATTTCTACGTAGGTAGGTACTAAATACTTGTTTATAAACCATAACACTATTTATTTCAAATAAAGAATTGTACAATTTTTTCAAAGAAACGCCACTACCTCATTGACAATCATACTATATTATTGAAAAAACATTAATATATTACCATAATATTGAAAAAAACGCGAATGAGATAAATAAACACTACCATTTCACATTTGAAAAAAATAATTTTATTGAACCATAAAACGGCCATCATTTTGAAATGTAAACGGAACGCACCCACATATTTACAAACAGACGAAATTTATAACAGTCGAGCTAAAACAGGACTTCTTAATTATTTAATAGGACATTTTAAATATTTTGTGTTTCCAAAAATATTAATTGACAACCAGAATGCGACTATTTAAAATATCTAGACGAAAATCGCACATCTGAAAAACATTTCTGAATTTAAAAAAAAAATTATTACGAAAAATATTATTTTTATGTCAGAACACTTACATTGCATCATCTGCCACTTTTAAAATGTGAGGTTAAATTGCTATTGAATATCTTCTTTCAGTTCCTTACCGCTTGATACATTTTTTATGGAACTTATATTTTTCGTGCTCGAAAATGATATTTTCTGGTGTCAAAATAGTGCGTATAGATATATTTATATATAATAGTTAATTGATGTCAAATCACTATTTAATCGTTGGTCAGATTGTCAGACATAAGTTTCCATAATATAATGGTTCACGAAATTTTTTTTGAGTCGAGAGACATTAGGCTCGATTAAAGCCGACATTAAAAATATATTGACAAAATTATTTTGCAATTTATGGGTGTTGTCATCCCAAATATTACAATGTTGATTTTGAACCTTACATAAATGGTTTTAAAAATCTCGGGAAGTTCATAAATCATCGAACATAAATTGGAAGCTTAACAAAAAGTGAAGATCAATCACATTTTTATTAAGATACAAGTTTTTTTTAAATACTGCACAAACACAGTCATCAGAATCAATGTATCTACATTTGGAGACTATTGTTAGTCTAAAAGAGAAAACAAAATAATAAGAGAAATCTTTCACCGTAGTTACAACTAATAACTATATCTATACAAGAGATAACGATAAACTAGGGAAATAATTAGGTAGGTACAGATATGTAAAAATAGTCCACCACGATATCGAATCCATGATGACCTTTTGTTTATTGTATATCATCAACAATTTTTTCAAAATTCTCACTTGATATCACTTAACTCATTTGTAAGTTTAATATACAAAACCCATTCATCACAGTTAAACGTCCGAACCGTACGCCATTTGTTCCACTCCTCTGACCACCGTTCTTTATCGAAGAACTAATTTAAATTTCAGTCAAATAATCGAAGAACATTTCCGTATTCCAAAAATATAAACCGGAGCGTCTCAATTTATTTTATTTTCAATGCAGAACGAAGATAATAACTCACCGATGGCCAGGGAGGTGGGCTCGAGTACAGCAGAAGGTCTGTGTATTCATAATAACCGTGGAAATTTCCGAAATAACTATTCCGAAAGTAAAACAAAACGCGCTTGGAAAAAGAGTTAACTCACCGTGTGTTATTTCGTTAAAACTAACAACGCCTGTTAATTGAAAGAACCACGAAAGCATTCATTTAAGCTTTTAAAGCTCAGTTTTATGGAACAAACGAGCCTTTGAATAATATTATATAGTTATACATCTGCTTATAAATACATGGGCTTAAATCCCGGCGTGTTCAAAATAAATTTTATTTGATTGATAATAATCATAATAATATATTTGGCTAATTTATATAGCACGGTTTTCTTGAAAAATCACCTCAAAGGCGTTGTACAAATATACGTTAATTAGTGTTATTTCATAATTTATCCAATACAAAATATATAATATATTATATTTGTGGCCCGTTCCTGAGTGGAAGATACTATCAGTATCGCCCTGTTATAAGACCACCATTCGGAATTGAAATGGCACTGGGCGTGTTTGGTTATCAAATATGAATAGCCAGGTACTTCCTTACCTTCCTCGTCCCCATTTCCTTCCCCTTCCCAAGACTTTGGGCGTATTTAGTGATCAGATCTGAATAGCCAGGTACTCTCCACTACCTTCAGCTTCACAACATACCTACCCCAATTGGGGTAGCCATAGTCTCACTGGCTCCTGACGGCTGGGAACAGTTGGGAATTTTGTGCAGCTTCACATTAAAAAAAATCTTGATAAAATTGCGTAAGTAGGTATCTATGTACGTTAAAAACTTGAAATTGAACATTTAAATGATTTTTTGGGCATTCCTTTCGGCAGCTTTCGTTGTTCCAATGTAGATAGATGTGAATTGAAGGTTAATACTACGAAAGTTTGGGCATGCGGTTTTAAAGTTAATTTTAGGAAATAAGTTTAGCTTTGAATGTTATTTATCCAGTTACACATCTAATAATAAGAATATATTCTAAAATCTATCGTAAAAATGCATGCATTTAAAGCTTTCAAATGTGTATATCGAAATGTTTTTTTTTAAGCAAATCGGTGTATGCATAAATAAAGAAAAATAGGGATTGGATTTAGTAACACGCAAGACATATACAAAATAAATTTAACCAAGCCTTTTTGACGTTGGTAACAAAAAACGTCCGTAAAAGAACACCGCCACATATAAATTTATTATTTTTTGGAATATTCAAAACTCTTTATCAATAATGAATCTCTTGCTAAATAGCATCTCGTTCGCATAGATTTTTCCGCTCGAACAGGTTTTAGTCCAGAAAAAAACTTCAACAGATTTAAAATAGAAGAAAACTGAGTATCTTACTACAGCAAATTTTTTTAAACGTCTTTTTTTGCACAATTGAATTCTTGAGCATACATTGAATGATCATTTTTGAACATGGTCCATAAATTAAAGGGTCATAATTTTGAATAATAATTTGCGCAATGCAACATATATGATTTCATTCTTATGAGCAGAGCAACTTTCTAAAACAAATCTCGAGGCATGGTTCATTTCAAGTCTACACACGTTACGAAATCAGCCATTGAAGATTTCTTCTTATTTTAGCTGGGTCACTCATAACGAGCACGTATGTAAGTGAATAAAATTGTTAACTACGAAACAAAGCTTACGATTTCATATCGTGATTTAAAAAAAATGAGATATGATCTTTATTTTCTAAAACTGTCTTGTCAAAAAATATAAATTGGAACGTGACTTGAATAAGATTAATTTAAAGATAAAACAGGTGGCTTCATTTTGTAAGTAAGCACACTAGGAATATGACTAATGTAACAAAAATAAGATTGGTCGAAAAAAAAACTCATAGGTATGTAGATAAAGTTTCTATTAAGAATCCTTGGCCACTTATGTGCTGGAATTTGGTTGATATAGTTTGTTTCCTTGTCAAAAACATATCGTGCGCAGTACTGTGGTTAGACACGTAATAAAATAATTTAAAATAATAAAATCTGTTGTAAGAAGTCTATAGGATACCATTAAATGCACTAAATTCTTAGCAAAATATGTATGTACCTACTACTACTAAGCTCCTGATACCAGAGAGAAACTCTAGTTAAGAAAATGGTAAGCACTTGATGCAATTTATATAGCGTAATTTTTTGTAAAAAACACCTCAAGGGTGCTGTACAAATATGACTTCCTAGACCATATCTAATTATGTAAAAAACAGATACAGACAATAAATTTACCTTGCAGATCACTTTGGATAAACACAGCTTCCTTAGAGAGTTAAAGCTAGGAGAAGATAAGATTTTAAAAGACATAATATAGAAAAACAATGCACATCGTATGCTTTTGCAGATGAAAATTTATCTTCCTTTACCATTGAAATTACGTTTATCAGAAGTCTAGTGACATACATATATAGTCTCAAATATTCGTGATCTTGGAATAACTCTTGATAATAAACTTCAATATAACCTTCATATACAACAAATCACAAATAAGGCTGCTAAAATGTTAGGTTTCATCATTAGAAACACAAAACTTTTTAATAACATCAATATCATTAAGCAACTCTACTTTGCCTACGTACGAAGTCATCTGGAGTTTGCATCAATTGTTTGGTCTCCATTCTATAAAATCCACATAAACAAAATCGAAGCAATTCAAAACAAATTCCTAAAATATCTCTGTTACAGGTCATTTGTAAGATTTAATAATTATGCAGAGGCAGCTTCGTACTTTAAAATTGATTCATTAAGTGTACGAAGGCATCATGCAGATGCTCTATTCCTATATAAATTAATTAATAATAATATTCAATGCCCAGAGTTGCTAAATAATATTAAATTTAATGTGCCTGCACGTTTAACACGGTCTTCTATCCTGTTTAAAATCGATCAAAGCAAAACGAACTGTAGACAAAATTCTTGCCTGAACAGAATATGTAATAATTACAATAACATATTATTCAATATCGACATCTTCAATTGCGAATTTATTAAATATAAAATGACCTTAAAAGAGTATTTCACTGATGTTTCTTGAATTGATGTTTCTGATGTTTATGTTTCTAGTATTTATATATTTATAATCCTGTTATGGTATGATTTATATGCACAACATTGTCTTCTTATGGTTATGGTTATGATATGATTTATATGCACAATATTGTTTGTATTCTTATGGTTACCAATGTATCGATAATCTTTTATTTTATATAATTTTTTATTTATTTATTTATTTTTTTCCCCTTTATTTTTGTTATATTATTTTGTTCTATTATTTATACAATTCTTTTATTTTATATAATTATAACTTCACATTTCTCATAAATTTAATTATTTCTTCTAATGCTGTCTTACGTAAAGTCACAAGGAGGAAATCCGTAATTGGTTTTATTTTGGCTATTTTACTTATGTACAATCTGTAAAAATGTAAACTGTTGATTTCCCAAAAAGGATTAAATAAATAAATAAATCAGTTGATATTTATTTTTGTAATTAAATTTTAAGACTAAACATTATTTTACAAACTTACCTTATGTTTCCAAATGTTTCTGGCTTTCGCCAGGGATATTCTAAACCAACATTTGAAATTATGGAATGGAATTTATTTATGTATATGTTTTTTAAATTGGCAAATTTCAAAAGCATATGGAAGATTGGAGTCAGATCCAGACTTAGATGAGATGTTGAATGGAGGAGAGAAAATTTTAGATAGGCTTGATAGAAGAGAAGATATTTGTCGAGAAAGGGACAATAAAAAAATATGTGATCTAAAGTTCCCATTCTAGACTACAGAATGTATAATCTGAGGAGTGAAGCACGTGGATTTAATAAAATAAGATGACATGAAAAAGCTTAAAAATTATATTTAGGTTTAATTTTTAAACTAAACTAGATTAAAAACAGTTTGAAATATCAGCTGGAACATACAAAATAATTTACTAAATCATTCTGGCTACATTAGTACCTATTAAGTATTTCAATAAGAACGTTTATAAGTGTAACTTAATAAAGCGTGACTTAAAGTAAATAAAATATTAGCTTCTTTTCTTTAGGTAGGCGAAACATTACGCTATAAGCATCATGGCTTGGCCTATTTCAGCATATCGCTGGCCATACACCAATGGGTATGTATAATAATGTAATGAAAACACAGCGTGCTTATAGCGTGGTCTGTCGCAGACTTTAACCTCGATGACTGGATTCTGCGGGTGATCATGAATCGACCAGTTAATTTTATGACTAAACTTTCCTGATTCAATTAAGCTTGCCGCTTGTAATTGATTAAAAAATCTTATCGAAGCATTTCGGTCAGATTGATTTGTATAGGCCACCGAAAGATATTTAACCAATGAACAAACCGTCACAATTTCACTATCTCTATATATCATTACGGCGCGTAGCAACTATCAATTTAAAAAAATCATATCTTTCACCAATCACTTATTGTTCATCGGATTTTCCTAGTAAATATCTGATATCTCAGTTATTATAACAATCACTGAAGACAATACTAGCGACTCTCAGACGAAAATTTGAAACACAAAAATTAGAAAAAGATTTGGTCACATCTTGGAATTGAACTCGAGACATCAGCCTAGCCGAAGCTTTGCTCTTCCGCTAAACCTATCCCTAAGGTCATATTAAACTGTATACATCGAATAAGAACATCTTCCAACATTATCTTCATTTTCTTAACGTTTATATATTTATTGGCTGCTATCTTTAAAAGTGATTTCAAAAATTCTCCCCGACTAAATGTACCTATTCTAGATAGTGTAGGTATGGGATAAATACAACCATTTTATTATTTTAAAGTGCTATTGACTTTTCTTAGTCTTTGATGAATATTTTATCATTAAGTTATTCCAAAAAACTAAATTTGACTAAATTAGGTTAGAGACTAACCTGGTAAAATTATTTAGAATAGAAATTTCCAGCACGGTTCTTGTGAAATGTCATCTGTAGAGACACGTGGAGCAATAGTACGTGTTGAGTAAGTGTACGTGGCGATGTTTACGACAAAATTGTGCAATATTACAAAAAACAACTTAGGGCTAAAAAAAAAAATAAGAACGGTATGGTCTACAACATTTTTTGATTATGTCAGTCAGATATCAATCATTCATCGATCACTCATAAGTTAACATTATTTTTGTGTAATAGGGTACCCCTATACAAAAAACGATTTTGATTTATTAGATACACATGTTTCAACTATTGTTCAATTTTTACAGTGAAATAATTCAGGTGTGTAAATGTGTATGAAAGCATCAAGATAGGTCATTGTACACCAAAAGCAAACTGAAAGCAGAGTGCGTATACTCACACTATGTTATGCGTATACTTACCCTGCATAAAAGTCAAATGTACGCAATAGACAAGCATGTAAACTTTTTTATTTAACTTTTAAATTTATTATCAATGAACCAATTGATAATAAATTTTAATACATATATCGTAGGTACGGTTACCCCATGTGACTTTAAGCAAACAAGCGAGCTTTACAGAAGTATGAAATTTATATTTGTTGTATTTTTCAAATCACATAATATTTTTACCCAACTTCTCAAACAGTCCAGTTAAAAAGGAAAGAAATATGACATTGAATTTACAGGGTAATTAAATATTGTGGATCCATTGACTAAATATAGTATGATTCTATATTTGATCCAGATATAATCAGATTACGTGTCAATCAGATTGGTCGTGAACCATTTACCGATCCATTTTTGTCACGAGTACTTTTGTTGACTGTAACAAGAGATCATGCGATTTTTTTCATCGATCAATCCTGTCCGCGCGGGAAACTGTTGTTTATGTTTATTTATTTATATTCCTGCGCGAAGCGACAAATCCAAGATGGACACACATGAGATTCCTCACTTCGCGGCGTGGCATGAATTATTAATTAATGTCGAGATATGCGATGGATATCTGTTAAACTTATCTAACAAGGGTGAGCAAGTAAACCAGATTTCAATGCTTGTTATAAGATTGAGGACTGAAAGAAGATAAGAAAAGAATTAACACCACATTGCAGGTAATCAAACTGAATCCATGGCAGAGTGGTAAGATTTCAAGAAAAATAATCAATTAATAATATTATCTTATCACTTTTCTGATTTCTTCACATAGGCACTTACATTTTCATTTATATTTAAGGACACCTAAATTTAAAGCAAATTTGAGTTCATTAAACCAGTGTTACACAGGATAGACACAGCATAAACTAGTTTTTTTGTTAGTTTCATTTGCATTTGGAACTCTTATGCCTCATTAACGAATACATAGACTAGGCAATGAGCTTATAGTCGCCTTAAATAGCGTTACATTTTCGAGTCAAATCTTGACACAGTCAAATTGTCATTATTTCAGCACTAGTAAATTACGCGTTATAAAAATTATGCATATGCTAACGTTTTCACAATATCCTTTGGATTTAAAAAAAAAAATATTAATCATATTATATCCTTCCTCTCCACAAAAAGACCCTCCACACAGCATCCCCAAAGATGACATAGGCCCTGAGGGAAATTATTTTCTTCAGGGCCTCCTGTGTGGAGTTAATATAAAAAAATATCAATTTCAAGGGATCTTTAAACTTAATGTGGTAATAACTAAACAAGTTTTTTGAATTTGAAACTTTATTTTAATTATGTAAAAGTAGGGCTTTAATCAAAAATAAATAAATAAAATTTAAAAACGATTACGTACAGGCTTTCGAGGATAGCTGCAACTATTCTCAATGCCCAGTAATAAATTCATCATAATGTCTAAAGAACATTATGTACAAAAATTGCCACGGTATGAATATAAATCAAAGTTTTTTTTTTTAATAGGTGGAAATTCAAATTATTTTTCGCAAATGTGGGCGTAATTTTCACGCTTTTGTGACCTGGCGTGATAGGTTGTGATACGGATCTGATTTGGAGCCATAATAGAAATCTCAAACGTTCATTCCATCTCGGCTATGATCTACTCTCCCTGTATTAGCCGGTTAATTCAATTGTCACGCAATTGTTGGGTGTGCTATGTTGGGTGGCTGACAGCACAGCATGATTCCTTACTGAGCTAAAGATCAAAGTTCATTACGTAAACAATTATTAAACAGGTTTTAACATCTAAAAATTTAGATATAATACTATGTTTTGTAATAATAAGATGCAAAATAGGTATATTGTAACAAACGACTCACAAAAAGTTCCTTTTATACTGAACACGAGCAAATAATTTTGAATAGATATTCCTAGATATATGTCGTAATTAAATAACATATTTTATTATTCTCTAATTTAACCAATTTTAACGAATTTAATTGAAATAAAATTTAAACATTGCATATTTGAAAGGTGACGATTTTTTTTTCTAAGACCTCTAACTGACAATGTGACTATAAACATGTTCTCTTCTAAATAGGCACCTAAAATTATTAAAAGTAGTTTCATATGATATAGTTGGTATAGTTCCACGTGAAGTATTATTTAAATCTTACTTTTGTAATATTTAGATTTACATTTCTATTTTCTTTAAAATATCGGTTCGTCTCATTTCAATCTTTATTTTAAATTCTGCTTTGGTTAACATACGTATTATGTGTTTTGTTTTCCTGATGTTTTATGACTTGTTTCTAAAAAATATTTTTTCTCTAGCTACTTCAAACGTCTACCATAATACGGGCATGAGCCTAGTATGGTAGTTAAGAAAATCACACAAAATTTTAATTTATAAAATTTATTAATTAGAAAAAATAACAAGATTACCAATAATTTCAATGATTAAATAATGTTACAATGAGATTTCCGTTTCAATAAGTTAAGCCCAATAATTTAATATTTTGTTTTGTTCTATTCATTTGTTTGTTACATTGATTGAAGTTAATTAAAGTGATATAAAACGGAAGAAAAACAGATAGTGCTTTTGGTAATCTCGACAATGGTAACCGGATAAATCGTCACAATGATAATTCATCACATCTTTAAAAAGTTATATAAAATCATGGAAAGTGATGAAACAAAAACTTTATTGACTGGAATAAGTAGGTTAGGTTAGGTTAGGTTAAAAAAAATTTTCATCGTTTCTAATGACTTTATATCACTTTTTAAAAGTCACAAGTCAATTGTCACTGTGTTGAGTTGTCATAGAACCCTCGACAATATATTTTAACACAGTTCAGAAAGAAGGTAACAAAATACTTTTATGTACTTTTATAACTAACTGGAAGCAATCAAATTAATTCCTATTGACGCGCGCCGCCTCCACTGGGAGCTGAGCTGCTCCCAATTAGCAATAAACTAATAAATACTTGAAAATGGGTTACCCTAATACACTATTTTAGCCACAATTGATTTCATACACCTGATTTTTCTCTTTTGACTGCTTAATTATTTATTTGCAAGTTGGAAGCTCATCGCTTCATGTTATCGAAGCTATTGACTAATGAGACCTTTTTTCCGAATGTAAGTAGATACCTGCAAGAATATTTAATTAATCAGTCACATTTCAAAGTAGCCCGGAAAATGCGGTAGCAATTATTAACGATGTAAAATAGCTTTATGTCGTGTAGACAATTTTTCACGTGACAAAAATATTTCAAAATTCACAAAAAGCTAGAAGCCATGATTTTGCTCCATATTTGTAAAAAGACAACCTCCCCACGAAAAAGTGAATACTTGAGTCAATCCGGGATGTAATTACGTAATATTTTCTTTATTTTTTTACGTAAAGCATACCCAAGTTGTGTTTGAATATGTTACAGATTTTTTTAATAAATAATGATAGTATAGTGGCTTCAAAGAAGGGCATGAGTCCCTTTTCCATCGGTTAATATGTACATTTATAATAATGTTAACGCCACAGTTACCCCGATGGTGTGTTTCATTTATGGGTTGAACTGTAAAGTTTGTTTTTAGATCCCGCAAAGAAAGGAATCAGCTGTCCGTCGTCGTGTCGGTCACTTGGTTGGGTTAATGTCAGTAACCGACAGAGGGTATCAGATAGGTACCTACCAGCTATCCGCCAGTTACCTACCAAGGAGCTACTTATCTACGGAATAAATATTTTTAGATGAAGATACGTCGCGAGTAACTGAAAGATAAACACTACGACCAACAACGGTCAACTTTTCATTGTTTATTAGTCGTAGTAAACCTTTTTCACAAATTATACAAAACCTTTTTTTTTTTTCAATACTGACGTCTTTTTTTAATACATAATCCAAATGTTTCATGAAAAAATGCTGATGAGTTTGTTGCAGACACAGCATACAAAATAACCTACTTGCTTGACGCCAGTGGGTCAATAATTTGGCAACCCTGTTTTGTGATAGGATATAAATTCTAGCTGACGTGTACCCAGCGTTGTTGGAGGTAATAAATGGTCTGGAGTAAAATTTGAGTTTTCCTTGGGCGTCTCCGAATTCTTCTACCATTAAAACCATTCTCTAAACACTTCTGACATTAATAAGAACAAACTTTGAAATTTTCAGCTAAATCAGTTTGTGTTGAGTCTAAAGAGCATACACACATTATGTACCTACATTGTTTTTTTTAAATTTATATATAGAAGAAGAAAAGGAAACTAGAATATAATAATACAATGTCTCCCAACTCTATTATTTGTAGTAAGTGCCTACAGGTTTGCCAGCATCCAACTAGGATCATTTGACTACTAGCTGAGATTCCCACCCAACGGGCTGTTGATAATTTCATAAGATTAAGCGCCAGGAACGTTGCAGGAATGTCTTGTTGGCCATTCAGGAATGATTACAAAATGTAGCTAAAGCCATAAAGTGAAATATCGTTCCTGAATGGTGGTCTCTCACAGGATTTTTGTGGTAAGCATATTTTAAGTTGTTTTATCTTTCTCTGATAATGTTAAACTTGTAGTTTTATGAAGGTTCTTAAAAAATATTTTCCAAAATTCTCTTATTTAGTCAAAACCAAATTATCCTCTGAAATCATTAGATTTATAAGTAAGCATGACAATTTGACATTTGATAAAATACCTTTTACCGAACCATTAAAACGGCCACAAACAAATTTACAGACAGACAAAATTCCAAATATTATAAATAAAACAGGACATCTCTATAGTCAAAAATAACATGCAACAACCAACGTTTATGTACTTAATTTATTTATATTTACATTACTAATATGGGTACTTAATACATTTCATACCTGGAAAAACGAACATTTTTTTTTTTAATTTTGCACGATATCTAAAATAGTAAATACGTGGGTATCGATACATACATTTAAATTAGAAGATTTTTTTGTGTATTTGTTTTCTTGCAATACTTTTAAAAAATAATTTAGTTCGTCTACCAACGACTGGTCATTTCTCCCAACGGCCGCTCAGGCATTGAATAATGCATTGAAACGCCATGCGCGGCATATTTCCCATACAAATGCGCGACTAGTGTCCGACGCAGGGACCCAGACATGGGAAAAAAATACTTCACAATTAAAATATTGAAGGAATTATAAAGTTGTTGTTATCATAGCAGTAACTTGCAATTTCTCAGATGTAGGGTTAAAAAAATTTATGGATATTATTTGGTATTTATTTACGTAGGTACTATAAAATACAATATTTATTCCAAAGAACAGTACATAGTTAGGTACCTGGGAAGTCAGTTCTGCTAAAGCAGATTGAATTTAGCTGAGAATAAGTATCTAATTTTTTTTTCACATTCGCATCTAGAGGGTTTTTTTTAAGGAAATGGAGGAGAGGAAAGGAAAGCCAAAAGGTGTGGGTGTAGGTATACGAAGAAAATGAGTACGCCCTTTTTATCGAGAAACTTAAAAAAAATCTGACTGAATGTTCATTTCCATCAAAACATTAGTCATTCAGAATATATCTGATCACGTGTTTACGCAGATGCACTTGTTCAAATACAAATAATGGACATGATTATGGACGAAACTATTATTATTTTGAAGAACACGTGTTCCAACTTCCTCATAACATTTTCGTGGATTATTGATAGTTTTGTTTTGAAATTTATGAAATCTTTCGTTATAGGCCGACAGTCCTATTTTTAACAGGAAAACTAATAATTTGTTCAGATTTTTAATAAATTAACAAAAATTTTAGTTAAGTTTTCTACGTGTACGAATTTGTGGGTCAGTGTGTCGATTCATACTTAGGAGTAGGTATGTGAGTCTGACATACGTATGAATCCATCCCTCCCAGTGCAGTGCAAGGCGATGAGTTGAAAGAGTACATTGTTTTTTTCTTTCCTTCTGAGTAGATATAAACTAAAAAATGTGGATATCTACAGAAATTATTAAGGTTTCACATAAAATAAGGTTCTAAGCAGGTACCTATCTCCCTATATCTGTTAAAATATTTCTTACCATAAGTTTTTAAATACCTTGATAATATTTTACCTACGCAAGTATCTCGTTAAAACGAAAATAGAATTATAACTGCTATAATCGAAAATCACTTAATTAATTAGTTAATAATTATTATTAGTGATGTGACGTAATATAGGTACGTACCTCAAATTCTAAGATTTAATTTTTTATTAAATTTAAGTTATTTATTTTTACGTAATTTTTATTCTTAGTAACATCTTCTTCTTCTTCATTCTTATGAGGCATTTTTAGAACGTATTTTGTACATAGGTATAATTAAATTACGCAGGCAATATTATTTATGGATAAATAAACAGCAATAATGAAATAATAATGTAGAAATATAACAATTAGCTTTATATGTCACATAAAATAAATTTTTGTGTGCTTTCTATCTCCGAAAAACCTGAAGGAAGCCATAAATTTGAGTGCCAATTAAAATAACACCGAACTTGTGTGTTTGATCTGATATTATACGATCTACCTACAAACCAAGATAGATTTTATTCATTTCCATAAATCAAAAAACAACGAAATTAAATATAATGTACTATTTTACACTTTTAATTAAGTTTATTCGTAATTTTTTACTCATACAGTACAAATTTATATTTAAATTTAATCTTCTGTGAAATCTCTAAGTAGGTATGGTGATTATAGTAATTATTTATGTAATGACTTAATTGTTTTTTTCGAGAACAATAATAAGCCAAAGGTACCTGCATGATATTATTAAGGTGGTTCTCACTCATTAAAAAAGTGTCGGATACCAGGTTAAATATTCCAGATACCTAAGTAGATATTTACTCCAATTCATAGGTAGTTAGAAGCAATTTCATTTTATAATTGCATAATCCATTTCACATAATTATCGTGTTATGTTTATTATATAATCAGATTTGTGTTAAAGAATGAATATTCATTATGCAACTAGTTATTTTCTTCGTTCCATGAAGATACCTCTAAATATATTGGGAGTAAAATCAATAATTTACACGGAGAAAAACTAACTGATATGAAATATTGCTATTTTATTAAGGATCCCTCTAAATTGATCGTAATCCGGTTAAAAACAAAATTATTAGGCCTTGACGAATAAATTGATAAGTTTCTTGTTAAATTTATTATCACTATATCGGAAATCTAAATGAAAATCATAATATTTTCGCATTTTGTCATTATATATTATTAAGGGATGGTGCAGGTGCATGAAAACGTGATCCGATATATTAGGAATTCACTAAGTTTATCAGGAAACGGCCTGCAATCCCATTTTTAACAGGATTACTAATTGAACAGATTTTTAATAAATTAGCAATACTCATTTTTCTTCGTGTAAATACAGGGTTTTCCAATAAGAGGTGGTATTTTGATATTCAATCGTAAAAGATCAATGGTTTCGTTGCTTGTGTGGTACGTAGCGCCGTTTTGTTGAAAGTAAACGTTGTTCAAATCAATATCATCTAATTCCGGCTATAAAAAATCATCTCTCAATAGCGCAATCCATTCACCGTAACTGTTGCTCCAGTCTCATTTTCGAAAAAGTAAGGTCCAATGACTCCGCCGGACCATAAACCGCACGAAACAGTCACACGTTGAAGATAAAGAGGCTTTCCAACAATAACTCTTGGGTTTTCCGAGCCCCAAATGCGACAATTTTGCTTGTTGACGAAGCCACCGAGATGGAAATGGGCCTCATCACTCAAGATGATTTGCATTTGATTCACCCAAGTGAATTTTAATAATTTCAATGCGTTGTTGAAGCATGTATCGTTCCATTTTTATTAATGGCGTAGTTTTTTCTTACCAAATATCAAAAAATTACAGCTTCAAAAGTAACATCTACTGAAATAGCGGGCTATTCAAAACAATACTTCTTATTGGAAAACCCTTTAGTTTAAAAAATTGCTTCAGCTAATAAAATTCTATGCGCTCCCATATTACTAGCTTACTTAAATATTAATTGGTGAAAAATATCGAGGGTTTTCTTTGAAAATATTAACAGTTCATCCTGTCAGTATCTACGCAGTACTTACCCAGAAAAGTAGGTAATTATATGAACATTTTGAGATTTGTAATGATATACCTAACGAAATCAACTGAGTTTAAATATTAATTAATTTTAATGTCTTTTAAATTTGGATACATTGACATTAAAAATGTTCCCAATCATTTGTGAGAAAATGTAATGGACGTTTTATACGATGCTTTTTTTCGTCCAGTTTTCAAGTGGGTCTTCTTTTCATATGGATTTGGGATGAAAAAAGGCGTGAAATATTTTAATACCTACCAATTTATCGTACAGTTTAAGATGGCGGACATTATTTGACATCTGTCATTCTCTTACGCAAGTAGGTACCTACCAATTTGTATTATATGGAAATGTTTCATATTTATTGCAATTTATATTTAAAACATTGATAAAAAAATAACATACGTGTTTTTTAAATGATTGTGAATATGTATTATTTTTCAGAATTGTGAATTTGGCGTATATTTTATATGATATGTAGCATCAGCAAGGGCAAATAACTGATGTTTTAATGTGATCTATGATTATGTTCAAGGTGCTGCCATTTTCTAAAGATTTAGCACCATCCCAAAATATTAATATTTATTCTATATGAAATCATAATTACGAAAATAATGTTCTTTTAAAGCAAAGGTTTTCATACGGATCTCAATATGGTTTCCATATGAGGGTCGGTATGAAAAGAAGCATAGTGTAAGACGCCTAATAGGCAAGTAATAGGTATTGACGTTATTAAACATTTAAATTTAGGTAGGTAGTTATGTTTTTAGAGGTTAAGATTAACAGCGCTGATGAAATTTAACGAAATTGCATACCCATTGAAAAGTTCAGGCATTATCTTTAGTTCTCCAAAATATTTTACCATTAAGTTTAAATTTTCTAACAAGTTTTCTGAACCCCTGTATGAGTTCCTTGGATATCAGATCTATTTATGTTTCAAACGATGTTTTTAAACATTTTTTAATGTGAGACCGCACCAACAGTTCCAACTGTTGCCAATCGTTTCGAGCCAGTAAGGCTATGGCTACCACAATTGGGGTATGTTGTTAGGCTGAAGGCAATGAGGAGTACCTGGCTATTTAGATCTGGTCACCAAATATGCCCAAAGTCTTTTCAAGCAACGTTTCAATTCTAAAAGGTGGTCTTACATCAGGGCGATATTGATAATATTTTCCACTCTGACACGTGCCGCAAATATACTACATATTATTTTAAATGAGTTAATTTAGAATTAGTAAAAATTAAATAATAGATTTGAACCCGCAACTTCCAGCTTCACTCAATCACGGAGGCCAACAAATGCAATCAGTAAGCTTTTTTCTCTCTAAGACCATAGTTGTCTTTGCTATAAGAAGGTATCTAAGATAAAAAAAAATACTTGCCTGCGTACTTTTAATAACATCAAACCCATTAATCAGAATGTCGAAAGAAATTCGATTTCCAAAAATAAGAATATTCTCTACTGGATTTGCTTAGTAATATCACATTTTATTTAGGTCAATGATAAAATTTAATACCTAAGTTATTTAATAAGTTATCAGCGTTGCAGCGGGTCAGCAAATTGTGTCATAGATCAACAAAAAAAACATCTGAATAATTTATTGTAACGACAATAAATAACCGTTTTTATCTGAAAAAGAGATATCGTTTCTCCCGTTCATCTAAAAGTATGCAAAATAATTTTGAATTATACATAATCATCTGTCTTAATTGCTTATATTAAATGTCACAAAACGCCACTTAACAGATTAAGTAATTCACATGTAGGTCTAGAAGTGACGAGATAATTGTTTATAAGAAAAACTAATTCCATACAATAAATATCTTAAATTTTTATTACTTTTAATACAAAGTTGAGTAGTAGTTATACCCAGACAGTTTTGATAAATATTTTCATAATGCAAATACAATTTATTCACAACAGAAATTACAAGCCTGTTATAGACCATTATTTTGAATGATTTAAATTTTAATGGGATTACTTAAATATGTGGCAATCCGGAAAAAATGCAAGACTGATGTAAGTATAATCATTGAGATTAAAAAAGGAACGCTTACATCCTTTGCGCGTTTAGAGGGGATGGATCAAGGAACGAAATAGATAAGTAGAATATAGTAGAAAGCTAATTGTAGAAAAAGTCTCGAACTCACGAAGAATAGGTACATGGGACGATCAAGTGATTAAAAAACTTAAGTCGGGTCGAGTAAAGAGTCAGAATAAAAAAAAAAGAATATGTATGAGACGATATAAGAAATGGGAATGAAGTAAGGAATGTGTGCCGAAACATGAATGTGTAGCGATCTATCCTTTCTGCATACCCCTGCTACGAATTGGGGTTTACATTTTTTAAATGTAAACAATCTTTAAAATCAAGTGATAAGTAATGTTTCATAAATTCAATATTTCAAATTGGAGTGTTATTAATAAGTATTATTTATTAAACATTTGCAATATTTAGCATGATAAGTAATGCAATATTACTACAATAATATATTAACGAATTTGTAGTTTTTTTATCCATGAGAAATATTGAGTTTCAAAGTGTATCGCTTTCGTTTGAATAACTACAACTTGAAGAAGTAACTAATAAATACAAAAAACTGCTTAGCTATACTTTACAAACGAGCTCCTTACACGAATCGGTTCACAGCTTTCAGAAAATTATGTACGCAGAATTATATGCGAAATATACGCATCAAGTGATTGCAGTATTTTAAAGTAATTAGCAAATATCTAGATGCTCTAGAAGTGTAAGAATTTTAATTGCTAACGATTATGGTATGACGTGCTTTTTACGATATAACTCTTGCCATACTTGATACGCACTTTGCTTTTTCGTGGATGGAAAATACTTGTAGATCCATAATATAATGCATTTAAACAATTTCAGGAAATAAACGATATAGCTTCAAGTAAAGAATAAATAGCTAAAACGAAGAAAAAATGTAGCTAGATTACATGGAAAAGGAATACGCGTAAGAACATAATGGTTCAATTAAAAAAAATAATAAAAATAAATTAATATTTTTGTTCAGAAAAGCTGAAAAGTGTGCTTTAAAAAGATAGGTTTACTAAAGCCTCAGGTAAAATCAGACCGATAAGTTTGTGGTCAGTTTTGTTCCGATAAAGGGCTCTTTGTAGTCCTAAAAAGTGTGTTGCAGCAGATAACAAAAGAAAGGTGATTAACGTTGCAATTGTGCAATTTCAGGATGTAAATGATAATGGTTCCATTTAAAAAAGCTCTACGGCATTCCTTTTTACCGAAATCTTTCGCAATTACCTAGGTGGCTATTTAGTAATATTTTTCTTGGAATTTTGTGGTTAATATAAAGGGCATCATTATTTTGCATCCATCTATTTTGTTTGGAAAATTTTAAATGTAAAACAAAGAGAGAACTATAATAGATATTTATTTAGTACATTTTTAGTAGATTTTTTTAACTGATAGAAATGCATGTGTTGTTGCAAGTTGTTTCGGAAGGTATTTACTTAAACACATAATTTATTTTGACTTCGTCAGTACCAGTAAAAAAAACACATTAAGTAACTGGCATATTATCAAATACCCTATCTCCTACATTTAAAAAAAAATATTGGTGATTTTTTATTTTTTATATTTTTTTATTGAAACATATAAACAAGGTTTCAATATTATAACAATATAAAGACCAATATTTCAATCACTCTCCTAATAAATCAGCTGCTTGTGTTTAGGAGAGGACAACATGGTGATATAACATAGGTTTGCTTTAAAATGACAAATTGTGTAGAAGATTTAAAACTCTAGCAATATTATTGCACTCGTTTCTAGCATGCTGCATTCTATTCTAGCTTTCACTGGTTAGATATAAGCAAAAAACTTTTCATAGAAAAGTTTCGCTTTAGAAAAAATCACAACGGCTTAAATGGAAGTTGTAAATCAAGTTTAAAAAACATTTGTTTAGTTTCTTTAGTACCTTTTTTTTCACTAAAATATGTTAAAAAACATTCTTATTTTGTTGCTAAAACTGGTATTGAGTAAATAAAAAGGTTAACTAACTTCTTCGACAACTTTTATTTACCAATCATTAATGAACATTTTACCAATAATTCCCTTGGTCAGAATGATAACAATATGGCTTGAAATTCATAAAAATATTGGGTTAGTCAACCTACATAAAAAATAATTCTGTATTATAAAAATGCTGCAAACTCTGTTTTTGAGGGTTTGGGAAATTGTATGTGCCTATCTTAGAAACATATCAATGATTGTTTCAAAAATTCAGAGTTGACATGTAAGAAATTCATTTAGCCGATAAGAATTTCATTTCCAGACCCGTCTTTTAACTTGGGGAAGCCAAGATTTTTATCCTAAACAAGACCCAGTGTGCTTTTGGAATTTAGAAGTTTAAACTTTGTATATAATTCGAAAGAGCCTAGGATATCACATTTGTACAGCGTCTTTGAGATGATTTTTTCAAAAACGGTGCTATGCAAATTAACCAATTATTGTTATACAACAATTAGTATTGCTAATTTATTAAAAAAGTTATAATTAGTCTCAATTAAAATAAAATTTAAGAATAGGAACTTAAAAAGCATACTTAACACGTAACGATCGGTAACAATCGGTATTATTAAAATGTATTAAACTGTATTAATTTCTTGTGTAATGTTGTGTGTAACACAAAGTATGGCGTTTAATTTTTAACGGACATATAAAAACTCAATATCCCATAGTAGAAACAAAATTCAAATTGGACAATGCTTGCGACGATCTAGATAAAAAAAATCAGTTCAGATAAAAGCTTTGTAGTGGATGTAAGATTAATTTATTGTATTCGATTGTAAGATTTATTGACAGTCTTCTATACATTTACCACTTAAGAAAAAAATTACATTGAATTTCATCTTCATATGTATAAGTTAATTTTCACGCTCTTAGAGATGTCATCATTTTTACTGGAGATTGATTTATAGCTGTTTAACTATGCAACGTAACCCTGATAGATAGAAAAGTTTTTTTATAATATTGTAATGTAGTTAGCTGCTGTAAGATATAACCAACATAGAAACCATAAATATTTTCCGAAGTTTTCGCAAAAGCTTTCAAAATAGTATTTTCACAATTGACATAATTTTCTCTGAACTTTTACAATAATCCAAGTCTACTGGGATTGCTAAGCTCGTCGGGGATGAAACTACCCTTTTGGTTTCCCGACATTTCCCTCTCCCCAACTTCGCCGAAGCCTTCTAGCACCCTGAGAGCCTTATACATCCCATTAGGTGGTACTATAGGTGGTAGGTCTCTACCTAGTTCCTACCTACCGGGGTGGGAGTCGTCGCTAAACTCATGGCTATAGCTTCCATACATTTCAGTCCCAACGATTTCACGACCGACCTTTGTGGCTGGAAAGATTATTATTAATATTTCGCTTAGCCGAGATATTTGCGGGAATTTATTTCTTATTTATTGTAACCTACCCGGCCTTTAAATGTTTCAAATATTGTAGTTGTTATTAAATTAGTCCAGAAACTATAGTGATTTATTTTTGGGCAACTATGCCGTTTTGCGCTACCACCTTATTTATCTAAAATTTTGGTCAGTGTTACAGTGTCCATCATAAGGGTAGATGTGATGATGGATACTGTAATACTGATAAGGAGGTAGCGCAACACGGCATAACACCCCAAACTTAAATTACTAAAATACTTTTGGCGTGAGAACGTCCAGAAACTGTTTGAAAAAAATTCTAAAAACCTTCCGAAGAATTATATCTTTCATCATTATAGCATATTATAATAAAAGAATTGTGCCAGTTAATAAATTAAGAATTTAAATAAGTAAGAACCTACTTATCCTATAATAGTAATTATTGTACTGTATATTATCTCCATAAATAGTTAAGTAATAACATAGATCACTGTAGAAATGTATTATAATTTTGTACAGCGCCCTTGAGGTGATTTTGCACAAAAACGGCGCCATACAAGTCATCCATTTATTATTATTACTATCCACGCTAGGTAGGTATATATTGAAAGATATTAATTTAATAGATCCTTCAAAGATTTTACGTGTTTTTAAGGATCAAGCCAAAGATAAAAAAAGTCAATTTTGGAAATCAAAAAAGATCTACGCACCATTTTGTAGTTACTATAGTTTTGTAGTTAGGTGATTTTTGCACAAAACCGGCGCTATACAAATCATCCAAATATTATTATTATTACTCGTCATACACGAGTATAGCATGAGAGAGAGCCATAAAACAGTTAAACAAACAAACACAGAAGACATTTATTAATTAATTACATGTTAATGAATAATAACAGGTTAGAAGATTGCTATGCAAATTTTTCCACAGTGATAATATTTTATCTGCAAATTTTCCCATGCGTTCAAACACGTCATTCTGGCGACGTTCAAATCGATTTGAGTAGCGGGAAAAGGCTCGCGTTCTATTCGAAATTCAAAAATATTTTTGAAAAACTTACATTTTCCAATGTTGCTGACTTTGAAGGTTTTCACAAACTGAATTACACTGTTAACTATTTTTTCACTAAATTGTTTGTCACTCACTTTTATTATCTAGTATTTATGTCATAATAGTACGATATTATTATTTGGAATGTCACTGTTTTCACCATGTGAATAAAATTAATGAATTTAAAATCACAAATGTGTAATAAATTTTATTAATAAACAAAATATATTTAAGTAAGCATAAAAAACAAAAGCACCAGTTATCACTTTTAAAAATTAGAATTATCGTTCCAAATTAAATGTATTTGAATTTTAAAATAACTCCGTTTTTATAATCACACTCGAATTAATAAAACAGTTTTCCGTCTAAATAATGTTCGCGTTTTCCGTCGAGTCCGTCCGGTTTCCACGGTACGTATTCGCTATACAACTTCTTCAACGTTACTGAGTGATATCGTAGTATAAACACATCATCGCTAAAGGCTTCCACCTAAGTGTGACCGAACGTAGCCGAGAACCGATTCTAAGTGACGACAATAGATGGCTCTGCGCGCGTTTTGAAATTTAATACCCAGCGATCTCCCCATACAAAAGCCTTAGCGCAATCCTCCGTACAAAACACATCCACAACCGAAAAACCTAGGCACAAAAGGCTGCCATTTGAAAAATACGGGACCAAAAAATTACGAATACAAAAACGATCCAGATCTACCCCTCCCGCTTTTATTTGTCAAGCGATCAAAACACACCAACTAGTAAAAAAGGAAAGAGTTGAGACTCGTTCAGCATGCGCTAGAACGAGCATTTTCATTAAGAGCACATAAAGCATTAAATAGTGTTTTTATTAATCTGGCTGGGATTAAAAGCTTGATAGTCCTCGCGACACCTAGTAAAATGTACAGTATGTGGCACCGCACCAAAAAAGTTGAGACAATGATAATAAATTTCAACATTTTTACAGCATTTCTTGCTTATAATCTCAGTTTAATTGGTGCTTTTTTAAGCGCGGTTGGGATATCGTTTTAGAAGAAGGGGGATTTCTACACAACGGACACATACAAGTTTTTGACACGCTTGTTCTATTTCTGTTGGCGCGAGAGAGACCGATGATTTATGGTCGGCATGAATCAGGTTTGCGGGAGGGAGACGCGTAGAGGTTTGTGCGTTACTGGGTGAGGAGGAGGTAGGTGGGTCATAAAGCATCGTAGGATGGGCCGGGCTGACTGGCCGAATAGAATGCGTTCCCGCTCCATTGGCAGATCGATGATTATCATTTATCACTCGCATCCAAATAATGCCGTACGTCACAATAAGCAAATTAGATCTCAGATGACCAGCAAATTTTTGACGTACTCGTGTAATGAATAGTTACCGATTTTATCTACTAAAAATAATACTGCTAGTAAAGACGGTTTAAACAACTCCAATAACTAAATATCTACCTATCTATCTAGAAAATACAAATATTTATTACCAATTTTACTCATTTTAGAAAATCGCTATTTTGGGATGCTTAATTTTTATTATAAAAAATAACAATTGCCTCGGCAGTTATAATAAATATGTATTACCTTCGCTGGAAGTTGTCGCAGAATGTGTCTAATTTCATCAAATACAACCGTACACAAATATACCTAGTATATAAAAAGGTATCTATTATGTAGGTTACCTACACACACAAAATGATATATGTATTTTAATCTGAATATCTGGTTGTAACAACCTCAACATCAATGGCAAATCTTTATAATAAACTAAATTTACTTAGTCGGTAAATTAGCTGAATAATAGGTATTACGTAATAAATTGGAATTTTATCAAGGTTCGTATGGAAAATTCCTTTCCTTTAGTGTACCGGGGTAATTTTTTGAAAAATAATTAATCTGTTTTTATAAACCGTAGGTAATTGGTGAAACTTTTTTACTTACTCTTTTTTACTTTTTATACATTTCAAAATATTATTTGATAATGTGGGCCTCGCTGGATGCCTCCATTTTAAAATTAAATATTAATAATATCCAATAAAACGATAATATCAAACGATAAATTTAAATAAAGTAAAATTAAACATCTAATAAAGGCCGTAATGAAAAAAAATGGTAAATATTATGAGGTACCTACGGTTAGACATAAAATGATGTGTGTACATATTTTGTTTATGATGTTTATATGTTTTATACTTTTACGTTTTAAAATTTTTGTAACGCTTAAAAAAGGGCTCGTTGGTTTACAGGGTTATTCTATCAATTAGGTAAATATAAAGGTACATAAGTGATTATCAATACCTAAAATTATATTTTTATGAGGATCTAAAACTGACATGAACAAATTTATTTTGCCAGCCAAAGAATAAAGAAATGACAATTTAACCTACTCTTTTGAAGGCTAATATTTCGTTTAAAATTGCCCTTGACCCAATATGACAAAATAAGCAATTTAAAATCTTCAAAACAACTGTATATGAACATATATATAAATATATAGGTAGATACATATTTTTTAAATGAAAGTTTTTTTATTTGCCAAGACAAAACGAACGCACTGTGACCAAATGTCGTGTCGGTGAAATAAGTTCGGTTTCGGGCGAGGACGCGGGATCTCTTGAATATAGACCCAAATCATTTTGATGGTGCTATGAAACGCACATCATTTAAATATAACAATAAAATGTTGCAATGACACAATTAAACAGACGTGAAATTCTGTACAAAAGGAAACGCGTCTGCATTTATGAACACACCCAGAAAACGAAAACATTATTTTTATTTTTGTTTATTGAATGTTATGATGAAAAGTACCTACCTATCTATTGTGTGAAACAATTGTCCGGTAGAAATATATATTAACGGAACTTGAATAAAACTTTCAAAGAACTTAAAATTTGATGTATTGTTCAAATTCATCAGAACATGAAACGACCCGTTATAATCAATTTCTGTTACTATCGAAGTACTATTGTGAAATAACCGGCCTGTGATGTAACAGAACTTGAATAAAAATTTGAATTTCAACTTTGAGAATTGATGAATTATTTAAATTCTGTAAAAAACCTCTTCCTAATTTTTTTATGTCAATTTAAAAGACTAAGGACGGGTTGTTTCGGAGAATTTGAACAATACATAAGATTTCAACGTTCATTTTCAAGTTCTGTGAAAGATTTTTTCAAGTTCTGTTTTTATTTCAGTTTTGTCAAGCAACTAGCCTACAATGATATAATAACAGAACTTGAATAGGACTTTCATTGAACCCGAAAATGAACGTTGAAATTTGATGAATTGTTCAAATTCTCCGAAACAACCCGTCCTTATTAGTGTAGCCAATAACTACTAAATAGGCCAATAATTAGCCATGTTAGTACCTACTAAGTACTGACCTAACTATACTAATAGGTACGTTGTAATTTTTTTGGCCATGAATGTGGGTAAGTACCTACTTCTATTCAAATTCAACAAATTAGTAAAAACGATTTATTTAAATCTGTGTTAAGACTACCAACTATTTTAGCTCCTTCGTGGATGTTGTCTTTCATTAAAATCACTTTGCCAATGTTGTTACACACAGTTTGCTACGAAGTCAACCAAATAAAGAAAAGAAAAACAATAGGGTATACATTGAGACAATTAAAAACAAATTATCTATTAAAAATACCACATCCTCTTTTACCATCGTTGAACCATAACCAATCAATATTAAAACTAAATTGATTTTTAATAGCTGCCTGGCAATTTTATAGATAGCCCCTTATTATTGAAACCAAAGCGAAAAATACATATTTTTTCAGAATGAACCTTTTTTTATTGGTATTATTACTATTGATTCCATTCGTAAAGAAATGCTTCATTGGAACTACTTACCTCTTCATAGTTAAGTGTAGTTGAAAATTTTTTAAATAAATATTGTAATTAAACATACTAATTTCTCTAGCATGAAAATTATAAGTAGTTAAGTTAGTATTAAATTGTGTATTATAAAAGTGCTTTGTTTTTGTTTTATTTTTTTATAAAAAATGTCGTAATTTTTCAAGTTTACTAATGGTGTTCATTCGAAAGGTAAATTTCCGATTTTCTCTAAAATTGACAATTTTGGTTTATGAAAGGAAAATTTATAATAATGATGGGATTATTTGTAAAGCGTCGTTTTTGTTAGACTAATATATGGATTTAATCTATTCCTATCACTTGGGACGGGTTGTTCACACAGAATTTGAACAACTCATCAAATTTCAAAGTTCTGTTTTATTTTAGTACCGTGAAGCAATTATGCCATAATAACAGAACTTGAATAGAACTTTCACAAAGCTTCTAATTTAAAAAAAAATGATGAATCGTTCAAATTCTTTGAAACAAATCGTCCTTAGACTTATTATATATATCTTCTTCTAAGATAAATATATTTTTTATAAATACTTTTTGCTTTCCCAAATCCAACAATTATAATTTCCTGTGATTCTTCATGGGTCGGCGCTAGTTTGTACCAAAAACATATTTTTAATAGAAGGTTACCCACCATGAAGCAACCCGCCCATGAAAAAAACCTTATATAATTTTGTTCCGGTGTTTCAAGATCAAAGAACATTTATAAAAATTATATCGATGTTCTCTCCGCCCTAAGGGTAGGTAGTTAATTAACACCAATTTAGTTTCAGACAACAAAAAATATGAGTAGATTGGTAGGTAGGTACCTAACTACTCGAGCTATAAAATGAAATGATACACTTTTTTTCATCATGATTTTATTCGTAAATCATAAGTACCTACCCGTAAACCTTACGAGACAACATAATACAATAATACAGTGAACACTGAATGTAGTAAAAGAAGCATTGGCTAAGGGAGTGTACTGTACAATTTCCTTCCCGACAGCCTGAGAATGAAGAATTGATTCCCCCAGCACGGGATCTCCTAGTGAGGACCGATATGAAATCTCTTTTATATTTCAATTTACGGCCTTCGTGGTCGAAGGTTAGAGCTCTAAACTAGCAAGCTAAAGGTCGCGGGTTCAAATTTCGGCATGCACAAGTAATTTTTATTTGATTAATTTGTGTAATCTCACAATTTATTCATTAAAAATAATATTTAGTGCGCTTGTGGCACGTTCCAGAGTAGAAGATACTCTCAGTATCGCCCTGGTGTAAGACCACCATTCAAATTGAAACGTTGCTTGAAATGACTTTAGCCGGGTTTCGTGACCAGATCTGAGTAGCCAGGTATCCCCCCACCATCCTCTTTCCCACTTCCTTCCCATCCCGACTACCTTCAGCCTATATTTTTGTGTTTTGTATTTAGAAAGTAAAATATCTACTTAAGTACTTACACAGCCTAGACAGAGTTATGTTTAACCAACTAGTAAATTATTTGATACTTAATTATTAAGAACTACCAACGAACCTTTTACCTCCCCTAATATTAAACCAGTTAACATACCTTATTGGTGGTTTATCAGTTGTGTAAAATTTAAAACACGTTTATTAGTAATGCCATAAATGTTTAGAGATATTTCATTTAGTTTTTTTTTTATATTTGTTTTTGGGGTGTTATGCCGTGTTACGCTAACTCCTTCTTTAGCCAACGTTTCGGACAGCATTGCAATCCTCATGGACACTGCAATGCTGTCCGAAACGTTGGCTAAAGAAGGAGTTAGCGTAACACGGCATAACACCCCAAAAACAAATAGCAAAAATACTTTTGGCCGTGAAAATCTTAAATCATATTTCATTTAGTTATTCATGTTTAGTGCGGGCTTTATAAAGGTTCATATTTTGTTGTTTTTCTTTCATGAATTAATAATATTACTAAAAATATAATTTTGGTACGTAGTTCGAGTTCGGAAAGAAGGTTTTAAAAAATTAAAATTAAAATAAAAAATCTTACGTAACCCATTACCTACATTTTAAGAAAATAGGAATAGTATTTTTTTTCTTAGAAATCCCATAAAAATTATATTATCTACACTAAAATATTTTCATATAGGTATTATTATTTCGATCCCCCATTCATGTTTCTAACTTCTAAATTAAGGGCATATCATTTTTATACAGAGCCGTTCATCATTCCACGATAATAAATTTTAAATTACGAGTGATTTATTTAAAGTGCTCCGCTGTAAAATATTCTACGTGCGTTTTCTTATATCGGGCTGTGATACACTTTGTTTTATTTTATAATGATTGTCAAAAAGTACATTGGTATGTATAGTAAAAAAATCCTATATCTTAGAATACTACTATTGGAATAAAATTCACAAATAATTATTATCATTGCTTATAGCACCTACCTACCTACCCTTCAAACAAGTATCCTATTTTGTCTATATCTGTCAACTAGTTTTTGCTATTTATAGTTGTAAATATATATAATTTTAGTATTTTCTCATGTACCTTTTTTAATTCATTATAGCGACTATTTTAACATTAAACATAAAAAATATGATGTTAAATATATGTAATAGTAAGTTGTATTTCTTAGTCCTCCTAACTAGGGTGACCTGTGCTGAGGCGAACTAAAGTTATTAATTTCTGTTTTTTTAGATATGTCTTTTTTAATGTTTTGTTTAGAGTTTTTCATTAATCTCTTTCAGCGAGATTTTTATTTTTGATTTGTAACCATTCAAATTTTCTATTCGCTTTATAACAAAGGGAAGGATTTTGTGGAGTCTTGTCGCAAAATAAATATGATTTCTTTGCCAGAATGTAGTTTTATGACCTGGAATATTTTTTATGTCATTGTGATTTGACCTCATTTGATGAATACCTACGTAGATAGTTACTAGTGAAAAAAATCGTGGGATATAATGTGGAAGATCTACTGCCTCTCGTTTGTAAGTAAGGCTAAAGTTATTATTTCTTGCTAATTTGTATAGCGCCGCTTTTGTGAGACATCACCTTAGGGGCGCTTTTTGCGGGTGTTACAAAAAAAATAAATATTACAAAAAGAAATTGAAGTTAAGTTAAGTAAAATGAAGTACAGGAACAGGTGACACAAAGATAGAAGATGGAGACTCTGCAGCAAGAACCCTAGGTGGTGAAGAAACTGGCCCAGCTGCTGCAGCGATAGAGTCCACCGCGTCCACCAACATCGCCAGCACGAGGTCAACCTCCAGGTTTGTGTTTGCTGCCAATAAAGCGCTATTGTCCGATATTAACACCTACTCTTGTAATATGATTCCATAAACTAAAGTAAAAATCAGTGTTTGACCATTTGGTGATATTTTATTTATAAAAATGTATTTTTATATTATTTTCGCACAAATCGTTAAAAAATCTTCCGCAGCAAAACAGTGTGCAATAAAGTCTCGAATGATGAATACTTGGAGCATGTTTGTGTATTTGGGAAGTATGTTTACGAAAGATGGGAAGGCTGATAGAGATATTGAAAGAAGGATAAATGCAGGTAACTCCATTAATGGAGAACGGACGAGGTTGGCGCTAACAAAAAATTGTCCAAAGAAGCGAAGCCTGCAATCAACAGGCTGATACTTGACTACTGATGTATGGCAGCGAAGCATTGAATATGTAGAGGAAAAATTTAAGTAGACCTATTGCTGTAAAAATTAGGTCCGTGAGGCGTATGTGTGTATAAAAATGTATCGTATGAGAAATGCGAAAATAGGCAAAGAATGCAATGAGCAAAATTAAGAAAGGGAGGCTTAGATGGTTTGAGCATGTAAAGCAAATGAGGAAAGGGTGTAAGGAGATGACGCAAATGTGAATGGTAGTAGAATCAAGAACGCCCGAGAAAGACACGGCACGATCAAGTGAACCAAACACTTGAGTCGAACCATTTAAAGAGTCAGAAAAATAGAAGAGTATTACGATACCATGTACAAGCGTGAATGAGGCAAGGAGTATGTGCCAAGACCGAGTTGTTTAGCGGTTTCTCTTTTTGCCTACACCAGCGGCGAAACTACGTGATTGTTAGTTAGTTTATGTTTGAATATTCATAGTTTATGTTAAAAATGTACAGAAGTAACATATTGTTTAAATCATTTTGAAGGTTCTTAACAGAGTAGGTACCAATTATAACATTTGAGATGATTTTTACTAAAAAACCGCGACACATAAATTTTCATTTTTAATATTTATTTTACAGCAATATTTTCTCATTAGATACAGTCAAACATAAAAAAAATAAGCGAGTCAATTAAATAATTTTGTTTGAGTGAGAAGTTACGATAAGTTCTTGCATGCTTATAAATGAACTAAACCCATTATTTAATTCACGATGTGTACCTAGTATATTTTGTTTCTTACTATTAACATTCTGATTGAGTGATTATTTTTGTTTCATACACCTTCAATCTTCCTTTCGTTCTGGTAAATTATTCAACCGGTCTCCATATTTTAGAAACTGAAAGAATAATTTTATTACCTATAACCAACTTGTTTCCTTTGTTGTAAGGAACCCAACTAAATCGTTTATAATTTTCCGTAACCAGTAATCTAAATAAAAGTATGTATCAAAGTACCTAACAGTCGGTTACCTACCTAAATAATATTATGTTGGCGTTTCCAGGACCGAACTATAAATTTAGAATACTTACATATTTTAATAAAATGTCGATTCAACACACATAAACACGATCTAAAGTCAATAAAAGCGATGAAAAAACTAACTCGTAAAACATTTTTAGAGTCATTACTGTCATTTGAAGACAGAAATTACATGTAACTACGTATTAAGGTTAGATGGAATACGATACGTCACCGAACTTCAGTGATGTGTCTCCCGATGTTAATATTGATATTAAATAAGTAATCAACCTACCTAACAAATGGTCAAAGTTACATTCATAAAATGTAATTATTTGTTAGTTTTAAAGAACTAAAGCTGTGTGTGCTTGGTTTGTAAAGCACGTGTTGCGATGTTTGAAACATACATGGAACCAAAAATGTTTAGTGATTCTCAAAGATACGCCACAGATAATCTACGATGTATCTTATGCTGTATGTTGCGCCAGCCCAACAAACACATACCAAATATTATAAATGCCCTACGATAAGCATTAACATGTTCATTGCCAATCATCATAATATATATATCATCATATATATGTATATAACTTTAATGGCAACAAAACTGTTGACAGCGAATGTGCTAAAACTGCTAAAATATCATCGGGAAAAATCTTTTTAGAAAAATAACCACCAATAATAGTTAACACACAAAAAACAAAATTAAAGTTGTAAAGTAACCAACATCAGAACAGTATTTTTAAAAAAATGTGTTTAAAATCACTCTTCTAAAAAAATGGTAAGATTCGTTCGATCAATATTTCAGTGAATTTACTTATTGTGGCGTTTGTCCATTATAAATGGTTTGTTATTTCAGCATAATTTTTTCCTGTTTTTTACACGGAGTAAAGTGAGTATTGGTAATTTATTAAGTATCTCTTCAAATAATTAGTAATCTGGCGAAAAAATTATATGCATATTTTTCAATATGCAAATTAAAGTCTCGATCCAGCCTTTAAACAAACACAATAATTCAGCACGCAAATCTCCATGTTGAATTTCGTTCACCGGCAGGGAGGACTGGCTGGACTCAAAATTAAGCAATTAAATTGTAATACCAGACCTCGTGGCCATACCCGCTACCTGCCTCTGCCTGTAAACTGGCTACCTGCTTTATAATTCCCCGTGTGAAGCCGATTACTGAATAAAATGTTCACAGACATGACCATTTTAATATTTAAATATCGGTTTCGGGAAAATTTTAAATGGCCTCCTTGGATAATTATGCACTCAATGAAAAAACTAGAAGGAATATATCGTAAAATTTAAGAGACAGATTCAGTTCAATAACTTTTTATGTTTGACTTACCTACATAGCCGATAATATTATATTATAAATATATTACATGGTTTTTTTAAGTGAAATTGAGTGGCTTTGGTTTCAGTATTATTTGGTGTCAGTATATTTTCTTTTTCTGATATCCTGATGTTAGTTATTGAGAATTTTATTAGAGATTTAAATTCTATAATATTGTTGCGAGTTTTGAATGATAGTGTGATTTTATTTTAAAGTTTACTACCATAGAATATGAAGCTTTTTTTCACAAATGTTATATTTGCTGTTCCTGTTTTTGACCCAGAGATCAAGTGTTTCTAATAAACGTTGAAGTAGTTTTTTGTTTTTTTTTTTGGATTTATGAATATAAAGGAGTATTGTTTTAGAATAAAGTTGTTGACATAATGTTAAGATTGTTGAATATTTCATCAATGCTGGTTCTTAAAGAGTTTTTAGGAAATTTCACGATGTTCTAGGCTTAATTATTAAATATTTGTTTTCAATATTAAATACCACGGAGGTCTCGTTACTCAGCCGTGGGTGAAAAACTGAAAATATACGGAATAAATTGCAGATTAAGGCTGATTTCAGTCGAAGTGGTCGGTAAGTGATTCTATATGATGGTAGAAGTAAAAAAGAATGGTGACTTTTTTTGAAATTTCAACTTATTTTCCCAACACAAAAATATTTTTCCATAGAAGAATCTTTATTTTCCCAAATAAACAATTTAAATTTGTTACCTAAAAACTTCCTTAAAACGTTTGAATTTCTGAAAAATGTACCTGTCTTTTTTACTTGTACTATCGTTTAGAATCAACCCCCGAAGTAAGCGCACTTTACCCCTGGACACCTTGTATAATCTCTATCAAAGTGGATTTTTTATTCAAAATCATGGAATTACGTTATCATTAAAATAATAGCTTGATATTATAGGATCAATAATTTCACAAAGGTTTCTGTTACAGGTTTCACACAAAACCATCATGGTAGTGTGTGCAACAAAGTGTATGAAGTGTAGGGAGTAATATGCAAATTCATATTGAGATCTGCCACACCAAGAAAGATTTTTTTTTGTTTTTTTTATATTAACTCCACACAGGAGGCCCTGAAGAAAATAATTTCCCTCAAGGCCTATGTCATCTTTGAGGATGCTGTGTGGAGGGTCTTTTTGTGGAGAGGAAGGAGTGAACATGGGTCTTGAAGAGTCCCATGTTGTAGGAGGGAGGAAACACAGAGGCTGGCAGTTCGTTCCACAGCCGAGCTGTTGAACTTAAGAATCGTAGAAGCGACCCGTTCTCATGTGACAAGTGTCAACTGTGAACAAATGTTGGACACGCGTTTGGCGTGTATCCCGACTACGCACCGGTGCCGAAGGGATCAATGACGCTAGTTCCTCAGAGCATCTTCCATTGTAATACCGATAGAACAAGGACAGCATACCTACCTGACGCCTGTGCTCTAAAGATTGCAGTCCGTTTGTTAAGATTGGGGAATCTATCAAACGGACCGCCCGTTTTTGCACAGAGTCTAGGGTTTTTTTTCAGGTATTTAGGGGCTCCGGACCAGAGATGGCTGCCAAATTCGACAGTAGGGCGCACTTGCGATTTGTACAGGGTCAGCAGTTGTGTATTATTAAAGTATCTGCGAGCCCTGTACAGTACGCCCAGCTTCTGAGAGGCCAACTTTACTCTGGCTTCGATGGAGCCCCCGTACCTGAGCTGGTCACTTATAGTTATACCAAGCATATCAATGGAAGGCCTGTTCGGAAGATTGCTTCCGTTGAAGGAGACTAGATTATCATTTGGATCCCTTTTAGACGTAATCAGACAGGATTGGGTCTTTGAAACATTAAATTCGACGAGATTATTTTTACCCCAGGAGGAAATACTCTCGAGATAACCGTCCATTCTCTGCTTCAAAGCCCTCCGAGCCGTTGGAGTTTGTGTACCCTTTGGGGGCTTGTCAAACAAAAAGCAATCATGAACTGTACTGTCATCCGCGTAACAATGAATCGGTGCACATGTCAAAAGGTCATTGATGTGCAACAAAAACAAAGTCGGAGACAGAACCGATCCCTGTGGGACGCCAGCATTTATGGAGTGCGAGGAAGAGGTGAAACCGTCAGCAACCGCCTGAATCGACCTATCCCTCAAAAAGTCAGCAATCCACGTACACAGGGATGCGGGAAGTCCGTAAGAATGCAATTTGTTGACAAGTCCTCGGTGCCAGACCCGGTCAAAGGCCTTGGATATGTCTAGTGCGACCGTTTGGGTCTCACCGTGACGTTCCAGGCACCGCTCCCAAACATGCGTCACATACGCGAGAAGATCACCGCACGAGCGGTTCCGCCGGAATCCGTATTGACGGTCGTTGATAATTTTGTTCTTTTCGAGGTATGTGAGCAGTTTGTCGTTGATCACACGTTCCATCACTTTGGACAGAACTGATGTGATCGCTATGGGGCGGTAGTTGGCCGGGTTGGAGCGGTCACCTTTCCTGGGAATAGGGTGAATGACCGCTTTTTTCCAACCAGAGGGCACAGTGCCACACTTCAGGGACATTTTGAAGAGCTTTGTCAAAACTGGAACTATTTCCGCAGCACACCTCTGCAATACCAGGGCAGGTATTCCATCAGGTTCACTAGCTTTGTTAACATCGAGCCCCCGTATGACGTGGAGTACATCCCGATGCCGGATCCTCAGCTTTTTCATATAGAAGCCGCAGTGAGGAACCGACGGCGGAACAGCACCTCCGTCGTCGAGGGTGAGAGTTAAATGTTAAAATGTCGAGTTAAAATGCTGAACTACCCAACTAATTTTATCTCAGTTGTTTGTAGCTCCGGAATGGAGAGTGAATCAGAAAAACAATGAATTAAATGAATTATTTAACTATTAACAGTAACTGTGCAGATTCCTAATAAACTGCCATTAAAATCAATATCGTGTGTCTACCTGCCAACACATACCTACCGACAGGAATATCAAACATAGCAATAATTATTTGTAATTATTCACGTAGTGCTATATCTGTCACCAAATGATAATTCCTCATAAAACTTGTTCTATCTCCTTTTCTATAATGGGTCGACATATAATAGAAACAGAATTAGAAAGAGATCACCATTTGAAAGTTTACAACGATCCCGTATAATTTGAAAACATCTACAAAACAGAAAATACTTCACACAGTCGAGTTCGGATTTTATTCCATTTATGTTTATACATAAGAAAAAAAAAGTTGCATAAGAATAACTTTATTAAATAGGTACCTACATTTATATAAGTACATTTATTTTTAGTTCACGTATTTTTTTCATGTTCAAGTATTGGATACAATTTACAAAATATAAAACAATCGGTAAGAGATTTAAAAAAAATTTAGCAATGCTTATATGCTAAATTTTAAAGCCTTTCATTGCGTTTATTCATTTGAGAAAATAAAAACTGAAAAAATCTTTTAATTGCTAACAACATTTTATTTTGGGATACGTTAAAACCAGCTAATCTATTTGAAATTGAATTTCATGCGGAGATATTTGATGACTTATTATATTATATTGTCGAGACCCGAGGGATTACAATTTTTGGAATAACTTAATTTCTGAAAACACTTGAAATTATTGATTTACTTGATCTCTTATCTGTTAATGAATAATAATAATAAAACAATGGATCAATATAAGTAGATATTAATGTTTTATAAGCTCTCCATTTTCATCCACCCCAATTTGCGAACGTCAGGGTGCGGCTGCAAAGCGCCGCTTTATCTCGTAACTGGTCTAACGCACTCTGGACTAAAGCTTCGATCCTTACATACGATTAAGCTAATTACTGCAACATCCTCGCAAGGTGCAGTGGATTATCCACAAGCCGCGCGACCAAGGAAAAGTAACACGTAACGCAGCGCCGTCATGACAGACGTCAAGATAGGACGGGAATGCCGCTTACTGTGTAGATTGCTGTTGAAGATGATATGGACACAGGATGACGTGATGATGATAAAATACCATCTCAGTCTATATAAGATGAATCGCGGAATGTGGCTTCATTTAGCAGTATATTGGAAACAGAGTACAGAGATCATTTCAAGATAGTTTGATGTTAAATTTTCTGATGAAAAGGGCGAACAAGAATGATGAACAGTAAAATAACTGTTTTTTTTATTACGAGAGAAACATCATGATTACACACCAATTGAATAAACTAAATTGATTGAATATTTTTGCTTTATTTATTCCTCTTTCTCCGCTATTTATGTAGATATATTATGATCTTGTATAAACCTTAGAAATTAAAATTAGAACCAACTGATCAAAATAAACAATAACGCGCTAAAGAATAGTTTATATAGGGCCTCAAATCTTGACGACGTCATTCCACTAAAACAATGAGTGGTTCGACCCACTCATTGTTCGACTGGAACGACTATTGACGTTTGGCCTATATAAGTATGTACCTTTGAAGAGACTAAGGAATAAGAGTGACGAGCAATGTATGTACTTTCGACGGCGATTGCGATCGGCCTGGATTGGAGAATCGTTACCCAGGACAGTTGATAATATAGGGTGACCCAACAAGTGCGCCGGATTTATATTTACTGAAATTTTATGTAGGTACTTGTAAAGTTCAAAGCTTTCAATAATATACCCTTTATCTGACAACCTTAAAAATAGTAATTAAACCTAAGTATATAAATGGTGAAAGGTTTGCTGAAGTAGTTGATAAACTTTGTGGAATTTTGTTTGGGAAAGTTTCCAGGTCGTGTAATTTCGTGAATAAAGTGATTTAGCATCAAGATATATCCTATAATACTTTAAAAAAATAAAATCACATACACGTATGCCAATAAGATACACACCGTTTGTGAGATTAAGGCGGATCCAATGTGTAATTGCTACAATCGATCTACAATCATGCAAAGATGATATCTAAAATTTCACTAAAGCAGGAAGGATAGCCGTGGTGCGTATTCATCTGATATTTTATTTAATGCACAATCGGAACATTTATATCACATTTCGAATAAATAATCTGCCCTTTTAAAGATGGCGCTAATTTAATTAATTTAGGAAAAAATCTCTTTTTGCCAGTTATGCTTTAGGTACTATTAAGATGAATTATTCAATTATTTCAAGAAAGGCATGCAAATACAATATTGCTTGGGTGATTCAATCCAATATTGTCTTAGGGTACGTATACTTTTGCGAACCGAACCACGAATTACGGGAAAGGAAGGATGTAACAGCAATCGGCGTTTTGCGCTATTTGCGGTTGCTTCGTTCCTTTCCGGTAGGTAGAGATTAAGCTCAGCAGTTTGGCTCGCGTATGTATACGTAGCATTAAAGCATAACTTGCAAAGAGTGTTTTTTCCTTAAATAATTTAATTAGCGCTATCCATGAAAGAGCAGATTATGCCGGCTATCTTATTGGGATACCTATATAAACAGCTACCTCGTATCTATACTTGCTTTTGCTTAGGTACCAAGAGTCTGTTTTATTAAATTTTAAAACCAGCAATATTTTAATTTAATCAGAAATAATTACAAAAAATGTCTTTCCCAGCATCTATAAAACTGTTTATGAAAAGTTTACTAGATATTCTCAAAATGTGCGTATGGATGTGAAATTTTAATTTAACCAATGATATCAAGGAAGAGTTGTTTCAAATCAATTCAAAGTTAAATCATTAAATTTCAAAGCCAAAATTCAATTTTTATTCAAGTTCTGTTATTATTTCACCATGGTCCGGTTGTTTTATGGTACTTGGATAGTATAAACTACCAAATTTGATGAATTGTTAAAGTTCTGTGAAAAAATCCTTCCTCAAAATGAAAATTTAATGTAATATAAAGATGATGTGAAGATTTTTTTTTTTTTTTTTTACATTTTATCGATGTTTTGAATCCAACTTTTGAGTTAATAAATTAACTTACTCTTTCAAAAATTGGAATTGTTGCCAAAGTATCTAATCATTATATTCTTTATCTTAAAATAGTAGTTAATTTTCAGTAAGTTAAAAAAATTATTGAAAACATTACAAAATTTTGGTTTTCACGAGAAAAAGTTTCACTATTATAAAATTGTAATTTATTTTTGTTCAATCGACTAAAAAAAATTTCGGGCGCAACATTTTGGGAAGCCTTCTCTGAATAATATAAAATAAAATGTCCGCGTCCGCCTCGGCCCAAAGGCTGGTTATGACGTGGCGTATGCAGCTGGAAAGATGTCATTCGTAATTTATTGCAGTCGTGTCGTGATTTTCATAACGAGAGAAACAACAATAATACTCGCCCGCAGGTAAGTAGGTACTATCACAACCACACGTACATCAATCGGGGTAGGTTGAATACTGAACCAATTATGATTTGCGGACTTGAAAGGGATCAACTTTAAAAACTTGTTATAAAACTGGCAATTATTAATAAATTACTTGCCATGGCTGTACTTTGCTGTGTTTGTACATAAATGCATTGATTTTACTAGGTTTTTAATTATTTTTGCTCTGTATGAAATCAATTCCATAAATATAATTAATAAAAGCAGGTTTTACCCGTACTGCTAAAAATAAGAGCGGAAGAGAATAAAAAATGTAGTTTCGATTAACGTTATTTTATCAATAAATCAATTTAATACACTCGTTAAATGCAGTTGGAATGCACGGCGAACGAATTAACGTTGAAGTTATAGCTTCACCAAGTGCTTTAATTCAAGAAATGCGACGAAGGCGTTTGATACAAAAGCCTGATCAATCTGGCCTTAAATTTCAAATACAGAATTTGGTTTCATCAACATGATGAAATTCAAATGGGATGGAGATATACGATGTCAGGGGGTGTGGCGGCTGTTGATGTCGCCCGAATACTTACGACCGCGAACGAACTAGCAGGCAAGTACCTACAAGAGGGACAAAGTGAGTGGCAAATGAACCAAAGCCAAAAAGTATTAAGTCAGTGACGACGCTGGTTTCCATTGAAATCTACGTGAAAGGCAATTCTAATGTGTAGTATATATTCAGTATTGTAATCTACTCATTTCTTGTCTCCATAAAGCAAGCATCTTTTTCTGTTTGTCCCACCAGAAGCTCATGAACGGTGATCAGTTGGCATTGTGAAAATTACAGTGTTTTCTGCCTGGAATTGGTAAGGAATTTCAAAGGTGGATGCAATTTCTACTCGGAACATCCTTCCCATCGTGACCAATGAAGATCTGAAAAATCCACATAACGCTACAAAAATAACACAATACATTTTTTTCAACCTATTAATGTAAAAAAGATTGTCCGTGGTGAACGCAATACGGGCGGGCGGAATGGATTCGATTTTTATACAAATCTACAGTTTAAAACAAGAAAAAGTCACCATTTACATAAGAATTTGAAAAACCTTCCCCATCCCTTTTACCCAACCCATAAGGCATAATGTTGATACTCTTGATGAAATTTTGCGCATTTGACGTTCAAAATAAGAGCAAAATTACTGCCTACATATAATTTTCAAAAATTCTGCTTAAGATCTTTATAACGTCGGGGACTTCCGCTAGTAGTTTTTGTAAGAACTATTTACTACTGGTCTGACATAAAATTAAAATGGTTAGATTTAAACCTAGCTTAACTATGCTTCAATACAAAACAAAACCGCGTAGTCGGCATTTAAATTTAAACGTCCATTGGGTAAAACTGAGCGCATAATAATTTAAGAGTTGTATATTATTACTTCTCCATAAAATATAGGTGTACCATGCCTTCCAGATTAAGTCATTTTGTTCGGACCAGCGCAAAAGTTTCGCCCCGCAATCGGCTCGCGGGCGGTGCGAAACACGACGGAGAAACTTGTGCAGCTAACCGCCGCGGTAATTTCGCACTATCGAATATATAAATTATACATTATTGATGAAGACGTTAAGTGAACATTTTGCTTCAATTAAAAGCGCAGCCTCTCTGTGTACGGCAGAGATACCTTTGTCGGAGGTTGGAGCCCTGTATCCCTAAATACACCGTGTTTCAGGGTGGTACCGAAATATTTCAGAACGTTCATAATATTATTAATAGTTCTACAAAACTAAAAAACTTTACCCTATTTTTCAAACAGAGTGATAAGTCTATTGTAAGTTAAAATAGCTTTAAGGTTGTATTCTGCTTATTCCGATGATTATTGGAACACGTACCGTTAATGCTCTTGTATTTGCCTTTGATAATATGTAATGACAAAATGCGAAAATATTGGGATTTTAATGATCACGTGTTCCAAAATCTTGATGATACTTTCGTATTTTACTAAAAGTTTATTTGAAAACCTATCAATTCATTCCCTAAGGGCCTGTAATCCCCTTTTTATTCGGGTTACGAACAGTTTTAAGATATTCTTAATAAATTACCAATAGTTTTCTTTGTTCAACAAGCCCCGTGGGGTGGTTCAACTAACCCCATCTATGAGGAAAGTTGAACCATTTCTCCTTCTGCGTGAAATAATATCTTTCGTAAGGTCAACATATTATATCATTTCATGAATAACATTATAAAGCCAGATAGTGAAACTATCTTAATAAATTGAAAAACATAAATATTTATAAGGGTTTCGAGTCTTGGGTCAAATTAGCAAAATCATGTTCAACTAGCCCCGCCCTACCTTACAATATATTTTTATTTAAGCCAATCGTGTTTTTATGGGCGCCAACTGTATTTAATTTGCGCCAACTGTGTTTATATGGGCGCCAAGTTCCACTAGATCCGGTTAGTTAAAAGCAGTTGGGACTCCTAAGCGGTTGTTTAAAATTGTGCATAGCCAATCAGTCGTTAGGTCACGGTCGGTCAAATCTCGCATTTATTGAGCCCATCTATTTTACTAAGCGGTATATTTAAGTATAGTATGCTAAGAAAGTATCAGTTATGTGGACTCTTATTCTAACGAAAGTTTTTCATGTTTTTTTTTATTTAAGCGTTAGTGAAAAAAACAAATATTCATGTTGCGTCAAAATATTAAGTGTTAAAAAATATGCCAAATCTTTTCCAAACTACAACGAAATAGATATATTTTTCTAACAAGTCAACAGTCATCTGTAACAGTAGATATATATTTATAAAGGTTGAGCATTAGGAGCGCCCTTGAGGTGGTTTTACACAAAAACGGCGCTATACAAATCATCCAAATATTAATATTATTATTAAAGATACATGCCCTTGTTTTTTTTATTGATTGCACTGTATTTGTATACTTTTTAAAACATTTGTATGTATCTACCTACCATCTCTTTATTTTTGGTTTAAAACTTCAACTGTCAATGCCATATTAGAGGTGATTTTTTGAATTAATTTCATTTACCGAATTTTTTTATTAAATATATCTGAATTATCTTTCACCTCAAAAGAAAATATACCTAATGTAATACCCACCCAGGCTTTGTCTTTGTGGGATTTTTTGCTACACCCTGCACTATATTTTTATTTGTATATCTGTTCAAATGTATTAAGACTTTCATTAACAAAAAAAATATTTTGACTTTCGAGATACGACCCTGAAACACGGGATATTTAGGTATCTAGATCCTGTAAGTTAGGTATAACTGCCTGTTTAAATGAGATAAGGTATCGTATTATTCCGTCGAGTCGAACAACCTGCCTGTATTCTTGTATTGAAGATTCAATACCAGGTATCAATGCTTGGATTAATTCAATTGAATGTCAGCCCTACCCTATGCAAAGCTGGATGAAGGCTGCCTAAGATTTTCTACCTTCCGAGCAATTGCGCATTTGGGTGTAAGATGTCAAGCTTCCCAGAAAGATCGATGAGAGTTAAAATCACCACAGCCATAAAAATATTTCAATAGGAAATTCCAGTAGTTCGTAATATTCCTTCTAACAAGATTTATTTTCACTGTAAATAAAATATTCATTGCAAAACGATCAACATCTGGCGGGGTACATGTGAGGTCATACGTTCCTCGGTTTCATCAGTTAACAGTAAGGCCATTCCCACACGGGTCACTACGACATCTACAAACCCAAAAATAAACTATTGGTTAGCATTAAAAAAACATGAATACTTTTGAAATAATTTTTAAACCGCATTGGTGATCCGTCTACTAGTCCGCGCAGAGTGACTTCGCTCAAAATTACCCGCATTCTTAATGCACGCAGCCGACCGAACCGTGAGAGAACGGTCTAAGTTCTGTCAGAAAATTCCCATCATTCACAGGGAGTTTAAGTCTTTTATGGTTTTAATGTGGTTTCTTAAAGGAGGATTTATTCATTTTTCGTGTAATTATAGGTAGCTACAGGTATACCGAACCTACTTAATAAAATACCTATTCAGAATAAGAGTTTATTATTCTACATGAATATTGTATTTTCTAAGCCACAATAATTATTTGTCATTCAAGCTCCTAATTTCTTGATTATCCAGGAACAGACTCTTACAGTGTTTTAAGCGTAATTTAGTTTCTTCGTAGGGGTTGGTAGGGTGGATGGAACACCCCATTTATCGCACCCCGGCACACGCGTACTTTTTTCAAAAAAATTATTTATTCATTTTATTATAGCTATCTGAATACCAAAATTTACAATTGTCAAATTTCTTATTAATTGCAGACGTACAATATTACATTTTATTTTTCATTAATATGGCTTCCATATACAGGGTGTCCGGGGATAAAATGCACTAACTTCGGGAGGTGATCTTACATGATAGTACAAGTAAAAAAGATGAATATCTTTTTTTTCGAAATTACAACGTTTTATGAGTTTTTAGATAAAAATTTAAATTGTTGGTGTGGAAAAGGATATATTATTTATTAAATAAATTTTTGTACGGGAAAATAAACATTGGAATTCAGAAAAAAAGTTGCACTTTACCCCCGGACACACTGTATACGTTATCTATAGTTATACATTATATATTCGTTATGTTGCTGTGACAAAGTGCGTTAAAGTGCGTTTACACTAAAAACCCAACCCTTCATACTGAGCAAATAGCAGATATTACATTTTAAAGACAGAAGTAATTACTATAAAAATCTTAAAATATATTCGAGCTTCATTGCGTGTTCACAATCAAAAATATAAGGATCTTAAGGAAATTATAATATTTGGTACCTTAGTTAACTACATAGGTACCTTACTGATATAGTTTTGAAATCATCATCGTAACATCACGAAGGAGCTTTTCTAAATAGTAACTTAGGATCATTGTAACATAAGAATGTAAATCAAACAGAATTTTCTTAAAATTGTGTATTTTTAGTGCGCACCCGGAAGAGGAAGGTATATACTTAGACTAGCTCTGCCTAATATGCCTCCGCGAACACGAAAAGCGCATCAGGGACTTTCAGACGCAAGTTTGTAAAATAGCTTTATTGTTGTAAACAAAGCTTTCAGACACACAAGTTAGAGTGAGGCCTACTGGGCCACAATGGGCCTTAAAAGCTTGACTGAAAGCTCGCAGTGCTGGGAGATATTTAGTTGTCTTCTGGGTGACGTAGTTCCTTATTACGGAATTGCTAAGCACAGTTACTAAATTCTTTAATTTATCATTCTCGAAAGTTTTGCTAACCGAATAATTTTTTTTATTAAATACCGAAGCGTTTTTTAAACATATTTATATAACGTACTGAACAACTTGCATTCTTGTATTTTATTTAAGCTTTTGATAAGCTAGTACTTACTTTTTAGGGTAGAAATAGAATAATGGGTGGTAAGCATTCATTTCCTTTGTTGAGCGAAAGCGGAATATAACGAATTTTCTTCCTACCTGCAACAAAGAATAAACAAACTGTTAGTATTTGAAGTAAATAAATAAATTCATATATAGATTTCTATAGAATCAGAAAACTTTTAGATCATCCGAAGCGCTCTTTCCAAAGGAGAAGGAAAGGGAACGTGAATGAAAACACAAAGAAAAGGCACAGGTAACAATTTTCAGCTCTATTATAATTCACAATGTTGCATAATTCTACTATATATTGAAATATTTTGAAGTGATCCTGAGCTGAATTGAATAAAGGCTTCAATTCTATGCATGCATCGAGAAAGACGTACAAAAATATAAAAAGCCATACTGTAGCTGCAAGATTCCTCATTGAAGGCGTATTAAACAAGTATTAATTAAATTATGCACTTTACTTTATTTTCACCATAGTATTGTATCATTTATAATATATGAGTTTACGATAGTTTCTTTGGGATATAACTACTGTACAAATATTACTGTATCGAAGATATTTTAATTATGGCTGCACGTTATAATTTAAATGAAAAATTACTTTTTTTTAAACCACTTTTGTGGAAATAGTTCAGGTTATTACTAATCTTCTTCGGGGCAGTAATAATAAGAACATAATAATAAGAATTCCAACGTTTCGGACAGCATTACAGGACAGATGATTATTTTTTTTTTTAATTTCTAGTTTCTTATTTGCCATGAAGTGATGAATCGTTATCTCTTATAGACTTAGAGGCCTCGTATTTTCTCCGGAGGGAAAAAAAATGTTGCCTAGAACCCTAAATGTGTAAAGATTGTGAAGTGTGTGCTAATGTATTTAGATGTAATATTGTGCCAACTCCAAACTTCTAAGAGCTGGTAATACATTATAAATTTAGATTTTTTTTGCGTTTAGTTTCGGTGTAGCCGTCGATATCGGATATTAGATATAGACCAAGGACTATTGAGCTTGGCTCCATCGTTTGTATTGACATTTATGAGATTTTTATAAATTTTAATTTCATCCGTAATAAGGCGAATTTTAAATATAAATCCAAAGTAGTGGCCGGTTTCAATTAAGTTCTTTGCAATTGCCGATTTGCCAGGGTGACCCAGTTTACATGCTTAAAAGTATTCTGATATTATTTTGGAGATCGTCCATTCTATCTGGCCTACATAACAGTAATCATCAAAAATTTTAGAATAAAGAAACACAAAAAAAAGTTTATAATAAAATGAAGTTCATATTTTACGGTCCTGAAGCAAGAAACTCATTGATTAACAACGTGGTTTAAAACAAAGTAATTTTGCCTTTGAATTACAATGCCAAGCCACATCAAAATATCTTCGATAGAATAATAATTATACACAATAATATATATCTTTATTCAAGAAATTTTACACATTACAACTAAAAATGCATAGTATGATGAATATTGTACATTGATTTGTAACTTTTTTTAAGGTTTTCAAATTAATTAACAGGACCCTATTTTCTACATTGTGATTTTTCGTCACATTCTATAGTGATATCTTTATTAAATTAACCTTCCAACAAACTGCTTTACTACATTAGTAGGTTTTGTAATGTAGAATTTAAGAAAAATAAACCTTAACTACAGCGTAAAGTTGAATCTTACAATACTTTGAAGAGTAACGCATAGTGCACGTTGCACAGCATTGCAACTAAGTTATGTTTTGCAAAACAGATTATGTAGATATTTGTTTATTTTTAATGGGTAAATTTCAATATTTTCCATTTCCGATGTTTATTATTTACACATTAAAGACATTTAAAAAAATCCTCCCTTCCCAATATGAATCAATTGCAAACTTGGCGTGACAAACGACCATTGAATTAAGCGATGATTAAAAAAGCGCCTATCAATTTTGCGAACCATAAGCTGTAAAATTAATGTTAATTAAATCGTAAATTCTTCGGGGAGTGAACCGCGGCAGGTGTGATGTGCTTCGATAGTAAGACCTTTGTGCACTGTAGTGAATGACGGCTCGTCATTCTATATTCAATAGATATTGCTGAAAGCTTTACAAAAACACGTAATTTTATAACATTATTTTATAGGTGCAAGGAGAAAAATAAATTTATTGAAATCCTATTAAAAAGGTGACAGCAAGCCATTACCCAATAAACTATTAATAATTTCACAAAATATCGTAACACGCGTTCATGCAGCTGCGTTATCAAATAATGACAAACTGCGAAAATATTATAATTTTCATCAACACGTGTTCCGGCATCACCAAATAATAGTAAACAACTGCTAACCTTGTACGAATCACAAGTACGCCCCGCTGTTGAATTCAGCAGCCACCTCCAGTCCGGAGCCCCAAAATACCTGAAAAATAATAAGGTAAGCTATCCTTGATCTACCGGTAATCCGATGGAAGATGCTTTGGGGAACTATCGTCATTGATGCCTTCGGCACCGGTGCATAATCGGAAAACATGCCAAACACTCGTACACATCATATGTACACGGTTGACATTTGTCACATGAGAACGGGACACTTCTACAGCTCGTTTTTGAGTTCAACAGCTCGGCTGTGGAATGATTTGCCAGCCTCTGTATTTCCTCCCTCCAACAATATGCGTCTCTTCAAGATCCATGTTCACTTTCATTCCCTCTACACATCATCCCCAGATATGACATAGACCCCGAGGCAAATTATTTTTCAAAGGGCCTCATGCGTGTAGTTAATTTTAAAAAAATGTATGAAATTTTTGTGATAAATTAGCTGACGCCACAGTTTGAAAGCCTTTTGTTTGATCGTGACTTCTCCGACTGAGAAAAAATATTAATGCCATTAAAGAAGTGTACATTTTTATAAGCAAATTATAGAAATATCTGCGTTTACTTTCCACTCGATTACAGATACCAACGGCGCCACCCAACTTGTTCATAACCTAACAAAAAATTGTCTAGTCATTATTTATCGCTAAAATTCATGAATTTTTGTACTTACATTTCATCGCAATACTTTATACACAAATTTTCAATAAAATGGACAAATTGTTACAAAGGGCATGTGTGTAAGAAATAATTATTTTGATGAGAGGAATTTATTAATTTTTATACGAGGGGAATACTTTGCTATCTATTTTACAACCAACCGTTCTTTCGAACATTATAATTGGCGAACGTTTTATAGAGTGGATTTAAAAAAATATTTGTCGTATTGCTGTATATGGCGATTTTCTAAAAGAAAACTTAACTCGAAGTGAACACGACGCCGTTACAAGGGATATTAAAAAGCAAGCCGAGAAAGGCCAAAATACAAACTTCAAGAAAAGATCTCGAGATCCAAGAAATGCCTCGAATTTGACTTTACGTTTATGTAACACTATTGGTAATTATAAAGAACCATGAACCATTGGACTCGCCGAATAAAGTGGGCAGTAAGATTAGACGACGTAAGAAAAGCTAAGTTATTTGGTATCACAAATTGAGGTAGACCAAAAGAGCACTAAATCGACGATGTGTTGGCCGATCATAAAAGACTGGGAGAGATGAATTGCTTGGAGCAAAGTTAATGATTTCAGGCAAGTGAAAAAGGATCGAAAAGGAGTAAAAATCTGTGTACTGTGTGTAGTAAATAAACTTAATGATCATGATAGCATCTATTTAGCGAAGATTGTATAATTATTTTCTTGACGTTGTAATCAATAATAATACCATGACCCAAAACCTCAGTACGACATTTAGAAATGGAAACAAATGGAAAAAATTAACAATAAATTTACAAAAATCGATAAGAAACTTTTTGTTAGTTTTTGAACTTGCCTTTTCCGTACCAAAGCATATAATATTTTATTTGCATGTTTTCATATCAACTTTATTGAGACCAGAAACAAAACACATAAAAATATATCGGAGAAACTTATGAATGGTTTTCATATTATTATTTGTTTCCAAATACGATAACACATTGGGAAAGTTATGGAGAATGTTGTGAAAAATAAGGTGCGTGAGGGTTTACTTTTTCTTACAAAATTGTTTTGTAAATTAATTATAAATAACCTACTTAAAGAGAAAAACACTTCATTTTTCCACAAATGTAGCAGTACCTTCCAAAGTATGTATGAGCTTATGTTATTATTTCCTTGAAAGAATATAACATTAGGCTAACAATGTTGTTAAAAATCTGAAATTGTTAAGATCTCTACAACAAACGATTGGGTTGAGTGTCTCCTTTAGTAAAAAAGGCAAAATATTTTCCTTTATACGTAAAAGAATTGGTATCATTCTAATTATTCAACAAACGGTTTACTCGTTATGTATATCACAGCTTGTTTTGGTAACATTCAAGGGTACTGCACTATTTATAAGAAAAATGCACCATTTCAATTGACAAAAGTTTTCGTATTCAGATACATACTGGCGCTATTTAAGCTCTAGTGTTAGTAAGGAGGCGGAGCTTTTCTGTGCTACTGTAATGTTTTTTTTATATTTCTTTGGTACATCATCTAAATTTTATTATACAATGTTGTTTTCTTATAAGGCGCACACTTTTTTTTTCGACAGCTAACCTCTTTTGTTTTGAATTTGAATTTTTAATTTGAACGGTAATGCAATATTTATACAAACATTGAACTACCCACCTAAAATTACCTACCTAGAAATTATCATCAGCGAAGCAAGCGCTCCAAATATTTTTTTTTTGACGAAGTGTTGTCACCCAAAATAGTCCGTTACCAATATAAAGTATTAATTAATATGTATTTAAAAATTACCGCCTTAGCCGAAAAATTGTAAAAGTGATGTGTACAAATTTATTGGGTATTAATATCTATTAATAAAAAAAGTTATGATTAAAATTGTACAAAGTTATTTATTTTATTTAAATTAAAATAACGCTCCATAGTGACTTTACAATTATTGAAGAAATATAAAAGTGTTTTTAATACAATACCGATAAAACGATTTACTTATTTGTCAAATGATGCATTAATTTTATCAACCGGTTCCACGTTAGATGACTTATAACAACCGGTTCACGCAAACCGGTGCGAACCGCCTGAATGTCACCACTGATTAAAAGCTTTTCACAAAAAGGCAACGAATTGCGGCAGTTTTTATATACAAAGTCCAGATTTCCAACGATTCGCGTGCGTGCGTTTAATTAGAGTATGAGGAACGACCCGAGAACTAAATTATTCCTTTGGCGTGTTGTTGTTTTATTTTTATGCACCCTACGCCCCCAATTGATCCAGATTATTCTACCTACCCCCTCTCACCCTCTTTACCATGCTTATTTTAAATAATGGTGTAAATATATCTAATTATAGCCAAATGCAATAAATAATGGCGTGATAATAGGTCCAATAATATTGTGACTTACTATAAATATTTGATATTACGAAATTCGAAGGTATTTTTCTTACTTCCTGATTATAAAGAAATTAAGATTTGTTTAAGTGGAATGTATTTTGACCTAATGATATGGGTATTGAATAAAATTTTTGATTGTTTCGTATTAACCCATTTACCGAATTTCTACTTAAACATAATGTTAGAGTATAGTTGTACACAGCATAAAAATTTACTTAAATTAAAACTTATTTTCCTGACAATAAATTATGAATGTAATTACTTAATAACTAAACAACATGAAACACGTAAATGACCACTTATCAAAATTAAGAATCAACACAAATATATTTTTAAGAAACGGCTCTAGAATAATAATAATAATAATAATTGGATAATTTGTAGAGCACCGTTTTTGTGAAAAATCACCTCAAGGGCGCTGTAAGAACATAATTTAATACTGCATATTTACGTGTACCATATTTTACTATTATTTCACTTCTTCACTAATTCTTGTGTAATTTCAAAAAATTCACTTTGAGGCATCATTTTAATTAACTGAAAATAATGAACTATTTTTGCAAAAACATTTTTTTATCAAAATAATGGATTAAAAAAAGTTAATTATATCATTGAAAAAGAAGATAATGCTAATGTATTTGAACGAAAAATTAAACAAATCAAAACAGAAGACCGTTCCCTTTTATATTTATGTTTTGTTTAGATTGATTAGTATTATTTTCTTATTCAATAATATACATATTACATTGATTGGTTTAACCTTCAAAAGTTAAAAGAAAAGTAATTCCAATAAAATTTGATGGTTAATTATTTTCATTTGTATGATATTATTTATGTAAAGAGTTAAAAAAGTTCTTTTTTAAAATTAACTTGAGGATGAAATCATTGAATAGAATGAAATCATTGAGGAATTAAAAAAATCTTCAATGATTTGCTTTTTTATTTATTTTAGGTCTTGTGTAGTTTCATTTTGCACGTCGACTATACCTCAAATTAAAAATAGAGTCTAGTTTGTTATAATTTATTTTTATTTATTATAACAAACAGTCATTTATATATTTAGCATAAACAGCAATTATTCACAATATTAGACCAATAATGTTCCATTAATTCTAGTATTTGATTCAATATTTCCACCTATACAATATATTTATAAATCACAGAAAAATATAAAAAAATAAACATTATAAGGAATTATAAAAGGTTATAAAACAATTAAAGACAGTTAGTAGTAATACAGTTTTCGCATGATTATAATAAAAACAATAAAATAAACTAAGATGATATGGTTATTTCACAAAATAAAAATAATAAGTTATCAGTTTAGTAAGTAGCAATTTAAATGTTTTCAAGTTACAGTTGAAAATGTGTACATCTCTAGAGGCAATGTGAGTTTTACAGATACGTCCTATTTAAGAGTTTTGCGCATATTTGGCTTTACAGTGTGGTGTTCTAAATTTAATAATGCAGGAACATCTTTTTTTAAAACTTATTTTGAAGTTTATACAAATCAATGTAATGTCTTTAAAAAAGAAGATAGTACCTAGTAATAAATCTCAACAAAAAATTAAACAAAAAAGACACAGAAAAAAAAGATAATGGTCACAACTAGGAATTGAACCCAGGATCTCATGTTTTACCGGGACAGTTAAGTGACCTAGTTGTGACAGTTATCTTTTCATTTATATGGTGTCTTGTTCTGTTTCATGTTTTGTTTACAGTTATAAGTATAATTTTCTGCCTTAATGTTATTAGCGCATTTAAATTGCACTTATTGAAATGCAAGTAAATATATTACACATAGTTGCCGTTAAATGCAAAATGGCGATTGAATAGACAAGACCCGTCACCCTTCCGAAGACAGTTGAATACGTAATACACTTGAATTAGGAATTTCACATACTGAGCCGCATGGTTGTACCTACACTTTACGCTGTGCAGTATGCAGTGTGCACTGGGTACTGCATACGGCAACTCAATACAAATAGTCTATGGTGCATAAATGTGGAAGGCATCGTTGCATATTCAGAATACCTTATCAGGGGTGCATTTGCGAACATAATTTTGCGCGTTTGTAGAAGATATATTGCTTTTTGAAATTGTTTTGTTGAGGGTTTCGAGTAAAAAATCAGTAAAAACCACATATTTAAATTTAGAATAAAAAATAACCCATAAAGGTTTGATGCGTCCGGAGTCAATGGAACTTTGGTGTCTCCACCATGAAACTTTTTAGAAAAATTCCAAATGAATAAGCAACTATTCTCAATTTTATTAGATGCACGGAAAAAAATGAACATTGCTAATTTATTAAGATTCTCTGCAAATTATTGGTAAACAGAATGAAAACTGGATCGCGGGCCGTTTCTTGATAAACTTTAAAAAAAATCCTAATACAGAACATATTGTGTTAATGCACCTGTCATTGCCTTGATAACATAACATGACGAAATGAGAAAACATTCGGAATTTCGTGAACACGTGTTTTGAAGTCGTGATAACAAATTTGTAACTTACTTAAAGTTTTTCAGGAAACTTGTTATTTAATTCGTTAGGCTTGCAATTCGTTTTTTAACCGGATTACAAATAATTTGATGAGATTCTTAATAAATTAGAAATAATCATTTTTCTCTGTTCAATTTCAACTTTATTAGATGTGCCGACTTTGAACAGAAATTGTTTACGTAGAATTTTTCATTTTTGGAATGGTTAATGATATTTAGGTAGAAACGATAAACCGAAGAATCAAAGAAAAACAAATTAATTTTATCACATGTGGAAAATTCTGAAAATGCACGCACGCCAGAAATTATTAAGTTAATGTGCAGTTATCGCCAGCGTTGCACGGGGCAGGTAGACTGGTGCCGTAACAGCAGAAAGTATATAATAGGAATGATGCACCGAATTTGCATCCTGCGTGTATCTCTACAAGGTTGGCGATACTTGAATATCTTGCTAGAAACATGATGTCAACTGTGAGAATAGAAAGACAACTGAATTTATAATGTGTTGTTTGATTTTCAATAATCTTCATAGCATAGCATTGAATTTATATAACGAAGATTAGTGTAATTTCACTTCAATGATCCAATCAAAATCACATAGATTACCCAATACTTTAAGTCTACTATATTTTTTACGCTTTTATTGATTACGCTATGATATTTTGTTAATCAATTGCATTTATAGATTGCGTAAAATTATTGTGTTAGATAATCCATGCAAGAGGGCATGGGGTTTTCCTCAAGATCTAATAATCTTTACGAATGGTGGGTCTTTGAATAAAAGGAAAGAGTGAACCTATATCCCACAATACCCATGTTTGTAGGATATTGCAAATTCAAAAGCTGGTAGATTATTTACCAGTCGTGATGTTGAGCGCTAAAACGAGTTGAATTACAGAAACAAAACAATTGGCAGATTCTCTAAAAAACGGGCAATATTTTCTAAAAAGGAGTGTTAGATCAGAAGATGGTTTTGATGAATAAAAAGTTCAGCACTAAATAGTTTTGAACCTAAAATATAATTTATATTTTAAGTGAAATTGTGACAACAATCTAATTTGTTAGCTTTCCCTTTAAATTAATCTTCAAATAAATGATGAGGTAGAAAACAATAATACAAAACGTTATTTCTTTAACGTATTGGAATTGATATAGCAATACTATCCATTGTATCAACACCTCTACCATAGGTCTTCTCAAGTTTTTGTCAAGTTTGCTGACTTAGCAGGGGTGCCCGGGTTCATGGGGTGAGGTTTGTTCAGGTCTTGCATCTGCCCACCAAGTGTATGGCGAACCGGATCGGGAGAAACCGGTTGAGGGAGATCCCTTGATCTGTCCAGCCGAACTCTCTCGACCCATCGCCATGCACCATAGTGGGAGGAATGATTCATCCATCCATCACTCTATGACACACTGACGTCCAGACTTCTACCCACACCTATTACCGTTTTCTTCCCCAGAACTTTCTCTCAAAAAGTGCTGTTTTCGTCATAATGATGTAGATTATGTAAGTTTATCGGGTTCATCACTGTTATCAGACAACTGTCAAAAATTGTTTAATTTAACAAAAGTTGAGAGCTGTTGAGTGAAAGACCTCCCGCATTCAGACAAAAGAAAGAAGTAGCGAGTCACGTCAGTTGACATGATTATCGCAATTTGTTGGCTTGTTACTTGGCGGATAGTTGCTGGAACTATGTCACTAATGCCTCCTGTCTAGTTGGCAAAAACCTACACCATAATATCATGCTGGATTACTGCCATTAGATTATATAGCGGTGAAATTTAACATAACCTATGAGTTAATTAATTTGCATATATGAAAGTAGTGAGTCTTACTATGAGTAGGTAAGTAGGTATTATAAAAAGTGATTTGACAGTGAAAATTGGCTGTGAAGTGCAAATCATTGTGAAAATCTTTACTAACTACGTAAAAAACCTTCCAACAAATTTTCTGTAAATATTTAATAATTTTTCGGCTTTGATTGCGTGTTAAAATAGCAATATAATTACATGAAATAGATTAGGCATTATTAATGCACTGTATTATTACAATAATGAGCGAGCAGGTAATAAAATTGTAGGTGCAGGAATCTATTTGAGCCGAGTGATTATTGCTTCTTCGCATTTATTGAACGTATATACTTGGTTAAACAAACTAAATAAAGTAGGTATAATATAAAATTTATTCTCGACTTATACAAGGAAAAATAAGTATGCAGCGGTTGTTAATACGTGCATTACCTACTTTATTGACCTTAAGTATAAAACATCGTCCCGTGCATGATCGTGTTACTGCAAAGGTATTTTAGTTATGTAATTTGGAAACTTTTTGTGTGAATATTGCTTATAGCACCAATGTACAGTCTAAAGATGATCTGTGTTAAGAATTAAATGAAGATTTTTTTGTTTTATTTCTCGTTGCGTTGCTGAAAACTGATTTGTTGCCCGTTTGGCCGGTAGCCCTAAATAAGATGTTGAAGAAACAATTATTAGGTGTGAATTCGATCACACATGAAAAACGTAATTATCCTAGGTAGATAGTACCATTCTTAACTGTTTTATCGTGGTCAAAATCATCATCCCTTGAAAGGGTTGAAACCCTCAAGAACCGATAGACTATCTGCGTAAATGATGGGTGTAATTACGATAGGGTGGCGCCAAGACTTGCACATTCTGATTACGAATCTTCTTCTTCTCGTGTCAATAGGGTTCTCTACAACTGTGTATTAGTGGCAGTAATAAAGCCTTTCCAAAGCCGAGATCTTACAAACTTATGTTCCTAAAGCGATGACGTTTATTCAAACTACGATAACATTACGTGGTCACAAAATCAACCAATGTCCGTTCAACACTAAAATCAAATTACGCACAGTAGTACAGCCAGTCACTTCAACATTTCTTTACTGATTTTGGAAGCAACAATACATTTAAGAAACACAGACTAAAAATAAGTAAACATCATCATCGAGCTAAAAACATGTTCAGATACTCCGGGTAGTTTGGGAGATACGTCTACGTGATCGGATTCATTTCTAATTTTAATGAAAATCATATTGATAATTGCAGGAATTTTCAAAACCACTCTAACTAATTGATTTGATGAATAGCGGCTCGTTTTGCTTGGATTTAATTAAATTTATGAAACAAATTATATTCAAATGTTTCTTTGCTATTTCTTGTGAAACGTTTCACAGCAGGAAAATTATTTTGTATTTAACTAAACTTAACATAATATGCATATTTTTAAAGGTGGACCAATGCTTACTTACTTAATTTAAGTCATCAAACAGATAACACTTGAACAATGATTTTTAAAAATGTCATTACTTTGCATTTCAGGGGTTAGAAAATAAAGAAATATATAGATTTACACACGTCACTGGCAGATGTTTGGCTTTCCGATAATACATGAATATGTATGGATGAAATATTTATATCATGCATGGTACCAATTAGTTGTGCTGATAATATTATTTATTTATTACTTGCCAGATTAAATGCACCCATTGACTGACTTTCAAATGCCAAACATTGGCCTTCTTTTTGTGATAATTTGTGCCAATCTGTCCAGTTCTCTGAGTTGACAAATCGATTGTCTGCATGCAGAGCTCACTATATCATTGCAGAGTAAATTATCAACCTTATTTTTTTTATAATTCACTTGTTTCCTTCACTCGTTTGTAGAAAATGACGAAAAGAAGTATTAATTAAAATTATTTTTCATTTTTATCCATTGCAAATATCATGTCGTGTCGTTTTAAGTACATACAGGAGGAAAATGATTCTGATAAAAAAGTGATAGCATACTAATTTTCTGATAAAATATTAGTCATTCAGAATATATCAAAAACACTTGTTCTTTTCCTAATAAATATCATGACGGAATGCGACGACATAGGTACGTCACGATCAATATCAGTGTTTATATGAAAACATGTTCCGCCGTCCTCATAAAACGCAAGTTCGCTATTTAAATCCGGCATTCCGAATTTCTACCGAACTATAACAAGTTTCCCTAGTACACTTAAGTTTTTAAGTTGGTTAAAAAATATATGTTTTTCTTTTAGATAATCTCCGTACATTTGTTATGCTAAAAATGTAAATTCTCGAAATCCCCTCGGTAGAAAAAAATCGCGCAATATGCTCCGAAAATTAAAAAAAAATAACAGGTTTCAGGGTCTAATTTTATTTACACGGATAATAAAAAAAAGATTTTATTTTTTTCGATGTTCATTTAAGAGGTTCTCTGTCGGTGGATAACGAACTCAATCAGAATAACTCTTGTGTCAAGCGAGCTAAAGAAATGGGTGAAGGAAAAGGTCTTTAAGTTAATACGAGTCTTGAAGAGGTACAAATAGAATGAAGGAGGAAGGACGGTAACATACCAAATAAGTCAGCATGAGAACAAGACAGAGAATCACCAACTCATTCCCATGCTTCCTAAATCGGTATTCCAATCTTGACCGCCAAGTTTCTCATTGAAACTTTATTCAAATATTAATATATTCAAGTCTATGACGAATATAATTTTGCACAACGATGAACAACGAACCCGTAATCTCCCGACTCAAAGACAAACACGGTAAATCGATCCCAAATTCAAAGATTATTATAAAGACATCCTAAAGCGGATTGGTGCAAAGCGAACGCACGCTCCGTCCGGAATAATTTCTCAATATCTCATCTTCGAGACGTTCAACAAAATAATAATTACGTTATGTATATGTTGTACAAAATGGAGTTCATAATTATTCAGAGGTAGTCCGGGAAGAAACCAGTTTTTAATAATATGTTAGGAGATCGAGTAAAGAGAACACTTAATTCTAGTAGTTGATCAGAGAGGCCATTACACTGTAGTAGACAGCTTCATTTACAAACTTTACATGTAATATGATTTTTTTAGATGCCGGTATGTAAATATTGTAAATCGCTCCACTGATCGTTGATAGTATCATTTTTAGAAAGTGAGCGCTTGTGCGGTTTAGTTGCACGCGATGCATTTATAATGAGTATTTTCAATGTAGGTTTCTTGGAGAAATATCTAATTTATGAGAATCTTTAAAGGTGTTGATGGTTTATGTTTGAGGTGCCGAACAATACCAGAAAACCCAAATGACCGATGTCCGGAACACCAACCAGATAGCCGAAATCATCTGCAGATGAGTGAAAACGTATAATAAAGAAGGCAATTAGGAGTTCACTTCATAAACATTTGAATTGAAACGGAAATGATCACAAATGTTTCATTTAACTCAATAGCCTAGCGTTCTCTCTCACTTACACTCGCCTGACATCGTAGATGGAGATCTAACATATTACACGGATGGAGATCCCATTTTAATTTCATAAACACAGCTTTGTATTGGAAATTTAAGCCTAGATTGGGAAAATATTTCGATCACGTAACACGCCCACAAGGCTTTTCTTGTGTTATTATTTATTCTATGGTTAAGAGTATTAAACATCAACTCAATTGAAAGGTAACATTTATATGTATCTTAAAAAAGACGTTTCCTCATTACAAGAAACGTTATTATTATTTTTCATTCGGGCTTTTATGCGTGACTCATAACATTGAATATATTTTAATAATTTTTTTAACTTTTGTAAACAAATAAATTATAAACTAAAGTTACACTTCTCAAATTATACCGAATCCATTAAATTTCATAATTTTAACTCGCTCCAAACACGACGTCTAATTTTTGATCAAATCTTATTGTTTAAAATCCTAAATAATGGTCTGGACTCACTAGAACTTACCAATTTAATAAATCTTCATATTCCGTCTAAATCAACCCGACAATCTGATTTATTTTATTTACCCTCATGTAGAACAAATATTCGAAAAAATTCCCCAATTCCTCGTATATGTGCACAATATAATACAAAATTTTACAGCATTGACATTTTTGGTAATAACGTAAAGAAATATCGATATGAAGTAATGCGTACGATCGATTATTAATATGAGAGTATGGAATGTATCGGGAGCATCTCCTATCCTCTTCCTATTTTTCTCTTCAACTCCCCTTTCTTTAACACAAAATTAATTTTAAGATATTAAAACTTCATTTCCAATTAACTTTAGCATAAGAAACTTCTGTGGCTTGACTTCAGTTAACTTGTATATTTATATTTATCATTGTATATTGTGTAAAAGCTGTTTGTTTCTTACAAATAAATATATAAATATTTGCTTTGAACGGTGAACTTACGTGTTTTATTTGTTTTGTGGATTTTGTTTTTCGGTATTTCAGTGGTTGGTTTTCGTGTATAATATTTTAAATTTCACATCCAGTATTATAATATGTACTGGATGTGAAATTAAACTTCATTCAACACACTGATGCAATCATCAACAAAGCCAACAAAATGCTAGGATTTATAATACGTTTAACGAAACCTTTCCGCAACCCTAAGACTGTATATTCCCTTTACACAGCGTTCACCCGTCCCCACCTAGAACACTGCACACTAGAGGTGGGTGAGTTCTGCATTTTTCCGGAGGCATCCGAGGACTGCTTCCTTTTAAAAGAACTCGAGTTCTTGGAGTGGGTCCCGGGTCCGAGTTCTTGGGTGCGGACTGGGTACTGGGCGACTACCGGGACGCACGGGTCCGGCCAAGGATTCGGCACTCGGACTCGGATAGAACCCGCGAAAGAACTCGGACCCGTAGCAGGACAAGGACCCGCACAAGAACTCGGACCCACACGAGAACACGGAGTCAATCCCGTCACCCATCGCACCCGAGTCGCGAGTTGTGCAGTTTACATTTTGGCGAAGTTCAACGAAATCCATTCGTGTCTTGTCGTGTTCCAGCTGATTGGGCTACGGCTAATGCGAGGCCGTAACGGATGTAGTATTAGGTTCCAAGTTCCAGATGATAATTTTAGCACACGCGTAAGCAGTAATAAATCAAATGTAGTAACATAAATTTCGGTTGTCGTTGAGAATTTGTCGTTTTCATAATCTCTGTCCATCGATATAGATAAAGGTACTTGGTCGAAGCCTCTATCAAATGAAACTCAGTAAAGGCGAGATGTTTTAAAAACAAAGTCAGGAAGTAGTTAGGTACAGCAGTGAACTATTAAAATTTTAACAATTAACAACATGTTTTAATATCTATTTATTCCAGTCCATTTTTTTTTACTTTTACAATACATACACACTTTGTTCAATATATTATTGTAGGATTTGTGTATATTATATACTTGATTTGTATATTTTTCCTTTTGGTTTCACAAATATATACATATATATGTCTCAGGATCATTAAAAATAAACATTTGCCAGAAATTTGCCTTTCGAATGAACACTATTACGACATAGCTAAAAAATTTTAATAAAAGATAGCCATTTTAAATAAACAATTATTGAATAAAATAATCTTGGTACCTAATTTAACGCTTGTCTGAATCTTTCCAATACCAGTTGACAATCAGTTCCAATTTTTAAAATCAAAGCAAATCCATATTCTAGAGTTCATTGAACCAGAGTTACGGATACACAGACAGACACCACTGAAATTTGTATTTTTAATAACACAAAAAATAAAAATAGTGAACGATAATTAAAATAAAACTTTAAAATAAAACAATAATTTTTACTTACAGTAGGTACCTAGCGCCTACAAATATGAGGGGCTAAAATAAAAATATAAAACATCAAAGAATTGCGATAAATCATTGAGATTTTACATAAAAACCGTTAAACTACACACAGACCAATAAAAGGTAAAAAACCAATGCTTATTGTGATCTTTGGACTGCGAGAAAATGCACTTTGTTTTCGATAAATGTTTACGTAAACCAATGTTTTTGGTTCGGGTGGCATTTTTAAGATCACAGGGCTTGTCTAGAGATACTTGGTCGAAGGACCGCTTAGATAGTTTGGACATAAGAGCGGAGAAAGGTGTTTCAGGAGATTATTAGATTAGTGTGTGTGTAATATGGAAGATTGATTTGCGGTATAAGTCAGGGAAGACAGAGGCCATTTCACAACCACCTGAATCAAATTCCTAAGATTATCTTTATTTATTTATTTAGTACAGGATGCACATAATGTTGGATATTTGGCATAGCGCCGTTTTGTGAAAAAATCACCTTATGGGCGCTGTAATATGTCATAGGTATCACAAAATGAGAGTCGTAATTCATAACAGAAGACAATAATATTTTGTTATGAGATGAAGTTAAATGTAAAATAATAAATTAATTAGAGTTTTTATTTTATCCAGACTCCAGACCCACCATTTGGGAAACGCTGTAACAAACAATCGGCTTGGCTGCAACTCCCGAATTATCTGATTTAGCCAACAATTTTTTTAAAAATATGTAAAAAGGGACGAACAATGGGCTTGATTTAAGGTAATAACTTTCGGATGGCTGAGCCTTCCAAGGTTGTTCCTTCAAAATCAAATGAACTTGTTTTATCTGTTTTCTGTAGTCGTTGTAGTTATTAACAGTGACAACAAAAAATACAATATTTACAATGAAGTGTTATGGATATTATAAATAATAGGCAAGATGCTTTTTAGTGGCTTGTGTTTTTTAGAAGATAAATAAAAACATCCACTGGAGCGCTTTTCGTCAAATTTTTGCAAGTATTGCAATATCTTAGTAGCACCTCTAGGTACATCCTAGAGTACTTAGTGAGTCTAAAAATATTGGAAAAATGGTAAAATCTAGGTGAATTCATTGGCTATAAGCCGCAATAATCATTTCTTATTGTTTCAATACTAATATTTTGAGGAATGCTGTTAATTGTATCGAATGGCAGAATTGATAGCTGAAACAGAATTGATTGATAAAACTATCGACAATACTAGGGTAAGAATCAATTTTTTTTAAAGTGAAAACCCCAGTCACAGCCTAATTTTTATACACCTAATTAAATTAAATATTACTTAACTTATTTTTTTTTACATCACTCAAATAATTTATTGCTATTATTGATTTATTAGTACATGTCAGTCGATATTATTATATAACTAATTAGCTCATCGGTTTAGAAAAGCAACTCATAACCCCAAATAACTCCAATAAGTACTAGATATTAAACAATAAACAAAACATCCACTTACTGTAAAGCAGGTAAACAGAAGATGTCTTCACCACCAGAACTTACCACTCACTGCAGGACTCGCGAGGCCGGTGGTGGAGGGAGGCATTCGGGTTCGAGACCCCGAGTCCGAGTTTTCTGGGAGTTGTTGATTAGAGGCATTCGGGTCCGAGTCCAAGTCCTTAGAGGCATTCTCGGGTCCGGGTTCTCTGGGAGTCGTTGATTGGAGGCATTCGGGTCCGAGTCCCAGACCGAGTTCTCTGGGAGTGGTTGATTACGAAAAGGAGTGGGAGTAGGACCCGCTTCCCGCAAAGGACTCGGGCTCAAGGACTCAATCCGGCTGAACCTACACATCGCTACTGCACACCGATCTGGACTCCTTTTTACCAAGCTCACATTGAAAGAATCGAAAGAATTCAAAAAAAAATTTTAAACATATTAATTATAAACAAAACTTACATTTCTTAAATTACACCGATTCTATTAAATACCACAACTTCAACTCCCTTCACACACGACGTTTGATTTTTGACCAAATCTTATTATTTAAAATTCTTAACAATGGCCTCTACTCACCAGAGCTAACCAATTTAATAAATATTCATATTCCAACAAAATCAACACGGCAATCCCATTTGTTTCATTTACCTACATATAGAACTAACTTTAGAAAAAAATCACCAATTCCACGTATATGTGCCCAATATAATACTAAATTTCAAAACATAGACATTTTTAGCAATACACTTCACAAATATCGATTTGAAGTAACACGTACGATCGAAAATTAATACAATAGTATGAATTGTATCCAGAGCATCTCCTATCCTCATCCTAAATTCCTATTCCTCCCCTCCTCACCTATAATATATTTATATATATATATATATTTTTTTATGCAATAAAACTTCATCTCCAATTAATTTTTATATAGGAGACTTTTTTGGCTTGACTATAATTAACACTCATATATATATATATATATATATATATATATATATATATATATATATATATATATATATATATATTTATATTTGCTCTGTTAAAGCTGTTTGTATACAAAAATAAAATAAATAAATTAATTCTGAATGATGAAAGAATACGTGGACCAATTTACTGTAATATGGGTAATACTATTAATAATCGATCAATGCATCTGCTTCCGTGGAGTAACGTGATCATGTTTGTGAATTTCCGGAACATTAGCGCATTGGCCAATCATAAAATAATTCTTACTCAAGCATTACAAAAATGTTATCAACACATCAAATATTGATATCTTCGCAGGCGAGCATATCATCTTTTCATTTAAATTAGGGCTTAAAATAATAACATCATTTAATATTGTCATCATAACAAATTTCCAGAACTCATTTTAATACACAATAAATAAGTTTACTCAATAATATTTTTATTCGATTTATAAAAAAAAACAGTTATTTTATTAACAAGTTCTGCTGCTTACGTATTATAACGCGTGATAGCTGTTTCGCCCTTTGAAGTCAATATCAACTGTGTTGAAGCCACAAATATAATGATAGTAAATATTTATATAATTTATTTACAGATGATATATTTATATAATTTCTATAAAGTGAAAAAAATACCCTTATTGATTTCCAAGTAAATTGTCGGATATATTTATTTATTACCCTTAAAAGTATCCCCACTATTGTATTGTTTAAATTTGGCTAAAGGTCGTTATGGTGTTTCTAAGTTAATCATTTGTATCACTCAGGGGTTTATTTTTCTCCGCGTAGTTATAATATGTACTATATGTATTTTTATGATCTATTGTAAGTGAACTCGGCTTAACATATGTAGAATTGGCGAGCAAATACATTATTTGGTCACATATGTTTTTTAAATCGAGTATTTTTGATTAAAAATATCATTATTCCTGATATATTTTGTAAAAGTTATTTGTGGTAGGTTCATCAAACGACAGTATCATCGATAAAAAAAGGATGAAATTTTAATTATGCAAAATTCTTTGAAAACTTATGGTCTGACTTACAAATTAAACCACAATTGTGTAGAGTAAAGAGAACTGAGCTTTTTACTAAAGAGAACTTTACACTATACATACAGCAAACGTTTTTTTCTCTGAAAAAAATTTAAGGAATTTAAAAGAGGTGATCTGGCTTCACACGTCATAAATTATTTGTCTACTTGGAGCATGCAGATTTTTACGTAGATCATTTGCAATTATTATTTTCTTCATTCTCACCTTTAAAGGTACACAAAGCGCATTTTCTTTAACAGTCAATAAATAATTTGACTGTTTTAAACCCATAACATTTTTTTATTAGTTCCTTTCTTGAACAAATTTCTCTGAATTCTGTTCTTGACAATACGGCCATGTTCACTTGGAATACATTTCAGTGCGCCAGAAGACCTTATAAGGAAATAATTTATTCGTTGAAAGTTCACGCAGTAAAAAAAAACGCATCAATCAGCTGGTAACAATTGAAGAATTTTAATTGTTTCGGAATAATTATGGGAATTCAATGACTTCACACGCGATGAGTCACAAAATGGGAAGACTACAATACAGAATAATACCATCCATTATTATGTCAGAATTCGAATTCATTTATTTAAACAAAATGTTATGATTTAATAAAACAGTGAATCTAATAATTGCTAAAATATATGATACTTGAAATATATATACAAAGAATATGTATCTGTGAAGAATATAATGTGGTTGTGAATATGATTAGAAGTTTGTTAAAGTTGTAGAGTTATTGCAGGAGATCACTTTTTGTATGGTGAATCTATCTTTAACATTTCGGCGATCTTGCCGGGAAACAAAAATATTGACGGCAAATATATATATTTAAAGAATATTTATCTATCAAGGATATAATATGGAGATGAAAATGATTAGAAGTTTGTTGGAGTTTTAGAGTTATTGCAGGAGATCGCTTTTTGTGTAGTAAATTTATCTTTAACATTACGGCGATCTTGATGGGAAACGATAATATTGGCGGACAACATATATACGAGTATATATATATATACAAATCTATGTAACTTTGAAAAATATAATGTGGAAGTGAAAATGATGAAGAGTTTGTTGGAGTTGTGGAGTTATTGCAGGAGATCGTTTTTTTGTATTGTGAATTTATCTTGAACATCACACAGCGCCCATGAGGGGATTTTTCACGAAAACGGCGCTACATAAAAATAATGATAATCGTATAAATAAGCCAAATATTATTATTATTACGGAAATTTCGACGAGAAACAAAAATATTGACGGCAAACACATTGCCCTCCAAGATTATTCGACGGCCAAGACAATAATTACTGTTTGGCAAAAGGAAATAAAATGTAATTTGTCTTGCTCGTTTACCATCACTTCAAGTCTTTTCGAGCAGCATTTCAGTTTTGAATGGTCCAGATAGTAGGTAGGTACTTTCCAGAATAGGGGCCTTACTAATAAACGTATTTCAAATTTTACACATCTGATAAACAACCGTTAATGAATCGATGGCTTAGCACAAATACGTGTTAAGTTCAATTGGAAAATTCCGGGTTATTTATAAGATGTTAAACAGCAAAGTTAATGTAAATAACTACATAAAGTAAATTTTCCACGAAACATCTATTTACATAGGAAGTAATCTTGATAAATGGTTCACAAAAGTCATGTATGTTTTTACTTAAAGTATGGTATTATAGTATACCTTTAGTATTATATGGTTTCGTTTTCAACCCGTGCCGAAATCAAATATTAAAAATAAACCGTATTCTTTTAACGGATATTTACGAGTACGATTTTATTTATTTCGTTTTCATATATAAGCTCTTAAAAATGTATGTTTAATTTTCTTATTTCTTTGTACAGCATAGAGAGGACCCAGACGCGGCGCAGGCATATTTCTCAGGATTTGCAGTCCTGGACGAGACTTTTTGCGGAAGATATTTCAATCTTCGGCCCGCTCTGTTGTTGCATTAAATGTAAAAAAAGAAGACTACCGCAGTGCGTACGAAACAAAATATACAAAATGTACGAAGGCAAATGAACTTTCAATTTGTTGACCTCCATTATTAATATTTTTCATTTAGGTCGCTTGCTAAATAAGTGTAAACACTTATCATCAATATTTTTTTTTGTTAATTTATCACTGTCCTTCACATATAGGTATCTGTATTTTTTGTACCTACATCCTTTTTCATATAATTTTTTTCGTTAGCATTTTTAACTTGTAAAAAGGGACCCGATCTGATTTTTTTTGTGGAGTCATACTATTTTACATCAGGTGTGGTGCACGGAGAAAATTAGTATTGCCGATTTATTAAAATCCTGTTAAAAACGGGATGGCATGCCGTTTCCTAATAAAATTTAAGTACATTCATAATAGATCGGAACACGTGTTCAAGCACCTGCGTTTATCCTGATAGTACACAATGATGAAATGCGAAAATATTAGAATTTTTATGAACGCTTGTTCAGGCATCGCCGTAACACATTCGTGTTTTACTAATCGTTTATTAATACACCTGTCAATTCATTCGTTAATGGACGTTAATTTGAAGAGATTTTTAATAAATGATCATATTTAATATCAGTAAGTTTTCTCCGTGTGACGTCTCCATTGACCCCAACCTCTTCGCGAATTCGTTTTGATCGGATTCAGATGTCGTCAGAGTAGAGTCAAGTCGAACCGCTTAGGTGTATAATTTTTTATAAATTTTTATAACTATTGTATTAGTTAGTTATCATGTACCAACTTGAAAGTCAAGGGTAATTTTTTATCTGTTTAAGAAAGAAATTCGATATTTGAAAATATTTTATTGATTTTAGAAGTATGTAATGAAAAGTTGACCGTAAGCTCACGAACATACTAACACACATACAAGCCTACAACATAATTTTATCTGTTAATCTATTTAGTGATATTTGTTCACAGAAAAACTAATTCTTGTTTATCGACTTTTTGTAATTTTTTTAAGTTCCATGTTTTTTTAAAGCAAACCGTTTTTAACTGGATTTCCACAATTGCGTCAAAAATAAATTGTTGCGTTTATAAAATGCATTAAAAAATTGGCATCGTGAGAAAAAACGAAAGGACTAACGATATGGCTGTTTATCTATGGCTTGAAATGGGTGACTACCCGCTTAAGTAATGGCGGGATTTCTCTGGCAGGCATTTGTTTGTGAGCCGCAGAGCATAGATAAGCAAAGGCATAGATAATTAATGCCAACTTTTGGCTCGAGCGACATCTTGTGTTGTTATTTGGGGCTTATCATAATTGCGGCCACTCTGCTTCTGACTGTCCGTTTAGCCAAAGGGGGCAGCGCGATTATATTTAGGGTTCTCATTTTGGTCATATACCAACATACCAAGTAACAATATAAACATATTTATGTAACTAAAGTATTTCACAGTCTGTTAAATTCAGCTTTATGATTTGCAGAGGTTTCTTAAGTTCTAACCTTAGGTTTCTGGTAGGTACAGAATAAACCAATATTTAATTGTAGTGGATTCAGAATAGAGATAAGCAATGGATCCAGCGTTCCATCTAAAATATGTAACTACTATGGCTTGCCCAAAAGATTTTTTGAAATAATGGTGCAAATGGTGTAATGCAGTAACACAATGTACCTTTTAATTAACGATTATATAGCTATTGGGATATCCTTGAAAATGCTAAGGTCTAAACATTAATTAGAAACATCAAACGATTGCACCGTAGGCAAAATTTTCAGCTATGTGTAAAAAGTGTACTAGTGTAAAAGCGTGGGTAAAGACTATTTTTCCTTATAAATGCTTGTAACAGAAATACTGGTTACAAATTTTACCTTATATCAGTGTTGTCAGAGTAAGGACCGTTGTAAGAAAGACCATAGAGTATTTTCGTAATCTACTGATTAATTGCCGTTAAAAATGTGTGGGAGATTTAAAGGTTATTTTTCTAGTTTCGGTCGTTGAACTAAAAATGTGATATTTTCATTTATAATTATTGACATAAATAAGCGATGTACAAGCTTACATTCTCAAACTTTTCGAACGGGCTACACCATCATAATGACGTAAATAATGCTAATGGCCGGTAAGACGCTTGTCACTGACATTGGCTGACATCAATTACTACATTTTCATGAAAAAAACGAGTAGATATGCCGTTTTGACGGCAAATCAAAAATGGCACATTTTAAATCGTTAACTTTCGAAAATTTATCCGTCAATGTTAGAATAAAGTAATAATACCATGAAAGTCCCTTTTTTTAAAGCAATATTAAAAAAATACTCTATTGATACATTATTAATCCTTAATATTTTTTTCCGATTGATTCAAACGTGCTTTCGAAAAATATCACTGCTTCATAAAACGCGTTTTGAGCCTAGTGCGCACAGAGGGTAAAGTAAAAATCCTCAGTTACGTAATGAAATTTAGTCATGCCTCCGATGTGTAAGCTCGAAAAAGGTTTTTAATTAGTGTGAATAATACAGATAGTCTATTTAATAGTCAACGAGGCAAAACTGCCCGGAATAAAATAATGAACTGTAGACTGTAGCTGTAGCCCATCTGAGCATGGAACGTTCATAAATTCACCCGATCTTTTAAATATTCAGCGCGATGTGTCACTTTGGAAACGAATTGCCCGCACTGTAGCCCCGGAGTACTAGAAGGCACTCACTCTAAGAATGAGAAAGCCAATTCGTGAGCCCGGTACTATAGAAATTTTGAAGAAAAATGTATGAATAATGCTTTTTTGTTGATACAAAATTGGATGACAAAAGATGGTTATTTTGGTACCACCTTATCTGCACATTATTGGAGAGTTCTATTAAATAGTTATTTTTCCTCTTACACTTGTGACTTTAGTCTTTTCTATAGGCTTTCTTCCAAAAAAACTTTTCAGGCCAGGGACTGTTCACTTATGTAGAGATCTTTGCGTCAAATATCCTGTAGACTTCTTGGATGATTTTTACCTTCTGATCTCCAGTTAAGCTTACCATTATATTGCCAGTTAAAAATATTGTTTAGTTTTACGTATCTCTTTCAAGGAGTCCCTTTAGCAATGATTTAAAGATAATATATAATCTACAAAGTTTTGGTTGTTCAGTAAATTCATGAAATATGTCATATTTTATTAACTGTAATAATACTATTCGCATAAGAGACCACCAACGTTAGAACGTTTCTTATACATAAATACATTAGCACTTCATTTCTACAAATAATAATATTATGACGAATGGGTTGGAAGAACATATTCGTGTTTATGCATTTTCTTTGGTAGTGTCTGAGTCTGTGGAGACTGAAGTATAGAGACTGTGTACTCCTCACCTTTCTCTAATTTTGATTATGAATCTTATGAATAATGATGCCGAACAGATATTAAAATAATAATTATTTATTTGTTTGCAGGGCGACTTAGGTTTTATATATGTAGTTGTTGTGTGTAGATATAAATCGCTATCACGCCGGGGATAATAAATCATTTGTTTCATAAAGCATTTTTTGCGGTTTTGCTGAGCTGTGCAGAACAGTGGGCGTATCGCTCCCAAAACAACAGATGTTCGGACTAATAACCTCTCGAAGTTTCCTCCACCCCTGGTGAGGGGGTGCGCCCGGCCTCCCCAAGCGCCTGGGTATCTCCGGGCCCCCTGCCTCACTGGGTCCCCCCGAACCCCCGAGCCACCCCGATCTCCCCTCCTTTAAGCCTGACACACACTGCGCCCAACTAAGATAGATTGCGCCACCATTCTTGCAATTTCCCTGTCGTATCTAGCCCCATAAATTCCGCGTGATATATTGGTTCGGATCTTTGCTCCACAGTCCTCATCTCGTATCTCGCTCCCGCTCACTCTGGCCGCGTTCTCTCATCTCGTTTTTTCCCATTCTTTCTTTTATTTTCTCGCCTCTCGCGCGTCTTCAGAGGGAATGGAAAATTGTAGAAAGCAACCCGCCCGCGCCGGACCGAGGTGGAAAATTCGAGAAAGGGCCATTCAATGTAATAATGAAATACCAGCGTTACACGGAGATATTTCATAACTGGACGGTATTATATCAATGCACGTAGAAAATCGAAAATAACATGCAATATTGTAATATAATCGAAATGGTGCATTGTGCAAAATGCACCACGCACGTTAACCCTGGAAGACTCAATATATTTTTATGTATAAATTAAACACTAATCATTTATCAATTTTATTAGTATCACTAGTTTCAGCGGCCACAGGATGCAATTTAATTTTAACAAAAATTATTAATTTAGCGCCATCTATGACAGAGCCGAAGTATTCTTAATAAGTATCCACTTAAACACGAATTTTTCAAATGTATATGTTATTTAATAAAAAAACTTTTAATAATTTAATAAAACTACAACAAGAGAATTGATAGAATAATTAATAAACTAAAACTAGCAAAGTTTTAATTCTCTTATAAAACATTAAAAAAACTATTCATATTTCATACACCTAGATATAATTAAAACATTAATGCACCTTGTATCCTGACAGGACTAAAATGAAGGCCTCCGTAAGGCACTCGACTATGTATCGGAAGGTCGCGGGGTTAAATCCGGGCATGCTTAAGTAAATTTTATTATTTTTCATTTCACAATTCATTCATTCAAAATATAGTACATTAATATATTCGCAGCGCGTTTCAGGGTGAAATATATTCTCGTAGTGCAATATACTCTCAGAGTGGAATATACTCTCAGAGTATAATATACTCTCAGAGTGGAATATACTCTTAGAGAGGAATATACTCTCAGAGTGTAATATACTCTTGGAGTGGAATATACTCTCAGAGTGGAATATACTCTCAGAGTATAATATACTCTCAGAGTGGAATATACTCTTAGAGAGGAATATACTCTCAGAGTGTAATATACTTTTGGAGTGGAATATACTCTCAGAGTGGAATATACTCTCAGAGTATAATATACTCTCAGAGTGGAATATACTCTCAGAGTATAATATACTCTCAGAGTGGAATATACTCTTAGAGAGGAATATACTCTCAGAGTGTAATATACTCTTGGAGTGGAATATACTCTCAGAGTGGAATATACTCTTAGAGTGGAATATACTCTCAGAGTGTAATATACTTTTAGAGTGGAATATACTACCAGAGTGGAATATACTCTCAGAGTGGAATATACCCTCAGAGTGGAATATACTTCGCCCTGGCGAAAGACCGCAATTCAGAAATGAAACGTTGCTTGAAATTGCTTTAGCCGAGTTTGATGATCAGATCTGAATAGCCAAGTACTTCCGCCACTTTACTTTCCCCTCCCCAGCAGATACCTTCAACCTCACAACAAACCCCCATTGGAGACGCCATAGTCTCACTGGCTCCAGGTGGTCGGGAGCAGTTAGAACTCTTATGCTGTACCCATTCACATAAAACAGTGCAATTTAATGGAAGCAAAAAAAATAAGGTAGATAACAGGTATGGTTAGTTTTTTTATCGTTTTTCTAATAATTTTGTTAATTAATAAACTATTTTAAATAATATCCATTCATTCATGTACGAAGTCGCATAACCCAAGGTTTTTATCCCCCGACCTTGTTTCGAGTACAATTCTGCAAATTATAAAATGTGGATACTTTTTGGCAACGACGCCGCTCACTCGTAACAAGATTTATATTTTTCGTTTGCCAAGCCAGACTGCAAAACAAACACTACAAAAGTATGAAATAATGCGAGATCTTGATATTTCCATTTGATCATAACTCATCTGCATATAAAACACGCCTCAGAATTCTGTATGCAGAATAGAACAGCTTCAGGCGTTAAGCACAAAATTTGAGGCACTTCCACAAAAAGATAAAACATTAAATGTTACGATCTAGATCTTCTAACCAATGTTTTATCTCCTTTTAAATGCGAGACATATTACTTGGTAGCACTCTGCAAAAAGAATTCAACATTTATACGAATGTTTTTTTCACTTCTAACAAATGGTTCGACTCTTTTTATGTGTTAGTATTATTGTTTCTTGCTCGGATAATTTGAGGCATTCTTTACGGAGTAAAATATGTTTAGTATTTTCTTCTCACAAAAGATGAAGACTTGAGAAAATTGAAGAAATATACCAAATAAGTCATAGAGGGGGCGGAATTTAATCATTTTTCCGCATATGGTCTGTATTCTGTATGTTTGGGTATGTTGTGTATTCTTTTATGCGTAGAATAAATGTACGAGTTTATTATTGAAATGAGGATAATTTAATATTCAAATATTGCGTTGAAATAATAATCTCGATATTAAACCTCCGCGTAGAATTTTAATGAGATAATTAATAAAAATCTTTGAAATAATATTCGTAAAGCTGTTTTGGTAAGTCTACATTTTAATTAGAATTTAATATCGTATTTGGAAAAAGGATATCCATTCAAAGAATATGAAATCATAAACCCGAGTTTCTAAGTAACTTATATTAACTATATTCATTCATTCAATCATGTGTTAAGCATTTGAACCAAACAAATACAGATTTCGAATAAAAATTTATTATTTATTACTTATTCCACCATATTTCCATTTTTTTTTGGAAAAAAAAAATATAATAAGCAGTAATTATTGAATGAAACACTAGTATATATTGAATTATTTCGCGGAGATGAGATAAGCCGCCATAGCCCAGTGGTCAGAGCTGTCGACCGGAAATCGAAAGGACACGGGTTCAAGTCCCGTTGGCGTCATGTATCTTTTATCAGGAGATTTTTCAATGTGGATGAGTGTTTCAGGCTAATAATTATTGCTCATAAAATATATTATTTCATAAACAAATTTTGGTACCTACTTTATGAATCGTCTGATATGATAAATTTGTTCCAATTTTGAAAATTAAAAGTTCATTGAACTTGAATAATGTTATGAATGAAATTGAAAATAAATTTCCACGTTCACCCATGCACCGACAACCAAAATTAGTATGTTTAAAAGTTGTGTTTAATTTGTTTAAAAATTTTTGTTTCTTTAATATAAGATTCCCTGAGGCTAAGGTCACTAAATTTGAAATCATTAATGAACTCTTTCTTATCTAGATTTAGAGTCAGCAATTGTTAATTAATTTAATTTACGAGCTGTTTTCTCAAATAACGGATTAAGTCGTAAACACTGTCTCAGGCGTGTTTTCTGATTATTAAAATGGTTTTCATGTATCATCAGATTGCAAAAATAACTAATTGATTTACTGAGCCTTCTGGCCTCATATAATAAATCTCCCAAGTTATAACCATGTAAATTTAGTTGTTAGAGGTGCACAGTGATGAAATAACTATGGAGAATGTCTTACGTTTTGTTGATCAAGAAAAAAATTCGACATACCGTGTAATGAACATACCTACCTATTAGATAATACCAACAGATGCAATTCTGCAGAATGGGATATTTTCACAAACTTTGAATACCGTTAAAAATTTGTGGAATATTGTAATGTTGTGATTAATATCTAGTTAAGATAGTTCTGATAATTAGTCATAGATGGCGGTGATTGCACTGTCGAGTCCCGAATGGTTCCGACTGCTCCCGAACGTTAGCCGATTGATATGTCGGGAGCTCATTGTATTTCATTGCTTCCGCAGAATACATAATTGTTGAATTTAAAAACGATCTAAAACAATCTGACTGGTTTTAACGTCATTATGGCATAGAAAACGCCAATGTTTGGTAAGGCAGCTGACACCAAAGTCGCCCAGCGTGACGTCAACGCCGCCGAATTTACCAATAAAAATGTGTCGTTTTGGTGGCAAATCGAAAATGACATATTTTAAATCGTAATAGAAAATTTATTCGTTAACATAAAAATAAAATTAAAATACCTATTATTGTAAAAAATTTTTTTCGATAGTAAAACAAAACAGTGAAAATAGTACAAAGCAAAAAGGCAGCTAAAAATTATCGATGGGCACATTCTGATTTACGAGATTTTTCATGTATATGTTACGAGACATTTCATGTATATATTAGTAAAAAGTACATCAGAATGTGATTAAAAATTTCAAGCTGCCTTTTTGCTTATGACGGCAGCGTAGCTACTCATGTTCATATGACATATTGAGCAGAAAAAACCTTTATCTTTTGTAATCCTTTACAAAAAAATGCTTCTAATTGGATAGTTTATAAAACTTTTAATATTTTTGTTTCAACAAACGTGAAAAAAAGAAATATATAAGTCGATTCCTCCCAGTTGGACAGTCAAAACATTTTACAAATAAGTATATCCTATAATAAAAAAAAATAAAATGAAAAATAAGTTTTCAGAGATAGGCGTTGAAACATCGACTACGAAAAACGAAACTCGAAAAATTCTAGGATTTTCCAAATAATATTAACATGTGTATTGATTTAAGCCAATTGTCAGAGATTATGATGCACTGCACCACCACGTCGTGGTCCGTATTTCATTCCATTGCAGTGTTTCTCAGCTAAATGATCTCAATATATTTGTATGTATCATCCTGCTTAACAGCAGACAATGGCCGCCGCTCCAATTTATTAAAACAACTATATCAGTTCATTATTGGAACATCGATCCGCACAAATAATATCTACGTTTTAAATATCGAACACGGAATTTAAAATTGGAAGCAGACCTCAAAGACTTTTACGTTATTATTTTTGGTAAAAGATTTGCTGATGTTTGGTTCAGCAAAAGATTTCAAGCTTGCATAAAAATATATAAAATAATCGTCCCAGTAGAATATTGTACAACCATAGAATAACTAAGAATTTATATAAATATAATGCTTTGTGGGCGAGTTCCCGATTAAAAAACCAACTATTCTTTGATATTGTGAAATTCAAATTTGATGGTGGTATATCTAAGTAAGGCAAAAGATAGAGAACGCGTGCTAAATGGGCTAGAACTAAAAGTCAGTGGCGACATTTTCAGTGTTCTTCTTTTGCCTATGTGCACGACCCACAAGTCATTGCAGTAAAATTATGGACGTCATAGGAAGATATGGAGCGATCAATTAGTCAAGTTAATGAATCAAAATCAGTTTCAAAGTGAATCAAGTGAATGACATGAATCATGCACATCAAGTGAATCATATGAATCAGGTGAATCAAATGAATCAGAAAATCTCTTACCATATTTAGTTTATTTTCGATGTTGAGGATATTTATTGGTTTACTTCAGACCTTTCGACTCATAGGACCCAGACATGCCAAAATAATTGATCATCAAGAAAGTATTTCGATTTTTTTTTTAAGAAAGACAAACATAACATTTGAAAATTTCCTACTAACACTACAGAAAGCAGAAAATATTGCTTGTGTTGTGATGGAGGACTTAGCCAGCCCAGGAATTCAACACACTACGCCTGGTTAGGACCCAAACGCGATCTCATCTCAGCCACCGAACGGTCATATGTGCAATCAATTTCCAGGTGACTTATGACTTAACTATTTGAATTCCTCCTACTTACTCCGTAATAGGCGGAAAATGGTCCTTCTGCAATGGTGTTAGTGAGACTTAGCTTGCAGAAAATTGAATTGAACTTTCAGACGCCTAGGTGAGAGATTGGGAGGACGTTTGGGAACGCTCGAATAACTAAACGTACTATATGCCCAGAACGATTAGCGATTGATTATATAAGGACATTGAGTATTGCTGATTTATTAAGTATCTCTTTAAATTCTTCGTGATCTGGTTAAAAACATGATTGCAGGCGCTTTACGAATAAATTGATAAATTTCATGATAAACTTTTAGTTATACCTATACGAAGGTATTATCACACTATCGGAACCCTTGTTCATAAAAATTCTAATATTCTAAGTTGTATCATCTCATAGGGATTGCTCTAGCAAGAAATCAAATTAAAAAAATATATACACCTATTTATATTTTCACATTTCGTTATTGATAATTACCAAGTCAAATGCAGGTGCATGAGCACGTGTATCGATAAAATAGTAAGTTACTAAAACTTTATCAGGAAATGGCCTGCAATCGTTCAGTTTTTAACCAGATTACCAATAACTTAGCAATACTCATTTTTCTCCAAGTAGCAACGGTCCAATGTTAGGATGTTGGAAGGCTGTACCTTCCCTCAAGGAACAGCCTACATTATGGGTACATAATAATATATCTCGGACAAGATCTCTATGTGCGCATGCGCGTCTGAGGTGTTGTTCAACAAAAGGAATATAATTTAACATGGACGGGCAGTGAGCGAACCAAACCTGATATGGGACGGTATGGGAGCAAATCTCCGCAACGCATACACGAGCAGCGAGCAACCACCAACCACCGAACTAACCTGCAGCCAACGGCACCGTCACAACTTTACAAGTCATGCTACCCTGGCATGTATTTATTGTAAGGCTTTGACGCAAGCTTAAATTATTATTACACTGATTTCAAACAATTAAACGAACTAATTTCGATTGTTGGTGCATGGGTAATAATAATTGGATGACTTGTATAGCGCCGTTTTTGTGCAAAATCACCTCAAGGGCGCTGTACAAACTTATAATACATTTCTACAGTGATCTATGTTATTACTTAACTATTTATGGAGATAATAAACGGTACAATTCTTACCTGGTAGGTCGATTGAGATTAACACATGATTATCATTATCTAATTGTTTATTAGCGAAATTTAGATACAAGATTTAGGTCATAATTGGAAAATTGAATATAACTGGACTTTCTCAGCTTAAAAAGGTAAGTTTTTTGTTAAGACCTGAATTCTGTTTGACTTGTTATGGATCTTAGTTCCGGAGGGAGTTTATTCCAAGCCTTCGGCCCAGATACTCCGAAAGCGCGATCACCAAACTTAGTATTTGGCTTGCGCATAGGTTCTATCAGTCTGCCTACAGCTGATGATGTTGCTGATCTAAGAGTTGACTGCCTCAGACCAGTGTTTTCCGGGACGCATAGTTCAGAGATGTAGGGTGGGGGCATTTCATTGATGGATTTAAACACCATCCAGCACAGTTTGTACTGGATTCTTTTAGGGCACTTGAGCTAGTGAAGGTTATGAAGGTGTTCTGAAATGTGCGAACATTTAGAGACCCCGGTTATGAGGCGTGCTGCTGCATTAAACACTGGTTGAAGTTTTTCAATGTGATATTATGGAAAGTTGACATAAATTCCGCTGCGGTAATCGAGACGTGAGACTACGTAAGAGTTGATAAGTAGTTTTGTTGCTTATGTAGGAAGGTTTCTTCGGACAGACTTGAGTTGTCTTAGGTGAAAAAAAACGGTGCTTACAGTCTATTTATTTGACTTTTAAACGAAAAGTCTGAATCTAAATTGACACCGAGAAGTTTGACTGTTGTTTTTGAGATGATATCGCTGCCGGAAATAGTAATAGGTGAATATTCTATGAAATGTTGACGTTTGTTTGTTGCTGCCCAGAGAAACTCAGTCTTAGATCGATTGAGCTTCAGCTTGATTAAAGACATCCAACGAGTTATTGCTTCTAGACATTCAGTTATACGGATGTTGAGACTATTGTTTCATTTGGAGTGCAGTAAAAATAAACTTGCTGATCGTCAACGTAGCAGTGAGACAAGAGATCAAATGACTCGATTATTTTGGTGACATCATTTGTAAAAAAGATGAAGAGAAGTGGACCCAAAACGGATCCCTGGGGTACCCCTGAAGAAAGTGTTGCGAAGTTGGACAATTTATTTCCAACCCTCACGGCTTGTAAGCGATTGGATAAATAGGATACCAGCCAATTTTGTTATGTCGGAATTCAAACCAAATGTTTCCTCTAATCTCCTAATGAGGAATTCATAATCAATCGTGTCAAACGCAGCACTCATGTCTAGGAGTGAGATAAGTGATAACTTACCTGACTCTACGGCAAGAGTTATGTCTGATAGCGTACGAAGTAGTCCGGTTTCAGTTGAATGGAACTTTCTGTACGCAGATTGACGTTTTGCGAATAATTTATTTGAATTCAAGTGACTGGTTATTTGTGAAATAAATGGTAAGTTTGAAAGGGGTCGATAATTACCTAAGTTATCGGCGTCTAGTTGTGAATTTTTCAGTATTGGTGTAACAAGAGCATGACCCTTATGATTAATAGCTGCTGATGAAAGCGCAATCGCGTTAAAATATATAAAAAAGGAAATGTCGCTGATCGTCAACATGATAGTTATATTATCAAATACGGAAACAACCCAACTAAATTTAGTCAATCATCTGTGTTCTACTATTGTAGGATGGTACTATTAATTGTTATTAGTTAATTATTATTTTTATTATTTGAAATGTGAGTTCGGCCTCACCTTTACAATTCGAAGACGCTAATAATAAAGACATGAGAATCTGGGCAGGCCCGGCCGGGCGCGCCGAGGCAGTGCCGCACCGCACGGCACGAGAAAATTGTTATCTCCCTCAAATTGGCGGGCCGACCCACCTTCGGCAAAGGTCGGCAGCGTTCGGCTGAAGTCGTGAGCTGCATAATCAACCTGGACATCACGAACAATAATATCGAAAAATATGCCGGTAAAACAAGAACACGTAAAGAAAAAATCAAGTTATTCCACAAAGGAATATGAATCTAGTCACACCTGGTTAACCCTTTCGCATTATTCCATAAAATATGAAATAAATTACTTGAACGCGCGCAATGTATTAACATATCAACAATCAATTTTAATACACTATAAAAAGGGTTAAATCATAAAGATTTCCTTCTTGCCACTATCCAAATGTTAAGAAAGTTCCTTTCTGCGAAGTGCCATTTAGGATGAAGCTTTCGAAGCACTGAGAGAAGAATGAATAATTTGGGTCTATAGCTTTTATGATTGCGTTTATTTTAAAATCTCCGCCATGGGAATGGATGCTGTGATATTGTGCACTGGCTGATGATGTAATGGCTTAATATTCTCAGTGAGGTGCAACAATATAAAGGGGAAAGATTTGGATCTGGAGCAACCGTGGTAAAGAGCTTTTAAAAGTTGGTTCAACTTACTACCAACTCATAGTAATTCATAACACGGCAAAATAGTTAAAAACTACCAACTAAGCATTATTTTTTGATATGACATCTCACAAAAGCGTCCCTGTCTTTAGGAATATTGCGTGTAAAGACAGGAGAGCTGTATCGCCACCGGTTGGGCAGAGTTGTGAGGCGGGTTAAGGGAAGAGATTTATTGATGCAGGTTTGAAGAGGCTCGGATTATATGAAGAAAGAAAAACAGATACTGGGAGTTCATTTGAGATGGCAATCGGTTTGTAGTGCTATTCACCGCTAGGCAGCATGATACCTACATTAAATGATTAATATAATACCATAATTATTTTGTGTATACTGTGATTCTACTGTGTTTTTCTACTATTTACCATTTTGACTTTGAATCTCACTAGTCCGAACTATTTTGTGACGTACATCATTTTATAAATTCAATGTTATCTTCGGTGATTCTGTGAAAGGGGTCTTTTAAAGGAAATAAAGGAGAGGATGTTCTGGAAAGGAAACAGGTATGAGGTATTAGTAGGAATATAAGTGTTAATGTGTCCAGGAGTTACGGACGTATGAATCGATTTCTCCCACTGCGATGCAAGGTGATGGGTCGATACAGTACTGTTTGGGATGTCAAATGGTCTCCCTCAATCAGTGTCTCTCGATCCGGCCCGCCACACAATAAGTGGGCAAACGTCACCGAACGTAGCGATCCACTTGAGGTGACGTATGGTAGAGTTGTTTGTTTTCCAATAAATGCTTTCCCGGGCGGCGGCATCCACACCTGCTTCCAAAATTGAAAAATTATAAAAATTTATCTCAATTTCGATGTTTTTGTTACACAAAAGCAGTGCTTCTAAAATATGTAAATAAAAAAATATCTACGAACGAATTGATAAAGATGTAACAAATTATTTATCCAAATTTAAACATGGCAAGGACTGTGTGACATTGTTACATTTCAGTTTTGTTCTTATTAATATATATTTGTGCAACAATGCCCGCTTGTCAGTTTGTCTGTATTATTGCCAGTGCCAGGAGAACAGAAGGCTTCAAAAGGCTACATGAGGTAGCAGAAAGCATAATAGGGAACATCGCTCGTTGCCCGTGAGAGGAATATTAAAGTGCGAACATCATTATTTGGCAAACATTTTTGTTGTTAGAAATTCCATAAGAATGAAGTGAAGAACGCCAGTCTTGGAAACAAAGGCTGTTTTATCAGAAATGAATTAAATAACAGTTGTATAGTAAAAATATGTGATTCAACATTCGTTGTGTGAAAATAAACTAAATTAATATCAAAATATTTTTCTTTTCGAGTTAGTGAAAGGTGACGTCAAGGACATTGTAGAAACTTTAAAAAATGAATGAAATGAATTAATGTAATGATCACTACTTAAAAATAAAAATAAAAATGTTACGCCTCACAAAAGCGCCACTACAAAGTGGAAAGTCCAAGTAAAGTCAGATGTAGTTCGAAAAGTTATGGAGTAGGTGGATGTATCTTGAGGTGATGTTTTCACTAAAACGGCACTATACAAATAATCCAATCAATATTATTATTAGTTTCTGTGGATTGAAATCACATTGAAATTGATTACACGGAGAAAAATGTGTATTGCTGATTTATTAAAAATCTCTTCAAATTATCGGTAATACGGTTAAAAACGGGACTGCAGGCTTCTTCCTTTTAGTAAATTCTTAATCATAAAGGAACACGTGTTCATGCACTTGCGTGTGTTTTAATAATATATAATAACGAAATGCAAAAAATGATTTTCATAAACCCGTGTTAAAAAAATTGTATTTTAATAAAAGTTTAATAGGATACCTATCGATTTATTAGTTAATGGTCTTAAATCCAGTTTTAACCGGATTAAGAATAATTTGAAGAGATTCTTTATAAATTTTAAATATTTTATTATAATTAAGTTTTCTCCGTGTAGGTGAATTCTGAAGTATTATTCTAATTGATATGATTAGACTTTTATTTTATTTTATGTTGTGGAACTACATTATCAATTAAATATTAAAAATATGCCATTTGACTTGCTCGACCTAAGACTGGGTAATTAAAGTAGTTACATAGGTGCCCCTACCAGTAAAAAACTTTCCGAGAAGCTTGAGTAACAATTTCTTTAAAAAACACTTGTTTGTAAACTTTCATCATAAAAATATTAATTACTTTACAACTGAACTGCACTAAAAAAAACATCTTTATTATATCTACAGGTTTTGTTTTCAGATAATTTACAACCTTTCCAATCGACTTGCATAACATCTCAATACACTGTCCGTAGTATAAAAAATAATAATTCTCACTCCTACAGATCCCACCAAACAAAAACAATAACTGGCTCAGAAAACACAAGTGAGAGTTCAATATGAAATATAAATAGACGGAGGCGGGCCATATATCATTACAGTTTTTTAAAAACAACATATAGTTTTTTTGGGCACACATGCCGGCCCGGGCAGCCATATTTTTTCTTTGGACACATTTGTCATTCGCGGCTGCGCGTTTCGAAAAGGGACGGGCTTATTCTCCCCGTCTTGCTCTGAGTGGATAACAGATCAAAAAGGGAACTGTATTATTTGATCATTTGAGTAATGTATGCTAAATGATTTTATCCACGCATCAGTATAATGCGATGAAGATTACGCTTACTTTTGGCGGAATAGCATTACGGAGGCAATAAAATATGTGGAGTTTTTGTTAAAATTTGTTTATTTTTATAAGAACAAAGAAAAAAACGTTTTTTTTTTACACAGATACATTTGGAACATCAGCTCAACACCGTTTAATTTTTTTGAGTTCGCAGCAAATATACATATACTATATATATACATATATGTATCTACTTAATTTTAAAATTAATTCGGATGTTCTTACATAGAGATTACAAAGGTCTAGCTTTGTCTAAATGGTCGGTTGTGTATAATATGTGTACCTACTATGTAGGTATTTTTTTATTATTTTAAGATAAATTTATTTTGTACTTAAGCCTTTTTCTTCTTTAATCTGTATCTTCATTTTTTTTGTAAAATGTTTTTTTGTTTCCCTCATTTTTGGTGTCGAGTGTCAGATTGTTGAATGCTTTTTTTGCCTAGTATTTGTGGTGTCTTTGTCCAAAGCTTGTGTTTATCGACGGAGTTTTTATGTTTCATGTACGCTCGTCTAACTAGTCTATTATTGTTAGTTTGTTGTAATTTAGTTTTATGGTCAAAAATGTACTTTAGTAGTGTTTGAATGTATATGGCTTTCGGAGCATCTGGGCCGAAGGCTTGGAATAAACTTCCTCACGAACAGATCCATAACAAGTCCAACAGAATTCAGGTCTAAACTAAAAACTTTCCTTTTTAAACTGTCGTACCCTTAAATTTAATTTATCATTCCCGAGAGAAAGTACAATTATATCCAATTTTCCAATTATGTCCTAAATCCTGTATCTAAATTTCGCTAATAAACAATTAGTTAATGTTAATTAAGTGTTAATCTCAAGTGACCTACCAGGTTAGTATTGTACTGTTTATTATCACCATATATAGTTAGTAATAACATAGACCATTTTAGAAATGTATTATATATTTGTAGAGTGCCTTTGAGGTGATTTTGCACAAAAACGGCGCTATAAAAATCATGCAAATATTATTTTTATTATATCTACTACGTAAAACTTGTTGAATATTTGGCCACTGTCAGCCATTCTATGTTTTTAAGAAATATAAATAATTATAAATTTTAATTTTAAAATCATACTATTTATATCCACTTCAGGCAAATTTTAAAACCGTTAAAGTTTTACTGTGAAGATTTATTTCCCACGCAAATAAAAATGCTAAATCAATCTTAGGTTGTTATTTATGTAGTTTTAGGTACTACATTAAAAATAAATTAGTGTAGACTTCTAAAAGCAGAGTAGATATATTTTTTATTCATAAGAAATGGAATTATTGTTGTAATAATTTTTGCTAACCTTGAATAACAATGACAACGAATCCTTTCTAACGCAAAGTGTATTAAGTCAGGGCCTAACTAAGAGAAAGAGAGGCAGGAGAACAAGGGATGTCAATAAGAGGGAAGGGTGTTTTGGACAGAGGGTAGGTAGTATTAATATCGGACTTCATCCCCTGTAAATGATGGCCCTTTATTAGATATTTCATTGTATTGTATCGCCTTATATAAAACGGCGATGTATTTGTTAGTAGGTAGTGCAGCATGTGGGCACACCGGACAGCGACGGGGGATTTGGGGGTTCGGGCTCGTGTCCGGCTGTGGCCGTTTTTTTTTAATATATCTCTTTTTAATTTGTTTTTTCATAATCGGAAAATAAGTTTTAAAAGCTGTGGGATTTAATTGTAATTTGACCAATATTTCCTTATGCCCTAGGATTTTTTGAAACTAATGGTTTTTTCATCGGCATAAGCGTATAATGAATATAAAGATAAATGAGAATAGACAAATAAGTACCAGTCGACAAAAATATTACAATGAGTGGTAATTATTTAGTTATTTTATTATAAGAAAAATAAGATAAACTAACGTTTACAAGAGAAAGATTTTTATGCATGGCACAAAGGACAAGAAATTATTAAAAGCAATAATTACTCGCCTGAAATATCCATCCAAATTGAAAATATCTCCCGATTAAAAATAAATGCTGCCGATGGGAATTGAACCCCCATCTTCTGATTGCCGGTCAGGTGCTCTGAATCACTGAGCTACTATCCCAACCCGCTAAAAATTCAATATGTACTAGTATTTCAATCAACAAATTTTTAATAGGGAAATGAATTATTGCTTATAATAATTTTATAAATATCATCATTATAAAACAGGTAGTTATTGCATTTATGTATACCCACGTCTAAAACTTTTATTAATTGACAAAACAGAATCAAAGATTAAATGAGATGTCTAAATAACAGAAATAAATATTCACGAATTTTTTGTCAATTATTCGTGAAAAAATAACCCATTATATATTATTTCTAGAAAGTTTCTAGAAGTCTTATCTATATTAATAAATTTACAATTCAAATTCAAATCAAATATCCAATACAATTTAATTTATAGACCCTAATTTGCTTAAAATATTATCCTTATCCTTGATATTTAATACATAATTTGTTATAAGTATAAAATCTGGTTGGAGTGTTTGGGATGTTTTTAAATACTAAATTTGAAGAGTGATTATTTAAACCACTATTTAATAAAAAGACAATTAACTTATTTTTTTGCCACGTTATTCACATGTATTTCATATTGAATTGAATAAAAATATACCCATGGATTATATGGATTTTATCTTAACCTAGCGCAGACCCGTGAACAATCGAGGCCTATAAAATTTAAACACAAATGTTTTTTTTTTATTTTTTTTTAATTAATAAAAAATCCCTGGCTGATAATCTAAGCCTGATCAACTAAATGTTTGGAAAGCCAATATGCTAACCAATACACACAATATATCAAGAACGGCGGCATAAATTCTATTATTTACTGAAAATATTAATATTATATATTCTTTAATTTTAGAATGTTACGTAGGAACTAACAAAATATTTTGTGATTTTAACGTACACAAATATTTTTGCTTTGTTTATTTTTTCACAATAATTGAAAGGTTTTTACTTAATTAATAGCTTTGTTGCCGAACATTACAATAATAAATAGGCATCTATCTAGATAAATCTTCCCAGCAATTTACAAAATAGAAAAATTATAATTTTTTTATTTGTTTGTATAAATAGTGTTTTGTTTACATAACAGGATACAACAATTATAAAGTAGGCAATAGAATTAAAGTTTTGTGGTTTATTCTGACGGGAATCAAAAGCTTTAAAGAATACAAACTTTACAAACCAACTTGTTTTTCTTTCTTTGATACGAACACGCATTTTTATTTTACCGTATTTATTTCCCATTCTGCCTAGGCATTCAATTAGTAATTGTAATAATTAAGTAGACATAGCTCTTACTTGCGGATTTTTTCTCCTCAAATATTATTATCAATGGATAAATCAATTAGCAAATTAATAATTAAGCGGTCGGAAGTAACATGATTACTCGCTTAGGGAAACTTCCTGATCAATAGTACCTACTTCTTCCCCCTATCCCTATCATTCTATCCCAAAAGTACCTACCTTAGAACTATCCAACAAGATATTTGAGAAAGTACAGGAGAACAGATGTTTGGTAGTGGACCAACAAAGGTGTTGAGATGTAATAAACACCCTTTAGAATGGGGCTCAGACGTTATAAAAATCTGTTACATTTCGTTTATTTTTGTTTCTCATGACTAAATGTATCAGTATATGAAACTAAACACTCAAACAGAGTATTTTCATAATAAAGTCTTTCTTATGAAAATTTTTACCAAAGTAATAATAATAACAATCGTATCATTTGTATAGCGACGTTTTTGCGAAAAATCGCACCAAGGGCGCTGTACAAATTTAATATTACTCGCAATAATCTATCTTTATATGCACAAACAGTTACAGAAACATACTTATCTTAATATACCTAAGCCCCTTTGAGGTGATTTTCTCATGAAAATGCCGCTATACCAATAATAATCGTTATAATTACCTTATGTTACAGTTAATTAAATTAGGTACATAATATTTAGTAATTTACAATGTTGCGGACTTTGAAAAGTTTTAGGTTTTTTGTACAAGAATAGCAGTAAATCGAGAAATTTGCGCACTAACGAAAGCATTCTGTAAATGAATGAGTAGATATGAATAGGTAGACCAGCTAGCTTAGCTATGTAAGTTAGGTTTGCAATTATACTATGGATACCTACAACTTTCTGAAGAGTTCCAGAGTTTAGTTTTAAGCTTTCGCTCTGAGTCTTTAATCATTCTTATCCTGTGGCAGTTTATTCCAGTCTTTAGGTCTTGACACTCCAAAAGCACGCTCGCCGAACTTAGTTTCTGTTACTTAGTCAATATCTGATACCGCAATGTGAAAGTAGGTAAGAACGTAATTAATTGCGAGAGCATGTATTGAATAGTAAAACAAAAGAAAAAGAATAGTCTACGAAGTACCTATGTGAAAATGATGTTGGTACCCGTCTACGGCTTCCATTTAATTTGCCCGCATTTATCTGGATTATGGGGATTTGATAGATGCATTGGGCAAGTAAGCTCAGGTTGTGAAGGGGATGGACGTGAATTAACAATTGAACAACCCTCAAAGGAATCTGCAATTTTAAAATCCAAGCGTTTCAAATGCCAAATCCTAAAGTAAAATAAGCCAAAATGTAAAGGGAAATAATTGAATCAATATCAAAAACTTGTTTCTTGTAGGCCAGCCTAAGTTTTGAGGCAATACGCAAAAAAAATCTGACCAAAGACGTAGGAACGTTAGTAAATTGAAATAAACTTAAAACCATTTGTATAGATGAGATATGTCTAGTCCCGCAGCATGAATTGCTTTTCCAGGATTTCAATGTGTGCACAACTTTAAAAGTTTCTAAGGTGTCTGAAATATGCCAGAGACATTAAAAAAATGTATTTTTTTCTGAAAACAAAAAAAAACTCCACAACTTTTATAATAATTTAAAATGAAGTTCAAAATAAAAATCTGAATTGCGCACCAAAACCGCGATTTAGCGTTCTTGAACTAAGCGTCTGGTTCTGCCTCCAACTTTTCTGATCTCGATAATAATGTTTTCATGAATTGTAAAAACACTTTTTGATCAACCTCGAGATGTTGTAAAATTATTTAATTATTTACTATAACAATTTAATTTATTGAATACCTATTCGAAAAATATTTTTCTAACTATTTAGAAATGGGACACTCTCCCTTCGACCAAAAAAAATTATTCCCAGAAGAATTGTTAAACTTTTATGTCACTTTTTTTTAACTTAGCGTTCTCCTTATGAACAAACCATCTGGGATTGTTTTATTAAAAGTTTGATGTTAATACATATTTCCAAAGAACCGAAGAGCTCAATCATTGCAAAAAAGAATCTTTGAAAGCGCACTGCACTGTTTGTTATATGAGATAAATGATAAAAGGAAGAGTCTAATATTTATAGCGGCATTTAAGTCATGATATGTTGCCGTTGAAAATGTGTTAGCACTACGCACTTCATATTTGACATGGCGAGCTTTCGTTTAGGCCGCTCGTAAATTTCGGAGATTTACGCTATCACGCGTGGTGCATACAATCAAAAACACAAATTGAAAATATACACGTCATCACTCGGTAGTGCCACGGCGGCTGGCTGCCATTTGAATGCAGCCCATTGTGTATTGATAAAACGGTAAATTCTATTTTGGAAAACATGTCATTATGGCGCGCGTTCGCGGCTCACAAATCATCTCGGGCGCATTTATCTACGGCAGAACACCGCATCTGATAGGCCGGCTCAATAGCGCCATGCAAAGCGAATGAAGGGTAGCAACTACCCAGTACCTACCTACCGACTACCGACCTAGCTAGAGCTAGTGCCCGGTACCTACCCCACCAACAACAATATTATAATGTATGCAGAATTCTTTGTAAAAAGTACGAGTGTGAACAAACTGGTTGGGAGGAGTATTTTTAGGGGTGTCTTAGTTTTTGCAAAGGGTGGGTTTGTTGAACTGAAATACACAAAAGTGTTATTTTTGGAAACGTTTATTTAAGTTGAGGTATAATCTACCTCAAATTGGTCTTTGGAAAGTGTACGTTTGTTGTTTGGGGTAGATTGCAACTAAGATTTCAACACTGGTATGGATACAATTTTTTTAATTATTTTCGAATTGTCTTTCAGTGTTCTAATATTCTATTGAAGTTAAAACTAGATTAAATTTAAAATTAAGTGTTAAAAATATTTTTAATTCACCCATGAAAAATTAGCGAAGCTCAGAAAAAATGTGAAAAAACTCTGGAGAATGTTTTTTATAGTTCTATTGAGAACTATTCTAGGAAGACTTTGTGACGTAATGAATAGGTACAAAAATAAATTAAAACAACGCGCGTTTCGTGATTACTAACACTTGCAAAAATTTTAATTAAATTATAAATGGTAACCGACACATAGATTCCGAAAATAATCCTCCTGAAATGGGATGTAATTCCAGATTAATTATTTAAAAACACCACTAATGCCAATGGCATCATCAGCTGTAGAGGTATCCGTCCACCTATAGGGTTGAAACAAACAAGTGGCGGAGGGGAGGGTTAAAATGTAAATTGCACGATGCATTATGCATAAAACCACAGCGAGTCGAACGGGTGTTGCAGCCCTACACCAAAAACCTACCCCCTACTCCCTACAGCCCTCTCCCTACATATCCCACTCCTTTTAATATATGCTATATGGCAGCCCGGCTCCTGGGCGCAGGGGTTTGCGGGGTGAATTGGAAAGTTGGCCCAGCTTCATGTACATCAATGTCGCTAGAAGCTGCGAAAAAATCAGCCGAGTCTAATGGGGATAGCAGACTTTCGGATTGCGTACAGTGGCGGAGCAACTGCTTGGGCAGTGGGCAGCAACTTCAGAGTCCAGACAAGGCGCCCAAAGTTATAACGATAAAGCACAACATTTGTAATACGTTTTTAGAAATAGTTAAAAATTACCTAACCCTTATATTTTTTTAAATTTAAAGAAGTATTTTAGGGAATGTTTTCGGCAGTTTAGGGTGAGTTTACTAAATAAACAGAACTTGCATAAGCTAGGATTTGTCACCGCGCCTCTGATTTCATCTACATAAAGTGGTAGGTTTGTGGGTTAATATTTTTTTAATTTAATTATTGAAGACAATATTAGCGATTCTAAAACGAAATTTTGAAAAAGAATAATCTGAAAACTATACGGTCGTATCTAGGACCCTATCTTCTTCCGTCATATTTAACGGGATAATACTTCGAAGAACTACCAACATTATCATCTTCATTTTCTTACCGCACATTTTATCAGCTGCTATCTTTATGAATGATTGCATCATATTCCTTCATTTAATAAATCAAATATCTGTGTAATCATAAAAAAACAGTAAACTATTGAGTCAATAAGGAGCAGTGATATAATGCTTAATAATATAAATAAATTGTTGAGTATTCCTTATTTGTAGATAAGTAACTGAAAAAAAACGCACACATTATCGTATGTGACAATGTACTTCCACAATTTAAATTGTAAGCCATTATGGCTGATGGGGCAGCTTAATTTTCCATCAAATTTCACCTCGTGGAACGGAAATAAATATGAATTTTTGACGGGTGCTTCACACAAAGGCCTACAAAACGCTTCACTCCGGGGTCACAGAACCAAATGGTAACTGCTCGAGGGGGCAATTGAAGTCTGCCAAATGAAACGTGATGAAGGAATACATAAACGTATTTCCATTCACACAAAAAATGTAACACCTTTTCATGACGGTTCATTTGCCACGGAGAATACGTGTCATTCTTTTGTATTGTTACCTAATAATTGAGGTGGTAATTTTACAGCCATGTTCCTACCTACTGACGACGGTAAAAGAGATAAATGCATTAAACGAAAGAATAACATAATATGTGTCGATGTTATTTTTTGGTAATGTTTTATTCATTTTCTATTACAATCTATTTAATGTAATTTTTGTCACTTGAAGGTTAACCCTCAGTTTAATCTTTTAATTTTAAAAATAAAAGACGCGCCGAAAAATAAATTCGTTTAGTTTATAATAACAAAAAAAATAGAAGTCAAAGACCTAAGTCTAAAGAATAAGTGTTAGTTGAAATTCGATTTAACTATTAACGGCAATTCAATTGTAAGTAAATACAAAACTATTAAAAAATAAACAAAATCTATTGATTTTTTTTTTTCTGAGATACGTTTTCAGGTACCATTTCAGGGGTTTAATAAACACCCTTAAAGCCCTGCAATACTGCCTTTCGCCACCTCTCAATTGTTCATGCTTTAACTTCAATTTTTATCTATCCGGTTTGATTGTTAAATTAAGGAAACCAGAGGTTTTTGAAGTCATGAGAATTATCTTCCCCTAAAAATGGAATAGGGTGCATAACGCTTAAACATACCTCTTATTTCTTTATACGTACATTATAATACACAAATAGGTAGATACATCCATAGAAAAATACAATTCAGATGAATACTGTTTTAATGAACTCAAGAGGAGCCACTATCCATAAATCTTAACTTGGAAAATATTTATTCTAAATTTGATTTATTAGTTTAGATAAAATGGATCTTAGCAGTTTAAACGTCATATTACATTAACATTTTTCACCAATCTTAAATATTTTTTTAGATTTTTGCATGATAAAAGTAACATATTTCTTAGAGATTTTAAGGCAAGCAGGAACGTAACTTTAATTTTCTCACATTTTACCCTTTTTCCGGAAAATCTAAATTTGCATTTTTTCTCAAATACTATTATGTACATCTTAAGGAATACATTCTGAATCACCAAAATCGAAAACTAACGCTTTTGCTGGCGGTACTTTCGTAGTTAGTTTAAAATATTTAGAATTTAAAAATGTATATAACACTGACAAAATTATTATTTAATAAACAATATTTAAAAATTAGATTTTGTCATATTAATTTGTCGGAACTATGCAGGAAGATCACTACGGTGAAGGTCCCATGAATGAAAAGAGAATTAATTTAAAAAATTAATGGGATTTCAATTTTGAATCTTCTCACTAATATAAAACCCATGATTAACTAAGTTCATTGATTCTTTCAAAAGTTTTGTTGTTGTTTCGTTGAGCAAGATAACCGTAGCATTTCGTTAGAATGCGACTCCAGCCCTTTTCCCGACCATAAACAATGTAATTTATCAATACACAGCGGTGGTGAAATTCGCCCAAGAATGGTGGTAATTTATGTGACGCGGTGTGTTGCTATGAGGTACAGGGGTGGATCGACGCCCGTTCCGAATTTATGTGGTAATGAAATTAATGTCCAACAAAGTTACAGAAATATCTGTGGCGGCCGAAGAATTCAACGGAATAGTCATCGATCACCAAAAGCTTTAATTCGGTTTGTCAATTATTATTACACTACTCCTATTATTACTACTCTACTTTGTTCGCGCTTTCAAATTAAGATTCAAAATTTTAATAGATATCGATTACAAATAAAATAAAGCTAATAGCGAAAAAAAAATGTATTGGAATTAGAGAAAAAATTATTTATCATAAGTAATAATAATAATAATAATAATATCTTTATTTAGGAAAGTTTACACATTCCAACTATACATACATATTATGGTGTACCTTGATTTGTAACTTTTATATTTAAGGTTATAAAATTAACAGAAAAATACAGACATAATATTGTGAAGGTAAAAAGAAAATAAAAGTACAGTTGAGGTTTCTCAAATACCGCCTCACTAGGCTAGCCTGTGTTGAGGCAGAATTTTTCGTGTTAGTTCCTAATGCCTTTGAACATCCCTATACTTGTATTAAGATGTATTCGCTCAATAATGTGGTGACTTCAATAACTGCGAATTTGGGTGAATGCACCGGTGAAGGCCCTATTCTTATTTTTGATACAAATTTTTACATTATCTTTGAAATTTTTTGTGAATCACATTGTTTTATGCTGTCTGGAAGAATGTTGTAAAGTCTTGTCGCAAAGTATTTAAACTTTTGTTGACCAAACGTAGTATGTGTTTATCGGTATTTATAGTAAGTTTTTGTTGTTGCTTCGAGTACATCGTGTATTTGAACTTTTTTCGTAGTAATTATATATATTTGAGTATAGATGAGTTAGGATAATTTTTGCATATAGCTGCCAAACATCAAACACATTCACCATATTAAAAATTAGATTCGAGTCTGTAATTATATGTAGCCTTAGAATTATTTTTAAAATTGTTTTCTGAGCCTTTATGATTGGGTCTAGTGCAGATGAAGTGCCGCCTCCCCATGCTATGATACCATACTCAATAATAGATTGGCAGACTGCAAATAAATCATTTTCAGGTGTTGAAAGCCGATAAAGTTTCGTATGATTCTGAAAAAGTGCATGGTTTTTCTTATTTTGTTTGCAATTATTTAAGTATGAAGATTCCATTTGAGATATGGATCAATGGTGAGGCCGAGGTACTGCATCTGAGTAGAGCGCTAAAATGTAAATGTAATCGAAATGTAAACATTAGGACCTATCATTATATGGGAAAATGCTCTAAGCCCATGAAATGGCGGAGAAAACTTTGTTTCACCGCGATTAAGCAATTCGTACGGTGAGCATTTTTTATTTCAGAAAATCTTGACCTTATTGAAAATTATTTTCGTTCTAGGTATTCTAATAACTGGTCATAGCTTACCGCAACGGCATTTATGCCAGCCTTCCAAAATATCAAATTGACAAACTTCAATCAGTGTTTAATGCAGCAGCACGGCTCATAACCGGGGTTTCAAAATATTCGCACATTTCAGAACACCTTCGTAACCTTCACTGGCTCAAGTGCCCTGAAAGAATCCAGTACAAACTGTGCTGGATGGTGTTTAAATCCATCAATGAAATGGCCCCACCCTACATCTCTGAACTATGCTTCCCGGAAAACACTGGTCTGAGGCAGTCAACGCTTAGATCAGCAACATCAGCAGCTGTAGGCAGACTGATAGAACCTATGCGCAAGCCAAATACTAAGTTTGGTGATCGCGCTTTCGGAGTATCTGGGCCGAAGGCTTGGAATAAACTCCCTCCGGAACTAAGATCCATAACAAGTCCAACAGAATTCAGGTCTAAATTAAAAACTTACCTTTTTAAGCTGTCGTATCCTTAAATTAAATATACCAATCCTAAGAGAAAGTCCAGTTATATTCAATTTTTCAATTAAGTCCTAAATCCTGTATCTAAATTTCGCCAATAAACAATTAGATAATGTTAATTAAGTGTTAATCTCAAGTGACCTATCAGGTAAGTATTGAACTGTATATTTTCTCCATAAATAGTTAAGTAATAACATAGACCACTGTACAAATGTATTATAAGTTTGTACAGCGCCCTTGAGGTGTTTTTGCACAAAAACGGCGCTATACAAGTCATCCAAGTATTATTATTATTTTATTATTATTACCTAATAGAAAAATTGCCAAAATGAAAAACTGCCTTATATACGATAGTGAACTATATAGTGTAATATGTAAGATGTAAGTAAGCGCTAACCTCGTAAGATCATACATAGTGAGGGGTTAGAATGTTACAGTTAATTTTATGTCGCGATGTTTTACATCTAAACGGAATTAAGTTCACTGCCGTGAATACATTTTAACACCATAAAAAGAAAACGTTACCAGTTGGATGCTTTAAAAATCTGTTTAATTATCGATTAAGGGTTTAATTACAAGTACTTATTGACTATTAATGCAATCTTAACATTCTTTATTAGAATACATAAGGTTTATTCACACGCGTTTTTTCACGTCCTGAACCTATAAATCTAATGAAAACAATTTTCCCAGTAATTAAACCCTTCACGCCCTTAAGTACATTCCTCTCATCCGAAGATTAATCAGAAAGTCTTAATGTAAATGCAGACAAGGTATATTTATGTGAGAGAGTACTTACTTATTCAGGATACATACTGCATAAACATATACTAGGTACTACCAGTAGCTTGAAGTGAGAGAAAAACCTTTCTAGATACCCCTTCCTTCCTCAGAGCCCCTTAGACTTTAGACTGACATTTTCCTATAATTTATTGCCAAAACGCTCAGAGAATCATTACGAAATCCACTGCCAGCAGTATACACAAATATCTACAGTCAAAGCATTCTCAAAGTACATTTCTCAGACGTTCAAATTGATCCCACTTCTCAAAATAAATGCCAAAAATATAACTGACGAAATTATATATTTGAACCGTGGAAGATTAAAAAAATTGTTCCATTGTAATTATCTGATAAATTTGGTAGATTTAAATGTTGATTTTTAAGTGCTAGAGACTCATAAATTCAGGAGAACGAATACATTTTTGTAAAGTGGCAATAAAACATGTTTTGTTGAAGAGTTCTCATTCAACGACTTTCAGAGAAAAATCGCTGTTTATTCAAATGTATGTGACGGCATAATTAATTTTAGAATAATATCCCTGAGCTAGTAGAACTAAGGCGCTCTTAAGTCACATATTCGAAATAAATATTAGGGAGAATCTTACCAAGGCAATACTGATTACATTATATGCCTTTACATGCAGTTATGATGAGAACATATTAAAATATTACGGACATTAATAATTAAGATTGTTACAAATACATGACCGATTTTAAGGGTATGTTGTGTTTTCATTTAATTTGAATTCTCGTAAGTTAAATGCCTCACAATACAAATTTGTATTTGATCAAAACGACATGTATTATTAATTATTGATGTTACCACCATTATTTAGTGCCGACAAATTTAAGCCTTTCATAAACTTTTATATCATGAGTAGTCTCGTAGTTTCCGAGTTAAATTGCAAAAAACCTGCAATTTAATTAAACTGAACGGTAGTACGAATTTCACTTAACCGGAAAATGAAGATGGGGCAATTTCAAGTCATTGGGTTTTACTGGGAGATTTATTATTTGAATGTTCCCTAAAAGACCACTAGATTTATTTCCACAATTACTTTTAATTGCCATCACCGCTGAGATGGACATGCGACCACTTTTAATGAGTGCAAAGTCAAACTATCACCCTGATTGCCACCGGTACCTATCGATTCCTTAAAGATAGTTTGATTCATACCATGAATTCCTACCAAGTAAAAAGTTACTTGGCGATTCACTATGTCGTCTAAATTTTAAATTTAGCCGCTATCAATAATAACCCTTACGTAGATGGCGATAAGGTTTAAATTCCCGCAACACCATCCGCCTGTTTTGATTTATGCAAGAAAAAAACATGGACAAAAAGTGCCTTTTGTTTTATTTTGTGGATGTTCAGGCATAAATATTTAATTTTTTCTCGATCATTTTATAAATAACTTAATTTGCCACATTATACAATAAAATCATAACCGAAAATGGGTTCGTAAGTAGGAGATTTTGAACTTTAATGCAGTTTTCATAGGCCTTTACATTATTTTTTACTGGGCTTATAAAAAGACTTATCCAAAAAATACTCGAATATTTCAAAGGTCAAGATGCATTCTACTCGCAGTATTTAATTAAAGCATCTGAAAAATTTCTAGACGACCAAATTTTCAAACCAAAAACACATGATTTTGCATTACTACGTATGGCATCGCCTTAAGTACTTTAAAAATTCATTTTACAAATCATCCTTGCGTTTACTGTGAGATACAGTTTTATTTTAAAAAACCACATCATTGAATATTGGAACACATAAATAGTATTGAAACTATGTGTATTCCTAATTTTTGTTATGATTTGAATTTGAATGAAGTAAGATGTATGACTCTAGAGAGAGTTTCATGGTAGTCCATCTTCTCTGCCTTCCCCTGCGGAAAAAGACTTGTTAAAAAAGTTTGTAAGCATCTTCTCTCATAGAGGTTGGACATCGTCACGATCTTATGGATTTTCAGCAAGAACGTTTTTCGAACAACTTTATATTTTTTTTTAAAGAACGACAAACATTCCGGAATTACGAATAACCCGACAATATTTTAAAATATCCTACCATAATGAGCGGAAAATGTTATTTGTGTTGTGATGGAGGACTTAGCCAGCTGAGGAATTGAAAACACTACGCCTGGGTGGGACCCAAACGCGATGTCAACTCAGCCACCGACCTGTCCATGCTTTTCTCACCAGTTGCAAAACTTCGCTCTTGTCGTTCTTAATTATGCATTGACAAATTGATATTCTTAAAAAAAATCATGCATTGGCGCAAATCAAGGTGTCGGAGTGATAATTAAGATTGTTGATCCTTACAAAGACGGATATACAGCTATCGTAAAAAAGTAACCGTTCAATTTCCATAATCGTGCTTCAATTCTTCTTTCTCGCAATTTGCAGCATTGTATGACATCTGAATACGTCGGTACTTAATCAAAAAGGTCATAAATTAAAAAGATGTTTTCATACGTGCGTTAATAACAATCTACAGTACCAACATATAAACATTTATTAATAATTTTACATATCATAAGTCTATGTATCCTTAATTAATTAATCGAAAATCTCGTAATTTTCTTCAAAGTGCTTTATTTTCATATTTGATCTTGCAAATTTATTAGTTATTAAGTGATTGGTTTTAAAAGACATGTGCGATTTAAACTAACACCATCGTTCGTCTTTTCTCCCGGCTTATTTATCGTTTAAGTAGGTACTTAGAATAAAAGTATAAAGTAGACGTTGCCATGATTAACGAGGGGGAAGCTTACCGTTTAAGGCGGGCCGCAAAATCAATTCGGCCATTTATCATATTTTTCTCCATTTTCCCTCCAAAACAGAAGGCTCGGTAAAATTACCAATTCAAAAAGGCAAAACTGGATGACGCCCGAACGCGCCGCGTTTGCAAAGAAGGAAGAATGTTCTATATTTTTAAAGGGAAAAAGAAAAGATAATTTTTTTATTAACCATTCGGGCCATGAAACTTTAATACGTCATAATACGAGTGCAGTAAAAAATAAATTTAAAAAGTAATTTATGAAATGTCTTCAATTTGTGTAGTGTAGCATTATAAATTTATTAATATAACTGTAAAACATGATACCCAATCCCTACCAGGTTTTTGTAAAACAAAAACATTGGGTCGGGGCCGCAACGTCTTTTGTTTCCATCGGCCACGGAAAACAAAACATTCTGGCCTTTCCCCAATGTTTCATGTTTGCATGAACATTTGGTTTATTGTTATGCTAATCTTGTCGCTGGAGATGCTGTTCGAGTAGAATAATTTTTAAAAAATATATTAAAAAATACTTTTTTTAAGTATTTTTTTATTACTATTATTTATAAGATAGTTGCTGACAGGTTCTGCGATTTCAAGTTTACGACCTCCGTTTTTCATACTTATTATTATTAGATGGGATTTGAATAGCACTCTCTCTTTTATACGATAAACCTTCACTATTTAAATTGTTTTAACGAGTATTTTATATTCCTTAATCTAAATCCCTTCAACTATTTTTATATTTCCCTTCAGGACGATGGGTGCCTACTCATTTGAATATAAGTAGTTTTCATTGGAAGTGGCTTCAGATACAGAAACATTATTCATCTAGAGCTAATGATCTTTAACGGAAATTAGGTGTTTTAGATTAAAAAAGCCTCCCTTTGCACAAGGAACCTTCGTTCCTTAATTGCTTTTCGGTCTGGGGAGATAGGGGCAAGACGGAACACCGCGAAAAAATATATTCCCATGTAAATTCTCCGTCTGTGTTTTGTGTGTTTTTCCTCCGGTGGAGGCAGATATATTTTGCACGCTCCTTGATGACTCTCCCCAAGAAGTGCCCCCTCTCGACTAAAGGAAAAAGCTCGGTGACTTTAGGCCCCAGCAGCTGATAGCGTCAGAAAAAGATAAAATTATGAATAATGGTCTCTTTCGCCCGGCGCCCCTCCACAGACCAGTATTTTAAAAAGCACATTACGGAGAAATAAATCAAATTACAAACATCTATCGTTGTGGTAATTTGGTCGCAGGTTATTTAAAGTATGGCTATTAAATAAGGTTTTTTTGTGTATTTAAGAATAGGAGAGAACGCCTACACTTGACTTAACAATGCTGCTGTGCAACTGAGACACATTACGACTTGAGATAAATTTCTCACTAATGGGAAAACGGTCTTACAAAATTATGACAATCAGTCTAAGTCGGTAACTACCCTTTCATAAAAAAATAATATATGAAAAGCGACACATCGTTAAATTAACAACAAAGGAAAAATACTTCAAAAATAGGTAGTCTAGTCATTAAAATTCTCAGACTTGGTATATAATATCGACTATGGTTTGGTAAAACTCTTCAAGTCACTAAATGAAAACTTTACGGGAGACGATAAAAACGATTTTCCTGAACTCATGAAACTAAATAAAAACCTTAAAGTTTATATGAAAGGGGTCTTTTTTTCAAAATATTGACTCTCTATTTATAAATATGAGACATTTTGAGGGTTGAGATATAAAAAAATTGCTCGAATTAATTTAGTTTTTAGTGTAAAAATGCCTTAAACTTTCAGGCCTCTGGCACATTGAGCGTTATGTTTCTTAAAGATGTCAGAATTTATGTGTATTTGTGTGTGTGGTTCTGAATAAAATACAAATCAATGGGATATTTCTGAACCTATCCGAAAACTAAAAACTACTTTTGAAAGGTGATACAATATGCTTTCAAATTTATTATCATTATACTTCCACCTCACCTTTTGCAATATAAAAATAATAAGTTTTTCTCAAATTACCGTCAGAGCCTTTTGCTCTACATTTCAGAGGTCTAAATTCAAATTATCCTCCGTCTTACTATATGATAGATAATACGGAGGGTTAAGAATAGGTTAGTAAAAAACGTTACACATAATCACGCGCATGCGTACTGCGTATACCGGCCGTAATACCGCAGTATTATTAGTGGGTGACAGATTTTTAAACCGCCCGACCCCAGGATTAGGGACGCATTACTATGGTATTATACATACCTATTGGCAGCACTATCAGAGGAATATAGTATATATATAGAATATCAAGCTTTAAACAGTCTAAAAATTGAAATTAAAATTGAGGAAAATAAAAATAAATTCACACACAAAATTACAAAATGGATTAAACAACAAAAAAGACAATATTACCAAAATGTCATAGCATAAAATAAAAATAAAACCTACACGTAACACACAAAACCAACATAAACACACATCACTCACAAACACACAAGATTATTTTCATTGTATTATTTTTTAATTTTAAATGTATTATTATGTATTTTTATTTTTAATTTTAAATTTATTATTTTCTTTTCAAATTTACTATCTTCTCTTTAAATGTAATATGTAGATTAGATTTTCATATTATAAAATGAAGGCCTCAGCACGGGCAAGCCACCCAGTGAGGCCTACATTACTGGAAAACATAAATTGTAACAAAATAATGTACCAAATAAAATAAAAAAAAAAAAAATATTTGAAATCTAAATATAGATTTACCAAAGCAAATACGGAACGTATAATCATATTGTAAAAAAAATTCGAAGCAATTCAAAGCAAACCGGTTAAATGACATCGCAAATGTCATCTAAAGAAACCTGAAGTTAGCAACTAAACGCGAAATGCAAAAATGACCCGCGTTTTTTGGGATTTGAACAAAGTAGTGCCAGTCTAAAAAAAATCTTTCATGATTATTATTATGAGTAAGTATTTTAACCTGAGCAGTCCTCACCGTATAGCTATTTCAGAGCTGCAGCAGCGCATAAGGAAATATTTATGAGTAAGACTGTTTGTGTTTAACTTTTGTATTTGAATATAAAGCTTGATGGTTACTTCATATTTCGAGTAAGGGAAACACAACGACATCTATGAGACCATATGAGTTGTTCTGAAAAGCGAACAAATTTGACTGCACGGTTAATAGCAGTTTGTTCTCAAAACCGAACAAATAATCGAGGAGTTAAATAGCAAAAATTGCTTTACCATATCATTTACCATTTAATTATACATTTATTCTTTGAAGACTATTATATGAAACCACTGAAAAGTTAAATTGCCAAAAATGTAGCTTGAAGGCTTTTACCAAAACACAGTCGATATTTATTATGTATTAGTTGTTAGATTTTTAATCAAAATCGTTAAAACTTTGTTTCACTGATATATTACTTAATAGCCCGATTTTTCGTATTGACGTAATTAACCTTCCAAGGTACCTGTGAAAATATGCCCGTAACAGAGCGAAACAGGTCAGATCTAACAGCAAATATGTGCGACAAAGTAAATAAGTATTACAAAGCTATTCCACCATCAATCAAACGTTTCATACTTTCATAAGAGTTTATTAGTAGGTACCTCTACCCATGCATATTTTAGTTTATTTTTGTTATAGTGCATACGGAACTAAGTCATTAATTATAAACGCTTAAATTTATTTTAAATGATATTTGTGTATCGTTAATACCTCATTATAATTATTGAAACGGAACGTAAATCACAGCCGCAAAAAACGCGATTAAAATGTTACGTAATAAATATTTTAATTAATGGAAAGTGAAATGATTTATAGTTTGCTTTAAGTATGATTAATGACTTTGTGGTAAATTGAAACGTATCCTACAAATAATTTACTAAATCATAATTAAAATGACTATGGATAAAGTTGATGAACGACACCGAAGTGTTTTAAACAAACAAATTAATAATTATTACAAAATTATTTGTTTAAATAAATTACGATCAGCTGAAAACCCATAATACGCGCCAGTAAAATATTTGCAACTAATTAATGGATGAATACATAACACTTCACGAGACATAGATGTAATTTTATTCCACTGTGTTATGCATGTACCTACAAACTAATTTAATTTCTTTTCATCCCTCTCCTTAAATTCTTTATTCTTATCTAGAGAAAAAATGATCACCTCCAATGCTAAGTGCATTTAATTTTAATCTCCTTTTTGTTTACTGCGTATTTTTCTATTTTCAAGCCCGTGCTAAGGGAGATAAAACGTGATTTATTGTAGCTTATTCATAAACATTAATCTAGTTTTTCTTTGTGGTTATATCAAATTCATGTAGGTAATCCCCTCTTGCAACACTTATCTAGGTACCTAACAGGACTTAAAATTAAGATTTTTTATATCTTTTAAAGACCAGATAGTATATCAGTAACGATGAAAATTTTGTCCAATAAGACATTTACTTGATAATTTTTTTTTAATGCAGTACGTGTAGTTTCAGTTTTTATGAATTGCCAAGATTCTAAATGACGAAGGATTGAAAAACTGATTGTTAATTGTTCGGTGTTGAATTTGTGGAAGAATCTCGGTATACCTCATGGCTGCATGAAATTGATTAGAATCTAGTTATACAATGGTAATTGGTATACTTGTTTTTGCTTTATTCACTAGAGTACTTTTTTTTAAATAACAAGCCACTCGAACGATTTTTGTCTGACAAATTTATATAGAACCCAAACATCTGGGATAAACGGTGAAATCAAAGTGGATTGGTTTTAAATTGCAGTAAGCAGTACATGAATTATGTTACTGCATTAATATTTTGAGAAATTATATTAATTAAAATGTATGTCCAAATCCAAAACCAAAAACCTATCGCGGATTTGGGTCGTAGTAAGGTTACTTTTTACGTACATAACTTACCTAGGTAGTAAAGTTTCCGGTTAAACATTGTTATACGTATGTAAAAGGTTGTAAGAAAAATAAGAATATAAAAATTTAAGTAGTACGTTTCTAACGTCATTATGATTATATATAAATGGCACCACGTGTAATTGTTTCTATAAATTTGCGTTTAGAAACTCACCAATTAATTTGTTTGCGACGTGACCTGTGCCAAGGTTAGTCATCCATTGTAAACCAACATAGCAATATTATTTGTAAAACGTACTTCATTACAGCGAAGCAATTAAAACGTTTGCGTTTTTCACGCCATTTCAACTGAAAAGCCAGAAATTCTACCGTTTCAGAAAAGTCCGGCTGCTGAGTTTCCTCCGAGAGAGAGAAGCGGCCGATGTCATTGGCCCGGCCGTATTTTAATACATAGGTACTACAGGGTGCAAAGGCATGTTTAATATTAGACAGGGTGATTTATTCACTCGGGCCGTAATGAAGTGCCGCTCCGATGTAAGTTCAGATGTACTTAGTCTGCGTGGACCAATGGGAGTGCCGCCTCGGTGATACCTCATTCTGGCAAGGATTTTGTCAAATTACAAGACACCTCACCAAAAGGAACAAACAATTAAAGCCATTCAACACTAGATAGTTCTAAATGATTGTTCCCTTTTTGTGTTTGTGTTGGGTGCCTTCCAAAATAGCTCTGCGTAGAGAGCGGCGACACTATTCCACAAAGTAAACAAACAAAAAGTGGAATGTTCTAAATCTCGGAAGACTCGAAGTCTCTTGAGGTTGATGTAATTTTTTGGCCGTCCTTTTTGTAATCATGTTTTGAAACTATTACGAAAATACTCTTTGTGAGTTGGCACTCCTTATTACTATATTAAACATAAGTACCTACCCAATATTTTTTGTAATTGTGTTGGTAATAAATTAAGGTAGCTACGTATGTAAATATTATTAAGAAAGAATAAAACTAATTACTACGGCAAGATACTCTTAGATTGTGCAGGTACCTATATAATATTTTGAATTAGATTATTAAATAGTTATTTATGTATTAATACTGTCATTTATTTAATGTCAATAATGATTCATTTTCCTCTTGTCATTGTCAGTTTGTTTATTCTATGATTTTGACAGTTAAGCCAATACAGGTACTTTGTAAACTTGGTAAAACGTTTTCGTTGCTAACTTCAAACGTACTGCCCAGCTGTAATTTTAGTTTGAATATCTGTATTTAGTGTTTATTTTTGTAAGCATGTAATTATTAAATTACATGTAACATCTCGACACAGAAATTCCTTCGTGATATGAGGGACTTACGATTTTATTGTAATATACTTTTTTTGAATTTAATATTGATATCTTTAATAATATTAAAATACAATTGTGACCTATTTTATAGGTCATTAAGTAAAGCATAATCTGAGTCGAACACTATCATATTTTAATGTACAAATTCATTAACTTCGTTTTCCTCGCGAATAAAAAAAAGGAAACAAAACATCCCTCCTAATGTCACTTTAATCTACGGCGGCGCTAATGTCCTGGAATCAAGAATTCCCTTCCTTACCTCCCGAATTCCTATCCAACCATAAGTCTACCACATTCTTATTTCACCCTACCTTATATCTTATATCTTTATTCTTCTTCCACTTTCTATCTTCTAATCATTCCCGGCATTCTATGCACATTGTTTAATGTAGAAAATATGGTAATACATTCTAGGAAACATTAAAAAATTGGGTGATAATACACATAATATTATATTTAACGCAAATTTTAAGCAGATATTGATATGGTTCTTTGAATAACAATGGAAAAGAGATTGGGGATGGGGACCGAATCAAATAATTTGTTTGACTTTATTGTTGTCAATATTTTAAATCAAAATTTTCATAATGTAGGTAAATAAAGAAAAATCGGCTAGCAATTGGAGTAATATTCTAATCAACCCAACTTTTTTTTTTTTTTTTTTTATAGTGAATACCTCACAAGAGTCCCAACTGCTCCCGTCTAGAGCCAGTGAGACTATGGCATTCCCAATTGGGGGATGTTGTGAGGCTGAAGGTAAGTGGGGAAGGGAAAGAGGAAGGTGGGGAAGTACCTGGCTATTCAGATCTAGTCACTAAACACGGCTAAAGCCATTTGGAGCAACGTTTCAATTCTGAATGGTGGTCTTACACCAGGGCGATACTGGTAGTATCTTCCACTCTGGAACGTGCCGCAAATATACTATATATTATTTTAATTAATTTTAATTAATTAATTGTGAAATAACACAAATTAATCAAATAAAATTTATTTGCGCACGCCGGGTTCGAACCCGCGACCTTCGGAATGGCAGTCCAATGCGTTACCACTGGACTATGCCGGCCGTCATTTATTACTTACTACTTATTCCCAATGGTATCGTAAATAACGCGTTCTATGTATTTTAGAGTTTGAAAAACCTTACTCATTCAAAAAATATATTTATTTGTATTTATATGAAAGCTTATGAGAATTTTCAAATTTCAGTTTTTTATTCGTTCATCTCAAGTCTGTTAAAGGAGATACAATTTGGTCGAAATTAATTGTACTATATTAGCTGTTGAATGCAAGAACGCCTCGTACCTTAAACGTTGGGTAATTGTTTTGCAAGTCTACCGACTTTGTTCAGTCCAGATTAATAACCTCAACATCTTTCATTGAAATACCGATGGAACAAATCATCTCCACCTTTGAATTCTTCCTAATATTGCAATAAATGTGAGGGAGAAAAACATTGCAAACTATCAGCCGAATCGTCTTTGGTGTAGTCAAAAGTACATGATTTGGTGTAGGTAGTTATGTATTATGTAAAGATAGTAATATACTATAGTGAGAATGTTTCTGCTTTCAAAACGGTGCTCGTATTTTGAATTTTGAATTCTCTCCGCAATATTATAAAGTGGGTTTCCTATAGAAACAAGTATTAATATAATTGAATGTATAAATCATGTTCTTTGAAAGTCGGGCAGAAAGGGCCCGTTTCCTCGTTTCCTTAATCCAAGTTCCGAACCGCTTGTGTGTAGTACAATGGTGGCCTCGCAGGTATCATCACACTAAATTCAACCGGCAGATTTACTGCGGGAAATCTATTGCTCAGGATTAGCCGGGACGCGAACCGTGTAAATAATAACATACTATTGGTGGGAGTACCACAGGATGCGCAAGTGGGTACTGCTTTATTTTCATATTTGTCGGATTAAAATCTCTTAGGATTATGATGATTGATTATTGTATATGAGTTAAGTAACTAACTAACGATCGCGCCACCCTCCCCGCAGGGGTAGACATAGAGTATGAACTGCCAAACAACTCGGTCTTGCCCCACACGCCTTACTTCATTCATGACCTGATTCAAGTATTCTATTCACTTTCTCGTGCCGTTCTTCCTCGGGCGTCCCCGATTTATTCTGCTACTCTCAATCTGGTCATATTTTCTCCTGAAATTCTTTTCTTGTTACGTTTTTTACACATTATATGTGAATAATCATGCTTAAATAAGAAAACAGTAGGTAAGTTAGATGTTATGCCAGAACTTTAAGAATAATCCCAGAAGCGTTGTATTTGTTCTGCCCATCCTAAAAAATCAGTGAAAAAAGGTATCTGAAATAAACAAGCGAAACAATACAAAACACTTTATTTAGACCACTTATGTTCAAAATTACAGTAGGTACCTAAAGTTAATTTAATTAATTTTCGTAATTTCGCTCTAGGGTTCCTACTGTTTAGGAACAGTAGAACTACGGCATTCATATTTGGCGAATATTTTGAGTAAAAAGATAGTTATGTGGAGAAGAATCTGACTATGCAGTTACATCTCATCAATTAACATAGCCATTACAATTTACAGCAAAATCTACATTATTAATTATTGTCTCAAGAATTGATTTTTTTTGTTCGTTTTTATCCTTCTTGTGGAAAGCTATCTTTCGGATCGCTTAAGAGTTTGATAAATTTAAAAACAATGAAGCAGAATTTAAACAGTTTTATTGCTGCTCATAAATTGGATTGAAATTATTGGGTAGAACTGTATCTAATAGAGAAAAATCAGTTCACAAAAAGCTGTATTCGGAAAGGTTAATTTAATTTCACCGAAGTAGACAGGAGACACGTATCAATATTAGAATCACCATCTGTTTCCTTTGAGTGATTTACAACTTGTGTTGTTTAGAATTTATCTATTAAGACTAACTAATTTGCATATTGGTAAGGAGAGCCAGTAGTCATCTCATTAAGAGGCATGTTGGGGTGGAGATTTCAATTAAAAATAATATAAGTAACGATCTCGTCAAAACTCCGTGGCAATTTCAAGAGACTTTATAATAACGTTTTTTGTTTGTAGAAAGTGGTTCCAAGATAAATACATTTCCTGAGCTTCGAACCTGCGTTTTAATGGGGTTAAAAATAACGGAATTAAAATAAATGGCAACAGGATATTTTCAATACTGACCAGCATTAAATAGTCTGAAAAATATTTCCTACCTTGACCCACCCCATAATGGTGCCCCAAAAGGTAGTGTAATTGTTCCCCTATCTTTCTTTACGTAATATCTACAGACAGGACGTTCTTAAGAGGTGTAAATATATTAAAAAAAAATTGGGATGACTTAAAATTGTTGGAAATTCATTGATCGTCAAATATAAACCACAACATGCTTTAGAATTTTTTACGTTGACAATCTCTGGCACTCAATCTATGCTAATTAAGCAAAAGCAAGTCTAGGCGAAGGTGATGGTGGTGGTGGAGAAGCATGTAAATGTAGAGGCGGTAGAGGCAAGTGAGGGCCGGTTGAATCAACAATGCATAGGAAACACCATAAATCTTTAACGATTATCATGATTTAGACATGAAAAAACTCAACACGATGGTTCTTAATTAAGAAAATTCCCAAACTCGAACGCATTTTAAGGCTTCGGTTGATGTTACGTACGAGTATGTAGATGTCAAATACACTTAGGAATATTTTTTGTTGTATGCTATGTAAATTGTTATTAAAAATTCGAAGATTTATGTTCAATTATTTTTTAATCTTCGTACAAGTAAGGTAGATGGGTACTTCTATTGAGCTAAAATCGGGTCGGACAAACAATATTGATAATAAATTGGTTTGGGTCGCAGCCACAATGTTTTTTGTTTTGCATCAGTCACGGTAAACAAAAACATTGTGGCCTTGCCCCAATGTTTCATGTTTGCACAAACATTTGGTTCAATGTTTATGGTTATATAGTTGCTGGAGACCTGCCATTAGTACCTACATAAAACATTAAAAAATGATTCAATTTAGGACTTGTATTAGGGTCTTTGAATTTGAACCTAAAAGTTGTAGGAAGATACCTACATTAAAAATTCATATTTCGTCTCAAGTATAATGTATAAACTCACGTTCTTTTCCTCTCACCAATTTCCTTCAACACAACGAATTTCCCTCAGTTGTGTAATATAAAACATTAGTTTAATTAATTTCATAAAAACTTGGTGCCTAAATATTTACGGCTGTCTGTGAGCCGAATATTAGTGTAGGTAATCATTTATTTAATTTTTTTACTGCATCAATTCCAGAAGAAGTTATCGAAACGAGAAAACTAACTGCCCCCTTCGTAAATAATTTAAGAATATTATTGATCATAAGTATCTATTGGACCAGCAACAAACCTGATTAAAACCTTGACACGCGTAATATAAACCCACTTAATTTCAATAGTCGGACCGAATTTCATTATCACGCTGATATAATAAAGTTGTTTTTAGATCCATAAAATAACACCTGCTGATATTTTTCTATTAACGCGGTATTACAACTTACGGCAGCTTTATTCGAAAAGCTCTGTAGACAACATTTTATGTTTCTACTTCCTGTAAATTTAAATAACTTACGCTTGAATAGGTACTAACCTAACTTCAAATGTGCCTAGTCTGTAGCTTACACATATATTCCAAAATAAAGTATTTTCTATATAGGTTTTTTTATTAATTTAGAAGTTCAGTTTTAAAACTTAAAAGTTTCTCACATGCTTGAGTCGTACAACGTATCTACATAGTTTACTTTTCAATGCTCCATACACGGAGAAAAATGAATGTTGCTAATTTATTAAGAATCTTTTTAAATTATTCATATTTCCGTTAAAAACGAGATTGAAGGCCCTCAACGAATGAATCGATAGGTTTTTTTAATACGTGTTCCGATTTACAAGGAATTTACTAAAATTTTATCAGGAAACGGCCTGCAATTATTACGATATCGTAACACGTGTTCATAAAAATCCCAATATTTTCTGATTTCTTCATTATATGTTCAATTCAATTAGTTTATTCCTTTAAAAACATTACAAAATTACATTTTAATTCGTTTTTAAGTACATTTGTAAAATGGTATTTTTTTTTAAAGTTTCTTTATTCTATGAAATTATTAGTTACATGCATTGAGGAATTTTTTGACCACCATGGTAGGCACATGCCCGTGTTACATAATAAGTAAGCGGTGTATCAACTATACCAGTATCAATAGAGCTTGCCTTTTAAAAGCAGCTTCACCGTGCTAAATATGTCGATATCCGAATTGATGCTGTTCAACAGCAAGACATTCACCGGCATGATCATTGGCAAGTTAGTCCTGCAGGCCGGGAGATATTATGTAATGTAAGCTCATGAACAGGGGTTCCGATTTATTAGGAATTTACTAAGAGTTTATCAGAAAACATCCTGCAATTCTGTTTTTAATCAGATTACCAATAATTTGAAGAGATTCCTGATAAATTGGTAATAATCATTTTTCTCCGCGTATTAAAGTATTTTTAAGGTAATTTAAGCACAGCTTGTTTCACTAAGTATTATTTTGACATGAAGTAAAATTCATTCAGTGTTTAAATTCAAAAAAACAACCTTTGAAAGTAACCCTAACCCAATGAACAATTCATTCTCCAAGTTGCAACCACTGGGATTTGTAGAACTCAATCCTCAGAGAGAATCGAAACAGTGAACTTTATTAAAATGTTTAACATTTTCTTGCTCAGTTCCAACAAGCGTTACAAGCAGCATTTAATAAAACTTGCGGTTCGAATAATATGTTTAACCTATTTCAGTTATCTAATCTCACATAAACTCATCTGCATGTTATAAATGTCAATTCGTACTTATGCACATTGCAGTGCAAGTAATTTAGTGATTGTATTATCGTGTATTGGTTTGTAGGAACACATTGTCGGTCTAAGCCGATCATTTGCAGTGTAGTATCAAGGTAGACGAGGTGAGGCAGGTGTAGGGGGATTGCTATTGTATTGTGTATTGATTGTATGTAGGTGTTTTGTTACGACCCACAACAGATGGATTTACTTGTAAGTCGATTATAAAAAAGTGCATTGTAACCAATCATTTTCAAAAACAGCACGTAATATTTGTAATGCAACCACCAAAATAACAACAAAAAAATCTTTACTTTCATTAGTGGAGTAATCGAATTTAAAATAATAAAAATGTTTTGATTTTTTTTTTAATCCCTAATTTTTATTTTTGTTATACTTTGAGGGCCCTTTATAGGATATAGTTATAACAGTTTAAAAAATATATCGTTTGACTAATTATTCCAAATTAATTAAAAATTGGACGAAGAAAAATTAGTATTGCTAGTTTATTAAAAATCTCTTCAAATTATTGGTAACCGGGTTAACAACTGAATTTCAAGCCTTTTCAAGAAAGATTCCTAATAAAATCTGAGTGAACTATAAATATGTTATCACGATGTTGGAATACGTGTGCGAACACCTGTGAGGTTCACAAAGATTCATTTTAAGTTATCGAAGGAAGCAAACACTTTGTGGCTTGACATTATTACACAAATGAAAGAATATCTTAGTTTTAAGCCACTTTATTACATTTATATACGTCGACCGGTTTCGGTTGAACTCAACCTTCATCAGGACAGTACAAATATAAACTAAAATATAATACAGAGGAAGATTATTAAGTAAACAATAAAGAAAGAGAAAGTATATAAATGTGAGGGAGAGAGCATCAAGGCAGCGGAGTAGGTAGTGTGGTCGGGGAGGGGTGGGGATTACCCAGGGAGAAAGGAAACATCTTTAAAATAGGGCTTTTAGTAAGTTCTATCTGTTTGTTTAAAATTGGGTAATTATTTTTATTTTTATTTGCTTTTGAGATTTCCAATGATTCTAAATTATTGAGACGTATTCCTATTTTATTTTTATGTAGTATTTGAACTCCTGTCGTTCTATTAAATGTATGATTAGTATTAATTAGGTGTTCGGCAAATTCTGAAAAACCGGTATTAGTTAAACACCTGACATGTTCTTTTACTCGAATATTTACATTACGCGCGGTTTTACCAATATATATTGCCGGGCAATCGTTGCAATTAAGTTTGTAGATCCCAGAGTGGCTAAACGTATCTTCTTTATCTTTACAATTATTTAAAAATTTGGCTAAGTTATTATTAGTATAGAAGGCCGGCCTAATTTCTGATGGAAGTTTAGATGTGCAAAGGGAAGAGAATTTACTTATGAACAAAATTCTACGCCATTGAGTAGTTAAATTATTATTATTAATAGTTGGTAGAGCATTATATAGAAATTTATTTGTTGCGATTCGGCGAAGTTTTTTTGAAAGGATTTTATCAATAAGATCAGAGTGATAACCGTTGTTATTAGCTATTTGTTTTATTGTAAGGAGTTCGTTAGAAAAATTATTATTAGATAATGGGATGGTGACTAGCCGGTGGATCATACTGTGAAAGGAGGAATGTTTATGTGAGATAGGGTGATTGGAGGTATTATGGATTACGGTGTCAGTAAATGTAGGTTTTCTAAAAATGTTGAAGTTAATTCTATTTTTAACGATAGACAAAGAAAGATCTAGAAAGTTTAAGCTGGAATTTATGCCCATCTCTAATGTGAACTGGATTTGTGAGTGGAAGGAATTAAGGAGTGTCAGGAAAGTATTTAACTGGCGCTCTGTGCCCGTCCAAATACAAAAAATGTCATCCACATAACGTTTCCACAAGAGAATATTTTTTAATAATGGGGATTTACATGCAAATATTTTATTTTCTATATTATCCATAAAGATATCAGCTAGTACAGGGCTAGTAGGAGCGCCCATTGGTAGACCAGATCGTTGCTGGAAAACAGTATCATTAAATTAAAAATAATTTTGGTTTAAACACAGGTTAAAAAGGCGAGTAAGATCGTTAGAGAAGTCATAAGGTAAATTGGAACTATTTAGTAAGTTAGCTATTAAAGATTTACATTCTATTATAGGTATATTAGGGAACAAATTGACAACATCAAAAGAAATAAGTTTAGAATTAGCTGGGAGTACTAGATCCTTCAAATCGTTCACTAATTCCATAGAGTTCTTAATTGTGTATTTGGGGAAAAACACATTGGCATTATTGAATACATTGGTAACAAATGAGGCTAATTTAAAAGTAGAGGAATTACAGTAAGAAACAACGGGTCTAATGGGGCTATTGTGTTTATGAATTTTTAGGAATCCATATAGTCTGGGTATTTTATAATTACCCAATTTTAAACAAACAGATAGAACTTACTAAAAGCCCTATTTTAAAGATGTTTCCTTTCTCCCTGGGTAATCCCCACCCCTCCCCGACCACACTACCTACACCGCTGCCCTGATGCTCTCTCCCTCACATTTATATACTTTCTCTTTCTTTATTGTTTACTTAATAATCTTCCTCTGTATTATATTTTATTTTATATTTGTACTGTCCTGATGAAGGTTGAGTTCAACCGAAACCGGTCGACGTATATAAATGTAATAAAGTGGCTTAAAACTAAGATATTCTTTCATTTGTGTATTCATTTTAAGATTTCGTTCTAAATCTTGCTTTTATAGAAATTGTGTTTTCCGAGATCGCTATGTAAAATATGATTTTTAGTAGGTTTTCATGCATCCAACATCAGAAAAAGGCTTTTACTGATATTTTAACACATTTTCTTATGAAATCCTCATACACTAACTTTAGCTTCTGGAATACGCCATGGAACGATACGGTTAAAATTACCCACTAGACACCCACTTAACTCGTGCTAACTCCCTTAGGAAGTGAGCTTTCCCTAAATTATGGCCAGCTTTCTTCAGATTGAGGGTCTCGTGTACAGAAAGCTCTCTTGTGGACCTTTTCCTCCCCTAAACCTCGGCAGCCCGCGATAATCGAACTGCTCTTGGTGCTACGTTGAAGGAAATTGGATACGAGGGTAGTTTTCTCCCAGAATTACGAAGGAGCACTTTGTTTCAATTGAGCCATTTTTCTTGAGACTATTTAAGGAAAGTTTTTGATTATAAAATAGGTTAAAACACAACACCGCAATACTATTATTCACAAAAAAAATCTAGTAATATAGGTGGAGTTTAATTTTTTTCACTATATCTATAATTTTAACTGACAGAAAATAGAAAATATTTGTGTTGACTTGGAAATTTGTGGCAGCATCATTTGGAATCCAACTAACTAAACGTCACGCCAGCGCCATTTCTCCAAAGGGATGGGCAGTAAGGACGGACCGCCAAATAACTTGGTCTTGACACACTCTTTTTACTACATTAACATTAGTAATTTATCATCATACTCATACCCTTCTGTTGTTCTGACTTGACATGACCCGACTCAAGTATCTGGTTTCACTTGATTGTGCTATGTCTTCCTCGAGCTACCAGGACTTCTTTTACCATTCACGGATTTGGAAAAAAGGCCATTAATATTACAGAGACAAACATAATATACGGCGCCCTTAAGGTGATTTGCGCATTTGAGGTGATTTTCTCACAAAACAGCGCTATACAAATAATCTAATCATTTTTTATTATTACTATAACTATTGGAAGCATAAAATTTAAGCTCAATATCGTTATTTCATTTCTAAAAATTTAGGAGCAAACAATTTATGCCGTCCACTTTCGTTGTGAGGAGGTGGCATATTGAATTCACACAGGGCTTGCAGAGGTCCACGACCAATTGGTATAAGCACTCAAAGGGCTTGCCTTATCAATGCGATGTATGCTAGATCATTTGAGGTTAGGTAGGACATGGTTTACAAACTTTATACGACATGGCGTCCTACGACAAATTAGCAAACAAAACTGTTGGGTGTTTTTTGCGGTGCACCAGATAAATCGCCGTTTCGCCAAAACACAAAACATCAATCACGGGCTGTGAAGCTAATGATTGTACAGCATACCGCCGGTGTGTAGTTACCGTCTACGAAGATGAATCTCAGGGGCCGCGCGAAGAGTAAATGGTTGCATACTTGAACTCAAATGGAGAAGACGAGATGGTATGAAGGTATGCGGCTGCGTGTGAAGTGACGCTGCGTGCTGTGCGCCACACTTATTGTATTGCCTGGTCGAAGGTAGACTGGAAAAAAAGTGCAATGAGATAAAAAATGCACAATGTAATACAATGTATTGCGATCCCGCTGATACAATTAGGTTGGTTAAAAAATGGTATAAAGTAAAAAGTTAACGTCGTTATTCGACGCGTGCTTTTATATGAGAATTGTAATATAAGACTACAACACGTGCATTTGTTAACAATCCACGTACCGCATGATTAGCCGCATTCAATTTGGGAGGCGGGTATGGATACCGCTGCCCCGGGAACCATTTGTTGGATAACCAACACCTCTGCTATAGACCCTCCCCACAAATTGTTCGTTACGTTTGGTGACTTAGCAAGGGTGGCCGAGCTCATGGGGTGAGGTTTGTCCAGGTGCTGACCAACTTCGTGACAGGTGACCCAGATTACCGCCCCTCATATATTTTTCCTTCCTATCCTTCATTTCCTTAAAAAAACCCTCCACACAGCATCCCCAAAGATGAAATAGACCCTGAGGGAATTTATTGTGGTGGTGTGATGTGAATTAAAGGTGTGGTGTAAATGTAAAAAACATATATAGATATATCAAAACTGCAACTTTGGAATATTTCAATATGGACTTTTTATTATTATCCTCCGCTGATTGTTGTAGCCAACTGAATTTAATATTATAATTTTTTTAAATTTAAATATACTTACCGTCTTACTGATTAGATTCTTAAACGCCAGTTGAACGATGGTGTGATAAAGCCGGCCTTGAGCCTGGTTTAAGACCATTTTAATCAAACGAACGCCTTGGTAATAAGCCAGAGGGGAAGATACTCTTAGTATCGCCCTGGTGTAAGACCACCATTCAGAATTTAAAGTTGCTTGAAATAGCTTAAGCCGTGTTTGGTGACTAGATATGAATATCTAGGTACTCCTCCACCTTTCACTTATTTTTATTTATCTGTTTATTTCTCTTTACATGGTTCGTTTATTTTCTTAGACAAGGCACAGCTATGCAGCTTCTATATTATTTTGAAGAGGTATAGTCAATATCACCCCCTTTCGCTTCGCATCTCCTTCCCCTCCCCAATAAATTCAACCTTCCAATATGCCGTATTTGGTTATGCCATAGTTTCACTGGTACAGTTGAGAGCAGTAAGTAAAAAAAAGATTGTTGAAAAAATTACCGCCTGGCAAAAAGTCCACCTTCATTATTTTATGCACGTAATTTAATTCATCGAGCTACCTAGGCTGTTCATAAATATTAATTTTACTTTCTCTTTTTTTATAAATATACTTCTAAATTAAACTTTTCATTAAAACAAAACTGTTAAGATAATTTATTTGTTTTTGACTGCAAGTATATATATACAAGTCGACCGCTTATTATAATACCTACGTCCCTACCCAAGCAGCAAACGGTCAGAAAACAAAATCGCGCTAGCTTTAGGTCTATTTACGCGACTTTAAGCCTATAAGCAATAAATTTCCTTATTCGTAATTCTTGTATGCGAAGCGGAAACGTTTGCACAAGAAAAAAGTGATTTACAATCCTCCTCGCGATAACAATAATCTAAATTATGTACATTTGTATTTTATGAATAAAATTATTTTTTAAAACGCCCCAGAGGCTATTCTATAATAAATTCGAAAGGCGACGCTCCCAAGAATAAATATGGTTTCCGAAATGTAAAGGAAAGCAGAGATGGATGCCAGGAAAAATAATAAAATCCAAAATAGACAGCCAGTTGTATTAAAAAGAGGAAAAGGAATTCGTTGGAGACGGGTAACAAATAGCTTGGACGGTGGCCATTTTAAACAAAACTGTCACACCTAATGTTCCGAAGCAGGGAGGCACCGCTCTCTTAACTTACTGAATAAACTTTAAACGTTTGTATGATAAAAACCCTACGTATATGTCTATTTAATTCAAACAATTTTTACAGTAAAAATATATAAAATATGTAGGTGTTTTGTTTTTGTTTTTAAAAGAGAGACAAACATTCCCGGGTTACGAATAACCTGACAATATTTGAATAACTTCTGCTACCACCACAGTAAGCGTAAAATGTTTTTTGTTTCGTGGTACAAGACTAAATTAACCAAGGAAAACACAAATGCGATGTCAACTCAGCTACTTACCGGTTAAAAAAACATCAAATGAGTTAATTTTTCGTCCATGTAGATTAGGGTGTCCCAGGACATAAGAAAGAATTTTTTTTCATGAATTTAAATATGCATACCCTCTTATTTTATACCATTTGATCCCAATAACTCATATAATAAATATTATTTTGATTAAACACCGGCAACCCGTGCCGACTTGATGCCAAACATATGGTACAGAGTTAATATGGAAGGATTTTCAACTTTCATTTTTGTCGGATAAATAAAATTTAAAAATGCACAAATGTTCAATTATGTAGTATTTTATATTTAAAAATGGTTTATTGATTAATTTTTTTCTTCATAGTTTGTTTTTTACAGTCAGGATAAATCTTCCGGTGTTCCTGAACGCATCGTAACAAAAATTATTTTTGTTCCTCTTTGACCGTGAGATTAAGCCATGAAAATCTTGCATTAACTTAACAGTTCTTTCAGCTGTATCATTCACTACCCTCAGCGGCGACACCTTCTTTCTGACTTCTTGATACGAAGCATTATTTGACCACATCGTAGGGAATTCGTTAAGAAAACTGGCATCTGTGTTCAGACGATCAAACAAATACTTGCTCTTAACTGAAATGAAGTCGTAAATATTTTTCTCTGAAACAAAAGTCACTAAATTATGATATGAACAAAAACCTCAATACAAAACTTAATTTAAACTACTTTATAAACTTACCATACAATTTACCATCAAGATCTTCCTTCGATGGGATGTAAAGTTTGTCATGGGTTGATAAATTATTTTTTTTGATATTTCGAGCATTTTTATTTTAGTTGTTTGATCCACAGCGTCGTCAAACAGCGATAAAATAGATCCTTCATCGGTCAAATACCATAACTGCTTACTGAACAGAAATAAAGCTGCCATTGAGATGTTTTCATCAATTTTTTCTTAAGCCTTCATCGATTTCAAAAAGCACAAGTCCTGGTAAGGTGTTTTAACTGCTATAATACATTGTAACCATGGCTTGACATAGGATGTTACTATGAACAGGCAAACGTCTAAAAGTGCCGCCTTATCCTTACCGGTAATTTTAAATTGCGCACAAATTAATGATATTTTCAAGGAATAAAGCGCCTTTGCCATCCATCGAGCACCTGGAGGCCGAATCTTAAATTTTCTCGCTGTATCTCCTCCTAAAACTATCACACAGAGCTCTAAAAACTCTCAATAGACATCTAAAAGTATTTTTGTTGTCAGTGCAGTACGGTAAAAGTCAAGAAAATCATTGATTTCGGAAGCGGTTAGGTGCAATGTGAGATTTTCTCTGTAGCACTGAATTTTATCGGGATCAACATTTTTACAGTTATCTCGAGACTTTTTGAAGAGTGGTATGTCAGGGCTTGTAGTCACTTGACTGATTTTTACTTCAAACATTATTTAAAAAACCAACTATGGCTATATTTGGTATATATCATAGACATATGAATATTAGTAGACCTGCCCTAAGTGATTAAAAGCGTATTATCCCCACTCCCCATACCGGTTCCATTGGAGCCGGCTGTGCTCGCGTATGGCCTCAAGTGAAATTTGAAAACGTGACGTCATCATTCTTGTGCGAACTATGGTCGAGGCATCATCGGTTCATTTTACGAAATAACACGGCAGAATGTTGACTTGTGCTATGAAAACTTGTAAAAATAGATGTGAAAAAGAGAATAAACCCAATTGTCGTATTACATTCCATATATAAGCATTATTTTAAGCATATTCACATCGTATAATATGAATCAGTTGTTGCTATCACATCGAGAAACGTTTGGACGCGAAACAAAAAGCTGGTTGGTTGCTGGGAAGTAAATTATGAACATTTATAAAAGTGTCTTAACTAAATACTTAAACGAAATATTCGACTCTGAAAAGGGAACCGAATTTTTTTGCCGAATTTGGACTTCGCAAATTTGTTCATAACGTGGCGAGTAATTTGCGCTCCCATGTAAAAATGTCTATTCATTCAAAAGCAGATTTTACTTTTAAGAAGTAAATGGTGATATTATAATGCGAGATGCCTATTTACTGTCAGATTGATTTATTGACGAATCACAGTCAGCTTCACTCCCTTCGTTCTTCAACAGTTGATTTTACCCCTCGCCATTATCTTCTCGTCTATTAATTCCTATGTCTGTGGTATATATTGACAGTTAAATTCACTTTCCGGATATTGTAGAACAAAACTTCAAGAACTTGTCCATTATATGGCAGTTTAGAACCCAATATTTGGTGTTTTACGACTCCTATTAAAAATATACTCCTTTTAGAAGTGCGTAAATCTAACAACATCTTGCCTGAACGAGTGATTTTCGTTTACTAACAAAATAGCAAGTTACTACAAGCTCATCAACACGTTTGCTCGCTGGCGTCTTAATGTACAAGTACTGACATCTTTCGATGCAAGTCGGCATGGGTTGCAGTTGTCCAAAGTAAACGAAGTGTTTTGTCATTATTAAAACAAAATTAGAGGGTATGCGTTCAAAAATAACAACTTTAATTTTTTTGTGACACCCTAATGTAGATACTAGTTTACAAATGGTTTCCATTTAATTGTATGATATGGGAGCCCAAATAAGTGCTGCCTGTGAGCTGGTACAAGTAATATTAGCAATGATTATTAATTATTTATGATTTTCATTCTTTGTTTTTTTTTTAAATAATCTCACGATATATTTTCACGTTACGATTAGACGTGTAAAATTCAGATGCTCGTAATTTTTTGAAGATGAGGATTGATTGAAAATCATGGCAAGGTATTATCAACTCTATTTTCATTATATCAACTCAAAAATTTGTGTTAAAAATTTTAGGAAAACATAATGCTTAACTTCAATGTAGGCTTTATATTTTTAGCAAGCTAAGTAAGATCGAAAAAAAATTCAGGTTCTTTTCGTTATTTGGATTTTTAAAATCGTCTCTGTGACTTCAAACATTAACTTATGTTTTATTTGTGACATCAATAATTATCATAAAATTTGAGATCAAAGACAAAATTGTAGATGGGGACGAGAGTATATTTAGAAATTTCCAAATTACTAGTACGAAAAGAGAAGAGGTTTATAAGTATCTAGGATAACCACAATCAAATAGATTAGACCACACTAGTATTAAAAATGATATTTGGATTAAATTTCAAACTAGGATCAGGAAAATTATAAAATGCAATCTATCTGCTAAAAATTTAGTAAAAGCAATAAATACTTGGGCAATACCTTTATTAACGTACTCATTTGGCATAATTAAATGGTCCAATACAGATTTAGATAACTTAAAACGATTAATTAGAACTACGCTAACAAAGTTTAATTGCCATCATCCAAATTCAGCTATAAAACGAATTAATTTAACTAGAAATTTAGGAGGTAGAGGTATAGTCAAAATAACTTCTTTGAAACTTAATCAGGTAGAAATGCTAAGAAATTTTTTCCATAGGAAAGCTCATAGCTCAGAAATGCACAAAATAATTTGCAAAGCAGGTAGAAAAATTACACCTTTAAATTTATGCAACGAGAATGCCAACATTTTCATAAATCCCAACCAGGAATTATTAGATTCCTGGTCAAATAAAATTTTACACCCAAAACACTTCAATTATCTCAACCAAACGTATGTTGACAAATTTTCGTCAAACAAATGGTTGAGTATTGGAGAGTTGAGTGCAGAAATAGAAGGATTTATGTTTGCCATTCAGGATAGAGTTATTAATACTAAAAATTATAGGAAGCATATAACCAAAGATACAAATCAAATTGATGATTTATGTAGAAAATTTTTGGCTTTTCCGGAAACTATAGAACATATTATATCGGGATGTTCTATATTAGCACCGTCCGAGTATACATATAGGCACAGTCGATTTAATATAATACCATATTATTAATACGATTTTTAGAAAACGAATTTTATAAAATATATTATGATAAAACTATACTAACCGACCGAACGATTAGTCATAATAGACCCGATATAGTTTTACATAACAAAATTAAAAAAATAACTTATATCATTGATGTCGCTATTCCAAATTCCTGTAATATAAAAAAATCTGTTAATGTAAAAATAATAAAATACACAGGTTTAGAAAATGAGATAAAAAGAATTTGGCATTCTCAGACTATAAACATATTACCATTCGTTATTTCGACTACTGGCATTATACCTAGCTCTCTTATTCAAAATTTAGGCGTATTAGATCTATCAAAAATATTATCTATAAAAATCCGAAAATCAGTCATTTTAAATACATGTAGGATAACGAAAGATTTAAAAAATATTTATGTTGAAGGATCAGTAGGATTTAAAGGCCCTGTTAGGAGTTCTACCGAGCCGAACCTCTGATATGAAAATATCTGGAGTCGGTGAATTATTTTCCCATTTGATCTCTGGTGAGTCGACGTGTTGTTCTTGTATTTATTATGCTTATATAATGCACTATTGCATAATGTGGATTGACTAGATGATCATTTGTGAAAAAGTGTGTTGAAAGGTTAACTTTTTCCTGTAGGGAAGATTTAACCCGGATATAAAGTCGATTAAAATAGAACAATACCTTTTGGATTATTTTTACAGCGCCATTTTTGTGCCCGACGTTACTCGGGCACAAGTATTTCGAAATCAAATTGGCGAAGACAGTTTATTTCACTTATCGTGAACATCAAGTGTGCAAAATTTCATCAAGAAGTATCACAATTCTGCTTAAAGGTGTTAGAAAAGAGGATGGGAGGGGTAGTTTTTAAAAATATCATGTAGACAGTCACCTTCCTCTTGTTTTGAAGGCTGAGTATGCAAAATTTCATAAATATCGGAATAAAACATTTTTTTAAAAACAAAGCCACACCGCCCGCCCGCCCACAGACAAATAATAAATAACAAGTTGGATTTGTCCTTGAAAGTTCTTTCCAAAGTTTGTTAATCCGACTCTGCGTCCATATATTTTTCTTCACGGTAGTCGCCGCGTAGTAGGAAACATAACAAAAATGTTAATAAAATGACGTCCCTAATTGATATATAGATTCTACACGACATAACATCTGAAAAAACGTGTGGACTTATTTTTTTAATTTAACCCAAATAAATAATTTACGCATATTTCAAGAATATTTCTTCGACCGCCATTCTTGCTCAGCCGACCAATCATCGGAGCTGAGTTCTGGTGGTGATATATTTTTCGCCACTGCCTAATTAATCATTGTAAATAATGCAATATTTCACTTGTGCACGGAATACCCGGCAACAGCTGTTATATCTATTTATCTCAGCGACTGATGAGCTTGGCAAAGAGAACTGCTTGACGTCTGCATAGGAGAGAGCGGGAAACTTAACACTTCAGCGGTAAAAGGAGTACATTTTACCCCAATGATGTATATTCTTCTTGCCGTGGTCAATTAAGGGATTTCTCTAATATTTTCAAATTCCAATCTAAACTAACAAGAAACACACAATTGTAGTCTTTTTCTATGGTATAGTGATATCATTAATAACAATACTTTAAATTAGCCTAACCGTGGCCGTGAGAATTGCAAGCTTCGGCCCCTCATTTGCCAATAGTTTTGTAATACACCGCATGATTAAAACTAAATAGTAAAAAAAAGCCAATTTATTGAGAATCCCTTCAAATATTCGTAATCCGATTAAAAACGGGATTGCAGGCCGTTGACTAATGATAGGATAGGTTTTCTCTTATGGTTTTAGTAGAAAAGTGATGTTCTATTACGATATGGTAACACGTGTTCATTAAAATTATTATATTTTCACATTCTTCATTATATATTTTCAGGGAATATATTATGAATGTACAAAAAGTTCAACAGGTAACGGCCTGCAATCCCGTTTTTAACTGGATTACGAATAATTTGAAGAGATTCTGAATAATACTCATTTTTTCCATGTACCTATAAATTATTGTACAGTCGTAACAAAACTCTATAAATACACGCGAAAACGAATGTTGCCATAGGAATGTATGATTTCTTTGCATTTACACGAGACCATATTACTGCATAAGTCCATCACTTAAAGGATCTAGAAATAAATTAGAACTTTTTCCACAAAAAACCTTTAATACATGGAATTTGTCAGATTCATAAAAAAAATCTCAAAGTCTATTGCGAACTTGTATATGAAACATAAAACCATAGTTAAACTGTGTTCAGTTTCATTAATATGTGCCTTTTGTGAAATTTGTTGCAGGGTGTTCAATTAGTAACTTAATAACTAACCATTACGCCGTTTCCCAAAAATTCGGTCTTGCCAAACACTCCTTGCCTCATTCGCATTCAAACATCGTATCATACATACTCTTCTGTTATTCCGATTCCTGAAATTGCTTAAATCATGAATCTGGTCCGCTTGATCGTGTCAAGACTTTCTTTGTCGTCCCCAACTTCTTCTACCATTTACATTCGTGTCACATATTTTTTATTAGTAAAGTTTTATAGTTAACTTCAATAAAGAAACACTCCGGGTCAACACCGGTACAATTTACATGATGATTTTGAACTTTTCAATTTTTACCCAGTTTTAGGGAACGGTTCGGTCCCCATCTAGTTTTGCAAAGAATATTCCATTATTCCTCTGATCAAAATATAAGAAATAATTGTTGAATAAGGCATAATAACAAACATTGACAGAAACCTATGTTGAGGTAGCTCCTGCATAGTGTTCTGCCTTATCAATAGAGAAAAATTGCTTTATTAGTAAACAAAAAAATACTGCCTTATCATGCAATCAATGAAGTCTAAGTAAAAAGATAGGAGGTTCAACCGACCTTCATACCTAATTGCAATATAGAGTGCAGTAGTAGTTACCTAATAATATCGTATTTTTTAACAGTTATTCATTTATTACCTAAAAAGATACCTACCTACGTTTTAAAAAAATTTTAAACTCCCATTTGTGAATTTTTTAGAGAATTTATTACCCCAGTTTAGAATATGTAGTTAGTTGAGGGTTATTTCTTCTGGAGACTGACGACAGCCGACATCACACATTCCCAAAAACGCTATGGCGGTCATCGCATGCTGTACCCTTAGCTACTATTTCTGTCCCTTTCCTACAACACAAATACTAAAGCAACAAAATACGCCTGAGCAAAATAAATGAAAGAGACATAGAAACAAATACCCAGTTCAGGCGGCTTTTTCTATTCTTCTTTGATTTCCTTAATTAAATTAATTATAATAAACCTAAGCTATTATTGGTCGTCCACTAACTCATGTATAATGATATTTCTCTTTTTGTCACTAGCGTATTTTTAGAGATAAAGAGGGGCATTCATTGGTTTTAAAGTCCCCCGTCTAAAAATAGAGGTGATACGTGATAAACTAAAGTCACAAATAGAAAAATGCGACCAATTATAATTATACACTCTTGTACCTGCTTTTTAATGGGAATGGTTTGGAAGTATGATTTTTGGTTTAATTCTTTTGGGTTCTGATTCAATCACGAATGAAAATTTTAGATTTGATAAAGTGAAAAGTACCAGAGTGTACAAAACTAAAACAAATTCATTACTACTGTTTTGTACTGTCTCGATTACTTGTGGTTTGTATCATGTTCTTTTGAAGTACTGACTTTTTGTTGGAATATTTGAAGCAAGCCTTTTCTACTAATTGATTATCTTTCGTCATATCACTAATATGAGATAGTCATAGATAGATAAGCTGACAATCTCTTTGTCGAGAGGTAAGGCTCTCGACTAGCAATCAGGAGGTCTCGGCGTGATCAAGTAAATTGGATTTGGTTAATTTATGTAATTTCGCAAATTAGTTGTTTAAAATAATATTACGAATATCTGAGGAAGGTTTCAAACTGGAAGATACTCTCATTGTACCAGACAGTTATAAAGTCTGTACAGGTACTGTATACGGCAGGATGTACTCTCGTTATCGCCCTGGTGTAAGAACACCATTCAGAACTGAAATAGCTTTAGCCATGTTAGATAACCAGATCCGAATAGCAAGGTATTTTCCCACATTTTTCTCCCTAATCTCCTTCCCCTTTCGTTTACCTTCCGTCTCGCAACATACCTACCCCGATTAGGGATGCCATAATATCACAGCTTCCAGATGACTGGGAGCAGTTGAGACTCTTGTACGGTATTCACAAAAAAAATTAATAATATGCCCATCACAAAAAACTGCATTCTATAAGATTTACCAAATTTATAAAGTTTTTTTTTGCATCATGCGAATGAATATTAGAATCTAATTTGCTCCCGGTAGTAACATGATTAATAAACAAATATATACAAACTTTGTGCAAAATTTTACATTCCGTTGTAGATATATTTAGAGTTATTTCATTTTGCTAGCTGATTTAGCTGATAAAAAATCAATATTTAATGAAACATCGCTATCCTTCCAGAAATATTTCAACTATTAGCAGCGCGTTAGACCCAGCAGATTGAAGTAATCTAGACACAGACTGATCAATCAAAACAGGCTTGGCTCGTCGCGCGTTTTAATTAAATAACCTGGAAACGACCCGGGGACCACGTTTATCACAAAAGACATTAATTAAATCATCATGCCAGAGCGCTTTCAGATGCATGAAACGAAAACTGCACATTTTAACGGATTTTTCACCAGATTTTCGGTGGATGGGTTGGGAATGGAAATTTATTTGTCGTGCAAACTTTAGGTCGGGATTTGAGGGGTCAAAAATGGTTCAACTTGAGTAATAGTAATCCACAACATTTTTGATAATATCCTGGTTTAAGCACACTAAAAAAATTCAACCTTGTAAAGTTTTTATTTAACTACGAGTATAACACACCTATTTTTAAATGTCTTTCAAAACTTATGAAAATAATAATAAAGTTTTAGTTTGACCGAGTTTTGAGCCTTCCTACCTAAGTCCACAGCTCTATCAATCTCGCCAAATTCCGATCGGGTAGAGTTTTCAGAGAAATACGTTATTGTCCGAATGAGTACATGATTGCCACATAAAATGCATTGTCGTCGACTACGAGTCTATTTGCCGAGTATCAGCTCGATCGGATGTCAGGAAATGAGTTAATTTCCGATCCCAAGATTTGCATGCAAACAGATGCATTTAAATAGGTAGATATATCAATAGGTACTTGTTACAAAATGACTTGTACAATGAAGCCAACTTCTAAATATTTTATATATAGTGGTAGATACTTTCAGTATCGCTTTGGTCAAAGACCACCAGTCAGAATTGAAATGTCTTTACCCGTGTTTAGTGACCAGATCTGAATACCCAGATATTTCATTACATTTCCCTTTTCCATCTTCTTCCCCTTCCCACCACCTTCAGCGTCACAACATAGACCCACTAGGAATGTCATAGTATCATTGGCTCCACACAATTGGGGCAGTTGAGACTTGTACAAACAAAACAAAAAATGTCACGAAATTATACAATTTTCTATATCAAAGAAAAAACCAAAAATCCGTGAGTCAACCCCATTCCTTTAAAAAACAAATTACGAAATGGATCCTTACACACGGAATACATTACAACTACAATACCCATTCATTCTACACTCTATCAATTTAATCACCTTTCAGACAAAACATAATAAATCCTTATTCCCTAACTTAGCGGTAAAGTATGCACATAATTAATTAGTGTGATCTGTAAACTAATAATTTCTCAAATTTTTCATCTTATTATAATTCTCTAACTTCTCCATCCTCTTCTTGCAACCCAAACTAGCTATACATCATTTTTATTTTTTTTATATTATAGTAATGTATAGATCTTATGTCCGCAAACTGTAAAATTCACCCGCCATAACACAGGGTCATCCCTAGCATGGAGGGTGAAATATCACAAAAAACCACATGTACTCTCTAAATCATGTATCAATAAAATAAAATAAATAAAGAAAATAAGGAAGACGACAGATCACGATTTTAGAATTCTTAATTTTAAAAAGTGTACTTTATTGGTACCTAAGCACATACGAGTACCTACCCAAAATATATGTTGCAAAATCAGAAAATTTTATAAAACACGGATTGTTTTCACGGACGCCCCCTCCGTGGACATATTAGATAAAAGGCAGATACTTACATATTTAATTTAACCTAAATACTTTTTCTTAATGGTTAACTTCAGTCAATAAAATTGTATATTCTGTAAATGACACATTATAAGTCTTTCAACTAGTATCTCCGAATAAAAGTACGGCAAGCTTTACAAAACACATGTTAAAAGACACAAATCTCTCGAGCTTAAATTTAAAAGCAATCTTGACAAGATTTCTCTAAAAATATATTTGAAGGCGACGACAAAAGCACCCCAAAAGTTGTGAATTTTATGAAGCTTTACCAACTGCTTTAACAATCTCTTCATTGCCGCCAGCACCCCCGAAAGGGGTTGACAACCATTCCAAATACTACTAATAGTACTACTTGGTTGTGGATCTTTTTGTCTGTTTAACTCTAGTTAAACGAACTCTGATTCGATTTGATTCATGCATGCGGTTAAGTACCTACCTATAAATTGATACATTAGAACGTTTTTTGTTCCAAATTTCCTTTTTACATAATATTTCAGCTTCATAGATCCAACAATAAATATAATAGTCCGTGATTTTTCACGGGTTGTGCTAGCTATTCCTAAAATATCTGCTAGTAAGCATAACTCTATTTCTGATAATGCTATTTTAAAATAATAAACTTTTTAACATTTTATAAGTAGGCAACCACTATATTTATGTTAACTATACACTTTTTGTGATAACTCAAGTATTTATTTTAATGTTGTTTGTTTCAGTTTATATTCTAAAGAAAAATATATTTTTTATTCTCTTACAGACTTGCTTTGTAGTTACCGACAAATCGGTAAACGTTTCTTATTCCTTAAAAACGGCGTTTTCATAAAATTGCTGACAAAGATTTCCAAAAGTTCTTCAGACATATATATGTATATTTACGTACATTAATTTAATTACTATGTTCTTACCTGTAAGTATTTATCTATTTTTATTTTCACTAATTTATTGTTAATAATTATTCATACTATCCATCCCTCTTGACATTTTCGGTATGTTCACCCGATGATTATGGCAGTTATTTTGTAATACTTATTTATTCAGAAGAATGTTATTTTTGGCAAACTTTAAAAAAGTACTGCCCAGCTGAAATTTATTTTTGTAATAACTTTATAGGTTTATATTTTCAATATTATATATAGCTGCACATCTCGATACAGGAATTCCTTGGAGTGAGATGAGCGGCTTATTATTTTATTGTAATATACCTACTACCTTTGAATAAATAAATATGATTGATGCTTGTCTGCAGAAAATTATAATTATTACAGCAACAAGTCTATGTTGATTTTGTCGAGTCTTCCTTTCGATCATTTGAATGACCTTTATATTAATTTTTATAATGATTAAAATAAGACATATTAATCTCAGTTTTGATATTGGATAAGAATTTACTATCAGTATTTTTTAGCGCCCTTATACGTTTTACAATATACGAGTATAATTTTTTATAATAGTATTTTATACAGGAGTAGACAAAACCAGTACTTACTTAAACTAGTATAAAAATTGTACGCATTCGTGTACATATCAGTAAAATGGAAGTGAAAAACAATGCGATCAGTTCATTTTCTTATATTGTGAGAATTCTCTGAAATAGCAAAGTTGGGTATTGGTATCAAAACATATACGGTATTATTACATTGACCGCAAAACGAGTACGAAATTGTACGGCCGCAATAATAGTTTCCCGCAATGAAAAAAGTATTTTCCTCGAAAAAGCGTATTCCCTTTTGGGATGTAGGCGATATAAAAAGGTACGCTATCCCTATTTTATCGCTGGTAGCAATAATGGCTTGCTCGTAACATAACTTTCAGAGCTAAAGCAAGCGGGTTCTTGGGCGCAAGAGAGGGACGGCGCTATATGAAAATCCGTGAGAGGAAATGGGAGTACCGATTTCACCGCCGGGAAATAAAGGAGGTAACAATATTTGCTTTGATTGTTAAATAAAACCTGAGTGAATCTGGATCTTGGAAAAGCCGGCTTTTCCGAAAAGATGCAAGGCACTTTATCAAAAGATGTTACTCTTCTCTTCTCAAATAATTTCTTTAAATGTTTTTTTAATGCATTTTGTTAAAGTATCTCCATTTTGATGGTAATTTTAATGGGAATCAGGTTGTGGTATAAAAGATAAGTGTTATGGGACTCCTTAAGTGGTAGAGTATTGTTCATATTGGGGAGTTTATGGACTTAAAGGAGTTTTATAAAGATGTTTGACAAATCATAAATGTCTGTTATAAAGATCGATTAACTGTTAAGGTTCAGATAACAATTTATAGATATGATGAACGTGTAAAATACTTTATTAAATAATCATGATTAAGTGATATTTTTGAGATCTGATGTGTTCAGATAACTCATTCGTTTTACTCAGTTATTTTCCACAGCAAAATGGTGTTTCAGCAGCCCAATTTAAATGACTTTAAATGATCAGGCACACATACTGCTAGGCAATTACCGTCCATTGCAAAACGCACTAACACTACTTTACAACTACTGCTAAGTGTGTTATAGTCGAAGTATACTATCTGGGGCCCGTACGGAGCATTTTTTTCTACCGGTATGTCAATGGAAGATCCTCCGAGGAACTAACACTATTGATCCCTTCGGTACCGGTGCACAGTCGGACACATCACACATAGCATTTAACGATTTTTTTTAAAGATTTAACAAATCGCACATTGTTTTGCGCCTCCATGGAACTAACCCTTATGTATATCCATTACATTTAATTCTAGGTATGACAAACTATAGCTCAGTAGAAATTCGTCGATGTTTTGGGTTATTGAGAAGCGCATGGATCCCCGTCATTTGCACAAGAATCTCTTACTCGGGGATGTCAATATGTACGAGACGATATACAAAAGTAAATATTGCGAGTAGTGTCCTCTCTGCCTGTCCTTGCAGAAACGGCGGGACATTTGGGTATTTACTTTAATGGTTGACTTTTAGGTATTTCCATTTGATACCCATACGACGTAACAAAAAAACCGTTGAATAATAAGAACATTTCCAAAAATCTGTATAATATACAAACTCAGAGTGGGAATATGACACCCCACAAATGAAAAGCGTTAAAAACTGATGAGATTAGTTTTTAAACACTAATCGTTTATAGGAATTCTACTAGATACCCGCTGGTTTGTTATAATTTATTTTTCATTTATTTAATAAGTACGAGTATGCTTAAACGAAAATTTACAATCGGATAAAGGAAACAAAATGTCGATTAATAACTATTTTCAATAATATGTGTAATACTCTTTTTAAAGTTCTTTCAGTGTAATTCAAAATATATGCTACTTCTGCTTATTGGTTACCTAAGTTGTATATGCGTGGTTTATGGAAGTTTATAAAGGAATTGGTATTGATATTATTGTTGCAGTGAAATATATGTTTGTTCGTGTGACTTTATTAGGAACATAAAATGAAATCAATTGCAATAATTCAGGGCTTTTAATACCAATCTTCTGTCGGGCAGCTTCATTAATTTAAGATGTTTGAATTAGATTTATACCGAGCGAGGGGTATTCTGTTCTGATTTGTCCATTCGATTTAATTAATATCATTCCTCAAAAGAAGAAACATGTAAGCACTGCTTACTGCGGCTTAAATCCAAAAAAAATCCATATTAAATACCAAATGTTGGAGCGTATAAACAGCCCCATCAAAGGCGGGCTTTTATACCTTTTATAGAAAATATAACTGACTGACAAACTATTCTCACTTCAAAGATTATGGTCAAGAATTGCCTAAACTTATAATAAAAACGTGCACTAACCTGTTGTAGATCCTCGCCGCAATATTAAGGTTTCGTCTGGCCCACACAATATGCGCAGCTTATTATTCTATTATCAGGCGGCACATTAATCATTTTGTGAGGAGAAAAAAATGTATTCAAACTTGCATATGCCAAATTTCAAACAACAGTTAGTTAGAGACAATAGACACCAAAAATCACGATGACAAGTAGTTCTATTTTTGAAGCATAGACTCTAACCATTTTTCATGCATTCGGGTAAGTACTTATATACATATAAATACATAGAGGCATGAAACACAATCTTTAAGGTACTTATTTAAGATACTAGAAAATTATAAACTAACCAAAACAATAATACATTATATTATTGTGTTTAACCACCATATTTTTAGGTTCGATTAATTTGTCACATTATGGCAAACTTACCGTGCCAAAACCCGTTCAAGTTGCTAATTTATATATTAACTAGGAGTTTTAAGTTTCCAATTTATATGTCTTAAAAATATGTGCTGTATTTTTTCAATAGAATATTTTTATCACAAATAGATATATCTAGTCGGTGATAACTCATCAAAATGATAATTCATCACATTATTAAAAAGTTATATATAGTCATGGAAAGTGATGAAACAAAAACTTTATTAACTGGGTTAAGTAGTTTAGGTTAGGACAGGTTTAATTTTTTTTTTCATCTCGTCTAATGACTTTATATCACTTTTTAAAAGTGATATAATTGTCACTGTGTTGGGTTATCATGGAACCATCTAGTCATCTACTTTGTTAAAGTAAACCTTTATGGAAGCTTATATCCTACCTTAGTCTAATAAATTATACCTAATTTTATTAATAATCACTTATAATTTGGGAGGCGGGTTTGGGTACCGCCGCCCCGGGAATCGTTTATTAGACAAGTAACACCTCTGCCATAGGTCACCCCAAGTGGTTCGCTAAGTTTGGTAACTTATCAGGGGTGCCCGACTTCATCTGGTGAGGTGTATTCAGGATGCGCTTGCCCACCAGCAGCGTGACGTAGCAGATCGGGAGAGGCTGGTTTGTGGATACCCTTTTACCTCCCCAACCGGTCTCTCAATATATTCACATGTCCGTCACTCCTGGATACACTGATCCCTAGATTCCTACCCAACAATCATACCTTCCCAGAACTTCCACTCCTTCCTCTCCTTAAAAAAGACCCTCCATACAGCATCGCAAAAGATGACAGTTCCTGAGTGAAATTATTTTCCTCAGGGCCTCTTGTGTGGAGATAATGTAAAAAAAACAAAAAAAAGTAGTAATACTTACCACGAAAACACTAACAAAAACGTAATTATTTAGAACTTACGTGCATAATGCCCGAAAGTTAATTATACGCCAATTAAGCTTTTAAAGCTTGTTCATCTGAGATTACACTAATTTTGGCACTAACCTTTATTAATCTGATTTAATAACTATCCATCTTAACGCGTGCCAAAATCTAAGCCACTTAAAAAAAACTATCTTTGCATTTTAATCATAAGATGCAGACAACGAAACGAGAAGAAGATCGAGATATTTGTAGTGATTTATCAACATGTTGAATGCCGAGGTGAAAGAAAACTGACAAATTAATTAATAATATTTAATAAATGATTTATAAAATCATTCTTTAAATTTGCTTTGCATTACAGCCAATTATTTTTGATGACTGTGATGTGATAAAATGAATCACTATCTAAGAATACGTGTACCTGAATAATATAAACAAATTGAGCAATTTTTTTCAGTAATATAGCCTCGAGTGCGTTTTAGAAAGCTGGAATAATACATTGTTAACTTTACTATTTTAGATCGAATAGCAAAAGATTCAATTTTATAGCTGCCTCGAGAATCTCGACTGGTATATAATAAATTGCTGTAGGTGTATTTTCATGGTACTAATCTGCCAACGCAACTTTATGCTTTAAAATGTTTGAAATTGTATGCAAGATCGAGACATCTTATTAATTTCTACACATAACCGATCTATATAAATTACGCAATGTCTAGAAAATTGTAGTAGAAGCGTAAAACTGGTGAATTTTAAATTCAAATTTTTTGGTTGTTTTCGGTTTTTTGAGCCGAGTAAATCGATTCCAAAGTTGGAACTTTTTAGATCATTTTTCATGTTTTCTATGATAGGTATTTAGTTTCACGCCTGTACTACATGGAGGAAAATAAGATCGGCTAATTTACTAATATTCTCTTCAAATTATTGGTAATTCGATTAAAAACGGGATTACAGGCCTTTAACGAATGAGTTAACAGCTTTCCTGGTAAACTTTTAGTAAACTGCAAATATTTTATCACGATATCGGAACACGAGTGCAAACAACAATAATTTGAAAATATTCTTAATAACTTAGCAATACCTACTCATTTCTATATGTGTCTTCTCCTTTATTGTAAAATTTACGAAAGCAGATAGGTATCTATCTGTAAATGAACTTGTTAGAAACTGCAAAAACAATAATACTCATGTAGCTACTTATAGACAAAAGTGATACATAGGTACAATGATAACATTTAATTTCAAATTCTATGGGTTTCCCAGCGTATCTAAAAAAACAAATAATCATGTAATGACACCATTATTAACGACATTATTTGATACCCAAAAGAATTCGTTATTGTCTTAGTCAAAATCATCAAAAACAAAAAGGACAATCAATCATAGTTCGGTGCCTTCTTCAGAAGGAGAACGAGCCAGATAGGATCACCACGCGGCGTGGCCTGGTGTTGAATAATACTCGTGCTAAAGACCGAGGTGGAAGAATTGCCCGCCATAAGACAAAGGCGGGGACGGACGGGGAGAAACACGATGAGTAATTATCGATAAAGGCAAACTGATTGTCTCACGTCGAACAGCCGGGAGATGGATAGAATCAAAGAAATTTCCGAGAAGGGATATAAACAATAAACAGACCAAAGAAATCAATGCACGACTTGTGGTACTGAATCGTAAAAAAGGTGCATTTTTTCCAATCTTGTTCTTGTCTCCAGTTTGGTTTGGTTCATTGACATTTTGTGTAATTATTAGCTATAGTGCAAGATCGCTAATCCTACCAACATTTAACAATCTGATAAATATGAAAAATTAAAGTGGAAATCTATCTCTATCTAATCAAATCTATCTATATAGATAAGACAGTCACGATAAAAAGAAATTGTATTAATTTAGATTGTTTTCACATTGTTAAAATACCCCATTCAAAATGCTTATTTCGACTATGCGTACAGTAACTCTGATTCAATGAACTCTAGAACTTTTGCTTTGAATGAGTGTGTCATTTATTAAAATAGAACTGTTTGTTTGGAGAATTCAGACAAACGATAAAGTACATATAATATTTATATATTTTCAATTGCCGTTTTTGAAATTGGAACTTTGTTGTCGAGAATTCAGACTATCCAGGGTTTTACACGGGTTTGCCTTCCAATTACAATGTAACAACTTAGAAGCGCGGTGGTGAAGATGGAGAGTAGGTTTTTAATTATTTATGTATGTATTTACTAATGGAACAAGTCCAATTAACACATTACATTTTATTCAAAGTTAATTCGACAAAATATTTCAATAAAATATGCTATGACAAAAGCTATGAAATTCAAGGTCCTGACTTAAGTTGACAACTCTGGTGTTAATAATAAATTGATGTAGTGTTAAAGAGATATTGAAAGGAATGAGTTGCAACAAAGTAGGTGAGTCAATCTTATTGTTAATAATTTTGGAAATACAGATGAGATCACAGTCTTTCCTACGTTTTTCCAAAGAAAAAATAATTAATCTTACTTCAAGTTCTTAAAGGTATAATAGTCAACTTTTTTATAGCGCAATTTAGTTTAGATCACCCCAAAAGGGAAAGAGGAAATAACTATGTTTAAAGTATTGATTTTCAGAGACACTTTTCGTCTTAAAACCTTCTTCGATTATAGATTTATTTTACCTCCCCGAACCACTTTTTAATTAATAATTAATGAAATTGAACAGAAAAGTCTGTGTACAGTGATTTTACCCACCGCAGATAAACCACCGGAGCTCTTCACCATCGTGCGTGCCCATCACCCATCAATCGTGTGCCCGGCTTCAGTACAGAACCTTCACTGTCTACCACTGCGGGCACTTGCTCTGCCGGTTATAAGAGCAGCGGGAGACTGAAGAACTGTGCCAGCGTCTCGCCATCGAGATCGAGACTGATTGCTAATGCGATCTTGGGATTTATTGACACTAGAATGAACTTTTAATTATTTTATTTTCGTTGTGATAATTAATTTATGGTGAATGTTAAATAGTATCTAGAACTCGGACATTTTTGACTGAAAACTTAAATGTTTTTATTGACTGATCACATTTAGAGGATACTATAGTTTTGTCTTATTAAATAAGAGGAAATTAGATGTCCACTGTCCAAGGAACTAGGAGTGGAACATCACCACAAACAGGAGTGTTTTTCAAACAAAAATACTTCCAGCTTACAGAGAATGAAAATATATACCTACATAAATACATATCTAACAACCTATAAAGCAACAAAAACTCTTGAGTAGTTATTTAATACTAATTTACACAGCTGTTTTTTAACTATACTAAGCTCATGACTAAGGACGGGTTGTTCACAGAATTTAAACAATTCATCAAATTTCAAAGTTGATTTTCAAAAAAAGGTTTTTTTCAAGTTCTGTTATTATATCCTTACTGCCAGTTGTTTCCAACAACTCGTCTTTCCACTATAGTCCTAATGAGCTTTAAAATAAGTAGGTTCTGTAACTGTAAAAATAAAACTAGAAGCTGATTTTTTATATCAGTTATTTTTAAAAGTGTATTGAAATCTTGAGGGAAGACATAAAAAGTAGATAGATGCCTATAATTTAATTATTATTTGATACTGTAACTACAGTATTGGAAAAAAACTGATTCAGTTAAATACTTTATTAGTCCAGCGAATTTAGGCTTAAGGAATTATTAGAAAAAAATTACTAGGACTTTAAAACGCATCCACAGAAGTTGCTGAAAATACGCAAAATCTAGTTCGTCTCGGCACAGGGATCTTCTAACAAGGAGAACTAAGAAAATATTATGGGTCTATTTTTATATTATTATATTTTATATCTTCTTAAAATACATAATTAAATAGTATTTAATATCTTTAAAAAAACGCATAACTTTTTTACTGAATACAAACATGCTTTAAAATCAATTCATTTTAAATTTATGTACGCATTTTTAAGCACATATTTTAATATCATTACTATGTATAACTATATAAATAAGAATCAAGTTGTGTTATTTGGATAAAAATTCTCATTACCATATCAGTTTAACCGGGAGCGCAGGAAAACAAAGAAGTATGTCAAGTCAGGAATCCGGTGCCGCGTCCCGTGGAATTGTGATGTGCTGCTGCCGTCAAAGAAAAAGTCCCTTCTAGGTCTTAGGATGTACTGATTGGAATGTCATTATAATAAGAGATTGTCCGGGAGCAGGAAAAAAGAAAGATATGACGGGAGGGATACGCCGAAAGACAGGACTATTTCGTAGGGTCTGTTGCCCTGAAGAATGGCTTGTCTTTGACGACTGCGGGCCAAACTGGAACTGCGGGTTTTCTTTGTGTGCAGCGTTCACCGTAAGGAAAAATATTTATTTTTACTATCCATGTGAAAGTTAATTGTTATTAACTAACACACCTTACTGTTATTAACTAATATGTTAGTTACTATTACGTTAGTTAAAGAAATCTAATTAGCTAGTAAATAACGCTTTCTTAAAAATAGAAAAAGCGCAGACTTTACTTATCAAGATTAACCGAAGAGCATTTAGAAATACACATTTCAAATATAGAATTAAAATAATCTTTTTTATTTTGCCTAAATTCTTGACACAAAAATTCCAGATATGAAAATCACAGTAAAATTTTTTTTAATTAAAATATTATATTGTAGAAGGTAGTTATCTTATTTTTTATTAGTTAAAATTATGAAAATGACACTAAAATTCAAAATAAATCCGATTTCACAGAATCTTTGCTACAATCACTCATAGATAGACCTTCAACTGAAATTAGTATGTTTGTTTGATGACATGTTTTTCTTAATTTCGATGATTGCCTTGGATCGCTGTCCAACCTTCCAAAAATACATTACGAATAATCGTATTTTTATTTTTAACTCTTTTTGAATTTAGTATATTTTGTTTGTCTTCTTATGGCAGAGTGTTGGTAAGGGTTAAAGTGGAATGCTGAGGATACTCAGCCAATCCGCACCATCGATAGTCGCTTGGTTCAGTACAGTTGGAATACTCCTGTAAACGGATGATGGGGACATTCATTAGCACAATTCAAAATCTTTTATGCCCTTTATTTGTTTGCCTACATAAAATTCCTCTATATTTTATACCACCGATACTAGTAGTTACCACAAGTTTTGATTTTTTTTTTAAACAATTTATTAAAGAATAATCAGCAAAAAATACACAAGCTTGTCATTTTTATGTAACTTTTTAAATATAAATTTGGACATGTTATTTTCGAAACCACTTTGATGTAAATAGCAATTCGACCTAAAAAGAGTTGTGTTGACTTAAATTTTACTGAAAAAATAGCTGTGCAATTTTCATGACGCTAGAACTCACCGAACCCGAGTATTTTAAATGTAAAAACCTACAAACGATTTTCTGTTTTATAATTATTTCAAAGCAACTTGAACTTTTTCCTCTTTTTGAGTATTGTTGTGTATCAAACAAAAAACAATTAATGTTTCTGGACCAATAAATTCATTAATTTTTTTTTGTTATCTCTTAAAATGCATTATCCTCGTCACCGTGCTGGTAAGTAAGTAGGAATGTGCTGTAATTAAGCAATTAATGGAAATAGTTGAGAAATGCCACATTCTGAATACCGACACGACTCCATCTCGATGACAAGCACAAGAGAACTGCAAACTGCAGACTGCAGTGGCAGTAGACCTGCAAGTAGCTCCCGATGTACCGTGAGTCTTTCCGATCAATCAGCCTCTATTCTGGTTTCATCTCCATTCTCTTCTGCTATCCGGTGACAGGGGCGCCAAAAGCAGGGCTAATCAAATTAAGGTCGCTTACAAAACAGACTTTTTTATACTTAGTAATTTAATTTAATGCTATCTACAACTAAACTACCAATTTGAAAAGATAACAAGAAAAACCTCAAACCTACTTAAATTTCAAAATTTTATGCATCTTTAGTACCTACCGTGAAATAAAAATAAAATATTCTTTTTTTAAATATATCAAAATACCGTTGAGATAAACACGTTTAAAAAAACATCGAAATACGGCTAAATTAAGATGAAGATGAACAAATCATAACGATTATAAAGTAACACTAACACAACAACCTATACATCAGGAAGATGAAGAAATCATTAAAACAATTATGATTCAACCAACTTAACATCCTAGTCAGAACAGTCCATCTCAGAACAGGAATCTCTATTACCTAAGATTGCTTTTATAATCAATAAATAAAATAAAATATATATATTTTACTTACACAATTACCTGTCCCTCTTTGACAGTGTCAAGTACTTACATTCAGTGACATTGCAACAATTTATTTATACATTACCAGTCTATTAAGAAAACCGGTTTAGTGAACATGTTCCTATAGTGCGTTTAATTCGAAGCTATTACCGAATATTGTGCAGTGATGACCAAGCAGTGTCTCTCAAATTTATAATATCGATCGAAGAGACCAAGGGTAAGTCAGAATATTTTCCAATTCTAACTGTCAACCACAGCCACCCCAATAGAAAAATGAAACCCTTAACATTGTAATGCGTCCTTGTGGTTGGGTATAGGTTATGGGTATCTTGCTTAAATGAACCTGCAGAAAACTTTGGTTCGTCTGAAGAGCCCGCCGTGCCCCATGTAGGTGCTACGTACTAGATGGCTAGGGAGGTTAGTATATACCTGCCTACTGCCTACAGAGTCTATACGGCCTATACGCGGGGCGCGTGGATGTACCAAGTACGTGTAGCGCGGTAATTGACACTCATTCAACATTCGATCCGCTCATGTCGTGAGAGGCGGGGACGGATTTTTTTCCAATAATATACGTAATAATTACGATTCAATTAGTGTTTTATAAAATAAATACGTTCAACTGGTGGATACCTAATAATGAACTATGGTATAATTCACTGGGAGTTCAAAGTTCAACATTAAAGCGATTTAAAATAGGAATTTCGGCTTTCTGCGAGCAGCTTTTCTTCATCATCGAATATATAGAGTCACGTCATTTCTAAAATTGGTGTAGGTAGGTGTTAGATATAAAAAAGACAGCTACAAGTATTAGGTAATATCTTCGAGGAAAAGCGAAAGGATTGTTTTTTTTATCACAAAAATTACTTCTTTGCAATAATTTGTATCCGATTTTCGTTAACGTTCTACCGGAAAGTTACCTGTACGGAAAAAAATGTTATCCTAAATAATTACACAGTTACTCTCTATAATAATATTTTTGAGTTAATACATGTAAATATGTACATTTTTTAAATTTTATTTTTATCTATTATGCAGAAATATTTACCATTTCTATCTCGGTCCGATTTTTGCCCATTTAAGTTTATCAGATAAGTTCTTACCTAGAAAGAAAGAAAAACAATAAATTAACAATTATTTATTACATATCAGAGATTCTTACGTATGAAATTAATATGATCATATACACCTAAAGTAATCAATAAAATTGTTAAGCGGTAGGTAACTACAAGCAATTAATTATTAAGGGTTTGGTGTCAATGAGACAATCAAATCTAAGTGGATTTTAATGTAAATTGTTTTTAAAATAAAGGTGAATCGATGGGGTGCTAAGCGCAAAAACTTAAGTGTTGAATCAAATTAATTAACGATTTTAGTTGATTGCATTGTTAATCAATTTGATTCATCATTTAATAATGAACTCCCGTCGTCTCTTCATAAGGATATGACATCTAACCACATTGAGAAATAATATAAATATTTAAATAGGGTTTTTATAAGACGATAATATGATCATGGGTTGAGATTTTCAAAAAATTGAGTAGTTTGCTCTAGTCATGGCTGTTACGGACACACGACTGAATAATAGATATTGAATATTATTCTAGTATGAATAATAATTATTATTCAAAGAGATTTAAGTTTCTACTATCTCCTCATGAATCTACAAGCTCAGATATGAGGAAAAACGTTTGCATCGAACATAAAGTGTATGGTAATTTGGTTCAAACGTGAGCAAGAAAACATACGAACAGAATTATTGGGTACTATCAGTAACAACTTTATTACATCGTGTATCGTTACCGACTTCATTTATTATGTAACATTGTTGACAAAGCCGGGGACAGAGCTTCCCGTGTATGTAGGGCCGGTAGGAGCTTTCGGTGGAAACAAAATCGATAACACAAAACAATCATAAATATTTATAATTATCCTCAGGGTGATTCATTGCTTCGTTCCGTTTCTGTTTGCTCTGTGGAAACTGCAACGTTCCTTGAGATTAGTTTCCGTATTAAAACTAGTCTGTGAACAGTAGAAGACCTAGCGTACAGAAATTTATGATTCTAATTTTGTCTTATTTAATAAATGAAAACCAAAATTTCCACTGAAAACACTAGATTTATATGTATGTACATAAATATCTACCTACTTATTTATAAACCATAAAAATTTCTCGTAATGTATTTAATTATTTGTAATCTCTTATAGGGAATTGTATAATTTGTCCAAAGAAATGCCAATATCTCAATGACAATTAATTTTTTTCAAATTTTATTTAGACCGATACGTACTATGTTATTGATAATTCCGAATAGACAGCTCATAGAAGAAAACACGATCATAAGAAGTAATATACAACAAGGTCACCATCTTGACCCGGAACCGGAACGTGGCAGACAAATTTGAAGACTGATGAAATGTAAAATTATCGAGTTAAAACTTAACTTTAAACTAAAAAGACTTCGCTATTATTACTTATGAGACTTTGGTATTTGTTCACAAACCCATGTATCATTTAAAAGAAAGAAAATTATACCATTTGTGATTATTTATGAAATTTAAAAAAGCATAAGATCTTCTTTATCTTTTCGTTGTTTTCCACCTAAAAGTAGCGAAACAGATCAACCCTTTCATTTCCACATTATTGTTCCAGATAATAGAGCATATTTTTAGTTTGTTAACACCTTAGAAAATTATTTGAATTTATTTTGTCCGTGATATTTTTTTCGATTTTATTCTCATTTGTTTTTATTTGTTTTGGGCGTCAGAGAGTTATTTTTTAGTATTAAATAAAAAAAAATAAAAAACGTAACATGCACTAATTGCTTAGTTAAAAAAAAATCATTTAACAATTAATATAAAAATAACATAAACAAAATAAATAAATATTGGATACCAGACCAAGCACGGAGTATATTCGAGAGCTGTCACTATATTTGAGGCATTTGTCTGAGGAATAAGGATTACAACTAAGCAGAAAAAAAAGACGCGATAGAAAAGATTCCAAAGTATTTGAATATAAAATTTCACTTTATTTCACTGATAATTACAGGAATAAAAATAACAAAGTTCGTGTTAATTTTGAAGTATCCCTGTGAGTCAACGAACTAACAATACAGCCTGTAAATAAATTAATACAAGTTTTCGAATATTTAATAACATCTCCTAATAATCTTTTGATATTTAGCAATTTTATCATAAAAGCTGCCTTCTCCTTTTGTAAAGCGCATTGGACGTTGGATAGATCGTCGGCAAATTTTAAAATTTATTTTTTATTCCGTTTTCAACTTCTTTGTTTACACAAATCATAAAACAAAGATATCTTTATAACACGTTGGTGTCTCTAGTCTGTAGAAATAATAAAGTTAAAGCTATATCAAGGCTTAATAAAGGTTGTATGTAAAGATATCTGATTTCTTAATGATTATAACATATGTCTCGCAAAGCGAGATTGAAGTGTTTTTTTTCTACTGTAAGCGTAAAGATTACTTATGTATCTACACTATTATCATAAATACTCATTTCGGTTGTGTGTCTGTCTGTAACTCTTGTATAATTAACTCTAAAAATTGGACTTGCTTTGGATATAAGTGATATGTTTAAACTTAAAATTCATTGTAATAAAGTGATAAATCAATAAAGTCATACCTATAAGATAATATTTTTCGAGAATTCAGATAATCCGTGATTTTGTAAGGGTCGGCGCTAGATTATGATAACTTCTCAGTTAATTAATTCAGGTCCATCCCGCGCAGCGCTCCATTATATTAGGCGATTCACGAAACATGCACAAAACAAGCTAAAAAAAACAACAGCCCATCGGCATCGTCGGAAATTCACGATGTGTTTCCGAAGAATCGCGATGTCTATTTCTCTTATTTGAACAATATATTTTTTATTCTATTTCGTAGGTAATAAATTCCGTCTGCGCCAGCTTATTTCTTCCTTCATAAAGGAAAGCTCGGCGTCTTGAGAAGACTTATAATATAGAAACAATTTTAATTCATTATTCTCACCATGGTTTTATAATATACCAGCAACCCCTTGTACGATCAGGAGTAGGTACCGTTAACAGCTGTTGGATAAAATTTTTGCGGAGTAATTAGTGGTACTCGGAAGCATTAAGAAATACATTTCCACGACTTGAGGGCGGGTACTAGGTACTGTTGTATCCCGAAGACATCCTTCTTTGAAAGGCGCTTTACGGCTAGCTTTAATGAATATTTTATGGCTGATAGCCAGAACAATTAAATGGGAATGGATTCACAGTGAAATTATCACGAATTGCCAATACTTTGACGCTTTTTTACTCATATAATAAATGGTACGAAAATCTATTAATTTTATGGTGGATTATAAAAATTATTCAAATATCGCATCAAGATGCCAGCTTTATTTTCCACTTCTGGTAAGAAATCGTTTTATTGTTTCTGAATAAATAAAACGGTGGCCGGATAAATCATCACAATGATAATTCATCACATCTTTAAAAAGTTATATAAAGTCATGGAAAGTGATGAAACAAAAACTTTATTCACTTTATTAACTGGGTTAAGTAGGTTAGGTTAGGTTTATTTTTTTTTTGTCAACGTTTCTAATGACTTTATATCATTTTTTAAAGGTCTGTTAAATTGTCACTGTGTTGAGTTTTATAAAACCAGTAAAAATACATTTATCATATCTATTGAAAGTAAATAAAAAAGAGGCGATGAAGTTAAAATGATTATAATAAGAAGTGATGTATGTTTGCAAAAGTTAACTTTCTTATTAGACCCACTTCCCTCGCATAATTTCAATTTGAAGCTCAAACTTTTGCGTACGTATCTTCCTTCATAAAAAGCGAACTTTTACTCAATTTAATGTTTTCCATCTTAAAATATTCAGGCATCGCTACTCGGGTAAATAACGGCCATATGCGTAGACAATTATAACGCACCTCCGGGACTGGAGCGAGCAAAGAGCCCAAAAAAGAGGCTTCGGGGAAGTACAAAAAAATTGTGTCGTAAATTTTAAAATTTCCATCTTATAACAGCTTATTATTCCCTTCCTACCAACTGTATAATAAGTTACAATACCTACGTAATTGCAATATATCAAAATTACTCAGCGCTGCTCGCCGTGAATAATGAGATAAGTTTCACCGCAGGGTTTGGGGGATGAGGGGAGGTTTTCCTCCCCTTGTGGTGTTCTACGTTTTACACTCGGGGATCTCCGTTCTTCTCTCAGTTACTAGGGTATCTCTTCTCGCTAGTTGGAATACCGCCCTACTCCCTCTGAGACCAAACTCTGGTGAAGTCTTCACCACGGCCGCCGCTACTCATTACGAGCAACCAAATTTAGTTTGCCCGCAGAGATCGGCGGAAGAAAGCATACAAGAAGCGGGAAGTTTTCAACAATGTGAGGAATGTAAGATGGAAGTTTGCGTGCGAACAAGATTCAGAAATGAACGTTCTAGGATGATTTACGGAGCATTCGGTCTGATACTTGCGAAATTGTTAATGATTATAATGATTAAACTAGTTGAAGACCTGTAATAAAGTCGGGGAATGTTTACTTACCTACACAAATAAACATAACGAAATATAAAAGTTTTTGAAATTGATGTCGTTTTATTTTTCATTCATGAAAGTTATAGGGGTTGAAGCAATAAATAAATAAAACTACGCGATAAAGCAATGTATGCATCCCATATTGTTAGGCTGGTGTCAAATAGGTTTCGTCAAGTTAACTTTTCTACCGCATTGCTAAATGTTTTACACCGTTTGCATGCATCGGAAAATTTTGATTGAAGTCATTGTATTATAAGTGGAAACAAACATATTAAAATAGAAGTGGGAAGGAAAATAATTATTGGTGTTGCTCTCTCCGTCTGGCAATTTAATAATGTCACAAAAAATTGGATAACTGCATACTTAATATATTATTGCATAATTCATATATTATGTAATTTATTGTAAAGAAGCTTTTTTACTATAATCTAATATATAAGTACATGTGGGCTCATAATCTATCGTTCGTAGAAAGACCAAATTATAAACGTTTTGATTTGTGAGAAGATCGAAGAAAAGTTTTTTTTTTTATTTCTAGCCAGCAGTACTCAGAATAGATAAATATTACCGGCCTTGGTAATAAAAATGTTTTTTTATTTTACACAACTGACGTTTAATTAATATATGGTTGTTTATCAGTTGGATAAAATTTAAAACACGTTTATTAGTAATGGGGTACCTAAACAACAACTCTTACAATTAATAATTATAAAAGGCATATATTACCGTCAGATCTACCTGTGGGCTTGTTTATTAAGAATGCATCCACACCTACGCTTGTGCATTAGATCATTTAAATACCTCTTCCACAGGTAGGTGTGTATATTTAAATATACGTTGCTATATACTACATGCTTATACCTATTGGTTATGCCAAGATACCGTATATTGTTCTGCGCCCACTGCCTGGAGATACCTATTGTTTTTTGGAACGGTCATGTATTGTTACAGATACCTAAAGTTCGTGGGCTTGAATCAATAGCCGACTTGTTTATGGAGAGCTCCGAATCATAAGGTATAAAGTCCATTAATTTTATTTGTAGGACTCTACACCTACGGGGTCGAGAGGTCAAACGAAACCAACACTCCTCTGAAAGAATATGTTACTCAGCATGATGTATTTTGAATAAGGTTGCAGAGATTTTCGGACTTGCGATATCAATTTAAGATTGAAAAATATACGAGCAAAAATAGCAGAGGTTTCACTGTCAGTACTTGGAGAATACTTACACATAAAAAATACTGTTGATTTATAAAAAATCTGGTCAAATTATTCGTTTTTCTGTTAAAAACGGGACTGCAGTTCCTAACGGAGTATCAGTTAAAAACGAATGTTTTAAGAGGATGGTGGAACACGTGTTCATACAAATACTGGTATGCGATATGTCTATCTTGATATTTATTAGGAAAAAAACATGTGTTCTTGATATTCTGAATGACTAATATTTTATCAGGAAACTGGATTGCTATCACTTTTTTACACGATCAATTTTCTCCGTGTATTGTTAAAGTTTCAGAATAATTCTGTTTTCTTTTGACTTTCGTTAGCCAGTTATATACTCGTAGGTATACAACGTAAAAATAGAATACGACCAGAATTTATTGAAAATACAGTATAGGACCAGTCATAATAGTAAACGACCAGTAAGTATACAATGTAAACATATAACAAACTAGTAAGCCTAGTATACGACCAATAGGTGTATAATGTAAACATAGCGCCCATGAGGTGATTTTTCACGCAAACGGCGCTATGTAAACTAGCCAAATTTTATTTTTATCCTAAAATAGACAAAGTATTCAACCCAAATATAGTGTACGAGCAGTATGCAACGTGAAAACAGTATATGTATGATCAGTAAACATAGTGTACGACCAGTATACAACATTAATATAGTACTTGGCTATACGACTGGATAGTAGCTAATTGGACAAATATGTATGTCCGGTTCCCAATTACGAGTCACGGGTTTAATTCCATGCTTTTAAAAAATGCACATTTCTTCTTTGAGCTACACATAACAATCTTAGTTAAGATTACAGAATAGTGAACAAATCAAATGTTATTATTAATTGTTCGGAAATCAAACTGCTGACATTAGTAAGGTTATTTTATTACAATAATAAGATTATACATATTAGCAGGTATAAATTGTATGTTTATTTTCTATTGGATGGTGAAATATGTTTAATTAATGAACCAATAATAGGTTTTCACTGATGTATCTTAATTTAAATAATAGGCAATTGTAGATTTTTCTCTTTTATATGATAAAAAATTATAAAAATTAGATTTTTCTCTTTTATATGGGAATGGGATGGTGGAAGAGTGGGGAAGTGGATGGATCTATAGTATTATGTAAAATAAATTTAATAGGATATTTATAGTTCTTATAAAAATTATCATTAAAATTTATAAATTTGTTGTTCAAGTTTTGTAAAACGACAAGTATCATAAAAAGCGTCATCATGTTGATCTATTAGAGAGCTGTTTCTTCTTACATCGACAAAGCTGTTTCAAATTTATCGGAAAAATTGTTTAGCCACATTGACTCGCCTCCCCCTGAAGAACTTACCCCGCCAGCAGAAAAGTTGAAACAATAAATCCCGGCCGGAATTATATTAAAGTTTGTAACGGCGTCCAGGTTTGCTGTGTCTTAATACTTTTTTGCCCCGGGCCATGATGTATGGCTCGGCCCGGCCAAGTGTGAGCAAGAAATATGGCCGAGGCCCAGGGCCCCGCGGCGCACGTACAGGATTCTGATCCGTATGATCTTGTATGTACATAATAATATCCAATAAGTGAGACAGAATGTAACTCGAGAGCTTACTGCTTTTTTTATTATTATTTTGTTTTATAGACAAAAAATCGATTGTATAATATACAGTTATTTTGCCATACCTAACAGGCTTTTTTTATCAATTCCGTATTTTTTTAAATTTTATTTAATTATTTCAATATTACATTTAATTACAATAATAACGTATTGCCCATCTCACTAGGTGTGTAACGCTTATGTTGAGATGGCAATTTACAGATTGGTTGTTAACTAGGTTTTTGTTTACACAATATTATGAAAATGCCAAATAAATTAAAATAAGTATTTTATTTAATTTTTAAATTATACATTTCAAGAATGAATGTAGAGGATGAAGACGAAGCGAAAATAATTTTAAGTAATTAATTAATAAAATCTCAGTTTGTCCAATGGCATAGTATACATATATTTACACAGTAGGCACAATTTTTTAATATTTTATGAAATACTTCTAATGTAAATGCTTATTTGAGGTAATCAATGATTTTACTTTTAAAAGAAGTTTTGGTTTGTGTGTTTCTAATGTCAGTAGGTATAGAATTGAATAGCTTAATAGCATTGTATTTAAAACTTTTTTGTCCATAGGAGGTGTGACAAACTGGGATGTTAAAAGATTTTACGTGCGACTGTCTCAAGGCTCTAGTGCTTATTCGTTCTTCATACATATGTGTATTTTTGAATTGATGAAGCAGTGATACGATATTAAATGATATTGGTATTTTTATTTTTTTCAATCAGGATGGAAAAATAACGTATTTAAAAACAAACCACCAACTTTCGACGATGACAAAAATACATTAAGTAAAGTTGGTAGGTAGGTATCTACTCTAAAGCCATCTAGCAGTCCACAAAGGAGTGCTGTTACCTACCCTAATGTATTGCCTTACATAGAGCCATTACATAATAATACAAATTACATGTGAGGCTTAGATCTGGCAGAGGGAGTATGAAAGTAGACTGAATGCTGTAGAAATGAGATCTCTGAGTCGTATGTGTGGTAGAACCATGTAAAATCGTGTTTGAAATGTGGAGATCCGCAAATAATGCAAGGCTAATGTAAGCGTAATGAATAAGATTAATAAAGGGACGCTTAGATGGTTTTGGCATGTAGAGCGAATTAACGAAGTAGCAGAAGTCGGGGACGCCCGAGAAAGACATGACACGATCAAGTAAATCAGATACTTTAGTCGGGCTACGTGAAGTGTCAGAATAATAGAATAGTATGAATGAGACGATCTATGAATGTGAGTGAGGCAAGGAGTGTTTGCCAAAACCGACCGACTCTGCCTACCCCCGTGGCGTGATGATTAGTTAGTTAGGTAAATAAAGCAATCATGTGAATGCTTTTGATAAAAATATATTTTACGTGGGTACTCAAATATCACAATAAATCTAATGGTTCTTTATTATTGTACTCCTTAGAAAATGCGACAGAATTTTTCTAAATAAAAAAAAATGGAATCAAAATGTCGGATTGCATCACGAGGGAACCTTTCTTAGGCAGGTAAAATAATTTAAGGTTTGGGAGAATCACGAATGTCTGTCGTGTTTTGGGGAACAGCGAAACAAACTGGTTTCCTCTTCGGAGAAAACAGGACCAAAAAGTATAGAAAAGAATAGAACACGACCGAATGAAATTTATAAAGAACCTTGATTAAATTTAAATGGAATTGTATTGGGAATTCAGGATCGATCCGGTGACAAGTTAGGTTGGTAGGTATCTGACATAACTTGAAATGAAATGTTTAGTAATAGAGACAAATAATATTAGTAGCCAATTATTTAGGTACCAAACATTTATGTGATAGCAGCTTAATACGAGCTCAGTTTTTGTTGTTTCATTACAAATGATTTTCAATTAAAATAACAAACATAAAGTAAATAACACGAATAATTAGGTAGTTTTTAGCAAAATCGTACGTTTTTCAAACGAAACTCACGGAGGTCTTTGCCGCCAATAAATTATAATATTCTTTTGTTATTTGTCATTTAAAAAATGCTTTCCATTATCTAGCTATTCAAAAACTTAATTGTTTAAAAGCAACTTAACCACAAAAAGCATAACAAAGATAAGATTCAGGTATACTGTTTAAACCAAATTCAGGTAAAAATTAGCTATGCAAATTACCTTAAAATATTGAAATATTTCTAAAAATAATTTTTTGATATTTTTAACAGGCATAATGCGTGCAAAAAAGCTCTTATTCGAAGTACAGACTAAGCATTCTTTGTAACTGAACATTTTTTTATCGAAGGTTCCCATTGTTATGTAAGAAGGCTGGGTAATAAATATTTACATATTCCCGTTGGTCGGACAAAAGAAATTTGTTCCTATCGACCTTGTTTTAAGGACAATAAATCGTGCTTGCATTCTGACCAAGAATAAAGCGAACCTAATTTTTACGCATTTCCTTTATGGGTCAACCTCGTCTCCATAAAACTAACACAATAAAGGCTGTAAAATCCTGAATAGTTGCACTACCGTTACCTTTGAAACGGCATAAATTGCGCAATAGAGCTTAGAATTTGCATAAAAAATCTGTAGAAAAAACGACAATAGATTAAATCTCTTAGAAGGTCGTATATTTTGTTTTGAAATATACGATTTCGGAATTAGGTACCTATATAGTCCTCGTCATAAACATACAACGTGTGCAGTTACGTTCCTACGCAAATGAAAAAAAATGTAGCTAAATGCATTGAAATGACCAGATCGTACCAACAGAGGTGTACAAAACTATTTGTATTCTTATAAGACAAGTGTTAAACACATGTGATTTAAGCAAAAAGTTGTCCTAGTTTGAATATATATATATATATTTTTTTAATATTTTTATTTATTTTATAAAATACAGTGTAATTATTTAAATTTACATAGTAAGAACATATTTCAAATAAAAATTAACATGTTTACCTTTACAAAAGTCTAAAACTTGTAACTTAACATACACAATAAAAGAAATAGAAGAAAAAAATTCATAAAAACATGTAAAGTGAAGAGATTTTTGTTTTTTTTTTCTACAATATATAAAATAATATAGTGAGATGTCATCGTCATTCGAATTCGCTAAATTATTTAAGGTAGTGAAGTTTATTTTATTTTTAAATTTATTATAGTCCGGTTCTAACCTCATCTCTGTCGTTAGTTGATTAAACCACACCACTCACACTCCAGTGTACGTGTAATAGTGTTCTGCAAAACTGGTGTGCATTAATGGAGTGCATAAGCGATCCATTGTATTTTGCGTATTGCTCTCAACACGAACCATGGCATGGTGTGACTTCTTATACAGATCTTTGTGGATTTGAAGCAGCGTATTTTTTGTATATGTATTTTTTAGTGGTGGGACTTGAAAGTCTTGGAAAAGTTGTGAGGTTGGGTAGTCTGATGGTTTTTTTATTAAAAACTTTATTAACAGCCTTTGAGTGATTTTTTAAATTTGATGTTTCTTATTCATTTTTATATACCGATGCATTCAAAGGGAGTTGGATTTTATGGTTATTCTCATAATTCTACGCTTTGAAAAAATATTACATATTCGGCAACTATGTGACTACTACTACCATAAATTTGACAAATTTAGTTCATTTTATTTACATTAGTACATTGTCGGTAGTTACGTAGGTACCTACCTAGGAAGGTACTGTTGCTTATGTTAAAGTTTCTGCATTACTGATAGAAATTAATATGTGTTCGTGTCTCATGAGCTACTTAGGTAATAACACAATGCAAATTAATATAGATGCAGGTACCTACAATTTTTTTTCCACAAATATTTTTTTTATTTTTATTTATTATCTCCATGCATGAAATCACCGAGAAAATAAATTCCTTCAGGGTAACTCTTATTTTTGGGGTTGTAGTGTGTAGAGTAGTAAAATAAAAGAAAGGATGGGAAGTTTTGGAAAGAAAAAGGGAATGAGTATAAGATATAATAAAATAAAATATGTTTAAAGAGCTGCAAAAATAAAATTATCTTATCTATAAAGTTAATCTTTCAAAAAATCAAACTCGATTATTTGACAATCAAAATCGTAAAATACGGGGTGGCGTTCAGTGTTCAGTGTTCATATCGCTATGGAGCCCACTTCGCTAGGGTGGCAGGATGGCAGGAGAGCGCGGGAGGGGGGTGTAGAGGTGGAAGGTTCCGGGGGTGGGGAGGCTTGCCTACATTATTACAATGGTTATGGGCCACCTGTTCAGGAGGTGCCCATTTAGGGGTCGTTGTAATTCCGCTCCTCATTTCTGGTGTATGTGCGAATTTATTGCACCTACCATTAAACCTAGAGTAACTCCGCTCGTGTTGAGATTTCAATTGGATTTCTGAGTTTAGCTTAAGTGTCTTAAATAATAATTAACTCTATGCGAATTAAAATTTATATCCAGTTAATTTGCGCCGTTTTTGCACACGATTTGAGCCTACGTTTGTTCTAGATTGTGAGTTATTAGGATATAGAGGCATGTTAACGAATTCAATATGCCAACTCTTGCGATAAGCAATGTTCACTGTATTTTTGTTTAAATTTAAATATAATTATGCTAGTTAGTGTTACATCATCCATCAAGTGTTTTAGCCAAAAATAGAAAAAACGATAATTACATTATTTGCTAGTGGACAACTAAAAAGTACCTACCTAATTGTAGCATGTATATTATGTTAACAGTTTATTCTCAATCATATTGTATTTTTATTAGTATTTAATACCCGGATTCACCCGAGAAAATATATTTTAAAAGTTGAACGAAACAGAAACGGTGTAGAAATAGTTTTATTTCTAAAAAGTTAATGCATGTTTCAAATCTCTATAATTCGTGATGTTAAAAAAGTTGAGAGCTAAAAATACTTCCGTTGCTCTAGAATATCTATATAAATAAAACTGTGCTTATTTACTGGTACCAGAGCTCACCGTTAGAGATTTTTTGCTGTTTCAGTTAACTATGACACAATTTTTTAACGATTTTTGGAATATCTGAATGCTTAAATAATAATACAAGAGGAAGAACGAACGAACGAAGGACAAGTCACATTTGTTTAAGATGTATATTAATCAAATCCTTCTACTGTTGTACCGCCCACACGCTCACTAACGATCATAAATATTTATTATTAAAATAAATATCGGTATCTCCAATTATATGTTTTACAATTATGTCCTCTGCGTGCAAACTATATCTAAATTTCTCTAATAAACAATAAACAGTGTTAATCTCAAGCAACCTCCCAGGTAAGTATAGTCATGTATTTACTGACGTAGCATCACGTCACTGGTCAAGTGCATTGTACATATGTTTTTTTTTAGTGATCAAAGACCCGGTGGATGCAATCTATTAGCCAGAAGTTGATAATAGTTTGTCTAGTCTACAGTTAGTAATACTTATTTATTTATTTATTTATTTATTTATTTACGGACAAATAGTCCATTAACAACATATTAATTACACGAATAAGTTTTATAAACAGAGATGACAGTGAAAGGAGAGCATATATAAATGAGGAGCGAAGACAATAATAATGACAATAATAATATAAAAGTAAGAATGGGATATAATAATAAGTCAAAGCATGAAGATGGTTCAAAGGGCATTAGAAATTAGACATTGCGTATTGACTGTCGAAAGTCATTTAGGCATATACCACAAAATTCAATGCTTTGACTTGACAGTGAGTTGACAAGTCTCGACATTCTGGACAAAGGAGAATGGTATCCATAATTGGTAGAATGTTGATTGACGAACAGCAATTCATTATTTCGGAGTCTACGGGAAGGGATGTTGAATTGGATAAGTTGCAACAAAGCAGGTGAGTCTGTAATACCATTGATAATCTTAAATATGCAAATCAGATCAGTGTCCCTTCTACGTTTCTCCAAAGAAGAAATGTTTAAAGTTTGTTCAACTTCATCATATGAGTACTCTCCTCTTTCAAGACCCAACCTCCAAGCGATTCCTCGTAGGAAGCGATGTTGTACGGATTCTATGTGACAAATGTGGACAGCATAGAAAGGAGACCAAATAACACTAGCGTATTCAAGGTGAGGGCGAACTAACGAGCAGTAAAGAGTTTTAAGGGTACTTATATGTTTAAAGTCAGAGGTTATTCTATGAACGAAGCCGAGTAGTTTAAGTGATTTGTTAACAATGTTGTTAATGTGCTCACGGAAAGAAAGTTTGCAGTCTAGAGTGACCCCAAGATCCTTGATAGATGTTACAGTAGATAAACAAACATTGTTTAATTTATAATCAAACTGAATAGGTTTTTTGGTTCTATAAAAGGACAAAATTTTACATTTATCAACATTAAGTTCCATGCAGTTTATTTTGCACCAATTATTAAACGAGTCAATATCACGTTGAAAATGTAAGCAGTCAAGGTAGGATTTAATTATCTGAAGAATCTTATTATCATCCGCAAAAAGCCAGAAGCGTGTATGAGAAAAAACTTTGGTGATATCGTTAATAAAAAGGTTGAAGAGAAGCGGGGCCAAATGAGCTCCTTGGGGAACGCCGGACGTTACGTCAATGTTAAAGGATTCAAAGTTGTTTATTTTAACCCTTTGTTTTCTATCGCTCAAGTAAGAGCGAAGGAATGATAACAACGGGTTTCTAATGCCTATAGCATAAAGTTTGGCCATGAGAATCGAGTGATTTACTTTATCAAAGGCTTTGGAGAAATCAGTATAGAGTACGTCAACCTGAGTGTTGTCTTCCAAGGCTTTAACAATGGTATTTGTAAAGGACAATAAATTCGTTGTTGTAGATTTCGCCGATCTAAATCCATGCTGTTCATCAATCAGAACATTTTTGAATATAGGAGTGATTATCTTTGTAATTATCGACTCAAATATTTTTGGAATACAAGATATAATTGATATTGGTCTGTAATTTTCAATGTTTGACTTGTTCCCGGATTTAAAAATGGGTCGAATATATGAAATTTTCCATGAATCAGCAAATGTTCCAGATGAGAGTGATAAGTTGTACAACATACAAATTGGGATAGATAATGAATATTTACATTCTTTTAGCAAGATTTCTGGAATGCCATCAGGTCCGGTACTTTTTTTGTTAGAAAGTTTACTTAAAGATTGGTATACCTCTACAAGTGAGATTTGGCAATCATTCAAGTCAATGTTGTAGTCATAGTTGAGTGGAGGGATGTTGCATGAGGCACCAGAATATACAGAGGAGAAGTGTTTAGCAAAAAGGTTGGCGATGTCAAGACCGTTAGTAGCATGAGTTTCATTATAGTGCATACTAGAAGGAAGATCATTATCAGTACGCTTTTGCGCAACAAATTGCCAAAATTGTTTAGGGTTTTGCATTAATTTTGACTCAGTAACTTCTAAATAAGATTTATAGCATTTGGCTGATTCGATTTTGGACAGTTCCCTTAAATGAGAAAATTTTCGATACAAGTTTAAGTTGCCAGTGTCTTTAAATAGCTTATGAGTTTTCTTTTTTTCAATTATTAACTGTTTGAGTTTTGAGCTAAACCAATTTGGAAACTTGGGTTGATAGTAACATCCCTTAGGAACAAACAAATCTATAGCGCGTGAGACGCATTCATTAAATTTAAATACAGCGTCATTAATATCAGATTTTAAAAATAGTACTGACCAATTAATCTGGGAAAGAAATTTGTTCATATTAGAGTAGTCACCATTAAGATATTTGTAGTGATAAGAGGCACTTGGTTTCAGAGAATCTAATTGGAAGAAATTAGTGATGTTAATAGAGAGAGGTGGATGATATTTATCTATAGGTAACAAAGAGACATCAGCTTCACTTACTATGATATTTGGTATGCTAGAAAAAATTAAATCTAGGCAAGAACCTAGATAGTTAGTGACTGGATTTACTTGAAACAGATTCAAGTAGGCAAAAAAATTTACAATTTCAGTAGCTTGTGGGGAAAGATTTCTCGTAGGAGTTTTGACACCTTGATTGTCGTTCAGCCACAATATTTTAGGTAAATTATAATCGCCACAAATAAATAAGGAATCAGCGTTTCTAGAAACATGTTCAGTTAAAACAGTATGTGACTTATAGACTTCTATCGACGAGGATGGAGGAATGTAAACACAACCGAGTACAAGTTTTTTGTTACCTAATAGAACACATAGAAACAATTGATCAGACACATTGTTAGATGACTCTAGAATATAGCAATGGTATTTCTTGTTTACACAAATCATCACTCCACCACCTTTACATTTAGCAGAAGAAGTAGAACGGTCACTACGAAAAATGTTATAGTCAAAAAATCCCAGCTCAGCAGATGAGATATTATCGGAGAGCCATGTTTCAGTAAAAAATATAAAGTCATATTGACACACACTGACGTTACAGCGAATGGTATTCAGTTTTGTGTTTAGGCCACGAACATTTTGATAGTACATTGAGAAGGAATTATTCACAGAACGATTGATCAGGTTCAACCTAAAAAATTAATCCGAGAGAGTTCACGTCTTTCAGCAGCCTGGCGGGCGGGGCAGTCCTGAGCTCCAGTATTGTGAGAAGCCGGTTTCCTGAAGAAGGTGCAGGTGGCGCATACTGGTGATTTCACCTTATTGGGGCAGGCATCACGGTTGTGGCCAACTTTGGCACAGTGGGGACAGGTAGGTAAGTCAGTTTGGCACTTTGAAGCTGTGTGACCATATAATTGACAGTGGCCACACTTTAAACTGTCTACCCAGTCTCTTACTCGGTGTAGTTGCCAGTCTATGGCAAGTTTAGTTCGCGATATTAAAGAGTGACGCACAGATGGAGGGACTCTAAAAATGTGGATGCAGTTTCCAGTGCGAGGGCCAGATTTATGGGAAAAAGACATGGTCAATTTTAAGTTCTCCAAAGATAGACCAGTGTCGTTGGAAGATTGAAGATGAACGGCACTTATAATTTCCTCTGCCGAAATGTCTTGAGGGAGGTTGTGGATGGCGATGCGAGGGAGGCGATTTGGGGCAATGGTTGCTTTTAATCCCGCTTCGTTAAGCGCCGGAGCGTTCGCGAGTTTATCTGCCTCAGCAGAAGTGCTGGGGTGTATTAACACCCCACCATTTTTTAGTTCTCGCATTCCAGTGACTCGGATGCCCAGTTTACTGGGATTGATAGCATTTTTCAGCGATTTTAGGGTCGACTCGGAATTGTCTGTTGACTGGTGAATTATTACCGAAGGTCTGGCAGGTCCTGGAGGAGCATTATTTCTGGTTATAGGTGGTAGTTGGGGAAAATTTTCCAGTTCAGCTCTCGATTGATGCTCTACAGTTGAGATTTGAACACGATTGTTTATCTTCCTTAAAATTCTATTTTCACCGGAAATTTCAGCCATTTTTGCCGCCATTTCGCTAATTAAACCTAATATAGTTATAGTCTTAGGATTCAATTTACTCATTTGTTCTTTGCTCAGTTTCGTTGTAGCATCATTTATACAGTTTTGCATCTGTTTTACCGCTTCCGTAGCTTTGGATATGTATATCTGGGGATCCATCTTGAGTTTTGATTATAAATAAGAATTTACGAAAAATTTATTTATCACAGCTTGAATCACCGTCTACTTCAAAAAGTGTCTATGGTTAACTCAACTGTCAAAATCACTTTTAGAACTTGAAATTCACGTAGATTATTAAGATAGCGAAAAACTAATTTTCGCAGGAGAATAAACGAATATTTCTCCACAAAATGATGTATCACATATATAAGATATCACTCTTTTACTGCACTTTTTCACGTAAGAAGAACAGCTAACAGTAAGTAAATGCGCTTAGAAGTATTGTTACGATACATTATTGTAGAAATACATGCTCTTACCATATAGATCACTGTAGAAATAGATTGAATATTTGCACAACGCTCTTGGGGTGATTTTTCACAAATCGGTGCTACACAAAATATTGTTATTATTTTTATGTAGGTAGGTATGTAGAACCTAAGTATTATATTCAGTATGTACACTATCGTCTGGCATTGAATATCCATATTATTATGTATGTGATAACATGATATACAGCCATGGTCATTTTTCCAGAGTTCCGTTTCAAATGCACTCGACCATTATTCATCGCTGCACTTAACGGATGCATTAAATCCATTAAAATTGTTTCTGTGCTCGCATTGAATCGATAAGTTTCATTTAACATTCATAATAATGCAATAAAAAAGCAGCTATCAATCTAAGTAGACGTGGCGACGTGTTAACTTTAGTTAAATAAAATTACCAGGTTAAAGTGGTTGTTTTGTTAAGGCTTTATCAGTATAATAATAAGTACCATAACGAATTGATAAATGACTCCACTTTTACGTGTTTGTTTACGTACTGACATGAAACTAATTAATGCATACAATTATTGAGATAATAATATGATAAGTTAATGTATCTCGTCCAATAAAATTTTATCGTAAAACTATCCAATGATTGGTGCACTTTTTCAGTAGCCGTTTAAACGATTACATAATTATGTTTGTAATAATCTTTGATGGTATTATGATTACTTTCCCTAATACAGGTAGTAATAAATTATAAATGAGACATGTTTTATTTTTTGTTTTACCCAAGCATCAACGGTCTTTTACGAAATATTTTTTTTAATTGATAAATATGTCGCAATCTGCGTTTGACGAATTTTCTTTTTAAATCACCTATTTGAATTTTACTTTTGTTTTTGGGAATGACTGAATTCAAATCTTAGAAGCATAAATTCTCTTCTCGACATTAGGAACTTGGTGGCAATCATTTATCTGAGATCTGATTACATTACAGCAGTTAATATACGCAATAAATTTCGGTCTTATCCAAATGGGATTAAAACATTTTAAAATAAATATATTAGGTCTTGTAAAAAAACTTCTGGTTTTACGTAATGATTTTTCCATATTTAATAAAAGTATTTTATCTTTTTTTCTATCATGCGGAAATACTTAATTTTTTGATGTTAGAAAGATAAAATATATTTTTTTCCAGTTTGCCTCATTAATATTTATACTGAAATCCATTACTAAAAATAGCCAAAATGAATAAATCATATTTCGCGCCGCTATTGTAATAATTGATTAAGCTTTAAAAATTATTTTCTTTTTATTATATGAATAAGATAAAAGTGAAGGAATAGTTTTCTTACAAATTTCCCAAACAAAACGAATGTGTTTTCGAAATATCCAGTTCTCTCATTTTTTCTATGTTTGCGTTTTTGAAAACATTTTCCTCGTTTGATAATAAAATTTTATTATTTAGAAATGGTAATGTAAATTTTAAGTGCATACATCGGAAATATAATTTTATCTAGTTTCTAAAACAGTATTTTTTTCGGAAAATTAAAAAAATATACCTAAGGTGTACATAACACATTTGAAATACACAGAAAACATTGCAAACTGAAAAAATGTGATGAAATTACTGAATGGTTCAAAGTCTTTGTAATAATAATAATTCCGTTTTCGCAGGCTAAGTTAATAATAATAATTCGGATTCGCAGTAAAATGTCACTAAAATTCTCACATACATACTTTTGTAGTATAATTAATGTGAATACCTTTCAATAAGTAAGATCAGAAGAGATTATTACATTTACGCACCTGTATCACATATGCTATTTTGATTAAAGCTCACTTGAGGTGAAATGTCCCTGAAATGAGCTGTGTTAATACAATTATGTTATTATTACTTCGCAAATCCTATTTTATTTTGTAGTTTCTACGCCTGATATAGTACTGCAAGTTTTAAAGAATGCATTTATTCCATATGAGATGCAGCACAGTGTTGTTACAATATTATGGAAAGCCGCTTGCGTGCTGACCGGGCGTGTGATTTGTGTTTTGGGTATAATTTATGGCATCTCTTGAGATAAATGCGTACCTACCTTTGTACGTACATGATAAACGCATTAAAATTACGTGGTCACTGACTAACCATGCCCGGAATAACTCGAGAATCATTTACACCTTCTTCCCAAAAACATGAGAGAATTACACAAAATTGAGAGACCAAATCTTTTAAGTGACATTCCATTACGACCACTTAGCATTCCAAGTGAATCGTAACTTTATAGTGATGCTCCTAGCTCCCGTATTGTATCAACATAACGTTACGAACAACTAAAGGATTTTATTGAGTGTAGGTATTCGATTTTGACGACCTCCGTGTCAGCGTGTGATCTTTGGCTGCAAGCCCAGAGACTTCGGAACCTAACCCGACCATGGCGAATGATGTTTAAAGTATGTTTATGTAGGTAAGAAATGTTAATCTATTATATAAAAAAGAGTATCTGTGACAGTGGGCCGGGTGGCCTGACTTTGATTTTTTCACAAATTTACAGTGAATACGAAATTTACGGTGTATCCTAGAATGATGAAAATTGGCACACAAAATAAAAATAAGTTTACTGTTTACATGAGATTCTTAAAAAAGCTCCCCCTTCTCCTATCTCGTTTTTACCGCCCCAAAGCAGAATTTTGGACGTCCACTACTAGGATGGAAGTAGCTCTCTGTGACGCATTGGTTAGAGAAAACCTCCAAAGCAAAACGTTGCTTGAAGTGGCTCTTCCCATGTTTATTACCCAAAACCTGAAGATTTAGATATTTCGTAACTACACTTTCACCTTATCAACGTCCATCAGCCTCACAATATTCTGCGAGTTGAGAATGAAATGGAGCAATGAAGAGACCTCCTTGGTTCAAATTCAATTGTTGGTAGGTAGGTATTCCATGAACATTAAATTTAACCTTTCTTTACTAAATAATATATCTTTACGACTTTTTTATAAATTTGTAAAAATGAAGTTAATTAATTAAAACAAACCACAAAATAAACAACCATCTTGAATTTTTTTCCACTGTAATGTCCTCTAAAATATGAACACTTCAACTCAATTCGTCAATCCATATGATGAGATTAATGACTTATTGTAAAATTTTGTGTATGAACACAACTAAATGTCGTCAATATTACTAAAAATAAATAATTGTTATTGCTTTATAATGACTGGAAGAACGCTTTGTTTTAAAAGTTACACACAATCAATTTCTTTCAGTTTGATTGATTACTTCTGAACAGTTTTGAATAATCGCCGTGTGAACTGTCCTTTACGAATTCTCTGCGTCCGATACGACGCGATTGAAGGTCGATGCACAATGTTCTTTGATTTTGAATAAAACGTCCGTAAATCAAAGGTCATGAATAAAAGATAACCCGTCGCCAGGTGTCATTTGTCTTCTCGTTTCCTATTTTCTCAGTGCTGCCCGCGTGATAAATTAATTTTGACTTGGCACGGGTAGGTGTCAGATGACAACACCAAAACCCTGATATTATTACCGACACATTATTTTAGAAGCATTTTGTTCATATGTTAGAATGATTTCATGAATAATGAAGCTTGTAAAAAAATGGTGATGGTTAACCAATTTAAATAAATGATCGTATAATAGTATGTGTTCATTGTCACCATTTCATATACCTACCTACTTTATTATGATAGTATGTGTTCATTGTCATCATTTCATATACCTACCTACTTTGTTATGATTGTATGTGTTCATTGTCATCATTTCATATACTTACCTACTTTATTGCTGCAACAAACTGTTTATTTGCATATGATTTCTTTTAAATTAAACGAAATAATATATCCTGGGTTGACGGTTGATTTTAAATGAATTATGCATATCTTTTAACCATCTCATTTGAGTATAGAATAATTGACTGGCGTCTCACAATCTGACTTCTTCATCACTAGCCATCCTCAATTCATAGCTGAGTGAAGTCTTTCACAGGCTTATTCTACCATCTCGACAATTGCAAATTGATGACTTAATCAGTTAAACTATATTCAGTAGTATTTCGGAGTATTTGGCAAATATATTTTCCAGTTCGAAAAACTATTCGTTACTATTGCAAATTCCTAGCTGCCTTTTTGCTTATGACGGCAGTACACATAAAAACTTCGCTTACACGTAAAAAAATAAGAATTGATAACTTATTAAAAATTTATTTAAATTATTGATAACCCGGTTAAAAACGGTATTACAGGCCCTTAACGAATGAATTAATAAAGAACGAATAATTATGGTTTCCTGTTGAACTTTTAGCATAATACGAACATATTATCACGATGTCCGAACACGTGTTTATAAAAATCCTAATATTTTCGCAATTCATCATCATATATTATCAATACAGATGCAGGTGCATGAATACTTGTTCCGATATATTAGGAATTTACTAAAAATTTATCGGGAAACGGCTTGCTATTCCGTTTTTAACCGGATTACCAATAATTTAAAGAGATTTTTAATAAATAAGCAATCATTTACCCCAGTAAAAAAGGTGAAATGAAATGTATTTTGTAAGAATTATGATAAATTTATTTTGAAAATTTTGTCCTTTTCGGGAATCATACTAGTGACTACTATAGTGCTACATTATTTTATCAAGTTGGTGAGTTAATTTCATTCTGTACCTACCCTTGGCACTACGTAGGATATGTGGTATATATGTAAAAAATATGATTTGTATACGAAGATACTTACAAGTATTATATTACCCACCTTAAATCAATTTAACTGTATTTTTTAAACCAATATAGGTAACTGTATTTCTTATACTGTATTTTAAACAAATATGTCTGTATTTCTTAAGCTGAATTTTAAGCCAATGTAACTGTATTTTCAAACTGTATTTTTTAATCCAATGTAACTGTATTTTTTAAACCAATGTAACTCTTTTCCTAAAACTGTATTTTATAAACCAATGTAATTGTATTTTTTATTGTTTTTATTTTGCATCTTATATAGTTTTTCCTATTGGATGGATGAAACAAATTGCCTACATCTAAATAAAGAATCAAAAACAAACGAACCCACTAGAATTTAAAAAAAACAATCAGTTGAAATATTTAGTGTTCTAATATATTATTATATAGGTAAATACGGAGACATAACATAGGTCTCGAAACCTACTTTTTACATATTATTTGGTACCCCTTTCTGAGAGGAAAAACCTATCTATGTAAGATACGAAGTTTTAGAAATAATTTTTTTTAAACATCACATTTTTTTCTAATATTTTCTGGTTACGAGGAAACATATTTTAAGTATATAATAATAAAACTTTTTGCATTTCCCAAATTATTTTTGTTTCTAAAATAGAACTTTGATTGAATATCTATTATTATCTTCAAACCTTTTCTGATGTGAAATGCTCAATAAGTTCGTTGATCGATTTGAAAACAAATTAATATTTTTATTGGTTCGATGATAATAATAATTGTCGTACCACGCTGTGAGCGCCCACCAAATAAATCGTCAATTTCCTTTGAATTGCCTCTCACGACGGTTATTTCATCTTCTACAGTTCCACAGGGGACCGAACTCATAAAACGTCAATTCTCCCATTAAGCTAAAAACAAAGATTATTTGAAATTGTTTAGATCTACTAGATGTTAATTGAATATTTGGAATTGAAATAGTAAGCAACGCATTTTAGTTTAAAATAGGTAAAATGATGAGGGTTATGTTTATTAACAAAATATATTATTTTGCTAAACAGTTTTAAGATTTGATCACTGTTGTATTGTCATTTTCTGCTGTTCATCACATTCTAAGTATTCTGATAGATTACAAAATTTGGAGTGAACAAAAACAGCGATAACATTTTTGATTTCTTAAATCGAAATGTAAAACATAATATTTAATTTAAGAAATAATAAAAATGCGTTTTGAAAAGTAACACAGTAAGCAACTAGCTAGGCACTATATTGAAGAAATCATCGAATTTGACAGTAAAAATGTTTTCTACTGGTATTTTATTAAAGCATCTTTAATATGAAGAGATAAAATTTTTAAACCGAAAACAAATAATTTTGATTGATTTTGAATACGTCGCATTGCATCGCCTTAATGTCAACGTATTGTCCTCTGCTTGACAGTAGAGATGAGTAAAATAAGGCGAAACTATTTAAGGAAACAGTTGTTACAGTTTCGCTAGTTTCTGAGATATTAACTAACTAACTAACTAAACATCACGCCGTTTTAGGGGCCGCAGGGGTAGGCAGAGAGGACGGACCACCAAACAATTCGGTCTTGGCACACGTTTCTTGCCTCATTCACTTTTATACGTCGTCTCATACATACTCTTCTATTATGCTGACTCTTGACATGAACAGACTCGAGTATCTGATTCACTTGATCGTGCCATGTCTTCCTCGGGCTCGATGGCTCGGGTACCCAACTGCGCATGTGATAAACCTGCACAAAATTATTCGTTGCTACAAAACGTTTTCGCGTGAAACGGTTTCGCCGCACCTGATTTTTTCTTATTAATTAAATCAAAACAGTTTCGGTCATTTTGAAAAATAAACTGATACGCCCACCTCTACTTGGCAGCAATATTTTATCCGGAAGTAAAAATGATCTCATCCATCGACGACAAAGTATGATGCTGTCGACAATAATAAATAACTTTTCCAGCCGAGCGTATTAGCCTAGTAAAATGTCACAGTGCCAGTCAGTAGCTTGTATCAAGTAGAAACGGTGCGCGGCGTGCCCAGCGTGCGGGTTTAGACGTCCCGACGCGCGACGCCTGCCCCGGGGGCGTCGGAGTAATTACGCCGATGTTATTATCGCCGCGGGGCGGGAGGGTGATAAACTGTCTTCAGCGGGGGGCAAATACAGTAACCCACATACGGATTCTGCTACGTACTCTAGACACTACATAGCTCATAGAAATACACGTGTTCCTACTAGAAAGCACAAATAACCTACTCGTTTGTAAAATATAAAACGCAGTAGGAGTAAAATATGGAGCACAATACTTACATACATGTCATGTAGGTATACCAATTACTTCTAGTGTAGCCATTTGGTATCTATATTTATGGCATAATAAAGAACCTGCACTTACAAAGATGCTACTGCCAATTATAATAACTTGGGTTAGGTTGGTAGGTACATATATTTATGGATCGAGTACCTACCTACCAATAGATCTATAGATTATTCATTCAAGAATAACGTCATTGGAATACACTTCACGTTTGGGTATAAAATGTATCACTTACGTAAGAAATACCTTTATTTGTACGTAATACCTACTGATTTAGTCATACGATTTTCTATATATTTTAATAAGAAGTTACTTATATTGTGAGCAAACCGAATTCATGATATTACTTTCCTCTTTAATTATTAGGTACTTCATTTATGTTTACAAGCTTAACTGAAGAAACAGTAAAAATTAAAAAAAAATGCAAAATGCAATACACAATAATTCACGTTCACATGAATTAAAATGGAAATTTATTTCTATTCCTACCGTACGAAATAATAATTACATCATAATCGTTTTATAACCCGTTCGATAAATCTTGCTTTACATAGTTTAATTTTCAAAGCTGTTAATAATAATAAAATGAATGTTTAGAATTATTACCTAAGTAAAACCACCTACACGATTTAGATATCTATCTACTAATATAGTTAGGTATCTATGAGGTTATTAGGACATCAATAAGCAATAATGCTAATTGATCACTTGACCTGAAATTATTCTAGGCTATAAATTATAGAACGGTTTTTAAGTTTTACCAATTTTATAAACATTAAGTGTCAAACCGAAATCAGCGTATCAGTTTTTTATAAGCTCATGTTATAATCAGGTAGGTTTTCACTGACTTAAAAATATATTTAAAAAATTCCTTGCTCTGTTGCATTTATTACCTAACAAAGATACAATTCTAAATTTATTTGGTGTTTACAATTTATGCAGAACTTAAAAGAGCATTTTCTATTCATTTGTGTACAAAATACAACAAAATAAATAAATATCATATGGTTTTAAAGGTCAATTACACAATATTGTATTTGTCATCATTGAGTTTGTATACCTACGGACAAAACTATTTATAACGTGCAGTAATAAATTAATTTAAAGAAATGTCTTAATATCTTTGCTACGTAGACACAAAAAAATACTAATTCTTCAGTTGTTTACGTTAGAAAAACATATACTTTGAAGGATTTATATCATGGCTTTGTTACATGATATGTAGAGTACTGACACTAACAATCGTTTCCTTGATCAACAACATAAATACACAAAACTAAACGCAGAAAACCACATTAGTTTAACTAATTATTATACTGAAATACCGTCTCGAAGAGAATTATACGGCATTAGTTTTACATAAATAAACACGCACTTTACCACAATCTACAAATCTGCCTTGATTATGGACGCTCTAATGTAATGCTCTCCAAAACTTTGGATGGTGAAAGAGGAAGCGAAACACGGCATATAAACCCAAAAATGAATTCCGACAGTAACAACATAGATATCTTATGAATACTGGCATGCTGACTTTATGATATATAATCACACGTGCACATGTGCTATATCTGAATCAATTAAAAGGAAGATCAATTAGCATACAAAACCAGCTCTTGCCAAAATTCTAACGTGTGAAGTGGTTTCTTTTACAAAACCTCAACACTTCCAAACGAGGTCCTTAAAAAGGAAGTCGGTACCTATTACAGTTTAATGTGCTGAACGTGGTATGCCAGGTACCGTATACTCTAAAGATGAACTTTTTACGTAGTTATTCGATGACTATATATCACGAAGCCAATGTTCAGCGAGATTTTATAAATAATCCAGTTTAATAATAATGAGAAGGATAAAATAGCAAACAGCAATATCATGCAACGTACCGTATTTTCAATACTGTGTCCTGTGCGTGCAAAATCTTATCTTCCTAAGCTAAAACATTCGAATATGACCTGTTATAAAATCTGTAATTTACTGTCTGGTATTTTTTTTAAAGAAATACAAATATTCCCGGGTTATGAATAACCTGACAATATTTGAAAATCTCCTACTACCACCACAATAAGCGGAAAATGTTTCTTATATTGTGATGGAGGACTAAGAAAGGCGAGGAACTAAACACACTACGCCTGGGTGGGACCGAAACGCGATGTTAATTCAGCCACCGACCGGGGAAGTAAATACGTTTCTGTGTCTGTTTGTAGGTTCTTAATAAGATAAAACTTGGGAATTACTATTAATTTGTAAAGCGCATTTTTTACAAAACGCCATTTTTCACAATAACGGCGGTATTCAAATTATCGAATCAACAAACAAACTTGAAGAAGTCAGTGAAACTGCTCTGGTTTAAAAGCCTTGATGGCCGACATCCCCCTCAAATACGTTTTCCGTCAATTAACGTTAAAACGGTCTCCGTGGTCGAGGGGTAAGGCTCTCGACTAACAATCCCGAGGTCGAGGGTTGAAATCCTGGCGTGCGCAAGTAAATTTTATTTGATGAATTTGTGTTATTTCATGAATGTATTCATTAAAAATAATATTTAGTATATTTGCAGCACGTTCCAGATTGGAAGATTCTCTAAGTATCGCCCTGGTATAAGACTACCAATCAGAATTGAAATGGCTTTAGCCATGTTTGGCGACAAGACCTGACTAGCCAGATACGTAGTCTCACTGGCTCCAGACAGTTTGGAGCAGTCGGGACTCTTGTGCTGTTTCACATTTAAAAAAAAATTAATTCAAAATAGTAAATTACAAATGGAACCAGAGTTACAATCACGGACATACAACCGAAATTAGTATTTTTCATTACGAGATAGCTGATTCACCCACGTATTTTATTTTAAATAATCCTAAGATGCCGAGTTTTGCTACAGATGTTACTTTTAATAATTAAACCCAGTGTAACCATGAATTTAGTCCCAGTGACCAAGAGTCGTGGCCTAGTGGCGTGGGTCCAGCTGACCTTGGTTTGGCTTCCCCCATTCACATCTCGCCCGAAGAATGCCAAACAGGGCTGGCAGAGAAGTAAACTTTATAAAAAATGGTCACTGTATTGTTGTTGTTTTTTAAGCCTCCTAAAATGTGTTGCAATAATTTTTTTATTCCGTTTTTTTATGAAACTAAAAACCGTTTTTTCTTAACCTTAACGTTTTGAATTCATTTGTTGTAAATATTTTACTTTTCGTCAGTACCGCACAATATTACCAACTGCTGTCAACCGTCTGGATTCAGAGATACTATGGCATCTCTAATTAAGGCACGTTTTGTAGTGAGGAAGGGAAAAAGAAGTTGGGAAAGTATCTGGCCGTTCATATCTGGTCACCAAACACGACTTAAACAAATTCCGGCTAAATTTCGGTTCTGAACGTAATGGTGGTCTTTCTCCATAGCTACAGTGAATCTATCCATCGCTCTAGGATGTCAATCACATAGATACACTGTTTATTAATTTTAAATAAATAACACAAATTAATCAAATAGTAATCACTCAACAACGAAGGTCAATTTAATGAGCAACTTTTAAATTTGTACGAAACATAGACCTTCAAATTGATTCCTAACCAATATTAACTATAATTATTTTAGCATACCCTGAGTTCATAAGACTTCATCTTTTGCTTACTAGTTTCTTGAAAACCTACTTAGAACGGGAAGTGTGCAATTTGTTGGTTTTGTTTTTTATTTACCTAACCATTTATTTCTACTGTGTAATTTTGATTTGGCAACCCTATTGTATACCTTAACGTTCAGCATTTTGAAATCAGCGGTAGAACATTGAGAACAAAAGAGATAGAGAATGCATTGCGATGCGTTTCATTTGACAATTGCACTGCGATATTGATTAAGTTATTGCTCTTGTTTAAACTGCAGCACAATGTAAAGGTGTTAAATATTTGGCACTTGTATTGAATTTAAACATGAAAAATTCTTCTTAAGTATTTTTAAAATGGGCGATTGATTCTTGGATTCATTTAATTTAACAATTTAATCATAACCAATTTAACTAATTTTGGTAATTAGAATTACATACGTAGGTATTATATTTTTCTAACTAGATAATAAAGAATAAACAATGGGATACGCAGGCACTCTCTTAAATCATAGGTAGGTACCCACTTATAAATAATAAGATAAAAAATAGATATTAATATTTAGAAAAATTTAATTTTTGCGCAGGTAGGTACCGACCTACCTATATGAGAAGTTTTTACTGTTTAAAAATTACAACATTAAAAAATATTATAAGTTTCATTGGATTTACTTTTCTTTTTATAACTTTTGGTATACTTTTATACCCAACAATGTAATATATCAGTGAGAAGAAGATAGCATTAATAAATGTAAACAAAACAACAGAGTACGACACATAAAAAATATAAAGGTAACTGTCTCAACTGGAAATCATACCCAGGTTCTCTACCTTAGCGGGACAGCGCCGCTAACAACTGGGACATTGTAACCTAATTTTTATACTTCATTTTTGTTTCTAATTCAGAATGAACAACTATCTTGCAACTAACATTTTCCATGTTTATGGCAGTTATCTTTTTGAATGAACACAAATATGTTCTCAATAATAATCCGTAGTATGAACTAGGTTGGTGATCTTCCTCAAAGACTTGATAACAGTTTAAATTAACAGCCATTATCGGCTGATTAAAATATTAGTTTTCAATATATTTACTAAGTCTTGTCATATTCGCTCATGCGGTAACTTATTGATGGGTATATGGGTATATCAATCTAATGGTCCGTCCATAATTTTAATCTTTCATTTACAGCGCTACAAAAGGGCAGAGTTTGTCCTGCCATTCACAACATCTCTATCGGCCGTGTTTGGGAAGAGTAATGCATTTTTGGGTGCGCTTTGGATCCGCGGACCACCACCGATTGCGGGGGAATTTATTGCGCCTGGCCCTGTCCTACAGCCTGCTTCCCTGGGCCATTGTGCCAGCCTAATTGTTATATTTATTACGCACCGTATCCGTTACAGTTCCATTAGGTGCTGATCTTGTCAAAGGCCAAAAGCCTTGTTCATTGTTTTTAAGATCTAACCTTTTTTTTAGGTGAAGTTTTTTTTTAACCTGTCTTTATTTTAGCCATACATTTTATTATAACATAATAAAATTGATATGTAAATTATATTACACACACTCTCCTTACAAAGCAAATGCTTGATCTTCGGAGAGAAGAACTTATATAATATTACAACTAGGTACTTATGTGTATCATTGTCAAAGGTATACAATATTAAGTTATAAAGTGAAAATTTTTAAAGCGACGTTTAAATTTAAAGTGAAGTTAAGAGAAAAGTAAATTATGCAGGTTCATCAATATAAAATAAAATAATTATTTTTTTTATTTCCAATGTGGATTAATTGTGGATTATAATTATTTAGACAATTAATATCTTATATAACCATTTTAGATGACAATAGAGATGACAACATTAACAGACAAGGGTAGCTAGAGAATAAATCACTTTTTTTTCGTGTCCTCTGGTGCATTTGCTTTGTGGATAATCCGTATTTCGGTTAGAGGAACACTCTTCTCAGCGTCTTGCGTCTGGGGAGTAATGCGTATACGGGACGCAAAAGACGTCCAAGACTCGCTGTACTCGCAAAAAGCCCAATACTCGCTAAACATGCAATACTCGCAAGACGTGCAATACTTAAGAAAAAATACTAAGTAAGAAAGTATCTTTGAGATATCTGTTCCAAACATCTGTTTTAGTATATACGCTTCACCTCTAGTGCCTAACTATTAGAATATAAAATAATGAAAATAAAAAAGATAGGTTGTTAATGATTCAAAATTTTAGATTAGGTAGGTACTTGAAAGATGCAGGAAAAATTCAGAAAACTTAAATACTCATGACGGGTGCATCAAGTCGCTTAACATTTGGAATAAGACCGCTAACAATAACACTCATTATGTACTAGGCGATACGGTTTAAATTCCCGCGCCGCCTGTAAAGTGCAAGAAAAAACATCGCCAAAAAGTGATTTATTTTATTTTGCCAAGTTCCGACACAAACATTAAATTTTTTTACTATAATTTTCAAAGAACTTAATTTTTCACATTACGCAATAAAACCATAACCAAAAATTAGTTTATAAGTAGGCGATTTTAAACTATAAAGCAGTTTTTATCCGCATGAAACTTTATTTTTTTTTTGGGATTATAAAATAAATTGTCAAAAAAATGAGTGCTAATGTATCTCTAAAATATTTTTAAGCGATCAAATTTTAACACCGAAAACACTTGATTTTGTATTACTTTGTACAGCTTCACTTTAAACGTAAGTATTCTAAAAAATAAAAAGCTGTAAAATTTAAACGCCAAAGCTTAAGAATTCCAAAATATATATAGGTAAACTAACCTACTATATAACTAAAAAAAATATTATAAACTAACCTACTATATAACTAAAAAAAATATTATTATTAAGAGCTAATGAACTCATACTTATAATGTTTTTGAATAATCTCTACAGCCAACCAAGCAGAATCACTCATAATGCATTTATGAACATTCCAAAGTTCCGTTGCTCTGGCAGTAGTACCTAGTGGCACTCTCTCGCTGGCGGCCGGCTCTGAATTTATTGCAGGCGCGATAATTGCTGCAGTTGGTGCCTGGACTTATGGCTGTGACGTCACGGGCCCATGCCTCCAAGGACACCCTCAACGGCCGTTAAACTGTTGTAATCGAAAGTGTTCTAACGGATAACGGCCCGTTAGAAGGCGTTATTCACGTGCGACGATTCACACATTTCAAGCGATATCTATCAAGTTCAATGGACGATATCAAATTTATTATTATTTCGTTTTTTTTTTGTATTTTTAGTATCGTGGTTTACTTTATAGGCTATGTGAGATAAAATATTTTATGATTTATGAAAAAAGTAACAAAATATGAATGAGGTTTATTTTTTTTGTATAAACCACCTTACTGGACTGAGCTTTTCCGAGGGGGCGAAAATTGAAAGAGATAATTGGAAATGAGAGAAATAAAAAGTAAAGAAGAACGAAAAATTTAACATTAGTTTTTCTGTAAAATGAGGTTCAGATTATGAATTGGGAAGAAATAGATAACGTAGATCTATTAGTAGGTACATCCCACTGGTAATATCAATATACAAGTATAACAACAATGAATAAGCTGCGATTTGGCCGAAAAACGTCAGATCTTTTGAAACTACAAAGGTTTTCCGCAGGGGTCTGTTGTGGACCCTCTTTTACTTCAAAATTTTTTTCTTAAATTGAACCCAATTGCAGCTTTACTGAAAGGTGACTTTCTTTTCAACTGATTTAATCTTTGCGAAGTGGGTTTAAAGGTCATCTATTGTATACTGCATCGACAATTTGGTATGTATTTTATGTCGTTTACATCACCCACGGTTTAATCCCACAAAGAGGCTTGTCCTAGCAAAGTCAGATAATACTCCAGCAAATGCTTATTACGTAGTCTCTACAGGCGAAGTCAGATTGTAATATTCTGAATTCTTTATTTTATAGTTTGTCCGTTTAAGAAACGTCTTACCAAAATCGTCTGAGGCACTCTTAACAGTTTGGTGGAGTCTTTTGTAATTATTAATATTTCAGATTTTGACAATTGTGCTCTTGGGTAAAAAATTATTGGAATGAAAAGCTGTGTGATCTACTAACTGTGTGATGTAGGGACATAGCGTTTAACAATAAATAACTAAAAAATCTTACTAATTATGAAATAATAATATTCAATATCTTTTATGGTAAGTGCCCATGTTATCCATTATTAGTATTTTATTTTGTCAAAAATAGGGAAACTACCCCAGGTGACATTTTCTTGATATTGGTTAACACGTTTTTACTTACAGGAATATAACAATTCCAAATATTTTCCACGAACTACAAAGCGAGAAAATATACCTTGCCATATTTATTTTCGTCGACTTTGAAAACATTATTTTAGTTCAGTCTTGCTACACGGATTTCTGTAAATAACACCCCCTCCATTGCGAAGCTCTGTGCCCTTTGTATTTGGGCACAAAATGGGGCACAAACGTCGGATCGCCGTCCTTGAGCGCGGGATTAATGGTGACGGGCAGACTCGACGCCCACTGTGAAATTTATTTGTGACGCCACTGGCAAAAAACACGTGAAAATAATACAAGAAAATGCGAAAAAAATATTCACATTGTCCTTTTGTTGGATCGGCGAGTAGGGTGGTTCGAAGATTCTTTATAAACATACTACTACTAATATAATAATTTTAGATAGGTCACGATTTCTAAACAATTTTTTTCTATTTTAGACATCCAGTCTGGTGAAATTGTTGATTCATTATCAAAAGTAATGAGTTTTGAATGTTGTAAAAAAGTCTGAGTTGATGTTTTTCGATGGCTTTACAGATTTTGAAGGTCTTTATTGATACCATTTCCATTCCAATGAATCGTTATATTTGGCTAATTCTCTTCTAGCCTCTGTAGATCAGCTAGGAAGTTGTCCAATAAGCGTTTTAGTTTGTCTCAGAACTAAGATTGCTTTCCATATTTGGCTTACATGACCAATCTATCTTGGTCTATTGGCTCTCACGCTTCTGGTTATGTAAGTTTGATGGGTGGACAGTGTGGACAGATCCTTTCTCATCTTTACGTTTCATCTATTGCAGTTGCTTCTCTCGGACGTTATGTTATTCGGACTTAGTCTACTCTAATGTCTATATTTTTGAACCAACTCTGCTTGTGGGTTGGAACAATTTTCCATTGCTCTGGATATTATTATGTTTGAAATTGTTTTTTTTATTTTCAAATTCATACTCATTGATTTAAAGTTTTAATTAACTTACTTTTAAGTCTTTCATAAGGACTTTATCATTTTTTTTATTTTCTAGTTTGTAATAAAAATAACGATCAAATAATGAACCTGTAATAAAGAATTTAATTTTTTTTTTCTATTTTTAATCTTCAACTTCTAACTTAAAAAAAATTCTATATTTTCTTTACAACAAAAAAAAATTAACAAAAGTCGATTGACAGTAAGATCAGTCCCACTAAGTCTGTATGAAAACAAAAACAAATATAAATGTATAGTAAGATTTACAAAAAACTTTTCATTTTTTTGAAATAATTTTTAAACTGCAGTAGTGACCCATGTGCGAATAATTCAACATATATATTTGGAATCAGCATTTGTTGATCTATATGAATATATGTATTTAAGCTATAATATGTATCACTCAAGTTCCTTACTAAAACACTAAGTTATTGTAAAAAAACTGGTAATTTAGACACTCTAATATATTATATGATGAATGGATGAGGTATTTTCGTAGCTTTCGAATAAAAACTTGTTGATTTACTTTGTTCTTCACAAGTACGCTAAAGCTTTTAAAGAGAAGTAAATTTATTATAAGTACCTATATATTGCCCTTGATATTATAATTATCCATGCCTTATTTAACTCTTATATTTTAGTATTATGTATAACGTGTTCTACCTAATTTTATAAGATGCTATTAAAAAAACTTGCTCAGATGTTTATCACTCTTGTAGGAGAAATCATAATAGTTCTTTTGATCTAGTGATATGCTTCGTAATGGTAAGCATGTTCAGAAATGTGCATGACATTTTGCCATATCATCTTGTTCGAGATGCTCTCGATTATTACTACCCATGGTTATGAACAGTTTTATTTTTAGTCATTATCTCTTATGTGAATCGAGCTCTCGAGAGAAAAATATTCTAATTTCATGTGATTGACGTTAAAATAAAATATAAAAAATATAATAGCTTGCTCAGTTACTTTATCAGAAAAATTATCGGGCTTAAGCAGACCGTAAAATTGCATATAATTTACAACAGCACCCTTACACCCAATTAAAATGAGATACTGTGCATTGCACAATAAATCTTCCGGTCATGCCTACATTGGTATGTATATATTTTTTATGGTTTCTTAACATTGTTTCATTGTTTGCATTAGAATTTATTAGTAAAGTAACATGATTTGCATTTTTTCTGCATTGTGATTGACAAATTTTCAAAATATATAAGTATTTGAAATCTAAACTGGTTATTAATTATTCACGTTTATTATTGTGACAGTTACTATCGTGTTGGGTATGTAGTAATGTGCAAAATGTGTGAGTGATAATTACAGACTTATGTTTTTATCCTGGTCATGTTATAAAAAAACATTTTGTATATCATGTGATATTGAAAGAAGATTCTTTGCCAAAAGCGTTATTTTTTACCACAACTTATATTCATATCTTCGGGTCTGATCATTAGAAATTAATCTGAATAAAAAACAAAGCCAAAAATAAGTTAAATGAAATTTTTATAAATCAAAATAGAAATAGTAGGCATTCCAAAATCCTTGAGTTAACCATTGAGTCCATGTAAAGAGACAAGTTTAAAGCCTAGACATTTAAATAAATAGATAAAAAAATTACTCATCAGGTAAAACTTTTAAAAACACTATGTAGTAAGTAGGTACCGACCCACTGGTATAAAGGGAAATATAAGGGAAAGTGCTAAATTCTATAAATTATTTTGGTTTTAATTATTATATATTTTTTTATAAATTTACCTTTTTATCTGATTTTCTTAACTTAATTACATCTACATAACAATCTTAAACAAGTTGTTTCTTATTGTGTTAAATTATATAAAACATTATTAAGTTAAAAAAAACTTACCGACGAAATTTTGCCAGTATGTCCACGATATGAAGGATTTAAAAATAAATAAATTATACAACAACAATTGACTCTGCTTTCATCTTAAAACATTAAAAACAAATCTCATTACAAATTGTCAATGACTAGTACCTACCTACGCAAATAAAAGTTTTCACTGGTCGATTTAGCGTAGGTACCTAACTAGGTATTGGTTAGAAAGTATGATAATAATTATAATAAGAACATAACATTTGTGTAGCGCAGTTTTGTGCTGTTTCACTTCAAGTGTGCTTAACTTAGAAAGAACAATAGATATGTCAGGCCTTTTCAGTTATGTTTCTATTGAATAGAAATAATTTCTATAATTTAGAAAATTATCATAAAACATTTAAATACTTGTGGCTGAACTTCGCAGAATAAAATGCAACACACTTTTTGGCAATGTTTATTTCTTACACAAATCAAATCAGGGGGCTTGTGTTAAGCGGGAATTTCAACCATATCGCCATCTACATAAGGAGTGTTATTGTTAGCGACCCGATTCCAAATATTACACGATATGGTGCATCGCCTTAAAAAAAAATTAGAATTCATTGGTCCTATTCTTAAAATTACTCATACAGTGAGTGCTCCATATATAATATTGATCAAATAACTTGATGCAATGCTGGTATCATACTAATATTTAAGTATTTAATTAGAGTAGTCGACCTGGCCAAAATGGGAAACGTAGCCGGGACAAGTTGTTCCATTGAAAAGATTCTGATCGGTTGTTACCCGAGGTGCTTCTGAGTCAATTACTTCATTGCATTCATGCAAATGATTTATTAATTATTGTGTCGGTGTCTTCATTAAAACACCTACCCTACGCATGGTAAAAGAAGTGAGTTATTTTTAAATTTAAATATAAACTAGCAGCAATGTTAAAAAGCCTGTTTAAATATATCTACCCGTGTATGCTTAAAGGATTGGTAAGCAATCGTGTGAATTTTTATTCTGAACGATTGTTTTGAAGATAAGGAAATCTTTTTGGATGGCAACCATGTTTTTTTTTTGTTTGTTTCTAAAATAACTTTAAATTCCGTTCCAATTATTTTCAATGAGAAAAAAAAGAATGAATTTGGTAGGCCCTAACTTAACACTATTATTATTTAGGATTATCTAAAACGATTAGGTATAAAAATATAATAAACACTTAAAAGAGGAGAGTGGGGACGTCCCTAGAAAAATGACAATTGCTAATTTATTAAAAATCAATTCAAATTATTATTAATTCCGATTAAAAATGGGATTGCAGGCATAAAAATGAATTAACAGGTTTCCTGATAAACTTTAAGTAAATTGTTATCATCATCAAAAGACGAATGTAAAGCGAATTGCCTTAATAATAAATCATGACGTTACAAAGAATTTTCTTTCTTATGCAAAAATGTTTCTTCCGACTTTATTATAATATGTACGGAATTTTCTAAAAGTTTATCAGGAAACCTGTTAATTCATTTGTAGGGCTTACAATGCCATTTTAACCGGAATTACCAATAATTTGAAGAGATTCTTAGTATATTTCCAATAGTCAATTTTAGCCGTGTAGGTACTTACGTTTAAGTAAATTAAATAGGTAGGTAACCACAGGAGACGCGTTGTTGTCACGAGGACAGAGTTGTGTGGTATTTGAGCAACTGCCCACCAAAATTTTAATCTTGACAAAGTAAAAATTTTCTATGTTCTACACATTATTTAAAAGAAGCATTACATTTTGAAACGAAGGTAGGTTCCTACGTAGTAAAAATGTAGGTATTTAATCGAATTCAAATGGTATAAATATGTCGGATTTTTTTTAGAAAATACTAAGCTGTGATAAAGTAGCAGATCGACTCTACCTACTTCCTAAACATACACCTGCGTATTAAGTCATTTTGTTTTTGATCTCATTTTATCCAAACTAGTTTTCCTTATTGATACAGCCGCCCGGTAATTAGATGGCCAAACACGTATTTAAATTGGTAAATAAAGCACTCAATGCTTTACGACAGTGTGAGAAATTGATTATAATCGATTAAACGATGTAAGACTTAGAAAGGAGTATTTAAAAAGATAGATTTAGGATTAGAAAAAATTCATGATGAAAAAATTTTCGGTTTATTTTCGCTGCGGCAGATAGGTAAAAATATTCATAATAATATTTGAATGATTTATATAGCGCCGTCTTTGTGCAAAATCACCTCAATGGCGCTGTACAAATATTTAATAAACTTCAAATTCATATGGATTTCTTTAAAATTTCGTTTGAATTTTGATGATTTTCTTTAGATAAAATGTTTAGTTCAACGAAATTGCTTAAAAAATCACATTATGTCACGTTTTTGATCAAATAAAATTTATAATCCATAATAATACCTATATTGGTAGGCAATGTTAGATCACAGAAATATGTTATCGCAAAAATAATAAAAAAGCATTTCAACTAGGTACATAAAAATATTTAAATAGACATACCTATATTTATATATATCTACAACTACATACCTAGGTATCTACTTATAGTGATACAATATTTTTGATTTTTTTTAAACTTTTATGTATTCAATAAGACTATTATTTATTATTTTTTTAATATGTAGTCTATTTATAATCAATTTTTGTGCGTGACAGCTATTTCGCATTCTGACCTGTCAGTTTGATAATGCCTTCGGAAGGCGAAACATATGCCATTCGTGATAATAATTACACAGCAAAACTGTGTATAAATAAACCATGCTTTATAAATTATATAATAATATTAATAAAAAATCATAATACAACTAAAAATAATAAAATAACAATATGTAAAACTGTGACAATATTTTCTTTTATTCATTGAATACAAAAAGATAATTATTAAAATTAAAATGGATTACCTACTACAAATTAAACTTGATAACAGAAAAATAATAATAATTTTATATTGAGTATGGCGCCGTTTTATTAAAACGTATTTTATGAAAACATATTTTAGTACCTACCTGGCGGGTTTCCTCAGATAAACACAGTTTTATTAGAAAGCTTAAGCTTGACGAAGATACGATTTTTCACGCTAAGGACATAATATTATAAACAATGCACATATTAATATTTTGTTTACAAAAGACAAGTGTTATTCAGGGGTAGGTTATAAGTGTTATAAGTATACCTTCTTATAAAAATAATGAGTTGGACAAATCGATGGTAAAAGTACCTACTTACCTACCTACGCATAAAAAATATACACAGGTGTTGACGCTACGGAAAAAACCAATGCACCTAAAAATTCACGTTTCATACAAAAAAAAGTTTCACAATAAAATTTTTTGTCTTTAATTTTTTATACCGTTAAGAAGGTGCATATACAACAAAATAGGCATGTTTTAAACCTAAAAAATATTGTCTAATTTCATGCTATGCCTACAGATTTTAAAGGTATTTATTTATTTTTTTCAGGGAGTAAGTATCTACCTACCTAATCTCTTTTCATAGTAGCAAATCGCGTAAGAACCAACGTAGGAGCAACGACATAAATGCTTTCCGATACATTAATACTAGGCCTAATTTTGTTAGGTAGGAAATAAAAAACTTCTTTAATGCTGTTAACATTAAAGTAGGTAACTATTTTAATATCAATGTAATAAGAAAGTAGATCATAGTACGTACTTTAAAAGCACTTTTATCGATTTGTAAGCGTTAATTATTGGCGCATTTTCTCAGCTGTCAAACTCTCTAGATGTCACTTCAAAGATCACGTGGTTATGACACATTCATAGTAGAACATTCTTTCCGTTTTCTATATTTTTTCTATAACTTTTCATCGCTAAACTTACCTTTTGAGCTGTTCGAGTCTTCGATTAACGGCCAGCGTGGGCAGCTTTCACTTGCCGGCGGCACCTATCGAATCGCTCGGGAACATTCGAACATCCGAACTTTTCGGAGCTTTTGAAAGTCTTTCAACTTCTCAAATTTACGCGGTAAACATTTCAACGCCACAGTAGTTACAATTTAAAAAGTCATAGAAGAAGAAAAAAGTAGAAGCAGATAGATAATAATAGATTCAACAGAGATATGTCAACACATTCGAAATTTAAAACTTTTTTATTGTTTTTTGCAACTCTGTTTTAAACTTTTGTTTATGTCCAATTACGACAGATACATTGTGTTTTTAGGCAGTAAAATCGTGGCGGTATTTGTTTTTTGATTGCCAAAATTTTGTTTTTTTCTTTTGGATTTGTCACAGCTGCTAAATGTGAGGATGGTTATTGTTTATGATGGTAGTTCATTAGCCGATCGGATCGGGTTATGGGGTCAGTATAGGTAACCTCTGCGTTCGGTCGCGAATTGGTGTCTGCCTACGAACTGATGGGTGCCTGGTTCGTGACTGACTTCGTTCGGGCACCCGTTAAACAACGCGCGCCCGTCTCTCGTAAACGTAAACCAAAATGTGCCCGATGCTTTACGACTTCGCCTGAGCGAGGAGTGCTCCCCCGCCAGAGGGAGACGTCCATATCGAATCACCCCGCATTAGAACAAAACAAATCCAACAACTCACCGAGACACATGGCATTTTCTCTTTTATTTCAGGCGGCCGGCTGTGGATAGGAGAGGGATAAGTAATTTTTGTGCGGCTAATTGACGACTAGTGCAGGTATTATGGATTGCGTTCGTAACAAAGTTCTCTCTATGGCTTTGAAGAGTCGAACTGGAATGATTGTGATAATAGCAATTCGCAAATTTTACGACAATAGTATTAGTTTTGTAATAGTGTTTTAACAACATACTTGAAATATCCTTTATAATGTACAGATAATCGTTTCCACAGAAACATTATTTTTTTGCATTGAATAGATGAAAAACAAAGTTGTCGTTAACCTTAGACATTCGTGATTTCAAAGTGTGCCATAGTGCTTATACAAAATAAAACGGTTTGTTTATGTTGTAGCCTTTTTTGTTTAGTTTTAGGTTGTAAACTTTTTTTATTTCATATTTTGTAGGTATCTGAAAATTCTTTATAGGTAATTAAAAAAAAACATTTGGCTAAAACAACATAACCGATCGTATTTTACAATCTTTATCTTTTCTCATTAGATTAAATTTACATTTTTCGAAGACTTACACCTCAATCTGTCTCAAACCGAGGGACGAATTACATTTAGGAAGATAAATTCTAATCGAATCCTTGTACCGTTACACCGCCCATCATTAAATTGGTTTTTCCTTTCCTACACATGTTCATTAAATAATGTAAACATATAGGTATTATTAAAATATGTACTAGAATTAATTATAGTCTTGTAAGTAAATTAGATGCCTGTACAGATATAAATAAATAATAATATTTGTACATTCAAATGGATTGTAACGATGTACCTACATATAGATCTGTATTATTGATCGACGAAATGTTGTATGAAATCTGTCAACTATTGTTGTAATTATTTCTCTAGTCTATAGTTAATAAGATAGAGTGTTTTATAAATGTATTATATATTTGTACAGCGCCATCGAGGTGATTTTTCACATAAACGGCGCTATAAAAATCTTCTAAGTATTATCATATTTAAAAAATAACACTCCGCCACAAAAACCGAAATGTTGCAAAGAATCAATAAAATCGACATTCCACATTATTTGCACCTAACTTTTCAGAAAAATGTTCTAAATTTTATGTTATTTTTTGTTGACTGTTTTAAAACCACCTGAGAATTGGAAACCGGTTTAAAAACACAGGTAGAAAGACTAAATGAACCGTTTTGTATTTTACGATCTTACGGAAAAAATTGTATTCCCAATGTAATAAAAGCTCCGCGAGCCGGTCCTAACTTTACGAGCGCAAGAGAGACGCACATAAAATCTCAAAGGCTACCGCAATTTATGGTGTGCTGGCACGTCCGCAGACGAACCCGTCGCGAACAGCTGACTGCGATAAGCTCCTCACCTCCCGCTTAGATTTATGTGCAAGAACGAGATGCATAATATCGGTGAATTCGTGTACAAGTTGTAGAATGCACTCGGCCACGCGCGGCCATTTCAAATTTACGATCTGGGAATTGTGCGATAGAGGGAGACAGCTAGCAATACTCTGGCGGCAAGAAAATTCATTAATCCCGCATTCCATGTTCGAATTTCAAAATTTAACGGCCTTAGCGTGCAATTGTTTCTATCTCTTTTTATTGCGCTCGCCGGATTTATGTGCGAGTGAGTTATGCGTTTTTTCGGCGTTCTATTTTTGAAATATTTTTCCCTCCACGCGGGAGGGGGAGGCAAGAATAGACACGTGACAGCTTTATGGGCGTGGTGTGTATTGTTGTAGTATTTTTCATCAAGCTGATAGAATTTGAAAATAAGCTAAATGGATAATTATTTAATTTAGTGATCTTAATTACTTCATTTGTTAGGTAGTGAAGAAACAAGGTCAAAGTTCCGAGCGTAGTTCAACGAAAGTTGCAACAATATTGTTATTGACTGATTATAATATTTTGTTACGTTTTCAATAAACAGCGATATGTCGATTTTTTCAATGTCTGCTTAAGCTAAATATTTTTTATTCTCTTTTGCAAAGGCATTAGGCATAATGATTCTCCAGTTCGCAACGTTTCAATAACCATAGATACAAGTCAAATCTTCTCAATATTTTAGTTCAATTATTAATTACCTATTACCAGTTACTTGATATATAGAATTACCGCGGAAAACTTTTTTAGAAAATTAAAAATAAAAAAAATGTGGAAATAATATTTTTTTAATTTTCATCTAGCACCCACACTCAGAAGCCAAGATATCATTGATATTCATACTTTCTCACAATTGACACTTTATCATTATTGTTTTAGAAGTTAATTTCGCAAAAAAAATCACATTGGCAGACAAGGTGACAATGCCTTCTTTAAACTGATACCTGCCTAGGTAAATTATGTAGGTACCTACGTTGTTTACAGTTTCTACTATAGACTAACATATAGGTATACCTGTTTAAAAAAAATTATATATATTTTTTTTTTACGTACCTATATCAAATCTAATCTTTAAAATTGTCTTTTTAAATTTATTTCCGAGTCGTAGGCAGTTGTGGCTCGCGAAAACTTTTTGTTGTTTACCTATATTTTTAAAAATAACGACGTAAATACATTGTTTTGACAAGGCCTAACTGCTTACATAAGTTTTTATATTTCTATGCTAATTACAAAAACTTCCACAAAATTTACCCAGAATAGTAGAAACATTTAAAGAAAGTAGCTGCAAAATTAACCGTTTCGGACCGTACGTAGGTACCCATCTATATTTGAAATTTAATGATTTAAGAAAAATTGTGTTATCGTTTTTCTATTGCTGGTATATTGTTTTCAATCTCGGCCGAATTTTCTTCCCGATTTTAAAAAACAATGGTATTGAATGCATTTTTTAAATGTTTAATTTTTATGGATTTTAAAGAATTGAATAAAATGTTATATTTTTGTACATAGTGCAGGATTTGTAATTTTATATAAAACACACTCTGTGAGACCTATTGTTGTGTAAAATGAAATTGAAAAAAAACACGATTTTTTTTTTCAAATAACTCGAACTTTGATCAAATATGTTTTACCACTGTTAGTTTTGATACAGATCAGTTTGATAAAGGTTTAATAGTAGACAAAAGAATATAATCAGAAAAATAACAAAAGATTGAACAGTGCGTTACACATTGTCATGAAATTAAATTTAATTAATATAAATTAAATTAAAGGTAAATGGTGACCTACCAACGAGCTGTGTTTTGGCAGCTTCGTGATAGGTATCTACAACTTTTTGTGTTACCCTTTATTAACATTCTTGTAATACCAATGTTTTATAATAAATAAAATAAATGAATATTATATAACCATTTTATCCAGGTACTACAATTTCTTCCAAAAACATCAAAATTTAAAAAAAATACTTGTTATAACATAAAACATTGAGAATCACAGACCTCTCATGCAAGGAGTGCTTGTAGGCAGCAGTAGATGTATTAGGGTCGGCCCAACAAGTGCCGTGCGGTAACTCCTCCATAACCGTAAACATAATTCGCTTTTATCGCTCAATACGGGACCGGAACGTTTAGCGCCAACCCTGATTTCCGACCTGCAAGCTGCGATCTATCGTATATCGGAACTTATAACTTGATCTGTTTTTCATAAGTCTTTTACAGAATAGGAAAATAAGTTGGATTATGATTTTTTTGGGCTGATAATTTCATGTGTTTTGGTTTGATAATTTGGTCACCTAGAAATGTTTCAGATGCTATAATTAAATACTGCTAGTAGAATACATCTTGGCCTTTGAAATAATCGAGTATTTTTTAGATAAGTCTTTTTATAAGCCCAGAAAAAAATAGTGTAAAGGCCTATGAAAACTGTTTTAAAGTTCAAAATCTCCTACTTACGAACCCATTTTCGGTTATGATTTTATTGTATAATGTGGCAAATTAAGTTATTTATAAAATGATAGAAAAAAAATTAAATATTTATGCCTGAACATCCACTAAATAAAATAAAAGTCACTTTTTGGCCATGTTTTTTTCTTGCATAAATCAAAACAGGCGGATGGTGTTAAGCGGGAATTCAAATCTTATCGACATCTACGTAAGGGTTGTTATTGATAGCGGCTCAATTTAAAATATTAAACGACGTAGTGCATCGCCTTAAGGGTGATAATGAGAGAATACTTGGAGGAAGTTAGTAGGTAGGTAAGTACCCACTTAATTACCTTTCTGATCCGAGAATCGAAGTAATAAATTTCTAACCGAAAAGTCACACATAAATTTTTTTCAAAAGTCATACAATATTTTTTGAGACAGTTTTATTTGAGTTTAATATTTTCCGTTAATTTACTATGCACACACGATCAATACATTTTAGTTCTACAGTATATTATACCAAAAAATCCTAAATAAACGTTTGCTGAAGAAAGAGGCGGCTGGTTTGTTGGTTGGTGTTGGTAGGTACGTAAAAGTATCTATTGTTGGTGTCCGGGTACATTTTTTAGGACGATTGTTAGGATTTTTTTATAAAAAAATACTTCCTTAGTACTTTGACTCGTACCTGTCTACCGCCTTATGTAATGCAGAGCGGTGTGCATTCATAAAACAAGTAATCGAATAAATGCAAGTCGTAGAGAATACAAATAATTTAGAAGACAGCTAATTTACACCTTGTACCTACCTACAGAGTAAGGAGTTAATAATAGGTATATATAGAGTCCTGTTTAACTCAACCATTACACTGCAAGTCACGTGGGTCCTGGTCGCAAAAAGCTTTTGACGTTAGCCGCAGAGGCGCTTGAGGAAAATTGCAACGAATATTTTACATGAAAAGGTGTTATCATATCATTCAAGGTATGTCTTGAATTTTTGAAGGCATTTGATGGATTTAATTATATTTACATAAAATAATACCACACTATGTCGTAACAATATTTAAATAATTGTTCCCAATTCCTATTGTTTTAAGATGCCGTAGCGTGTTTCACCAGAATATATTTAAAAATAATACCACCTAGGTATTTTAACCCTCTGACTCGAATATGTCGACAATATAATAAGGCGATGTTTTCTTAGATATATTTATATGCAATCTGAAAAATGATCTGTTATTACTAAAAAGTATCATAGAAATTTGTTAATAAGCTAATACGCATTACTAGTATCTCTCTTTATGATGCTTGTGTCTCTTCATTTAATAGAGACACAATATATATATTTTATTATTATTTGAACGCCACTGGCCAAAAAGAGCCAAAGGTAAAGTAATAACCTACCTACAAACACGTGTCAGTCAATAAAGCGATGTAGGTGACATCGAATTCGTCTTCCGATACCTAAGCAGGCAGGGCGTACTACCTTATGAGGTACGCAAGGATATGAAACCTATGCAAGTACCTACCTACTACCTACTTATATAAAATAATACACCCATAGAATAATATCGCTCTTAAATATGTGGGTGCGTATACGGACACGGTGGCTGAGCTTGGTGTAGTGCACATCCGACGAATTTCGGACCGCGTGATAAATCAAGCCTCGCCACATTGTGCGCCAGTAAATCATGGGCCGAGGGGGGGAGTCGGGTAGCGGGGGGATGGCGGATTGGTTGGTGGGGGGGAAGGAAGAAACTTGGGGAGGGGGGGTGACAAGGGAACCATTTCTGTGACGTCACGACTCGAAAGGGCGCGATACAATGTTACGAAATGAAGTGCTTCACAGTGGTGTTATTTATGGATGTTTTATAAGACGGTTTAATTCACTGATCCAGTACCCCGTTCTAACCTACTGAATACCGATTAATGTGTAAATTTATAAATGATAAATAAACGTACGTTCTTTTAAAAAATATATATTTTATACATTTAACCGGGTTTATGGATGTAAACCAGTGGCATTGGAAGGGGTAGAATGAGATATACCAACAGTACATACACGGTGTCCGGAAACTAGTGATAGAAGCGAGAAACTGGGAAATCTACATCTGTAGAAACCGCACAAGAGTCCCAACTGCTCCCAACCGTCTCGTGAGACTATGGAATCCCCAAATGGGATATGTTACGAAGGTAGTGGGGAGGGGAAGGAGATGGGAAAGAGGAAGGTGTGGAAGTACAGATCTGGTCACCAAACACGACGATCAAAGTTTCAATTCTAAATAGTGGTCTTACACTAACTAACTAACTAACTGACCATCACGCCGTTTCCCCGCAGGGGTAGGCAGAGAGGACGGACCGCCAAACAACTCGGTCTTGGCACACCAGGGCGATAATAAGGGTATCTTCCACCCTGGAACGCAAAACTCTGAAACTCTGCCGAAAATATTTAATATATTATGTTTAATGAGTAATTTATAGAATAACACAAATTTATAAAATAAAATTTCATTTAATATTCAAACAATCGGGATTTGAACCCGCGACCTCCAGCTTGGTAGTCGAGTCTAGGGAGGCCGTAAAATAATAAAAAATATTTTAATAACTTGTCTTACCAAAGCATCCCAACGTCTTCAATCGAATTACTGTGCATCAGTTCAAACATATTTGGACTAATACCCAGACAATAATATCTGTGAGGTGAACAATGTTTTCACTTATTTAGGTAAATTAAAAACAATTTTTTTCCTATGAACAATTTTCATTCTATGTTCGTTAGTTTTCTGCATATATGTTCAGCCTTTTAATAATCTCGCATAAAGCCAAGAATAAATAATAAATAATCGCCGCCAAGTGAACAAGACAGATACATGTTAGGGAAGGGACAGCGTGGCGTTTTTTTCTCTTAAGTCTCTTAACCTAAAAGCTCTTAGATATCCGATAAGAGGTGGTTACGCGATTAATCTCTGTCGCGGATGAAGTAGCGGATGGCACGGGAAATGCAAAAATATTATATGCCATATTTTAAGTAGTTTTTGCACGATGCAAAAACTACTTAACAACGGTGAATCACAAATTAATTATAAAAACTTGCCATTGAAAAAAATTTACTTTGTGTACTTAATTTTTTAAATAAGTCTTTTTATAAGCCCAGAAATAAATAATATATAAGGCCTATGAAAACTGCTTTAAAGTTCAAAATCTCGTACTTACGAAACCATTTTCGGTTATGATTTTATTGTATAGTGTGGCAAATTAAGTAATTTATAAAACGATAGAAATAAATGTATATAATAATATAATAAATTAACATCCACAAAATAAAACAAAATGCACTGTTTGGCCATGTTTTTTTCTTGTATAAATCAAAATAGGCGGATGGTGTTAAGCGGAAGTTTAAACCTTATAGCCATCTACGAAGCAACAGAAGCAACAAAACTACTTATCAACTCCTACGTAGTCTCACGTCTCGATTACTGCAACGGCATTTATGCCAGCCTTCCAAAATATCAAATTGACAAACTTCAATCAGTGTTTAATGCAGCAGCACGGCTCATAACCGGGGTTTCAAAATATTCGCACATTTCAGAACACCTTCGTAACCTTCACTGGCTCAAGTGCCCTGAAAGAATCCAGTACAAACTGTGCTGGATGTTTAAATCCATCAATGAAATGGCCCCACCCTACATCTCTGAACTATGCGTCCCGGAAAACACTGGTCATCATCAGCTGTAGGCAGACTGATAGAACCTAAGCGCAAGCCAAATAATAAGTTTGGTGATCGCGCTTTCGGTGTATCTGGGCCGAAGGCTTAGAATAAACTCCCTCCGGAAGTAAGATCCATAACAAGTCCAACAGAATTCAGGTCTAAACTAAAAACTTACCTTTTTAAGTTGTCGTACCCTTAGATTAAATAAATATACCATTCCTAAGAGAAAGTCCTGTTATATTCAATTTTTCAATTAAGTCCTTAATCCTGTATCTAAATTTCGCCAATAAACAATTAGATAATGTTAATTAAGTGTTAATCTCAAGTGACCTACCAGGTAAGTATTGTACTGTATATTTTCTCCATAAATAGTTAAGTTATAACATAGATCACTGTAGAAATGTATTATAAGTGTGTACAGCGCCCTTGAGGTGATTTTGCACAAAAACGGCGCTATACAAGTCATCCAATTATTATTATTATTATTTTACGTAAGGGTTGTTATTGATAGCGGCTCAAATTAAAATATTACACGACGCAGTGCATCGTAGAGTGCAAAAACATACAGTGAAGTTGTGTAAGGCTATTAATAAAAACAGTGCAACTTACAGATATGAGGTTTATTTTAATTTTATTAAGTCTATCATGCCACTTTATGCACCGAGTCCTGAAGATGACATCAAAAAGATGATGGCCCCCAGCAGCGATACATTGATGATGGCGATTTCTGAAGTTTTCGGACGCATTTTGGCACATCTCGACGGGTATAGCCACGATTTTCTCCAGAATTCGATCCTTGAGTTCTTCCAAGGTTCATGACCGATATTAGACCGATGTTTAAAAACATTTTTTTCAGATAACCTTACAGAAAGGAGTCACGAATGCTCAAATTAGGTGAGCACGCAAGATTGAAGTGCAGCCGAAAGGCCCGCTGGGTGGCGACGAAAGAACGGCAATTTCAAGAAACGTGCGCACGGCGTAGCCCCGGAATTGTCGAACTATAGTAACGTCTGAAAACGAAACGACCCTCCTGATACAATTCCACCCTCACAACACGGAATGCACCGGCCCTTCAAAACCAAACTATCTGTTTTACTGCACCATGTAGGTATAAAATCATGGAATAAGAAAGTCGCCCTATTCCGAAAGGCGATTTTGATCAATGTGTATTTTTACTCCCCAAAAATATAATATGTATACTTTTTTATGTTTGTGACGGTCGTAAAATGTGCATCTACAGTATTAAAAAAATAGTTTCAACGTTGAAAATTGATCAAAATAACATTAAACCCGATTTTTCAGTTGGTAAGCGGTCGCTACATGTAGGTATTGATGTAGGTACCTACCCATGACTAAAGGTTTTATTGTATACTAAAATTTACGATAAAATAATCTTTTGAGCATTTGTATTCTTTATGAAAACCTTGGCCATCAAAATGCAAATGGGAAAACATTTTTTGCTACCAAATTACATGTATAGGAAGGTAAAACGATTTCTGCAACAAAGTTCACTTAGGTACATTCAACAATTCCAAACATTTATTCAACTGTATTTCTGATAGTTATTCAGCTTGTAAACAAGCTAATTTTATTTGATAAATTTATTTGAATAATTCAAAATAATACAAGAAGAAATATCTTTAGTAGTTAAATGGAGGTTACATTGCATATGGTACATTATTACCTTTGAACTTTACTTTCTCTTCCAATTTCGTTAGCAAATCTACTAGTCTTTCGCCACCCGTTACTTACCTATGTAAATGTTCAGCATCCTTCCCGAAATGTTACCTGATACGAAGGGTCACCGGTGATAGTAGGCCCCATCTTGCTCTTACTCACTATGCCTGATAGCGGTCTTCTAGTATAATGTAAATGGATTATCATTTCATTTTCCACGAATTTGCAGCCCGCTCGTTTTTTAATTATAAACGTGGAGTGAATAAAATTTTATAAAAAAAACTTATTAAACCTCAAATATGTAGATATTGCCTCCAAAAAATTTATTAATTTATAAAAAAACAGCATTATACCAAACTATATCTTTCAGATAGTACCTAGATATGATCACGATGTAACTAATAAAATTTGTAATCAATTTATTTGCATTGGTAGTTAGGTAGTAAGTAGGTGGTATCTTTATTCATTTTCCACAATTCAAAATATAGTCATATTCAGTTTATGATACGATTGAAAGCAAGGATTTTGCTGTTTTGGTTTTTTTAAGGGCTTTTGTCATATTTAAAAATACTGTGTCGATGGTCTTTCAAGGGAAGGAAAGAGAAGAAGATCTGGGAAGAAAAATGTATGAGGGGTGGGTGGCAGGGTGTCCAGGAGTGCGTCGCAAAGCGATGAGTCAAGAGAGACCAGTTGGAGAGGTCGAGGGGTCTTCTACACCAGCCTCTCCCGATCCGGCACGCCACGCAGCTGGTGGGCAGGCGCAACCTGAACACACCTCACCCGATGAACCCGGGCACCCCTGCTAAATAACAAAACGTAGCGAACCACTTGGGGTGACCTACGGCAGAGGTGTTAGTTCCAATAAATGGTTCTCGGGTAGCGGTATCCAGGTCCGCATCCCACATTGTAGGCACTATCAGATCTCAACCGCGAGAAATTCCATTTTGAAAATTGAAAAAAATGGTTATATCTCTTGGAATTGAAAAAGATGGTTAGGTACATCTTTTTTTAAAAGTAATGCTAAAGAGGCATATACAGGGTTTTCCAATAAGAGGTGTTATTTTGATATTCAAGCGTAAAAGATCAATGGTTTCGTTGCTTGTGTGGCACCTAGCGCCGTCTTGTTGAAAGTAAACGTTGTGCAGATCAATACCATCCAATTCCGGCCATAAAAAAATCATTAATCATCTCTCGATATCGCAATCCATTCACCGTAACTGTTGCTCCAGCCTCATTTTCAAAAAAGAAAGGTCCAATGACTCCGCCGGACCGTAAACTGCACCAAACAGTCACACGTTGAGGCTAGAGAGGCTTTTCAACAATAACTCTTGGGTTTTCCGAGCTCCAGATGCGACAATTTTGCTTATTGACGAAGCCACCGAGGTAGAAATGGGCCTCATCACTCAAGATGATTTGCATTTGATTCACTCAAGTGAATTTTAATAATTTCAATGCGTTGTTGAAGCGTGTATCATTCCATTTTATTAATGACGTAGTTTCTACTTGTCATCTTGTAACATCTACCGAAATAGCGGGCTATTCAAAATAATACCTCTTATTGGAAAATCCTGTACATTTTTTCAAAAGCACAAATATTTAGAGTGATATTCTCTGTTCTATATGTAATTAATTAATTAATTAGAAGTCGCACATTAAAATTAAAATAAGATTTGTTTATCTAAAGACACTGTCTAGATACTGACATAAAGATAGCTGTCAATAAAAATTTGCGGTGAGAAAAATGAACACAATGTTGGTAGTTCTTATTCGGAGTATGATACAGTTAAATAAGACCGAAGGAAATAGGGTCAGATTAGCTGATTATTAACTGATTATTGATTATTGATCCATTAGCTCAGTTGGTAGAGCGGTGCCCCGGCAAGGCAAGGGTTCTGGGTTTGAGTCCTAGATGTGACCGTAGCTTTTTCTGATTTTTCTGTTTCAGTTTTTTGTTTAGGAATCGCCAATATTGTCTTCAAAAATTGAAAATTACAATTTGAGGTTTTACTCAGTAAGCTTTACCAAAAAAAAAATCCAACAATGATTTTTTTTAAAATATTTTTTATTATCACAGTCTGAATATACTTATTATTATAGATACTATTCGATAACTGGATTCACACTACATAGCTCAATATCATCGACTCATTTCCTTTGTTTTAAACATACTAAAGCGTAAATTGCTGTAAATTTACTTGGCAGTTATAAAAATGAAGTCTTTAACAAGTAGGTTTTAAGGTGCTAAGGCGGTATAAGTAGAGGTGATAAGTAAGTAGATAGGCGGGTAGGTGTTGTTTTCAACTTTTCGAAGGTATTTGAAAGTAGAATGGGCGCCCTTTTAAAATATGCGATGCCTCCGCCGTCCGCTACGTAGATTTATGGCCTTTTTTAAGTTCAAAGTTGAGATTATGTAGTCAACCCCACTTGACAGGACAGGGGATTCTTTCGGAACCGGTATTCTTAGCTCTTTTTAGCATTCCTGTTGACATTTACAAAGACATGAGCGATAAAAAAGACACAGAAAAGGCTGTCAGCCAGCAGTCACAGTTTTTTGATAACGTTCACAACACCCACTGGAAACAATGCACTTTAGATATTTGATTGGGTCCAACACTGAGCAAAATATCTCTAGTGAAGGTAAATCGATTTGAAAGATAATTGATGTTGCTAAATTAGAGCTTTTGACTCATACACCGAAATAAATGAGAATTTTTGGTATACTGGTTAAATACGGGATCGAAGGTTCTTTTCCGATAAACGTTTAGTAAATTCCTAATATATCGGAATACGTGTTCATGCACGTGCATTCACCATGATAATATATTATGATGACATTCGAAAATATTAGGATATTCATGAACACGTGTTCCGAAATCGTGATAGTATATTCGTAACTTATTAAAAGTTAATCAACTTATTAATTCCTTCGCTTAGGCCTTCATTCCACCTTTTAACCAGATAATAAAAAAAATTAAAATGAGATTCTTAATAATTTACCACTACTAATTTTTATCCTTGTAGGTAGTCTATTTTTCAGAGATAACAAAAAAAAATATTATTTTTTAATCTATTAATATTTGAAAATGTTTAATTTCACCTAAAATAAGAGAGAAAAGTATCTCACTTCGGGCACACAGAAACAACAACAACACAAATCTATCAGTTTTTTCAGTGCATGTAGAGTAAATAATGTGTACTTAAATATCAGTAGCTTGAAGCTCATAACATATGATTTGCCTGCGAAAATTTTATTATTGATCAATGTCTATTATTTTCTATCAAAAAGCTCCATGTGTTCAGTCATATGGATGATTTATACTAACTTTTAGGGTTAACTATTATGTACGGCGTAGCATATAAGAGCACCTACCACCTAGTGTATTTTGACACCTTCTCGTATAAAGGAAAGGCCAAAGTTCAAACGACAAGTTTCTTAAGTCACCGCATGATTTATAGTGTAAGATAAGACATTTTCATGAAGTATGATGAACTCTGAATATAAGAAGCATCTATCGTAGAGATAACAGGGTCAGGAGAGTTTTGTATCTTATTTCTACCTGTTGTTTTTTTCTAAATTTTTACCACGATAACCAGACATTCAACTATCCCAACTATGTTTAGTGAGAGCTTTAAGTAGAATGAAGGATTGAATACGACTGAGTGAAACTGGTTACCTTGATCTGAGAATTAAAAACATCTTTTCTCAATTCTACCCACGAGTACATTCTATAAATATTATATTTGATATTTAATTTGTTTTTTAATGGTTTAATATTATTACATACCGGTCGGTGGCCGAGTTGACATCACGTTTGGGTCCCACCCAGGCGTAAGTCCTCCATCACATCACAAGCAACATTTTCAGCTTAATGTGGTGGTAGTAGGAGATTTTCAAATATTGTCAGGTTATTCGTAACCCGAAAATTTTGGTTTTTCTTTTAAAAAAAAAAAAAAATATATATATATATATATGCTTGAACTTTCTCGGAAAGGTCTCTAAAAATATTATCATTTTATGCATTTCTATAAATGTCTTTCACAACACAGGTAGTATAAATTTTAAAAAGTTTTAATATTAAATATATATATATATATATTTATTTTGGATCTTTGCACACGGTACACGGAGAAAAACGAAAATTGCTAATTTATTAAGAATTTCTTCATATTATTGGTAATCAGGCTTAAAAACGGCATTGTGGGACTCTAACGAATAAATTGATGGGTTTTCTGTTAAATCTTTAATAAAATACGAATATATTTTCATAATGTGGAACATGTATTCATAAAAATCCTAATATTTACACATTTCATCATTACATATATAATCACGACATTTGCCTTGATATATAAAAATATTCAATATATAATCCTGATAAACTTAATAAGTAAATTGCATTTATATCAGAACACGTGTTAATGCACCTGCATTGATCATAATTCAATGCCAAAATGCGGAAATATTAGGTTTTTTATGAACACGTGTTCCACATCGTGAAACTATATTAGTATTTTACTAAAAGAGCCTGCAATCACGTTTTTAACGGGATTACGAATAATTTGAAGATACTCTTAATAAATTAGAAATATTAACTATTAGTATTTTATCTCCGTGTGTTTTAACGTCGTCGTTTCTGACTTCATTGTCAAATAAGTAGATATAGAGGACAGATTCCAATAAACAGTTATAACTCAATAAAGAAAACTGAGGTCGCCAAATTGCGTGTAGTAATAATGTCGCCTTGAACCCAAGACCTGCTAACGGACCTGTTTATTTGTTCAAGAAAGAATTACGGTGTTTTAACATTCTCTAGAAATTTTAGAATAAGAAAGGCGAAAAATATGTATAACTTTAAGTTACTTGTTATGTATTTTTAGCTACTAGTTATGAGTTACTAACCAGTCAGTGGCTGAGCATAAACAGCATTCAATGCAATATTATGTATTATTCAAAAGATTATAAAATCTTCGATTGACCTAAAACCTATGTATGTAACGCCGATTTATTTAGCAATGGGGCCTAATTAGAAGCCTTGCAGAAATATAAGAAGTGGGAGACTTTGCGGTTGGAATGGCAACAAGAAAACATAAAACAAAAGTGCGAGATACGTTAACTTTTATTTGAATTATCATTAAATAGTTTAATACAGATTTACAGACTATTATTTAACATTCTACTGCATACAATAACACGTTTTACATTTTTTTATTTTGAATTATAGACATCTCGGTGTTTTTACGATCACCCTGTGCTCAGAGGTCTAAGGTAAGGCTAGGTAAGTAGTGCCTACTACCTACATCCCGTGTGGGAGTAGGAAGATAGGTGGTATTCCGCCCCCACCGCCGCCCCGAAAAGCAATCGCCCAACTTTTCTCGCGGAACAAGTTGTGAAACGAAAAGTTTCAGCTAAATTCAATTCAGCCCCGGCCGGAATCAAACCGGCAGATCGAGGTGTACCGACCGAAAATGGGCTAGAGAAGGGTGAGCATGATATTGTTCATGAAATAGAAAATATTTCCTTCGCAAAAGTAGAGAAATTTTTCATTAAATATTTCAATAGCTGATTTTGAGCAGTAACTATATATGGCTACGAATCTGGAGGTCGCGGAGGTAAATTTTATCGTTAAATTTGTGGAATTTCACATTTAGTTTATTTTAAAAATATGTTTATAGTAGGTACCTATATATACGGCACGTTACACAATGGTAGGTTACTTCAGTATCACCCTGGTGAAAAACCACCATTCACAGTCGAAACGTTGCCTGAAATGGTTTTAGCCATGTTTAGTTACCCCACCTTTCGCTTCCCCATCTTCTTCTTTTCACTACTACTTTCAGCCTCATAAGATACCCTAATGTTTGATACCATAGTCTCAATGAAATGAGCAAACGCTGCCGCCATTCATCAAATATCTAAAGCTCATAAACTTATAATAAAGATTATCCTCAAACTACCAATCACAAGCAGTTCGGATGAAATCTTTAGGAAAATCTGTGTTATGGACATTAGGCAACTTTATGCCAAAAACATACTAGCATACCTCTTCAAACACAAAACTACTTTTGACAATAACCAAACTGCTCGTGATACTAAAACCAAAGGACATAATCTCTTACAAAGCCCTTTCGCTAAAACAACTTTTGGCCAGAGAAATTTTAGATATTTTGCAACAAGGCTATATAATACTCTCCCACTAGCCATTAGACTGAACGAATTTTTTTTGAAATATAAAACAGACATCAAGTCTTGGATCATCAGCCAAGACAGATCCAAGATCAAAAATTTTATAAAAATCCCTTCATAAGTATGTACCTACTCCAACTAGATGCTGATTAACCAATTTATCAGTTATTATTATTATTTATTATTTTTTATCATTTTCCAATGACATTTAATGTAATGAAATATTATATGTATCAAATAATATGTAAACATTAATTTATGTATTAAATACGTCTGTCTCGATACAGGTTTATCCTAGTGAGACAGACATCGAAAAAAAAACCTGTAAAAAAACTTTATATTGATAATAAAAAAAAAATAAAAAATGGCTCCAGATGGTCAGGGGTTGCGGTTTTTAACGAAAATATAATTTGGTTTTATTTGCGTTTTAAAAAAATTTTCAAAACATTTCCCATTCAGAATATCCCCAACCTCTCGAAGTCAGTTATAAAACGAAAATGATAGTGAATAAAGTGTGCGAAAAGGTGGCTTATAGGCTATTAACCTTACTCTTAAACGTATTTTAAATTTCACACAACTGATAAATAATCATTTATGTAGGATCAATGGTGGCTTATCAGTTTTGTAAAATTTAAAATACTTTTATTAGTAAGGGGATGTACGTAAGATTTTTAAAACATTTAAAAAATTTGAATAAAGATTATGGAAGTCCGACTGGTCAGTGGCCACCTTAACTTGCTTAGATATGGGTAGGTGCTAAAAGCCTTGGTTGCCTGTAGATTTTTTTTTAAATTCTGACAGATTTATATATAGATTTTACCTAAATTCAAGATGTTATGAAAATTAATAAATTGTGTTCAACAAAATGTAAACGAAGAAATACATTAAAAAGAAATCAATACACATTACTAATTCTAACGTCAAAAAATATACAATGGTAATAAACAATAAATAAATGAAAATGATATAATTTTAATACCTTTATGTAAATGTAGGTCATATGTTTATTTTCATATATTAGATTTTTCGTTAAAATACAATAGTTTCATTTACTCTTGTCATAAGTCACGTCATATCCACTGTTAGTTAAAATCACTAGACGTTAACACAACAAATTTACAAAAAAGACTTAGTATCACCCAACACCTTTTTATTATGTAACTTTGTAGCGACTATTGCTCCAGCACGTCGACGAAACTAATCGTTAAAAAATTAAATAACTTTTAACCAAAAAAACTATCCCACATAATATTATAAACTTATGGTTACTCTAGTCAGTGTAGACATAGGAACCTGAAGGTTGTATGTCTAGAAGCTTCTGCACCGCTGGTTTGATTTTGTAAACATTGTTCAGAACTTTATTATATATGCGGTTGTTTTGTATGGGAATTTCGTGTTTTTATCGTTGGCTTCCTCCAAATGTGTTTTGTACTTTTGCTTTATTTTGATATATCATCATGTAAATAAATGGTTCCTTGGGTTTCGTGTTATATTCTGCTAATTATTTAATGACAACTTGGTCTTGACACGGCCTGACAAAGAATTCGGTTCACTTAATAATGGTAAAAAGGGACACCCAAGATAGACACTTCTTCTACCATTCAAAATATTGTCATATGTACTCTCCTTTCTACGTTCATTTGAAACTACCATGCCTAAACTTACGCTTATGTCAGCCTTGCATTCTTTACTCCACATACGCCTCAGGGATCTCATTTCTACAATATTTTATTCATTTATTTATTTATTGGACAATTTGTATAGCGCCGCTTTTGTGAGAGGTATTACAAAAAATATAAATATTACAAAAATTAAGATAAGTAAAATGAAGTACGGGAACAGGTGACACGAAGATAGAATATCTAGACTCTGCAGCAAGAATCCTAGGTGGTGAAGAAACTGAACCAGCTGCTACAGCGAAAGTGTTCACCGCGTCCATTAACAGGGTCAGCAAGAGGTTCGTCATCCATCCGTCTGTTGCTAATAAAGCGCTGACACAATATCCTCACACAGATAACAGACCTTGGCAGCACCGCTGTGACATTCGACGAAGATAGAGGATGGAAACTCAGCAGTAAGAATCCTAGGTGGTGAAGCAACTGGGCCTGAAAAATATTCAGTCCACTTTCATCTCATGCCAGTTTATTGCCTCACTGCAAACATCAGAGTAAGTACCAGCACTCCATTGTGAACTGCTAACTTTGCTCCTTTGGACAATTTTTTGTTGGCGCCAACTGTTTTTAGACTTCAGGTGATTTTTCACGAAAACGGCGCTATATAAATCAGCCAAATATAATAATAATTATTATTATTAGATATTAAAAGAGAGGCCTTGCTTAAATGCTCCCTCCACATGCTTGCTGTTTCATAATGAATGGTATTTCCACAAACTATGAGTACGGTTTAAAATATGTGGAAGATTTAAGGTTTGTTTTTCTTATTCTGAATAGTATTGAATTGTGGCCAGTTGGAACCATTTCGCAAGATGCGGTTTGAGATTAATTTTAAAATCAATAGTTATGAATGAAAATATTAATATTACACAAATTTAGTAAAATAATCATTATTTCGTTTAATTTGTGAAATGTATAATTTTAATATTATCATTGAATGACTTTAAAACGATCTAAATGATCTAAACGATCTAAAACCGCACATTCCAAAGCGGTTAAATGTAATGATAATGCAAAAAACGAAACTCCACTATATTTACGAATAGAAACGAAGATGTCGTTTTGGCTTTTAATCGAAAATAGCACATTTTGAATCGTTATAAAAATTCTATTCGTTTACTTAAAAATACCTTTATTATTGCAATTTTATCCACAAAAACAGTGAAAATACCCTATTGGAGAAATAACTCGTTCTTATGTTGCCGAAATCGACTGCATGGGGTCAAAAGTAGAAAGGGGTAAGTGTGAATTAATTTAGGATTGGAGTATGAAGCGGTTTAGGAAGTAGGTATTTTCGATCTAGAGAATTTTTTTCGTTTTTACAAATCGCTTTACAAACTAAGAAACAAAATTCTGTAACATGAAAGAAACATTATTTCTTCGCTTGCAAAAAAACTTCTCAATGAGATAAGTAAGTTGGTCTAAGAGAAAAACTTAATTTAGTGTAATAAATTTAGGCATTATAATCATTAAGTCAACATGAGAAGAAAAAAATGTTGTCCATTCAAACAACAAATTCAATAAACACATTAAAAACCCATCAATTATGTCAAACGAAACAAAAACATTCCGCGGCGCGGTCGTGCAAAGTTTTCCCGAAAATTCGAACTTCGCTACGTTTTTAGTAAATAAATTTCTCAGTTACGTTGGGAAATTTTTCGCTTTTCATGATTTATGGCTACCGAAGCGCTGTATAGCAATGATATAGAATTTTAGAGAATACGTTACATATCGTAAGGCTAGACGAAGTGAGAGAGAGAAAAGATAAGTGAAAAGGATAGTTACCTACCACGTGATTACGTGAAATTAAATAAATATACGATACACCCCAATTTAATGGCACATAAATATTAATTTTAAACAAATGTCATTACGCCTTAAACGAATACATTTAATGAATTAAATACATACCTATGTTTCTATTTGTATATTTAAACACTGTCATATTATAATATGTAGATACTATACTTCTTGTGAATTGGGTTAGCTGTAAGAAATACGATTTACCTATAAGCTATATCCTCTGTACTTTCTGGATACTAAATTTATATATTTCTGTACACTATATTTTTTTTAAATTTGAATTTTTTTATTTTCATAGTGGAAGGATACTCTCAGTATCACCCTGGTATGACCGCCATTTATAATTTAAACTTCGTTTGAGATGGGTTTAGCCATGTTTGGATACCAGATTTGAAGAGACAGGTGCTTCCCCATCTTTTTCATTTCCTTCCCACTATAGTCAGTTAGGTATGTCATAGTTCCATACAGACCCCAAAAGGTTCGGAGCAGTTGCGAATACAGTACTTTTGTGCGGTATTCACCTAAAAAAGTTCTTTAGAAGAACTCAGTAAATATATTTTGGTATACACATGCAATTCTCGGGATCTTTTTTCTCGAGAAAATTTTCTTTAAGATGTCGCAAAACATCACTTAATTTTTTTATACTTATTTACACCCTTAGGGTTTTTGCATATTACAAGTGTTAGTTACATGACCTTTTTAAAAAGTAATATTTATATTTATTATTATTATTTATTGGACAATTTGTGTAGCGCCGCTTTTTGGAAATATCACCTCAGGGGCGCTTTACATTATTATTAATAATTAATAATTAATAATTAATAATTAATAATTAATAATTAATAATTAATAATTAATAATTAATAATTAATAATTAATAATTAATAATTAATAATTAATAATTAATAATTAATAATTAATAATTAATAATTAATAATTAATAATTAATAATTAATAATTAATAATTAATAATTAATAATTAATAATTAATAATTAATAATTAATAATTAATAATTAATAATTAATAATTAATAATTAATAATTAATAATTAATAATTAATAATTAATAATTAATAATTAATAATTAATAATTAATAATTAATAATTAATAATTAATAATTAATAATTAATAATTAATAATTTATAATTTATAATTAATAATTAATAATTAATAATTAATAATTAATAATTAACGCAGGTATTACAAAAAAAAATATTACAAAATAAAGTTAAGTTAAGTAAAATGAAGTACAGGAACAGGTGACACGAAGATGGAGACTCTGCAGCAGCTGGTTTTATCCTAGCTGCAGCGAGAGAGCGAACAGTGCTGGCACGAGGTTCGCCATCCGTCCAGGTATGTGTCTGCTGGTAATAAAGCGTTGACACAATATCCTCACACAGGTAACAGACTTTGGCAGCACCGCTGTGACGTTCGACGAAGATAGAAGATGGTGATTCTGCAGCAAGAATTATTATTGTATTAGATGTAGTGTACTAACAAGTGTCTAACATAATACGTACGTATTTATGTACGTACCATCTGAAAAAAACATTGTAAAAATAATTAGTAAGTGTTAAAAATCGACATCCAAAATGATTTCTGTGACTCAGTTATTCTAGCAAGAAACGTGAATCCTTGTTGATGAAATATAAAAATTAGAACAGACTGTTTGAAGAATTGAATTAGAAGAAAGACAAGCGATAAAGTATCTACCCACAACACAATACTATTCAACAAATAATAATTGTAATTTCCGTAAATTGTAACTGATTTGTAGAAAATTTAGAATTTCTCGTGTTTTTTCCCGGTTCTGCATTGGTATACAATTAAATTAATGAAGCACAAATTTTCTATAAAAAATTAATATGGAATAAAAATTAATTTTGAAGTAATCATTCCACATTAGGGCTGCCTCCTTAAAATTGCGCTACAGTTATGGCTCCACAGTCGCCGGCATAGAGTGGCGTGTTTTTATTGGTTGATAAATTATTCATTGTTAGCCAATAACCGAATGATAGATGAGTCGGCTATGGGCCATGGGCCTGGGTCTATAGCCCAGGTTCGTATCATGATCCGGAGCGACCATTTTCATTAAAACGGCATGGATCATATTCGATCGCGATCCAAAATCCACGTTAATTAAATAATATTGCAATGTAACTTTCCTGTTTAATTTTCCGGTTAAAATTATTAAAAAGAATTTAAGAAAGTTAAAAATATTGTATTATGGCTGATACATTTAGCTTTACAGACTCCCAATTTCAGACGTTTTATTTTGAATAAGGTTTTGGGTAAGGCGGCTCGAAGGCAAGGCGCAGACTGTGAATCCAGAGGTTACGGGTTAAAAACCCGAAATGGGAAGGTAAATTTAATTTATTTATTATTATGTTCACAATTAATCAATTAAAAGTCATGTCTAGTATTTATTTATTTATTATATATAATGGCACATACTCTGAATATAACTCTGATGAACGACAATTATTCATTATTATTTTTTTGGTAAACTAATGTTTAAGACAAGATTTTTTATGCATAGCACAAAGGGTAACAATTATTTTACAAGCAATAATTATTCTCCTGAAACACTCATCCACATTGAAAAATCTCCTGATAAAAGATACATGACGCCAACGGGACTCGAACCCGTGTCCCTTCGATTGCCGGTCGACAGCTCTGACCACTGAGCTATGGCGGCTTATCTCTTATCCGCGAAATAATTCAATATATACTAGTACACGGGTTCGAGTCCCGTTGGCGTCATGTATCTTTTATCAGGAGATTTTTCAATGTGGATGAGTGTTTCAGGCGAATAATTATTGCTTGTAAAATAATTGTTACCCTTTGTGCTATGCATAAAAAATCTTGTCTTAAACATTACTTTACCAAAAAAAAAAAAATTAATATTTGACAAGTTCAAGTATTTCACCCTAAAATGTAGAAAATTTGTCTCGACGCCATCTAGTGAGAGAGTTAGCACTTACAAAGCCTTTCTCATATTAAATAAAGTTGGTTGTTTTCAGGTGAAAAAATGTAACAAGCAGTAATTGTTGAATGAAACACTAGTATATATTGAATTATTTCGCGGATAAGAGATAAGCCGCCATAGCTCAGTGGTCAGAGCTGTCGACCGGAAATCGAAGGGACACGGGTTCGAGTCCCGTTGGCATCATGTATCTTTTATCAGGAGATTTTTCAATGTGGATGAGTGTTTCAGGCGAATAATTATTGCTTGTAAAATAATTGTGACAATTATTCAGAATGGAAAATCTACTTTATATGGGTTTAGCCGTGTTTGATAACCGGATTTGAATATCCTGGTAGGTTCTCCCCCACCTTCCTCGTCTTTATCTCGTTTCTCTCCCCACTGCCTTCAGCTTCACAACATATCGACCAACTGTATACCATTGTCTCACTGGCTCCGTATGGTTGGAAGACAGTTAGAACTCTTGTGGCGTACTTACTTGAAAATTTAATAAAAATCTCGAAAATATTACATATATTGGTAAATTTGAACAAGCCACAGCAAGTCACTGATGTACAAAGGAACCCATGTATCCACGTATGAAATAAATTCAACATCTTCGTAACTACGACATGTATGTAGGCATATAGGTACGTAAGAATGGATGTATGTACCAATATGGTTGCAGTACGAGCACGCACATGACGCGATATACTAGCTGGCAAATGCCGTCGTATCAAGATGATCCGATATCATTGGTCGAGACATTCGGGAGCCTACCAGAACACAAATATCACCCGCCACCACTGGACGGAGCTCAAAATAGGGGTGCAAAACCATTTAAGGATTTTGAAATTCTTGTATTGTTTATCGTAAAGCTGCACAAAATAAAATCTAAAGCAGCGGGTCAACGTTAGCCTAATGCACTGTGCTAATGCGCTGGCCCGACGTGTAGAGGAAGACTTGAAAGTTGCATGCGTTGGCCGCCAACGTTAGCCGGTTAACTCGATTACTATCAGTGTTCGTGCACACATCAAAAAATCTTGGGTCCAAACTGCAAAGAGTTCGCAATACGCGTTCAGCGGTTGTGTTGATTATTGCGTGAGTGATTATTTACATTTACGAATTACGATGATTAATATTTTAACGTGATATTCAAATAAATTGCCGCGTCTGTGATATTTTCCACAACCATCTATATTTGACAGCCTCCGTGGTCAAAGACTAAGACTCTCGACTAGCAATCCGAAGGTCGCGGAATCAAATCTCGGCGTGCGCAAGTAACTTTAATTTGATGAATTAGTGCCATTTCAGTACTCATTCATTTAAAAATAAAGTATATTATAAGAAGATACTCTCAGTATTGCTCTGCTGTAAGAAAACCATTCAGAATTGAAACGTTGCTTGAAATGGGTTTAGCCTTGTTCGGAGACCAGATCTAGCCAAGTACTCCTCCTCCTACCTCTTCCGCATCTTTTTCCCCTCTCCACTACCTATAGCCTCACAACATACTCCAATGGGGTGCCGTAGTCTCACTGGCTCCAGACGGTTAGGAGTTCTGGAGACACTTGAGAGAAGATCAAATAGTCAACGCAGAATAGGGTATTTTCATTGTTTCTTTATTCTCGAAAAAAGTGAGGAAAAAAATTACGTTATCGAAGGTACCTATATTTATTTTATTTTTATGTTGACGATTTATAATATTCCATTATTGATTTGCCACCTAAACGAAATGTTTAACCCTCTAACGTTGGCAACGGCGTTCACGGGCCATTTATAGCTCTAAATACAACTAGCTCTACTGAAGTTCTAAAACTTTTTACTCGACTAAGAGCACTCAACACTCAAAGCCAATTAGTGAAATCGCTATTTTCGATTATTATTTCCTACGAATCGGTTTTCATTATGAATTCCAAAAAATAGGTTTTGGATAAATTGACGATTCTCCTATCGAACTGCTTGAGTAGAAAACAAAAAATGTTAAGTCTTTATAAAAAATATAAACGTAGCCTACTGAATAATTTATTTTAAATTAGAAAATAACATTTCAAACAACTTAAAAAAAACTGTGTTATGGCTAAGATTATCTCTGATAATTTCTTTGAATCAACATTTTTCTGTCTCACAAAATTATTCACAAAAAATTTAAAAACCGCTTTTGCGCTTAAATCGTTTATTTTTAGAATCCTTTTGCGATGTGGTTTTTATGCCTATTACCTAAAGCAAATATCCATGTTGATACTTATGTCTTACCATACTTAATACAAAATAACTAAAATAGAAGCCAAAAAAAGTAGTATAGGTACATTTTCTGATGATGAAAATAATACCTTCCTACTAATGGCCGGACCTTCAATGCTGGGAACATAATAAGTTTAAAGAAAATATTGAGTAATGGATAATTGGGTTATAATCATAACAATAACGATAATAACATAACAAAATATATACAATTAAAATAAATAAAAAAAGTCATATATACCTAATAACATAGTTTTTGTTTTTATTATATAATGAAAATCATGATTAGAAACACATTTTAAATGACATTTTAGCTTCAGGTTCGCTATTCTTACGAGCAGTTGTTTCTCAGAACAAGAACATTTCAACAAATTTCAAATTAAATATTCAAGTTCTGTGAAAATATTAACACCCACATTGATAATTTCAACATTTCGTGTTAAAAATGTATCATTCGAAACATAGCGGACTGGGTTAGGTGAAGTTAGGTTTTGAAATAAACATGGGATTTAATATTTAATTACCATCGATACTTTCAATAGAAAAATCATCTTTTTTAATACGAAGTGAAGCTAGAAAAATGTCTACCCCTGTATGTTTTTCCTCTGCCAAAGTTTGTATCAGGCCAGTGGCGTGGCGGGAATCGAAGGAGGTCGAGAGGGGCGAGGTGGGGCCATAAATCCGCTTTTCTAATCTTCTATTGACGTCAAAAGTTCTAATTTAGCGGAAGTCGGAACTGCGCGATAAAGTAGTTTTTTCCAAAGGCGTTTATTTTTCTGTCAAATGAAGCGTTATCTCAAAATAGCCGACGAAGGAAGCTCCGATTGCTTAATCTTTCAGCGTAGGTATGGAAAAAGCAAAAAGCAATATGTGATTTGAAAACTTTTGTATGCTTATTATCCTTGTTGTGCACCGTATTTTACCTCAGTTCATTTGAAATAAAATCAAAGAAACAAGTTCTTACATATTTCAGGAATGTACCAATACGAAGCTTATCCATCTATGCTGAATTATTATTTTACCAATGGAATTATATCTACGATAAATTAAGTATGTATTTTATGTGATGATATTGATAAATTATGGTTCTTGCAAGACATAAACTTCTTAAGAAGTCGGTATGCTCAATGAGTTTTGAACGTTCACATTTTATAATATCATGGAATGAATATTTCTACATAAATTAAACATAACGTTAATTTATTTTTCATTTAGGTCAGAAACTTATGATCAATTTTATGTGTTTTTTGAGAAACCTGACGTGAGTTGGTTGCAAGCTAGAACGCTTTCCACTATTTTAATAATGTAAATGGAACAGGTTCTGGACTTAATTTTTACTAAAATAGTCAAGTTGTTTGATTCTGTTGGTAAAAAAGTTTATGGCTCAACGGAATTTAAAAAGAGAATTATGAAAAAAATGAATGATGAATTCCCTTCTACAATAAAAGTATGTAGGTACCTACTGTAAATTATGTGCACAATTATAATTTTAAAGTTTTTATTTTATTTTACGTTACCCTTATACTGTTTTATTTATTATTAGACTAGCTCCATCTGGAGCTAATGAGACTTTGACATCCACAATTGGGGTTTGTTGTGTGGCTGAAGGAAGTGGAGAGGGGAAAGATATTAGAAGAAAGAAGGTTGGGAGGTACCTGACTATTCAGATCTAGTCACCAAATATGGACAAAGCCATTTCAATGCTGAATGGTGATCTTATACTAAAGTGATACTGAGTATCTTCTACTCGGGAACGTGCTGCAAATATAACATGTATTGTATTAAATGAGTAATTTGTGAAATAACATAAATTAATCAAATCAAATATATTCACGTCGGGATTTTAACCAGCAACCTCTGTCTTATTAGTCAAGAGTCTTACCCTTCGACCACGGAGACTCTTTACTTATGTTTTTAATTTTCTTTTCGCATTAATTTTATTTCACTCTTTAAATATAATAGTTTATTTTTTATCTAATGTGGCAGGGTGGGATTGCACTATCCTCCAAGTTTTGTTAAAATTTTATTAAAAACTAACATAAAAATTATAAACAAATACAAAAAAGTCGTGGAGTGTAAGGTAAGTGAGAGAATATATTTTATAAAACTTTTTAAAGAAAATATGAAGCAAAGAATTGTCCATGCCAGAATGATGGATGTTACCTATTTTAAATGCGTGACAAATAGATAAAATTTGTATTGAGATTATTTAGTTTCGTTATTGGAAAATCAATTAGATACCTACCTACATAATTTACTATGTCTTTTTCTTCGGGAATAGTACGTTTTATAATCGAACTTTTTTCCAGGATTTTCAAATATGTTAAGTGAATCAAATTCTGTCAGTACCTACCTACCCACAATCATGGTATAATTCACCGTAAATATTATTTTATTCCATCTTCAGCAATGGTCCCGCCGTCTTCGCCATTCGTCACGTGGTATAAAGGCGGGACATTATTGCTCGGTCCAAACGTCTCTAAATCTTACCGAATAGAAATTTATTTTCCTTTTTCCCCTGTCGCAAACGAATAGGAAAGTAATGCGGCATAAATCTAGCGGTGCACACACACATTCACCAAATATATACGTAGGTATATGTGCTACATACATACCCACATATCATACTAGGTACGTGCTACAACATATACCAGCTCACGGGGCATAGGTGTGCGCCGTAACGATGATTGAGGGTCCAAGGATGATTGCGGAACCAGGATGGTACGCCACTGGATTTATGATGGGGAAATGTTTTTAATTCGTACGTTTTCTGCAAGATAATATTTCGAAACAAATTAAATTTTATATTGGGCATAAAATGTATTGAATGATAAACTGATTTAATTTATTAAAACATCTGGTCAAATTATTAATATTCCTGTTAAAAACGAGACTGCAGGTCTTTAACTAATGAATGGACAGATTTCTTAACAAATTATCAGTAAAACACGAATGTGTTACGAGGATGTCGGAGAACGTATTAATAAAAAATCCTGCGTTTCATTATATTTATAAGGATAAGTTATAATATTTTATTAGGAAATGCCATCACGTTTTTAACAGAATTTCAATAAATCAGCAATATTAATTTTTCTCCTTTTAGAAATAACAACTTGGGAGGCGAGTATGGGTACCGCCGCCCCGGTAACCATTTAAAGGATAACCAACACCTCTGCCATAGGTCACCACAAGTGGTTCACTACGTTTGGTGACTTAGCAGGGGTACCCGGGTTCATCGGGTTAGGTGTATTCAGGATGCGCCTGCCGACAAACTGTATGGGGTTAAAGTGCGCTAACTTCGGGAGACGATTCTACACGGTGGTAGAAGTAAATAAGAAAAATAACTTTTTTGTAAATTAATATGTTCATTTTCCCATTCAAAAATTTATTTACATAGTAAAATATTAATATTCAAAAAATTCATCTTTTTTACCTAAAAATTTCATTTAAAAATATGATTTTCTAAAAAAGTTAATTATCTTTTTTTCTTCTAAAATTATGTATTAGAAATTTTAGAAATTCAGAGTGAAGTCAATATACACCAATATGCAACATGTAAGTGGTAACTTTGATAAGTGGTTGATAGCCTCATAGGCAGAACCTTAGGATGGCTACCAAAACGGACTAATTCGAATCACAAACACTCACTTCTTCAAACTCAGCAAACTTTGTTTTTGACACCGTTTTAACTAAAAATAATTAACTCTTAGTTTTAACCACTTTCAGGATCTTACTAATAAACGTGTTTTAAATTTCGCACTAATTAAAAAAAAAAGCTTTAATGTATGGTAAGTGGTTGATTATCACTTGTTTTTATTTAAAACTCACATATTAGTAAAGAGTTATTGTTTAAATATAACCGACTTGTTTCGTAAGCAATGCTCACTTCTTCAGGGTTGATTTTATTTTACTTTTTTTATGTGAATACCGCACAAGAGTCCCAACTGCTTCCAAAACTTTGGGAGCCAGTGAGACAATGGCAATATGTTGTGAGGCTTAAGGTAGTGGGGAGAGAAAGGAGATGGCGAAGAGAAAGGTGTGGAAATACTTTGCTATTCAGATATGATTGCCAAACATGGCTAAATCTATTTCAAGCATCGATTCAATTAAATAATTAAAACTAAATTACAAATTTGCATGGTCGAGGGATAAGGCTCCCAAGAAAGCGATCCGAAGGTCACGGGTTCCAATCTCGCCGTGCGCAAGTAAATTTTATTCGATAAATTTGTGTAATTAAAAAATGTATCTATTCATTTAAATTAATATATGGAACACCTCCAGCGTGTACGATAATCTCAGTATCGCCCTGTTATAAGACAACAATTCAGTATTGAAACGTTGCTTAAAATAACTTTAGCCTATTTGGTGACCAGATCTGAAAAGCCAGGTACTATTCCACTTTCATCTTCTCCATATCCTTCCCCTCCCCACTACCTTCACCCTCAAAACACACTCTAATTGGTGATGCCATAGTCCCACTGGCTCCAGACAGTTGGTACTTTGAGCGGTATTCAAATAAAAAATAATAATTTAAAATAACCTTTCATGTGTGGTCACTAGTCACTCTTCCGGTTAGCGGCCTGAACCCCACCTTTACCCTAGATGTCCAATATCTACTGATTTAAAAAATATGTTTGGTGAAAAGTCATCAGAAGTAAAAATACCATTTATATATATTTTTTACTCGAAATATACTCAGGAGTCACCGGTTAAAGTAAGTCAAGTACCTCTCATAGTACTCTGCACCTAGTTAGTAATAACTGTATGTTTAATGCGCATTGGTTAACCTTTATTGTGCAGGTACAACAGACGTATTTTTTACAAAACCATCATTGCGTGCGACGTCTTGAATAAGACGAAGAAAGATGGCCACCAGGTCCAACATTCTTGTTCTTTATTTGTTTCTACCTGCCTTTATTTATGGCCGTTCAATGCAACAATAGACACACTTAACATTTCCTGGATCGTTTTTAAACGCACCTATTTACTCACATATTTTTTTGTGAAAAGAGAACTCGACAAATTCACACTTATCTATCCTTCCTTATTGATTGCTTATTGTTTACTTTTTATTTTTTATTACAAGCACTCGCTAAAATTTCACAATTAATATTAATTGTACAAATAATGTACCTACACATGTAACTAGAAGATGACTAGTCTACATAACAAAAAAAATAGCAAACACAATTATAAGAGCATCTGATGTGGTTGGTAGGATGGTAGATATACCTTCAACCTCACAAAAGTTTTAAAAAATTTCTTACCTGTATGTTAATTTAGGTGCATAATAATGACTCTGAAATTATTGCTCTTTTACAAAGCTGCGTAGACAGTAGCACGTGAAGTGAACTTTTTATGTCTACTGCTTAAACCGATTTCATGGCAACGTCTGGGCAGATGATCAATCAATCACATATGCCCTGACGATGGACACTGTAACGCTGTCCGGAACGTTGCTAAAGAAGAGGAGAGCGCAACATGGCGTAATAACCCAAAAACGAATCACTATAATGCCTAATTCTGTAAGTTAATTTAGGTGTATCACATCTTTGAACATGCGAACCGATTTGACTAATCGTTGAAATGTGACAGTAATCATCATAACTCCCACGCAAAGATTATGCCTTGCATTTTATTTTTATAACTGTTCTAATAACATGTATCAAAAACTCTCAATAAAAATATTACTAATAATTATTGACAGATTATTCCTGGCGACTGATAATGGAGCCTTTCAGTTAGGTAGTTTATTAGGGGGTAGTTATGTAGTAGGTGGGAAAGGTACTAAGAACAGATGTCTTGACATTTTTTCTTGGCAATAAATCCCCCCCATCCCCCCAGCTATCTAGCTGGGACCCTTCGCCGAAGGGCATTGTAAGAATTAAATTTAAAAAACGCCAATGCCTTGTATTCAGGCAAGCTAATGGAAATGAGTGCATTATAAAGCAACAAAAAAAGTGACTGTAACCCATGGACGTGGCGTGATTATATTTATATTTGAAGCGTAAAATTGTCAATTGCGGCTTAGGTAACATAATTTATTTAACCGTAAGAATCAATCAATCAGGAATCAGAATAAGATTTAAGAAGGGAGGCTTAGATAGTTTGGGCATGTAGAACGAATGAACGAATACAGGAATGTAAGGAGAATGCTCGAGAAAAACATGGCACGATCAAGAGAACCAAATACTTGAGTCGGGCCGTATAAAGAGTTAGAATAACAGAAGAGTATTTATGAGACAATGTATGAATGTGGATGAGGCAAGGAGTGCGTGCCATGACCGAGTTGTTTGGCGGTATCTCCTCTCTGCCAACCACTGCGGTGTGATGGTAAGTAAGTTAGTTAGTATGAATCAACGATGAAGATACTTTGTTTATAACTAAACCATTAATTTAATTGATTAACAAATTTTTTTAGGAGTTTTTAACTAGTCTGATAAGTAATTTAAAGGATATTTTGTAGGTTGTTACGATTTGCCTCGTATGGATGTTCTAAACAATTCATTCAATGATTCAATCATTTTCTTGCGTTTTCCCGGGCTTAAAAAATCTTCACGAACAATTTCAATGTTGGAAACAGCTGTTTTCTATTTTATTTAAGTTTTTGACAGATTATTTGATATTTTTTCAACTCTTCAAGGCTCAGAAATAAAAACAAGACTCACGAATAAAAAAATAATAAAAAATAGACCTCAAGTTTTTGACTAGGTTAGAGATAGTGGATCTCGAAAAGGAGCAATAAATATTTAGATATGATTTAAGATTGTCACGGCCAAAAATATTACAGTGATTTATTTTTGGGGTATTATGCCGTGTTGCGCTACCTCTTTCTTTGTCCAAGGTTTGGGACAGCATTACAGTCTCCATCATCACACACCTGATCATGATATAATAAATATTTATGTTGCTAAATCGTTGTGTAGAAGCTCATTATTTAGAACGAGCAGTGAAGAAGATACAAGGATAATAAAAAAGCAGACATATGTACCTCTACGTACATATCTGTATATTATAAACCTGATTTTGATGTAACGAGTTTTATTTTTATTGAAATAAAAATGACGTAAGCTTTTAACGCTACCTCTGCGACGATGACCACGGGTTAGAAATTCAGAGAAAACGACCGGCTGCCAAAATATGTAGAGATCATAATCTATTCCGGATAACGTCTGGGAAAATACATAAAGTAAAAGAAAGTGTCACACCTTTGGGCCACTACCTGAAGATGGCGCTTACATAAATTTAGTGGCGGAACTACATAGGCTGGAGAGTGAATCATTAATGTGGGCCGGGTGAGTATCAGGTACAGCCAGTACATTGTCAGAGAAGGGCAACTCTGCCAGCAACTTTTGATCCAAAATACTACAACTAACTATAAAGAGCAATTAATGTTTTCTGAGAGGTGTAAGAAATTACGTAAGACTTCTGTAGCTGTAGCACTCACATGTTGAGGGCAAGGATCATCATTTTAAGAGGCGAGTGTGGGTATCGCCAACCGGGAATTCTTGCTAACACTTCTGCTATACATAGATCACCCCAAGTGGTTCTCTGTATTTGGTGACTTCGCAGGGGTGCTTGGTTTGGTGGGGTGAGGTTTTTTCAGGTCTTGACAATGGATGCGCATGCCCACCAACTGCGTTTGGTTGAGGGAGACCCCTTGACCTCGTTAACTGGACTTTTTCGATCTAAGCACTGCAGTGGGAGGGATGGATTCACGCGTCACCCGTCACCCGTCACCTGTCAGGACACAATGATCCTCAGATTATTACCCCTCTCGTACAATTTTACTTCTAAGAAGTTCCTCTCCTTCCTTTTCTTAAAATAATCATATAAAAAGCATGTTAAAACATGTGCAAATGTAAAAAAAAATACAATGAGATATTGCAAATAATATTATTGTGTTTTCCAGGTATGTAATCTTTCAATCCATTTGTTAAGATAGGTGAATCATCAAACGGACCGCCCGTTTCTCCAGTCGAGGTATTTTGGGACTTCAAACTAGAGGTGGCTGCCAAATTCAACAATGAGGTGCACTTGCAATTTGTACAGGGTTAGTAGTTATGTACTATTAAAGTTTTAGTTCAGACTTACGGATTTTAAAAGTTCGTTGGTATGAAAGCACTATGAAACAATAAGTGATTATATTGAGGTATAGCAAAATGGAAAAGATTGTATACTTGTAAGTGTGTTTCTGTTTTATTTTATAGTTAGTACTGTATGAATATTAAGGCATGTTTTTTCACTGTTGTTTCTTATTATATGATCAGTTATTACAAAATATGTATTTAAGAATCTTCAAATTGGGTTATATTCCCTTTAGATAGAAAAAAACCTTACCATAACTGTTCAGCAATAGGAAAGGTTGTGGAGCCCTGTATTAAGGGATGAGGGGGATGCCGAGTGATGTATGTGAGAGGCGAGGGAAGCTCATCTCTATATAACAAATTAATTTAAGTTCTCTTTACCTTTTGAATTAGAATGAGAACGCCGAGGCATGTGGGAATTGGGGCAACATGAATTTAGTTTTCCGGAATTGCGTAGGTTTGCCTATAGCTCAGTGGCGAGAGGTGATTGTATTCGATTTCCTCCCCAAAAACCTTTATATTTGTAATATTAATTCTTATTTTTTAAATATTTTATTTATAAGTCATGACGGCTACAGTATAATTATGTCAGAATATATACTCGTATATCAGTATTTTTTATGAACATGTGTTCCGCCGTCCTCACAAAACATATGCTTTTGACTGATACTTAATTAGAAACTCTTTCAATTCATTCTATATAGGCCCGCAGTCCCATTTTTAACTGGAAGGCAAATAATTTAATCAGAATTTTAATAAATTATCAATATTTCATATCAAACAGTTTTCTCTGTGCGTATGTGTTATTTTTTTAATGCTTATGTTAAAAAAATAATAAAAGTAAATAATACTTTTATTAAATAATTAAATATAAGTTATAATCCATTATAAAATATACCTTCTTCCCTAAAAAATAATAAATTAATAGTTGTCAATTAATTATTAATACATGCAACGGTAGAGCCTCTTTTTACTTTACGTGTATCGACGTTTGAAACACACATTTAAGTAAATATTCTGAAAAGCCTTTTTCATTCAAGCAAGAAGTGAAAAATAAGATTCATGTTTTTATAGTATCCATTACTAAGCACCCATGTTCACATCGACGTGCAAGTCAAAACTTATATTAAAATAAAAAAACAAATATTTCAATGTCTATATTTATGTCTTAACAGGTAATTTGGCAGTTGCAAGAATTTATATATAACGATTAGAAGTTAAAGTAAATGTGTCGAAATTGCGTTTTTTTGAAATCGCATAATCTAAATACCAAGCTTCTTGATGAATGAATACACGCCTTGTGGCCTTGCCACAAGGCATATATACATGCATGCCTTGCCTTTACTGGGGTAGTAACCATTAGTAATTTCTAACATTTTACTCAGAAATCAATTAAGAAATCAGCAATTGAAATTAAAATACCTATCTACAAATAATATAAATGTATCGTCTGTAAGTGGGCTACCCACAGTTTGATAATGCCTTCAGAGGCCAAAACAGCTGTCATGCGTAATAATAATTACACAGCAGAACTTGTTTCAAAAATAAAATGTTTTTATAAACCCAATAACAATATTATTGAATACATAAAAAATAAAAAATTAAAATGGAGTTCTACAAATTAAACTTAATAACAATAAATAAAAAAATACATGCCTTGTGGTTTGAAATTGTCGCTCAACAGTGTTTGTGCAAAGCGTATTATATAATATATTTTTTTTACGCTAGCAATGTAAAATTTTGATAAAAGTTAAAATATGTAGTAAGTGGTTGTAAGATATTTACTTTAATGTTTAGCTCTTAAGAGGGTCGTGAAATTAAGAAAGTTGAGAAACGATGACCTAACCTAACCTGAAAACAAACTTTAATTAACTCTTTGAGAAAATAAGTTGTTAAAAAAAGTTGTCGGATTTTGCGAAATTCAGTGAACGCCAATGGTGAAGCTACAAATTAGCTATTTACATAGGGGGGTCGGTGTTGGAGAATGATTGTTGGTGTGTTTCTGTGTTAGAAGTTTAATGAAAATATTAACAAAAGGCACCTTTGTACCTATAAAACACTCAACATAAAACGATTAACCGTTCATGTCTGCTTTATTCCCTTTTCGATCCAAACATGCAAATATAACTGTTTTCTCAATTTTAGATTTTTAAAACCAAATGATCATTGTTTTATAGATTGTTCAGACTTTTGTCGAGTAAGTTTTTTTATTTAATGATTTATGTGATTACAGCACACAAGTCACAACACCTCCTAAACGTCTGGAGTCAGTGAGACCATGGCATCCTTGATAAATGTTATGAGGCGGAATGAAGGTAGGAGTAAAAGGAGAATATATGACGCGAATATAAATGGTAGACGAAGTTGGGGATTCCCGAGGAAGACAAGGCAAGATCGAGTGCTTCAAATTCCTAAGTCGGGCCATGTGAAGAGTCAGAATACCCGAAGGATATGTTTGAGACGGTGTATGAATGTGAGTGAAGCAAGAAGTGTGTGCCGAGACAAATTAGTTTGGAGGTTCAACCTCTCTGCCTACATTTGCAGGAAAACGGCGTTATCGTTAGATAGATAGTTAGTTAGTTACTTTGAGAGGCTGAAGGTAAGGGGGGCGAGAAGTGATGGGGGAAGAAGGTAGGAAGTCACCAAAGACTGCTAAAGCCGTAACAGTCTTGTCTCGCCAAGGAACAAATCATAGTTAGGAAGATAAATCCTTGCACTACTGAACCGCCCAACATAAAATCAAATCCTTGCACCATTGTACCGCCAGCACATAAATATTATTAAAATAAATACTAATTAATAATGGCATTTCTCATTATATGTGTTCTAATTATGTCCTCTGCATGCTTATTATTTATAAATAAGGTATTTTGTTTCAAAGAGTGTTATTACTATAAATCTCTGTGATGATTCACTAGTTCATCAAATAAACGTATTTCAGATAACATATTATCATTTTTACTGTCGTTGAACATTACAAATATATTCAGGTAACAAGTGAGCAATGTTATCACTGCATTGAACTCTTAAAAAAACATTTAATGATGTTCTTTGTCAGCAGCGCTGCACGGGCAATACTACAAACTACCGCCCCCTTGGTGGCTTACGTAATGCGATTCAAATCTATCGTGGCAGACACACTCATACGCACAAAAATCTATCTAATAACCCCCACCCTCCGTTCAATCCTCTTATTTTCCGCTCTCGTAGCCAATCTACTCGAGAAATTTTCGGTAAGCAGCGGCAATGCATCTTGCGAGCGGACATATCACTATCTCCGCACACATTTCACCCTCGGCCCTCCCCTCCGGCGCCCTAACCACTTGTGCCAATTCCTCCCCACCCCCAAAACTACCCCCACCCATACCGCACCGCATCGACAGCGCCTATTACCGAATAGGGGCAGTTAATTCCTACTGCTTTCCGAGGTGCTTAAAAATGCCAAAATATTATTGCATTCAATATTTATAAATGAACCGAAGTAAGAATTACAGTAATGTTGTTCGTACTAACGAATATCCGTAAAGAGTCAAAAGTTGGTATAAATTTTCCACAAATCAGTACCGATTTTTAAAATAACACCCAAAATAATTTTCTGTTAAAAAATATTGTATTACAGGTATACCTACTTTATCACTTGTCTGAATTCTCCAAACAACTGAATCCAATTTTGAAAATGTCAAAGCAAATTTGAAGACCAGATTTCACGCATAAACAGACAACCGAAAGTAGTATGTTTGGTAATGAAAGTATTTACTGTCTTCAATTACAAATTATTTTAACTCAAAGTTAAGTTATTACCTACTTATTACAGATATATACACGCGCGAGTATACGTAGCTAGTTTCTACAACACTTCATGGTATCGAAAACTGCGATACTGGTACGAGTGCAGATCCGGGCGGCAGCGTGAGATAGTTGGCAGCTTTAGATAGGACAGTACACTAGAAGAAGATATTGTATTTCCACAATATGCATAATTGACATCCCTTTTCATAATATGCGTAATACAAAAAGGTTTCCAATGGATCTCTTAGCGGTAAGACCATAGAGAATGAAACGGGAAGGTCCAGAATTTGAGTTACAGTTGCGCAACAACTTTCTTGTTGAATGAAGTTTTATACGTGATATGAGATGTTATTTTTATATTATGAACACGATCAGCTCCGATTTGATTAACTATTTTTAAAATCATGATATCAGTTTAATTTAAAAATAATTGACAGAGCTTACTAAATATTTTGAAGTTCTTTTTAAAAGTCCATAATAATACCGGGGCTTACAATTGTTGATATTTGGTCACCCCTAGCACAGGGGTTGTAGAATTCTGTAGCCTCCACAGCAATAGACAATTTCCACGCGAGATTCGCAGCGTCGAACATATTGTATGAGTTTCATTACGCATGTACCTACCTACCAGCTACCAGCACTGCCTACAGATCTTGTAGGGAGCCTATAATTTATTATGCCCAGTAGTCTCTATTTCTTCTTTTGACGTTTTCATTGTTTGATCATGTTTTTTTTGGATAAATTGTGTATTATGCCCATAAACAAAATGATTAAATATTTATATCTAAGCATATTTTATCAGCGTCTTACTTGTAGTAAGGTGGCTTCTTACAAAATAGCACAATGTTTTCAACTTTAAATTCTATCTTTATTTTTAATTTACCTGCTTAAAATTTTCTTATATTAAATAATAATAAAAATATAAATAGTAAATTCTTTATTCCAGGATGTGGCGAGGTTAGTACAATCCCACACAACCTATAGAGGGTATAAGTACAGATATTAATTTACATCATAGGAAAATAGATTAAAATTTAAAATTAAAAACAAAAGTTTTTTGTACATATAACAACATTTCAAAAAATAAAGTTTTAAAGAATGAAATCTTTCATTAATATCGTACAGGTAATTGAAAATTACTAGATTGTAAAACATGTAATATTTTTTACTCTCTCTTTTTCTTCGAATAGTTTTTAGCATGCGACTTCTGAGCCTAATTTTTTTTCGCTGCGAATCCGAAGGTCACGGGTTCGAATTCCGTAGTGCGAAAACAAATTATATTTGATTAATTTGTGTTATTTCACAATTCAAATACATTTTATCTTTGCAGCATGTTACAGTGTGTTAACTACTTTCAATATCGCCCTGGTATAAGACCACCATTGCTTGAAATCGCGCTAACTTCCTTCTCTCTATCTCCTTTCCTTCCTCCACTGCCTTACATCACAGCCTTACAATATACCCAAACAATTAGGAATGCCATATTCTTAATCCTTGTAGATGGTTGGGAGCAGTTGGAAGTCTTGCGTGGTAGATAGGTACTCACATAAAAAATATATTTTCCTAGCAATTCCCATTAGTTCCTTCTCTTTCATTTTTGCACAGAAATACGTGGACATCTACTTATATCGTAATTATAAAGCAGACGACTAGCATAGGATGAAGCCGTTAAAACTGTGAATTCTGTTATGAAAATTGCAGGATCATGACGTACCTAATAAATGCATTTTTTCCAGCTTACAACATTATTTTGACCGTGGATTATAGAACATTGATATATTAACCAATAGTTTTGTGAACAGTTAACTACGTGTCCAAAAAAGCATTTTATAATTTTTTGTTATTTAATATATAAAAACCAAAATTTCCGCTAAAATCCTTTGATTTGTTTGTAGGTAGGTTCTAAGATACCTACCCACTTAATTATAAACTATCTATTTTATGTATCATTTTTATTTCAAAAATGGAAATATACAATTTTTCCAAAGAAACGTTGACAATTCTTTTTTTCAAACTTTGTTGATGCAGGTAGGCACCATAATATTGAAAAAATGCTGCTAAAAAAGTTCAAATATACAAAACAATTTCACTTCAAATAATCTGAACCATTAAAACGGCCACCTAAAAAAAAATTCACAAACAGATGAAATACATAAGTCAAGACATAAAACCTTATGATTTGATTAAAAAATTTCACCTTTATACTAAGGTATGATTTAAAGAAAAAATATTTAATCGGCCCTTCTGATTAAATTTTCTTACGTTTGAAATATTGCGTGGCACATCCCTTATCAATAGCATATTAAATGCAATTCCCAAAGCAAAAATGCTCTCATCGGCTATAGGGAGCTTCTGCCAAGTATGTTCCACTGCTGATATAGATTGATTTATGCCCCGAAATTCCTGTGGGGTGAAAGCTTTATATCGAATAATATTTTATATTATTATTTCCATGGGTGTTTTGGCGGTAATGTCCCAAGATGGCGTCTTATATTATAGAGGGTGAATACAAGTCCAGCATGAACAATATTGCACCTTTGTGATTTTTTTAAAGTATTTCAGTATTATTATTTTTTTAGTATTATGAAATCTCATACTTATGAATCTCTTTTCGAAAGTAATTTTATTGTGTAATGTGGCCAATTAAGTTCTTTGTAAAATAATTGGAAAACATTTTAGTGTTTGGGCCTGAATTTCACAAAATAATTTAAAACGTGCATTTTGGTGTTTTTTTTTAAAGGAATTAACAGGGGTGACACACATCAAATTGGAAAATGAGAATTTAAGACTTAGATAGTATCAGTCAGTAATCCACAAAAATTCACCGTGAACGGACGTGTCTCTTCGCTCAGTGAAAATATCATTGTCGAATAACAAAATGCCGTTAAGCTAGGGATAATTAGGTAGTCTCAACTGAATTTTTAATATCGAGTTATTTCCAACTACAAACCGACGCACAATGGTCAAATTTTAATTAATTTGATTTTCCATATAAATTTCAAACAAAAACTAATTTTGCGTTACTTTTTGAAGTAGGTACCACATTCATTTCATAATAATAATAATTGGATAATTTTTATAGCGTCGTTTTTGTAATCACCTCAACGGCGCTTGTTCCTAGGCTCTATCTAATTATTTTCTTTCAATAATGTGATTTTTAAATTTCCGCCATTATATGAAATTAGTTGTAACGTTCATATAATTATATTAAATATCTTTTAAAGAGGTAGATATTAAAAAAAAATAGAAAAGAAATGTAAGTATATATTATTAATTAGACATTAGATATATGTTAAATGTGCTAAAAAAAGTAATTAGATTCGTTTTTAAACTATGCCATTTTGCCTGCTACAAAAAAATATTTGTTGGTTGGGAACTGCCTCGGACACTAGGAGCGCGGTGTGTGTATGCGTATTGGGTTACTCACGCGAATGCATCATATCATAAATAATCTACTTAAAGTGTTCTTGAGAGTGTGGGGCCTTTGAGCGTTCTATCAAAGATGCTTGCTACTGATTAGGTTGCTGTTGAAGAGCGTGATGCAGGAAGGACGTTTGGATCGAAATTATGTTTTTTTATATATATATAGATATATATTTTATTAAATTATAGAATTTCTTCTATTAAATCCAGTAATTTACTTATACCTATACCTATACCTACCAATATTACCTATGTACTAAAATTTCACAACATCGCAAGGCTTTTTTTAATAATAATAATAATAGATTTACACTTAAATTAGTATTGTTCCAAAGATCAATATCATTGCAGACGGTTTTGGGGAATCATTCCGATGTAAACAGACCGATTACTTTATCTAATTCACAGCCGCAATGTACGAATGCTGAGTCTGTTTTAGAGGCATTTCAATGGAGCCTGCTATAAGGAACTGCATTGATCCCCTGTGTACAGGTAAACGTGCGCGACTCACAGTTGATTTTGGCTAATGAGAACGGGTCGTTTCTCTTACTCGTTTTTGTGTAAGTCGGCTGGTATGTGGATCGAGCTACTGGAAACTGTTATACCTACTTCATTTATTCGGAACCTCTTTAAAACCCATATTAATAATTCCGTTCCTACAGACACTTCCTTAACCCGTCTCACAACGTTACCCAAATGGTATGCAATTTAGCTCTCCCATCTTTCCACTGTATAGACTTGAAAACACACACTCTTATGAGGGTGTGTTTTGTGCCTACGATGTATGAGTTTTACAATGTATTTTTACAGACCTAAAGACATAACTTTAAATGGTTGTCAACTTAGGTTGTTGACTTAAGTCAAATCAAGTCTTTTTAAAAATTCTATAATCCCTCATAAAATGCCAGGCCCATCCCGATTTTGAAAAAATTTTTGATCAGTGGATCACGTTCAACAATTTTAGTACCTACTTAATTAAAAAAATCACACAAATCATGTCATTTGATCATTATAATTTTACATAATATTACCTGAAAATACTGAAAATAGAAACACATGAATTATATTTGTAATATAATATCTCTTATTATGTAAATGCAGGACAAAAGTTGAAGGTATTCGAGGGTGCCACCACCCCAGTGCCACGACGGCCCAACTGCCCCGGGCGTTGGCACCGGTTACCAGCTTCTGTACCAGCCAACTAGCTGTTGGGTAGCTAACTGTTAGATAGCTAGCTGGTAGATAGCTAAGGGTGAGATAGAATCCGAACTCGCGTCCTACACACCCGTAGTATTCTTCCGCCGTTTTGCTGCGCCACCAAGTGCAAGTCAAAGCATCTATTATAATGGCACAAGTATCTGAAGAATTACATGAAACTGTTTTTAGTAAAGCAACAATTTTTGGTGATTTTTAATACTATATAGAAGGAGACGCCAACCAGTCTAGATTTTTACAGTACCTATTGGAATTTTATTAACTAATTTTCTACTTTGTTGACGATTTTACATATGATAGATCACCAGAACGTACTGATTACTGACCATATAAAAGTTTTTTCAATAATTGTAGAAAATTGTAAAATCGGATCGTAGTGCGTACCTTCCTAGTAAATCAAATAAAGAAGAGCAAGGTAACAATTTTTACGTTGATATTATAAAAGCTAATATTTTACCACACACATTTTCGATGTTCATCTAAATTACAGGTCTAAAAGTCATTTTTTGTAGGGTCCACCATATTAACAATAATTATCACAGCATTACAGTCAGAAATGAATTGAAAAAAATGTCATTATAATTAGGTACATTTATACCCATTTGTACCTAAAGGGAATCGTAGGTTCATGACTTGAACATTACATAACATTTTCAGTTAATTCGCAATTTTACCCATCTGACTTGCACCCTTACAACCCCAAGCATTCCACATATCACATAAGTATAAATGTACATTTTTTGAAAAATACAATAAGTCTCCCCTACCACCAAGATATGAATTGGAGGGGGAGGGGGGTTAACCCACCCCCACTTCAACCCCTTGCACCCCCACCTTGTCCTAGTAGACTGAGTCTGAGCGAGATATTGCTACGGGCCCGCTAAATGGCACGACAAGTCTTGCGTCGAGTTCAGTTATTTATTACCCTATTGTAATTAATTATTAAAATTAAAAAAAAAAATCAAAAATCTTGCAAGGAATTCTTCAAAATAATACTATACCTTTTTATAATTAATAATAAGCATTAAAAAATACCACATACGAATGGAGAAAACTTCTTAACATGAAATATTGTTAATTTATTAAAAACCTGGTCAAATAAATAGTTTCCCTGTTAAAAATGGAACTGGAGTCCTGTAACAAATGATTTGACAATTTCATCGTAAAGCACGAATATTTTATGACAAAGTTGGAACACGTGTTCTTCAGAATATTATTGAAAATTTTTGGTATGTAATTTTTTTTTTTTAGAAATTATCCTATATTAATTTGGATTAACATTGGATTTTAAATAGTAATGTAAAATAAACAAAACACAAAAGTAATACAAATAACTGTTTCATGTCAAAAATGCAAATTTAGAATGTAGTGATAATCTCTAAGGTACAAACAAATAATATTTTCACTAAAATTCATTCAGAAATAAAGAAATAATCTAGAATAATAAATCTTTAAAAATTCGCCATACTAGTCGAAAATATGTTCGTCATTACCAGTGTAAATTTGTATGAACTTTGAAATTCATTTACAATATTCTGGCAAATGACTGTGAACAGTGAATTGAACTGGTGTTATTATTATAGAACACATCTTAATGCGTTAAAATATTTGTAATTCAAGTAGAAAATATTAATATCTCACCTTAAATTAAGTAATCAATGACGGCAGAAATTCGATGAAACTCACAATCAGCAGATGTAAAAATGTTTATCGCTGTTGTGGCGGGAATAATGATGTCAATACAGCGGAAGAAATAGACACCACAGAAAAGATTACAAGCTTTAAGAAATAAAAAAAGTTTTTTTAAATTGCTACCCTTACGGTAAAAAAAATCACAAAGTTCATGTTAATTTAAATTAACACTGGGGATGTAAGGGTTAATAGTTTAGCATCTCGTCCATTATATGTATTCGGACAAGGGCACCTGTATGAACGCGTGTTCAGATATATTCTGACTGACTAATGTTTTATTGGGAAATGATCATGCAGTCACATTTTTAATAGCATCTTGATAAAAAAGCCATACTCATTTTTCTCCGTGCGGTATAGCTAGATCGTATAGTAAAACATAGTTATATGACTGTATAGGGTTAGGTAGATAGATCGGCGTACATAGCGTGTAACTAGGTAAAATAACCTTTTAAAATCTATTTATTTATGGTAAGAGTTCCTTTAAATACAGAATAAAAAAAGGATTACAAACAATCATACAATGTAATTATACACACTAAATTTTACATATAAACTTTATAATCAGGCTTTAAGAAAAAAAATATTATGTGGGAAGGACACCACCGCCCCGACAACCATTCAATGAACAACCAAGAGCTCTGCCATAGGTCACCCCAAGTGGTTCACTACGTTTGGTGATTTTCCTTAGGGCCTCTTGTGTGGAGCTAATGTCAATAATGTCGGGGTAGGGTATTGCTTGCTATTTGGCGTGTACTTCAATTTTAAAGTCTGATAAAATGAAGCGGACCATTGATAGCAACCTTTCCTTATCTTTATATTTTGCTGTAAAGTTGACAAAAAATATTTGATTTAAATTTTTCTAATTAAAATATTATTTTCAATGGAAATTCATGGAATGCTGGAACGTTTTCAAAATAAACATTTTTTTTGCAAAAAAATTTCATAACAAGTTAACAAATAAATGCTTAATATTTGATTTAAGTTTTTTTTTTATAGAAATCGAAATTTTGCCTTCGACTGCCATTTGCAGCCCATTCGCCGCCTTGCCCGGAGCGTTTGCAGATAAATTCCATTCCCGGGCGAAGGAGACGCACATTCAGCGTACTAAATACGCGAGCCCTACACCGCGGCACCGCGCGCACCAAACTATAATGATAGATAGCCGGGAACTATGCGCGCCGACTGTACCGTCGAAAAGAAAGAATAGATACGAAGTATGGACAAAGGATCCTCACAATTCTAGCAAAATTAAGACACCATATAAAAATGGAATATCATGTACCCTAGCAAATATTCGCTGGAACCACGATTCGTTATAGTTTTTTTATGAACGTTCTTAGATCTGCACTTTAAGCTTCATCATGCGTAGATAAGTCTGAATTTCTGTGCAGATAAATCTACGTTCATTTACCATCAAGTTTGTAATTTATACACACAATTCAAAAGGTAGAAACTATTTAAAAGAAGTTATTTTGTGATGTTTGTAATTAGAAACACATTTTTACAATAAATTTGACTTGATTGTTAGATTGATTTTGGAAAGAAGGGTTTCAAGGTTCAAATATAAAAATCTTTTATTTCAGGAAATTGCCAGCTTGTAAAAAAGTGCTTTCCAATGAGGAGGTTTCCTTTGAATCTATATGAGAAAAATTGCGTATTTTTATTTAAGTGGTTTTATTTTAATGTCATGTTCAGGGTGGTGATATTTTGTCTATTTGCACCCTACGGAGGACGCGATATAAGAAACTTCATTTTGGTGGGGCCGTTTATCTTGGCCACCATAACTCTGGAAAAGGCGACGCTGTCAACTTATTCCTAGTCCTTCTTCTCGCCGTAAGATGGGATTCCCCGCTTTTTCCTTTTTCTACTTTATTTCCAACAAATTTCTGTCCGACCCCCGCCATTTCTATGGTCCCAGCGTATGGCGGATCGTAAAGCTCCCACATTAATCTTCCCATAATCAACCAATCAAGTGGCCAATAAAATGATTACACTTTTTGTAATATTTTATTGCTTTGCGTAAATTGGCTAGACTAAAATATGGCTTTTCACAATCCTGTACCTACTGACTTTTGTATTTTATGTAATTTCGTATGACGTACACTGAGAAAACTTACTGATATTAAAAATCTGGTCAAATTAATAATTTTCCTGTTAAAAATGGGACTGCGGGCTTATAACGAATAAATTGAAAGAGTTCCTAACAGAGTATCAGTCAAAAGCGAATGCTTTATGACGACGATTTGTCGCATTCAGACATGAAATCTATAAGGAAAAAAACACGTGTTCTCGATATATTCTTAATGACAAATATTTTATCAGGAAGTTGGAATGCTGTCACTTTTTAACGGGATCATTTTTCTCCATATATGTATCTTCAATGAAATATGTGTAAATAATAAAATATTTTGCACGTTGCAGACAATGGTGTGGGAAAAGTGATACATTTCCAGATACAATACAAGCTTATTATTGAAATATAAATGTACTTAAGCTTTCACTCAGTAAATAAGCATACATCGCAATATCAATCGAATAAAGTATAGTGATTAACAAAGTTGAAAAAAAGTTTTATTTAATTTGTGTGGCATAATTTTATAGTATTTCAGTAAAAATAAGTATTTCACCTAAAAATGTAGACAATTTGTCTGGACGCCATCTAGTGAGAGAGTTAGCACTTACAATGCCTTTCTCATATAAAATAAAGTTGGTTGTTTTCAGGTGAAAAAATGTAACAAGCAGTAATTGTTGAATGAAACACTAGTATATATTGAATTATTTAGCGGATAAGAGATAAGCCGCCATAGCTCAGTGGTCAGAGCTGTCGACCGAAAATCGAAAGGACACGGGTTCGAGTCCCGTTGGCGTCATGTATCTTTTATCAGGAGATTTTTCAATGTGGATGAGTGTTTCAGGCGAATAATTATTGCTTGTAAAATAATTATAATTTTATCAAATTTTTTTTTGCGATTTATTTTTGGGGTATTATGCCGTGTTGCGCGACCTCTTTCTTTAGCCAACTAGGAAGGCACTACTTACATCAAAATTAGGTATTAGCAATACACCTATTAGTTAAATACCTAAATACACGATTAATGGTTAATACTCAATGCATTGTTGCTTTCTAGGAAATCGGTTGGACACTATTTTTTAGAACGTGGAGATCAAAATGATCAATGCACTACATGTTATAATAATCTAATTTTTCTACTTGCCAAAACAAAGAATAACCCGTAATTAAGCAAACAAAATGTAAATATAAATATTAATGTATTCACGCCAAGTCATTCCTCGAATCCAATACGGTAATACGCCATCCGTTGTTTTAAGATTCACGCAAGCATCTCCAATCTCCATAAATATCAATACAAGGAAAAGAAGATCTGTGCCGCTGCCGAAGAAACCCTTTACAGGCAGCTTCCAGCTTCTGAAGGCTCTGTATTTTTGTCTGCACATACATGCGTCGGTAATATATGAACCAGAAATAAACAGGCAATTTGGGGCGGCCGTCACGTATCTAGCGAAATATTGCCTTGGGCAAGACGCATTTGATATCGGCGACGTCGCCTTGGAGGACACGGAAGGGGGTGGCAGATGGGGTGAAGGGAAAGAGGGTGGTTGGCAGTCCCCCTAGGGGTGGGTTAGGGCCTCCCAGAATCCGTGTCACCCAAGGGCCTTAATCTCCATTAATCAGCGAAAAGGTATACTGAAATTTAGGGCTATCGGTTAAACACAGCGCTGGATTCCTTCAGCTACTCGACTCCGGGCTGTTGTTATAGATGATACGTAAATTAGAAAGAAATTAAAGCTACGTTCCCTATACGTTTCAGTAAACTTGCGTGTATGTATACATAACTCTAATGGTAAAAAGGAAAATTTTGTTATTTTGGGAAGAAAAAAAATGTATCGCATGAACAATTTACTAGAAATTTTGAACATTTCAATTAGGACCGAATATCTAACATATTACGATATTATATCTTCATCCCTCACAAATAACTACAGAGAGTTTTTCATTAACGTAGTTTTAAACTATTTTTCTGAAAAATTTTGAGATCTGTGGATAAGTCACCAATACGGGTACGGTACACACGGAGAAAAATGAGTATTGGTGATTTATTAAAATCCTATTAAAACATTTTTTAATGATAAACTTATGTTTATTAAGCATTGTTGATTGAAGTAGGTAATAGTAAATATTGAATCGTTTGGCGGGTTGGAAATAAGCCGACACAGCTCAGTGGTTTCAGAGCACCTGACTGGACATCAGAAGGCAAGGGTGCAATTCCCGTTGTCGGCATTTATTTTTACTCGGGAGATATTTTCAATTTGTATTGATATTTTGCTTATAATTATCTGTTAAAACATAATGGCAGGCGATTTTCTAACCACCAATCAGCACAATATCAGCACAGCAGAATATATCGGAACACGTGTTCATGCAACTGCGTTTATAATAATAAATATAATGACGAAATGCGAAAATATTCGAATTTTTATGAACACGTGTTACGAAATCCCCATAATACATTTATGTTTACAAACAAAGTCATTCTTCAAAGGCCTGCAGTCGCTTTTTTAACAGGAATACAAAAAAATTGACCAGATTTTTAATAAATTAGCAATATTAAGCAACCACTATCAGAAACAGAATTTGTTTTTTTTTTTAATATGCTGTTTTATGTAGTTTAGAAGCTATGTGGGAAGGAGAATAATCTTCTTTATATAAGTAAGTAGCTACACTACAATTTCACGATGGCTTTCAAAATTACAAACTTTGTGTCACAGAGTTCTATGCATAATATTTAGTCGGGAGGTTCGTTACCGTCTCAGCACGTAGGTAAATAATGTTATTAAATTTTTTGATCAACACTTCCACACATAGAAAACTTATTGGTTTTAAATACTGTTCATTTATGAATGTTTTCCTGTAAAAAACGGGACTGCAGGACTTTATTCTATTGACAAAGTTCGTAACAAAGTATTAGTTAAAAGCGAATATTTTATGAGAACGGCGAAACACAATAATGATATTGACATACTGATATTGTCGCATTCCGTAATGATATTTATTTGAAAAAGAACGAGCGTTCTCGATATATTCTGAATGACTAAAATTTTATCAGGAAATTGGCATCCATCATTTTTCTCAGTGCAGTCTAAGTATAATTTTTTACTGAGCTTTTAAAAAATTTACCGCTGTCATAAGCAATAATACAGATATATAAACTATTGCCAACATACGTTGTTACGTAGTTTGTACGTATGTATAAAACAGGAATCACTTTGTTATCGGCGATTTGAACGCTGCAATTATTTTCGGTATAACATAAATTGAGTTTTGAATAATGGCCGTCATCAAACGCATCAAGGCTGCGTGATCTGTCATGCAGATTACTGAAGCGTCATTAGATTGGAGCGCTGGAATTAATTTATGGATGGGTTTGAATGATGCGTCGACAAAATTTTAAAGCGATATAAAGGATTAACGAACCATAATATAATCAAATATCTAGGTGCCTTGCTTCCGAAGGACGTTAAATTAGTAACAATAATTAATCCTTATCATGTTACTAAAGTAACAATAGTGCATTATTTAACTAATATTGAATGAATTCCATTTTTTCTTGATACAAGGAAAACGCAAATGGTGTGTTTATATTGCCACAACGTGAAAGTTTTGTGTGATGTCTTATAGTATTACGTACAAAACTATATATACGATTTGTTTTCAGGTTTTGGTTAGTGTGATAATAATAAACATGTCAGAAATAAGTACACATTTAAGATTTCATGTGCATTATCAATTGTGCACTAGTTACATCAATATTAAGCAATATGATAAAATCGAAACGTCGATCTACTCTATGCACTAAAAAACGCTCAACATTTTAAACTGGTACGTTTCAAAAACCGTCTAAGCATAATAATTTCAGAATAACTTTTTATCTCAATCTTAACTCACGTGGGGTGATATCTAATGATATTTGAACTCGGGAATGTATAGGTCAATGCATTTATTTTGAGAGCCTCGTATTAACTGTTTGAAATAACCGTTGAAGTAATTGAAAAAAAATTTACGCCATATCATTTACGGCATCTTGCTGAGTACATTGTATGACTCCAGAGCTCACTGCTTAGAGAGAGTTTGGGATGTTTCGGCACACGAATATTCAGCTTAATTTAGTATAAAACATGAAAAGTGTAGGTACCTATATTTTATTTGACATATAAACAACAAAAGAACTTGTTATAATTTTTCTAATACCTAGCTCGTTTTTTGCACTTCCGAAAACGTGAAATATCACCGTGATTTATGAGAACCAAAAGAGGAAAAAACTATACAAATACGCGACGTAATTTTATCCATAATTCTGCTCCAATTCGGCTACCCCTTTCTGCGGGAGATGGTTGGGGGAGGGGTATGGAGGTGGTGTGGGCACGTTCCAATCTCAAAAACGGCCCACCTTTTGAGCGGCTACAAATGTGCTCCAGTGTTAAATTTCGTACAGGGGCGCATAAATTCTTTATGTATTTTTTTCCTTCCCCATAAAGCACTGTTGCCTGCTTAACTCCTTGATTTATATGAGACGTTGGGAAGACAAATAGTCGGATTGTGTTCCAAATTTTTAAAGCCACATTTCGCCCTGTGCGCGCTCCCGCCCTGCGTCCCCCCTACACCCCTCTTCTCTGGGGGGGACTGTTATAAGGGTGATAGTAAGGAATATTACTGTCTTCGGCAATTATTATAACATAACATTTAAAGTCAAATTTACGAACCCCAAAGAAACTTCCTTATAATCTCTCGCCAAAATAAAATTATTTATGTTTCAAATCAGAAATTAAAAATGAATCCTATATTTTGCAAGACTTGTAATAATTTATTCAAATTTTATACCGTACACCGTGGTTATGTTGCTGCATGGGTTACTGCGACAACGGCATCTTAACTGGGGTAAATTTATGTTCACACATGACTAAAAGCATTTCAAACAACGTTTCTAATCAGAATTATTGTTTTTCACCGGGGCGATACTGAGAGTACATATCTACTATTATTCTATGTAAGTTACTCGTACAATAATAATAATTGGTCTAGCGCAATTTTTTTATGAAAAATCACTTCAAGTTACTTAGGTACGTACGTACATGTCTACTAGGGTGTATCGATTTTTATCTTTTTTTTTTGTTTTCAAATTCCAAGTTGAGAAAAAGTTGCTACTAGGTACCACAACTTACCACAAAAAGTTTTGGATTTTAAAAAAAATGTTAAGGTCTCCCGCACAAGGCCTAAAGTTTTAATTTTTTTCAAAAAATATCAATTTTTTTTAAATTTAAAAAAATAATTTTTTTTTTAAATTTAAAAAAATAAAATTGTAAATTTTGTGTTTATTCCAAGTTAAAAAAAAGTAATATTAGGGCATAAAAATAAGTAAAAATCGATTTTTTTTATAAAAAATGGATTTTAGGTCTCCCGCACAAGCCATAAAGTTTGTTAATTTTGATGAAATTTTGTAATTTTGTGTACCTGATTTGACGGCCGGCATAGTCCAGTGGTAACGCATTGGACTGCCATTCCGAAGGTCGCGGGTTCGAACCCGGCGTGCGCAAATAAATTTTATTTGATTAATTTGTGTTATTTCACAATTAATTAATTAAAATAATATATAGTATATTTGCGACACGTTCCAGAGTGGAAGATACTACCAGTATCGCCCTGGTGTAAGACCACCATTCAGAATTGAAACGTTGCTCCAAATGGCTTTAGCCGTGTTTAGTGACTAGATCTGAATAGCCAGGTACTTCCCCACCTTCCTCTCTCCCTTCCCCACTTACCCTCAGCCTCACAACATCCCCCAATTGGGGATGCCATAGTCTCACTGGCTCCAGACGGGAGCAGTTGGGACTCTTGTGAGGTATTCACTATAAAAAAAAAAAAAAAAAAAAAACCTACGTATATGAACCATGTTTTTTTTTTTTTTAAGTTTAAACCACCGGAATTAATTTTAATTTTCTTACAGAAGGCATAAAATGAGTTCAGAACACAAAAGTTACGATTTTATTTTTTTTTATTTTAAAATATTTTTTATATTTTTTGAAAAAAATTAAAACTTTAAGCCTTGTGCGGGAGACCTAAACATTTTTTTAAAAATCCAAAACTTTTTGTGGTAAGTTGTGGTACCAAGTAGCAACTTTTTCTCAACTTGGAATTTGAAAACAAAAAAAAAGTTAAAAATCGATACACCCTAATGTCTACTATAGTATTTGATATGCACATAAAAGGGAATTTTTAGTATTTACATATGTAAAAATAAACTAGTGGATGAATTAACTTGTTTTAAAACATGTACCTATACATCGACACCAATTGCTGGACAAATAAGTTTATAAATTATAAATTATGTAGTTAGACCCTTTTTGGACTTTTTTGGGTTAATTACACCAGAGATAACTACGAAAAATCTAGCCATAAAATATACCGAATTGAAATGCCAAGGGTTTGTGGGAGCTTTTACTGATTTTTAATCGAACAATGCTTAGAGATAGATAGCTTTATCCGAACTGTGCTAGATCCAAGCGAGCTATAATACGTCTTCAGCTCGAGCGTATGCATTATGGTCTGGATGGAGTATGTAGGTATTTGTAAGAATAAATTATTCCGTAGACCACATAGAAATCCTCCGGTCCAACCGGGACCGCTAGGAAGCAATATTTTACCATTGATCAGAGCTCGGAATTCGTAATTTTGAATTAGAATATTGGGTGGGAAAAAACCCCGCGTAAATTTGGCGCGAAGCCTGCCCAAAGTCGATGGTTCAAAGATTTTTAAATTGGGCAGTTAAGTACTTTGATTTAGAGAACCCATTCGTAAGGCATTTTAACTTTTGCGTTTAAATCGTACGTATTTTGAAACCAATTTTCTTTATTCCTTTCGGTGGCTGGTTTTTGAAAAAAATTAAAACTTTAAGCCTTGTGCGGGAGACCTAAACATTTTTTTAAAAATCCAAAACTTTTTGTGGTAAGTTGTGGTACCAAGTAGCAACTTTTTCTCAACTTGGAATTTGAAAACAAAAAAAAAGTTAAAAATCGATACACCCTAATGTCTACTATAGTATTTGATATGCACATAAAAGGGAATTTTTAGTATTTACATATGTAAAAATAAACTAGTGGATGAATTAACTTGTTTTAAAACATGTACCTATACATCGACACCAATTGCTGGACAAATAAGTTTATAAATTATAAATTATGTAGTTAGACCCTTTTTGGACTTTTTTGGGTTAATTACACCAGAGATAACTACGAAAAATCTAGCCATAAAATATACCGAATTGAAATGCCAAGGGTTTGTGGGAGCTTTTACTGATTTTTAATCGAACAATGCTTAGAGATAGATAGCTTTATCCGAACTGTGCTAGATCCAAGCGAGCTATAATACGTCTTCAGCTCGAGCGTATGCATTATGGTCTGGATGGAGTATGTAGGTATTTGTAAGAATAAATTATTCCGTAGACCACATAGAAATCCTCCGGTCCAACCGGGACCGCTAGGAAGCAATATTTTACCATTGATCAGAGCTCGGAATTCGTAATTTTGAATTAGAATATTGGGTGGGAAAAAACCCCGCGTAAATTTGGCGCGAAGCCTGCCCAAAGTCGATGGTTCAAAGATTTTTAAATTGGGCAGTTAAGTACTTTGATTTAGAGAACCCATTCGTAAGGCATTTTAACTTTTGCGTTTAAATCGTACGTATTTTGAAACCAATTTTCTTTATTCCTTTCGGTGGCCGTCAAGGGTGGGGAAAGAGGGATGAAGTGCAAAATAATCCTTCAATTTAATACTCGCAACGTAACAGTCATTTTCATTTTTAAAAGATATATTTAATTGGTAGTGTATTAACATACATACACACGGTGGTAGACGATTAGTTAAACTATCTTTTATAATTTACATCCATCTCTCGAGATTATTGAAATGAACAGCTATGTAATATTTTTGTTTCAGAGTTCTACCAATCCAACATTTCACTTCTACCGTATGATATGAGATAAGTCTTCCATTAAAAAATATGCCCCGTATCTGCGCATCTAACCAAAGGGACACCTAACGAACCGAACTTAAAGATCTAAATTCATCTATAAAAATTGTAAATTTCAGATTTTCATTTAATTATTAGTGGGTTTGGTAGATTAATAAATCAACAAGTAAAAAACAAGTTTTTTTTGCTACAATACGTATAGGTTTATTTAAAAATATTTTTTTTGGTTTGACAGTGGATTGAATCTGCCTCCCCGGGGACTGACTCTTACTCCTTTAACTGAAAATGATTTTAAATTTAAAGAAAAAAATTTTTTTACTGAGAATTGAATATTCCCCCCCGGGACCGGAATCCACAACGTTAACACCTAAGCCAAAGTACATCTATTTATGTCGTCCATTAACAACTATAAGTTTTTAGAAATTAAATATAATGTCATCGAATTTAAAAAAGTGACTGTGCGCGCGTGTATGTGCGTGATTATATATATGCGATATAGATAAGATTATAGAATGCGTAGACAACGAGTCTATCTGTCATGTTCAATTTCGGGCAGTGGGTTAATTTTTACATTCATGATTAATTCATTCAATCAAGGAAGCAAAATCGTAATTCAAATAAATTTATTTATTTATAATTTTTAAAAAAGAAAAACATTCCCAGGTTACGAATAAGCGGATAATTACGTGGAAAGTAAAAAATCAGCTTGTGCCGTGATGGAAGAATAAACCAGACGTGGAATTGAATATACTACGCCTCGGTGGGACCCAGACGCGATGCCGACTGAGCCACTGACCGGACATTTATCTATTTATATTTAACTATTATCTTATCGTTTTTACCCCAAGAACACAGTATTATAAAAGGATATGTCCACATTTGTATAATACTTCGTGTTATTTTAAGCAACTAGGCGGTTAGGAGACAAGTCCCAGTTTTAATAAATTACGAGGATTCTTAAATTTCAGTGAACTGTCACAGATTCCCGCGTTGTAAATTACAAAAGAGTCCAAAATGAGACGGAATTTACGACCGCCCCCGTGACAACCAATTAATATCTCATAAAATGGCCGCCACGGACCACGGCGTGATAGTGAAAAGATAATAGTGAGCATCGGACAAAAGGCTTTTATTTATAAGGCTTCAAACAAATCGCCCTTATTCATGATTCGGATGACTTATAGCCGGGCAGTGGTTGAATTTACGGCTTGCATTTCGGCGGTGCATATCTGTGGTGCATCTCCCGCACACATAGATGAAGAATAAATCTCTTGAAAAATATTTTATAATGTATTTCTTCCCCCGTAAAGAATGGCTGCCGGGGGTGATTAATGTGCCCGGCCGGTTAGGGGTAGTTTCTGTGGGGGGAGGGAGGGGTTCTTCTGATTGGTTCTGCCTTTCAAGACCGGCCCACCTGATATGGCGATCTTTGAAAACCGTGCTATTTATAACTTGTTTTAGCAGACTTTTTAATACAACAATTTATGTATAACCTTTTGTTAAATGGAATATTTTTAATGAAAATGAAAATTTGTTCAAAATAAGTAAGCTACTCGGCTCTGCTTGTTTCAAATTGATCCAAAATGTTTAAAAATATATTTAAGTATTGAACTTTTATATATCATATGTGTTAAAAATGCGCCGTCTTGCCTTATTTTTAACATATTATGAATTCCAGATAGCGTAAACCTTTCGAATTTTCACGCCATCGGGGCAAACTGTTCGAAGATTTTTAGTAGAACTTAGATGTAATGCAGTATAATTTGTAATTATTTCAAATATACACGAATACTTATTTAACAGCTTCCAAGAATTAGGTATTTTTTATTGTGATTTCGAACAATAGTTCTACTCAGAACCAATGGGTCTTTTGCATCCCAAATCAGGATAACGTTGTGAGGCAGAAGTTGTGGTATGGTATTTGTTGGGTTTATATGTGGATATAGATATTTGGTCACTTAGCACACCTTCTCAAGGTATTTCAAGTAACTTTTCGATTCTCAAACAATATTATTTTTCAATGTAAATGTTTAGCAGGTAGAAACGTTTGCCTAAAACGTAGATACCTCTGTTTTATAAGCCATATTTTATACGCAGATAATCTCCGCAAATAGAAAAATAATACGAAAACACCGTTACTAAAATAAATTAAAATAAAATAAACAAGCAATATCTTTTTAAATACATTAAAAGCCCCGCTCGGTTCCCGAACAGAGCCTGCCCATCCCTTATGTATGCGGGCACACGGATCCCAGCTAAGCCTGCAATTTATTTGGGAATATTTTCGCCGGGGTAATTTGCCTCACGCATTGGCTACCCCGCGCTACCCGGCCGGGGCAGGGGGAAGATGGATGGGGATGTGCCCGGGAAGGGGGTGAGCTGTAGGTACGCCACTGGATAATATAAAAATTGCACAACAGTGTTATAATGACTTTTCCTTATTAAAAAAAAATAATAATATCACATTTTGCGTTTTGTTAAAAGTTTTCTGATTTTCATGTAACAGTTATTCCAGTGAGGTGCAGTTTTCAATTGTGTTGATATGCAAGTAGGTACCTATTTAATTAAAAATATTTTTTCCTACATACCCAATGTAAATACTTAATTGGTGTCAGAAGTAAATGAGATTATGTTTACATTTCGCTTGCAACTTCTTTTTACTTAATCACTAAGGGACAGCAATATTTGAAAAAAAAGATTATTTTTTTCGTAATTTCCACTCTCTCACCGGTATTTTTTAAAATATTAAAACCACCTTAGATCATTAATTGATTTCAATCTATGGCATCTCCAATAAGGGTAAGTTGTGAGACTGAAAGTAGCGAAGAACTTGAATAGACCGGATGAGGAAGGTGAGTAAGCATCTTTATCTTGAAAATAAGACTAAAATCAAATCAAGCAATGTTCCAAATATGAATGATAGTTTTTCATCAGAGCGATACTGAGATTACCCAGTTCAAAGAAACTTATACACGGACAAAAATTAGTAATGCTGATTTATTGAAAATCTTTTCAAATTATTAATCATCCTTATAGTGATTTGTTTTTGGGGTATTATGCCATGTTGCGCTACTTCCTTCTTTAGCCAACGTTTCGGACAGCATTGCAGTGTCCATCATCAGGGCAGACGTGTAATTCAGATTACAAGTCCGAAACTTTGGCTAACGAAGGAGGTAGCGCAACACGGCGTAATACCCCAAAAACAAATCACTACAATACTTTTGGCCGTGAAAATCTCAAATCATACCTTTTAGTCATCCTGTTAAAAACGGGACTGTAAGCCGGTTTCTCGTAAAGAGTTGGAAAATTCCTAGTAAAAAAAAGTCTTCTATTTAAAGTTTTTAGGATACCTGTGAATTCATTGGTGGATGGCCCACAATCCCGAGAATTTTACAAGAATAAATAATTTGAAGAGATTTTTAATAAATTTGCAATATTTTTCATAAAGTTTTCTCTGTCTATATTATAGAAGCGTTACTCAAAGGAAACACTTATTATTACTTATATATAGAAGTACGTAAGGCGGGTTGGATCAAGAAAAAATCTAATTTTGAATTATAAAAATGCATAGAGTTGTAGGTAGTCATTCAAAAACATAATATACTTATGTGCCAATACTCGGAATTCTCTATTTAAACTACACCCATATTTTTATTCTAAAACCATGTTAACAAAAATTAATCTAATGTCAAATATTCATCAGAAACTAATGATCGGTTGCTAAACAGGATAAGTACTAAGTCCGTTACTTACTTACCTTTATGGAAAGAAATTCGTTTACTTGTGCAATTCACAATTCCATTCAATATACCTGCACGTTCAACACGCTCTTATGTCCTGTTCAGGGTGGATCGATGCAAAACGAACTCTAAACAGAATTGTCGCCTGAACAGACTATGCAATAATTACAATAGCGTATTATCCAAGGTGGATATTTTCAGTAGCAAATATTTAATTCTGATGGTTTGTGAAAAATGTTATGTCTCTATTGTTTATATTTCTATTATGATTTGATTTATATCTAAAACCTCTCTCCATGACTATAAATGTATTGATAAATGTTTTGTTTTTTAAATTTTCCGTTTTATATAATCTTATGTTTTGTATAAAAATTTAATTCATATTCTGTCTCAGTAGAGGTAAAGTCACAAGTAGGAAAACCATAATTGGTTTTATTTTGGGAATATAATACCTACTTGTGTAAAAACTAAAATAAATGTTAACTGTCGATTTCCCGAAAATTAATAAATAAATAAATGTTTTTACTCTTTCATGGAATGACTAAGGACGGCTGTATCATAGAATTTGAATAATACAACAAATTTCAAAGATAAAATTCTGTGAAAGTCGTATTTCATTTCTGTTATTATTCAATTTGTGTGAAAAAAAGTTCAACATTCATAGAACTAAACAACAACCCATCCATAGTCTTTCACGAAACAGTAAAAATATATGAACTGCGGATAAATTTCACAGGTAAAAAAATTCCCTTCCATAAAAGGTAAGTAAGTACCTACCGTAATAAGTGCCCACCTAGGTACTTGACTAAAAACTAGATAGTTTCAGAATCTATAATATTCTTTCTCTACCGGACCATTATTCTTCTTAAACCTTGAAAAGTATTAACAAGATTACAATTCGGTTCCACATTCCGAATTCATCTCAGAGAAAACAACTCGGGCACGTTTAGGGCCGGCGCGAGATTTAAATTTTTGCCTAGATAGGTGAAAGTTTCAAAAAGTGGGGTAGCGGGGGGGCCCGTGCTAGGGCAATAAATTAGAATGCCCCCGAAACGGCGCGGCGGATACGCCCCTGCTTATCGAATCTCCGCGTAAAATATGGTTTCAATTATTTAAAGATCGATATGTTTGGTGGAGAGCTAGGACTTGTTAATTGTAGAGGATGATCCCAATTGTCACGAGATTACGTAGTACGTACCTTGTTGGAAATTAAAGTACCCTTGGGAAGATATTTCAAAATATAACTTTATAATATGTGAGTTTATTATAAGCAACAAAATGATCGCTGATAATACATAATTATTGCGTAGATTCTATAAATTGATAATTTTTTCACTGATTTCCTACATTATAAATTTACATAATTGATATGTTGTTTAAGTTACTATTGTAGATTAAATTAAAATGCGTTTTTTATTTAATCCAACTGTTTGTCTGGGAAAGGGTACGTTAAGTACTTTCCTGCTTTATCATCAATTTATAGATTTGAATTATAGAAATATTAACTTTCTTTATCTTATCTTGTCTTACCTATCTTAAGAATTTCAATACCTTTAAATACGTGTGATGTTTACACTATTTTAAAAATTTTTCACTCAGATTCATAACTAATAAACTTTTGAGCTCTACAAACGAGCTTTCGTACGATGTTGTAATTATTTTCGTAACTAACTTAAAAATTTAGAATTGATGAGCCCATACCTGGTGCCTATTTCTCAACCTTACCCACCCACACCTCCTTTCCCTCCACACTACCTTTAGCCTCACAAGATACCCCAATTAGGGATGTCGTAATCCATAATAAATCCAAACGGTTGTACTTCTTTGAGTATGGTACCTACCAATTAATTTTTATCCTCAGATTTTTTTTCATCAAAGCAGTAATAGTAGAAGGTGAAAAGGAATAGAGATGGATAGCAGATAAGAAGGGAAAGGTGTCTAACTGATTCGGCAGATTTCCCTCGTGATACTAAGAGACAAGATAATTTGAATTGCGTATGGTGGATTTGGAAAAAATATAGCCTTTTTACTGGAAAACTTCAATAAAAACGTTTTCGTTTCTTTTTCGTACGAAGATTTAGTCTTGCATTAGGAATACAATCAATGTTCATCTTCAACTAATCACAAGATTGTTGTAAGAGATTTACATACTTACTTTGTAATACATAGGTGTTACAATAATAATATATACTTTTCAATGTAGGTTATATTCTGTACTTGAATTTGTCAACTTAAAGCTCTTATTTTCAGAATACCATTTCCATAAAAAATAAAGAACCAACATTTCAGATCAAACCCGTCACACATACGTCAATAAAGTTTTGTAATTGAAGGTACGTAGGCAAGTTCCTAGTTTTAAATTTTAATAGATACTCAACAGCTTTTTAATTATTTGATCCTTGACAAAAACTGACCTCATCAATAAAAAAATCTCTAAACAAATTATTTAAGATATTAACACTACAATTAAAAATATTCACAGCATGCGTAGTGGAATAACATAAATAATAAATTATTATTTTTTTGGTAAACTAATTTTTAAGGCTTATCTCTTATCCGCGGCGTCATGTATCTTTTATCAGAAGATTTTTCAATGTGGATGAGTGTTTCTGGCGATTAATTATTGCTTGTAAAATAATTTTTACCCTTTGTACTATGCATAAAAAATCTTGTCTTAAACATTAGTTTACCAAAAAAATAATAATAAATTTTTTTTTTTTTTTTTTAAACAAATTCAATTTATTCAATAAACAAATTTACAATGTGTGATATACATATAAATATTTCACTAGTAATAAGATAAGATATTATGATATGATTAATATTTATTATTTTTCAATGTTCTCCCATAAAAAGCAATTGCTTGTGTGTATGGGATGAGGTATTATTTGTTTAGTTTCTTAGATTTTTATTTAATTTTTTTTAATTTTTTGTTTTTGTTTTTCTTTTATTAATTTTTTTTTTTTAAATTTAGTTTAGGTTTTCAGTATATTTTTTTAATTGTGTTTTGAATTCTTTGAAACTATCATTTAGTGATCTTATATTTTCTGGCAATTTATTGAAGAAATTTGTTCCTAAGTATTTGTAGTTTTGCTGACCCAAAGTTTTTTTACAAATCGGAATTGGTAACATGTATTTTTGCCTGAGATTTGCTATGTTTTTGAATGGTACGGTTTTGTTTAGGATATCATCTTTGTAAACTTGTAAGGTTGCGTGATACAGGAAAAGAGTATTTAATTTTCTGACTTTAAATTCTTTGAAAATGAGTTCAGATGAATATAAAAATGATTTCTTTAATATTATTTTAATTATTAGTTTTTGCGCAATGTAAAGAGGTTGTGTGTGAGTTTTATAGGCGCCCCCCCATCCTATTATGCCATATTGGATTATGGATTGACAGAATGCGAAGTATGTCATTCTCAGTAGTTCTTTATTTAGAATATGTCTCAAGCAGCTAAAAATTAAGGTTAATTTTCGTACTCTGTTTTTGAGAATGGTTATATGTGGTATCCATTTTAGGCATTGGTCAATAGTGATCCCTAGATATTTGGTTGAAGTTTTAATTTCAATATTAGTACATAGTAAGTTACAGTGGTGTTGTTGAGTGCTTGGTGCAGAGTGAATTCGAATGTTTATTTCATGCGGCGTATTTGGTTTGTTTATGAAAAATGGTACGTAGTGTGTTTTTTTAGAGTTTAACGTTAGTAGGTTATTGTCAAACCATGTTTTCAATTCATTGATGTCTGAATTAGCCTTTTTGTTCAGTTCTAACCATGTGTTTGCTTTTAGAAGAAGCACTGTGTCATCTGCATATGAGACAATTTCCCCGTATTTAGCAACTTCAAATATATCATTTACATATAATATGAACAAAAGTCGTCCTAAAACTGTGCCTTGTGGTATCGAGAAGTTATTACTTTCGGAATCACTTAATTCATTTAATAATTTTACTTGCTGTGGTCTATTTTCCAAAAAGCTTATAATCCAGGATAGTACCGTTCCATTTATTCCAATTAATTTTATTTTTTTTATTAAGATAGTGTGTGAAATACTATCAAATGCTTTTTTAAGGTCAATAAATATTCCAATGCATTTTTCATTTGAGTCTAGGGCGGTATATATAAAATTTGTTATTTTTGCAATAGCATCGTGGGTGCTGGTATTTTTTTTGAAACCATACTGTTTAGAATTAATAATTTTATGTTGTTCTAGGAAGGACCAGATTTGATTTTTTTACAATTTTTTCGAATATTTTTGATATATTTGATAAAAGGGATATAGGGCGGTAATTTTGTGGGTCGTTTGGGCAGTCAGCTTTATAAATCGGTGTTATTATTGTTCTTTTGTAGTTATCAGGAAATACACCTTTTATAAGGCTTGTATTTATTATATGAGTTAGGGGGTAAATTAGATATTGTTTCATTGTTTTTAATACGTTTACATCTATGTTGTCATAACCGGGTGTGGAACCCCCCCTTAAATCATCGATAATTTTTCCGACATCAGTTTCTGTTATTTTGTTGAAACTATTATATTGGTGTTGGGAAGCGTGGGGATTCTTTTTATTACTGTTGGGACATGTTTTGATGGCGTTAGCCAGATTTTTTCCGACATTTACAAAATAGTTGTTTAGAATATTACAGCATTTTTTGGTGTCAAGTTGGACATTATACGTTTTTTTCCCATCTGAAATTTCGGATACACAACTGTTCTTTCTATTTTTATTTATTATTTCGTTTATTGTAGTCCATATTTTTTTATTATTGTTTTTAGCATCTAGAATTAATTGGGAGTAGTAGCTGTTTTTCGTTTATCGAATTAAAGTTGTTAAGATGTTTTTATATTTTTTATAATAAGAAATAATTGATTTTTTGGCAGTCGGTTGATTAGCTAATTTGTAAAGTTTGTTTTTTTTTCTAACTGCTTTCACTAATCCGATAGTGATCCAGGGTTTTATTTTCTTTGTTTTAGAGTTTTGATGCAGATTTTTAATTTCAGAGGCATTTAAAATGTGTTCTGATAATTTTTTTTCAAATAATGATGCACATTGATTGGCGCACTTACTGTTTATTATTTCAGTCCATTTTTCGGTTATGAGTGATTTTTCTAATAGTTGGTAGTTTAATGTGGTTTTTGTGGTACTTGATTTAGGTAGGTTTTTTGTTTTATTTTTTGTTTCATAGTTAAAAAGGGTTGCCTGATGATCAGTTATATTTATCTTCCAGGTTGAGGATTTGATATTTTTTATATAATTCAGGTTTACATTACACCAAATATGGTCTAGACAAGATGGCGTTTGATTTGGTACTTCACGGGTATAGTTGTTGATGCACGATTTGAAGTTAAGATGAGTCATCATGTTCAAGAAGTTATTTTTTTCTATAGAATTATGGTTATTAGAAATATTTATGTTAAAGTACCCACATATAATCGTAAAAATCTTTGTTAAATTATTCAGGTATAGATAAAGTTCGTTTGTAAAATTCGTTATGTTTGATTTGTGTGTGCGGTATATTGTAATGATTCTATAAATAGAATTTTTAAATTTAATATCTATTTTTAAACAGTTGACAAATTCAATATTTACTTCTTCTGTGTTTATCACTTCACAATCGTCACGTACAAACATAATTATTCCACTATTTTTGTTTATAGATTTTTTAGTTGCTATTCCTCGGTAGTTGGGTAGCGCACTTATGTATTGATCGCTGTTGGAGTGTGTTTCAGTTAACCCTATGCACACCGGTGATGTATTTAAATTATTAATATTTATTAATAATTCATCTAGATTTCTTGAGATACTTCTTATGTTCATATTCAGCACTAAAAAAGTAGAATCCCTATTTTGACACCATTTGTTAATTTCGGTAATGTTTTCGCATATTTCTTCTGTAATGTTGTAGTTTTGGTCAATTTTTTTTGCAATGTAATCATCCATGTTAGTTGTAATTGATTCGTTCCTTTGCAAATTGTAACATTTTTATGCGTTGTTTGCATTCTTCATTGTTTGCTTTATGATTTGTTGGAAAAGAACTTTTTTTCAAAAGATTGTTATTTGTGCAGTTTATGCACTTTGGGACTTCATTTTTGTTTTTAATATTTGACAAGTTCTAGTATTTCACCTAAAAATGTAAACAATTTGTCTCGACGCCATCTAGTGAGAGAGTTAGCACTTACAATGCCTTTCTCATATAAAATAAAGTTGGTTGTATTCAGGTGAAAAAATGTAACAAGCAGTAATTGTTGAATGAAACACTAGTATATATTGAATTATTTCGCGGATAAGAGATAAGCCGCCATAGCTCAGTGGTCAGAGTTGTCGACCGGAAATCGAAAGGACACGGGTTCGAGTCCCGTTGGCGTCATGTATCTTTTATCAGGAGATTTTTCAATGTGGATGAGTGTTTCTGGCGAATAATTATTGCTTGTAAAATAATAAATAATAAAAAGCAAAATAAAATATACAACAATGTATGAACAGAGAAAGATTAGCTTTATGATTATTTTTTTTTCTTTTTATTATTTTCATTTTTTGTTCAAGTACTTCCATTTACCATGACATCATATTATCGTACAGCTAATAAAATAAGCAAATGTTTTTTAACATACACGAGGCCATTCTTTATAAAAATGTCAATATCGTTACATTCTACGGCATTATACCTACATGGGATTGACTTTAATTTTATTAACATAATAACACCCACTATGTACACAATAAGTCCTAATAATTACTAGAATCTCAATTATTTAAATAATATTTTAGAACCATAATTATGATAATAAAAGTAATATTATATTATTATTTAAAAAATCCTGTACAATCTGCACATGCACATTGGATTGCAAAAAAGCAATAGTTGTTATTAAATAAACCAAGATGAAATTTTGTCTGCTAGGAAATTTAATGCGAATATTACTTAGAGAATTAGTGGTTTCATGTGAATGATTTCGTATAATTATATTAAATCAGTAGATTTTAACTATGTAAAAAAAATAAAGTATTGCGGTGGTGCCTCTTCAGACGTTTAATCCATAATTGAAAAATAATCGTCTTATAATGTTTTTTGTACAGATTCAATTGAATTGACATATTTCATGTAATGATAATAACGATAATATATATATATACACAAAAATAAAAATAAAATAATGTGGGTTCCATATATAAAACTTCCATCTCCTAGTTTACTTCTGACTTAAGAATTGTAAAAGGTTACAATTGACGGCTTTGATATTCTGTGAACGAATCCCACAATTTTCAATGATTTACTCTAAAAACCAGTGGCCGCTCGTGACTTTTAGGTGTACTAAAGTGCTAATATTACAAAAATGGCATTATTGATGTTTTTGTAGCTGAAAATGATGTGTATTTTTTTTCTAAAATTATTTTTTTTAATGAAGATTTTCAGTTTAGCCGTGCGCTGCAAATTTTTGTAATACAGGGTTTTCCAATAAGAGGTGTTATTTTGATATTCAATCATAAAATATCAATAGGTTCGTTGCTTGTGTGGCACGTAGCGCCATCTTGTTGAAAGTAAACGTTGTCTAAATCAATACCATTCTATTACGGCCATAAAAAAATCATTAATCATCTCTCAATAGCGCTATCCATTCACCGTAACTGTTGCTCCATCCTCATTTTCAAAAAAGTAAGGTCCAATGACTCCGCCGGACCATAAACCGCACCAAACAGTCACACGTTGAGGATAGAGCGGCTTTTCAACAATAACTCTTGGGTTTTCCGAGCCCCAGATGTAACAATTTTGCTTGTTGACGAAGCCACCGAGGTGGAAATGGGCCTCATCACTCAATATGATTTGCATTTGATTCACTCAAGTGAATTTAAATAACTTCGATGCGTCGTTGAAGCGTGTATTGTTCCTTTTTTATTAATAACGTAGTTTTTACTTGTCAAATGTCAAAAAATGGCAGCTTCCAAAGTAACATCTACCAAAATAGTAGGCTATTCAAAATAACACCTCTTATTGGAAAACCCTGTATATCTCTCTAGTAGGTAGGTACACCAAAAAATCACGAGCAGCAATTGATTAGGACTGGTTATTTCAGAGAATTTAAACAATTCTTCAAATTTAAAAGTTAATTTGTAAGTTAAGTGAAAGATAATTTCAAGTTATTTTATTATTTCAGTTCTGTCAAGCAACTAGTCTATAAACAGAACTTGAATAGGAATTTCATAGAACCCGAAAATGAAGGTTTAAATTTGATAAATTGTTCAAATTCTGTAAAACAACCCATCCTTAACATTGTTAGTTTGTAAATCAAACATATATTTCGAATCTACAGTAATGCCTAGATCTCTTATGGTAGTAACTATGTTCAACTTGGAATATACATAATCATAACAGAAATATCTTCCTTCGAATCCTGTCCATTCTGCAGCGCTAATGTCTCTAATTTTTTATAGTTGTTTTACAAAGTATTTTGGGCTGGACGACGAATGTCCCTTTAATGAACGACCCTTTTCACGCGAAACCTCTACTACTCATTTTTTCCGTGTGGATCTTATCAAAACATGTATTTCTTTATTTTTATATTAGGCATAGGAAAAAAATCTCTATTGCTTTTAAGTTATTTCGTTATGGCACAATTTGCACACAATATTTGGGTTCTCGAAGTAAATTCCACAAGAATTTATGAACTAAGGCGCAAGTTATCCAATTAAAAAGAGATCTTCGCAACGGTCATATATCATGCGTTTATCAGAGCCATTTGTTCGGAGGGAAGCTTTTAAGTTAATTTAATAGAAAACACAACACCTGAAAATTTTAATGACCTAACAGGTGGATTGGCTACCAACTAAAGCTACCGGGCGAACAGCAGAGAAAGGTGTAACTTATGCGTGTCTTTAGCTGGAATAACTTCAACTGAAATAGAATTGAAATAATTATTTACATGTACGCTCTACTCTAAATGATTAAATAATTTAATTTCTTTTCCAATAATTTCCTAGGTAGGTATTTAAATACCTTATTGCTTTTTTTATTTTTATTATTAATATAAAGTTTTTTTACAGGTTTTTTTTTTCGATGTCTGTCTCACTAGGATAAACCTGTGTCGAGACAGACTTATTTGATACATAAATTAATGTTTACATATTTTTTGATACATATAATATTTCATTACATTAAATGACATTGTGAAAATGATAAAAAATAATAAATAATAATAATAAATGATAAATTTGTTAATCAGCATCTAGTTGGAGTACATACTTATGAAGGGATTTTTATAAAATTTTTGATCTTGGATCTGTCTTGGCTGATGATCCAAGACTTGATGTCTGTTTTATATTTCAAAAAAAATTCGTTCAGTCTAATGGCTAGTGGGAGAGCATTATATATCCTTGTTGCAAAGTATCTAAAATTTCTCTGGCCAAAAGTTGTTTTAGCGAAAGGGATTTGTAAGAAATTATGTCCTTTGGTTCTAGTATCACGAGCAGTTTGGATATTGTCAAAAGTAGTTTTGTGTTTGAAGAGGTATGCTAGTATGTTTTTGGCATAAATTTGCCTAATGTCCATAACACAGAGTTTCCTAAAGATTTCATCCGAACTGCTTGTGATTGGTAGTTTGAGGATAATCTTTATTATAAGTTTCTGAGCTTTAGATATTGGATCAATGGCGGCAGCGTTTGCTCCTCCCCGTGCTATGATACCATACTCTATTAAAGATTGACAAAGTGCATAGTAGATTGTTTTGAGCTGGCTTAGGTTGAGAAAGTTGCGAGTTTGTCTAAAAAAGTAAATGAATTTTCTAAGTTTGTTTGCTGTAGTGGTTATATGTTGTTTCCACTTCAAATTGCTGTCAAAAATAAAACCTAAGTATTTAATTTTAGTTACATGTTCTAAATAAGGGCAATCACATATTATCGTATTTGTCAGGTTGCAAGCACATATTTTAATTTGATTTTCTGGGTTTCTTAAGGAAGGATTAATACTAACTTACCTAAATTCAATGTATTTAGTTTTGGTCACATTCATTGTTAGTGTATTATTGTTTAACCATCTTTTAACCACAGTTATGCCCCTATTAGCTTTTATGTATACATCATTCCAATTGCTTGATTTAAAGAGGAGAATCGTATCATCAGCGAAACTTACAATTTTGGCATCTATTGGAAGATTACATAATTCATTTATGTATATTAAGAACAAGGTAGGACCTAAAACACTTCCTTGAGGCACGCCGTAGCTAATTGGTAATTGATTGCTATTGCAGTTGTTGATTTTCACACTTTGCTTTCGGTTTGATAGGTAATCGCTAATAATAGTAAGTTCATCACCATTTATACCAATATTAGATAGTCTTTGTAAAAGTTTAGAGTGAGAGATAGTATCGAATGCTTTGCACAGGTCTAAGAATATTGATATGCATTTTGATCCCTTGTCTAAGTTTTCATTTAGAAAATCGGTAACTGTTGCCAGGGCTTCGGAGGTGCCTTTATATTTCCTGAATCCAAAGTGGTTGAGTGATAGTATGTTATTTTGTTCAAGGTTTTCAATTAGTTGATTATTAATAGTTTTTTCAAAGACTTTAGATAGTGAATTTAGTAATGTAATTGGACGATAGTTAGTTATGTCCGCTTTAGAGCCTCCTTTATGTATTGGGATTATGATTCCGTGTTTTAGTTTGTCGGGGAATCGGCCTTTTAGGATGCTTAGGTTAATAAGATTTGTTAAGGAAGTGGTTATTTCTGATACAAGTTTTTTTAAGGCAATATTTGATATATCGTCCAAGCCAGTTGAAGACGAGTTTTTTTAATGAGTTTATGATCAATCTAGTATCTTCATTTGAAATTTGTTTTAGACTAAAATGCAAGTTGTTGGGCAAATTTGTATTACAGCTTAGTGAACTGGAGTTGGTATGGTTTACATCGATATTTTTTGCGAGTTGTTCACCTATTTTTGAGAAATATTTATTTGTATGATTAACAATAATATCGGGATTACTAGAAAAACTAAATATTTTATCATTTACTTTTAGTTGTTTTACGTCATTCGTAGGATTAGGTTGAGAGTGGGTGGCTTCTTTAAGTGTTTTCCAAAGATTTTTAGGATCATTATTACAGTTTTCTATTTTCTGTATGTAATATATCTCTTTAGCCTTTCTTATTATTTGGGTACAAATGTTTCTATATCTTTTATAAAAGTTTCGAAGTTGTATATCATTGATTATGCTTAATTATGAACTATACATATAAATGAGGAATTATACAATGTGTCTGAAGAAACCTCACCATCTCACTGACAATTATTTCTTCAAACTTTCTACAGGCCGTAGGTACGTACCATTATATTAATTATTCCGATTTGGCAGCTCGTAGAAGCATCCGCGAACATGCGAACTCTGGCGCAACAAAAAGGTAGTCTCCAACACGGTAACCATCTTGAACTGGAATCAGAACGCAACAACAAAAAAAATATAGAGGGATGAAATGTCAAATAGTCGAGTAAAAACAGGACTTCACTAAGCTTAATCAATTATTTTCTTACTCTATTTCAGATAATGTATATAGTTTGGCATCGACTTCACGCCACTGTTTAGTAATAAAAATTAACCTAATTACAGAATTGATCATTGCACGTAATGAGGTGACTCGTTAAATATCTTTTTGATTTTGTAATACCTGCAGGGGTAGGCAGAGAAGATAACGCATAACCAACTCTGTCTCAGTAGATGAACTATTTGCTTCCTCAGTAATCATTCATCGTCACACGCTCTTCTGTCTCCCGATTACTGGCATAATCTGCCTAAACATAAATTTGGTTAACCATGTCGTATCTTGTACGTACCAGTTATTATACTCCTATAACCATGTAAATACTCAAATAATACTCTTTTATAGGTTCACAAGTAGGTCTACCTCTTCTCATTTAAGGGAAGTAGTTTGCTTCCCCTGTTGAACACGACCCATACATCTTTTATATCAGGCCCTATTTTTCATTTTACCTATTACGTACAACTAAGGGTTCCATCCCTCTACCCACAAAAACCGCTTGGTTTATATCTGCGTGATAATCTTACATTTAAAAATAATTTATAAACGGTCCACTGGCAAGTTAGAGAATGGGAATTCTTTGATCGAATGAAAAAAAAATCTTGTTGAAAAATCTTTATTAAAGCTTCCGGTGAAGAGATGATGTTTTTAATTAAAAAAAAAACATATCATAAAAACTTTAATATTTTGTTTAGTTTATTGGTCGAATAAAGAAATTAGTCTCTTTAGCAAGAATTAATGAGAGTTGCATTGTAATTGTAACATTTGTAGTTTTTATTAAAAATGTAATATTATAAAAAATAAAAGAAAACAATTTTAACGTTAACATAATAGCTACACCTTCGTTGAGTTTCTTTGTTGAAGTTTTTCCTAAAAGAATTTAAGAAGAAAACGTGAAAATAAACACAGAATTTTATCCTAACATTAATATTTTCTCCGGCACGCTGCTCCCAAAAAACACAGTATGTTATCTTTTGTAACACAGCATCCACCTTTATTTCGCTGTGATTGATGGGGTGGTGTTTTTAATGATCACTCTGTACTCCTGGCAACCTACAGGCAGCACGGAAGTTACTAGTTAGACTACGTTTGGGGTGGGGGGTTCAACACACCAACCAATATTTGCTAATGCATATTAAATTCGCTATTAGAATCGGTAGGTAACTATATAAAAATAAGTTCCTGCGTAAATAAGCATAAAAACCCGTTTGTTTATATAAAATAGTAAAATTTTACCATATTTAATAGAAGATGGAGGATTGATACTGAAACTCAGTTTGTAATTCCCAAACTGTGATCAGCAGAAGAGGAGAACTATCACGACGTCAATTTATTATAATTTGAAAAAATAATGCTGAAAGAACCTACAGTCGGACTTAAAAGGGGACCTTTCAAATGTAAAAAAAATGAATAGCGATGAAAGACCATTTGAAAACAATTTTACATTTGTATTTACATAAAACAACTGTGCCCTACAGTGATATTATTTAAAAGTTGTTAGTTTAGTGGAGTAATAGGTAGATTTCCCGGTCAAGTAACTAGGTACGGGAAGGTTTGATAAGCATTCTGGTCGTAAAAACCCCTTCAGGATGAGCAATAAGATACTTTACCTTGTTAAATTCAACACCTTGCTTAAGATTGACACAGCAATAGCAAACCATTCTTGGAAAACAATTATAATTATTTTGGCGGATGCAGAGTTTTTATAAATTCTTAAAGTTTTTGAAGAAATGATCTCCGTAAACAAACAAATATGTGGACAAAATTTTCATTAACCTCTTTTCAGATGAAAATCTGGCACTGAAAAGAACGCAGACAAGATCTTTAAAAATATGAATCTCAACGCACTCACATTACTTGAAAATTTAATAGTTACCAGTAACCTACAAACGCCCCTTATTTTTATATTAAAAATACGATACCTTACCTAAATGCTTTTATTTCTTTTTGACCTCCACCCGATTTAACTATATGTGTATCTGCTGTTGCTTCAAGTATCAACTATCGTATAATATGATCATGTAATGTGTGATATAGAGAGGGGAGAGAGAATTTTTGAATAAATTATGGAAAAAGTCATTTCATTTGTATAAAATATAGTAGTGAACTGTCTGATCGTACAAAACAAAAATTTCGTTTTATTTCCAAAAGCCTACAAAATAAGAACTGATAATGATTTTTTGCTTATCCCTCTCTAAAACAAATACCCTCACTTTAAGCCTTATCTACAATTGCCTCCCCTTCGTTCAACATCTCATCTCTTGTATGTCTGAACTTGACTAAAATCTTCCATATAATTATGATTTTTTCCCACTTATATAAAATTCATTTATAAATTCACCTCTGCTCTCTTCATAATTTGAAATAGTGGCTTATCATTTCCTTGAAGGAGGAAAGCAAGAAATATTTGACAAAAATATGTGAACGGAGTTGAATTACATTAAAATAGAATTTCACTGCGAATCAAAAGTTTCAAAAAGGGAAACAGCTAGATTTCGTTTGTATAATTCAAAAGAATGTGCTAAATTTAATATGACTTCAGGATCAGGAAAGGAAAATGCTCACAACCACTGCACGCGGAATGTTTATAGTTGAGTAGGCGATATCACGCGACTACGCCGTTAGAATTATGACGTGGCGTTAATAGAAACCTGGGTGTAATGTTTCATACAGCCACTGTACACCAACGCCCCCCATCCGCAGCGCCCCCCTGAATTATGAGTTTATTTATCATTATCAAATTATTAACACTGTTCCCATTATTAACTGGGTTTAATACATAGAATGCTCGACTTGATAATGCTAGCCGGTTTGTTTAAATAATTTATTACCTTTGTTTATTATCGCGGGATCCGCGGACGTTAATAAGGATGTCTTAAATGGACCGAATATCAGGCGCCATACTGTTCCATCGCGTGGTCTCCGCGGTTTGTTTATCGCCGGGACAAACACGGTGATGGTTAAAAATTACTTTTCCGGTTCCGGAAAATAACTCAAATAACGTGAATTCCAACTTTATTTTCACCACAAATCTAGGTACTACCAATTCACGACATTTATTTAAAATGAAAATACAACACAAAATTGTGTCATTTCCAACTATATTCAAGATTTGCACTCTTGCTGCATTATATCATACATAATGCAGATAGGTCCACTTTTCCACAGTAGTTGAGTTAAAAACAGGTACAGTTGGCCGCCTGGAAGGTTAATAATAAAATTTATTTTAATTACTGTTACCACCGATATAATGAAATAACAGCATAACAGGGCGATGTTCAAAACAGGAAATACAAAAATAAACTTTTTAAAGTGTAACAACAAATAGGTATAATATTCAACTTATTAATATTATCGTAGGGAACATTCAATTACCTTAGTCTTATGAATTCATCAACAGATGCATAGGCGTAGCAATTACCTACCGATCGGAAGTGAGGAATTCCACCCCATAAGGAAGGCCAGAAGACATCCCCCAAGTATTATTTATAGGGCAGAGGATGCCTGAAATATTTAACTCGGGACGTGTCTCAACCCTTGAAGCAGCCTGCATATTATGCCCGAGCACGTAATGAAATACTTTCACGTCAGTTTATCCCGTGTTTAATATAATCCCGGAATATTGTTCGCGCCCCCAGATCCCTTACGCCACTGGGCTGGGTACAAGGTGAGGGGGATGGGCCTCAGCCCCAGGCCCGGCGGCCCCCGGACCTACGCCCCTGGCGTGCCCCATTAAATACCGATTGATAAAAAACATGACGGTAATTTTCTTAAGTGCGTGACGCCTTTTCCTAACAGGAGCGAGCCCTGGTAATTATTCCTTATAAAATACCGATAAATTGTGGCCTACCTAAATGAGAAGAATTTTTTCAAATATTTGAGATAATTCACGGAATTTTCTCAGAACGAAATAGATTTGTGGACTTGCCGTAAGAATTTTCCGTGTTTATGAAAGAATGCCTTCTTGAAAAATATTTGTATTATATTCGCTTAAGATATTTTAAAAATTGTAAAAAATTCCATGACCTTAATCAGATTAAAATGTAGGTACCCTTCCCCGGTGAATCAATTACACAAAACAAACGTTATTTTTAAATTATTTATTAACATTCGAACTTGCGAAACTATTCGTGTGGTTTGTCAAAAGTTTATTTAATTATATGGTACATTTTAAAATGGCATATATTTATTATAATGATGATGATAGATTTAAAAATGATCGATGTGTTAAATTAACGGAATAGTATAAACATATAAATAGCAGTATAAGCATTATTTAACAAACAAGTACAAATAAGCAGTGAGGTCAATTTCACAATTTTTAGATAATTTGTACAGCGGCGTTTATGTAAAATATCACCTCAAAGGATTTCATATTGATTAACTTTATGGCGCAACTAAGAATAAAAAATTTTGTTTGTAAAAATTGGTTGATTTACATCATAGTCTATCATCTATTTTTAAGATTTTCATAACCGTAATAATTTACTTTCAATACCATAATAATATCAATATAATACGGAACCTCTAAGATGACATAGGTCCTGATTGAAAGTATTTCTCCCAGGGGCTGTTGTATGGAGATATTAAAAAAATATATGTATTGTGTACATAATTATGACTGCGTTAGAATCCTAAGTGCCAAAAGATATTTGTCATGCAAAACTAATTCTGGGTTTTTGACAATAATGTACCAAGGAAATAAATTACGTTTTAATATTTGATTTCTTGAAAAACACGAAAAATTCTTAACATCAAGATATTTTAGGAATTTTCTTGGTTTTCAAAAAATTATTAGCCTCTTGTCTTGTATAAAGCTGTCCTTCTTCAGGAAGATTTATACAATTATATACTTAAAACACTAAAAGTGAAAATCAAAATACAAATATTAATGAATAAAAGGTATAAGGAAGGACAGGAAGAAACATAATAGATTTTATTTGTAAAATGTAAAATGATGGAGGTGTATGCAGTAGTTTTAACATATTATATGTTTTTAAAAAATATTTTTTTATTTGAGTATTGCAAAATAGATTCGACGTTTTCCAACCATCTGGAGCTAATGAGAAAATGGCGTCCCCAATTGGGGTATGTTTGAGGATAAAAGTAGTGGAATGTGAAGGAGATGGGAAAGAGGAAAGTGGGAAGATACCTAACTATTCAGATATGGTCACGGCTAAAGTTAATTCAAGGAACGTTTCGATTTGATATTATGGTTTTTCACCTGGGCGACCTCCGGATTTGTAGTTCAGGATAGTAACGATGCATCACGCAGGCCATCATAACCCTCATTTACAAATTTAAAACAATACCTTACATTCTTTTTAATTTGTAAATGACACTAGCACCGAATTGCTGAAAATAATGATTTCACATCGCTGAAAGATTTGTTTTCATGAGACAAAAATATATCTCCTTGATAAATGTTTATTCGTTTTCCCAAAACAATTTTTCTCGTGATTTATGGAACCCTTCTGTATCTCGTACGTAGGTACCGCTGGACACGACCTTAGAATTAATCTTTTTATGGCAAATGGATATATATGAGAATCCTGATGACAATTTTTATTGCTACGGGAGGCTACATTATAACTTGCGGATTTCGTATGAATGGTTTATGGGCGAGGCTTCTTTTTAATACCGAATATAATATATATGTATATATAATGTAACGTAACCAAATCTAGTTATTATTTTTTTATTTCAGGGGTATTATTCTTTCAGAGTGCATAGATAGCCATAGTTTTGTATGTAAGAATAAGGTCAATATTCTAATTAAAATCAGTGACGTCACTTTTCAACGATTAACATATAACTTGAACTCGGGCAAATATAATATGAATAAATTTTTTAACTATTATTTTTATAAGCAATAATTAATAGCCTGAAACACTCATCCACATTGAAAAATCTCCTGATAAAAGATACATGACGCCAACGGGACTTGAACCCGTGTCACTTCCATTTTTTCACCTGAAAACAAAATAAAATATAGTTGGTTGTTTTCAGGTGAAAAAATGTAATAAGCAGTAATTGTTGAATGAAACACTAGTATATATTGAATTATTTCGCGGATAAGAGTTAAGCCGCCATGGCTCAGTGGTCAGAGCTGTCGACCGGAAATCGAAAGGACACGGGTTCAAGTCCCGTTGGCGTCATGTATCTTTTATTAGGAGATTTTTCAATGTGGATGAGTGTTTCAGGCTAATAATTATTGCTTATAAAAATAATTGTTACCCTTTGTGCTATGCATAAAAAATCTTGTCTTAAACATTAGTTTACCAAAAAAATAATAATATATTTTTTATTAATAAGCATTAATTATTAGCCTGAAACACTCATCCACATTGAAAAATCTCCTGATAAAAGATACATGACGCCAACGGGACATGAACCCGTGTCCTTTCGATTGCCGGTCGACAGCTCTGACCACTGAGCTATGGCGGCTTATCTATTATTGCTTATAAAAATAATTGTTACCCTTTGTGCTATGCATAAAAAATCTTGTCTTACACATTAGTTTACCAAAAAAATAATAATTAATAAATTTTTTAATTATTTTTCCGACTTTTTGTCCGGGTTAAATCTTCCCCACAGGAAAAACTTAACCCTTCCACACACTTTTCCACAAATGATCATCTATTCAATAAAAATTATGTAGGTGCATTATATAAGCATAATAAATACAAAACAATACAAGAACAACACGTCAACTCACCAGTTATTATTGTTATTATTTTTTTTTTCTTCCGACTTTATGTCCAGGTTAAATCTTCCCAACAGGAAAAACTAACCCCTTCCACACACTTTTCCACATATGATCATCTATTCAATCCACATTATGCAAGTGCATTATATAAGCATAATAAATACATAATTTGACGGCCGGCATAGTCCAGTGGTAACGCATTGGACTGCCATTCCGAAGGTCGCGGGTTCGAACCCGGCGTGCGCAAATAAATTTTATTTGATTAATTTGTGTTATTTCACAATTAATTAATTAAAATAATATATAGTATATTTGCGGCACGTTCCAGAGTGGAAGATACTACCAGTATCGCCCTGGTGTAAGACCACCATTCAGAATTGAAACGTTGCTCCAAATGGCTTTAGCCGTGTTTAGTGACTAGATCTGAATAGCCAGGTACTTCCCCACCTTCCTCTTTCCCTTCCCCACTTACCTTCAGCCTCACAACATCCCCCAATTGGGGATGCCATAGTCTCACTGGCTCCAGACGGGAACAGTTGAGACTCTTGTGAGGTATTCACTATAAAAAAAAAAAAAAAAAAAAAAAATACAAAACGATACAAGATCAACAACACGTCAACTCACTAGAGATCAAATGGGAAAATAATTCACCGACTCCAGATATTTTCATATCAGAGGGTTCGGCTCGGTAGAACACCTAACTGGACCTATAAATCCTACTGATCCATCAATATAAATATATAAAAAATCTCTCGTAATCCTACATGTATTTAATATGACGGACTTTCGCATTTTTATATATAAATTCTTTGATAGATCCAATACGCCTAAATTTTGAATAAGAGAGCTAGGTATAATGCCAGTACCCGAAATAACAAATGGTAATATTTTTATCGCCTAAGAATGCCGAATTCTTTTTATTTCTTTTCCCAAATCTGTGTATTTTCTTATTTTTTCAATAACAGATTTTTTAATATTACAGGAATTTGGAATAGCGACATTAATAATATATATAATTAATTTTTTTGTTATTATTTTATAATTAATTACTAATCAGAAATCTTCGAAAAGAAGCATAAAAAATTCTCGAACGTGATATCTATTTGCAAAGCTATTTTTATTTTACAACAACATTTCCATAATGATATGTAGAAAAAACTGTACCCAACAAAAAAAGACATGATACAACTACACTATTTCAAGCTTTTAATTACTGTGACGGTACAAAGTCGGGTAGAAACGACCAGTTTATGACAATTGCGGTTTGCTTATCTTTAATAATTTAGCAAGCATAATATTTTGATGGATACCAGTGGACAATTGACAGCGAATCTTGTTAATCGAATTTTAGGAATCTATCAGAAGACTGCCGCTCCATGATCTATGCAGTGTCCAATATTGATTCAACTCATTAAAATTCAAAGTCCATAACAACGTCCCTATATACCATACTCCCTTCCTCTACGCACACATCTTCATCCCTCTCGTAGAGCGTCCAAGGTGCGTAGACCCTCTGCATAGCTCCACGCCGTCAGTTGGCTACGAGGAAGGCTGTGGGTGTGGGAGGTGAAGGTGTAGGGTGTGGGAGGGGCTGAGGGTGGGGCATGAATCACGCCACAGCCTGATTTACTGCCCACCAAGAGGGTTGCTCTCTTTCTGGAGGGGGTTGATCTTCGCGGACCAAGGCTGCTGGTAACGTACAACGTAATTATTTAATCGGAACTATAACAGGTACAGCATTTAACTTTATTTATTACCATCATGGTAAGCATCTACGCGCGGATAAAAAAGGTTCAGATTATAGTGTCCGATTAATATACTGTAATAAACCAGTGCATTAAAGAAATTGTCTCTCCGATCTTTTGGGTTCGAGTTAAGCTTTCATCAATGAAAACGATCCATCGTTAGTTTTGGCGAAATCAAAACCATGGTATTATTTCCAAATGTGTAACCATCAAACTAAATATGTAAATCTGAGCAATGATTTAAGCAATTCAAGATACAAAAAGTCACATGTGTACGGGACGTGATTACCTGCACAAGAAAATACTGTAAATAATAAGCACCGGCACCCATCAGCCCTCAACCTGGGTAATGATTTAAGTAAAACACTGTGAGGTATTCTATCCAAACCATCATAAAAGAAAGACGATTCAGATCAAAATTAACATTTTAATTACAAGTATTGTACTTGTATACAGAACGTACAAAGGGGTATAGCTTATAGGCACTTCCTATTTTTTACAGCCACCCCAATTCTCAAGAAATAGTTATATGTATTTCAATACAACTGGGTTTTAATACACAGATAGAAAACTGAGACAATCGGAATTCTTTCAGCGATAATTTCAGATTGGAGCACATTGTGCATCATCGCGCAATATGATACAGGAAATGGCGTGGGCGACAGCTGCAGCAGTGGCCAGTTCAATTGGTAGCCAGCAGGAATCGGCCAGCTTTTAGGTTGTCAGCATCAATGGCTAATTCAGTCGGTAGCCAGGAAGAATTTGCCAGCTTCTAGGTTTTCAGCATCAATGGCTATTTCAGTTGGTAGCCAGGAAGAATTTGCTGGTGTCTAGGTTGTCAGCATCAATGGCTAATTCATTCGGTTGCCAGGAAGAAGAATTGGCCGGCCTCTAGGTTGTCAGCATTAATGGCTAATTCAGTCAGTAGCCAGGAAAAATTGGCCGGCCTCTAGGTTTTCAGCATCAATGGCTAATTCAGTCGGTAGCCAAGAAGAATTGGCCAGCCTCTAGGTTTTCAGCATTAATGGCTAATTCATTTTGTAGCCAGGAAGAATTGGCCGGCCTATAGGTTGTCAGCATCAATGGCTAATTCAGTTGGTAGCCAGGAAGAATTGGCCGGCTTCTAGGTGATCACCGGCAGTGGGCAATTCAGTCGGTAGCCAGCAGGTATTCGTCAGCCTTTAGGTTGTCAGCATCTGTGGCTGGTTCGGTCGGTAGCCAGGAGGAATTCATCAGCCTCTATGTTGTCAGCATCAATGCAGCAGGGGTTGGCCAGCCTCTAGGTGATCACCGGCAGTGGGTAGTTCAGTCGGTAGCCAGCAGGTATTCGTCAGCCTTTAGGTTGTCAGCATTTGTGGCTGGTTTAGTCGGTAGCCAGGAGGAATTCATCAGCCTCTAGGTTGTCAGCATCAATGCAGCAGAGATTGGCTAGCCTCTTGGTGATCAGCGGCAGTGGGCAATTCAGTCGCAGGAATTCAGCGGCGGCATGGTCATTTGATTATAAGAGCTGGCACACGGAGACGCCCCATTATTGTAAGCATGACAGATGCGTCTGGCTCAGCTGATAGCGTGCCGGCCGTAAACAGCTCGTTGCACATAGTTGTAATCTTTAAATGATTGTGCCGTGATAGAGGAACAGAAGCGACTACAGATTTCAGTTGACACACAGGAAGTTATAATTTTAATTTATAATTAACAGATCGCGTTTTAACTGGAGGTGTTCCGTCCACTCGTGGCAATTTTCGAAACTTGAATGCCCAATATTTTGTTTAAATGGCCTATTTATAATGTCCTCTACAAGCGTTTGTGTGACGTCAGCTTGCAAAAATATGTTTACGTTTTCAAAAGGCAGGTATTTTTTGGTGCCAATATTCACTTTTTTCAATATTCACTAATTCACCCAGCGACTGGCTTTGTCAATATTTAAATTCATTTTAGAAAATAGGGTTATCGAACTGTTTCATTTTAGATTCAGTCTTTTTGCCGCCTGGTAACAGATTGATATATTTTACAACTGGTAAATATTATGATTTGGAGAAAGGGTTCATCAAACTTGCAGGTGTTCAACTTTAGCCGCAAATTAAAATTATATACAATAAAATAATTGTTTATGTTCGATACAACATGCATTCAGAAACATTTATAAAAAAATCTTTTTAGTACAAAAATATGTGTCATCCAAACGTGTTCTTCAATTCAATTCAATTTTGTTTATTCATTTCAAAAACATTACAAAATTGTTAATTTTAACGCGTTTTCAAAATATTTTTATAATAAGAATTCTTAGATTAATATTAACATTGTGTATATCAACTATACCAGTGATAATAGAAGACTTGACTTTTAAAGGAAGCTTCATTGATGCTAAAAATGTCGATATCCGAATTGATTCTGTTCAACAGCAAGATTGCTCTCCCCACAGGCATGACCATTAGCAAGTTAGTTCTGCAGGCCGGGAGATAAAATAGTCTATGTTGTCGGTGACGTAGATAACCATCAGGAACATAGAAATGAATGCTCTCCGTGATGACCGAGTTTTCAAACCATCCACGAATCAGTCAAGAAATGTGTAGCAATGCGCACATCTCTCCTGACCCGTAGACAGGTCATTCCGAGCATACCCAAAAGAAAGTCAGTGGGATAGAGCCACGGGTATTAGCCATACTCCCTCATGTAGAGAAATCTCAAGAATTTCTTCTGAACTCTCTCCAACATGAGAGAATACTTTACCTGGTGTGGACTCCAAATCACCGACCCACTTTCGAGTCTACTCCTTACTAAGGAATTAAATAAAACTATAAGAACCCGGTTATCTCTAAAATTCTCAATAACAAAACCCAGAATTCTCAGTGAAGTGCTACATGCCGTCTCAATATGAGCATGAAATGTCAGCCTACTATCAAACATGATTCCAAGATCCTTCATTGTCGAGACACGTTTTAAAATTCGGGCGTCCATTGTATACCGTTAATACCAGATATGACTCGCCCAAGTGAATAACAAAATTAAACATTTAGAAACATTAAACTCAATCCGATTTATTTTACTCCATTCAACAATTCTATCAATGTCTGACTGGAGTTGATTGCAGTCTTCGAAAGTTAGTATTTCTAAGAAAAGTTTTAAGTCATCAGCAAAGAGAAGAAACCTAGAATGCAGAATTACTTCTGAAATATCGTTTATAAATATGGAAAAAAAGGAGTGGGCCTAAATTACTGCCTTGGGGTACTCCCGATCGGCCCATCACAACAACAATAAAGATTTAATCGATCAACTTGTCTTCATCTTCGTTCCCGAGCATGACGGCAGATCACTTAACCTTTCAAGCCTCAGAGGTATCATATTATTCCATTAGAGCCTCCGAAGGAAACAACTGACCAAGGTGTCTATGCATAATAAAAGTATTATTGTGTTTTTCTTTGATGGGGATACATGTTTTTTTTTAAAAACAGAATACATTTGAAATAAAAATAATAATTCTTTTCATTTTTTTCAAATCTTCAAATGAAAGTGGATTCAATGGATAAAATTTTAAAAAATTATTATCATTTTTTTTACTTACGAAAGGCGTAAGAGTTTTATTACTAATAACCACACCAAAGGCATATGTTTTTGAAAATAGAAATATTTTTTTTTTACATTTTCATGTTTGATATTATAATTTTAATATTTAGAAATATCAGCATTTATTTTTAATACATAAAAACATCTGAAAGACAATTTTAATAAGTGTCTAAGAAGTATTTTTTTACGACACTACAACAAAATGGTGTAGGAACTATTCAATAATAATTGACTTCACATCACCACGAACCACAAATCTTGCGTTGAGATGGTACACTCCTCTGCTCGATACAACACGTCGGTGTTTGTGATACAACATCCCTGCTACCGCTCTGCCCACGAGAGATACTGGAGATGCCCTGAGTTACCCTGGGCAGGGGCCAGGGGGCAGCAGTCCCAGTACTTCTTGTAGGGAGGGTGGAGAGGGAAGACATTGTAATGGCCTGATCGATAATTAGCCGAGAATCAGAAAGGACATTCATTATTTCGTGATTCATTAAATGGAGATACTTTGTGGTTAAACCTGTAACACTGCCTGTTCAGTGATATTAACCTAGTTTACCTACATATTATTATTTTATGCATTATAAATCGCTGTGCCTACAAGTCATCGAATTGTTAAAAGTAAATACCCTTTTGAAACGAAACATTAATTATGTAGTTTGGTACTAAGGTACCAATATATAATTGTGTATTATATAAAGAAGTAAAACATGTATACAAATTAGTACAGTCATCGTTATAAGCGGATGGGAATCCGACGCCTTTATTCTTCCTCACGTAGATAATGCCTAATCTTTGTAAGTACACTGAGAAAAATGAGTAGGAATTGCTAATTTATTAAGAATCTCTTCAAATTTTTGGCAATCTGGTTAAAACAGAATTGCAGGCCGTTTCCTGACAAACTTTAGATAGTAAATTCATAATATACCGGGACACGTGTTCATGCACCTGCATTTGCCATGATAATATTTGTTGACAAAATGAGAAAATATTACGATTTTTATGGAACACGTGTTCCGACATCGTGAAAATACATTTTAAATATACGTACCAAAAGTTAATCAGGAAACCTATCAATTCATTCATTAAGCGTCTGATATCCCTTAATTAAACGAATTCCGAATAATTTGAAGAGATTCTTAATAATTGGGCAATTCACATTTTTCTCCGTGTATGATGCATTGTTGGTTTGATAGCGTTAAAGTACTGTAACTAATTTTCGGGTTAATGGTTTACTAATTTAACCCTTTCAGGCCTTAATTAAAACCGCCAGTTGAAGAAATAATTGATTAAATTATTTGAAAATCTTTTGTGTTTTTTAATAGTTTAGAAGTTATAAGTCATCCTGTTAAAAAAGGGACTGTAGGCCGCTTCTTCATAAAGTGTTGCTATATTCGTAATAATATCGAAACACGTGTTCATGCACCTGAGTTGGTCTTAATAATATATCATGATGAAATAAGATGACTTTAACGAACATGTGTTTGGACATCGTCACGAAACATTGTTATTTTACTTTTTTTTTGGACATCTATAAATTCAATCGTTGATGGCCTATAATCCCGTTTATTACAGGAATGCGAATAATTTGGAGACATTTTTAATAAATTAGCAATACTTTGAATCAGGAAGTTTTTTCGGTGTTTGTCAGATAAAATGACAAATAGAATATTGTATATAATGAAAACACACCGTTTTATTCAATTTTAAAATATTACATTAAAAAAAACATTGAAAACCGCTAAATTATATTCGCTCGTGGTAAAGAGGAATTTTCTTTTAAATCTATATATTTTCAAATATTTGTACGGTCCAAAGGATAAAATTTTATCAAAAATAATAATAACTGGATAGCTTGTACAGCGCCGTTTTTGTGAAAAATCACCCCGAGGTCGACGTACGATTTATTACGAATTCCTAGCCTCTATCTAACTTTATTATTTACAGATTCAGAAAAACACAGATATTCTTTACAAACAGATACAGAAAAAACACGTAACAATCTGGCTGGTCACTTCAGATAAACACACGTTTTATTAAAAAAAACGTTTACGACTTTGCCCGTATAAAACACCATGGTAAAAACACCGGGCATTGGATTTGCATTTGCTATTTTACCCTCCATCACTAATGATATAACATTTATTAGAAAATTAGTAGTAAGAATGGAGTTGATATTTCATTTAAAGGACTGAATAATTTAGCACTCTTGAGAATTTCAATGAAATGACATTAAATGGCCAAAAAAAAATATTAACGTTTTTTACTCATTTAGCTATTTAGAAGGTGAAAAGATTCTGACTCTGTGGATATGACTATATGAACGGTGAGTCTTTAGTTTGGCTCTGAACTTTGTCGAGTCTGTAATCATTTTTAAATCATGTGGCAGTCCATTCCAGGCTTTAGGTCTTAACACTCTGAAAGCACGCTCACCGAACTTAGTATTTGGTGTGCGCTTTGGTTCCTTCAACCTTCCGATAGCTAATGACGCTGCAGATATAAGGGCTGACTGTCGTGAATTTGTATTTTCCTGAATATATATTCCGATAGGTAAGCCGGAGCCGTTCTATTATGTGATTTAAATGCCATCCAGCAGAGCTTGAACTGGATTCTTGTGGGAATATTTAGATACGCTGGATAAGTCATTGTCACAGCGTAGAAAACGGATTGCAATTAGTTTGGTATCTGGGGAGACTTGCATATATCATTAACATTGCAATAATCTAGAGATTAATACCCAGTAGTTTAATACATGTTTTTAGGGTGTCATGTCACATCCTGAAATGGTAATTGGGGAGTTATCAATGTTATGCTGACGTTTGCTTGTGGCCGATCAGAGAAACTCAGTCTTTGACGGATTCAGATTCAATCTGTTTGAACTTTCTGTAAAATGAGCAAAACCTCAAATTGTAATTTTTAATAATTGAAGACAATATTAGCGGCTCTCAAAACGAAAATTTAAAATAGAAAAAAATGAAACTTACCTTTTCAAAACCTCGGCAAGGCTGAGGTACTTGGTTCAATTCGTATATGCAACCGAATCTTTTTTTGATGTTGTAATATTGTCTTCAATGATTAAAACTGAATAATAATTGTCTAAATTTTTAATAAAAATTTTCTTCACAGCATAAGATTTACTTTTCTCAAAATAAAGTTTTAAGTAGATATTTTGCGATTTCTATAAAGCCTTGTGAAGATCGGCATGTTATACCTCAGGGTAGGTACAGATAATAATTTTACACATTAATAATAATAATTTTATATTAAGCTTTGTTTCAAATAATGCAAATCCTCTCAGCCACCAAACCATATCGTAGATAAGCAAGTAGGTACTACACCTAATTAATATGATTAAGTACGTATTATAATTGATAACATCTGAGATTTATCCCCTTCTCCCCTGAATAATAAAAGCACGCGTGCCTTGACTAATGGGACTTCCTAATATGAAATAATTGCTTTATTTTCATCGGCGGTACCTACCTTTCTGTAAATTTACATATATATTATAGGAAGTGAGATTAATATTGCTACTTTCTGGAGCATATGTACGCTTCATCATCGCATTAAATAAAGGGTTCCATCTACAAAGTCTTTTCTTATACATATTTAATATAAAGAATAAAGAAAATTATCAGAAATGCCTCGTGAACGTGTTTCTTGATCTAAATATTTGTCATAGTGATTTATTTTTGGGATATTATGCCGTGTTGCGCTACCTTCTTCTGTAGCCAACGTTTCAAAGGCAGATGTGACCAGAAAGAGGTAGCACAAAACGGCATAATAACTCAAAAATAAATTACTATGACAAAATATAATAACAAATATAAATAAATCACTTTAATACTTTCGGACGTGAAAATCTCAAAACATCTCTAAAATGTGTCCATTAAGTTTTCAATATAAAATTGTGTTCAAGTTCAAATGGAAAAAAAAAACAAAAGTCAAATGGGATGGAGATATTCGATGTGAGGCGAGTGTGAGTGAGACAGAACGTCGAAATGGAACAATTTTTTGCATTCAAATTTAAATGGAAAGCACTTTTCCTTTTTTATGGTTTTTGGGCATAAAACTTAGAACTTCCTTATAACAGGTTGGCTAGGTTAAGTTACCAAGAAGCCAAAAAAAATAATTAAATAACTAGTGGGTCAGTAAGTAACTGATTGTAACTCTGGTTTAATGAGTTTGAATTGTTTTTAATGTAAGTGTCATCTTAGTAGCTGCTGTGTCACAAATTCAGATATTCAGATAAAGTACCTAATAATAATAATGTAACATTTGTATTGCGCACTTTTGTGATATTTCACTTCAAGTGCGCAACCTACCTATACATAATATAATATAATTCTACCAAAATGTAATTTTAATTTGATATATGCATTTTTTTAATCTTGACAATTAAAGTAAAATATTGTGATTTTAACGGGTCTGCGCTTTTTCATTTCCAAGAAAGAGTTATTTATTACTTACATAATATCTCATGAATTTTAATGATTCTGCGCTAATTTATAATAATTTAAACAACACATTTTTTAGTTGTATATATATTAGTCATTTTCAATGGACATTTACAGGAGGTATCTCTGAATATGAGATAGTACTGTTTTTATTTTTGTGGATAACATGGATTGGTTTTTAAATAATTCTGTTCCGATCGGGTCTTAAACCATAATTCGAATGTCAACATTTTGAGGAAGTAACTGCCTACGTTTGCAAGAGGATTAACATAAATCACAGAGAAAAGAAACACCCGGGTACGACAAAGCTCTCGGGTGTGGCAATTCATTTTAGATTTTTAAATCGTAGTCACTGTAGGATAGGCGATGTTGTTAATATGAGAAATTCGGCAACCTTAAAAGAAATTTTAATAAAAGCCAAACAATGCACTTCCAGAGACCAAACATTAAAGAGTTTTGAACATATATATATTTAAGATGTGATATCTTGTTGTTTGGTCCTGTGATGTGCACCTGCTTTTAACACAGGACTTTCTAATAAGGCAGGCAGAGTACATCACCCATATAGTGGTTAATTTAATAAACTTTCGGTGGTGCGTCACTGCGTCTCTGTACATAATTGTAACTCGGGTTTAATGAACTATCGAACTGGAATTTCCATGATTTTCAAAATTGGATTTGATTGTGGGAACGATTGAGACAAGCGATTAAGAAGGAACCTTCAAAAAATATTTTATCATAATTAATAATATTAAATTATTAATCTATAATTCTATGTTTCAAATCTGTATTTCTTTTGTTTAAATTTTGGAAGGCAATGATTCTGAGGCAAATATTATTTTTTATATACTCTCAGCTTCACAAATATTACAATAATTACAATATCTTGGGATTTTCACGGGTCTGTGCTAGTTTTATAAAGATGAATAAGTGTTTTTTTTAAACATCGTTGGAGAAATTAAGGAGATGGCAAACCGAAAGAAATAAAAATATTTTTTTTAATACATTTTGAATATTCATATTTTATAATATTTAAATCAATTCTATTAATATTATTCCTCAGGAATTTGTGTGAGCGAAAAAATAAAGTAGTTATGGAAGTCACGATGTAGCTTTCTAGGTAATATCACAAAACCATACTTATGTCTAAACATTTATTTTAATTTTTGAAAAATTCATGGACAATGCCACCTGCATTGAACAGAGTAAAAGGTTGTTTGATTTCACCCCCTGCGTTCCATAATACCAAGAGAACAACAGGACATCATATTGGAACTTAACTTGGCTTAAATTCAGCTATTCCGATCGGTCGGGGCTCAAAACAGTTACTTCGTACATAATGCATTTCTATGAGTATTGAGGGTACTAATATATTTATTTCGGATTCTTTATTTACTTGACTATTGATATTTATGAGGTTTATTATACGGCCTCCTTCGAAGTGCCTAAGTTTTATTTATTGACGAATGTAAGCCCTACTGATCTTTATTTGATTTCTCAATAAAACAGTCGCAAAAAAGCTTTTAGTTAAACAGTCTCCGTGTTATAACACAATTTATTCATTTAAAATAGTGTGCAATGTAGTACTGCACGTTTAAGAGTGGAAGATACTTTCAGTATCACCCTGGTGTAAAACCACGATTCAGAATTAAAACATTGTTTGAAATGGCTTTATCCTTGTTTGGTGACCAGATCTGAATAGCCAGGTATTCTCAACCTTCATTTTCCTCATCTCCTTTCCCTCCCCACTACTTTTAGCTTTAAAAAAATACAATAATTGGGGATGCCTTAGTCTCACTGGCTCCAGACGGTTGAAAGCAGTTGGGCGTATTCACATAAAAAAAATTGTGCAAATATGGGAAAGAAAAAATTATTTTTGTTCATTTATTTATTAAGTGTTTGGTTTTTTACAAGAAAATAAATAAAACAACATTATATTTGGTTTCAGTATTTGTTTTAGTAACAATGTTAGAGCAAGTACATGATGCAAATTAAATATTGCAACCAGTGTTCAATTATGGTATAAAATTTAAAATTAAATACAACAATAAATATAAATATTTTTCTTCGCTACGGAGAGGTAAAATCGTACATTTCGGCAAAGTATTTATGGAGAGTTCGTTTAATCACTAATACGGAATCTCAACATTTCCATGTCTGTTACCAAAATTATGCAGTCGATTTTTATTTATTATTTATTGTTTTATCCGTTTGTTTATTTAGAATTTTACATATCGGTTAATGTGTTCTTTGAAGAGAAAGTTAAAGGCATTTTGTGTAATCGGAAAATTACATTTTGTCTTTAAAAAAAGCTTACATTTTTTAACTTTAAACTTATTAGATCTTTTTTGTTCGTTGAAGGAGCAATGGATATTGTGATCACGTTTGAATGTTTTTTTTAAATTATGTACCTTCCTCGAAAAGAAAAAAGTCTTTAATTGATACTTATTACTTATTATTTTTGTAATCACTGGAAAGTAATGAGTAGGTGATTGGTTTAGCTAGAATTTGGAATGCGGAAAATGAACAAATCTAAATTTTTTTTAATTTTTTTTTTTATTAATAATTTTTCTGGTACCTACGTCCTACATACCCATATTGGTATAATTTTACAATAAAGGAAACACTTTGTTATATAAGCAGTTAAAAATTAAAGAATAATACGTTTACCAGATTAACCAAAAAAATCCCACATAGGCATCGCCAGTTCGTGGGTATACTTGTGTTTATTAACAGTTAAAATTTTACTCACATACATAAATATTACCAAAGATAAATAATATTATAATAAATATTAATTGGAAACTTATTGATGTCTTGCAATAAACAGCACGATCTTCTAAATATGAGAAAAAGAGCTAAGCGTATATTTAGATCAAAGTATTAAATAGGTTATAACTTAATTCAAATGGATTATTGAAATATTATTAATACGTTAACGCCCCATGCTTCTCGATCATAATTTAAATCACAAATAAACCTTCATGCAATTAAATTAAATATTCAATCAATAATAATAAATACAAATCGATAAAATACTTAAGAAAAACATCTATCATTGTCTGTAAGACCACTGCACAACTTGCAAATCAAGATATCCCTAGTTGTAACATATGACTTTATTAAGTGAGATTCCGCAATCTGAAATCGATGCTTTATAATTTACCACGCTTCGGATCGATACAGAAACTACATCAGAGTAGTATTTGTAGGTATAATAGGTATTAATGTATTAATCCCGGGTCATAAATCATTGAGAGCGCACACGCGCATGCGCCTGGAGGGGTTAGCATAAATTATGGCGCACCACGGGTTTGGAATCCCTGACCTATGCCGTAATAATGTTGTCTTGTCAGAGAATCGCTGTGCCGCGGGTGGAGCGCCCCGTCCAAACCCAGATCCAAACTTGAACACCTCTGGATGTAATTAGATTTTTAAATAATTCATCCCTAAATTATACATATGTTAAAAGAAGATAGAATTTTCTTCATCTTAATTAGACTCGTTTCAAGGCCAACTACCGTAAAATATGGGCGCGCGACTGTCAAACATAATAAAATTATCTTTCCGGTGTACGCATTTAGAATAAACATCGCTACATTATTTCTGAATAATAAAAGTTTAATATCAGACGTGAAATATGTTGTCAAAAACGCTAAACAAATTTTTACTTAGTATTTTACTCCAATCGTAGAAAAATTGAGAGAACTCGATATTTCGAAAAGGCATTCGCTTTGTTTGGGGAATTATTAAGAAAAATCTAACTTTACTTTTATTTCGTTCATATAATAAAAATAAGAAATATTTTTTAAAGCTTAACGGATTGTTACGATAGCGGCACGAAATCTGAATTATTCATTTTGACTACTTTTACGATTTCAATGGAATCCAGTATTTGAGACAAACTGGAAAGAATTATTATTTCTCTTCCTAACATCAAAAAATTACGTATTTCCACATAATAGAAAAAAAGATAAAATATGCTTATTTACGGAATCATAGGTTGGGGAGGATCTTATAAAAACAACCTAAACTCAGTAAAAGTCTCGCAAAAAATTATTATAAAAGTAATACTTAAAAAAAACTCTACTTTCCCAACAAAATTGCTTTTTAAATTGTTTCCAGTACCAAATATTGATGATATATTTAAGCAAACTTCCATTATAAAAATGTGTAAAGAAAAAAATAACAAAGAATATCAAGAATTTTACAAACTCATGAGAAATGGAAATCAATTTATTACGCCAATCTTTAAAACAACTCAAATGCAAACCATTATTTTTTTTTCATTATTTTAACAACTCATTATGAATGCTCGGTCTTATATGACCCTAAAACGCTGGAGGGGTAAAGACTGGAGAAGTTTTATCAAATGACTATAAAAAGCTTACAATTTTTGTTGTTGTTTACCTTTTATACAAAAGATATTTTCAACGTTGCGGACTGTGAAGTTGAAAGGTTTCTGATTCTATGAACTGAGTTTTTAATTTTAGCTGACTGTTAACAATTTGTCCTTTTAATATGCATTAGGTAAAATAACACACAAATCAGGAATAATGAGTATTAAAAACAATCACCGTCAATTTGCAAACTGTCGTTGCTTGATGGCACTGACTTGATCATGTGACACGTGATTTAGACTTGTATTGTCGTCGGTCTTGCATTGTTTTGTCCAATTTTGGATAAGACCAGTTCATCTAAATTGCCATCTATTAATTGTAAATGCTGCGTAAAATTGAACAATCAAGAACTCTATCAATTGAAATTAAAACAGTAATATTTTTGTCATGCCAAGTATTACGTGTGTTTGGTTTTGAAATGATAATATATTTAGTTACTTTCGGGATGTCATTTAACCAGTTCCAATATAGTGCAAATTCGCGTGCATTCGTTTTGAAAACAGAAGAAAGATTGGGATTACCTTAAAAGCTACTTGTATATTTTCGCGTACATGATCTCGTTAAAAAGTAATAAAAAGGAAGTTGAATATCTTGAATGTGCATAATATCTTTTTAAGTACTGATTCGTTTTATTACGGTGATGCCATGATTACCTAACGGTATCGCGGTGGAACTCACTATATTGTATTGTGTTGTGTGCTTCTTCACTGAGATACTGTGGTATGTGGTAAGTCTTCCTGTTTTCCTTATTTCCATATTTTTTTCATTCCTGTACACACCATCACCCAATTCCAACAAACACCATTTCGTTTCGTCGCTTGTAAATTATTTACAGTCCACATTCTTGTTCACCTGAAGCTGTCATTCATAAGCAGTTTCGAATGCGACAACGAGTATTTGTGATAATATGACTTAGGACCCTATCCACGAAATAATTGACAGAATATAAAGGCACAAAAGGCTTGAGATTACAATTTTTTTTTGTTTTTTTTTTCTTAGCGAAAATATATGGCATTCAATTTATTTAAAGTATCTTCTAGTTCAGCCCAGGAATGTAGCATGCAGAAAATATACCCCGACAGCATAAATGCAACAGCATCCTCGCGAGTCTCTCGAGAGGAATTTCTATCAAGATTTCCTCGGGCGGTCGCTGGTGGTGCCGTTTCTTGTATCTGAAACGAACTTATTGCCAACACTGAGAAATCACGAGATGATATATAAATTATCCAGCAAAGTGAGATACATGAGTAGAAAAACCTACATGCATACAAAATAATGAAGTTTAGAGAGGAAGATACCTTCTCTCAGAATTTTAGAAATGGCTTTAGTCGTATTTGATGACCAGATCTGAAAGATAGGTAAATCACAACCTTCCTCTTGTACGTCTCCTCTCCCTCTCCACTATTTTCAGCCATACAACTTACCTCAATTGGGGATATCATAATCCCATAACTCTCTGTTGACAGTTGAAGGCCACTGCGATTCTTGGCGGTATTCACATAAAATAGTTAGAAAATATAATTATTCTTACAAAAACCACGTTTTTGGAAAGAATACATTAAACAGTAGGTAGTTGTGTGTAAACTTGTGGTAAGGTGCCAGATATTATTGTAGGTATATATTATGCTAGCTCTAATTGTATTTTATAGCTGCAATTATGTACCATTTAAAACAATAAATAAAAAAATTAATGCTTCCGTGCTAGACTTTTTGGAGTTTCAACAGATTTTCAGATAAATTTAAAAAGTGGCAAACCCTATAGTTAATTTCAATCGTACTGTCCGATTAAGCATAACAAATTATTAAGCAAGTTTGTCTGTAATGTGACTTTAACAAACGTTGTATATCATTATATTAATTTGTGCCATGAATATGTGAATGTTTTGTATCTTTTTAGGAATGTTTCCCATATTAGCAGCTGACTTTTGGAGCCACTGTAGACGTCCAGTCTTGTTAATGAAGTTGTGAGAGATTTTAATCTAACGTTGCTTTGTTCGTTTGCAATAATATCTCATACCAGCACCTTCAATCTTCAGCTCTCCTCCGTGTTTTGAGCTTCTGATCAATCTTGTATCAGGAGAAACAGAACTAAATTAATAACGAAGGAAATAAATTCGTATGAAGTATTATCGCTCTCGAGTGTGATATTTTTTCATTCCTTTATTTATTACAACTAAAAACAGATTGATACAATTTAAAAAATACACATTTCTTTGGTAATTTTATAAAAGGGAATGTAAAAGTTTTAAAGTATACAACATAACAGCATGAATGTATTAGATATCTATAATGTATTTACAAAAGCGATTTTCCACTTTAAATTTCAGTGATAATGTAACATAATAACTACTGATATTTTATGTGGAAACCGTCTAGGTACACTGAATTTAGCTTCGCAAAAACCTATTTTTTCTAACCACAGGTACTAATGTCTAAATTATTACGTCTTCATTACGGAAAATATTGTATAGTATTGAGGAATTAGAAAACAAATATATAGTAAGGATGCAAAAACGTAGCTAAAACATACAACCACGGGAAAATATTAATCACAAATATCAATACAACATCGGCCCAACACCATTGTCAACACATACTCAGCGATTTAATGTTTTTACAAACTTCTTACAGAAATGCAAGCTGAAATCTCTTTAATTTTAAGAATAAGCTTAAAATATACTTTACCTTAAGCTAATTTGGTGTTGTGGAAAAATATAATTTTTGCATTTAATAAATAATAAAAATGAGTACCTACCCATATAAAATATACGCGTAAACAACATATACACATGCATTTAAATTTTCTGTTAATTTTTTGTTTCAATAATTGTGAAATAATATTTTTTTCAGTACATATGTATGATTGTGGATTTTTTTTTTGCAAATTATTTAATGTATTCAAATCATGACAATATTGCCATATTTACCAACCATAAGATCATAAGTTGTTCTCTCAGGGCCCGTTCCCACTTTAAAAACGGAGGCGGGTCCCGTTTTAAAAACGGTTGCCGTTGCCGCTAGCGGCTGTAGTGGATGTATGGAGCTGTTCACACTTGTCCGACACGATTTGAAAACGGATCCGACATTTTTTGTCGGATGGATCGCCAGCGCAGCGCGTCCGTTTTCAAATCGTGTCGGAACTCGCTCGCTCATAGTTTTGTATGGAGCTGTTCACACTTGTCGTCTAGTCGATCCGGCAGAGTCCCCGCCACACCCCGACCCCTCCCCGCCCGCTCCAGGTCGCAAGGAAGCAGGCACGCTGCGTGCTTGTATTTGGTTATTTTGTTAAGTAAATAAATTGAAACGTATTTTTACCCTAGCAATCTAACTCGCTAAACACTCACGGACCGCCACTGGATGACCCAGTAGCCAACAAACTACAATATTTTATTTTTAATTAAATAAAAACAAAACGCTTGGTGTACACTACTTTTTTATATCAAAATTATCAACATGTTTCAAAATTTATTTTTTATTTTTTAAACTTTACTTATTTTTCTTTATTTTAAAGCTTAAATGAGCTGCACGATGCACGGAAGAGCCCATTAGTTTAATAAATACATAATAAAAAAATATTTGAGTTGTAATTGTTTTCTTACCTTAAAAATATCGACAGCCTTTCTTAGGACAAATGCACTCTCTCAATTTTGTATTTTGATGCGTTAACCTCTCTGAAATTCGCTCCAGTAGATGGTTAAAGGAAGTGATAGACATTCTACAATAATTAAAGAACTTTAGTTAATCACTTCTCAACTCACCAATTAACACTTGGAAAGTTCCTACAAAAATCTTTCACCCAAAATTTTCTTTTCATTTTTTTCCTTCTTTTTAATAAGTACCGCATGACAACAAGAGCTTCATCATCGTCCATTGCGCACGATTGTCTACTGAAAAATGAGCAAATAAAATGTTTTGGTTGAATTGACAATTATTTGTTTTCGTAGAGTATGATCCGATTTTAAAACGGATTCGTTTTTAAAACGGAAGTGTGAACAGGGCCGTAGAGTATCCGTTTTTAAAACGGGACCCGCCTCCGATTTGAAAACGGAAGTGGAAACGGGCCCTCACGGTTAATCAAAAACTGGATTCTTTCCTCTAGATTCAATTAAGTTTTGAAATATGTACCTACATTACATTGCTATAATGCGTTCTCAATTCACGGCATTACATATGAGAAGATCGACAACCGCCATCATAAATTACGTTCCAACAATGAACCGTTTAACCAAAAATATTGCGTTTTGTTCTTCACTTTGTTACGATAAAACTCGGCAAAGCGTCAACTACATCTAAACATAATATTAATAGTAGGTATAACCATGAACAGTATTCAAATAGGATTGATTTATATGCATGGCTCACACTGCTTGCGTCAGAAGACGTGATTTTTTCCAGCTTATAAAAGGTATTTTTTGCATTATTTTTTTTTATTTTCTTCATGACATAAGCCCAATAATTTTCTGAACAATTAAAGGGTACTGGTTTTACGGATATAAGAACTAAGAATGACAGATCTACTTCAAAATAATAAAAAACTACTTTTCTGATTTCGCAAAACTGGTTTTAAAAGTATTTTGAAGCAAAACGATTAATTACGCCATAAACTAATAATTTAATAAGAAAAAACTACCGATAAGTTGTTTTAATGTTTCTTATTTTTTGTAAGTGATGAACGTTACAATACCTAATTTATGTCACAATTCATAATTTTTTTTTTTTTTAAAGAAAGATAAACATTCCCGGGTTACGAATAACCTGAAAATATTTGAAAATCTCCTACTACCACCACAGTAAGCTGAAAATGTTGCTTGTGTTGTGATGGAGGACTTAGCCAGCCGAGGAATTGTACACACTACGCCTGGGTGGGACCCAAACGCGATGTCAACTCGGCCACCGACCTGTAAAGAAAATATAATTATATGTTCAAGTCAACATTAGGTATTTACCTACATTATATAACGTGTATCTGATGTAAAAATAATTAAATAAAAAAAATGTGAACACATCTCACAAAGCAAGGGTGCCGTTGACAAAAACCATGACTTAAAGCAACACTTTTAGAATAGAGTTGTTACTTGAAGCGTGTTATCAATGCTATGGCATTGAAACCTGGTTCTGGAAATTAAGCAGTTGAGCATTGGCTTTTGAAGTAGTCTTTGAACTGTGAATCAGTGCATCCTCAAAATATCCTGGACACATAATGGAGAGATTCATCGTCGAATGGCCAAATATGTATACATTATAAATGTAGTTATAAAAAACGTTAAAACGCCAGTATATAAATCTCATTACTACGGGCGACAAATCGAAGCTTAAGTGACCGGTAGGTTTAGGTATTCTGTTCAATCTGCAGTCTGCAGAGCGAAGATTGCCCTAAGATAGGCAACCGCTGAAAGAAAAAAAAACTAGAGAAGTAGGTACTTACGTGAAATTCTAGAACCTTCATTGTAACTTAGTATCATATAGTGTCTATATTTTTCATTTTTTTAAAGTTTAGGTAAGTATAAATTTTAGGTACCTATCTGGACTTAGTTCATAGGTATTATAATAAATATAAAAATATCTCAGCAAAATGTATTAAAACTCTCATTTAAATAACAACTTGAAAATTAATTGCATAAAAGTATTATTTACCTCGTTTTTCACGCTCATAGTATGCTCGAAATGGTTAATCGTGAAAATCGAAGGAAAACAAATTACATGGATATATAATATATGATGAAACAGGGCCCAAGTGGGTTATTTTTTATGGAAAAAATCATTAAAAAATTATTTTCTTAGATTTTTATTGTAATTATTCACATACATTTTGCGGCATGAGTGTGACAATGAATTTAAATATTACCTTGAAAATAGCGAAATCTTTTCAAAATGATTCCATATAATAAATCAAGCGTTAGAAAATTTCCGCAATGAAGTCATCGTTAGGTAGTTGAGGTAGCTGCGTGTGTTTGGTGCATTTATCATTCATGCGAAAATCCTTAATTATTCACTCTTGATTATAACTGATTCACATCCTTGATGGAACTTCTCACATCAATTCGTGATGCGTTTGCAAATTGCATTGTTAATATGCAAGTCATCACGCGATTCGCTTTGCCAAAGGAGCACCTTGCTGCCTGTGATGGCTTGATGGCTACATGACAGGTGACGCGTGATGGGCGCCATTTTGTATTATTTATTTTTATTATTTCGTTGCTTTGCATTTGTGAACATTCATTATTCACGATATTACCTGTATTTTGATATTTCCATTAATAAAAAATATCAAATAAAACGATTGCAGTTTTAAATTTGCTGATCTATTATGTTCTTGTTGCTCTTATTAAACCGATATTTATTAACATAATAATGTATTTAAAAAAAATTCAGCAGCATTTTTGAAAATATAAATTTGAAAAATTGATAAATTATTCAACACAAGCCATAGATAAATCTTCAAAAATATTATTAAAAACTGTTTTCTCAGGTGTTTCAAATCGAAATTTTTATTCGTTTTGGACGACTGATAAATACGTAGATAGGTTGAAAATTATATAAAATTTTGTCGCATGTAAAAGTTAGCCGTCCAAGATGCTTCCTGTTTCATAAATAGAGATTTTTGGCTATACTTCAGATGTTTTGAAAAATCAAGACAAAATCCCAGACTAAAAATCCCCAGTCAAATATACCACAAATGGAGCGCAGTTTATTTATTAGAATTTTATTCCCTTCCGGTGATATAAACATCTAACATATGAACTGTATCACATTCAAGTATTTCGCTTTTCCTGCCCGTCAATACAATCTCAGAAGTATCTGCAAATTTCATTTTATCAAAAAATATACTTATATTTCGCCTAATATATTATTTAGGTTGTAATTTTGTCCCCATTATACGGATTTATTTTCATATATCTGAAAAGTCCATGTTTTCTTTCGGAAAAAAAATATTATTTGCCAGACACGTAATGATGGGGCAAGTTGATGAATGAGGACCCCATTTCTACGACAATTTTTTTGGCGTAATATTTCCTGTTTTTTCAACTTTTTATTGCTTTTTCTTCGCACGATGGGCACAATAGATAGATCTTAACTTTATCAATCGATTTAAGATGGATATGAAGTATAAATTATCCCTCGCGGAGATCTGAAGCGATAATAATAATAATTGTGATGAATGCGATGACAGTTTATTACGAAGATAAAAAGTTTGATTTTATTGGAAGTAAATTGCTGTTTTTTTATGAATTGGGAAATAAAACTACTGTTAAAAACCTGTGAAATATTTTAAGTTTTTTTCTAATCTCTATTAAAGTTATTATAAAATTAAAATCACATAATGATTGCATTATTTATTTTAAAAAATGTGATCGTTTGTAGTTCTTTAAAATGATGGGTTAAATGAAATGTATCATATTTATCGAAGTTTACATTAAAAATGATAAGTATTTTTTTACAATTATGATAATAAAAATATATAATAATCTGGTTTGCGTATTTCAGGAAATCAAAAATGTACTGTCAATGTTTTGCCTGTTATGTCATATAAATTTAAAATAAAATGCAACAACACAACAACACCCAAAATTGCTTCACGATGTATTAAATTGACATTCTTAAATTTTACTCAAAAATTATTGTATATCTGTTCGATCGAAACGTTTTTAGTATCGTCAAAAATATGCCCATAAAATATCTTGAAAATGTAAATACCATTTTTTTGTCTAATGCTATGATAAATATTCATACAAAACAGAAATGATGGCGCAAACTGTATTAAGTTTGAAAAATAGTTTCTTGAAAGCACTGGACAACTCTGCCCAAACTAAACCATAAATCACGTAAAAGAGAAAATGCTATTATGAAGACCTCTCGGAGTAAGCCCCTACAAATATCTTCGCCTTACATTATGGACCATGGAGGTATGTAGTATCTACCCGCCGAACAAACTTTGAGCTTTTTCTCGAATAGGGAAAATTTATGGCATTTTCAAAAGTTTATATGGAATACATCATCAACATAATAGTATTGAACATTAAAGCGGGCACGTTAGGTATCTAGCTACTCGGGTAGGTAATCGAACGTAAATTGATTTAAATATACGGTTTCTTAAGTATTTAAAGGTACGGCATTTGCTTTAAGTATACGTAAGTTTTATTTAAGTTAAGAAATAGTTACCTACCAGGTAAAATGGTTGTACGTGGTACCTACACAAAAAAAAAAATTGTATCGGAAATGAAGATGCTTTGTGTTCCAATCTGCATCTTGATATTAATATAATAATAATCTCAAATCTAATGATCAGTATAAAAAAAGGGGTTTGTTTCAACATTTGGGCATTTTTCACCCTTTAGACCACAGCTCTAAGCAACATATAAATGCACTCGCACCGTAACCCGTAACGAATGTTTTGAAATTCTACCATTCTTTTCATGGATTATTAGATGTGAAATCAGGCGTTATTCGTTCCTTATGATATGATCAAGATATTGGATAAATAGTTTAATTGCTATTTTGCGAGTTCTGTGAGAATAATTTTACATAAAAGATTTGTAAGAAGGTGTTTGCATTCTTCTTCTTAATTTATATCTATGGTTTCGGTGGGTAGTGCCCACAGTATTTACGCATTAATTAACATTGGTTAGATCGCTAACCCAGGATTTTCGGGACATATCAGTTGTTACACCTGCGATCGAATCACTCAATCTGATGAGTTAATTTTGAAGCAGGATTCATTCACGATTCATTCCTTGTTCAATAGTCCAGAGCAGTGGTCACTGGTCATCCTCTTGGCTAGTGACCGACGGATCCGCTTGATTTTGCCATAATTTATTTCATAAAACTGGAGTTTTCATCCTTGAACGATGAGTTTTTGAATTGGGAACATGATTCACAAAGCGATTCTAGAACTGACAAGAAGATTATTTGTTACATTTGAAGCCGAGATGAGTTGCTGATACAAGCTATCTTCATCCATGCTGCAATCGGTATCACACGATTCCTTACATAAGAAGCCTCTTTTTGCCAGACAGTATAATTTTGGATGCAATTCGTCGAGTAGCCCTTTATTTCTGATACAAAAAAATCCACCTTCACAGAGCATTTTTTTAATATTTGTTACCACCTAATCCCGGGGTAAGAATAAAAAACAATTATTAAATAAAGCTACAAACAATAAATAAATAAAATAAAGTAATTTGGCCGCCACGCTTTGATATGCATTGATATATTATTGTAAATCTATGAATATATCCAACTATAGCACAATGAGCGCTGCAAGCCATTGGAATAAAGTTTTATTTTCGTAGATATATTTTTCTCAACAATTTATGGGTTTGTCGGAACGGAAATACTTTGCAATAGAATCAAAGAAAGGATATAATATACCCATTCAATGTACACAAATAAGCACACATATATTTTATAGGTTGGTAGGTATATTATAATGTTCTAGTTGATTAATGATCTGTGTTCTTTGTATTCAAAATTTTCACAAGTTATTTACTCGGATTTGTTACGTAAAGAAGTTTGAAGGTACCAATCAGACATCTTTGTACCAACATTATTATCCCGATGTTTAAAAAAGCATTTATGAATTTTAAAAGCTTTAGAAAGATTAAAGCGTCTTTTAAACAATATGTTATGCGCATTTGACTAAACTTGTGATATTAGGACAATAGAAGCAATAAAATAAAAAAGAAATATGTTATTTGTTTTAAATTATAATTAATAATAATAATAAATTTCGGATGATTTGTGTAGCGCCGTTTTTGTTTCAAAATCACCTAAAGGGCGCTGTATAAATATGTAACACATTTCTACCAATGTACAAATGTACACATGTTATTATTTTTATTTATTTGTATTTTGTACAGGCAGATAATATACAATACCATTCTTACCTGGTGGGTCACTTGAGATCGTTTATTGTTTGTTAGAGAAATTTAGATACGGTTCGCACGCACAGGATATAATTGGATTTTTCAGTATTTATTTTAATAATATATATTTATGTTCTTTAATGAGCGTGTTTAGGAAAGGAAAAGCAAATTTTATGCTGGGCGGTACTACAATATAAGGTTTTGATCAGAATTCATCTTCCTAAACGTGATTTGTCCCTCGGTATAAGACAGATTTCGAATAATGAAAATCCAATAAGGAATGTGTGATTAGGATGTATTATAGGCAATACGAGAATGCCACTCTCTGGTAGGAATATTTAATGAAATAATATGAGAGCTTAAAGAGGTAAGTTTTTAGGTTAGACCTGAATTCTGTTGGACTTGTTATAGATCTTAGTTCCGGGGGGAGTTTATCCCAAGCGTTCGGCCCAGATACTCCGAAAAACTTAGTATTTGGTTTGCGCTTAGGTTCCATTAGTCTGCTTATAGCTGATGATGATGCTGATCTAAGAATTGTCTGCCTCAAGCCAGTGTTTTCCGGGACGCATATTTTAGAGATGTACGGTTGGGAAATTTCATTGAGGGATTTAAACACCATCCAGCACAATTTGTACTGGATTCTTCCACGGCAATTGAGCCAGTGAAGTTAACGAAGGTGTTCTGAAATGTGCGAATACTTAGAGACCCCGGTAATTAGCCGCACCACTGCATTAAACACTGATTAAAGTTTGACAATTTGATATTTTGGAAGGCTGGCATAAATGCTGTTGCAGTAATCGAGACGTGAGTTGATAATTAGTTTTATTGCTTCTGTAGGAAGGTTTTTTCGGACAGACTTGAATTGCTCAAGTTGAAAAAAACTGGTGCTTACAGTCCTATTCATTTGACTTCTAAACGATTAGTCCGAATCTAAATTGACACCGAGAAGTTTGAGTGTTGTTTTTGGGATGATATCGTTGCCGGAAATAGAAATAGGTGAAACTACTATGAAATGTTGACGTTTGTTCGTAGCTGCCTAGAGAAACTCAGTCTTAGATGGATTCAGCTTTAGCTTCTATGAAGACATCCAACGAGTTATTGCTTCTAGACATTCAGACGGATCTTGAGACTATCGATTTCGTTTGGAACGCAGTAGAAATAAACTTGCTGAGACCAAATGACTTGATTATTTTGGCGACATCATTTGTAAAAAGGATGAAGAGAAGTGGACCCAAAACGGATCCTTGGGGATCTGAAGAAAGTGTTGCGAAGTTAGACATTTTATTTCCAACCTGCATGGCTTATAATGGATTGGATAGATAGGATGCCAGTCACTTTTTGATGTCCAAATTCAAACCAAATCTTTGTTCTAGTATCTTAATGAGTAAATCGCTATCAATCGTGTCAAACGCTGCACTCATGTCGTAGAGTGAGATAAATGCTAACTTAAGTGACTTTATGACAAGAGTTAGTCCGATAGATATAGAAATAGTTCGGTTTCGGTTGAGTGGAACTTTCTGAATGCAGATTGACGATTTGCGAACAATTTAGTTGAATTCAAGTGACTTGTTATTTGTGCAGCAACAATTTTCTCCAGGATTTGTTAAATGAAAGGTATTTTTGAAACGGTGTAACTACAGCTGACTTAAGTGTTTCAGGAAAATCACCTGTGCTGAGTGATTTATGAAAAACGTGAACTAGGAATGGAGCTAAAACAATGAAACATTGTTTTAATAACCATGTCGGTATAGGACAAAGACTGCACTTCTTATTAGGTGAACTTAAATATTTTTTTACTTCTTCCAGCGTTGTGGGTTTAAAGGAGGAAAAATTGCCTTTAGAATTAACAGTGAATATTGGTAGAGGGGCGTGAGATGTGGAGGCGCAATTGGATTCAATTTTTTCCCGAAAAAAAATTGAGAAGGCATTTATCCTCGTTGGAACATGGTCTTTATTGAATTCCAGAGACTTCGTGGGTCTTTTCATTCCAACACTCTGATCTTCTAGAATTTATTTTACTCTTTTTCTGTTTTTGACCAAAGATTCAATCGTCTCTTCAAGTTACAGAAGAGTTTTTACTATAGGACCTCTCTAATTTCCGCATAAGTCTCTTCTGGTTTCGGCATTCATCGTCAAAGCAGCCGTCAAACTTGCGAACTTTACGTGTTTTTGATGTTGTCAGGGCATATTTATTTAACTTAAATGAAAGTGCGTCTCATTTCATATAATTTCGAGACATATTATTAATTATGTCTTGACAATTTCTGTTGGATTCTTTATTTCCCAAAAATTGGGTGTACATAAAATAGAGGTCTATAGCTCTTATCACTTAGTTACATTTTTTATAATAATTAACTTTCTAAATTTTAAACAGTTAATTCATGATGTGATTTAATTTTAATACATTAGATTAAACATAAAAAGAAAAAAAATCAACACGTAAAAAACATAGTATTTTTACCATGATAAATCATTTAAAAAAGACACTTTTTTTTGTTTGACTGAGTATTGATCCTTCTTACCCAGGAACTGGAGTTGACAACTCTACAAACCTCACCCAATACTGATCGGTTAGGACCGTCTTTTATTTCGTGTATTAATTACTGTGATATCATCGGATTTTAGTGCTTATAAGTACTACGTGATTGTCACCAAAAGTTCATAGGATGCAATGAGTCTATCTACCAAATTTCAGCTCGTTCGGATGTCGGGAAGTGGGTTAATTTTCACATCCAAAATTTGCATTGATTAATTACCGAAAACAAAGTGATATTCAAGTAGACGTTTTTACTTATGTATCACTTTCCTGATGTCCAGACTCACCGCTCCAATCTGTTAGACCTATTTTTAACTACTGTGCCACACGGTTATAAGATTGACGTCACAGCGCCTCTGGGATCATCTGACCACTGCCTAGTGACGACATCAATCCCCGTTAGCCTCAGACCAACCAATGAGAGGCTGAGGAGAAAAGTGTGGCACTATAGGTCAGCAGATTGGTTCGGTATGCGGGCCCATTTCAATGCTTTTCCGTGGTCAGCTGTTTGTTTTCGGACTTCGGACCCTTCAAGATGTGCCCAGGAGATTGGTGAAGTCATCAAATCGGCGATGGATGGCTTCATACAATCGACTACTAAAGAAACTGGTGTGGGCTCAAAGCCGTGGTTCAGTCGACAATGCTCCGAAGCAGTTCGACGAAAAAACGCGGCTTACCGAGCCTACAACACATCTCGAATGCCCGAAAGCAGATCAGCATACAACAAATCGGCAAAGGAATGCAAGAGAATCATCAATAGATCAAAATTCGAACACGACCTGCAGATCAGCAAAAAGCTGGCTGCCTGCCCGCATGGCAGCAGAGCATTCTGGTCGCTTGCGGGCTCAATAGGTCGAAATTTTTGCAAACCCAGTTTGCCACCTCTTACCAGACCTGACGGCTCACTAGCAAACACCGCCACCGAAAAGGCAAACCTTTTAGGGAAAATGTATGCGGAAAACTCGACCCTCGACGACGGGGGTGCTGTTCCGCCGTCGGTTCCTCACTGCGGCTTCTATATGAAAAAGCTGAGGATCCGGCATCGGGATGTACTCCACGTCATACGGGGGCTCGATGTTAACAAAGCTAGTGGACCTGATGGAATACCTGCCTTGGTATTGCAGAGGTGTGCTGCGGAAATAGTTCCAGTTTTGACAAAGCTCTTCAAAATGTCCCTGAAGTGTGGCACTGTGCCCTCTGGTTGGAAAAAAGCGGTAATTCACCCTATTCCCAAGAAAGGTGACCGCTCCAACCCGGCCAACTACCGCCCCATAGCGATCACATCAGTTCTGTCCAAAGTGATGGAACGTGTGATCAACGACAAACTGCTCACATACCTCGAGAAGAACAAAATTATCAACGACCGTCAATACGGATTCCGGCGGAACCGCTCGTGCGGTGATCTTCTCGCGTATGTGACGCATGTTTGGGGGCGGTGCCTGGAACGTCACGGTGAGACCCAAACGGTCGCACTAGACATATCCAAGGCCTTTGACCGGGTCTGGCACCGAGGACTTGTCAACAAATTGCATTCTTACGGACTTCCCGCATCCCTGTGTACGTGGATTGCTGACTTTTTAAGGGATAGGTCGATTCAGGCGGTTGCTGACGGTTTCACCTCTTCCTCGCACTCCATAAATGCTGGCGTCCCACAGGGATCGGTTCTGTCTCCGACTTTGTTTTTGTTGCACATCAATGACCTTTTGACATGTGCACCGATTCATTGTTACGCGGATGACAGTACAGTTCATGATAGCTTTTTGTTTGACAAGCCCCCAAAGGGCGCACAAACTCCAACGGCTCGGAGGGCTTTGAAGCAGAGAATGGACGGTTATCTCGAGAGTATTTCCTCCTGGGGTAAAAATAATCTCGTCGAATTTAATGTTTCAAAGACCCAATCCTGTCTGATTACGTCTAAAAGGGATCCAAATGATAATCTAGTCTCCTTCAACGGAAGCAATCTTCCGAACAGGCCTTCCATTGATATGCTTGGTGTAACTATAAGTGACCAGCTCAGGTACGGGGGCTCCATCGAAGCCAGAGTAAAGTTGGCCTCTCAGAAGCTGGGCGTACTGTACAGGGCCCGCAGATACTTTAATAGTACACAACTGCTCACCCTGTACAAATCGCAAGTGCGCCCTACTGTCGAATTTGGCAGCCATCTCTGGTCTGGAGCCCCAAAATACCTGAAAAAAACCCTTGACTCTGTGCAGAAACGGGCGGTCCGTTTGATAGATTCCCCAATCTTAACAAACGGACTGCAATCTTTAGAGCACAGACGTCGGGTAGGTATGCTGTCCTTGTTCTATCGGTATTACAATGGAAGATGCTCTGAGGAACTAGCGTCATTGATCCCTTCGGCGCCGGTGCGTAGTCGGGATACACGCCAAACGCGCGCCCAACATTTGTACACAGTTGACACTTGTCACATGAGAACGGGTCGCTTCTACGATTCGTTCTTAAGTTCAACAGCTCGGCTGTGGAACGAACTGCCGGCCTCTGTGTTTCCTCCCTCCTACAACATGGGACTCTTCAAGACCCATGTTCACTCCTTCCTCTCCACAAAAAGACCCTCCACACAGCATCCCCAAAGATGACATAGGCCCTGAGGGAAATTATTTTCTTCAGGGCCTCCTGTGTGGAGTAAATATAAAAAAAAAAAAAAAAAAAAAAAAAAACTTTAGTCATGATATCATGTGTTTTTATTGATTATGAAGGTGGATTACTGTTCTGCATTGTGAATTTTTGTCTTTATTTTTAATGATTTGTTGACGATAACGGCAAAGGCAAATTGCAGATGCTTTTATAACATGAATGACATGAACATATATAAATAAGGAACATTAATTACAATTTGATCTATGATTATGTTCAAGGTGTTGCCATTTATTGATCTGTATGAAAATATTGATTGTGCAAAGCAAAGATTTTTCACATGGGTCCCGAAAAAGTTTTCGTAGGGGGGTAAATACGAAAAAAAAAACATCGCGTAAAACACCCATTAGTGTAGGCAGACTCCTTTATCTACGGATAGATTTCATTTTTGTAAAATTATTTTGTAATATCTAAGGTTTTTAAATCCAATACGCATCACCTTCACGAGTTGATAATATGTTCTCCATACAAGCAGCGCATAGAATAGTCTCACTTCCTTGGATAAATGTTTGTTTTAACGGCATGCATTATTGCAGAAGGAAGCATTAAATCTTATACGCTGGCGAGCGACCACGTGATGCGTGATCGGCTCATGGAACATGGACAAGGACTTAGACATGGAACAATGCAAGGAAGAATAATTATTACATATTCTTTGTATCCACTTTGTCCCTTCTCGTAAGCAAAGCGTTACATCGCTCGTTTTCTTTTTTTTACATTAGCTCTACACAGAAGATATAAATCCATAAAGTGACATAATTGAAAATAATTTCCCTCAGGGCCCATGTTATCTTTATGGATGCTGTGTGGAGGGTTTTTTTAGGAAAAGGAACGAGAGAAAGTTCAGGGAAGGAAAAAGATACGAGGGGTGGGTAGGAATCTTGTGGTCAATGTGTCCAGGAGTGGCGGAAGCATCAATCCATCCCTCCCACTGCGGTTCTATGCGATGGGTCGAGAGTCCGGCTCGAGAGATCAAAAGATCTCCCTCAATCAGTCTCTCCCGATCCGACCCGCCACACATTAGGTGGGTAGACGCACCCGCCACAAAGACCTAGACAAACCTCACCCTATGAACCTGGGCGCACCTGTTAAGTCACCAAACGTGGCGATCCACTTGGGAAAAACAATGGCAGGAGTGTTGGTGCGGTGGTGTTGGTGTTGGTGGTTCTGCTGGACGGCAGAACCCATACCCGCCTCCCAAATTGTTAATTAAAAACCTAACGTTTTTGCATGTTGTCATTTTATATTATCAAGATAAACGCAGAAGCGTTCACATGTGTTCCGATATTGTAACGAATTTACTAAAAGTTTATGAGCAAACGGCCCACAATCCCGTTTTTAAACGGATTAACAACAATTAGAAGAGATTTTTAATAAATTAGCAATAATCATTGTAAGATCTACATAATAAAACATGTTTTTAATCGATTATTTTGGTCCAAATTTTAGCAAGAACAATTGGTCTTCAGTCTTTTGTAGGTTTTAAATTTAGAACATGTCATTAGACATCGTAATTGTGTTTATTCTATTTACGGTTTTAACTACTGGGATACTGCATACAAGCAAATACACTGTAATATTAATTTTAACATCCAACTTCTGACATTTACCATACATTCTCGTGACAAAATGCTACACTAGCGCCTCTTAACAGCATTCGTTGTGCGCCTTGGTTTTCTTTCATACGTTTTAATGGATTTTATCTGAAATATATTATTTATTTTTCGTTCATAAATTATAGACATCGAAAAATAATAGGTAACCTACATTCAACCTTATGACTATAATAATATAATAATGCGCCCTATCCTAAAATATTTTGTAAAGAATTATAACAATTATTATCACCAATTATTAATTCCCACAATTATAAATAACCTGTTATCACATTTTTAATGACTTGGAGTAAACTGCACACACATAACCTACTTTTTAGGATATTTTTATATTTTTTTTTATCAAAATATAAATTAGGTCACACAAAACACCGAAACCAAGTACCTACTATATAAATGTGATTTGCTGCCATTGAAAGATATGCTACACTAGTGCCACTAGCGATCAGAGTTGTTTATGTTGCCAATAATATACTGGAGTTGGGTGTATTATTATTTTTTAAATTTATTTATTTATTTACAAAAATGGTATCTTACAACAACAAAAATAAGCCACTCATCTCACTAGGGAATTTCTGTGTCACAAAACTAAATGAGAACACAATCCTTTGAAATTATTCAAAATTAAACACTACAGCATTATTAGTTTTATAAGGTATTTGATACAAGATAGCTTAATATAACATTGCTTGCCGACATTATCACTACGATCATCATACTTGTAGGACTATCCTCGGTTCGTGAAACGACTAATAATGACCCTAGAAGGTGTCTTTCGTTAGAAAAGTAAAGAAGTTTCCCACGTCATATACAATGCAAATAATTGTATTGACTTAGGTCATTCAGTATTCAGATAAAATTAAAACATAAATTTTAATTAGTAACTTCACAATCATATCAATTATTGGACAGTTTCAAAATTTTTTCAGAAAGGTGAATAAGTCAAATACAGAAAAAGAAAAAGTTTAGGTGCCACGTGAAATGAACTTTTTCAACTTTTAATTTACATTATCATTTCTCCGTAACCATTAGGTACTATTACTAGAATACATATTTTATGAATGTAAATCATGCTTATAGATTAGAAAAAAAATATTTCGACCAGACCATTTGACTCCTCGGCCTTAGAGAGGCCAATGAAATTGATTATCTGTGAAAGAAAGAATTTCGACAATTGGAAATATTTAATTAATTTCAATGGAAGTAAGATAAATTTGACCTTATTATTAAACACACCAGTAAATCATATATAATAGCTTATCTCTTCAGTTAGGTTTCAAAATTTAGTACCTATATTATACATAATATAAAAATAATGTTTCTCAATTGATTACTGATATTACTATTTTAGCGTTGCAAGTAGGTATTTTGTTTTAATGTTGTAATACATACACATTTAGATGCTATAATTTTTATTTTTTATTCTTTAAATTATTATTGTTTTCAATTTTTATGTTACCATTCAAACCTGCTAAACGAATTAGTTTTTCAGCAGGTACCTATTGAAAAGTTTTTATATAATCACATTATACACTTTCAAACGTTATATATTTATGCATAATAATGATGATAGATTAACAATACGTAATCAATGCGTTAAATTAACAGATTTGTATAAATGTCATTATTTTTAATTGTCATTTGTAGTTCATTGTGCATTTTGGGTATTATATAAATTATGTTCTTTCACCGTGCAAATTGTTATATTTTCAAAAAACCAATATTTCATTTTGAGTGATCTTGTATTAAGTTTATGATAAACTCTTTCCTTATGCAAGTTATCTGACAATGTAACACTTTGACTTTATGTCATACAATAATATCCCTCTATCAGATAAAACATTCAGAGACTTGAATTTAATTTTGAGTGAATCTTGAATTAGGTTTATGATATTCTCTTTCCCTATCAGTGGCGGTTTTCTCTAAAGTGCGTTTGTGCGGCGAACCCCCATTAAAAAGATGAGAAAATAAAACAAACTTGTTTTATAATAATATAAGCACATTATAGATAGCACGCTATTAAAATGTCGCCTTAAAAACCCGCGCCACCGAAAAATTCGATACCTATTCCAAGTTTGTGCGAGTTGAAATCCGCGCCAAACTCTTCATACAAAAGAATCTTAGCCGGTACAGACCCTATGACGGTGACATATACAAAATTTGGTCTTTCTTTGCAAAATTAAGACAAAGTGTGTGCGTCGAACACGCGTTATGATATCACGTGACCTCCGAACATTGACGAATGTAACCGAAGAAATCCGAGAACTTCGCGGACTGACCGGCCGACGTTTGACCTTTGAACCATAGGGATGCAAGTTAAGTGTTATTTTTTATGTTATATTATGGTATTTAACTTTGTAGTCATTTTTGTACATATTTTTTTTCTCATTATCTAATAATTGTGTCTAGTGTAAAGTGATTTAAAAACAATAATATGTAGGTACCCCTCCCACTAACTTTATTTAAGTTGTGTGACTGCTGCCGTATTCGACTATTTGACGAAGGACAACAGTAAGTAAATTTTAATTAAATATGTTTATCTTCTCTTGAATTTCTGAACCCTCTGTTAAAAAGACCACGAACCGCCACTGTTCCCTATACAAAGAATCTAACTATGTCACGTATTTACTTACAATAATATTCCTCTAACAGGTAAAATATTTGGGGACTATAAAATTTTATGTTACTTTTTTATGTTTGTTAATGTTTTTACTTATTATGTTCCGATGAGATGACTATGTTGGTGTTATGTAGGTATGAGTAACAATTTTATTCAACATCATCATTAACGAGGATATACGTTTGAGTTTTGAAAATTATTCTTTATTTAATTATTACCTAATGTTTTTTTAAAGATGAAATAAATTCGGTGATAAGTATTTGAAATCGAATCGTTTATTTGTAGTCTGCTCGCGGTACCGTACCGCACCGACGCACTTGTACAAAGAGCCCCACCATACAAAAGTCTGGACAGTTGGGCGTCGACTGTCTGCAGACTCTTCTGCTCCACTGCTTCCACTCCACGAGCATCAAACCTACTCCCACCTACCTCCATCGTACACTGTTCATGAATAAAAGAAACAAACCATCACCGCTTCAAAATGTCGCAAATAAACATTCCACAAGGAAGTACAGACTTTAAGTTGGGAGAGCATAAGGGTGGAAATTGTTACAATTGAAATCTTTGATTTGGAAATCACTTGAAGGTTTCCTGTTATATGCAGTGGTGCACCCATATACGTGATAGTATATTCCTATCGAGTTTTTAATTACTGGAATTATGCCAATTGCTTTCCAATCCCTCAGATGCGTGTTTTTTAGTTCTCAAAAAAATTTTTTTAAATTTATTTATGTATGTGCTCAGCTGACAGGAAAAAAAATAGAAAAATCTCAATCACTACCGTTTTCCATTTTTCATAAAAATGATGTATTCTAGGAAAATATAATCTATAATATAAATAATTAAAAATGTAAATGTTCATTTGTTCAAAACCTTAAATCTTATTTATCCTAAAGTTCTTCACCGATTGCTTTCAAATTTTGACACTACGTTTCATTCGAATATGCGTGTGTTTATATATAAACTTATATTATGAAGGTGGCACCTGCGACGGGTAAAAATTATTTTTTTAAAAACTGCGCCATCTGTTGGCAAAACATCATTTTTTTTAAAAAACAGCGCCTCTTTTTGACTTAAAAGCAACACGCGGGTATTTGTTTCTCTATCTACATAGACAATTGAGCCACAGAAATGCGTGGCGGAGTACATCTAGTAATAAAATAAATAGTAAGCAATATCAAAAAAACATTTTTTTCGAGAAGGTTTATAAAATTTATGATTCATTTGTAATGTTTTCGTAAATGGAAAGATATGAAAACTTGTTGGGACACAAAACTATTTTTAAAAAGATTCCAAAATTGTGTAATGTGTCATTAGTTTTTAATATTTTTATTTATTTTTGTAATGTATATTATTTTTTTATTTATAACTCTTTTCAAAATACAAAGTAAAGCAGTATTTTCACAGTCCTTCTCACTAGGTATTTCTGCTCAGGCGAACTGTAGGTAGTTGCATAGGTGTTGCGTCATGATTTTCTCACCTTCATGTATTTTTTTTCCACAAAAAAAACAAAACAATCATATTAATTGACTGTAAGTTGGGTTTTTTGTTACTTCATAATTAAAATGATTTCATTTTACATTTCGTGATTTTTATTTCATTTAGGAGTGCTTACATAGTTATGTAACATGGAAATTATGTTTTTTTCTGGCCAAAAGATGTAATCAATATTGGGATGTTCAGAAGATTTGAGATTTTTGTCCTCGTAGTGTTGGTCTGTAGCAGTAGGGTTCTAATTTTTCCTTAAATTTGAACAGAGCCTTTTTTTAGTACATGTTTATAATACTGGAAACATTAAAGTTTAAAATAATATTCAGTTTTATTATTATTATTACTTTTTGTATTTTAACTAACCGTTTCATGTGGGTGTTTGAGGCAGGTCCCCATCCAATAATCCCACATTCTACACGTGATTGACAAATAGTATAACAGACTTTATGCATTTCATATTTACTTAGTATATTGCGATAATTATTAAATAATTTTAATAAAATGTAGAGACACATTTCTATTTTTTTTAAAACATTTTTTTATCTATTTCAAAAATTGTAGACGATGTACAGTTGTATGTTGTAGTTCTATCACATGATGCATTTAAATTTCAATTTTGAGCATAACTTAAGACCTCAGCAACACATAAAAAATGTTGTTGACCAAACCCTTGGATAAAGCAAGGTTCCGAGTTTAAATCCTTGAGGAATAACTAGTTCTTCCGTAGGTACCATATTAATAATGCAATAAAAAATAATTTGATCATTTTTATAGCGCCGTTTTCATTAAAAACCACTTTAAGCACGCTATACAAATATTATCAATATAATTAACAAAAATAATTATGCATATTTTTATGTATTTAGCTGTTTACAAAGTCGCGGACTGTGAAAAATTTAAGGTTTTTTCTACGATTATAGCTGTAGATCCATTATATTATATTCTGTAAAAGACTGGTATTTAATAATCGCTTTATTAAAATTTTTAAAAATATGACTTATGTGATATTATATTAAAATTTAATATTATATTTTAGATAAAATATCTAAAAGTGGTTTTTCGCTATAAAAAGATATGTTACGTGACAGCTGTGTTATGAATTGATTACGCATTAAGAGATTCAATTTGCTAAGTCTACTTATCAGATTTTTAATTTGAATATTGCACAAGAGTCCCAACTTCTCCCAACCGTCTAAAGCCAGTAAAATTATGATATCCCCAATATTTGGGGTATGTGGTGAGGCTGAAAGTTGCGGAGAGAGAAAAGAAATTGGAAAGAGGAAAGTGGGAGAGTACTGGCTATTCAGATCTTGTTGTCAAATTCGGCTAAAACCATTTCAAGCAACGTTTCAATTGGAGCGATACTGAGAGTATCTTCCACTCAAGTATACTATGTATTTTTTTTAAATGAATACTCTGTGAAATAACACAAATTCATCAAATAAAATTTACTTATACACGCCAGGATTTGAAGCCGCGACCTTCGGATTGCTATTCGAAAGCCTTGCCCGTCAATCACGGATGCCGTCAATCCTATAATTGATTATTTCATGACGACTTTCCAACACATCTCCGACATGTCTTCAAAACGTCTCCGACATGTCTCCGGCGCGTCTTCGACACATCTCTGAAATGTCTCAGATCTAACAAAAACAGCAATGTTATATAGTGGTTATTTTAATTTAGTCACTAAAAATGTGAAATAAATAATTATTCTCCTATATTACAGGCTGCATAATATTTTTAGACTATTAAGGGAAACGAAGATGAAGTCAAGTTCCTAAGGCTAATAATTTTGGATACTGATTAAATCTTAGTTTTACGAGAAAGTTTAGGTTTACAGGCTCAAAATATATTCAATTACACACCCTATAATATTTACAGATAAAACCAAAACATCAATTTTTAAATTGTGGTTTCTTTTACAACGCAGACGTGGCTATTTTGATTGACTCATTCAAAATTTTAAATAAATAATTATTCTCATGGATAGACTCACAATTTATTCAATTACACACCTTACAATATTTACCTGAAAATATAAGCAACACTGCTGGTCATTTGAATTATTAAGTTAAATCGTTCATTCCCAGCATCAACTTTGTATTTTCCACATTTTCAGCAAAATAAACAATCCCATAATTTGAGTTATAATCAAAATGTATGTTAACAAAAGCAGTTGTTTCAGGAAAATAAATAAAAATTTCATCACCCTTCTCTGCTTCCTACGCGGCGGCCCCGCGGTTCATTCTTTCATCTGTATTTTAATACATTTTAAATGCAGACTATAATTTTTCATGCTCACGTTCGCCCAAACCCATCCCCAACATCCCAAACCACCCCCACCCCCTCTCAACCCTCTCACCCCTTCATGGCCTCTTTTGTTTCTACCCCTTCGAACTTGTGTATAATACACTGATTCAAAAACCGTTTGAAAAAATAATATGTTTTTTGACGACTATCAGGATTATTACATTTCAAATGTTTGAAATAAGAAATATTAGTACCTAATACCTATTATGATATTCATTGTTCACACCATTATAGTTATTAAATTTGGAATGCAGATTCTTATGGTGTTGTGTAGTGTCAAAGCATAATTTTTATGATTGCCTCATCTCCGTGTTTGTAGACCTCATCTTCATGTTTGTTGATTTCCACATTTTCATGTCTGTATGCCTCATATTACTATTTTTTTTATTTCCTAATCGTAGTTTGTTGATTTTCTCATCTTTATGATTGTAGATTTCCTAAACTTCATGTGTATTGACTACGGATTGTTGTATAAGTGTTACGTCGTATTTTTTTAATGAATTCCTCATTCAGTTTCATAGTTCACAATAAAAACAGAATTATCAAGGCATACGTCGCCGCAACTTCAGTTTTTCCTCATTCGTTTGCTCTACATAACTTGTAGTTCTGCTACTTAGCAGGGAAATAAAATCTTCCTCCAGACATAACAATTCAGAATTAAGTATGTACGAATAGTAGATCCGTATAATAGTGAGAACACTCGAATGGTGTGTACTTGTATGATATCATATCCGGTCATAACTCACGGATGCTCTTATTTACCGGAACATAAAATTGTTTCATTGTAAGTTATTCGCACATGCAAGCGTGTATTGCAAGGGGTATTGCAAAGCACGCAATTCGTTAAAACAGTAGGTAATAATAATCATCGGGGTATGAAATCGACACAAGGTTTATTGCAAAGGGGTTGAATTAAAGCAAAAATACTGTATTCATGTCTGAAGTTATGATTTGATAGCACTTGAGTATAGAGGCTAGACCTAGGTGCGTATAACTTTTGTAAAATATATTCATATTAATTCTCATTATTATTATTTCTGTAAATATACATTTAATAAAATATTTTTACTTAATTTATTGGAAGACCATTTGAAGCTTATACTTTCATCAATGTAATATTGAATATGTTTTTTTTTTGTACATAGCCATATTTTTATTGGGCAATAATAATAATAATAACAATAATAATTTTTACTCCAGTAAACAATACTTTTAGTTTCTTTTTTAAACTAAATTTGTAAATCTATTAAAAAACTACTACGAAAAAAATCAGTTACGTACGTACTACAATTTGGATTTCATAAAATCGAAACATGACCCACGAAAATCTGAAAAGCATTTAGATTTATTTTCGTTGAAGATTTAACATAAGGATTTTAAAGTTACTTTATTATTTACTGTTTTATTCTATTTCATATTTTGTTGAGATTTGTCAATATTATCTTCTTATCAAAGATAAAATATTTATAAGCATTGAATAAATACGTTGATAGATTATTTTGCACAAACACGACACCTTAAAAAATTATCTAAGCCCTTCTGATTTGCATTTATGATTAGAAAAATATAGATACAAAAGTAGGTAATTGTAGAAATTAAATGTTTCATTCATCTTTTTAATAAATTAATTTGTATACCAGACAAGTTTATTTTTATGCAGCAAAAAGTATCAAGTAATAGATACGTTTTATAATTATTTAATAACGATTTTTTCATGTTAAGAAAATATTTATAAAAATAAATTAGTATATAAATGAAAATCACAACATAATGTGAGAAAGAAAAAAAACGTAATGTTAGATGCAAAGCTGGGTTCGTAAACAGTAATAAGAAGATATAATTGAAGAAGAAGAAGATAATACTAATAAATCTAAACTAAACATGAAACAGAACAAGACCCAGAAAAATAAAAAGATAACGGTCAAAACAAGGAATCGAACCCAGAATCTCTTGTCTTACCGGGACAGGCGTCATAAACCACTCGATCATTAGAAATTATTATATTTTTCGATCTCGTATTTCAAATTCAGGATGAACAATGTCATCTTATTGTAACTAATTTTTGCCATCTACCTTTTTAAATAGTTATAAGAAGACTCAATTATCCTAACTTATAAATTTGGTGTTTTGCTCTACACAACATTTAGAAATAAACATTCTACTAACCCATAGAGTAAAGTGCGGTAGGGTGGCCGCGGCCGGCAGCAGGGCGTCCCCGCTAATGTTTTTGTTATGTTCTCCCTGGCACTAATAAGCAGTTGATTATTTCGCCCTTTTGGACTTTCCACCAGAGAGATAGCGCCACTGTCTCCACTTTCATCGCGGTGGAAATGGAACGGACGATTCCGTGCGAATGAAAACAATATCGAATAAAAGGTTGTAAGGGGCTTAACAGAATTTTCTTTCTACAAATAATTTTACTGTTTCACGTGTAGCAATCACTTTGCCGATATACATATTTATAAATGGAATAAAATAAATAAATTTGAATACCACTTTTTTGAACTTATATCCATAGTAAATAAATCAACCGGTTTCGATTCGACTTGAAGTTAAGGGTGTGAAGGAATGTACATGACTATTTTTTTAAATTTAATTACCTAATTTTATTTTAAGTTGAAAAAAACATCGAAAAAGTCACCGGAGACAAAAATTTTATTAACATTTTTATTAACAAGTGATTCAAGTACGTCCCTTAACACCCTGTATAGTAATACAATCAATATAAGAGACCAGTGCATTAAAGATTGACATTGTCGTGAAATTCTAAATTGACCAACCAAATTATATACAAAATTATTGCTTACATTAAATTAAAGAAAAATGGCAGAACCTGTGGACAAGCTGCCTTGTGGCAGCACAGCGTGACTACTTTTTTGTTAATATTAAAATTCTAGTAATGCAAATGATTTATAATCATAACAAATCGTGCAGAATGATTGGTCAATTTCTATGTTTCCTCCCTCTGACAACATTGGTCTCTTCAAGACCCATGTTTAATCGTTCCTCTCCTCAGAAAGACCCTCACGGCATCCCCAAAGTTGGCGTAAGCCCTGAGGAAAATTATTTTTCTGTGTCTCCTGTGTGGAGTGAATGAAAAAATAAAATAAAATTAAAAAAACAACAATACCAACGAATGATTTGGTTTTATTTTCTTGTTAAATAACATCATTATTTGACGAAAAAATAGGTAATAATTTTACTTTTGGTAGAATGAACATGACTTTTTGTGATATCTTAAACCTTGGAACCAGGTGGTCAAATGATTACAATAATAACTATAAGCTTTATTTTTTTATGGCAAATTACCTCTCCCGGATAAGAGAATTCCAGAAATAAGTGATTGGCGTTCACTAGTGTCACCTTCCTTTTAGTAGGATATTTAACAACAACATAAATTAGAGAAATCTATACATAATCCTTGACTTTAAAAATTTAACCGCGGTGACAATAGAAAATATTTTTTTATGTTTAAAGAAAAAAACTGTCAGCCTGCGCATTGAATAGCCCCAAGCGTTGTGTAAAACAAGAGTGTTTCGTCACTTCGGTAGAAGCTTTTGTATATAAATAGTCAAATTAAAAGTTTCAGTCGAGCTTTCTCCAGTTCCATAGGCCGCCACACCGCCATACTACGGCATACGTGACCGGGTCGACTAATGAACGAACTTCGCTCCGACACACCCACCTACCTACCTTATGTAAATTGGTAACTAAAAAGTTTTCACGATTGTTTTTTTTTTCAACTTCCTGTTCGTAATTCTACGCTTTTTGATTTTCGCTTGATTGAAAATATCCACAAGTTTGTAGTACCTAAATTGCTTATTTTTAATGATACCTAGTTTAAAAAGTTGAACCCATAGCTAAGCGCAAGGTACGCTATAATCTACGCGTTTGTAGATGATTTATGTATGGGCGCAAACAAACAATTCGTCTTACAATATTAAAGCAAAACTTGCAAATAGTGTATTTATTGCGATCTACGAAAGAGCATATCATAAATTCTTTTAAGTTTACCCTTGTTGTTATTTTCTTCACAATAATCTTATATTACCTGTAGTTCTCTGTAGGTCACAATCATGGTCCTAACATCATTATTCAAATTTAAAAATAAAAAAACAACAAATTAACCATCACATATTCCTGGGAAAAGGAAAAAGACGCCGCACATCGTAAGTTGGGGTGATTTTTCAAGTTAATTAAAAAAATATATTAACCTAAAAAAGAAACTGTTTAAAAAACGATGCTATAAAAATGATCTAAATATAATTATTATTATCTTGACTTCTTTAGAGTTATTTCTCCATATAATCAGCTTCTTAAGAAAAACGAATAGTGTGAGGTGAAAAATACCGGTGGGCGTGAAAATATCAAAAAAGTGAAGAAAAGCACTTTTAAATAGGTAGGAATGGTTTATAGAAGTAACTACATACCTAATTTGTTTGTTTAAACATTTTGTACTTTTTTGTTGTTTGTTTTTGGGGTGTTATGCCGTGTTGCGCTAACTCCTTCTTTAGCCGACGTTTCGGACATCGTTGCAGTGTCCATCATCAGGGCAGATCCGGTAGAACACCCCAAAAACAAACAACAAAAATGCTTTTGGCCGTGAAAATCTAAAAAAACTTACCATTTTGTACTTTTATTTTATTTCTCGATAATATGTAGCCTAACGCTAGGTATTTTTTTGTTTAAATGTAATCGCTGCTTTTCTTAAAAAATATTTATAAACGTTTATTTATGGACGTTTCACACTTATTTTTTTTTTTATGTAACCCTTCTTTTTACTTTCATCTTATGTAAAAAAAATGTAAGCATTTATTTAACTGCTGCTAATGTTTATTTGAGAGAAATAGTTCAATTTATTTTATTTATTTATTTATAAAATACGTGGTATATATTTGACATTTACAAGACGTTGAAACATTGACTCACCATACTCGCCTGTTTCATGGTGACCAATGGAATATTTGGCTAATTTATGTAGCGGCGTTTTAGTGAAAAACCACCTCAAGGGCGCTGTATAAATATATTTATTAAATAATACTTAAGGCCTTACTAATAAACGTGTTTCAAACCCTACACAACCGATAAACAACCGTAATAGTTATATCTCAGGTGCACAAAATCTAAAACATGCCAAAAAATTGCCCTGGAGGTAAAAATATTAGCAAAATGAATGGATGTAGTTCTAAATTAACTGAAATTAGAATTAAATGTAAATGTTTTACATCGTCTTGCTAATTATTACTGTCTGTATCTGTGTTTCCTTCTCAGAAAAAAAAATAGAAAAACAATAAGAAAAAACAGACCACAAATATTTTCAACATTATTACGTTTTCTTTGCCAATAACGTACAATCAAAAAATTAGAAAAAAATCCAGAATAATTCATACCAGATAATATTAATATCTAATGACTTTTAGTATAATAATTTTTAATATAATAAATTATCATCTGGCCCATTCGCCTTCCATAGCTACTGAAATAATCATATTTACTGGCTTGCTTTATTTACCACCGTCCCCATCAAAGGTTACATGGATGATGAAGATTAACAGCCCCACACCCTCGCACGCTGAAAAAGCATGGAAAGCCTGAAAAGTTGGCAATACTGAAAAACATAAATGAATGAAAAGAAGATATATAAGCGTTTACGTATGTACCGTAATTAGCACCGAGTCTAATTTACATTTGTATTCAAATTTAAAATGTTTTTGTCTCTCTTTTCCGTCGTAAATTTTAGGTTTTTTATTCCCGCTCACGGCGTAGGCTTCTGTTTTATTTAAATGTACGAATATCCCTGTTTTAGCGCTATTCCTGTGCTTTTTTTCATTGTTGAGAGAATTTACATGACCAAGGGGATATATACATACAAATAAAGCGTTTTATGCGTAATGTGTAGATAACTTAAGATTTTTAAAAAACTAACTGCCTCCACTATCTTATCAATTTAAAAAAACTAGATATTTCTATAGAAAATAAGACTAAATAGATGGAAGAGCAAACTCTGTCATATTCTACCATCAACATTTTTGTAGACATTATCTTGTAGATATTGGCTGCGTAATTTTAAAACCTAGCAAAGGATATTTTTTAAATCCCATGTTTTTGGTATTGCGTAGTTATTTAGTTATAAAAAAACATTTTTTTAACCTAACCTAACCTACTTAACCTAGTTAATAAAGTTTTTGTTTCATCACTTTCCATTACTTTATATAACTTTTTAAAGATGTGATGTATTATCATTGTGATGATTTATCCGGTCACCGTTTGAATACATTTGTTTTTTAGCCTTCTTGAACATTTCACAAAACACAGCCGAAATATAATTGGGTACCTGAAAATCTAATGATAAACATTAATTAGTGTTCTTATCGAGCAAAATTATTTGAGAATATTTTCTACTATTGCGAAATTAAACATACTTTTGTTATATCGATAAAAGAGACACAAGTTTTGCCATCTCATAAGATTTGTATTTCAAAACACCACAACATGTTGTCCAAACGGACTATAAATGTAACATTACAAGAATGTGTCTCATTAAATTTGGCTTACTGACCTTCATTGCGAAAAAAAACTTTTCAAAAGCTGTTAGTTTATTTTAAAACGCCCCTAAAAGCAAAAAAGTACGCATTTGCCGCTTCTTAACGGTAAACCTTTTATGTTTTTTTAAATGTGAACCTTTAAAAATGTTTTTTGCGTTTTTTGTTACCCATATTTTATGCCAATTTTTGTATTGAAAAAGTATGTCAAACTGTTTTTTGCCACGTGTTTGTTGAGTACTTCAAAAGTGTGTTTTAAATAGTTCTAACGAAACCATTATTCTCACCAAATAGATGATCCGAAATATGATCTACAAAACCTATATGAAGGAAACCCGATGTCGCTTTCGACTCCTAGGCCCCAGACCAGCCTATGAAATTTATAATTTCTTCAAGAAAGATTTTCAATATTTAAGATTTTGTATAAATTAACTTGTTTCTTACATTACCTCCACATAGCAGGATCTGAGGAAAATAATTTCCTTCAGGGCCTATATTATCTTTGGGGATGCTGTAAGGTGGGTCTTTTTGAGGAGAGGAGTGAGTGACAATAGGTCTTGAAGAAACCCATGTTGTAGAAGTGAGAAACGACAGAAGCCGGCCAATTGTTATACATCCGAGCTGTAGAACTCATGAACGAGTCGTAGAAGCGACCCGTTCTCATCCGACAAATGTAAACCATGAATATATATTTGGCGAATGTTTCCCGACTATGCACCGGTGCCGAAGGAATCAATTATGCTAGTTCCTCGGAGCATCTTTCATTGTAATACCGGTATAATAAGCACGGCATACCTAGCTGACGCCTAGGCTCTAAAGATTGCAATCGTTAAGAGAGGGAAATCAATCGAACGGACCGTTTCTGAGTAAAGAAATTTTCAGGTATTTTGGGGCTCCAGAACAGAGGTGGCTACCAAATTCAACAGTGGGGCGCACTTGCAATTTGTACAGTGTCAGCAGTAAAGATTGTAAAGAAGTAGGTACTAGAAGTATAAGAAAAATTCAGTTTACTTCAGGCGCACGGAAAAGTCCATAATATAAATCTAAATGTAGTTTTATTACTTCAATGGTAATTCATTAAAGACGGTGTGAGTTTTGTATCAAAACAAAATAACATATTATTTTTTTGGCATGAATGTACTAACCTAACTAGTAGGTATCTATTATTAATCAACCACTAGTTAAAAATTGCGAATTTATGAATAAAAATGCCAGGTCATAAATCATAGCCATTGTCATCAAGCATACTGAATAAGTAAAAAAAATAAATTCATGCAGCAGTAATAATTGTAACACGGAAAACTTTATAATCATCACTCTGCACCATACTCTGAAATTATATGACATAGTTAATTGCGAAAGCGTGATTGTTTAACATTGTAATATAATAAGTGAGAATATATCTGTATTATACGTGTGTATTATATCTCATCTGCGCTGGCTACGTGGCTTGCACCCAGTGGCATAGCATTCGACCTTTGTCCTCAGTGGCCGCCAAATTCAGGACATAACTCACAGACCCAGCGTGAATGGTATAGAGCGGAAGGGGTAATGCACCCTTTCTTCTCGTTCCGTAACGCCACTGCACTCGATATCAATAGGAAATAACAAATTGTTTTGAATTTTTGTGTCTTTTTTAGTTGTTTAGTTTTACTTAGAAACCATAATCTAATCTGCAGTCAAGATTTTATATGGGTTTGGATTTTTCATACAAAAATATTTTTGGTTGTTGATTTGATTCTGTTATGGCAATTCATTTGAATTGACTAAAGTGTTTGATAAATTCTTATAATTATTCAAAAACTAGATCTCATTTCATGATGATTGTTTTATTTACCCATCTCAATAAAACAAAATTTTTCTACCTCTGGCAAAGATGTGTATTAACCAAACAATTCAATTTTCAAACGAAGACAAAATGCTTTAAAAATAAGCTATTTAATAACTTGTCAAAATAACTTATCGATAAACAAAGACAGGATACAAAAAAACGCAACTTAATAATTAGTTAAGCAATAATATTTAAAAAAAAACTTCACCATCAGTGTTCATAAAAATATTGTTGCACCCGTCTTCACTATTCTGCGTAACTCTTCTTCAGTAAACTTAGTTCAATGCTTTGAATTTTAAGTCATTTTTAAATTTAGAACTCATTGTGTGAAGAATTCAGACAATCGATAAAATACCTACCAATTACATAACATTTTAAACAGAAAATCATTTCTGTCGTTTTCTAAATTGGAACTGATATGAGAAAAATTCAGACTATAAAAAAACCATTATTTACTTTATACCGCCTACAATCGTTTAAATAAATAAATAAAAAATCGCACGCCATCAAAAACAGGTTTTAAAAATTAAGTGGTGCTTTTCAAAGAGTTTTATAAAAATTGGGCCAGCGGTATTTAGCAGCATTAAAAGTTTATGTTTTCCGCAGCCTTAAGAGGGCGCGACCATCGAGAAAGCTTACTCTAAGCTTTCTACTCGCAAACCCACATAAGTAATAAGCTTACCTCACAATTAATTGTTCTCCCAGAAAGCTCTTTCCACTTCTGTGCTTTCGTAAATAGGCTAAACTTTGTTGGTTTTAATATGTAAATACGTATTATACTTCTTGCTCCGGAGGAAAGGGCCGGGATATTAATCATACAAATTTGAAGGAAAAGTAAGCAAGGGATAACTTTGGCGTGAGCAAATATGAATAGAAACTAAATAAGTGTATTACATTTAATTTAATAAGCAACTTATGTACGTAGTTTAATTTAAAGACCTTTAAGGTAGCGGTAAGATTCTTTGATTTGCATTTTTAAAAGCAGATTTTGAGAGGGGCATATCACTCTGCCTCTGAGATCTTCACAATGTATTTGTAAATGGTTATAATAATTGGTAACGAAAATAATTCAAAGCTAAGAATTGTAAATGCTTTTGTACATTGAATTTTGAATTCTAATTCAAAATACTAACAACCATAATATAATATTGGGAATAACTTCTTGGTAAGTATAAGGAGTTCTCCAAGATTTAATGCTCAAGCTATTGCAAAACTGTTTAGTTAGATTTACATATTTTTTTCATCAAGCTTTCAAAACTACAGTCAGTATTTTATATCGGCTGGTTCGCACCGATCCGAAAACCGGTAGTTGAACGTAAATTATTAAAACAGAAAGAATACTACCTGCCTAATATAATATTTCGAACTAAACAAAGTAACCGACATTGCCCGGGCTTTACTCTGGAGCGGTGAATTCTCATGAAGACAGTGAATTTCCTTTTGTTTTGAAGGTCAAGTGTGCAAAGTTCAGATTAAAAAAACAAACCCACAGACACCCTTCTTTCCATAAATTATATGCTAGCTTAAATTCCGGGCTGTGCGGTGCCTGGGATTTACGTAAAGGCTTTAGAAATCTAGACTGCAGACAATCACTTTCCAATTGTTTTGAAAGTCAGGTGTGCAAAATTTCATCAGTCTCAAAAAAAAAACACAGACAATGACGCCGCCACTGACAGTCTTCTCTGTATAGATAGATTATAAATACTTATATGTAGATAGAAGATTGAAATTTTCTAAATAAAGATTTATCTATGCATACATATATTATTAAATTAGTATATTTTTTTAAACTTTTTATTGAACCAAAATGCTTAAGATCTATTTAAACTTTCAGCTGGTTACCGATTGACCTAGAGAAAAACTTATTATTCTGTAACAAAACATATATTGATTTACCAGATGACTGCATTGGTACGAGTGCTTATAGCTACCGTCGCCCTACACCATGTGATACCAACCTTATCCGAGAATTTTTCATTTATTTTTTAAAGCCGACCTCTTGAGCCGGTTTTCAACATAAAACATTTTTAACACATTGTTTTAAAAAACATTGTCACGAAAACGTTTTCATAATATCGTGAAATGAAATAGTGAATACAATAAGTCAGCACAGTCTGTAGCTGTCCGCCATTGTTACCCGATGTGTGCATGTGTATGAGAGAATCTATTCAATTGAAATAATACAAATGGCGGCGAAACAATGAAGGTTTTGTGCGAAATTTTGCGAATTTTGCATTACTTGTATGGCGGGCACTGTTTAAAATGCACGCCTAATTAAATTGTTGTGTGAGTAATTATTAATTAATGAGGTTATGATAATAAATATGCATTAATAATTTTCGATTTGTGGACTAAAAGTTTTGTCGCATTTAATTAAAGCTTTATTGTATTATTAGGATTCTACTTCGGTGGCTCTAAATCTGCATTTGAGTATTTCCATTAGTTTGGAAATCAAAGCTTTTTGTTCGTGTAATGTAACGATATATTTAGAATAATATTAGAAAAAAATCTGATGAAATCAAAAGTAACACAAACAGTTAGATATATTTTCTTTTATCATCGCTTTTGAGATATTTGAGCGATATGGATTGTAGAGTTTTTTGTTCTTACTAGTAGATATACCAATGTAAACTAGTAGATATACCAATGTTTAAAAAAAAGTATTTTTTTAATTTTTTTCGTGAAACCGCACAAGAGTTCCAACTGCTCCAAACTGTCTGAAACCAGTGAGACTATGGCATCCCCATAAATAGCCAAGAAGATACAAGAGCAGCAAAGAAAAGCCAATAGGAAGCGAGCATAGCCAAGGAAAAGTAAGAAGAATAAAGAAAAAGCAGGAAGAGGAAAAAAGATGCAAGAAGAGACAAGCAAATCAGGATGAGGCAAGAAACGTCAAAACGAAGCAAGAAGACGCCTGCAGCGATAGGGCGAGCAAAGAAGATAAAAAAGCTTTTAGCAAAGCCTAGAAGATCCAAGAAGAAGCAAGAAAACCCAAAAAGGAGAAAAAAACAAGAAAAAGCAAGTTGAAGCCAAAAGAATCAAGAAAATGATAGTAGAAGCAAGAAAATTGAAGCAGAGACTAGTGTATCGAACACCATATCATACAACTATATTGAGTTGTTGCTACTCACTGTATCACAAACTTGAAGTGAACACCTGCAAGTTTGATGACCCCCTTTTTTCCAAATTACAATTTTTACCTGTTGAAAATGCCAATAATACTCGATTTATGCATCAAAACATTTTGTTACCAGGCTGATATTATTGATACAGAAACTGTAACATGTTTTTGCAAACTGACGCCACACAAACGCTGGTAGAAAGACATTATAAATACCCAGTTAAAACAAAATATTGGCTCAGTCAAATTTCAAAAATTAACACGAGTGGACGGAACACCTCCAGTTAAAACGCGATCTGTTAATTATAATTATGAATTCCTGAGTGTCAACTGAAATCTGTAGTCGCTTCTGTTCCTCCATAACGGCACAATCATTTTAAAGATTACAACTATTTTTAACGAGCTGTTTACGGCCGGCACTTTATCAGCTGAGTCAGACGCATCTGTCATCATTACAATAATGGGGCGTCTCCGTGTGCCAGCTCTTATAATCAAACGACTGAACTGTCCACTGCCGGTGATCACCTAGAGGCTGTCCAATCCCTGCTGCATTGATGTTGACAACCTAGAGGCTGATGAATTCCTCCTGGCTACCGACTGAACCAGCCACAGATTTATGTATTTCATTTAAACTCCCATAGGGCTTTTACATACAATGCAATAATATTTTTTAAATACAATAACAATAAAGAGTTTACATAATATATAAAAATATACAGATTACATAAAATATAAGATTTAACAATGCATAGGTTAACAAAATATAGGTAACATGAATCAAGAGTTTACGAAATGTAGGTAACTTGAAATTTAAGTAAGTGAAATAAAAATATATGATCTGCCAATATCCTCCAAATCAATTGAATTAAAAAGGATGAAATTGTTGTTCACATTAGCCTATAAACTATGTACATAACTTTAATTAACAATCTCTATTACGCAAGATTAGGATAAGAATCGACAAAAGTCTTATAGAAAAACATTTAGTTAAGTATTATAATATTAAACTAAGTATTGCAATATTAAGTTAAGTATTACAATATTAAACCAAGTATTATGATACCAAACTAAGTATTACAATATTAAGTTAAGTATTATAATATTAAACTAAGTATTATAATATTTATTTGTTTAAACGCCTATAGGGTTTTTAAAGATAATAATGTACATCTTTATTTATTTATATTTTTTATATAGATCTTACATCTTATATGATAAATATAGGTTATATAAAAAAAAAAAAAAAAAAAAAAATATCCGAGTTATCAGAGTTATAGGTACAAATAATTGAAGAAAAATAGAGAATCTGCCAAAATTCTCCAAATCAATGATAGATGCTGACAACCTAAAGGCTGACGAATTCCTGCTGGCTACCGACTGAACTGCCCACTGCCGGTGATCACCTTGAGGCTGGCCAATCCCTGCTCCATTGATGCTGAAAACCTAGAAGCCGGCCAATTCTTCCTGGCTACCAACTGAATTAGCCATTGATGCTGAAAACCTAGAGGCCGGCCAATTCTTCTTGGCTACCAACTGAATTAGCCATTGATGCTGAAAACCTAGAAGCCGGCCAATTCTTCCTGGCTACCAACTGAATTAGCCATTGATGCTGAAAACCTAGAAGCCGGCCAATTATTCCGGGCTACCAACTGAATAAGCCATTGATGCTGAAAACCTAGAGGCCGGCTAATTCTTCCTGGCTACAGATTGAATTAGCCATTGATGCAGAAAACCTAGAAGCCGGCCAATTCTTCCTGGCTACCAACTGAATTAGCCATTGATGCTGAAAACCTAGAGGCCGGCCAATTCTTCTTGGCTACCAACTGAATTAGCCATTGATGCTGAAAACCTAGAAGCTGGCCAATTCTTCCTGGCTACCAACTGAATTAGCCATTGATGCTGAAAACCTAGAAGCCGGCCAATTATTCCTGGCTACCAACTGAATAAGCCATTGATGCTGAAAACCTAGAAGCCGGCCAATTCTTCCTGGCTACCAACTCAATTAGCCATTGATGCTGAAAACCTAGAAGCCGGCCAATTCTTCCTGGTTACCAACTGAATTAGACATTGATGCTAAAAAACCTAGAGGCCGGCTAATTCTTCCTGGCTACAGATTGAATTAGCCATTGATGCAGAAAACCTAGAAGCTGGCCAATTCTTCCTGGCTAACAACTGAATTAGCCATTGATGCTGAAAACCTAGAAGCCGGCCAATTCTTCCTGGCTACCAACTGAATTAGCCATTGATGCTGAAAACCTAGAGGCCGGCCAATTCTTCTTGGCTACCAACTGAATTAGCCATTGATGCTGAAAACCTAGAAGCCGGCCAATTCTTCCTGGCTACCAACTGAATTAGCCATTGATGCTGAAAACCTAGAAGCCGGCCAATAATTCCTGGCTACCAACTGAATAAGCCATTGATGCTGAAAACCTAGAAGCCGGCCAATTCTTCCTGGCTACCAACTCAATTAGCCATTGATGCTGAAAACCTAGAAGCCGGCCAATTCTTCCTGGTTACCAACTGAATTAGACATTGATGCTAAAAAACCTAGAGGCCGGCTAATTCTTCCTGGCTACAGATTGAATTAGCCATTGATGCAGAAAACCTAGAAGCCGGCCAATTCTTCCTGGCTACCAACTGAATTAGCCATTGATGCTGAAAACCTAGAAGCCGGCCAATTCTTCTTGGCTACCAACTGAATTAGCCATTGATGCTGACAACCTAGAGGACGGCCAATTCTTCCTGGCTACCGACTGAACTATCCATTGATGCTGAAGCCTAGAGGCTGGCCGATTCCTGCTGGCTACCAATTGAACTGGCCACTGCTCCAGCAGTCGCCTACGCCATTTGCTGTATCGTATGGCGCGGTGATGCACAATGTGCTCCAATCTGAAATTATCGCTGAAAGGATCCGATTGTATCAGTTTTCTATCAGTGTTTTAAATCTGGGTTGGCTGTAAAAAATAGGAAATACCTTAAGCTACACCCCTTTGTACGTTCTGTATACCAGTACTATACTTGCAATTAAAATGTGAATTTTGATTCGAATCGTCTTTTTTTATGATGGTTTGGATAGAATACCTCACGGTGTTTTACTTAAATCATTACCCAGGTTGAGGACTGATGTGTCCCGGTGCTTATTATTTACAGTCTTTTCTTGTGCAGGCAAACACGTCCCGTACAACTAGGAAAGCCAAGAAAAGCGAAAAAGATGCAAAAAAGACAGAAAAAGTGACAGCGAGAGCAAAGAAGAATAAATAGTCAAAGACTAAAAGGGCCAAGAAGAAGCATAAATAAGCAAGAAGAAGCAAGAAAGGGCAAGAAGAATCAAGAATCAGAGACTAGGCGAACCAATAAAAGCCAAAAGAAGCAAAAAGAAGACAGAAATAAACACGATAAATCCAAATCAACCAAGAAGAAAGAAGGATGAAAAAGCTAATAGATGCAAGCATAGACTAAGAGATACGGAAATAGTCAAGGAAGAGACAAGATCCAAGACTCTACAAGAAGATGCAATAAAAACCAAGAAGAGCCAAGACGGGGAGAGAAGAGATAAGAAGAGACAAGAAGAGACAAGAAGAAGCGAGAAGAGCAAAAAAGAAACAAGAATATCCAAAAAGAGTCAAGAAGACCCAAGAATAGACAAGAATAGGCTAAAAGATCAAAGAAGAGCTGAGAAGAGTTAAGAAGAAGGAAAAAATATAAGGCTGGGGTGGTAAAATTTTATGGCATCAATGAATATTTTATTTAACGTTTTATTTATTTAATTTTCACTTAGGTTTTTAAAATTAGATTTTTTCTTTCAATGATTTTGCAATAATTTTACTTTTTACGTGTGCATTAGCCAGAATTGTAATAATAAGATATAAAATGTCTTAAACCTGTTTTAAAATATAAGGTCACCTAAATCATTAATTGTCGTGGTTTCTCCGTCAAGTACCTACCTACACAAATTAATAAAACATCTGGGTGATGGTTTGAATAAGAAGCAAATTCAAAAACATGACTAAATGCGAAAATAATCGGACATGTGTTCCGATATCATGATAATATATTCGTAATTTACCAAAAGTTTATCAGAAAACCTGTCAATTCATTCGTTAGCCCTGCAATCCTGTTTTTAACCGGAATTGCCAATAATTTAAAGAGATTCTTATTAAAATATCAATAGTCATTTTTCTCCGTGCATCATTCAGAATTGAAACATTGCTTGAAATGGTTTTACCCGTATTTGGTAACCATATCTAAATCGTTAGGTATTTCCTCACCTTCCTCTCTTTCCAGCTTCAGTGCCTTTAGCTTCAACATACCCCAATTGAGGATGCTATCACTGGCAGTAGACTATTGGAAGCAGTTAGAACTCTTCTGCGATAATGAAATTGAAAAAAAAAGAAACGTATGTTTAAAACCCACAAATAAAAACTGCAAAGCTGTTATGTTGTTTATTCAACGTGTTGTTTTCTACTTTCCTGTCAGAGTTGGGCTAGAATTTTAGGCGCGCCAGAGGACGTCACGTGCCGATGACACGATGATAATTCCTATCAGGACCCACCTAGTGAATAATAAGCCATGCGCCATACTTGGGTGACTCATCACCCATCTTGGGGGCCACTAAGACACTAGAACACTTAATTCATAGGTTAGATACCTATATTTATTTGATTTCGCAAGTGTAAGAAAAGTGTGCAAAAAACACATGCCATTTTTGGCAAAAGTTGTGAGTAATTATTTCCGATAAATGCATCGTGATTTCATTGAAATATTTGTTTTTTGGATTATAGGCACTGTCCGGGCGTTTAGGTATCAGGTTATGCTTTGGAATTCCTAACCCCAGAAAGATAATCACATACTGAATGGCGTTAAAGTTACTCACACGTCCCAGACACGTCCCAGACACGTATGCAGTGATAATAGTAAATAGCGTGAAATATATTTAGGTACTTTTTAGTATATTTTAGGTTTTACGCATTAGTTTATTTGTTATAATATATAAAATCGAAATTTGTAATTATTTTTACCGTCAAATTTAAAAAACAAAATATTTAACTTCTATAACAGGACAATTTTATGAAAACTCTTAGTCTTTGTTTGTTACTTTTTGGCACTTGTTACCATTATTAAATGCTTATCAGTCTTTTTATGTAACTAAAATAATAAATTTTTAATATTATTCACATTTATTACACAAAATACGTGTCTCTCAAAAGTTACACAAAATATAATCATACGCCTCTCGGACTTACATAATAGCCATAATATCTAGGTATCTAGAGTATTGATAGTTGCAACACAGCCGTCTCACTTTAGCTCCGACAGAGGACTGAATTGACTTCGCGCGACACGACTCTACGTGATGTAATTAAAAAGAGATAGCAATATTTAGAAACCGTCTACGTCCCACGGATGTAGAATATCTTTCTAGGATTTTTTTTTCGTTGTTCAGGGTTTTTAAATCTTTCGAAATATGTACTTACTTTTGCCCTCCACTTTATTAAGTTTCACAATTAAATTTTCGATATAAGTTTATTTTCCAAAATATACTGCTTAGTAAATAATTAATAATACTACAAAAATTATAATAAAATGATGAAAAAAACTACTTACGTATAACTTAACGTAACCAAAAGGTAATGACATAGCCGGTTATTTTTATCATGTTCTATATTGCCAATGTCCCGTTTTGTCGGCAAAGAGGACGGACCGTTAAACAGCTCGGTCTTGACACATACTCCTTGCCTCATTTACATTCATACATCATCTCAAATATCTGATCCACTTCGTTCCACGTCTTTCTCGTGCGCCCCCGACTTCTGCACCGTTATATCCATACAAGAAATATTATGTTAGATATTTGTGATGCAACTTGTCTAATAGTCTTACCGCCATTTCGACCAAAAAGTTTGGTACTCTAACTCTTTGCTAACATTTACTCTTACCGAAAACTGACTTCTGGATGTCGAATAATCTACTTTACATAATGCATAAAAAATGTCACGGTATATAAATATAAGCACCATCAATATTTTTGTTCCGTTATTGACAAATTATTCAATATACCTAATAAGGTGGTCAAGTGACTGTAACTGCATTGAAATCAAACTAGCAAAGAAGTCTGTTCAGTATTACCATAATATTGCTTCTTACACGAGTTTTGTAGCTCGTTACACGAGTCAACTGTTTACAAAATAGACAACAAAGCTGCCATCAATCCATTGCCCAAATAAACTGCGTCCTCCAGAGATAATTTGGCGTGTCTCTTATTTCGCGACGAACAGTTTTAAATTCGCCTCACGCTACGCACGAATAGCTTGCGACAGCGGCAGGGCAATACTCACAGCAGTATAGGAATAGGAATGGAGCGGCGCTCCGGACCACCAACGAAGATGACACCCGGGCAGGCAGTGCGTTCAAATTAATCAATCAATTATTCATAGGACACAATGGCTGGCCTGTGCCAAAACGTGTTGCAAATTCTGACACATTCGAATCGCTTCCATGGCGCACTGTAGACGTTGGATATGGGTGGAAGCCTAGTATTAGAAACGTAAACAATCAAAGTATGGCATGAGCCAACAAATTTTAACTGTGAAAATGCAAAAGTAAATAAAGTAGCATTCACTTTTCGCGAATAAATACTTATGCTCACATTCGGAATGACAAAATACTAACTCATAGAGGATAAACCTCGCGTTAATAGGTTATCAATATTTAGATATTTCCAATAGCAATCAATTGATAGGCTCTATCTTATTACTACTAACTTTTGATGAAATGACTCAAATAATGTTGGTCGTTGTAAATGCTGATTTTTAAAAATTTATTTTAAGCAAATCGAATTAAATAAAGTTCTTATCATTTATTGCAAATATTTCAGTTTTTACTATTGAGACAGTTGTTGTTTAAGGCTATTTTCAAACTGTGGTTGGGTTATTTATTGTTATCAAGTTTCATTTTTAGAACTACATTTCAATATTTATTTTTTCTTAAATAATATTATTATTCAATTATTAAAATCAGTTTATTTATAAACAAGTTCTAGTGCCTACGTGATTATTATTACGAACGGTAACTGTTGCGCCTTTCGAACAAAAAGATTAAACTAAACATTCAATTGTATACGTTGAAATATAATTTCTGTACCCGATAAGTGTACCTAAAAACTCTCAAAAACCATATTCACCAGTGGAATAAAGATACAAGTCCTATCCTAAAAGGTTTGCGACCTTCAATTTTATTTTTTTATTAATATTTATTTTATTTTATAGAAACGCATGGAACAACCTTAAAACTGTAAAAAAGCATAATAATGCAAGTCCTTAACGCAACCATACTTCCTTCGACAAAACGAATCTAGTCCACTAACCGAGAGTCCTGGAAAACTGACAGTTGAGGTTTGCATCATTGACTTTGATGTCGACAACTCTTTCTTGGCATGCACTCCTTACTTCATAGTTGAGAAAATACTGATGTTTTTAATAATACCTAAGTAGATAGGTATCTACTGTTTTTAACAATCAAAGAAAATAGGTGCTATTTTTCTGACAAATTACTCCAAGGATGCTTGATAACATACCCATACCCACCGGCCATTGAAAAGTAAGCTCGTGTATTTAGATGCATTAATTAAAGAATTAAAAACAGTGAAGACATTTTCTGCCATTATTTGAAAACATTAAGTCGGTTTTCAACAAATGCGATTTGTCTATTATAATATTCCTCCATCACAATCTTCATACTATTTTAGAGTCATTGGGCCCTTTTTTAGTGTAGATATTAAAATCATCATGTGATTGTTCCATTATAAATTAAAATCAGTGAATTTAACGGAGTGTTTTAATTGAAGAGTCCTTGAACAGTTGACGTCATCATCTGTTTAATAAATTCATGCGTAAACTACGAAAAAAATGCAAATATAATTTTCCAAGTTAACCTTATAAATAAAAAGAGATCTTAAATGCTTGGAATGCTTTGTTCGATTATCTATGCAAGCGATTAAAAGATACTATCATTGCATATGCTAATGTTATCCTGGACACAATATAATCATTCACAAGAGTTAGGTAGTTGTATGTATTGGTGAATATTTTGCTATGGTATTATTAATGAACATTTATCTGCAAGGCATGTCTCATTTGAAGGAAGAAGAAAATGTTTGTGAATGACTTTGCATAATTCTAAATACATGTCGGTATTGGTCTTTCCCATACACTCAAATTTAAACATTCATTTTGTGCATACATTTATAGCATACATAGGAAAAAGTGCATATTGATATTAATAATTTATATAATGAACACTTCACTCAAAGTTTGTAATGAGCAAATATTAAGTATATTTCTAATATTGATCCTAATATGGTGGCATTCCCAACATTCCTTCCATTGATATGCTTGGTGTAACTCTAAGTGACCTGTTTAGGCATGGGGGCTCCATCGAAGCTTCATTGATGCTCAGAAGATGGCCCTCAGATACTTTAATGTCACACAACTGCTGACCTTGAATAAATCGCAAGAACACCCCACTGTTGAATTTGACAACCTGGTCTGGAGCCCTTAAAATACCTAAAGAAAACCCTGGGTTGTGTGCAGAAACGGGCAGTCCGTTTCATAGATTCCCCTGTCTTGACAAACGGATTGCAATCTTGAGTAGAGGCATCTGGTAGGTATGCTGTCATTGTTCTATCGGTCTTATAATGGTAAAGGCTACGAGGAACTAGCATCATTGATCCTTCGGCACCGGTGCATCGTCGAGGAACACAAACAACACCCCCCCCCCATTATAGCATTATATTATATATTTTTAAGTTGTTTGGAGGAATAAAGAAGTAGGGTCAATTAAGTTAACACTATTCTATTCGTGTTAATTATTAGAATGAGTCAAAAACGTAAAGTAAATAATTACAAATATTTAGAATATATGGACTAGGAGTAAAACGGTGGCATTAGAACTTTTCTGAAAACTAGACACCTATGCTGGTAGGTACGTACCTACAATATTAGGTTGGTGTCCAGTGCTCATTGCCTACATACACCTCACGACCCTATCTACCTAGGTGCCTACCTACCTGATCATACTTGAATAGTATTGTAGTCCTTCATATAACAATGGTGGTGAAAAGAGCACGCCCCGCAAATATCTCATATTCCATAAGGCAACATGCCTAGACTCTTCAACAGTGTCACAATAAATCCGTTTGTTGAAGCTCCCTCTTACTGCCCTGCTCCCTCTTACCGCCCGAATGGCCACAGTTCTAGCTCCATCCAGCCTTAATAAGTCGTTATCTATTCAAGTCGGATGGCGACTATCTGGGCATGCAGTTAAATAACAAGTCGGTTGACCAAAATTTTTAACTGTTATCCGTTACCATTTTAAGATAATCGTCGATAAAATATTCCATACGGGGGCAAAGCGTAACTGTGTGAAATGTGCGGCCAACTAACAAATAGTAGAATAGTCCATTGTGAAGGTGCAGTCTTACTTCTTATATGCTAGCACTAGCAGCATTGTATGTGGACACAGTTCTAGAAAGCGATTTACGCCTGAAGTTCAAGCAAGATACGGCAAGTATAGGAGTCTCCGGTTGTTGGTTTCACGTTCGTGTATCTGGACTTTAAGATTTCTTGTTGTATTTTTCTATATTTATGTCGAATAAAAGACAATCGAAATTTAATATTTTTGTCTTTTATTCGACAGGAATATAAAAAATATTAAATATCTGTTGTCTTTAATTCGACAGAAATATAGAAAAATACAACAATAAAAGACAACCGAAATTTAATATTTTTGTCTTTTATTCGACAGAAATATAGAAAAATATTAAATTTCGGTTGTCTTGTATTGTTGTATTTTTCTATATTTCTGTCAAATAATGTCTATATTCTTAATAATGTCTATATTGTTGTATTTTTCTATATTTCTTTCGAATAAAAGACAACCGAAATTTAATATTTTTCTATATTTCTGTCGAATAAAAGACAAACCGAAATTTAATATTTTTGATTTTCTTTTCAAATCGTTTAGATAAGAAAATAGAAATAATATCTTTGCCTTAAGTTAAACAATATGAAAAAATATTTTAGCAGTTAATAGTCAATAAAAAAAGATTATAAAGACTTATAAAACCTTTCTGTTATTGATACTAACAATTCATGGTGGAATTCATTTTAACTGATATATTAAGACAATATCTTCCATTTTTTTCTCTTATCAAGCGATAACTTTTTGTTATTATTTTAATATATCATTACAAATCGAAAGGTCAATTATTACACACTTGTACACGAGTGAATCCTTTGTTTATCTTCTTAAAAAAATGTGGGCTTCGTGAAATTTACTGCTGCAAATATGATATGTTTAATACTAAATACAGCAGAACTGCTTCTTGTTCCTTATTAATGAGAATCGCAACTCCTTCCCCACTTTCCGTGGTGGACATGGCTCCTTCACTCCTTGCAGCTTTACGCTGCGTAGAGAGCTGCTGACATCGACATGCCTGACGCCAGTGATACTTGGTCATTCCAGCGCATTGGTGACCTTCCTCAGCTTCTCCTACCAAACTCTTTGCTAGTGACTGTGCGTTTCTACAAGTTGAGAAAAACTATCTTGAAATACATTGTACGCAGACAGTTGAAAGTCTATTAATGTTAATGAACAGCTCTTACAAAATTGACATATATTGTGCTTCCAAGGAACCTGAGCATTTTTATCCAGCGCCACATTGTGAGGACGAATGTTTGCTTTCTTTTGCTAGCTCCAAGTGACCATATTTCTAAACCGCATACAGAACGGTAGGTATAAGAGCTGGAATAATATTTAAATCCAACAGTGAATATAATATCGATGCCCATTTCGTTAATCTTAAATCGCCAGGTTATCTTTCAATATTTTAAAGATATTTTCACAGAGCCCTCAAAGTGAAATTATCCAAAAATGGTGCTCAACAAATTAGCCATGTTTTCTCCATTTTTTCTCTACCTCCTATTTCCATCACTTTCGTTTTTTTTTATATTTCACACGTTTCCTTATTCTGAACTCGAAACTGAACTGTTCACGAAAGCTATTTTAATGGTTTTTAATGAAAACCCATACAATTAAGGATGCTTTCTTTAATAGCATATTCACTAATCTGGAAAAAAATTAAAATAGATAATTTCAGACGATCCACAAAGTAATCCCAATCTATAAAAATGGAATTTGCAAATATATGAATTAATGATTTTTCGTTCTACGACTTTGCATTGGAATTTGGGAAGGTGGGCACGTTACTTATATCAATATATATATATGCACTTGAAAAATATCACCATGTAACAATGTGCCTGCCAACAATTAACCTACTTTGGCCGAAACAAAACTAATATACTAGAAGCACGTCTTTACCCATGCGCACGCTGTGCAGAAGTGGTGGTAGGAATGGATCAAATATACGCTGGATCAATCAAGTGAAATCAAGTAAATCAGTGTCAAGGTAAGAGCTGTGAATGAATGGGCGAAGGTAGGTTAGTAAAACATGTATAATAATAACAATAGAAATGTGGAAAGCATTTAATAAATATTGAACGATGTTAACTAATTAAACAATTTCACTAATGCTTAGGAAAATAGGTTTTTAAAGGTAGGTTTAACACAATACCGTGCGATGACATCAGATTTAAAAAAAAGGATAAAGCCTGTCCCCAAAACAGTTTATTCTACAAAAGGAATGAAATATTATAATGCGCTGCCAGAAACCATAAAAACTTCACCAATTAATACATTCAAAATTAATGAATGACATTGACCAAAATAAAATGCAACAGTATGTAAGTTGTCAAGTTAAATATACGAATAAATCAAATAAAATATAGCGAAATTTCCCAAATATCGCAAATCGTTCGATGGAGAATATTTTTTAAATATCCTGGAATTTATTCAATATTTCCAACATGCCTTCCATTAATTTGTTTGGAGGAACTCTAAGTGATCAGCTCAGGAACGGGGGCTCCATCCAAATCGTAATCAAGTTAGCCTCTCAGAAGCTGGGTGTATTGTACAGGGACCGCAGATACTAGTACAAATCGCAAGTGCACCCCATTGTTGAATTTAGCAGCCACCTCAGGTCTGAATCCCTAATTGATAAAAACTATTGAAACTGTGCAGAAACGGCCTGTCCGTTTGATAGATCTCCAATCAATCTTAACAAACTGATTGCAATCCTCAAGAGCATAGGCGTTAGGTAAGTATTCTGTCCTGGTTTTACCGGTATTACAATGGAAAATATTCAGAGGAACTAGCGTAATTGGTCCCTTCAGCACCGATGCATAGTCGGAAAATACGTCAAACGCGCACCCAACATAAGTGCACAGTTGACATTAAATTTGTCTGATGCTTATTATTTTCTTCAGGGCCTTCTGTGTGGAGTTTAAGTAATTTTAAAAAAATCAAATTCAAAAGACACCTCACAATAGTTCCTCTGACAAAATAGTGTAAATACGGAGAAGCTGAATCGACACCGGTTGGGCAGCGTTGTGGAGCGGGTTAAAGAAAGGGTTTATTAATGGGGGTTTTCAAGAGGTCTGGAATATATGAAGGAGTTTTAACAGTTTCTGCCGACCTACACAAAAACGAGTCGAAGAAACATTTAACGTTCTCATGAACCGAGTTCAACTGTGAACGGGGTAATGTGTTCTACCCGGCGAATTGTGGATTTTTTTCTAAAGTTGGTTCGGTGTCATTTGTTTAAAAAAATCACCCCAATGAACGAAAAATTAGAAAAATTTATTGTTACGATTGCCAATAAAGATTACACGTGTCAATATACTACACTCCTTGTATTAAATATCTCAAATAGCTGGGTATTGGGTATCTGTGTGCGTTCTAGGTTCAAACTAAGCTACCAAGGTAGGAACAGAATTGTTTTTAAAATTGTTTTGTCACGTTGGACATTGTGTGAAGAACTCACGAAGGCACTAAATACGTTACGTGATTTAATTTTTATTGTTTAAGACTTAATGACTGACTCCACAATTAGACTTCTGCTTATTCACAATGGTTGGCCAATAAATTTATTGAGCAACACAGCTTTTCCTTACTGTGGAAGAAAAAAAAATCTGCATTGTTATGAATAATTCATAAAACGCAACAGTGATAATTCTATAAAAAGTGCAATGTGACTGACATTGCAAATCGAAACAGTATTCAGATTTTTTATCGATAATACCACACAAGTGGCCGGAATCAGCGGTACTGAAACTATGCTTGAGTTGGAAGAAAATAGGGTTAGAAAGGAGAAGGGGAAAAATTAGGTGACGGATTATTAGTATTAGGCTGATAGGTACATATCAGATCTAGCGTAAACTACAAAATTTTGATTCCGTATACAATTATTATTATTGGGCAATATAATTTCAGATGTTGGTACCTACGTAGAATTCTAAAAGTAAAAATACATACCCGTCTGGGCGGTTTCGGCCCTCTAATTGGTCGAATTCAAATATTATGTTTCGGGTAAATTCCGCATAGCGTTCGCGCAAAATATCACGCATTATTTCCTTGAAATGTCAATCCCTCCTTTATCGGCCGCTGGAGTAGTAGTACCTATTGGCCGACAGAGCGCACCTCTGGCGGCATAATAGCGAATAATTTCATTTGAAATAATCCATAACAAATACCTACGTACAATTTCATCCATTCAAACTACCAAATTACCGTTTTAATACGCATTTAAAAAGAGAACAAACATTTGAATCAACTTAATGACAATAAACAACAACTCTTTTCATTTACGATTTATAAAAATATTGATATTGAATATTATTTACGTAAATAATAATTTCGCACCATTGTGACAGAACACCGATATGAAGGTCGCGTATAATACGCGTTTTTTTGTAGGAAGTATAGTCACTGCCATCCTAATAAAAAAATATGAAAAACAATCGGAAGCTAGAAACGCTTCGTTGATTGTAAAATTAGCCAAATCTCTAATCTGACATGTACTTTTATGCATAATAAATTGTACATTTACTTACGACATGCACATATATGTATAATAAAATGATAGGTAAGGTTGGGTTAGGTTTGGTTATTATAGGTTAACTGTTGTTAGTATCACTTAAACTGGTCGAAGTCCAACTAAGTGCCGCCCGTAGGGCCTAGCAGCAAAAAACCCGCGGAGCGAGTTTTTAACTGCTAGTATTAATTATTTTTTTAAGTTCCTACGCATAATGAGTTTGTCGCTGCTATTCCGATAGTTGTAGGTGTAATTAATGTTCGTTACAGTTGCTTTTTAAGCGGTAGATCAGGGTTCGAATTTAAAAACCCCTTTAAGTATATGGATTTCTGATTTTTTTGTGAATAAATATTTTTTTGTGAAAATTCACAGAAATAACACTACAGTTTCTCGAAAAATAGTTTGAAAATGAACACAGTTACAATAACAATTATTATAAATGGACCAAAATGAAAACAATACTTTCGATCATTTTGTTTGGTTTATATTAATAAGTTCCTGATGCACAAAAAGGTATTTTTAAATTGGCTTGAAATCAGATTATGTGGAGCCAATAATAATTCGACGTGCCCATTTAGAGTAATATACTATATCTATTGTAAAGCTAATGTAAGCCTTGAAGAGGAAATAATGGGAGACGAACATGATTAAAATTAGTATTTATTTATAAGTATCTGGTTACGTTCTAGGTTCAAACTAAGCTACCAAGATAGGAACAGAATTTAGGTAACTAAACATGCCTACTTAGGCAGCACTTCGATTCTGGATGGTGGTATCTAACTGGGCCGATACTACGAGTATCTATCTGAAAATAAATATTAATCACCGTCTGGGTACTAAGAAACCTCGAAACTTTCCATATTCCTTTCCAAAAAACCAAACTTTAGTTCTCCCAACCTCTTGTGAGTTGTCAGAATATGTTGACCAAATAAAACATTGTTTTCTTTTTGTCAAGATACTGGACATATTTAGCGATTGCTCACGAATTTCTGATATTTACTCAAATTCACTTGACCCAATTTTAAACTCTTGTTTTTTCATTGTTGTTGTCGCTGCTTTACGTAGGTACATTGTTTTATTCATTCATTCATTTCATAAAATTTTGTTTTCTTATTATTTTTAAATTATATAGCTATTCTGATTGCTAATAGTATGGATGATCTGCAGTCTCTCGTGTCTAGGATGAAAAAAGTATGCATGAAGATTGAGTTAATGATGAAGGTAAGTAAGTCTAAAGTAATGGTGTTTGAAAGAGAAAGTACGAAAACAGTGTGCAATATAGCTGTGAATGAGGAATACTTGGAGCAGGTGGATGAATTTGTGTATTTAGGAAGCATGTTTACGAGAGATGGGAAGGCTGACAGAGATATTGAAAGAAGAGTAAATGCAGGTAACTCCATTAATGGAGGACTGAACGCAGTTGGCGCTAACAAAAAATTGTCCAAAGAAGCGAAGTTAGCAGTCCACAATGGAGTGCTGGTACCTACCCTGATGTATGGAAGTGAGGCATGGAACTGGCAAAGAAAGGATGAAAGTAGATTGAATGCTGTTGAAATGAGATCCCTGAGGCGTATGTGTGGTAAAACCATGTATGATCGTGTGAGGAATGTGGATATCCGCAAAGAGTGCAAGGCTGATGTAAGCGTAATGAGTAAGATCAAGAAAGGGACGCTTAGATGGTTTGGGCATGTAGAGCGAATGAGCGAAGAAAGGAGTGTAAGTAGAATATACGATGCAAATGTGAATGGTAGCAGAAGTCGGGGACGCCCGAGGAAGACATGGCACGACCAAGTGAATCAGATACTTGAGTCGGGCCATGTCAAGAGTCAGAACAATAGAAGAGTATGTATGAGACGATGTATGAATGTGAATGAGGCAAGGAATGTGTGCCAAGACCGAGTTGTTTGGCGGTCCGTCCTCTCTGCCTACCCCTGTGGGGAAACGGCGTGATGGTTAGTTAGTTAGATAGTTAAATTGTTAGTAATTATATCTCCTGCACAGATTAAATATAACTAGGTATTCAAGCAAGATTAATTTTAAGATCTTTTATATCACGGGTAAAAATGTGGTAATAAAACACTTATTTTTATTATTTACGTACTTTTTAAACCTTGGCAGCACCGTTGTGACGTTCGACGAAGATAGAATATGGAGACTCTGCAGTAAGAATCCTAGGTGGTGAAGAAACTGGACAAGTTGTGCAGTTTTTTCTAATATTAACTAGCAATCCTTTCCCAAAACACAAGCGCCAGTTTAAATTAAGAAATAATATAATTATGAACAAAATTGTATGCTGCGAAATCATGTAATACTTATATGTAAACAAAAAATAGTACTAACTAATAAAGAAAAAAATCGTGTAAAATATAATGTTGTCACAAACAGAATAATCAAAGGAACAAGTAGTGTTAATTTTTGTACTTTTCTGATAGCAAGATGTTTTATCTTCTGGAATATAAACCAGTAGCTAATGGTAATTATGATTATACTTAAAATGTTTCCCAAGCAAGATTAATGACTGTACTTTAATCATCTCATTATTTATTATTAATGATCTTAAAAATGAATTATGAAATATTAATTCCTTCTAAATTAAAGTTAAATTTTTAATTATGTAATTTTTACGCACCGGAATTTGAGTATATATTGCACCAGCGGGTGTAACTTTTGCACCGCGCCATCCGCCAAAACTTGTTGGAACCACTAATCATAGGTAAATCGAGTGCTTCGAACGGAAAGCATACGCAAGCCAATAGATGGAGTTATGAAGCATTACTTGCTAGAATTTTGACCAGCTAATTGAAAATAACTATCTAATTGTGTCAAAATTAGAGCTGACAAAATCCTTCGACACAACACACATGAAACACGGTACAGCAGGTGGGTGGTGTTTAAAATAAAAATAAACAAAATTATTAACTTTTTTTATAAAATATTTTCCATAAATTACAATAAATTAGGTACTATTCAAAGCATGCACTAAACCATAACTGTTAAGCTCATGTAAGTCGTTAAAAATGCACCACAACAGTGTGTTTAGTACTAAACGTATCGTTTGAAAATCGTAGTTCAAAATTTTACCGAACATGAGATTACTTTACACCAATTTGAAAAAAAAGTATATTCACTCATAGACAAGACTTAAAAAATACTTTCACACTACTCTGTTTGCAAATTTTGTGTTTATTAGTGCAATTTATACCCACTCTGGTATCTAATAAAGTGTGTGAATTCTTCAATAATAATATTACTAAAAAATCCCACCACAAACTTATAATTTATTACATACATACGGTTATTTTCAACAGTTTTTGAAATGATCAAATCATGCGCATTGAAGAAAATTGTATGAATAAGGGTTATTGCCACTACTGGGACTTGAACTCGGGACCTTTATTTTACATTATTTATTGATTATTATTTTGCAAAATTTTGTTTTACGGCGACTAGGTATTTTTATTCAAAAATTTATTTTTCAATAAACTTATTAAAATCCGGTTAAAACGGGATTACAGGCCGTTTCCTGTTAATCTTTTAGAACATTCCCAATAATTCGGAACACGTGTTCATCCACCGCATTTGTCCTAATATACAACGACGAAATGCAAAAATATTCGAATTTTTGTCAACACGTGCACTTTGTAGCGAAGTTAACATGCGTTTTTGTATTCGTGTTTTACTGAAAGTTAATTAGGAAAACTGTCAATTCATTCGATAAAGGACTCGTTAAATTAACTTTCAAATTTTTAATTTTATTATATTCTTAATAAATCAGCAATAATTTTTATAATTAACTGTTCTTCGAGCGGAAGGTAATATTTTATATCATTATGTTTTTACCGTGCGGGAAAATATATATTTTATCATTTAGTTTATTCATATTATTAAAGATTTTCTTTTGGAGAAGAAAACCGAATTCTCTTATCTGTATTTGGTCATCTTATCCACTCACTTTGTATTTTAAATCTTTTAACAGACTTCCACCTCACTCCGCCACCATAATGTTACGGAAAACAATGCCATTAATAATTTGGGAAAACATGCATTTCCCTTATCTGTGAGGGAAAGAATGACAGTTAAAATTCGAAAGGGCAATTAAGCAAATTAAATGGAATATCAACATTAGAATATAAAGGATTCATTAAAAGAAATGGGTTTATTCTGTGTCGCATTCCCTCAAATAGCATTATATTTCTGTTATATCCGCCGATCAAAATTTTCATTTGTGTACTGACTCCATAAAATATAATACAATGGTGACATTAAAATACTTGAATTAATAGCAAAATTAAAAGGCGTTTACAATGTTGGTAAGTGCTTATACCATTATAAAAACACCTTCATGCATGAGATGAGTCATCTTAAACTCATTATTAAAATAATTGTTATTTTGTTTCCTAAAAATTCCAAACGATTTCTCAAATGTTCTCGCATCGCTGGGATTTTATATTGAATAATTATAAATACCTACGGTTCGAAAAATTACTGCATTTTTTGGTTAAGCGATATTTATCAGTTAATATAAATGAGTTAAAATGTTAATTTTATAACTGTGATCTTATCAAGGTTTTTATCGTATCAAAAAGTTAAACGTATTTTTGATTTGATCAAATTGATCTCAAGCAAATCTGCGTAGGTACCCACAACATTCATGTTTTTGAATATCTATTTAGATGTATGCAAAAAATTTAATTTATCTAGTAGGAAAAATATATGATATATAAGTTAAAGATATAAAATAAAAAAAAATTACAAAACAGATACTTCGGCTTAAAAAATACAGTTAAATTGGTTTAAGGTGACTGAGATACTATTTAGTAAACATTCATATACAACTTTGTTTTTCTATATAAAGCACATTTCTGCATATTATCTGCCAGTACAAAATATAAATAAATAAGAATAAAACACATATGTAGAAATGTATTACATATATGTACAGCGTCCTCGAGGTAATTTTGCACAAAAACGGCGCTATAAAAATCATCCAAATATTATTATTATTATTATTAACTTCTCGTAGAATAATTGTGAATATTTTCAAGGGGTAGATAATATTAGTTTAGAGATAGCTAAGGAGGATTTTATTTTTAAGCTTATACATTATTTTTAACGCATTATGTATTATATTTCGTTTAATTGTCATCATATTTAAATGTTGTAACATTATTTTAATCTGAAAATAATTCATTTCAAAATCAACCTCATCCCCTTATTTTGCATTACCTAACTTAGGTAATAAATTTTAATGTTCTGGAAGATGTATTACGTAACTGGTTTTAAAAGTTATTAGTTATGGGATAATTATGTTATCAGATACTATATATGTTGATATAGAATGGTAAGGCTGTCGGTTTCGACAATATTGCTGCTGAATATTTTAAAGGAGGTAGCCATATAATTCTCACATGGTTGTGCAATTTTTTTAACCAATGTTTAAAGGAAGGTTACACGCCCTTAGATTGGAGAAGGGCAGTGATCATGCCATTATACAAAGGTAAAGGGTCACGTATGGAATGTGGGAATCATAGGGCTATTAGCCTGCTAAGTTCAGTTGGCAAGCTGTATGGTAGAATTTTGATTGAAAGGGTAAGAAAGGAAACAAAGGATAAAATATGGGATGTGCAAGGTGCTTTTATGAGTGGAAGGGGGTGCATGGACCAGATCTTCTCATTGCGTATGCTCACCGAGAAGTTTCTGGCAAAAAACCAGAAACTTTTCTGTGCCTTTGTAGATCTACAAAAAGCATACGACCGAGTCGACAGGAAAAAGCTATGGAAGGTGTTGTCCAAGTATGGAGTGAATGCGAATCTGACTCAGGCAATTGCGTCTCTATATGAGGGAAGCGTTGCATGTGTTAGAGTGAACGGTGGTTTTACGGGGTGGTTTGATATCACAAAAGGTGTTAAACAAGGCTGCGTAATGTCACCGTGGTTATTCAATCTATACATGGATAATTGCATGCAAGAATTGAAAGATGTGGGATTGGGCGCGAATTTTAGTAATCTGAAAGTATGTTGCCTGTTGTATGCTGATGATGCGGTGCTGATTGCTAATAGTATGGATGATCTGCAGTCTCTCGTGTCTAGGATGAACGAAGTATGCGTGAAGAATGAGTTAATGATGAATGTAAGTAAGTCTAAAGTAATGGTGTTTGAAAGAAAAAGTACGAAAACAGTGTGCAATATAGCTGTGAATGGGGAATACTTGGAGCAGGTGGATGAATTTGTGTATTTAGGAAGCATGTTTACGAGAGATGGGAAGGCGGACAGAGATATTGAAAGAATAGTAAATGCAGGTAACTCCATTAATGGAGGACTGAATGCAGTTGGCGCTAACAAAAAATTGTCCAAAGAAGCGAAGTTAGCAGTCCACAATGGAGTGCTGGTACCTACCCTGATGTATGGAAGTGAGGCATGGAACTGGCAAAGAAAGGATGAAAGTAGATTGAATGCTGTTGAAATGAGATCCCTGAGGCGTATGTGTGGTAAAACCATGTATGATCGTGTGAGGAATGTGGATATCCGCAAAGAGTGCAAGGCTGATGTAAGCGTAATGAGTAAGATCAAGAAAGGGACGCTTAGATGGTTTGGGCATGTAGAGCGAATGAGCGAAGAAAGGAGTGTAAGGAGAATATACGATGCAAATGTGAATGGTAGCAGAAGTCAGGGACGCCCGAGGAAGACATGGCACGACCAAGTGAATCAGATACTTGAGTCGGGCCATGTCAAGAGTCAGAACAATAGAAGAGTAGGTATGTATGAGACGATGTATGAATGTGAATGAGGCAAGGAATGTGTGCCAAGACCGAGTTGTTTGGCGGTCCGTCCTCTCTGCCTACCCCTGCGGGGAAACGGCGTGATGGTTAGTTAGTTAGTTAGTTAGGTATTTGAATGTTCAGGAAAATGCGTTTATTAAGTAACTTATTTTTAAAAATTGTTGATTATGAGATAATTATATTCTCATGTCCTATACATAGGACACTAGGCGTATCCTTGTAAGGTTAAAAATTCTGACATTAAAAAGATACAATGTAAGCAGCAGGTTCTCAGTTACTTTGTATGTAGGTAGAAATTTGAAGAGATATTTTGATTTGGTACAATTTTTTTTTACAAATCGATTTCCATTTCCGTAAAATCCCAAAAATGAATTCCAAGTTGGAGCCCATAAAGTTTTAAGATTCAAGGGTAGGTACCCACGCTTAATGGTGTATTTATGATTTATTTATCACATTTGATCTACTACAACATGTTTCACCATTCCACTTAACGAAGGCGATCACTGATACAACGACTTGTTAATTTTAAGACTTCATAATTCAAAATAAAGTGCCTACAGCACTAAGGCATACAGAATACAGTGTGCCATTGCCTTCTAAGCATAAATCACTTAAAGTTAAATTCAAATATCATATTTATTACAAAATGTTCTGCTGACGGAACTATGTATATGAAGTTGTCTCGTTATTGTAGACATTATTATTATGCTTTGTAAATACATAAATAATATAACTTTACAAGGAATGATTTATAATTGATACCTAATATTCCATAAGACCACGTAAGTCTTAATTTAATACTAGGCATATTGTAAGTAAGTTAGAGATCTTGTTATGTAATAATGGTGCAGTCCCGTGAAAAATTACGGTAAAAAACTTGTTTATTAATTCATTTGTTAAGTGCCTGCAATCCCGTTTTAAAACGTATTACGAATAATTTGAAGAGATTCTTAATGAATTAACAGTACTCGTTTTTTCCGAGTTTACTGGTAAAACATATAAGAACCCAAAGGTACCACCTACCCATCCAATAAGAAGAACTTTACTTACCTACATACATTTTTTATTTATTTTAAAGATAATTAAACTTTTGGCGAAGTAGATTATGTTAATTGGATATTTTTTATAGCGCCGTTTTTTGTGGAATGTCACCTTAAGAACACCTCGAAAATATTGCTTGCAGGCTTTATCTTATTACGTAACGAACAAATCAGTTTCTAACCATTTTACCTGTAATAATGAATCAATTTAAAATCACGGTGTAGGCAGCTATGATCCTTGTAAATAATCAACTACCGTCGTAAAGTCCAAAAGCTACTGAGATTCAATAAATCATTGCTGCTTTGATATTGCATTAAATGATTACTTGCGCACAAGGAATGTTGTAGAATTAGTTAACCTAATTTGATACATACACACTTTTGTTCATTTTTTAACATAATATCTTTAATAAAATCTGCTCAGTTTTATAGAATTATCTTGTTTCACCTGAGATCAGGAAATAAAACAAAACAATCACTTTCGTAAAGGGTTGAATTTTCTGTAAAAAATAGATTTTTTGCAAATATAAAATTAAGTAAAAAGCCTAAGCAACCGTAAGTAAAAAGTTTAACAACGGAAAATTGGCATTTGGGCAATTAGATTGGCTTAATTTAACTGAAGAAGAAGTCATGGACGCATTGTTCATTAAGTGCATTAAAAATATGACCCGGGTTTTACAAGTGGGTCGGAATAACAAAAGAGTCCTACTGTAAGTTTGTAGAGACAATACCAAGTGTGCATTAAGCGATGAGTCTGAGCTAGATTATGTTTTGTGGTTTTCTTCCTATCGATATACTCGTTAACCCTATGTAGGAGTTATTTTACCTCAGTAATCTAATCCTTAGACTATTTAAATTTTTATTTTATGAAGTAAAATACAGAATAGTGAGGTTAGGTATAATTAAAATAAAACATAATAACAAAACATTTATCTAAATTTAAAACAATTTTTTTTTATTTAAATTTTAAGTAGGTATTAAATCAAAAATGGCACTACTTTTTTGAGATAAATTTCACTTTTCTACTTAATTTCGCCTTCCAAACTAAATACAGAGCTATGATTAGTAAAAGTTGTCATTTTTATTTGACTTGGTGAATGAAAAGACGTAAATTAAGGATGACAATCGAATGCATTATATTTTTAATAAGCTTATCATTCTACAAAATGACGAATAGTCAGTAGATTCCTTTCTCAAAAACAAAGTAACTTTCCTTCTCAACGCAATCGCCATGCGAACGAGTCTCGCCACCTATAACTTGATAAGTGACGCTTAGACTCTCGGTAGAAGCATTCAAAGAGACAGGTAAATTTGAGATTGATGCTCGTCATTTCAACGAACAACAGGGTGGGAATATCCCGGAAGGTAAGGTTAAGTTTCTTTTTGCGGTGGGCCAATTTCCTTGTTCGCTAACTTTATGCCTTGTCTTCCAACAACATAATATATTACATCTGTTCACGTTCGCTTTTGCACGTGAAAGTTGCTCATGAACAACTAGTTGCTCATGAACATGTTTAAGGCAGTATTTGTTCACTGGCAGACATCTCTACGGTGCACATGCCTCTTCCCCCGACACCGTGGTTGGCAAGAGAGGAACTTGACTGAGATACAATCAGCGATGAAGAATGCAGATTCCCATGCCACGTGTGTCACTTTGCGTCACGCTCAGCCCTACACGCAATGAGATGTGTCTTAATTAATGGGAGGATGTTTGGATAGATAGATGTTTCCGCGAGTTTAACTTACTATGGCTTTTGGTATTTCAAAATGTGTGGACCATTTTTTGTAAATGGGGTGATCGATATTAATCCACGAAAATTGTTTACGACTACCGTTGATTAAATCGATTCAATTCAATCAAACCGTGTTAATTTTTGTTTGACAATACAACTAAAAATTAGTTTTTATAGGTTCCATCATAAATCACGCTTTCAAAGACAGAGATTTTAATTTTTTTGTGTAAGTATTGCACAAGAGTCTCTGTTGCTCCCAACCGTATGGAGCCGATGAGACTATGGCATTCCTAATTGGGTTAAGTTGTGAGGCTGAAGATTATGTGGGGAGGGGAAGTAAATGAGGAAAACGAAGGTAAAGAAGTATCTGACTATTCAGATCCGGTCACCAAATACGGTGAAAGCCACATCTAGCAACGTTTTGATTAGGAGAAGTGGTCATTCACCAGGGCGATACTGAGAGTATCTTCCGCTCTGGAAAACGCAGCCAATATACGTTGGTACTACATAATATTATTTTTAATAAAATAAAATTGAAACAATTTTCTTACAATACTTTGTGACAAGACTGCAACATTCTTCCAGACAATATAAAACAATGTGATTCACAAAAAAATTTCAAATACAATGTAAGAACTTGGATCAAAAATAAGAATAGGGCCTTTACCGGTGCATTCACCCGAAATTCGCAGTTATTGAAATAACCACAGTATTGAGCGAATACATCTTAATACAAGTATGGGTATGTTCAAAGGTATTAGGAAGTAACTTGAAAAATTCTGCCTCAACATAGGCTAGCCTAGTGAGGCGGTATTAAAACTAACTGTACTTTTATTTTCGTTTTTACCTTCATCATATTTTTGGTATTTTTCTGTTCATTTTATAACCTTAAAAAAAAGTTATCAATTACTGAACAATATACATCATAATATGCATTTTTAGTTGTAATGCGCAAACTTTCTTAAATAAAGATATATTATTATTGTTATTATTAACCTTATAAGAAAAATATCCATGTGTCGTTTTCCAACTTTTCTTTTCATAATATTGTGATGTATTATTGTCTGTTGGTTCGTTTTTATCGACTACTAATCAATCTCAATGCTTCCAAGTAAATTGTCAGTTGCAATCGACGATACCATTTGCCCAGTCCTGCGTGATAGAATGCAGTTAGGCTGCGCCGCAGGGAGTTGGGGAGACGAAGCCACAGGCTACTGGGACCATCAGAGCATTTCTGCTGCCGAGAGGTGCTCGCGCAATCTGCGAGAGTGTTGCGACATCTCGCCGAAGACAGTTTTAGATTTCGTGTTAGATTTATGCAGAACCCACATACAAATGCAAGCGACAGATTTTTCAGAGCATTCAATGGCAGGTTTAGATAACATTTTGTTTCGGATTTTTAATTTTAAGAATTTAAAATTTGAGATTTTTTAACATTAACGCCCAAGAGGCCTTGAGGAAAATAATTTCCTTCAGGATTTAAGTCATTTTTGGAGATGCTCTATGGAAGGTCGTTTTGAGGAAAGGATGGAGTGAACTTGGGTTGTGACTGTTGTGAGAGATCCATGCTGTAGGCGGGAGGAAACACAGAGGCCGAAAAATCATCCCATACACGGAGAAAAATGAGTATTGCCAATTTATTGAGATTCTCTTAAAACTATTGGTAATTTGGTTAAAAACGGGATGCCAGCTTTTAGCGAATGAACTAAAAGGTAATCACGATATCAGAACACGTGTTCGAATAATAACAACTTAATAAATTAGCATTACTCATTTTTCTCCGTGCAGCCAAGCTGTCAAGAACGAACTGTAACCGCAGAAACGATCCGATCGCATGTGACATTTATCAATTATTTACAAATGTTAGGCGCGCAAATCACCCGTTTCCTGAATGTGAACCGCCGGTGTCGAAAAAATCAATAATGTTAGTTTCTCGGAGAGTTTTCCATTGAAATATCAGTCAAACAATAATGATAATCCTATTCGACGCCTTTGCTCAGGTGAGAGATAAGAGAATAGTGAAGATGGGATTTTGGGGATCAATGGTGAGGCACGAAATGAAAGAAGGTGTTGAAGGTCACATGTGTTTATTGGTGAGTCAGTGTAGCCGTAACGAGAGTTGACGCTGGACAGATGTAGAATATTCCGGATGCTGGCTGATGATGTGCTGGTCAAGCGCGGGTCAGTGAGTCGACGCCGGGCGCTGGTGACCGGGACTCGATGTAGGTCAGGCACTGGCGAAGAACGTAGGTCTTCAGGCACTCCAGTGCTGACGAGACGGCCGAAGGTGCGGCGGACCTTGTGGGCAGTTGAACGGGAACGGCGTGACCAGTGAGGATGCTGCGTGTCCTCGTGGTGGTCATGGTTGCGTGGAAGAAGCGCTGGTCAGAGACGCTGGAACCAGGGCGCTTGTAATCCGAGTAGCGCTGGCCGCGGACGTGGCCGAGGCGCTATGATGATGTCCCGATAGAGTCCATGATGATAGGGGCGAAGCCGGGTACGTGTCCCTCGCGCTAGTAAGAAGAACGCGGGTGATCACTCGTTGAACCTCGCAGACTGGCGGCAAAATTATGACTGACTGACTGGCTCGCTGCGTCGGGCTTATTTATACTACTCGGCCGACGGCGGCAGTAGGTAGATGGATGGCAACTAAATTCTAGGCACTCGCACAGACTGTGTGTTTCGGGAACCTTCGACATTGCGGCGATTATGCATAGGCCGTAGACTCGAACCTTCTGGCGAGTTCTCGTAGTATCCCGGACTGAGTGCGCGTTAGTATTGTCGCGAGTATGCAAGTAGGTCTTGAAACAGGTAGGTTGCTTTGTTTTGATTTCGGCTGCAAATACGTACCTAAGTAGCAATTAGCAAGTACGTACCTAAGTAGATCGAGCGATTTATTATTAATTATTCAATGGATTAATATCGACGCTACAGGATAATTTATCAAAGAGACCGCCTATTTCTGCACAGAATCAAGGATTTTTTTTAGGTAATTTCGGGCTCCACACCAGAGGTGGCTGGTTATCTTTAAAATTACACATACGTTTACGTTACGACTACGTTTTAACTTTAATTTGAACTTAAGGCGACATAAGACTCGAATAATGACGTTGGTTTGTTCGTATTGATATGATATTAACGTATTACTAAAATCTAAAATATTTCTGGAGGGATCACTACGTAATTACGTATGTATGATATTTATATATCAGATTAATAAAAACAGGACCTTACAATTACAATATTTTATGTAAAACGGTTTTTAATTTTTTAAAACGTTTTTCAACTTTGAAATTAGCTATAAGTACAAGATTTTATTTTTCTAGACGGTTAATTAGTAACTTCCCGAGGAATCCCTCTAGAAACATTTAATATTTTATTAATTCATTCATGAGAAATAATTCGAATAAACCCTACGAAAAGATTGATTTCTAGGCCTGCCACTTACGTCGTTAACATTCTGGCATTATTTTAGGGTATTGTCTCGTCTTAAGAATTTCCCTATTTTTCGATAAATTACCAAAACTTTATTGAAATAAAACTATGGGTCTACCTACCTATCAGCATGGGAGAACAGTGTCAAAACAATTCATGTTGTTTATTCCTTTAAAAACATTACAAAATTACATTTTAATTTGTTTTTAAGTATATTTGTATAATGGTATTACATAATAAATTATCGGTGTATTAACTATACCAAATATATAAACATATATAAAATAAAAACTATAAATAATTAATAATAATAGCACTTACCTTCATAAAGTTGAGCCTGCATCCTGAAAGAATTGACAAAGGTGGTTAAATTATGTTTTAAACGGTGACCGGATAAATCGTAACATCTTTAAAAAGTCATGGAAAGTGATGAAACAAAAACTTTATTAACTGGGTTAAGTAGATTAGGTTAGGTTAGGTTAGGTTTAATAGTAATTTTTTTTTCATCGTTTCTAATGACTTTATATCACTTTTTAAAAGTGTGTTGAATTGTCACTGTGTTGAGTTATCATGGAACCGTTTTAAACACAATAAAATAATAACAAAATCAAAAAACAAACCAACTGATTTTTACTCTGCACCTCAAATAAATCAGAAAATGTCATAGTCAAATTGAATTTTGACGTATTAATTAGATGGGTATATAAATTAGTTACCATTATTAATAATTATTTTACATGGCTTGTAAAATTAGTAAGATATTAATTAAAACATAACTCAGTTAAGTTAGGTTATTAAAATGAATTGTTAATGAACCTGCAAATACTCACCTCTGCGCAGCTGTGCACTGCGCACTGTGCAGCATATATTTCAAATTAAAATGAATTTATCGCCTTCAAGTCACCAGAAAGACAAACCGATAAGACAAATCCCACAGCACGATGTGGTTGGACATAATAGTTGAATGTTTCTTGATAACTTATCGAGTTTATTCTCCGTTCAATTATTTTGTTCACACCTTTTCGCGAAATGCAGGTAGGGAAATGAAATAATTCCATGTAATTAAGATGCGCAAGAAATTATGGTAAATATCCAGAATATTCACAAATTATTAAACAAAGTAAGTAAATTTAAAATACAAGCAAAATTTTGTATTTTAATAGCAATTTCGCATTTAAAATAATCAAATTGGTCGTGTTATATTACTTTGCGACGTTCTTTTGTTCATTACTACTGATTGAAAAATAATAATGTGTTAAAAATAGTTTTTTTTTTCATATGAGGCCCTGAGGAAAATAAGAAAAGGAGGGAAGGAAAAATACATGAGGGGTCGGTTGGAATTCGGGGCTCAGTGTATTCAGGTGTGATGGACGTTTCAATTAATCCCTCCCACAAGAGAGTCGTGGTAGAAAGGTAAAAATGTATCAATTAACCAGTTTCTCAAAATATCACGGTAGTTCATTAACCGAAACTAAGAATATAAAAACCTGAAATAGTTTTTTAATTTGGAATTAATTCTTAAAAAAAACTTGCTTGAAAACTTATCTTCATGTAATATATTAATTTGAATGAAATATCTATTCGCAAATTTTTCTTTCTTCGGTGACTAAAATAGCTGTTTATAATTAATTGTTAATAATTTTAGCATGTTAAGTGTATCCACTAATCTGGTAACTTACCTTTTTTAATTTCTGTGGGATATTCAAATTATTTAGTTCACTTATAACGAAAAAACTTCATATTTCAGCTCACGGGAATAAAGGTATTGATAGAAGTTTCATGATACAAACACACTAAATATTGCGCTATGAGATATTTATTTTATTAATGCGTAAAATGATCTCTAATCTATAAATATGTAGTATAAAATAAAGTAGTTTTCCGCGTCTGTCTGTTTGCGCTTAGTTCTTCTAAACTACGCAACGGATTTCAATAATGTTTTCACTATCATCTAGAGAATTTTTTTCGGGTGGCTTATATATAATAAATGCATATTATATTCATAGAAAGTAGATTAAAGTCGAGCAACGCCGGATAAACGTCAGCTAGTACAGTATAATCACAATCACATTTCATTAAACTCCCTTTTATATTCTTATTTAAAAATATTTCTATGCTGTTTCCCGAAATGAGTTTTATTAATTTAATTAGGAAGAATGTATTATAAAGCACCTAATAACCAACTTAATCTCTTTTTATACATCTCTCAAATTTAAGTGACAGAATAAAATTTAGTAGGATTGTTTTTTAAAAAAACAACTACCTAGATAATGAATGTTTATGTAAACTTTCTATTTATAGTCCTAATTTTAAGACAACAAAATAAACCACGATAATCGGTAATTTAGCTGTATCATATTTAAAAATAACATTTTCTGTCTAAATAATCACAGCGTTCAAAGTGACACGAAATAAATGAGCAGATTTCTATTTGAAGAACACTTAGAGAATGTAAAAATATCTGCATAACTAACCAATAGTTATCTTCGGTAACTAAATCACTAAAATATATTAATGTTAAATGCAGTCACTAATGTTCATTAGGGTGTATCGATTTTTAACTTTTTTTTTGTTTTCAAATTCCAAGTTGAGAAAAAGTTGCTACTAGGTACCACAACTTACCACAAAAAGTTTTGGATTTTTAAAAAAATGTTTAGGTCTCCCGCACAAGGCCTAAAGTTTTAATTTTTTTCAAAAAATATCCAATTTTTTTTAAATTTAAAAAAATAAAATCGTAACTTTTGTGTTTATTCCAAGTTAAAGAACAGTAATATTAGGGCATAAAAATAAGTAAGAAACGATTTTTTTTTATAAAAAATGGATTTTAGGTCTCCCGCACAAGCCCTAAAGTTTGTTAATTTTGATGAAATTTTGTAATTTTGTGTACATATATGAACCATGTTTTTTTTTAAGTTTAAACCACCGGAATTAATTTTAATTTTCTTACAGAAGGCATAAAATGAGTTCAGAACACAAAAGTTACGATTTTATTTTTTTAAATTTAAATTTTTTTTTTATATTTTTTGAAAAAAATTAAAACTTTAAGCCTTGTGCGGGAGACCTAAACATTTTTTTAAAAATCCAAAACTTTTTGTGGTAAGTTGTGGTACCTAGTAGCAACTTTTTCTCAACTTGGAATTTGAAAACAAGAAAAAAGTTAAAAATCGATACACCCTAATGTTCATCCATTGTTGGATAATTTATGCAGTTGAGGTGCAAAACCTGTACACTTGAACAGGTAAGTTTTGTTGTAAAACGACCTTGGAAAACAGCAATGGCTTGTTGGGAAGAAACACAGCAATATTTTACCCTCAAATTTAGTGCAGTTATGTTATTTTGATTTATGGTGGGTCTAATGAAGGCAAGACGGGAATTATTTGAAATATGAAGCATTAAAACTTTTCGCACCAAAGAAATAATCCAGTTTACCTGTTCTTTGCAAAAAGCTTGCTGAATTGTTTAGTGTTGCGTCATAAAAAGCCGCAGAAATGATTTTAGGATTGTTCTTCTTTGTTATTAGTACCTACGTGGCTATTATTATCTTCCTCAGTTATTTTTAATGGTAATAATGACCTTCATTTTTTATCCCTTGTGAGGATTTCAGTATCTTCAGTCATTCGAAATGCAAATCAAGAGCAGGTAGTGGATGCGCGCAGTTTCACCCTAGTGAGGGAACGTCATTATTCGGAACAGAAATAATGCTTGAAATGGCTTTAACTATGGTTGGTGATCAGATATAAATAGCCGACGGACTTAAGGCCGCAAAGCTTTCGACTAGCTATCCGAAGGTCGCGGGTCCAGATCTCGCGTTGCGCAAGAATTTTTTTATTTTTATGAATTTTATGTCATTTCATAATTTATTCAATACAATACTTGCGGCGCGTTCCATAGTGGAAGATGCTATTAGTATAGCCCTGGTGTAAGACCACCATTAAGAATCAAAACGTTGCTTGAAATGGCTTTAGCCGTGTTTGGTGACCAGATCTGAATAGCCAGGTACACCATCATCTTTATCTTTCCCATTTCTTTCCCCCCCATTCCTTTCAGCCTCACAACATACCCCAATTGAGGAAGCCATAGTCTAACTAACTTAAGACTGTTCGGAGCAGTTGGGACTCTTGTGAGGTATTCACATTTATTTTTATTTATTTATTTACTAACAGACCGTGTCCAATTAAAACACATTACATATTACACGAAGTTAATGCCAGGAAAAATGTTATAATGCAGGACAGTTTAAAAATTACAGTTATGTCAAAATAGGGCACAAAAACAATAAAGATAATTTTAAGTCAGTACAAGAACAAGGTTTTGATGGAGTTCTCGACTTCTGCCATACAAAAAAAATCCAGCTACGCAGCTTTCCCCATCTCCTTCTCTATTCCCTGCCATATACCTACAGCATCACAACATTACCCCAAAGAGATGCCTACTATATTTCCAATCAATTGATACGGTAGTGAAGGAATTCTTTAATAATAATATTTTTATCACCTCGAGGGAGCTGTAGAAATATACAATATATTTCTAAAATGCTTTATCTTTTTATTTATTATTAAAAATAGTTTTCAAATTGATTATTGACTGAATTAGAGAAATATTGAATTAGAAAGATAGAACATCTATAGAAAACTACAAAAATTTAATTATGACGGCTGACGGCTCACTAGCAAACACCGCCACCGAAAAGGCTAACGTATTAGGGAAAATGTTTGCGGAAAACTCAACCCTCGACGACGGAGGTGCTGTTCCGCCGTCGGTTCCTCACTGCGGCTTCTATATGAAAAAGCTGAGGATCCGGCATCGGGATGTACTCCACGTCATACGGGGGCTCGATGTTAACAAAGCTAGTGGACCTGATGGAATACCTGCTCTGGTATTGCAGAGGTGTGCTGCAGAAATAGTTCCAGTTTTGACAAAGCTCTTCAAAATGTCCCTGAAGTGTGGCACTATGCCCTCTGGTTGGAAAAAAGCGGTCATTCACCCTAATCCCAAGAAAGGTGACCGCTCCAACCCGGCCAACTACCGCCCCATAGCGATCACATCAGTTCTGTCCAAAGTGATGGAACGTGTGATCAACGAAAAACTGCTCACATACCTCGAGAAGAACAAAATTATCAACGACCGTCAATACGAATTCCGGCGGAACCGCTCGTGCGGTGATCTTCTCGCGTATGTGTCGCATGTTTGGGGGCGGTGCCTGGAACGTCACGGTGAGACCCAAACGGTCGCACTAGACATATCCAAGGCCTTTGACCGGGTCTGGCACCGAGGACTTGTCAACAAATTGCATTTTTACGGACTTCTCGCATCCCTGTGTACGTGGATTGCTGACTTTTTAAGGGATAGGTCGATTCAGGCGGTTGCTGACGGTTTCACCTCTTCCTCGCACTCCATAAATGCTGGCGTCCCACAGGGATCGGTTCTGTCTCCGACTTTGTTTTTGTTGCACATCAATGACCTTTTGACATGTGCACCGATTCATTGTTACGCGGATGACAGTACAGTTCATGATTGCTTTTTGTTTGACAAGCCCCCAAAGGGCACACAAACTCCAACGGCTCGGAGGGCTTTAAAGCAGAGAATGGACGGTTATCTCGAGAGTATTTCCTCCTGGAGTAAAAATAATCTCGTCGAATTTAATGTTTCAAAGACCCAATCCTGTCTGATTACGTCTAAAAGGGATCCAAATGATAATCTAGTCTCCTTCAACGGAAGCAATCTTCCGAACAGGCCTTCCATTGATATGCTTGGTATAACTATAAGTGACCAGCTCAGGTACGGGGGCTCCATCGAAGCCAGAGTAAAGTTGGACTCTCAGAAGCTGGGCGTACTGTACAGGGCCCGCAGATACTTTAATAATACACAACTGCTGACCCTGTACAAATCGCAAGTGCGCCCTACTGTCGAATTTGGCAGCCATCTCTGGTCCGGAGCCCCTAAATACCTGAAAAAAATCCTAGACTCTGTGCAGAAACGGGCGGTCCGTTTGATAGATTCCCCAATCTTAACAAACGGACTGCAATCTTTAGAGCACAGGCGTCAGGTAGGTATGCTGTCCTTGTTCTATCGGTATTACAATGGAAGATGCTCTGAGGAACTAGCGTCATTGATCCCTTCGGCACCGGTGCGTAGTCGGATACACGCCAAACGCGTGCCCAACATTTTTACACAGTTCACACTTGTCACATGAGAACGTGTCGCTTCTACGATTCGTTCTTAAGTTCAACAGCTCGGCTGTGGAACGAACTGCTGGCCTCTGTGTTTCCTCCCTCCTACAACATGGGACTCTTCAAGTCCCATGTTCACTCCTTCCTCTCCACAAAAAGACCCTCCACACAGCATCCCCAAAGATGACATAGGCCCTGAGGGAAATTATTTTCTTCAGGGCCTCCTGTGTGGAGTTAATATAAAAAAAAAGTTTTTTATTATTGTTTTTAGAAACAAACAGTAGATGCATGATTTACAGTGATTAAACAATATATAGGAATTAAATTCTTCATGTTGGGTACCTATGATATGTTTCCTTGTAATGTCTGCTAATTGGTATGCATATTCCTTAATTACCAGGTGACATGTGTAGTATATAGGTGTGTGTTTAATGTATGTGTGAGTGTTTGGGGGTGTGTGTTTGTATGTATGCGCATTGAGCAGTTTATATTATTGAAATGATGCCACGTTTAAATTTGGGCAGTGAATCCGAAAAACTGTCAACGTTTGAGTCTAGACAAATATTATTTAGAGTATGAGAGCTCGGTTACTTGTCAAAGTAGATGCTGCATTTGTTTTATAATTAAGCGTGTCGAATAGCACTGTATGTCGTGTACATCTTAAAGGTATGTTAAAATTAATAAGTTAGATACGTTAGAGTAGCAGAGCTGCATTTTAATTTTTTGTGCGATTTACAGCATAATTTATGGATTGAATCATTGTTTGCGAAATACTAGATTTTCACTGAATAGATAATATACATTAGCATTGCTTTCTATGTAGATTTGAAAGATAACCAATGTCGCCAGTCGTCATTGACTGTTGCCAAGACCTTTTAGATGAAGCCATAGAATATTTTTAAATGACGAAATGACGACTCAGAATATTATAAAGATAGATTAGTTTCTTGTTAAGCAATTAAAAACATTATAGTATGCTGGGAGCATTTTTAAGGTTCAAAATACTATAAAATTGAGGCAAGTGCGGTGAGCAAAAGAAAATCCACAATGGATTTGCCGGCAGACGACGGGTGCAAACGTCAGAAATCCACGGTGGATTTCTTAGCACACAATACATTTCCATTAATATTTTCTGATTATTCAATTATAAACTTTGAGTTTAAAAATAATTATTAATCTTAAACTTTGATGTTAAATGAAAAATTCTATCGACATATCTCTGCAGAAGGGGATATCTGTAATATATATGTTATCTGTTTACGTAAACAAGATTGTCTTGACAGGTAGCGTTTTCATCCAAATCATTTTTAATGAATTGATGAAAAACTTACCTACTTTACCTCTTTACAAGGTAAAGGTAGCTGGTTTTATCTAATGAATTCTAACCTCCTGCACTGTGATTCTCATCTTGGTATTAAAATAACAACGTGATCTAATTATAATACTTGTTTTGCTTACACCTAAGGTATACCTAAGCATGTCTTAAAATCTTTCGTCCATCTTTTTGCAAAAATAAACTGACCATCGACCAACGTGAGGTGCACCGATATATTAATTAAGTTGCCTAACTTTACCAAACCAGTACCTAAAAGCAGCTAAAAAGCACCATATAAGAAATTAACAATCTTGTAAATTGACTTGTATAATAAAAAGTGAGATTAAAATGAACTTTTGAAGTGAGGCCCCTTTTTTGGTGGAAGATTATTTAGTCATTTTGGTGTTTAAGGATAGAGATTTACTTACACGGGTAAAATATTTGACAAAAAGTGGGGACCGAACTAATTAAGATATAAGTTTAGATCCTTCGTGAATTTCAATATGGATGCCGATGCGCCAAATCACATGCGCAAAAACGATCATTCGTGACGATGCTTTTATCACGCGTTCGGGACATGCTTCCTTTCAGGATTTTATTTTTAATTGATTGGTAGAGAATTACTTAAGTATATTAATGTTTTAAGATTACAGATGCCAGGGTTAATGTTAACATCTTGTTAATTTCTCAGCGGATATACGCTGATGGGAACTATTTTATTTTTATGAGTTAGGCTTCAAAATATCCATAAATCACATTGCATTTTAAAAAATCCACACACCCCCAGTTATTGCAAATATATCAATTTAACAACACGTATTGGTGGAGAGGTAAGTAGGTAGGTACAGAGAGTTAAAAATAATAATTTATGTCTCTATTTACCTACGGTTTTGTGCAGTTAAAAAATTCTGGTTCATAATGATAATTTGTAGGAAATGTGTAAAAGTATTTAATATGTGGGTACATACCTACTAATATATTAATGATAATAAATAAATGTGAGGAAAAAAGTTAATCTAATTCAAATAATGAAAAAACTGCACCCAAAACTTGACAGCAAAATAAAAACAAATTAAAAATTCAGTAACCAATAATTGCAAATTTTTAGTAGATCCTCAATTGTATCGACACTTCAGCAAAATTATGTAGATGGTATAAAGATATAAATTAAAGTTTAAATACAGTAATATTTTTTTTAATGGCAAATAGCTCAAGAATCCCAACTGCTCCAAATTGTCTGGAGCCAGTGAGACTATGGCATGTTGTGAGGCTGAAGGTAGTAGAGAGGAGAAATAAATAGGGTAGAGGAAGGTGGGGGGATACTTGGCTATTCAGATTTGGTCACCAAACATAGCTAAAGCAATTTTAAGCAAAATTTCAATTCTGAATGCTGGTTTTACACGAGGGCGATACTGAGAGTATCATCAACTCTGGAACGTGCCGCAAATAAACTCTATGTTATATATTGAAATAACACAAATTCATCAAACAAAAATTAATGCGCACGCCGAGATTTCAACCACGGAGGCCGTCAATAATCTGACTATATTAGTCATTCATCTTTATTAGAAATAGGAATACTTCTGTTTAAGTTATTATGCAAATAATCGTTAAGAAGCATAATAAAATTTCATTTTTAAATATCTAATACACAACACATAACCGAATTAGAAAAACTACACAAAGTCTACAAAGTCGTTGATCTATAATGCTACCACTGTACGGGACGTGTTTACCTGCACAAGAAAAAACTGTAAATAATAAGCACCGGCACACATCAGCTCTCAACCTCAAAAGAAAGACGATTCAAATCAAAATTCACATTTTAATTACAAGTATTGTACTGGTATACAGAACGTACAAAGGGGTGAAGCTTATAGGTACTTCCTATTTACAGCCAACCCAATTCACAATAAATAGTTATATGTATTTCAATACAACTGGGTTTTAATACACAGATGGAAAACTGAGACAATCGGAATTCTTTCAGCGATAATTTCAGATTGGAGCACATTGTGCATCATCGCGCCATACGATACAGCAAATGGCGTAGGCGACTGGTGCAGCAGTGGTCAGTTCAATTGGTAGCCAGCAGGAATCGGCCAGCCTCTAGGTTGTCAGCATCAATAGCTAATTCAGTCGGTAGCCAAGAAGAATTTGCCAGCTTCTAGGTTGTCAGCATCAGTGCTGGTTCAGTGGGTAGCCAGGAAGAATTGGCCAGCCTCTAGGTTTTCAGCATCAATAGCTTATTCAATTGGTAGCCAGGAAGAATTGGCCAGCCTCTAGGTTTTCAGCATTAATGGCTAATTCAGTTGGTAACCAGGAAGAATTTGCCAGCTTCTAAGTTTTCAGCATCAATGGCTAATTCAGTTGGTAGCCAGGAAGAATTGGCTAGCCTCTAGGTTTTCAGCATTAATGGCTAATTCAGTTGGTAACCAGGAAGAATTGGCCAGCTTCTAAGTTTTCAGCATCAATGGCTAATTCAGTTGGTAGCCAGGAAAAATCGGCCGGCCTCTAGGTTGTCAGCATCAATGGCTAATTCAGTAGGTAGCCAGGAAGAATTGGCCAGCCTCTAGGTTTTCAGCATCAATGGCTAATTCAGTAGGTAGCCAGGAAGAATTGGCCAGCCTCTAGGTTTTCAGCATCAATTAGTGCGCCTTACTGTCGAATATGGCAGCCATCTCTGGTCCGGAGCCCCTACATACCTGAAAAAAACCCTTGACTCTGTGCAGAAACGGGCGGCCGTTTGATAGATTCCCCAATCTTAACAAACGGACTGCAATCTTTAGAGCACAGGCGTCAGGTAGGTATGCTGTCCTTGTTCTATCGGTATTACAATGGAAGATGCTCTGAAGAACTAGCGTCATTGATCCCTTCAGCACCGGTGCGTAGTCGGGATACACGCCAAACGCGCGCCCAACATTTGTACACGGTTGACATTTGTCACATGAGAACGGGTCGCTTCTACGATTCGTTCTTAAGTTCAACAGCTCGGCTGTGAAACGAACTGCCGGCCTCTGTGTTTCCTACCTCCTACAACATGGGACTCTTCAAGACCCATGTTCACTCCTTCCTCTCCACAAAAAGACCCTCCACACAGCATCCCCAAAGATGACATAGTCCCTGAGGGAAATTATTTTCTTCAGGGCCTCCTGTGTGGAGTTGAAATAAAAAAATTCAATGGCTAATTCAGTTGGTAGCCAGGAAGAATTGGCCAGCCTCTAGGTTTTCAGCATTAATGGCTAATTCAGTCGGTAGCCAGGAAGAATTGGCCAGCCTCTAGGTTTTCAGCATCAATGGCTAATTCAGTTGGTAGCTAGGAATAATTTGCCGGCTTCTAGGTTTTCAGCATCAGTGGGCAGTTCAGTCGGTAGCCAGCAGGTATTCGTCAGCCTTTAGGTTGTCAGCATCAATGCAGCAAGGATTGGCCATCCTCTAGGTGAATAGCGGCAGTGGGAAGTTCAGTCGCAGAAATTCAGCGGCGGCATGGTTATTTGATTATAAGGGCCAGCACACAGAGACGCCCCATTATTGTAATGATGACAGATACGTCTGGCTCAGCTGATAGAGTGCCAGCCGTAAACAGCTCGTTGCACATAGTTGTAATATTTAAAATGATTGTGCCGTGATGGAGGAACAGAAGCGACTACAGATTTCAGTCGACACTCAGGAATTTATAATTTTAAATTATAATTAACAGATCGCGTTGTAACTGGAGGTGTTCCGTCCACTCGTGGTAATTTTTGAAACTTGAATGCCCCATATTGTGTTGTTTTTTTGCTATTTATAATTTCTCTCACAAGCGTTCTTGTGACGTCAATATCATCACCACAACATGTTTACCGTTCCAGACGCAGGTGTTTTTAGGTGCGAATAATATTTCGCCGGGGCGACTGGCTTTGTCAATATTTTAATTTCGTTTTAGAAAATAGAGTTATCGAACTGTTTTAGTCTCTTTTGCCGCCTGGTAACAGATTGATGCATTTTTCAACTGGTAAATATTATGATTTGGAAAAAGGGGGTCATCAAACTTGCAGGTGTTTAATTCAAGTTATTGACACAGTGGGTGGCAACAACTTAATCTAGTTGTATGATATGATGTTCGATACAACCACCTATGTTTAACATCTCGTAAATGAGAACATCTTTCATAGAAAAATTGCATGTTTATAATATTTTGATGATCTGTATAGCTCCGTTTTGGTAAAAAAAACACCTTCAAGGCGCTACTCAAACCCGTAATATATTTCTTAAATTCTCTGTCTTATTATTAAATACAGACTAGACAAACCATTTCAACTTATTACTAGCAGATTGCATTTACCGGTTTGTCGATCAATAATACAAAACTATAAAATATTTACAATGCGTTTGACTGCGATGCTGCGCTAGAATATATGTGTATAATATACATGTAGGTAATACATATTTACAATGTGTTTTGACTGTGATGCTGCGTTAGAATTTACGTGTATAATATACATGTAGGTAATAGGTACATATTTACAGTGTGTTTGACTGTGATGCTGCGTTAGAATGTATATGTATAAAATACATTTGGTTAATATTAGTATTTAACTTAGCTAAATATTTTACTGTAAAATTCCATTCAATTAACCAATGAATACATAAACATTATTCTACATAGGTATCTATAAGTAATATTATTTATCACTGAGCCTTTTAACTTATGATCATCATTTCTTTTAGAACGGCAAAACAACTTTCATTTCCGTTAAAATAACTAAACAAATTTATTAAATTTCACTCCAAATACCAGGATAACATATTTCGCAAGATAAATAATAATAACTGTTATTCCGTTCACGTTCATCGACTTTCTGCAGGTGTTCTTGTATCTCCCACGGGATGATCCGTATCTTTGATCATTAGCAAAGCCTCATCTCATTTGTGTCAAGGTTAACTTGCGATTGGTATCGGACTTATCTTACTTGCATATTCAATCTTAAACGGCACCAAAAAACACCAAATGAGGTTCGTGCATAATTCTTTTACTGTAAACAGCCTGGTTTTGTAATAAATTTGTATTAATTAATAGTTTTCCGGTTTCTATTTGCAATCGAAGGAGTTATTTAAACATATTACCTATACTTGTGATGTTTATTTATTTATTTACTAACGCCCTTTTTGGGGCTTTTACATAAGAATATTAAGAAATATACACTATTTATTGCACATAACTGAATTGCTTCATTAACAACGTTTTATATTTGTTTAAAGATAAATTGAAGATGTCTACTGACTTGGTACAACTGTTTCCCTCCATTAGTATTCTTGGCAAAGGAGAATACATATGGTAGTTAGTCCCAGAATTTCCGCACTGAAATAAATCCTGACTTAAAGTATTACGTTGTAGAATGCGGAAGCTTATCAATTCTAGCAATACTGGACTATCAACTAAATCATTTAAAATTTGATATAGAAATACCAAGTTATTGAAAATTCCTCTGTCTGACAATTTGAGCATATTCATATAATTTAACAGTGTTGTAGTTCAACATAATTGCATATGTTGCTATGTAGATTAGATATTATTGTAGTCCCAGAAAGAGGTTTTACGTATCTACGTCATCGACGATCATCCTCTTCCTTCTCACTGTGATGTACAAAAACGAAAAAGATAGGATATACCTACTAGAACGATGACGTCACATACGACTTCTCTCTGTAAATACTAGCAAGAAAATGGAAAATGTTCAAATATATTATTTTTATTTATAGACTAATACAGATATTGGTAGGGATAGGTTTCCTATTTTTCATGCTTTATGGGTTAGAATCCAACTCAAAAATGACCTCAACTAAAAGATTTTGGTGTCTCTTTCGAAAATGAGAGACCGAAGACGTTTAAACAAGAAAGTAAATAACGTTAAAAATTAAACAATTTTGAATATCTAGGGGGTAATTGTTTCACATAATTTGAACCATTCACCAAATTTCAAATAAATTTTCAAGTTCTGTTTTTGTTTCATTGTGGGCCAGTTATTTCATAGAACTGAAATATTAACTGAACTTGTAGGTACTCGTATATTACTTTCACAGAATTTAAAAATTAACTGTGATGTTTGATAATATATGCTGTAGAAATGAGATTCCTGAGGCGTATTTATGGTAAAACCATTTATGACAAATGTGGAGATCCACAAAGAGTGCAAGGCTGATATAAGCGTAATGAGTTTGGGGATGTAGAGCAAATGAGCGAAGAAAAGAGTGTAGGAGAATATATGACGCAAATGCGAATGGTAGCAGAAATCGGAGACGCCCGAGGAAGACATGGCACGATCAAGTGAATCAGATACTTGAGTCGGGCCATGTCAATAGTTAGAATAATAGAAGAGTATGCATGAGGCGATGTATAAATGTGAATGAGGGAAGAAGTATATGCCAAGACCGAGTTGTATAACGGTCTTTCCTCTCTGCTTACTCCTGCGAGGAAACGGCGTGATGGTTAGTTAGTTATATAACGGTGACTGGACAAAACGGGATATTGGCAATATAGAACATGATTGATAAATTGTTCGAATTTCGTGAAACAACAGCCTTTAAAATATTTTGGAAGGATGCTCACCCAGAAGTGCTGATCCATTAATGCGCTTGGTCAAACTTTTTGAAATTTCCTGACATTTAATCTAAATCAAGAAACTGGCTTTGCAAATTAAAAAAAAAAAACATATTTTCATCTTCATAAGTTCATCAGAACATAAATAAATATCCAATGTAAAGCCCCATTGGTATAATGAAAACACTAAATGGCTCTACATTAACCCTTGGAATGCCGTCCTTCCCAGTACTTATTCAAATGCCACGGGAAAATGTCGATCACCCGCCGTACGCCGGTCGATAATATTTTCTTAATTACTTACTTGTGTTGCAAATGATGTTGAATTGTTCCATCTTTCCAGATAATTTTTAAATGTACATATTGGTCTTACGTATTTTCCTACTTATATTTAGAGAAAAAAAAATTCTCTCTAATTTTATATATAAAAAAATATTGATTAAAGAAATACGAAGACATTCTTGGGTTTTATTATATTTTTTGCTTTATAAAGATAAATAAAAGATCTTCATATTTTTTCCTGTAAGCCCCACTGTTGAATTTGGCAGCCACCTCTGTACTGGAGCCCCAAAATTTTTGTCATTTCTAAAAAATTCATTTATACTATTTACTTCCAGCATCATGTATAAATCACCTCCCGAATATCTGTATATACCTTACCGTGGCTTTGAAAAACGAAAATCTTTTTCACTTTTACAAATATAAAATAGTATAAATTGTATGCCCATACACGCGACAAAACGAGAGTAGCAGAATGAATATTATGATATTTAATTTATTTTCCAGGTGACTGAAAAGTAATTTAGTATGCCATTATGATAGAAAATATTATAAAACCATGGCAAGTACGGTGAACTACAGGCAAATCCACTGTGAATCCGTCGGCACACTACGGGTATAAACGTCAAAAATCCACAGTGGATTTCTTGGCACACTACTGGTTATGTCGACACAATATATAATTATAAGATTGTAATATTATCTTACTCACCCAAAGGCGAATACGAAATCTTGCAATAAATACATCACGGACTGAAGTATTAAGTAGGTACAACCGGCAAACCAATCTAACGCTAATCTACTCGGACCCTTTACGTAATTTGGACTGCTGGCTGTTCACTGTTCATGGCTATACTCCGTAAGGCTGTTGTGCCACTCCTCTGCTTATGCGGCCCGTGCATAAATTGAGGGATTTGGCGGATTAGAGGCGAGAATAATGACCTGTTTCTGTGATGCTGAGCATCATGCTAAGGTTATTGTCACAAGGTAGAACCAGGTGAAATTAATTGTGCAAATTACCTACTGACCCATCTATGCCCAAATTATTAAGTCGTTACCTAATAGATAAGTGTAAAAGTATGTGATCTGAAGCTTATGAAATCTACATTACGTTTGTTTGCAATCCAAAACTCAACAAAATATAAAGTTATCGCGTAAAATATAAATATTGACAAAGAACCCAATAACTATTCAGGTTTATTTAGCAAAAGATACAATCACCTCAACTAAAAACTTAATTTACCTACCTACAAACTCAAATAGTAAAAACCATTTGTTGTTAAAATATAATTAGTTACGATCCGCTTATCACGTAAGCAGAGTGGAAGATACTCTCAGTATTACCCTGGTTTGAGACCACTATTTGGAATGGGAACTTGAAATAGCTTTAGCCGTGTTTGGTGACCAGATATGAATAGCAAGGTAATTTCCCACTCTCCTCTTTCACATTTCCTCTCCCTCCCTACTACCTTCAGCTGCACAACGTACCCCAATTGTTGATGTCATAGTCTCAAAGTCTCCAGAAAGTTGGGAGCAGTTGAGACTCTTGGGCGGTATTCAGATGAGGTAAGATATGCGCGTTCAAAGAGTTTTTCAATATTTCAATGACCTTATTGATTGTGACGGATTGAACTTTGTTATTTTATTTCAACGTGATTAAAAAAACACGAAAGAGATTATATATGGAAGTATAAATATATTATACACGAAATTATACATGGATGTATAAACCACTTTATTTGAGAGTAAAACCAACAAATACGATTAAAAATATTAACGGTTAATTTTTTTTTATTGAACACATTTATTTGGATATTATAAAGGGTCCGAAAAAAATACCGTTATATATATGACTACTTAAATAAAATACCCACCTTGCATATAGATTGAAACTTTTTTTTTCTAATAGTCACCTTGATGAATTGTTCTACATAGGTTGTACGGGACGTGTTTGCCTGCACAAGAAAAGACTGTAAATAATAAGCACCGCCACACATCAGCCCTCAACCTGGGTAATGATTTAAGTAAAACACCGTGAGGTGTTCTATCCAAACCATCATAAAAGAAAGACGATTCAAATAAAAATTCACATTTTAATTGCAAGTATTGTACTGGTTTACAGAACGTACAAAGGGGTGTAGCTAATAGGTACTTCCTATTTATTACAGCCAACCCAAATCACAAAAAATAGTTAATAATAATATTTGGCTAATTTATATAGCGCCGTTTTCGTGAGAAATCACCTCAAGGGCGCCTATGTTTTTCAATACAAATGGGTTTTAATACACAGAAAGAAAACAGAGACAATCGGAAATCTTTCAGCAATAATTTCAGATTGGAGCACATTGTGCATTATCGCGCCATACGATACAGAAAATGGCGTAGACGACTACTGCAGCAGTGGCCAGTTCAATTGGTAGCCAGCACGAATCGGCCAGCCTCTAGGTTGTTAGCATCAATGGTTAATTCAGTCAGTAGCCAGGAAGAATTTGCCAGCCTTTAGGTTTTTGGTATCAATGGCTAATTCAGTCGGTAGCCAGGAAGAATTGGCTGGCCTTTAGGTTGTCAGCATCAATGGCTAATTCAGTTGGTAGCTAGGAAGTATTGGCCGGCTTCTAAGTTTTCAGCATCATTGGGCATTTCAGTCGGTAGCCAGCAGGTATTTGTCAGCCTTTAGGTTGTCAGCATCAATGCAGCAAGGATTGGCAAGCCTCTAGGTGATCAGCGGCAGTGGGAAGTTCAGTCGCAGAAATTCAGCGGCGGCATGGTTATTTGATTATAAGGGCCGGCTCACGGAGATGCCCCATTATTGTAATGATGACAGATGCGTCTCAGCTGATGAGTGATGAGTGATGAGTGTAATGAGTAATGAGTATAGTAATGAGTGCCGGCCGTAAACAGCTTGTTGCAAATTGTTGTAATCTTCGAAATGATTGTGCCGTACAGAAATTTATATTTTTTTAATTATAATTAACAGATCGCGATTTAACTGGAGGTGTTCCGTCCAGTCGTGGTAATTTTTAAACTTGACTGACCCAATATTTTGTTTTAACTGGGTATTTATAATTTCTCCAACAAGCGTTCTTGTGACATCAATAACATAAAACAAAAAACTTGTTTACTATTCTAAACGCAGGTGTTTGTGTGAGATAGCGTCAGGTGTTATATTCTTTTTTTTTTGCAATGAAATGATGCATTTTTCAACTAGCAAAATTTATAATATTAAATGCAATAAAATCGTATTTTCATTTTCGATACATCGGTACTTGATTATTATATCCTAATATTTGTATTTTTTTCCAGCTCCAGAAACATCGTACCCTATATGGTCGGTCTTCATTCGGCCCTTCCCGATTCTCGTCTGACCGTCTAAAGTTAATTCTTATAGTTCCCGATTCGTTCATCCACTTACCTGGCTGCTAAATCAGGCAGGTACCTTTCTGCCGACGGAAGATGGGACGCCCCCGCTTGTACCGTGGCAATCCCATTATGGGATTACCGGACCGGAATAAAATTAACGATTGATATAGAAGGAAGGCACTTGGAATTAAATTAGGTGACCGGAGATGAATTATTATTTAGGTAGGTATATAATGTTTCATGAAGGTAATGCGCAAGATTTGTTTCATAAAGTACCTAACTAATATTTTTTTATACGCCTATGAGGCTTTTACAATGAGCATATTGACATTTTTACAATTTTGGGTTATAAAAAATGATTGCAAAATAATATTAAAAAATATATAGATATATTAACTGAGTTTACCAAAATAATAATTATTAACATCAAACATCAAATTTGTTGTATTAAAAATTTCGATATCATTTGTTTATTTATTTACTAAAAAAAGATTTTTAATATACCTCGAATTGTAATATTCAATTATTGAAGATAATATTAGCAATTATAAAATTAAAATTGGAAAAGAGTCTGGTTGCATCTTCTTCGTCATACTTCGCAGGCGAGGCGAAGGTCCTGGTTTCAAGTCTTAGATGTGACCGTAATTTTATTCTGATTCCAATTTCCGTTTAAAAATTGAAAATATTATCTTCAATAATTACGAGAAATATATGTTGAAGTGAAATTGTGTAAAATCTATTTCTTACATTTTTTGAAGAAAATACTTAATATTTGTGCCAATATTTTTTTGTCTATCTACTTGTAAATACATAAAACATTCTTCCGGTTTATTTAGATGCATAGATACTATTCCCATTGAGTTGTACCTATTTGTGTTTTGTTTAACCTATTCTATTATTTCCTGAAAAGCGCATTTTGCTCTTTGAACAAGCAAAAGAAACGCGATAGCACACGCATGAGGAAACATCCCAACTTTATTTCCAAATTCAAATTCGCTCTTCCATACCCGTTTTCCCAAATAGAACAACAAAACTATGGATTTCCCACGCTGCGAGCGCGCCACAAAGTTTCCCCGCGCTTTCCACACATCCCATAGACAAGAGGAGGGAAACTTGCGGGAGGAATTTCCTACTTCCTGTTTGGCACGGAGTGGAGTTCCCGCCAAAGAAATATTGCCGCCGTGTCACTGTTTGAATGCAACTTCCATATATTACTGGCGCGGAATAAAATATCCAGCTTGCACTTTATGTTTCAGCAAATTCAACGAGAAAATTGTGGACTTTTATATTATTGCTATTTGAGAGCGAGCTTTAATCTCCCACACTACCCACGTGAACTATTGTATGTAATTTTTCATATGAGCATGAACACATTTATACTTTGGTCTATGGTGTTGAAAATTAACTTTTTTATCTAGTTGAATCTTCATTACAGTGATTTTTGTTAAAAATACACAACTTCAGAACACCGTGAAATCATAACCCATTGAAGAAAAAAACAGGGTTTAAAAATTTGTCTTGGATTTTTTAATTGTTTACTTTAACGAGTGACTGAATGAATAACTTACTTCCCAGTCAAATCAAGACATATTTTTATGGTTTTCTAAAAATAATTGAAATTTTTTTTCAAATTCAAAGAAAATTAAAAACTTCAAATAATAATAATAATTTCTTATCGAATTTCCAAGGTATTTTTAATATTTTATATGTGTCTGCATTTTGAAGCTGTCGTAAAGACGAATAATATTTTAGAAACAAGATAAAATTAACTATTAGATTTTGTATTCGAAATATATTTTAAAACTGAAAACGCGCAAAATTTTCATTTCAACCATGAAAAAAATCTAACCACAAACATTTTTGATCAAAACGTGGCAAAATTTCAGAGAAATCCAAATTCAAAAACCACAGTCGTTTTATTTTTTGAGTTTGCAAGAAAACTGTCACGTCACTTTACAACATTCGAAAAAAATATTTTTAACTTGCTTTTAATTTCCTGAAAACCACTGAATGCGTGAAATTGAAATGTTTAACGCATTGCTTGCACTTTTTAAAACGTTTATTAGGCATTTATGTAATAAAAAACACAATGTAGATTATAAAATTCAATTTGAATAATGGCATAACCTTTTTTTACATGAAAATAATATATTTCATAGCATAAGAGTAGATTTTATAAATGCTATTATTATTCAATCAATCGTCTAAAACTGATGAAAAATAACACAAATAAAATCGTAAATATGAACAAAACACGATCTGTGAAGATATTTCAATATACATAAAAACAGCTGTCAACCGCGGCTTTGGCGAATATTTTTTTATGAGCAAGCGTGAAGTCGCAAAAAACATTATTGCCAAATTTAAAAGAGTTAAAGATGTTTTTATTGGAACCAACCTGATTCTTAACATTTATTCACACTTTTCAGATTTTCGAATCCTTAAATTCAATACACCTATCTGTGAGTAGGTACCTTTTTTGTATTACTTACACATCAAATTTACATTTTATCTTGTTGATTTAATAATATTTGCTATTCGAAGCTTTTTACATCAATCTATTTTTTACTGAGCGACGAATCATATTCAGGAAAATAAATTCTAGTCACAACTATTGTTCCCCTCATTGTAAAATTTGGTTTATCTTTCCTTAAAATGAACAACGACTTAAAGTAGTCACACTAGGTAAAAAAAAAGGTTTTCTAAACTGTTAGGCAGGCGACACATTACGATATACGCATCATGGATTCTCCTATTCCAGCACATCGCTCGCCATACACTTCCAATATAAATGTTTTGTAAGCAATATGCTGAAATAGGCCAAGCCACAAAATATAGCGTGGTCTGTCATAGACTTTATTGTCATTTGTTAGTTTTTGTTAATGTTGTTTTATGTAATTCTATATTAAATTTAATTACTTTTATATCCCGTCTTACTTTTACAATACGATACCTCGTGTTAATTTGACATCTTCAATCGTAAATTACTACCAAAACCGATATTTGTTTAACTGTTATTTTCTTATCAATTCAATATTTTTATTTGTTTTCTTATTATAGGTACAGTCAAAAGGAGAAAATTCATAATTGGTTTGATTTTGTCCGTATTACACGTGCTACACATGCACAAACTGATAAAATGAAAACTGTTGATATTTCGAAAATGAATAAATAAATAATTGATTATCTATGGGTAGTTAGAAGTAGGATAGAGCCTTCGAAAAAAACATATTTGTACAACGCCCTTAAGGTGATTTTCTCTCAAAAATCGGGCCGTGCAAATGATCCAAATATTAATATTATTTAGGACAAAAAACATTAATTTCATCGAATATATTATATTCCTCTTTTTGGTAAAACACACATAATTGCTCAGTTAACTAATCAGCATTAATCAGCATATAATGGGTTGATTACTATATTGTGCAGAAAAACAAACTCGCGTTGTTAATAGATATTCCTAAAAAGACCTTAATTCTCCAGTTTTTTTTAAATAAAGATCATCTCCATATTTGACATTAATTTTCCCATTAATGTAATATCAATAGTAAAGGAGGCTAAAAATCAATGTCCAGTGTTTTTACTTTAGTAACCTCGGCGTGCAAAGTCGTAAATTTTGTTTGTAAAAATGTGCGTGTGTTTTTTCACAAATCTACGCTAAGCAAATTATCCAATTATTATTAAAATTAATCGAAGTACCTACAATCTCTACACACACAAAAGGTAGACAGCTAATAATATATTCACTGCAAGCATAATAAATCTAACTTGATACCATCAATATCAATAAATCTTTTTTCGCGTAGAGTAAAATACATAATATTTGACTGCGTCTAGACATTTCTTCTTTACGCTTCATAACACTTTTAAAATCCACTCTCGGGGCGCGCACGGACACTTGAACACACAACCGCCCACACTCATAGCAAAGAGTCATCCATTACCTTTCCGGAAACATTACCGACATATGATAATTTAATGGTCAATACGGTCGTATATAATGTACCAATAAATATGTGATATGATTTCATGACTTTGGGATTTGGTGACCATTGCTTGCTGGCGTCTCGCTCCGGCGACCGGATAAAGTGCTTCCATCCGGCAGGAGGGAGGGAGACGCTGATACAGCCTCAAATGGAAATTTATATTTTATGAGGTTTTGTATTGTGGTGGGACTCTCAAGTCTGGGCCTTGCTGTAAAATTGGTACAGATTTATAGTGTAGTAAGAATGATTTTCTTATCATTTTATATATTTTCATTGTGATTTTTGGAAGGAAATACAAATAATAATTATTTATTATCATTCGTTGAAATAGTAATAAAGCAAATAAGCGTAGTAAAATTGCTCTTTTGAAACTCGGATTTTTTTTGCTACCTGCTCAATTTTTTTTATTAGTTTCCAATTATTTAGGTCGAAGTAGTACCTAAGTAGGTAACTACCTTACTGACAAAACTTCAGGCCATTGAAGATTTCAAATTGAAAAAATTCTATCGAGTCTTACCATTGTATTGTATTATTACCATTAATTGTGGGAAGAGAGAATAAAAACATCATAGTTCTCCGTCATTACGGAAACTATTTGTTTGCTCGAAATTTTACATCGTCTCCATAGAATAAGGAAGAAAACTAGAAGTGCCATATATATATATATAAATATTCGCCTCACGGATCTCATCTCTACAGCATTCAGTCTATTTTCATGCCTCACTGATACAAATCAAGGTAGGTATCAGGACTCCATTGTGGGCTGCTAGCTTCCTTCTAGAACCTCTAGTCTAGAAATGTAATGTAATGGTCTATGGCATGAGTCATGGATATTACACGGAGAAATATGATTATGTATTGCGAATATCTTCTAATTATTTGTAATGCAGTAAAAAACGGGATATCAGGCAATTTCCTGATAAACTTTTATTAAATTTTTGCTTTGATAATATAGAATGACAAAATGCGAAACTATTAGGATTGTCATGAACACGTGTTCAGACATGGTGATGATTCTTCATTTCGTAAAAGTTTATCAGGATATCTATTAATTAATTCACTTAGACCTGCGATAAGGTTTTTTATCGGATTACGAATAAATTGATTTTATTTCTCCGCGTACGTCCTTTTGTCGGGAGGTTGAGGTTGTTGCGGCTTCGACTCCAAAAATATTTAAGTATTAGAATAAAATTATTCACTATCATATATTTTTTAATGTTTCGACAGTATTATTAAAATTATGATAATAATTCGTTGTCAGAAGGTTAACCTACTACTTCTTAACAGTAAAGTTAAAAAGATTTACCTCCGTACAAATTTACCTAAGCCCTGTATTTTTTTGGTTAGGGCACCCTTAATATTAGAATGTTGTGAGGCGGAAAGAAATAGGGGAATAAAAGTTATAGAGTAAGTAGTGAAACAGAAAGGTCGCTGCTTTTTAAATCCTGTTTCTAAACGTAGTTAAATAATAAATCCTTTAAAATCATCCACACATAAGAAAGTACAATTATTGCATTTTTTTTTAATCATTTACCCGCAAATTTTTTAATATCTTTTTCGCATTTTCCGGGTTTGGTACGCACAGTGTCTGATCCCAGGGCCAACTATTTTACTGATCTGCCACATGTGATACTTAAATAATCCTTTTGATGGCTTCTCAACAAAACATTATTTTAATCCATAAATCACAACCAGTTGTTTCAAAACGGTAGGTAGGCACCTCTGAATCACTCTCACATCTATATTATTTGACTTCTGACTTATCCAATAATAAAATGAGGCTGTTGTAAATCCAAACACGCTTGCACGTAAGTTTTTTCCTGGAAATTTTCATTGGGCGCAGAATGGAGTAGTTGGTATAGGAAAGCATTAGGAAATCCAACAGGACTCCGAACGGAGGCTGGGATGATGTATCTACACGTAATGGGGCAATTTTTCTCACCATTTTCCATAATCGATAATTTATTATTATACCCGAACGCAGACGATCCCTTTCGCCAGTATTTCCTCTGTGATATTTCTTAAATAAACCTGTGCGTGGAGTGTGTTCCAAGTGCCGGCTTAACGGATTGCCGTTTGAAGGTTCGTTGTGAGATGTCCTTTATTCCAGAATCTAGATTAAGGGCTTGTCAAAAGGTACTTTGAGTTCCTTATGCACGTGTAATTCTTCAACTTTAATTCGTGGGACTCGCACGTGTGATACTTACCGCAACGTAATTGAATCAAACTTTACTTAAATCTTATCGGAGAGAATTTTTAAATTGCTTTTTTAAAGCTAACAACTTGATTAGATAGTGTTTGAATTAACGCTTAACTAGTTTCAGAATTTTCCTAAGCATAAAAAGTATTCAAGTAGATATGTATTTTAAGTATCTTGTGAATTCTGTAGTTTATAAAAGAGTTTTTTTTTTTTGACCAGAAAAGGGTTTGGTTTATGTCTGACTCTAAACAGAGAGTTTATTATAATTTTCCTTAAAAGGGGATTTCTACTCGCTGAATATTATTCAAATGGGAAAATGCAATTTTATTTTACAATCCTCCACCAAACTCGCCATAATGATGAACATTATTATGCCTACAGGCATTTATGTTTGTTAAAATCCAATTATCACTTTAAAGCAATTCAAATTTAAGCGTTTCCAAAAATGAAGATACTCTCAGAATTGCCCTTGTTTAAGACCACCGTTAAGAATTAAAACGTTGCTTGAAATGTGTTCGGTTACCATATCTGAATAGCCAGGTACTTTCCCTCCTTCTTCTTCCCCATCTCCTTCCATGCCATACTTTCACTGGCTCCAGACGGTTGGCAGGAGTTAGAACTCTGTGGTCCCACATATAAAGCTGTGTATTGGAATTATCCTTATAATATGTATGAAGAGAACCTAGTTTATTATGTATTTGGGTATCGGGTGACAATAATAACAAAAACAGATTTTCATAACAGAATTTCGAATTTATTTTCAAATAGTTATTTCAATGGGTAATTATATTACAAAATAATATTCGTAATAAAACAATACACTGTATTTTGCACACAATACATTTAACACAAACATTAATTAATTACCTTAATCATATTTATTACATTTAAAATCAATATTTATAGTACCTAGATAGTATTTCTAGATATTAATTTAAATCTAATTTAATTTATTCATTTTAAAGAACTATCAATACTTATTCCACTGTTTTAATCACTATTCTATGTACGTATCAAGTTGCATTTGCCAATTCACGTGGCTTGCACAATATTTATAAATATACTTTTGATGGGCATTGTATTTCTATTAATTTTCTCAGATTTGGTGTCTTAAATTATAATAGTTAAGTACGAAATTATTCATCAATCTGTGATTCAAAATTCTTTCTAAAACTTTAACATTAAGTTTACCATTTAGGTTCTGAATTTCATTAAAAATAAATAATTTACTATTTTTTGTATACATTTCAATTAGGACATTCGATTTGTAAGGTCATAAATTAAAGTGGACATGCAAGAGAAATGCATATAAATATAAATGTATAGTAGAAATAAATGTCCGACTAAAAAATATATGAATACGCAAGTCAAAAAATTCATTGATTTGTATCTCTGCAGAGATTAAACAAATTGTTTTTAAGAACCATCTCTTTTCATTAGGCAGTATATTTTTTCATAAACAACCAATGTAAGATTGGCTTAAAATTTACACAAAATATCAATACATTTTTTTTAAATATATATATTATTTACGTATTACCTGACACCAACTCATATTACACTTAACCAATTCCAAAAAAGGTTTACTAAGTTTACTTACTACAGAGGGAAGATACATAGATCGCATTATTTTACAAAGAATTAAAGTATATAAATATTGGAGTATTTTCTACTTAAATTACGTTCTGGCAAGAATTGAGTAGGTATACTGCATCCTGTATTTATTTTCTTCTAAAGTTAACTTCATCAAACACGGGTCTCTTGTATTGTAAATAATTTCATTAAGTGGATTAATTAATTAATTGATTTGAACTGCAAAACAAATATTAAAAAATGCAATAATTAATTTATTCACAGTAGAGCCGAATAGGTTAAATTTATTAAAGACGAAAACAAGTTTGTGAAGTTTGAAAATTTCCAAAACAAATTTATATGACTTTCTGGCGGTATCAAAAAACCTGTTTCGATTAAGTAGACTTTATCAAATAAATATATCGGTTAAAAATAAATAAGGGTTAAGTTGAATAGCCTTGTATTGTAGCTTATGTTTATCAGTCTAGAGAAATTATTTACGTTCCTATTTAATGTTACACAATTTTTACGCATAATAATATTATGTTTAGGAATAACTTAATTTTGATTTTATTAACTAGTCGTATACAAAGCGAATTTTATATTACGTATAAAGGTATAGAGGTTATGGCTTTGACACCACTTTACGTATATCGTTCGAAGACATTGTTAATGTCCCCTTTACATTATCATTCTTATAGATTATTTTCTTTTCAATTGTGCCAAAAGTTTTAATATTTAATTTAATTTATGACGGTATAAAACATTGAATTAAAATCATTGAAATGCACAAATAATGTCGGAATGTTGTGAAAATATCGGCAATTTTTTGATGACACTTTAAATACAAATTATATTAATGAGAAAATGCCTTTCATTTTTTTATTCTAATAGTTTTTTGCAAAAAAAAAGGTGGCACCAAATTTTCTAATTACAAGTTTTGAGGTATTTAAAAAGAAGTATTTGATTTATGGCAGAAAGAAACTAAGACATTTAATATTTATATCGCTGTTGAATATGGCTGAGGTACTTCTATTAACTAATTTAAGTACAAATTAAAGTGATTATAATTAAACGAATAATGAATATTTTATTTACATGGCTCTTAATTCTATACTAATTCAAACTAATATTTTTTGTACAAATTCTCCAAAAAATTTTTGTCATTAAATTTAATACATAATATCATTTGTACTCCATTGACTCTATGAAGAAAAGCGGAAGGAATTATAAAAAAAATAACTTTACACATATACAGATGTAAAAACTGAACGTTTTTTTTTATTTTCAATACGCCGCACCGGTAGAACGAATTTAAAAAAAAAATGTGATTACTTAGGACGGGTTGTTTCGGAAAATTTGAACAATTCATCAAATTTCAACGTTCATTTTCAAGTTCTGTGAAAGATTTTTTCAAGTTCTGTTTTTATTTCAGTTTTGTCAAGCAACTAGCCTACAATGATAAAATAACAGAACTTGAATAAATCTTTCACAGAACCCGAAAATGAACGTTGAAATTTGATGAATTGTTCAAATTCTCCGAAACAACCCGTCCTTAGTAAAATTTATCGAACTGATCATTTTTATTGGATTGATAATCTTTATAAATAAAAATTTATATATTCGTTGAAAAAAAATCTTAAATCTTCAAAAGTTCTTCACCGATTGCTTTGAAATTGTGACACAACGTTGAATTCGAATGCGTGTGTTTTTATACACCTATATAATTTAGATTTCACCTGTGAAAGGTAAAAACACGTTTTTTAAAAAACAGCGCCATCGGTTGGACGTAAAAGCAACACGCCCTTTTGTTTCACTATCTGCACAGACAGACTGAGAGCAACAGCAACTTGTGGCGACAGCTAGTTTTAAATAAATGTCATTTAGAGAACAGGATTTGTGACAATTTTTTCAATTCTAACTTTTTATCTTTAACGGGAGTTTTGCATAGATCTTTTACTACATAATTTATTTTTACTCTTGAAACAACATACTGTTTCCATGAGGTACAATTTTACACCTGTGAACATTGTTTGATATACGGCCGTGTCCGTTGATAACCTAGTGTACCTACATAGAAGTATACATAGGTACCTACTATGCATGGTTGGATTTGTCAGAAGACAGAACCGAAAAATACCTACGCAGAATGACCAGCGAGCACTGTGCATGTTTTCACAGCGGGAGGGGAGTTTATACTAAAGCAGTAATTCACTGTGAGAAATATTCGTGTTCGTTATGAACGCACCTTTACAACGTCAGATTTTATATCTAGATCAGAGGCGACACCAAAGTAGGTACAAATATCTACTTATTTATAATCACTGAATTCTACAAAATAATAAATGATAAATTTTCTGTTTAAAGCTGTTAAATTTTTAGCTCAAGTTTTCTTTATTAAAAAAAATGGTGCAAATATTTCACAGCTAATATTAAAATGCTTTTAAATATAGGCAAAAATTGAGCTGGATTTAAGTTTGAGTACATTAATGACAAAAGAGTTATAACAATTTAGAACTTTTTAATTTTCTTTTCCAATAACATATTTGAAAAATGCTGAAAATGGATATTAAATTTGGTTTGATATTAAGTGAGAATCTAAAAATTTTCCCAAAAAATGATATAATAAAATGAAATAATTATGGCAAATAGAATATGAATTGAGCAAATTTTTTTAAAGTGCCAATACAAAAAATAACGCAATTTCACTGATTTTTTATTGTAATAAAGTATCTAAGTAGGTACATATTTAGCTTTGCAAAGCTTTCTGCTTTAGGTACAATCATACAACCTAAATGTGGCATTTTTAATTCATATCGTTCGCAGCAACTATTGAATTTTCAGCTAAGTTCATTAACTAATTATTCTCACTAAATTTACTGACAGAAGAAGCCTGTTATTTTCATAATGAAAAATCCCAGATAAATTGTGTGATGGTAATCTCATTATTGGATTGTTTTTACAAAATATACGTTTTATTTAATTTTCGAGTAAGACCAATTGTTTCGATAAATAAAGCATTGAAAACATACTTGGAAAAAAAAGAAGATTGATTTTTAACGTCTCTTCATATAGGTATAAATAATTAATTTTACTATATAATAATGTTTGATTTATAGATCTTCTAACAAGATGTTGTAATAAACTCGAAGAAAAAAAAACGCAATGAAACATATCCACAGGAGATTCGAAAGCCATATTTTGTTAAATTTTAAAAAAAATTTCATTCAATTTTTCATTAATTTTAACTTTTGGGTTTCACGGCCACACCTGCAACAAAAAGAGAATAAGCAAAATTAATAAAAGTGTAAGAAAATTTTGATTGGTTTGGTAGGATAAGTGTGAAGGTGTTTTTTTTTTAAAGATCATGTTAAAAAATTAGGTGGGTCACCTAGGAGAAGGAAAAATAAATCGGGTAAGTAGGTACCTACCTACCAAATTTGATAATTGTGTACTTATATACTGTGTAGGTATAAATATATGTATTGTGGGTAAGAATGTTTTAATTAACAGTGTTTTATTTGTGGTGTAAGCAAGAGCAAAAAGGCAAATAATTAGACAACAACATAACGAAATTACACACAACGAATTAAAAACATTTTTATATATCTATGCTTATTTTAATATTAACTTAACTGCACTTTTATACTAACACCTAGCAGTAACATATTATTTTTTGTGACGAGAAGCTCTCATAGAAAAGCACTCCGACACATTTACTGTGTACGTGTACCCGTAACAACTACCTCAGAAAAAGAAATATATTTTTTCGGCTTTCAAATCACATCAAACTAATATAACAAAAAAATTATCACTCTTGAAGTTTTTTTCTTTGGACGTCACGAAATGAATCATACAAGTTACAAACGCAAAACACTATTATTCAGTTTTTGATGTCATCATTCTTCAAAATTTTATGTTGATAAGATTTTCTTTATTTTATTCCGCAATAAAATATTTTCATGATTGTTATTGGTTTTAATTGGTAAAACTATTTTTTTTAAATTGAAAATACCTAAATATAAATTTCTAATGTTATAATGAAGCTATTATAAAGTTTTATGTTTTTATAATTGTGATAGCGATTGTAAAACGTTTGCTAAAGAAGGAGGTAGCGCAACACGGCATAATACCCCAAAAAAATCACTGTAATAGCTGTTACGACGTTCAAGGCCATTTTCAAACTGTGGATATAATGCCACATTAAAAAAAATACTTATTTGATTTTATTTATATGTACCTTATTTCATTTGAATGTAAAGTCATTAATTAGTATTTTCAGTAAAAATCGATTTAATTGGAAATTTAGTTGTGATGGCAATACTTTCCTCTTCTTCTCGACGAACCACCGATAGCACAATTGCCATTATGCAAAAACATATACATGATTAATTGAAAGCAATATTAATATCTAAATACAATAATTTAACTGTAAACATCCATAAATAAATATTGCAAAAAAACTAAACATTTCTATTTTCGTACAATTAAGCACATTCACTTTTTCAAAGATATAAATCAGTTTTTACCAATTAACTCAATTTTATGTACAGGTGTACGTAAATTAAAAAAAACACCTTGCCAAAAATTCAACTAATATTCGAAGTTTTTATTTAGCAACATTTCTCTATAAATCTGTCCGCACTATTTTGGTATCCAAGCAATAAACCATGTTCTAGAAAAAAATGATATTTTAAAAATCCAAAACTCGTAAATTTCAGAATGTTATAATCTTGGAGCGGACTGCGTACGGAAAGCAGTTTCTGAATATGCCTCCGATTAGCATTAATAAATATAAGTTTACTATCGCTTATGAAATTAGCATAGGCTATGACAATTAGCGAAACAGTATCATATAAAGCAATGAATGGTTCTCAAACTGTACTGTAACCGTGGCACTGAAATATAATAATATATGTTTTAATTATTCAGGTTTAGAACACCGCAGACAGATCCGTTGTAATTTTTCAATCATTCTCATTAACGACGCATATAATAGAAAAAAGGCACAAAAAGAAGTTTTCAGCGGCAAGAAATTTATAAATTCATAAAAAACAAAACGTTAGTCAAAAATAAACAATTGTAAATAAATATATTAAATAAATGAAATGAAAGTACTTGGTTTTAAGTCACTTTATTGAAAAATTTTATTGTCTACTAGTTTCGGTACCTCCGTAGGTACCATCATCAGAACAGTAATAAAAATTATAATACATAATACATACAATTATAATACGTAATAATTTAAAAATTATAATACATGATAGATAATTTTTTAAACTGTCCCGATGATGGTACGGAGGTACCGAAACCGGTAGACAATAAAATTTATCAATAAAGTGACTTAAAACCAAGTATTTTCTTTTCATTTATTTAAAATGCATGTCACAATGTGTTTGCTTGTTTTCAAAAATTAATAAATATATTATTTTATAATACCATCTTTTCTCGTGAAATAAAAAAAAAGGTTGCAGGAAACGAACACAGATATCGTAGATACAAACTTTAAGATTTAACCCTTTCATCCGCTTGCGTAGTAATTATTGCATTGAGATGTGTATAAGAATATTGATTTAAATATAAACAGTGAAAGGGTTCAATACATACATACTTAAAGGGTGAAGGAAAGAGAAGAACATTACATTTTCTTTAAAATAATGAATGAAAAATCTGGAGACATACATTAGTTATGTATGCACTTAGGTACCTACACATAACTTTAAGAAAATCTTCATTTTAATAAAAAGATAATTTTTATTAAAGACAGCACATTTAAAATGGGTGTACATGGACAAAAATACATCAATCTGGCTTTGTAATTGAAATAATTTAAATAAAACTGTAGATTTAGAATAATCGAAATGATATTTATAATATTTTAGTAGTTTTGCAGAGCTGTTCCGGTGGCATATACAGAGTGAAGATTGCGCTGATGATAATCAACCCACGGTGGGAGAGGGAAACAGAGAAAAAAATTGTGAGAAACATCTAATATCATTAAAAAATACTGCTAAATTGTAATGCAGGTTTTTTTTAGCCTTGCTTTGAGAAGCTTTGGATTTGAAAATCGCGAACGCAGAGTCTATTGGACATACAACTAAGGTCCATATCTGCCTGGCACATCTCGCCGCGAGTGCAACCAACACTGTGTGGAATTAAGATGTAACATGATGCGAAAACGACCTCAACCGGCTTGTCGGAGATTTATTACTCGGCTATTTTGCATACGCTGATTTAGCGGATTCGCGGAGCGAGCGGGACGCACAACGTCGTTTGTCATATCGCGCGTGGGCGTCAGAGGGAGAGGGGACGATGAAATATTATGAGGAAGACCTTATGCAGATTCGAATAAGAAGAGTACGTACCGTAAAAGCTTAAGACCTAGGATACTTCAGTACAAAAGGCCTACGCTAAGCAAAATATAATTTTGTTCAATTCGAGTGTTAATACAGGCCGCCAAAAGTCATGTTCATTAAATTTTTCAAAATATATATAAACAATTCCCTATTGATATGCGTCATTTATGAGAAATAGGGAAAATTAATACCCACTCGATCATAAAAAATGTACAGTTTAAGTTCTAGTAATAGGTCTTAGATGTAAGTCACTAGTTATTAACCTTGGTTGTGGGCCAGTGGAAATAAATTTAAATGTAAAAAGTTATTTTTTTAAAGTTTTCATACCTAAGTGATATGGTAGAATAATTTAATTAAAATACATTAATTAAGTTGTAAAGCGCCCGTGTGGTAATTTTTCGCGAAAACGGCACTATAAAAAAATAGAAATAATCCAAACATTATTATTTTTAGTTTTAGGAGAGTATGTAAGAACGGATCTATCAGCAGTACCTACAATCAAAATTACATAGACTGTGGGTTATCCATAAATATTTTTCGTTTCTTTAAAAAAAAAAGAATCCAGCGAAAATTTTCACCGGAATTGCACTCGAACCAATCGAGAATCTTCCATAATATACATAGGTAAATGTCTACATTCTACATTCTGAAAACTGTATGTATAAATGATTTCTCATTCGTTTGCAGCGTTCTTTATGAACAAATTTGCACATAAATATTAGGAAAGAACATAAGAGACGTTGTCTACGATTGGCTGACAAGATTTGTTTGTCTTATTGCCCCCCTCACCCGGACCGCCCCGCGGCATCCCCCACCCTCTCCAACACCTCCCCGACACTATCTCATATCACCCCATCCGCTCACTCGCAGAATCTTCTTAGGCTTAAGTTTGTTACAAGGAACCTATATTTATTTACAGCTGCGAAATGATTCAAAGCGATTTGTTAAAATATTAATTTGTCATAAAAAAATAACAAAATTAGTTACCTACTCGGTACTTACTTACACTTTTTTATCCGTATTTTAATACACTCTTATATGTAATTGAACGATATATCTTTTTGATCATACTTATGACAGATGTTTTGAAATTTCAAATCTCAATAGCCCATGATGGAAATTATGTTGAGAGCTGAATATAGTTGTGTTGGCCTGGGAGTACCATAATGAAAAAGCGGTGAAAATTTCTAGAAACAAGAGCTCACTATTCAAGACTCCTTAGTGAGGTGCACAAATAGATTTTTCTCTTTGTTGTTAAGATCGCGGACAATTACCTAAATAGGTACAAAAATCGCAATTGGCAAAAGGGTATGTACCTACCTATACAATAACAAAGGTAAGATACGTGGATGGTTTTCATCACGATTAACCAGTTAATGAAGGTTTAGGTTTGATAATATAGATAGGGAGATAGGGAGGCATATGTTGTAATTATTTATCAATTAAATCGTTAAAAACAATTTGCAGAAACAGAAACTATTTTCAACCAAGGATAACGGCTTCATCAGTAAACTATGAAATCGGTTAATTATGTTGTTGATATAAGTATTTGAGCGTGGGCGCTTCATTAATTATTATTACGAAGGGACTGCCTGTCAAACGTTTACAACAAACATTTATGATAACATGAATATAAAGACAATCGCCTACATAAAACATTAAAACGTCTTAGCAAATAGAATTCAAACTGCTCAATTCTGGTGTCCGCTATCATTATTATTAGCTAATTCGAATTCCTTTCCCGTTGTCGCCATTTACGATTGAGCGAGCGTATATCTATCTACTCAGTGGTATACTTAGGTAAAGATAAACCATCTTCTTTCATGGATAAGTTTTGATCTTTGAAGAGGGCGTCAGTGTACTGTTTGCGTGTCTTCCGCAATAACACCGGAGTCCAAATCAGAATAAGTAGGTGCGGGTTTAACAGGACACTTGAATATATTTGTGCACACCATGAAATGTTTGAAAAAAGGGTTTTCGAACTAGTTTAGAACCGTCCCCGGGTAAGAACCCCGCAAATTCCCAAAGATACTGGGTGCTTAGCGAAGTTTATTAATTACACTTAAATTGAAACTGGTGATATAATTCGATAAATGATTTATATAATTTTTTTTCATTAGTCAGCTTCTTAACAAAAACATTTTTTATCCATCCAGCACAACAGCGAGGGTCTCTAAATGATTTACATAATATTATTTTGCTTAAAAATGTGTGGTTAGATATTTAATGGGTGGTGCATTCAGAATTTAATTAAATTAATTTAATTTAATTAAGTTCATTTAATTCGATTTAATTTAATTTCATTTCATTTACTTTAAGTTAATCCCATTTAATTTAATTTAATTCGATTTAATTTAATTTAATTCGATTTAATTTAATTTAATTCGATTTAATTTAATTTAATTCGATTTAATTTAATTTAATTCGACTTAATTTCATTTCATTTCGTTGAATTATTTTTTTTGTTTGTAACCTTTCAAGGGTTTATATATATTTTCAAGAGTTTTACCATTACAAATAAATCTATCTAATGGAATGTGAAATTGCAATCAGCAGTCATATATGATGTCCTTGAAAAGCCATATGTTGATAAGAATAAGGTTCCGTAATCCTTTTTTTCATTTAATCTGTGCCAGTCACGAATAAATTTCTAATTATATTATTTCTGAACACATCACTCTTTAAACTATTATTTAAAGTGCCGCTGGAAACAAATCTTAGCGTATGCCACCCCATCTCTTTACTTTGGACTCTTTCTTGAACATTTATCAGGATTTCTGCAACACCAAAGCTAAAATTTTGGACGCTCTAAGCCGGGCGTAAATTTTCCGCTACATGACAACTTTGAAAAAAAGGTATCACGTAAAAAATTACACAAAAAACACACAGAAGCGCGTTCTCGTTTCGTGTTCCCTGGATTTATCTCTGCCGGGTTTCCAGTCTTTAGTCTTTTACCTATTTTTAAACGAAATCTAGTTCACAGCTGTGATAAAATGGTGCTGAGTTTGTCTGATTGTGAGGGATTTAAAACTCTCGTTTTGTGTCCTTCAAAGCCTACAGGGAAGGTTTTTTATATCATAATCTGTCATCACATACCTATGTAAAGTCTTGAATGATATGATATACGTGCCTAGGTATACATATTTAAGGATTTTAACAGTGTGAGAATTTAACAGTGTATATTACAAAACAAATAATAAACTAGAAAAATTTTATATAAGTCTAAAAATAATTTTTAATTGTATAGATTCTCAGAAGGTCTGGAGAAAATTTCCATTGAGGCCGGTACTTAAACCTTTTTTAAATTACTGAAAAAAACTAATATAATTTAAAAATTAGGTAGACAAATCAAAATTTACACCTCAAGTGGTCGCTATGTTTGATGACTTAGTATTGGTGTCCGGGTTAATGGGTTGACGTTTATGCAGGTTTAGGTTACGTATGTATCTACCCACCACCTGCGTGGTAGGCCAGATCAGAAAATAATATGCTTATAAGACAAAAAATGGCATTCTTGATGTTGTATCCAAAGATTTTCAGGAAACCCGAGCGACCAAAATTCTTTGTGAAATTTCCTATAAATATTAATACCAAAAACCGAAATTACAAAAAAAAAATTGAAAATCATTTTCAACTAAACAGTATCAATAATGTCGACTTTGTCAAACTTAGTACCCTATCACGTTCAATGTCACGAGCCGCCACTGGCTACGTTAAAAATTTTCGTATAGCGATGTGAACTAAATAATTAAGAATATTTAATTATTTAGATAAGGGATAAAATAATATCATTGATCAATCTTCGTGGTACAAACATGGGTCTATATCAAAATAACAATAACAAAATAACAAGATAATAACAACTAGGGTCTATATCAAATAACATCATTTATCAATCTTCGTGATATAAACATGAGTCTATATCAAAATAACAACTATTTGATGGGTCTATATCAAATAACGTCATTGATCAATCTTCGTGATATAAACATGGGTCTATGGATTCCTGATTCACAATGCATTTATAAATATTACTATAAAATCCACCTCCTGGGAAGTTTTCTTTCGGCATCTTTACATCTTCACCAACTGAATACATTATTGTTAATTAATACCGATATTCATTTTGATTTATGAGACGATTTGCGTCTTAATTATTTCATTTGATTGTAAGCGCCTAACGAGAATCTTGTATTTCAACACGGTGACCCAAATTATTATCAATTATTTATATTTTATCAACAACCTGTGCCGTGAGACCATACATGTAGGTATATTTAGCTTTTATTTTTAAAAATGGTGTAGATATTAGAATATCGAATAATCAATTTACTTATTAATTATTATGGATGTTCATTCATCAACACCAATACGCAAAACTTTAACATTGGGATAAAAACAGCCGATTTTTTAGAATTAGATAAGATAGATACATAAATAAATATCTACCTGCCTATTAACCAGTTAAGTATAGTATATATTTATGAGTAAAACATTTCACTGCACTCTGCATCCACGGAAAAACATGCAAACATATTATCATGATGATCAACAAATGTTTTTTAATGATTTTTCAGCCATAGAACCTACCTAAACTTTTACATTCAATGTTTGTGTCTCACAGATCCTCTATATGGAATACCTACATTGAATAAATGTTTTATTAACTTTGAAATGAACTGAACTAGGTAAGTAATAAGAAAGTAAGTAATAAGCCGTTTTTGTGCAAAATCGCCCTTGAGGTGATTTTGCACAAAAACGGCGCTATACAAATCATCCAAATATTATTATTAACTCGTGTAACAGTTTATATTTCGTTAAAAAAAATGCTGGCATGACAGTAGGTGTGAAATGAACTCTATTTTCGTTCAATGAATAAATTTAATGTTTCAATGAGTTATTCTGAAGGTACTGAATCGCAAGTAAAACTTTGTTGATTTATTAGACAATTTCTCCTGGTCGCTCACGACTCCTCCCACGATCATCCGCGGCATTATTTTAAAATTAGTTTAAATAGTAAATCCACACCGTTGATGAATGACGGGGTTAGAAGGATTTATTCCGTGGATATATGCGGGGATAAGACGCGCCCGGGGGGGATGCTGAGATTGCGCATAATACTTCAATAAATCCTCAGCGAGCACAGAAGGGAATTTTCGCCGCAAAAAGTATTTTACGGGATACACACCTGCTGGAGGAAAATTAACATTACGTAAATTGAAAATGTATACTGCCTCGCCTCGGGGGCTAAGTGGCTAGAAGGCTTTGTATCTGTTACGATGGGTTGGGGGGGATTTACACGACAATTCTTGTAGGCATCTTGCTTTTTTCTACAACAGAAATATCAGTAGCGATCCCTTAATATTTTGCCACGTGGTCAGGCTGTCTAGAGACCTTTGGCATGTGATTGCAATAAGGCTTTTTTCAACGATTATTTATTGGTCACTATGAAGTAGGTATTGCTGTTTTGTTTATCAGATCCAAGTTAGAAGGCGCCATAAAAATGGTCACTGGTTGTATATTGAAGCTTGGTTATTCGAAAATTGAAGAAAGAAAGCGAGGAACGTTTGGAAACTAAGTTGCCATGTTAACAAAAATAGAAATCCTAAAAAAACTATCAGGAATATCTTGTCTGAACGCAACGAGTGTACACCTTTTAATAAGATACAAATCATAAACACTTACATACCTATGTTAGAAATAAATTATTCGTTACCAAGTACAAATCATTACATATTTTTAGTTTATTCACATCCAACACGGTGCATGGCTAACCGCATGCAAGATATAAGTGAATTCAAGCAAAAGTAACCAGTTTTATTTATTATCTGTTGTAAAAATATTGGTTATTAAAAGTCTTAGTTATAGGCTGTTGGTTGTATATATTAAAGCAAATGATTTTTATAGTTGTAGGTACAGAAGATGTATTTGATAAATTGTTTTAGTTTTTTGGGCCATTAAAATAATTGCGCAACGTAAATTTTGAAAAATTCTTCGAAATTAATGCATTTTTTATTACTAATTAGGGAAAATATGTACATTTAACAGATGAAATGCTCTATGATTTCAATTTAATTAAGACTGATAAAGAAACAATAAGATCCTATTCCCGTATCTGACAATCGGGTGATATACGGAGCGGGTGTACATCCTTCTTCCGTATCCCGGGAAATAAAATTAAACGATATAGTCCGCCTCGGCAGGATAACGAATGGTTATCCGCAGACCGCGATCCGAAGGAAGCTAGAAATAATGAAAGCCTCGCTGAAAGTAAATTGAAAGCCTTTGCAATAACCTCGGCGTCATTTAAGAAAGTGTTTAATTTAAATTAAAGCCCGAATTCATTGTTGATATTTAAATAGCAGACGAATTTACCACACTCCTTCGGAAATAAATGAAAAATCTTATAAATCACCGTATCTATCTACAAATCTGCCAAATTTAGGGAAAACTGCTCATTCAGGGTAAGAACGATAAATAAAATGCGACTAGTACGATTTTATCAAATAAAATGAGATGCGGAGTTTTCTTTTATAAAACTCAAATGTTAGATTTCTAAAAGAATTTTGTTTCCAAACCAACAAAATAGATCTGGATGTTGGTCTGGTCTTTGCACCAGTAAATACTCTCAAATTTGGAACTCTGCCGTTATGAAATTTAACTTTTTTTTGTCATCTTATTAGGGAGTTTATAAAAAAAGGCAAATGTTTTGAATTATCAGACGGGTATCCTGACCTAGCGAAAGGCACAACTAATGTATCTATAACATATACCTGCTAATAATGAAGTGCTTATGAACAACGTTTTTCCATAGTAATCTAAACATTTTATAGTCTGGCGTACGTCTTTTTCAGCTATTTTAAGCAGTGAAAGTATTTGAACTGTGACACCTGTCTTTTGAAATTTAAATGTCGAAAAAGAAAAGGGCTCGCAGCAGCCAATGGCTGAAGAGTAGCTCATCAATCAGCCAATGAGGGACATCACTCAGGCCGCGGCATCTAATTGTGGAATCTAAAATCCAAGCAGGCGAGGATCTCAAAGAAATTTGTGATGAAGGGAGAAGTGAAAAAATTAATGAAACCGATTTCGAAAGGGAATTATAGTATACTTTCGGAAAATAATCCACGAAACTCAACCAAAACACCTAACTAAATAGTACTAGCTTAAAGGAAAGAAAAAATGACATTCTGCCAGCTTTTTCAATGTGCCTATGTTTGTTTTTAAATTTTCTTTTCCACGGGTTCAAAAATGTCGAACAAGCTGCCTGGCATCTTGTTTTTATTTTAGTCAGTGAATTAAGAGTCTTCGATGCTCCATAACCAATGATGGAACTGACCTTGCAAACTTAAAAACGATGACCTAAAAAATGAAAACAAAAAAGCGGTGCAATTTTTATGACCAGAGATTTTAGGTACACATTAAAACAGATTTCTCTACCAAACTTAACCGTTATATTAAGTGATAGGTTATATGTTATACATTTACATAAAATAAGTTGTAAAGCGCCCTTGGGGTGATTTTCTGACAAAAACAGCGTTATTGAAACGATCCAAACATTATTATTACTTTTGTTAGATCCTTGCACATGAGAAGGGAGGTACATACATAAAATACGATATACACAATTTATTTAAGTACGTGGGATATTACTAAGTTTTTTATGGAATGTTGCAAAGGAATTCCTTCCAACTGTTAACAGTTAAGTCGGAGACATATCCATACGAGTATTTGTACAAATCTCTGCAAGCACGAAACATCTATTAAACCTCCCCTTTGAAATGTGTTCCTTGAATTAGTTTTAAATTTAGCCAGACGGCGTCGCATTCCTAAGGCAAATGTACTCCCCACTCAACTGTTGAGTAATATCAGACGTAATTAATGTTCCTTCCTACTTGCCAAAGTAAATACATTCACTATTGAAGAAAATACATTTGCTTTTGAAGATAATAATGTTTCCGAAAATATTTACTTTCGTGGAACCTGAGCTTTAGCAAAATAACATTACAATCTACTTTCCGATTTTTTATGCGATTTTTTTATTATTTTAACTTAAAACTATACAAGGCCTACAAACGTCAAAATATATATAATTGTATAGTATAATAATTATTATATTATATTATACAATTGGATTAGAGAACATAGAAAAAATTGGATCTTATATTAAGTACCAAATAAAAAAACATTGACGATTGTAGGCACCTACCTTGTAGATACAGTTTAAAATTAAAATAATAAAAAAAGTCGCATTAAAAAATCTATTAAAAATTAATATATATAGTTTTGAGACCGCTCAACAGTCCCAACTGCTTCACTGAGCCAGTGAGACTATGGTATCCCAAATTAAAGTGTTGTGAGGCTGAATGCAGCGAAGAGAAAGGTTAGGAAGTACCTGGCTATTTAGATCTGATCACCAAACACGGTGAAATCCATTTCAAGCAATTAAGTGTTAAAACTTTTTATATAGGTACATATTTAATTAAATATTTTAGTACCTACCTACCTGTAATTTACATGTTATATTTTTATTTCAAGACAACATTTATGTATTGCATACATGGCACTATTATGATATGTTATAAAAATTAATGTAATTTTACTAACATCATCAATAATTAACCTGTCGGTAGCTGAGTTGACATCGCGTTTAGGTCCCACCCAGGCGTGGTGCGATCAATTCCTCGGCTGGATAAGTCCTCCATCACAAAACAAGCATCATTTTCCCCTTACTGTGGTGGTAGTAGGATAATTTCAAATATTGTTAGGTTATTCGTAAAAAAAAACTCATCATCAAGATTAAATCAATTTTTTGTTGTCTTTTTCGCTGACATGTGATCAAAAATTTCATAATACTAACCTACAGAGATTATACGTTTCAGGTATTTTCAAAAACATGTTCGCATGTGTGTTGTAAATTTTAAAAATTCTCCCAGTTATTATCACCGAAAAATTTCGGAGAAAAACAAATCCCTTAGTGATTAAAATTAAATTGAGCCGGACAGTCGCTGTGGACCCCATAATCGATCCACACCATTGGTGTATCATACACACTCATAAATTCGATTTAAATCAACTTTTTAAAATAATGCTCTCCCTTTCTACAGGTTTACACCTTACAAATAAATCTTTATTTACATACGACTGGATGGGCGAGGTAATAAATAAATAAATGATTTAAATCCGCCGAGAATTATCTCGTGTTCGCATCGAGTTATGGTGAAGACTCAATTTCTGAACATGGAACTGGTAACTCTGGGACTGTTGACTGGATATCCTATTATCAACAAAAAAATGTATAAACAAACACCTGAAGTTGGTACAAATACTTAAGCCTGTAATAATGTTTTTTTCTTATGATTTATTATATAGCTCACCTGTTTAGGTTTATTTCTGAAAGGAATTTGAATGAAATATGCCTACCTAAATAAATAAAAGAAAAATCTGATAAAACTTTTTCGGTTCAAATTCTTTTATTTTGTTTTACCTGAGGAATCCTCGTAGCTGAACTATGATTAATCGCACCCAACACGAAAAAGACATTCAGGTAATACGAAGCAATCCATTAAATCCGATGCGAAAAAAACACGCGTGCAACTGTCGAATAAATCAGTCAGATCCTTCGTTGTATTAACTATAGGAAAAAAATAAGGCGAAAGAAAAGTAAAAATATGGTGTTTATCCACTTGCACGAACGAAAAATTCGTCCAGTGGAAAAAGCCGAACAAATTGGTGTCTATTGTTAAGGCAAATTCAATCTGCTGCGAACCCGGGAACCCGGGAACCCAGGCAGCCGGGCACTGTTGTCTTCGGCGTTCTCTCGGGATGACGTATCCCGGGATATTTATTGCTTATTATCTCAAGACACGAGATTAGAAGGCGGGAGCTGGGATCCTTGGGGAGCAACGGAAACAGGGTAGTAGGAAACGCAATGCTGTGAGATGTTTGCTGCTAAAATATTTGGAATTACAACTAAAATCCATGTTAATTATTTTAATGAAACATTCATGATAATGATAATTGACTAATTTGTATGATTTTTAATGACGCCTCCAGGGAGCTATACATTGTCTTCCTAGGATCTATATGATTATTTACAAACACATACATAAAACATAGTTACCTGGCAGTTCAGATAAACACAGTTTTATTAGAAAGTTAAATAACGGATATTTTTTAATTCATTTTTATGATAACTCCGTACGGCCTGTGATACTATATTTATATTGAAATTATGATAAATATTAAAATCACTGCACATTGTATGACTTTAAGGTTTAAATTTTATCCACCTTAACTGTTTATATTACATTAATTTATTAGAAAAATAGTGGTAAAGGCAGTTTTGATATTTATTTACTTGATAATTGAGGAAACTCTCAAACAAAAAAAAGCATAAAAAATAATCATCTTGCGAGTTAAACACAAAAAGGGTAAGGGTTCTGGTTTAGATTTAGAATCACAAAGTTGTAGGTAGGTACATCAAATTAAAATATATATTTTTTAAACTAATATTCAGTAATTAAATTTAAATAATAAATATTATTTAACAAGAAACATTAATATGTATTAATTTTAGTAATCTGTGAACTCCATCTAGCTGCTACTTTGTTTTGGATCGATTCCAATAAATAAAGCTTATAGCCTCAAACGAATATACCTAGATCCCACAGCAATACAATTAACAACAACAAAATATTGTTGTCATTTGACCATGGTGGATCTAACGGTTGGCTTTGATAGCGCAGTGGGTTAGAGCAATTAGGAACTTCATATCTTTTGTGACTTCCTAACATATATAACCATGTGCATTTATATTTTTAAAAATTATTCAAAGATCAAAAAACAAACTAAATATATTCCTAGATTAGGTAGACTCCCACAGGTCTTGCAGTTTATTAGTAGCCTCGACAGAAACATGTTGTGTCTTGTGTCGGGGTGGTTGTTGCTAATCAGAAACTTTTCCCCCGTCTCCCCCTTGTAGTTATTTTAGTTTTTCGATTCCTTTTCGCTCTGCGCTGACATACGAGGGACAATCTAAAAGACAATATAAGTTTGTTCCGCGAAGTTGTGACTTGGTACATGGCGAACATACCAACTGTGTCGTATTCGAACGCCGTGGTTGTCAAACTATTTGATTGATCATAAATTAATATTACTAAAACAATAAATAATTGGTGTTCGGACTCCCGGGTAACTCAGAAACATTGATAAGTAGGTATCTACACCTTATAAGTAGGGTTACAACAGAATTTTGTGGTAGGTAGGTAGGTACCTATCCACGTTCTTGAAACAAATTTCCATTTCGTAGCCATTTAATATTGCCTTTAAAAGAAATCAAATGATCAAAGATAATTTTTTTAAATATTGAAAATATCCTCTACCGGATGAGCAAACTCGTTGAGTATTACTAATATCTGGGTTTACCGAGTCACAATAATTTTACTGCTAAGCTTATTTAAATTTACATTCCGCTACAAAGTTAATAAGTTAATAATAATTATTATTTGTGGTCAATTTAGTAAGGTAAATATTTTTTTCAATTTAGGTTTTACAGGTTAACATAAAATAAAAAATGATTTTCTTACAGTAAAAAGCTTATATTTTCAATACTGCGCGATTATTTTACAACACTTGCCAGTGGCATAGGCACAATTGTACCATCATATATTTTATATGTTGGAATTATTATGTATACCGAGACAAGAAGTGGAAACAACATGACTAGGAAAAATTGGTGTGGTTTGCATGCAACCTACATACCTATTTGCGGTAAAAATTCAATATCATTGATAACATGTTTTGAGTAGAAACTTGTGAAAAAAAAATCTTCGATCTTCCTTATAAAATTTTTGAAGGCACAATTTTAGATACCTTTGCCTATTATTACTTACCTATTAATGGTGCAAAAACAACTCAACCCTCTATCAAAGGAATGGATGAAGATTTTATTTTAATGTGGCTTGTATTATAATTATAAAATTACCGATGTCAAGAAATTTCAGATCACTACATCTTCTACAAAAAAATAACATAAAGTACATAAGTTTTATAAAATGTGCAAACAATGCATTTAGAACTGTACATGGCTGTTTTAGCTAGGTGTGAATATTATATTACCTATATCTAGTTTTAAGAAGTTTGAGAATCGCAATGTAGAGATAAGTGTTATAAATAATAAGATATACGCAGTTCCCGGCTGCAGAGGAGACAACACAACAAGAATAATATAAAATGTTTTTCATTTTCTTTATTTCACCCCCGATACTCGTAAAACCATTACCCATGACCAAACTTTCCTCTGGTGCCCGCTTAGAATGGTGGCGTGCACCGCGGCGCCCTGAACCGCGCGCTCAGTGTGTGGAGGAGAGTCACATGCTGAGCGGGGCGGTGTGTATTAGGCCCGTCACCTTACAACTCCATACACAAGATGGAGGGATGTAAGCTTTATGTGTCTAGATATATCTGCATACATATTGCGTAACTTAATACATTATTTTATCTTATTTTATTCCTTGATTGGATTCTTGCCGCAATTCCGTTTTAGCTATTAAAGTAGGTACCTATTGTATTGTTGTATTTTTTTTTTCAGAATTATTAAAGGGAAAAAGTGGTAGGTACTGAGATTCGGAAAAAAATTTGAACGCGTATTTTCTAAAAGTTTGTTATTTACCTACTTCAATTCAAACAATTTTTTTCTGTGCACAGTTGTTAAAATTTTTGATAAATTTGTTAATTTATGGAAAAAATTATTAAACCCTTGACATATGTGATAATACAAATTGATACCCGTATTTTGAAGATTATAAAATCGATATGTAATAACTAGGTTTAAGCGTTTTTTTAAATCATGTTTCCCAAAAAAGACGCCATTAAATTTAGTATTTTTTATTTTTTTATATTTACATTTCCTACCTACAATAATTGTATTTGCCAAACAAAACTATTATATTAATATAAAATTGAGGCATGTATCTAAACCAAAGATATTAGAAGAACGAGATGTGCTATGAGCAGTTCATACTGTGTGGAATTGTTTTGCCCAGTGTCGCCGGTTTTGTTCACCAATACTACTGCACTCCTTCGCTTACGCTAAGGTATCCGCACTAATACATAGAACAGATTTCTGTGCGTACACGTCCCGATACCGTTCAAAGTACCCTAATTAGGTAGTACTCCGCCTACGGTCCGGCGGCCATCATAGCATATCTCGTTCTTCTAATATCTTTGATCTAAACGTAAGTTGTGGTTTCCATTGGTAGCATATATGTAGTAGGTAGATACGTTCCTACCAATGCCAGCCCTGAGGCAAACGGAGCCTGGCGCTTGTAAAAACCTCAAAGGCGCTGTATTTGGTGTTAGGTATTATCAGCGCTTTTGGTATTTGGCTCCCTGGCGCCTTGTTAAGTCGGCGCTTGGAGCGGACTGCTCCAACTGCGCCTGCACAGGGCCTGCCTTTGCCTGTGCTAACCCATTATTGTAATTATTGAAATTAAACAAGTAAGTAGGTACCCCACCAATCTACCTTCAAAAGTGTGAGAAAAGTACAAGCAATGGCAAAAATGGGTACCTAGATATCGGATTAACGTATAACGCAATATAAAAATTACAAGTTAGCGCAGTTGTACAACAATGGCAAAGAACGCCGCCATATTTTAAACAAGACGCTAACAAGTCACATGTGGCGCTCTGCGATTAGTTTTATTTTTGGCACATTTGTTTCATCCGGTTTATTTGGCGAGTCGAGATAGCGTCCCCGCGAGCCGTGACGCCCGCCGCCCCGCGCGCCTAACATTACACACGCGTTTTTAATTATGTGGCCGAATTTGCATTTTAATAGGTAAGAAGAAAGGTGGGTAGCGGGGGATGCCCCACCCAAGTTGGCGCTAGCGAACTCGGCTCGGGGAGGAACGAGGAGAACAAATAAATATTTTTTTCTCTCATTAAACAGACGATGTTGGTGCGGGCGCTGGCAGAGAAAAATAATTGCTTTTTATTTGTGTGTTTATTCAAATTAAACATAATTCAAGTGTTTGCCTGAGCCCGACGTTATTTATTTTGTTTTTAAATATTTTAAAAAAATGTTTGCGAACGAACCTTGGCTCGACAATTTTCGGTCTGTCAACAATAGATTTTAATTTGGAAAAATTACAACACAGCTTTGGGATTATGTTGAGTAACTATGTCAATAGAGAAACACGAAAAATATGGGAACGCTTGTATTTACTTTAATTAATTTTGAAATACTGAAAGGTTTAAAAAACGAAATAGAAGTGAAAACATGAAATTTAAGCTGTTGTCAAGGACACCCGGAAATATACAGAAGTTATTTAAATATTAAGATAAACTAGGCAACTACCTACTTAAAAATTACTACATTTTTTTTAAATAACCTTTACTTTACTATCCATAACAAATATAATCCATTTTGCATAGTAATAAAATAAATTTAATAATTTATGTTGGGCCAATAATTTTAAAAAAAATTGGTTGTCAATACCTACTTTTTTCCAACGAACAGAATAAAATGTTGACATTCTGATTTTATAGAAAAAATAAAAATGAAAATTTTATAGAAAAAAAATATAAAAAATATAATAATAAACATTTATTTTAAACCGGCAAAAATAATTTTTTTTTTGTATTAAAGTAAAATATATGAAATGTACATTTTTCATTATCTATCCACGCCATTGCAAATAACCCAATTTCACCAAACTCAAATATCTAGTAGTTACCTAACTACCAAGGAACTCCTAACCTACCAGAGTATAGATTAGAAATCAAAATGGATTAAATATTACAACGTGAAAACTCTTTCTTCGCGGTTAGAAAGGTGAAAGTTTATTAGTTATCGCGTGTGTGATATTTAATTTAGAAAATTACCCTTCCGCAATAATAATGGTGTCGCAAATTTGTCACCACTTCAGCTATCACGCCAGCGGCTTCCGTTGTCCAATTAACGTTGTTCCTATCAAATTTTAACGAGCCCCATCCACCCCCTAGGTATCCCCTTTCTACCCCTTCTCAGTTATACCACGTCCCCCTCCCCCCACCCCCGGCCCAGTGTAATATTGCTCGGTGTAGACTTTCGCGCCATATTCGTTCGCTAATTACTTTATTATTTCGCGTCGGAGATCCCTCCAATAAAATATGAATAAGCAGCCCCGGCCAAAAATGCGTGAGCGATGACTGCCTTAATTCACTGCCTTCTTCGGGGAGCTATAAACCAAGGAAGACAATGACAAAAATTACAATGAAATTCACTTTTAAATTTACCACATGTTATTTTTTGATTTGGGTAACTTGATACTAACTGGCATACCTTACTAAGTAACTACCAGTGGTATTGTATTATTCTACATTCAAATTAAACTTTTCTATCAATTTAATTAATATAACGTCTGTACACTTATTACAAGATGAATCTTCGATATTTTATTGATTACAATTGCATTGAAACTCAGGATGTATAAGTAAGGCTATGGAAGATAAATGAAAAGGTTATCTTTAAAATTAAAATAGACAGGTACCTACCTAATACCTATACCTCCAACTTAAATGGGTGCCTAACTGTATAGCAAACTCTATTTCTAAAACGGCATTCGGGGTTCGGTAAAAAACTTTTGTAGTATAATATTCCTAGGCTTCTTTGGACGGTGTATCATGTTTCATAAAAAACAAAAAAAAAAGAATAGCAAATGGAGGTATTATGCTTTACTTTTAAAGAAGCCATAAATCACAAAATTATAAAGAAAGTAACGCACCCTGCTATGAAGAGAGAAGTTATTTTTTTATATGAAAAGGTTAGTTAGTTTTTTTAACAATGAGGATGGTCAAAAGAAGCTTTCAGAAGAATATTTCTTTTATGTCACGTTTTAAAGACGGTTACTTTTTGGTTTTCTTATTAATAAGGTGAATCTAGGCTTTTTAAGGCATTCTTAATCTATTGTGAGTTCAGACCTTTATTCCATAAAATAATGCTGTAGAAAAGCAGGGATTTTTTTGGTCATGTACGCATAACACGTGTAATTGAAAAAAAACTTTAACACATAACAGGTTATAAACTTATAGGTATAAGTTACGAAAACATTTAAGGCGATGCACTACGTAGTAATGCAAAATAATGTGTTTTTGGTTTGAAAATTTGGTCGCCGAGAAATGTTTTAGATGCTTTAATTAAATACTGCGAGTAGAATCGAAGTAGGTACATCTTGACCTTTGAAATAATCGAGTATTTTTTATTTTTGTTAAACTTACCTGAGTATTTTTTAAGTCTTTTTCTAAGCCCAGAGTAAAATAATGTATAAGGCCTATGAAAACTGCTATAAAGTTCAAAATCTCCTACTTACGAACCCATAATCGCTTATGATTTTATTGTATAATGTGGCAAATTAAGTTATTTATAAAATGATCGGAAATAATTAAATATTTGTGACTGAAGATCCACAAAATAAAATAAAAGGCACTTTTTGGTCATGTTTTTTTCTTGCATAAATCAAAACAGGCGGATGGTGTTAAACGGGAATTTAAACCTTATCCCCATCTACGTAAGGGGTGTTATTGATAGCGGCTCGATTTAAAATACTACACGACGTAGTGCATCGCCTTAATATAAGTTTTTAAAGGGGTTTTGTAATAAAAAAATTAAGAAGTAAAGATAGAAGATTCTAATGAAGGGACGCTGAATATAGTGCCAACCTACATCTGAACAGTGAGTTGATAGGAATTGCAACAAAAAGGTGAGCATTTTTTGTAATCAATAGATAAACATTTAATTTTTTTGTTTAATTTTACAGTAAAATTTTTTAAACTTTTAACGTACCTACCCATCTAATTAGTTATTTTATGAATACACAGTACTGGGTATATCTTCCTACATATTTCACGTCTCACTTACTGAAATTTAAAAAAAAGTGTGGTTAGGTTATATTAAAATAATGCCCAGGTACCTATTTTTTTGGTCTTTTTTTGGAAATAACAAAGAAAAAATTATATTACCTATGAAGGTTAAGTTGTCACAGTTAGTGCCTACACCGAAGAGATCTTATATGTATTTACCTACCTAGATATAATCATTGTTTCGTAAAATGTTGGTTAGGTTATTATTTTTGTTTATTAACTCAATATTTATTTTATGATAATTTTGTATGCATTTTTCTATAAAAACAAAAACACGACCTATTCCTAAATAGACTACTTACTGTATGAAACCTAAGTAGGTTCTTAAATTTTGTTTGTTAAGAGATTTATTTTTGTGGGTTAATTAGATTGCGTTTGGGGTGAAATAATACAAGAAAAATTATGATGTTATTTTTTTCATATAAATGGTAATCATTCGAATTAAAATCTTATAATTCCATTAAAGTGATAACGCCAAGAAAAGTCTCACCCCATTCGATACGTGCCAAAAAGAGATAAAGCACTTTTATTGATCACATGGGGTGGGAGCCCCCCACCCCCGGCGACCAATGGGAAGGAGGGGGGAGGTAGGGCTGACTGGTTAGGGGGGCGAAGCAGGGGCAGGGGAGACACCCCCATTTGGCCGCCATAACTCACCGCTCATACAGAACAGGGGTTGGAGGGGGTAGGCAGGGGTACGGATTTAAAATTCAGCCCCGCTTTAAAAGTTGGAAGTTTCCATTTTGATTTAGGTGAAAAAATACGGCCCGCGCTGAATAGTGATGAGTTTTGGTCGTGGCGGGGTACTCCGGTCTGGAGGAGGCTTAGGGAACATTTCTGGAAAGATGCGTGGAAATTCGTCAAGATGTAAAATTCAATATTGGATAGAATTGAGTTCACTTAAAACAAATATATTTTTACATTTGTTGCAATTTTTTGCAACATCATCAAAAGAATCATTATGTTTGGAAAAAATTACATTCAAGCAGATGTCTGCACACTATTCTGCCGTAGTAAGAACGCAGTGACTTCCCTGAGACTTTCAAGGAAGTCAATGTGTTTTTACTAAACCACAGCAGTATATCATACACATACCTGGAATAAAAGTCAACGTTTGATGTGTTTAGGTGGTTTTAAATTCATTAACCTTGTTTCTATAAAATTATTTTTAACAATTTTACAGCTTGTTTCTCAAAACACTTTTCTTGTGATGTTCGAATTAGACTTTTATAATAAGGTACTTAGTATTCCTACTTACCTACCTATAAACATTATCTTTTTATTGAATTCATATGTTTGTTAAAACTCACTAATATCGTAGATAAAAATATTTAATTAAGGAAAAGGAACTTGGCGTTTAGTCAAACGGACTATAAGTAGGTAGGTACCTACTTATAGTCCGTTTGTGAAGTGTATCGAAAAAAATCTTTTCTGTGTTAAAAGAAGATATTAAGTAAAAGGTTGGTAACAGAATGGGTAAAGTAGGTAATTATTGAAAATATTTTTAAATATTGAAGGTAGTTTACGAATTGATGATATAAGAATAGATTTCTTCCTATACCGAGTGCTTACTTGAAAATAATTTTCACCAGAAAATACAAAACTAACGAAGGTGAAGTTTGCTTGAATTCCTGCTTTAACATCTTATCTTGGCGCCGCAAATCCAAGCGAAACCCCTCAAGATTAATGTTTCATAATATTCATTCTTAAATAATATTCAGGACTTTACTTTATGTCTGTCAAAACAACATTAGCCTTATAAATTATACACACTCACAAATTAATCAAAAATGCGACATTAAAAAACCTAAATATTCTAAATTTAAATACAGTTGTTGATTTTATAGCCGTGCCGCGGCACATATTTTTTTTATTCCAAAATGCTCAACCCAAATGTGCATCTCATAAATAACGCCATGCTTCTTATAGCTGTCTCCCTCTACCCTATATATTTGTCTATCTCTGGCGAGTTATCTCTCTCGCTCTCCCGCGAATGACGAAGTGAGAGAAGCGGAGCTAGGAACACAATTTGTTCCCAACGCTCCAACATCCACAACTATCATGTTCATTCGGCGATGTCCTTTTTTGTGTAATTTTATATTATTTCTGTGGAAAAAATGTTCACTTGCCAACATTGAGTGCGCTCATTTATGCCGTACTTTATCTTGTCTGGAGAGAATGCCAATTTAATTTTATACGGGCCTACCTATTTTAAGTTATTTAGTATTATTGCCAACTCAAATAGAGACAAGTATACCAACTTTACAAAAAAAACATGTCTAAGCTCAGACAAAAATGAATTTAGAAAATACTGTTTTTACGGAAACATTTTTTTTAAATTTCAGCAAGGTTAAATATGAAGTGTATTTTACATATTATATTATAGTAGGTACCTATATATATCTACATAATTACCTACATAGATAATAAGTTGACTCCTATAAGAAATTACAAAAGAACAAACTCGTAGTACCTACCTACCGTCAATGGCCTATATAATATTTGGTACCCATGTACCTACATTAAATAATTTTCTAAAAATTCGTTAATCCCACGATGTGCTCTAAAGACTTGTGCCTATTTGAAATCTCAAAATATATTTTGTTAAATAAATTAGTACAACGACGTGCCCATCTAGGTAAAAATTAAATGTATTATACAATTTGGGAGGCGGGTATTAATACCGCCGCTCCGTGAACCATTTCTTGGATAACCTCTTCCATAAGTAACCCCAAGTGGTTAGCTAGGTACATTTGGTGACTTAGCAGGGATGCCCGGATTCATGGGGTGAGGATTGTCTAGGTCTTGGCGGCGGATGCGTGTGCCCACTTACCGTGTGGCGTGCCAGATTTGGAGAGACCGGTTAAGGGAGATCTTTTTACCTCTTCAGCAGGACTCTCTCGAGCCATCGCTTTGCATCGCTTTGCATCGCTTTGCACCGCAGTGGGATCAATTCAAATGCCGACACTGCTGGACACACTGACCCACAGATTTCTAGCCACACATCATACCCTTTTACTTCCCCCTTTCCTTTGCTTAAAAAAACCCTCTACACAGCATCCCTAAAGATGATATATGCCACCTGTGTATAGCTAAAGTAAAAAAACACAATAAAAATAAAGCTTTGTGAATCTCTCATTTCACTAAAATGTTTGGTTAGAAATGAATGGATATTTCTACAAATTTATTAAAAGCTCCTCAATTTGAAAGTACCTACTTACTAATAAACGTGTTTTAAATTTTACACAATAATTATAATATTTGGATGATTTGTAGGTATATCGCCATTTTTGTGCAAAATCACCTCAAGGGCGCTGTACAAATTTATAATACACTTCTACAATGATCTATGTTATTACTAACTACATATGGAAATAATATGCAGTACAATACTTACCTGGTAGGTCACTTGAGATCAACACTTAATTAACATTAAATAATTGATAAACAACCATTTACCATAGATCAATGGTTGTTTATCAGGTGTGTAAAATTTAAAATGCGTTTATTAGTAAAGAGATTAATATTTTCACAAATGTAAAACCTACGTAGGTACCTAAGAATATTTTTTTCTAAATATTTTTGTGCAATCAGGAGTAGGTAGGTAGACAGATTGTTAGGTAGGAACCTAGGTACTACGTACAAAAATATATTTTGATTTATCTCCTAATTAGCCTTGTTGTCATGCGTTTCAAGTCTTACCTAACTTGGTTTTAAAAAATATCCACATTTTATTTAAGGGAGCCAGCAGAAGGTTGATAGAGCTGAACATTTTTTGTAATTCAAAGTGTCGGGAAAATGACAAATATCCTTAATTAAGACAATTAAATGGCCACTGGCCAATTCGGAGAATGCTTTCATATTACAATTATTTTTGTGGAATTTAAAAAGACCTTTCATTCCAAAAATGAAGCTATTTGGTTTATCTGCTTAATTATAGGTGGATTATGGTAAGTACATCACGTAAGTATCATTTATAGGTAGGTATAAATATATTGTTTAAAAATACCTGCCACCTATCTGAAGTGGTTTATTCCTAAAGGCACAAAAATAGTATAATTTTTAAGTACTTTTGCTACCAGATATTTTTTACATGTGGATTTTTGTCGTAAGATCCGGTTAAGCTTTACGTTATCTGGTTAAGTTATTGAATGAAGAAAAATAAAATAAAAAAGGCCGGTAAAATTTTTTAAATGATTTATTTATAATAAATTATCGTAAAATGATTAATATTAATCATAGATAATAATCGATTGCGGTAATAGGTATCTATAATTAAAAAAGTAAGATTTTTATTTTTAAAACAACTACTTCTTTAAAAAATATTATAGGTTTGGAGGTATTTTAACAAATTTTAGTCAGATATAATTATTTTTTGTGAAAAAAATATTACCTACCTACCTATAATCCTAAATATATAGGTATTTTTCATAAGTTCACTTGGTAGGAATATTGAGTTTTACACGCGATGGTTAAGTGCAAGTTGGTTTAATACTTATAGGAGGCACCTACCTACCTACTTAACAATAATATTAAATATTATACTAATAAATATAAGTATGTTACTCTATATTATATGCCCGTATAAAATATAAATAAATATGAATAATAACATATACCTATACATTTTAGCATCACGTCCATCGATCAAATGCATTGTACATATTGTATTAGTGACCGACAAACCGGAGGATACAATCCGTTAGCTACAAAATGAAAATAGTTTGACTAGTCTATAGTTAGTAAAGATTGATAATTGTAGAAATGTATTATATATTTGTACAATACTCTTGATGTGATTTTACACAAAAACGGCGCTATACAAATATTATTATTTTTAGGTACATTAGTTTTAGAAAATAATTTATAAGCAATTATTTTTAGTAGTAGGTAAGTAGGTAGGTTGGTGTCATTTTATTTAGGTATTTGATAAGTCAGTCTTGTGTTTTTTTTTCTTGCCCAGTCTACCTACATAAAGAGTAAGTAGGTACCTATAGATGCTATTGGCCAATCACCTTTGAGATATGAGATCATTGGTTAGAAAAGAAAGATGGCCGTCGGTGTAGCTGTCAAAAAATGACAAGGGTAGTTTGGTAGGTGGTGCGTATGATAAATACAAGAAGACCGAATAAATCTCCTACAAAGAATTTTATCTGCATGAGAATCGCTGAAATACTTCATTTAATGCGAAATTGTTGTGAGATATTTCACTTTATCAAACAATATCCACAGTTGTTTTAATTAATGAATCATTTTAAATAAAACAGATTTTTTTATCAAATATGTTGATAAACTTATTTAAATTTATCAAAGGTCAAGACAGGTAGGTAGTAAAAAATATAAGTTTTTAACTCATTGTTAAAAAATATTTTTTTGAAATACAAGAAAAGTTAATTATAATCTTCCATAGATCAACAAAATGTCTAGATATCTACATATTATTCATGCTTTAATAATGCTCACACTACAAAATAATTTATGCAATAAAACGTAGGTTATTACTTCCGAAAAATGTTGAATAACTCAAAAAGCAAAGATGATGAATGAAGAGTAGGTACCTACCTACCTATTTATGAGACCGAGTTTTTTGACGGTCTATTCTCTCTGTGGTTAGTTAGTTAGTTTAGCTAGGATAATAATAACTAAATCTGATATTTCATTTTATGCTATTCTTAAAAATATATCTACCTACGAAGATATTGCCTGCAATTATTATAATTTAATTACGTTAAAATCATTTTTAATAAGTCGCTGTTGGTAATAATAAAATAGTACCTAAATTATTATTCTACTAGAACTTCTGGATTCTGTGGCAGGTAGGCACTAAAACAACTTATGCCGTGTGAAATTAATTAGAGGAGGTTTGCTAGCATAAATTAATTCCGTGTCAGGTGTGGATATTCATTAAAAGTACTCGCCTAATAAATGTATGGATTCAGATGAAATTTACACAAAGCAAAATAAATATTATTTACCCGCCTTCCTACTTAATCTGCTATAATTTAATTGAAAAGCTGTGCACGGGAGTGTTTTATTTCTCTTTGTTTTATTAAAGTAGGTAGGTACCAATCTATATAACTGATTAAAAAATGTTAAAGGCAAGTAGGAAAGTACGTATGTATCAAGTACCTACTAGTTTATCTATTTAATACCTAATATATCTCTGAAAATGATCAAATAATGAATAAGTTAAAAATATCTACAATCAATGCTATTTATGAAATTGAAAGGTGCCAGAATAAAAAGTGGAATAAATGTAATATATTTATTTATATAGGTAGGTACATAGGTACCTATCTATTATATTTTTATCTAAATGCAAACTTCTACGTCAACAAACTTGAGGCGATTTCACAAAAATGGTGCTAGGTATTAAATCGAAATATATTCCCTTAAAAATCATTAATAGGCAAAGAAATATATATTGCTTTTAGGTATGGCACACGCATTGTCTTTAAATGTGCATCAATATAAATATAACCATAGAATTTAACTAGCATGTTATTTGAAGTACCATAATTCTAATAACAAACGGCCATTCAAATAACAAATTGACGTTAAAATCATGAAACAATCACACGGCAAGCGCCGCGCATTAAAAATGAGGAAAACATTAAATCAACGCCATATAACCGCAATAAAAACTGAAATTGACACCGTGTTCAACATGATTCGGGAACTGATTTCGGCCGGCGGCTCATCGAATCATTTCAGTACGGAATCATTTATTTTACAAGTCGGTACCATAAGTTTCTCGCGCCGTCGGAGACTCGAAGTGAGACAAAACGCTCGAAACTTGTAGCGGGGACCGTCTGGAATCGTATAAACAGTAATAAACATAAAATTAAGGGTCCCCACTTATAAAGTCATAAAACGGCCACATTAAAATGCCGTAAACTCGACCGTAAAAGTTACCATGCGATTTTACTACGGCCGGAAAGTTTATTGCTCTGTGTGTGAGAGTAATACAGTGTTGAATGTTGGTTCGAGTAGGTGGAGTAGTCAGTATCAGAATCGGTAGTAGTACGGGCAGAACGGGCCGAACGGGCTGAACGGGCCGGCCATGCTTTCGGTGTTTTGGGGAACTATGTAGGACGTAGGTACTATCTCCATTCAGTGACTTTTATGTCGATGTAATAGAACTAAGTGTTTTACGGCGTACGTTATTGCATGTTTACATCTCTATTGCGGTGGTGTTCCGTGTAAATACTAATTCTAAGTCGTTAAACAGCACGGATTTATCTAGATCAAAATCGAAATATAATAATAAAAATTAAACTGAGTTATACATTGAAGTGCTCACGTATAACTCAGTTGAATTTAGTGGATTTATACGTCAAGTTTTTTTTATTTCATGCAGTGAAGCGCAAAAATGGAGCCACACTTAACTTCGTGATCTACGTGACTGACATATATACAAACACGAAGCATACAGAGTAAAGATTGAACTGATGCTATCCAACCTCTGTTAGGGGAGGGCATGAGAAGAAGTAGGAAATTCAAATCATAGGGTATTTTAACATTTATTTAAATTGAGTGTAAGTCTTACCAATCTAAATTTTTGTCATGAAAATTAAAAAAAAACATGTCTAGGTATATTATATATTATCTAGGTAGGCAGGTACTTACAATACCTACTTGTCTTTCCGGATAGGGCAAACACGTGTATGTAATAATAACAATGGGCCGTTTTAAAAAAAACATTACTTGGAAGGCATCCGACAACATGTAACCTCTTCAATAACAACTATACTATAATTTAAATAAATAAGAACAATAACTTTAGTATAAAATGTATTATATATTTGTACAGCGCCCTTGAGGTGATTTTGTACAAAAATGGCGCTAAACAAATCATCCAAATATTATTATTGTTATACCTACGTATAGGTATATAAGTACCTAGTTATGTAAAATATTAGGAGGTTGTGAGAACAGTCACCTATTTCTATGGCTAAAACCTTTATTTGCAGTATTCCCCTAGCAGTTGGTCACCCTTAAAATTATTTCCATATTATCTGTAGGTAATCCCATCTCGTCTCCACTTCATTCAGGTTTCGATCGACATACTTTATGAATGAACCCAAATGACAGAATAGGTGTAAACTACCAGAAGGATACTCCGATGTATTTTTATTTCTAGTCATTCGAATGTGTTTTTACGACTCAATCGTGACTCAATGATGGTCAGCTGTAAAAATAATAGGTCAATAAAAGATGACAGTCATTTCACGGCATTTTAATGGCTTCCCAAGTGGTCGGGACTCGTCTTTTGATTCCGAATGGGTGTTTTGTACGTAAACATGATTAAATGCGATTTTAATGACCAAATTAAACGAGTTCTACCTCTGTAATTGATTACGGCGTAAAATGTTTTACAAATGGATGAGAAATGCCGTACTTAGAATGCCGTAAAATTATTTCATAGCCAGTTTGATATTCTCAGCTACTTGTCTGAACTTTGAATAAAATCGGCATCAATCGTTCTATCTCAGCGAATGTTGGTACATTTTCTCGTAGATAAATCTAATAAGTGAATGAATTCATCGTAAAAGCTAATATAATTCAAAGATTTGCTTACAATGACTTTTATTATGGAGGTTATGGGTTCATTTTCTTATACTTGCATTAAAAATAATATTTTTTTTTAGGTTAATGCAACTCCTAAAAACGACGGAAATACCTACTAAAACTTTTGGAAGTAATTTTCCTTGGATTTGATGTCGAAGAAAATGTACCTATTGGTATCATCCTACAAAAAAAACATCCAAGACTCTAATGAAAAGAGCATTTTTTATTTAAAAAAAATGTTAAAATTTTCTGAGCTTTTAGCCCACAATGAAAGCTTCCATTACACACTTAGATAGCAGTAAGAGTGTCTAAATGACTTGTTCGACAAAATGAACTGTTAAGCGCGCCTTCATCGTTCTGAGTGGGACATTAAGTCGTTACTCTCGCATCACGACCTATGTTAACAGTGAATCTCGCCATAATTTTATTGCCAATTTACAAACAATAAAAGGCAACCTCTTCGTCTTACCCGTTTTGTATGGACCCACTAACAACACTCATCCGAATTCACACAGGAAAATAAACACCCCACACACAAAATGAAAAACTCTAATACTTCAAAAGATCTAAATTGTTTCAAAGGGATTGTGTCTTTTGATGAGTGTTTATTTGCTGGAGACTTTTCTAGAAGAACTGTAGCCATATGGGTCTTATCTAGACTCGTAACTTTTATACCCCTATAAAGTCGAACGTAAAGACGCCTGTATGTATAATGCTACCGCTTACTACGTATAAGGGCCAATACACGCGATTTAAGTTATTTAGTCGCGAAAATGAGCAGAAAGGGTGGGTGTTAAGTAAGGAGATTATTATGACGAACTTACTGATGAATTACAATTGTGACAACTGTTCAAATGTTGATGGACAATTTGGAAACTATTTATAGGGAATAAGAACATAGAGTTATTAAGTAATCAATGTGTCAATGTATGTTTATTGACTTAAGATTGCTTGTGTTTTTGAATCAATAGTTATCCCAGGGAATTATATAGAATATAATAAAGATTTTATGCTATTTATTATAAAAAACCCAATTAAAGCATTATCCCACAAAAGGCGCGCTACAGAAAAGCTAGATAACAACATTAACTTTCCTCTCGACGTCTTGACTAAGACATTTGAAAAAATTAAACAAAAATTTACAAATCATCTATTTGACTTACAGAATACAGAATCTTAATTTATATCAAATCTTCCCTTCTAAAATATCTAGTTGAGATAAATAAAACCTTAATGAAGCTGCCTACGTAGGTATCTATATATAAATGATTCACATAATACATTTTTTCAATTGCAGTTACAATAATATATGGGACGAAAGACTTGCTCTATTGGCTTGTAAATAAATTTGTATTGAAACGTAAAAATATCGATCTTTCCTTTTGAGCTGAGCCTCATTTTCGTCTGCGCTTTCCTCGACATTTTCGTAGCAGCACGCGACACCACCGCCATCTGTGAGTGGGCCTTTAAATCTTTTTACGACCTTCCCAACAGGCTGCGAATGGTGATGCTTTCCATTATTAACCGGCGGCGAAAGACAGGGCACGCGAGCAAAGAGCTACAACGATGATTTTATTACGTTTATCGTCGCTTGATGGCGGTGTAAAACTTCAATGAAAGCACTGCTTTAACAGGGTTGAGGATAAGATGTTATTTTAAAGGTTTGAATGATAAACATAAACAGTTAAAAAGTTGGACGAAAATTTAAAAAAAATGAGATCATTCTTTAAATGTAAAGTGATAGTGATTCTGCCTACGTATAAAATCTAAAGAAGCCCTTAGGAATATATTATTAAAGTAGGCAGTGTTTGATTTTGGTTTTTAGTTGAAAAATTGTGCTGTAAAAATATAAGAAGAAATGTTGACATTAATATTTATATGATTTAAAGCCATCGTGCAAATTCTCCTAATATTAATTAAACAATAAGGACTAATCTCAGCGAAGGTAGAAAGAGTACTATTTTCACTGTTTTTTCACTAAAATTATTTTTCTTCGGTATAAAGCACTGCTTTTGCATCGCTATTAAATTGAGCAAATTTTGATTACATATTATTATGTAGATAATTATCGATATAAAGGTAATAAATTAATATTAAAAAAATCACACGATATTTATAACAAATTTATAAAAAAACGTTTTTTGGTGAGAAAATATTTTGTTAAATCGCAAAAGCGCTGTAGGAATGATCGCTCTATTAAACGTCACATAAACTTCCATCCAAATCTGTTTGGTAAAGGTTCTCGCTAAGGGTTTATTTACTGCCCATCGTATCCGATATCTCTCCCCTGCGATCGGGAATCTCGGCTAAGTCTACACTTTAAGGGTCAGGGTTAGGGAAACTGAGGGTTTCCTAAACTTTTTCCGGCAATTCCACTGATCGTTGGATTGGGAAATGTACGCTTTAGGCAGCCCTGAGAGTGCCGGAAATTCAGATGGGACCAATCGGATACTCGGAAATTTTGATCACTATTTCCGGTATGAATTTAAATAATTTATGATATTGACGAGTTCATAAAGCTATTGAACAAGCTAAGACCTTTTATTTGATTGTGTTTTCAACATTTTAATAAGTTTATTATAGCGATATTATTTATTAACTATACAGAGCAAGAAAAATGATCGAATAACTAACATAAAAATCAGAAACAATAAGGTCTAGCGTTATGAAATTTTCCTAGGTTTCTTGTCTGAAATGTATAGGTAGGTGAACACATTATTTTGAAGTTAATTATCATACTCATCACGAGCCACGAAGTTTTCAATTTTTTTTTTCCAAAATATAATTATTTGAAAAAGGTTTTTATCGTACTTATTTAACAATACACAAATAATCATAAACTTAGCAGTTTTGAAAAGAGGGCAAAACTGGTTAGTAACAATCAGCTAAATAAATAAAAAAACATATCACGCAAACCTTTAAAAAAATATAACTTTTAACACGTTTTGAAAAATTAACACTTATGTATTTGCAAAGATAAAACCCACTATATTTTTTCACTAATTCACCCAGAAAGAAATAAAATACAGACTGTCGACATCCTTACGCGATAAAATCCTAAACAGTTATAAGGTTGCATGTTGTCAAAACAACGTTTACAACCAAACCCCCATTACCATAAAATATGCTAAACAAGGACAACAATGCAAAAAAACTTTGTTTTTTTGCATGAGGACATCTATTCAATCTTCCCGCGTATCTCCGAAGTGGTCATAAAATGAAAGCTCTTGGGTCTTTTTTAGCTTTTGAATTCACCATGCGTTTTGTTCAGGCAGTTATTTAAAAAAAAAACTTAAACAATAGGTTACGCGATGAATGAATGACCTTAAGCGACTTAACTGTTTTATGATGTGTAAAGATTTTACTACCTACATAGTTCAGGTAACATTATTTCTGTTGAAGGTTCGGATAACGGACTTTGTTAGCAGCTCGTAAAGAAGCCTTACCGACATCTCCACCAGTTCAGGTGAAGCTTTATGCGTTTTTATGGAGGTTGTTATAAAGCTTTATTACCGGCGTGTTCGGAGATGGAACATGACATATTGGAATCGTTTTATAAACTGAAAAAAAAAACATGTTTCAGCTGAATTTTGCGATTTAAAACCGTTTAAAACAGGTTAGTTTAAACTTAATAATAATATTTGGATAATTTGTATAGCGCTGTTTTTGTGAAAAATCAAAAAAAGTTGAAAAAAATACAATATATTTCTACAATGATATATGTTATTAACTATATGTGGAGATAATATACCTTACTATACTTACCTGGTAGTTCACTTGATACACTTAATTAAGATTAAATAATTGTTTATTGGCGAAATTTAGATGCAGGATTTAAGACATAACTGGAAAATTGGACATAATTGGACTCTCCGGTATTTATTTTAATAATATATATTTATGTTTTATTATTAGGTAGATAATATGACAATTTAAATTTTATTTTTGAAGTTTGTAGCGTCTATCTAGTGACTGTCATAATTGTATAATTGTAAATCTATAAAATAATTCAAAATTTCATGAACTAAATATAACAATATCTACATTTTAAGGCGATGCACTACGCCGTGTAACATTTTAAATTGAGCCGCTATCAATAACAACCCTTACGTAAATGGCGATAAGGTTTAAATTCCCGCTTAACACCATCCGCCTGTTTTGATTTAGGTATGTAAGAAAAAAACAAGACCAAAAAGTGTCTTTTATTTTATTTTGTGGATATTCAGGCATAAATATTTAATTTTTTTTTATCATTTTATAAATAACTTAATTTTCCACATTATACAATAAAATCATAACCGAAAATGGGTTCGTAAGTAGGAGATTTGAACTTAATAGCAGTTTTCATATGCCTTTACATTATTTTTTTCTGGGCTTATAAAAAGACTTATCTAAAAAATACTCGATTATTTAAAAGTCCAAGATGTATTCTACTGACAGTATTTAATTAAAGCATCTGAAAGATTTCTAGGCGACCAAATTTTCAAACCAAAAATACATGATTTTGCATTACTACGTATGGCATCGCCTTAAAACAGATAAATGAGTTCATTAATTAAATTAACAAATTGTTAGGTAGCTCGGAAAGTTTTTCGTCGATTTTTAACGTATTGATGTGTTTTTCTTAGATTTCCCAATTTCTTTAAAATAAAGTCTCGCATTTTGGAGGGTTTTAAAATCTTCGTGTGATTTTTTTCGGACCGAACTGAAATAATTTTGTGAAACATTTTTTGGGAAACGCAATGTATTATTATAATATCCAACGCAGTCCAGGGGAACATAATTTGCTTTCCGTTACGGCATGCGGTCACGCAATCCCGGCCCCAACGTAAACGATGAAAATATATAACGTGGATAAATCACGGGCAAACGTAGAGTCTTTCATACTTCACGTTATTACTACGGCAAAAGGCGAAACTGTATCATCAAGTCTAAGGAAAGGTAATTTGATAGGGAAAAAAAACATGAGATTAGCAAATAGCACGAGATTTTCGGGTGAGCTAGAGGAAACTGATATCCACTGGACGCAAAAAAGTGTTTTAGTTTAAGGAGGTTGGAGCAGTGAATTAAAAAAAAAACACTTATTATGTTTTCCCATTGAAATCTGAGAACATTATAAGTTCATCTATTTATGAAGATTAATTGATTGAAGAATGATTTCGCTTATCCGAAATTGTCAACCCTGTCCAGATTTTTTCCGTGGCTTTTAAGGAAAGTAAATTTATAAATTATAATTAAGTAATTTTTTTAGCAATCTACAAACTTTGTAAAAAAAATCGGTGGCTCACCCACTTTACTTATTTGAAATAATATTGTTAATTTATTAAAAATCTGGTACAATTATTGGTTTCCCATAACGAATGATTTGACAATTTTCATAACAAACTATCAGTAAAGCACGAATATGTAATGGGAAAGTCGATACACATGTTCTTCTAAAAAATAATAGTTTCGCATTTCGTCCGTTATATTTAATTCGGGAAGGGCACCTAGGTGAACACGTGTTCAGATATATTCTGAACAACTAATATTTTACGAGGAAATGAGCAAGCAGTCACATTTTAACCGTATGTATATTGATTGAAAAAAGCCGTAGGTAGGTAGGTAGGTACCTACTCATTTTTCTTCGTGCAATAATCGGTTTGAAAATATTGCTACTAAAATGTTTGACAGAGATCTTATTCACTAAACATTGAGCAACCTACCTCACAGGTGAGAAACCACTATTCAGAATAGAAACCATAGATAAAATTGTTCAAGCTATGTATTGTGACTAGTTCTGACTAGTCAGATACTAACAACATCCCTCTTTCCCATCTTATTCAGGCTTACAAAATTGCTGAGATGGGAATGCTATAGTTCCATTGGATCCAAACAGTTGGAACGCTAGTGCTGCATCATAAAAAAACAACATACCAAGTTTTTTTTAAACAGGTAATGATTGAGACGTTACTAAAAAAACACGAAAAGAGCAACGAACATCAAATAGCGTCAGGATTCCAAAAGCTCTAGGGCGCCAAAATGTATCATTTTACTTTCCTGCCCGCTCTCTCTGTGGGGACTTGCTACATAAGCTATACGCTATATGCCGTGCTACAAGCTATAAGCTACTGAGTGTTGGGTTACGGTGCGCCTTACGATATACGAACTGAAAATGGCGTCGTAAACATCAAACCACCTCCACGGAGTCTTTATTTTTAGTTCCCCATAAAACCGCAGTTAGCGACTGGCGTTACAACCTGCACTCCCATCTAGCGGCCGATAACCGAACCGATTGCTTTATTAGCCGGGACACAAACCGGCACGCGCCACCTCTCGTGATTGAGAGCGTTATTTTAGTACAGATAAACACCATCGTAAAATAACAATTGCAGCGATCATTTTATGGTTTATTGCTCGGTTGAATATTAAATAAGAATTGATTAGATGCTTTTGATTCGATTTGAGGATGATTATTAAGATCCATTATTCGCACGTCGTAATGATTTTTTATGGCGTTACCTTGAAACGGAACAATCCTCGGTAGTTCATTGCCCCGCCCTCCAAGATTTATGGGAGTGGCGTTCGCAATAACTATAAATACGTCTTTATGCACTGCTTGTGCTACTCGCCGCTAGATTTCACTGCTGGTCAAAAATATTATAAATGAAGCAGTTCATAATCTATTTTATTTTACCGAAATTTATAAATACATTTTTCATAAAATGACACAACGAAATAAATATGTATAAAGAAAACATCATCCAGATAAGAAAGTTTAAGGTAAGATATATGCGTTTTCATTAAATTTTAAAACATGATAAACATTATTTCTTACTAGTAAGTATTTAGTTTCATGATGGGAAAAATTCGACTGCGGTATTTTTTTGTTCGGAGAAAATTTGTAAAAAACACAGCAACCCTTGGTGCTTGGAAGGTTTAGTCGTAGTAATTTAGAACGAGTGCAATATAATTACGAATTAAAGGGGGTTGTTTTAGTCACCCTTTTACTGGGAGGTAATTATTTATAAGGGTTAGAACGGAGCAAGAATAAATTAAGAAATGGAAGCTTACTTTTGTATCGGTTGAAGAAATAAAAATAATAGATTTTTAAGAAATAATTCGTTCCATTTGGTTTCTAGTAAGAAAGATAATTCCTACAGTGAACAAGTCGAATTCAGTTCCACGGCAATTTTTAATGGAAAACCAATAAGAAAATATTTGTTTTTATTATGGTGGAAACATTTTTTAATTCTAAATAGATTTTTCAAGCAGTTGAAACCGCAATATATAAAGTGTGGCAGTGGGTTTTTCGTATTAGAAACATAAAAGTGGACCCCAAAAAACGTTTTGCTACATACATCTATAAGTAATTTACGTAATTATCCACTCAAAGAAATAATGGTTTTTTCGGTAACTAAACATATCTATGTATTCCAAAAGTAACAGGTTATGCCTAATGAATTCCGATAGATGGTCATTGATAGAGGAGTCAGCATAGTTTGACTGCAATAAAGGCAGTAATTATGGAGGTAAATTAGATAATCAAACGCCTTCATCCCTAAATCAGCCACTACCCTCACACCCTCTTCCCGGGGTTAGGGCCGGAGGGCTGAAGGGCTGAGGAAACCGCCCTTTATAAAACAAGGAAATAATTCCAAACATAAATCGCACTGTTTGCATTGAGGGAACGTTTAACGAATGGGAAAACGATTTCAAAGACCGGAAGATAATGGAGGAAGGGCACACCTTTGTTTAGACCAAAATATTGTATGGTATTGATCGCGCAACAGATTTATTCAAAAGTTTAAGTAATTCATGCTTTTCTCCGATTCACCAATGGAGTCAACCATACTTCGAATAAGCATGATATTGTCTTCAATATCCTTGTGTGAACTCGTTTATTGCTACATATTTCAAGATGTTTATGCTCTTATCTACCTAAATATAACTGTATAAAATAAATAAAGCAGTATGGTACGTAGGTAGGTACCTACCTACGTACTTGTAATTTAGAAAGGAAGAAATCTTACAACTAACCAACTAACTAACTAACCATCACGCTGTTTCCCCGCAGGGGTAGGCAGAAAGGACGGATCGCCAAACAGCTCGGTATTAGCACACACTCCTTGTTTCATTCACATTCATACATCGTCTCATATATTCTCTTCTATTATTCTGACTCTTGACATGGCCCGACTCAAGTACCTGATTCACTTGGTCGTGCCATGTCTTCCTCGGGCGTCCCGGACTTCTGCTACAATTTACTAATCTTATCATTGTGCAAAAGGAACAAGAACATTATGTGGGTATTTTAGGTTTACTATGGTAAAGCACACTTGAAGTGGAATAGCACAAAACTGCGCTATATAAATATTATGTTGATATTTTAAATATTACTCATGTACAGAAAACAAATAGGTATGTACCTTGGGATAATAAGATAATACATATCATGTTTTGAGGTTTTCGCGGCCATGTATTATCGTGCTTACTTTTTTGGTTAGTATGTCGCGCTGCGCTTCCCTATTCTTTAGCCAATGATTCGGATAGAATTACACTGTTACGCTGTCTGAAACGTTCGCTAAAGAAGGAGGAAGCGAACGTACATTAAAACCCAGAAATTAATCACAATTATAATAATTATGACATATTAAATTGAAGTCTAAATTTGTATTTTAGAAGTGGGTGCTCAGTTGACGATATCCTTTACATATCAGCATTTTTTTTTACTTGTATAGAATAAATAGAGAAAAAAAAATTAGATTAGGTGACATGCATAAATTTGTATTATTTTGTGATACAAGCCTAGATAATATTGTATTCGCAGCTACTTCAGTAAAAAGCCTAACCAACTAAATTAAAATTCTCACCTTTTATAAGGGAGGGATTCAACTGAAGCAAAACACAAAGAAAGTGATAAAGAACGACCAATTCCAGCCACATAATAGTATATACCTTCCAAAGTAAGATTAAGCTCCTCGAGCTTTTTAAATGTCAAGTAGGCTCTAAGTAAGGGAGGCTTCTAGCTCATACCTTCGCAGGGGTGTTTCTACTATCGACAAATTTATGCCGTAGCGGGATGCGTCGGGGGATGAAGCCAATTAAAAACTTCTAATCTTCACTGCGTGAATAATCATCCCCTATTTATGTTTGAAACATGAAACAGAAAAAAACACGTCGGAAAAGGACAAAGGGAGTGTCTTAAATTGGAATTATAAATTTAAACCTGCAGTAGGAAAGAATAATCATTTTTAACTAACTATATATTGGATATATGGGTAAAATAAAAAATTATATAGGTACCTTCCTGGATAATAGATTTTTTCGGCAAGTTTAATAAATACTCACGAAATTTGAAATGAAAATTTAAAAAAATAAATAAAGAAAATCCAACACTAGATAGGAAGGTTCCTGCTAGGTACCTACTTGTGGATTAATAAGCTGTTTCAAACATAATACATTCTAACCTACCATAACGTCCATTGGTCAAATGCATTGTGCATGTAGTTTTGTATTAGTTATCGACGAACCGGTAGATGCAATCAGTAAGCCGTAAATTGATAATAGTTTATGTATTCTAAAGTTTGTAATAGGATAGAACTGAGGAATTATATTATATTTTTTAAGCGCCCTTCAGGTGATTTTTTTTTCATAAAATCGGCATTATAAAAATCGTTCAAAATTATTAATATTTTCTCAATATTGAGAACCTCTTTCAAACCAAAGTAATGGAAATTTATAATTCCACCATATTTAAAAAGTTGGAGAGGCTGTACTCCTTTACAACGTTCTCCCTTTATCATATAGTGAAGAATGAGAAAGCTAATTTAAAAGGGAGGGGCGAGAAGAAAAAAAACAGATAATAGAAGATTCCTAGGTCATTAATCAATGTCATGAAAAATAGAATGGACTTTGTTACAGAATAAAGGAATTTTCTGTGTCACAAGTAACGTAAGACTGCTATAAATAATTGATGTAATTATATGGCCTTACTTGTGCGTAGTTAAGCAGAAAATTGCAACAGTAATAAACGACGCCAATAATGATCTCCAATAGATATACTTTATAAATAGAATAATTTATCTTATTATTCATGAAATTGATTAGGTACCTACTTATTATAATGAACAATGGGGTGTCATTTTGAAATGACGCTCATTTCTGTAGGAAATTTTGAAAAAGTAAACATTTCTTATGTTGAAGATAATAATTATACAAATATTTGCAATTTGATTTATAACTAACTATAAATATTTATTATTCATTTTCATACAGCATAGATAAATGTCTAATAATGTATTCCTACTCAACTTTGATTAAGAAAACTTACATACTAGGACGGAGTAAATTTTTTTCATTTTTAGAATTTATAAATTTCTAAACTTTTATTTTTGACTTTATACTATACGAGAAAAACACAAATTTTATTGACCTGCAATGATATCGTTACTATTTATTTATTTTATTATTATTAGGTACAATATTTTTTACAATTCAAGGTTTTCAGTAATGTAGGCCTCACTGGGTGGCTTGCCCGTGCTGAGGCCTTCATTTTATTTTATAAAAAAACTACATAATACATTTAATGAGAAAAATTATACATTTAAAATTAAAAATACATAATAATATATTTAAAATTTAAAAAAAAAATAGTACCTACCTACATTGAAAATAATCTTGTGTGTTTGTGAGTGATGTGTGTTTATATTAGTTTTGTGTATTACGTGTAGGTTTTATTTTTATTTTATGCTATGAAATTTTGGTAATATTGTCTTTTTTGTTCTTTAATCCATTTTGTAATTTTGTGTGTGAATTTATTTTTATTTTCCTCAATTTTAATATCATGTTTTAAACTGTTGAAAGCTTTTATTGCGTGGTATTGGTAGTGTCTTTGTCCAAAGCTTGAATTTACTGTCAGAGTTTTTATGTTTTCTTTGTACGCTTGTCTAACTGGTCTGTTAGTGTTATTTATTATTGTTATTTATTACTAGATCACTAATAAGTTTAATTTGAGTAATTTTAATTACCATCATTTAAGGTTTTAAATCGACTATTGTTTCTCACCTTTTGCAACTCTTTCTAGTTACTTCCGTTAAAAAAAACAGCGGCAAATAGTCTTAGACGCGAAGGGCATGAAACACAAATTAACTACCGCTGGTCAATTTCTTGATGCTCCGTTTATTTACTAAAAATGCCCAACACAACAAAAGATTTGTTGTGTTTTATGTGATGTTACAAAGTGCTATTTGTGGGTGAAAAATGATTTTTTAGCCTTGAATAATGGAAAAAAAATTTTCGATTAGAGAAGTTTGTGAAATAATAGCAAAATATATAGAAAATGTGTGTTAAAGAGATTCTAATCCTGTCGTAAGTCATCAATATATATTATGATTCGACCGTTTATTTTATCGAAAGTCACTAGAAAGAGTTGAAAGAGCGAGAAACAAAAGTACAACCAAAGCGTACCCCTATAAATAATATTAATAAGAGTTTAGGAGCTATCATGTTAACTTTTTGAGAATTTAAGGTTAATCGCTACACCTGAATATGTCAGGTCAATAAAGATTTGTATTTTTTCTCATATTTGTAGAGGGTTTATGAAATTACATGTAGAAATTTCGAAAACGTAAAAACAAAATAAAAGTACTTACTGTAAACTACAGCGGGAACACTTAAATTAATTAACACAAAATATAGAGAAGATTGAACCTACTTGGATACAAGCGAAACGGTTTGTAAAATACAAAAAAGTGTTATTTCACAGAATAATTGATTTTAAACACTAATGACGAAAAATACACATTTTTTAAATGTAACTGAATATCTGAAAGTCTAAATGTCTATCTACAGAACCTCCCTTGGAGACATAAAAAGACTAAGGAGTGTGATAAGGACTTCACTTTAGGGTAGGGGTATAGATATAGAATAGAGCGACTTAAAAGGACATATACATAAGGGTAATAATAGTGCATCTTCAAACGAAAAATCTAATTTATGAAGATATAAATATATATGTGCAATAGATTCAATGTAATGCTTTCATAGATTTATCTGACTAAACTTTCAGACAGTTTCCCCGGAGGGCTAGGAAAATAGGAAAAGAGGCACACTTCGTGCTTTCTTCACATTCATACATCGTCTCATGCATACATTTCTATTATTCTCACCCTTAACATGGCCCGACTCAAGTATTGGGTTCACTTGATCGAGTCATGTCTTCCTGCTGGGGGGGAGCTCGTCTTATTCTATCATTATATTTTCGCCTTAAACTTCATTTTTCTTTTATTTGTCCTACATTCCCAAACCATCTCAGCGTTCTTTCAAACATACTCATTACGCTTACGTCAGCCTTGCATTTCTAGCATGCTCTTTATTATCTAAATGTTAATTAAGTTGCGTAAAAACATGTATTAAAGGTGCGGCGACAGACCCGAGCCAATTTTCTAGACTTCTTATAAAGAAAAAAATCATAAAAGAATTTTAGTTGATATCATAACTCTCCGAATTTACATTACATCCCGCATTCCGAGATTGTCGGCGGTAACTTCAAAGATAAATCTCTCAATTCAGCCGCCGAATAAATATTCAAATAAGTTTGAGTATAAATTTCGCAACTCTCAAATAACTTATAATGGAAAGTAAGATATATGGCGCGCGATAACTTTTTTCTCAACCTCTCTGAAAGCTAGACCCCACCTTTAGTGGCTACATACCGGAGCTTACCTACCTACCTGGAGCTTTCATCCCTACGAGTTCACCACCAACAAATATAAGGTATCTACAATAATGTGCAGGTAGGCAGATATGAAGGAGTGGAATCTAATATATATATATATGAATATGTTTTCCCTGTTAGGTATAGTTAAGAATACCTAGAGATGATCACACTTTAAACCACGCTTATTTTGAAAATTCCTACCTAAAATAAACGCTAATTTTAGACAAACTGCGTGATAAGTAGCAGATGTAGGTATATAGGCAATCATAGGCAATTTAAACATTAGGATTTAAAAAAATGAAATCGTTGTATCTACCTGCCTAGATATTTGATCACATTTTTTTTAATAATGTGATTAAATAACTGTAAAATAAAGTTTTCGAAAAAAATTATTGTATTAAGTAAAATCTTGTTGGTGCAAAAACAAATATCCTTTATGACTTTCTTAGATACCTACCTATAACCATATAAGTAGGTACCTTTACGCGGAATATTCAAACTTAAGTTTAAATATGTCTACCTACCCAAGAATTAAAATAATTTTATATAGCAGAACTTGTTTACAAATATACTATTTTTTTAATTGAATAATATTTTTATTAATTTAAGTACCTATACCCTCTATTAGTGTATCTTTAATACTGTGAAATTATACGTATCTAATGTTGCCTTGCACCTTACCGTAGGTATGTATATTAATAATCTTGGATATTTTTGATGGTAAATAAATTGAATGTAGGTATAAATATATATATTATGTATATTATTGTATGGATGTAGGTACGCAAGCTCTTACCTCGTCACACAAAATTAAAATATGTAAGCTTAATAATGAAATAGTCACAGAACACATCGTTTTGACACAATTGTTTACACAATAGCACCCATCCAATTTGTCACAAACATCTACTAGAACTGCCAAGTAAGAGTCTCACCTATTTTTACGTCCAATTTTCTCCAAAACAACATAAATATCTATTCTAACATTCACATCTACTTCTTCGTTCATCTTCTTTTATCCTACTTGACAGTTCTATGGCTAACTTCTATACACCAGGGTTGGTATCAGAACTCTAATGCTAGCCTTGCTTCCTAAAACAACCATCCACAAAGAGTAAATAAAGCAAAGAGCGATTGATAATTTCATAAAAGGGTGAGGGTTATTCCCTACAACATTTTCATCCGAATCTAAAATTACATACAATAATGTAATCGAAGTTCTGAATTAAATATGCCCTACTCGTCTAGTAGAAGTCTCCCCAGACCTCCGAGATTCGCACAGCATACAATGCAAGATAATATAAGTAACAACTGCGATTATTATTGACGTCGGTAACTTCACTTTTACAGCCATAAAGGGACGCGTCGTAAAACTGACCAATAAAATCTCATTTTCTATTGGCTTTACGAGTTTGCCGATCGTCCCCTGGCTGGGGTACCTAGCTGGGAGTAGGTGCCTACCTAGTGCCTATATAGTAGCGCCTAGTGCAGTGCCTACCTGGATCACGACCACTTGACGCAATTTTATGAACAGCCTCTTCATGGTGCCGCCTGATTGAGATTAAATAAATAAATAAATACTATGCGGATCATACTTGACTTATTTATTTAGTATTATGTTTTCCGGCTTGCAGAATGCTACCCCCCTGTTAAAATTATTTTGATTCTAACTTATCTAGTGCCTACTTAATAAATTATGGTAAACTAACTGTTTAAACAAAACATTAAGCCATTGGTGGTTTGGTGGGTACACTTCTGGCTTTATTCCTATTAATATATTGTGTAATACCTATGTATTTGTCTTTTATACCGACTAAACTCTATTTGATCATGTTATAATGTATTCCTGGGGCGTCCCCGATCTATAACTACATACTATTAACTAGCACGTAGGTAGATTGATTACATTTAAAACAAATAATTAAAATAATCCAGAAATAAATTTCAGGATAACGAAGGTGTTGAACAATAATGTCAGGTATTTGACTCCGTCGATGTAGGGCAAGACAGAGATATTATAGTAGCATAAAAACCAATGTATTAGTTTGGTCTCCCTCTCACATCCCAGCTTGCAAGTAGTAAACACACATCCGTATTCTCTGTACTCGGTTACCAATAAACTAAGCATTTAATCTAGGAGCATTATTTTAGGAAATATCCCAGAAGCTTAGTAAAATAGTGGTACAGCCTACAACCCTAATTATAACAGTGGCGCAGCCGGTAAAAACTATTCACGCCCAATTGTTGGACGATTTTGTCATCCTTTCTGTGGAAGATTGGATAAGAAAAAAGGTATAGGTACCTTTATAATACCATATTTGGAAATCAAATATAATATAGGCAGTAGATAGCAAAGAAGTCATACATTAAGTCTCGAATGCAAGACTAAACTGGCACCAGAAGCAGTTATTGCAAAAGTGGAAAATAAATCAAATGATATCACAATCGTGCGTATAAATAGAAAATTAATCATTCTTCCTATCAAGACGTAATATATTATAACTAGTAGGTATTCGTGTTAGTCGACAGAGCCGGGACAGGAGCAGGTCCGGCAACAAGCAATATCCGAGAAATGTAAAAGTCAGCCCCGTAGAATAAAGAAAAACAAAAGAAGTGCCTTGTGGGCGTGTTTTGCGATCCAAATATAAGCCCAATTTGCGTCAGAATTTCCATACAAAACTTAGTTTATTAAGCTTAACATGAATGGGGTGGCGAAATACAATTCAGGCAAGTGTAAGAGAGATAGACTGCGTGCTAAATGGTCTATTACCAAAAAGCACTCTATCAGTGGCACATTTGCTTCCATTCAAATTTACATGGAAGGCACTTCTAATTTCTTCTTTATTCTATGGTCAGCCATTACGGGCTCTAAAATAATTCGAGTGCGCTCCTGTTTAAGTCAACCCCTCATTAACAAAGATAAAAGTTGAAAATGAATATTTCTGATGTTTGAAAAGGTAAATGAAACTTTTTTTAAATAAATAAATTTGTATCAGAATTTAGGTAAAAATATAGGTCAAATTCATTCTAAACGCTTCGTTGATTTTTTTTAAATTTAATGTAAATCTAATTTAATTATCTATATTATTATTAAGTTCTGCAAGTATTTTGGTTTTTATTATTGTTAGTATAGCTTCCTTGAATGTTATTAAGGTAGTGTTTGTGACTATTAAGATAATTATTTTTAAGAGTGGGTAAGTAGGTTAAGTAGGTACTATGGCTTAAAAATATAAAGGTAAATATGGGAAAAAATAACCACTACATAAATATAGTATAAATACTATACTTTAATGAATATTTTCCATAAATACTGTGATCCTTGCTCATTCCGCGAAATTTTTGGGGGAGTTTGTTTTTCATTATAATATAAGAAAAATACTAATAAGTTTTTTAAACAAAGCAATGTCCAGTGTATAACAAAATGGTCACCCTCACATTTCAAATCTCAAATAGAACAACTTAAATAGACTGTGAAGAAATAATAATTATAACGGCGTGATTAAATGAACGTTTTGTAAACCACACAAAAATTTTAAATTTATTATGAATTTTTATTTGGTAGGTACTAGTGATTTTTTTCATGTATTTTGTTTCCACGCTCATACCCAAAGTTTCGCGGTATGAGCATATAATTTTAATACATGCTTAGTATTTTACCTAATTGAATTAAGAAAGGATATAATATCTAATCAATTTCAATGCTAACAATTTTTTTTAAAGAAAGCCAAACATTCCCGGATTACAAATAACATGACAATATTTGAAAATCTTCTAATACCACCACAGTAGGTAAGCGGAATATGTTGCTTGTATCGTGATGGAGGACTTAGACTGTAAAAAAATGTAGTGATAATAATTAATTGTTGTCGGTAGCCAATATTATTTTTAATTAATCCGGACACAATTTTATTTATGATTTTTTTTCAACGGATTGAATAATATTTATATCTCATTTAACGTGATCATTTTACAGTATGTTTGCTTATATCAGAATTACCTATTTGTATTTTGAAGAGAAAAAAATCTTCTTATTCCTCTAAAACGTGCACCCTTTAGAAAATGCGCCCGGTGCCTGAGGCTCCTAAATTTATATCTCCCCGTGCTGACCCTGCATGTTGCATGGATGGCTTTGATAGTAGGCGGTAGCTGGACGCCAGATAAACATTTATTACTTATTATAAGTAAATAATATTACCCATTGTGTAATAAAGTTGTGACATTATTTGCAAACTGAACTAACCAGATCAAGTGACATAAATTATTAATATTATCACTAATGCTTCGAGCGTTTGTACATCAAAGTTATTTAATAATAACAATAGGATCTGGGAACAGAAGAATGACTGGAAAAAAGGGAATAAATAAAAAGTTATTAGGTTTCGGTAAAAGTTTTTTTTCTATACCTATAAGTTTAATATTAACACAATTTTTATAAAAAAAAAAATTAAAAAAATCCCGCAACGGTTGGCACATGAGTATGTGATGACACAACAAAGATAATATTGATTTGTGGATTTATGCCCACTGAATTCAGTACCCACTCAATTAATGATAAGAAATTCTACATAATAATGCAGAAAGCAGTGAAATTAATTTATAGTTTTAATTGATAGGTTTTTAAAGTTGCTTGTATGTAGGTACTCATATATTTATTAGGTACCAGTACAAATGCGTATGTGCAAAAATCATAAATGTTTGCTTTACATTTGCATTGCCATTTGATATCATTTGAGACACCTTCGATATAAAACTCAGCAAAGTAAAAAAAAACGATTATTCGAAAAACGATGTTACCGTCCAGGAGGAGTCGGTTTATTAACTATTATGTTTTATGACTTGTAAGTTGGAATCTACTGATTAATACTAATCTTAACTATCAAAGTAATTAAAAAAGAATATGTATTCTTTACTTTATTTATTTAAAACTTACTTCATCCTGTGTATCATTTCTGGAGGCTGGCTGCCTTAACGTCTTTATAAGCCGCGCATGATTAACGATAAACCATTCATATCTGATACAGTCAACCGCGCGACCGGCGCGTCTATAAATTTTGCTCACAGATGCCTACTCACGAATTTGTATACATAAGCGAAACAAGGCTGTAACTGAAACTAGGTACTACAAAGAAACCATATTTAACTACGTCCGAAAACTCAGACTAATTATCTTCGTACAGAGAGCATCGAGTTTTGCTGAATGTGCGGTTAGTGAACTCGAGAGACTCAAATTACAAAATCATAACTTCAATGTTTGCAACATATTTTTGTGGGAAGAATGTTTGGTGTGGGCACTAAGATTGAATAAAATACTGTCGTGTAATTGGGACAAATGGTCAACTGATGAATTTTTTAACATTGGCACAATGTAAATATACATTAATTATTGCATTTGTATATTATGCCAAAACATTATAAAATAAAGTCGTTATCCGCGTCTATCTGTTTAAAACTACGCAACGAATTTTGATAGAACTTTAACTATCATTTAGAGAATTTTTCCAGAAGTTTTATATATATACCTATAATAAAATGATATCATATATATATAATGAAGAGAAAATTTGGGTTAACGTCAGCTAGTGTAATATAATTAGTTTTATTGCCGGTGTAGAATTAATACTTGGCGTTGGCCTAATATTTTCGAAAAGGATATTCCAAAATGATTTTAGCAAGGTAGTAATCTGTAGTATAAAATGTCACTAAACTTCTAAAGTGATGTATGGGGCACACAAAAAATTAAAAAGTAGTCTGCTTTTTTTAAAATGAATCAAAACATTTTTTACTAAGATAGGGGAGACGTTGCATAGAACAACGATTTTTCTTCACTTCATATTATATTTTTAAAAAAACTGCCCCAGAAATAGGTACCCACCTACATACCCACATAATTTGAATGTAACATTCAACATTTAACAATACCTATGTAATGTATAAAAAAAAGGTTTTGAATCGTTTCTAACTGATTATGTACCTAGTATGATTTATTATTGGAAATCTGTTTGTTTTATCGGTCATTAACTCCTTGCTTCTTTGCAGTGATTTTCATTGTTATTATTATTTTATTACATATTATATTGGTTTAATCGGATTATTTTAGTATTATGAGCTTAAACCTCATTGTAATATTCAACCATTGAAAATAATACTAACAGTTCTCATTGAAAATAGCTAAACAATCAACAGAAAAAGGGACAATATTAAATATTAAAAATTGATTGCAAATATATATTCTGGAAAAAATAATTGAATATAATGTTAGTAATTCAAACAATCAAAGTTACCGAATTTAATTAGGTATCAGTATATCAATATAGGTACAGTGTTAGTCCTTGTAAGATTAGAGGATCTCAGTTCGAGCCCCAGTTAAATACATAACTTTTCTTATTTTTTTGTTTCTTATTCTATTTTCATCTATAGTTTGTTAATATTACTTACAATGATTAAATATTATTAGGTTATTAATAACAAATAAAGCGGTTGTCTCTGCTGTGACGGGACACGTTGTCTCCGATTTGAAGCAGTGATAAAGCTGAATACCAAGTTCAGAGCTCTGGTTCTTCCGCGTATCATCCCATTCCATTCTCATGACTGGTTGAATTATGCAGACGTGTCTTTAACCCCCCAAACGTCGAATTAATGACAAGTCAATGTCTACTGAAACAACTTATGAAGGCCATCATTAATGGGGGTAAAACCAAAATTTGAACGGTTAAGTGCCACACAAAATTGATTAGTACCTAAATCACTTTTCATCATGAAAGTAGACTGAATGCTGTAGAAATAAGATCCCTGAAGCGTATATGTGGTAAAACCATATATGATTGTGTGAGAAATGAGGAGATCCGCAAAGAATGCAAGGCTGATGTATGCGTAATGAGTAAGATCAAGAAAGGGACGATTAGATGGTTTGGGCATGTAGAGCGAATGAGCGAAGATAAGGAGAATATATTACGCAAATTTGAATGGTAGCAGAAGCTGGGGACGCCCGAAGAAGACATGGCACGATCAAGTGAATCAGATACTTGAGTCAGGCCATGTCAAGAGTATGAATAATAAATGAATGCAGATAATTTTTCGAGAAAGTAAGTTTTTTAAATCCCAAAAGCTCTGAAGGCTAAAATTCATTAAAGACGCACCAAGTAAGTTGAGGGTTAAATTAATGCGAATACTTGAGCGCGGTGTATGAAACCACAAAGGTGTATGCGACACCCTAAAGCCGTGTGAATAAGCCTTTACATATTCAAATCGATGTTGAAAACTGGAAAATGCTAAGCCAAATTGAGTTGTTCAGATAGAGTTAGATCTTTCAAAGGAGAATAGAGAGACGATGGTGTACAAAATGATAAGAAATAGTGCAAAAATATCTATATAATCACAGCCATAACGGATTTTTACTTTTCCATCTATGTTTTATTATTCTAAAATTTTTTTTTTTTCTGGTTACAAAACACGAATGAATAGTTTTGTAACACCGAAAGAAACAGTTTCCGCAATTCTTTTTGTAATGCCGGAACATTCCGTAGGTATATAATAACATTATTCAAACAACATTTTTATTTGACTATGTATGTATGTTAATCCCATTATCTATTTTATTTGGCATTGATCGCTTTATGCATAGGTACTACCTAAATGCCTACGTACAAAATTTTACAAAATATGTAAGTACTATACATTTTAAAATGGCGTTTGATTCGAACCAACAAAAAAAGATGTAGGTACGGAAAAAAAAGCTGATAAATACATAAGACGATGCCAGTGAAATAAAGACATTAATCACTGATAAGATTAATATACCATTAGGTACCTAATACCTACTAGGGAATGCTGGATGAATATACCAGCCGAATAAAATACGTGTGGTCCAATACTTATACTTATGCCGATGGTATACAGTTTTGAATTCCTCGACACAATATGCAAAACGATTTAGTAATTAAAACGGTATTCGCATTTTAAATTCCCCACTCAAATATACCTAGTACCAAAATACAAAACATAACAATATATAAATGGTTATATTCCATGTATTTATAATATTGATACTTAGTTGTTCAGTGTAATATAGATGTAGATATAAATATAAATCCCTCCATACCTATTTGTACCTACTTATACAAAGGTAAACCACAAGCCAACAATATAGCTCAAGCGCGCTTCTTTTGATGCAAGCAAATTATTTGTGTGGTTGAACTGAACAACAAATTAAAATAAAAAAAAGTAAATCGTTAAAGGCGTCATTATTGGTAGAATTCATAATTGTTTTTTCAGATCTGAGGAAGAGGTTGTTCAAATTACAATTATTTGAATCGTTGAAATACCATTTTTCATATCATATGGTTGATATAAATACCCCAAAAGCGCGATCGGCGAACTCAATATCTGGGTTGTTTTGGTTGATTGACCTTCCCGGTAGCTGATGACAAGACGTATAACCGGGAATACGTGCAAAAGTGAAAACGTTTGCCCTCACATAGATTGCTAGATTTTTCGTGGGTTGAAATCAAACGAAAACATTTCCAATTTCCATCGTGAAATCTCCCCATTATGCGGATGTGCCAATTAATCGTCCCGGCATTTTAATGAACGCTAAAAGTCATTAAACGGGAATCTCTGGTCATCAAGCAGCTCGACTAGCCAGGCCAGCCCGGCCCAGCCCTCGCTCTGCCTTGCGAGCAGATTGCGCCGAAAGCTCCGAAAGCTCCGGCAGCTGTTGCGAACTCATTTCGGCAGACCGGTTCTCTCTACATGATAAATAACCCGCTGCATATAATACTCTCCTATATACCCATACCGCCTCGGGACTGAGCGTCCAAGGAGACTGCATAACACAACACATAATCAAACACGTATTATATACCCCGCTATATAATATTAACCCGCGCACAAAATTAGGGCAGGTTGACTTTTTGTTCCCTTTTGACCGCTCGCGGGTTAAAACCTTGCACCATCATTTTTGTTTTTGATGAAAGATGCAGCGAGCACTTGTTTTAAAAATGATGAATTATTGAAGAGATGGGACGATAAATTTATACATTTTTGCTTCTTGCGTTTATGCTTCTACAATAAAGGTGAATATTTTTCCCAGTATATGGGCATTGTGGTAAATGAAGGTTTTATTTTCCTCTTTACTAAAATATACCATTATTTGTTGTTTATTTTTGTGAGCGATGCACAAGAGTCCCGACTGCTCCATACCGTCAGTGAGACTATGGCATCTTCAATCGGGGTATGTTTTCAAGCTGAATGCAGTAGGAAGGGGAAGGAAACGGGGAAAAGGAAGATGGAAATTACTTGGCTATTCAGATCTGGTCACCAAACACGGCTAAAGCCATTTAAATCAAAGTTTTGATTTTGAATGGTGGTCTTTCACCAGGGTGGTACAGAAAGAATCTACCACTGTCTCACTGCGATAGCAGAATAAAATGAATACAGTTACTTAGATTACGAGAAAGGATACCTATATATTTACCTAACAACTTTAAAAGTAGCTGACAAACTACCTTAACATAAATGTGTTTTTTGATATATTTAGAAAAAAAATATATATAAATAAATATTTGAGGACCTTTTGCCAAGTATGGGTACAAGTACTTGGGCTGTACCAAAGCAGCGCCGACAAAAGATCTTAAAACCAAATTAAGAACTCCACAACACAACATCTATCGACTTCTTGAAACTGATCATCTTTCATCCTGAACACACTTACACAGTGCGTATAATAACCACGGGTTCCTTATAGAAGGCGATTTACAAAGTTAATTTTTATTATTGATTTAAAAATCTTTAAATACCTTTTAAATAAGTGTACCTATATACCCAATATAATATTCTTATAGATAAACTTTTAAAATGCAAATAAGTACTTCTATAATAGGGTATTTTACAGTTTTTTTTTCTCTAAATAATTACGATTTGAATTCATTTGTGTTATTTTTATGTTAACTAACAAATCAATAACGATTTAAAATGTGCCATTTTTGTTTTACCACAAAAAAAATGTTTTAGTTCATAAATATATAACGTTGTTGACGTCACACTGGCCAACATTGATGACAACCGTCTTCTTCGTCTTCGTCTTCGTCTTCCAGCCAAACGCGTTATCTACGTCATAATGATATTGTAGCAAGTTGGAACCGTTTCAGATTGTGCTGTTTTAGATTTTTTTTAAAATCAATGATAATGAATGGAAATATTACTAATTTTTGTTATGATGAGAATCAGAAAAATATAATTTATATCTTTCGCACTTTTGTAACTGCCGTTTGTGCAAATATCCCATTGAGATTACTCCGTTTATAATAACTATTATGATGCACGATGAAAAATGGGTATTGCTAACTTATCACCAATCAGATTGCAGGCCCTTAACAAATGAATTGATGGGTTTACTGGTAAACTTTTAGTAAAATCAGAACGTTTTAACACGCTGTCGGAACACGTATTCATAAAAATTCTAATATTTTCCCATAAACACGTGTTCCAGTAAATTAGGAATTTACTAAAATTTTATCAGAAAACGGTCTGCAATCCCGTTTTTAACCGGATTACCAATAATTTGAAGAGATTATTAACAAATAAGCAATACCTACTCATTTTTCTCCGTGTGTAACTGAATATGTAGGTTACATCGTGAGAAGACAAGACAAAACATAAACATGGTTACAGTAATAAGAGCAGTTGTTCTTACCTTTTAGGAAAGTGTGGCCCGGAATTGCTGGAACTGAAGAGAGTAGGACAGGCTGGAGGTAATCCATCTGCGGTCCTCGGGTTTGTTCTTCTCTCCGGGGAACCATATCCATATTCGAATCAAACAATCCAACTCTTGCGAAGGAGTAACCAAAGGAAACATGTACACCTAATAACATGGCGTGTGAACCATCACAAGTAACACGGACTAATTTTAATTTAAATAGAACAGGATTATTAGAACTAAAGAAGCGACAACTGTTTGATGCTCATCAATATGTTACATCGATAACCTACTAACTTAAAGTTATATTTTTTAGGTTACGAGACCAAGTCTCTTTGGTAAGTGTTATTTTGTACAAAACTATACATTTTATTATTCGATTCATTCTCACATCGGATTATATTATTCACTTTATTTTGAAATGCGTTTGGAAATTAAACTAAACATCTTCAGCAGTCATGTTTTGGAGGCGCAGAGTCTTGCTCTGGCCTCATTGCACTCGTTAGTAAATTAATTTAAAATTTAAATAGAAAACAAAAAAAACATTAAAAATAACTACAATAAAATAAAATGCTCACTCGTGATTGCGTACGATTAATTTATTCGAAACATAAGTCGATGAAATAATTAAACAAATGTACTAAAACAAAAAAATAATATTTCGTACTCGATGAACTAACAAAGATGATAACAAAAACGTAACTAAAAACAAATGGCCTCGTGTGTCTCCACTAGGACCATTGCGCATTGTGGTCTATTCATGAACACGATCACACTGAGAATGTAAGAACTTCGATTGTTAAGGTAAACACTAATGATGTCCTAGATGGATCTAATGGTCTTGAACGGCTTGAGCAGCTACCGCCGCTGCCGCTGCCGCAGCCTTTTGCGCTTGCGCTTGCTTCTCCTGCTCGTTCAGCTCCTTGATGGCCTGGATCTCTTTCTTCAGCTTCATCCTCCGGTTCTGGAACCAGATCTTGATCTGCCTCTCTGTGAGACAGAGGGCGTGCGCCATCTCTATCCTGCGCCTGCGCGTCAGGTAGTGGTTGGTGTGGAATTCCTTCTCCAACTCCAGGGTCTGGTAGCGGGTGTAGGTCTGTCTGCCTCGCCGCCTGAGGCCGTTGGCTCCTGGGGAAAACAAAACAAACACTCATATTAGTCAAACGTATCTATATATTCATTGACACGATGAATTGATAATCTAGAAAATGTCGCACGTCATGGCTTCCAAACTTACAAAGCTAGTAGTAGGTATGCACTGTATAGAGTGGTATGGAATGCAGAGTGAAGATTGCCCTGATAATAGTCAATTTTCGATAGGATTTGGCACCAGAGGTAGAAGACAAATGAATTAAAGTTAAATTTATTTCGTTTGCATCACTTTATTAGATACAAACACTACATTTTTCGGGAACAATGTTCTCTCCTAAAGTTGAACATTAGGAGTGGAGTTAGAAGTTGGGTGGAGGGAGAAACCCAAATCGGCAGAAGAATTGACGAGGGGGTATGAGTGGGGGAAGTTTAATTAAAAGGAAGGAATATTCCAGTTGGAAATATAATAGCTTTGATGTCTATGTGGAAAAAGTTTACGTAAAAAAATAGATAGGTAATATACGAAACATTTTGGGACAGAGTCGGTATAATCAATAATATTCATGGTATTCTTTGTCACTTTTTATACTAGGAAGGATATCCGTAGAACTTATTTTTCTGGAGCTAATAAGACAATTTTTTTTTGCATAGAATCCTTTCAGCCTTGTATAATAATTTATTATTCACAAGTCAATATTACTTTATTCATTGAAGAACTAGAAGTTTCGGTCATGTATCGTTCGACTACATAGGTTTTATTACCAAACTTCTTGTTAGCAAATCAATGATTTAAATGGGTTTTATTGATCATTCTAGAAACTACGTTGTCGAACAAATCAGAAGACCCAACAAATAAGAAATTCGCAAGGCTATGATGGTATAAAACTTGTAAGAAATGCCTACTTAATGTCCCCAGTTAATGTCGGGTATATTTCACTGAGATAAAATGAATCAAGAGAGGCGACTCACAAACATATTATAACATTTCTAGAACGAAATGGAACATTAAGATATGATCTTTGCATTGTAACGGAAACATTTACAATTCTTATATAGTCTTTAAGTACGTGTAGGTATTTTGATAAAAGGTCTTTCAATTTTCGAATAATATGTTTCTAGAAATACATTTCTTACAGCGTTTTCGTAGGTAGTCCATATTCGCATATAAATTCTTTCATAAAGTCGTTAAATTATTAAACTTTGAACTCGTCTGTTCAAGTGTTTCGTAGGATGATCGTTTTGTTTTCATCAACGTTTATTCTGGCTTAAAATCTTAGCTTCATAAATTGAACATTATGTCTGCGTCTATATTTTATATTTGTAATTTATTAGCATGTTAATTGAACTCGTTTTTATTGCGTGTATCGAAACCTGCTTAGTTCTGCCATTTTAAAATAAATGACAAGTCTATCTCTTATTATGGAATTTCATGAGACGTTCCTTTATTTGCTTTTATCACGATGGAGCTTTAGATTTTAGTAAATATTTATTACATTATATATCTAAAGCTCTTACTTATTTTGGATTATGCAGATAATATGCTTTAATTTATATTTAAATGATAAATATGATATGTCGGTCGGCTGGTTTCGCTCAATCCACGATATTTGAACTAGCAATTATTTTGCTAGGTAGTAACTAATTAAACGAATTATTAATTTATTATTTCCGTTTATCATTTGTAATTCTCTAAATTAACGCAATTATTTAAGCCTTATATACCATGCAGGTACGTTATATTCAAAAAAAGATACTCACGTTATCACGTTAAAATTACTGATCTTTTATTAATCTATTCACCTACATAGTCGTAAGTTAAGTAATTACAATTTACCACTTTATCACACTAACTTGTTTGAGTAAATGAGAAAATTGAATTGGATTGAATTGATATCATACTATAAAGGAGACACCTTTATATCTTAAACGTCTAACTACTGCAATTTGATATGAAATACAGGGTGCATGCATTATATTTACTGTGTAACGATCTTGTGAACAGTGACTGCCTCGCAGCCGTTTAGATTTAATCAACCAATAAAGGTTCCAGAGGACACATCCCTGTGGAAAAATACCTCCCCTGGTGGTACATTATCAACCTGGGGGCTTAATTATTAGTTCAAGATGCGCCATGCAAATCCCCGCAAAAGCCTGCAGGCGTTAATTTCTCGAAAATTACCCAATCAACCAGAATGTGAAACACTTACAGTAATCAACGTCGTTAATGCAAAAGCTAACGATCGTTAACGGACAGCGGTAGGGTCACCGTTTAAATAACGACGAGGCAGAAGAGAAATAAACACAATTGCAATCGATTTACTAAGGGCCGTTCATAACAAACCAGAATGTCGTGATGTATAACTTATTTAAAGCCGACGGTGTTTGTATAGGGATGAATTTATACTGGAGGCTTTGCACAGCACAGATTTCAAAATGTGCAAAGGATAAATGACTCAATCTGAAAATATTTAATATTTCTCAATTAAATTGGGTTATTCCCTCAAGATCGTATAAGACTGTTTTATGACTGTATTTACTCCATGGTCGAGGGGTAAGGCTCTCAACTGGAAATCCGAAAGACGCAAGTTCAAATCCCGGCGTACCAAGTAAATTTTATTTGATTAAAATGTGTTATTTTTCGATTAAATAATTAAAAGTAATATATGTTATATTTGCTGCAAGTTTAAGAGTGGAAGATATTCTCAGTATCGCCCTGGTGTAAGACCACCATTCAGTATTGAAACGTTACTTATAAAAGTTACCTTAATATTATAACTGTTACCTTAACATTAAAACACCTGTTTTTAACTCCATGAGTACACGCAATAATAATCTAGTAATGATTTATAACAGCAATATGTTAAGTTTATATTATGCTATCTAGATGAACTTCAATAAAACAAAGACAGAAAACCACTCCACAGCAAACACAAACAATACAATGATCGCTTTTAATCATTCTTAGCCTTAGAAATAATATTTAAGATGGTGCTTCATCATTTTCAAGCCACATTTTGAGAACGTTTGATAAGATTTTGCACGAGAGCATACTAAAGCGTCGAACCCAAGGCATCATTCCAGACATAGGTACCTACCTACATAAGTTAGTTAATAGGTTGTATATTCTACGTACAGTTTAAGGCTGTATATTTCGGAATTAAGCCTTGTAGTTTTAATTGCTGTGGGCAAGGAAATATACGAAGTTGCCTCAATGTTTCGTGTTTATATTATTTTATGCTATTAATTTTCTTAATATTTATTATGGCAATTACTACCTATTTACATACATGCGTTCGTATTTAGCGTGATGGTATTTTATGTATCGATTAATAACAGCGAAAATAAGACATGAAACCGTAATTAACGTTAAAAAAAAACTTTTAAACCAGTTAAATTTTTTTTACATTCAAAGAACTTATGTGCCTACTGAATAGCGGTTTTTAGTTAAAAGTAATTTAACTCGACTTTGACCAATGATTGATTATCAATCAAAGCTTATCATTTTACTATAATTAGTGTTGTAATTCAAGTCTAATTTAATCCCAGCTCAACTCTCAAAAACATGTACTTGTACTCTTTATTGATTTCTCTAAAGCCTTTGATACACTATGCCATAAACAAATAATAAAATTTCTACAAATTATTGGAATCCGTGGTAAACTGCTAACTTTTTTTAATGACTACTTATCAAATAGAAAAATGAGGGTAAGAATATTGAATGAGATGAGTAAATCTAAATTTATAAGGTCTGGTGTCCCACAGGGGTCAATTTTGGGTCCAAAATTGTATATTATATATGTCATAGCTATGTCGAAACTATTTAGAAAAGCGCGCAGATTCATTTTCGCAGATGACACCGCACTTGTAGTATCTAATGAAAATCCTCAAATAGCGATTCAAGAATTGCAAACCAACTTCGATGAACTGCTAAAATGGGCACACGATGTAGGATTGGTTATAAATGTAAAGAAAACAAAATGCATGTATATCAGATCACCAAGTTTGAAAATGTGGAATATTCCCAAACTAACCGCACATAACTTTGAATGCATCCATAGAAAAATAATATCTAACTGCCAATGTGAGAAAATTGATTTTGTCAACGAGTATACTTATCTGGGATTAAAAGTAGATAACACATTTAAATGGGATAAGCAAGTTACTAAAATATGTAACCAGCTAAGGGCTCTAGCAAACAGTTTCTATAAATTAAAATTTGTCTTGCCTCATAGCACACTCAAACTAGTATATTTCTCATTAGTAGAATCTATTCTTAGATATGGAATTAGAAGCTGGGGAAATACAAGCATGACATATATTAAGTATGTACAAAATTTGCAAACCTCTATCATAAAAAAAATTGTATCACCTAATATGTATAGACAAAGACACAATGTGCAACTGTTATATTGTGCTGAGGGCCTGCTCCCTATAAAAGGTTTATTTTGGTTCCTTACCATTAAAGATAACTGGGGCGATAGTACTTATAAAAAACCACTGGTACATAGTCACAGCACACGTCTTACAGAAAAAAAAGGGTTGAAAATACCTAAAATAACAAATAAGTATGGAAGCCGAACGCTGGAGTACTGTGTACCAGTGATTTTTAATAAGCTCAAAAATAAATTTGTTTTTTCAGAAAATAAGAGTTTAAGCATGAAAACTGTAAAGATGTGGCTTATAAATGAAAAATCTGTATATCTATAAAAAATAGAGCAAACAAAGAAGAAAAGGAAAGCATTATTTGAAAGTTTTAATTCTAATATAAATTAATGTATTTATTTTATTTTTTATTTTTTTTCACTAACAAGCTTTTTATTTCCAGAAAAAAAAAATTAAAATAACATTTTTTCAATTAGTTAACTAGAATTTTAATTCTATTACATTGTGTTACAGTACGATGTTATTCACTTTCAATGTGTGTTATCGTATTTGTATTAATTTTGAATGTGTGTTATCTGTGTGCTATATTGTCTTGTACGTTATCATATTGTCATTCAAAGTGTTAGTGTAGTTGTATGTAAGAGTCTGTTATTTATTTTATATAACGGGAGACTTATATTATATTATAATTGTAAATTGAGATAGAACCTGCAGACAAGCAGCCATGTGGCAGCTTCGTGGGACTATCTATACATTGTCTAAAAAAAAAAAAAAATATAAAAAAAAAAAAAAAATGTAAAATTTTCAGTCAATAAAGCTTATTTAAAAAAAAAAAAAAAAAAAAAAAAATGTATGCATCCATTGAGTTTATGCACATATCAGCATTATGAATTCATAACTTCTCTCTGTGATATTTATTAGTATCTACCTCCTTATAATTGAATGAAAAAAACAATGTAGACAAATTATAATCAATTAAAAGCAATGAATTTATATACCATATTTTTAAGTGCTGTAGAAGTTTCAATAAAGAAAAAATCCATGATTTGAATATTGGCCAACCTTTCTATTGAGGCGGCCAGTTCATTCGAGTTGTATTATTTTGTCTTGGTTGTAAACAGAATACAAGAGACTTGCATAAGCGATCAATAAAGCACTGGCTGGACTTAACTAAAGGCTGCTGCGTTCGCCAAACCTGATTTACGTGCTCTTATTTATAGGCAAGATCCTAGTCACGTAGATCCACAGCCCCCTCAAATCTAATTTATACTTCGTTGATACATCAATAGGATATTACTTTTAATATAATTTTAAAAAAATACATAATTATGATGGTAGTAATCTGATATCGCTTGTGAAAATTTTTGCAAACAAAACGGATGCAAGTAATTTTGAATGAGGTGATGTTCTAAGGCATTTGGATTTGAACAGAATTTAACAGATTATTAAAGTTCACTACTCTTATAGAAACATGATACCTAATTGACAAACTGTTATGTAGGCATATAATAATGCATAACGTTCACATTATAATCTTTATTGTAAATATAAAAACATTGATATTACCGTTTTACAATAAAAGTACGTGTCGGATCATCACGTCAGTAAAAAAAGTCGTAGTTTGTGGGTAGGTATATCTTTCGCACACGACGCAAAAATTATAAGGCCTTAACAAAAAAAATTACCCAATTCTTTGTCTCTGAAAGTCGTCACAAATTTTGAATTAAATTAAAATTGACCTATTCCATAAATTATTATTGAAGTCACTATTCAAAAGCGAAAACATCACCAGGAATACATATTTTCACGACCCTCTCATTTTATTTCGTACCCGGAGCACAGGAGTTGTGTCGGGTGTAGGAGTAGGAGGCGGCCGTAGAGCCCTCCAGAGGACTGTTAGGGGAGCCCAAAGCACCACTTGTTCCCCGCAAAATGGCGACAAGTCCTGCTCACGTACACTTGCCCTGATGCAGAATTGCCTATTAAGCCGCCATTGAGGTATCCGTGGGATTTCTACGACTCCTTTTTTCATTGGATTACTTATGTTTCCACATTACTTTCGTTGCTCACTTGTGGAAATCTTTGATTTAAATTGCAATTAAGTGCGACAGTGAATAATTTTTCATATAATTTTATAAATTAATATTTCATACATTTTACCTATGTTTTGCATAAGGTAACTAATGCAAACGTTAATAGAAAATAAAATAGAAATGGCATAGGTACACTACCTACTATAAAACAATGCGGATATGATATTAAAATAAATTTATTGCAAAATAAACTGATTTGCAGGTAAAATATTGTAAACGAAAAAAGCTGTTTTTGCTCATCGCATAATTTTAAATTAAAGATTTATTTTAAATATAAAATGGTTAAGATTGAGACGTACATTGCATTATTAGTTTTAGTTTTAGCAAAGCAGCGTGCAATTTTTTTATTTATTTTTACTTTGCTCAGCTCCTGTAATGATAGTTCATGCTTAAAGCTGAGTGTATTAATTTAGGGAAATAACACATGGCAGCATTAGCCTAACAGGTAAAGAAGTTGTTGTATCTATAGCAAAGTTATATATATTAAGAATGCAAACAGAGGATGAAAATACTTGATCTAACATGGGCTCATAAAATTTAGAAAGCGACCAATTGGTGCTTGCCTCCTACACTTAGGTAAGCACTTTATTTAGTAGAGTATCGATTGATTGCCTTGATTAGAATTGATGTCTTTCTTCCTCTGGAATTAAGGAGAGAACCGCTGATTTACTTGGCCATAGTGAAATATTGGATATTTCGAATACTAATTCGATTTTATCAGCGCTAAGATTTATGGTAATTGCGCCTATGACATTTAAGTGTTGATTTTGATATTTTATGTTCCGAAATTCATGCTTACATATGAGGGGCTTCAGGTATATATGCGTATAATTTTTAATTGATTCGTGATGTTTGAATTTTATATAATCGCAGCTAGGTATTGGACTTATCAGTTGGCTACTAAAAATCACGAAGTTAATGCAAAAAAAAAACTTCGACAAACCTGTAATCTCATCGTAAATAAATAATAGGAGTTATTTATTTAACATAAATTTTTGCCACTAATGGAAATATTTTTAATAATTATCTTAAAAAGGTAAAATCCCATGCGTAAATCACAAAAACCTTAATACCTATTTGCAACCGTTTCAGAAACTCAAAAGGTATTCGACTGAGAGATCACATTGGGAAATGAAATACGTCAAAATAGATTTAGCCTCGTTTAGTGACGAGTATTTAAACTTCCTCTACCCTTCCTCCTTCGAAACTTTTAACAACTTCATAAATTTTCCCAAATTGACCCTAAAATTTAAACTTCCACAGGCTCTAGACTCGTGAGATTAGATCACATAAAAACATAGTGTTTTCAGAACAATATAATTTAGAGGAAGTCTATTTGTACTTTCTCCCGGCTTTTATAAATAAAGAAGGTAGACTTATCTTTGGTCAACCCTCGATCTCTTATAGGACCTATAGTGACTACTGTATCTGGGTGACTGTTGAACGTAGACCTCAAAGGTTTACGGTGCGTGTTCTACGTAATTGAATTCCGGATATATTTCCAGGGTCTAGATAACGAAGATGACCTAAGTGATATATAACCGGGGTCCCCAGCTACTGATCTATGGTCGCATGTGATTTCTTTCTGTTAGAAAAAACAACTCACTTTTAAAACACAACAACTTACATAAAAGTCCCTTTTTTATATTACGTTAGGATTTTAACGTTATATAAAACTGGTTGTAACAATTTTAAGTAGGAAATAAGTTACCAAAGTTTATATATAACGTTGGATGTGATTTATTATTGACAATGTCAACATCTTATTAAGGTATTGCGAACATCTCATTTACAAAAATACACATTTGGTTTAGAGGCGAGTAATGGGTGATCAAAGATTAGTTATTCGTTGGAAGGAAGGATGAATTTGCTTTCTCATATTTTGGGAATACCAAAATTATGTAATAATGGTGAGTCTACTATTTTAGAGGAAAGTTATTATGATATTCAATTCCTATACCATTATAATACCATTATGCCAGTATTATATAAATATAATACTGGCTTTACTACGTGGCCAGGATGACAATTTTTTTTTTAAAGATAGGTACATACTTCATTTCAAACGCTGTTGCTTCTCATTACATGGGTACTCTGCTCTGACATTGAAAATATGTAATTATAAGAGATTTATTTTAAACATCGGGTGCCTGATGCCTTATTTAGAGACCTACCTCTAATTTACTTATAAGTATTTAAGAAAGTAAGTAGGTATACTACCAACACCAAAAAAATCACAGTCAATAGGTTCTTACCAAAACAACTTATTTGACCATTCTATGAGTCTAAAAAAAAACACTGATTGAGTCGTCAGTCTGATACACCATGTATATTTGTTAAAAGAAAGTGATTTTTATTATGCTTTAGTTGTTACAATTTTTGCGTTTTTTTTAAACAGTAAAGAATTTACAGAACCATAGCTCCCTATCTATCTCCCTCCCTATCTATAACCCCAAATTATGGCTGAAGAACTAGCGCCCGCTAATTAGGCACCCGGGCTAATCCAAATGGCTTAATCCAATATCACGGGCCTCCATTAAATATACCTACCTACTTCAGTGGGAAAGGCTAGATGAGAAAAAAACAAATAGATCCTGCCCCCAGCTAGTTGGACGCCTATCCTAACGGACCGCCATTAATTCGTTTCTTTCGTTTCGTACGGCGATTTTGTTTGAAGGATAAGTGAACAACGGGTTTATATTGCCTGCGTTAGTTTGGAAGGATTAGAGTAGGGCGTTATTTTACTAATATACGAAATTTCATTCGTTCGTTTTTATTTCAACTTGATGCTTTGGAAAGGTTTCGAAGACCCTTGGAAATCATGGGTTTTGATGCGGTTTACCTCACTTTTAACTCGTACATTGATACCCGATGAATCTATAAAAACTAGAGTGAAAGTAATAAATGAATGCAATGGAAATTAAATACTTGAGGCAGAAGTTCGGTAAATCCACAAAAAATATGTATTATTGGCCAGAAAAAAAATCGTATATCTGTAAATGCTTTTAAGAATTTGACAAAGCGACAGGATAATAATATTTGGATAATTTATATAGTGCCGTTTTTGTTCAAAATCACCTCAAGGGCGCTGTACAAATATATAATACATTTATACAATGATCTTATAGAATATTATAAAGAAGGTGTTTTGTGTGCCCCAGATAGATGTGACAAGCTCAAGGCAAACATCATTTGAACAAGTTAAGAATCTATGTACAGATGTATTAATATGACTGGTCATATTAAGATGTGTGGCGTTGTTTCTACTCTTCCCACTCTCGCGGCTAAATGGCGTGATTTGTTAGTAAATAGTAAATAGTGGATAGTTAATTGTCTAGAAAAACTTAGTAATGCTCCAAGTAACAAAGCTTGTATATTTTTTGACTTATAATGTATATTACGTATCTACCTACCTATTTAAACCGAACAAATTTTGTAAATTAAAACTTAAGAGATTCGTGCAGGCAAATATCTCTATTCAAAAGGGGCGTCGAGCGGTCGATATTATTACATCGTAAATTATCTGAGAGGGAGTCATTTCGATTTATATACACACTCGTATTATGTTGAATCGCCAGGTTTCTCTGCCTACCAACAAGTCAATTTTATTTAGCTACCTTTATACATGAAGTGATTTAAAATTGATTCTGTTGCAGGCCTTAGCGTCATACTAAAGCAAGACAAAATAAACTACACACGATTTTTCACAGCGCATTAAAATACAAGCTTTTTTTCCACATGTCCATAAAGTGTTTTACTCTTCGTAGTTGAAGAATATCGTCTGTTAGATTTATTTAGCCATTAAGAAGACAGATAATATCCTTAGTTAAATTTTCCATATCAAATGAAAGATTTTTTCACAGAAGCATTGCCGACCAAGTTTAAGACAAAAATAAGCCATTTATCAAAATAACTGCTTCATTTATTAGAGTATGGGCTATTTATTATTAAAATAGGACAGCAAATATTAAATATTGGATATGTGCGCCCGGACATACAAATGAGAGCCTATAAATTGATTGTATTTCGTGAATAAATAAATAAGTAAAAATAAAGATTATACTAAGTTTATCAATCATCGATTGTATGAAAACCTTTCGCTATAATACAAATAATATCAGAAATTGGATAACTTGTATAACGCCGTTTTTCTGAAAAATCACCTCAAATGTCAAATACGACTTCTTATGGTTTATCTATTAAAAATACCCTTGAAAAGCTTCAAAATTCAACTTGCTATTAAATTATTTACAATATCGCGAACGGTGAAAGTTTTCCGACTTTTATATAGCAGTAATGTGACGCATTTGTGCGCTAGTGCATGTGGTAAATTATTAACATTTTCTACACCTAAGGGACATTAGGTAAGGCCTAGGTATGCAATTTGGGTATCTATGCATTTCTACCGTTTACGGATGTATGATTGTATGAAAAGATGTATTGTTAATTTAGCTCTGCATTCTATCGAGCCTGTAATCATTCGTATCTCACAAGAAAGTGTAATTGTATATCAGATACTTCAGTTAGGCTTAAAAAAACATTTTCACTGTATTTTTTTCTTACAAATTTCAAATATGGTATTATTTTGTCAGTTTTTATCATAATGTGAAGAATTTTCCCCATTGTCCTTTGCGTAAAAGCTTGTGTACGCGTTGATGGAGCATTCTGTCAAAACAAAAGATATAAAAAGAGATTCGCCATGAATTTTGAATGTTTAATCATTTTTTCAAGTCTCATTTCCGCATCATGATGAACTTTTTCGCAATTTCGCAAACAGTCCCTGTGCGTATTTTATTTTTTACTTTGCTTTCATTGCATTTTAAATCGCGTCACGAAGACAAGTAGGCATTAAATTAAAATGCTAAATAATTACGCCAAAACCATTTTATAGTTGTTTGAGTAAGGAAAACTTAAAGTCAATAGATTATTCACTATGTAATATGTTTCTTGTCTAAAACTGCTAAGTACTTCAGCTATTTGCAGTCAATAACTAAATTTATGTTGATGCTTTGCAAGAGTACAAAAACAAATACATGCGTAACTAAAAATATTTGAAGTGATGCTTTCTATCCTATTGTATCGTCTTGATGAGAGATTGAAATGGTATATTTCAGTCAAAAGTAAAGTTGATATTAAAGCATAATATGAAAAACGCGTGATATGAATACTTGCTTTAATTATATGAATCACATTGAGTTGCATAAAGAAAAATTGTTTTTGAAATAAAAAATTTCGCAAAGGGAGAAAAATGATTTATAACACCCCCTAGAAGCTTCCATCACGAGCTTCACATTATTCCAAACGGATGAAATATAATTAGTACCTACTCACATCGCGAGAGTAGGTAACATTTTATATCACCTCGGAGAATATTTCAGAATTAAAACACGGGGTTGCAGGGTGTATTATTGTTGAGTTTCTACCGTGTTTGTATCCACTTGGTAAAATTTAAACATAAAATTTCTCTTTTACTTTAAATATATGTAAATATAAGGCAGTTAAGAACGTACGATTTATTGCGGTTCTACGTTGGAATTTCTAGTGAAAACCAACAATGGATATTCAAAGAAAAGGGTTTTGAAAAAAATAAAACATTTCGAAAAATAAAATAAAAGTAGTATTATTTACAAAGAGAACTTTCGTTAGATATATACGTTTCTTTCATGTTTTGTTTGAAAATATATACCTAAACATGAGAACATAGAAGAGTATATATAACAAAGTTTAGATTTGATTCCGAACTCTCACAATATAGTTCATATAATTTATCCATGCGGTACGAAATGATAGATAATTTATTAAAACCGATATCATATAACTGATCTTACTTAACATATTTAAGTGCAGTAATGTCATCTGGAATCAAAAATGAAATAGTCACCCATCCCAAAAAGCCACAGCAACACATGTGCCAGCATATTGTGCACTTTACTCCTTGTGATCGCCAGAAAACAGGGGAAGCGACAAAACAATAAAGCCTCTTCAATACAAAAAGGCTTTCTATGATAGAGGATAGACAATTTTACTACCCTTTAGTGTTTTTACGGTGTCATTCAGGCAATAACAACCGAGTTCCTAAGAAGCGGAGAAAGCAGGGGGTGCGTTTATTGCGTCACATGATGAACGTCGTAAACTTCCTTTATGGTTGCGTAATCAGTCATTTGAGTTTTAACGTTTGGGATAGTTGCTAGTTGGTCATTACCCCAAAAAAATTATGGGGCACCCGTTATGTCTAATGATAATAGCCTCCCGGTGCGTTAACTCGTTCAAGATAAATCACTACTGTTTGGTCGATGCGACGTAAAGAGTCTGTCAAAAAAAATAGGACACCTTGTTCTCCGTATTATTAAGGGTTTGAACAGTTAATATTTTTATTGTTCCTTTTGTAATACAGGGACCGTTTTGTTTGAATAACAGTTAAACCTAGTTATTTCTACACATTACAGTTGTTTGTTTCTTCTTTCCAGTTTTCAATTTTTTTATACGAACACAGCACAAGAGTTCCAATCGATGCGGACTACGGAATCACTATTTAAGTATTATAAAATGGCATCCCATCTCGTTTTAAACTGGATTTTAATAACAGCATTAGATACTCATTTTTCTACTTGTTGATATAAATATGTTAACAAAAACATTGCCATAGAATTTCTTATAGGTATGTCGTGTTTAGTTCTTACATGCAATATTTGTATTATTATAGACTCGTGTCGTTTAAATGGGATTTTTTAAAATTAGTTCCATAGGAATCGATCAAAATGCGGGCAACACCCATCAGACTTCAGTCATTTCCTACCACCGTATTCGGAATTCTTCACGCCTATTTCGTTTCAAATTACAAATAATGTGTATTTAATATATTCCATAAAGGGAATTATTATCGATTTGCTTCGTATTGAACGCATCGATCATCTGCCGCAACAGAATATTCTCTTTATTATGAATTACACTACAGATACAATGGAGAGTCATTATATTATATGATGAACGTGGGTTGTGATGTGGATATCAAATTGAATCAAAAAGTACATAGATCAAAGTACTTTTAGATATATCATTAAAACTTAAGATTTTAAATACACCAGCTTTTTCAACTACCTAGTTATAAATAAATTTTACTGTTCCCATACAGAGTACCAAAACGTGAATGTATGGTAAGGCATTTAAGTAACAAAAACTTGTCTAAGCGGTGTTATATATAGAAACTACATAATTATTATGACTACAATGTGGGTAGGTACCATGAACTTCAAAGTTTCCGCGTCCATATACATCTTCTTCAAAAAAATAATTAACAACAACAGTGTTAATTATATTTTATGGCTCATGTAACTTGAGCTACAGTAGGTTAACTCAACTAATGAGCAGTTGAGGATGTCCTCGTGTATTAAACATTATTATTCTCAACTTAAATAACATACCGAAATAAAATTTTAAATTAAAAAAAAATCAAATGTTTTTGTATAATACAGGCACATAAAAATTAAGAAGAACATGCATAGTAGATATAAACATAGATCTACACAGAAAAAATAAATATATATCTAAATATACGTGCATAATATATACATTGAATATGCGAAATACTCGTGGTAGACAGGATTATTCAATGGTCGTACTTTTGAAGTAAATTTTAAATATTTCTAATGTCACTAGGGCGAATAGAAGAGCTTAAAAGAATTATCTTTAAAACTTTCTGTATGAGTTTTTACAAACTTAGATTCAAAATAAACAATAATATTAACAGCGTTTATTGATAATTTGTATAGCACAGTTTTTTGTGAAAAATCATATCAAAGGTGCAGTTGTAGGCACCTATCTATTTAAAAGAGTATAAATAGTACCAATCAATTAATATTATAAAAAACGTTATCAACGCTATTGAAAGTTTATCAAACAATCACAATCTGAATTCTGTTAATATGAATTTTCACCAAAATGCACTGCAAACATTAACTGAGTGTATTATTACGCCTTGAGTTGAAATGTTTATATTGTTGTGAAACGTCTCTCCCACATCGAAAAACGGAGTTCAAAAAATTTACTCGGCGTGTCAATTTAAATAATATTCGGTTAGAAATTCAATTTATTAAATCTCTTATGTTCGCATAATTCAAAGACGGATTATATTTCAAATGGGATATCGATATCGGTAGCAAATGAACTATTATAAAAAATATTGTACTTCAAGGAATATCAACGAAATGGAACTCGACACTCACTACCGATAATCCGCCCATCTCCGTTCAAATGATGAATTATTTCTTGCTGTGATTAATAGCTGTCCGTCGAAATGTACACACGTGGTTTTAAAATGAACCAATCAGAGGGCTGGGCGGTTCAGAGCTTTACAAACCTTCATTATTTCTGAATAATTCAAAGCACCGTGAAATTATGTAAATAATGCTGCTCTTAGACCATTGCATATAGTCAAACATAATATATTATAGCCATCAAAATGAAGTCAGAAATCTCAATATTTAACAGGATACAAGAGCAGGTTGTTAATGTAATTATTAAAAACTGCATTTTAATTAATGTATAAGTCAAAATTTTTTCGCTGTTTTCTGTGTGCATTTTGAGCATTCCAATTAGCGCAGCGGAACACCGTGTCAAGAATTTATTTTTTTAATTTGGCATTCAAAAATGAAGTGTTAATCACGGAAGGTTAAGTTCATTTAATTATGAAGGTAGATTGTCCGAAAAGTTTCCTTATGCCAACGCGCAGGAAGTAGGTAGATTGGAAGACGGATAATGTAATTCAGAGAATTTAAACGTTTTTAAAGTTGATATTTATAGGAATATGGATTAAAGACTGTCCAGTGTTCACACTAGTATTCAAATCTCAGTGTATGGTAGACAAAGTCACAGAGTAAGGCAGGTTTAATCAAGATTTAGGATAGCAATAAGAGAATGCATCCGTGGGGAGTTAGAAATAGATGAACGGGACTGGATGTTAGTATTTCAGTAAACACAGTATGACACTTAAGCGACTTGGTGTAGGAACACCCTGTGGTGATTTGCTCCGCGTGTGTGACAAATCCTCGCTTCGGGACACCCTATAAATATCGCACACAATGTGATATTGCGGCGAGTTCGGAGATATTCTTACCAACAACGTATCGACTGTGAAAGGGAAGAAAGAAATATTGTACATTTACAAAAAAAAAACACCACAGTAAAGATCGAAAATTAAAAAAAAACACTAATTTATCGACAAAAAACAATTTGTTTAAAATATTTTATTGCAAATAAATATACCTACTTACCTACTTACAAGAAATATAATCGAGTTCTAAATTTACATGGAAAACATATGATGAGGAAGTTGGAACACGTGTTATTAAAAATAATAATATTTTCGCACTTCGTCAATTTTATTTATTCGAGCAAGGACACCTGCATGAATGATATATTCTGAATGACTAATATTTTATTATGAAATGGTCACGCAGTCACATTTTTAACAGCATCTTCATAAAAAAAGCCGTACTCATTTTTCTCCGTATATGTTGCACATAATTTTACTTTTATTAAGATTATGGCCTCTGTGTTTCCTCTCTCTTACAACATGGGTTTCTTCAAGACCCATAATCACTCCTTCCCCTCCTCAAAAAGACCCTCCACACAACTTCTCCATAGATGAAATTTTTTTCCTCAGGGCCGCCTGTGTGGATTAATGTAAAAAAATAAAATAAATATATTATTATTTTTATTTTTTTTTTTATAGTGAATACCTCACAAGAGTCCCAACTGCTGCCGTCTGGAGCCAGTGAGACTATGGCATCCCCAATTGTGGGATGTTGTGAGGCTGAAGGTAAGTGGGGAAGGGAAAGAGGAAGGTGGGGAAGGGAAAGAGGAAGGTGGGGAAGTACCTGGCTATTCAGATCTAGTCACTAAACACGGCTAAAGCCATTTGGAGCAACGTTTCGCAACGTTTATGATGGCATAGACGAGAATTTTGTCTGGTTTTTGTGAAACTTTTAAACTAGTAGGTACATTTTATACGTAATTAAAAAAATCCAAAATTTTTTTTGTTACCAGATCCTTAGATACCTATCTACTCATAAGCAAATTAGGTAATTTTATAATATGTAAGTATCTTGAAAAATACCGATGATAAAAATATAATATCATCAATTTTCATGAAGTTCCAAGTCAAAACCAAACAACAATTTGTTTTATCTCTAATAAATTGTTACGTTACGAAAGGAGGAACAAAGTGTTGCAACCCAGCGCACTAGTTCTACATCTCCTTATAAATCTGTACCTCACCCCTCCTTAGTTATGTCTTCCTATTATTTCAGAACAATAACTCAACTCTCGCACACAAAACTAACTAAGCAATAACTTCCGCGAGTTAATTAAGTTAGGGACGTCTTCCTATGTAAGTACTTCCTTCGTCGTATTCACAAACGTAGTAATAATTATTATTATTAATGTGAAACCAAATGTGAGAAAGTATTTTAATATTACTAAATTTGTGACAATGTTATATTATTAAATCAAAATTTCTAATTTATGACCTAAATATTAATGTACGCGATAATCATGACATAGATGCATTGTGGAACAATGAAAACGCAGCATTGGTCGGAATTTAAATACTGAACTAAATAATTGGTTGTCGATTATTAACAATGCTATTTTCTCCTACGGCCATCTGTTGTCAGTAGAGGTATGCATATTCATTTTCCAATCAATATGACGGTCTATAAAATCATGCGAATTTAAATAAAAGCGCCGTTTTAGTAATAATTTTAACTTTTCTTGTTTTACTGCTACAGGTGGGTAATTTTATAAGTACAGAATTTAAAATGGAAAAAATACTTACTTTTCTCTTTTCAAGAGTGTTTTAAAACGATAATGTGTCTGAGGGGGGATTTATTAATGTGAGATGATAGAAGACATGTAAACTGACATTTAATATTATTCGATTTATTTTAAAAGTTTGTGATCTAATTATCCAATTCTTAAAACAGAATAATATAATCCAAGGAATTAATTGAAAGGACTTTCAAAAATATGAAAAGAAACAGGACGATGACCTATTTTAAAGAATATAATAATTATTATGTTCTTCAAAAAATGCAAACTTTTATGGCACCATTTTAATTAAAAATAGTCAAAGCTTAGTTTTAACCATTTTCGTAGCTTAACACGTTTCGTAAGAAATGCTTACTCCTTCACTAAACCATGAAGAAGTAAGCATTATTCAAGTTGTTTTTAAATAATGAAAGTGATTAAAAGTATTTATCGATTATTTTGAATTTGTAATTTGATTATTATTTCGAACGTTGCGCGTTGTGAAAAATTATAGGGGATGAGCAAATAAAAAAAATAATCAATGCGAAGACAGCACATTTCCTACCTACATAAAAATACTGCAAATGATACAAAGCGTATTTTGTTAGTGATTAAAATAATATTACTTATACATTTTACGCAGAAGCTTATCTATTCCTAAACTTTCCATCGCGTTTGCCAAACACTTTTTTGTATTTCTTGGGCATTAACCATGTAAAAATAAATATAGACATTTTTGTTTTAATAAGTTTTAATTTCCAATGCACATTTATAACTTAAATTTGTGTTTACTTTGCTACCGGTTTCGACACAAATGTGTCATTAACTAGCAATCTAAAAGCGGTTCAGTTCTAAAACATCACTTTTAAGATTGCTAGTTAATGACACGGTTGCGTCGAAACCGGTAGCAAAGTAAACAAAATTTAAGTTATAAATGTGTATTGTAAAATAAAACAAAAATGTTACACACTTTTTTATTATTTCAATTGGGCACTTTCACACAAATTTACGTGTGTATCTTTTCACATCTCAATTGACAAAATTCTCCGTAGCTTGTTATATTCGATTCGGTGTTCTATCAGCCGCCCTCCCTTTGAAACGTTTGGAACCCGTTTTCTGTCCGTCTATACATAAAAATGCAAATGTACCGACATAAAATATCGTGATGCCTAAATAACGTTTACAAACGAATAAGGCATTTTGTTGGGACGTTGTAGGAAGGTACCTATCTACTTACTTCAGGACACTGGATCAAGATGACGTTAGAGGCAAGCAAATTATATACGTGTGCGTCCTGTAATTTCGACTTCATTGGATACCTTTCGTAAGTTGTAGAAATGTTAATATCTTAGTGGTTTCAATTATGCAGATAGTAAATAATTATACTAGGGCTTCCGGAAGTAGATATTTAAACGAATTAAGTAGACTTAACAAATCAAATATCTGATTGATTATCTGTTTAACTATATATCTCAACTAATAGGTACAATGCTCACATATTTAAAAGTCATATCAATTCTCTAATTTTTTTAATGATATTACAATAGAGATTCTTGTGTATTTTTGTAACAAAAATATCGGAAAATAAATCAGTGCCTAATATTTTAGGAATATCCAAATAGATACGTAGCAGTTAAATAGCTTCTTACTGTGAGTAGTCAAATAAATACGTAGGTACTGTAAGTACCTAGTTAAATAGATACGTACTGTAAGCAGTTAAATAGATAGGTACGTACTATAAGTAGTTAAATAGATACGTATTGTGAGTAGTTAAATTTCCTACCTAAGTGGTAAAATTATTTTATCAAAATTAATGAATCGTTAAATTTAGTCCTACTATGATAATAAATTTTCTTCGTGGATGGGAGATTTATACTACACCGCGGACACGCATAGGTTATCCTTACCAAAAATACAATGTTTTATTGACATTATTCTAAATAAATTTCACAGAAAGCTTTATAGCGATATAATTATTAAAATTACCTAAAAGAAAATCAATTTTTGCAAAGGGGACGCTTATGAATGTATTTGTGCAAAACCGATATCAAAAAGTAAAAAAAATCAAACTATTATAGCATCAAACTAGTTTTAGACGTTTTGATTTAAAATTTTGGTTTAGGGTGACACTGAAAATAACATCTAGATACTCCAATGTCTTAATAAGTTTATTTATAAGATGAAAATGAAATCGAATATGATCATATCTTGCATGAAACTGTGTGTAATGTTTACTGTACAGTTAAAGTTACCACGCGAGGATAACTTATTTGCATATTTAAAAGATAACTTAATTATCAATCGGTTAATTTACGTCACAAACTTATATGATTAAACGAGAATAAGCGTTAACTAATTTGTAAAGTAAATAATTACCTCGTAACTTTAAAAGCACTAAAATTACGAGCAAATATAAGCAGTAGGTGTAACGCTTTCTATTTATGTCATGTCAACGGATTTTAAAATTGGATTGAAAAAAAATTCTCGGGGTAAGTTAATGGGAAAAATATGCATGCACATAATCAAAATAGGTACATACCACACGAAGGGTAGCTAGATATATGTTAATACCTACTTAAAGACAAGCTTTTTAAGCTTTATAGAACGTAACAAAACGTAAACTTTTTTTCAGAGAAATGAAAAAATACAATGCCATGGTTAATTGCCCAATAAATTAAATATAATTACAAAGGCGGTTCTATAAATTTATATACTAGCTTCCTTAAATAAAATCCACGATTTATGTCTTCTTTAATGTTATAGAAATAAAACATAAATAATTACTTACGCTGTAATAAACTTCAGACCAAAAGAGCACTGAAATCTATTCTTATGTAGGTATGTAAGGCAGTGAAACTAATTGTATTTTAAGTATCATGAATACGTATTTTGCAAAGATTTGTGTATAATGATCTATTGCTAAATAAATGAATATTGTATGGTTAGTTTAGCTTGTATATAAAATATTTTAAATATATATACAAAATTTCAAGCCGATAGTTACATTGAAAATATTTTTTATGATTCCTTTTTTAAAAGCTCTTCTAGCGCTATTATACAAATGAGAAAATATTGAAATACTCTTCAATTTATTGGTGATCCGGTAAAAAACGAGACTGTAGGCCGCTTCCTGATAAACTTTTAGTAAACTCGTAATAAAATCTAAACATTTCGAATAATTTCGAATTTCGAAAATGTTATGTTTTTTATAAACACGTATTCCGACATTGCATCGTGACTAAACATTGGTATTTTACTAAAAATTCAACAGGATACCTATCAATTCATTTGTTAATACCTGCAAGCCTATTTTTAACCGGATTACAAATAATTTGAAGAGACTCTTAATAGAATAGCAATATTTTATCAGTAAGTTTTCTCCGTGTACGAGATGAATCAAGTAACCGATTATTGAACATAAATTAAAGTGCTAAGCTGGGAATATTTACACGCACTCGTTCTGCCAAAAAATATGCATATTAATATGCCCAGTTAGGTCATACCACACACCTACATTCACCCTATTTGTTAGTTTCTCAGTATGTTCAACGCGCATTTGAGCCCGTAACTAAAGCCTATCCATAGGTCTATACATATCTGAATTTTCCCAAACACGTCTGTCGAAATCAGAATAATCTATAAGTTGATCAGGAAACATGTTAATTCATTCGTTATGCCTGCAATCCTGTTTTTAACTGGAATTACAAGTAATTTGAAGAGATTCTTAATAAATTAGCAATTGTCATTTTTCTCCGTGTGCTCTTCGGGTATTGTTGTGTCGCTATATAAAATTTGCAAATATTATAATAGGTGATGTAATTCCATAGCAGTACCTACAACTGTAGGATGTTAGCTGTACTAAAAACGGGATTTCTGCATCTCGAAGGGTTAAAAAATATCAATTTACTTTAATTTGACAACCCATCTTCCTCTGAGTACCTGCCTTTTTCCAATAAGGAAGTCAATCATTTTTGTTTGCTGCCGTTTCGAGTTCAATTATAGTCAGAGTACCTCCTTAAATCGAATACATAAGAGGGAAGGAAGATACATGCACGTTAAATTGCAGATGATTTGCCCGAACTCGGTTTGGGAGTCTTTGGATCGTCCGTGTCTCATTTTGGAAATATTGTTCCCACACCTGAGGGACCGTTACTGACCAATACTTTACTCACGTTTCGCCAATTTCATCCGCGCTTCGGGTGGAACGATAAGCAAAATTACACCACCAAATCAAAAAAAATCGTGCTCTGAACTTGATAATCTTACGTGAAACGAAAGGGGTAAGGAACGTCTCTTTCCAAAATACATAGGAATTATACATACCTAACTGTTTATGTGAGTAGTAAGTAGGTACCTGCATGCCGCGTTAACCACTGAAATTTCGCTTCTTTATAATTTATTCTTCATCCGTAGGTACTCAAATTCAATTTTTTAAGGAACGGCCAAACACCATTGTACGAACGGATAGATACATCTTGTATATATAAAAGGAGTAAGTTGTTTATAATCATCAATTTTGAATGTATTTATGCCACCACAGGGTTGAATATTAAATTTCTGCCTATCCCATCCAGCTTTCCAACATATTGTAAATACACAATTTTAACCAAGTGCCATGTCCCCACTCCCTTGGATTGCATAAATATGTTTAAAAAATTGTTGTTAGAGAAGTTCCAACCTCCAAAAAAAATCGCATAAGAATTGTTCTTAGATAACCGGTTAATATCGTTACTATTCATGTAAATACCTAAGGAATACTTACTTTAAAAGAGATAAATGAGTATGGGGATGGGACGGAGATGGGAAAGTCAGATCTGGTCACCAAACACGGCTAAAGCCATTTCAAGCCATGTTTTAATTCTGAATGGTGGTCTTACACCAGGGCTATACTGAGAGTATTTTCCACTCTGGAACATGCCGCAAGTATACTTAACATTGTTTTAAATGAATAAATTGTGAAATAACACAAAATCATCAAATCAGCAATGTTCAATATTAATAATTTTCCTCCGTGTACTTTTAATCTTTCAAACTCCCACCAATTACATTTCACATAGTCACAGTTACATATGGAGATAAATATCCCGAAGGAGATATTAACCTAATAATTGAAGTCATTAATCTATCGAGGTTCATTATAGTAGAATATAATCGCTTCAGTTTGTCATAGTTGACGGTATAATTATTTTTAAAATACAGACTCAATTGAAATACCATCAAATCTTAGTATTGAGTTATGCGGAGGCTACTGATAAATGATTGAATGATGAAACTTGTTAACTATTTGTATGCATACCTGCAGATTTACCTACCGGTATTCAGGAGTTGTCAAGCTAAGAGAGTAAGGATTTTCTTCTTGCGTATGTTCAAAATTATTCTAGATTCGATCACACTGACATATTTTATATAGGTACTATATATTGAATCTTAAACTCTTTTGAGGTGTTTTGTTTAATATAATTGCGTTATATTTCTTCAATTATCCAAAACATAATTTTTTTAATTATTTTAAGGAAAACCTGGCGCGGCTTGGAAAATAATAGTATCTACCTATTACGTAGTAAGCGTTGCCCATATTTGCATATTCTGAATTATATAAAAATTGTGTTTTATTTTTTATTTTATAAATTAAAAAAAATAATAATTTTGGTAATTTTCTCAACTATGTGTAAAAATAAATATAGCAAAATAATATTTTGTAGAACAAATAATAAAACCTAAGGGAAAACTAGTTTTCCAATTTTTGATCAAAAAGGTTGAAAGATAGGTAGGTATTGGGGATTTTTTCTGTAACTGTAAAAGTACATCAAACCGAGTGCCAAATAAGTATAACCACCAGTACCTAAGTAATTTTTTCTTCCCACTTTTTCGAACCTTTTCATAATATGAGAGATCGAGAATTTGTAGATAAATTTAGCCAAGATTTCCATTAAATTAAAAAAAAAAACTTCATTATTAGACATTTCTTAACAGTAGATAAGTATTTTAAAAGTAAGTACGTTATTTTATTTTTTCAACTTACATCTTATTAAGGAAAATTGCAAAAATTAAAAATACATCAGATGACGTTCTTACTAGGTAACTGATCCTTCCCACCTAATATTCACCATCATCTCAGTTTTGCATGATGATATCATACGTCAATACATCAATGCATGCGTCCATTAAAAAATCACGTAAATTTATTAAAAAAAAACTCGAATATTTCCTAAAAGGTTGGAATCTCCACTCTTCGATATCAGGCGGCCTCTGCCGCTGATACGAAAATCTATGTGGGAGGAAGCGGTTCATACATATCTCAAGGTCTTCGTCTCATGTGAGACCACCCAGGAGGCTGGACCAGACCCGCAATCAGGATGCTGTGGATTCTACTTTGATTGGTCACACTGGCACTTATCAAATAAATTTAAACACGCAGTAAATATTATTTAATGCACCCCTGCGACGGATCGATCGATCGATCGGATGTGTACTAAATCAAAACTAGAAAAATGATTGCTCAGTAATTGAATAAGATATTTTTTTATTAGAAACGTTTATCTAATCATTATTCGCCAAATTTTCTGCTTACAACAAAAATATCCCACGAGTTTAGTCATATATATATATATTTTTTGAAACTTTACGGACAGCATTAAACTTGTAGGATGTTTTATCTTTATTTATTAACTAGAAATTGTTTAAATTAAAAATTCGTCGATAGGTTCCAATAAAATACGAAATTGGTATAGTATTGTGTGAATATTCAATTAAATTACTTAGGCATACGGAGAAATCTATTATTGCTGATTTACTAAAAAAATATCAAGGTAATTTGGTTAAAAACGGGACTGCAGGCCGCTTTCCGGTTTTTTTTAATAATATCGGAACACGTAAATGTCCATGTAAATGTGTTTGTTTGAATAATATACAATGACGAAATGCGAAAATGATAGTAATATTCCCGAATCGTAAAAATTCATTGGTATTTTATTAAAAGTTTATCAGAATACCAATCAATGCATTCGTAAGGGGCCTGCAATCCCATTTTTAACCCGATAACTTGAATTTGAATTAATTATTATTAATATATTAGCAATATCTATAATTAATCAGTAATTTTTCATCCGTGCGTGTAAATTGGCAGAAACTACCTTTAGTTTGACTCTGTGTCGCATATTTTGAATGCAGACATTTTCGACCATGGGGGAATAATGCCTGTTAGAGTTTCCAAAAAGAAAACGAGTTCTTTGGTAAGTGATCAAAACGCGATCAAACTGAACGTATTTTAAATTATTGTTTGATTGAACTTCAAGTGATAAACATGCATGAGTTCATTTGAAACTTGTTGGTTGGTAGGTAAGTATATGAAGGCTTGTGGTATTGAAAAAAAAACTTTGATAACCTTCCACAAATGTAGTAAACATTTTTTGTTGTCCTCAATTATTTACTTATCAACCAATTTTAGTACGCGGAGAGTTTTCTTGTTATCGTCTGTAAGTAATCTCGGTTATTTTCTGTCAATGTTCACGATGTTCGTGCCTTTGCAACAATGTCATGCCATCAGGAATATTTTTGAATAAATAAATAAATGAATGACGCATGAGAAGGGCTGAAGAAAACTATGCAGACGGCAATTCTAGCGCGTTTTATAGATGGTATCAGTATCGGTCAGCATTTCACACGAAATCACTTTTTCTACGGAAACCCCATACAGTGTACACCGTACATGGGACTTAAAATAAAGGAAAGCGATAAATCTCTTTTTCCGGTCATTCAATCAGGTAGATTTTATAGTGGAACGATGCGTATCTATTCACTCACTTGTTTTATAAACAAATAGGTATAAAAACTAACATAGAAAGAAACACCTTCCTTTGTTCAAGAATAGTTGATACGTTTTGAAAATGAATGAATTTAGTTAATTTTATTTGGCGGTCACGATGTGTTTTATTGACTGTGACCACACCCAGTGGCATTTTTTCGTGTTAGAAGTGTAATTTATACTATCATTTGGAAGGTTTCACGGATGATTGAGAACCCTTTCGATGTTATCGGAGCTTTCGGAGGTTTTAAAGGAAAAAGAGTCCACTGACCAATGTCACAGTCTTGTAAAAAAAACTGTCACACGGATCGATAGTCAGAGAGGTAGTTCGTTCTAATGTTTTATTGGTTTGAAAATTGATTTAGGTATCACAAATACACGAATAGACAATTGGAACATACGTCCGTTAAATCTACTACCCCTCCATCCAACCACAAAATTTAGTAAAATATAAAATTAAATTATTTCGTTGATGGAGAAAAAAAATGTTGTAGGTAGTAGGTACTCAAAAATATTAGTGGAATGTAAGTTTCTACTTCTTTATACATTTACCCATTTACTATTAAACCTGTTTTTAATTTTACAAAATCATTAAATAACAATTCACTTTATATTAATGTTTGTTTATCTGTTGTATATTTTTTTTAAAACATTTACCAGTAAAACCTTTAGGAAAGGTTTCATTTGCTTAAGAAAATGTTCATTGGAAAGATCCAACCCCTGAGGTGGTTCCTTACTTATACGTGGTAAAATCATTTTTTTCACATTTTTGAGATTAAGAAAAACACGAAATATATTTCTTTACTCAACTTTACGTGTGTGTAATTTTGTTTTTAAAGATGTGTGGTATTTAAGAAATTCCAATGAAAGTCACATTTTCAGCCTAGTTCATTAAACCAAATACTCTTACTCCAAATAAGTAAGAAAGTTGGTACCTTCTTAAAGGTTTTTTAACTTTTAGCTAAGTAGGTAACTGTTAGTTGGTCGGGCATACCTACACCGAGCTCGCACAATGGGAAGGGCGACAGGGAATTAAAATTCTCAAAGGCACTCAATTTATTTCGCCTTATAAGTGCATAGCTGATATCCAATTACAGAGGAGGCTGCCATTGAATCGTCCTTAGGCCGTGTTGTCCTTAAGAATAAATGCCTCCTTGGAAGTTGCTTGAATAACAGGAATCTCGAGTATCTTCCACGCTACTTATTCTCCCGACCCGATTGTGATACAATCAATCAAATTACAACATTTAATTACACCTGCTTATTTCTTACTGACCAAATCGAGAGAACTAAATCATTTTTAATGGTGAAAACTGAAATAATTCCATATGGGTGTGAATATTTAAAAAAATATTATGAATTAAATATGATTTTGAAGAGTAATAATAATACTTAAATGATTTTGTATTGCGCCGTTTTTGAGCAAAATCACCTTAGGGCGCTGTGTTAAGTATTTTACGTACACAAACTAGTATAGACACATAACATCTCTGGTTTTAGAAAATGTTACTTAATTCTCAGGTACCTACCTAACTACATACAGTAAAAGGTTTTAAAAAAAGTAAATGAATTACAAATACTAATTTCGGTTTTGTCGGTAACCCTTGTTCAATGAACGATTTGATTTGACGAAAATTTAAACTTTCTATAATTTTTTACGGGTCTGCGCTAGTATTTTAATAAAATACTAGATTTCATACCAATCAAAATGCTATTAAGTACCTAATATAAAAGATATCTTAAAACATCAAACTCACCAAACATAAGAGCCTCTTCTCTTTATGACCCATGAAAAACTAATATTACCTATTTTTAATATAACATGTAAAAATAATTTTTAAGTATTTATTCAAAAACATTAAAAATAAAATAAAAACCTCTCTTGCGCTGATATACGTGGGGTTCTAGACCCTACTTCTTGATAATTGGGGACAAAAACCAATAATGTTTTGTTAATTAATAATGTACATTCATCCAACTTGATATTTCATCGCGAAATGAAGAAAACCGCATTTCGGTATAAAAAACGCAAGCATAAAGGACTGTATTGTTTTTAAGGTTTGTATAGCGGTAAAGCCTTAAAAATTGTATCGATAATGAGACACAGTGTGCATGACCGCAGAAGCGCATGCGCCCGGCAGGTGCGCGCAATATCCGTTTTTGTTGTGCTTTTTCAGACCAATTCTTCTCCGTGTTTTTTCAATCACCAGTTTGGTTTGCTAGTTGTTTTATTCTCTATTTCTTGGTGCGGAACAACGTAACGCGTGCACGAAGCCATTTTAGTACAGGAATTATTTATTTCAGATCTCTTATACTATGATGACCACTTTTACGAAAATATTTTAGATAAAAAAAAGTATAAAGCTAATAGTGCTATCGGTATGTTGGTAAATTATTCAGTTGAATTCATTGGTGTTATGAAATGGGAAAAGACATATTTTTGCTATGTATATTTTTTTTAAAACCGTATACTACCTACACAGGCAAAACCAAGTTTTGGTACCATAGAGCCCGGCGATATTTTCTTAATTATATATATTTTATGTGTTTGTTTAATATATCTATCTTTAGGGGCTTAAAAAACTGCATTGAAAATCTCTTTCCGTAATTTTTACAAGCCCTTATTATAATCTACGTCGATATGTATCTCGCGAATTCTAAAAAGTCCCGCATTTCATAAATATTAAAACGGAGTTTTGCATTTAATCTAAAAACGGTTGTGTTGCATTTCTATAATGAGCTTTATAAAATATGTTAAACGCTGCTGAGACGAAGATCATCAAGGAACGCGCACTCAATATACATAGTAATCCATTGTGATATCTCCCTCATCCTCTTATACGAAACATGTGACAGTATGAGAGGTTACAACGTGGCTCTCGGCAGTTTTACTTTACGGGTATACTTGCAGACAGGTAGTAGGTACCAGGAACACTTTCAAAATTAAAATATTTCCGATAAGCAGCCCCTGGCGATGAATCTCGAACGCATATTAGCCGTCGAGGATATAAAATTACAATTTACACGCACTGAGGGCGGATTGGATATTTAAATATGCATTTTTTAAAAGCTGCACGTTAGATGCAGTTCGGTTGGGAAAGTGGGTGGATTCGTCAAAGCGTCTGGGAGGCGGTTACTTCTCTTCCCCGCAATAAGTGGTTCATTATTCCAGGCCATCTCACAACCAAACTCATCGTGTCCACTATCTGGACCTTCCATGCTTGTTTGTGTATATAACCGGAATCTCTGCTTGTAGTGCGCGCCTATTATCATAATTGCATCCCATTATGTGTTGTACAACCAACTTGCATGCCGGTCCTGCCCTCAAAAAAGGTTAAGCTCGCACGAAGAATTACTCTGCCGACACCTTTATTCTCACAAGCTTAAAGCTCAATTTGGTTTATATCACACAGTGTTAGATGCGAAGTTTTGTTAACCATTCCAATATTCGGCCGGTTAATCACACGGTTGCAACTCAATCTAACTACATAAAGGTGGGAGTAACCTTTCAATACTTCGAAACGATATGTTTTCGCCGAGTGTATTGCATGTTCGGGATCAGTTGGTGTTGAAAGGTTAAATAAAATACGTTTTCCAAATTGCACTCCTGATAATAACAGCCACCTTGCAATTTCATAATGTTACTAATAAGATAGGAGAATTGTTAAATAGGTGCCGGAGCGTGTTAGTTGAATTAAAATGTTAAAGTTCGCATAAAATACAAAGAAAGCTCAATACATACTATTATTCATAGGATCAGTTATATTTTTTACACACCTCTCCATTAATAGAAGAAAGATTTCAATATTTGGAAAGCTTTTATTGTACATTATATTTTAAGAATTATTAAAAAAAGTTCTGTCCTCAACAAAATCTAGTTAATAGGATACGTCTGTAATAAAACCATTCTCAAAAAACAAGACAAATAGGTACCAACTATTTATTTATAAATTAAACATAACCTTATAGTGCCGTCTAATTTTTAAATTAAAGAGAATTTGTCAGGTTGTCAATTGAAAAGAATTTCGAGAAATAATGAGGAATGAAAGAGAGAATTTCATTGATGATGACGGTTTTAACTATGAGTCGTATATTGTAAATTTTCCATTCCTCACGTAAGTATTCTACACCTAATGCATAATAATTGTGATAAACATAGATACTTATAGTATAATTATTGCACGAATCTATGCTCTATACGTGTCTCCCCGATCCATTGATGTAATGCAATGTAATTGCTCGAGAAGCATTGATCTATGTCCCTATGTGTATCGAAGGCCCTACGAACATTAAACATGATATAGTATCCCCTTGCTATGTACCTACCTACTAGTTACCTAGGTACTGGCTCGTACCTAGATGAGTAAATATTTTCGCACATAACGTCGAATCAAGCAACAGCCGCAATCCGTGTGCACCATTCATCTTGCCATGTGACTTGCAGACTTGTAGGTAGCGGTACATGGACACTGCTGCAGATACATTACGTCAAGGGATTTGGGCTACACGTCCTGGGATTAGGGAGATGAATGACATCACGCAGTCTCCCACGGAAAGCTCTCCCCGCAATGATAATAATATTAAGCCAACTTCCAAAGAGCTTGCAAGAAAATATCTAACATTAAAAATATTGGTTTTTTACTTACCTACTAGTTTTGAGAATGCAGCATTGAATGGGAAGATATTTATTAGAATTACATTATACTTACTATACCTACGAGGAACATTTAAAAAATAATTTTGAGGGAATTTTCATACCTGTTACAATAAAAAGGTTTAAGTATAATAGAATAGAGATTTGAAGTACCTACCTACAGAGATTTCGATTTTTGGCCTCACGATAAATGAACAGGCCTAAGAATATTTTATCGATTTGCCTTATGACAATACAAAGAATTTTCGTTGTAATTCAAAAATATTCTGATTTTCAGGAACAGGCGTACAACATCATGATAATATATTCGTAATTTCATAGAAGTTTATCAGGAAATCTGATCAACCTGCAATCCAGTTTTTAACCGAAATTACCAAAAATTTTAAGAGATTCTCAATAAATTAGCAAACGTCATTTTCTCTGTATATAAGGTCATCCATCCACCATCACACGCTTACTCTTTTGTACTTTTAAGATCCTTGACTTGACCCCACAGGACCGTGTCGTGGCTTCTTCACCGAACGAGGGACCAAAATCTATCTACTTGCCACAAATATCCAACCGCCCTTTTCTTAATGTAAGCAAGCATTGCATTTAATTTTTTTGCCTTGCCTTATTTGTGAATGAATGTAATAAATTTTATTATACGTTAACGTTGCATAGTTTTAGCATGCAACAAAATTTTAGAATATATTCAATAACTGAACGTTATGACGATTACGTAAATTGGAATTTATATTGTGAAGCAATTTCGTTATTTGTTAACCACCTCTAATAGGTGGGTAAGTTATTACTTATTACCCTGGATTCAATATGATGTCAAAATGCAATCACAATGCTTACACCGTTATTCAGCATTGTTCCGTTGATCCAAGGTGAAAAAAGGCCATCCGAATTATAATAATGGCTTCCGTTTATTGATCGAGAGGTCGATCCCAAAAGTATTAATATTTTCAAATTTACATTTAATGAAATTTCAAAGGCGTGCCCTTTATATCCCTTCAATAGCCACTCAAATCGCACTTACTGCATGAAATATTGCCCACATTCAATCGCCATATTGATTTTAAATTGAATTTCAGTTATGTCGTTAGTTTTCGTTTGCAAAGCACATATAATTTAATATTGCCAATGATTCAAGGTCTGTATAACCGAAACGATCTGCTGATCCTTTTATTGGATGCTTTATAAAGTTATTAAAAATAAATCATTTCTGATAGATATGTATGGTAGTTGGTCTAAAAACTTTTGAAGTATGAGAGTTCGTACCAAGTTTCATCTACCTAGATAGTAGTGGCATAAACCGTTTTATGACCAAAGGAAAGCTGTGTATAGTTTCAAGTTTGGGTATGAATTTGCAAATTTATTATAATATTCCGAGGTTTGTTGTGGTGATGTTCAAATATACCAAAAATAGACATTTTGATCAATCTTTTTTTAAAATTTAAACTTTTTATTACATTTTTAAAGAGTTCCAACTGCTCCTAAGCGTCCAGACCCTGTCCTCTATTTGGGTATGTTGTGTGGCTGAAGATACTGGGACGAGAATGAGATGGGGAAGACGAAGGTGGGGAAGTACCTGGATATTCAGATCTGGTCACCAAACACAACTAAAGCCGTTTTAAGCATTATTTTTTTATCTAAGTTGTTGATTCTTCGTGCCTACAACTTGAGACGAGTAAAATATACGCTTTTGAAATAAAGTCGGATTACCTCAATTTATTGTACCCAATACATCCATAATACCTCTAAACTTTTAGAAACAAATACTACTACCTACTTACATAATTTATAGTAAGATATAACGTTTTTTTAAATTTAATTTCACTCACTAATTAGTTTAAATTTAAATTTTCTTTCAGAAGAAACATTAGGTAACTACCTAAACCTAGAAAGATCTGTTTACTAGGACAAAAATAATTCTATTATTTGGTGATGGAAAAAGTAGGTAATAAGTCGGTACGTATAATAGAATAAAATAAACACTTTCCAGAGTTAGAAAAAAAATGTCTCATAACTGGACTTTTTTTAACTACTAATTCTACAAATAAATTAGGGGTTTACATATTTATTTACCGAATTTCAATTGAAAATAGCTTACAACATATTTTCTAGCATTGTTATTTTAACACATGGGTAAAAATACTTGACATTATAAATCCATAGATTTTTTTTATTCATTTCCGCAATGCTGCACTCCAGAAATAGGATATGACAACCCGATATTATTACTTTGACACTTCCCGGGCAGAGTCAAGCGCGACATCTGGCGTCGCCAATTAAAAAAGTGTTCTAAATTCAAACAAGGCGCGTAAATGTACTATGTGCTCCTAACAAGAAACAGCTGTTACGTTCTTCTTATTCTCCGCGACAAGAGATAAACATAAATCTCCCAAAAGTACAAAATGTCACTCCTCCCTAAATCACGAATGATTAATGGCCGACCCGAGGATACAAAATTCACCGCTTCCTATTGGCTGAGCCGCGCCGAGCAGGCCCACTATCAGGGAGGCCATATTGATTCGAATCTACGTACAAAAAAAGAACAATCCCGGATCTTGGGAGCTTTGGGAGCTTTCTTCTGTTAATGCGTGAAATTAATACATTAATCAAATTCATTGAAGCATACATCACATACGGCAGAAAAATTAATGAGTTAGGTGAAATCTATTGTTATTTTGACAAAATATACCTAACAAATTTTGGAATAGCGTTTCGTTATTATGATGCCATTTTTCAAATGGATGAGCAATAAAAGGCAAATTAATTTTTGTGTTAGGATTGTAACAAAAGTTTTTTCGACATTAAATCATTATTTTTATGAGATGTTATTTAACTTGAATCAGCAGATATCTAGGTACCCATATCCATTTGTAAGTGATTATTTTGTATTTTTTTATTGTTATCAAGTTTAATTCGCAGATATCTATTTTAATGAAAAAAAATTATAGGATATAAGTTTTCAGTTGTTTCTCCTTCAGAAGGCATTATCACAATCTTGCTTCACCACAGTACGATGAGGCCTTCAGAAGGCGAAACCGCTATGAAATAAATAGGTACATGGCAGAAATTGTTTACAAATCACCTCTTTTTAAAAATTTATTAGACGTATGAATGTGAATGAGGCAAGGGGTGTGTGCCAAGACTGAGTTGCTTGGCGGTCTGACTTCTTTGCCGTGATAGTTAGTTAGTTAGTTATTTATTGTAAATGATAGTGAAAACCCTATAAAAATCCGTTGCCAAATTTAGAAGAACTAAGCGCACAAACGTACGAATGCGGATAGCGACTTTGTTTTTAACTATTTAACTAAAGATTAAAAAAAACTATTTGTATTAGGTAGTCATAGAAAAAATTACGATTACGTATTATTAAAATTTATTACGGGTGAGAGAAAAAAATATGAGGTTTGTCTTTACTTGTTAAGTCACAGATTCAATATGTAATGTAAAAGTTCGTTGGCTGATCGATCAAATAGAATGCATTTTATTCAAAGTACGTGTTTTAATTTATTTGAATACTTCATAATGGAATTGTTCGCAGTTCGTGTCAAGTAACGTGTTGAGTATCCGAGGGAGCAACCTGTTCCATTGATAGGTAGATTTGCGCAATGATGTGCAAGTGGTTCATTAGCTACGTGAGAGTGCATAAACTGCGCGGAGTGCATAACGCATTCGAGAGCCGTAATAACACCGACGAGAGCTTTAATAACGTTCATCGGCCTGCACTTATCCCGACCCCTTCGTCCCGGCGTTTACCCGGCTAGCTGGCACTACCTACTGCCTACCACCTACCTACTCGCCAAAGCTCAATTTGCGAAATTTGCTCAATTGTTACTCAATTTACCGCGATTATGCGCATAATGTAAAACAAAATGGAGAATCTTATCAGAAAAATAGACTACTTTCTTAGAATTAGTTTGTTTAAATACATATTATCAATTAAATTGTTTTATTTCTTATTATTTTTTATAAACAAATTGGGTTTCTTATCAAAAAAATACACGAATTTCTTTGAAGTATGCATATTTATTTATCATTTAAATTGTTATTATTGAAGAATTATTGAGACATTAATGGCCTAACTAACGTATCTTCTATCAAATAATCAATGTTGCTTTAACTAGATTTTTAACCGACAATCTGAATCCAAATAGAAACATGAAAGTTTGAATACAAACATCAAACCAGAAGTAAGGGAAGAATAAACCTTTCCGTTCCAATTAGCAACAGACCGGCTTATCAAAAATTATTCTAAAATTTCGGTCCTAAAATATATAACAAAATTCCCTCACAGCTGAAACTGTGTGAATTGTCATCCTTTGGTCCAAAAATAACAAAATGGATATTAGATCTAGGCAGGACTGATTCCGAAATATTACTAAAAAATGTAATCTGATAATTATTTATCACGAACGCCTAGTTGTATCTTCGCTATAACATACTTATTTTCTCTATTCTTAAATCCTGTATTCCTCTATAATAATTTGAAACGTGTTAATTTAACTGTTCTAAAACGGGAAACCTTCCTAGTTGGTCAGTTAAAAGCTTCCTTGCATATAATGTAATGAATATTACAAAAAATAAATAAAATAATAAATAAGAAAACGCATAGAAACGTTTAGAAAGTGCATATTTTTAAATTTTAGTTAATAATAATTATAATATTTGGATGATTGGTGTAGCGCTATTATTGTGCAAAATCATTTCAAGGGCGCTGTAAAAATATTTAGATCTACCTATGTATGTTCCTCAAGTGTTATTAAAAAGAGCTTTAAAATTTTATATTAGACTTATTTTGACGGTGGTTTCAATAAATTGTGGGCGGATGTGAAATGACAATGTTTTTGAAGCATGTAGGTACTTTTAGAAATGAGTAATCACTGGATTGTATATATAATACGTTTTGCTACTTATTCCACATAATATTAGTGATTTCTTATTGCACAAGTAGGTATACATGACTGTAGATTCTCATAAAATTGTTAATCTGTACATTTTAGTTAAGATGCTTTTTATGTCGCCGTTTTCTAAAAATTTTCTTTGCTTTTAAAGCTGTAGTTTATTTTATATTTACAAATAAAAACAATACTTTCTCCATCGCGTTTGTTCCCGAAGGCGGAAAGGTGGAGGGATGGATGGTACAAGTGAATTGGCCATTGCGGGCGGTCCCAACGTCGTTTGATTCCCGTCCGACAATTTGCAATTTGACGTGTAGACTCGGAGCGAGCTGTAATCATAGATGGTTTAGTTCGTGAAGACAACGCAGTTAAGTAAGCGCCCATTCGCGCTGCATTAACGTTCCGCGAGGCGCTTTCCTCGCAAATTGCAATGGTGATTGTTGGTAAATAAACATTTTAATAAAATTATGGAGTCGTCCATCGTTATGATTGTACAGATGATATCTTGGGCGGAGGCTGCGCAAGGCGATATGTGAATACTAACTCGCTTTTTGTAACGCATCCGTGATAAAGTAGTGCACTAAGATTTTTAAATGGAAGCCGTAAATAAAACTTTATATCCTGGCCAGCTTAAGCTTTGCGTACAATTTAAAACTTCTAAGTTTTATTTCAAATCGAGAGCACAATGAAATGAAACAATATTAATAAAATGGAAAACTAATTACTAACCACTTTGAGCTTTAACTTTTTAATATATTATTGTAATGAATTGCTACTTTTGAAACGTGTTATGTAATCATATTACAAATCAGAACCTCATATCTATAGATACGACAATACGTTCAGATTATTGATACAAAATATATCGACCCACATATATATTATGCGAGCAGATATGTGTTTTAAAATTAGATAAAATAAAAAATATGTACTTACTGATTCATAAAAATTAGAACCATCCTACAGTTTATTAAATTTAATTTTTAAAAATAATTGACCATTCTCATAACCTCACCTATTTCAATGGAAAACTACGATACTTTACAATGTTAGCTATAAGTTGATAATAGTTTGTCAAATCAGTAATACGATAGGTCATTGTATAAAATATTATATATTTGTACAGCAACCTTAATGTGATGTTTCACAAAAAACGGCACCATTAAAACATCCAAATATTATTATTAACAAATATGTACCTAAGTACCAACATACTTATTACCTACTTGTTTTGCTTATCACCTTTAAGGTGACAAACTGGCATTTACTGTAGAATTCGAAAGTATTATCGAAATCCCTCATTTAGTATTTGTCTTATTTGATCTATCATAAATAACTTTGTGAGATTAGCTCAAGTGCCTTAATTCCTTAGATAAGTTAGAAAGTTAACAAAGTCCTAAATTGTTAAAAAAATTGCAAGGTAAGTAGGCGGGTACTGGTACGCTCCCGGGATCACGTAGATAGGACTATAGGAGGAGCTTTTGTAGTATCATGGAGCTTTCAGATTCTCATACCGCATAGCTCTCAGATCATACGAAAGCTCCGACTGCGAGTAAAGCTCACGATTTTGCGGCGGAGGCTGAGACGCCTAACTTAAATCTACAGACGTAACTTCAAGCAAAGCTCCCGTACTGAAGTTTGCTCAACTTTGTGTTCGGGAACGTTATGGAGGAAACATTTATTTCTTGGAAATAAAACCAGACGTTTAATTCTATAATAAACTATTTTTAAAAGAGTATTTTTTTTATTTACGTGTCATAATTCATTTATTCTTAAATTAATGAGATCATGGGCTATTTTTTTAAGTAAAAATCAATTAACACAGTGGAATTAAATAATATTTGAACAAAATGTACTTCTATAATATATGGTTTCTGTTAAACGAAAGTGATTTGATATTCAAGTATTTGCTGAATTGAATAGGTACCTTTTTTACAATTAGTATTCTACCTCTTGATTCCAAAACCAACGGTTTTTAACTTTCAAAATATGAATTACAAATTCAAACGAAAGATTTTGAAGCACGATTTTCCTCATTCTAGAAAGTAAAGCTGTTCGGCATTATTCAAACTTCTGTTGTCACGAAAATGACATACGCAGTTCACGTAATGTAAACTAAAACACGTGTAATATTTCCATTTAAATTCCAAGTCTGCTCTGGAGCAAAGATTCGGTAACGCAGTCAGACAAAACTTTCTTTATCTCGACGAAGTTACGTGGAGTTGTGGAGTATGAAGACTGCGGGAGCAAGAAAGTGGGAGTGGGAAGGAGACGAAAACCCCCCCTGCGGACGCTATTATGTATTCCCTGTACATATTTATCTGACAGTATTTTTATGGCGTAAGATATACGTGAACTAAATCAAGGAAGATTATGAGAGATGAGAGAATGCTTTGGGAAAAGATATAATCATGGTTAGATCATTTGGCGGAAGATGTTGCAATGGTGGCATGAAGATATTTCTATATATGTGGACACGTATAAACTACAGATTTGTTATCAAAAGTTTGAGGCAGAGCAGAAATAGCCAACTTTTAAGAATAATATCCCAATTCTAATCTGGTAATATAATGAATGAAATATGATACTAGGTACGAAACTGTACACAGGTAAGCAAAACAATAAGGTTTATTTTAAATGAGTATCGATCAGTGACTCAGGAGTTAATTATACATATAGATAGGTAGCTAGATTCCTACATAACACAGAACTTAACTTTTTATTCCACACTCCATCAAAACGGACCTACCCCAATGCAAAGCTCAACCCTGTGACTCCACTTAACTGCGGCCACATGTCACAATTATATCAGAGGGTCCCACCCCCAACACACCCCGCCTAGAAATAATAATAATAATTCAAAGGGATCCGGACAGGTTTAATAAAAGCTCGGCGAAGCAAGTAGATTATTTACCCACTCGCGTAATAAACGAACACTTTATAAACTGCGACTATAATTTCTGCATTTATGAACGCAATCATAAAACAATTAATCCTCTCGAGTTACAACTTTTATTACCTTATACTTGTAGATCGAGGATTTATATCAATGATTTTCATTCATATTCATGACGTGATTGCGCTTCGTAGGATATCAGCACCAAATTTATGTCAATTTTGACAACTAGAAATTTTATTCAGAACGGATTATTAATTTAAGTCGTGTTTTTGAAATTGGATAGAATGCTGAGCTTTAATTTTGAAAATCTACTTAGTAGTTGGAAAAATAAGTGCTTACTGTGCACAGTGTATATTAGTACTACCTACTTACTTCCACTGAATATTTTTATAAGCCATTGCAATTCCTTAAATTGCCTTAGCATCACAAAGTAGTTCAGAACGATAAATTTAATAGTAAATACGCTCCGACACGTCATGTGTTTGGGACAGGAATGCAATTCCATTACATATTTTATGTGCATTTGTATGTACGGTCATGTTAAAAATGCAATATCTGCGTTATTTGCCGTGGGCAAGGGCCGAAATATTAAAGGAAGTGAAGAATGCCCCCTTTTTCTACGTGATCTGGTTTACAGATGTCTCGGTAGTCGGCACATCCTACCATCCAATATGGAAAAATTTATCCCTACGAATATGAACGAGAAAATACGTCGACGCATCATATAAACACATTATATATTATTATTAAAGCGCAAATAAAAGTTTGAAATAGCGGCATTTTGGTAACGACCAAATATCATTGACGATTTATGCGAGATTAATTTTTTAAAAATTATTTAAAGAAAAATTGTTTATTAATTTATTGTTTCTCAAATAAGCATCCAAATTAACAAATTTAGAAAGTTACTCCACTTTAAAGTCTGATGATTATTAAATTATAATTGTGACTTCCGTTGTGAGAAATTATTGCGTTCGTATTGAAAGAAAAGAATATTATAAGATAAGCATTGCTTCGGTGGACTATGGAAATATGAAGTGTAACTTTTTATAAGTCACACGTCTGGTTTTAAAATAATTAGATTTAAAAAAAAAAAAAAAATTATTATTATTTTTTTTAAATTTATTTATTAAATTGAATATAATTACATTTAATTACAATATAAGATATGGGTAGTCCCACAAAGCTGTGACAATCAGCTTGTCTGTAGGTTCTACCATTTAATGTTATAACATAATACACATTAGCTTAAGTTTAAATATTAATACCAAAATATAATGTTTAGGATTGATAAACGTTTTGTTCATTTATTAACCACTTTTTTGTCAGTTTAGGGCAGGGTTCTTCTTTATTTTTTAAGTTAAAGTTTTCGTTAAATTTGTTATAAATTACAGGTATCAAATAGTCAAGTGTTCTGCTACCATACTTATTTGATATTAGTGGAATTTTTAGGCCTTTTTTTTAGTAAATCTTGTTTTGTGACTATGCACCAATAACTTTTTGCACGCATTTTCTCCCGCATTATCCATAATTATAATAAACCAGAGAAGCCCTTTAATTGGAAGTAGGCCCTCAGAGCCATACAGTAATTTTAAGTTGTTTATTTGTTTGTAAATGCTAGGTTTAACCATTTTTTTTAATTATAGCAGTTTGTAAATTTTGAATGTATTTAATATTAATATTACTCAAGTGTCCCCAAGTTCGAATTCCATATCTAAGTATTGATTCGACCATAGAAAGATATATAAGTTTGAGAGTGCATCGAGGCAATACAAATTTTAATTTATAAAAATTACTCGCCAAACATCGGAGCTGGTTACAAATTTTTGTCACACTTTTGTCCCATTTAAAGTTATTGACTACGATTATGCCAAGGTAAGTATATTCGTTTGTAAAATCAATTTTTTCACAGCTGCAATTTTTATCCATTTTATTATGTATATATTCAAAATTATGTGCAGTTATTTTAGGTAAGTTCCACATTTTCAAGCTCGGTGATCTTATATATATGCATTTAGTTTTTTGACATTAATAATTAATCCTACATCATGAGACCATTTAAGTAGCTCGTTAAAGTCTATTTGTAATTCTTGAATAGCTATTTCAGGGTTTTCATTAGAGACAACTAATGCAGTATCATCAGCAAAAATGAATCTACGGCTATTTTAAAAAGTTTAGACATGGCAATTACATATATAATGTATAATTTTGGTCCTAAGGTTGACCCTTGTGGCACTCCTGATTTAATAAATCTAAAATTACTCATTACATTCAAAATCTATACATACATTTTTCTATTTGTTAAATAGTTTTTGAAAAATGATAGGAGTTTACCACGGATTCCTATGATTTCGAGTACCTTGATTAATTGTGTATGGCTGAGTGTATCGAAAGCTTTTGAGAAATCTATAAATAATACTAGTACATGTTTTTTTGAGTTAAGCTCTGATTTTATATAATTGGAAAATTTTTCGAGCAGTTTATCACAGCTTTTTTGTTTTTGGAAGCCATACTGACATTCATCAATAATGCCCAAATTATTTAAATATCTATCCAAATTTATAGATATAGATAGGTATATTTTTCTAATATTTTTTCTAATGCGAGTAATAAGGAAATAGGCCTATAATTATTTATTACGGTGTGATCTCCATTTTAAAAAATGGGCCTTATGATGTTGCATTTTAGTTCAGCTGGAATGTGACTTGTGTCAATAATTCTGTTTATTAGGTGAGTAATTATAGGACCAAATAATTTTACATGTTTTCTTAGATCATACATTTGAATAAGATCCACGCCCGGTGTCTTTGAATTTTTCATTCTTCCGATAATGCATTCAGTTTGTTCTGCATTAGCTCTTGGTAGATAAATTGAATATTTCAAATGTTCTTCCTTTCAAATTTATGGAAAAATTCATTAAATCACACAAAGATCACCCTACAAAATCTAAGGATACAAAAAAATGGTAAAATAAACACAGGTTTACCACTAAAAAGATCTCCGTTTAATTTTCTATAGCGAAACCCTCTAAATAAACATCATAAGGAAGGGTGGTTTTGGATTATAAGAGAAGGAAATAGCTATAAAATCTGGGAAATCTGAATAAATAATCAAAGCGTATTTTTTGTTGTTGCAACAGTTGAAAGAATTGAAGGGATATGAATTTTGCCGGGCTGTTTTTACTTACAAGCTTACCACTTAAAATTGATTAGCTAAACCAACAAATAATAATATTACAAAGATCTCTAAAAGAATCACTTACGTCCTTTTTTAATTTTTGTTGCAATTTGCTTCAAAAATGTTATAAAACTTACCCCCGTGCAAGGATATTTCAGGATATAAAATGCTCGATATTCAAATGGTGCAAGGTATTACCTGAAACAAAAAGACATAAAACACATTAATATTAGTTTTATTTAATTTTATACAATTAAATTCACAGAGTTTTTCAAGCTCCCGAAACCTAATAAAGCATTGCCAGTAATTCCGAGCGCGAATAAAAAACTGCGCAGTTTTAACGTCAGAATGCATTCGTTAAGCCATAAATCAGCAATGCACCAAAACACATTGCTGCAAATTAAACAACTAAACCGTAAGTATCTTTAAATTTTGGTTTGTCCGTAAAGAGTGCTAAATTCTCTTCTTTATCTTTTTGAATAAAAAAATATTAAATTTATTTTGTTCCTTTATTTGTCAGTAATCTTATAATAAATGTTATATCAATAATAATGGTGAGTAAAAAATATTAAATCAATGTCCATTGTTTTTACTATAGTGTCCTCTGCGTGCTAGGTGGTAGGTAATTATTTTAATAAAAGTGTATTTATCTGAAGTGACCAGCCAAGTAAGTATATTTTCTGTATCTTTTTGTAAATAATACAATATAATAATAGATAGATCATTAAAGAAGACGATACTATATACTAATAAATCTAAACGAAACATGAAACAGAACAAGACACAGAAAATAAAAAGGTTACGGTCACAACTAGGAATCGAACCCATGATCTTGTCTTAACCACCGAATAATGGGACCTAGTTATTGAACGTCATGTTTGCCGATCTCATATTTCAAATTTAGAATGAACAATATCATCTTGCAACTAATTAGATTAATTGTAAAGCACCCTTGAGGTGATTTTTACGAAAAGGCGCATCACAAATTTTTATTGTAAGTAGGTAGGTACTTAACTGGTTAAAATAATTACCTGATGATTTAAAGCATTTAATTTCCGGTTTCAGTCACGTTTGTGCATTCAAAATGTCGACAAGACGCGATTGAAGTTTTTTTAAATGATAAAATTATTTGTGAAATTTTCATTCCTAGAAATCTAGGTAATAGTGAATCAAATGAACAGGAAGTAGAGGCGCTCATTCGAATTTTGCATTTATAGTAGTTGTGAATTTATGCGCATGTTAAAATTGTCGTGCTTCTTGCATATTTTCACAAGTGTCTAGAAACAGTTAGAAGATGTCTCGGATGGAGTTTCCTCGTCATAAGATTTCTAAGATAAGACCTTTCACTCACGTTTTGGGCTAAGAAACATAATAAAATAATAATATCGTCATTATGAAAATATGTACAAAGCTTCCCACATAAGGTCATACACAACATGATTCGATAGCTACGAATGTAATGTTTTATTTATTTAAATGTATACTTCGATGAATTCGTTTGTAATATACTGTTATAGCTAACTTAATTATGTCACACCTGGATGTGTTACACAGAGTCATTAACCATTTAATTGACAGTCCTGCTATCTTTTCCACTATTAACTTCCATATGCCGACTAGGAATACAAGACAAAATTTAACATTATTCTGCAATACATACACAACCAGAGTGGAAGATACTCTCAGTATCGCCCTGGTGTAAGACCACCATTCAGAATTGAAACGTTGCTTGAAATGGCTTTAGCCGTGTTTGGTGACCAGATCTGAATAGCCAGGTACTTCCCCACCTTCCTCTTCCCCATCTCCCTCCCCTCCCCAATACCCTCACCCTCACAACATACCCCAATTGGGGATGCCATAGTCTCACTGGCTCCAGACGGGAGCAGTTGGGACTCTTGTGCGGTATTACTGTAAAAAAAAAAAAAAAAACAACCAACTATCAGACACACTCACTGACCAATAAGATGCATGATCTGGGCAACAAGTGTGGGGGTACCTACTGTTGATATATTTATTGACTCCATTTATAGAATTAAGCGTAATCTATACCAGCACTTTGTTGAATCCTACAAATAAGTGCAGCATTGGTAATGTTGTTTTAGTGATTTGTCATATATGTAGTATTGTTCTAGTTTCTATAATATTTTGTGTTACTGTTACATGTTTTACTAATACTATTTTATATTCAACAGCTTTCAATTTTTTTTTTTCAATTTTCGATAGTTTAGGTACTAGATATACTCGTATTATGTTTTAAATTTCATATAAAAGCCCGGCTGCTGGGAGTAAAAATCAGCTTTCAAAATTTTTTTTTTCAATTTTCGATAGTTTAGGTACTAGATATACTCGTATTATGTTTTAAATTTCATATAAAAGCCCGGCTGCTGGGAGTAAAAATCAAATAAAATAAAATAACTTCAGCGCTCTTCCTGTAATTTTCACAAAAACGGCGCATTACAAATAATTCAATTATTATCATTAATAGTAACTACTAAGTACTGTAATAATATCACGTGTTTACTGTTTTGTGTGATTTACGGTCGTCAGTAAGGTAAATAATATGCATTTACCTGCTTTAATACAACATGCCTCCGTGCTTATTACGGCCGATTTCTGAATAGCGATAGCAAAACCATTCGGTAGCAGATTTAAAATTCACAGCAAAAAAGCTGCCACGCAAAAGCACGAAATGATTTAACTGTTTGGGTTTATTTTTATAATCTCAAAATTAATGACATTATTACTTTGACCGAAAACAGGTTTATTATAATTTAAACATTAGAAAATCTTGTAATATTTATTCAGTTATTTTAATAGATTCAATGCGTAATTCGTATTGATTTATCGAAATATTGCACTTATTTAAATGTGTTTTCCTTTGTTGGTAAGAAAATAAATCATTCATACTCTATAAGAAGAAAGCCACGAAACAAGATCAAAAGTATGGTCTGTTTAGCGTTTATGCAATCGGCTACAACCCAGGAATTGTATAAATTATTCAAATAACTTCGCAAAGAACACTGCTATATCTAAATGTTAAACTACTTCATACATTATTCTAACAGCAAACGGGAAGAAAGAATATACCTTAACCTTTTATGCTTTTCACTTAAAGATATTACTTGCATGAAAACGTACAAAACATCTCATTAAACTAAGTAATTTGTAAATTCACACCGTTCACAATTAAAATCCGATTTGTTTAAATATATTAATTAACACAGCATCGATTTTTATTGAGCACAAAGCATGGTCAGATTTATATGGTTATAAAATATTGAATATTAGGTTATTTTTAAAAGGACTTAATTTTATTCAAGCAAACGTGTGAACTTGTTTAATATTTCAACACAACTGTTTTTCTAACTGTCACTTTTCAGGTGCACGAATTCTTTTACAAAAAAATTTGTTGCAATTTTTTTAAATTTTAAAAAATAGTTTCCTACTTATTGTTGAAAAATTCTTAAAATGTGAAAGTTTTATGACGCATCAAATTTTCTATAGGCAATTTTTTTACCAGACTGTTTTTAAAAGATTTGCAACTTTCTATTTTAAGGTGTGTTTTTTGTTACATTGTTTTGTGTAACTGTATTATGGAAGTTACCTGTGAGCTACCGTTTTTTTAATTCATCCTATTTATCCCACAGTAAAAAGCTTTGTTATGATGACCTATTTTTACCGTCATACATAATGCTATTGTTTGAAACCGTTTTTTTTACATTGTCTGCTTTTCTGGACTTTCTCTTCTTTTATGTACGGTTTTTTTGTTAATATCTACGTCAAAAAATACTTTATTCTTAAAGATTTTAAAATAAAACTCGCAAAGCCTGTCCAAAACAACTATTGATTGTATCACTTCTGGGTCTGGCATTGCAATAAAGAGTGGTTTCAAGAGTGTTTATGAAGCTAACTTCACAAAGCTTACAGCCAGGTAGGTAGGTACATCGTTATAACTTACTCGTACATATTAACTGGTAGGTGTTTCGCTCAAATTTTGGTTTCACACGTACGTTGGTCTATTTAATCTGAGCGCACGTTGGGTAATATATGCGGACGTGAGAGATTAATATGAAAGTGAGACAGGTAGACGGGTGGGTGGGTAGAGAGGTACAGGGGAAGGGGTAGGAAGCAGGTAGGGATGGGGTATTGCCACGACACGGACTCGGAATTAAGCCTGATGTATGTATGTGTCGGACACCCCCGTCCAAACAGGGTTGTGCAAACACAGAACTAGTAGCGATTGGCAGGTTTATGGCAGGAAGAGGGTCGAATCAGACACGATTTGCAACCGAGGGATGTCGTATTAACTAACTAAACCAGGAAAATGTTTGTTAAAAATCTACATCTTTCTATTCCAATCAATGCAACTTCATAAATTACTGCTTCTAAACCAAGACTCCTTCCTCTAAATTACCAATATTCTCTTTCTGCTCCTTCACCGTATTAAGGCTGACTTTGAGTTTTGTTGACAAAATGCCCAGTGTGCTTAATATTAAAAGATCATACTGGTTTACATCCTCCTTTACATATTTATGGAAATACATATCTGTCTTGTTTTACAAGTTATTTCATTCATTACAGATTTTTCCAAAAAATTAAGCCATATAATTTTCTACGATTTCCGTAAATATATGTACCTAGGTAGATAGCTACCTACACATATTTGAAAAATATTTAATGTTTATATTAAATATGGTGAGTACCAGAAATGCGGAACTAAAACATTATATTGGCATTCTAAGTAGGTAGCAGATATTAATAACATTGCTGATAGTAAATCTGAATTTACACTTAATTGATACACCTTTTGGATATTATAGCAACTATTTAAAAATGGCTTATGTGGTGATTCAGTTTGTTTTGTTATGAAATAATGCTAGTTAAAATTAATTTCGATACCCATGTTTTGTGATTCGCCACTGCCCTCTCTGGACCCACCCCAAACTGGGGAGGGTTGTGATTGTTGTCATGTTTTATCATCTGACAAGCAAGTGCAAGAATCGTTTACCGAGGTGGAGCAATATGCATACATAACTAAAACCTGTACAAATTTGACAGGGAAGTTTAAATTGGTTTTTCTACCACGTGAACGGTAGAAATATACTGAATAAAATAGGCCTCTTATTTAAATATCAACAATTTATTCCGATTTTCAACGACAAATTTTTTTTTCAATATCAGCTTGTGAACTACATACTTTATTTTATTTTTCTATGCGAATTTAATTGAAATTTTATAATGATTTTGTAACCTTGAATATTGATAAAACCTCTATGCATATTGCATTTCCATGTACTGGCTATATTTTTTGAATTGATGTTTTTATTATTTTTTAACTTACAAAGTGTTTAAAAAAATCATTTAATATTTTTAGTAACGATGTTACTGCGAACACATACCTAAGAACAAATCATTAAGATCTTAAATACATTCAACAACTAAAACACGTTCAAGCACATAATACTTTTGATTTCTTGGTAAGATTTCCAAAACGATTTAACTCAAGGCCTATTCAAATGTTACGTATGAAATAATTTCAAGAATAAAATTAATTTGTAATAGTTACTAATAAGTAATATAATTTTTTTAAACAGCGTCTAAAAAGAAAATAAAAACAACTACACTTTTTAAATAAGGGAGGGAACTATTTCCATATTAAAAAAAGTTTCACCTAGAACATAGACTGGTTGTACTTTGGTATGTAAAATAGTAGCCGATACATCAGCATATCGCTACTGTGTATAGTAGCTATACCACGGTACCTAACGATCGTTGATATACAGTGTCCGACATTTTCATTGGCAAAACTGGCAATGGAAGCTTGTCAGTAAATACCTACACTAGTTTAGGTTCGTAAATATCCTAGAAACTTGATCCAGATCTACAGTGAAGTACCTACTCACTTACACAGTGAACACATACTAGGATATGGATATACACACACAAGGATACGTCCCTATATATAAATGTATGATCATTTGAACCTTTGGTACAGTATGGTACTTTAACGTTTGTCTTTGTACAAGAGTTGAACATTGAACCCGTTGTATTTATTACACGTCGATGTATCCTACTCCACAAACTACGGTGAAGTAAATAAATTATAGCAAAGGTACATAACGTATTGCTCGCATTGTTTCGGGGGTCCTAGTTGAAATATTACAGGTTAGCGAAATGTTTGAGGCGTTGTTTATTGGAATTTATGGTTTGTACTAATTTGATGAAATTGTAAATTTATTACGTAGAGCCCTTACTAAACAACTAGTAAGCCCAAGGTTTATCACAGTAACAACAATGAATTTGACTTAGTGAGGCCCACACGGAGAAAAAAAAAAATTTTTTTTTCCCTCACGATACATTAACAGACCTTATTAATAAAATATCAATTTAATAATGTTTTACCGATTTGCCTAGATAATTTCTCAATAAATTAGCAATATTTATTATTCTCCGTGCATACTTATATTTTTAATATTAGGTACATTGTTTAGAGCAAAATGTGTAGGTAAATGTAGTAAATGTAGTGTAAATGTGTATTATTTTTTGATCCAAAATTTTTTTAAACGGCTTCCGATTTTCAGCAGAGATGCCTTTAATATGTTTGTACCTTTAATAAATATAACATGGGTCCCGTTGGAATTTTCGGTGAATCGATCGTTGCCCGAGGCCGCTCGCCTCCCCGCCTGAATCCGCACAAGTGTGGGTAAAGCTCCCATACAAGTGTATATATAATATACACGCTATGTACCTACTACACGCCAAATTGTAATACGCGAATCGCAAAATAATATCTTAATTGCGATTTTCAACATCGCCCGGACTTGGTATAATCACGGAGGCTCTACCCTCCCCCAGACCCTACCAGAGCCAAAGGGGCAGAGACGAGTTGACGAGGTATTGGTCAAAGCCTCGATTACAGGAGAGCTTTTTATACGTGCACGCCACTCCATATACAATCTCACGTTCACTCAATTAAGTACATAGGAACTTTATATATTATGTGCTCGTCTCGTACCGGTTTAAATTTGTCCGTATCATGTTCAGAGTTTCAAGTAGATTTTTAAGGCGGGTAATTGAAGTTTAATTTGAGAAACAGGATTTATGAATACATTGCTTTAATATTATGATGTGAGTCGGAACAACCAAATAATAATATGCAAATTAAGCTGTGAGGTTGTAAAGTCCAGATCGAGGAGCTAACATGCCGCTTCAAAGTGATAAATAACCAGGATTTTGAGCTAGCAAAGGATCTTCAAAAACCTGCCCAAATTCACGGAGAAAATGGTCGTTAAATATTTTATTTCTTAGTGATATTTTCATGTGAATTTCATGTTAATATTAAAATGTGCACTTAATTTGCAAAATTTTAATTCGGCTGCAACAAGCGTTTAATCATTTTTGCCGATGTCTTTGGCTTTATTAACCGGATGTGAACGGATGGAAGCGAATAAGACCGCTGTTAATTAACGATCTTCAAAAGCATTACAGAAAAGGAAGCAGAGTTGGATAAAAATAAATTAAAGCAAAACAACTTTCCATTCCTTACTCAACAAAAAGCTCCTAGCGGCCTGAAATGCGACCGGGAAAAAACTCCGCGGAAAGAAGGGGTTCCGGGAGACATGAGGCGCAAGAGGTTGAAATAACTACGTGTCTCATATAATGACGACCCGTGGAAGATGACAAAAATGCGATACAGCGCAGCCGACGTTTTTTACCCCTCGCCCTTCTGCCAGCCGCGCTGCCAAAAAATGATCAACAAATTGTTGTTAAATTGCATGCACATCCAATAAATATTTAAGATACTTTTTTTCAAAAAATACTTTGATATAGGTACATAACTAGTATGTTTTTTGTTAAATCTTTTGAAATGATTAAAAGACCTTGATAAATTAGGCATTTTGTAAAGTGCAACGCACAAAAATAATTGACGGAACGTGAATATCTTCCTCCTCGATTATTATCAATTCTTTCTTTAAATAATCGCTTCAAGATCTTACTGGGAGATATTATGATATTAAAAATAATATAAACTAACAAAAAGATGATCATCTCATCATTGCGTCAGCTCGTAAACGTTATTTGTAATTCACTTCTGTTCCAATCAATATTCATTTCCAGTCATTATCGCCGAATCTATAATTAAATATGATGATTCAACAATACCGAACATAAAAGATTGACTTTTGAAATTATTAAGACATAAAATAAAACTACTTTCCCGGACAATAAATTAATCTGGTAATTATATTGCAGACAAAAATGCCGACGGCGTTAAAGACATAAACATCAACACGCCATCAGAAGAAAAGATGCTTCCATGATGCCATATAGCAGGTAATTAAAAAAACATAATAAGTCCATCAAATTTGTTTATGTTTGAAGTAATTATATACATGTATACTGTACAATACGTGGTAAAGGGTATAATAATTAATGCGACGCCAGTAAACGCTTAGTGCATAATTAATCTCAATTTGGAGACCAGCTATTCCACGCTACTGAGCACTTCGCAAATAAATAAAATTTCATCACCATATTCGCACGTAGTAAAGTTAGTTTGTCAAAGGGCTTCGCCGCGCCTACGATTTGGCTAATTAAAAGGAATTTCGTTCCAGTTCGACTTGTCGGCGGAGATGACATCTCCCGTACGCACCACATCTCCACCACCAAGAAAAAAATGGTATTCTCTTTGGTACCCAGCGCCGAAAACTCTGGACCGGTCTTCAGGCACATTATATATTATCCACCGGCCGCACGAAGCTCTGGACATTTACCTACTTGGAACTAGCTGGTGTTTCTCTGCGTACATTTCGGACGCCAGCATGTCACTTTAATCGGAAAATGCTGAAGCCTTTATAATTAAAAAGTATTAAACTGAGATTTTCAGAATTCCATGCCTGTGAACATGTTAATCAGAAATAATAATAAATTTTGGCCATCATGAAATTTATCTGATGATAAAAGATTAAGATTTTGAGCTTTAAAGCCGTTTTTATAGGTCTGATAAAAAATTGTGCTTATTAAAATATGTGTTCTGCTTGAGGTAGGTATTTAATAAAAGTATCTGAAATATTTCTATGCGATCAAATTTTCAAACCAAAACACATGATTTTGTATTACTTCGCAATAGTTTATATTAGTTGTTCATAAGTATTTAAATAATTATTTCAACAATGTTTTTTTTTCAAAACAAGTAGTTTCAAGTCCGCAGTTCAAAGATTGGATTACATTCGCAATGTAATTATTAATTAATGTAATATCCATACAAAAATGTATAGCAAAACAAACACTCCCAATTCTCCAAGTGGTCGATGCTAAATCCCAATTTACGACTAGGGTTGCCTCTTCATCACAGTTAATTGAACTTTCAACCCAGTTTAATAATTTTGCTGAAATTACGTTCGGAAAGCGTACTTCACACTTGGGTCCGTTTTCGCTGCGGCTTATCCAACTGCATCTATTGTTATGGCCGGCACTGGTACTGTTTGTTCGTGGCCCGGCAATTTGAACAGGCCCTCAATTACATACACTCCGATGTGTAATTTATAATTTACTGCGGATGCAATTTTATATCCATTGCAACTTCCGACAATTGCAATTATTTTGAACTTTATGCACTCTGCTGAATTACGGGCTTTCAGCGGACTGGAGCTATGATTCTATGAAGGTAAATCAGATTAATTTTCAGGAAAGGACGCTGAAAACAGTTTAGTGTATTGAAAGTACTATCATTCAACAACCACGCGTTTATATACCTACAAATTATTACATTATAAATTGTCAGAGTGTTGTTTTTCAGATTTGTGTATTATTGTGTTTTTTAACTGAACGTAACGAAATCCTCTTTTAATTCGAGCGCTTTGCATTTCGTTTGTATTCCGTATCCGGACAATCCTTTCAAGATGGTAACCATGTCGGATAGTACCTTTTTACACCGCCAGAATTCGCATGAGCATTACGAGCTGTCAAATTGAAATTACCAACAGTACGTGATGTTCACTGTTCTTGCTTGATATTAAAATACTTTTTAAACAATTATTACATCACTTCAACGTAGCTCTAAACACCAATATTTCATTAACCAATTGTATTCCGATCGGTATCCGTAGGTCATTTTAATATTATCATTTTTACAATTTTTTGCGATGCAATTTTGACCTTTATGTTTTGAAATTGTGTGATGAAAAAAACAGCATCGCTTGCCCTGATAAAACTTTAGATTCCACTTTTGACGGCTAAAAAATTAAATTTCTGTTTATTGCTCCGGCGTTCAAAATTACCAAAAACTTAACATCAATATTCAAAGGAGAAAGGAAATAACAGAAATGAATCATTCTAAGTGTAGTCCATGATAAATGATCGACCATCCCCAAAGCGATACTGGGGATATTTTTGAGTGTTGATGAGACAAAAGTGAACCAGCTCTCTCTAGTTTTAGAGCCAAAGAGTTTGCCTGTTTACCACACATAATTCAGTGATATATTTTTTTTTAATATATCTACTAATCTCTCTAGTAGGTACATGCAAATTGAGTATGTGATCAAAATAAATAATGAGGAACGGAAAGCAATAAATAATTTTCCCTACAATTTTCCAAGTCAAATTGCAGACGTCTCTGATTGCCATCGTTATTCTGAAAATGATGAATGTCGGGAAATTGAAGACAAAAATAATTGTATTCGTTTAAGACTTTGATATTCTATGAATGTATTTAACATCCAATTAAGCGGGGACTTTTTGAGATACAGGGACGTGGTTCGTCATTTGTAAGATATGTAAGGGCCTTATTAATGTAAATGTATTTACATAATTTGTATCATTCGTTGTATTGGATGGCGTGTTTCTTTGTTCGCGAGGACTTGTATTTACTTGGGAGTTCTATCATCACGGGGAATGTTTAACTTGGTGAAAATAAATCTATAAATAAACATATTTTAGATAAGGCCTATAAAAAACACGTTGAACAATTAAATGAAAAACCAAAATTTCTCATTCACACACAAAACCAACATAAACACACATCACTCACAAACACACAAGATTATTTTCATTGTATTATTTTTTAATTTTAAATGTATTATTATGTATTTTTATTTTTAATTTTAAATTTATTATTTTCTTTTCAAATTTACTATCTTAGATTTTCATATTATAAAATGAAGGCCTCAGCACGGGTAAGCCACCCAGTGAGGCCTACATTACTGGTAAAACATAAATTGTAACAAAATAATGTACCAAATAAAAAAAAAAAAAAAAAAAAAAAAATATCGTAATCTTAATGACAAATATCGTAAAAATAAAATTACTGAAAAATTTTGTGAGTGTGTTTTCTGATGTAGCAAAAACGTTCTGGCGTCGTGAAATTTGTATAGAAACGCAAATATTTTAAGCTCTTAACCTCATTTATATTATGAGCTATGGAGCTTTATAATCTGGGCTACTTAACTTTTGCTGTATACGGAGAAAGAAATAAAACCTAATTTAAATTGTGAGATAAGGCAAGATGCAATATTATTTGTTCTGTAATTTTCAACCCAAGTAACGAGCGAAACCGGTTAGCTAAATAACTATATAATTTAACTAACTATCACGACATTTCCCCACAAGGAATGGCATAGAGGATGAACCGCCAATCAACTCGGTCTTGGCACACACTCCTTGTCTCATTCACATTCATACTTCGTCTCATACTCTTCTGCCTCTAGACATGGCGCGAGTATTTGGTTTACTTGATCGTGTCATGTCTTCGTCGGGCGTCTCCAACTTCTTCAGCAGACCGATTAGCAAAGCAAGACAACGAAGCTTATAATCAATTCTTTCAGACGTTTTTAGTTAGTAGGCAGGTAAGTAGGTATAGACAGAGTTAGATACATTAAAACTAAAAAAATGTATATTTAAAAAAAATTGGAAGTATGTTATAATGCAATAAAATGAAATTTAAACGGAGCATTACATTATAACAATACTTTTACGTGCTCAGTAAAAGTCTGCAGTGTGTATGTTTTAAGACTATACGTGGGTTCAAAAATATTTTACGAGATTTTGGCCTTCGTAGAAATAAATAACAAATATACCACTTCGATCGATCGTCCAGCCTGGATTCAGCAAAATACATGATGGAAACATTTCTGATAATAGATGGCAAACTTCGTACCTACATATGCGCGTGTTTTTACCTACCCTTGCTAGTCTTAAATTCAGAGAGAAAAGAGAAAATACTTCTCAGCAAGAATTAGTTTCAAAATGTTCCGTGACAGACCTGGCAAGAATTTTCTTTCTTCAAACTGCCAGTGGCAGCTCGTCAAATAATTTTCTTTGAAATGATATCGCGCTGCTATTGTAAAAGCAAGGTAAATAATACCATATGCTTCCTATACGTTCCAGGATTTATTGCAGGAAGTAATAATTTCTCTGAAGAAGGTAGGATTTTCTACTTTTTTTATCTGCTTTCCTGCAAAAAATGGCGCTGTGTGAGATAAGATGTAACAAAACTAAGTACATAAGATGGTTTGTATTTATGAATCCATAAATTGCTAGATTTGTATCTTTACATGAGGGGAGAAGTGAAGCCTCACCTAACAGTTGGTTATCTTCAATGGAAAATAACATCATTCATCAGTACTTTTATAAATATCTGTATCTTCCAGTTTTCTGGTCTGATTAGTTCCTGCAAGTCTTAAAAAAAAACACAAAACCCTACAGTAGATGGTGCCATAGTTCTACTGGTTTCAGGAAGCTGGTATGCAATGCAGTATCGCTTACATTTTTGAACATTTAACCTTTAAATGACTCATCGGTTTCTAGTGTCGATCCGATCTCGGAACAGGTGTCCGGACTGTCCGGCCCCTGATTGTCATCGCTACAATAATGTCTTTGATTGACTTCGTCCACGAGTCGTGTCAGGTCCGCCATTTCGCCGCCTTATGTATGATTCATTATATTTACCCGCTGCGGAGGGAGGCGGAGCATTCCGGAATAAAGGGATCGAAAAAACCACACAATGGAGTGGACGGCAGAGGATTTCCCCGTATATTTGAGCTGCACGAATCGCGTTTGATGGTACAAACAATTGTTCAAACTTCGGACATAAGCTAAATGTAGGGATAGCATAAATTACGAACTTGCCTTTTTCTAATTTTAGCAATTTTAGTCAAATACCATTGTACGAGTAGCTTTGAAGGGTTATAAGATCCTCGTCAACGAGGGGTTCTCACTAGCTGTTCTATTTTAGTTATAGGTATAATAGTATTTAGTAATATTTAGCTAATTTATATCTATATCTAAGGAAAGGAATTCATGTAAATTAAAAAGTCTGAAACTGATTTACGATGGTATTCAAAGTTTTCTCTGGACGAAAACATCGTTTTGGGTGTCTTAGAAAAGTTGTAATAAAATATTCCAAATTTTATGGTACACAGTTGGAGTGTTTTTGTTGGATTCTCAATTCGTTCAGCTTCGTTTCAGCTTATTTATTTTTTCCAATTTCGGAATACATGTTACATCATCATCCATCATTAAATGAATACCATACATTTTAAAGCGACAATTCCAAGCTTGTTAAGTTGTTATTAATTTAATTTAATTTCAATAAACGCTCAAACCAATGTTGCCGTCAACGAACAAGTTTTTGCTGCCAGCCTCCATAAATCCAAATAGCAAAACTTCGCGTTATCTTACATCTAGATTTATAATAGGAAAAATGAGTTGTGCGGAATCAAAGCAGTGCTTGATGGATGCAATACTTTCCCAGTATGCATATAGTTCATATATGGAAACGGTAGAAAAAAATCCGGAATCATTCATATTCCGAACGTGTCGCCATATTTACGACCACGAAAACGCAGCCGTATCTCGCAGCCTATACATGCGACGGCGGGAATGGAACATGGCCGATGTTATTTTTATAAAATAATTGGTTTTCAATTGCCAGGCCCGTATCCGGTGTACATCCCCAATGGAGATAAAAACTTGCAGGACTCCGATATGCTTCGAATCTCTCCGGATCTATATACTTCGAATCTTTCCAGATCTATATAATCCGAATCTATAGATATCTGTGGCCTATTATTGGCTTATAGCCTACTACCGTACATCATTACCGTTTACCTTTTATAGGGATTGAATGGCGTAATTGGACACCACCTAGAGACGGAGCATGGCTTGAGTCTGACTTGTTAGGTATTTCCATATGGAGGAGATTTATAGAGTATTCCAATCATGCTCGAGAGTTATTCGAGCACACACTACTTTTACTGTTGCGTTTAATTGGATGAAACTATCGAATACAATGTCGCTTTGAAATATTAAGGTATTTAAGTAGGCTAAGAAAAGTATCACGGTAGAGCCTGCAGTCCACTAAGTAACGCTTATTTTAAAAATACCGGTAGTTAACGTCTAATTAGTAAAAATAATTCTTAAAGCATGTTGCTTTTAAAATTAATTTGTTGTTCATAATCGTATTTAAATATCAGAAATGAATTAATTAAATAATTCATTTTATGTTTCAGTATCTATCGTATTATAATAAGCAGCATTTTATAAATTGATTACAGTATTCTTCAGAATTTAAAGGCGAGAATATCTAATAATACCTAATATCGTCCTGGGCACCCAATTACCTTCCCCATTGTATTGCCCCGTCATCTTGATACCTGAGACATATTAATCTCTGATAAACCTTGAGACTGTAACCGAATATCGCCCCTAACGACAGCGCGATAAGGGCAGACAATGGCGCGGCAAGCCTTGCGATTGGTTTCACCAAAGCCAATAACCAAATTTGATATCGATGTTCGATAGGACGGGAGTAATGGGATATTGATTTATTAACCCCCACCTCATCCCCCTTCCACTCCAAGCTTCGACACCCCTCATCCTGGCGGCATACAAATGAACTAGGGGAGGAAATGTACACTGGGAAAATTCAGTCGGAAAAGTGTTACGTAACTTGTAGCGGCAGCTTGTTTTTTGGTTTGCTGATTCAACGAATTCCAATGTTTTATTACCGACTGTGTAGTCCACGTTTGGTCCTGTGTTTTTCGTTATCAAAACATCTATTCACATAGATCAGTAGATATGTATATAAATATAATGGCAGGTACTTACGTATTTTTTTCGTTCATCGCTTATTATCTCTGGATTTATTCTCACGTAGGTGAATAATAACCCGGTTATTAGTATAAAAACCGTGATCACGCACCTTGTACCCGGCATGTTGTGAAGTATGCATTTTAAATATTTAAAAATCTTTTTTTTGTATATCCCCGTGGCTACGTACCGACTCATAATTGCTCAATCTTCCCAACCGTGTCTATAAATTACTCAGAGAAGATAGATTCTCTTGAGTTATGTCTCCATAATCAAGTGGCCGGTCAAAATATCCATTTGACATGGCGATCTTTTCGAGGAAATCATAGCCTCTAACTCTTTCATGGGCATTCGTGCGCTCCGGGTAGAACAAAAGTGTATAAAATGTCTGTCAGTATTATTTAGCGGAGACTTTAGCACATAATTAATTCAATTCAAATCACGACCGTCGCCTACGACCGACACGGTTTTCGTTCTATGCAAAATCGGGAGCAATGTTCCTAGGCATCGTTCTTCACGAAAGGGAAACCAGTAGGCACCTACGTAGATACCCAGAAGGGCCACCTACGGGGTGGTGTTTTTAAATGCCACGGGAAGTTTACTGCGCGCGCAGATGTTTTATTTCTAGAAGAATCATTACTTTACGAGGGCTCAACTTACAATTGAAATGAAACAGTTTTTGCCTAAACCTAAGCTTTTTGTCATCAAAAATACTAATTTTGGCTGTGGGGCTGTCACTAAGTGATTGATTCTAACTCTGGTTCAATCAACTCGGATTTGCTCTGAATTTAAGTACTATCACTTTTACAACATGTACGAATTTCACAGTAACAATTCTGACAAGCGATAAAGTAATTACCGATAGTATTATAGGTGACAAAAAATTATTTAAATGGCATTTTTAGTGCTGGAACTAATGTTTCAATAATTTAGACCATGTTATGATTTTCAAGGGTCTGCGCCAATAAGGTACATACTAAACCAATTAAAAATGTATATTTTTTTAATAATAAATATTGAAGAAATTCAAATAGTTTTCAACGGTAATAAAAGGATCGTAGTTATTTTTTCAGCCGCGAATTGCATTCGCTCGGTTTCATAAAGGTTGAGAAATCAATTTCTCTCTACGAAATGTCTAGTAGATATTTTATTTTATTTTTAATTTTATTTGGTTTAAAAGCATGTGTTTAATAAAATAGTCACGATAAATCTTTTATATACAATGTCTGTGAGAAAAATCAAAGCTTTTCAGCGTTCATTACAGACTGATACAATTATTTTTATTTCAGGGGGATCAATCAACTACTGTCCCTATCCTAAAAAATCGTCATACAATCGTCTGGGGAATAATGGCAAAACAAGCGCCCCTGCTCGCGGGTTCACTAATGAGCAAGATCTGCCGACTGCCGTGAGACGTTCCGCGAGAGATGTCGATTCACCACTTTGTTTTTCTGCTCCCCTGGTACCAGGTACCTGGAACCTGGTACACGCGGGTTATCTGCAGGCCACAGGAGGCTTTCACGTGTGCAAGGAAGTTTAAAAAACCTAACGTAGGTATCTACTTGTGACTAAGTGAGGAACTAATCGCATCTTGCGTGTTTCATGTCGTTTTCGCCTATTTCTATAGGCTTCCATCGCAATTAAAGTATTGGTTTCAATAGCGTTATGCACTTTTCTCGTGTAATTGAGTAATAAAATCTAAGCATACACAAAGAATGCTACCGTTTATCACACAAAGAAACATTTATTGAGAAAAAATGTATTAATATCTAGCGAACAACATTGTAGGTACACTGTATAATATGAATCCTATTCGGTCACTTATTTAATAGCAACTCATTTCACCATTAATTCAATATCAACTTCAACTTCTTCGTTGAGATGACAAAAAACACCGAAAAATTTATTTAAAAAATTCCACGAATTATTTCTTTGTTATTTCACTATCAAACTGTGGGCATCTGGTAAATTCTCTCTCTTTTTTCCAATACAATTTTTTGACAATGCCTCCGTGATCGAGTGGAGAGGCTTTCGACTCACAAAACCGAAGGTCGCGGATTCAAATTCCGGCGTGTGCAAGTCAATTTTATTTGATTAATTTGCATTATTTCACAATTGACTCATAAAAAATAATATATAGTATATTTGTGGCACGTTCAGAGTTGAAGATACTCTCAGAATCGCCCTGTTGTAAGACTACCATTCAGAATTGAAACGTTGCTTGAAATGCACCTCCTCCACCACACTACACCTCCTCCAACACAAATTCCATATTCCAATTCAACCAAAAACCTCGTTAAAAACCAGATCCTTAACTAATAAAACACTAAACATACCGATAACACACACCACATACGGACAAAGACACTTTCAATACTACGCTACTAAACTGTTTAATTGTATGCCCATTACTCTGAAGCAACTACTAATTGCAAATACATCCGCAAACATTAAAAAAAAACATATCACAGCCTGGATCAAAAATCAAGATATTTTATTTTTTCAAAACATAATAACTCCTAACCAAACATAACTAAACCATAAAAAGTGTATAATAAATAAACACGTTTTTCGAGATTTTACCAACTATACTCACACTTACAATACAAATATATGCACTTACATATTTGTTAATATATATTAATATATTTTTTTTACATATTTATTATGAATATTCAATTTACAAAAACCATTAAAATTTTATGAATATTCAATTTACAAAAACCAAAAAAAAAAAAAAACAAAAATTAAAATTAAAACTTATAAAAAATAAAAACTTTCTTCTACAACACACAAATACTTGTCACACCTATACATAACCACGTAAACACCACAGCACAGGTTCTCCTATTGACGTGTTCACGAAACATACAATATTACTCACACACAGTTTCACCTTCTCAAACCTACCTTACACACAACATATTATAGTTATAAGTTTGAAATATATCATGTACAAATATAAATAATTATGTGAACACTGTAAATATTATATAGATAAAAAAATAAAAATAAAAAATGGTTTTGACCGTGTTTGGTGACCAGATATGAATAATCAAGTTCTTCCCCACCTTCCTCTACCCATCTGCTTTCCCTCCTCGCTACTTTCTGCCTCTCAACATACCCCAATATGCCATAGTCTCTCTGGCTCATGATGGTTGGAAGCAGTTGCGACTCTTGTGCAGTTTCACATTTAAAAAAATAATTATCACACTATCCAAAAATAGTGTTATTAGTAATTGTAACACCTTTTCTAATTGTAACAGTAAAAAACAAAACAAAAATCTTACATCCTACTTCTAAGAAAACGAACAAACTAGTTATCCAGTAACCAGTGTCATGTATCAGAGCGGGGTTACGTATTGGGTATTGGTATACATCCTTCCATACATTATAATAGGCACGGGTTCTGTAAAGCTCCCGACAACACATTCAGCGGTTCCTGATCACGTATTCAATGTTTGTATTTCTAACCGATGTGGTTTACTGTACCTATTCTACGTATTACCTTCAGTTCCACTCTCGTTATAATGTCGATAATATTCAGGGAGTTCATCGAACTGTTATAATATTCGAGAATACATAAGAAGACTTATAATGCTCGATAATACGTTAAAAAAAGAGTTAGGCAAAGGTAGTTATAGTGGGATACGCAATACTAAAACGGACTTCCTAATGTTTCAGGATAATTATTATTATAATTGACGGTTTCCTTACTAAGTTTTAGATTTAAGTTTATTATCCATTTGCTAAAAAAATATCTACAAAGAGTGGGCTACCTTTAGAGGGCATTTAAAGAAGACATTGAAAATCGTTTAAAAAAATTGGCTCGAACTACCATCAAGCTTGCCTTAAAATGGTATTCGGCTGATAATTGGTACTTTAAGATAGGTTAGTAAATGCGAGTCTATTTCACACGACCAACACAAGGAAATTGATATTTAAAATATTTGCACTTTGATTAAAGTTAAATTTGCTCTTTGAAATACCCCATTGCAGGACCATCGTTCTGTATTAAAATTGTTTAAGTTAAGTATGTAATTGCCATTTTTGAATAGTTAGGTATTTCCCGTATCTCATTAAAATCCAATTACCGTACAAGTTAAATTCATTAATCAACAATATGAAAAGATTTCAACGATTTAAATGATGGAATTCTTTTAAAAGTGAGATATATGATATAATTAGAGATCTAGACCTACTCATAATGGACATGTAATAAATAAATAATAAAAAATTACTCATCAGGCAAAAGGTAAGAAAATTGTATTATTGTAAGAATGTACCACATGTATGTATGACTTATTTAGTAGGCAGGAATGTCGTTTTGAATATTGGTAACCATAGTATATCTATTACGTATGCGTAACGAAATATAATGGATGTATTCCATACATCATGATTAATATTATTGGTGCATCTATCATCAGACGGGAGCGCTGCAGCGCTGGTCCGGTTTTAAAAATTTCATGCGCTGTTCTGAGAGGCTAATGACGTGGAGAATATGGACTTTCAATAGTTGATTGACAGGCACATGAGCGGGCGAATGGACACAGTAGAGTCCGAAAACAGACAAGGCATCTGGAATTGTACAATATGATACGGTATTCCATAAATATGTAAATTTTATCCTAATCAGATGAACTACTGGAAAGATATAAACATTTTACCTTCGATTCCCATCTGTATAAGTTTTTGAAAGCCGACAGCAGCGGGGTTACAGCCAAAAAGCACGAAGAATATGCATCTTGACACAGCAATTTGGACAACTTTGTAAGTACTGTATGCAACGGTAGGTACACATTTGTGTAAATTAAATACCCATGACTATCTTTTTGTCATTTGAAACAACCAACTCGTTTTGCAAAATTGCCTGTTAAAGAAGGTTTCACTTGCAGTAATCTTCTAATGCAGTAGACAATCATTTCCCGCGTGCTGTGTCAATAGGAAATTTTGAAATGTTTGTAAAGACGACAAAATTTTGGTGTTAAAAATCAATCATTGATAGCCATAAGTAAAATATTTAATGCACGCGATTCATTATTTAAATGTCAAAACCTTTTTAAGTCAAAGTGTTTTATATTTCGGATGACATTTCAATCTCTAAATGTATCTTAAATATTTTTCTCGTGTATTTAAATCATCGAACTTTGTCGCTTTGTTGTAAATCAGCTACCGTTTTAATAATTAGTTACGTTGTATCCAAAGTGGTCACATTATGCTGTCACCAAAGTGGTCACATAAAGTGGTTCGAGAGGCCCGACGAAGATGAATCGATACAAATAATCGAACCCGGTGTACCAATCACGTGTGGTTATTTTGATCCCAAGATATATTATTATTGTTCTAGAAGATGGATAGAGACTTACCTACTTATTCTATTTGGTGACATAATGGGCAATTAAGGCTGATCGATTTACGAGACTACGGAACGACTTAATGTACCGATGTAATTACAAAACAATGAGTCTCAGATCAAGGCGATCGGTTCATTTTGTTGGATTGTTTGTTTAACGTATTGTTATTCTATTACTAAATTTAAAACAATCCAAAGACAGGCCAGAAGGTAGGTACCTATATAAATCTTGTAGGAAATAATTATTGTAATTAAGTAATTATTTTAGTTTCAACCTTGAACTAGCTTCTTAGGTCACAGCGAACGCATTGTAAGATTGCTCGCACATTCGTTACACGGCTATTTTTTTTATTATCTGAAGAACGAATCTATCCATGTTAGTTACTTAGCTTTAATTAACAGCCTCTGTCTCAACCTCTTGTTTCTTTTAAGTTTCTTGGGATCTCCCGGCTGCGTGAAGAATAATGTCTAAGTTTTCGTAGAAAGCTGTCACTTTGTGGTTAGTCACATTAAAATGAAACAAACACTTTGTTTTAAACCAATAATTTTCATATAAATTAGTGGTTTGTGTCATTTAAAAGTTATTTCTTGGATTTCAACTCTAGTTTCTTGTTTTGATGTATAGACTTCCATCATACAAAAAAAGAAGATTATTAATCCCAGATCTATGATATTACAAATTTAGAACGTTGTTCTAAATCTGAATCTCTAACGAATTTTAGAGTTTATGAACGGTTTTATAGTGATCAATTTTGAAATTATTATGTGGTATTGCGCCACCTCCTTCTTTAGCCAACGTTTCGGACCAAATTAAAGTGTCTATCATCAGGGTAGAACTATTATATCATTATGTGTCGATTACGCTTCTGATTACAAATCTCAGATGATGTTATTTTCGATAAAAAAAATAGCAATTCCTAAAGTAACAATATTGTAACAGATGATAACTGATAACTCCATGTTTATAAAACGACCAGACCTTCACTGAGTTCATGTTTCATAGTATTATTTAGTTAGCTTACCTCTCTGTAGCTAAGCCGAACCTACACCTATTACTATATAAACATACAATATATTATATTAAAAATTCTTATTCTACACGTTTCCTAGTGGGAATTCGATATCTTTGCCATAGTTCTAATTGATGAAATGAAATATAATGTTATTGAAGAAAAAACAACTTTATTTCTTGTCTCATTTTTCGACAAATAAATTAATATAAAATGTCTTTTCGAACTGATACCTGTTAGGATTAAAGATCATGTGAGATTTTTAAAAAATAGGTAACAGCTTACATAATTTACACAAATAATTTCAAAAACGTCAGTTTTGATAAAGATACCTGCAGTGAACACGAATCAATATTATTATACGGGGAAAACAATTTTTTTTTTTTTAAATTTAGTAAAACTAAACGTCGTTTTGTTAAAAACGGGACTGCAGTACTATGATAACTAGGTATCGAATGAATTGACAGATTTAAATAATAACCATCAGCAAAGCACAAATAAGTTATGAGGAAGTCAGAACACCCGCATAACATTTTTAGGACAAGTCAGATATATTCTGAATGACTAATATTTTATTAGGAATGCAATCTCACTACTAACACTATTTTGATAAATTATCCGTATTCATTTTTCTCCGTATCATATTAATAGCACAGGAAAATGATTAGATAACTTAAGGGCCTTAGAATATAAGAAATCCTTAAATAGCAATGAAAACGAGCTTAAAGGCTCATTGGTTGTTATTTTTCATTAAAAATATCATTAAAAACGTCGGTGCGTTATTTTTATGTTAAAAATAATAGCTTTTACCAAAAATATCATTAACAACGTCTGTGCGTAAGAAAAGAAATTGACTTAAGAACTTATTTCGTTATGTGAAGTAGTTATAATTTCTTCTAACAAACAAAGTTTTGCTTTAGAAATACGATAATTTTTTTTTCTATTTCGTTTTAGAGATATGCATTTTCTACCTTGTTATATAGTGGTATAACCACAGAAGTTTTCACTGCTGTTGCCTCAATTAGTACATTGATGTAAATTAATGAAGAGACCGAGGTGTTGATTGAATTAAGATATCAGCGAATGCATTGATCCTGCTTCGACAAAAGATCCGCAATAAACTAGCACCTTGTTGGAAAACAGTAGTCGGTGTTGAAAATAAGCAGGTTGCATGAGACGTGAGTATGCGAATAATTGGCAGATAGTGCATAACGAACGCATCGAGCAATTTTATTGATATGACGCGATAAACGTCGGTGTGAACTCGGCATTATTCACACGGGCGCGTACACGTGCGGTGTTCACTGGGCACGGTGGAACAGTGGGAATAACCGATGGAGATAAAATAACCGCGGCAAAACAGCCGAAGGGAAAACTAAGGCAGGTAATATTAGCTTGAAGATAAAATGGATTCTTGAACTTTGATCAATGAGGTACGGTGGATATTAGAGAAAATTAAGTTTTGCATTGTACATATAATTTTGTATTAATGATCGACAAACTGGTGGATGCAATCTGTTAGCTATAGGTTGATAATGATGTGACTAATTTGTACTTAGTAATATTATAGGTTATTGTCGAAATTTATCATAAATTTTTACAGCGCTCTTGAGGTGATTTTTCTTGCACAGAAACGGCGCTATACAAATCATACAAATATAACACCTTCTTAGTTAAATAATTTCAAAGTATTATTTTGGAAAAGCCACGCATGGTGCCATGTTTCAATTCTTCATAACGCTGGCTTCGAAGAAAAATGTCTATATCATTATATTAGCGTGCACTAAATGCGTGTTTCTAACATTGCTGCTTGCAGTACCTAGACTCCATTTCGTACTTACGTACTGATAATTAAATTAAATTCAATACATTACCTAAAAAAATATCGGGAGCTCTTAATAATTTTTGCAAGGTTCGCATTTTATACAATTACAATTACAATAATACAAATATTGTATCACGTCCTTAATAAAACATTTTTTTCAAAATTAAAAAATATCGCCTCAAAGCAAGGAAAAAAGTCAAGGAAACGACTTATGGCTTATAACGACGAGAATAATATGTTAATTTGTCTCAGTGTGGTTATTATTTAAGCGATGCTATTTTGATGTGATTATCTTATGACGTGAAGCTATTTTGTTTTCTATAATAGCGACTGTTTTGTCTCTGTATATGGTTTTGTCGCGTCGCCGTGCACCGTGTGCGGATTGGCGCTGGTATTATGCTCAATGCTTATGCGCTTACATACGAAATTTATTAAGCCCGGTTTATACCCACCGAAGAGCGCGTGCCTCGGCGAAAAGTGGCGAATGAAATGTTTTTATGGAGCCATAAAGTACAAAACCACGACTTCACACAATATTGCGGTTTCGAGCAGAAACGTTTTACTACGAGACTATTGAATTCATCTGCGCGCTGATTCAGAAAGCGATGATTTTATACACTACTTGACATGATATTATTGCAAGTTCACACTGCGATAAAATGCCACTTTGTTGATTTTACAGAAACGCGGCATTTTATTGACCATTATCGCAGCATTTCTTATTCAGAATCTTAACCTATGTGCAACTTTTAACAGTAAATAATGATTAAAAACACGGAGAAAAATTAGTATTGATAATTTATTAAGAATCTTTTTTAATTTTTTGGTAATCCGGTTGAAACCGGGATTGCAGGAATTAACCGGTTTTCTAGTAGGAATCCTGTTAAATCCTTCGTTATTGCTACAATCCCGTTTTTAACCGGATTATAATAAATTAGCAATATTCATTCTTATCCATGTATATATATTATGTTATGGAAACAAATAGTACCTTGATTACAATTAGTTTTTCCGTTCATTTAGTCAATTAGTCAATTAGATCCATTTTTAACCGGATTATAATTAACTTGAAGAGATTCTTAATAAATTAGCAATTCTCATTTTTATCCATTTATATTTCTCTTTATATATTTCTCATTTTATAATATATTTATGTTATGTTATAGAAACAAACAGTAGCTTGATTACAATTAGTTAATGTTATTTAAGTGTTAATCTCAAGTGACCTACCAGGTAAGTATTGTACTGTATATTATCTCGTACAGCGCCCTTGAGGTGATTTTGCAAAAAAACAGCGCTATAAAACTCATCCAAATATTATTATTATTAATGATAAATCAATTTAAGGATATTAAATATTTAAAGGTTTTTTATATATGGTGCGTATATTTAGCAAATATTGGATGAAGTGTGTAGTGTGTAGATTTGGGCGTGTGTGTGTGTGTGTGTGAGGGTGTGTGTGTGTGTGTGTGTGTGAGTGTATGTGTGAGAGTATGTGTGAATAAGTATACGCATTGAACAGTTTATATCATTGACATTATGCTCTTTTTGAATTTGGGCAGTTAATCAGAATAAAATGTCGATATCAGAGTTTAGACAAATATTATAGAATGTATGAAAAGCACGGTCATTTCCATTGTATTTATGAATAAATTATCTCAACGTTATTTGAATATTATTTTGATCCTAGGTTGTAACAATGAAGTGATTACAAATACCTAGCCTTAAAAGGTGGCGTAATGTGCCTTTGTCGTACTCAGTTTTAAAAAGTAATGATGTAATATAAAATACATCGAAAATAAATAAAACTTATCTATAGTAACTTAAAACTTCAAATTATGATATTTAATCATTGAAGATAATTATTATTAACAAATATCAAACGAATAAAGTGAAAAAGAAAAATATTCGGTCGCATCTAGGAAAGATGGACGCCAAAAAATATGCATTAGAAAATGAATATTAGGTAATGTGGGTAGTTTTTAATTCAAGTGTTACAGTTTAATTTGGCCGAAATTGATTTCTCCGAATAAGCTCGGTTGCAGATAAAAAATAAAAACCTTTGCAAACCTTGTATTTAGCTAGCATGTTTCTATCTATAAGATAATTTTTGTGTTGAAACTTTTTGAAATTGCTTTTCCTCACTTCTTTGCATTCGTGCGGTGGATACAATCCAGCTAAAATATTGTTAATCGACTGTCAAGTAGTTAAATCCCTCTCAGCAAAATAAACATTACAATGGATTATTTTGAAATCCTTTTGTAGGTTCTGTTGATCTTCGAAATGAGATTTTTAAATGTAAGCAACTCAGAATGTCCAGTAATGCGTTAAACGGGTCATAAGTAATTTATTGTGATCCATTTATAGGATTGTTCGGGTAGAGCATCCAGCATCTCCGGGATAATGTATAAGTGTCGGGTTCCCCCCCCCCCCCACCTTCCTCTGTTCTTTCTTCCCGGGCAATATTTCTGGAAATCCATACGGCCTTAAGAATCCCATAAAGCAGTCAGCCACCCCTTCTGAAGGCATGGAAGTGAGATTTATCGGGCGCACCCGCTATTTCGCTCGGGGCGCCATTTTGGGGAGGCGAGCAGGACCGGCGGGGACTTAATAAAACAGAAGTTGACTAATGCACCTCTTATACTCTCAAATGCCAGGTGGGTACCTGGCACTTGTGTATACCGAGGATTCTGGACTATGTACAGTCAAGTGGCGTAGCGATATGGTGACAAATTCACCATCAAGAGAGATCATGAAAGATGACCATTGTTATTAAATTTGTCGATGTCAATACTGAGAGAGGTGACCGCTCTAATGACATTTTAAGAAGACCGGTCAGTGAGTGAGTTAAAAAATAAGTTAATTGATAAAGATTGCAAATAGTAAGTTTACGCCATTGCCACAGTGGACTAGTATTTCATTATTTCCGTAGTGGAAATTCATCATTCCGAAATGAAACAATATGTTTTATAAAATACATAAGATTCCTAAACATTTCATTAAAGATACCCATCAAATAACGCGTGCTGTGACTAACCGATATGTACTCATCATTAAAATAAATCATTTGATAGAGCTACCTCTGCTAAGTTGTCTTTGGTTTCTACCATATTCTCGAATGAAACGCTCCCACGCACGTTAATAAATTGTAGAAATTCAAAAGCTTGGAAAAATGATTAGGTAAATTAAATTTTATAAATACACTTATCTAGGATTTAGGCATGGAGTAGCCAAAATTAAATAGGGTATCTAAATATCAATCAAATTTTCTACAAATCAAAAATACCCATTCAATATTCATAAGGTTGTGGTTGAATTGGTATTCGGCTGGCTTGTTGACTATCATAAATCAGAGTTCGGTCCTGAGTCCAAGGGGTGTCGAACCGGAAGCAGTAAGTCGGTCACGTGTCCCTGGAAAGGCTTCCATGGTGATATAGAGCCTATTTTAAGGACCTCATACGAATACAATTTCGATAGTGGGCTACTACTCCCAAATTTTCAGTCGCCCGGCGCGATTTATGCCCAAAATGTTTAAGTGTCGCCGCGTGTAATGAGGTTGCCAAAGATTTACTGATTTATATGGTTCATGTAGGTGCTTATTAATATATCATAATTCTAAACATTGGTTTGAATAAGCAATTGGTACCGTAGAAGAGGCAGTCAGAAATAGTTTTACACACGTCCATATATATTATTTTGTATACCTACCTATTTGAATATGTAATCTACGAAATGTTATCTATGAGGGCCTCCCGATGAGGTTAATTTAAAAATAACAAATTATAATGTGGGTAAGTATATTGGGTATCTATTACCGATGCATGCAGTTAAAAGATGATTAGATTTCTCAGAGAGCAGTTATAAATTTTGTTATTCATCCAGAAAGTTGTATAATAATACGTTTTGCCAGCATGATTTTATAATTTCATATTTTTACTTAAATATTTATATTTCCGTGTTTTGTGTGGAGTTGTAAATCGTTGTATTCAAGATTGTGAACTAAGTCATATAAAATAAAAGATGTCGCAATATTGTATGAAATTATAAACTTACACGTCATTAAATTACTATTTTTATTCGCAAAAAAATGAGATTTTATTACCTAGATTATTATATTCCAAGCTTTATTATATAACGATTAATACTTACAGTAAATTTTACTTAAGCGGTTATGTACCTAGTTACCTCCACACACGCCAGTAAGTAGTTAGCAACATTGTGGTTCTGAATATAGTTCTGCCCGAGTGACTGTATACGATATATCAAGATAATATTTACACAAAAACCAGACATCATTGTAATTTAATCACGTTTAACCAAGCTCATTAAAAAAAATTACGTGCCCACTGCACTGAATGGTTTTAGTTTTGCAAACATCCATGCAATGTTATCATTATTACAGCCTTCAAATTGTATACACATCGTAAACATTAAACGTCATCAACTCACGCAATAAGGCATGCTTAAGCGGCTATAAAGAATTATAAATACTTGGCACAAGTAGTGGAGGTTTAAATGGGTGTGTTCACCGTGGCACCTCCCACCCAGTGTATATAAAATACTTTTACATGAGCTAGTACCTAATACTTCTTTACACGATCTAATACCTGCCTGCTTTTTTACACAGGCTTGATTGGTACAACTGTGGCAGACGTTGATCGACGTCCCGGGAGCTCTTAGTAGAAACCTACAACAACCTAGACCTAACCCTTTCAAAGAAGGAATAATGCAAAAGTTGTCAGGTATCATTCTTAGAAAGGTTTTTTAAAACAAAATAAATTAACTATATAACACTAATTTTGTGTAAGATGTACCGAAAACTGTCTATATGTGAGCCCGGTATCAATTGAAATAGTCAATTCAAAAACTGGATTCATTCATGAGTTTTAAGTTTTCAAATACCAAATTATCTGTCAAAAACAAGATAGAAAATCAATATTACGTTTGTCCCGTATTGCAAAATGATAGTTATTGTAACTAAGATGGAAAAGAATTCTGAAAATACTTTATTTAGATGTTTAGATGAAAAAAAAATATCTTACAAACAATCTTCCTTATTAATAGGAATTTATTGGTCATAAATCATAAGTGTTACTATCTGAGAATAGAGTTGTATTTACGAACGTAAACAACTGCGATTTTTGATGTACCTGATAAAGCTCGTTTTATTCCATCGCTTCATCAAGTCAGCTCGCCTCCCTAAGTATAGCTCAGGTAGGCTCAGGCTAATACCTACTCGGCATACCTTCCTGGATATAGCGTGTCCGACTTTCTCAAAAGCTTTATTTTTTCTTAACTAATCGCGTGCTGGGCTCAACGGGGCTGATAGCACGGAATAGGCTCAGTCGTAAACAACCTCCAAAGTGCACAAAAAATTGCAAGGCGATCGAGCCTTGCGCATTCTTATTAACCCTCTGAAGGCAAACGCTAAATGTATTTAACCCTACACTGATCCATGAATTGGCAATTTGTCATAAAGAAAATCTTAGGTTCACTATTTCACCTATTAACTAACACGTCAGTTTAAATATATATCATATTTTACATATAAAAAAACCATCTGTTTTCCCTAACCAAAAAAATACGTGTAAAAGATTACACAGGTACCTACCCTAGAAGTGGAGAAATCATTTTATATTTCGAAAAAAAAAGCTTCAGTACATAATGGCTAACCCTGTACAAACCAAATCGCAAGTGCACTACACGGTTTAATTTAGCAGTCACCTCTGGTCTGGATCCCAAAAATATCTGAAAAAAACCTTCGAATCTGTGTAGAAACGGACGGTTCGTTTCTACATTCTCCGACCTTAATAGATGAATTGCAATCTTGAGTAGGTATATAGGCGTCGTATGTAAATGCTGTCCTAGTTCTACCGGTATTTCAATGGAAAATGCTTCGAGGAACTAGCGTCATTGATTATTTAGGTACCTGTACACAGTCGGGAAACACGCCAAACAACATTTGTACACAGATGAAAATGGGTGGTTTCTATGAGTAGAGTTCATTGGCTTGGCTGTGGAGTGAATTTCTGGCCTCTGTGTTTAATTAATACAACAGTTTTAATCTTTCCTTTCCAGAAACTAACCCTCCCCACAGCATCGCCAATGATGATACAGACCCTGAGTAAAATTATTTTCTGTTAATGAATCACACTTTTGAGAGCGCCTCTGAGGTGATAATTCACAAAAGCGGCGCTATAAAAATTGTTATTTATTATTATTATTATTATCCTCTTTTACTTTTGAGTTGGTGAAAATTTTAAGGAAATTTATGCAAAATTGTTACTTTTTCGCTGTTAACACACTGTGAAAATTTGCACAAAATAAAAGTTAACTTTTTAAAGAAGAAGGTGATCGGTTTATACTTCACCTGCCTTTTTATCATCATATTGACAACATTGTGTTTTCATTTAACGCATTTTTATCAACCATTAACGAGTTTCGAATTTTATTTAAAATGTGGTGACGAATAAAAATAACATCGTTAAAATTGATGCGCAAAAATGGACTTGTCTACCTTTCAACATAAGGAGTAAAACGGATCATATCCGTCGATAAATAATGATGCCTACCAATAAGGCAATAAACCAATTAGGATCATTTTTCCAGTCATTTTATTGGAAAAATTCTTAATGATGGCTCTATAGGAATATACTCGTATCTAATGATTCAAATACATACATATCATCATTCTTCATTTAGTTCATGAAATAGATTGCCAAATCCCGTCTAACTATTAAAATTGTCCCCAAACTCGTTAAAATTCGTTAAGGCAAAGTGCAAACTTTATACTTTATTATCAATTAATATCTCTGACCGAAATTATATTATTTTGCCAAAAGTTCAGCGAATCTCTGATTTACGACTTTGGTTCGATGAATTTTGTTTATCGCTCGAAGCTTTTACTGAAGCGCTCGGAATAAATGGCGTAGTCGTAAAACTGAAAGATTTTAAATTTATAGGAATAGTTTAGACAGGTGACTTTATTTTTAGATACTTATTTAAGGCAAAATGTACAAAGATTATATGATATTAATTATGCCTACAATTAATAGTGCCTACCTACAAAACTACTTTATACGTATAAAGATACTTCCCTCGAGAGGAGGCTCCTCTATTTTCAGGAAAACGGATACAGGGATGGTTGGAAAAGGGACGAAAGAGGTAAGTAGCTGTAAAACAAATAAGTGACCGCAGAAATGGTTATGTTTGTCAACAAATAACCCCTTTGTAACTTACAAGAGAATGAGGTCTACAAATAAATATGCTTGAGAAATAATTAAGTTAAAGCTCTGAATTAATGAAATAAAACAAATAAACTGCTTTAATTGAATTAAAATTTAAGAATATTATATATCTACAAGTAAGATTTAAGATTTTTACGGCCAAAAGTTTTTTTTTTATTTGTTTATGGGGTGTTATGCCGTGTTGCTCCTTCTATAGCCAACTTTTTGGTTGTACGAAATTTTGACTAAAGAAGGAGTTAGCGCAACACGGCAAAACACCCCAAAAACAAATAAAAATAATATCTAAAAGCAATCTTAATATTTTTTTATGCTAGAACAAAAGAGGCAATAAGTTTTTTAAATTAGAACCATAGACGAGTATGTTGGTAGGTACATAATTATGTTGTAGATATTTTTAATTCAAAGATACTTTCTAAAATGATATAAATCATATCATTGTATCCGTGTTTTGTATGCTAAGCGAGTTCGTTGAATCAGGTTTTCACTGTAGAATCACTGCCTATACAAAACATAGGAAATAAAGCTTTTAACCCGCGGACAAAGCGATAAATCACCGAGTGTAGGGCTATGCCATGCTACGCTCTCATTGACTATGTAGTGGTGCGTTCTATTGTTCGTTTTTACGCGTTTTAATCTTGTACCGAGAATTCGCTATACAAGTGCAAAGAGCGTTGACAATTTCTTCGGTCCACGGACGAAGTAATTTCAACGTTGAAATTTGTTATGAAAGCATTACATTTTCTGCGTTGAAGTATCTTTTTAACAAAAACCTTACAATGCATAATTTAATATCTTAAGTAAATGCTACCTAATACGACTAAAAGCGAAAAAACATAGATAGATTACATAAAATTTTGTATGACAATTTTTCGATAAAACCAAAAATTATAAGCAAAAAATAAGTGATAGATAGAATAAAAAAATCAGGAATAATATAGGCTGATGTATTTATGTCTTTGTCGGCTAATTACTGAGGATGCCATAGGAGCATTAACTAAAATCATCATAATGCTAGTTTTGTGTGACTAATATTATCATGTCAGTTAAACTATAACCTTTGCACGCTACGCACCGTAAAGCGGCCTACTCGCAGTACCTACCCGTAGGCCGTAGCGTCGAGAGAACCGCGACGCTCATTTACAACTGCCGTAAGCTCCATAATAAATAAAGCGCCGACAAAGCCGTGTTTTGCATCCCGACGCCGCGTCGCGCTCCTGCTAGCCGGGTAGCCGGGAACTGGTAGATGGTAGTTGGTATTTGGTAGCTTGGTAGGTTGGCAGTTGGTAGCTTGGTAGTTCCCAGTCTCATAGCTAGTAACTGGTAACTTTGGTTTCGTGGTGCAGGGCTCCAATTTTGAGAAGCTCCTCTCCGGATTGTAAGCCTGACTGCTCTGCGGTACTTTATTACGCTATATATGTTTTGTACATGTACAATTTAGAAACTAAACAACTACGTGAAGGAGGCATGTGAGAAACCATTTATGTGCATTTTTTAGCTAACCAAAAACTCGATTTCTGACCAACCGCATATCTACCCTTCTTTTTCGTATAGGTAGGTAATAAGTACCTATTTCAAATAAAATTTGAAACGAGAAAATTAATAATTTTTGTGCTATTTTCTGTACTTGGCCTATGGTGCTTTGTAATACACACTCATTATTGAACTGCTGATCACCTTACCTTAAATATTGTCTACATTTAAAAGCCTTAATGGCGTTAATAAATAAATAAATATATTTCTCATTCTCTTACGTTATTGCTAAAGATATTTGTAAGCACGATTTCTAATGAAAACAAATCTGGTAGTCCCTAAAGAAACTAGCGGAGGAAAGATTAAAGTCAACTTATGTATGCAGTGGAGACGGGAGCCCTGAAATATATTTACGGGAAATGATATAGAAGTAATTACTATAAAAAAGGGGCACGTTTAAGGTTGCGTAAAGAGTCATAACAACGGAGTAATGCATCATCCTCTCTGTTTATGCCAGAGGATAAAATAAAGATTGCTATGGTTAGTAAATTAGTCAGCATAAAGATATTTTGGAAAAGGGGAGACAACATACTTTTAGTGATATCCCCATCCTCATTCCAGCATGTTTAATTTACCAACTTCTTATTTCATTCTCAAAGACGCGTCACGAGAGTTGTGCAGTACTATGCATTGTATCGGGAATTCTGTTGCATTTCTATTGTACCTCAGCGCATCCTGTGTAATGTGCATGCAGTCCCGCATATCCCTGCCTGGGAATGGGATGCACTAAAAGCCAGGATCTTGTGTTGCCTTCGTTCACCTATGACTCGAGCTTAATTCCCAGGAAAAGCAATACATAATATTCGTGCATACTCGCGACAGGAACTGCATACGCCACGGCACTTAGATACTTAGCTAAAATTCACGCGAATGAATTAATTCTGAAGCGTTTTACAGTGGCTCACGACTCTAGATGATTTCCAAAACACTAGCGCGGAATAGGAAATATAATAATATCAAATTAGCTTCGTGAATTACTGTTAGATACTATTACTACAATAATGTTGATAATCGGCATTCTTCCAAATTATCATTAAATAGTAAAAAAAATACAACTTAAATTTATTCTTATTCACATGGGTAGAAGATAATACTTACTATTTGACATTTTACAAAATAAGAATTGTCGAAAAGGATCCCTTTAATATACAGGGTGTTCGGGGGTAAAGTGCGCTAACTTTGGGGATGCTTTTACATGATTTTAGAAGTAAAACATAAAAATAACTTTTTTGAAATTCTTAAGGTAGTTTTTAGGCAAAATTATTCGTATGGGAAAATAAATATTCTTCTGAAGAATAATATTTTTGTGTGGGAAAATAAACACTTTACCCCTGAGCACCATGAAAAATATATATTTTTTGGTAAAAGTACAATAAATGTAACATAATTCGGGAGAAAACTAAACTAAAAAGAAACCTAACTGGATAGTAACAACCACGTACTTCATTTCCTTACATATATGAAAGCTTTCTTACAAAAACAAATATCTTCCTGTTATTAAGTTTCATGTAACTCTTCTTTAATGGAATTCCATTTTCATGTAAGGAAATATTACAAAAAATGTCTTCACGAGTGTTGAAATCGCTATTAATATAGAATTTATGGATGGTAATTTTATTATTTCTTCGACAGCCAAAGAGCATACAGAAAAGTTACATCGAGTTTAATAAGCGAATCAACGAAGGTATGAATGTTTTAATTATTTTAATTAATGGCAAGCTACAAACGCATTGCTAGACGGCTTCTTAGAGGAATTCTTTGCCGGATTCCAAGGAACTGATGCAAAGCTCGAAAGCCAAAAAAGCGACTTGTTTCAAGTTCAGAATATGCAATAATACATGCCTTATAACCGTCATTAAAATCTTCCATGATATCATTATAAATATGCTGAAATTGTGCCAATCACGTAACGAAAATAAGTGCTTTTATTTAGGTATTGTTGTAATAAATAAGCTCCTTAAAGTTAGCATGTGGGTAATGTAATTTTAGCAAACCAATTAAAATTTGGGACTATCCGTTCCGCATTGTTTCCAGGTACCTGCGAATCATTGGAAATATGATTTCTAATTAAGAATCAGTATTGAATTATTTTCTAATAACCATACTTTATCGCGGTAACATAATCAAATTAACTTCGTTCTCCCCGTGTTCCGTGGGTACACAGATACCTTGTGTCGGAATTGTTTATTCGTGTATCTAAAGGAATTCCATTCGAGTCCTTTTAATGGAGGTTGTGCACGTTTAATATATTGTATGACACAAAGGTGCGGTGATCTGCTCATTGTTGTCGGAATTAGCGGTTGCTGCAGCAAGTGAAAAGCTCCAGCAAGTAATGAAATAAGTTTGTTAACGTTCTGGCGCTTAATTAAGGATGGCTTTTGTTTGGCGTTGAAAGAAACATCAACAAATTTATTTTTTAAAGGAAATTCTTATTAGACGAATAAAATATAAAATGCCAATAGTCTGATCCTAATAAGTAATTTAAATAATTGTGTGTTAGTGTATGTACAGAGTGTTGTTTGACTTAGTACCTATATAGTATTTGGAGTAAAAAAAGGAAAATAAATGTTGTTCTCCGGTGACATTTTAGTATTGATTTTTTAATTACTTAAAAACATTAAAAAAACCGTATGTATTGTACGGTTAGGGTCTTAGTGAGGGATTGGGTGATTAATCAGCCAAGTGACCAGTGACGACACTTGAAAGATTTTTTGAAGAAGAAAAAATGCACCAAGGAATTTATTTACACTTTTCATCAAAAGTTAAAGTAAGTCATATACTTATCAGTATGTATAATATCTAAGTTAGCTAACCAATATTTTGTTCCATCTCATATTATTTGTCAATCAGTCAATAATTCATATTATTTGTAGTCATACCTACTAACAACTAGTAGATAGACTTTTTTGCCCCTTGTAAATAAAGAAAGTTATCGATAGCGATGTGTACTTTTTTCATCAAGAGATGAATACCAATGATGAACCACAAATTTTTGATTTTCATACAATTCTATTTTTATTCAACATGATCTGAAATTCTTCAGCGTAAAAATTAATGAACGTAATTTTATTTTAGATTTAATCGTAGTAAATAATTTGTGAATAATCGATTTAAAATGCAATACATATATCTTTACACGTATAAGTGTGAGGTGAATGGTGGTCAGGATCACAATGACCCCATTTCTCTACAAAAAGCTTTAACCCTCACACCCCACCCCAAACCCCAGCCCCTGTTTCCTCCCCCGGAACCACTGCTAGAGGGACCAGGAGCAGAGGAGTTGGAGAGGGTGGGTGGAACGCGAACAATAAAGCAATTCACCAAATCGCGGGCGCCGTGAATGTGTAGATGTATTACGGGGCACTAACACATAAACACGAGAATAACAATCTAGGTGCTGGGTTGGTTGGGATCATTAGTGTGTTTGTGGCCAAGATTGCTGTGTGATTTAGAATATTTTACTTGTTTCGAGTAACCTGGTTCTTCTCGAAGTTAACAAATTTATCATAGCTACATACGAGTTATAAATTATCTCTTTTTCTAATTTATATTGACTCAAATTAATAATGTTGTTCTTTCTTCTCAATATTTTTCAGGTTTTTTTAAATCCATTATATAACTATCACACTGGTTACGGATGTCCCAATACCGTCAAATAAGCTTATTTAAAAAAATGGCTTTATATATAACTTTCTAACCATGGCCCATCAAGGATTTTAGTAAACCAAGTAAAGGGGTAATCCTCCGATTGTTGGGAATGATAAAATGATCTAGGAAGAGTGAACTAATCTAGTTCTTCGTAGAAAAATGAGTATAGCTTTTTTATCATGATACTGTTAAGAATGTGATTGCATGATCATTTTTTAGTAAAAATATTAGTCATTCAGAATATATTTGAACACGTGTTCAACGCAGATAGCTTTGTCCGAATAAATATAATGGAAGAGATGCGAAAACATTATTATTTTGAAGTACCCACACGTGTTTCGACTTCCTCATAATATATTGGTGCTTTACTGATAGTTTGTTATGAAATTTGTCAATTTTTTTGTTATAGGCCCGTTTGATAGATTCTCCTTTCTTCAATAATAATAATATTTGGATGATTTTTTTAGCGCCGATTTTGTGCAAAATCACCTCAAGGGCACTGTACATATATATATAATTCATTTCTACAATGATCTAAATTATTACTAACTATATATGAAGATACCATGCTGATTAGAGCACAGGCGTCAGATATGTATGCTCCAAGGAACTAGCGTCATTGATTCCTTCGGCGCAGGTGCACAATCGGGAAACACGCCAACCCCGCGTCCAAATTTTGTACACGGTTGACATTTGTCACATGAGAATGAGTCGCTTCTACGCCTCGTCCTTGAGTTAAACAACTCAGCTGTGGAACGATTTACCGGCCTCTGTGTTTCTTCCCTCCTTCAAAATGGGTCTCTCCAAGACCCATGTTCACTTCTTTCTCTCCTTAAAAGAGACTTTGGCCAACAGATTGCTTCGACCAACTTATCAGTTAATAGCATAATATATTATGTACATGTATATTACAAACTAATTGATATAATCATCAGGTCAACTAGACAATAAGATGACGTATAATAAAATCAATTCATAATAATAATAATAGTAATTTTATTCCAGAATGTGGGGAGGTTAGTGCAATCCCTCACGTCCCATATAGATATACATTTGTAATGAATAATGAATTACAAAATTTAACTCTGTATGATATGTAATTTGCCTGACCACGATTGTAGCGTAAATCGTGCTATCACACCACCTGCCTAAATCAAAATGGTACAGAACCATTTCAACGCATAGCGAAAACATATTCTTTAGGTATAGTGCATTCATCCCTTACGATTATTCCGATAAATTAAAGGATCTTAACATCACATCAATTTAACGACAACAGCATACAGAATACATTTGATAAAAGCTATGAGATATTCCACGGAGATTGTGCAATTCATCCCCTACGATTGTTGCGATAAATTAAACGGTCTTAACATGAGGGCATCTTGACGAGAAGGCCATACAGAATCCATTCGATAAAGTGCTACGACATGTTTCACGGAGGTTATACAATTCGTCCCTTACGATTGTTCTTCGGTCCCGGAAGGCGGAAAGCGCTGGGCTCACTCTCTCCCGCGCAGATATAACTCAGCGGTGCCGACCGGTTTTATTTTATTTGGGCCGCACACCAAAATCAATACTACGGCCGCACTAACGGTACTCCCAGTGGACACGTGGGACTTATTATGTAAACGCGTTGTTTATTACCAAAACAAAGCATTTGTTAAATTAAAAAAATTAATGATAAAATAATTTTCAATTTATTGCGTGATAATGAATCGCTTTCAGAAACGAAATCTGTGAGAAAGAAATTCTGTGTTCGCAACCTGTTAGCTTGAACAAAAAATGCTGCATGGCCTGTGAAGAGGTATTTTTAAATATATTGTTTAATCAATGGTAACTACCAATATGAAAGCACTTCAGATCGATAACATTACAAAATTTCTATTTCGATTTGCCATTAGATTCAGTTCGAAAAACACCAACACTGTTCTGTTTTCCCGTAGAAAGCATTTTCTCTGTACGCTGCCTGTGTGAATTGTGACAAAAAGTACATTCAACTAACTAGAACTAACCTAAGCAAAAATTTTTACTTCCCGTATATATATCAAATTCGTAATTCCCCCATAACATCACTTAACAAAAAAAATCGGAAATTTCAAACCAAAATAATTAGTTACTATCATAAATGAATGTATGAGAAGGTATAAAATATTCAATATTCCTCATCCCTGTACATTTATATTAGATTTAAGACAAAATAAAACTAAAAGGTATCTCGAACCAAATTTTAGCATGAGATACTTCTCAACCTTAGATATTTTACCTCATAATATTTATCTATTACCTATGTATAGTTGTTTTATAAAAGCTAATTCTAAAAAATAAATGTACCCCAAGCTCAGTGTTAAGAAATAATTATGTTATCTCGTAGTTTATGAATGTCCACTGGGGTCGTGGAGATCGCGTCTCGTCCAATGGCTTTTGCCGTATAATATTGTATAGGTGTGTGGGTGCGTTTGCCAAAACGGTGTTTACTCCGCAGATCTGTTTGTTTCCCGCGTGTTTTCTGTCGTGGCCGCCGCATGTTTATCCTAGAATGTTTAACTTCTTCCAACTCTTGTAGAAGAGGTGCCATACCCGATTGTGGTCGTATTTTATATCCCCAGAGTAGCCGATAATGGCCCGCGTGTTGCTATAATGAGACGATTGTCTTGTACACATTGTAGAGTAAAGGGGATCTGGGGGTAGTAAGGATAATCTAAAGTGAGAAACTCGTACCTAAAGATTTTCATTTTGGCCGAAAAGTATAGCAACGGCGGAGCACCGTGCACGAGGCTTAAATAATATAATTGTTGAACTAAATATAACCTGATGGATGGAAAATCTTCAAAGGCCCCTAAAAATAATGAACTAAAGCTTCAGAAAAAATACAATAAAAGTACGCAACTTTATAAAACATACGAAACATTTAATTTTCTCATTGCAGATAATACTAGCAACTCTCAACTCTCGCAACCTGTAATTGGGCCCAGATCCTTAGCCTTGCCAAGGCTTTACTCTGGCTGAGATCCTGGGTTCAATTTCTAGATGCGACTCAATCATTTTCAGATTTTCCCGTTTCAAATTTTCGTTTGAGAGGTGGTAATATTAGGTATCTAAATGATGATTAAATATTACGATTTGAGGTTTTTTTAAGTTATTAAAAAAAATAATAATAATTTACCTTTTGTCGCGGGCCGAGATTCCGATTTGTAGATATATCAAAATTTGATGATACTATTTTATAGGCTCAATGTTATCATTAAACGTATGGATAGCATTCACGGTAATGTTTCGAAGGGGAGGACCTTGTACTGTAATATCCTCGCATATTTAAAAGGAAATTAACTCTTAATTCCATTGATTTTTTTTTAATCTTGATTAAAAATTTGGTCCTAAAAGCATTTACTTCAAATAGTGCACAACCGACAGGCCTTTATCATTTGGAATAATATATCTGAGCAATAACTTACGTATAGTAATTATGAAATTACCTAGTGTATGAAGCAATAAAATTTAAAAATACTCGTACCTTAGCACTGCTATACATCTTTGAGCGTCGGACTTCAAAGAAGAATCAACCACGTTTGACTGCATTACTTTGCCACTTCACATTGCTTAAAATACCACAAAATATCACTTCAGCTTATTTGCTTATAAGCACTAATTAAAACCTGAATTATCACCACGATCAGAACTCAGAACATCACATGCCGTTCTTCGTTGGCTATAATTATTATGCGTCACTTCGCACCGATCTCAGTGCTCACTAGAATAGATAGAGTTATTACTTTTCTTTAATGGGTCAAGGGTTCCACGGTGGAGTATCGAACCATACCGAAAGACCAGCGATCTTGAACTAATTCAGTTACAACAAAATGGGGCAGGACTCAGTCGTGGTCTCCGTAGGTTCCACCAACACCACAATGATTTCATAAAATACCGATGAAAAGGTGCATCCGTTTTATTCACAAAGGGGGATCTGTCGAAAGCCATTCTGCATGGGCCCCCATTATTTTCGTGTCATGAAATGGGTTAGACGAAACCGAAAGGTCATTTTTTTCCTATGCTCAAGCTCACATTCTAAGGAAAACCTCTTTTAGTGTCGTTTCCCAAAGATAAACTCATTATATTTTTGGATCAAATTATAGGGTAAGACGCAGTGATTTAATGTTTTTTAGACAATATGGGTCCAAGCATTAAGGTTTCAAAGCAATCAGCCAGAAACATCGGCCACTAATAGAGTCATTATGTGCAAATGTCTTAGACTTGGATTTGCCTTCGTATTAGTGTGTATAATACAACAGCTTTTTTCATAATGGCTTCAAATTGTTGTGGAGTTTTTTTAGTTCCCTTTTATATGTGTTGGGATTTGGTTTGTCTATTGGCCCTGCCCTGTTAAACGGCGATTTCGATTTTTTATTCGAGCATTTTTTGCTTTTAATGTAAGTATCGGTGAAGAATAACAGGTTATGCAAGTTTAGAGACCGCCTTTTCCTAAGGAAGGTAGGTGCTGAGATTGGGTTGGTACCCTACTAGCGATGGAGTTTGAGTTATTTATTGTTTGATTGTGAGCGTGAATGATTTATCAACCTTTTATACACTGGCTATGAGAGTGTTTGTGTCAGATAATTTAAACTGCGGTCCCGAAATAAGAGGCTATTATTTATTAATAAATATTTACGTGATCAAAAAATTATTTTTTATTAATTTAGATTTAGTAACAATGTGGGCATTTGAAAAATCTTACACAATTTATTAAAACAAATTTTCGAATCGAGAAAGAATGTAGCTCCAAATCAAACAGTTAAATCTTAATCTCTTAAAATAGGTAAGCAGTTCTTATCACCAAAAATAAATCAGAAGCTTTCGATTAAAAGCGAATTTTAATTAACCTACAACTTTAAAATTCTTATCTCTTAATTTATCCCCGCGCTTAATCCATATGCTCAAATAATAATTCCAAATTTAAATTCAAAACTCCAATTGATTAAAACGAAAAAAACGCCCGTTTATAACGACCAACTCGAGTAACATCATAATTTGGCGAATGCAAATTCGGGTTTGAATACAATTCGGAGGCACGGAGTAAAGAGGTGCGCAGATCCCACTGTTGGCAAAAGCCGAAATTTATTGTATTAGTTGTTCAACATCAATAAAGTAGAGAGATGCGCAGTAGAAATGGGTGGGGTTCTTTGAGCCCCGAACACGCCGCGAAAACCAATTCACAAATCGCAAGTAATTTTAATGACTCGGGTAAAAAATATAAAGAAAATGCTTAATAGATTTTCCTCGCCATGGCAGTTATTTTGCACCTTTTAATGTTAGGGCACAATGAATAAAGCATTGTTGAAATGTAATGGCTTATACTGCGCCCTAAGAAAATGAGTGCTTTTGTATGTTTAGAGGTTCACATAAAAAGGCAAAGTAAAATTTAACATTCCTATGTCAGTAGATATGGTTTTTTTACGTCGCGTGTTGACATTGTTAGAATATTAGATTGCATTAAACTTTACCAACAGGGATGCAATCCATGATTCAGGATTCAGGGAAGTCGCTATATAAAGTGCTGCGTAACAAATTATTAGGGGAGAAGGAAAATGGGTCAGAATTAGCTCGATTAAAGCATAACCTAGATAAATAACACAAATGTATTTAGACGTAAATGTATTTATGCTATATGTAAACTTCTCCGAGCACAGTGATTCAAAATCGTAGGCATGTATAATATTTATCAAAAGTTATAATTTCGCTTTTGTCTTGATTTGCTTTGAATTAATTGTTTATTTAATATAATCCGAGTGTGAATTTTAATAATGCAATAAAATAATAATTAATTAAATATTAAAATGGATGTTTTATATTTATAAACTCATTTTACTTTCTAGAGAAATACTCTTTACTACCTATAATAAATTGTAAAACCGTTTTTGAAAGAGTTACTAAAATAGTAGTATCGGCGGGAATCGAATCCGTACATAAAATCACACGCGTTGACCATTATGCCACGGAGGCCGTCTACCATTTTAGTGTGAACTTACAGTCAAGGCCATTATAGCTCGGAATATTTTCTTGCATGTTAAAATTTATTAGTCACAATCCCGGGGATTTATTGGCGTTTTGCTGGCGCGTTCTCATTTTCATCCTAGACAATTTTTCTTATTCCGCTCTTTGTGTATTTTATTTTATTCTTATTGGCTGGAACTGCATTTCCCGAGTAAAGGATGCCATTTCAGGTCAGCGGTTTCTAAAGGGGGGAGGGACGGGAGCTTTCAGATGGTTTTTGGGTTGGTTAGAGTGTGGGTGGTTTTGGGTTGGGTGGTTTGGGGATGGGAGGCCCAGGCCTTGGGAGGCTTGGCCCAGTGGTAAAGACTCAAGTGGGGAACGTTCGGTGGGGTAGGTGGTCAATTATAAGGGTGGGAGAGGGGAGGAGAAAGGGTGATAGGACGGGGGATTAAAGTCAGCAACGTTTTGTGTATACCACGTAATAAATTTTATTTTATTCGTGTACGACAATATGATCTGACCTTTGTTTACCAGGAAGTGGGTTCGTTTTGTAAATTGTCTTTATATGATTGCTTTTAAAATTAATTATTAATATAATCATCCCCTTTCTTTTCGGCCCGAAACGGGTCAACTGATTTTCTTATTTAGGTTGGTGCCTACTCAATATAAATAATAAAACAAATTAACTTACAATGACGTGCTTTCGTGAAAGGTTTAGTAATCAATAATATTTACCACAGAGAAAGAAATCTGGAAAAGAGCTAACAAAATAGTGTAAAAACCTAAATCCATCAAAATTATATACAGGTTCGATATTTTTCAATGATTTTAATTTTAGAAAGGTACCTACTATCTTAATGACTTGTTTAAGTTGTTTGGTGACCAGATCTGAATAACAAAGAATTAACCCAACCTTCCTCCTCACCATTTCCTTCCTCTCCCAACCTCCCAACTACCTTTAGCATCACAGCATGCCTCAATTGGTGATGCCATAGCCTCACTACTAGCTATTGTTCGATATTCACATAAAAAGGGAAAAATTAAAATTATATACCAACTAGGTTTTTTATAGCGCTATTATGCACTGATCATTAAGTGACGGCATGCTTTATTTAATTACCTATTATATAAGTTATTAATTGTAACATTAGGTAGGTACTTGCGGCAAATATAGTTAACATATACCATTGTAGAATCTTTGAGTTATTAATATTAAAAAAGTAAAGGCTGTCTCGGTGGAGTAGGGATGTGATTCAGGCTGTAAAAAGCGCCTAACAATGTCTGATCTTTGATTAATGTGTTGTTGTGAGGAAAAATGCAACCCGTACATTCCGTAGAAATAAAACCGCTGGCGGAATGTGATAAAAATTAAACTCTGACATAATCACACAATATTATCCTAAAAACAACGTTTTTTTTTATAAAATACATTTACTTGAATTTTCTTTTTTATCTTGAAATAAATTATTGAATGAAGTGGAATCTCGGAGGTGGTAATTAATCTACTTCCCGACATCCGATCGAGCTGAAACACGGCAGAGAGACTCGTTGTCAATAACAATGCACTCACCCACGTGCAAACACATGCAATTGTTTAAAATTATAAAAAATTACCATATACCATCCAATCAAGATTTGGTTTGAGTTATAGCGTGGTTTGCTCCAGTTCCTGGAGAGGAAGATTCAATCCTCAATTAAACCTCACCAAAAAAACAATAAAATGTTTTTAAAACTATGTTTTTAAAAACATCTATTAATAAAAATATACAAAATACTTTGTTTTTAATTATCTTTTATTGTCCTAATGACATGTTACTTTTCAATAAAAAAAATAAAAAAATTTCACTTACATTTTTTGCAGTATTAATCAGCAATGTATTTTCTCGTGTAATAAAATTGTGGGATAAATACCTGAAACAAACAAAATAATCAAATTAGTAAACATACGTACCTACCTACCTATAAAAAATTATAAATACACAAATGCGGTAAATTAAAAAAATATATATATTTGCTGCCAGCCCTAGTAACACTAATATACCTAATATATTTTGTAAGTATCTATGGGTTAGTCTTTAGTTTCAAAGACGTGCGCCAGTCGTATTAATAATATAACATTGAATTAATTAATATCTAATAAATAAGATTTTCGTTATAAAATTTGATGGTTATGAGAATAAAATATTTTATGTTTATTTATACAAAAAACCTTTCGATTTACAAAGTCATAAAGAAAATGGAAATAATCGCGTATTTCTTTTGTAGTTTGAACGCTTCGCGTATACGGAAGCCTTTAAATGTTATATTATTGGAGTATGCTTCCACAATATGGAATCTTCAATATAAGGTATAGGTAGATACATAGATTTAGTAGAAAGTATACAGAATAAATTTTCGAAACATTTACTCAAGAAATACAACAAAACTACAAATAATATGTTAACTTTACAAAAAAGACGCACATTGTCAGACCTGTTGTTTCTACATAATCTGGTAAATAATAAAATAGATAGTCCCGAATTGCTATCCGTCATTGGTTTAAATGTTCCAACGAGGCGAACCAGGCACACTACACTTTTTCATATTGTAGCCAACAATACCAATGCAGCAAGCAACTCAGTAATTACTCGCGCAAATAACAACATACACCCATTACGAAAAATTACTACATTTAGACTTCTTTCATGATTCCTTTCAAACATACCTACAAAACTAACTTATTAAATTTCTTAGCATGACATATTTCAAAAATATTTTCACATCATTTTTCAAAACTTTTTTGTATTAACAGTCAATTACAATTCGTGAGCTTATTATAATTCTTATTTTTAATTCATTTATTATTATCTATCCATACACTTCCTTCCTTTTATAACAATCTCAGGCGAAATTACGTTATTATGATATTTTATGGACATACGTAATAGGTAGGTAGGTACTACAACTATGTAATAACTAAAAATATCTAACTGTATCATAATGCACTGTGTATGTCTTAACAAATAAATAAAATAAAAATAAAATTATTCATTTTGTAATAAATTCAACGCTGAGTGGGTTTAATTGTTACACCGGTATAATGTATTAATTTGTGATTATGTGTGTGAGTGGGTACTTGCCCAATATATTTTTGAATAATAAATTATATTACCGATATATGCCCGGCGTTGTCCGGGAATAAGGGAATGAATTTTTAAATTCTGGCTTAATAATATGTAGGGCAAGAACTTTACATGGTGTTGAGTAAAGTAGATTCTTGACATACTTTATCCAGTGATTCCTGACATTATTTGGACTTAACGTAAAAAAAATTAGAAATGATGATCTTTTAATATTTTCTTTCCAAAACCAAACAAAAAAAAACTTCTACATGTCGTCACTGGTCTCTCAGCCTAGTAACCACCCAACAACTACCCCGTTCCTAATTTTTCAATAATTAGATACTGATTTAAAAAAAGTTAAGTTGAAAAAATATATTGACGGAGACCAAAATTTCATTTACATTTTTACTCCAAATGGAGTAGGTATGTCAAGTACCTACGTCCCTTGAGACAGGTTGTTTCACGGAATTCGAACAATCATCAAATTTCAAGTTGATCATCAGGTGATTTTTAAGTTCTTTGAAGGTTATATTCAAGTTCTATTATTATATCATTATTTGACAGGAGCTTCACAAAACTGAAATAATAACAGAACTTGAATAAAACCTTCACAGAACTTGAAAATAATCTTTGAAATTTGATGAATTGTTCAAATTCTGTGAAACTACCCGCCCTCAATACCCTGTGCAATTCTGTAAAATGATTAAAGATAAAAATTACAGGTTGGTAGTAAGAAATTTACAATTTTCAAGCGATTTGTTTTGTACTTTCTATTAGGAAAGATGTAGTACCTAACTAAGCCAAATCGATCCTAACAGTAATCATTATTTTGGAATCTACTTTAGAGTCGGGTAGTAAATTTTTTCGTTTACATTCATGTATTTCATTTACTTAAGTAGGTCGCATAATTGATAAACTAATTAAATTTATTTTAAATGCTCACATTATCCACTGTGAAATAAAATAATTTGTTATCAGTGTTTTTTCGTCTTTCCGCTTTGTGTCTGTTGCGGTTCGGCTTGCGGAGATGTTTTATTGGCGGCCGATAAATTAATTTAAAAGACTGTGCATTTTATTTCTTTATTAAAACGTCTCGGACTAGGAGCTTATTGCGGGCATTCCGGTTTTGTGGGCCGCTGTTAAAGAGTTCAACTGTCGGCGGGCCCTGATCACGAAAGACTTAACCCTTTCCATGCGAACTATAATTCAGTTTAAAAAAAGGTAACTAGATGTGATTAACTTGATAATTAATTAATATAGGCCAAAACAGCAGCCGCAAAAACAAAAAAGCTACAATGCAGGGAGAAAAACTACTATTGCTAATTTATTAAGAATCTGTTCAAATTATTGGTAATTTCTGTTAAAAATGGTATAGCAGGCCTAACGAATGAACTAAAAGGTTTTCTGATAAACTTTTAATAAATTACGAATATGTTATCATGATGTCGGAACACGTGGTCACGAAAATCCGATAATTTTTGCATTACAACGAAAATTCAACAATGATAGGTATATTATCATGGAAAATCGATAAAACATTCTCAAAATGATGTTTTATTTAATTATTCAAGACAATATTAGCGATTCGTAAACGAAAATCTGAAACAGAGAAATCAGAAAAAGATACGGTCACATCTAGGACATACCTACTTTTCGTAAAAACGGAGCTATACAAAATAATCTAATTATTATAATCATTAGACTGAAAGGATTAAATATTTTCACTCGAAGACAATTATTCTTTTGGAAGTAGCTACTCTATTTTCTGTATTTGTTTGTAAATAATAAAATTAGATAGAGCCTAGGAACTAGTAATAAATTGTACAGCGCCTTTGAGGTGATTTTTCACCCAAACGGCGCTACACAAACTATCCAGTTATTAATAATTTTTTTTTTTGGAATGTCTAAAAATTGTTTCTAAGTCTTTTTTAAATTTTAATTTGCTAATGTAATCATTTTTTTTTACTTAATTTCACTCCACAAAATTTAGTAAGTATTCCACCTCATACGAATGCATCAGTCAAAAGGTTAAACCGGTTTCTCGTTTCCCTCCAGTCTAAACCAAACTTCGCAGGGCGTCCGTACATGTATTCCCACTTCTCCGTCGGCCATACATCTCCGTTCCTAGCTAACGAATCGCGCCATCTCTCTTTCCCGTAGCTTCCAGCCGACCAAACCAGTCGACTTCTCCCTCTGCGCGCGTCGAAAAAGCTTAGCTGCGCATGCGCCCTGCAGCGAGCCGGCAGCCATGTTGGATTCTCTTAGTCAAGCTGGCTTTAGAAATTGAGAGCAAGTTTTTGTGGGAATGTCCGCATTGTTTTTCAATTATATATGAAATATCTTACATTTAATTTTGAATATTTTAGTGAAAAGTGGTGCCCTCCACGTCTGGTGTTTTTTGGAAGTGTTTCGAATTCAGAATTCGGTCTATGTCGCCATTTTCGTGACTTGTTTCGGCATTCGGATGGCCGCTTTTTGTCGTAACTAACAAAAAACGTTGATTCAGCGTCGTCACATTTAATACATTCCGATTTTGCAGTTCCAAAACAACACTTATTTCATAAATATTACTCGATAAAAACTGTGTTGAGGGAAATAAACATGCGTAGGTAGGAAATGTATCCAGGTAGGTACCTACCCACCTGTCGGTGTGTGCGCAAGCTTTACGATGTAAACACCATATAATTTTTCGTTTAAATATTACGAAAACGGGTTACTTGTTTTTGTTGTATTACATATACCTATCAAGTGAATTCCAAATATTTGCATTTATATCTTGAATCAATATTACTACAATTAATCAAACAAATTCTATATTCGACACCATGTCAAGACAAGAGTAGATAGGTACATTTTCCAATACATTCTCCAAAATAGAACCCATTATAAAAGCGCTAGCCGAAGCTTGTTGCGAGATTTAGTGCTGGTTGTTCAGTAAACTTGTCAACAGACTTGTTCCAAAATAAACTGAAAGCTTTCAGGAGCTTTCATACCCTTAGCACTGACACATACAAACATAGAAATTATATATGTGTGCGGGAATTGGAAATATTCCCATTTAATGCGCGCATGCGCTTTGATGACGAATAATTTTATTAAAAATAAATAAAATGAAAACACTGCACTTGTTCTGTCCACTTGTAAGTAAGTATTTTTAATATTTTTGTTTTATGTGCTGACGTTTATCTTTATTATATTAAGCTGAATAATTTAATGTTTTTCAAGACTTTTTTCCAATTTTTGTATGAAAAACTGGTAGGTCTGTCAGCGTCCTTACCAACACGTGCTGCGAATATCCGATTAAATACAGCCGTGCTAAAATACTTCCTATTCTAATAAATAATATTGTTGCTCGGTCTGGCGCCTATAACATTTCCTCTTATAAATTGTGAGCACGTGTATTATTGCGCTGACAAAATTATGCTTACATACTTCCTCATTATTTCATAGGGATTATTTTACTTAGGTAGGTAACTACCTACATTTATAGTTATATATACAAATGTTTGTAATCGGTGAAGGCATTCATTCTGGTTTTATTTATTTTTCTTACTCACCGATGTTTAGGCAGTTTCCTTTTTTTAATGATTTTTTACTAAATCAAATGATCTTTTTAATGAGTATTATCATTTTATTTTGGTAGATAGGTACATGTATCTATACCACTTAAATGGGTGCCAACTTCTATCTTATCCTAGATAGGTAGGTATTTACCTACCTACTGTAGACTAAATAAAAAAATAAAGAACAAATACATTTTTTTAGTAGTTAGGTAGGTACATAACGTATCTAATAATAATAATATATGTCTTTTTTAAATAGCTCCGTTTTCGATAAAAATCACCTCAAGGGAGCTACTTTATTCACAACGTTAAATTTATTACAAATACGAGTTAGGTACCTATACCTACCTATTTGACCTACCTTTTTGGAATGTACCAACTCATATTTTAGCACCTTAAAAACTATAAAATAACCCCTTAATATATAAGGGTCTAAATAGGTACCTACCTTCCTACTTCAAAGATTAAACTAAAAAAAAATAATTTAATTTTTAAATTACCCATCTACCTATAATTATAATTTACCTGGTACCTACCTCCAGGTAAGAATTATTTGATTACTAGATTTATAGGTAAATATAATGATATTTTTAAACATCATTTACCTACCTATCTACTAAGGTATGTGTGAGATGAAGTAAACAAAATATTTTACCTACGTAACAATCTACCAAAAGAAATATTTGTTTAGCTTCTGACGAAATACTTGAATAGAAATATTATTAGAATTTAATGATCCGAGGTGCTTCCGTAAAGTAGTCAGTAGTAGCCGCCAGCCAACTCAAATAACCCTATTGACAAGAAGATAGGCTGCCGCGCTGAAAGCTTCCGTTCGCAGATCTTTTCTGATCGTGTTTTATGCAAATCTGAGGTTAATTTATTTAAAATCAACTACCCAACAATTGCTCTAAACTATTTTGAAGCTGAAAACGTAACGTTGATTTTATTACAGGAAATAAATTAATAACAATCCTTCCCACTGCAGAGTGTTTCAAGTGTGTTGAGAAAACAAGCAGATTTATAATTTCCTCGGGAAAAAAGAGTTTCCGAGTTGTTTAAGTAAAGAGAAATAAATATTCATTGTAGGTACAACATTTTACGTAGATAAACTTATATTTCATTTATATTCAATTTTCGTAATATTTTTTATTTCTTTATTCATTAAGAAATTTTGTGACTACGTTTTTATAAATCCAGATAACCCATTGGGCGCATTTTGCACCCGTATTTTAAAATTAATTATGAAACACCCTAATATTGTAGAACTTCCTTCTTCTTCTGGCGCTAGTAAAATTACAAATACTATTTATCGACGTATTAGGTATTTTTAAATGTTAATAAGTTAGTTGTAACATTAAGACAGTAGTTATAGGCCTTTGTCGTGTGTCACTAGTTTTAAGTCAGTAGTTATAGTATTTATTATTTAATAGAAATATTTGTACAGCGCCCTTAAGGTGATTTTTTTACGAAAACGGCGATACATAAATTAGCAAAATATTATCATCATACGCGGCAATCTAATTCTGTATACTTAAATAGTTTCATAATTATGTATATTTTTACTAAAAACCACTAGCTAGGTACATCCTTAACGTACCTATTTTGGCATTTGGTTATTCATAATTAAATGTGTAAATATAAAACAGTCTATTTTTATTGGAATCCAATTTAACTTCTCTCTTATTTGATTAATTTTTAAATATTTGCCTCTACTTAGTAAACATTTCATTAAACAATTTCTAGTCTGTTTACATTTCCTTCACTGTCCAAATATAATATCAAAGAGTACATATACGAGTATTTCTAAACTAAGAACTCCAAATTATTTAAATCATTTTTTAAGAATGTTTTCAGCGCATGTGGACTTTTTTGATTGTGCATTCTAAGGGCTCATAAAACTATCAAATTTGTTTTTTAAAACTGACCGTACCGTAATTATTTTAAGACCCTTAAAACATTTAACTACACATTTACAATCCTCCTAATGATAATTGCATCCTTTGAAATGTACACAATAGCTAAAAAACGACGCAATTGTGAAAGGCTTTCAGTTTTTACTGTATGTGCCTACCTAAGAACTAAGGATAAAGAAGCCTATACTGAGAAATGTGGTAACTTTCTAACAGGCTTAGAAAGCTCAGGGGTGCGGTGAACTCTATTGTCCCCCCTCGAAGCCTCCCTACAGATACTTTCTAAGTTTTTACTTGCAGATGTTGCCTTTGAGACCCTCGCATTATTTACGTGTTCCTCGTGAAAAATATAGTGGTTATGAGAAGAAAGTTTGAAATTAATATTTATGGGATTTTTTTTCCAGATATTCTGTAGTTAGCAAATAGGCAGATACCTAGGTAGGTACATACATTACAAGATGAAATCATAAAAAAAAAATTTTTTTAGGTATGATTAGAAAATTTCCCTATAATAATCATCTTGTTTCAAGACCAATGGTTTCTTCATCAGGATAAACGTAGATTTAATCAAAATTAACAAATATAAGAAAACCTAGACAAATCATTTTGCCCTTTGTAGACCTATGTAGGTATGCTGTGAGACAATATTGTAAAATACCTATGGTTAAATAATGCCTGTTAGTTTAGATACAGGTTTTTCAATAGCTATGAGCACGAAAATATAATAATGTTATTGTTTTGACATATCTTTGAAAAGTACCATCAGAACGATTTTTTTATTTAAAACAGATGTAGGAAGGTAAGTAAAAAATAATTAATTTGTATAAGTGTCTATCAGCCCAGACTTTATTATTAACTAGGTACCTAGATATCTATAGTTTTATCAAATAGGTAGTTTGTGATTTTAAATTCTTTACATTTTGATGGATAATTATAATATAATGTTTTCTAGTAGGTATATAGGTAGGTATAATAATTATTTATAGTTGGCTAATTTATATAGCACCGTTTTCTAGAAAAATCACTTCAGGGGCGCTGTACAAATATGTTTATTATATAATAAAACATATTTATAATAAGCATATGACAGGAAATTACCGTTTAAGAAATATTAATTTAATTTATTATAATAAATTTTAAAAAAGATTGTCGCTGGTGCGTAGATACCTACGTACCTACCTAAAGACAGAGTAATCTTAAACATTTATAAACTTTGTCTAAAATCATTATTAGATAGAATTTGAAATATCCAAAAGACTCACCGGAAGTTTAGCCATATAATTAGCGTTTAGGTATTTTAATTTCTATAATGTTAGATTACCATTAATTTGGTATTTCTTAGGACAAGAGTAACTTCGCAATAATTGTAAGTATCTATAGGATCTAACATTAACATCAAAAATAATTATCTCAAAATTTATTCATTTCATTCTTATTTCAAATTTGACAAAGCTTGGAATAAGAACATGTTCAAATTTGGAACGCCATGAACCATGATGTATGTTGGTAGGCCCCGCCTGATTCCCGCGCTTCTATACATAACCTGCGCACGCGCCGACGGCAAAACTCCGAACTAAACAACGAAACCCGACGGCCATTATACAAACCAAAATGGCTCCATAATTTTTATGCCTTATTTAATGTTTATTATATTTGCATTGGCTTGATTAACGTTTAAATAAATTAATTTTACGACGGGTAATGATAACAGGATTATTATTTTAACTGTTATCATTTGTTTGCGGTTTGTTTTGTTGTAATAAACTGGTTAGAATTTATATGACCAGTAAAAGTCATCGAGTCGATGAATGCGAACGTGTTGGCTACTGGAAGCTTTAATGGCTTTTAGTGCGCTGTTCTAACACTTTTGATGGTTATTAAACCGTTGGCCATTCGTTCATTCATAAAATCCACAGCATTATTATTATTTAGTACAATGAATGCAAGTACAGACTACCGACTATTATTAATAATTATTGGTAATGACCGCTACCTGCTTATCCAATGTAAATTCTATAGTAAGAACAACCGACAGTAGTTCAAGATATATTATTAGCTTTTATTGATGTGTACTAAAATTTATTACGATTGGGAATGTTTGGTTCTTACTCTACATTCAAAAATCAATAAATTGACGACTTTTAAGAGGTAGGTACTTACCGACAGTGCACATGGGGGGGGGGAATATTACTTTGAGAAATTACGCCATATAAATTTATTGGATAGAGTTGCCGATTTTTATTTACCTTTCTATTGTGTTTTTTATTTGAATATCATGCTTGTACTTGGTATTGATAAGGTAGGTATTGAAAACATACCAACGAATAGATTTTATAATAATAAATGAAAATTGTTTATAGCCCTGCTTTTGTAACGACTCCTTACGAGGACATTTTAAAATAAAAAACTTCTTTAAAAATCTCTTTAATTTTTTTTAATATTGAGTACCTACTTAGGACTTACAAATAATAACAACAACAAAAAATGACAGTGGGGTAATCTAATGCTGCGTATAAACAGGAGAAAGTTCCTTACCCACAATTCGTGGCTCGACTAGAGGAAATTTTATCACGTTTATACGCAGCATTATAACGGTTTGTTTGTCTATAACTAAACGATTATTGCGTACCTACCTGTACTGTAACGATATAAATAAACCTACTCACCAAACACGTTTTTGTCAAAGCATATAATCACAGTTTTAAATAGAGCAACAGACGAAAATATTCTAAGCTTTTAAGCTATATATTATTTAAAATTATAGGTATGTTAATGCATCGTAGTATTTAAAAAAAATATTAAGTGATAATTAAATTCGTTAGGTAGGTAGGTACCTACCTAACTATAATAGAAGCTAGTGCACTGAAAGGCTCTGAACAAATTCTAGGTACATCGTACATACATACATGTATTTCTTTCAGCGTTGGCTCTTCCTTTGAGATATGTTAAATAAAATGTCCTGAAGCCTGGGAGAGCTTTGGCAAAAGTCCTGCGGGTAGAGTTTTGCCAGCAATGGGGTGTTTGCGTTTCAGAAGTTTGGAATGGATGTCCTGTTTATGGAGGACCGCCATTTATAATAAAGGATTTGGATAATCTTCGTGAATTTCACAAGCCGTTAAAATTATAAAATAAATAGGCCGTGTTTTGCAAAGGTAAATAAAAAGCCAGCATCGTTTAACAGGTTCCTAATTTATTATTTTAATCATGTTTGAACATCAACGAACAATAGAACTTTTATATTATTTTTAAGCGGGAAAAGGTTTGTATTTATTACATGGTTTTTTCATATTTCACACACGCATTATTCACATTGATACCTATCTACCTACCTAAGTGCTACCTTACTTATGGGGATTTTTTTTTGGGAATAAAATTCTTATCGATATTAGGGAACAAAAGTAGGTACATTATGATATTTCATTTTTGGACCTACCTATTTGCCAAATATGTGAGAAGGTAATTAGAAGTTATTATATTAAAACCTAGAGTTTATTTGGGTATAAAGGAAACATTAAAATTGCATCTATCTACAGACAAAAAATGACTCATTGATTAATTTAAAAATAGCCTTATTTCGTGGGGCTTTTACAAAGATACAAAACGAACTTGAAAATGTAGCTCAACATGTATGTACCTACGGAAAAAAATTACCGAAAAAAAATACTAGTAATTTATTCTTAATCCGGTTAAAAACTGAATTGCAGGCCCGTAACGAATGTTTTCATAGATTTTCTGATAAATTTTGAGTAATAATGTACACCAATGTTTTTTATCGCGATATCAGAACACTTGTTCATAATGATACTAACATTTTCACATTTCGTTATTGTCATTATACTATATATAGGTAGTAATCAAGACAAACGCAGGTGCATGAACACGTGATCTGATAATATTAATACTTTTTCTAAAAATTTATCAGGAAACCACCTGCAATCCCGTTTTTAACAGGATTTCCAATAATATGATGAAATTCTGAATATATTAGCAATATTCATTTTACTCCGTGGATGTTTAACGCAAGACAACAGAAAATAAGCCAAAAGTCATGTGTGTACTCTTATGTATGTTCAAAAGTTTTTCAAACCATTCTTGTAAAAATTCAACCACTGGAGCGCTTTGCGACAATTTTTTGCAAGTATTGCGCAATATCTTAGTAATACCTCTAGGTACATCTTAGAGTACTTCTTGATTCTAAAAATATTCAATAAACTGTTAAATCTAGGTGGATTCACTGGCTATAAACTGCAGTAATCATTTCATATTGTTTCCATACTAATATTTTGAGGAATGATGTTAATTGTATCGAATGGCTGAATTGATTGCGCAACACGAAGCGCTCCAGTGGTTAGAGGTATTATTTTGAATGACACAGAAAACATGCATATGTAAATAAATCATAAGTTAGTTATCAACCTTATATTCAAATATTAATCTACAGTCACGGTGAAAATAAAATCCGAGGTGTGAAAATGCAGTTTAACATTCCGGGTAAACTTAACCAATCCACAAAAAGCCTCTGGGGTAACGTGCGTCCGTAAGCCTCGCCGGGAAGGAGAAGGGCAAAGGAGGAGGAGGGAGTTGGTGAGTGGAGAGTTTAAAGTGGGTCCGCGCGGGACCAAGCCGCGTAGGAATTACACGGTGGTTCATACAAATAGAATTAATAGAAATTTGTTAATATTCCATATTTCAAGAGATAAAAATCTGTTATGAAGTATCTAATCAAATATAATGATAAGCATGTGATGTGGTAACGCAATTCGATTTTTTTTACAGATTTTGTTAGAATTTAGGTTCCTCTTTCTAAAATCGTAAATTTGTTGATGTTGTTTTATAATTTACTAATTTTTAACCGATGGGCTTTTATATGATTTTGAAATTTTTCGTGATTTTGCGCAGATTTTTTTTTAAATAGGTAGATGAAAAGAACGCAATAAGTATCTTCATAACCTTTTACAAATAAACGTGGTAAACAACCATATACGTTATTTGTTGTTTCTCAATTGTATAAAAGTTAAAAACACGGTTACTAGTAAGGCCAGTAGTATATAAGTGCGTAATATAGGTAGAGAGTTATATGATATAAGTGCATGACACTGCGAAAATTTTTTACGTAAAATCTAGTGACGCAATATACAGGTGCATAGCAAATAATACCTACATAGATAGGTTGGTACCTACCTCGTACATACAATAATGCACGAACAAAGAAAAAAAATGAGGAACAAGTTGTTAGATGGGAATTAGATGTATAAAAAAATACTTAAAATGCTTATAGTTGCTCTTGTGCAATGCTCTTTAAAAAGTCCTTATTGCTACATAAATGTATTATTTATGTACATATTTCTAAAATAATACGGGTAAAGTTTTATTGAATTATGTATTTGAGGTGAATTGTTTGTTTCCAACAGTATGTAGGCGAGAAATTTAAAAGGTATTCAAACTAATTATGATTGGAGTTGATCAATGAAACTATATTTTGGAATAGGTGCCTACACCTACGGCTTTGAAATGTTCAATGAATATGAAAATAGTTATCGACGGCTTCTACATTATAATAAGGTGTATTTAACACTTTAAAGATACGCGGACAGTCAGATTAAAAAAAAACAGTGCTTTTAATTCCAGAAACTAACATCCGAGAAAATCTTTCTGTCAATGTATCGACAGATTTAAAAAAAAAATACTGAGATATCATATACCTACGTTGTCAAACTGAGCTTGATTCTTACAAGTGGTTGTAATATGGTTTCAAAATTTAGGTAGGTACCTACTTTGATAATAAGTAAACCTATCAAAAGTAAATGTTGTACCTAAACAAGAGTAAAGTTTTTAAGAATTTAATTTTTATCTTTTATTTCAGGAGTTTCGTATCACCCTGTTCCGCAATGAAGCTAGGCTTACACTGTTTCACCAGCGGCCATAATTTGGGCGATTCTTCATAATTAGTAGCACGTTATAATTCAAGAGGCTTAACCTTACAGAAATGCTCCATTCTAGGAAAGAACGAATCAAAGGACAAACAATGTAAATCTAAATTCAAATATACAAAATTAGATTTAAATCTGCGTAATTATGACTTAGGTAATTATGCCTCTGAAAAAATATTTCAAATCAAACAAACAGGCGCTTAATAAACTGTTTGAATGTAATTTTATAACTTCATTGCCTCAGTCGGAGAAATAAAAAGGGGAAGCTCGTGTAAACTGTGACTGGGAGACTTACGACCACATAAAGTACTAAAAACACCTAATTTGGATACATTAATTCATACAGTTAAGCCCACTTATGCAAATTGATACGTGAAACACTGCTAAGCGAGCGAACATATTTCTAGACAAAAATGTACGTACCTGGAGCGAAGGCCAGCATCGATTGAAATAATATGGATTGTTGGTTTTTCAATGTTTACATATTTTCTGAGTTTCGTTTTTATTACGATCAAAAATACTTTAATGGAGTCCTTCATTTCAAAAAATTATTTTTATGGGTTTTTTTACAGCTCAGGCGGTGCTGGTTCACTCGAATCTTTATAAAGACTCCAATAATGATGACCCGTTCATTTAACTTGAGCAGCTTTAGTTATAATTATAAATCGATGACATAGCGCACACATGGCTTAAGTGCAATTACATGTTTAATGTAATTTATAATGATTTTCCATGTAAATTATATTATGTAAAGTAACAAAATTAATGTAAATATCCGCTTCTTATCCATTTAGATGAAATAAGTAATGTAAAATTTCCACGAAAAATCTATTTAAGTGAGTAATGTCGATAAATGCTTTACTTAACATATAAATATTTTTTACTTAAATTTGCTCTTATTAGCACTTATTGTGTGCGTAAGGCTATCGAAATCGCCTGGTATACTTTTATGTACTCCCGTAGAAATGGGACAATTCTACGATTAAATTATTTAGAAGCCCAATTAATAAATAAATAAAATCCATTTCAAAGTAAAAATTCTATCCTCTCTTCTATGTTTCCCAACAACTGTTATTCCGTGTTTAATTTATTATATTAAATACCTAAATATAGTTATACCTACAAGTTGGAGAAGTTTCAGGCTTAACCGAAAGTGATTTAAATCATTGAAGAATTTGGTTTATCCTAAAAAAAACGGCGTTCAAACGAAAGTTTTTATTAATATTATTTATATCAATGTTTTTGCATGTTTTAGTTTCCGATACGATTCGATTCGTTATTCAATTTGAAATTGTTGATCAAATAATGATGCAATTATTGCAAATTAAGACCGTTATCATCGTTTGTTAATTGAATTCGTCGGCAGTGAGTGCAATCACTTGACCTTTGAGCCCGGAGCAAGATAAATGTGCAGATTTTAAACACATGTGATGAATTTTATTGCATTTATCTAGAACAACTGACGCCCTGCAAATTAATTACTGGCAATAAATCATCAATACAATCCACTTTATGCATTAATATTTCAGAAGAAGAGTTTCACTGATAGATATGTAGGTACCTATCTATAATAACGTGGAAGATATTTTCATAACTTTTGCCTGATTCCAATGGATGTTCATGTGTAGGTAGAAATGGTTTATTAATTGAGTCATTAGTTAGTACGACAAACGATATATCAAGTACTCAACCCACATAAAATAAGTAATCTTCTGAATGGCACGAAGCGACTAGAAATTATTATAATAATATGCTTAGAGAGTAACCAAGAAAGTAAAACAAAGTTTAGCTAATACGTGAACAAACCGAATGTTTTGCCAAATTTTCACAGATCCAATGTAATTAAGAGAAAAAGTCTTTTGAAAAATGTGTTTGTATAACAACCATCAATTAAATAATTATTTTAACGATCTTGCAAAACTGATAGCCTCGTTCTTATTAAACCTGATTCCATTGTAAATCTACGCGAAAACACTATTTCTGTTCGACCTCAATAAACAAACTGAGTGATAAATGACAAAACTAGTTAGACGGCTAGAATTCAATGATCCCAAAGTGAACTAATTGGTGTTTGCGAAATAACAACAATTATTACTCATTCTATCTAGCGCAGATATTTTACGGAGTTTTCTCACCTCGCGGAACTTCGTCGTCAAACGTGATCCGTCACGTGATTTTTGTACGGAGCATCCGACGTAACACCTAACGCGAGCGGGCATTACGGCGTTAGATCGTTACGTTCGCGCTGAAAAGTTTCCGTGAAAAACTGCATCCGGCGGACGCCCGGAAAAGGAAACACGAATGAATGCCCGCGCGGAAAAAATCACCGCCTACAAATCTCCCGCCTTTATCAGCCGCTTCTTTTGTTTCTGCGGTATTATTTTGACTGTTTTGTGTTTTTTCTCTCGCCCTGGTCCGACCGTTTTCTCCCTCAAAACCTCGGGTTGCGAGAAAGATGACGGATTATGTAAATTATGCGTCTCCTTGGCGACCTGGGTCATCTCGGGTTAAATATTAAATGGTAGGATATTTTCATCCAATAAGGGAGTTCCCTACTTAAATGCAGATATAAAATGCTGTTTGCGTCATAGAACAATTGCCATAATTGACGCATAAAGTAAACGATGATTGGATTAACACTAATGGTCAATTTCTTCTATAAGCTTTCATTGAATTGTATTATTGTGTCAATTGTTTGGATGATCGCTGACTCTGTGTCGATTGAATACCAATTAGCATCATCTACTTTTCACACTCCTTTATTGGCATATGACGATTCTCCATGTATCACATAACATTTTTATAATGACTGCTAGTCGTAGAAAATATTATGTAAACAGTATTTTACTAAGGTATGAAAGATGACATTGGGTTAAAAACACCGTTTTAATTATTAATTAAATAAATATTTGGGATCCATGCAATTAACTGAAACTTTCGAAAGAACTGGCGCAGACTAACAAATACAGAAAATAATTGTGCTCCAGAGAAGCAGCCGAAAGAGAGCGAGCGAGAGGGAAGAAAGGAAAAACATGAACTAAATAAAAGAAAGAAACTTCTCTGAAGTTAATGACCGCCTCATAAATACACTCATGTTTAATTTATACGCGTGCCCTCATACAGATACGTCTTCTGGCTATGTGTCCGTAGATACTCTGGCTCCTACAAATATCCCACAACAACTTGCATCTGCGATCTGAGCGTCTCAAAGCTGTGATCTTATTATTATTACTTTGAAAAAGCCCTGTTATGTTCTATGTATACATTTATTAATGAAACTTTAATGTTTTATTTAGGTGGATAATTTTCAAGCTTATCTACGATATAATTCTCACACAATTCACGATCTTTCGAATAAAGTACTAAAGCTAATGAATATGTATTTAATTAGGTAATTAAAATACTGTAAATCTTTTGCAGTTAATTGAAACGTTTTAAGTTAAAGTTTCGTCGATTATGGAGCCTTTAAAATTAGGCTGCTCTTACGGTTGTACTATAATGATATCTTCTGTTGCTACTGTATATCAGAAGTTGGCTATCTTAGGAATTCAGAATATTTGTAAACGCATAATGATTTCAAGTAAATATCGGCGAACTTGCAATGCGGTTGGAACAAAAACAGTCGGCAAGAATTCTTGTATAGTCTGTCTTAATGCTACTAAAGTAGGGACAAAGCACTAGGCTCATTGCTAAGTGGAAAAGTATAGTGTAGTCGTAATAAGATTGTTTCGCAAACAAGTCGCGTCGCATCAATATTAGGGCCGGCTGGGATTGTTCGTGTTGAGATCATCCGTCTCGGGTTAAGCATGCGCAGATCGTGGTCGGTAAAGCAGTGGACTGTAATCTGAGCTTTCCGTTTCATAATACATAATTCAAGTGATGAATTGCCGGGGTGTTATAGCGGCGCTTGTCACAGTGCTATTGCTTCACCGCAAATCGGGCAGAGATGGGAAACAGCAAAACAGAGATAATCTTTACGTGGTAAAAATCGCCGATGAAATTATATTTTGACGTTTACTTGAAATTTCGTTGCGTACTGAAAATATTTGCATTGAACTAGAATATCGTGTGCAAATTTCATGAAGTCAGTATGCATTGTTAGAGATAAAGTAAGTAAAACTTATGGATTCAAGAGGAGAACATAAGTTTTTTTTTCATATTTCTTGGGAGAGTGAGCGAATTTCTGAAAAAATCTGAATCTATTATTTATTTATTGCGCCCTTCTGTCTTTTACATAAAACAAGCGTTAATACAGTACATAACACAGAGCATTAAAATAATAATAAAAGAAATAAATTTTTTTTCCCAGCTACAGAATAGGTTTGCAATTCAATTTATCTTTATTGCCACTATAGCAACAATAGAATATAAACAAAATAAGATAAGAACAAAATGAATCAAAGTTCAAGTCACATGTAATCACGTAAGTAAAACAAATACAAGGAAGAATGAAGAAAAAGGTGTTGGTACCTGCCTAAAGAACATAACAAAAAACTACAAGAAAAGAAAATGTATATGTATGGTAAATTTTTACGTAAGTTAAAGATTATATATAATAATATAAGAAAATAAAATGTTAGAAATTTTTGTATGGAATAAATGAAAATATCAATGGATCTGAATTTATTTTCAAGTCTATCTAGTTTTTGGAATGGGAATACATAAGATAGTTTTTTTTAGACGAATGAACAAAAAACAACTCGGAAAGTCTCTTGTGACGACTTGGTACTCGAAACGTTATAAACATTCTTAAGTCAGGTGCTTCCATTAAGCCATTAACTAATTTGCACAAAGCACCAAATCACTCACGTCTCTTCTGCGAGATAATTCAAAAACACCTCAAATTGATTTTTTAGATGTGTCACTCTGGAAGTCACCGTCATCGCTACTTTTGTTTTGACTCTCCGGGTTTTACGTGTCAAAGTGTGGAAGCAGCTTGGGAAGTCCTTCATCGGTGATATTTTACGATGTAATTTTCCATACCAATGTATTGTATATTAGTTTGGTAGGTTAAAAAAATATGTTCAACCTTTGACATAAAAAAGGTTTTGAAAAGGGAGCTGAAATGTTTTAAAAACTGCTCATATTTCCATCCATAAAGCAGTAAAATCGTTGGAAAACTTTGATCTCCGGGTAGGAATTCCTCATTAAAATGCGGTTGGAACCCCTGACTTAGCACTCACTCCTGCCAAACCCCACGCCCTCTTTACCGCCGAATCCAAGCCAAGGAGCGTTGCCAACTTCAGACTGTCGACTATTGTCATTTCCCAACTTTTCCCAGCGTGTTCATATATCACTCGCCGCTGAATACCAACGCGGCGGAAACGCTACATGGTGACGACGAATCTCTCTGTCTCCGGTTGTGCTTTATAAAATACTACCAACCTTCCATGTGTAATGGATACGTGTAGGTAGGTATATTATTTGTATACGCTACACATTATTTTGACTCGATCCTTTTCAAACGATCCGAGTGCCAGATTCAAAGCACGAATAAAAACTCTTTTTACATCTTGCTTGTTTGCTTGATCTGATATTTTAAGATGAAACTTCATCGAACTTCTTGATCGACATACAAAGTTCAAATATCCGAATTGCTATGTCATTTCGTTTCTGGCTAGCTACTATTATATTCATTACAGACGCATATTTTAAACCAAATTTTAATATTGGTTTTCATTAAATTTGTTGGAATGATTTTTGAAGGTTTATACATCGGTATACACCAATGTAATATTTAATCATTAAATAAGAAGACAATATTAAATCTAAATGAAACGTAAAACAGTCTACGACACAGAAAATAACAAAGATAATTAGTTATCAATTGCTCTCAGATTAGAGTGTTCTACCGGTAAAGAAAGGTCCTGGGTACAATCCCCAGTTGCGAACGTTAGATTCTTTTTTATGTCCTGTGTCTTTTTATGTATCATGTCATTTAAATCACTTAATATTTTCTTCTCATTTTTTATTTAATTAATTGATAAATTTATATTACAGGTATTCATCTCTTAAATATCCATTAACTGCGGTCAATATCTCTCAGTTGAAATAATATAGTCGGCTTAAACTATATTTAGTAGTAGAAATTATACACTAGACAGTTTAGAAAAAAATTGCGCAATTTGCCTAACGCTTGAACTCACAATTCAAAGCTTGTTTTTATGATGCTTCAGGCAATTAGATAAAATTTAGATATTAAATCACCACCTGGGGAAGTGGTAATATTTATTTTCAGGTGCAAAGCTATCTAAGTAAACTGTATTTAGTGCTTTTCTTTGAGTCACGAAATTGATGTTAAACATGTATTCTCTACAATTAACAGAGTCACTGATAAACTTTGACTCAATTTGATTCAACTTGTCGATTGGTTTCTTTCTCGAAACAAATACAGGCGGTGAACGCTGTCTGAAAGTCAAGGGATTCTCAAAGCTGTTACCATTTCTGTATGAAAGCTTACATAAATGAAATTATTTAAAGTATTCATCTCTTAAATATCCATTAACTGCGGTCAATATCTCTCAGTTGAAATAATATAGTCGGCTTAAACTATATTTAGTAGTAGAAATTATACACTAGACAGTTTAGAAAAAAATTGCGCAATTTGCCTAACGCTTGAACTCACAATTCAAAGCTTGTTTTTATGATGCTTCAGGCAATTAGATAAAATTTAGATATTAAATCACCACCTGGGGAAGTGGTAATATTTATTTTCAGGTGCAAAGCTATCTAAGTAAACTGTATTTAGTGCTTTTCTTTGAGTCACGAAATTGATGTTAAACATGTATTCTCTACAATTAACAGAGTCACTGATAAACTTTGACTCAATTTGATTCAACTTGTCGATTGGTTTCTTTCTCGAAACAAATACAGGCGGTGAACGCTGTCTGAAAGTCAAGGGATTCTCAAAGCTGTTACCATTTCTGTATGAAAGCTTACATAAATGAAATTATTTAAAATACAATGAATATAGTGTTACGACAAGGAAATATTAAGAATCTTGAATTATATTATATACATTTTGTGTGTGCCCTTTCGAAGTTTTTAAAAATAAGAAAATAAAAACGTATCAGAAGTTGAGGCCGTTTCAAAAAATATGTAGAGCGATCAACTTGATTTTTTTATATCTTCAAAGCAGAAGATGAGTAAAAATTAGTTAAAGCGCCTTTGACGTTATTTTTCATAAAGACACCATTACAAAAATTATCCTAGTTTTAACTTTTCTTTATTATGAAAATGAAAACAGTTCAGAAATTTATTTTTCATATTTCGGACGAAACCTGGTAATAATTCAAATTCCCGATAGTACCTACTTAACGATAAATTTTTTAGAAAGATTTCGTTTACGTAAATGTGTCACATTTTCTATTTTTATGAAAATGTTTTAAGTTAGGTTAGGCAGAACTAAAGAGAGTTGAATAAATGTTAAAAAAGGAATGAATTTTGAATAAAGATAGTTCCTATGATTAGTTTTTCGATATCTAAAAAAACTACGAAACTTATAAATTAGATTAAAAGTGACTGTGGCGTAAATTAATTCGAATGGCAGTAGGTACCGCATACTCTTAAAATATCAACATTTTGACGGATTATATTATCATCCTACGGTACTAATTGGTATTATTAAAAAATATAAAAACTTTTGTCCTAAGCATGCTTTTATTAATAAAGGAAAACATAAAATTTCGCTGTATCAGACAACATCGAGAGTGGGAAAAGTTGAAGAATCCAGGATATAGAGTCGTGCCTCGTGTCGGATGGAGTCGGATAGCGGACATGTTAGGCCAATTATAACTGACGAGCAGTCAACGAGCACATGTCCCTATCGGCGGCCGAAGCAAGTGGGCCGGGCTGGGCAAGTTGCTTCAACTCGAAGGGGAAGTTGGGCAACTTTAAACGTTTCACAAAAAATAATACTTTATTTATTTTTTACGAAGTTGTATGTAGGTCTATTAGGAAACTTAGACATTACATAACAAAAAGATTCTTTATATCTCTAAATAACCTAACGTGGCAACTGTAGATACTGATCTGAGAACAATTAATTCAACTTAACCAAACCTAAACTGACGATCGTATGGATCCGAGAGCAATTCTGCGTTCTCCCAACTTTTACTGGCTGCAGTCTGCAAGGTAAAAAGTGGGAATAATCAAGAGGGAATAATCTGCGCACATAGCACATCGAAACAGAAGTCGACTACAGATGAGATAGACTAAAGACGTAAAAATAACTATCGGTGAGATCCAAAAATCGGAAAAATTGATTACCTGAACGGAGAAAAATGAGTGTGGCCGATTTATTAAAGTACTGTTAAAAACTTGTTGCAATCCATTTGTCAATAAAATATCAGTCCATTCAGAAAATATCGGAATAAATTTTCAAGCAGCTGTGCTTTCTCAGGTAAATATAATGACCAAATTCGATAAAATTAGAATTTTTAATTTAACAGTTGTTCAGACATTCTAATAACACATTTGTTTTTTACCGACAGTTTGTTAGGAAACCAGTCAATTCATTCGTTAGAGGCATGCAGTCCCGCTTTTATCAGGGATACGAATAAGTTGACTTTTTTAAACAAATTAGCAATATTTTATTTCAATAAGGTTGGTCCATACCGGTGGATAGGCACCAATTTGTAGGAACGTTAATAATTTATTACGGACTCAAAATAAAAATAATCTATAAAGTCTATTCCTAGTGTTTACTTCTTTGCTTGTGTTAGCCCAAGCGTGACATATTATGTAACTGCGCGCAAAAAACGTTATTTACTGTGACAGCCGGAACGATTTATTTGTTCTGAATTATCGTGCTTCGCTTTCAATTAAATAAGGTTGGGCGAAAACTTTTGCTGTGAAAGCGCACATAGCTTTTTTAGAGTCATGATTATTTTTAGCGATCATTTTAAAATTCAAAGTGAAAAAATATCTCATATTTACAGGCACAACTCATGAAAGAATTTCAAAATTACAAAAGTTTGAAAATGTGGGTTATAGACTAAAGCTAATACTTAATATTAAGCCAGTGGGCATAGCCTATGTAGATTTAATACGCTAAATATAATTTATAGCAGGAACATTCAAATGGAAAAAAAATAAAATGACGAAGTTTGTCCTATAAATATTCGTAATGGCGGTCGACTTAATTTATCTGCATAAAATTTATGTGGGCGTCACTTATATAGACGACAACGCATTATTTAAATTTAGGTTTTGCAAACAGAATAATTCACGGAAAAGTTAATGTTGGTATTTCTTATGCGTGTGTTTTTAAACGGGAAATGTATGTTCGCTTAATCATATTTTCGGTACATTAAAACGCCGTTCATCCAAGATTTTACTGTCGTATTGTTATTTTTAGGTTAAAAATCCGCGATAAAAACGTACGAGAGACTGTGTAAAAAAACAGACCGATGAACTTTCCTGTAGAATATTTTGTATGAAACAATATCGTTTCTGTAAAATACAAATCAAATGGCAAAAGCAAATAATACTCTTTTCGGCATTATCGCTATTCATTAAAAATATCCGCATCACGTAACTTCGGCTGTTATAGAAGAATGCTATTGTATAACAAACCAACATATAAATAGATAGTTTAGATTTAATAATCAAATATGGCTCCATCTCAATGTAACTAAATGGGCTATCTTCCCGTCAGAAAGGCTGGTACAGCTGTGCGTAATATATAATCAAAGTTTAAATTAGACTTGATGAACTTTGCTATACAACAGAACGTGTTCTTTACAAAGAACATGGCGGTTTCTTCAAAATGCGTGGCTCCCCAAGTAAATTCCAAGCAGTCAAAACACTAGACAGATCTTGTAAATTCTGAAAAGTGTGAAATGGAAACCATTTATTTAGAAAATATAACCACTTTGTGAAAAGTTTACAAGTATTTGATGATAAACCAAATAAAAAGCTTCCCGTTCTCGTAGCTTTTTAAGCGATCGTAAACATTAATCCTTGATTTAATTTTGTACTTTGTTTGAAGCAGACAGATTTTGGGGAAGCGTTTGTGGTGAATGATCAGTCTATGAGTGAGAGAGCATTAGAAGTGTTATAAAAGGTAAAATAAAATAATAAATTATTCAATGATGATGTTCGTTGCAGGTGAATTGTTTAACTTCTGGCCTACTTTAGCGATGCTTAACAGCGTGAAATACAATGTTAGATTCTAACACACCTAATCAATAAAATTACAAATTTATTTATATGGAACCTCACCAGAGATCTAGTTTTTATATGATTTTTATCGACGCTCTGATATAACCCGTTTCTGCTGTATGTGAAGTGAACCAAATAAATCTTAACACAAATTAAATGTTTCTTTTCTTACATCTTGATTTATGTAAGTTAAAGCAACCTTTTCAAGAAGTTAACTGACTTACTGTTTCCTATCAGAAATTAAAATAGTGAATAAAATTCATCAAATTTCTTAAAAGCTATTCAAATTTTTATTGCAGGCACACTATCTGAGTTCTTTTCCTTTAATTAAATGGTAACGCTAACTTCTAATATGGGTGTTATAAGTTTCTAAATTAAAGATTCAGTCGGACGAGTTTTATTTATAATCCGCTTACGCAAAAAGGTTAACAAGCAATAAAAATTGTTGCACCTCCAAACTGTATTGAATACCTTATTAAAAAGAGTTGCCTCGTTATGAAATTACAGGCGTAACGGTAATAAAATGGTTGATAAAATAGACACAGATTTAATTTTACTATATTCTCCTGCATTAAGGCATTATTAAAACGTGGTGACGATTATAATTAAACATACAACTAATATGAAACCAATAGAAATAAATAGAATGTATTCTAAATGTTACTGTTATTAGTAATCATGTAACTTGAAGGGGAAGTATTTCGGTGGGGTACTTTTGGTAACTTGTGCGTTCGTACAATGGAACACAGCATTATTATTATTTATGTGTAGCCAAGTTCGTTACCTTTTCAGCATCGCCTGATTAGCTGCCAACATTCCCGTATGTTCCCGCCATGTATTCGCATTAGTAGGTTGAACCCATCCCGCGGGGGATTTAGATCTTAGTGGGACTTTGTTAGACGGTATAACGTTTATAACATTATAAGCGTTATTCCAGTCTGAAACAAAGTCTCGCCACCTCGTAACGTTATCAAGGCATAATAATAATATTATCACTGGAAGGCCAAAAGTTATACCGCATCGTTATTCCTAATATGACTTAGGCAAGTCTGTGAGGTTTGTGGGAGGCAGCTACCTAGTACCTAGCAGTACCTACAGTTACTTGGTTGAAACATTCTCTGCTATTCTGAGAAATTTATTACTCGGGGTTTGCTGTGAGTAAATTACGTCTGGTTAGAAAACCGTGAAATCGACATTGGATGAAGATGAACGGAGTTAGTTTAGTAGGCACAAGAAGTTTCAGTAGATAAGAGGATGAGATGTGGGATTACCTTTAACCTTGTCTTAACGATGTGCCAAAGGAATAGATATTCTCAAATCAGGCTTCTATTGTGCATTGGGTTTTGGAAATGGTAAAAATTAGATGATAAGCTAAAATGAATGATAAAATGGATAAGAGTAGTCAAAACTGGATAGAATTTTGGGAGGCATATCTCCAAAGCTGGAGGCGAGAAAACTCATGTAGAAGAACGTGTGGGTTAAGCACAACATTTAATTTAACTAAAAACTTTCAATTTTTCGCGTGCTGTGGTTGGAATTAATTTATGAATGAAAACGATTATTTATAGCATTAACATTGCTCTGCGAACGTTACTCCCCCTCCGAGCTGCAAGGGAAGTATTTTTGAAAGAATCCTACGCTCAAGGGCCGCATACCTGGACACGGAATAACAAAGGTTTTCAGGCGAATATTTCTCTCGGATAAGAAACAAGAAGTGTTGCATAAATGCATTTATCATGCTGGCTTGCTCCTTTGGCGAGAGAAACGGGTTTGCGTCAGACATTGGGCACTGGCAGGATCGTCCCATTCCGAAATGAAACGGCAAACACAAACACATCCCTTTCCTTTATCATATCATCGCTCAAGTGCGAGAAAGATCGGTGAATTATTATATTACTTTTTTTTCCCGGATCGCATTTGTCTTTCTTGGTTCTTGAAGTTTAGGGAGGCTGTGAAGGAGAGGCGGTGGGGAGGCTGTACATGAAAGTGTGTGCGTGTTGTGAAGACGGAGGGTATGCAAGTATTGTGCTAAGCGTCCGGCAAGATAGAGACGTCTGCATCTCTTTGGGTACAGTTTGCTTTATTTGGTCGAGGCACTGCGTCTTAGTACACACCTGGTAACGAGTAGGTATGCCTTGCCGACCAGGCTCCTCAAGCTTGCTGAAGAAATAATGGAGGAATGTATGAATTACAACATGAATATTCTCTTTGAGAATATTATCATAACAAAAAGTTCCTGCATAACTAAAGCAGTTTACATTATATACTTGACAGCAGAGTAATATTATAGTATACTTCCGTAAATAGAGCGGTCATCATCTCTGGAGATAACGTGTAAGGAAAAGTGGTGAATTTGGGTCAAAAAGAGGATCGTGATGTGAAAAGGGTGGAAACAGAAGAAACTGACTGATTCCTCAGAGCACGTCACATTAAAGTATCACTCGGTAGACACAGCATCTCCACCTCGCTGTCTCTTCGGTAATGTTTACAATTCGTGCAATTAAAACACTATTTTCTTAAGTGCCAAGTGATTTTACATAGTGTTAAATAATGGTTCATCAAATCCCTGCAAATTAAATTGTTTTCAAATTAAACAGATATTACAATAACATAAATTATAAACAAAAATACAAAAAACAATCGTCGCTGTTCGGCAAGTGTGAAATGGAGGCTATATTTCCTTCTTGGACATACCTGTGGGCTGATGCCAGATAGGGATAATATATTGCCTTGGAAATGCGCAATGCATCTTTTGCGTTCATACGTAATTTACGAGTGTGTACATTTTACCAGCGCGTATAATGTCTCCGCGCGCTTCACGAACTTGTCGCGGCATCTACATTATTAATTTCTACATATTATTTATAAATTAATGCTTTTACGTTTTCCTAGTGGTATTCCCTAACAGTTTTCAGAAAGATATTAAATTTATATCTTCAGATAATTTATATCCTATAAACATAGAAGTAAAAAGTTTAAAACTATCTGTCACAGATAACCCTTGACACCTAAAATACGAAACAAATTATTTTCTGGTTATTCAAAACTACTTTCGGTTATCTGTGCGTAATTTTGGTTCGAAAAACTCAAATTTCGTTTGAATTTATGCGACATTATAAAATTGAAACTGACTGTGTGAAAAATTAAGATAAGCCAGAATGTACCTACGTACAATATAATATGTTTTCCAGAAAACCGTTTCATTCTCAAAGTCAGAACTGATTTGTATAAAATTAAGAGTTTCCCGTGATTTTGAAAAGAAAACGGAAAGAGTTAAGAACTTTCTTCAAAAGACAACTCTTTTTACAAACAAAATATTTTCTGTAAATATGTATAAGATTTGGTGCAACTTTAGGTATCTTTTAACGTTTTTATTTGTTAAAGTTCAAGTCTTTTACGTAGTTCAAATATGGTATTCTTAGCCTTGTAAATTATCCTCGTGGTGATATTAAAATGAATGGTGTTACTAAAGATTAGCCAGATTTTGCTGAGAAATAAAAATAATTTTCAAAGTGTAATCTTTGTGAAGACTCTTTCAAAGGATATAAATACCTACCTAACTAAACTGAAATACGGATAACTATGGAATAAACCATTAATTTAAATATTATTATATTAGTCAAATAAACTAATAGTAATTTTTACATTTCATGCTAACACCATCTCTAAACTGTATATTGTCAATAAATAATTGATTTTTTTCCATGATGGTAAAACACAACAAAAACTTTTACTTATTTTATAGTTTAAATTGGTTGTTTCCTCACAGGGGTTCATGATCTTGTGGAAATTGAATACCAGCCATTCCAGTACAGTAAATAGTGATTTATCTATCTCTTAACCAACATTCTTCAACCGAACTAATTAGTCCAATTCTTGCACAAAATATTTCGATTTGATATCACCGAAATAAATATAACTGTGCATATCCTGGAGCACATACATTTATTAAACGGTAAGTGCTATAATTCAAAGCGAATGCAAATTACAATGGATGATGGGGTGAAATGGGGGTTAAGTGTGCGAGGCCGTCAGACAGAGTACACAGTACACTTGTACAGTGAAGGTTTACTAGGTATACATTATACTGTGCAGTGGAGTGTTGTCTCGGGAAATGATGCACGATGGCAGACGGAGCAAATAGCGCGTGGGTTTTGATGTTGAGAGTTGAGACGTAGGGTCACACACTTATCCAGAGAGAATGCTGCCAAAAAGATTAAAAAATCAGTGTTATCTTGTTTTCTATGGAAGATAAGTTAAGGTAAGTTTAATAACGACCCTATGTAGGTAGGTAGGTACACGGGCATAGTATTTTAGTAACCCTATCTAGAATCTGAAAAGAACGTATTTATGAATAAATAATACACGGAATGTGTGCCAAGTTATTAGTCTTATGGTGGTCTGTCCTATCTGCCTATCTATATGTGCAAATTGAATGATAGTTAGTTTGATATTAAATTATTGCAATATTTACAATCATAACTTTGAGACAGTTATTAAAAGTTTTAGTGACATAGTTGTTAAAATATTTAAATAATTTATTTTAACATCAAATTTTCTACATGTCATACACAAAGTGAAAATAAAAAAAAAATTCTTCCCAGATTTGTCAAAATTTACGTAAGTTAAGTTTACGTGACATTCAAATGTATTTTATCTTACCGTGACTGATTTAATACATATATTTTAATCCAATTGCTTAGAATTGTATTATAGCTAGATAGGTAGATACTTAGAATATAATAAGTATCTGTAACTTATCCTGGGCAGTAACTGAGCTTAAAGCTCACCTAAGAAAAGAGCTTTAAGCTTTAACCCGCCTTAGGTACATTATATTCCTCCGTGAGTTTAAATTTTAATTGGTAGGTAACGACTGAGGCTGTTGAGGGTTTGCTCTAAAAGGCACACCTATTGTGCTCCGATATGGAAAGCTCTAGAAAATTTAGAATTTGCGAATAATTGACTATTACTACACAGATTCGATCGGCGCCCCAGGAAGGAGCAAGCAGACCATTTGCGTAAATTTAAAGGCGTTTCTGGTTGATGTTTTAGCACATGTAAAGTAAACGGACAACTTGTTAAACAAAAGCTACTCAAACTATTAAAACCATATTTTAATCAACTATTAAAAATTACTGTATATTTTTTTACCACCTTATTACTCCAGATAGGTACACTCTTAAATATCGGTGTTAGTACCTTCAGATATTGGTAGAAAGGTACTTAGGTATCTACGTATCCACAAATGGTATAATTCTTTAACCAGCGGAAATCTTACATACCTATACCTAATAATAATAGTTTATTCCGGAAGGCGCAGAATAATGCAATATATTCTGCAAATTAGAGCAAAATAATAAATAAAAAACATTATTAAGAAAAGAAAATATTGATAAAAATGTTGATTATATTACATAAAACACAAATAGTTGTAGAGCGCCTTGAGGTAGTTTTTCACAAATACGGCGAAGTAAATAGTCGTTTAAGAGGAAACTACAAGCCAAAAATGTGTATATTCTTGGTATACCTCATATTGTTGGTAATGGGCATTAAAAATTGCTTCACAAACGAAGTCTAGAAACGTTCGATTCCAAGCACAAAACTGGTTTTTATTTATTTTGTAAATAATTTTATAAGAAAGCATAAAAAAGTTATCAAGTGAAACTGTCACAGATAATCTTAACTATAATACTGTATTTTTTCCTTTACGCATTCATACATTTCTATTGAAAAAAAAAAAATTTGCAGTTTACATTTACATTTTTTATTGAGTAATTTATTATTTTATTTGTATTCTACTCAAACGAAACGATAGAAAAACCTTCAATTTATCTAAAGAATATTTTTTGGTATCCATAATGTACACCAATTCGTTATAAAGATTAATCAAAATAGTGATTTAGCATTAAGCTTCGCCTTAAAGAGGATATTTGACCATCGCCCGTCTCCAGGTGGAACTCTATTCAGGCAACCAAGGCAGCAATGTTGGTATTCTTGGATTGGTGTAGTTCGCACCATAAGCCTCCCATGGCGAAGAAGTGCTCTAAAAGAATTCACTCGTCCGTTCAGTATAGTAGGTGATTTTTAGCTTACGCCATTGGGATGCAGTTAATCTACCCACAGTTCTACAGATACCTATAGCTATAGCAGATAGGTACAGCGATGAGTAGATAACTTTGAACGGTATTATTTTGAGAATATACATAGATGTAAGAGAGTTTGAAAAAACTTTACCTTTTAAATTATTTAAGCAAACGATTTTTAAATATTTAATTTTTAAAAATTTAATCACTCGTCACCAAATTATACACCATTTCTACAATTCGGATTAAATAACTTTTTTTTTATTATTTTTCAAAGGAAATATGCTTAAAGATTGAAGTAATCTTTCTACAGTGTAAAACATTAGGGCTCTTTAAAGTAAACATACTTTTCCAACCTAAACTAACAAATGAAACTTAACCAGAAAATAATTTGAAATAAAACGTTCAACATTTTATTCACAGATGTCACTTAAAAATACCAATTCTTACAGTATCAATGTAGCTACCTGCACCTAGTATATTGTATAGATATACACAATAATAAAAACTTGCTCTCCATAAATAACTCTTTCTCTGAACTGCAATTAATCAGCGTTAATTAAAACACGTCAAACATTAATCAAATAATATAAGGTGTGAATTAGATTTAGATTAGGTATTGGTTGATTCTAAAAATCTTAGAATAACGAAAAAATAATTAACAAGTTTTTTTTTAAATTTATAAATAATAATGGAGTCGGCCCCGTTTATCAACCGCTGGTTTAGCCGCGGCCTACAAGAGGGCACAATCGAGCGCATATTGGTTCGCCCGGCTAGCCCAACAATATCAGATAAGTCTTCGATACTCCATACAATACGCGTAGTTATGTGGGATATTCTGCTCGCCTAGAGACGGCAGCGGGAATTCCACGCGGTCAATTGAATTGAATAGGCCTTCTCCTGTCCATTTAAAGGCCGGCGTACCTCGCCATTTTTATTTCAACCGACTCAGATGCAGAATCGAATTAAAAAACTGTACCATGACAAAACTTATACAACAGTTTAAGCCTGTGGAGTCAATTTAATAAATTGTTTTATTAAAAAAGTATAATTAATGACAATTTTTCTTCCGGAAATCCTGTTATCTAGTTAGCTCTACTTTAGATATGCCTAGCACTATGTACATAAGTACCAATTGATTAAGCAGTAAGAAATAATTTAAATAACAAATAATATATGTGGGTAGATTACAAAAACTAATAATTTAAAAACGTTAATCAGTAAATTTAACATTCGTTTTACTGGCTGACTCATTACGAAAAAAAATCATTTTGTCATACATTTAGTATTTCAATAGTTAAATGAACATTTGCAGGCTCCATTACAGAAACCAATCTAACCTATAAATTTTAAAGATGTATGAAATTTTTTCGCAAATTTCATGACATTAGCGCTCACCGTTTGGGAGATTTCGCCGATTCATTCAAACCTAACTTTAAGAATTAGTTAAATACCTAGCTGAGCACGAATTTTATAATATTATACCTTTTTTCGTACTTTTATTTCACGTTTACACGCAATACGTATATTAATTGCACTAATTAACTCAATAAATTCAATTTTAAAACAAATATCTCCGTACGACAGAAATGCCTTGTAGATTTGAATGAAAACCGATGTAACCCCAAGAGAGCCATTGAAAATACAGCGCTGTGTTTTTCTTACACAGACTGACCTCGTAAATTTCATTCCATTTGGTTATGAATTTGTATTGAGAGAATGAATTTCTAGTTTTGAAATTTAAGGCTCGAATGGCGAGACTTTTGGATCACGAAACACGTGCACATCGCATTTCACGTATTTTTTGTTTATTATTTTGCTGTAAACCGATTTAGAAGTATTTTATTATTATTTTCGAGTATTTTTATTTTGGTAGGTACTGCCTGCTACATTTTCTATATAATTTATAAAAATACATATAGTAAGTATAAACCTCACTTCGCAGGAGGTGGAAACATCCATTAAGCCTGCCGCAGAACATGGTCGAGCATGTTTATGGGTGTGAAAATAAAGATGGTATTATAATGAGCCTCTCTTTCTTTCATACTTCCTCCGAGGCGCTTTTAAATGGGATAACAAAATTGATAGTGGATGCTGCGTGCACGATTGATCGCTTCATTTAACCGAGATGCAAAAATACATCGGTATAATATACCTACCCAAGTACCCAGGTAGGTAGGAGGGTACTCGGTGGAAACCAAAAATTAATTCCGTACGTTCGTATACTATTTATTCATGATATTATGGATGCCATATATCGAATCGTTTTATTATTATTGTCGAGTGTTCATTTTAACGTTGGCACGTACTCTATGTTGAACATACCTAAATAAAAAAAATCATTTCTAATTTTTTCAATATAGTTTAAGGTACTCGCTGTTTTTTTGTGATACGTGGACTGATACAAATTATGTGGCATTTAGTCACATGTGGCATCCAGTCAAATTGATATTTACAATCTTCATAGCTCATGATGGAACTGACATTGACAACGTGAATTTCTTTGATTCAGAAATTCCCAAAGGCAATTTATGTGCAAAATCCATGACGCCGGAGCTCACCGTTTTAATATGGGAGTTTTTTTGCGATTCTTTCAAGACGATTTTCAGTTTTGTGGTTAACATGTACCGTTTCTTGTGACAGGAAGTGTGTATAGTCGTTTTTGTAAAATCGATCCAAATATATGTGTTGCTGTGATAACAATATCACAGCAACACTTGCAACTCGCAAAATCTAAAGTAAAGTGCGAAGGCATCTTTAATATGAAAGCCATCATACATAATAATTACAATATAACAAACAAATTAAATATGAAGGTATAAGTTGATGTTTATATAGCGTCATCTTGGGCGAATTCTTGAATACTAGAAATTTTTCATTCCAAAACTTGTTAAAGCTTTTTTATGTTATTTATGTACGCAGATTATTCAAATTTTTTTATGTAAGGTCACCAGGGGCAGCTTATTCTTATTTCCTACTTAATAATATTTACAAAATAAATTATTACTTCTTAATTTAATGCACAAATAATTTAAATACGTATGTGGTGTTTTAATCGATTTCAAATTAATAATGATTGCGTTCTTGTCATCTTGAAACAATGAATGGATTATAGTTTGTATCCATGACATCACGGCAATTAATATTATTGTTCTTTGATAGGTGAATAATGATGTTTTCACTGTGCGACCATGCTACATGATTGAATAAGATGGTTATCTCAATTAACCCTAACATTATTGGCAAGATTATGTTGTAGATCTTGACTTTTTCTTGTGAACTTAACACGATAAAGCATGTACGACGTGCTTTCAGCGGCTCCCTACGTCTAGATAATATAAATAAATGTGCTCATGTGACGTCAAAATAAAGTCGGAAGTGTGTAGTAAGCCTGCTTCTATCTTTAACATAATTTGATATAGTTTAAACATACGACAGAGATAGCAAATTAAATGTTGTTAAGTTCGTAAGTGTGGTGTTTTTATATCATGTAATTGTATTTTTTTTGTGTTAAAATGAGTTGTCAAGGTGTTTGTGAGGCTGTTAATAAATGTGCACATGTGACGTAAGAATAAAGTTAGCAAATTAATTTTAGTTAACTTCGTAAGTGCGGTGTTTTCATCTCTGATTATTGTCTGTTTTTTAATGTTAGAATAAGATGTAAAGGTGTTTGCAAGACTGTTTTAACCGTGGAATAGCAATTAAATCCCGCCATGTTTCATACGGAGCAATATTTTAATTAGAATTTCATCTTCAGCGTTTTATATGTTGTTTGTTTTATTAAATATGCTGCAGTATTACGACCTCTCTGTCCGTGCGAATACGGAGAGAAATTGCCTGGAAGTTATCGCATGTTTGACACGCCACGAATTTAATTGGCGTTCGTGTTACACGCATTAATTTTTTATAACTTTATTAGGAAATGATAAGTTAGAGACTTTAATTAACAATTATTTCAGTGATAAATTATAATATTAGAATGTGATTAGTTATCATATAAAGTAAAACACCCGAAAAGTTACAAAAAATACGTCATAAAACCAAAAGCTGTTTATTGCAGAAGAGAAGCTTTTTAATAAATTTGTTTTTCTTAACAAAGCAGATTTTCTCTCCATTCTCTGATCACTCCGGCTCACAATCATTCATGTTTGGTCATTCAATGAAGAACTTGTAAATATTGTTTTTGTAGAAAGCTTGTGGTTTGTGATATTATTATTAGCTGAAACAAAGCGTTTGTTTCATTCAATATCTTTTTAAAAGGTTACCCAATTCTATAATATGTCTAGGCTGTTACTTGAATGTGCGGAAAAAGGTAGGAACTTACGTGTTCACATTTAGAAGGCTTCTTTTTATCAGTGTTTGTAAATGCTTGTTTTAGTGTCTATATTTACATACAACACAGAAAAATACACAAAAAAACTTTACTGCGAACATCTTTAAAAAATTCAAATCATGAAAATTCCATTAATCGTGATTTCTCACACAGTTACCTAATAAGAAAATTGATCTCATTAAGATTACAACCATATACATTTTATACTCTTCTTATTTTGCGATTTTAGGTCATTATTTAATCTGGTTCTTTTAATTGATCAATCTTTCCCGACTCATTTGGCAGACAGCCATCAGAAAGCTGGACGGATCACGAGAGAGACAGGTCTAAGTAAAGAGAAAGAGAAAACAGGGCGGCGATGCGCTCCGCTGATAACAGGACATGATTCTTATAATAAGGAAGTTGAGTGAAAAATATTTTGACTTATAAAAAATATATTCATGTAGATCAAAAAATATCGATTCTAAATATATAAATATATTTCTATATTATTATTCTTAGAATTAGTTAAACGTTCTTGAAAAAGCATTCAATAGCAATAGAGTGTATACGCTCCACGATTGGTCGAAAGAATTCTGACGTCACATGTGTCGTGACTTGTACGTACAGCGAATCACCTATGGTGCATCTCTTTCTATTACATGAGAGATGGTCGGTTTAGATGAGAGAGGTGTATAGGCCAAAGTTTATTTGGGTTTGTCAAATATATGTACGTATTTGTTGTTATTATTATATGAAATGGGTTTCTAAAGATACATATTCGTATAGTGCTTTATAATAATATGTTGTTTATTGCATAACTTAGAAGTTTTTATTATTATACATGTCACATAACATGTGATACACTTCAGGCCGCCGGCCGCTCAGAAAAGTCTCACAGTGAACTGGGCTGTAAACCGTTATTTTACTTTTGGTCTTTACATTTCTGCGCGGTGGTCCTGAATTCGCGCGGGGCAAGTCAACAAATAGCGACGACAATACCGTACCGGGCTTGAAAATCAAATATTCTAACTTAAAATATTAATTTAACTATGAAATCTTAATCAATTTTCTTTTTTTTTTAATAACATCAATTCTAATAGACGGTTACCATTGGTAAAAAAATTACTGGAATTCCTTATTGAAGAATTAATTTTTTTTCCATACAAAATCTTTAAAGCGACGTGGTTCTTACAGTTTGAATGACGTCACACCCACCCCCGCCTCTTACCGCTCGGATTCCGCTCGTTTTGGCGGGCTTAATAAAATTCAAACTTTGAGAATTAATTTAACTATGAAAACAAACTTTAAAAAAAAAAAAAAAAATACTCGTATTTAAGTTTGAATGCGAACATTGATAAAAAAAAATAAAAAAAATTGACTCAACTTCCTTATTGGCTGTGGGCTGCGGCCATATATAGCCTTGTCCGGAAAAGCGACAGATGTCACTCATTGCTTACTGGTCCTGAGTCGTGTGGCACTTCCACCCTACATCTTCCATGTGCCATGTTCCGTCTACCATGAACCACAGCATATAACCTGCTGGATTGCTGGGTGGTTCTGCCACTGAGGTATTTGAAACGAAGATTTAACTTGACGAAGAAGTGGACAAGGACGATATAAACATACAATTTCTACTAATACTTAACAAAAAAGTAATGACACTTGTTTCAGATTGCCAGACTGTTAGTCAATATAAGTAATAGGTATAGCTAGCATATGGACAAAAAATGGGATGGGCATTTATTTGTATTAGAGTAGGTATAATTAAAATCCTCCCACTAAACAAATGATACAAAAAATATTGGATAATTTTTATAGCTCCGTTTTTGTAAAAAATCACCTCAGGAGCACTCTAAAAATACTGTTAGGTACTAGGATTTATTATAGGTACCTATTTAATTTTGTATTTATTATTTTCATTATAATACATTGATATTACAAGAATTTGAACTAACAAAAAAAGTTATGTAAAGCTGACACATGGAAGCTTGTTTTAGAATTTTTCTTAATTTAATAAATGGCGCTGTACAAATTATCCAATTATTATTAATAAATATAATATAATGTAAGTACCTAATATTTCACGACAATGTTGAAATTGTCTTTATACGTTCCTATTCAAAAGATTCATCTTCATCGGATCGCCGGCTCCGATACATTTTTATATTAAATATGCAAATGTATGAACAGAAAGGTACCTACAGAAACATACTTATCTTAGGTAAAATAATTATCATTAATAAATGCTTACTTTTAAAAAGTTTTTGACATTTAATATTGTATTTTTCAAATTAACAGTATAATGTAATGCATATTTTTTTCTAATTATTGAAGACAATATTAGCGATTTCTAAACGAACATTTTTAACCTATCTTTTTCTGTTTTAAATTTTTGTTTAATTTGTGTACCCATATGGTACCCTCTAAGTTAATTCCAGCCAATCCATTATATTATAATGTAGTAAGCATATAGGGTGACCATGTGTTGACATTTGATTGTTAAAAAATATAATACACTATTAATTTATAATGGACCAAGATGAAAATTTTTATTTTATTTTTGGAATAACTATTATATTAACCTCAAATTGTAATATTTAATTATTGAAGACAATTAAACAAAACTTGATAAACTTCCATATTCGTCTATCAAATATACTTAAAATAGGTAGGTACACCTGAAAAATGAGAATGGCTAATTTATTAAAATACTTTTAAAAACGTGATTGTAACCCATTTCCTAGTAAAATATTAGTCCATTCAGAATATGTCGGAACACGTGTACCAGCAAGTGCACTTTTCCTGAAAAAATATATTGACGAAATGCAACAATATTACGATTTTTATGAACATGTGTGTTTTTACCGACAGTTTTTAAGAAAACATGTCGATTCATTCATTAAAGAATTCGTTTTTAACAGTAATGCGAATAATTTGACAAGATTTTATTGAAATTAGCAATGTTTATTTGAATAAGTTTTTTCCGTATAGGTGCTAGGTGGGTACAACATTTTGTTGGAGAGATTCACAAAACCACCTACAACTAAAACAAAATAAAACAAATAAAGTTGCAAATCCCGATATGAATCATGCTTTGAACCATTTATCACAGGCTGCATACATAAATGCATTTCAAAACACGATCCTCCCAGGTCTCACAATGCACCTAATAAAAGAAGCATTAGCCATTCGTCTTGGGCCCCCAAATAAATAATAAAACACCTTATCTGCATCACCCCAAACTTTTTCGGGACCCGTTGCAATTTTTTTCATCCCACCTTAATCCAGAAGGCAATAAATATAAATAATATCTGCAAATACATACATGCAGTATGACTATACTCTATTATGTATCTGCTTGATTTATTTTAATGGCTATGTATCGTGATATAAGAATAATAACATAATTATATTTTCTGAGTGATTTTTTAAGGTTGCAGGTGAGCTAGTATCAGTCTGCTACTCTTTAAATATAGAGAAATTTAATTAATAGGTACTAATAATTATGCGGGTGAGCGAAAAACCTTTACAACGTTCAGTTTTTTCGGTTCTCAGTTCTAAGAGCGGAAGATGATATCTAAGATAATGATATTGTTATTGAAAAAATTCAATGATTTTTTTGTTTTTGAAAATTTTTAATGCAAGTTGTTTATTGAAATAGATATCAAAAAAATTCTAACGGGTGAGTAAGAAATATACGTTTATTTTATATTAATCTTGTGACTCGAAAGCAATTTGTAGTCTACATCACATTAAATCTGGACTGGATGGTAGAGTAGTAAGTACTCTCAGTATCGTCGTCGTGAAAGAAAACCATTCGGAATCTAAAAGTGGCTTGAAATGACTTAAGCCGTCTTTGATGACCAGATCAGAATAACCAGGTACTTCCCTATTTTCTGCATCTCCTTCCCCTCTTCACTACCTCCAAACTCATAACAAACCTCGATTGGGAATGTCATCACTGGCTCCACACGGTTAGAAACATCAGGGACATACATAATATACACTTATACTCTTAGTTATGTGAGTACCGCACAAGAGTCCCAACTGCTCTCAATTTGGCATCAATTGGGGGTAAAATATGAGGCTGAAGCTAATAGAGAAGGGAAGGAGATGGAAAAGAGGAAGGTAGGTGGTTGTATACCTGGCTATTTAGATCTGGTCACCAAGCACGGCTAAAGCTATTTCAAGCATAGTTTCAATACTGATTGGTGGTCTTATATCAGGGCGATACTGAGAGTATCTTCCGCTCTGGAACGTGCCCCAATTACACCTTATAATAATAATAATAATAATTGGATAATTTGTAGAGCGCCGTTTTTGTGAAAAATCACCTCAAGGGCGCTGTACAATTTATTTCCTAGGATCTACATTTGTTATTTAGAAAAGATACCAAAACATACTTATCTGGCAAGTCACTTCCGACAAACACACTTATATTAAAAAGTTTATGCTTATAAAAGATAAAACTGCACGCAAAGGACACTATATCAAAAAACACTGGTCATCGCTTGACCTTAAGTCTGCTATAGTTTTTATTTTAATTTAACTGTATTTTAACTGTCTTAAAAAGCCTACAAATTGTTAGTTGTTATCATTTTTATTTATTTATTTTTAATTATTATTTTTATTTATTTTATTTTATTTTATTTTTAATAATTTAATCGTGAAGTAACACATATTAATAAAATGACATTTACTTGCACACGCCGGGATTTCAACCTGCAACATCTAGATTGCAAGTTGAGAGCCTACCTTTCTACCGTGGAGACCGTCACTATTTATCTAACATCTGATTATTGAACAATTTGAATTGTAATAACAAAGAGAGATGAAGAAGTTACTTGTCAACAAATTAATAATGTTGTGTAAGTCATATTATTATCAGAAAGCTAGGCCATGTTTTAATTCGTATCTAATGGAAGAAGACGGAATGGAGAAAGAGAAGTATTTTTATTTGCTTGTTCTCTACCCGCCCTAATAACTCGAGCGATCTTTGCGTATTTGATACCACCGACAAATTAGATAGCGATGTCACAACCATCATAAAAAAATAAGCTAGACTCTTCTTAGGGGAGGTTTCATCCCTCACAATTCACCGTGATGATCCTGCTCGGAAGAGGCTGCCACGAGGCTGTTGTTTTTTCTTCCCCGTAACAAAAACCTAAAAGGGGGAATTGGGGATGAATGGATCCAATTCCGAATTATGTCCGCCTTGGGAATTCGGGTAGGAGTTTTTCCTAACGGCAGAAGGAGATGTATAGTGGATAAAGGCGTTACTTGGTTTAAGCGGGGGATGTTGGTAATTATAAGGGTAGTAGAAAAGGACCTTTGTCTACTGAGAAATGTAATTGCGTCAAATGTCACTTGTTATAACATTAAATGTTGTCTTGATTGATGATCGATTAAGGCAGGTAAATAAATATGATAAAACTCTTACACATTATTATTATATGTTTCATACAAGAATAAATAAAACACATTTTTTACTGGCAATGTTTAAAGCTTTGCAGAATGATGCCAAAGTTTTGTGCAGGCAGAAATTTAAAAAAAAAAAATTATCGATTAGTAGTAGCTAGAGAATGATATATAATTTCGTTTGTGAATGGCGTTGCAAAATTTCTAATCAACAATGTTAAGTCTTTTCAAATTTTGTCGTCAAAGATATATTCCGGTTGATTTTCAAATAGATTCACTATTGTTAAAAACATTCCACACCCTTGAGGTGATTTTTCACGAAAACGGCGCTATATAAATTAGCCAGATATTATTCAGAAATGAAACACTGGAAAGGACATTTGATAAAATTATAAGAATTTTGTTTTTAAAAAAAATAAGGATGTTTTTATAATTGTTTTGTGGCTTACTGATATTTTGTTCATGTAAACTATAAAAATATATATTTACGCAAAAAAATAATAATATAGTATTAGACAAAGGTAAAATAAAGATTATCGCGATTTTTATTCGTTTTGCTTCATAAAAAAATATGATTATAATATTCACGAACTTTGACAAATCTTTCTCAGACATGCAAGCAATGGTAGTCGATGACTTTTTGGAGTATATAACAATTATTTGGTCTCTATAATAATTTTTTAAATGCAAATATATACCCTGTTTAACTCATTTTTGGTCATTAGACCGAATAAAGTTCGTAAAAGACACAAAAATACTGTATGGTTTTACTGTGAACTAAAAGTACCGGAGAGGTTACACTATTTTTTCAATAGAAGCATAAAAATTCTGTTAGAGCCACGAAATTGACAGTTGAGGTTTGAAATACTTCCAAATTGCTTAATTCTTCCTGCGGATTAAAGTTGATTTAAAATTCCATTCGAAAAACCACCAAACAAATTCATCGTGTCTGCAATTACAATGGAAGAAAGGGAGGAAAGGGGTGGCTCAACTAATATTTCCAATAATTATACGACATAATATTATCGTGAAGTACGTTTATTTGCAAGATACAACTTTATCTGATGTCATAAATTCGAAACTCCTCAAAAAATGGAAGGTTCCGATCGAAATATATAACAATCTGGAAATTATTAAGAAACATCGACTAAAATTCAAATCTCTAAGGATATCCTAACCATAATGGTTAGCTCTTCTAGTTTAGTTGAGATGTCAATGTGCGGCAATTTGCAATGGATACGCATTTTTTGCATACACATGCACCCCATAGATTTACCAAGACTGGTCTACTTTAGGGGGTTGAAAGTTGTATATTAGCCCGCGCCCCCGTCGGGTACCCGCCCCAGCTGTGGGAGGGATGCCACCGTTCCACCCTACACAGAATCCGCCCACCACCCCAAACAGAATTATTCGTTAACTGCAGAGGTCACGTAGTAGTGCTTTTTTATAAATCGATGAATTATTATGCAGTGTTGTGCTACATGAACAAATAATATTTCTGGAGAGTGTACGTAATAAAAGTGTCGTTTTTGTGATAGCCCATGCTGCTACCTGTAATTACTAAACATATCTACTGAAATCGGATCGGCTTTTAATGAAGGTTTTTGATTCTGTAACTGATTTATAATTATGGATAAACTTAATGATTTATCAATGTTCTATAAAATATAAAAAATCTGTATTTATTAATGTAAAAAGGGAGATTTTTAGATAAGTTTTCCAAAACTGGCGTTTGCAACATGAATCAAGGCTCATGATTCACAAGCTCCTGAGATAACCAAAGCTTCATGAATGTATAATGAATTGTTGGCAACGTCTGAAGAAGTCTCTCTGCGTCCCGACCCCTACCTCCTCCTCGTCTCCTCCCTCTCCCTCTCCCTCCAGCCACCCCCTCCCCTAGTGACGTATGTTCAGCAGCCGGGGAGCTATAAGTCTTCGGGACGGGCCAAGTCTTGCGCGGGTATTCTATTCGCTTTGTTTATAATATGTTGCCTTATGTACCTACAATGCGCTTAGTTTCTTTGAAAAATATATTTACTTTACCGACTCGTAAATATCTAATATCATGTGTGACTGTACCCGTATAAAGATATATAGATATTACATTTAATATAGTCCTGAGCTTCTTATTCCTTCTAAAGATAATATTAATAATCATATTTGTATGATTTGTCAAGCGCCGTTCTTGTGCAAAATCACCTCAAGGGCACTGTACAAATATATAATACATTATTATATAAATTATCTATCTTATTACGACCTATATAATGTACGTAATACTAGTTCATATATAAAATCAGTTTCTTTATGTATGATTGTGGCTTTTAAATGTCAAGACCTACATCGGAATGAATATTGATAAAAGGTATACCAATCTATTGTTGAATGTATGAACATGTGAACACCTCAACATAGCACTAAGAGAAGTAGTATTTTGTGAGTACCTGTTATAGGTGGTGTCGGTTTCGTGAACACCTCACTTCACCATTGCTTTACTGAGGTGTCCACGACACCCCTCTCAAAATTGTGCCGTGCTGAGGTGATCATGAATCTACACTATTCTTACTGTACACATCACAATAATATATATATGTATTCAAATATTAAAAAAAGTCTTGTATTTTTATTTCGATTGTATTCGATTATATTTTTAAATACCTACATAATAGTATTATGATTGTGACAAACATATTAAGTAAGCACGAGTATGAATATTTTACACGGAGATAACTTAATGATATAAAATATTGTTAATTTATTAAAAATTTGGTCAAATTATTCAATTTCCTGTTAAAAACAGGATGGCAGGTTTTTAATGATTACATTGACAGATTTCTTAACAAACCATGAGTAAAGCACGAATATGTTATGAATTGTCGGAACACGTGTTCTTAAAAATTATAATTTTCATTTCTTCCACTAGATATATTTATTAGGACATGGCCACCTGCGAGTAAGTAGTGTTCAGATATATTCTGAATGACTAATTTTTAACACTATTTTGTTAAATCATCTGTACTCATTTTTATCTGTGTATATGAACAGTGGCAGTCCCTTGGATACTTTTGTAGAGTTTGCAATGTTTTCTGTGTACCTATTTGAAATGCGCTACATACATTCTATTTTTTTTAATTTTCTGTTAAAACAAATACTCTTTTAGAAATAAAATAATATAATCTTGATAAAATAATATAATATAATAATGATTCAAGAATTATTGATTCAAAATTGGAAAGATGTAAATAACTTAGATTTTCACAAAAAGGGTGAAACTATAATAACCAATATGACTGATGCAATAAATAAAATAATGCCTGAACAACGTATAGTAATTAAAACCAATAATCAATGGTATTCCAAAAAACTAAGACAAATGCAATATGAACGAGATACTTCTTATAAAATAGCAAAAATTACAAAGGATAACGAACATTGGAATAGATTTAAAACAATTCGAAACAAGTACTCAAAACTTATAAAGGATACAAAAAATGAACATTTCATCAACAAAATTCAACGGGAAAAGGGAGATCCAACGAAAATGTGGAAAACACTTAAGTCAATGATGAAAAATAAATGTGAAGATGTGGAAAAAGATATCATATTCCCAACCGAATTGGCTGGCGAAAACAACATGGCTGATAAGTTTAATAAATATTTTGTGACAAGTATAGAAGAAATTAACAAAAATATCCCAATCATAGAAGAAGAAGAAATTTTCAATTTTGAAGAAAAAACTTGCGAATTAAAGTTTAAGAAAATAGACGGCCAGAAACTCCAAAGAATACTGTCCAAAATCAAATCAAAGCCCAGCCAAGATGGGATCACTATTCAAATATTAGAACATGCATTACCTGTAATAGGAGAAGAGTTTCTTAGTTTAATAAACGAATCGTTAGAAACAGGGAAGTTTCCTGAATCATGGAAAACGTCTATGGTGATACCGATTCCAAAGATTTCGAACACAAAAAAATGTGAAGACTTTCGACCTGTAAATATGTTACCAAAATATGAGCAAGTGATGGAATAGATAATTAAATCTCAACTTGAAGAATACTTGGAAAATAATAGCATCCTTTGTGACGAACAATCTGGATTTAGGAACAATAATTCATGTGAAACAGCGTTAAATTTAGTAATTGATGATTGGAAGGAAGATATAGATAAAAACTTGCATATTGTTGCGGTGTTTTTAGATTTTCAGAGAGCTTTTGAAACAATAGATAGAAAAAGAGTTATTAAAAAATTAAAAAAATATGGAATAAAAGGGAAAGAACTGGAATGGTTTAAAAACTACTTAAGCAACAGACAACAAACAACAAAGATAAGAAACAATATATCAAATCCGATTGAAAATAAGCTGGGTGTACCGCAAGGATCTGTATTGGGTCCGATATTGTTTATACTCTACATAAATGATATGGTAAAAATATTAAAACATTGCAAAATAAGACTGTTTGCAGACGACGCACTAATTTATATTGCAGAAGATAATTATGAGAAAGCTATAAAAAAGATAAATAGTGACTTAGAAACATTGTCAAAATGGCTCAAACTAAATAAATTAAAACTAAATGTAAATAAGACAAAATACATGCATATAGGCAGAACAAATACGCATGAGGAACCAAAGGTTTCTATAAATGGAGAAATCATAAAAAAAAGTGGAAGAAATTAAATATCTAGGTGTTATTATAGACTCAAAATTGAACTTCTCAAAAAATGCAGACTATAAAAAAAATTGCAAAAAAAATATCATTTCTTGGTAGAATCAGAAACAAAGTAAATAAAGAAACATGCCAGATAATATACAATACAAATATATCACCACACTTTAATTACTGTTCAAGTATTCTTTTTCTCTGCAATAAAGAGAAAATGAAAAAAATGCAAATACTGCGAAATAAAGCAATGCGAATAATACTTAAGCGCAACATATACACACGGATAAGAGACATGTTAAAGGAGCTGAATACTTTGACGGTGAAGCAAACTGTGTATTTGAATGTACTTATTTTTATACATAAAATTAAATTAGGGATGATGTCTAAGGAACTGAAAAGAAAAATAAATTACAATAACGAGATACACGGACACGGGACGAGAAATTCTAAGCAAATTAGATTGCCAACAAGAAAAAAAACAAGCACCCAAAAATCTCTGATGTACCAGGCCGTTCAACTCTATAACAAAATCCCGAAGGAAATTGCTGTGATAGAAAATATTAATAAGTTCAAAAATGAATTAAGAAAATATGTCTATCTCAATTATTAATGTTTCTTTTTTTGTGACTTTATTGAAATATTTAAAGAAAGATTATGTTTGCCAAACAATGTACATGTTTATATGTTTATAAAACTATTAGCACACACGAAGATGTGAGCTAACTTAAGATTAATAAATAAATAAATCTTTCCGGTGTATGCATTCCAAATAAACATTAATATTTTTAAATAATAAAATTTTAATATAAAACGTGAAGATAGTTGTCAAAAATGGTAATCACATTTTTACTTAAATTTTTACTCCAATCACAGAAAAATTGAGAGAACTCGATATTTCGAAAACACGTTCGTTTTGTTTGGAGAATTTTTAAGAAAACTGATCACTTTTATCTCGTTCATGTAATACAAAATAAGAAATAATTTTTAAAGTTTAACTGATTGTTACGATAGCGGCGCGAAATATGAATTATTCACTTTGGCTATTTTATTAATCGATATAAATATTTGAGGTAACCTGAAAAAAAATATTTTTTCTCTTTCTAACGTCAAATAATTAAGTTTTACCGCATGATAGAAAAAAAGATACAAATATTTCAATAATATATGGACGACCGATCATATATGACCCCTTAACGCTGGAAGGGTTAAACACCACAAAGACAAGTTTGGTAAATTGAATAAAAATAGTCAAATAAATTCAAAATCGAATTTTAAAATATAATCTTCATTTTAAGGTAGGGGAGATATCTAGCTATGTTTGCATCATGAGATAAAGTTTTTCTTGTCACAAACTAGAAAACAAACTTTGACTCAGTCGGGAAATATTCGCATCTGCAAAGAGAGAGAGCTCGAATAAGTAGAAGTGTCTTATGTCCCTTTCAAGCTCGTTCTCTGTCTTAATTTATCTTTTCTTATCTCCAACCATTTTAATTCCCGATATGTCTCGCTACGGGGTGTTTGATATTCCCACATGCAAATATTATTCGCGAAATGCGAATGACGGTACTTTCAAGCACCCCTCTCATTTATCAGCCAGGATTTGAATTTCATATGCATAATATAAATATACTTTGAATGCGTGTAGTTATCTATTTATATGCCGTTTTGCATTTTGATATATTGAAGGCGTTGTGATAAAACCGGAATGGGAGTGTTTTTTTTTAAATAGAAACAGATACCAAAAGCAATGAAATGGGATGCGCTAACATCATTACAAAAGTCATCATTGATAAAGCATTTTGAAATTGACTTAAAGTCTTCAAAAAAGCTAAGTAAACAAATCACTTTAGAGTGGTGTGTTGCGTTCAGAATCTTTTGAATAACTTAGATGACATATTATTTAATCCTTGTTAGTATTCAAGAATGGTTAGTCTTCCAATTACCAGGTTTAATAAAACCATTATTTATAAAAAATCTGCGTTTCAATACCTCTTGCAAATGCATTTAGCTTTGTGGTCTCCCTTTAAAGTGGCTTATGGCTTATACGAAACGAAATGCACAAAAACTTATCTAAGGTTTATACGCGAGTCAGCGTCGTGGAGCTCAGACTTTATACAAAAAAGCGGTTGAGAATCTTATTTACTTCTCTAACGTCTTTTGGTTTGCTTTTCTAGAGAGTGCAGACGTGAGATATATGCTGCTATGACTCTCCATGGCTTAGCAATTTAAATACGTACTTAAAAGTTAAGATATTAGACTGGAATTTAAACCATCAAGTAGAAAATTGTTTGGTTAACTATGGCAGCTAATACTATACAATGAAGAGTTCTGGCTCTTAAATATTAGAACCTTTTTAAATCTAAAATTAGAAATTAAAGTTATCCTTGTCAGCCCCCAAATTCATTTCCATTTTCTGTTGTAGAGTTTTGAAATATCAATTTACCTATACAATTGGTCGATATTAACACATTTAATATCAACTCACACGAATCAAAATCCCTAAGCTATAAGTATTGTACATACGTTTTCTTTGTATCTTAATATTTTGAGAACAATTAGAGAAATATGAAAATTATTTCAAAAACGTTCGAACATCTTTTTTCCAAAACAGTAACTTAAATTAAGTCGTCCATAAATTGCAAGAGAACAACAATATAGGTGTCATTTCTTTATATCCTTTGAAAACTCAGTAAAGTGAAAAACACTTCATAACGCTCAGATAAACTGCAACATTGCTTCTGTATGTAAGATCAAGGTACAATTTAATACAATAAACTCCGGTTCATCGAAGTGGAATTTCATTTTGTCTCCACATTCCTTTCCTCCGGGGAGGGTAGGGGTTGTTTTGTTTTATACATATATTCCTGGGATGGGGTGTCTTCCTCCCTCATCCTTCTATACAGTATACAGCAACCCGTTAATTCAAGTATTTACTCTACTTCTTTAGGTTGTTTTATACAATCTGTAGCAGTTGGTAGGAAACAGAATTACTAGCGACATTCCTCAGGGGAGAACAGGAAGAACGAAAAGCAAAGAGGACAGATAAATATCTCAGTTGGAGATTAATCCAAGCATTGAATTTAATTACGAATTCTAATTTATAGGAGTCACGCCTTTGACAAAATACTGGTTTTTGTTTTTATTCATTATTAGCTGCAAAAGTCTCTTCATAAATATCATAGAAAATTCCATTTCTTGTGTTCTAATGGCAACATTTCCTGTCATGTATTATTATTATTGAGGTCCACAAATTATTCAAAGTTTTGAAATATGTATTAGTAAATTCTAAATCGTGTTTTGAGTTTAGAAGAAACTTCCGACTAAAGAGGTCTTGCCCATTAAATTGGATCATTGACACGCAGTTCTAAACATGAATTTGGTATGTGTAACATATAAAGAATGAAAAAAAAAAATTGAGCGATTTGTGAATTTCCGAAGTACCTACCTACAGTGATAAATTAGTAAAGTGTGATTTTATTTATGAAAGATTAAACAATAAAGTAAAGTGTTTGAATTTTTACTGATGTTCAAATCTCGAGAGAAAAATCTTAAAAATTGGTGAATTTTTGCAATATTTAATATGATGGCTTGAAACAATATCATCAAATAAATACTCGATACATACACATATATATTTATATGTGTATGTACATACATATCGAGTATTGGTTATTCACGGCGGTTCTGTGGGTTTTCTGTCATCTTTGGAGATTCTGTGTGAAGGGTATTTCAAGAAAAGAAAGGATAGGAAGTACTGGGTATAAAAAGGTATGAGTGGTGGGTAGGGATCTTAGGGTCAGGGTATCCAGAAGTGACGGACGTATGAATCCATCTCTCCAAATCCGGCACGCAGCAGTTGGGCAGGCGCATCAACCGCCAAGACCTGGACAAACCTCACTCCATTAACCCGGGTATACCTTCTAAGTCACAAAACTTAGCGAACCACTTGGAGTGACCTATGGCAGAAGTGTTGTTTATCCAATAAATAATGGTTCCCGGGCGGTGGAAACATCCGCCTGCCTACTTGAGAATAATCATTTTTCTTGAATTTAAGCGTAATTATAATCTATTGGATATCGTATGAATTATTAATTTCTATAGGGCTAACAATGTATAGTCCTTACATTTTATTTGATAGCTTTATATTTACGAAGTCGAGGATAAACCTAAATAGCCAGTTTTATTTAGCTCATGTGGGTCGGCCTACCTGGTAGATGTGTATTATGTATATACATACACGGGTACCTTATAGGTACGTTTGGTTTTATGATGTGTATACACGTATGGCGAGCTGATTGACCGATTATTTGTTATGACTTAATATTCTTTATCAAAAGACCGATCAAAACATTGGACGCGAAAAGGCGGCGTAAATTTCGGAAAAGTAAATTTAAGATATTATGTATTGTGTAAGAAAATATTATGCAAAGTAGGAATCAACCTACTGCTTCCTTACTAAGGCACCTACTAGTTTGTTCCAAGAACATAAAAAACGAAAGTATAAATTTAATAGGTAATTTTTTTATATTTACGACACTCACATATAGTTGAAATGATTTTGATAATCAGAATCTTAAGCATTCTGTAAAGTTTAAAAAATATTGCTATTGAAACCATCTATTTTTATACAATTTACATCATATTAATTTGTCGTGAAAATCCATTGGTTCATATGAAATAAGCAACTTTAACCGATTGTTAAACTTGTTTACTTTAACGTATTATTTTTAAGCAATAATTATTAGCCTGAAATACCAATAAGAAGTGAAAAAATCTTCCGAGAAAAAATACAGGTCGCCAAAAAACACGAATTGAACCCGCTACTTTGTGATTGCCGGTCAAAAAAATATATTTGTTTATTTGATACTAAACCGGTTTTATTATTTTAGGGACATCTTCAGATTGATCAAACTTTATGTGGTTCCTTACTCAAGATAAAAAAATTTAAAAAATCTTGGACACACTGACTTCCAGATTCCTTTCATTCCCTCATTCCCTTTTCTTTCCCAAAACTTCCTCGCCTCACCACACATCATCTCCAAAAGATGACATAGGCAATGACGGATTTTTTTCAGATTTTTGTGAAGTGTGTAGTTAATGTAAAAATTATTTTTAAAAAATGTGTTATTTTTTCTTCATTTATTTAAAAACACTTCACTTAATGTTCCAAGATTTCATCACATACTACCGACCCGAGTTTTTTTCCCATTGTATAATAAAATGTACGGAACGATAGTAAATCACGTTTATACTAAAATCTCAAGTGCAAGGCACAACAAAAATGGCTTTTTAATGGAGAGCCCGCCGTATGACATCACCATTTATATTAAGCCTCTCTCCCACATAATGAATTCAAATTATAATTTTAATATTCCTCTTCACAGCAATGCGCCCGAGATTAGGTCCCGTGGAAAGCTTAAGATGGCGGTACTCACTTGTATTGAAACGAAGCTAAGGAACCTACATTCTGCGTATAATACCGACACTCTGTGAAGGTACCTTTATCCCTGCTGGCGTTTCTACATTTCTTAAAGATTTTGTCAGAAGGTTGGAGGTTTTTTTGGTATTTTCGCTTTGCAATAAAATACAAATAATTGAGATATATCTGAACGTATCCAAAAATTACTTACTGTTTTTGAAAGTTGATAAAATACGTCCTTAAATTTTATTATTAGAAATAAACATATGTATTTTTCAAATATTAAAATTTCTAAATCAAACATTAAAATTTTAAAAAGTAGCTCATCGTATGATTTTTCATCTAAACTCTGAACTAAAATAAGTGATAACGAAAAGAAACACATATTTTACTATACATGCATACTATAAACATTACAGCCACCTAATTTTTTGTAATTTCATATAAAAGATAATTAATAAAAAAGTTTCATAAATTTTTCTCAAATTGCGGTTGGAACCTTTGATTTCATATAGGTAGGTGTACATTTTAATTATTCTGTAGTTGTTTTATATATTTAAATGTAAAGCTTGGTATTTTCTTTTTAACGCCGCTTAGTTAATATTTCTAACTATAATTAGTTAAATTTAATATTAGTTCATATTTAAATATTTTTTTTGTTCTTATTGTAAGGATTGCCTGATTTCCGGAAATAAGAAGATGCCTTAACATGTTTTTTCTTTCAATTTGATCACCATTATAGGGTGTAATACGAGTATACCACCAATTTATCGGTCGTAAAGCCCGAGTGTAAGGAATGGCTAGAGGATATTTGATAATGTTTTTGATATGTTTTTAGAATTATTTTAATATTTGTTAAATTAGAACGTAATCCACCGACTTCGTAAAATTTTCTTTAATTGGGCAGTTGCATAAGACTCAAAATGTTAACAAATAAACACGCCACTGAGTTTTACAGGTAGATGGCAGTGTGAGTAGGAACCTCTACAGCTATAGCCTAGGCATACATCTCAGTAGATTATATTATAAGTTAGAGGGTGTGTAGTAGGTAACCATGATTGTGAATGGGTACGAGGAAAGCGGGTAAATTAGTTCCAACTTGGAGATTTATAGCACCTACGTTAATATCCACCGTAAATGAATCTACATAGGTGAGCCGAGTGAAACCTTTGCATATAAATATGAGAAGCGCACTATTATAGCGGGTCAAGTGAATTGCATTTCCCAATCGATTTGTAATCGTATAAATTTCTTCCTTCAATTTTTCAAATATGTAGGTAGGTACTACTGCCTAACCGCCACACACAGTACCCGGTTTCGTCAAAATATTATGTAACAAAAAATCCATTGATCGCGATGGAAATGTAAAACTACTCGGAAATATTTTTTGCAATGACGTAAAAATTCTAAGGCCAGAGCTCATCGTTCGAAAGTTTTCAATGATGTAGGAAAACAGTACATTTTGTAATCGGTGGAAGTATTTTAGTAAAAGAAAACCTTTCTCGAATCGAACGAAAAATCAAAAATCTTGATGCTTTGTACTAACTAACTAACCATCATGTGGTTTTCCATATGAGTAGTCAGAGAGGACGGACACCACAAGCAACCGGTCTTGGCACACACTCCTTGCCGCATTCACATTCACCCATTGTCTTCTTCTACCATATAACGTCGTGGATTTGTGCTTTATTTAGAACTACATCCTTATTATTGGATTATTACATTGTTCTATTATAATCTTATAATTATTATCTCCGATAATACAGCCGCATTCACACTCCGCCTTTTAAAGCTCTACGTTTGTAGCATCGACGTCGCGTCGCGTTGCGTGCATTACGTATGCAACACGCCTCACCGCTAGTTTGGCTCGGATAGAGTTGTTTCCTCACACCGCGCTCACAATATAATATGATCGTATCGCGGCGCTCTGTTGGCAGACGTTGCTTTATACTTTATACGTTGAGCTGAATTACCTAGCCGCTTGCGAAGGCGCCCTAACGAACTTAAACCTCGCTGTCATTTATACACTTGCGCGAATTATGAATTTAGTTTTCTCGGGCATTTAAAAATTACACACCGATAAGTATCAATTGCACAATTATTATTAATAACATTTCCTATTTGGATAATTTTTACAGAGACGTTGTGAAATATCATCTCAAAAGACAGCTAATTGGCGCTATTAAATAGAAGAGTATTTTTTAAATAAGATAATATTATCTAGTATCCACTAAATTAAAAAGGATAATTTTAAATTTGGTAAATAGGTACATACTACTACAATGATAATTTATGTAAGGTATCATAAACATTTAATTTTATAAATAGATATTTTGTGTTAGTAAACCGATAGGTTCCATTTTTAACATTTCAGAATAACGAGAAAGCTAGACGAATTTAGTATGAACATAATATGTATATACCTACTAGTTTTGACATGTCCGTGTTATGCACCGTGTTTGAGTTCATGTAAAATTTACAAAAATAAGCGACTAGAGCCCATTATACCTTCTAATTTTTTTATGTAAATCTTTCTTTTTGTTTGCTAATATAACTTACCTAAATGTAATTTATTATACTATGTATTAATTTTGTATAATTATTAAGTTGTAAACTAAAACTTTTCAGTTGTTTATAAATTGTTTTTTAGTTAATGCTGAATAAATACATAAACTGCTCCAAACCGTCGGGAGCCAGTGAAACTATGGCATCCCCAATTGGGGTATGTCGTGACGCTAAAGATAGTTAGGAAGGAAAAGAGATAAGCAGAGGAACGTGGGGAAGTACCTGGGTATTCAGATCTAGTCACCAAACACGTCTCATCAAACAAGTCATTTCAAGCAACGTTTCAATTCAGAATGCTAGTCTCTCACCAGGGCCATATTGAAAATATCCTCCACCCCGGAACGTACCGCAAAAGTACTATAAAATTAATTAATAAGTTGTGAAATACCTAACACAAATTAAATACATAAAATTTACTTGCGCCCGCCGGGATTGTAACCCGCGACCTCAGGATTGCTATTCGAGAGCGTTATCCTTCGATGTTATTTTGTATACATATACGATATGGCAGGTGTTTTTGTTAGAAGATGTCCCTGTAATGAAATTCAAAATTTCTTTCGTTATTGACCCATTCTTTAGATCATAAACTGACCGAGACCATAATGGGTTAGCTACGTTTAGTGACAGATCACAAATTAAAACGAACTTATGACTTACGAACGAATATTAAACAATCGAGTCGAGTCGAAAAATAGGTCCGATAAATCTTGCGTGGCATAATTACAAAAAAAAACACGAAAGCTCCACTTTCTCAATCCTTACACGCAACGTTATAATTACTTATAAATCTTACGCGGAGCACTTAATTTTGATATCACGACAAGTACCAGGCTAGGTAGGTATTGCGTACATGTATCTCGTTCGGGGTTTCGCGGCCCTGGTGGACCAAAGGCGGTACTCTAAAGACGCCATAAATCGTTATTAAACTCCGCCGAAGTTAACGGGACACCCCCGCGCCCCGATGCCCACCGACGCTCTTAAGGGCCGTAACCAAAATGAATCGACCTTTCCTATGATGATGATGCGGAGTACGAATTAAAATTACTATCGCATCATCATCAGTCATTTTAAGGTGCTAATACCCGAACTTTCTGTAAAACCAGCAAATCATATGGTGTCGAAATCCAAAAATTAATATGTTTGCTATTGCACATTATGAAAAATACAAACAAAAATCTTCTATCGAAATTCATAATCTGACTACTGAAAATGGTCACTTTTCCTCTTCAGGTTAACATGATTTTTTTTGTATCCACTGATCAAATATATTAAAGATAGTTATAATATTATTCTCCAATATATACCTACATGTATAACTATATATACCTAATACCTTATACCTACCTACGTATGCCTGTATACGTACCTTTAGTTTGTCGATGATATAATCTTAAAGCTTTTGAGAGTCTTATAATGGAGGTCAAACACAAATGACGATGATAATGGTTAGCAAAAATACTTAATTAACGACCTCCGTGGTCGAGGGTAAAGGCTCTCGACTAGCAATACGAAAGTCGCGGGTTCAAATCCCAGCGTGCGCATGTAAATTTTGTTTTATGAATGTCACGGTGTATTAATTTAGAACCGTATATATGTATACTTGCGGCACGTTCTACAGTAGAAGATACTCTTAGTATTGCCCTGGTGTAAGACCTCCATTCAGAATTGAAAAGATGCTTTAAATGGCTTTAGCCGTATTTGGTGACCAGGTCTAAATAGCCAGGTAGTTCCCCACCTTGCTTTTCTCATCTCCTTATTGCGTCTTATTATTTTATTTTTACGAACGTACAATAAACTCCTTAGAAATCCTTCTTGACCTATATTTTTGATGAATTTGTGTTATCGAACAATTAAAAAAATATAAATTGTACATGAGGATTAAGATAAAAATTAATTTTATCTTCTTCCATAGGAAAATAAAAACATATTATTATCTCTTCTTAATACGTACGAAAACAAAGCAATAAATAAATTCCAACTTTTATAATATTATCAATCGGAATCCGCATGTCATTATGATAAATGGCTTTAATTGTTTGTGGCTCTGATTTTTTTGGTAATCAATTTAATTTTATTGGACTAAAGTAGGCCAACTGATGCATTCAAAAGATATTCTTAAACGTGAAGCACACAATGGCTAAATAGATATAAATAAATTTAATAATATTCCGTTTACAACTTAGAATTTAAACGAAAGGATTTTATTTGAGATAATTTAAATTTGAAACCCTATTTAAAATACCTAGAATAGCTTACTAAGCATAAACGGTAAATTTTCCTATGTCCATCAGAAATTGGTAACTAATAACTTATACCTACATTGTGAAGTTAAGGCGAAATTATAACTAACTAACTAAATAGCCATCTTGCCGTTTATCGCCTAGTTAGGCCGTTAGGAATTACCTCAAAACAACTCGATCTAGGCAAACACTGCTTGCTTCATTCACATTCATACATCGTCTTATATAAACCCTTCTATTATTTTGACACTTTGTAGCAAGATTCAATTATTTGGTTCACTTGGTCGTGCCATGTCTACCTAGGGCGTTCCTGAGTTTTTTACTATTCGCTTTCGAGTTATTTATTAATTATTCTGCTTATACTCCTTTGAACGTTCATTTGCGCTACATGCCCAAACCATCTAAGTATCTCTTCCTTAACCTTATGCATTACGTTTACATCAGCATTGCATTACTTGCGAATTTCTACATTTAATATCATTTACACGGTGTTACCTCATGATTCCGACTTATATTGTAGATCATACAGATTTTAACTTATCTAACGATATATATCTTTGACGTGTGTATGAGATATAAATTTTGTCGAATTTATAATGTAGAACACAGTCAAAATCTCGAATAAAGACTCCGCTTATAATACAATTCCATTGAAACATTGTTCTATAACCGACCTAGTAAACAGTATTAGAAGTAATAACAAAAGAGCGTAAATGTAATAATGTGAAGCGGTAATGAAGAATATTGCCAATGTCGATCGTTTTATGTCTCTAAGGTTTTGGGACCCTACAAAGGCTGCTCCCCATTCCCGATTTCTTCCAAAAAGCAATTTATACCAACCCCAGGGAAGAAGGGGGATGTTTGTATTATTACTTATGTTCGAGACAGAGGTGTTGGACCAAATGGGATGTTTCGGTTATCCAAATAAATTTGAACAATATATAACAAATATTATTATTTTTATTTTATTGCAATAATCAATTAAATATTTCATAAATGAAACTGATAATAATAAGTTTAGACGAAACTATATAGGTATCTCATATTAATAATAATCGGATAGGTGTATCCGAGACACTATCTAGGTTACAAATAAATTCGGTTAAAACTAAAAATATAGCAGCCTAAAATAGAAATAATAATATAGGAATTAGCTGAGGATAATAATGGTAATCCTCAGAGTGAGATATGAGATCTAATAAATTACTTAAAATAATCAGGTCTTACTTGCCGAGTGGTTATAGACGTTGTTCCGGTAAATCAGAGATCCTGGGCTCTATTTCCTGTTGCGACCGTTACTTTTTATTTTGTGTCTTGTTCTGTTTGACGTTTCGCTTAGGTTTATTAATATTTTCTTCTTCTTCAATAATTATATAATATTATTTAGATACGCTACCATTGTTCCGTATTGTGACGGAGCGTAGAGGATTGAGCACGATTAGCTAAATAGAGAAAACAATTACTTTATAATTAAAAGTTTTCGGGTTCGATTTTTGGTTTTGCTTCGCGTTGTTGTATGTATGTTTTTTTTAGTACTAAAAATAATCCTGCAGTTGTTCCGAAACTATTTAACTTGACAAATGGTTTGACATAGTGAAAACGAGGATATTGTTTTATTATTTAAATAACGTTAAATAATTAGTCGATACTAACTTGAATGTGGGTACTATTAACTAAACCATATATTAATTTTACTTCAGTTCTTAATTTCTAGTTATAACAAAAAAGTTGGAAGTACCATTAATTTTTTTATTTTCAAAAAAAACTAGTGCAGTTTTATATATTACATCAGATATTTATCAAGAAATTAGTGAGTTGAATTTTTTGCAATCGATCACATAAGGTAACTTAGAAAATCAGTTTTGTTTGAAGGTTTTTCCCACGTAGATGTTAAAAACTATTAGCATCCTTGCAGATAAATAAGAAAGTAATGTGTTAAATTGTGTAAAGGTTTACTACAACCTCGAGTAGAAATGTATGCATTGAACGAGTCTCGCCGGCCGCGACGGGCGGGTAGGAAAGGCGCCTGAAATTTCGTGATAAGCAAACGGTGGAGGTACTAATTCTTAGGACGTCGAGATGCCAGCCACCCCCTTGTAAAAAAGTTACCTCCTGTTTACTCTATACACATTACGGATTCTAATGTAAATCTCACCCTTTGTGCGGGGGCCGTTAATGTGAAACGAGAACGGCGAATAAGCATTTACTGGTTTTATTAGTCGAGAGATATCTACCTGCAATCGATTTTTTTTTTCATTTTATACTCCCTATTAGGAGATTAGTAATGTTTGTAGGAAGTTAACAAGTAAGGCAGTTATTTTTGGTAAATGTAAGGACTAATAGATACTCAACGTAAGTAATAGGTAAGGCAGAAAGGATGGATAAAGGAGTCGAGAACGCCCTTGGAAGACATCTCACAATCATTGGTCATGTAAATGAGTCGGAATAATCGAAGACTAGGTACCTACTTATGTACGATAAGATTTAAAGCATACGAATGAAGCAAGGTCACATTCTATAGTATAATAATTCCGCGTATTACAATCTCTTTATTTTTAAAATAATTATTATAAGTAATCTACAAATATATACCTATAAGAAGCGTTGGTAATTATAGATATACGGGACACGGTAAATTGGCTTAATTTTATTTTAAACCAGTTTGTGTCAGTTAGAAAAACACTGAGAAAAAATTATTTCAGTAATTGGAAATGGAAAAGTATGCATTTAAATTTTTTTTCGTTAAATTTAACGTCTTTTCTTCGAGCCGTATTTTGACAACATAATAATATTAAAATTGGTTTTTAGGCTAGTTTTCCATTCTTTTTTTTTTAAATTTTGTTAAATAAGAGAAAAAACTGTCCTTAAAACATTCGCTGTTTTATTTAAATCCATTATTTTCCATTTCCGGGCATTGCAGTTTTATTTGATTTATACAAAACTATAGTTTTAATGCGAGATTGATGACATTTTGCATACTCGATCTTTAGAACAAGAGGAAGATCATTGTCTGCGCGAGATTAATAAAATCACCCCCATTCTTTTTTCCCTCTCGTCCAAAACAAAATACCTATTGATACTTCTTAATGAAATTTTGCCCACTTGATGTTTAAAATAAACCGAAAATTACTGTATACATCAACAACCCTGTATTATATATTAAAATAAGAACCAGGCATCATAAACAAGTATTATCCCAGTCTACGCCGAGGAGTTCACCTAGTTTACGAATAAAAATAATGATTGTTTGTACCTGTATCAGGGTAGTGGTGGAAAAAAAATTAATTCAGCGAGAATCTAGTTCATGGTAACAATATTGAATTAAATTGGTCAAACAGCGCACCTAGCTAAAAGTAGGCAGTTATGTACCAGAACATGTATCAAATTTACTGACCATTACGAATTAACACGAAGGGGAACTCCTTCCCAGTTGTATAAAAATACAAATAACACCCGCTACACTTAATATTAATGACTCAATTAAACCATCCAACAGGCATATTTAATAGCAGGGAAGAACTTTTATTATTTAGTATCATTCTGAAGCCTACCGCCATTCAACTATCAGGCAGTATTTCTAACTGCGCGTTATGTGGGCAATTACCTCTCTCAAATTAAAATAAGTACTACCTTTTACTTACGTGAACGGCTCTTCTGTGATTGGTTATTTGGATGTCAGGCTTTATTTAAATATGGAAGTCTTACCTGTAACAAAAAGAATTTTAAAGTTAACAATCAGATTCACAAGTCATTATAATTATATCAGGCAATCAAATAAACGCCTACAAAATAACATGAAGAGATAACTTAATTTGAAGTAAATTAACTTTTGAGGCAGTGAGGTTTTATTGAAATCCAGAATTATATTTTCTTGTTAGCGAAATTGTTTGTCTTTATTTTATTTTATGCGTTTAAAAAAAAACCTCAATAATAATCAATCGTAATAATTTATTCCTGCATGAAATTATTCTCGTTCAATGAACTCTAATTTGTTTTGAATTAAAGTTACATTTTCAAAACTGGAACTGCTTCTATGAAGAATTATAATTCAGACAAGCGATAAAGCAGGTGCCCACTTTGATTTAATATTTAAAAAAAAAATTAAAGTACAGTAAGATTTTTCACGGGTCTGCACAGTTCTTATAATATATTCCTAATATGATTTCGTTAACACAGCTCTTGAGTTACATGCATTAATTTTATGCTTGTCTATTTTTTTTTTTAATATCCAATACCTGTTTTGTTTACAAATTCCCTACATCCGCGTTCCAGAGAAGATGCGGAACACGGTACACGGTACACGGTAAAAAGGGTAGCAGGGTGGGTGTGGGTGGTAGGTGAGGGGTGGGGTGGGTGGAAGCTCGCTGGATACAAGGGAGCCTGTAGAGAGCGGCTGGACAGATTAAACATCGTGCCCAAATGAACACGCAATAATTTATCGATATTTCGATACACGTAATAAGCGGATGTGCCGTGTTTGGCAGACATGGTCAACCGTTTGAATAAATGGGATGTGTAAAGTAACCCTCTAACGGAAAAACACAAGAAACAAATAAAATAACCAAGTTATAATTTCTACAGCACGATATTTTGATAAGTGACTTCGATACAATACAATCGATTGAATTTCGAAGAAATAAATTCATTCTACAACCTGCGTATAGCACGCAAAATATCTAATGGAGAATTTATAACAATTGACATACCTACATCATGACTAAAATCACTAATAACTATTAAAAAATAGTTAATTGAAACTGTACGTAGGGAATCCTCATTTACAATTTGAGAGGCGGGTGTGTGTACCGCCGTCCCGGATACCAATAATTGGATAATCAACACCTCTGCCATAGTCATTCCAAATGGTTCGCCACGTTTGCTGACTTAACAGGGGTAAGAGTTCATTGGATGAGGTTTTTTTTATATTTTTTTTTTATAATATAATATTGATTACATTTTATGATTTGACTGTCCAACTAGGAAGGATTCCCGTTTAAGGACAGTCAAATTTACCAGTTTCAAGTTATCCTAGACGAATACAGGATTTAAGACTAGCTAAAATAAGTATGTTAAAACGAAGATATATAAAAAGATACATAAAAAAGATACATAGAGGCGTTCGTGATTTCTAATTACATTTTTTAGTATCATTTCGGAATCAGTTTGTCCAGGTCTTGGTTCAAGGGGTCCCTTTGATCTCTCTAGCCGGACTGGATCCAATGCCTTACACCTCAATGGACGATATAGATTCATACATCACTCCTGGTTACACTGACCCTCACATTTCTACCTTTATCATGCTTATTTATTTTCAAGAACTTCCTCTCCTTCTTTAACTTACAAGTATGTATATTTTATATGTATATTTTATTTAGAAGCTTAGTATTTTAAACATTTTTTCTTATCAGCAGTAATAATAAACGATAATATGAAAGTAATAACGATATATTTTTAAACCACCATTTTCGAACTCCTGGTGGTTTTGTGTTAGATTTTCTCTCACATAACCAAACACACACAGGCACTGCGGGCGAGTTCCCTCTAGAAGGATATAAACAAAACAGTCGATATTCGGTCGTACCTACCTACATATTTGGACCTCGAATGAATAGACCTGTAGGCATCTGATAATATAATATTTTACATTTAGAACCACATAATATTATTTTGATTTTCCATTCGAATATTAATTATAAATATTTTAACCATTTGAACAATTATATCTTAATAAGATATCATAAGAATTATATAATTAAGTTGTCTCAATATTGCCTTACCACATTTTGAAAATGGCCTTGAACGCAGAAACAGCGGAAACTATTATATTTACATAACAGTAACATATTTAAATGTGATTTACAATAAATTTAAAAAAAATACTTCTTTATAGTTTGAAATACTCATTTAAAAATTAATAATCAAATGTCATTATTAGTTTAAAACATAGATAGATATATAAGATTAGACTTATTAAGTAAACTAGAGTATTGTGTGTTTAGTCGGAAGTGTAAAAACTTTAATTATATCTCGCTACGAAGACGAAAAAAGTTTAAAACGTCGAAACAATAAATCGCCCGGCACGTAGAGATGCCGTGAGAAATATTTATTTGAGATTTTATCAAAACGCGCTTTAAAGCTAACTCAGGCTGCAGAACTCGAATCAGGTAGGAATATTTAATACTCTCACGTTAAATTCGCATCAGTCAACTATAGCCCATGGGCGGGCGTTCTGATTAGTTGGTCGGGACGCCTCCGTAAGCTCATACTTAGCTTTATTTAATTATGTTCATTGGGTATTCAAACACGGTAAAAGTTTCGTAAATATACATTTAGACAATTAAATTTTATTAATTTGACCATTGTAGGTATTAATGTGAGAACTTTAAAAATAGTTGACGATTTTATTATTTTATTTATCCTAATAAAATATAATAATTGAATTTTCAATGCCTGTCTTACTAGAAAGTTCCTGCATCAAGAAATAAGAGATATCTTAAGGTCAAATGTAGTAATACAACATTTCTTTGAGGTAAACAGAATATTGTTTTTAAAATAAGAAATGTATCTTTGATCCCCTAAATTAGAAGATAACCAATGCTACCGAAACAACATAGGTTTTTTATACAGCTCTCAATTCTTTTCTTGAAATGCATTTATTGATTGGTTTATACTTGTGGGTTAATAAGTTAGTTAGGACTTGGAGGTAAGTCGGACGTAAGATGTATGAATGGTTTTTCGAGAAATTAGTTCAATACATATCTACACATTAACCATAAGTCGTGACTTGCTGGTTTAAGGGTTGGACTAGGAGAGTTGTTGACGCCTTAGTTTTAAATTTCGTGCGAGTTCTTTGGGTGGTTACTAAGTATTATTGTTTTGGCAAAAACAGCGCTATAAGGATATTCCGTAGTTTTGGTATTTTTTTTTAATCGTGATGTAATGAATTTATTTGTCATCAATGTTGGATACAACTTTAAGGGCCATTGCTTTTTTTAAATTTATTAAGAACAAGTGTATTGCGCGGTGTTTTCACCACACACATTAGTTGGATTTATCGCTTTATTTCCATTACAAGTAGCAAACAGCGTTTACTTTTGTACCTGCCACTAAGTAAACAGGTACGAGTAGGAAGCGCGCACTATTGTATGCTAAACAGCATTTAAATTCGAGATTTACGGTTGATTTTCGCAGGCAAACATTTTATTTCCATGTGCAATGGTAGGCAGCGGGTAGAACCAGCTAACAGCTACAGCAAGCAGTAGGCATGCGAACTATTCTGTTTCACATGCACCTATTCACAGAAACAAGATTCTTCTACGTAATACAAAAAATAAAGTATACAGTGCGAAAATTTTCCATGTTCTTTGTTTTTAATAAATACGAAACGCAGGTATTTCTTACGAAAGTTTCAATAAATCTGTGCTTATTTTACAATAGCTTGTAAGAGGTGTAAGCTTTTTATAGAAAATTCATCAAACTTCACAATCTAATTCGTAATTCCCATAAAGAGCAGAACATTAACAAAAATATGCGTTCATTTCAAATCGTTATGCAATATGTGGCCGTTCAATTAATACTAGGTGATTCAATTCGCAGAACTAAATAAGTTTTCCAAGCAAACAATCAAGTGGCAAATGCGAACATGATCCAATTTTGAGTTTTTTTAAATTTTAAATGTGGCTTATTTATAAACAAGGTACAATTGCAAATATAGTATAAAATTCCATGGATATTGCAACTCAAAAGATAGGTACCTACCTATATGGCACTCAGGTAAGACGTCTGGCATTTAATACAACAACATTTTTTTCTTTCGCAAAACTTTTCAATCTTATCAAGAATCTACCGGTATTTGAATTACTATGTTTATCAATATCTCTACCAATTAAATTGGTTTTCCAACGAAATTTTTTAATAAACTCGTACTTAGTTTACCCCGCAAATGACTGGTTAAATCAAGTAACTTCTATTTTGTACTCGCCCCGAGCGATTTGCTTGCGTACATAAATGCGCGAAACACGAAGCCTAATCGACGGGGCCGCCTACTAAATGATTCGCTACTGACAATTCTCTAGTCAATGGTGTTGCCAGCCCATGCAGTCAATTGTTATGTGTTTCAACACAGTTAGTTTACAAATACCTCCAGGAATTATTCGCATTGTTCAGATAACAAGGAATACATAAAATCTTCTAAGGTGGTACAGTAACTCAAAATAGGTACGAGGTAGCAAAAAATAAATCACTGACATGAATACCAACACATCGAATTTTATTTTCAAATTGTTTTTCTTAAAAGGCCATGAATTCCAGGATTGACCCATTGGTTCAACCACATATATTATAGGTCCCGATTCTTCCTGTAATTGATTTTATGGAGCCATTTTCAGAAAATAAGTGCGTGGTAAACATTTTGTTTCTACAAAAAATAAACGTAGAGTGGTTTTTGAATATTTACAGAAGTCGCCTGATAATTATAAAAAAGGTAAAAAATTTGTACAGGTCAGGAATGAAAGAATGGACAAGATGTAAATTACGTGAAGTTCTTTTGAATTTGTTTAATCCGAATGCAGAAGTGGTAAACTAAGAAATATTATTAAATTTATGTAGTCCTTCGGAATAAAACCAGTCGTAATAAATGTCAAAATTATACCGTTATGCATTCCAATAATAATAATAATAATAATACTTGGATGACTTGTATAGCGCCGTTTTTGTGCAAAAACACCTCAAGGGCGCTGATTATAATCAAAAATAGAGGTAAACTAAGTTAAACTAATTATCAACTATCCATCATGTCATTTCTCCGCAAGTGGTAAGCAGAGAAGATAGACCACCAAACAACTAAACCGGTAAACCGGTCGGTGGCCGAGTTGACATCGCGTTTGGGTCCCACCCAGGCGTAGTGTGTTCAATTCCTCGGCTGGCTAAGTCCTCCATCACAACACAAGCACCATTTTCAGCTTACTGTGGTGGTAGTAGGATATTTTCAAATATAGTCAGGTTATTTGTAACCCGGGAATGTTTGTCTTTCTTTAAAAAAAAAAAAAAAACTCGGTTTTGGCACACACTCCTTATTTTATTCACATTCATACGTCGACTTATCCTTAGCATTCTATTATTCTGACTTGTTCGACTAAAGCACCATTTTTTCTTTTAAAAAAAGTTCATTCCCGTGTTACAAATAACTTGAGAATATTTGAAAATCTCCTACTACATCACAGTAAGTGAGAGATGTTGCTTACGTCGTGATGGAGGACTTAGCCACCCAAGGAATTGAACTCGAACGAATTGATATTGAACGACCGATCCCTGAGTAGGAACCAGACCAGCCACTAAACTAACTAACTAACAATCGCGCCGTTTCTCAGCATGGCCACTGACTATTCAATTGGGTTCATTGGATGGTGCCATGTCTTCCACGGGTGTCCCTGACTTCTTTTACCATTCAAATTTGCGTCACATATTCTCCTTACACTCCTTTCTTTTTTCATTTGCTCTAAGCGTCTTTATATTAGTGTTATTCTTTGCGTTCACATCGGCCTAGCATTATTTGCTAATCTCGAAATTTTACACACGATCATACATGGTTTTACAACACATACGTCTCAGGTATCCTATGTCTACAAACTTAATCAATGCACCAGCTAGTATATGAGTTGTATAAGTGCTGACGATCACAAAAACGGCTGAAAACTTCATGAATACTTAGTGGATTTCCTGTTTATTATGTATTATGAAATACTCTAACCAATTGTTATGTTTTATTTATGACGCTGCGGCCATATAAAGTACACGCCGCATCGCATTATCACACAATATTTCAGCCTACGGGCCGTGCAAATAGATGAGTCATCATAAAATCTGCTTTACGACTCTACAAATTCCAGTTTGAAGCCGGACCAGAGGTTTATTGCATAATATAAACACACAATAATAATAATAATTGTGAAAATTCATATATTAATCATGTAAACGACTTTATAGCACGTGATAAAGTGAAGTGTTCCCACAACGCCTTGTGATTGAACAAGACATTCAAGTAGCCACATTATTGTTAACGTTCACTTTTAGTGGATGGCGACTTGATAACGTGAATGATGTTCGTATTGAATTAATTTTCTGTAATTTCATTGCCACCAACTACTGTATGTTTCATAAGTCAGTTATAAGGTGTTTGTTTAGCTCAGTAATAATGTAATAAACAAACCCAGTACTTAGGTGTTGTGGAAATTCTACAAAATTTGTTTACGATATAATTTGATTTCAGTGAGCTGATAACATTAACTACCTGCCTTTCTTATGGGTTGGTTATAAATACTCTGTAAAATAATGATCTGTGCTTAAATCTATCTTTTACTTACAGGTTTTAAAAATCAGACGTACAACAATTTTAAAAAGAAATTAAATATGTACCTACCTTAAAAATACTGTAACCGGATAAATCATCACAATGATAATTCATCACATCTTTAAAAAGTTATATAAAGTCATGGAAAGTGATTTTTTTAAATTTTTTTATATTAACTCCACACAGGAGGCCCTGAAGAAAATAATTTACCTCAGGGCCTATGTCATCTTTGGGGATGCTGTGTGGAGGGTCTTTTTGTGGAGAGGAAGGAGTGAACATGGGTCTTGAAGAGTCCCATGTTGTAGGAGGGAGGAAACACAGAGGCCGGCAGTTCGTTCCACAGCCGAGCTGTTGAACTTAAGAACGAATCGTAGAAGCGACCCGTTCTCATGTGACAAATGTCAACCGTGTACAAATGTTAGGCGCGCGTTTGGTGTGTATCCCGACTACGCACTGGTGCCGAAGGGATCAATGACGCTAGTTCCTCAGAGCATCTTCCATTGTAATACCGATAGAACAGGGACAGCATACCTACCTGACGCCTGTGCTCTAAAGATTGCAGTCCGCTTGTTAAGATTGGGGAATCTATCAAACGGACCGCCCGTTTTTGCACAGAGTCGAGGGTTTTTTCAGGTATTTAGGGGCTTCGGACCAGAGATGGCTACCAAATTCGACAGTAGGGCGCACTTGCGATTTGTACAGGGTCAGCAGTTGTGTAGGTACTATTAAAGTATCTGCAGGCCCTGTACAGTACGCCCAGCTTCTGAGAGGCCAACTTTACTATGGCTTCGATGGAGCCCCCGTACCTGAGCTGGTCACTTATAGTTACACCAAGCATATCAATGGAAGGCCTGTTCGGAAGATTGTTTCCGTTGAAGGAGACTAGATTATCATTTGGATCCCTTTTAGACGTAATCAGACAGGATTGGGTTTTTGAAACATTAAATTCGACGAGATTATTTTTACCCCAGGAGGAAATACTCTCGAGATAACCGTCCATTCTCTGCTTCAAAGCCCTCCGAGCCGTTGGAGTTTGTGTGCCCTTTGGGGGCTTGTCAAACAAAAAGCTATCATGAACTGTACTGTCATCCGCGTAACAATGAATCGGTGAACATGTCAAAAGGTCATTGATGTGCAACAAAAACAAAGTCGGAGACAGAACTGATCCCTGTGGGACGCCAGCATTTATAGAGTGTGAGGAAGAGGTGAAACCGTCAGCAATCGCCTGAATCGACCTATCCCTTAAAAAGTCAGCAATCCACGTACACAGGGATGCGGGAAGTCCGTAAGAATGCAATTTGTTGACAAGTCCTCGGTGCCAGACCCGGTCAAAGGCCTTGGATATGTCTAGTGCGACCGTTTGGGTCTCACCGTGACGTTCCAGGCACCGCCCCCAAACATGCGTCACATACGCGAGAAGATCACCGCACGAGCGGTTCCGCCGGAATCCGTATTGACGGTCGTTGATAATTTTGTTCTTCTCGAGGTATGTGAGCAGTTTGTCGTTGATCACACGTTCCATCACTTTGGACAGAACTGATGTGATCGCTATGAGGCGGTAGTTGGCCGGGTTGGAGCGGTCACCTTTCTTGGGAATAGGGTGAATGACCGCTTTTTTCCAACTAGAGGGCACGGTGCCACACTTCAGGGACATTTTGAAGAGCTTTGTCAAAACTGGAACTATTTCCGCAGCACACCTCTGCAATACCAGTGCAGGTATTCCATCAGGTCCAATAGATTTGTTAACATCGAGCCCCCGTATAACGTGGAGTACATCCCGATGCCGGATCCTCAGCTTTTTCATATAGAAGCCGCAGTGAGGAACCAACGGCGGAACAGCACCTCCGTCGTCGAGGGTCGAGTTTTCCGCAAACATTTTCCCTAATAGGTTAGCTTTTTCGGTAGCGATGTTTGCTAGTGAGCCGTCAGGTCTGGTAAAAGGTGGCAAACTGGGTTTGCAAAAATTCCGACCTATTGAGCCCGCATAAACTTTATTAACTGGGTTATGTAGGTTAGGTTAGGTTAGGTTAAAAAAAAACATTTTTCATCGTTTCTAATGATTTTATATCACTTTTTAAAAGTGTGTTGAATTGTCACTGTGTTGAGTAATCATGGAACCAAAAATACATACATTTGAGGATCGGCGTAGGGATAAGAGAACCTTTTTCAAAATTGTCAACTCAGAGTTCAACTGTTGCGAACTTCTGAGTTTGGTCAATTTAAGAGTTCTTATTTCAATGTCAGCATTCACAAACAAATAATATAGCAAGCTCGCCAATTCCTCACGTAAACAGTTTAGCAAATGAATATTTGATTTTTAAATTACGAACGTTAAAATGAAAGCATTTAACATACATAATACATTGAAGATTGACGATGTTTGATGTTTTAATTATTAGCTGCATTACTATAGTCATGGATTGGCTACAATAATATATTTATATACCTAGCCTGCCACTTGCTACCTATCTAGTTATTATGGGTAGGTACTTATAGGTATAGTATTGAACGCTAGCGTCCAATGGCGTTAATGCACGCACAGACCAGTAAATAATATTTGATATTTGTCATGTGAGTAATGGGTCCTATGGGCGCAGTAAATACGAACTGGTCGGCCGGGTCGTGAAGCGGGCGGCCGGTTGGAGGCCCGGGGCGGCCTATTATAATGTAACAATCGGCCGGCCGGTCTGGAAAGCAATCTTATCTCCTGGAGATTGCGTGATCTGGCAACACTGGAATCTACCCTGCCTACCAACCTAATGTAATAATAACGTATTTTAATAAAAATCCACAAATATTATTTTATTGACCAGGCAACAGTAAAGGTAGGTTAACCAACCTTCTTAAAAAAATGTTTTTTTAAGAAAGACTAACGTTTCCGAGTTCCCAATAACCTATCAATATTTGAAAATCTCCTTCTACCACCACAGTAAGCGGAAAATGTTTTTTGCTTTGTGATGGAGGATTTAGCTAGCCTAGGAATTAAACTCACGACGCCTGAGTGGGAACCAAACGTGATGCTAACTCAGCCACTGACCGGTGTATATAGTTAAATACCTACATACAATTATAACTTTGCATGAAATATATTGATAATATGACAAAATCAATGATAAATATCTTCGTCAGTGTAAATTAATTTGTTTAGAAAGTAGTTCTTAAAATTTGTTTCACCTATAAGTAAGTATCTAATTTAATGGAAGGACGTAAAAAGAGAAAAGTTTTTGTTGCCAATGAAAGCGCCAAACATAAAAGTGGGAGAATAGGTTAATAATCTGATTTACTCGTAATAAGGTATTATGTATGAAAAATTTATCCTTCCCAAGTATTTTGAAATAGGCCGATCAATACTCACGTTTTACCATCGAAAATAAACAACATTTATTGCGAAAGTTTTGGCCGTAATCAAAATAGGGAAAATGGCGTTATGAAAAAGTTTTTGCGGTTTATCAATATCGATACAAACTGGTGAACATTTATAACCATGTTTGGCTTTAGTATCTGTTTATAACGATAGATATTTTTCAAACTTGGTAGCGTAAAAGATAATAAATAGACAAAAGGCAAAGAAATGCACGCAAACATATTTATTTTCCACAGAAAAATACGCGAACAAAATTATTTTTTCTTTCGGTTTTTATGAGAACTTTGATTAATTTCGATGTATGAAGCTTAATAATGGATTGTATAAGCCAATTCAACTCTTTCATCCCCCATTTCGTTCAATTAAAAGCGAAACATCGCCACGTGCGAATGATTTAAGCCGAAGCTTAATTAAAGAAGAGCTTTTTGCCAGTATTTTACTTCTAAAACGCAGTTCGAATTCGTACAAATTCGCGAGGGGTTTTTAAAAGCGTTTCCAATCGGTAACTACCAAACAACTAAATTTTAATGTTCTCAAAAAAATGTATTGTAAAAATTCTCAAAATTAACATTAGTGAAAAAAGGTTTCAGCGATAGATTCATTTTTAGGATAACAGGATAAAACAGAACGTAAATAAAATAATGCGTTAAGTTTGCTTGCGTGTTATTTGTTTGTTAGTTTTCTTCGATGTTCTGTTTCATCAATGTTTTGTATTATGTCATGAAATCCATTTTTACGAAGAGAATGAGTTTTTTCCAATTTATTAAAGAAAATTTTTCCGTCCAGTTAATTTAACTCCCTTGCGAACTCTTCGTAATCGAATTTAGTTAGTTCCGCCTTTATTCAATCCTCTCTACATAAAGGAGGTAGATAGATAGTTGATATATTAACTTGGCGAAATTTACAAGAGCCTGGTCTAAGTTATGTTTATTGAAAAGCCATGTTCGTAATTCGGGCATTCCCAGAGTCGCTTCTGGTATAAAAATTCTGTGGAAAATGGTAGAAAATTAGTTGACTCGCAAAAAAACTAGGACATAAAATAACCGTTTCCTACCCGGACATTCTGCTATGAGATAAATCCTTAGGTTCAATTACAATTGCGTAGCTACGTTCAACTGATGCAGTAAAACATTCTGTTTCATATGTGTCTTTCTTTTTTTAAGCTATAAATTATATTATTTAGTTACTACTCGGCTTTCGCCGAAGCTTTGGCAATGTCTTTTTGAAACCATTTTTTTGTAATTGAAAAATTAAAAAAAACTATCAGTCAAATAAAAATTAGTTTAAGCTCACGATGTTACGTTATGTTATGCTCAACGTTACCAAAAATCAATTCAAATCATCTAACCTTGAGCGATGGGAATAAAAGAGTATGTGCCATAAAACTAAGTGATTAATTAAGATATTATTGCTGGCGTAATTGTTTAGTATTTTGTCATAAATATAAATATTATATTGTTGTAGAAAAGTTGTCATAAAAAGCCTTTTTCTTAGGTAGCTTAAATAATTCACCCAGTCGATGAATGGAGTTGGTACCTAAAAAATAATATTTACAAAAATAGAGCTTTAAAAATAAGGCCTTACTTAGAAATTTAATACATGGAGAAAAATTAGTATTGCTAATTTATTAAGCATGCGTCTTTAAACCCAATAATTTGCATTACACACGTTAAATGCTAGTTGGTCGGTAGGTAGGAGTAGGTGTGTAAAGCTCTCATTATAATAAATGTGTCTTTGTAACATTCTGATTTACGAGACAAACCAGTAGCGACATCTTGCGCCCTTTGGCATCGGGGGTTGGTTTCATTTATCCTCCCCGCTGGCACGATCCGCCATTTTGAGAGAGTGCGAGACAGTTAATTTAGTGGGCAATGTTCGGATGGGGTGGTATTTGTGTTGGGGTGGGAGGGCTGTTTTAGGTGTCGCTAATTGCACGGGTAAACTAAAGAGGGTGACAATTAGAAATATAGTGTAAGCTTTACATTGTAATGTACAGCGTACATATCTCGCGATGATAAATTACTGAAATTAAAATATTCATCTGAATGATCTACATTTTTTTCGCCCTCAATTTTGTATGACAAAAAAATCAAAACTATTTATTTTGATCTGAGAGATTACTTTAATTCAATACATTTTTTCATGATAAGCATTGCATTATTTCTAGCAAAGTCTTTTACTTCTGTAAGAACATGACATCTCTACTCCATTTTTAATAATATTTATTTTTCTAATAGTATGGATGATCTGCATTCTCTCGTGTCTAGGATGAACAAAGTATGCATGAAGAATGAGTTAGTGATGAATGTAAGTAAGTCTAAAGTAATGGTGTTTGAAAGAGAGAGTACGAAAACAGTGTGCAATATAGCTGTGAATGAGGAATACTTGGAGCAGGTGGATGAGTTTGTGTATTTAGGAAGCATGTTTACGAGAGATGGGAAGGCTGACAGAGATATTGAAAGAAGAGTAAATTAGCGTTATGAGTTGAGTAGCGCCCTTTGTGGCAGCTGGACGCGTCATGCCGTCTCCAACCGCTTTGTGTTTTTTTAGTATTTTCAAGGGAAACGAGGCAACATCCCTTTGAAGTTATTTTAAAAATCAGTGAATCAACATTTGAAATTAACTTACCAATTAGTAATCAGAACTTTATAGTAATGTGACTAGAGTGCAGTGTTTCAAAAATGAATAATCGAAAATTGTGCTAAAAATATTCTAAATTCGCTGAAGTTTAACTTGGGACGAGAATCGGTAACTGTAGGTACGCCAGATGTTTTCAATGTTATTCTTGGAAACTCTGAAAGCCCTAACAAGTGCCCAAGGTGATTTTTTATCCCTTCCGCCGCCTTTTATTTCGGAACAATGCACCACTAACACAATCACCAGAAACAAGTGTACAAGGATATGGACTTTCCGAACGTCACAGCAGTGCTGCCAAGGTTTGTTATCTATGTGAGGATACTGTGACAGCGCTTAATTAGCAGCAGACACATACCTGGACGGATGACGAACCTCGTGCTGGCACTGTTGGTGGCGCGGTGCACTCTTTCGCTGCAGTAGCTGGTCCAGTTTCCTCAACACCTGGGATTCTTGCTGCAGAGTCTCCATCCTCTACCTTCGTCGAATGTCACAGCGGTGCTGCCAAGGTCTGGAATCCATGAGAGGACATTGTGTCAGCGCTCTATTAGCAGCAGACACATACCTGGAAGGATGACGAACCTCGTGCTGGCACTGTTGGTGGACGCGGTGAACTCTCTCGCTGCAGCAGCTGGTCCAGTTTCCTCACCACCTAGGATTCTTGTAGCAGATTCTCCATCTCCGTGTCACCTGTTTCTGTACTTCATTTTATTTAACTTAATTTCAATTTGTAATATTTATATTTATTTTTTTTTGTAATATCTGCATTAACTGTACAGCGCCCCTGAGGTGATATTTCGCAAAAGCGGCGCTATAAAAATCGTCCAATAAATAAATAAATAAATAAATGCAGGTAAATCCATTAATGGGGGACTGAACGCAGTTGGCGCTAACAAAAAATTGTCCAAAGAAGCGAAGTTAGCGGTCCACAATGGAGTGCTGGTACCTACCCTGATGTATGGAAGTGAGGCATGGAACTGGCAAAGAAAGGATGAAAGTAGATTGAATGCTGTTGAAATGAGATCCCTGAGGCGTATGTGTGGTAAAATCATGTATGATCGTGTGAGGAATGTGGAGATCCGCAAAGAGTGCAAGGCTGATGTAAGCGTAATGAGTAAGATCAAGAAAGGGACGCTTAGAAGTTTTGGGCATGTAGAGCGAATGAGCGAAGAAAGGAGTGTAAGGAGAATATACGATGCAAATGTGAATAGTAGCAGAATTCGGGGACGCCCGAGGAAGACATGGCACGACCAAGTAGGTAAATCAAATACTTGAGTCGGGCCATGTCAAGAGTCAGAAAAATAGAAGAGTATGTATGAGACGATGTATGAATGTGAATGAGGCAAGGAGTGTTAGTTAGTTAGTTTATTTGTCTTATTTAATTCTCAGCGAATATTGAAGGAGTCATTTTAAGTCTTGCCTGATCACTTATGAATATTGTTTGAAATTATTTTGTCTTTTACAGAAAAAATGATATTTAAAGCTCAATAGCTTATGATATCGAGACACCAGATAAAAACAGTAGAGTTGGCTTAGAATTCCCAAACAAAATAAACACCGTGTTAATATAAAACAGAACAACTTTTTGCTGCTTTGCACATTTTGATATCTGCTTTATAGTTGATACTTGTGGGTACCATTTTTATTCCTCTGAAAAGACCCTTCGTTTCTGCTTTTAAATATTAAAATTGGGTTATTCATTCAATTTTACGAAGAAAGGATGAAATAAATTAATTCATTCCGAAGGCGAGAAACACATAACACATTATTTTACGAGATGGTATTTGTTTTCCAAACAACACTTCCGTCATTCTATTGTACCGTTTTTCGCGAGCGGGGTAATTTATTTCCATTTTTCTCCAAACACAAAGAGTTGTTTGTCAAAGCCCAGAAATTTATGCCGTCCGAAAATTGCCGGAAAAAATCGACAGAACCTCGTAAATTCGGCTGCACTTTTATTATGTGCAAACTGCAAAAAAGGTTTATGTAGGTATGTCATTGGGATAGGATGCAGTTATTAATGTGTTATTTTCCGCAGTAATTTAAGTGCGAAAATTCATTGAAATAATCCCAAATGTGTTTATTGCCAAATTATTTATGAGCTTGTGGTTGGATAAAATGATTTTTTTATTGAAAATTTTCACAAGTGCTTCACAACTATTGTTGTTGAAACCCGTATCTACTTCGTGTTAGTAATTAATACATATAGAAGATGTTTTTAAACAATCGACTTCCATAAAATACCTGAACTTTGAGAAAATACTGTGATTTTGTTATCAATGCTTCCTTCTATTTATAATAAAACGGAACTGGTTGCATTGTTTATCAATATGTTTTAAAAATCAGAAGGACAATGTTTTTACCACTTTTCTTATATTTTCAAGCAAATTGCGACGTTCTTCTACTCGAGTTAAAATTTAGATGTATGTTATGTTTAGATTTAGCATTAATTTTTATTATTTTTATGCCAGTATTGTTCTTCTTGTCATGTGGAAGAGTCTTTTTTTAAAGGGGCCTTTTGCAAATATCTGAATTCAGTAGACATACTGTACTTAATACAAGATTTAGATTGACTTCTAATAATAATAATAATTGTATATCGCCGTTTTTATAAAAAAAATCGCATCAAAAGCGCTGTGGTAAAATATTTTCTTTACTTTCACGTACCTACTGCCAGATTGGTGAAGATTTTAATCCGATTGTCCGGAATGCTTAATTCCTTTTCAGGTGCCGCTGGTCCCCGCAGTACGCTGCCGGCCACATCCCACATCCCACATCCCATATCCCATATATCCCGCATTATCGCATTAGCCTCGCCTATATCACGAATCCGGAAGTAAAGCGGAAATTGTCCAAATTGGATTGAAATCAATCTCGGGAAATAGAGGGGTGTAACTAACCCCCGGCTGAGGTCAAATGAACCGAAAAACAAGCTCCGGTTAAACTTTAAAAAAGGAATATCTATACGTACCAATCGGCAAAGCGGTTGGATTAATCTACATTGAATTTGATTATAAAGGAGGTAAAAAGTCCACAAGTGTCAATTGCATCCAAATGACTTTCATCAAATGATGAAGAAGTCGTGAATACACTAAGAAGATATGGCACAACTAAGTGCATCGGTCATCGAATATATAATTAAGTCGAGTCACTGTAACGATGTACAAAATACAACATATAAACAGTGCGTGAAAATGAATTAAATAATTATTAACTCTCCCCACGCATATGGAGAAACGGCGTTGAAATGAAAAAAGTTACGCAAGCATAGTGTTGGTTATTCCAACAATCCATACTACACCAATCCTGAAAAATTCAAAACTAGACGCCGATAACTTAGGTAATTATCGGCCTGTTTCAAACTTACCATTTATTTCAAAAATCCTGGAGAAAATTGCTGCCGCACAAATAACCAGTCACTTGAATTCAAATAAATTATTCGCAAAACGTCAATCTGCGTACAGAAAGTTCCACTCAACTGAAACCGGACTACTTCGTATGCTATCAGACATAACTCTGGCCGTAGAGTCAGGTAAATTATCACTTATCTCACTCCTAGACATGAGTGCAGCGTTTGACACGATTGATCATGAATTCCTCATTAGGAGATTAGAGGAAACATTTGGTTTGAATTCCGACATAAAAAATTGGCTGGTATCCTATTTATCCAATCGCTTACAAGCCGTGAGGGTTGGAAATAAATTGTCCAACTTCGCAACACTATCTTCAGGGGTACCCCAGGGATCCGTTTTGGGTCCACTTCTCTTCATCCTTTTTACAAATGATGTCGCCAAAATAATCGAGTCATTTGATCTCTTGTCTCACTGCTACGCTGACGATCAGCAAGTTTATTTTTACTGCGCTCCAAATGATATCAATAGTCTCAAAATCCGTATAACTGAATGTCTAGAAGCAATAACTCGTTGGATGTCTTCAAACAAGCTGAAGCTCAATCCATCTAAGACTGAGTTTCTCTGGGTAGCCACAAACAAACGTCAACATTTCATAGACAATTCACCTATTACTATTTCCGGCAGCGATATAATCCCAAAAACAACAGTCAAACTTCTCGGTGTCAATTTAGATTCAGACTTTTCGTTTAAAAGTCAAATAAATAGGACTGTGAGCACCGGTTTTTTTCACCTAAGACAACTCAAGTCTGTCCGAAGAAACCTTCCTTCAGAAGCAACAAAACTACTTATCAACTCTTACGTAGTCTCACGTCTCGATTACTGCAACGGCATTTATGCCAGCCTTCCAAAATATCAAATTGACAAACTTCAATCAGTGTTTAATGCAGCAGCACGGCTCATAACCGGGGTTTCAAAATATTCGCACATTTCAGAACACCTTCGTAACCTTCACTGGCTCAAGTGCCCTGAAAGAATCCAGTACAAACTGTGCTGGATGGTGTTTAAATCCATCAATGAAATGGCCCCACCCTACAACTCTGAACTATGCTTCCCGGAAAACACTGGTCTGAGGCAGTCAACGCTTAGATCAGCAACATCAGCAGCTGTAGGCAGACTGATGGAACCTATGCGCAAGCCAAATACTAAGTTTGGAGAGTATCTGGGCCGAAGGCTTGGAATAAACTCCCTCCGGAACTAAGATCCATAACAAGTCCAACAGAATTCAGGTCTAAATTAAAAACTTACCTTTTTAAGCTGTCGTACCCTTAAATTAAATATACCAATCCTAAGAGAAAGTCCAGTTATATTCAATTTTTCAATTAAGTCCTAAATCCTGTATCTAAATTTCGCCAATAAACAATTAGATAATGTTAATTAAGTGTTAATCTCAAGTGACCTATCAGGTAAGTATTGAACTGTATATTTTCTCCATAAATAGTTAAGTAATAACATAGACCACTGTACAAATGTATTATAAGTTTGTACAGCGCCCTTGAGGTGTTTTTGCACAAAAACGGCGCTATACAAGTCATCCAAGTATTATTATTATTACAAGAAGATGTGAGGTTTGTTGCATTTTTTGTGTCTAATAAGACAACCAAGAATATCTTCAAATTCAGCGTTCACACAAAAAGCAAGTACCTTAAAGTCTACTATGAAAATCAGCTCTCATGGTGAGGGTAACATTTTAACTCAATGCTCTTATTTTGCTTGTTCATTTTGTGGTGAATTCTCGCTGTAGATAGTTAGGAAGAAAGCGGATCCTTTTAGCCTAACCTCTAACCTCGATTGGCAATAAGATTATTTTCTACCCTGTGCTTCCCGGTACTTTTGCGTACGTGAGGCAGTTGCTTGTATCTCTCCCTCGTTCACTAAAATACCACGGATAGGGTGCAAATATTCACTTAACCAAAGTTTTTATTTAACTTCTACAATCTTGGATATTTCCGCTCATTGGAGGGAATTCAGATATGTGATTTTTTATGAATTGGACATTGCAATATTGACCGTGAATATAATAAATTTACTATGCATCTATTAATATACGCACATTTAACAATGACAACTGAAAAAAAATCTCGTCGAATTTGCAATACATTTATTTTATTGAGATGTAAAAAAATTACTACCAAGCATCGTCCGAGATTCAATTTTTTTAAACTATTTAGTCTTCTGTTTAATTTTTGACAGTAAAAATAATATTTCCAAGCTTGTACGTATAATGCAGATTTCTTTGAGCACTGCAATACTGAACAGTACCTAACTAACAGCTTTTAAACTGACCGTCTGATTTTCTGCTTTATAGTTAAGGTTACATCGGTTGAATAATGTACATATATATTATGTAGGTAATGGCTTGAAAATATATTAGTAAAAAAGCTCTCCGACTAAATCCATTAAAAATAAGCATGTTACTTTTATGACTTGAATACAAAACAATATTCTTAAGTGATCTCTAAAAAGCTTTTTTCCTTTCTACCACAGAACGCTTGCAAAAAAAAAACTATGCAAAACCAAAAAATACAAGGGTGAAAAAAGAGGTTTTTCAATATTAATTTAGTGAAATTCACTCCGGGGAACAGGTTTTCATAGAGGTCTATCTGATTACATATTCAGAAAATCCCGCAGCCCTGTTGGTAACGCACTGTAACCATTGCAAGTAGCACTTTGCTCTCACTCAATCTAATAGAATCACTGGGAATGGCTTTCCGATATTTACTTTGCTTCTTTCCCTCCTTCGCCGGACGAAGCAGGGGGAAGCGGAACAAGGCAGCAGCAGCAGCAGCGGCGGTGATTGTATCAAGTCTACTCGCTAAAGTTTGTTTAGAGAACTAAAGAAAAGTCACGAGCTCATTGCGGCGAGGCGGCCAGGAATCGAATCTTATTTCCAATTACTCCTAATAGAAAATTAGTTACCGAGGTAATTACATTTACATTCTCAAGGGATAAGCCAATCTTAATTATATTGCAGAAAATCTGTGTTTTGTTTCTGAAGCCGTAAAGATTCTAGAATACCGCGCTCTGGAGACATGACAACATGGAAACTTGTTCTTTTGGTATTTTTCGATTAAATCTCGTAATATCGTTTTCATGAGCTTTGGTGATATACTATATCCAATCCACCAAATTATTGATTTCACGTTCGCTTGTCAAATAACAAAAATCCTTTAAAAATTATGTTGCTCGGGTAAAACAAGTGAATAAGTTGACACATTATAAAAGAAAACTGCAAAAACAATGTCATAATTTTTATTATGGAAGACAAATAATATAAAAGGAGTTGTTTTCTTTCATGATTTTAACCTGGCAATATTTCCTGCAATAAATATTTCTTCAAGCCAATTCAATAATCATCCAAAAAACTATCTCCCGATGACACGGCTTAAGGCAGGGGCGGGCCTTCGAATAAATTTATTGATATCCAAATGACATAAGAACATGAAGCAATCAGACAAATTGGTTTCTTCCCCACAACAATTCGGAAATCTATTTATCTAAAGGAAGCTATTGGTCCACTATGTCTGTATGTATAATATACATTGGCAAATTACCCAAATAACCTAGCTGAATACGTTATGTAGAATATACAAACATTTGTACATATATTTTCGTAGAAAACGTCGACGGGATTGTTTGATAAACCAAAAATTACAACAATGATTTTTTTCCTACTATGTTATTTTACTGTAGTCAACTTATCTTTTTAATAACTCTTTAACGAAAGTACACTGAAGTTTATATTTTGAAAATCAAAATTGCTTCTTTTCCTAAAAATATTCAAACTGTATCATTTTGATCACTAGCCTGATTCCATCCGTAATTGATTGAATTCATAATGTACATTTAGCTTCATAAAATAACGCAAATTATATTGAAAAATAATATGAAATAATAAATTAAAGCAATAAGTTTTGCAATTTTTTTTTCAAAATTGAAAAATGGCCAAAGTAAGGCAAAAATATGGTCATCCCAATTTGGTTCCAATGAAGATTGTAAATTTGACCAGAAATTCTGTATTACTAAAATAAATTAAGCTTCGCAAAAAATTCAGTTAGCAGCGACTTTCAGGACTTAACATAACTAGACTGTGAATGGATTAAAATCTCACTGTACTTTTCTCTAAACAAATGATTAAATAACACTTTTACAACATTGAAAAATAAGAATATGTATTTCGCCATGGAAATACACTTATAAAAATGCTTCCAAAGATATAACTACCTAAGCAAACTAATTTACAGCTTCAGAATCTTCCTAAAGAAAACAGTCGCGGGACAGACTCAAAGGGGGGAAATTATTTATAGCGCGCTATTCCTGCACGAGACAACAATATAACATTTATCAGTGGCTTTAAAACTATACGATAATAATATAGTTTGTTCATTACACGAACAATTTGAAAGGAAAATTAATCATTTAAACAATTGAGAAGTAAGATCCATATTTACGAATAAAATTCTATTTCTTTTCGGGACCACAATACCTTTAAGAATATCAAAACATTTTGTAAGTAACTATCTATTATTTGTTAATTTTACCACTTTACAGCCATAAGTAAATGAAAATCGAAGTTCGGAACCCCCGAGGACGATAAAGACAATAAACACGAACAAACATTTGATTTGGATCAAGTCAAGAATTGTTTGATATAACGAATGAGCATGGAAGGTGCCACAGAAACAGTTTTAGTGTTATCCGTACAGTAATGACTTCCCAAGTGTAGAAATATATTTATATGCTCATGTATTAGTATTGCGTCTGAAGACTTTCGACTTCACTTCGACTGAACGTCTAGTCGAAATTTTTGGTTTGAACCAAGTCAGTTTGATATCGCCATCTTGTTGGGGACTTAATTCAATCCAATAATTATTGAAACATTTTTTTTTACTTGATTCTAACATCCTTGCTAATATTTCAATATTTAGCTACCAATATGAATGACTTGGTTGATTTTTATTCCAGGATTCTGAATACGAATCGAACTCAATTTTGCCCTCCAGGTGACTTGGTCCAAATTGATATCAACGACATCATTTCTAATCGTTTTATCTTCATCTCATAATTTCTAAAAAGATTTGCCATCTTTTTTTTTAAATACCTAGGTATATCCATTTTTGGCATAAATTACGACATGGTTGCATTCTGTTGTGTATAATAAAGCATTAGTATTCTTCTTAATTGAGTTCCGGCTAACTTAAAGTTTTATTTCCTTTGAAAGTTTCACCGTCGCCTCTGCAGAAAGCTTGCAACTTGCAAGCTTCCCTATAGAAATCCTGGAGTACCGGGTTCCCCAGAAGAATGTCGCCCTAAGCCTTAAAATGGCGTCAAGTTAATTGGAGTGACAGAGAGAATAATCGCAGCGAACCTTTAGGCGGAAGGGGACAGACATAGGTACCTATAAACTTAGAACCATGTTGCGTCATGAATATAAATTGTGATAAATTTCGCGCCAAAGACTAGAAATACGGAAAGGAGAAAGGGAAGAGGAGGGGCAGACATTAGACACAAGCCCCTCGAGTTACAGAAATAACGGAAGGAGAGCAACACGTTAGGTAGGTACTAATTAACGGGACGTTTTTGAGAAAGATGTCTCTGGGAGCTTTTGCAACTTGAGGACTATCTTTGAATCCCAGTGGAGACGTTACTTCAAACAATAAAAATTTGCTAACCCTCTTTTAAAACATTTTTGGGATAAATGCAGCCATAAACTTAACATAAACTTAAAAAATAACGACAAGTCTGAGAATGAATTTGCGAAATTCTCAATACAAATATCTAATTAAACTACTTACGAAGTACAGTAGGTAATTAAGTAATAGAAAATCTACTAAGTAATAAAATAGTATTATTATTCCTACATCACGAAGAAAAATAAAAATTGCTAATACATTAATAATCTCTTCAAATTATTCAGGCCCTTAACGAATGAATTGATAGGTTTCTTGATAAACTTGTTCATAAAAATCCTTTTATTTTTGCATTTTCTCATTATATAATATATTATAAAGGCAAATTAAGGTGCATGAAAACGTGTTCCGATATATTATGAATTTACTAAAAGTTTATCAGGAAACGGCCTGCAATCCAGTTTTTAACCGGATTACCAATAATTTGAAGAGATTTTAAATAAATTAGTAATACTCATTTTTCTGCTTAGAACACAGGTAATATTAGGAAAAAATAATATAAAAAAATAATTAATTTATAGAATGCATGAATATATTTATTAAAAAAATCAGATATGAATGCAGAATTCTAAGAAAATTTAAGCAGGTACTCACCTACTTTACCTACAAATTAATTAGTAATTTTTCACAAAATGAATTTATTTTATTTTTAAAATAATGTTAAATCATTAAATATTTAGATTTAGACTTGTAGGTTCTAAATCATCAATTCCTCAGGTTCTAAGTTCTAACAAACTGTGAAAGCGATAATTTTTCAATATTATAACGAAATATAATTGGCGTAATGTATTCATGTCACTGTTCGTACAATTGTTGGAGTAAAATCCATGCGTACATTAATTTATAATACCTCACAGCATCGCTGTGTAGTAACTCACGGTTAGCGGTCGGAAACTTAATTTAAACTACGGTATTTTGTCTTACATTAAATATTTGCGAGTCGGCAGTTGTAAACATAACACAGGGCCCAATATAAATTAAGCATTGAGACGAGTATAATTGTAACTAACTCTTCTTGTTGTTGTTGTACAATACAATAATAATTGTGTACAAGAATAAACAAAACAATAATAATGTAGCAAAATATTATGTTCCCGTTTTGAAAAATTTATTTTTGGTATTATAGTATTATCTCAATAAGGTGTTTGTTTTTAAGTAATTCTTGTCGAGGGATGTTGTACACCCAAAACTGGTAAAAATACCTAATATAAACAAGTGGAGAATATATGACGCAAATGTGAATGGTAGCAGATGTCGGGGACGTCCGAAGAAGACATGGCACGATCAAGTAAATCAGATTCTAGAGTCAGGCCATGTCAAGAGTTTGAATAATAGAAGAGTATTTATGAGACGATGTATGAATGTGAATGAGGCAGGGAGTGTATGCCAAGACCATGTTGTTAGCGGTCCGTCTCCTCTTCCTACCTCTGCGGGGAAACGGCGTGATGGTTAGTTAATTAATTCATTATTGCATGACTATTATGGAAGGCGAAAAAAAAATAGTTATATAAACAAGTGGTTATTAGCGAGTTATTATGAAAATATTTACCCGATTAAGACTCATTACATCGATCCCATTAATACAGAAATATTAATCGTAAGAGATTCTTCTAAATTTGTATTTTTACTGACTTCATTTTCCACATGTTGCACGAGGTAACATCACTGGTATTTAGTACCCATTTGATTTTAAAAAAGTAATAAATGAGTAGAATTATTTAATTTTCGTCGGGGATTCTTTTAGAAGACATGGCACGATAATTCTACTTTAGGTTCAATGTAATGATGTAGGGAATCAACAAAATTACTAATTTTGGTTGTCTATGCATCCTGCGTTATTTTTAAATTAAGTAGAAGCTTTAAATATATGTGTCACTTTAAAAATTGTGCCAGATTGTCTGAAAAATTCAGATAAGCGATAAATATAATATTTTAACAGTAAAATATTTTAATCACAATTTTAAAAATTGCCCAAGATAATCAATTCAGACAATCGGCGATTTTTGACGCTCAGGTAGTAGACAGTAGGTAGGTACCTAAAGTAGTGCAAATCAATAGAAATATGATTTTAACTTAACATCTGATGAAACAAGCAGTTGATTTAAAAACGAGTTAATTTCGACCGTAGTTAAGAAAGCATAAAAAAGCTTAATTGGCTTTCCCTATTTTGAGATTATCCCTGAAACGTTATTTTAATAACATTTCGCAATGCTAGCAACAGTACTGGATAGGTAATAAAACTGTCGGTTAGCAAACGAATGCTATAACTTACGGAGAGCCTTGCGCCAGATGGGGCACAAAGCGTTTCCGTTTTTTACCCTCACCCATTTCAAAAAGCTTCGGCTGTGGTGAAAGCTATGGACGAGAACTTTATACTAAGAAAAAAGTCAAATGGCTTTTTTAAAGTGAGATAATACATATTAGAATAGGCAAGGAAAACTGTGCTGCTGATGGCTGTAAAATGCCTTTTTTGAACGCATTGTTGCTGACGCAGTAAAATGATAAACAATTAACTTTTACATCAATGTGTTGTAGGTCATTCTATGAATTCATAGGATTTATGTCAAAATATTGAATTATTTTGATTTATGTTGTTTTTTAATATATTTTTTTCAATTTATCCTTCATCATAAATTTAAATATTTAATCACTGAAGACAATATTAATTTTGACCACTTTCAAACGAAAAATATGAAGACAGAAAAGTATTCGGTCGCATCTGGGAATTGAACCCAGGACCCCTGTCTTGCCGGGGTATTGCTCTAAGTGCTAAGTTAATTTGATCATATCAACTTCGGTCATTTCAACTGTATCATCATACTTCGATTAAGAACTACCTCCTAAAATTGTTATAATTTTCTTTAACATTTTGTATTGGGTTCTAGTTTTATTAAATGTTATCTGTTTCACATTTATCGTTTAAGATTTCTTAATATTGTCTCCGATAATTAAATATTACTATTTGAGATTTTACTCAATAAGTTATAACATTAATTTTTTTTTATTGTTTTGAAAATTCGACACAGAAATATTCCTGTGAATTTTTTTAAACCTAACTAACTAACTAACTAACCATCACGCCGTTTCCCCGCAGGGGTAGGCAGAGAGGACGGACCGCCAAACAACTCGGTCTTGGCACACACTCCTTGCCTCATTCACATTCATACATCGTCTCATACATACTCTTCTATTATTCTGACTCTTGACATGGCCCGACTCGAGTATCTGATTCACTTGATCGTGCCATGTCTTCCTCGGGCGTCCCCGACTTCTGCTACCATTCGCAATTGCATCATATATCCTCCTTACACTCCTATCTTCGCTCATTCGCTCTACATGCCCAAACCATCTAAGCGTCCCTTTCTTCATCTTACTCATTACGCTTACATCAGCCTTGCACTCTTTGCGGATCTCCACATTCCTCACACGATCATACATGGTTTTACCACACATACGCCTCAGGGATCTCATTTCAACAGCATTCAATCTACTTTCATCCTTTCTTTGCCAGTTCCATGCCTCACTTCCATACATCAAGGTAGGTACCAGCACTCCGTTGTGGACTGCTAACTTCGCTTCTTTGGACAATTTTTTGTTAGCGCCAACGGCGTTCAGTCCTCCATTAACGGAATTACCTGCATTTACCCTTCTTTCATTTCCTTCCTTCTTATTTCCTTCGATTTATTAAACAAAAAACCTATTCCAAGTAATTATCATCATAATAAAAACTATTAAAAGCCGTAAAGTTTTTTTGAGTTAGTGCTGTAGTCTCAAAGAAATAACATCTAATACAAACATATTTATAGAGATTTGTACCAATGGTTCATGAAGACTTCTTCAAATAAAAAACATCAGAATGACATTTTTAGCCACATTTGCTTTGACAATGTCCTGACCTCTCACATTACTCAAAATGTCGTGAGAGTGATTTAGATGTTCGTTTGTTCTTTGAATATTATATTAAAAATTTTAAAAGCACTCCGCATGTTTTCTGTGTATCTACGTGGTGACGCATTATTTTAACAATTTCATTTTGACTGCGAAAAAAAAACATTTTAAATAACAACCAATTATAACATGAATGTTTTCTTAAAACGCGTAAACACTAAAAAAGTTTTACTTTTTAACTTGAGATCATAGTTTTTATTATGCAATTACTCTGCCTTTACAAATTAGCATTAAATTTAAATCTGACACATTTAATTTTTATTATTTTGCTTTACTAAAAAAATCTTAGTGATGTCATCCCTGGCCAAAAAACATTCTTAACAACCATTTAACTGTAAATAATACAAGCAGTATATATTTGTAAACATTGTTTTTAAAACGATTTAGACACTTTTTAGCTTGCGAAAACAAAACAAAAAATAGAAAGTTGTTTCCAAAAAAAGAAAGTTCAAACGTAGTCGGCATAAAATATGAAAAAAAAATTCTAACAAAGATTAACGCAAAAAACAGTAATATTTTTGCTTGCAAATTGCACTTCACGCCAATTAGTAAAAAAGCCCTTTTCAGGTAGTTAAATTTGGTACAATGAAAAGTTATGACACCGTCAGATTTATGGCAGGGAACTTTCTACTTAAATTTACTGCTAATAGCGTTTGCAACAATGTAGCAAGGTACCTACGGCAATGCTTTACATTTTTTAAAGTTTTTAGAAATCGCGGTCATTACTATGTTGTAATTTCGTCTACTGTACCACGGATTTTAATGCGGGCAAAAAATATAAAACTCCTAACAATTTGTCGAGCTTTCTCTGCTACAGTTTTTGCCGGCTATTTCTCGCAATACCAAATGTATCTTTTAAGGAATCGGACGGTTTTAGTGTAGATGTTAGATGACAATTATTTTTTCTGTTATTCATTGCTAATCAGTCAAACAGTGTTTTGTGGTGAAACGGCTACTGAACAAATTTATGTTCATTGTTCATGTGGAAATTGTGGCGTATCATTTTTTTATGATACAAGGTTTGAACAAAATCGAAAAATTGACATAGTGAAATATTCTTATGAAACTGTTTGAAGGTGTCCTAAATCTTAGCACGGAGAAAAATGAGTATTGTTAATTAGAATAGCTTAAAATTATTGGTTATCCGGTAAAAAACAAGATTGAAGGGTTTAACGAATGAAATAACAGGTTTCCAACTTTAAGTAAATTACTAATATATTATCACGATGGCAACGTTTTCTGACATCGGAACAAGCATATTCGTATTTGCATGAACACGTGTTCCGACATCGTGATAATTTATTCGTAATTTACAAAAAAAATCAACAGGAAACTTGTTAATTCATTCTCAACATCTGCAATCCCGTTGTTCATCTGATTTACAATTATTTGAAGAGCATCTTAATAAATTAAAAAGCGATACTCATTTTTCTCCATGCGTATAATATTTTAATATTGAATTTTTAACAACAATTATTACAGTAAGTTCATGTGTTATTATTATTATTAGTAAGTTCATGTGTTAGATGATTTATACTTGGGCTCTGATATCCAGTTTTAAAGTGTCTATTAATAACTTCCGGACACGATCAATATTGAACACCCTGTTACTGTTACACGCCTTCCTTCCCCAAACGCTTCCAAAAGTAAAGGCACTGAACTTGATTCGACTGAAAATGATGCACATTATAAAAAGAGAGGAAAACACTTTAAACAATACGTTATTTATTTTAACTTATGCGAAATTTATAATCATTAGTTAAAAACCTGGATATATTTCCCCCCTCACGCATTAGTGCTATGAAGTTGAAACCTTGCTAGATTTTTGCTTGAGTTAGTAAATATGTTCTACATAATAGTATTAATAATATGTGTGTGGGTCATGTATTAATATTTCTGAAAGCTTTCAATTCTATTGATCCGGTTACCTGACAAATTATAACATTGACATTACAGAACATATTACAATGATAGATTAGATTAATAATAATAATTGGATAATTTGTAGAGCGCCGTTTTTGTGAAAAATCACCTCAAGGGCGCTGTACAATTTATTTCCTAGGATTGTTTAGTTTAGTTGGTAAATTATGTTTGTAAGTGTTTTGTTTTGTCAGTATCCTGTTTTGTCGTGGAACCATTGATTCGATATTGTGCATTTTTAGTTTCCAACTAGTAAATAATAACTATTATAAAGCGTTTGATTTAACACGCCACCTCCATAATAGATGAGATGAAGTTCCTTTTAACTAACTGCCTTCCTTCTAAATTTGCTATTCGCGGGAGACTCCGGTTGGGCCGGTTGGGCGGCGGGAGCTTACAGAAGCTGCGTAGGGGCAGATAGGCCTGGGAGGGGTGCCGTAAACCCAGGTTAAATTATTACATGCGATCCCTCTGAAATAATAGGACCAGAAAATTGCCGAATTATGTACCGCGGCGTCTCGAGGAACTCGGAGAAGGGAAGATGAATAATTGAGAATACGACGATATTTTTGTAATTACAACCCCTAATAGTCACCCTGCATAACCTTCAATAATTGGATTTATATAGTCGTTAAACACGAAAGGCGTCGTATAGAATTAAAACATATTCCTTACTTAACGATTCAAATATTTCATAAAGTTTTATGAAACAAACTTATTCATAGATTTCAAGGACTGTGAAAATGTTAAAAAAAACCATTCATTTAAAAATATAAAAATGTATATCACCCATAATTTCTACGTAAACTTGCATTACCAATTTGCAAAAAAAAAATGAAATACTATTGTATGTATTTAATTATCTCCGGGTTGCTAAGAATAGGGTTTTCAGTACATTTATAAAATTTATTAATGTATGCGATTTTCTGAAAACTGAGTTTTATCTACTTCATTCAGTATTTATTTCAAGCTTTAGAACCGGAAATTCTAAAAGCTCGAATATCCATATACAGTTTCAGGACCTTGTGTCTGAACTGTTCTTTCGTTTATTCAGACTACCGTTAGCAAAAATTTTTGCTGATCAAAGAGTTGATTTTAGCGATGTCATGATCATCGTATACTAAATTTAAAACAAGGTGGGCTGTGGTATTAAAACGTTGAGTTGGTAGTAAGAAGTAGCCATGATGATATAACACGGTTTCTTCAAATTTTATGACCGTCTATTTCAAGTAACTTATGCACCTTACTGATATCCAAGTTTCTGAACATGATGAACGCTAACAGGTGTAACCTACCAACAATATGCGTCATACTCGCCAGCGTAATAATTACAGAATTTTGGTTTAGAACACCAACTCAGCCTTTTATTTAACTAGGCACCTTTGATTTAGTGCAGATTCAATTTGCATATCTTAATTGCTTCTTCACCGGCCTAGTGAACATTATAAAGAATATTATATTTGAACAAGAAAACGCGGTAAACGGTAATTACCCTACCCAAAAAAAACGATAAAAAGGTCAGTGAAAAACACATGTTCGCAGGTAATTTTTCCGCTAATAAATGCTCTAGCTTTCAAAGCAAACCAGAAATTAATTGAACATTTTTAATTAAGTACTTTTGTACTAGCGAACTTATGTAAATTATTTATAATAACTTCGACATAGGCTTAGGTCCTAGTGGGGTTGATTTTTATGAGAATAAACGTGATTTATTTATAATGAGATGCAATAAATAAATAAATAAAAAAAAATCATATTTAATTAATCATAAGCAGGACAGCAGGCAGACATTTACTAGGAACCCTGAAATCTTTTGCATCGATATTTATTGAAAAAATACTTTTTTTTAAACCATCGAAGAAGACTTGGATATATTTTTATATCCAATCACTATTTTTAGAAGGAACTAAATATTGATGTTCTCCTGACTTAAAACCACTTTATAATTATTATATCGTTTACGCATACATTAACTATATAATGTTTACCAATATTTAATTTTTGTCCTCTTTGTTTTATGTACTCAGCACATTCTTACAAATGTTATGTCGTTGCATAAATAATATTGTGATTGATTTTTTTTTGTTTTAATAAATATTTACACAATGTTACAGTACATTTTCTTATGAGTATCACACTAGGACGTGTTGTGAAATTAGAATCATCATGACTATACCATGTTCAAAGTGTATTTCATTACTGTTATAATTATTTTGTGATGTATTCTGATGGCGAGCCCATAAATTAATAAATAAAAAAAGTCATAGGTATTTACCGGATTTTCTTATTTACTGAAACTTTTCTTTTCAATGTCAGGTCCCACTCAATTCTACAAGCCGTACCATAAATTCAATCCAGCCTGAAATCGAATGAAAACTAAACACGTAGAACGTAAAACGGAATAATAAGTCATTGATAAGACCGGAAGACATGAAGCAATCAATATTGTCTAGTTGCTTTTAACAGAACCGTAGATACGTCTGCAATTGGATCTGACGTACGCAGGTAGATATTGTCGGCAACTTGAAAGCCAATCCTTTTCTCGTCAGTTGGTGCATTGTTATACAATGTTTAGTTCTGTGACGTGCGTGGGATCTGTTTTAACAATTGTTAAAAAAATGTAATAGTATTCTTTAACGGATTGTTAGAGATAGCTAAAAAGAGTTTGCAACTTTTAACATCAAATGGAATCTAACATCCAATGATCATAAATATTTTTTTAAAACGGTTCTTACTACCTGAAGAAAAATGTTTGCAGTTGATTTTAACACTTTCCATGCAGGGTATTATAGCCATGTCACTATTGAATAATTAATCTTTCACGTTGGTGCATTTGATGTAATAAATAAAATAGTCATGCACCGTTTCGAAAAGAAAAAAATCACTTCCTGATACTCTAACCTAACCTTGGCCTGACAATGATTGGTTGCAACACATTTGGAATAATTGATTCGAATTAAACGTTGTAGAAATCGCTGGAATTTTAATGTAAAAAATGCAGATATATCATGTCATGTCGTGTATATAATAATAATAAGTATGAGTGTATTTTGTTTATTTACGATCTATTATTATCTAATATATCATACAATTTTAGTTTGCTTAGATACCTATCTACAACATAATGGAATACCATTTGGAAGGAAGATAGGTTGGTATCAACTGTAAAGCGCCCCTGACGTGATATCTCACAAAAGCGGCGCTATACAAATTGTCCAATAAATAAATAAATAAATACCCACGAAAATCCAATTTTTATCCAATATTTTTAATTATTTTCACTGCTTCTTCTAATATTTTATGTATTATTATAATGTTGCAAAATTCTAGGAACTCACTAAAACCTCAAATTCTCGTAGTTACCTACAACCTACTAGCATTTCTTAAGTTCCTCCTACGTCATACATTATTACCCGCGACATCGTGCATACAAATCTGTACCCTATTGTCTATTGTCTATATATAAGATAACGCATGATAAACGATTACGCGTTCTTCATATCTGATGTAAAACGCTACTACATATTTTCCGCAAAATTTCGTATGCCGTTTGCTTGTAACATGCAAATTTGATGCATGGGCTCCTCGGGCTAGAGATCATAATCCCCTGCGTGTCGTAAATCACCTAGACAGTTTTGTTCCAATTTTTGTTCTAGGTATACTTCGATCCATCATAACTCTCCGTACCGTCATTATTTGATCACCACCCAAGAAGGAATAATTTAGATATCATGGCAATAATAAAAATTCTACAGGGTGCGCAGAGGCATTGAATAATATTGTGTCAAATGTTCACAAAATACTCGGAAGAAACGCGTTGTAGACCACTATCATGTTAAGGAATCAGTTGTGATTTATTGCGTTGGTGTTGTGACAGTTTGACAATGCCAAGAGAATGCTAAACAGTAGATGTTGTTATTCTCAAAAATTTATTGTACTTAAGTTCCTACCTGAAATGATAAAAAAATCTACAAGAGCTTTTTAGGATGATTTCAAAAAGAGTCACCACTGGCTGCAAACAGTGGAACTTAATGTAAACCCAGACAAGAGTGGAAAGAAAACAAAAGTTAGGTGAACCTGATTCTGAATATCTAATAATTTAATAGGTAGTAAATAGGCAAATAAAAAATCACAAAGCCAATTTTAAACTTCAGGGTGGTGGTATTGACTTAAATTTTTTGATTGTTTTTGTCGTAACGGCCGATGTAGTATCTCTGATATTTAGATGCAAAACTGAAATTTTCCCTAATTCCAATACAAATTTTCTATGAATCCTTTAGGTGTTTAAATTTCGCAGTCCTGTCTTCAGTCTACCAAGTGAGGAGGCATTCAAAATCTGAGACAATGTCTTTAATATTCATCGCGTGTGTATCATTACCACCATTATATTATAGAAGAATATTCATACGGGTATTAATTTGAAAGCGAAAACGTATTATACAGTACTCGCGTACCAACCTACCTACCTTTATATTTGCGCAAAGAAAAGACCACCCAGGAGAGCGATAAGCTATGGAACATACACACATAGATAGTACAAAGATTTGCTCTTCAGTAATTAGCAGATCCCTGTTGCAGCTCGTTGGTATAGAAGCTAACCCGCAGACGGTATTATGTATGGAGATACTCGCTATAAATTTAACAGAATGCAAGTGTTTGGATTTCTTGGTTATGTATTCATCTTATATCATGTTGGGATATAAATATGGAGGTGTATGAACGGGAGAAGGGGATTGGACGAAGTATTGTGTTCGGTAGTGTATTAATTTCTGGACGTGCGTTGCCTCACAACGAAGGGCTGAATTTGTCTTAATTAAACGGAGACGTTGTGTGCAGTGAATAACGAAGAGCTTAACGCTCGTATGTTAAGACTCCTAAATCACTAGGCTGGTGATGAATTAATAAATACAATGAAAGAAGTGTGCATCAAGCCGTTAAAATTATTAGAATGTACCATTACTTTATAAACATAATTGTTAAAAATAAATAAAAATATAATTAGAAGATGGAACAAGTTACTTAGAAATCATTTCCGTAGTTCAAAGTCGTAAAAATAATAATAATTACGGCACCCGTAAAATGAATCAAACCTTCTTCAGATTATTTATCAGAGTTCATAAAGAATTTCATCCACCTACTGTAGATGTACTAATAGATTATTATTATTTTTTAATACGTTATCTGATGGCAATAAATAACACTCTATTTTATTTGTACGAGTTCTGTTACGATACATAAATAATGTATCGATTCAAATGCTCCAAGGCATTCTTCTGAACGATACCGAATCTTGACACTGAAATGGGCATATAATAAAATCTCGCGCCCTCTTCAAAAGAAAGTAAAAACTAAGCACATAACAAAAAAACACAAAAGTAATAACACGATTAATTCAGACCTAAGAATGAGTCTGATCATTTTGAGGAATGTTCAGCGCATTTTTTATGAATGTGTTACTTCAGGCTCTGAGGAAAGTTGTGCAAAAGTTTATCGCGTAGCTTTATTTGAATTTTTGTTTTATTTTCCGCAGTTCTTTGTGCCAAAAGTTAAATAAAATAAAAGAAATTAAAACACATCAGATGAGTTATACATAAGACTTGCGCGGTGGCCAAATGCGGTCCGTCGGGAAGATTGGGGGTAGGTACTCACTCCCTGGCTATTACTCTGCAAAGTTGATAGCATTCCAAATACATGTGATATTATTATTACCACTTTAGAATTAAACTTACTCCTATTTAATACCCTGCCGCTTTTGAGTAAAATATTACAACATTTATTAATAATATTAAAAAGAATGGGTGTGCCTTATTATCACTTGAATAAATGTATTTAGGTTTTTTATTTGATAAACTAACTTTTGGAAACAATGCGGTAATTTCAAATCGTAATTTATTTTGTGCCAGCTTGCTCTTCCTCTTTATTTAGTCAACGTTTCGGACAACGTCACATAGTTCGTCACAAGGGCAGATTTGTAAATTGTTTTGGAGTGTGTGTTCATGTATCTAGACGTGATACCGAGGTGCGCGTGTTAATTCTCTTATGGCCGGTATTTCAGTATAAAATTCAGTGTGGTTTTTGTCGTTTAGTTTTGGCACCTGACATTTTAAGCTTAACCACGTCGACTCTATTAATATTAATTGAGTTTTCGTAAATTTCTATTACATCCGTAATTATGGGTGCTCGATCATTTTTCAAGAAGGAGGAAGAGTAATACGGCATAATACCCCAAAAATAAATCACAAATATACTTCAAATCGAATCAGTAATCTACTGGTTATTTTCCTATCTGCGTCTTGTGTGCAGTTGATTTGAGATAATGAATAACGATTACGCATTGAAATGAGACTCGCTTGAGAAGTTGTTCTATTCGTAATCAAAAAATGGTATTTAGATTCAAATTCATAAACTGCATTTATTGCTAGATATCATGAATTCATTTTAACACGTGCAAACCAGTTGTTTTAATGACGATATAAAGCCTAATTACTCTTATAAAACTAAATCATTCACAAAAACCAAACTTTTTGTAGAATAGCAAATTTTTTTTTCCAGTATGATTTAAATACCTTAAAAAGAATTTCAGTCCTTTATATCTTATGACATGACCGGTGGTACATTGTCTAAATTTGTAATCAAATCACGTAGGAAGAAAACGTATGGCTTGTCAAATAAAATAGGTGGGTTGATACTTGCTACAAACTTTCGTGCAGGTACGTAAATTAAATAAATAAATACCTTGATTATGTATGAAAAAAAAACTCATCACGACTTATTAAATAATTTACAGTCCTCGAGTGTGCCGGAGATTAGGTACCTGCCAACGGCCAAAAAGCGTGCAAGATTAATACAAACGAGGGTAGCTTACAAATTAATATCGTACAATTCGCATTAGTTACCTACTTTCCCAGTTAGTCGTAGGTATCATACTCTCAGTATCACTCTGGTGAAATGTCACAAGTCAGAATCGAAACGTTGATAGATATTACTTAAGCTATGTTAAGTGAGGAGATCTGAACAGCCCGGGATGTACATACTATCTTCTTCCCCTTCTCATTTCTATCCCCATTTCCTTCAGCCTCAGAACATACCCTAATTTGGGATGCCACAAGATTCCCAACCGTTTGGAACCAGTGAGACTATCGTATCCCCAATTGGGGTATGTTGCGAAGCTGATGGTAGTTACTTGCGCACGTCGGGCTTGCTAGTCGACAGCCTTACCCGTTGACCACGGAGGCCTAGACTTATAATTAGATAACTTATTTAATATATTATGTTTAATGTGATTATTCGTATTCGTATATATTTGTGTAAAATAAAATTCATTAGAAATTTTTTTTTAAAATGGTAAATAAAACTTTCAAAAGTTGCCATTTTTCCCGTGTTGCCAAACTGCAAGTCAAATTTAAACTTTTGAATAGGTTTACGATCGCAGGTGAGTAGTGGAAGGGTAGGTGGGCAGAAGGGGAGGTGGGTTGCGGGAGGGGGTAACATTCGTTTCTCTTTTGTGGGGGAGGGGGGGCGAGGCCAAGTTTAGTTCAGGGTAATAAATCAAGGGGCGTTATGCGCCATGTTGGACCGCTTCAACCCTCGGGGGATGGTGGCAGGGGGAAGGGGTAGGGGGTGCTAGCTTGAAACATCCCTTTCAAATAACATTGAGACGCGGTTACAATAAATAATGGCTGAATTTCGCATTGTGAAATTTATATTTGATTCGGAAGAAACATTGCGTTATTATATTTTTTAACTAAAGCTTTGACCAGGAACTAATTTCAAACGATTGTTTTATGTTACACTACTTTAATTTAGTTTAACCTTATTTATCACCTACCAGTTACCGTTCACGGAAAAAATTGACATTACAGATACTTTCTTACAAATAAAAAATCAATTGCAGCAAAAAAATATACATATTTAGTACTTTCGCCTAACAGACACTAAACGCACGTTGTATGTGAAAACCTATTTGATGTATTTTTTACTTAGCCTCTAGATTCTAGACTCTTTTGCACCTCGTCGGGATGTTAAAAGGGGTAGTGCACCTTTCCATGTGACGTATAATAATTTTATGTACTTTGGTATAAAATTTGCTAGTTACCTATGCAGGTTGCGAGCCGATCTTAAATATAATAAAACATGGAAACAAACTTTTCTAATACAAATTCAAATAGTCGAACAAATCGGAAAATATTAATAAATATATATTTTTTTATTATGTATTATATCTATAGTATATTTATTATATTTTTATATGAATAACAATTATTAACATAAAATTTGATGTAATATTATTATTTCCTAATTTAAGCTGGTACTTGTACTTGGGAAAGAAGTGGTCGTGAATATTAAGAAAAAACTGTGGGGTAAAACAAATACAAAAATATAACTAAAACATACCTACAAAGCTACAGTATGTAATTTGTTTCGATGGTTTTTTAAAATGCTACCTTATATTTTATTGGTACTTATAATCAAATAACACCTATACCAATTTATAATCAAATTCTTAAGTTTAATTTATTGGGCTTCAACCGTCCGAATTGATTAATTGATTTAATGATTTGTTTTGCTTTAATCTCAAGACATTTTTACACATCTTCACAATATAAATACCTATTATTATGCAATGTTGCAAAATAATAGGTATTTATTATTTATTCAAAATTAGGTAGGTACCTATTTACCATGGGTACCAGTTTTAGTTAACTCCTGTAACGCAGTCGCCTATCACTTTAAGTTTTTGGGCCCCTTTCAAAATATCATTTTTTTTAAATCCTACCAGAACGTTTATTGCAAAGTTTACTTTTCATGAATTGTAAAGAAAAATGATGAATAAATAAATTAAAAGGGTGGGTTTCAAAACACGAAATTAATGAATTTCAATAAATCGTAAGTCAGATTGCCACTAATTCCCCGTCAAGTAGAAGGCATCAAAAGTAAATAAATCGAATCAAACAAGGTGAACGTTTATATAACAATGCTATAACTCTTTTAAAATAACGATTCGACACTGGAAGGCGGTATTTAGTGTCGTATTAATATGATTATTCAAATGAGAGATCCCTCACCCACCCGGGGAGCTATTTCAAGCTATGCCAAGCCATTCCAAGTTTATATCAAGCTACTTCAAGCTATAAATCAAGGAAACGCCATAGGTACTGGTTAGAAAAATAAACCCAAAATCTGGTTAAAGTGCCCTCGGTAACGTGAGTTGTGGGTTTTACAAACTCCTTGATAAACGACGGCATAGAAAACCCATTTCGTAAGAAGAAGTATTAGAATACTAATCATAGATATAAACCACAAAAAGACGAACACAATGGCCTTATCCCTTCGTCGAATGATTTAAAGCGTTTCTCTGATCACGCCATTGTTTTTTTCGGCTATCAAAAGCAACATGGCCATCGAGCTTCGTAAATCATTCATGGGACATTATTCTGGAAAATGTCGGTAATTGATATCTTTCCATCGGAATGGGTGGAATTTTATACTGGGCCTGGACTGGATAACAAAGGGTTGTTCAAAAAACAGTTCGTATTGAACGACCTGCTTCTAGGCTTTATACCTAAAACCCTTTAAGTAAGTATAAAAATATCAACAAATTATCCTTCTTAATATAAGAACCTTATACATATAAGGTTCTTTAAAATTTAGTAAATATTGTAAAATCTAGTAAATTAGTGTCATGAAATTTTTTAATTGATAAACGAGGTAGGTACTAATAAATAACGTAGGTTAATAACTATTAGATAAAGGCGTTTAGATTCGTTTCATTATTGGGAACAGGAGAATATATGATGCAAATATGAACGGTAGAAGTCAGGGACACCCGAGGAAGACATGGCACGATCAAGTAAATCAGATACTTGATTCGGGCCATATCAAGAGTCAAAATAATAAAGGACGATCTATGTATGTGAGTGAGCGAAGGAGAGTGTGCCAAAGTCGAGTTGTTTGGCGGTCCGTGATCTGTGACTACATCTTCGGAGAAACGGCGTGATGGTTAGTTAGTTAGTTCATTATTGCATATAATATTAAGGAAGATGAAAAAAATAGCTTTACTCGCTAGGTCATAGTTGAGGGACAAGTTGCAAAAGAAGTTATGTATTTATAAAACGATACTGATAATACTATTATGTCTACACCATTATCATAGTGTGTTTACATAATGATAGACGCTAAAATATTTGTTAATTTGTTTAGATATAATATTATAAACCTAACTAAGGTGTAGGAATAATTATTTAGTGTTTTTTTTTGTATTCGCATCACATTTTATCTCCACAATTTTTTTGTATTTAACGTTTCTGATGGTGGAATTAATTGCATGTTTAAAAATTAAAATTAATTATACCTGTGCCTTTTGTAGCCGTTGTGCTTTTGAACCCAGTCGACCCCTGTAATACATCACAATCCACTTTTGGTCCGAACCTCAAAATGCTTTTAAGAATGAACCTACCTGCATAGGGGGTGGGGGGTGTCGGGGTATATTTTGGACCACAGGAAATCTGATACGGGGATCTCATTCTTAATTTTTCTATTAGCCGCTATAAAAAAATAAAAAAAGGCCTTACTAAAAATTCAACACCTTCGGCCATCCGATGGGAGCAACAAATATATAAAATTGTGCATTTTTAACCAGAACTTTGCGTGGTTATTGAATGTTTACATTAATAGTGTACTTCACCATACACAAAATAAATTTGTATTAAGAAAATTAGCGATAAAAATGTTTTTTAACACGGAAATGAATATCTTAAAAACATTACGTTATTATTCGGGGAATTTAATCAAATTACAAAATAATAAAGAAATATAATTGTTCAAACATTTCAAAAAAATCAGGCAAAGATATTTAAATAGTTCATGCAGTCAAAGCAAACAATTTAAATGATGTTTAATGTAATTTCAGTCGAAATGTATCACAAAATGTATTACCGAATGTATTATTTACCTTGTTGAATACAAGTTTCATTGAACATTCTTTATAAGTATATGAAATATCAATCTACCTTGCAATTTTAGAAAGACAATTACCTCCTCAAATATTGAGATGGAAGCAGTGGTGATTTATTTAATATTATCGTTTCCGTAAAGCTTAAAACTCAAAGCTCACAATTCTCATAGCGATATAATTCGTCCGCCGAACCAATGAAGACGCATTCTGCCTCGTAGAGCTCGCGTGACGCAAATTTCCATAATTTAAAATGTTACCAAGCCGCGATTGGACGAAGAGATTTCCATATAAATTTATGGATGTAACATGATGAAAACTTAAATCGAAATCATTTAAAAAAACGCATAAATTTTTCAACAATACCTACCGTTCTCGTAAATAACAAAACCTACGCCAAATTACCTTAGTTAACATGAATTGATTTCGAAGGCGAAAATCTATATTAAATACACATTATTTTTTTAAAGAAAAAAGATTAAATATGTTATTGAGCAATATATTGTTTAAGTCGGAGCTTTCCTGCCCCGGCTTAGCACAAGATTTTAAGGAACATTTTTTACTTAATTTGATAGATACCTTCCACCTATCTCGATTATTTAACCTCGGAGGAAATAGAAACTAATTACGCTGACATAGAAATACCGGACAAAAAATGCTTCACAAATTTCGTGATGCCAGAGTTCGTTGGTTGAGAGTTTTTGCAATTTCTGATAAAAGATGTCCAACTCAATATTTTACATACCTGCAGAACGTAATAAGATTTTCTTTCCAACTGGAAGTCGATAATTCGAATATTCGAATTTACATATTTCAACCAATAGGAGCCAATGTAAAGTATATTGAGTTTTCAAGTGAATTGGAAACTAATGGGTCCTACTTAAATCCACTGAAGAATTTTTCGACAAGTAATGTAGTAGGTATTTAGGTACTATTACGACTTTTTTCAGATGTTTCTTAGTTATTTCGTTCAGTGTGAGTTATTTACGTGATAAAATATTTTCTCGATATGGGCAGGTATATTAATGGTGGATGAAGGAAAGGCGACACGAATGAATTAGACGGAATATACCTAGAGATTATTATCGCGACATCTCCCCGACACACCGAGGCTCACACGCAATGCATCAACAATTTCAATGAAAACCCAAAAGAGAAAAAAAAATGAAGATCACACGGACAAGGCAGGAACTAAATTATAAAAAATTGCACGAAGGAGTAGAAGGATATGTTTTTTTAAAAATTATGAATTTTCACAACAAAAAATGTCATCTGAAGAGAGTAGGTAGGTACCAGTATTCGTGTTTTACGAAGTAGGTATGTAGGTACCAGTATATTGATAAAACATGAATAAAGTTATTAATAAAAAAAATGCTGTTCGTTGTCGACCACTCTTTCTAAGCATTTTCATGGCCAATAAATCAAGAAGATAAGATCGTGAACAAATTTGAATTCGCAATTTATCATCCACCCTTTATCTTTCTGGTTTAAAAAACTGAAACTGAATGCAGTATTTTTTTAGAAAAACACTGCTTCTACCATGTACAGAAAATTTATTTATTTACAGTGGTTTTTTACAGATGATCTTACTTATGTGAGAAAAATCCAGTTATAAAAACACAGATAATGCAAAAAAGGTACACGCAAATTCAAAAATCTACTCAGACATATATATGATCAGGCCTACATCTAAATAAAAATTCAAAATGAAAAAAAAAATAATTTAAAAAATTTATCAAAGCTCACTCAACTATAAATAGTACAAAGAAAAACAATAGACAAAGGAGAAATAAATAGAGATACACGTAATATATAATAGTATGGGCCCGACATATTTTTTTTCTGAAATCGGATAAATTATCGACAAAAATGTTTACTTCAGCACACTCTATCTTATTATACAGTTGTCACATTTTGGTCAGAGGGCTAAAATAGGCGATATTATTTTCAAATATACACCTACATTTGTAAAAGAAGTTATTAGGTTAGCAATGCCTTTATAGAATCAACTGAGTCAACCCACAAATGTGAGGTCGATAAACTTTACACAATTTCTTCTCTCAAAAATAATCTTGTTTCGTGGTGTTGATTCTATTTATTACATTCCATTCTAGATTACACTTTAAAATAAATGCTCACTTCCGAATTTTAGACATGCAACATGTTTTATAAGAGATTTAGTACGATATATTCTAGTTGTATGGCACTCTAAGTGTTAAATATATTCCTCCACTTTTTTAATGGCGTCATTTTGGTAAATAAATAATAAAAAAACACATCCAAACTGCTGTTGTACAATCCGATATTTTACCGGCCCAAGACATTCATCTTGCCTTGTCAACTGGACAAAACAACTGAAAAAATACACCTTGGATTTAAGATTAACACAATGAAAAATAAGGTGATTGTACACAAGTGATCTTGTAAGTTTATGCTTATCTCTTTCTAACGCTTTAGATTCTTTAGAAATAACTCAGGTAATAAAAAATACAGTCGTCTCCGTCTAGTTAACGCCCAGTCGCCATAACTTATACCTGGGCACAATCAATTCTCGTTAGTTCGAAATACGTCCTTGATATTCTATTAAATTTGATTTTAAATATGCATTACAACTTACGGCTACTAAAAGTAGATACTCCTCTTTCAATACTACTTTTCTTTAATAAATTAAGTCATTAATTACCACACCTGTAAAAAAAACACCGGATTTAATCATATTTTTATTCATGTTGCACATAATCCATCGATAATAAATTAATAACTATATTTAAAAAAAATGCTAAAAGCTGTTTTGTTCCGATATCTCCAAAATTGTATTCGTGAAAAAAAGTATGCAAATCTTACCTTGTTCGCAAGGACAGCCACGACAAGGCAGCGAAATGATTTTATAATTAATGATTTAATTAATTATAAAACAATACATACGGTGGTATTAGTCAGTTGGAGCTTACCTGTAATAAAGGGAAAAAAAACATTGTTTGATTATTATGTAGAAATGTACACATTAATAAAATAAAATTCCTTATCTTAAATGAAATTTGTAATACGGCAGAAATATTTGTTTTCTTTCAAGAATTATTTTCAAGAACACTTTTATTTTGAATCGTTCGTCTCACATTAAATTTCCTTCACTTTATTTCCGTCTGCGAAGGCTTCGCGGCTATCGCTTTTATTATCTCGGCTCCAAACCTTTTACGACTCACCAAAAAGCTTTCGCTTACGACCGCTAGATGCCTCCATATGAAAAGTATTTTCATTACGACGGCCGACATATCCGACATCTGTTGACTCTATTTAGTATTAGGGGTAAAAGCTTAAGTCTAGGGGGAGGGGGTGACAGTTTATGAATTGAAAAGGAGGAATAAAGAAGACAGTTTAGTTTTTAAAAAGGTTTTAGTGTGAAAAGAGTATGACCGTATTTTTTAGTTTTTTTAGGTTGTTCAAATGTTCAGGTCAGTATAAATTGCAAAAATTATATAATGTTGATAACTTTGGACATAAAATCCCTGGGTAAATAAATATTTAAATAAAAATTTTGTTTCTTGAAAATGAAAAGACAGACATATTTTTAAGTGATTGTTTATGTTTAGTTAGTTATATTTTAGCTTTGCACTGCACACTTGGGATAGTTTTGCATATAAAACAATAAATGTAAATTAGGCGATTATAATTATTGTGGGAAGCTCTGGTTTTGACTATTTTTTTAATGCTAATATAGAAATTTAACGAATAATTAATATGATTTTTCGATAACCATAAAAATAAAAAGTTTCCACTGGAATAAAAAAGAGTTTTACGGGAATCCATTAATCCATTAAAAAAAATTAAATGCTGGAATGTATTTGGAACGTGAGACACTTATTTATGACAATCGAATGAAGACAATTAATTTACTTTACAGTATGTTTATTTATTGTTATCACATAATTATATTTAGCCGACAATTCATCATACAAAACAAGTGGGTGTACCACAAGCAGTGTAAAAAATTAACTCGCACAACATTTACTTATGTGGACACGCCTTTATGTAGTTTCTGTGTTTAAAACGAGCCTTAGTAGCTGATCTACATTAATTATTCTGATTATTTATAAATAAACGTTTCTGTGATGTTTTATTCATTATTTATGGTAGGTATCTACGCGTCAACTATAAAACACAAATTAAAAATGTCAATAATTGGGAGCTCTGGCATTGAATAAAATTAAACTTACGACAGGTTGTAGGTAGAAGTGATAATAAGTTGGGATTGATTCAATAAGATACAACAAGTTCAACAGAATCAAAAATATGGCTCAGAAAGTGTGGCGTAAATAATTTACGAGTATGATGGATGTACCTAATTATTATGTGTGTGATTGAAGCAATGGGGGTATATAAGGCTTGGTTTACCTCCCTCACTCCTTAAGATTGAATTACTTACTACCCTTTAGAAGAAATCACGCGATGGTTAATAACATTTGAAAATAATTTTGCTTGTTTCCGTATGATATTAACCCCGATGACACAAAACTGAAAATCGGTTCAATAACACAAGGGAATTCGTTTTTCTTCTCTGTTCGAATTCAAAAGCTTAATAATGAACGATCCATTCATTTAAACATTGAAATAATGCTTTATCGTTGGAGCATCACCTAATAAATAATAACGACCACAGGTCTGTTCGGATACCGACAAAATATCAGAGTGGTTATAACGTATTACTATGCACCTCGTAAAAAGTACAATTATCATGTTGACCAATTTTATTCATATTAAAGTTTGAAAAAACATTTTTACTCTTTGCCCTCACCACAAATTAAATGATCCTCACAATCAAAGGAAGCTTCAGCAATAAACCTTCATAAAGAGGTACATTTCAAAACATTTAATGAATTATAAAAATACGGAAAAGAAAACAGCTTTTTCTTTAATGTTCAAACTTTGTAATGCGGTACGGCTAATGTAATTATGACCTTTTTTCCATGGCGGACGTAATAAGTAGGTGGGTTAAATCATAATTTTGCTTCGAGTAAAATTCTCAAATAATTTCATACGAATCATTACGTACCTGAAGGGAATGTTTACGACCTTTCGATGAATAGTTTTATTTTGTTATTTTTTTAATAGTTTGCATAATCCGGATCATTCAGAGCGAGAGATCAGCGGCTGGTTTATGGCGAGAGCTTTTGAATCCAGTTTTGAATACATTATTATTTTTTAGTTGGGGAATTCGGGGACTGCTTATGACGTATAGAGGGGTAACGTGTGGGAAGAGAGGGGTGATATGACTGGGTGGTCCGCCTTCTCATTAGGACACCGCTTCGGGAACAATCCGGAGATTACCGAACGCAGGCGAAGATTCGCGCCCGAATCGTGATAAAAATATTCAGCCGGATGAAGCTTTATGATGAATTGGTCGAGCAATTAAAACATCGTTAAATGATACCAACTAGTAAAAAGGGGGCTTTTTAGTCTGCTGCAAATCAGTCTACGTGTGTTTACATTACAGTTTCACACCATTAGTTAGATTAGCTCATTTCCAAACTAATTAGCATACATTTTATTAAAACAAAATAACATTTCAGCGCACTAATTAACACCTTTGAAATATTCTATACTTTTAGTTACATTGTGTGAACTCTATTTTACTACTTTGCATAGAGATAATAGTCATAAAATAATGATTAATCTCATTTTTTATTTGCATAATGCACACGTTGGGTACCCGTTGATAATTTCGTTCGCTTTCATTCAATTCCTCTGCATAGTGCATATAACTCATAATTACGATGAAATCTTGGCAAACAAATTAAATTATTCACGGCCATATCATGTTACGAAGATTCCAAGTTTCACTTTAGTAAAAGCATGCAAATAATTGTTTGGATCACGTCAGCCGTTGGGCTCTCGAGCAAAGTGACGTTTCTCTCTCCCGAACTGTCAGACTGTCGTGTGACAGTTGACAGTTGGTGACCACGTGCCATGGCCCGGGCCATGCGACCAATGACAGAACACAGAATATGCAAATTAGAAAGCATGCATAATATATGATAGTATCCGTTGGCCCAATAAATGCTGAGATAATGCAAGGAAATCAACATGTGACATTTGAGCAAGTATTTTTAAAAGGTTGAGATTTATGTTGTTTTCAATTTTGTCTGTTAAAAATGACATAAAAGGGGTGCCCCATAACTATGGTACCTATATTTGGTATACTTTTTTAATTAATTTGTGTTGAATTTACACTAAAGATAATAGAATATTGGTTAAATCAATATAAAAGATTAATACGAAGGTAAATAATTATTACTGTTCATCTCGTTTACATATATAAATGTAGACGTATATGTACATATGTATACGTTTACATATATATACGGAAGGTACTGTAATTTTTTTTTCCGCATGATTTTATTTTTGTTTAGAACCCTTACCGGAAAAACTAAATCCGATGTTGACCGTTCCTATATTAAACGTACATAATATTATGCATTAACCACCAAACGCACTGGACAGATTGTATTATTTATATGCAAGCTTAGTCACGCTGTCAATTTTCAAATGCCAATTCTTTTTGTTTTCTTCGCATCGCATTATTTATGACCGTCCGAATAAGATACTCGTAAACTATATTCACAAAAATAAATCTCAATGTGAGTTGCCGTATGAAGAGTTGTTGTGGATTTTGCCTAAAGCGTAGGGTCTACCTATATAAAATGGTAGTGGGTTCGTTGTGAAGGTGGATCGCTTAAGAAATACCTAAAGCCACACCTCAACTGAAATAGGTATAATTGTCTGCTAATTATGCTTTATTTTATCACTTACACTAATAATTGTTCTTAATATTATTATTAAATTTACAAAAAACAATTTTATAAATAAGCAAGTTCTGTTGTTGTAATTATTATTACGCGTGATAGCTGTTTCCCCTCTGAAGGCATTATCAAGCTGTACTATATTCAGGAAAAATAGCTGACACGCATAATAATAATTGCACAACAGAACTTGTTTATAAATAAACTGTGTTTTTGTAATTTTAATAACTATATTATAAAATTATTTAAATATTTGAAAGAAAAAACTAAAAATTAAAATGTAGTTCTACAAATTAAACTTGATAACAATGAATACACAATAATTAGGTTTTAGTAGCAGTGAACTAATTCTGCTACATTGTTCCGGGCTGCAGTGTGAAAATTGCGTTGCATAAAGTCAACCTCCGATAGAAAATGGCACAGGTAGGAGAATAACATGTTTAATGCTTGCAGGATTTTCCATTACGAGTATTATTAAGTAATTTAACTTAAATAAAAAAAAACAGCTTAACAAATAAATATATAGGTACCTACCTATCTTTATGGAGCCCTGGAGAATATTTTTGCAGGGGTGATTATTTAAAAATCGGCGTTATAAAAGTTCATCCTAATATTATTATAATTATTATGTCCCAATTCTTTCTCTAGGTACCTATTGGCAATTTTATTTCAAAAAGATCAATCATAAGGATTTTCGGTCAACTTACACCTACCGAATTTCCTTTCCTCTCATATCCTTTCCCTCCTCACTCCCTTTACTCTTACAACATATTAAATAATTTGAATTATGGATACCATAGTCCCACTGGCTCCTGGCAACTCAAACACTTGTGCAGTACCTACTAATGTCAAAAAAAGGTAATAATATCATGTCAGTCATATTATATCATTTTTATCTACTTCCCACGTACTTTGATGAAACTAATTAATTAAAGTTTAACAGCATTTTAAGAGATAGAAGCTAAAATAGGAACTTAATTGTTCAAAAAAAAATTTATTTTTGAAAAATTGCACAAAACAATCATCGTGAATTTACAGGTTCTCTTCGTGACTTGTACACGTTTCTAAGTCATCGCCGGTCACTTGCGGTAATTTTCGCAGGAGAATCGCCATTTGGAGTATGTGGTACTAGGCAAGGTACCAAGTGGCCGTTTTGATAAGTCGGGGAACGGGTTTGTTTGCCTGGATTTATGGCATCTCTGATTCGACTGGAATAAACCACTCATGGACGCGTATGCGTCGCTGTTTTGATTAATGCCACATCCCCAAGGGACTTGGATTATTGAATTTCAAAGGATTCTTCTAAAAGATGAACGTGTACGAAAAGCTAAAGTAAAAATTGATGCATTTACCAATTGATATTATAACTTTAAAATGACCAAAAACTGGAGTCAAATATTTTTCAACGCTGATTAAATCAAAGTTTTAATTTGTTTTCATTTTTTATTTGATTATAGTAGGGAAGTAGCAAAAATAACCCTGTAAAAATTCACATTTGGAGTGATTTACAATATGTCGTTTTTGACACTTTGTATTTTTATGTGAAGTAACAAAACTGCTTTCTTTGGACGAGCAGATATTTTGCCACGAACCCATGCAATAGTTTTAATCAATTTAAAATCGTCACTAAATAATAATTATTCAAAAAAGTTTGTATAACCAGTGAACTCAGCCAAGTCTAACGTTTTTTGTAAAAAAAAATTTTTGCATACTTTATTTAGTTGTAACATTTTTCATTTTATATCTAGTAGGTACAAACCTATTCTATTATAATAGTATTTACGTTCGTACTAATATTTGCACTTCACAGCATTGGGACATATTGTAAGTTGGACGATGAGTAATGTTGTACTCGTAAACAAATAGTTTAATAGAAAATTATATGTTATATACTTATATATTGGTAAACCATAGGCAGTGAATTAATTATTTTTGCTCGAAATTCTGTGAACATATTCGCCTAGTCAGGCAGGTTAGGTCAGATTAAAATATACTTACTATTTTTTTGTGGATGTGACTGTGCTATTATACATTGTTTCAATCAGGTACTCTTCATATACTCGTATATCAAATATTACCTTGATTTGTATGCAAGTATACATTCCTGATATATTTTTGATATTAAATAAATAACGACTAATTCATTTTAATTTAAAGAAGACATTTATTGATAACGTATTTTTCTCTCAAATCGGTAGGTCACAAAAATAATTAAACATGTTGCTGGTTTTATTTTAAACAACATGTGAGATTGCTTTCTAGGTACGAGTGCTTACGTTCTATAATATATATTATGGCTTATAAAGGAAATCTTATATGGTACTTATGATTAACTACCTTATATTCCATTCATACACGGAGAAAAATGAGCATTGCAAATTTATTATGAATCACTTCAAATTATTGGTAATCCAGTTAAAAACGGGATTGCACACCGTGTCCTGATAAACTTTAAGTAAATTTATAATATATCGCAATACGTGTTAATGCACTGCATTTGCCTTGATAATATTCATATAGTGACGATATGCGAAAATATTTTGATTTTCAAGAACACGTGTTCCAAAATCGTAATAATATATTTGTCATTTACTAAAAGTATTACAGGTAACCCATTAAATCATTAGTTAAGGCTTGCAATTCCGTTTTTAACAGGATAACATAGAATTTGAAGAGATTTTTAATAAATTAGCAATACTCATTTTTCTCAGTTGTTTTATTTCAAAGAACCTGTCAGATTCCCTTCTAGGTACGAGTTCTCAACATTCTAACGAATATATTGTGTATTGCAATTTTAGTAATTACCCTATATCCAATCCTAAAGGTTTAATCGAAAAGCTTTTTTGGTAAAATTCAGTTAAATACATCAATTAAATAACTGAAGAAAATTGAAGCTACCGAATTGCTCGAAACCGGCAACACCTCCTAAAATGTACCGTTTGAGACCGCATCTCTGTCGCAATCTCTACAGGTGGGTCCTACCTAGACACACCGATTGTTTTCCCAGCGACCAATGAAACAAACGCCACGGGAGAGTCTTTCATCGCCGGCCGAAGCACGTCGCCGCCGCTCATGAGCCTGTGGATGTGAGGGAAGTGGCCTAATGTGATACCCGTAAAGCATAAATAATTGTAAAATATATCTACAACCTGCTGACAACGTGTGGACACGGGAAACGTATTGTAAAGACTTTTGTAGCTGTCGATGATGTTACGTACGAGTTGTCGTAATGCTATGCCAGAGAAATAATGATGTATAATACCTTTTCTTCATACGAATTTGTAATATTTTGTGTCATGTTGATTTGTTGGAAATTATTCATATATGGTACGTTGCAGTTCTTTAATAATAATAATGTTTGGCCGTTTTTGTGCGAAATCACCTGAACGGCGCTGTGTTTAATATTCAATAATATTAACAAAAATACTGCAGGTTGCTTTTTAAAATTACTTTTTTCGACATATCATTTCATATATACTGCATTAAGCTAGATAATACTCTCGAAATTAATTTGTCTTCATCTATCCGCACACTTTCTTCCCATTTAGTATTTTTGTAATTATTACTCATACCTACCATTAGTTAGGATTATGACCAATTATTTTCATCCCAGACAAAATTACAAGACATAGGTAATAGGTACATTAACAATATATAATTTATTAATTAACTAGGAAAATGTACTGTGAATATCCAAATAAAAATAAATAAATTAACAAAAGTACCTTACCATTCAAAATAAAACAAGTTTAACCAAACGATGTCGTGAACTAAATTACTTCGTAAGGGTTTAAGCTTTTCGATATCAGCTCTCAACAATAACAAAAAAAAATTAAACACGTGGACTATCGAAAATCGTACAATTGCAAAAATTATAAAAAAAAACATTTTATTGAATTTAGAAACCTACCTCAATAATAAGGCTTCAACTTATTAGAAAAAGGTTTTAAAATGGTAACTACCTAGGAGAGTATTCTTCCAGCTTTTTTAAAGTGGCTGTAAATGACCAGAATATTTTTTTCTCAATTAGGTACCTATTCTATTTTAATTATTTTAAAATTAATTGTTATTGCTTACTACGTTACTGACTTTCATTTAAGTACTTACCCTCGTACAGACTACTGGACCTAAAGAATCATGAGTTGCTCAGTACCCACCTATTTTACGGTTTAATTGGCCGTTGCGATAATAGAGGATTCCAGTGGAACAACGTACCTGAAGAGTGTACAACGCGGCCGTGGTGATAGGTTCAGGCCTATAGGCTATGGGCATTGTAGTTCTACTTTGCAGACTTACCGTGAGCTTTATAATGTTGCTTGTATGTGTATAACATTACCATGTTTCTTGTACATACCAGAGTGGGTAGGTACACAATACACACGTTTACCTGTTATCGTGTATCACGAGGAATTATTAAAACAATTACGAATAGCACTGAATGATTTTGTTGTGAGAATCCTTTTATTGCAAATAGAGCGCTTTGAACATCCAATTTTTTGATAGTGTTGACAAATTATTTACAAATCCTTGACTGATTAACCTTTTTCATCATTATTAATTTAATATTTGGAGTGCCAATCATTTGAGAAAAGACCTATTTTGTACGAACGATCCTATATCGTTACAAAATGAAAATTATTGAAAGATGTAATTCAAAAAGAATGTAATTATTTAAAAAAAGTGTTGTTTGCTTTTTTACTTTCAAAATTCAAATGTTGCAAGTAGGAAAAAAACATTCAAACCTCTCCACTCCATCTTTACAGGAAAAAACCTAAATTTATCTTATCACCTCCCAATCTATATATTACAGGGTTCCCACCAATCCGAAACTAATCTACTAATTACATTCATATTAGGTTGAAAATTCAATTGGATGATAATCCTATGTGATGGTCTGAATAATTTATGCATTTAAAATTGAATTTAAAAAAGCCGTCACAATTTGGACGCTCGGCGTTATCATCGATTTTCACGCTCTGTGATTCGTACCAGAATAATAATATTATAACTGTGCACGGCAATTATCTCCAAAACTACCGTCAAAATATAATTACACTCCGTGAACGTAAACGTAATTCTACATCTTGTAAATGTGCCTACATAAAAGCCGGCAAAGCTCACTAGAATGGGATGATTTATTGACAATATGAATAATGTCTAGGAATTACGACATACGGTGTTCAATGTTCATGGCGGAACTTGCCTCGGGCCATTTTTAAAGCACTGCTTAAATCTTGCATGATTATTTCTTTAAATAAATAGTTGGAGTATTAAAAACATACGTACGTAAGCTTCAATATGCATAATATATCAGGTTACCAACGAAACCTAGATAGAGTAATCGACTGTAATCGACCGGTCGGTGGCTGAGTAAGCATCGCGTTTGGGTCCCACCCAGGCGTAGTGTAAGCAACATTTTTCGTTTACTATGGTGGTAGTAGGAGATTTTTAAATATTGTCATGGTATAAAAAGCCGGAGATCTTCTGATTTTAATTAATTTGCTCTTAATTATTCTATTGATAATTACAATTTTAATGACCTCGTTTACCCATCATAAATCTGTTTATTGATGACATTATTAAGGTTGTGGGTACCATCTCCATCATACTTTCCTAATGTAACAAAAAGCTAGATAAATTTATAATGATGTGGTAAGATATTATTGCATTTATCATTGAAGAAGAATAAAATACTAATAAATCTACAAGAAACATGAAACCGAACAAGACACAGAAAAATAAAAAGGTAACGGTCTAAAATGAAGAATCAAACCCAGGATCTCTGTATTATAAGTACCAGTAACACGCCAATGTGAAACGTGAATGAGAACGGCGGAACATGTGTTCTTAAAAATTTGTATATTGTTGCATTTCGTCATTATATTTACCAGGTGAACACGTGTTTGGATATATATTGCCACCACATTTTTAACAGGATTTCAATAAATCTGTTACTCATTTTTCTCCGTGCAGACTATGACTGTGAATGTGTTAAGGATTACGAACTATTATTATATAATGAGGTGGTTAAATTTACCCTTATATTCATTGTATTCCGAAACTCAAGCCACGCGAAAAAATAAACCCTTTGCTAACCAGTTATGCAGAGATTTCTTTAATGGAATCGGCGTGTTGAGTAAAGAGTGTAAAATTAACATGGGGATTTATCATTTTTCTCATTGGTCTTCAGCTTTCTGCACTTTAATAATAATTGTCCGTTTTTTCAGTGTTTTCCTAACACAATTAAAGCAATTAAATTAACACCAATTACGGTATCCTGGAAGAAAACTGATGAAACAATGAAGATAAAACTATAAAATTATGTTAGGAAGCCTTTTCAATTATGTTAACGAACAAACCGCAGTAAAAAATCAAGAATTTCACTGTATTTTCCAATTGCATGTATTATTTACGATTTCTTACATACATTAATTACGAGTATCTAGAAATGGTAGTATAATTCAATAAAATGATTCTCAGAGTGAGGTGATTCTTCTACGACAGATAGTTGATGTGAGTTAAATTGGTTGCAACTATATTATAAATGTCTGTATATGTGCATGCAGTGGTGTTAGTGAAACATTGCACCCAGTGTACAAAATAAGGTTTTGAAGAATTTTAGGCGGGGAGATTTTTACGCAGCGCTAAATCGTGCATAATTTAAAAATAGGCAAAGAATTTGATGCCAAATAGTAAAAATGAACAATCTGCTCATATAATGTTTTTTAATCGTCTTCTTTACGGTATGTAACTTTTTGGGTGTTTTCGCGTATTGACCGTAGGATAGTCGTCTTGTTTAGATACGTCTCGTAAATTATCGTGCTACAGAAAATTATTAGGTAGGAACCTCAAAGAAAATTGGTAATTAACTAAATACGTCGTTCTTATCTTTTGATTAATCTCTTTTGATAAACTAAAAACATGCTTCCACCGTATTTCATAAAAGACACGGCGGATGCATTCTTGGATGAATTGTCTTAAAAATGTTCTTTGAAGTGTGAATAATCATCATCACCAAGCTGAACTTTAACAACCAAATGCATAATTTTGGAAGCCCTAGAAATACTTTTAGATAAATTTGTTTTTTGTTATAACCTATTTACTCTTTAAAATTAGACGTTTAGTATTTACTAAACATGTATTTACATAGGTAGGCACTTCTAATGAAATTACGAGTAAAAAGTTTAATAGAAGAAATTAATTCTCTGGAGTTTTTACATTCATGAAGAAGTTTTTGATTTTTTCTCATTCAAAAATGAGTCGGAAGTCAGAAAGTGTATCTGCATTATTCTACGCAAAATCGCATTTACGTATTATGTTATCAATTAGTTAGGTTATGTCAAAATTTAAAAATCCATAGTCATCACAGTATAGTACAATAATACAATTTCTGTACAAGATGAACAGTCCAACTTAAATTTAAAAAACAATTTTCCATCTTTTGGTCATACATCACAAGCAGCGCGTTTTTTGACACTTTACCCGTTTTCGCGCTTAAAACGCGCGAACAAAACTACTTGTGGCCTGTTGTAGGACCGTAGGTTGTTGGTAGGCGCATTGTAATCTGGTTTATTAAAAGAGAAAAATGTAAAACGTACCGCCATGTTGTAACGCCGGCCGGCTGTCATTCCGCGTTGTGATTATGATAAACGTTCGCGGTCATAAATTAAAATGAAAAAGTTTCGCCTAGCAGCGGGTTCGGCTAAGCTCGGGCGTTTCCGCCGGCCCTCGGCAGCTCAACCGCGGCTCGGGAATTGCGACTAAAGGTTAATCGAGGTTTGTTTAATGGTGACCGATTGCACGGGAAATACAAAATCTCAGGGGTTGAACGAATACCTACATCCCCACAAAAAATAAATATGTTTAATCCTATATAAAATCTGGGAGGCGGGTTTGGGTACCGTCACCCCAAAAACCATTTACCAAAACCTCTACCATAGTTGGCTAAAGAAGGAGGGAGGGCAACGTGGCATCTGAAATCAAAAATCGCATCACATTGTTTTTCCTTTCAAATCAGAATCTAAGGAAAGTGTTGTAAGCCGAATTTGTTTGTAAGTTAGCAAAACATGTGTTTAAATTATATCGGTTATTTACTTAAATAGTATATCAAAGAACATTTTACCAAACGAAACGAGGAAAATGTTGAATAAAACTGAGAAACAATTTTGATTTTATTTTTGTCGAAGAAGACATGTAGTCACTTTTGAATAGTGTTTCGCACCAAACTACCAGTTTTAGTATCATAATTATAATCTAATTTAAGTACCTGAAATTAAAAACTTTTCTGAAAACATCTCTTATTTGTTATAAATAAAGCGGACACAAAGGTAGTTATTAAATTTGATTATTCTTAGTTAAGCATCCAAGTATATCCAGGATGAAGCAATCAAATGAACGTTAGAATAATTTATGGCTTAAAAATAAAACCTTCATTAATTATGGATATTATCGATAAGTTTGAGGATCGCTGGATTTCTACGACACGTCTCCTGACAAAAGGGGACGTTGAACATTACTTAATGCGACACATTAAATTTATCTTTCTCTTTCTAAAGCACTGTTAAATTCACGTAAAAATGGGAAAAAGTCGGATATCAAATTATATTAGTAGGTAATCAGATAGTTTCACTAACCTACACAAACCATACCTATGATTTGAATTGTGAAATGTCTCCACAAATGAATCATGAGTAATCCATTATGGAAGTTGAGTCAAGGTAATAAGATGAAAGTAATTGTAAATCATTGTAAGAATCTAGTATGTATTACTTAGACAAAATTTGAGCAGGTAGGTAACGAATATTTTTAACTTATTAAATATGATTTGAGATTTTCACGGCCAAAAGTATTTTTGTTATTTGTTTTTGGGGTGTTATGCCGTGTTGCGCTAACTCCTTATTTAGCCAACGTTTCGGACAGCATTGCAGTGTCCATCATCAGGTCAGATGTGTTTTAACTTATTGTTCGGTACCTACTTACCTACGTAGGTAGCTACCTAATGGGCATAAACTTGAAACGAATAGTTAAAGGTAGGTATCTATAATTTTTGAGTGTAATTTTTGTAGCGCTTATTAGGTAGGTACGAATATTAAAAATTAGCTAAAATCAATACGTCATCGCTGTTGTTTATACTTTATTATTTTAGTATCTAGGTATAAAAATATGTGATAGGTAATGAATAGGCAAGCGACTACAGTAAATAATCATTGAAGGGGCAGAATTTTTAATAAAAAAACTTATTAATCATGTAAGAAATTATCTACGTTCAGAATCATGTCCGCCCTAAACGGCCAATCCAGAGTCAAAGGTCTTACCCCTATGCAAAGGTAATATTGTGAGAACAATACATATTTGAACAAACTAGATTTTTTTTCTTTAATTATACTCACGCTTGGAGAAATACACTAATTAAAGAAAATCAAACAAATTCACCCGATAACATATCTACGCCAGTAATTATAAATATTGATTTTGACGCCCAAAGTGAGCAGCGAATTAAAAAAGGATGATAAAAAAATATTATTTCAAGTAATCATTTTTAATTCACCGAATTGGCTACGTTGGGAAGACCAAAGGATCTTACCATTCTGCTATCGAGGTTACCTATCAGATTGAAAGTAGGTATATTGCAAAATAAAAGCAACTATTACCTTCCCAGAAACAAGTCCAATGATTAAGCCTACGGGAAGTTGCGAAGCAGGAAACAACCTAGAAAATAGTCGATATCGGTTAAAAACAAATTGCCTTTTGTACGGCTCGGGTAGTGTTCGTAGGTAGTATTATTAACCCCACGGTATTGTGACATTTTACGTTTTGTATACAGAACTTTCAGGCTGTTCGGGGTACAGAGAAAGGGCTAACCCCAGCGATCACCCTTAGGCATGTGTCAACGACCCTTAGCGTGGGGATTCTAAACGCTGCTTTATGGTTTGTTTTGAATTTCTGATTTAGTGCACAAACACTTTAGTGATTTACGTATGTGTTTGATTTGAATAACTTTTAGAATCTACTTCCGTTAATTAGAAAAAAAAACTGTAAGAGAAGAAGTTAAAGAAAAATTGCTCTAAAAATGTACATATAAAGTTTTGTTATTTGCAAATAACTGTACATCGCTGTTTTTTTTTAAATTGGAATAATCAGTGTGCTTAAGGTAATTAACTGGCTATGTGTATTAAGAATAAGAGATGGTAACAAGTAGCAATTTTTACTTGATTGTATTGGTATTGGTTACCTGATTAACGAGGTTATCAGTAAAGCATTCCCTTTTATGTGATGGTGATTGAAAATGTCGCCATGTAAACTATGTAGATAATAATGACAATCATAAAAAAGTTTTTCAATGTCGAATGATTGAATAAGCGATTGTTAAGCGTTTTATGAATGCAATAAATAAGTACCATCATTACCACGAGCAGGTGAGCAGATGCCTACTTCACATTAGTGCATTAAAAAACGTGAAATCAAAATGCTGAGTATATTTTATTTATTTATTTATTCATTTAGATTTACACACAGTACAATATGATACAAGATATAATTAAAATATTTTTAGTGATTATAGATTATTGTACCTTATCAGGTCGAAATTATTGGTTACTAACTAGGCAAATTGCCCGTTCCAAGGAACCAAAATAATGTGAAAGTAGGTGTGTGATTTATCTATGTCTATAATATATCTCATAAATGTTTTAATTTGTGATGTTTAATCGTTACAATCTTATGATAGAATCGAACTTGAGCTGTTGTGTATGTTTCAATTGTGTATGAGCAATAATTAGAATAGTGGAAGATACATATAGTGTATGATTAGTCTATGTCTATACTATGTCTATTTATTATGTGACGTTTTTTAACATTTTTTCAGATTCTCCTCTACCCAGTCCAATCAATCATTTAGTTATTATTGGGCCTATGTAGGAAATATTACAAGATTTTATGTTTAATTCAGGGGGGATTTTGTTGTACAGTTTAGGTCCCAAGTACCTATGTGTGTGTCTTTTGATACTTTGCCGTATTGCTCGTTGGGATCATAAGGTCATTTCTGGTGTGGCTTCTTGTTATATGTGTATGGTCAATTTTTATTAATATTATCTAGATGTTTATGTACATGGATAATAACCTTTTTTATATAGTTTTGACGAACATCAAGTACATTAAATTGTTTAAAGACTATAAATTTATTATTGACTATTAATTTCATTAGAAGAATGCATTTACCCTCTCTAAAATCACAATATTTTAAATATTTAAAATACAAACAATATTATACTTCCTAGGTTGTAGTATTTTGTTCCCATATTATATCGCCTACCCCAGGTATCATCCCTGCGTTAATAGAACGGGTGTCTGTATTCTGTCGCATTAAAAATGACCCAGTAACACAGAGCTGTCTGTGATTCCCAATTAAAATTATATACGACCGCATCCCGGCAATAAGTGTCCCCGTGTAGGAAGATTACCTTATTTCTACATTAAATGCTCATGGACCTTTGACACGCATATCTCCCATTGCGGAGGAACATTCGCAATTTGTAGGTTTCGCCGACTTAGTGAGAGGGGAGGAATGTTAACATATCAAGGAAAGGGACTAAGTAAATAGTATATAAAAAAATATCTTTCATTCCATTACCTAGCTTTGATTTTTACCTTTTTAAGCGGTATAAAAGTGAGATTTTTGTAGATATAATTTTATTGTCCTTTGAGAAGAATGGATTACAAAGGTTTACAAATTTTACAAATGGATTATAGTATAATAAGGAATAGCATATACCTATGTTTTGTGAAAGTATTTTTCAAGAACCTAGTAGATGACACCATTATTTTCCAGTTGTACTTAGGCAGGTAACTATTTTATTAAATTTTAAGTACATCCATTTTATCTTTTTTCTGTCTGTATGAGATTTTAACGTGGCAGGCATTAGGAAAATGTAATCAGTAATCACATTGCATTCATTCACTAAGTAACTACCTATCTATTAGAATGTATGAATTTCCTAGGACCCCATACTTATTTAACCTCATGGTCGTAATTCAATGCAGCATTTGTACAACAGCAATAAAACACCGAAAACAAGCAATTGCGAGCTTTTTGCATGCAGTTCGCAATAAAAGTGGCGAAGGCGTTAATGCCGCTGTAAATTATGTACAAATCTTACCTTGTCATCTTTTCGCTATGGTGAATAAGTGCTTGAATTCCGGAATTCATTATTCGGAACTTATAAAGAAACGGACAATATTATTATAATATAAAACAATCGAAGGTTTTCCGAAATTCAACCCGAAAGGAAAGACAGTGGCTTTACTTTAAAGATTGACTTTTCATTTTTATTGCGTACATATTTTTTGTAATAATCAAAAAATTGTTAAATATGGAATGAACTAAAACATAGATTTGTCTTATTTTTGACGGCCTCTGAAGTTGGTCACTAAGATACTTGGCTACGAATCTGGAAGTCGCTGGTTCAAATGAATGCGGACTTAATGTCATTCCGGGATATATGCTTTCAGAATCGTCCTGGTGAAAAACCAGCATTCAGAATAGAAATGTTGCTTGAAATGAATTTAGACGTGTTTCGTGTCCAGATCTGAATACTCAGGTACTCCCCATCTTCCCGTTCCCTCCGAACCTTGGCATTCTTATTATCAATTATGTTAAGGATTTGAAAACTCTTTTTAAATATAAAACCAAATTTCGTAATATAAGAATCATCAACTTTCTTCTTTACCGTTGACTCAGCAAGCGAATTCTGGAACACTTCCGGAGCTTTTCTTTCTTCTGAAGAAGGTACTAAGTTCAGAATATTTTCAGTGTAGTATGTGGTACCAGGTACTTACCTTCCCACCGGTAAATGTTGAATAATTTAGTATTAATGAATAATGCATCATTTAGCTGAAAATAAATAAATACGACACCTTGAAACAATGCGAAGAAACAATTTTTTTACCATTCTTTAATATAGCCAACACGAACAGGTCAGAGCTTAACACCCAGCAGATACCAACCTACGAGCCAAAGATATTATGTTATTTTCTTTATGTCTAACTTCTACATAACAGGTGAAAAATACTTTATTTTTTTCCAGTTATCCAATATTGTCTATTTCTTTTAAAATAAAACATAAATGACTCATTATGCTGTAAAATAATTGCACGATTCATTTGGTTTTATTTTTAATCGTTTCCTCTTTTTTTATTTCATGGTAATCATAATAGAAAAACATCAAGTTATGGAAAAGCTTATTAAAAATGCTACTAAGAAGTTTTATTTATTTAGGGTAATGCGATTTTAAGTGGTGTATTTATTCAAGCAACAAATTAAAGGAAAATTCTGAATAGAAAACACTTCCAAAAAGCCATAATTCTAGCAAAATATCCCACATTACTTGTTTACGTGTCGCAAAAATTATGTACGACACAATAATACCGTGCTATCTCCACGTGGCCCAAATCCAAAACGCCGACAAGCAATTTCACGTCATATCATCAAAAAGCACTTAACATACGTTTAAGAGCCGTTTCAGAAGCGGTACAACTGAAATGGTTTATTTACTCAGAGACAAATACTTCGCCGGGTTGTTTGAGTAATAAAGATCGGGTAAATGCTTTACAATGGGAACTTTTGCATCTGCCATTACTTTTTATACCCTCAGATATTTTTATGGCAGTATATTATTTTGTTAAATAAATGTAACTGTGGCAAACTTACCTGCAATTAGAACATAGTTGTATATTTATTTATTTGGTATGAGTACCTTTATAATATATTGCCATTGTAGCTTTTGTATCTTGTAAAATTGCCATCTATAGGGGTCTGCTTAACTAACATGGTGAAATAGATTCGTAATACGTTTTCTTGTATGGGTTATTATCGCATTACTTGTTCTGTGCTAGAGTAAGCTAAAGTTGTTGTAGCATTCAAAACGCGGTGAACATGAAATCGATTCTATCGGCAGACGTCTGACCTGCTGTACCTACAGCCCGTTTTATTCTTCAGCACACATTCACCTCAAGTTGTTGATGTGCAAAACGGACCACCTCTGTTAAAGCTCAAATATACATGATTTTTTTATTGACATCAAAGAAACTATTAGGTTGTAACTGGCGGGATAAATAATTATTATTACACACCTAGGTACTACTTACAAATCTATTGGATATACATTAGGCACAAAAACAGAAATGAGCACAGTAACTTATTTTTTTACAAAAGAAAGGCTCTATAAATAAAATGTGGTTAGTTAGCAATATGAGTAATGTATTTCAATCTTTCGAAAACGTCTTAAAATTTTACCGAAAAATACGTCTGCTATATATCCAAAGCAATCATTTTTCATATATTTTTTATTGCAGTTTTAAAAATATAAACTTTCTATTTAAAAAATTCACTTTTATAATAAAGCACGTACCTACCTACTTTTAAAGAATATTTTTAAGTATCACAAAAAAAATTAAAGTACATAAACAACTTGATTTCGCACACCTTCAAAGTAACTAAACATAACACGGTAAATGCTAGCCTCGTACATCTCCGTTCTGCCACCCATTACAGATTAATTAGGTTTCGGGTGTAATTTGTAATGTCAGTAATTAATTGATAAAATCCTAATTTAAAAAAACATTTTGGGAACGTGCCGATCAGAGAGCAACGTCGCGTCAGTGATCAAACTTCAGCCACTGTGCGCCGCGATGGAGCAAGTCAAGGTATTGAACTTAAGACGTAAACTTTTGGATAACTTACCTTTATATACTGCGTGCGTGAAATTATTCACCTTCAATGAATTCAAATTTGCTTTGAATTTGAGTGCAATTTCAAAATTGAATTTGCTTGTGTGAAGAATAATTCAGAAGAACGATAAAGTAAGTAGGCACCTATAATATAATAATACTTAAACAGAAAATTATTTTAATTATTTTTTTAGAATTGGAATTATAATATATTATAAAATCTTGCTTACCAAAAGAGAACCATTTTTTCTCCAATAACAAATTCTCGAAAAAATTGTGGTTTATTTTTTAAAACTTAAAATGATGACTTGCTTCCGCCCGATACATCCAAAGCTCGCCATGATGGATTACTTATGTATCCTTTATATGCCTGATTACAGGTAAAGGTAGATGTACTCGGGTGTAGGTATCTGTGTTGGTACGAGATAAAGCTTAACAGAATCAACTGGAGCGATCGCTTAACAAAACTGGTTAGTACCGTTTCAAGTCTGCCGCCTAGATATCGTTAAACGCCTTTATAACTCCATATTAGCACATTTAACGTCAAATTATTCAGTGTTGAACATAATTCCACAAAAACGAATAAGTAATAAAATTTAAAACTGTGTACTATTGAAATAAGTTAGATTTATTTGTGGAAATAAATCATTCAATTTGATAGATGAATTTTAGATTACAGCGTTTCACGACAAAAACCATGTTATTTTTTTGTAGCCTATCTATTTTTATGAATAAAATATGTTGTTTTAATTTCGAGTTTTTGTAGGATTTGTCTTATGAGATTCAATGTGTTCAAACGCGGAAAAATAGAATGGAATGAAAATTCAGATAAAGGCTGATGGAAAATAGCTAAATTCGTATTTTTTTATTAACTGAGACACCCACTTACCGACAGAAGTATTAATGCATATAAAATAGTGTTACTTTCCAGGCTGGCTCATAAATATTTTTTAGATTTTTTTAAGAAATAACTATATGGATTCTCCATAAATAAGTTCATTGTTTTTGTGTTTGGTTGATTGTTTATGTTTCGATAACATTTCTCAGTTTTAAAATAATAATACGGATTATACTATTATAATTACAAATACCAGGTAATACAAACATTCAATAATCTTTCAACCGTTACAAAAATGAGGGAAACAAAAAACATCGAAATACAAAATTTAAAAAATGGATTAAAAAACATATTACAAAAATTTTACTTCTTAAAAGAGCAAAACATTATATACCCATACGTAATGTCAATACCATTACAAAACACACTTCCATTATAAATAACTGTACGTAATTTTTTTTTTCATTACTGCCTTTATTGTTGTATTTTACATATTTTATTTCATATTATCTATTATTGAATTATATTAAATTTTAAAATGGTGGCCTCAGTACGTGTAAAGTGCTTAGTGAAGCCCAAATTATCATACGATGTTATGCTACGTATACGTGAATCGAACTGCCGAACTGAACCCCAACTTATGGGAAAGGAACGAAGCAATCGCAAATATTTTTTGCTTGCAGTTGCTTCCTTCCTTTCCCGTAATTCGAGACTCGGCTCGCGTTTTTTGTTCGCAAAAGTAAACGTACTATTAGAAAATACGTAATATCATTTTATCAATAAAATAAATAGTCAAAATTTAAAAAAAAAAATTTTCGAAATTGTCTTAAAAGTTTTTATTGAATTACAACATAAACGACCCGCATAAATTACAAATGACAGAAATAGCTTACACCAATAAAATAAGAAATAAAATTATCTGTAGGTACTAATTTAATATGAGATATGAAATTAAGATCTTAGGAGTCCTTATTGAAAGAAGCTTTTTTTGCATTACAGGTAGTTTTCTTTTGTAGCTTTTTGTAACCTCAAGTTACGCAAGTTTCGTCGTAGTTGTGGTTTACCGTTTGTGGAATTATATTGATTTACGATACGAAAATAAACTAAACAATTGAGCTGTGAGAATTCAAGGTGAGATAAGATGTTGTCAAGAGAGAAAGATGGCCTTTGTTTAAAAGCCATAAATGCAGATTTTTTTGGACCAAAAATAAAAAAGGACATTAGTGTTTCAAATCAATGTTATTTTTAATTTAAATAGACGAATCGTATGAACAAAAAAATAGCACAAAAAGGTAAATTGTAAGGCATTTCAGGCAGGTATGAACTGTCATGCAAAACGTCTTGAAATAAAATATGCAATTAATGAAATAGACACTTAAAAACGTGTTATTTTTTAGTGTTCTTGCGTAACTTCTGAACCTAAATGAAATTTCATTTTTTATTTACATATTCATTAACGTCCTTTTAGGAGCTTTTATGAATGAATATTAAAAATAATACACTATTTATTATATATATAACTAAAATGCCTCAGTAACAATATTTGGTGTTTGTTAAGTGCTAAATTTTAGTTGTCCACTGACCAGGTTTGTTTCCTTCCATAAGTATTCTGGACACTGAGTAATATTTAGTCTGGTAGTTAGTCCCAGGATTTCTGCTTTGATATAAATCCCGACTTCTAGTATTATGTAGTGGATTCCAAAAGCTTATCAATGCAAGCAATTCTGCACTATCAAATACATACATCATTTAGGATTTTATATGGAAATCTTAAATCAGTGAAACTCCCTCTGTCCGACAATTTAAGTAAAATATTAATTTCATTTTAAAGAGTTTCTTAGTTCAACCAAATTGATTAGTTAACTGATTAAACTACTTAGTCGCATATTAAGAAGTTTTTTCAGTTTAGGAGAAAAAAATAGCTCTTAAATCTATCTTTGAATTCCTTGAAATTACAATACTTAGGTAGGTCTCCCTACTTATTTAGATATCACTGACACCGCTGTGTCGACATTGCGCATGGCGTAGGAAGGCCCCCCTCTCTCAGACCTCGCCGGAAGTGAAACCGAGTAAGTACTGGCGCAGATTTATTAAGTCTGTCCCCCACACAGTCTTCTTCTTCTAATGTTTTATGTATAGCCCTGGCATAAAGCGTTCCTTTAACGTGTATTTCGTTCAATTCAGGTTCATCAATCGCTTGAATTTATGTTTTTTATTTAATACAGCGAAGTTAATACCGACCAATTTTGGATAGAATATAAAAGTGTATTCTTATGATTTTGGTTTGAAAAACCTTCTTATTTTGTTGTTACCCATGTTTAGGTACCTACTACGCTCTGTTTTGAACCCGCAAACTCTTAACATAGAACAAAAGCTTTTGCCACTAGATAAGCTAGACATGACGACTCAAGTTGTTGGATAATTAATATAAATATAATATTTTTAGATAATGTCTCCATTAACGTCTATTAACATTATTCAGTCGACATAACATTTATTATTAATATTTGACCCATTTGAATTAATACCGCAATCACTAAACTGAGGCACATTCTTTTGATCGCCATATTTTCCCGGTATTTGCAATCATTAAAACGATGATGTATTTTTATAAACTAAGACTTTCATCGACAATTAGTAATAATTTAATAATAAATCAATAACATGTTATACAGTCGTTCTTTGTTAAAAGCGCATAACTTCGTACCAACTTGCGTAGATATCTATATCTGTAAAATAATCAGACATTTCAAATACTGAAGCATTTAATAAAGCATTTTTTGGCAATATTAACGTTATTGTGAACGATTGCTTCAAATGCGCAATAAAACATAAAAAAGTAGAATGGCATCTTATTTAAGCCCTTTTTATACAATCGTGGTATTCTGCCTCCAATACTACTAATTTCCTTCGCATCACAGAAGGTTTGCGTTTGCAGCGTCAAGCTCTCACCCATAGTACAAACAAAACCTACATTGTAGGTAGGTACGAGCTGTAAAGTTAGTAGTTAGTTGGCTTAAAGGCACGGGCAATCGCCGGCAAAACAACAATAAATTCCCCCCGCACAGGTATATCTGTATGAATGAAGCAATTCAATTCAATTAATGTCTTGTTTTGTTAAATTTGAATTTAATTCAATTACCCCGTTGATTATACGGCGGTCGCCTCCGATGCACCACGCGTAGAAGTATATTTATCACGGTGAGCATCCGCGATCCGCTCAGACTCAGTGAGGTAGAGTCCAAATGACCCAGAATAAGGAACAATCGACGTAAATAAAGTGGAGACTGATTTATATTAAGCTCTTTTCACACAACGTTATTTCTATATGGTTTTGTTACAATATATGTTTTTGAAAGTGAAATTACTATATTGTCTACACAGAGAGTGTAGTTTCCGTTGGAGTCGGCAAAAATATACAATAAAACATCCATGGGCCAACTTAAAGGCAATACCATTCTTGATAAGGTGACAATTTAATAAACAAGCCCAGTTGAAGTAATATCCAATGGAAAAAAAAAAATGAGTTTGACACTGCAATTGTGTGCTTCGTGAAGTGGGCACAATCCTTCAACACCGCAATTGCAGGGCTTCGGATCCAAAAGGTTACAGCTCAAAAGCATGGCAAAAGCTTGAAATTTTGGTTTTCTTAAATTTTGGTATTATTTAATTTATTATAAATAACGCATAATTGAAAATTTCTTGAATATTTTTCGAAATATATGATTTTTTAAATAATGCGAGACACCGTGACCGTTCTTAACTGAAACTATTTCTTAAACAAGTATTATGACATTTTTTTCTGAAAAAACCACAAACTCGAATTCATATCCTTCCCCCCCTCGCTTTTGATCATAAGTACAAAATTTCACATTTATCAGAACCCTGGCCTAAGACAGAGTAGACACTTGAATGGTGTAAAATTAAATTTTAAATTCTGACAGATTGCTTCCAGGTAACTAATTCATTTTATGAAAAAATTACCTTCAAATTGCTTTTGCTAAACTAAACACCACTTACTAAATATGGACATTATTTTATCTTTTATAAGTCTCAACATATATTATTTAACCATTTGTAATAATTTTTTCACAAACCGCCGATGTGTCACCTTCAATGCAGCGGCACTGCACGAGCAATGAAGGTAGGTATTCGTATATACTCTTTCCCAATATAAAACGCCGAAGACTCCGCAGTTCCGTAGACACCAGATAGATACAAATAATGTACCAACTTACAGACACGCATGTTTACTGCATAGTCTACCCGCGTAATTAATCTAACAAGAGTATCTACCCAGTTTCTTACGTAAACAGCCTATTTGAATTAGATTCCCTGTGAGATTGGTGAAAACAAATAATGGTCTCGATTCAATTGTTCGGTGAAAATGCTGACAAAAAAAATGGAGTTTTACCTATCTATGTAAATCAATGTTTTCACTTGTCGCATTCTTTTAATGCCAGTTACAAATCAGAAACTAGCAAGCTATCAATCACTAATACGCTTAACTCACATTAGTATTTATACTGTATCTATAAGTGGGTATTTAGTAAGGTATGTTCGCATTTTATTTGATCTGTTTTCATGCTTTTTTTCAATGAAAAAAAATGTTCCGCCATAGATTTGTAGTAATTTTGTAAATGCATACCTCTACATAATACAATGATGTAAAATAAAAACATAATTATCGCACTAGAATAGATGAATAGATCATATTATTAGGTATATCGGAAAATTGTGTCACTAGCCACTTATATTATTTAATGTAAATTATATTCTGGTACATACCTTTCCAAGAAACTATAAGATTTGGAAAGTGAAGGTGTTCTTAGGAGCAAAATATTGTACGTTTAGATAAATATTAATATTAATAATATAACTGTAATTTATGTTGCTTATATTAACAATACTGTGGGTGTTATTAGGTACCACCTAGCTTAGGACATTTTAAGCAACGTTTAGCGTCTGGAATGCGGTATTTCATTGAGGAAGTATTAAAAGTACCCATCATCCACTCTAATAAATATTTAAACAAGATGGTTTTTGCACTTTGTCAGGTTTTGAATATTTATTTGATCTCTGGTAAAAACGCAAATACCAAACAAGTAGGTAGATTTCAAACAATAGTTGGGAAATGTAGTCAGGTACTTACTTGAAATATAACTCACCGTGATATTGACGAAAAACCTTATAAGAAATAACCTTCTAACCCCTAATTTGCCTCGTAAAATATAAGGCAGTTTCATTTTCTCTACTGCTATATCGATCAAAGAAATCTACCCGAGAACGCAATAGGTCACACAGAAGGCTGCTGAATTAAAACGGTACGCTTTGCATGCTATTTCGATTAAAACCGTCAAAATGTGTCTTAATATGTAGGTTAATAGACAATAATATTTAATATTTGGCTAATTTATATAGCGCCGTTTTCGTGAGAAATCACTTCAAAGGCGATGTACAAATATAGACAAGCAATATTAAGTTACTGAAAATGTATAAAGAATATCTATTTGAGGTTGTCAAGAATCGATTTATAATCCTACAGTTCGTACCTTTTTAAAAAATGTTAATATAAGAATAGTTTTGTTAAAAAGTCTACAATATTAATATTAGGGTCAGTGGCTATTTTTTATGCGTAGAGGTACTAGGTATCTACTAAAAAACGCAATTTAATAGTGAAATAACTTACCTAGGCTTAGAAAAGCGTCTAAAAAAGAAATATTATTTATGACACAGTTGTACTGAAAGCAGTTGGCATTTTCACATAAATAAAGTGTTCTACGCTAAGTCACAAAGTAAAAAATTGCGTATAATTTTTAATTTTTGGGATCTCTCATTCAATTGGTCGGACCCGAGCAAAGTTGTACCTTCCCCGATGTAATTTACCCGCAGAGTCTTCACACAATCTATCGAGTCTGACGAGACAGAACTTCTCCCGGCCCCGCGAAGGCAATACCTGAACCTACGACTAACCTGTAATCATCAAACCCTCGAGAATTTTTGTGTGGAGAAAACAAAATGGAACAACAACTAAACTATATCCCTTGTTTTCTTTGCCTCGTGAAACCAGAACAGGAGTTGCCTAAGATTTATTTTATGTTATTTTCATAGCAGCTTTGATTGCGTAGATATACTGTTATTTATGAGCTACGATCAGTGTAAAGGGCTCTAATTTGAGAAAATTTATGTAACAGTGTAGTTTCTGTTGATATTTTAGAATTTATGGACTTGCTAGTAACTATTTACTTAGCCGGAGTTTCAATACTCATCTTCTTTGTCTAATCAAATTTATTTATACACATTTTAATGAATATTTCAAAGCTTCATATCGCGTTGTAGAAATGACGGACCAAACTTAAAAAAAGCATTTATTTAAAAAAATTCATATGGCAAAGCTATAATTTCCATAATAAAAATCATTTTTAACCTAATAATCAGTATATTTTTCTGTTATTGGTTATATTTGATGTGAAAACAAAACGTCGCTGTAGATTCTATTTATGTTGCTTTATAAAAATTTAAACGTTTTTCACAACATACACGGAGAAAAATGAGTACTGCTAATTTATTAGGAATCTCTTCAAATGATTGGTAATCCGGTTGAAAACGGGATTGCCGGTCCGTAATGAATGAATAAATAGGTGACCTGATTAAATTTAAAAAATACGACAATATTATCACGATGTCCGAATATGTGTACATAAAAATTCTAATATTTTCGAAATTCCTCATTATATGTTATCAAGGCAAATTTATAATATATCGGAACACGAACGCGTGTTCCGATATAAAGTTCCAAAAAAAATATTAGGAACGGCGTGTAATTCCGCTTTTAACCGGACTAACAATAAAGTGATTCCTAATAATTTTCGAAAAGATTTAATTGAAATGAATTCTAGTTTCTAAGATGAAACATTTCGCGATTGTTTATGTATAGAAATTAAACTAATGTGAACTTGTATTCATTCCCAGTAAATTCTCTTACTTGGGACATAACTTAGGCGACCAGAAATACGAGGAGATAAATCATAGAAGCGCAGGAAGTGGGAAACATGAATGACCCAAATCTTCCATTGCGTAAATATTTTTAGGTCCCGCACCAGTCTCAAACATTTAGGACACAAATATTTATGACTTCATTTGAAACATATTCGGCAGCAACCATTATCTCTACGCTTTATTTAAAATAATACAATAATAATGATAGCAAATTGATTAAGATTTGTAATTAATAAATAATAACTAAAAAGTTAGAAGGCGAAAGTTGAAAAATATCTCTCAATATCATTCGGTTAGGTAGGTACTGAAAATAAAAACAATAACATCTACTACTGAAAACACGTTACATTCAGAATTTTTTTACAGCCTCCAAGTTCATATGTTTTTTTTTAAATTTAAGAGAAATCATGTAATTTTATGTACCTTTGCTATTTTTTTCTTCGTGCAACGTAACAAATAACATACCGTAAAATGAGATCACTTTGATCAATGTTCAACTTTGAAACTAAATATTTTTTTTATAAAACCGTTTTTGTCGAAAAATTCATCATATTTATTGCACGTTTTTGAACCATCGAAATATATATACATATGTAAAATAAAAACGTGTTTGTCATCGGGGAGCCAAAAAAACATGGTGATCAAAGTCACCTTTCGAATGGGGTGATTTTAATACTTTTATAAGCTTATTACAAAGATACGCCAATCAAAAAATTTTTTAATGTAAATGTGAATATTATAGTATTTAGTTTAACGTGTATATATATATATAGCCATCTCCATATCTATAGACACTGATATACTTAACAATATAAATGACACAAACAATTTGACACAAATTTTCGACACGTCATTGCATCCACGTTGCCCGAAAAAATCATTAAAAATAAGCAAGAAGTTTGTGAGTGAAATTATGCAGATTTCCGCGATGATCCAAGTCTCTCCGCTATTTAAAAGTCGCCCCATATTATATATAGGTATACTATTTTTACAATTGCACTATATTTCAGAATAAAATATGCCAATAATATCTCGCAGGTTAGTAAACACCGTTCAGTATCCAAGTATTGTTTGAACATTTTACTGTGTTAAGAAATAAACATTTCATATTCTTCCTCCAAAATTCCTTACGCCTTTAGCTTTTCCTCAATAGTTGAAATTTATATAATCCCACTGACCTCGACAACGGAACCCAAATTAATAAAATTGATACTTTATATTTTTACTACTGTGCATATGGTAGTTTGAATGTAGACCGTTTTTCTTAGAAGAATTGAACCCAAAAATATTCGCATTCATAAAATGAGTAACGACTTCCTCTGTGGGTAGGTGGTGTAGGTAGGTAATTTTTCCAGATGAAAAGTAATATGAAAATCGATCTTGCGATTGCGACCCCTGCGAAAAGGAAAATTAATAATGAATAGCCAAAATGTGGAGCAGTGGCGGAGGCAGCGCGTGGCGTGGCATTGGCGTGGCAGCGGCGTGGCGTGGCATAGTCGGAGGCCGGCTGTGCTAACGCAGTATATACTCGTAACTTGCTCAGCTCTAACGGACGACTCGCCGTAATCAATAAAGCCAAGAGTTATACGCACAGGATTACCAAGAATTATCTTAGCAATTTCTAATTTATTACACCCAATTTTCAAAAACATTTTAATAATTTGTTTATCTCTACGCCGATACCATTTCACAATTTACCCTCAATGCATTGTTTGGTCCTATATTCAAATGTAAGAGTGATCAATATTTAACAGTCATCATCATCACATCATCGTCATCGAACCACGCTAATTTCGGTTGTGAGTCTGTTGTCTATTGTAACTCTGGTTCAATGAACTGAGATTTGTTTTGAATTGATGGGTGATTTTCGAAATTGAAACCGATTATGTCATCAATTATTCAGACAAGCAAAAAGGTTTTAAAAAAAAACAAATTCCGGAAAATGATTTTAATTCTATATTTCAAATGTGCACTTCTTTACGCTAAATCTTGACATGCAAGCGTTATTATTTCGTTACTAGATTTACTTACTTACTTAATATCACGGATAACTTTTCACGGGTTTGTGCTAAAGTTTTTATATTATTTTTCTAGCCTATTTTGAACACATTACTATGATAAGACGCCTCCAAACGTTCCTATTTCGCACTTCTTCAGTGGCATCGATCCATTACAGGTCAAGTCTCTCCTCTTATAGCTACGGCATTTGATTTTGCCTTGGGATTTTAATTATACTCCCTTTTTGTATTACATAAGTTTCTTCTGAAGTTGCATTCTTGGCATCCTAGGCATGCTTCCAAGCCACTTCAAGGATTTTTTAAAGATTAAAAGTAAGAAGAAATCGATTCCAATAGCTTTTCCTCCGGCTGGTATTGCATGATATTGTAATGCACTACCCTCCTCACCCCCATAAGAAATATTATTAATAATAATAATATTAATTGGCTGATTTATATAGCGCCGTTTTTGTAAAAAAATCACATGGCGCTGTACAAATACCTATATGTAGATATTATACAAATCTTAAATCTAGTGATTTACGACCAAGGCTTTTAACTACACGGATAAAAATGAAAATTGCTTAAGTATTAAGAATATCTTCAAATTATTGGTAATCCGATTAAAAACGGGATTGCAGACCATTTCCTGATAAAAATTTTGTACATATCCTGTTTTTAATCGAATTACCAACAATTTGAAGAGATTCTTAATAATTTATCAATACCTACTTATTTTTCTAGGTGTGGGTCAATGTATAATAGTAATAATATTAAGAAAATAATTTTTTTCTAACAATATTTTAAACAGTTCTTTAACTTTTCAATTTACTCGTATAGTAGCTTGTTGTGTGTGAAACTAATATATATCAGTTTTTGTTATCAAAGTAGGTTTACTGCACTTCGCTGTAAATATATCTCTTGGTAATAATTACCCTACTCCCCTTAGGGTTTTAACTATGTGCAATACATGACCAATTTTGTAAATTTACTATCGCATATTTTTCAATTAAGTACTGCATTTAGCATTAATTTAACGGTAGGTGACTTGTGTCCACCCGGTGGTGGCACGATTTGAACAATGTAGTAGAGGTCGCGGGGCGTTGAGAGTATACCGTGGAATACACGCTGCGACTCCACTGCGTAACGGACAGGGGTTGCCAAGGGGAAGAGAAATGGCGCGATCGAGATCCTCCAAGCCAGAGGGGGAGAAGACATCTAACTCAATGCAATCTGCAATCCTTATACGATCCACAACAGGTGAATTTAAGAGACAACTCATTAAAATGTAAAACTAAACGTGCAGTCAGAATTTATGACTTGTTGATCCTTGTTGACCTTTTGTTACGGGATTTTCAATTTGTTGGGAATTTTGTTGGGTGGGGATGTAGTTAGAGATTATTATTTCAACTTTTCATGGAAACCGTTTCTAACTAAAGATCAAGGAAATAGATTGGAACTGTGCAAATTCTGAAATACTAAACGTAATCATTTGAAATTTTGTACATACATTCTACTCGCATTATCATAAAATTGTCTCCGTACAAATAGTATTTTATCGTTTTACTTTATGTGTTTTTTTTAATTTATTCATGCGAGTCCAGATTTAAAGGATAAGATTTTCTTTATAACTAATGAATAAAAGTCAAACCATTTTGGTTACTAAGTGCGGCATACAAAAGCCGAGTAGATAAAAAAAAGTTTGATACCGGCGCGGATTTACCTTTAGCCGCATGCCTCGTCTAAACAATGCCTACAATTCCGTCCAGTCATTACAGATTTCAGCAAAATGCATAAATCTCAGCGAAGATTATTCAGATAACGGCGTGTATTTGGTTTTTATTTTCGACCCGGTGGCCCCGAATTGATGAATGTTTTATGCGAGCATGCATAGATTCGGTACCGGCAGGAAATTGCCATGGTTCAACCAGTAAATCACGCGGGATCGTGTAATGTTTGATATATTGCACGAAAAATATGTCGGTGTGTTACTTTTAGGGTTGAATTGGAATGCTGAAGGCGCACACTAACTCGCCAATCGGCCGGCCAAACTGCATACGGGAACTCTCGCAGGGTCCTTGGCTTCGTCTTGTAATTTGGTCATCTGAGATCTTCGTGGTATTGGAGAAGCTGGTCCTATTGTTGTGGATTTAACGCACACATCCACACTAAAATTTTTACAAAAATATACGCAGATTTATGCGAAAAGTGTAAATTTGTGGCGTCTCAAGCGAACAATCACTAAGTTATTTTTGATTTCTATTGAGTTACGACGTAATAAAGAAATTATGCTTAAAGTAAATTACTTATATAAATATTTTATGTAGATATATGCATAATATCATTTATTTTATTATTTTTTTGTAAAAGAGTTATCTTCAAAATTCCATAACAATTTAAGATTTTCAATCACTTAAAATTTCTGAAGTTGAGATCCATTTGTCAAAGTTAATCTCTTAATCCAGCAATAAATCGAGTTTCAGTGATTCATTAGGCGCAGACACATTTGATTTAAGATTATCAAAGTTAGATAACGAATCCACGAAATTAAAATATACCCTAAGTAGTATTTATCAGTTATAGATTTGTAGTTACAGCAATACCCAGGGCCGGCCTTTCGCGGGCTCAAATGGAGCACTTTGATCCGAGCACCGAATTTCCGAGGCGCCAAGGCGCTGATAAATAATTGACACCTTACAGGTCACACATCACCTTATTTTAAAAAAATACAAATTATCCAAATATTATTGATCACAGTGATCACCGAGGTGTCTACTGGTTTTGACAAGGGGCCCCAAAGTCTTACTCGCGCCAAGTGCCGTTACAAGGCCGGCCCTGGCAATACCTATAACTTGCGTTTGTATTTAAAAAAACCTTTACCCTTTCATATTTTCAAACTCAATTTTACGCCAAATGTTTGATTTATATATGTAACAAAATGACAAAGTGCCTAAAACTCATTGGTAGATATTATATTTTTCATATTTTCTTATAAAAATCAACAAGCTACACGGAGAAAAATGCATATTGCTACATTGTTAAGAATCTCTTCAAACTATCAGTAATCATGTTAAAAACGGGATTGCAGGCCTTAACGAATGAATTTACATGTTTCCTGATAAACTTTTAGTAAATTACAAATATACTATCACGATGTCGGAACTCGTGTTCATTATTTTTGCATTTCGTCGTGATATATTATGTTCGTGCTCTCCGCATACCATCCCCAAAGATGACATAAAGCCCCAAGGGGATTTATTTCCCTCGCTAGCATTATATTTATAAAAGGCATTCAGTTTTAATATTTTGTGCGTTTGTAGTTAATTTCGTCTGCCACTTTGAGATAACTTCGTCTGCAACTTATTGCCGTTTGATTGCACAATTTGAAAAAAAATTATGTAGACATATTTTTATTCCATTTTAAATTTCTATAACAATTGCTTGCAATTGCAATGGCATTCGAAAACAAATAATTATATGATCTTTGTTTATAGAGCAAAATCATAAATAATATTCTTTCAGATCTAAGATCACGACTTCAAACGATTCACACGATATATATAAACAATAAAAGTAGGTATCTACTCACTTCCCAATTCATACCTTATGGAAAAATTTTAAATAATAATAATAATCATGTTTGTTTATTTCAACTGAACAGGGCGGTGAGCGCAATACTCTATCTGCTATATAAAATCATACATCTAAATAAATTACATGATAATAAAATTAATATAAATAAAATAAACAAGGTTCTAACTACCACAGACACGTATATAAAACAAATTCAATTTAAAGTGAAGTTAGTTAAAATATTTAACTTGTACCTAATCCCAATATTTTTTGTTCTCACTTTCTAATTAATAGAAGGAAAAAATCAAGTCTAACCAGATAATAATATTTATTTAAGTATACCAATTGCTTACTGAGTTTTGAGACTACCAAGAAATTCTCTACAAAGAAATAAAGTTACCACTTACAATGGGCAATTAAATAAACATAATTTGGCTCGTGCCTAACTATTCCATACAATTAGTCGCATATCTTAATAGAATTACTTTAATATTGGTACATTCGTGCGCTGCACGTTCATAAATTATTAAAAAAATATTGCATTCAGCAATCAAAGCTATCAATAACAATAAATCATTATGAGATAATATTATCACCACTTGAGGTGAATAATAAAATTCTTTAATAATAGGCATAATGTTCATTCGATGCGTAAAATTCCTTGACAAAAGTCCATCGCATTGATTTTTTTTCTCTGCATTCAGTGAGGTTCGTACGATTGAGTTCAGTTATAATTTGTTAGATTACAACAATAATTCCGATAATTTAAGAGAGGTCAATGACCCTTCTTTCAATTTTCGAGAACCTATTCACCGTAAAGAGGCCTTCAAAAAGGCCGCGGCGCTTTTTCAATTGTTTTGGTTAAATTTGTAGTAATGTCAAATTGCTTTGTTTACACCGCTTTATTAAAAGCAAAATTTCTATGTTGCGAGAAAAATGTTCTTTCTCTTCATCAGAATGTGTCAAATACTAAAATGAAAAATAAATTAAACGATAGGAGCGGTTAGAGAATAGGGGAGGGGGGGGGGGGGCAAACCTAAATCACAGAAGTATTTATGAAGTATGGGAGGAGGAAGGAATGTTGGAAGTTAATTAGGAAATTACAGGTCGTTGGAATGGAAAAAATATTTAAGTGGAAAAATATTCAAAAGAAGATTGTTTAATTTTTTTTGACTGTCAATTATTATGTTTGACTAATCTCTAAAATTTCTAAATTATTTTCCTGCTAAACCTTATGTCTGTTTTAGAAGAAAAACCTACATTTAAAAATAAAAACTAACGTACAATATTTAGTTAAGTTAGTTTCTGTAGTTTTATTGTGGATTATCTCAACGATTTCTACTCTATAAAAACTTTTTCCGGAGGTTGCATGCTCTCGCCGGCTCTATGAGAGACTCGGACCTCCCATATAATGATTCCACCTTGTATTACAAGTTTCCCCCTAGCTCTGAAATCATCTCCATGTTGCTCTTCACTGCGGGTATCTCCTAATGTGTATTAAGATATGAAAAAAACGTCAATAAAGAAGACAAATTGCGCTGGTTTAATATCGATACAGAAGATATAAGAATAAAACGTAATGAAGAAAGTAACACCGGAAGAATATTTATATTATTAAGTGCGTTTATTTTGCAATAAAATATTTCGTCATTGGCTTACACAATATTTTATTTTATATGGTACATCCTCATCGATAGGTCGATATAGATAGATCAATTTTTGTAATAATTATTAATCAAAACTGAAAAAAAAATACGGGATCATTTTTATTACAATCTTTTCCTAAGTACAAAAAATGCAGGTGAAAATCGTCTTTAACCAACTATCGCACAATTTTCTGAGAACAGGCAGATAAAACTTCACTCGTCTTGTCTTACTTCATCAAATGCATACCTACTCATCTACTTCTCTGATTTTTGATATGATACGAAGAAATATTGTTATTTGTTTCATTTGTTGTGCAATTTCTTCCTAAATCATTCACGATGACTTCTTCTTTCCACTTGAGCTTTGAATATTCTTCATGTTGTATTCAATTACTGGTTTTCATAATATGTAGTGTTACATTATTCTCCAAGAAGAAGATAATTCTAATAAATCTAAACGAAACGCGAAACAGAACAAACAGAAAAATAAAAAGGTATTGGTCTCGACTGGGAATCGAACTCAGGATCTCTGTCTTACCGGGACTACGCCTCTAAACACTCGGCTATTGCGACCTAATTATTGCACGTAATTTTTGACGAGCTTATATTTCTTATTCAGATTTAAAAATACTATCTGGCAAACAATTTTTTGGCAGCTATCGTTTTAAATGATAATATAATTCTAAAAAATTGGTTTCTATCCTAGATAGTGTCTCAGATAAACATAACCGATTTATTTTTATACGGGACAGATTTACTTTTACTAAAAGTCTAAATGAACGCTCAATATTTATTGAAATAACTTTTTTTTATAATTTTGAACGTAATATATCATTGAAGAAGACGATAATACTAATATAATCAGATATTCCAATAAAAATTGAATATTACAATAATATATTTAAATAAATTAAGCTTATCGCGTTCAATGGAAGGATCAGAATTACCAGAAAATCATATATAAATCTTCCATAATTAACGTCCCGAAATATACGAGCCGTACATCCCCAGGGCGGCTGCAGCCCATGTTGTTAAAAGTCAGAGATTTCGGACACCCTATATTAGGCCCGGCATACTTCAGGGATGTAACTTAATATAATAATAAATTCAAACCACTTAGTAGAAAAATTCAAACAATTTCCAACGCGCAGTGATGATTTGTTATGTAAAATATGCCTCTTTCTACTTATTTTAGCCAACTGCACGGTGAAAAATGATAATATGTGTGTTTAGTCCATTAATTATTTTCTACCTTTAGTTTGGGAGGAGGTAGATTTGATAACTCCGTACATTTAGTGAATAAAGGAAGACTAGTATTATGGTTCATTATATTGTCCGTTCTAATATTTTGCATGGTATAAAAGTAGCCTCTTTAAAATAACGCTTTTGATCACAGCTACGCAATTTGTGGTTCCGTTTTGTTACTCTGCCAATTAGTTAATTGAGCTTAATAGTCCAGGTTTTACTAAAATGAAATGCTTATTAGTTGAACGCAAGCATGGCCGCTTACTTTAACGCTGACATTTATATCAACGGGTGATTAGCCATTCAAGATTTTAAAAATATATACTTTAGAAATGAAAGCAACCGCTAAGTAAGATAAGATTGCATTAAAACTATGGAATATAATATTATAGGTAGACAGCGCAAATTTAGACATAATTTTAAAACTTTTAAAGGCTACTTAACACGTTGACTTCTGGGGTGTGTCAAGATCGAAAAATTATTACGCAATAGACATTTCGTTAAAGCTAATTTCCTCTTGTCTAATATTTTATCAAATATTTACCGGCCTACCCGTATTTTGTGGTAAAAATGAGTCCAAACTTTCAACTGATTTAAAAGTATAACAATTTTCATTCATTCATTCATTCATTCCGCCCTTAGTGAATGAATTGATAGGTTCCTTGATAAAATTTTACTAAAATACGACTGTATTATCACGACGTCGGAACACGTATTCATGAAAAATCTTAATATTTTCGCATTTTTTCAATATATATGTTATCTAGGTAAATGAAGGTGTTTAAACGTTTTATCAGGAAACGGCCTTCAACCCCATTTTAACCGGATTATGAATAATTTGAAGACATTCGTAATAAATTAGCACACCTTCACATCGTCAATTGAACTAGGATAGCCAGCCATCGAAACAGTGTCTCGTTGGCTCAATGCAATCGTAATATTTATTTTTAAAAATTCCGTACAGGAAACGTATGGTATGAGCGAGGTATTTAAAATTTAGGATATCGATTAAATTCGATTTTTAGGTGGGTCTATCGGTAGTCTGTGCCCATCACTGCTGTATTTTTTGCTTTATTTTTCAACTGTATTTTGTTGTAATACACCCCTTTAAAATAATAATATGTAAAGAACCTCTTTGAATGACTAAAGTGAATGGCACTATATAAAGCAAACCTTTATAAACATAAACTGAAGTGTGACAAGGTGATTTTTTTTATTCACAATAATTCTACACTTGTGTACCTACTAGGTAAAATTATACTACCTACAATCAACATGATGATAGCATTTAGGTACAGACTACCTCTGATAAAAGTCTTTCTTTCACCAGTAGTTAGGATTAACATATTTGAAGCCATTTTCCTTTCTCGTTTATTCTTAATTTTCGAATTTTCCAAGAGCTTTGTTAAATAAAAGCGTTCACTTTTTTGGATCGGATCGTTTATTAATATAAACGCGTTGGTAGGTTATGTTTCCCCACAGCGATGCATGCAGACGCAGACGGCAGCGGTGTGTTCGAGCAGCTGTTCCTCCGGTACTTGCCGATTGTTATTCTACTGCAATGCTTACCTCGTAAATTGCCATAACATTATTGGCGCCACTTACGCGAGTAAGAAACTGCCGTTTGCCCGGCGTTGCGGGTGAATTTTACTCGATTTTGCGTCGCAACTTGGCTTAGGGCTGATCGGCGTCGTGTGTGCACCCATTTCAGACTTTCTGATGAATTGCAAACAGGTACCTACTATAAGTTCTCTAATAATTCATAGATGGTACCAGTGGCGTAACCCATCATGCCTACGGTCATCGAAGCCTGGATTTCTGGTGTGGCCCTAAATACAGTCATCAAAATGCACAAAATATTTTCATAAAACATACGAAAACACAGTATTTCTGATTTCTTCTCATTTCATAAAAACTGTTTTTAAAATAACGGTTAAAACGAAGCAATTTATTATTACTTACATATACATTAGTATATTTACTGGTGTAAGTTTTGATCATTGCTATATTCACGTAGGTATAGCTAATTTGTAGCTAGGTACTTCTTGCCCTTTTTAATTACGCCGTTATAGTGAAAAATGCGCTGTACTAACATATAGTATACTAGCTGTACTTCGCCACTCGCTGCTGTGGCTAGTCTATCTGTGCAGATAGATAAACAACAGGGCGTATTGCTTTCACGTCCAACAAATTGGTAGTTTAAGAAAACTATTTATTTATCTGTCACAGGTGACATTTTAAAATATGAAAAGAAGTATATAAAAACACACACGTACAAAAAACGATCGGTTAAAATTTCAAAGCAATCGTTGAAGAATTAGGAGATTTAAGATTTTGAGCAAACGAACACTTACATTTATATATACCTACCCATATATATATATATATAGATTATAAACTCTAGACTAGACACACCAATAAAACAACTTATGGCTAGCACGTTGCATCTACCGTGAATGAGTACGTAAGATAGGTAGGAAAAAAATATGAAAATGAGAAAAAATATGAAAATGGAAACAATTGGACCCAGTCTACCAGCTTGTATCAGAGCCCGGAAGTTTAGTTGCGCTACTGGAATACACGCCTAAATAATAATGAGCCCGATGCCTTATTTCATAAAATTCAACCAGAACATAACTTGTTCATACCTACAATCTGCCTTCCTAATTTTATTCAATCTTAAACGCATTACTGACGCAATAAATAATTACTCTGATGCTGGCTTATGAAGCTTGCCACGTAATAAAAAAGTATTTATAATCATTTCGTATAAAAATATACCGATTTCAATTGTTTGGAACCTATTGATGCTGTGCCTTGCAACTCAATCGAAACATTGAATGAATCGAAATCCGACATTACAGATGGGTTTTAGTCAAAGCTTAACGTGTGCGGTCAAGTGCGACTCGATGTAATGACGTCACAATAAAAGGCCAAACGCTCGATGAAGATTTATATGGTAGCGTGAGAAATTCCATTATTTAGGTCCCAAATTCGAGGAAAGTTTAAAGGATTCCTATTACAATTACATTCTCGGAATGATAAAAGCAAATGAGATACTACAACGAACAAACATTCATATTACTGTAAAATATTATAACTCGATATTTATCAGTAGGCACAAAATGTAAATTGATGGCTACACCGCTTATGTTTTCAAGCAAATTACAGAAATTTTTAAGGTTTTTCTATAAACGATACAACCTTCGCAGGAACAGAAGTTTCAGATTGGCGGTTCATTTTTATTGTGCGGTTCAATTATAGAGATCTTATTCTTGTATATTTATATTTTTATAATTTATAAACAACTGACTTATTATTATTTTTTACACCTGAGACCAAGAGGAAAAAAATTCCCCTAGGGCCTATGTCATATTTGAGAATGCTGTGTGGATGATATTTTTAAGGAAAGAATGAAAATGAGGTTCTAGGAAGGAGAAAAATATGAGAGCTATGTAGGGATCAGAGGTTATTGACGTACTGCCGGCCTCTGTGTTTCCTCCCTCCTACAACATGGGACTCTTCAAGACCCATGTTCACTCCTTCCTCTCCACAAAAAGACCCTCCACACAGCATCCCCAAAGATGACATAGGCCCTGAGGGAAATTATTTTCTTCAGGGCCTCCTGTGTGGAGTAAATATAAAAAAAAAAAAAAAAAAAAGTATAAATTTATGACTCCCATTGCGGTGCACGGCGATGGGTCAAGAAAGTCCTGCAGGAGAGGTTAAATAACTATTGTATGTAGTGCACAAAAAAGGAAAGAAAACGTTTACTTCCATTTTCACTAACAAGAAATGAGAAAAACCTTTTTGCTAATCATACGTTAACCACTTAAACCTACAGATATATATTATGTATAGGTATCTAGTTTGTTACCGTATAGTGACGTTAATACCGCCAGACATATTAATGCATTCGTCTGCCTGGTGACAAAGCACTGACGAAAATAAATTGCATGCGCATGAACGGAATGCAAATGCATTAAGTGGAGCCTGAAGAAAATTTGTGTAATTCAAACGGAGTGGGAACCACCACTGCGGGTGTCGAAAAAATTGATATGTCAACGGCGTCCATGATGAAAGATCCGATTGACAGTTCTAAATATAGATACCCAAAACACGATTAAATTAAGACACCAGAATTCCTGTACCCCGTGAAGAAACAGGAGATAAAACTGACTTACCAAATTGTTGGATATATTGTGCAATTTTTACAAAAATAAATAAGTAGTTGCTTTTAGATAGTTGTCAACCAGCCCAATATTAACATGGAATCGCGGTAATTTTTTTTTTGTTTGGTATGTAAATAATTAGAATATTATTTTTCCAGTACCTTTCTTCCTATGTAATGTGGAGGTTACAAATATTATTGTAAGGAAAAGCACCTATATAGAATATATTTTAAACATTATAAAAGTTAATTATTAATTGTTTTTATTGGCTTAAGTTTAGACAAATACGCCTTAGAGATACGAATCACTAAATTGCACTCGGACTCGTGACTAGCTAGGCCACTAAGTTTGAAAAATTCAACTTAAAAGAGGAATTTTTTTAAATAAAATTTTGATGTGTAAAAATTTTCAGGATTTATTTAGTTAACTGAAACATCTTACGGAATATTTTGATTAAAACATATATTTTCAGATACAAACAACATACAAGCTTCAAAAAAGTAATATTGTAAATATTAGCACTCTGGCTCGTTTACGTCACGAGCTGCCACTTTCCACTACAAAAGAAGTAAAAACATGCTGTTAATATCGCCTATTATAATTTATAGACGAGCGAAGTGATATGATACAATATTGTAGCCCAACTGAAATTGCGACAGGTGCTCGATATACCTATCCGTTTTCTGCGACCCATTTTTGGTCGTTAGGCATTACATTGTTAGAAATTCTTCATAACTAACTAAAATAAAATTCAATTGAAACCTTTTTTAATTTTACCAAAATAAGTCACAAGTGAGTACCTACTTACTTCTTCATAAAAAAATACTAAAACACATAACCTGCAGCACATCTTAAGTAGGTTATAAGATAGTAACATTATCTACTCAACTCAGGTTTTTGGTCGATGATATTATTACCTTAATGTCTGCGTCACGCGTCTCCAATAACACATACTGCAAAAACCATAACTTAAATGAAATATCTTCATTAATTCCTGCATTATAAAGCAGGTAGTGCTTTTCTAACTGCCCATCCGAAATAGCCAAAAGCGATCAGCTTTTAAATAATACATAATCTATAAGCCTTTTATATAAAATCTGACTCACATGATAAAATATCAAAAAAAAATTATTTAATTTTTATAATTCATTCTCACACTGTTATCAAAATTTTATCTGAACTCTGATGGCCTTTCGCCTTTTCTGGGTATTTTTTATTCCGATTCTTAATGTATCTATCTATGCGATAGTAAAACGACTTTCAACAACTAGTCCGATACAATCTGATAACACAACTAGTATACTGGTACCATTTCATATTGTATAGGTATTGATTTATGGAGTATCGGCATCATTCTGTAGCAGTTGGTTTCATCACTACCAAAGCCGGCAGTTACTATTAAAACCGAGCTAAGCTGTTCGTACCGGCAAGAATAACACACCGTTTATTTTGTCCACAATATCCCATTATTTGCCGCGATGCAGTGTTTTGCGATTTTAAAAAGGTTTATGGCATAGATTTTAAGGCTAATATTTACGTTATTTGATTTAGGATGACAAAAATATCATCATTCAAAAATTATGCTTAACTCCTGCCTCTGGCATATTCTGTCAGAGCTTGTGTGTATTTGCGCTTTGCAATAAAATTCAAAAATATGTGAAAACTTAACACTGTTTTAAAATTTTATGTTATACGCTTCCAAATATTATTACAAGAAATAAACATATAGTTTTGAGATTGCGAAAATAAATACATTTTGTAGCCATATGTACTTATATAACATTACTGTACCCACTTAGGTATATATATTAAATAAATAAAAAATTAGTTTTTGATAAATTATAATTTTTAATGCACACATAAAAATGGCTTCCCTTAAGTTTTTTTTCTGAACACTAAAATTAATGATTACGAAAAATGAAAAACACATATTTTATTAGACAAATGTAGAATAAACATTTCTGTGATCTCACCTTTTAAAAATAATTAATAAAAATTCACAAAGTTAAATAAAAATTTTCTTAAATTGCGGTTGGAACCTTTGGTTTCATATATGTGTAAAACTGTGATTAACTTCTAGATTAGAATGTAAAGCGTGGTCTTTTGTCTTTCCAATAACGTTTAGATCATATTTCTCACAATGCCAGTAAGGGAAACGCATCGTTTTCTGTGAGACAATATTCCCAAAATCGAACAAATTAACCTGGGCGGTTAAAAAAATCAAGGATATATAAATTTTTCGTGCTACCGATGTAGTACCGCATTAAAGGTAATATCCAAATGATAAATTTGCGAAATTATGTTATTATTGTGCTGCGTGAGGTTAATTTTGTAAAAAAGTATATTTCATTAGAAGAACGTTAATAAGTGATTAGATAACGATAGGTATGATGATGCAATTTCTTCGTTGATTAAATGGACCAGGTATGTATATTATGTTAATATGAGTCATTATAAACAAGTTTAGCAAGGCCAACTGCATTATCTGCTCTAACAAAGCAAGTGTATGCATTTACAAATCGCATGTTTTGTTTACGGCTACAAATCACGTGGTCGCTTCTATTCACGTAAAGTAACGGTCAAGAGTGTTGTGTTGTGAATTATTGCGCTGGCATGGCGTTATGAACGTTCAGTATTCGGCGTTCAGCATTCAGCGTTCAGGCCCACAGTCTAAATCCACAATGCAAACGTCGTCTTTGTGTCCGCAGCGTTTCCTTTGCGACTGTAACACGCGTGGACTATAATAGGATTATCATTATAGTCAGTATGCGTTAAGACCATTAGGGCAAGGAAGTTAAATACTATAGGTATTACAGATGTAGATTCAACACCAATAAATATTCTAGAAAGCGATTAGGTTGTTATTGGAATAGATTCAACTGAAGAGTAAAATAAGGTAAGGTATTTTTTGGTCGAATTCATTGATAAAACAAAATAAATAATAATAAATCAGCAATATAATTATTTTCCGTGCACTAACATTGATAAAACATAATATTAAATAATAACATTTTTTAAAGGCGATATCATAAATCAACTTTGTTGATGGAATAATGACTAGAGCAATAAAATGTGATGGTTTTGCATTCACTTATTATTTAGCCGATTTTTCTCCTTTCCCTTATCTCGTTTTACTTTAAATATGTAGAAGAAACAAAACCGTTATTTAATAATTGTGAAAGAACTTTTTTAATCATATCAAAGAAAGTGGAAGATAAAGCCCACCCGTGAAATAATTGTATTACGCAATTTAAGCCCAGCTTGATATTTTCTAAACTGTTCACCCGAGTGATCTTTTCTCCGACGTCTTAATTTAAAAAATTCAAATAAATTAAAAGTCAGTCCGCCACAGAACAAATTAATCACCAGCGAGTCCTTTTTGTTGCTATGTGATTTTTTTCATATTATTCCTGGTCCATTTCAGATTCAAAGGACCTGCGTCCTGCTCTTACTTACGTAATCTCGTATCTACATCTCCTTTTTTCTCTCGGTTATTATGAAAGATGGAAGCGTCATAATTATAATATCTATGAAGTATAGTATGAACGTCTCTTTTGGCTCGATGTGTTAATTTAGTCGTTTGAGTTTATTTGAATTTATGATCGCGAGATATTATGCATTTGTAATGATCACTCAAGAAGTCACACAAAGTATGTGCATACCTACCTACCACCTACATAACAATACTAAATTTACAATCGGCTTGGATAATATTTCACCTAATAACTACATACCTAGTAACTAATTATATATTTTTTAAAAAGGTACGATACCTAGTTACTTAAACCACTGATTTGAATTTACGGAAAGCGCGAAAATTCGTTGTGAAATCGGCAAAGGTATTTATATAAAACTTGACCTTGCAATCATTGATTGATGCACACTGCGTGTAGAACCCAGCTACACTACTCGCGAAGTTGATCGAAGTTGACCGAATACGATAGTGTGGGCACGAACTTCACTTCGCTTCGGGCAACTTCGCTTCGCTTCGCCCGACTTCCGATTGATGTCGGTAAATGCGCCCGAGTCAAAGGACTCGAAGCGTTACTCGCGAAGTTGCACGAGTGTGTGGGCACGCACTTCGAACTTCGGCTAACTTCGTCGAGGACTTCGTCGAAGCGTCGAAGCGAGTAGTGTAGTTGACACTTTACACTTTAGTAACGCAAAACAGTGTTTAAAAACTTCGTCAGTGATTATAATGTTTTAACTAACGAAGGTGAAATAATAACTGTCGTATATTTTAAATTTGAATTTTTATGATATAGGTAATATCACCTCAAGGTCACTAATAACTGATATCAAATTAAAAGTTTAATTGCAAACAAGCGTAGAAATCATTCTTTTTTCTCCGAGAAACTTCTTATTTAATGTGAGGCTCGTTGTTTTATCAGCAAAGTCGTCCTAAAATCACAAAATCAAGATATTATTTCTCAGCCGGGGAATCATAGACATGAAAGCGAGACGGCAATAAATCTCGCGGTTGTCTCTACTTTGGAGAGAAGTGGGGCATCCATTAGCCGCGCTGGGGGAGATGGGCAAGGGCAAGAGGGGGGAGCAGCAACGATGCATCAGCGGCGTGTCAGTGCGGCGCCCCACCCTCCGCTGCGCCCTCAGGTTACAACGAGTGCGGCCCTGAATTTCAATTCAAATACATACAGGACCGGATGATAACCAACTTTAAAAATATTTGAATCTAGGATGCTGATATACACATAACTAAACAATTTAAAACAAAAAATATTTCAATAATATTCAATTATGTTTGAAGGTAGGTAGGTTCTTATTGACCCACCATGTGTTTAAGTACGTATGTTATTATACAATTATAATTAAAACCGAGAATTTGATAGGCAAATGAATGCTGCATACAGTGTACATCTAATTAATTTTTTACAAAACATTAATTCATGATCCATCAATTTTGGAGAATAATGGTCTAAATCTAAATTAATTAAAAAAAAACAGCAAAGTTTACAATTTATTTTATAGCTAACTAACGAATCATCATGTTGTTTCCCTCAGAAAATTGGAAGAAATCCAACACATCACTGTCTTGGCTAACACTACAGGTTATATACAGCAGCTGGTCCAGTTTCTTCACCACCATCAGGATTTTTTCTGCAGAGTCTCCATATTCTGTCTTCGTTTCACCTGTTCCTGTACTTCATTTTACTTAACTTAACTTCATTTTATTTTTGTAATGTCCATAACTGTAAAGCGCCCCTTAGGTGATATCTTACAAAAGTGGCGCTACACAAATTATCCAATAAATAAATAAATTTGCTTCATTCAAATGCATTCTGTTATACCGACTCTTGTCACGACCTGACTCAAGTTCACCCCCGACTTTTTATTCCTTTATTTATAAATCATTATCGCTATCTATATTAATAAGATATCTTCTAGGCAGCCGATTCCATAGCAATTTCCAGGTAATTACGTAGGTACAAGCTTGCATACTCGTAAATCTAACGGTAGACGTACCGACGAACCTTCGCTGTCCTCAGTTTTGTTCTGGCCCGATTAATACAAGATAAAACACTGAAAAGTAGTCTATCTTAAAAGCGTTAACTCATTCCCAGCCGTGAGCTTTCGTAGATAAAATCAGTAGTTTGTACCTACCCACCTACGAAATTTACGAAACTTCCAGTGGGAGCTTTGAAGCGTTATTACAAACTTTATCAAGAGTATATTAAAAATCTATCTTCAATTAATTAATAATACACGCATGTGGTTTCAAACCCTATTAATTGTCATATTATGAATATGCCTACCATTTTCTTGAGAATCTTTGAATCTAATTATTTTTTTTAATGTTTGTTTCAGGAGCTTCAATTCCCGGCTTTAGATTGACTGTGCCTACCCACGACTGGGTACATAATTCCTCCCTCTGCCAATAGAAGTAAGACCGTGAACCCTAACCCCCGTTGGCTGAACCAAAACAATGGATTAAATACCCCCAGCATTATTTGGGTCAATGTACGACGGGTACCTACCCGAACAGCTGAGATCAGTTCTTGTTCAGTAGGCATACCTACTGGATGCACACACCGAGATTCTTACCTAGTAAGCAGAAATGTTTTTTTTACGATGGTACTTTTATAATTATTATAATTCAAGTTAGCAAGAAGTGAACGAATATCTAAGGTAGGTATATAATTTGAATTTTGAATTTCCTTATTTATTATTTCTAACCGAATTTTCAATTCAATCAAATGAAAATATTAATTACACCAGTTTCACCCTTAAAATTTTCAAACAGAGAATAATTTTTAAAACTTGTTTATGGGCAAATATAAAAGTCCAACAAATAAACCAACGTAATGTTTCTCTTACGAGACCTTCGTTGAAATTATAACAATAACGTACTCTTAGAATAAGGCAGGACCTACATTTTTTTAAGAATAATAATATTCGATGTTTATTTTTATTTGCGCCTTACAATCTACGATTATGTTTATTACTCGTACACTTTCATTAATAAATCATTGAAAAATGTGTTTTTTTTGTCTAGAAAACTTCTAAAACAAAATTGCAGCGCCATGATCTCTCTGCCTAACCCACAGAACAGAGCTTAGCTGTAGGTATACTGACCTTTAAATTTTCTTTGTATGACTGTAGCACCTTAAAACAGAGCCTTTTTTAAAATAATGTTAAAAACCGCGAAAACGTCCCACGACCTGAGATCCCACATCGTGTGCTAATATTTTCAACGAAATGTTTACGGCGATAATTCACGGTAAGAGTGTACCGGCAAACTGAAACTACAGGGTGTCCCAGACGGCGCGGTCCTATCTGCCGTAGGTACACACTACCTTAATTAATTTTTGCATCGCTTTTACACCTGGCGTTAATTCCTAAACACACAGTACTAAACTTTGTCTTCCGTTAAAAGTGAAAATAAGCAGCCGAGTAAAAAAGACAAACTTTGAATGCTGCATCAAAAGCTTGCTTAATGATTTAATTAATTCCTTTTGTGAACTTATATTTAAATTAATTTTAACGGCTGTGGTATGCAGTTACGATAGTGAAAGACGTCTTCAGAATAAAAACACTGACAAAGAAATATTATTTTAAAACTTTTTGTTGTTGTTTTTAAAGTATTAGAAACCTAAATTTTGGTTGGTGAGCAACCTGCTGTTAAAGATTTTAGATGCATTATTTTGTATGGAAATTCGAAGTCGTGTTTATGTTTAGATTTAATTACTTGCCCCGGAGCAGTGTAACTAGGTAGTTAAATGTTGGCTTTGCGGGAGAGGGTTCTGGTTCGACGCTGAAATAACATTACTTAGAAACAATCTCAGGTTTTTTGGCCTGTAAGTTTACAAGGAAAAAACAGATTTATTTTTTAAAACTTAATTTTACGTGCACCTTTTTTAGGAGTTACAACCACCTAAAGAAAGTGGGATTATTGCTTTTTTATGTGGGCTGGTGTGGGGCTGAAGACAGTGATAAAGAGATGTATAATATGAAGGTTGATTAATATCGGACTATTCATAACTGATTACATAACACTGGGCTGATGCATAAGGAATTTAAAAAATATTTTTTTATGTGGATACTTAGGTACTACTATGGAAACCCCAATAGAGGTAGGTCGTGTAAGAAGTTGGAAAAGTGTCGGACTATGTTCAGTGGTGTTGTAACATCATAGTCGTGGCTGCATCTGAGTGGCTCTTCTCAGTATTAATGAGAGCGATGGATGCAGATGATTCTATGAACTCCTTGATGGACGATCCTTGCATTTAAATTTTATTTTTTAATTGAGTTATTTATACGATATTATAAATCTATTTATTTATTCATTAGGTATACCTAAATACATGTTTTTTTCTCTTTAAATATAATTGATTGTAATATCTTCCCAATCCTGTTGGATTAAACACTTAAATAAAATAAAATAAAATAATACTTAACAAAGCTGAAGCCTTTTCAAGCGATATTTTGATACTGATAAATGGATTCTACTAATAAGGTAAGAATTTTGTTTTTTTTTATTATAAGCTAATCAATTTTCAAAAAAATTTAATTAGCTCACGTCAAGTTCAAAAACAGGGAACTTTACGTTTTTCATGTATGTATAGCTGATCAAAACGTTGAGCATCGAAATATCTTAAAATTTGATTACTAAACAATAATTCATCATGCAATTTTAGAGCAAAAAATTTGAGCTCAGCAAAGCTCTTATGAAAACCAAAGTCGAATCGACTGAATTCAGCCTTGGATTGCCACAGCGCATACCTTATTGATTTATTACTTGTTGGCTTGAAGAATTATGTCATGATGTCGATGTTAGCTGATTTATAGAGCCGAAGACAAATTTGTGTTTAACTTTATTCATTTTCGCATTAACGAGGATCATCCATGATTCAGGTCCAAATCACAAAATATATAGGTATCTAAAAACTTTTGAAATCCAATGCCAAAAAAAAGGCATCGTAAAAATGTTAAAAATTATCAAACGTTTGGTTTGAAACTCTCTAGCCTATATCTAACCATATTTCATATTGTGGGTACGTACCTACTTATTATTTAGTACATTTTTGTGTATTAAGTATAATCATGAAATATTTGCACCTTGAAACATTGTCGCATCGCCGCCCAACGTTCTCAAAGGGGAATAATTAAAAATAATAATAATCTGGAATGTTTTTATTCCGTACTACTTACTTAAGTAAAGAGAATAATAAAAATAAATGTTATGATTTATGTTAATTTTATGATGATTTGACGTGCTTTATACAATGCCGGCTCACTGAGATTTCTTTATTATTAATTACAATAGGGAGTTCTCTTTTTATCTGCCGAGTATTTTGCCTCATAAATTACGACATGTTGAAAATAATATTAGATAAATAAATGGAACCTACCTAACAACTACCTAAAAACTACCTATCTACCAAGTACCTCCTCAGAAAGTCATCATGTCAAGATTGCGATAAAAAAATATTGAGTAGGTTGGTACTTATCTATATGCATGGAGAAAAATGAGTAGGTACCTACGTCTTTTTAATCAAGTGTCTGCATTACCATTTCCTAATAAAATATTAGTCATTAGAATATATCTGAACACGAGTTCATGCAGGTGGCCTTGTCCGAATAAATATAATGGAAGAGATTCGAAAATATTAAAAACACGTGTTCCGGCTTTCCCATAACATATTCGTGCTTTACTGATGAAATTTGTCAAATCATTTGTTATGAGCATCCAGTCCTGTGACAGTAACAGAAAAACGTGTAATTTGACCAGATTTTAAATCAATTAATTATCTTATTCTGTAAGTTTTCTCAGTGCATGTATACTTTAATACTAAGTGCATTTTTTAATACAAGTACCTACCTACTAACAATCTTATGTAGGCCTATAACTTATTATATTTTTTGTTGTTACTTGGTGGGTTACTTCTAAAAATAACAAATAAAATGGGTGATATCGCAATGATTAATATTGTATCAAATGTCAGATTAAACGATCTTTTGTTTAGCGAATTTCAACATTATTTTTGCCACATTTTTATAGAAAATTTAAAAAATTCTTAAAATAATTGAGTTTACCGATGCACTCTTCATGAAAGAGAAAATGTTTTGGCTTCGCCAGAGACAACTGCAAACAGATCTTTTGCTTTATAGATAAGATTTTGAAATCCATAATGTTAAGTATTAGTTAAAGTATAAGGGCATCAAAAATAGAAAATACAAACTGAAACCGTGAGCGCCCAACTACACTAAAAATCGTAATATATTTAAAATTGTTTTGGAAAACACATACTCACTTTGATGCTATATATATAATTTTAAATGTACCTATATATTTTTTAGAAACTAAGATTTATATTCTATACTTTATGTTATTCTTTTTAAATTCCTGTATATTTCCATCGTTTTATATATTCTTTCAAATAATTTAAATGTATTTCATATGAAAACTAACTCGCACATATAAAATATAACAGTTAATTTTTTCTTATAAGTACATTGATTTCTTTTATTATATACTACTTCTCTTAAACTCTGTAGGCTTATTTTCTTTTAAATTATATACTTTTTATACTTATTTTAATTTCTCTCTATATTTCATGCTTGATACCTATATTATTTAAATGTACTAGACATATAATCATCAACACGGGCATATGCCCAGCTTGGGGGTCTAAACATATCTAATAATTGTAATGAACTTATCACTGAATAAAGAAAAATAAAAAACAACTTCATATATTATCAATCCTACTAATTTTTAATAATATCTAAATGAAATCCTCAGCACGGGAGATCTTAGTGATGACATCATTATCTCTATTTGTTACAAAAAAATAACATAGTAAAACATTTATAGTATAGTTTAATTTGGTCTAAAAGTCTAATTCTTGCATTTAGTAATTATTTATTTATATCAGTGTTCAAGTGAAAATATAAACGTTTTTCAAGTGTTTGTATAAAAGGTGAAATATCGCCATGCAAAGTGATGCATGCAATATTATGTAAACAGTCTTTTCTCCAGGCTAAATGCACTTCTTCCAGAATGCAATCTGGCGAGCGCGGAAGCAAGCAAAGGACGTGCATTATTTCACTGAATATGCTCGAATCGGCACGGACGACACTTCTTTGTGTCAAAAACGGGCGTGCCTAGTCATACGACGGATTTTATTGGATGTTTACCACCGTTTTATGGACTCTTTGCCACCGCGATTTTGTTTTATTTTCACCCAACTATAACCCACCTGCCGCAGAGTGTTTTTACGGCTTTTTAATACAATATTAGTGGCAATTAATTTGAACACTGTGCTGCTGTAATAATTCTGTCTCGATTGCCTTGGTATGGTCGAGGCGTCCGGTAGGTTTCATGGTCGTAATAGTATTTGCTAATAAAGTGATAAATCAACTAAGAAAATATCTTATCAATTATTTCCTCCATGGAAGTATGCTTAGACCTATAGGTAACGAAATGAAAAACAGGCGTAAATTAAAAATAAATGAAACTACATGGGCGTTATTTTTCTCGAATACTTTTGTAACTGTTGCTAAAATGGGCCTTGACGAAGTTAAACGACTTTCTTCTGTCCTTCCAAAATCCCTCTTCGCCTCCTTCTTTCCTATAATATTACCTGAAATAATATGCTATTGTATCACTGACTTCAAGCAGTCGGAACTTTTTACATGGAATAACGAAAAAGAAAATGTACTTATTAACAATTTAAATGAAAAAATGTGATCTTTCTTATTTTAACTTTGCAATTTTGTTAACCTATTGATTATTAACAAGCGATCAAAAAAACTGTATCTGTTCTGAAACCAAGTAGTACGATAAAAAATCTATTTCACTGTGAACGTCGTAATTAACTATGAACCTAATATGTTTTACCCAAAATCAAAAATCTAAGAGGTGATTCTATGTATATTTTTTAATAAAATTTACATGTTTCGTAAGAAGTGTAGAAGTTGTATCCTACGTAACTAAAAAAAATCTGGAATCTTGGATTAATGCTTTTACATTTCCTCAAAACAGTAATATTTTCCTAGCACCTGGAAAATGTGGTGGTGACACGTATTTTAATGGCTGAAGTTATGGCTTTCCATGGATACAAGACAAAGTAGCTAAACAAAGGGAAAAAATGGTGATAAATTATCGGGCTTTCGTACTCGGCTCGTGCAGTAGGCTTAGCTCGTATTTTACAACATTCATTTTTAAATTTTCGTTATGTATCGCTGTTTGAGTAGGACAAAAATGTGTAAAATATGTAGAAATATGATATTTGGTGAAAATTTACATAGTACCCTTTTCAGTAATGGCTAAAGAATGTTATTTATGAGCACTTTCAAAAAATATATTATTGCATTCAATCGAAATTGTGGATAAAGGAATCACAAATTACGCTTTCACTCATGAATGCTAAATTCTAAAAGAAAATATTTTTCAAACTATTGCACATAATTATATTTTCTGTGTCTATCTTTAGGTATACTATGTATAGGTACCTATATTTTAGCTGTCATAGTTCATCCGAATAATCTACACTTTTCACAACCTGCGATTCGTAAGTAATTTGTTTTGATTTTCATTTTTATTTTCTCGCCTAAAGCCTCGTGCATATTTATAAAATATGTAGAACAATCAATATTAAAAATTAATTTAAACCGTGGGTTTTAAGAACAGTTCTACATTTAGCTACAAGCATCATAGTTATTATATTTCACAATGGTTCTTTGAAGAGTAGCAAGGTATCGAATAATTGTCATGCTTAAAGGCGTAATATTTACCTAATTTCTATCTCATAAAAATCACAATAACACAAAAGCACAGAAATGATTTTTCACTTTCAAACATAAAACTTTTGATCATGTAGGTAAGTACACGACAAAAATATACACATCGACACCTCAACCAATAGAAACCCCGTAAAAATCATCATGGCTTCCGTTTGTAGTAAGTAGGTAGAAGAAAGGAAGGATGCATCTGCCGCATGTCGCAACCAGTGACGCGTGCAATTATTGCGGTAGCTCAAAAATGTGTTTCAAAAATCAAAATTGAGACTCTTTAAAGGGCTCTCCAATCTCAAGAGCGGATCGCATTGCGGTGAATATCGCAATTTCACACTTTTCACAAATTACATTTCAATCAAACGCGGGAACCAAAATACATTAAAATATGCGTCTATCCATTGCGCAACTCTGAGTCTAACTGAGAGGGTAGTTTTACGTGTTTGAATAATTCTAAAGGGATGATTCCAAGAGAATATCGTCCTTGCTAATGTAATTATTTTATTACCCACTGAGCTCACATTATTCATTTTTATGTTTTGTATTTTTTCAATATGGCTGACAACAATCGGTGGTCGACAAAAAATGAACGGACGATTCGTCCATCGTCTAACGGCTTTTTTCTGGAATCATAATTTCAAGGCAACCATGAATTTGGGTGAACATTATCATTAAGGGAACATCTTTGTTCGTTTTTTTAAACGTCTATACCTTTTTGGCATTTCTTTTTTGAACAGGTAAAATGGTTCGACGTTTTCTCAGTTAAAAATGCAAGTTGAATGGATGGCAGGATGTATAAGGTGATCGCAGTGTTTTGTTCTTACGGTCTCGAACGTTAACTCAAGGTTAACGACCTTTTTGCGTCATATAACGATTTGTTTGCGAATATTTTTACTAAAAAATATATTTATTAAAATAGAGCCCGTACTTTACCTTAAAGGAGAACACCATGTTTATTGACTTTTGGTGTGTTGCACTCACTCCTCATTCCTGAGCCAAATGTTTTAACCCTTAGGATCCGACCAACTACAATAGCAGTTCAGTGAAATCATGACTACCTTCAGGTGCACTGCAATGTGCAGTGTATAGAGCTAGGCTTAATGCATTTCAATACTGTCAATAAAAATTCCTAAGTAAAACGTTGACATTGTAGAAGCCTGTCAATTATTTCAAATATAATTTTCAATATTATGTTTGGCTTTGAGATATTTACAAAATATTATCGTCTTCTAAGAGCTAATCCACGATTTCCGCTGTAATAGATAAATATATGATGGTCTCCGTGGTCGAGGGGTAAGGCTCTCGACTAGTAATCCGAAGGTCGCGGGTTCAAATCAAAAATTAAAAAAATATATTTTTTTACAGTTTGCTAACCAAATAAATTTATTTTTTAATTATTTTATTTGAAGATTCCTACCTACAACGTTCTACGTTGTAACTTCCTACCTCAAAACTATGAAATATGTAAACATATATTTTTAATTACCTTGCTCTCAACCAATTAAAATGGCAGGTTCAATTCGGAGTTCCATCCATTTGTGTATTCTTCTGCTACAGAAGTGATCTAATTGTTTGTAAACATAGCAATTAAAATGATTTATTCGTATTATATTGTAATTAAAATACACGTGAGTCGCCATTATGCACAAAATAATGAATTCACTTAAGCGATCATTCGCAATTACATAATTAACCCAATAAATCTTCTTGGTAAAACATTTTTACCGGCGTTGTAAAAGTAGGCAAAACGTAAAACTTAAAAATCTAGATTTTTTTGTTTAATATCCCCCCTTCGTGTAATGCTATATAATACACATATGTTAAAAAACCTATAAGTATATAAATCTATAGGTAGGTACATGTTAAAAATTGTCTTTAATGTTTTTTTCATTTGTTTCTGGTTTTCGCCCTTCAGAAAGAGAGAAGGAAGATGAATTTATATATTAATTTTGTGTAAATTAGCAAATTTCAAAATTTTATGGTAGATTTGAGGCGGATTTAGACTTGAATAGAGGGGAGGCAATTTAAGATAAGACTTGATAAAGGGGTAGATATTTGTTTAAATAGGGAAAACAAAAACCAAAATGTGAATAAATTCCCACTTCTAGATAGCAGCATATTCAATCAAGCACGTTAATTAAAAAAAAATGAAGGAATAGAACTATGTCCATTCTTCATCCGACTAAGTGAGAAATGAAGGGAATTGTTGAAACCATGATTTTGATAAATTAGTCCTTTGTATCAAGGCATATCAGGTTTCTTTGTATTGACTAGCAATGTTCCAATACTGTCTTTAATGTTAAATTATTATTATTTTCCAAATCTAGAAAGAAGGTAGGTAGGTCCCTACTACCTAGTTTTTAATAATTTTTTTACGTTACTAAAAAAATAATTTCGTAAACGAAAATCCGCCAACAAATTAATGGGTGGGTAGGCTTCCGTCTATCGATAAAACAAACATGATAATAATACACAAATAAGAAATTAACTATTCATCGATTCATTTGTAACATTCCTATTTTCAACTTCCATTAAAATTCGATTTTACTTTAGAATTGACGTTAGTGGTGGTATCAATCTAATAGCTATTTATTAAGTAGGTAGTACCGATCAGGATATTTTTGCAATACTTTTTTCATGATTCGTGATGCAACGCTCGAGGTACTGAATTAGACCGAGTATCTAAGGAAATCATTTTACGTTTTAGTAATTAGGTCTTATTTTTAGTAAGGAACAAAAATTGTTTTATTCTGAAATATATATATTTTTAATCGACAGATATCTACTGCAGAGTTTATTTACACCAAGTTCAGGAAAAGCTGAGTTTTGTTTTCAGTTCGTCAGATTAGTTCTACATACAATATTTTGAACGAGTGAAGATTAGGCATGAGTGATTTTTTTAGTAAATAAGTGTGGCATCAAGAGTGCTTTTGAGTGTCACGCCCTTTGCGTCTAAGAAAATTTGCGACTGTTTGTTTTGACGAAAGTCACTAGAAAAATTTGCAAGAGCGAGAGAGTCAAACACGTGCCACTATAAATTATTATGATAAAAGTTACTTGAAATGCCCTCCGTGACGAGCTCTATGGATATGTAGAAATACAGTATTTTGTAAATTTAATATTAACCTCTCTGCCTAAAGACGTCATTGCGGGCCAATAATATGTTTTCTTATTTAGTATTCATATTTAGGTATGTCAATGATTAAATTAAAATTATTATCTATTATAAATACAAAAAAACTCACTCCACCTTAATAAAGATATTTTAACATCAAACGGTTATTATAATATTGTATAATATTGAAATGGTTTTCCCATTCATTTAAAATTTTCAAAAATAATAATAATATCAAATTCGTAAGAAATTTGAATAAAATTTTATTTATTTATTATATAACCTTTTTATAGACGGTAAGTACTTAGCTACCGGCTAACTCTTTATTAGGAAAATTATACTTATTAACATAGGATCATAAATTATTTCGGTTCAAGTTAATCAGTTTTATTCCGTCTTAATAAATATCCCCTATATTCTCGCTTACATAATTTGGTCATGTTGCATACTTTATACATGATTCCAGTAACACAATGCTTATCATACAATATCCAGTCTTACATCAACAAGTAGTTTTAGATAGGTAGGTACATAGGTACTCCCTCTGTTCTGAAACCAATTTGGCCCGATACAATTTGATTCGACCGCACAGTATTATAGAAATAGACCGCTCACCGGCCTTTTAGGCCAAGTAAAAAAACTTGAATGTGGTAAAAAAAAAACGGGAACCAAAATTTAAATCAGGCCCGACGAGTAATCTATCAAGGTTCAAGGCCCGTGAGATGAAATATACTGGTACTATCTCCGTGCGCTTGATTCAACTCAACTGAGAGCAAACGGGAGTTCGATTCAAACGTATTATTATTTATTATTCGTATATTATTCAGCTGCCCACACAACTCAAATAGATTCCTACCCGGCAGTGTCGTGCTATGTCTTTTTTTTTAACAAATTTTCAATTTTCTTTCCACAAGAAAAGTTTTGTAAAAACATTTTTAAAAGTATGGTATTTTAATGACTGGAATAAAATTATTTCTAAAATCAGGTTCAACTTTTGACAATTCAACTTTTCAACAATGACAGGGATTTTTGCAAATTTGATTCACTATTATCGGGGTATGCTTACACACACAGAGAGAGAAATCAGCACGGTAAATTTATTAAGAATGTCTTAAAATTATTAGTAACCCAGTTAAAAACGAGATTGCAGGTTCTTAACGAATGAATTTATAGGTTTCCTGGTAAACAAACAAATGCGGGTGCATGAAAACGTGTTCCGATATATAAGGAATTTACTAAAATTATTTTTCTCCGTGCACGGTTTTTTACGGGAACTAGTCCAAATTAAAATAAAGATATAAAGTACATAATTTATAATATTTAAGTGTTACAATTTTTTAATATGAATTATTACTAATTCTTTAATAAATTAATTTCTTTTGAAAAAAAAATGTTGGGAGGCTGAAAGAAGTGGGAGTAGATGGGAATTACCTGGCTTCCAAGGTCTTGTAACAAAACACAGCTAAAGCCAATTAAAGTAACTCGCGCCGTTTCCGTTATGAATGGTGGTCTTTCAACAGGGTGATACTGAGAGTATCAAACATAGGATAATTGCACGCCAATGCAAGGGATATATTTACATGCAATTTATTATCTTAGTTGATACATCTAAATAATGCCGACCTTAAACAATACAACATAATGTTTGCATCTATGGACCTTATTTGTAGAGTTATTTATACCGCAGTGGATTTCAATAGGCGTTTTAAAAATATATTACGCACTGACATGACATGTGTGATTGTATCAATTGACGCAACTCGAATGCTAAATAATTCACATACACCTGTTTTTCTTTATAAAAAGATTTATCTAATGTAAGATTCCGTATTATCTAAATATGTCTAAATATGGTTATGAATTTAATATTTTTATCAGTATTCCTTAGGACATTAAATACCAATTAAGCATAAAAAACTGTCAGAATACCCAGATATCAAACTGCTTACAAATTCGGTAAGAAATCATGTACCCAAATCAGGTAGATAATCTATTTTTGCGTTGGGCGGAAGTCGAACCCGTAATCTTTCGACTAAAGTCAAATGCATTGATCACTATGCTAAGAGGATCGAAAATTACTACCTTACTAAATAATTAAAAATACTAATTTCGGTTGTTATTCTGTCTGTAACACAGGTTCAATTAACTCTAGAACATGGATTTGCTTTGAATTTAAGTGTCATTTTCGAAATTGAATCGGATTGTCTGAACAAATTAGACAAGCACTATTTTAGACACCGACAGTATCGAAAATATCAAACACTAGTTTGGAAAACCCGCCCTCAGTTCCATCTTACCCCACAAATGCCCTAAGATACTAAAATTACTCTCAATTTAATTCAAGATAATATCTATCCTTTTCGTGTTCTTTTTTGTTTCATTCTTCAGCTTCTTAACAAAAACAATATTAATATTAAATCAACTATTTTTGATCCATCCCGTTCACCACTTTACAAACAAGGGTCTATTTAAATGATTTTCCTAATATGTACCTTCTTTATTTTATTATAGGAAGGTGTGATTAAAAAAGAGTAGATAAAATGACTTAAAAATAAAAGTGTTAACATGTTTCTCAAAATGAAACGAAAGTGAAAAAAGCGCGCTTATAAAAGTGGCATCATTTTCCCAATAAAAATAAATCACCCGCATTCTTCGGTCGTTCGATTGGTAAAACGTTCCTGCTCTAAAATTATATTATATCCAAGTCAGCAGTATGAGAAATCTCCAAAAGTTGATATGGTAGCATTAATAGCAAGCTCAGAGAGCCAGATATTCCTATAATTACCGTAAATCAATTAAAGGCAGATAATTAATTAAATAAAATTTATTGCTTCGTCAGAGCGTTTTCTCGCGAGACCGCCAACAAAGTTAATAAGTCGTCAGGGAAGAATTTCGATACACGCGAAGATAGCGAGGAATATAGGTAACTCCCTAAAACAACATTTTAAATTTATACCAAACTGGAGCTGAAGTCCCCAGCGTTGCCGTGCTTGACACCTTCCTCTTCTTTTGCAAGTCAAGTGTGCGAAATTTCATCAGTCTGTATTCAAATGTACCCATACAAACAATCAATGATGTCATCGAACCTCCGATAGGAAATTAACTTAAACGTTGTTTTTTCCGGATTGTTCAATAAATGTAATTTTTTGCTCATGTAAAATATACTTTGACAGAAGGGCGACCACGCATTAGAACAATAAATTGATACGTTTCGTAACAATTATTATTATGCATTAGACATTGGTAAACATTCTCATGCAATCTACGCCCGTATCAGCAGTTCTATAACTCGAAACAGCTGATAGCTTGGCGGCCATTAAAAATCGGCTTGTGTTATTTTTCTCATGTGGCAGGGAGCGGTAAGAAGCAGCCCCCCTCAATAATCATCGAGGAATGCACGGGACGAGAGGGACGGCAATATATCACTTCGGGTGCGGAAGAACGGGACAGTTAATTGGGTCGGCCCATAGAAACACGTAGGAACACTCCCAAACGCTCGATTCCCTGCAAACTAACGGCTGTGACAGGTCCCCGACAAATTAAAACCACATAGTAACAAATAACAAATCGCTTATACGCGTTTTAAATTTATTCAAACTTGATGAAAATCTTTTTTGTTCATTGACCTTTTACTTTATTGCTTCCTTGTACCCACCTGGATCACTCACGGAAATGTGGGACGCTCCTAAATAATATCACAGGATATAAAAAAAAAGTGGGATAAGCAAATCATAATAGAGGCGTAAAACGGTGCAATTCCCGTCTAGGAAAGATTTGTTTTCGCCTCACGAAGCATTGACCTTTTTATGTGGGGATCATTGTTTTAGATCGTGTAGACCAGGCCAATGTCAGTTTGCTCCCAAATCGTTCAGCAATAGTGGGTACAGTTCACCCAAGGCGCATCCAAGTGTGAAGGATGTTTATTAGGTGGGGTGTACGATGAATTATGTCGAGCGTTCGGACAGATTACTCGGCGAGAAAGCTCGGAATTCAATTTTCTATCGTTTCAGTGATAAAAATAGCATTTTAAATTGATAAAGTTTTTTTTTAATTTAAGGAATTGGATAGTTTTGCGAGATATTGACATCAACTAAGAAGACAAATCGGTAGTTATATACCTACCTACTTAAGAACCGTATTTTTTTAATTTACTTTAAAATGTTAGGCTTTTCAAAATTTTTATTTTTGTTTCATTTATTCATTAACATTCCAACTTATAACAAGCTTATAACATACCTACACAGAGTGTCCGGGATAAAGTGCACAAACTTTGGAAGGTGAGAAAAAAGAGTTTTGATGATTTATTAAAATCCTGTTAAAAACGAGACAGGACGCCATTTTCTATTAAGATGTTAGCACTTTCAGAATATCTCGGAATACGCGTTCATGCACCTGCGTTGGCCCTGTTAATATATACCTAATTACGAAAATATAATGTTTTTTTATGAACACGTTTCTGACGTCACGTTAATAGGTAGGTACCTACATGAGTTTTTTTTACCAAAAGTCTTAGGTACATGAAACTTATCGATTCATTCGTTTGGGGCTTGCAGTCCCGTTTTTAAAATGATTATAAATAATTTGAAGAGATTTTTATTAAATTAGCAATATTTTATATCAGTGGTACCTAGAAGTAAAAATGATAAAAATTTATTTTCTAATTACCATTTTTTTCATACAAAAATATATTTTTTAAATACCTACCTACCTAATTGGACTCATTATTCCAAACAAAAAATTACACATTTTAACCTGAAAACTACCTTAAAAAGTTGGAATATAAAAAAAAACGTTTTACGTATTTTTATACTTGTATTGTCATGTAGAATCATCTCCCGAAGTTAGTGCACTTTATCCGGACACATGTTAATAACAATCAAAATCACAAAAACCAGACTTGTATAGGTAGATTACTTGTCAGCATGTAATTTTGGCAGTTTAATATTTGGTAGGTATGTGAAATTCAGGCCCGTCTCATTTCGTCACGTATCCGGAATAATAAATAATTATTTTATTTTGCACGTAAACTGCCAAGTACCTAAGATTAAATCCATATTAGAAATAGACATAAATTGGAAATAGATGCAATCAAAACGTTTAAATTATTGCAAAATGGTACCTAGGTACCTACTAAAAACTCGTTGAGCTTAGGTTCTATTTTTACCTGTGATTTTGAGCTTAAAATTCGTTCCTGTTGGTTGAGCAGTCTGTATTTAGGTACCCACTCGGTTCGTGCTCACTTTTTATCTGTAATTGCTACACTGAGCTACCGTGACTAGATATGTAAATCCGTTTATGAAATCGAAATTGAAAAGACTTCGATTTTAATCAAGCTGAATATCTCAAATTAAAAATGTGAAGATACTCGCAGGTACCTACCAACCTACTTACAAATTATTTTTTTATGTAGGTAGATACCTAGCTATTACCTACCTATGAATTAGCCTACGTAGAAAGCTATTGTAAGCAGTCACTGAATCATAAACACCTAGATATTACATTCTGAATATTACCTTTTCTGGTGTTCTCTCCTATTGGAGGTTGCACGAAAAAAAATGACCCTGTTAAAAAAGTGATAGATAGCATGTCGATTTCCTGACAAAATATTAGTAATTCAGAATATATCGAGAACACGTGATCTTTTCCTAGTAAATATCATCACATATAATATACTGACTATATGATTACAATACTGATATAATATTAGTATACCAATATAAATATCAATATTTGTATGAACACGTGTTCCGGCATCCCCACAAAACATTCGATTTTAACTGATACTTTGTTATTCATCATATTATTATCAATTCATTCGTTAAAGGCCTGCAGTCCCGTTTTTAACAGAAAGTCGAAGAATTTGACTAGATTTTTAATAAATTAACAGTATTTTATACCAGTAAGTTTTCTCTGTGTGGATATCATCGGTGCCATCTTCTCTCTGTGGGATCAGGCTTTCAAATCTAGGTACAGATTTTAAATTATTTGTGGGTTAATAGATAGGGGAGACCCAGGCAAAGCGAATGGACCAGGTAAAGCGGATGAATTGAATATTTCCGAAAATTACCACTACAATGCGCTAATACTCTCACAATCGGTGTACCGCATCACTACCGACGCCATGACAGTGAATATTTGTCGTTTGGCAAGAACGCACGCTCCTTTTGGTAAAAAATAGTTTTTTTAGAATTTTCATACGATAAACGAAGGTAAGGTATTTGTGATTATTATTATTTGGTTATATTTAATGTGAAGATTAGTTTATGTCATCCAATGTTTATTTGTTTCCTATCTAAAAAACTATATTTAATTAAGAAACACAGAAACCACATTGTATTTTTTAGCAAAATGTTATTTGATACTGCCTTGGGCAAAGCGAATAGGGCAAAGCGGATGGACCATTCGCTTTGCCCGAGCGAATGAACTTTTTGGTTGATTATGTTCAATTGCGTATTAAATATCCCATAAAAACATTCAAAAAGACAAAAATGAAGCCAAAATTCGAAAAAAAAAAATAATAAAGAAAAAAAAACTTGGCCCATCTACCAGCGCACTAAAAGTTTGAAAAAATTGATTTACCTTAATTGTGACTAAAATTATGTTGAACCACTAACAGAGGATTGGATTCAATGCAGCCAGTGTAAAAGTTGGGCTCACGAATCATGCACCTCATATAGTGGATATTGTTCTTACTTCTACTACGATTGTGATTCGTAATTCTCTTTGCCCGGAGCCCAAGTTCACTTTGCCCGGGTACCCGGGCAAAGAGAACAACACGAAGAGTTTTTTAAATTTACATTATTGTTATAATTCTAATTAATATTACCTTTTCATTTATTTTACTTTTGTAGACAAACATTTATTTAGCATTACACTTTATAAAGTTTTTATGTTATGCAAACATTGTGTGTTTTATTTAATATCTCCCTTAACACATCCGCTTTGCCTGGGTCTCCCCTACTTACGTACGTACTAGTAATAAATCCCGGGATTATTCTTGATAGAGGTTTGTTTTATTTATGTACACTTTGTATAATTCATTCCTACCTACTGAGGTAGGTGTCAGTTTCTACTAATTTCTTCAAAATTTCAGATATTTTTTTAATAAATGACGCTCTCTTAGTTGCGTAGTTACGATCCTTCGCTACAAATCCAGAGGTCGCGGTCCAGCGTGCGGGAGAAATTTTTTTTTTTTTTAATTTCACAATTTGTTCATGAAAAACGAAATAATATAGTAAGCCTATTTGCAGCACGTTGCAGCATGGTAAACACTTTCAGAAAAAAAGACAATCATTCAGAATCGAAACGTTGCTTGAAATAGCTGTGGCCGTGTTTGGTGACCAGATCTGAATAGCCAGTTAGTTCTCCACTTTCCTTTTCACATACCCTTCCCCACCCAACTACCTCCTGCCTCACAAGACACCCCAATTAGGGATACCACTTGGAAGCAATTCGAGCTCTTGTTCGGTATTCACATAAATAAATTCTTACGTATTTCTCTTCAGGAGTGTTTGTACTTATATTTTGGTCAGAAACCCAATCAACTTCAAATGATGTAATCAAATTATTATATAATAATTTTAGTTTTTTTAGGTAGGTAGGTACATAAAGTTTTTAGTTAATTACATTTTTTTCGTGAATTCAAAGTTTGTGATAATTTACGAGTGTCCGGACACATAAAGCATTTAAATCATAAATTCTCCCAGCATTGAATACCTACGTCCACGTCACATCGCTTCGGTTACATAATATTTTTAGAATCGCACCTTCCTACTCACGCATAACTCTTGAGTCGAGGAGTAACTAACTATCTGTCAGTAGAAATATAAGTTTAATTATAAGCAAACCAATACCAAACTAATGCAAACTCACAGTAGCTTTATTGGACCTCGCACTTTTAATCTATTACCAAAAAAAATTCAAGTAACAACTAAACTAGCGCAATACCAAAAAGAATTAAAATTGTGGCTGTACAATGCAAATGTTGAAGCATTATCATTTAATTTTTACTTTTTTCTGTTTTCTATTTGTTTCTATAAATTTATTATTATTTTATTTTGTGTTCTTTTACTTCATATATATTATCTTACAATCTTTATTTTTACTTTGATTTATTTTTAATATGCACCTCTTGCACAATCTTTTAGACTAACTTTAATTATAATCCTACCGTTTTTCTTTATATGCTTACTGTTATTTTTAGGTACAAAAATTTAATGTATACACTTATATTACCCACGCACAGGCTGCGCTTTAGTGGGTTCCCTTTCTTATTATTATAAAACTGTAATGTCAAATTTATAAATTGGGTAAAAAAACAAGAAAAAAAAAAAAATTAAAAACTTAAAATAAAAAATAAACCCTTAATAATTTTCTTGAAACGATTCAAAACCGTATACCTACAAATAATTTTAATTTATTTTTAAAACATGGTTAGTGAACTTTTCTCTGGGTGTTTTGAATTAGAAAGATATTTTTAGGGTTTCTATGGTGGGCGGGGTGAATTTGATTATACAAATCTACAGTTTTGGTATGATGAAATTTTGCAAACTTATTCTTCAATCCTTCTTCGAGAAAGTTTACTGTGATTTCGAAAATCTCTCCGTAAAGCCCGAGTAATGACGGGAACTCCAGCTAGTATTAATATTATTACCTGTCAAGATTACATTTTAAATAGAATTAAAATAATTTTCTGAAGGTAGGATATATTGAGAAACCAATTTTGAAATATCAATATAAATAATTTTCTTTTTAAATTTTATAACATCATAGGCGGGTACCTATAATAACTAATGACTAATGATACTTAAATTCCAAAGTTAAAATCACAGACAGACTTATAACCGAAATTAGTATGTTTGATGGTATAATAAGATATCTTTTGGAAAATTATAGGTAGGTACTATTTTTTTCATCGTTTTACTTTACCTGTATTTTTTGCACGTTTCAAACTTTACGTTATTTTCGTAAACAAAGCTGACCCCTTTTACTACTAAAAACACGCTAGTGTAATGAAAATTTCACATTTTTTTATATCTGCTCATTTTTTCTGAGTATATCTATGTATATAATTTCATATGAGCTTTTCACAAAAAAAGACCCTGTAAAAATCGAGAATATTTTTTTTTTTATGATTTAACACCATGATATTTGAGATTAGGTCATTTTGTTAACCACTTTAGCCCACGGGCTCTGTTAAAAAAAAGTCAGCATTGAACGTGGGCCATCTATCACAGATGTGCTCAAACGTCACAAGTCGTCACTCAGCATCAGAGGTTAGGAGTTAGGACTGTGGAATGCATCTCGGATAACTTGTGAATTTGAATTGCAGATTCGGAAATTGGCCAATGGGCGGCCAGATGTAGGTACCTATCTATTATTCAAATTCAAGCACAGAACACTCTGTCGCAACACAGATGGTTATCGGCCTTTTTAATTGACTAACCTATCGGGAGTCGGGAGTCATCGAACGTCCGTCACTCAAAATAATTTTTATTCTTCAGAGTGGTATGCCATTTGTATGTAGCGATGTACGCATATTAAGTTAATCGGTAGCCAAAAATAATAACATCTTTGTAAGATAACCTTTTTTGTCAATAATAATTGGGGTGTTTTGAATAACAGATAAGGTAGGTTAACTACTTGTATGTTCGATTATAAATACATACATATACTCATTATACCTTGGCCAACTTCTGCAATCTATATTCAATACAAATACAAATAAAAAAGTGGGTGTGTCAAGCCTACGCAAGACAGAAGTGAAACTTCTAGTATTCCTCTCTCTCTATTTTCATTTCATCATCTCTATTTTCTCTCTTAGGTTAGTTTGAAAATTAGAGGTTAAAATGAAATTCTGTACCAAACCGTATGAACCACAATCAATTACGTATTTCACTCGTATTACACTCACGACGCAGTATACTAACCAAGCAGCTGATGCTTGGCGTGGCGCAGTTCGCTGGTGTCTGAGAGAGAGGAAAGAAGAGAAGAGAGAGAACGTTCGTGAGCGGCTCCCCCACCTCAACAAGCGCATATGGTGAGAGAGGGACAGTGAACGGTGAGCGGTGGTGGGGGTACCCGCATTTTCGTGTCGATCCTGACTCGGTTTTACTCCGTCCCCGAAAATCCATTACGCGCCTAAAGAAGTTTCACTTCAAAAATTATTCATTCATTTAGAAACACAAAATGTAGGTAGGTACCCTAAAATATATAATTTTTCTGAGAAAACATTTAAACTCCGTGTAGGTAGATATATTGCTTAATTTTAGCGAACATAGTTTCGGCGAAACGTCCTTCCGTCAAGACAAAAGTCAATTAAATGACGTATGAATACCTACACCGACGAATTTACAATATTTACAATTTGTGGAAAATGCAAAAAAAAAAATTATTATTAATTTCTCACACAAGTTTGTTGGATGAAATTGCTACTTGGCAAAAAGCCCACCACACCTATTATGATTAAATTATTAATAAAAATTGCATGTTATTTATGCAAATTATAAATAGCCACATTATTTTTAATTATTTGACACGTATGTAGGTACCACTATACATGTAAAAAAAAATTCCATAGTTGTCTATATACTTAGGTACTTACCAAAATAATAATCACCCTTTTCTGCCAAATTACCCCAAACTTCATCCATCGAGGTTTTTAGCTGCGCACCAACATGCCTGCAATAATTATTAAAACAAAACATGGAAAGCCGGGAAGGCAAACATCACAATAGTAGCAGCGAGTGCGGTATTTTGCTTCGTGGACAAGGAAAAAACTTACAAACTATAATCTTTGTAAAGTTGAAAATGAGTCGACAACTGTGCCCGGGGCGATCCAATCTAGTGCGACCCGCTCAGGCACGTAGCTAGATCACAAAAAGCCTTCCTACATTAGGTTAGGTATCTGCCTACCTAAGGTAAATTATATAGGTACCTACACAGAAACCTACAGGGTGGGTATTGTTTTTGTGAGAATTAAAGTGAATAACTCTAGGTGTGATATAATATTAAAAATAGCGAACGAAGAGAATCGTATCTTATTATTCGCTAAAAATGGCATGTAAAAGAGGCTAGTAACAGGCTGATTCAATAATAAATAACCTAAAAAGTCATCAACAAACTTAACATCAGATGAATTAAATAATTCTGTACTAAGGCAATGCTCATTTACATTTACAATTTTAAAATATAAGTAGGTAGGTAATTACAAAAAACACAAGATATCAGGGTCAAAAACACATCCAAGTAAGTAACTAAGTAAGCAACTACAAACACAATATTTGGGCAAAGAAGCTTTTCATACTATGGTTCTAAATTCTACAACAATATCTCACTCTCGTTCAAAAATCTCAACAACATTATCACATTTAATTCTCAAATGAAAAGCTGGATTCAAAACATAGGGAAATCAAAAATAGAAAATATACTGATACCTAATACCTATCGACTGAAACTGACACCTACTAATTAAAGAACATAATATTTAATATTTATCAACAACTCTCAATGAAAATATGATACCTACAGAAAATTAAAAGAAAATAGTTTTACCGGGTCTGGCGTCTCTACCAATTGAGCTTTGATGTTTCAATGGCTAATTAGTGGAGACGCCAGCCTTAGTAAGACTGGAGGATTCAAGTTCATGTTGGGACCATTATTTTTATTTATTTATTTATCTGTTTTATATTTTTTATATAGAGTTATTATTATTATCTTCTTCAACAATTAAAACGATGTTTATTTATAAGCTTCAATGAGTTACCCTTAAAAAATTTAATAAAGGGAGATTTACTAAGGAATAGCAAGTACCTACCTACGTACTAATTTGTTTAGTTCATTATTTTATATCCAATAATTTCTGATCTTTTAGGTAGGTAACTAAACTGTAAATTATTTTATGTAAATAATAATTGAAGATAATATAATGTTTGTAAATATAACAAATAACCAACCATATAATGAAATTTTAAAGCCGCATGGATGCAGATAAGTGAAACCTCTCAGAAAAAAATGAACAAAAACAACATGACATGGAAAAGAAAATTAAAATTTTATTTGGAAATTTGTGACGGAAAATTTAAGAGATTTTAAATTGTTTTACTTAAAAAGTGTTATTATTAAAAAGGCTTTTCCTTTGTGGGATTTTTGCTATACCTACACTACAATGTGTTTTTATTTGCATAACTATTCCAATGCCGTATCGAACATTCAATCTAAATAAACTAGGTTAATACTTACCATATTTACAATAGGTACATACTCGTATCTAGAAATTTTATGAAAATATTAGTAGGCTAGAAATCAAATAGAGAAGCTAAGTTGGAGAAATGCTGGTTATTTTAGCAATAAAAAATCTCAAAGGCCGTTGTATAGTTTTTTGTCCGATGACAGGCGGTGGCTCATTTTTTTGGGAAAAAAGTTGTCACATTAATTGTATTTTTCTATTTAGGTACCTGCGTACCCACCCGGACTTCATACATTCGTACCTAAGTAGATAGGTAGGTAGGTACCTACACAAACCTATCTCGCTTATGTCTCTAAACTTCTTAATATTATTGAAATAAAGAAAAATATTGTATATGTAAACAATAATCTCAGCTCCATAGCTTGTGTAAGTAAGATGCGAGCAAAAACAGTTTAACTTTGAACAAGTTCTTGAAATTTTTAATTGCTGTAAATATAGAGATAAAAGAGACTCTGGTTAATAGATATCAGTTTGGGTTTGGGTACTGCCGCCCCGCTAACAATTTATTGAATAACCAACACCTCTACCATAGGTCACCCTTAGTGATTCGCTACGTTTGGTAATTTAGCAGGGGTGATTGGATTCCTCCTTTAAGGTACGTTCAAGATGCGCCTGCCCACCAGCTGTGTGGCGTGCCAGAACGGGAGAGGCCCTTTTGGTAGCTCCAACTGGTATCTCGACCCATCGCCTTGCACCTCAGTGGGAGGTATATATTCATTTGTCCGTAACTCCTGGACACACTAATCCCTAGATTCCTACCCAAGCATTAAACCTTCTACCGTCACAGAACTTCCTCTCCTTACTTTCCTTAAAAAAGACTCTCCACGCAGCTTCACAAAAGATGACATAGGCATTGAAGGAAATTATTATCTTCAAGAACTATAGTGTGGGGTTAATGTAAAAAAATGAAAATCATGAGATAAAGTGTAATAGTGTTTGCGACCGCCCTGTAAGTGCCGAAAGCATTTATAAGCCTACGCGGCCTGCACGCGTTTCATTACTGAAACATGTGACATAATTATGGTTGATTAAAAATAATGAAATTTTAATGATACCTACGCATTCTCGATCATATATTTGTCAAAAGGCAGCGCTGATAAACAAAACACAGGGAAAGATTTCGATTGTTATAATAATTTGGGCTTAATTTTTTTACTAACGCCATTAAAGTAATCAGGGCAATCAATTTTAGTACATGTCTTTTACATGAGTGTTAAAAATATATTTTTAAAATGATTTATAAATCAAGTAAATGGAGATACTTTTTTGTATAAACCACCTCACTAGGCAGAGCCAGAGGTAGCTGCTAAGCAAATTTATGTAAATCAATGTTTTGCGGGAAAACGTACTGAATATTTTTTTGGTTATTTTTCCAAATCACATTCTGTTTATTTCGTATTTTTGCACAGTTAAAATCATATGATTTTAAGCAGTACGTATTTTAAAAATGTGTCTTGAACAGCTATTGTATTAGGTAGGTATATCAGCATAAAGTCATGATAAAAAATAATTATAATTCTTTTTAAAGTCTTTTAGAATAGGTAACATGGAGAAAAATTGTAGTTACCTACTTATGTACCCACAAGATTATTTAAAAGGGGATAAAAATCATTGCATAACATTTAATACATTACATTACTATCTGCTAAATAAATAAAAACTTACTTAAATAATTTATTCAAGTTGGTAGCTATTTATTTTTACGTATAGGTATTATAATTATACAATCGTGTGTTGAGACTAATACCTCAACGATTAGTCGTTCATTAAACTATTAAAAATATATAAAGATATATATATATTTATTTGATTTGCAGCCGATCGCTTTCTGTTTACAGAACGTCAAAAAAACGCGTCCGGGAGGAACCGAAAATAATTCAAGCAATGGCACCATACCAAAAAGGCAATTCACCGCTAAAAATCTACAAGGAAACGTCGGAGCAGTCACATGAAATTACTTTCCTACCTGGTCACACTTTTATGGTTTTCACATAATAAATAATGAAGAATTGGATGGTACGTAGGTACGTATCAACGAACTAATTTTAAGTAAGTATAATTTTTGTTGTTAGTTTAATGACTTTCTTGCTGGTGAGATAAATAAGGATCTACATTATTTTTGCCTATGTGTTGTGTACTTTAATAAATCGCGCTTCGTGGGGGCTTTCAGATATTTTCTGGCGCCTAGCATTTAATGACATTTTACATTTGAGCAGACGGTTTGGCATTTGTAGGTCACGTTTGTAGGTAGATACCTACTATTTATTTCGTTTTAAATAGGCATGAAAACATTTTTCATTTCAACACACGGGAAGTGTAATTTTTAAAAATATAAACATATAAAAACAAATAATCTTAAACAATTTGCAAGCTTGTTTTATCTTTAAATTATTAAGGTCGACAGAAATTAAAAATTAAATTAAAATATTTTAAAAAATAAGTTCCAAATTTGTCTCATTTTTACAGCTATTATAGGTAATAGGTAGGTACCTACCTAATTAACAATATTAAATACCCATTATTTGCAAATACTTAACTGCCGACTTTCTAGATAGATATTTAAAAAACAGTTATCTTAATTACATGTGTTTTTTTAACTAATTTGCCAACTAATCAAGTAATTAAAAACGTTTTTTGTTTAAAAACGCCATTCGTTAACACTTTGCCAATTTTCATATGTTTTATGCAAACCCATCTGCATAAACAGATGGTAATTATTTTCTTTAAAGCTTATCAAAAAACCTGAAATATTATTATATAAAACCTTTTCCGTAACTCAGGACTACAATTGTAGTGCTATCATAAAGTAAAACCTTCTTAACTAGCCTCACAAAAAATATCGTGTTATAAAAATTGGCGAAAAGACAAACTTAAACAAAGTGTCCAACCACCGCACTCTATCGACAAGTAGCTTAAGTCAACATTCAAGATGAAAAAACACACACAACAGGAACAACAAAAGCGGAGGACCTCGTAAGGTCCCCCAACTGTCTAAAAACTAGGAGAAGGTTCATAAAAACAGGGGGACAGCCGGCACTTCAATTTGCCGTTAGGGCCTGAACCAAAGGAAGGATTCTAAATTCGTATTGGAACAAGGTCCTTTTTGGGGACCCCTATACGAATCCAACAGGTCGACTTTAGGGTCTGAGATCCCAATTGAATCGCCAAAATTGGACGCTTTTGGAGGCCGTGAAATGCAAATTCGAAGGTCATTGAATTCCCCTTTTTCCATTTTTACTTTTGTTTGGTTTGCATTGTTTACAGCGCTACATGAGTTAGTTTGTTTAACAATAAGAAGAACGTTCTTCTTGTCATTGTTAAACTTGATTTAATTTACATATAGTTCAGAAAATTCACCTAATTTTTGGTGATCTTAACAAAAATGACACATCAGATATCATTGACAGCGATGAATGAGTATTCTTAATGTATAGTATGATTAATAAAAAAGGTGTGTGAATTTATCAAAACCTTACTAAGTTAAATTACCTACAACTAATGCAAGATATAACACCTAAAACATACCACACAAACAAAAACCTTTTTGTGGGCAGTAGTAGAACCTCGTTCATTTATTTTATTATTAATAACTTTAATTGGAGACAAGGTTTTACGCATACCTATAATGCTGCTTCAATTCATCAAGGTGTTTAAATCCTTAATAGTAATAATGATACGCTTATGCATAGATTATGCCGCCATATAAGAAGGTACCTATTAAGTGTAATACATAATTAATGAGTCTTACCTTTGAACCACGACTAATTAAATATCAATTATAGTAATATAAGCACGGATTGATTTATGCAAGTTACTAGGTAATTATCTATACACTATCATAAGATACCAACGAGAAAATAGAGTAGGTTTAAAATGTGTTTGAAAAATATGTATTTTTATTTTTATTTCACTTCACGATATGGTGAATAAATCCAAAACTCCGGCCATCGACCGACAGCATAAATTTTCAAATTAAATGAAAATAAAAATCGTCTTCGCGTAAAGACCAAAGATGGCATGTTTGCCGGGTGTTTACATAAATCTGATATTAAAGCGTGCTCGGGGGATTTTTTAACAAATTCAGACTTTCGTTTCAATTACTCCTTACCGATATCACGAATGCATTGTAATAAATTGTCCATGTTGGCAAAATTCTGGCGTATAACAGAGTTCGGCCCGAGGCGGGTTTATTAATAAAGTGACTTCGGAAACTGAAACACGTCGTAATTTTTTACTAAATTAGCGTTGGTCGGGTCCCTGCTAATTTGGGTGAGCAATCAAAACTAAAGGACCCTCAAGGAAGACAGGGCGAGTAAAATGAACAATCTACACTTTAGTGGAATAATATTACTATTAACTAGAAGAATTTGAATACATTTATAACGCTAACATGTTTCCAGTTGGTTTAAAAATTCTAACAAAACCTAACCCAACCATCTATTTAGAAAAAGAACTAAAAAATATTTAATTTCTTAATCAGACAAATCGATGGGATTCCATTACAAAATATTTTTAACATCGTTCCAAGTTTAGAAAAAAAGAAGGAACTTGAATTATAAAGGGTAAGTAACTTGCGCGACATTCTGAGTAATTTTTAAAATATTTTTAATCGTTTTTTTTTTTTAATTTGGCTTTCTTATACAAGACTGCACATATTTTTGTATGGATTCGAAAAAAATAGCTTCAAATCAGTTTTAAAATTGTAAGCCGCTAGATCAGAAGTCACAGAAACATACGAACTTCAGGTCATAATTCTCCGTCAAAATTCTTTCATAGAGCGGACTGTGTTGTGTTTTATTGTTTAAACGTAGATTCATTGACTAGCGGAGGGTCAGAGATCCTAAAAATTACGAACGATATATTAGGTATAGTTTATTTGTGCAAAAATACTTCTGCTTTAGTAAAAAGATTCTTAGTTCTACCGAGAAATAAAACTGTCAGAAAAACAAAACACTAAGGATGGGTTGTTTCGCAGAATTTGAACAATTCATCAAATTTCAACGTTCATTTACAGGTTCTGAGAAATTCCTATTCAAGTTCTGTTATTATATCATTATAGGCTAGTAGCTTGACAGAACTGAAATAATAACAGAACTTGAAAACATCTTTCACAGAACTTCAAAATTAACTTTGAAATTTGAAGAATTGTTCAAATTATCTGAAAAACCCGTCCTTAGGTAAAATCAACGAAACTTTCAGGGTTGCTACCTATATACTTAAAAAATCAGCGAGTAAAAAATAAATAAAGAAAATCTCAGAACGGATATTATTATAATATTGTGATTTCGCCGACTAAAAAAATGATTTTTGATTTTATTATTAAATAAAACTATGCGTTTTGCATTTTTTAGTAATATTTTAGAATTCTTAGTAAAATGACCAATCCACATGTTTTTTTCAAATCATTATACAATGCACACACACACACAGTATTATTTCTTTTACAGTTTCTATACCTAAGGCAGTTAAGGTAAAGGAGTATAATAATAATAATTCTTAATGGATTATTTCCATAGCGCCGTTTTTGTGAGAAAATCACCTCGAGGGGGCTTAACCACTCAATTTACGCATTTAATCTATTCCTATCACTCACACTTATAACTTATTACTAGTGGCTATATGAGTATGGATCGAAGCCAAATAGTTTGGTAATATATTAAAATTTAGATTGAACAACATTCTAATGTCTAAATTATATTGTTCTCGTTAAATTGAATAAAAAATAATAGTACAATTTGTTTGAAGATAGTTAATAAAAAAACCGATTATTTCTCATGGTTTTGGGAAATCTTTTTCATATTTGTATAGTTTTTACGATGGGTGATAAATGAAACAACTATATATTGGAAGGCGTTACAAATTCAAATAACGATTATAATAATGGATAGAATTTACACAACTAGTAATTTAAGCTAATAATCATTGAATGCTCAATTATTTTGTAGGTAGGTACCTACTTAACTTATGTTTATACTGGCAAGTATTTATTAGCACGACTCAAATTATGACGGCTATTAAAAAAAGTATTATTTTTCTAATCCGGGTGCAATTCACAAGGTTGAAAATATTACTGTTAAACTAGTGACAGTTAGCGTAAAAAAATAATTAGATGTAACACCAACATTCTCGTTCGCCGTGTAGATTGTGGAGGTGTCCCATTCCAGAAGTAAAGTCATTGTACTATAACGAACACTGCGTCGAAAGAAAATTGTTATTATTCAATAGGATTTTAAAATTACATTCATCAAAAGGAGTGAAGTTTGGGTTTTAGAAGCCAGAAAGATATTTGTTTGTTCAATAAATCTGCTTTATTTGAAAAATTCTAACACGAAAATTTTAAACCATCAGACATGCTGTAGAAATGGGTGCATAATTTTATAGGCTTGGTTGAACAAAGAAACAAACTTTTTCTTATTTATTATTCTGTTTAATTAAGATAGGTATATGTATAATATTGTGATATCTATCAATTAAAAACAAACAATGTCTCCACTTTTCTACAGTTCTCCTATTTTTTGAAAAAACTTTATTGTCTTTTTGCTCGGATAGCTTTTAACTCAAAAACTTTTTGGTTTTATTTCAGAAGAGATCCAAGAAATTCTGATTAGATTTTACCTTCAAATTTTCTTAATAGTAACTTACAAAAAATCAAATTGGGAACCTACTTTGGAAAAAAAAATTAATACACCTTTTGAAAAAATTATAACTATGTATCTTATCCTTTCGGCGCAGTATTCACTTTACTTACACCTCACTCACACTCGAGTAATTACGGTATGCATATGAAGAGGGGCTTGTGTGAGTGTTGTGCGGCAGTACGATAGGCATAAGGCCGGCGTCGGAAAAGTGGCTGTGAATATACAGTCCCTCATTTTAATGGACTTTTATATAGCGGGAATCGCTAATACAGAACTAATGAGTGCCGGCATTCCCCTATTTGATTCCAGACACTTGCTCCTAAATGATAGATATCAATCGCTTCTAAACGGTTTCCAAAAGCATCAATAAATTCTACAAGCAATTAAATATAAAATTTAAGACGGAAGGTTCGTTCATGTCGAATTTGGTCACATTTTGATGAATCCACGGGAGCTTCAACTAATAAATCAAATAGGTACAAAGAAAATCTTTGAAGTGAAGGTAGACTTTTTTCTTCAAATTTTAAAGATGGTTAACTAATTCAAAATAAATACTATTTGAGTCTACCGCATTTTTTTCACCTGTTAAATTTTCTAAAAAAATCTACCTTCATCCATTTTGCATTTGTTGGGTCGACGCCATTTCTCATTCATGTGCTAATCGCCGTATACAAAACACTTCACAATTATGATTTACGGTTTGTTTTATGATCTGTCTACCAAGTTCTATGCTGGGCCGGTTGAAGAAAAGAGATTTGTTGTTGAATCCGTTTTCGTTGAGCGGTTGGACCACGCCTTTATTGTAGTTTAAATCAAAACCCACTATGAAAAGCAATCATAAACAATAAGTTAACCGAATTAGGCGCTAACATTAGACATAATTAGTCAACATACAACATAAACCAAAACTAATTAGAAGATTATAAATAATTTTAACCTTCCTAAGCTAATTTATCAAAGCATTACTCAGTTTTTTAAGAATATAATACATTATATAACATTTCATTACTTATCTATCGGTTAAACCATAAGATACCTTCAATTGACTTTTCAAGACTTGAAGTATGACTATCTAGATTTGACCGCGAAGAAAAGGACCCGGTGATTACGGCTTGTTTAAGTGTTTTATTTAACAGTATTTTAGAAAACAATTTCATATCTTCAGAAATGTTCGAGTAGTCAGTAGTCATGTATGTAAGATCGAACAAAGAAATGTTAAAAAAAATATTTTTACTGTTAATCAAAGAACGAATTCGAATACCAAAAGTAGTTTTAAGTATAGACTTGCACATTGAATTTATAATTTTTTGATAAATTAACATAATACGTAGATACAAGCAGACTATAATGATTAACTAAGAGATTCAAGTTTTCGAGTACGAGGTCTCTCCTTCGAACACTTTGATTCCTGGTTCCTGATTATCATAAAATAACTGCTGATAATCTATTATTATATATTTTTTGTAAGTTGCTCGCTCGATGAACGAAAGGCGAGCATTAGATGTCCGAGGACCACATAACTTAGTACGTAGCATTTTGTACCTTCACCAAAATTGGTAGCGGTCGACCAGACCAAATTATTACCGGAGCGTTTATCTTCAAGTGTCTGGGATGAGAAGAAATAATAACTCTGAAGATGAAATAAATCCGGAATTACTAAAAGATTGGGAGTACAAAAATGGAAGTGAACGATTGGGTAAATAGGTTTGAAGGCGCGTAACTATTTTCTTTTGTTAACTTTGTTCGCATTATGTGACAGGAAGAAAAAAGAATTGTTAAGTTTTAATTGTTTGCTTTAGGATGTGGGGTGTCGTTGCAACTCTATTCATTTAAAGAGAGGGTAGGATTTCAAAGACATGGCGTTAAATACTATGCTCCCTTACTTTGATACTTCGGAATTAAAGCATATAAAAACTACTGTAAGAATAACATGAATAAACACATGGTTAGAAATAGATTTGTTATTTTTGAAAAGATAGACTATTTAAAAACTAAATATATAATTTCTGTCATATCTCAATTACGTTTCGTAAAATTGGCTTCAATTTTAATTAGTAAGAATACACTTCGGTAGATAGTCATTATTCATAGTGATTACTATTCACACTGTGATTAATAAAAATGAGCACTCCTCCTATTAAAAATAAATAATCAATTACTTTCCGTTTTTAGAGAATTTATACTGTTTTAATAGCATTAGAATTCGTTCGAATGATACATTTTTTACAGCCCAATTAAATAACAATAAAATTCCCGGCAACACCTTCGAGCCACGGGCCCATTTTATTGATTATTTAAGGCGAGGAAAACAATAAAAGATATTGGTAATTACACATTAACACATTAAGGAATAAAAGATACACAGATAAATTTCTGTTATTGTTATGCATGTTAGTTTATCATTTGCTTTGTACAAATTATTGTATGAAGTAAGTAAACTTAATTATTTTTATTGCCTAGCGAAATGATAACTTTATGTCTGATTTTGTTTCTGAAAACTTTTATCGAGTAATAATTTTTTTGTTAAACGGGTGGAGGGCTCATTTTTTTCTAATATTGTAGGTATAGTTTTGGTTGTTTTATATTAAAAATTCGTAGATGCTCCTTAAATGAATAGGTATCACAGACATAGGATCATATGTCTATGATAGGTATCTAAACCTTTTTTTAAAATTAGATACAAAAAACTTAACAGTGTTTTCTTTACTGTGGGGAAATAAATGTGAGCGAAGGTAAGAATACCTATTTACATAATTCAAAATAAATTTAATATGTAATGTTAACATATTGTTATTGCTTCCACACATGATTTTATATTATTTTTTTAAATATTATTAATTGAAAATTAAAGTTAAAAATTATAGATTCAGGCTTCCAAAAGCACCGGTGAAATAATGTGAATTATTTATCAGTTCATAAAAAAATTATCCGCTACGATTTTTGTCGATTTGTGTTGAGCTTTCCAATTTCTGTCTTTCATTCATTCGATTAGCAGAAAAAACTCTGTAAAATATTTACTCATCATAATTAATTTAATGGCAATTCAAATATGAAAAAAAATATTTATAAAAATTATGTCACTTAACGATTTCAAATCTATCCACCAAAAAAAAATCTGAAAATAAACACGTAATGGTAAAATTCTGACCTGCTATCGCCATCCAGGGGTAGAAGGTGTGATTGGCCGTCTGCTGGTGCAGTTGTGTGGGGACTGGCTGGGCCCCTCCGCCGAGGGAGCACTGGTTGTTCCACGACGACAGGGAGGCAGCAGACCGCGCCGCTCCAGCCGCTGCAGTGGGTGAACCCGCGGGGTCCAGCGGAGCCCCGTAAGCTGATCGCCCATCGGGGGTGCAGGCTGCGGGCCTCGCGCTAGACCACCCCTTCTCCGCGTACCCATTCTGACCACCGTCTTTCGAGCAGTCGGGTTTGTACGCTGGGGGCTGAGGCTCTGACGCGTATAGCTTGCATGCTGCCGCTACTGAGGCGTCGTAAGGAGAATCTTGCGGGGCTCTTTGTAAAGCGTGCTGCGCCCCGTATGGACCCATCCCTAACCCCAAGGGAAAGGATCTGTAGGCCGCTGCCTGGTCTCCCGCACTCGCCTGGTGATGGTGCGATCCATAGAACCCGCTCTGCTCAAAGTATGAATTCATTTTGAATTGTGTTTAGTTTTCCACGTCTCAAAGTCTATCTCCGAAGAGATTCACAAGAGTATTTTTCAATTAGTAGCACTAACGTTCACAGGTGCACTCTATAGCGAGCGCAAACTCTTGAAGTGTTAAACAAATCGCAGATCCATCTTTTGATATTTCATGTTCTTCACTAGCACAATCACAATATGTCCCAGCTTGTTGGGAACTCTCAGTTAGGGGAACAGTCGTAAAACACTAATTCACCACTCAGTCACAATATTGCTGGAATAAATGTTTACGATTCGGAGCACTCGTTGAGATTATTAGCGAGATAATGACCGAATAAAACTTCGATAAGTCTTGCAAGTCTCGGCACGTGGTTTGTAAATAAGCTTATGGCTCCTTACGATGGTTAAAATGGTCAATAAACCGTCATAAGGTCCCTTCACCAACCTCGGCGAGTCGTAAAAGAATATAGCTCTTTTATTGGATGTTAACACCTCCGCTACCGGCGATAAAAATATACTTCATTCACCGATAAAACTCGGTACAAATTTGTCTTTATCCGTCTACACAAATTGAATAATAAATAATAAAAAAAATACTTTAAATAATCGCCGGCCGTTAAACTTTTTTTTTACGACCGTGTTTTGTTATATTTTTACGATTGTTTTACGACGCAGTTAAGTCGATAGGCGGACCCACTTTTACGAGCTTTGAAGTGCTCAGTGATTTACCAATGTTTATTTACACGGTAGTACAACACGTGGATATTAAAACAACGTCCAACTAGAATTATAAAAATCTCAGCAACGAAGATATTTTTTTTTTTAAATTTTGAAATATAATTTTTTTTAATTTGATCGCGAAATATTTTTCAAGTGTCGTATTTTGACGTCGTGACGTTTGTCTGAATAGTTAGGTACGCGACGTCGTATTCCGTCGATGTATCGAGGAACACTGCGCGCGGCAGGCATTAAGATTCTGTGGCGCGGGACCCCCTCCCCGCACCGCACCCCTTGCCAACCGCCGTCCCGCTCGCACCGTTGATAAGGCCCCTGACCTCCGAGCCCCTCTCGCTCGCTCCGATGATAAGAGGAACACGTGAATTTTCCTCCCTTTTACGCACGTGGAAAATACAAACTAGCTTTTGCAAACTTTTATTGCACTTTTAAAAATGCAATAAAACCTTAAATATACATTTAAAAGACTGCTAAGTAGATACTAACCTACGAAGCCCAAAAAAATTTTTTTTATTTTTTATAAAAAAAAATTTTAAAAATTTAAAAAAAATTCCAACTCTCAATTTTAAATGAAATTTTAGTGATGAGAAAAGAGTCAATATTTCTTATCATTTTTACGAAAAGTTTCGTTAGTGTCAACAGAAGCAATTTTTTAAATGATTTTACAATGCATTTGTGGGTGAGAAAAAAGGCCAAAAGTCATAAAACCCTAAAGGGTCTATGAACGTCCTTGAGGCCCTCCGTGCAACCGGTAATGATGACATTATTGTCACTGCACTATTCCGCTAAACATCTCAATAATGAGAACCCTAAAACATAATACTCCAATAGGCAATAAAAAAGGGACTCCAAAAGGCATGAATACATCAATGGAACAATGTTCATGTGGCGCTACATTTGAGTAGCTAACTCCCCGGTACGAGGCAACTCCGAAAAGTCACATGCTAAGCGCCACAACCGAGCATAACAGAGTGTAGAATAGAGTGAGAAGCAATAAAACTGACTTTTATTTCTTTACAACCTGTTTTTAGCGCTACCTATACCCATCTCTTTTACGGCCAACCCATTTCAAAGTATCAAAAGAACGCCGCTATAACTGTTTCGCTCACTGGAGGTATAATAAAACCGACGCTGTTGAATGCTCGATAAAAGTATTCCTACCTCACTCTAGCACGTGTGATTGTATAGCCTGAATTGTTCTCGTGTTCTCTGTTGTGCTTGAGTTCGGTAGGTACTTGTTCAGAGTGGGGGGTCGAATGGTCCAATCAGACACGGATTTGTTACATCATATACAATTGTACATTTATGAGGGTATAATGATCGCTCTGATGAAAACATTATTGAGTTATCAAAGGTAGTTTATTTGTTGACAATTACCTAGGAGGAAAGCAGAAAGCAGGGGCCGTACCGTACACCATACGTTTTACGTGGAACGAGAACGAAAATATTTGGGGTTAATAAATAAATATTATCTAAGTGTTATGGATATTATCATAATGTATTTTGAAAACTGGAATCATTTATTATTGAATTATTATTTCTATACCCAAATAAATCATGAATAGGAAAGAATGTGATGTAGTAAATTTTTTTTGCGAAATTTTTGGATTTGTTTTACTTTTCAGAAAACATGTTTTTTAAATTAACATTTAATCAAATTATGGCTAAGTAAACATAAAGATGAGGAAATCAATAAAATTATGAACTGAACAAATGTGAAGACAATTTTGTAAATTTTTTTTTTGTAGAAATTAACAAGGAAATCACGATCTACACCTATACAAAAACCTACAGTCCGCCTCGGAACAGGAATACCTAGTGAGGAGGACTGTGAATAATATACTTAACTTTGTAATCATAATTGTCGTTAATAAAAAAAAAATAATAATAATAATATTCCAGGGATGTAATCCATAGAAGCTGTGACGTGGGCAGTAAGTACATCTTAAAATAAAATAAATTAATAGGTAGGTAAATAGGTACATAGGTCGTAGGTAGGTTAAGTTTAAATATGTAGGTATAGGTAGTAATGTTAATTGGTCAAAAAATATTTTTCTTCTTTCTTTCACAGCTTGCAAAATTGCACAACTTAATTAATGTGTGAATTGCAAGCCTCTGCGTGTTACTTATTTAAAATAAATATCTACCCACTTACAAGGATATAATTTTCACAGGTATAACTCAAGGAAAGAAAATCCTTTTTTTCATGCTAAATGGAAGACGCAATTTTTTTCTTCGAATATTCAATTATTTTTACAAACTTATTTGGTTATTTTTTTTTTTAATTTGAACTTTAACTTGGAAAATTAAAATGTCTAGAAATAGTCAATTCGGAATGTGACAAAAATTGGCACATGGTTCGTTTTTCACTTTTCATTGGAATCACTAAATTCCCGAAAAATTCTTATCTTAATGTTAAATCATCACACTGAATCGTTTGCTTACATTGCAGAAATTACATTTAGTTAACCTACCAACATTAAAAAAGTTACTAATTTCGATCTGAAATGGAATATTTCCAAAGAATTGACTAAAAACGGGGACTATTTAGGAATTGTAAACATTCAAAATTTATATTAATATAGGCATCTAATTGGGTATCAACACTTAAACCCCTCAGGCTTCTGGCATATTTTTTCAGATAGTCGGAGTATTTCCGCTATGCAATAAAATACAAATAATTGGAATAATTCTGAACGTATCCAAAAACTAAGCACGTGGTGAAAAAGGGTGATGAAATAACGATTTCTAATTTTATAAATAAAAATTACATTTAATTTTTGACATTTTTAATTTTTAATGCAAATAAAAAAGTTTTAAACGTGGTTGTGGTTTTTCGTCTGAACACTGAATCAAAATTACTGAAACACGCGATTCATTAGTCAAGTGAATAAAAAAATTACTGTTTTATTAATATAAAAATTTGCCAATAAAAATTTCCTCAAGTTTCATATTTTTTGTTCTCAAACTGCGGTCGGAGTCTTTTGTTTCTGAGAGGTACCTATACATTTTAATTCTTCTATGGTTAACTTCTAGATTTAAATATTAAGATTGGTGTTTTGTCTTTCTACAACCGTTCAGGTCATATTTCTAACCATGACACTAAGGGAGACAAAACGACTTCTATGAGACCATATGAGCTATTCAAAATGCGAACAAATTAGCCTTAGGGGTTAAGATAAAGCTGAATAATACCTACCTACTTAATAATAATAATAATATTTTTGCTGATTTGCCTGACGAGATTTTTGTGATATACCTATCACTTTAAGGGCGCTGTACAAATACATAAGGTAGGTGTATAATAAAAGTTATATAACTAGCATAAAACTAAGATTTAACTTACTTTCTTAAATTTATTATGTACAAATCGAGAAAAACATACACATAACCTAGCTACGTATTTATGTACCTAAATGACAAATGCTAATTAAAAAACCCCCGATACATATCTATGTAGGTGCAATAAAACTAAATGCTAATAAAACTTAACAAAATCTCCGAGCCACATTGTCTACTGCGACCCACCTCAATGGTAAAAGCATTACGATCAGTAGATAGTACGACTACCAACTGGTAGCAAGTAGCCATATATTAAATATTCAAGGGTGGCTAGAAGGCAGTAAAGTTGGCTTTAGTGGCGTCTTGAGTGACCGTAAACGTCACTTGGATGGCGTTGGGAGTGTGCCGAGGCACAGCTTTGAGGGGGCCCTAAAAAAGGAACTCTTGGTTGAGATTTTTTCAGGCATTTATATATTTGGGTTATTACCTACCTAGCGGGTTAAAATTTGAAGTCGGTTTTAAGTGGGTACTTTGATGTTGGTTAGGTACCTACCTTAGTTTAAAAAAAGGATTTATAATAAAGGTTCCTAACATGCTGTTAAAATGTTGAGTTTTTGATAAGTATTCGAATAAAACGCATTAGGTACCTAGTATTTTGACTAACATTAATAGTTGCGTTCAGGCATTTCAAATTTTTTTAATTATTAAAAACAAAATTAGCGATTTCTAAACGAAAATCTGATACAGAAAAATCAGAAAAGGATACGGTCACATCTGCCGGTGCCCCGGCAAGGCAAGGGTCCTGGGTTCTAGTCCTAGATGTGACCGTATCCTTTTCTGATTTTTCTGTATCAGATTTTCGTTTAGAAATCGCTAAAATTGTCTTTAATAATTAAATATTCCAATTTGAGTGTTTACTCAATAAAGTTATTCCAAAAAATAAATAAATATATTTTTTTAAATATTTACCGATAGTGAGATAAAATTTGGATTCGGTTTAAGTCATTAGATTTGATTAAGTACTAGATCTTATGTTGGTACCAACCGATAAATTAAATGAAAAAGCACGACGTGTACCTAAAGAAAATAGGTATTACATGCTATTAATCGCGACATTAGAACAACAAGGTTCTATCTACCACTATTTGTATGAAACTGAGATATTGATGTTCGAAGTATGAATCCCGAATAAAACACAAATATTTAAAATTTATTAAAAAGTGCATGTGAAAAACGTACCTAATGTTACTAAATTTTCACAACATTATAAAATATGCACAAAACAAGTGGGTCTTAGTCAAAAAACTAAGCAAAAAAAACAGATAGAACCTTGTAGATTTGAAAATCAGGTAAACTCAACAGGGTTTTCTATCTGATTATTTTAATTAGATTGTTTTGTCTCATTTTTGCTTAGATTGTTCTTAAACAGAAATATGTTTTGTTTATTTTTTAATCTTTATTTAGGTAAATGCGAGAATTTTTTTCATATTTCTAGTATGAAGAAAAACATAAAATACAAAATAATTTAAAAAAAACAGTGTAAGAAATGTAAGGTACCTACATTGGTAAGTAACAAAAATAATTTCTTAAGTAGGTACCTACCTACCTTCGCTTAGGTATAGCACATCTTACGAAAAGTATTTGGAACAATACGTTTTCTTCATATTCACTTTTTCATGGCGTATTTTAGCATTTGTTTTCTCAGTTTTGTGCAATTGTCTGAATAGATGGAACTTTTTTATACCAAGCGAATGAGATCAAAGTATGTAGAACGATGGTACAACGCACCCGTGTTGCTTTAAAAATAGTTTATCTACGGCAAATAAAGCTAAGTTGCTCCTAACATATGCAAGTGGATCAAGTTCAAATAAATAAATTAAAAATGTTTTAAATAGAACTTTGTTGCATTTATATACAAACTTACCTACATGGGAGTTGGGCTATAATTAGAAATTTAAAAAATTTAAAAAAAAAATCTAAGAAATTGGTGCAAAAAATTCTATTTTGGCGAAAATTTCAGATAGCACAGTGTTGTCCCAAGGGCACGTAGCTAATGTTGATTGTGTGATACGTATTTGAATTAGGTGTAGGTAGTACCGTTTATTTAGTACTTCCCTAACATTGCTTTTACGATGCTTTAAATTTGATATGAGATCATAAAATGTGTTTGAGATGTTGCGGTAGGTTATTGAGTAAGTTTATTGCTATATTATAATGATGTGGTCGTGTGCGAAGGCAGCTTTGTTTGTTTTGGTGTTGTGGCATGTTTATGTTTTTAAGTGAGGGTTTTCATGGAAATAGCTCAGGATATTATGTCCATCCTAATAGACCAGTTTTTTATAATAATTGGAAGCAACCAATTATGTAGAATACATCTGGTAGGTTAGGTTAGGTCAGCAAGTAACCTTATAATTTTAGTACCTACATACCGATTTGTTTAAGTAGAGATAGTTAGGTAGGTACCTATCCTTATAACTTTTTTGATGATAAAAAGATGCATTTTATTTATAGGTAGATACGTATATTTATTTTTTAGCCTTATTATTTCAATATTCCAAAATATTCATTTTAAATAATTATATCCTATTACGTCATTGTCTTTGAAATCTAGGTTAAATGTCGGAAATAAAAAAATTCTGTAAGGTTAATACTTGTGGGGTCGAAAATCTTTATCAAATATTCCCGCTTGACATTCAATTTCTAGTAGGTAGATTCGGTGTTTTTGGAGGATTTCCGAAATAAAATAAGCAGACTTTCAAATTTTAATATTTCAAACGGATATAGGCACTAGGCACCTATGCAATTAAAATTTTGAACCCAAACATAGATAGCCAAAGTACAAAAAAATCATAATTATAATTTATTTGTAGGTACTTGTACGGGAGCGTCAAGCGGCTCACTTACGGGCGAGATTGTTCGCGGCAGGCATAGGCAGCCCGGAAGGATTGTTCGGGCTGGTCTAAACACGTGCGAGCATTTTAGTCACGAAGCCTAGTTGGATGCACGTGTTTGCCGTTGCTTACTGCAAATAAATCGGGATTGAATTTCCGACGAAAAAATGCAATTTCGGAAAGATTATTTATTATAATTAATGTAATTAATATACCTATGCAAACGAGTGTCTTGTTGAACGCTATGTTTTTGGTTACAATGGTTGCACCATTAATATATATATATTTTTTTTAATTGACTCCCCGAAAATTCCAAAAAAAAATTCCCTAGATATTGGTCTATAGATAGGTATAGATGAGTATGATATATATAGGTGATGAAATTGAGAAAAAATCATCTCGTTTAGGGGCTGAAAACAAAACTCACACGGAGAAAACTTAGATACTGATGTAAAATATTGAAAACTTTTATTAAACATCTCTTTAAATTGTTCGTATTAATGAGAATGCAGGCACTCGCCGAATGAAATGATAGGTTTCATATTAAATTTTTAGTAAAAAAGGCTACACGTGTTCATAAAAATAATAATATTTTCACATTTTTTGTCAACAGGACAAACGTTGCTTGTGAAATTGAGAACTTGGCTAACAGGAGACGGAATCAGCGACTCCTGGATGGGAATGAGACTCTAAGGACCACCCGTTTACTTACTGCCAGTAGGCACCTAACTTTATATAGCATCATTTTTTTTATCCAGATAGATTCAAAAAAGGGAATTTTTTTCGTCGTACGTGTTAACCTTATCTAAAAACACTTCACAGTTAAACAATTATACCTACACAGTCTTCAAACAGAGTAAACTTATTTTGTAGCAACATTTTAACTAAATAATGATAAAGACTTCATTTTTACCACTTTTTATTGTTTATATACAACCGACATGTGTCGTGAGTTGTACTCACATCAGTGTTTTTTTAAAGTTAAAACCCTGATGAGATTATAGCTTACAAATGTCTGTTACATATAAATAATAAAAAGTGGTTAAAACGATGTGTTTATTATTTTTACATTTAAATATACAAAGGTTTCCATTAAAATGTTATTTGAAGTGAGTCCACTGCGTCCTTGTGTCACGTTGAATCCCAAGTGGCATTTGTAGCCGTAGCCGCACTCCCAGAGGTGGGCCGGATCGCATTCGCATGTAAATAAGGCTGTAAACGAGACCTTTTTATTGCAAATTGCACCTTAATGACGATGCGAATGGTCCATTTGTTATCGAAAGTGCAGCTTGATATGGCGTACCATTGCGTCGGGATTGTCGCCGCGTTATTAGAGGTGTTTTCAATGTGATGTCTTATTTGCTTTTGATAATTGACTGAAAAAAAAAAATTTGCTGTTTGCCGTTGGAAGCTGAATTGATAATATATGGTAACTGGTGTGAATTGCGTACTTTAAAATAAGATAAAATGTACCTTTTTGAATTAATTAAGGGGATTATCTTAGGAATAAAGTGGCTGTGTTTTGATTAAATAAAAATACATTTTCGTTTTCGATCGCGTCAAATAATGCTCAACAAAAACTTATTTCGATAAACCGATCAAATGTATGAAATAAGCACTTGTGACCTGATTTTTTTATAATATGTTTATTGTAAAATTGTGACGGCAGATCTCTTCGGGAAATATTGTTGAATCAATATTTTAATAAAACACACGCATATTTAAAGTGTTTGATGAAATTGAAAAAAAAAATTACACACCCCTGGTAGCTAATACCTACCTAAACTGTCAATATTCATGCAGGTAACAACATTTTACTAAGAAAGATATATAGATAGGCATAGAAAACAGAATAATAGAAGAAGTGCCTTGTGGGTGTGTTCCGTAATCAAAATATTTGCCTAATTGAGGCTTAAATTTCCAATACAAAAATGTGTTTACGAAAATCACATAAGGAGATCTGCGATTAGAAGGAAAACAATTTGCTTGTTTCTTGTGAAACAATAAATAATTTAAGCTTCTGGACTCTTATGCAGAATCACTCGCAAGTTAAAACCAGTTTTATATCAGGCTAGTTCAAGTGAGCAGGAACGCTGAGCTATTAGGCTAAATGGAACATTTGTTTGTTTTCAAATTTTTACGAAAAACACCAATGTTATAATTCTATGAATTCAGGTATCAATTATCTCCATACATACCTATATTATGGATGCCTCAATGTCTTAATGATTTTTGTATCACAAAAAAAAGGCATTTAGGGTAGACCGAGGCTATTCGGATCAGGTGAGTTATTCGGATCAAGCTAAGCAATATGGATACCTATATCTCGGCTATCGTAACCAAATGACAATGAAAGAATTTAGACATAGCTTCCCCATCTACCGGATGCCATAATAGGAAAATTACCGATATTACAGATTGCGTGGGTTGACTGCTAAAAATCGATATGTGTGAAGATCGTACAAGTTACGTCTCAAATAAATGCCTGATGTAATATTGTTCTCTGCGTTCTTAGTGTTTTTTTCTGAAAAGGTAAGCTATTTAGTCATGTTCATATGTTATATATTTATCAATCAAACGCAAAGTAAATAGAATTAAAGCGCAATAAATTGCATTTTGTATGATTTTCTACTTTACTTTGAGTAAATATCATATTAATAAATGTGAGGTTAAACGGACCGACGGTGGGGGGGCTATTTGGATCATATTTTTATGCTTTTAAAATTCGATGCGTTAATTGTTTTATATTTTTATTTGAAACAGATGGTGCGCAATTATGTGAAAAAGACAACTAATCAATCATGGTCGAAAATTGCAATGGATGAAGCCGTTAGGAAAGTAAAATCCGGTGAAATGGGATTATGCAGTGCTGCTGTGAGCTACGGAATCCCATACATGAAATTACAAAGACATACGACTTCAATCACCGGGATCATCTCTAATCCAGGAGCAAGACCTGCAATAGATATTGAATCTGAAAAACAGTTTGCGGAAAGGTTGGTTTATTTATCTAAACGTGGATTCGGCATTACTCCAAAAATGGTCAGGAAATACGCTTTTGATTATTGTAATCGTCTTGGTAATCAAGCTCAACGAAGATTTAATTCAGAAGTTGGAATGGCAGGTCAAGATTGGTTTCATCGTTACGCGTCATCAATACCTCTCCATAAGAAAACCAGCAGGATTATCTCGAGCAAAGATTAACGGAATGGATCCAGACAAAATTTCAAATTTTTATGACACACTGGAAAAGGTAATAAGAGACTGTCAATTACAAGGAATGCCAGAATGCATTTATAATATGGAAGAAACCGGCATGCCCCTAAATAATGGTCCCGTATCAATGACAAGTGTCGAGCGAGGTCAAAATGTTACTGTTTTGGCTTATATGAATGCAGTTGGATCATTCATACCTCCATTTGTCCTGTATAAGGGTAAACGTAAGAAGGATGAATTTATGATTGGAATGCAACCAAAAACCGCCCAAAATTACAGTTCAAAGGAAAAGGTACCCCGGGACTTAAAGTTAAAAAATCTTCCATAACAGCTTCTTCATCGGCTTCAAGAAAGTGGTTTTGCATTTATTGCAATGAAGCTTTTGTACATCCTCCAAAGGAAGATTGGATTCAATATTCTTCTTGCAAAGAATGGTGCCACAAAAAATGTTACGACAAGAAAGTGTTTAATAAAGTTTTTATTTGTGCGGTGTGTAAGCCAATAAGAGTGTAATAAGTGTCATAATACTTTCATATAAGTTATGGGTTCTAAAACATATTTTTGTTTTTTTTTAATACTTAACTATTTTTTCGGGTTTGATCCGAGTAGCCCCACCACTGATCCGAATCACCACATATATATGGGGTGATTCGGATCGGTGGAGAGGTCTACAGTAATAGTCATATGTTTTTTTAAAGTTACTTTATGTTATGATTATTAAAGTTAAAACATGTAAAAATGACAAATGCTTAATATTAAATAAAAATTTTTTTCGAAAATGTATTAGTTTTCATTTTTTTCAAGAAAACATAAAAAATGATCCGAATAGCCTCGGTCTACCCTACCTATATTATTTTTGACAAATGTAAAGAAAACATGTACACAATAACAATGAAAAGCAAATAATATGTATGTTTGAGAACTCACCAAAATTTCCAAATCCTCTTACCTCTCTCCAGGGGAAGGGGGTGACATCTCTCGGGCAGTAACTGAAGCAACCAAAATATACAGCTGTATTTAAAATGCACGCAAACAATATGATCTTTTATTTTTTAAACATGGATGAAAAAATAATATTTTACCGAGGTTAATACCTACAACACAAATTTAAGCACATTGCATTGAACTCTCGTAAAATACCATATTTTTTACGAATATTTACGAAATAGCCGAATATAACATTGTTTTTATCTTCTAAATTTAAACTTCCTGTATTGAAACAATTGAAATTGTATTTATTTGAAAAAGTGGGAGGAAAAATAAAAATAAGCTTGCGTTCTACACCAACTGAACAGGTGCTGTTTATTCAGAAATAGTGAAAATCAATAACAACAAAAAAAATCGCCGCACACCACTGTTATATCATACTTTAAGTGGTAGGTAATATTGTTAATTTTTCGAACCCACTTATTGGGATAATCGAAAAAAATATCATAGCTTTTTCCTGAAATCATACAAATATCATTGTAAATTCTAACGCTTAATATTTTGTACAAACGAAAAAATCATTCAAAATTTTCGTCGGCATATGTGTAGGTATCAAAAGATCGATTAATAATAAATATTTTCGATGGATTACCGTCCTACGATGCTTAAATTTCTAAAACTATACAGATATAGGAACCTGCCTACAGTCCAATATAAGAATAGAAAAAAAAATTCTCGTCTCGCGAATATCAACATACTAGTTTTTTCACGTCACGAAACATGTAGCACTAAATTATTTTAATTCGTGAAATTTCTCTCCAAGGATTTGTTTGTATTGAGACGTGTTTACTGCCATCTAGCGGGGAGGGGGCGCACTTTTTAGTGACGTAACGTTAGAAAAGCAGCGAACGGTCAGCCTGTTGCTAAGCAGGACTGGAGCCCAAATATTTACGAAGGTAATAAAAAGTTTTTTTTTGTCATTTAACAAACAGTGATTTATTTGAATTTTAAAAATATGTGTGATACAATCATCTCTAGGTAGGCACTTGCATGTATGCCCATCTCAAGAATAAAATAATAGTAGGTATGTAGGTACATAATATCAATTGTATTTCACAATAAATATGTACACGGACGTATATATAGCTTTGATAAGGGGGGGGTCCGCAAATTAAAAAAATATATATAAGGTCATGTTTTCGTGAAAAAAATAGTCAGTCTTAATCAATCAGCCTTTATTTTTAAATATTATATATATAAATCATTCAGTCTCTGATATTTGAACTAAAAATAAACATAACATAATTATCGCTCCTTATTTAAATAAAATCGCTTCGTTTATAACATAAAAAAAGAAATAACATAAAATAAAAGGTGGAAAACAAAATAGCTTTTTTTTATACCTAATTTGTTAAGGTACACTAAACAAAAATACTCTTTCATCTTAAGAACAAATAATTTGTTTTAAAATTGAAACACCTTTTATTTAATCACATAACCAAATAATTTATTCTAAACTTTGGTCATATTGTAAGGCACTCTTTTTAATGAACTACAATTATAAAATTAAAATCAAAAAGTATCATCCTACCTACAATCAAAATATTTTTAATGCAAATAATACTTAATGTATGAAAAAAATAAGCGTTTTCTCTCAAGCTAAATGAAGAGCTTTCATCTTAAGAACAAAATAATTTCTTTTAAACTTTGGTCGTATTATTATGACACTCTTTTTAATGAACTACAATATAATTAAAGTTAAAAATTACCTACCTACCTACAGTAACACTAACAAAATATTGTAAATTCAAGTTATACATGAAAATAAATGTAGTTTTCTCTCAAACAAAAAAAACTGACACGAGATTCATTGTATTACAACTACTATTAATTAAAAATTATCATTCCTTATTTCAAATAAATGGTTGTGCTTTTTTAAATAAGTTATAACTTCTTCGTAAATAATATAAAAAAATAAACAGTATCTAGGTATTACCTGTGTGAACATTATTAACGAATAACATAAAATAAAAGGTAGAAAACAAAATTACTTTTTTAGGTGCACTAATTTCTTTAGGTACCTACCTACACTAAACAAAAAATACTCTTTCATTTTAAGAACAAAATAATTTCCTCTAAACTCTGGTCATTTTGTATGGCACTCTTTTTAATGAACTACAATATAATTAAAATTAAAAAGTACCATCCTACCTACAATGACAAAATATTTTTAATGCAATAATACTTATTTGAATATAATGAAAATAAAAAGTGTTTTCGTGGCTCGCAGTTCAGTGCACCGAACATGTCCGACCGCAGGACGAAATCTCCCGAATTCAGTTTCGGTTTCGGCCGTAGTTTCGGCTGGATGGCGGCCGAAACCGAAACTAAGCCGAAACTCGTTTTTTGGCCGAAACTAGGCCGAAACCGAAACCGAAAGTTCGGTCGGACACTACTTTAAAGTAATACATTTAGTCTTTTACGTTTAATTGCTAACTGATTAATAATTTCTTCGGAATCAAGTTGCACCGCCAGATCTCGGTGTACGCTCATTAAAGCCAGACCAGTAAGTCTTTCGTCGCCCATTTTATTTCTTAGGTAAGTTTTTAACCTCTTTAATGTAGAGACAGATCTTTCAGGGGTTGCAGTGGACACTGGGAGTGTGGCTAAAATAATTAGAAGCTTTTTTATTAAAGGGAAAAACTGATCATCGCAGTTATCGATGGTGTCGATCACAGTTGCAGGTTTTTGTGCTACAGATTTCCAGTGATTGTGCCATATCTCATATTCACTCAGAAATATTGTGCCTTTATTTTCCCCACCCAGAAATGTTTGTGTAATCTTGTTAAGATTTTCTTTTATCCTGGAGTCATTACTGGTTTTTTCAGGTAGCAGCATTTGAATTCCTTCGATCGTTATGATAAACTACCATCATTATGTTCGGGTTCATTTATCCCAATTTCTCCAAAATCACGACTTCCTCTTAGTGCTATTTCTTGCCTTCCACAAAGAATAATTGTTTCAACAATGGCTTTCAATCTTTTTCTGTTCTCTTCGGCAATTTTACTGTTTTCTGCATTCATGCACTCTATAACATCAAACGTTTTTCCTTCCATGATCCTTGCAAAATTTGCTGCCTGCTCAACAGCAAATTTATGATACTTAGTATCTGCATGGTGATCAAAGCTCTCTAAAGCTTTCTTCCAGTAAGTAAATGGCTTACTAACCAAGGCTCCAAGTTCTTGCTGACCACGACCGCCATGCTTTTTTCCAAATAAAACACATACTTTGCAAAGTGCTCCCTGCATGACGTTTGAATATACAAGCCATGAGTACCTGGTAGTCCAATGGCGTTGAAAAGAAAGTTTCTTTTTACCAGTGATAGTGACTGGAAATTTAAATGTATCCGGAGGGGTCCAAAGCTCTTTTAATGCTCTCAGCTTTTCCTCGTCATTGCTTGGAGGATGACATACGTAGAGCGCAATATCATAACCCGTCCTGGCTGCGGCTGCGGACGTAGCCGAACACAAATCCATCCTGGCTGTAACAAAGACATATTTGACTAAAACAAAACAACAGCACATACCCATCTTCAAACAGCTTTTTGGTCATATTTAATTGTAAGAATAATAATAATAATTTGTGACTCTAATACTCTAATCCATACTATAATTAAATCGTAAGCGTTCCGTTTCTGTAAGTACATAAATATTTACAAAAAAAAAACAATTCATACGCACTATAATTATGTTACTGAGGTCAATAAAATAGTTATTAAAATTTTTGTCTGTTTGTCTGTGCGTTTGACCACGCTTATCTCAGAAACGGCTTAATCGATTTGTATGCGGTTTTGTTTAACATTTTAGTCTATGTTTCATTCCAATCGGTTCATAAACTAAAAAGTTATGTTAAGAATAAGAATTTTCAACTAAAAATTAAGTCTACGCGAACAATGTCGCGGGCACCAGTTAGTTGTTAGTTAAATATAATTGTATTTCTTTCTGTTAAAAGGCGAAATGATTTTATAACACTTAGGTACACGTCGCATATACACTGAAATTACCATTTGTCAAATATTTTATGCTCACGGCAAAACATTTGTTTACAGAAATTCTCTGGGAATAAAAATAAGAGCAGGATAAAAGGTTTTAAAATTCTAGTAACTGGGTTCCTTCCTAATAAAATAAACAAGAGACTTACCTTTCTTCACTTCATCGTCATCAGTATCTGTGGATGGCCCCGCTCTATTTATTCCTACTTCTTCAATATGACAGGATTCCACATTGTCTTTTGATAAAAGTTCATTGGGATTTGGTCTCTCTTTCTTAGAAAAAAAACTCAAAAGAGATACCTGATTTGATCGTTTCATACTTTTTAAATGCGACACTTCTTTCTGTATTAAAACAACTGACAACTGCGCAACGCGAAGAGACAAAATAGACTAAACTAGATTCTAGCTTGGTATGGTGCGCGCGGCCGAAACGCGGGCGGCGGCGGCGCGCCGCGGCGGGGGCACTGCCCATTCCCCCGCTCCCCGCACTGTGGCGGACTTAAGAAACTATCGTATTCTACAATCGGCGCGGTGCAATGGGGGGGGTCCGGACCCCCAAGACCCCCCCCTTATATACGTCCGTGAATATGTACCTAAAATATAAAAAAGATACTAATGCATTAATTTATTGCTGTAATAATTGTTAAAATATAAAAAATAGACACAGGTAAATATCAGATTGTGGGAAAGTTTTGAAAACAAAAAAAATCATAATTCTTAGGTACCTACCTACCAACCTAAATAAAAAAACACAATATTTAGTATTCACGCTTTTATTTTTTTAGCCATACTTCAAATTTGCATGTGCATAATGTGTTGAAATTATCTACTAACAAAAACCTGATATGATATAAATCTAATAATTTCAACGACTTAAATTAATATTTTTTACTCACTAAAAGGGAATTTTCACGGCAATTGATTTTTAATAGACGAATAACAGTTAACAATGTATTTATTATTATTTAGTAATAATCGATGATTTGTACTAAATTCCTAGTAGGTATTATAAAGTTGTATATTTTTTTATAAAATAAGAATAAAAGTAATATAAATATTGTGATCCGTTATGATGACATTATATCAAATTAAAGATGAAGATAATAGAATAATGTTAAAGGTAAACCTAATTCCAGAAAAATTGGAAAATTCACTGGCTCCCATTTGAGGGTTGAAATTCAATTTAAATATATATTTGCATTGACATGCATTATGTAATAATAATAATTTGGATGATTTATATAGCGCCGTTTTTGTGCGAAATCACCTCAAGGGCGCTGTACAAATATGTATTACACTTCTTCAATGATCTACTAATTATATAGGTATGTAATACTAGTTAACATGTGAAAAATCACAAGATAATAAAAAAAAAATCTTGAAAAAGAAATTTAATATTATACATTACAGGTATCTACCGACTTTTAGCTTGTCTGAATTTCTTACATTATCGGTTTCAATTTTGAAAATGATACTTGAAAGTAAATGCGAATTTAGGAGTTCATTGAACTGGAGTTACAGACAGACACCTAACCGAAACATATTTTTTTTATAAAACCCTGTTAGCTATAAAAAGGGGCCTCAGTAAAGTAATTCAAATAGTAAGTAAGTGTTAGGAACCTACCTACTTACATAAATTTTTGATTGTTTGAAAATTTCCTTCCAACTAAAATAAATTAATATTGACCAGCAACCTTTCCAGAAACATGTTTTCAGAATTACTAAATAATAAAAAACCGAGTTTATTGAATTTTAAATAATATGCCTAATTTAAATTCATTATTATAAGTACATTGCACGCAAAAATAATGAATTGATTCCTTAAACGATTCACCTTGAGCATAATTTATTTATATTATATTTTGCTAAGTGGATACCCATATTAAAAATAAAGATTTGTAACACGATTAATTTTTTATTTTACATCAATCAATTTCTGGGAGAGAACTAATAATGTTGTTTAAGTAGATACAAGGCAGATTTTCCGTCATAGCGTCAAAGCATTTTTTTCTATTTCCAGAATAAGACAGAGCAAGAAATGGCTGGATTTTCATACTAAAACTCATTTTCTAAGAAAGAACTATGAGCCTTGTAAAGTGCAAGGTTACGAGAAATGCAAAAACAAAATGTGGAAAAAATTACGAAAGTATAAAAATAATTTACATAAACTCGTAGTAAAACGGAAAACTGATCAATCTACATTACATACCTACAACCAAAAAAAATAATTTAGATCTGAGCAATTCATTATTTATTTTTTTTTTCACCAAATAAAGGCATGAAAAACCTTTGGAGAATTTGGCACATTTAAAAAATATATATATTTAGCTGATATTTAACCATTATTTAGCGACTTTTTCTAAATTTTGCCTCTAAAGAATTCCAACTTTGTACTTACTTGATTTAGGTAGGTACCTAATAGAAAACAAAAGCGTTAATGTGATGTAGATTGTAAATTCACCAGTTTTCTTGTAAATACTACGAGGGTAAGTATATATTGTCATTGTCACCAAAACATCAAAAAGTCTAGGTTTTGTACTGAGAACATGAATATTTAAAGACATATCTGACTCTCTACAATTCACATGTTCGTCCTCACCTGGAGTACTGTTCACCGGTTTGGAACCCGCGCTATATTGTTTATGTTAACAGGTTAGAAAGAGTTCAGGAACGATTTCTCAAATTCCTCAATTTTAAATCATTTAACATATACAACTCTTACGACGAAATCGAGAAACATTTTCGAATCACGAAACTACTCAACAGGAGGATTGTCGCTGATCAGATGCTCTTGTATAAAATTATTAACTCTAAAGTTGACTGCCCGGAGTTGCTGAACAAAATAAATTTCCATGCGCCAATTCGATACAGCAGACAAAATACCCTTTTCTACATTGATAGATGCAATACCAATTCCAATCAAAATGAATTTATCCAAAGGACATGTAACTACTATAATAATAAATTTGCAAATATAGACACTCGTGCTGACATATTCACTGCTAGTTACTATCACTACAGAATTTCACTGTATCACATTCTAACTCATATTCACGACTGTTAATTTGATTCTACCTGATATTTTAATATTACTTGCTTGGCAACTTTTCCTTATCCCTCTCCCCCCCTTTCCCGTTCCAACCCAAGTCTATTTAAGTATAGATATAATCACTTTTATTTATTGCTGTTTATGGTAGGCATATTATAGGTTTATCGTTTGTTGAATTTATATTCGTATTATTATTTTTCTTATTTGCCGCTTTATTCTGTTTTTTTTTCTTTCTATTTTTATTGAATATTCTAGTTCACAGGTTAGTTTTATGTTTCTGAATATCTATCTGTTAACATTAATAATTGGTCTGTTTTCTTGTTATCCTCTTAAATAAAAGGGACGCTTAGATGGTTTGGGCATGTAGAGCGAATGAGCGAAGAAAGGAGTGTAAGGAGAATATACGATGCAAATGTGAATGGTAGCAGAAGTCGGGGACGCCCGAGGAAGATATGGCACGACCAAGTGAATCAGATACTTGAGTCGGGCCATGTCAAGAGTCAGAACAATAGAAGAGTATGTATGAGACGATGTATGAATGTGAATGAGGCAAGGAGTGTGTGCCAAGACCGAGTTGTTTGGCGGTCCGTCCTCTCTGCCTACCCCTGCGGGGAAACGGCGTGATGGTTAGTTAGTTAGTTAGTTAGTTGTATAGGTGTGTATTAACATATATTAGGTATTTACATTTTTTCCTCAAATTCGTTTCAATTGTTTTTAAAATATCTATATTATATGTACCTATACCTTAGTCTCTCGCCACTATCAAACAGATAAATAAAATAATGATGACAACTTACGGGTAGGTACCTACCCACCTACCTACCTAGTAGGTAATGTACGTACAGATAGGTATATTTGCATGGGTTCATTTAGAGCGACATCTCATACCAAGATATCTAATCATCGAGTGAGGTCTGCTTGTTGACATGTATCCACAGTGGAGTGAAAATAAACAAATAAATAATGACGAGAAACAAGATGCAAACAGGTCTGTGATGTGAACTTATAACCCCATCTATTGATCAGCGACCAATCAAAATAATAGCTATAAATTAATAATCCAGCACAATTAAAACACATGACCCGGTAGAAGCTCCCCATCGCGTGATAAGGTAAATGAGCTCATTTGAATGTCACTTTGAAAATGATTAATTTGTTTCATATTATACATAATACCAAATGAATTCTAAAGCAAGGATACTATTTTACAAAGAGAATTATTAGTACTGCTGACTTATTAAAAATCTCTTACTTATTGGTAATACAGTTAAAAACGGGACTGCTAACCGCTTCCTAATAAACTTTTAATAATTCTTAATAATATCTAAACCCATAATATTTAACGACAAAATTCGAAAATGTTAGGATTTTTATGAACACGTATTCAACATCGCGAAAATTCATTAGTATTTTACTAATAGTTAATCAAGAAACCTATGAATTAATTCGTTAAGGGCCTGCGATCGCGTTTTTAACCGGTCAACGTATAATTATACGAATTATTAGATTCTTAATGAATTACCAATATATTTTATAAGTAAGTTTTTTCCGTGGACATACAAGGTACCTACCCACTGATTTACTAATATTTATTGAATGAGGTCCTATTTCTAAATTACCCAAAGAAGGTTTCCAAATCTTCCTGGTTAGAAGCCGAGTGGACGAATGTTTCGAGTTCCCAAATCTACTGCTTGCTAATCACTAAAGTATACTAATTTTTTTCCATACTTCTAGTGAAAAAGATTTTAAAGTATCGAAATTCTTTCTGGGGCCGAGTCGAATGTTAATTTGACGACTTCAGTTTTATTTCAAATCTCTGCAAGTAGGTAGATCATTCATATAACCGTTTAGTACACGAATACTGAATAGATACATTTTATTAGTTTTTATAACGAATTATTCTTGATGTTGTCTAGTCTTTTCTAAAATTACCCCACTTCCATAATCCGGTCAAGTATTTATTTAAAGAAACGATTTTTTTTTCACGAAGCAGCGGATTCAGTGCATAAAACCCATTCAGGGCAGCGCTACGTTCAAGGCAAAATAGGATTTATCTGATTCAAGTACGTTCAAATATACGAGTGTGAGGTGTGAAAGAATGAAAGCAATCGTTTTTCTAAATTCTATAGAAATAAAGTAGAGATAATATGATTCTTGAATGTGTGTTTTAATACGAACAAAATACTGAAGTCTGTGTTGAATTAAATAAACTATTGGACCCCTAATTAGGTAGGTATGTCGAGATTATAGTTACTAAAGAGAACTAAACCTGGAATAAAATGGCAATCAACACATTTAACCACTCAGGCCTCTGGCACATATTATAAATACAGTTAATTTCTTAAAGACGATGGTCGGAGTTTGTAATTCCGCTTGCAATAAAATCCAAATAAATGGAATATTTTTGAATAATAAAAACTGCTTTGGTAAGGTAGGTAATAAAATACGCTTTAATAATTTTATTATTAGAAAAAAACATACCTACTTAATTTTTTAAATTTAAAAATTTAATGCAAACAAAAAAGTTGTTATAATCGCACACCTTACGCATTTTCGTCTACACCCTGAACTAATATTGCAATTTTTTTGTCGTTATATATAATATTTTTAAAAATTCACAAATACCTACTCATAAATTTCTTTTCAAATTGCGTTCGAAACCTTTGGTTTCATAGAGGTGTACATTTCTATTATTTTGTGATTAATTTCTAGATTTGAATATAAAGCGTGGTATTTTCTCTTTCTAACACGACATTTACATTGATATTTATTAGACCATATGAGATGTTCCCAAAAGCCAATAAATTGACTCAACGAATAATAGCTGTAAACCGAACAAATGAGCATGAGGGTTTAAATACACCAAAGCGGTTTTTCGAAGTCAACTTCGACTTCGACCAGCGATTTTGACTTTGAAGATCCAATCCATTTTCCCCCCAAACAAAATGCTCATTACATTTATTTACCTATCTGTTAACATAAGGAACCGGTTTTCTACAAATCGGAATGCTATTGGATACTAGGCAACATACATATATAGCGAAGCACGTGGAATAGTTATACTCAGCAGATCTAGTTATGCAGATCTAATCCGGGATGGGACTTAACTTAAGCTAAGCACCTATTCTAGACACTAGACTTCTAGATACGCATACCTCCTGTATTAAAAGTAAACACAGTACCTACCTATGAATGTAAGAATGTAAGTAGGCACGTGTGTTAACTATGTAGAGAGGAAGGCTACTTATTCGCTGAGCTTTTGGTCACGGCATTGAATATCATTTTATACCAATTTACAGAATTTAAAAGCTTTGCAATTCCGAGCTTAGACTTGTACCTACTAATAATATTTGGCTAATTTATATAGGTAGTTCTTGTTAAAAATCACCCCAAATCACATCAGCATTCGTAGGTTCCTAAGAATATATATTTTTACATTGTTCGTTTAAATAACGTTACCAGTTACCTATTAATAATTAGCTACATCATTCTTATACTTTTGTAGACATTTCAGGTCGATAGATTCCCTATCTCCCTATTTCTTATCTTGTTCAGAGTGGAAGAAACTCTCAGTAGGTATCGCTCTGGTGTAAGACCACCATTCTGAATTGAAACGTTGCTTGAAATGGCTTTGGTCGTGTTTAGTGACCAGATCTGAAAAGCTACCAATACTTTTCCACACTCCTCTTCGTCATTCCCCTTTTCACTGCCTTCAGCCTCACAACGTACCCCAATTGGGGATGCCATTGTCCCACTGGCTCCATTCGGTTGGGAACAGTTGGGACTCTTGTGAGGCTTCACATTAAAAAAATCTTTACAAACAGATTGCAATCTTTAGAAGACATGCGTCAGGTGGGAATGCTATCCTTATTCTGCCGGTATTTCAATAGAAAATGCTCCGAGTAACTAGCCATTGATCCGTTCGGCATCGTTGCATTTTTTTATTTATTTATTTAGTAAATAAAACATTTGTACAAATTTAAGGTAGTCCCACAAAGCTATCATATGGCAGCTTGTCTGTAGGTTCTACCAATTAAACATTTTTAATATGATGCATAAGAAAATATTTGTAGAAAAATACATTTATAGTTTTAAGGAAACATCAGAATAGATTATACTAGCTTTTTGCCCGTTGCAGGCAATTAATGGGTAAAAATGTGGTGCGTGGTGTAGTGTTTGCATGTGAATGAAGCCAGGAGTGTGGGACTGCAAAATTTAAGAAAAGAATGGATATTTTAAGAAAAAAATGGCCAAGTAGCTTACTGACACTCTTGAAAAGTCCCAGGGATTTTACCGATTTATTCAGTACACTTTATGTTATTCCAAAGCTTTCAGTTTTATGTTACACGCAAAATGTAAAAACTTTTAAATAAAAAAATTGTATATATAACATATGTATGTTTGCATGTGCATAAAGCAATGAGTGTGTGACCACAAATTTATTCAAATATATGTATCTTTAGAAAGAAATGGATATTTTGAGAAAAAATGTGCCAAGGAGTTTACTGATCATTTTTTCACCGAGCCGTTAGGGTAGTGTAGTTCGAGACGCGTAATTTGATACCCATATCGTATGTACGGTTTTTGCCACCGACATTCTTCAAAAGTCTGAGCGAGTTTTATTTTGGAAAAAAACATTGCTCTATAAACACGCAAAATGTAAAAACTTTTATTGGAAAAAATTATATTAAAAAAAGCAATTAAATAATCCGTTTTTAATAGTAAATAACTTTCCCAAACTTCTGTGCTCCTGGTAGATTACAACGTCCTCGGGGTAATTTATCGCAGAAAATGGCTTTATAAGAATTATCATTATGGAGGAAAAAAGTCGTTCATTTCAAGCTTAATTTAATTTCATAAAAAAAAATCGGATAAATTTATACATAACTTATAATCTGCATATAGACGGTTCCACTCCACAGAAACCGAGTTACTACGTGTTTTGTCGGACATAACTACTGCCATTGAGTCGGGTAAACTGGCACTTCTTTCAGTCTTGGACATGAGTGCTGCATTTGACACGATTGACCATGACTTTCTTATTAAACGATTAGATGAATCATTTGGTTTAAACTGTGATGTTAAGACCTGGCTGACATCGTACCTGGCCAACCGTTTACAAGCCGTAAAAGTGGGAAAAAATCAATCAAATTATGCAACCCTTTCATCTGGAGTACCCCAAGGGTCCGTTCTGGGCCCACTACTCTTCATCCTCTTCACAAATGATGTCGCTAAAATAATCGAATCATTTGGCCTTCAATCTCACTGCTACGCTGATGACCAGCAAGTTTATTTTTACTGCTTACCAGAAGAAATAAACAGTCTAAAAATTCGTATAACTGAGTGTATGGAAGCAATTACTCGCTGGATGACCTCAAATAGATTGAAACCATAGACATATGAATATTAGTAGACCTGCCCTAAGTGATTAAAAGCGTATTATCCCCACTCCCCATACCGGTTCCATTGGAGCCGGCTGTGCTCGCGTATGGCCTCAAGTGAAATTTGAAAACGTGACGTCATCATTCTTGTGCGAACTATGGTCGAGGCATCATCGGTTCATTTTACGAAATAACACGGCAGAATGTTGACTTGTGCTATAAAAACTTGTAAAAATAGATGTGAAAAAGAGAATAAACCCAATTGTCGTATTACATTCCATATATAAGCATTATTTTACTTTATTTTAAGCATATTCACATCGTATAATATGAATCAGTTGTTACTATCACATCGAGAAACGTCTGGACGCGAAACACAAAGCTGGTTGGTTGCTGGGAAGTAAATTATGAACATTTATAAAAGTGTCTTAACTAAATACTTAAACGAAATATTCGACTCTGAAAATAGAACCGAATTTTTTTGCCGAATTTGGACTTCGCAAATTTGTTCATAACGTGGCGAGTAATTTGCGCTCCCATGTAAAAATGTCTATTCATTCAAAAGCAGATTTTACTTTTAAGAAGTAAATGGTGATATTATAATGCGAGATGCCTATTTACTGTCAGATTGATTTATTGCCGAATCACAGTCAGCTTCACTCCCTTCGTTCTTCAACAGTTGATTTTACCCCTCGCCATTATCTTCTCGTCTATTAATTCCTATGTCTGTGATTGAAACTGAATCCTACAAAGACTGAGTTTCTGTGGACTGCTACAAGCAGACGTCAGCATGACATTGAAAACTCCCCAATAACCATTTCAGGAAGTGACATCACTCCAAAAACGTGCATCAAATTACTGGGTGTCAATCTGGATGCTAATTTTTCCCTTAAAACACATGTGAACAGAACTGTAAGCACGGGGTTCTTTCAATTTTTTTTATTTATTTTTTTATTCTTAAATATATTTGTTATACAATGGTATAGTATATTGTCTTCCACGCTAGGAGTTCACCTGTGTTGTGGAGGACTTTTTCAATTGAAGAGTTATATTATTCTAAAACAATACAGTGGAGTTGGTTACACAGAGAAACATTAAAAATTAAAATATAAAATCGATTTTTCCATAGTTTTTCCATAGTTATTCCAAAATAGTGAAATATAAAAAATAAATATTAAAAGGATTGTAGCCAGTTCCATATGTGTTTTTTGTATTCTGTAAGATTAGATGTTTTATATTGTGTTGGAAGTGAATTGTATAGTTTTATAGCCTGGAATCTGTAGTGTTTTTGTCCAAAGGATGTGTTGGTTTTTGGTATTAGTAGTTGGTGTGCATGTCTTGTCAATTAAGGCAAATTAAAGCAGTGCGGAGAAACCTGCCAACAGAGGTGACTAAATTGCTAGTCAATTCTTATGTTGTTTCACGTCTAGATTATTGCAACGGAATATATGCAAGTCTCCCCAAATGTCAAATCAACAATTACAATCCGTTTTCAACGCCGCGGCAAGGCTTATCACCGGAGTATCTAAATACTCCCACATTTCAGAGCATCTCAAAAATTTGCACTGGCTCAAATGTCCTGAAAGAATCCAGTTCAAGGTATGCTGGATGGTATTTAAGTCACTTAACGGAAGGGCTCCGGCTTACTTATCAGAATTGTGTATTCCAGAAGATTCCAATTCCCGACAGTCAACCCTTAGGTCAGCAACGTCATCAGCTATCGGAAGTTTGAAGGAACCAAAGCGCACACCAGATACTAAGTTCGGTGAGCGTGCTTTCGCCGTGTCAGGACCTAAAGCCTGGAATGGACTGCCACATGATTTGAGAATGATCGCAGACTCGACAGAATTTAGGTCTAAACTTAAAACGCACCTTTTCAGACAGTCGTATCCATAATTTCAGAAACCTCCACTTTCACAGTCGACGGCAATTTAAATTAACAAAATGTAAAAAATACTAAAAATAAAATAAAATAAATAGAAATAATAATTAAAAATAAATAAATAAAAATGATAACAACTAACAATTTGTAGGCTTTTTAAGACAGTTAAAATACACTTAAACTAAAATAAAAACTATAGCAGACTTAAGGTCATGCGATGACCAGTGTTTTTTGATATAGTGTTACTATTACAACTCGTTAAAAAATAAATGGATCACACTTTTAATATGAATTGCTCCCGGGGCGACGGTACCCATGCCCGCCTGGCAAATTTAATATTATTATAAAAACTTTTAATCGAAAAGATGTATATTTTACAAAAATTATAGACGCCTTAACCTAGGTACTTACTTCTGCGCTCCGATTATAATTTATAAATTTATGTGACGTAGTTTTTCACTACGGGGCGGCGGTACCCATATGTAAAAACTTTTAACTGAAAAAATTATATTTAAAAAAAAAAACAATTAAATAAACCGTTTTTAATAGTAAATTACTTTCCCAAACTTATGTGCTCCTGGTAGATTACAGCGTCCTCGGGGTAATTTTTCGCAGAAATGGCTTTATAAGAATTATCATTATGGAAGAAAAAAGTTGTCATTTCAAACTTAATTCATTTTTTTTTTAAATTACCGAAAAATATTTTTATAACGCAATTAGGTACCTAATCGTTAAAAAATAAAGAGATATACACTTTATATATGAATGGCTCCCAGGCTAACCTTACCCAACTTCTGCGCTCCTGGTACAAATTATAAATTTTCGTGATGCTATTTGTATCGAACGCAATACGCAATGTTACCCGAAGGCCGCAAAGCAGCTTTCTGACCATGGGAGGATAAGAAAGCTAGTATTTACCCGGCCGGCGAGTACTGAACACAACGAGCGCTCGGACACAGTATTTACGTGGTATCCCCTCCCCGGCTGGAGAGCATTGGGCACATCGCAAGCCGTGGACCCAGTATTTACGTCGCATCCCCTCTCCTTTGCCCAGGCAGAGCAACGCCAAACACTGAACAGCGTTGGTCAGCCAATCAGCGCAAAGCCACTATAATGCTAGAAATATTTCTCTTTTCATACATAATTGCGCAAATTAATGTTAGATTTGCGTGAGTCTCGCCACCATAATGCAAAATAAAAATATACAGGTTGAAAGGCTGGACTCGCGTCTATGTTGTAAAGTAATATTGAAATATGTAAACATTAATATTAAGTAGTTATAAGGATTTCCTCACACCAATGTCGGTCTGAGGACCCACTGATTCATATTGTACAATTTATTATAAAAACATTAAAAATGCTAGGGAAAAACAGTTTTCATGAGATGAAGCGGCGTAAAGAGTACTATTGAATAAATAATTTTAATATTGACTATTAAAGTCATATGAAAACACACGAAGATGCACAAAGATGCACCTCGTTTACGCGGGGCGTTTTGATACGCGCGCACACCGATGTGTGTACGCCCCCGCTAGTCCTATATATACCGCGCGTAAAGCGATCTCAACTCTCTCTCTTCCGACATCTACTCTGACCGCTTCACTCTGGACTGCTTCTCCCGCTGGAACCACTACAACCGCCTTTGACTTCTGACCTTGCGCTTCCTTGGACTACCTACTACTCTCTCCTTGGATACACGACATCACAGCAACCGGAAAAGGCCCTGAACATAAAGCAGCTCACCGACTAGAAGATTCAGCACCCCTTATTTACAGTCAATGTAAAGGACTTGCGTCTGATACATTGTGTGGTCCTTCGCAGCCGCATTTTCTAGTCTCCAGCTGCCAAGATGACACCATCTCTACGCTCCGGGAAGAATACATTGGAGGGAAACGGACAGAATGAGTCACAAGACGCTGGCAGTACCCCACACCCCGCCGGTCCCTCTACAATTACGCAGCCCGCTAATGCGGCCGCCGCGGTGAGGGCCGCCCAGCCACAAGTCACTGGAATGGCGATATCGGACAATTCTCCGGTACAGATACCCATCCATTACTCATCATCAGACAGCGAAGAGTCGAATGCAGATTCTCTCAAACAACTGCAGCGAGAATTGAGAGCAGAAAGGCGACGTAATCGGAAATTACAGGAGGCCCTCATCGCTTCAATAGGGGCTCCTACGAAAAAACAAGCGCCTTTAGTGGAACCTGACACACATATAGAGCAGGCAACCGCACATCAACAAGGCGCCATGCAGGGCGCCCTACAAGGCTCCATGCAAGGTGCCGCACAACAAAACAGCGCAGAGTACAGGTCTTCAGCATCCAACACCACGATGCGAGGCCAAACAACCCCTCTGCAGCCTGCTATCATCAACACGGAGTATCCGGCCACAATATCCGGACAACAGCCGACCCAAACTACAGCTCAAGGGGCCTCGCAGATCCCCGCAGCATCCTACAACCCGGAATATCAGCCGGGCTCACCACATACGCAGTTCGGCCAGACACCGCCTGCAAACAACACATACGCGACATTCCCGGGCCATCCCACGGAGGATGACACGGCGCGACAAACCCAAGATTGGGTCAATAATAGAACGGAACAGGCGGCGCCAGCAAATCCGTTCCAACAGTTTGCGGCCTTTATGACGGAGGCTTTCCGCGCCTCGCAAAATGGCGGTACTCCGCGGCAGCAGCCCGAAGAAGAAAACCGCATGGCGTCCCTTATCGCACGCCAATCAAGCGCTAAGGACCTCCCATCATACTACGGAGACGCCGTGGAATGGCCAGCATGGCGCGCTCAATTTTATCAATCAACGTCTACATGTGGGATGACGCAATCAGAATTAATTCGGCCCTCATTAAATTGACATCAGAAAAATACAAATACTTTAAAAAGTTTAAGATATACAAAAACCCATCTGACTACGCCACTTTCTCTTTACTAAGATCACGCCACAAAAAACTTAATTGGGAATGCCACAATATTTACTTATTAAAAATCGAACATGATATATCCTCCGACCCAAAAAAAGTTTGGAATTACATAAAATCCAACTCCAAATCCCACGGTGTTCCGAACACTATGACATTTAAAGACGAAAAAGCTGAAAATGGGTCTGACATCTGTAACTTATTCTCTAAATATTTCATGTCTGTCTACAACAATAATGCTCGAAACATCCAGATCCTACCGGACAACCCCAAAGAGCTCTGTGTTGCTAGCATTAATAATATTGAAGTCGACCAGCATCATATACAGAAACACCTTGAAGATTTAGATCTCAAAAAAGGCGCAGGCCCAGATAAAATTCCCCCTTTCTTCATAAACAAATGTGCCCGCAGCCTATCTAAACCGCTATCCATAATTTTTAGTCGCTCCCTTAAAGAGGGAATAGTCCCAAACATTTGGAAAACGGCATTTGTAACTCCCATCTTCAAGAATGGCCAAAAATCTAACGTCGAAAATTATAGGCCAATTTCAAAGCTCTGCATCTTTAGTAAGGTTTTCGAAAAAATTGTGTATGACCAGATGTTTTCGGCCTTGAGATCGTCACTCAATAATAACCAACATGGATTTATGAGGGGGAAATCTACAACCACTAACTTAACGGCATTCACCGAATTCTTACAAGATAACATGGATCAGCGTATACAGGTAGATGCAATATATACAGATTATAGTAAAGCTTTTGATTTAGTTATTCATGATATCTTGCTGAGAAAACTTTTACAAATCGGTGTACACGGAGACCTCCTCAGATGGCTCTCGTCCTATATTGCAAACCGTAGCCAAGCAGTAGTTGTCGGTGGCTATAAATCGAACTGGGAAACCGTGCCGTCGGGAGTACCCCAGGGGTCATTATTGGGACCATTACTCTTTAATATATATATTAATGACATTGGGAAATGTTTTCACCACTCCAGAACTTTATTATACGCAGATGACATGAAAATATTCTCCCCTGTCACGTGTATCAATGAGTGTACCCGCGTGCAAGAAGATCTAAATCGCCTAAATATTTATTGTGCAGAACACAACCTGCAAATAAATGTAAAAAAATGTGGCACCATCAGCTTCACCCGAAATAAAAATCCCATTTCTTTTAATTACTCCCTTAACAGCACAATACTGAGTAAATTGACAGAGGCTAAGGACCTGGGAGTAGTGTTAGATCCGAAATTACTTTTTGAGCGCCATATCGAATCCATGGTTGCAAAAGCTTCCAAGGTACTTGGCTTTGTACTCAGAACATGCAAAAATTTTAAAAAAGTAAATACAATGAAAATGCTGTACTTTGCGTATGTACGCAGTTCTCTGGAGTACGCCTCTCAAGTCTGGAATCCCACGTATAAGTCACACATAGAAAGGATTGAGAAAGTGCAATATCGTTTTCTACGATACCTTGATTTTCGGGCCTATCGTCCTCATCTGAGTCACGAGGAGTCAGCAGCGTTTTTCAGGATTTCGTCACTGGAAAGTCGTAGAAACTCCGCAGACGTACTATTTTTACAAAAAATTGCCACCTCTGTGATAGATTGCCCGGAATTACTAGAAAGAATTCAATTAAGAGTACCCATCAGACAAACTAGACAAAATCACACATTAAACATCCCTCAATGTAACACTAACTCAAAACAAAATGCTTTTATTCACCGTGCTTCATACAATTTTAATACTTCATACAGTAAATTAGACTTATTTAACTCAGCACCCCACAATTTCAAACCTAAAATCAATAAATAATTATATTATCATTATTTTTTTTTTTTATTTTTTTTATTAATACACATACGTACATACTACACATTACACAGACTAGATCCATCCCATACCCCTCCCTTCCGCCATCCCATCCCTATAGGCTAATTGTAACTTTTTTTCTAACATAAATATTATATATGTTCACTAAATAATTAAAATACCTCAGTGAAAACCTATTATTGGTTAAATAATTTAACACTTACTACACCATACCTTGTAATAATTATAACTGTTGGTTTTCCAAATAAAATAAAAATAAAAATAAAAACCTAATGCGCCTTCAGAGAGCATTGAAAGGCAAGGCTCGTGAAGCGGTAAGTCCACTCCTATTGGACCCCACACAAGTACCGGAAATAATGGACGTGTTAGAACATCGGTTCGGTGGTGCTCACACTATTGCATCACTGATGTTTGAAAAAATAAAAAAGTTGCCGCGGCTTCCCGAAGATGCATCAAACGACGCACTTATTGAGTTTTCGGGTACAGTTCAAAATGTGGTGGCCTCACTCGGCAGTCTTAAGTGTGATTATTTATCTAACCCCGCGCTACTAAGTGAAATTGCATCGAAAATGCCTCTTCTGCTCAGAGTGGCGTGGTTGGATAAAATAGCCGATCAAGTGATAAGTGCGACAATTCAACAATTAGCCGCATTTCTAAAGCGGCTCACAAACGCGATCCCGCGTTCGGGCTTAGTTGACAATGCTCGGGCTCCAATGCGACCGCGACGGGAACAAGTATATGCGCAAAATTCTCAAACTGATACGGAGAGCGAAAAGTGTTCACAGTGTTTAAATTCGCACAAAATTCAAGAGTGCCCCGTGTTTTTGGGGAAAAATGTCCCCGGGCGATGGGAAAAAGTTAAAAATTCCCGACTTTGCCATAAATGTCTAGACGCAAGACACCATACGAGAGCGTGCAAATATCGTGTGTGGTGTGGAGTGGGTTCTTGTCGACTTCCTCATCATAAACTACTGCACGACCCGTCGCGTGTGAAATCATCTGCCGGTACCTCGCGCGATAGTGAAAACCAAACTGTAACCAATACCACATCGTATGGACATGAATCCGTGCTGTTGAAAGTGATACCGGTAACCATATGTGGCCCAAACGGGCAAGTGTCAATTTATGCCCTACTAGACGAGGGGTCAACTGTGACCCTTCTAGACAGTGAAACAGCGGACAAAGTGGGAGCGACCGGGCCGACCCGCGGGCTCCGTATTCACGGGGCGAGTGGTATGTGTTCGTCAGATAGTACATCCCGGCGAGTTAAACTATCAGTGCGCGGGGACGGTGACGAATATGTTATTACGGCGAATACAGTGCGAAACCTGGACCTACCGCAACAAAACATAGCTGGTCGGTGCCAAGTGAAACCAAAAATATTATTGGGACAGGACAACGTGCATCTTATCGTGTCAAGAGAGGTGCGCGAAGACACAGAGAAAAGAATGCTGTCCCGTACTGCACTCGGTTGGATCGCGCATGGAGGCATTCATCCCGTAGAAAATATAACGCTGAGCATTATCGGCGAAACCGAGAGTGGAGACCAACAGCTCTCAGAGCTAATAAAACAAAACTTTGCGATCGATTCACTTGGAGTGACGTCAGCGACACGCGTAAATGCGACCATTCAGCGAGCAGAGGCTCTTATGGAAAACACCACTCGGCCATATAACACCGACCGGTGGGAAACGGGCCTACTGTGGAAAGAAGATAATACGCGCCTGCCTGACAACAAACAGTGCGCGCTAAAACGATTGTACGCATTGGAGAGAAAGCTTATGAAGAATGATACATTAGCAGCAGCATATAAAGTTAAAATTAACTCTCTGATTGAACGTGGATACGCGCGCAAATTAAATATTCAAGAAGCGGCCATTCCAAGCCCTCGAAAATGGTACTTACCGCATTTCGCGGTAGTTAATCCCAATAAACCGGGAAAGCTAAGAGTTGTTTTCGACGCAGCAAGCCGCTGTCGAGGTGTATCATTAAATGATAAACTGTTAACAGGGCCCGATCTGCTCTCCTCGCTATTGGGTAACATTTTGCGCTTCCGCGAAGGAAAAATCGCGCTCGCGGCAGATATTGCAGAAATGTTCTTACAAATAAAAATAAAAAGTGAGGACCAACCATCTCAACTATTTATGTGGAGAGCAACGCCAAATGAAGAGCCGAGCACTTACATGCTCACCTCTATGATGTTTGGGGCAACTTGTTCCCCAAGCAGCGCGCAATTCGTGCGAAACAAGGTAGCTGAGCAACACAAAGTGCAATATACCGCCGCGGCAACAGCCATACAGGAAAAATTTTATATGGATGATTATCTCGACGCCGTGGACACATCGGACGAAGCCGCCAAATTGGTACGGGAGGTGAGCGCAATCCTTGCAAGTGGGGGTTTTCTGCTCACTAATTGGGCTTCAAATGACCCTGCCGCCATTGCAGAAGTACCCTTTGAAAAACGGGCGAAGTCGGCAATACCTATCAGCAGCGGGGACCACGAAAACGAGCGCATACTAGGCCTCGTATGGGACCCCATAGGTGATCACTTTCTCTACAGCTTCAGGGAGGCAGCCTCAGCCGAGATGATCCCACACCCAACGAAAAGACAACTACTAAGTATTGTCATGAAGATTTTTGATCCAATTGGTTTCGTATCATGCTTGACAATACGCTCAAAAATACTTCTACAAGCAGTGTGGAGATCGAATATAGGTTGGGATGAACCAATAAAACCCGAGCACGCGAATAAATGGTCGGAATGGCTACTATTTCTCAGCCAGAGTAGCGTTTCTATACCACGAAGATGCTTAATTAATAAAAACGGCTATTTTGAACTCCACCTGTTCTGCGATGCATCGGAGTCGGCGTGTTGCGCTATTGCTTATTTAACCGAAAACTCCCAGGAAGGCACACACTCAACATTCCTGGCTAGTAAATGTAAAGTGGCACCATTGAAACCCCTTTCTATACCGCGCCTTGAGCTACAAGCAGCCCTAATGGCCGCACGATTGGCGGCTACAATCAAAAGGGAAAGCCAAATTCACTTAAGAAGAATAACATATTGGACGGACTCAACGACTGTCTTGTGTTGGCTAAGGACAGACCCGAGGACTTACTCCGCCTTCGTGGCCAACCGGCTAGGAGAGATTGATGATTTAAGTGAAATAATTAATTGGAGATGGGTACCTACTAAATTAAACCCGGCCGATATCGGTACAAGAGACATCGAGCCGCCCGACCTCTCGCCCACTAGCAGGTGGTTTTGCGGTCCTGCCTTTATTACCCACCCAGAAGCTACATGGCCCCGTGAAAAGGAGCCAATCATCCGACCTGATAACCAAGTTTTGGAGGTGAGGCCTCAATATGTCGGCCTCACAATAATAAAAGGAGGCGGATTACCTCTTATTGAGCGATTTTCATCGTGGCATCGGCTCATACGCACCACTGGATGGGTTCTCCGCTTCATAAGGAGATGTCGACCGAACCCCAACAAATCATCAGAAGGTCCTCTGAGTGCCGAAGAGACTCGAGGAGCAGAAACATTATGGGTAAAGAAATCTCAAGCAGACTCTTTCGCGGCCGAAATTTGCGCTACCCGAAAAGGCGATACACTACCCGCCGACAGTCGCTTGCGAACGTTAACGCCTTTCCTTGGCCCAGATGGCATTATACGAATGGGCTCACGGTTACAAGCCCTGAAAGGAGTTGCCAGCGGAGTACGGACACCAGTCATCCTGGATGGTGACGAGGTATACACTCGGCTCCTGATCCGCCACTATCATCAAATGGCGGACCATTCGAGTACCGAAAAAACCATGGCGGAAATCAGAGGCAGCTTTTTTATATTGAAATTGCGCACCAACCTTCGCCGAATAGCGCATGAATGCCTAGTATGCCGCATTAGGAGAGCTCAACCATTGCCACCACTGATGGGACCATTACCGGCTGCCAGGCTTACACATCACGTGAGTCCCTTCACGCACTGCGGCCTAGACTATTTTGGCCCTATGGAAGTAACAATCGGTAGGCGTCGAGAGAAACGGTACGGGGCATTATTCACCTGCCTGTCAACCAGAGCTGTACATCTCGAGCTAGCGGCCTCACTAAGTGCCGATTCAGCTATAATGGCAATGCAGCGAATGTCAGCTAGACGAGGCCAGCCCGAATGTATATACTCCGATAACGGGACTAATTTCCATGGCGCTGATAAAGAAATCCGAGACGCGCTGGAATCAATCAGTCGAGACCCCAGAGTACAAAACTACATTGCAACACAAAAAACATCGTGGAAATTTATCACCCCCCTGTCTCCCCACATGGGGGGAGCTTGGGAGCGCCTCGTGCGCTCTATAAAGAGAGCCCTCAAGTCAACTATGAAAGAGCGCTCACCGAAAGAAGAAACTCTCCTCACGGCCCTGGCAGAAGCAGAGTACATAGTGAACAATCGCCCGCTGACTCATGTCTCTGTCGACCCGAGAGATGAGGAACCGCTAACCCCTAACCATTTTTTGCTGGGATCAGCAGGAAAGCGGCCACACCTGTCACTGTATGCGGCAAAAGAAGAAGAGGTCTGCCTAAGAAAACAATGGCGAATCAGCCAGCAATTAGCAGATATGTTTTGGCGGCGATGGATGAAGGAATACTTGCCCACTATAGCCGCACGTCAAAAGTGGCACCAGCCAGGTACCCCTATCAAAGTGGGTGATCTTGTGGTGATTGTGGATCCCGCTTTGCCCCGCAATAGTTGGCCCCGCGGGCGAATCATTGAAACAATGCCCGCCGCTGATGGGCATGTAAGGACCGTTCGGGTCCAGACCAACACCGGAGTGTACGTGCGCCCAGCGGTCAAAATTGCCGTACTCATGACGACACCAAACACGGGCCCTAAATCACAAGAGGCCCCCCCACGCCGCCAAAAAGGAACCGGCCGAATGGATCGCCGCCGGACGAAAGCATCCCGACACGTTCGAATTTGCTAGGCGCAGCCGATACTGCACCGGGGGGAGGATGTATCGAACGCAATACGCAATGTTACCCGAAGGCCGCAAAGCAGCTTTCTGACCATGGGAGGATAAGAAAGCTAGTATTTACCCGGCCGGCGAGTACTGAGCACAACGAGCGCTCGGACACAGTATTTACGTGGTATCCCCTCCCCGGCTGGAGAGCATTGGGCACATCGCAAGCCGTGGACCCAGTATTTACGTCGCATCCCCTCTCCTTTGCCCAGGCAGAGCAACGCCAAACACTGAACAGCGTTGGTCAGCCAATCAGCGCAAAGCCACTATAATGCTAGAAATATTTCTCTTTTCATACATAATTGCGCAAATTAATGTTAGATTTGCGTGAGTCTCGCCACCATAATGCAAAATAAAAATATACAGGTTGAAAGGCTGGACTCGCGTCTATGTTGTAAAGTAATATTGAAATATGTAAACATTAATATTAAGTAGTTATAAGGATTTCCTCACACCAATGTCGGTCTGAGGACCCACTGATTCATATTGTACAATTTATTATAAAAACATTAAAAATGCTAGGGAAAAACAGTTTTCATGAGATGAAGCGGCGTAAAGAGTACTATTGAATAAATAATTTTAATATTGACTATTAAAGTCATATGAAAACACACGAAGATGCACAAAGATGCACCTCGTTTACGCGGGGCGTTTTGATACGCGCGCACACCGATGTGTGTACGCCCCCGCTAGTCCTATATATACCGCGCGTAAAGCGATCTCAACTCTCTCTCTTCCGACATCTACTCTGACCGCTTCACTCTGGACTGCTTCTCCCGCTGGAACCACTACAACCGCCTTTGACTTCTGACCTTGCGCTTCCTTGGACTACCTACTACTCTCTCCTTGGATACACGACATCACAGCAACCGGAAAAGGCCCTGAACATAAAGCAGCTCACCGACTAGAAGATTCAGCACCCCTTATTTACAGTCAATGTAAAGGACTTGCGTCTGATACACTATTGATGTAGTTTTTCACAACGGGGCGACGGTACCCGTGACAAATTATTTTTATCAAACTTTATTTAATTTCGTTCATAAGTATTATCGATTTTAAAAAGATAAACTGCCAAAGTAAGTACCTGAACAGAATTAATCTTTTTTTTTTAAATTTTAAATCCATACGTTATATAATAACACTACGTACCTAACCTAGAAAACGGGCTTAAACACGCTCTCAGTACCTGCCTACCCGGGACCTCTACCCGGTACCATCTTTGTAGGTACCTGCACCTACTTTAAAAAAAAATACCGAACAAAATATATACATAACGCAATTAGGTACCTACTCGTTGAAAAATAAAAAGTTAAAAACTTAAAATATGAATGGCTCCCGGGACGACGGTACCCATGCCCGCTTCCCAAATTTAATGATTATATTACAAACACTCAAACTGGAAAAACTTTTGATTAAAAAAAATGTTTATTTTACAAAACAATTAACATCGCTTCACCCTATTAACTTCTGCGCTCCTGGAATAAATTATAAATTTGCGTGACGCTATTGATGTAGTTTTTCACTACGGGGCGACGGTACCCGTGCCAATTTACCAAACTTAATTTTATTTCGTTCAAAAGCATTATTGATTTTAAAAAGATAAACTGCCAAAGTAAGTAACTACACAGATTTTATCGTTTCTTTGAATTAACATCACTATGTAATAAAACATCACTACGGTGCTAGTCTATGATTGGCTGATTTCTGATTGGCCAAAAGCCCGACTGTTTTCTTTTTTAAAATGTAATTTTTTGGTTCAAATCTCCAATGTCAAAACTTTAGCCGGTTATTGTGAGACATTTTGAACCGAACGCCATTTGTAGGACGGCCGATTAACGTTCCTAAACCTTCGGACGATTATTTTTTTTTGAAAATTATATCCGCAGACTGCGTGTTTGCGACGGAATTCAATCATCAGGTTGACCATGTAGATTTGATAAAAAAAGCGTACCACGTGGTTTTGAGTGACCACGTGACTATTTTTTTTCCAATGATACCATTATGCAAAGAAAAACATTTCCACTTAAATTAAACCTCTTTCCCGATAAATGGGGTAATTTCGTAAAACTTTTTGTGAAATTTTTAAAAAAAAAACAACGAGACCTGATTAAATCAGACCCGACGCTCGATCAAAATCAATCGTCTTTTTAATTTACGTTAGAGTAATGCGAAAAACTAAACATTTTCGAGCAAAAGAGGCGCACGAAAAAAAAAATTAATCATTTCGCGTTCGGGATGCGTTCGAAATTGAATAAAAATATAAACGGTGAAGGAGAAAAAGTTTTACAGATCGATGGTGATCGATGAAAACGAAACATTGAGAAAATGCACCAAAATTTGGCCGTTTAGCAACCGTGCGTGTGGCAACACTCGTGGGAAAAACGTTGATTTGTCGCCGGGAAGCTCTGCCAATTAAACGGCCACAAATCAAATTTTTGCCAGTGGGGCCATCCCGGCGGCAGAAGAGCGTACTGCGGCGCTTTAGTATGGCGCGCCTTGAGCGCTTCCAGTTTCCAGTTTCGCCGTTCCTCAAATTTTTGTCGACATCTTGCCCCGAACGAATCTAATAGTAAATATTTATATACAAACTCGCACTGATTCGTTTTTTCGGTTTTTCCACACCGAATTGAACCCCAGGTTCTATGCCGACAGAGAGGCGTCTCGGTCGCTTTTCGCCTGAAGCCCGAAACAAATGAAAGGCAACTTTTTTCCGAAACGCCGCGCACGCCAAAACGAACCTCGAGTCGTATCGACTTGAGGGGGAGAGTGTTCGCTTTTCGCCTAAATGCCCCCGAAAAAAAACAAAGAAACTGTGTATTACTATATGTATTAGATAATTTAAATTATCTACTTCTATAAAATTTATAAAATATCTCAATATACCTGCATTGTCAAAAAACACGCAAAACGCGTGTGTGTTGTGACATGAGAACGGGTTATTTCCACGATTCGTGTTTCTCTGTGTTTCCTCACTCCTAAAAAACGAGTCTCTTCAACACCCACTTTCACTTCTTCCTCTCCCCAAAATTCCCCCCCCCCCACAGCATCCCCAAAGATGATATAGCCCATGAATGAAATTATTTTTCTCAGGGCCTCCAGTGTGCAGTTAATGTAAAAAAGTAACCCTTGTTGAATATGAAGTAACTTCGTCCCAAGACGACCAATCTAACTATTACTTGTCAACATAATTAACACAAGTTAGAAAGAAGCGAAACGAAAGAAAATAAATACATAATTTTGAAACCCACCTATTTATTACTTTTACTTACTTAGATCATGAAAAAGTAGCATGTGTGGTCACTGTGGGCAGCGCATAGAGTCGAAAATCCTGTGCACGCTTGGCTCCAAGAAACTAACGAGTAAAGGAATTTCGAATTCGAATGGAAAAGTGTTAATTTATGTAATATTAATATGGTAAATTAATTACAAGACCTAAAACTAATTATGTAAGAGAAATAACTTGCGTTTATATTATGCTAGCATAACCTGTTACCGACTTAATGCATGAATAATATCTTATGACCATAACTAACTGCTTATCACCAATTACTTAGGTAAGTATGATAAATAATATATGTATATCTTTCCACATATTTATTTTCGCTTAAAGTTTAGGTATTTGTGTCCCAAGTGATGACCTTAAAACATTATACCCAAATAGATATTTTTGGAGCCATTAATTAAACATGACATAAAGAAAGATTAGATTTAGGTAAGTAGCTATGATAATTAACCACAGTCCACACAATAACTCAAAGAAAAATGTGCATTTACTGATTTATAAAAATTCTGTTAAAAAATGATGGAAGGCCATTTCCTAAAAGTTTGTTAGGACATTCAGAATATATCGCAACACGTCTTCATTCACCGGCGCTTATCCTGATAAATATAATATGCAAAAATATTAAAATTTTATGAACCCGTGTCAATTCATTCATTGAAGGCCTTCAGTCCTGCTTTTACCAGAATTAAGTTGACGAGATTTTGAATAAATTAGCAATACGTATTTTATGTCAGCAAATATCACTGTAAATTAAACTTTTTTTCTGTTCAGTCGCCCAGCTGTCATTTGGCAATACTTTGCCTATCAGTGGTGCAGCCGGGAAACAAAAAATAAGAACACAAAAAATAAATACTATTTTACCGATTGATTCGAACGGTCGTTTCACTACAACCGCCGTATGACGTTTCATTCGTTCGGTCAGTCATCTGCAGTCGGCAGTCAGTACGTCAGCAGTCAGTAGGTGATTGTCATTCATGTTGCATAGACACGTTACTTGTACTTTCAACGTCATCATTTCAGTTTCAATATCTACGTGGGCCGGTAACACCATCAATTTAAACTTATTGGCCTCCATTCACGCGTTACGGTAACAGGCTATAAAATGAGCCATCGTCTACAATCGATCGAATCTATTTACAGAATGACATACTTATCTTTGTAGGCGACTAAAATAGGAACTGAAAAACAAACTTTCTCTACTATCAAGGTATACATTGGGATCTGAAGTAGATATTTACCGTAAGGAATTTTCATTGATTTTTGTATTCAAAGAAGGTAATTATGTATTTACAGTAACTTCAAACACACACATAAGTTCCTACTTCTGTGTAGTGTATTATAGTCTATCTTATTGTTTTGTATGATTAATATGATAGGTTCATATTATATTGGTTATTGTAGAAATTTTGGACATAACGTTGAAATGCAGGTAGGAAGAAAACAATTTGAAAAAAAGTTTTAGTGATTTATTATGTGTTTATTATAAATAAGAGACAAAAAGATAACAAAATAAAACTCAAAATAAATTCCAATTAAATTGTTATTAAAAACCACATTTAGTTGTTATTTTAAGATAATTGTCCATTATACCCGAAAAGTGTAAAGAAAAAATCTGGTAGGTACTGTATCTTTTATCTCGTTTTTTTATTCGAACTTCATATAATAGTATCTCTTTTTAATGCGCCCGTGAAGTGGCCATTAAACATTCAGTTTTCTCGCTCGCACTAGTGGCGTATGATGGGAGTGCGTGAGTAATGTTGTCTTGCTCTCGCAGTGGGGAGCAAGTATGGCTGCCAAAACGGGCCTTTTGTCAACCGCTCAACAGAGCATGTTCTAGGATGAATGTGGGCGGAAACTACAGGGCCGAATTCAAGGTAGAAAACAATTCGTGTAATTGAAGAAAAAAATGAATTTGTACCCACATAATAAGGAAGAAAATTGGAAGTGCCTTCCATACAAATTTTATAAGATACAAATTTTCAAATTTGCTCGCTTAAATAGTTGTAAATAAAATAAGATTTGGATGATTTATATAGCCCCGTTTTGGTGCAAAATTACCTCAAGGGGGCTCATATAGTTGTTGAAAATTTAAACCTCGATAAATCAAATATTGTAATTATCACGAAACATTCCCACAAGGCATTTCTTGTTCTCCTTTTTACTAAGCATACCATACTTTCATACCATAACCATACTTCATGTGTTATAAAGTTTAAATGAGACGATGAAATATCCTCCATAAACGGATGCTTCTATATATTTTTATGTTTATCATTTTTCACTTCAAAGGAAAAAAAAAATTAAAAAAAGAAAAAAACAATGCGGAAAGCCGGATTGTTTTTTTTTTGTTTTACTTTTTTTAAATTCTATTTGCCTATCTTTGTATTGTTATTTGGTCTTAATTATTTTTCTTATTATTATTGTCTGATTTCTTTTTTTTATTTCAAAATATTGAATGTATTACATTACACTACTCTTGCATACATTCTGGAAAAAAACTATAATCATTATTACTCAGCGTGGTATCAGTTTTGCAGGACACCATTGCAATAATTAATACAAAACTGTCGATGAAACTGACATTGATGGCGATTTAGGTATTAAACAAATATTTTAACTGCCCATTTTAAGGTAGGTATCTTTTGGCACTTAACTGGAAGGGTTTACTAAATTTATCTTGTTACAAGACGATTCAAATGACGACAGCACCAATTACGTGACCTGAATATATTGACAACTAATTAAAACAAAACTATTTCACTTAATTCGTCATTAATGATATTTAAAAAACAACGGTTTTATCATGTGAAAACATGTCCATAAAGTAACCTTAAAGATGCCCGATAAACTTTCACAGAACCATTTTTAAACCAGTCTCATTGTATAATGTTCGTTTTCATGTGAAGATTTTACGTAATTTTCACTAATGTAATTTAATGTAAACTTACCTGTCTCGAGTATTTCATATTCCGATCAAAAATCATTGCTTAAATTAGTTTCTTTTCGTGTGTCTTCCCTTTAGTCCAATTATTGAAAAATGACCAATTAAAACATGATAATTTTCCAAATTCATTCAAAGTTTCTCCAAATTCAGTTTTATATGACAAATATTTTCTGCGGTTTGTTATAATTTTTTTCTAAAAAAGTGAAAATTTACAAGCAGCCGCAGTGGAAAAAATAACAAAGACTAGATTTACATTATACTAGCCATAAAAGGTAATATTGTGCGAATCACATGTAGAAGATTCCCCTTTACCATATCTATTGGTGGAATATCAAAAAACGGCCCTTGATTTGATTCGTCAACTTGATTCGGATCTGTAATCATCTTTATAAAAAACATAGTAGGCATGTCTCTAAATAATTTGCGATTTATTTCAGCCGAAGAACTTTTCCTTATGAATAGCATTATGAAAATAAATGCACAAATAATACCGAATATTTTTCTAATTAGAAAATATTTCTACTCTTTAAATGTTTTCCCAGAAAGTGAGTTTACGTCCGCACGTTCTTAAGAGGAAATATTGAATTAAATAATTTCTAAAGAAATCTAAATATTTAATACAATAAAGATTTATTTTATGAGCCGTAATACACCCCTATAACAGTCGCCACTGCCGTCAGATGGGTGTGTTTCACTTCAAGCAAGCTTTATATTACTATGTTTAATCTCTTTCCTCTCATTACATTGTCCGACTAAAAAAGAAACAGAAAATTGACTTCTGGCGGTTTTGACGGTATTCTGAACACTGTTCCATCAAATGTTTTCTATAGCCAAATAACACTAGGCTTGATTTTAATATCAAAATTAACGCTTTTAATGAACGAGTGATATTGTATTAACAATATTTGCTTTTATTAGGCTTGATAATTTTGGCGCAAATTTTGGTAATTTATAACAATCTTTCTTTGTGATTTTATCTACTTACCACGTACCTACCTATGTTATACACAGGATAATAATAACATGGCATTTATATAGCGCAGTTTAGTGTAATTTCAATTAAAGTGCGCTTTACTACAACGAACTTAAAAACGGTTATTTAGTATTAAATTATTCTTAAAAAATTCCTACAGTGTGCCTCACCCAATACAGATCTAATATTATAACACTAAATATACTGTTTATACAAAGTGATGACAGTACCTACTTAGAATAACAATAACAGCCGGACAGGACAAACAAAAACATTAAAACTAAAACATAATATCAAATAGGAGGCAGTTTGTGATCAGAAATGAGAATCTTCTGAGCAGACATTTAAAAAAGGTACAACCGAAACCAAACCGTTACCGGAAGTTTGAGAATATGGCTTATTATAAAATATTGAAAAGAAGTAAAGATTTAATTATTTTTTTAAACACTTGGTCCCTTTCCATCTTATATGGGTCAATATATATTTAAAAAGGTTTTTTACTTACTGAAAAACGAATAGGTTAAAAAATATACTTGGGGGCTTAATTAAATATTTTTTGTTTGAAAAGCATCAGACGGAGAAATCTTTAAATATTTAGAAACCTATAGAAATAGAACCCAAGTAAGTACCTAATATTACTAAGGTTACGAATAAATTAAAGCCTTTTTAGGTAAAGTAGTTCATTTCCTTTTCCAGACTATGTAAAATGCTCTTGAAGTGTTATTTTAATAGTTAAGAACCTACTTACTTACAAGTGTAATTTTAATGTATTTAATAAATGGTACTCACTTCTGAAGTTAAGTATTGTTAACATTTAAATACCTTCGTTGGTTAAAAAAACAAAGCAAATCGTGATTGCACCTACCTTGGTATGTTGGTAAGCTACTAGATATCTACATAAATTTGACTTGTTTACGATCTTAACTGAAAAAATAGACTTATGTGTTTATTCCCCTCGTCCACGGAGGATTTATTAGTTCAAACACCCGAGATGATTTTATGAAACCAGTCAGTGTTAATAAATAATATTGTTCGCCGTGTCCGGGATGATTTGTTCGTGCGAACTCTGCCTGAACACTTGAACACTGCGGTGAGGTCTGCCGGACTGCGTTGGTAGTTGGCATGAGGTTGGTATGAAGTTCGGCTTACGGGCGGTGGATGATAATTTAACTATTATTGGCGGAATGAATTATTGAAATTCAATTCGGTAACTCGTTTCATGGAATATTTTGTCGATAGTCATAGTAAGTAGGTACCTACCAACAATAGTAATTATCCACAGCATTGTCCACTGTCCAGGTTATATATTAATATTTAAATATAGGTATAGGTATTTCAAATATAAATAATTTTATCTAGGTTGTCGGTATTTAGCAGTGGCATTCAGTCTACAAAATTTGCGTACCTACCTTAAGGAAAACGATCCATCAAAAAGTATTTAAAAATTTCTGATTAAAAATATGTAGGTACCATAGACATATGAATATTAGTAGACCTGCCCTAAGTGATTAAAAGCGTATTATCCCCACTCCCCATACCGGTTCAATTGAGCCGGCTGAGCTCGCATGGCCTCAAGTGAAATTTGAAAACGTGACGTCATCATTCTTGTGCGAACTATGGTCGAGGCATCATCGGTTCATTTTACGAAATAACACGGCAAAATGTTGACTTGTACTATGAAAACTTGTAAAAATAGATGTGAAAAAGAGAATAAACCCAATTGTCGTATTACATTCCATAAGTAAGCATTATTTTACTTTATTTTAAGCTTATTCACACCGTATTATATGGATCAGTTTTAGAAACATATACTATCACATCACAATGTAGCGATTCTCAAGTGTGCTCATCGTTGTTTACTGGGGTAAGTAAATTATGAGACATTTGTAAAAGTGTCTTAACTAAATACTCTGAAACTAACTACGACTCTGAAAATAGAAGCTGCCTTACTTTGCCGAATTTGGACTTCGCAAATTAGTTCATAACGTGGCGAGTAATTTGCGCTCCCATGTAGAAATGTCTATTCATTCAAAAGCAGATTTTACTTTTAAGAACTAAATGGTGATATTATAATGCGAGATGCCTATTTACTGTCAGATTGATTTATTGACGAATCACAGTCAGCCTTACTCCCTTCGTTCTTCAACAGTTGATTTTACCCCTCGCCATTATCTTCTCGTCTATTAATTCCTATGTCTGTGGTAGGTACCTACCTATTTTCCTTGAATTTGAGAATACACTTTTATCTATACACATGTATTAAGTTGGCCACAACAATCATTGGATTGTTAAATGATAATAGGATAACCGTTTTTCACTAACTAACTTGAAAAACTACAAAGTCTCTCTTTGGTCATAGATCAATGAACGCCACTGGTATTTAGTAAGTATTTGTACAACGCCCTAGAGGTTATTTTTAAATTGTTCAAATATTATTAATGAGTATTTGGTACCATACTGGTTACAAATAGCAAAGCTAATTTCAGATTTTTATAAACAGTAAACGGCGCTATTTACATCATCCAACAATTTCCAAGTATTATCTAAGTACCTACCTATCTAATTTGAGCGACTGAATTTTATTTTATTTTCAACTATTAAATACCTTCCAAGTACCTAACTATTAACTATTAATATTATTCTATGGAGCTGTTATTAACTACCGATATGAGCGTTTTTATTGGCGGTTTCTTAACGGATTATTAATCATACGAACCGCCTTACTCTGTACATAGTCAAGCAGGTTAATCAAGTATTTTGTGGCTCCAGTTTAGAGATGGCTACCAACTTAAATTAGTATCGAACGTACCTACTTGAAACGTGTATAGGGTCAGCAGTTTGTTTCAATTAAATTATTTGCTAGCCGCTACTCAACTTTTTAGATGCCAAATTGTTTTGGGCTTCTATGAAGATCTGCTAGATTGTAAGGTTTTTCAGAGGATTCCACATCTAGAATCTCAGAAAGATGGCTGCTTCCATTCATAATTGTCACTTGAATCACCTGTTTTGCGGAAATATTGACACATCGAAGAGGTCATCAAACCTTTTTTTCTATCCAATTTTTTATCGAGCCGTTTGGAGTTCTACACTAAAATGTAACTAGTCAACTATCCATCAAGCTGTTTTTCCGCAGGGGCAGGCAGAGTAAACGGACCGCCAAGCAACTCGGTTTTGGCACACACTCCTTGCCTCTTTCACATTCATACATAGTCTCATACATACTCAGATTCAAGTATCTGATTTACTTGATCATGCTATGTCTTCCTCGGGTGTCCCCAACATCTTCTACAATTCACATTCGCGTCATATATTCTCCTTACACCACATGCTCTTCGTACCCAAACCATCTAAGCGTTCATTTTTTAATCTTACTCATTACTCATTACGCTTACATCAGTCTTGCATTCTTTGCGGATCTACACATTTCTCAAACTTCTGGTTTTACCACGCTTCAGGGATCTCGTTTTTAAACTAAAATATATTTTTAAGAAAAGCCATATAGATGGTTTAGTCATCCGCATAACAGTGGACGCTACCGCACAGATCCTTATGGTACGCCCAAGTTAGTTTGGGGCGAGTATGATTTTGAAGTGGATTATGTTTGAAAAATATCTAACTTTAGTGGAACACCTCCACTAAAGGTAGATTTTTCTCAACGAGCCTTTTCAATGCAATGTCTAAAATTTGTAAAAAAAAATTCACTTCAACTGTTTTATTTGGTTCACTTTTGAATAGAAAATGAATCGTATCCCTAAAATAAGGAGCCAAAATGGGTTAACAGTGGGAATGTTGTGTTCATATATTTACTCTCTTTGCATAAAGCCTTTGGTTCGAATCCCGGAGAGCACAGCAATATATAGAAGATGGGACTCCGTTACCAAGCAGCAGACCCCACAAATTCAGCTGCAGGAACAAATGTACCAAGATGCGGATGCTGCATAGATAGGGAGAACAGAATGCGCCATGTACTGAATCTATTGTATGGAAATTTCGCTCTATGATTATCGCACATCTGCGGCGGTGCACTGAATAAGCTCACCTGAACTCACCTACCACGAGTGAACACACTTGAACCATTGAAATGAAACTATATTGAGTGTATCCACAAGAGAAGAAATACGTTTGTTGATAACAAAAACACATCTTAGTTTTTCAACTAAAGTATTCATGCTCTCAATGGCAATATGATAAATACCACGCGCAGGTGCGAGACGTAGGACGTTAAAAAAGTAGCGAAGATAAATCTTTGATTTTTTTATACCAAATTGTAGTTATTAACACATATTTTTCAATGCGTTTTAGGATGTAATATTAAAATTCACTACAGTGAGGGACCAAAAATCATATTCTTGAAGTTGCTGTAAATTGCTTTGACGATTAGTGACAACATCTGAAAAGGCAGATACAATGCGGAAATCTGATTCAGGTTAATATCCATAACAACATAATAGGCAGTACCTTTATATTCTCTTTTTAAAATAAAAACATAGTCATCACAATAATTTGACATATTTTAACAATCACTTAAATTGCACCAGTTAGGTTAGGTTAGGTTAGGTTAGTTTTATAAGTGGCTTATAATACCGTAGTATTAATGACCTAGGCTACTTACTAGACTATTCAAAACGAGTTAATTTTTCAGTGTTATGAAAATGGCTAGTGGCCAATCTTATTATCCTTGTCAAAGCCCAAAGCATACGGAATCATGAATAATTATGCATAGTTCATGAGATAAATTCAATCGAACGAGTATTTTTTGCAGGGCGAAAAATTTAAAAGAATTACCACATTTTGTAATGCAAATATCATTGCTGCGGAAGCTTGAAACAATTCAGATATGGAAAAGTGATACAAGTAAAGTTTATATCTCCTGCAACAAGGTTAGTAGGTAGCGAGATATTTGCAGATTCATTGGTAGATAGGTACCTATATCAAAACAGATGGCACGTTTTTCAGTTAAACGTGGGGGAAATTTTTCATTATTACGATGAAGCGCAGAGTAATAATATATACAAATATTTATTCCTCATGTCTATCAAAATTAGGTAAACACCTTTTCATTCGTTTGTTTGAAGAGCATTATAAACTGAAAAATACTATTGAAGTAATTTTATGCAAAGTTATTTCAATGACGTAATGAAACATATTTATTTGACACCAGACGGGAAATATCTACGCAACAAAACCGACGAACGTTTCTTACGAGATAACTTTTCACGTATTTTATTATCTGTTCGGATGGTTATTAATTGATTTGTGGAAAAAATCTAAAAAGTCTCATTAAGATTTCAGTGGCGGGATTCATATTTCAATCTTCGTACACTTAACGCATCAGCATCTCACTGGCGGGGAAAAATCACAAGCCTTTTATCTCGGCTTACATTGCACATTTCTGCTTTATTTATTGGCCTCGAAATAATTCGGCCTTTCGATCAAAACAAACATCTCCAGCGTAAGAATAATGCTTCATTGAATGAGACCTCTTACTCTCTGGGGTATCGTTCTCCCACACTTAATTTATTTTTAATTTAAAGACTGCTGTACTTTCTAAAACTAAATGTTTAATTTAATTAAAATAAAGTAAAGACTGCTAAATTTATTGAAGACGTCAGAAGCCGGAACAACAAACCAACGTGTGAGCGATTCTGAACAAACAATCTTCATGTTTAAAATATTCACGTATGAATGCGATAATTCGTTTAATTTAATCGCTTGTTTATGGATTTTAAAGATAAAAATTTAGTGTTACATCACGTTCATTTATAATTCAAAAGGTAATGGATAAAGTCAGTAACAGATTTATTAGATAAAAAAGATCACTAAAACAGGTGACTCAGTAGGTAGATATATAATCACTGCATATTGACCGTATGTAATTATTGAAACGTATTGCATATTTGTGTAACCAAACCTCAAGATATTTCAAAATACATTCTAATATCTTCGGGCGTTGGGAGTTTGATATAGGTAACATAGCTTACTCGGCAGTGCAAAAAAATTTGAACAGATACCAACCTAAAAAGAGGCTGTTAACATTATCAAATTCCAATGATTTACTATACCTACATAGATGTTCCGGAACTGATGCTTACATGCGGTAGAGCCAAAAGAGCAAAAAAAAAGAAAAATCGACACTGCACGTGTTGTGTAAAAAAATTCTAATAGATACACTTAAATCTAATCGATACTAGTTGAGGATGTATGAACTACATGGTAATATTAAAGGCGATAATTAGTAAGTGATAAACTTGTACATTACAGAAAACAGTGGTCCAAGAAATTTCACTTGGCGCGGTTTACCAGTACCTATCAACTACCAAGTCAATTAATTATAAACATTTTCTCATACATATCGATCGACTTAACTTTTAACTTATGTTCTGGAGAATTGGTGTAAAATTAGTCCCTGGACTAACTTTGCATCCATTTATTTTCTCAAGCTAGAAACCTAAAATTGATTAATAATCGTAATATTATTGAAATTAATTTTCTTTTAATTACTTAAATCCATCAGAACAAAAAAGAAAATCATTTATATCTCATTTACCGCGAAGTATTAAAACTAAATAATTAATCTTGCAACAACTTTTGGTAGTAAGCGGGTACAGGAAATATTTGAAAGTTTTATAGTTTTCAGTCTGATCGGTGTTAAGTCAATGAAAGACAAAGCTTTGAGAATAATAGACTGCGTATAAAATATACTTTATAAGTACGTAAGAATAATCACAACTGACAAAAAAAAATGGTGAAAAAAAAACATTTTTCCTCTGCTCCTGCTTTTGGCCGCCTTCATAGATAAATATGTCAACCTGCAGGTCATATTGTATCCACATGGTATGTTATGTTACTAAACTAACTAATTAACTATCATAAGCTGTTTCCCCGCAAGGGTAGGCAGAGAGGACGGACCGTCAAACAACTCGATCTTGGCAAATATTCCTTGCTTCATAGAGATTCATTCTTCGTCTCATACATAACATTGTATTATTCTGAATATTGCACTGAAAAAAATGAGTATCGATGATTTATAAAAATACTGTTCAAAATATGATTGCGTGACCATTTCCTAATAAAATATTAGTCATTTAGAATATACATGATCACGTATTCACGCAAGTGGCCTTGTCTGAATAGATAAAAATTTTCCCACTCCCCATACCGGTTCCATTGGAGCCGGCTGTGCTCGCGTAGGGCCTTCCGTGAATTTAGAAAACGTGACGTCATCATTCTTGTGCGGACTAGCGTTGAGCTATGGTCGAGGCATCATCGGTTCATTTAACGAAATAAAACGGCAAAATGGTGGCTTGTGCTATGAAAACTTGTAAAAATAGATGTGAAAAAGAGAATAAACCCAATTGTCGTATTACATTCCATATATAAGCATTATTTTACTTTATTTTAAGCTTATTCACATCGTATAATATGGATCAGTTGTAGAAACATACTATCATATCGAGATACGTCTGGACGCGAAACACAAAGCCGTTTGCATAAGAATCAGGGATGTGCCTTCGCCTTTTGCGCTTTGATAACATACATAATCGTATCATTTGGAACTTCTATTTTTTCATCTGTTATATCTTGCTGGAACTCCGTCGTATTAATAAAGGATAATAAACCAATCATTTTTAAATTTATTTCACTTTAATGGCGTTATTACTAAACGAGTTTTGAATTTTACACAACTCATAAACAACACTTAATATAGGATAAATGGTTGGTTATCAATTGTGAAAAATTGGTATGTTTGGAAGTAAAATTTGGATACAGTGAGCATGTTTGGAATGAAAAATGTATGTGTCTTAATGCTGTCCGATGATATTTTTTATCTTTTCACATTAAAAATTTTATATTTTTTTATTGCACGTCGCCAACGATCATATATTATCTTTGGATCATTCTATCACACGTCGCAACGGACCACGTGTTAGGTACGCGCGTTATTTCGCATGTACGGTACTGCTGGAACGAGAAGGAGTGCATATCACGTAATGCGCTAGGTTATACCGAGTGGCGATGTATGATAGAAAAACATGTTTTTGTTTTTAATTGAAAAAGTGTCATCGGACGGCAAAATGATGTCCAAATTTTTTCTCCAAATACTCTTAGGAATCGCTGGTAAAAACTGTGTGTATATAATTTCATTTGTTTTTTTAGTTGTTTTACATTTCTATTATCTTCTTAAAAGTGAAATGTTATATATTTTCTTCAAGCTTTCATTATTTTATTATTAATAGGAACAGAGCGGTTGTGACAACCCTCCAACATTGGTCGAATGTAGCGATTCTCAAGTGTGCTCATGGTTGGTTGCTGGGAAGTAAATTATGAACATTTATAAAAGTGTCTTAACTAAATACGTAAACAAAATATTCGACTCTGAAAATAGAAGAAATTTATTTTGCCGAATTTGGACTTCGCAAATTTGTTCATAACGTGGCGAGTAATTTGCGCTCCCATATAAAAATGTCTATTCATTCAAAAGCAGATTTTACTTTAAAGAACTAAATGGTGATATTATAATGCGAGATGCTTATTTACTGTCAGATTGATTTATTGACGAATCACAGTCAGCTTTCCTCTCTGCGTCCCGCAACTCTTGATTTAACCCCTCGCTTTTAACTTCTCGTCTATTAATATTCATATGTCTGTGTTAATAACATATTTGTGCTTTACAAATAGTTTGTTATGAAATCTGTCAAATAATTTGTCAAAGGCCTGCAGTCCCGTTTTTTAACATTAAAACGAATAATTTAACCAGATTTTTAATTAATTAACGATATTTTTTCTCCGTGTGACTTGACCCGACTCAAAAATCTGGTTCACTTGATCGTGCCATGTCTTTGTCGGTCGCTCCCGACTTCTTCTACAATTCATATTTGCGTATGTTATCAATATAAATATTGTATACTGATACATGCCCCGCCACTGTATGAGTGAGAGCATTCAATAATAATTATAGGTAATAATAATATTTCGCCAATTTATATAGTGCTTTTTTCGTGAAAAATCACCTCATGCCATGCAATATAAGGAAGCAGTTATTTTCTGGTATGAATGTTTTGTGTGCAATTATTTTCATTGTAAGAAAATCACAACTGTATATCAGCATACTACCATGACCATGAGATATAACCAATCTATATATATTTAACCAATCATTAAATTCTGGCTGCTTCCCCGACCTATGGAAAAATTGCTATCTAACACCTGTATTTAAAAAAGGCGATATTCATGATGTCACTAACTACCGACCCATCTGCATGCTCTCAACTATCCCCAAACTGTTTGAAAAACTTATCCTCGATAAAATCTCCATACATATTAACAACATCATTGTAACTAATCAACATGGATTTATGCCAGGCAGATCCACACTAACAAATCTCTCCTCATATGAAAATTTTATAGCATGTTCACTCGAAAACAAAACCCAAGTCGACTCAATATATACAGACTTTGTAAAAGCGTTTGACAAAGTTAACCATAAAATTCTTCTCAATAAACTTAGTCAAATCGGAATTGAGGGTAAATTATTGGAATGGATAAAAAGCTACTTAACAAATAGAAATCTACAAGTAAAAAATAATTCTAACCTTTCACACAAATTCATAGCTACTAGCGGTGTACCCCAAGGGTCACATTTAGGCCCAATACTGTTTCTCCTTTTCATAAACGATATTGTTACTGTATTTGATAAAAATGTAGAAGTGCTACTTTTTGCCGATGATCTTAAACTATTTAAAATTATAAAAACAATAAATGACTGTATTCAAATTCAATTAAATTTAAATAAACTTCAAGATTGGTGCAAAACTAACAAACTTTATCTCAATATTAGTAAATGCCACATTATAAGATTTTTCAGAACAACACAACCCCTTAACTATCAATACAAAATTAATAATGTTTCTCTCGCCTCTGTAAGTGAAATTAACGATCTCGGCATTACTTTCGATTCAAAATTTAACTTTCTTTCACATGTAGAAACAGTCACCAACAAAGGATTAAAAATGCTCGGCTTCATTCTCCGAAATGGCAGAGACTTTAAAAATATTTCAACACTAAAAATCTTATATTCCTCACTTGTTCGAAGTCAAATCGAATATAATTCTCCTATTTGGTGTCCTTACTTTAAAATCCACTCCGACTCTATTGAAAAAATTCAGCATAAATTCCTAAGATACATTAACTATAAACTCGGTCTACCTATAGAATCAATAAATTACAATCACTTGATGAAAGAATTAAACTTACTTAAACTCTCAGATAGAAGACTTATTTCCGATTTGACTTTTATTTTTAAAATTGTCAATGGTATTATAGACAGTCCTGATATATTAAGCCTAATTACCTTCCATATACCCACTAGAACCACTCGATCCAAAATTCTTTTTAATTTCAATAACAATATCAGGACTGAGTCATTTAGAAACTCGCTTATACCTAGATTGCATGCAGTTGGCAATGCTTTCTCAGAAGTAGTAGATGTGTTCAACTGCACGGAATATAGTTATAAGAAGGCTATAATAACAAACCTCTGTCGTAATTATCAATGTTATTAGGCATAATACCATTCTATTCATAAGTTATCACAGAACCTAAACTATGCACTTACATTAGATATCAGACAGAAGAGTGTTATCTAATAATTTTACATACTTAATCAAAACTATAATTTTTCCCAAAATTGTTATGAGATGTCTTACTGACAGCCCTGATTCAATAGAGCTAACTCTTAGTTCTCAGCAAATTCAACCAAATTCAATATTGAAGGTAACAATAACCTCAATACTAAACTACTGTACGGATTGAAAATAAAAATGCTATTGTACCTATGTATACCAGATGTTATTCTTGTTTAACTTTCAACATAATTTCTCAGTAATTATTCTGTTTAACATAATACTGTTTCGCTCCTGTGAACCACTGTAAACATAAATCATGTATATTGTAAAAGCCTTTTACGGCGTCTAAATAAATAAATAAATAAATAAATAATTGAACTGTATACGATTTTTTGTAATAATAATATTACAGTCTTCGTGGCTCTCCTCCATAATTTGTTGGCGAGATTGGAGCACATGCAAGGTGTCAAAAGTAACTTAAATAAGATACTCTCATTGTTAATTGTTGCCATAACGAAAACACACATCAGATTCAAAATGGCTGCTATCTCCTGGACATTATTTACGGACCCGGCGTTGCACGAGGAAGGTTGGCCGGGACAACAAACTTGCCCAACACGAGACCGAGATTTATGTGAGGAGAGAATAAGGCAAAAACACGAAAGAGGAAAGCGCGAACAATCTTACCAAGGAAGGCAAGAAGTACATGCCTGCTTTGGTCCTGCCGCTGAGGGCTCCGGTCTAACCTCTCTTTCTGATACAATGAGTCGTTTGTATGAAAGAAGGAGAGATAATGACGGATCTGTCCGCGGTATGGATTTACCTACCTACCTGCGCGTCTTGATGATAAAAGATCTCGGCGGGGCTTTGTGATTTTTTTCTTCTCTGAGGGTTGAGTCACCATTTAATTGTAATCTTAAATACGAAGTAAAATACGTGTTTGTACCTATGTCTCTCCAAAAATATATGAACGGTGAGCTTTGTCTAGCCGTTATGAAACTTGCAATGCTTTTTTGCCCATAACTACATAGTACCTACCTACCAAGACTAATAGATCAACGAAACTTTTTTCTGTTAGAATTATTGTAGTTTTCACTATTTATATGACGAAGCCTTAAAAATCCACTGAGATGTTAAAAAATAAGTGGTTTAACTATCTCAAATGTTTTTAATTGTTTAATAGGCATTCCAGGGAGTAATTTAGTTTAAAAAAATTACCAATAAATAATTTATTTATTTCAAAATTGACGCTCGGCTGGGCTTTTACGTGTTTTTTCAAAAAATAAAATCAAAAGGAAAATAGAAGACATAATAAAACACAACCTCTTAAACAAAAACAATCTCAAATCGAAATAAAGTGGAAACTATACACTCCACCATGCAAGATGGAAACATATAATAATGGGAAATTTACAAAAAATTTGAGCTACGTGGTTTCAAACTATCAATAATCTTAGTTATAGAAGATTTAAATAACAGTTTTAAATGCTTCTTTGATGCGAAATTTAATAAAAATAGTGGTAAATAAAGTATGAACAAAAATTTCAAAAGGCTATAATTAACGTGTACCTATACTTGGTATGGGTTGTTTTACAGAAGTTGAACATTTCACAAAATTTTAAAGTTCTATTTAAGTTCTGTTATTATTACATCACGAGCCGGTTGATTCGCGGTTCTCGGAAATTAAATGAATTGAAATTTGATGAATTCTCCAAATTCTGTGAAACAATAAGTCATTAGTGTACCTGCTCACCGACATTAACAACGTATTTCTGAATTAAGTAAGTAATATCGATGACCATTTTATTTAAATTTCAAATTGAAGTAACAAAAACATCGCAGCAGCCAGGCTTAAATTGGCCGTGTGTAAAGGTGAGCTCACACGTAACTCCAGCGCGTTGGCCTGACCAGTGACCACGGGCCGGCCGGGCTGAATTGATTTCCCAAATAATTTCCATATTATTTATAGGCCGGACCGCATCGCATCGTCAGTAACCCAGTGCCTCTGTGCTCGCTGCTTGCTGCTCGCTGCGATCAATAACTCGATGGGAGGGGAGAGAATTATATTCGGCTGCGGGTATTATAATATATGTAGGCACTACGTTAAAGCATTCTATGTACAGTGGATGGTACACGGAAGGTCGTTTGCGGTCATTGGCAGCCGGCGGATGTACCTACCTATAATATATTATTGAACTGAGTAATTTTGTCTAGTTAAAAAAACGCATTTATTAATTTTCAATTATTAACACCTAGTAGTCGGCAGGGATATGGACAAAAAACAGTTAACGTAAAAATATTTACCGTATTTTTAACATTTTTGAATCATGTCACGATGTAGGCATACCTACCTATCGTTTTCTGTAGTTAGATTTTATTACTATCTAAAGTTTATTAAGAATAATATTTTCGGATTGTTACTCTGTCTGTAATCCCTGTTCAATGAACTCTTCGACTTGCTTTCAATTAAATTGTCATCGTTTTTAAAATAGGAATTGTTTGTTTGGAGAATTCCGACAAGCGATAAAGTAATCACCCACATTTTCTAGAGAAATTTATTTTAATTGCTATTTTCAAAGTTGAAACTGCTTTGTTGAGATTTCAGAAAATCAGTGATTATCTGGTATTTTATAATTAAAGAAAAAAATATTATTATAATTAAGTCATTAAAAAAGTTGAAATTTGGGTTAAATTGTTGTTGTAATTGTAAAAATATTTTGACAAAAGATATCGATTTCAAACATTATCCAAAGTAAATTACTAATGAAAATAAATTAAACATTTTTTCCAACCTACATTACCTACTATGAGTAATTTTTTAATGTTTTCAATAGGAATAAAACTTACTTATCTTATGATAACTACACTTTAAACAAAAAAAAACGTAAATATGAGAGATTTCTCACTATAAAACTGACAAAAAATACAAACATAATATTGTAAAGGTAAAAAGAAAATGAAAGTATAGTTGAGTTTAGAGTTGTTTTAATAAATACCATATGTACACTATTGTCAACAAACCTCCTACAAAATGGGTTTCTTCAAGACCCAGATTCACTATTTCCATGTTAAAAATGACCCTCGACGATAGGTAACAGGAAATTATTTCCCCAGGGCTTGTGACGTGTGGTTAATATTAAAAAATAAGGTTTAGGAAATTTATAAAATAAGGCAAATAATTTTATTTTTACAGGTGAGATTTGCAATGAAGATTATTGCTTAAGTTTGTTATTTTAGCATTCTTCATAAAATTAAAAAAAAAGTAAAACCCTAAAGACGCCATGCATAATGCCCAGGAGCAACACCCTTAACCCTTTGCCACAGTCCCTCTCAACTCAAGTAGAAGTCGGCTGTGCCCAAAACTCCAACCTACCTACCAACCACCAGAACGTTATTAATCCTTCGAGGTCGGTGGGTCCGTATTTCAGGAAAGGGGAAGTGCTAGCTGGCTTTTTGGGTCAAACTAACTACATGGTATACGGTGGGACACTCTGTGATTTATAACCAGCTTCGGGGGACCTGTGTGGGTGTGGAATGCTTTCAGGCGAATGCTGAAACTAGTAATGAGCCCTGATTCGTGAAAATAATCGCAAAATATTTTCTGATTATAGGTTATGGATAGCTAAAAGAAACTTTTTATAATTATAATAACATCCAGTTAATTAGCTGTAATAGATTAGTAGGTGCCTACTAATAATGTAAACTAATTGATTATTTCTGAATTTTCGTGTTGTGATAAATTTATAAAAGATATTTTTTCTTTCGAAAGTATTAAAGATTGTCATATTGTATTCTGCGCATGCGTGCTCAGAATTGGTACAACTGTGGTCATGTGAATGAAATTTAATCCCGATCGCGTAATTTTCGTTCCGGCTATTAACGGAGTTTATTGAAAGCTTTCTGCTTACTGTATTCACTCTGCGAGATTACCCAAGACAGCCCGAGTGCAAAATCAAGGGATGCGAGAGGGAAAAATTATATTGGATGTGGGGACTGAAAATGGGAGTAAGTTCTTCTGCATAGCCAATTAATTTAATATTTAAGAAACAACTGCTCGATACGAAAGCGAGAGATTCATGCTTCCTCGCATTTTTATTCGTGAGATTCTGTCATCATTAAGAGAAAGAGAGCAAGCATTATAGTACTCTACTTCAAATCTATAAATGGTAACACACTAAAAATAATTCAATATAACCAGTATAAGCTATTCCTCCAAAATACAAGCCTTAAGACTAAAATTTAAAGCATCGTGAAGATTTATAGAGATTTCAGGGTCCAGAAGGATTTATCACGTATTTCTAAGCAGGTAGATTGTCGTATCAATGATGTACAACTTTCAAAGGCTTTTAAATGGCCTTTTAAACCTGTACATAACGTCGGTGCTTTTAATTTAATTTCGTGGTACCACACAAAACTAGTTTCCAGTCGCCGCTACAATAATTACCACAGGTAAGTAATCATCTACATGGACCCATGTAGGTTCAAACTCAAACATCGTCAGGTTATTTTTCATGAAGGAAATCAAGAATAATCACATTTCCTGTCCGAGACACCAATCAAAATCATAACCTCCCAATTACACTAATTATATGCTTTAACGTAATTTCACGTCAAGTCACTGAACTGGAATTTAAATTTACGATTTATGTAACTTATAGTTATTGGTGAAACCCCTGTGAGGCGCAAACGAAAATAATTTATAAAAATATGATTTATTTGTAATAATCCATTTTCCTTTGAATATATCAATTGTATTCACCTGCTTATGCATAGGTAACTACATAGAATATAAATTAATGTAAAAATTCTAGATGATGTAGCTTATCAAATTGAATTTACTTTAAGACTGATGTGGAGTGGTGAGAAACGTGTGTGGTTATCTATGATAATGAAGTCATATTGACAAACTACGTAAAATACTTAGATATGCTAATTAAATCATCTGTTATTATTATTGTTGTATATATTTTAGTATAATTCAGGTGATATTTTACATATACCTAATTATTGGATAATTTCTCTAGCTACATTTTTTGTTGAAAATAAATAAATACTTACCTACTACGTAAACAGACAAATTACCTGGAATGGAATAAAAACCCACATTGGAATACTGCGAAGTAGAAATGTAAATAATATCACTTTTTTCTTGAGTATCAATTTATGATAAAAGGAACGGCTGCGCTATGTTTTTCATGCAAAACTTAAATTTTGATTTTAAGCCAAAATACTTAATGTAACTGAAAAAAAAAATTTAGGGTTTTAAGGTTTAGAAAATATCTAATATGGGCCACTTTATTTGTGTTTTAAATTATACAATATATTTTTGAGGCTTAACGTGATTTTAGAGGAACATTTGGCAATTATTGGTAAGTAGTGATAATTATTTAAAAAAATTATTTCACTCCACCTTCTTTGTAAATATAATGGAATGTAAAATTTAAAAAAAACTACTAATATATTTCCATGGGATTAAATTCAACTTACAAATGACTGATTCACTTAGAAACAAAACTTTTACGAGGTTCTGTGGGTTGTTTAGTGGGTTCGGCAAGAAATTTTTTCTGAAAATTACAATTAAATCACAAGAAATTGCTTTTTAAATCACAATTAATTAAAATCTTTAGTGGCTAATTTTAAAGTTAAAAATACAAAAAATAATCAATATCTGTTCTAGATATTTGCCATAGTTTTTGATCAATAATATAATTTTCAGTTTGGTTAAGTTCTTTGGCTTCAAATCCAAATGTTAATTTTGTATGAAAAGGGTCACGCAGCCGATCCTCTTAATCATTGTTCACACTTTACTGCTCCTGTACCTATCAGCACTTTCCTTTTATTGATAAGTAGGTACAACATAGGTATTTGTTCTTAGATAATACGTTAGTTATGTAGAACAGTACTCTCAGTTCTAATTATAATAGTTCTTATAGGTAAAGTTGCGTATCCCAAATTCAGTCCTGTCCTAGCCATGTTTTAATGGAAACAAAACCATAATAACGCCCTAAATTCATGGTCTGATAATAAAATCCAATGCAATAATTACATCTGAGCATTTGGAAAGCTCAGGAGAACGATATTGTAATTCGCCCGTAGTTCTTGCCCTCCCTAAGAGAAGGGGTCTCAAACCAATGACACGGGTTTCATATAGGAAAAAATGCTCTGTATTTTTATGGGAACTGTTTTAAAATGTTAGTAGGTAAGTAGGTCAACGATGATGTATTTTTTTTATATATTGAAAGCAGCAGTAAGCAATAATATTCATAAATTTTTGTGTTGACGGAATATTATTATTGGATATGATAAACTTATTTGGGATTTGCAAACAAATGTGTTTTTTAAGTATCAATCATTACAGACGTTTGATAAGCAACAAAGCTAACAAAAGTAAATACGTTATTCGAAATAAAACAAATTAATAATATTATATTATCGCGCTTGGGTCCCACCCAGGCGTAGTGTGTTCAATTCCTCGGCTGGCTAAGTCCTCCATCACAACACAAGCAACATTTTCAGCTTACTGTGGTGGTAGTAGGAGATTTTCAAATATTGTCAGGTTATTCGTAACCCGGGAATGTTTGTCTTTCTTTTTAAAAATAAATAAATAAATAAAATTATTAATGAATTAATTAGCGGTGAGGCATTTGTGTAGATGAGAGTTTTATTTTGGCACTGAAACTGAAATTGCGGTTGTGTCACACGACGCTATACTCTCAAAGCATTTTTTTAAGCGAGGTCTATGTCGCCGTACAGAATGCCATACAATCCCATACAGACATGTCATATTATACGTATTGACGTGGCCATGCGATATTTTAAAATGGTACTATCCCTTCTCCTGCCTACTGCACATGAATTAGGCAGCATCAAAAATTTAGGCAGCGTCAAAGCGACAGATACGGTAAAAAAGAAATGATATTCTATGCTCTCCCACTCCCCCCCCTAGCACGCGCTAGGGGGGGAGAGGAATATTAGAGCTTCCGTGTTCCACTACAACATGTAATCTGCACATGTCTGTACAGACCACGTCCAAAAAAGAGAGTATAACGTCGTGTGACACAACAATAAAGGGCATCTTGAATCAAAAAATTATACATTATATTATTAATAATAACCCAACCCAACAATGAACATAATATAAAAATAATAACAAGATGTAATCAGTACACATCGCTCCATTAACTTTTTTTAAGCATCATTTACGCATCCCAAAACGATTCATTTTTTTTTTTTTTTTTTTATAATTTGTACATTTATTTATAACAATTACAGGTAATATAGCCTAAGACGTTATAATTGTACCATTTATGCAGTGTATATGCAATGCCAAAAATCTCACAAATGCGCTATAGGACACAAAAAATAAATCTATTTTTTTATCTACTGCATTCAAAAAGCACGTAGCTCTCCCCACAGGTGAGTACATAAATAAATTAGTGCGGCTTGCTCTACTATATAGAAGATTGTGATGACGTTTTTTTTTAATTGTTTTTTTTACCTATTTTTAGCTTAAAACCAACCCAAGTATTAGGAAATTTCAACAATACTACAGGCAAATCATTTTAAAAAAGATATCTTTGAATGTATTAATGCACAACGATAGTATCAAAAATTTCGAACTAGTTTGGATCACCCGCCCACAGCCCATTCTTAATACCCAAAGATACTGAGTGAACTTCGAATCACTTGAAAAATGTTCGTTTATTTTATTTGTTCAATCTTTAGCTTCCTAACAAAAAAAAAATTAAATAAATTATAAATTTACATCCGATAGGTTTGTCACTACACAAGCAATATCTCTTTTAAATGATTTATCTGTAGGTATCTAAATTTGTTGCCAATATATTTTTTTAAATACTAGAGTCGAATGGTTTTTAACGCCTGTGCGCGAGTAGGTGCTTACTTGGTATTCCATGACCAGGTCCTATTTGCAATTCGATCGGGTTGAATCGTGGTTGAACTCGCTCAGCAGCGCGTAAGGAAGGGAATTGCTGAAAGCGGATACGCTTTTGCCTTGTAATTTGAAAATGTTAAAAATACATCTTTTATCAACATTAGACCCCTGATAGCCTACAACGAGACGCGATAGTTTTAACAAACAAACAAGTATTTCCCTTGTTGTGCTGGAGACGGAGATAACTCGATTCAGAGCAATATTTTATTTCGATAATTAAATTGGTTGAAAATGCAAGAAAACGAACACGGGTTGTTCACTGTGGGAACATAGATACTCGTGTCATTTTTTTTCTAGTCGTGTTTCAACATTACTTAGCATTTTTTAAAGTTAAAATTTATTTAATTTTATTCCGAGAGCTGTTTCGCCTTCAGATTACCACTTTGTTTAGCCATCGAGAAAGGATCGTGAAATAAAGTTATACGATATATGTTAAACAACGAAACCTATCAAGTAACGTTGATGTAGGGTTATTGTAGTAACCAATTAGGAAAAAAGAAACTATTTCATGGTAAATATTTACTAATTAGACAATAAATTACCAAAAACAATACTCCATTTCAACTAAATTACAGTAAGCAAAATATATTAAAAATATCTGAAATGCATTAAAATAGCAATTTCGTTCAAATTTTCCTGATAGTTTGCGGGCATCTTGAGTATTGATGCACATACATAGAATGATGTATTATATATAGATGAGATGCGAAGACCTCCAACTCACCCAACGCTCTAACTAAAACTACCGAATCCGGTCTACGCCAACCGCTCATCGCATTCTAATAGTGGAACAATTTTGACGAGATAATACTATTAGTAAGATTTGACGTTAGGTTACTGCCAGATTTAATGGAATTGGACCAAAACACTCAAAATAATTTACAATAATGAATTGTTTGCTATTTCAATTTATTAATTTTTTTAATATTGTTATAAAGTTTATTATTTATATAAAATTTGTTGTATCCATTTTAATTTTTTGTTTTTCTTTTACATATTATTATTGTTATAGAACACATAAAAGAAAAAGCATTATTTTCCCAGTGCTAAAATTGTAATATATTTTTCTTTCAGCAGTTAAGTTAATATGCGTATTAAAGAGTGTGTCTAAAATCAAACATAACTAAACCATATGAAGTGTATAATAAATAAACACGTTTTTCGAGATTTTACCAACTATACTCACACTAACAATACAAATATATGCACTTACATATATGTTAATATATTAATATATTTTTTAAATATTTATTATGAATATTCAATTTACAAAAACCATTACAATTTTACAAATATTCAATTTACAAAAACCAAAAAATTAATAAATTAAAAATAAAACTTATAAAAAATAAAAACTTTCTTCTACAACACATAAATACTTGTCACACCTATACATAACCACGTAAACACCCCAGCACAGGTTCTCCTAGTGAGGTGTTCACGAAACATACAATATTACTCACATACAGTATCACCTTCTCAAACCTACCTTACAAACAACATATTATAGTTATAATTTTGAAATATATCACATACAAATATAAATAATTATGTGAAAACTGTAAAAATAATATAGAAATAAAAAATAAAAAAATAATTAAAAATAAATAAAAATATAAAAAAATAATAAATATTTATAAACACACTTGAGGTGATTTTCTCACAAAATGATCCAAACATTATTGTTTATATAAAGTTTTTTGGGTACCTTTGCTCACCATAACTTAATATTTTCATCACATTGCCAAAAGTGATAGTCGCATTATTTTTAGATATGACCAACTAAAATTATTGTATTTTCCAGAGATGTAAGATATGAGTCGGTACTATTTTTTTCCAACGTAATTCTGAGGTCAATTAAGTAGGTTCTTGGCATATATACCTACTTAAAAATCATTAAACTAAGAACAACGCTTTTATGTTGGTAAACTTCTCGATGATTAACACTAATTTAAAGAAAACATCATGAATTATAAATATATTACTCTTATATAAGTACTAAGCGAGGTAACAACAAACATACAACAAGCTCCACCTTCCGGAGTTCTATGCTTGATTATAGTCTTATTCTTGGTTCACAATAATTTGGCCTTATTACCCTCAATAAGCCCAATTCGTTACGTAATCTTGATATGTAAATTCACAGCAATTAAACCGATTGTAATTACCTACGCTTGGAATTAACTTTTGGTAGCTTTATGAATTATTACATATTATGGAAACATAATAAACCTTAGCTTGAAATATGAATACGATTGTATCTTAGGATGTTTTAGGGACTATATTATTTTTAAATAAATAATTACAGTTACAAATATTCAAAAACTTTACATAAAACAACATAAGTATACAGATACATACATAGGTAAGTAGGTTGCATAGCTTAAATATTAAAAAATATATCAAATTATGTCATTTTAAGAATTAAAGCTCAGTTTCAACTTGCATGTGGTACCAATATTATATTATCAACAAAACTCATAATTATTCCCAAGAAATGTAATGATTTAAATCAATTCGTTTCAAATCATTATAAATAGTGGCGACATGTTCTTGGAGGGTTGGTACTTTAAAGACATATTTTGATTAAAATATTTTTTTAGCTTTGTGTATGTATTCGTAATTTGAAAAATGTATTGCTTTCGACAAGGTTGACAGGATAAACGAATCCAATGGTATTCTGTTCAATTCAACCAATTAAAAGGGTTGGCGCATAGATTCAATACTAACTACCAAAATAGAAACTTGATTGAGACATGGCATATATACAACTATACAATTAAGCCGAAATTCTCGAAAGAATCCGGATTCAACAAAAATACGTTCAGTTTTTGTCGATTTCAGTGGTAGGTACCAGTAATCTCATTAATAAAAGATTTTTCGAACCACTCAATCCGCATGACAATCTCAAAAGTTTTAGCGAATGTTGTTGAGTCATCTCATATAGTAAAAGATTCATCGACCTACCCAAATCTACGTAACACTCCCAAATCCAAAACCAATGGAAGCTCAAGTCGGTTTCAGCGAATGTTATTTAATTACCTGCTTTCGAGGTCAGGATTGAGTCATCCAGTTATCAAACGATTCGTCGATCAGTCAATCCGATTCAATCGCCGGAACTTATCATAATCGACTTTACCGTCTGCTCAAGGAGTAGGGTTGACAAAAGGGTTTGAATTCCCGAATCACTGCCGCCGTTTCATAAGTTACCTCAAAGAGCAATCTAGGTAATCCGATGGTGTACCCCAGAGCGCTCGAATCGCCCAATAATAATGAAGCGAATGAGAACGGCGCGGGAGCCAGTGTATAAACTGGCTATTCAGGACACATAAACAGCCAGTATATGCCCCCGTCCTCCCCCTGCTTTCCCGGCCCGGAGGGTGTTCGGTACACTGTACTCTGTACACCCCACCAAAACGGCGCCATCCCCCAAGGCTGGCGAACCACCCCCGTAGGAATAAGCCGGGGAAAAAGGATTGGAATACTTGGCGGAACGACAGGGTTGGATGTAGGAGTTTTGTAGAGCCCAGAGAGCCTAGGAAGGCATTTATTTTAGTGCTCTAAAATAATTTTTTATGTATTTTGATGGTATTGTAATAAAATTTTTCTTACTGTAGAAATATCGTATTTTCCAAAAATGCGAATCTTTCAAATCTTTATGTTTGAGACACTTTTAATAATAATAATATTTGACCAATAGCGCTTTTTCGTGTAAATTCACCTCGTGAGACTTAGTAGTAGGTACACTGAAGGTTTGGAAATACCAGACTAGTCTGATTAGTGCACTAAAAATAAGTAGCTTTATAGGTGAACGGTAGTTTTTCGTCACGTATAATTAATTAATTAAGTAAAAATAGATAAAGAAACATATTTATCTGGCAGGTCACATAAAATAAACAGTTGTATTAGAATGTTTGAGCTTGGAGAAGATACGATTTTGCTAAATTTAATCTACGGCTTAAAATTTTTCTTATTCATAAGTAAGAACAACTGTAGTGGTACGCAACTACTTCATTCGAACGAAATTCTAGAAGCGTCGATTTTTCCAAACAAGCTTCTTGGATGTTCTTTTATTTATTTGTTTGGAAAATTCTACATAGCAACCAAATTGTTCCAGAAGCTTCTTCACCTTTTAAAAGCGACAGCATGAAGAATCAGTCAGTCATCAATCCGCCGTCAGTTTACAAGGATCAACAAGTGATAATCCGCGCACCTCACTTGCGCGAAGGACATTCTTCCCGGCTCTGCTCATGGACTCCATCGGGATATCATCATAGCGCTTTGGCCCAGATCGCCGTCCCTGGCCAACGCTACATGGATTACAGCGCCCTGGTTCCAGCATCTCTGACCAGCGCTTCATCCACTCACCATGACCACCACGAGGACACGCAGCATCCTCACTGGTCTACTCAGCTCTCGTTCAACCGCCTACAAGGTCCACCGCACCTTCGGCCTTCCCGTCAGCACTGGAGTACTGATTGCCAAGATCGCCAGTGCCTGACAGACAACGAGTCCGGTTACCAGCGCCCGGCGTCGACTCACAGACCCGCACTTGACCTGCCATCACCGCCTGCATCCGGAGAATACTACATCTGTCCTACGACATCTCATCACAGCTACCTGACTCACAAATAAACACTCTGACCTTCACGACACATCTTTCATTCCGTGCTTTCCTCAATAGATCCCTAAAGTAGTGACCCTTATTTTTTTTTTTTTTTACGTGAGAGAATATACAACAACTGTACATGGCCCTGAACCCAAGATAAATGCAACGATACCAGCACCAACCCTTCCTACTACCATCAACAAGCAAGATCTGACTCAACTTTTCTTTCTATCGCGGCCCTCAACCATGCCGCTGGAAGGGGAGTCCTGTAGTGGTACGCAACTACTTCATTCGAACAAAATTCTAGAAGCGTCGATTTTTCCAAACAAGCTTCTTGGATGTTCTTTTATTTATTTGTTTGGAAAATTCTACATAGCAACCAAATTGTTCCAGAAGCTTCTTCACCCTTTAAAAGCGACAGCATGAAGAATCAGTCAGTCATCAATCCGCCGTCAGTTTACAAGGATCAACAAGTGATAATCCGCGCACCTCACTTGCGCGAAGGACATTCTTCCCGGCTCTGCTCATGGACTCCATCGGGATATCATCATAGCGCTTTGGCCCAGATCGCCGTCCCTGGCCAACGCTACATGGATTACAGCACCCTGGTTCCAGCGTCTCTGACCAGCGCTTCATCCACTCACCATGACCACCACGAGGACACGCAGCATCCTCACTGGTCTACTCAGCTCTCGTTCAACCGCCTACAAGGTCCACCGCACCTTCGGCCTTCCCGTCAGCACTGGAGTACTGATTGCCAAGATCGCCAGTGCCTGACAGACAACGAGTCCGGTCACCAGCGCCCGGCGTCGACTCACAGACCCGCGCTTGACCTGCCATCACCGCCTGCATCCGGAGAATACTACATCTGTCCTACGACATCTCAACACAGCTACCTGACTCACAAATAAACACTCTGACCTTCACGACACGTCTTTCATTCCGTGCTTTCCTCAATAGATCCCTAAGCAACTTTTTAAACATACTATTTTATATAAGATGCTTTTTAAAATTAGTTGTTCTAAAAGTAGGTCAGTATTCGCTTCACGAAAATTGGCGTCTAAAAAGCTAGTTCTCTTAAAAGTGTAGACAAATAAAGTTAAATACGAAAAACCATTAGCAAATAATTCGTACGTCCAAATGATTTGAAGTATTCCTCAACTGAATAATTATTTATTTATCAACTCAAATGAGTCACGTCACCAACGTTGTTGATGCATTCGTAAAACATACTACACGCTACACTCTACACACCTACCGTTTCATAAATAAAACACACTACCTAATCTGACCTGTCGTCAGAGCCTGCATGTTTATGGCAGTTTGGAGACTTCGGAGTGTGTTGAATAAGTCATTTATTTCTCGGGATTGCAATTTTAGCTTTGGGTTTGATTTTGATCTTGATTTGATTTGATTTTGGTTTTGAACGTTTCTATATTTCGCAATGGGGACTTATCCGGAGCTCCAAGAAGGAGGTTACCCAGTGCCTACCTCTACATATGAATTCAAAATCATCGGTATGATTGTACTATTTCATAGTATCATCCATGGGCGAATGTGAGGGGGGAGGAGTTAATGGGTTTCACCCCCCCCCCCTCCTTCACCCCACAGATTCAGTATTTCATAGAAAAAAAAAATTGTTGGTACTCGTAGATGACGTTCCTGTAAAAAAACAACAATATTATTTGCACCATTTTTTGCTTCTCAATGTGAATAATAAGTTGTGGTAGGTAGAGGTCTCAAAAAACATTCCTAGGGTCGAACGCCACCCTTACAATCGAACTCCCCGCTCTCCCCCAGCCATGTGAATCCTATGGCTACGCTACTGATACCAACATACACTTCTACCAACTCCTACATATTATTAACTCGCAAATATATTTGTAGCTTGTAGCGTAATAATAATAATATTGGACAATTTTTATAGCGCCGCTTTTGTGAGATATCACCTCAGGGGCGCTTTACAGTTGATGCGGGTATTACAAAAACTATAAATATTACCAAAATAAATTAAGTTAAGTAAAAAAAAAATGAAGAACAGGAACAGGTTGCATGAAGATAGAATATGGAGACTCTGCAGCAAGAATCCTAGGTGGTGAAGAAACTAGAATCCTTAATCCGTTTTTATTTTTGCTTTGATAATATTATTAGAAACGTAATGTTAGTTTGAAATGAGCGGGAAATGTTTATAAGTATGATTTAGGTACTTAATATTATTTTCAAGGCGAATATTACGATTGGAAGTAGTTTGTTTTTCGCCTTAATGATTAATGATGAAACCAAAATAAATAACTTAACGTGTTGCTGGGGAAAAGATAATGATATTGTTCCGACTTGGTAAATATCAGACTCTTTAAATAATGCTGTACCTCGATGTATGTAGGTACCAAAAGCAAGGAGCTATAGTTGAAACATTCTTTAAGAAACCATTCAAAGCATTACGCAAGCAGAATAAAATTGATTTTCCAATCATTCATCTGCCTACGCTCTGAAGCAGGGCCGGTCTTGTGCAGGCACGATTGGAGCAGTCCGCTTGCCAATGTGCCAAGGAGTAAAGCCAAAAATAACCTAACACAGAGTCCTCGAGCTTGGCGCCGTTTGGCTCAGGGCCGGTCCACGCTCTAAAATAAGACCCACGTGTTTTTGGAGAGGAAGAGGACGTCTGGGAACTGACACAGGATGTCAGAAGTTTGAAGGTGACTTGAACAAAGACTCCGATCGCAAGTTCATCAAGGTACAAAAGATACAATGTCCTCCAGAGTTACAAAAATGAAGAAGATGAAGTTATCTTTGAAACGATATCACCTAGTTTCTTGCAAACGTACCATTTTAGGTAGTAGGTATACTACCTAAGTATATTTCGATATTATTTATAAATTACGACTTATTATTATCGTCTCCATTTTTCTTATACGATATCTTGTCTTAATATGATATCTCCAATTACTGTCAGAATTAACTTCCTAAAATAAATGTTTTAATTACTTATCATGAGCGATTTTTGTTTAAAAAATAATTTCAAAATTTCATAAGATATTTTTATTTTTTATGTTGTTTTATTGAAGGTAAAATAACAAGGCGCAAATACCTAATTGGTTTATTTTGACTTTACAGAACACATATACAAACTGAACAAATGTAAACTGTCGTTTTCTGAAAATGAATTTAAAAAAATGCATATACAAATGAATCGATAAATATTTGTTCGGATAGAACAAATATTAACCGAGAATGCTACCGAATACCGATTTGGTCACCAAACCTGACAAAAGTCATTTCAAGCAACGTTTCAATTCTGAATGGCGTCTTTCATCAGGGCAATAACCGAGTATCTTACACTCTGTAAAGTAGGTAGATTATTGATAGATGTTACGAATATAGAAAAAATATACCAAAGACAATACCTACTTACAGATTACACACTGACAGATATATTTTTTCACAAAGATGCTTATTAAATGACTTACTTTAAATTTTTATTTGTGTTTTAACTACTGTAATTGTGTGTGAAAGCTGTTTGTATGCAGTATCACGCTTATTGGCGATAGATACATGTTATTGACTGATGAGCTGTTGGACGTAATCTATTAGAATAGCCTTAAAAATGTACAGTGCCCTTTAGGTAATTTTACACACGGCGCCATATAAACGCCCTGTCTCACGTGTGTTATGTACTTATCTGCAGAAGACATTCTTAAATATCTTATATTATTGAAAATATTATAAGTGTTCTGATTCGCCTCTACTCTCAAAACAGCTCGCTCCCCTTCCGAATATTTCCTCCCCCTCCACCGGGTAGGTAGCAGAAAGTAGCGAGCAGAGTAGGTACCGGGTATAGGGTACAGGGTAGGTAGGGAGATAGGCCCCGCCGGGTGGCGATGCTAGTCCGGGCAAAGTTTCGTGGAGCCCGGGCTGGAACCGCTCGCATCGCAGCGGGAAAGCACACCTCCGGCGTAACCGGTTCGAAGTCAGCTGGAACGCGCGAACAAAAACAACCTACCTATTCAGAGAAGGGGAAAAACTGGCAATGAATAGAAGATTCAGAAAACAATAAAAATAATAGTTGAATGATTTATATAGATCCGTTTTTTGTAAAAAATCACCTCAAAGGCTTTGTGCAACTTTTTTTTCAAAGGCTCTATCCTACTACCAATTATGCAACTTATCATTTAACAGATTAAACAGATTGAGTCCTCCACCTAATCAGTCAACTGTATTTTCAGTTTATTGAAGCGTTCAAGCGAGTCAAAGTTCAAAACTGCGCTGTATAAATTATCCAATTATAATTATAATTATTAACTTTTTCATGATTGGAATTTTTAGGTGAACGTCAATATTTTTAGCTCACGACTAAAGATTTTAAAAAACGACGCCATTTAAATTATGTATTTAGTATTATTAAAAACATTCAGGTACCTAGGTACTAGAATCAATGCAGGTAACATATGCTTGGTATGTTTGTTTATTAATATGCAAGACAAAGCTTTTTAATTTATTCAGATAAAAAATAGCGTGAGAAATAAAAAGATCCAACTGAAATAAACAAGTAAATACCCACCACTATGACTAAAATATCAATACATTCAAATACATAAAAATACCAAAAAACCAGCGCAGATATATCTTAATATTTTGCACCATTGGAAAACACAATTTTATTTATAAATAAAAAATATTCCGACAGTTTTTTTATCTAGCCTATGGGTCACAATGGATAAAAATAACAGATACTTACTTATTTAAGATCGTACTTTGGGGAAGAACTGAAGCATATCTATAGAAAAATCAATGTTATTTTCAAGCATTTTAATTTTTTAAGCTCTGATTCATTGACTTTAGATAAATATTTAGCTACATTTAAGTGGCATTGAATGGGGAATTAAATGGCAAAAGACCTTGACATTTGAAAAGCTGCATTGATCATATCAGCTCACAATGTAGAAATAATCAAATAGTCACCATATGCGGGATATTACAATTTGCTCGAAAATGACTGTTGTGATATTCAATCACTCATCAATTTCAATTATATTTTCAGCAAGGCGCCATACGGACAGAACAAGCGACAATCAAATGAACAAAACAGTCATAAATGTCTGTTTCATTCAAAAGCCAGAATAATGACCTGGCCGTACAGAAGGTCAAACGAAAAGCCCACATCGGAGGAGCTGGTCGTTCGACTGACCAGATAGGTATTTCTGGTGAACGAATTTAAATTGTTTGAAACATGATTCGCATTACATACCTACCTACCCAAGCGGACTTGGATAAGAGTAAGTAGATTGGTTTGCTGTGGGTAGTTATATTTTAAGCGATATTAGAAATACAGAGGATGTTGTGCATTTGATTAGAGGGATTGAACTGAGGAAAAATTGAGGGATTTAAGAAAACAGCTATTAATAGGTGGGTAAATAAATTACATATTTTTGTGACTGGATTGAACGCAAAATACATCGAAAGCTTGTCTCAGCACGTACTAATAGCATCACTGTAATATATAAAGCCATAATCTTTCACCAAGAAGGGACTAGAGTGACCTAGGGTAACCTTACGCGTTATGAGACCTATGTAGAAAATAAAAAAAATGACAGGTAAATTACTCCTTTCATGGTTTTCTTATTGGCTTAGCCTTTGTTACCGAAGGGTGCTATTGTGTAACCAATTTAGTCCTAACGGTATGGTCTTTTATTTTTTTTTCCGTTAAATAATGTTAGTTTCATGGATACAAGGAGGCAATTCTCATTTGTTATTTGAAGAAATTATTTGAAATTTGAGTGATGGGATAAGTGTGCCGGGATAAGCGTAAGCAGTGCGTACACTTATCCCTATTAAAAATATATTTTGACGCATTTGATTTTCAACTCTTCTTTCAAAGTTTAGCTTAAACGATTAATGGTTCACTCAAAATAATAATACATTGGTATATAGATACTTACACAAACTTTCCTATATACGTATATGACAATAAATAGATAGATAGCTTTGTAGTTGCGTCAGTTCCTACTACGCTAGCATAAACCGCGTGAAATATCGCGAATACTTCTCGCAGTCTTGCGACGACTGAAACGTAACATAATGAAAACATTACAATTTATTTGATAGGTCGTAAAGCGTCGCGTATAATTTACAAGTGGGTATTCTCGCTGCGTGACGCGGGCCTCACTAATATTTCAGATGCCTGAAATGTACGGCGATAATAATATCGGAATTAAATGCGAAAACAAGAAAATATTTATTTCCGTTCCAGTAAATAGATGAGTGACGCATCTTGCGTAGATAGAATACAAGAAAGAAGTGGTAGATATGAAGGCACGATTGACATTAAAAAAACAGACCTGATAATAAATACAGATCTGAATATTGCAGCGTGTTCCGGGTTGGTAGATACTTTCAGAATCACCCTGGTGAAGGACCACCATTCAGGATCAAAACATTGTTTGAAATAGCTTTAGCCGTGTAACTCCTTCCCCTCCCCAATACGTTCAGCCTCAAAACACACCCCAAATGGAGATGCCATAGTCCTACCGGCTGGGCCAAATGTAATGTATGCCAATGTTGTGTAGTGGTTGGAGTATTATTGTAGCGGGTGAAGATCGTACACAATAATGATAAGTGATCTTGTACTGATATTTATTGGGGAGCTGCTATTAACAAAAGAGGGACAATCCTAGTATGCATTGCCTTTTATAGCATCTCGCAAGCATGTTATCTCGCTTGCACTTACACAAATTCATACAAACACCACACACTGCTTCCAAATTTCTTGGAATTTGGTTCTAAATTTTGTATGAAACAGGCCGCGCAGCCGTTCCTCTTAAGGTCGTTTCATAAAAATTCTCCTGTTCTAAAGAGTTCCATTTTCTTCAGTCTTTTAAAACAAATATAACCCACTTAGGTACCTACTTGGTAATTTTATGGCGGAAAATAAGATCATATTTTATCAAAACGAAAAGTGTAATCCAATATTACCTACTTAATAAAATTTTCAGTTAGTTACAAAATTTTTAAAAAATTATCTTACACAGCTATGGCGGGCCTTGGAAAAACTAAAAATAGACGGGAGAACCAAGAACGCACGTAGACACTATAATTTATCGATGAAAAAAATGCCAAACGTTTTTCAAAAAGAGTAGGTATTTGTAAGCACATCGGCTCTCATGGACGCGAAGGAATTTTGATTGCTTTACTGGTGATGGAAAGAATTGAAAATTATCTGTGAATGAATAGTACCTACCTACAAGGAGGAATAATTACTTTCACAGAGGTGTCTAACTAAGTCTGTCTAACACAGAGAACATACCTAGGTAACTTTATTTTCAATAATTTTAACCTACTATGTGGCGAGCCGGATTTGGAGAGACTGGTTAAGAGAAATCGTTTCACCTCTCCAGCGGCACTCTCTCGACCCATCGCCTACACCGCAGTAGGAAGGATTAATTCAAACGTCCGTTATTACTGGACACCCTGCCGAAAATTTCTGCCCACCCATCATACCTTGTTCCATCCCGGATCTTCCTGTCCTTCATTTCCTAAAAAAAAACCTCTCCACAGCATATCCAAAGACGACATTGGCCCTGAGCGAAATTATTTTCCTCGAGGCCTCAATGGAGCCCCTAGAACTAATGTAAAAAAAAGAAAGAATTTTGGTTGAAACTAAATTTCCTAATTTATTAGTTAATAGGTAGGTACCTACCTAATCCAATTGGAAAATAGTAAAAAAATCCACTTAATATTCCTTTTATATTAGGTGGGTAGGTACTTATAAATATTTTTCTTCTTTTTACGTGTGAGTACCGCAATAATAAGAGTCCCAACCGCCCGAAGCCAGTAGGTTATTAATATCAACCATTTTAGTCAGTGGCGGCTCGTGACTTTTGGGTTACTAGAGTGCTAATATTACAAAAAATGGCTTAATTGATGTTGTTGTAGCTGAAAACGATTTTTAATTTTTTTTTCGAAAATTCATTTTTTGTATGAAGATTTTCAGGAATTCCGTGCGGCGCACGGCTATACTGAAATTTCCTGAAAATCTTCATACAAAAAATCGATTTTCGAAAAAAAAAAAAAATCATTTTCAGCAACAACATCAGAAATGCCATTTTTTATAATATTAGCACTCTAGTACACCAAAAAGTCACGAGCCGCCACTGATTTTAGGTATCTATACCTATAGTGAGGCTGAATGGAGTGGGAAGGATCAAGAGAAGGGCAGGGGAAGGTTAGGAAGTACTCGGCAATTCAGATTTGATCATAAAACACTGCAAAAGCTTATTTCAAGGATCTTTTTGATTCTGACCTACCTACAGATTAAACGAAATAATGAGCCAATTCATATTGGCGATTGTTTGTAGGTCTCTCTGCATGTACAAAAAATAACCAGTAGCTAAATTGCTGTAACGTGAGACGTAAACTTATCAATCATTTTGCATGAAGCTCAACAGTGGTTAAACACGTTTTTTTTTTAATTTAAAAAGATGATAAAACCCTTTGGAATGACAGTAATGCACCCTCAACTACCAATGATCACCCATAACACTCGGCGAACAAATAATAATGAATAATAAAGATTCAATAAATGCACGGAGGAACCCGCCATAATAGAGGCATAAAAAATATAGTGGTATCGCAGACGTGTTGCATCCTTTTCGAACTTATGCTATCTCTGCTGATGCACTTGAAACAATAAGTGCATCGATGCTCTTTAGGTATACCTTATACCCGCAAACAGCTGATTCTCTGGTTGAAAAAAACACGTCTTAGAGTCCTGCTATTTTAACCTCAGTTATAACTTCCCTTTCTGTTAAATGCATCATAAATGCAAAAGAGTGAGAGGTTGCAATGGATCCATCAACGGTCTGCCTTATAAACTATCTACGATTATTGCCCACTCACTCGGTAAAGGTCATACGGGGAATCTCGCACGGAAAAGACAGCGCGATTAAAATTCCGCATCTCTTTCTGGCGCATGGCTATAGCGCGGGCGGAAGCTTGACGGAGAGAAGTTTTATTAGTCTGTAAGCGGTGCACCCGGCCGGGGTAACACCTACCTCAACAATCATCACAATCATTTTACGATTATTTTAGTGGCAGTAAAAATCAAAGTTATAGCCTGTTTGCTTTTACTATGTAGTTACGAGGATCCTTTACCACTGGCGCTAACCAGAGAACAGTGATAATATAGAATAGATTATAAGATCCCTCAATTAGCCTCACATTATAAATCTAATAACTAACAAAGGCAATCAATAAATTTTTCGACTCAATATGTCTAATTTTCGCAGGGTATTTTTTATTTATTTTCATACAAATACTATTTTTTTAGTTTATTTACATTTTTATTATTATTAAATATGTAAGTAGGTAGGTAGGTAAGTACTAACCTAATCGTGAAATTTTAGTTAAATATTTTTAAATTATAAAAGTGGTATTCTACAAACTAACCACAAAATACTCTCTAACTAACAAAAAAAAATGAAATAATTGTAATAAGGGTTTTAATGCATAAAAGTTGTACCTATATTATTTAGGTTAATTTGAGAAAAACTAGAAATAAAATTTTTAAAAATATATTTTTTTTAAATCACGTCGTTTCCCCGTAGTGCTAGACGGATCGCCAAATAACTCGGTCTAGAAACACGCACACACTCCTTGACTCATTTACATTCATAAATACTCATATTTATGACTTGGCCAGACTCAAGTATCAATTTCCCAACTTCTTTTACCATTTATATTTGATTCATATTTTCTCCTTACACAAATTACATTAGTAGAATTACGATAACTTATTCATGGATTACGATAGTTAGTAATATGTTTGCGTCAATAGACAGAACAATTAAAGTGTTGGATGATGAATGTGGACAATACAAGGATTATATGACAGAACAGATGGCTTTCCATTATCTATTCCTACCCCATTAAAGACAATGTTTCGATAGTGAGTTGGAAAATGCTTTGTAATAAATTATAAATTACCTTCCTCTTTTTTGCATTTTTCATCCAAAAAAGTCTTAAAAATGTGGGTTCCATGTATCCACCGGCTCTGTCCCACATTAAGCACTAAAAGTGGTTATAAATAAGTAGAAACGTTGAATTTCATAACGTTATGTGACGATGGCCAATAATAATGGATGGGTTATCAAAATTTGGTAACGCAAGTCTGGTCTTCATACTAAACGGACTGTTGGATGCTTTATGCCTGTATTAAGGCATAATGGCCATTCTAGTGTATCTTAATTCTTTGCCTCTTGCGACAGTTTTGCATTCTTATATTCGAATACGCGACTTTTTATTGTCAATAAATTGTCCGTAAAAGTTGTTAAAATAATTTCATCGTACGTTTAACAATGCGCGTGCGGACGCCGCCATATGTAAACAAATAATGCATTTAACATTTTATTGAGGTTTCTGATTATTTTGTTCCAGGATTTTATTGGACTGGCGCCTTTTGCATATTCCCAACCGCTAAAGCGCCGAAGCGTGCGTTTGAATAAAGTCATCATTTTAAATCCTGTATTGCATAACTCGTGTTTCACTGATTGAAATGGCAGAAGTTTTTTTTACTGATTGATTAACCATTATGTTATCCCATTTACCAAACTAATTAGAATCCAATAAGTTGTTATTTAAAGCTTTTTGGTGGAACAAGTAGCACGATTTATTCATTAATTTGTTTGTAATTTATTACTTTTAGAACGATATCTACTAAGTAGTCGGTACGTAGGTAAGTGTTATCGAGGTTTAAATTTTTAAAATAATACGGATGTGGTAGGTAACCTTAGATATTCACTACTGGATAACTAACCTTTCACATTTTGGAGTTAAACAAATCTAATAATAAAATATCACAAATTATCACAACTGTTGTGAACAGGGTATTTAAAATGTAATTTACAATATGGTCCAAATCCACCCCACCAGGAGATATTTTTTGTTTAAAAAAATAATTAAATAATAACGACCTTAAGGGTTTTATTGTCTTGTTTTTTTTTTAAACAAATGATGATATTTTTTCAAAATTTAGTAGGTAGGTACCTAGTATGGATATTGTGAAGTAATTATAATTATATTTTGTAGTTTTTTTTCTGAATTAATTATAAATATATTAAAGGTGTTTTTTTAAGTATCTATAGTTGAGTGGTTTCGCTTTCAGTCTGTATTTTGTGTCAGTATATTTTCTATTTCGGATCTCCCTATGTGTTATAGGTATATAGCTTTTTATTTGAGATTTAAATGTACCTAATAATATTTTTTGTCAGTTAAAATAATAATGTTTGTTTATTTAAGTTGAACAGAGCGGTGTGTACCATACCTCTGTCAGCCATAAAAAAGCGTACCTACATCTAAATAAATTACATGATACCTATTAAAAATATTATTTGAAAATAAAATATTATAAAAATCAAATACAACAAAATCAAATAAAGTAAAACAAAACATATTTAGCACTTAATGAGAGTGGCATTTTGCAGCAGAGTTTAATACCAAAGTAAAATAAGCTTTTTTACCCAAATATTGTTGTAGGTAGGTACTCGTAGTTGCTTGTTGTACATGTTTCTGACCTTGAGATCTAGTGTTTCTAATATAATAGTAGATTTCTAGGCACCTACTAGTCACTTGTATGGTTTTAGTTTTTTCTCATTTACATACCTACCTTACCTATTAAATACAAAAACCGTTGTCGCAAAAAAAGTTAGAATAAACTTAATTTAATTTGATTTGTTTTCGAGTGAACTGATGATAGGTAGATAACCAAGAACCTATTTTTTTAAATCTTTTGTGTGATAATTTGAACCTTGGTAATTTTGTAAGGCACCACACAACCTGTTTTTATTTTTGAATTGGATTTTGTTCCGAACGAGGTAAATTTTTTTTTTTTTAACAAGTAAATTTCTTTAATGAAAATAAACAAGTCTAATCATGATTGATTTTTCTTTATAGTAGAAATTTTAAATGAATTACGATTATCATTATGTTTTATCTTCATTTGCTAACATTGTTAGCGCCCCTTGGTGTGGCTGTTGATTCGAATGATATCTACCAATAATAAATTAATCAAGTCATTGACGAAATTAAGGTCATGCTGGTCTCAATTGAAAACTGCGTTATTGACCGTTCAGCCACGTAGCTTCGAAGACTTTGGTAATATAGTTTTTATTTCATTGTTAATGAAGACAGAAGGGGGTTGATAAAAATATGTTTATTTACCTACCTACCTTACTAGTGTTTTTAGGTTATTTGCGTTCATTGACAAAAAAATACTGCTCAACCAATCTGTTTCAATGCCTACGTATTAATTTATTTACCCGGAAAGTATATTATAAATCAAATAGGTACTTTGGTTTCTACTTATAAATAATTTAATCTTTTTTTAAATTTTTGACTACAGGAATAAAATTTGTGTTTTTAAAAACATCTGCATAAAAATCGATTACACGAATAATTATTCATCAGTCAAGACCCCAAATGTTATGTAGGTAGGTACCTACTTACAGTTGATAAAATACAGTTGGTAAAAATAAACCTACATACAAAACCCTTGAAATGTTTTTTTACAAAAAACGACGCTATCCTTACACACAAATCATCCAATCATTAATATTATTTAAAATAGTTTCAATGCTAGGTACCTACCTGTTACTAGGTAAGTTGGTATATAGGTACCTACTACTAATACAGTGACCTAACCAACAAAAATTTAAAAAATGACCTTTTGTTGGTATTATTAAAATTTTCTTTGATATCTAGGTTGGAACTAACTGATCTTTAATTTCATTTAATTTGATTTTTTAAATAACACTCTTACGGTTACATAGGTATACATTTTATGTATTTGACCATTTAAAACCAATTTTGTTAACATACGAAAGAAATTGTTTTTAGTTAAGGATAGGTTTTAAGATCAATTATACCTACATGCATTAAATTCTTAGTTCATAATACTATGTCATTAGAATGGTTTAAAAATATGGCGCCGCGCGCCGTGTCGTTTTTTAAAATCTAAAATGAAAGTAATTATAATAAGTTTCTATTACATGTTAGGATCTGTGATTTTTTTGTAAATCTAGTAGGTGGGTATCTACTTACTTGTGTATTTAGGCAGCCATTTAGCTAGGAAACCGGATAAGTAATTATTTGTGTTATTTTAATTTTTTTCGAAAGCCCCCTTATTTAAAAAAATAAAATATTATATTAACATTCAAACCTGCTATTCTAATTATGTAGTTTGTCAGCAGATACCTATTGACAAAATTTTAAGTATTGTACTTACATTATTTTCATATATAAGTATAATAACGATGATGACGGATCAACAATTGATCAATGTGTTAAGTTAACAGAATAACATTAATGTAAATATATAAATAGGTAGCAGTTTTAGCATTATATAGCAAACCGTTACAAATGAACAGTCACATCAATATTTTCACAGATATAGGTAGGTACATGAAGTATTACAGAATTATAAGACGTAATGTGAATTCCAATTGCTTAAGTAGGCCATCATTATAAATCATCTGTATCTAATAGCCATTTTCTTAGATTATATTTGAGTTTCGCAATAAAATTATGATATTTAAAAATATGGCACGGTCATATTAGTAAAGTACCTGTTTTTAAAAGAAACAAAATTACTTAGGTAGGTACCTATTTAACTTTATCATGTTTTAAAATGACAAGCATGGGTAGGACGGAGAAAAAATATTGTCCTTCAGAAAAATTACAATAAATGTAGGTATATATAGGTATAGGTACCTGTCCACTATTAAACTATGCCTGCGAAGCTTTATTTTTTCGTAAGAAGTGATAATATTAATAGAAAGGTACCAACAAGTTGAAAAAGCTCCGTTTTAATCTTAGTAAATATTCACAAAACAATTTTAAATAATATTTAGAGAAATTTAATCAAAAATAGACTGCTGCCAAAATGAGAAAAATAAATAGAACACAAAAACAAAATTAGAAACACACTCCAACACAAAATGTAAAAATAACACAAAAATGAAACACGCCAACATCCCGCTGCTCAGAATGTGAGAAAGGTTAGGCCAAAAATGTTCCGTGAAATGGCGGCCGCTCCCAACCAACCAGCGAGCCTTGCCGACGGCCATAGCGGCGCGCTTATTGGCTCGCCCCGAAATAGACCGGCGGCCATTACAATAATTTATAATCTCTGCTCTCTGAATAACATAAATCAATCTTGAATACATTTTTTTTTATTTATCTATTCTATTTTAGATGTTGGTTGTTGACGATTTGTTTGCGATTGTTAGTGCGATGTTTGCGCGTTAAAGCTATCAATGTTTAAAAATATATTTAATTTATTTTCTATTAATTGACATTATTTTGATCTGTAGATACTTAGATACATAATTATTATGTAAGACTCCTAATATTTAATACATAGGTATGCAGAATTTTGGTGACCCAAGTTTGTATTTTCAAAGGGAGGAAAAAATTACATAATTAGGTACTTACCTTCCTACACACTCACCTGAAAAGTAAAAAAAAGCTGAATTAACACAACCTAAGATACCTAAGTAAGTAGGTACCAACACATTATTCGCGTTTCTCTTTAGCCATCAGTACGTAGGTACCAAACTTTCTGTTTTCATAATTTACTTGCAAAAAAAACTATTTTTATTCGTATTAGGTAGGTACCCAAAATAGGCGGTTGGTTACAATCCAAAAAGTTAGGTAATCAAACTTTTTCCTCATTCAAAAATTAAAAGATATTCAGCGAAGTGTTCTTAATATTAAAAAAACAATAAGTTGATATGTACCTACCCTAGTCTTAAACAAACTTATAATTTTTATTTCCGTTTTACTAAACTTCCCCAAAATAATTGTTACTAAAATCTAAAATAACCACCTAAGAATATAGTAATATGTATACTGGATTTGACTTATAATAGGTTAAATTATTTTGTTTGTACCAAGACCAAATTCAGGCACCTACTTAAGACATAATTATACCTATTCACTTTTGGTGTCGTGAGACGGTGTATGAATGTGAAAGAAGCAAGAAGTATGAGCCAAAACCTAGTTGTTTGGCGGTTCATTCTCTCTGCCTAACCCTGAGGTAAAATAAGTAGATATCTACCTAGTACCTAACTACCTACAAATTAATGCGGAAATGTCTTGTCTCTCAAAAATGTTCATGTTTACATTTTTTAATGCCAATTGACACCATTTTATTTTATTTCCTTATTTTAAACATAATTTACCTAAAAACTAAATAAATTAGCGAACTTTGCTGACAAATGAGCTTGTGAAAGCCTCTTTATAACACTGAGTGCCTATTCAATCAAACGAAATCTTACAAATAACACAGTAATTCAGCGTGACAAATTCTTTACTTAATGTGAAGCTATTCATGTAAAAATATAAAATATTAACGAGGACATCCGCTCATCGAGTAGCGAACATTCGTCTGATGTTAATAATATTATTAATATAACAAAATAATTAGCTTTTTAGTAGCTCTACTGAATTTTGACATAAATTTCTGATACGAGATAAAAATATAATATCTTAGGATTTATATCTAGGTAATAAAAAAACAGTGAGTAATATCAATAATTTAATTTTTCAATGGTAAATTTGTTCATTTTATAACATACTTAGTATATAACAGAATACCTACATAAATTTACAAAATATAAGTAGCTTATGGCCTGAAATCTTGTAGAACTAAACAAAAAAGGAAATAATATAATATCTACCTACGTAGGTATCTAAAATAGATGCATAACTACCTACAACTATATGCATCAAAACACGTAGATAACTACTAATCATTGATTTAATAATTAATCAATGAAAAGATAGGTAAACATAAAACTATATAGAGCTTTGGAAATCATAAAAAAAATGTACTGCGCTCTTAATGTCAATTTTCACAAATTCGGCGCTATACACATTATCCAATTATAACTAAATACTGACTTACTTACGTATGTAAATATGTTTTTCTTTAGACGGCGGCTGATAAGTAGGTACCTATCAATTTACCTATTGAAGAGAGAAACCTACAAATAAGAAACCTACAAATATTAAAGTATCTACCTAAATTATTTCAGCGCTTGGTTGAACCAACAACCTGAAATTGTTTGGTAAATAAATACATTCTGCGATGACAATAAAAAAAACAAACCGACTTATCGCATTATAAATATTTCTACACATTATTTTATCTTATTTAATTAAATGTTGAAATTATTATTATAGGAAGCATAATGATTAGCTAGATTAAGTAATAAACATAAAACTTATTTTTATCATAGTGCTCATCTTACTTTTTAGGCGGATAAAGTTACTACAAATTACATTATATTTTAGTGGTAATACTATCTTCCTACCAGTTGTAGGTATAATTGTTTCATAAAAATTTCTGATTATCTTTAAAATGCAATCTCAACAATCAATGGATAATATCGCAAACCGAAATATCAGCTTTTGGATTCGGGCAATTTCGGATTGATAATATTTTTTCCCCACGGCCGTTCAGCTGGTGTAAGGTTTATATTCCATCAAAGTTCAATGCCCTTACGGACGAAACGGGTATCGGAAAGCACGGGTCGGGAACAAAAGTAGCCCGGGCCGAAAGCTTTTACTCAAAACACATGCTGGGAACTTCACAGAGCTTCGGATGAGCTTTCAAAGGTTTTTGGAGCCGTCCGACATTTAAAATTTAAAACACGCAAACTTACGAAATGATATTTTTCAGAGCTTTATAAATATCTTCTAACCGTGGATACCTACTTACAGTTGAAAATCAACCTAGTCTTCATTCTTGTAAAATTCACTCAAATCATATACCTAATAAGAATACCCATAAATAGGTACATTTTTTTCATGGCAAATCAAAAAAAAATGGTGAATCAACAAGCGCTCTTGAAGTGATTTTGCACAAATTTTGCGATGCACAAATCATCCAAATATTTTAATATTAAAGCGTTCAAATGATTTGGTATAGAAAAATGAGTCTCTCCTAGTTTCTACGGGACATATTTCTAATAAAATCTATTTAGTATAACTTAGCAACTAGCAAACAAATAGGTAAATATTAATAGATGTAACCTACTTGTTTTCGTTTGATCAATCTGTTAGAAATTTATCTATGTTTCAAGGTAAAGTCTAGGTTTTTAAAGATCTATTGAAGTGTCATTATATAAATAGCGCTTTGAAAAATAATTACAATTAAATATTATTCTCTACTAGTAAAATCACATTATTAGTTTGAGGAGATATTCTTTCATTAAGTGTCGTATAGCTACCTACCTACCTACGTGAAAACTTCAAAAAATATTTATGTTTTTAGAAAACGTATCAAAGATAACAATAATTCGTAGCTCCTACTTGAAAGACCAATGTAAAAAAGTAATTTGCCAGATATAGACAAAGAAACAACAATATGAAAATGATCTTATTTTTTTATTAAGTGTTATATTTTAAATTTCTCAGTGTGGAGGCACGAAAAAATGTGCATGTGAATCGAATAAATTCAAATTAGCGCTCAGTTCTTGCGCGGCCATGTAAGTGCATGATTTAGGGACTTTTGTGACATCCGAGTCCCACGCGTTGCCACACTTGACTGCCTTTTTCATCACTGGTTTTTTTACAGTGGTGAAAATGGGAAACTAATAATAAAAGACAATTACAATAACAGCGAAACTGTATCTGTAAGGGAATAATATTCATATTTATTATTTACGGCCACATTTTGCATGTTTGGTGAACTTGGTAAAAAGGGAAAGAGCATTTCCGCAACACCAATCAATTTTACAATCAAAATGTATTCACCTACTTATAACTAAATTACTTACTATCTAAAGCGGTGGGCAGAGGGTGGACCGCCAAACAAATCGGTCTTGGCACATACTTATAGCTAAGGCTTATCGCATTCAGTACCTATCTAGTCAAATTCAGTGTTATGAAGACGAAAAATCTGTTTGTGAAATATTTTTTTTCTTAGCTCTGTGTCTTCTACGGAACCCACTTACTTGGTTATCAAACTTCATAGTAGCTGATAATACTAATAAAATTTATTACATACATAGGCTAAATCAGACAGCCTGTAATCTTCGCGTAATGACAGCTTTTCCGATTAGAACTTCGAGGACAACACGACTAAAATAACCCTGCAAGATCATTTCCAAGGAAGTAAATCGACGAAAATTGGAGTTTATATACTATTGCTAAATCAATGACAAATTCATAACTCAAGAAGATGACATCTACTAATATGCTGATCCATAGAATTCACTGGATGACGATCGACGTTTGCCTGTCACCCGATGGAGGAATTTCCAGAGTGCTTATGCAGCGCGGCGAGATCAACAGAAGGCATTGGAGTTTGGAATCGTCACCAGTAAAGTGGGGTGAGGAATCGTTTGATACTATGTTAGAGGTAAATTTAGATCACGTAATTCAGTTAATAATAAATACACCCTACGTAATCGACTTGTCATTTTTTTACGCCTCTGAAGGGTTGACGACCACGTCATAATGTCTGGCTGCCAAGACAGGCGACTAAATGATGTCAGCATGATTCTTCATCAAAGTAGTAAACAAAGCTCTTTCATGAGTTCTACATTTCTATCGTTAGTTGTAAGTAAGTTATAAAATAACAAAAATAGTAGAATACATTATCACCTATTACAAATACACCAGCATTGTATTTTTTGCTTGTTTAAAATTAAAACAAATCTTCAATAAAATCTAGCACTGCCCCCATGACGCTGAAATGCAAATCGTCCAGCTTCTTTGTACCGGACCGGATCAAGTGGGCGGTCTGCAATCTAGTTTCTAATAACCCTCTCCTTGGCACACGTGGTACATGGCCATGAAGCGGTGACCCGACGTCTCCGTCTCCAATGACCCGCCGCTCAGTAATCCCCGGCAATCAGAAGGAGTGACGGTATCGCGGCAAGTCAGGATTAAGCTTCTGAAGCGACTATAAAGGATTTGTTTTGGGTAGGCTTAATTTACTACGCCTGACTTTTGCGCTCCGGGTATTGGAAGAATTTCAAAAAGTTTTTTTTAAAGAATTATCACTGTCTTCATTATACTGAAAATGCTATTTTTATTAAAATTATCTTACGACTGATTTATCATGAATTCACGGTGGGTACTATTTCTTATTTATTGTTTTTGTGTTTAATTTGTAGAACTCCATTATTTTTTTTATATAAATACATTTAATAATAATATTATTAAATTTGATTTACATAAAATTTTTAACAATCTTAAAAAATATTATGAAAAATAGTTTCCTATATCAAAATATTTCAAAATACCTTTCTACCGTTGAAGAAATTTCATTCAATAGCACCATTCCTCTTATCGTGCTATGTTGTGCTAGAACATCTGTTAGGTATGCCGTGTGGTATCTTGTAGCTTAAATTAATTAAGGATTTTAAACAAGAAATTAGTAATTTATAAATGCAACAAAAATGAGATAAGCACTTATTACAAAAATGGCTTTGGTAGGTACCTAGGTACCTAGGTGAGTACTAACCAACCTTCACGAAGGATAAAAGGAGATAATGGAATGTTACGCACCTTTGTATTAGCACATGCCTGTGGAATATCCGATTTTTTTCCATTTAAAAGAATATATTTACCTATAAGTACCTACATAGGTAGGTACTCCTAACATTTAACTCACCGTTCATCAGCTCTATATATCTAAATGCCCATTTATGAAACTAATCTAACACTTATAAAGATTAATAAAATCTACAGCCCTGTAAAAGCTGGTGTTCAAAAAAAATTTATTTGTGTTATTTAGATTGAAAAGAAATTATTTGCTTTCTTCCCAAGTAAATCAAAAATATTTGACAAAAACCGACAACCACCATTATCATAATTTCCTTTATTCCGCCATTATATTTTATAACCCTATATTTCAAACAGAAAACAATAAAATCCCCTCACTCAATCACGGTCCTAAATAAATACTTTCTAAATCTTTATCAGAATATTTGGAGGCCATTCGGAAAATGCTCGCGGGCGGTATTTTTCAAATCTAAGCAGCAGAAGTTGGTAGTAGGCAATAGCCACTTTCATTATAGGCGACTAATAATAATAGAGACCAGTGGAAAATTCTTTCACAATCGTTATCTAACGCGGGGTTTTTAACCTTTTCTGCGCGGGCATAGTGTAAAGAAGACATTACACAGTACAATTCGATGATTTCAATTCAGAGGACGGCTTTTATGAGTTTTAAATTTATCTACCTATATATATTTAAGATTCAGATATATTTTGGACACCAGATATTTGGTGATATACTGGTAGGTAACATGTATCCTTAAAAGACCAATTTAAAATATTTTTACAACAATTTATTTAGAAACCATTTCATTTCAATCAATAGAATAAGTTTTTTTTTAAGTTTTATTACCATATAATACAATTTTTTATAATTTATTTTGTAGTGATATAGTTTGGACTTTTGCCACGGTCCTATGCATCGTACGGCACGACCTAGTTGCGCAATCATTCTATCCAATTTCAGAAAAAAAATGCTTATGTGTGCGTCATCGGCAACAAGTCTATCTGCCGAGTTTCAGTTCGATCGGATGTCGAGAAGTGGGTTAATTTCCACATCCATGATTTGCAATCTTTCATGAAAACACAGGTGAAATCAAAATGGATGTAGGTATTAATCAAAAAAACTTGTTTTCATTTTTTATTAAAGCGTTTAGATAGTCCTTGATTAACCGTTTAAATTTTTTTTAATGATGTTTCGAAGAAGATTTTTATAATTATTTTTGAAATAAAATAAAATTACCGATTATGAAACCTGGTGTATCAACATTTTATAATCGATACAGCCGCGTTTATCGGGTTAAAAACGTATTCTTGGTTAGTTTGAATCGAAATTGAATTTCTGATACCGTTAGAGATTTTCCATCGTAATTCTAAGCACTGAGGCGTGTGTGAAGGACTTAAATAAAGGCCGTTTGCGTGAGCCAAGTCCGGACAAAGTTTTTGGTGAATTTATAGCTTTACTTTCCGCGGCTTGATCGTCTCGTGTTTTCCGAGCTCAAAGACCCACAGTTTTCGAAGTGGGGTCGTAATTTTATCTTGAATTTACATAAATTAGTTACAAGCTCCGAGACATTTTCCGAATAGGCTCATTTGTCGTCGGCGAAATTATTATTTTCACTGCGGGCAATTTGATAATTTCAATTTTTAAACGGTCGGCAACCAAACGCGCTGACCAAATTTACATTTTAATTGCTGAAGGTATGAACGTGTTAAATGTTTAACAGAAACCAGCTCTGCTGCTATCGCCTTTAATCTTTAATAACACGTTCACTGAAAACATTTATTAATAGGTGTTGCAGTTAACTTCGGCTTTAATCGGATTAAGACTGAACTTATATATTCCCCAAGTGTTTAATTGGGTTTTACTGTTGCCAAACGCGTTCTTAATTTATCAACCATCTCTTCTAATTATAATTAAAGATGGAAAATTGACTTAACACATATATAGTTATGTATTGCATTATGTAATGTGTTATGTATTGCTATTTAAAATGTAACTGAGAAATAATAAATATTATTTTAAAGTTCTGGCGAAAAACGTGGGAAGAAATTAAATGCTCTGAATTCCTTTGGCGAAGCACTGAAATAATGCAAATCATTCGTTTTTGGTTTGAAAATTTGGTAGGTTAGAAATATTTAAGGTGCTTTAATTAATTGTATTTTTTGTTAAGTTTTAAACCCAGAAAAAAATTTATCATGATATGGTTTTACTATATAATATAGTTTAATATAGTTTATTTTATTTACTATATAATATAGTTTATTTTATAGTTGACAAATTAAGTTCTTTAGAAAATGATCTTAAATATTTGTGCCTCAACTTTGCAAAATAATAGAAAAAAAACCTTTCAGCCTTAGGTACTAATAAATCACTTAAGAACCGGTATATGGTGTTTTATATACACGTTGTACAAAGATTGTACAATTTCTATTTCGAATTAATACTAGAAAAAAAGTCTCTAACTGCGCGGTAAAAGACCTTGGTAATATTGCGTATTAACGCATGCACAGCCTGGCGCATTTTCCCGTGACAGTAAAATGACAGTTTTGGTTTGGTGTTAATGATGTGTGATTTAAATTTGTGTTTTCATAATTTCTATTCTAATGACCAATTCACTATTATATTAGTATAATTATGTATATTTGTGTTGATTTTGTCAGTTTTAATTCATTCATAATATCATGTAGTGAATTTAGTTTCGTGTTATCGTAAAAAATTTTCAAGATATTCAATTAAACCTTCAAAATTAAGAAATATATATAGAACATCAAAAATACATTGGAAAAACTCCAAAATTCGATTAGATTATTAGCAGAAAAACCAGGGTTTGTGGCCAGATAAGCAACGTACATATTTCAGTTTCTTTTTTACGTTTCAGTAGTAAGTTTTTCACGGTCATTTATCAATTGAATAAAAAAAAAAAAAAATTATAGTGAGGCCGATATTGGCGAACTTCTTTTATTTCATAATCAAAACAGTCGGCTGGTTTAATTTCAAGCTTGTCGCCAGCAACATAAGTCATGTTATTGTTAGCGGCCCGATGGCAAATGTTAAACGACATGGTGCATTGCCTTAAATTGTTTTAGGTAGGTACCTATTTCCTATTTCAATTCAAAGATGATTTAATGGTAAAAGGGTGTAACTTAAAAATAGCACTTCGATCGTTGGTTATATTCAAAAAAAGTTATGTTTATCACGATGTTAATAACAAAGCGGTATTTCCTAAATGGTATGGCGCTACATTATACTCCGAAGAAAATTATTATGGCTTTAGCCATATTTTGCGATCAGATTTGATTAGCCAGTAACTTCCCCTACCATCATCTTTTACATCTCCTCCCCTCGCCCCACCTCCATCCTCACAAGATACCCCAATTGAGGATGGCATAGTCTCATTGGCTCTTGATGGTTGGGAGCAGTTGGACTCTAGTGCGGTATTCGAATAAAGAAGGGGTGGGTAGGAATCTGGAGGTCAGTGTGTCCAAGAATGACGGACGTATTGAAAGTCCTGCTGGAGAGGTTAAAAGGTCTCTTTCAACAAACTCTCTTTCCTCTCTCTTTCGGCCAAGCAGTTGGTGGGCAGACGGATCTGCCGCTAAATTCAGGACAAACCTCACCCCCATGAACCCAGGCATCACTGCTCAAGTCACCAAATGTAGCAAACCACTTGAGGTGAGCGAAGGCAGATATGTTGATTATTCAATAGTTGGTTCCGGGGCGGCGGTACCCATACCCGGAATTCAAATTTCAAAAAACTACATGGAACGTTGTTTTTTGTGTTCTAGAAATAATATGCATATCAAAAGATACATTTTTTGTGTATTTATTATAAAATCAAAATAAATATTAAAATAAAACTGTTTGGTAGAAAGGCACAAGAAGAGTGTACAATTAAAAAAAAAATTAACAAAAACATTATCATCGTATGTCGTTTTTCTAGTCAATTGTAAAGCTGTTAAATTTGGCAGACAAACATAACATCGCATATAGGTTGGTTCGAGTAGGTACTCTCGTTTGTTTAAAATCGTCGTTACTCAGTGACGCCGGAGTAGAGAAAATATCACTTTATTTACTATCGAAATTTTATTGTCAAACTCTATGTTTGTTGTTATCCAAATTTATCCGGCTCGTCGTTACGTACGAAGGGATCTAAATTTCCCGGCTGAATGATTCGTTCCGGCTGCGGATCAGACACGAGCGTGATCTGTCGGGAATGCTCGCGATATTGTACCCGATGATGTCGGTGCAGGCCCACAAATCCCACCAGCGCAATACATCGAGCGCATAAACCTCTCCCAGAGCGAGCTGATTGCTACCATATTTTATAGTGGCTATGTGCTATCTCATCGTCTACCCTTGACAAGGCAGGCGTTAAAATTAATTTGTCCCGTACTGTAGGATGTAGGGAACGGTAGCTTTTGGTATGGTCCTGCCACTGAGAGATCCATTGTAACTATTTTTGTTTAAGGCGTTGTTCATGAGAAAGTGTGAGAGATCACAATTAAGCTACCAACAAAAGAAATGTAGCTTAAATGTTTTTTCCTACTGAGATCTCCGTTGCAACCTCTATTTTTGCTAAGGTAATTAAGGGGTACGTTGAAAAGATGGTTCGCCCCACAACTCCGTCTTGAAATACAACCCTTACTAAGTTCGAACTCAAAATCCGATCGCATCTTCAATTGCTTTTCTGATATCCAGACTCTAATGATAACCCGACCCGTTCAAACGATTGTAGGTATACCATGTCTTCTTAAGTTATTCCAGGTGCCAGACATCTAATCACTAAGACAGCCACTCACTTATCCGTCACTTTTTCTGCAGACACTCCATTTTCTTCATTACATTTGAATCAGTCTTAAAATCATTTCAGGTCTATTCTATTCATTGCTTTAACCGGCTACATAATGAAATTCAATAAATTTGTTGATGCCCAACTTAATGCACAAAACTGAATTAAAAAAAGATATAATCTTAAAAAAACTTTACCAAAAACTCAATATTCCTAACAGATGTGCCATATTAACTGAATTTCTTTCATAATTTAAATTTAACTAACATACCTTAATCAAAAAATCTAAATGAATGCCCTTGACTCGAGTAAAGTGCGTAGGTAGGTAGCCTACCGTTACTATGTATTTAAAATGTACAATCTAATTTTGCTACCGACCATAGTAAGATTATAATTAACTATACAGATTTTCATCAGGTGGTTATCTGGGAGTGGTAGATACTCCCAATATCGCCCTGGTGGAGGACCATCATTCTGAATTGAAACGTTGCTAGTATTGCCGTGTTTGGTGACCAGATCATAGCCCGGCAGGCACTTTGCCATCTTCCTCTTATTCTTATTACCTCACCCCACCGCCTTCAGTCTCACAATAGTTTGGGTACCGAATAGGATATTTTCACTGTTTTAAACTAAAAAAATAAAGTTAATAATTAAAATTCTTGAAAACCAAAAGATAAAAATAAAGATAAAAAAGGTATTTTTATGTTGACGAATACATTTTTAAAACAATTGTTCGTTTTTAATCGTTAAATCGGCGACGTTGACGTCACGCCGGGCAACATTGGTGACATCCGTCTTACCAGCCAGTGGCGTATTTAACGTCACAATGACGTTGTAGTCACTAAGTTGCAATAACTATGAATGAAAACATCAACATTACATAAGTACGATAACAAAAAACACAGCCTGATTACTAGTTGTTTTATACTGCCCTGAATATGGTATTGATCTGATCAAAACTTATAGGTACCTAAGTTATGGAAGGTAGAAGCTACCTTACGATATAATTAAATAAATCCCACATTTACTTCCAAATACCACTTTTACGAAAAATTTAAGTGTGTTGCTGAGTTGTGTTCCAAATATTTATTGGAAAGTAAACAACATTCTTTGATTATGCCTAATTAGAGAAATGCGCATAAATAAATAGTTAGTTGATAAAATAACAAAAAAATAGTAGATATAAATATTGTGTCGTCAAATCATAAAACCTGTTGTTGGAATTTTTTAGTTTATCTTTAATATTTTGCATTCCAAACTAATCAAATTTTTTTATAAGAAATGTTCATTAATTCAAATTTTTATATAAAATTGATCAAAACAAAGTTATTTTATTTTAGCAAAATTTTAGTGGGTATCTTTTACGAAATTCTAGATTTCTTTGTCATTGTATTATTAGATGTCTTGAAATTACACCGCTAACCATTTTTTTATGTGAATATACCCAATTTATGGCTGCGGAATATTCGAAACGAGCATTTTATGTCCAGGAATGCGGTACAAAGCGTAGCTTGTCCATCAGAACATATTCTTATGCTTGCTAAATTACCTATTTAAAATTATTTTACTAAAACGAGTTTTCTTCCACACATGTGATAATACATATAATTCAGAAAAATTGAAGGTTTCAACCTACTTTCCTTTTAATATCTTCCTTTTAATGGCGAACCATTTTATTTATTTTTTGTGTTCTAAATTTTAATATTGAAAAAGTTGTATGTTTATTTCTAACAATAAAATTTGACATTCAAACCAAGTTTTCTAATACATTCATTAATATCCCATTTATTTGGCTTTATGAAATAAAAAAAGGCATGCCAAACTCACGTAACTACGTGAGTTCTGTTAACATTGTAAGGTGAACTTACTTATATGTAATGAATATGGTCTCCATTGTAACTAATATACTTCCCCAAGTTCGTATCACACATGGAGTCGAGTGTTCATATATCGAGCCAGTTTTTCCTCGCAGGTAAGTTAGCACCGCCCGTTGCACGCTTCACTTTCCACCTCTGATATATCGGGTACGAACACGCACTGAGGGAACTTATCCGACGAATACCGACTTGCGAACCTTTTAACCCTCGATTGTATTGTGAATGCCAATCGTACCCAACGATAGAATGTTTAACCTAAATCCATAATCAAATCAATAGGCGCCCAAAAACTTTTGTAATCATATCCTAATAATAAGCAACCACCTAACCACGATTTGAGAACTTTATCACGTAGTTCGTTCCAGGGGTGTGCCATTCATTGTAAGCAATAGTCAAGAACGGCAGTTTTAAATACATTTTATTTAGATATAAAATTCATTGCAAATCCAGTGTACATCTATTCTAAAACAACAATAAAATATTCTTTTACCCACGTACTAATATTTGGACTTCACAACATTCAGACATAACAAGGACATAACCCACTAAAAACGTTTGTCTTCCATAACATTTAAAGGGAGTTAATTGAACATTTTGTAATTTTTATAATAAATAATGTTTTGTGCTGTCGATAAATTTGTCTAAAGAAGCCTATAATTGTTACAGCTTCTCGTAGGATAGTCATAGACTGTACTATTAATACTAACACATTTAAACATATAATCTGGTAACATATTATTTTTTAACTAGTACGTACTAGAGTATTATAGACCAGACGTTGAGTTGAGAATATTGAGATAGCGTTGCATTGTATTTATCCTAGTACCTATATCTGTTACAATACAATATCGACCTCATACTTTTGTTCCGAATTGTTTACATTATTTAAAAAAAATAATAATAATGACCTTTTAACTTAAATACAAGTATTTATTTTATGGTCACTTTCAAAAGTTTAAATGAATTTAAAATTTTACTTTTTCGGGTATCCCAAGAACGCATCAAATCGGTGGAAGTACCCTGTGAAGTCACTTGTCAAAAATAATACTCTTTCTTTCAACTAGTGCTGCATTTTGTATGGGAATTGAAACGTTTTTATTCTTAAAATTACTCGCTGTTAACATCGATGCACACTATGCAAAAATGTCACTAATCTTGTCGTTTTGAATTAAAGTGCACAAATGCATCCATGATTTAAAATAATTTCATTGGTTCAATTATTAATGTGAACCAGAGTTGCCAGTGCATTTATTCTAAAATACTCCCAAGAGATGAAAAGATTTTCAAATTCCCCATAAAATCCCCATAAGTTCCTTTAGCACCGAAATGAAAACAAATTCTTATGAAATTGGGTTTAATTTTATTAATCTTGTAATTTTTGGATTTTCTCTGTCGTTCAGGCTTTAAAAATATACAATTTTAAAATTTACTGTCAACGAAAACGAAATATAGTGCGTTTTCACAATTTTTTTTTCAGTATTATTGCATAGTCAAAAAATAATCCCTGCATTATCCTCACTAAAAATTCTTCCGAAATTTAAGAATTTTTCAAAAACGCTTGCAGTTGAAACGCTTTAGAGTTCATTTTTGATTTCCCTCAAAAAGGGTCTGGTGTTAAATGACTATTTATAAATTCTACGTAAAATAAAACTTAAATATTTAGAATCAACGATTGTAGATACATTTGAATATATTTTTAAGCCATAATATTTTCGCTGCAGTTACTTATTAAATTACTTTATTATAGTTAGGTACATTTCCGTTTTATAATTATTAATTCAGCAAGATAAAATAAGTTAAATGCGTCAATTCAATAAATATGACCTTTTATGATTTTGGTTTGTTTAGCCAAAAATGTCCGATTAATTAATACAAACATAGCTAAATTTTAATTTTGAAAAAAAAGTTAAATACTAAACGTTTAGAAAAAAACATTAGTAGGTTGTTATATGAATATAACATGTTTATAAAATTTAGAAGGGTTTTTCGAACTATAAGGTCATTTACTCCTAAGAAGGTTTTTAAATTGATATTATGAAATAAAATTACAACAACGCCTCCCTGAAAGATGTCTTCAAACAATGTCTACTCTGATCGTGAAAACAATTCCCAAGTAGCACAGAATTTGAGAACAATGGGTTATGTGATATTTTTATTTCATGTATAGACACTTAATCTTCTCCATTATGTTTTTATTAAGATGTAAAAGTACGTTATTGTCTTAAAAACTGTTACAAATGAAATTTCACATCGATCAGATGAAGATAGGAAGTAACCTAGAGTCAAACGATATAATATTATTTGTGTAATTTAAAATGTAAAAAATGTTTACGAAACAACTTCAAAATGTTTTACTCTCTTCAGGGTTCAATACACGCGTCTACACCAAAACAGCAAACAAACAAATCAGAAGATATTCATAAAAAACATAAAATCTTTTCCTTCTACACGTTTTACAGATGGTATGTGTAAAATAACATTTTTGTTTGTACGTATTGTGACTGATTTTTTTTAGGAAATGAAGCTGAATATTTATGCCCTGTTAGTGAAGAATAATTACTTTAGGTTTAAAAGTTTGCAACATTACTTAGTTAGCTTAATCAGAAATATTTGTGGTGGATGTTTGCCGGTGAGATAGCGCGGTTCATATTTCAAACAATGCCTTGGGAGCCTTTGTTGTATGAGATATGCTGAAGCAAACTACGCGTTTCCCTGCATTCCTGCAAGGAAGTACCCACCCAATTAAATATAACATATTAGTAAATCACGGTTATCTTGAGAGGTAAAAATGTACCATTAAAAAAGTAATTAGTCATTGGGGTTATTACTTCAAATTTGTAAAGTAAGTTAGTAAAATAAGTATTAAATTAGGATTTCATATTGATAATGAGGAAAGATAAAAACAAACCAATTGAGAATCCAGAGAAGACAAATCAGAAAGAAACGCCGCATTTTACGACCACGTTATCTAATTTGGCAGCCACCTCTGGTCTAGAACCCAAAGTACTTGTGAAACATTATACTATGTGCAAAAATTGGCGGTCTATTGATAGATTCACTAATTTAACAAACGGATTGCAAACTTTGCATATTATAGTCACACTGCTTTTGCTCCAACCATCTGGGGACAGCGAAACTAGTAATGGTAGTATTATATTGTTACAAAATAATGACATGAAATTGACTCGAGAATTCAATACGTATCCAAGAAGGCTTAGTTAGGCATTTCAAGCAGGTTTCTGTACCAACTAATCCCGCACACCCCATAACTCAAGTAAAACATGATATCTCCTCTTGATTTACATATTGTATTATGCTACGTGTTTGCAACTTACGTATATAGGCCCCATACTTGAACCTGAACACATGTAGAGTTCGTACATAAACATAGTTACGTCCAGTATTCAGACTGTAGAGGCCGGTGTTCGTGGACAAGTACGAGTACATAATGTATGTGGAGATAACACTCGAGGCTCTTGTGTCGTGTTCACATTTTTGTGTTCACTTCACTAAAAGCACACCGAGAGGTGTTCAATGTTCACTTATCCGCGCAGAGTAGATTTATTACGACTGATATTAAAAAGTTTCCAAAGATTACAAGGTTCGTAGAGAAAATAGTCTCGAATCGGTTGGGAAACACGCCATACACGACATTTAGATTAAAATGTGCTGTAGTGAAAACAAAAGCTCTACTCAAAATTTAGTGTGTAACCAAAAGCTCATGATCATTACGGCCTTTGAAGTAAATTACCTATTTTATAACTATTTTTGTCGTCAAGTTGATAAGGCCTTTATAGTCATACAGCCTTACCAATAAAAAAACACTTCCAACCGTTAAACCGTCATCGTATAAAGACACCACAATTTCTATCTCGAATTATAACTAATAAAAACATTATTTAACTGTGCCGCAAAAGAACTGGCAACATTGCTTTTTTAATAAAATTTTCCCCATGCTTGTTAGTATGGCTGATAAAGTTTAAAACTTTTTATCAACACACTACGTTTTGTGTTTTTTTGTTACCTATGTTAGAAATGATGACAAAATAATTATTTACGTTTAACTGGATTTACGATTCGGTATTTCTATTATTGCTACAGATTTTTTGAAACTAATAAATTGAAGGTACTTAGTTTCATAACTTACAATACAAATCAAGAGAGAACAAATGAATTGACAATCGTTGCGATAACCCAAAAATTCCTATGCAAAATATTATCGTGATAGTAAAATTAGAATGATGTATTTTCTGGTTAACATCAATTATTTAATGGTTGAAGGTCCACAAAGAAAACAAACTTAATTTTATTTTATTATTATTCAAACAACCGTTTACTGTCATTTCAAACCTAGGTATATAAATCAGCCATTAGGATTAGACGTGAGCAAAATAACCAATCTCATAGATGTAATAAAATATATATAATACAAAACATCCACCTTCCAAAGATCACATAACGCGAGATCAGGCGTGTATAAAAAACCTTTAAGTAGGTACCTACTTGCCTATATATCTCGTCTTGATTTATAATTGAGCAGGAACCGGTTCCTGTCCGTAACACCTCTTTTCGTCTAACCGCTCCAAAGGTTAACATAATTGCCACGATTAAACTAATTTAACCTTAAATTCAAATTGTTCCACTAAAACTCGATGGGAAGACTCTAAACTGCATTTCTGATGATATGGACTCGCGATGCATTAAGTTATGCACCAGAATTACAATGTTACCGATATGGGCAAGCACTTAATAAACCAAATTAAGTTTATAATTATGGCATTGTTCACTATTTAACGAAGATTACATACGTGATAACGAGCAAGGAGGTTGTTAATAAGGATGTCTCTAATACTTTCCGGTAAGGGCGAGGAAGTAGTTACCAACGTAACATTAAATTTTCCCTGTTGGTTTTTACCTTAAAAAAAATATATACCTACGCATTTGCATCGATAGGGTGGATAAACGCTGTCGAAAAAAGTACGAAAACACGGAGTTAAAAAAGAAGAAAAAGTATCGCTTAATTTCCTGGTCATTTTTCTATTTCGTATATATGTTAAGTTATATTCAAGTTTAATGTTGAGTTCATTTTCGTAAGCAAATCTACCGAAGTTTTTTCTTCACTTTTACGAAATAAAATTCTAAACTACGAAACTTAAATTTGGACGTCATATAAGTTGCAAAATATTATTGGAAAGATTTTTATAAAAAGGTGTGTAGAGAAATTTCTGACGAAGGGGTCATTTGCTGGTACGTAGGCATATGTTTAGGACGTCATTTGCAAAATAAATAATCCATAATCGCTGTTTTAACTTTCGCGGATATCTCATGAATTTTAAACGTCAATTATGTTTATTTTTACATACCACTTAATGCGTAAATTTATAATAACCGCTTACCACTATGCAAATAAACTAGAAATCCTGAAAACCATCAACCTACTTAATCATGATATCCGATACGTTTTCTAACTTTGGGCGCCATGCGGAGAAACAAACTCACATGCAACGCGTAGTATGCGGTTTCGTTATGCTCATGAAATGATTTATATTCTTCATAATGGTATTTACGGGATGTAATCTTCTTAACAACTGAAATGAAATAAACTCCAAATTGGCCATATTATTGGACATAACGTCATAATTAATTATGTTCTTCATTGTGTGTTAACTAGTTATTTGTTAGGAACATGCAATGATAAGGACGGGTTGTTTCGGAGAATCTGAACAATTCATCAAATTTCAACGTCCATTTTCAAGTTCTGTGAAAGATTTTTTCAAGTTCTGTTTTTATTTCAGTTTTGTCAAGCAACTAGCCTACAATGATATAAAAACAGAACTTGAAAAAATCTTTCACAGAACTTGAAAATGGACGTTGAAATTTGATGAATTGTTCAAATTCTCCGAAACAACCCGTCCTTAGTAATTGATTAGTTATTTTTGTCGTAAGTTATTCATAATTTGTCAAAGTCATAAGTAATCTGTTAAAATGTCTTAGCCATAATATTATACCTATGTAAAGTTTCACACCCAAAATCGACGATATTTTTTTAATTTACGTCTAGGATGGGTGGTTGGTAGGTAGTTTTGGTCATTAATCAATAGTCATTAGTCAGTAGTAATAAGTTACAAGACATTAGTTGTTAGTCCCTGGATTCAAATAATTATTTCTACGCGGCAGGTAAATTATAGTTACTTAAAGTCATTCGATTGATTGTGGGTGAGCACATTTGGTATAATTTATCTCAAAAAATGGTAATCTTATTGCAAATACTTTTATGATCGATTTATTTCTTTATAAACAGGTGGTTAAGAATGTTAGTGAATACAACTATGCCTAGGTGTCCATTTAGTAGGAAAAACTTTCAGAATAAAGCTTGAAGTATAGGTATAGCCTCCCAAATATAAACGGCGAAAAGAAAAAAAAAAACTGAAATAAACGTAAAACGCTTATCTTTCTGAATTCGAATTAGTCAAATATAAAGTAAAAATAAATTCTGAAAGCTTGTCCTACTAAATGGACACCTAGGCATAGTTTAATCTAAAGTAAAAATAAATTCAATAGAATTTACCAAATACCTACCCAAAATAGCTTTACTGGATGTTTTAACGGAAAATTGGTTTACACGCAAATTAATATTTTAATGTATACTTTCAGTATCGCCATGGTGAAATATCACCATTTTGAATGAAAACTTTCCTTGAAATGGCTTTAGCCATGTTGGGTGACCAGATATGAATAGCCAGATACTTCCCCGCCTTCCTCTTCCTCATCTCCTCCACCTGCCTTCAGCCTCACAACATACCCCAATTGGAGATCTAGACAGTCGGTAGGTACCTACTCACATAAAAAAATTACAAAGTTTTAAGTCAGGTAAGTGCCTACTAATATAGATTTTGAAATCAATACCATGGAGGTTTTGAAAGGTTTGCGTGCAGCCAACACGCCCTTAGTGAGATAAATGTGTGGCCACATCGTACAGCCGCTTGCTTTAGGTAGGCACCTACATACCCAGTGCATTTATTTACATATAAATAAGTGAGCCCCATCAAGGCGGCTTGCTCACCGTCCGGAGACTTTTAAAATAAAAATGCGAATAAATTGTTAGTCATCAAAATTTGCTTCAGTTGATCCTAATTAAAATCAGCACAATATCTAAGTAGAGATGTAGGTGCATAACCTTTAAATAATTGATAAACATATTTGTCGCTTCATCTTACAGTAGGTACCGCGTTTAAAAGTTCGTTTATATATTTGTGGCAAGTTATGTATTATGGTTCCACCTGAATAGACACTTTGTTGTATAAGCTAGCAATTCAAAGCTTCTTTGTTTGAAGGTATTAGTACTTTTGAAGACAAGTTTTTCAATTACTTACTTTTGATGAAGATGAAAACTTTTTCATGACACGTGAAATGAATCTTTACGATGAAAAAAATAGATCGGTTAAATTTTATTGAGGAGGTTTTCTAAACTCATTTCCTCTTGCAGTGAATCTTGAATTTAATATTATTAAAATATCGTATATAATTATGCATCACTACTATCTAATTTAACATATTCGCCGACAAACGCCATCTCTCGAAGGTATCAAAATCTTTATAATTGAGGATCTATAAATTGTTAAGGCTACCGTTTTTCATTTTCACTCCGTGTACCTCGGAAGGTAGGTACTCTGATCAAATCACGGGCTTGAAGTGTGAAATTAAATAATGAACAATATTTATCGCTTGTTTTTACATCCTTGTATGCATCAAATTTATACTAGCCGCCATTATACCTAGCTCGTTCTTTAGTTTATTTTTAATCTGCATGTTGGTATTAATTTATGGGCGTGTTTCAGAAAGCGTGGTCCGCCGTGACCAAGCCTGCCAACGTCCCCGACAAATTTATCACCGTACGCTTTAAAAAACTTTTTTTAAATGTGTACACCTAGGTATAGTATATACCTACCCACGAACAATTCCTAAAATCCGAAAGACTTATTTGACGTTTGTCCGTGAACCGAACGAATAAATTTCCTGATAGCGATAAATTTCTGACTCTCGGCAGAATGCGACAAAGAAACGGATTAAATATCAAACACGTACATTTTTTATGGAACTTTATAGCAAGAAAAAAACATCGGCATTGCGTAATAGTAGTTTCCTAGTTCATACATATATTATCTTAGCTCTCCGTTGATAAACCTTGTGGATAGTAATTTATGTTTTCTGTTCATATAACCTGTTCAATTTTCAAATTACCCAAAATAAAATTTGAATACTAGCTACACTTATCAAAATTCGACGAGTAGTTAGATCAATTTAAAAATTCATTAGGTGGAAATATGTTTGTACCTAACAATCTAGTAACTATGTAACAAATACGCCCATCTACGTAAATAATTCATAGTCATTTTGATCATACATTATGTCTTTGACTAATGAAATAAAAATTCTCAATTCTTTTCGTTAAAGACGCCATAGCAGGTTAAACCTGAATTCATTTAAAAATAATATTGCCTGTTTTAGCCCTCTGAGCAAAATGTGTCACTTATATAATAAGATAGGTTGCGCTGAAGTAGACATTTTCATCGATAATTTCTACGCTTTCAGAAAAAACATCTTTTGCTAAAAAATATGTGAGAAAATGCAGTCCATTTTTAATTTATTACATCAAAGATGACCTATCTTTCTTTTTATTTTTTATAGTAAGTTTATGGGCGGCAATTGATTGGACTTCACCCAGTTTAAGTGATACTAACAACAGTTACATTTAATAGGTAGATATTAGGTCATTCACAGAGAGAGGGTGAGTATATATTGTGAATAGATTATTACAATATAGCGCCCCTGAGGTGATATCTCACAAAAGCGGCGCTATACAAATTGTCCAATAAATAAATAAATATAATGTTTACATTTTATTGCGTACATATGTGATATTCAACGGAAATAGATAAAATAATGTAATCTTATTAAACTTTATTTCATTAAAATACAAATAACTTTGTTTACATCACCTTGCAAACACTATCTACATGTGTCATGAACGAAGTTAGCTTCATCAGTAGTAAGAAATATAGATTACAATTGGAAAGAAGAAGTGGAAGGAAGGGGGAGGGGTAGGAGTGGGTGGAGTTTATCAGAATTAGGAATTACACTAATAATATTAATTATTTATTTTCGATGCTTTATATCCTGTGTGAAGTATTTTAAGGCCTGAAAAACAAATAACATATAACCATAAAACAAATAGCATAAAATAACGGTTATTCTAATAAATTGATGGTTGATATACTAATTAAAAAAATTAAAAATAATCTCTTCAAATGGTATATTTACCCTATTTCTAAAGATAGAATTAACAATGGCGTAGAATTCTATTTGTGGATAACCATACTTCCAAAATTATAAATAAAAACATTCCTGGTACTATTCAACCGGCGTTTTACACTAATAACAAAATGAAGAAACATATACTTAATAATAACGATAGAGAAAATCAAATAAAAAATCGGGAGTTTATAAACTCAATTGGGATGATTGTAATTTATTTTACAAAGGTAGAACCAATAGAAACATTGAAGTCAGAACTAAAGAACATCTCGGAACTCTAAATGGAAATAGTGAATCTGAGTTTGATCATCTTTTGAATAATGATCAAACTTTTGATAAAAATTCAGGTCTTAATATACTTCACACAGGATATAAAGCATTGCAAAAAAATAATTTTGAAATTTTAGAAATAAGAAAACATGTCAATATAAAATCAGATATAATTAATAAGCAAAAAAAAATATAAACCCTCTTTTAAATATTTTCCCACTCAACTGGTCTTTCCCGTCTAACGATATTGTAATTCCCAATTCTGATAAACTCCACCCACTCTTACCCCCCCCCCTCCTTCCACTACTTCTTTCCAATTGTAATCTATATTTAATTTTTGACTTCAATGTATACTTACTCCTGATGAGGTGAACTTCGTTCATGAAACATGCAGAGGTTGTATGTAATTAAGTGATGTAAACAAATTATTTATGTTTTAATAAAATAAATAATGCCATCACAAAATGATAAGCTTCCAGAAGAAATCTTTTTATTAGACGCTTGTTAATGGTCATGTAATTTTGCGTAACTATGCGTATTGTTAGCTGCATATTTAAATATTCGCGCCAGTCATTTGCTTCGTTCTTATACCGCCAGAGGTCGAATTTTGACTGCAGACCCCCAATTCGGGATTTACCCGAAACATACGATTTGAAGTCGACCAATCAGAGGGCCTAGATTGTCCAGATGCTAGGGTAATAATACTATCTTAATAATACTATCGTAATACCGCTCCAACCCGGCCAACTACCGCCCCATAGCGATCACATCAGTTCTGTCTAAAGTGATGGAACGTGTGATCAACGACAAACTGCTCACATACCTCGAGAAGAACAAAATTATCAACGACCGTCAATACGGATTCCGGCGGAACCGCTCGTGCGGTGATCTTCTCGCGTATGTGTCGCATGTTTGGGGGCGGTGCCTGGAACGTCACGGTGAGACCCAAACGGTCGCACTAGACATATCCAAGGCCTTTGACCGGGTCTGGAACCGAGGACTTGTCAACAAATTGCCTTCTTACGGACTTCCCGCATCCCTGTGTACGTGGATTGCTGACTTTTTAAGGGATAGGTCGATTCAGGCAGTTGCTGACGGTTTCACCTCATCCTCACACTCTATAAATGCTGGCGTCCCACAGGGATCGGTTCTGTCTCCGACTTTGTTTTTGTTGCACATCAATGACCTTTTGACATGTGCACCGATTCATTGTTACGCGGATGACAGTACAGTTCATGATAGCTTTTTGTTTGACAAGCCCCCAAAGGGTACACAATCTCCAACGGCTCGGAGGGCTTTGAAGCAGAGAATGGAAGGTTATCTCGAGAGTATTTCCTCCTGGGGTAAAAATAATCTCGTCGAATTTAATGTTTCAAAGACCCAATCCGGTCTGATTACGTCTAAAAGGGATCTAAATGATAATCTAGTCTCCTTCAACGGAAGCAATCTTCCGAACAGGCCTTCCATTGATATGCTTGGTGTAACTATAAGTGACCAGCTCAGGTACGGGGGCTCCATCGAAGCCAGAGTAAAGCTGGCCTCTCAGAAGCTGGGCGTACTGTACAGGGCCCGCAGATACTTTAATAGCACACAACTGCTGACCCTGTACAAATCGCAAGTGCGCCTACTGTCGAATTTGGCAGCCATCTCTGGTCCGGAGCCCCTAAATACCTGAAAAAAACCCTATACTCTGTGCAAAAACGGGCGGTCCGTTTGATAGATTCCCCAATCTTAACAAACAGACTGCAATCTTTAGAGCACAGGCGTCAGGTAGATATGCTGTCCTTGTTCTATCGGTATTACAATGGAAGATGCTCTGAGGAACTAGCGTCATTGATCCCTTCGGCACCGGTGCGTAGTCGGGATACACGCCAAACGCGCGCCCAACATTTGTACACGGTTGACATTTGTCACATGAGAACGGGTCGTTTCTACGATTCGTTTTTTTAGTTCAACAGCTCGGCTGTGGAACGAACTGCCGGCCTCTGTGTTTCCTCCCTCCTACAACATGGGACTCTTCAAGACCCATGTTCACTCCTTCCTCTCCACAAAAAGACCCTCCACACAGCATCCCCAAAGATGACATAGGCCCTGAGGGAAATTATTTTCTTCAGGGCCTCCTGTGTGGAGTTAATATAAAAAATTAAAAAATCAGATTCCAAAACGTCCACGGCCATAAAACTTTACACGTTTGCGAAAGATTTGCCAAAGTGTGTGAAGTTTTTATTCATTATTTTTATTTAAACGAAAAAAGTGAAGTGACAATATCCTTTATAATACGTCTGTGTAATTAAATATATTTTTTTTAATTCATGTAAAGTGGTATTTCTACAGTTAACAAGACAAAACAATAGGTTATCAACAAAAACATCGTAAAAAAAATTTACTATTCTTAAAAATAGTTTTTTTATTTGTCAATACATTTTTCCGTATGTATTATATTAAAACCTGAAACAGTCTTACATCTACTTTCAAACTCAGTAATTCATTTTCATATACATTAAAAGACAGCGAATTAATAAGATTAAAAAATTCTAATAACGGAACATGAATTTTTTCATACAATACGAGAGTAAATCTGCGGCGTGACTTGAAACAGCCAATGCAGTGATACCAACCAAGCAAGGCGTTTTTAACAGGCAGTATTTTGTTAAATTTTAAATAACGATTTATTAATTCTACGTGTAATTAAATGTAATAAAATTTATATATTCAGAATCAGCGTCTGTTGACCAATATCACTTAATATTTTTTATGCCATAAATTTTTCACTGGTGCTCTCCATTGTTGAGCTAATTATATTATATAAACTTATTTCTCTATTTGTGTATCTTGTTTCTCTTTGTGTTTATTGTGTCTTTCCTCCTTTTGTTTTATTTGTCATTTGAGTGAGTTTTTACATAATTTTACAATTTTTTAATTTTATGCATACATTATGTATCCTTTTACTGTGTAGGATTTTGTAATTTTATGTTTCTGTTTGTATTATAACTGAGTTTTTATAACGCGATCTTTTTCAAAAGAGTGAAATCATTTGTAAGAAGCCAATGTGAATTAAATAAATCAATCTAAATATATCTATTTACTTCATAGGATTAAACCTTTAAATGATGATGAGCGATGCAATCAGAAAACTAAACATGAGGATACTATGAAATGTGTGCAAACATTTTAGTGCGGGAGTAGGTTAGTCATTGTTCTACTGACAATATTAGTAAAAAGGGAATGGATATTTGAATAAAATGTTTATGGTATCATTGTACTCACGATATCTGCAGTATGGTTTAATAACATGGCCTCCGTGAATAGTTGAATTCGGGAGGAGCCACTGCTCTCTCACTCTCAAGCCTCCCCTTAGAGCCCCGGTACAATCAGCTGTTCCAAAGATCTCCGCCACCACGTATCACAAAAAACCAGTACTTTTCACTCCGTAGTTATTTTTACAAGCAGTAGTGATACAATTGATAAAAACACACAGGGAAGAGTCCTATACTAACCGCGCGCTTCGATAAGAATATCTTAACTGAAATTCTCGGAGGTATACGAATGTTCTGAACACAATGGCCACTTCCTAATGCAGGCTAAAAAGGATCAGAAAAGAATTCCCGCCAAGGTTAGTTTAAAAAACAAAATATTGTTTTTTTCGCGGCCATTGTGGGATGTTTTGGGATAATCGCCTCCAGCCCAGAGCGTTGGAGGCCATGTTATTGGGACCACGGCGCGCCCCATAGAAAAAACCCTCTAACCCTTACTTAAGCGTCATAAATTACCGTTATTATACGGGCGACGTAAACAGCTTGTAACACTGCACCACCATGTAGCCTTTTTAAGTAGTTTTATTATTTTATATTTTTCAGAAATAAACAAGCAATCAGCTCAGTTGAAAATGGCCAAGATTAAAAATGGCGACCAAAAAATTACTCATGAAAAATAAACCATATCAAATGTTTAGTAAAATAGTTTCTTTAAACTTTGGATGGGTACTGAATATACTTTTATTTCATGTAGATAGATACTTACTTATTTTTGCTTTCCGGTAAAGCTTACTTGCTAGTATAATATAGGTACATCTAGAAAGAATAATTATCAATCTATCGCCCGACCCCATCGATCATTTTATCAAAGAAGTATGATAAATGTGGCATTGATTGCACGTAGCACGAACTTTGAATAAAAATTAAAGTAAATCTTTCACGTGCAATTGAAACTGAGACCATGAATTATGAAGTTAAAGCGTAATGATAATGTCGTAGGCACTACTTTATATTGTGTCTAAATTTGGATTGGGTAAAAATTGCTCTACAAAAAAATAGTTTGGCTATACTATCAATCAAATGGTAAATGCGTATTAGTTTTAATAATAAAAGATTTATAGGGTCTATAACTTCGATGCATGCGTTGTTCATATATAATACTTTTTCATTGTTTTAAATAGGTAATCAATCCAATTAAAATGCTTTTATCATCAGATAAATCACAAACTTAACAAAGTACCTAACAAGAGGAAGCATAATTCAAAAAACTTACTTTCAGAATTAGTGAAACGTGTAAACAATTATTTTTTAAATGATTAAAAATATTGACGTAGGTATAATAATTAGGCCCCAATGGCCGAGTGGCTTTAGAGGCTTTATCCCGGTAAGACAGAGATCCTGGGTTCGATTCTCAGTTGAGACCAATACCTTTTTATTTTTCTGCTTCGTGTTCTGTTTCATGTTTCGTTGAGATTTATTAGCACCTATTATCTTATTCTTCAATGATACATTTTTAAAACTGTATTATTTTTACCTTTCTTGGAGAGGGACTTTAAAAAACGGCATGGCTGCAAGAAAAGGCTTGAAGGTCAAAATATAATGTTCTTAGAAAGATTACAACAAAAATGCACGAAAATTCTTAGGCCTTTTTTTACTAAAAAGAATGGGTTGACATAGACGATTTAAAACAAAAACATTCCGGAAAGAAAAGAAAACAATAAAATGACCTTCATTCCACTTTTTTAAAGGTTTTACGGTTCTTTTTAGGATTTGGGACGCTTTAAAAACGCAATTACTCAGTTGTTGTTCAATAGATAACCATAAAACTGTTTTGACACAATATAGAATTAGTTTTCCGCAAACACAAGAGCGTGATTCAGGGGTGCAATAGTTTTTTCAGACGGTTTAATTTTTTGTACCTACTTTATTTTGGTCATAAAACTCAGTTTTGTGCCATACGCGTGCAGATGTGGAAGTGTTAAAGTCATATTATGTTTGAAAGTTTTATTGAGTCGAACTTACTTCTATTTTAAAATTTCTTTAGTACGTAAATTTTATCCGTGATATAAAATTAACACGTGAAAAAAGTGTATCAAATGAAAGTGAAAATAGTTAATACCTAACTAGTTGATATCTTTTTGTTACGGGTGGCTAAACGCTTAACATAATCTTATGTAGGTACCAACTAAACTGTGCAGTGGGGAATGTCACCAATGTAATAGTGCTGTGGATATATATGCCAGAAAGTTCATCTCTTGACCGTTTCTACAAATGGTTAATTGCTCATTTGCTTGCCTACACAGATAAGCTTTTAAATCTGTAATAAAGTAGACATTTTAACCTGTTTATTGAGTTTCTAAAGCTTCTAGAAGGTGAAATATAAACCCTTTATGATCAACCAGGTTGTTATGTTTCTTAAAAATGATAATGAATCAATATAATCAATAAATTAAATAGATATATTAATTTTAAACGTCTACGAATCACGCAGTTTTATTCGATATCTCGCTGCTAAAATGTTAAATTTTAACATCTAATTGAAAATATTTCTTTAATGTTATAAATAACATGATGAGGAACTCACTTACGGCGACACTTTTCAAAACAGCTTTTTAATTCCGCGTATTTTTTTATTTGCATAAATTCAATTTACTAGGCGGCGTTAAATTAGCCAGCTTTATCTCCTCGCTGGACTTAGACATACGGACGGCGGGCTCGTACGTATATCTTGATTATCGGAGTTATATTATTCTAGTTGGCTTGATAAATAAAGCTCAGTCTACAGTCTACGGTGCAAAGCTGAGCTAAAGCTCCGAGGGAGGGAGCTTTGGATAAAGCTCTGTAATGGCTTGACAATTGGACCGGGCATTACTCATAATTATCTATTGGGTAGGTACTCGATTTACCCGGTAGGTTAGCATCACTACTGCTGGCCAATGCGGCAGCCGCATGAGGAATGCTGTGACCATCTCTCTGCATACATTTGCATTTTATCGATTAAACTGAATAGGTTCATGTATATATTAGATATTATATCTACATACAATCTCTCGGGAAGTGATGTAATAATCAAGTGATCCCATTTGTCTCTCTTATCTGTAGTTTCACGAATACGAAGGAGCGCCGCATGTTAATAACTTTTAGGTAGGTATATAGGTTTATGAATACGCACCTAAAACCTAACTTAAAGGGTAAATTGGTAAAAAAAAATTCTAATTACAAATAGTAAGTCTTACTTTACTTTATTTTAAATATAATCAAAAACAAGTGACTATTTTACGTGTTGTTTGTGAGTAAGATATGTAGGGACTTATTAAAATATTAATATAAAATATTTTTATGCACTGTCTATGAGCATCTGCCAAAGCGCCATGTTGCACACACGAACAAAATGAAACACGTGCATAGCAAGTCGACCACATCTTATTTCAATTTTCACTTATAACAAATTAACGAATTATAGATTCCATTGATCGCAATTATCTAGATTGACTGATGAGAGAAATATTTTCCAAAAATGTGTTGTTATGTAAGTTTTTAGATTTTCACGGCAAAAAAACAAAGATCTACCGGATCCGAAGATCCGGTAGATCTTCGGATCTACCGGATCTGCCCTGATGATGGACACTGCAACGATGTCCGAAACGTCGGCTAAAGAAGGAGTTAGCGCAACACGGCATAACACCCCAAAAACAAACAACAAAAATGTGTTGTTATGGTTAGGTATGCATTATAATTTAATGTAAATATTTTTTTTCTCACTCAACCCACTCTGTCACAAATTATGTTTTAAACATTTCATTAACCAAACGTCACCAAAAAATTACAATAGTTTGTTTTGGAATACAATAGTATACCCTCAAAAAAAATTCACTGAAAACTGCATAACAAAGAAAACCCCAAAAAATTACTTCATCGACTTTTTTGAACTATCAAAAAGCTAATAATTCCAAAATATTGATGCTTTATGGTCACGCTACGTCCCTTGCGCGTGGGCAAGAGAGATAGTGCCCAAAGCGCAAGTTGAGTACGTAAATAGGTATAGCAATACCCGACCAACACGCGACCAGAGCCAAACGGGCTGACTAATGGTCACCCCAACATTTCAGCTTGCATATTTTAATTAAAATAAATCCCGCGAACACTTTGCAAAAGCTTTGTGCCAATACTAAAGGTAAATTATCTAAATATAATTGGTTTCAAGTAGACAAGCAGATAGTAGATACTAAATAAAAATATAATGGCCGAAAATAGTAATAAGTCACTGTCAATACTTTGGTTATTGTTATTATGATTCATTCGTAGAGCTAGATTAATTTATTTTTATAATTTAAAACAAATCAAATTCAATAAAATTACGACTAAGCTCTTCGAATATTTTCGTTCAAAGCCATTTTCAAAATGTCATCAAATATTAAAAACAACTATTTCATTAATTCTATCGTGGACTTGTGTAAATTTTTGTTTTGTCTTTCAATGACAGAGTTGGAATTATCGCAGACGTATTCCGAATACAAATAAATCTCATTAATGTATTTGAGCTGTTATTAGGAGACTAACAGTGTTTTTTTATAGAATAATTTTGTCATATATTCGTAACGGCCTTGTTAGATATAAAATTTACAACTACTTCAATATCCGGTAAATAGTTTCACTGATAAAACTGCTTATTTAAAATTATGGAACAAACAGCTTGGATGACAGTTCTATTTTTTTACGAGATAAATTATTATTTCAAAGCTTCATTATTTCCAACGTTAATTATGATGATATATTTAACGATGTGAATTATGAAGCGATCTTAAAATAATTGCGCGTTAAAAAAATCCAAATAAAAAAATCATTGTTGTAGAGTTTTTGCTAGTGTTTACGACCTAAATTTAGGAGCATTGATAAATGAAGATAGCAGCCAAGAAAAATATGCATTAAGAAAATGAAGATGATTCTGGTAGTTCTCAGTCTAGGTATGATACAGTTAAATATGACCGAAGGGGATAGGGTCGGATTAGCTCAGCGTTAGTGTTAGAGCAGATCCCCGGCAAGACTGAGGTCCTGGCTTCAATATGGCCTAGATGCGACCGAATCTTTTTCTGATTTTTCCGATCCAAATTTTAAGTTATTCCAAAAATAAAAATTACAAGTTCTGTGCAAATTTCAAGACGCAAAAGCTCACAACCGTAGAGTTTTTCTCCGTTAATGCTACATAATTCGATATTTTGTTGGACAATTTTTCGGTTTTTATTTTTAGATTTAGTTGTTTGATTAACATTTTGGTTTGCATTATTTAATTTTGTTTGCGTTTTGAATTCGTTTTGCTGCGAGGGTGAACAGTAACAGTAGAACCGAAGAACCATCCACGTAAAACCTGAGGCATAGATCGTTAGCCTTCATAAGTAACTTAATACCATTCACAAAATGAACGCACAATTACGCGTAATGGCCGCCGTGAGCAGTGATAGATCTCTGGGGATGCTGGACGATATTTAAAATTCATCTCGTTTATCCAATTTTCGCGGTATTTTTTTAACAAAATCCTTTTTTTAATGGGTTCGGAATGCCGAGTTCTGGCACCTTTATTTAGTATGCAAAGCTGGAATTAGGGATATTATTAGATTGCTATGAGAGATTGGGGTTTATTTTTACATGTTTCCTGAAACGCGTTCTATTCAGGATTTGAGTGTAAGTAACTTTTTGAAATTTTAAAGTTTGGCGTTCAATGTAACTTTGTTTCTAGAGTAAACAAGAAATATATTATATGAGGTGGAAAATACTCTCAGTGTGGCCCCAGTAAATCCTGGTTTCAGAGTCACATCTTTTCTTTAACTGGCTTTAAAGCTGTTTGGTGACTAGATATGAAAAATCAACTACTTTTCAACCATCTTCTTCCGTTTTATCATTTCCATCTTAATCGTTCTAGCTTAACCAAATATTCCAATTACGGATGTCATAGTCTCACTATTTTGGGATTTGCCAATTTATTTACCAATTTTACTACAGTACTAAAACCATTGTTCTTGATTTATCACCATACGGGCACGAGCCTAGATGGATAGGTACCACTTGCATAGTGGATTATAAAAAAAATAGGTAGGTATTTTAAAATTTTGTCATACAAAAATGCATAATTAATTGAAAAATATAAATCATTTAAATTACCTTCCATCTAGCACCCAAATTTAAAATTTATGTTCTGCAGATATTTTTTTGCGATTTAGTCAGAATCAGCCCTAACTAAGCGTAAGTTGCGTCAGTCATCTAAGCAAGTCAGTCATCAAAGTAGGTCGGTCAACTAAGCAAATTGGTCAACTAAGCAAGTCAGTCATCAAAGCAAGTCAGTCAACTAAACCATCACATCTCGGTGCAAGTGCAAAAACCACAGAATTTTCGCCTGTTTGTGGGAACATTACATAATGCATAAATTTTTCTACACATAAATTTATAAATTTCAGACGAAAAATTCTTCTGAAACGTGAACGCCCATGGGCAGTTGCTCACACAAATTACAAATGATACATTATAATATACGCTTCTCAATAAATTAACAAAGCTGTTTCAGATACTAAATAACAACTCGTTGCTTTGCACCTTACAAGAATCTGCTCTCCGTCTTTAAAAAAGACGCAATAATAAAATACAAGATGATGCTATCGAACACATACTTCGTATTCAGAATTTATTATTGCTTTAAGAATATGGTAATGAAAGTTTACATGTGCAAAATTTTCATATAAATCAGTCATCATTATAATACTAGCTATAGAGAAAAACTCAAATCTTTCAATATTCATAATTTTCTTCGTTTTTCAACTCTTCTGAAAAGAGTATATGATGTAGATAGGTTCCTAATACCTAATGTGTAGATACTGAAAATCCTAATTTCGGTCGTGACTCTGTATGTAACTCGGGTTAAAAGATCTCTAAATTTTTTGATTTGAATTTAATTTCCTTTTCAGAGTTGGAAGTGTTTGTTTTTAGTAGGAAATAGCGCCTGTATGACTATCTGTATGAATTTTAACGTGTCTGCGTTAGTATCAATATAATGAAAACTATATTTAAATTTTACCAATTGCCTACAAACAGTTTCAAAAATTGAAATTCTAAAAAATGTGAACACTGCAAGTGGAATAGTCTTTTTTTAATTTACACTCACATATTTATTACGACGGAAGCTTACCAAGAACATACTTATTAAGAGTATTAAAAATTGAATTTTCATAGTTTTTGACAAGTGAACGTTTTATCCGCTTCAAAAACATTGTTTTAATTTTTATTTATTCGACATTGATGCTTTCATTTGATATTATAAAATAATCATCTTTTAATTGCCTAGGAACGCACGAACTTCAATTAAAATATAATTAAAATATTCACCACCTGTGAACCAGAACAAATTGCAAAATAATTATGGCCATTACTCATCTTAAGAATAACATTTTTTTGTAACAACTTTTAAGCAGGTACCCAACTATCTACGTGTAGACTATACGTAGTTTGTATTACCTACGTGGCCCACCGTAGATAGTGATCAGCGATTTAGCTGCGAAATGGTTCACCCAATCTACGTTAATCGGGATCAGTTGACTGTGTTACGACGTTAATCCCTAGATATATTATGATAAGATTGTTTCATATCTGACACATTATCAACGCTTAACATTATATTCAATATATCTTGATTGAAATAATGACATGAAGCGGTATGGCGAGATGATCTTGCAATGATTTCTGTATCTAAAATACTAACACTACAACACAACAAACTTAGTATTAACTATTTACCAACATCAAATTTATATTTAGGTAGTACCAACATGTTTTTCTCTTCCGTGCGTATTTATATTTTTTGAATGCTATTAATTTTATGTCAATATTAAATACTATAGTATTATTAACGCATGCTTTTTTATACAAATACATGCATAAAGAGGGTCTTGCAAGCGTAGTTCCAGGTTCAAGTCCAAATGGAAACTTTTAACTAATTTTATACTAGCCAAGTTCCATTGCTCCAAGAATTGAGTATTTCTCGGGCGTCCCCGACTTCTTGTACCATTCAAAACACTATTGGAAATTTCTGCGAAAGCTGTAATTTGAATAATGTCTGCGTAGTATTTAAGTATAGAGGGAATACACGTGGGTATGGACACTGCCTTTTAATTTATTTAGAAAAAAATGGAATACCTATGTAAACAATTGGTACCTGAGCTGACGTTTTGACAATCTCACTGACAAGGTGTGAAAGGCATGTGTTGAGATGATAATTTAAAGGAGTGGTTTTTCAGATAGGTTAGGTTAGATCAATGTTGATCTATGTAAAAAAGACAAGCAGATGGCAATTGAAAATTTTTTAAAACTTGAAAAAAATTAAGAACCTTAATACCTTCACTTTATATAAATGGTAGCAGTTCATTGAATGTGTGTCTTGTGATTTTATGAGTTTTATAATTGTTTTAATGTTATCATACTGATTTAATATTATTAATTAGTATATTAAGTAGGTAGGGGTCAACTAAAATTACCAATGTAAATCTCCTTTCGTGATTGTATTACTAATCGGCGCCATACAAAGTTGATCATTGATAATTTTTTTATAGTTATACATTGAACTTTACTTTGTTAAAATATAATTTTTAGTGTTTATCTCGGATCGATAAACATTTAAACCAAAACTCTCTCAAACTGGCTTCATAATGAATTATTAAATCTTCTCTGGCACAGCGGTCGCATAAGGAAAAATCTTCACTAAACGTAACGGGATATTTTGAGGAAAACAACCTTGTTTTAGTCAAATTTTAGTTTAGTCTTCAAAAAGAACCAAAAATATTGTTGAAATAGTTGTTAAAAGGTTAAAACTCATGAGAAATCATTTGGGTTCATTTACATTTTTACATTTCCAGTACCTACTGGATAATAAAATAGGTGGTTAATATAATTTTTTTATTAAATCAAGTCCATGGGGCAGAGCATATGCGGTTAAAGCTTCAAATATTTTCGGTAAATATTCGGAATTGCTGGACACGGATAATACAAAATATTTTTAAATAAAACCTTCTGATTTACCATAATAATTACCGAATTATCCGAATAATTAACGTATTTTCAAAAAAATGAGCTCTGACGTGACGAAGATAGAAGTACGCTGACAATAATTCTAATTTTGAATTATTTTACCAAAATAGACTAAGTTCCATTAGACGAGCATTCGGGTAGGCACCTACCAGATTTGATCAGTGCACATTATAAATACGCATGAAACACAATCTTTAAGGTACCTACTTATTTAAAAATAAAGGAATTTCAAACCAAATCCAAAAAAATTTAAATTATATTTTATATTAATTGTTTGATTTCACATTTCCAATTGAAGCTTTAGATGGAAATTTTGCGTTCTGAGATAATTGCTTTTTTCAAATTCAATTCAAATTTTTTATTTTTTATATTTCTATGAATCTTTGTGTTCAGTGATAGAAAATGATTAGACTAGTGAGAACATTAAATAGCTATCCTAAATATTCACAAATAGAATTTTCGTTCATGGGTACTACCCCTTTTTTCCTTTGTTGTAAGTAAAAAAAGTGGGTGAGTGTTAGTAATAATATTTTTACTAGAATGGAAAAGAAAAGTATTGTACCTACAGCTTTAAAAAAATAAACATTAATATTAGAATTTTAATAAAAAAATCATTAGGATAAATTACCTTTTGTTTTTTTTATATTTTATTTTTTAAACATATATATTTTACATATTTGTAATAAGCATTTACTTTGTGGCTCGAAATAATTTACAATAAAAGATATAAATTTGTTTTAGACCACTTTAATTTTAATTGTAATCTACCGGTTTCGGAAGCACCCTTCCAAGAGTGTTAATATTCTCTTGGCGAAGGAAGGGTGCTTCCGAAACCGGTAGAGTACAATTAAAATTAAAGTGGTCTAAAACAAATTTATATCTTTTATTGTAAAATATATATTTTATTTAATAGTATTCCTAAAATATAGACGTATCGTAAATCTTGTGTTCGGGACTGTCTTTATGAGTTGCCGATGTACTAGGATGGATATCACCAACTGGACCAATATTTTCATCAACAGATAGTATATTTGCAATTCTGCACTCTCTGGTTTTAAGAATGGTGTGAGCGACAACACATCTATTCTTTTTCTCAGGTTTTACGTCAGTAATTGACATGTGGTTAGATTAAGTTGCTCTTTTGATAATATCAAGTCTTTTTTAATGCAAAAATCTGTACTGGAAAAAAATGATACCTACTGGTAAAATACTAACATTTTCAGAATGATATATTGTCGTATGGTAAAACGTGATTTTTTGCGGTGGGAGTATTTGAAAAAAATTACAATGAAAAACTTCAATTTTCTATCATATAACTTGCCATTAAGACAGTAAAAGGGCTGGGATTTTTTCTAGCAGCAGTCATGATTTGCAGATATTGCTTGGCGTTTTTTATAGTTTCCACGTCAATTTGCGCACCGCCCGAAACGGTTTCGCTTCATTAAGCTGCTGCCACACGCAAAGCTCACATCAAAAGTTAATGTACAGCGCATCATCTTTTCTACCGACACACGACGCTATCAAATATTTCTTCCTATGGTAGGAGAGGGGGTCAGTTGAATTCGAGAGCGGCCGAGGAACATAATTTCATCTGTAAAAGTGACAACTTTACTTACTGACAGCTTGAGCACGTTTTCGAAATGGATGATACTTGTCGCCTACTGCTGGATCTGTTGGACAGCTCATCCTCAGATGATGATGCCGCCAAATATATAATTATAAATGCTATTTATAAACTTTTTAGATTTTAAACAATCTGCGCGTAAATAGCGCATTTTCACATAACCTGACATAACCTCTCCGTCGAATCAGGAAATTCACAGTTCGCACGCCGATCGACGAAAGCGACATATAATAAATTATTGTAAAATAAGCACACGTCGATTTCCAAAAATGTCGAAGGCAAAGGCGGCAAGGACCAACACCAGGGCAGGGAACGAGAAGAGATGACGAGAGCTGACGAGAGCAAACCAGATTACCCAGGAAAACAATTGAAAACAATCAACAAACGAACAAACTAGAAACTTCTCTATGTAGGTATCAGGCCGTCCAACTTTATCAAAAAACCGAATGATATTACCATATAAACATACTGAGTTAAAAATATGATTAATTTTGAAAGGGCGAAAATTTGTTTACTTCAAATTCAAATATTGATTATATTTTTATTTTAAATATATGTTAAGTATGTTTGCCAAATAAAGTTTTTTTTTATGTTTCTAAATTTACTAGCATACATGACGATATGAGCTAACATAATAAATAAGAAATGCATTATTAGGCTGCTTATGTCATGGCTGTCAAAGGGAACATGGAACTTAGTTGGTAGCTCCGTAATTAAAATGACCCCCTCTCCTTTTTACGGCGGAGAGGGGGACGCATAACTTTTCAAATATCGCGTCGGGAGCGGTTACGTAAAATAAATTCGGTTAGCGAAGTTCAGAACCACACTTATAGCGCGTTATCTTTTTACGTGTGTCGGGTCTGTATGGGATTGTATGGCGAGCGCTATTGTGCTTTATATTATCTGTTGATGTGAGCTTTGCGTGTGGCAGCAGCTTTACTGTATTTTGATACGCATCTACGTATGTCAGATTGAATTGAGTTGATTTCATGCGGTAAAACAGGAATCATACTACCGTTAGGGCTAATAATTGAAAAAATTGCCTCTTTTCCTCCCAATGCTTCAATTCATACTCGGGCGATATCGGTAGTAAGGTCAGCAAACAAATTAAAAATATTATATGTAATTACAGGTATATAGGAATACTTAAAAATAACGTTTGTAGGGGTAGTTACCTATGAGATCTAGGTAACTCGTACATTAACCGTTAGAAGGTTTTTAGAGCAGGTCAATTTAATATTAGCGCTAGGGAAAGGTTAACTCTCAGAGCTTTTAATCTCTCAGAGCTTTCATAAATGGGTAATTTTGTAAAATTGTTTTTAAAATTATAGTACAATACATGAGCATTACACTTTTAACCCGTCATTTACTTCTGCGTGCCTGTTATTAGTTTCATGTAGGAACTAAATCATACCTCGTTAATAGTGGCGCCCACGTATTTTGCAGTGGCTGGAACCTAAAGAATACGTCTTGTAAGTGTATTATGTGTCTAAGTAAAATACAAGCCATTTTACTAGTTTTTTTGTACACGAAATAAAACGAATAGTTTAATAAATATAATGGAATCTATCTTGCGACCCACAACACTTTTAAATAATACATGCATCATAGTTATATGTAACAACTTAGTATCAACAATTAATTGCTGTTAAACCCGAAAAAATAAAACTTACGAATTATATCTTAGGTATGACGTAAAAGTTGCAAGGAAGTAAGAAACTTACACCCAATCTCAAATATAAATATATCACAATGAGTAAATAGGTACCTACTTAGGAGCTCATTACCAACAGCTTCAATGAAATTCATCTTGACGAATCTTTGCTCTAGTAGGTACCTACCCACATAAAATTTGATGTGAACAGCATTGGGTAAAGCTTTCTGGTTAAGTAAATTTTGATTAGGAAATAAAGGATTTATTTGACGAGGTACCTCATTTCTACCAAACAAATTCAAAATTTGAAAATCACCTCAAGGGCGCTTAACAACTTAGTTTATACATTTAATGTATTCCTATGACTTATAACTTATTACTTGTGGCTTATAACTAAGTTTAATAGCTAGTGACTTACAACTAGTGGTTTATAACTAAGATTAATATCTAGTGATTTACAAGTCAGACTTTTAACTAGTAACTTAAAATTATACATATTTTTAAATAGATAAATATTATTTAGTAACGTGGGTATGTACAAAACTAAAACACAAAAAGGGGTTCTAATATTGACTAAACAAAATATAGATACATTAAAGGGTTCAAAGCATGGTAAATTTTAGAATTACTTGTTTTGTCAGCTCTGCGATCCTGAATCCAATATTATGATCATCACTAAATACTTATCATACGAACATAAATTTAACTTAGACTTACTCAATTTTCACTATCTACCAAATATGCATTTACCATGATCCATGAAATGGTAATGTAATCAAGACCAGTAAACTCTGATAAAAAGGGGTTGATAGACAAAAGGGTTGGAAGGGCGTTATCATTTATCCGATTCAATCCCATTATTGCAAAAGGGAAAAGATACAATAAAACCTACCTATAAAATCAACATTGTTTTTAGGATATTTTAGTCCTCTTGTTTCAAACGAGATGTAATAATATCTTCTAAAAATATAGGTAGGCTGCCTACTTATCTGGTAGGTAAGCAAATAGGTAGGCACCTACCCATAAAAGATTGGTAGGTTAACTAGGAGGTAAGCAAATAGGTAGGCACCTATCTACCTATAAAATATTGGTAGGTTAACTGGTAGGTAAGAAAATATGTAGGCACCTACCTACGTGTAAAAAAATCTATTTTTTTTTTATTTTTTTTTTTATATATTCAATAATATTGTTATTGGGTTTATAAAAACAGTTTATTTTTTAAACAAGTTCTGCTGTGTCATTATTATTACGCGTGACAGCTGTTTCGCCCTCTGAAGGCATTATCAAACTGCCAAACAGTTTGATAATGCCTTCAGAGGGCGAAACAGCTGTCACGCGTAATAATAATTACACAGCAGAACTTGTTTTAAAAACAAACTGTTTTTATAAACCCAATAACAATATTATTGAATATATAAAAAATTAAAATGGAGTTCTACAAATTAAACTTAATAACAATAAATAAAAATCTAAATCTTTTTCACAATGATAAAAAATTAAAAAATGTGACTATAGTATTATGAAAATTGATCATTTATATTTATAGGTACATGAGGTTAATCTTGGGCGATTAATGCTTTCCTATAATGATGAATTACATATATTATCCAGTAGAGCGATTTTTGGCATATTATGCCAAATTTGCAAAACGTTTTGAGCCTTCACTTGCCATAATGTACCAAATTTATGGAACCTAAAAATATTGGATAAACAATGAAATCTACGTGAATTCATTGGCTTTAAACCGCAGTAAGCAGTTGAATATACCATGTACCATATTAACAATTTGAGGAATGGTATAAATTCAATAATATGGTAAATATAATATATATGACACCAATCGCTCGAATGGTTAATAGTATCAAAGATTTTAGTTTAGTTTGTATTAAAATTAAATGACTGACCCTAGTTTAATATTAATAGTTTATTAAAGAAGACACAACGTTAAATAACTTTTACGTAAACTGAGTATAATTAGGATATTTATTTATTTATGCGCTAAAAGGTTAACTATAACTGTATTATATTGTAAATAATAAGAGTTTTTATATGTAATACATTATAAAATAGGTTCAAAATAGATCTATAATGAAAATATAATGAAAAATAGTTTTCAAAAATAAAATAAAACTAAATACGAAACAATATTATTAAAACGCAACAGAAACATAATTAAAATAGAAACTAGAACATTTAATAGTACACACATGATAAATCACTAAAACCACATTACCATCACAACTACATTTTGTAGGATTCAACAAAGGTGCTGGTATAGATTACGCTTGATTCTATAAATGGTGTTATTAAATATATCAATAGCATCCCAAAACTTGTTGCCCAGATCATGCTTCTTATTAGTTAGTGAGTGTGTCTGATAGTTGGTTGTGAATGTATTACAGAAGAATGTTACATTTTGTCTTGTGTTCCTAGTCGGTACATGAAATTTTGTAGTGGCAACGATGGCAGGGCTGTCAAGGAAGTTATTAATGACTCTGTGTAATACAACCAGGTCTGACATAATTAAATTGATGGAACATCTAAAAACTGAAGTTAGGAGAAAGAAGTTGGCTTGTTATTGATCCGGGCACAAGAAAACGAATGGATTTTGCTGGTGCAATCGATCTGTAACCAGAGATGTTGATATTATTAATTAATTGCTAACTGTCGCTGGTGGGTACCGGGTAGTAAGTAGCGACAGGACAAACATCAAACAATGAATATGGCACCATTTCATGATGTTTATAGTAAAAAGGGAATATTCACATGAATATTCCAGATAAAAAAGCCGTGCAAACTTCACGACGCCAGAGCTAAAATTTCAGTTTTTGCTGAATCAATAATTTATAAGAATTTAGTGACAAATTGATGTGCTTGTTCAAATACCTGATTGTACATATTAGTAGTCAAACAACTAAAAATATATTTTTTACTTCTTGATTAATAGTTTCGGAAAGGCGAAATAAAAATATTTTGAATGTTCTAAAAGTGAATAATTTTTGCTAAGCCCAACAATTTTTATTTCTAGTTAAGGCAACCGGAAAAGCGGGATGTAATGAGTTTGATCCTTTTTTAAGTAGTTTTTTGTGCGTAATAAGGGATAATCCGGGAAATGCGGGAAATTTCAGGAAACATGCAGTGCTCAGTACCACCGCGCACTTGAACCCTAAGCCTCTCCCGCATCCCGTATCCCAGATCCCGGATTGGGTGTTATTTCTGTTTATACAGCGTGTACCAATCTAATTATCAGGGGCATAATGCCGCTATAAATCCACTCAATAATCTAATCTGCGCAACTTTGGATCCCCTCTAGTACAGGGTGCGACAATAATGGCCCCGAGATACGCTCTCATATGTGCTCCGTTTTAATGAGAAAACTGGTATTTAATGTGTGCATTAACGCGGCTTACGGCTGTTGGTACACCCAATACGGAAGCTTCTTATTTATCTTATGGCTTTAAAGCATTTATAAACAGAAACATAGACATATTAGAAAATATCCATTGGTAGAAGAAATTTACACATTTCCACCCACACTCCAACCTAATCAGAACCGAATAAAAATAGTTTTATTTAAATTCATAGACTAATACCGTTTCCCCGCGGGGGTAGGCACAGATCATGGATCACGAAATAATTCGGTCTTGGCACGCACTCCTGGCTTCATTCATAGTCGTACATCATCTGTTACATTGTTACATACCTTTTGTTACTCTCACTCTTTACATGGCCCAAGTCAAGTATTTGTTTGATTTAATCGTGCGATGTTTATTTCAGGTGTCCTCGACTTCTTCTACCATTTATATTCGCGTCATATTATATTCCCACTGCCGTAGGTACATCAGGGTTGGTTCGAGTATTAGGTATATTGTTCATGGCTATTTTCACTTCCTTTGACTTTTTTATTGTTCCAACCGCGTTTAATCCTCCTCACAGTCCAGAAGTGTAAATGCATTCCTGAATTTACACTTCTTCCGAAATCCTTATCAGCCTTTTTTATGTCTCGTAAAAATGGATAGGTACCTACCTACTTCCTAAATACACAAACTTATCCACTTGCTCCCATTAGCCTTTGAGATTACTCATTTCCAAACCGAAGCCCACCTCTTTCAATTTTTGCATACAATACCATGTACAGATGAAATAACAACGGTGATATTACACAGCCTTGCTTAACACCTTTTATAATGTCAAACCATTCCGTAAAATCAGCGTTCACTTGATACTAATGGCTTTTATACAAAATGATAACTTGCCTACAATATTAATCACTGAATTTAGATTATTTGCTGACGAATGGTGTAAAATTATTATCTTTAATATTATAGATATTTACGGGATTTATAAACACTGATAATAATGATATGTACGATAAGTGCTTGATTTAGACAATTTAAATCAGCAGTCGCTTTGACAATAGTATTTTTAAGTATAAATATTGGATATTTATTGTTTTGGTGTTTAATTTGTAGAACTCCATTTAATTTTTTTAAATAAATTTAAGATAAATCAAATTTAATAATGTTATAATAATTATTAAGTTCTGCAAGTATTTCTGTTATTTTTACAGTTTTTAATGTGACAGCTGTTTCGGCTTTTGAGGCCATTATCAAACTGTCACAGTTTGATAATGGCCTCAAAAGCCGAAACAGCTGTCACATTAAAAACTGTAAAAATAACAGAAATACTTGCAGAACTTAATAATTATTATAACATTATTAAATTTGATTTATCTTAAATTTATTTAAAAAAAAATAAATAAATAAATAAAATAAATTAATATTGGAGCCTTTTATGGCAATATTTTGGAGTAAATTTCCACAAAGAAGCATAAAACATACTATTGTAGGTACATAATACCTATTTGAATCATGCGGGTACAGTTTTTTTATTAGTAAGTGTCAAGGGATCAGGTTACTGAATAATGCTTTCGGACATAACCATTTTGAAATTTAAACATTTAACAATGTAAGTGGTCATCTAGGAAACGGACGTACCATCCACCCCTTCCTCTTTATCCCCTTAATGTTTACATAGCTCTCGCCCTCTGTCAGCGAAGAGAAATGTTCTACCACTAGCCTGAAGTTAAGGGGGGTGGTGCCTAAAGGCATACGCACTTAATGAATGAATAAATAAATACAGACCGGTATTACGTTGTATTCCAACCCCCGCGGGAGGGCGCTACTGTATAGGGATGAAACAACCAAGATATATCTTACTATTGCATGTGGGAGTAGATATATGGAGGGGTTACACCACGGCCATATCCAAACATGAAACTGGTAGCTTCCCACGCAACCCTTTGATGAGAATGTCTTAATTAATGTCATAAATCTATTGAAGAACACTCCCATTTAAACCACTGTAAAATCCAATTACAATATTCAAATGAGTCTGCCTAAAAATACAAAGATCTTAGACACCTAACCTAACTATTTGATCGTCTAAGTATCTATTTATTCAAGTTGTTATGTTGAATAATACAGCTAAGGTTTTGTACATATCTAGTTAAATTGGTCCCGTCCAAACACCACCGTAAAAACTCATCTTAAATATTATCGATCCAGTCAATGAAACTTCGATAGATATTGTAAATGTTACATCGGCTGCTGTTTATAGCATAGTAATGTGTCTGAGTGTCTGAGTTTGGTGTATATTTATTATGATCGTCGTAAAGTTTCCTAATGCGTGAAGATATAATTATTAATGATTGCAGGTATTCAAGAAGATTGTGAAGAGCGGAATAAAGTGTCAACACTGAATTAAAAGGTTGATTTCGATGTTATGAGAAACAATTGTTTTTTTCTTTAAAATAAATTATGTCCCTACACCAAAAGCTTCTCGGTAGTCTGGAACAAATTACCAAATGCAAAAAAAAGTTTCTTTCACATGTCGTCACTATCGTGCCCGCAAAATCCCCCACCAAAACCAAAATCTCATCTAAATATTTTACTGTAAATAAGCTCAGAAATCACTGGTAAAAATAAGTCAGGTACGTCTCTTAACACCCTGTATAGATGTGTAAATATAAACTTACCACATGGTAAACATTGCAGTATCTATAACGAAGATTGATAGGAAACATCTCTTGGTGCTTCTAGGTAAAATCTACTTTTGCATAGCAAACGTGGCAAGACGGGACGACGCTCTTGCATGGAACCACGCTTCATTCGGCCAACCTCTCTAAGATTGGCAGTGCATATGAAATTTTAATTTGTAATGGGTGTATGTTCTTCAATAATTGCAAAATTACTTCGTGTCATCATTTTAATTTAAATAAAATAAATAACTTTGTAAACACCACTCATTATTAAAAAAAAATCGATAGAAAAAGGTGATTTGTCATACATTTATTTTTGTATATTTTCATAACAGTGAAAGAATTGTTTTATTATCAAAAAAAAAGACTTGTATTCTTTCATTTACACTTCCTTCAATTAAAATCAATTTCGATGTTTCACATCTGCCAGGCGTGCCATGACGACTATGTATTTTATTTTTTATTTTTTTAATACAAATTTATGAAAAAATGTATTGTCATGAAATTATGTACTAAATTTAATAATGTTAACCTGCTTTGGCTAATCATATGAACTGTGAAAACATTTCGATAAACGAAACAGCTGTGTTGCAAAATCAAGGTTAGGTTACAAATTCAGGTCAAGTTGAATAGAATTATCATTTTAGTCTGGCTTGTTTGGCTTTTAGCGTTATAAGTTGCCTGTATTATACTAATATGTACATTAGTTTTTATTAAGATTATAATATTATACAAACGCAAACCTGTTAACTTACTTCAAATGGGTAAAAGGAGAGAAAGAAAACATAATGCATATTTATAAGAGAGTTACAAATAAAAACATGCATTTAAAACGCCATTTGTGTGAAACATCACCCCAAGAGCGCTTTACCTTACTTTACTAGAGCAGACCCGTGAAAAATCACGGGATATTATAATTGTAGGATTTATGAAGATGAAAATGTTGTCAATTTTCTTTAAAACATAATTTATTTCCGTCGAAAAATTAGATAATCGATCAGAAATTTACATTTCGAATGAACGCTAGTAAATTTGAAACATCACGGAATCTGTCAAATTTAAACAAAAGAAAAAAACATTTCAAATACCGATCTAATAATTAACAAAATTAAATTAAATAATGGTCTGATTACAGGTAGTAACGTAGGTACCTACCTACTGTATCGATTGCTTGAACAATAAGTTCCAATTTTGAAAATATAATTTTAATTCGAAGCATATTTGAGTGAAAATTTGCAAGCAGGATTTCATTTAACATTTAACATTTCAGGCACAACCTAAGACAACCGAAATTAGTATTTTCGATAAATAACTTTAAGCAATGTCTTACTGTGTAGGAACTTTCAAAATGGAAAATATATTTTCTTGAAATTTTAAATTAGGTTTTATAGTTATGTCCCCGCGCTATTTTTATTTTGTCACACAAATCTGAATATTTTTACTTGAAGTGAAATAACCCAAAATTGGGCCACACAAATATTATGTAATTATTATAACATTTTCACGGCTCGTGACATCCGTAAATATGTAAATGCTTTTACAAATATTATTTTAACAAGGCTTTATACGATAACCTAAATTTGGTATTCATTTTTACTACAGGTGTCGCGGTGTATCGTGCTGTGACGAACCTTGAAACACAAAAATAAGTACCTGCTTGATTTTACTTAATTAATTTTTGATAATAATAATAGTCGATAATAATCGGTTTTAAAGTTGAAAATTATAAGCTTTGCTGGACTCTCGGCAAGTCTTAGGTTACAAATGAGATAATTGTGAATTTTTATTGTAGTAAACTTTAATTATTTTTTTTTTATGCTTGTTACTACCATTATGTAACGATATCAATTGGAAAAACATAAAAAAGAACTAAATTATCGTTGCCGATCAAAAACCACCATATCCGGTGCGTTGAATTTCTTACAGGTAGTAACGTAGGTACCTACCTACTGTATCGATTGCTTGAACAATAAGTTCCAATTTTGAAAATATAATTTTAATTCGAAGCATATTTGAGTGAAAATTTGCAAGCAGGATTTCATTTAACATTTAACATTTCAGGCACAACCTAAGACAACCGAAATTAGTATTTTCGATAAATAACTTTAAGCAATGTCTTACTGTGTAGGAACTTTCAAAATGGAAAATATATTTTCTTGAAATTTTAAATTAGGTTTTATAGTTATGTCCCCGCGCTATTTTTATTTTGTCACACAAATCTGAATATTTTTACTTGAAGTGAAATAACCCAAAATTGGGCCACACAAATATTATGTAATTATTATAACATTTTCACGGCTCGTGACATCCGTAAATATGTAAATGCTTTTACAAATATTATTTTAACAAGGCTTTATACGATAACCTAAATTTGGTATTCATTTTTACTACAGGTGTCGCGGTGTATCGTGCTGTGACGAACCTTGAAACACAAAAATAAGTACCTGCTTGATTTTACTTAATTAATTTTTGATAATAATAATAGTCGATAATAATCGGTTTTAAAGTTGAAAATTATAAGCTTTGCTGGACTCTCGGCAAGTCTTAGGTTACAAATGAGATAATTGTGAATTTTTATTGTAGTAAACTTTAATTAATTTTTTTTTATGCTTGTTACTACCATTATGTAACGATATCAATTGGAAAAACATAAAAAAGAACTAAATTATCGTTGCCGATCAAAAACCACCATATCCGGTGCGTTGAATTTCTTAACCCCTCAGGCTAATTTGTTCGGTTTTTGGGAACAAAAAGCTATGAGTGAGTTTCTTCGCCTTTGGAAACATTCCGTATGGTCTCATAAAAAATGTTGTCTCCCTTAATGTCATAGTTGGAAATATAAACTAAACGGCGTTATACAAAAAAAAACCAAGCATTACATTCAATTATAGAAGTTAACCACAATAATTGAAATGTACACATCACTGAAACTGAAGGTTTTGAACGTAATTTGAGAAAAAAATATGTAACATTGTGTATTTTTTAATAATTATTTTTGTTTGAAACGACAAGATAGTGATAATTAAGTTTATAAAACAAATTGTTTTTTATTTGGTTATTAAATTCGGTAATTTTAGACGTTCAGTGTTTAGACGAAAAAGCGTAAAGTGGGCCATTTTTTATTTTTTTCATGTTTGCCTAAAAATTTTTCAACATATGTTTATTTCTAGTAATTAAATTTGAAAGCATATTTCATCACCTTCCAAAAACAGATTTCAGTTTTCGGATACGTTCATAAATATTCCATCTATTTGGATTTTATTGTAAAGCTGAAATGCTCACAATTTCTCCGACCTTTTGATAAAGTCTTTGAGAAATATAGCGAACAATGTGCCAGAGGCATGAGGGTTTAACGGTCGTTAACCCTATAATATACTTACACAGGAGAAAACAAAAGTAGGCAGTAACCTATTAATTACTTGAAAATATAATTAACAAAGTACCCGCCCATGAGAAAGAATGTTATCACGACAAGACTTACAGTATCGTTCCTGGCGCGCTGGGCTGAGAAACCAGGCCAGATGTAAATATATCGATTTCTCAACACGTAAAATGGGCGCTGGCAATTCCCCGTTGATGAAACTCGTTTCGTGTCGGCTTGTACGATGGGCTGAAACTTTAAATTTCTGAGCTGCTCTTTTCGGAGCAGCTTTTCGGGCAGCTTTAATGGGCTTTTTACACGAAGCTTTTTTCATATAGATCCCCATGGGGAAACTTTATCGGGACCCACGTGAAAAATCTTATTTTACACGATCATTATTTCCATTCTTACGATTTCATGAAGATAGTTGCCTTTAGAGAAGAAATATTATTTTTAAAATAACCATAGATTACATGGAAGTATCTGTCATTTTCCTTTATCGTTGCTGTCAACAAATCATCAAAATTTACAATACCAATCAAAAAAAGTATATTTTAGTGTTTTTTTAAATACATCTATTTGAATTTTGTTGTTTTCTTGAATGAATGAATAAATAAATGGAATCTAAGATGTGGAAATTAACTCACTTCCAGATATCTGATTGAGCTAAAACTCAACATATGGACTTGTTGTCGATGACAATGCATTCTTTCAACTTTTGGAGACCTTAACGCACACATACACACACACACATACACTTCCATGCATTTTCTGAAATTGGATGACATTATAAAAATGGACAGCAGTTAAAATACGTAATAAATCTCGTTAGAATCCAGGATTTGGCTTCCCTAAGTGATTCACTCATTTTATTCAGTCACTGGAGAGGAAGGTTCAATCCTCAGTCAAACCAAAAAAGTACTTAAATACACCTACTAATAAAAATAGATGACTTATGGTAAAAGAACTTGTTTTTTACCGGGTGATTTATTTGTATTGTGTGATTGATCAATATTTTAAACGAAATAAACATGCTAAATTTTAACACAATAAAGTTAAGTAAAACAATGACAGACGACAGATATCAAATTATGTCTGCCAGTACGAAAATCGGAACCAAAATAAAACGCGTCCTATTTTTCATTTCAAATCCATATGAAAAGATCACCCATATGGAAACTGGACGAAAGTAAGCATCGTGTAGAATGCCCATTAGGCAGCTTTTCGGGCCGCTTTTCAGGCCTGGGCCGGGGTCCGTGACCTTTGGCCGAAAGTATATAAACAACACAACGTAAACTACCTCCCGAAGATTGGAGAGGTTTATTAGCTCTCTCTCGCGGTGCAATAATGCATTCGAGACGAAGTTCCCGGAAATATCAAAAATACATTCGTCTTGGAGGTAGCGTAATTAAATTCAGTCAGAAGTTGTTTTATGTGAGGGTATTTTTAAAATTTATTTCATTTAAATATCTGTAGGCATAGGTACGTACCTATGTGCTACTTACCCTTAATTTTTTTAGTTGCAATTTTATCGGAAAGTCAGAAACTTCTAAGTAAGCGTAGATTAGTGGTAGGTACTTACCAACTAATACATTATTATATACCTACCCACTTTCCTTAAAAAACATTTGCACTAATGTGAAAATTTAGGTTTTCTGAACATTATTTTATTTAAATTGTTCACCGATTATCTCAAAAAATCTGAAAATTTAGGTCTACAAAATCGATACGTAGGTTCCAGTGGTACTTATCACAGTATTTAAAAAAAAATGTGTACGAAAAATAAGCTTATTAAAAATGTTAATAATATTTTCAGTTTTTTCCATAAACCTTCTTAATAATAATAATAATAATACTGGGATGATTTGTATAGAGCCGTTTTTGGGCAAAATCACCCCAAGGGCGCTGTACAAATATATAATACATTTCTACACTGATCTATGTTATTACTAACTATATATGGAGATAATATAGGTACAGTACAATACTTACCTGGTAGGTTACTTGAGATAAACACTTAATTAACAATAACTAATTGTTTATTAGTGAAATTTAGATACAGGATGTAGGACATAATTGAAAAATTTGATATAACTGGACACTTATATTATACTTTATTTTATTTGTACTTAATTGTATCTCTGTATATAACATTGTAGTTATATTTTATGGATTGTGTGGGATTGCACTTACCTCCCCACATTCTGGAATAAACAATTATTATTATTATTATTATTACTAAAATAGCTCAATACTTTAATGCTACTTCAGTAATTTGACAAACTTTAAAGATATTTTTCTGTTAAGTAATTAAAGCACATCTTTTTTACCTGTAAAAATCTGTTAGTCTTCAATATTTAATTATTGAAGGAGAAGATATCAATAAATGCATTCATAAATTTCAAAAAAAAAACATAAAAATGAAAAAAATAGAAAATTAATTAATGTAACATTCCCAACTGGGGATCGAGCCCAGAACTTAAAACTTTATGAAAAACCAGGAAAGCAGTAATCAGTTCTCTAACCACTGAGCTTAATAACAGTTTTTGAGAATGAAAAAAAAAACACTTTTTTGCTTTTCTACTTCTCAAGATTCAATATATAGTTGGTATATACCTATCTATTGAAGTTAAAAGAAATTAGAATATTGAGAAAGTCGAAAATTTGTGGTTTTAATGTGGTGGTACTTTTTTGGGTATAAATGTTTTATCAATGAAACATGGTTAACTTTTCTAAAAATCATGCTCGACTGCATCAATTTCCATTGCATCACTACTTTATCTCGTTCCAATTACTTGAGCAATCGATCAACCATTTCAGAAAGCTGTCGGTGCAGCTTATGCAACGCGTTCACTCCTCTTGAGACCAATTTGGTCCAGAGCAGCGCATCTTCACTGCTGATTAATACATTTTCTATTACGGACAATGAAGTAACAGCTGTAAATCATCTGAACATGGCTTGTTACAACACACTTGCTCTTCGTTTTCCTTCATTTTGTTTGTGGACGAGGTCTGTGAATAATTTTATTAAATTACTAGCAAGAGTCACAGGGTTTTTTGAAATCAGGTGTAGACAGTAATTTTTCTCTTAATTTAAAAGTTAAGTGTGCAAATTTTCATAAAAAAGTATAAAAAATCTGCATTCAGGGGTGGGGACGAGGGTGGACGTATTTTGTTGAAATATTATATAAACAGTGACCTTCTTCCTATTTTAAAGTTCAGTAGATTAAAAAAAACCCTCATCATATTGTAAAAAACCATCACCATATTTAGGAAAAAGTCCACCACTCAATGGAGTTATATTTGAAATTGGAACAATTTTTTTTCGAACAGTTTATTTACGTTTATTTGAAACAAATTAGAAAAACAAAGATGGCATAATTTCTATTTGACTTTACTTTGATATATATTTTGAACGGTGTATAATAGCGATTAGTGAAAAAAAACACCTGAAGAGACTTTTTTTACCACGAGCAATATAGGTAGGCAACGCAGATGTAGCTACCTATCTATTATAACCTCTTCCCCACTTTCATTAATAATCATAAATCAGAAAGAAAGCTAATAGTGGAGCTCTCAGTGGCCGGAATATAAAATAATTTCTTTACTTATTGAAATGAGTTTTATTTGCACAAAAAAAGTCTTCTGTAGTAAATCTATCTTAATTCCTATTAATTTATATAAAGGAGAGTGTCTGCGTCTTGTGGCAGGTGGGCGGACACCGGGCGTGGATTTGATTTTTATACAAATCTACGGTTTATTCCGAGGTTTGATGAAAATTTTCACACTCGACCTTCAAAGCAAGAACATGATCACTGTCTATATCTGATCTCGAAATACTTAAATTAGTAAATGACAAAGGACATTATTTTTTCTTTGTGACTACCGCACAAGAGTCCCAACTGCTGCTGACCGTTTGGAGTCGTGGCATCCCCAACTGGGAATGTGTGAGGCTGAGAAGATGGGGAAGTTTCTAGCTATTAGAATACAAATTGTGCTGGATGGTGTTTAAATTCATCAATGAATTGGCCCTACCCTACATCTCTGAACTATGCGTCCCGGAAAACACTGGTCTGAGGCAGTCAACTCTTAGATCAGCAACATCATCAACTGTAGGCAGACTGATGGAACCTAAGCCCAAGCCAAATACTAAGTTTGGTGATCGCGCTTTCGGAGTATCTGGGCCGAAGACTTGTAATAAACTCCCTCTGGAACTAAGATCCATAACAAGTGCAACAGAATTCAGGTCTAAACCAAAAACTTACCTTTTTAAGCTGTCATACCCTTAAATTAAATATTCCTGAGAGAAAGTCCAGTTATATCCAATTTTCCAATTATGTCCTAAATCCTGTATCTAAATTTTCGCTTATGAACAATTAGATAATGTTAATTGAGTGTTAAACTCAAGTGACCTACCAGGTTAGTATTGTACTGTATATTATCTCCATAAATAGTTAGTAATAACAAAGATCACTGTAGAAATGTATTATGAATTTGTACAGCACCCTTGAGGTGATTTCGCACAAAAACGGCGATGTACAAGTCATCCAATTATTATTAAGATCTAGCAGCCAAACGCGGCAAACGCCATTTCAAGCAACGTTTCAATTCTTAATTAATGGCGGTCTTTCACTAATGCGATACTGAGAGTATTTTCTATTCTGGAATGTGCCACAAATATACTGTCCTATATTAATTTTAATATTTTAATTGTGAAACAAAAAATAATGAAATGAAATATACGCGATTATAACGGAGGTCGTGATTTGATACGCAAACTCTGAACAGTTCATTTTAATACTTCATCAGACTTACTTGGTGAACGTGAAACTAATAAATAAACACTAAAAACTCCCGCTCCTTGTGACTCTTTTCGGAATGTATTTATGTAGTGTTGGCCGAGGAAGATGAAGCGAGAGATAGTTGTCGCGTGAGGAATAACAGACGGAGTTGGTTGGTACCTACACAGCACACAGTACCTACCTACCCACTGGGCTACGGGCTACATGGCTGGGAAATACTGACACAGCCGCTTTCGGAGCCACTCCTTTTTGACCAAAGGAGGGGCACTAAAGAGACATTTTTTTTGTAAATTATGTTTGCCAAACTAAGGATATAATGCAACATTTGCCGGCCAACCCGATAATTGCCGGTTTTTAGTGCACACATCTTGGTGCTTGGTTGGCACCAACGTTGGCCTGACGTGCACAAGGGGCTTTACATACATAAAGGTACATACATTATGATTGACTACTTGACAGCAAAGCAATCCCAGAAATATCATCGGTTAAAATATTTTAATAAATTCAAGAGTTGAACTTTCTCAATCGCTGATCTAACCCGCTGTAGAAAGCTAGATGCAATAAAAAAATATACCTGGGATTATTTAAAATAGGTTTATTGGTTACAGGAAGAACTCACCCCTTTGTCTTGCAAATTGTAGTAAAGTCACCTGATGATTTATTTATACCCGATGCATGCCCGATGACTGCCTTGAACAAGATGAAGAGCGGTAATAAATATTTTTATTTAAAATTATTTTGTTTGTTTGTTCAATACCCGTGTCTGTGTAGTATATACAGTACATACATATACCACACATCAGACACATTATAATGTACGATATTATAAATACCATAATACATTATATATTGGAAGATGCTCCGAGGAACTAGCGTCATTGATCCCCTCGGCACCGGTGCATAGTCAGGAAACACGAAAACGCGCGCACAACATATGTTCACGTTAAATATTTGTCATATGAGAATGGGTTGCTTCTACGACATGTTATAGAGTTCAACAGTTCAGTTATGAACTCCGTTTTTCCTCCCTCCTACAACATGGGACTCTTCAGGACCCCTGTTCACTACTTTCTCTCCTCAAAACGACCCTCCATTCAGCATCTCCAAAGATGACATAGGCTCTGAGAAACTTAATTCTCTCCGGGCCCTTCTGTGTGGCGTAAATTCAAAAAAAATATTAAATGTTGGTTTTCCGCGTCTATTCTTATTTTTTTCTTTTTGGCAGTTTCTTAAAAAAATATGCTTTTTTCACAGGCATCATCAGTTGCTGAAAATATAAGGATTGTAATTATATGTTGAAACAATTTTGAACTTATTTCCAATTATTGAAATTTTGACCGTTGCCGGTTATTATGCGTCGGCTAAACCGGGGCTATATCCTTTAAAATATGCAGAAGGTTTAAAGTTATTTTTCTTATTCTGTTCATCGTTCTGTAATATTTTCATTCATTAATATTGATTTAAAAAATAACACATTTTGAAACGGTTCCAACTGACTACAACATTATTATGACGTAGAAAACGCTCATGACTAGTAAAACTAGCCAAAACAACCGACGTTGGACGGTACAACGCCAAATCGAAAATGGCACATTATAAATCATTTTGGAAAATGTATTCCTTAACACAAAAATTAAATTTAAAAAAACCCTTATGTTCATAATTAGTCAAAAGTCAAAATACCATATTTTGATTAATACTTGAAAATACACATTAATAACGAAGAAACGCCATTTAATTTTATCGCAATGGGTGAGGATAATAATAAAAATATAAACATTATTTTTTAATATTATTACAATATATTGAGATTTATTGCAAAAAAAATTCTCTGTAGTAGTCCTCCATCTGCTCACTATCTTCGTGCTTATCTCGTACATTTCACCGTGTTATGATAACATGGTATGCGAAAATATTAAGTTTCTGAAGTTCACTTACAAATATTCCACTTCAAAAGACACGGAGTTAGATTTCGGCCGATAGATTAAGTATAAGTAAACGGAGGTAAGATGACACCATTGATTTGCAACAAAAAAACACCGACCTATAACCTGCAAATCACGACAACTTCCCAAACCAAATACGATATGGATCAATGTTTTATCTTTTAAACCCTCCCTCAAATCGTCCGACAAAATACTTTTATTTTTAAATGATCAGTAAAATTATTGAAAATGGTGACTAAGAAAAAAAAATAATGCGTCGAAAAATTACATGGATTTAAAAAAAAAACTCTTATCATATTTAATATTTGTTTAATTTTTATAGCGCCGTTTTCGTGAAAGATCACCCCAAGGGAGCATTTGTCGCATATCAGCAGTGAAACTATTTTTATCATAATCATATTTTTATCCGGATTTTGATAAATGCTCTTGTAAACATTTTGATGTAATTTTTTTATGTGAATACCACACAAAAGTCCCAACTGTCTGGAACCAGTGAAACTATGGCATTCCCAAATGTGGTAGGTATGTTGTGAGAAAGAGGAATGTCGATAAAATCGGTACCTGGCTTTTCAGATCTTGTCACCAAACATGGCCAAAGCCATTTCAATCAACGATTCAATTCTGAATGGTGGTCTTATACGCCAGGGCGATACTGAAAGTATCTTCCACTCTGGGACGTGCCGCAAATGTACTTTATTTTGTTTAAAAAAACACATCGATAAATAATAGATAATTAATGAATATAAATTATATAATTCATGCATGTACTGTACTATATATTATCTCTTAAAATAGTTAGTTATAACATAGATCACTGTAGAAATGTATTATAAATTTTTACAGCGCCCTTGAGGTGATTTTGCACAAAAACGGCGCTATACAAGTCATCAAATTATTATTATTATTATATGAGTTGAAATTGTCAAGAACCTTGTTCCTCGAATAAGGAGGCCGTCTATAATAATTTATCAAAATTAGTTTTGTTTGAACAATTTTTAGGTGGGTACTTACATTCGCGTTCGCAACTTATATCTAAATCTTGTTACTAACGCACTTCTTTAGTTATTAGTAGGAATTATTTGTATTGGGTATTTGAACCTTAAAAAGTAGGTACCTAATAATAATAATAATCAGAACCACCAAAATGGAACGCTTACTTCTTGGCGCGTAAAAAAATATTTATTTCTTACATAATGAATTTTTGTATCTACAAACCATATATATATTTTTATGTGTTCGCGTTGAAAAATTCTTCTACAAACGAGGATATTACCCAATATTAAATTAATACAAAGCGTGACGTCATCTTCGAATGTCTTAGAAAAATCGCTAGAAGACAGATTTTGGCACAATCTCCTTGCAAGGGGAGAGCGGGGCGTGGCTAAGTCGAAATCAATACTAAATGCAAGGAAGCTCTCTACTCTGCTGCATTGCTCCATGATAAATCAAGTCTCGCTGGCAGCCGCTTCCCTACCTACCCGCAGCACCACCTACCCCGCGTCGCCCTTTTAGGCGTATCTCTAAACCGGTTATCCAAAACTTAACCGCCAAACCATTACAGCCCTTATGGAGATGCAATGTAAGGTTTTATTTCTTTTGAATATTGATGTGGTTTTGGTATGTTTCAGCTTTGGAGTTCGTCATTTCGTGTTATCTGTTCTATGGTTTGGAAATTAGGTATCTGGGTGTTGGATGGCGCGGCATGCGAGCTTCTATTTTTCATATCAAAGGAGAAACGAACTTTTTGTATTGCGCTCAAAACATTTCAAGACGCCGCCAAGAAATACGCTGAAAAAAATTCATCATAGTTCCTACCTTGAGATTTTGCCTCGTACGCTATGAGGTTTCCCTCCCAAAATGAGCAATTAATACCTGGCTAACTAACTGACCGTCAAGCCGTTTCCCCGCAGGAGTAGGCAGAGAGGATGGACCGCCAAAAAAACTCGGTATCGGTACACACTCCTTGCCTCATTCACATTCATATATACTCTTCTATTATTCTGACTCTTGACATGGCCCGATTCAAGTATCTGATTCACTTGATCGTGCCATGTCTTCCTAGGGTGTCCCCGACTTCTGCTTCCATTCGTACTTGCTTCATATATTCTCCTTACACTCCTTTCCTCGCTCATTCTAATGTGAAAATTATTCTTAAGTTCTGCGAGCATTTTTGTTCTTATTATTGTGACAGCTGTTTCGGCGTTCAGGACATTTTTTTTTGTTCATTTTTAAATAATATTATTTATATTTTATTAAAATTATATTTAAGAACATAACCACTAATACTAAATTACCGTTTTTAAGTTTGTTATCAAAAATCTCACTTGAAGTGAAATGATAAGGGCTTGAACGCCGAAACAGCTGTTCAATAACAGGATCTTACTCGCGGAACTTAATAACAAAATTATTAAATTTGATTGACTGAGCATGGCTGTCATGTTTTAACTCAACCGATTGGCATTTCGTCTGTCTGTAAGTTTTAGAAAATCTGCTGCATCAACTGTATTATATAAACAAGTCTTTCTTTTACCAGATGGCTAGATGGCTATATTTGATTTTGATTATTTATTTATTCATTTATTTATTCATTTTTGGGAAATCAACAGTTTACATTTTTACAGATTGTACATAAGTGAAATAGCCAAAATAAAACCAATTACGGATTTCCTCCTTGTGACTTTACGTAAGACAGCATTAGAAGAAATAATTAAATTTATGAGAAATGTGAAGTTATAATTATATAAAATAAAAGAATTGTATAAATAATAGAACAAAATAATACAACAAAAATAAAGGGGAAAAAAATGGTTTATGGTTCAGTAAAGATTATTTTTTCAATTTGAAATCGTCATCCTTGGAATATCTTATTTTAATTTTTTCAGTATTATGGCACCTACCTCCCTGTCTGAAGAAAGTTTGAAAAACGAATATTTATTGAGATAGTGACATTTCTTTAGACAAGTTGTACACCTTATTTGAATTTTTTTATACGTTACCAACTTAAAATATATAGATTATAATGTAGGTAGTTATTTAAGCATGTACTCACAATTAGAGATTTAAAGGATAATTTGGGTTCTGATTTATTATCTTCATACATCAGTCACTCCTGGACACATTATACCTCAGACTACTACCAACCCATCATAACTTTTTCCTACCCAGAACTTGCCCTTCTTTCTTACCCTTCACACAGCATCGCCAAAGATGTCATAAGCCCTGAGGAAAAATTATTATCCTCCTGTGTGCAGATAATGTAAGAAAAAAAATGTAACCAGGTGTATAGTAATATATATAGACCTATCGCCTTATTAATCTGGTTAAGAAGGTTGTTGAGTGTTGGAATGTAGGTACTTATTTAATTTTTTTTAAATGGCAATTATTACATTGTACTAAAATTAACAAATCATTGTAATTGATCACACGCGGAGGAAGTCAAGTGGTAGACAGTTTTATAGTCAATACCAACTCAATAAACGTAGTATGTAATATAATAACTATCTCTGCTGAACCAGTTCCAAGGTAATCAAATACAACGTTTACGTTTATGACTAGTAATTATTTGTCGGAAGAGAGACACTGTTATTCATTTTTAATAACAAGTATTCCGCAATAATTACTTGTTTTGATTCTTGCACTTGATTTTTAATGGTTTTATAACTGTGTTTGTAGTTTATGACTTTTTTAGTGGTTAGGTTTATGTTTATCACTCCATTTTGTCACGCGATGGCTTTGCAAGTATCGTAGTTAGTTAGGTTGGTTGAAAATTTGCTCAATGTTTTTTTTTTTTAAATGGGAGTAGGTAGTGTAGAGTGGATAAAAATTTCCGGAACTAGTGGAACTACGCTATCTTCATTTTTGGGGCAAGTTGTGAGGCTGAAGGGAGTGGCGAGTGGATGCAAAAGTTGTACCTGGAAGAAAATTTGGTCACCTAACATAGGTAAAGTTATTTTGAGCAACTTGTCTATTCTCAATGGTGGTTGGTTCCTACATTTGAATCGGGGAGTTCCAGGGCCAGATCAAAGGATATGACCACTCTGTCGCGGACGTGGATATTTTTATTTCACGTTAACTAGGTATGTGGGAAATTGAACGTTTTTAGATTTTAAGTAACTTGAGAAATACACAGTACCACTTATTATTTATTATAGATCACGTACCTTTACCTACCCTGATGTATGGAAATGAGGCATGGAACTGGCCGAAAAAGGATGAAAGTAGACTGAATGCTGTATAAATGAGATCCCTGAGGCGTACGTATCGTAAAACCATGTGTGATCGTGTGAGAAATGTGGAGATTCGCAGATAGTGCAAGGCTGATGTAAGCGTAATGAGTAAGATTAAGATAGAGACTCTTAGATGGTTTGGGCATGTAGAGCGAATGAGCAAACAAAGGAGTGTAAGGAGAATGTATGATGCGAATACAATAGTAGCATAGTAGCATTTGCCCCATCAGCGAGTGAAAAAACCCCGCCACTGCCGTTGTGCCGGTTCGTGACCGGAGGGGACCCAGCAGCAGCGTTTGGGGCGCATTGGATGCCCTCTCCAGCCGGACTCTCCCAGCCTATCGCCTAGCACCGCAGTGAGTGGGCTGGAACCAAACGCTCATCACTCCTGGACAGCCTGAACCCCATATTCCTACCCACCCCTCATACCTTTCCATTCCAGACCTTCCTTTCACTTCATACCCTTAAAAAAAAAAAAAACAAAATTAAAATCATGAATATACATAAAAACAAACTTAAAATCATTACAGCGGCGAGTAGCAGGCGTCCCCGGTGCGTGCCAAAACTGTTGGTAAATTTTGCCAACATTCGCGGCCTGCACACAAATTTAAATTCCGTCCATCACCATCTTTTGTCCCAACGTCCCAACCTTCTTTTCCTATCCGAAACTCAGATAGCCGAGCCGCCAGACTCCTCCTATCTGGACTGCCCGGGCTTTACCCTCGCAAGCAAATTCCGACTGAAAGGAGGAGTCTGCCTCTATAGTCGAGCTGACGTCAACTGTGTGCGACTATTGAGTCTGGAAAACTCCAGATTCGACGTAATGTGGGTGCGCGTCAATCTTGCCAGTACGGCAAGATTCTACGCATGTCTATACCGCTCACCGAACCATAGCGAATCAGACACTTCCGAGCTCTTCAAACATTTGAGCGATACTATTGATGATCTCTTGCCCCGCTACCCTTCGGCCGAGTTTGTTGTTCTGGGGGACTTCAACGTTCATAACGAACCATGGTTGAAGTTCTCAGGCCCAACGGACTCGGCTGGCCGACAGGCGGAATCCTTTGCCATTTGCTACGGATTAGAGCAATTGGTTCAGGAGCCTACAAGGGTTCCTGATGTCCAGACTCACCGCTCCAATCTGTTAGACCTATTCTTAACTACTGTGCCACACGGTTATAAGATTGACGTCACAGCGCCTCTGGGATCATCTGACCACTGCCTAGTGACGACATCAATCCCCGTTAGCCTCAGACCAACCAATGAGAGGCTGAGGAGAAAAGTGTGGCACTATAGGTCAGCAGATTGGTTCGGTATGCGGGCCCATTTCAATGCTTTTCCGTGGTCAGCTGTTTGTTTTCGGACTTCGGACCCTTCAAGATGTGCCCAGGAGATTGGTGAAGTCATCAAATCGGCGATGGATGGCTTCATACAATCGACTACTAAAGAAACTGGTGTGGGCTCAAAGCCGTGGTTCAGTCGACAATGCTCCGAAGCAGTTCGACGAAAAAACGCGGCTTACCGAGCCTACAACACATCTCGAACGCCCGAAAGCAGATCAGCATACAACAAATCGGCAAAGGAATGCAAGAGAATCATCAATAGATCAAAATTCGAACACGACCTGCAGATCAGCAAAAAGCTGGCTGCCTGCCCGCATGGCAGCAGAGCATTCTGGTCGCTTGCGGGCTCAATAGGTCGAAATTTTTGCAAACCCAGTTTGCCACCTCTTACCAGACCTGACGGCTCACTAGCAAACACCGCCACCGAAAAGGCTAACTTATTAGGGAAAATATTTGCGGAAAACTCGACCCTCGATGACGGAGGTGCTGTTCCGCCGTCGGTTCCTCACTGCGGCTTCTATATGAAAAAGCTGAGGATCCGGCATCGGGATGTACTCCACGTTATACGGGGGCTCGATGTTAACAAAGCTAGTGGACCTGATGGAATACCTGCCCTGGTATTGCAGAGGTGTGCTGCGGAAATAGTTCCAGTTTTGACAAAGCTCTTCAAAATGTCCCTGAAGTGTGGCACTGTGCCCTCTGGTTGGAAAAAAGCGGTCATTCACCCTATTCCCAAGAAAGGTGACCGCTCCAACCCGGCCAACTACCGCCCCATAGCGATCACATCAGTTCTGTCCAAAGTAATGGAACGTGTGATCAACGACAAACTGCTCACATACCTCGAGAAGAACAAAATTATCAACGACCGTCAATACGGATTCCGGCGGAACCGCTCGTGCGGTGATCTTCTCGCGTATGTGTCGCATGTTTGGGGGCGGTGCCTGGAACGTCACGGTGAGACCCAAACGGTCGCACTAGACATATCCAAGGCCTTTGACCGGGTCTGGCACCGAGGACTTGTCAACAAATTGCCTTCTTACGGACTTCCCGCATCCCTGTGTACGTGGATTGCTGACTTTTTAAGGGATAGGTCGATTCAGGCAGTTGCTGACGGTTTCACCTCATCCTCACACTCTATAAATGCTGGCGTCCCACAGGGATCGGTTCTGTCTCCGACTTTGTTTTTGTTGCACATCAATGACCTTTTGACATGTGCACCGATTCATTGTTACGCGGATGACAGTACAGTTCATGATAGCTTTTTGTTTGACAAGCCCCCAAAGGGCACACAAACTCCAACGGCTCGGAGGGCTTTGAAGCAGAGAATGGACGGTTATCTCGAGAGTATTTCCTCCTGGGGTAAAAGTAATCTCGTCGAATTTAATGTTTCAAAGACCCAATCCTGTCTGATTACGTCTAAAAGGGATCTAAATGATAATCTAGTCTCCTTCAACGGAAGCAATCTTCCGAACAGGCCTTCCATTGATATGCTTGGTGTAACTATAAGTGACCAGCTCAGGTATGGGAGCTCCATCGAAGCCAGAGTAAAGCTAGCCTCTCAGAAGCTGGGCGTACTGTACAGGGCCCGCAGATACTTTAATAGTACACAACTGCTGACCCTATACAAATCGCAAGTGCGCCCTACTGTCGAATTTGGCAGCCATCTCTGGTCCGGAGCCCCTAAATACCTGAAAAAAACCCTTGACTCTGTGCAAAAACGGGCGGTCCGTTTGATAGATTCCCCAATCTTAACAAACGGACTGCAATCTTTAGAGCACAGGCGTCAGGTAGGTATGCTGTCCTTGTTCTATCGGTATTACAATGGAAGATGCTCTGAGGAACTAGCGTCATTGATCCCTTCGGCACCGGTGCGTAGTCGGGATACACGCCAAACGCGTGCCCAACATTTGTACACGGTTGACACTTGTCACATGAGAACGGGTCGCTTCTACGATTCGTTCTTAAGTTCAACAGCTCGGCTGTGGAACGAACTGCCGGCCTCTGTGTTTCCTCCCTCCTACAACATGGGACTCTTCAAGACCCATGTTCACTCCTTCCTCTCCACAAAAAGACCCTCCACACAGCATCCCCAAAGATGACATAGGCCCTGAGGGAAATTATTTTCTTCAGGGCCTCCTGTGTGGAGTAAATATATAAAAAAAAAAAAAAAAAAAAAAAGCAGAAGTCGGGGACGTCCGAGGAAGACATGACGCCATCAAATGAATCAGATACTTAATTCGGGCCATGTCAAGGGTCAGAATAATAGAAGAGTATTTATGAGACGACGTATGAATGTGAATGAGGCAAGCAGTGTGTGCCGAGACCGAGTGGTTTGGCGTTCCGTCCATTCTGTCTACCCCTGCGGCGAAACGGCGTGATGGTTTGTTAGTTAGTTCTTAGATCACCGGATAAAATAAGTGGATTAGTCTTTGACAAGACCAGTGAATAAACAAGACGTACCAGTTTTAGATGTATGCATATAGTTTAAAACAAACATTAAATTGTTATATAATATGTACTATGTGTCTTCTTAAATAATTATAATAATAATTAAAATTTACTATTGAATATCAACCTAAAAAAACACTTTGTGTAAAAGGTACCAACAAAGCAGTAGAAAAAAAAATAATGATGGGTGTGTAGTAACATATATACTTGTGGGCAAGATGATAAATAGTTGCCGTTAAATGGATGGAAACTCCTTGAAACTAAAGATATTCAACATCAAAATTAGGTACATACTCAGTTATTTACAAATTATTGAAATTGGTATTTACATATACTCAGATGTCGCGGCTGTGAATTGGTAGAAAGGTGTTCGAGAGACGAATTTCAAACACGTTCAAATCATTGAGCTAGTATTTAAACCCTGATTTAATGAAGGCACCGAATTGCCCATAAATTGACCGGTGAAACATCTTGTAAAAGAGGCAGACATGCAGTATGTAAAGGTATAGATGTGACCTATGTCTTGGGGCGGCGATCTCAAAGGATTGCCGAATTTAGATGGGTTTTCTTTCAACATTTTTCAATCAAAGCATCACACAGCCGTTTATAAATTTGCATGTGAATACATTATGTAAAAATGTTGTTAGTAATAAAACTGAAGTAGCTAGAGTGGGCATTTATAAACATCTGATTGCATGAAACAGGTTGGCGCTGTGAGCGGCAAGCTGTGGCATAATGAAATTTTAACCGACTTTTCCATCCTGACCTTCTATTTTCTTTCTTTTTCAGTGCTTTTTTATACTTCGGTGTCATAGACTTCCAGAAAGTGGTTTCTTCTCAACTTGCAAAACAGACCTGAAAATGGGTACTTCAGTTCTTGAGGTAGGAGAAACATCAAAGGAAAAGTCCCTAACTTTGGTGTTGGTTAAAAGAACTTTAGAAGTGTTGAGAATAACTTAAGTTTATGGGGACAACAATTCATATAGGAAACCCTTGTATTGGAATTAGTTTACGCATTATCATTATCACGTTTTGAGTAGCATCAGTGTAGAATAACCACATGTTCTAAAATGAACCCACGTCAAGCTAAAACTAGTTTATTTAACAGTTTTCTATTTTATGGATTCTTTTCAAAGTCAGCACCTCCTGAACTTAACTTAAGTTTATCAGAGCACCTTTCATAGAGACAACTCTTGTTCTAGCTTAAGTCATGTATTTCCTGAAGCAAGTCGAACCAAGTCCAGTGTTCATTTGAGAGGAGAGTGCAGAATCAGCGCAGATGAGCCCTGAGTCCAGACAAGCTTGCTCTCGGCAGGCACGACCGGGCACAAATCAGCCCATCTGTTACGTTCGGCAGAACAATGGGCTGCATCCGAATGAACTCGCTGCTCCTTATTCGGATATAATGATCAGATATTTGCATATTATTGTTTACTGTAAGCACTGGATGTTGGTTTTATTTCTTAATCATTCCTCCGGGCTTTATTTATCCCGAGGAGGTAGCGTAAGAGATGTAAAAGCTTTCGGTTTTACGTGCCTGAATACAAGTCTGTGGGTTTTATTTCAATCGTTTGTTTGGCATGTGAAAATTTACTTCTGGTGGGTTTCTAATAAATTCACCTTATTTTGCATAATTTCAAAGATTCTAATACACATATTTACTATTTTTATAGCTATTTGACTCGCATCAATTAATTTTGAACTTAAAAAAGTTGATTAGTACTTACATCTATAAAGTTTTAAAACTCAGAAAATTGTATCCATCCATGAATCAAACCGAAGGTTTTCTTGTTAATTCCAAACGAAGGAATTATTAAAGAGCACAAATAATGCTAAAAGGGTTTTAGCTGGTAGGTCGGCACTAGCAGTGAGATTAGAATTCGATCTATCAGACTGTCTGGGTTATCAATATAACTTTTGTTATATCCGACTTAAATAAAATTACTATTATTCTCTCTTTATTACTATGTTATTTTACGTTTTTTTCTGTTGCTATTATAGTATATCTAATGTTATGAGTACTTTGGTATATATATTTATATTTCTGGCGTGTTTTTCATGTCAAATAAATAAACTACTTAACTATCCCACCATTATATTGTACGGTGGAGAGAGAGGAAAAAACACCACCTATTTATATCTTCACAAACACATTATCATTCACCATCTTGTTTAAATAAACACTTCTATTATTAAGACGTTTCAGAAAACGTGACTCGATAATTTTGTATATTTGAGGTTGATTATTAAATTTTGAAAATGTATTTTAAAAAACTCAATTACTCTCAATCTCATCGTAATCTAAGCGTAGGTAATTTAGTTCGCTATTAAATTTATCTTATAATAACAATGATACACGCACATGAATTACAAAATATTATAATTGAATTCAAAATGTAACATTGCCAAGGTGGGACTGAATTCAGAATTTACTCCATATTCAATTAGGCTCCATTGTTGCTTCGAGTGCCATTGAACCAGTATTATATCTATTCCGTACGGAGCAGCCGTATCTCATGGCCATGCAAAACGCAACAAATAAACGGCCGAGTCAGAAGACTAACGAATAGGCGTTCCGCAAGGATTTGAGCTGGTTCATTTATAATCGATTGTAGTAAATCATGGCGGGTGCCAGGGTTTCTTATGACTGTAGTACGCTCTTGTACTGCAATAAATATGGTTAGCAAGTAGCTAAGGTCTGAGGCAGGGTAGAAGGCTTTTAAATTGGTTGAGGGATGAGAGAATATGTTGGAGATATGATCGCTTTTTTGTGAGGCTTTTAGTTAAAGAAATGTATTCGCTGATGAAGCAATATTACTGGAACCGTCTACAAAAGAATAAAACGCAAAGCTTCTACGATTATTACAATTAAGCAATCGGGCAATGAATGTATTATATAAAATGACACATGTATGTGAGCACACAACAAGCGTTAATATCAAATTTAAGTATGCCTACAAGAAGAGGCAGTTATTTAAAAATAATATTACTATGTTGTGCAACATCATAACTTTTTGCGATTTTGGGGCTGAAGGATGAGAAGGAAAGAGATGGAAAAGAAGAAGGTTTGGAAGTACGAGGCTCTATAAATCTTGTCTCTAAATATTGCTAAAGCCATTTATAGCAACGTTTTGAATCTGGTGGCTTCTCAAATGATCATTATCGCCAAATTCCCTTTCAATCATAACGTTGTACCCTTGTCCTCAGTGCAAGAATTGAAGAGCTAAACGCACTGCAGCTACAGCTATTACATCAGAAAAAGCAGGATTAGAAAGCCTTTGTCTCTTAATATAAACAGGCAATGCAATATCAAAAAAAGCATTCAATGTCTTTATTCAACGAAAATTCATTCGAACCTTCCCTGCAGTCGATGTAAATCTCTCCCAACTAGTCCAGTCCCACACAACCAGCCAGCATCCTGGTCTCTGAGACTGTACAGTACAGTGTGCCTGGTTTTGAGCTCACAGGATCGGATAGGAACCTCCTGGTAACGAGTTGACCTTCTCAGCTCCCCCAGCCTGCCTTAGCTAGGCACAAAGGAACTGAACCATAAACCACTGGGATCGTGAGTTACAATTATTATTCTTTGAGACTTGCGATACTACAGATTGTGTTGTGTTGGTACTGTGTATACTACCATTTGTGCAATTGGAAGTAAGTACTTACGAGTATTTAATTATATTTAATGCTTTAACAAAGGTGTTAAACACTAAGACGGAGATACCTAATAAAAACACATGTCTTCAAGTGAGTCCTGCTTAAGGATGACACATAATGTTGCACAATGGAGTACGCGCATTGAAAAATTTGAATGTGGAACTGTTTTTACTTATGATCAAGATGTCGATGGTCTTTAATATCGATTAATTTATCTATTGAAATAGAGAAATAGAAAAAAATTATTTATATTTTTATATTTGAAAAATATACCTACATTAAAAAGATTATATTGGTGGTTGTGACGTAGATATTTGTGAATATCTTTTATATTTATTGAATAGAAATATGAACTGGTTGTTATAAACCTTAAAATTTTCTTGGTCGACTGAAATTGAAATCCAATACCACCACAGTCCATGGAAATATCTACTTATACAATAGTATCTATAAAATTATGTAATTGTTCGTATTTGAGGAAACCATTCGGTGTCAACTAGCTTTTACCTTTTATGGTAGAAGATTGTGATTTAATTTTTAGTACATATCAAATAAAAGTCATAAAATTCGGAGCATAGATTCGTCATATAGTAGGTTATGTTGACATAGGTCATCTAAAATAACGCATAAGTTCTTTGCCATTGGTAGACTCATAGTAGATAGTTCACACGCATAGAAAGCCTCACAAAAATTCTTACCACCTGCAGCTCCTGTTAATTACTCTATAACGTAAATAAATATTCTTTCTCTCCTCCCGTATTCTACACAATTTCTATTTACTCACTAGAACAATAAACAAAGAAACGCTTCCCGTTGCTTTGAAATAAAACAAACGCAAAGTAATCTATCAAAATTTCAATAATTCTTCTCTAATGTTTTACTTTTGACCTTCCAATTGCTGAGTAGTACCTGTTATTATAATACACGGCCTTGCCGTGTTTCCAACATTTTCCCTTTAAATCAAAAACTTGCGGTTTTAACCCTTCGCATCTGAAGTCAAGTTACCTGATGGATCTTTTCCTTTCAGTGTTGTTTCTTGTAATGACAGTGATATAAGATAATGACATTTTTTAGTCAGTTTCTCTTTTATATTGTAGGTATTTATTGTAATACGCAATTTGATATAAATTGTTATTGTTATCTTTCAACACATGCATAGATACCTACCTACTTTTAACCGTATAGAGTGGTAAATAGTATTATTAGTACCGCCCTAGTGAGAGAGCACCATTCAGGATCGAAATGTTACTTGAAGTGGCTTTTGCCGTGTTTAGTGAACATATGTGTGGATTCAGGTACTTTCCAAACTTACTCTTTCAAATCTCATTCCCCTAACAACTACATTCTACCTCACAACGCACCCTAAACGGGAATACGATAGTAACACAAACTCCGGACTGCTTGGAGCAATCGGGACTCTTTTGCGGCATTATTATTATTAGTGATTTTAGAAAAATAAATCTACTTGTAGAAGTATAACATATTATTTATATTAAGTATAACATATATGACATATTATCTAGATATTTTAAAAGACAACAATGTGACAAGTTTGGAGAAGATTCAATTTACTACACCAAGGACAGAAAATAAAGTCTCGCCGTTGAGAGCTGCATTGTAACTTAATACCTAATGTAAAACACTTAAATTGATGCATTTGCCAGATACGTCGAAAGATGAAGAAATGCGAATGCTTGAAGTTTAATGGATATGAGCACATTATGGCCCACGAATTAAATCATTATCGTAAATTAACACGAACGAGCACATAAAGTATTCTTCGGCAATTATCGTTACTTTCATTATTATTTCGTTCATCCTAACACCTACAGTGATAATTAACAAGAAACACCTACGTACAAAATACCTACTTACATTGAGAGCCCAAAAGCATCTTAGTGTTTACTAATAACGCCGTAAAGCGTACATTAAAAATAATAATTAAACAATTTAATGGAATGATTCCATACAGTGGTAATAGTTTAATGGCACTACTACTGTGATTATCATACTTGTTATGTCTCTATTTATCAATAGTTTATGCCACAATAAAACTCTAGGAAGTACCTTACCTACATTCCTCAACATTACAAAAATTTACTTCAATCGTTAGTGTAATAAAACTCATATTATCATGTGTCTAGATCAACAGTTGATCTAAGAAGCACGTAAAATATTATAATAAATTAATTCGTGGTAATTATTTACCTCTTTTTCTGTTTCATAATAGGTAAGATTCAATTAGAATATTATATCTAAGTCTGATGTGTTTTTTAACTCCTAGCAATCTCACAAACACCTGCATACCAATTATTAAAAGTCTAAGATTTTTATCCCACATTGTCAAATAATGAATTGTTGTAGCGGAATAAAAACTTGGTATGAATTATCATACTTCGTAAGAATAATTATGGAGGTGACGAGAATCCAGGGGTTTGAAAGCATGTCGATTATTAAATTATAAGATAGGTATCTACTTATTTGATACATAAAAAAACTTTTTTAGAATTCGATTAACCTTTTCGATGACTAGGCAATTAAAACAATAAAGACTTTGTTGTGGTAAAGCCGAAAATTAACGTATTTTTACAATTTTCAGATCCCTCCAAGATGGCTACCCTACTGTGTTTTTATAAAAAATAGATTAGTAATTGATAGAAAGTGGAACCATATTTTATTCCTCCAAGAGTGGAACCTTGCTGGTTATAATGATACTATAGAAATTAATATTTATAACAATTAACGAAGAAAATTAATTCAAAAATTTGTTGGAAAAAATAAAAATATTCTGATGATTTCAAAGGCGCTGTAAAAATATATAATACATCTCTACGGTTATCTATCTTGCTAACCAAAAAGCTTTTTTTATGTAGTGAACTTAGAGTACCCGGCGTCTATTCTGCTGACACGGAGTAAACATCTTGATAAAAAAATATGACTCATTTATTAAGATTGTCTTCTAAATCTTTGTAGTCCTGTTAAAAACGGGATTATAGGCTATTAACTAACGAATTGATAGGTTATATTCATGGCGCTAACAAAAAATTGTCCAAAGAAGCGAAGTTAGCAGTCCACAATGGAGTGCTGGTACCTACCCTGATGTATGGAAGTGAGGCATGGAACTGGCAAAGAAAGGATGAAAGTAGATTGAATGCTGTTGAAATGAGATCCCTGAGGCGTATGTGTGGTAAAACCATGTATGATCGTGTGAGGAATGTGGATATCCGCAAAGAGTGCAAGGCTGATGTAAGCGTAATGAGTAAGATCAAGAAAGGGACGCTTAGATGGTTTGGGCATGTAGAGCGAATGAGCGAAGAAAGGAGTGTAAGGAGAATATACGATGCAAATGTGAATGGTAGCAGAAGTCGGGGACGCCCGAGGAAGACATGGCATGACCAAGTGAATCAGATACTTGAGTCGGGCCATGTCAAGAGTCAGAACAATAGAAGAGTATGTATGAGACGATGTATGAATGTGAATGAGGCAAGAAGTGTGTGCCAAGAACGAGTTGTTTGGCGGTCCGTCCTCTCTGCCTACCCCTGCGGGGAAACGGCGTGATGGTTAGTTAGTTAGTTAGTTTACCATTAGTTCATAAAAATCTGAAGAACTTTGCATTTCGTCATGATTTAGATTTAGCATGTGGATGAACACGTGTTCCGATATTATTATGAATTTACCAATACTTTACCAGGAAACGGCTTTCAGTAAAGGTTGTTAACAAGATTACCTATTATTTGAAGAGATTTATAATAGATTAATATTACTCATTTTTCTCCGTGGAGGCTTTGGTTTTGAAGAATCTACTGAGCGATTGATGAAATTTTGCTGATATTATTTTCAAAACAAGAGTATGGTCACTCTCTATATGTTTTTATGTTTGACCATCCTCTTGTTTTGAAGATCATGATATACATATAATTATAATGCTTTCTAGTAAAAAGTTAACAATATCTGCATATGTGAAAAAAACGTTACTGGCTTCGCTGTATTTTAATTTTTCATATTAAACTTTTTGTAGTGTAACACTTCCGAGCAATTAATAGCTGGAGCCAATTAAAAATATGTAATATTATAAAATAACTTGAAAAACCTAAGATGTGAGAAAACTTCCCTGTTTAATTATACAGTACGTGGCAGTGAAGAGGAAACTAGAAATAAAATCTTACTATAGGTAATTATGTGTAGTCGAGTTAAGATACCTAATAATAATCGTAAAGGGGCAAGAATAATCTTAGGAGGGAAGTTGCGGTTTGATGAAACCTCTGAAGGGCAAAATATAATATTATATTATCTTGAAGAATTTTATCATTTTACAAAATATAAATTTCTCAATGATGGGATATTGAGTATAATATTTTCCACTGCTCAATAGTTACCGATGAAAAAATTGCGTTCAGACGCTTAAGGACTGCGATCACGACATGCATTATAGTTTATTTAAGTACTTAATTATTATCTACTAATATTTCATGCAATCAAATTGTACAAATGTTACTCAACCTTTGATAGTCGTAAGCAAGCAATACTGTACAAAGACATGTAGTGAAATATCATCGCACTAGAGCAAACAATGGGAACACATTGTAAGAACCTACTTACAGTAAAAATATGTATTTAAAAACTACCTGTAGTTCCCGGCGTTGACCGGGCTTTATGCAGTGCTTTTCGAAATAGTTACTTTTCGACAATAAATTTTTATTATTGTGAATAAAAACCCGTAGATTTGTATAAATAAAACAAATCCATCCACAGACATCGTTCTTAGTGTATGGATAATAAATTATAACAAATTTAATTTACTTATCTAGTTAATGTTGGGTTGCATTTAGCCACTTTGGTTACTATTTTTATGATACGAAGAAGTCAATATTAATAAATAGTTAGATTAATGAAGAACATCCATATACCTAGTTATTATTAAAACCCACACTGCAACAAAACATGTCCGCAGTGCCGCAAGCAAAAAGCATCCGAAAGGTGACAAAGAAAAGTAAGTTTGAATGAATGGCCTTTAGTTCGCCCCTAGCACCTTCCCTCGCGTGAACCGAAATGGCACTTGCGGCCTATCTCGATATTATGATCTTAATTGGTTTTTAACTGGGACGCACCTATTGTATCGTTATTGCGAGCCGGGAAATAATTAACAATTAACGAACTGAAAACAGCGAGTAGGTGAAATAATTGCCGACGTAGCGCTTGCCATTGGCGGTTGCACGCAGCCTATAGGCTCCACCGATCGGATGGATAAAATAATAGCAATTTTACTATGGAATAATAACACTGTCGTGTTTGTCGCGATTGGGAGGTGGTGACACTTGCGAGCGAGTTGAATTTATTAGAATTACGCGTACGCACTCGCACAATGTTGGAAACATATATGTAAGTACTCTAATGATCATTTTTATTTACTAGCGCACACTGGTCAAAAATCACGGGATATTATAATTGTTCGATTTGTCAAGCTAAAGCGAAAAAGCGAAGAATCGTAAAATGAAGCCCTAGCAAGATGAAACAAAAGAAACACATTTTAAATACAGAATAAAAATAATTTTCTGTAAAAATATTTTACCACACGTAGGTAATTTATCGCTAGTTTGAGTTCTTGACAGATCATTTATAATTTAAAAAATATATAATTAAATTTATTTCTGTTAAAATATTCTTATATTATAGGTAGGTAAATGACACTTAAATTCAAAACAATTTTGAATTTTGTTTGAAAACAACAAACGAATTTGTTTTTAATATAACAGATCCCCGACCGAAATTATTATGTTTGTTCAGAAGGTGATATGTTCTGTGTTTTGGTTTATGTAGGTATCCGAAAAAAATCACGAAACGTTTTGCTTAATATTATTTCTAGTTTCTCAAAATATTGACTACACGATAAATAATGCAAACATGTTGAAAAGCTCGTCAATACTAAGAAATTACATTAAGAATATATGTACTAGTTGTTTTATAACTAAAATATTATGATCCATACACTGCAATGTGCCCATACGGGTAAACCGTAGGTATGATGATAATTCATAAAATAAATGTAATTTACTGTTATTATTGTAGGAGTTCCCAGTACTCACAGTGCCACCAACCATAGAAAAAAGCCTGCCTAATATTAAAACAAACACGTTTCAACCCACAGGTTCGTTTGTTGCTTTGTCTCGTAAACAAAAAGTTTGAAACAATAAATTAAAGCTTCTTCGTTTAAGAGTGATTGTATACCTGACAAAATCAACTATTTTCGACACACACGAACTCTGTTGTTCATTTCCAAAACAATATTTTTTCTAACTAGAATTTATTTTAAAAACGTTTGCCTGAAAACAGTAAGATGGCGGTAGTGTAAATCTTCGTTATAAAAGTTATATGAATTTCAGTTACCAGATGGCACTATTTTTTTGTATTATTTATTTAATTAGAATATAAACAAGGTAACATTTAATTTAATTGTATGTATTTCAATATTTTTACAGAAAGCCTGACATTTCTTTTTTTTTATGCTTCCTATTTTGTTGTCCGGGTTAAATCTTCCCCATAGGAAAAACTAAACCCTTCCACTCACTTTTCCACAAATGATCATCTAGTCAATCAACATTATGTAAGTGCATTATATAAGCAAAATAAATACAAAACAATACAAGAACAACACGTCAACTCACAAAAGATCAAATGGGAAAATAATTCACCGACTCCAGATATTTTCATATCAGAGGGTTCGGCTCGGTAGAACTTCTAACAGGGCCTATAAATCCTACTGATCCCTCAACATAAATATTTTAAAAATCTACATGTATTCAAAATGACCGACTTTTGCATCTTTATATATAATTTTTTTGAAAGATCTAATACGCCTAAATTTTTAATTAGAGAGCTAGGTATAATGCCAGTAGCCGAAATAACGAATGGTAATATTTTTATAGTCTGAGAATGCCAAATTCTTTTTATTTCATTTCCTAAATCTGTGTATTTTCTTATTTTTTCGCTAACAGATTTTTGAATATTACAGGAATTTGGTATAGCGACATCAATGATATAAGTTAATTTTTTTTAATTTTTTTCATGTAAAACTATATCGGGTCTATTATGACTAATCGCTTATATTATTATTATTTCTTCATATATCTTTAGTCCTGATTTTCCATATTATGACATGTGTGATGATGTATGTGCCAATTTCTTAATTATGTATATCTCTATTAAAAACATTTTGGCATTTGGTTTTACATAGTTTTATGCACAATAATTAACACATTAAATTCAATAGATAACAATGAATTAAATGAAATAATATAAATAAATAATTTTTTAAGTACTTAAAATTTTAAATACCAAAATACTTTTAACAAAATAAAATATTATTGATTCTGTGGTCCAGAATAAATATCTAGGTTCAGATATAAATGCTAATACTTCTTTATTTGCGTACACCGGGTTCGAACCCGCGACCTTCGGAATGGCAGTCCAATGCGTTACCACTGGACTATGCCGGCCGTCAGATGCACACATTGTAAAAAATATACCTACATCTGGTCAAAAAACAGAGTACCTGTGTTCGTTCTACCTCGGTCAACAATAACCGTTATAAATAACATTATTGTTTTCTAAGGCCCACAGAAACGCCATCGGGCCCAAAATTCGCTTGTATTCAACAGTCCTTGGTGAAGCAAAACGCCAGATTTGGCAACATTCAGTTCATTTAGAACGATGCCACTTAGCACTCAGAACTAAAAAGCGCCTTGCGCGGGTGGACATTTTTGTAAGTTGTTTTACAGTGGACGGTAAATTGATATCCCGACCTAAAAATGTCAGGTTATTTGTGTTTGGTCTTTTCATTCATGTTTTTTTAGAATAATTTACAAAAACAATAATAAATATCGAGATATGGCCCGACTCAACAGGATGACGACCTCCGTGACGTCGCGGGTTACAATCTTGGCGTGCACGAGTACCAACCTACATTTTATTTTAATAATTTGTGTTATTTCACAATGTACATAAGTATTATATTTGCGGCATTTTCCAGAGCGTTAGATACTGTCAGTATCGCCCCGATGAAAGACCATAAATCATTATTTAAATTTAGACCGCAGAACGGGTATTATTTATTGAATAAGTGAATCTACCTAGCTATTCAGATTTGGTCACCAAACACGGCTAAAGCCATTTCAAGCAACGTTTCAATTCTGAATGGTGGTCTTACACCAGGCGATACTGAGAGTATATTTCACTATGGAACGTACCGCGCATATACCATACGTATATTAATTCATTAATTGTGAATAACACAAATTAACCAAATAAAATTTACTTGCCCACTCTGATATTCGATCCCGCAAACTTCGAGGCGAGAGTTTTACAGTATAGTGTACAGAATAGCATAACCTAAGCCAGTGGCCGTTTGGCTTGAATAACTGAAACCGATTTATACGTTGAATATTGGCTTATGACACGGGAAGAGTCAATAGCGAACCATGATAGCGCCATCTGTTGGGATATTTAAAAGAAGCTTTTAGTTCGATGTTCTACCGTATTTAAAATTTCAAATAGGCGCCAGCAGACGGCCTGTTTTAAGAGTAATTTAAAAATCTAAGTGTTCTTTCTTAAATTGTAGTATAAAAAATATTAAATTAACTTTAAAAAATGGAAAAATATAATACCAATAATTTATCGTTTAGTTTTGTTAAATAAACGTATCCAAAGTTTTATAATCTGCATTTTAAAAACAAGTACAATTAGAGTTTATGAAAAAATTAAACTACGAACCTATTTTATTTATTTTTTAGTTTTTTTTTTCGTACGTTTAAAGAAAACCCCTTCAGGTATTTTTTGACGATATTCAGCCTTTAATAGTATTTTTTAAAATACACGTATTACGGTCTGAAAAAGGTCATATTTTCGATTTGATTTTGATAATTACTAAGCCTATGTTAATTTTAAAAATGTATAAAAAAATTTTTACTTGTTGAAAACACTATCATTATCGATTTGCTTAATAATATTATCATTATTTTAAATTAATAAAAAACTACACTCGGCCTTAACCAAATCTACGCAGTAGTGAATAATGTAAATAAATTAAGTTGGTTTGGATTGGGGCAAATTTAAATCGTTGTGTTTTAATTGTCGTGTCTATTAATCAATTTTTAACATTTTCTTGAATAGGGGTTGACTGTTTCTTTAAAAAGTTATGTCAAAAATCATAAATTAGTAAAAGGTTGATAGTGAGTTAGTTAGTTAAAATATGACGACTGTGTGTGTTTAGCTCTCATTATACTCGTATTGAATCAGTTGTATTTATTAATCGAAAGCAAGAGTCGATGTTTCGTAAGCTTGATGTCAAACAAAGTAGTATTTATCTACAAACCTTCAGTAAGATTGATGGTAGAAATTGTATTGATTATTTTACATTAACTCACACAGTAGAAAATAATTTCCCTCAGACCTATGAAATCTTTGAGGGTGCTGTGGGGGGGTCTTTTTAGTGAAAGGAGGAAGAGGAAGTCCTGGGATGTAAAATTTGTAAAAGGGTATGAGGGTGAGTAGGAATTGAGGATCAGTGTTTTCAGTAGTGACGGTTGCATGAATCAATCTCTCCCACTATGGTAGAAGGCTATGGGGTGAGAGAGTCTGGTTAGAGAGGTCAAAAGGTCTCCTTTAACCAATCTCTTCCGATCTGCCCTAAAACCTACTAAAACCGCCAAGGCCTATATAAATCCACGAGCCCGGGAACCTCTGCCAAGTCACCAAAAGTATCAAACCACTTGGGATGACTTACGGCAGAGGTGTTGGTTGTCCAATAAATGGTTTCCGGGGCGGCGGTACCCATTCCAGCCTCTCAAATTGTAGATATACGTGAGTGTGATTATTAGTCTCAATTCATTTTCGTCTTCATGTAATTTTTTTTTTTTTGGGTTTCACTATGGACAATAGTCTTTCTCTTGAATCGCTAATTTCAAAAGTTCTGGATTTTTCCATCTAAGGCAGATAAAATCAATCAGGAGATGCCTTCCCGTCTGATGGAGCAAAGTCATTCATAAATTCGTTCGTCGTGTCACGTATGGACTACCTCAGAAACAAATCAAAAGAATCCAGTCAGTTCTTAATGCTGCGGCGAGAATGATTTTTGGTGAATATATTGTCGTATAAACCCACTTCTAAGGGATTGCCTTCACTCGCTTCGATACACTGAAAAAATAGAGTTTAAGATCTCCTTAATGACCTTTAAACCATTGCAAAGAATGGCGCCAGCCTGTATATCGGAACTACGTGTCCGACAATACTTAAGCAATAGACAGCTTACTCTAAGCTCAGCAGATCTAGATATTAGTAATTGTCTTACAGAACTTTCTAGGTCAAATCGAGCCATTTACTATGATCGCTCTTTTCGTGTAACAAACAGCCCGCTCATCTGGAATAGACTTCCCTCAGCTCTTACTAATCTCCAGAATTTGGCTGAAGTTAAACGGGCTTTAAAAACAAAATTGTTTAAAAAATCTTACCATTCATGAATCTTAACTTCTTATCAATATTTCATTATAAAACATATTTTAAAACTTCCGGTAATTGTTTTGTTTTGGTTGCCTCCTTGTACATTTTAAAGTGTCTCTTCAGAAGATTCTCATTTCGGATCACAAACTGCCTCCTGTTTTATATTATGTTTTTGTTTTAATATTCTTGTTTTGTCCTGTCCTGCTGTTATTGTTTTTCTAAAATTTGTCATCACTTTGTATAAAATTATATTAAGTGTTATAATATTAGATCTGTATTGGGCAAGGCACACTGTTGGAAAAGTTTTAAGAACATGACCACTTATACTAAATTACCGTTTTTAAGTTTGTTATAGTTAAGCGCACAAGGTTCATTTCGGTTAGCAGGCGACCGGATCCAAAAAAATAAGACTTTAAAATTAAGACCCGATTTTAAACTGAAATAGGATCGCCTCATGTAATACGAGATTTCTTAAAAAACATCGTTTCTGCTCATATAATTTTTGGATAATATCGGAGAAAATATGTTTTAGAAAGTTCATAATCCATTGGATTAATTACATTACAATTAAAATTATCCACAATTACGTGATTATGTTTGACGTTTATAAAAAATCACGCGTTCCTTGAATATGGCCGATACGCACGGCGGCTATATATGACCGACAGAGCGCACCTCTGGCGGTATAAGAACGAACCAAATGACTGGCATGAATATTTAAATATGCAGCTAACAGTACACATAGTTATGCAAAATTACTTGACCATTAACAAGCGTTTAATAAGAAGATTTCTTCTAGATGAAATCAGTTTGTGATGACATTATTTATTTTATTAAAACACAAATAACTTTGTTTACATCACTTTATTATATACAAACTCTACATGTTTCATGAACGAAGTTCACCTCATCAGGAGTATACACTGAAGTCAAAATTTGAATATAGATTACAATTGGAAAGAAGAAGTGGAAGGAGGGGGAGGGGTAAGAGTGGGCGGAGTAAATCAGAATTAAGAATTACAATATCGTTAGACGGGTGGGAAAATATTTAATATAGGGTTTATAATTTTTTTTGCTTATTAATTATATCTGATTTTAAAGTGACATGTTTTCTAATTTCTAAAATTTCAAAATTATTTATTTGCGATGCTTTATTGTATCGAACATCATATCATACAACTATATTGAGTTGTTGCTACCCACTGTATCACGAACTTGAAGTGCAAGTTTGATGACCCCCTTTATTCCAAATCACAATATTTACCAGTTGAAAATGCCAATAATACTTGATTTATGCATCAAAACATTCTGTTACCAGGCGACAGGCCAAGTCGACTATATGAAACATAATATTGTTGCATTTAATATCAATTGCACACCCGCGAGTATGATGACCCTATTTTTAAAAACGAAATATTTACAAAGGCTGTTTGTTACCAGGCTAATATTATTGATACAGAAACTGTAACATGTTTTTGCAAGCTGACGCCACACAAAGGCTGGTAGAAAGACATTATAAATACCCAGTTAAAACAAAATATTGGGCAGTCAAATTTCAAAAATCAACGCGAGTGGACGGAACACCTAAAAAGCGACCTGTTAATTATAATTATAAATTCCTGAGTGTCAACTGAAATCTGTAGTCGCTTCTGTTCCTCCATCACGGCACAATCATTTTAAAGATTACAACTATTTCTAACGAGCTCTTTACGGCCGGCACTTTATCAGCTGAGTCAGACGCACCTGTCATCATTAAAATAATGGGGTGTCTCTGTGTGCCGGCTCTTATAATCAACCGACTAAACTGCCCACTGCCAGTGATCACCTAAAGGCTGGCCAATCCCTGCTGCATTGATGCTGACAACCTAGAGGCTAATCAATTCCTCCTGGCTACCGACGGAACCAGACACAGATGCTGAAAACCTAAAGACTGACGAATACCTGCTGACAACCGACTGAACTGCCCACTGCCGGTGATCACCTAGAGGCTGGCCAATCCCTGCTGCATTGATGCTGACAAACTAGAGGCTAATTAATTCTTCCTGGCTACCGACTGAATTAGCCATTGATGCTGAAAACCTGGAAGCCGGCCAATTCTTCCTGGCTACCAACTGAATTAGCCATTGATGCTGAAAACCTGGAAGCCGGCCAATTCTTCCTGGCTACCAACTGAATTAGCCATTGATGCTGAAAACCTGGAAGCCGGCCAATTCTTCCTGGCTACCAACTGAATTAGCCATTGATGCTGAAAACCTGGAAGCCAGCCAATTCTTCCTGGCTACCAACTGAATTAGCCATTGATGCTGAAAACCTGGAAGCCGGCCAATTCTTCCTGGCTACCAACTGAATTAGCCATTGATGCTGAAAACCTGGAAGCCGGCCAATTCTTCCTGGCTACCAACTGAATTAGCCATTGATGCTGAAAACCTGGAAGCCGGCCAATTCTTCCTGGCTACCAACTGAATTAGCCATTGATGCTGAAAACCTGGAAGCCAGCCAATTCTTCCTGGCTACCAACTGAATTAGCCATTGATGCTGAAAACCTGGAAGCCGGCCAATTCTTCCTGGCTACCAACTGAATTAGCCATTGATGCTGAAAACCTGGAAGCCGGCCAATTCTTCCTGGCTACCAACTGAATTAGCCATTGATGCTGAAAACCTGGAAGCCGGCCAATTCTTCCTGGCTACCAACTGAATTAGCCATTGATGCTGAAAACCTGGAAGCTGGCCAATTCTTCATGGCTACCGACTGAATTAGCCATTGATGCTGAAAACCCGGAAGCCGGCCAATTCTTCCTGGCTACCAACTGAATTAGCCATTGATGCTGAAAACCTGGAAGCTGGCCAATTCTTCATGGCTACCGACTGAATTAGCCATTGATGCTGAAAACCTGGAAGCCGGCCAATTCTTCCTGGCTACCAACTGAATTAGCCATTGATGCTGAAAACCTGGAAGCCGGCCAATTCTTCCTGGCTACCAACTGAATTAGCCATTGATGCTGAAAACCTGGAAGCCAGCCAATTCTTCCTGGCCACCAACTGAATTAGCCATTGATGCTGAAAACCTGGAAGCTGGCCAATTCTTCATGGCTACCGACTGAATTAGCCATTGATGCTGATAACCTGGAAGCCGGCCAATTCTTCCTGGCTACCAACTGAATTAGCCATTGATGCTGAAAACCTGGAAGCTGACCAATTCTTCATGGCTACCGACTGAATTAGCCATTGATGCTGAAAACCCGGAAGCCGGCCAATTCTTCCTGGCTACCAACTGAATTAGCCATTGATGCTGAAAACCTGGAAGCTGGCCAATTCTTCATGGCTACCGACTGAATTAGCCATTGATGCTGAAAACCCGGAAGCCGGCCAATTCTTCCTGGCTACCAACTGAATTAGCCATTGATGCTGAAAACCTAGAGGCTGGCCAATTCTTCATGGCTACCGACTGAATTAGCAATTAATGCTGAAACCTAGAGGCTGGCCGATTCCTGCTGGCTACCAATTGAACTGGCCACTGCTTCAGCAGTCGCCTACGCCATTTGCTGTATCGTATGGCGCGATGATGCACAATGTGCTCCAATCTGAAATTATCGCTGAAAAGATTCCGATTGTATCAGTTTTCTATCTGTGTTTTAAATCCCAGTTGTATTGAAATACATATAACTATTTCTTGTGAATTGGGTTGGCTGTAAAAAATAGTAAATACCTATAAGCTACACCCCTTTGTACGTTCTGTATACTAGTACAATACTTGCAATTAAAATGTGAATTTTGATTCGAATCGTCTTTCTTTTATGATGGTTTGGATAAAACACCTCACGGTGTTTTACTTAAATCATTACCCAGGTTGAGGACTGATGTGTGCCGGTGCTTATTATTTACAGTCTTTTCTTGTGCAGGCAAACACGTCCCGTACACTTTATAATATCGTTAGTTGAGTCGGAAAATATTTAATATAGGGTTTATAATTTTTTTTGCTTATTAATTATATCTGATTTTAAAGTGACATGTTTTCTAATTTCTAAAATTTCAAAATTATTTATTTGCGATGCTTTATATTATCGAAAGTTTTTTTCTTTTTATTCAAAAGATGATTTGCAAACTTAGATTCACTATTTCCATTTAGAGCCCTGAGATGTTCTTTAGTTCTGACTTCAAAGTTTCTATTGGTTCTACCTTTAATAATAATAATAATAATTGGATGACTTATATAGCGCCGTTTTTGTGCAAAATCACCTCAAGGGCGCTGTACAAACTTATAATACATCTCTACAGTGAACTATGTTATTACTTAACTATTTATGGAGATAATATATTATACAGTACAATACTTACCTGGTAGGTCACTTGAGATTAACACTTAATTAACATTATATAATTGTTTATTAGCGAAATTTAGATACAGGATTTAGGACATAATTTGAAAATTGAATATAACTGGACTTTCTCTTAGGAGTAGTATATTTAATTTAAGGATACGACAACTTAAAAAGGTAAGTTTTTAGTTTAGACCTGAATTCTGTTGGACTTGTTATGGATCTTAGTTCTGGAGGGAGTTTATTCCAAGCCTTCGGCCCAGATACTCCAAAAGCGCGATCACCAAACTTAGTATTTTGCTTGCGCATAGGTTCTATCAGTCTGCCTACAGCTGATGATGTTGCTGATCTAAGAGTTGACTGCCTCAGACCAGTGTTTTCCGGGACGCATAGTTCAGAGATGTAGGGTGGGGCCATTTCATTGATGGATTTAAACACCATCCAGCACAGTTTGTACTGAATTCTTTCAGGGCACTTTTAATAATAATAATAATAATATTTTTTTATTAATTTCTTACACAATTACAAATTAGGATTTAATATATATAAGAAATTAGGTTATATAAATTTTACAAAAGATTGTTTTAGTATTTATACATAGAAAAAGAAATTTCAAGAAATGTGGAATTTCAAAAAAAATTCAGGCAGTGGTGAAAGATCTCGTCAATGTGGAGAGACTCTTTCAAGAATCAGAAGAATTTCCCTTCTGAATCTCTCCTCACTGACGCCAAATATATCAATCTCGGAGGAGATTTGGTTCAGGAGCAATATACTCCTCCCTACCGGGAGAACCATTGGCAGGTTAGTTCTGCAGGCAGGAAGATAGAATAATCTATGATGACGTTGTCTAAGATAGTCATCTGGAACATAGAGACTCACGCGCTCCAAAACTTGAGCCAGTGAAGGTTACGAAGGTGTTCTGAAATGTGCGAATGTTTTGAAACCCCGGTTATGAGCCTTGCTGCTGCATTAAACACTGATTGAAGCTTGTCAATTTGATATTTTGGAAGGCTGGCATAAATGCCGTTGCAGTAATCAAGATGTGAGAAAACCTTTGTAAAAGAAATTACAATCACCCCAATTGAGTTTATAAACTCCTAATTTTCGCTATCTTCGTTATTAAGAATATATTTCTTCATTTTGTTAATAGTGTAAAACGCCGGTTGAATAGTACCAGGAATGTTTTATTTATAATTTTAGAAGTATCGTTATCCACAAATACTATTCTACGCCATTGTTTATTTTATCTTTAGAAATTGGGTAAGTATACCGTTTGAAGAGAATATGTTTAATTATTTTATTTGGTATTTCAACTATCAATTTATTAGAATAACCGTTATAAAATTTGTTTTATGAATATATTGTTTTATGGTTATACGATTTTTTTTTCAGGTCTTAAAATACTTCACACAGGATATAAAGCATCGTAAATAAATAATTTTGAAATTTTAGAAATTAGAAAACATCTTCACATAAAAGCAGATATAATAAGCGAGAATTTTTTTTTTAAACTCTCTTTTAAATATTTTCACACTTAACTGTTCTTTCCCGTCTAACGATATTGTAATTCCTAATTCTTATAAACCCACCCTACTCTTACCCCTCCCCCTCCTTCCACTTCTTCTTTCCAAATGTAATCTATATTTAATTTTTGACTTCGGTGTATGCTTACTCCTGATGAGGTGAACTTCGTTCATGAAACATGTATTGGTTGCATATAATAAAGTGATGTAAACAAAGTTATTTGTTTTTAATAAAATAAATTTTAATAAGATTACATTATTTTATCTATTTCCGTTGTATATCAATGCAAATGTACACAATAAAATGTAAACATTATATTTATTTATTTATTGGACAATTTGCATAGCACCGCTTTAGCGATATATCATCTCAGGGGCGCTATATTGTAATAATCTACCTTTATATATAGATTATTACTCTTCTGATGAAGGTGTTTTAAAGAATTAAAATCAGTTGGAGTAAAATTAACACCTTTTAATTAAACCGACTGCTAATCTCATCGCACAATTAACCTCCCTCTATTCATAAACACGGGTAAAATTAATCAATATGTAATAATCTATTATTTCAGTCAACTTTGTTATAACTATCTTTAATTGTTGTGACTAACTATACGATATTGATTCAACTTATGGACATTGACGGTTGTAACACATAATATAAAAAAAATTGCTCATAGGAGACTTGCAGTGCTTAAATATTATTTAAGCACTGCAAGTCTCCTATGAGCAATTTTTTTTTTTTTTTCTTTATTCATGAAATATTAATGTGTACAGTTTTTACATGCTTTTCGACTACCACACTAGACACATGCCCGTATTATGGTAGTCGAAATTTATATACATAGGTTTATATAATTATATAAATGTAATATTTGATAACTTGTTAATCTAAGTATTTTTTTTCTTACATGCAATGTATGTGTATAATAGGTAACATTTTTACTGGTTCCCAGTTCAGTAGATTGCTCAAGTGTACATCAACCGTATTTTAAACTGTTGATATTAATGAGATAAAATGAACATAATCAGCAAATAAATAGGTTACTTTACTTGTTAAAATAATGAAAATAAAGTAGAAATTATGAAATTATGAAAATGAACTTGTTGAAATAATGAAAATAAAGATTAATTAATTAATTATTAAACTTTTTTCTTTACAGAATTGAATGAAAAACAAAAATGACTAATAAAGAAAATGAGCTTAATTTAATGATGGCAGGCATTCCTTGAAAAAGTTCCTTCCCTTTATAAATAACCAATTTTGAACACTTATGACATACAAATTGTGAGTTTTTGATTTTCTGATATCAATACTCAGCGAGTTGAATATTTTGGGAGCAATATAAGAAAACTGCCGCTGGGCGAAAGCTGTTTTCGTTTGGGGAATTTTACATTTTAGGTGTGACGAGTAACGGGTGTTAATTTTTTGTTGTGTTTTATTTACCAAGTCATTTTTCCGTATGTATATGAGAATGGTCTTAACATATAATTGTCGAATATCTAATATTTTGAGTTTTCTAAAAAGTGGTTCTGATGGGTTTGTTGGCTTACATTTGAATATTATCCTTAGTAACAGTTTTTGAATTAAAACCATGGGATGAAGAATCGTTTTTGCACAACCTCCCCATCCTACTATACCATATGTAGTAATTGATTGAAAAAGTGCAAAGTATACACATCTTAGTGTTTGTAGGTTAAGGATAGATCTGAGAGAGTAGAAAATGTAGCATAATTTGCGAAGCCTTTTTGTTGTAGAATTTATATGGGCCTCCCATCGCAGTTGATTGTCTATAATGACCCCCAAGTACTTAATTTCGTTTGATATTATAAGGTTATCGCATGAACAATTTTTGTGAGGTGATGTAGCCATGTTGAAGTTCTGTGAACATGAATGTATGGTAAGTTTATGATAGTTTTGAGGGAGATTATGTTTGCGTATGGAAAAAAGTAAGTATTTAGTTTTCTCAATATTTAGAGTGAGGAGGTTGGAATCTAACCAGTGTTTTATTTCATTTATACCATGATTTGCTTTATCAAATGCTGAATTCAAATTTTCATCTGCAAATATGATAACCGTATCATCGGCAAAAGATATTATAGTACCACCAGTATCCAAATTGCATAACGAGTTAATGTATATTAGAAACAGAAGTGGGCCCAACACACTGCCTTGGGGCACGCCATATGTGATTGGCAAACTTGTACTTCTATACTCTTTAGCGGAGTTAATAATAGTTGACTGGGACCTATTTGTTAGATAGCTCTCAAACCATTTAAGAGGAACACCTTTTATTCCTATCTGTGAGAGTTTTTTCAAAAGTATGCGGTGAGATACAGTGTCAAAGTTAAGTCAAAGTTAGATCCGATAACAGTTAATATTCAGTGGTAGACAAGTAGTCAATAATAGTGTTTCATTTGAAATAATCCATCACAAATACGTAAAATTGAAAAAAACAACTGTCATTCTTATTATGCCTAAATTGAGCATGTTATTATTCATTAACTCCTTCCTGTTCCGCGTTTTAACAATATATACTCACCCTCTCTCTGTGAATGACCTAATATCTACCTATTAAATGTAACTATTGTTAGTATCACTTAAACTGATTATCACACGGAGAAAAATGAATATTGCTAATTTTTTAAAAATCTCTTAAATTTGGTTACCTAGTTAAAACGGGATTGCAGACCGTCTCCTGATAAACTTTTAGTAAATTCCTAACATACAGGAACCCGTTTTCATGCACCTGCATTTGCCCTTATAATATACAATGACAAAATGCTGAAATCTGAAACATCATGATGATACGTTCGTATTTTATTTAAAGTTTATTAGGAAACTAATTAATTCATTCGTTAAGGACCTGAAATTCCGTTTTTTCCAGATTCTTAATAATTTAGCAACATTATATATTAGTGAGTTATCTCTGAGAAAGTGCGATTATTAATTTATTATTTTAACAGGTTTACCATAAATCTTTGATTTTTGAATAAAATGCATGTTATTTTCTTCGCAGCCAAAATAATTTACTAAAAAAGCATTGAAAGAAATAGTGAATTAACAAAATATTGCGGAAAAACAACTAACGCAGAAAATACTTACAAGAAGATTCTAACACGTGAAAAATATGTTTTAAATCCTTTATTTTTTTCGTTTGAGTGATGATTTATTTATATAATAAGTACATCCAAGTGATCTTTTACACCAATACCAATCACCTAAAATAAAAGATTTTCCCTAAAATAATGACACTCAATACCTAATCATTTTTTTTATACTATGAGTGTTGCAACACTGGCAATAAAACTAAATTTTGATATTAAAATACCTAAAATATGCACAAACACAGACATTGCGCGTCGAACATTCAGCATCACACCAAACACTAACACTTTAAGCGTTAGCTTAACTACAATTTTATTGGAACTGTACATAATTAAAACTTGTGAAATTTAACACATCACTGTCACCTTATTAGACGCGCGGCAAATCCAACATTAAGGAAATGAAAAAACTCTCCGCTAATCTTTCATTAATTCACGCCAAAATATCATAATTTTATTCAAATTATCAGAATCTGTCACTATATTGACCAAACTGAGCAAATAACCATCAATAATTATTGTTAAAATAATTAGAAATAGACAAGCATAATTCAGTCGACTTAATGGAAATTAAAAATTGGAAATAATAGCGAGTCTTTTTAATTTCAAAAGCCATTTTAATTTGAAAACTATTGACACTTGTCAACTGCTAAAAACTCACTTGTAAAATTGGCAATAAACTTGTTACTTTATTTGTTCGTAAAAGATTCTAACGATTTTGATAGACGATTAGCACACCTTTCAGAAACGTTCTCATCGTTAAAAGGTTATGGAATTCATGTGAGGTTATTCGAAATGTTTAAATTTTGCTATGGCTAAACGTTCCGTGAGAAGTCGGGGACTAAAGACGTTAAAACTTCATTAACTGAAATAAAATATAATGAAAATAAACTAATGAATATTTGAGGCATTGAATGGAATGCATTTAAATGTCTACTAAACTGTCTGTGTCAATTCAAGAAGAGAAAATGTCACAAAGACGACACATAAAAGCAAAGTGAAATATGGATTGGCATTTTCCAATTGATTCCAGATAACTTCAAGCTTTTGTCAAGTCGCAAAGGGAAAGCACGTCTATTTGTTCTGTCAGGGAGGAAATGAAACTCAAATGATTGTCTTGTCAGTCAGACTCCAAATCGCTGACTATCTATCATTAAAGCAACTAACAGGTACACGTGTATCCAATCTTTCGAAATAAATGCTATATTTCTCGGATGCAGGGAGGTCTTTGGGACCTGAACCTTCAGAAGTAGTTATACAGAAAGCAGCCAGCCAGCCAGGCACAAAAAACTAAAACTGATATAAAAGCACTTTTGTCTAAAAATGAAATAATCGAATTTAACAACTAGAAAGTGTCACTTTAAAAAAATATAAAATGAATACTTATTGATTGAACTAAGAGTGCCATTAAAGATTAATTGAATTTTCTCAAAAGGTTCAGAGTATGTAAAAGGGAAGAAACGGGTATTGCAGGTTTATTAAAAATTTCTTTAAATTATTGGTAATCCGGTTAAAAACCGGACTGCAGGCCGCTTCCTGATAAAAAATCTACGGCATTCTGAATATACATTGGTATTATGTTGTAATTCGTTTGTCCCGCAATCCCGATTTTAACCAATTACCAATAAGTTAAATAGATTCTTAATTAATTATCAATATTTTTAACGGAAAACATATAACTTAATGTAAGCTCTGCAATCAACTAGTTGACCTCACCATGTTAAAAATGCCACAGGCACCAAAAACAAAAAGTATGTAATTACAAGCGCGGTGAAAGTTTTCTGCTGAGGTAGGTATATGTCATTGTTCGAATGAAGTATTTTGCTGTTTTCTGCTAAATATGTTTTGGAAAATAGCCACACTAAAAGTTTTGAGTGCCGTGAGCGCATTTTGCACATTTTTAAAAGTTTTTTCGAATCAAATAAATATTTCGGAAGGCGATTACTATTAATTTTCGTAATAAAGCAGCCTGGCTGGTTTAGTACAAACATAGACTTGAACATACACTGCGGGACAACACTATATTATTTTTTCCAAAATTGTGGACTGGCGGGTTTCTGCATAAAAACGTTCATAATATTACTTCAATTATATTAAAAGATTCTGACAGATCATTAATCATTCAGCAATGTTATATTCAATTAAATCACGCATTCACTAACTATCCAACACTGCAAATATTTGCTCTTTAAATCAGGTAGGTTCCTACCTAGGGTTGGAAATAAATTATCTAACTTCTCAACACTTTCTTCAGGGCTATCCCAGGGATCCGTTTTGGGTTCACTTCTCTTCATCCTTTTAACAAATGTCGCTAAAAGATGTCGCTAAAATGATCGAGTCAATTGGTCTTTTGTCTCACTGCTACGCTGACGATCAGCAAGTTTATTTTTACTGCGCTCCAAACGAAATTAATAGTCTCAAGATCCGTATAACTGAATGTCCAGAAACAATAACGAATGTCTTCAAACAAGCTGAAGCTGAATCTAAGACTGAGTTTCTCTGGGCGGCCACAAACAAACGTCAACATTTTATAGACGATTCACCTATTTCTATTTCCCATCCCATCCCAAAAACAACAGTCAAACTTCTCGGTGTCAATTTAGATTCAGACTTTTTGTTTAAAAGTCAAATAAATAGGACTGTAAGCACCTGTTTTTTTCACTTTCAACTCAAGTCTGTTCGAAGAAATCTTCCTACAGAAGCAACAAAACTACTTATCAATTCTTATATAGTCTCACGTCTCGATTACTGTAACAGCATTTATGCCAGCCTTCCAAAATATCAAATTAACAAACTTCAATCAGTGTTTAATGCAGCAGCACGGCTCATACCGGGGTTTCAAAATATTAGCACATTTCAGAAGACCTTCGTAACCTTCACTGGCTCAAGTGCCCTGAAAGAATCCAGTACAAATTGTGCTGGATGGTGTTTAAAACCATCAATGAAATGGCCCCACCCTAGCCTTGTGGCTTCCTTCAGTCCTTTATAAAACACGCTATTAGACATAGACATGATTATACTTATTACTCAAATTACACTTGACAAAAAACTTACCTAACCTAACCTATTCTAACTGTTTTATAGCATATTCAGCATACAATTTAAAGTTTAGGTCTCTTCAGTTCAGTTTTTTTTTTATCCGGATAAATAGAATCATATAAATTAGTCGTCTCAACGTGGCCTAACCACAGTTTTAAAATGGCCTTTAACGCCGGAACAGCTGTCACTATAGTAAAAAATACTTGCAGAACTTTATAATACCATTATTTAATTTGATTTACATTAAATTAAAAATATACGGAGTTCTACAAACTAAGCAAAAACAATTATTCTCGATTCAGTATCGATAATTCGGCGTTTATTGAAAAGGCAGATATATTTTAGACTTATAACCGAATGAAAAATGGTATTTTTATTAGATGTTTTTTGAAACGCATTTGGTAAAAATTACTTTAAGGGCGCTTTATTATTTTAATTTTGAAAATCTGAGATGTTTTCACGGCCCATAAAGGTCACCACTTCATCCAAAACCAAAATATTTATGTGTTCTCAGCTGATACCTACCTACCTATGTAGATAGTCGGTATGTAGCTAGGCGCTAGTTGCTACGTGGTGACATGTAAAGCGTCTGTTCCTCCGTAGGCACTTACTTGACTCTGGTTAGATTTAGATTTGGGAACATCAATGTACGATCCAGGATAAAAGAGGTTTAAGTCAATCAATTTATTTTTTTATGTTTTTATTTTTATTTTTATGTGAAACGGCATCCCCTATTTGGGTATGTTGTGAGGCTGATGGCAGTAGGTAGGGGAAAGAGATGGGGAATAGGAAGGTGGGGAAGTATCTGACTGATCAGATCTGGTCACCAAACACGCCCAAAGCCATTTCAAGCAAAGTATCGATTCTTAATATTGGTCTTACTCTAGGTCGATACTGAGAGTATCGTTGTACGCTGGAACGTGCCGCACATATACTATTTATTATTTTAAATGAGTAAATTGTGAAATAACATATATTAGTCATTTGACCCCGCCACCTCTGGATTGTAAGTCGACAACTTTACCCCTCGACCACGAAGGCTATTTTAGTCATAATTCGTTAGTTCTCTTGTCAGATATTCGTTATAAGTTAAAATATATTACGTATCTGCGAGTTATTTCTTACAGCGGGAAGATTATTTGAGTTGAAATTTAAATAAAATATTAATCCAATTCACATTTTTAAATTTACTCACCAATTAATAATATGAAACCCGACTCATTTACATAATTATATTATATTTTTCCAGAAGGTAATCAGGTCGTATGAAAGGCCACTAACTACAAAGAAATCATTTCAATGAATTAATTTAAACGAATCTTCTGGTTCTTTAATAGCTTAGACTAAGTTTAAAGAAAATGAGAAAATTGCCTCCAATAAATGACACATTATAAATTTTTGATCGAACATTTTAGTAAAACATCATTACGCCCCATATCTATAAGTCCCAAAAACTCGAATAAAAATTATGTCTCTTCTTTCATAGACTCGACAGAGAGACAGACTGTGGAAGAATTGCTTTCTTCGGGAACTAAGAAGTTTGGACAGCAACCTAAAAAAAATACTCAAAGAATTTCTATTTCATGACGAAATGAAAACAAATTTAAACCTAATGTGAAAACACTATTTTCGATTAATCTATTAATCTTCACTACAAATCGATTTACATTTTTACACCAAAAAATATGCTTCAGATAAGTTAAAAGTTTTCCTATCGATTAGCCTGAGTAAAATACTTAAAAATGAAAGCGTAAAAATTAAAAATGAAGTTTTCATTCAAGAAACAACTTAAATAAATTCATGAATAAACTTTTTATAGCATAGATTATCATATGTGACAGTTTCTCTGAATAACTTTCTTCTTTCTTAAAAAAATATTCACAAAATAAATAAAAACACCCTTTCGCTAGAACCAACCGTTTTAGACTCTGTTTATCGAGCGAATTTTTATATCTATTATCTGTATTCGTGATGATACAAGGCACATTAAGAATTTACACATTTTTGGCTTGTGTATTCCTCTTAACAATAGCTTTATATGTAATGAACAAATATAAATCCCTTAATTATACACTTATGATCTTGAACTATTCAAATATTGCCTCATTCCAGAATGTATGAAGTGGCGTGTAAACCAATGAAAGCTTATTGATGGAAATATGCGACGAAATGCAATCTGCTATGTGTCGATAAAGGGAGCCCTATACGAAGTGTGAAGCACATACTCATTTGTCAGTGCAAACTAAATATAGATGGCGTAAACATAAAAAAATGAATCAAAATAGTTGGTTAAATAAACGCCGTTTATTTCGTGACTAGGTAACTTATATGATGATTCCAGTTAATTGAACACTAAAAAAAATACGCACGGTTTAGGACATTTTAGGCTTCCTTCGAATAACAAAGACTTCCGATTTAATACATGCACTGCTTTTTAATACCTTAGGATATGACTACGCATCCGAAACATTAAAATGGAAATATTAAATGTTCCTCCGCAGAGAAAGTTAATTCACTTGTAATTGATCATTAATCATTATGAGCAGGAATTCGAAATGCATGAAGGTAGGAAGCTAGGTTCAAGATTGCTAGGTGAACGTAAATCTTTGATGCTTATCAATGATCATTTATGCATTGAAGGAACTTAAAGTATTGTAGCTAGTCACCTGACAATTTTTCCCACACTATGTTCAAAAAAAGATCAACATATAGAACATCAGGTACAAATAGAAAATATCTTTACCTGGGATATAATTTTAGAACTTAGGGCTTTATATGAATGGGTTTATTTTTGTAAGGAGAGTTTACTTTACCATCCATAAAGTTTTAACATTAGTTTGAAGTAGTCAAGAGTCATATTATATAAGAGTATGTATGAGACAATGTACAAAAGTGAATGAAGCAAGGAGTGTGTGCCAAGACCGATTTGTTAGGCGGGGAAACGGCGTGATGATTAGTTAGTTAGATAGTTGAAGCAGTTATTTTTGATAGGTGAATAGATCATCATCACCGAAAGGTTTTCAGTCCTCTAGCATTCATCTCAAATCCATGCAGTTAGTTCACTACATCCTAGACTGGTCTCTGATCGGCTTCTACTGGGTCATCCATTTGGACACAATTTACGATAGCTTATCATCTGGCATCCTTTCCTACCATTTGCTTAATTGCCGAATGTTTCATGCTCGATTAGATTCTCAGGCTTATGGTTCCTTTCAATTTTTTTCAAACTAACGCTGTTTTCTCGTAGGAGAGTAGATATGTAAACATTAATTTATGTACTCAATACGTCTGTCTCGACACAGGTTTATCCTAGTGAGACAGACATCGAAAAAAAAACTTTATATTGTTAATAAAAAAAAGAGAGAATGGACCGCCAAACAAAGCGGTCTTGGCATACAGTTTTTCCTTCATCTCACACATACCCTTCTGTTATTCTCCCTCTTCCCATGGTCCAACTCAAATAATTGGTTCATTTGATCATGTCTTCCTCTGACATCTCGACTTATTCTACCATTTACATTTGCGTCGTATACGTATAGAATCAGATTTCAAAGTTAAAATTCACGTTCTGCTATTATTTCATTGTGGCCTGGTTGTTTTACTGTACTTGGATAGTAATAGAACTTGAATAGTACAGAACTCGAATATTAACTTTGAAATTTTTTATGAATTGTTAACATTCTGAAAAACAACCCAATAAGCTTGGATCTATTAACTAATTAACTAAATAACCATCACGCTATTTCCCCGCAGGGGTAAGTTGAGAGGAAGTACCGCTAACTCGATCTGCTCACGCACTGCTTGCCTCATTCAAATTCATACATCGTCTCATATATACTCTTTTATTAGTCCGACTCTTGATATGGCCCGACTCAAGTATCTGATTTCTTGATTCTGCCATGTCATCTTCGGGCTTCCCCGACTTCTTTTACCATTCGCATTTCCGTCATATATTTTCGTTGTACTCTTGTCTTTGTTCGTTAGCAAAAGTTCATGCCCAAACCATCTAAACGTCCCTTTATTAATCTTACTCACTACGCTTACAATAGTCTTGCATTATTTGCGGATCTCCACATTTACCCTCCATTCAATACCTCCGTCAATCCATTAAATTATTATCTCCCATAGCTCCAACGATTTCAAGTACCTGTTTTGTATTCAAATAATGCTACGCAGATAATATAAAGTGGAAACAAGTTGAATTACAACAGTGATATTTCAAAAATACTTGCAACTTAGTACCTACATCCCGCCTCTGTGAAACTATCCCTCGGAGCCGCACGAGCTTTGCATGGAGAAACGCCGAGTCGCGTGATTTAGGGTTCGGAACCAGCTCGCTACACTGAGGCATACAACTTCCATAACTCTCACGGCTTTGTGTTAAAACTTGTGTAAGTGGAGATACCCGGCATGCGGTCCGAGAGGGCACATAACAGATATCTCCATTTCAAAGCAGTATGATAAAAATGACACGGGCTCCGCTATAAAGCATTCAGTCTTATCAAACGAGTGAGAAATGGACCTCGCAGCTTTACATGCAGGCTTGATTTATTTTTATAGATACCATCTCATATACCTTTTATATAGAAGCTGAGAGGCGGTATCCAATAATCCAATACTTGAAAAACCCGTAGAAAGCGGCAGAGTTACCAAACAAACAACACATATAAAAAATATACAAAAAGTTACTAAGCGCACCAAAAAATATTTTAGTTAGTGACACTTGCTTCTAAAAATCGCTTGATTGAGGGGTTTAGATAATGTGCCAGAATGTGGTATTTTCACAAACTATGAATACCAATAACTTATTTATTTTTTTTATTTATGATAAACTTATGTTTACAAGACTAGGTTTTTATGCTAATTTAAAGTTCATCTTTATAATTCTGATCATTGTTCTAAAAATCTAAAATGTTTGTGTTTGCGTTCATAGTTTTAGATTTTAAGAACAGTCTAAAACACACATAGTTACAATTCAAACTGGTTACAACATTACCATGAGGTAGAACACGCTACTGACTGCTAAGACGGCTGTCACTGAAGTTGGCTGACGTGATGTCGACAAGGCATCTTCAAGAACATAAACTAACGTATCGTTTTGGTGACAAATCAAAAATTGCCCATTTAAAATTGCTATAGCTAAATTATTCGTAAACATAAAAAATACTATAAAAAAAAGTTATTACCCTAATTTTTTTCTTGATCAACAATAAAAAAACAAAAAAAATATCCTTCACGATTGACGAAACTGCAAATATAAAACCCGATCAAACCTTTGACCCAACGTTTTGAGTCTATTAACTTTTTTTTTGTATAGTACAATTTTATTTATGGCGTAAGCGTATTGAATCTTTAAGTCATTAGCAATATGCTCCACGCTTTCAACATAGATCCAGGCTTTCAATTTGATTTACAAATTTAATGATTTATGTTAGGTTGATTTGAATTAGAATTTCTCTCTCAAGGTTGTCCAAGCACGCGCTAAACTTTTGCACCCATTTTTAAAACACCGAAAATATCATATCATAAGAAAACATCACCCAACAGAGAGTACATCATATCAGTTCAAATATAGATGAGAAAGATATTCAACAACAATCTAAAGATTTGCAAAGAATAGTTGAAATGAGTACAGTTGCAATCGCGGAAGATATAAACACATATAATATCAAAAGTTTAGATAAATCCAGAGTAATAGTTTTTCTCCCGTGGTTTTATATTTTGTGAGCGCTTAGTTATCATGCTCATTAGCACATTTCACTCCCTGGAGTATATGCTAACGTAAGTATATAAAGATTTATCTACCGGGATAACGTGAACAGAGAGAAACTTCTTAACTTCTTATGTAAACTGAGTTCTTTTTATCCTCTTATTTATTTACTCGGGGCAAGGAGTTATATCATAAATATATCGTAATGGCCCTTATAAATTTTGAACAGAAGGAACTTTTCCGAAAGTTATTTTTCCCAAATGTTCTATATTATCCCAGAGCTACGGTGTACATATTTCATTTGTAACTACCAGCGTTGTGTTGTGACGCTCGGCTGAAAAATTGAAAGGAAATACGACTGAATTGCTTTAATTTATTATAAGTAGGTTTTATTTAAGAAGAATTAAGAAATGATGTGAGAGGAATCTGATAATGGTATTCTGAAAGATGCCCACTAATGAGCGAAAATTCAATATTTATAATGCGCCCATTTTCTTTGAAGATGGTTCAAATGTTTTGATATTAGGTAAGTAATGGATACTTGAAGAAGTCAACTGTGCACGAAATGATTGTGCTATTAAAATGGATATAAAGTTGCGAAATAAGTGGTCATTAGATTAAAAGAAACGGTGTGTGTCCTCAAGACCAAATATTGAAAATTAATGCTTTGGAAAAAAATAAATTTTAAAGATTAACTTAATGATCGGTGGAACTATTGTCGATAGTCAGAAACAGTAGTTGAATTAACGAAAATCAATTAACTAACTGACTAATCTGAACTTTTCTCTAGAGGTTTAAAAAGAGTGTGAAAGGCCACACAATTCTGCCATGGCGCGCCACCGTTTTATTCAGTCTCCTTAATTAAACCTTAACGTGACAATGTAAATTATTTGATTCACTTGACTATGATAAATAACTATGTGTCTTTTTGAGGAGTCCCGATACCTCTTCTATTCACTTTGGTGTCGAAAATTCTGCATTCCACAACATGTTCAATCATCCGCTTTTTAATATTAAGCCGATTAGCGAAATTCTGCGCTTTTTCGATTGGTACATGTGTAATAATGAGTGAATTAGAAACTTGCACCTTGTTAAATGCTGATAGGAAAAAATATTTAAATAATTATTCATATTTTATGTTAATGAACACCTACGACTAAATAACGTGTGCAAAGTTGCTTTAAGATTGAAAATAATATATTTTGGTTGCGGTATTTGTCGTACCGTATCTCTTAAGACACGTAAGTTTCGTATTACCTTGTACCTACTTAGTATGTGAGGAAGAACGAGTATAGGTACTTACGAAGATAATCCGTGCTGCAGTATATTTGACAAACGTCTATTAATTAGACCCGCCAAGAAGACACGTAACAGCCATTCTAACTTCTGCTATAAGGGCCATTATGGAAGCATTGTGCACACACAGTACTACTTACCTTCTTACTCTGTAGGTGTTCGATGGTTAGGATCAAAACGGTAACAACTCAAATAACTTTTCTTAGAAAATCAGTTTTCATTTTATTTTTTAGTCCTTTCTAGGCAGGTACTTTTCAAACCGAACTCGAAACACTGAAAAAATAGGAAAAAAGACATATTTTTTCAAACATTGACAGAAAACGCTCGTCACATAAGTGTGTTGTCTTATGCTGGAACAGATCGTTTAAAAAAATGTGTCTTTATATAATAGGATATTTAACATTTTTACATTTCTCCTCAGGGGGAGGTAGATAGGATTGAACGCAACGAACCCTGTCTGCGCTCGGCCATACAATGTCCCAAACATAATCTTCTGCTCGTGACAAGTCTTCACCAAGTTCTTCTTCCATCCGCTAGGAACCTACCTATCTCATCATGAGATATCCATCACGTGAGATATATGAGGTAAGGCTAGGGCTGTGTCAGTAATGCCCAAAATTATTCAAGTTTAATGAATCATTAATTTTAAAAATTGGAACTGATAATTATAAATCATGTCATAGTAGCCATAAAGTATGTATTTAATTGATAATTCGTATTTGAATTGTGTATTTCTTTTGTTTAGATGTTTGACAAATGTCGTAATTTTCCAAGTTAACCAATATTCGATAATTATATATTTCTTCGTTTTAATTGCAATGATTCTGAGAGATTTTTTGCAACATACTTTCAGCTTCACAAATTCTACAATTTTATAATATCGCACTGAGAAAAATGAGTATTGCGAATATATTAAAATTATTGGTAACCCAGTTAAAAACAGGATTCAAATCTGTTTCCTGATAAACTTAGTAAATTCTTAATATATCGGAATATGTGTTCATGCACTTGCGTTTTTCCTGTTAATATATAATGATGAAATGTGAAAATATGATGATTTTTATTAACACATAAACCGACGTCGCATTAATTCAATCTTTTTTCAATAAAACTTTAACGCGACACCTATCAGTATTCAATTTTTAATATATTAGAAATATTTTGTATCAGTTTTTTTTCTCCGTGTTCAAATATTCGAATGTTAAATTTCTTTCTTTGAAAGGCAATCCTGAGCGATTTTTTTTTGTAAATACTTTCAGCTTCACAGATCCTACAATAACGTGGGATTTTTCATGGTTCTGCGTTAATCCAATACAAAATAAAAAATTCTAAACATTATCGATAGGTTTCAACCTAATATAAATTAGATTTCAATATTTCGAAACTCCCCTTTCGTAATACTTTGTATAACAGTTTCGAACTCAGCCATCGAGTTGCGGTTTCTGCTGGCGGATCCGACCGAAATTTACTACGGAATTAATGGGCAGAATGTGTAGCGGTTTCCATTGGTGGTCGTTTGATTCCTAGTCTCATCAATTCTGCAGTTGGGCAGCCGGACCGTGCTGAACTTGCCAAATTTTGTTCAAAAGACATGCTGTGGTTTATCCTTTTTGGCAACTTTTATACAATTTCGTTGCAAAATGGAAATTTTGAGGTTAGAGCACACTTCCATAACATGAAAACTAAACATAAGTATAGGTTCACTGAAAAGTAACTTTCATATTAATTTGAAACATCCATTGATTGAGCTCAGAGTGCTAGTAAGGATTAACTGAATTTTCCCAAAAGTTCAGAATGTGTACACGGAGAAGATTGAGTATTATTGGTAATCCGTTTAAAAACGGTATTGCTGGACGCTTCCTGATAAACTTTTAGGAAATTCGTAATAATATCGGAACACGTGTTCACCTGCGTGTCTTGATAATATAAAATAACAAAATACTAAAATGTTAGATTTGTTATAAACACGCGTTCCAACATCGTGACAATACATTGGTAGATTACTAAAACTTTATCAAGAAACCTGTCACCTCATTTGTTAAGGGACTGAATTCTCGTTTTTATCCGGTTTACAAATAATTTGAAGAAATTTTTAATAAATTAACAATATTTTTTATCAGTAAATTTTCTCCGTGTAGGTACTATTTTAAATAATGGCACGTTCCCCATATCATCTATTTTATGATCTATTACATAGAATCTTTCAAATATAGGCACACTTAAAGCTACTTTATAGTATGTACATACTATTTTAAATGATAGTGCTTTCCCCATTTTGTCTATCCTATGATCAATTATGTAGAGTCTATGAAGTATATCAGTGAGAACAAGTTTTCTTTGCCATAAAACGCCCGATAGAAATAGAAACCCAATTACGAATCGAGTTCAACTTTCGTTCTATTCTATAATATCGAATAGAACCGTGTGAATGGTAGGTTACTACGTGAACGCCGCACAGTAAATTCACATCAATTTTTGGGTTAAACAAATAAAAATAGAATATAAATAGAGTAACTTTAAATGCGTGACAATTTTGTCCATTTTTTAAAACAGTTGATAGAATGGATCAGGCGGGATCTCAGCATAAGTTTTGAATGTTTTTTTTTAATTTTGCACCTCAGACAAACAAAAATTATAAAAAATATCATTAGGCGGTAATCCCCAACTTCCTCTTCCCATTTTCTTCCCTGCTCCACTACCTTTAGCCTCACAACATACCTCAATTGGGGGTGGCATAGTCTCACTGGCTCCAGATGGTTGGGAGCAGTTGTGACTCTTGTGTGGTATTCACATAATTTTTGAATTGTTTGGAATCTACGTATATATGTTTTTGAAACATTCAAACGTAAGTATTAAAATGGCGTTTAGAAACCAACCGTGATAAAGACTCGAAATAGCAGTGTCGTGCAATAATCGAATTTACAAAACAGAAGTTTTCATTGGTATCCTTACTGAAGATAAGTATTTTTCCTAATAACTGAAAAAGACTCCGTTCCCTTGTTAATGTTTCACAACATTTGAAAATTTTCAAAATTATCATGGAAATTTAATGTCATTTCGTTCCGGATATCTGAATATTATTACTAAAATATATGCTCACCTACTTAATACGAAGGCTTAAAAAATAAATAAAACCGATTAAAAGTTCTATTTATCACAAAAAATGCCTACTTTGTTTGTGGCGATAGATTTATTTTGCTCTCAAAATTCTGGTCGCATAGCTTTTGCAAAACACAGAAACGTTATTTTTGAAAGACAATTTCAATATTTTGGTAAGCAGCCGTATCTGAAAGCTGTACTCGTAAACTTGTTTTATTGTACAAAAGCTTCTCAGCCACCCTGCAGTTGCACCAAACAAACCACCTCTATACCCCAGACACTGTACCTACACCTAGCACCTTATATACGAGATCCCATTTAGCATGTTCTATGCCTCTCGCTCCTCTGCATATGCGCGGCAGTGTCTTGTACCAGAGATATATTAGGGCAGCAAGCTTTTGCATGAAACAGAGCATCAAGATTACACGGGGCGGATGCTGTATGATCACGACTTCATGGGAAGGAAGGAAGCTAACTTTGTTCCCAGTTCGGTACTTACATCAACTTCGATAATATAACCTCTCCAGCATAAATATATGCCCACCAACTTATCAAATATATTAAGAGATACAACGATACAAAGACAAAGTTTATAATATATTGATGTAATTCCAACAAAGATATTAATTTCAAACACTGGGACTGTTTTGCAGCAGATAAGAATCAATAATGCCATAAGGCGAGAGAAATACGTGTTAAGTAAATAATGTGTTTTACTAAGCTATAAATGAGTTTTTTCAACAACCGAGGGTTTTATAATGTGAAAAAGAAAAACCATACGATGGAAAAATAGTAATGGTATGAAATATGCGTAGGTACCTATTTGTGCATAATTTATGTAAAAATCTAGCTTTATCTGAATGTGAGATTATACATATAAACATTTTTTTTCGTAAAAAACGAATGTGAAAAATAAACACCGTACCGAAATACTATTGTGTTAATGCACACAATATTTTTTAATGAATGAATGTATTATATTTAGATGAGGCATGAAACGAAAAAGTGGGTTCCGCTTTTTTACCTTCAACTGACCTCCAACTTTCTAACTAAATCTACGAATCCGGCCAAAGCACAGCGCTTATCGCGTTCTAATAGTGGAACAAGTTTCGATGAAATGTCAGTACGCAGTAGCGCCTCTAATTTTGGCTCTATGAGTAGGATAGTGTTATATTTTTTGTTGGGAAATTGCGTAATTAATCATATATTTTTTCGTATGAATGTAGATAGGTAGGCACATAGTTGATGGTCCGATGCTCTATGGGGAACCCGCATACAAAGCGCGGGTGTAAACTGTCTGCTATAAAGTTTATGTTTAGACTTACGTATTAGTTTTATACTTAGTTTGGGTGAAATCACTAAGAAATAAATTTTCATCACAGAAAAAAAATTCTCCAAATCTTTTTTTTTATAATCGGAACCTAACTTATTTTGATTTATAAAACGTTTTCTGAGAAAAAAATGAATATATTTCACTCGGTACCTGGTGTAATTAATATATTTTTTCAAATGGGTTGGTATTTACCTACCCATAAAAAACAACACTTAAATTTATTTAGGTACAAAAGAGCACGCTAAAAATTATAAAATGATTTATATCATATTTTCAATTGAATTTATTTATTATTATGTTGGTAGATACCAAAAAGTCGTGGCATAAGCGAGAAAATACCGCGATAGTTTATCGATTGGAAAAAGGTTATAAATTATAGGCAAGTACACAAAAGCCGTTTTAAATAACGTTATGAACTGTTTTTTTTCGTTTAGCACGACACAGCAAAGTAAATGTCTTGGCACACGAATTTTATTTTATCACGCACAGTTTGAAGGTACCTATTACCAACTTTGCCAATAAAACAATATATATACCTATGCATATATATTTTACCTTGTGAGAATGAAACATGAAATACCTTGATAGTTCTTTAACAAAGACTTGGAAATTCGTTATTTATAACAAATTTTTCACTTTGAAAAAAAAATAATATTTAGTATGGAAATAATAATAATTCGCTTGTTGGTGCGTGGATAAGTACGAAATGTAAAATATTCCAATGTAATGCGTAGCATTATTCAAGTTCAATGAACTTTTATTCTTCAAAATTGACAAAACTACTTTTTACATCTGACAGGCGATGCTACCAACATTATTTTATAAATTATTATTTTTGTTCAATTAGTATGAATAAAATGGGTGTTTCACTTTAATATTTTAATTGGATTCATGCCGAAATTTTTTAAGTTTATTAACAATTAATTTGTAAATTTCTTATTTTAAAAGGCAATAATCCTCAGGAAAATATTTTTTTAATTACATATTTTCCTACAATTATAATAACCCATGATTTGTTACAGGTCTGTGCTAGCCAAAAATAATAATTTCGTTTGTCTGTGCTGTGCGTTAGTTAGTCAGTTTTGGCATGCTCAGACTTTACTCGGATTATATGTGTTCCAAATTATGCCCTCTACGTTCGAATTGTATTTGTAAATTTCTCTAATAACAATAAACAGTGTTAATCTCAAGTGACTTTCCAGGTAAGTATCTATAGTCCCGTATAAAATGCCTCTACAGAAAATAATAATGAATTTAAAGTATAAGCAGCATCACTTTCATTGGTAAAATGCATTGTAGGTACCTACATATGTATTTGTCAACGAACCGGTGGCAATCTACCATAATCCATAAGTTGTTATGTTAGTTGTTTAATGGTTTTTCTAGTCCGTAATCTAGGCGAAAAATAATGTATCATAATAATGGTGGGTGGCTGAGTTGACATCGCGTTTGGGTCCCACCCAGGTGAAGTGTGTTTAATTCCTCGACTGGCTGTTTAAGTCCTCCATCACAATACAAGCAAAATTTTCCGCTTACTGTGGTGGTATTAGGGGATTGTCAAATATTGTTAGGTTATTCGTAACCCGGAAATGTTTGTCTTTCTTTTTAAAAAAATGATAATATATTCGCAATTTACTAAAAGTTTACCAGGAAGCCTCATAATTCATTTTTTAAGGCCTGCAATCCTGTTTCTAACCGGATTACCAATAATTTGAAGAGAATTAACAATACTCATTTTTCTCCGTGTAGGTAGTACTATGGAACGCGTGAGTTACTATGTTCCTGATGACTATCATGAACAGCGTCATCATAGATTATTCTATCTTCCCGCCTGTAGGACCAACCTGCCTATGGTTTTGTGATGGGGAAAAATAAATTGTTTGAATTGATTAAACTGCTTGACTTTTTTGTTCTGTTTACCTACCTTGAATATTTATATCTAAATCTCTCTTTTTTTAAATATACTTTTAATTGTACCTAATTTCATATAGTGCAGGTTTTTAGTATACGAAAATTTTTGCGAAAATATATATTATTTTTACAAGAAGACCGAATGGCTGATTATTTAACGACCTCTTGTTCGTGGAAAGACTACTCTCGTATTATTGCACTTTAGTTCTGGAATATCTACTCCGTGAGAATCTTTCTATAATTATTGATAGTATAATATACATGATAGAAATTCGCAAGAATTCAAAGTAATAATAACATTATTTAGATATTTAGTATTATAAATGTTTATTTTGACATGATGAATAAAATTAATTCTATCCGTTCGTCTCCAGATGCCGTGATATTTTTTATTGATTTTTAACGAGTAGGTAGGATAAACAATATAAATTTATGGCGTGAAAAATTGAGCTATAACAATGAGTGTATTTTATTTTGGACAAAAAATCCACTTAACGTCCCATAATAAGCGAACGGAGTACTTAAAAAACAATAAAATTACTCAATATTGGGTCGTCAGTCGTTTGAGCGATCGTAAAAAGCTGACTCAAGTATTTTCCCCGTGAAAATAGGAATTTTTCTTGGGGAAGACAAAATAAGACAACTTTATCTAAAGGGAACATGTTAAAGAACATAAATTCCACTTTTTTACGAAATGAACTGAACATTTTCAGATAGTGCCTATTCAATTTAAATGTCGTTCAATATCAAGAGGGTTCTCAGTTCTTACCACAAACAAATATAATGTCAGATCTACATGCTACCACCCGATAGTGAAATGTTTATAAATTGGTTAGTAAGTAGGCACCTATTGCACACCTGTTTAAAATGTTGGAACCAGGGTGTAACGTATCTCCTGTAAATAAATTAAATTTATGACCTAATTTTCAATCAAATATCTTTTTTCCAGAGATAATTCCCGAGGTTGATGTGTTAATTTAACAAATTGAAGATTATTCAGGTAGATCAATAGGCATCCAACTGAAGAAATTTTATATGAAAGTAGGGTAGATAACTTTCTAGTAATAAAATTGAATGAATCGCTGTAAAAAAAAATAAAAAAAAAACAATAATTACGATATCTACTAAAAATAAATCTGTCATGCGTAGGTTACATTTCTAAATTAAATGCCAAACGCTTTGAACTTAAATTTTATTAAGTAGCACAAACTCTCAAATGGTGAGCATTGGCGTCAAAAACTTTACGCAAATTTTATGGAATGTCAAACTTGGGAAAAGGGGTTCCATTAGCTCAGTTGTTAGAGTAGCGCCCGCGTATGTCGAAGTTCCTGGGTTCAAGTCATCCGTAGACTGTAGACAACTAGATGCAACCGTATCATTGTTCTGTTTCAAAATTTTCTTTTGAGATTCGCTAATATTGTCTTCAATAATTAAATAAACTTTATTCCTCCATGGTCTACGGAAATGATAAAAAGATAATTTTCAGTTTCTCGATAAGGAAAAAAATATTTGAACAAATGAGTGTTGAAACTCGACGGGAGTGAAATACGAGTTCAGAAAAATAAATAATTATAACTCAATTCAAATTATTTTAAAAAAGAACCACCAAACAGGCAAATAATAATAACAGGAGGATTTATAGGTCCAGTTAGAAGTTCTACCGAGCCGAACCCTCTGATAAGAAAATATCTGAAGTCGGTGAATTATTTTCCCATTTGATCTCTGGTTAGTTGACGTGTTGTTCTTGTATTGTTTTGTATTTATTATGCTTATATAATGCACTTGCATAATGTGGATTGACTAGATGTTCATTTGTGGAAAAGCGTGTGGAAGGGTTTATTTTTTCCTGTGAGAAAGATTTTTTCAATTCAATTCAATTCAATTTGTTTATTAATTTCAAAAACATTACAAAATTGTTCATTTCAAAGGGTTTTTAAAATATTTTTTTATAATAAGAATTAAAAGATTAATATTTACAGTGTGTATATCAACTATACCAGTGATAATAGAGCTTCCCTTTTAAAGGAAGCTTCATTGATAGCAAACATGTCGATTTAAACATTTAACATACATAACATGACATACAGCGCCGTTGAGGTGATTTTGCACAAAAACGGCGCTATACAAGTCATCCAATTATTATTATCATTATTATAGAGTCGGAAAAAACAAAAAATAGTATATTTGGATGATTTGTGCCAAATCACCTTAAAGGAGCTGTACAAATATATAATACATTAATTACTACAATGATCTATGTTATTACTAACTAGCGCCCTTGAGGTGATTTTGCACAAAAACGGCGCTATGTAAGTAAGTCATTCAAATATTATTATTATAAATAGATAATATATAGTACCATTCTTACCTGGTAGCTCACATGTCCATATTATTATGGTGGTAGGTAACACATTTATTTATAAATGTACGCCTAAAAAGGCTTTTACAAAATGGAAATAAAATAATTTAGTCGATAACAATAATAGCGAAACTAAAAATAGGCGATATTAACAACAACATAATAAATATTAATAAATAAGTGAAATAGGATAAACCTGACAAGTTGTTTATAAATATTAGATTAAGATAATATTTTTTTGTTTTGTTGTTTATCTCTACTAATTAATGGACGATGCTCATAGGGCCGTTTTGGTCAAATACCTAACTGATGTTAATATAATCTATCACCCATAGACCTATATAGTGACTATCAACTTATTAAAAACTTCACATAACTTACATGCAAAGCTAGCCGGTTAGTACAATCAAAATAATCGTCATGTTTCGAAACTATGCTTTCTTTGTCAGGATAAACGTGTAGAAAAAATCAATATATGTAAGAATAAAGAAACAAGTACAGACAGATAATTATATGTACACAAAAATAATACAATGAGTTGTAATTAATTAGTTACTATGTATTACGAAAGAAATCATATAGGAAAAGGTTGCGATCAATGGACTACCTAAGTTTGTAGATGTATAGCTACTTAGTTATGGTTCATAAAATAAAAGTAGTTGATTAATTAAAACCACTGTTTATTCATCTAATAAAAAAAAGTCACAGAATTTTAGAACTAATCATAACACGAAAAAAGTGAAAAAATAAATAAAAATGGGTTGCCTAATTTGAACCACTGTCGCCTTGTTTCGACAACTGGGTTGCTATGATCGTACATAGTACATATGCATTTTTGAGTCCAATCATAGCGCTCTCCTATAATTATTATACGTTTTAAGATTTTCAATAAAAATAATAATAATTAACTTAAAACATTAATTAAAACAAAAAAAAAATTGTAATAAAATACTTCATAGTTTAATCATCGGTTATCTTTGCATTGATTAGTGACTTATACCGTAATTGATGATTCACACACATACATTCTCTAGCGATTGCGTTCAACTACTTATGATAAAGTCAAAATGCTATTGACTTGCCTACCAATGGACAATGGACAATATCAGCGGGAAAATAACACGTCAATCAGTTTAATTGTTGGCAGATGAATCATTTAAATGCGTTAAAGATCGACGATTAATTTCATTCATCCACTTAAGGTATATTTCCAGCTAATAATAAAAACTAATTTTATAAAAACCATAATACAATAGAACTTCCTCCTTCTTCTGTCGCTTGTAAAATTAGATTGTTAATGTTAATTTTAGTTATAAGTTTCTACATATGTAAATATATATTTTATTAAGATAGTAGTTATAGGCCTTAGTCGTAAGTCTCTAAATATATGTCTCAGACGTAAGTTACTAGTTTTAAGTCAGTAGTTCTAGTGTTAACTATTTAAGAAATATATTTTTACACAGCCCTTCAGGTGATTCCTCACGAAAACGGAGCTATATAAATTATCCAAATAATTGTTATTATTAATAACATATCTTGCATCTTTTGGCACAGTCACAAGAAACAAAATAAACTTTTAAAAAATAAACAGATTAAAAACTGAAACACTATAACTATCAATGCTGAAACCGTAAACATTTATTTGCAGATATCGTAAAATAGTTCAAATCTAGTTGAACCTTACTGAAACGAATTAGTGATTCCGTTTTGAACTGAATAAGTAGTGCACTTGTTACAATTTCATCGATGTTAAAACATGTTAAAACATCATAATCATTGTGCATCAAACAATTATTTGATAGCTGCACATTATCGTTAAAACAATTTATTCCGCTGCAAATGGCGTTTTTATTGCGTGTTCTCTTGTCATGGGATTCAAGTGAATAATCAAACATGTAGGAACTGCCTGTGCGTCCTACAATTATGTAGAGCTGTAATTTTAAATCCTACCATAACAATAGATACTTGCGTAAAAACTTGTCCAACGATTTTAAAAATGTCCACACGTATTGCTGGATACGCGGACATGTAACAGTGTTACAGTATGGTGCACGTTAGTAAAGATACTTCAGCATGATTTATGAGAAGATTCAGTTTTTATGCAGTTGTCCGTTGCTGTTATACCTTATTTAGAACATTTCCTAAAGAAGCCTACCATGTAGATATGGCTCGAGTCGTAAATTAATGTTTTTTCAGCGTACTTGGAAACGAGTCGAGAGGTGTGATAAAAAGTCAATTTATGGTGGTGTTGAGACGATAATTAAATATGTATGTGCAGATTAACTTCGCTTTATACTATTTAGTTTTTTTGTGGTAGAATATTGTATTGGCATTTTTTCCGTCAAATATTGTGTTACCTCATGGATACATTTTAGTAGAGGAATTTACTTTTAATCTTTTGTGTTTTTTAATTCAAAGTATTGTATTGAAACCTTATTTAGGTTACACATTTTCATTTAAATATCATCGAAATTGGGATACGGTATCGTTTTCTTTGATAACTATTGCGATGATAATCGCAGAATTCGGAGCTAAACTTAAAACCTTTTTTATTTATTTTTTCCTCCGCTGCTCATCTCACTAGGGAATTTCTGTGTCGAGATGAGCAGCTTTTAAATTTATTTAATCAAATAAGTTAAGTACATAAAATATACATAGATGGCATTTATGCCAGCCTTCCAAAATATCAAATTGACAAACTTCAATCAGTGTTTAATGCAGCAGCACGGCTCATAACAGGGGTTTCAAAATATTCGCACATTTCAGAACACCTTCGTAACCTTCACTGGCTCAAGTGCCCTGAAAGAATCCAGTACAAACTGTGCTGGATGGTGTTTAAATCCATCGATGAAATGGCCCCACCCTACATCTCTGAACTATGCTTCCCGGAAAACACTGGTCTGAGGCAGTCAACGCTTAGATCAGCAACATCAGCAGCTGTAGGCAGACTGTAGACTGATAGAACCTATGCGCAAGCCAAATACTAAGTTTGGTAATCGCGCTTTCGGAGTATCTGGGCCGAAGGCTTGGAATAAACTCCCTCCGGAACTAAGATCCATAACAAGTCCAACAGAATTCAGGTCTAAGCTAAAAACTTACCTTTTTAAGCTGTCGTACCCTTAAATTAAATATACCAATCCTAAGAGAAAAACCAGTTATATTCAATTTTTCAATTAAGTCCTAAATCCTGTATCTAAATTTCGCCAATAAACAATTAGATAATGTTAATTAAGTGTTAATCTCAAGTGACCTACCAGGTAAGTATTGTACTGTATATTTTCTCCATAAATAGTTAAGTAATAACATAGATCACTGTAGAAATGTATTATAAGTTTGTACAGCGCCCTTGAGGTGTTTTTGCACAAAAACGGCGCTATACAAGTCATCCAAGTATTATTATTATTATGGATTATATCTAATATTGGGGTTTCTAGGGCGATTTATGTGAGAAGCTACGATATGGGTAATCCAAAATCACCACTCTCTGCTAGAATGGACTTTTTAACCATTTTCTTAAATAAAATTAACGAACCTATAGTTTTTTTTTCTTATATTTTTACTGAGCATATTATAAAGCAACGGAGCTTTATAAGAAAAACTCTTTTCTCCAAAGGATATTCTGGAATTCACCAGCCGATACATTAAAGAGAACCCAATCTAGTGTTGCGCACTTGTGATCTTTTGGCAGTGTTAATAATAATAATAATTGGATAATTTAGATAGGATTAAAAATCACCTCAAGGGCGCTGTACAATTTATTTCCTAGGATCTACATTTGTTATTTAGAAAAGATACCAAAACATACTTACCTGGCAAGTCACTTCCGACAAACACACTTTTATTAAAAAGTTTATGCTTATAGAAGATAAAACTGCACGCAGAGGACACTATATCAAAAAACACTGGTCATAATGAAAAAAAAAAAAACACTTAAAATAAACACTGGTTAATGTTGTTGATAATCTTACAGAGATCCTGTATTATGTACATCTGCCTTACTGACATAATTTTACTTTCACTACATAATAACTGTGACGAATACGAAAAAACTTTTCTTATTTGACTATTTTTTTTACTTCCACCAGATATATAGACACCTGGGTAGGTACTCATCTACGTATTTAAACTTGTCTCACGATTGTATGATCATGAACACTGCTGACTAAGCAAACTTAAATAGTTAAGCCAGTGATAGCGACAACCGATGGGTTGTCCTATTAACTAACTAACTAACCATCACGCCGTTTCCCCGTAGGGGTAGGCAGAGAGGACAGACCGCCAGACAACTCGGTCTTGGCACACACTCCTTGCCTCATTCACATTCATACATCGTCTCTTACATACTCTTCTATTGTTCTGAGTCTTGACATGGCCTGACTCAATTGGTTATTGCACAATTCCTTTTCCTTTTCAATCGGTTATTGCACAATTCCTATCCGTGTCCTAACTTTATATAGGTACCTACCTTACATAATTACACAAAATTTTCCATTGGGAAATGATCTTTCAACAGCAGAAAATCTACAGCTTTCCATGAACATTATTTTTTCAAAATCCAATCAAACTTGTTGGTACATTTGTACAGACAATAATAAAATGTTTCTTTGTAAGCAATATATTTCTCTCAGACTTTCAGAGATCAATTGCATTAGTCACTAATCCAAGTTTTAACACACTCTTAAAAAGGTGTCCATCATTAACAGGTGCAGAATAGTTTGTGCCTATCCGAAGTAGAGTGCTTTCCGTTAAGGTATTAAAATTATGGATGGTGACTTTCATTGTGAGGATTAGGCTGTAAATACTTCGTGTTGTATCCATTATGTATCGGAGGTTGAACCAGCTCTTGAGAAATAATACATCACAGTCGAGGTAGAGTAAATAGCGATAGTATCTACTTGAGTGGTATTCTGACACGTCGTTAAACCTTACAAGCGATATTGCCCAACCCTTATCCCAACTAAAATCTGCATCGAGAAAACGGAAATTAAAATTTTGACAAATCACAGAAAAACACTAATCGTTTTACACAATATATAAAGAGTGAGAACTTAATGAGATGTGGTTTGATCAGGTGCCTAAGTGGTGCCTGGCTATGGGTATTTTTCAAACCGGGTCCTTGCAAAAAGAATTGCAAGTTTAAGTGTTGGGAAACACAATTAGACGTGGATCCAAAAACAACTTTCGCTAGGGGTCTACAAAGGAATCTAATGAATTACTTTTGCATTGGAAATCGAAAAAAATTAATCCACGTGCTGTTGGATAGTGAATTGTGCCTGGCCCTCAAATGTTATGTAAATTTGAACGATTATTCAAGTATTACTTATTAGCACATGCCTCGACTGACCTTTATATAGTGATAAGTCGACCAAACATTTGGTAAAGATATATACATACACCTGAGAATGAATATATAGATTTTGTTTGGTCTTTGATTGATAAAATAATAATAAGTTTAATACACCACTCTTTAATAAAAATAATCAACACGTTTTAAAACTAATGCTTTCTTCGTCAGTATAAACGTATAATGTAAATTAACAAAATAAGAGTAGATAGTCGAGAGATATTACGATGTCAGAAGATTAAATGTTTAATATTATTAAAAACAAAAAAAATTACATAAAGTAAATTAAATTATTATAAAACAGGTTATTATTGCATTTATGTTTATTTCAAAAACACAACAGAATCAAGGAGCTAAGATGTCTAAATAACAAAACAAGAAAAATATTGATTATTCTCAATTTAGTAGTAATATGAAAATAAATTTAGAAGATTGTGAGAGAAGCTACTTAAAAATTGTTATTGATAATATTTAATTGACAGTTAACACTATTTTATTTCAAAAATTTTAAAGTTATCTAATTGTTAACCCAAGCACCTTAGAAGAAATAATAATAATAATATTTTTTATTCCAGAATGTGGAGAGGTTAGTGCAATCCCACACGTCCCATGTAGATATACATTTTTTTTTGGATAATAGATATAATAAATTAACAAATAGATAAGGACAACTGTGCAGGGTGTGGTCTTGAGTGCGCTTGGGCCCAGCGCTCACTCAGGAGTGGCGCTTGGTGCTGGTAGGCTACGGTCACCAACGTGTTGGCGGAGACCGTTAGCCGCCTCCTGGCTCCAGTGACCCGGTGTCTCATCAGGCCGGCAAATCCATTCAGTCCTAGTTCCGTGAACATTGTCGATGCGCTGCTGTATCTTCGGTATCCAAATATGATTCTACAGGCGTCATTATATTGAATTCGGAGTCGTTCCATCGAGCAAGTTCGGTAGTGACACCATGTCTCACACGTATACAGGCCAGTACAGAATGCGTTGAAAAGTATTTTTTTAACAGTATTGCTGCATTTGAAAAATCTGCGGGCAATCATATTAGACACTATGCTTAGGTTTCTCCTTTGTCGTTCGATATCGCCATCGTCCGATAGGTCTTGATTAATAATGTGACCCAAGTATTTCACGTTCGAACATGTATTTATTTTTGCACCGTTAAGGTATACGGGGAGCATCTGACTTGTATCTTGACTTTTTCCGTGGTGGAACGCAATCAATTCCGTCTTCTTCGGGTTGTACATCATATTATGCTGTTTTCCATATTCTTCACAAGTGTTTAGCAGTAATCTTTTAACTAAGTTTTTTCATTTTTATTTACACTCAAGTATGTAGGTAGGTACCTAAGTAGTTTCGTTTTTGAACTTGTTTGAAAACTTGTCCCATATATAATATTGGCCTTCTATCGTAATAAAGTATGTTTGTGATAAATAATAAAAGATACTTTATAACAAATTTTATTCAGCCCATTGCAAAATTGTTTTTTTATTGATTAACACAACTTTTTTTTTAAACACAGCTTTTATAATCAATTATATTTCTTCGAAAGTTTTATATAACTTGATGATACTTATGAGTTTGTTTCCCATTGGTTGATCAATACAGGATATAACAAATAAAATAATTACATGCAGATTAAGTATCGAATTCAACGTGCAGTGTATGTATAATTATCTATTTCGTTAACATGACGTTCTAAATGAATTTCAAGCTTAATTCTATCATTTAGATTCAGATCCTTAAATTACAACCTTCTGGGATTGCGATGAATAGATGCAGATAGAATTCAATTCCATTAAAAGCCTTAAGAGCTTTACGCCCTCGAATGAGGCGTGAGTTTGTACATAACAATTTTCTTGTCATCACTTTACCTATTCGTGTTTGGCTAATACCAGACCGTAAAGGTTTCTTCTCTTCAACAGAGCTTGCGAGCTTTTAGCCTCGGGGCAAGCAGAAACACTATGCTTAACCATTTAACCAGCGGGGTTAATCAGACGATTTAAATTCTCTTTCAATTCGGCGAACCAAGATTATGACAGAGATTATTGGTTTGTTATAAAATTTGAGAACGTTTTTCACACGATAGGCTGTTGTATTTTGATTCGTGCAGTCACGGCTTGTAGATTTTATAATATTTAATCTTGTCTATACTTATCGAAGGGTTAAGATGAATAGTTAAAAAGTCTTTCACACTTTAAAACATAAAATGTCGAAAACGGAGCTACATAATGTACCTCATCTTTCTAGACGACCATATCCATAAATGGTATAAATGAACACTAAATTGCATAGCTAGAGTAGCCTAGTAACTTTCGCCTTAAGAAGGCATTATCAAACTATTGTGAAGCCACTTGACATATGATTTTTAAAAAATGAAACTAATATTTTTGCTGAAAATTTACATTATGTCTATGAATTTGGTGTTTATTAAGTGTTTATAATGAAAATCTTTTGACAAATTGTTTTTTTTCCATCAACTGTGCATGAATATTATTACTTACAGAGAGGTTCTAAAAATTTAGCTTGATAACAACAAATAATAGCTGTTTAATCGTATATTATTAAAAAAACCATCGAACATCACACTTTCTACACTACGTCACCATACCAATACTATGTGAATAAAAAAAATTTAAATTTTACGCTACAGTGCGCATCTAAGACACACTCTTTCCGTCTTACAAATTAGATCCTTGCATTCCCGTTCAGCGTTGTGCTGTAAAACCGGCCTTGAGCCTGGTTTAAGACCATTTTAATCAAACAAATAACATGGTAATAAGTCAAGCATTTTATTTTTCTGACTTTACTTCCAGCGTAATATTTACACTGCGTCAGTAAGTAAGGGAGCTAGTCAGAAGCACAATATGCTACAAAGGCCACAGAACAAGGAGCAAAAAATTATATGTTTGGGGACATAAAAAAATAATTAGTGTAACAGATATCAGACACTCTTGTTCTCATAAGCATATTTTTCTTAATGATCAAAATATCAATATTAAAAAATTTATACGTTGAGAATATTCACGCAGGCGATATTTTGTCAATATTTAGGTATCTATTATTTACAGCGCGAGAGTTAATTAGCAAAATTTTCGGCATTTTATTTCATCGCTGTTTGGAAAATAATAACCAACTACAGTGTTCCCAGAAATAAAAAAAAAAATCAATTTTTTTGTCACCAAACTTCTTAAACGCTTGATAAAAAGTGGACAAAATGAGTTTTGGAGTGGATAATAATAAAGTTTTAGATTTATTATCTATTTTTTAGATACGCCGAATTCTTGCCCTGTCAATACTGCATGTAAATTAATTGATACATAATTAACATTAAAGTGCGATAAATTTCATATTAAATGGGTCTAGCTACCATGACAACTGAGGCGACTAAATTAAAGGTAATTCCTATGATTATTTACGACACGTTTTATCCCATTTTGCCACAACATGAGCATTAGAAAATAATAAAATACGTATTATATTGCCTAAGATTAATGCAAAATCTATTATATATTTGTGTTATTTCATGATTCAAAGTGTTAAGATTACAATTTACAGTAAAAAAACACCTGCATTTTTAATTTGGTGAACCATTTATCTTATTTAAAATTTACGCGTTTTATCTAATTTGTCTGCCATAACGATATTGTTTTAATAGTGTGTGCTTTCTAATCCTGTAAGTGTTTTTTGTAATATGTTTGAATTTAAACAATGATATATTTCACGTGCATGTGTTTATAATAACCAACAAGTCGTCATACTTCTGGCAAATTGATTTTGCCGGTATTTTATGGTACGCACCTTTCGATGTTGTTAATGTGTATTACTACCATATGTAAAGATATAATATATCTGCCATGTGGGGTAAGACAACTGAAACGTGCTAAGAACATTTTTTTTCGGAAAATGATTTACGGGACGTTAGGGATACGTACATCCAATTAATTGAGAAATGGATAGTAGACAGACGGAATGCTGTACAAATGCCCTGAGGTGTATTGTATTTGTGGTAAAAACATTTATAGTTATATTACAAATGTAGATATTCACAAAGAATGCAAGGTTGATGTAAACGTAAAGAACAAGAAAAATGTTTCGTCATCTATGTCTATGTCATATCGCCTATGTCATCTCAGAGGATGCATTTTGTGGAGAGTCTTTTTAAAGAAAGAAAGGAGAGGAAGTTCTGGGAAGGAAAATAGTATTCTGACGATCAGCAAGTTTATTTTTACGGCGCTCAAAAACGAAATCAATAGTCTCAAGATCCGTATAACTGAATGTCTAGAAGCAATAACTCGTTGGATGTCTTCAAACAAGCTGAAGCTGAATCCATCTAAGACTGAGTTTCTCTGGGTGGCCACAAACAAACGTAATCATTTTATAGACGATTCACATATTTCTATTTCCGGCAGCGATATCATCCCAAAAACCACAGTCAAACTTCTCGGTGTCCATTTAGATTCAGACTTTTTAATAAAAATCAAATAAAAAGGACTGTAAGCACCAGTTTTTTCACCTAAGACAACTCAAGTCTGTCCGAAGAAATCTTCCTACAGAAGCAACAAAACTATTTATCAACTCTTAAGTAGTCTCACGTCTCGATTACTGCAACGGCATTTATGCCAGCCTTCCAAAATATCAAATTGACAAACTTCAATCAGTGTTTAATGCAGCAGCATGGCTCATAACCGGGGTTTCAAAATATTCGCATATTTCATTACACCTTCATATCGTAACCTTCACTGGCTCAAGTGCTCTGGAAGAATCCAGTACAAATTGTGCTAGATGGTGTTTAAAACCATGAATGAAATGGCCTCACCCTACATCTCTGAACTATGCGTCCTAGAAAATGCTGGTCTGAGGCAGTCAACTCTTAAATCAGCAACATCAGCAGCTGAAGGCAGACTGGTGGAACCTAAGCGCAAGCCAAATACTAAGTTTGGTGATCGCACTTTCGGAGTATCTTGGCTTGGCTTGGAGTAAACTCCTTCCGGAACTAAGATCCATAACAAGTCCAACAGAATTCAGGTCTAAACTAAAAACTCACCTTTTTAAGATGTCGTACCCTTAAATTAAATTAAATATACCAATCCTAAGAGAAAAACCAGTTATATTCAATTGTTCAATTAAGTCCTAAATCCTGTATCTAAATTTCTCCAGTAAACAATATATAATGTTAATTAAGTGTTAATCTCAAGTGACCCTTAAATTAAATATACCATTCCTGAGAGAAAGTCCAGTTATATCCAATTATGTCCTAAATCCTGTATCTAAATTTCGCTAATAAACAATTAGTTAATGTTAAAGTGTTAATCTCAAGTGACCTACCAGGTAAGTATTGTACTGTATATTATCTCCATATATAGTTCGTAATAACATAGATCATTGTAGAAATGTATTATATATTTGTACAGCGCCCTTGAGGTGATTTTGCACAAAAACGGCGCTATAAAAATCATCCAAATAATATTATTATTATTATATATACGTAATGTCTGATAATTATTTAATGCACTGCTGTGTTAAATACAATGTCTTGTAAGTAGGTATAATGAGGAAGTAAATAATTGGTTTTCAGTTAAATAAATCGAACATATAAAACCAAACTCATTATGAACTGTTGATTTCCCTAAATTGATATGAATAAATAAAGAATGCCAACGTAGAATTTAGTAAAAAAAGGAATAATAAAGCAAATTAACTTATTTGAATGATTATATTAATTATTTAATGTGAAATAAGCAAGGAGTGTGTGTTTGTGGGGTCCATCCTCAGTGCCTACCCCTGCACGGAAACGGTGAATGAAGGTTTTATTATTTAGTTAGTAGTTGTGTATTCCACATTATGCAAGATTGAACCCGGAAAACGAAATAATAATCTTATTAAAGTTGCACTCGCGTATTGATTAAAAAAACTGAAGTCGCTATTAAAACAGTTATATATTAAATTATAATTAGTAGGTACATCTAAAATCAAACGTTTTCAAGTAAATATTTATTTATTACGTAGTTATCTGTATCCTGATAGAATTCTTAATAATAATAATAATATTTGGATGATGTGTATAGCGCAGTATTCTGTGAAGAATTACCTCAAGGTTGCTGTTCAAATACACCTATAATATACTTCTATAATGCTCTTATTAATAACTAAGACTAGACAAACTATGATCAACTTATGGCTAACAGATTGCATTTACTGGTTCGTCGATCAATTAGTTTGACCAATGAATTCATACACATTGTTTAATAAAAAATCTATTTTTAGTATAAAACAATTCGCCAAATGGCATAATTGCTCGGTAGATCAAGGACTTTGGACTTTTTTTCTGAAGAGGAATCTCTTTTCATTTCTTATATGTGTGTGTTTGTGATGGGGGTTTAAATTTTTTTCTTAGATATTCAATTGGTGGATGGCCATAAACTATTTTGTAGATTAAAAATAGAGTATTGAATTTGTGGTGCCTAGGATTTAATTGCAATTTACTACCTACTGTCGCCATCGGCAGTGTAGTATAAATAAGCCCGACGCAGCGAGTCAGTCAGTCAGTCATCAGTCCGCCGTCATTTAACAAGAATCAACGAGTGACAACTGGTGCGCCCCGCGCCCCCCGCGAAGGACAAGATACCCGGCTTCGCCCGTACCATCATGGACTCCATCGGGACATCATCATAGCGCCTTGTCCAGATCGCCGTCCCTTTCAAGCGCTACTCGGATTACAAGCGCCTTGGTTCCAGTGTCTCTGACCAGCGCTTCTTCCACGCCATCATGACCACCACGAGGACACGCAGCATCCTCACTGGTCACGCCGCTCCCGTTCAACCGCCTATAAGGTCCGCCGCACCTTCGGCCGTCTCGTCAGCACTGGAGTGCCTGAAGACCTACGTTCTTCGCTAGTGCCTGACCTTCATCGAGTCCCGGTCACCAGCGCCCGGCGTCGACTCACTGACCCGCGCTTGACCACCACATCATCGCAGCGGTCGGAGAGTACCACATCTGTCCTACGTCATCTCCTCGTCACGGCAACTGACTCACCAATAAAACACTGTGACCTTCACCACAACCTCTTTCATTTCGTGCCTCATCAGCGATCCCCAAAAATTAAACAATTTGTTTAAAAAACATAAAAATCAACATATGGGCCATTATTATTAAATTAACTATACACATTTAGGTATCTATCTTAAAGCTGGTCATGTTGTCTGTTAACGTTTATTTCATCATTATGAGTTGGTAACAAATCATACATGTTATACATATATCAAGAAGTCAAAACAGATAGAGATAAATTAGCTATTAGCCGTTAGTTAAATAGTGTGTTTCTTTTGAACTGATGTAGGTAGGTACCTATTGTTTACTAGCCAATAGTGGGAGGTAACATTGAACACAACAAATATCTCCTTATTTAGAATACCTTAAATTTCTTACTACACCTTAAGTAACAAATAATTAAGTAGACTTGTCTCAGAACCATTGTTTATTCGATTATTTATTGAACTAACATGTTAAAAATTCCATCTCGCCTCTGATGCAAAGGTGCCCAATTGTATTTGAGTGAATAAATCACATAAACAACAATACAGCCAATGAATAACACATGTATTTAAATGCTGTCACATGTCGCGGTAAATTTAATTTAATTTTTGAAATTTACTCGTCTGTGCACAAAAATGTTAATTGAAAACAGTGTCGTAAATATGGCGATTATCGACGTTTGATCAAACATCACGTATACCGTTCCACGCACTACCGCCATCTAACGGACTGCGGCAAATAACTCTACGGTATTTGGAAAGATCAATTAATTATGTCTTATCTATAAGGAAAAAGAACAAATTCGGAGCAATCCCCCAATAAATCATTTTTTAAACGTTTTTTAATCTCTTCGTGTCTTGACGAAATACACAGTAATTAAAAATTCACTGTTCCACAATTAATATAAAATGTTATTTTCACTTGATCTATAAGTATCTCGCGGGGTAAAAATGGGAACTATTTACATTACGATTGTTGTATAAATGCAAAATGTGGAATATTACTGGCTTTAAAAATCGAACAGCAGATGATTCATGTCTGCTCAGAAGATTCTCATTTTTGAGCATAAACTGCCTCCTGTTTTACATTATGTTTTAGTTTTAATATTCTTGTTTTGTCCTCTTCTGCTGTTATTGTTATTCTAAGTTTTGTCATTATTTTGTATAAACATTGTATTTAGTGTTATAATATTAGATCTGTACTGGGTAAAGCACACTGTAGGAATAATTTTAGGAACATGACCACTAATACTGAATTACCGTTTTTAAGTTTGTTATAGTTAAGCTCACTTGAAGTGAAATGATACTAAACTGCGCTATATAAATTCCATGTTATTATTATTATTATGTACAAGTATAAAAGTACCATATGTTTAAAAATCATTTGTATGTAAACGGGTAAGTATGCGCACCCACGTACGCTTACCCCCGCACACATACATCACCAAAAAAACAGATGAATAATATTTAACAATGAAAAATATTTTAGTAAAAATTGTAGACCTTTCCGTTATGTCAAAATTGGTAACAGAATAGGACTCATCGGGGATAGAGGCGAAACAAATATGAAAAACTTTTCAAAATAAATTAGCTGTAAATTCATATGTATATTATACACGCCTTCCTATCGGCTACCCAAAATGCTATAAAAATGAGGAATGAACGCAGGTGAAGTGTGCACGAATTTAACACACTTACCCGCCGCGTACGGTTACCCCATGTGACTTTACCCTTTTTTTTCAATCTTAAGAAGTAAATACTCCCAGCATCTCCTAGGAAATCTCGTAATGCTACCTCCTTTTTCTTGATAGGGGCTTAGATTTCTTTAATAACACAGTAACCAAATATGCCAATTTGTTGATTATTTTTGTAATATTTCCCCGTCGTTTTTCCAATCTCCATCCCCATTTCATATTTCCAAATCAATGATGCCAAAGTTCCACGGGAAAGTGTTGTTTTATATATACTTCGATGTTACTATAAGTAGCTTAAGGAAAGGATACTTGTTATGGTGGTGTTGGTAGGGAGGTACCTACTGTTTTATATTTTTGTCCTTTTTATAGCATTTTTTTTTTAAATAGAAAAATGATACAGGCATTTATTTTGGCTCCCCTATATGTATTTTTAATGAAAAATCAGGTAGGTAGGTATGGGCAAAAATACAAACCATTTTTTTGTTCTGCAAAACACAAAGTTCATCTAAGATTGAACAGCAAATAACGAAAAAAATATATCGCCGCACGTCACTGTTCCTATCTGCTTCATTTTCCTTACGAAATACCACCATTCACAGACTTTAATGTCCTGTAAGCAATTTTCTTTACATTATTTTGAAACTCAGTCACTGCTTAATTCGCCTGAATAAACACCACAATCTTTGTCACGCTGAAATATTACACAGAAAACGAAAACGAATGCTCATTAGCGTTTGGATAACATTTGAGACAATATTTATGGATACAGTTGAGTATTTAATTCGAAAACTTATCGGTAGATTATTAGTAATAACTATCACTTATTCATATTATATTCAATCTAATGATATATATAGCATGTTTATGCAATATTGGGGGAGAGGCATAGTCTAAATACAATAATACATCAATGGGGAGAGGACTAAAAATACAAAGTGAACCCCAATGAATAAATGAATATGACCAAATTCCTCAAACCGTTTAGTGAGTTTCTCACTCAGATTTTGCGGGTTCAATCCTTTGCTGCTAAATCCACTATTCATTGCACAAGCATTTTTTTGCTCACAATGTTGGTATTAGGAGGATTTTAAATACTGTCAGGTTTTAATATGTACCTAACTTGGCAATGTCTGTCCTTCTCTGAAAAAATATAATATCAAACACCTTGTTACATGGTATGCCATCTATCGTCTTTGCGATTAAATTCACTTCCCAGCATCAAGCGAGGATAATAGTGACTCAGCAAATTAAGATGGCGGAAGAAATGATTTTGTAATAGACAGTGTGCATTTACAAGTCTACAAAAGGAGGTGAATCGTTTATAGTATCTAGTTATCTATTTATTACCTAGTTATTGAACCAGAACCCGCGTCTGCTATAAATTAAACTAGCTGACGTGTACTCGGCGTCGCTCTACTTTCTATAAATATAATATGCATGTATTATTTATTAACCTTCCGGTAGAAATTTTAAAAATTATAATAAAAACTCTATCAAAATCCGTTGCGTAGTTTAGAAAAACTAAGTGCACACACAGACAGACGCGGAAAGCGACTTTATTTCAGTATAAAAGAAGAGATGCAGCCCGTTTTCCACAAGTACACTAATCCCAAGAAAGATCTTACGCGACGTCATCGTACGAGCTCTCGCTGGGACTTTAGTTATAATAAACTGATAAGTTATAATTTAAAAAAAAATTATAATTTCATTATATTATTGAAAAGTTATCCCTAAAATATGAATCCATTTTGAAACATGATATAATTCATTATTCATTTATTATTTTAATTGCGTTTTTTTTTGCCTCTAACGCCTAATAAAAGTAATAATTATCTATGAAGAGCAAAATATGTTTATATTATCTACTTTAACTATGGTTTCAAATTTCAAGTAATTTTCTGGCTCACTAAAGCTACTACAAGTCTTTGTCTAACCTAAAAAATAAGCGGACAATATTGAAAAATGACTAATCCTGTTCTTAAAACTGTAAAATTTGATCATATAAATTCAAGGTTTATGAATAATATTAGCGGTTTTGTGAAACATCACCTCTCATGGATTTTTTTAAAGAATGATAATTATTTGATAGTAATATGATCTTCACATTAATGTTTATTGTTTTCCGTCTACGTCTTGATTACCGTCGTCCTTACAAATTTTTAATTCAAAATACCTTATTACGCAACTCCACGGTGCGTTTGATTATTATTTTTTTTTAAATCAACTATTTGTGAATGTAACATTTATAATAATCTGTACTAAGAAGATACTTGTTACGTTATTTGATACAGATATCTATTCAGAATGGTAAGCAAAAGGATTTGTGTTTAAAAAAACACCTATTATGTAGATTTAATATGCCTTATATTTTTCTTAGCAACCGTTTAACTCTGCGAGCAATTAATTAAAATTTAAACTATCAATATATTCACCATAAAAACTTTGCGCAATATTTTCTAATTCTGGATATCACCATGATAATAATTTAATGATTGGCAAATAGAAAAAGATTAGGGACTAATTGGATAGAAATGTCATCACATTTTTCAATAAAATAACTCACGCTGGCAATTCGCTAGGAGAAATATTATATTTTTATTTTGGTTTCAAATAATCATAAATTTTATGCAAATTTTTATTCTGTAGAAAGCTTCTTATAGTTAGCAGGTGTACGCCATTAATGAGTTGCGTATTCGTGTATTTACGAAAAATGTATATCTAATCATATTTAAGACAACTTATGATGACATTAAACAGATTTTCCAGGCTTAAGATATCAAACGTAGACACAATATACTGAACTTGTGAATCATTAATAATTTCCCACTAAAATTCGTGAAAATCGCGGGAAGTAGTTTATGCATCTAAAGAAATGGATATCATTTAAAACATCATTTTATTTCTGTATTTAAAAAAAATATGCGTTACGTTTATGAACTTTCTTTTTGAAAAAAATTTTGCCCAAAAAAATCAATTGTTATCAGTACACGGAGAAAAGTAAGTATTGCTAATTTATTAAAAAAATTCTTCAAATTATTGCTAATCCGATTAAAAACGGGATGGCAGGTTGTTTTCTGAAAAACTTTTAGTAAATTCCTAACGCAAACAATTAACATCAATTCATTTGTTAAAAGCCTGCAATCCCGTTATTAACCGGATGACGAATTATTTGAAGAGATTCTTAATTAATTATAAATATTTAATAATAGTAATTTTTCTCCATATAGGTAGATTATAAATGATTTTATTTAAAGAATGAAAATAATGGTAGTGGTCAACCAATACAATAAAAAACGATTTAGTTCTTAAATATAAAAAAAAGTTTTGAAATGGGCTGGCCTTAAAATTTATAAACAGACAAATTTTGGTTTTTCTTATCCATGGTTACCAACGACCAACAAACTATTTAAGTAACAAGAGATATAATAAATCAATATATACTTTTTTCAATTGTCAGTTCATGTATAGATACGCCTCTCCAACAAAGCCCATACGACTCTTTGTAACAAAGCCCAACCAAAATGATTCAATAAGTCACTCAGAATTTTATTTGGCAACGTTATCAAGCTTTTACAAGACTCATCATGTACAATCTACATTCTGTTATATATATAATACATAGAAATAACAATCACTGTTCGCATATATCAATCAGAAAATATTTACTGTCAAGATTTTTCAAACAATTAAACAATTATTTTTGAGTGCGTAGATTTAGATAATGTTTTCAGTGTGATCAAATAGGAGGTTCAATATATTACTCCAGCAATGGATGGTGGGAATGGATCAAATATTTTCGTAATAAATAAACAAATCGTGAGCATAAATGCCATGGGCTGATTGTATCTCCAACAAAATTAGTACCACAATGCCTACGTTTAAAGTTCATTACGTTTTAAGTACTAACAAAAATGTACGCTTTCAATAGTCCTGATAATTGCGGACACGGAGAAAAGCTACAATTGGATATAATTATAGCCCGGAGTACCTTCTTATACGTTTAATGAGCTTAAATTATACAGAAAAACGCACGAAAACTGATTTTGGAACTCACGGAAGCTTTTAGGATAAAGTAGGTAGCTACGTACGTACTGAAAACAATACGTGGAGGTTAATAATGGAGGGCATTTGCTTAATGGGACTCCTGTTTTATTTATAAATACAATAAAAAACAATACAAAATTAGTTAATTGCGTACTTTCCTAAGATAATGAATATCAAAATAACCGAAGTAGAACCATTTTGTCTCTGTTAATATAATCTGTTATCATCAAAACTTATTTACAAGTACGTTTTTATTATCCGTATCAAATTGTTTTTTATTATAATTACATGTGTTGTGATGATAGCGTGGCTGATTCGTAGACATCAATGCTCATCTTATCGTGCTTTTGTGTACTTTAAATATTCATTTATGCTAACTTTACCAATGTTTCCGGGCGACAAGGAAGTTCGTCGTGGCTCGTGATGATGGAAATCATTGCGATCAGGGCCGCCGCGAGGACCAACCGATTGCGTGCACCTTTTGTAAGGAAGACACGTAGAAAGTATTTATGGTAAAATACCGAGAAAAGTGAGTATTGCTGATTTATTAAAATCCTGGTAAAATATGATTGCAGGCCGTTTCTTTTAAACTTTTAGTACATTCCTAATATATCGGAGCACGTGTTCATGCACCTGCATTTTTCCTGATAATATGCAATGAAGAAATGCAAAAATATTAGATTTTTTATGAACACGTGTTCAAACATCGCAATAACACTGTTTCACTGAAAATTTATTAGGAAACCTATCAATTCATTTGTTAAAGTTTGCAATCCTATTTTAAACTGGATCACGAATGAGTTGAAGAGTTTCTTGATAGATTAGCAATATTTTATATCAGTAGGTTTTCTCCTTGTATGATAGTGTGAGAAATGTGGAGAGCTGAAAAGAATGCAGGGTTGATGTAACCGTGATAAGTAAGCATAAGAAAGGGACGCTTTGACGGTTTGGGCATGTAGAACGAATGCACGAAGAGAGAAGTGTAAGGATGTATGACGCAAATGTTAATGGTAAAAGAAGTCGGGAACACCCGAGGAAGACAAGGCACGATGAAAAGAATCGGATACTTGATTCGGGCCATGCCAAGAGTCAAAATAATAGAAGAGTAAGTTTGAGACGGTGTGCGAATGTGAATGAAGCAAGTAGTGTGTGCCAAGTTGGAGTTGTTTGGCGGTTTGTCTCTTAAAGGAAACCGGCGTGATGATTTGTTAGTTAGGTAACTATGAATCAACCGTGTTTTAAACAATCATGAGGCTAGAAAAAGTTGTCGATGATTCTTGAAAGAATATCCATATAGGTTCGAGCTTTTCTGCCTCTTGCAAATATTATTGTTTTAGCTGACACCCCTTTTAATAATTTAATAATTTTACTAATGATGATGGTAACCCAAATAAATTTTAACTGACAAATGACCCCTACTTATCACAACTTATTATTTACATCACATCGATAAATTAGATGGTGTAAATAATATACTGCTGTATTTTCCAGGGATTTTTTCTAAGAGTACCGTTTTATTGTTTTTGACGCCAATTTGATGCCAATGGGGGGGGGGAGGTTTCATCTCCCTAACCCCGCCCTCTCCTTATATGCGCTCTCTGGTCTTGCATTCTTATACGATCTCTTCGTCCGTAATTTAGTCATTTATGAACTTAAAATACATGATTAAGGGACCTAATTTCTATTGTGGCCTTGAAAATCAAATAAAATTTTCGTCAAGACGCGTCTACCTGAACAATGATAAGCCGAAAGAAGTCTGTTAAAGGCGCTTTCGGGTGTGCAAAGTATGCTTAATTTCTCTTTACCTACGGTTAAATTGATCGCCCATTTATAAAACCTATCTATGATGAATTAATCAATCACTCATACCGTTTGGTGGAGGCCGGAGCACACAGGCAAATTCGAAAGGCCGCCCCTTGGTTAGGCCGCCCGAGCCCCGCACACCATGCGCGTAAGGCTATTGCGCCCCTGAGTGACAATCCTGTCGATGTTTGGTTTGGGGTAGTAGTATGTATTCCGTTAGTTCGGTGGGGTACTATGTAACCCCTGCCTCCCGTATTCCCATGGTTTGGCGTGGGTGATGGGGTGGGAATGCCCCCCAAAAGGAAACCCATTGTTCTCCATTCTTTCGGAAGCGATTTGGCCCATGGCGGAACTCGCATGGCCCCCATAAAGGCACTTAATGGCCCGGAAATATCAATGATGAAGACACTATATCCAGGGTTCGTCTATTTTGTTTGTATAGTCATCTCTGGGATGATGCTTACATAAACTCGTAGATATGGATAGAACATACTATTACCATAGTGTTACCATGGACCCTGTAATTTTCTGTTATTTACTGTAGTTGCCGTACGTAACATATATTTTACTGGGTTCATGTACTAGATACGATCGTATCTTTTCTGTTTTAAATTTTTATTCCAAAGTCGCTAATATTATCTTCAATAATTAGATATTATCATTTGAGGCTTACTTATTAGGTTACTTTAAATCATTGGTGTTTTCAAGTTGTCCACCATGTTAATAAGAAAATCATAATAATAAACGAAATATTACTTAACTATTATGTCCGCCTGGGAACTTTATAAGTTATTTAGGAACCTAGTATCTAACTATCTACATATTGTCAAAGAACTCAACGTTCCACCTCATACTACATAAATAAAAAAACATATTTTTTTATCTTCGCCTTTGTGGGTTAATAGGTAGGTACGTACAAACATTTCTCAAAGGAATCTCCTTATAAATGTGTCGTTCAACTGCTATACAAACTCTGAAATTTAATAATTAAATAATGCACCTACAAAACTAACTAACCATCACTCCGATTCCCCGCAGCGGTAGGCAGAGAGGACGGACCTCCACACAACTCGGTCTTGACACACACACTTCTTGTCTCATTCACATTCATACATCGTCTCATATATACTCTTCTATTATTCTGACTCTTGAAATGACTCGACTCAAGTATCGGATTCAATTAATCGTTCCATCTCTTCTTTGGGCTTCCCCGACTGCTGCTAGCATTCATATTTGTGTCATATATTCTCCTCACCCTGCTTTTTTCGCTCATTCCTACTCATTACGTTCACATCAGACTTGCATTATTTGTGGATTTCCACATTTGCAAACGATCACACATCGTTTTACCACACATGCGCATCATGGATCTTATTTCTACAGCATTCAGTCTACTTTCATCCTTTCTCTGCCAGTTCCATGCCTCACTGCCATACATCAAGGTAGGTACCAGCACTCCATTATGGATTACTAGCTTCGCTTCTTTGGATATTTTTTTTTAGCGCCAACTGCGTTCAACCCCCCCCCCCCCCATTAATGGAAATACCTGCATTTACCCTTTTTTCGATATCTCTGTCAGCCTTCCCATCTCTAGTAAACATAATTCCTAAATTCACAAACTCATCCACCTGCTCCAAGTATTCCTCATTTACAACTATATTGCACACTGTTTTCGTAATAATAATAATAATAATAACATGGAATTTATATAGCGCAGTTTAGTGTCATTTCACTTCAAGTGCGCTTAACTACTCGTTTAACAAACTTATTCCTACAGTGTGCCTTACCCAATACAGATCTAATATTATAACACTTAATACACTGTTTATATAAAGTGATGACAAAACTTAGAATAACAATAACAGTAGGACAGGACAAAACACGAATATTAAAACTAAAACATAACATAAAACAGGAGGCAGTTTGTGCTCAGAAATGAGAATTTTTTGAGCAGACACTTTAAAAAGGTACAATAAGGAGACAACCGAAACCAAACAATTACCGGAAGTTTTAGAATATGGCTTATTATAAAATATTGAAAAGAAGTTAAAATTTATAAATGCTAAGATTTTTTAAATAATTTTGTTTTTAAAGTTCGTTTAAATTCAGCCAAATTCTGGAGATTAGTAAGAGCTGAGGGAAGTCTATTCCAGATGAGAGGGCCTGTTACACTAAAAGAACGATCATAGTAAACAGCTCGATTTGACCTAGAAAGTTCGATTAGACGATTACTAACATCTAGACGACGACAGATCTCATCGAGGAGTATAACACCACTCTTTCAAATTTATTAATAAAATATGCTCCAACCACCTCGAAAACGCGGAAAGTTCGGAAGTCTGACGGCTGGTTCGACGAAGAGTGCCGAAGCCAGAAAAGGCGAATGAGGAAACTAGAGAGGTCATACAGAAGAAACCCCGATGTTACTACACGAGATGAGTAGATAAATGCTCAAAATGAGTACAGAAGCAAAATAAGTGCCAAAAAATCGGATTATTGGATCAATAAAATTGACTCTGAGCGGAAAAATCCACGACGTCTCTGGAACTCGGTCAAAACTATCATCGCTGGTAATACTGTTCCAACTGCTACAGAAATTACACCGCAGGCCTTTTCTAAGTTTTTCTGTGAAAAAATAGAAACCATACGCGCCTCCACATCTTCTGCCCCTCCGCCAAGATTTACAGCCAATTCTACAAGGATACTGTCATCTTTTGAACCTACAACGCTGGAAGAAGTAGGAAAGTTGATCCATAGTTCGCCAAACAAACAATGTACTCTTGACCCTATCCCAACGTGGCTTCTCAAGAAATGTTGCAACGTGTTATCCCCTTTCCTGGTTCACGTGTTTAATAAGTCCCTAAGCACAGGTGACTTCCCGGAGCCACTTAAGTCTGCTGTAGTTACCCCAATTATTAAAAAACCACAGCTTGATGCCGACAACCTGGGTAATTATCGACCTGTATCAAATCTGCCTTTCGTAGCTAAACTACTAGAAAAAATTGTGGCTTCTCAAATAATCTCCCACTTAAATCTGAATAAATTAATCACTAATCATCAATCTGCATATAGGAGGTTCCACTCAACAGAAACCGGATTACTTCGAGTCCTGTCAGATATAACCCTTGCCATAGAGTCAGGTAAGTTAGCACTTATTTCACTTTTGGATATGAGCGCTGCATTTGATACCATTGACCACGACTTTCTCATTAAGAGACTAGAAGTAACGTTTGGTTTACATTCTAACATCAAATATTGGCTAGAATCCTATCTATTCAATCGCTCGCAAGCAGTAAAGGTTGGAAATAAACAGTCCAACTTCACAAAACTCTCTTCAGGGGTACCCCAGGGATCCGTCTTGGGTCCACTTCTCTACATTCTTTTTACAAATGACGTTGCAAAAATTATCGAGTCATTTGGTCTTTTATCTCACTGTTATGCTGACGATCAACAAATATACTTTTACTGCTCACCAAATGAGATCGACGGCCTAAAAATTCGCACAGCTGAGTGTCTAGAAGCAATCAATCTCTGGATGTCCTCAAATAAACTTAAGCTAAATCCTTCAAAAACGGAGTTTCTCTGGGCAGCCACACATAGACGCCAACATTTAATAGAAAACTCACCAATCGCTATTTCCGGCAACGACGTAACTGCTAAAACAACCGTCAAACTTCTGGGAGTTTATCTGGATTCAGACCTTTCTTTAAAAAGTCAGGTAAATAAGACCGTTAGCACGAGGTTCTTCTACCTTAGACAACTTAAGTCAGTTCGTAGGAACCTTTCAACAGAGGCAACTAAATTACTTGTGAACTCATATATAGTATCACGTCTTGACTATTTCAACGGCATTTATGCAAATCTTCCTAAATGCGAAACTGATAAACTTCAATCAGTGTTCAACGCCGCAGCAAGGCTTATCACCGGGGTACCCAAGTTTTCGCACATTTCGGAACACCTCCGAAATCTTCACTGGCTGAAGTGTCCTGAAAGGATCCAGTACAAGCTGTGCTGGATGGTGTTTAAAGCTATCAACGAAATGGCGCCACCGTATATTACTGAGCTATGCATTCCGGATAATACTGGTCTAAGGCAGTCAACCCTTAGATCAGCGACATCATCTGCAATTGGAAGGTTGAAAGAGCCTAAGCGAAATCCGAACACTAAGTTTGGTGATCGTGCATTCGGAGTATCCGGCCCTAAGGCTTGGAATAAACTTCCTATGGAATTGAGATGTATAACCAGCCCAACAGAATTTAGATCCAAACTAAATACTCGTTTTTTCAAACACTCATTTCCATAAATCCGTCATTCTATCCAAATATGTATATATATATATTGACGATTGATTTTATTCATAAATTTCATTCATTTAACATATATATCCAGCTAACAATAAAAACACCCTAATATAATAGAACTTCCTTCTTCTTCTGGCGTTAGTAAGATTAGATTATTAATATTAATTTTAGTTGTAAGTTGCTAAATATGTAAATACTTGTATATATGACGTTAGATAGTAGTTATAGGCCTTAGTCGTAAGTCACTAGATATAAGTCTTAGAGATAAGTTCCTACTGACTATTATATTAAATAGTTAATACTAGTTCTAGTATTAACTATTTAAGAAATATATTTGTACAGCGCCCTTGAGGTGATTTCTCACGAAAACGGCGCTATATAAATTAGCCAAATATTATTATTATTATTATTAGATCTGCCGACCTTAGAGTAAGCTGTCTATTGCTTAAGTTTTGTCGGATACATAGTTCCGATATATATGCTGGCGCCATTCCTTGCAATGCTTTGAAGGTCATTAAGCAGATCTTAAACTCTATTTTTTCAGGGCATCGAAGCCAGTGAAGGCGATCCCTTAGAAGTGGGGTTATACGGCAATACTTAGATTCACCAAAAATCATTCTTGCCGCAGCATTAAAAACTGACTGGATTCTATTGATTTGTTTCTGAGGTAGGCCGGCATATGCACTATTGCAATAGTCCATACGTGAGACGACGAACGAATTTATGAGTGACTTTGCTCCATCAGAGGGAAGGCATCTCCTGATTGATTTTATCTGCCTTAAATGGAAAAAAACCAGAACTCACAGCTTTTGAAATTTGCGATTCAAGAGAAAGAATATTGTCCATAGTGAAACCTAGAAATTTTATTTCTGCAGAAGGGATTATATCCGTATCCTGAATACGGATTGGACTGAAGTCAATGAGAGCTTGCCTTCCAGGGGAAGCTATCCACATAAATTCTGTCTTTGTGGGATTTAGTTTAAGTTTATTGACAGACATCCAACTTGAGATTGTGTTAATGAGGCTAACCACCTCGTTTTTAAGGACGTCTTTTTCGTCCGGAGAACAAAACTTGAAAATCAAACGATCATCTGCGTAGCCTTGTGATTCAAAGCCAGCTGAGTGAATTAATCGTTCAAGACGATTCGTATAGAGAATGAAGAGAATGGGGCCTAGGACAGAACCCTGGGGAACTCCAAATTCTACGGGAGTTTCAGGTGATGTACGTTTATTGAAAGTTACTGAGGCTACTCGTCCAGACAGGTACGATGTCATCCATTGGAGTGCATCACCTCGAACGCCAAATTCGGTTTCAAGCACATTTAGTAAAATACTATGATCTACTGTGTCAAATGCCGCACTCATGTCAAGAACAGATATCAAACCCAACTTACCTGCTTCCATCCCGATGATCAAGTCTGAAACAACCCGCAAAAGAACAGTTTCCGTTGAATGAAACCGTCGATAAGCGGATTGATTTTTGGCAAACAGACCAGCGGAGTTCAAGTACCCCACTAATTGTTTGGCAACGATTTTCTCAAGCAGTTTTGATAGGAATGGTAGGTTGGATATTGGCCTGTAATTATCTGTATTATCAGTATTAAGATTTTGTTTTTTTAGTATTGGAGTTATAATTGATTTTTTAAGTGATCCCGGTACAAGTGAATTTACAAGAGACTTCTGGATAATTTCGGTAATTACAGGTGCTATATCCGGGAGACATTTCTTTAAGAGCCAGGTCGGTATGGGGTCTTGAGCGCATTGCTTGTTTGGGCAAGACTTCACAGCACGTACGACAATACATTAGCCGTACTCTCTCTCTTTCAAACGCCATTACGACTTATTTACATCATTCTTTATACATACTTCATTCATCCTAGACGCACTGCCACACAAGCAATGCACCTAAATGTGGGTGATTATTATTGATGATTTCATTTAAACCTGAGTAAAATAGATGTTTTTTGCTTTTAGGACGTTCCAAAAATGTAACTAAAAAAGTTTTAACTTTAAAAAAACACCTAAATATTAAAAAAATGTATCTTTTAATATCCACCTAATAAAATTTGCTGAATTGTATAGCGCCGTTTTAGCGAAAAATAACTTCAAGGGCGCTGTACAAATAAATACGTAAAGAAATTAATATAATTGGCTTACAACAAAGATTCCTTATTATAACTTCTAACTTAAATCTAAGACTTATGGCTAATGTATTGTTGCTAGTGAATTGTTTTTAATAATAGGTAATGTGTCCTGTGATTGCTAAATAGTACCATCTCAAGGTAAACCTTTCTAGTAATATTATATCGTATTAATGACTTGTATTGATGAAATGTATTTCTGCATATGTTTGTTAGTAACGTAGAGTTAATTTACCAAAATAGTTGTATAGCGCCCATGTAAAGATTTTTTTACAAAAATGGCGCTATATAAATTATCTATTATTACCTATGTAATTTAAAACTTACTTACAAAGACACCTATGGTGAATTATTATATTATTTTATCAATTCATCATAATCACATCGTAAAGTAATTTAATGGACTCACAAACGACTACACATTCATTAAATTATACACTCTGTTTTAAACCCGTAAAAGCAAGTTTTATGTGGAATAAAGCGTTTTATTGATCCATAAAATTTCATTCAATAAATGGACGTATAGTCCAATCTCGCGGAAAACCGCGGAACTATTCACGTTTAATAGCCGAGCCTCAAACCTTATTGGAGTGGGTGGATCTCGCTACATTGGTTCTGAGTTTTGATACGAAACAACCTTTAAATGGGGCCTTTTCCTTCATGGCAGTGTTGTAGAATGATTTCGTATGAAATTTTAGGTTAGGTTACACTTTATATTAAATATACTGCTTCGCCTGTTTGGTAATCATTAATGCATTTAAATAAAAACAAGTAAAGCACACACTTCAACAAGGTTCATACGGATATAGAATAAAGAGTACCTATTATCTAATCAGTGGTATGGGGTTACTTTTTAATTAATCACAAGCGCAAACATGTGTAAAATCACGGCATGTTGTAATTAGGAACTATTTGAAGCTGAAGGTATTTAAAAAATATTTGCCTAAATATCAAAAAAAAAAATAGAGACTATTATCAGAAATTTACCATTCGAATGAACACCGTTAGAAAACTGTTCAAATATAAATTTGTTAAAATGTAAGCAAAATAAATACACATTTTAAACATAGAATTGTTATTTTTATACCTTGTTAAAACAACATATTTTTGGTACCTCTTTATCGTTTGACTGATATGATTTCAGTTGCAATTATGAAAATTAAAAGTTCATTGAACTTGAATAATTTTACGCATTACACAAAGTATATTTAATAAATATATTTGTACAGCGGTCTTGAGGTGATTTTTCACGAAAACGGCGCTATATAAATTATCCAAATATTATTATTATTACGGAAGAATATTTCACATCACCCATGAACCGACAACTGAAAAGAGTATTTTGAGTGTTTATTACAATATAAATAATAATTATGCTTTGTATAGATACTTACATACTATTTTAGATTATTTATTATTTTCCTCTCTGGGTACTGTTGTACATTTTTCTCCAATACATAGATACATATGCTACAGGGTAGACGATATACACCAACAATTATTTTGAAGGGACAGGGAGTTAGGTACCGAAGATTTATTTTCTTTTAAATAAAATTTCGCACAAGTCGAAAATTTCTTTTTTAACACCGATGATTTTGAGGTTTTCGTCATCAGATAATAATAATTGGCTAATTTGTAAAGCGCCGTTTTTTGTGAAAAATTGCTTCAAGGGTGCTGTACAAATATATTATATACTTGCTTCAAACACAGAAGATACAGACACTTACCTTTACTTTATTAATAATAATTCTTTACATCAAAATTGACATAACTATAGCTAAATAGATATTATATAGGTACTATATATTTGGTTTGATTTAGGTTATAAGTTATAAGGTCACTGGGTTTAACGTGAGTTTTAATTTAGATAATTTTTTAGAGTTATTACTTAGCCATTTAAATAATGAAGTTTGAGAAATTATTAGTCTCGGTACATTGTTGAGAGGTATAAGTAATGTTGTAAGTCACTAATTTTAAAACTAACTTAGAAATCACTATCCATAAATCCTAGCTGTAATTTATTATTAACTTGTTAAATTTAGTGATGCTGCTCTGTGTGTAATTTATGAGAAAAAGGGAGAGATCATTGCTAAACTATATTCATCAATCTGTAATTTTGATAGATTGACCTTTATTGATACCCAATATTAAATAATAAACCATGATCAGAGGCCGTATCTGAGGAACACATAACGCCTAAGTATTATTATTATCACACATTGCCTGAAATTGCCCCTTATTGCACATTTGATTGCCGCCTCGTGTGGGAGATTGTATCACAAATAAATTGCCTGCAAGTGACCGCAAAAAGGTTCATTTACACTTACCAGTCGTTCGTCTGCTGGCGCCCAGGATCTGCATTACAACACTTTAATCTGAAAAAAAAAGTTAAATTAGAAATCATCTTTAAATAATATAATTGTTTATTGTTATCATGTTTAATTTGTACTGCATGATAATTTTAAGTGTTATAAACAATTTTTGCTTGTAATAATAATAATAATTTTTATTTTTTATCGAACTTGTTTATAAATATATGTTATTTGTAAATTGAATACATAGTAAAATTATTGAATATACGAAAGAAAATGTTATTATACATAACTACCAAAGATAATAATTTAGATTTTGTGTTTGTAAGTCCGGTTCAATGAATGTTAGAACTAGGATTTGCTTTGAATTTAAATGTCATTTTCAAAATTTGATGTAATTGTTTGGATAAATCAAACAAGAGACTATTTAAGGTACATATCATATAATATTTATGATAGAAAATTACCGCTTTTAAAATTGGTGGGTTTATTTAATTGTACGTAGATTGATGTATGCGTAATAATGAACATTAAAAACCATATTCAATACACACTGTGTTCCACGCTCATACTGCAAAACTTTATGGGTGGTTTTTCGTGATAATCTAAAAAAATTATAATACAATTTTTTAAACAAAGCAATTTTTTTTTGTTAATTAGAATTGTCTAGTCTAATTGTACCTTCACTTTGGACAGTAATGTTCGGATAAAAAAATCGTCACCCTAACATTTCAAATCTTAAATAGAATAGCTGACTGAGTGTGAAGAACTACACACACGCAACAACATAAGAACTATTTGTTTATCTCTTCAGTGAATGTATGTTGATATCAGGCCTAAAGTAGGTAAAGTTGTTCCTGTTCTTATGGCTGGTTTTGCTTTGATACTTATTTTGTGTTTAAGTCTAGAAGAATCGGTGTATGTTGTTTTCTGAAATCGCGCCGATACCGGCCAGTAAAACTCTCGCAAATTGGCTGAAACGACCGACTGATCGTCTTTGCGTTCGCCGTCCAGCGCACCCTGTCAATGATCGCCCCGTGTTGATGAGCGCCCCCTTATCGGGACAACAAGCGGCGAGTGCATCACTTTTACGAGCGTACTTTTCTGCACTTTTCCTGCCCGCATTCCATCCCCTATTAGCAGGCCCGTGGCTAACATAGTCACCATAAACTTAAACTGCTATCAATTTACAAGCCATAACTTTGCCGTAAACTGAAGTGGAGTGACGGCCGTGAAATGGATAAGTGTTGCCACTCTTGACGTTAATGTTTATGGGAAAAGGGACTCCTACGCCCGTTTTGAGGATTGAAGGTGGTAAGCACGCTTTTGGTGACAGATCTGGGTGGCTTTTTAATTTTTAGAGTGTTCACAGATTTGACATCAAGTAAAAGCATGGTGATAAATTCCCTAATGAGTTTTTGGAATTAGTGTCAAATATTGGGAAAAAGTTTCGAAAATATGAAGTTATTAATAATTCATACCGAAGTGTTCGAAATCTACCTATAGATTGTTATAACTGTTTTGTAATAATAATAGTGTGTAGGTCTCCATCAAGAGTCTCCATCTTCTATCTTCGTGTCACCTGTCACCTGTTCCTGTACTTCATTTTACTTAACTTATCTTCACTTTAATTTTGTAATATTTATATTTTTGTAATACCTGCATCAACTGTAAAGCGCGCCTGAGGTGATATCTCACAAAAGCGGCGCTATACAAATTCGCCAATAAAATAATATATACCTAAATAGGAACTTACTTTTATTCCGGGCTACATGCAGGGGTTGTGAAATTGAATGAAATCCATATTGGCATTATAGCATAAATGTGAAAAAAAATAGCTAGGATGGAAATAAATCTACATTAACCGATAACCAGGATCTCTGTCTTACCGGGACAACGTTTTTATCCACTGGACCATTAAGACCTAATCATTATATATCATATTAGTCGATCTTATATTTCAAATTCAGAATTATCAATATTATCTGTGGCATTATGGCAATAGTTGATATGTCCCTTTTTTCGACGGATTTGGTTTATTATCATATTTCGTAGAAAACATTCTTTGGATATTTGAGATATTATAGATAAACTAGATATGTCAATTTCTTAGTAAGGATTAGTCGTCAAAACACGATATGTTACATATAGTTTTATGCCATCACACAAATACAGATATATTATTCATATACACGGTGTCCGGAAACTCGTAGTACAAGCGGGAAACTGGAGAATCTACACCACATGGGGAACCCAAAAAAACATAAAGTTTTTTGATTTGAGCATTTTCAAAAAAAAAAAAAAACCAAAAAAAAATATTTTTCGGCTATTTTAGGGTTAAAGTTTTTTCTGGTGTTTAGGGTTGAATAACAGATGTTTTAACCCTGCAGAGCAGAAATATTTTATGATTACACCGGGTTAAATGAAGGGTGATTTCAAAATAATGCTTCAAATCCGAGTTTCTTCATTTGTTTTACTTTCAAATAGTTTTAATTAGTTGGGTACTTTGATTTTCAGTAATAATTTATAAGAATTTGATTAAAAAAAAAAAAAAAAAAAAATTAACTTCAAACTCGATTTACTCGATAACGAAAGCTCAAAAAAAAAAAGTATACTACAAAATCGACTCCAAATGTGATGTAGATTCACCAGTTTCCCGCTTGTACTACGAGTTTCCGGACACCCTGTATATGTGGTGGCAAAATTTGATATGGACACATAATTTTGGCAATACACCATTTTCATTAGAAACTTGAAACAGCGTGAGAATCGTAAAGAAAAACAGAACGGCGTAAAAAGGGGCAGACCTACGGACATCAATAGATCCCTAGAAAGATCTTATGACGGTCCTCTTCTCGTAAACCCTCTAAAATATAGAGATTTAAGTGATTTATTTTCATTGATTAATGATAAATTTCATTATTTCTATATTAATTTAAAAATAAGCCACACACTCCCGGAATTTGTTGTATCCAAGTCCGAGGCCAAAGAAGATGTTGAAGTGAATAAGAATAACTTTAATCAATCACTCTGTTAAACTCGCTTTCAAAGATTTTCGAAAGAGTATTAAAAAACCAAATTAAAAAATACCTAGAAGAAAACAAATTAATCTCGGATAACCAATATGGATTAAGAGACAAAATAGGCACAAAAGAAGCTTTGGCATGTACAATAGATTATTTACATAGCAACTTAGATCAAGGGTACAAATGCATAGCGATATATTTAGATTTAGCTAAAGCCTTTGACTCAATCTGCCACAATTCACTTTTAAAAAAATTAGAAAACATGGGTATCAAAGGCAAGGAACTTCAACTATTAAAAAGTTATATGAGTAACAGAACACAACAAGTCAAAATTAACAACCATACTAGTAAACCACTGCCGATTACATATGGAGTTCCACAAGGAAGCATACTAGGGCCCGTTCTTTTTACTATTTACATAAATGAACTTTGCAGCATGAAAATAGACGGTGAAATAATTAGCTATGCTGATGACACTGTTTTACTTGTCAAATCTATGGATTGGAATAATGTATATAACATAGCGAATTTGGGAATCTCGCAAGTGAAAACATGGCTAGACTCAAACATACTTACACTTAACATATCAAAGACAAAATTCACAACATACAGTATAAATAGCACGGGACAGCCAAAAAACAACACAAAAACCATAAAAATACACGAATGTTTAAACACCAACATCTGCGATTGCCCTCCTCTAGAAAAAACAGAACAAATAGAGTATCTAGGAATCGTAATTGACCATAACCTTAGATGGATACCTCACATCAAACAAATCGCAAATAAACTTCTCAAAACAATATACATTTTCCTAAACATAAGAAACATATATAAAATAAAACAATTGAAAACAATATATTTTGCACTTTACCAATCAATAATAGAATATGGAATTATTGCTTGGGGAGGAGCAACAAACTCGGCTATCAATTACATAGAAACCGCACAGAAAACGATCTTAAAGGTAATACTAAAAAAACATAGATTGACTGATACAGACCAAATATTCAACAGCTGTGACGTACTAGATATACGCCAATTATACGTTAAAACACTACTAAACTACATTTTTGACAAAAAAAATAAATTTCAACATACACAAAATAACACTAACAGACCAGTTAGACTAGCGTACAAAGAAAACATAAAAACTCAGACAGTAAATTCAAGCTTTGGACAAAGATACTACCAATACCATGCTATAAAAGCTTTCAACAGTGTAAAATTTGAAATTAAAATTGAGGAAAATAAAAATAAATTCACACACAAAATTATAAAATGGATTAAAGAACAAAAAAGACAATATTACCAAAATGTCATAGCATAAAATAAAAACAAAACCTACACGTAACACACAAAACCAATATAAACACTCATCACTCACAAACACACAAGATTATTTCCAATGTATTATTTTTTTAATTTTAAATATATTATTATGTATTATGTATTTTTAATTTTAAATGTATTATTTTCTCTTTAAATGTATTATGTAGATTATATTTTCATATTATAAAATGAAGGCCTCAGCACGGGCAAGCCACCCAGTGAGGCCTACATTACTGGAAAACTTAAAATGTAAAAAATATTGTACCAAATAAAATAAAATAAATATTTATATATTTTTAAGTTTTTTGTTGTGTTTGAACTTGAGTGATCACCCTTATTTTTTTCCTTGATTTTAAATATTATGTTCATTGTGGGTTAATTAACGTAAATTTAAATAAAAAAAGTTGCTTTATTATATTTAATTATAGTAAATATAAAGGAATTGGTTTAATAACATATCAAACGTTACCTCAAGAGATCTAAGAGAGGAATGTAGAGGCAAAAGATAATGAGTCACGAAACAACATTTCATAGCTTAGTCACATAAACTAGTCAAAAATAAAATATGTTTCTTCATTCTTAGATCTGCACAAATTACTGAAATAATATTGAAAACCTTTGGATTCTGATTTTTCATCAGTGTTTAAATTTAATATTTCCTATCCTATATCGGACATATCAACTTTTTGCCATAACACGGCAGAATTTATGTTCCCCATATTTTGGCAGCTATTTGTTTGAATGTACATAAATTCTAATCAGTTCGTAACCTAGATGGTGTCTCGGATAAACATATCCGATTTTTTTGTTATATGAGATACGTATTGACTTTTTATTTCAATTTTTATTGGAACAATTTTCTTTAAATTTTATATATGTTGATATTTATTTTCTGTTTCCTATCTTGTTTAATGTTTCGTTTAAATTTGTCAGTATTATCTTATTCTTCAATGATATATTACATTGATGTATATAACCTTCAAAAGTTAAAGAAAAGTTGTTCCAATAAAAAAAATCATTTTTATAGGGTGCAAATTTTTGAAAAAATTGCAATGATTCCAGTTGTGATCGTTATCCTTTTATTTTTGGTCTTTAATTATTATTTTTATTGCGAGTTATTAATATTATTTTCAATGATTAAATATTAAAATAAGTTAACCTAGTTAAAAACAATGCATAAACGGATTTGAGTTTTCTTAAAAGAAAGCATTTGTTAAAATATTGAAAGAGACTAAAAGTCTATAATAAAACACCACATGGTCGTATTTTTATGGATTTGACCACTTATGAAAAAAAATCTAAAACATGATTATTCAGATAATGATAATAATTGGATGACTTGTATAGCGCCGTTTTTGTGCTAAAACACCTCAAGGGCGCTGTACAAACTTATAATACATTTCTACAGTGATCTATGTTATTACTTAACTATTTATGGAGAAAATATACAGTACAATACTTACCTGGTAGGTCACTTGAGATTAACACTTAATTAAAATTATCTAATTGTTTATTGGCGAAATTTAGATACAGGATTTAGGACTTAATTGAAAAATTGAATATAACTGGACTTTCTCTTAGGAATGGTATATTTAATCTAAGGGTACGACAGCTTAAAAAGGTAAGTTTTTATTTTTGATATTTTTGCCTTTCAGTAATTAATTTTGTTTTGATTAATTATCAATAAACATAGTGTTTTTATGTTTGTATATATCAAGTAAGAGTATGTTGTAAAATAAATATTGTTATATTCGTTATACCAACAAATTGATGAATTTACAAAAACATCTTAAGTGGTTACCCAATCCACAAAATGTTATTTTTATTGGATTGTTTGGGACTTTTCTACAGTTTCATGAGGTTGGCAAAATAAAACTATTCTGTAGAGTTATTATTTCTTGGCTGGGATGTGGGGTGTAATAAACCGAGCAAGGTTTGGAGAACAAACAAACCAAGTTGGCGGAAATAACTCCCGAATAACGACCCTTATTTACTGCAGCAACTAAGTAAACGCAGAACTTTTCAAAAAATATATATCAGCCTGTTCAAGGAGGAGGCACCGGGGGATTATAAATATGGAGGGAGGCTATTAACATAAATATATCATGGTACCTACTTTCAGGGAGTATAGGCAAACAACATTACGCGATGAAATGTCACTCTTGAATTTTAAGGAGATTAACAATGATGGATGCGGTTCATTCCGAATAGAAACTTTTTAATGAGCTTAAATAAGTTTAAAAAAGGGGATGAGATATGCGTAAGCAAGTTCGTACATATAAACATGGTATGTATATGGAATAAATTTGGTATGGTTGACATGGTTAAGTCGCTGCTTATTCTGCATAGAGAAAAATGAAATACGAATAAGTTAAAATTTTTGGTGATCCGTTTAAAAACGGGATTGCAGGCCGTTTCCTAATAAACTTTTAGTCTATTACTAATATATCACGTGGTGATGCACCTGCTTTTGCCTTGATAATATATAATGACTAAATGGGAAATATAAGGACTTTTATTAACACGTTATATTTGTATTTAAGCTATTAATTCATTCGTTGGGGGCCTGCAATCCCATTTTCAACCGGATTGCCAATAATTTGAAGAGATTTTTTAATAAATTAGCTATTACAATTTGTCTCCCTGTATGAAATTTCACGTAATAGATTGTAAGATAAAAATGAAATTACTTAATACTGTGTACCTTTAAATTTAACTATTAGTTTAAGAATAATTTATTATAAAATGAACCTGATGGGATTAGAAAAAGTGCGCCGAGTAAATTATTCACATAATATTAGTAAGAGTGTCTGTCACTCTTACTAATATTATGTGAATATATTAGGCAGCGTGGAATTGTTTTCTTATACAGATATACAGTTTTATTCCGATAATGCTGAAATTTTGCACACACGACCTTGAAAAACAGGAGGAAGTAACAAATACTTCCTGATGAAATTTTTGCTCACTGGACGTTAAAAATAATTGGAAACTTACTGTCTATATCTGGTCCTGGAAAACGCCGCGGACTCTCAGCTAGTTCCCCTATAAAAGATGGATCACACCCGTTGGAATCAGACCACAGGAGGGGATGTCGTATTTGTTTTACAGGGATTTTAAGGGATAAAACTTGTCTGCGATGTGCTTTACTCTTGCATTAAATTATTCACGTTTTATGAATTCAAATTTGCTTTGAATTTAAGGAAATTTTCAAAATTGGAATTTATAGCAATATAATTTTTTTTGCATTAAATCTAATCTGGAGTCGCTGAAGAGAATATTATCCCTAACGGCCTATGTCATCTTTGGGATGTTGTGTGGAGGATTTTTTTAAGAGGAAAGAATACATGGGCCTTGAAGAAGGGAGAAAACACAGAGGCCGCCAAATCATTCCACAGTCGAGCTATTGAACTCAAGAACGACTGACAAATCACAACCATGTACAAATGTTGGGCGCACATTTGGCGTGTTTTTCTACTATGCACCAGTGCCAAAATGGTTAATGACGCTAGTTCCTCTGTGATATAATATTTTAACAGAAAATTATTTTTATTATCTTTTCCACAATATGATTTATAATTGTCAGACTTATTACGGTAATATTCGATATTTGTAAATGATTAATAATGATCGAATACTACCGTACAAAAATGTACTTCAAAACTATCGAATGAATGTAGGTAACGACTGGTAGGTATTCTATATCTCGTTCCTTTGCTGTTGTTAATTTCCCCTCACCAAAATCCAAACATATTTGATTCTCTTGTAATATTCTTTACTCTTTGTTATCGCTTTTTTACTCCCTTACGTAAAGAATCGATACTAAAAGGTCTCAGTATTAGTTAACTAACCATATTTTTGCATTCGCTATTATTATTCCTCTCACCAAAAGCAAATAGAAGAGCATACATTTTTATACAACTCTTCAATCATCCCTCGGTTAAACTCACTCGCTGCATTGTTTCAGAGGCTGCCTAGAGATGGATGGACCACTTTTTGGGGGAGAGAAGGCAAACATGAGCAGGGGCGTAACCCTCCCGCTGCCGGGATGGGGTGAAGAACGAGCCCCCCGGGCAGCTTGGGGCCAGGGATGGGGGACCACCCTAGAGGGGTGCACAAATGGCGAATCGATATCAGAAATGGCCTCGTCTATATTTCGAATAGGCATTACCGGGGTGTTGGGGTACTTTTAAAAACAACTTAAACGTTTCTTTATTTATTACAAGTGCTTGAAATTTTAAGTGGAAACTCATCGTTTCTTAGCGGGAGCCTGCAAGACAATGGGACGCATGTGCTGTTTTCCTCTTACATGATTGTATCAATTGGTTAATGCGTTGTTTCATTGCGATATAAATGATACTTAACTAATAAATTCAATGAGAACAACCTATAACTTGCGTAATTATTAATGTCATTTAAATAAGAACTACCTCGTTCCGCGGTAGGGGTGGTACCTATTCAATAAATGTTTAACAGTTATTGAGAAAAAGATAACATGTTGTTGCCGAAATAATTATAAGACAATAACTAACTTTATTTATTCAGTCGAAATAGACTCTCCTTCATCAGGACGTATCCTGATAAGCGCATAGAGATATAAATAATTAAGGTCAGGTTATATGGAGCCATTTTATAAATCTTCCCCAGGGTATTTAACGATGTTTTTAATAAATCAATAATCCTATGTATTATAAAATAACCAGTGTTTCCCAAAATATTTTGACTAGGCAGTGAAGTACTACATACGTGAAAGTCATATTTTTTTTTTAGTTTTTGGTGATTATTTATTTTCGTTCTTTAGCTAACATCTTGGACAGCGTCACAATATCCATCATCAGAATAAATATGACGGGCACCGTGATGCTGTCCAAAACGTTAGCTAAAGGCAAAAACGGCATAATAACCCAAAAAATAATCACGATAATGCTTTTGGCCTTGTAAATCTAAAATCATAATCATCTAGTTTACTTCTTTTCTCAAAATACATAGATAAACAAATAGTTAACATTTTACCAAACTGTAATAAGCAGATTGTGAATTCATAATGTTGATTGGGTTTTAAAGAACAACTCAAAATCGTAACATAAGCCGTGGATTTAATTATCCCAAAGAACGGCTCACGCACTAAAAAAACGTGCTTTCAATACAGCAGAATCAACATAATATCCCCTTTTAGGCCTTACCCATCACGTTTCATCCCAATTTCCCCTTTTCGCAGTTCCCCGATTTTAAATTAAATTTTTGCTCCTAATTTGAAAGTATAATGTTATTTCAGTTGAATTTTATTATTAAAAGTCTTAAATCATCCCAAACGAAGAGATAGATTATTAGAGTTAGGGGAAGAGCGCGCAAACTCAAGATGTTGGCCTTTTATTGTTCAAGTACGAACATAATTGAAATCATGGCGTTGAATTCGGAATTGTTTTTACATCTGAAATAATACCAAAAGGAATGGGATTGTTTTTTTGCGTGGCTTTACTTACGCAGATCATTCAAAGGATTTATTGTTTGAGGAGGGAGAAATTATTATTTTAAACTGATTTATTTGTTTGTACCAAGTGCGTCTTCCGCGTTATTATAATATCAGGATTTAAAAAGTGCTTCCTTCAAAACAAAGCAAAAAATTTAATCTTTTACACTTTTTAATATAGTTATAACTTTGTGGTTATTCGTTATAAACAACTGAAACAATGTTACTTTGTTTCAACTACTATTTTTTTTATATACGCCAACCGGTTTCGGAATAACCGTTTCTTCCTCAAGGCAAAATATACTTAAGTACTAAACAAAAATGGGTAAACATAATATATTACAAGTGTTGGAGTGGGGGTGGAAGCGAAACTATGGATAAGTGAAGAGTGGGGGAGGAGATTTTATGGACGGTAAAAGGGAACATGTCTAAATTGAATTGATTGAACTTTCACATAATATATATTTTTTTATTGATAATGGACTCAATATTATTTATATTTTTATTTATTGTTAATTTATTTAGTTTATTCAGAGGACTCATTATTATTAAACAGTAAATATTATCTTACGGTCCCATCCTAGACATACTCCCTTTCACGCTTCACTAATCCCTAGTCACGCCTCCACCCCCACTTCAACATATTATATTCACCCATTGTTTTGTAATGTAAAGTTGGTATATTTTGCTCTGAGGAAGAAACAGATGTTCCGAAACCGGTCAGCGTTTATAAAAAAAACATAGTGGTTCCAACAAAGTAACATTGGTTTATTTAAATATAATCTTTTATTTGTGTTAGCCAAAAATACTATGATTTTCTCTTAAGGTTATCATAAACATTTATATTAATTTTATTATGGTTATATCTTTTCTGTCAAGCTAAAACCAAATTTAAAATGAATATTCAACACTCTCGGAATCAATAAATTTGTAATGAATATTCATCCTCGCCATTTTACTTTAGATAACAATTATTGCTCATATAACTTTGGAAGTGTTTTAAAATTTATTATGTCGTTGAATAAAACAAAATTTAATAAGTTACAGATGAATTGATGTGAAATGCAAAATTATGTACCAACCTAAGTAGGCAAAGAGAATTTGACGAATTAAAAATCTACAGATCGAGATAATTTTTTTTTTAATTTCACTTTAGTAAAACAAAATATTTGTTTGATTATTAAAATAATTTGTACCGAAATTAATTTTTTTTTTAAATTAATTATACGAAGAATAAAAAAAAATAACAGATGTCGATTTTTGTCTAATAAACAGTGATATTATAGATACAAATCAATCATCCCTACACGATAAATGGCATTACGCCCAATGTCTCTTCACTGCCATGACATCCTTACAGTGTATGTTGACAGTTGATAGGTAGTTATGGATAATTTTTATAGTTCGAGCACGTGAGTAAGCAAATTGGAGTTATAATCCTATCCATGGTCGGGTACTAAGGCACGCGTTATAAGTTTATGGTGTAATAACTACTCGAGCCGTTATAAAAATACATTATTATAACGGCGCGGGGAGCTCTGTAGCGACGCTTTTCAGGAGGTAACGACGCGCCGCCCGATAGACTCTGTGTAAGTAGATTGAGATTTTGAATTATACTTGCTCAGAATTCCATAATAAAAGTGATCAAAGATTTACATATGATTTTTGACGTGTAAGCAAAAAGTTTTGCCGATTTCACGAGAGCCTTCAAAATTCTATCCACATCTGAAAAATGTACGTATCAATAAAAAAATAAAAATAAAGACACGTGCTTTTTTTTAAATAAAATTTTATTTTTCTAGACAAAAACATTTTTTCATAGGAGAAAATTTATTTTTCTTGATACTTTTTTAGATGATAATTTAAAATTTAAAACGTTGGAATTTCAATAAATTTTTTAAATCTTTTTTGTTGTACTATCATGTAGAATTACCTTCCAAAGTAAGTGCACTTTAACAACGGACACCTTGCATATATAGGATGTTAAAGAACTTATTTCCTGACATTATTTGGAGTAAAACGAAATTTTGGTTTCGTGTGACTTTTATTGATGTATTTTTTTTTTGTTCGAAACCAATTTTTAATTCTCCATGTTGTCACTGGTCACTCAGACCAGTAACCGCCTAATCCCTCACCTAGCTGTCCTATACCGACAGATTTTCTATGTTTTTAGTTGAAAAGAAAAATGCCATTGGGGACCAAAATTTCTTCCACATTTTAGACTCTAAATAATGTCAGTAATCACTGGTTAAAGTATGTCAAGTATAAAGAAATATTATAAGATACTCTTTATGATTATTACATTATTATTGGGGGTGTAGATGGGAAGTTAGAATGTGACCATAGTATTTGAAGAAATTGTTCAAAGTTTTGAATCTTATGTAGAGTAGAAGTTAGAGTTGAATCTTAGTACGAGTAGGAGTTGATCGAGTTATTTCATGCTATTTGATAAAATCTTTTCACGTTAAACAAATAATGGAATATTTCTCATTAAATACACAACGAATAAAGTGTGTAGTCCCCTACGAGATCTATTCCATCACCGCTGACGGTCTTACAGCTAGTAAGGGGTATATTTTTAGGAAAAGTAATAAGTGTATTATTGTCAGAGACCCGATGTGAAAAGAGAAACAAGAAGTGATAGGACTTTTCTGAACTGAATTGTTAAGCTTATATTAACTTGATAAAAATAACTACCGTGTACGGCTTCCGTAAAATTACGCGAAAACATTTTTAACTTACCTAATCATATAATAAAAATATATTAAGGTTGACAAAAGTAACTGCAGACCATTTTTTTTTAACTTTCAACAATACCCAAATTCTTAATTGTTAATAATATTAGTATGTAAACATTGTTTTGTATTCTTTTTATTAATAAAAATGATTTATTATGTGTATTTAAAGATACTTGTAGGTACCGTAAAAAAAAACTAAAATTTCACAAACTTTTTTAAATCGGAGCTAAAATAAACATAATTTTTTCAAAGTGATTTTAGCAAATAATACGAAAATACATTTAACTACTTATATCTAATAAATCCGTGCTCTCCTAAGCAAAGAAAATTGGCAGGTAAAATTTTAAAAAGGCGTACAAAGAGAAAATAAATAGTTTTCTAACATCGGTCCAAAATACAATTTCCCTCAGAGCGATAATTCACAATTCTCATCTGGGAGATTGCCTATAAGTTTTCAGAAAACACTATCCGTGCGCTTCTCCACCTCACCCCTGTTCTATAAATTGTGTGTTTATGTAGGTGGCAAGCTTTTCTACATTTACCTAAGGGTGGGAAGGGGGTCGAGTAGGATGTATGTACGCACATTAAAATTAATGATGCCATTCTACCTTTTTAGCGGAATTAATTTTATCAGCACGGCCCCGGACCAATTACGTTTTATTCTAATTAAATATTGAAATATATGCTTGTCTGTATGCTGGTGATAGTGTTAATGATGTTGTTAAGCTGATCTACTAAGGGCTACAGTAGGCACCAATCTAATACTATTTTGGGTTTTTGGAGTATGTGGAACGGGTCTATACGTTGGAAACATTGCGTGTGGGATTGTGGGAAGTAGATGTGCATATTTTAATTTTTTAGCACGATAGTCCGTTGCAAAAAGTTGAATATGAAAGCTTGAAAGTATTGAAAAAAACATGATAGCTACAATTAGAGACGCTAATGCATACTAATATCTCGTTGAAACTTGTTCCACTATTAGAAAGCGATGAGCTGTGCGTAGACCTGATTCGGTAGTTTTAGTTAGAGCATAGTTATAACGTTGGGAGAGTTGGAGGTCAAAAAACTATGAAAAAATCGAAGTTTTCGCACTATATTGTTTACGGTTTATAGCATCCACCCATATTCGGTTGACGAAAAGTCGTGAAAGAAATCGAGGCTAGCAATTATGGAATTCTAATACTAAAATTTAACCCCGATGGCTGTGAGTGGTGGATTTTAATGGTAGAAAATGGAAAAATAATAAGCTAAACGCAAAAAAAATCTGCCCGCAATAATCACGTATGATCCAAATGGGAATGAAGAAATTCATAGGTAAACAATGTAAAGCTACTGAAAATTGTATAAGTAATTTGAAAGGATATGCATTTTATGATAAAATAGATATCGTGAACTTTAATTCATCGGATGAAGTAATGAGTGAATGCTGGTATTATTATTATTATTCATGGAGATACATAAGATATTTGTTTAAAAAACAATTTATATTTATTTTAATTGTATCTAAAAAGGTATTTAATGCTTTGAGTGGAAGTGAATAATTCAGTAGTTACAAGTTTTATAAAATCAGAATTTAATATTAAATATCAATTAATTGAATAAAAATAGTGATTTTGTAATTTATAGTACTACGAATATTCATAATATTGACTAGCTGGCGTGGAGCCGGTGATGCTGGCAGTTGTGAATGATTTGGAATAATTGTTGGCCCAGTGAGGCCAACATTACTAAATTTTACTAAGAAATTTAAAATATTGTACCAAAATAAATAAATAACAATAAGGTTTAAAGATTGTGAATTCTAGCGTACCGGAAAACTGTGTGCATTTTTAAGGCGGAAATAATATTATTGATAAGAATCATAATATTTTACAGGCGTTCTCGTCTTAATCTACTGCTCCATTCCACGTCATACATTCACCTTACAACCCTTTCTTCATTTATCACGTAAGCCATATTTTACCACAAATAAGTATTTGATCAATTTCAACATTCCATGTCTTCCACGACCGTCCCCGAATTTTTCTACAATTGTAGTATTGTGAAATTCACATTTTTACTGTAAAAAATTACATTATTTCCAATTTAATTCGTCTCAATATTTCATTCTAGTGCAGAGAGCAAGCGTTAAGTATTCATAGGTCGTCCTCAACTTTTTTTTACCATTCAAAGTACTTTCTAAACACTCCTGGCACTAATAAGAAAAAAATTTGAAATTTTCCGCGAAATCGAAAAATTTGAAGTACTTTTTGAGTATGAAGGACACAAATAAAGAAAAGTACATTATTATATAAACAGGATGTTAAGGGACGTAGGTACTTGCCCAGCTTTTAATTAACCAGAGATTCCTGAAATTATTTCAAATAAAAATGTTAATGAAATTTTCTTTCCGGTGACTTTTTTTTCTACAAAAACAGAATCCTATAAATAGGATCGAAAAAAAAAATTTTTTGAAAATAAAAAAAATTTAAAACAAAAAAGTAACCAAAATTTAATTCTCAATTTTTACTGCAAATAATTATACATTTCTATATTATATATAACTATTTAATGTACGTAACGTACTTCCCTTACCAAATAATATATAATACTAAATAAAAATCCACGTCCACTTAGTCAGGTGACGATTTTGCACCTATTTACCGTTTATTCAGAGCCTTTGAAATTATTTTTTTATGTCTTTTTTATTATGCGTTTTATGATAAACATATTTGATAAGCACCAATGGGGAGATTCATTCCAAGCGTATTAATTTGATGGAACTCTTCTGCCATATCTAGGTACGCAGGAATCTATGATCCCGCCATAAAAATGATTTTTACTACCAACTTGTAAATTTTATTATGGGGTGAATTTTTACTATCAACTTGTTAAATTTTATTGTCCTGACTTCCATCACACCTTGTACGTATTTACATACAACAAATGTATATACTAAACCATACAACAAATTATTTTTAACCTAATTGAGCTACATCAAACAACTTATGGCTATATTTTTTTTTATTTATGGTACTAGTAGTTACCTACCTATACCAAGGATAAATAATGTTTGTATTTAAAAAAAAATACAAACACTTTTGAACCGTGTAAACATAATATGTACTAACATGATTTAAATTAAGGCGATGCACTACGTCGTGCAATATTTTAATTGAGCCGCTATCAATAACAACCCTTACGTAGATGGCGATAAGGTTTAAATTCCCGCTTAACACCATCCGCCTGATTCACACCATCTGATTTATGCAAGAAAAAAACATGGCCAAAAAGTGCCTTTTATTTTATTTTGTGAATGTTCAGGCATAAATATTTTTTTTTTTCCAATCATTTTATAAATAACTTATTTTGCCACATTATAGAATAAAATTACAACCAAAAACGGGTTCGTAAGTAGAAGATTTTGAACTTTGAAGTAGTTTTCATAGGCCTTTACATTATTTTTTTCTAGGCTTATAAAAAGACTTATCTAAAAAATTCTCGATAATTTCAAAGGCCAAGATGTATTCTACTCGCAGTATTTAATTAAAGCATCTGAAACATTTCTAGGCGACCAAATTTTCAAACGTATGGCATTGCCTTAACTAAAATTTTCATTGAGGCTACGGAAAACAAAATGCAACTAATACTATTTAAACAAATAGTTGAAATGCTTTTTTGTATTTTTGGGTGTTATTAAAATATCTACTCTTTCTGAATATTGGTTGCCTAAACTGTGTCTGAGAGAGTTTGTAAACTGTGTATGCGTGGTATGAGAGAGTTTTTAAACTGTGATGCGTGGTTTGAGAGAGTTTGTAAATGAATTGGTATTAACATAATTGTTGCAGTGAAAGATATTGTTAGTTTGACTTACTCCATTGGAAACATAACATCAGTTGCAATAGAGCAGGGCTATCAATAGGACATTTAAAAAAATACATCGTATTACATTATCGATGGCAAATGACTAATTCGAGGTACTATAAATTAAGGTAGGTACTACGCTACTAAGGTACCACAAATAGTACCCATCTTCTACGACAATATAAATGATAAAGCAGCGTAGAGTATATGTATGTTTATTTCATCATTTCAGCATGGGCATCTACATTTCAATCATCAGTATAGTCCAGAGAGAAGAGTACTTCAATTATGACCTCTATGAGAGACTAGATCTACATTACTGGATTATTGTCAACAATAGTCAATTCCATTTTTTCTGCCAGCCAATTTGCACATTTCGATCTTCTTTGACTTTCTAATATGTATAACAAACCGGAAAGGTACAATGTAATACATGTTTAAGCATGAGCGGACAAAAATGAGTAGGTAGGTATTGCTAATTTATTAAGAATCCTTTCAAATTATTCGTAACCCGGTTAAAACGGGATTGCAGGCCTTATCGAATGAATTAACAGGTTTCCTAATAAGCTTACAGTATATTACGAATATATCATCACGATATCTGAATACGTGTTCACTTTGATATTAGATATAGTGTTCCGGTTTTTTTAGGAATTTACTAAAAGTTTATCAGGAAACGACCTGCAAACCAGTTTTTAACCGGGTTTCCAATAATTTGAAGAGATTTGCAATATTAATTTATCTCCATGTGGGTTTCATTTGTTTAATCTATAATCATAACTAAAGTAAGGTTACTTTTAAGTTAATTTTATAACTCATTAAAAAATGATAACAATTCGAGTATTGACTTATCAGAAATCAGTATCACGTTCGTAGTGTTGTTTCTAGCTGTTTATCTCTCACACATACTAAGAACACTAATACCGTAAAGTGTTGCAAACGTTTGAGGGGTGCTTTTTCGCTCAAAAACAAAGTGCCATAAAGAAGGTCTCTGTTGACGGGAATCTACTTGTATCGGTATTTGGATAGCTCAGTTTACGACATTACCCGAATCTTAGTTTTTACGAGCTAACCGTACGGCGATAATAATTGGTACAGTTATATTTTGGTCGTAACACTCGGTCATCGCGCAAAAAATGTATTGTTTAATTCATCGTCATTGTTGGGGTGTTTTTTAGTGTTTTATTACCTTTTGAAACGGGATTTTTTGTTACAAAGACAAGGGTTGACAAAATTCATGTTCCTCAACGATTTTACATTTTGTTGGCTATTTAAAAGCCTTTTTTTTCAAGGTCACAGGTACCACCTACCTAGCATGACCATCAATGTTGTTTCGTTTTTTAAGGTTGTATCGTTTTGTTCGATGACTTTTATGCCTTTACTTGATTTTTAATGGTTGTTTAGTTTTGTGTACACGACCTCAATTTGGACAATGTGACGGATTATCTTTAACATTTGTTGTGTTATGAAAGGTAAAAATATTTCGAATATCAATTAGTGATTCAAAGAGAACATTTATTTTACCTGGTCATAAATAATATGATTCATAGACCATGAATTCTTTATTTTGTACGAAACCCTTAGTATTTTGTTAGGCATGCTTTCAAGTGAAAACTTTGAGTCTTTATTTCGTTTAGCGATGCGCAATTTAATAAATTGATTATAAGGGGGAGGTATATTGACAAATAATTTAATTTAAGAAAATGAATCAACTCTTCGTTGTATTAAAAAAAAAACTTTGTGTCAGTCATTTTGCTTGGTAAAAAAAATCATTGAAATTCAATATGTTTGTAATAATGACATCCCATTTCTAACGCAACGAGGTTAGTAATGTGTAGGTACTGATTCTATTCGTTAAGGCTGTTATATTTTTATCTTCCAAGGTTTTCCAAGGTCTTCCAAATTGTTCCACGAAACAGGAAAAAAAATGTTTCTCTGATCACAGCAATATAAAAAGGGCTATTTTAAATTACAAGCATTCTGTATTCGAGGATTGATTCGTTTCCTAATTTTATCGTAAAAAAAATAATTTAAATAATTGTCTTTGAATTGTCCCCTTGCTTCCACTATCTTACTATCTCTTCACGGCCATATATTCCGAGGGTCTTACTGTCGAGAGGCGATACAGCTGTCAGCCAGCTGGACTTTAAATAACTGACACAATCCTTTCCCAGAGATTATTTGACATTGGTCCGGCTCCGAACTTGGACTTATCTTAGGCCGCATATTTCGGAGATACCTGCATAATGTTACATCTCTATAAATATTTTTAATGGTTCTTCTTTGTTGTTCATCCTCTCCGAAACTCCGAAACCGAACGAATGGAGATATTTCACAAAAGGAGTCACGCAAACCGATCGCTTTTAAAAATGGAAGCTATTATAGCCCTTAGAGAATATTATTTCAAGGATCAGAATACTGGTATCAATCACTGAAACATATAGATAATTGGAAGGTAGAACTTCATTCCGTAAGCCGTGAATTATTAGTAGCTGAATTATTTATTATTCACTAAACGCTATACACCCGCCATGTCATTAAGTCTGGAATTATTAACAAGAGTTGCCTTTAAAAAAGCATGTCTTACCAACGACTTATTTACAAGCACCTTTTCCCTACGGATGCATATTTCAATCGATGTCATAAATGAATGCCTTTATCGGGAACACAATAAAAATAATTTAGAAATAACCTTTACGGTTGCGGCTATTAAAATTATAACATATTTGGCGAAAATTAACATTTTGAGACAGCTTAATGTTTTTTTATTGTTTAATTGTAATTTTTCGTTATTCTTTGCCATAAATTAAAAGTGCTCTTGTCATTAAATAACAGCAGGTTTGCCATTAATAGAAACATCTCGCTGTTTATTGTTTTTGCTCTGAAAAATAATAAACCAAGTGTGAGAATTCTGTGAACCACGGAAGGTGAATTGTAAAAACTTATAATTAGGAGTTTCTAAAACATAATTAAGGCATTTTCAAGTTCATCATGCATGCAATTAAGAACTTTGTGAAATCATACAATGGGATATTAACAGATTGGCGTTACCAAATACACAAAGCAATACTAATTATGAAAGTGGATTCTGTATAAATAACAGATAATGGGATAGTAGGTATGTTAGAAGTTAGGTTAATAGATATGGCAGTGCTTTAGGAAAAACAAAAAAGAATTTAAAAAAAAAACTACTAACTTGAAAAATGTTAAGTGGGTATTTGGCGCTTGTTGTTAGGCTGAATTTCACAAATTATCTACCGAAATAAATTGGGATGGGAAAAGAATACCAAAATAATATTACTAGTGAAGAATGACAGGTAACTAATTTAATCTTTCGTATAAATACATCATTAGGTAGTCTGAATCTGATTTAGAAAATTATTAGATACCATACACGAGTACCTATTTGTATATCTCTGTGTAAATGACCCAAAAAAAACCTTGATGCATGTATGAATGTTTTAAAAATATTACAAAACTTTTATTTTAACCAAAATGATGACGCAATGTCTTGATTGAATTGTGTTATATATATTTTACTAAATACAAGGCTTTCGGTAGGTCCTATTACCTAAACGATCCCATCTGCGTATATTTTCTTATAAACTGTAGTACAGTGGGAACATTAAAATGATCATAAATATCTAATAACTTGTACATTACGCGTGTACGGGTAAGGCATCCAGAAGCCGAGGATGGTGGAGGTTCGTTCTCCGTTGGTAAGGGATGGTACCTCCCTCCATGACTAAAAGAATAGAATGGTTTCGCGCACCTGAGCTTCAGCGATCTGTTTGAATTAACGCCCTTCTTGGTATGTAATTTGTGAACTTATTGGTATTTTTTTGTGAGTAATATAATGTCTATAACACAGCGCTTATAATAGTTGAGAAACACGTTTCATCATGATGTGAAAATCGTACCTACTCATTTTTACTGTTTTTAAATTATCTGTTTTTTTGTTTGCAGCATGTAGATTTAAAATACATAATGGAACCGAATTGATTTATCTTCTGTTTATTTTACAAAATAATTATTGCATTAAATATCTATTTATAATTAGTAAACACCTTTACTAAATAAAAATATAAATAATAATCACTTAACTGAAGACAATTAACTTTTTTATCACACATTTTATCCAAATGCGCTCTACGGTACCTACCTATACTGAAAAATATTATTAATTTACTTAAATGTACCAGTACTAAATTTTATGGTGCCCTTTTCACAATCGGTATGTACTGTCGGAGAGATTTTTTCTTAAAATTACAGCTATATCAATAATACTAACAGCCGTAAGTATAAGATTATTACGCGTACACTAGCTTTATTTAGGATTCGCACAAATGAGATGGATTATACCTAATTAGTGTGAGTAAGTGGGTAGGTATCTACTGTGAAGGGATGGGAAATGGCAAATCTCAAACAACGTTAAAAAGACATCTGGGTGCTCAGAAATGTATCTCTTTTCATTTTTATTTTATGCTACCGGCAGGGCGGGTATTCCCTCCTGGAAGCAATTCCAACTGCTCCAAGAAACTGGTAATATTAGGCGTGACGTCATTACGTTCCGTCTCCACCCCCGAGAAGCGGAACCTCGCTCCAGAACCTCACTCCGGAACCTCGTATGCGGAATAATTTATAAAAATGGCACATGTGCCGCCTTGTAAACCGTGAATTGTGTAACAATACTATGAATTTATTTACCCGCATTTGCAATGACTCGTGTTAACGTCACAGATGTACCCACCTACATATAAAAGCTTGTAAGACCTACCTGATATTTTGTGGCAGTTCGATATAACGGCCTTTTGGAGGTTCACCTTATTGAGTATTGCACCGTTTTCCGTAACGCACGTTGTAGCGAATTTTAATATCGGAAACAAAGTACCGTTACACGTCCTGAGGGAACGTAGATATTGGAAACATGCTAATATTGTGCATTATCATCAGCAGTTGAAATTGAAGTCGATGTTTTTTCAAGATGGACTGTAATAATGTTTCCGAAATATCTTTCAATTTAAAATTTCGTAACGAAGTATTGCAAAAACATTTTTTGTCTGATTAATAAACAATGTCGGTAAGGATAACAATGTCGGGAAATAATTTACCACGGGGTAAGCAATACCAAACCGATTATGATATAATAGGTACGTATATAATGCGTCATCAGTTGATACAAGCGGACGCTATGCTATAATCAACTTACTGATTTTTTAAAATTTCTACGAATACCGCTTCCATGTCTTAAAAGCTCAAGTGCAAGTTCACCCGTCACACTTTCAATATCCGAACCCTTTTCGCTTTACGTATGTTGTTTTTACTGTTTCGTTTGTTTATTACACTGCGTTTTCGAAACTAAGCTATATTTGCATATGTGCATTGTATGTACTGTATCCAGTTTAGATTGTCGCTATTTTTATTTAAAACAATGATTTTATTAAAAATAACTATTACTTTAAATTGTAAAAGTTTTAGCTAGTGTGATTAATATAATTGTTCATTGTACTTCTTTGCCTATCCATTTTTTATGACAAATTTTGTATTTTTATCCTTGTACCACAAGGACAATTGTACCAAATTGTACTCGTACAAACATTATCTCTACCCTTTTATCTCTTTTTCTTGAGATTAAAACAAGTTATGTATTTACATATATTTGTAATTTCATTTTATTACATAAAAATAATAAAAATAATAATAATAATAATTGGATAATTTGTAGAGCGCCGTTTTTGTGAAAAATCACCTCAAGGGCGCTGTACAATTTATTTCCTAGGATCTACATTTGTTATTTAGAAAAGATACCAAAACATACTTACCTGGCAAGTCACTTCCGACGAACACACTTATATTGAAAAGTTTATGCTTATAAAAGATAAAACTGCACGCAGAGGACACTATATAAAAAAAAAACACTGGTCATCGCATGACCTTAAGTCTGCTAATCTTAGGTTTAAGTCTCTAAATGTAAAGGTTCATGATAACAGTTGAATTCAAGAACTCTACAAGAGTTTTCTAGGGGTCAGATAAAATGTATATTATCTTAAATACAAAAGTAATATAAGACATTAACTAAATAAATGTTTTCCTCAAAGAAATTATTAAAATTGTCCAACTTTATGACTAAATTCTATGGTTTATACAAATTCAGCTACTGGTACAACTAGCCCGAGGTGGGGGTCAGTTCAGGGCATTTCCCCCGATCTATTTATGTTCTTATTCACTCGAGCGATTTGTGTCATATATATAAATACATACATTTACCATATTATTTAATTAATACCATTCCTCAAAATATTAATATGAAATTATATAAAACTGCAAAATTTCTTAAAGCCAATGAATTCACCTAGATTTCATAATATATCCCATATTTTTAGGTTTTACAAATTTGGCACATTATGCAATCACTCAAAACGTTTTTGCTAACTTGGCATAATATGCCAAAAATCGCTCGAGGGGAGTTTATTTCAATAAATTTAAGTCTTCTTCTATCTTATTGTGTTACTTCTTGGCCTTTGGTATTTTAAATGTGGAGTGTTTTTTTAACCTTTCATAACTAGAAGTTGTAAGTGTGGCATATGTGATGAGTGTCCCGGCCTCGTGATCTAAAAGGTTTTGCTTTAGCGCCCTTGAGGTGATTTTTCACAAAACATGTGCTATTCAAATATTGTGTTAAGCTCACAAAACTATTCATTTTTTAATCGTGTTAAAGTCATAATTATTAAAAAAATCTTTTGTTTATTTTCAATGATGTCCGAAAAAAAATTGGAACTCCAACAAATTCAACAATTATGTCGATCCATATTTGGAATATTCCCGAATCAAAAGGTGAGCCAGAGCAAAGTAATGTGTCTCATCCCTTACCTAGTGCCTTTAAATTATTTTTAATGTGAATACCGAACATCTCCAAGTCCCAAGAGTCCCAACTGCTCCGAACCGTCTGAAGCCAGTGAGACTACAGCATCCCCAATTGAGGTGTATTGTGAAGGTGAAGGTAGTGAGGAGGAGAAGAAGATAGGGAAATTAAAGGTGGGGGAAAGTACCGGGCTATTCAAATACGGCTAGTGCCATTTGAAAGCAACGTTTTAATTCTGAATGGTGGTCTTAAACCAGGGTGATACTGGGAGTATTTTCCACTCTGAAACGTGCCGCACGTACTATATATATTTTTAAATTAAAGAATTTACACAAGTTCATCAAATAAAATTTGCCGGGATTTAAACCCGCGACCTTCGAATTGCTAGTCAAGTGCCCTACATAAAATATTTCAAATAAGGAATTCTACAATTTGTCCAAAGAAACGTCGCTATCTAGACGACAATTTTTTTTTTATACTTTCTGCTGGTAGGTAGGTATCATTATATTAAAAGCGCAGTCAAAGTAAGATTTGCTTGAAAACTTAAGTGGATGCAGCTGATTTTCGAAACCGGAAACTTAACGTACAAAAAATTATGCATTCTCAGTCAATAATCATCTGGGTTAGGAGAGGAGAAATAAACAGAAGTAGAACAAGTTACTTCATGGGTGGCCACCACTTTCAAACTTTGGTAATTTTTCACAGTGAAATATTGAAGCTATTAGCCTTAAATATTACAAACTAAATTACCAAATTATAACCATTAAAAGTAATTTGGAATCGATGGCTTTGTTCGGGAAGTTTGACAATTTGATAGTTTGTATTTATTTCTATCATTAAGCATAACTTCAAAACAAGCGATGAATACAAATACATAATTAAATTCTCGTTTTATTCAATAACGTATCATTTGTGTGTATTTAATAAATTGAATAATGCTAATGAGTATTATTAATTCTCTGTACGTTGCATATAGGTATTAATATTTAATTTCATGCAGTTAGTCATTAAAGCTAATATTAAGGTGTAGGCAGTGCTTGACATGCAGATTAATGCATTTTGAGTTTATAGAATGACACAAAAGACGCAAAAACAAAGACAGTATGTACTAATTAGTGAAGTTATAATGTTCAGTTTTTGCCAATTTAGTGTTTTTTCTAAGTGTTTTACTTACATATTGTTTAACTAACTAGATTATTATGCATCGGTTCAGCGATGGTATAGGCAAGCTGGTCTTAAGAGGAACGGTTGCGTTTTTCATACAAAACTTAAATTTGGATTTGAGTTTGAGATTTCCAACTAACTAACTAACTAACTAACCATCACGCCGTTTCCCCACAGGGGTAGGCAGAGAGGACGGACCGCCAAACAACTCAGTCTTGGCACACACTTCTTGCCTCATTCACATTCATACATCGTCTCATACATACTCTTCTATTATTCTGACTCTTGACATAGCCCGACTCGAGTATCTGATTCACTTGATCGTGCCATGTCTTCCTCGGGCGTCCCCGACTTCTGCTACCATTCGCATTTGCATCATATATTCTCCTTACACTCCTATCTTCCTCATCGGTCTACATGACCAAACCATCTAAGCGGCCCTTTCTTAATCTAACTCATTACGCTTACATCAGCCTTGCATTCTTCGCCAAGCTCCACATTTCTTATATGGTCATAATGTTTTTACCACACACGCCTCAGAGATCTCATGTCTACAGCACTCAGTCTACTTTCATCATTTTCTGCCAGTTCCGTGCCTCACTTCCATACATCAAGGTACGTACCAGCACTCCGTTGTGGACTGCTAACTTCGCTGTTTGGACAATTTTTTGTTAGAACCAACTGCGTTCAATCCTCCATTAACGGAATTACCTGCATTTACCCTTCTATCAATATCTCTGTCAGCCTTCCCATCTCTCGTAAAAATACTTCCAAATACACAAACTCATCCACCTGCTTCAAGTATTCCTCATTCACAACTATATTGCACACTGTTTTCGTACTCTCTCTTTCAAACACCATTACTTCAGACTTACTTACATTCATCATTAACTCAATCTTCATGCATACTTCGTTCATCCTAGACACGAGAGACTGTAGATCGTCCATACTATTAGCAATCAGCACCGCATCATCAGCATACAACAGGCAACATACTTTCAGATTTCTCAAATTCGCGCCCAATCCCACCTCTTTCAATTCTTGCATACAATTATCCATGTATAGATTGAATAACCACGGTGACATTTTTTAACACCTTTTGTGATATCAAACCACCCCGTAAAACTACCGTTTACCCTAACACATGCAACGCTTCCCTCATACAGAGACGCAATTGCCTGAGTCAGATTTGTATTCACTCCATACTTGGACAACACCTTCCATAACTTTTTCCTGTCGACTCGGTCGTATGCTTTTTGTAGATCTACAAAGGCACAGAAAAGTTTCTGGTTTTTAATTGAATAATATTATTTTTTATTAAAAAGGTATCGCAAATATCTAGTACGAGTTTATGCTACTTTATTATTTTTTTGAAATTATAAAATATTGACCGTAAAGAATGTACAATATCTACATGGCAATTTTTTGTAATTTAGTGATCGAAATTTTAAATTTAAATTTAAATTTAGAAATTTTAAATTTAAACAAGAAATATTATTGTTTCCCGACGTAAATCAGTCATTTTTATCGGAAATTAAACCCATCCAAAAGCTGTTTAAGATAATTCATTTTTATAACATGTTATATTTTATTCGATTAAGCATAGGTATTGTTTTAAAATGTGTCGGTAACTCACAAAAAATAATAAATAATTTAACACGGGTATGGGTACCGCCCCCTCGGGACGCCCAAAGCGATTCACTACGTTTAGTGACTTAGCAGGGGTGCCTGGGTTCATGGGGTGAGGTCTTGACGGCGGATTCATCTGCCCACCAACCAGGGAAAGGTGGGATCGGGTGAGGCCGGTTGAGGGAGACACTTTTTGACGTCTTCCGTCGAAATCTCCCGACCCCCGTCGCATTGCATCGCAGTGGGAGGGATGGATTCATACTTCACTCCTGGACATAGGTACTGTCCCCCAGATTCTTACCCACCCCCATACCTCTTTCCAAGACCCTTCACACAGTATCCCCAAAGGTGACAAAGGTCCGTAGACAAATTATTTTCCTCGGGGCCTCCTGTGTGGAGCGAATGTAAAAAAAAAATTGTTTAGGCTTAGGTACTATTTTTCTGGTTATAATCAAAATATAGCGCTATTGATGTGATCTTTCACAAAAGTGGCGCTATACAAATTATCTTATTATTCTAGATACCTTGAATAAAATCAATGATAAATCGAAATTGAGCACTATTGATCTGATTTTTCACAAAAATGGCGCTATACAAATTATCTAATTATTCTAGATGCCTTGAATAAAATCAATGATACCTACTCCGAACATCTGTAGCATCTTTATATCGGTGCGTTTGGTAGCACCATCCTGTAGAATCCAAAAAGGACATTATTTATCTACTATAGTATGGGATCGCGTGTGCTGATGGTGGAAGTTTCTTTTAAATCAATGACAAGCGAATAAACAATATTGTTTATCCAGTTACACACGTAGTTCATATAAATATATCAAAAAAGTGTCGCGACATTTCTTTGATTATCATTATTCTATATCGGTACCGTCCTGCGTTCCGTGTTCCATGAATAAACCCCCTCTTTTATCCCCTCACCCCACCAACCCCAAACCCACCCAAAATGTATGACTATAAAGGAAGGTACACACACACAGTTCTAGCGCAAGGAAACGGTGGCAATTCATCACGAAACCCCGCCCTGACAACTCTATACGGCCAAATGCCCCAAAGTGGGGGGTCTACCTTACATTCACCGTCTGTTCAACAGACGAGGGTAAATTCATAATAAAAATACTTGTAAAAATTACACCCTCATAAAAAAGTATGTTTCATTTACTAAAACAACCTTTATTGCCATATGAAAGTGAAGTTTTTTTGGCGAGTTCTTTTCAAGCTTCCTGATTTTTTTGATTGTGTCAAGTATAGATTTCACCAGAGCAAAGCGACCATGGATATTCGGTCCACCTCGTTCTAAAAGTCCGGGATCAACGCGCTCTAGACGTTACGAGAAAAGAAGACCCGCTTCTTTCGGACCACGAGTATATTTTCTTACTACGGCGGAGTTAGTTGTACGTCGGCCATTACGAATAAATCTAAAGTCCGACTCGTACAACAGCGAGGGATACGTCGAGTTAGAGCAGAATTCATAAAAAAAACTAAACTTTATTCACCTAGAGAGCTTTCTTATCATAAAAATGAAATAATCCTTTTAATATGATCTCAGATTTTATGTGACAAGAATTATGATACTAATGTTTTTGTGAACGCAACTTAAGACCATACCTCCTATATTCTTCCATTTCCATTCGTTTTTTGGGCCCGGCACATTAAATTTATTTATTTCCATCCATAATGTGGGATTTATTTTTTCCTCGTTAACTTATGGGGGCGGGGAGGTTGTATTTTTTCAAAAAAGATCTACTATGTATCTTCTTTCTTGGTCGTTAGCGTAGTCTTTCCATCTATAAGGAATACCGCTTTCTTTGAATTATTACCAAACACAAAAAAAAATACCTACTAAATAAAAAAGGTATACTAATAGAAATCACTGTAAAAAAATGGTGGATTCTTTTGTAGGCCTAATTTACGATCGGCAAACAACGTATGATCTTTTTTAGCGTAGAAATCAATTGACTTAATTAAGCTTTTGGGATTTTAATGGCTTTATTAAATAATGCTTTTTGAAATATCTGGAAAAATAATATCTCTATTATTTAAATATCAGGTTGGTCTGCTTTTATTGCATTTTAATTTAAGTATAATCCGGAAAATATTACTTTTATTAAATGTAACTAAATTGAATAATTTTTAAACCTTTTGGAAAAGTAGTAATAAAAGATACGTTTGAATAAAAAATACAGTAAACTATATTTTTAATTTATTCATTTATTATTAATAACTATTTTAAATTTTTTGCTTTTTTACAATCCTCCTCAGTAGGTTTTTCTGTAACGAGGCAGACTGTAAATTGTTGTATGGGTGGCACAACATGATTTCCTCATCATCATGTGTGCTGATTTCCAAAAAATAAAATAACGAAAATGAAAATCGTAGAAGATATCGGGGACGCCCGAGGAAGACATCAGCAGCACGATCAAGTGGAGTCGGGCCATGTCAAGAGTCAGAATAATACAATAGTCAGAATAAGTGTGTATGAGAAGATGCATGAATGTGAATGAGGCAAGGATTATGTGAACGGCGTGATTTCATTTTTACGCTACTTATTTTTAAACATTTTAATTTTTTTTAGTAAATCTTGCGTAGGTAGGTATTTAAGTAGGTACTTACCAACTATTCCAATACTAACTTGTTATTGGACGTAACAATGTCTTCATTAAAAACTTTCTACTGGAATTACTAAAATCAAATTATTTAGGATTTATTATTATAACTCGTTAAATCAAAAAATACTAAATAATTTGTCCTCTTCTTATATTCTTTGTCAATTTTTTTTTTATCAATGACTATAAATTATTTACAAAATCTTTGATTAATCTCATTCATTTTATTCCAAAGCCTAATAAAATGTTTCAGTGCTAGGTACTCCAACTTAAAAAAAAAATATTAAAAAAATTTAATTCCCTTTTCCACTGAATAGCGAACAGCGTTGGTAGGTACTGGCAGCACTGGAGCTAGAAATCCCTGTACCTTCATTAATTACAATTCCATTCATTTAGCGTTAAAAGCTTAACGGTGTATGTTACTGTACGGAGTCATTATTGTCTGCTATTTCTACATTCGTGGCTCCAAATTTGGAAATCGTTAGTGTCTAGGTATATATCATAATAATATTTCGCCAAAATTACGAACTTATGTGTATACTACGTACCTACAAACCTACTATATACCTTCGTACATTTTATAAAATATGAATGTACGTTGGGTATATTTTTTAAAAGTATTTCTTTTATGTTTTCAATAATATTGGTTTTCAATAAAAAAAATCTTTTTTAACAAATTTACTTATTATTATTATTATTACTACGCGTAATAGCTATTTCACCGTCTGAAGGCATTATGAGTGTTTGATAATAGATGTTGGGTAAGTTGGATAAAGTCTTTAGGAGGCGAAACGGGTACCACGCGTAAAAATAAATAGCTGACGTGTACCCGGCGATGCTCGACGTTTCTCTACTTTCTGTAAATATCATATGCATATTTTATACACATAAACCTTTCGGAAAAAATTCTCTAAATGACAGTGAAAACTCTATCAAAATCTGTTGCGTAGCTTAGAAGAACTAAGCGCACAAACAGACAGAAGCACATAGCGACATTGTTTTATACTATTTAGAGATAAGATACACAGCAGAACTTGTTTATATAAATGATTTTTTTTAAATTGCATAATAATAATATTGAATATTTATTACAAGAAAACTGAAACTTAAAATTAAAACGGAGTTCTACAATTTAAACTTGATAACATTAAATATGTTGTGGAGATTGAGATAAGTAGGTGTGTATACATATCTAATACTAAAGTTCTAAGACATTATGAAATATTTATATTACCTAAATAATATTATATTATATTTATATTAAATATTTGAAATTAAAATTGAGGAAAATAAAAATAAATTCACACACAAAATTACAAATGGATTAAAATACAAAAAAGACAATATTACCAAAATATCATAGCATAAAATAAAAACAAAACCTACACGTAACACACAAAACCAATATAAACACGCATCACTCACAAACACACAAGATTATTTTAAATGTATTATTTTTTAATTTTCAATTTATTATTATGTATTATGTATTTTTAATTTTAAATGTATTATTTTCTCTTTAAATGTATTATGTAGATTAAATTTTCATATTATAAAATGAAGGCCTCAGCACGGGCAAGCCACCCAGTGAGGCCTAGATTACTGGAAAACTTAAAATGTAAAAAATATTGTACTAAATAAAATAAAATAAATAGGTACCTACCACGGGGCCTCATAAAGTTGAACACATGAATATTTATTTGTTTATTTGAGAAAGGATCAGTCATAAAACTTCCTTATTCACTTACTATCTGAAAAATGAATACCTAATTCAGTTTAAAAAACTTTTTATTATTTTTATGAATTGTTTAACTCACTGGAAATACAATAATATCCATCTAACTATATGTTTTTAAATGTATTTATACATATTTATTTTTTTAACAAAAATAAACATTCCTGAATTACGAATGATCTGGATAATATAAAACAAACGAGAGATTTTTGTCAGTGGACTGTACCGCTGCAGTCGTGGACTTAGATATAATACTAAACATAGTTTATGATACTCCACATTCTTTCCAGTTAGATACTTAAAAAATATCTATTTTATCAGTGATTTCATTCGCATAATATTTGAATTAAATTGAAACAGCTTATCCTCTTTGTTGAAAGCTATATTGACGACATGATTATCGGTTACGTTTTTGTTGCAATTTATTAATGTAATAATTTAAGTATTTTTAAAGAAACCGTTTTTATGCGTTATTAATTTTTAATATGTACCTACCTATGACTAGTTCGGACATATTCGTACCAGTATCCTAAATGATGACTTCCTCATTATCGTAAATTCTATATATATTTTTTTTATTTATTTATTTCGCATTAATTCGGTAGCTTAGTACCTACCTTATAATATTAACCAAAGGCTGTAAACCGTGTTAAGACCAGCAGACGAGATAGATAAATGAATAAAATAATTTGAAACATTTAGTTTGTGGTTAGCAGCTCAAAACATTTCTAATTTAAATATGGACACAACTTCCAGAGAAGTACTTAACCATCCAGTCTGGACGGTGCTGCAATGGTGAAGTTAATAGTCTGCTACAATTAATAGCAATAAATATTCATTGTTCCCATTAGTCCCGTTGTTACACGACTTCCAACCCTGCGGTCTGTGTAGCACAGGGCACATAGCCATGGCACCATAGTACTATAGGGCTGCTGTACGGAGCACAGTGCTATGGAAGACTAGTACATACAGTCGAGTATGTAGCATTAAGCTTCGTTCACAAATGAGTCTTTTAGCGCTGTGGATAAGTACTATTTTTGAAATTGTAATTATGAAACGAAACCGGTTGAATTTAATTTACACACAGAATGAGAGTCGAACGATTGACAAGTACAACCTAAATTTTTTTTTATTTCCATTAACTCATTTTATTTTTAATAAGTGTACCAAATTGTTTTTGTTATTGTTTAGGTAATTGATGAAAATGATTAAAAACGTTACAGAAGCATTGCAAAATTCCATTACTCCCGAACTCACCATTCATTTGGCTTGTCTTCTTTAGAATATCAATTTGTCTGAATCAAATTTAATCATCAAATTAACACGGCGTATGAATTTATCAAAATATAAATGAATTTATTTCACTTGCACTGCAATAGTAATCAGCTACTTGCTACCTCCCGACTAAAAAATCCTTTAACCACTATGCTATAGAGGCTATCAGAGAGCTTTTGCAAAAAAAATCGAAGTTCTTCTTCCACGTGAAAAGGTATCTCCCGCGAAAAATTACCTGTCTGAACAGGGCTTTATTCAACTGTTTGCGGTACGTATAGAGTCCTTCATGTTGATGTATGCAATACTGTTCACTTTGCATGTATTGTATGTTCATACTAAATGCGTGTATGTATTCTACGAGTTCGTTATATTACCGTAATGAATATTCATTTTATCGGCCGGAGAATTTGTTCGCCGGGCCAATCGAAATAATTTGCATTATCCGAGCTAAATGGAAGAAATCAATGGAGGAGTAGCCGTGTTAATGCAAATTATTATCTTATTGACATTTTAAAAACCTCGATAATTTATTGAAAATATTCAAAATGTAATAACTTGTTATATATCTGATAAATGATAAAATATTATATGTCATCAGACAAAAATGGTGTACAAATGTCATGATTCCAAAGCTCACATTTCAACAATTTTTTCTGCTTCAGAAAATGATTTTTTGTTTCAAAAGTTAACATTGTTTTGCGAACAGCATTAAAAAAAGTCATTTAAAATAATTAAGAAATAAAATTATTACTGGCAAATCCGCTTCGCATTTAGGTAGAAATTTTTTTTTAATCATTTTAGCAGACATCTAAATTATGGTGACTAATGATCAAATTCTAAATACTATCTTGTCAAGCTCGCTGATTGTATTTTATTATTAGCTAGATTCTTATCATCGTTATTTAATGTGTCTTATGAACGTATAAACTACTTCCTAAAATAAACAAAAAACAGATACATTAAAAAAATTACGTCATATGTAGCTCGCGTATCGAGTGTTAACAAAAATGAATAAAAATCTCAAAATAATTGATGTCACAGATAAATAGCTAGTGAATTTAGACTTTAATAATTTGCATGAAAAATAAAAAGGAATAACTTACGTACAGTTGTGCAAACAGAATTCTTCAAACGCTGAGTTATTGTACGCAACATTATTTTTTAAATGAAAATACTGTAGGTACAGGCGTGCCAAACTGCTTCCAACCGTCTGGAGCTAGTGAGACTATGCCATCCCCAATTGGAGCTTTTGTGAAGCTGAAAGAAATGGAGAATGGATATATACAGGATGAGGACAGTGGAGAAGTACCTAGTTATTCAGATGCGGTCACCAAACATACTTAAAACCATTTCAAGCAACGTTTCAATTCTGAATAGTGGTCTTCACAACGGCGATGAAACTGAACTGAACAATACCTACTTTCAGTCTTACTAAAATCGTGGTGAAAATTTTATTCAATTGATAAACGACCGTGTATGTGAAAACCTTACTTAATGAAACGTAAAATAGAAACTGATATAAAATATTTCATGGAAAGATACATAAGATATATTATCCAGTAAAAGAGTTGTTTATCTGTTGTAGAACTTCAAATAATAATAATTTCTCATGGAATTTCTAAATTTATTCAAAGTATTTTAAATATTCTTTAGATGTCATTATTTTAAGAAGTCGTAAATAGGAATAACATTTTGAAATTAGATAAAATTTCCTATTTGATTTTTGAATTTGAAATATACTTAAATATTTAAGATGTGCTATTTATTTATCTCTATATTTTAATATCAAACGTGAAAAAAGCTTATCAACGCAAAATTTCAGAGTAATCAAAAAAAAAAAATACAGTCAACCTCGTTCATATGAAAAAAAAATTTGAACTTGCTTTCAAGTTTCTGGAAACAACATAAATAAATAAAAATTAAATGTGTAACGCATTTCTTGCAAATTTTAAAACGTTTATTTCTTCAATAAATGGTTACCAACACATGCATTAGGCATTTATGTAATAAAAAAACATTCTCTTAAAGAAATTTCAGTTAAATTTATACCACAAAATTCAATTTGAATACTGGTATGATCGTTTAATCTAACTTTATTACATAACATGAAAGAAGATTTTAAAAATGCTATTATTATGTAATTACTTTTCTAAAACATATACTTGTCAAAAAATAACACAAGTTCTAAACACTTTGAGTTAAACGAATCTAATTAAATCGCAAAAAAAATTGTTGCCAAATTTAAAAATATTTTTTTATTAGTACCAATTCGAATCTTAACTTTCATATTCGTTATACAGTGTGTAACAAAAACATCTGTTAACGAATGAATTGGTTTTCTTTAGTAAGGCTGTTAATGTTTTGACATACCTGTAGGCAGTAACTTTGTGATGACGTGATATTCTTATGAATAATATTACTTTGACCTATAACTTTGTATGCGTAAGTACCTACCTACATCAATTAAGTAAGTACCAACATTTTTTTTGATCTGGCCATACCAACTATTTATATTACTAATACTTAAGTAGGTAACTATATTATTAAAAACGAGCACATGGAATAATCGCTCTAGTAAATAATAACGCTTTCTTGAAAATGAAATAAATAATGCTTAATCTTGAAAAATCACAAAATCTGACTTTATTTGGCAAGATTAACACTAATAAATCTAAACAGAAGAAACACGCATTTCAAATATTAAGTTAAAATAATTTTCTGATACATTAAAGGTCGGTAGGTACTACCTCATCTGACTTTATTTGGCAAGATTAACACTAATAAATCTAAACAGAAGAAACACGCATTTCAAATATTAAGTTAAAATAATTTTCTGATACATTAAAGGTCGGTAGTTACTACCTCATCTCTTGTCTAAACTCTTTAAGTTCTAATTTTGAAAATGACCAATAATATATTTTTTCACATGAAACAGATAGTTTGTGATGTGACATTATCATTTAAAATAAAACAAAATCTTAGTAAATCATAATTATATAAGTGGTGTTAACTAAATTATTGTATTATTTTACACAATAATATAATTTTCTATTATTGTAAAAAGAAATCACTTCGTAGCTTATCATATTTAATAAAAACAAAACACTTATTTTATATAAAACCACGTGATTTAAATTAATTTATTTACCGACCGGTTTTGAATTTACTGAATTTATTATTTTGTACCCAGTACAGTACCTATTATTTTTTTTAAAATCTTGTGATTGTACACATAATAATTGTTTTATTTTTAGTAAGTATAATTTTCTGTTTAAATATTACATTTTTATCGTTTTTATGAATTCTTGACATAATTAGTTCAATTAAATAAAAACAAATTCAAGTTTATTGATCCAGAGCAGTTATAATCAATCAAAGATAGACACACAACCGAAATCATCATGTTTGATTCTGTAGGTAGATACCAGATGATACCGTTCAATACAGTACAGGAAACATTCGAAAACAGAATGCGGTACCTACTAATAACATCGCAATATTAATTTTTCCACGTGTGAGTGGGTAGGTACCAGTAAAGGCAATTTGGTATTGTCATTACCCACTCCCCTCTGGAAGAGGGTTGTTCGGTTGGTCGGCTGGTTGCACTCCCGGCTCTCTGATGTATTATTCCCTTCAGACTATCTTCATGTCGGCACTGCCCAATAACTCGGGTGTTAATGGTCGTTCGGCCAACAGTAGTAATCCTATCACGAATTATTTACTTAATAAAATCTACGTAGGTTTGAAAAATTGTGAAAAGGATGCATGAAAATACTCGTACGCTTGGTATCTTTGTTACTGGTTATAACAAGTCCAGGGGTTTCAAAAACGGCAGAAAAACTTATAATTATTTTATTTTATTGATGGAGATTATACATAGACTGGGCAATTAAGTAATAGATTTTGAAACAGTCAAATTTTTAATTATTTCAGCACTTTTTAGTTCATCATAATTTATGCATAAGCTTAAGTATCCATAATGTCTTTTTATATTTTTTATAATACTCATACAAATTTCAAGGGTTCTTTGAAGTTAGTGTGAAGCTAACTTAACAAGTACATTGTATATATTGCTTTATTTTTTAAATCTCTTTATTTATGTTATGCCTACTGTTGTTTTTAATTTAATTTATAATCTTTATTTAAAAGCCTAATAGGGTGTTAGTAAATACATTATTATTAACGCCATTTTAGGAGCTCTTACTTGGGAATTGTGAACATTACACAGTTTTTTTATGACTAATTAGTGATCAATTGAAGATGTCTACTGACTCGGCGTAATGATTGACCTCCATTAGCATTCTGGGCAATAAAGAGTATAATTATAGTAGATAGTCTTAGAATTTGTGCACTGAAGTAAATCCCGACTTGTAGTATTACGCAGTGGAATCTGAAAACGTTTGAATGCAAGCAATTCTGGACTATCAAAGCTTTATTAAGGATCTTATATTAAAATACCAAGTTAGTGAAAATCCTTATTAATTAGTTTCATTTCAGGTAGGCGCAAATTATAGAAATTAGAAAAGATGAATAATGAAGATTTGGAAGAAATATAAAAAAATTAGAATAAATTTTGGTAGCTACATTTATGTGTAAACTGAAGTTATTTTAACAAAGTTTTAGATAGTGCGAGGAGAATTCAGGTATTTAGAGGAAGGTTTCTATAAGACCTTTTATATCATGTATGAAAACAATATTTTTTAACAATGGTTTATAGTTAGATATTGCACTCAATATATGTTTTATATATTAATATGAAAACTGACGGTATTATATTATTTGGACTACCACGCTACTGCAGTGCTTCAACAATGTTTGGCGAAGGCCGCATCTACAGCTTCACCTTCCTCGAAAGACGCAAGGTCACTGGTTTTGCCAAAACCATAATCTTTATAAATAATATCCATGTCTAATTTGATCATTTTTGATAACGATTTAATTTCAAGATTTCGATACCTTCGTTCCTACCTAAATGCGACATCAGATTTTTGCATGTTCATGAAAACTATGCAGGTAGGTATCATAATTAGAATTAATTTATGATTTACTTAAATTTTTTCACACAGTTCCACACTTATAAGATTTAGAAGATTCCCAGTTTAATACGGATCTGGCATCACAGTGCTACAATAATAATACATCCCCGTGATGCGGTTAGAATGTGCGGCAATCTCCAAATCCCAGCAATATACCTTCGCAGAATCCCCGCAGGCTCACAGTCTAACTGCCCCATGATAAATAGGCGGGATTAGTTATCTGACCGTTTGGATTCAAGGCTTTAGCCATCCTCCAATTATCCGGATGTATGGACCAATTCACGAGATATGTAGACGACTTTTGCTGTTTAGTAGATTTGTGGAGGACTTTGCCAACCTTTTAATTCACCTATAGATATTTTAGCAGCATCCGTTAAGCCAACCTGGTTGCGATGTGCAAGTTATGATATTCAATTCAACAGAATGAATGGCGTATATTAATTTGATATATTTTAGGAACCTTTCTTACAGACTTAAGGTATATATACCCTTACCTATGGTAGATATCATCACACTGTCTGTGATTAAGATTCCTGCGTATTTCTTTGTAAAATTATTCACTTTCAATGGAATTTAAATTTTCAGCATGGTAAGTGAAAAGTTTAAATCATTTCAGACAAGCAATAATGCAACCTTCCAAAATTATGTTATTTCATTATTATTTCTGTGTTTAATATGTGCCTTTGCCTGTGGAGATACACGGAAAATATTGAGTACGACTTTTTTATCAAGAAATTTTTTGAAATAAGACTTAATGACCATTTTCTGATATAATATTAGTCATTAGGAATATATCTGAACACGAGTTCACGCAGGTGCCCCTGACTGAATAAATAAAACGCAAACGAGATGCAAAAATATTATTATTTTGAAGAACACGTGTTCCGACTTCCTCATAGCAGATTCGTGCTTTACAGATAGTTGGTTATGAAATTTTTCAAATCATTCGTTACAGGCCTAGACCCATTTTTAACAGGAAAACGAATAATTTGACTAGATTTTTAATACATTAACAGTTTTTCAAATTAGTAAGTTTTCTTCGTGTAGGATATACGGCCGTATAGCAAAATTCGATATACGAGTACTTATATTTACAACATCTTGAATCGAAACCCGTTTTGATAACAATAAACCTTGTCCCCAAGTGAGGATATAGGCCGTATAACAAAATATGACATACTTATATATGCAGTCTGTTTAGGGAAATTACACATTATAAATAACTAAGCGTAAGGATATATGGCAGTACATCCTCTCTGCATGTCCCGCAGGGGTAGTGGGTATAACACAGGTCGATCTTCTCTCGCCTGCAGATATAAGTATATCAACTTTTACTGTGCGATCAACTGGCAAAGGGATCAAACTTCCGGGGTATCAACTGTCAGCGGGCCAACTGTTGGGGGTGGGGGCAACTGTTGGGGATGAACTGTCAGGTCAGTATTTCAACGTTGAAATGTTGATATTATCATTAGCAATAGTTTACGTTAGTTTATCAATAATCTCGAAAAGCTGCTAAAGATACCTACATGCCTAGATATATTAATATTAATTGTCAAAGCGATGTGATTAATCCCCGATCCTTCAAACTTAAACTAAATATATGGTGAGTAATGCAAGAGGAAATTAAGCAAATGTGAATGCTGCTTAGGTTCAGGTTACATTAATTATTCGGTTTATAATTTATAAGTTCGTATCCTTTTGTTTATGTTTATTTACATCGATGTACATAAAATGTCAGGTTAGACGTACTTTTAATGTATCTAGGTACCTTGAAACTCAAAAGATGAATGGGGAACAGAACCGATTTTTTTTTATTCTCGCAAAAAAATACCTAGGTTAAGGTATTTTTATTTTATTTTTTTTAAGTTGACGAATAAATTTTCTATAATTATTTGAAATGTGCCATTTTCATAAACGACGTTTTGGTTTATATTCGTGAAATCGGCGGCGTAGACGTCACGCCGGGCGTTGATGAAAGCCGTCTTACCAGACATGGGCGTTTTCTATATCATAATGAAGTTGTAGCCAGTTAAAACACCGTTTTTAAAATCAATAATAATTATTAATTAAAATTACACATTTTAATACAATGATCAAAGTCAGAAAAATAAACTTTATCTTCCACACGTTTTTAACGGTATTCATAGTTTGTAAAAATACCCTATTGGGAAAAGAAAACCCTAAGCCGTCACTAAATAACACACTATATCGATTAGGTAGTACTCGCCGTGCGGGTACGAATGACGTCAGTATAGATTGCAATAAACACACACACATATATACACACAAACCTACACACGAGGGTCTGCGTATTATTTTGTGCCATGGCTGTGTGTGCGTAACGCCTCGTAACTTGTATCAATCGAGTTCGTAAACATGTCGTAAGCGTAGTTTGGTGGCTTTTAGCACAGTGGGACAAAAAATATGGCCAGTGTTGCTGAGTTAGCCTTCGTAGATTGCCTACTAACTTGCGGTAGGCGGGGGTGGGGATTGGTGATATACTACTGGCGCCTTTTAAATATATAAGAATATTTGTAATATTTTCAACGCCAATGGTTAATTAGAAACACTAAGATAAGATTATTTTTCTGTGGGAAACAACTGTGTGAGAAGGTATTGGATATTTGATGTGGGTATATTAATCTGACATTAAAATATACAAACACAATGATTACTTAGTTATGCAAGTAAGACTTTTAAAATTTAACTAAGTAAATAAAACACAAAAATATACATTTATTGCGGTTATGCGACGTTGAATGACAAAATTTATGTTCATGAATTCCTACCCATAATAAACTACATATTAATAATAACTTATTTTTTCCTCATACAAACGTGTTTTTACGGATAAAGAACCATTAATCTTAAGTAAATAGTTGTTTTTCAGTTCAGAAAACTTTAAAACACGTTTATTAGTAAGAGCTTTAAAATATACCTACCTATGATTTGTGTATGTAACCGCGAAAATACAAAATAGTACCTAGATATTTTTTTAGTTGGAAAAATCGTTTTGGTAATCAGCAAATTTTTTATAGAAATATTATTCTTCTATTTATTTGTGTGGGTAGTATCTTTTCAATGAACTAGAGTGGTAAGATTGAAAAATACGATATTATTGATGCTGATATATATTTTTTTAATTTTAATGTATTGTAGATCTTCGGGTTTTCATCCAATTTTCTTGCAAAAAATCTACATACAAAAAAAAAATTATTCTAAAAAAAATATTTTCAACTTTTGCCCACTAGTTAATATAGGTATAAAATAGACTTCATACATTTCGATAGGTAGTTATCTACTTAAAATGTTAAAAAAACAGTGGACTTGTTACTTTAAAAAATACTTTCACGTACACGCAAAGAAAATACATTGTAATTTTTTTTGTTTTCATTATTATAAATATCTGCAAAAAACGGAAAATTTTAACCATAAAAAAATGTTCAGATACCTAACCACCTGGATGTCTGCTATTGAAAAAATCAAAAATCTCACTGGAAACAAACCACAAAAGAACATAAAAGATTATCAAGATTCTGTCCCATAAAGAAATTTTCACTTAAACAATTTTAGTTCTTTAATAGTTTTATATTTCCTGGCCAGGTTCCTGAAAATCGAAGGCTAAATGAATAAAAACTCAGCGTTTTTTCAAACATTGAAAATCGTCGCTAGATGTTTTTGATCGGGAGTTAGGGCAAGCACGTTTGGACCAAATGATCTGAACCTAATGACATTATTGCGTCTAAGAAACCTACCCCCGAGGGGTGAAGGTACACCTCCCGGGCCTTCTACTTCATCCCTCCAACATCCCTTAGTTCTTTAGCAACTTACTCCACCACATTTGTTTTGGTAGCCGGGAGAATATTTCATTTGGTACGTACATAGGTGGAGAATTGGGTATTATTAATAACTTATTGGGTGTGAGTTACACATACTGCACCACAGGTAGGTATATTTCTTACGTAATGTGTGTTTAACTAGATAGGTAGTTACTTGCCTATGGTAAGCAAAACTTTAGTAAATATTTTAGGAAAAGTTTTGTAACTTGGGTACCTACTTAGTTAATTATGATTTTATAATTTTTTTTCTCAATTACTTATAATAATATTTGGCTGATTTATACAGCGTCAATTTCGTGAAAAATCAACTGAAGAGCGCTGAACAAATGTGTATATTGCATAATAAATATGACTGGCAAACATCAAAGATTTAATATAATTATCACTAGAATACCTTATATATTATGGTCAAAATTTTTGCTTAATTATTAATATATACCAGAAATTATGTGTTGAACAGCTTAGTCTTTTAGATGATAAACTCAGCCGTATTGAAATTATCACAAATGAGATTCATAAATATGTACCTACCTACTTATTAATAAAACAATAATAATATATACTTATTTTGGAGGATAATACTGGTATTTTTGGATCGGGTATTTCTTATTTTTTTATTTATTTGGCTTAATATTAACCATGAAGCAGAAAATTTTCATGAATGTCGCATTCGTTTGTGATGTTATTTGAACAATTCGATGAATTGATGAATAAAAACCCTTACTACACCACAGGTACAATAGTACTATCTAGGTGCTTCTGGCATTGATGTAAGTATACCGCTGGCTCTTGAGTTGATTTTTCACAAATCGGCGCTATTTAAATATAATTCAATTATCATTATTGTAGAATATAGGTATCTAAGTATTTGCAACTAAGTTACCTCCTTGCATAATTCGCTAAAGGTTTCAGACGATGTTTTCTCTATTTCAATGACAGCTTGATTGAACGCTGTTACAAATTATTCCTACCCCATTGGCTTTTATTATTTTCAAATGTTTAAGGATCCTTTGAGTGGAAAACAAATATATTTCTTTGTTTCAGAAGGGAATACATCTTCCGCATCCGGCGGAGGAGGGACCAAATGGTGGCGTGGTGAAAAGAAATGTCTGCTAAACGAACTGAGGAATAATCGGCCTCTTTCAAATAGCCCTGATGGAGACAAAAGAGCTTCACGGAATCCTGAGGCGAGCTTTTGTCTAAACCTTGATATTATTTCATCAATAGTATAAAACTGCAAGAAAACTCAAGCCACTTACAAACAAGTGATGGAATTTTTTTAAAGAGTTTCTCAAGATGGTGTTGGTTTTTCGTTTTTTTTACTCTTTGCCATTTTTAGGAAGTATCTATAGTTCTTTGCTAAGGGTTTTTGTCATTGCTTGAAAGCATGTACTGTTTTTTTGCTGGTAAGGTTATGTGATTTTACGAGGGCAGAGCATGGCCGGAAGCGGATGCCGACGGGAAGTTGTGTCGAACGAGTGATGGCGCCGTTTCCGGAATTTCATTCTCGGCGGGAACGGTCGTTTGTTTTTGATGAAATGTTGAATCATCATGTTGACAATTATTATTTTGGGACTCGAAATAAATAAATAAAAATATGAAAAAAATAATGTCTCATTTAATTTAATGCATTCATTTGCGAGTAGGTATATTCCCTTCCATTCCTTCATTTGCAGGTTTTGATAAGTATTTAGTACCTAACTATCATATTACCTATATGAAATGATGTTGAAATCGTTCAAAAGTTTTATTATTTTGTCGTTAGTACCTACCCAATTTAATTAACTTAACTAATTTTGTTTTAAATATTGAAAAACGGTACCTCAGTTTGTATTTACAAAATAATATATTAATATTTCTTACTTCAATCAGGTTTAACTGGGTATTAATAATCTTTACCTGGCCTGCAAAATATTATTTTAACCAGCGGATTATTCTATACGTATACACTTACCTTAGGAAGGTACAGTTACGAGGAATAATTTTCGGTAAACTATCAATAAATTACCATTACCATCACATTACATGAAATATTGGGTTAATCATTAATAAGTGTTGTTTTATATGTATATGCATAAGTATATGTATATATACTAACAACTTACCTTTTTAAGTTGTAATACCCTTAAATTAAAAATACCATTCCTGAGAGAAAGTCCAGTTATATCCAATTTTCCAATTATGTCCTAAATCCTGTACATATAACATATATATACCATATATATAAATTTCGCTTATAAACAGTAACCTAGTTAATTTAAATTAAGTGTTAATTTCAAGTGACCTACCAGGTAAGAATTGTACTGTATATTATCTCGCACAGTTAGAAATAACATAGATCACAGTAGAAATGTATTGTAAATTTGTACAGCGCCCTTAAGGCGATTTTGCACAAAAATGGCGCCATACAAGTCATCCTAATATTATTATTATTATATGTGTATGCAGTCAGTAAATTTGTAAAACAAGACATACCCATATATATGAATGTGTATATGCAGTTTGACAATTTCAGTAAATTTGTTGAACAAGACATACCTATATGTATATGAATATGTAATTGTATATGCAGTCGGATGATTTCAGTAAATTTGTTCAACAAGACATACCTACCTATATTTATATGCATATGTATGTGTATATGCAGTCGGACGATTGCAGTACATTTCAAGAAATTTATTTATTGTTTCAATCAATATTTTTAATGGAATGAATTTTATTATCGATTTATATATGTTCAATTAACGACGAACGTGTTTTTAATCACTTATTGGGGTCTCAATTATTACAGTAAAATTATTCTCAAACCAATTCAACATAGGAAATCAACGCTCAATAAAATTTAACAGCCGCCACTGTTTAATGGTTTCTTATCCCTCCACATAAAGTAATATGCACAATCTCAAATCCAGTTTCACGGAATTTTTTTTCTTACAGGTTTATGGCCGACTGAGCGGTGCTGCAATGTTCTAAAGAAGTTGAACAAGAGCACTAAGCCTTCACTACTTGCCGACGTAAAATCGATAAAATAACTGAGTGAAAAAAGACTGTTTGAGATGTCTGTCAATAAAGGTATAGTTTGTATGACAGATACGACCACTTTGCAGGTCATAAAAGCTCCCGTATTGGGCATAAATCTACGCGGCCATTTGGGTGACGCGGAGAGTAGTAAATGACACATAAAACACAGTTATTTTTGTCTACCAATTCATTCGTGATAAGTTGTGTGTTCAAATGAATTTAAATGTCAGTTTATGGAGCTTTATTTGCAAATGAAAAGCGAATGAATCCGGTGTGTTAATTTACTTTGTTTCATTTAAACATCTGACATGTTTTCAGAGGTTTTAAAAATAATTACGTAAGGTTAAATTATTAAAAAAAGTTTTATATTTTTATCTGCATACCTTAAGACAATACTTTTAGCAAATTTTTAAACAAGTAGGTATTGAACTGTGACACTCACAACTGGATAAAGCAGGGGCAGGAGTCGTTGTACACATAGAAAACTTAGTGATATCAAATTATGTTTATTTATTAAAAATCTGATAAAATTATTCGATTTCCTTTTAAAAATGGGACTGCAGGCTTATGACGAATGAATTGAAAGAGCTCCAAACACAGTACCTATTAGTCAAATCAAATGTTTTGTGAGGACGGCGGAACACGTGTTCATACATCTATTGATACTCATACTGACTATTAGGAAATTAACAAGTTTTCTTGATATATTCTGAATGACTAATATTTTATCAGAAAGTTCACATGCTGTCACCTTTTTAACATGATCTGACTGTTAAGATCTATTTACAAAACAGGGTTTTGTTTAAATATCTCAAGTAACGCAATGAGCAAGAATCTTATTTTTTATAGTCAAGAACATTCAATCGCATAAATAAAGAAAGTTGATATTATCAAAATAATTTAGTGTGTGAGAATCCAAAATAGGTTTCCATGAATGCATTAATGCTGCTTTTCACAATTTTAATGTCGGTACGTTGTAGGTACAAGTTTTTTCATTATTTACAGCCTCCTTCTAAGAAACGTCTAGAGTCTAGGTAGTATCTAATAAAACGCATTTAAAAAACACAAACCATTTTTTCTTTGTTCCCATTTTGTGTCTTTTTATTGTATCGAATTGCTCATGCCTCATGACCTAGTAAGCTTTAAAACGTTAAACACACGTGGCAGACACCCGTCCACGTTAAATGTACATTACCTCTTTCTAGGTCGTCAGCAGACGAACTTGTGTGGGTCAAAAGGCGTAAGATTTATGTCTAACATATTTCAAAGACTGAAAGCAAAGTCTAACAATAAGTTTCGGACTGTTCGCCCACCATTGAAAGGGTTCGTGAAGCCTTTATGTGGAATCATGATTTATTTTTTGAGATTGAATAAAGAACGATTCTACGACTGGGCTTTTTGTGTCTCCGGACACAAAGATTCTTTTTTTCGTTAGTGATGTGACAAAATAGTAAAACTAGGAATAATATACGTTTTTGTTTGTGTAGTGTGAATTACGGAACGGCTTTTATGCCTAGCATAAGACGTCTGCGTAGGTATTGGAGTTATAGCCTGTTGTGGCCAATTATTTGGATAGGGAAAAATTCTTAAGATATCATTATGTACCTACAAAATATTTTTAGAAAATATAATCCCTCGCAACTCAGTCAAGTACCCGACCATTTTGAACTGACATGCCATGAATTTTCTTCTGATTTCTGCGAAGACTAAGTTTGTAGATTTAATAATTTTGTGATCTATTATGTATTAAAGTATCTACCCCCTCGTAGCTTAAAAATATTAATATTTAACTAACGTAATATCAAGGGGGAGTTGATTTTTCTATCGTGGGGCCTTCGGGGAACCGAAGATGAGTCGATAGGAGTATGAGGCCCTCGTTTCTATTGACACCTTCAGGGAACTAAAGAGGAGTGGAGAGCAGAGATGAGGTTGCCTCCGTAAGCTCTTCTCTTGTGGGGCCTTCAGGGAACCAAAAAGGAGTGGAGAAGAGAGTTGAGGCTCTCTTCTCTCGTGGAGCCTCAGGGAACCAAGTAGGATTGGAGAAGAGAGATGAGACCTGGGAAGACACATCGTGGAACCAGAAGACCTAGCAATATACAATGACAACCCCGGTGAACGTTATAAAAGGGACAGGGTGACTGTTAAATGAATGAGGTAAAATGGGAGATAACACAGCGAGCCTATGGCCTAAGTGCTCAAGGGAACTATATGTAAATCGTCTCCGCCCTATCAAAATATATATATTTATATCTACTGATTATTGCGGAAAGCACTCCTTATTTTAATTAGGTATGTTAAATTTTCAGCGCCTCGCTATAGTGCAAACTAATCCTATAGATACCTTTATAATTTTTAAATGTAAGTGGTACCTACCTAAGTGTGAGAAACGAGTAAATAGGAACTTACAGAAAAAACAATTTATTCCTTACTTATTATAGAACATTTATTTGTTAAATATCTAGAATATTCATTCCCAAATTAGATAGTATTTCGTCGATGCATATTTGTTACAAATTCATTTGTATTTTTAACTTCCCGTGAAGAAAAGTTTCCACATTCGCCGCTATGAAAGAAATTTCTTTAAGGGTGCTTAGTATGATTCAGTTTTTTATTCCCTGTTACAATTCCAAAGTTTGCGAAAAGTTGGACACTTAAACATACATAGGTATAACAAGCGTTTCGAAACTGGAAAACAACAAAAAAGACACTTTCAGAGTAACTTTTACCATGCGATGATTACCCGCCGTCCCTAAGGGAAAATAAATGGGAAAAGGTTATATTATTACTTCCACAAGTTTACCCTTCTTTCTGCTCTTCTATCTATTCCTTGGACCATCAGATGGATAAGATAATATGGATGCTGATACAGATGTAAGATGGAACCAAACCTACTTTCCGAAAAAACACATTAAGCCGTACCTACGTAGTACCTTCAGGCCGTCTTAAATTGAAATACAAGGGACGTTACATGTCAATTAAGGTAATTGGGTTGATGGGTTCGCTATCTGTTTCCTAAGAAAGAAACTTTAAGGCTATAAAAATAATCTAAAATAGGTACTTACGGGAAGCTTAGAACCTACCACAGGTATGTTAGTCAAAGGCAATAGTACCTACCTAACAGTTGCGTTGGGTAGGCAGGTATTATTAAGTATTGAGAATATAGCTGGAGAGTAACATGCGTTTTTTCAATTATTTACTAAATAATAGTTCTACGTAGGTACACATTTATTCAAAATAATCGTTTCTTATGAAAGCTGTATAGGTGGATAAAATAAAGGTATGCTTTTCAGAAATTCTATTTTTCATAAAGAAAATTTTCATATTTATCAAGTTATGAACTTAAAATCTTTGTGTTTTTACTATCGTATCTTCCATTTCATCAGTTTATCACCTTTAAAAGGGGTGTTTGATGAATCATACAAATAAAAATCAACGAAATTATCATCAGCAAACATATTTTTTTAAAGAACACTGTCACTTACAAAGCTGAAACATCATTCTCTCACATTCATCTGTTATCATTTTTAGCTAGTAATCTATCAATTTTTGATGTTAATTTATTGGTAAGTGAACAAATTATTATGTAGGTAGGTATCTACTTATTCCAAATTTCAAAAATGACACGCCTATCTTAAAAAGGTTGGTAGGTTAAAGGTGGTAGGTAAAAGTAACATTCCGAAAACAAACATATACGTCATCCGGGGAGGAGTGGTTTGGTGGGTATTCGAAATTCTAAATTCCAAATTCAAAGGAAACCCGGAAAATCCGGAACCGGGGGAGGGGCGGCCGCCCTCTGGCGATGAAACTAACGGCGGGGTAACGGAACAAAAGGGCCATAAGATATGCCGGGAAAAACTAGTGTATTTTTCCCCCGGGGCCCGTTCAGACCGGGAAAGGGGAGGAGCGGATTCGGGGTTCCGTGTCCGAGCAGGGAACTTCCAATTCTGATGAATTAAATAAATGGCGATAATTTTTGGTTTTGTACGTGCTTGGTATTATTGTTTAGCATATTATTTCATGTAAGACTTGGTTCATCCTAAAATATTGTAAAAAGCGAACATATTAACGACACTTCAATCAAAATGTTACGAATCATCATTTTCGTATTTTCTTATATTTGAATTAGGTACATAACCCAAAAATGGGCTTTCTTGTAATAGTGAGCTCTAAAATCTAGAATTTGGACACCTTTTTGCCTAAAATGTATAGATAAACTCAACTGTTTTCAGCTCATAATGTCCACGGTTCATTTAAATATATATTCATTTAACTGAAAAAATAAAGTAGTTATCGTCATAAGCCATGGTTTTTTTTCCCGTTGTATCTTCTATTATAAACATTACGCTTGAGAAAAAAATAGTTGAAACTCGAGCAACGATGGCAGGCATGTAAAGTACTTCATAGCGAAAATTGTAAAATTAATTTTTTTTACTAAATAAATACTTTGTAAGTAGTGTAAATTTATAACTACAAACTTTTACACGATTAAAATTTTAGGTAGATTGTTCTCAAAACTTACATTATTAACAAGGTTTTATTTTTATCTCTTTGTATGGCGCACAGAATCAAGCAAACAATGCACTAGCTTTAAAATGTGGAAAAATTGCTCTACTTGAGGTTTTGTTAATAATTTTTCTTAAATTAAAAAAATAATAAAGATCCTTTTTGGTACGCTTGTGCTATTTCCCAGTGGTGGAAGGGGGCACGAACGGTATCACAATGCGTCTCCCGAATGGCTCCGTAACTCTATGAATACATTTCTCGGAATAGTTCCAAGAATTGCTTTTATGAAACGTAAACCCCATTACGCTAAGCCAGAGGCGTCCGGTGGAGGGATATTCATTATTAAGAAAAATAAATACTGTACTAGCTAACACAAAGAGAATTTTTCACTAAGAGGGATATTGACAAAAAAAAGCTGAAGGAGAAAATGTTCAGTTTAGGTAGGTAGGTAGGTACTATTTCTTCTATTTTGCCTAACCTATTTCTTCCATTCACAGTTAGATATTGCTGAGAAAATGTTCCTACTGCTAAGGCTTTAATTTTGATTAAACATTACATTGATGTCACCGTTGGATATCAATTGAGTGCTTACCTACACGTTTTATTTGTGAAGTTCTTTTGAAGTGATAATAACGCAAGAGTCACTTTGCACAGACACAGACAAAACACATGTCCTGAAACATTGTTCAGTACAAGCTACAAATATAAACATAAATGTAAACGTTAGTATCTAGTTCACTGCTTAAAATACAATTAGATTCATAAACTGGAAAGAACGGATGGTATCTATTTCCTACTAATAAACATAGCAATAAATCAGTAGCTTAACTTTTGTACTAGGCACAAATAAATTTGAAGTACAAATACCTAAGTTATACACGTGGAAAAACAATCCTGTTAAAAAAAGGCAGCATGCCAACTTCCTGGTAAAATATGAGTCATTCAGAACAAATCGAGCACACTCGTCTTTTCCTAATAGATATCATGACGGAATGCTATAATATCAGTATATTATTATATATATCAGTATTTGCATGAACACGTATTCCGCCGTCCTCAAAAACAATTGCTTTTGAATGATACCTACTTTTTAAGAACTCTTTCAATTTTTTCGTTATGGGTCTGCAGTCCAATTTTTATCAAGAAAACGAATAATTTGAACAGACTTTAAAAAATTAACAGAATTTCATGTGAGTAGGTTTTTTTACGAGTATGCCATATCAACTATGTTGAAATTTGTTAGATTATGTAAATTTGAAAACACTTTATTGTTACTAAGTACCTTTTAAAGAATACTTTACAGTTATAAAGACAGTACTTTACTATTGTAATTTAAAAACAGATGCGTCAAAAAATTACAAAGTTATGTGTGTCAGAAGCCCCTACAGTATATATGATTATTTTTATTTTTTTATTATCAATATAAAGTTGTCATAACAGGACACATTAAAAAAACGTGAATTTAATGAATAGAATCAGTAATCTCAACATATTATGGATACGGTTCCTTAATTATTAAGTACGGAATTCTGTTTTGGGGATATTTAGTAATGAACGCCAAAGAGAAAGAAAAATCACAAATTCCGGATACTTGGACCACTGAAACTGAAACTTGGAACTGAAAAACTGAAACTTCTGACAATCATAGATATACCTATATATATAATGAATTTAAACCTGTTAGTACGATGAACTTCAGACAGGTAAATATGACACAAAATGTTTCTAAACACACTTTAATACATGACTATTAAAGTACAAAACACCATGATACGTAACACCAAACCCTTACATAATCTATTTATATTTAAATCGTCCATAAAACAATAATATCATTATGAATCAAATGAATACTAACAGATTGAACTTTGTGAACCTGTTTTTTTCCCTTCTTATTCTCTGCTTTTTTCGGTACATTTACATTTCAAATTTCCACATTAATGAAAGTACATATATGCATTTTTTTTGCTTGTTATTGATTGGTAGCCTCCCTGAAAGCTAGCTATTACTTTATAGTTTTTAGTTCACTATAAAGATTTCTGAATTTGCATTTGAATAAGTAGAGGATAAGGGAATGTTCATACACGGAGAAAACTTACTGATACAAAATATTATTAATTAAATATAAATCTGGACAAATTATTCGTTTTCCTGTTAAAAACGTGACCGCAGGCCTTTAACGAATGAATTGACAGATTTCATAACAAACTACCAGTAAAGCACAAATATGTTATGAGGAAGAAGGAATATGTGTTCTTAAAAATTAAAATGTTTTTGCATTACGTCCATTATATTTATTAGGATAAGGCCACCTGCGTGAACACGTGTTTTGATATATTCTGAATATTTTATTAGGAAATGGGCATACACTCACATATTTAACATAATTTTGATAAATCATCCCTACTCATTTTTCCCTGTATAGGATACAAGGTAGTAGATACTGAAAAATATGAAGCTTATATTATTTAGTGCTGTTTAACAAATATAATGTGTAGATACCTTATCGTTTTTTGCATATAATTATGTAAAAGTGTTATAAAGCTAAACGTAAAATATTATTTAACATTTCATTGAAAAATAAGAATATGCTAATAAATCTAAGCAAAACATGAAACAGAATAAGACACAGAAAAATTAAAAGAAATATAATTGTCACAACTAGGAATTGAACCCATGATCTCTTGTCTTATCGGGAGGGGAGTCTTAGCTATTACCACTCGACTATTGGGACCAGTTTATCAATTCCCGTTATCTTTTTATATTTCTGTGTCTTGTTCTGTTTCATTTTGAGCTTAAATTTATTTGTATTATCTTCAACGATACATTGATGGATATAACCTTAAAAAAATTCAAAAGAAAATTGGTCCTTAAAATTAAATAATATAAAATTTTTCAGAATGCCCCTGGCAACATTTCTTCACGTTCCCGGCTCGTGATGTTATTTCCTAACTCAAGAGAAAACTCATCTCTTGTTTTTAAAATTCAGTTATCTTGATTGTGGTAAGGTTCTCTTGAAATTCAGTTTAATGTTCTGTCATGATTAATATTTTCATAAGAGGGGAGCTACAAATCAAGGCTGAGTTTAAAACGATTTGGTTGGCATTTATAATAGGTAAATACCTCCTCTGTGTAATGATACTTCTAGGGGACGTTACTTGTTTTATTTTATTACTAAATTGAAAATCACGGGAAAATATACTGCACCTATCTGCCGTCATAATTCTATTTAATGCAACGGCCGAGATTGAACCACAATCAACTGTTTAGAAGGAAACTATGCTGAATGTTACAACATCAACTATTGTAAGAACGGCGGATTTAATTTATTTTAGTAGGTACTTTTTCAGTTAATTTTTGTTTCTGTTAATTATTACTGTCATCGGCGCTTCAACTATTAATAAATCTCTGCTCTAAAATAAAATATGGTACCCACCTAAAAATGTTCGTTTAAGCTTGTACCGTAAACATTATCGTGGGTAGTTGTCTTCTAAAGGAAGTAATCTAATATTAGGTCAACGAAGAATAAGATTCTAGATGATAGTCACATAATTAGGTAATATTATTTAAAAAAACATTCATATCTCATTGAGCTGGTCCCAAGTTACTTTTCGTAGAAAATATTTGATTTCACTACAGCGCATAGTAAATGTTGGTATTGAATTATTAACATAATAAAGAGACGGGTTCTTGCTGAAGTAACCAGCGCAGATACAACAGCAGGAAGTCCACATAAGTAGATATGTGTAGTAGGTACATATTTGCACATTTCAGCAACAGAGGAATCTGTACGTTTGGCGCCCATAGTTCGTGTCAGCCATTACGAAATGGACCAGTTCTTTCATCCCCTCCAAGCGCCGACTGAGCTCCTTACCCGCTACTGCTACCGATACCCGAGAAAACCTCACACGGCAAAAATCCACTCCATTATAGAACGGAATCTAACCTCACATTCACATCACAGACATTCTAATGTCCCATATTGATAAGAATTTTGCTTAGAATGTTGCTTGTTCCCGCGCGGTGTTGTTTGCCCCGTACATCCCTTCTGTACAAGATCTCAAAAGCCTCACAATCTAAGGCACGAACGCTGTTATGTGCTACCGAAATCAATAAAAGTCCCCGAATGAAGTGCTCATGCGCAAAACGGTCCTCTTTATTGCGATTTTGTTGCAGCTTTTTATAATTTCTCGCTTCTAAAGTGAGTGCGAATGGGCCAGCAGGCTCAGCGGGTGGGAGCTACGCGTTGGAGGGAACAGGATGCAATATGGTTGGGTCCTTCCGCTGTATCCTTATTCAGAGACGACGAGGCAAGCGTTTGAATAGCAAATTTCAACAGAAAAAATCTTTACTGCCTCGTTTTATGGACACCTAAGGGTAATACAAAATTAAAAAAGTATTATAGATACCGCCAAATGAGTGTAAACAGCCGTAAACAGGAGGCATGCCGGCGGAGAGCGTGGAGATATTTTGTTTTCATACTTTTGTGTTTTCCGTTCCTTAGAATAATGAACTTGGCCGCTCGCTTTTAATGAAATTCGATTTCGATTTGTGGCGAGCGAAATATTAGAGAGTTTAAGCATTTTCATGCACACGCGTTGCTGATTCTCCACACGACATTAGGTGGTCGAGTTTCGCTTTCAGATCAAATTAAAAGATAAAATAAGGAAACATCTGGTTTTTAATGTAAACCGGCGATGTTTTTTTTTGGTGATTGGATATTGATTCTACGGTAATCTCGGCGCAATTAAAATTAATTTACATTTTGCTGTTCAAGTACTTTAGCTACATTACCTTGAATTCGTATTTATTGACATAATCATATAGGTAATGTTCGAAAATACATTATATTATTGATTCGAAAAATAAAATAATTATTATAAAATTCCACAACCCGAATAAGGTCTAAATTTTTTCACACTTATCAAAACGCTGTTTTCCGAGTACCTACGTAAATTATTATTTAAAAAAAATGAATATCATGCATGCTGTTTGTATAAGAATCAGATAAACTTACGACAACAGCCTTTAAAAGGTAATTGGCTATATTTTTGGTCGTTATTTTAATAAAAATAAAAACAAGTACCATTAAAAAATCGCTATCACCAATACGTGGGTTGCCATTAAATAAACAGTGTTTACCTATCGCGGGATGGTCCATAAAAAGCTCAATCAGAGCGATCAGCGCAAAATCAGAATAAGATTTGACACGAAAAGCTCGTAAGTCCCGTTGAGCGTAATTTTCCGTTTCCGTATAAAAAGAGTGAGAGTTTTACGAGGCAATGGATAATAAAGGTTTAGTTTTATGCGCCATAAAAACGATTGTTTGTGTATGAAGTTTCAGACCGCACTGTGGTAGCGAGCGCGATCGGCGAACTTCGGCAAACTTCGGAAGCTTTCAGGAGCTTTCGGGGGCTTTTAGAGCGTCGAAAGTCGCGGGTTATGCGAGCTTAGCGGGTGATTCCAAAGTGCAGGGTGTTCGCATGCTTGGGTTGCAAATAAATCTATTAGAATTGTTCGGGAGTTCATGCATATTAATTGTTATAATCTAACTTCGGAATCGCAAACCTAGATAAATACTGAAGATAGGTTAAAATAAAGTGAGCTCTACCCTTTGAGTGCTGCAATCAGATACGAAATTTTGATACAAATATAGTTTCTTCATAAAGTAAGAATATTTCACTTTTCTTCAAACAATAAATTTCTTTTAACAATTTTTCCAAATCATAATTTTTTCCAATAGAATTGATATTATTTTTTGTTTAAATATTACTTTTCAGAAATTGAGCTTATTAAGCATATTAAATTTTTTTTCTACCATTGTTTTACGTAAGGATTTACCAAGGTCTAATGTAATTAAAAAAAATTACGCTAAATAAATCAGCCAACGAAACTATTTCAAGCTCGATTATGAGTATAAAGCTCAATTATCACTATTAACTTATGCCCATCCTGGGCTTTAGCGCTTTTAAATATCCATTAAAGTATTGACAAATATGATAAAATGAAAAATGTTGTTTCTTCTATATTTTACAAAAATGTTTAAAAAAGAAAAGTAGTCTTGAAATTCGGGGGAGCCAGAGAGTATGGGTAGGATCTACATATAAAAGGTACTCACTTGAATGGCAAAGTCGTATCCAAATATAATCTTAATATCATTTTTACTGAATAATCCAATGTTTGAGTACAAAAACAAAACCGGCAGAATAAATTTATATTTACCCTGCAAAAGGTTCCAGTCCACAAAAACTATTAAGTATCGGCAAAGCTAGTGAGAATTGGTAGTAATACACTAATAGGTACTACCCTTAAACGTCCCCTGCTTTAGGAGCAAAATTAGATACGCTTTACATGATGGTTTATTGCCGTTCCTGGGATAAATGATAGCGCAATCCGGGCAAGTATTATTGTCGGGTTTATAGCGTTTTTACTACCTCTTCTCGCCTATCGCGCCCTTACCTGTGGCATCAGTACAACAAGTTTGATACTTGATCTTGCAAGTTGTGTATTAAAATGTTGATAAGGCTCTGGAACACCCCATAAAATAATAATTTACAACTGTTTTACGGCCACTAAAGTGAGGCTTTATTGTATTTTAATGTCTACTTGAGTTCGTTTATCGGCGGAGATTTGTCAATTGGTTTTTTTCTGTTAATGCGCCATCAATGTTCATATTATGAGTATTATGACTTATGATATCGTCATGTTATAAAATATTTGGTTTTAATGTATGGCAGTCAATAAATCATGATGATGTTTTATAATTGACCTGGTGAGTATGATTAATTATCATGTACCCAATAAATACAACACTAATTTTAATGCTCCATTTAATGTGGTTGGTTCTCGCTCTAATTCTATACACTATTCTTCTTTTTGAAGACTGCATCGTTTGGAGAGTGGAACTTGCTCTCTCGACCCATTTAACTATAAGAACATTGCTTCCTTTAAAAAAGAGATTTACATTCAGAGATTCAATAATCCTGTGTAAAGTGTATCAGTTTGTAATTGTTATTGTGTTTATAAGATTATTATTACCATTATGTAATTAAATTCTACATAAAAAATATATCTTTGTTGAAAAATAAATTGACAAGTACCTAGTAAAATATATAATAAATTGGTGTAATTATTTAATGTTTAATATTACGAATATTGCGCAGAGTAAATTTGACAAAAAATGCGGATTCAATAGATTGTATTATGTTGGTAACCTACCAACCTACGTAACACCAAAAATCATATATTATGCCAAGTTTTGCAAAACGCGTTGGTGATCGCACGGCAAAATGTGCCATTTTTCTTTACCTTTTGTAAAACATTTATTTGATTTTTTGAAAAATTCCGGCGTATAACAGTTTTCATTGGTAGAAAGCTGAAATAACGATTTCCTGTTTTATGAAGAGAAATCTCAATTCCGCCGTTTAAAGCCAGAAGTAACTGTTCTAGAATCCTTAGATTTTAATTTACCTGATTGAAATTATGCAATATCCTAATTTAGCGAATTCAATTTTGACAGTTCGCGAACCCAAGTTGACTTAATTTAGTCTTGTAATATATATTTGTATTTGTGATTATAATGTAGATGATAAATAATTTACATAAATAGAAAATATAAAATGTTGACCCAAATAAGTGCGGCAATTTTAAAAGAACTAATACACAAAATTCAAGCGGTTATATAGAATTTTTTTATAAATCCTAAAAATATGAACGGCCCAATGTAGTTGAATTCATTGGCTATATAGCACCATAGTCAGTTTATATGTTTTCACATTGAAATTCAGAGGTATGATTTTTTTGGTGAGGGCGGGAAATTTCCAAAACAAATGATTATTAGTGTCGAGCGCTGGACATGTATTTCAGTTATTTTAGCGATCACTCGAGTGGCTATTTCACTTTTGACATAACAAAAGATTATATAAAGATACTTTAATTGTGGTGGGGATATAGATATTGTGGTGTTATGAACATATAATAAAAAAAAACAACAGAAGAAGTGCCTCAATGCAAATATTTTCCTTATTTTGGTCTATTTTCATAAAAAAACTGTGTTTTCTAAATTCAAATGGGTTGGAGATCTACGATTTCAGGCGAATGCAAATGAGACGGAAAGCTCAGCTGTTGGGATAAATGGAACTCTATTGTTCCCATTGAAATTTGTATGGAAGGCACTTCTTTATTCCATGATGTGACATAATAAACATAAAGATGTTAATTTACTGAAAACAGCACATTTAAAATACGAAATTATGGATTTAATTATTAAAAACACATTTTAAATACGTAATTATTAAGTGAATAAATAACATTATACTACTGAATATTGTTAACGTTTGTCGATTACCTATCTTTAAAAATCTGAAATTCCATAGAAACTAATTCCAATAAAAGGAACAAATGATCAAAATGATCAATAAATACTCGTAGATGAATTAATTTTTCCCTTAATGTACAGGTTATTAAATTTTTTGAAAAATACTGTTTACTTATTCCATCGAAACATTATGTTGTCCGTCTCATTGTCACAGTTGGACATCAAACATTGTGTTGTCCGTCTCATTGTCACAGTTGGACATCAAACATTGTGTTGTCCGTCTCATTGTCACAGTTAGACATCAAACATTGTGTTGTCCGTCTCATTGTCACAGTTGGACATCAAACATTGTGTTGTCCGTCTCATTGTCACAGTTGGACATCAAACATTGTGTTGTCCGTGTCATTGTCACAGTTGGACATCAAACATTGTGTTGTCCGTCTCATTGTCACAGTTGGACATCAAACATCCAAAGTGATCTTTTAAAACTATGTTTTTCTGGTTCACATTAAATTTCATCATCATCTTTATGAATTATTTTATTGCATTCAATTTATTAACCCCTTAAGCAGAAATACGCAAAAATAAAATTGTTTTCATACCGTACCTTCTACCTTCCTCAGCGGTCAAAATTCGGCATGATAATAATTTCGTTTTCGTACTGAAAAGGTAAAATAAAATACTTACAAGGCCGTTAAAGAAATTAAAAATATTATAGGTTTACGTTTGTTGTAGTGAGTAATGACTCAAATGCATAGTTAGTCACAGCGGGAAACGTCGTCTCTCGAATATAAATTTTTATTAAAATAAACTTATATTTCCTACCCACGTTTTGGTGTATGACGCGGTTTTAAATAGGTACCTATCACATTTAAGTATGTAAAAAGATTAATTGTTGTAATCTACTCCCCCTACTCAAAGGCTGTTCTTAGAATTTTAATTATTGTTTTTAGAAGATTATTTTGATTTAACACAATCATTACAAAGCCCCCTAAAATCCATATTTTGGTTGGAAAATAAAACACAACGATGGTTTTATGATTTATAAGCAGATAATTTACATATTTTAAATGAGGATCGCCAAATAAGGCGGAAAAAATGTTTGATTTTCCCACAAACTAATGAATGAATTAACTGATGATATCTGTTCCACATACCTAGATAAGAAATAATCAATCCACCGCATCATTTAATCAAGTTAAAAGAAATCTAATTATTAAGGACAATATTAGCGATTTCTAAACGAAAATCTGAAACAGAAAAATCAGAAAAGGATACGGTCACATCTAGGACTCGAACCCAGGACCCTTGCCTTGCCGGGGCACCGCTCTACCACTGAGCGTATAGGACCCTATCCGTTTCGGTCACTTTTAACTATATCATACTTCGAATAAGAACTACCAACAATGTCTTTTTCACCGCACATTATTTATTGGCAACTATCTTTATGTATGATCGCAAGATTCAACCCGAACTAAATGCAATCTAGACAGCGTCTTTTTAGATAAACCTATCTTATTTTTTTTTAATGTGCGACATCTATTGACTTTTCTGGAAGTCTATGATGAATATTTATTGAAATCTAAGTCTATGATGAATATTTTTGAAATTGAAGTCTTTGATGAATATTTATTGTTTCAGATTTTCGTTTAAAAATTGCTATTATTCTCTTCAATAATTAAATATTACAATTTGAGGTTTTACTCAATAAAGTTATTCCAAAAATTAATGAAAAAAATCTTTTGATGAAGAAAATGACGAAAAATCGAGACAATTGATGTTAATTCTGATTGATGTTCTCTTTTACCATGCAAAATACCATCGTGACGTTTATTCACAAACAATTTTTTTTTCAATTATCTGACTGATTCTGATCTGACTGACTTAAAAGTGTTTGCCGAGGGACTCAAATGTTGTGTTATAGAAATATTCTTGGTTTAGTTGGGTATTCTCTAATATATTTATTTACCTAAAAGGGTATTATACCTACATAAAACCATAAGAATAAGAACGTAGAGGAATATCAGGCAATGTGCCTCTCCTTTATAATAATATAGGTACCACACTTTAGGGTTTGCGCTCAGAACTGAGCCTGATTTATTTTTCCTAAGTTAAGTGGAAAACCGAGCCTGATTTATTAGTCAAATTTCCGGTGTTCTCCATCTCCTCGGAGGTTTCGCTCGGAAAGTTTGGCAAACACCGGATGTAAGGGGATCCCTAAACTTCTGACGGGAAACCCCGGGAACTTTCCCAGCATGGAGGATCATTCGTTTCCGGCGGCACCCGGAGGCTTTCACCATTATATTACTATTTGCAGAGGGGAGAAGTAAATTAAACATGCCGGATAGTTTGCGCTGGAGGAAAATATCCTGACAATGTGAAGACAAAATCACAAAATATATTGTTAAATAACTAGATGGATCGTTGTCCATTATCTGATTGACGCTGTAGAACCAATAATTAAAGTAGGTACCTACGTCATAGTAGTAAAATTCAAACTAACTTTTGACTAGTTTCTGAAGTACCTAGGTAGGTAAGTACCTAACATTTTTTTCAATTATCATCTATTAATATTCATCATGACAATATTTGAATTAATTTATACTTACTTATTACCTATATTATGAATAGTTACTGAAGTATTAAGGTAATAAGTGCTGGATTGAGAAATAAATTTAATTTTAAATAAGTAATAAGATCGCAAAGCGCATTTCGGGTGCTTTTTAAATTAAACATTCACTGTGAAAATTATGTAACTAGGCACATATATTATAAGGTACTTATTCCTGCCTAATACACAGAGATGTGATACTAAGAAAGCTTTTTAGAAGGAAAATATTAAAGTTTTGATTCACACACCTTAAAATGAATTGGTCTTAAGTAAATTATGTATTAATTCGTTTAAAAAATGTTTTTGGAAACATTTTATGAATATTCTCAAATACTATTGAAATATGAAACTGTTCCAACAATGTTTACCTACTGGCACTTCGCAAAAATATTCCTTCTTTCGAGAAATTGCCAACCATACAAAGATGTCTTGAAATATTTATTATTTTTTTACGTTAACTCCACAAAGCTCCACAAAAGCATCTTTAAGGGAAAAAAATACCTTAAAGCCTATGTCATTTTTGGGGATATTTTTGAGGAGAAGAAAGAGTGAACATGGATCTTGAAGAGACTTATGTTTTGGGTGGGAGGAAACACAAAAGCCGGCAAATCGTTCAACAGCCGAGCTGTTGAACTCCAGAACGAGTTCGTAGAAACGACATCAATCAATATTAAGACAATTCTGTTAAAAAGTTCCTTAAACTACTATATTAAAATTAAATAATTTAATATCTAAAATAAAGTAAGTTTGAAAATTATTGTAGCAGGTTTCGCGGAAGCGGAAGTAACATCCTCGCATTCCCCGTAGGTAAAACGTATCTTCAATAAGGCCGTACATATTTCTTGAATTCTCCGCTTTAATAAAACATCTTAATGTTGCCAGCACTGGGAGCCGTGGAATAGAAAAATATAAATCTCCCTACCCCCTTCCTCAACCCTCCCTCCCTTTTCCATTCGTTGAATTCGTAAAGTCTAATATCTATATTCTAATAGGTAGGTACAAGGTGTCGGTTCATATAAAGGTACAGGCTGGCCAAAATATGAGTTTATTACATCGTATACTTACGTATAAATAAAAAATAAATAAATCCGAGCTTTTGCCCGAGTTCGATGAGGCAACGAAATTTTTTTCTAAATATTATAGAAACACGAAATTATCTTTGGTTTAGGGGCAACACCTTGGCCATGGGTTGAAGCGTCAAGTGTTCAAGCTCATTGAATATCCCCTGATTTAAGAATTTGATAGCTACGCCCTGTCTCATTACACGATTTCAATTTTTTATTTGAGAATCGTTGGCATGTTGAAAGTCCATCCAGAAAAATGATGAATTAGCTCTTGAAATAAAATAGTAAAGTAAATTTCTATCATACTAATCCCTTTTTATTTTTAATCCAACACTGCAATACTGAAAGGATCTACCAGAGTGGTACAATACATTATCTGTAGTTAGTAACAGAGCCTTGGAAAAATTATTTGCACAGCACCATTGAGGTGATTTTCCATATAAACAGCGCCATACAACCTATGAAAATATTTTTATTAAACTTTTAGCTTCGCCCCAGGGTAATGTCATCATTCATAATTGAAATTTTTGCTTGAGAAAGCTTTAGCCGTGTTTGGTGACTATATTTGAACGGAGAAGTAGGTACTTACCTATCTTCCTCATTCCTATATCTAATCCTTCCTCTCTGCCTTCAGCCTAACAAAACACCCCTATTGGTGATGCCATATTGGGTTCCATGATAACTCGACAAAGTGATTATTCAACACTCCTTTAAAAAATGATATAATGACATTAAAAACGATGAAAAAAATAATTTAAACCTAACCTAACCTACTTAACCCAGTTAATAAAGTTTTTGTTTCATCACTTTCCATGACTTTATAAAACTTTTTAAAGATGTTATGAATTATCATTTTGATGATTTATCCGGTCACCGCCATATTGGATAGCTCCAGACGGTTCAGAGCAGTTGGAACTCTTGTGCGGTTTTCAAATAAAAAACATCAAAACCCGTTTTATCTGTGAGTATTTGATTTTTCGCCATGTTTTTACAGTCGGGAGGATATTTTTGTGACACTCCGTTCTTTCTTTTCTTCGAATAGGGGTGACCATACCAACCATAATACCAACATTCTACATTTTAAATTATAATTTTCTAAAATACGTAATCAAATTTTGAAGCTACTTTCGATAGTGATTTCATAGCTTTTATCAATTTATTTTTTTAGAATCTTCCAAGGGCATGTTACACTTTTTGACATATTTATTATTATTAAATTTTAGTCGAAATAAAAATAAAACTGAATTTTAGTCTGCTGTCATTTAGTCTGCTGTCATTTAGTCTGCTGTCTTTTAGTCTACAAATTTTAAATCATTCTTGTTCTATCGCATTGTTTAATTTAATTCCAAAACGTGAAGAACTAATTTTCAATAAAATCCAACTCATTCGCACCCTCGCATCATCTCGCGTTATTTCACCCCCCGTGGTCCACAGTATATCTGTCTGCCTCGCACCGCCCATATACCAGCCCAGGGTTTGGCTCCTGCCGCGGGACATCTTTATAATGGCCGTTATAGTGACGTAGAAGCTGCTGGCCCCAGCGGCCCCGGGCACAGGGCGCAGGGGCGGCAACCCGACGCGCCACTGAACAAATGTTATGGATCTAGATGCGAACGACATCTCGAAAATATTGAAAAAAAAGCTTTAATATGAAAATGCCATTTTTTTAAAATGTTGCAAAAGAGAAAATATTATTAAATCAATCAAATCAATAAGTTTTCTTCAAAAATCTGAAAACTTCGATTTTCTCAAGACAATTATTTTTTAACTAGTGGTTTATTTTTACTACCTGATTCATACTATGTTTAACAAATTATGGCTTTGTTAAAGTAAATTAAATATTTGGAATACCTACGCATTTGAAATTATCACCTATTTACATGAACATTTGTTACATATTTCATGGCCATTTTTCACGCTGTCCTTGTAAAAACTGCTTCATTCACTTTAAAAAATTTTGTTGTTCACACCAAGGAAAAACGCTCAGTTTCGCAGACATGGGCACAATAATTAAAGAAACATAAAAAAAAACACACAAATTAAATATTTTGCAAAAAAGGTTGCATGGTTACGACATGTAATTTACTTTAAAACAACCTTAGCGTCGATAACATTACCTAGGTTTGATTTCATGAACCCTCAAAATCAATTATTTTCGATATCTAATGATAAAGACGTATTAAAAAAACTAACAATATAATGAAGTTCTACTTTTTAGGAGTGTTTATTTAGAACATAAAGTTGTTATTAGAAGATTACAAGTGGGTAAACTAAACTTATTCAATCTTTTTTCTAACATTGTATACCTTTAATTTTATCTACTAAATTTGTTTTTAAATTATTGAAAGCTATATTTTTTAATCTCAAATGGGTACTTTTAAACTTATTTTAATCACTCCCCCAGCTCAAGTCTTTTAGATTAGAAAAAGTTAATTCGTCTCCTTAATGGGCCATTTTCATGAATTATTCAGGGCTTTGGAAGGCATCTTGAGAACACGTCTTTTCGGCGAAGGTTTATAAAGCCATTTTGTGTTTTCAATTATTTTTCCTGCCATTGGCGTAGATTTCAAATTATTAAAAAAAAATTCAATGGTTAAATTTATTAACAATTGATTAATAAAAAACTAATCAGTTTTCGAAATGAGAAACATTATAACTTAATATAATATAAACAAATGTAAGCTTATACAATTATTTCCATAATGTGTTTCAAAACAACAACCGGTTTCGTTTCAAATAAAAATGTTTATTAGACTAAGTTAATGCATTCTGTTCTTAAGAAGATACGATTATATCGTTTGTAAATTAAATAATGAAGGTACATAAAATTAGGACTTATCAAGAAACTAACAACTTAACTTGATAAGCAATACATAGTAACCTACTTAACTATCTGAAATATAGTGTATTTGTATTTGTTTATGCATAATGACTAGATCTGCATTGTTCTTCTACGTTAAAGATATGGAAAAGATTTTCATTTTTATCTAATTGATTTAATCGAATAATTCAACCCCTCAAGGTTATATGAAACAAAAATGTAAATATATCTGGGTTTAAATATTACATTAATGAATGTGTAACGATCTAAAGCAGTTGTAAGTAGAGGTACACGATTATGCAGTTACCCCTCTTCAATTGTGTTTCTCATTTTAAATGTCAATAAAAACGAATCGCAATACTTTCAATAAAACAAGTAATATAAACAATAAGACACATGTTTCCTCAAAATTTCTTTAAAGTTCACGATCGTCGAAATATATATCTAATATGTTTGGAACTCTAATATCTACCAGACCATGTACAGGTTGTATTTCAAGAAAATCCTACAGTCTAAACATTGCGAATGCATGCTCGACGAGAAAATATTTCGAATTTCGATTCAGAAAAGAAAAGTTATAAAAAATATTCATTGTGATCATCAGACTAGAATGATTATTTTTAAAACACTCGTTTATTTAACTTTTTGATGATATCAACTGATTACACTTAAATATTGAAATGGATATATGAAATAGTTGCACCTTAATAAATATGCGAGATGAAAAGTCCTTATTAACAAAACTTAAAGTGGTGCAAGTTAATTGGCCTGCATTTTAAAATACGGTAAATGGGTTGTTTTTAATAATTTCATCATCGGTAGAGATCACAATAGATAATGGATACTGAAAGCTTGAAATGTGAACTCAATAAAAAGGATGAATCCAATAAAAATTCTCAGAAGAATATCGTTTTCATAAGATTTTTTTTAAATGTGATATTTACTACAACTAGATCTAATTCAGACCAAATTCTGTAAATATTCAGTGGGGCTAGACATTCCCATCGGGGTGTGTTTTGAAGCTGAATTTAATGGATTGAATGAAATGGGGAAGATGATAGATGGAAACTGACAATTTCAGTCCTTTACCCGTATAATGTAATATAACCCAGCTTATAAGAATCGGCATTATAACCTCAAAGCAGTTCCTGCGAAAAAATTGCACCATATTTGGTTTCCACTCCAGTTCGTTGGAGACCTTCAGCTTTTTTACACGGATGACTTTTTTATTTAGCACAATTTTAAATTTCGTTAAAAGATTCACGATTCGAGTGGAGCTCCTTTTTCAATTATGTTGGCCTGATACACCCCGCGCACGTTTTGCCTTAACCCATAAGAAACGGGGTGAAAAAACATGAAATATAAATTTAGGCATAGGGCGAACTAGAGTCATTACACACATCCGTTACTTGGTTATACTCTTAAGGGGTAATTCTTGTCTTACAATTCCTAATGTTGGATTCCTTGCTCCAAGGCGTTGGTTCTCCCTCCTCGCCCATACAGTCGCCATATTGCTTAACCTATAAGTACACTAAGTATGACTAGAGTGTGTAAGGACCTCGAGTCATCTTAGCATGGAGGGATTTAATTTAGGGAAAGAAAGTTTTGCGGTTAGTGCTAATGTCTTCTGCGGAAGTTTTGCACGCTATTTTGTCTTGGATTAAATATCACAGGCTGCTTCCTATGATTGTTAAATTGTTTAAATACGGAATGGCGATGAATTTTGATTTAAATTAAATTCCAAAAAGTAAGTAGTATCCAAAGATATACTTTCACTAATTAAGTTTTCAGACTGATCCTAATGCCTTCAAATTTGAAGATCCACATCTCATAAAGATATTTTTCAACTAACAAAAAACAAATAATAATACATCATCAAGTTTCATAGCGCAACAGAATACATTATCACGATATTAGCTCAATATTTAGAATATATTATCACGATGTCGTAATATATGTTTTAACACGTGTTCAAACATATTATCTTATAATATATATATATTCGTCATTTACTAAAAGTTTGTCAGGAAACCTGTTAATTTTTTCGTTAAAGGCCTGCAACCACGTTTTTAATCAAATTACCAATCGTTCGAGGAGATTCTTAAAAATTAGTAAAACCTACTCATTTTTCTTCGTGCACCTTAATGGTTCATTAAATTTATAAACCTTTGTTTGACTGGTTCCCCTATCTTAACAATCGGATTGCATTATTTAGGGGACAGGTTTCAGATGCTGTTTTTGCACTACCAATATTAAAATGGAAGTTGCTCTAAGGAACTAGCTTTGTTGATTCTTTCGGCACCGGTATATAGTCGAGAAATATACTAAACGCGTTTTTTTTCACATGAAAATCGGTGCTTTCTACGAGTTCAAAGCTTGGCTGTTTTCTCGCTCCTATAACATGGATCTTTTAAAACTAATGTTCACTCCTTCCCCTCCTCAAAAAGAACCACCACACAGCATTCCCAACAACATAGTCCTGTGTGGAGTTAACGTAACAAATTAAAATAACAAAATAATTGTGTCTGGATACTAAGCAAGATCTCTCATTTAAAATTAACCGAAGAATGATTATTATCTACAACACGTAAAGAATACCTGCCTAAAATTATATATCATTATTTTTTAAAGTGAGTTTTATCCTGTACGTAAATTATTTTCCTAAATTTTCTTGATTCCGTGTTGGTAAACACAATATTTATTCACAGTCTCTTTCTCAGCACCACGCAGGTATTTTGTCCATAACTTCATCGCGGCTTCATTAATGAACGTTTACGGCCAGTAAACTCTATTTCCCATTTCTCATTAAGGGGCACAATAGGGTGCCGCAGGATACGGCACGGCCAACTCGGAATAAGGCAGTCCCACCTCGGGGTAGAGTCGGTCCACCTCGCCTAGCTCCAAGGTTGGGCCGAGGGGAACCGGTTCCGGCAAGTAGATCGTCTTAATTCGTGTCCGGGCCATTAAACACCCAAAGGCGGCCCACTCCACCAGCTATACCCATTACACCCATTCCACCCATAAGGCGCAAGGGCTCCCCCATGAGCCGTTTTCATTTCAGCCAAGGTTTTTGGATTCTTTCAAAGATCCTTGAAGTATTATCTTTAGAGTGCGTACACACGATGTGGTCTCTAACAAACATTATCAACTGCCCTATAAAGGGATATTAACCTCACGCATAATGGTTCGTCTACATATTTGCACTGATTTCATGCATAAATATTAGAATTTCTTGTATTGCCGTAGCCAAAGAAGCTCGTCTCACCATATATATTTTCTTCATGCAATAATTTTATTTTATTTTTATTTTTTTTATATTAACTCCACACAGGAGGCCCTGAAGAAAATAATTTCCCTCAGGGCCTATGTCATCTTTGGGGATGCTGTGTGGAGGGTATTTTTGTGGAGAGGAAGGAGTGAACATGGGTCTTGAAGAGTTCCATGTTGTAGGAGGGAGGAAACACAGAGGCCGGCAGTTCGTTCCACAGCCGAGCTGTTGAACTTAAGAACGAATCGTAGAAGCGACCCGTTCTCATGTGACAAGTGTCAACTGTGTACAAAATTACAAACATGATTATCCCTTTATGGAAACTACTAAACTATTGATGAAATGGCGTCTTCATGAATGTCTTAAATTATGCATAAAATCTTAGTTTGATACTTAATTTTTTGATTGATTTAATATATTCTTTGAATCTGTGAAAAGGAGCCTCGGTAAGTACCGTAAATAAGAAGACTTTCTATTCAAAATGCTGATTGGGTAATTCCCTTTTTGAATTCCACAAGGCATTCCCTTTCCAAAAGCCTTAGAAATTCGCAGACGTGCAATGTTCCAAAAAGAAGAAAAAACCCCTCCCTTCTGGATCTTGAAAGAAACCAAAAGAAAACAGAAAATGAGAATTCATCGTGGGTGGAAGGGGGGGCTGGGGCAAGATGTATGAGGCAATTCCAGAACGCCATTATACCAACACCGGGGTTTCTGTCTCTCTCCACCCTCTCTCCCCCACCCCACCACCACCCGCCGCTAGGAGCCGAGCGCTTCCTCGCTTGAAATAAGGTGCTTGAAATATAAATTTGATTTATCCCTATTGCCTTTATAAATTCATTTTATGCTTCAGCCAAAATAACGGAACGAAATTTAAATTGTGTATCTTCACTTTTTTCGAAATTACCAAGAAAAGTCTTTAAGAGGTTGGAGGCGGTAGAAATATAATTAGAATTTTGGGGAAAATTTCGAGAAACGCGTCTTATATTCATAAAGATACGTTTAGTAAATTTCGTATTTAAGTCATATAGTAAATTAAGAAATATTAGAATAACTTCAAGAGCTACGTAGATCTTGATATTTTTACTAATACGGGTCAAAGTGTGTTGCACCAAATACGCTATACCAACTTCTGACGTTTCCCACACATTCTATTAACAAGCAACCTGCAACATTAGCGCCGTCCAGGGGCATGAGTTGTGCGCCTTGGTTTTCTCTCATACAATTTGAATTATATTCTGTATTTTACGTTAGTAAATTATAGAATTATTTTTTTTGTATAAATTGGATATCCCACATACGACCTAACTGCTTTTTTTGCTCAAACATCAAAAAAATAATAAAGTGGCTACTAAATCTGTCTTTGATGATTTAGAAAGGCAAAGAAATAGTTGTGAGAAAGTTTCCAAAATATATTTAAAATTAAAAGATATTTAATTATATGAATGCATAAAAAACTTGTAATTTATTAATATTATTAATAAATATATATTTGATAATTTTTTTTATTTTTTTTTTATTTCATTTTATTAACGCCTAGAAGGTTTTTACATATACATGTTATGGGTTTTGTTGTTCAGTAGCATTATAAAATATTTTAATTACATAGCATAGTAAATTGAGAATGAACTTACATAACAATGTGTAGGGTTATTGTTATGGTGTTATTATTTTATAAACATAAGCAAGCAAAGTTTATTGTACAAAGTACGTCGGTTGAATATTTTACAGAACATAGGTTAAACTAATACATAAACTTGAGAAAAATATAACAGATATAGGTAGGTAGTTAAGTAGATACAATTCAAGTATATAGTTACGGTGTTATTGGAATTTGGACAATGAGTTCGATAAGTTTATATAAATATAGTGTAGTTACAAGAGTACAATAATGTAAGTAGGTAATACACACAAGACAAGTAAGTTTGTTATTATTATTATAAAGATAAACACTACAGTTTGTTGTAAACCATCTTTGTAATCATCAATCTTTATTTTGCCCGATTGGGAATTTTACAAAACAAAGCTTAGTTAATGAAACAATAAAATATGCGTTTGAAAAAAAATTATGAATCTGTTACAAACATTCTAGTATACTGTATTTTAGTTTGTATACTGATTGGTGATGATAAACATCAATTGAGCTATACTTATTACCGAGTATGTGAAGTCTTTGAATAGGTGAGTTTTGAAAATAATTGTTAGCAGATATGGGAACATTATATAGAGCGGTCTGTCGAGTGTCGCGCGTAGGTACACGGAGCGATATAAGACTCGTCAAATCAATGGCGTCCAGTCTGCCATTCGAAATTTTGAAAAGAGATACTAAGTCGCACACTGTGCGTCTCAATGATAAATCGGTTAAATTTAGTAAGTTCATGAGGAAAGTGTAATTAAGATATTCGTTTGGAATTCCTAATTTATAATTAATAAATCGCAGAAATTTATGTTGCACTCTTTCAATTTTTAATTGGTGAATCTTATAAAATGGAGACCAGATTGTTGAGTTATACTCTAGATTACTTCTAACTAAACCAGTGAATAGCAGTTTGAAGGAATTTATTAATTTAAAATCTTTCGCTGTCCTTAATATAAAACCCAAACATTTCATGGCCTTGTTGGTTATTTCGTTTATATGAGGAACAAATGTTAGTTGCCTGTCAAAAATAATACCAAGATCCTTAATATTCTCAACTCTTTTTAGGAAAATGTTGTTGATGCTATATTGATGCGTAATGGGATTTTTGATTCGGGCAAAAGTTATCGTTTGACATTTATCAATATTGAGAAATAGTTCATTGTGGGTGCACCACTCTTGTAGCCTCACAAGATTTAATTGTAGTACGTAACAGTCATGAATATTTGTAATGGTTTTATAAATTTTGAGATCATCTGCAAATAAGAGAATCATGACTCCATCAAAAACCGTATTTATATCATTGATAAACAATAAAAATAGTACTGGTCCTAAATGAGACCCCTGTGGGACGCCGGTAAAGACTTCGAACTGGTGTGAATAGTGTGAGTTGAGTTTAACACATATTTTTCTTTTATGCAGATAACTCTCAAACCATCTCAAAATATTCCCTGTTATTCCAAGGGCACTAAGTTTATGTATGAGAATTTTATGTGAGACTTTGTCGAATGCCTTACTAAAGTCAGTATATACTACGTCTGTTTGAAGACGCTTTTGCATTGTATTAAATAGGTATTCCTGATAGATCATCAAGTTTGTAAAAGTAGATCTTTTTGCCATGAAACCATGTTGACGATGTGAAATAACTTTGTTAATCTCAGGCGAGAGTTTAGAAAGCAGAGCAGATTCAAATAGTTTAGGGATTGACGATTGGATACATATAGGTCTATAGTTAGAGATATCTGATCTATTTCCTTTCTTAAAGATTGGAAATAGAAAACTGGTTTTCCATTTTTGTGGAAAGGTACCAATTTTTAGAGACAAGTTAAAAAGTTTAGTTAGAGGTAATGTTAAAACTGATAAGCATTTTGATAAGAAAATTGGAGGAATGTTATCGGGACCAGCCGATTTATTAATATCAAGGGATTTTAATTTAGTTCTAATATCGCTTTCTTTGAATATACATTGGCTAAAATCGATCTTGTTGTCATTGTTAGCTGTAGTTGTATCGAATAATGGAGAGTTGTTTGCAGTATCATAGACTTTGCTGAAAAATTCAGCAAACAGATTGACGACTTCTTGGGGGGTATCGGCCATTTTATTATCTAAATACATGTTTGACGGAATACTAGAGTCATTATTATTGAGCATGTTTGCAAATTTATAAATGTTCTGAGGATTAGCTGCTGCCAATTCTTCGCAGTTTTCGATACACCTTTTGTAACATAACTTGGACATATTTTTAGTTGTCTTTCTTAGTTCACAAAATTTTACATAATCTTTAGGATCACGTGACGATTTATAAACTTTATGAGCAATTTTTTTGTCTCTAATTATTTTAATAAGGTCGTTGCTAAACCATTTTGGGTAGTTGTGCACAGTGATTTTAGTGACGGGTACAAACAATTCAATTGCATTATTTAAAATTAAGTAAAATTTGTCTACCATTACATTTAGGTTTTCTTCAAAGTCAAGAAAGTTCCAGTCAGTAGACAATAGAAGATTTGTGATTTGCTTAAAATCAGCTTTGAAAAAGTTTAATTTTGTTGATGGAGATGGATTTTTTTCTATTTTTGAACTGTAGCATTCGATCGTTAAAGGAGGGTGATACTTGTCGATTGGGAGAATATCTTCAGCAGATGCGGATACTTTTACAGAAGAAGAATTGGAAAACACTAGATCGAGAAGACGAGCGTTAACATTGTAGACATAGTTTAACTGCCGGAGACTTAAAAAATTTGACATCTCGATTATATCATGGGAACCATGACTGATGTTGTCCGTGCATGAAGTTTTATTGTTTTCTGTGTCCCACGTTACATTAGGTAGATTGTAGTCTCCTGTTAATATCAAAGTGGCATCTGGAAATTTTCTTCGTATTGTTTCAGCTTCGAGGTAGTGGTCTTTGTATAATTGAGCATCAGAAGAAGGGGGTATATATAAGCAGCCAACAATAATTTTTTCCTTATTGGTAGACACCATGATGAATAGTTGTTCCAGATGAGTGTAGATGCATTTGAGTTTTCTTGAGTTGAATTTCTTATTTACGGATATTAACACACCACCTCCTCTAGTTTTATTGCTATTGCTTCTATCTTGTCTGTACACTGTGTGTTCAAAGAAACCCAATTCCGTAGTATCAATGTTTTTGTTCAGCCATGTCTCAGTGAAAGCGTAAGAATCATAATCCAGAGTAGGTAAGGTTGATTTCAGGTCCTGTAATTTTGTTCTTAGTCCACGTACGTTTTGATAAAATATTTTTATTTTAGAATTTAGTTTTTTGGGTTCGATTTGACTATCGACGGATTATTATTTATGTATTTTATCGTGATATCCGTTTCACCAGAAGATTTTCTATTTTCCAATTCTTTTCTTAGGTCACTCAATTGTTTCCGCTGCATAAATGACTGATCTTGGTAAATACGTATATTGTTTTTTAATGCGTGTTTCTTGCTTAATAGTATTTTCGGCCATTTAGCTTCCGGAAACTCGATTTTAATTCCTCTTGGTTTATCGGCACGCCTTTGACCCAATCTGTAGATTTTCAAGTCAAGATTTAATGTTGACATATCTAAATCTGAAATTATTTTTTTCACTGACACTATGTCGCTATTTATTGATTCAGTCTGAGATAACGATGTATTCTCCGGAATATTATGAATAATCAAATTTTTATCTCTGTAACTTTGTTCTTTGATTTCGGCGAGGATATCACAGACACTCTGAGTTTGTGAAACTGAGGGGGTGCACACATTAGGGGTTGCAGTTTTAAGAGCTGTTAATTTACCCTCAAGATTCGCCATTTTAACAGCCATTTGGCCAATTGTTCCTAATATGTCATTGGTTCTAGGAATAATTTTAGCGATATGTTCTTTCGTAAATTTATTATTGGGATCCATAATCATGTTGGTCAGTAAGTTCACTGCGTCCTTTGCGAGACAAATATATGCCTGAGCATCCATATTAAGAATGGTTTTTGGAAAGAAAAAGTTGTAATTATTTACTTGCAGATGTGGCTAATGGGACAGCCTAGATATCTCAGCGCACTCGGAACCAATATGTTAGTAGGTACTATACTGGCCAATACACTACTCACTGCGGCTTCGGTATAGGTAGATACCCACAAAGTTAACAATAAAAATACTAAATTGTTTGACACTTGGCGTATTCAAATATTAGTTTTGGATTATTATGAGTTGGTTAAGTGTGAATTAAATAATGCACAATGCAAGCTCTTACACTTCACCACTTCGAGGTACCAAAATTTTACAGTGAATTTCGGTAAAACTCTTTAAATTTAAATATCTTTGTAATGACAATTTTTTGCGTCTGAACAGCAATAATAAAACTGTGAATTATCAAAACACATTTGAAACAACAATATAATTGAACAGCAATAATAAAACTGTGAATTATCAAAACACATAATTCAAAACACATTTGAAATTTTGTTGATCCGTACCACTTCAAGACCCACATTAATAAAATCCTTTTCTACAGCCCATACATTAATCCGCCTCACAAGGCTGCCCAACCGGTTGGCGACATAATCAAGATCATTTTATTTGGGAGGATTTAACAAAATCACTTCACCAACTATGACCTATTAAGTTTTTTGGCATCTTGAAAAATGAGTTATGTTTTTAAACATAAAATTTGTTTATCAAAATAAAAATTAGAAAGCGCAAAACACCGCTACCAAAATTAAATTTCATTTGCCGCCATTTGAATGTCAAAATAAAATTTAAAGTCAAAATGCTACACCAGTTCCCTCTAGCGGCTAGAGTTGTTGATATTGCCACTATTTCACTAGAGTTTGGTTGTACCTACTTGTTTTCTTTAAACCCGGTATTTATAAAACTTAGTTCAATTTTTTACAAAACGCTTATATTATTATAAATCGCAATGTATTATTTTAAGTACTTTTTATAAATATGATGAAATGTAACTACTGCTACATAAACTTAACTAAATCTTTTAATTTTATCCATATAAAAACTAAAACGTACCCTCGAAATTACCTCAAAGCGGATGAAAATCAAATTTAACCTTTCAGATCAAAAGATAACATAAATTTCTTTCCCTCCCGTTTCAATTTGATTTCAATTTCGCACTGAAAAAAATGTTAAGCAAAAATAAAACTAATTCCTACCTTCGAGCACGTGAGTAGCCTTGCCAACATTAAACTAAGCCACGACCGATCGGGTCCTTAAATAAATCTCTAGAATTTACAATTTACAATGCAAAACCCCATTTCCTAATTAAAAATGCCCAGAGCACAGAGGAACCAGGCGGTGAAAAAAAATTAAATTAGAAACAAAAATTATGGCACTAAAAGCGATTTAAATACACATTATAGCCCTCTTAATGCACCTTCTTTATTCAAGAATCGTAGTACAGTAGAAGGTACTTAGTTATGTACTGATACCGAAAAGAAAGGAATAATTTCAGTAGTTTGTCTCTCTCTTATCTGAGTATTCCGTCGTAGGCGAAGTGGGATGGAAACGGTTCCATTGCTGCGACTTATCTAACGACATAAAGAACGCTTATCCGTAGACCCTAAGGAAGTTTGAAATTGCCATTCTAGCGAAAAGGATTATACCTACTGCCGCTGCCTCTGCGTTGTAAGGGAGGGATATTTAACACGGGAATCGAGATCCATTTCGCAAGTCTAGCCATGCCGTGTTTGCCTGGAAACAAACTTCTATTGGGCAATACTAGATAACTTTGCAGTTCTACAGATACCCTCTTATATTAGGTACTAATGAATAAAACAAAAACAATTTATATTGTCGCGTCCAAAAAGTATATCTCTTATTTAATTAATCAAAATCAAAATTTCCTCTGAAAACATGTATAATAATGTAAGTAGATATAAGTAATTATTATCTTCAAAATATTTTTTTTACAAACAAGGATTTATAAAATTTTGTCTAAAGAAACGACAATTATCTCAATGACAATTCTTTTTTCGAACTTTACGTGATGTTGAAAAAATTCGAATAAGAACTACGATTTTGCATTTGAAACTTAATCCGAATACTGTTAATATTAAAATGGCCACCATTTGAAACGGAAACGGAAAGTACATACTAATTCACGGGGTACTAACTTAATCAACTTTAAATCTTTCTTCTTAATAAAATCACAAAAAATTATTTAAATCAATGTTCAATAATATTTGGCTAATTTATAATTTTTTTTTAATTTGACCGGCTGATTAAACTATTTTTCTTTTCCTTAACAATTGCTGAAGAGATTCAATGTTCTTTGGACAGCTGACATATGCAAGATACTAAATTATAATCTAATAATAATAATAATAATAATAATTGGATAATTTGTAGAGCGCCGTTTTTGTGAAAAATCACCTCAAGGGCGCTGTACAATTTATTTCCTAGGATCTACATTTGTTATTTAGACCAACTGTGCCAGCACGAGGTTCGTCATCCGTTCAGGCATGTGTCTGCCGCCAATATAGCGCTGACATGTGTCTGCTGCCAATAAAGATCGCCGACACAACATCCTAACATAGACAACAAATCTTGGCAGCACCGCTGTGACCCTCGACGAAGACAGAAAATGGAGACTCTGCTGCAAGAGTCCTAGGTAACGAAGGAACTGTACCAGCTGCTGCAGCGAGAGAGACTACCCCGTCCACCAACTGTGCCAGCACGAGGCTCGTCATCCGTTCAGGCATGTGTCCACCGCTAATATAGCGCTGACATGTGTCTGCTGCCAATAAAGAGCGCCGACACAACATCCTCACATAGATAACAGACCTTGGCAGCACCGCTGTGCAAAATCACCTCATCTTAGTCTACCTTAGTCTCTCCAGTCACCTCCCAGCCTTTCATGCTACCTAGTGCATCCTCTCGACCCTTTCAGACTCCTTCCTGGCTCCAAAACCTAAAATCCAGCAAAAAAAAAAAAAAAAATCTTTCTATTGTCGTGATCCGACGATTTCACACCTTTGTCTCAGACCCTTAGGGCTCGCTTATCGCAGGCTATCATAAGCAAAATCTTGAACCAAAGTCAAAGTGAAGTTTAAGTATCCAAGGAAATCAGTTAATAAATACTTTTGGAAGGATTTCATACCCAAGTCATGATCATGAACCATTGGTACCAAGCTATATTCAATGTACTTTAACTTAAGCAGAGGTACCTCTACGCAAGTATTTGGAACAATAACGAACGATTTGAAGAACCCTGTCGTAGAGGGTCGTAGACGTTGCTTGTGTGGATATTAAAACGTAGCAAAAGATGTAGAGTGGGAACGACGCCGGAATGTGAGATAGTACACGCTGAAAGATTCAGTGTAACTGCGGAACGTGTCTGATGGAGAACCCGGCACGTGATCCCCTGAAAACGGCCATTTTAAGCGACTTTCAGTGCCTAATGGCAATTCGGAGCGGAACGCTTTGATATTCGGATATATTATTTATCCGGCACGTAGGCTTTTTAAATCTTTTCCATTATGCGTGTGACGTAAATCTTCAGATACCTGTTTTAATCGAAACCTTCGGTGGATAGCAACCAGATAGAGGATGTAAAATACTGTAGGTAAATCTACCATGCCTTGAATGAGGAACTCCAGTGAAAAATATGAATGCTAAAAATATATGTATTTATATAAATAAAGAAGAGATGCTTCTGAATCAATCATGTTCTATTATTTATCATTATTATACGTAAATTTATAAATCGTCATTTAAAAAATCAGAAAACACAATCTCATTAAAACACACCTTTTGTTTGGTATGACCAAATGTGCTGGTTCTGACATCACAACTTGAGTTCACATTGACATCACAGTTTCCGTGAGTAATATATCTATAATCTACAAGGTCCATAGTCACACTATTTCTTTCGTAGTAATGCAGGTTTTTAAACACAGGTAAATTGATTATCATGTGTGGTTGTGGTTGTGTTTTTGCACCTTGGTTTAATATAGTACCATCATGAGATGAGATGAGATTGTATACCATTGATGAGATGCTAACCTTTCTAATTTTTTTTAATGTCTCTATTGAAACTTTCAGAAAGAAGAATAAGCACAGATTATACTGTTACAAAGAATACTACATTTTAAAATTGACTGTCCCGAATTACTTCAATGTATCAATATCCATGTTCCCAAAAAATCATGCCGACATTTCTTACCTTTTTACTACAATAACACCAGGACACTAGCTTACCAAAATTCTCCGATTCCGAGACTTCACAATCTCGGAAACAAATATTCTGATCTGGGTGATATATTTCATTTGAAAACTAATCAGTATAAATGTTGTATATTCTATCACTTTTATTCTTCTAGACAAAAATAGACCTATGTACCCATATAACTTCTCCGCTTCTACTATTTTGTTTTGTTGAATCTTTTAAACTCAATTATATGCGTGAGGATTCCTTTTTGCCATTATGTTTACATTCTTCTTTATTGTATTAATTTTTAAGTGTTTACTCTAATACAAAATGCTTGTATTTTTTTTTTAAAGAAAAGCCTAATAGAGCGTGTAATAAATAAATAAATAATGTTCTTTAACGTTAAAGGCGGGTAATTCTAAGAATAAAAAACACAGGCTTTTTGAGACTGGTGACGTCACATGTCACGTTCATAGATTTCGTATGATTTCGGGAGACCCAAAAACTTATTTCAAATCATATTATCTATTAAAACTACATTACAAATAAAAAAACATACCTACTGTTATTTAAGTTAGAAATTATTTGATTTCAAATTGAAAAATGACTGGAATTCCTAAAAAAAACCTATTTTAAAGAAATAAAATGATGCAAGAAAGCAATTAAAAATCTTTGCCATTAATCTTTAAAAATGCATAATTTTTTTTTGGAAATAGATTGAAGATAGAAGTAGGTACCTATGGCCAGCCTCAAGGTGTATCACGAACAAGTTTTGAGTTCTACACGTTTCATGTAATCGATTTTCTTAAAAAACTGTTGAGAATTGACACTATCTGATCCTTTTTGCTCGAGTTTCGTCAGTCGAAGGCATTAAAAAACTAACCTATTCGAATTACCTATATCACGTCCTTCAACATTTTGCACCATTATCAGCAAACCTACACAACTAAAAACGAAAACAAAATAACCTTTCTTATTATTTTCACTAACGTAAGAAATGAGATTATAACGCAAATTTTATCTGAAATCTTCTGTTACTACGATTTTTTATTAATTTATCAGCTTTTAAGCCCATTACCGAAACTAATTTCAGCACTCCATGCCATCGCCGTAATCATGAATATGAATGGTAGCCGGAGTACTTCAACTAAATCCTGGTTTAATTTTAACCAAGGCTTGATACTTTCTCTTTGACGGGAGCTTAAAACACGGGGTGTTAATCTAGGTTTTAGTTCCCGTACAAACACTGACTCGATACCCCAGATTTATGTATACACAGTAAAACCACAAACCCAGTGAACTTCATATAAAGGAATTTTTCTATTTTCACCATTTAAATGTGTACGTACCTACATCATGGAACTAAGAAGCCCTGGACTGAGAATTAGTGCGATTTTGTATGAATCGCAATGCAGCCAAATCTAAGATAAGGGGAATATGACTGGCAGCCATCTTGTACCTACGACTAAATTCTTAACTAATTTGTATGCAAAGTGGTGCATAATAAACCATTATTTTTTTTTTGCTGTTAATACAGTTATAACGGCTTATGATTTTTGGGGTATTTGAAAAGACCTGGCATGGGATACGTTATTAAAAAAAAATAATTTGGTTTTGGCATTTTTCGAAGATCTTTCCCCTCACCCACGGCTTAAAATTGTTCATGAATTGCTCCGTCCAGGGCTTTGTAGGTCTATGACATACACAGACAGTTACTCAAATGGCGGAAAAGGGGAAGAAAAAAAAGATGCGAGCACGGATAAAAATTGTCGAATTGATAGATATGAAACTAAGACTGGAAATAGTGCAACGCATACGACGATGTAGTGCTGACGAGCTAGACCGAAGGTTCTTGCATGCATCTTCATTAAAAAAATTGAAATAAATAATTAGAAAAAAAACGTCAATAAGAACATCATTAATGACGTATTTTTCAATCTTACCACTCTAGCTCAATAAAAGAACATGGGTCGTCACTGCTAGGCACATGTCCATGTTGTCATGTTCGATTATATCACTAGATCCTTTTTTTCAGGTTTCTCAAATAACATTAGCACGATGTCCACTATTATTAGATAGATGTCTTTACTTTACATACGCACGCACATCCGTATGTATGAGCGGGAGTATCTGCCGCTGTTCCGGGATTTCCCCGCCGATAAATAAGGCTCTGGCGCAAATCTCCCGGTAAAGAGGCTAAGCCGCGGCGGCACATCTCTGCCGGATGCTGCGCTCCGCCGATATCGCCCTAATCCCCCTTGGAACTTCCTCAGTGTATCTAACGCCTAATGGACAGAGATTAAACCAAAACTATCGAACGTTTTAGTGATGTTTTAATGACGATTTTCGGGTTTACACCCATTTTTATGTAAACCAAACGGTAACTAGGACATAAAAAATTTATTTATTTACATTATATCTGAATTTCAAAAAATACTATATAAAACTGTTTTCCTTCAATGGCATACGTACCTTAAATTGAATAATTAAATGCGATATTAAAAAAATACAATGAAATCAAATTGTGGTTGCAATTAAAAATATTATTTTCGGTGGTGTGTCGGTTCAATGACCACTAGAAATGGGATTTGCTGTGATTTTCAAAATTGGAAGTGATTGTTGGAATGATTCAGACAAAGGATAAAGTAGCTGCCAAAATTAAAAGATTCGATTTTCAATTTTTTAAATATATTATTTTTATATGCTTTACGCTTCACAAATCCCGTGATTTTCTACAGATCTGCGCGGGTCATAAATAATTCACTGTGTTATCAATCACAGGATTTATTTGAACTCAATCGAAGAAAAAATAAAATTTCATGACAACCCTTTGTTCTTGTGAAATTTATCAGTTTTGTTTTTTAAAATGCAGTTTGTTGTGTGATGCTATGGAAATTGGATATTTGAGCGTGGAGTTGGTTTGGGAACAGCTTGTATTTGGTTGCAGTTGAAATAGAACCAGCAGTCAAAGTGCAATGAGGCCGGAAATGCTTTAATTCTATCTGGGTGAAGGCTTATGTGTTTTGGACCGCAGAGTTGTGCAACGATATGCAATCTTTTAAAATTAATTGCTAGGTAAAATGCTAATTCTTGTCATAATATTTACATTTAAACTTTTTCTTTCATTTCACTTATGATTTAACTGATTTTTTTTTTTTTTTTCCATTTGTATAACATTTTCATGTTTGATATTAGAACTTTTATTATTTAGAATTAAGTGGTAAACTTGCAAAACTAGCTCTGTAGATTCTAAAAAGTAGATTGAAAATTAATAAATAATTAATATTTTTCGCTAAATATCAAAAGAATAATGTTTATATTTGGAAAAAAAGATAAACCTATTATTTTTATATTCAAAATTTCGACAACAACATGAAATGGTTTTTCATGACATCTACAGATTTCCGAAAAAATCCAGAGCGGGTTTTGCAAACCGACGACTCAAATATCAATGTGTATTTCAAACACAAACAACTAAAAGTTAATTTTATGTACTTTCTAATACGATTTTGTTTTTACGATAACTTCAAAAATAAGAAAAATACATCAAATTCAAAATAACTCAAAGCATTACACAGTAAGCATTCGGAAATTCATATCACTGTAGTTGGGACTAAATAGGTAAAAATATTAATACGCTTGAAGGGTTAAATATAACTCAAATTTTGAATGGTAATTAACTAATAAATCAATAAGTTTTTCTTGTCGAATTTAAGAAATTTTGACAAAATACGCTTTAATTCTTTGTTTTAGTCGAAATTTCGCTACTGGTACGACTACCAGTAAATAATAATGTCACACTAGGTACTAAGAGTTTTTATTTATTTAACTATTTGCTTACATGTAATTTGAGTTCTCTCAATCACCATTCTAGGCTCATGCCTTTATCACTGTAGTCTTAAGATTATTTTCTAAGAAACGATATTACTTGTAATAATATTTGTATTTTTAAATGCATCGGCGCAGAATCTGCGATTCTCATTGTAATGATAACACATATATTTACCTACGTAGAGAAGCCGGTTCCACAGTAAGTAGGTACACAGTCCGCAGTCCGCAGTCCGCAGTTCGCATTCCGCATGCATTGCATATTGCCCGCGGCCATTATTGTAAAATGTGGATCTGTTTTCATTGAATTCGCCTTGTTTGGGAATTGAACGGGAACCTCGACGCTGAAAATAACCGTACGTCAACCGTAGCTACAACGACCAACGACCAATAGTCCTAGCATGGCCGGGAAGGGTTAAGCAGCGCATTTGGGGTAGCAACGGGCCGGATTAGACATTATATTTTAGACCTAAATTATTAGTAAGCAATCTTATTCAAAAACAAAATAGTAATGCTTATGAAGTCAACATCAACTATTGTGATTGGGTATTCCGCTCGTGTCCACCGAGTTTCCTGCACCGGAGCACCAGGATTAATGCTGCTATGCTGTTAACAACGGATTGGCGATCAGACGAACCGCCCTCGTTTGCACAAAATCAAGTAGGTAAGTTTATCAAGTATTGTAAGACATGAGCCCTAAGGTGGCTACCAAATTCAATCGTTGGGCGTGGGTACTTGAGATTTGTACAGAGTTAGCAGCAGACCGGTCGGTTTCTGAGTTGACATCGCGTTTGGGTCCCACCCAAGTGTAGTGTGTTCAATTCCTCAGTATAAATTTAACTTTTTTCTAAACTTTCATGATCATTTTGATCCTTTTATACACATTTATAAGTGGTTTAGCTACAAATTTTCAAATAATTCATTTTATTATGGGTGGCAAAATGCTCCTCCCGACTACTCACGTTTGACGGAAAGGCGCGACTACTCTAGGGTAAATAAGACCTTACACACGGCATCTCCAAAGATGAAAATGTTCATCAGAGCCTACTGATGAAAATAATAATAATAATAATAATACTTGGATGACTTGTATAGCGCCGTTTTTGTGCAAAAACACCTCAAGGGCGCTGTACAAACTTATAATACATTTGTACAGTGGTCTATGTTATTACTTAACTATTTATGGAGAAAATATACAGTTCAATACTTACCTGATAGGTCACTTGAGATTAACACTTAATTAACATTATCTAATTGTTTATTGGCGAAATTTAGATACAGGATTTAGGACTTAATTGAATAGTTTTTATTTGAATAGTTACGCCTTAGTTCCCAATCCCCCTCTGTCAGAGAATGTTGATTGCACTCAGAGCGGGATGAAGGCCGGGCAAAATTTAGTGCGACCTGATTTACCTACGGTCGGATATTGCGATTCGGTAGATATACGTTTGTTGCTCCGTTACGGGGAATTGGAAACGGCCTGAAATATTGCGCTGCGAATGTCGTCGATTTATTCCAAATGAAAATTACTGCTGCTGCTAGGAGCGCAAACTTTTATTTGCATAGACATCAATCTGTCCGTTATTTGGATATTTAAAGTTTTTGTACGTTGAGAGTGGAATTTATTTGATCTAATTTAGGGGTACAATAAGTAGGAACGATAGGCATTGCTTGACTTTAAAAATCCTAATATTAAATTAATTAAACGCATACGGAAAAACTGACTGATAAAAACTGTTGCTAGTTTCTTAAGAATCTCTTAAAATTATTCGTAATCCGGTTAAAAACGGAATCGGAGGACCTTAACGAATAAATGAACAGGTTTAAATTTTTTTTTTTTGGAACTACGAATATATTATCTCGGTGTCGGAACACGTGTTCATAAAAATCCTAATTTATTTGAATTTCGTCATTATATATAATAAAGGCAAATGCAGATGCATGAAAACGTGTTCCGATATATTAGGAATTTAGGTACTCAAAGTTTATCAGAAAGCGGCCTGCAGTCCTGTTTTTAACCGGATTACCAATAATTTGAAATTATTATTAATAAAGCAGCAATACTCCTTTTTCTCTATTCAATATTATGATGATTTGGATGCAAGAATATTAAAATATCAATTATTAATAAAGAGTTAAAAAAAACCTTCTATGTATCGTGTTTTGTATAATTTAAAACATAAATCAATTTTCAAATTCAAATTAATATATGGTCTTAGTCGTTTTTTAGCATAAAGAAAATTTATGCTAAAAAAATAAATTTTTAATTTGTTTTTAAAATTTGTTAAAGAATTTACCAAAGTTAAATTACGCTCTTTTTAGAAGATTTCGCATTGCGTGAAACCATGAAATTCATGACAAAGTAAAAAACCGAATCATGAAAACCAATGCCGAAGGTAGCTGAAAGTTTAAATTTAGCTTTGTGTGCTATAAGCACCACCGTACATTGATAGCTCTGTTCCCGTATCCCCAAAGCTTGCGAAAATCCCCAAAAGAATCACCCTGAATGGCCCATAAAAGCGCGAATGTAGCTTTAAGCATAATTTTAAAATGCTTTTAAGGTTCCTGTGTAAATAAAGCCCTCTCCTTTCTTCCCTGTCCTTCCCGTTCTCGCCCACCCTTTCAGATCTCGGGGTGATAAGTCCTTTTGGGAAAAATAAGGTCATACTGCCTCTCCTTCATTTAGGGCCATTCTGCCCTGTTCATGGCCGCTTGAGCTGATAGGTTATGGTAGTTCAACGCGCAATCGAGATAATATTGTATGGCCGCGGGCTTCGAGGATTACCCAGAATACGAGTAGGTACCTACCTAGGGCTACAGGGCTTATGAGGCAACAAAACTCATTGGAGATGTTTACTTTGGGCGTACACACGCGGAGAATTGCAATGTTTGGGATATCAGCGTTATTTTTATTAATTCATGTTGACTTCTAATTTGCATAAATATTTAAGTGAATTTCTTCTTCTAGAAAATAAAAATGAGATACAAAAAAATATTTCAATATTTATACCCGTATCGATGGGTAAGGCTCTCCACTAGCAATCCGGAGATCGCGGGTACAGATCCCGGCGTGGGCAAGCATTTTTTTTAAAATTCATTTAAAGTAAGATTTACTTTATTTGCGGAAAAATTTCTGAGTGAAAGATATTCTCAGTATCGCCCTGGTCCCAATTAATCGCCCACCAATCAGAATTGAAATGTTGCATAAAATGGCTATAGTCGTGTTTGGTGACCCGATCTAAACAGCCAGGTACTTGCTCATCTTCCTCTCTCCCACCTCCGTCCACTCCTTACTACCTTTTGCCTCACTACATACCACAATTGAAGATATCATTTTCTCACTAGCTCCAGATGGTTGGGAGAAGTTATAACAGTTCTGTATGATAGGACCTTTTCTTTGTTTGTAGTTTGTTCGCTTAATTTGTTTATAACTCTGAAACAAAATTTTTATCAACGTTTAATTTTTTTTAAATTATGATTTAAATTAAATTCTGCACAACATAAGCCTTTTTGTTTTTGTTTTGCACGACTTTTAAAAAAAAACTTTAAGATGAATATTTAATATAGGTGAGTAGGTACCTATCTTACAATTAGAGATATTTTTCATGTAGCTCATAGAGCTAAGTACAATCAACGTAGCAGATTTCTTATAAATTTTAAAGTTATTTTATATTTTATTTACACAAAAATAGCGGGATGATAATAATGAAGCTCTCCCAATTTTCTATGAAAGAATGGTCTCCAGAACCATTTTATACAAATACTTAGTATCCTCCTCTCACCACCTCCCCGCCCAGTAGAGGGTGTGAAGAAGGTAGGTCCTTCCAATAAAGGGTTGCAGTAGCATAGATAATATAATGATATCAAATAAAAAATAAAATATTATTCAACACCCTTATAAACGTCGCATAAAATGGCCACTCGGTATAATTTTCAGTCAATATATTCAGTTTATGGAGTGAATTTACATATGTAGTTTTCCATGTATGATAGGATATATTATATCTACTGCCGCGTCCGGCGTCCGGACATTATCCGATCTCGGACACATAATATGGAGCACCCTAAATGAGATCCGAAAAGCAAATGTCCGCATAATGCCGGAAGGAAATGTCTCCATCCGGTATCTCCATGGATTGGGAAAATGTGTTTTGTTGGATTATGGTGTTTGATGGATTTCAATATCCAGACATTCCACATCTCTAAACAGGGATATATTCCATTGGTACCGTATACTGAATGGAGAGAACCATTTTTATGTGTTTTTTTATCTTTGAGTAGGTGCCTACCACATTCGTACGATTTATTTTTACGAAACAGTTTTATGTAATATAGGTAGGTACTTACCAAGAGTTATAGTGTGAATTAAAATTTTGACTTTCACCTTGAATTTAAAATAGGCAGTTTACAAAATGAAGTAAGAACATTTAAAAAATAAAAATAAAATAGTTTTCAGCAATGTTTGGTCAACGAAACAAATGGTACTTACCTACTTTATAAAAATTATAAATTGATGAAAGAAATGGTACCATTAACTGAATTAAATACTTGAATTGGGTCGTGTCATGAGTCAGAATAACAAAAGAGTATGTACCTAAGTATTAGACGATATATGAATGTGAATAATCTTAATAAAAGATTCATTTTTGTGGTGGTCATAATAATAACTCAGCACATAAAATGTCTTGCACACACTCCTTGCCTCATTCACATTCACACATCGTCCCACACATATTCATACTTCTGACCAGGCCTGACTCAAGTATCTGATTCACTTGATCGTGTCATGTCTTCCTCGGGCGTCCCCGACTTATTTTACTATAGTTCGTTAGTTTTATTGAATAATGATTAATTCGAAATATTTACTAAATATAATTAATTCACTTATATATCAGTGAATAAATAACAAGTGTGTTGTTACAAAGTGAAAATTTAATAATATTGAATATTGAAAATATATTGAAAAAATTCTTTTGAAAAAATTTTATCATTATATATTATCAAGGCAAATGCAGATGTATGAACACGTATTCCGATATATTATGAATAACTATTTGGCAGACTTGAAAACAGCATGGGTACTGGAATGATTGAAAATCGTATCCAGTATTTTTGACCGACCCAAAATAAGCTTGAAATACGGACATTGTTTCCCTTCACTGAACCGTACAGTTTAACGATACTGCACAAGCGATAGATTCCAACTCAAATGATCCATTTATTTTTACAACTGCAATTTAAAACGAGTCATCTATATTAGTTTGGTACCTACCATTTTGGTACGTAACGTAAACACTCGATGTATTGTATTAAGTCCAATTTACTGTTATGTAGCGAACTAAAAAACTTCACGTTAACTTAATAGGTAAGCAATGCACGATAATAACATTTCGCAATTTACATATTTAAAATATTTATTTTATTATCTTTACGAAATAATGTTTTGTACAAAAACTAAAAACCATTTCAATAAGTCATTGAGTTGCTACCACTTTTCTATATCTATAATAAATAAATAATGGTAAGTAATATCCACTTAACCATATTACGTAAATGTCAGGTAACTGAAAGAAAAATAAAATCAATTAGTCATCACACATACATAATATAAGTAATGTTCGTCATATAGATAGGTAGTAATGACGAACATATACCTACATGTTTTGTTTACGACTGTTTTAAGTTTTTTTATGTGAATTCCGCGCAAGAGTCTCATCTGCTACCAACCGTCTTGAGCCAGTGGGACTATGATATCCCTAATTGGGGTATGTTATGAGTCTCAAAGCAGTGGGAAGGGGATGGAGATGAGAAGACAAAGGTGGGGTAGTACCTGGCGATTCAGATCTGGTCAACAAACACGGCTAAAGTTATTTCAAGCAACGTTTCAATTCTGAATGGTGGTTTTACACCATGGTGACACTGAGAGTATCTTGCACTCTGGAACGTGCCGCAGTCTACTACATAGTTGTGAAATTCCCGCTTTTAGTTTGGGTTTTATTCTTATTTCAAAGAAATGTTTGGATTTTAGACAAAATCAAGAGCGCCCTTGGGGTAACTACCTACTGCTTTATATATTTAACTCAGTTTAGTAACTTTTGGAATTCTTTATGGGTAAGTAGAAAATTAATATAATACTCACGAATCAATCAGTGCGGGAAATTTACAAGCGTTATTTATTTGAACAAAGGAGGTGGGTGTACCTAGAATCCTATTTTTATGTTCTGAAGATGAATCCTTGAACCTCGTTTGTACAATTTTAAAAAGCATTCCTCTTTACTTTTTCAGCCCATAAAAACACGCGCTAATACTCATATATTTTTCCGTAATGAAAATCGCGAAAACGAGCCGAGCAATCCAGTTTATTACTTGATTTTCACGCCTTCACAAAGGCATATCGCACTAAGTTATAATATAATCTAACAAGAAAAACCCTTTATATCACGATGAATGCTTTTCTCATTTACTCGGCTCGTGTTGGTGGGTGGAAGAGAGGGTGGGGGGTGATATACGCAGCAATATAATGGTCCATAGCCGGGGAAAATAAACCAAACTTATGATATAACAGTATAGACTTCCAGCGAGCCTTAAAGAGGAGAATGATCTCTGAATAACACTCCACCACGCAAAATGAAGTCGGAAATACAATTTTTTCCACGAATATTGTTCACCTTTTGCTGCCTCCGGTGGTAAAAAGGTGAACAATATGAATTAGAGAATAAAACCAAAGTCTTACAAAAACACCTATTTTACAGAAACCAAAAAACGAGAAAATATACTTGTAAGAAGCAGCGAAAAAAGTTTCTCGTAAAAGGTTTATAAGAAACAATTTAATTTCTTTAAAGAGTTTCTTATTATGTCTGGATTTTCTAGGTCAATGCAACAATTTTGCAAAAAACCTAAAAGTTTCGGAAAAACTATAAATAAATTTTTGAACAAATGAAATGAATCTAATTATCAATCCCATCTTTCTTTAAGGAATATGATGTACATACGAATTTCAATAGATTTTTGTGCGTGTAAATTTACTTAGGTACCTAAGTATTCATATCATTTATTTGAATATAGGTACATAGGCACATATTTAAATTAGCTATTTCAAGCCGATTGTTTTAAAAAATATATTTATGTAAATATGTGAAGCACCTTTCAGGACAGCATTTGACTGCAGCTCAGAAAACGAGGTGGAGGGAATTTTCTAGAAAATGGGAGTTTCTTTTTACGCTAAATTGAGTTCTGTTTGAGTTATTCCTTGTCAGTTTTAACGACGAGACTGGATATTATCCCAGCTTTAAATAACGCTTACGGCGCATAAAATAATTTAGAAACCATTTTAGTTCATATAAAAGTATTTTGTCACAATCAAACCCTTATAGGTACCTGTATACATTCGTTCGTATACACATATTAAAATTATTTGTTTTATAACAAACTCGCTTTTGTAAATTACGTAATGTTTATTTTATACATTAATTTTATTATATTTATTAGAATATGTAGATAGGTAGGTATATCATTTTTGTTCAAAATTAAAAAATATTTTTTTCTTGGTGTATATTTATGTTATTATATCAAATGATATAATAACAACTTAAATAGAACCATCACAGAACTTGAAAATTAATTTTGAAATTTGATGAATTGTTCAAATTCTGTGAAAAACCCGTCCTTAGAATTTCGAAAGTAGTTGATGTTTAAAATACATTACTTTTAAGCATCTTCCATTTCTAATTTTTAATTTTATAAAAATTTCTTAAAAAAAAGAAAGACAAACATTCCCGGGTTACGAATAACCTGACAATATTTGAAAATCTCCTACTACCACCACAGTAAGCTGAAATTATTTCATTTATGTAAGTAGCAACTTCAAAGTTCAATAAATACAGTAAATTTTAAAAGCTCAACGAACTTTCATTTTAAAAGATTTATGTGCACGGTGGAGCTATGAATATTTTTTATAAAATATAGTTCGGTATTTGAGGCACCCAAATCTGGTTTAAAAAGTCGAGTCCATTTTTGAGCGGGCTAATATATTCATGGCGTTCAGGCAATAAGAAATAAGTTTTATTATAAAAACGAAAGGTTAACTCCCCGGAATATTGTTTAAGGTGACGTCTTTATTACTTATACGAGGGACCACCTGCTGACTTGATTTACTTTTGAAAATTCACTACGAAAATTATAAGTTTCGGCGGCCATTATAATAGAGTTGTATACGGCAAATAGTTCTTTGTTGTAAGTTATATAAATTATAGGTACGAGACCCGAAATGGGCAAGAATTTGGAATGGGAGCAGTCCTGCAAACTAGATTTACGAATAGATAAGTCACGAACACAAAAAAATCTGAAGTTGATACAAATGCCTTATGGGAAAATTGGTGCAAATACAAGTAGTTAGGGAATAAGGGAGAAGAATGAGATGGGGATCGGTTTGAAAGAATGAGTTTTATGTATGATTAAATGATTTTGTGGAGCTTTCGTAATAAAAAAATCATTGCTTAGATAATCATTTGATACATGAGAGCATTTATTCACGTGGCGTAAGGACTATCCATTTTTATTTTGTACCTATAGGTAAGTACTATTTACAAATTTATCTGAGATGGTTTGATTTATGATTTTAATGTATGGAGATCATTTTTTTTATATACCTAACAGTTTTTGTATCGTTATGTATAATTTATTAAAAATCGGAAAACATTTCAGGCTTGTACGCATTAGCTTATCTTAAACACTAGTGCCCTTGTGGTGATTTTTCACGAAAACGGCGCTATATAAATTAGCCAAATAGGTAATTTATAGTAAGTAACTACATAATTATCAAAATGATAAATATATTTTATTGCACGTAATAAATAGGAAAACGTTAGTATAAATTAGTCAACGCGGAATTTTAGTGCGCATTTCAATTTGTTAAACTTAAGTAGGTACTATAAGTAGGTCATAAAAATCAAACTCAAACTAAACCCTCCAAAATGCCGGCCATAATTAAGAACTTACAGGTAATCAGTGATTTACAAATAATATCTCAGTATTTAAAAAAAAATTTAATAGGTCGTTACTGCTTTCTGTTAATGCTTTAAATAATAATTGAATTTATAGTCATATTTATTAGGTACCTATCGTTAAAGGAATTCACAGTTTTTCACAGCATACCTATTGAACGTAAACGATAGTACCAAGGGACATAATCAAAATATATGAACAATTGTTAATACCTCCGTAAACTTTGATTTTCACTAAATATTATTTTAATAAAAGCAAATAATATGGGCGTCTGTGGCCGCTTTTTTTCATGTTTTACGAAACAAATTACGATATGTTATATAAATGATTATTTAAATTAAATTGCTTCTAGACGCATCCATTTTCAGTTTCGATTAGACAGGGAGAATCATTCCCTCCCCGTGACTAATTTAATGATGCGATTTCTCAAAGACGAGACAGCCGAAATTTATAACTTCACTAAGGTAAACCTTTTGCGAAAATCCAAAATGAAAAAACCCACCAAGCAGATTTTGTCAGACACCGCATACATGGCGGTGAGATTTATAACCCGAAAATGGCATTGTGGTTACAATAAGGATACAGCGCATTGTGCAATAAGCAACTCAGGTAAGATCCTCAATACTAACCCTACATTTTCGTCATAATTCAGGATTTATTGTTTAAAAGTTCTAAAGCTTGGGAACAAAGCTTTTGCTGAAGCAAAAGCATTGCACCAAGGTTGCGCAAAAGGTGATCTAAACATAGGTAGGTACCTACCCCTAGCAACTAGCGACCAGTAAATTATTCTACCTTTTACCTTCCCCTGTAAGAATTTGTTCTGTTTATTGCACATTTGAGTGGTAATGAAGCGGTTTCACGTTAAACTCACAATGAAACTAAAAGCTGATCCAAAATTTATTTAACGTTTTGTTTGACAGGGATGAGTGACGTGCGTCGATCGGAGACATTTGACGGTTATGGCGTCATCGAGAGTGGTTGTTTGGAAACTGACACCAACAAATACCCACTAAATTCTGATTGCAATCATTCAGGACGGTGGTTTCAAAGAACTACTTTTTTAATTTGGGCTCAGTTTGCTTTACGAGCTTTTTGAATTCCAGTTTTAGATTAATGCCATATTCTAAAATATTTATTTTATTTATTTATTTATTCATTTAAATTTACACACAGTACAATATGATACAAGATATAATTAAAATATTTTGTGATTATTGATTATTGTACCTTATCAGGTCGAAATTATTGGTTCCTAACTAGGCAAATTGCCCGTTCCAAGAAACCAAAAAATATGTGAAAGTAAGTGTGTGATTTGTCTATGTCTATAATATATCTCATTAATGTTTTAATTTGTGATGTTTAATCGTTACAATCTTATGATAGAGTCGAACTTGAGCTGTTGTGTATGATTCAATTGTGTATGAACAATAATTAGAATAATGGAAGATATATATAGTGTGTGATTAGTCTATGTCTATTTATTACGAGACGTTTTTTAACATTTTTTCAGATTCTCCTCTGCCCAGTCCAATCAACCATTTAGTTATTATTGGGCCTATGTATGAAATATTACAAGTTTTAATGTTTAATTCAGGGGGGATTTTGTTGTACAATTTAGGTCCCAAGTATGTGTGTGTCTTTTGGTACTTTGCCGTATTGCTCATTGGGATCAAGGATTTTGTGTTGAGTACTTTGAAGTCGTTAAATAAGTCCTTCGTGGGGTGAATATAGTGTACTTTGTAAATAGTCCGCATTATCAATTTTTGAGCTTTAATTAATGGATCTAATATCGTGTTAGAGTATCCTCCCCAGACTACTATACCGTAAGATATAGGTAATTGATTGGCATAAAGAAAAGTATGCCGTTTTTAGTGTATTTTTATTTAGAATATTTCGTAATGACCTGAAGATATATGCCAGTTTCCGTATACGGTTTGTAACATTTATTACGTGATCTTCCCATCGTAGTTTATTGTCAATTATTACACCCAAATATTTAATGTAATCTACTCGTTCTAGTGGATTGCACAGACAACTAGGGTTATCTCTACAAGAATGTATTATTAGTGTATGATTGATTGAAGGCTGACTCGGAATATTAAGACTAAACGTTATATATTTCGTTTTAGTTATGTTTAAGGTGAGTAGATTATCATCCAACCACTGTTTAATAATTTGCAATGTTAGATCCGCTCTATGAAATGTTTCTTCCCATGTCTTACTTTTTAGTACTAGGGCAGTGTCATCGGCGAAAGTGATTATATTGCCATCAATAATAGATAGTTTACATAAGTCATTGATATAAATGAGAAAAAGTGTGGGACCGATTACACTGCTCTGTGGCACACCAAAGTTAATGCTATTTGAATGGGATGGTTTATGCGATAGTAGCTTAACACATTGCTTTCTGTCTGTGAGGTACGATTTGAACCAATCAAATGCCTTATTCTTTATTCCGATTTTTTTGAGCTTGGCTAGAAGGATTGGATGAGATATCAAATGCCTTAGCTAAATCCAGAAATACTGCCAAACATTTATCACCTTTGTCTAAGGCTTGTGTTATATGTGATATTAGTTCTAAAATAGTTATAAATATTTGGATATATATATATATATATATATATATATATATATATATATATATATATATATATTTATATATATATGGATATATATAAATAACCTCAAATAATTTTTTTGACACTGAAAATTAAATTAATCATTTATAAGACTCTTATAATTTAAAATATTGAAATCTAAATGACATCATTAGACATTTAAGAAAAACTTTTCATAAGTTTTATTTGCTACCTAAGTCCTTGAACGCTGGTACATACCCACATGGTTATTTAAAATCATAAATCCTGAACACACACCCAAGAAGACACTTTGCATTGTTATAATCATGTAGCTTAAAAACTCTTCTTAGCCAGAATATATAGTATATTACTACGTGATTATTGTAATAAACCAATAATAAAACAATAAACAATGCTATAAAACAGTGCTTCGTTTGAAGCGCCGTGTTGCGTAGAGGTTATGGAATGACTTGTAAATTTAAATTTCATGGTCATGTGTTCAATTTCCGTCGGAATATGATGAATTATAATTTTTTTAAGTATGTCCAAAGTATATAATAACAATAATGAATTCCATAAATTTTCGTAGCACTTTTATTTAAATTAAGAATAATAATAGACTGTTAGTAGGAAGTACAGACTTATTTTGTTCATTATTTATAAATAAAGCTACATGTGGGTTACCATCGTTCTCAACCTTGATTTTTATATTACGAAAACAGTGATGTATAAATTAACAAATTCCCATGATTAATGAGGTAAAAATATTATAGTCATCATTAAATGAAAATAGAAAACTAGGTTACCCTATGAAATGGTTTAAATTAATCCCAAATTGATTAATTAATATAAAATAATTCAACGAGAAAAAATTCGGATGGTAAATCTACATGTTTTGTCTATTTTGATTTTCCAACGGCAAATTATTACAAAGGCTTAATAATAATTATAATTGGATAATTTGTTGCAAGCACGATGTACAATTTATTATGAGTTTCTAGTCTCTATCTAATATTAATCTTTATCTCAATTATTTAACAGGTAGGTACAGAAAAAAAGTTATATTATTTTCATCATTTAACTATATGATCACAAAATATCTTTTAACAATATGATTACCTACCTACTTAAGGTTATTATTGTATAAATATTATTCTTGACAATTAGTGTTGGTGTTTTTTTTTAATTCTTCAATAATGTAATTAGAAGGTCTATCAAAGAGGTTTTTTTAAATAATCCGATATCCCCTGGGTATAAAAAACTTATTTTGCCCAGCCCGCAATTGGTGGGTAGGTTAGATAATAATATATACCTATCCATTAAAATAACATATGTTTCACTACTATGCAAAATGTTGATCTTATTTACGGCAGCTGAATGCGAATACCTACTATTTATTTAGTACCTACAACTTCATTCTTAGTAGAATGGCTAAGATACTAAGTGATACTTCACAAAAATACAAATAACAAACGGAATGAATAATATAATATAATATAGTAGCTTTTTAAACTGAACCCTCCTGCAATAATGATAAAAATTTAAAAATATAAAAAAAAGAATAGTTGTATTGAATCACAGTCAGGAGACGTGCTTACAACTCGCTGCTGTTTCCCAAAACAATCATTCTTCGTGTGACGGGTACCGCCCCGTAGCGCCCCTCCTCTCCCATTGGTCCAAAGGCTGGGAGAAGGGATGAGGGTGGTAACTGCACCCCCAGCCCGCCCCCCGAAGGATGAACGCAAAATATTCTTATAAAGGCAAAGGAGTTTAAGTTGGGGATTTATGTTAAGTGGTGGATGTAAGATGAATTCTTATCACCTGATATCTAATGCTTAGAGGTGCTGGGTACGAATAATGACGTAAATATTATCGCACGGGGTGAAATAATTTTTGGAAATGCGGAGATTAAAAAAATATTTACGGCCGCTCGAGTGAACTATATCGAGAGGTTAGGTTTACGTCTGATATATTGAATCCACTTAAATACTTTGATAGTTTTAACTACGAAGGTGCAAGAAACGGCAAAATATAAAGTAAAATGAGAAAAGTGTTATTAAAAATCTACTCTGCTTAGACCAAATACTGATTGCTCCGGATAAAATAAACATTAATAATTTGTATAATATAACTATACCTAAGCGACTTAGTTTGTAAAAAATCTTCAAATCAGCGCTTCAAACTTAAGCAAGATGCCTAAGCAAAAAAAACCCTCGAAAAAAATTCAAGTTCCAACTTAGAGCCTACCATCTATGACTCAACAATCAAGCCAAAACTTACCGGGAAATCAAAAATAACGATTACCATCTTGGAAGGTATATCCACTTGAAGGCAAAAGTGGTTAAAATTGTAAACTATATTTATTAGGTAGGCTTCGATCCTCTTTGTTTTTATATACATTCTTGTAATTAAATTTATTATTACCTACTGTAACTAACCAATTATTATTACACAAAAAATATTGAGATGAATGTTGTGCTCACCTATAATTAGAAACATCATTATAACCATGTATAAATGTACTGTAAAAATTATGTGATTTATTCTGTTGGCGAGCCAATAAATAATTAAATAAAAACAATCATGCTTGTGATGTACCAACACTCAAGGTTTTGAAGGCAGGTACCAACTCACCAACTAAAGAAACTAAATCACAAATTATTTATAATGATGTTTGGTTGTTATTTTCTTGAAAATCCCGTGAAGGTGAGTACCAACACCAACAAACATAATTTAGAATAGCCTGTCAGCACAAAACACAACACAACTTCTATTTAAAGTTACAGCGATTATGTCATCGTCGTCACAAAAACTATAAAAATCAATTCAATAAGTTACACTCAACGATTTTAATTGTCCCATTGTAGGTTGTTCCAAACAGCTATTTATTAGATCCTTACGAAGAAAGAGATGAGCTAACGAACCAAACAAGCGGCCAGCATTCCTTGATAAAGGAATCAATGAAAACTTATAGCGATCAATGTTAATTTTTGATGATTCCAGTAGCGGAACGCATTTTAAATTGTACCATTTAATGTGATCATTAAACCGAATCAAATGTACACTCTTCCATTAGAGCTCGTTAACGACTTGATTGTTGGAGCTCGAGTAACGCAATTGTACTGATATTTCAGAAGTCTGAAACTTGGGCACAACTTTTTAGAACTAGGGGTATTAAGGCCAAGTATAATAGGTACCCTGTTCAGAACGAAACTACAACAATGCCCCCCAGCGGAGAAACTAGGTTTTACTAGCCATTTAAAGACAGTTCTGTACTAAAAAAGTTCTGTTGAAATTCGTAAGATGTCACTAATTATAACTGACTTATATTGTATGTCAATATTTGATTTTTTAAAACACTTTCCCACTGCAGAAGGCTCCGCGCTGACATAAAAAATACAATAGGTAGGTACCTAGGTAGGTACATCAATGTGCTCTGACCGTAATAAAAAAACGTGCTTGAAGACTATTCAAGAGTAAAAAATGCATGTTTTGAAGGATAACAAAAAAACATGCTTTTTGTAAGCTTTTTTTAATAAGGATCATAGAAGAAAACAACGGTGCCTAAGTAAATAATATGTAATGCATTATTAAAAACAATGTCATGACACAAGTAAAAATAAATTACTACTAAATTGCTACTTATAAATTCACATATTTATAAGTAGCATGTGATAAAAAAAAATTAAAAATTATAAAAATATGGGATTCGAACCCGGGTCCTGCATAACGAGTGTCGAACACTCTGCCTCTAGACCGCAAAGAGAGGTATCTTACGCGACGAGAACCGCGTATACGACGTGTACTCCTCAATTGACTTGTCCCGCGCAATTTTAAATTTTGAAAAACTCACTTACGGCTGTTTTTTTACTAAAAAAACTTGTCACGCACATCTGCGAGCGTAATTAGTCGCGTTATCGGCCTTGAGTCACTTGACGGTCATGAGTCGGTTTTACTCCGGTCCTTGAAAATGCATAACGCGCGTAAAGAAGTTTCACTTCAATATATAAAAATCGTATGTAAAGTACATTAAATTTGAAATAAAAATTATGAACGTATATAGCATGTACCAAATAAGAATCAGCTAAGCACACCTCACAATAAATGTAATATTATTTTACTTATACAATAAAATGTTGTGAAGACGAATCGTATCAACCTAACTCGATGAACATCTCTGATGCCTGTCCTCAAAATCAATGACAAAACATATTTACATAATATACACAAGTGTGTGTGAGCATGTCCACGTCGAAAACTAACACATGTATAAACACGTGCACAGCAAGACCGTTTGTCAATTTATAAAAAAATTACTGGCAAACTTCGTATATACAAGTAGGTATTATCTTCGCTGACTGATGACACGAAAGATTTTGTTGAAAATTCCAAGTGTCGTTCCGTGATTAACGCCATCTGTTGACATATTTAAAAATAAGCCTTCAGTTCTAATTTCTGCCGTTGTAGCTGAATTAATGTCGCCACTTTACGGCAAAATAATTTATTATTTTAATAAACTCGAAACTCTTAAACAAATGGTAATTTAAAAATGTGAAAATAATTTTAAAAAGTGGACAAAAATAATAGAAACTATTCCTCGTTCCTTTTTTTAGAATAAATTTAACCAAAGTTTAGTAAACCGCATTTCCAAAAACATTAAAGATAGTGCCTAGGAAATAATTATACCACAACCTTATTCTTTTTTTTTTTTTAAATTTCTGAACGAAGTCTTGAAGAAAAACCTTCAAGGTATTTTTTGATATATTCAAAATTTAAAAATATTTTTTGAACAATACGAAAGGACGGCCATAAAAAGGTCATATTTCTGATTTAATTTTGATAAATGCTAAGTCTTTATAAATAATAAAAATATATAATATTTTTTTTTCCGGCTAAGAACATCATATTTACCGTATTGCGTAATAATATGTTCATTATTTCGAATTGATAAATTACTAGACACCGCCTTAAAAAACACCACTGGTATTAATCATCGTATTAGTCGGAAACGTAAAAGAAAGATACGGAATTATCTAGTTAGTCAAATATTTGTGGGATGTTTTTTATAGGTTCGGCAAAGGGTTTTGCACTACTGTAGCTCCTTTAGTGAATAGTAGCAATGGGTCATTACTCATTTTATTAAGAGCGGTAGCCACGGTATCAGCTCAATATTTTCGTACGGCTCAAAGAGTCGATTCAGTTGAACGACGGCCCACTTGAACGGGAGCCGCGAGTTCAGAGCTTATGAGCAATGAGAATACTGCCTCTTCCGATACGACTTGCCGATACGGCTCCCAGCTCCCTGTGTAAGTGTATGAATGATTCTAGAACTAAAAAAATAAGATGCTGGGTAGTTAGTAGGTGTAGGTACGTAGATATCTCCAAGTCCAAATGCCTGACTCTCGGACGCCATGCACGACATTAATACTTGGATAATTTAAGTGTGTTTATTTAGTGTAATTTAAATATCTCGTGATAAAAAATAGTAGAACGAATACGGAATCAAAAAAGCTAGCTGTATTGTGCGGCTCATTCAAGAACGACTCATCGCTAGTGAACAAGCTTTGTGAGAAGAGAGAAACGGTGGAAGGAGGGAGAAAGTAGATAATTACGTATGTAAAGTACGTACGTATTCAGATGATTTGATTGTTACGCATATAGTAACTGTTTAAGATGTAGAATAGTTTTTTTTTTTGTAAAGTAAAAGTTGAAAATTTTAGCAATATCGAAAATATACAGGTTTTAACCCGTTCAGTGTCAATCACTCCAATCATGAGTAATTTTAATGGTAACTAAAGGTCCTGCCAGTGAATGGGTTAAAGGATCTGTATTAATTTCGACATTGGTATTTCCAGCTATTTCTAGAATTTTATCCTGAATAGATAAGGGTCTCTCAAAAAGCGAACTGAAAGTTTCTGACTCGACGTGTTACTAAAAGAAATAATATGTATGCACATAGGTATAAATCATTTCGATCAAAAATACGATAAAATGGGTTCAGGTTTCCCAACAAACATTACAAAATTTAAAATCTATGAATCACAAAAAATCCGGCAATCCGTAAAATTTCAATCAAATTTACGATCTCATCTAGCAACTTAATCAAAGCTCATAGGCGAGAAATTTATACCTCATTAAATGAAGATATTCAGACTGTCTTTTTTACAAAAAGCAATTTTTATCACCGCCATAAATCACAAAATAAAAAGAAAAAATATTTTGTATTTCTCATTCCTTCCATGGTTGGCAGCGGGCAGAGCCGAGACCCGTACCGCGAGATCTACAGCCTTGTCACTTCTTTAAGGCAATAAAATAAACACTGTACCCCCTCTTAATTGCTGGTCCGCTATCGGTTTTAATTGGCCAGCGCGGCCTTAGGTATTCCGGGCTCTTAGATTATTTAAATGGCCGTTTGTATGTATTATGGGCATCTCGTGGGACGCAGCATCCGCGGCGAGTAAGATCCAAGGACCTTCGGTGTTTGGACGGGTATAAAAGGGTATCTAAAAGAACCTACACAGATTCAGAGGCAGGTAAATAAAGGTAAAAACTAGTTAAGTAATTAGTCAATCGTGTTTTTAAGTTATAAACCTCGTTAGTGTGTAATGTGATAATTTTCCTACACATATGCTAAGTTTATGAGCAAATACACACGATTTTAGGTATCTGTCAATAAAAAATACCTACCAACTAAATAAATAATTCACAAAAATAAAAATATATTAATGGAATAAACACTTTTTTTTAATTTTATTGGAATCACTTTTTAATAACTTTTTTAGGTTTTACCCATCAATGTAATATATCATCGAAGAAGAATCTAAAACTAAGATAATATACAGACATCCTGGGTTACCTTTTAGTTTTTCTGTGTTTTTAATTTGAAATGGAATAATTTGTATAATATTACTTATAATTATAAACACTATTATAACCACCGTGTGAAAAGTTAGTGAACATAATGATTTACAAATTAAAATAGGTACTTGTATTTACCTACTTATAAACCTATCTATCATTAAAAATCTGGTCAATACCTATAGTGGTAAATTGATACGAATAGGTGATTTAATCCCAATAATAAATGTCCTCAAAATGGAACCGAAAGCTTTCCCGTGGGGATATTTATGAATGATTTTCTAAAAATCCAGTTTTTCACCTATTTAATTCGATGTGTTTTCTTATAGGTACAAAAACACACACATGTGAGCTAAGCGATAACGTTCTAACTAGAAAAGGTGATCTTACGCGATATATTACGTACGTAGGTACCAACTACTATGCGAATTTGTTAGTTATGAATTAAATTATTTTCGTAAGTTTTTCGAACCCTTCAAATCCCGTGTAAGGGAGAGGGGAAACCAAAATATATAAAATGTGTATCCTAACATACTTACACGTAAGATCCTTAAACTTAACCTAACAATAATACAAAATCCCGGTTCTTGTGAAAAATTACCCCAAGCCCGCTGCACAAATATTTTTTTTCCAATACTTATCTTATTAGGTAGGTAGGTACCAACTAGGAGAGAGTGTTAATGAATCGGACGTGTATTGAAGCGGACGTTTGTTTTTTACCAAATATCTATAATCCTAAGATTTTTTTTAAACTCCTGTTTGCCTTGATGTTATCCCACTACGTCACCGTTTCGTCAGTTTGTTTTGTCTAAGCATCCGAATCTGACATGACATCAAAATTAAAAATATTTGCGTATCTTCTAAAAAATTTTTACGTAAGTGAGTGTTTGTTTTTTATCGTTTGTGTACTTATATTTATTGTGTTCACATAATATTTTTTGTTTTGTATTTGGACTTAACTTGATTTGAAACTAAAATGACTTTCATTTATAAATCGTACAGGCTTTTGTGTAATGAAATTAATATTATATAATTCCATTGCATCACACATTCGATGTCCGTTTCAATACACTTATAGGTATTCTTAGCAAAAAAAAATATTATTTACAGATTCTCACAAAAAAGTTTTTAAAGATGATGCAAATAACTGCTAAAAAAACCAAAAAGGTCGGTGAACACAAGGCTAAACCGAAATACTGTTTCACTCATAATTGAATTAATAAAGTATTAATTAAATTATGAGCGAAAGCGTAAATTGAATCTAGTAGTGATAAATCCAGTATGGGTATTCCTTTGAATGATTCTGAAGATAGCGATTGTTATGTAAGATAGTAGATATTACCTACTATCTAGGATATATCTATCTCTTAGACAGTAAAAATGAAAAAAATTGTGTAACGGTCAAAAATTGGAGGTAAACGAGAAGGGAAAAGGCAAAGACAAAAGCATTGTGACCGATGCGAGCGGTTGTTAGGGACAAGTGCAGACTTTGTTGGGGATGTTACGCTAAAGTAGTCCCAGAGAGAGGTCGTAAGTAAGTCATGGAAGACTATCCCCTTCCTGTCTTATTTCTAATTCGTCATTTATTTATTTATTTGGACATTAACAATAATTTTGACTATAAGTTATATGTTTATAAATTAAACGATACACAGTTAATACCTATAGATTTTATCAGAAAGTGAATTTTGATCAAAACCTTATACTGTAGTACCGCCACCATTAAATTTGCTTTTCCTCTCATAAACACGCTCATTAAGGAACATAAATATATATTATTAAAATAAATTCCGGAAAGTCCAATTATGTCAATTTTTTTATTATGTCCTTAATCCTGTTTCTAGCTAATGAACAATTAGTTAATGTTAATTAAGTGTTAATCTCAAGTGACCTAACACTAAGTATGGTACTGTATATTATCTATATATATGGTTATTAATAACATATATCATTGTAGAAATGTTTTATATATATTTGTAAAGCGCCCTTGAGTTGATTTTACACAAAAAGGCGCTATACAAATCATCCAAATATTATTATTATTATACCTATTACGTATTTCCTTAATATGTCTTGTTAATTTCGTAGGTGTGAGTAATGAAAATAAAGAATACTAAATAGGAAGAAGGTGTATGGAGAGTAGAAGAGTCCGTTTTTGTTTTTTTTTCTAAATCAATTAGTACACTAGGCTCATGAAATGCAATTGACTATTATTAAAAGTTTTTGAAAGTTAAGTGAAAATAGTTTTTAAATGATTTAACGTACCAAAAATAATAAAAGAATTATAAAAAAATGTCCAGTTTTAGGAATTGTTCGTAATGGGTATATGTTGTGATTGTGCGAGTGATTGGTGGTTTTGTATAAAAAATAAAAAAAAGAGTAGGTAATAGAACGATGACGTCACCTACGACCCCTCTCTCTGAAACTGCTATACCAGGACCGTTGATTGGTTTCAGTGTGGTATTTAAGAATTATTTTTTTCTATGCTAATTGTAACTAATCACATAGACATTTTTTATTCATTAAAAAAAATAATTTCACATATTTATTTATTTAATTTATTTCATTGTTCTAGAAAAGACAGATTTCATATTTAAAACCATAAAAAAAGTTTTATGTCACTTTCAATCACACCAACCGACCCACAGACTTTTTAATACATATGAATAGCTCAAAAGTTTAATTTTTGAGCCACTGTAGAAGGTATAAATTAACGTAATTTTAATAATTGTAGTAATATAATTAGAAACGAATACAATGCTCTTTCTGGTGGTTTATTATAAAGTTATGGATTGCAAATCATCAATAAAATACAAATGATTAAAGAAAAATAACCGTTTCAGTGACACCTTCTCCTATAGACTAAACAATCTATTACAACAACCTGGCTAATGGATTGCATTCACCTGTTCATCGATCAATAACACAAAACTATGGGTAGATACAATGCATTTGACCAATTAACGTGAAGGTCAGTGCCTGGGTTGGCATCGCGTCTGATTCCATACATCATAAGTTCAATTTCACAGCTGGCTGAGTTTTCCATGATAACATAGCATAGCTTTTATGTAGCGCAGTTTAGTGTCATTTCACTTCAAGTGCAACACAAGCAACATTTTTCACTTACTGAGATGGTAGTCGGAGATTTTCAAACATTATTAGGTAATTCGTAACCAGGGAATGTTTGTCTTTCTTAATTTGTTTGTGTGTTTCGCGTTCACAGAACTACCAGCTTATATTACGAACATGCAGATAAGATATATAGGATCATACCCACACTTAACCTAACCTAACATACCTACCTAATACATTGAAAATACCTAGGTAGCCCAATACTGCTATAGATATGTAGGTAATACATAACAACCTAATGCATACATTTATCCTAGGAGTAGGTTACTGTTTAAGCCGTTTTACAAGGTAAAAAAAAACATTATAAAAGTTCGAAAATATATAGAAACGAATGGGTTTTGCGTTGAAATGTGCGATTTTTAATTGGTCCTTAATTCAAGCAAAATATAAAATGGTAACTAATGGTTTTGATCGTCCCGACTAAGCGGATACGCTATAAAACCACCATATAAATTCAAATTGACCTTTGAATATAAATAATCCACTAAAACAGTGGCATGTGTGTATTTATTATTCAGCTTTAAATTTTTTGTATTGAGAAAAGTACATTATTATTCAGGTTAATACGCCGATCCATTAGCTACAACACATTATTTCATTGAAAAGCCAATAAATAAGACAATTTATTTATCTTTATTAAATATATGACTACGCCCACTGAGCTTTCAATACAACATTCATTATGCAAAATAAAATGACGAAATATGGTAAAATTAAACAGATTGGAAATAACAAAGTGCATTTTAAAATAGTGAGATGTCATTTAACAAATAATTACCTAATGAGAAGAACAAATAAATATCATCAGACTAATAAACAATGACACCGATTTTAGAGTAGGCAAATTTTGTCTAGAGTATTTTAATGTAAGTACCGCTTTAACTGCTACCAACCGTCTGGAGTCAATGAGATACCTAGGTAGATTTATTGTGAGGCGGAAGGTACCTACTGGAGAAAAGAGGATGATGGGGAAGATGAGGGGTGAAGAACCTGGCTTTTCATATCTTCCGAGAACTTCCTCTCCTTCCTTTTGTTGAAAAGACCCTCCACACAGCAACCTCAAACATGACATCGATTCAGAGGGAAATTATTTTCCTCACGATTTCCTGGGTGGGGTAAACGTTTAAAAAAACGCGGCTAAAGCCATTTCAAGCAACGCAACGCTTCGATTCTGAATGGCATGGTCTTTCACCAGGGGGATACTGAGATTATCTTCAATTCTGGAACTTGCCGCAAATATACTGTGGGTATATCATTTTAATTTAATTTCTCGTGAAATAACATAAGTTATTTAAAAAAAAAAATCTTTGAATGATTTGATTTGAACCCACGACCTTCGGATTCGTAGCCAAGGATCGTTATCCTTTCGTAACCACTCAACCACGGAGGCCACCAGATTTAAAAGCTAGCCCGTCTTCCCATTAGGTCGGTAGCGGTAAGGAATCAACATAAACAGACAACACTGCACAGAAAAGTAAAGATCTCTACGGTTTGCAGTGCAGTCACTCTCTGACATTTCTGCGCATTCTTTTCCCTTACCGACCCAATAGGACGACTGGATCAGTAGGTTTGTTCAAAAAAAAAGAAGAATTAGCCATAATTTTTTTTTCGTGGTTCTATATTATTGTTATCAATGGAAAATTTACCTATGTAGGTACCTACCTACATCCTTTTTGAAGTATTGTGGATTTTTAGACTTTTGACAATTCTTACAAAATTGCATCATAAAATGTGAAAGTTTGTCTTAAATATATCGCATGCAGTTAGTTTTATGGCGTTCCCTCAACCCTTTCAGGCCTTTGCTTTCTAAATTCTTGCCACCTTTGTTGTGCAATACACTAATCTGTCGAAGGAAGTAGTGACAATAAAATAGAAAATTTACCAAGAAATTTGTGTAATAAAATAACTAACCGTAATATCTCAAACTTGTGGTTAAAGGGTTGCAATGTATTCAGTTGACGAAAGGCATTCGAAAGAACATATTGCGAGCTTTTTATTTACAAATATTTTTTAAGTTTACATACTGATAATCAAAACTATTAATAAATATTAATCATTCGAAACTAAAATTTGTGAATTTATATTCCCTGTGAAAGTGTAAAAAATGGCAGAAATTATTATAAAAACAGTGCTAAGACCTCCAAAATTATTTTCGTGTGTCAAAATATTATGAAAATGAAATATTTTGTAATTGTCTAACAAAATTGAACGACATAAATAGTTCGTAAATTAATAATTTATTAAAAGTGAGTACGTTTTTTTGTAATGTTATTTAAAAATAAGTTATTTTACTTTTTTATAATTATTTTATTAACCACTCGGAACATTAGAACGTCAAAAGACGTAAATATGATAATAGCGGTCAAGACATTAGTACGTCTTTTCACGTAAGCGCGCGAGATTTTACAAAAATCGATTTATTTCCATCACTAGTATACGGATTGCCATGATTTAAAAAACAGAGTATCGATAATGAATAACGCTACGCGTCTGCATTCAAAAATATCTATGGAATCTTGAGGTGCATTATCTGAGTCGATTGAATCTGTCAGCTTGTTCGTTCGTAATTTATTGCGTTTTTAAATAATTTATTAAAAATATTTTAGTTTGGACGGTTAATATTTTGAGGTGACCAATAGTTTTTAATTATATTTCTTCAATATATAAAGTGTTATTTCTTTATGATACTCAGAAAAAAGTACATTTTTCACAGCTTTGAAATAATGGTCAGCGATTTTTACATATTTTTGACGTTTTCAGAAAATGTATATTTAGAAACGCAAATATTTACGTATAACAAAACAATACGATAGTGAATTTCATAATCTTTCCAAAACATTTTTTAGAATGAGGCTACGTTTCCCAAGACGTGAGTTATGATGCTTTTAGCAAAAGTCGTGAATAACACAAAAATTTCCGCGTTTTGACAGTTCTCAAAGGAACACATAGCATACAAATGCCTTTGTCTGAGAGGTTAAATTGAATTAGATTTATTTCTCACGTATCTGCATCCTGACATCTGTGTAAAAGCGTTTAAACTAAAATCAAATCTTGTTAACATTGCACCAATCAAATAATAAAACCGACGGCGATAGTTCCCCCATCTGTGCGCAGACGCCCAAACTACTTTCCAACTCGTAAAGAGCTCCCTACGGCTTACGCTCGAGCGGTTTGGGTCCCCGTCAATGGTTTAGGGACTCCGCCGCTACGCTATTGGCTGGGTGTAAAAAATGAAAACAAATCGTAAAATCTATGCACCATGAAAAACACATTACAATAATTTTTATTTGTAGTAACAGGTGACATAAAAATCGTTTTATTACGCCGTAAAGTTTGCGTATCGGAGAGAGGTGGATGGAATAATGTTCGACACTCGTCAAATAATGCCAAATATTTTTTAATGTCTGGTTTTAACTACAATTTTTTTATGGGCGTGTGACTTATATTTTATTCTGAAGATATGCCAGTTTTTTAAAATTAATTCTTTGCTAAACTTATTTCCAAGACATGACAATGTTTCTACTTTTAATTCGGTTTAATATTATGTATCATTTGTGTTATTTAGAGAAAGCGGTCGGTTAATTTTTCTTTTGAAAAAAGTATTTTATTATTTCACACTACTGATGGGAAAACTGCATCATTATTTACCTTTTGATAATTAGGTAAGTAGTTTATTTATTTTTCATGCAAAACAGATTTTTTGTATCTATCTACATAAAATAAGGTATTTTTTATTTATCTTCGCTCGAGTATCAAAGGGCAATTTTATTCATAATTCTTCTTGCAAAAAATATCGATGAACTAATATGACACATTTAAAAATGTAATAAATATATTTTAAAACTCCACTAGATGTCCAGACAATAAAACTTTCAAATTTCGTGATACCGAAGCTCACAGCTCGAGAAAAAAGATTGCTTTTAATTGAAATTAATTGATTGATTGCTTCGGAAAACAGATTGCTTTTGTGCTTATACTTATAGGTATGTGTCTTTTTTTCTAATAAAAAGGCATGTTTGCAATTACGCTTCGAAAAATTACTCTTGTCTCATTAAAATGCTACACTATTGTGTTTAATGTCTAGCACATGCCTAAATCTAACCCTTTCAAATCTCTGTCTCAGGCCAACATCTGCGTAGTCTCACGTTAGTGCGGAAATTCCTTTTGTGGTCAAACACACGGACTATGGAGTTGACGCATTTCAGATAAGAACTCTGAAGTCGTTAGCAAGAATTATATGGTCGTAAATCCATCGACAGTTGCCACACATTGACAAGTCCTTGTGTCTATGTGTGAGTTTCCAAACCGTGTACTTACAGATGCTGGGCGTTCTAGGTTCTAAATGGTATAAAAACTGTCAAGTGATCGAGGATGGAAAAGAGTTTAAGTTGGTTCAGTTTTTATTAAGAGCTTTTGAGGTACTTGTAGTTAATTAATTGCCATTGACTTGGTGATTAATAACTTACAAGATCCTCTTATTTCAATATTTATAAGTGTATTTGTTTGGTTATGTCTACCTACCTAATAGAAACTGTTGAAAATTTTTAGTGGTGTAAGACTGAGTCGGAATGGTAGCGATTTATTGGTTGTTATTGACAAGAACTTATTTAAATGATTTCTTTATTATTAAATAATTTATTGAAAGAAGGTACCTAACTAACAAGAATGTGCATTAGAAATAGATCCTACCTACACATTTCACTAAGTAAGTACCTACAAGGAGAAAAAAGAGTGTTGTCAATTTATTATAAATCTCTCCAAAATTATGCCAATCCTGTCAAAAACGGGATTGCAGGCTGTTTGCAGTAAATTATTAATATCTCGAAGTACCTACGTGTTAATGCACCTATATTTGCCTAGATCATATACAATAACGAAATGCAGAAATATTAGAATTTTTATGAAACGTGGTGTGTTCCAACATCGTGATAAAACATTCGCATTTTACTAAAAGTTCATTAGGAAACCTATCAAATCATTCGTTCAGGACCTACAATCCCTTTTTTAACCGGATTACGAATTATTTTAAAAGATTTTTTAATAAATTAGCAATTTTAAATATTAGTAACTTTTTTCCGTGTGCACCTACTATGTCTATTTTATATCGTTCTATCACTGGAACTAATTTTAGCATTTCAATTTGGAAGCCGTAAAGAAAAAAGGTTTTCTTTTGGACACAAATTATAAGAAAATATATTTACTTGCCGAACAGAGAAAGTTGAATAGGTATGGCTAATTTATTAAGATCTTTAAAAAATATTTAAAATCTGGTTAAAAACGGGATTACAGGCTTAACAAATGAATTAATAAGTTTTCTATTAAAATTTTACAAAAATACGATCATATTTTCCGAAAACGACCACGTTTTCATAAAAATATTAAAATGTCGCATTTCAAATGTACGCATTTCGTCATTATATATTATCAACGCAAATGCAGGTGCATGAAAAAACATGTTCCGGTATATTAGGAATTTATTAAAAGTTTATTAGGAAACGGCCTCCAATCTTGTTTTTAACTGGATTACTGATACTTTAAAAATGTTCTTAATAAATTAAACCTCACTCATGTTTTTCTCCGTGCGTAACAAAATAATATGACGTTCTATCATTTCTGCCTACCCCTACGAGGAAATGCCGTTTTAGTAAATTGATTCGTACATTACTAATATAGCCACTAACATACATTTATACCGTTGTAAAATAGTTGAATATTTGTTGATTGACGCATTCAAAACTTACTTTGTGTGTTGTGTCACTCTGTTTTTATTTAAATTTTATTACGTAGTATAAATTTTCGTAGGAACATTTTCCTTATTAGAGATGGGTTATTTCCTCAAAAGGTACAGTTTTATTGCAAGTCGTACGATTTGACTTACGCGAGGGACGATTTGGAATTATGCCTCGAACAGTAAAGTTAATAATACCGAACGCAAACATATTTACAGTCAAATGCCAATAACTACCAATTTCAAGTCATGACTTTTATCATATACCTATTCTGTATTCATTTATAGACTTACCTTTGCCGACTTGAATAGGCAATAAATTATGTTTATTCCTTTGTAAATGTCAGTAACAGTGATTCATGTCTAACATCCTAGCCACGGATGATATTTTCCTAGTTCCATTCGAATCTCCTTCCGAAGTCCACTGCAGAGAGCTTTAGATTTTCAATTCGAATACCGTTGGATTCTAATGCAGTACGAGCGGACCTCCCATGTGAATTATTATTTGAATACTTGCTTATCTAACTATGTGCAAACACAGAAAACAAAATTGTCGTTACGTGTGATAGACAGTCAATGATTTACTACAAATTCCAAAGAAATTAAGCAAATGAAACCATTCTGTGGTGTCATGAAAGCCGTTTTAGTAACTTATTTGATTTTGTGTAATTGTTATTAAAGTTAAAATTATTGTACATTTCATTAAGTTTATCAGTCAACTTGATTATAGTTTTCGACAGCTCATTAGGAAGGTGTATTCAACAATAAATAAATGCAACTACACTTCGGGCGACTTTTGAATCAGAAGGGAACTTAGATCATTGCAGATATCTGCAATAATTCTCGTAACTACTCAGAAATTACTCGCTTTTTTAATGATTTATTTTTCGGGCAAAGTGGATACAATGACAAATATAAAAAAAAAATCTGACAAAATAGGTGAATTATATTCAAAATTGTCTGTTCAATTGTGGAACCTGTTTTTTTGAAATTGTGAAAGACTGTGACATCTATTCAGAAATACAAAGGCCTACTCTTTATGAATTCCTCAATAATCACAATAGTTTCATCTTATTTATAATAGTGTCTATGGATAAAATATGCACCTTAATACATAGGTAGATTCTTGGATATTCGAACTAGGATATTTTAAATATTTTTTTTAGAATTGGTATCATTATAATTCACAGAGAAAAACGATCCTGTTAAAAAAGTGATACCATACCAATTTCCTGATAAAATATTAGTCATTCAGAATATATCGAGAACACTTATTATTTTCCTCATGAGTATCATGACAGACATATGACATACCAGTATTTGTACGAACACGTTTTCCGCCGTCCTCATAAATTATTCGATTTTTAATTCAGTATTTTTTATCAGCAATTTTTCTCAGTGGAAGCTTATAAAGTCAAAGTATCTATAACAAATTCGCCCCAATCCGAAAAGTTATTCTGATCGTCGTGTTATTTTTGACTCTCAAACACAATGGTAGGTGATACTGTATATTAAATAGTTAAGTATACTTCGATATTAAACAAATAATTATGATAATATTAATAGTTGAATAACTTGTGGTGAAAATTTACCTCAAGGGCGCTGAATGTTTTTTGTACTAAAGTTATTTAGTTTTAATCTTGAAAATTGATCAAGTCATCCAATTTTACGGTGCTCCAAGATAATTTAGAATTTAGATCACCTTTTCTCAAATCTAGCTCATTCTCACATTTTGTTTTGAACTTTTGTACCAAAAATCTGAACATTTTCACCTGTGTAAATACCAGTTCTCGTTTATTCCATGTTGCCCAATTCAAACTGCGTGAGAAGTAAAGTATTTATCGTTAGATTAACGTTAATTTATTATTGCATAGTATTATAAAAAAAGATATGGAATAAAAGATAGCCAAATAAGTAGGTGAGTAAATTATTATCGTTCGGTAGTTCACCAAACTAGTAAATACATACAGAAAAGTAGGGCGGATGAACCACTAAAGGAGTGCAAGGGGAATATGTGACGCGAATGCGAATGGTAGAAGAAGTCGGGGACGTTCGATGAAGACATGGCACGATCAAGTGATGCAAATACTTGAGTCGTGTCATGTCAAGAGTCAGAGTACCAAAAGGGTGACGCATGAAGTTAAATGAAGCAAGGAATGTGTGCAAAGGTAGTTTTTTGGCGGTTCATATTCTCTGCCTACCTCTGTGAGTTATTAAATTATACAAACAATACTTGTTCCCATACAATCATTGGACAAGTAGATAAGTAGGCACACGAAAAAAAGTTTTGCAAATTTCTTAAGAAAAATAGAATAACAGGCTCCTAACGAATGAATTACCAGGTTTCCCCATAAACATTTAGTAAAATACAAATATATTAACACGTGTTCATAAAAATTATAAAATTTTTGCTTTCGTCACTATACATTATTAAGGCAAATTCGGGTGCATGAACACGTGCTTATATTAGGAATTTACTAAGAGTTTATCAGGAAACGGCCTGAAATCCCCTTTTAAACCAGATTAATAATAATTTGAAGAGATTCTTAATAAATTATCAAAACTCATTGTTCTCCGTGTAGGAAAATGGGTTGATACTTTAGACTGTCTAGAATGTACACATTAGTTTAAAAAAGTATTAAAAACAGAAAAGGAAAAATTAAACTCCGATCAGCGGTGACCTCTGTTTGGTTTGAAATTCATCAGAAAAAGCGATGTAAAAATTCCAACTAAAACGAAAATAACAATCGTGGCTGCGCGATACTAGTAGGTGAGTACAGGAGACAGGTCGGTAGGTTCCTACAACCTTTATTTTGGTAAGGAATTTATTTCACGTCGTTGTGGATTTCCACGCCACCTTATTTATTATTTTTTCGTTGACATTCTAATCCCTCAAAGTCGTGATGAAATATTATCACCAAAATACGACGTTTAAGCCGCATTGCTATTTCGGGTTTCAGATATTTTTCTTTGAACTTATTTACTGAATATTAAAAAAATGTTTTCGGTAACGAAAGAAAACAAAATTTGACCCTAACACCCAATTTAAAAATCAAGAAGAATTTTAATTTTTTACAGACTTTTAATTAGGTGCTGTGAAAAATATTGCTTTAAACCCCATATCAATTTCATACACCCTATATATTCCTTTCTTGGTTTAGGTAGGGGTTATTTTAAAATTCATTTACAGCACATGGAAAGCGCATTAAAATTAGTAGGCAGGTACTTACTTACTCAGGTCATATTTTACCGAAATTATTATATAAATATCATAAGGTTACTGCCAAAAGCTGGTAACGACATTTTTTTGTTTTCTGATTTAGCTATGATTTTAATGTATAAGTATTATAATCTATGTCTGGAATATGTTTGGGTCCCCTTTATGGCGTTAAGTAGGTTTTTAGCAACGACTTATTTTTAACTTTGGCACTTAATTTTTTTGTAAAAAGCCAAAAAAACCAAATTGTAAACACCATGTTTGTTTAAAAGTCAACACTATAATGATTTCTTTCAATTAATATCAATACTATTTCCCACGATCCTGATTTCTTAATAAAAATCCAAGTCTTAAACTCAGCTTACCTACTCCAAAATATGTTTTTTTAAGTTACTAACTTTTGGCAGTAACAACACGATATATAATTTATTCAATTTGGGAGGCAGGTATGGGGCATGGGTACCACCGCCCCGGGAACCATTTATTGGATAACCAACAACCTTGACGTACGTCAGCCCAAGTGGTTCGCTACGTTTGGTGACTTAGCAGGGGTGAGAGGATTCGTGGGGAGAGGTTTGTCTAGATCTCAGCGGCGGATGCGTTTGCTCACTTACTGCGTGGTGCGTCGGATCGGAAGAGACTGGTTGAAGGAGACCTTTTGACTTCTCCTGCCGGACTCTCTCTCTCGATAGATTCATACATCCCCAGATTCCTACCCACCCCTCATACACTTTTCATTCCCCAAACTTTCTCCAAACTCCTTCTTTTCCCTTAAAAGACCTTCCGAACAGAGATTTTTTTTCCTCAGGGCCTTCTGTTTGTAAAATAATGTTTTTGAATTGAGTATCTAATTATTTTTTTTTTATTTAAAGGTAAAATATTACAAAAATAGATAAATAAGATAAGAATAAATTTATATTTATTTAGATAGGTACCTACTTTTATTAAGTATTTATTAGTGGGTAGGTAATTAGCTACCTGTTAGAATTTGTATTTTCATTTATTTAGTGTTATTTTTTTTTTAATAATTGTTCATACTATCCCTCTTGTCATTGTCAGTATGGCCACCATATGATTGTGGCCGATAAGCCACCACGGGTACTTTGTAATACTTATTTATTCAGTAGAATGTTACAGTTGCCAACTTTAAACGCAACGCTCAGCTGAAATTTTTATCTAAATAACTGTAGTGTTTGTTTTAGTAATAAATAAATTCTATTGGTTTACATAGTTTTTTTATACATCACATATAATTTTAAAATCTTAACTCGAAGATTTTTCGTTTTAACAAGGACGATCCGTGAAAAAAGTAGCGATAAAATTCGAGATGAAATCTTTAAAAATAATCGAAATGTGGAGATTCACACCGCACATGGGTCGATACCTATCTAAGTACTTAATTAAATCCTCAAACAATGTAGGTACCTATCTACACATTTTAGGTAAGTACTGACGTCATTTTTGAATGCGGTAACTACTAAGAGAATCCATTGGAAACTTTAAGGTCGGTGAAAATATTAGAGCCCTTTCTTTAATTTGAACTACCAATCAGAGAGCAGTTATGGCCTCCGAAAAGTGCATTTCTCTTCTAGGAATTTCGCTACAGGGTCTCGCGTTGCAAAGAAGAGACGGGTACACGAGAAGTCAATGCGTCTCTTTTTAGTCCGTTTGTTTAGTTAGAGATAAAGGGAGATAACGGTCGTTATAATGTTATGGTGATTTTAATGGATGTCTTCCATTGTTACAAAGGGCGTTACTAACGCCGCGTGTGGCTCGCTTTGATTTATTAGTATTTTCTAAAACGCATTCTCAGATATTAGGGCCGTTTCTCTTTAGTTAGAAGCTTTAATTTTGTTGATATCATTATGGTGAAAGAATTGTAACCATAATTTGTTGATTTTTTTTCTAGACGTCCATAAAACTTTCAAGCAACTATCTACTTATTTAGTGTCAGTTTCTTCTAATATCTTTGGTGTCAGTACTATCAAAGAATGTGGGCAGGGTCGTGCAGTGATTTAAAAATGTTTTTTTTAGATAATAAATAATCATTTTGATGATTTGTATAGCGCCGTTTTTGTGCAAAATCACCTCAAGGGCTAGGTATTTCCAGGTTTTAAATAATAATGATTGGATTATTTTTATGGCGCCGTTTTCGTAAGAAAAAATCCTTGATGATCAAATGTACCTTGATTTCACAAGAAGTAATCTTTTACATGACTTGTACTGTATTATATCAAATTGAAAGGAAGGTAGGCGGCTAATATAATAATATACAGTAATTATAATGTAATTTTTTATATTCTATCTTTTTTATGTGAAACTGCATAGGTAAGAGTCCCAACCGTCACGAGCTAGTGAGACTATGGCATTTCCAATTTTTTTTTTTTTTTTTTAAACACTTATTTATAACAATTACAGGTAATATAGCCTAAGACGTTATAATTGTACCATTTATGCAGTGTATATGCAATGGCAAAAATCTCGCAAATGCGCTATAGGACACAAAAAATAAATCTAAAAAATAATTAGGGTATGTTGTGAGGCTGAAGGTAGTGGAGATGGGAAAGAGGAAGGTGGAGGAGTACCTGTCTAATCAGATCTGGTCACCAAAAACGGCCAAAGCCATTTCACGAAACGTTTCAATTCTGAATATAATATAATATAATAACCATAATTTGTTGATTTCTTTCTAGACGTCCATAAAACTTTCAAGCAACTATCTACTTATTTAGTGTCAGTAGGTACTAGCAACGAATGTGGGATAATTAAGCAATAATGTCTTACACTAGGGCGATACAGAGAGTAGCTTTCACTCTGTAATATGCCAATATACTATATATTATTTTAAATTAGTAAATCGTGAAATAACACCAATTAATCAAATAGAATTTACTTGCGCACGCCGGGATTTGAACCAGCTTCCTCCGGGGCTCGCTAGTCGAAAGCCTTACCTCTCAACCACGGAGGCCGTCGTTGGTAAAATTCGTTTAAAAGAAAAACTGTAAAAAACTGAATGCTTATCTAATTAGGTACTCATTTAAATAAAATAATATTATCTCGTGCAGGTATCTATCAACTTCTGTTTTTTAACCATCCAGATTATGTTTTTTTGTTAATTTGTTGAAAACTAAAAATAAAACTTAATTGAAAATTAATTCTGCAAAATTGCATTGGCATTTGTTACAATTGTATCCAATTAATGATTTTTGAATTATCTACCTGAATGCAAACTTACCTATCTACATATTATATATATTTCTGCATACCAACAATTTAGATATTTTTCTCTATTTAAAAATGTTTCGATCTTTTTTTTACATTTAGGTACTAAAATATGAAATCGGTAGTTTTAATAGTTTAAATATGTTTAGAGTTTTATTTCCTTTTAAATAATTTCGTCTATGAAATGATTCTGATTATAGTGTTTTTTGTGTTATTTTATTAACATAAACAAATAAATACTAAATAGAAGTTTACTTTAATTTAACTATCATCATATCTGATGAGAGTAACGGATAACGTAATAACGGCCAACGGGGAACCGCCTGAAAGCGTAGCGTACCAGCGTTATCAATAGAGCGAATAAACACAGACATTAACTTTGTTGTTAGAGCATGACAATATCTCCATGGATGAAATAAACGGATTCTACTTGCCGCTTGTAGTTGCTGCCAAGTACCCGGCTTAACGTTATCAGTGTCAGCCCTCACCTGTAAAACTGGGTGGTGTTGGTGTGTTTGTTAGGCAGCCGACTATTCGCATACATAAAAGCAGGGTTGTCATAAGGTTTACGCATTCACCGAAAAAAGTTGCTTACGATTTGAAATATTAAAAAAAATGGTTTTGGAAAGAAAAACACTTTTCACGGGTAGGAAGCTAAAAGGAAATTCGTCTATCAGGATTTTTTGGATTTAAGAATATTCAGACTGAATGATGTTGAAATGAGATCTCTGAGGCATATCTGTGGTAAAACCATGTATGATCGTGTGAGAAAAGTGGAGATCCGCAAAGAGTGAAAGGCTGATGTAAGCGTAAGATTAAGAAAAGGACGCTTAGATGGTTTGGACATGTAGAGCGAATGAGTGAAGAAAAGAGTGTAATGCGAATAATGTACACCCGAGGAAGACATGGCATGGTCAAGAGAATCAGATACTTGAGTCGGGCCATGTCAAGAGTCAAAATAATAGAAGAGTATGTATGAGACGATGAACGAATGTGAATCAGGCAAGAAGTATGTGCCAAGACCGAGTTGTTTGGAGGTCCGTCCTCTCTGCCTACCCCTTCGGGGAAACGGTGTGACGGTTAATTGGTTAGTTATAATAAGAATCGTTTTGGAATAAGAATTGTTTTTGGTTCAACTTTCCGTCTCGTGTTCGTTAAGTGTTTTTCAGGTTTCGAGAAGAAAAATAATTTAGAAATTATAATTTCAAGATGCCATATATTGTCGTAGTACCTACTAACTTACACATTGGTTCATAGATCCAGAAAAAATCCCTTTTTAAAAGTTGTTTGCATTTGAAAATAGGACATAACATAATTAATAGAATTATAAAAACGATTATTTTTCTGATAAATTTAACGGCCTCCGTGGTCGATGCGTAAGGCTCTCGACTAGGAAGCCGGCACAGGTAAATTTGAATTTGTGTTATTTCGTAATAAAATATAAAATATCCTTAGTATCGCTCTGGTATAAGACCTCCATTCAGATTTTTAAAAAGTTGCTTGAAATGGCTTTTTCTGTGTTTGGTGACCAGATCTGAATAGACGGGTGCTTTCCCACTTTCCTCTTCCCCATTTACTTACTCTCCCCACTACCTTCAGCCTCACAAGTTACCCCAGCGGGGATGCCATATCTCACTGGCTCCGGACGGTTGGGAGTAGTTGGGACTCTTGTGCGGTATTCACATAAAAAAATACATAAATGGTAACTCTGAAGTGCAGTATTAAAGGTATTAATTCTGAATTTATATAGTTAATCCTTTAAATAATTTCATGAAATGTGTCTATCAATTTTAATATTGCACCTCCTGCATAATAAATAGTAATAAATGGCGAATAGGGCGGATATTTATATTCCGCCTTTTGCAGGGCTGTAGGGGACTACAGCCCTGCAGCTTAGGTAGGTATCTCCTGTGGGAAGGTACTGTGGGTGGGGTAGGTACCAGCCGAAGCGAGGGGGGGTGGTTATCTATCTAATTACAGTAAATCTCCCCTACAGATACACCTACAGGAGGATCTTCCCTCCAACGTGAATTAACGGGGTTGTGTTGGCAGTATTAGTACTGTTCTTTACTACAGGTATCTACTTTGAACCTAATAGCGGGTTTAGACGATCTATCAATATCTATGAGACCCGAATGATATACCTTCACCAATTTGACAAATAAAAGTTAGATACATAATGTGTTTTTTCTAAGCATTTTTCATTTTCATCAAGTTTTTAAGTCCTTCTGTTTGTAGGTAGATACACCTTTAAAAAAAAACTTGAGAGAATTCCTAATTTTTTTCATAATGAAATAATATTCTTATGTAGAAGAAAAGACTATTAATATAGTTATAAATAATAGCAAAATTATTTGTATAACACCGTTTTTCTGCAAAATCATCTCAAGGGCGCTGAACAAATATTTAATATATTTCTACAATGATCTATGTTATAACTTACTATAGACCAGTCAAAATAGACAAAATAATTTTGTAATACTACTCTGAATACAAATTGAAAAAATAAAATTAAGGGAAAGGTTTGAGTTTTCCGATGTACTGTACAAAAGCAAAACTTATCATTAGAGAGAAAATAATAAATAAAAATCATAAACGTGCAACTCTAGCATTTATATTATCTTCGTATCTTATACCAAAATTCGTTGATTATATGATGTACGAGGATAAAAAAAATTAAAAAAAAATTATTTTTATTCATTAGGGTGCGGAAAATAATACCATGTAAGAAAGTAGGTACATAATAATAATAATAATTGGATGACTTGTATAGCGCCGTTTTTGTGGAAAATCACCTCAAGGGCGCTGTGTGTTATGTGCTTATAGCTTATTTTCCACACAATTTAGAAAATATCGTTATTATCGTTAAGAATTTTGGTAGACAATTGAATTATCTGCCGTTGAGTATACGTATTTTTTTCATAAATATTATTTCTTAGACGTAGAAAATGGAAGAAGTCAAAGTCAAATTGGTAGAACTGTCTCCGGTCTCCCCTACGCCTGACTTATGTCTGGAATGGAAATTCCGGCGAAATAGTTTGATTTTTTTAACATTATATTTACAGTAAATTCATATTTTAAAAGATTTACTAAAAACGATAATTTATTTTTACAAATTCTGAATATCGTACCAAAAGTCGTGTCTGAAATACCTAGGTAATTTAATGTTAAATTTATGCACGACGATTGTTTTCTTTAAAATAATTCCGTTTTATTAATATAGACGTAGGTAAGATAAAATACAATTAATACAAATTTATGCTCAAAGATTTAACCACTATTTTTGCTATAATCTGGCATTAATGAAGACGTTCTTAACATTGTTTATCTATTGTCTATAATTTAATAAATACTCTTCATCTTTGATAACAGCCCAATGGCCTATGCAAAAAAAAATACTTGCCTAGATTTAGAAAGAAAAATGTTTTTTTTGGGTTTCTTATGTTTCCGAGGTTTATCCACTAATTACTTGCAAATTTATAGTTAATGGAATATTACAAATATTATTTCTATTTAATACCACCCACAGGTTGCTACATACCTACTATATGCTATGTAGCATCCAGGATATGTATAGACAGGAATTGTTTTAGATGCAGGGGAACTTCACCGATATTCAATTGCTCGATACTTGAGGAAAATACTAAAAAATTGTCAATGAAAGTATTTTAAAGGCCCATTTCTAGCTCTGGATCATCTGAAAGAAACGAAAAGATTGTTGGCAGCTTGTTCCTCGTTCGAGGTGTTTCTTAAAATAATTACTAGGGAAAATGACTAAATCTGTGAAGAAATTTTCCACTAATTGTAAAAAACCTTGCCGATTTGTAACTCTTCGAAATCATGAAAATACCACGTAATTATGACGTGTTATGGCAACGGCTAACGGTTCGATAAGGTTTTTTTTTTTTTTTTAGTGAATACCTCACAAGAGTCCCAACTGCTCCCGTCTGGAGCCAGTGAGACTATGGCATCCCCAATTGGGGGATGTTGTGAGGTTGAAGGTAAGTGGGGAAGGGAAAGAGGAAGGTGGGGAAGTACCTGGCTATTCAGATCTAGTCACTAAACACGGCTAAAGCCATTTGGAGCAACGTTTCAATTCCGAATGGTGGTCTCACACCAGGGCGATACTGGTAGTATCTTCCACTCTGGAACGTGCCGCAAATATACTATATATTATTTTAATTAATTAATTGTGAAATAACACAAATTAATCAAATAAAATTTATTTGCGCACGCCGGGTTCGAACCCGCGACCTTCGGAATGGCAGTCCAATGTGTTACCACTGGACTATGCCGGCCGTCAATATAGGCATCAATAATATAATAACCTTGGTCAATGGTTATGGTAGATGGCAAAAGGTTTTTAAGCATATGACGATCTCTACAGAGAAGCTCAGGTACATAGTTTCTCGCTAAGACTAGACAGCTAATAATAAACATATTATTTTGCCTAACGTAAAACAAGTATTTAGTTGATATTAATAAGAATATTCATATGTGTTATTCTTATTGAAAACTACTCTAACAATTAACAAATAATATTTACAGCGTTATTAGTTAAAATTAAACAAAATATTATTAAAACCAAAATTCTTTATTTAGATTATATCACCTTGAGATTATTATTCACCTAAAAATCGCAAGGCAAATTATCCTATTTATATTGTTAATGTCACCTCGAGGGTGTTTAAAAAGTTGGTAGAATAATAGTGTCAATGAATGTTTTAATTAATGACAAGAGAGATATTATAAAAAAAGGAAATAATGATCATTGCTGACCAATATTTATAAGCGTTATAAATACGAGTCCATCTTTTTTTTTGCGGCAAGATATAAAATTAACAGGTCGATTGGTACTTACCTACCTAGGTAGGGGCAAAAGAAACTAGTGTCGACCGCTTTATTTGACCATTTGCCGCTAGAAAAGGAACCAGAATTGGAATTCAAGTCCAAGAAGTGAACAAAAAACTGGTTCTTTTTTATGGGAGAACTGATAATGTCAGTGAGTAGAGTGAAGGTACACACATTACTAACAAACGGCTTAGAATTAAATTATGTTTTCACCTATGGGAAATTAACTAGGCTATCCTTGGTACAGTCGGTTGACCGTGGATCTTAGGCGTTGAAAGCATTTGAAATATTAATGTTCGGCTTCCGTGAGAAAAAAATATCTCTATCAGTGAATTCTTAATTAAGGAGGTTTTAAATTAATTTTTGATTTAGATGAAAGTACGCGTAAAGTCAAATTGTTTATGAATACGGAGAAAATTTTGACTTCAATAAAAGCTGTTAATAAAATAATTAGGTCCCTAAACAAAGATCCTGGCTTCGATTCTCAGTTTATATCGTTTCCTTTTTATTTGTCTTGTTGTTTTTCATATTTCGTTTAGATTTGTTAGTATTAGTTTCTTCTTCAATGATGTAATAAAAGAACTTAACTTAACCCTTGCAATTTTTTGATGTGAACAAGTATTAAAGCACTAGAAATTTCGTGAATTTCAAAACATAAATTACGTAATTACGTACATAACATCTGCAGGATGAAGATCATTCCCTTTCGATATACAAGTTTACCTTCCAAAGGCAAGGTTAAACTCTGAATTCGACAGAAGATGAAACAGTTGTTACAGACAAGTGCCTGAGAAGTTTGCCAAAAATCTATCATGCATGATGATTATAACAGATACTTAGAATTGACATAAGATAATAACAACATTATCTTACCGTAGTGCAGTTCCTCCCCAAGTACACTGCATGGCATTTTTGTTTTCATCGACATGACAATAGCTTCGTCACGTTAACACAAATTCTTAAATAATTCTATCTTAGGCAATTAATTTAAAATAGGTGTCTATATGTTCGTGCTTTAATACGCGACTACATTCTCGTAAAAATCCTGTTAAACGAAACGCTAAAATTTGTTTGATTTAACGTGTTGTATTTTACGGGGTGATTTTTTTCCCTCACAACACGAAAAATTCAAATAAACATAATATGTAAATGCGTTGGTCTTAACTTGAGGGGATTTTGTGTGTGGGGAGATGTATATAACAGTCCTTATCTGACCATCCTTCTGCGCCCCTAGCCTTATAGAAAAACAGGTTATTAATCACCATAAACATGTCCTCCATGGGACGTTCCCTTTGCGGTACCCCATTATATTATGTAGCCCGGTTAGACGCCATGAAAAAACACCCTTCTTTGGAAAATATCTTTGAACGGACTGAGGTCTTGGGAACTGCCCAGTCAAATATAAAATGTATTTAAATGAAAAATAAAATATTTTAATAATTTCCATATTATGTTTAAAACCCGAGAAAATTAGAACAGATAATTAAAATTTAAAATTATGTATAGATTGGTCCTACCTATAAAAAAATTTTTGCACTTAGTAACAATGAAATAATTAAAACCGTAGGCAGGTACACTAAAAACTGATACTAGGATGGCAAAAATGATAGTTGTATTTTATTTTATTGTAGATGATTTCTCCAAGAAAAACTAGAGATGCTCTACATGGACATTTTTTGATCAGGTGAAACTTTATTCGAGTCATATTAAAAATAATGAACGTGAAATAAATAATGAGTGCGCGCCCAGACAGAGTTGTGCGCTGTTCAACTTTTAAAATTATTTTATTAATTTTTTTTTTCAAATATTGAAGAAGAACCTTACTAGGGAACCCCGTCACATTGTACGTAGTTTTGTATGTGATTATTTAATTAAGTTTTAATAATAATAATATTTGGGTAATTTCTTAAGCGCCTTTTTCGTCAAAATCACCTCAAGGGCGCCGTAGAAATATATTTATTAAATAATAAATACAGCTGGCTTACAACAAGGATTCATAATAACTGTGACTTATGTATAAGACTTATTTTTACTGACTTTTTAACTAAAAACAGTTTTCTTACAAGTTTATTTTTTTTTAAAATTAAGTTGGTTGGTCTATGCTAAGTTAGTGTGCTAAAATACCTACTATGAGAGGAAAATTATGAAGCAGTTTCTCGAAGGAAAACATAACATACCGTTATGTTAATATTTCGCATCATTGGATCTATATTATCCCTTCCCGTGTCCATAATTCACATTGTAACACTTCTTTTGAAGTCGGTTATTTTGTTAATGGTTTTTATTGCAAGAGATTAAATATTGTTAAAGAGAAATGTTGAAAATTTTTTAAATGGGTTGGCCGAATGTATTTTGTAATTATCTTGTAAGGATCTTGTGAATCAACCCGAGTTTGTATGTGCAATGTTATGCTGGTTTTTGAATGCATAAATTAAAATATATTTTGAATACAATTGCTTGAGATACATTATGTTCAAGGCTTTAAAAATATAGTCTGGTTTTAGTTTCAAAGTGTTCTGATGATTTTTACATACCGATCCTACCCCTGGCTTTCTAGAATTGACGTAAAGAAGAGTTATCTACCCGAAATGTTTTCCTCGAGATGATTTATTATAAATTCCATCTCAAAAACAACAAATAATTCACGATATATATTAAAATGCTACATACCTACATCACTATTTTTCACAGTAAGTATTATAGGTCTGCAATATAAATAATATTATTTTTATTATTCCCAGTTTGTTCCTGCCTCACTTCAAAGTACCACAATAGCCACGAAAATAGGCGAAACTCAAAACTTCAGCTTTCTACAAAGCTGATAGTTCAAAGCTTGTGGGTGGAGTTTTCCATTTGTGCCTTCAGATATAATATATCGCTTAAAATGCCGGATTGTTGAATACATTTTTTTACTAATGCATCCTTTTTTTGCCTACGGCCCCAAAGCGTGAAATTAAAAATCTCCATGAGAAATGAAAAAAGAAAAAGATAATGAGTTTTCTTTAGGGTTGTTTCGAAGCCGGGGGATGAAAATTATTGTAGGTAATGTTGAACGCCCCGGGGAGTAAAACACATTTAGATTGCACGCCCTCTCACTTTTATGGCGGCGTGATTTGTTGCCAATTTCTCACTACACGAGCACTAATGTGTTTTTAAATTCAACTTATCATTTGACGGGGTAGGAAGTTTAATATGTGACTCTTTTCAAATGGAAAATGTATTACGGCTCTGAATTGCAATTGATTTACAGAGTATCATAAATATATTCTGTATTAAAAATATGACCGGTGAAATTTAGGAGCAAGTTTATATATATATTTGGAAGTTTTGTATAGCGTCGTTTTTATGTATAATCACCTTAAGAATGATTGTGTTTGTTCATGATAAACTAGAATGCTAATAAGGAAAATGACTTAAAAATACAGAATAATTTAATTGTTAAGAGAAAAATTAAACGAAGCTAGGATGGAGTTATGATACCAACTCTGATTTATTAAGGTAGTGAGGAATAGAACCACTTGAAATGGTATTCTTCTGTATCTATTTTCTTTGTTTTGGCTTCTCGTTATATGTGAGCATTTATTTATTTATTTATTGCATCTCACTATACATAAAACACTTTTTTTCACATAAAAATCAACCTCACTAGGACTAAGCCTGTATCGAGGTTAACAATTTACATTTGAGTGAAGCAAACATAAGAGTATCACAAACATAAAGTAATTCTACATACAAACACAAAATATTTCAAAATTAAAGAAAAAATGAGTATTAGATGTGTAACCAGATGGGTAATTTGACAGTATATTGTAACAATATTTGAACCATAACTAATTATTAATCATTATTCAAAAGAAAAAGCAAAGTAGATAATAAAGACAGATAGGGTGACATTCAGTTTTTAGCAAATGGGACTTATATAAAAACTTATTATTTAAGAAAGGACAAGGATGAAAAAAATATTAAGACAATCGTCTGTCAATACATAAACCTTAATCAACTATTTAAATCTAACTAAGGAATTGGTAGACTTAATATGATATGGAAGAATATTAAACATAAGAGTTTTTTGGTATCAAAACTGGTCAGATCGAAAATTTAAAAAAAATGAACTAAGTATTGAACTGTGTTCATTATTAACAAAAGAACAGTTCTTATTTTTCAAAAGCAGTCATATCCGCATATTTTGTAAGAGAAACCGGTTTAAAAAGCGGCTGTGGTATCAAAAATAGTCAAATCCAGCACTTGTTTTGGTGTTTCCTGAAAATTCACCTAAAGTGGATTTGACCAGTTTTGATACCAATTGACTCATTAGTGGTGCGTGATATAAATAATTTCTTTGACCAAAAGAAGTTTTAGTATGTACCGCCACAAAGTTCAATGTAGAGCTAATTCTAGTTGTCCGCATTTGTTGTGTTCTTTCAGCAAATTTAATATTGATAAAAAATCGACAAAGTATTTGAGTGATATATAGCTGTTTTATGCACATAACATTACATTCCTTATAAAGCAGGTTGGATGGATAACAGAATTTTTTTTTGTACATCACTTTAAGGATCAATTTTTGAGTAATATTTAGTGGTTCAACATTGGACTTTAGACATGATCCCCAGCATACTATGTTATAAGAAAGTCGAGATTGGATTAAGGCAAAATAGACAGTTTTTAATTTTTCTTTGTCCAATATGTGTCAAAGTTCTTTAAAAATAAATGTAAGTCTCCTGATATTCTTTGTTAACATATCGATATGATCATTCCATCTTAAAAATTTATCAATCTTTACACCTAGATACATGATACAATCTACACTTTCCAAGGGGTGGCAATTACAATTTAGCAGACAATTATGTGAGTGTCAGAAGGCTGACTTTTTGATGATATACTAAATGTCACATATTTAGCTTTTATTGTATTCAAAGTTAAGATGTTATTATTCAGCCAACTCTTTACTGCTCTTAATCCTAAGCCACATTTATTAAAAGCATCTCTCCAGGTTTTACCCTCAAATATTAAAGCAGTATCGCCTGCGAAACTAACAATGTTACCTGGAATATCTAAATTACACAAATCATTAATGTAGATTAAAAACAATATTAGTCCAAGCACACTACCTTGAGGAACCCCAAAAGTGATTGGTTTGCTATTTCTTAAATGATTATTTATCTCTACTTGTTGCGTTCTATCACTTAGATAGGATGTAAACCAGCCTAGTGCTGTACTATGAATGCCAAGAGAAGATAATTTTTTGAGGAGTAATTCATGGGACACCGTATCAAATGCCTTTGATAGATCTAAGAACACAGCCAAAGCTTTGTTTCCATAGTCTAACGCACTAGTGACTTTGGACAATACCCTCAACACTTGTTCCTATATTCTCTCTGAAACCAAACTGATTGCTAGAGAGTATATTATATGTTTCTAAGAATGATACCAATCTTGACTTAGCCAATCTCTCTATTACTTTTGATAGAGTATTGAGTAAGGATATAGGTCTGTAATTATTGACATCTAGACGATCTCCACCTTTAAAAAGGGGAATTACTTTAGCTTTCTTACAATGAGAAGGGAACATCCCGCTCTCGAAGCTAATATTTACAAGGTGAGATATGGGACCAGCTAATTTGGATACATGCATTTTATACACCATAACACTTAAAGAATCAATACCGCACGAGAAAGACATTTTTAAATCATTTATCACATTTATGACTTCAGAAATGCTAGTTGGTTTAAAATAAAAATTGTCCCCTGTAACTTGAAGTTCAGATTTAAAATCATTCACAAGACACATTTCACTAGTTTTATTCGCACTGCACAAATTATTAGCGAAGCTTGGACCAATGTCACGGAAGAAGTTATTTACATGATTAGTAATTATATTTGGACTCTCTTCCATTGAAGTAATAATATTATTAATTTTCAATTTTTTTATGGTAGTTTGTTCCTTTTGTAGGTTGATAGCCTCCGTTATAATCTTCCACTGTTGTTTAATGTTACCATTGACTTCATCCAATTTTCTTCTGTAGCTTGTTTTGTTGTTCGTATTATCTTTGTACACCAATTCCGATATCTTTTATAGTAGGTATTCCAACAGTTCTTTGTTATAGATTTCTCTTCTACATTTATTGTGCAATTTATCACGTGTTCTGAGGCATTTGATTATTTCAACATTTATCCATGGTTTTAGATATTTTCTGCAATGTTTCTCAATTTATACTGATGTACAACTTTGCACATGAGTTTTCAAACATTTAATGAAATTATCTGTTGCCAGATTGACGTCGTTCATTGATAGTACTGTATCTCAGGATTCCTCCTTTAATTTGGTCTTCAAAAGGTTGTTGTCAACAACAAGTTTTGGTTTTCCATTATTATTTGAAATATTTTTAAGAGTTTAGCTCATAAACTTCAACGAAATTCAAAATGGTCTGTTATGCCAGTAGTAAAAGCCGCTCCCTGTGGTTTTAATTTTGATTTTGCCATAATATGATCAATGCAGCTTAATTTGTAAGGAGTTACTCTTGTTGGTGAGTTTATGATGGGCTTAATACCATGAAATGCCGGAAGTGATATATATTTTTGTGTTTTTATGTTCTTCAAATGTAGAGTATCAATATTTAAGTCCCCACATAATATAATCTCCTTATATTGCAAGTATACAGAGTCAAGCAATTCATCCAATGAATCGAGAAAGTTATCTATATTAATCTGAGATCGATATATAGCTATTAAACATATTGTATTGGAAAATTGTATTTTTAAACAGTTGGCATTGGGGAGAGAAATTTCCTCAACATTTACCTGAATGTTTTGCTTTATATAGATAGCTACCCATCATTTTGCAAATGGTTCATCTTTGTTTTGTAGACTACATACTCAGGAATGATAGGCATATTAATCAAACAGCCCAGCCAAGCTTCTGTGAAGACTAGTAGTACTACTTCTAGACGATGATTAATGCAATCAAGCATAGAAACAGTTTCATCAAAAATTTTGCTTAAACTTCTAATATTCATGCACAATAAAGAAAATTTTGAATCCCTCAAAAATTTTTTGCAAGAATGTGAATCTTCTAATGTTATGTTAGATTCATTATTGTCTGCCAAATCAATTATGTTGTAAATATCATCCATTTAATTTTTTTTTAATAATAGTGACAGTCTCTGAGTGATTATTAAGACAATTGATTCATGTCATCCGCGTGTTTAATGATTAGAACTCTTGAGCATTAATGTTATAATTAAGTGTTGTGAACATGGCCTGGTGCAAACTGCTTTGGGAGTATAGCAAGTGCTTATAATGATTGATTAAAAAAAACATATTCTCAAAGTATATGCATTTACATCCATCTGTGTTCCGATGTCTACTAACATCGTAATAATATATTTGTAATTTACTAAAAGTTTTTCAGGGAATTTGTTAATTCAATCGTAAGGCCTGTAAACTCGTTTTTACCCGGATTATCAATAACTTGAAGAGATTCTTTACAAAATAGCAATACCATTTTTTCTCCGTTTAGAATATAGTCGAGGGGACATAAGAAAGTAATAGGTCGAGTGAATCATTAACTAACTAACCATCTCGCCGGAGGCAGAGAGGACGGACCCCTAAACAACTTGGTCTTGGCACACACTCCTTGCCTCATTCACATTCATACATCGTTTCATACATACTCTTCTATTATTCGGACTCTTGAGATGGTCCAACTTAAGTATCTGAGTCACTTGGTCGTGCCATGTCTTCCTCAGGAGTCCCTGACTTCTGCTACCATTCACATTTCTCATTCTCCGTATACTCTTACCTTTTACACTCTTACATGCCTAAACTATCTAAGCGTCCCTTTCTTGATCTTACTTGAGCCTTGAACTCTTTGCGGATCTCTACATTTCTCACACAATCATACATAGTTTTACCACACACACGCCTCAAGGATCTCATTTCAACAGCATTCAGTCTACTTTCATCTTTTATCTGCCAGTTCCATGCCTCACATCCATACATCAGGGTAGGTATTAGCACTCCATTGTGGACTGCTAGCTTCGCCTCTTTGGACAGTTTTTGTTCGACCTAACTGCGTTCAGTCCTCTATTAATGGAGTTACCTGCATTTACCTTTCTTTTAATGTCTCTGTCAGCCTTCCCATCTCTCGTTAACATACTTCTTATATACATAAACTCATCCACCTGCTCCAAGTATTCCTCACTGTGCACACTGTTTTCGCACTCTCTCCTTGAAATACCATGACTTTACACTGAACTGTATACCCCGTAAAACAATTAACAGAGGAATAAGGAAAGAATGAAGGAAGAAGTAGGTATGTGAGGCATTTCTTCCAAACTACAAACCTTGGTGTAGAAAAAGCATGATTTTTAGTTAGTTATGAACCAAAACGTAGGTTTGTTATTCATATAAATCCATAGAAAATACCCAAGTAAGTAAGGCTTTAAGTACACTCTTAAGCTTTTATCATGATTTTCACGCACATAGAATCCAATAAACCGTTTTATTCTATTGAAATTCACTACCGCTGTGAATAATTTTTGATGTTTTCACTTGAACGAATTCCTTTACTGAAATGTCGGCAAAATATTTATTTTATTATCACCTTAAAAAGCTGCCATGTACGTCGGCTCCCCCGAGCCGCAAATTCGTCGGAAAATTAGAAACATACGCATTTTCTTGCTTAAAATTATTATAACTAACGTAACGTAAGTTGGCAAGTTCTCTTGTGAGAGAAAGTTCGCGTCATTACTGGGGAACCAACCACAGATGTTAGAGTGAACGTGGATGCCCTATGCTGAAAATTATAATTTGTGGTGGTGCTACAATATTTTTCTGTCGATTAATTCTTTTATCACTTGGTTTTTTGTTTTTGTTTTAAAAACCAGCATTAAGGTATGGGCGAAGTGAAAATAATCAATGCATCTTTACTTTACCCCGTTTTCCACAGGCGTAGGCAGAGAGGACGGACCGCCAAGCAACTCATTCACATTCATACATACTCTTCTATTATTCTGACTCTTGACATGGCCCGACTCAAGTATCTGATTTTCTTGATCGTGCCATGTATTCCTCAGGCGACTTCTGATACCATTCACTTAAGCGTCATATATTCTCGTTTCACTCCTTTGTTTACTACCCGCCATATTTATTAAGAGGCGATATTATTATTTTTTTGGTTTATTTATGTGACAACTGATAAGAGCGCCCTTGTCTGTACGGTATAAAGACAGGTGACCTATATCGCCATCCGATTGGGCAGCATTATGAGGTAAAGTAAGGTCTTGAAGAGGCCTGGATGGAAATATGACCTCGACCTGCATTCGAGCCCACACACAAAACCGAGTCGAAGAAACGATCCGTTCTCATGAAGCCAACATCAACTGTGAAGGGTTGTTCTGCTAGTGTCCGTCGAGATTTGCGTACGTACACTGGTGCACATTGTACAATTGATCAATGTTGCTAGCTTCTTAGAACAGGCTCTGTACGGGACGTGTTTGCCTGCACAAGAAAAGACTGTAAATAATAAGCACCGGCACACATCAGTCCTCAACCTGGGTAATGATTTAACTGTTTAAGGTGTTCCGTCCACTCGTGTTAATTTTTGAAATTTGACTGCCGAATATTGTAGTGTTTTTAACTATTTATAACATCTCTAGCAAGCCCTCTTGTGACGTCAATATCGTTACCACAACTTGTTTTCGTTTCAGACGCAGGTGTTTTTAGGTGAGAATAATAATTTCGCACAGCGACTGGTTTGTCAATATTTTGATTTTTCTCCGGCCCGATTCGCTTAGTAACCGATAGTTGTGGTGCATTTTTCAACTCGTAAACATTATTTCTTGGAAAAAGGGGTCATCAAACTTGCCAGGTGTTCAATCTTAGTTGCAATAGAGTCAAATGCAATAAATCTTGTTTTCACGTTCGATACAGGCTCCATTGAAATATCTGTAGAACAGACTAGGTATGCCTACTTTAGAGATGTCAATCGGTAAGTCCATAAAGGATTGTCAATCAAACCAACCACCGTGGTTGTATTACTTGTGAGTGAGATTTATAATAATTACACTATTAGTATATTAATAACACGATATAATTTTTTTTTTTTTTTTTTCATGTTCTCCATGAAACGGTTATACACCAATATATCATGGAGAAGATTACAAATTAAAAGGTTTACACAGGCAGTTTTACTATTTTGTCACATGCGTTGTGATTTGCATAATGATTGTGGATGCAATAGTGACTAGAATCTATTTTTTTATTGATTGCTTAATTGATCATTATTGTTAACTGTTAAACGTTTTAAAAGCTATTCTTCGGATGGAATTGTAAACTTTGAACATTTTGGTTCCTTTTTATATTGTGAATTCTCTTAAGAATCTAAGCTGCCCGGTCCAGTGGTACTATGGCCTCTTTATTGTGAGGCTGAAGCGAACGAGGAGGGGGACGAAATCAGAAGAGGAAGGTTAAGTACATGGCTATTCGTGGCTGACCACTAAGCTTGTATAAAAAAAATTTCAAATTCAATATTTCTTTACTGAAAGTTGGTCTTTCACCAGGGTAAATAGGACAACAAACATTATTTATTTTTCTAGAGCCCTTATTTTCAAATGGTTACATCTGATAGCGCCGTTGATACTGGCACTATACATTTTTTTAATTCAACCAATCTTTTTTCTTAAATCTTTTGATATTTCTTATATTATTCAAGTCTCTCATCAACAACATCTAAATAAAAATAGCCTTAAGGACGGATTAGTTCACGGAATTCAAACAATTTATCAACTTTCTATGGTGATTTCACGTTCTTTGAAGTTTCTATTCAAGTTGTTATTGTTTCAGTTTTGTGAAACAACTGGCCAATAATGATATAAAAACAGGACTTGAATAGAATCTTCACATGACTAGAAACACAACATTGAAATTTGACGAATTGTTCAAATTTTGTTTAACAACCTGTTCTAATAGTACAATCTTATCTTATTTCGTATCTTCCACTTTAGAGCGTAGGTAATGCATACTGTATATTTTTTGTTTATTGCTTATGGGCACGTACATGTCGTACATATACATGAAATGTATACATATATCTACCTACTTTGATTCAATTCAAGTCGAGTTTCAAATACTCTACTTCTGTTTGAACGATTTATTTTAATATTATTTTTTGAATTTAAGTTTTCATGACCAGCGTTTTTCTAGGAATCGTATTTCAGTGGATCCTAAATAGCCGTTAGCCGCAAGGAGTAATGTATAAGGTCTGGAAAACTCTGGAAAGTAATCGAAAGAATCGTTTGCACGTGGATACTTAGTACTTAAAGGTAAAGGGAATTAAAAGGAACAAGAGGCAAAGAGCACTTCTTCTTCAGAACACGGTTACCAAGTAAAGTAAAGCAACTTGAAACCAGATAAATTTTATTTACCTGCAAGTGCCTATTCACTCTCGGTACTGTAATAATGATAATTTATTATTTAAACACTGTTTTCATTGTGAAAATTTGTTTAACAGCTTCTTCGTTATTTTTCGGGGCATTTTTTTAGATTATCTCCACACAAGAGGCCCTGAGACAAAATACTTCAGAGCCAATGTCATCTTTTTGGTGTTGTGCGGAGGATCTTTTAGGGAAAAGAAGGAGCCAAAGTTCTAGAATCACGTTCAACAGTCAAATGCATTGTACATATAAAATACTAAGTTGTATATTACCAATTCCACCATCTGTGAACGTTTATAATTGATCTGTTTCTTTTTCCATCCCCCTTTGTACATTAAATTACCTAATATTAAAACTGTTTATACCTATTCTTTAAAATAAATCAATTAAAAAAAATAAATATAGATTTGTATTAGTGTTCAACGAACCGGTGGATGCAATCTGTTAGCTGACTAGTCTATAGTTTCTTTTATTTGTTAAAATTTTATTTTTTATATTTTTAAATATTACAATTTTCAACTACCATACTAGGCTAATGCCTGTGTTATGGTAATAATCAGTGTAGAAATATATTATATATTTTTGTACAGCGCATTTGAGGTTATTTTGCACAAAAACGGCGTTATATAAATCGTCCGAATATTATTATTCTGGGAAGGAAAAAGTACAAGGGGTGGGTAGTATTCTTGAGGTCAATGTGTTGAGGACTGACGGATATATTAATCCATCCTGCCTATTGCGGTGTAAGGCGAAGGGTTGAGAAAGTCCAGCTAGAGAGGTCAAAGGGTCTACCTAAAGCAGTATCTTCCAATCAGGCCAACCACGCAGCAGGTGGGCAAACGCATTCGCCAAGACCTAGACAAACCTCACCCCACAAACTCGGGCACTCCTGCTATGTCGCCAAACTTAGCAAACCACTTGATGTGACCTTTGGCAATGGAGTTGGTTATCCATTAAATAATTCCGTTAGGAAGTGTAAGTCAATTTCTCACAAATTGACAAATATATTTTATACAGAAGGTGAGGAAATTTCTTTTTTTGAAAAAAATTGTCAACTGAATCAACATTCGACTGTATTTGAAATTATCTTAAGCTTTAAGTTCAGGTAAAGTGGAAAACGTAAAGTTTTTTTTAATGCTTTATTAATTTACCTTAGATTTTTCCGCGATGCACACAAAAATCTTAGCTGTTGTTCTAGATTGTAATAATATCTGGTTGTTCTTCTGAAAGTTTGTTTTTTAAAATGTGAAGGCATTAAACTAAAAATGGTGTTGGCATCTTTTAGAATATTTTTAAACCCTCATCAGTATTAGATAATCTATTAGAACCATCATTTTCTTTATTATCTTATCATGTTAGAATATACTATGTTCTTGTCAAATACTTTTCCTTAGATATGTCTATTTTGCCCCAAAAGTGTTTCTCAAAATCCATAAAATTTATTATTTCGTTAAGCCCTTTTCACCTTTTTATTATAAAATCGAAACCTTAGGCACCAGACCTCAAGAGCACACAACATTATGTGATCGACGAATAAAAAAAGATTGCATCTTTTAATTTTTTTTATTACGTAAACTATTTTTTTTTTAAATTTGACCTTCTGTTACAAATATAGGTTTGCTGGCTTAATGGGAATTAATATTGAGTAGTATTATTTTTGTACTAACCAAATATTTAAATAATAATTTTATTTATTTAATTTGCTCAATACTAGTCGAAAGAGTGGAGTGATATTAGGTTCTACAAGAATAAAATCGCTTGCAATAAGAAATATAAAATTATCAAATAATAATTTTTCACAAATTCATCAAGCCAGATGATTTGGTATCATTTAGATTATTATCTATAAAAAATTAAAGGTACCAGGGAAAACATACACCTACCTATATAAACTTTCTTCGAAATTGATGTCACAAATAAAATTATTCCTGATAGTAAATTTCAATAACACACAACGTGTTAAATTGTTATTTTTATCTTCCTCGCATTTAATCAACATCAGTGAGAATGTCCATATAAATAGCGGAACACGTATATTAGAAGGAATTTAAATTTAAAATATATTGTGCCAACGTAATTTCGATGTAATATAATAACTCTTGTCTTTTAGATAAGCTCAAAAAAGTATACTCATTTTAAACGTCTAAAAAGGCTTCGGGGGATGAATAATACGACACTGTAAAAGAGAACGAATAGGGGAGAATAGAAAACAGAAGAGAATAGAAAGGTGAACCTAAAAGGAAGGGAAGAGAAGGTAGGTTGTTTAGGGGTAAACTAAAATTTATTGGACGTCTCCCATAGCCTATGGAGACTTAGGAAATGGCAGGTACCTACATACATTTTTATAAAATGCTCAAGAGGCCATAACTTAGCATTTGTTTTCGTTCCAGAAATGCCGCCGTTATTCCCTGGGCTTCCAGATAAAATGAAAGTTTTTGATTTACTTATGTAATATTTTTATTCTGTCACTCCAAGATTTTACATATTTTTTGTTCGGAATTTTGAAAACAAATGTATGTATGTATGAGCGTTTATAAAACAAAATTATGGATGAGCGTTTATAAAATAAATATGTTTATGAGCGTTAATAAAACAAATGTATGTATGCGCGTTTATAAAACAAATGTGTGTATGAGCGTTGATTAAACAAATGTGTGTTTGCGCGTTTATAAAACAAATGCATGTATGAGCGTTTATGAAATATACCTATCTATGTATGCGCGTTTATAAAACAAATGCATGTATGAGCGTTTATAAAACAAATGTTGAATGAGTGTTTATAAAACAAATTTATGTATAAGCGTTTATAAAAATTTTTTTACAGATGAACGTTTATAAAATCGTCTGAACTTTTATATGCATGGCACGTAATAAATATAAATTGTGTACTTAGGTACATTTCTAATTCCCTTGGAATGCTTTGTTTTTTTATTGTACTTAATAACGTTTTAGTTCTCCTCTTGCTTAATTTATTCTAAAATAACAGCACTAAGATTTGGTAGGCATAATAATATTTGGATAATTTGTATAGCGCCGTTGTTGAGAAAAATCACCTCAAGATAATAAATATAGGTACCTACCTACTTGTATATTTTGATTCAAAAGCGTTGTAAAAAAACATTTTTTAAATAATGTGCTTTTTTATGTTTAAAATGGGAGTAGAAATAGAGAAAAGCGAAATAGGATCTGGCATTTCATCGAGTTTGACAAAATTACCGTTTAGTAAGGATTGAATAAAATAGAAAAATTTGATGACTTTTTTATTTAGACATACTGTACATGTTACATTATATAGTATTGTTACATACAATTTAATAGGTGTTACTTAATTCATAATTTAAGATCAGAAGGTTATCATAACATCTGTAATGTCTTCATGTTCAATTTCTGCAAATAATCTATAAAGATGGAAAGGAAAACGTTAAACAACCATTCATTTTAAGATTCATTTATTGTGTTACATATTATAATCCTCTGACTTTAATCAAATGAGAAGAATCGTCAATCTAAAATACAATTATTTTCCTTGACGGATAAATGGTTATAACAACCACGTAGGACGAAATTCCTCGGAACATAAGTTTAGGAATTTTCTACGGTATGAAGAGCAAGTTCAATAATCTACTGAAGATTAAACAATGGCATGGAAACTTCGAAAAGAAAGAACATTTGGTATTATTCTAAGGGCAGAAAATTTGTGAACATAGAAAATCCTTACTTAAGATTTACGTATATTAATATATCATTTATCAGTAAGACTGTATCCTATCTAGTTCTATTTCTACCTGTTTTATAATTTCTACTGCGATTGTATAATATAATAATTTCAGCAATTGAAAATCTTTAACGATTCAAAAATACACAACAATTTGTGATATCGACGCAAATAAAAAAAATAGATTACTCAATTAGGTGAGTTAAAAATATTGCTTCTTTTAATGTTTTTTTTATTTTGAAATCAACCAAATGTTTCGATAGGTTCTAATGTTTTTAATGTTTAAGAATATTCCTAATTATTACGTATTTTCAAGAAAATTTTTCAATTTCATAGGCAAATTTTTCTGCAAAGGGTATTATTTTTTTCCTTTTCCTATAAATATATGGAGTATGCAGTTACCAGTATGCTCACTACAAAAAGTAAACGGAAAGTTTGAACAAAAAATGTTCATATTGAAAGCAGAAACAATAATTAAATTAGGTAAAACTAAAAGACTCGAACTGATAGCTCGTGAAAGAAATATAAGATAAAAAGTTTTAATTCACTTTAAGTGCGTGATGATAATCTAAAGGTTGCTTGGAAATTTTCATGCCAAACTGATAATAAATAAACAATAACACATTACATTTATTTCTACACATAATTACAATTAATTCGGATGCGAGAAGTTATTTATTTTTCTAGTTCACTTTATTTATATTAATTGCACTCAACAAAAATATTTCGCAAAACTAAAATAAGGTTCCCCTATGTAACAACAAGTATTCAGATACATAATTGATAAAAATGCGGGTTCACTTCAAATATTTGATATCGTGGAAATACTCATTTCGGTTTATTTACCACGCGTTAAATCGTACCAATATCAACAACAACTGGGAAGACATAAATGAACAAATAAACAATCACGAAGACAAATGAACAAAAAAATGCAAGAAAAATACCCAAACAAATATTTTGTTATAAAAAAACTGTATGTGTAACGTGCTTGTTCCGGAATTTTTTTAGAAAGAGTAGCATATATTTTCAGACAGATGCACCCACACACAGGGAACAGAACCATTGTAGAGCATTTAAATAATGCATTGAATTGAATTGGTATTTAGTTACATACATCACCAAAACCTACTTATCATATGGCAAGAAATCATTAATAAATTCAATGAATAGAGATTCATTCTCAATCAAAAATAAAGTATAGATAATGTTGGTCTATAAGGATAACGTCAAGGTACATCAACTCTTTTTTCAAGTGAAATAACTTAGTGAAACAACTTAAGTAAACTAAATAATCATAACCAATAATCTCAAAAAATCAATTTTATGTAAAATAAGATAAATTTAAATTCACTAAAATATTTTTTTTAATTTAAAAAAACACGAGTTAAGAAAGGTACACGACTTCATAAAACAGGCAAATAACGCGTCTTTTTGAAATTTTTTTCCGTATACGTATGAAGATAACAAATCAGGAAAATATGTTTTTTGTAACTGAAGTAATATAATGAAGCCCAATAATTATGAATTAAATGTAAAGGGATTTATAATTTTGAATTTGCATTATGTTAAATAATGAAAAGATACCCACTTCACAAGAAGTGATCAGTTTCATCATTTTTGAGAATTTTGTTGTGTTGTTCTAGGCAAGACTTTATAAATATGTTGTGAATTGATAAGTGATTAAAAAATGCATTTAAAACAGATAGGTAATTTTTAATTGGAAAGTAAAAATGCTAATTTCTGCCTAATTATCAAACAAAAAGCCTGTTGGTACTCCTATTAAATAACTTTCATAACATGTTATTAATGATAGGTTAATTTACATTTTATATTTAAACAGAGGTTAAATTCACAAATAGCCTAGTTTACTTCTACCCTGACATCAATTTACGTATAAGATTGAATAAGTGAAAACACTGCTCAAAAATTCATTTTTCACAATTTGAACTTTTATATTAAATCTACGAAAACTTTCACATTCAAATGATACTGTTTTAAAAGACTTTTTTTTAAATCTACCAATATAACTTTTGAAATCGCCACCAATGGTAAGATTTATTAAAAAAAAAACAACAACAAGTTTTTTGTAGTAATTTTGAGAAATTAACGCTTATGCTATTTTTTTCACAACGATGTTTGGATAAAATTGGGTTAAACGAGATTAAAAGTTTATTTTTAGAATATCAGGTGAAATGGTGATTATCTGTATATTATTGTGACACCTTTAAAATTATAGAGAAAATAAATGAAACATGTCAACTATCAATGGGTGTGCGGAAACACAAATCTGATGTTGACTTTAATTTACGAACGGTCTCGAAGGACCAAAAGTAACAATAAGTTTTGGAAATAACTAAATTATAAAACAATAAAAAAACACAAAAATAAAACGCACCTAGCTGCTTTTTGAAAAGGGCACAAAAATTGCATATTATTTACGCACAATCAACTATCACAACATAGAAAACATGAACCAACCAAAATGACTTAACTACTTATCACCTAAATACATCTGTAAAATTAATGAGTTCTATTTAACAAATATTTTAACAGTCATCCACCATATTCTTCGCTGGATAAAATATAAAGAACACAAAATAACAAAAGAATAATAATCGACGTAAAACTAAGGACGAATGTTTAAATTTAATTTAAAAACAATGCATAAGAAACTTTTTGTCGAATTCCACATACACATTAAAACGATAATGTATAATATGTCCTTTGTTCATAATGATCACTTTGCGGGTTCTCTTTGGAGACCTTCAGATTCTGTGGAATGATACAACAAATTTCTAAACGTTTTAAAAATAAAATATTAGAATGATAAACTTGAAAATTTTAATAACTTATAAATAATTTAAAATAAACCATAAAATGGATGACGAAATTTAACCCATCCTATGAATCTTTTAACACATAAAAAAATAAGGTTTACGTAATCACGTTTAATGATTTTGTAGTTTTAGTTTGTAACTACAGTTTAAAAAGGTGGTAATCCAATAAGCAATTTGAAATAAAATAAAAGTATATTTCTTTGAAATAAAAAGTAAGATTTTGACATTATTGAGAACCTTTACTTATGATCTTATTTGTCAATCCATTCTTATTGTTATTAATACAATTTTGCACTTTGCCTAGATCCAGTAATTTCTGGGTTCAATCATAGTAATTACATATTTTCTTAATTCTACTTAGCCTACTTACATCTAGAATTTTGACGTTTATAAACTTAATAACTAGTACGTATTTGAGACGATTTGTGTAATATTTTGTATTTATACATTAATTAAGACAGTTAACCGAAACGCAATAATTCAAGTGTGGCATTGTTCTTTACGTTCATACCATAGGAAAATTATTACGAGAAAATCAAATAAATAGCAGAACACCTTGGCAAATCTCACGTTCGAGCCATCTCGTCCATCTCATCCATCTCCCGGCTTCACGCTCTGGACCTCTTCGCGGCCAGAGCTTCTCATACTGCGTCAGCCGCCACAAACATCCTCTCCGAACTGATAACACGGATAACGTTCAAGTATTTCAAAATGGCAACAAATAAATGCTTCAAGCACACCTACAGCGGGGAACTCCGCTCAATGATCCGGAATATGATATAATTACACTAATGGATACAATATTTTCTCATCTGTTTTCACTGGGATGTATATTTGCTTCACGTAAAAACACGGACGAATTAGGAATATTCACAATACGCGCCGTCGCGAGCGCTAAGTTACAATGTCCTCACAAGCATCCCCCACCATTTGCTACAAATGTCTTTATCTTTATCTATCCACTCCGATGCTGCGAATTGGCGGTGTTAACTCTCGACCTGCGCACGTACTTGTAGCCAAATCGATGGCTTTGTCTATTCTTGATTAGTTTCTTACGTTGGTACTTTGTTCACAGCTTTGAGAAGATCTGCGGAGCCTTTGTCGAGACCCAACTTGAGAGGATCGTGGTGATGGGAGGCGTGATGACCGTGGTGGTCCATCTTGGACTGCTTCTCTTGTTGTTGTTGCTTCATGCGGTCTTGCTCCTCTCTCTCGCGCCTGGCCTGCTCGTTGATCTCCTTCACTGCCCGCAGCTCTTTCTTCAGCTTCATCCTCCGGTTCTGGAACCAGATCTTGATCTGCCGCTCCGTGAGACAGAGAGCGTGGGCTATCTCTATCCTGCGCCTACGTGTCAGGTAGTGATTGAAGTGGAACTCCTTTTCTAGCTCCAGGGTCTGGAAGCGGGTGTAGGTCTGGCGACCCCGTCGCCGTGGGCAACCATTTGGCCCTGGAACAAAATAATGATTTTATTAATTCAAAATGTAAATTATTCTAAAATGTATAATGTAACCATATAAATTTTCATAAGTAGGTAACTGTTGAATGTTTTTTTTTATTTATTGTAGGTAACGATAACCACACACCACTTTGCAACTGCAGTCAAACGAGTCAATAAATAATGGTTAGTTATACTTTTTCATTGAAAATGTATTTGGAGAAATCAGAAAACATCTCGTAACGCCGTTAACATTCACATATTTCTTAAAAATAATTGTGTCTGATTAATGAACAAAAGAAGTTTATGTTACGAGTCCTTTCCTATATACATATAATAATTATATTTGGATGATTTGTATAGCGCCGTTTTTGTGCAAAATCATCTCGAGGGCGCTTTACCAAGTACACATTTCTCAATCCTTTTATTATAATGTTCGAATACCGTTTTCCGTTTGGCCAAAAAAACTTCCTCGATGAATTATGTAGGTAGTAGTTCAATTATGTAGATACCTACATAATTGAAGTGATTATTATTTGACGATATTATTAAGTTTTGATTCGAATTCGAAACCATTTTCTTATGTAAACTTAGCATAAATAATTACATGACAATACATAAAACTTGAATTAATCTCCAGTGCAGGCTAATTATTCACTCTACGGGAACATTGCATAAATAAATACCTACAACTTACGCTTACATAATAAGCTACTATATTGATTAGCATAACGATGCAGTATATTGATAATGTAGGTATTAAAAGACTTGGTATAAGCATATTCATTTATTCTGAACATATTTTTTTAACTACTTTTTTTATTTTATTTTTTTGGATTCGGGTTGTACCATGATCTTTTTGTATTAATAATATTAATATTTGGATGATTTTCGGAGCGCCGTTTTTGAGCAAACTTGAGATTAATACTGTAATATAACATTGTAATAATTATGTAATGTAGATAATAATTCGATACCTTGGACAGCCGCCATAGTCGACGAGTAAGGCTCTCGACTAGCAAAACAGAAGTAAGGTGTTCAAATCTTTAAATTTAATTAATTTGTGTTATTTCATTTTCTCATTTAAAATAGTAAACAGTATATTGTGTGGAATTTACTATCAGTATCGCCTTGGTGTATGATCAACATTCAGAAGTGAAACGTTTCTTGAAATGGCTTTGGCGGTGTTCGGTAGCCAGATCTGAATTAACAGGTACTTCCCTACCTTTCACTCTCTCCATAACCTTCAGCCTCACAACATACCCCAATTGGTGATGCCATAATCTCACCGTCTCCAGACGGTTGGGATCAGTTGGGACTCTTGTGCGGTTTCTGGTCCTTTCTAAAATGTAGGTATATTTACCGACCTACATTGAGATTTGACTTTTAGAATTCATTGCTTTATTCGATACACGGGTTTATTGGGGTACGAGAGAAATATTTGCAAAAAGGTCTAATCGGTGTGACAAAAGCTCTATTTTTTGTTCAAAAGAAGTGAAAGGTTTGTTTTTTGGGAGTCATAAAAGTGTTCTTCCAGGAACCAAGGTGCTTGTAGTAAAGGGTTTTTGAATTGCGCAAAAACTTTCTGATTTTTATTGTTACGAGGTGAAAGTTGCAAGACAATGCTGGACATTATGGTATACCTGAAAGGGCATTTCTAAACTTGCATATTATTGTGTTTTGTTATTATTTAGCACAAGGTTTCTTTTTATTGCTTGTAAAGGATTCGCACTATTTATTGCTAGGCTAGTAGGACAATATCTTTATTTGACTTGACCATAGAAATCAGCCCTTTTAAAAATAAGTTTTTTTTGGCTGCTGAATTTATAAATGAAATATGATAAGTAGGTACCTACATGTATGTAAAAATATATAGATTAATGAAAAAAGATTTTTAAAAGTAAATATTTTAAATTATAATGGGTAGGTAATACCTAAAAAAAAAGTTTAATCTGTTTCTTGAAACCTGTCCCGGAATTCAAAATTCGATGCTCCCCCAGCATTTGTAAAGGAATTCCAACAGATATACTGTACCGATTCATTTAGAATCTCCCCTGGTACTCAGTCCTAACAATGGCGGCTGCGATGGTTGCCATGGCAGCCACGCGACCCCTCCCGCGCCGGTCGAAACGCCCCTTCGACAACGCCCTTAAAACTCAGTCCTACTGAAATAGTAGAGTCTTGGTAAATTATAGGACACATGGTAAAAAGGGAAAACCACTTGTTAAAAGTTTTTTCTAAGCAACGAACGTTTACGTTCCTTGCTGAAAACAGCCTTAAGCCTGTCAATGTTTCAGAGTTGACTCAAAACAATATTGAGAAATATCGTCTACTGGGGCAGTCAGCAAAAAATCAAACTCAGTCTAAGGATCGATATTCTAAATCGTGTAATGATTTGTCTCCTTTGACGAAGGATGAAAAATGATCATATTCTGTCTATTTACATCTAGCTTTAGCCGAAAAGTGGTTCAGACTTCAGACCCCAAAGAACAATTTATCATCCTTTAAGCAGCGGGTCCAATCCAGATCGTTTCCACTCCACGATCTATGGAGGGATCCGAATATTACATATTATTTTAAACTTTGATTTAAATTTAAAATTTTACCTTCTGATTTATCAAGTCGGGCAATATTCATACGACCGTGATATTAAAAAAATATTAGGTGGATTCAAGATATTTGAAATATTATATCATTTGAAACGCGCAGGTTAAATTTCATCACGCTGTTAATATTCATAACAAAGAAGTATTATTTAAAAAAAACTTTGGGTCTTGTTTGAAATGAGGGCCGATACCAAAAGTAGTTTATTATATGGTAAAACTAAAAAAAGGAAAATATTTTTTCTTATTTTGAACCATTTAAATTGAATAACTTGACATTTTTAGATTTGGGGATGAAATTCATTGTACAGTAAATTTCAACCTTACAGACTTTAAAAAATATTCTTGGATGAATTGATATCTTAAATCAAACCTGATTTGTAATAAATACTTAAGCTGAAGGTTTTTTCCTTCAATATGTAATTATTCACTTGTGTAATATTATCTGCTTACGTTTTTTTGTAAATAATTATGATTTTATAAATAGGTAAACTGGAAACACTTGCCTAATTTTTCTTTAAAAGGCTAGAAAACAAATATAGTCAATTCATTAATTAAATGAAATCTATTCATATATATAGGTTAAACAAAATAAATTAATTCAGTGAAAGGTTTTTTTAAATTAAAATAACAAATTGAAAAGAATAACCCTTGTTGTGATTTTTTATACAGACCGCTTCCTTTAACTAAGTAGGTAGGTAATTAAAATTAACGTTTATTGAAGTAGAATTCGAAGTCGTATTCAATTCAAACGTTTCAATTATTTGCTTAATTGTAAATCTCCGAAAAAAGGTTAATGAAATAAATAATAAAAAACATCCATAATCATTATTTGATTCCCGTCACAAATATTTTTTTATGAGTTTAAAGTATTTATTCAAATGCCAGCAGTCAGGGATTGTGATGTTGAATACTAAGAAAAGGACCTCAAAAAATACCTTAGGGCAGTTTGTAAGAAGAAAAAAAAATACAACCGAAAAATTTGGAAGTCACCGCGGGGATATGTATGCTGGTATCTGGTCTGTAGTATCTACCTATCCGGCTATTGGTTGATTTACTCTTGGTATCTAGATAGTACCTACGTAGGTAACTCGGCCCTTTATTCTTTCACACGCGCAACATAAATCACTCTGATGGAGGTTGGTGTGTATTTTATTTCTTTTTCGGTTTTGACTGCTGCACGTTATTTATATTTGGGTGATATATAATGCAATCGTTCCATTGTGTCGATATATATATAATGGCGCGTGAGAACATACACAAGCTATTCATTTTTACATTAACCATTGTGATTATTAATATTTTCAGTCGTCCCTAACTTTAGGCGCCCTTGTTTGTCTTGTGAAAGATAAACATTAAAAACAAAAATAAATATTCTAATCCTACTACGAAACATCATGAGAATAATATGTACCTAAGTACAATCCTATTTTCAGAATATGGTATCTAATGACGATAGAATCAGAAAACTATCAACACTTTATTACGAACAAAGGGAGACGACAATAATATCTCAGATTAAATATAATTTATGTGTTTTCTTATGCTTCAGACATATCAAAGTCTAACATTATAATTCATAGAGCAAGCTCAATAATCTAATCCTTTTTACGAGCGTTTTCGACCAGAAATGAAACCTTGAAATAATAATGTAATAAGTACAAAAAATATAACAAGAAAAACGTTGGGATACGTAAATAAGGTGGCGTGTCATGTTCCAAAATCCGAGGGTCATTATTCAAACAAGTTTTTTAAGCCGAATTAAAATTCGGAGAACGTTGAGAATTTCCTTATTTTCTGTGACTCGTATGTTTGTCAGAGCTTGTTCTGTTCTCTGATTTCAAGACTCGTATTTCAGTCTTTTTGAATTTATTACAATTCAATGATTCTAACACTTACAAACTAAATGCATTAAAGAGATTTATAAATGAAAGAAAATGGACTTTTTTATGTGAATAAATCCATTTAAAATTACTGATATTTATATAAATGGCCGTATATGCATTAAAATCCAACGACAACCTGATTCCAAAAGGTGCTAATTTTATTCATTTTACAAACTATTATCAGTAAGATATTACTTTTTGCTATTTGATTAACTTAAAATATGGTTTTGAATATGAATGCAGTTATTTTGAGACATTTAAAATAATATTGCCTCTGACGTCAAAACTTCATCATTTAATTCGTTTCTTTTGTAAACGTGCCAAAAATATTTAATACAACGTGAATCCGCATGCAATATTTAGTTAACTATGTCAGAAACACACCTTTGTAAATAAGCTTGATTATTTAAATCTAAGCCCACATAACGGGAATCATAGAACAATACAATACTTCAGAATAATATCATTGATAATTATTTCTAACGGGTCTACATACATTCCTCAACTCACAATTCACAATACTTCTTGGTGATGATGCTACTAATTTGAACAGCGGCATACTTGTGAAGCATCTCCTCAAGATAATCTTACACACTGATCAACAAATTAAGTTGAGGAATTTCATCTTTGGGAATGGTGTTTAGAGTGTCTTTATAAGGAAGTGAAGGAGAGGAAGTTCTGGAAAGGAAGGAATCTAGGAATCTAAAATCTCATTTTCCCACTGCGGTGAAAGGGATGAGTCAAGAGAGACCAGTTGGCGATGTCAAAGGGTCCAAACCAGCCTCTCCCAATCCGGCACGCCACGCAACGGGTGGGCGGGCGCATCCTGAACACACCTCACTCGATGAACCCGGGCACCCCTGCTAAATCACCAAACGTAGCGAACTACTTGGGGTGATTTATGGCAGAGGTGTTGCTTATCAAATAAATGGTTACTTCATGTGGCAGTCTATGAATTTATTTCAAGCTGTAGGGCCTGATTCTCTGAACAACTTTAAGATGATATGTTCGTAATAAAAGTTGATATCCGGACTGAGCTTTTGATATCTCTAACTTATGTATTGTAGCTTATGACGGTGATAACTAATAATAATCACATTTATTACAGCTAATATTTAAAGTGTAAATTTTTGGATGTAGGTTATTATATTTCCAAATACGAACTGATAATACTTATTGAAGTGATTTGACTCGACCTTTTCTCTGATACAATACTTTTTTAAACGACGGCGCCAAAACACCAAATCATTTCGATGTTTTGGATTTTACCGGGAGCTTATTTAAAAGTTTATTGATTTACGATACTTTGAGTTATGGACTGACGAAGGGCTGACGGTGCTGCCGAGCGAGTTGTTCTGTCAAACGAATGAAAACAATGGCGACAGTTTCAGAAATATTAATATTTATTGTTTTACGTCAACAGCTTTCGAGTTTGAGTGAGTGTTTACTAAACTGAAATAAGTTTACATGCAACTTCGCATTTAGATACACATGCGTGAGAAAATTATGCTGCAATGTGGAATTCAACCATCATGGTTACTGCATACCGTGTAGGTATATGAAATTAAATAATATTTTTTTTATTTATTTAATATATTTTTGTAACTAGTTTTAGATTTGTCATGAAAAATCTCGAAAATAGAAACAGAAGGTTTTCTGTCGTAATTATATACATTTTCCTTTTTTTAAATTTAAATTTGGCTAAGCTTGGCACACTAAAAGACATATTGTAACACTCACTTGCCTATGCAATTAATTAATTTAAAAATACTTGTAAGTTGCATCGGCAAGATCGTGTAGGATAAAACATATACCTAGGTAGGTACTTAGTTAGACACTTGTTACAGGAAACATGTTGGAATACAATAATTAGGGAGGTGCCTACTTGAGAAACAATGTTGTGAAAATTTATTGTGATACGTGTGTAGATTGGGATCATTAACATTATGAGAACATGCTTTAAAAGTTTGTTGAATGCTTTACATGTTTTCTTTTTTATTCCAGGTAGGTAGAATAATTTTTTTTAAATACCTAAGCGACGTGACTTTTTTAATCAATATATGAAAAAAAATATTCCAATAGACATTTAAAAAATATATTAGCAATAATAAAACAGATTTTAATTAACAAAATGACTTTAAAATATCAGCACGTTAATTTTGATTTCTCATAATAAATACCAACAAATTGCATTCCAAAATCACGCTTGATTATATGATTCTAAATAGTTCGTTCATTTGAATGTTTGTAAATTACATAAACTCTCTAAGATAAAGCGATAATTTAATTTTTTTAATTACCTATCTTATATAAAGCGCCCTTGGAGCGATTTTTTACAGAAACGGCCCAATACAAGTTATCCAATTATTATTATATCTAAAAATTATTATAAATAGGTGTTAGTTAACTATAATAACTTTTTTTAATTGGAAAAAAATAACTTTGGAGGTAAATTAAGTAACGCATATTATTTTCAACAGTTAATGTGATTAAATAATTGAAGAAGAACATAATACTAATAAACCTAAAGGAAACATGAAACAGAACTAGACACAGATTATCAAAATTTAACGCTCTCTACTGCGAATAGAAGCCAGGATCTTAAAAAATAATGAATCAATCAAATTAACTGTCAGACCTATTGTTAATTTTGAATTTGATAATGAAATCGACAAAATGATCTATAAAAATTAGGTCCCAATGGCTTTTTAGAGACGTTGCCCCGGAAAGACAGAGATCTGGGTTCGATTCCCATTTAAGACCGTTTATGATTATTATGTTCTTCTCCAAATAAATAAGTAGGTAAATTAACTGTTGAAAATAATATGTGTTACTTAATTTAACTATTTTATTTATGTGATTAACAAATTTGTTCAGTGATTTGGATCCCAGATATTCGTGTCATGTTTGCGAATAAAGTTTGGCGTTAATTTGCATAACTAAATAAAGATCACCGACTGGTTACACAAAGCGTTGTTTACTCGCCTTTGATGAAATTCCCGCTATCTCGGAGTAGAGTACATAAACCGAAGAGAAATAGAGAAAATAATGGCCAGGTAGAAGAAAATCATCCGTAAAGATAAGAAAACGTGGGTCGTAGGCTTTTATAACAACCCCGTTAGGGCCTTGGAAGCATTTTTAGGAATTCAAATTCTTGAACATTCATTTTATTCATAGCACTTTTCCAGCACACTTTTCCACTTTTAAAGGTAATAAGCACCTGACTTATTTATTGAAGTGTTTCGAAGTATGTTTCAAAATTGGCAATAGTAATTTTTAAGGGACAATAAACCTAACGTGAGTAAGAAAGTACTTTTATTTTGGAGAAGATCGTAAATTAAAATTTTTATTTCAACATTTTATAATATTACAAATAAGAAATAACACAATAAAAGAGAAAAGTCCCATTAAACTACTGTGTAGTAGTAGTTTATTAGAATACGAAATGATTTTATCCCGCTCTATTTGTGAAGGCTGTCATTAGTAATTCATCGCCAAATGAAATAATCTAGTTAACGTTATTTAGGTAATTTTCAACTAGAAAAAATATGAAAACGCATATTGATGTCGTAAGAAAAACCTTATTATAAGTTCCTTAAGTTAACGTTAACAAACTAAAATCGTTTCAGGGATAACAAACAACTCGGCCTTGGCACACACGCCTTGCCTCATTCACATTCATACATCGTCTCGTACATATTCTTCTATTATTCCGACTCTTTGCATGGCCTGACTCAAATATCTGGTTTACTTGGTCGTATTATGTCTTCCTCGTTCGTCCCTGACTTATGACATTACCATCCAAGCTTACCTTTCTTCTTTGATTCTCACTGTGCCTTGGCAAGGTAAGGATCCAGGGCTTAAGTCCCAGATGTGACGTATCTTTTTCTGTTTCAAGTTTTCGTTTAAGAATCGCTAATATTGTCTTCAATAATTAAATATTACGATTTGAGTTTTTACTAACTAAATTATTCCAAAATAAATAATATTTTTAAATTATATTATGTGTGCTTGCTTATCTTATGAGGAAGGGTTATTCGAGGCATGATAATTATTCACCGTAATAAACGTCATGCACAGCCAGACTGATGAATGCAGGCAGCCAGCAGCCAGGACTGGTCGAGCAAGTATTCAATATTGTCTCGGAGCCAATAAACATCGCATTTCATTGCTACGTGTCAGAGCTTTTGATTTACAAGCATTTTGGTTACCTCTAAGATTAAGAGGAAATGACGACGTTTTGTTATTAATTTATTATTATTAATCTTTCCAGAATTCATCTACAAATATGTATACATGTAGAGCATTGTAGTTGAAAGCTATTTCCTTGAAATTTTAAAATGATTCTAGTTGGTAATAATAATAATAAATGGATGATTGGTAAAGCGCCGTTTTACTAAAAAATATTCTGAAGATGATGACATAAGTAGGTAGTCGTTTTCATTATTGCAGAAGCAATATCATATTGAAAATCTTTATTGACAAGAAACAAAATCGGGAAGGTAAGTAGGTAGGAACTTAAATTTAAAAGGACGGGTTGTTTCACAGAATTTGAAAAAGTCATCAAATTTCGAAGTTGATTTTAAAATTCTGTGAAGATTCTATCCAATTTTTTATTTATTTATTGGACAACTTGTATAGAGCCGCTTTTGTGAGATATCACATCAGAAACGGCATGATGGTTAGTTAGTGAGTTATATACCACGACCTACCAGTCGCCGTGTATTGTCCAATTTTATTACATGTATTTCCACATTATCAAAAAAATTCTCATCTCATTTTATCAGTTCAGAAGAAAAATAATATTTTGGCAAAACTCCAAGTTGTTCATTGATAAGTGCGTGTTGTATATGGTGAAGGTACATTATAATAATTTTAAAATTTCGGGTGACTTAGAAGTATCGCATTACCCGAAAATAATAAATGTTAAATGTTATTCAATTTGTCTTAAACATTTAAAAAAACATTCAAAACGTATTTTTTGGATATTCGGGATCGTTTTTCAAAATTGAATCAATGATATTTCAATTAATACTTAAATATTATTTAATGTCCTTTTTTGAGTTGAAAATTTAAATACTAATTGCGCATATTTATTTGTTATATTTACTTAACAACGTGATGAGAGGTAAATGTTTAACATCTTTATTGCAAATAGTACCTACATATTGTAATCGTCCATAAATTTTGCCTCCGCTTGGACTGCAATTATATGACTTGTTTACTGTGTATTTCACTTCGATATCTCTCCTCACTACAACATTTTCCTTTATAATATACTTACATGATGATTTTATCAAAAATATACAGATATAGTAGTTTCCCATCCACCCGCTTTTATAAATAGTAGCTATTTACTACCCAGATTTACTCGAATTTCATAAATTTAACAAACAATGTATCATCCAAAATGTTATTTTTCAGCGTCGTTTTTCACAAGAACGGCTTTGTGTATTATTATAACGTATTATTTTTAAAGAAATTTTTAATCTCTGTAGCTCATGATCGACATGAGCTACAGAGATTAAAGATATTATCTTAGAAATCGCAGTATGAAAAGCTGTATAAATATGATGAAGCCTAGTCAGCTATTATGCTGTTTCAAACAGATTTTCAAGTGAGATTTTATTATTTTAGGCACCACAATACACATGGAGAAAAAATGAATACCGTAATTTAATCAGAACGCCTTTATTATTATCGCGTTATCAATATTTATTTCGTATATTTTTAGATGATAATGTTTGGCTTTTTAGGATGTAAACATTTTTGCGATAAAAACATATTTTATAGATTTTTTTTTTGTGAAAAATAGTGTTCAAAAGTTAAAGCATTAAGCGGTAGTTATTGCATAGTCATGAAAATAAAAGTCGGGCGAAGTGTGTGAAAAAATGGATTTCCGATCTCTGGAATGGCCGAAAAGTTTTACCGGCGCCCGAAACGGCTCCAAACTTCCCGCGGGAGAGACAAAGGCGACAAAACGTCCGTGAAGCGGCGCCCGGATCGACAAATCCGCGAATCACGATGTTGGATAGATCTGGAACAATGCCCACATCATCTCTTTCGGTAACACATTGCAGCAAAACGTGAAAAACACGAACGTTCGTACTTGTAAGTGGGTGGACACCTACCTACCTACCTGCCAACGCGCAGTTAAATATTCGTTCAAAATTAATGAAGACTCGTAGAACTCAGATAAGGAGTAGGTACTGTAAAATATCGTGAAATCTGTTACGTTATGTGTATTATTTTTTCGAATCGTTTTACTATGCCAGATACTTTATTCTTGTTAGCTAATCAATAATGTGTATAATTTTGAATCCTTAGATTTTTTTAGTATAAATAAATAATAATAATATTTTGATGGTTTTTATAGCACAGTTTTTGTGCAAAATCACCTCAAAGGTGCTGTATGTAGAAAATGTATTTATTTTGATTTCATTCTGTTAACAAAAACGTATGTTTTAAATAACTTAATTGTAAACTTTAGGGAGGCAACGTAACAGAAATTAAAAATTTGTAATGAATGATTCAAAGATACCTATTCATATTAAAGGAATTCCTCATGTTTTAATTGATTTTAATTTTCACTTACGTAAACATTTTTTGAGCAATCTGACAACCCTGTTGGAATGCTTATTGCTTTCAACATAATATTATGGACCTCCCAACGCGACGGTTTCGGAAGTCACAAGTATTTATGATTTCACAGCGCGATTAACTTGGATTGGAGTTCAGATGCATGTTTATAAATTAATGTAAGAGTGCTATAATACAAATACAAACCAAATTTAGATTTAGAAATGTCACTATTTAATAGACACTTCATCTTGGTCATCAACATTGGAGTGGACAATCATTATTTTTCAATGATTTTACAAATAATAAAAGTTTATTTATATGATAAAAAAATTTAGCGATATAAGTGTAATCCTGGGTCAATAACGCAGAACATTCGTAAACCTTTCGCGGCAGGAGAAAATACACGATCATTGACACGTATGCTCGAGATATTCAAAGCGAATAACAGAACTAAGTCCAGTATGAGCAAATATAAAAAAAATATATTGTTAGCCGTGTAACAACAAGTAATGCACTGGCTTCTTAGTAAATAAAAACAGGAGTCCTGTGAATTCAGTTATCCACAAATGCGTGTTGTTCCTATAGCCGCTGCCAGTAAGACTCTCATTCACTCTATGAGATACTATTTCAAAACGCATTCAGAATTCTATACAGTAAACATTAATTTGAATCTAGCTGGGAGCCAAAATCTGAATAGATAGCTTTTGAACTAAGCCAGCTTATTCAGTTCGAGGCGTGCGCTGCATATAGTGCATATCTATCCACCTGAGAATGCTATCGCCACTGCACGTAAACACAAATGGAATGGCGAATGAAGATAACAGTGCAGTTCTGAATGCATTTGCCGTTGGCTTATATGTGGGATGTACGTGCATATTATATTCCTGCGCAAATGCACGGCTTCTAACTAGCTACACTATTGCATAAGGTATATGGATTATAATATATTCATGTAGGTACATATTAATATGGTAATAATAACCCATGCATCAAAGAGTTAAATTAAAAACAGTTTTGAAAATTAAGAAAACCAGCCCTTGAAAATTCTTTGTTATACTAGGTACGAAATTATTTAAGTATTAGTGAGGAATATTTTGGACAAATAAAAACAAATGGATATTTAAGAAATAATGCGAACTTGTGTATTCATGTGTTCTTGACATTGTGCAAATTACAAATATCTGTGTTTATTGTAATCACTTTGACGGCATATTCCACAAATTTAATGATCCGTTTTATATATTTATGCATTTAAAAAACTAACGCTTATCATTTATTTCATAATCCGACATAAAATAAAGACCTTGAAGGTAATTCAACTATAGTTAAAATTTATTTAATAAATTTTTGAAGAGCCCTTTAGCAAATTTTTCTCATGAATTGAGAATTTTTCTAATAATTTCTCAGTATTTCAAATAAAGTGCGGTACCATTTACAATAAGACCTATTTACGCATTAAAATCTATTCTCTTTAAGGATCGCAAATCGTTTTCGAGAAATCCTGCAATCTTACTTGCATACAAACTTTAGCTTCCATTGCGAACAATGCGAGTCTTCACCTGAATATCAACCGCAAATCTACCAGAGAACATTTTCCATAATTACGTTGGTATAAGAAAATGGCACTGCCAAAGCAAAACGCTGTTTTATTGGCTCTTAAAATATTAATTACAATTGTGCAATTTAGCTACGCTTAACTGCTAACAATGTTTACAAAGCTATTTATGGCAATTTTTCTTTAATTAACTTTACAGTAATTTAGTTATTGTCTTTCATTAAAATTTTAAAAGCATCATTATATACATTTATATAGTATTACATACATTTCTATTGTACTTATAGTATCATACGTATTATATACATTTCTTAGATAAATATAATATTATGCCCGATTCTCCAGAATAATCACAACTTCATGTTTAAAGTTTTAACACGTTTTCAGAACTCGAATTAAAATAATAGATATCCCCGGGGAGTCTAATTGACTCTTTGAAAAACAAAGTAATCAGCATAATCAAGCAGTTTAAGATCTACGGAACGAAAATATCAGCAATTAATGAAAGTAATTATGAAGTATTTTAGATTAGAATACCTAAATATGTGGCATTAGATATAAGTAAATGAACAATGGAACCGAGACAAAGGAAAAAAAATACCAGGAAATTAAGGAAAAGGGTTCAAAAGCCTATTACATTAACTAAGTTTTTTTTACCTTTGGTAGGAATATTAAAAAAAAAAAACGTATTTTGTTACTGCGAGGTATTCAAACACTTCGTAGTTGACATCGCTTTTGGGTCCCACCCAGGCGAAGTGTGTTCAATTCCTCAGCTGGCCTCTATCACATCACAAGCAACATTTTCCGCTTGCTGTAATGGTAGTAGAATATTTTCAATATTGTCAGGTTACTCGTAATCTGGGAATATTCGTTTTTTTTTTCAAAAATTAATCATTTAATCATCAAGTTATTCCAAGATTGTAAGACTATTTATAATGCTATTAATAAAAAAACGTTAGTAAATTCTATTCAAAAATAAAATTATTCCTATATTTGCCTATTTTATTCTAACGTTACGGAAACTGTCGACCGGTTTGAGTAGACCCTTTCCAATACCAGCACAAAGTTATACCAATTAAGAACAGTTTTGCGAAAACAACATTTTAAGATGGGGATGAGATAAAACATCCTGCGAAACCAGTACCTAAGCAAGTAATGGTTAAAAAAATATTAGTTGATTTTAAGGAAATGACAATGCAAGCTGAAATGCAACTACTTTTCAAAGGCAGTAGGTACTTACCTTCTACGTCAAAAGTAGTTTCTTTTTTTATGTGAGTACCAACTGCACCCAACCATCTGTGGCCAGCAAGATTATTTCATGTCCAATTGGGGTATATTGCGAGGCTAAAGGTAAAGGAGGGGAAGGAAATGGGGAAAAATAAGTTGGAGATGTACGCGCTATTCAGAGTTGGTCAAAGCCACTTTAAAAAGAAAAATCAATAATTAATGCTATATTGTATGATCTGTAGATACTAAATAGGAACTCAAAAAAAATTGTAGGTATAATTTATTTTTATTTTTTATTTTTTAAAGAATGACAAACATTCCCGGGTTACGAATAACCTGACAATATTTGAAAATCTCCTACTACCACCACAGTAAGCTGAATATGTTGATTGTGTTGTGATGGAGGACTTAGCCAGCCGAGGAATTGAACACATTACGCCTGGCTGGGACCCAAACGCGATGTCAACTCGGCCACCGACCGGTCAACCTTGCGGAATATCATCATTACCAAATGTGAATGGGTAGTTATTAAATATAATTGAAAGCTAGAAAAAATGGATTAAGCACTTAAAATGAAACCAACTCATAATTATTTAATTAAAAATTAAAACCAAGCTGCCCCGCGCTGCACTACTCCGAGCCACAGACTCCGCTATGAACATTTATTCTCCCCCGTACGATGCACCTAAATGCGCTATTCGAAGAATATACGGTAATCGCCGGCTGTATGTGACGTTACGGAGGGTTTGCAGGAATTAAAAGGGGAATGAGAACCTTTCGCCAGCGTTACGTTGCCAGAGGGTTAGTAAAACCTACCCACTTCCAAATAGACGAAATTAGTTGAAACCAAAAATTGTTGTAGTTCTGAAAGGTTTTTAGTGTCTAAAAATAATTCCTTAAAAGTTTAACTTTATTGGTAATTATCCGAAATTAGTTAAAAATTCACTTTTATAAACGGTGTCCGGAAACTCATGGTACTAATGGGAAACTACATCACACGAGTATTTGGAGTCGGTTTTGGAATGTTTTCTGTTTAGAGCTTTCGTTTTGGTGTAATTCGAGACCATAGTCACAATTGTTTGTGATGTAATTCATAATAATTGGTTGCCGCCTACATCAAAGCGTGGAAAATTAGAAAATGTTTAAAAAAATTATTATTGGGATTACACATGGGTATTCGTAATGGTCAGGTCGATTTGTTTTCTTGGGGGCTCTATGATTATGTGAGTCTATATATGATGTAGGTAGTAGGTGTATGCACCAGTTTCTCTGTTGTAGGCACTAGTTCGTGGACACCATGTATAATAATAGAGTATTAGTAATTAAGTATTAAAATTTGAGGTTTTACTCATTAAGTAATTACAAAAATAAAATATTCAATATAATTATTTACATCCTTCGAGTATTCAATTTGGGAGGCAGGAATGGGTACTGTCGCCCCAGAAACCATTTATTGGATAACCAACACCTCTGCCATAAGTTGCCGCAAGTGGTTTGCTACCGTTGGTGACTTGGGTGAGGTTTTTCTAGGTCTTGGGGGTGGATGCGTCTGCCCACTTATTTACTGATCGGGAGAGACTGGTAGAGGGAGACTATTTGACCAAACCAGCAGGACTCTCTTGACCCATCGCCTTGCACCGCAGTGGAAGACATGGGTTCATAATTCCGTCACTCTTGATCACGCTGATCCCCAGATTCCTACCGACCACTCATACCCTGTTCCTTCCCAGAACTACTTTTCTGACCTTTCATTGAAAAAACCCTCTACCCAGATTCCCCAAAGATAAATACTGTTTGGAGCTAGTGTAAAAAAAAAAACTACCCGCCAGAGTTTCGACATCCTCCATAGGAAATAGTTTGTTTTATAGGGTTTACCAATAAGAGGTGTTATTTTGAATAGCTCGCTATTTCGGTACATGTTATTTTTGAAGCTGTCATTTTTAATTTATATACATAATAAAATAAAAGAAGTGATAAAGGATAAGAAATGATGTGTAGTTTGTGTCAAGTGTGTGTTTATTATATAAAATAAATAAAAATTTAATTTATATACACAATAAAATAACACCTCTTATTGGAAAGCCTTATATTAAAAAAATATTTACTTATTTCGATGTAACGGAATGTTTCAATGCTACATAGCTCATGATTTTTAAATTACTTTGCTATCTGAAAACAGTTACTTGTCCTTATCTGTGTGAGAATTGAGCAAAATTTAATTACGACTTATTTTTAAAGTTTTTTCTGCCGAGTTTGCACGGATTTTATCAAATAAATTGGCCTAATCTTTTTTGCAGGTATAATTAATTCACATATTATGCTGTATTAAAACCCATCTAAGTTGCTAGAATATTATAAAAGTTTAATAAAAATATACGTTTGTACCAAACGCAGGCGCATGTGTCAATAAACTAATTATGTATATTCACGATGGACAGTAACGCCCTGAATACCACGACCACCGCCATTACCAGATATAACCAGATGTCCATGGGCAGGTATAACGGCCGCACAGTAGGTACTGCGATGATATTATGCAGCATAGATTGAGCCATAAAGTCCAATTTGGTGGATGCAATTGTTCGTGGCACGGACCATTTGTCTGGTACCTACTGTAGATTGGATTGGTATTAACGGGTGAAATCCAATTAACGAATTTAAAATTTAAATAGGACGAAACGGAAACAACTGACTTTATTCGTCCACTCAATCAACACGTGGAATTAAGGGACCATCATTAATTTTTAATATTCATTTCAGTGGAAAAAATAATAAAATACCTTATTTTTTTTCTTTTAAACGAAGAATTACTTACTGTACAGCTTCTGTTAATACATTAGGCGTATCTTATTTCGTCTAACGTATTATAAAATTCCTCTATAAGTCAATTAACGCTGTTAACTGATGCTTGACTATCTAGTTAAAGAGAAGAGTAATGTGTTTATCAAATTTTGAAAACTCTCAAGTTCGACAATCTGACAACTAAACCATTTTTCCGTTTCGAAGTTTACTGTTAGAAGCATTATGATAATTTTCTATCTTTTTTGCAATTATTAAAATTTGCCTTATCAAGGAATTATACAAAAACACTTAGTATTATAGTTTAGAATCTCTCTCACTCTTAATGCATAATGCAGGGTGTGATTACTATAAAATAAAATAAAAAAGTAGTAAATTGGATTGTGTTTACTACGTAAATGCTCATAGGGTAAAAAATAACACAAGAAATGCCGTGTGGGAGTGTTTCGCGATACAGAAATCTGACTAGGTATGCTGTGCTTAAATTTCATATGCAGGACTGTATTTCACTAGCTTTACGAAATTCAAATGGGATGGCTATATAGGATAATAGTCAAGTGTAAGAGAGATAAGAGCGCTTATTAAATGTAATAGACGGCTAGATTATTTCTTCGTTTCAATTTTCGATCAAATCTGGAATGCATTTCTATGCGAATCTGACTCAGGCAATTGCGTCTCTATATGAGGGAAGCGTTGCATGTGTTAGAGTGAACGGTGGTTTTACGGGGTGGTTTGATATCACAAAAGGTGTTAAACAAGGCTGCGTAATGTCACCGTGGTTATTCAATCTATACATGGATAATTGTATGCAAGAATTGAAAGATGTGGGATTGGGCGCGAATTTTAGTAATCTGAAAGTATGTTGCCTGTTGTATGCTGATGATGCGGTGCTGATTGCTAATAGTATGGATGATCTGTCTCTCGTGTCTAGGATGAACGAAGTATGCGTGAAGAATGAGTTAATGATGAATGTAAGTAAGTCTAAAGTAATGGTGTTTGAAAGAGAAAGTACGAAAACAGTGTGCAATATAGCTGTGAATGGGGAATACTTGGAGCAGGTGGATGAATTTGTGTATTTAGGAAGCATGTTTACGAGAGATGGGAAGGCGGACAGAGATATTGAAAGAAGAGTAAATGCAGGTAACTCCATTAATGGAGGACTGAACGCAGTTGGCGCTAACAAAAAATTGTCCAAAGAAGCGAAGTTAGCAGTCCACAATGGAGTGCTGGTACCTACCCTGATGTATGGAAGTGAGGCATGGAACTGGCAAAGAAAGGATGAAAGTAGATTGAATGCTGTTGAAATGAGATCCCTGAGGCGTATGTGTGGTAAAACCATGTATGATCGTGTGAGGAATGTGGATATCCGCAAAGAGTGCAAGGCTGATGTAAGCGTAATGAGTAAGATCAAGAAAGGGACGCTTAGATGGTTTGGGCATGTAGAGCGAATGAGCGAAGAAAGGAGTGTAAGGAGAATATACGATGCAAATGTGAATGGTAGCAGAAGTCGGGGACGCCCGAGGAAGACATGGCACGACCAAGTGAATCAGATACTTGAGTCGGGCCATGTCAAGAGTCAGAACAATAGAAGAGTATGTATGAGACGATGTATGAATGTGAATGAGGCAAGGAGTGTGTGCCAAGACCGAGTTGTTTGGCGGTCCGTCCTCTCTGCCTACCCCTGCGGGGAAACGGCGTGATGGTTAGTTAGTTAGTTAGTTAGTTACAACTGATGAAGTAATTTTAGATAATAATAGCAACCCCAAAAAGGTTATCAATTAAGTTTTCGTGTAAATAATTGTGGTAAAATATCTCTTACCTGCACCATTAAGCATGTGACAGACATTCTCATTTGTAGTGTATGGCGAGCGATATGCTGAAATAGGCCAAGCCATGATGCGTATAGCGTAATGTGCCACCTACCTTAATTGTGTTATTAATACGATGATTATTTTACAAAACGCCCAATCAATTCTTCATTACTCATTGTTGAGTTGACAATGAAAAGAAAATAACTTATTTTCGGTAAGTACCTAGGTAAATTATAAGTTATGATAGTTTTTATGATTAAATTATTATTATGGGGTAATTAATTCGAAGTATAACTGTTAATATTCAGAGCAAACTCCATAACTGTGTCACTTATGATCACTTGAATCGAATTTTTGGTTCTGAAAGCCGAGCTTGCTTTGTGTGGTATTGTACACGCAAATAAATATTTTTTTGTCCTTATCTTGACGACAGTTGCGTCTCGTATTAAAGAATTTTACTGCAGACTTAAATGCTTTTTTATTATACAATTGAGATAATTATGATGCGATAACACTGGTGTCACATGACCTCTGTTCGGTGTTTCATTTAGACTTTTGACTAAACGCTTTTATGGCAGAGATACAGCTGAATTTCAAATGAAACATTAAATCATATCGCAGTGCGCAAATAACTCTAATAATATCTCGTGAGAATTATTATAACAATATTTGTTTATTTGATTTATAAGTTTATCAGAGAGCTTTTTGTGTATAACTTAGTGAACTATTTTAGATCTTATTGAAATAAATAGCACTACTAAAAAAATCGAAGACAAAAAATTTGAGGGAACGGTAGCAATTATTCATTTCAGTTATTGACGAACCTTTACAAAATACATGTTAAGGGATGCTTCAATGCTTTGAAGGAAACTCGCTTATGCCGCGCTAATTCGAGATTGTTTTCCTCGAGTTTAAGTTTTTTTGTGAGAAGAATGTGAAATAATGTAGGTATGGTTTTTATTCCAAACTTTTAGTAGAAATATTTTGGAAAAAACTTATCTTTCAAAATTATTTTAATAGGTCGTGTCTTTAAAAATACGTGGCAATCCACCTTGGCGTCTGTCTTACTATTGTAAAATCACGATGAATAGAAGGTCGATAAGCAATCTATAATATATTTAAGCGTTCACATATTTAAAACAACAGCACATGATTTTGCATCACTATAGATTGCATTGCATCGCCTTAAATCGAAGAGTTAAACTTTTGGAATCGTTAACACATTTCGGCTAACAATCACAATCACAATCGTTAACACATAAGGATCTTACTAATTTCCAGAATTTGGCTGAATTTAAACGGGCTTTAAAAAAATCTTACCATTTATAAATTTTAACTTCTTTTCAATATTTTACAATAAACCATATTCTAAAACTTCCGGTAATTGTTTGGTTTCGGTTGTCTCCTTATTGTACCTTTTTAAAGTGTCTGCTCAGAAAATTCTCATTTCTGAGCACAAACTGCCTCCTGTTTTATGTTATGTTTTAGTTTTAATATTCGTGTTTTGTCCTGTCTTGCTGTTATTGTTATTCTAAGTTTTGTCATCATTTTGAATAAACAGTGTATTTAGTGTTATAATATTAGATTTGTATTGGGTAAGGCACACTGTAGGAATAATTTTAAGAACCATTAATACTGAATTACCATTTTTTTAAAGTTTGTCATACGAGTAGTAAAGCGCACTTGAAGTGAAATGACACTAAACTGCGTTATAAAAATGCCATGTTATTATTATTATTATTAGAATAACTATAACTAGGTACCTCGTATTAGTTTATTACCTCTTAATAATTTGTAAATACAAATAAATGACAAATCAAATATTTTATAAAGGTTTTTGGTAAGTAATTTTTTTTTTAATTTGCACTAAAAATGCCACTCAACTTCTTGAAGCTACGGTAAATAAGAATGAACAAGATAATATTTATTTCATAAACCGAATGGATTTATAATACTAAATGGCCAGTTGTAATACGTTCTAATAATGTATAAATATTTTATTAAATATCCCAAGAATAATTTTTCAGATAACAGTCCAACCTAAATGTCATAACTTGTATTACTATATAAGGTTATCATTTATTGATTCATTTAAGATTTATGTCATTTGTATTATTCATTAAAATAATTAATATGTAAGTTAAGATAATGGAATTTCAATTGGATACATCAATCTCAGTGTTTATACATATGAGCAATAAACTGCGCAAATAACTACACAATCAAAATTATACTAGTCAGTAGGTACTTAAGTAGGTGATTCAAGTGAAAACAAGGCGAATTCTATGAAGCTTCAAGCTAATTAATATCTGTGCATTCTTTTAGTACGCATTAACGATTAATCATAGTAGAAATCGTATAACGTTAGTAAATGAGTCTCTTACTAAAGTGGTGTAACACCGAAAGCACCAGGCAGTCTAATTCGGCTTCAAAGACTCTACTCGAGTCTAGACAACCTTGAGGTTCCACGTGCAATGTGTAAGAATTTGAAAGCGAGAAAGAACTCTAAACAATATGCGGCAAAGCCGGTAGCGGGGTGCAACGAAGACTCGTAAAAATCCCCTGGACAAGAAGTCGTAAAAATCCTCGTAAAAGTAATTGGGCTTTATTCAAATAAGTGACATTTATTGCCGATGCAACGAACATTTGAATTATCAACGGCGCTACACAATTTAAAAGCGATTTTCTATAAGAATAAAGAATCAGTCTCCTTGCAAAAATAGATATTAGACTGTTATACGAGCTGTTGCGACGTTAAATTATATCGTTACTTTTATTTTTATCGACGAGGAATGGGCACAAAATTCAATACAACAAAAGAGAGGATCTAGATTTTATATCCTATTTTATAATGGTGTCAATGACTTCATTGTTAAGTGATGATTTCATTCAAATCATTGAATTAATATTTTTTTGGTGCTCTCTGACTGAGGAAAGTATGCGTAATGTGAAAATAAATACTATAAGGTGTATAATATGACGTGATTTTGTACAAAAACGGCGCTATACAAATCATCCAAATAATATTATTATAAACTATAGGAAGAAAAGATATGCTAAAGCAGTTACATTCTGAAATGTTTTTTTATAATTTTCTTGAGATGCTCTGAAAAAATTATTAAGCCTCGTTAGAGCTTAGCAATTCATGAAGGTTCGTAGAAAAAATAATATGAATTTTAATAAGCAAGCAATTTCCTTTGAAATTCTGAAGAAGTTGTGTTTTATGATCAACTATTGTGAAAGCCATTATTTTTACACCGCTCGTAAACAGCGCTGGAGAAAATTTCAAAAAGCAGCGCGATCTTTCTTCCTTCACCGCTTAAAGGACGGGCAAGATTAAGTAAACATCTATATTTATACAGTCTGATGATGTTCATAACGAGTATGTTAGGAGTCTAGTTAACTTTTCATTCTTCTTGTTATGTTGTTTCGTATAACTTGTAAAACCTTGTTAAAAACTGGCCCCGTTTGCATACAAATTTTACACGTAATTTTACTCATATTTATAATTCACGGATGGGAACTTTGGCAACGTCCCCCAATATCTCACTCCGGAAGATAAATAATATACTTGTTTTTTGAGATAATATTTGTAGGGGAGAATTTTGTATTCCGTGAAGGATAATAATTGTACACCGCACGCATAATGAATCCAAATTAATCAAATCGTATTCAAAACAACAAAATAATACAAAAAATCAACGTTTCTTCAATCAAAAATAACACCCAAGCCAAAGATTTGTATCTCCATATCATTTGAATGATTGCAATGATCATTTGCAATAGTACCAATATAATATTAATAATAATGTGTTCGAAATAACATAAAAATAAATGGGCTGGTATTGTCGGTTTTATAGCTTAATTTAGATCATTGAAAATATTTGAATTCAAATTAAATGGAAATAACGAATGCAAATGAACTATTCGTATTCAAACTCCGTTTTAATTCAAATACATAATGGAGTTTCTTTTCAGAAGACAGCCACTGCTGTCATTGGTGCACTGTGTATTATATTGCCCTATAAATTATGTTAAGATGTATTATTTGTGAAACGATTCATTGGATATTTATTAGATTTGAAATACACATAAATCAATCGAATGTTTGTTTTGAAAAACATTAGATCAAAATTAAATTGATTTCGGGACTACCAATGACGTTGGAGGATTGCCCATAAAAAACTTTATGGACTTTGAATAGGATCTAAACCAATCTAAACCCATTCCTTACATACCTAAATACCTTCTATGATGGTTAGGGGAACTTGAATTAGATACTTTTAAACGACTTTTTAAGGTTCTGTCTTTGTAATTAAAAGGTAGCGTGACCGAGTCCGGTTGAATTTAATGAACCAATAATAATCTAGGTAAGCTAAAAAACTATCGTGATTCTTGAAAGAATTTAAGTTACTCCAGTAATTGTATCATTAGTCGATGAAAGACAAGAGAAGCTTTAATATTTTCTAGAAATGTCTGAAGAGATAATAATAATTTGTTACTGTGTCCACATGCGTAATTAAAATGGCCGCCCTCATAAAATGCACTTGCCAGAATATGCAACATGATTGTACAATATAAAACAGTAAAATTAGGAACCCTCCTCCCTCAATCCCAGAATTAATCATATATTTTTTAAACGTGTCGAGCCATCTTAATTCCAAAATAATGACGAAGTATCGAACTTTTTATTTCATAAAGCCTACAAATCCTCTTTGGTATCACAGATGTATTCCAAAGGGGGTGAAGATAATTCGCCAGAAGGGTGACTGGGGAGGATTTGTACATAATTTACACCCTCCACCCCGTGGTATGCCCCGTTGGGCCGCTAAATGTATCTGGTAAACTAATAATTTCCAACATACGCCCCATCGCGCGGCTGCTGCGGAAGGCTTCGCCGCTGGAGAATGCAAATTTAACCCCGCCCCCGCCCAAGGGGAGGCTCGCTGCGGCGGACAATCTAAATTACGTCTGCATGTATAATAATTTATTAAATATTTCACCCTCCTATAAGATGCATAAAGGAAGGGAGCATTTTTAATATCTTTATGAGGATGTGCATATTGTGCATTCTTAAACATATTGGAAAAGTTCCGCTTTCAAATTAACACTTTTGAAAATCAAATATAAATAACATAAATTTCAATAAATAATATCTACGTGCTTATATATAAATAAAAACTACTTTTCAAATTAATGCATACTGGCAAATCATCCGACAATACTGTATTAGATCAATTCCATTTTATTACACGTTGTATTTCCCGTATTGGTGTTTCAAAGTTCAAATCAAGATAATGTGATGCCATTTTCTTTTGGGAAATTATGATGTAGTTAATGCGAAGAGAGAAGAAATTAATACTAAGCGTCTTTTCTACCATATCAAAAGTGAATAATGTTACAAGGAAATTATGATTCATAATTTTAACTATGAAGCCTAGCTTTGACTCCAGCAAATAAAGGTGGAAGTTACCGACCAACGCGTAGAACTCTATACCTATTTTGTACATTGTATTTTACGCTGAAAAACTAAATAATGGTCGTACAAGAAACGCAGGTGGCAAAATACAAGAGATTAAACAACATTAGGGGTAGATTGGCTTCATACAACACTAAATCAATATTTTACATTTGCAAATGCCTGAGTGGTAAACTTTACAGCACCTGAGCACACTACTTCCACTCCACTGACTGGATATTACCTACGTCCCTGAATGCGATAGTACCTATCTGTGTACACCCCTGGATTTTAATGGTACTTTGGCACTTCCCTGAATATGAATATTGAGTAATATTGAAGCCATTTTCTCAGAAAATGCATTTCGATTGGCCGCGGCAATAAAGATGTCGGATAGGTGTCATGTGTCTTAATGTCGTGATTTATGTCTGAATTGTCTTGCAAATTGACAGGGGGATTTTTTTAAACTGTCTATTGGTACATTATTGCAATCGCAATATGCTACAAGAACAACCTAGAATGGCATTAAATCGTTATTATGACACTAGTTCATTAGATTTATGCATTCCGAGTACCTACCTGATGAGCGATTAATTCATTTACGAAAAATAGTGAAATTATTTTAGGTTTCATTTATTTATTAATAAATGTACTGCACTGAGTAAGAGCTAACATAAATGAAGAAAAAATCAGCTTTGCGAAAAAATATCACAATCTAAACATAAAACGCAAAATTCCATATTATATTACCCACTTTATCAACTTTTCGTTTTTACGTTCGTGTTAACGGTTGATTACCTCTGACCCAGTCAAAATACGGACACTGAATGTTTTAATGCAACATAAACATGCGTAAAGGAGTAATTCTATATAACTTTATCGCCATTCCGTGTTGCTTTAAGTTGCAATTTCATGCCGCCGTGGATCTAAACACCCACATTTATAGCTTCCTTCCTTCTCTGGCGCACGCCTCGGCCATTTGGACCGTGCGAGCAAGAAAGCCTCTCGATGAAACGTCAATTATTTCGCTAAAGTAAACTCAACGGAATTAGGTAAATGTTTAGGTGTTAGATAATCGTGGAGATACCAAAGTGGCTTTACGGAGGAGATACCTCGGGAGATGATTAAGACAGACTAAATAATGACCTGGAAGGAAGCGAACTAGAAAGGTAGGTACCTACCTACCCATTACACACAAGAGTACTTAGTATGTACCTGACTCGAGATTATTACGCAATCTAAATTATAATCATTAATTCACAGCCAGTTACAGACGCAGATGGTTATCAATGTAAAATCTCACACCCGCTTATTATAAATATAATTGCGACGACTCAAGTATTATAAAGAACATGTATGGATCAGCTCTATAAGAGTGGGTGCAAATTTTTTAAAGAATCTCACGGTCAAGAATTGTGTTCGTCATCGCGAAAGTGTAGGTATTTGAACAAAGGAATTTTAAAATAATAAATATCTTATATGTACATCTATCAGGGATGAAACAAGAAAATGTTTAAAATATGAACTACCGACTTACACAACGCAACGTCCAAACGAAAAATTTGAGTAATGTTATCTTTTATTGAAATCAATTTGTAAATGAAAAACTGAAAGCCTTTTAAAATCTCTCAAACCGTGATTTCTGGCATCACACCTTTTTTCGGATATTTTTATTTGAAATATTCCATCGCGTATTAAGACATCATTGTTGTAAGTAATTTGTAATGTTAGCTTTCCGAGAGTTTTGGTAAACTGCGTTTTGATATTATAAGATTTTCACCATTTTCCCCCCTTTTTCACCTACCCCTGTCGTAACCTATTAGGCCGCCTACCCCTGGTGTCGCGATTGCATATTTGTGGTAAAATTTACGATCATGCTTGTCGCATATTATTTGGCAACACTGGATGGTCTTGAATGGCCAAATGGGCGTTTTGGCCAGCTAGCTTCGTCCGTTTTCAAAACATTACATCGCCCTTTGAGGGGTTCGCGAGTCTAAGCCCTATTCCTCTACGCATTGGTGTCATTTCGGCCGTTCATCTTCGTGGAGACTTGCGATTGGAGCTCCAGAGCGGTCGTCCATTCTTGTAAAGGGGTGTTTTCACACCCACAGAAGCAATATACATACATTACTGATAAAACGGGGAGAATCTCTGAGGCTGAAATTGGAGATTCATTTCCAAGCAAATTTGTCACTTTCTCAAAAGGAACATGTCCCTCAACAACATAGTTTTTAGAACGAAAAAAATGATTTTCCTTTTCGCTCACAGAGTTAAAAATGCTTGCGAAGGATGTTTTCCTATTTATAAGATGCCGTACCAAAAGAAGGGAAATATGTTAGGGTGCCTTGCCGATTTCGGGTAGTTCTTCGAGAATATTTCTACCCCCTTCCGGGTCCTAAATTTCAGTGTGCAGTGAAAGATTTGTGGATTTTTTTCTTTAGGTCTTAATAGAATTTTGACAAAACGTTTCTTGAAAGTTGTCTCATGATGTCTTTTTCGATTCAATGCATCAATGCAATATTTTTTGATAAAATTATATTTTACCAGGTAGCTAATCTGAAATTGGTACAAAGGAGTCCAGAAGTCAACTGTCATGTTATTTAAAAAAAACGTACGTTAAACTGTTTGAAATCAGTAATAGTGAATATAGTATCATGGTTATTTTACTGTCAAAAAAGAGGTGTGAATGTCTAACACTAAAAAAGCAACGGGCGGATAAGGTTTAGTCGCAATTTCTACAACCATCCCACCAAATTACACCCTATTCCAAAATTTCCCTTTCCTAAAGACCGGGCTTCTCGGGGAGTTTTTACATAAAAATAGGGGATGAACGATATTGTAATGATATTTACATTCTATTTAAAGATGGTAAAACAGGTTTCGTTTATACAGCAATAGCTTGTTCGGTGGTGCGGAGTATTTCTCTATTCTCCTTCCCACTTTCCTATTGCCCAGTTGCTTATCGGTTGAAATGGACATTGTCCCATAAATGGTTCCTAAGGGAGTGGTAAGCTAAATTGAGTATTGTAAGAACGCGTCGGGGAGTAAGTTGATAGGGCCATACTAATTCCTTATAACACAGAAGTGCGATATGAAACGATCTGAATTGTTATCACCGTTTTGCTTGCCCCTTAACGGAATGTATTGCTACTTTACACTCCCGGATATGACCTAACATACATATTTTCGATTAATTAATGGAATGAATTTGGAATCTTCTGATCAATCGGAAGGACTGTATTATTAAATTAGTTTTAGTTCTTACTAAATTCTAATCGGGATACTGAACAGAATTTTATTTGGTCATTACTTTGTATTCTAAGCTTCTTCCACGATGGAATGGAGTAGGCTAGGTACGTAGATGCCTACCCATTTTCATTTTCATAAAAACAATTTTCTTATACAATTAATATGCAATGTTTCAAATCAAGGATAAGCGTTTGCCCTAATAGAACTTTTGTAATTAGTTTTCATTACAAACCCTTTTTAAGGGCGATAGCCTCTTCTCATTTACATTTGGTACGGAGACTGGTGGGGTTGGAAGAGAAGAAAGGGGAGGAGGGAGAATCCTCTCTGCGCAGAATTTCAATCGAAAATGATTAGCGCCATTTTTCCTTCGGGTCGGCCATTACTGAGAAAAGGTTGGGAAAGTTTTGCTAGTATTGTTGTTCAGACAGGACGATGGGCTTTTTCTTTAACTGGTTTTACGTGACTCTTCAGCTCCTTTTCTTACATTTCTTTCAAGGGAAAATAACCATGAGCAGTTTGGAACTGCGATATTTTTCTTTTGTTATCTTATAAACTTTTCGGACGTGATTCAAACGTAGCATTATTATTTTATTACCTTAAGGATAGACGTTGCGCACAAGATAGAGTATAACCTACCGATAACGTATTAAAGATATAGGACGTACAAAGGAACCTTTACGGATTAAATATAGAGTAATATGAGAGAAAAGAAAGATAGTGTGATAGTATTATGAATTTTATTGGACTAGATTATTTTATTACAAGTTGTTGTAGCCAGAAATGTAAGATTTATTGATTTTCTTCCAGGAAGGTCTTACTTGAAGTCATTGAAAATAAGTATTAATAGAATAATTTTTTTATACTAGTTTTTTGTAATGGAACATTGGTGCAAATTTTTTAATTCCCATACAATATTAAAAAATTAATAATAATAATAATTTAAAATTTGTATAAGGCCGTTTTAGTGAAAAATCACCTTGAGGGCGCTGTACAACTTTTAATGATTTCCTAGTTATTTGCAATGCCTGACTTTATGAACCATGTTCAGTCATACTGATTGAAAAGGTGAGCTTTAAGTTTATCTCTAAATTTTATCGAGTCTGTGATTATTCTTAAGCCATTAGGCAGTCCGTTCCAGGCTTTAGGTCCTGACAATCCGAAAGTTCGCTCACTGAACTTAGAATCTGGTGTGTGTTTTGGTTCCTTCAACCTTCCGATAGCTGATGTCGCTGCTTACTTAAAAGTTGACCGTCGTGAGTATTTTCCGGAATACATATTTCCTATGTCGCATAAATACTATCCAGCAAAACTTTAACTGGATTCTTTCAGAACATTTAACCCATAGAATATTTTTGAGATGCTCTGAGATATGGAAATATTTAAATTAAAAACGGGATTGAAATTTGTTATTTTGATATTTGGAGAGACGTGCACATATTGCGTTGTAATAATCTAGACATAAAAGGACTTTGTTGGCAGGTTTGTAACATTGATCACAAAAGATAATGAAAGTAAAAGGTGTGCTTTTGTTAACACTTAGTTAAAGCTTCATTAGTCTGAACAAATTCGAATACAAAAAAATATCCCTATAAATTTACCTACGAGTAAGCTTACCACAACAAGCATATTCGTATATTTCTATTTTTAAATAATGTATAAATCCGCTAGAGACTACACATACCAACGCACGTAAAAGCTTGTTTGTCATTCGATAAACTACAGGGGTTACCATGTTGGGAATTTATTGGATTCGCATAAATGCATAGATTTCCATCAATTTCAGTGGTTCCGAACAAGCGAGACACATTTTTTAAGGAATAATTTATGTTAATTTATATTAAATATTACTCAAGACAAATCAAGTCCAGCACAATGACTAACCTTTTCAACGCGTAAATTTTTACATAAGCTATCAATGTGAGCGTTACGTTTTAAATTAAAATTTTAAAATATTGCCGTTTAAATGCGAGTGTAGAACCAAGCATTTGAATGGGTCATGTTAAGAAAAAAAAAATAATTCGGTTTCTAAGAGCATGTTTTCAATTGATTAATTGTGACCAAAAATATAAGGAAAATGTTGAAAATAATATTCATATAATTTCTCTGCAAGCAAGTCTTTATAATGCATCTTCTCTTAAGGCGCCTTTGTTTGAGATTGCTCAGGCCCGTCTGAGTGCAAAACTTTGAACTTAGTATTTTGAACTCTGGCGCCACAATAATTATCACACAGCATTCTGACGGGAAACTTCTGCGTTGTTGATTTCTCAGCGGGACTGTGCTACTATCACACGAACTTTATTCTCTTGAAACTCTCTCACTTGGATATTATGAAGTTTTCAGAGTACCTACCTAATAATAAAAAAATAATAATACTTGAATGACTTGTATAGCGCCGTTTTTGTGCAAAAACACCTCAAGGGAGCTGAACACCTCAAGGGCCACCTACCAAATTATATTCTGAAAATGTGGTAAAAAATGTCCACCAGCTTTATGTAAATACGTAAGACCAATCAAATTTTTGATTAATTTCAATCAACACATTATTCCTCGGAGCCAGTCATACGCATTCCTGATTTTTGAAAACATTGAAAAATGTAAGAGTAGCCAGAGTTTAGGAAAACCATGCTATTTAAATCTCTTCACTAAATATGACACTCGCATAGCAGTCCTTTTCGAACTGTAAGTGCATCACTTTAGTGTATAAAACTCATGAAGGACCACGTTGTAAATTATGATGCTGCTTATATTTAAAAAAAAGTTGCCCTGATCCGTAGATAATTTTGGGATAATATGTTAGTAAATAATGCTCTTCTGAAAATGGAAAGCGAAACCTTCGAAAAATAACGAAATCTGGCGCTACTTTTACCTAAGAAATTTAAACAAAAAATAATGCTTTTCAAATTTATAATTAATATAATATGTTAAAAAAATAAAATAACCTTAAAACATAAAATAATAATAAAGTTTAAATAACCAAAAAATTATAATTATACATTTATTTTAATATTCATCTTGACAATTACTTATTTAATTTCGAAGATTAAAATAAAAATAATTTTCTTTACAAAAAAAAAAACTTTTATGAAGGTACTTTATCGCTCGTCTGAATTCACTTCTTAAATTCAAAACAAATTCTAGTTCATTGAACTAGAGTTACAATCATTCACAGAGATACTCACAACCAAAATTATTATGTTTGATAATTTTTGTCTGGGCTTGACCCTGAAGTACCTAATACCTACCGCTTTTCTAAGTAACTACCCTCTATTTGGCTGGTTTTAATGAACCGGTTCTTATGATACGTATAACAATTTAATGATTAAAGAACAACCCGCTTTTCTTCTTTAATTTCTTACAATAAAGATAATAACGGTAATAAGATAAATTTTATAGCGCTTTTAATGAAAATTCATCTAAACGATGCTGTTATCCATTTGCATATTAGGTATACCCACACTTATAAAATGTTTTGAAAAGGCATGTCGCCAAATTCACATTTACTTTATTTTCAGATGCACGGAGTAATGTGAATGGCTGACTTATTAAAATTCGATTAAAAACGGGAATGTAGGCCGTTTCCTGTTAAACTTTTGGAACTTTACTAATATATCGGAACACGGAAGCTCTTTTATTTGCCGTGATAATATATGAAGACGCAATGCGAAAAAACAATCTGTTTTATGAACACGTATTTCGAAATCAAGATAATACCATTCCTCTTTAACTAAAATTTATAAATTCATTCGTTATGGGCCAGTTTTCCCATTTTTAATAGGATTTCAAATAATTTACCAAGAGATTCTTAATAAATTGGGAATACCTACTAATTTTTCTCCGTGTAGGTGTGTAGGAGGTAATTGTCTAGAAAAAATTATAAACAATAAATATTACAGTGAATGAGTAAATTTTTTTCGATTTGATTTGCAGTCCATACCTTGGCATTCCGTCACCAGGCAAAATGGCTCTTTCCATCCCCAAAACATATTATCCTCGGAAATATTCCGCCCTCGTCCCACGGTTATGCGAACCCCATTTATTCGGCTGTTATTGGCACTTCTTCAATGTCAGACGCACCCTGTTCGCTGTTGGCCATTTTGGACCCCTCTGCACGAAACTTGTAACCCCAGCCCTCTCTCTACCCGTACCCCCTTGGGAGCTCCAGCCCCCACGGGGGGAGGAGGGCAAACACGGGCACAGCGAACTCGAGGAGAGAAGAGAATAGGGGTAGGAGATGGAGAAGGTGAAGCGCGCACTCTTAGCGATAAATAATATAAAATCGCTTCATTCGATGTTTTCGTCGTAATTTATGGAAAGTTTTATGTCCCATAGACAAGGGTATATTGTGATTTGGTGTTAATGTTTTTATTATTCTCGTCGTACCTACCTACACCTACTTAATATTTCATTCAATAAAACGATAAAAATATACGTTACTACTTTCTCCTTGGTAATAAAATAAATTTTACTGCTGTATTGTTTAAAGACGCTATCTAATACGACTATTCAACCACATTTTAATGATTTGTGAAAATTTCAACGGGAAAATTAGGTATGTTACTTGAATTCAATGCAGCTAAATTAAAAATATCGTTATTTAAAAGTAAACGGTCAAATTGAACCTACCAAAAAAGGTAAATGTGTGTTTATATGTTTAAAAATATTGATTTGAAAGAGCATTATTATCATGAACTATTTTGGGAAAAATATTTGAACTATCGGAATCAGAAAGATTGCTTTTATTAAACTACTACAAAAGTTGTAATTGAAAAAGATACCGCTATTTTTATTTTTTTAGAAAAAACCAAGTTTTCCGCAAAATAACTTAAAACCCAGTGCAAATTGTTTAGGTATGTACGTTCATATAAAAGCTAACAACCAAATCATTGTCTTCCACAGTTCCGCCGTAGATTCAAAAAGCTTCCTGAACCATTCAGACGTTCTACCCGATGGGCTAAGGACTTACACTTTGCTCCTTATTGCCTTTATATACTGAGACTACATTTCCTTGAATATCATAATAGCACTTAAGCTCTGTTGATTCCATCCCCAACGCTTTATATTGATCCGGGAAGCCGGCTACCAAAGCAGTTATAAGTAGTTCCAAGAGGGCGAAAAATACCACAAAGTGACTATAAAATAAACGGCGTAGTAAAAAAGTTTAAACTTCGTATACCAAACGTTTTTCCTTCATAGAATTGAAGTTGTACCTTTTTACTCGTTGGAGATGATGAAGTTGTATTTGTATGTACCGGTGTAAGCTCGCTAGTCTAGTGCGCATGAACAAAGTCTGACCCGAACGAGACTTTCAGGAAAACAATGGAATAGAAATCGTGAGATGTGGAATTGTAAAAACCTAGTCAATTCATATGATTCTTCTGAAGCTGTTACTGAAGTTAATAATGTGTCAGAGAAGGTACATTGAAAATATAATATTTTCAGCCCTTAACAGAAACTTAAATTTAAAAAAAATACAGGGCTAAGAAGAATTTGATAAAGAGTGCCTCGTTGAAAAATAACAGTATTTCACACTTAGTACGCTTTTTTTGCTAATAAGTATATTGAAACCTGTCTTTCTTTCACATAAATAACATATATATCAGAAAAAGTTGCTTGCAACGTAGTTCTCATCATCAGGATTATAGATAATGTTTGGCGTTGTTTACCTATTTCTTTGACGTTAGGTTATATGTATCTATGGACGCCACTCAAGCTAACAAACAATATGCATAGTTAGTAGCTTTAATGCAGTTGTAAAGCTAAGCTGTTGTAGAATTAAGCCATTAACACGGTAGACATGACATAAACTTAATTTTTTACGAGGTTGTTAAATTTTTTACCATGGAAATGTAGACCGAAAGCTCGAATACGGTAACTTGTGCAGGTAATGTTTATTAGAACCTTTAATGGATTGCTAAACCCCGAAAAAACAACACGTATCCGAGATTTTAAAACGCGCGTATTTACGTTACAATTTTCTCAAATAATTTCAACCGTATACTAGTACTTACGCCTTAATTTAATACTTCACATTAATGACACTATATTTAAATGGCGAAATTTGGTGATATTCCATGTAATATGCAGTTATTTCTACTACAACTTACTGATATGATGATCTATTTAGAAACCATGCGACACATTTTTATATTGTTGATATAATTTATGATACAATATCGTATGGATAATATAATAATAAATTCTTTATTCAAGGATGTGGGGAGGTTAGTGCAATCCCACACATCCCATAGAGGGTATAAGTACAAATAATATTATTTAAACTTGGTGAATTGGTTGAGTTATCAAGAAGGTTTATTTTACAAGCGAATTATCGAGATTCTGTTCGCATTTATTTGGTTATGACAAATAAGCTCCGTTTAGAAGCGACATAACTACTAAGGAGCATTTTATGGCATTATCAATCTTCCGATTCCTCAGAATTATGGGGAATAATAGAATCATTATCGTTAGAAAATATGTCAGGCATGTCACTGGGAAAATTTAATAAAATTATTTGCATGCCCCTCACGTAAAGCTCTCTCCGAGAATTTATTTTATTCGAGCATCGGCTGGGGTAAGCCATGTTGTATTCCTGCACTCGAACTGCGCGCACTACTCGAGCAAGATCGGAATACCGTTCTAAGCTTTCAAAAAGTATTTACTGTCCCTCTCACACCGGAGCATTTAGATAGGGACAAGAGATTTTGAAAGCTCGACTTTAAACGGTATAAAGCTTAAATCTGATACGTGAAGAGACTGGTCATGGCTTCGTTCAAAGCGGTCACATGTGCGCCGGTCTCGCTTATAAATCCCGTCCCGAAAATGTTTATATTTCTGATTGTACCCTTTCTGGATTTATATGCACGACCCGTCGGCGGACAGTTCTTGAGATTGAATTTTGAAAATGCATTGAATTTACAGCGTTCTATGTGCCCGGCTGGAAAGATAATAATAAAGTACCTAGAATCGGGATGGTCAATGAAATAAGATTGGGTCCCGATGGAACATACTTTTACCGAGGTGTTAAATTCCGTACAGATCTATCTACCTTCGACACTAACTAAAAAAAGCTTTGTAAATATTACGCGACGCGTAACTTCAGAACAGAACTCGACTTACCTATAAGTCTTATTTATCATTTTATTTTATCATTTCGTTTGTTTGGTTAAAATAGTCTTAAACCAGACCCAAGGCCAGTTTTACCACGCCAACGTTAAACCGTTATCAGTATACTTAAAGATAAATTAAATCTAAAATGAAGAATAAATGTTTTATATCGATTTTTATTTCATTTATTCAAATATGAAACGCTAAGCTGTTTCTGAAGAGTACTCGATTTAATAAAATGAATATCTTCACACGCATGTCGCTCACTAAACATGATATATCACGAATTCAAATCGCCGTTTCATTGGTCGTTTCAGCCGTCTCAATTCGCGCCACGATGGCCGCTTACATTATATGAATGGTCAATATATTAGGCGGAAACTCGACTCGAATCTCGCATATAACGTCTACTGAGTACTATACTGAGTGTATTTATGTTTTCCACAGTCGTGGCTTGCACATTATACTTCCGGCTCATGAAACGCCAATCGCGGCGAGTTTTGGCGCCGAGGAGCTTAAAAAGCATTACGTAGTGACGAAAATGGGGTCACGAACTTTTGCTTTCTAAAAGCCACCAACTTGCTAGCATTTCTGCCTGCACCATGATTTTGGTATGCATATAATATTAAAATCAACAATCACTTAAGCTCATAATTATTATGAATTATTTTATATTGACTGTGTCTATATTTTATATGTATCTATCGAAAACTCTCCATAATTCAAGAAATTCATTTTTTCTTAGCCGTTATTCAATATGACTAAAGAACGCCATTTTCTGACCTTAAATAAACTAATAAATGAGAAGTTCTGTTGAAAGGTTAGGTAGACCTCGCGTCCAATAATGTATTTTTCTAATTTTCTCTTATATAAATAAATCGAAACCTATGTTTTTTCCCCAGAAATCATAAGATTTGTAAGTAGGTACACACATATTTACCAACCTAATTAGGTAACATTTTTCATTTATTTCAAAGAAAGAATTATACAATTTGTTAAAAGAAACGCCACTATCTCAGTTAGAGTTAATATTTTTTCTAACATTCTTAGGTCATGTAGGTACCTTTATAACGCAATCAAGGTTAACTATCCACTCCAAAGTAAAGCTTGCTTGAATAATAAAACGGATGCAGCCGATTTTCTAAACTGGAAACGGAACGTACAGACAAATGAAATTCCAAACGGTCGAGTTAAATAAGGGCTTCGCCATGCTTAGTTAATAACTTGATAACCTCACTGATGATGCGTCATGACTATACATTATATTCAGAGTCAACAATGGTTAGTGACGAAATCTTAAAATGTTATAATTTTTCTCTTTCCCTCTCATTTCTTTATCCTCATTGTGGCACTAACTACCACTATCTCAAAGATATTGGGACTCTTGTAATGTCACTATATAAAAAAAATACAGTGTGTGGCAAGCCTACGCACGACGGAAGTGAAACTTTTAGTATTCTTCTCTCTCTCTTTTCATTTCATTCTCTCTTTTTTTCTGTCTATTGACATATTTATAAGTGATAAAAAAAAAATTAAAAGTTATAAAAATATGGGATTCGAACCCGGGTCTTGCATAACGAGTGTCGAAAGCTCTGCCTCTAGACCGCGAGGAGAGGTATCTCGCGCAAATTAACGTAAAGGTAAATTAACAAATTTATGTAATTTTTTACTACATTATTACAAATCGTTGATAAAAAAAAATTAAAAGTTATAAAAATATTGGATTCGAACCCGGGTCCTGCATAACGAGTGTCGAACGCTCTGCCTCTAGACCGCGGTTATTACGTATTCGACCAAAATATCATATAGTCAAAATATCTAAAAGTCGCAGCACGTTAGCATTTTATCACTTTTCCTCGTATTAAAAAAATTACAGATCGAACCTCGGTTCTTCACGACGAGAGTCGCGCGCTCTGCTTCTAGACCGCGAAACTGAGTTTGGAGGGTGACCTAAACTAGGTATATAATATTAGCTAGGCTCCTATAGCGAAATGATCACGGTTTTTCGTGACGGTCATGAGTCGGTTTTACTCCGGTCCTCGAAATTGCATGACGCGCGTAAAGAAGTTTCACTTCAAAAATGTTGCGTACATAAATATGAAGCATCTTAGCTAACATTTATATCAAGCAAGTCATGGAGTTACACTTACAAGAATCCTATATTAAGTTCTAAATGACTTCATATCATCGGATGTGTTGTTTGATTTTAAATTCACAGCGAGATATTTTGTGGTATGTGAACACTCCTACGTCATTTAAATAATTCTAATTCTAATTCGTCACTTACATTATTTTTGAAATGAACAATCTAACATATGTGAACATTGTTGAATTGAGGCGTGGACTAACTTGCGTACATACACAAGTTACCTTGAGAGATTAACCATTAGCGGTCGAGATGAAAAATGTTTATTATTATTGTAATATTATGGGTGTGACGGGCTAGTACAATCAGAGAATTCCACGATGAATATACAAACCAATAACATATCTGATGAGATAATGTAAAAATACTGTAGCCGCTAGAATAAAATGGTTGTTTCAAAATATCCTACACAAATGTGAATAACTTATCAAAGAAGTGAATATATGAATAAACGGCATTGTTTGAGTATCGCCTTTCTTATAAGCACAACGTTATAATAAGGCTCTAGATTATACCTCTTTGATAAATATAATGAACTCCCAAGAAAACGTATCTATAAAAGAGAACACAATTGACAAAACAAACACATAATAAATATATAAATACATCCTTTAACATCCAATCTCATATATAGTGATAATTACATCCTGATCTCTACGAGTAGAAAATATTTTTATTATCTACGAACCCTCGTCTATTAAATGATTATTAATTTATTTGAACTACAAAAACATACTAAACCGATTAATATATAGGTACTGTTAGTATTAAATATTTTGTCGTTTTGTAGCGTAATAGGTAGGTACTTACATTATTTAGTAATTGCGTTACTACTTCAATGTCAAAGAAGCAATCACACGGTGACTGGAAACAAACTCGTAGAATCCATTACCATTATAATTAGGACCTCTCAATGTAACATTGTATTATAATGAGGTATGCTCTGTGTAGTAATTCGATACCTATATTACTTAACTATTAAATTAAGTTATAATGTGATAGGTAGGTATTTATGTGCTCAGTTGTACATTATTTTAAAAACTGAATACATTTTAACTCTGGAAAATAAAAGCATAATGGATATAATAACAATACAATAATATGGATAAGTATAAGTATGTTCGGGATACGTTGCAAAACGGGCGTGAATACATTATGACCCAGTCACCATTATAGTTTCTAACTAGGTAGATGCCTGTTCTAAGAAAATAATAATGTGCAATATTATAATGAGTGGAAAATTCAGCAAAATGACAATTCAACACACCTTTAAAAAGCGATATAAATTCAAAAACTTGAATAAATGGATAACATTGGTTAGGTTTAAAAAAAATATTAGTTTTTCATCGTTTTTAATGATTTTATATGCCTTTTGTAAATTTGGGTTGAATTGTCATTGTATTGAGTTATCATCAAACCCAAAATCACAGTTTACTTTTTACTTGTGTATTTCCATATTTTTTATTAGTTATTCTTACATACTTTCATTTTTTTCTTTATATTATCCTAATATATTACCCACAGATACACTGAAGAGGAACGAAATAAAACGAAGAGAAATCTACATGTAATAAATTATCAGATTACATCACAGACATAGGAATTAATAGACGAGAAGATATGGGCGAGGGGTAAAATCAACTGTTGAAGAACGAGGGAACGAGGGAACGAGTGAAGCTGACTGTGATTCGTCAATAAATCAATCTGACAGTAAATAGGCATCTCGCATTATAATATCACCATTTACTTCTTTAAAGTAAAATCTGCTTTGAATGAATAGACATTTTTACATGGGAGCGCAAATTACTCGCCACGTTATGAACAAATTTGCGAAGTCCAAATTCGGCAAAGTAAGGCAGCTTTTATTTTCAGAGTCGTAGTTAGTTTCAGAGTATTTAGTTAAGACACTTTTATAAATGTTCATAATTTACTTCCCAGCAACCAACCAGCTTTGTGTTTCGCGTCCAGACGTTTCTCTATGTGATAGTAACAACTGATTCATATTATACGATGTGAATATGCTTAAAATAAAGTAAAATAATGCTTATATATGGAATGTAATACGACAATTGGGTTTATTCTCTTTTTTCACATCTATTTTTACCAGTTTTCATAGTACAAGTCAAAATTTTGCCGTGTTATTTAGTAAAATGAACCGATGATGCCTCGACCATAGTTCGCACAAGAATGATGACGTCACGTTTTCAAATTTCATTTGAGGCCAAACGCGAGCCCAGCCGGCTCAATGGAACCGGTATGGGGAGTGGGGATAATACGCTTTTAATCACTTAGGGCAGGTCTACTAATATTCATATGTCTATGGATTACATATTTTTGTATAAATGTTTTGCCTAAATCTATTTTTATTCATTTAGCTGATCATGTAAAATTCACATAGTTTCAGATTTGAAAGCATTTTGTTATATATTTTCGCTCGAGATCGGACGAGAATACTTTTTGATGGATAGCTATGCTGCTCGTTGAAACATATAGGTCATTTTAGCCATTACTTCTAGTCTAATTTTTAATGATCACACAAGTACATAGAATATTATTCTGCCTAGAAAGCTATATCATCGTTTCATTAATCTATTACTAATAGATGTGAGAATTTTTTCAAAAATAAAAATAAAATTATGTAATACGTTGTATAAAATCAAATGCAATCCTTTTTGAGAGAACAGAGTTGGGCCTGTTCTTGTTGTTTTGACTAAATGGTTGCATTGCATAAATGTTTACTAAAACCATCGGCGTGTTTGTGTTGAGACGGCAGACTTAAGAATGCACACCGTATTAAAGCCATTATTTTTTTCATTGAAACCATAAATTATAAATATTTTGGCGAGAACCGTTTGTTCTGCATTGTTTATGGTCTGTTATTATACTGAAGCTGAACGCAGATAAGCACCACATGTGCTATTCAAAAACTCCGATAAGTATCTAACCTTGAGCGATCTTTGTTTTGCTGTTGAATAATAATTGTATACAATAAACTTTTCTTTTACAAATTAATACATTTGAATTTTATCCAAATCAAGTTCGTAAATTCATTTTTCTACAATGGGTGTACCTAACTTGTTTTTAAAGTATGTTATGTTAATGATGCTTTTTTAAATATTTTTTCCACAGTTGATTTAATTTTTAAGCCTTGTGGCAACATGATTATCTTTTGGTAATCCGACTAAAAACGGGATTGCAAGCCATTTCCTGATAAATTTTTAGTAAGCTCATAATAACATAGGAAAATACGTGTTTGTACACCCGCTTTGTCCTGATAATATACAATCACGAAATGTGAAAAGGTTAAGGTTTTTATGAATACATTTCATTGATAATAACAATTTAATGAAATTTTACTAAAGATTCATCAGAAAACCTATCAATTCATCCGTTAAGAGCCTGCATTCCGGTTTTTAACCCTATTACAAATAAAGAGATTCTTAATAAATTATCAAAAATTTTGATCGGTATTTTTTTTCCGTGTAGGGACATGGATTATTGATGATTTGTGCAAGAATTTGTTTTTTGTTCATAGAATACGAGAGCTGTGTGTTTTTAATTTAATTTAAAATTTATCGCATAATAGAACTTTTCCTTTTCATGACCCTAACCCTTATATTTATACCGGCAATTGCGCCTCTACTTACTAAGGTAGTAATTTTCAAATGAATATTCAAGTAGGTAAGTAATAAGTAGGCACTAATACCATACCTTCACGTCTGGTATCTCTATAAGCAAGTAGCCACTGAATAAATTTGATCGGGCCAATAATTAAAACCCGAATCACGATCGGAAAAAAATCGAGTTTCCTTTCATTCGACATTGAATTTTTGATCACGAATTTGGATACAGAAATAAAACAATGTCTACCCACGCATCTTTGTTAGAATGAAAATACTATTTTTTCTGATTCAACACTAACGATGACTCTTATTTAAAAAAACGCTCTTCAGTTGTTAATGTTTTGGTCTTTTGATCTAGCTGTATCACGGGATATTGTTGGAAATTCGAAGTAAATCGGATTGCATTTCAGTTGAATAAACTAGTTTAACAAAATAAAGTGTTTTTATGTTATGAAACTTTAAACAAAAGTTTGAATGAAAACGTTCTCCGAAATTCCAAAATTAAATTCAGTTTAATGGAATTAATTAATTTACGAGACGCTTGGATATTGAGAATTCAGTCAACTACCCGTCATTTTGATCAAAGAGCAAAAGCGGCACTAAGATGGTGGTCGATGGATCATTGGTCTCTGAAGGAAGTTTATGATTCATTCATGATTAATACTGTGGTATCTCTACCTACCCGCAAACAAGCGTCGCAAGATTATTGTTTTACAAAATCGAAATTTTTACCATTTTAATTTAAAAATATTTAATTATATGAAATCAATTATAAAGGATACCTTCAAAACAAACTAAAAAAACTCTTATTGCAGCATGCATGAACCCATGCGTTCAAGCAGTGAGTCACAACGTTTTTAGCAAGAGGGCCAACTATTCCATTTTCTATATACCTAATGTTCACCGGCTGCAGGGGGAAGGATACTTACCTACTGCAAAACACGGCTAACTTGACTAACTGTGCAGTCGATGGCGTTACGGATGGAAATCATTTTACGAAACAATCACAGAATGCTGATAAAAGCGCTTCAATTCATTATCGCATTAAATTAAAATTAATAATAATAATAATTTAATAATTTGCGTAGCGCTGCTTCGTGAAAAATCCCCTCAAGAGCGCTGTAAAATTATGATTATTTAATATATATACAAACAGAAATTATGTTATATAAATATTAAACATTTATACAGAAAACATACCCTTTTAATGATTTTGATTTGTATCAAATTTGTATGAAATTTTAATACTGTTTTTAAAAAACTAGTTCTTTTGGACGGCTGTTTCAAAATATCAAAGATAGATAAGTTTGTCGCGATACCATAAAATAATTTGGTCGTAGCAACAGGAAATCCAAACGATTGCTCTCAAATAAGAAATATCAAACCTCAAATTTATTATTTTCTTTTCACAAAGCACATTTGGTCGTTCACTCCTATAAAATGGAACTTATTAAATAAATTAAATACTAAATCATAGCGCTCACAAAGAGGTAAAAAAAATTCTTGGCTCAAGGTCAAATTAATGAAACAATGTCGTTGTTTTTTTAAAATTTAGTCAAGTGTGGGGGACGATAAGGCCTGCGGACCTTCAGTTGTGTACCACTTTATATTTACTTTTGAAAAATCGTGAGTGTAACTGTCTCGCGCGGAACGCTCAATTTTTGTTTTGAAAACGGGTCGTCCCGCAAAAATCAGTACGTCTGGCAACGCTGCCACAAACATAAAATAGCAGAAATCCGAATAACGAAAACAAATGAAATGTGTTTTTCGACTGTCTTCGTTCTTAACTGGGTTACTTTTTACAGTTTCTCTTTTAGAAAGAACTGAATCTTTCGTTTCTTCCCAACCTATAAATTTGCGGATACGTCAGTAATCTCTGTAGGATGTCGAATCTTATTAGAAAAACATGTACCCACATTGTTAATTAGGCACTTAAACAAAACTGATAAGCATTGTTTAAGTAGTTCATTCAATATAAATTATTTAAATTATTACGTAATTATTACAGATAGTTAAGAAAAAACTTTTTGGACAGTCGTACATATGTTACTATTTTGATATTTTAAGCTTATTTACGGAAGCGGTGGAGAAGCGAAAGAATATTCATAATAATAGTAAAATCGTGTTGTTTGAGAATAAAAGCTCGTGGAAAGCACCGCTCAACCGGCAGTAAAAAACCGCATTAAAATCGTCAAACGAAAGCGCAACACATCACCATCACATTAACGTTGGAGGAACGGCACTGAAACATATAACAGATAACCGTCGTAAAAATACGAAAAACGTAATAATTCATAAATATAAAACTCGGCATTAATCGATGTCATTTCGATCGTGAAATGGTGTAATTATATGCTCCTACGATATGACGCTACTACATGACGTACAGAAGGATAAATACTGCTCAATTCACTCTCCATCCTAACGATACAACTACATGTTCTCGGTTTATCATTCGGTTTGCGTCTTGCGTTGTATTATAGTGGCCGTTAAACTTTTATTGCCCCCAAGGTCGTAGCTTTACGGCCATTTTTGGGACATAAAATTTCTAGGTTATGCATTTAGTCCGGGAACGCCCCGGTTGCGTCAACGACTCGAGCGTTTACGGCCTAATACGTGAATCGGAAGATATTCAAATTTGGAATCAATGAAAGCCTCTTGATAAGGGAATGCGATTACGCAGTTATCTCCCTCTACAAGCTTTCCTGTCTTTCGATGACTTTTTTCTTTGTTGACATTTATTTTACCATATCAATAATATAATCTAGCGGCTTGTGAGAGAAATCGTTTTTAAGAGCCCTTTCTCTTCAATCTAAACTTATTTTTTTAAAAATTTTTCATATAGAATATAGGTGTCTTATATTATGATACTGCCAAAAAACGATATAGGTACTTACCTACCTGTCGTATTTTCAAATAGTATATTTACCAAAACGTAGATATCACATAGTGAAATTAATAAAAAAATTATATTTTACTTCTACCAGTAGGAAAGATTCATGTTTTAATGAAATAATACTGAGTCATTTATTTTGACTTATTTTAATCGCAGAAATAACACTAAGATAAATATTTTCGGCTTATTGAAAGTAGCTGTATTGAATGTTCCAATTTTATTTATCCGTCTCCAAAATTGGGTTTATTCGACTGGAAAGTGCGGCATTGACAAACAAAGAAATTTCAATACATTAGTCTCCGAAGAATAAGTAGCGAAGTTGCTGAGGGTGAAACGAAGATAACTATTACGGGTCACGCCATTTTTATTTATTTGTCAAATAATCTTTTGAATATTCGAGACCTTCACCCATTTTAATTTTTTTATTTAGGTTTTGTAATCAGTCCTTTCATTAAAACTGAGCACGATGAAATGCCTTAGCTGGTTTAGCTACTATTAATAATGATTTGTTTTCAAAGTTTTAAAGTGTTTTCAAATAACCTGTAACTACCGTCTGTTTACAGAGTGAGAATCATTTTTTTAATGCAGGTATGATGTATTTTCATTAGGTAACTATCTTTTTCATTCAGAAATTTCAACAGATTGTGAAATAGTTATTTTTAATCATCAAATCATTCGTAGGTACTATAAAAGCCGGGAAAAGACTGTCATTTGACTAGTCTATCGAGACAACGTTTCAGACCCGCGAATAGCCAAACAGCATTTAATGCAAAAGAACCTGTAATTTACACTAAATCGCTTATAGATTGTGATGTTTTTTATGACTATCTAACTAGGTGCCATGTTTCCGATTGTTTTTTTTAAATCACGTTAATTCATATTAATAAAATATTTAATATTCCACTACGATGTAATGCAATTATATATATATAAAAATGCAATAAAATAAATATAATATTTTCTATGAAATTACTTGATACCGAGAATTTCTTTCATGATTCGTAGATAATATCATCAATTTTATGATGTTTTTACCGCTAAAATGTTGGTTTTAGTGATCAAAGTATTGTCAAATGTATGTTTAAGGTTACGAGAATGAATTATCGAAGAAAGCAAATACTTTGTGGCTTGACATTATACAAAATGAAAACACACATTTAGTTTTAAACCACTTTATTTTGAGGTATATTCGTCGACCGGTTTCGATTGGACTCGATCTTCTTCAGGACACTAAATATAATACTGAAAGTAATATAATACTATAATACTATACTATATACTATGACGATAAAATATAATCATCATCATCATCATCACTTTTGGCTCTACAACCCCTGGTGGGTCTTGGCCTCCTCAAAAGTCTTCCTCCACTCATCTCGGTCCCGCGCCAGCTCTCTCCAGTTTCGAAGCTCCAAGGCAGACAAATCTTTGAGGACGTTGTCGCTCCATCTTAACCTTGGCCTTCCCAGGTTCCTTCTCCCTATCGGTCTTGAGCTCAGCAGGCTTAGGTTCTTGATGCTCGGTCATTCTCTCCACATGACCTAGCCACCGAAGTAAAATATAATACTAGTATTATATAAATATATTTTATTGTCCTGAAGAAGATTGAGTCCAATCGAAACCGGTCGACGAATATGCCTCAAAATAAAGTGGTTTAAAACTAAGTGTTTGTTTTCATTTTGTTACGAGAATAATTTAGTCTGCCTTAAAAACAACAATTTTCACAATTTAATAACTTTAGTAGGTACTTAGTAAAGAGAAAGAAACAGCACAGTTATGTAGTACATACATAGGTGAATGAATACCTTAAACGCTTTTAATTTACCTACTACAGGATGCTATGAATTAAAACTATTCAGTAAAAAATTGAACAATTAAATTTTTTGGCAATTAAAAAATGGTTTCATATTTTAACATACGAAGAAGATCCAGATTGTATATTTTAAACATTTTTTTTTCTTTTTTAATTAAACTTTATATATTTTTTTAATATGTCACCTAGCTAATAAATGTTACATATCTACTTAATTATATATGTATTTACTAATCAATACTTGGATAAATTATATTGCACTTTCTGTTTCAACTCAAGGATCCATTTTATAAATACTACATAAGTTAGGTATATCTTGCGCAAAAAAATTACACTTTATTTCATGAGAATAGGTGGATAATACTTGAATTCACAAAGACTACCTTTAAGTGAGCCTACCTTAGTAGCTTCTCATTATTCTTGTCCATTAGTTTAATTAAATATCGATTTAATATGTATGCAATCCGCACGCGTAATTAGATCGTGACAAATTTAAGGGTTAACCCATCCCCCGCCACAGCCTGTCCGACTTTGTTTAACCCCCCCAGAGTCGGTGAATTATACAATGTACCTACAATATTGGTACAATGTACATCGCCCGCAGAAATTAGCAAGGCGAGGCAATTTGGCCGAATGGGCCGGTCGGGGTCCAAAAAACCCCATTCCGGGGATAAAATTTAGCTGAAACGGCTAAATGCGGTAATAATAGAGGAAAACGTGCGGAATAATAATCATATACCTACTTAAATAAATTTCAGTCAGTCTGCGGTAGGGACACTATGAAGTTTTAACAAATTACTGAAATAGAATGATTTTTTTACGAAGGGTGGAACTAAAATATTAACGTGGCGTGACTACTACTCCGTTGTTTAGTGGTTGGTATTCTATCAAAAAAATTTTTTTTAACCATATTAAAATTTTTTGCATAGTGAAAAAATACCTCATGAAAGAGTACCTAGCTAAACAAAGCATAATAAAAAAGAATGATGATATTCACAATTTGATTTTTGCATAATATTCTCAAATATATTTTGATCTGCAAAGTTTTGTCTGAACCCAACACGTACCTTCATAAATATGGAATAAAACATATGAACCGTGCCGTTGTTGGTCGATAATTATTATAAGTTTGTATAGCGCCCTTGAGGTGATTTTGCACAAAAACGGCGCTATACAAGTCATCCAATTATTATTATTATTATTAATAGATACAACGATAAGTCGATTACTATACACATTCAATGCTGTTTATATCCAAAATGCCAATAGTGTTGTAATCCAAAGAATTGTTCTTACGTGACATAATTAAGGTTTCAATGTTAACATGTGAAAGTGAATATCATTTTATTTAAAATTATTATCCAATGATCATTGCTAATAACCCAATCATTGCGCGACAGTAGCTAGTAAGCAGAATTAACAAGCAACAATCTCAAAGCTATTCCATGTTTTCGTCGGAAATTCTTATTAAGATGTCAAACGACACACTTAAAATAATTATTCGTAAAATATCTCGAATCTTAATTACAAAATATTACATTTAATTTACATACGACAGCGTCCAAATGCGAGATGAATAAACTAACTTGGTCTCCTCGCGTTCTTGGTCTTTGAAAACAGTTTTAAATCACGGTCAATATATATATATATATAGAGATACAACCACGACCCACGTACATAGGGCTCGCTTATTTACTGGTGTGGTACCATAATACAATATGTTTAACTTGAATTTTTACCTAACCAAATTTAGAGGTATTGAACAAAAAACCACGCGGTCTCTTGGTGATCACGTGAGTTATATTCTCTAATGATTCTCAAAGTGTGGTGGTGGTGAAAAATAATTTATATTCTTAATAAATAAGACCTGATAGTAAAAAATAATATGTACCTACCTAATTGGATAATTTGTAAACTGCCGTTTTTTTAATGAAAAATCATCTCATGGGCAAACGTGTTGATCCTAATCGCACGGGATTCAGTCACATAAGTATTAAGATGCCTTTTACTAGAACAAAATTCCTAAAAGGGTTTTATTTAAATACACTTAGGAGAAAAGAAATGCCGATTAGGTTGAGGGGAAGATTTACCTAATTTGATAGAAATAATACGAAAAAGGATATAAATAGATATAAAAGAACCCCTCCAACTAGGACTATTTTTCGCATATTAATCGAATAATTTTCATATTTCAAACCTCCAACGTAAATTCCGTAACAAGACAGTTTTCCATTCATCCCTTTAAAACCGATTTTGATTATTTATACATAAAATTTTAAATGATTCCGATCAACCTTTTTGCAAACATTTCTAAATTTACATTTCACTTGGTTGAACACCAATTATTGTCATTTGTAATGCACAATGATAAAAATTTGATTGCTGAATTCTGACCTTATATTTTTTGTTCATTTTCCATGTGATTTATAGATTTCTTCCTTTATTATTTGAGTATTTGTAAAGTTTTTGTATACAAAGGAATAACTTTTGCGTCCAGAGCAAAAAACCGTTTTGTTGCTATAGCAAACATTAAAAGAAAAGAAACATTAATCTGTTGAGAAGCACTGAGGTATCTCCAACGAAGTCGGAACGTTATTTATGCTAATAGCAATCCGACCAATGCATTGTTCATGCGGCTTCGTTTCAAGCGGAGCTTTGTCCGAGGTTTAGGCAGATTAAAACAGACTCTATTCCCTTTATCGTAGACACCAAGTTCATCTGTTCTCGTGCATGGTGATTATCACATCCTTGCAAAAGGAATTTAATCTTTTATATCCTACGCCTATATTTTAAATGAAAAATACATCTCTCTCTATCTCTAATCTGTCTCTTTCATTAGACCATGAAAATTTAAGCCGAGTTAACACAGTGAAAAATAATTATTGCGACATCAATTATTTATTTCCTACCTTCACGGAATAAAAATGAGTAGGTATTGCTTATTTATTAAGAATATTTTCAAATTATTGGTATTATGGTTATAAATGGGATTGCAGCCCGTTTCCTGATAAGATTTTTGTAAATTCGTTGTGTATTGGAAATGGTGTTAAAGAACCTGCATTTGCCTTGATAATATTACAGAATGACGTAATGCGAAAATATTAGAATTATTATGTACACGTGTTCCTACATCGTGATAATATATTCGTATTTTAGTATAAGTTTATTTGGAAACCTATTAATACATTCTTTAAATCTGCAATACCATTTTTATCGGATTATCAATCACTTAAAAAGTTAGTAATAAATTAGCAGTATTTAATGATAGTCATTTATCTCCGTGTACTTATTTGGAAACTGTAAGTAAGAAGTGAGCTTGTACTGAAGAATAGTAGTGGATACATATTTATTTGTTAATGGCTACCTTTCTACACTGCAGCTTGTAGACCGATGAATGAAATGCTGTTTTTGTAATGTTATAATATTATCTCATGAGGTAACTGATTTGAATTTATTTTTATATTGACCCCTTGGTCCCGTATCAAACTGTTAAAGCACGTAGGTAGTTAAATGGCTAAATGTATGATATAATTTGATGAATAAATAGCGGGTCACATCGCACACCTTTATTGATAAAATATATGGTTTAATGTAGTTTAATTAAAAACAAATATTTTATTATGTTTTATTATTTTTTATCAATAATAATGCCATAAAAACATATTCAGATAACGGATTACATATGACAACGAAAATGATCTATCTCTCCGTAAACAAATATATTTATTTTTTAAAGAAAGCCAAATATTCCCGGGTTACGATTAACCTGACAATATTTGAAAATCTCCTAATACCATCACACAGTAAGCTGAAAATGTTGCTTGTGTTGTGATGGAAGACTTAGCCAGCCGAGGAATTGAACACACTACGCCTGGGTGGGACCCAAACGCGATGTCAACTCAGCCACCGACCGGTCGATAATAAAACGTGATTTTTTAAGGAGGACATTATATTTAGAAATTAGTTGTGTTTTAACATTGGAATTATCTGCAGTACCCACCGCATGAAATCTATCTGAGATAAAAATGATTTTTTTCCAAAACGCAGCTAAGTGGCAAAATTTGAAAAACAATAACAGCTTTAGAAATCCGTGCCAAAAAAAAACAATTATTGTCAAGGCGAACTGTTAACTGTTAAAACTGTTGTGCAATATTTACAACCCTAAAGGTCCGTAACAATAAACATTTTAAAGTGAAATCGCCTTCATTATTGAGCAAAAATTTGTACAAAAGGGTTGCATCGCATTGCACAACCCTTTGAAAGCTTTTTCATTGTTCTTACGAATACTATAAATTGCGCTTTAAACGTTATTATGAGAAAAAAAACTTTCTCCTTACTTACGGAATGGAGTTAACGCTTTAGCATGACATAACCACAACTTTTAACAGTGTTATAATTATGTAATTACGTCGTTACGTTAACGACTTAAAATAACAGTGACTCAGGCAATAAAAGACATTATGCCAACTATTTTGTTATGTGCTTTTTATTATAATTTATGATCAATTACATCACATTTTCTAGAGACGGTTTACCGTTTTATTTATAAATTTTATTCGTAAATCTTATTAAAAACTGTGTTTATAAGTATAGACTATCGCTATTTATGAAACTGATATGAATTATTGCTTTTATTGTTATCTCTTTACCTTCTCTTGCTACTTTTATAATGCCATAGCAGATATTATACAACTATGTATTAGTCAAGATATCTAGATGATTATTCCTAATCGGTTGTTTAGAATAAAATTATTTAATTCCTTTTACTGTAGATTTTTTTGCGGTATAACAAAGAGGTGCCTATCAAAGGAATTTAATCTGTCGGTATTAAATTAAAAATATATCTGTTAATTAAGCACGGAAGTGTTGAAATTTATATTTGTCACATACACTTGTGAGCACCTTGAGATAATAAGAAGTAACTGACCGAGAACATTAAGTTTATTGTTATTTAGACATTTAATTTATATCGCATATATACCTACGAGTAAGTTCATAAAAAAATCCTGAAAGAAACTGGTCCAAAACATGCGAGCTTTCGTGTCTGAATTCGGTTTGTCCTGAGAGCTTTGAAAACTAATGGCGTTTTGAACGGATTAAAGCTCTGAGAATTCTAACTAATGTTTTTTTCCAGGAAATATTTCAACGGTGGACTGAGCCGATTAAATCACCGACCCATGTACTAAAATACATATGAGAAAGTTATTTTTAAAATAATTACAATATCGATAGTAGTTTTCTAATTTTTCACAGAACATTGGCATTAATTGAACAAGAACAAATTTTACTAATGTTTAGATTAGTTGTTAATTTTTATGTAAATATTATAAAAGACGGCGCCATTTTAAAAACCAGAGACCACACACTAAGCCAGATGATGCAAATGAGATTAAATTATACCTATTTATATAAATGTTGATTAAGATATTTTCAGTCGGACCCTACTCAACTATTTATCATTATTTCTTAAAATTGTTTCGTAGACGGCGGCCTCCTCCGTTACGATTCTTGACTACGATTCCGGAGGTCATGGGTTCACATCCCAGCGTGTGCAAGAAAATTTAATTTTTATCAATTTATGTTATTTCAAAACTTATACATAAAAAATAATACATTGTATATTTGTTGTACATTCCAGAGTGGTCATACTTTCAGTATCGCCCTGGTGAAATAGCACCACTTAGAATCGAAACGTTTTTCTAAATGGTTTAAGCCGTGTTTGGTGATCAGATCTGAATAACTAGATATTTCCCCACCTTCCTTTTCCCCATCTCAGTTCTCTCCCCTCTTCTCTTCTCGAAAAATACCCCAATTGGGGATGCCTTAGTCTCACCGACTCCGGTTTATAACAGTTGGGACTCTTGTGTGGTACACAAATAACAATGAATTAAATGTTTACAAAGTTCATAATTAAAAACAACATAGTAAGGTTTCTTATTGTGGTTATTCAACACAACTAGCGAAAACTCCTAGTCGCTTGGCTTAGTAGAAAATGCACAGAAGATCTCATTAGTACGGAATGCAAAACCTAATGGGGTCTACATTCCCATGTAATGGAGGTTGCGGCAACGTAGTGTGAATACGTATATTATACAAACACACAAACATACACGAGGAGAATTTATATAATACCTACCTACACGTAGTCATATATTATAGTGGTGTTAAAGTGCTGGCAATTGGTATGTATAGGTACATTATGGCAAATTCACAAGAAATGGTCCTTTAATTGTGGCCCGAGTATTTTATAGTGTTTCCAATAAATATTTACAGATTTATGTATCTTCAGTAAATTGTAAGGAAATTACTATCAAGTTGAAACTCAACAACAATTTTTTTCAGCGCTTTTTTATCATAAAACATGGAGGAATCCAACAAAAATGTCAGGCGATGTAAATATTACAAAAGCTTGCAAATTCGTAATATCTGGTTTAGTCACTGATTTGACATACAAAAGCAGTTTCTTCAATACTCTCTATTCAAGAAATACTTCAATACTGAAATTTCTGACCGCATTATGGACATTTTAAGATTTTACTAGATTTGCCGAATGCCTTATAGGTCAAATGGAAAATAATATTAAACTCAATTTAGCAATTTAATTTCATGGCCCGTTGTACCTTCATTATTTGTTTGTTGTTTATAGATAATGAAATGAAAACAAGAACCAAACCAAATCTACTGAGCAATATGTCTAATAGAAAACATTAGATGGTCAACAGTTTCATTAACTCTTATTACAAATACTTGTAAATCGTTTAATAGATTCCAAAATCGTTATCTTAACGCTATCGAGAAAATAAAAATGAAAAAACGTTTTCTTTTCCGTTATAACCAAATCCTACAGTTCATCTTCCTTTCTCATAATTTTAAATCTTTGAAATTTGCCATTTTTTACGAATAAATCAAGGTACATTAATAATAATAATAATATTTGGCTAATTTATATAGCGCCGTTTTCGTGAGAAATCACCTCAAGGGCACTGGAATAACAATATAATAGCATTTATACAGCGCAGCTTAGTGTTATTTCACTTCAAGTGCGCTTTACTAAAACAAACTTAACTTTAGAGCCATGGTTCTATCTAGAATGTTAGAATTTTCCCAAACCGACCAAAATAGTCGATTGACTTTATTATTATTTATTTTAGCTGTTTGTGGTGGGCGTTATTCCTGATTCACTTTTAATGAACTCAAATTTGCTTTGAATTTAAGTGTCGTTTTCAAAATTGGAACTGCTTGTATAACAAATAATTCCAAGGTATAGTAGGTAGGTACCTAAATATAATAGGTATAATATTTAACAGATTTTTTTTAAATTGTTTTTTTCAAAACTGTAATTTTAACTTGATATTCCTTAGATATCCCAGGATTTTTCACTGATCTGCGCTAGTTTATTAACAAATAGGTAAGTATCCATTATAAGAACCTAAATATATCGAGTTTTTAAAACGTTTTCACTTGAGTGAGTACAGCTAAATGTTCAACATTAATTTTATCATTTCAATTCATAACTTCATCATAAATCTACTCAGTTTAGTCAAAAAACTGTATTGGAAAAATGCAAAAGTATTTTATTATGGGTAGGTAGGTACTAGTTTAGGGCTTAGATACCAGGTTAGGTAAGCATAGAATGTGAGCTTTTTCTTACCAAGCTTGTAAGTAAAAAGAGTTTGAACAGCGCAGGCAGTTATTATTTATTGAATATAAGAATAATTACGTGCTTGTACGCACTAAAGCTCCAACGTAATGGCTCAACATGTTGAAAACATAAATAGGAAACCACAATATTACGTTCCTGAATCATAGTCTAATTTTAGCTTGAATCGATCATCGCCGTGTAAAATATATTGAAAATTATGGGTGAAATTTACAAACTCATTTAAAACTTATTATTCTGGAAAACAAACCAAAGATGAATCAGATTAATAAAAAAAATCGTTATATAAGAAGATTATTTCTGTTCATGAGAATACGCTCACATGCTTTTCTGTCCTGTTCAAAGTAGATCAAAGCAAAACAAACAATTAATAAAATTCTTACTTGAACAGACTATTTAATAATTACATTAACGTAATATCAAAAGTGGAAATTTTCCAAAACGAGCCAAACAAATATAAAAATTCCATAAAAGAGTGTTACATTGATATTTCATGAGTGTGTAACTTTTTTTGTTTCTGATATCTTATCTTAAAATGACACATTCAACTACACTAGAATAAGCTGCTTAACATCTATGTTATTTTTACTATTCACGAGCAATATTTTATTTTTGATGCAACCTTCTTATAAATTTAAATATTTTTAATTCTTATTTTGTTATATTATTAGAGGTGCAGTTACAAGAAGGAAATCCATAATTGGTTTTATTTTGGCTATAACCACACTGATAAAAAATAAGCTGTCGATTTTCAGCAAAAAAATATCATGAAAGAATTTTGACATGTTGTTAAATGATTAGCTTAAGTCTATAAAATAGATTAAAAATATATAAATACCGTTAAACTCCCCGCACACCACACGGTCGAAGGGGCTCATCCAATCTGAAAAGTGGAAATCTGTTATCAATTAAGCAGTATGTTACTTTTCCTGTAAATTGTAAATGGAAACATAAAAACAATGGCAATTTAAATACAAGCGGACTAAAAAAATATCGTGAACATAATATTGTATACAATACAGATATTAAATGAACTATTCAAATATATTATTTTTAACGACTACTTGTTTGTACCTACGGAAACAATGTAGGTAATACCTAATCAGAACACATTTAAAGTAATAAAACCTATATGACACGGGTAGGCACATTAAATACTTTCGTGTACAAATATGGTGAGTAGGTATTCTTATTGCTTAGTTACTATTTTCATAATAATCAAAATCCTAACGATTCATCACACAAACGACAACAGAGCTAGGCATGGAATAGAAAATCTTAGGTCAAGTACTTAGAACATATCATAATAGTGGGGCATATTCTTAGAAGGGTGCGTTACAGGATTTCGAGCCGTAATCAGAAAACGGATCACCAGCTGCAGAACGCTACTAGCCACGAGCGAAAACGTTCTTGTGATGGCAGCACTGGACTTCCGGCAGGGTCACATTTGCAAGCGGTGGAGCCAAATCTTGGTATCATAGATGTCTAAAAGCCTAACTTTATTTTCGTTTTTTTTTCTGTATTATTCCTATTTTTATTTTCTATGTATAATATTACAATATTTTTATTTTTACTTTTATTTGTGGAACCCATGGGATCGCATCACCCTCCCTTAGATCTGGAATAAAGAGAAAAAATGGCGAATGGGTCGACACACAGTGAAAACTTACTGACATTAAACACTTTTCGTTAATTGAAAAATCTGCTCAAATTATTCGTTTTCCTGTTAAAAATGGGACGAATAAATCGAAAGAGTTCCTAACAAAGTATCAGTCAAAAGCAAATGTTTTGTGAGGACGGCGGAGCACGAATTCATACAAATACTGATATTGATATTGATACTGACATTCATATATTGTAGCATTCCGTCATGATGTCTATTAGAAAAAGACACGTGTTCTCGATATATTCTGAATGACTTATATTTTATCACGAAGTTCGCACGCTGTCACTTTATTGACAGGTTCTTTTTTCTCCGTGCACTTTCCTGTATCATAGAACTATCCTAGTACAATCGCATCTGCTCTGAGGACTTTGGAAATTCACTTGATCCTGCCTTTTCTTCTAAATTCCACGTCCATTCATTTACAACATCATTAAAGTTCTCCTGACCCTCTTTTTATAATATTTTATAATCATATTTTATTTTAAATTTATTTTATAATCAATAATAAAATTACATTTAAATTTTACATTGGAAAAAACTACTCAATTGTGGAAACCAACACGAACTTGGTAAATACTAATTTCATCTATTTTTTTCCTTCATCAACAATTGCAAATTCATTTTTGGCGTCATTTTATTTACATGAAAATAACAAACTTTGTTTACACCACTATTTAATAAAAATTATCTACATGTCTCGAAATCATTAGTATTATGCCAAAATTATTGCATAATATAAGAATACACGAAAAAGTCCGCATTTATAGACAAAACGCATTACAATAAGCGGTGTTTAACTAGTTATTAATATTACATTTATAAAATAAATTAAATTAAGATACAATAATTATTATATTTACATAACAAAAACTTTAATAAATTATAAATTAAAACTTGGTAAAAAATATGCAACCAGGATGTCTAAATAACGAAAAAAGTATTACGAATTCAGAAATATTAATGTGAAAAAAATAATAAAGTTTGGGTTGTAAAATTTGTCTTTGAAAAAATTTATTCAGACATTCTCTAATATTATTTTTTCCATTCAATACCACTAGTTCCTGAACACAGTATAAACTATACTACCATCTGAATAAGTACTTACAGTTAGCATCAACCCGCATTCAATCTATTCTATACCTCATACGTCTACCGAAACGCCGATAAACATGGACGTTATCAGCAAAATGCTAAAATAAATTACTGACAAAAATTCAAACGAAAAAAATAATAATTAGGTATAATCGTTTGTTGGAACCAAGTTTAAGGCGTGTTTTTTCTAGTAATGGTAATGAAAAAGTGTACGTTATAGTAATTAACAAACGTAGACGAATAAATACAAAATATACCTAATGCAATAACGCTAATTTATTTGAACTTTGGCTAAAGTTCGATGAATTGTTGCTACTCCGTTCTATAACGGAAGATTTGAGAATGCATAGAAACAAATATTTTATACTAGTTTGTAACTTGTATTATTATTCACCATACAGAAGAGATTTAGGACCGCGAAAAACTTAAGTATGAATACGTGAGGCATTGTTGGCACATTAGTGGTTTCAACGTAGTAATTCAAACAAAGCATTATTGTTTAAATATTTATAACTATTACTTACTTACCTACCATAACACTTTCAGCACAATACGAAGTATTAGGTATCAACGAACTTTACGACCACATGTCATGTTGTATTGTAACAAAAAATAAATCATCCTAACAATAAAAAACGTACCAACAAACATCAATAAAAAGAGCGTAAGTACATTAAAACATTGTTCTTCGTGTTACAATTCCAATACACGCAATTACAAATGAACGCAATTGAATGAAAAACCTCAACTTGCAACAATTTTGTTAGTAATTTAAACGTTTAGATTAGTAAATTTTACTGCAATGGAAAATCATTACAGAGGCGTAGAAAATTATACAGTATTTGCATACAATATTATAATTTTAACGCGTTTGGATTTCAATGCACGTGTTTTATTTATTTGCACTTAATGCCACTGAAATTTTGAACGTTAAACTTGTATTAATTATACCCTGTGGTAAGCAACTTACTGCAGATAACACATTACAGGTTAAAAATTACTTATCAACCTTAAAAGTATTATGAAGATTAAACTAATTGAAATACTTGTTGTTTAAGTAGGTAAGGTTTAAACAAATGGCATAATTTATTTTGTGGCACATCTCAAAGGCGATTATGAAACGATTGTCTGAAAGTTTTTTTAAGCCATCTGCATTTAACAAAATACCTAATGTATGTAGCAATATCTTTTCCATATTCGATGTTAAAACCACCTCTCATTTTCCTTTAACCGTCGAAAAGTACTCGCACTTTTATGACCTATAAAAGTTATATCGAACTTAACTTCCATGCAAGAAGGCGAATAGTAAATACAATGTGCAAAAAACGTAAGGTAGGTAGAAACACTACATTTAATGATCTGCAAACAGCAAGATAAGAGCAAAAAGTAAATATACGCTTACAGTTGTGCTCCTATCTAAACAAATAAATTTAAATTAACCTTCAAAATTTATAAATTTTCTGTTGAATATGGTTTGAGATTTTCACGGCCTATTATTGGTGATTTAATTTTGAGGTATTATTCCGTGTTGGGCTACCTTCTTCTTTAGCTAACGTTTCGGAAAGCATTACAGTGTCTATCATCCTACATATAGGTACTGACACTGTAATGCTGTCCGTTGGATACGATAATTTTCAGTTGGTTCAAAACAGAACTTTCTACACTGGGGTACCAAGCTATCAAATCTTCAAATTGCCGGCATTGCTCGAGTTTCAACACCCTTTTTTGATTATAAATTTATTTAACCTGTCCTGTTTTTTTTTTAATATTTTGACAGTTGAATGGAAATCTTAAAGCTTTATAACTAACGATGGAAATTACATTGTTGACTAAAAATGGTCGCATTGACCTTGAACTATTAAAGAAACGTGAGGTTAAAATCTCATAACGCCAGAGCTCACTGTTCAAATATATATACTAGGTAATTTATTACATTCCTACACGTATAAGTTCCTAGATTGAGTTTCCTTCAAATGTTTTCCTCCGTTTCATAAACACTTTTCCTACTACCTAATATGAAATAAAAGTGGATAGTTATGGTTAAGCAATATTAAGCATTGACGTTATTTTTCGGTACAAATATTTAAACTTGGATAGGATGCCTACAAAGTAATTTGATTGTCCATGACGGTCAGTGAAATGAAGCGTATAAACGACCGCAATTATGTGGCTTACTTTGCGTGTTCCTAAATTTGTATGCTCTCGGTCGAATAAAATGTACTTACAACTCGGAACAACGCGAAGTTGTTGCGGTTTCATTCAACATATTTATTTATAAATTACTAACCAACCATAACGCCGTTTCCACGCAGGAGTAGGCAGAGAGGACGGACCGCCAAATAACTCGGTCTTGGCACACACTCCTTGCCTCATACATACTCTTCTATTATTCTGACTCTTGACATGTCATGACTCAAGTATCTGATTCACTTGATCGTGCCATATCTTCCTCGGGCGTACCCGACTTCCGATACCATTCACATTTGCGTCACATATTCTCCTTACCCTCCTTTCTTTATTCATTCGCTCTACATGCCCAAACCATCTAAGCGTCCCTTGCTTAATCTTACTCACTACGCTTACATCGGCCTTGCATTCTTTGCGGATCTCAAAATATCATACATGGTTATACCACACATCCCCGTCTCAGGGATCTCATTTCAATAACCTAAATGTTGTAAGTTAGATATGTAGCTAGCTACCTCCGCAAGGTTAAACGCATGCTTTCGTACAGTTCAGTAGGTGGTGTAGGTACCTTTTTTATAATAAGTCTATAACTAACTAACTAACCATCACGCCGTTTCCCCAAAAGGCGGAAATGCTTCACGAATTCAGTCAAATGAGTCTACCATGTGTTAATGTTTAGGTTACTTAAAGTTAATGATAAGTTTATCACAATTCATTGTCTAGGTTAGGTTAGGTAAGGTTTAAAGTTTTTACAAGTTTGCTACAGTTAATTGCTTAGATTAGGTTAGGTTAGGCTTATAATAAGTTTACAACAATAAATTGTAGTACCTACCTATTTTGTAGCATTTTTTCATAAATTGCATTAGAAATGTTGGCACATTTTACAATTTATTTTTATGTACGCCAATAAGTACTGACCTAATTTCACATTGAGTGTGTCTATGTTAATCGTTCAATTAGGTATAATCCCATATTTTAAATGCTAATAACATAATTATTTCCAACAAAACAGTAGCACTAATATTGTTTCAACTTCTTAACCATAATTTAAGTGCAGCGGATATATTATGAATTTTGGAAATTCTTGCACAAAGAATTTACCAAGGATATTTAGGTCGCTTCACGGCAGGGGTTAAAGATAATTTAAAATTTTGGAAATCGTACGACTAATTATCATTTAGGTGTGCAAATTACATTTAGGTATTGCGCATGGAAAATTCAAATAAATTAAATGTATTTCCGTATTAATAAACAAATTAAGCTTTACTTTAAATAACAATATAGGTAGCTACCCAACGCTACCTGCTACCTATTAATAAGAAGTAATTAATAAATTGTACAGCGCCCTTGAGGTGATTTTTCACAAAAACGGCTCTCTACAAATTATCCAATTATTATTATTATTATTATAAATAAAAATTCTTTTTTTTTTTCGTAGAATCACTTTGTGACTTAACATTTAAATGAAATAAAACAATATTTTTTGTTTAAAACCACGAATTTTTATTGATCTTAAGACCGACCCGTTTCGCTTCACTCGAACATCGTCAGGGTACAAAATTAAACTGCACAGTTTACAAACAAACAGTTTAATGTTGTACCTTGACGATGCTCGAGTGAAGCGAAACCGGTCGGTCTTAAAATTAATAAAAATTCGTGGTTTTAAAAAAAATAAAAAATTGTTTTATTTCAATAAATAAATATTCGTTTGTACCTTTCTAACAAGAACTTCTTCGTATATTATAGCATCGTACTTCTTGTTTGATTAAAATATAATAATTTAGAATAACAAAAACATAAATAAATTTATCAAATTATTTTTATTTTGAATATAAATGAAGTTACAGCTTATGAATTGGCCTACACATGTATTTAAATGTCTTTCTCTACGTAAAAACGTTAATAAATGTTGTCTGTGGTCCCATAGACAGTATCTGAATATTTTAATAGATTTTCTAGCGTCCTTCCTCAATCATATGTTATCTTATTTTACATTTCATTTAATAAGTTCTCGCTTTGACCAACGGAAAAAGCTTAAAATTTAAAGTTATCTGAATTGTAACCTCATTTGAGATGTTAAAACATTTTTATAAATAGTTTCAATCAAATAATAATATCAATCTGTGATCTTTAAAGTGTTTTAAAAGCGACAAACATTGCTTGGCTCAAGTAAAAGCTTTTGAAAGATTTTTCCAAAGCCTTTCTACTCAGTCGGGAAAAGAATTTATTGGTTACATTATACACGTCGGAAAAATCAAAATGTTGAGCTCACTAAACGTCAAAGAACGGGTATTAAAAAAACCATTTTCTCAAATTAATGGTACGTCTCAGTCTGCTTATAAAACCACAATTCTGCTAATATATTGAGATCAGGTTAAAAGCACCTTTGAATAACAAAGATGATTTTTTTTAACGAACAATTTTTTCTATTTTAAAAATTTTCGTATTATGTTAATAAAATAAGGAAAGTTTGTGATGAACGTTTTGTTAATAAACGTAAATATTTTATGTAATTTATTGAGCCACATGACAAATAAAATCGTGAATTCCCGTTTTGGTCAAGTATTTATTTATCAAAAATGAATTATTGGACAGGTCTAACGGAGTTTTAGAAAGTTCGGGTCATGATTTTTTAAAAGTCATAAAATATTTAAAACGGCGATGCAAATTATTAGTGGGTCGATATTTAATTAGTCATTTATATTCAAGCACACCGAGATGTGGCTTTGCGTACGGAAAACTATTAAAAATGAAGACTTTATGTCTCACATCTACAGGTCTCTTTGAATTGCCCATTCTGTATGATATAAATCATAGATTCTTTTACAGAGGCGAATTTACGAAGGAATTTATCTACTTGAGTAAATCAAAAAAAAATCTTATAAACGAATTGTAAAAAAACAACTTTATTGTTTTCAAACAATTTACCTATATTTTCAAAGGAAGCAAATACTTTGGGGTGTGACATATTGAATGAAAAACATACACTTAGTAAGACACCACTTTATTTTTGAATCAATAACGATAGCCAACCGGGTTTCGCTTGTCCCAAGCTTCATCAGGGCTAAATATCAACTGTTGACATTTAGCCCTGATGAAGCTTGGGACAAGCGAAACCCGGTTGGCTATCGTTATTGATTCAAAAATAAAGTGGTGTCTTACTAAGTGTATAATTTACCTATACCTAGGCAACATATTCCATACACCTAAGCAGTGGCGGTTCTTGACTTTTGGGTTACTAAAGTGCTAATATTACAAAAATGGCATTATTGATGTTGTCGTAGCTGAAAACGATTTTGATTTTTTTTCGAAAAATCGATTTTATATATATTTTCAGGAAATCCAATCTGCATTTTCCTGAAAATCTTCATACAAAAAAAAACGAATTAAAAAATAAATTGTTTTCAGCTACAACAACAACAATAATGCCATTTTTGTAATATTAGCACTCTAGTACACCACTGCACCTAAGCCACAATTTTTAGGGCTGGCAATTTTTCGATCCTTGGTTTTTATCATTTTCATTGTTTCATATTGGTTAATTAATATCAATTTTATTTAGATAAAAATTCGTTCTTGTGTTCTATAAACATTTATTTCTTTATTAAAAAAATACTAAATTGCATTTCTGTTTTAACCTTAGAGGAGTTTTAATCACAGACAAATTAATAATTAGGTAGATATTTAGAAGCCGCATATTTAGAACTCAATTAATACTGCATATTATATTGGTACCCATATTAATGAAAACATAACATTAGCATTATTTTTCCACCATTAAAATATATTTTATTCTTATGCCTAATTAATAAGTTACCCACATACTTACCTTGATTGAATTTATTTCTCCATAACAAGCTGGTAAAAATTTGCAATTTAATAAATTGAATATTTTATTAATGCCTACGGGCCTACTAATAGAAACATTTCTGTCTGATAAATGATTGTACGGCTTCGTTATAACGGCGCAGAATAAGCTAAATAATTTATGGCACACACGGAGAAAACTTACTTATATGAAATATTGTTAATTTTTTTAAAATTTGGTCAATTCATTCTTTTTCCTGTTGAAAATGGGATTGGAAGCCTATCGAAAGTCGGAACACGTGTAATTCAAATTAATAATATTTTCGCTTCTCGTCCATTACATTTATTCGGACAAGGTCATCTGCGTTAAACACTTATTCATATATATTCTGAATGACTAATATTTTATCAGAAAATGGTCATGGAATCACATTTTTAACAGTAGGTATCTTGAAAAAAAAGCTGTACTCATTTTTCTCCCTGTAGATTCATCAAAAACAACTTGGTAGAAGGAAGATTGCTAGGTAAGAGCAGTCAGCACTTAATTCTTGAAAATCTTATTTCAACTGATTGAATATCGTGAGTTTGTAGAAAAAAACCTTATCGTATGGAAGACTTTGCAAAGATAGATGAATCAATGGAAAAATGAGGTAGGTATTATGTATTTTTTCTATTTTGACTTTTTCATTCAGAGAAACAAGAAGGAAACTAAGTACCTACATACCATTGAATCTTCTGATAGTAATATTAAAAATAGTATAAAGATATGACTTGTTTTGTGAAGATATTTACCCAAAAACTGCAATTCATATGCCACCATCAAATATGGTACTTTATAAATTATCTTTAGAGTACCGAAGTTCTGTATCTCTGGAACTTTCAAAGTTATTCAATGTCACCGGACCAGCAGTGCAAGATGCACGATCGCAATATCCGGCAGCATTTGTCCGAAAGGACACAACAAGATATATTATATATTCGTTGACCCATCAGTCCTTCGTAACAAGTTGTGAGAGAGTCAGTCAACTAGCTGGGATTGATCATGTATGCTGAGCGGGGGAGGACAGAACCATTAAGACGGTTTAAGAAGTCAAGCCATCTGGTACCAGGCCTTTAGTCAGACCAAAACTACGCTTCGCGGACAATGTAAGTAGGTAAGAATGGCCGCCGCTCAACGTGAGAAGGGAGAGAAGGATTGCTAGAAACAAAATATATCGATCTCTGCATTAATTTTGTGACCATTTGATGTCGTAGGTACACATCGCAATATAAATTCATTATTCATATGGTGTAAATCGTCAATGCATTAACATTTATTTGATTGATTTCTGAGGGTATAAAAGAAAGGGTAATTTCAGGATACACTTAATAATTTACTAAGAGATCAGTATTAAATTCCGAAAGTATAAATCGCATTTCGTCGGCTTACTGCCAGAAGTCATTAACTAAAAAAATGTCGATTCTGAGATAATTGTCTATAAATTTTTAGTTACCTACCTCAGTAATATCCAGGCCAAAATATTTGTACTTCTTACTACAAATTTATTAATCTATTAATCTATGTAGAAATTTAACTTTTTTATTTTATTCACATTAATGGGACGAAAAACTAAAATAAATTTGAACTTAGTGACTTTTTAAAAACCGCTTTTCGCGGTTGGTTCGTTTCTTTCCCATTATTCGTCGTTCGGTTCACAATTCGGATCGCAAGTGTATACGCGCCAGATCAACGAATGAAGATATTTTTGCCTCGCAAGAAGTTACCAAAATGCTTACGAAAAGTGAAGTGTAGGCGTATTTTTTCACTTTCGAAAGTCATTAAATATTTTTGTAAAATGATTACTGGATGTTTAATTAGCTATAAGCAAGGTGTTATTTGACATATTGCCTTGGACTGGATAAAGCATGACAAAATAGGTATATTTTAATTCCAACTCAGTTTTGACAAAAATGTCACAAAATGACTTCTGGCAGTAAACACACAATTTATGTTTTAATTTTGATTTTAGCAATTTTCTTAAATACAAAATTGGGTTGGTGTTCTTGTAGCCAAAAATAATTTTAATATTCATCCTTATTGTAATGTAAAAAACTGTAAATCAAGCGTTGTCATTTCAAAAATGAAAATCTCATTGAGAAGCGTATTGCGCAATTAAAGAATACAGACCATTGGGATGATACATAAGTAACTTCCTTTGCAACCGAACTTCACAAGGATGCGTAAGTTTGTAATTATTATAATTAGGTACTAGACATTATTCGGAGATCCAAGTGAATCAATGTGGGTTTTACTTTGTTTTCCGTATAAATAATTGGTTATTGCTACCCTAATAGCAGAACACGGTTCGTTATAGCCCGCTAACGGCAGCTCGATAAACTTTATCGTGCCGTTGCGTTTGTATGGGTCGTTAATTATTTATTGCACAATTTATTGGTCGTGTCATTTCGAGTTAAGCCTAGCGGATCAAACGCTGCACGAGTGGTGGGAGGAAAATGTTTGCGGATGAAAAACAGTCTAAGAACAGAATTAATATCACGTATTTTACTCACTTTACCTGATACAGGTACTGATTTTACCGTTAAGAAAGATATCTATTAGAATTGGTTTATACTTTTAGCCTTTCTAATAAACGAATTTAAATTTACTCAACTGATACACAGCCAGATTGATGGTTATTTATCAGTTATAAACTTGTTTATAAGTAGCGCCCTTTGTCTCCAAATGGAAATCTATCGTTTTATTTGTAAGAAGATATGTAAATGATACGAATATTTTCAACGAGGTGACTTTTTACAAAAACTGCGCTGTACAAGTTATCCAAATATTATTATTATTATCATGAGGGCTTATAGGTATAAAATACCTTTTATCAAATTCGTTCATTCGGTAAAAAAACATCATCATTGATTTTTTTTTCAGAATCTGAACTGCTAAATATCGTTATTTAAAATACTTTGTGATATGACCTAATTTTTTTATTTTTAAAATGTTGGCATGACATGTAGATGGTACCTACGTACCCATTTCTTTGTTCAAAATACGCATATTTAAATTTGTAATTTGTAAATATTGAAATAACATAGAATTTTTATAAGACAAGCGTATCTACTTCCTGAAGGTAGTATATTTTAAATACCAGTGGATTTTCACTTATTATAGCCACTTAATTGTAGGTACCTACATAGTAAAGGTTTGAAGAAAAATAAAAACAAGCGTTAAACCAGCAAACACTCCGTGCTTCATTCGCATTCCTGGGGCATCCCCGACTACTTCTTCCGTTCACTTCTGCGTCATGCATTCTACTGACACTCCTTTCTTTGTCCATCCGCCGTACGTGTTCAGATTGACTAAGCGTCCCTTTCTCAATCTTTGCATAAGGTACGATTACATCGGCCTTGTAGTATTTTCGGAACTCTTCATTTGAAATTCGGTTATACAAAATACGATTCGGTGAAAAACGTAATTTTTGTGGTAATTTCTCTTCTTACTTAGGTATGCTAGAGATCAATTTTTGATTTTAGTAAAACAGTGACAGATTTATTAGCAGATGTTCTAAATATTTTACAACCTACTAAAGGTTTCGAAATCGTTTTCCTTTACCAATAAGGTATAACCAAAGAATCGCAAAAATTAATTAGGTAGGACCTATGTCTAATATTAACGGACTTTGTCAGCTGTACATTAGATAGGATAGGTATGCATTCCTTAAAAGGGGTTCATTGTACCCTTTACATTAAAAAGAAAATCAACTACCACGACCCAAAAATCTAACAATCGAAACAATTAAATGTGACAGTTTTGGAAAACTTTAAGTTAATCTCCATATTCCACTTTAAGATCATGGCAGTAGTGTAAAGTTAGGTACCTACTTACTTAATAGTTGGATGATAATGTGATAAATAATAATAACAAACAAAACACCATTTACCGATAGTGAAAAGACGTGACCGTGCAAGCCGAGACGCCAAGCGTCCCGACGCACCGCTATGCAACGCTCGACGAAGCTAAGATGGCCGCCACTGTTGTCTCTACTGCCTACTGATAATAGAAGCTTTGGGGAATATTGGATTTGTAATGTGACCGCGTAATATAAGACAAACATAATAATTTAAATATATTAAACTAATAGATACGAACATGGGAGACGAAAATAAATGTAGGTAGGTACCTACTTAAAATTTAATGAAACCTTGTTCAATGACTATATATCAGGTACCTATGTAAGATTAAGTGTAATTTAAGTGAAACCTATTTGTAAAGCAGTCATTATTATTTTATATGTAGGTACTTAGGTACCTACATGCGTTCATTATTTATAATTTTATAAGTAGGTGCTTATACTTACCTAACAACGATTCTTTTTTCAGTTCGAAAGGAAGAAAACGCTGAGGTATTTAATTAAACGCTGATTCCCTAATTGTTTGTTATTTCAATTGTCAAAGTTTACGCTATTTATACCCGCAGTAAAATTAATTTTATACCGATAATACTAATCAAACATTAAGTTTTGTTCACCTAATTAAGTAGGTAGGTATTTAAGTATTATTGTTGTTTTTTAATTGAATAATTGATTTATTGCAGTCAACTTGTTATCAATGAATTTATTATGAACCTGATTAAAATAGTTTATCAAATGCAGTATTATTATGATTTCATTAATTTAATTAAGGCAGTATTATAATTAACGTTGTTGTCAATAATTGAATTAACATTATTGGGTCGTATCCTAGATACAAACACTTTCTCAAAAGCGTTGCTAAGAAGTTAAAATTATTGCATGTTTACGTTGAACCTTCTTTGGGAGGTTATCTTAATAATTAAATTGTCGGTAAGTAGGACCTATAAAACAGCTTATCATCTATTACCGTAAACAGAGTGATAATGTTCTGTTTTATTGCAATAAATCTGCAATTAAATGATTTTATGTATCCTAATTGATAAATTAATGATAGCGAATGTTCAATTAAGGTTTGAGGTGAGTACCTACCGATGCTCTAGGTTCATCTTCGTGTAACTTCTATACCTAGTACGTACCTTGTCTATCTTCTATGTACCTACTATATTTCTACATGCAATTTCATTCGTTTTACTATCGAAACTACACACGTAATAAAGATTATAAATTATAATAAACAACAAGCATGCAATGGTTTACGGGATAGTTATTAAGTACAGAATAGGTAACACCTACTTTAATGTCATCAGATAAGCAGTAGAAGACATAATTCACTCCCACAAAGTGTTCATAGGAGGTGTTACGGTCTTCTAAATTACTACATTGTTTCAAAGTAGTAAGTAAGTAGGTATATACCTATGATGTACTAAAGACTAAACCAAGCAATGAGTAACAATAAAAAGACAAATAACATTCTCTTGGTATGCTACGTTTAAGTGCCACAATTTTTATATCACAACACAGGTCCCAAACAACTTAAAATTCTACAGTAGTGCCCAGAGCAGCCATTTTATTTTCAGTGTATCGTGTAAATGAATGTCTCCAAAGCTATTTTAGGTTCTGTTATGAATTTGAATCAAAGAAACTTCAATTTGGCCTTGGGAAATGATGGACTGAAGAATAAATAATAAAGTGGGCGTAACAAAAAGTAGCTACAAGGATTTGATTGCTCCCACATACTAAACTGAAGCAGAACAACAGAGGGCCTGCGATTGAACTTAAGAAAATTGAATGTTCTTCCAATGATATGGATGATACAGGCAAAAGGAAGTTCACTTTGGGCTACCACTGAATTTCTGCAACTTTTCAGATTGCTTACATTTTCAATTGAAGACTTTTCACAAATGGGAATAAACTAGCAACAAGCATCGAGGTCCTCTCAGATGTCATCAAAAGGAACACGAGGTCACTGGGGGAAATGGGCACAACAACACAACTGGGATATAATGCCTAGAGAGGACGCAGACGATGGAAGATGGTGTATGATGATGTAGTACTGACCCGTGATAGACATCCAGGGGTAGCGCGGCAGGTCGGGCAGGGGCTGCGGCGCGGGGGCCTGCTGCGAGCAGGAGCCGAGGGGGTCAGCCGAGGCTGCCGAGGCGGCGGACGCAGCGGCTGCCTGGTGGTAGAACTGCGCTGCCGCCGCCATGGAGGCCGAGGCTGCCGACACCGAGGCACTGGACGCGCCCCCGTTCTGGTGGTGCCCCAGGTAGTTGACCACGGAGTCCGCGGCCGGGTAGCGGCATGACTTGTCCGCGTCGGCAGCTGCGGCCGCTAGCGCCGCGGGCGGAAAGCCGCCCACCACGGGGGCCCCGCCGAACTGCTGGTGGTGAGGCACGTAGGGATACATGCGCGATGGTTGCGCGGGGGACCCCGCCCCCGCTCTAGGTGGAGAGCCTCCCAACTCCAGAGCCCCCGAGAACAGGTTTCCGTGCAGAGGCTGCTGGTACTTGGGGAGCATACTATCGATGATGAACTTGGAGCTCATGACTCCGGGGCGGCACGCGCCATGCCCCGGGAACACGACGTGGGCACCGCCGAACGCGGGGTAACTCGACGTCGCGCGGGAACTCGCGAACACCTCGTGAACGTGACGTGCTGGGCTCGGATCGCGTGCGTGCGGCGTGCGGCGTGCGGCGTGCGGCGTGCAGCGTGCCTCTCGCTATCCTCGCGGACTTCTAATGACCCGATCCGGCTCGTCTCGCCGCCATAGCGCGCCTCCGCCCCGCGTCCCCTTCCCCGCACCGTGCAAGTCAGAGGTGACGGCCATACCGCGGCGAGGCGGAGCGAGCGAGACGCCGACACTCATTTTTCAAACGGCCCACGTTCCCGCGATACCGAAAAACCGGACATTAACAGAAAACGGTTGTACTCGTTAATTCTTACCTGCGTTTCGCACATTAGAAAGAGATAACGGGTGTTCAGTCGAGGCTTGCTGATAAATAATGGCGGTGACAGCGGTTCTCCCTCCCCGCTTTCCGACCAATGGCGGCGCAGTTCGCTGACGGCCCGACCAATGGGCGTCCCGCGCCCCATGCCCTCCGGTACTCCGGCTCTACGCTGTACGACAGCTTCCAGCTCCGAGCCGCCGAGCTCCGAACTCGCACACACTACAGAACGGCACTCCCGTTCCGAAGGACCTCGTCCCATGCCTCTAATGCCATCTAAATTATTAATAATCCATTAAAAACATAACATAATCCATATAAAATTATATAAATAATCGAATAACCGTAAAGGTAATTGTCTCACCTACCTGTTGTAGTGGTACGGTAGTACCGGGCACGAGCAGTTGGGCAGTTGGGCACTTGGGCACTTGGTTGCGGCCGCCTGCTTTACTGCAGCGCTTTTATCGGTACTTGTGGTTGGTTATACAGCGCTGAGCGCAGTAAGGAGTAAGGAGGTAGTGGGGTGGCGTAACTTTTTTATGTTATTGTCATGTCTCCATATGACATGTGTTATTGACCGATAATTTCACACATGATTTTTTTACACATTCTTAGGTGGTAAGTCTCCAAATGGCTGTTAACTTTTTTATGCACTCACGCCCGCAATAAGACCTAATGTTTTACGACGGCATAAAAATACCCAAACGGTTTCTACTCAAACACTGCTACTATTGTGCCGAGCGTTTCTTCTCGTTTGTTTGACAACCAACACCTTCCGTTTCTCTGTTAATCATTATTATGTATTGATTTATAACTTGCACAGAACAAAATACGTCCATCAGTTCGTTGACGCGGCTTACCACTTCACACTTAACACCTAAAAACAAGCACGAGCACTTCACAAAAACTTATTATTTAGATTTTGGTAAAGTTGGGATTTATGAAATGTTTTTTAAAACCATTTTAGAAGGGTAGGAACTAAAATGAAGAAAAGTATAAACACACCATATTTTAAAAGCCTTAGAGATTTTTTTTTTTACAATAATGTTAATAATAATAATATTTGGCTAATTTAGGTATATAGCGCCGTTTTTATGAAAAATCACCTGGCATTCAAGGGCGCTGTAGACGTATATGACGGATATATAGTTTCATATTATGAATATGAAAAAATTGGCTGCATCACAATACCAATTACTATATTATGCTTTTTTTTAGTCTTGAGTCTAGTACTTAATACTAGACTAAATACTCGATAGAAAATTATTTTTAAGAGCAACGATAATATCAGGAATGAGTCATTTACATACCTAGATTGCATACAGTTAGCAATTCCTGCTTTCTGGTTTCGATATAATTTTAAAAGAAAATTTATTTTTTATTACTATTCTGCTGAATTATTTTGTAAACTTGTTTGTAAAAGCCCACAAGAGCTTATAAATAAATAAAATTTAAATAGGTAGGTAGGTACCTACATAATATTACGTTCATTACCTTTATCATATAGTTTTTAAATGCCATAATCATATTAAACATTTAGGTAGTGGCTGATCGAATTCAGTTTATGATTGTGATAACATTTTAGATAAACTAGAAATAAAATGAGTGTAATTTGTGTTTCAAGCCCATTAAAAGTCTATATTAATTTTGAACATGGAATCCATGTATTATGGTTGAAAAACATGAAATATTTTTTATTTGTTTTTCGTATTTCAGTAGACATCAAAAGAAAAAAAATAATAATTTAAAGGGTGAGAGAACCTATATGGCGACAAAAAAATCACACAAGTGTAAAAATATTTAAAGGGTTAGATTGTGACAAAACTAACTTACCTATAGTATTTAGAAAAACAATTTTTTTAAAGAAAGATTTTGGAAATTTTTGTCGTTTGTTTTTCGTGTGACACACGCATAAGATAATTTAAACGAAACTGCTACGTATTACCTAAATTGTAGGTAATCCACTTTTTTGTTAAATAACTTATAATAATCTTTAAATCAACGTATACAATTACTTATTTTGTAAAATACGAAGAAACGTTAAATAGTTCATTATGAACAATCTTTTTAAGTCTACTTTGGATTCTGTACTCCATTTAATCCGATAGGTTTTAAAGTCGCACATATTTTCAGCTTTAAAGTGTAGCACTTTATTTAATTCAATATAGATTGCCATCTGTAGTTTGGTAGCCTAACTTCTCCAATGACCCAATAAAGTCTAATTAGAATTCAATGAGAATTGTTTTCAAGTTGGTTAGGCCAGAACACAATGGATAACCCAACCTTTTGTATAGAGCTACTCGTGTACAGTAGCGTAACAAAAAATATCATGAAGGGATAAAATTGAATTATTTACTTATAAAAAGGTTTTCACCCGAGCGTCAACAATAATTACAATATTTTGAGGATATTAATAAGTGCTTAGGTAGGTACCTACTACCAAAGTAACTAAATAGGTACCTCCCAAATATAAACAATTTTTATTATAATTTAGTTTTTTTAGTGTGTGGGTGTGTTTTTTTTTAATATAGATAGATACCTACAATGTTTTCACACGGAGAAAAAATAATAATATTGAACATTGCTAATTTATAAGGAATCGATGAGTTAAATCGATGGGGGGATTGATGGGTTTCCTGTTAAAAATATATATATAAAGAACACAATTTTAAACTTTTTTCCACTTGTTCCACCTAGTTTAAGACAAAAATTGTACCAGTCTGAAGATGGCCCTAACAGGCTGAAACCGGTCACGGTCAAATAAAAACAAGTGGAAAAAAGTTTAAAATTGTGTTCTTTATATATATTTATAATGGAATTCCACCATGAAATAACAGTTTCAAATATTAAAATATTTCCTGTTAAACTTTTAGTAAAATACCAATGCATCATTACGATGTTGGAACATGTGTTCATAAAAATTCTAATATTTCCGCATTTTGTCATTGTATATTGTCAAAGCAAATGCGGGTGCATGAAAACGTATTTTGATATATAAGGAATTTACTAAAAGTTTATAAGGAAACGGTCTGCAATCCTGTTTTAACAGGATTACCAATAATTTTAAGAGATTTTTAATAAATTAGCAATACTCATTTTTATCCGTGTAGTTGTTATCACTCGTTAGTTTTATTTTTATGAATATTTTATAAGATGAACAAATTCTAGGAAAAAAAATTTCATGTTGTTATTAAAAAAAGGAAACCAAAATAAAATAATAGCACGCTTAAAGTTTAAATCACTTTAATGGAGAAATAATAATGATAGTCTAATAGTAAGGTCAAAACGTTGGTAATGTAAATTATCTTCTTCTAACCAGGAATTTTTTAATTGAAGTTTTAAAATGTTGTATTTTTTTCAGTAAATAAAAACATTCCCCCATGCTCAATGTCATTAGCACTCCGAATGGCATCAAATAGTTTCATGCTGATGACTCACCCTTCTGCCCCTGGCGTCCGGTTAAATCCTGAAACAATGGAGACAAGGCGGAATTAGATCAATGAAAAAAAGTTTTTTACTGTTGGAGAGAGTGGTGTTAATATATGCTATTTTTAACTCTTTGGGCTAATGTGTTCGGTTTTGGTAAAAAAACCAGTATTACCCGTAGAGTCAATTTGTTCACTTTTCGGACATGGTCATAATGGTCTCATGGAATTCTTTGTCGCTGTTAGAAATATGAAATACCAAGCTTTACAATCTAATTTATAAGTTAAGCACATAATAATTAAAATGTACACATTTATTAAACCAAAGGATCCGCCTGCAATTATGTTTATTTCTTATTATAAAATTTATCGTTTAGCGTATTTTATCAATTTTCAAAAACAGTTTTTAGTTTTCAGAAATATTCCATTTATTTGGATTTTATTAAGAATCGGATGAAGATGCTGTCACAAATTTTCTGCCTTTCTGACAGCATCTTTAATAAATTGAACGGTCAATAATGCCAGAGGCTTAAAGTGTTAAGGCCAGAGGCTTAAAGAAATCACACGATTAACAGTAGTCTACGATTTTCCTTAAAAAATGAACTTTGGATTTTTAATCATGATTTTTCATTGATAATACGGCTGACCATTCAAGTTAATTTTATCCTGATTAGGTTCTATGGTACAAAACAGAACTCTATAAATTACGTATAGTCCATAAAACTTTATTATTTTATTGTTTTAGTTGTTGTTATCTATCTGACTCTACTTATATAATATTATTATTGTAGGAAGTATTTCATTCTCTCCACAAGCTGTTAAAATAACAATTAATTGTAATAAATAAATAAGTACTCGAAACTGTCAAAAAAACTCCAAAAAGCTATCCGATATTCATAGGTTCGAGTTCCGAATAGCAAAACTGCGGCTATGTAAATTAATAAATCTTAAATCGAAAATACGCGTTACCCTACAAATAATGCTTTTGATAGCTATGAAGAGATGGTTAAATACCTCACCCATGGTGTTTTATTCGTAGGACTCCATTTATTTATTTTAATTATTTAAAATAATTAAAAATTATTATTTTTTCCTGCAAGAACTTTTATTTTATGACAACTGTTTCAGCGTTCCAGGCGTTCATCAAACTGTCTATGCCACATTGCCTTGAATGTGTTATTTTTAGAAATTAAATATCGTATTATAATTTTCGCTTTTTGTAACAAAAATGGATAATGATATCCTCACTGGTATCTCCCATGCTGAGGATTTAATTTACATATATTTTTTAAATATGGTAGTTTTTTTGAAATAATTATATACATGTTCTATGATTTTTTTGAGGAATTTAGTGGTTTCGGTTTAATTTTGTATTTGGTGTCAGTTCTATTTCTGATCTCCCTATGTTTTGTATCCAGCTTTTTATATCAGATTTAAGTGATAAAATATTGTTGTGATTTGTGAATGAGAGTGGGATTTTGTTGTAGAATACCAAAGTATAGTTGTATTTGTAGTTGCTTGTTGGATATGTTTTTGACCCTGAGATCTGGCGTTTCTAATATATTTACCACTAACATATTTTTATCTGTAGTTATGATAATTGTTTAAATTGATTTGTTTTCATTTTTGGTAATAACCGTTTTACCTACTTAGAAAATCAATCGTTAGGCACTCACCGTTAAAACGTTGATTTGCTACTCCGTATTTCAAAATTGTTTACAAAACAAATAAAGACGACCCTGGTATCATTTAAGAGGAAGCTACAAGCCAAAAATGTGTATATTCTTGGTATACCTTATATTGTAGGTAATAGGCATTAAAATCGCTTGACAAACGGAGACTAGAAACGTTTGATTTCAAGCACAAAACTGGTTTTTATTTATTTTATAAATAATTTCATAAGAAAGAAAAAAAGTTAATCAAGTGAAACTGTCACAGATAATCTTAGCTATAACACTATATTTTTTTAAGTTGTTTCCTTTACGCGTTCATAAATTTCTATTGAAAAAATATTTCTTTTGGTAGTTTGCATTTATATTTTTCATTGAGTAATTTATTTTTTTATTTGTAATCTACTGAAGCGAAACGATAGGAGAACCTTAAATTTATCTAAAACATATATTTTTTGTATTTATAATGTACACCAATTCGTTATAAAGGTTAATCAAAGTGATTTAGCATTAAGCTTCGCCTTAAAAGGGGACTGAACATTATAACACTATTGTGGTTTATAATTTAAAAAAAAATCTACATAAAGGTAATCGGTGATTATGATGACTTCAAGCTCTTACAATACACCGGGTCACCGGGGTCATAAAGTTGTACCTACCTATTAAATCACATGTGTCGCTATTATGTATATTATGAAAAGAAGTTTTACCGCACTAATATGTTAGCCATTGTGGTAAATCTTTCAAGATAAAAGGATCATCTAAAAACCAGTAATCTTATTTAGTTATTCTCAAACGAGTTGACTCAACTGTAATCCGGCTGTTACCATGTGAATTATGAAAGGCTTAACAAAAGATAATTACTGTAATAATTAATAACGCATTAACGACATCGAAAACATTATTCGGCGACGATTTGGACAACATGGGAAGACCTGCTGTCTAGAAATGTGGTATTATTTTCCGCACGAATCCAGTCAAAACAAGATAGGTGCAGTCTATGTTGTAGACGTAGACCACAGACTGATATATTGTTGGTATGAATCTATATCTATAGTGTTGTATCAGAAATAGGTGTGTAGTATTTTACTATGCATATTGTATACCTATTGAAGATGTTGTTTCATCGGTCTTCGTATACTCATACTGTTGTTGAAGTTAGTGGGGTTCTCGTGCCGAGGTTAAAAATAGTTACTTGGTATCTATGTAGGATGGTGTGACAAACATAAAACAGGAAATAATATTATTGTAGGGTCATGGATGTTTTGATACCTGGATGGACTCTTCCTGGAGGCTACGAAGGAAATTGAACATTTTTTAATTTTTTTTTTTATATTAGCTCCACACAGGAGAACCTGAGGAAAAAAAATCTCTCAGTATCTATGCCATTTTTTGGGATGCTGAATGAAGGGTTTTTTTAGGAAAAGAAAGGAGAGAGAGTTCTGTGAAGAAAATACGTACGAGAGGTGGGCAGACGCATTCACCACCAAGACCCAGACAAACCTCACCTCGTCAACCCGGGCACCCCTGCTAAGTTACAATCACTTGTGACGGCAGGGGGTTGGTTATCCAATAAATGGTTCACGGTACTGGGGTAACTTTCTTTTTCGAGGGAATATTCTGTCAAAGTGATAATTTATTTGTTTTAGTAGCTAAAGCAGGGGTTGGGAACCTTTTTGACGTCGGGAACCATTTGTGTGTTTGTTATCACCCGCGGGCCACACGTAGTTTTTTTTTAGGGGGGTCATATGGTGTGAAAATCCAATTAAAAACTGCACTCAGAACATGAGAATGACTTTTTTCGATGAATCCGCAACTACGTGTGGCCCGCAGATTCATCGTTAGGTACAACTAGAAATTTTTTAAATTTTTTGTTTCCTTAGAAATGCGTCAGCGAACGAATCCACAACTGGAATATTATCGTTACATTCTGAACACAAAACTGTTTTTTACGTAAAAGTGAATCTGTATGCGAGTCCAACTTTAATTAAAACTACATCCAAAAGACCAAAATGATTTTCCTCCAATTTTCGCACTAGAAATGGAAGAATGGTTTCCTTCAAAACGCATCAGCAGATGAATCCGCAACTGGAATATTCATTTCACAGGATTGGTTTAAATTTAAGACTTAATCTGCTTAGAAGTCCACCAGTCTAACAAATTAAATTATATTTTGAACGGAATACGTGTGAATGGTGTTCCTACATTGTTCAGCATATTTATAGTCTGCAAATAATATTGTATAATTTCACACTGAACACGAAAACGATTTTATATTGATTTCACAATTTATAAGGAATTATTTTATATTTATTCAACTATTTACATATCAGAAGTTTTGCTAATACATTAAAAATGCAGATAACCCAACGCCCATCGTAATTGGTCCCCCACGTTTATCAACATATGAGTTCTTATAAACCTTCACAAATAATTCTCAAATCAGAGCAATTACAGAAAAAAAAATACAAAAAATAATATAAGAGAAACAATTTAGTTAGTTGGTCACCCCATATCTGATAGCTGGTACTGTTTCCATTTGGTAAGGCGTGCGATATTAGCTGACATTGATAATGTTGCTACTCGCAACTGATTTTTTGGTTTTTCTTCTGCAGCATTTATAGAACTCAAGCAGTGGGAGGTTAGCTTTTAGTACATCATCGCTTTGTAATTGAATAATTTCGTGATACAGGTTTTCAAGTACATCAGATAGTTCCACATCAAACGGCTCAGAAAAATATTGAAATCCATTTGCTTACTTTTCACGTCTTTAAATCTTTTACTACGTTTAATTAAATATCTCATTCAATTTTTCGCTTTCACCAGCGTATTCAAATAATATAGAAGACTTCTGTCCTTCCAGTATAGGAAAATGCGTCGTATTATTCATTTCGAGTCGCATTTTCTACAGCCTTAATTTTGTTTTGAATGATTTCACGTTTGAAAGTAGGAAGCTGAGAAGCTGGTTGGGGCCCTTCAGTCTGATTTTCTAATTAACATGTTCCCGCGTCTCAACCACCGCACTTTTGATAATCAAGGTTACCGTACTCGGAGCGAAGGTCTTATGGAAATTCCTTGAACTAGTGGCTATTCTGACTTTTATTCTTGATGAAGTTTACGCATGCCACAATTCTATCCATGACAACATCGAGCCGTAAAGACTGTGCACATAAACCTTCTTAGCGTATGATACAATGACAAATTACTAATTAATTTGCATCAATACTGAGCCGATTCAGTCCCCTTTTCAGAAATTAAACTAAAACTTTCTTTGAACCTCCCATAGCAGGAGTTACTTTTGTATTAACGCAACATAACTTTAAATCTTAAAAGTCAAATTTGAAATTTTTATAGTTTTAAGTTTTTTCATTGCAAAAACGAGTATTTCAAATAAATCCTCACCTGTAGTAGTGCCATGTATGGCTTCCAGCGACAGCAGTTCATATCGCGAATCAAACTCTGCCGTTATTCCACGATTTAAAATGGCCAGTTGGGCAGTATTTGTTGTATTCTTTTGCTAAGTCAGAAATTATTTCGGAGACTGTTCTCCGAGACAAACCAACACTTCAGTTCTCGGCTTCAGCTTTTTTCATCAGCTCTCTCTTTATATAACTTCCCTGAATAATGTTTTCTTGTTGCCTAGCAAAAACGGCTTATTAAAAATCCAAAAGGCGGTGAAGAGCATTGATTTGATCTAAATTTTTCTGGCCTTCCAATTCACCGAGCTTGGGGTGTTTCGAATTATGATGACGCTCCAGGTTAGCTTTTTTCATGACTGCCAAATCATCATCACTAACTAGACATACAAATTTGCCCTTCAACAATAAAATATTCATTTGTCCATTTCTCATGGAAATAAGATTCTGCTTGAGATTCTTCTCAGAATGGAGTTGCCATCAATCCTGAGATTTTGAGACTATCTTGTACCAGAAAGTTAAAATTTCCGATCATATTTTATGATGGTATAGTTGAATTAATTAAAATTAAAATTAAAAGGGATGTTGTATCACGAATTATTTTGTGTCTAAACTGATTTCTAGTATCGAAGGTGCTTACATAAGTACCTCCTAGCTATGTCATAACATTCTCTGGATTTTGTAATAATGTCATAATAACAGAACACTTAAAAAACACCGTGAAAGGCATCGGACCGCAGGTTTTCCACCCCAGACCTAAAGTATAGATAAGTGTACCAAAGTACCATCATCGTTCTTTCAAAATCATACTTCAAAACATTTTTTTGATAAAATTACCCCAATGACGCTGTAAAAATCTATATAAATAAAAAGTTTATTGTTCGTTGGTTAAAAATCTTATATCTCCGAAAGTTCTTCACCAATTGCTTTGAAACATTGACAAAACATGTCATTCGAATACGCATACAGGCAAAAACATGCTTTTTTACCTATGACAGGTAAAAACAAGCTTTTTTAAAAACAGCGCCATCTTTTGGACGTAAAAAAGACACGCGCCATTGTTTCTCTATCTGCACAACAACGCGTGGCGGAGTACAGCTAGTCTGCAATGATCTATCTTATAAAGTATAGAGTAGACAAACTATCATTGGTAAACAAAATGAATTTGAATTTGTATACCTACAATACTATTTTCTGGTGGTATTAATTAAAGCAGCAATAGATTTAACTCACCACAGATTAGATATGTCATAAATCAAAAAAAAAATTATAGTAAAAAACTTCGTTTTTGGCTGCGAAAACTTTGAATGAACGCAATTTTTTTACGTTTTGCCAGGCAATTGTTTCACGGCAACAGATGAACGATGAACAGTATTGCTAATTAAAAAATATATATTGTAATCAGTCGTCGGTACTACCAAATGAGTTTAAAAGCCACCGACGTTTTCAAACACCGGCTACTGCATAATACTTCTCCCCTACAATCCATTAAAAACATTTCTGGCAAATACTTTTTTTACCAGACGCATATATCTCCAAAAAAATATTTATTACAGTTTTTCAATTCCCAGCTATTTTAGGTAAAAAATTATTTACATATTCAATGTTTTGGCACGACTATGTCCAGTGTAACATTTCCTCGAAAGGGCCAGACTCGAGAAGTGGGATACAGAGAGTGCGAGTCTCGAGTCTCGCGGAACGTCGATCGCGCTGCGTTCGTTGACTGGCTGGCTGCTTTCAGAGTCACCGAGGAAATTAAGGTCAACGCACGATACCTCGATGCAGCGCTCGACACCCCGCACCTTACCAGCTCCGAGGTGACCGTGACGAGCAATGAGCATTGAGCAAGATCTTTGTGTTGAGGTAACGCTAGTATGAACTCTGACACTGATACTTTTGAATATTATCATTTTTAACACGGCTTTGAATAACGATAATTGTTAAGTTTAGCATCGTACCCCTGGAAAATGGCGTTATGGTCGTAATGGTTAGTTTTGGTTTTTTTTGTTAGTTTGTATATTCGTATTATCTTAAGTCACACATGAAAACCCACAAGATAACACAACCAAGGTAAAATTTAGTATACCATGGAAAACTATGGTAAAAAATGTTCCTATATTATGGAAAATATGGCAGGTACCTACTGTATTATTGCCAATTACGGTAAGATTTGATAAAAATGGCTAAATGTGTTAAACATGTTAAAATTTGGTAACAAATAGTTAAATATGATAGATATTGTAAAATATAGTTAATAGAGTAAAATATGGTAAAACGTGGGAAAATTTGTAAATATGTGGTAAATTTTGGTCTAATGTTGCAAAACACCGTTCTTAAAATGGCTAAATATTTAAAAAATATGTGGCAAATGTCTACAAAATTTGGTAAAATATAATTTAAAAAAAATAAATTTGTAAATAATGCAGAATTTTCGTATAAAGTGTAAAATATGGAAAAACATGGTAAATTGTGTATTTGTTTTTAAAAACATGGAATAAAATATTGTAAAATGTGAAAAAACATAGTAATATTTGTTAAATTAAATAAATTTGTTAAATATGATAAAACGTCCGAACCTCTGGTAAACTATGGTAAGTATAAAAATATAAAATGTAGCGAAACTTTGTAAAACAGGTAAAATTTGTTAAAATATGGATATTCATTGTAAAATATGGTAAAATATTTTAAAAATGTGGTAAAATTTACTATAATTGTGAAATATGGTAATAATATAGTAAACTATTTTTAATTATGGTTAAATGTATAGTTTGCTGAAGTATAGTAAAACTTATTTAAAATATTGTAATATGGTAAAAATAAGTAAACGCCATAAAACATTAAATATTGTATTGTATGGTTAAATGTTGTAAAAATATGGTAAAATGCTGTAAGTATAACATGGTAAAATATTGTAAAAAAGGCTTTAGATAAATCGTTTCAACTTTTGGCGTTGTAAGTTTTGGGAAAATATGGTTAATAATCGTTAACATTAACGTTAAAACATTTCAAAAAGAAGTTGTGATGAAGGACTTATCCAGCCGAGGAATTGAACACACCACGCCTGGTTGGAACCCAAATGCGATGCGAACTCAGCCACTTACCGGTCAGTGGTAAAAAAATGGTAAAAGACGATTTAAAATATGGTAAAGTAAGGAAAAATATAGTTCATTTTAGTAAAATGTTCGATGAAATCAATTGTCCTAAAAAATTTTGAAACCATTTTTAGAAACAATCTCTTGTACATAATTACCACTCCAAATTAGTAAGTAAAAATTAAATACATTGTATAATAATTGCAACATATTTATGATAAAATATTGCAAAAAATTAGCAATATATATATTAGATTTTTATCTTCATTATTTTCTGTAGGATTTAAATGCAAGTGTTTTAAGAATTTATTTACACGACATTAGTAGGCGACGTATATACTTGAGCTTAGTTCAAAACTACCCTCTTAATAAGATAGTGGATAGTAGGTTCCTATATATATTTAATTAGCCAAAGAGCATGAAATGCCCCAAAAAAAATGTTAGCAATATCCAGAATTATTAATCCTCCTATCCCGAAATAACCTCGGGTAGCGCATTTCCCGGTAGTTCCCTGAAAACAATATCACCATGCAGACGGCAGTAAATTATCGGCTATCACGGGCCTCGAATCGTATACTACATAATCCCATAAATTCACACTTACACCACTTTAGACTCCCTTGCCCATGGAGAACCAACACACATCAGAAATGTTTCGCCAATTAGGGCCGCACTCCCGCTAGTCAAGTTACGCCGTTCTACTTAGAAATTCGGTAATACGATTTGATAAAGGTTATGGGAATAGCGAATTATTCCAGGAAACAATGTACGTAAGTAGATACTAAAAAAATAATCTAATTAAAATGGGTAAGCTTCAAAATGTTTTTTTTCCAGTCATGAAAACATCCTCTCCTAACCACAAGCGTCAGGTTTTATAGGAGAGTGTATAAAAATATGTTATATTATGTAAAAATGAAATAAATAAATAAAAAAAATGTAACAGCCAAAGTATGGCAAAAGAAGGATCGATAAAAAAGGATTTCTTAAAGCAATGGTAAGATGTTGAAATATTTTCCCTAAGGAAATAAGTTTTTTTAAGTACCTAATCGCTCAATCCGAGTAGGTACTAAAATAATAATTATTATGATGTTTTTTTTCTGTCAGATTATATACCTTAACGTTTTGAAGGAATTAAAAATGCACATAAATGAACTCATGGATGGATGGATTATTTTACCGTGTTATGCTTTTTTCTTGCCTTTTTAGCCAACGTTTCGAGCAGCGTTACGGGATCCATCGTCAGGGCAAATCTTGGCTTAAGAAGCAGGAAGCGCAACACGACAAAATAACGTCACATCAATGCAGATATATTAATATGTAAGTATACGTTAAGTTTCATATACCTTATATGCTCTCAAACCTAGGTGGGAAAGGTTAGGAATTCGATGCATAAAGTGATATTATAAAAAAATATTTTTTGTACATTATACCATCGCACCCGATGTCAGAAATAATTAATTGAAATTAAATATCTTTAACTGATATATAATATGTATTTCAAAAAAGAACAGGCCTACCAATGTGATATTATGAAGTACGAAGTGAAGAAAACCTGGTAGCTGGTAGCCAGCTGTTTAAATTGTTCGAAAAATACAATACGATGTATACAACGAGGGTGTGAAACAAGGAACAATCCTTATAAAGCAGGATCCCTGCCCCTTCTCCCACAGGCTTCCAAGGCGCCTTCTTGAGGCAAACACCCCCGAGTTTCGAAGTATTCCCTACACATTTCTAATTGGCAAAATTTCGCCTTGGCTTACCTACAACCTAACTTTAAGGGGTGTCCGCCAGTCTTTTGCAACTTGCAAAAATATAAAAAGAAGTCTGACATGAAATATTCCATTCTCAAAAGTTACAAGAAGAAATAAAGAGTTAATTTAAACGAAATTTTTCTATGAAATCATAAGATTTGTAAGTAAGTACTTAAATACCGACCAATAATCAATAAACATGATGATTTCAAATTTGAAAAAAATACCTTCACTGAACCGTTAAAACAATTCCATCGATTTACGGACAGATGAAATGCCAAATTGTCGAGCTATAACAGGACAACGCTACTCTGAGTCAAAAATATAAAAAATTTCAAAAGTTGAAGCAAAATTGATGTTTTAAAAAACAATATTGTTGTTTATGGCATATATTTAATTTGTTTATTTCAAACGAAGGGATTTCATTCGCACCAAATCGGTGCTAGATGGTATTGAAAATTTGATTTTCCTTTGAAATGGACTACCTACGTAAAAAAATATTGTACTCATAGTAATAAAATCTAAATACAAAATGAGAAATTTCAAGACCTTGTTGGTTATACTTACGCAGCGTCCAAGAGTTATACATAACTAGGAAGATTTAAAAAGTTGCTAAAAAACAGTAGTTTTATTGTAGTTATATAAACATTTGCGTTCTTTTGGCATCCACACCTAAAGTAAATGTGTCATTCAGCTTATTCGATCTGAAACGTCATTTAGAAAATTTTGATCAACAATTTAGAATTTCCAGAGAGCCTCCATAAATAACGTTGGCAGGAAACAGACCCCGATATTTTGTGTATTGTGTTTTTTGCCTCCCTGCAGCCTACGCTCCACGCGAAATAACACTTTCGCCATCTTGCCATGTAATTTGGCGCGATATTTTACGTTCACGCATTACTCATTATTCTTATTCCGCCGAATTTCCTTTTCCTCCCTTTGCGCGGGGGTTAGGGATTGTGTTGGGGGAGGGATCACTCCACACCCGTTTCAATTTATATCCCGTTTCCACCCACTCTATCTCGGCTCTATTTTTCCTGGGAACGGAGGGTCAAATGCTGAGGTAAGGATTCTAAGGAAAATAAAATATTGATCACAAGCAGTTTTAATTTTTTTTAAATTTTAAGCACGTGATAAAAAAAAAATGTTTTTCTCGATAAAATACACATGTGGATGCAATTTAGAAGCATCACTCAAAAACAAGTATCGGGTTAAACACTTCTGTAATATTCAAACGTAGATACTTTATATTGCTTTTAAAATTATTGTTTTAACTATTTCAGAAAGACGTAGGTGAAAAAGCCAAGTTAATATTTATAGCATTTATTTATTATTATTGTTATAACCTTTAAAAGTTATTCCAATAAAATTTAATGGTTATTTGTTTTACTCCCCGTTTACCTAAATAACGTGAAAACTTTTTTTACATAATTAAACCATAGTTTAATGTTATTAGGTATCTCGCTTTGTAAAGAAATCTTGCTGTGAAATTTCACTAAAACGACACTGTAAAATTTGGCAACTATTATGGTCACTATTCTACATCCTGCGGATTTTTTTTTTAAATCGTGTATTTCGGATTAAGCACTCTCAAAATAAGGATTTTTCTTAGAAAACAACTTGGTGGTCCGAAGCTAAAGAATCACACCGATACATCAACATCCAATTTACTGAAGTTATTGGATATTTCGCACTGCAGTCGCATATAAATTGTTGAGTTATTGACTCATAGTTTTTAACTTTAGTCGGTGATATTCAAAGAAAAAATCGTACGTTTGTTCTTGTAGGTACCTTATGGATTCAGCAATTTCCAACGATTCCGAGTGCCGATCACTAGACTTTCTGATTATTAAATAGATACAATTATGTCGATTCGTGTCAAAGTATTGATGTACAATTTTAAATGGTGCACCTGATTTCCCTTTATCTTAAAATTTTAGTAGATAAGTGATAAAGGTGTTAAGCAAGGCTACGTAATGACATCGTAGTTATTCAATCTATACATGGATAATTGTGTGCAAGAACTGAAAGAAGTGGGATTGGGAATTTAAGTATTCTGAAAAAAGGTTGCCTGTTGTATGCTGATGATGCAGTGCTAATTGCTAACATTGTGGAATATCTACAGACTCTCGTGTACAAGATGAACGAAGTACGTATTAAAAATAAGTTAATGATGAATGTAAGTTAATCAAAGTCATGGTGTTTGAAAAAGATAATTCGAACACAGTGTTCAATATAGTTGTGAATGAGGAATTCTTGGAGCAGGTGGATGAGTTTTTATATTTAGGATGTATGTTTACAAGAGATGGGAAAGCTGGCAGAGACATTGAAAAAAGCGTAAATGCAGGTAACTCCATCAATGGAGGACTGAACGCAGTCGGCGCTAACAAAAAAGGTCTAAGGAAGCGAAGCTAACAGTCCTAAATTGAGTGCTGGTACATACTCTGATGTATGACAGTAAGGCATGGAACTGGCAAAGGATAGATGAAAGTAGACTGAATGCTCTAGAAATGAGATTCCTGATGCGTATGTGTGGTACAACCATGTATGATCGTGGGAGAAATGTGGAGATCCGCAAAGAATGCAAGGCGGATGTAAGCGTAATGAGATAGATTAAGAAGGGACGCTTAGATGCTTTGGGCATGTAGAACGAATGAGCAAAGAAAGGAGTGCAAGGAGAATATATGACGCAAATGTGAATGGTAGCAGAAGTCGGGCACGCCCGAGAAAGACACAGCACGATCAAGTGAATCAGAAACTTGAGTCGGGCCATGTAAGAGTCAGAATAATAGAAAAGGATGTATGAATGTGAATGAGGCAAAGGAGTGTTGGTCAAGAGCGATTTGTTTCGCGGTCCGTCCTCTCTGCCTACCCTTGTGGAGAAACGGCGTGATGGTTGGTTAGTTAGTTTATTAGTTTACAATATGTAAACTTTTATGCACCACCCACGCTCATTCGTGATAAATTGTACATAAAGATTTTCTTATGTTTTTTACCCCGTTTGATTAAAGTTGAAAAATTGTCAATGATAGATTATCTAGTACTGTTTGTAGTAGGATAGAGCTTTTGAAAAAAAATTGTAAAGCGCGCGTAAGGTTAATTTTTGCACAAACGTTATATAAATCATTCATCGTTTTTACACACAGAGAGAGAAACAATTAAGGAATATTTATACACAGGATTAAAAAAGGCACGACTGTGTCCTTCACTAGCAATAAAAAATTTCCACCACACAGAGATATTAATATTGAAATATACGATTTTGAATGCGATTATTTCCTATTATTTGAAAATGTCTACATAAATATTTTGAGAAAATTTGTAGTTCATAACAAAATGAATATTCTTGCATGAAGAAGTAAAGAAGGAGTAGTTTATATCAAAGAAAGTAAAATATCTTACTGCTGTCACTAAATGACAGAAAGCGTATGTCAAGTTCTAGTTCGAACAATGTTTTTATACTTCCGCTACCGACCTTGCAGGCGCGAAATTAGGAAATGCCTACCTACAAAATATCAAAGTGCATTTTTTAAAGTAAATTTTTTTTTGTGACCACTGAAATCTGTTTCAATTGATTTCACTACAAAGAATAGAGTAAGGGGGTATTTCACTATGTCGGGCTAAATATCTGAATAGCTATCCGTTGGCTGGCTTTAAAGTTCAGAATAACTTCGTTATTCAACGGCGACCGTTTCACCATTGTTTCGAGCTGCCGGATAGATAACACTCGAAATAGTCTGGCAACATCGCAAAATGTTTGCAGTTTCTCCATCTACTGCCACGGCTGTCGTGCGTCACAGTCCGCACACCGCAAAGTGTGCATTTTTTTGGTTATGTTATGTTGATTATCAGGTCATTTTAGATAGATTCGTGTCGAATTAATACATTGTTTCTTATTTTGAACACAATCAAATAATTCAGGATGGATCATACAAGCATTCAAATTCATTCTACAAAATTCGACTCACTTCTCAGCTGTTAAACTCGGAATGTTTTGACGCCATCTTTGATTTGAGGAATAGCGCCTAACGTGAAGTTCGAGCACTGATTAGTCAAATCTAACTTTAACCCGAGCGTTAGCGTTATTCAGATATAGTGAAAACGAAAAAATGACTAATCCGCGGATTAGTGCTTAGTCAGAACATAATCAGAGATAGTGAAAAACCCCCTAAGTAGATTCCAGTAAGTTCCTTGCTTCAATCTAACATTGTTGACGCTGTTGATTTGATGTTTTTATACCGCACAGTGGTGGTTGGTAACTTTTCAATTAGTGGTCTAAAATTGAAAAACACCGACCTATGTGTCTATTGCACACGGAAAAAACGAGTTTTGCTGATTTATTAAGAATCTCTTCAAGCTATTGGTAATCGGTTAAAAACGGGATTGCAGGTCTTTAACGGATGAATTAAAAGGTTTCCTGATAAACTATCAGTACCTACATTTCGAATTAATTATCACGATGAATAACAGAAGGGTAAGTTCCCTTCTGTTCATCTGACTCTAGACATGGCCTAACTCAATTAGGTATTTAGTTCACTTGATCGTGCTGTCTTCCTCGGGCATTCCCAACTTATTCTACTATTAACATTCGAGTCATATACTTATTCTCTTTACATTCCTTTCATCGTTCATTTGCTTTACTTGTCCAAACCATCTAAAAACTGTTTCATTATCAATCGTAATCATTATTAACATTAAGCTTACAGCATTAAGCTTACATCAGCCTTGCATTCTTTGCGAATCTCTACATTTCTCACATGATCATACATGGTTTTACCGCACATACCCCTTGGGGATCTCACTTATTCAGCATTCATCCTTTCTCTGCCAGTTCAATTCCTTATCTTCACACATCAGGATACAAGCACACGATTCGTTCTTGAGTTCTAAAGCTCGTGCGTGAAAAAATCTGGCGGTCTCTGTGTTTCCTCCCTCTCATAACATGGCCCGTATTAACTCCTTCCTCTCCTCAAAAAGACATATAGGTACCTTTCTTAAAGATGACAGTCTCTAAAAGAAATATTTTTTCTCAGCGTCTCGTGTGTAATCGTACATAAAAACACTCCATTATGAACGACGTAAAAATGTTGTATGAAGATTTACTAGAATCTAATACAGGCAATAAATACTTACAAAATCTTAAAAAACAAAAGTAAAACAAAATTTTAGTTTTTTCCAACAGTAGCATATAATAAATAACTTGTCACCACTGATGTGGGTTTGAGGGTTTGGTGAGACCTGCTTATTGGCCGAAGTAAGTAAATGATTGTATTCTCCGCGTTGATAAACGTGATAGTTTTCGTAAGGTTTTTTAACGTAGTTGGTGGTCTCAATTAATACTTTCCCAGTTTTAGCACGCGTGTTCATTACTCTATCTGGGGGGGAAATATTTGTATTCTAAGACGTATCCTGATGTTTTGTCGGCAGATTTGTCTGATTATTGTCTAGGTACTGCTAGGTATACCAACTTATGCCAATCAGATTCTAATAGTGAAACTATAAGGGGATTTAATATTTTTTGTTTTCATGGTATTTATCTTTAAAAAATCCACTTTTGTACCGAATTGTGTTATGCAGCTGGAAATTTTTTCAGGAAAAATACTAATTTCTGTCTGTCTGCTTAAAATTAGTTCGATGAATTCGGGCTTGCTTTGAATTTTAGTGTCGCTTTCAAAATTGGATCCCGTTGTGTGAAAATTCAGACTTTCTATAAAGTATCTTCATATTAATATAATGTTATAACAGAAATTTATTTCAATTTATTAAATTGGAAATGATATGTCAAGGATTCAGCCATCATTTAATAATAACTTAAATGCATTAGGAAAAAAATATTCGCTTTGTCCAAAATAATTCTAATACTCTGCTCTAGTTTTTAAATAAAAGCTTTATTGGAATTGGATCTTTATGCATAAACCATCCAACTCACAATTTTTTTCAATAGTCAGGTTAGGTTAAAAGCTTTAATGGGGGTCTTGAAGAGGCCTGGATTATATGATGGAGGAAAAACAGATTCCGGTAGCTCGTTTCACATACGAGGCTTCTTACACAAAAATGAGTCGAAGAAGTGGCCCGTCCTCATGAAGCCAACATATACTGTGTACAGGTGTTTCGCTCGGGTACGTCAAGTTTAAGGATGTGAACCGGTGCACCGGGAATCAATGCTGCTAGCCCCTTAGAGCAGGCTTCATTAAAATACCTGTGGAAAAGACATTTCCACATGAGAGAGCGAAAATGTACCAAAGACACTACAGCGGAATATATCAACTGGATGCGTCTTTTCGAAGCTGTCGGTCCTTGACCCAACAAGAAAAATGGGAAAAAAATGTTGACTTCGAATACTACCTTGGATTGTTCCATTGTCAAATATTCCTTAATATTAATTCCTCCATAATGTACATAAATACACCTAAAGGATTCCACAATAGGTACCTGGAAAATACTATTACCTGAGGAAGGATGTTATGCTTGTGCAATTAGTAAGAAAACAAAAAAAATTTCAAGTGTGTGACAGAATATAATTCTTGTAATTACCTCAGTAAAGTAGCCGAGCAACTAGAGTAGAAGAGTCCTATAAAATACAAATTATATATCACCATTGTTCTTACTCTCACAATTTGTACATTATAAATAAATTCTTTGTAAAATCACGAATTAAAAATTAAACGTATTCCGGAAATCTCTTTCCTCCCTTGCTCTAAAAAGATCCTCCTTTCAGAATCCCCAAAGATGACAGGCCCCGAGGGAATTTTTTTTCTTCAACGCTTCCTGTGTGAAGTTAATATAAAAAAAATCGCCAGCATGCTTCACATGATAGAACGTTACTAGCCAGTAATGAACTCTGAAAGTGGCCTTCGCAAAAAATCTAGCTCGTGAAATATGGTCAAGCAGCTACTTTTTTATATGACCTTCTATAAGTACCAACTTTTGCACCTGCTTGTGTGCATACTTAAAGGTATCAACCAATCACCAATACATATTTCTATGCGTGTGTATGTGTGCATAAGCTTGCGTTCACCCACCTTGCGTGTAACATAGCCCCATTTACTGATGTATTATGCTTGAAGACCTGAGAATGGTGACCACATTTTAAATTCTTTATTTTTATTTGAAGACATATGAAATGACATAATATGCAGGTACCTACTGAAGTTGGAATGCCTTTTTACAGCTATTACTCTAGTAAAAACAAAAATTACTTATCGCAGTTATACTGTCACCCCAAGGGTAAAACAAAGTTTTCAAAATTAACAATAATTTAATAATATCTACACGACAATTGCAAATGTATAAGTTTGGTTTATTTGGGTTTAATTTTTGGCAAATGAAGCATAAAAATGCGGTAGAGATCGACAATTAATTTTATCAATTCACTTCATTCATTTAAGATACATATCCAGCTAACCCATTGAGCGCATTTTGCAACCGTGTTCTAAAATTAATTATAAAAACATACTAATATTATAGAACTTCCTTCTTCTTCTGGCGCTAGTAAAATTAGAGTGTTAATGTTAATGTTAGTTGTAAGTATATACATATGTAAATATATATGTCATTAAGATAGTAGTTATAGGCCTTAGTCGTAAGTCACTAGATATAAGTCTTAGATATAAGTCACTAGTTTTAAGTCAGTAGTTCTAGTATTAATTATTTAAGAAATACAGTACAGCGCCCTTGAGGTGATTAACCAAATATAATCGATTGTGCACTAAGAAATAAGAAATGTTTTTTTTTTTTTCTAAATCCATTCAGTTTTGTTTTTATATAATATTTATTTAATGCACAAATGGATACCACATAGTCGACGCAAAATCTAAATGGCTACATGCATATGCAAAAAATAGTTGTTTGACATGACGATGTTTGTATGTTGTGAATTATTTTGTATTTCTTGTTATGGATAAAGGCTGGTTAAGGGTTAAATATAAAGTTCCAGTAAAGATTAAATTTAAAGTTAAGTATAAGAAATAAATTATAAAAAACATATGTTCAAAAGGTAAGAATTTTTTTTTATTAATAATGACCTAAAAGAATTATTTGTCAACGATTTTTATAATTTATTCTTTATATCTTAACTTCATATTTAACCTTTACACTTTATATTACTTTATACTTTAAACTTTATATTTTATTATTTATGCTGTATACTTTACGAAAAATAATTTTTAACTTTTTATTTTGCTCATAACACACTTTGAATAAATATATAATAATAAAAGTATAAATCATACAATTAAAACCTGTCAAAAAATAGTATAATACTTGCTTTGAAATAAAAAGAAATTTACAAAGGATGCTCAACGCTCTGAAAGGTAGAGCTTCCACTCGCCAATACCATCACACATCTACAGACACACAGACACATACACCAGATCGGGCTATATGTCTTACTCCCCCTCACAGAGCCGAGGGGTGAATAGGGGAGAAATAAGAAAACTGAGAAAATCTATGGAACCTTCCCCGGATGAACCTACCAGGCACAAAAAAGCAACGGCTGCTGAAATTGTTCAGCGAACGCGCTGTGAATTTTGTTAACGTGCCCTGGAATTTTCTAGACAACTGGTACTTGATGATACAAATAATTATAGGATTTGGTATTTTTCTCCTGCTTTGCAAGCATCTTCTTGGGAGTCTTATATTCGTTAAGTAAGATATTCCACCTTTTTACGTGATCCTCAAGTATTTGAGAATGGCGCATGTAGCGATATGCGTCTCTGTTCAGGAATTTAAACGGTTCGTTTCGTTTCTTTTTACGTTACGTAAGAGTGTGAGTCACGTGGAGTCACGTTAACTTCCACACGAGGCGCGAGGCGACGATTAATGTTGATTGATAAGACTGACAAACAGTTTATTCATTAAAATCTCTGGACTTGTACTCTATTGTTATAAAAATTATACGCCTACGTCATTTAAATTGCAACTGGGAATCCAATAAGATAACCGAACCTTCTTATAAGAAAACCACAACAACAATAATTATATTTCAAATTCTGTCTGATTTTGAATATAATAATAACTTAATGTCCACAACAATTAACCACAAACACTTAAAGTGTGCAATAAATCAACTGTATTCATTATAACGACAAAAACAATACAAACAATATAATATGGGGATTGATTTTGCTCAAAAACGGCGCTATGCAGATCACTAATAATAATTATTAATGAATTTGATAAGAACATCCCGACGATTTTGCACCACAGTGGATAAAATAACGAAAACAAACTATCGGTAAGACATCACACAGATATAAAAAAAAATATATTTTTGTAATCGTTATTTGGATACTAGTTTAAAACATAAAGATAAGCATTATAGTAATTTTGGGGGTAAAATAAAACAATCACAATTTTTTTAAATTAATGATTGAATAAAATATTTATCATTATATCTTGTTAGCATGAAACTTTTTGACTTGCTTGTTGAAAGAATGCGATATATGGCGTAACTTTATTCTGCGACTAGACTGAAAAAAAGGCTCGTGTAAAATCTTACAAATTTTGTACACAGCGCTCAAAACTGTCTTCCTTTATGCTTCATCAGCATTTTAGGCAGGTCCGGAGTGTGTCGGCTCCGTGAAATAAAGATTTTCCTCCCTTCCCGTATCCCAACCCACCCCTCCACTTCTCCGCAGCCTCTCGGCATCGACCTCTTCCCCTAACGTTCCCGCCTTTGGAATCATAGGATGTTTGCCGACGATAATTCCGACGATTATGCGTAGTAAGGAATGAAAATGAAAAATCTAAAAAAATATTCAGTTGATATTCGCTGATGGGAAGAAAATATTCTCGAATTACCGGGAAAAATATAAAATGCAAATTCTCTCTTTTAGAAATGCTAGTAATGTATTGTATAGAAAATATATATCTGGGGTCGTTGTTTTGTTATAGGCATGATAATATGGTTCGATTAAATAAATTATGGGATGCTATCTTTCTGAAAGTAAAATAGAGTATAGGGACTAAAAAAAATTGAAAACATCAATAAAAATGACTTTCTGAATTGTGCGAAGAAAATTTTCTATCTGTTTTAGTGAGGAAGTATACTTATACCTAATTCGTGTTGAAAGTTAACATGACTTGCGAAAAGCAACGTCAAATTGCAAGGCTCGGAAAGAAAAACAGACAAAGCATAAAATTTACTGGATTATACATAATAAAGCGCATATTTCCCAGTGGGCGATAAAGTATGGCGAAGGAAAAAATTATCAGTTCTTTGAGTCGGAGGAAAACGTCGGGAAAGACCTCCTAGCCTCTGTAGCGAGGCTTATCAGTGCTTAGCATTATTGCTGGGATGCTTCGGAATGAAATTTTCACGGCGTATATGGCAGGAAGCACTCCATTCCGAGGAAGCCCTTTTAGACTGAAGGGGGAGTGCGATAATACCGTTACCTAGATCGTTCAGAGCACGCTCAAAATCTACAAGAATCATTAAATTAAAATTTAATTTTTTCACTTCATAAACATTTTAACTTTTGATCACTAGAGTATTAACGCTATATTTGTGGTAACATATTTTATAATTTATAAAAATAAAATAAAATGTGGGCCTTCTGAGATCGCTTAACTGTTACCATGAATATTGGGCTCATTTACATAACCTAACCTAAACTAATCTAACCTCACTTAACCTAACCTTTTCTAACCTAATGTTTTTAAACGATTCCGAAAAACAACAGAAAGTGAAATATTAAATCAATCCAAAAAATTATAATTTCAGTTATATACAAACATAATCTAACAATTTTAACGATTCAGAAAAAACGGTTGTTTCGGAGAATTTGAATAAATCTTCAAATTTCAAAGTTCATTTTCGAGTTCCGTAGAAAAGTTTTTGAAGTTCTGTTATTGTTTTAGTTTTGTCAAGCAACTAGTCTATAATGATATGATAACATAACTTGAATAGGACTTTCATAGAACCCGAAAATAAACGTTGAAATTTGATCAATTGTTCAAGTTCTGTGAAGCAACCAATCCTTGGTCAATATACACAATTATAATTTTAGTTAGTACGAATATCCAAACATAATGTAAAAAAATTTGAAAAATTTCAACTATTACTTAAAATAAATGCAAAGTGTACAATTGTTTACAAATTAGTTAAGTAAATAAAATTAACAATATAAGTTGATATATAAATAATAGGAAGTATGTAACAAAATAGAGAAAAAAGTTGAGGTTTCTCATAACCTGCCTCACTAGGCTACAAAAAAATTAGGAAATAAAAAAATTTGTTAGTAGAAATACCCTAACAAAATCTAATAAATTAAGGTAAGGTGGGGTAACCTCACCTAAAATAACCTAACCTAACCTGAACCCCAACCTAACTATTCCGAAAAAAAATAACGCAAAAATATTAAAAGTTGATCTGAAAAATAATAAATTTAGCTAGTAGAAATTATTCCAGACAAATCCGGGGTGAGGTGGTTAAATGTAGAATTAAATTAAGATTAAAGTAGTAACGCTAATTAAATTTGGCAAATGCTACTCAACTATTTGCAAGAGGTTTTATGTTCAACAAGGCATTTGCCGTTCTGAATAAATTTAATCCCATTTTGATACTTTGAAGAAGCGTAATCTAATTAATTATCGCCGCTTTATAAATTGTTTTATCGTTGTTGGCTACAATTAAAATTTTATTGTAACATCAATTCTAATGAACAGTAATGAATAACACTTCAAAAAATTTAAACGGCTTTAAATGTAATTTATAGATCGTAAAATTTTTATGGGTCGCATCGGCGAACTTTCTTGCAAAAAGTTACCCGTTAATCTGAGAGAGAACCGCCGCGCCGACCGGAGATAGTAGGAGCACCTGAAGAAAGTCCATTAAATCGGTGTGTTTTTGTGTTCTCTCAACTCCGCTTTTATGTGATATTCATTTTATTTTAACGGTAAAAACGATAGTTTACCGGGGCTTTATAGGTAGCTACTTTCGGTGAAAACTGATTTATGGAAATTGATTTCTGATGCTTGAGTATTGATGATTCTTCTCAGAAGACATTGACGTAGTGTGTTTGTATGCCGATGCAGAAGTCATGGTATTTAACATTTACTGTAGGTGGCTTCTAGCCTTACTAACTACTGGCAATTAGGTAGTGTTTGCATCTCGCTTAACGTTTTAACGACCTGTGCGTGGTGCTTTGCAGCTAATTTGAGCTTCGTTTGAAGCCATGTAAACCAAACAGAGTTTAACGTTAAGATTATTCATACATTTGAGTTGCCATTTATCCAAACATTAACTGGCCAAACAAACAAAGATCCAGCATGTGTTTTATTTCCTGAATATTGCAAATAAAATTGACAATCTATAGAGAACTAGGTACCGGATTTGATTTGAATCGGCTGGAGGGCCTATCATACATCCAAAGCTGGACGCTAGAAGACTAAGAAGAATAAAAAGAATACAAACACGAATAAATCATTCAGTTTTTGTCACGAATATTTCTTATCATATTAAATGGAAAAAGAAGAAAATCTTCAACGTAACTATAGGTATTTAAGGCTTGTAGGTTATAGGGCAGAACGCTGCACGGATAAATTTTTGGATATTCGGTTAAAAACGGGATTGCAGGCCGTTTCCTCAAAAACTTTGAATAAATTCCTTATATATCGGAACATGTGTACATTTTTGAGCAAATAACCATTTCTGTACACTAATGGCATAAAGATCATCAGTTTTCGATGTCTATCAATACTCAGGTAAGTTGAACATTTTAGGCGCTATATAAGAGAACTGTCGTTGGGCGAAGGCTGTTTTTGTTGGAGGATTTTTACATTTTTGGTGTGATGAATAGCGGGTGCAAATATTTTGTTGAGTTTTGTGTGTTAAATCATTTTTCCTTATGTGTATGAGAATTGTCTTAACGTTTAATTTTCTAATGTCTAGGATTGCGAATATTTTAAAAAGTGGGTCTGAAGGGTGAGATGGGTGACATTTTAATATAATCCTTAGTAGCAATTTTTGAATTAAGATCACGGGATAAGTAATTGTAGCTGCACAGCCTCCCCATCCCACGATACCGTATGTAGCTATTGATTGGAAAAGTGCAAAATATATGCATCTTATTGTTTGAAGGTTCAGGATTGATCTGATAGAGAGAAATATATCGAACAATTTGCGGAGTCTTTTTGTTGTGAAATTGACATGATCCTCCCAACGCAGTTGATCATCTATAACAACCTCTAGATATTTAATTTGGTCGGATTTTTTTAGGTTGGTACATGAGCAATTATTTAGGGGAGGCGTAGGGGTAATATGGTTATGTGGGCATGAGTGAATGATAAGATTAGGACAGTTTTGAGGAGGAGTGACTTTGCGTATGGAGAAAAGTAAGTATTTCGTTTTGTCAATATTAAGAATCAGAAGGTTATCGTCTAACCAATGTTTTACTTTATTTAGGCCCTTATTTGCTTTTTCCATAGTTCTGTTCCAATTTTCAGCTTCAAAGATGATTACCGTATACATGCACCTGCATTTGCATGGATAGTATTATATTTACGAAATGCGAAAAAAAAATTATGACCACGTGTTCCCATAGATGATTGTATAATGTGCTCGTATTTTACTAACATCAGGAAACCTATTCATTCATTTGTTAAGGGCCTGCAATTCCGTTTTTTAATCAGATTACCAAATAATTTGAAGAGATCCTAATTTAATTAGTAGTACTAATTTTTCTCCATTTATAGGGCTTGCAAGGAAAAACGCGATGAAATTGCGCACTCCCTTCACGCAAAATTAAAAAAATACACACTAACTACTTGAAAAACTTAAATGTTTGAATGTGCTAAATGTGCGTTAAGCCATTTAGATACTTTACGATTCCATGAAAAATCATAAAACTCTGGAAGCAATGTGGGTAACGCAAAAGTTTCCCGGGCTCTGGCTGCGATCGACCTGCTATGGCCTTACCTAGTAACTACCTACTTACCTTCGCTGTGACGGATCGAGACTCAGAATCAGTTGGCACAATGAAGGGGGTTGGAGAAATTCGTAAAATTTCTATATGAATAAAAATATATTGCTAAAATAGTTTTATGCCCAATGAATTCCTCATTGAATAAAGACACAATAGTATATTGAAGGGTAAGTTTCAACCCCAAACTATAATAACGTTAAAAAGAAATTTGTTAAAGGAAACCTTCACATATATTTTAGCACATTCAATTTCAGTAGGTTTTATGTGCGATTGAAATGGGTGATCTTCTTGGATGCATTTTAATAGTGCATTTAACCATAACTATATAAAAGTATGAGAATTTATTAATTTAGAATGATATACGTAAGATGTTGGTTGTAGTAGAGGAGCTTTTAAAATGTTACGAAAAGTATGCTATTTTACTTTAAAACTATTCTGTAACCTGTTGTTTGTCCAGGTTAAGAATAGATATAGCTACCTTTTCTGAACAGAATTTAGTCCAGGTTTTTAGTATTCACTCAACACAAAATAAAACCTGCATCAGCTTAGTTCAAAACGCTCCATAAGATCTCTCCCCATAGCCTGGTCCCTGCGCCATAAAGTGGAGCGCTGTCGCTCTGTTATAACAGGTGAATTTGTGGAAAGTGAAACAGGATTTACTGGAAGATTTTATGGGTGCTTGGAGTCTAAGTGTACCGTTACACAAAGTGTCTAGTACTTAATGGAATTCTGTCATATGATAATTCTCCTCTATTTGAAGCGTCAATGAAACCGCGCGCGCTCAGTCGATACTTGGAGAAGTGGGGGGGGGGCGGATGAGAGGGAAAAGAGCAGGGGTTGGCTCGGGGTAGAAAGAGGAGTTTGGAAGAGAAGGAAAGGTGAAAGAAGATCGAAGGGTAACGTGGGCGAAGTACCGTCTCCCACCATCGACGAACGTTCATTTTTATTTCACGCGCGTAAAAAGCGCGTCAAGATAAAGGAATAGGAAACATTGTTTAAATTTTATCTCGAGGTAATGGAAAAATGACGACTGGACATAGAAAATGAATTGCGAAGTGACGATTGTTCTAGAGAAGCTGTGAAAAATTCACGTAATATTTAACTAAAATAAAAAAAGGAAAGGTCGCAAAAGATTTCGCAGAAATCTTTGTCTTCCGTTATAAGATTATTCTAGAATTTATCACATATCTACTTTTAACAAAACTAATATAATAATGTGAAAATGTATTTGTGTAACTATCCTAGTATCTGTTTTATCACAGATAAAGTCAAACGAGCAGAAACCGCAAACATTTAACAATACAATCCAATAAAACCTTCTAACCCAAATAAAAACATAATAAATGTTAGAGTGATTCATCTTTAACCGCCATGGCGTCATTACTACTTGCCACATCAAGTTCAAGGTTTAGTGCTTGATGGAGTTAAGTTTTACAGCATCATTTGCTGGTGTCACTTGGCTCCAGCATTAACCTTCATGGACCATCAAACTCCCAGTGGCGGTTTGTCTCTAACACTGACAGTCACTGGGCCACGAAGTGTTATTGTTCTATTATCCATTGCACTTTTATTTAGGGAGATAAATAAATTCTAGTTATCTTCTTATTTACCCTCCAAAATAATTTTCTTCTGTTCAAATCTTTATAATTACTAACAAATATTTACTTTACTAAACCAAAAAAGTTATTCTAATCGTAAAAAGAGTGCATTTGAAATGCATAGGATGGTATGGGATGTAGGTAGTTATTTAACGTAATGGATAATGAGGAGAATGAAACACTTAGAATCGGGACGCTAACAATAAAACTCTTTATGTGGATGACGATTATGTTTAAGGCGATGCACTAAGTAGGTATTAATGCAAAATCAAGTGTTTTTGGTTTGAAAATTTGGTCGCCTAGAAATGTTTCAGATGCTTTAAATAAATACCGCTAGTAATATATAGCTTGGCCTTTTAGGTCTTTTTATAAACCCAGAAAAAAATAATTTATAAGGCCTATGAAAACTGCTTTACAGTCCAAAATTTCCTACTTACAAACCCATTTTCGTTATGGTTTTATTGTATAATGTGGCAAATTAAGTTAGTTATAAAATGATCGTAAAACATTTAAATATTTATGCCTGAACATCCACAAAATAAAATAAAATGCACCTTTTAACCATGTTTTTTTCTTGCCTAAATCAAAACAGCTGGATGGTGTTAAGCGGGAATTTAAGCCTTATCGCCATCTACGTAAAGAGTGTTATTGATGGCGGCTCGATTCAAAATATTACACGACGTAGTGCATCGCCTTAAATTCAAAATTAACACCACGTTTTGTTTACATTAATACGAGGACAAAACATCGCTATAAAAAAGTTTAAAAACTAACATTTAAATCTTATGTGCTCATTATCTAAACGACTTAATTTTCCATATTTACAATAAACCATTATTGAAAATGTGTTTGTAGGTACAAGATTTTTAACTTTAACGCAGTTTTTACAGGCCCCATACATTATTTTTTCAGGGCTTATATAACAACTCGTAGTATTAAATTAAAGCACCTAAAATATTTCTGAGCTATAAAATTTTCAGACCAAAAACACGTGATTTCGCTTTACTTCGTAGTGCATCGCCTAGGCTGTATTTGTTTTACCCATAGTCATAATTTTAGATGTCCATGGTTCTACCAGTATTTCAACGAAAGGTGTTCCGAGGTACAGACGCCAATGATCACTTCAGTACTGTTACACAGCTAATGATGAGACTAATGTGACACTAAATGACTAAAAGTGATATGGACTTTGATGTGGGATCTATGCATTTATGGCTCGTTTTCTGAAAAAGTACTATTTTGGGAGGTTTTGATAAAAAAAACGGCATTTTTTATGGTATCGTAGAAACATACTCAGATCAAAGACACAGTATTGGTAAGAAATTGGCAAAAATTTTTAACTTCTGTAAATAGTCAAACAAGCCACCCATTTCGATTCCTCGGAGTCTGCACACACTGACTTAGATATTCTCCATGTATATCGTTGCGCATAAATACTTGTAAAGCTATATAACTGCAATGAAAAGCATGATTTCATTTGATTATCTAGTGCGGTAGTACCGATCGAAATAGAATGTAAAACGAAAATGTTCAAAAATCTAATTTTTAATTATTTATTTATAAATTCACGCCCGGCAGGGCTTTTACGTGTTATTTTCTTACAAAGAACACAACAAAATCAAAAAGAAAACAAAGTCAAAGTAAAATCTAAAAAAAAAAACTAAAAAAAAATAGAAGACATAATAAAACATAACCTCTTAAACAAAAACAATGTCAAAACGAAATAAAGTGGAGCTACTTAGTTTCTATAGTTATATTATATTTGATATTCTTTTTTCTAAAATAAATTGTGTAATGGCTGTCTTGAATTGGGTAATTATAAACGAATCAGAAATAAACTAACTAACTAACCATCACGCCGTTTCCCCGCAGGGGTAGGCAGAGAGGACGGACCGCCAAACAACTCGGTCTTGGCACACACTCCTTGCCTCATTCACGTTTCTACATCGCCTCATACAAACTCTTCTATATTCTGACTTTTGACATGGCTCGACTCGAGTATCTGATTCACTTGATCGTGTCATGTCTTCCTCGGGCGTACCCAACTTCTGCTACCATTCGCATTCGCATCATATATTCTCCTTACACTCCTTTCTTCGCTCATTCGCTTTACATGCCCAAATAATTTAAGCGTCATTTTCTTAATCTTACTTATTACGCTTACATCAGCCTTGCACTCTCTTTATTATGTTAAATATTATGTATATTATGTAGATAGTTATTTTACCTATACACACGGAGAAAAATATGACTGCATAACCATTTCCTTGTAAAATATTAGTCTTTCAGAATATATTTGAACACGCGTTCACGCAGGTGGTCTTGTCCGTATAAATAAAATGGACAAGATGCGAAAGAACTACAACTTGTAAAAAAATAAGTTCCGACTTCCTCGTAACATATTCGTGCGTTACTGATAATTTGTTATGAAATTTGTCAATTCATTCGATGTAGGCCTCCAGTCCCGTTTTTAACAGGAAAAAGAATAATTTAACCAGATAATGAATTCTGATCTGAACTTTGAATAAAATGAATTCTGATGAAACCCTTGTATTGTAGCAGCATAAAATATGCTTTTCCTTGACTAAACACGCTCATTAAAAAACATAAAAACATATTTTTAAAATAAATTCCACAAAGTCGAATTGTATCCTGTGCGTGGGAACCGTATCTTAATTTCTCTAATAAAAAATAAACAGTGTTAATCTCAAGTGATCTACCAGGTAAGTATAGTACTGTATATTATCTGCTTATGCAATAGATAAATAAATAAGATATATTTATTTACGCCCCAGTTGGCTTTTACATGAAGTAAATATACCTAAACTAGATATACAATGTAACAATGGCAAAGCAAGTACACTATATTGATTTATAAAAACAAAATAAAGTTATATCACGTTTACGTTTAGTACATTTGAAAACTTATAGACAGATCGCTTATTTAAAAAAAGAAATACGATTAACTAATTTAATTATATAATGTAAATATACATAATATGTACATTCAAATTAAATACTCTATTCCTGTATCACTCAACAAGTTTACAAAGAGGATATCCTAAACAAAACCGTAACATTCAAAAACACAGCATATCTCAGGCAAAAATACATGCTACCAATTCCGATTTGTAAAAAAACTTTGGGTCAACAAAACTGCAAATACTTAGGAACAAATTTCTTCAATAAATTGCCAGAAAATATAAGATCACTTAATGATAGATTCAAAGAATTCAAAACACAATTAAAAAAAACATACTGAAAACCTAAATCTAGACATAAAAATTCACGAAAGAAATTGCCTCCTTAGATTCGCACCCTGTAATTCAAACTGTATACACATTAGTAGTAAAAAAGAAATAAAATATCTTGGAATAATTATTGATAATAACATCAAATGGAAAAGTCAAATAAATTCCACAGTAGACAGAATGAGAAAACTAATCTATATATTTTTTAGACTAAGAAATATTGTATCATTAAAAATAATAAAAGATATTTATTTTGCACTAGAGCACTCTGTCCTACAATATGGAATCGTGGCTTGGGGGGGTGCATATAAATCATCCCTACTCCCATTGGAAACTATTAAAAAAATACTAATAAAAATCATCTTAAAAAAGCCATATTACTACCCAACTATAAATGTTTTTCAAGATTTCCCGGTTCCCCCACTTACAAAAATTTATGACAAAATTGCACTTCTACAAATACATAAAGATTTCTTTAGTAAAAATAATTTACCACAATTGAATATTAGCAAAAGAATAATATCTGTTGGAGGACTAACCGTGCCACTAGCACGAACCACAACAGCATAACATCACTATATATTCAAGGGTGTAAAATTATTTAATAAATTACCCCTTGATATACGATCGGAAGAAAACTACGAAAAATATTAAAAAAAAATTTATTTATTTATTTATTTATTTATTATTTTATTTACGCCCTAATGGGCTTTTACATGAAAATATACATTTACATTGATTACAATAATTGAACATAAGAAGATAAATGGAGTTAATTGTAAGAAAGCAACACATATAATAAAATTTTGTGCAAATTAGCAAAACACTAATAAGATGGATTCAATATAAAATATACCCAAGCATGAAATAGTAAGTAAAAGAAAGTTCAACATAAAAAGTAAGTAAGTGGGTGTGTTTAAACCCAGTATTAATTGTGTGTTTAACAAATCGATAAACCAATATAAATTAGAGTGTAACTTACTCGTGAGGTAAAGAACATTATAACAGAGATTTAAAAAAAAATAACAAAATAAGAGTTGCACCTGTAAAAAGCAAAAACTAATAGAATTTAGCAATATCGACATGAATAAGAAATAATAAGATCTGAGATGGAACATAGTGTTATGTATAAAAAGTAGTTAGTAGGTATAAGCATACAATTATAAGTGTATAGTAGAGCAAATAAAAAACAAACAAATATGGATATAATTTACTTGAAAGGTTTCGAATGGGAGAAGATGTAATAAAATTATTAAAGCTATAAAAGTTAATTATTAGCCGATAGAATCGAAATAAGTTGCCTTTTAAAGCTCACAAAATTGTCAAAACCAAATATATCTATAAGTTCACAGTATTTATTCGCAAGGTTGTGAATTCTAGGAATTGGTGAAAAAATAGAATAATTAGTGTTGAGGTTCTTGTTAAATTTAAAAGTATCTTTACTGCGAGTTTGCCTAGCAGGAACATTAATGCAAATAAGTTCCAACAAATTAGGGCTGTCAATTAAAGATTTAATAATTTTGAATAAAAATAGCAAATCAATTAACACTCTTCTATCAGATAATTTAAGAAGTTTAGTTTCAGCAAGCAAGTTATTGTAATTTATAAATTCGATTGGAATTTTCATTTTAAAATTAATGTACCGAAGGAATTTATTTTGTACCTTTTCTAATGATTGAGAATGGACCTTGTAGTACGGTGACCATACGGTGGAATTGTATTCTAATTTGCTTCGTACTAACGAGCAATACAGATGTTTTAATGTTGACATACTTTTAAAATTTGCTCCCATTCTCAAAATAAAACCTAGTATTCTCATCGCATCGCTTGTTATTTCATCGATGTGTTCGTTAAACTGTAGACTCTCGTGGAATATAACACCAAGATCACGAATCTGTGATACACGAAGAAGATTAGCACCATTCATAAAATAGGAAAAATTAAGTGGATTTTTGCCTTTGTAAAAACTGATAATCTGGCATTTACCTAAATTTAGTTGCAAATCATTGACAGAACACCACGCACATAGTTTATTAAGGTTCAACTGCAAAATTGCGCGATCGTCATCGTCTTTGATTATTCTGTATATCTTCAGATCGTCGGCAAATAACAGGACTTTAACATTAGTAAAAATATTAACAATATCATTGATAAACAAACAAAATAATATTGGGCCCAAGTGAGATCCCTGTGGTACTCCGCTCGAGGCAGCAAATGTATAAGAAGTAAACGAATCTATCTTGACTGCTAAGTACCTTCCTAATAGATAACTCTTAAACCATTCCAACATACTCCCTCTTATTCCCAACAATTTTAGTTTACGTAATAATATTTTGTGGTTTACTTTATCAAATGCCTTACTGAAGTCAGTATATATGGAATCAGTTTGATGTGATGCATTAAGGGCATTAACAATATCATTCGTGTACAATATCAAATTGGTAAGAGTAGATCTACCTTTAATGAATCCATGTTGAAGGGGAGAGATGGTTCGATTGATTCGGGATATCAACTTATCTAGTACTAGGCTTTCAAAAAGTTTGGGTAAAGTAGACATTATACATATTGGCCTATAATTTGTTACTTCGCTCTTATTACCTTTTTTGAAAATGGGCGTTAAAAGACTAAACTTCCAAAGGTCCGGGAATACACCTGATGAGAGTGACTTTGTAAATAACTTATGAATAGGATATGACAATGTATGCATACAATTTACTAAAAACCTGGGCGGAACATTATCAGGTCCTGCGGATTTTCGGGAATCAAGACTCTTCAGCTTAGATATAATATCGTCTATGGTTACATTACAGTCAGATATATCAAGAGTTTCAACCAAATCAAAGCACGAAATATTGCTGTCTTCACTTGCATTAATGTAAACGCCGCTAAAAAAATCAGCAAAAAGATTAACAGTTTCCTGAAGATTTTGGGATAATTTAGAATCGAATGACACACTACTAGGTATGTAAGTACCATTTTCTTTTTGGGATTTAACATATTTCCAAAAGAAATTTGAGTCGTCCATGATAGAGCCTTCGACATCACTAATGTAATTTTTGTAACATTTTGCGGAGAGCTTATTGCACTCTGCCCTCAATTTTTGAAACGCAGTATAATCGATGGCCAGGCGACTTTGTTTGAATCTCTTATGAGATAATTTTTTAAGGTAAATTAAGTCTATCAGGTCTTTTGAGAACCATTTTGGGTATAGAGTTTCTCTGTAAGTCGTTAAAGGAACAAATTGTTCAATTGCGGAATTAACGATGAAGTAAAATTTTTTAAGGTGTACATTAATATCATCGTCGCTATCAAAGAATGACCAGTCAGTCAGTTTAAGGAAATTTGAAATTTTAACATAGTCAGCTTTTTTGAAATTTCGAGTTTCTACTACCTTTTTTACGATAGGAATTGGTTTAAGATTAGACATGCATATTTCTAGTGGTGGATGGTAAACATCGACAGGTAATAGAATTTCGGTACTTCTCACAACACAGATGTCAGACACATTTGACAGTGCCAAATCCAACGTACGACCTCCTATATTATGAACATTATTACACTGTGTTAGACCTAAGAACAGTGCCATATCTCTAATAACACGAATATTAACATTAGAACAAGAATTGACAGAATTCATATTACACCAATCATAATGTGGCAGATTGTAATCACCAACTAGAAGTAGTTTAGTATTAGGATATTTAGCACAAATTGATTCAACCTCGTCGCAGTGATTGCTGTAGCTTTGGACATCAGAATTCGGAGGTAAGTATGCACATCCCACTATTATTTTACCTCTAGAAGTGTTCACATTGACAAATAGTTGCTCGATGGATGTGTTTTTTGTGGATATTTTTGAAGAACTGAGATTTTTTGAGATAGCAATGGCTACACCACCTCCTCTCGTTTTGGCACTTGTTTTAGAATTCCTATCCATACGGTAGATGTTGAAATTAGGGAAGCCTAATTCGGCAGAATTGATTCCTGAGTCGAGCCATGTTTCGGTTAAAATGAAGATATCACTGCTGATAGTTGCCGCCGAAGTCAGCAACATGGGAAGTTTAGTGCGGATCCCTCTCACATTTTGGTAGTAGCATTTTATTTTTTGTTGTTTCAGTTTTTTGGCGCACATTCAATAATTTTAGGTACAGAGTTCACATATTTGATAGTTATATTGGTTTCACCGTTGTTCTTCCTCGTCTCGAGTTGTTGGCGTAAATCTAGAAGTTGAGTCCTCTGCAATGGTGTTTGGTCGTTACTGGCCTTTATACCGTTTTTCAGTTTTGCGTTCCTGGTCAAAACCTCACGAGCCGAGACAGAGTCATTGAATTCGACCTTAATCGGTCTAATTTTGTTGGACTTTTTTACACCAAGTCTGTACGACTTAACCACACTCGGTATTAATTCATTATTTATATCACTAATCGCTGAAACTACTTTATCGCTGTCCATTTTAATAATTGTTGTTGTTGATTCTGAAATACTTTCGGGAACATTAAATAAAATAATGTTCTTTGACCGGGTTTTTCTTTCCTCGGCCTCTGCGAGCAAATCATTTATTGAAGATGAAGTATTTGTCGGGTTAGTAACAATAGACTGAGTATCCGTTACACTTTTTAATGTTGACAATTCTCCTTCCAACATTCCCATACGAACAGCCATCAATCCTGTGGTTCCTAACAGATCCGTTGTTATCGGGGTAATTTTACCCATTTGCCCCTTCGTAAATTTGTTGCCGGGGTCATTAATAATTTTTATCAGCGAACAGAGTAGATCCTTGGCCTTGGTCATATAGTTAAGAGAGTTCTCGTTTAAATCCATATTAAAATTTATTTAAAAAGAGTTAAAAATATGTTAACTTTATTCGTAATTAGTTTATACACAAACGCCTGTTTCCCGCAAACTGTTTAGCACTATTCAAAAGTGACGACACTTTCGACCAATGGCGATAGTAATGACGGACTGATAATGCGCCTGCGCGTTTGGTATGTTTACCAGTTGAAAATTGTTATTTTAATATTTTTAAAACACAGCACTGCACAGCACACACGATAATTTAAAAATCTAACTGATTGAATATTTCGAAGATGAAGTGATTTAACTACTTCGACACTTTATGTTGTGTTTACTTGCAATTTTCTAATGTTTTGGAAGTTTTAATGTGGAGCGTATTCACTAACTGTGTAATCAATGACGGTAGGTGTATGTGTGACGGTAGTAATTAAATTAAAATACTCTTGTACCACCTTATAACTTTACTTATTGTTTAGAAATATGTCTTTGCCTTTTAAATTCTTTGAATCATTTATTAACTAACCTATATTTTTATTACTTTTATTGTTATTTTTTGTTTTATTAATAATATTTTTTGTTTAATTTAAACAAATGTAAAAATATTTTTGCTGTCCTCTCCAAAACAAAAGCAGCTGCTTTATTAGGAGAGTGATTGAAATATAGGTGTTAATATTGTTAACAAATTGTAACCTTGTTTATATGTTTCAATATAAATAAATAATAAAAAAATATACCTAAAAAAAAAAATATATATATATTTATAATAAAAAATAAAAATCTAAAAAACTAAACAAATACACACAAGCAATTGCTTGTTATGGGAAAACATAAAAAAATAATAATAATTTAAAAAAATAAAAATAAATTGTAAATTGACTAAGTGCCTAGTTAGACTCGATAATAATTCTCCGAACCGGTGGATGAAATCTGTTGATAAAAGTTTTACTAGTCTGTAGTTAGTAATAACTAATAACATAGATCATTGTAGAAATGTATTATATATTTGTACAGTGCCCTTAGGGTGATTTCGCACAAAAAATCATGAAAATATGAATATTATTGTATTTTATATTGGTAAGTTTTCTTCGTGCACAGTGTATGAAAACTAGTAGTACAAGTAGAAAACTGGTGAATATACCTCACATTTGGAGTCAATTTTGTGGTACCTAAGTGAAAGGTTTTTTGATTTGAGCATTCGTTTTCGGGTAAATCTAGTCCAAAGTTTGAATGTTTTAAGCTTCATTTTAAAAAAATCGGTCGCTTGTGTGTTAATATCAGCTGCTTAGTGTATTTTACAATGAGTCAAAGCGTAGTCTTCACTCCAAAAGTATTTTTAACCATGTAAAGGAAAAATGGTTTAAAAAAATAAATGCTCAGATCGAAAAAATAGGTTTTTTTAATTATGAAGATTCACTAGTTCTCCGCTTATTTTTTTTATTTCCGAACACCACATATATAATTGACATAATATTGAAAACACTACGCTTGTATGTTATTGGAGGTGATATTTCTTATGTTTTGAATCAATTCCAATGAATAATGTTTGTTTAAATTTTATAATGAGCAATACGGCACAAAAATTTGATTAGAATTTGATTTCATAAATGTGATTTTTCACCCAAAGAAACTAAGCACAAACTGCCTCCTGTTTTATATTGTGTTTTAGTTTTAGTGTTCTTTTTTTTGTTCTCCTGCTGTTATTGTGATTTTAAGTTTTGTAATTAATTTGTATAAACCGTATATGTAGTATTATAATATTTCATCTGTATTGGGTAAGGCACACTGTAAAAATAATTTTAAGAACATGACCACTAATATTAAATTACCGTTTTTAAGTTTGTTATAGCTAAGCGCACTTGAAGTAAAATTACACCAAACTGCGCTATGGAAATTCCATGTTATTACTATTATTATTATTGTATAGATTGAAGCGTAAAAGTGTGGGTAGTTAGATTATTACAAGAAATTGTGTATGGCAAACCAGGTAGGTGAACATTAGTATAAATACTGACAACTAAACCAATTATTAGTATTGTTTGAAAAGCTGTCGATAGTTGGATTCAACTTCAATTCAATTAGGCAAAACAACGGAGAGACTTCCTAATAATATTATGAAAGCCTTCAGAACAAAGGAGCGTTGAGTGTTGCGAGGCTTGAGAGAGGTAAATTGCATTATCGAATTCTTGTTTGTAATATCATTGTGGAATCCTTTGGTATAATCAACTCGAGGGAGTCAGCTGCAGTCCAGACTAAGACATTTCTAGAGACAATCATCACTGAGATGAAAATGTTTATGATTAAAAGACTAGAAAAATTTTATTTGCCTCACAATAGATTGATTGTTCATTCATTGTTTAATTTTAAAATATTTGTTGTTATTATAACAAAGCGTCACCAAAAATTTCTCAGCGTGTCGGCATTACACAAAAAAGTATAGAATAATCAAATTACTGACATTATAATTATTGTCGATCCATTTACATTGATATTATTACTCTCATAAGCAAGTCCATCTAACCAAAACGATTAAAATAATCTAAAAATCCTGAGAACTGACACATTACTTTATGAATGACTGTTTGTTTTATCCGAGAGAGTTTATTTACTTTTCGCCATGTCTGTAATTGTATCATGAAATCTGAATAAGAGCAGACGATAAAATGTCGCGCGTAAAATGACACCATTGTGTATTCACCGACCGAGTAGGTACAACGGTAAAGGATCCGTCACAACCGAACGTGGCACGTAACCCCTCGCGTAAGCTCCGTAGTATGTGGTGCATTTCAGTTGGTTTCAGTGTTCCGCAAGCGTGGCTCGTTCGATTGTAAAATCTCCTTTAGTCGTTACACAATCTGGACAAAGTGTGACGTTTCGCGCGGGAAGGATTGCTGTCGGCTCGTTGCAACTTCATGACGGTTTTGGATCCGCGCATGCGCAAAAATTCTCCTTCGCTACGACATTCATGATCGGTTTTTCAATGAAAGGCGCGTCTATGTTTAGATTATTTGCGGGAACTGGGATTAACAAACCGCACCCCGGCGATTTTATATTGCAATAAAGAGCTATAAAAAGAGAGGCACTAAACTGAGAAGTGAGTTCTTAATTTGTTTATTGTCTCGCTAGAATTCGCCGACATCAGTCTGATGATTATTTCGCCACATCAAAGTTGAGATTACGCTTTATATCGAAACGCTAATAAAATGGAGGTTATCATAAAAGCTCACTTCTCGAAGGGACAAACTGAAAGTGTTTGGTTTGAACATTTCTCTGTTTTATGAGGAAACTACTCTTATTAACGGTTACAAATCGTTAAAAAAATTCCGTTGTACTCCAACAATAAAATACCAAACATTTGTTGGGAATCAGAAATATTAATAGGCAGAATGGTAAGAAGTAAGTCCAATAATGTCGCATATGAAATAAATAAAGCTCGTACAAAATAAAAGAATTTATTAGAATTATTGTTTTGGTGTTTATGTTTTTTTACATTATCTCCCCACAGGAGGCCGTGAGGAAAACAATTTCCCCCAGGGCCTATGTTGTGTGGGGATATATCATCTTTGGGGATGTTGTGTGGAGAGTCCTTTTAGGAAAGGGAGGATGGGAGATGGGAAAAGGGCACTAGGGATGGGTAAGAATCTGGGGGTCAGTCAGTCCAGGAATGATGAACGTATGAATCCATCCCTCCCACTGCGGTGAAAGGATATGTTCCGAGGGTTCCATGATAACTCAACACAGCGACAATTCAACACACTTTTTAAAAGTGATATAAAATCATTAGAAACGATGAAATTTTTTTTTAACCTTACCTAACCTAACCTAACTTACTTAACCCACCCAATAAAGTTTTTGTTTCATCACTTTCCATGACTTTATATAACTTTTTAGATGTGATGAATTATCATTGTGTTTATTTATCCGGTCACCGTTCCGAGAGAGTCCTGTTGGATAGTTTAATAGATCTCCCTTAACCAGTGAAGCCAAGACCTGGATAAACCTCACTCCACGAAGTTGGGCACCCCTTCACCGTACGTAGCGAACAACTTGGGGTGACATATGGCAGAAGTGTTGGTTATCCAATAAGTGGTTCCCGGGCGGCGGTACCCGTACCCGCCTTCTAAATGGTTACATCAACCTTGATTATTTTTGTTTTAAACAGAGCAAATGAATTTGCCACACGTATGACATATAAATTAGGTATATTATATATATATTTTTTTTAACTTTTGGATTAATTTTTGAGCAAAACCTCAAATTGTAATATTTAATCATTGCAGACAATATAAGCGACTCTCAGATGAAAAAAATTAAAAATAAAACCAGAAAGAGATTTCGGAAATTAACCCAGGACCCCAGCTTTGCCGGGGCTTTGCTCTACCAATGAGCTTTTTCAACCATATCCACTTCCGTCATACTTAAGTGTATCATACTTGGACTAAGAACTACTAACAATATCGTCATTTTCTTAATGCCTGTTTTTATTGGCTGCTATCTTTTTGCATGATTGTAACATTCTTCCCAAACTCAAGGCCGGTCCTGAGCCAAACGGCACCTGTCGCTAGTAAAGTTTTTACCCCCTTTTCAAAACCAGTAGACGTCTAGGTAGGTCATCATTGTAATCAATAATATTCGGATGATTTGTATATTTACAAGGGCGATATGTTAAGTCTGTTAGGTGTTAGGTATTGTCAGCGCCTTGGCGCCTTGATAATTTGGCGCCCGGAGCGGACTGCTCCAATTGCGTCCGCATTGGGCCGGCTCTGCCTTAACTAAATGCAATTTAAATAGTGTCTTTGATAAATATAACTATTTTTTGGATCCTAGAAACGACCGAATCTTTTTATGATTTTTCTGTTCAAATTATACGCTTGTGAGTCGATAAGGGAGAGTCTGTTAAATTGGACCACTTTTCGGAAAGTAGTAAATTTATTGGGATGAAATTACATTAGAGGACTTCAAATATATTGAAATGAAAGGTGCGTTATTAGACTACAAAGGCCGTTTATTATTTTATATTAAATGGTTACAGTTATTTTATTTAAAATATTTTACTTCATTTAGGCATTTGTTCCAAATTAGCCGACCGGTTTGTTAAATTGGACCTGTGAGTTTTGTAAATTGGACCTAGGCTTTTTCTGTTGTTAGAATGTACATTTTATTTACCTAAAAAAATAAACATGCAATAACTAGTCTAACCTGACCCAACCCACCTTACTACTTTTACCTAATGTATTTTAATATGAGAGAACGCTTTATTTTTTGAAGCAATTATCACAAATATCTGGGTTGTTTACACAGGTTTCGTGATGCCATTTATGACAATGCACACATTGCACCCAGTCTGCTTTTGGTCCTTGCTTATCAAAATAATCTCCATTACATATACCGCATGCATTTTCCTTATTTTCAGATGATAGGCTATCAGATTCGTCCAACACAATTTCTTTCCCAGAATCTGAATCACTACTGCTGTTGTATTTATTGGGTTTAGTCGTTTTCTTTCCAATGCCTTAACCTTTGAGCGATACACTGCTTGCAGCTTTCGTGTTTTTCTTTTTTCCGATTCCTACGCATTTACTGGTTTTGTTAATAGGCTCCATTTTTGGTCTCTTTCCTAGACGTTCCTGAATAGATATTGCCAAATCATTTTTATAAGGACTTGATCTTAATATGACAGCTTTCTGAGCACCACGCGCCTTTTGCAAACATATAAACACTGTTCCAGTGTTAGGAGATGGTTCAATAAATCATTTTCAACTGCTTCTAAAAAAAACTATTGGTCGTCCTTGGTGAATTATAAAATCATTTGCAACAGTATTATTTTAATCTAGATGCTTCTTTAAAGTCAGTTTTGGAATTTTATAAACACGAGAACATTCATTCAAACCAACATGTTCATTACGAAACGCAAATATTGCTTGCCTTAGGTCTTCTTGTGTCTATTTGTAATATTGTTTACTATCCGCCATCTAAAATAAATACAAATAATTAATAATAACTGTAGTCACAATTTATTTTCACTTGTAGCAGCATTGGCTAGGATAAATTAGACAGGTCCGATATGACGAACTCACAGTGGTTCAATTAATCGAACTCTTACTTCTTTCAAACAAAAATTTCTATCAAACATAACCTATACATTTGGATATTCAGGTTATTGCAGACATAAAACTATCAAAATTACCGAGTTTAATATGAAAACATAGTAAAAAAACGTTAACCATGGTTGCAGTTAAAGACGTATGAACGTTTTCCAAATATTACATCGAAACAGAGATTTCGTTTTGTCACAGTAACTTATGTTAATTCTTCTCGAATGTGATGCCGGTCGGTAAGTCAACAGCGAAGTTAGCTGCGCATCATTCGGTATTGCCAGGATCAGAATATGTTTTGTGGTTTCGTTAATTTTACGCTGGTCCAATCAAATGACCGGTCCAATATTCCATACTCTCCCCTAATATTGTGTTCAGAGAATAAATTTAATTGTCAACTTTAAGACAAAAATAACTGGCTTTATAAGTATAAATAACAGTTTTTTTTCATTTAGTACACATCAAGCAGTAGTTGTATCTATCAACGTACTTACAATAAAAAAATTACTCGAACATTGTTTTCATGATTTTTTTAATAATACCTACGGCATGTTTGGTCTACGTGACCAAAAATAATGTACCTAGTAGGCTTTCAATCGTATTTGAAAGGATTTCCATTGCATAAATTTGCCGTTAAAGTTTCTGTGGAAGGCGAAGCATTGTAAACAATTTTAAGCCTGTTATGTTTTTCACCGAAGAACTGTTTTGTGATCTTATTCCTGTAAAAGCTATCGCGGATCTAATAGTTTATGTGACCGTCGTTATAAACTTTTACAATATTTTCCTGCTCAGAAAAAGTCCGATAACTTACGGTGCATACTCAATAAAATACGATACCCGCCTGGATTATATTATCAAAAAGGAATCTAGTTAGTAATTTTCTATATAACTCCCTATTATAATCGACAATAAGGCGAGCTAATTTTTGATTGAATTCCTTTATTCAACGGGATATAATGACAATTTGTACAAGTTTATAAATGAGGCTTCACCGAGAAACATCTTACTTATTAAATAATAGGCATGAACTGATATCATCGAGTATTACATACTTAAATTAAAAGTGAATACTATCTTGATCATAATAGTAGCTGGATGATGATGGGAAAGGAATGTGAGCAACTGCAAACACCTTTCTTTGGACCTTTGGAGATGTATCTACAAATATGCTGAATAATAATAACATTTATATAGCGCAGTTTTGTGATATTTCATTTCATGTGGGTTGTCACATCAAAGGCATTTATAATTATTAGATTTATCTTTTTTTAGGGTTAAGGTAAGTCCACAAGAAATATAGGGTGGGTAATCTCTAATACTTATCTGTAAGAGCATTTATATTGTTTGCGTCTTGAATACGATAGGGAAGAAATCATAGAGCAACCACATAAATTTGTATCAATTAAAAAAATCATTTTCGTTTGTTCAAAATCTAATGTCTCCAAAAATTCTATACCGATTGATTTGAATTTTTGACACAACGTTGGATTTAAATGCGCGTGTGGTTTTATATACTTACCTATATTATATAGATGTCACCTGTAACAGGTAAAAATGTTACTTTTTAAATAGCCCTATCTGTTTGACGTAAAAGCAACACGCGCTATTGTTTCCCTATCTGCACAGACAGACTGAGGCACAGCAAAGCGTGGCGAGGTACAGCTAGTCTTAAGGCGAAGCTTAATGCCAAATCACTCTTTTGATTAATCTTTATAACGAATTGGTGTACATTATGAATATCAAAAATATGTTTTTTTTTTGTTGTTTGTTTTTGGGGTGTTATGCCGTGTTGCGCTAACTCCTTCTTTAGCCGACGTTTCGGACAGCGTTGCAGTGTCCATCATCAGGGCAGATCCGGTAGATCCGAAGATGTGTAAATTTTTGGTTGTCGAGTTTGTGCTTATTTATTTGTGGCCTGGGCCCGTCCAAGTGCGAAATGCCAACGGAAGTGGCGACATCTTGTGTCGAATTCTGAAAGCACAGTATTTATGTTAGCCTGGGGCCCGTCCAAGTGCGAAATGCCAACGGAAGTGGCGCCATCTTGTGGCGAATTCTAGAATTAGAAAACCGATTGACAGCGGTTAGAGTAGATGTACCCAGTATCAAGGTATAAATGCAATGGTTTTATATTGTATTATTATATGGTATTGGAGTATACTTAGACATGTTATTTGCGTTTAGCTTTGGTGTAGCCGTCAATTACCGGATACGAAGAGCTGTTGAGCTTAGCTCCGTCGTCTCTATTGATATTAAATGGATTTTTGTAGATTTCAATTGCCTCCATAATCAGGCGTGATCTATAAGTTTTGGGTCTTCCCAGGACCTCGGGAGCAAATCCAAAGTAATGGCCGGTTTCAATTAAGTGTTCGGCGATTGCCGATTTATCAGGGTGGCCAAGTTTACAAGCACGAAAATGTTCTGCTATCCTTTTGGAAATCGTCCGCTCTGTCTGGCCTATATAAACCTTGTCACAACCAGAGCAGCTGAGTTTGTACACTCCATCTGCTTCCAGAGGAAACTTAGTCTTTGCAGACCTCAGTAGGTCTTGGATTTTGGTGGTGGTTCCGAAGACAGTTTTGATGTTTTCTTTTCTCAACAGCCTGGCAATTCTGTCTGTCACATTGTGAACGAAAGGCAGGAAAGCACAGCCTTTTGAGTCTTGTTCAACTCTGTCTTCGTTTGTTGTAGATTTGGCTCTTAAAATTTGCCTTGTCTGACTTGCCGGGTAACCGTTGCGCTCCAGTGCATCGGTCAGTTTTATAAGTTCTGCTCCAAGTTTTGTTTCTTCACATATTCTGGTCGCTCGGGTCACCAACGTATGGATAAGTCCTCTCTTCTGCGCTGGGTGGTGGTGCGAATCAGCGTGTAAGTATCGATTCGTATGAGTTGGTTTCCTATATACGGTATGTCCTAGGCTACCATCGTGTTTTCGCATCACCTCCACATCTAGAAAAGGCAGGATTTTATCTTGGTTTTCCAGCTCCATTGTGAACTTAATTTTGCTGTGGAGAGAATTAAGATGGTCCAGGAATTCGTTAAGTTTCTCCGTTCCATGAGGCCAAATGGCGAAGACATCGTCGACGTAGCGCCACCATACTTTAGGGACAGCTGAAGCTGTATCGAGTGCCGCTTCCTCAAACTTCTCCATAAAGAAGTTGGCTATTACTGGCGATAACGGACTGCCCATTGCAACTCCCTCCACTTGCTCAAAAAGTTCTCCCTGCAACGCAAAGTATCCCGTTTTGAGGCAGTGTTCAAAAAGTTTGCAGATGTCTTCCTCATATATCTCACTGAGCATTGTCATTGAGTCTTCTAGAGGCACATTTGTGAAAAGAGACACGACGTCAAAGCTGACCAAAATATCTCCTTCCTCAGTCTTAACCTGCTTAAGCTTACTGATCAGATCTGTTGAATCCTTAATCCACGATTCGGTTTTACCAGTTTGCATCTGCAGTAATCTCGAGAGGTGTTGGGACAGTTTGTATGTAGGTGCACCAATAGCGCTGACAATCGGTCTCATTGGGATTCCCTTTTTGTGTATTTTTGGGAGACCGTACAGGGCAGGAGTTCTAGAGGCCTTTACAAAAAGCTTAGACCAATCCTCTTTTCTGATGCTAGATGCTTTGACTAGTTCCCTTGTCTTTAAGTCAATCTTGTTAGTAGGATTGTTTTTGATCTTCTTGTAGGTGCCGGAATCGCACAAGAGGTCTTCCATCTTCTTTATGTAGTCTACCGTATTAATCACGACAGTGGCATTTCCTTTGTCGGCTGGCAGAACCAAGATTTCCTCATTGGCGCGCAATTCTTTTAGGGCCGCAAACTCTCCTTTTGTGATGTTTGGGCGGGGTATTTCAGCCCTTTTCAAAATATGGCTAGTCTCTTGTCGTATGTACTCTGCTTGCGATTCTGACATTTTGTGGACTTTCATCATTCTCTCCTTCATCTCGTCTCCACACCACATACGATAGATTCCACAGGTATTCTTTTGGGGGCAACTGCATAGTTTATGCCCTTAGCAAGCACTGAAGTTGCATCTGGGCTCAGCGCAAGGGTCGAAATGTTGATAACTACTTTATTTTGATCAAGTTGTTTTCGATCTCCTTTTTTGGCTTGGTTGAGCCTCTCAAAATTATGTTTCTGTCTCGCATCTGTTGACTGCTTACATCTTAGTGCTTGTTGGTAAGTTATATTGTCAATTTTATTCCAATCTTCTTCGATTAGGATTGTACTCAGATGCAGGTGTAAATTGAAAAGGTCCCGAGATGTTCCATCCAGTTCGCTGCGCACATTATGGATTCTTTCCCGTAGTAGCGCTGCTTCTGCTCTTTGAAACACCCTCTCGGCTTTCCGGGATGCGATATGTCTTTTAATACAGATGTGTACTGGTACGACCGATTCCTCCTTGCATCTCTTGAGGAAAGCCAGGCTGCCCAATAAATGGTTCCTACGCTTCCTCAGATTCTCCAAACGGCGTACCATCGTGTGAACTTCCTCCCCATAGAGGTTAGTCAGGTAAGTTTTTAGATTCTCACGGCCAAAAGCATTTTTGTTGTTTGTTTTTGGGGTGTTATGCCGTGTTGCGCTAACTCCTTCTTTAGCCGACGTTTCGGACAGCGTTGCAGTGTCCATCATCAGGGCAGATCCGGTAGATCCGAAGATGTGTAAATTTTTGGTTGTCGAGTTTGTGCTTATTTATTTGTGGCCTGGGCCCGTCCAAGTGCGAAATTCCAACGGAAGTGGCGACATCTTGTGTCGAATTCTGAAAGCACAGTATTTATGTTAGCCTGGGGCCCGTCCAAGTGCGAAATGCCAACGGAAGTGGCGCCATCTTGTGGCGAATTCTAGAATTAGAAAACCGATTGACAGCGGTTAGAGTAGATGTACCCAGTATCAAGGTATAAATGCAATGGTTTTATATTGTACTATTATATGGTATTGGAGTATACTTAGACATGTTATTTGCGTTTAGCTTTGGTGTAGCCGTCAATTACCGGATACCAAGAGCTGTTGAGCTTAGCTCCGTCGTCTCTTTTGATATTAAATGGATTTTTGTAGATTTCAATTGCCTCCATAATCAGGCGTGATCTATAAGACTACATAAAGAAGATGGAAGACTTCTTGTGCGATTCCGGCACCTACAAGAAGATCAAAAACAATCCTACTAACAAGATTGACTTAAAGACAAGGGAACTAGTCAAAGCATCTAGCATCAGAAAAGAGGATTGGTCTAAGCTTTTTGTAAAGGCCTCTAGAACTCCTGCCCTGTACGGTCTCCCAAAAATACACAAAAAGGGAATCCCAATGAGACCGATTGTCAGCGCTATTGGTGCACCTACATACAAACTGTCCCAACACCTCTCGAGATTACTGCAGATGCAAACTGGTAAAACCGAATCGTGGATTAAGGATTCAACAGATCTGATCAGTAAGCTTAAGCAGGTTAAGACTGAGGAAGGAGATATTTTGGTCAGCTTTGACGTCGTGTCTCTTTTCACAAATGTGCCTCTAGAAGACTCAATGACAATGCTCAGTGAGATATATGAGGAAGACATCTGCAAACTTTTTGAACACTGCCTCAAAACGGGATACTTTGCGTTGCAGGGAGAACTTTTTGAGCAAGTGGAGGGAGTTGCAATGGGCAGTCCGTTATCGCCAGTAATAGCCAACTTCTTTATGGAGAAGTTTGAGGAAGCGGCACTCGATACAGCTTCAGCTGTCCCTAAAGTATGGTGGCGCTACGTCGACGATGTCTTCGCCATTTGGCCTCATAGAACGGAGAAACTTAACGAATTCCTGGACCATCTTAATTCTCTCCACAGCAAAATTAAGTTCACAATGGAGCTGGAAAACCAAGATAAAATCCTGCCTTTTCTAGATGTGGAGGTGATGCGAAAACACGATGGTAGCCTAGGACATACCGTATATAGGAAACCAACTCATACGAATCGATACTTACACGCTGATTCGCACCACCACCCAGCGCAGAAGAGAGGACTTATCCATACGTTGGTGACCCGAGCGACCAGAATATGTGAAGAAACAAAACTTGGAGCAGAACTTATAAAACTGACCGATGCACTGGAGCGCAACGGTTACCCGGCAAGTCAGACAAGGCAAATTTTAAGAGCCAAATCTACAACAAACGAAGACAGAGTTGAACAAGACTCAAAAGGCTGTGCTTTCCTGCCTTTCGTTCACAATGTGACAGACAGAATTGCCAGGCTGTTGAGAAAAGAAAACATCAAAACTGTCTTCGGAACCACCACCAAAATCCAAGACCTACTGAGGTCTGCAAAGACTAAGTTTCCTCTGGAAGCAGATGGAGTGTACAAACTCAGCTGCTCTGGTTGTGACAAGGTTTATATAGGCCAGACAGAGCGGACGATTTCCAAAAGGATAGCAGAACATTTTCGTGCTTGTAAACTTGGCCACCCTGATAAATCGGCAATCGCCGAACACTTAATTGAAACCGGCCATTACTTTGGATTTGCTCCCGAGGTCCTGGGAAGACCCAAAACTTATAGATCACGCCTGATTATGGAGGCAATTGAAATCTACAAAAATCCATTTAATATCAATAGAGACGACGGAGCTAAGCTCAACAGCTCTTCGTATCCGGTAATTGACGGCTACACCAAAGCTAAACGCAAATAACATGTCTAAGTATACTCCAATACCATATAATAATACAATATAAAACCATTGCATTTATACCTTGATACTGGGTACATCTACTCTAACCGCTGTCAATCGGTTTTCTAATTCTAGAATTCGCCACAAGATGGCGCCACTTCCGTTGGCATTTCGCACTTGGACGGGCCCCAGGCTAACATAAATACTGTGCTTTCAGAATTCGACACAAGATGTCGCCACTTCCGTTGGCATTTCGCACTTGGACGGGCCCAGGCCACAAATAAATAAGCACAAACTCGACAACCAAAAATTTACACATCTTCGGATCTACCGGATCTGCCCTGATGATGGACACTGCAACGCTGTCCGAAACGTCGGCTAAAGAAGGAGTTAGCGCAACACGGCATAACACCCCAAAAACAAACAACAAAAATGCTTTTGGCCGTGAGAATCTAAAAACTTACCATCAAAAATATGCTTTAGATAAATTGAAGGTTTTCCTATCGTTTCGCTTGAGTAGAATACAGATAAAAAATAAATTACTCAATAAAAAATATTAATGTACACTACTAACGAAAGTATTTTTTCAATAGATATGTATGAACGCATAAAGGAAAAAACTTAAAATACAGTATTATCGATAAGATTATCTGTAATGTTTCACTGATTAACTTTTTTACTTTTTTATAAAATTATTTACAAAATAAATAAAAACTAGCTTTGTGCTTGAATACGAACGTTTCTAGACTCCATTTGTCAAGCGATTTTAATACCTATTACCTAAAATATAAGGTACACCAAGAATATACACATTTTTGGCTTGTAGCTTCCTCTTAAATAAATCGACATGATGTGAAGATTTAGTAGCAGTCGAATAATTTCAAAACCCAATACCGTAAAAGAAGTGTTAAATCATTAATGTTTCCTTACTTACATTTAGGTACTTATATTATTGTAATTTCTCAAGTTTTTTTGACATATAAACTTTTCTCTCTTCAATAAAAAAACTGTATTTTCATAGAATTAAATTTGTTTAATAAATATGATGTATTTACACTCTCCATGAGATGTATGGGCTTGCACTAATCTCTCATGGAATAAAGATTTTTTTTTAATTAAATGAGAGGCAAATTGTTATGTATTTTGTTCTACAGCACCCTGTTTGATATTTCACGAAAACGGCGGTAAAAAAGTTCAAATTATTATTATTATTAGAATATGTTGAGAAAGAAATATCAAAATATTATGGTTTAAGTAAGATTGAATGTCAAGAAAATCATAATAGTGTTTGAAAAATCATTGTATGACTTTATAATAATTACATTTTTTGAAAGCCTCTGTAGCGAACTTAAATATAAATTTCAGGAAAATATGTTAATTTATTGCGGTGCCTAACCTTATAGTACTTGTGGGTATCTACCAGGGTAGATTAATAATAGTTATACGCAATTATACAAACTGCGTTTAACTATTATTGTGTAAAATAGATTTTAAGAAATAGATATAAAGATACAACAGTTCATCTAATCAGATCAGATCCAAGAACAAATGTTATGTCAAATCGGTAAACAAAGCAAAAAATGCTTTCTAGTTCACAGCCGATTCTGTTGAACATAATATGGTAGAAATATCATTGACGAGGCAACAGATATTCAATCTCGCATAGAAAACGAGTCCCTAGCACCACATAGATGCTGTGGGACGCTCTGGGGACTCTTGAAAGTTCCGAGTTCTGAGCCATTCCCGCATTGGGGACTCTTCCGAGCATTCTGGGCCATTCTCGCCAGAGTCGCTAAATTCTTGGCGCCCTTATGTGTTCTCACGGCGACGGTTATGGCCCGAGGCGATGGGCGGGTAATACTGTAATACCGGCGATAGCGGATAGCGGGAGCGCTAGGGCGGCTCCGGCGGTGAGCGGCAAAAGGCACACGCCACTACGCAGGGCGGTATCGTCACGCTGCATTGTTCACTCTTCCGGGATGGACCAATGATCCAGGATGCTTTGTTATTTTTGTTTACTATGCGTTGTCTATAAAGTTACGCTAGCTAAATTATGCAAGTAACTTATGGTTTTGCTATTTCGTTTGTATTGATAATACGTTGCATGTTACAGGATCATAAACAAATACAACGAACGTCGGTACATATGTAGCATAGGTATGGCTGTAATTTGTCTAAATATATTCTACTTTTCAACACTTACAACTTTATTTAACAATATTTCTCGACAGCTTTAGTGAAATTTTAGCAAGTTGTATCAATATTAACAATGAATATAGTACCATGCTTATAATTTTTGTAATTGTTTTACCTATTTGTGAATTAATTGAGTTTTTTATAACTGGCTTGTTCTCACGTAAATAATATCGTCTGAAAAAGACCAGTATAAATAGATAAATACTAACCGGCAGTCGGAATTAAATCCAACCCGAATCCAATCAGAAATAAAACATAGTTTCTTATTAAAAACCTGTTATTTAATTCATTAACGATATTACTTACGACAGGTTTGATGAAATTTCTGCAATGTTCTCTAATAAAAAAATCAATATCCTTTTAAGAAAATCTTGTAACTATCATAATTATTTTAAAAACCTCTATAGAATTTTTTTTTTATCAAACATAAAACTCAAAGATTGGGAAAAACACTGTGCGGTGCAGATTGTTTGGTATCACATTCATCGTCTTGCTAACCAATCACAATACAGAAGAATTTTACAGTTTTCAGTAACCGGTTAAAGTTCAGCTAGACGTTTTTATATTTTTTTAAATATATTTGAGTGGCTTGAAATACCAATTTTTGCCATTGTGCCACCAGGCCCCCGCAGCCCCGAGCGCCCACATTACCATCCAGCGATGCAGACCCATTGCGGTTATATAATGTAATAACCCCACCGTCTATTGTCTGTTCCAATTTGTTTCCAAATTGAAATTGTTGTTTGAATATTCCCGCCCGCCCCTCCCAGGGCGGGAATCCGTGAATCTTCCACCCCACTATTGTAGAAAGAAACGGAATGTAGGCGGCTGTCTGTTTTTCCGTATGAGAGATGGATTTCATAATCTTTTGACTTGAATTTGATAATGACGGATAACAATTTGAACGTTTAACGTTTTTGAATATACGCGCTATACAAATCAAATAGCTCATATTTAAATACAGTCCCTGATATTTTAAAAGCATAAATATTACCGAAAAAAATTATGTGTACATGGAGCACGGAGTAGGTACTAACATCAAGTAGCGGTTAATATTAAATACTAAGTTTGGTGATCGTGCTTTCGGAGTATCTGGGCCGAAGGCTAGGAATAAACTTCCTAAGGAACTAAGATCCATAACAAGTCCAACAGAATTCAGGTCTAAACTAAAATCTTACCTTTTTAAGCTGTCGTACCCTTAAATTAAATATACCATTCCTAAGAGAAAGTCCAGTTATATTCAATTTTTCAATTATGTCCTAGATCCTGTATCTAAATTTCGCTAATAAACAATTATATAATGTAAATTAAGTGTTAATCTCAAGTGACCTACCAGGTAAGTATTGTACTGTATATTATCTCCATAAATAGTTAAGTAATAACATAGATCACTGTAGAGATGTATTATAAGTTTGTACAGCGATCTTGAGGTGATTTTGCACAAAAACGGCGCAATACAAGTCACCCAATTAGGTATTATTATTTATTTATTATTAATATTCATCTGTATCATATTACAATACCACATCTTTCTTAATTATCGTATCCAGAATAACGACTTTACTGCTTCAGTTGTGTTTTGATTATTCATAAAATTTACTTTACGATTTACTTAAAAAACATCTATTCATTTTCTCCATGATTGCCTGCTTTGATGTTGCAGGTAGGTGCCAATATTTTATTACACTTTAAAATGTTTTGTACTTGACCATCATAAAATAATCACCAGTTATTACTCATTTTTATCGGTGTAATTCAGCTCTGGTTGAACGAAATCAGTTTTTTTTTTAAATTTAAGTGTTTTTTTCAACATTATAAAAATTAAAACTGTTTGTGTGAAGATTAATACAGAAAAGCAATGAAGTGAGTGCCTACCTAATTCTACTACTCAAATAATTTAAAAAATTGGAATTATAATATCCCGTGATTTTCAACGGGTCTGCGCTAGTATTTTTTTTAAAACAGAGACAAATATCACATAATCCGATAAAACTAGTCACAACAATTATTACCTGACATAGTCTGACAATGAATTCGTCAGGAATTTTAGTAGTTAAAACCTCGACAACATGAATAATTATTATTGCTAAAAGCCATGCAAATTCCACACCGGTGACATCTAGCGGCGGTTTTGCTAACTTGAGATGCGCAAGTTGGACGGGAGGCGCTCTTCGATAAAACAGAAGTCTGTTTTACTACCCCGGCCAAAGGCTTTACTTCAACGCCATAAGGGGTGAATTCGGTGCAAACGTTGTTTTCGCAATAAAACGAGCTTTTCGGTTAAACTGCAAAAAAAACTTTGTTATTTTTTATAATGTAGTAAATAGTAAATAATTATTATCTATAATGCCCCAGACCCAAAAAATATATGTTATTGCTTATTACCTACCGATAAAAATTGTCACTTCAGTTTATTTTGTTTTATGAGACACCGAAAAGTCACATTGAAAAATCAATGGATTTAAGTATACATTTTTTTTTAAATAATGGAAAAAGAAATAGGATGGAAAAAGGAGGAGCGTACGTACTTGGCGATTCACATTTTGTTAGTAAAGACAAATTTAGCTATTATTTGAAGACTTTTATTTAAACAAAACTAATGACAAATGTGATTGGGAAACGTTCGAGACAATATTACAGTGTTAATAGTTCAAGATTGACAAAAAAACTACCATTGAAAACATATTGTTTAATGTCGAAGCATAACTACCAAGGCACAGGCGTAGTAGTCCACTCACTATACGATTAACAAGAGTATCTAAACGCTTACATTTTTAGTCCACATCAATAATAAAAAAATTAAGAGCTATTTATTTTGATACAAACCACTCTTATTCTGTACCATGATTTATTCTGCCTTTGCTAAAACACCCTTCTTTCAGACATTTGAGTCGATATTTCCAGTACAGCTATCATCTGTATTATAAAAAGTGATTTTCATTCGTACGCCACCATATTTCACTCCCCAATAAACATCAACACCATTCGAAGTGCGCCTACACTTTATGCAATACTAACCCATAAATCTTGCAAACTCTATCCCTATAAATCGATATTTTTCTGGGTTTCATAGCAGCAAAATACAGCTTTAAAGAAGGCCAAAAAATGTAACCAAAACAATTATTTTTAGGCGCGTTGGAAACTAGGTAGTTACTTGGGAAAATAGGTTGATAGCTGTATTCAGAAGGTGTATAGTTCAATTTTAAAAAATCCATTTATAATTATGAAGATTTAAATTAAGAATTAAAACCACTCTTATTATTTTTTTATAAATCAAGTGAGGGACATTTTGCAACCCCTTATAAAGAACGACAATGCGTAGCCCACTGACATCTAGTTGGGAAAATCTGAACTAAAATAGGGGTGGGTTGGGTAGATTTCTAGGATATTTTGCTAGGATTTCGCAAACATTCTAATCAGTTTAAAAAAATGTATTACCAGGTTACTAACATAAGAATTATTCGTTACAGAAAAAAAAAGTATTGTGTATGCGTCTTATTTTTTATAGTAACCCATACGTAATTAGTAACTGAAATAAATATTTTAACGGTTCAGCCATACCTTATTTCTCACTTAAGTTTTACAATCGTAGAATAGTACATAACTTGATATACCTACTTAATTGGTAAAATATAAACCATCCACGGAGAAAAATTAGTATTGATAATTTTTTTAAGAATCTCATCAAATTATTGATAATTCCGGTTCAAAACGGGATTGCAAGCTCTGCAAATGAGTTACCAGATTTCCTGATTAACTTTTAGTCAATTACAAATTATCATGATGTCCGAACACGTGTTCAAATCCGAAAATTTTTGCATTACAACGAAAATTCTTTTTATCGTCATGATATATAATCTAAGCAAATCGATAAAATATTAAAGTTTAATTAATAAGACCTGTAAAATGATCGTTACGACAAAGATCGATTTCTCTCCGTGTTTAATCGGATATGACCGATGTAGTAAAAGTACCTACCCGCTCAATTAAAAAAAAAACGAAAAAGATTATGTGGTTCCATGATAACTCAACACACCTTTAAAAACTGATATAAAGTTATTAAATTGATGAAAAAACACTAACATGCAAACCTAACCAACGTAAATTATTTAACATAGTTTTTGTTTCAACACTTTTCACGACTTTGTGACACTTTTTAAAGGTGTGTTAAATTGTCATTTTGATGATTTTTCCGGTAACCACATTATGTAAATGTAAATAATATTTGATAATTTCAAATTCTTTTCTTACATAATAATATAAAGCATAGTACCTAAGCAAGTAAAAATTGTACAACGCCCTGGAGGTGGTTTTTTACATATACATCGCTATACAATATACAAATTATCCAATAACTATAATTATTACGAGGATTTTCCCAAATATTTCAAGGCTGAGAAGCGTGATGGTGTTTGCAAGGGTGAGCGGATAACTCTTCAAAATGACAATTGAACGCACCCTTAAAATGTGATGTGAAGTCATGAAAAGTTATTAACAAAAATTAGGTTAATTTATTTGCCGTGGTTATGTTTATAAGATAGTTTTCATCACTTTTAATGACTTTTTATCAATTTTTAAAGGTGTGTTGGGTTATCATGGAACGGTTTGCAACGGACGGTAAAAAGAGTGTGAGCACGTGCTTACGGTGGATAAAAATAAAAGGGTGTAAGTAGTACCTTGATAAGATATAGGTATGCATGACGGATGCACGGGTTGATGGAAGGAGTCGTGGACTTCCCGGAAATTCATGACATCGTAATTATTAATATTAATTTTAATTTGGGAGGCGGGTATGTGTACTGCCCAACGGAAACCATTCCTTGGATAACACCTCTGCCTTAGGTTACTCCAAGTGGTTCTCTACTTTTGGTTACTTAGCAGGAGCGTCCGGGTTCATGGGGTGAGGATTGTCTAGGTCTCGGCAGTGAATGCGTCTGCCCAACTACTGATTTGAAGAGAATTTTCACCTCTCCAGCAGAACTCTATCAACCCATCGCCTTGCACAGCAGTGGGTGCGATGAATTCAAATGTCCTTCACTCCTGGACACACTAACCCCAGATTTCTGCCCATCCCTCGTACATTTTTTTCTTCTCAGATCTTCTTCTCCTACCCTTTCTTCCTTTTCTCAAAAAAAATCACTATATACAGCATTCCCAAAAATGAGATAATGTAAAAAAAAAATTAAAAAAGTACATAATAAAAATATATTATTTACTGATTCTTTTCATTATTTCAGATATCATAATTTTTGTAGGTGGATTAAATAATCCACGAGTACCTATGATTGTGAAGTATTTAACTACGTGGTATTCAATCATCACCACCCACATTGCGAGGAAATGGTGTAGCAGTTTATTTTTAGGTCTAATTATTTAAAGAAAATATTTTCATGGAACCCTTTATTCTGACACAACTCTGCATTACTCACATTTTCTCAGTTGATATTTATTCCAACGGTGGTTTTTATAAACAAAAGGGACATAAATATTATTTTTATGAACGTTATTCACGATGTTTATATTTAACTCACATGATATTATGGGTATGCAGCTACTTGATAAATATCATTATATACCTATGTAATTTCTATTATTGCATTGCATGTTACAAAATACTGTAACTTAAACACGCAGTATGAGGTTAGAATTCTGGTAAGCGCCCGTTATTTAACAATTATTAGGATAATATCTACAACTGAAAAAGTATTTAATTTTAACCACCCACAGCAATTGTAAAATACCTGGATGAATTGAACGTACATAGAAAGCATTTGAATAAGTTCTTACAAATCTGTTCCGGGTGAATAGTTTTAATACGAAATAATGATTATGCTGTGCATGTACATTGTGGGTACACACAATAGAAAGAACTCAATTAAAATTCCTAAGATGCATTGACTTCCTAGGGAACGCATTGACACGATTTTACAAAACTAGCTGAAGCCCCGGCGTTGTCCAGGCTCTATGCAGAGTTTGTTTTTAAATATCATATAGATATTGAACTTCCTCTTGTTCTGATGTTTAAATTTGCAAAATTTCATCAGTCTCGTAATAAAATTTTAGATTTGTATGAAAATCAAATTCATGACGCCCGCCCGCCTCACTCATATTTATATAAATAGATAGATTGTACCTATAGCCTTTCAATTTGGACGGTGGGTACCTCTGCCCTGGTAACCATTTATTGGATAAACAAACACCTCTGTCATAGGTCACCCCAAGTTGTTTGCTACGATTGGTGACTTAGTAGAGGTGCCCGAGTTCATTGGGTGAGGTTTGTGTGGGTCTTGGCGGCAGATGCGTCTGCCCACCAACTACAAGGGTCCGTCCATCCTTCCGTTTATTTGATAATCATTATTAACTTGATTTAATTATAAAGTACTGAATTAAGTTGAAATAAACTCGGATAAAATACTATATAATTGTACGAAGTGTCATGAAAGATATATTATTTCTAAAAGCCAAATCAATTTCTTTTTGTTGGGTAAGCAATATATTTTCGAAAGATATTTGATAAAAAAATATTACGTCAGGTTTAAATTTATTCCAACATTCGTGCGAGTTAGGAGATACATTAGGGTGGGCTATTTTAAGCCTTAACTTAATATTGTGGAAGAAACAATAAAATTAAACGGCGTTTTATGTATCAAGATAAATGTCAAAAAAAGCATAATTCAACAGTTACACCTGACATCTTGAAAATTTATATAACACTAAAGACAAATACTATTTACTGTGGCAAAAATTGGAACGCGCGCTTAATAATAGATTGCTTTCGAATATTTAGGAAAAATATAATAGTTTTATAAAATAATATCAAATTTATTTATTTTTCTAACGAACTATTTACGCCTAATAAATAATCAGCGGTCAAAACATCACTGGAAGTGCGTTAAAAATGAGTATGGAAATAACTGTGGAAAAATCCAACCTCTGGCTGAGTTATTCGCTAGTAAAAACAACTGCTTACGTTCGCATTTATTCGCTTGTTTGAGTCAATATAAAATTATATTACCTCTAAACTGCCGGCGAAAGCGACTGTTTGCACCGAGCGAGCGGGCCAGGCTAAACGAAAACAAAAATTATTTCTTTCACTCCGGAAATTATTTAACCTTCCAACCTAGATATGGTAAGTTCGGTGTACGATCTATTTTCATTATAATTTTTATGACAAACAGTAAGAAATGCTGAAGAGATAAACGGAACGAAATGTTTTGTGGGCGTGTCTGAGTTCGCAGTTAGGGCAAATTTTTCAAATCTCTGGGGCCTACACGGAGAAAAATGAATAGATATTTACTAATTTATTATGAAACTCTTCAAAATATTTGTAATCCGGGTAAAAACAGAATTGCAGGAATTACGAATGAATTAACAGGTTTGCTGATTTTCAGGAACACGTATTCCGACATCATGATATTGTATTCGTAATTTACTAATATTTTATCAGGAAACCTGTCAATTCGTTCATAAGGCGTGCAATCCTATTTTTAACCGAAATAACGAGAATTTGAAGAGATTCTTAATAAATTAGCAATAGTCATTTTTCTACGTGTAGGAAGGCGATGACAATTTTTTTTCAAATCGGTATCACACTTTTAGGTATTTTTGTTGACTATCGACAACAAACAATTTTTATTTTACACAACGAAAATCTACATCATTGTCTATTTTTTTATCTATATCTTATAGTGTAAAAAAGATTGCCCTGGAGGGTTTGTTTTCTATACAAATTTTATTCGGAGATTAATAAAATTTTGCACACTTAATTTTCAAAACAAGAGAAAGGTTACTGTCTACATTAGGTTTTGAAAAATCACCCACACTCCCTTTTCCAATTCCTAAAGCAAAGTTTTAATACTTCTTGGTGTAATTTTGCACTTAATGGGCACTCAATACTTTTATATAAACTACTTAGCACACGAGAGTTTTGCACAATATCTATTGTGATAAAATGGTAAATTAGTAGATTATTTGTATTACATGTTAGTTATTTATTCACGCCATGTAGGCTTTTATATGCATACATCATTATAGGTTAGTTGTTCAGGAGTAAAATAATAAGTGTATTCCACATAACATAATAAGCCAAGTATGAACAATATAAATGTTTTAGTTTTAATATTCGTGTTTTGTCCTGTCCTACTGTTATTGTTATTCTAAGTTTTGTCATCACTTTGTATAAACAGTGTATTAAGTGTTATAATATTAGATCTGTATTGGGTAAGGCACACTGTAGGAATAAGTTTGTTAAACGAGTAGTTAAGCGCACTTGAAGTGAAATGACACTAAACTGCGCTATTTAAATTCCATGTTATTATTATTATTATTATAAAATATAAGCAAACGCAATACAAGTTATCAAAGAGATTTCTGTTGTACAAAGGATTTCAATAATAGTATACAACAACAAGAGTACAAGATAAGTACTTTAGGTACTATGAGAGCAGTTACATGGTAATATTTGTTGATATTAGTAAAAATAAAGATAAAAAGTTTGTAGTAAAGCATGTTTGTAATTAGCAAACCTTTATTACACCAGATTGGGTATTTTACAGAACATAGCTAATGTTTGATAACTGTATTACTGTAATATAATAACGATGTTAAAGAAAGTCTGTAACATAATTAGAAAAATAATCATAAACAGTTACATATAATAAACATAAACATACAATTCCTCTAAAGCGAAGTTGACCACACGGAATCGACAGTAGCCTTTATACCCCAGTTATCGCTTTCTTCGAGTCTCGATCAAATCCCCGCTGACGCGTTCCTTAGCATCGAACTTAGGGTTGGTATTTGTGACTGATAATAATAATATTTGGCTAATTTATATAGCACCGTTTTCGTGAGAAATCACCTCAAGGGCGCTTTTAAAAGGCGTTTTTAAAAATTGGTTCTGATTTTAGCATCATTATTTTACAAGGATAAACAATTATTATAAATTTACTCTCAGAAGCTCACCGCTTCCATATATGTATGTTATAAGTTTATTTATTTTTTTATACTAACACCCACTTAACAACCATATTCAAAAAAATCCCAGTGTTGAAGATTCAAAAATTATATTCAAAACAAATACTAACCTTCCTTTACAAGAACCAAAACAAATATAAAACTTAACAAATTTCTCGCAATAGGTACTAGAACAAGACATGCACACCAACTACTAATAACAAAAACCAACACATCCTTTGGACAAAAACACTACAGATTCCAGGCCATAAAACTATACAATTCACTTCCAACACAATATAAAACATCTAATCTTACAGAATACAAAAAACACATATGGAACTGGCTACAATCCTTTTAATATTTAATTTTGTTATATTTCACATTTGTTTTTGTTAAAACTTTGTAAAAATCGATTTTATATTTTAATTTTTATTGTTTCTCTGTGTAATTAACTCCACTGTATTGTTTACTATTATATAACTTTACAATTGAAAAAGTTCTCCACTACACAAGTGAACTCCTAGCGTGGAGGACAATATACTTTACCTTTGTAATACTAAAGAATAAAAATAAATTAAAAAAGTTTTTGTACATCGCCTCCTGTTTTCATCCGATATATTTACGGATACGGATTTTTTTGTGGTAGAGGTACGTATCTCGATTGTCTACGGCTTGCAGGATCATCATTCTATTATTGTACTCTACGGGAATAAATTCAAATACACTACTGTTATAAATTTAAAATAGTGACTTCTTATTCTTGCATCCCAAACCCCTGCGAATGTATAAAACACAACATTATTAATCTTTTATCGTCGTTTCTTCACGGAGAAAAATAATATTGCTGATTTATTGAAATCGTATTCTAATAAACTTTTAGTGCATTCATAATATATCAGAATACGTGTTCATGTATTTGCTTTTGTCCTGATCATATTCAAAGACGAAATGTGAAAATATTAGAATTTTTATGAACACGGGTTCTGACATCGCAATAAAACATTCGTGTTTTACTGAAAGTTCATTAGAAAAACTATAACTTCATTCGTTAAAGGCCTTCAATACCGTTTTTAACTATATTACGAATAATTTGAAGAGATTCTTAATAAATTAGAAATATTTTATATCAGTGTGTTTTCTCCGTGGGTAAAATAATAACTAAAAGGTGCTTTGAAAAGCTAAAATTGTTAAGTATAATGTTCTAATTTTTCTTAACTAAATACATGAAAACTGGTAGTTTTATGCATTCAGTAGTTTAAGCTGTAAAAAGGGTTCAAACTTATTGGATTCATTTCACGTTACTATATTATATAGTACAAAAAACTTGGGAAGCCAAACAATTATAGATTTGAATGTACTGTAAACATGTATTATGTTACTAGCTTTCTCTCAAATAATGTTTTTTTGCATCATGTTATGTACGTAAATAGATGAGATTTGCATTTCGCACTAAATTGTGGTTGGTTTTCATTTGTTTTGGAAGAATTTTTTAAACTGTTGTCAATTATCCAATTAATAGGTTTATCTAACACTGATTGTAATTCTAGTGTCTGATCTTACAAAACAAAGTTACCTACTTATATATTTATGGTTGTGGTGCATCTGGAAGTAAATAGCATCTTAAATTAATTTTTTTTTCTCTCTTTCTTTCTTCTCTGTTTTAAAAAATATTAATAGTTTGTTACATTTTTATTGCAATTAAATATCATGGTCACCCTACATGTTTACAGCATTATATTGTAATGAATAGGCTGATAGGTACCATGTAGGTATCCAATTCGCAGAAACGTCAATGTAACAATATTGTTATCTTAATATTTGAATTATTTTTTTTTAATATTTGTTTTATTTTAAATCTCTTATAATCTTTGCACTATTTTTTTAATATTTTGTAAAATTATTAACCTCAACACAGGCTTGTCCTAGTGAGGTTAAAAATTATAACTTTAAAAAAAAAGATACAATGTAAAGAAACGATAAATAAATAAATACATTCAGTAATAATACAATGTTCGTTGTGCGCTTACAGGTAATGCAATATCATTTACATCTCACGACTTATTGCGGGGTGAATGTCATTTCCATGTGAGCAATAGAATGCTTACAGATTTCCATGCGAAAACAGAAAACACAAAAGCACAAAATAATATAAGAGAGGATTGTCCTCGTGAAGCATAGTCAAAGGTGGGTGACTAGGTAGTGTCTACACAAAGCTTAAAGCACGGCGGAATTCCTTCGCGTTGCAATACTTCCTGGTAGCGAGCGCCAGATAATGCGTCTGGCGCTTGCACTCCGAGTGCAATTATTATCCCCACAAGGAAAGTTCTATTCACTCGCTATGAATATGCAATGAGAAAATGCATTTAGCTTATGAAATACCTATATGACGAGGAGCACTAAAAAATAATGTTTTAGTTAGATATTTACTTCCTCCATAAATCAATTATAAGTACCTATGCCACGACTTCATTATTAATTAAATCATTTAAATGTGGATGAAGTTTTTCAGTTTCCGACATAAATCAGCCCTTTTAAGGGCAAACAATACATTAGTTTGACTATCTTAAAATGGGACATTCTTCTTGGATGACAATCAAAAAATTCGATTCGTTCATATTGTGTTGATTTATTTTGATAAAATTCGTTTTTTAACCAATATCCCGTGTTTTTTTTAAATTGAATGAATTTTTTTGCAATAAAGTGGACGTCCAATTAATCACACAGTCGGTGTTCGTTTCATTGTGAACGTTTAAAAAAATCAAAAATTAGAAATTATCTTTGTGAAAGTGTATCTTGAAGATTTACATTTCTATTACCTAAATCTTCTATTACATATCATGAGTGTTCATCAACCAAAATGAGTAAGAACTAGTAATGCTACAATAAAAGAAGCACTCAAAGAGGTTATTGAAATAAAATCGTCTATTAGATTCGTTTCAAAGAACGACAACATAAATCTAAATTTTCATTATCAGATATTAATAAAAAACAAAATATAATAACAGGAATTGCATTCATCAGCCAAACATTGTCATCTTAGTCATCTTTAAGAAAAAATGCTGGCAGATTATTTAAAAACATCACCTAAAATGTATTACGAAATTATTACAATTCAAACAAAACACTTGTCCTGCAATTTTCAGATGCAAAAAAAATCACTCCGTTAAAGTGGAAAGAGACTAAAAAAGCTACAAGTCAATGGTTGCAAGCTTCATTTTATGATACGAAGATAAAAAGTAGGAAACAGAAAAAACCCAAAAATGCAAAAAAAATTAAGAAAATGATTAGTGAATCTGGTATCGATGCATTAAGCGCAGATATTCTTTCAACGATTCTGAAGACAGCGATGTTATCTACGATAGATAATAATATTGAAAATGTTTAAGTATGGGAAAGAAAGGGAAAACGAATGGAAAAAGTCAGTACTCCGGATGTGAACGGTTCCCGCGGAGTTTGTCAGGAAGATGTACAAAGGAAGTAGGTACCGTTGATTGGTTTCAGTATGAATTGTGTGCTAAAACTGGTCTCATGAAGCATGTGGTATTAAAGGATCTAATTATTTTTTTCTGTACCAATTTTTACTAAAAATTTAAACGTTTTATATTCTTTTCAATTAAAAATATATTTCACTGTTCTAGAAAATATAATACAGGTATCATAAATATATTAAACTTAGTTAAATAAAAACGTTGTAGGTTGTTAAATACTCATTTAACTGTGCAAGTTATGCTTTAAAAACAAAAAAGCTATAAGTATTCGAAAATATGTACCTAATTAATTAATTAATAACTTAACAAATAATGTTAATATTATTCTAACAAAATCGTCAATAAAAAAATCCTAATAACATCCATGGCAAAAATCGAAAAAAATAAAACATTCAAATCAATACGCACAAAACGCATGACGATTATTCAGAATTACATATAGTGTTCCTAAATAGGTGGTCGATAAGATAACCTGCCGATAACAAAGTCGTTGGCCACACACTCTTAACGTAGATCTGATTTGAACGGCGATTGGGGATTACGTGATGGAATTACATAAATCCTCAGACAGCCAATCATGTTGTCTGGAAGCCAGTCTGCATATTAATTTATAATCTCCACTGAAATTCGCATTGTGCCAAAGAAGGAAGGAACATGGATTAGTCTGCTACATACTAAATGAGTTCTAAGTTCTTAGTCATTACATAATACTTTATATTATTATCTCTATACATACCTATAATCCAACTCATATAATGTACATGATCTTAGTTTGATATTTTGTACAAACTAAAGAATAACTTCCATGTATTGAATTCCGTAAGAATAAACTTTGAGTTTGTTGTACATAATGGTTCATTCTTTTAATGACAGTCGTAACTTTTATGCACCCTTTTTAATAGATGGATCATTTTAAGATTATGCTCGAATTATGGAGTATTCCTACTTATTGAGTCTTTCCCAGATACCAGCTGAACAGCCAGGTGCCTTGAGGGGAGAAATTTTGTGGATATGGAGTCCGGAAAATTTCGTAGAATCGCTGCAATTGCAAAGGAGTCAAAATAATGCGACTTGTTGTATTGTATTGAACTTGTTGTAGTTTTGTATGTAACTTGCTATGTATATGTCCAGCCACAGATGCTGACAACCTAAAGGCTGACGAATACCTGCTGGCTACCGACTGAACTGCTCACTGCCGGTGATCACCTAGAGTCTGGCCAATCCCTGCTGCATTGATGCTGACAACCTAAAGGCTGATCAATTCTTCCTGGCTACCGACTGAATTAGCCATTGATGCTGAAAACCTAGAAGCCGGCCAATTCTTCCTGGCTACCAACTGAATTAACCATTGATGCTGAAAACCTAGAGGCCGGCCAATTCTTCCTGGCTACCGACTGAATTAGCCATTGATACTGAAAACCTAGAAGCCGGCCAATTTTTCCTGGCTACCAACTGAATTAACCATTGATGCTGAAAACCTAGAGGCCGGCCAATTCTTCCTGGCTACCGACTGAATTAGCCATTGATGCTGAAAACCTAGAAGCCGGCCAATTCTTCCTGGTTATCAATGAATTAGCCATTGATGCTGAAAACCTAGAGGCTGGCCAATTGTTCATGGCTACCGACTGAATTAGCCATAGATGCTGACAACCTAGAGGCCGGCGAATTCTTCCTGGCTACCGACTGAACTGGCCATTGATGCTGAAGCCTAGAGGCTGGCCGATTCCTGCTGGCTACCAATTGAACTGGCCACTGCTCCAGCAGTCGCCTACGCCATTTGCTGTATCGTATGGCGCGATGAATCACAATGTGCTCCAATCTGAAATTATCGCTGAAAGATTTCCGATTGTCTCTGTTTTCTATCTGTGTATTAAAACTCATTTGAAAAATGGGTTTTAATACACATATTTTTAATACACAGATTTTAATACACCCATTTTAAAACCCAATACTTGTAATTAAAATGTGAATTTTGATTCGAATCATCTTTCTTTTATGATGGTTTGGATAGAACACCTCACTGTGTTTTACTTAAATCATTACCCAGGTTGAGGACTGATGTGTGCCGGTGCTTATTATTTACAGTCTTTTCTTGTGCCGGCAAACACGTCCCGTACGTTACTTCTTTAATAAATTAATTATTTTTGTTGTGTAGACCTCATTGGGCATCGTTCTGGGGTCTACTTATAATTACAATGCTATTGTATTACACATTTAGATTATTCATCTTCAGTTCTTTAGTTTGTTTTTTATGAAATCTTGTCCTGTTGACTAAGTAAGTTTTTAATTTGTTTTCGAAAGCAAAATTGTTTACTTTGTGTTTTAATTAAGACCGAAATATTATTATACGATTTTGGTCCTGGATAGAAGGTACTGTGTCTTTTGGCCAAAATTAGTATTCATTGAGGATCATTTATTAATTTGGCTGTTTGTGTGGAATTATGAGGTTTATTTTGTGTTTGTGTGATTTAATAGTGCATTTGCATATAGTCATTTTATGTCAAATTTCGCAAATATCTAGTTGGTTAGTGGTGGTTTTTAATATTGCTAATTTCTAGTTTTTTTATAGCATATTTTACGATGCCTCCCCATGTTAATATTCCATATTCAATTATAGATTGGCTAAGTGCATAGTATAATTTTTTTACTTCTTTCAAACAGAATATAATAAAAATACGCACCTATATTTTTAGAATGTTTGTTTGTGATAAATTCTATATACGTTCTATTTTAGATGAATATTGATGTATATTCCTAGGTTTAAACAATATATATATTTTCTGTCTTTTTAATTTGTTTACAAGATCAGTTGTCAATCTTTTTAGTACATGTATGGTTTATGATAGAGGTAACATTTTCAGTTGTTCTTTTTTATTTTTACTGCGTGTTAATTTGGTAGGCGGGTATGGTACCGCCGCCTTGGAGGGTGGGCTGCCCCATCAACAAGCGTAAAAATCCCGCCGCTGCTGTAGTGCCGGTTCGTCACCGGAGAGAACCAAGCAGCAGCGTATGGGGTGCGTTGGGCGACCTTTCCAACCGGACTCTCCCAGCCCATTGCCTTGCACCGCAGTGCGTGGATTAGATTCATATATCCATCACTCCTGAATACACATATTTCCAGTTTCTAACCCACCCGTCATACCTTTTCTTTCACAGACCTTCCTTTCCTCTCCATAACCTTATAAAAAAGAGTAACATCATGAATAAGAAACAAACAACAATTAAAGTCTTTACATCGGCGAGCTTAGAAGGATTCCTTGGTGTGGGCTAAAACTGTTATTGAATTTCGTCAACATTCGCGGCCTGCACACAAATTTTAACTTCGTTCTCAATAACCTTCTTTTACAACATCTCAACCTTCTTTTCCTTTTCGAAACGCAGATAACCCAGCCTCAGCCTAGACTGCCCGGGCTTCACTATCGTTGTTCAGAATTTGACGTAATGTCGGAGCGCGTCATTCTTGCCAGTACGGTAAGACTCTACGCGTTTTTATACCGCTCTACGAACCTCAGAGAATAATACACATCCAAGCTATTCAAACATCTGAATGATATTATTGGTGATCTTTTGGCCCGCTACCCTTTGGCCGAGTTCTAGGGACTTCAATGTTCATAACGAATCATGTCTGAAGTTCTCCGTATTAACAGACTCAACTGAGTGACAGTCAGAATCCTTTACCGCAAATCGTTTGGAGCAAATGGTTCAGGAGCCCACAAGATTTCCTGATATCCAGACTCACCGCTGCAATCTGGTAGACCTATTTCTAACCACTGTGCCACACGAATACAGTATCGAGGTCACAGTGCCTTTAGGATCGTCAAAGTTCTGTCTGGTGACAACATCTATCTCGGTTAACTGAAGAGCGCCAAACGAGAGGATGAAGAAAAAAGTGAAGCGCCATAGATCAGCAGATTGGTATGGTCTGCAGAAACATTTAAATGCTTTCTCGGGGTCAATTGTTTTCAGACTTTGGATCCTTCCTGATATGTCCAGAAAATTTGTGAAGTCATCACATCCACAATGGATGGCTACATACTATCTTACGTTGGAGAAACTGGTGTGGGCTCAAAGCTACAAACGACAATGCTCCAAAGCAGTTCGACGAAAAAACGCTGCTTACCGAGCCTACAACACATCTCGAATCTCGGAAAACTGATCAGCTTATAAAAAAATGGAAAAAGAATGAGAGAAGAGGAAGAAGAGGATCGAAAATAGGTCGAAATTTGAGCACGACCTGCAAATCATCAAAAAGCTGGCTGCCTGTCCGCATGTCAGAAGAGCCTTCTGGTTGCTTGTGGGCTCAATAGGTAGCAATTTATGCAAATACAGTCTACCACTTCTTACCAGACCTGACGGCTTACTATATAACAAACTCCATTTAATAGGTTAAATGTTCGGTAAAATTCGGTGTGCTGTCTCGCTGTTTGTTCCTCAATGCGGTTTCTATATAAAAAATGAGGATCCGGCATCAGGATGTTCTCCAGGTCTTACGGGGTTTATGAAACCTTTGTAAGTGTGTTTTCATCAAGACATTTTTAAAGTACCTACGTATATTATTTTTTCAGCTTTTAGATGGGCTATCATTTTTTAATATTTAAGAGAAAAGTTTTTTTATGCATAACAGAAAGGATGAAAAATTATTTTAAAGCAATAATTATTAGCCTGAAACACCAATAAAAATTGAAAAAATCTACGGACAAAAAATAAATTGGTGGTTCAGGCTAATAATTATAGTTTAAGAATTACATTTATCCTTTAGATGTGCTATTTTCCAGTCATTGGTTTCTACTAGGATGACACTGTCATTTGCGTAACTAGTGATTATTGTTTATTGATTAAGTTATTCACGTAGGTACATGATAAAGAGTTGTGGTCTTAGGACGCATCCTTAAGGGACTCCGAACGTTACCGGAAATGGTAAGGTTTGTTTTCTATTTTAACTCTTTAGAGGCAGATAATTTTTGATGAGTTCAACTCCTTTTCCTGTTATTCCTGGTCGTTGTATTTTTCAAAAAGCGTTTCGTGGCATATTAAGTCAAATCCTTCGGCTAGGTTTATATTCCCATAGGGTAGACCGAGGCTATTCGGATCATTTTTTATGCTTTCTTGAATAAAATTAAAACTAGTGCATTTTCGAAAAAAAAAATATTTAATCTTAAGCATTTGTCATTTTTATATGTTTTAATTTTAATAATCATAACATAAACTAACTTTAAAAAATATATGACTATTACTGTAGACCTCTCCACCGATCCGAATCACCACATAATATATTTGGTGGGGCTAATCGGATCAAACCCGAAAAAATAGTTAAGTTTGAAAAAAAAAACAAAAACCAAAAATAGGTTTTAGAACCCATAACTAATATGAAAGTATCACGACACTTATTAAACTCTTATTGGCTTACACACCGCACAAATAAAAACTTTATTAAACACTTTCCTGTTTTAACATTTTTTGTGGCACCATTCTTCGCAAGAAGAAAATTGAATCCAATCTTCCTTTGGAGGATGTACAAAAGCTTCATTGCAATAAATTCAAAACCTCTTTCTTGAAGCCCCAGCCGATGAAGAAGCTGTTATGGAAGATTTTTTAACTTTAAGTCCCGGGGTACTTTTTCCTTTGAATTGTAATTTTGGGCGGTTTTTGGTGGCATTCCAATCATAAATTCATCCTTCTTACGTTTACCCTTATATAGAACAAATGGAGGTATGAATGATCCAACTGCATTCATAAAAGCCAAAACAGTTACATTTTTACCTTGCTCGACACTTGTCATTGATACGGGACGATTATTTAGGGGCATGCCGGTTTCTTTTTTTTATAAATGCATTCTGGCCTTCCTTGTAATTGACAGTCTCTTATTACCTTTTCCAGTGTGTCATAAAAATTTGAAATTTTATCTGGATCCATTCCGTTAATCTTTGCTCGAGATAGTCCTTCTGGTTTTCTTATGGAGAGGTATGGATGACGCGTAAGAGAACGATGAAACCAATCTTGACCTGCCATTCCAACTTCTGAATTAAATCTTCGTTGAGCTTGATTACCAAGACGATTACAATAATCAAAAGCGTATTTCCTGACAATTTTTGGAGTAATGCCGAATCCACGTTTAGATAAATAAACCAACCTTTCTGCAAACTATTTTTCAGATTCAATATCTATTGCAGGTCTTGCTTCTGGATTAGAGATAATCCCGGTGATTGAAGTCGTATGTCTTTGTAATGTAATGTATGGGATCCCGTAGCTCACAGCAGCACTGCGTAATCCCATTTCAATGGATTTTACTTTCCTAACGGCTTCATCTATTGCAATTTTCGCCCATGATTGATTATTTATCTATTTCACATAATTGCGCACCATCTGTTTCAAATAAAAATATAAAACTATTGTTACATTGCTGTTCATAGCCATGTAATATATTACAGGTGAGTTACACAATTAGCCATCGCCGCACAAGTCAGGCAGCAGAGCTTGATACTCCAATCTTTCAGGGTGTGGATATAGTCAGTCTCCCAATGAAACAAGTCTTTGGATATGAGTTTTATTGTACATATAAAACAGGTTATCAGACAGATCTACAAAAGGTACATAGCTTTTTAAGGCCTGACTGTTACTAGGCAATCTACTGAATCTAAGGCTCTGTACATTATTAGCTCACGTGTAAATTACGGCGGGGGCGGTGAATCGAAGGGCGGGGCCATAGGCGGGGGGCCTAGGCTGATGCGGTAGGCGGATGCAGGGCGAAGGGCGGCAACGATGGGCGGATGCCATAGGCACGGCCTAGGCTGATGCGGTAGGACGGGAATACGACGCCTACAGGGCGGCGCAGAAGCGGCCTGGAGCGGTGATGGGCGGCTTACGGCGAAGGGCGGCACAGGGGCGGCCTGGGCGGCTAACCCCGTGGGCGGCAGAGCGGCGGCAGAGCGAAGGGCGGGAGCTTGGGCGGCGGGCTGCGAAAGCCTGCAGATGGAACCTCGTGGGCGGCGGCGGGTGCACGGCCGCGGCCCAGGGATGTGACGCAATCATATCCATGATGGTGTAGTCGGCTGAAGATTCCCTGGACGTGATAAACTGAGTCTATAGACGCGGCACGTTATAAAACGTATGCACGCCGGTCCATATTTACGGCGACACCAATTTGGCGGCAAATGTTAACTCAGAACTAATACAGCATGTTGAACCCAACGGGGCCGGCGGAGAACTGATTTCGGGTCCCGCCGGGAGCGAACTCGTCCCCTCCTGATCTATTTTTGGCGCGTCGTCCGATGCCCTTATAAGGGCACGCTTTTGTCATCTAGCCATTTGATTGGTTGTAGGTACTTGTAAGCCCGTGCGTTCCGTAGCAGGCGGCGATGTCCCCGATGTACGTGTATGTATTGGTGTGCTAACACGCTGACGCTGTGTGATCCGATTTCCGGCAACGTGTGGACATACATAACTGTGCAGTTTGTGCAAATCATAACACTATTAACGCATTGAATTTTAAAAGCATTAAAATACGATCCAAAAAGCCCCCCCCCCCCCCCCACCGTCGGTCCGTTTAACCTCACATTTATTAATATGATATTTACTCAAAGTAAAGTACAAAAACATACAAAATGCAATTTATTGCGCTTTAATTCTGTTTACTGTGCATTTGATTGATAAATATATAATATATGAACATGACTAAATAGCTTACCTTTTCAGAAAAAACACTAAGAACGCAGAGAACAATATTACATCAGGCATTTATTTGAGACGTAACTTGTACGATCTTCACACATATCGATTTTTAGCAGTCAATCCACGATATCTGTAATATCGGTAATTTTACTATTATGGCATCCGGTAGATGGGGAAGCTATGTCTAAATTCTTTCATTGTCATTTGGTTACAATAGCCGAGATATATCCATATTGCTTAGCTTGATCCGAATAACTCACCTGATCCGAATAGCCTCGGTCTACCCTACTGTTATAAATTTTTTGCCAGATCTTGATTATTTCTGATGAAGTTTATTAGTTTTACTATTGCGTCTTTTGTACGTCTTGTTCCGTCACGCCGTTTGCTTTGACAGGCCGTGTGCTAACCAATCGTATGTTCAGAATTTGAACTGTGTAGTTTAAATTCGCACACGTCAGCTATAACCACGGAGGGCCGTGAGCCAAACAGTCGCACAAAACCGTTCGTCCTGTCCTGTCAAAACCCATGTGTACACCATCGCCGGTTATCTATCGGAATAATTACTTAATACGTATTTTATCGCAATTTAATTTAAAATAACGATTTCTAATGAACCACGATCACCGTCCCAGTGCTGACAGGTGAGTCTCACCATGCAGATTTCATTCGCCACCCGGTAAGTTGATTGTGAATTAATCTCACGAATTGTGTCACAAGTCATAGACTTCATTTACGCTTTATCGGTGTGGAATAGCCCTTTATAGTACGGCTATCCCAACCCTTGTTCGTTCTTCGAACACGTCTATTATTTCTAAAACCATTTTGAGTTTTTAACAATCAAGTGTTTTTTATTATGTCTTTTATCATTTCTCCATGTTTTTCAATTGAATTCGTGATATAATACGTTATTAATACAAATTCAATGTGGAAAAACAGCTAATTGGCCACTGGTTGCTTTAAACCGACGATATAACGTAAGCTCTGCTTCCTCAGTACCTCGTTAGAAACGATTGAAGAACACACCTTACTGTTGTACGTACAGGGACCTTATTGAACTCGAAAATACGAAAATAAGATGATTTTAATTTGAGGGTAGCTGTACCGGACGTTGTACACCGACTTAAATTAATTTGCATAAATTTGAATTTACGCAGAGGTAGTTCCTTTACAAACTCACCTCTGCGCATCTTCGAATTTATGCAACAAATCTCTCTCTAGAACTTGTATATATCTGTAAATCTTATCTGCAAAATTGATTAAAAAATAAAACCACGGGGTCAAGCAGTCATCATTTTAGACAAAAAACAAAGGCTTGACCCCCCAAAATACCCTCTTATAAATTAAATTTGTACAAAACATGGATGACTTGCATGAAATTTCAAATTGTGCAATCGCAGTTTCCTTTACAAAACTTGCCGTTTGCACAAAATCGAATATTGTGCAAGGCTTCCCTTTAAATATCAAATCCCTTTTAACCTTTTCGTCCCGGAGAGAAAAAAATCACATAAGATCCGAAGGGGGGTCACTAGGATCCCCCAATTTGTTTTGCTTATTAAAGGATGTTAATGGCATAATATTGCGTAATTTGTTTTAGTAATATTTAGGGGGGAATATATTCAACGTGTTTCAGAAGTCATTATCTAAATAATTCCATAAATAAAGTCGTAGTTAATATTCTAATGAATTTTGATAATAATGCGCCTTTTTCCATACAAAACGGGGAAGGCGGGCCGATAACGAGCATAACTCCTCGATTCTGAATCTCGACTGCCGATTGGCGATTACAGCGTAGCTAGTTTGTTGCACAGGGTGGTCCGTAAATGATGGATATATTTATAAATATATATTTTTTAAGTTTAAAAAACCTACCACTACTAAACCAGGTACGGATGTTATTTCGAATATTATGAAATTTTTAGATGTAAGTGAAGGTTATAATTCGTTATTTATGATTTTGTATAGTACATTTACATTTAGGGTTAAATAGTAGTGTTTGCCTTACCATAAATAATGGGTTCGTTTGTATGTCAAGGGGTTCGAAATAAAACGGTTTTTTGGTTGACGTAAATTATTTTTAATTGTAATCTCAGATATTCCTGTTTTTGATTTTTCTATGTAAATACACCACAACAGTCCCAACTGCTCCTAATCATCTGGAACCAGTGCGACTATGGCATTCCCAAATGGGGGAGATTGGAGTGGCGGCTCGTAACTTTTAGGTGTACTAGAGTGATAATATTTCAATTAATAGTAGACTTAAAAGTCACAAGACGCTACTGGTATGTTGTAAGGCTAAAGGTAGTGGGGAGGGTAAGGAGATAGAAAAGAGGAAGGTTGAGAAATACCTGGCTATTCAGATCTGGTCACCAAACAAGGTAAAAGTCATTTCAAGCAACATTCGAAATGAATTCTGGTCAGTAAATTGTGAAATATCACAAAGTAATCTATTAAAATTTACACCGGGATTGGAACCCGCGACCTCCGGCTTACTAGTCTAGAGCCTTACCTCTCGACAACAGATGCTGTAATATTTATGAAAAAATATATATAATATCAAGTTGCAGGGCGGAAGATACTTTCAGTATTGCCCTAGTAAAAGACCTCCATGTAGAATCCAAACGTTGCTTGAAATGACTTAAGCCTATATGGTAATTAGATTTGAATATGCATGTACTTCCACCTTTGTCTTTCCCATATCCTCTCCCTCCCCATCCCCACTACCTTCAGCCTCACGAAATACCCCAATTGGGGATGCCATAATAACCACTGGATAGGACTGTTGAGGCTCTTGTGCGGCTTTCACACAAATTAATTAAAACCATAGAATTTTATCATCTTATTTAAAACATTGGTAAATATGCCGTAAGAAACTGCAATGAATACATGCCGACTGATTACATAAATTCTGATATTAAAAGTACAGAATAAATATTTTACAACCCTGAAATAGATATTAATTTATAAACACCATTTCATAAGTATGAATGAACTACTTACCAGTCTGAAGATGCCCATAGCAGGGCGAAACTAGTCCGGTTTTGCAGAGAATTATTTACCACGAAAATTTAGAGAATTAGCAACTAAAACCAAATATAAAATTAAACAGACGTTTGCGATGGACTTTTTAACCATATAGTACTCTGTTTTTATTCAAGTTACTTCAAATTACTCAAAAATGTAAACAAAATATGTGTCTCTTTCTGACCGATTTCTTTTCCATGTGAGAAACAGAGACAGACATAATTTTAATGTTGTCTCTAAACATGAAACATTTACCGGATGCACGCCATACAGGCCGATCTTAGTCCGGCAAGTGAACATTTTAGCATCGCAAAAGGAAATACCAGTAGTGCAGTGTACGCGACCGAGAGTTAGCCCTTTTCATAAAATGCAACTTTTACAGTCCAGTTTGCAGCTCGCTGGATCGTTCTCGGTGGAGAGCGGGGAGTAGGTATGGGGACGGGGGAATTTTAGCCGATGCTACAAAGCTGAGGTGCGGGGCAGGGGACAGGAATTTTGCCGGAATTTTATACAAATTATTTAATATCTAAGAAACTAGAAATAAAATATATATTTTTGAAATGCAGATCGATAACCAAATAGTTTTTTTAGGATTACCTAAATTACAGAGTATGTGGTGTAAAAAAACAACTTAGATATAGCATAAAACTCTCGATAGTGTAAGTGTGTTCCCCCCGTCCGGTACGGGAGTGTTAATATGTAAATTTGTGCAAACTCACAAAATATTTCAAAATAAAATATGACCCGGGCAAGCGGATTGAAGAACAGTCAGGGGACCCAGTCAAAATTCGTCCGCTATCGAGTTGCGCAACAACGGCGCTCTGCCCTGTGAAAATTGGGGAACCCAAAATAATTCTCGGAATTTCTCGCTAACAAAGGGAGAGCAGGGCTCGTTGGTCTTTTAAAAGGCGGAAAACTTGCGCAATTCGGCAGAGATCCAGCAACCATCGCCTCGACAACATCTCTCCTGGACTGCCCCTGACTGCCTCTTCAAGTCTCTTTTCTGGGACCTTCACTACAACCTGGCCTTCTTCTTTCTCCCGGCTCCCTGGTGTTCACCAAGAAGAAATATTTTCACAATAGTCGAAGCGTCCCTTGTCAGGGCGCAGGTTCCCCCCTACCTTCCTCCCCCCTGCCTTATACCTTTCTCCCATAATCTCCCACATTTTTCCGCATTTCTCCCTTTCCCTATATTTTTCTCCATCTCCCCCATATTTTCCCCATTTTTCCCTTTCCTCATATTTTTTTTAATTTTTCCCACATTTTTCCCTTTTCCCACATTCTCCCTCCTTTTTCCCGACTTTTTCCTCCCGGGCGTCGAAGCGGCCAGCCGGCCATTCCCACTACATCGTCTGTGCGGCCGGCGACTACAGTAGCCACAAATATTGTTCACTACATTTTTTTTTCTAATCTGGTGTCTTCTCTCTCGGTACAGTGGGTTTTGTGTAACTCTTGTAGGTATTTATATAAATTTAAAATATGGTGTAATGCTCTGAAACTGGTTTCTATAAAGCCTCGCGTTTGCATTGCCAGTTATCTACCAGTTGCCAGGTTGCCAGCCTACATGAACTTTAAAAAGAGAGTTAATCTCTTTATAGCACGTCCATGTCATCCATACCTTTGGCACTTCATACTTAAAGCGGCGTGTTTGAAAATACTAGTTTTACATAATGAGTAGGATGAACGTACAAATTATGTTTTGTAGGCAGTTATGACATTATGCGATGGCGTATGGGCCGTTCTCCGCAGCAGTCTCCCAAAGTACCCCATTGAATGGCCGATTGAACGGGTTCTTCAAAAACTGCAATCTCCGATAAACACATTTAAGCTTAGATCACCATCTTAAAGTAGTTAATTGATTAAATTGGTGATCGGCTTAACTATCGCAGTAGTCTTATTGGTATTTGAGGATAGACGCCCAGCGAAAATGGAGAAATACGCAATGATAGTGGGACTTAACTGAGATTGGAAATAGTAATGATAATTATGAAACACACGCTTAAAATATCGATGTAAAAATATTCATTAGTTGAATTGTTTTTCTCTTGTTTATGGGATAGATTTCAAATTACTTAGTAAGCACAACATATTCATAATTTTAAACGCTATTTAAACGTATGATTTTATCCTTTTTATTGCAGAGAATTCGAGGCGCTTGACGAAAATTCCGCTAGTGACATTTTAAATGCAAATTTCAGGTATTTAAAAACTCAATATCATACTGTGAATTCACATATCCGTGACATAACGTATGTTAGCTATTAATGAATGAATAATCGTTCTGAATTGATAAAAAAACTTGAGAAATATCAGAATTCTATTTCAATGACATTTCAAAAAACATGAATACTAGGAACTATTTTGGTGATGTGAGAGGCAGTCGATGAGATCCTATAAATTAAGACTGAGTTTCTTCGGGTTTATTAATGCGTAGAAAACATTTCGCAACTTCATATTGAAAGAATATAAATTTATTGCAGGTTTAAGCGAATAAATACCCATTGGGCTGACGTAAATACCTAAAAGCTATCCTTAGTCTCCAAACATTTTAAATCAGTTATTATGGCGCATCAATTCAAATTAGTATGTGTTGTATACCCTCTATTAAAAGACTTAACTATAATATAGTAGTAATATATAAGAACTTACAATGAATATGCTTCGGATAATGTAACAGTTCAATGATTGCAAACGCATCATTCAAGATGGTACCTATTTTAAATTAATGTTTAGTGGTTGTGTAAAACCTTTTCATTACCTACCAACTTACCTTTTAAATTATTTTTATTTCATTTATATTCATTTATTTTCCTGCGAGTTACTTTAAGCAATTGACTCCTAATCAGAAAGATTCTGGTTCGATTACCGTCCAAACGCTACATTCAAATATAGTTTATTTTTTCATTATTTTTCTCCGGGTCGATTATTCATAAAAAACTAAGGAATCTGTAAGCGTAAATATATGTACATAAGGGATTTTGGAATTGCAGTTTATTGATTTAAAGAATTCCTTCGAATACGTAGAAAATATTTAACTAACCGACTACGAAAAAAATCGTAAACCACTCTGTTTAGCGAGGTAATCTCATTCGCGTAAGTTTCAAACAAGCGATCGATCATCGGTTAGGTTTTAGAAAAAACAGAACACGTTTGAAAATTATTAAAGTTATTAAAAGTCATGAATAATAAAGTAGGTTAACTAGGTGAGGTTACTTCTCTTCATTACTTTTCAAAACATAATTTTGGATTTTTTAAATTTGAATAAAGACCGCACACAAGAGTCGCAACTTCTCAAAAGCGTCCGGAGATAGTGAGACTATGGCATCCCCAAATTTGTTGGGGCATATTGTGAGTCTGTAAGTAGTTAGAAGGAGAAGGAGATGTGTAAGATGCTAGTGGAGAAGTACCTGCTAATTCAGACCTGGTCACCAAACACGGAAAATGCCATTTCAAGCAACGATTCATTTTTAAATGGTAGTCTTTCACTAGGGCGTATTTAAGGTAGGTATTTACCACTCTGGAACTTTGCATAATTTAATAATGATTACCTATATTGTGTAATGAGACAAATTGATCAAGTAAAATTTATTTGTACACTTCGGGATTTGAACCCGAGACCTCCGAATTGGTAGCCAAGTATTGTAACTACTCAACCATGAAGGTCCTATAAAAATATTTAACATGATAATGTACACAATGTAGGTAGGTACCTAACCTACATAAAATGTTTTTAATAAAATCTCAATAAATTACTGCCGAAACAAATTGCTTCGTTTATGCGTGGATTTATGGAGCTGCCATTGGGGCCACCAATCACTTGGCGCACAGATTAAGATGTATGGATGCTGGGCGAATGAACCGCGGACCGGTCACAGGCTCGGACCAAACGGGCACAATGAGAGGACAGAGGAGCGACGAACTTACAATTAGGCCCTCTAATGAAATGCCGAGACAGATTCCATTGGTAGAGTAGGGATTATTATTACGTATATATTCAATAAAGATTGATTGATTAATTTTATTTTAATTGCTTAAAATAACAGAAGAAAAAATCAAACATAGCAATTAGTACAGCCCTATAAACTTAGCTCTGGATCCATAGGCGTCAAGATTATTGTTGAAAAATCAACATCACTTTTATATATATATATGATATTATTTGGTTGGTTTCACCTTTTGCCGGCAGTTTCAATTAGCATACGCATTCACAAAAAAAATATTTATCTCAAATTTGAAGTAATTTCTTTTTTTTTAAGGTCAGTTGGCATCGTTGACATATTAATTAGGTACATCTAATATGGGTCAAGGGTAAAATGCATTTATTTTGATAACTTTTAACAAACTAACGTTTCGTAATTATTTTCTACGATGATTGTATTCTGTTCATTAATACTTCATATTAATTAAGTTGCCAGGTTCAAAGCTCAATGTTACGTTATTTTTCAAAAATTTTTCGTAGGTAAATTTAAAATATGTTGACCTACTCTTACAACCGGTTGTTTCAGAGAATTTTAAGAATCTAAGATCATTTTCAAGTTCCGTGGAAGATCTATTCTATAGGGTTTTCTAATAAAAGGTGTTATTTTGATATTCAATCTTAAAAGATCAATGGTTTCGTTGCTTTTGTGGCACGTAGCGCCGTCTTGTTGAAAGTAAACGTTGTGCAGATCAATACCATCCAATTCCAGCCATAAAAATCATTAATCATCTCTCGATAGCGCAATCCATTCACCGTAACTGTTGCTCCAGCCTTATTTTCGAAAAAGTAAGGCCTATTGACTCCGCCGGACCATAAACCGCACCAAACAGTCACACGTTTTTTTTTAAATTTTTTATTTATTTTTTATTGAATAAATAGTTAATACATATCAAACAAGTCCTGCTAAGCCAATTGAATTGGCTTGTCAACAGGTGCTTAAAGTTTAGCTACATACCTAATACTTTTTTAAAAGTTATAATTTACATCTTATATCTACAGAATCAACAATTTTTTCATACAATTTTTCATACATATAAATATATTTTTTTCCGATAGCCAATTTTTCACCATATATTTAACCTTATTCATAGATTTACATTGCTTTATAGTGTCATGTAATAAATTAAATATCTTCGGTATGTTGTATTCAAACGTTCTCTGTCCGTATTTATTATTAAATTTCGGAACTATTAACCCGTCATTGCGCGTGAATCTAGTAATGTATTTATGTTCTAATTTTTCTTTATGCTGCGGGGTAAATATATACTGAATTATGATTTTTTGCCATAGAATAGCCTTAACAGGTAAAATTTTGGCACTCTGAAACAGCAACGATGTATTATGTCTCTGTTTAAAAATATTAGGGACGACTAGTAATTTTACAATTGCGTTTTGTACAACTTGGACTTGTTTCAGATTGGTTGCAGTAGTATATCCCCATATGGTTAATCCATATCTTATAATAGATTCTGCCATTGACATATAAATTATTTTAAGTGTTTCAATTGATAGGAAAAAATTTAATGTGTACATTCTGCCAGCAATTGATCTGAGTCTTTTACAGGTTGTTTTAATATGTTTGTCCCATTTGAAAAAGCAATCTACTGTAACACCAAGATAGACATATTCCGTAACTAATTCTAAGCTTTCACATTTACAATTAGTCGGGATATTTTTATGGATGCAATTAAAATTATGAGAAATAATATTAGGATTAAATTGAAATCTGGCATTAGGTGATCTTATATGCATAACTTTGTTTTTTTTTTAGCATTTATTAATAGTCCTGCATCATGTGACCATTTACAAAGTTGATTAAAGTTAATTTGCATGAGTTCAATTGCAATTTTTAGATCTTTATGTGATATGACCAATGCCGTATCATCTGCAAATACAAAATGTTTAACAAAAGAGAAAAGTTTTTTCATTATAGTTACATAAATTATATATAGGTAGTGTAGGTCCCAATATGGAACCTTGTGGAACTCCTGCAGATAAATTCTTTGTTTTACTAAAAGTATTATTTATTTTGGTACATATTTTTCTATTTCTAAGATAATCTTTAAATAAATTTAACACATTTCCTCTTATTCCAATTTTTTCTAAGGTTTCTAGCAGTTTTTTAGAATTAATTGTGTCAAAAACTTTAGAGTTATCGATAAATAACACAATAACATGTAATTTATTATTTAATTGATTATTTATGTAAATGGAAAAATCTCGCAGTAATTTTTCAGTATTTTTTTTCTTTAAAGCCATATTGATTTGGATCTATGATAGCAAATTTTTCAATGTAATTATTTAATTTATTTGATAAAAATTTTTCGAGAATTTTTTCTAACGCAGGTAGTATACTAATAGGCCTATAATTTCCCAGTTCAGTGCGTTTTCCACCTTTAAATATTGGTCTAGTAATGCTACATTTAAATTCTTGTGGAATTTTTGCTTGCTTTATTATCGTATTGATCAAATGAGTAATTATTGGCCCAAGAGTTTTTATATTTCTTTTTAATCTTCTTATATTGTCAATACCTGTGCTTTTAGAGTTTTTCATTTTTTTAATAATGTTTTCAATATCAGTTATAGTAGCTCTTGGTATAAATAAACTGTGAGGCAGTTCTTCCAGTACAATATTAGTAGCTTTGTGATTGCATTTATGTAACATGTTGCTGATGCTATCCAAGAAGTAATTCATGTTGAGAATAGAGAGGCTTTTCAACAATAAATCTTTGGTTTTCCGAGCCCCAGATGCGACAATTTTGATTGTTGGCGAAGCCACCGAGGATGATTTGTATTTGATTCACTCAAGTGAATTTTAATAATTTCAATGCGTTGTTGAAGCGTGTATCGTTCCATTTTTATTAATGGCGTAGTTTCTACTTGTCAAATGTCAAAAAATGACAGCTTCAAAAGTAACATCTACCGAAATAGCGGGCTATTCAAAATAACACCTCTTATTGGAAAACCCTGTAGTTCTGTTATTATTTCTGTTTCGTGAAACAACTGTCCAATAATAATATAAGTGTTTGTAATAACAGAACTTGAAAAGAACCTTTACAGATCTCGAAAATTAACTTTGAAAGTTTATAAATTGTTCAAAACAACCCATCGTAAAAGTTACTTTGATTTTTTTTATATCACCTAGTAAAAAAGCAGTTTATAACTTAGAAGTTTATCAATTAGGTAAGGTTGACTTCTGATCTCAGCTTCAAAAAACATTACAAATTTATTAAACGGTTTTAAGCATTGGGCAGCAAAATACAAAAGTGAAGAATTCACTGGTTCACCAAGCAATCTTCTCCAAGAATAACATCGTTAAAATCATTGACCAAAATCTACCTTTACAAGACGTATTTAAAATTGTAAATCACCACAAAACGAAGGTGGTTAGTCAAACGCCAAACATAAAGACAATCGAGAATTGTTTAACAATCTGTTATTGCGCAAGACACGACAAAGAGATGTTCCTATTATTGGCGGTGCGGAGGTATTCCTTAACCCTTCGTCTCTTCAACTCGTAGGCTTTGGCGGCCGCTTCCACAAACTAGTCCTTCATGGCTCCATTGTCTGGCGAGGTAATGGCGCAATAACGCTGTGTCATACTTGCGCAATTCCACCGCTGAAGGTTGGCACTGAAAGGGTTGGCTGCTTTATGGCATACGAGCAAGGGCGGCTGGGGTTTTGGGTGAATATTTGGACGGATTGTAAAAAACAATCAGCACCGAAAAATACTACTTCACTACGTATTATTAACAAGTCTTTTTTTAACAAAATTCTCTTTGAATAAAACTCTCTAATATAGACGATACTCTTAACATATGTAATATATATTATTATTGCTTAACATTACGCGTTATAGAAGTTTAGCCCTTTGAAAGCATTCAAACCGTCATATATAAATAATTATGAATGACATAGAAAACTAACAAACTTTTACAAATCGCAGACACCATCATTAAGTATTTAGCTAAGATTGCGTAGGAAAAAACAAGATTTATAAAAATGCTTCAATTTTGGTTACTGAAGTAAATAAAAAGTTCTTTTTCAATTTTCATTATTCCATTACATATATATTTTTAAATTCTGTGAGAATTGACGTACCTATATATTTTTCATAAAAACCTACAAAATGACACCATTAATCTGTTTTTAAATAAAGTTTTTTTAAAAAAACCTACGCCACTTGCACTAATTGCGCCGTCCTATAAACGTTGTTCCCATATCCTGGCCCATCTAGGCTACACTGTCTACCAACAGTGCCTACCTCAGTAACCACTCTGTCATCTGCCTCATCTCCTCCGGCTCTACCTGCGTGAGATGTGCAATAGGTAGTAACCTTGGGCCGTGTTTATTGACCTTAAAGTTTATAAGTGCCGTTTGAGGATGCTTTATTCTCGAGTAGGGTTTCACAAACTTTGTAAATTCCAGGTACAAAAAAACTCAAGTCAACAATTAAAAGTTATCGTAATTGCATATGCATATCATATATAAGAGCACTTGTAATTGTCGAGCTTTGTTGGGTCTTCGATAGATAATTCAGTTGGGAACATTAACATAAATTACCTTTTGTAAATCACTTTCTTTTTTTTTTTACTTTCTTTCCGATTTTATGTCCTGGTTAAATCTTCCACATAGGAAAAACTAAACACTTCCTCACACTTTTTCACAAATGATCATCTAGTCAATCAAAATTATGCAAGTGCATTATATAAGCAAAATAAATACAAAACAACACAAGAACAACCCGTCAAATCACCAGAGATCAAATGGGAACAAAAAATCAAATGAAAAAAAAAAAAAAAACACAGTAGGTATTTTGATTTTATTTTATTATTGTGAAATGTCAGTTGCTTGGAAGGTTCAGTAATAAAACTTAAAAGTTGTTTTAATAACAGTGGGTAGATACTTTACCTGGTTATATTAATAACTAAAAGCACAACGAAGGTAAACAAGTTTAAAAACAACATAAAATTAATGACTAAGTAAAAAATTAGACAAAGAAATCACAAACAAGTTTAAAAACAACATCAAATTAATGACTAAGTAAAAAATTAGACAAAGAAATCACAAACATATATTTATCACAAATGAATTGGGTGTCTTAACACCAACACATTAACTGGCAGTCAACAAACGTGCAAATGAGAAAATCAACAAACAAGAAGATGAGGAAATTGTAAAGTTAGGAGTATCTATCACCAACACATCAACCTGCAGTCAACAAATATGAATACGAGAAAATCAACAAGAATGAAGATGAGGTCTACAAACATGAAGATGAGGAAATCATATAAATTATGAATTATCACCAACAGCCTTGAAACAGGAATCGCTAGTCAGTATAGCTGTGAATATATAGATTATTAAATAAAAGTAATGAAAAAAATAAATTTACATTAAAAATAAAGCTATCATTACTAAAAATAAACTAAAAATCATAGACTTGATAAGTTTCTACCGAAAAAAATAGTTACCTAAGTGTAAAATGGACAGATAATAGTTTGGGAGCCACAGTGGGGTAGTGTTTTATGCCGTTGCTTTATATGCAAGTAACGAGCTTCACATTTCTTTGGGGTTATAAAGCAATCCATGAAACTGTTTATTCCCGTTCCTTTGTGTCATACACATTCTGTACCAACTAACCCTTCTATATTTTTATTTGTTTGCGGAAAACAAAAATTAACCTTGTAACTCGTAGGCAATGCTGCCAAGGGCTGTAAAACCATTAATTCTAGGAGGGCAATTAAGAAAGGGTTAACTTAAAGCAACGTCCTTGTGAACACACTTTACAAAAAAATGTTAGAATATTGTGCAACTTTTTAGCTTGCGGTCAGGGAACTTCAGTTGGTTTTCGACAGTTATCGAACTGGTCAATGTTTATTTAATTTTGAAGCCGCAAAGTTATGTTGTAGTTACTGTTTGTGGTGCTAAATTTATTTTTATGGTGTGCTTTGAACTAATTTATGTTATGTGAGGAAAACTAGAAAAGGTGTGTGAATCTAGCTGGCCGGTTTAATGTTAAATTATAAGACAGAACTTTTTAGTGGTTCAGGAGATATAAACAGTGATACCTTTGTATATGTAATCAAATCCCATTAATGCTGAAATTTATTTTAGTACGGATTTTACATAAATAAAAATTAAACCAGTTATACATATGTTACATATTATGGTAAGTCCTTTGTTCTGTGTGTTGAAATGAAGATAAAGTGATAATAATTTAGAAAAAAAAAATGTAAGTATTGAAAGATACTTACATAAAAAAAATAGTAAAATTCTAATTAATATTTTCACCGGAAGTCAAATAAAATATTGGCAATGAATGTTGTTTTCATAAACAAAATGTGGGTTGGTACTAATTTAAGATGTGCCAACACCATAATAATAATATTCTTGCAAGTTTCGGTGCAAAAAACGCTTTCATGTTTTTACTATGAATATTGTCTAGAAGGTGATATAATACAAAATATGTTCATATTTGTATTTTAGTGTAAATGCTTTTTTTTCCAGAGAGCATTTGTGTTTTATGTATGACGAACAACTGTCGATATAATCGACGTTTACGGGATTGTATCGATTATATACCAAGACATGAAAGCATGTTCAAATATGTAGCGTTGTGATATATGCGGGGTTCAATTCCTTTGGTTTGTTTTAATATTTATTTTATGGAATTGCTCTCAGGGATCTTTGCATTTAAATCGTCTTTATAAAAAAATACTTCTTGAAAGTATTTACGCCTGGTTACCATACATGCATTTTGAGTTCCGTTCCTCGGCTTCATTCATCACGATAAAAGCAACATTTTTTCAAATGTTAGAAAGAGATTTTCAAATATTATGGGGTTATTCATAACCCGGGAATAATTTTTTTCTTTTATAAAAATAAATTTCACGTACCCACTCGTTTACATTGGGTCTCTAAAAATTATATTAACTTCAATAAATTTAAAAAATATATTTACTTATCGGCCTGTAAACTATTACACCAGTATATATTTTCATAATTAGTATATATTTACCTTCATCGCGAAAATTTAAATAAATAATTAAATATAAACGCTCCTTGCAACGTTGATTTTATTAATGTTGTGAATAAGCATATTATATAGATACAAACATATTTTTCACATTTTAACTCTTATAGAAAATTGACTGTTAAAGCGAGATATTATATTTACCACTTTATTACGTTTACCACTTTAATAATGAAATAAAAAAAAACAAGATTCTATAGAAGAAGATAAATATGAGGAGAAGCAATTTCAAAGTTTCTATCAGGATACCGGAAAGTTTGCGGGAAAGACATAGTGACTGCGAGCTTTCAGCCTACCGCTCCTTACAAAAAAAGCTCAATCGATTGGCGGAGCCACCTCCCTTTACCTAAGACCAAAAGTTTATTGCATTTTTTGTTAACCTGGAACGGGGCGCTCAGAAAAAGAAAACCGCTCGAGACGTTTATAGTTAAGTACCTAAATCAATTTAAAATTCAATTTTGCGCTAATTCTACAAGATGGCTCGGCAGCTGAGTGATTTAGAGCGGTCGTATAAACTATTTAATGGCAGCCGTAAAGTTAACGTTATGACCAATAAAAGTTAATCACGCCTTTACACACACAATGTCGGAACATTATAGACCGATAAACAATTGTTCTCTGATAATAAAGGTTATGAATTGTCTATAATGGTAACAGAATCGTTGTGGTGATAACTATATCGTAAAAATCAGATAAATCGATATTACAACGCATATCTTTCTAACGTGCAACTTAACGACATTAGTGGGAAAGAGGTCTAATGTTAGTGTGCATCACACACCTATATAGTTTAATAGTTTTACCTGTCTTTTAATTATCATGCAACTGCAATCGATATAGATACTATGATGTTTTATTACGTAAAAATCATTAAAGGATTTGGTAGGTCATTAAACGAAAGGGTGATAATTAATGTATTTTTTATCACAGAATTCTAAAATAATGTAGGTAGTTACCTACCTCCTTATCAACATGTTTCTGAAAATATTTTGCTTTAATAAATTCAATAGATATCTACCATCACATCCATAAGGGAATGGAAATAACACATGCGATGAAGCTCCGAATGTAGGCGTAAGAGCGAAGGAAGAAATATTACGTGTGGATAGGAAAAAAACCATTTATTCGAGACTCGCATGCCTGCCTTTTCTGGTTTTACCTAAACCAAAATATTAATTAAAAAAGAGATATTTTCTCCACAGGGTTGTATACTCGTATACTTTCTAGATCTTCAACAAAAAGCGATCACTTAAAATTCATATTCAGTATTATAATATTCGATTTGAGATAGGTTATAAACGTAATTAACCGGATAAAACAACTTCTTATATAAGATCGGAGTTCTGATGTATGAACAAAAGAATGTCACGAAAATATAGGTTCTGTGAAATTGGTGGGGGAACAAGTCAAGGATGCCTTAGATAGACACGACACGACCAAGTGTATCAAATTCGTGTCATGTCAAGAATCGGAATAACAGCAGAGTATGTGGGAAATGATTTATTAATGTAAATGAAGCCAGAAATGCGTGAAAATTAAAGATGTTTTAGCTCACGTTCAACTTAAAACTTAACATAATAGTACATCATCTGATTTACTCTCCACTATATTTCTGACTCTAGACATCACCTCCCGAGAATTTCATTCAATTGAAAATGTCGTGAACGTGCGCAACTATTTCAAACTTTCACCTGCGTGTCCTGTTGTATCTTTCCTCATGGCTTCGATCATTTTGGTACCTGTCTAAATCGTCCAAAACATCCATAAGCGTCTCTTACGAGATGTTCGTTACGCATATTAGGTACACCGGACATACTTTTTCAGGATCAACCAATGTTTTCGGTCTAATGCGATTCAAAACTCATATACCTCAAGGATTCCAATTTAAATAATTTCAACCCTTGAAGTTCTCTTGAAATATAATGTAATTTTAAATAGATACCTACTTAACTCCCTACATTATTAAGTTTTTGGTTAGTATGATTGAATTTTCTAAGTAAATGCTCTCCGCGAAGAAAGGTACCTACTCTTTCCTAAAGCATTGTTTTTTTCATCAAACAAGAAAAATGTTAATAGGCACCTGTAAATTCCGACTTAGGTTTACCAACAGTGGAGACAAACCCAACTTTTATCTTTTTTTAATGTGAGTAGGTACCGCACACGACTCCCGGAGAGTCAGTGAGACTATGACATCCATATTGGGGTATATTGTGAGGCTGAAGGTAGTGGGGAGGGGAAAGAAATGGGGAATCATTTTTGTTTTCTTGTTTATTCCAGATCTCGGGGAGGGTGGTGCAATCCCACGATCTCCATATTATACATAAAATATATAAAGTAAATATAAAAAAAATATTTTAAGATAATACATACACAGTAAACGAAAACAAAATAAAATAATAATTATAATACAAAAAACAATTTGAAGATAGGAAACTACTTACTTAGTTATTCAATGGTGGTCTTTCACCAGGGTGAATACATTACTGAATGCATTTATGCAACCACACTGGAACGTGCCGCATAAACATATAAGTAGGTACTTACTATACATTATTTTTTCAATTAGAATAAAATAACTTTATTTGAGCACAACCATACTGAGCACATAACTAAATATATAAACCAGTTGATTTATAAATTTAGTTCAAGCATACTAAAAAAAAATTAGATCAAGCATACCTACTAAAAAACTAATAATTGTTATTAAAAACATTATTTTTGATTAAAGAATTGCAAAATATGAAAATTAAATTTACTTTCGCATACTGGGATTCGAACCCGCGACTCGTGATTTGGTGGCAACCTACCAACATATCAATTTGACAAAAAAATCAGTGTTTAATGCAGCAGCACGGCTCATAACCGAGGTTTCTAAATATTTCCACATTTCAGAACACCTTGGAACCACTGATGGAATCTAAGCGCAAGCGAATACTAAGTTCGGAGCATCTGAGCCGAAGGCTTGAAATAAACTCCCTCCGGAATTAAGATTCATAACAAGTCCAACAGAATTCAGGTCTTAACTAAAAACTTACCTTTTTAAGCTGTCATAACCTTAAATTAAATATACCATTCCTTAGAGAAAGTCCACTTATATCCAATTTTCCAATTATGTTCTAAATCCTGCATCTAAATTTCGCTAATAAACAATTACTTAATGTTAATTAAGTGTTAATCTCAGGTTATCTACCAGGTAAATATTGTACTGTATATTTTCTTCACATATAGTTAGTAGATCATTGTAGAAGTGTATTGTATATTTGTACAGCGCCGTTGAGGTGATTTTGCACAAAAACGGCGCATAAATCATCTATTATTATTATTAACGGATCGTAAACACTGAACCATGGAGGAACGTCGTACCAACAGTAGTGACAACCCAGACTAAACACCTAAGTTTTTTTACTTACATCTTCCTATACCTACCTACTTTCAGTCACGGTTACATAATTTTCAATAGTGGGTGGGTATTTTTTTAAAATTTTAGTTACAAAGCGCTTGTAATATAATCACAAAAAGTAATATTGGTATCAAAAGTTACTTACTAATAATAAATACTAACCAGACCCACGTTTAGTTAACCTTCTCCATGAAAGCTCGGAATTTCGTTCCAAATTCCCCTTTATTTGTTGGGTTTAATTAAAGAAACGTCGTTTGTTTCAAGTTTCAGCTATTCGATCGGCCATGCGCGTCGACCGGCCCAGGCGATACCTTCGTCCCGCTCCGTTACTACTTTTACAGACGAACCCGAGGCCTCGTAGACTACAAGAATACAATGTAGTCGAAACAGCCAAAGGCAAACGGCAAACAATAGCCCGGTCGCTCGCTGCTTTGCCGCGGCAATTATTGTGCTTACTGGCGTTTTATTGAAATACAAAGATCGATTTTGGTTACCAATGCTTAACCGTGAACAGAGAACGTGTTTCTGAAAATATATTTTATGGAAAGTAGCATGGTGTCAACATATTGAAAGACGCTAGCTAGGTACCTAGGCACCCACAGATGATTATGAAAATTTTTGAAAAAAAATATTTTCAGCCAGAAATTTGGAATTTACGAATGAATTAGTATTAAGTAATTGAGATTAATTTAAATAGAAATTTAAAAAAAAAAAAATTTTTCCTCAAAAAAGTGTTTTTTTTTTTTTAAACTTTACGGTATAGACGAGACTATACGAGGTAGAGAGATAGGTACTATCTATCTAGATAGGTAAAATAAATAGTAACCATCTTGGAAGTTATTTACCATAGGTCGTGGACCTAAAAAGTCCTGGACATAACATTAGTGCATTTTGTAAGAATGACATTGAAGCCAAATCTAGGGTAAGGGGAAATCGCCTGGCAGCCATCTTGTATGACAAATTTTGAAAAGATTTGTTTGCAAAGTGGTATAAAATAATTTACTTGTATTTCTTTTTTATATTGTTAATGCAATTATAAAGGCTTGTGAATGTTTTGGGATATTTGATGAAACAAGGAATATGACACGTCTTTGACAAATTGAAGTAGGTTTTGACATTTTTCATACGTCTTCCCCTTTACCCCACGGCTTCAAATTGTTTTAGAATAGCTCTGTGCAGGGTTTTTTAGGTTAATGTCATAGGTAGATACTATATATAGTAGGAAAAATAACAACAAATCAAAAAAAAATCTATGGAAATGTGTATTTCATGAAGACATTTATTTTCTCTAAGGTAGGTAGGTATTGAATACTGAAATATTGTAGTTATATCTAGGTTTTACCTACATCTACCTATGAATAACAGTATAAAAAAAAAACAGAAAATTTATTTTTCCTTCGTGGGAAGGTAGGTACGTACCTATCTTAACATGTTGATATTAAAGGGTAGGTACATAATGTTCCTTACGCACCCAGTTAGCGACGAGATCGCCCTACATAGGAAATAGTGCGTACCTACCTACCTTCCTAGTTCATATCATAGTATTTAATATAATATTCTTAAATATATCTACACAAAGAGGTTACTCTTATATCCGCCTACCTGGGTACTAAATCATATTGCCACAAATATATCCAGCTGGATTATTCCAGTGTCATATTTTTTCAATTTATTTTTAACGGGTTTAATATAGGCACATCTTCGGTGTATTCAATTAATAAATCTGGCTTAGGAATTTATCGGCGGGTTCTAAAAGAAAAAAAATGTCACTTGCAGAGACTAACTACCTAGAGGTACCTGCTTATAAATGATTTAACAAACCTTAGTACCTACTGCTACATTCCTTACCTGTATACCTAAGTAGGTACAACGTGGGCAGTTTATAATTTACATAGGACAATAATATTTTATTTTTTGTATTAATGTAGGGAATATATAATGTTTTTTTTTTCTTTTTTGCATAAGTATCTACATGTATAAAGTAAAACATGACAAATAGTATTGATAGGTATACGAACTTCTATTGGTTTTATTTGTTTATATACCCAACTAGACATTGTTTTTCTTGTGTTTATGTGATGTTGTACAACAGAATTATCTAACCAATAGATTAATGGCAACCATTTCCGGGAATCTTGTGAGGATCATAAAATATTTGACAATTGGGAGAAAGAGAAAGAAAAGTTAGACAGTATCAATGTTTTTAAATCAAACATCTAAACCATCAATAGGTAGGTAGGTAGCAGTGGCATTCCGTGACTTTTCAGTGAACTAGAGTGGTAAAATGGAAAAGAAAATACTGTAGGTATACCTATTTGATGTTATTTTAGATGATTTTCTTTAAAAATATGTTATTGTTTTGTGGCTGTAAAAATTTAAAAAAAATGTAGGTAACTGTTATTATTTATCTAAAATATGTAGGTATATTCACTCTAGCTCCCCAAAGCCTCACGTACCGCCACTGATAAATAAGTACCTACTCCACTTCTGAATGATGGTTTCTTCTCAGGTTGATACTGAGCAGACTGGAAAGTGAGGCAAACATAGGTAGGTACCTACAACATTTTAAATGTGTAATTAGGGTTTGATCACAAAGTAGGAACTGATCATTGAACATGAAAAATTATTATTTTCCTCCGCCGGGTTTTGATTCCATGACCTTGGAATAATAGAGTTAGCGCCCTCTCCGCCGTTGAGTTCGTTAAATTGCTACCGCAAGGTTTGTACATAGGTAACTAAAATAAGGATGGTATATTAAAAAAAAATATCCTTATTTTTCCAAAAGTTCAAATAGGTATTTATTTATTTATTGGACAATTTGCATAGCGCCGCTTTTGTGAGATATCACCTCAGGGGCGCTTTACAGTTGATGCAGGTATTACAAAAAAATATAAATATTACAAAAATAAATTGAAATAAAGGTACTTAGGTAAGTGCCTACCTAGATCTTTTCCATTTGTTTTTATTTGGTGCCGTATCCTGTTGGGGGTTATCTATAATAAGAGGTATATTCTTTACTATACCAATGGACGTTTTACACGATGCCTTTTTCATACCGATCTTCTATCGTAAAAACTATATAGGGACCCAAATAAAAAAAAAACTTTACATGATCATTATTTTCATACTTTTTATGATTGTATGCAGATAATTCCCATCAAAGATTTTATATTTTGGTACGGTTTTAAATCGTGACAACACCTTGAACAAAAATGGCAAGACCTTGAATACAACCATATATCACTTTTCCTCTGCCGATTCCGTTAATAAATCAACAAAATACACACGAATTTCACAATACCGAACAATCAGTAATATATACCTACCTACCTACCTATATCCTAGCTGTTATAGTTTTTTTACATATACCTACTTAAACTAGTAAAGATGTCAGCTGTCAAATAACGTCCACATTTTTTTAACTGTACGAAAGTCAGTAGGTAGGTACTAAAATAAAACACGCCTATTTTCATCCCAAATCGATATGAAAAGTAGTGCTTATACTCAAATGGAAACTGAAAGAATAAAGCATCGTTTAAATCGTCCATTACTGAAGTCTCAAACAATTCAATGAAACTGCATGTGTGAAAATTAAAAATAAAATAAGTAGGTAGGTAATAAAAAACCTAAAAAATTATAAATATTTTTCTAATTAACATTATAATCATTTACATCGTTTTATTTAATACTTATCGTAGAGTCACTTAGACATGTTTAATAAATAATTATTTGTTAAAAAATAAGCCTGGCCCATAGGCCCGTTCTGGGGCAAGATGAAGTTGTATTATTTGTTCCTACGCCTCAAAAGCAAATTTAACGACTTGTTTTCATGGGGTTTTTATTGTTTGGCTATCTTACAGAAAAATGGGAAACATGGAAATTTATTTCAATCTATATATGGAGTCACAAATTGCCTAAAGTAGAGGTTAGAGATCACAATGCCTCGTGTTGTAGTTTGTAGTAGACAAAAGATAATAAAAAGAGATATAATATGAATATAATCAAGATGGCTGAACGCTTTGTTTGGGCTCGCTGCATCTCATGGTGGGTCGATGATATCTGCGCATGCGCCATGAACGAGTGCGAGCGAGACGTCTACATACCAACCATATATCTACATCTCCTTCACTTAAAACGCCGGGAAAATGACGTGAGACAGAGCTACGAAAACAAGTATTTTTCTCTCTCTCACGCAAGTCGTTTGACTAGTGTGCGAAAGAATAAACGCAATACAAACAACTCGCCTCTCTCTTTCTATCTGGGAACAAATTTCAGCTGTTCGGCCATTCTAAAAAATGTTCAATCCCAACCGCGACAAGTATTAAAATAAACTGCAAGTAAAATTAAGATGCGCAGTAATAAATCATTTGCAATTTTTGAGCTTAATTTTAAATCACGTGTCTTATTCGTGCTTTTTTACTCGTTGTTCGAAAGCTTTGAGATTTTTTGTCGCGTTCGAAGAGGGCCAAAATTTTTAACGATTTTAATTTGGTTGCGCCACCGAAAGAGGTTAAAAAGACAATTACGATTAATTTAACCGCGAAAGAATAGCAGATTTATTTACACAATCACGTCGTTTTTATTACGCATCAGAGCATACTTAGTTTTCAAACGATCATAATTTTACGGTTTTGTGTTAAATTAACGCAAATCCTGTTTTACTATTAGATTGGACTGTAATAGATATACACTAACACTAACAGATACATATGTGGATATGTACCTGCCTAAACACAGGATTATAATTTGTGTACAATTTGTAGGAACCCATCAGGGTAGGTACCTATTTGCCAATCTAAGCCCGACCTTGACGTAATTTTTTTTTACGAAAAAAGTGCCATACAAATAATTAAATTATTGGCTATTTTCATTTGACAACACTTGGGGTATTCTTAAATAATATTAGGTAATAAAACAGCTTACATAAGCTGAAACCGGCAAATTGAGATGTCACGCATTCAGTTTAAAGTATTTATTATTTGAACCGGTGGATTAATTACCAATCGGCTGCACCTAGATTTATGATGTCTTGTATTAGCGTTGGTATATTGCCTTTTTTAAATTTGTTTGAAAATTAATATTGGCAATAAAGGCAAAATATGTATGTGTGGGTTGAACGTACTGAAAACTCTGTTAAAAAAGGTGTGGGAATTTGTGTATCTAAGCTTTTGGTTAGAATACTGAGACGTCCCGATATCTTTGTCCATCTATTTGCACATCATTATCTCTCTTCTCTGACGCTCCTTCTCTGACGTCTATCTGCTCTTAGTGGGAAGGAATATGTCTAAAACATGAAGAAACTTATAGGTATGTTTTGTTGGGTGCGTTAATAGAAGAGTAGTATTTATTGTTTTGTGTTTTATTCTTAGAACACCATTTAATTTTTTTATTTAATAAAATTCAAAAAAAAAAATTCATGAAAAATAGAGCGTGGAGAGTAGGTAGTTGGTACCTACGTACCAACATATCTAGCCATGTATATATATGCATAGGTATATGTATGTATGTTTGTTAATGAAGCAAGAAGTCTGAGTCAAGACAGAGCTGAGTATCATTCCATCATCTCTACTCAAATGGTGTACAGGTTGGTAAAAATAATTAATTCATTTATGGAGAATAGAGAAAATCTTTCTCTTAATTCTTTCACATTAAAGTTCAAACGTTCACCAACCTGAGTTTACATAAATTCAAAGATATGAAAGGTAATTATTAAAATTAAGGCTTACCCGCGTATCCGAAATATGTTTTTATTTCCCAAACAACATGATATTAAGTTCTTATCTCATCCTCTATTCAAATTATCTCCGCCATGACCTTTGAATTTTTAATTAGGGAGGGGACATTCTAATTTAAAACGGACGAAATTTGATATTTGCATAACTTTCTAAATTTGTTACTTCCTAAGCTCAGATAATTTTGAAACCCAAATGACAATAAATTAACTGTTTTTGTACTTTTATCAGGTAGCTATGAAAAATAAACATTGCTTTGCGTATGTTGTTGGAATACTTAATTTGGTGCTTAAAATATATAATCTGATATAATTTTATCGACCCAACAAAGTCTCAAGATATTTTTACTTTTGTGTGGTCATCTCCTTACCTACTAACCTGTGTATAAGGAATCTAGCTATATATGTATATACATATATATATAGGCAGTGTGTTTTCAAAGGCGTTCGTGAATGGTGATTTTCTGCCAATTTTCGCAATTTTTATAATAAAGAGAGGCAAGCAAATTTGATTTAACAAACATAAACTTAAAGAAATATAATTTACGATTTCATAAAAGTTCACACAAATATCCATGAAATGTACCATTGACGCCACTGGAGGATACATTCCTACCCATTTTCCAGTGTCATGACATGAATTTTTCTTTATATTACGAATCCAATAATAATTTTTTTTTATTTATCAAAAAAAATTATTTAAATCCCTTTTTTCATGTAATTTTTTTGGTCTGGAAATTACATGGAATAGAAGGTTAATTTTAATATAAATACATGTGTAACCGATAACCCATTACAATAGAATAAAGAAGAATACAAGAAATGCCATGTTGGCGTGTTTTGTGGTACAAAAGTCTAACAAGTCTAAGTCTCAAATTTCATAAGCAAAAGTGTGTTTTAACATCTTTATGAAATTCAAGTGAGATGGCGCTATACAAGGTCAGACAAGTATACGAGAGACAGAGCGCGTGGTCTAGAACCAAAAGGTATTTAGTCAGTCGCTGTATTGGATTCCATTTAAATCTATACGGATGGCATTTCTAACGTTCTGCTTTATTCTATGCCCATTAGAATGTTTTATCGCTATACGTTTCCTAACATTAAAAAATATATTTTCAATGAAATGTGACCCGAAAAAGAGAGTTATCAAAACTTCTAACTTTTCACTCATTTATTCAACTTCTGACACTATATTATTTATTCCTAAAGTCATCACCCCATAATTACAAATTAGAGCCACAATATTTTAAACAACAATCAAAACACTTTAAATATTTTTCTACTGGCAAAGCATTATTTTCTATGCAACTTTGCATAAATATTCTTTTATTTCCGTTATTTTCCATTATATTTAAATATTTCTACCTGTCGCGATTCACAATTTGTTTTTTCCATAATTTATATATCTAATTTGAATACTTGAGTATTCCATTATAATTCAAAAACTACATAAAATACGGACTTTATGACCCGTAAAGAAAAAACGTAATTTTTACGTGTCAATTCATTTACATGACTTTTATTGAAATATAAAAATACGATTTGAGCGGATTTAAGTAAGTACTAATTGCCACTCGTAAAAAGAACATACAACACAATGGAAAGTAAGTAAATTTTATAGGATTATGTAAATTTTGATACGTAAAAATAAAACACACTGATGTTGCATTTATGCCCGCGGATTAAACACTAGAGTATCCAATTCAATGCCTTCAAAATGTTCTTACGTTTTCATGGTTTCCGCTTGCTTTAAATATAAATTTACTTCAGTGTGTACTTCTAATATATATTATTTGTTAAAATGTAAGTATTTAGGTACTAATATACTGTACTAATATAATATACTCTTTCGGTAGTTTTTTTAATCCCGAGTGATGAGAGTAAATATTTGATTTTTAACCCAATCTTGGAAAATTTAGGCATTTAGGGGGTAACTACTTACAGTACCTAGGTATAATAATAGTAATAATAATACTTGGATGACTTGTATAGCGCCGTTTTTGTGCAAAAACACCTCAAGGGCGCTGTACAAACTTATAATACATTTCTACAGTGATCTATGTTATTACTTAACTATTTATGGAGAAAATATGCAGTACAATGCAATACAATACAACAATAATAAACCACTCCTTAGGTTTATATAAAGAATATTTTTTTCATTTATTTAATTAATTGCTTATTATTTTGCATAACAGCCAATGGAAAAATAACATTAGATTCATTGAAATTGTGAATTTCGTAAAATTATTTATTCGACATTTAAATTTTTTTACTTACATTTCAAAGAAACTTCGTGGGTCAAAAGTTCTCACAAGGCACTTTTAAATGCGATTATCGTTTTGTCAGTTACAATTTTACTTATAAAACAAATAATTATTACTGTAGCTAACATATTATTACATCAAATTTATTCATATTTTATTAATCATTCTGGCAGATAGCGCCAGCATTTAGAATCACAAAAGTAAACTTATTCCGCTGAACCTGACAATACAATAGTTATATGAATTACTTATGGGTATAACCCCTTTTATAATTAATTTATCTCTCTTATTGCTTTGTTCTTTTGCGGTTTATTCAAAGGTAATAATATCTTTATTCCGACCCTGTGGGTGACTTGGCCCAATGATCGAGCTATTCTCGATGTCCAAGTGCTAATAACGACGAAGAAACGAGAAATAAATTTCGATACTTTCATATTATTAATACAGTCTCACTGAGAAGTAGGTACTGGGAGTGTATTCGTTGCCGGATGAATCTGGGGCCGACTTGAATTGAAAGCCTGGTTGCAAGGACAATGGTAATTTATCAAGAATTTGTGAAGGCAAGATAAGTAACTGCACATAAATTAATTACACACTAGATATTTTTCAAACTAGGATAGAGTAAATTATTTTTGAAAACAATATTGAATTTTGTGCAATAAATATAACTAGCTAATATCTAATTCATCTAATTCAATCTAGACTTCAGAATATATCGTTTAGCAAATTCATTATCTCAAGGATTCTTGAAAGGCATGTAAATTACTCGAAAATGTAGCAAAATAACAAAAGATCCCTTTGGTTCAGCTTAATTTGATTTGATTAATTACTATTTTAATCATATTTATACGGTAAAAAATGAGCATTGCAAATGTAGTAAACTAATTATACTTAAATTAAAATAATCACTAAAAACATTTCTTTTAAACAAACGTCACTACACCTTAAATGAATACCTTACATAAATTAAATACCTCTGTTTTTTTATTTATTATTTACATATAGGGTAGACCGAGGCTATTCGGATCAAGCTAAGCAATATGGATATATTTCGGCTATTGTAACCAAATGACAATGAAAAAATTTAGATATAGCTTTCCCATCTACCGGATGCCATAATAGCAAAATTACCGACATTACAGATTGCGTGGGTTGACTGCTAAAAATCGATATGTGTGAAGATCGTACAAGTTACGTCTCAAATAAATGCCTGATGTAATATTGTTCTCTGCGTTCTTAGTGTTTTTTCTGAAAAGGTAAGCTATTTAGTCATGTTCATATGTTATATATTTATCAATCAAATGCATAGTAAACAGAATTAAAGCGCAATAAATTGCATTTTGTATGTTTTTGTACTTTACTTTGAGTAAATGTCATATTAATAAATAGGTAGGGGGCTATTTGGATCATATTTTAATGCTTTTAAAATTCGATGCATTAATTGTATTATATTTTTATTTGAAACAGATGGTGCGCAATTATGTGAAAATGACAACTAATCAATCATAGTCGAAAATTGCAATGAATGAAGCCGTTAGGAAAGTAAAATCCGGTGAAATGGGATTACGCAGTGCTGCTGTGAGCTACGGAATCCCATACATGACATTACAAAGACATACGACTTCAATCACCGGGATCATCTCTAATCCAGGAGCAAGACTTGCAATAGATATTGAATCTGAAGTTGGAATGGCAGGTCAAGATGGTTTCATCGTTTTCTTACGCGTTATCCATACCTCTCCATAAGAAAACCCCGAAGGACAAATGGATCCAGACAAAATTTCAAATTTTTATGACACACTGGAAAAGGTAATAAGAGACTGTCAGTTACAAGGAAGGCCAGAATGCATTTATAATATGGACGAAACCGGCATGCTCCTAAATAATCGTCCCGTATCAATGACAAGTGTCGAGCGAGGTCAAAATGTAACTGTTTTGGCTTATATTAATGCAGTTGGATCATTCATACCTCCATTTGTCCTGTATAAGGATAAACGTTAGAAAGATGAATTTATGATTAGAATGCCACCAAAAACCGCCCAAAATTAGAGTTCAAAGGAGAAGGTATCTCGGGACTTAAAGTTAAAAAATCTTCCATAACAGCTTCTTCATTGGCTTCAAGAATGTGATTTTGAATTTATTGCAATGAAGCTTTTGTACATCCTTATGAATATTAGTATTATTTACAAGCTAAATAGAATATTAGTATTTTATTTAGCGTGTGTTCCTACATCGTGATAAAACATTCGCATATTACTAAAAGTTTTTCAGGAAACAAATTAATTCATTCGTAAAAGGCCTGCAATCCCGTTTTTAATCAGATGTCCAATAATTTAAAAGATATTAATAAATTAGCAACACTACTATTTTTTTTCCGTTCGGCAAGTAAATATATTTTGTTATCCGCATTCGGTTAGACTGTTTTTCCTACTGATGACATGATCAACGATTTTGCTTACTCTTGTTTTTCACATGTTTACGTTTGTATGTAAAAAGAAATTTCAGTTCATTCCAGGAACGTATTAGTGCCTGTGATCCCGTTTTTAACTGGATTGCAAATAAGTTGAAGAGATTCTTAGTAAATTAGCAATCCTCAATTTTCTCCGTGTAAGAAGAACGGCTGAGTGGCCTTTTTCATTCACAATTTAGGTAATTTTGGATTTAAAGTCAAAATACTCAACAAAACAAATATTTTTTTTATAAATGTCCACAAAAGTTGAAATCCGATGAAAGTTCACAGAATCTTCAGGTTACCTTTTTTCGTTGAGTAAATTTCAGAAAAAATAAATTTATTATTTTGTCATTGCATGAACATGGTCGCCCGTTCTAGACGGCCCCGGTCCAGACAATATTTCACAGCAAACAGAAATAGCCAATAGAGAGCTTGATGCGGCAGTTCAAGTGACTTTTATCTCTAAACAAATTCATAAAAAGAGCGGTTTTCGCTTGCAAACAACCAAACAACGTGGATGGAGCCTGACGCCTGTACACTATGGTTGGAGGTTTTGTTGCGATCAATTCGCTGTGTTGAATCAATATTACCTACCTCTGTTTCTAAAGCTTTGCTATAAATGATTTTAAACATTGAAGAAGGCATCATTTAGGAGATAATTATGTATATAGGTACATACACATTTACAATATACAATAAAAACTATTATTATTAAAATTTGTAGGTATATAATCCTTAGGTAGGGACCTACTTCCCACATTTCCAAAATATGTGCTGATAGAAGTTATTTTTAATTTGAAACGAAAATAGTTTTTTAATGTTTTAAAGCTTATTAATTTCAAGGTTTTTACAATTTTAGACGATTTTTTTTTGTTTTGGAAAGTATTTAAAAACTAATTTATCTTTGATGATAGATAATAATTGGATAATTTATAAATACAGGGTTTTTTGAAAAAAAATAGTTGCAGAAAATCTGGAGCATTAGAATTATTGGATTCAGCTTTGATAAACATCTATTTACAAATAATGGACAACTTTAATGTTGATTTAAATTGTATAAATTAATACCTATCATTATTATTTTTAATGTGCAGGTAGCACTGTATCTGATTTAAAAATAATTCTGACAAAACATTTTTATCGAGTATTTGCTTTCAGTTGTGGATTTCCATACTTGCTTAAACACTTGTAAAAATCCCTTCTATACACATCTAATTTATACGGCAAACGGAAGGATAATCTATTGATATAAATAAAATGTACACCAATATAATATGTAGGTGTTTTGTTTTTAACGACAACATTATCATGATTTAATACATTTCTTGGTTCGTTCCCATATCCCAGCCTTAATGAAATACCTACAATATAAATGTTGTAGGTATTTTTTTTTTTTTTTTTTAATTATTAATAAGTAATAATTAAAAAAATGTCTATGAATTTATTTTACATATTCTCCTTCCTCAATGTAAAATATTTCATTTAAAGGTCTTGTTATTCCAAAACAATGAAGTTACTTGACTGCATTATTTTAATCATTATTAAGTAGCAAAGAAGAGCTTTATACACTCTTAAAAATATTTATAAATTAAACCCCCACTGCGCGGATGGTGGACGGACCCCCGTGGGTAAAATGGCGTAGTTTCCTCGAAAATACACTGACTAATGATTTAATAATTAAATAACGCCGGAGAATTATTAGCACAATAAACGAAATGTGAAATCGTTGTGTTTTTTTCTATACCGTTAAGCTGGAAATGTACGAATAACTGCTTCTATTATGCAGTGGCGTTACGTCAATCTTCCGGCCTCTTTGAGAGGAAAAACCTCGACTGTAGGAAAAGATTAACGATAGTTTGGGACCTTAGATTGAGATATAAAAATCAATGTAGTTATAGTCAAACTTGGTTTATTTCTCAGGGTGTTTTTTAAAATTAAAATTGCTTTTTATAGATATTTTTTTAATTCCTCGCGAGTGGCTGCATATTATTATAATCACATCTTAATAAAGACAAGAAAATAAATCTGAATTGCCTCGTAGGTACCAACATACTACCGACTCGTTGCTTTTCGTTGCGCCACAAGCACAAAACGTAAGTAGGTACCTGCAGTTAATTTGAGAATTTTGAAAAGTTTGTTTGCCAACTGATATTAGAATACATGCAGTCATGCAACGAAACGATTTAAAGTCAAATTAGTAGAATTTTATATGGCTACCCATTTTCAGTCCTGACATTGCGACGCCACTGCTGAGGCATTTCCCATTTTAGACATGAGAAATGATTTTTGTCGAATAACAGAGATTCTTAGATAAAATTCCAAGTATTTAGTTTAGAACAATGTGTTCGGTAAATTAAAAGAGACATCCTGATATTATTTTTGGGGTACCCACTGCAGCTACTGGTGTAAGAAATATATTTTTAATTACATAAAAAAGTTTGTCCTTGAATGCAAGAAAAACCTAACATATTTAAATACTGAATATGTAACAGAAAAATTCTCACTTTGATAGGGTAAATATTTACTAAGGCTAATTAGGTTTCCAGTTTCCACCTTAATAATATGTTTATTATAAAAACTGTGAACCACGGCGTAGCTGTGGACCTAGGTAGTAGATATGTACCTATCATCCTTAGAAAAAGTTAGTCCCATCTGGCATCATCTGCTTTTTTATGCGGGAACAATGGCACACTACATTTACAATACGGCAAGAAGGTAGTGTCTACCATGTAAGTAGGAGGCATTTCTACCTTAACCTTCCTATTGCGTACGCCCTACGCATATGTCTTTAGGAAGATACTGCGATCCCTGGTAATTTTCTGTTTCCTACAACCTTAGACCTATATTAAGGGTGTACGTAATTTATGTAAGTAATATCGTAAAGGTCTTCGTACTACAGCTACGTATAGTTGACTAAATGTGTAGGTTGGGACCTTCCGACCTATCTTAGGCAAGCTGACGTAAGATTCTACCCTAACAAATTACATAATGAGTAATTTATAAAATAAACTACCTCGGTGGGGTAACTTGGAGATGATATGACGCGACTCATCGTTTTACAAAAAATGGCACCAACTGTTTAATTTTGACGGCCTCCGTGGTTATGGGGTAAAAAGACTATGTATCTAATATATATACGAAGATCGCGATTTAAATCAATCCTGGCGTGCGCAAGAAAATTCAAGTCATTTGTGTTCATAATTAATTAATTAAAAATAATATGTAGTGTATTTGCAACATGTTCCAGAATAGGAAATACTCTCAGTATCCCCCTGGTGAAAGAATACTATTCAGAATTGAAACGTTGCTTGAAATTAGCTGGAGCTTTAGCTGGTGAGCAGGTCTGAATAACCAGGTACTTCCTAACCATCCTCTTCCTGATCTCTTTTTCTCTACCATCTTATCCCAATTGAAGTTGCCATAGGCTCACTGGCTCTAGAAGCTTGAGAGCAATTTGGACTCTTGTACAGTTTTCATGTAAAATGCTTATTTTAGTATGAATTAAAATAATTTGTCTCACTGGTATTATGCCTTGTTGCGCTAGCTCCTTCTTTAGGAAACGTTTCAGACAGCATTACACGTGTTATGCTACCTCCTTGTCCAACGTATTGGATAGCATTACAGTGTAATGCTGTCCAATACCTTGGTTAAAGAAATAAGTAGTACAACACAGCATAGTAAGCAAAAAAAAAATCACTTACATACCTTCTTTTAGCCGTGAAAATCTCAAATAAAAAATTTGTTTTATTAAAAAAATATTAAGTATGTAGTTATCTAGGCGCGTAAAAAAAGAAAATTTATCTATTTAATTTAATTGTTTTTAGTTTATAATGAATACTAATAATAATTATTATTCGATTTTGATGGTAAACTAATCTAATATTTTAATAATATTTTATAGCTCCGTAAAGGGTCGTGGTGAAGATTAACCTATAGTTAGTTTCTCTTTGCTTTCAGAATTTTTTACAACCCAGCGGCCAATTGTGTAGGAAAAATGAAAATATTCTGAATCCTTTGACGTTCATTGAGCAGTTGGACATTTTAAGCGGGAATTAACAGCGTAGGTGGGTACTAGCTAGAGGTAATAGGTACCTACCTAACTACTAGTAATGGTATAACCACGTCTTAGTTTTGGTTTTTAGTCACACCACTCGGTTACTTCTAACTCGCAGTAAGAGAATGTCGTAAAATATTCGCGGCACATGTCGCCCGAAAGGAATCTGATTTTAATAAGTGTATGGAGGGATGAAACCCAGTGTACTTTAAGAACTTAAATGATACCTACATACTTCTTTCAAATACAAATTTCTTTTCGTTAGGATTATTTTCAGCCATATTATTTCGATTTTTAATGTTAACCGCACGAGAGTCACTATTGCACCCAACCGTCTAAGCCAGTGAGACTATGTCATCCTCAATTGGGGTATGTGGTAACGTTGTGAGGCTGAAGGTTGGGGGGAGGGAAAGGAGATGGGGAAGAAAAAGGTGGAGAAGTACATGATCACCAAATACGGCCAAAGCCATTTCAAACATCCTTTCATTTCTGAATGGTGGTCTTACACCAGGGCGATACTGAGAGTATCTTCCACTCTGGAACTTACAACAAATATAATATATATTTTATAAAATGAGTAATTTGAGATATAACACCTTGCTAGTCTAGAGCCTTTCCCCTCGACCACGGAGGCTGTCAGATCTACTGACTTGAAAATTGAAATTACGAAATTATTAAGATAGTATAGTTATGTTTTTTATTATTATTTATTTCAGATATGTCTGCCTTATTAGAATTATTGTTCCTTTACTGCGTTTTAGGAATTTAATTTCCGTAAAATCTTTAAAAATATTAGAATTAAACATAAATTTTTGGTTTTTGGTCGTAACCTGTGCAGTTAGCAGTTAGTGACAGTGAATTTCAAATATTTATTTGATGTGATAAACCGTTAGTGCATAAGAAAACGAATGCTTTGTTATATAAATTAAAATGGACACAAAATTCAAACTCACTCATTGAAAAAATACCATTTCAGGGCTTACCATAATATTATTGACGTCAGGTGCAGAAATCATCTACAAAAATCATATCATCTTCAGTGAAAACATCTTTTGGAGGTTTTTAACCTGGAAAAATTTTTTTAGTAAAATTAACAAGCATAGAAAATAATAAGTAAGATATATATATACTTCCTGAAAAAAACTAAAATATGTATAAATATATATTGGGTTTAATTCTACAGTTAATTGAAGTTCCACAAGTCCACTGTATCTCAGCGGTCTCGCGGCCGCCCGAGTACCGACCAGCAGAGCCGGCATATTGAAATCCCCCTTTCATAATCTGCAAATAGATAGCGCTTTCCTCCGTCAGAGTAACAGCTGTTTCGGGCGCGTATTTCGCTTATTACTCCCCGAGCTTTCCTCTCTTTACCTAGATATACATATACGTACACGGGTGTCTGTGTGTGTACCTACCTACTCAGCGTGAACTAACAGGGTTGACACTAGATAAGGTTTTAGATATAGATAATGCACTTTTACAAGAAATTCCATAAACGAGGAAACTAGATAAAAATACCCAAAATAGTTATCTTTTTAATGAACATCTAAGGGCATCGAATTTGCAAAATCCATTACAACAGAATTTTTAATTGCGTTTTTTTGTTGTGGTTAGGGTGAAAAAAACTGGATGGCAAATAATCAGAAATCACTAAAATTGTAGCAGGACAATGTCATCACTTCGCTCAATTTTTTGCCTCCTTATAAAAAATTGAGAATTTTGTTCTCGTTCTGTAGGTAGAACCATCTTGATTAAATATTACCTCAAGGGTTAGTTATTATTGGTTATTTTAGAGCATAAGAATGTCTGGCAGGTAAGTTTAGCAATATCATGCATTAACTTAATTAATTGTGGCACATCTAAGCTATGTACACAATATCCATCAGCGCAATGGGGCGAGCTGAGGAGGTACTACAACAGGCAACTTCAGCACTTTCCAAGATTCTGCAGTGTCTCCACGATGTTTACTGAAGGGGTACGTTCATTTCAACTTTTGGGTTAGGTCTCGGAAGTCAACCAACGTTATTGTCGTGGCAAAATCCGAGTGTCTCAGCTCTCAACTCAACGAGCAATGGATACAGATCAACGATGATGACGGATGACGCCTTTTATTTATTTAAATTATGTTTTAATTTTATGCTATCATTACCTACCTATTATTATTTATTTTTTCTCTCAAAATTTAATAATTCTCATTTAATGTGGTAGACTGGGCTTCATGCACCCGGTTCTGCTGGGCTAAAAACTTAAATAAAATATATAGGTACACCTACCCCTGTTCAGATTCGAACGACTTCAGAGGTTTTAAGATGAAATCTCTTATTATTATTATTATAAGATTAGGTAAGTACCTATTTATATCAATATAATGAATGAACATGTTTTAAACATAATTTATGGAATTCACGGCATGATTTTTGACGGTTAGCATCTTTTTCAAAAAATTATATTTAGGCAATACATTCACTGCGTTAAGCATTTATAGAACATTTTACCGGTTGTAGGATTTGAATAAAATGTGACCCTACCTCTTAGAGGCTCTACTACCTACACAAGATACCAAGGTCCGCTGTACATTGTTAGTTTCAGCATTAGCGACAGTACCTACTGCTGAAAACAGTCGGAGTTTTGTTTAAAAAAACAAGCTCTTGTTGTTTGGGAGCACACAAAGTAGCGACATATATTTTAATTAACAAACCTGGTGGCTTAATGCACCGATTACTTTAATTTAAAAAAAAAACCTTTTTTCTTAAGAAAGGAAATTATTTATTTTATACAATTATAGCTGCACCAAAGAAATGAAAAATTATTACCTATAATAAAATATCAGGGACCTACCTACCTACAGGTAGACAGATAGATTAAGATACCTACCTGTAAAGATTTTTAGTGTGATAATAGTGATTAAAATAATGTTCAAACTGTACACGGAGAAAAATGACTATTGCTAATGCAATGCAATTTGCCTACATAATATATCAAGACGAAATGCAAAATTAGTCATATTGTCATCATGATAATGAAGTTACGACATCATGATAATATATTCGTTACTAACTAAATTTTATAAAGAAATCTGTTAATTCATTCGTCAGGCCTGCAATTCGATTTTTAACCGGAATTAACAAAGATTTTAAAAATTTGAAGAGATTCTTAATAAATTAGAAATAGTAATTTTTCTTATGTATAAATTGGAAAACATTTCACATCTACCAACCTATAATTAAAAAACATATTTTAAAAAAAAATTAAGAAAACAATACGGTAATGAAAAAAATATTTAGATACGACCCAAAAATAAACTTCAATTTGTTTGTTGTAAAATATATAAATAAACAAAATAATTTGTGTTTAAAACTGATTCATGCCTCACAAAATCTAGGTAGTTATCAATTTTCCTATACAACTAGGTAGGATTATTTTTTCTACATATAGCTAACACTAATCTTTTCTTCTGAAAGAGTATTCTATGTAGGTACTTACTTATTTATTTCTACCCACGAATTAAATAAATAATACCGCAGTTCCTACGTAATGTATTATGAAAACCGGTCGGGAAGATAATTTTCCAATCTATTATGTATTTCAATGGGCACACACAAGTCTACGTGACTACTCGCATATGTTTCATGGCCACTCAAACTGATGGATAGCGAATTAAAACACTTTAAGAAATGGTAATATTATTACCAACACGTCATTCTGGGGCCACTTTATATGGGAAGGGCAAAGAACTGTCACTAGATAAATACTATTACGGATACGGTTGCTGGATTGTCACTTCTTACTTTTTACCGCAATCGTGAAAGACTAGAATTCGTTTTAGTTACGCCAACAAAGCCTACAGGTTTTAGTACCTACTTACAAATTTAGATAATTATCATTATGTCATTCCCGATAGTTTATTCCAAAAACAAAGCAGCTTTTGAGAGGGTGGTAATCCATAACATAGATACCTACTACGTAAATATTAAAACCACAGTTGGAATTTGTTTATGCGATCGTTGACGGCCTCCGTGGTCGAGGGGTAAGGCTCTCGACTAGGAATCTGGAGTTCACGAGTTGAAATCCCGGCGTGTGCAGGTAAATTCTATTTAATTCATTAGTATTATTTTACAATTAATTTATTTAAATAAATATATAAAGAGTAGGTATATTTACGACGCTTTCTTAGTGGAATGTACTCTCAGTATCGTGCTAGTGTAGGACCACCATTCAGAACTGAAACGTTGCTTGAAATGTCTTTAACCGTGTCTGGTAACCAGTTCTGAATAGTCAAGTACTTTCCCATCTCCTTCCCCTCCCCACTATCTTCAGACTTACAACATATCCCATTTGGGCAATCAATAATCTGCTCCAGGCGGTTGGAAGCGGATGGGACTCTTGTGCGGTATTCATTTATATCTAATAAAATGGCTAAATATTTCAATTTTTTTTAACTTATCCAAGCTTTAGTTAGTAGGTAGGTACGTAACATTTTTTTAAAATTAATAAATGACCAGGTGAAAATAGCTCTACGTGCTATTAATACATTTTCTCAACATCCAAGAATATATTCATTAGGTAGTCCACAGAATGAAATAAAAAAAATTGCGTTAAAAGAACTTAAACTTAAATATTACATATTATTAATCTATCAAAAATAAAATGCGTTCATAACATTTAATCAATGTTGCGGATTTGTGGAAAATGTATTCAAGTTAATTTGCAGGCATTGCAAATGCATACTTTACTTTATCTTGATCACATAAAAATTAAAGACTAAAAAAACACATCTCCAATAATAATTATCGTTAATCTTGTGAACTTGTTAACGTAATAAACATAAATTTAAAGAGTAAATTCCTTTTCTCGAGAAAACCAACCATAAAACTTCATTCAAATTTAACTAAATGCTTGCGGACGCTGGAAATCATACACAGATTAAAGAGCAAATTCCATACATGCAGGTAACAAAATTAATTCACAATCATCCCCGTGAGAAGTTTACGGGCTTTATAATGATTATTCCACCCCAATTATTACATCCTACCGGTTCTACCCCCAGTCTGTTCGTCCTACAGATCCTAGAGCCCTACTTTACCGACTGAAGAGTGGTGTGGGCTGCGATCGGCCATCTTGCACAGGGGTTAGTTAAGGCAAGTGGCGGGAAAGGGTAAGGGGAAGTCACTGGTAAGGGCAAGGCGAAGAGGTGCTGCGGGGAAGGTTACCACTAAAGCGACTAAAGGTGGTCCTGTAAATAATGGGTGCTTTTTCTTCGGGACAACGCCCAATCTCTGTTGTAGTTGTAATGCGGAGGGTGACTGTCCTTTATGGCAGAGCCGGGACCGATCTCCATAGAAAGGACCGGAATAATTATTCAACATTAATATCCGTAAAATAAGCTCTAGGTTGCTCCATAAGCTTATAACCTCCAACGTGCTATTACTTTAAAATTACCATTATCGCCGGATTGTCAATTATAAAAACGATCAGAAAATTTGAGAAAAGTGAACAATTGTCAAAATTATCTCAAACGAACTTATTTCATTTTGCAAATGTGCTAAGGTAGGTAGATAAAAAATGTGTACGGAGCACACTCATAGTAAAAAATCGGCTAAGAAATGATGAAATTCTTTCAAAACTGGAAATAAAAATACATACAAATCGAAAAAAAAATTGTTACAAATCATTGTTTGAAATGTCTGACAACGTTTATTTCATTTAAAACATCGTTATATAAGTTACGTGCTGGAAATCACAAGCTTTTCAATATTTTTGATAGAAATGTTTTTTATCTCATCGATGACTAAAATAAGTAATCTGTTGTAAACATATAGAAAAGCGTATTAGGTGCACTTGAGAATGTTATTTACAAGTCCTCATGAGTGAATTCACAAATCTATTATTACACGCGAGTATTTTGAGTGTGTTAGAGTGAGACATCAAGCTGTCGTTGAGCTCTGTATACAAATTTACGAAAGCATTTTCGAGAGCAATTTTAAGACTTCTATGCGCCGTTTGTATGAAATATTAAAGACTTCGCAGCCGAAAATTGCCCCTCGTGTGAAGATACAAACGATGACATGACGTTTTAATAGCCATCCCTGTCTATACTCCACTCAGCAGGATTTTGTAAACAGTATGATAGATGGATACATAGGTAGGTACCTACTACCTTAGTGAGGTAGATATAAAGTATGTCCCAAAGTTAGAGTGTGAATGAATTGCTATGGATTATTTTAAACTTATGTAACTTTAGTGTTTGTTTCAAAGTATGGAAAACAACTAGGTACAATGTTATTACTTTTTAATAAATTATCTTTGTGATATTGTTTCTTCGAGGAGTTGGTTTATTTTATAGCTATTATTTCCTGTACACTATATGAACCTTCATACAACAACAACAAAAAATTTATAAATTTATTTTTTTATTAAAGCCCTTTTTCATATGAATACTTAATTTACAGTATTTAATATAAATATATCTGAACTGCCTCAGTAACAATCTTTTGTATTTATTTGGTGATTATTGAAAATGTCCACTGACCTGTATACTTATTTTTTTCCGTTAGTGTTCTGGCCAATTAAGAATGCATAATGTGGTAGTTAGTCCCAGAATTTCTACACTGAAATAAATCCCGACTTCTAGTATTATGTAGTGAAATTCGTAAGCTTATCAATGCAAGCAATTCTGGACTATCAAATGCTTCCTTTACACATTTACATAGAAATACCAAGTCAATGAAAATCCTTCTGTCCAAAAAATTAAGATTATTCATATAATTTACACAAAGCGTTGTAGTTCAACCAAATTGCTGGAATATCTAAATTAAATATTGTAATGTGAATTCCAGACTCAATTTGACTACTAAAAAAGGCAAAACACAACAGTTTTACACTAGCAATATTTTTTAAATTTTCTTATTACCTAACCTAGTCGTAAATTCCAACAATTGTAAGCCCTTGTTAAAGATTTCCGTTGGGTAGATAATAAATTAAAGATTGTTGTTTATTTTTTCATTACCTACCTAGATAATATACAAACCTAATGATATACATTATGTATTTTTAACCTTATTTATCATGTAAATCAACAAAACAAGTCGGATAAATATACTAGCTCAGAACAAACACAAACTAATGTTAGTTGACGTTTATAAATTCTCATTTCATAAATTTACATATGACTGTAGCTACCTAAAATGCTTTTATATAAAGATACTTAGTATCATTTTAAAACGTTGAAGGCGTAAAAAGATATATGTTTGTATTAAACACAACTACTTGGTACCTACACCTATGTGTATAAAATACCATCCATTAACGAAATGCATTTTGTAAAATTGCGAAAACCATTCAGATTAAAATAATTGTTGTAACGATTCCATAAATGTCATTATTTCATTTGAGCATAATACATACATGAGTCCCTTGCCCGGGATAATGTTGTATCCAAAAAATTGTTTTTGAGGAAAACAAGTTTCAGCAGGTGCGCGAACTGCTTCTTACATTATTAATTTACTATCAATTTATGTTTTTAAAATATTTTGCTACACCCTTTAAAAAATCACGACCATGTTTCCCATTTTAAAATATGCGTAAAACTTAATTCAATTGCTTCACTTCATTAAAAAAATCGTCTTTGATTTTAATGAGATAACATGTTTCGGTAAGTTTTCCCGGCTTTATAATTTTTCCTATTAATTTCAATTAAAACTATTGAAACCTTCAATGCGCGTATCTAAATACAGTATGAACATTGTAGAAATCTTTTGCGTAATAGGTTCCTAGAGAATCCATCATACTTACATAATGTTTAAAAGGGCTTTGAACCAATGCATTTATTTAGAAGGTTTGAAAATTACCCTCTTGTAACTGTGATAATTTAATCGTTAGTTAAATTTTCACTTTGCGTAGAGATCGTATTACTTATTTCCTTAAGTAGATAAATAACCATTAGTAGATACCTAATTGTAATCCGTACCTATAGATATAATCGAAAAATAGTAGGTATTATGATACTAAAAGCAAAAACCCGACCTCTCCTTTGCCCGATAGGTCTGAGGTCCGATTGCGGGGAGAGCAATAAAACGTGGTGTTAAGTTGTGACAACGACATTAAAGTAATTATTTTTATTGCAACATTTTAACCATTCCTAATGTCTCTTCATTGCACGATAATGAAATGGAATTCCCGATTCAATTTTATCTAATTTGATTCCATGGTACCTACTATGGGGTATCATTATTATATAAATACAGTGATATAAGCATTATACTTTATAGGATAAACATAGGCAGATGCTTTTGTAGGAAGAAGCTTTCTCTGAAAAAAAACCCTTATTCATGTTATGAACATATTTACAAGTTAAGATTGTTAGCTTGGAAAGAAAGTGATAACCCTTTGCTCTGGGTTAAAACTGTTAACATATAATTCTGCAAAATCAAAATTAATTGGGTAATATTGACTCTTGGGTTTTTGTGATAAAGCGTCTCAAAGAGTTGTAAGTTCAAAGCCTTAAAAAATATTGTGTAACTGTTTTTGAATTTCAATAAGAAAAATTGGGACCACACGTGCATAAAACATTTTCTTAGAAATCCATAGCAAAAACGTTACTGCAATATTATCTGTGCAATTTCATAGATCGCATTCTCCGTGAGGGCATTTATTTAAGTATATAAAAGCACTGCAACGAGGATTGAGGATTGTAAAATGCAATTTGTCTGAAAAAAAAACTGCAATTTAAACAAAGAAATAAAGGTCAGATGGGCAATAAGGAAATGTTGGAAACATAAAGCATCCTATAGGTAGGTACCACAAACGTTCGTAAAAAGAACATTCTACAAAAAACGGACGTTTTGTGTTGACTGTCTAATAACTTATAAAAAGGGTTGATTTAACGGCTTTTGTGAGCTTTTCTAAACAATAAACCAAACGAGGTCTGGAATGGGTCGGTCCATTTTTGCTTGAACAGGACTATTTTGCGGAAGGGCTTTTTTTTCAGGTAAACCGATAAGTACCTAATTCCATTTATTGCTTAAAGGTAAAACAAAAAGTAAAACGATCGTGAAATCAACTTTACGCAAAAGGCAATACAATTATTTTTTATATTATATTGTTACTTACCTGTAATCCAATCGCTTTTCCGTGGTTCGGTATGCCTTGAATTTAATTTCCCAATGGCTATCATTAGTCTCAAGAATCATTTAAATACATGTAATTATTGACTGAACCATTAGATATTTATATTCTTACATTAATTACAAATGTTAAATTCATCTGGTTACCTGTATATTATTATTCTCCGTAACCGAGATACCAAGCACCAATTATGTGGGTTGGAAGTTGGTTTCGAAGTAATGTAACTCTTACATAATTCCATAATTAAGTCTAGGATTTATTCACGGAAGATTCCCTATCAGATATAATTTAATACGGGGCCATATGTTTTATACGTCCTTCTGGTAACCAGTTGCAGGAGACAAATTTCAAAATATCTAACTGTTGTTTTTCGGAGCCTAAAAAGAACAAAACAAATCCGATGCAAAGATAACAAGGACCTATATTGTTATATTATTTATTCTCGATACTCGATATTGCCATATCCGTTTTCGAAATGTGTCATGTTATTTGTTATGGACTCATAAAACTACCATCATACTACCACATCCCAGCGGGTCGGTGAATTTAAAATTTTGGATATTTGTGATTCAAGCCGACGAATGCCATTGGCTTGTCGATCGGTGTATCGGTATACCTTTTATCCAAAATTTCTTTGACAATAGATTATGAGCCAAGCTAATGCATCGAAAAAAAAATACATATTGTATTTTTCATGATTATTTAGAAACCTTATGCAAACTGGCGAAATGGATTTTTTTCTAAGCCTTCCAACAGGTAAAAACAGATGGAAGACGACAATACAACTTCCGCTTAAATGTCAAACAGTTGTTAAAAAAATTTCGTTACGTTTTCTCGAATAAAGAATGAAAGAGAAAATGATTATTGAGTTTATTTAAAAAATATTTTGTAAAGCTCTTCTTAAATATTACTTACTACTACGTGGCAAAGATAAGACAAATCCATTGACGCTATTTTCACTTTAACATTTTTTTTAAATGCAGATCATCGTGATTGTGGGTAATTATTATAAGAAATGGGGGCAACTCAAGTGATTGATAAATGATAGACCTATCATAAGGACATATCTAACGACCTCTTCGTGAACTGTCAGAACTGGAAATGTAATACCAACTTGTTCAATTATCTAGTAGGAACATGATAATTACTAAGAGCTTTCTTTGAATATTTTTTTACATCGCCACTTTATCAAAAAATGTAATAGATTGTAAGGTTACAAGTTGATTCTTCGATTAACATCTTCATTATTTTGTTAGGTACATACTGAGATCCCATTTAGTTTTTAAGTGCAGTAGTAGAAGATCCAAAATGCCGTCAGGTCCAATATGCCACCCGTTCTAAAGGCAATAAACCCATCCTTGTTGCCTAGGATAAGGATATGTTTATTGCATAATAAAATTGGTGTGAGAATACTAAAAATACGACCACCGTATACCGCCACAATAAAACATTATAAATACCCTTAATAACACGAGGTTAATATAATTATTTGGGTCAAAAAGAAATGATTGTTTCACTGTTATTTGTTTTGCTATTTAACGGTAACTAACTAACTAACTAACTAACCATCACGCCGTTTCCCCGCAGGGGTAGGTAGAGAGGACGGACCGCCAAACAATTCGGTCTTGGCACACACTCCTTGCCTCATTCACATTCATACATCGTCTCATACATACTCTTCTATTGTTCTGACTCTTGACATGGCCCGACTCAAGTATCTGATTCACTTGGTCGTGTCATGTCTTCCTCGGGCGTCCCCGACTTCTGCTACCATTCACATTTGCATCGTATATTCTCCTTACACTCCTTTCTTCGCTCATTCGCTCTATATGCCCAAACCATCTAAGCGTCCCTTTCTTGATCTTACTCATTACGCTTACATCAGCCTTGCACTCTTTGCGGATATCCACATTCTTCACACGATCATACATGGTTTTACCACACATACGCCTCAGGGATCTCATTTCAACAGCATTCAATCTACTTTCATCCTTTCTTTGCCAGTTCCATGCCTCACTTCCATACATCAGGGTAGGTACCAGCACTCCATTGTGGACTGCTAACTTCGCTTCTTTGGACAATTTTTTGTTAGCGCCAACTGCGTTCAGTCCTCCATTAATGGAGTTACCTGCATTTACTCTTCTTTCAATATCTCTGTCCGCCTTCCCATCTCTCGTAAACATGCTTCCTAAATACACAAATTCATCCACCTGCTCCAAGTATTCCCCATTCACAGCTATATTGCACACTGTTTTCGTAACTGATTCACATAAATACCTATCGCCACTTTAACATTGCAAAGAGTTTTTTAAAAAAATTATTAAAGCATGTTACCGTTAAAATTTTTGTGTAGAACGATGTTGTGCAATAATTTTCTTCAATTTTAGCAAATTTCTCGAATCAATATTTTGCGTTATCAGGAAGCAGTAGGTAGGTACCTAACTACATAAATACATTCTTTTGTTAATTTATGGCTTTAGTAGATATGTATTTGATTTTAAAATCACCGTTCTAAAAAAAAATAGATATAAGAATGATGTTTTGGAAATATGACAAACATTTTTTTTTCGTAAGTCTGAAAAGATTTACACATGCTACTGTTGGGGATATTCCCATTTGATACCTACATACATGGTTCATTTTTTTATAATATAAAATAATAATTTGAAAATTCAATTTTTATCCGGATTGTATAAAATATATAAAGTGCGCATCTAACGTTATTAATAGTTACACTTAAAAAATAACTACGTTTCGAACCATTAACATTTAAAAATACAAATAATATAAGACCCTCATATATTTTTCACAAAAAAAGTTCGAAAATGCAAATATCTTTTAGAGTATCTACCGACCTATTTTGGAAGGGAAAGATTTAAGATTTTAAATTAATTTTAGCTATTATAATGTTATTAGATTGGTGGCTTTTCTGTGATTAGTTTTTGTTTAATTATCCGTATTTTAAAAGTAAGATGGTCATATTATTAGCTATAAAATATTATTATTATGTTATTATGTAAATATATAGTGGACACATTTGTGAAAATTGCACAGTTTTTATATTAGGTACCTTCTTAGACAAGTTGATGATAAATAAAATAATTTGGTAGTAATTACTATATCGCTCTTTCTCAGAATTCACTTAAAGGGCGTTTTTGCGGTAGGATAGAATTTCCTTGAAATAACTCAGCATAATAATGTGCTCCTAACTATTATTATAACTAATTCATTTTTATTACTGAAACCACCCATTATTAAAACATTACTTACGATATACCTACGCGCTGGACTTTTAGCTATATCCACAACCTTATAACAATATTTCATTTTTAATTAACGAACAACTTAAATTTTTTGCCGACCGGCACGTACGAGCGGCGAGCCATGAGTGCCTATATTCATGAAAGCGAATAATTCCTTTCACAAAATGCAATAACGAAGTTCATTTCGAATTCAGCGTAGGTCCCATCGATGGTGTGGAATCGCAAAGGGGAATTAATTAACAAAGTTGGACTCTCTAAAGGTAAACTTATTTCTAATTCAAATACAGAATAGACCCGTCTGGAAGGAGTTACTTTGGGGCGACTGAGTGCTGGAGAAAAACCAGAGAGCTTTCACCAAAAGAGAGAAAAACCAAATAATTGTCTTTTTTAGTAGACAACCTACCAAATTTCCATCCCAATTTAGCATTTCGTTTTTTTCCTTCAACTTAATTATTTTCTTCAATTTTTTGTGATAATAAAAATAAAAAAAATATTTTTTATTTATTTTATATAAGTACATATATATACCAGATATGACGCCCAAAATTTTATATAAAAGGATGTTTTAAAATAGAAGATTCTCATTTCTGAGCACAAACCGCCTCCTGTTTTATATTATGTTTTAGTTTTAATGTTCTTGTTTTTTCCTGTCCTGCTGTTATTGTTATTCTAAGTTTCGTCATCACTTTGTATATTATAACACTAAATATTCAACAGTATATTTAGTGTTATAATATTAGATCTGTATTGGGTAAGGCACACTGAAGGAATAATTTTAAGAACATGACGACTAATACTGAATTACCGTTTTTAAGTTTGATATAGTTAAGCGCACTTGAAGTAAAATTACATTAAACTGCGCTATATAAATGCCATGTTATTATTATTACTATAGTGGTAGCAAAAAAGATAATAATAACAGAAATAGTAGCTAAATATACAAAAGAAAACAACCAACAAGGTTAGGTAAAAGGTAGAATACAAGTACCTATATCCATAAACAATTTATTATTGTCACTTGTCATAAGCCACTGATTTGGAAAGTAAAATGTTGCTTTTCTATAAAAGGCTTCACCACAGTATCAGCTTAATATGATTAATGTACCATTTTTTTAGATTGATCAAATTGGTCACTAAAAATCTATTTTATTATTAAAGCAGTGAATAGTGTAATAATTTCTTAATGTTCGCGGAACAGCGAAGATACTAGTATTTTAAATGTTTACAAAACACAACTAGTAAAATTTAAGTTCTCTGATTATTATGTATTAAAATTGTGATAATCTGTAAAATGTATGTACGAGAATAGAAATAACTAAATATTAGATATTTTTCGGGAAAAAAAAGCTTTTCGAACTTGCTGTTTTTAAAACATAAGTAAGATCAATTACAATTTAAACATAATATACAGCGCCCTTGAGGTGATTTTTCATGAAAACGGTGCTATACAAATCACCCAAACATTATTATTAAAACACATTAAAATATATCGAATAAGCGAATATAATTAAAAATAATTACTTGTGAAAATTTATTGATTTACTCCATATTTTATCTCAATGTACTATTTAATATTTATAAAACGCACGCCTCTCAAAAGTGTAATACATATTTTATTACCTATAGTAAAACTTTGCAGTAGCATAAATAAGGTGACCACAGACTAAGGGTCAAACTTTAATATTGTTTTATTTTAGCATTAGTATGTATGTATACCTACGTTTGTGAACTATTGCTTCGTATTCTAGCTACTAATTTAGAAACATAATGTTACACCCGTTTCCGAAATATTCCACATATCTATTTCTTCACAGCACTAGAACGCATCAATTTTAGATATTTATATTTCAACTTACTTACAAAACATGTAATATAATTATTTTTTACATTCTCACTTCAGTGTACTTACTACATCACATAATATATGTACGTATAATATTGGTAATTACTAATAAATAAATAACTATAAATAATAACTACAATAAATGTACTCTACGTTCCTCTTCCAACCACGAGCTAAAGCTTTTATGGAAGAGTAGTATTAAAATCTCATAATATCTAGAAACCTAATGTCAATCCTAATATAGGCCAACCCTAGGCCAACGTTACTGAATTAAAATATGAAATATTGTAAAATAATGTATCGACAATAAAAAAAAAATATATATATATATGTACTTACCTTGATTCTTTATTTAAAAATTTAATAAAATAGATAGTTTTCTAAATGTAACATTTTGATTTTTTTTCCTGAATACCTTCCTAAAAATTTTAAATAACCAATCGAGCCAGCAAAACTAAGAAAACATATTCCATCCCTTGTAACAAGTTGCCTTCACTTTACTCAGAAATGTAAAGAGACTTAACCTTTATTATAAGGCAGTGTTCACAGTCTGGTGGTTTCAGATATTGCATCCCTACTGACACATTACCCACTTCCTTTTCTCTTCGTGTTTGTCTGGTACCTTCAACCGTTTTCAGCGAGGGATGATTTTAGGGATTAAAATTTTAGATCTAAGGATTAGGGAAAGAAAATCAAGCTTTCAAATAAAAAAGAAACAACATTGTAGATACATCTTAATTACAATTTTGTGTGTAATCAATGGTACTTACGGCATCTATTAAGTCGCCGTTGTCGCTGCACAAAATTTAATAGTTAGCTTCTTAACATATTGACTAAAAAATAATAATTATTTTTTGCACATCGCTACATGAATCTATTACGCATCTTTGAGATTTCAGTCAAATTTGTTTACCATTAAGCTACAATATCTTATGTCTTAGTTCCACTACTCTTGCCACTGTTTTATATTCACAGATCCTACCCTGTTTAAAGTTTACACAATGGGAAGAAAGCTTTTCTAAGGACCAAATATAAAGGAGGTAGGGGAATCTACATCTGGTTAATCCGGTATTCTGAAAGGATTTTCAACAACACCTACGTGGCAAGTTGGTGTCTAGATACTCCTTGGGAAATTGGCGGGAAACTTTTTATTAAATTATATCTTTTTTTTCGTTTAAATTTGTCTTATTTCGTTAGCACTGTTGTTGCTAAAAAGCTTTTACATGCACAGCTTATTTTTCACCATTTTGTTCAGTAGCGTGCGTCGATTTTATTGACAATTTTTTTGAACAATTATGCTATTGGTTTTCTTATTCTCGTTAAGGACTTCCTAATCTACTTTTTTTGACTGGTAGTTTTGCACACGCAAACTTTAACACTGCATTATTTTATACAATCTTATTTTCGTAATAAATCACCCAAAGTTAGAAACTCTAAAATTAATCAACTGTGTTTAAGGTACCTACCTATTCCTAATAATGTGATACTTAATTTTCTTTTTAACTACAAACGAAACCGGTTGGAGACAAATATATCAATAAAATAAGGACTCATATGAATTGAGCAAGCTTGTACATTTAAAATATTATATTTATATTTCATTTATATACTATTTATTACCAATGAAGCGTTTGCTTTTCATGGATGAATTTTCTTAAACATTCAGTCGAAGAGATAAAAAGCAATTGCCGATAACACACGCTCGTAAAAAATCTACCGAATTATTCAGAAAATTCAATATAATTGTTCAAAAAAGCCTCTGCACTCCACTGGTTTGTACCCTTTTCAGCTTAAGAAAGTTGAGTTAAAAGATAAAACTTTTCCTTTGTGTAGGAAAGTATATTTGTTTAAAAATGTTTTCACGCCGTAAATGTGTAATCAGGGTCCATTTCCAAATAAAATATAATTACATACATACCCACCTTCATTAAACATCCATCAACGAGATATATTATACCTTAACAATGTCGATTCTCCCTTAGAAATGAACATGACATTCTCTAATGAAGACCATCAACTGTTTGGAACCATTCCCCGAGCAAATAATGTCTTACCCAAAACGACCATTGCTCCGTTTAACCCTCTGTTTGCCAGCACGACATCGGGAATTATCGATATATAACTGGAAATTAAAGGCCTCCGCCATTATGTGGAGTGGATTATCGTACATCATAGGAGGCATCGCCCACGCTATGTGTCCGGATATGGAAAATCATTTTGGGGTTAAATTCAACCCCTCTTCTAGGAACTCGCCCCAAATACAGTGGACATTTTCATAAAATCATTTCACTAGTTAAAACTGATACGATTTGAACTTCAAACTCGAAAATATATACAACAAAACTTTGTGAGAACACCAGAAATACCAACGTTACAATGGAAGGTATAGCGTCATTGAAACCTTCGGAACCTGATGAGTTCAAGTTTCACAAAAAAACTTTCGCACAGAAAATTTTTCGCAAGATCATTTTGTAATTTTGTAAAGGAGTAATCCTTCTATGAGATCCGATAGAATTGTTTTCGCGAAAAAGTTTAAGCTTCCCGTCCGACACCGTGGTCCAATTTTATCTAAAACCGAGAAGGAAAAAAACAAATTTCGAGTGTAAAACTGATGTAAGTACAATTTTTTGGATTTAAATGTGAAACTGTAAATTGTAAATTCTAATTTTTATATTTAAAGCAAAACAGATAATCTTTTAAGATAAGATTTTATAGTAGGTATCTATGTTTTTGTCCTGTTAATTTAATGATTAATTTATTCACGCCTTGAAGGCTTTTACATGTATAAATTGTTCAGGGGTAAAATAAAGATTGTATAGTACCTACATAATATAGTACACTATTTGAACCACAGACTATGAACTATGTAAGCAGACACCATACAAGTTAACGTAGAGCATGTGGTAGGAGAAGTCGGGGACGCCTGAGGAAGACATGGCTCGATCAGGTGAATCAGATACTTGAGTCGGGCCATGTCAAGAGTCAGAATAGTAAAAAAGTATGCATGAGTCGCTGTATGAATATGAATGAGGCATGGAGTGTGTGCCAAGACCGAATTATTTGGCGGTCCGTCCTCTCTGCCTACCTCTGGGAGAAAACGGGGTGATGGTTAGTTAGTAGAGAGTTCTGTTGTCCAAAGGAGTTCAATGATTGTATATAATCAAGATTACATTATAAGTACTTGGTACTGTGAAAGTAGTTACAGAGCAATATGAAGTAACTTTGTTGATATTTCTTAAAATAAATTACGCTAGTTTTGGTGTTTTACAGGACATAGCTAAATTAATGCATTCATAAAAGATGCATTTTAATGATAAAGTGATTTATCTAAAATTGTAAAATGGAGTTTTTCAAGTGTTTACAGTGATATAATAAAGTTAAAGTAAGTTGGTATGTTAAATAAATACAAAAAAAAAAATAATAAAAAAATATATTAAAAAAATAATCATGAATATTTGTCAAATTAAATTAAATTACACTAGTCTCTTATCTCTCATGTTTACACTGTTCTTGTTGTTTAATAAAATATGGTATAATTTACCTAAAAAATAAAAATTATTATTTTCCTTAAAATAAATCCTTTTCAAAAGAATGTGAAATCTTTGAACTAATATACCTCCAAACTGTAGTATTTGCTCATACTTCGGTTTTACACTCCTAGTGCGATAAAAATTTAGAAGATTTATTCATAATTACGCATTCCAATTCCCAAACGTTTAAACGGCTTATAAATAGAAGAGTTTTATTTAGAACTCGTATCTAAGCGTTTTTATACTGCAAGTACACGCTTGAATGTACGATGAGTAGGATGCACGTTTTTTGCATCCATTTGTCATTTGGGTCACTCAAACGTTTCATTTCCTAGTCGGACGACCTTGACATACTTGCAATGAATTTATGAACATCTGTTATGCATTCTTTTCATGGGGTATACCTACGCTTCATTTTTTTTACTGTCTATGAAACTGCCTCCATTAATTTCGTTTCCTTTAACAAGTAATTATTACCAGGCTCTGCAGGCGTATTCCTCTGGACTTTAAAAATAGATGTGTCTCCATGCATGACGCACCGTCAACCTTTTTTTGATATTTTAATCTTTTAGTTTAATGAAAAATACTTACATGGGATTTAACAATATTCGCCTTAAGAAAAATATTTATCAGGTTAAACAAATCGAATTTAATTAGCTGGATCGCAAAATCAGATAGGTAGGTATGAAAAAGAAAAAAATGTTCATCCACAATGATAAAATAAAAATGAAAAGTCATTATAGATAAAAAATGTTACCGACATTTTCCATCAAAAACATCCCGTAAAAATATAATTCTATAACAGGTCCACTGGATTTTAAAGTCTCACACCCCCTTTATCACATGCATATTAGAGGGTAAATGTATTCGGGGTCGATTGATGTTCGGCTGTTTCCGTGAACCTTCGGCAATGTTCGGGCCCGTTAAGCGGGAGTGCAGGATGTGGGAAACGGAATGCCATTATCTCTGGCAATGGACGCCATTTGCTTCTCCATTCTTCCACGGATAAAGTAACGCGGCCATTGTCGCATTATTGATCCGTGTTATTAGATTTAATGGTGTGAAAATTATTTTGCTATCGCCGCTATGCCGTTACCTTGAAAGATATAATGTGACGAGGATTAACGGAAATTGCGTAAAATCAATATTCGATGGAATGTTCATGGAAAAAAATAATGTCGCAGGAACAAAAATACCACTGTAGTATAAAATCACCATAAAGTAATTTGAAAACTGTTATTGAATGATTTCTCAATAATAATTGAAAAATAAATAGAATACAGGTGTGGCTGAGTTTTTTCTTGATGCAGCCAGCATGGTGAAGAATACCCTAATGATAATCAACCTCCGATAAGATAGGAAATTGGAATAAAAGCACAGGTTTCATATAATTGTGATTACACTAAAATGAAGTGTAGGATGAAAATAAGATTAAGGCATGTAGTGTGAATCAGATGTATAGGGAAAGGTGAGATCAGAGAATTTTTGAAGCGTAAATGAATGAAAGAAGAAGTCTGGGATTCTCAGGAATCAAACACTTAAGTAAGGTCATGGAGTCGGCAAAAAGTATAGTCTATGACTGGCCCCTATACCTATCTATACTCGTTTAACCCTATTTTACGTATTTTTCATATTATTTATGACATATTCTACAATAATTCATAATTTGGTGGACACGAATGACGTCATTTGCCTTCCAAAAAAGCTCCATGAATTTCACAGCCATTAGGCAAACAGGAACAATTTTCCCAAGTGCCTAATTTAATTATTTTACAGCGTTACAAATACCTAAGCGCAAAACACCGTGCACGTTATAACAACTTTTGCATAATTTTAACTCTGCGAATGTGTTTTATGAAATTATCCTCCAATTATCTTTCGCTGAATAATTATTCTTACGTTTCGGCTTAGAAAATTATTTGCGGAATGAAAAGTGTCTAAGAACGAAACGAAGTTTTACTCGAGAATAATTATTTTTATTCTTTCTTTATTTCCAACTCTACATAATAGAACGTTCCTATGAATAGGCTTATAAAATGGCACTATCGTAATTTGTGAATCATGTTTCCAAGTAAAATTGTTCCGTTTTTATGTACAATACAACCATCGCACTTGTTAGAGAGTTCAACGTTTTAGAAATAGTTACCTGCATTATAATTTTGGAGAATTATTTTTAAAACCAACTCTTCTTTAATATCGTTGCCAAGCTTAGTTAAATAAACACATTTATGCCTTCAAACAATTTCATTCCATTGAATTAAAACACATTGGTAGTGGCAATTATACACACAACGTGTTCAAATATTTGAATAATTGGTTGGATGCAACCTGCATCATTTATAAAATATTATTACTGATAGAACATACCTAGATGTACAAATATCATATTTGAATCGTTGACTTTAAGATTATTTGATAAAGATTATCCTTTTCCCTTACCATTAAGAGGTCACCTTGGTACGAAATTAAAAAAAGACAAGTATTGTATTCAAAACAGTCTTTAAAATGATTTTATCTACCTTAAGTTGGATATATAAATTACTTGTGTTGGTTTCGTATTATGATATTGCGTATAATTTGCAATCAGTTTGGTGACTTTAACCTTTAATAATATTCAGGTGCAATACCTTCGAATGCTTAACTCCATAAAATTACAGAAAGATTATTTTTTAGAACGTGTCCTTGTTTTATTTGCGCCCTAACAACATAGTACTTTCCCCATCTTGTGGATTAAACCAGTCTTAAATTATTTGTCTCCAGCGTATAAATATTAAAATAAAATAACGCACAAAATGAAGGCTACGTTACAAAATGTCAGTTTTATTCGCCCGTTGTTAATTTGAGGGAGACTGTTTTTGAGGAGTGGTCGTTACTTTTCCATTGTTTGCTGCTAGTTAGGCCATGGCCCATAGCTTAAGACTTGTGTATTATCATTGAGGTATTGATCGTGCCCGTTATTACATATTTGTATATCGAGGTAGCCTATTCAAGTCTGTCTTCCCACCTTCATAGAACCATCTGCGTTCCAACTCAGAACGCCTGTGTCTATAGAATAGACAATACAAGCAGAAAGATGACGTAAATTTACAAAACTTATTAATATTTAAGAGAAAGCCGTATTTTTTTGTTCATTTTCACAAGATTTGTTGAAAGTTGCATCTTTCTCAATGATTCCGATATACTCTACACATAAACTTATAATTTATTTTTTTTAAATATAAAGCTTCCATAAGTCGCATTGATTTCCTTGGAAGTGGAACTATAGTTCTGTCAAATAGATTTTAATTGTAAATTAGGTTCATAACACGAACATCATACCTGTTTATTGTAATGACTTTTGCCAATGACCGTTCCTGTTGAACACACTAGATCTTGTCCGATCACCGCAGTTAAGCATCATTGTGTGCGGTCTGTAATTGGATGGTCGTAAGTAAAAGTACATTTGATAGATTGATTGTTTGTTTCTATATTTTTTTATTAAAAAGTCAAACTTATAAAAATCACAAACCATCAAAAGATGACGTTGCAGGAACCAAAGCGCAGTCACGTACCTTCTTTCTTCTTAATGTTTGGTATTCAAAAACTCTCAAGATGTCAGAGTTTGAAAACACTCGTAAGTATGACATAAGTATATCCAATAATAATTTATAAGATTACACTGCTCGATTCCAACATAGCCCGAAGTACCTAAATTATATTTATGAATCTTTTCCGTTAATCGAATTATTTGATTTTGATCAAATTTGCAAATTTATTCCGGCAGCTTCCCCTGCAAATTAAATCGTCACAGCCAGCTATATATTTATGTTTAGAATGTTTTTATTTAGTTTAAGTATCTTAAAGATTTGTTTGAAGTATTGAGGTGAACCGTGTTTTAAAAAGAAATGTCTAATTATTCCAATTTCAGCAAATACCAAATTACTTGTAAATAAAACTACATTAAAATTTTCGTAGGTTACAGTGAAATTTAATTGTCAATATCGTGAGCAATTTTAAGAGAAAACATGATGTTGACATTTTTATAATATGTGTTGTGTCCGATTCCACTTCATAATAAAATTTAATAAGTGGTTTAAAGTCATTTTTGTGAAAAATTACTAATTATCTTGCATATTTTACATTAATAACCACCTTTGGAGAACATCTAATATTTACATTAAAAAAGTTAAATCAGACTTTATGAAATATCTTTTTAGTTTTTTTAATCCATATTTTGATATTTCAAAATATAAAATTTAAATAAAAATATTTATATTTAATAGAACTAATTTATAAATATGTTAACACTTTCTTAATAATTCAATGATTAAATATGTAAAAACTAAAAAAAAAAATGTAGTTCTAAAAAATAAACTTGATAACAATATAAATCAGACTCCATCTTTTAGTGGCGTCACTGTAACAGTCAAGAAATATCTATCCACGACACCCGCGCAGCTAGCTATCTATTTATCCCTTCCCTCGTTATAAAACTTAGAGCGTCTGAGCGAGATATAAGATAATTTAAAATATTATTCAAAGATCGTATCGCCAGTTACGTAAATGGCACTTGGGCCCTTTCGCTTAACGTGGAAACTAGAAAAACCAATTTAAAATTTTGCATGATCTTTATCCAACTGAATAATATTGTCTAAAGCAGCAAGATGGCCAGCCAGACTTTGGGAATATCTAGTCTTGGGAAATAATCAATTGATTCTGATATTTACATAAGAATGGGTAATGTGTAGGCTTATTCAATATGTAACAAGAAAAAATTATATACGATATTTCAGAGATCAGAATTAAGTGTTAGTGGCTAATTTGTTTATGAATGTTTATTACCACATTTGAAACATTATTTTCAAAAGTCAATAAAGCGTATCAATCAATTCCGTGGCACCCAAACCTTTCATCGTCCATATACCTACGTGATTATATATTAAATTAATTATCATTTTGAAAAATGACCTTGTTAAAAAAGGGACACCATGTCAACATCCTGATAAAATATTAGTCATTCAGATAATATAAAGAACACGTGTTCTTTTCCTAATACATAACATGACGGAATGCTACAATATCCGTATGTCATTATCAGTATTTATATGAACTCATTTTCCGCCGTTTTCATAAAACATTTGCTTTGACTGATGCTTCGTTAGGAACGCTTTCAATTCATTCGATATAAGCCTGTAATCCCATTTTTAACAAGAAAACAAATAATTTGACGAGATTTCTAATAAATTAACAGTATTTCATAGAATTAATTTTACCCGTGTAACCAACCAACTCAAAGTCAAAAGTGTACTCAAATATTGCATACCTGCTAGTGCCACTACGCTAATGTTTATAGGTACTAATATTATATTGGTAAATATGGTGGGTAGGTATCTAGACTTACCTATTTATACTTTATCATCCTTTTGGGGGCATGCTAACACTCCTTTTCTACTTTTTTTTAGTATAAAAATGTTTGGAGAGATTATTGTTAAGGTTTATGCGTTTTCCGAAAATCAATACATTTTATATGGGCACTTAGATAGATATCTAAAAACAAAATATTCTCGAGAAAAAAAACTTTTCACCTTTATTGACAAAAAACGTGTTAAAAATAAAACAAAATCATTCCTCTACTAAGTAGGTACAACAAAAACCTTAAAGACGCTGTTCTGGAAAATAAAGAAATACGAATATAAGGTGTGGGAGTTCATGTGCTACCCCTACAGCAATTCGCTAAAAAGATGAAAAAAAAGTTTTCCTGCAACTTTTTGAAAATATACATTTCTTCCTCTGATTTTTTGCTCACTGGTGATAGTCAAAGTGGCAGCACCCACTCAACTACTAACCAAAATTTAAAAACAAATTTCTGTATTACCTAGATATTATGTATTTTGCCTTTTATAACGGCATGAACATTATTTTCAATGGAATCATTACATCCTAGGGTTTATTACAAAATAAGCAATTATTTAAAATTCTAATCACCTTGTTGTTTGACATCGTAACATCGTGCAATAAAACATCCACTTTTAACTAACGACTAATTGATTCATGTGATTTTTTAAATAATGATTATTTCTCCAAACACTTAACCGTAGTTACTCGTACCATGCGATTTTCCGAGTAATATAAAAATATAAAGCATGAATTAAGGAACCTAAAAACTTCTTGAAGCAACTGCTATGAAAATCTCTGACAGGAATTTTAATTAAATTTATTATTTATTGCAAGAACCCGCTGGCGTCGCCTGATAACTTTTTTCTACGGCAATTCACGATACCTTAGAAATGAAAATGAAGGGAATTATAAGGTAGCATTTTATCGATGTTTTACGAAGGATAGAATGAATAATTAATCGGGTAAATTTCTAAAAATTTTCTCAACGATTGTAATTTTCTTAAAAGCTGAAGTGACACGATATGTCGCAACAGAAAATGTTTCAATGGTGTTACGAAAAGTAGATTGAAAAGAAAAGTTTGCTTCATATGTTATATTGTATAAGATTACTTACATCAGTACCTATAAAGAAAGAAGAATTCTGCCAAATTGTAGACTAAACAAGAAGTGTGTCACAAAGTAATAAAGTTTGGGCATTTTATAGCAATTTCGGATGACCTACAAAATTTTTGTCCTACCGTAATTTTTTTGCACCCTAAAATGTAATGTTTTCATATAAGACTGTCTTAAAAAACTCTTTAGAAGTTAATGTAACAAACATATCCCAAGTCAAAGCGACACATATGTAAATATGAAATTGAAATATATTATTTTATGATGGAACCTAAATGTATCGCCAGTCAATGGCTGAGTTGGCATCGCGCCTGGATCGCACCTAGGCGTCGTGAGTTCAATTCCTCGGCTGTCTAAGTCCTTTATATTGTCAGGTTATTCGTAACCCGGAAATGTTGGTTTTTCTTCTTAAAAAAGAGTTTGAAAGATTATAAATTTGTGTAAATCACCTATTTCATAACAATATGCTATCCGGTTTCAGTACAGCCATGCCTACAACGGGGCAGATATGAGGTTAAAGCAGTCGAAAGCACAGCTTTGCCGAAAGCGACTGACGTATTATAAAAACTGAAATACCTTCACTTAGTTATCGTATTTCATACATTAGTTAATTGCTTTCGTCTGCCATTGAGAATGTATCATATAAGCTAGGACTTAACATAATTTTAAGATTACGCGTCTTACTAATTAGATTCTTTTACCCCGGTTCAACGTTGGTATGGTAAAGCCGGCTTTGAGCCTAATTTAAAACCGTTTTAACCATAAAAAACACCGTGTCAATAAATAATATTTTTCTCTTTATTTACACCTCTTTTATAAGAATGGAGATATGTGGATATTTACTCTTAATAATAGGAATAATGATAATGGTTTAATATGAAAATCGCCAAATCAATCTTCTGCGCATCCTTTCGATGCGAAGCAATGTAACAGAATGATAATACGTAGGTACTAGGTACAAGTTCCTGACTACGAGCAGTACACCTGAACTCGCCGCAGTATCTTCGTGTGTATAATCTGGTATCCCCAACAGCCAGTGGCGTACCCAATCTGCCTTGGAGAGGGGAGGTAGGCAGGTCGCAGGGGCGGCACGTAGATACCATCAGGGAAACTACCCCCCAGTGGGGGGAGATGACGCACACGCTTGTGAAACTGTGGGTTCGATAAATTATCAGAGTTTATTTATATTCAATTTAAAAACTTTTACTTATTTATTTACTAGGGAAAACCAACAGATTTTTTATATTCTTAAATAATCAACTTATAAATAATACAAATTATATTTAATGATAGGTTTTCAATTAAACATAAAATTATAATAAAAAAACTAAGGGTCCAGTACACGTGGGCAAAAAATATTTACAAAAAATACAAAATTTAATTCGATATTATTTTCAGTTGTGTAAGTAGATATTTAACATTTTCTTATACGCCCCTGAGAGATGCCAAACTATCTATTAAATTAAATACTTACATGTTTCGGTTAGTGTCTAGATATTATTGAAGAGTATCGATGAATGCACGGAGAAAAATGTATATAGCTTATTTATTAAAATCAAGTTTAAAACTGACTAGCATGCCGTTTCCTATTAAACTTTTAGCACATTCATAATATATCGAAACATGTGATAATACACCTGCTTTTGTCCTAATACACAATGACGAAAAAAAAATTAGAATTAGAATAAGCACTTGTTCCGATATCGCCATAACACATTCGTGTTTTACTGACAGTTTATACATGTCAACTGATTCGTTAATAGCCTGCAGTCCCGTTTTTAACTGGAATACGAACTATTTGAAGACATTCTTAGTAAATTAGCAATATCAAGTTTTCTTGGTGAATGAATAAAAGGCATTATGGTTTATGAAAGTTGGGTATATCATGTCTGTTTTATATACAAAAATAAAACAGCAAATAAGGCAAAGCAGTTTTCCGACGGTCCGTCTGCCTTCTGCTGTTGAAAACTGACATTACGGTTGATTGGTTTGATAGTGACATACGCAGGTATCAACCGCTAACGTTTAAAAGCAAAAATTCTTGTGTAATTGTCTTACACTAAGTTCATATGATACAACTTATGTATTAAATCTGTATGTCAAATATGAACTTGGCAAACATTAAACGGAGTATGTGCGAACTATTTCCACTACTCTACAAATTACCTTTAAATAAATAAATATTATAATACTTAGTTAAATATAACTTAATATTATGGTACTTTGTTTAATATTATAATACTTGACTTAATATTGTAATACTTAATTTAATATTATAATACTTAGTTTAATATTGTGGTACTTGACTTAATATTGCGATACTTGGTTTAATATTATAATACTTAACTAAATGTTTTTCTATTAGACTTTTTGTCTTTTCTTATCCCAATCTTGCGTAATAGAGATTGTTAATTAGAGTTACATAGTTTATAGGCTAATGTGAACAACAATTTCATCCTTTTTTATTCAATTGTTTTGGAGGATATCGGCAGATCATATATTGTCATATAACAGATTTTAGCCGCAAAAGATCCTACAGTTGCCAGCCTGAGAGCGGGAATTATTCAAATTAGTTGCTAGACCAAACGTAGTGAAGAACGCGCAATACATCCGCTACAGTTCCCCCACCCCCGGCGACCCTACGCCCCGTTCGCCCCCCGCTCGCGCGCCGACCTCTGACCAGGCTGGACGTGTGTTCGTTTCGGCTCCCGCGTTCCCAATTTGCACCGCTCCGTCGAAAGCAATAACGTACGGAAATGGCGCGCTTTGAACATCGACAGGCTGGCACCGTTTGTTTGAGACACGGCGCTCAGTCCTGCAAATCAACAGGATACCCGACAACACCATGCTGTGAGTCTCTTACATTTCCTATTACCCTTGAATGTGTCCGCTAATAACCTAAATTCATCCACGCTGCCTGCCGATCTAGAGAGAGTGAGCTGTTAATTATTTCCCAGAGAGAGATTAGGGAACCCTTGTTGATAATTCCAGTTTAGGATGTAATAACCTGTGTACTGTTGTTATTCACCCATGTAATGTCCTTTAGCCGCTCAAATACAATGCTAATTCATAAAAACCTAACCTCTTTCATTTGGGCATAACAATCGTATGGGAGTGTTTTGTATAGACGGTGGGATATGGATTCTCGAGCCACGCGCTGACCCCGAACCCTGACTATGAGAGAGACGTCTCATGCCCCGCTTCTGAGCTGGCCGAGGGTAAGTCAGGACCCCCCCAGGTCCGACGCGCGACACTGGCGACCAACTTAGGGGCAGAATTTTTTTTTTTAAACATATCCTTCCCGACTGCACAGAATTACCTTTACGATTGTCCCCAATTTGAAAACATGTACTATGCAATTTTGTGCCAAGAGCATTTTTGCCGCAAAAACTACGGTGGAAGTTTCTCGAATAAATAAGAAATGCACGCAATCCTGTCGTGACTTTGTTTGTTGCTAAGCGCATTTTGCCGCGAAAAATAACGGTAAGAATCTTCTCGAACGAATAAAAGAGACGCGCGAAATTCCCGCCAAATGCTGTGATAACGAAAGTTCGAACATAATGTTTTTGTTTTTTTTCAATAACATAGATTCTGTATTCTTTGTTTAACAAAACAAACCCACTGTTTTAATTTCGGCATAAATTGCACCGTAATAATAACAGTCAGGATTTAGAACTGTGAAGCCAATTTTTACACCGGAAGTGATTTTTTTAAAAAAAAAGCACAATACACCCAACGGCCCATCGAAGCTGATTTCTAAAAAGTATATCAGCTACAACCTGTAAAACACAAGTAATTCTTTATCCCGATTAATTATATAGGTACGGTGTTTGTCCATATTCTTTTTTCAGCATTGACTGTTATAAAAGTGATTTTAAGTGAATTGTTTCAAATTAACTTCAGAAGTGCAGTGTTTTTTTTGCAAAGAAGTGCTTTCTCGACGCAATAATAAGAACGTGTGTTCAATCTCACGATTTAGTGCCAGTAAATGAAGCAAATATAAAATCTTTCCATCAAAAGTGTTTTTTCGCTTCTAAAGTGCTGTTTTTTGTGCCTTTTTCGTGCCTTTCCTCGAGTGCAGTGAATATAAGTGCGAATAGTGCCCACAAAAATTAAATAATGCAAATCCTAAAGTGTCCCCCTGGCCAAATTTTCTTCAAAAAGACTTAGAAGAATTTCGGAGTTTTTTTTTCCTTTTTTAAACCATTTTTAACAATGAATTCCAATCAAATGGCTACATCTTCGGACATGGGTGTCATTCCCAATGTACACAACTTATCCAAAGTGCACCTACAAGCCGTCTTAAAAGACAGAGGAATATCACCACTAAACAAATCAAAGTCAGCATTGAAAGCATACGCTTTGTTATTTAACAAAAAGTTCATCAGGAAAATAAACCTATCCGTTGCAAGTGAAGACAAGGCACCCAATACCCCAGTTTTGGAAATCCCCGTTTCTAACAAAGAAACCAGGACACATGTTACAGTAAAACAAGACAATGCACCCATCACGGCACAAGAAAAAACATACGATCTCACTCCTTGGAAGATCAAATATAACGGTGTTTCTGATGTACTGGATTTCATTGACCGAATCGAAGAAACGGCCTCAATTAAAAATGTTCCATTTGACGTGCTGCAGAAAAACTTTATAGAACTAATATCTCCAGAATTAATCCCGTGGCACCGAATACAAAAATCAAAATGCAAGGACTGGAATAAACTCAGATCAGCCCTGATCACTAGCTTCGGCAAAATCAGAGGCCCAACACAGAATTAAATTATCGTTACTATCCATTAAACAATTAGTAAACGAAACTGTGGCAACATTCATAGAGAGGGCCGAATCCATCAACATCAAACTTTCCCACCCTGTCTCGGAAGCCGAATTATTACCAGTTATAACTGATGGCCTCCTACAAAGATATGAAAACATTATCACCTCACAGAAAATTGTGTCGTTGGCCCATTTAAACGAAGTTTGCCTCATTTTGGAATCCCACCAAGACAGGAAAAACAACAAAACCACCACGGACAATATCACTGTACCAAGCCGTCCTTCTGGATTAAAACCAGAATTTGACAACAAAAAAGTTTGCTCCTTTTGCAAAAAAGTAGGTCACCTAGCTACCACTTGTTTCAAGCAGGCCAAATTTCTGGAAGCTAAAGAACCCAGAACCTTAAAGAGACATCGCTCCAGGGATCGTTCTCCTCCACGCGACGAACTGCGTGAAATTTTCAAAAAATCAAGAAATAACATGGAAAGGTTGCAAGACCCTCACTTTGTTAAACCTCAAGTGGATTTCTCTAAACCCCCACCGAATTTTCATGCAAGAAAACCAAAAAACTAAATTATAACCTCTCAGGTATTCATTCTGTACCAAGGTCTAAAGAATGGACTGATTGGTTATCACACATTAAATATTTTAACCAGACCTTAAATGTTTCTTCGGTTTGTTGCAAACAAGCTAAAGATGGAAGACCTTATGCCCTTTTCTCCGTTAACAATGTCCCCTTCTCTGGACTACTAGATAGTGGTGCATCTGTTAGTTGCCTTGGCAACAATGCCCACCTGCCTTTTGTTAACAACGGTTTTAAAGTTTTTTCCAAACCTACACTCGTGACAACTGCGGACAATGCTCCCCAGACAGTCATCGGTACTCTGTCATTACCAATTAAATGTAACAATAACACAGTTACAATTAACTTTCTAATAGTACCCTCTATATCCCAGAATTTCATCCTTGGCGTTGACTTCTGGAAGGCTTTTAACGTTGCTCCACAAGTATTTAATACTCTTGGCCAAAAACCTCCGGTCGCTCAAGTTGGTGAGATTCGAACAATAATACCTCACGAAAACCTAAGCACTGACCAGGCTCTCCAATTAAAGGAAATGATCAACAAATTTGAATCAATATCTTTCGAAAAATGCGGACTGGGTTTAACTAATTTGGTAAAACACCACATTAAAACCAACGGCCCACCAATCAAGCAACGCTACTACAATTTAGCCCCCCAAAAATTGAAACTTTTAGAAAATGAACTTGATGAAATGTTAAAAATGGGAGTGGTAGTTCCCAGCAGAAGTGCTTGGACCAACCCAACCCTTTTGGTTTCAAAAAAAGACGGCTCTGCACGCTTTTGCCTCGACAGTAGACGATTGAACTCTTGCACTGAAGCCGACGCGTACCCACTGCCTTTCGTGCACGCAACTTTAGACAAATTACGCAACGCCAAATTCATTTCTTCCATTGATCTAAGCAAAGCTTTCTGGCAAATACCTTTAGATGCGGAATCCTGCGAAAAAACTGCTTTTGTTGTACCTGGTAGGGGAATGTTCCACTTTAAAAGGCTACCTTTTGGTCTAAAAAATAGCCCCGCCGAACTACAGAGGCTGATGGACAAACTATTCGGCCCTGAAGTTGACAACAACCTATTCTGCTACCTTGATGATCTCATCATCGTTAGTGACACCTTCGAAAAACACCTGTTAATGCTGGAAAAAGTTTTTCAACAACTTAAATTTGCTGGTTTAACCATCAATTTAAAGAAGTCTGAATTTTGTAAGTCTCGCCTGCGTTATTTGGGATTCATTGTCGACGAAAAAGGTCTGAGAACAGATCCTACTAAGGTGGAAGCAATGGCAAATTTCCCCCGACCCAAAAACGCGAAAGAAGTCAAAGGTTTCCTTGGACTTACAGGTTACTATAGGAGATTCATTAAAGACTTTTCCACTATTTCGGCCCCATTAAACAAAATTACTGGTATCCGTAAAGGTATCAGCAACTTTCGTTGGTCTACTGAAGCCGAAGAAGCTTTTACGACTTTAAAAAATGCTCTTCAAACAGCCCCTGTCCTGAATTGTCCTAATTTTGAACTACCTTTTACCCTCCACACGGATGCTTCTAACGTAGGGATCGGTGGAGTCCTAACTCAGGAATTCCCCGATGGCGAACACCCTGTAGCCTATTTTTCCCGCACCTTGAATAAACACGAGAAAAATTACGGAATCACCGAAAAAGAGTTACTGGCAGTATTGGATTCTGTTCACCATTTCCGCGGTTACATAGACGGTAGCAAATTTACTGTAGTCACAGACCATAGTAGTTTGAAATGGTTGATCTCTCTAAGTAATCCCTCCGGCAGACTCGCTCGCTGGGCTTCTCGTTTGTCCCAATACACTTTCGATGTCATCCACCGTAAAGGTGCGGACAATATTGTCCCAGATGCCCTGTCAAGAATTGAACTTGCCGCATTAAACATCGATACAATTGCCTCTACCCCATCCACAAAAGATGAATGGTATCTCAAAATCTATGAAGGGTGCAAAAACAATCAACAAAAGTTTCCCAATTTTATTATAAAAGAAGGACAACTATATCGCAATTGTAAGGCCCCACTGTCCATCCTGGAAGATTACTCTTGGAAACTCGTTGTGCCCCTCGAAAAGAGAAAACAAGTAATCATCAACAATCATAGTGCCCCCGACTCTATACACCCAGGAACCTTCAAGACGTATAAAAAGATTTCATTGAAGTATTACTGGCCTGGTCTTTTCAAGCAAGTTCGCAACTACATCTCCAAATGTGAAACATGTAAAGCTTACAAACATAGTACGGCACCCCCTGCCGGCCTAATGGGAAAACCCAAACGTGCTGATAGACCCCTCCAATCGTTATCTATGGACCTCGTCGGACCTTTTCCCAGAAGTTATTCTGGACACATGCATATACTCAGCATTGTGGATATCTTTACCAAATTTTGTTGGATCTTCCCCTTAAAAAGAGCCAACGCTGCCGCCATTGTCAAACTTGTGGAAAAACACATTTTCATACCCTACGGAACACCCAAAACCGTAATAGTTGACAACGGAAAACAGTTTATAGCACAGGAATTTAAAGATTTCCTTGCTAAATACGGGATTAAAGATATTTATTATAATACCTTGTACACTCCCCAAAATAACACTGTCGAAAGGTATAACCAGACTATTAACACAGCTCTGGCCATTTTGGTTGACAAAGACCAACGTAATTGGTGTAAGAATTTAGATAAAATTCAAGCTGCCATGAATAACACTGTTAACCTAACCACTGGTTACACCCCCTTCTTTTTAAAACACGGTATGGAACAGGTGGTACATGGTTCATTGCACTGGAACACGAATTTCCCCACGTCAACCACCTCCACAAGCAATCCTGCCGTTGATTACGCTCATCGTTTGGAAGAACCTACTGCCATTTATAGTGAAGTTACTGATGCCCTATTGCTGGCCCACCAAAAAAGTGCGGACAGATATAACCTACGTAGGAAACACATCACTTTTAATGTAGGCGATGTTGTCTGGAGAAGGAATAACACCCTCTCTCAAGGAGCCCTGTACTTCTCTGCCAAGCTGGCACCCCGTTTTGTCAAGGCCAAGGTTGTAAGAAAAATATCGGACTTAGTTTACTACCTGTCCGACTCCTCTGGCAAACATACTGGTAATTACCATATTAAGGACATTGTAAAGTCTGGAAGTGAGGAGACAGTTGAAACTCCCCCACCACCCCAGCAACTTTAAACTAACCCACTGTGTATTATCACAAACTATTGTAAGCTATGAAGTCTTACCATAATTAGGCGTGTAAAGTGTCAACTACATGTCAACCTATTCGTCAAAAACGAGTTTAACCCACCTTTGTAAATGAATGTATATTAACATATTATGACCATGAAGTATTATTCCTGTAATAACGTTCTTTCCCTCACGACAATCGTTTTCTCCCTTTTTACGTTTTATTTTCTCACCTGTTCTGAAACTGATCATTTTAGAATAGAGACACGTCTTCGAGTTACAATCGCCGGGAAGTCGCGAACCCGCTTTTTGCTCCTCAACTTCTACACTATGCAATGTTTATGTCATGTCACCCCATTTTCGTTTCATTTTTGTTCCCTTCGTCGTGTTAGAAAGAACCACCCCACTTTTGTTTTTGTTCCTTGTAAAATAACGATTGGTAATCACTCATAAGAGTGCCATCCAAAAGAGTTCGGATTTTGTAAATTCCAAAGTGTTAAATACCGACCCCTTTTTTTTAAAAAAAAAAGAAAACCTGTCAAGTACAGCCATTAATTCTTTCTTGTCCAATTCAACGTTACCTTGAGTATGTAAAACCCTATAGTGGTCTCAAAGGCAAGAACCAAGTAGCAATTAATCACATAATTGTCTTCTTTGTATGTATATAATTTTTTTTTCATTTTTTTTCAATTTTTTCCTTTCAAAAATTGATGGCGTCCTACCCAAGCTCACATTTACCAAAAATAGGATTTTGACACATCCATTTTGGGAAATTGTATTTATAAAAGAAAACCAAATGTCGGTCCTATAAAACCACATACAAATAACTGGACTCGCTTCAACTAAAAGTATGTAAAACCCATTAAGGTCTTTTATTGTATGACGAGATCTCGATTTTCTTTTCTCTACTGTTACGTCACGTATGTCTCGTACCTCACGTTTCAACCCTACGGGACAGGTTAGTAAAACCTTACGGTTATCCTGATCTTCGAACGCAAATAATTATATCACAACGTAAATCAACAGGACTTTGTTCGATCATCGTTGCATAATATAAACACCCAACCTTTGTCTCACCATTTAACCAAGTGTTTGCAACCCAATTGCACGCTACAACGAACAGTATGTAAAGCCATTATGGGCCTGTTCCCACCCATCGCTCGATGTAAGTAGAAATACCTTCTACCATCATCTTGCACCTTGTAACACAATGAAGTAACATTAAAATTGTTTATCTTCTCTATTGTTCCATCGTACGCCCCTCCAGGCTACGGAGTTAGTCAATCTAACAAATCTTTGCAAACAGTATCAAATGATACTGCTAGCTTTTGTTGAATTATATTTAAATGTAAAAATTGTCACGCGATAGGAGAGATCCTTACAAAATCCACCACTACACGAGAAGTTCGTTACAATTACTTAATACTTATAACCATGTGTTATAATTTGGTCGTGTGACATTAATTTGCCATGAGTACCGCCTTTGTGTATAATTTGGTCGTGTGACATTAATTTGCCATGAGTACCGCCCTTTGTGAATAATTTGGTCGTGTGACATTAATTTGCCATGAGTACCGCCCTTTGTGTATAATTTGGTCGTGTGTCATTAACATGTCATGAGAACCGCTTTTGTGTATAATTGTGTACAACCCTGTACACGAGACGTGGAGACGTAATAATAATACTTACCGTGATTCGTGTGAACGACATAATATCGACATCGTCATCTCCTTTAAGGAACTGTTTTTACACTCCTTGACTTCTGTCTATAATTGAGTTGTACCTTGCATATACTGCATACTTGTACACTATACGTGAAGACGTTACAATACTCACCATGAATCGTGCGAACGAAATAATATCAAACCTTTATATGTGAACTACGTAAGTATTTCACAGAAGCCTCTTTGTTCAACGCCAATGCCCGTGGACTTCCTGTTTTTGCTGCTTTCCAAAAAGAAAAGAAGCCCAGGAATATCTACTATCCCAAAAGGACTAGTTTTCAGCTTCACTGTCAATTATGGGGCATAGTGCCGCAGGAGTTAATCGATGGGCACAAAACCACTAAACTCGTCGTCTGGGAAACGAATAAGAAAAATCCCAGGTTTGTGAAATTGGAACTAGGGTCTGTCTTTTCTCACAATCATGTAGAAGTTTAAAACGACCCCTAATCTTTTGCCAAATACACGCAAAAGATTAGCCTCTTTAGTACAATGTGTATTCAAATGCGGTTTAAAAATTAATCCACTTTATTAAAATGTAAAGAGTCAGGAAATCTGCTGGTTGAATATGTTTCACTCTCACATAGAGGTTGAATTGGAAATTAGTCCAGTCTCTAGCAATTTCGTAACTCAATTCCCGTCCTTTTTCCCCCCTCCCCACCCCATGCCCTCAGGCAATATGTATGAAGTGGAAAATCTGTTGTCGACCATATTTCGCCCTCACTTCGAGTTCGAATCGGTATTTGTTCCGGTCACCAACAGGCTTCCTACCTCACCTTTCACGTATGTTGTCATTTTTTTTCTCTCCTCAACGAAACACATTCATGAATTTTGAATATGTATGATACGCACTTGGCGTATCGTCTGTCTTTTCTGACAACCTTTATTCATGAATTAGTTTCCCTGCTGTTGCCGTGACTCGTTCACGAATTTTTTGTCTTGTTCTTTGAAATCCTACGAAAATGTTACCACCTGTATGTTAACATAGGCCAAAGAAGGCCAGTTGTTTTTTCAACCAAGACAGTTTGTCATTCGGCAAACGCCAAGTCATCCTAATAAAGGATAATGTTTATGTAATCAAAACTAGTTAGGAACCTCTCTCTACCTCTCTCTCACACTCTTCGTCACTCTCCGGACCGGCAGCTAAACCTCGTTTGTTTATTTTTTCTGGACACATTTTGTTTCTCTCCAAACTTTTCTTCATTGGTCCCTAGGCAGGTAAACTTCAAGAAATTTGCCTTAATAATAATTCCCCCCGGATTTAAAAAGAAGCCCAGGCGGACGCCATCTCCGACAGCCAAGCTGAGCCTCACCTCCTAGCAGCCTGCGCTGTGGTTACAAAGGCCCCTCGACTACTACTCGCTACACACTTGTTCCATCTTGTTCCTGAAAGCACAGACAATACTAATCATATGTATGACGTTTGTCTCACCACTGCAAGCCGAGTTGTCCCACTATACTTTATGACACTCTGAACTACCTTTCGGACACGCTAGTCCCGGAGTTCAAATTTCTTGCCCTCAATGCCAATGCCAGTTATACCGTCTCTTGCTCTGTCATGCAGTGACACATACCAGGTCATGGGTGAAACATAATTACCCTTTGCCCCTCCAGTAAACACAAACTGCGCATCTCTAAAAAGTTATCCTGAGCTACATTATGCTCCGATAACCAACACATACGATCCGTGCCCACCATAATAGCACATAGGACTCGTACTGGCATAACTACGGAACCTGGACTACTCTCTCCAATGACCACTGTAACCATAGCCGCAGCCCCGCAAACCACAGCCCCACTTCGCAAACATCAACGCCCACAACGAAGCAAAGTGTTTTTTTTTTTTCCGAGGCCTAAGTGTACTCCTGAGTGTTATCTCAATGGGTCAGATTACAGTGATAATGTAATCTTTTAGAGTCAGTGAAATCTCGTTTCCTTCGCAACTCTTCGAAACCAAAAAACCAACGCAACGCAAACTTAGCTTCCAGACCAATGAAACCCTAGAATCACACCTTAACATTCCGTCTTTTGTTTTTTTTTCCAATTGTATAATGTTGTCTATTGTTTTTTCAATTGCATAACCATGCCCTTTTGTCTTTCAATTGCATAATTTTGTCTTTTGTCTTTCAATTGCATAACCATGTCTATTGTTTTCTAATTGCATAATTTTACTTGTTGTTTCCACACCTGCTCTCTCCCCAAAATTTATTTGCTCCAAACATGCTATGTACCCTTCCTCATTTCTCCCCACAAATATTGTTACCTAGCCTATGGCATAAGCTAGTCATTATGTTTTAGCTAGGCATCCCTCTGGCCATCCAAGTCTCTCAAACTAAGGGCAACTCTTGTTTTGTCAAAAAAACCCCAAGGGAGGCACATAGAGGATCTTTTAACCCTGATGCTCCATTACCACGTCGCCTTTTTTACGAGCGCGGGGGGAGGTGTCATATAACAGATTTTAGCCGCAAAAGATCCTACAGTTGCCAGCCTGAGAGCGGGAATTATTCAAATTAGTTGCTAGACCAAACGTAGTGAAGAACGCGCAATACATCCGCTACAGTTCCCCCACCCCCGGCGACCCTACGCCCCGTTCGCCCCCCGCTCGCGCGCCGACCTCTGACCAGGCTGGACGTGTGTTCGTTTCGGCTCCCGCGTTCCCAATTTGCACCGCTCCGTCGAAAGCAATAACGTACGGAAATGGCGCGCTTTGAACATCGACAGGCTGGCACCGTTTGTTTGAGACACGGCGCTCAGTCCTGCAAATCAACAGGATACCCGACAACACCATGCTGTGAGTCTCTTACATTTCCTATTACCCTTGAATGTGTCCGCTAATAACCTAAATTCATCCACGCTGCCTGCCGATCTAGAGAGAGTGAGCTGTTAATTATTTCCCAGAGAGAGATTAGGGAACCCTTGTTGATAATTCCAGTTTAGGATGTAATAACCTGTGTACTGTTGTTATTCACCCATGTAATGTCCTTTAGCCGCTCAAATACAATGCTAATTCATAAAAACCTAACCTCTTTCATTTGGGCATAACAATCGTATGGGAGTGTTTTGTATAGACGGTGGGATATGGATTCTCGAGCCACGCGCTGACCCCGAACCCTGACTATGAGAGAGACGTCTCATGCCCCGCTTCTGAGCTGGCCGAGGGTAAGTCAGGACCCCCCCAGGTCCGACGCGCGACAATATTTTTATTTCATTTACTTAAATTTCATGTTACCTACGTTTCGTAAACTCTTGTTTCATGTTACCTATATTTTGTTAACCTATGCATTGTTCAATCTTATATTTTATGTAATCTGTATATTCTTATATATTATGTAAACTCTTTATTGTTATTGTATTTAAAAAACATAATAGCATTGTATGTAAAAGCCCTATGGGCGTTTAAATAAAATAAATAAATTATGCAAACATTCTTATTGTACAGAACTAAATTTTTAATATTCAATCTTTTGGACGAAGAAATCGGTCGAAATATTAGATAAGCTTTAATTAAAGGGTATTTTTCGAAAAAAAAATTGATTTGAAAAAAACTCTTTTATTTCGATTGGTCTCATGGAAGCCATCTTCTGGGTAATTTTCTGATCTTGTCTAAACTTAACAATATTTGTTAATAAAAATCATTGATTATGAAGAAAATGTTTTATAAATACTTTTAGCATCACAAATCCTTCAATTATAGGTGTGCGTTAATAATAAATATAACAAATGCCGTTCAAGAACCAGTGGCTTAACCTATATTGTTCGCACAACCGCGCTTGCTGGGCGAAATGAAAGAACACAAAAAATCGACATACGGGAAACCAGACCCCTCCAAAGTATTCAACTTTAAATCGAAACACCGTCTACCCTTCACACTTTTTACAAGTAATGAAGATTTGGATTAAGATGCGCTAAAAACTTTGAATTTCCCTCATGCACAGACTTATTCCGGATAAATTTAAAACCGCTAAGCTCGACTTTTAAAGTACCACACTTTTCTAATTTAGACTTTGAATCTGGTGATGCAAAGCTTGCCACTCAATATCTTGTATCTGTGTACCTACACAATCAGATTATTTTGATAATGTGAAGTTATCTTCTTTTATTCTGATAATTTATGAAGAATCGGATGATTACTAACACTACGAAAACATACTAAAAAAAGTAAATGAAATTAAGAGATCTATAGATATTTTTAAAAATATTTTCTTTGCGTAGATCTAGATCAAGTTTTTTAAGAATATTATGTATTTAGTCATGCAAATATACAAAGCTTATTCATCGAAAACGAATCTAGCATTTTATCCGAATGCAAAACGCAGTTCTCATAGGATTTCGGGGATATTTTAATAAATGAGCGTTATCAGAACAAGGCCCTACGTGATAGGAATGAAATAATGAGAGTCTTCGTTCCACGTGGGAAGCTCCGCACCCACCTCTCGACCTACCCACCACCCCCATCCCCAGGATCTCAGTATGATCTCTGGAGAGGAGAGGGTAGTCATTAATGAAATAACCATTTTAGCTTTCGGCACTATTTTCACACTTTGGGGTGGGTTAGTCTGAATTATAAACAAATTTGTAACACGACTTTGGAATGTTTCTGAAGCGGCGGAACACTTATACAAAGGATTTAGCATAAAATAACAACTGGACTCACATTATTTTACATTACAACTAATTTCTATTCCCCGTATTTCGACTGCTACAACATAATATTATAACACTCAAAGAAGATCTCAAAACGTCGGGTTTTGTCGGGGTAAAAATATTTTCAGCAAATTGCGTCTGGATGTTAGAATTTAGTCAAAATTGCCAAAGGTATATAATAAGACAAAAGTACAAAATAGGATGCTAAAAAGGTAGTAACTGGCACTGGGAGAAAATAACGTGGTCGTAAAAGTATAGTAGACGAATTTCGATTGAACAAGTGGGAAGGTTCGTATATAATTAGGGAAAAGAAAGGTTAGGTTACTGTTACAAATAATGTTACCAGAACTTTTATCATTCCAAGGTAGAGAAGGCTTTCCTAATCTATGTACATTCTAAGTGCTCCATTTGCTTGAGAGTTTATCCTTTCGTTCTGTTCAAATTTTATTTTTCTTCTGCTTAAGTTTTTCATTCTCATGATTTGCTCGAATACCTTTTACTGAAATTTTCTTAACCCGAATAATGAAGCTCTTCTTATAAATAAATTACGTCATTATTATTTTAAATAATTAAATTAAATCTAGTTAGTAATTTCATGGGTAAGAACATTTGTTCTTCTTAAAAACATTGTGAATAACGTAAGGTATTTTAGAAAACTTAAAATGGCAAATTTATACAACGTTTCCAGCATGAAATGAAAAATCAATACAGCGTTGCCACGTTTATTCCTATTACACAGTGTTTCGTTGGCAAAAAACAAATTTGCAGAATCGCTTATTCCACCAAATAATAATATCTACCCTTAACTTTCTTAAAAAAATATCACCATTTGTGAAAGTAAAGAAAAGTAGCAATATGTGGATCATAGAAATTTAAACGGAGAATGCAGTATTAATTGATTCATCAACTTGGTTTTTGAATAACTTTTCTTTTACAAATTTTAAATGATAAAAATAACTGTTAAACTGTTATTAAGAATATAAGTTCATGATTTACATTAAATTGATGTGTTTCATTAAACAATAATCTTAGCAAAACAATATTATGATAACTCTTTATGTGGTCAAATGTTAATCCTCTCCCGAGGTATAGGAAAGCCTACAGAATGATCCAAAACTTCAGTTACCCGGGATATATCTCAACCATTGACCTCTGGTGTAGTGACATTTGTAATCACGCTATTAGCTGACCCGAAACCACCACTGTCTTTATAATGTACAGTTATTTAAAGATTACAGGTTAATTAAACATTAGCTCAAGAGGGAGGAAGAAAGGTGCAACTCGGTTTATACTCTAAAAGTACACGACGGTAAAAAGCCAGCCGTCGAAATCGTAGAATCATATACTGTCAGCGTAACTTAACAACAACAAATATAACTGCCATGAGTTGCATAAAAAGTCTCAATCTCACAAATGTCTCCGTGGATGCTTTAGATTGAGCGGTCTGCTAACAGTAATAAATAAAATGTCTAAAAAGCCGAGTAGCCCCACCCAAATCGATTCAAATTTAAAACACTGTTTTTCCATGCGGCGTTGGGTGGGTTGGGGGTGTCGTTTAAAATGTACGCATATCAGATATGTTATGCAAACCTACTACAGGGTTGGAAGTGGGAGGGTAGACAACACAACCTTTCGCGTCAGACAACAGAAATACCATGCTCAGGGTCGGCGCAGGGTTATTGGCTTTTTACGAACAAGATCCAATGATAATAATTTGCATTTAAAGTGTCAAACTTCTCTTGTTTTCAGGAGCTGTCTGATAGTCCTAAAACAACACAGAGAGTAGCAATTTGTTATAGTTCCTACTTGTTCAATTGATTCAGTCAACTTTTTCTGTTTATAACAAAAAGTGATAAATTTTGTTTACATTTTCCAAAAAATGAATTTTTTTAGATAACAGATTTCATGGCTTTACTTTTTATTAATTCCATTAATCATCAAATTTTTCATCAACTAGCGAGATTTTTGACAGTCGCTTTAGAATCTATTTATCGTCAGGGGATCAAAGAATTAACTTTTCAAAATATTAAATAAATAAATAGTTACACTTCTTTGTAGAAAAATGAGATACTTTTAGTAGCGCCATGTTTAGAGTCCACCATTTAGAAACCATTGAAAAAATGTAATCACACCTAACGTTCAGCAAAATAAACAGGTAACATTCTGAATAATTCCCGATTGGCGGGTGCTTTAGTTCCCTGGTTCTTGAACTTTAAAAAAACAAATGTTTCAATAATTATTATTTGATGACTTAAGTTAACGTTCCACGTTTATTTTCTTGATCGTTTCACGATTCCTGAGAAATCTATGACTCCTTTCTTCATTTATTTCCACCAAATTCTCTTGATATTATTTTCATAAATAAAGGTAAATCTTTCACAGTAACAAATTAAAATATACCCTCTTCAGTGTTTAATATTATTTTACCACTTGAAAAATGTGTCCAAGGGCGAGTTCCCTTCACCATCTACCTACCGCCCCCCTTCACCCACAGGACTGTAGACAGAGGAAGAAAATTTGCATTTTCATTCGGATTTCGCGCCACGACTCGAGATACAAAAACACACCGTATTACAGAAGTGCAGACCATGCAGTTCATATCCAATTTTAATATTATACGACTTCCGCAACCTTTACAATTCTATTTATTTATTTAGGTTCTTCTTTTACATATTTCTGCACAATTCGCGAGAAAAGTGCCTAAATGAAGAGGTTATTATGTAGGTTTGTAGGCATTACCTTATAAAAATACATCTTGATCGGTGATCAAAAGAATTAACATATTTTCTGTTAAGCAGGCGGCTGAAAAAGAATCTAAGTGTTTTTTTAATCCATTTTTTATACCAAAAATATATGCACTGGCGTCGCCCCCAATCGCACAGATAATTTTGTAGACCTCTCTGGTATGTTAATTGCGATGTCATTCTTGAATTCATGTGTATTCATATACGATGCGTTTAAAAGATTTCTAAGATAAATATTTATTGATGTAAATTTATGTTTTTACAATAATTAATTAACTTTTTCTGAAAGATGTACAATAATATGTAAACTTTTGATAATTCTCCCATATGAATAATATTGTGGGCCATCTGTGTGGAGAATTTCAATAAACAATAACAATGAAGTTTGGTAAATTAAATTGTATTTTTTATACTTGTATAAAAAAAACATTAATGATGGCGTCATAATTATTTCAAAGAATCTTGATTTGTTCCAGTTTTATCTGTTTTTTGTTGTTTTCGATTAGCTTGTTTCATTTTTCATGCACATCACTAAAAAATTGCAAAAATTCAGAAGAAACCTTTATTTTTCAGAAGAGTCCTTTATTTAATAGTTGGTGAAGTATGTATCTACCTATTACTGAAAAAGAAATCTAGCTAACTAACTAACTAACCATCACGCCGTTTCTCCGCAGGGGTAGGCAGAGAGGACGGACTGCCAAACAACTCGGTCTTGGCACACACTTCTTGCCTCATTCACATTCATACATCGTATCATACATACTATTCTATTATTTTGCCTTATCGAGAATGCCGGTTTAACTGCGTTTTCCAAAACTGTTAAAATGGTGACGAAATTCTGGTACAACCTTTTTCATTATTTTTTCATCTAAAATCTTTTCATATATTCATGAATATCAATTGTCAGTAATCACCTACCCTGTATTACTTACGTAGGAATTTATTGTATTACCGGGATTAAAATAATGCGGCCGAATGACTTACAACTCTCTTTTTTAAAAATGAATATGTTTATAAAATTTCCTACTGAAGATTCCTAAAGTATAAGTTTTATCAAAAACCATTGACATCTCTTTGTAAAACTAAATTGAATTGGGTTTTTTGATTAAAAAAGGGTGGTGTTGGGTGACAACCTTTTGTAATATTGCGGACTTCCTATATCAGACTAGAAATCTAAAACCGAAAAGTAAAAAAGGTTGAATCGTTAAACTTTGTTGTCTATACTCAAGTTGATATCGTGGAAACTTTTTTACAATAAGCCTAAGAAAATCGAATCAGTGTTCCATTGTTTCTAGGGGTTGATTATTCAATAGAATTTATAAAATAAAGTGAAAAACAAATTGAAGGGCTCTAAATTTAAATATTTCAGCAAGATTTGAATAGAAAAATTTCCACTTTCCAATAATCCTTTACGTAGATAGGTAGCTCGTCTGTATCGTATCCGTTTACTTGCAAATATGCAAGCACTTTCAATGTACTTTTTACAATGTAATTTTTTACTGTATTGCGTAGGTACCATTTTTCTATTATATGATATACGAAGACATTTTTTTCTGAGTGGGTATCTTAGATTAAATTAATATTAAAATGTTATTATTGGTTTAAATTTATTTATAATATTTTCATCATGTATTTATTCTATTATGATACAACCAACTCTCTTTTGAATTTAGTATTAATTTTATTCTTATTTGTAAATATATTTATTTACTATGTTTTCCATACGTTCACTATATATCTTGCTATATTTTTCGTACAAGTTAGTCTCTTTCAGTGCATCAATGAAAAAGCAATATGGTAATGCATTTTGATAATTCTCATATTATATTTAAATTAAATCAAAAATTATGGAACCGATTCACAACTTTTGGCTACAGACACTGGAATGGATTGAAGAGTATTTCCTGCATCCTAAATAATAAATTATGAAAGATATAACAATAAAGTAGATTTTTCATTTGTCAATAACCATGATAAGTTCTTGTATCGTTCGGTGTCAACCATCCTTAACCTTAATTGAAATGTTTTTAAGATAAGATTGAAAGCGTGATATAAAGTGTCGAAATATATAATTTCATCGTTCAATACCTTCATTAGGTTCAGTAATACTATTTTAAAATAAATTATTTTTACAAACACACTCCTTTCAAAAGATTGAAACAAAGGTTTTTTATATGAAAATGTTTATCGAATGGGATTTTAAATGGCTCACTGTTTCTCTTAATTAAATTGTAATATTTTGATATCTCGAGAACCATTACCTACCTTATCCGAAAAGTGTTTGTTTTTATTTCTCATACAACATTAAAATTATACGGTTTTTGAGTGCTGGTGAAAGTTTCGATGAATATTTTTTTGTCAATTTTAAGAACTTCCAGTGGAAACAAAACAAATCGTTGGCCGAAAAAATACCGAAGGCAAATGATAAGATTAAGGTAAGTAGTATATAAAACCATAATATTAGATCTTACTTGGGGACAGTTTTCTCAATGAAAACTCAAGAGCGCTTTTCATTATTAATTTAATTACCCATTCAACAACAAAATTTATAATACTCACGACAACCCAAGAATAACTTATAATACACACACATTATCTAAGAAATCCTTAGCTATGGAAGAGATTTAATAAATTTGTTTTAAAAAATTCTACAAAAACATATAACATAGGTAACAACAAAACACAATAGTGTGTACGTTATTGGTCGTACGATACAATACGATTGTACCACCCCAACCAGGGACACTTGTGTCCCGGTGAGACCAGTAGATACACTAGGAGGCACTGATTTGTTAGAACTTTGAACAAGTAGTCTGAAGAAAGGAAGGATGTTGGAGTTCAAACAATATGGCAACCAAATAAGCCAATTTTGGATTTTAGGATGGGCAGGAATAAAGGAATTGATAAAGCGTTTTTTTTCTTCTTTCTCTCTTCCTCCTTATTGCCTTTTTTTGTTTCTTTGTGGCCCTTCTTGGTTCTCTTTGTGGAGTTTAATTAGGATATGCAGGAATAAAGGAATTGATTGAACGTTAGTTTCTCGTTTTCCGCTTTTTTTGTTTCCACTAATTGTTCACAACTTCTTGTTCCTGTAATTTCCTTGCATCGTTTGATCTATCCTTGCCTTTATCCCCTCGTAGGTACCTACAAAATTCGAGTTATAAATAAATTGATTTCCAATCGAAGCGAATAATTTCGATAACTTTATTTGATTTTCAATAGTTCACCAATAGTTCTAGAGGCATACATAAGAGATTTTATATGCAGGAAATAAAATGTAGATAGAATCAAATCGTAGAAACCTAGACTTTACTGCTCGGCTTATGTCTCGGAGACTGGGACATCCCGGTTCTTTACCCGCTGTAGCTTCAATACCTTTCCCTCTTATTGTCTCCGTTTCAAATAAAACGAACAAAAAGTGTTTTATCTCCACTTCGAAGCTAAAAAAGGCAGATAAAACCTTTTAGACTGCTATCTTACACGGGCTTTTCAAATAATGATTCTCTGATTTATGAATATTACAACGGAGCGGCGCCGAATTCTTCCGTGAAATCTAATCACCCTCCTTTTTCGCAAACTCGGTAAGGCGGCCTAATTATTTTTCCATTATATTTTCTAAAGGATCGGAAAAGGATAATTTTCTCTTATTCCGATAGATATTTTATGTGTGCTCTAGAGTTCCTGAGTCAAGGCTTACGTTAGTAAAATCAATACTCCTCCAATTTCTATCAACTTTAAGAGCTAGATGGGTAGACACATACATATTAACATATAGAACAGAATTTAGAAGTCAACTTCCCGCTATCATGGTTGAGGAAGGTTTTGTGAAATAGGCACAAATTATTTTTACTGACGAAGTAAGGGTTAATGTCTTGCAATTATTATCTATTTAACGGTGATATTTTATTAGACTTATCCCTTCCTAATAAACTTGTTTTAATTTTGCAAATCTGATAAACAACCACTAACCGTATTATATTTCTGGCTGACCCGAAGGGACTTACTATTAAACGCGTTTAAAATTTCAAATAAAATAAAATGATTCAGGACATTTTCATAACTAAATATGAAAGGCGTAATGAAAAATAGACTGAATTATCTTAACTACCTCTTCTTGTATTTCTCATATATTTACTTAGATTGCTACATACGTGGGTATGGAATTATGGTTGCCACTACTTCTAGAAATACTATGGTGTAATTTTCCAAGGAACTTCAAACTTCTGGTATTCCAGGGTTGTCACTTTGGTTAAGAACAAGTGGCTACTGTTAGAATGAGGAGTAATTTTCTCCGTCTTTTGTTAAGCAATCCGTGAAGTAACTAATCGCTATTTCCGCAGTGAGGATTCTGAAACTACTTAAGGGTTGGTTGGGAAACTCCCTCGAGAGAGCGGAGAATGAATGAGAATATTAACATGGTTATTCTATATTTCCTCTTACATAGGTTGTTGAAGGAACCTTGGAGTTGAAATGAAAATGTGTTCATTTAAAACACCGGAGGTCACAATTAACGTAGGAAGAGGTTTTGTAGCCTGCTCCTCCAATCTTTAAATGCGTTTGATTCTCATTTACATTATTTTCGAATGATTTCATGAGTTTATGGTAAATTTAACCATAAAGTAGATTATCTGTCGGATGGACCAGAATATTTTCAGTTTTTTCAAACACATATTTCAGAGTCATTTTAAAGAAGTTTAAATTATACTAATTAATACTTTGAGCATATAAATTTTTGATTATGCTGCCAGACGTCTTAAAGAACATTGAATTGTGTTATAACTGCCTTTATATTCAGCAAAAGATTGCACTAGATAATTGACGACTTTAACTTTGCTGTGTAGGTATCTACCTCATATTTAATTTTCCACAGGGATTTAAAACGTTTACTATTATTTGCATTGGTAATATTACATCTTCATTTTACCACGTTAAAGTATCCACTCTCGCAGGTTGAATTAAAAGCAATCAAACGTACTTATTTCGATTATCTTGAAAAATTGCGTCATGTGAGATGTTCTAGCGCAATAAACAGAAAATTGAATTAAAATTTTAACTTATGATTGTGTCGGAAAAAAGCGATTGAGAAATTATTTATTACTAATTAACTATTTTTAATTTAATTTTAACGGATTTTTAGAGTTTACTAACGGTGTCCATTTGAAAGATAAATTTCTGAGTTCTCTCTAATTTGTCAATAAAAAATATAAATATATCATAAAGAAAATTGGCAATTTTTGTTTTTGAAAGGCAGTGTTATTCTAATTTAACAAAAAAAAATAGTAATTTGGTTAAAAAGTGGATTTCAGGCCATTGCCAAATGAATTGATAGGTATCCAAAAAAACTTGAAGTAAAACACCAATTTTTCATCACAAGGTCGGAATACTTGTTTACAAAAATCCTAGCATTTTCGCATTTTGTCATTATATATCAAACGCAGTTTCATAAACACGTGTACAAAGTTTATTACAAAGATACTAAAAGTTTATCAGAACGCGGCCTGCAGTCCCGTTTTCAACCAGATTACAAATAATTTACTAATTTTTCTCCGTGTACCTACTTCTTCCAACTTTATAATTTGTACAGTTAATCATATCCCGTGATTTCTCACGGGTAGTTGTTATGTAAAAAGCTCATAAAAAGTAATCATTTTAATAATTGAAATTTGATAACTAGCAGGAAAAGTTAAATTGTGGAAGCACGCAAAGCCTAACATTTAATATTAAGCGGATTATCAGAAGTGTCATCTATCTACCTTACAGAGCCTTTGAAGAAGGAAAATCGATGTCCCAACATAGAGAAAAGGGAGACAGCCCGTCGACACAGCGCTGTAAAGCCAACGTAAAACATAAAATGGTCTATCTAATTGCCCAAAGCTTTGTTTGGTATAACTTTATACCAGCATTATCAGAAGTTTTCAACTGAATTTTCATGAATTTAATCATACGCTTAACCTTTATTTCTTTAAAATAATTCCATTCGGTTAATGTTTCTCTCATTTTCGATGCTTTTATGTTTTGACTACTCTAATCTACCTTTTTTATGTTTTTATTTTTTAAATAATCAATGTGATATATTTAATATTATTTGATATATATTAATAGTATTTTTAATGGCGACATAAAATACAATAACAAATAATTTAAATACTATCTACATAACCCTGAGTATAATGTCGAATATGACCCAGTGTTAGTAAATCATAAGAAATGGGTGATAATGGGCAATTACTTAGTGAGTGGCTTAACAAGAATTTCTTAACAAGGTCTGACAATCAAAGTTACCTCATTAAAAAATCACGACGTTCCGCAATAAAATAATGAATTCAATCTATTAAATATTTGCGCTACAATTAGAAATTTCTATGTTTCACCCACAAAAAAAATAGTGGAAACATATAAACAGTATAATTACGAATATATTATCATGATACGGAACACGTGTTCATGAAAATCCGAAAAATTTTGCGTTACAACGAAAATTCTTTGTATCGTCTTGATATCTTTTCAAGGCAAATCGATAATACATTTTTAAATTCTTGTTTTATTAATAAGGCCGGTTAATTAACCGTGGGGGCATAAATCAATTTCTTTTCGTGTGTCCAGGAAATTCAGCAGATTACTTCATCACTGATTTTAGCGATAAGTCATTAAACGTAAGTAAGAATATCATATGATACAGCTGTTCATTATGCCTTGAACCCAGATATCATGTAAGTAAAAAAAATGATAATATTTTAATTACCAATTTATTAGTAGATAGGCAAGTGCATTTTAGCCGAGGGGATCGTGCGACACTTCGTTCTGACGTGGCATATTTTTTTGTTCGTTCGGAGTATTTATTTTTATAACGATGGCTCCTGTGGCCTAGTTGAAAATTTGGATAAGATGTTTTTTAGTGGAAGCTTAATAACGTGATTGTGACATTTATTTTAGCACTGTGCTAATAGTGGTAAAAGTGATAAGTGTTAAAGTTTGCAAATGAATTCGATAGATAGGACACAAACGATATCATCACGCCAAGATATCCAGTAAGAAAAGTCTCACACATATTTCACATTGTTCATTGCTCGACAGTTCGTTAATAAAGTAATTATGTCAGAAGAATTCAACCATTTATCGTAAACAGATTTATCCACTCGCATAATAGTTGATTCGAATATTTAAGAAGAAGAAAGAAGTGCCAAGACAAGGCGAAAATAAGCAGTGAGAAGTAATGGGAGGGGGAGAAGAAGCTTGTGATGAAAAAATAAGCGGGAAAGGGATGGAGGAGCCAAGAAGATGGAAGAGGAGGCAAGAAAAACCAAGAAATAAAAATAGAAGGGAAGGATGACGCAAGAAGTTGCAGGAAGAAAATAGGAGAGCCACGAAGAGTCAAGAAGTAGCACCAAAAGCGAGAGGAAACCAGAAGAAGCAAGAAAAGTTAAGACAATCAGAGACACATGAGACAATAAAAAGCATGAAAGGGGAGAGAAGTTGCAAGAAAGTGCAGACAGAATCAAGAGGAACCACAAAGTCAAAAAGAGTCGAAAAGAGCCAATATGATGCAAGAAAAGTCAAAGCGAGCCAAGAAAATCCAAGAAGAGAATCCAAGAAAAACTAAAAAGAGAAAAAGCAAAAAACTACGAAGAAGAGTCAATAAGAGCCAGAAAGAGTCAAGAAGAGGCGAGAAGATAGAAGAAGAGTCAAGGCGAGCAAGAAGAGCTAAATTCCAAAAGAAGTAAGAAGAAGAAAGACATAAGGTGAAAACAAAGCCCAATCAATTCCTTCATTCCTGCCCATCCTAAATTCTAATATTGGCTAATTAGGTTTTTTACCGGTCGATTAAGCTCCAACATCCTTCCTCTCCTCAGAGCACGTGTTCCAAGTCCTACCAAATCAGTGCCACATTGTGTACCGGTAGCACCGGGACAGGAGTGCTCCTGACTGGGGTGGTATAATCGTATCCTACCGTATCGTAGGTAAGCAAGTGCATTTTAGCAAATTGCATGGCATCAGCTTTTAATAATTTTAACTAAATTAAAAGTTTGTAAATATCTCACCACCCCTGCCTGTGAAAAATCAACATGCGTATTTAACTTGTTGGTTTTACTGCCAAATGTAGGATTTTCAATATAATAACTTTTGTTTTGGGTATTCATTACCTATTCTCATTTCTAGCAGAGATCTTGTTACGATAAGAAAACTTCTTATTTTATTTATTACTCCTCCTTTGAATTATTGCACACCAACAACATGTTGATATGTTGTATAACCAGGCATTAAGTTTAATGTACTTAAGTTTGATATGTAATTTGTATATTATAAAATAATTATACTTACTTAGGTTAGGTTATAACAATGTCCACTATCCTGTCAAAGATTGGGATATAACCGATACTAGTTGAAACATATAATGTATAAAATATAATGAAGTGTTTTTGTTATTTGTTTTTGGGGTGTTATGCCTTGTTGCGCTAACTCCTTCTTTAACCAACGTTTCAAATAGATATTTTTTTAAATATTTTAATATTAAATTTTAGGCCACCCTGACAAATCGGCAATTGCCGAGCATTTGATTGACACCGGGCATTTCTTTGGATTTTTTCCTGAAGTCCTGGGGAGACCCAAAACTTATAGAGCACGGCTGATTACGGAGGCCATTGAAATTCATAAAAATCCCGTAATATTAATAAAGACGATGGAGCTAAGCTCAATAGTTCTTGGTAGGTATAAGGTAATTGACGGATACACCAGAGCTAAACGAAGAAAACCACTATAAAAAAAAAAATTATACTTTAAATGTCAGCTCAGAGGGTTGGAGCTGGCAACACGGTATCACATCCTCATACATAAGCTCACATTTCACAACCTCAAATAATACATCTGCTCTGATGATGGACACTGCAATGCTGTCCGAAACGTTGGCTAAAGAAGGAGTTAGCGCAACACGGCATAACACCCCAAAAACAAATAACAACAATACTTTTGGCAGTGAAAATCTTAAATCATATTAGAATGAAATGGTTTAAAACCAAAAAAAAAAATATAATAAATAATGAAAATCGCAAGGTAATTATAATTAATTTCTTTGATGAGTTAAGTTATGCAATATAAAATGTAACGTAGGTAGGTACATTCTTGATTGTGAGTAGGTAGGTGCGCGGAGAAAAATGATTATTGCTAGTTTAAGAATCCCTTCAAATTATTGTTAATCCGGTTTAAAACCGGATTGCAGGCCCTTAGCGAATGAATTAATAGGTTTTCTGATAAACTTTTAATAAAATACAAATATATTATAACAATGTCGGAACACGTGTTCATAAAAATATTGATACTTTCGAATTTCGTCATAATATGTTATCAAGGAAAATGCAGGTGCATCTTAGAAATACTAGGATTTTATTAAAAGTTTATCAGGAAACGGCCTGCAATTGGTTTGAACAGTGTAATATTGTTTAATTTACCATATTACATTTTTACAGGATTTTCCTGACTTCCGCTTACGTGTTGTATACCTACCTACAATTTTTCATCTGTATATCTGTAAAATCATTTATATCAACCTTATAATATGTTTATTTATCATATAGTTCAAGAAATAAACATTTTTCCCTTTCTAACAGCAACATGTGAAATAACAATTCGTCCTGTCATTTCACATATCCCTATATGACTAATTAAAAATACTTTTTATGTAACATTGTACCTATTATTTGAAAATACAAGGTTTTCAATTTCTTATCGATGGTTCAATTTTGTGAAAAGCATAAGGTGCTGAGATATTAAAATTCAATTTAAACTGGACTTCTTACTCGACTTAACACAGATTTTACCACTTAGGTACTACACGAAGGACTGTGGTTATTTTGGCAAACCTACGAACATATCGATGTGTCAGTCAGTATCACTGGGTTGGTGGGATAGTTGGTAGCTATAGCTAGTGTAGGTACCTCCAGAACATATGTCATGTGTGGTGGTGTGCGTGTGTGATTTTTATCAGGGTCAATGACCCTGGGCTAAGGCCGCGGCTGACTAGAACCAAGGACAAGGCTCATTGCGGCATCTTTTCCGGGACGGCTTTAGAATATCTCTCCCTGGCTTTTAGGCTCCTGCGCAAGTTAAAGGAAATATTTAAAAAACGGTTTCGAAAACACTTTTTAATATAGAATTATATCTTGTCTTTCCGGAGACAAGAGATTTTAAGACGCCTGTCCAGGGATGACAAGAGGTCTTGGGTTCGATTACTAGTTGTTACCGTTATCTTTTTATTTTTCTGTGTCTTGTTTGATTTCATGTTTCATTTAGATTTATTAGTATTATGTTCTTCTTAAATGATAAATTACATTGATGGGTATAACACTCAACATAAGTTAAAAGAAAAAAATATTCCAAGAATGATTTTGAATCACAAGGGTTTACATATATATATATATATTTAGCTTGTACGTTTCCACTTACGTACCTATCTGCTCAAATGTAAAGACGGATATTTTAACGAGGGCTTAGTGCACACATGTGTTAAGTACAGTTTTAAGTAAAATAGATGTTTCGTGGAAAATTTACATTGCTTATTTCATTGAGAATGGTTGAAAATCGGATATTTACATTGATATTGTTACTGTACAACTTATAACTAATCTGGAGTATTCTTATAAAGTACATTTTAATATTGCACTTACACGTCAACACTTAACACTTAGCCATCGATATGATCGACTAAAATTAGAGCACGAGTAATACTAGAATTCGGGATTTATTTCAGTTCATAAATTTTTGAAGTAACAAGCATACGTACCTCATTGCCCAGAATAGGTAGGTACTTATGGAAGGAAATTAAACTGAGTCAGTGGAAATCTTCAATTTGTCAAATAACAAATACAAAAGATTGTTACTGAGGCAGTTTAGTTATGTATTATAAATAATGTTTAGTATTGATAATATGTAAAAGTCTTATAAAGCGACGTGAATTAATAAATAAACTGTATTAAGAATTACGAAGTCCTCGTTTTGAATAGTTTTGTGAGGGATGAAGTAAGGAAAAGGGGATAGGTGGGAAGCTCCTAGGTACTCAGATCTTGTCACTAACCATTGTAAAACCATTTCAGGTATCTTTATCCTCAAGGGTAGTTCTTCTGTAATAGATTTTTATTATCATATTTTAGGTATAAAATGAGACACAGTATATTAAACAGTTAGCTTAAGATACGTAAAAACAGAATGTTTATGAACTTATCCATTTTTTACTAACAATGTTTTTATAAAGTTATTTATATTATTTAAATTTAAAAAAATTAAAAAGTCGACATGTTTTTTAAAAACGACGTGACGTTTTGTAAATTATGTAAGTACCTACGTACCTACTTATTTCTAAATATTTTTAGTTTATTAACTTGTACCGGTCTGTAAAACCCATATCCCACCCAATTAATACTAAAAATATAATTAAAGTTGGTCGCAATCAAGAATCCCTTCCAAATTATATTAAAATACGTTGTTAATCGTGTATCTCCAAAGGCTGCACATTTAAATGCTGGATCCTATTTTCCTAAATAGCGTCTCGAGGTAGTACTTAATTTAACGGCTGAAACATTTTATCCTCTCCTGCTGACACTTCTTGCAAATTATTATCTACTTGTTCACATGACCGGCGCTCTTTCGCCAACAATCTGCCATTCGAGACTTTTTATGACCGAATTACTTTCAAATCACGTAGAAGCATTAATATAAGTTGCATAATCATGATGTTATGTGATGTTTGCATCGTAAAACTAGGCATTTATCTGTGGTGCACAGAGTTCAACGAGCGGCTCGCAATAACTCACTTAACTAATAAACTTTTTATTTCCATGTAAAATGTCCAGTATTTAAATATTTGTTTACGACTAGGAAACAAAGTCATACGCACTTTTTTTCTTGATAAATTTGTTCTATTTCGATATTCTTTTTATTTCAAAGCCGTGCTGGCGTGTACGTGATTCGTACACAAACACCACTATCATTCAACTAAATGGTCGCACACACCCTCACGTATCAAGAATAAAAATACGGGGGAGACGAACACTATCATACGTCATGCATCAGTCACGTCCCGTCATCTCCCGACCCACTCTGATAACCAGGAAACCCAAGGGGACGAAAGAGACGGACATGTCTATATCTCGGCCTCGCAGACCTTTGACTATCCCATGGAACGTCAGTCGTTCGAATTTATTTTAATGCTGTGCTTTAGGTACTTATCCGAAAAATATTGTATCACTACGGATAGTCATTTCCATCTCATTCCTCTCTCCTTCTCTCTTTGAGAGTTTTAAATTGTGAAAGAGAAAATTGGTTCGATTAAGCATCATTGTAAATCTATCAATTGAGAGATTAAATGCGCTGGAATTTTTCATTTGCTCAAAGTTCAAGATGAAAGTGGTAGTAATAGTAATAATAGTAGTAATAACGATTCTTTATTTTGAAGTATTTGAAATTAAGTATAAAAAAAATGTAGACAGAGACTCAAGATAAGTGATCATTTAAAATAATTGAATCCACCAAGTTAGAGATATTCACGCAACTAACTTAAGGAAAAATATTTTCAGATCTTCAGAATTTATTATATATTTTAGTCCCTGGATACCAAAGATAAAAATTTGAGCTATAAAATACCAAGAGTTGTGTTTTTTTCCAACATAGAGCACAATCTATGATCATAGTTGGAGTTGAATATTGATTTACTATTGAATAATTCTTCAGTACAAAAGGTAAGTTCTCCGGTGTAAAAAGCACGTTAAAAGGCGATAATCCATAAAAAGTTCACGGATTCTTTGCTTTAAGCATCATTTAATGTAAGTTTGAACTTCTAAGAGCCAGTTGTATTACAATAAATTAAATAAAATCCGTTACTGAATATGATAACAAAGCTGGCGCCATATTCTTAAGAAGGTCGAGTACTGGTAACCGAATAATATTATGTGGCTTTGTAGGTACTGGCTCCTACAATAATAAACAAACATGACATCACGATTTTATAGCAATTCTTAAATTAAACTAAAGGCCAAATTTATAAAAGACTTATTAAGCGCAGAGGTAGTCAAATGTAAAATATATTTTTTTTGTAAAATAACAATTTTTATGTGAATGCGGTATCTGTAAAGTAGTGTCTATGACATCTTGAAATTTATTTTTTAGGCTTCGGATTTGATTCAGAAATAATATAGAAATACACAATTAAAAAAATTAAGTTATGTGACAGCTGCTCGAAGGACTATGGCATTCCAAATTTAAACGTTTTGAAGCTATTGGATAAGGACAGGGAATGAAAGGATTTTGGCAAATAAATGACTTATAACTAAGGGCGCTCCCTATTTCAATTGTATTTTGGCCAAAAACGAGTGATCAACACTCCTGCGGCACACAAAAATGTTTAAAATATATTGTGTTTACGACGGTGGGTACTTTGTACAAAGACCTGTTGGCATGCTGTTAAAAATATAAGAAATGTATGCAAAATTGCAAATTCGATCATTCGCTACCACTTCAAAAATTCAATTCTTCCCAATCCTTCATCACATTTTACTATCCGATTGATTTATATCCCATAATTTTGAAGAAATTTGCCTCGGTACCAATAAAACACTTTATCGTTGGAAACAATTTTATTCATCCCGTTCCTCATAATGGTGAGATCTGTTTAGCCGTACCTTTAAGCGGTTTACGACCGCGCAATTTGACAAACAAGATTATAAAATTTTACATAAAAATAACGGTTAGTTGTGTAACAATAAAGATGGCGTTTGTGGTCCGCGACACGCCTTGCGTTTACCTACCCCTCGTAAACTGCGCAAGCACCCCTATAAAAAGTTCGGGAATTATTTGAAAGCATTATTTAATAATGGAATTCAAAGAAATGTTATCTATGGTGTATTTAATTTCACGGGTGATGCTTTCAGAGATACGTACGCAGGGAAAAATAAGCTTAGATGATAATTTTATTTAGAAAAAGAATTATATTTATCGTCTTCAAGAATATCATTCAAGGAATATGGGAAGCGGGATTGGGTACCGCCATCCCGGGAACCATTTATTGGGTAACCAACACCTCCGCCATAGGTCACCCCAAGTGCTTTGCTACGTTTGGTGACTTCGCAGGGGTGCCTGAGATCATCGGGTGAGGTGTGTTCAGGATTCGTCTGCCCACCAGCTGCGTGGCTTGTCAGATGAGGAGAAACCGGTTGGGGAGACCCTCATTCCACCCACATGGTATCTTGTCTTTTCGACGAAACATGTGATTTTCTAAGCCAAGTAGGTAACTAACTCCGGATCGAAATTTTGTTGCAAGCTTGAAGTAGTTGCTTTGACCTAACAGTTTCAGATAAATAAGCTATGTAATTTTCATGACACCAAAGTTTAGTTTTTTTTTAATGCTTTATAGATAAGGTTTTCTTTAGGATAGGACAGTTATGTTGTTGCTTAATTTTTAATTTTAACTTAGAAATCTTTACAAACAAATTTCATTATTTAAATCGATTTACAGAAAGCATCTATGTATTGTTTGAATACCAGAAGTTAAAGATTTTATTTTACCATAATTTAACTTAGGTACCTGTTAGGTTTATATCAATTATTTAAGTAAAATATGTTAAAACATGTTCAGATATTGAGTGTTTTTAAGATGAAAAATACATTGAAGGTTTTACATCCTCTCAGATCGTGTTACGCCTCCTATCACACGATGCCAGACAGACCTAGTACCTACTTACAATGCAAATAATTTTTTCGTCAGTATAAATCGATTTAAATTTTCTGCATGCCGCTTACGCATACGTACACACATTCCCCCACACGCAACTCACCAACACATACACACCAAAAATGAACTGAATACATAATAATATTTGAGTTAATACATACAAATGCGGCCATGTGGGTATGGCTCATTGACTGTTGGTGCCCTACACGAATAGAATAAATTTCAGCTGTTTGACTGTGACAAAAAATGTACGTAGATGGGGGACCGTGATCATCCGTCAGCCAATGAGTGATATCACAAGCAGCGAGCACTGCCACTAGCCTTGGTCCTGTGTAATTTTTTCCATTAGTAGTGCGTAGCGAGTACGGACTACAGGGCCAAGTTGTAACCGGCGCGCTACGCCGAGCGACGGGGACTCGCCACAAATTAGGCCTACACTAAGGAAATTCATAGTGATTTATTTATTGTTTTTAGTTTTGTATTAATAGCACCGTTACGTGTGAGTAATTTGTGTGTAGTGTAATAATTTTATAGTGAAGTATTCAGAAGATTCTATTGAACTTGTAAGTTATTGTTTTTATGCTAACTTTTATGGTTTACCCCTGTTTTTAAATATTTTTTTTACTCAATCACAAGGGGAGAATTAAATATCTAATTTTATTAATAATTTTAAAATTACTAAACTTTATTTAAATAATATAGTACGTACCTACCTAGGTTTTTTGCGAAACATCCATTATTCTTGTAAGTCGTAAGTTGTTTGAATAGGTATATTATATTATAGTTAAAGTGTATTTCGGTTATTTAGTTCTTCCTTATTACTTTTAAGGCGTCCTTTTCCATTTCATTCTAATTTAAAAAAATACATTTTACACTAAAATAGTTATCATTTAATTATTATTTTAAAAAAGTAGCTTCTCTGTCGTACCTGTTTAGGTACGTATTTATCACGAAGCATAGTAAAATATTATCACAAAATGTAATGTAAGAACTCGCTTTCTTAGTAGTGGGTAATAATTACTACCATTGAATTGTTTAATATATAATAGATGAAATATGAACGTAATAAGACCATTCTGATGATGTTTTTGAAAATAATAATTATAATTGAGATTTTCTTCCGACGCTGAAAATAGAATAAACATCTTTGTATAGTCTACAACTTGCTTTTGTGGATTTAAAACAAATTAAATAGATTTATGGGCAAAAACTGCTGGACTGAGATTATACAGAAAATAATATAATATAGCATTTGGAGTGTGAGGTTTTAAAAAAAAAATTACTTTAATTCTTAGTCTTTGAAATATTTAAGCAAATATGATAGAAAAGCAATAACTTCGTTATTTCAATAATAAGAAAAATAAGAAACAACGTTGAAAGTTCTTAATTTCCATAATTGATATGCTTTATCAGAATATTTTTAATGCATACCTTAAAGTTACAGTATATCAATTCACTATTATTTCCTAAACAGCTTGCAGTTCTCAAGACAACGAACCTCATTCAACGTTAATAATGTCTACTATTTGCAAAAAAACGTAAAAAAAGTTTTTTGTTAATCATTGAATCTCGATGTACCTAATTTTATTAAAATGTTGGGCGAAAATATGTTTACCCAAGCTTCCCTGTAATAGTTACAATGTAACACAAAACACAACATCAAAAGAATTTAGTTTGTGGGCCTGAGGTAACCGAAGGCAGCAGCGGCCCATGACGGAATACAGTAAAGCGACAGTGACATCTGTCGTCCGTTTGAGAAATGTTTTTGTCCCCGTGTGATTTATTACCGAACACTCCGAATATTCAATCCCTCGCCCAGCAGCAGCTGTTGACATTTATTGCCTACGAAAATGATATTAAAATATGTTCAAAAATATCGTTGACGAATGCTTTCCATACGTAGAATTATATTTAATTTTGATTTACGGTTTTCAGGTTCGAGTCATCGCTCAACGTCGCCACCGTGACGTATGATGCGCGAGCTGCTTACATCCAAAGTGACGTAAGTTTATACTAAATCAGATATCGGCCAGATCTGCTGATACTACAAACTGCGTCAAGTGAATGAATGAAACAAACACTAGGCGGTGTTTGCTAGACAAAACGAAAGATTAAAAGCAGACGGTGGATTTATGAAAACAAAATTAGAAGAAAAAACCTATCGATATAACGCAAGATGGCCTCATCAAATACACCATTGCATATACGGTTTTTAATATAAATTCAACAAAGCAAAGAAAAGAAAGAGAGACGGACTAGGATTGCTTCATTCTGAATAAACAGGCTGCAAGAGCGAGGGGGACAACCTGTTTTCAGGCATTATTAAAGCTTTGATCTAGTACGGCTGCGTGATATAAATTTGGAAAGCGGGACCAGGGATTGTGAGGTTTTCCTTTTCCCTCTTTATGGTTGGATTTGAAAGGGTGGAGAACTGCGACATGGGGAGAGGGAAGGAGAACGGAGTGAGGATAGGGGAGGACGTCGCGACGCTGCCCCGGAGCGCGGGAGACCAACAGACGCCCCCAGACGCCGGAAAGCGACGCACGTCTTGAGCTCCTGAAAACACTTGCCATTCTGAAACACCAAATGTACTAACAACACACTTAGTTAGTCTCACTAACCAGCATTCAAATATTAACAAAGCCACTATAAATGAAGACGCAGAAAGTGGAAATTTAATACAAGGAATAACACAGGATGAAAACTGCAAAGGCTGATATGAAATATTTATTAACAACAACTAACAAAACATCTGTCATAACCGGACAACAGGTGAGTTAAAACGCTCTCAACTAACTTATTAACGCTATGTTTCTTTATCAAATGGATTTATCTACAGTAAAAATATCTTCACCAACATAATTAATGCAACAAAATCTTGAATTACATTTCAAAATCAAAATATTACATTTCGAAGCCAATTAAAGTAAAAAACATTACACGTTTTGTTTTAAAGATATTATAATGTTCATTACAGCTTTATTTTCATTTAATAAAACTCCTGTTATTATTTTTTTATAGCAAATTTCCTTTCGTTAGTTTCATACGGTATTTAATTTCCATTTCAGTTGGCACTCATTGCAGTTGGCGTCATTTGATTTAAAGGTAATTATAATTAATAATATTTCTTTAATCTTCCTTGTGATGGTTCTGGATGAATGGAAGTGTGTGCAAATATGAGCTACTTTGTATGTATTGGTGGACATGTGTGAGTGTTTTGTCCCCCTTCCTCCCGCCACTTCTTCTCCCGCCAAGCATAGCTCGAGTCGTAAACGTCAAAACTGAAATTAACGATCGCAGCGCCGCCAAATCGAATCAAACACTCCGGGTATTCAGTTTGTAGACGTTACCAGATTCACTTGTTATATAATATCGTATCTACATTGTTGCTGATCTGACCTATCAACTTTTTCAATCGAACCTTTCAACTTTGCAAGCTTTCATCCTTTTCTGAATATTTATTTAAATTTTTTCACTCTACGTACTTTTTGGCGTGCCTCAAATTTCATGAAACTTAAATCGTATATTATCATTTCTGACACTCCCTCGTGCCTAAGCCGTACTTCTCTCTCTTTCTGCTTTTGCACCCCTAAAATGGTCCCTCTTTTTATCTCCCACGCTGTGCAGAGCGAATGTTCTTTGTCGAACTTTGTACAATAGAAAACCTTTTTGAAAACAATATCACTTTGTACGTGCGCACAATGCTCACATTCATGTCATAAATCACCCAAAAACAAAGATCGTAAATAAAATCTTACACAAAACACTTCCTACACAATTATATTTGAACCAACCACGTTGCTAGATTTTAGAAATTTTGCAAATTATTCGCACAAGATTGGCTAAAACTTCTCGTAGAAAACGCCCTTTTAATAAAATGGAACACATTCGCAATATTTTGCACCTAATATCTGTAGCATTGCAATGTGCACCGTGAGGGAGTAATAAAAAGTTCATTTCACTCGCGTATTATGATGTCTGGACGCTGTCTAGTAGTGTGCGTATCTACCGTTTATTTTCCACCCCTAGAAATAACTCCCACCCAACACACTAGAATACATTGTCATATCAAAGCCTAGCTACAAAATATTACTTCTAAAATTACATTTTTAAAATTTAAAATTAAAATTAAAATTTCATTTACCTGAGCATTTTAAAATACCCTCCGAGATTAAAATCATAATACTGTTTGAATTTTCCCATTTTATATTTTCTATCTAACGTAATACAGAGACAATTAGGTAATCACGATCTCAATATTTTGGTAAACACGTTTAGCTCGGCGACCATAATGTGCCTAGAAGATTCAAAATTTAAATAACACGCCCTATCAATATTCCGAATCTAGATTGTACTACCCTTATTTCCGTTATAAGCAAAAGCTTCGCCGTTTCGGCGAAGATTGTACCTGATTCAGCCAGGCATCTCCAACACCACGAAGATCACTAGGGCAAACAGTATGGCAATTTATAAAAAAAGATCCTTTCTAAATGTCTCTCAGTTTAAATTTTGTTCGCTTTGATGGGACTTTTTACTCTTTGGATTAATTTGTCACGCGACGTGGTCTTAAAAAAATACCTTATTTAGATTTTACTTCGAAAAGATTGTTCTCTTCATTAGACTTTGAGCTTTAGCCGGTAAAAAGGAGGGTTTCAAGTTTTTCATTGCAAATTTATTTTGAAAGAAGCATTCTTTCCTTTTGACTACAAGTTCTAAGCTTGCCTTCTATAAATCGAACTATTTCCCCTTTGTATTTGGATGGCTCGGCATTTTCTATGAAGCCGCCCGCCTACGTTCAGCTCTACGCAGGTAAGCTGCGCTGCGCAGTCGTCTTACGTTTTCTTTACTAGCAAAGCTTTTACATTGTACACAGTCCCAAGTACGGCCGAGAGACGGTTGTATTCGCCGGTACGGCTCCCTAACGCGCCGTAAATCGAATGTTTTATTTTATAACGCGGAACCGATTGCGCCTTTGGGAGCGCTTACCTCCTACTCCCTTCTCGACTCCCGATATTCGGGGAAGATTCGCCCAGCTGATTTCTTGAACTATTTTAACTTAGCGACAAAAACGTATTAGCAACCCAAACATATTATTAATATTAAATAAACTTAATTTGATTTTTTATCATTTCAGATGCCGACAACAAATCAGACTGCACTTATCATCTCCACGTGAAGAAAAATTACGACAGAAGAAGATTTTTTTTTCTTTTTTGATGTCATGTTTCAGGGGAAGTATCACCATCATCAGCTGAAGATTTTGTACCACTTTCTGTACGTATACTGAATGTATCCTGAGTGCTATTCTTTCCGGTATACCTTCAGTATACGTAACAGAAGATGGGACTATTCATCGAAGGATTTCCCCGCCATCAGACCAGCATTCCAGCAGATCAGCACTCCACGTCTTCATTTTCGAACTTCTTATTTACTGTATTTCATGTCACTTAAAACAATGTAATTAGATATTTTAGAGGGGCTGAACACTTTGAAACTTATATTAACAACACTCACTAAACATCCAAGTATACATGGTTATGATAAACACAACAAAATTATGAACACAATTCCAAACTCATTAGAAATAACGTTTTATTTACACACAAATAAATAATCACCGATTTTAAGCGTTATATTAAGAGATAAACAATATATATTTATTTTTTAGAACATTTTTACAAGATAATATCTTATTCTCACGATGCATGTCTTTTAGTTGGATTAAATATAATAATTTAAATGTTATAAGCCTAAAATATTTATGTTACGATTAAATAAATCACTTGAAAGAAACGCATTTCATTTATTCATAATTTTAATAAAGTCTAAGACATTGATTTAAAATTTAACAATTTATAAAGAAAGTAGGAATGTGAGACAAGTTGGTTCGAATCCTTCTCAAAACAGGATATTATAAGGATTACCTGTAAAATAAATAAATAGCTTAATAAAAGCTGTAACTTTAATTAAAAACTGACCTTTTTGAAAGTTTCGGGACAAAAGTTTGATTCAGTCTTGGTACTGGGGTACCTAGAGGATAAAAGTTGTGTCTAAATTGTGAAAGTTCCTTAAAACTACCTCGGGAGCTATTGTTATAAATGAAAGGGTTAATTTCATCGGTAGAGACGTGAAAGTTTTTCAATTTACTTCCTTATTGCGCCGTGGTCTCGGGGCGGGTATTCAGGTACAGTGTGTTCTAAAAGTCTTAACACAATATTATAGCATATTATTTTGAACAGAAATTTTGTTTTGCTTGTTGGTAATTATTGGTAGGTCCGGGCTTAACCTTAACTAAGAAATAAGACTCAATTAAACTGTCAATAATAATGAAAGTATAATTTGCATTTTGGTTTTTTGTAAAAATCACCTTAAAGGAGATGTACAAATATGACTTCCTGGGATCTATCTAACTACAGAGGTAACAATATATTTACTTGGGTTAACATATCAAATTCTCGATAGTTATTTACATATTTAATTATTTACAATGGAGCGTGAAGGTAAAGGTTATCTGAATTTATGGATCTGATTATCTGAAAAGATGAGTTATCAGTTTTCAGTTCCAAATACTGTCGATCCTGCAAACACTCTTAAATCATTAGGAAGTTAATTCCAAGCTTTAGGGCCTGAAACTTCAAAAGCACGCTCACCAAACCAATTACTCAGTATGAAGATTTGATTCCTTTAACCTTCCCATAGCTGATGACGGGTTGAGTGTTGTGAATTTGCATTTTGAGGAATTCACAGCTTCGATAAGTAAGCCGGATGAAACGAACATGGAAAGTTCGAAATATTATGGAGAATTTAATAAAGTTAGGTGAGTATAATAGGTAATAATGATTCTGCTATGTATCAAATATAAACAATGTTTTATTCTTTATGGTGAAAAAAAAAAAAAAAAACATTCCTTTGAAATAGACTAGTATGTTAAAATGTTATCTTATTTCCAAATGTTAGTACCTATGAACAAAAAATACATGTAATCTAAAGCCCTACGAGATTAAAAAATTTAACAAGTGACTAAGTTTTACCTGAAACTGTTACAACATTATATGGTAAAAAAGGTAAGTAGGAGTAATTTAAAAATAATTCAGAATAACAATTAATATCTTAGCATGATATTTAAACTCCTTCCGTCAAAAACTTATTTTTTAAATGTTGAAATCATTGCCTCCTGGTGTTGAGTAATCTATACTTTCTTAAAATAAATAAAATAAAAATAAAAATGTTTTTTATGTAAATAAAACTGTTCATTTGAAATGCTAAAACTCTCTGAATACACTATACAACCCTTTAGCATTATTTGTAGGTAGCAATAAAATAGAAAGTGTTTTCCTGAAAACGAATGAAGTCAATATTTTCAAACCTTTTCTGTTGACCAATGCTATTTCAGTATTGGGTCACTTTCTAAATCTTTATCCAAAACATTTCCTGGTTCATTATGCTGAGCCTATTTCAGTTCTGAACTTCTTTTAGTTACTTTCAGAGCTCTGTTCTGGAGTGGTTAGTTATAACTAATCAACTAACGTGAAGTTAATTCTAAAATTAAACGAATAATTCAAAGATTGTAAATCATTTTTCCATAGAAATATGATTCTGTTGTGAGAGTGACGAGTAAATTTAGTTAAAACTATACACTGTGATTTTGGTGATCTCTTGGTTTCAACGAAGAGAAATTAATGTTAAATTTACTCAGCTAATAAAAGAATTATTATTCAAATTGATTTTCTCAAAAAAAAATTAAAGCCTAGTCTTTCGGTTAATTGGTAAGTCTTTTTATTAATTATAATCAAATTCTTTATCTTATATTAACACTATTATTGGTATACAAGTGGTAACATAAGACTATATGGAAAGCGTACAGCGGATGTTTTACGAACTAAAATAGTTAATCATACTAGAAACACGCAAATCTATTATAAATCTTACTAGAATTCAAATACCTAGTGTCCGGTAACAAGATAATCAGTTTCAAATAAAAATTTGTTTTCCTTGTGTTTATAAATTATTTTATCGAACATATTGATAAATCCAATTACAATAAAATTAATCATTGTTAAGTCGAATATGAAATTTTATATCGGTTCTCCTTCAATAAAAGCAAGGTAATGGTTTATGTTTATGATTGGTTTAAAATATAAATAATAAAAAAAGTATCTTTGCAAGAGATAGTTTCTAGCCATCCAATACATTTTCCAATTCAAAACCCAACAGGAACCTGTTCTTCCGGTTCTCCAGCAAGCGCTGAATAGACAAAATCGTTAGAATACTGCTCAGTCAGGATTTCACCATCGGCGGACAAAAAGAGACAGTAAGAAATATTCATATACACCCATCTCTCCAACTTTACATTGTCGCGGACGAGAGCGAGAGAGCACGACGTAGTTCTATCGAAAGCTTTTGAGCACGTACATCTCATTTTGGCGTTACCATGGCGACGAGGTACATAGATATATATTTTGGGGTGAATATTTTCGAGTGGTCGATTTGAAGCGGCGGCTGGTGGGGGGAAGCGTTTGTAGGTTGAGAGGGGGAGGTGAAGGGGGGCGGCCATGTTGGAACACCGCAGCATCCTCTGGCGGCCACGCCCGGAAGCCAGCCTGATCCCAGTCGACTTTATCAAAGGGAATATTAACCTTTAAAACGAAATTATCGTTCGGCTTATGTTGTAAGGAATTTCTAACTCTGAATAGTAATAAGGTACACTGAAATAAATGTATTATTTTTAAAGGCGAAAGTGAAGTTATCTGATCTAATTTACATAAAATCCAATCTAAGTCCGTTATTACTTTATTAATAATTTACAAAAAGAACACTTAGTCCATTTTTTGAAGCGCTAGTTTTGGGAAATATCAGCATAAGAGAATTTAGTATAGCTAAAAAATTGAACAACTGAAATAAATAATTATTTTACTGATATTAAACAAACATAAAAGAGTTCTGCAATAGATGAAAACCTGCACAGGTGAATTTGATTTATGGGATTTATTATAGGTACCTATAGATGCTTCACATCTCAATAGGTTCCTGCAAACCCACAACAAGGTATTTCTTATTGTTTGTTGATAGGTATGACCAATTATAAGGATGAGTTGCATTCATAATTGTGCACTTAAAAGAAGGTATCTACTTACTTACATAACTACTAAAAGTTTCGTTTAATACTTCTTTAATTTATGTTATAATTTTACAGTAATAAATTTTAGAATTGGCGCAGATAATGTATACTTATATATATCCACTGGGACCAAACATCCCTGGAATTAATAAAATCACGTAGGTACCGGGCACGTCTTTGTAATAATTTAGTAAGTCTCTCATTCCAAGGATTTATACATTATATCGAGTTGTTTTCAGGGTACGTCGTATCAATTCGGCTACCGTGGTTGGGCGACTAGCTTGAATCCCTAAAATCAGATACTTTTTATCGGAGCAAAATGTAGAATTGTATTTTAAAGTTACAACTGACAATCTAGAGAATTGGACTATCTATTGCGTAGATACTAATTTTTGGGGATTTTTTTTATATTGCCGGTAACCCGGTCGTTGATTAACATCAATTAAATCAAGGTTATTTACAATCATGTGCGCTACGCGACTCACTAGACACTCACTACTCTGAGCCGGGTAGCCGGGGAATAGCAAAATAATACATAAAATAATTTAGATATAAAGTATTACATACATATTATATAAAAATAATTGAACAATCTCAATCTGAACAAGTGCTTTGAAATCTATGATATGCAGTGACGTACATATTTGTATTTATTTTTGATTTTTTCTTCAGTTTTCAATTGAATGCCAAGTGCGGTGGTGAAATGGTCGGTAACCGTGGAATGAATAGTGGATGAAATGGTTCTATTTTTAGTTTTAACAAATGATGCCATCTCTTGCGTATGGTGGTGGTAGAAATAAAAATGCTCATATTTTTTCATGAAAAGATAACAAAATATGCCATTGTTTGGGAAATCGACGATGACATTTTTTTAACTTTTTGACCGGTCGGTGGCCGAGTTGACATCGCGTTTGGGTCCCACCCAGGCATAGTGTGTTCAATTCCTCGGCTGGCTAAGTCCTCCATCACAACACAAGCAACATTTTCAACTTACTGTGGTGGTAGTAGGAGATTTTCAAATATTGTCAGGTTATTCGTAACCTGGGAATGTTACATTATCTTATCTGTAAAATTATTTACACATCACAGGAACGCTCCTGTCTGTTCAAAGAATATAAAAGGAAGAACAGATGCCCTACAGAAAATTTGGTTTCTTATATCTAGAGGAGTTGGATGGTGAAATAGGATGAAGACGAAGTCAAGGACCATCCTGCTGGCCCAGCCTTTCGGTACATAGTATAAATGTGTTTATTATTTTGCTTTTATGAAATTTATTTTCCAATAAGTAAAATAAATTATTGTGAAATGAAATTTTTTAAGCCATTTACTGTTTATCCTAACCAAACTAAACTAGAGACTAATTATAAGATAGTTATGTACTTTAAAAATCAACTTTCAAATAATTTTAGTGCATTTTGTGTACCTTTTCCTAGATTTAATAGATTTTAAATATCAAATTTACTAAAATCTTCGGAGTCTATAAATCCGAGTTGCGCAAGATGGCGTTTCTATTCCACGGCGCGTATCGAATATACAAACACCTACTCTGCCTAGTATTTTCAAGCAGAGATATTTGAAGTCATAAGGTTGTTTTCCTACCTGTATTGATTACACAACGCGGAGACAGGGCCCGGCCATAGCCCTTTCAGTGCCTCATTTGAATCCCAACACCTACTCACGATTACCTACAAATTACCAAACATTGTTCTAACAGTTCGGGGAGATCGGGGCTGGTTGCCATTTAGTTCAATCAACGATTAGTTTAGTACCTACCTACCAATTAACAAAGAAATAAAAAAAATAAGGTACGGAGTCCCACAAGGGAGTGTACTCGGCCCTCTATTGTTCCTCATCTACATAAACGAACTATGTGACATTGAAATTGAAGGTAAAATCGTGACCTTCGCTGACGACACAGTACTTCTCTGTCAAGCAGCCACATGGAAAGATGTATTTATAATTGCCGAAAAAAGTCTATCAGTTGTCAAAAAATGGCTAAACTGGAATACTCTTACCGTTAATACAATAAAAACAAAATACATCACACATAGTATTACACAAAGAGGTCAACCTCCACCTAACATAGACCTGTTTCTACATGACTGTGAACAAACTTCACCCAATTGCCAATGCGAGCGTATAGAAAGGGTAAACCAGACAAAATACCTAGGGGTCATTATTGATTCACACTTACGCTGGACTGACCACATAACTTTCATTACTAATAAACTAAAAAGAGTCATGCACCTAATAAAGTCAATCAAAAATATTTTCCCACATTCAATACTTAGATCTATATATTTCGCACTCTGTCAATCGATTGTTACATATGGCATACTGGCTTGGGGAAGCGCTACAAACACTGCAATCGACCCAATTCAAAAAATTCAAAAGGCAATAATTAAAATCATCTTGCAAGTACCATTCCACACAAATTCAAGCGAAATTTTCAAAACATTAGACGTCATGTCAATAAGACAACTTTATGCCAAATCTGCACTACTTAATTTCCTCCAACAGAAACTACACACTCTAATACCACCTCAAACAACAATAAAAACAAGGTCGACAACAAACAATATCCTGAACATACCGATAACATACACCACACACGGACAAAGACACTTCCAGTATTACGCTACAAAACTTTTTAATTGTATGCCCACCACTCTGAAACTACTACTAATGGGAAATACATACACAAACATTCACAAAAAACTGATCACAGCCTGGATCAAAAAACAAGATATCCATTTTATACAAAACATTATAACACCAAACCAAACATAATCATGGATGAATGTGTATGTATGTATGTATACATGTGTTTACTTATATGTCTGTATGCATGCATATATGTTTATTTATGTATGTATGTATATACATGGGTGTATGTATATATGTGCACATAAATAAATATTTTTCCTTTTTCTTTAAATAACAATGTACAATAACCATTAAAAAAAAAAAAAAAAATTAAAATCACAATTCACAATTTATATAAGAAAATTTAACCAATACACATAAATACATGTACCATTTAATCATAACCACGTAAACACCTCAGCACAGGTTCTCCTAGTGAGGTGTTCACGAAACATATAACATTACCCACCACAGTGTCACCTACTCAAACCTACCTCGCACCCAGCATAAAAATAAAAAAAATAAATAAATAAATAAATTTACCCACATACAGTTTCACCTTCTCAAACCTACCTTACACACAACATATTATAGTTATAAGTTTGAAATATATCATGTAAAAATATAAATAATTATGTGAACACTGTAAATATTATATAGAATTAAAATAAAAAAAAAAAAATAAAAAAATCATTTTAAGATTTCAAATTTTTTTGAGGTAAATTCAGAAGAATTGAGGCACAAAAAAGTATTATTTTTGTAAAACTATTTATTAAGAGTGCCAAAAATACACCGGATAACTAAGAAAAGGGCTGTAGTTGTCTAAAAGTAGGTAGGTACACACAGTAGGTACTGCAATCGCAAAAAAATATTTTTTTTGTTTTAAATTTAACTAGCTAACGTGTACCTGGCGTTACTCGGGGTTATTAATGGTTTGGAGTAAGGTATTGAGGTTATAAATAAGTGATCAGTGACCAGCGCACAAATACACAGACGCGGTTAGTGACATTGTGTTATACTATTTAGAGATAAGTAATGTCTAAAATTTGACCAAATTTTTCTTTATTGTTTGGCGTGAATCTCGAATCACGAATGTTTACAGCGATATAAGACCAATTTTAAATTGTAGGTATCGGTTGTTGATTTATTAATTAGCGACGTATCTATTTAATTTTTTGAATACATACATTTTTTATTTTTTTTAATGTGAATTCCGGTCAAGAGTCCCAAACGCTCCCAACCGTTTGGAGCCTGTGAGACTATGGCATCCCCAAACGGGATATATTGTGATACTGAAGGTAATGGGAAGGGGATAGAGATGAGGAAGAGGAAGGTGGCTGGCTATTCAGATCTGGTACATCATTACCAAATATCCTCAGAATAATTCTGGATGGTAGTCTTAAACCAGGGCGATTCCGAGAGTATCTATTTTTAATAAATAAACTATGAAATAACACAACTTAATCAAATATAATTTGATTGCACACGCTGTGATTTGAACCCGCGACCTCCGGATTGCTAGTCGAGAGCCTTACACCTCGACCACAAAAATTTCAATAATTTCTGATACTTGATACTAAAATCCTAATATTTATGAAACATTTAAAAAAAATAATAAACGAGGAAATAATTTGTCGGGAGAAAAGCGTTCACGGTCTCCCCTATACACGAGCAAGCGTATGGAAGTGGATCGGTACCTACCTACCTCAAAATATTCCATAGAACGTTATTGGCCTTATTTATGCTTCTATACTACTTAAAATGAACACATCAAATTAAAAATATATATAACTTATGTCACTGGGTACCTTCTGTACAATACAGTTCTACATAATTTCAATGGAAAAAAATATTTGTAAATCGTGTAATAATTAATGTTGCATATTTCACAAAAACAATTAAATACGTAATAGGATATTTTCGCTGATTATTACTGAAAAAAATTACGATAGTGACGGAATTTTAATGTTTATGGATAAACTTTCTAAAACGATTTAAAATTTTCCATTTTCGATATGACGCCAAAACGACATGTTCATTTTTATTCGCGAATCCTGTGGCGTTGAAGTCACAACCACATCGGCGTTTTCTATGTCATAATGACGTTGTAGCCAGTTGGTTCCAATTCGGAATGTGCGGTTTCAGATGGTTTTAAAATCTATAGCCATGAATGGAAATATTAAAATTATACTTTTAGTTCAATCAATGAATTAATTAAAGATCAGAATTAGAAAAAAACTGTAAATCTTCCGAATATATGTAACGATATTCAAAGTTTGTGAAAATATTATTTTTTTACGAATTTAAACAACAAAATTCAAACAATTTAAACATTGAAACCGGTGGCTTTGTATTTTGTTACGAGAAAAAAAATATTTTTAAGTCATCGAGTTCGAATTTAGTAGGTACGTGACTGAAGTAAATAATGAAGAAGATTATGTATGTGTTGTTTTTGATTTGTTATTAGCTGTCCCTTTACTTGTGCTAAGGGCCTTTTTTAAAGGAAGTGATACTGAGGTATATTTATTTATAAGCGGAAGTTAAGTTACACGTTGATTTGACTAGCGAATGGGTTCATTACTAGACCCTTTATAACAACTTTATTTTGAAAACTACAGATAATAGTGCATATATTAAAAATAATTAAACTTGTCGCGTATGTAAGTTATAAAGTCCTGAGATACAATGTCTTTCTCTATGACGGTTTCCACTAATCTTCCCGTAGATTTTCATTTGTCACCCCTCATTCTGCGGCTTGTATCAAAAAGGGCCAATGTCAGTTTTTTTTTTTAATTTCACTAATCCTTTAAGGAAATTTCTCTTGTTAGCAAAGTTTTAATTTTAAGAAAGGCAAATTTCTAGCTCCTTCCTTAGAAAAATCCTTCAAAAAAATATACCCTTTGGAAGCGAGCCACAGAATTTTTTGTTCTTCTATTATCATTTTGTTCAAATTAATAATTTTTGGATGGAATTTCAATGAAAAGTCTCTCATTTGTCCCTCGGTCTAGGATTTTTGAGATGCACCTAGAATAGGTACAGATTCATATTTCAAAATCATATCTCTTCCATATTAACGCTTACTCTGCTTCCAAGTTTCCATACTATTTAGCCGAAAAAATATAACATTGCAAACCATTCTATAGTTCAAAATTAATTTTCATTTTCAATTTTGTTTTTAAACGATCTGCGATATGCTATATCGTCTTGTCATTAAAAATACGTAGTTTGCTTTCAAATATACGGATTACACTATTTAAAAGATTAATCATTTGTTATTTATTGAAATCTTCGTAATAATGATTCTACCTCTCACGCCAAATCCGCTTTACGAAGCTAAATAGAAATTAAATACCAATGCTTTTATCGATGAATGCATTCGTCGTGACCTCTAGTTTTTTCTTCTATCTATAAATAATAAGATAAGCTGACATTGAATTAAACTTATCCTTATTAGCATACCTACACCAATAAGTTAAAACAAATAACACTTACCAAAGACCAGACGCCATGTTGACCAGGTGTATGTATAGGAATCCAGTGATGAAACTCGTTTTCTGAAATAAAAGAACATGTGACGTTACTTACAAAATTATAACATCGGAATTCATCCAACTGCTATTATGTATAGGGTAACCCTTTAAGCGAGTTTAATAATAAAATATTTCACATAAAAGTACTCGCGGTTAACTTATGTATTTCGGATGGTACTGAGATAGTTACCTATAGGTTAAATCAGTTTTTACCCAATTTTACTTAAGAGATAGCATCCTTGATGTTTTATTGCTATAAGTAAATACCGTTCTGAAAAGATACTACTTTTGCCATATCGTAATTTTTCTAAAGGCATCAAATGCTACCACATTATTCACACATACACCCAACGTATGTAAGTACCGAGAGAAAACATACCGATATGAATACTGTTGATTTGCTAAAATTATGTTTTCTTGTTTAAAACGGGACAGCAGGCCTTTGACGAATGAATGGACAGAGTTCCTAACAAATTATCAGTTAAAAACGAATATTTTATGAGGACGGCAGAACACGTGTTCATACATATATTGATATACTGATATTGTCGCATTCCATCATGACATTTATTAGGAAAAGAACACGAGTTTTCCATATATTCTGAATGACTAATATTTTAACAGGAAATTGGCATGCTTTCACTTTTTTGACAGTACCATTTTCTCCGTGTAGTAGTTACGGTTAATTTTGAGGCATGTTAAATAATACCAGTAATTTAAATGTATATAAAACAACAATCAAATAAGGCAACAGAAATATATTTATCTCTCCAGGGACTTGTGTGTGTATAATGGGCGTGTGTGTATAATCTAAACCTCCATCATTCAGTTAACCCGCCACTCAAACGATGATGCGTCATAAACATGATCTGACAAACCAATTCCGTAGTCGTTCAACAGGTCGCTTAGTGTACTGCAGCCGCTTTGTTACGACCAATATATTCCAAATGGATCGCTAATGTGTAATAATAAAATCGTAATTCTGATTTTAAGTGTCAATAAAGTAATAATAAAAAAATGAATCACGCACAATGATGTAGAGATGTGTCTAGTAGTAGAGTCGTTAAAAACGACCCTCCCACGCCGAAGCAGTAAACTGTTTTATCATCGCTTTATAATGTAATTCGACAAGAAGAGTATCACCGAATTAACGGCCAAATTGTGCCATAAAGCTACTTCATTTGAGTGTAAAAAAAAGGTATTCCGAGCTGTAAAACTGACCTGGCCTACTCTCGAAAACCGAGTCCTCCTCGTCATTTTATTGTTTAAGTAGCCACGGCCGCGTGATCGTTAAATTGTGATTACCCTGTTACATCACAAGTGACGCGATCCTGTGATTGTCACATGTGATATTCACAAGGACGCGTGATTTACGACATCCCTCGTCGGGTTCTTCGCACATATCGCACGCCGAACACCACACATAGCACATCTCACATCTCACGCGTCGTGACGGCGATCGATTCGGTAGAACGCACTTGTTTTAACATCGGTCGGGGTGGACCTTTACCTCATCCCGCATTTGTATCTTTTGACTAACTTCTACCGGTTTTATTATCTGCAATCACTTGATTTCTAATACGTGTTTTATTTATTAATATTTACCTAATACAAGCTTCGTCTAGCATTTCAACGACATTATAACTCTTTAATTTTTACGTAGTATCTAATGGACGTTTATTAAAGTCACTGCAAAGATAGCGTTTGTTTATTTACGTCTGACATTGACGACCTATTAAAAAACTTTATCTTTTAATGGTGGAAGGATGGTACCTACACGGTAGATTAACTGCAGCATCCAATTAAAATTTTATATAATTATATACTGGAGTCTGTTATATCACTTGTTCTTTTAAAATAAAATGTTAAAAAGAGTTCTCCGCTATCAATTCTTATTACGATAAAAAAAAATCCTGGAACATTCCAAACGAAAAGAGTCAACAAACACATAAATTAAGTTGTTGCTATCGTTGAAAATGTATTTAAATATCAACAATTTAAACAGCGGGCTCGTTCTCGGGTTTGGATACCACAATCCTCTGAGTGATCTCACAGTCTCGCCTCGATAAAGAATTTTCTTTATGGCTATTAAAAAAGAGTGATGAGCCTTAAGTGCCTTGTTTTATAGGTACTTAAATTACCACCCGAGTGCTCCCGTCTCGCACAGAAGTTTAGTATTTAAGTCAACAACTAGATGTCAGCGAGGAACTTAGTTTCCCATTTATTTGTTTACGTTTTTTGACATTTTATTACCTTGCAAAAGCTAGCAGTAAAACAAAAAAGAAGATTGCAACCGACTTTTCCCGCAGCGTAGGGCTATGAGCCATTACCGAAGGCAATTTTCAGCAAAGCGATGTAGTTATCAGAAAATTGCCTTCGGGTAATAATGAACAAAACGAATTGTGTCCTACCCGAGAAAGAACGCATTTGTGGGTGTGGTCGAATTTATGAGGCTTCTGACATACAATAACAACTATTTATAGCCGATATAGTTAGTTAAGAAATATGTTCAAAAGGCAAACCATTTACCGCTCCCATTATCTCTAGTTATTAGAGAAGTAGCTGAACGAAAACATCGTTACAGACTGGATATCATAATAAAATAAAGAAGGAAGTAAAAGTGTGCATAAGCGTAACTGCTCGAACATTTAAATAACTTAATATATGTGAATGAAAAAATATCACCAAACAATACGACACTAAACAATGCGCGTTCTTGAATACCCAATATCATATATTAATATTTATATACATTAGTGGCAATAAATCTTGTTTAACCGACAATATGAAAAAAATAACAATCATTTCGTATGTATAAATCGTCGCTTGAAGCGAGAATATGTATGGTTTTTACACATCGCCCTATCTGAGCACACATGGAAAAACTAGCTACGTTCCCGTCTGGTCGGAGAAGCGCGGTGAATACATAAACTTGTATCAAGCATATGGTATGAAAAGTTTGACATAATCGAAGAAAAGTCTTCAATAGGATCTATTCAACATGCTAAGCATGCCTCGGCGCCACACAAGACGTTGAGTTTCCAAAGCTCCGAAAGCTCCGCTCCGTAATGTATACGAGTTCTGTACTCAATACCCAATACAAAACTGCTCTAATGGTATTACAGGCTTCGGGCATGTGCGATGGAAAAGGGATTCATGAACTCTGTTTGAATAAATTCTCTAGCCATGAGCCAATATTACTGATTCTAAATTTCTATTTAAGCCTTTAGATATTTTTCTATTACCTATTTAAGTAATGTAAGCTTTGTGATTTTGATGGATTATTAGCTTATACATGAGTTTATAGTTTTAGGTCGGTTTTTTTTTATTTTTTATTCATTTTTTTTATGCCAGTTGTTCACACAAAATTCACATAATTTATAAAATTTTAAAGTTAACATTCAAGTTCTGTAAGAGTTCTAATCAAGTTCGGTATTATTGTAATGAGAAAGTTTTTTCACGGAACTGAAATAATAACTGAACTTGAAATATTCTTTAAAATTTGTAAAATTGTTCAATTTCTATAAAACAACTAGACCTAAATTCTATATTGCAATTCTAAGACGGTAATTGAAATCTGCCATGGCATTTTAATGTGTAGGTATGATCTATATCAAAGTTTTTTAATGTATTCGTATTTTAGTACCATTTCAGTATCCAACTTCTCTCTACCTATGTCATTTATAAATATTCTTACGATGCCTGCATTTTTTTCTCTTACAAATTAGAATATTTACTTTATTCAGTTAATATGGAGGCGGTTTTTTCTTTCTTATATCTTCGGAGTTTAATAGCCGCCGTATGAGAAACTCGCAGCTTCCTAATTAACGAAAGTTCTTCAATCAGACGATGTAAATCAGCAGGTATCAAATAAAATACCTATACTCCATTAATTCTACCACATAGGAGTAGGTACCTGTACGGATACACAGATAGGAAGTCAAACCTGATTCTAAATAAGCCAGTCTCGAAGAGCAAGCCCCCGTTTAAAATAACATTCATACACCAGTTCCTGCCTCCAGGCGCTCATTAAATACATTTTTTAATTAACCCTACATATAAAGCTGCAAGTTTTTTAGAACACCTTGTGTTTTTCACTGCAATTAGTAAACCTCCCGGGTCGCCAATATTCCTCCTACTAGACGAAACCGTGCGCATTATCTGCAGAGTCTGTTAGATTTTTGAAATTCCGATCGAAGCCTCATTTTAAGGGGATGTAAAGTCATTTACATAATGCCGAGAAGCAAAAAAATGAATTCGAATTCTAAATGCATTAATTTCTCGTGTACGTGCAATCTTGGAACCAACAGCGAAACTAATTAGCGATCAAAGAAAGAGAATGACATTTTGCAGTGTTTTCCAAACTGAAATTTAATTTTAATAAAAATATAATATCAATCCCATTCAATTTGCGCAGTTTTCAAAACGAATATAGGTTTAATAGGTACGAATACATGAAGTCTTATCGTGACAAACATTCACACAAAATATAACAAGTTAACCAAAAACACCAGAGAAACTTGGCGGAACAATTTGTTTGGTCAACATAATATGCTGACTTTATATAAGAAATTTTCTTTCTTGCTGTACAAATAAAGTTTGTTCCTAAGAAGGGTTAGTAAAAGTTCATTTTTGCTAGGTCTTCACTAGGCTCTGTGGATTTATATTAAATAGACTTTATTAGTTTTACCTATAATATTAAACCTTTGCACTTTAAATAAAGGTTGTCAAGAATAAACTATCAGTGATTACCATCTAGGTAATGAAGCATCTCCATAATACGACATTCTTTCAAAGAATTTAAAGTTTTCATTTTAATATTATTGAGAATTTGGTACCTACCTACTACGTACAAGGATGGTTAAAATTTGATTTATCATTACGAGAATCACCGATTGCAAATTTTAGATCATGAGCGTAAGATAGGTATGCTGTCCTTGTTCTACCGGTATTATAATGGAAGATTTTCAAAGGAACTAGCGACATTGTTCCCTTCGGCACCGGTGCATAGGCGAAAAACACGCGAAACGCGCGTCTAACATATGTACACGGTTGACATTTTCACGTGAGAACGGGTCGCTTCAACAACTAGTTCTTGAGTTCAACTGGCTGTTGAACGATTTGCCAGTCTCTGTGTTTCCTTCCTCCTACAAAATTAGTCTCTTAAAGATCCATGTTCACTCCTCTCTCTCCTTAAAAATACCCTCCCGCAACATCCTTAAAAATGACATAGGTCCCTCGTGAACTTATTTTCCTTGTGGCTTCCTATGTGAAGTTAATTAATAAAAAACATTCTTCCTTATTTTTTGACCTCACTTTAAAATCGATTCTATTAATTTATTCACTTGGAAATATTTGTCATAAATAAGTTAAGGCAACGAACTAACATTTTTTATAGGAAATTTATTATATTGGTACAATATCCTTTTATGAATAAAGAAATAAGTAAAGTCTTACCTATGTACTTACTTGTAAGTAGTTACGAGTATATCCACACTCTGAAACCTGTATAGAATTCAAAATAATATTTAATAAAATTGTATTCGAAGCCGGAATTAGAGTCGTAGAATGAAACATGTTTTTGTCTCCTCTCCCCGCTCTTCTGCCCGTATTATAATAAAACTTTGTGACAGTAAATCAACGTCTTAAACTTTCTCCTCCGTTCGTGTTTGGCATTTCAAAGCTTTTAGCTTCCCCTCTCACGGCGGTCGATCGCCAGTCTAGCCAATTTTGCCACACCCAGTTGGTTCAAATCTTCGCTGAATTTTACGTAGAACTGCCCCTATGTTTTGAAGTTAGATTCAAGAAGCTAAATAAATTCGTGCTATCTAAAGATGCTGATGAAAAGAGAAATTTCTTGAGAAGGTGCATTTGAAACAAGCAAATTTTCTTTGACTCCCTTTTGATTTGGTGGAGCCTTATTAAAACACAACATTTTGAAGACTTTACCTTAACCTAAACACGTGTTAGATCAAAGGATTGCTAAAAAGGTACATTTTTCCAAGTTGATGTTTAGCTCTAACAGTATTATTGCTCATTCCCCTTTGCGTGGCGGTTTATCTTAACCGTCAAGGATTCAAAGTCTTGATGGAAAAGAGGAGAATATTATAAATGTTAGCAACAAGCTTTAGGGGAAATAGCTTTTTAAACGTATTTATTCTTTAGAGAACAGTGAAAACGGTTTGTTCCTTGTCACAAAGTGATCGGTTTTTTCACTGTATGAACTAAATTCACTGTGTCGATTACATGGAACTTGTTTTATTGGCCCGCGCTTACTGCTTACACGCGTTTGGTTAGTTTTAAAATGATGTTAATATTTTTTACGAGTAGTTAAATTATATTTACGCCACAATAAGTAACAATTTTATTCCGCATCCTCGTGAAACTATCTTGAAATTGCTTTATTGAAAGTGAACGCCTATCTACTTGTGCTTCTTTCCACTAAATAGTACTTACCTACCTAATACATTTTTTTTTATTTTTTTATTGTTGATACATTATTTTACAGTATTTCATATTTTAATTCAGTAATGTTGGCCTCACTGGGTTGTTTACCCGTGCTGAGGCCCTCATTTTATAATATAAGAATTTATACATTTAAAAAAAAAAGAAAAACAACATTAAAATAAAGATAAATTTAAACTAAAAATAAAGATTAAAAATTAAAATATAATTATCACACTAAAAGAAAAATATTAAAAGAGAATGTAAATTTGCATTTATAATGATTTATGTGTTTGTGCGTGTTGCGTGTTTTATATATATTTTTTTGTGTTGCGTGTATATGTTTTATTCTTTTATGTTAGGGTAATTCCGGGGGAGATGGCCGTACGGGAGAGATGGCCAATAGAAAAAAGTTCTAGGAATAATTCATTGATGGCGCTACTTTAAACTTAGTTCGCTTCGTTTCGGCACGGGCAACAAGTACCTATTAGCGGAGTTTTGTGCGTAAAAATTATGGAAAGGTGAGTAATTTGACATTGTTTTTTAATAACACGTTCGATTTAAACTAAGGTGTTAAGATATTAACATACTTACGTTAAAGTTTTCAAAGTTTTGCCCGTTTTCGTGATTTCTTTGTGAAGTAAAAAACTTTCTCGTGTTCTAACCTCAAAATTGACTAATAAATTGAGAAGTTGCTTTTATTATGTCATGTGGCCATCTCACCCGGACAATCGGCAAAGATGGCCATAGTATTTACGGGAGAGATAGCCATAAAATTTAATGTCCTAATTTTAATTTATTTTTAATATTTAATATTTTCTACAGATGCCTAACAAATACATACGGAAGGCAGCTGCTGGACAAGTTGCCTGGAGCCAAGAAGACTTAAAAAATGCTATGAAAGAAGGAAAAAGTGGAGGGATGACTGTTTATAGGGCCTCTTTTATCTACCATATCCAAAGAAAAACACTAAGAAAGAAGGTTAAAACAAAACAACTACACAAAGGGATCTATGGGACCATCATCAACCTTTGCAGATAACGAAAAAAGACTGAGCAAGCATATAAAAGACATGCAATCGAGAGGCTTTCCATTGACTATCGATGATTTAAGAAGAATTTCATTCAAGTATGCTGAGCAATTAGGAATCAAACACAGATTCAATATGAAATCTGAGAAGGCGGGCTATGATTGGGTTCAATTGTTTTTGAGAAGATATTCCAATATTTCATTAAGGAAATCAGAAGGGGTGTCATATGCTAGAAGTCAAGGGATGCTTGAGAGGATTCTCAGTGATAATAAGCTAATAAATAAACCTGGCCATAATGTAGAGTAACATGGACGAGTCTGGGTTGCAATTGAATAATCGACCAGGTCACGTTTTGGCTGAAAGAGGCTCCAAAGCTGTAGCTATGTCAACGTCTACAGAAAAATGAGAAACGATCACGGTCATTGGTTGCTGCAATGCTGAAGGTCATTTTATACCTCCTGCATGTATTATGAAAGGGCAAAGGAAGAAACTTGAATTCGAAGATGGACTGCCTCCAGGTTCAGTGGTTTATATGTCACAAAAATCTGCCTATATAACCTCTGACATATTTCTAGAATGGATGAAATCGCATTTCTTTCCTCGAAAACCAGATGGCAAAGTGCTGGACTCTTTTGCTGGATGGTCATTCTGCACACTGCAACTCAGTTAAAATGCTTATGATAATGACATCATTTTACTGTCAATGCCATCACACACATCCCACTATCTACAGTCACTGGATGTGGCTGTGTTCAAGTCTGTGAAAACTTTTTTCTACGAATCCTGCAGGTTACGGATGAAACAGCACCCCGGACGCCGTCTATCAAGACAACAATTTGGCTTCTTATTAAACCAAGCCTGGGGAAAATCACCGACAAGTGGAAATGCAATATCAGGATTCAGGGCAGCGGGAGTTTTCCCATTAAATCCAGGAGCCATTCCGGAGTACGCATTTAGTGAGAACATTGAGCAACCTATTGAAAGAAACATCGAACATGCAGCGCAGGTCCAATCAATTTCAGATTCAGGCCCAAGTACATCCTTTCAGACTGTGGACCAATCAACACCGACTAGATTGCTGAACGAAGTATCTCCACTGCCTGTAAAACTAAACCAGGTTTGGAAACGAGCCAAACAAGTAAGCATTCTCTTGACATCTGAAGAGCATATGGAAAAACGAAAAATGAAAGAAAATGAAAAGGAAAAAAGGGAAGAAAGATAAAAAAAAACAAAAATAATAAAAACGGAAATTAAGACTGAAAAATACTGTTAAGAAACGAAAGGCAATTCGTAGGTTGTCTGATAGCAGTTGTGAAGAAATTCCCATCGTTTTCAACGATACCTCTGAAAGTGAATCTGAAGATAGAGAAAAAGATAATTGCAGAGGTTGCGGTGATAATTATTACAGGACACAATTAGTTGAAGATTGGATACAATGCAATATTTGCATGCTTTGGTGCATGAAAATTGCACCGAGTTTGAGGACATGTGTTCTTATTGCGGCAATAAGAAAATAATGGAGTTAAAATGTCACAAGGGCAAAGGGAAAGGCAAAAAAAAGTACTGGCCATCTCCCCCCAACCACTATGGCCATCACCCCCGGACACTCTGGGAGAGATGGCCAGTCCTAGTTTTTTTTTTTAAGTTTAAAATTATATTGTTTTCATTAGTTGAAGTGATTTATCGTTAATATTTGATAAGATTAATAAATAAAGTTTATGTTCTATACTGATTAAATGTTTTATTCATCATAATTCCTTCACAATAGAGTCTTAAAGTTACTAGGGCCATCTCCCCCGGAACTACCCTATAGAATTTTGGTAATATTGTCTTTTTGTTCTTTAATCCATTTTTTTATTTTGTGTTTGAATTTATTTTTATTTTCCTCAATTTTTGTTTCAAGTGGAAGACTGTTGAATGCTTTAATAGCATGGTATTTATGGTGTCTTTGTCCAAAGGTAGTGTTTACCGTCGGAGTTTTTATGTTTTTTTTGTACGCTTGTCTGACCGGTCTATTAGTGATATTTTTTGTTTGTTGGGGTTTGTTTTTTTGGTCGAAAATGTAGTTTAGTAGTGTTTTAACATATAATTGGCGTATATCAAGTACGTCACAGCTTTTAAATATTTGGTCTGTGTCGGTTAGTTTATGTTTTTTGAGTATTACCTTTAATATCGTTTTCTGTGCGATTTCTATTTGAGTGATAGCTGCGTTTGTTGCTCCTCCCCAAGCAATTATTCCATATTCTATTAATTATTGGCATAGTGCAAAATATATTTTTTTCAATTGTTTTATTTTATATATGTTTCTTATATTTAGGAAAATGTGTATTGTTCTGAGGAGCCTATTTGTGATTTGTTTGATGTGATGTGTCCATCTAAGATTATGGTCAATTACGATTCCTAGATACTTTATATGTTCGGTTTTACATTAGAAACCTAGTTACAAGGTGACATAGTCTCTAATCTTGAATAGGTTTCCATTTATTTAGGCAATAAGGAATAGTTTGTTTATACCACACTGTGTAATGAAATATTCAAATATTTGAACAATATCTCAAATTGAGTCTTTATTATCTTTTCAGTATTATTTATACATACCAAAGAATTACCTCAATTCACGTTACTATTATTTTATCCTCTTCTCTTGGGCATATACCTGGGTGACCATTAACCATCAAAATTATTCGAAAGTTAACTTTGCATAGTATCCTGAAACGTTGTACTTAAAGCTATTATGATACATGATCGTAAAATATTTCCATATAACGTTGAATGGTAATTAATGTCCCGGGCAATCGGCCTTAATAACAAGGTTGCATTGTTTGGATATTTTACAGAGAGAAAACCATTTCCATGCTCACGAGTTCAAGTCCCATAAACCGCATCTAGGAGTATTGTTACGTTATACACATGTAAGTTTTATGGTACTTACAATCAATAGTTGCTGAAACAGCGAGTCTTTGGTGAAACGTAGAAGCTCTACGAATTGGGCATTTAAATAAAAGTCACTATTTTTCTTAAAGTTCAAGTTTGTTCAGGAAGGTGATCAATGTTCGTAGGATATCCAAATATTTATTTGTCAAATAAAATGTTTATTTATTCAATACAGGTAAGTTGTACAGGAATACCCACAATAATAATTAAATGAGTATGAACCATCTAAGGAGGTACAATACAAGTTATCATAGAGAGTTTTGCTGTACAAAGAAATTCTATAATTGTATATATTAACAAGAGTACAAATAAGTACTTAATATATAAAAAATCTATTGTAGTTGATGGTTAAGTTGGTAGTAGACATAGAGACTCTTCTGATCGAATATTCAACAAAGTCATTGATATTTTTCGACAGAAAATTGATGGTAGGTATAGGTCCATGCCTAAGCAGCTAACTGCTAATCCCGAATGGAAGAATATTAATTAGTTTTTTTTTTATTTAAACATGTTGGAGCACATAATGCCAACTATACATATTAAGATGAACATCTTTTGGTTTTCCCACAAGAATGATGAAAATATGTATGCATTTATTCTAAAATTCTTCAACGATCAACGGGATACCAAATGACCATCTGTTCTAGGATATGACGGTAAACCTTCTGGTAAAAAAATCTTGAAAAGTTTTTCTGGATATCTAATTATGTAAATCTATAAAATGATTTTGTATATTTATTTATTTACCCGGATAGGTAAAAATACTTTTCTTTCATCTTTGGATGCCTATTATTTTTTTTTTACAAAATATTAAAATTATTGTTAATAACTGCATTAAGTTAATTTAGGCCACCGTCGTGTTTATGATTAACTTTTTAAGGGCAGGTATTGTTGCGGTTTTTCAAAATTCCACAATGATAGAAATTTGAATTCGCGATTAAAACATTGTAACCCCGAAAAGATCTTGATTTGCGTGCGGACATTTTTAGCAGACATTCCGGCGTAATTCCAAGGATTATTGGCACGACTCTGCTCAATCCGGGGTGATAAACAAAACGACCGAAATAATAAAAATCGCGTCCACTCGCCGTTTGTCCCATGGACCAACCAACAGATCCTAAAATACGCGTAAAAATTACAAATAATTGCTTAAATTGGCATTTATTCCATCGGCCTCTTCGTGTTATAAATTTTCCACATTATATGCAGGACACAGCAGCTTGAAGTGTTTGGCTATAACTCAACGTATTTTATAGTTTACTTATTTTATTCCTGTTCGGTTTACATTGTAAAATCGACACGATGTTTGCGGTGTAGTTAATGTCCATTTTCCAACCTACGCTATTTTGTTTTATTTGCCTTAGACGTACTGACGGAACTTGTCAACAATTTAGTGTCTACTTAATAGAAAAATTTGCATATCTTTCAGTATGAGTTTCTTGACCCGGATAAATAGCACGTGGCGGTTGCGTAAAAGAAAATTAATTGCCCTTCACTAGGAAATAAAGAAGTAACTTAACACACTGAAAGTTCATACGGATTTAAATATTTATCCTTGTGTGGTGGAATTTTTCATTACGGCAAAAGCATTCAGAAATAATTATTCTTCTTCGCGAAAATCAAATTTCAGAATTTAACATTTTATATATAATAAATTCTCCCTACTATTAACAGCCAAAGGTCAATTTTTCATATTCATGCGGAACGTAGATACATAATAATATAACACGACTAACCTTTTACGCTAACCTACCTATGGCATACTTCACGAATAAGCTTCGCAAGGTGTTTTTGACATATTTATGAGCTTGGCAAAACCGATGATGAAATTTTGCTTACGAAAGCGCCCACCATGGCAACCGTAAATTCCAGTTTGGTAAAGTTTCCTTCGTTTACATATTTATCGATTATGTACTTAAACGTTCGAATGAAAACCAATTTTCAATAAATCAAAATGGGCATTTAGGTATCTAAACTTCTAATTAAATTAAATCTATTTTATATTCAAAAGAAGGAATGATTATAAAAGTATACATGTACCTATACACATATAGTTTTGCTGCTAATTTAGCCGTTTACGTACCTTCTAGCGTCTAATTATTTTCTTAATTGAATACATGGAAAATTCGACATTATCATAAGAAGTGAAATGTGTAATTAACACTTAGCAAAACCTGATATCAAACCAAGCTCCTATGATAATAACCTGTTAATTAACATACAATGATGTAAATACATGGAAAATGGTAGAAACATTATTTTTCGACATTGAAACAACTGGTTTCAGCTAGTGGATTAAAAGATTAAAAACATTATCGAAATACCAATAATAATTATCAGTATATCAAATTTCAAAACTAGTTTTTTAAAATTTATTTTTTACGTTGAACAGTATAATAAATAACCCAAAGATGATACTTAGGTACCTAGTGGGATATTATTTTTGTTTTCGAAGTAACGTGCTGCGAATGTTCGATGTAATCAGTTATTGTTATTATTAGAGAATTTACCCAAAGATGATACTTAGGTACCTAGTGGGATATTATTTTTGTTTTCGAAGTAACGTGCTGCGAATGTTCGATGTAATCAGTTATTGTTATTATTAGAGAATTTATGATTAATTTTCAGTAACACTTTTTTATGAAAAAAACTTCTGTAGTCTATAGTTTTCCATTAAATAAATGAAAAAAATCATAGTTTCGTATCAAAAAACTCAACCCGAAAACATTTCTACTTGAAATCGCAAACAAATCATTATTTTCTTGAGAAATTTTAACATTTCTATTTATCTAACCATGATGCGCAGCTCCACATCTAATTTCTGCTTTAATTCATAGTAAAGAAACAAATATTTAACTTATCTATAATATGGAGTAAAATCAATTATATAAAGTAAGTATTTAAATAAATTAGTCTATATAATACACTCAAAAAGACAATTTAAAAATTTTACCGTGGTGAAAAAATATATCAAAAAGAACGTTTTAAATATTCTGAAAATACTTTGGAATTCCAAACAACACAGAACACAAAAAGTGTATGTTATCAAAAGCGAATCTTGCTCCGTCCTGTGGAAGGTACCTACGTACAACGATTATTCTCAAGGAGGTCGGTATATTCTTAGTTTCATATAAACGCGCTCACAACAATGTGGGTATCTAGGTACCTACCGCCTGGCAATTTAAAAATACTTTGGCCTACAAAATAAAAATATTGAAGGAAAAACAAAAGCAATTCCGAGCCAGTCCGGAAAGCGCGAACGCAAAAAATTTAAATTCAATTTAGCGGAACAAATGGGATCGGTGAAAGGGCGTAGATAAAGGGCAGGTGGAGTGGAGGGCGGTGAGGGCGGGTGGGGGAAATTGCGTACATTTTGGTAAATGTAGGCAGGTAAAAAGTGGAGGATTTTCGGAATATTTTCCGCAAGATTAGATAAGCCGCGGGCAGGAGTGGGGAAATATTAAGAACTGGGCCGGATTCAGGATTTACTTGATAAGATGTCATTAAAGATGTACAATGTACACACTTATTTCCATGGCAAGGACATCGATAGCTACCGTAGATATTCTGTTACATGAGCAAAATATAAGTGATTATTTTTTTGTAAGCTTGCGTACCTATAGGTTATAAGGACGTGACTAAAATTATCTATATAGGTAATGTAACGTTCTGTTGAAAAATTAAAACGGCTTTCTTATACTACATTTTTTTTGGTTCTTGGATGATATCGTCAATCAAAATTAGGTAACAAAAAGAATTTTAAAATAAAAAAAAGATAACTTTACGTCATGTGATAAATCAGATACTTACGTATGCTATATTTTTTAAGAAAAATAAATAACTAATTTGAACGATGACTGAATGAAAAAAAAACAGTAAATTACATATTTGAAATAAAAATTTAATTTAAGGTCTTTAAACGTATGTTTTATTGGAATGAATGAATTAATTCGTTAGAGTAATAACATCTATATAGATAGGTACCTATCTATTTAGTTATGTCTAAATAATTTTAATGGAATTGATTCGTAAGGATGTTTTCTAAATATACGACTCTGTATTTCGGTATCTCGAGATAAAACGTAAGAAAAATTTCTCTGGAAAATTGCTTTCTTGCTTTCGCCGTAGAATTCAGCCGAAATTAGCATTTTATACGGTAAGTAAGGCTGTTTGCTCAGAAATTCAGATCCAAACTTCTTAATAAAATTGGTTTCTTAGTGTGTTAGCAGAAGTCGTTCCGAAAATAAATTGTATGAATCTGAAATCCTGAAATATGAAAAAGATAAGTTAATGAATAATACTTATCCTAATCAACCTTTAAAATCAGAAACGAACTTACAACAACTTGTATATATGAAAATAGTCTTTGAAAATTATAGGTACCTACTTAAATTATATGGAATATTTATTCCCTTTCACTTTATCATCCCCTAAAATTCTTTCATCGAAATAATATCATATTTCTTAGTGCGTGCGTTCGTGCACGTCATGTGACGTTTTCGTATTTCCTTTATTTATTATAATTTGTTGTATTGAAAAATACGGGACAATCTAGAAAGACAAGACACAATCAAGAAAATCATATACTCAAGTCAAATCAGGTATGTTAAGTCGGAAAAACAGAAGTATAATTGTGAATGATTTACTTGATTTTGATAGAATGGCAAATAGAGTAATTAGCCCGATTTATAAGCTCTAGCTTCTTTATTATGATGGGAATGCTTTTAAGATTTTTATTAATTTAATTATTTGTAGTCGTTATTTGAGGGGTTAAAATTTCTCTTCTTAGCCCAGGGTTGAAATTAATTTTAAAAATAAACAAAGTGAAATGATTTTTTTTCTAATTCAGTGAAAATCCATCAATTATTTGGTAAAGTACCTACCTACTTTCTAATTTTCTATAAATATTCTAATAGTTATCACGTCGTTACGCATACAGTCTCAAAAATTAATTTAATGTTTTAAGCTCAGTGAAAATAAATATAATGGTGCTCTCATTCCAGGATCAATGTATCGTTCCTCGCTCCATATGATTCAAACGTTGACCCTAACCATAAATATTCCTTTTGACAAATGTGAGGTTCGTTCTAAGCATTTCACGACTTTTTATCGGGTGGCTTTTCTTACCATTTTTTTACATGAAATTCACAAAAGATGTTTAAAATTCTTTTGTATTTGTATGTTAAATTTTCCTTTTTAATATTTATCTAACATTTTCGCAAGGTCGACTATTTGCAATAGGTACCTGACATTAATACCCGTAGAGTAATTAAAAAGCAAAGTGTTCATTAAATTTTGAGAAAACCACGTTGGAAGGGACATATTTAAAATATTTTTGATCAGTTATCAGCCTCTAGAATATAATATCTAATCATATCTTAGCTAATCTAATCTGTCTGTCTATTGAATATCTTTCAATTGAAACAAGTTTTTCAAAGCATCTTAAAATAAACATAAAAACTTTAATATTACATCATGTATAATTATATTACATAATATAATGTATCAATCTAAAGTTACCTGCCAGGTAAGTAGGTTTACTATATCTGTTTGTAAATAATTAGATAAAGCTTAGGAAGTCAAAGTTGTCTCATTTCTGAGCACAAACTGCCTCCTGTTTTATATTATGTTTTAGTTTTAATATTCTTGTTTTGTCCTGTCCTGCTGTTATTGTTATTCTTAGTTTTGTCATCACTTTGTATACACAGTATTAATTATTTATTAATAATTAGTATTAAAGTATTAATCATAACTTTTTATTTTTATAACAAAATGCATCAGATTGACGGAAAACTACAAAGTTTGGAAGGTACTAATTGGCTTACAATAATAATAACTTATTATTTATTATCCTTCAATTAAACCGAAAATAAAATTTATGATTGATATGGTTTCGAAGACCGCTTTTTTAAAATCCCTTCCACTTAATAGTTGGAAGCATTTTACATGCGTGATTTTTTCAAATACCCCTCTCACCCTCATCAACACGGGTCTAAAGCTCGCTTCACAAGTATTCCCCAAATGGATTCACTCATGCTTCTAAATCACAATCTTCAAGTGGAATCTACATTCAAAAAGCTTCAATGCGAGCTTTTGAACAAACTACATAATACAATGAGCCTTTTGAAGATTTTAAATGAATTGATTGAGCATTATTATTATTTAATAACCATAGTTGTTGTAATGTTATGAGCTTATAAAAACTCTGACGGTATTCAGTATGTCTTCTCAATAAAAATGAAAAGTTTTTAATATATTTATAAAAAGTAGTTCTAAATACAAATCAACCAATCAGTTGCTTCTATTTGTAGGAGGGATAATATTTTGGACATGATAGTAATAGTTTTTTTTTATATTTCTGTAAAACGTTGTTTGCATGCAATCTGCAGTTGAATGTGTTCAAAATATGAATGCAAGATTTTATATGTGAAAATGATTGCGTGTCGGGAACGTCTGTCTGGCATTGGACAATTTATTTTTATGCATAAACAACTCTACCCTATTGTATTCAACCCCATCACCATGCGTAGAAAGGTGTAGAAGAACGTACCCCGGGAAATTAGGGGTGAACAGACCCTACCTAGGTTATAATACCTAGGTGAAGTTACACCCCCTCGCTATCAGATTGGTTTCTTTAGTAAGAACTACCTACTCTTGGAAGGGTGGAAGGGTGACCAGGTTAGGTCCGAACTGAAGGAGTAAAAACCAAATTTTTCGCGAAATCCCTAACAAACTGTTAAGGTTTATTATTTGTGTCTAAATGCATATGTCATGGTTATTAATTTCACCAAAAATTCTTTCGTGTTTGCGCAAATTAAGTCGAAAGGTCGTCATTTTTAAAATAATGAAAATTCACCAATGAGGCCTTGTATTCGTAGGCAAAATGCGTATTATAAGTACTTACCTCGCTACCTAAATAATTATCGACTTAATGTTAATTTTATAAGCCATACAATCTCTGTGATTTCCATAAAATATCATTTTAATTATGTACATTAAACGCCAATATTACCGATGACATTTTATTAAGAGCTGAAAAAACTAAAATACAGGCCTTAAGCATTGATTTTATTTAAATATTCGACAATTTGTATGTTGATTTCAAACACACTGCGGTAAACGTACTTTACCCCATCCGAATCGTCCAATTTCAATAAATAAGGTAATATTCTATAATTTTATTCAGATTCCGATATAACTGAATTGCAGTTTTAATATCGATGTTATTATTCATGGTAAAAATATTCAGGTATTAGGCAAGCGCTCTTTTTTGATTTTAAAAGATCGTAATATTTATATGCAATCTTTTTAAATCTTGTTGTCAAAATACGTGAGGTCATGATTGAATTCAATTCAGTTTGTTTTTTGGCACTCCATAACACTTTATGTTGTTTATTACAAATTCAATTACCTACCTTTTCAAATTATCTTTTTGATTTTCTTCATGCTGAGCAACATTTGTCTATGGGCGAGAACAGAACAAATGGTACCTAATTATCGAAATGAAAGACCATTAGACTTTGGTATTTGGATACATTTTATATGTAAACGCATTAATGTAATTTCGTATTTGTTATCTCACCTCAATGGTTTAAAATATAAACACAAACATCTTGAAATATATATCGTGGGGTAATTACTATAATTAAATACCTTACTCTGAAATCAATTTTTTTGAGTGTGGTTTGGTTAGGTTAGGTACCCACAAAACCACACCTTTATTTCCTCGCCCAAGTACGCCACAACACGTACGTCCTGGGTACTTATGTGTTTGGGAAATACATGGGCATATAAGTAGGTATGCCAAAAATACATATTTTATGTTTGTGGCACACCTACCCACATGGGTGAGGATATAAGGTTACGGTTTTGCGTGTACCTGAAAAAAGCTGATTTCGGAGTTGCCTACTTGTTGTAATTAGTTACACCTTTAATATAAACTTACGCAACATTCCTTTGATCAACAAAATAATTGTATTATATTAGTCCCAACGAAACATACCACGTGACGTCATCATTCTAGTATCTTCGGTCTTTTTCGTTTTCATACAAGATGTGTGAGAAGGAAGACGACGATCTTCGATGACGCGTTTAGGAGCTCTCGCTGGGTCTAGTAAAATTTCAAACACCCTAAAATTTATTGTACATATATCAGCTCGGCACCTGATCGGCATCACCTCGCCTCATTTTACTAGCTCGTCCGAGGCGAGGCGATGCCGTTACGATGCTGATTGGTGTGCGTAGCATTATGGAGTCTCACACAAAGAATTCTGAACGGGGCCTGGGTGATATAGGTGCGACAGCTTTAAGGAATGGTAGGTAACTATATAGGGATGCATCAATTTAAAATTAAATAATGGAAATTCAAATAGTGACGTGAATTTCGAAAATGTTCTTAGCAGTTTGTGTTAGAATTTATCGGTACGCGAAAAGTCTGTATATACGAAAAACGTTCCAGGCCAAGGAGGGAGTCAGTGTAGGTATCGTCCTGGGTTTTCTGAATTCAAAACATAAACTTCCCATTTTATAGGAGTAAGTACCAAAACGTTAGGTAGGCGGTGGAGCTCTACCACCTCTACTATTCCGTGCCACGTGAAAAATATTGTATTATTATTGTTCGCCCGTTATTTATTATTTCTTCATCGTTTTATGAAGGCTCTAAATTACAAAACGATAAAAATTTTGGCGTGAATATGTTAATATTGTTAAGAAATTTATAGCGACGTACTTTTGTAACTTAATAATAAATCGGCTATTTTCCTCCAAACAGATAACTTTTACGTATTGTATGTAAGAGAAAACATAATTTTCACTTAAAACACGTTTCTGTAAAATAAATTTATTTACTTGTGAATGTTAAAATAATAAAACCCTTTCGTTTGTGTGTTCTCCCGTAGCACAAGATCTCTCTTCAGCCCCAAATGAAATCTCCCCTTTCCAGACGAATATATGGGGATGAGGGTTGAACCTAGCTACCCTGAAATGGCAAAGAAAGCCTCGTACTTCCGTTTTCAGGAAAGCGATATAGACCCGTAAGCACGCGGGCATAAGGGCTACGTTCCCCAACTACACTTTTGGCCGCAACTTCTACTACCCACCCTCCTTACTCGGAATATCCGAGGAATGCTTACAACGCCAGTTTTTTTTTTATAAAATACTGAAATTCTGTGGTCGAAAATTGCTTCAGGTGTTTTTATAGTTCACAAAGATGGTGTGACGTGGAAGAACCGCCAAAAAATTTGTCCAAATATAATAATAATATTCCAATTTACGTCATGAAGATCTAAGACTCAATGTATCGACCACAATTAAAATTTTATTTTTACACAGTTTTAAGAGGCAGACTTGTTATTGAAGCAAATCATTTATTTTTAAAACACAATGATGGTAGATAAGAATGGCTGCTAGTACCTCTCTTTAGAGAAAGATCTTGCCGAGCGGAACTTTTCGGGATAAATAGAGGAAAGAGAAGATAAGAAATAAATAAGATGCCGAGAAGGTGTTTGTATATAAAATATGTAAAATGTAAAGTATTGAACAGGCAAACACGTGTTATGTATTTACTCGACTCCAAAGGCCTACGTTATTCAGCCTTGCCGGCAGTTATGCGAAATTAATTTTAAAACAAGCAACGTAGAATTTCAGCCCAGAGGTTAAATTCATTTTTTCCTCTCTGTTTTTGACACAAGGATGTTTGTTTTTTTAAATTCATGTTTTTGTTTAACATCAACATCATCAAATTTTTAATAATATCCATGAGAAAGTATTTTAAAAGGAATCGATGATAATTTTATCGACACTTGAATGGAGACGATAATGTGATGTAGTTTACTTTGAATTCGCGTTTTGGAATGTGTTAGTGTTAAATAAATTACGTCGTTTAAATAAAATTACTATTGATTGTGGGCATGTTTTAAGGAACTAAACGGCATTTTGTTTTGTATTTCTTAGATAACTAAAAGCTTATAGTAAGAGAAAGACTACATTTTAGATCGTAATCATCGCCTAAGCCCAAGAAAATTTAGATTACCAGTTAATAATAACATTATGGCTAAAACATTTGTGTTGAAATTAAGGTGCTATTAATTTTTATTAAAACCTTAAATTTTATTTTATTCTTGCAAAAACACCACATTATGCAAGTAAAATAACTACCATCAATATCATTTTACGGTAGGTAGATGCCTATCATTTAATTAAAATACTTTGCTATATCCTCAAGACACATTTGTGTTTACGCGTGACTGCCACTATATCTTTCCAAGGCTTTTGTATATTTTTTCAGACGGCCAAATAGCTATCACACATACTTTTAATAATACCTAAGTGTGCTTAAATTGTAGTTTGATTGAAATATTGATAATATGTAGGTTTATATATTTTACCTAGTATGATAAGATACCTACTTATAGAGACCAAAATAATAATAATATTTGGCTAATTTATATAGCGCCGTTTACGTGAAAAATCACCTTAAGGGCGCTCAAGGTGTATAAAAATACATTTGTAACATTTATATTCATATAGGTGTATAAAATGATTATGTAGATACCTATATATTATGATTTATTTAACAAACAAACAGTTTTTCCAATTTTTAATTTTTACGAAACATACAATAATGTACAGTAAAACTCTTAAAATTTTTAAAATAAACTCGGTAAAAATTTTTTAAACTTAATTATTCAGAATTTTATAAGTTGTTCACCATAGCTTAACATTTCTCATAAAAACTTCACGAAGCTTCAAAAAGCTTTTTAAAACTTAATTCCTTTTTTCGCAATGTGACTTTTTCTATTATTAAAAAATTTTCTCGTCTTATTTCAGATTAATTCCAGCTGACGCACAGTAGCGCAGAGGATGGCGGGGATAGAAGGGGTGGCAGAACAAGATGGTCGATCACTACAGCAAAACAACCCTTATAACACGGGGCAATAACATCTAAGACTAAGTCCTGCTGAGATCAGAAGATTGAACCGATATCTAGCTGCCAACTGTACGAGTATGCAGTGTTCTCTGTAGACCAAGTGCACTGGTTGCAAGTAGACAATTGACGGAATTGCTTTCTGGAGGTAAACAATCTAATTTAAACTCCTGCTCAGCAATCCAATCATGTGAGGAATATTTTTTATAGGGGATTCTCTCAATGCCGGTTGAAATACATTCATTCCTTATCTTTGAGATGTAATCGCCGTGATTTTATGATGAAGTATTTCATTTTATAATCTGCATTACTATGCAAAATTCTTTAATCACATCTGCTAATTAAATGAGGATTTTGAATGAATATTGTAATGACAGAGGTGACAGAACATCCATCACGCTTGGATTCACATTCTTGGAATAACCTACCACTTTTTAACAGTGATTACCATGAAAGGTATGTGAAACTATGATCTCCTTAATTGGCTTTGTAATAATAAAATCACCTCAGGAACGCTGTACAAATATAAAGGCATACCTATTGCGTAGTGAATACTACTGGCTTACAACTAAGATATATAATAATATCTAGTGACTTACAACTAAGGCTTTTAACTACTGACTAAAAATTAGGAACTTACATATAGGACTTATATATAACTATAATATATATAATGACTTACGATTAAGGTTTTTTTAACTGCTGACTCAAAACTAGTCACATAATCACATTCATATTTACATCTGTGGCTTAAAGTTAAAGACTTATAACTAACATACTTGCAATTAAAAATAAGTGTTTTGGATTTTGACTATATTGCTAGTGGTAAGTCTGATAAGTTAATAACAATTAAAAAAACAAAACTCAGTAGTTAACAAACAGGTAACAGAAGTAAGTTATTGCTGTAAGTCGAATCAGTTTGAAGATTTGTGTTATAAGGTTGAAGGGAGTGAAGAAGGAAATGAAATGGGGAAGAAAGGTTTTGAAAGTACCTGGCTATGAAAATATGTTCACCAAACATGTTAAAAGCCATTTCAAGCAACGTTTTGACACGATCAATATATTCAGTTTATTTAGGCTTAGATCGTGAAGTTGTGAAGAAAACTTTAGAAGTCAATTAAAACACATATTTAGAAAAGGTTACATTATGTTAAAGCCCAGCCCAGCCAGCCCCGGGCGCAAAATCAAATAAAATGAAATAAAAAATAAAGATATTTTATATAAGATGATTGTATCTGTATGCAAAAATCAATTTAAAACGCCCTGAGGTGAGTGTATCACTAAATGGCACTATAATATCAAATTGTCTAATGTACGTAGGTACAGCAAACCGGTCACCAATATAAGGCAGATGCTTTTCCTCAGAGAGTTAAAATACAATTGTACCTATTGTACCTTAACGGATTATTTTGTACCACTGCTTGGGTTCCAGCCATTGTAGCTCCTATTTTATTAATTATTTACTGGCTGGGTAGGTAACTACATTTTAGAAAGCACTCAAACAGATTGTTAAGAGATCCCCATCTCTATGTGTTACAAGTGATTAGACGATGGGGGCTTGTGTGACTGGTGGCAAGTACAGACCACTTATCAATATAACCACTGATGTGATTTGTGGTACTGCGAAGTAGAACCACATTTTGTTGTTCTCTCAGTGGAATTTTAGAAAATTCTTTTTAAACTTAATCAATTATTTTTTAAGTATCTACAGTTTTTTATGTGAAACTGCACAACAGTCTCAACTGCTCCCAATCGCCAGGAGCCAGTGAGACTCTGGCATCCCCAATTGGGGTATGTTGTGAGGCTGAAAGTAGTGGGAATGAAAAAGGATGAAGAAGAGAAAGGTGCGGAAGTATTTGGCTATTGAGACCTGGTCACCAAATATGGTTTTACACCAAGGCCAAACTAAGAGTATCTTCCACTCTGAAATATGCCGCAAATGCTTATAAATTATGTTACTAAAGTAAATTGTGAAATAACACAAATTAATCCAATAAAATTTAATAGCGCACGCCGGAATTTGAACCCGCGACCTCCAGCTTGCTATTTGAGAGTCTTATCCCTGGACCACGAAGGCCGTCAAAGACCGTTGGTTATTATTATGAAATCAATAGGTAACGAATATTATAACAGGCTTTTTAAACTGTCAAGTCATTGACAGAATTCTATTGTGATACCTAATTTAATGAAAAGTAGCAGTTTATAGATGAAGTAACGTGCCTACATTGTAATAAAATTTGTTATTTTTTAAATAGATACTTACTAAACATATACGTATTTTATCTGAAATATAATCTTAGTGGTTAGAAACCTAGTTAAGCCACATCTGACTATCCAGTTACGTGAACCTACTCTTAACAATTTGAAAATGCAAATATTTCAGTCCAAAGTACGACTAAAGATAAAATGGCAGCACCACCGCCTACACAAGTACACATGTTCGTATCAAAGCTTTATTCTCGTATTTACAAACATGTAATACAAAACATTTCGCTTTTCCAGAATCTACACGTGCGGGGCCATTACTGGAATTGTCGCTCCAGGGCCGGTGATATTCCAGATCCCCTCCCTTCCGTTCCCAATAGACGAGGGAATGTCAGTGGAGAAGCAAATTCAAGGGGTTTCTTATCAATGTACCAACCCTGAATACCAGTCAGACGCATTATTTTCTATGGGTTTGTGTGATTACAACGCTCTAAATACATTACAATCTACTGTAATATTTATTATTTATCGTTCGCCTCGTAGATATTTCGATGTAGTGGCTATTTCAAAAATTCCGACTGTCTGTGTAATGTTATAATTATGGTTATGCTTGCATGAATTAAACGTGAACGAAGAAGGTAAGTACTGAAAATTATATAAATAATATTAGTCATGAATATAAAGACTTAATTCAAAAGGCAATGACCTTTTCACTGCAATTTTAAAACAGTTAATTTGATCATAAAAGTACGAATCGAGAATCAGAGAATTTGAAATGATTAGCTGGGGGTAACGCAAATGATATTTACAAAATGTTATAGTTGTAAATTAATATTATAAAAGTTTAGCAAAATGTGTACAAATATCCTAATGCTTGATTCATGCCGCAGCTAAAACAGGTATTGCATATTGAATAATTTAAATTGCCATAGTGTTTTAAATAATTCAATTTCGAATCTGTTAAGGGGCAAAAAATAACTTGACAACTTTTGTATGGAAAAAACCCCATGTATTTATTCCGTGGATAGGAATTAAAATCCATAAAACACACCACATTTCTATCGGTTGATAGTTTTTTCATAGTATACCTATACCTATATTTATTTGAATGAACAATCTTTTAAAGGAATTTACTCAGCGGAACTTTCTTTAGAATTTTCATTGAAATGCTAAAATCAGTAGATTCATTCAAAGGAAGGAATAAACCATTGTGTATTGTGTTTTAGTAAATTGATTATTGTGTTGTGGATTTGGAATAATATTATGACGAGGGATATGCTCATCTTGATTCTTGAATAATACACAGCGTTATTTATGACTATATGTAAAATCTCATTAATTGCAAACGTATCTACATTTTCACACAATAAGATTATAATCGAGTAAAATACAAAAATTCCTATTTAACATTAAAACGATTACAAAAAAATCTCCTTCTATCATAGATTTATTTTGAAATCTTTCATAATTTTCACAATTTGCAATACTTACAAAACATGTCAAAAATTACAGCAAGTGCAAAAAGCTAGATAATATATCAAAATCATTAGAAATTGAATTATTACCAAAAAGCTTGAAAATATATTGCAAGCTGTAAAAGGTTTCAAAAATTTGGGTAAAGCATTAAAAAATTATAAATTTGGCACGACGTATGTACGTAATTTTCAAGAATCATTCTTCTGCAATACATACACGAACAACTATCAGGCACACTCACTGACCAATAGGATGCACGATCTGGGCAACAAGTATGGGGTGATGTTGATTTATTTATTGACTCCATTTATAGAATTAAGCATAATCTATACCAACACTTTGTCGAATCCTACAAATTAGAGTAGCGTTGGTAAATTAGTTTTAATGTTATGTTTTATATGTAGTGTTGTTGTAATTCCTTTTTTACTTTATGTTTCTCCGTTTTACTAATATTGCTTAGTACCTATTTAGTTTTTTTTTAATTATTTCTTAATATTTTCTCATTATACCTTCTTGTAATCACAATTTTACAATTGTGTATTTTATACCTACTTTACAATGGATTACATCTATTTACTGTCAGTACCTATCTCCTGTATAATACAGATATTCTCCTAAGTACACTGCATCATGTACTTCTATGTAAAAGCCTTTTTAGGCGTATATATATATAAATAAATAAATAATTTTTTTTTGAATGGGCTAGCTACGAAATAATAAAATAAATTTATTTGGTATAGGTACCTACATATACTAACTACAATCGTGGCCATAGCCAGATTTAGAAAGTAAATCGTTAAGTACATGAACAGGTGAGTAGTTGGTAGTTACCCGGCGGTATCAGGTGGTTATTTATTTTTCCTTTAACATATAAACAATGATTAGCAGTTTGATTGGACTCCCTGAAGCTTAGACGTTTCAACCCTCGGAAAGAAAAATCGTTTATCTGTTAGTCCCCCTCAGCGGGGGTTAAAAGCGACCTGACCCGGAGGGTTGCAGAGGGGTAAAGGTATAGGAAATCCAAAAATAACCTCCGTTCTGTTGATAACGTAATACATTCAAGTTGGTCCTGCAGATGGTGCTTGAAAGGCAGAGGAGGGAAGGCTCATCAGAAATGCAAGGACCTAATGCCAAACATGAGGCTAGCTGTTACAATATGATGCTGGGGTCTGCGGTAATGTTTGTGGCTTGTGGTTACGGTGCTGGTATCTAGCAAGTTCATTAATAATGCGAGAATGATGCTTTTATCATTAACCCAATCGAAAATAATGAATCCTAAAATGATCCTCATAACACTAATCATTTTCTTGCATTGATCACGCATGATGTGTTATTTCACAAAAATGGTAATTTCTCCATTATTATAATCTTTATATTAGGAAAAAACAACGGACATTACATACAGTAATAAACACACGGACATTACATATTATAAAACGTCGACAGGAAAATTCGACCAAATTCTAACAATTTCTCACAGATTAATGGATTAAAAGCAGATAATTTAACCTTCATGTAAATTTAAAGGGACATTTTTTTAATTGATTTAGGTTCATAGAAAAATGGTAAAAAGTGCACTAGCCTATAAACGTACCTACGTTTACAAATATTTTTTTCGAAAAGTTTAAAGAGAAAAAAATCATGAGAAACGTGAAAAAGTATTACAAATTACCTAAGTAGGTACCTACCTATTATTGGTATTATTTTTATCAGCTATCATCCAACGTACACCGAGAAGAATGAATGATGTGTGTTGCTAACTTATTAAAAATATCTTCAAATTATTGGTAATCCGATTAAAAACGGGATTGCCGGACCTATACGAATTAATAAACTTTCAGTAAAATATTAATGTATTATAGAGGCGTCAGCCCGGGTAAGCCATCCAGTGAGGCCAACATTACTAAATTGTACTAAAAAATGTACAATATTGTACCAAAATAAAAATTATCACGATGTCTGTGAACACGTGTTCAGAAGAATCATAATGTTCACATCGCCATAATATATTCTATCAATGCAAATGCAGATTCATGAACACGTGTTTCGATATAGGAATAGGAATTTACTAAAAATTTTTCAGGAAACGACCTGCAATCCCGTTTTTAACTGAATTACGAATAATTTGAAGAGATTCTTAATAAATTGGCAATACACATTTTTCTCTATCTAGTTTCCATGCGTGATGTAAAATATTAGAGCCTGCGTAAAACACGATGATAGTTGTTGCGTCTCTCCGGCACGATCTTAATCGACATCAACACAGTTCATGACTAAACAAAGTGTTTAAATTCGGCGGTTACCTGAATTGTAATGCTCCCAGGTACACGCGCGTAAAAATAATCAAGATTAGTCGTGCAACAATGATTGCGTAATTGCCTGAGCAAGCGGAGAGAATTCTAATGAATTCCCACGTAACGATCTATCTTAGGAACGAGAGGTAAATAGATCTAGCCTTGTGTAAAAAACGCCCCGCTTCCATTATCTTTTATGTGGATACTACTTATGTTTTACTGGATTCGATGTAATAAACATTTTATCAAGCGGCGTAATTACACAAACGGTCAAGTTTTACATGAAATAATTCCACTTTATACTCTATACATTGTTCTTATTGCCTAAGGAGTATGTTTGCCACTTAAGCAATTTGCATGGGGTGTGTTGCATGATAGTTCCGTAATAAGCTTATCACCAACATTAAAAAAAAATTATCGGGCTTACTTCACCTTTTTTTTTCTAACTGTCTTACATTTTCTAGTGTGGTACCTAGGTACTCACTCAATAACTTTACTAAAATATTATGTTTTTCAGAATCATGTGCAGTCAGGTATTTATTTAATTATAGTAATAATTAAATAAAAGCATTCCATTTTATATAAATTTTAACTAACACGTACCCGCGAAATTCATAGGATTGTCTAAATCCTTGACAGATCAGTTGCAATTTTGAAAATGGCAACATTAAAATAATTTTATGTTCAAATGTACATTTTTTTTTTTTAAGTGTGAAGGCGGTTTACTCGTAGTTCCCGTGAGCACTTACGTCATAGGCCTATTGTGCCATTTCCCATTTTACCTCAATCCTTTAACAACAACCCAGTCCTTTTAATAAAGTTCACCAGGATTAATATTTTTCTGGTTATACTGTAGGTATGTGTCCCAAGGTATCTGAGCCTAGTTCCCACTAGGGCAGGACATTGGCACCACAGGTGAATTGGAGTCTCTTCATCCTCTTCACATTTCCTGCATCTATTGGTGTTTTCCACTCCCAATTAAAATATTATATTACTTCTGTAGGTAGGTATCGGAAATATTCACATAATCAGTTCCAATTTTAAAAATGACACTCAAATTTAAAGTAAAGATTTCACGCGGCAAACGAAATTAGTATGTTTGGTGATAATTTGAACTGTTCCAAAAAATGCTGTCAAACATTGGAAAAAGATAAAATTTTTTATAATTAAAATATATGTAGGATAAAATTTTAACTGAATGTGTAAATTTTTGAGTACCCACCTGTGTTCGTATAATGAATTAGGTAATCGTAACTCGCCTTAAGTTGATTAAAAAATGTTCCTTCAGAGATTATTTTTTTATTTAATAAACATATTTGTGCAGCGCCCTTGAGGTGATTTTTCAAGAAAACGGCGCTATATAAGTTCGCCAACTATTATTTTTATTAATGAGTTTCCAATTAGTACGTAGGTACGTAGTTTTTAAACAATGGCGCTTTAAAAAGTAAAGGAAAAAACATGGTAAAATTGCACAAATATGGTATTTTAAAGTACCTACCTAGGTAGGTACGCAATTAAGTGGGTACCTTGTGTTATATTTCATACGGGCATTAAAACCAGATAAAATTTTCAGCACAAAAGATTATTTATTTTCATTATTTTTTTCATATTATTTTTTTTCATACTACAAAAGAGTACACATGTAAAATCGAAAATCACTATTACTAAGCCTTAAAATAAATATTGACTCTAGCTTAAGAATTGTGTTCCTTTATGCCCCTAGTACACATTGTGCTAAGTTGGATCCAACCCGCCAACATGTGAATGCTGTTGGCACCAAGATCCTTCGATGTGTAGGTAGGTACATGAAAAACCGACAATAATCGGGTTGGCCGGCCAACTTGGGCGGCCAACGCGTGCAACGGCCAATATATGCTGAGTTGTCCCAATGCGTTGGCCCAACGTATACCGGCAGTATTAGATAACACCCAGATGCGAGTGCGCAAGTAGATAGGTAGGTAATGTAAGTAATATGAGATAAGGAACGACCCTAATGTGGCGACACAGAAGGTGGTAAGAAGAGAAAGTTGTCATGGTGCTTACAAGTGGTGTTTATTATCTGTGTTATATTTCCGGGTTCGGGAATCCTAAAGGGGTGAAAAAGAGAAAGTTTTAAAGTAGGTACTGCCCTATACCATCTCTTACCTACTATTGTTATGCAATGTTGTGTGGAGTCATAAGTTATATGGCCGTCTATTGAACTGCGAAATTAACAAGGAAGCGTTTTACGAAGAGTTATAAAAACAATTGGTTTCATTTTGAGAAATGTAAAAATGAAACCACCTTAAAAGAGGCAAATAGGTAGTTCTAAAAATAGTATTTGGTGTGTTTTCAAGGAAAAATGAATGTAAATATTTGGATTGCGCTTGAAATAATATTTTAAGATAAATTTTAACGGTGCTGCTGCGTCCCTATGTAAATATTTTAAATTAGCTTGGATGAGAGCAACAAACTGTTTGGTCCGATCGTGAAATCATCGAAATACAATGTTTGTTTTTACATGATATTTCAAACATGACACCGAAATTACGGTTCATTAATTAATTGGCTAGTGAAATTTTCCTACGCGCACTTAGAAGTTAACGTTCCTTGGCAGTTTGTGCGATATGAAACCTATTATCACAATCTTTCTACCATTTATGTTTTCCTACTTTCAACTGCGTAGGTACGTTCGAAAATTTTTATGTAAATGACAAACAGTATGTAATCATTACATTGGTTCCATTTTTTTAATCTTCAGTTTTTCAAAATGAAAAAAAAAGTTACATGTGACCTACATATTAATTAAATAAAGTTAATAAAAACTCTCTAACTTTTGAAACAATATCCAATTATCAGTTATGCGGTACGTAGACCGGTACAAGTAAATCATTTTAAAGATGCCATTGCATGCGTAATGTAGTAGGTACCTACTGTAATGCATGGATCAATATTAGTTTAATTTAATAGTGAATTTATTATTATTAGGATGCTAGAGAATGAAACATAAAATAACGTTCTTGAATTGAATCGTGAGTCTAAATTTAAACGGAATTGGTAAACGTCGCTACGAATTCAGTATGTTTGGGCATTTGCTGGGAAAGAGGGAACTGCTTGCGGGTGTTCCAAGCTTTTTCTAAAAACTTTTTATGGGTATTATTAGTGTGCACAAATCCATTCAAACGAGTTCTCTTAAAAAATAATTTGCCTGAAGATACCTACAGGCGTATTTTAAGTAGACACAAATGTTCTTACTTGCAGGTAGTTATTGATGCAATGCACCAAATACTAAAGGTATTTTTATTCTAACTGCAAACCTGAAATATTACATCAAATTTTAATCATAATATTTCCAAAATGTATTATGCTGTGCGCAATAATTCGTGTGTGCTAAGACCGAGTTGTTTGGCGGTCTGTCCTCTCTGCCTACCCCTGCGGAAAACGGCGTGATGGTTAGTTAGTTAATAAAGTAAGTATTATTCTTTCTACTTTTATTTAATTTGGGTCTCATCAAGATCCGTAATAATTATCTCTGTAATTCGGTGACGTAATAATATTTATTATTTGATAATTTTTATAACGCCGTTTTCGTAAAAGAAATCACCTGCCGGACGCTGTATAATTATTGCAGAGTTCTAAGAAGATTTTCAGCCTTATAAATGTGAGATGTCGCATAAAATTAAATAATGAAAATAAAGTATCGAAGCTTTTCACCAGAAGGATCTCTTTGGATATCAGCAACCGTCGTATTATTTGTTTGTTGATTTATGTTCTTACGCATGCAAACTCGTCTAACAGAATTATTTATAATTATTATAACGTGCATCTATTTGAAAGCTTGCCAAGATGGATGAATAATATTAATGCTCCTCCCAAGCTGTATCTTATTCTATAAAATAAGGTGAAATTATCGTAGATGTTACGAAACGATAATACTTGCCGTTGGTGTATTTTAGTAAGCCACTCAGAATTAACTAATTTATTGGTCTTATATCATTCTACTTTTGTTCTTTACTAACTAACTAACTAACTAACTAACCATCACGCCGATTTCCCGCAGGAGTAAGCAGAGAAGACGGACCGCCGAACAGCTCAGTCTCGACACACTCCTTGCCTCATTCACATTCATAAATCGTCTCATTTCACTTTCTTCTATTATTCTGGGTTATTGGTTTCGTTTAGTAATATTTATTTAGATAATTATGTATTATTATCTATCAGTTTGGGGAAAATACTCAAATATCTTTGTTAATTCTTGCCGGGCTATATGCAGAGATATATCACCTCAAAGCGCCCTCTACGAAGCTAAATAAACATGAAATCAAGAGGGTTATTTAAAAAAAAAATTCTATTCGATTGTAGGTATTAAGTCCTTTCTTGATAATTAGTATTTATTTATTTATATATATATACGCCTAAAAAGGCTTTTACATAGAAGTGATACATGATGCAGTAAAATAAGAGAATATGTATTATACAGGAGATATTGACAGTAAATAGATGTAATCCATTTTAAAGAAGGAAAAAAATAACATAAAGTAAAAAAGAAATTACAACAACATTACATATAAAACAAATCATTAAAACTAATTTACCAAAGCTACTCTAATTTGTAGGATTCAACAAAGTGTTGATGTAGATTATGCTTAATTCTATATATGGAGTCAATAAATAAATCAATAACACCCCCATACTTGTTGCCCAGATCATGCATCCTATATATCGTCTGTTTCCGAGTGATGATCGTTTATTAGGTAAGTAAGGGTCTACTTATATTTTTTAAAAAAGGTTTTGGCGTGAATCATGATAAATAAATATCATTTCCAAAATATTACTAAATATCACAAAATAAAGCAACTCAAAGTATAATGGACTACGAATGCAAATAAAATATGTGGCAGGTACCAACCTATCGGAAACAATTTTGAAATCAACTCCGCACATTTTGTTCTCCTGATATGAATAGGTACTTGGTTAAATGAACAAAAGATACATATTAAATGTAGTAAGTATCTACCTTCATAAGAATCGCTAAATTACAAAGATACCAACTACAAAATTGTATTTTTGTTTTGAAATATGCTTGGATTTTTATTATTCTAAGCAGGCTTACTCAAATTATAATCCCAACCTGAAAAGAATGATCTCTAATCAAATCTGGCCATGCAACCGAACCCTTTGAAGGCAGGAAATAAAGGAATAAATGATTTGATCAGGCTGGAATCACCTTGGGGTCCTGTTTAAAAAAAATGCATACGAAGTCATGGGGGGAACTGGCTGTTTACTCATCCTTTCATGGAATACAGAGGCATATTGATTGTCATGGTCCACAGATGGTGAGGCAACACACCCTTCCTGTTTCATATTATGTAAAAAATATACAGGACTTCTACTGCAATGGAGTAGAAAGTTGAAGGTTGAGTGAGTACCTACCCACTGCAGTAAGTTCGTTAGAAGGAAAAAATTAGTTATTCTTCAAAAATTATATACAACTGATTAATATCTTTGAATATGTATTCAGTATTTTGAATTCAGATCAATTCAACATAATAATTTATAGGTAGGTATAGGTATATACCAACTCAAGTAGGTACGGGTACTTACCTATATTTTTGTGATTACTGAAATTTGAAAAAGAATAATCTATGCAATAGAAAAACAAATTAATATGTTTTTCATGTAGATAATTTTAAATATACCTACTAAGTATTAAAGTTTTATTGAATTATTTTGTGGCTAAATCCGAATAGAGCAGAAAAAAAAGAAGAACACGAGAAATGCCATGTGGGTGTGTTTCGTGATCCAAATATTCGCTGAAATCGAGGTTTAAATTTCCAACATAAAATTGTGTTAACGAAATTCAGATAGGCTACGATATCAAGCGAATGTAAGTGAGACGGAGCGCTGGGCTATTGTGCCAAGTGGAACCTTTTTTTACATTCAAATTTGAACGGAAGGCACTTCTAGTTTTCTTCTTATTCTATTAATAGATAGAAAGGTGAGTGAAATCAAATAATTTTTTAAATGACAAGTTTGAATGTATTTTAGTACACACATAGTATTAAAATTTAAAAGAAAACTTTCCGGACAAGTTTAAAACGCTCGCCCGAAGTCCCTTCTAACCCTACAAATCCCCAAAGATACTGATTGCCCGTTTAAATTAAGGTTTGCGATTCAATTCGACGGTGTACTTTTGTTGTTTTTTTTATGTTTCATTCTTCAGGTTACTAACAAAAACAAAATTATTAATAAATCAAATTATTTTTCAACACTCCAGTACACCACCACATAGGATAGGATTTCTTATAATGATGTAACTTTGACCATATCCTTATTTATTTCATATTTCATTGCTTTCTACAACAAAAGATTTTTTTAATTAGATTTTGTAATTAAAGATACCACTGGCTACAAACACAACAAAGACTTTTGTGGAATCAGCGTTTTAAAAAGTTATGGTGGCCCCCGCAAAGTGATCAGACATTATTATTGCCGAGCGAAATATGGATGATAAATACCTAAATGCACCTAACTATGCATAAATAAGAATGAAATGGATTCTTAAAACAATGGAAAAGTTTATTTATAATAACAAGGCTTCGCTTGTTAGTAATAATAGTTTCGCTTCGTCGGCCAATTATAAAGCTCAATCAATATATGCCTGTAGATACTGATTGGATACAATAATTGCTTTAGTAATTGACTGCTATTTACATATTCTTCCCCTACAATCCTGTATGAATAAACTATATTGATATTTAATTAAACCAATTGTTAGAAAACAATGACAGACATGTATTTTTAAATAAAGTATTATTTTATTACATGTTATTCATCGACAGATGTAAGTTTTATAATTTATTTGATTGTCATACTAACGAAGGTAAACCTTATTTCCCTGGCAATCTATGATAGGGCGTGTGGCAAAGGGAAATGGAGGACATGCAACAGAAAGGGGGAAACTAAGAATGGAAAATAAGTAGATAGGTACCTAGCTGGTAAGTCAGATCTAGTACCTACATAAGCAGATAGGTAACTGCAAAATTAAGAAAAGCAATTTTATTCTGAATTAGTCGACAAACCTATTCCTACCTGAATGAGATATATTATTTAAATATTTTAAATGAATATCGCGCAATAGTCCCAACGCTCCCAAACGTCTGGAGCCAGTGAGATTAAGGCATTCCCACATGGGGTATGTTGTGATCCTGAAAATAGTACAAAGGGTAAGGAGACGAGGAAGAGAAATGCGGGAAGAACCTGGCAGAAGATATTTCGAGCAACTTTTCAATTCTAAATGGTGGTCTTTCATCAGGGCTATAGGTACTGAGAGAATCATCCACTCTGGGACGTACCGCAAATATATTATAATTTCTAATTAACTAATTATGAAAGAACACATATTAATTCCTTGCATGCGTGATTCGTAATCGAGATTCTCACCCCTCGACGACGGAGGCCGAATATTAACACTATTGTTAGATTTATAACCGTTGGTAAATGATTTTTCATATTACTAAAATTGGTAAGGGTTAGAGCTCGACAACAATGATAATTGTATAATTTGCATAGCGTTTTTTTGGAGAAAAATCACCTTAACGGTAACATTGCATATGTAATAGATACCTACGAAGTTATTACCTACCTGCTAATAAATATTGTAGATACTACCATTATGTAGTATCTACAATATTCGTTAAATTATATACGTATATGCATACATTGTATACCTATATATTTTAAATTTAATCTGCATTGAGAGTTTTTTCGAGCCTCCCTAGAATATGTTGGAATTATTAAAATAATAGAATTAGGTACCTATCTACCCATCTAAGTATTTAATCGTATTAGTATTAAGGTAACTAAAGCAATATTTAATTAAATTAATTTAATTATTAATTTAATTTATTAACTTGTAACCGAGAAAACTTTTAAAATCGACTACCTATTAATATAACTCAAATTAGGTTGTTTAATTTATTTATACCTTAGTAGGTAGATCTGTATCTGACCTGTATCAAATCTGCCTTTCGTAGCTAAACTCCTAGAAAAAATTGTGGCTTCTCAAATTATCTCCCACTTAAATCTGAATAAATTAATCACCAATCATCAATCTGCATATAGGAGGTTCCACTCAACAGAAACCGGATTACTTCGTGTCCTGTCAGATATAACCCTTGCCATAGAGTCAGGTAAGTTAGCACTTATTTCACTTTTGGATATGAGCGCTGCATTTGATACCATTGACCATGACTTTCTCATTAAGAGATTAGAAGTAACGTTTGGTTTACATTCTAACATCAAATATTGGCTAGAATCATATCTATCCAATCGCTCGCAAGCAGTAAAGGTTGGAAATAAACAGTCCAACTTCACAAAACTCTCTTCAGGGGTACCCCAGGGATCCGTTTTGGGTCCACTTCTCTTCATTCTTTTTACAAATGACGTCGCAAAAATTATCGAGTCATTTGGTCTTTTATCTCACTGTTATGCTGACGATCAGCAAATATACTTTTACTGCTCACCAAATGAGATCGACGGCCTAAAAATTCGCACAGCTGAGTGTCTAGAAGCAATCAATCTCTGGATGTCCTCAAATAAACTTAAGCTAAATCCTTCAAAAACGGAGTTTCTCTGGGCAGCCACACATAGACGCCAACATTTAATAGAAAACTCACCAATCGCTATTTCCGGCAACGACGTAACTGCTAAAACAACCGTCAAACTTCTGGGAGTTTATCTGGATTCAGACCTTTCTTTAAAAAGTCAGGTAAATAAGACCGTTAGCACGGGGTTCTTCTACCTCAGAAAACTTAAGTCAGTTCGTAGGAACCTTTCAACAGAGGCAACTAAATTACTTGTGAACTCATATATAGTATCACGTCTTGACTATTGCAACGGCATTTATGCAAATCTTCCTAAATGCGAAACTGATAAACTACAATCAGTGTTCAACGCCGCAGCAAGGCTTATCACCGGGGTACCCAAGTTTTCGCACATTTCGGAGCACCTCCGAAATCTTCACTGGCTGAAGTGTCCTGAAAGGATCCAGTACAAGCTATGCTGGATGGTGTTTAAAGCTATCAACGAAATGGCGCCACCGTATATTACTGAGCTATGCATTCCGGAAAATACTGGTCTAAGGCAGTCAAGTCTTAGATCAGCGACATCATCTGCAATTGGAAGGTTGAAAGAGCCTAAGCGAAATCCGAACACTAAGTTTGGTGATCGTGCATTTGGAGTATCCGGCCCTAAGGCTTGGAATAAACTTCCTATGGAATTGAGATGTATAACCAGCCCAACAGAATTTAGATCCAAACTAAAAACTCACTTTTTCAGACACTCATTTCCATAAATCCGTCATTCTATCCAAATATTTCTTTTTTTTTTATACGGTAATTGTTACATTATCTAGCGATTTCGTTCATTCAATTTTTCTATTGACTTGCCTACCAATGGACAATGGACAATATCAGCGGGAACATAACAAGTGAATCGGTTTAATTGTTGGCAGATGAATCATCTAAATGCGTTTAAGATTGACGATTGATTTTATTAATTAATTTCATTCACTTAACATATATATCCAGCTAACAATAAAAACACCCTAATATAATGGAACTTCCTTCTTCTTTTGGCGTTAGTAAGATTAGATTGTTAATATTAATTTCAGTTATAAGTTGCTAAATATGTAAATACTCGTATATATGTCATTAAGATAGTAGTTATAGGCCTTAGTCGTAAGTCACTAGATATAAGTCAGTAGTTCTAGTATTAACTATTTAAGAAATATATTTGTACAGCGCCCTTGAGGTGATTTCTCACGAAAACGGCGCTATATAAATTAGCCAAATATTATTATTATTATTATTATTAGATATCTATGTAAGTTCGGCTACTTGAAAATTTAATTGACACAAATATATATATATTCTAATTTTTCAGAATCTAATATAAAATTACATACTAAGATCTCTTAAATAAACCATATTTATGCTTAACGAATAAAACCAATTAGAATACCTGCACTTCTTTCATTTTCTAACCTATCCCCATTATTGGTAAACGTCCCAGCGCCATTTCACCCAGGACTATTGAATCACAGCCTGTGTAAAGCGTGATATTCAACGTCTTTGAAATGTCCTTAATTTTCCAAGGGCTCGTTCTGAATACACACATTCACACAAGTTCTACCCTTGACTTACAGTGGCGCAGCAACCGTTTGTGCAATCTGAACCAGACTCGGAACATACCATTATTGTTGTGAGAGTAGAGTGACAGATTTATTTATTATTAACGCCGATTATAGCGGCTTTTAAAAAGAATAACAATTGTTTTACATATGAATACAGAATATACATAGATAAAAAAAATATATATATATATAAAATACATAAAATAGAACAATAGAAATAGTAGTATCAACATAAAAAAGTACAATGAGTAGGTTATTATAAATACAATACAACATATTATAAATCCCGGATATTATGTAATGAGTGTTAAGAAATTAATACTTTAAAACTGTATTTGATTATATTCAATCTGAGAAGCGCTGACAGACAGTTTTAATTAAGTAGTGTTTGAATGAGGTTAAACTAGCAATGTTTATTGGTTCATCCAAAACATATTTATTTCCAAGTACATGCAGGCGATGCATTATGGAATTGAGTTCAGCGTTAGATCCTGTATTGTTGCAATGATAGGGTAATTTGAAACGAACTGATCGACTAGGTACATGGAAACATATTAACGAAAGAAGTTCAGGGGAGTTCAACAGGTTGGTAACGATTTTAAATAAATAAAATAGGTCTGAACAAATTCTTCTTTCTTTTAGTGTATCGAGTCCCAATAATTGTAACAGAGAGGGGTAATTAATGTTTTAAATGAATATTCCCAATTTAAAATTAATATAACGTAAAAATTTATGTTGGACTCGCTCAAGGGAATTCTCATGTATCTACCTACACTGTAGTAAGGACTCCAAATGGTGGTGTTAAATTCTAGTTGGCTTCTAACAAGTGAAGTGTAAAGTAATTTGACAGTTTTTAAATTTTTAAAATCCTTTGAAATCCGTAAGACAAATCCTAACATTTGTATTGCTTTACTGGTTATATTATTAATATGTTTTATGGATATTAATTTAGTGTCATTGCACAATTGTTCATAAATGAAGTAAGATACTAAGATTAATAAACCTATGTTACCTAAATCTCGGTAGGTACCTATCTATCTAGATATATTTTCAAGTAAAAAGGGCGAGAAACTATTTCCCGAAAAAATTAAAAACATTTCGGTGTTCTGGTAAGTTGATTAATTGTTTAAGTTAAGTTGTTTGTATTGTAAATACTTATATGATTAAAACAATTTAAAATAAAACAAAATACGTTAAAATGTGAACAGTTATATGAGAATTAAACCTAAGATGTTACAACTAAGAGATCACGCCGGCGGATATTCAATCAATCAAGGTAATAGTAACAAAGTATAAAATACCAACCTACATGGCGGGTAGGTTGAAAATGGTGTCAAATAATACGAGCATTTTTTGGGGTTATGAAGCTGGTTGAAGGTCGCAATAAAAAAACAATGAGGGGGAGGTAGGAAACTATAGATTTTCAAAGAGAAAATTGAAGTGAAAATTTAGTTTGGAGGCTATACTTGCAGGAAAAAAACAAAATCATAAAACAATGTTTCTATACATTATGTACAATAAATCATTGAATAGAGACTAAACAGTTTACTTTATTATCCTTAATCATTGATAAAAACATTCTTCATACTTACCTATAGTGACACACATTACCTTAAGGCACACAGAACTGATTATGGTTTATGATTAATGTGCACGATAGTCATAAACCTCTAGTTTTAAGATATTTTATATTCATATCGTCGCCCTAGTGCTTAATTGTGAAAACGACCAATCAGAAAAATGTTTAATCTTCATCTAAAACTGAAAATAAATTACCAAAAATGATAATTAGTCCTTACCTTTACGAAAATAGCTTCATCTCAAACACCTAATATAATAAATAATTCAATGAAAAAAATCTTCTCTCCTATAAAATTTTCTAATCGTTTGATTAAATAAATAAGCACTAAGAAGACGACATTACACAGTAATTGTGTAAATACACACTATGTTATGAGAAAGTGTATAGTTTTAAGTCACTAGGTACTTATAAATTATAGATATAAGCCACTACTAATAAATCGAAGTTATAAGTCAAATTCATAGGGTAGGTGTAGGTTAAATGTATTCATTAAGTTGTAAATCGACATTGACGCGATTTTCTCATAAAAAGGCGCTATAGAAATTATCCAAACAATAGGTATTTTTATTATTATTAGATGAAAGAAATTTTACGAAGATTTCCGGGCAGTAGTGAAGATTGTATAAATCACGTAGATGTCCCTCTATTTTCATTGGAAACTAAAAATTAAAAAAAATCTCCGAAATGTATTTTCTTTATCGTAGGTATTTGTTCTACACAGAGGTATATAATTAAAGGAGATATTGTGAAAGTACATAATATAATCTATTATATCGTTGAAGCAGGTTCCACTATGACCACTTTCCGAAAGCAGCGCGCAATATGGCAGACGTCGAGGGCACTTACCCGTAAGTAAGTAGAGCAATTTGTTTCACTTTGCTTCACATTTATTAATTGATTATCGGAATATGTCCAATTACTTGCTACACAATGTTAATACAGGGAGAAATGATACACATTATCAGTGAATATCACTTTTGCTTACATTTTTAGAAACTTGCCCGGGGGCACGGGAATTCATCGCAACGCTACTGCCAATTACCAATATTGGTGAGGGTTGCCTCAGTATGGGTCTCAGTCGAAAAAGCGCAGCCCTTGAAATACTATCGATTTTCTAGCTTTGCGACTTAAACACACGAGGGAAGGGGATAGCTATGCCTACTTTACTTTATGACCCTCTCTACAGCTGTGCAGCTGATTCACATTTGATATTATGATTTAAGATTCAAACACATTACGTAAGGGATGGTTACATTAGAAGAGATGGGGAACGAATGTGGTACCTACCAATGTAAGTAAGCAGGTATCTACCTGCCTTAAGTTTTTGTTTTGTTTCGAATTAGTAATGGGTAGGTACCATAAAGTAGGTACCAGCTTACATATAGGTATCTATATTGAAATATGTAGCTATTCTCGAATTTAGAATATTATTTGTGTTGATATATGTTATTTCTTCTTAATTTCATTTGAGAAATAAGTACCTACTCGTTACCTACCATATATTATAAAATTATTTTTTTTACATGGATTTTTGCTTAACTTAATTGAACTTAGAAAAAAATAGGAGTCCAACGTAAGCGAAATGAATAAGTTTAAGAAAGGGATGTTTAGCTGGTTGGACATCTAGAATGGTCTAACGGATTGAGAGAGAATAATTCTAAAAGGAATTTGTTCTTCCGTATTATGAGAATCCTATTTGAAAAATAAAAACAAGGGTATGTAGGTACCTACCTTCCATGGCATCAACTCGGATCGAATATTTATAATTTATATTTAAAATAAAATATCGCATCGTTGCAAGATTTCATAAAAATACCAATTTGTTCACATAGTTTCGATGAAATTCATTAAATATCAAAGTTGATTTACAAGTTCTGTGGAAGTTCAATTCAAATAGAATTATTATATCATTATTGGCCAGTTGCTTCCCAAAACTTAAGCAATAACATAACTTGAATAGAACTTCCACAGAACTTGTAAATCAACTTTGAAATTTGATGAATTTTTCAAATTCTGTGAAACAACGCATCCTTAGTCTGAATTATTAAATTAGGTGAATCTACTTAAATTTTTTTCCAAATTGATTCGATATTCTAAATATTCTCAATCGAGGCTAAATTACCTACCTACATCTGAAGAAGGAAGGAATGTGAGTTAGGCACCGTTTAAATATTTATGTCTTCGCGCATTTTATATGAATAATTTTATCTTTTATTATAGTTCTTATGAATGAATTGGAAAATTATCTTCACCTTTTTATTCCATATTCATCACAAAACAAACCATTTAATTCAAATAAAATATTTTACGAACTCATTCGAATGTAATAAAATTAGTTATCTCCAAAATTCGTCATCGCGTTAAGATAAACTCATGTCATTGAATTAAGCAGCCTCTGAGTAATATTATTACAAAATAAAAAAAAAAATCCTTTTTATTTAGAATTTTTTTAAAATAATTATATGATTTATTTTCTGAAACATTTCAAAATGTGGCTCGAAAATAATATTATTTGAAAACGGACCCTAGCGGAATATCGCGAAACTAAATTTCAAAGCTGAAAAAAAATTATCTATCTTTCTTGCTCTCACACGTTGCATACAACGCAACAGAGAGAATAAGAAAAACAGAATATAACTTTTCATAACGTTTGCTTTTTGTTTCAGTAAAATCTTTGCATAAGACAGAGAGGCAACGTAGAACATCTGTTCATATTTCATATTCTTGATCGAGTATGATTTTGAAACGGCGCACCGGATTGGTCAAGAGACTGGTGGCCATGTTGATTTTCCCAAATTAGCATAAGTAATGCATCTCGATCAGCCAATGGTGAGGAGGGGGGCGGGGCTTATATGAACGGCCATCACGAAAGGGGCGTGGTGAGAGATTGTTCAATTCGGCAAGCCGGACAGACAGGTTTGTTCCTTCTCTTGTTTATAAGGTTCCAACGAAAGAAAAAACTGTAAATAACAACTAAAGGTACCAGATTCTTATGTATACAATCCGAGTTTTAGGCGCCTTAATGAATACCTATAGGAATAATAATAATTGTTTTATTCCAATTAAAGGTCGGTAGGCAGCAAATGTTTTTGTCTATAATGTCAATGCTACATGTTTTCATTTCAATAGAATAAAAAATATTTTTCAAATAAAATCATTTTTGATCTGAATAGGTTCCTAATACCAATCAAATTAATGTCATAATGCATTGGTATTATAAACGCATCTTGTAGCTACAGCAACACCAATAATATTAAAATGTTTATTGGTTGAATAATATTATTCTTCCAAATTAAGATTTTCGATTATCTGCCAACAACTCAATGTACCGATGTACCTACATATATTTTTTACAGCATATTTAATACCAAAACGTTAATCAACAAAAAAGATTTCTAAGAAGGAAATTTCCATATTTCACGTCCATGGCGTAGGTAAGCACCTACCTACATGATTATTTAAATTTTTATAAGTAGGTAACAAACCAAACAAGGTTTAATTCAAATTGGGGAGTTAGACGCCATGGAGGACGCTAAAAAATAAGGTCACAAGTCGAGCTACCTAAAAAAATCACACGACTAACAATTAAATGGTGACCGGTCGGTGGCCGAGTTGACATCGCGCTTGGGTCTCACTCGGGCGTAGTGTGTTCAATTCCTCGGCTGGCTAAGTCCTCCATCACAACACAAGCAACATTTTCAGCTTACTGTGGTGGTAGTAGGAGATTTTCAAATATTGTCAGGTTATTCGTAACCCGGGAATGTTTGTCTTTCTTTTAAAAAAAAAAATAAATAAATAAAAAAAAAATAAAAATAAAAAAAATAAAATAAATTTAGTTTTTCTTTAAAGGGGACACTTGCACTGATTATGAAAGGAACGTCCCTTTCACTGACACGTGTCCCATTCTTCAAAATTTGCGATTGCCAGGCATGTAAACCAGGCAAAGGATGATATTATATCTAGCGATATAAAAATTTATTCCTTACCTAATATGGGTAATAAAAAAGTTTTAGATGAAACAAGAAGATATGCTTTCTTCATATTTAAAAACCGCTGGAAAAATGTGCCTCGGACTAAGTACCTACCTACAAACCAAACAAGAAATCTTGCATTTCAATTTTCTAAGGTCAAAAATGTAAATTTTCTAGAAGAGTGGACAAAAAGCACCATTCACGGGTAAGTAAGGACGAATGTCTCCTACTACTTATGATTCGTGACCTAAGTTCTTAATTACCTACTTACCCCTGAGATGATATTGCACACAAACGGCGCTGCACCAATCATCCAAATATTATTATTATTACTTTACAAATAGGTGCTTCCCAATAATTACTGTTATTTATAAATTAAATTATTAATCAAAAAATTTAATTTCCGCTAACTAAAGTAATTACCTACTTCCCGTCCAGGCGTCGTGAGTTCAATTCCTTGGCCGGACAAGTCCTCCATTTTCAATTCAATTTTATTGTTTTATCATTTAAGGCAATCCGTTACTTTCTTAAATCCTTGGATAGTCTAATAAATATATAGATTGAAGTGTTTTTTCAACGCATGCGATTGATAATAAATACATAATTTGTTTAGGAAAGTACCTACCTACCGATATAATTTACAAAACAACATAAATAATGCCTTAAAGTGACACAAAATAGTGGACACACTTCATTTTTAAAAGCTTTTTGGCAGGAAGCTTTACGAGTAGTAAATTTAATTCTTTGACACCCGCGCTATTTTATTAAGCTTAGGAAAAAAACATGTCAGAATAACAGATTACGCCCATGGTTTTTAATTTAAATATGGATGTTGTAACCTTAAATTATTCAGATAATGGGATTTATTTCACTTGAAACAAAATGTTACGTCTATTCTATGTTGCCTATTCAGTCTTTCCTGTGAGACTGCTCGAGGGGGCCCGAACGCGAGTGTATGGTAGACGCGCTCGCCTCGCCTTGCCTCGCCTCGTATTTCTTCCCGTGGCAAAGTCATAGTAGGTATAGGTAGGTACTAGCCGAATCATAACCATTGAGAATTCATGATATAGAAGGGGTGTTTGCACATAATAGTCGAACGCAGCCACCATACAACCAATGATAATACAAGAAACAGCTTCGGTATACAAAAGAGAAGGGGTTGGTAAAAGAGTAACGTGGGGTTACTCTTAACTATATGTGGAGAGTAAGTGTACGCGGCGATCTTAGCGACAAATTTGTGCATGCTTCTCCTACGCTATTTCTTAAAATCTATAGCGAATTGGGTCCCCCTGAAACTAGTCGTATATACGGTGTGCCCTATGTAGAAAATACAAAATCGACCGGTACCTATGTTTAATTACCTAGGTAGGTAGGTACTCATTTTCAAGTATTTCTTTTTTGTTTCGAATCTGTTACCGTTGAGTGTCACTATTGGTTAGAAAGGTGTGGTCTATGACAATCTTCGTAAACTATAGTTATTTTGCTTTACTCCGCATGTTGGTCAAGTGTTGCGCAATCGACATGCAAGTGAAGTATTTTTAAAAACTATTTAAATTTTATAAACAATATGAGGTTTGTCTGTTTGTTTGAAATACTTTAAAAATCAATCATGCTAATAAAAAATAAGAAAGGTATAAAACAGATTTGATATCTTTAATTCTGGGAGAAATTCCAGTTTATTATGTACCTACCTGTATTACCCATTTTATGGATTTAAACAACTTTTGTAAGTTACTCCCACTTTTTCATTACTGACCGAAATGATTTTACCGAATGCACAGCATCTTCAGAAAGAACGAGCGAAATAGGTGAAACCAGTCATGTCATTAATAAAAAAGCTGAAAATTATATTGGTGTTTTAATCATTAAAATGTCATATTACGTCAGTGTTGATCACTGTGTAAGATCACCGTAGAAAAGAGTGTCAGTGGGGTAACCGTATGTGGTGGGTAAGTTTACGCGGCGATGTTAGCGTTAAATTTGCGCAGGCTTCATCTGCATTTATCCTTCAATTCTGTCGAGTTTTGGGTAGCCTGGAAGCAGGTCGTATAAAGTGAGCTAAATCAAATTGATTGTTAAATATATTTTTTTAAGGTTTTATTATTTGTTTCGCCTGAGTTACTGATGGGGACTATTGTGAAATCAATTGTGTCATAACAGTGTAGTCTAAGATAAATTCCAGTTAAATAATGTTGATTTTTACTGATGTAAAGAGACATTAATAATTCAGATAAACATTCATCTCTTTTTAAAGTTTTTTATTAATTTATATTTTAACATTATTTTTATTAACATATTTAAAAAAAAACTGCCAACTTTCTGATAAAATATTAGTCATTCAGAATATATCAAGAACACGTGTATAATAATAATAATAATACTTGGATGACTTGTATAGCGCCGTTTTTGTGCAAAAACACCTCAAGGGCGCTGTACAAACTTATAATACATTTGTACAGTGGTCTACGTTATTACTTAACTATTTATGGAGAAAATATACAGTTCAATACTTACCTGATAGGTCACTTGAGATTAACACTTAATTAACATTATCTAATTGTTTATTGGCGAAATTTAGATACAGGATTTAGGACTTAATTGAAAAAATGAATATAACTGGACTTTCTCTTAGGATTGGTATATTTAATTTAAGGATACGACAGCTTAAAAAGGTAAGTTTTTAATTTAGACCTGAATTCTGTTGGACTTGTTATGGATCTTAGTTCCGGAGGGAGTTTATTCCAAGCCTTCGGCCCAGATACTCCGAAAGCGCGATCACCAAACTTAGTATTTGGCTTGCGCATAGGTTCTATCAGTCTGCCTACAGCTGCTGATGTTGCTGATCTAAGCGTTGACTGCCTCAGACCAGTGTTTTCCGGGAAGCATAGTTCAGAGATGTAGGGTGGGGCCATTTCATTGATGGATTTAAACAACATCAAGCACAGTTTGTACTGGATTCTTTCAGGGCACTTGAGCCAGTGAAGGTTACGAAGGTGTTCTGAAATGTGCGAATATTTTGAAACCCCGGTTATGAGCCGTGCTGCTGCATTAAACACTGATTGAAGTTTGTCAATTTGATATTTTGGAAGGCTGGCATAAATGCCGTTGCAGTAATCGAGACGTGAGACTACGTAAGAGTTGATAAGTAGTTTTGTTGCTTCTGAAGGAAGGTTTCTTCGGACAGACTTGAGTTGTCTTAGGTGAAAAAAACCGGTGCTCACAGTCCTATTTATTTGACTTTTAAACGAAAAGTCTGAATCTAAATTGACACCGAGAAGTTTGACTGTTGTTTTTGGGATGATATCGCTGCCGGAAATAGTAATAGGTGAATTGTCTATGAAATGTTGACGTTTGTTTGTGGCTACCCAGAGAAACTCAGTCTTAGATGGATTGAGCTTCAGCTTGTTTGAAGACATCCAACGAGTTATTGCTTCTAGACATTCAGTTATACGGATTTTGAGACTATTGATATCATTTGGAGCGCAGTAAAAATAAACTTGCTGATCGTCAGCGTAGCAGTGAGACAAGAGATCAAATGACTCGATTATTTTGGCGACATCATTTGTAAAAAGGATGAAGAGAAGTGGACCCAAAACGGATCCCTGGGGTACCCCTGAAGATAGTGTTGCGAAGTTGGACAATTTATTTCCAACCCTCACGGCTTGTAAGCGATTGGATAAATAGGATACCAGCCAATTTTTTATGTCGGAATTCAAACCAAATGTTTCCTCTAATCTCCTAATGAGAAATTCATGATCAATCGTGTCAAACGCTGCACTCATGTCTAGGAGTGAGATAAGTGATAACTTACCTGACTCTACGGCCAGAGTTATGTCTGATAGCATACGAAGTAGTCCGGTTTCAGTTGAGTGGAACTTTCTGTACGCAGATTGACGTTTTGCGAAAAATTTATTTGAATTCAAGTGACTGGTTATTTGTGCGGCAGCAATTTTCTCCAGGATTTTTGAAATAAATGGTAAGTTTGAAACGGGCCGATAATTACCTAAGTTATCGGCGTCTAGTTTTGAATTTTTCAGGATTGGTGTAACTACAGCTGACTTGAGTGGTTCAGGAAAGTCACCCGTGCTAAGTGATTTATTAAAAACGTGAACTAGGAATGGAGCTAAAACAGTAGAACATTGTTTTAATAACCATGTCGGTATGGGATCAAGACTGCACTGTTTATTAGGCGAGCTTGAAATAATTTTTATTACTTCTTCCAGCGTTGTGGGTTTGAAGGAAGACAAAATTCCTTTAGAATTTAAAGTGAATATTGGCGGAGAGGCGTGAGATGCGGAAGCACGAATGGATTCAATTTTTTCCCGAAAAAAAATTGAGAAAGCTTCCAGGGTAATATCTATTTTCGTTGGAACAGTGACTTCGGAAATTACTGTCTTTATTGAGTTCCAAAGACGTCGCGGGTCGGTTCGCTCAGAGTTAATCTTTTCTTTCCAATAGTCTGATCTTTTGGAATTAATTTTACACGTATACTGTTTTTGAGAAAGGATCCACTCGTCTCTTGTAGTTACAGAAGAGTTTTTCCTATAGGTCCTCTCTAATTTCCGCATAAGTCTCTTCTGGTTTCGACATTCATCGTCAAACCAGCCGTCAGACTTTCGAACTTTCCGTGTTTTTGATGATGTCGGGGCATATTTATCTAACAGACATGAAAGTGTTTTATTATATGTCTTGACAAGTTCGGTAGGGGTCTTTGTTTCCCAAACATTGGGTGTACATAAGAGAGAGGTCTGTAACTCTTCCAGAAAATCGCTAAAGCAAAATTTACGCCATTCCCTTGATACAATTGTTTTATATGGTACTTTAGGCGGGTTAAAATCAATATCAGGGCAAACGAGCCGATGGTCTGACAGTCCTATATCACGAATATCTGCTGAAAGCGGTGGATCACTGTTCTTTGAAATTAGTACATCTAATGTACCACCAGCATCATGAGTTGGGACGTCGACCCATTGGTGGCATCCAAAGCTGGCTAATAGATCTAAGAATTTAACAGTGTTTGGTGATGTCACGCGCTCGAGACGAATATTAATGTCGCCTGTAATAATGAGTGTGTCGGAGAGTCCTACTGAAACTTCCAAAAACTGTGAAAACTCATTATAAAATTCGACAGAGATTGGTTTCGATCTGGGCCTATAAAGGGTGCACAACATGAACGACGTTCCTGAAGAAGAAACCCTGCATCCAATATACTCAAACGTGTTAAATGTACCGAGAGCTACTTTGTTTAGCCGTAATCCTGGTCGGGCTATTATCGCGACACCCCCGTGATTCACGTGTGAGATATTGTTTGATGGTAGGTCCCTACTAGGTCGGGCTTCTTCAAGAACCACATACCCTAAAGCTCGGAGTCTCTTAATTGAGTACGAATCACTGTTCTCGTGCCAAGTTTCTGTGACAGTAAGGATATGGAGTTTTTGGTCTCTGAAAATATCGTCCACCACCTCTAGTTTGTTGTTAAGGGATCGAGCATTCCAGGAACCAATCGCAAGCTGTCTGCTCCTATAGTTGGCATGTCGTTCTAATCTAATTTCATTTAAGTTGTTGTGTATCTGTATTTAAATAAATACCTGTTCCGCCGTCCTCATAAAACATTTGCTTTTGACTGGTAGGAACTCTTTCGATTCATTCGTTATAGGCCTGTGATCCCATTTTTAACAAGACAACGAATGGTTTTCTATTTTTAACAGATTTTCTAATAAATAAACAGTAGGTATTTCATATAGCTAAGTAAGTTTTCTCCGTGTGCTGAGGTAAGCGTACGTGATTATGTGGGTGTGTACACTTACCCCTCAAAATAAACATGATTTTGAACTTTGTATATCTTCATAATATTTCATGTTCTCTATTTTTATTGTTCCGTTTAATTATTCGTGAATAAATTTATGTATTTTAAACATGCTTAGTGTTCAATTTTGGCAAATTTAACTGTTTTTGTTCGAAATTTCGTAAAATTAAACATTTGTTATATATTTTGTCTATTGTAGGTACGCACAAAATTAATTATTGTAAAGAGAAGTTGAGTATTATTTATATATTATCTATTCTATTTTTATCTCGTGATTTTTTTTTATCTATTGCAACGCTTTGTATTTTTTTCTTATCTTATTGTATCTCATATAAAACATGTAGGTACCTACTGTATTATATAAAAGCTGTCCGGGCGTAAATTTAAATATTTTTTTATGAAATACTTATTCAAAGTTTTTATGTGAAAAAGCATTCGAATAGTTTATTTTTTACCCAAGAGCAGATTGAAAGCGGAGTGTGTAAGCACTTACTTTACGGTATGCATCATATTATGCTCGGCCCGCATATGGGTCAAGTGTACGCAATTGATTTGCATTTGGTATTTTTTGTAAAATTTTTTGATTTATTATTGAAAGTATGAAGTCTCTTTTTTGTTTTTGTATCACATTGGTTAAGAAATAATCAAACGTTTGCATCTTTTAGAAAAATGCCAAATTAAAAGTTGCGTATCTACGGTTACCCCACGTGACTCTTTTTACCACTGCAGATAAACAAATTTATGGTACCTAAGTTAACTAGATAGAACGCGAATAAAATCCTAGAAAACCTTTGAGACGATTAGCCTACGTGTGCTAAATTCCTACCCACCTAAAGCTCAACGTAGACAAGAACCTATCATCCAAAATAAGTTGCCATACTCCAATAAAAGTCGAATGTTTACCAAACAAAAATCAATGATTGTAAACCTTAGCACTTCCTCCAATGGCATTTGGCTGCCTCCGGGTGAAGTAAGCGCCGTAAATCAATACGGAGATCGTAAATGCCTTTTCAACAAGCAACCCCACGATATATTCCCGAATCCTTTCAGTCGGACATTTACGATTATACACTTGACACGATGACTTATATTGCTTCCTTATAAACAGCCACATCTACATGCATGATTGTGGGACGCTTACATGGACAACGTCAAGCCTTATACACATGTATGCTTACACATACATATTAATGTGCGACCACGCGGCTGCCAGCAAACTCGCACGGGAGCTTCAAAGCGCAAAAACGCTTTTCGTTTGTATTAAATATATAATAAAATTGTACAAACACATAAAAATATTTATCTAGGTAGGTAGACATTTGATTCATATGATGTGGTAGCTTAAGTCCCTGGCACTACCCGGGATTTACGCAGAATTCATTTGAATTAAATCTAAATAGTAATTTTCTTCATATTTTTAACTTCTAGTGAGCAAAATTTCATCAAAAAGAATCATAATTCTACTTTAGTTATGGGAAAAGAGGATGAGGGGTGATTTTAAAAAGTTACCTTCCCGTTATTTTGAAGGTCAGGTGTACCTACAACATTCCTTCAAAACTTTCGGAATAAAACTAAAGAACAATTCCAATTGGTTCAATTCCCGTTGGCAGCATTTATTTTTACTCGGGAGATATTTTCAATTTGTATCGATATTTCAGGCGATTAATTATTTCTTATAATTTGCTATCGTAAAACATGTTTGCAAGTTCGAAGATGAATTCATGACTTTATTGACTTTTGACTTTAGTTAACTATGGTAGTTTCTGTTATTTTTTGTTTGATTTGTCTGGGCGTTAGAGTCACGTGGGGTAACCGTACGCAATTTTTACATAAGGATTTCGTATTTTATTTTTTTTATTTTTTTATTCCAATTTATTGTTAACTAACTATTTTTTTTTAAATGTTGATTGCGTACACTTGACCCGTAGGCAGAGTTAGCAGACGCATACCATTGTGTAAATGTTCCCAATCTGCTTTCAATCTGTGTTTGGGTGCAAAATAACACTCTGTTGACAAAATAGTTGCTTTTTTTCCAGTGGAAAATTTTACAGTAAGAATTTGTAAAGTAACATGAGATGCTTAAAATATATATATATATAACGTATATAGATGCTTAAAATATTTTTTATGTTTGTGTGGCAGTACGCCCTTTAAGCGCCCTCGAGATGATTTTACACAAAAACGGCGTTATACAAATCATCATAATATTATTATTATCATTATTACGCACCTACAAACATTGCGTACGCTCACTGGTTATGAGAATGAGAATTGCCTCTTCACACCCGATATATTAGATAAATGTAAAAATATTACTGTGATTCTTATACCTACAACCTTTACCTTTATCCTTTATTGTGCTAAAACACTGTCAAACAGAAGCACTAAGCATGCGCAGTACTTAAGCGTAACCTAATTTATGAATTTCAACGTTCAAAGAATCCTAAAAATTAAAAAAAAATGAACCTATCATATTTTCCACATTGTTCAAATTGTGGATACCTTGTAATTAAAAATGCCAAATGTAGTAAAGTATTTTTTATAATTATTAAAAGGCTATGTAAATATTTTTCGCGTTTTCTATTTTTTTAATATACCTACTTTACATAACTACACGGGTTCTAGCAGACTTGGCCTATGCATCAAATTTTGCAAAAACATACCTTTGTTTAAACATGTTAAAATATTAACATAATGAACATCTTGGACAAATTCTTGAACAAATGGACAGTAATTAATAAAACGCTCATTGCAAAATGCAAAGAAATATGGAAGAATACTTTGAAATTTGGAAATAGATAGAGAAGTTTTGTAAAATATGTATCATAAAATATGGAAAAATCGGGTATATTGTGTAAGTCTTGCGTAAAAAAATTTCAAAATAATCTATAAATTTAGGGGCCTGGTTGTAATTTAAGTGAAAGGTAATTTCGGTTTACATTGAAATTAAATATTTTAAAACACAGCTTTTTCTTTCACGTTTTTGTTAACAAGCGTAGATAGTTATTGCTACGGCTGCATATTCAATGTGGGCTGGAACTGCAAAATATGGACCTGCTCTTATTGGTAAGCTTGATGCAGTCGTAAAACACATCAATTTTCCTTTACCGAATGCACAACAATGCAGACTTTATCAAAAAAGGAAGCGTTATGGTTATTATTTCTTAATAGAGAGCCTCAACAAATAATAATTGGTAGTAGATAGATAATTGACAAGAAGTATTGAAACGGAAGCCAGCGCAGGTCACAAATGATTATGTGGAAGGGTTTAATTCACTGATGAATAATTCAGTGATGATTGTCACTAAGTATTCACTTCCTGATATTATGTCATGCATTGATAATCGTTGATAATTGGCTAGCGTTTAGGTCACACCCGCATTATAACATAAAACAAAGTTGGTTAGTGCTTATGAATGATAAAGGTAAATGCAATTGTTCCTACAGTAGGTAATGGTCGTTGGAATCGCTGGTGTTTTTTTGTTGTTGGCAGAATCTTTCAGAATTTGTTAATACGTTTGTAGGTGAATCTATTTATTATCCAGCAAATGTAAAAGGTAATATTTATAGTTAGCTTATTTCGACGTACTTAACGTAAAATAGAAAACGTATTTAACAAGGTTAGGTCATCGAGGGGGTAGAACGATGATTGGCTAGAAAATCTTAACGTAGATAGAAGCCCAAGTGGCGTCACGCTACACAGAATGCATTTGCAATGATTTATTTATAATGAGTAAGTGATATTATACGAATTATTATATTTAAAAAAAAATTTTGGATTAAAAAGGAAAAATCCCAGGATTATTCAAATTTTCAAGTTGAATGTCTCATTTAAAAAAAAAAAATTTCTTACTTTTATTATTGAAAAGAATGTACTGGGGAACTCTATTCTAAGCAAAATATCATGACGGGGAAAGTCTGTAATTAAATTGAATAATATTATTTATGCAACTAGTCGCACATGGTGGTAGATACTTTCAGTATCACCTTGGTGAAAGTCGTGAAAGACCAACATTCGCAATCGAAGCGTTGCTTGAAATGGCTTTAGCCAAGTTTTGAATAGCCAGGACCATAGACCATATGTGAATAGACAGGTACTACCCCACCCTTCTCTTCCCTATGTCCTTCTCCTCCACATATTTAAATGGCCCAAACTCTTTTCATCACGGCTAAATAGAATAATACAATTTATTTATAATACAATATAATTATACAGAAATAGCCCAAATTTTAGCACGGAATTCTAACAAGTATTTTTTAAATAACAACTTCACACAGGAGGCCCCAAGAAAGATAAATTCCTCCTGGCCTATGTCGTCTTTAGGGATGAAAATGGGTCATGTTGCAGGAGTAAGGAAACACGAAAGTTTTTCGAGTCGTAAAAACGACCCGTTCTCGTCAGATAAATAAACAATAGTAAGCCAAGAGGTCAACCAAACCAATCATTTCAACTAAAGTAAAGGGTTTTTTCAAGTATTTTGGGGCTCCAAAAAAAAGGGAAGTGAAGCTTAAAAAGTGCCTGAATGAGCCAACCTTGTTAAACGCATTTTCTAATTAATACTATTTCTGACTAATATCAAACGATTCGTTTAAATAAAAATATATAAAATTGGTAAGTTGCATACAGCGTTATCAGTCAAGTTAGAGGTACATATGTCTTTAACTTATTAATTTATTTTGAATTGAACACTTTGAATTAAAGAAATTGAAGAATTGTAAATATTTACCATCAATTAACCATAAAACATATTTTGAATTTGAGCACTCAAAAAATCAAGTTACTCAAACAAATTAACATTAAATAAATTGTCAGAATATAATAAACAAAACTTATCTATGTTTCCTTGTCAGTAGATAAATTTAATTTTAATATGTATCTACTTAGTATACAGAAACACCTACGCGTAATTAATAGGTGACATTCGTAGAAATACATGAGTAGGTACCCTCTTACATATTTTTTTATTTTTTTTTAAAAGAAAGACAAACATTCCCGGGTTACGAATAACCTGACAATATTTGAAAATCTCCTACTACCACCACAGTAAGCTGAAAATGGTGCTTGTGTTGTGATGGAGGACTTAGCCAGCCGAGGAATTGAACACACTACGCCTGGGTGGGACCCAAACGCGATGTCAACTCGGCCACCGACCGGTCATATTTGATCATACTTTATGAATTTGGTACCCTTGTGGATTTTACAAGGATTTGACAAATCCGTTGAGTAAAAGGTTACTAATTATATTACAAAAAAGTAGTGTCTAATGTATGTTAATAAATTAGTTATTTATTGTTATTATATGTAAAAGCATTAAGATATATAGGTACCTACATTAATAATTGAATTAAGGAAGAAAAACGGAATGATTTTAGAGAACAGATGGATAATATAATCGAATGTAGGCAGGTAAAATCATACCTACTATATATACTAATTAGATATTTCACACCACAAATGGGTATCAAATGAATTGTTGTCTGTTTAAAAATGTTCCTGTAAAAAAAACTCCTTAACTTAAGTAAAAGAAATATATTTTGGTAATCACCAGCCTCCACCCAGAGAAGGCACACGAAGAAGAGAAATATTAGCAAAACCATTCAAATATTGAAATGTTTTTTTTCGAGAAATAAAAAGTACGCCATACTTCTGTGTTTGAATAAGAAACCAGCATACAATAAGTGAGCAGTTATTCCCAGCCTCTATCCGTCACTTAGCACCCCGTGTTGCTTTTCTCCAATAAAACTTTCATGGCACCTTTAAAAGTTTATGTTCCACATAAAAGTTGGTGTTTATCACGTCAGAAGTTCACACTCTCCACAGCACCGGACTAATCCATAATTTGACCTTATTTATTATCAATCACGACCGCAGTTAAAGTGACATTGATGTTTGCTATTCTCAACCGTCTGCGCAGAAAAACACATGCTACTTAAAGAGACAAGACAAAACAAATTTTTGTGATTTTAAAATCGTGATTTTAGTTGAAATTCTCTCCTAATAACCAATTGAAATGTATATTACCATATTGAAAACGTGTAGATAATAGATTTATTTCACAATCAAATGTATTTGACGGTGTGGGGTTCTTACACAGGGGTCGCTATAGTTCAATCATATACAATCCACTTCTTCCACCAAGCGCGAGTTATAGCTGTTGCTTTCAATGATGAAACTTAAATTCGAGAAAATACTGTGATGATAATTTATTATTAACTAAAGTGTTTTTCAGGTGACAATAGAACCGGTACTAAATTGTATAAATTTTTTTGTACGCCTGCTATTGAGAGCATGTTCAATGAACTAGTTTTACTAATGAATGTGCTGGCTGTATTGGCTTTCTGAAGATATCATGGACAGCAAGATCAAGTGTTAAGAAACTCGTCAAAAAGAGAAGGATAGGAATTAAAGAAAAGGATAAGCTATTGGAACTTTCCATTCCTAGGAAAAACCATCACTGCCTCTAAACAGCTGTATGGTCGACTGAGGACATATAGTAATTTGGCAGGAAGATAATCATCATCATGTGAAGGTTAAGAACATTCCAAAGGGCCTCAACATGGGTGAGGCTCACATTGCCAAATAATATTTTATAAAAAAATGCTTCTAACGTATCAAAAAAAAAAAAAATAAAATAAAGATTTTGAGTAGAAATAAACATATCTAACATGAACTCTGCTACTTTTTAGTTCGTCGTTACTATTTCTTGGGTTTCAATAAAATTGATCTTTTAAATTTTTATAAGTTTCAAGAACTGAAGGAAGTGACAAGTTACCGTAAAAATTAATGATTTTCTCTTCTTATCTCGCAATCTACATTGCCATAGGTAAACATGAATGGCATCCTTAATTATTCGCAAATTAAGGAAATTTACCATATCAAAGCCTGTTTCTGCCTACTTGCCTTCAGGATCTTCTGAGAACACCTGCCAACCAGAAGAAAATTACTTTAGAAAACATGCCTATTAACAGTATGTTGGAAATGACAACGCTTTATTTTCGGCATATTGACTTTAATGATGCGAACGTTTTTTAATGTTAACAAAATTACCTAACGAGAAATTTAATTCTTAGAATAGATATACTGATATTGCCACTTACCTATACAATTATTTAGAAACCGAAAATTCACAAATACTACCTTAAATGAACATGACATTTTATTAATTATTGAATGCTATAATTGCGTAGGTATGTGATGTACCTACGTAACGTTTTAAAATTCAAAACTACGTAATTCATATTATTTTCAGTACCTACTTACCTACATAGGTACGGGTAATCATTTTTTTGTCGCTGTTCTTACAATAGTTGATGGTGAAATGGTCAGAATAGTTGCTTTCCAAACAATTGATCGGGTTTTAGGTAATTCTTTGCATTTTTTTTATGTTGGTAGGTATATATTTTTTTATTTTATAAGCAATAATTATTAGCCTGAAACACTCATCCACATTGAAAAATCTCCTGATATAAGATACATGACGCCAACGGGATTTATACTGCTTACCTATATGCTTATAAAATAATTGTTACCTTTTGTGCTATGCATAAAAAATCTTGTCTTAAACATTAGTTTATCAAAAAAATAATAATTATATATTTTTTATTCTTACTTTTATTTTTGAAATACATCTTCCATTTTTAATGATTTAAGTTTCGTGATTTTTCACGGATCTGGTTGTAATAAATAATAAGCAAGATAAATCCATTTCAGCAGTTGGTAATAATGTGAAAATTATCTTCCAAACAATCTTATTTTAATTTAATACAAATCAAAATAACTAAGCATCACGCCGTTTCCCCTCAGGGGTAGACAAAGAACGGAACTTTAAACAACTTGGTCTTGGCACACATTCCTTGCCTCAGTCACATTCATACATCGTCTCATGCATAATCTTCTGTTATTCCGACTCTTAACATGGCCCGACTGAATTATCTGGTTCATTTTATTGTCTTATGTCTTTTTCAGCCATCTCTGACTTTTTCTGCCATTCACATTCGCGTCATATATTCTCATTACGCTCCTTTCTTAACTCGTTCATTCACTCTTCGTGCCAAAACTATATAAGCGTTCCTATGTTAAACGTACTCATTACGCTTAAATCAGTATTGCACTCTTTGCGAATCTCCACGTTTCTCGCACAATCACACATGTTTTACCATTAATAAAATATTTTTTCAATTGGTTAATATTTTAACAGAAATGAAATATTTTTCGTAAATCATTAGACATTGTTTGAATAAAATATCATTGATAATATTATAATGTAAATAGTGTATTAAATGCACAAAGTCGAACAAATCCCAGTAGGAAAATGTTGCGTAGGTAACTACCACCAATTAGTAAATTTCATCACTAAAATCTATCCCTCACCACTCCTTCACATTGCACTTGGCCTGTCGTCACAGTGGGTAAGTAACCAATATAGTATAAGTGCCATGAAGATTGAACCAGAAGATGCTCAACAGTGGTTTTATGACAGCACGATTTTACGATATCGTTATACCGTTCTTTTAGTGTCATTTCGGCTTAACCTTGTGTTGTAAATTCTATTCCGCGTCTTTAAGTTAGGCATGTGCTTAAGCGCCACGTGCTCTGCTGGGAACATGCTCATTTCGCACCTTTGTGCTTCGGTGACGGAAGACCACTTTGCCGTGCATTAAGCTCTCGTGACGTCATTTTATGTCGGTGACGTCACGAAATACTTGCATTTTCATGAGTTTTGTTAAGCAAGGATTTTTATTACCCCTTTTATTGTTTATGGGGAAACTTTATGGGCTTAGACCATAAAGTTGTCTGACGATCGTCTATGGTCGCAAATCGATACAAGCTGAGGATTGTGGGTCACACTGCGTGCTTTTATGGGGGTTCCCAGGAATTTAACAAGATTCATAAAAAAGTATTTCCGGGGAGTGTTTTTATATCCCACGTCTACAAATTGAGTAGGTCAGTGGTTTAATGTTCTATTATTTTACACGCTGGTGTCAAATGTAGTGGGAGATTTCCATGTGGATATTTGGTGATGGTTTTGATTGTTATTACGGTGGCTGACAGCCCACTGCAAGAACGACGAGATTTTTGGCCCTGATCCAAGGATTTTGACAAAGTTTTCCCTAAAAAATAAAATTCTTTAAATAAATTGAGACATATTCTTTATGAAAAGCACCTAAAATATAAATTTATGTTTAGGTAGTAGGTATTTGTAACTTCTTCTTTTGTTTTATGTAGATATAGACATTGGACATACCTTATTAAAAATATATCTCTTTATTCCATACAAACGACCCCTGAAAAATCACGTGATATTTAAATCCAATTTCAAACAAAGACAAATTAATTTCTCTGTTAAAAATATTATCTATACACGGTGTCCAGGGTAAGGTGCGCAAATTTCGGGAGGTGATTCTACATGATAGTACAAGAAAGATGATTATTTTTACCGAAATTTCAACGTTTTAAGGTAGCTTTCAGGTAGACGAGTTGAATTGTTTGAATGGAGAAAATAATATTCTTCAAAGAAAAAACTTTTTAATGGGAAAAAACAATTAAATTTCTGACAAAGGTATTCATTTTTTTTATTTCTGCAATCATCTAGAATCACTTCCTAAAGTTTGTGAACTAACCCCCGTAGATCGTACTTCTGAATTCTCCAAACAAACACTTCCAATATTGAATTTACATCCTATGCAAAAGTTTTCATTGAACGGGAGTTACATGCAGACGAAATTACAACCGAAATTAGTATTTGTAATAGGAAGATACCTACTCTATCGCGTGTGTGAATTATTCTTCACACAAGTCGTTCCAATTTCGAAGTTTGAGTTTTAAATTCAAAACAAATTTGATTCTTTAAATAGTTTTAAAGCAGGAATATTTCACATCTCGCACATACAACCAAAATAAGTATTATTTTTTATAATGATAAACTAACGTTTATAAGACAAGGTTTTATGCATAGTATAAAGGATAACAAATAATTATAAGCAATAAGTATTTCGGATGACTAATTATTGCTTATAACTATTTGTTATCCTTTATGCTATGCATAAAACCTTGTCTTATAAACGTTTGTTTATCATTATAAAAATTAATAATATTTGACAAGTCAAAATATATTTCACCAATAAATGAAGATATCATATGTCTCGACTCCATCTAGTGAGAAATTTAGCACTAAGAAAGCCTTTCCTATAAAAATAAAGTTGGTTGCTTACAGGTGAAAAAATATAATCAGCAGTAATTGTTGATTGTGGTACTAGTACATATTGAATCATTTGGCGGGTTGGAAATAAGCCGACATAGCTCAGTAGATACAAAGCACCTGACCGGACATCAGATGGCACGGGTTCAATTCCCGTTGGCGGCATTTATTTTTACTCGGGAGATATTTTCAATTTATATTAGTATTTCGGATGACTAATTATTGCTTATAATTATTTGTCAAAATTTGTATGTCTGATAATAAATAAGTAGGTCTCTACCTACCTAGAGTAAAGTACAGCAATGAAAATTTTATGTTACATAATGAAATAATTGGTTTTATTCGACAGTTAAGCTTTATTATTATTTATTGAATTTAAACGCGCTGATGGGCCTTTACATTCCTGACTTCCTGGATAATACATTGACAACAGAAGGTTTTTATTTTTAAAACAACAACAAAATAAATAACAAAAAACTTAAAAAATTAACATAATACATGGTAGATATATTTTTCCATTTAAAGGTACATAATGTAAGAATATATATTATGGATTCTATGTTATATTATCCGAAGATTATCCAAAAAGCTTCAGTTTCTTGTATTCAATCGATTGTGAAGGTACCTAATCAAGTATTATTGTGTATGTAAATTTATTCAATAATATGTCCAGTATTCCTATTGGTGAATTGTCCCACAGGGCGAGTTAACCAATTCCAACTAATTATTATTCGACAGGTTGTAAGCGAAGAACCTGTTTCTGAATATATACATTATATATAACTAAAACTTGATTCCAATAAAACAACTATACGTGAATAGGTAGTATGTACCTACCTATATTTAAATTCACAAAATATATAACGAGATACAAGGTGTTTCGACTTCTTATATAAAATATTATATCTTATGGCTGTGGCTAGTTTTGATTTTATCGTTTTACTCATTTTTTTGTTTGTGGAAATAGGTAGGCAAATCTGGTTTTGGGTAGGTAATGTGAGTATTATAACTGACGAGCTCCATGGCAAAGCGATAAACGTTTTTCATTTTTTGAACTCTGAGATCACTATTCAAATGACAATCTAAAAAAATGGGTATAAACACACTGAATAGATAACAGTATACACTAGAAATGACTTCCATGAAGATTATAATGGAAAATAATATCGCCACAGACATAACGCCTTTTTTTCTTGCCACTGAATAGATAAAACACACTAGACCTTAAAGGCCTTAAATATAGATTTGAATATAAATTAATATTGCCACTGATTTAGTTATTTTTGGTTTTTAAGTTAATTAGTAAGCGCTCCTCTTTCTTTCACTTGCCTGACATCGTATAATCGCCAGACCATATGATCGAAATGAAAATACTGCTGAAATTAATGCAAAAAATGATCAGAAATTTTGGATGACGAAACAAGCCCATATGTCATTTCTTGTGGTTTTAATATCTATAGGTATCATAATATGATTTAAGCTCATTTAGCACGAGCTCTGTCTCTCTTACCTTGTCTAGCATCGTATACCGTAATTTAAATTAAATTTCATTATGATGATAACACACAGTTTTAGATCAGAGATCTAGTGCTTTCGGAAAGATTTGTGTGGAGAACGTCAAAGAGGCATTGAGCCAAGACAGAAATTTTATGCATCCCATCCTTTATTATTTTCAAATTAATTTAACCTTAAAGCCTTAGCCTCAAAAGGTTTCAAAAACTGAAATGGATTTGCTCGTTGATAGAGACAGAGCACGGCTGACATGAGAGTACTCAATAAATCCAAATATTTAATAAATTTAATCATAAATCAAATAATTCGCATTCTTTCTTTGTTCAGAAAAAATATTTCATGCATCGGGCAGCTTTAGTATTCAGAGCTTTGTTTTTAAATTGATAAATCAAAAAGCTCAAACCTTTCACTTTCAAACATTAATTCCAAATAAACACGAAGGACAAATAATATTTACCAAACAAGAATGTGTCGCCTTTGTATTATTTATTGGACCGCAAAGCAATTGGTTTTGTTATTTCACTGAAACAGCGAACAAACAATGTAACGATTTTGTACTTTGTAAACCCTTTACATTCTTCAGGGCCTTTTCACTTTCGGTTCCTTATTACAGTGTTTATTGTTAGAATTATTTATGATCGCAATAAGTTATGGGAATGGCCGATTTGTTTTTTTTATTCTTCTCATACCACCTATTTGTTTACATAAATGAAGGAACGCAATTGCCTACCATGCTGAGGGTGGAGAGGGGAAGTTTGCAACAAAATATCGTCATGAAAAAATGTTTTCAAGTTTTCGTTTAAGTATTATTAAATAAAATTGAAACTTAACTCTTAAAGCCTCCCTCTATCATAGTATGTTTCGCCCCAATTATATTTTGAAATCAATACTTTGGATCAAAAACTCAAACTTCTAAGAACCTACTTGTATGCTCAAAAACTTGTGATCATTTTTATTTTAATGTGTTTTTTCGTTGTTTTAGTTAATCATTAGCTAAGATAAGAGCAGCGAAATAAAATCAGCCCAGAAAACGTTAAGATTAGATTTTTAACAGACCACCAGAAAATATAGATACTGGCCAAGATCGATTATTGTTTAATTGCAATAATAATTTTATACTACAATACAAACACTATTTTTAACTTAAGTTCTATGTTCAATAAAACTGGATAATTATACACAGTATATAGGTACAAATAAATTCGTTGACATTCTTTCTTGCTGCAGTAAGAGAAATTCACTGAGGTTAAAACTGTTACAAATGTCATTGAACCACTGTCAAAATAAAGTAAGAATTAACAGAAAAACAAATCAGTAACTCATTTAAATATAGTTAGAGGAGACCGAGACAAATTACTGGCGAAAAAATACTTGACAATTTTATTAAAATACCCGTTCGCCTTTTTGATTCGTTCGCATTGCCAAACATGAGCATCTTATCAAGATCTTTGCAAGAAATCTCCTCAGTTTGCCCCGTCTATTTTTCGTTTTCCATCTTGTTTTCTGCGTCATCACATCTCAAAAGATTTGCTTTGGGTTTGAAAAATGTAACTTCTTGCCAAATTTCAGCTCGCTTTTCACGTAAACTCGTCAGTCGAATCCATTTGCCAGGAGATGCGAGCAGCTACCTAACTACATTCTACATTTTAAATAAGATTGTATAAAGAAGAGCTTCAGACCGATGTGAATGCATGTTCAGTCTCAAGATTTATTGATTAATCGACGGACTGACTTACAATGTTTTTCAACAGTTTGAAATTTGATGCATAAATCTGCTGGACATTGTTAGTTCACATATAATTTGGATGTTCAATTCGAGCAACTCCTTGAACCTATAATTAGATATTATTAGGTGCTTAGGAATTATATGATATGAACGTTCACTTTAACAGTTCTTTTACAAGAACATTGTATTTTCATTAATTAATTAAAATCTCTTTAAAAGTGAAATAACTTTGAGAATGGTAGTTGAGTAACTACTTTCTAAAAATAATTCGATTTTGAAAAATACCTGCATATCTTTTGGGATTTTTGTAGCTTCAAAATTTTAATTGATTATTTAGATAGTAAAGTTAATATTTTTAACCATGCGCAATTTTGCTAAAGTATCGCTGTAACTTGTCCGAATATAAAAAAACCTTATAAAAATCAAATTATGGGAAATAGATACTTTTAAAGATGTTTCATTGAAGGAAAATAATTGTATAAGAGTTTCATTAGAATGGCCTTTCTATGGGGAATAAGATAATATGATAAATGTCATTTGAAAAATATTAAAAATAGTGTTCAAAGGGCGCTTATTACGTCTAATTTTTAGTTCCATTCGTAAGCACACACCCATTGCTTACTTACTTACGTAAGTCGGTTTTGACGCGTATCAGAAAAAAATAACACTTCTAAAATGTCTCGGAAAAGACCCAGTCAAATTTACAAGGCCAGAACGACATCCCAACGGAATTTTCTCTGAAATATAACCATGGGAATCGGCCTGTATAATTCTGCCATAAAACCTGTTTTTTAAGAACTCTCACGAAACACACAGATAAATTATGTTAGATTAGGTATTCTTATGGAGTATAAAATTACTTTTCTTTGTAAGGTATTTCGTATTACGTAAACGCACAACTACCAAATTACGATTCACAGTAAAGTTATTATATATTTCTTCATATTTAGGTATACAATATACCTACCTACCAATATTTACTACAAGGCTTTGCTGGAGTCTCGATAATCATTCTTCTGTTGAACTATTGAAAATATGAAACAATTTTTATGGCGTATGAACATACGAGTACTTCATTTAAAAGTTCGTGGTTAGATAACATTCACAAAAGAAAAGATTTGATCTAGAAAATAAAATTGGTAAAACGCGGTGAAAATTTCATGATACGGTAACTCAACGTTTGAGAGATTTCGATGATTCAGCTAACCGATTTTCTTCTCTATAGTTTATCAGCATTAATTACTGCCTGCATCTGTGCTTTCTTCTTAAAAATATACATTTTTATAAATCATTTGGCACCTTTCAAAATTTCCCCCGTCTGTGCCGTGTACAACTAGAAATCCTAAAACACAACCCGATTGGGCGATGGTTCAGACGGGTTAAGGAAGGGGCTATATTAAAGATATTTATAGGTATGTGTGTTTTGGACAAGTCTCGATACTCGTAATCATGTTGCCAACATCAACTTGAGTTTCTTGCGCTGGTGCATGACGCATGTGTGGGCAGGGGATCAACACTGCCATTTATTTCATTATTTAAGCAAAAATAAAATAAAATAGTATACTGTTCAAATAAATGGTCAAATGTTGCGACGGCCAAACCGAAAACATAATTATAATAATTGGGTACGTGCCTAGTTATCTTTGTAGCCAAAAAAGGCATCAGTAGGTACTACCTGCCTATTTCCTAATTTACCTACTGCCTGTTTTCTGCAATAATTTGATTAAAATACCAGACTCGAAACACCGGTGGCCACTTAATACGAATGTGAGACTAATTAAATAAGCAGGTCCCAAAGTTCTGCAAAATATGATGTAGAATAGAAGTAAGTAATAAGCACGTAAGCCTCAGCCGGCTGCGAGTCATCCATTGTTATTTGTAATAACGAGAAATGCAAGCCAAGTGTTGCTACTTTTCAAATTGTTCTGATATTGGCCAGATGGGACCTGTAACTTTCCACAATAATAATTATGTAAAATTATTAAGGTACCTACCCACGCTTTCCTTTATAATTTAACTCCAGGGTTACTTTCTTACTCCGCAATTAAGGATAAATTATTATTTAAATTATAATTATTGTCAAGGAACAACGGTGCGCAGTAATCCCCTGATAATAGAGTTAAGGGTTTGTGCCTAAGGGATTTTATTATTGTGCTGCTAAAAAATAATTATCTTTTAGCACCGCATTTATAATTTACGACCCTAAAAGTATTTAAAGTTACATTATGTACCTACCTTTCTCCATTTAAGCCAATGATAATAACACTGTACAAATGTATTTATGAAGGTGTACCTATAGCTTTTGTTTTTTTTATAATTTATTTTTGTAAAAAATTTTTACGACTTCAGATTAAATTGAACAAATACGTTATCGAATTCTAATTCTATGTTTTTTAAGGGCAAGTAATAATATTTTAGTTGAAAATATATAAAGCATTTTATTTTATTCAGACAATACCACGCGAAAGTTCCCCTGATAAAGGTCAGTGGTTAAATGTTAACTTTAATTCGCGGAATGTAAGGATTTCAGTAAGGGTTTGATTACGAAATATGGTAGGTGAAGATGGTGTCTAATATGAGTTATAAAATTATGGCCATAAAAAATACAAGTGAAAACGGAACATACTTTATAATATATGCGTTCATAGAAGACGCCAATTCAATTATTTAAGGAAAAATACTACAAGTCTTCATTAAAATATTAAGATAAATTGTTAATTTTTGTCTGTAGGTACATAGAGAATTCGTAAACTAAAATAGTTTAATTATTATTTTTTTTGGTAAACTAATGTTTAAGACAAGATTTTTATGCATAGCACAAAGGGTAACAATTATTTTTTATAAGCAATAATTATTAGCCTGAAACACTCATCCACATTGAAAAATCTTCTGATAAAAGATACGTGACGCCAACGGGACTTGAACCCGTGTCCTTTCGATTTCCGGTGGACAGCTCTGACCACTGAGCTATGGCGGCTTATCTCTTATCCGCGAAGACAAGTTCAAGTATCTTCACCAAAAAATGTAGACAATTTGTCTCGACGCCATCTTGTGAGAGAGTTAGCACTTACAATGCCTTTCTCATATAAAATAAAGTTGGTTGTTTTCAGGTGAATAAATGTAATAAGCAGTAATTGTTGAATGAAACACTAGTATATATTGAATTATTTCGCGGATAAGAGATAAGCCGCCATAGCTCAGTGGTCAGAGCTGTCGACCGGAAATCGAAAGTACACGGGTTCAAGTCCCGTTGGCGTCATGTATCTTTTATCAGGAGATTTTTCAATGTGGATGAGTGTTTCAGGCTAATAATTATTGCTTATAAAAAATAAAAATAGTTTAGTCCGTGAAAAAAACTCATTTCTTTCATGAAAGGCATACAAATATAATAATGTATCGGTATGCCTTTTCTTCAAAGAATTAAGTTTGTGTGCGGACAAAACTACATACTTAGATGTGTATGTAGGGGCGCAAACAAATAATTCATCTTAATACTTTAATGTACAATTTGCAAAAAGTGTTTATTCCTAAAATAATTCGTTTAGCACCATCTATGAGAGAGCAGATTATGAATTTAAGCAGCATTTCTCTTCTGAGTAGTTATCTCTCACAAAGGGTGCAGTAAAGTAGGCAAGTATCTTTAATAAATTTATTTAGCTCCTTATACATTTACATTAAATGAAGGTACTTTGTTACTTTTTTGTAAAGTTAGAAATGCAGTGAAACACCCTCGTGGGTATCTATCTGCAAACACTCTGAAACCTTTAGTCAGCAGGTAGTTTATTTCTAAAAAATTACGAAGTTCACCCAATACAGGAGTATTGTGGACTTTATCTTAATCAAATTTTTCATATTTTTAGCAGAATTGCGAAAAGCTTTCAACCAGGTTCATCTTGCCGCCCAAAGACTAAAGACCCTATCCAAACTCGATACACCATAAAACTTCTTTTAAAATTTAATGCTTGAAAGCTTTCCTTGGCACGTGATTTTCTTCCCTTACCTTCAAAATTGGGGTTTGAAACGAAAGCATTACCACTTTAAATTCAACCCCATGCAAGGATAATGTCATTGTCGTTTGGCATTATCATAATATTTCAGACGACGCAAATTAGTATAAGGAATTTAATTCAAGAAATATGCCGTAGGTACTTATGTCACGAGCGGGAACAAAATCGGATATTTTCTGAAGAGGGTAAGAATTTTTCCTGAGGTTAAGAAGCGCATAAAACTAGTAAAATATTATACGAAAAGCTTTGTGCAAAGAAAATAAAGGCACCGCCGGATTGCTGCGGAACCTTCCAAGTATTTTGCGTCGAAAACAAGATTATAAAGTATGTTATTTAGTCCTGATTCTTAATACCTACTTTCGATGCTTGTATTCCAATGAATACATTGTAAGGATTGGCATGGTTAATGATAATAATATTATTAAACAAGTAATATCACAAATATGAATTACATATTGAAATAACTCATATAGATTAACTGATTTGAAACTATTCAAAGTAGGAAGAATTGTAATTAATCCATGCTCGGCAAAAGTTATACCAACTATAAGAGAATGCTTCTATTTTATGGTTTTTCAGTGACATGATTACCTGGCAGGTTGCGTTCAGTTATAATAGAATTTCACTATTAATATTCTCAAAAAGTTTGGAAAATCAGTCATTATTTTTTATTAGGGTTTAAAATGTGCCATTTTTGATTGCCACCAAAATGATAGATATGTTGGTGATATGGTGTGTTTACATCACACCGGCCAACGTCAATGTGAGTCGTCTTATAAGCCATTAGATTTTTATACGTTATTATCACTTTGTAGCCAGTTGAAACCGTATTGTAATGTGATTTTTTATAACGTTTTTAAAATCAATAAATTTAAAAATGAATATATTAAAATTTTTCATTTTTAATACGATGATCAAAATCAAAAAAAAAAATAGGTTCTTTATTTAAAACTTCCATAATATTTATTAGTATTTTATTAGTAGGTATTCGTAATTTGTGAAAATACTGCATTTTTATTAATACCTGATAGTATACATAGACATTTAGTTTATATGAATTCTCTTTACAGAATTAGTTCTGAAGTTGCCTTAATTTTTTGTGTTTGTTAATGATTTAAAACATGTAGGTATTTGAAAGACAGATGTAATAGATAAGTAACTTTTGTATTTTAGTAATTTCTTGATTATATTTCTTCAAAATACCTTAATTCGTGAATATTATTTACTTTTGAACTAAGACACTAGGTAACATTAAGTAACTAATAGGTTAATCATAAAATATACGAATTGACAGCTTTGCAGTCATCCGCATCGTAATGGTCCACGAATTTGACCTTTAGTCGGAAGGTCGCGTCTATGATTCCTGCCGTTCAAAATAAAAATTGTTATACAATATGGTTAAATAAATAAACTCGCAACAAAGAAGAATTTTTGGGTAATTTGTGGGCGGTCCCTACTATGTAAGTATCTACATACCAAAAAAAACACATTAAAAAAGTAATAAAAAGAATAAAGGTGATGAAAATAAAACTATGTTAACCAGGTCAGGTTTTTGTCATCACTTATCAAAAGTGTTCTGTTTTGCCATTATTCTAATTAGTCGTTCTAACTACCAGCAAACCTGCTGTTAACTTGATATATCATTCGTTAGTTCTGATCGACATTTATTACGAATATTTATATATTTTTATCTATGACGGTTTTTTTACATTTTTATTATTACTCTTAACTATTTTATTTACTATTTATAATCGCCCTGATGAGCTTTTACATTATTATATAATAGGTCTGATGTAAACTATTTTAACATGAGCATTATGAATAAACGAGAGGAAAGAAAGTCGTTGTCATTAGTTCTCCTCTGTGTTCATGAATATTATTTTGAGATAACATTTTTTACAAATGTGGCAGCAGCAGAATAATAGAAAAGGGTGCACCATCTCTCTGAATGTACCTATATAATATATGATATTACATCTCCAATCCCCAACAATGCTCCCAAAACACAGCGGTGGGCAGTGGAATTATAACATTGAAAATCGTTAAAAAAAATACGAAAATATTAAAGTATAGGTACTAATATTAAATCGATTAAATGAGTTTTTTAGTAGATGTCGATAAAAATAATTAAAAAAAATGCTAAGTGGTAAGCTACCAAATTAAATTTGTGATGGTAATATTCAATAATTCTATCTATGTTTAAGACAATTCTTGCATAAATTGAAATTAAAGCATAAAATCAATTAAAATGTAAATGTTAAAATGCTGTGCGTTGCTCACACTGGGTTGAATTATTTTCAATAATTGTCTGATAAAATTATCTTGAATCAAAATCTTAGGAAATGATAAGAACTATTAGATAACTTAAATGGTAAGATAAATTTCTCACGACATATTTCCATTAAGATTGTTTGATTTGAATGTTTTGAAGATCCTTGTAATAGTTATTTTTTAAATTGAAATGTATTATTATCAATAAATTTAATCTTAATGTATCGTTCAGAAAAACCCTGTCAGTAAAAAGTGTAAATCAAATCAAAATTCCAAATAATAAATTATTTTTCATTAGCCTAATAATAATTGGAATAAACAGAATTTAAATTAGCTTCATGGCTATTTCTCTAACGACAGTATAGTGTTGGCCATAAAAGTGGAAAAAAACATGAAAATTATGAAAATTGTGTAAATGTTTAACAAACATTACATCCGTACTTACAATACTGGTTCGTTATTTTATAAGTATTCCCGATAAAACTGCAGAGTCGAAAAGGTTAAATTCTTCACATTGAAGAGAATGCAAACTGAGAGTAATTTTTTGAAATACGTTAAATTTGCTCTGGGCTCTTAAACATTGGATTGCGTAAAGTAATTAGATATACCTACTACTCTACTACGTACATGAAGTTTATTACCAGAGTTTCAATTCTACGTGAAGAAAAATAAGTACCTATGGCTTTTTTTATCAAGATACTGTTAAAAATGTCACTGCATGACCATTTCCCAATAAAATATTTTTCAGCCAGTCAATGCAGGTGGCCTTCTCAAAATAAATATTTTGGATGAGATGAGAAAATGTTATAATTTTAAAGAACGCGTGTTCAAATTTCCTCATAACATTTTCGTGTTTTACTAATAGTTTGTTATGAAATTTTTCAAATCATTCGTTATAAGCCTCAAGTCCCGTTTTTAAGAGGAAAACAACTCATTTTTAATAAATTAACAATAGCTAATTTAATTTTAACAAAAATTTCCAGCCAGGTAGAACGTTTTGGAGTGATATTTCAAAATTAACCACAAAAAATGTTTTGTTAGCATTTACTATTGGTGTGAAGCAGAAAATATTTAAAAAAATTCCAAGGATAAGAATAAGTTATTCAGTGTGTGTAATTAGATAGGTAAGTACTGTACACCTACAAAGCTATAGATGTTTAAAAATTGTAAAATATCAAATAAGAAAGTAAAAAGGTATCCATCTACTTATTAGTAGGTTCTTAAAAGGGTAATTTTTGCCACTTTTTTCGCCACCACTGTCTCTTGTGGCATCCATATTTTAGCAAACTTTTTTCCCCACTGGATAATTTTTCCCTGGATCCCGGCATTACCCGGGATAACGTATGATCCTCCAGATACCGTAAATGCGGCCGTTACCGTTCCCAGCCCGGCCTCTTGTTCCCGGATATCATCAATAATTCTCCTGCGCAAATGAGGGGATCACGTACGCGTTACGTTATCAATAGGAAAAAGAAAACGCCACGGGTAGGAATTACGTTTCATATTAATGCCGCACAGAGGTCGTTTTGGCCTTCACAATGAAGGGTAGATACAGCCTTATTTTTAGAAAAGGTTTTTCATTTATTTAATAAATAAGACCTTTCCGGGTACCTATAAAGTCTGGCATACTGTACTTGGTGCTTACTTTGTGAAAGGATTGCATAATATGTATTATTAGATTTTTGATCACAGTAGGTAAATGCCTGTAAAACATAAAAAAATTCAATTACGAGCTTTTGGTATTCGAACAGGATTTTTACTAGACATTGTCAATTGAGTATTTTCCGTTTATCATTTTGTCGTACGTATATAATTAAGAAAATATATACAGTTACCTACATCATATCACCTTAAGAATAAGAAGAAAAAAAGGAATGCACACGGATTACATAGAATATTGATAATATATTATGATTCTCTTTAAATTGTTGGTAATTCCTGTTAAAAACGGGATTGCAGGCCTTACTAACGAATTAACAGAATTCCTGATAAACTTTAAGTAAATTCAAAATATTTTATCTTGATGTCAGAACAAGTGTTCATGAAAATCTGAACATTTACCATTTTAATCATCATTATATATTATTAAGGCAAATCCATAAAAAATCTTAAATTGATGTTTTATTGGTGAGTTTGAATACTCGCTTCATCCACATACATAAAACATGATACCTATATCTACTTGTCTAAATCCTACTCAAGGTGTGAATTGTGTCAAGAAGATAGATTTAGTATAATTTACTTAACTGTGTTATCTACATCTTGACGGAATGTTCACGACTTCTTCCAGGTCATTAAAATATTCTTTTGGCACTCCTTACTTTCATAACAATAGTTGGATATCCGAAATTTATAAGTATATTGTTGGACAACTATTTAAATCGAAACATATAATATACCTACCTACACGGGGACCATGAATTAAATTCTACATCTCTAATTAAGATTCCATAAAAAAATATGAATTTTATTGAATTAATCATTTGAATTTTCAACATTATATTTAATACGTATCTAGGTATCAAGGTACGTACCTACTTCTAACGAAAGGGTCATAATTAAATAAAAATTGTTTTAAATCCAAAAAACCGCTTTGGCGCTATTGAAGTAATTTTCTGAACTAATTATCACAGTTAATTTTAAGAGACAATTAAATATTGAAGTAAATATCATGAAACTTTAAAAATGTGGTTTACATAAATAATACGAAATCTTAACATCTTTTGCTCAAAACAATATTTGAATTTTTCTTTAATTAACATTTTAAATTTCTTACAATTGAGCACTTAGTCTTTATTATTTTCTTTAATTCCAAGCTTTTCGTTAGCATTTTTATAAATTTTGCACTAAACTTAGGTACCTATCTACTGTAATTAATTATTATTTTAACTAGCCATAAAAAACACTTTTAAATGCCATCGGCAAATGATTAAATGGCTTTAATAATATGAAATTAATGCTAAATTAAGTGCAGCATTAAACCGTTTATCTTTCCATAAAGCCTTTTCCAGTGTAATATGATGTTCGTGTATGAATTTAAACAACATTCTGATACTGGTTTTATCATGTAAATATGAAGGGATAGATGTATTTATTATCAATAAAAACTCCATATCTATGCGGGTTTTATAAATACATTATAAAAATTAACACTTTTTAAGAAATACTTTCAAACACGAGTGTTCCATTCATTATTATTTATTAAGCTTATTCATTTTGTTACTATTTTTGTTATTATTATGTATTTAAATATCCATGTATGTAAATTTTTGGGCACCATGCCTGTTTTATGTACTTAAATAAAAATAAATAAATAATTTCGTGGAATTATTATCCGTGATTTTGATCTGAAACTTAAAAAAAATATGCACCTGAATCTGTTTGTGGCGGGTTAAGAAGAGTCAGCATTTTTCCTATGATTTCAGTGAGCTTAATAACACCTTTAATAGAATTTTCAAATAAAATAATGGGTTTTTAGTGCGCATGCTCGATGCACAATATCTGCCCTCATGCATCGCTGCAAAGACTGGTATTGATATGTGCGCGCGCAGCCACCGTCTCACACCTCGACCGAACAGCCAATGGCATATCGGGGCAATCAAAATCTCTCCTTCCCAACCCATTTCATCTCACAGTAACTAGACTCTCGCAAAAAGGTTGTGGGAGTTTGAGATTACTTTGATTCTGATCGATGTATCGAGTGAGCGCTTTTGTAGAGGTCGCGCGCTTGATACGGACCCGCCATCAAGTTCGTCTTGCCGGGGATGCTATCTATGGGCAGCGCTATGTGAACTTGAAAGGTCCCTGTCGCACTCACGGACCTCTAGAATTTTCCTGCGGTTGTTCAACATTTCTTAAAATAGGCGTGTTTTTTTAAAATAATTTGTTTTTAAAAAAAAATTGATGTTCGTATTATATATTCTTTTTATCAAGTACAGAAATTGAAATGTGTTACTGAGCAATTTTTATCGATTTTAAATTTCAATGAATTGATAAATTGTAGCTGCTTTGGTATATATTTACATACATTCAGAATCACAAACCTAAAAAATTAGGCCGTTTTCCTAAAATTGAAGTGATTATCTTATGACACATCGCCTATGTATTTATACCAGATCTTCTAACAACAAAGATACTATAAGAAGCCATTCACTTACCACGCAACACGCATTTCCATGTTTTCAATAGAATTTTTTTAATTATTAAATATAATATTGGCGATTTTTAAAGGGAAATTCGAAACAGAAAAAGATACGGTCACATCTAGGACTTGAACCCGGGTTCACATTTTTCTTTTTTTTCTTTATTCATAAAAATATATTTGGATACAGGTTTTTTACATGCTTTTCGACTATCACACTAGACACATGTTCGTATTATTGCCGGGGAGGTGTTCTACAAACCGAGTTAATTGGACCCTATTTCTTTCGATCATATTTAACTATATTGTGTTTCCAATAAGGACTCCAAACATTAATCTTCATTTTATCACCGCACATTTTATTGGCTGCTATCTTTATGAATCTGAGTTGAAGTTCTTGATGCGACCGTATCTTTTTCTGTTTCAAATTTTCGTTCGAAAATCGCTAATATTATCTTCAATAATTAAATATCTCAATTTGTGGTTTTAATGTTAATTCCAAAAAAAAAAAAATTATAAATGTTTTTTTAGTTGTGACTAATGGCTGAATTCGATGATTCCTTAGATTTAACAAAACCGAAGGAAAACTTTTTTCTATTAGTTTTCTTAGTTACCCTAATTGAAAGAGCTGCTAACACCAGGCATAGAATTATTAATTTTTGAAATGTATAATAATCGATAAATAAATTTAAATGAAAATCATTTTTTGTTTAATAAAGGTTGGCAGGTAAGTATTTAAATCACCAAAAAATTAAGTTTATAGTTCTAAAATTTTGGTAACAAGTAATATGTTTATCGACCTGTTAAGATATATATTTGCATGGTTTGTTTACTTTCACGATTTTCAGAAAGCCGTCATTAGCAAAAAAGCAGCTAGGATTTTGCAAAGTTCACATTCTTATGTATTTTTTTAATAATGGGTGATAGTTCTGCAATATCAGAATGTTACTTTTCCTAATTCAGAGCTCCTTTTTTGCTTATGACGGCAGTCATAAGATTTACGTGAAAGTTTAGGTGGTCATATTTATTAAGCATAATTCAACCCTCTATGTTTCCTCCTTCCTATACCATGGGTCTCTTCAAGACCCATATTACCACACAATTTATTTTTGTTATTAAATTGCAATCAATCCACAACAAACTTCTGCAGATTTATTTTATTAGCTATGGCTGAGAATTGAGATTAACCGTCGATAATAAATGCAGCATGCGAGACATCACCAATCAACACTGAAGCAATACTCCCCAACGTATTGCTGAAAAACAGTTGATATTTTAATCCACAAAGATGACAAAGGTTCCCAGAAAAAATATTTTTTTAGATGGAGTAAGTAACAAAAAAATAAAATAAAAATAACGCTGTGGTTTTATGAAAAACGATTTTTTAATGACTTGATGAAATTTTTTAGTGTCCAAAACTAATTGTTAATTTCTCTAGAAATATTTCAAGGGAAAACCATTTTGAAGATAGGTGCACCTTCATACATCACACGATCAAAAATACGTATTTTTCTGTCTCAACAGTTTGACGATCTCCGGCCAGAAAATGACTAAGAATGAGATAGACAAACGGTGGCAACTTCGCCGCCGCCCCGAGAGAGAAGAACGCACCGCTCCCGCATCTCTCTCCGTCACATCACACATACCGACACCACCTTTCCACCGAGAGCCGGAGCCAACAAACTGCCGCAAGCCCATGCCGGCGCGATCATATTATTTTTATACTCCCACTCGCCTCGTGATCCGTGATCACCGAGCTTGTACGCCACACAAATAATGTCGCTTCACCGAATTCTGAGCTCCTAAGAATTTACGTTTTTCAAGAGCAAAGAATCATTTCATGTTGACATGAAATGATTCTTTGCTCCAAAACCGATAACATTAATCAATTATATGTAGTTTTATTGTATGTATAAGTAGGTTACGATATTATATCATTTTTTTTTCAGATACTTTTCAGTCAATGAATAGATAATCTACGCTTGAATGCCTTCCGTGTATATTTGAATAGAAATCAATGTCGCTACTTACTTAATACCTTTTAGTTCTAGCACATTTGGCACGCGCTCTGTCTCTCTTACACTTGCCTGATATCGTATATCACCATCCCGTTTAAATTTCATAATAACGATGAAAAGTTTTGTGTTGCGAAATGTAAGGTTAGATTTCCGCAGACTTCTTGAAATCAGATTTAATTGGTTTCGGATATATATACAAAATAGGGCATAAAATTCATCAAAAGTAGAATAGAGTTACACCATCAAGTATATATATATAATGAGTATATATGCATTAGGGGCTAGATAAGTTTGAAAATCCTCATAAGCCGAATTTTAATGAAAGTGTATTGATACCAATGTTTTAAAATTACATACCTAGTAGGTAGAAGGGTTACTAAGGTGTTAGATACTATCTTTTATATTTTTAAAGCAATTTAGATTATGTTTTCATTATTTATGATAGTAAAATAATAACCCGTGGTAAAAGAATATTACGTCCAAAGTTCACATTTTCCTTTATATGTTATTTACATAAAAGCAGCTAAATTAATTATGTTTCTCTGATAACCTTTAAAACATTCAACTTTTGAACTTATAAATGTTATTTATAACGTTATTGATTACAATAATAACAAGTTTCAGATTAATTTAGACATAAATCATACAAGGCGTCAGTTAATATTGAAGAATTATTATAAACACCTACATTGTCCGTTCACAATAAATTAAAGATAATTCGATTGATTTGTAAATTCTAACTTATCAGTGGTAACTAAATATGAGGCTTAATTGTACATATTACGGTTACTTAGAGTTAAACCAAAACAAATATTTCAATGATTATCAAGCTAAAGTACGCCGCGCCGTATCAGTTGGCAATAATAATAATTATAAGACTTTATTATACACGAAACATGTAGTCTGTGGGTGGTTTGTAAACGCACATCTATTGAATACTTAATGGTGCAATTTTTTCACTAATTAGGCAAACTTTTAATTGAAGTTTTTAATTAAAAACATGAAGACTACTTATGCTGTACGAGTAAAACATGTTTGGAAGTTATCTCGATTCATAATTTATATTTTAAAGTTGTTGATCTTTCAAATAATGATTCCGAAATTTTCCAATAAATAGGTACGGTGAAATAACCCTACACAGTATTGCCTACAAAGTATTAAATAAATCAAAATTCGAATCATTTATACTAACATAATTTATTATACTCTAAAAAAGTATTTATTAGATACAGCAGATTTATATTGATGCCTCACTGATTCCACTTTGTTGCAAATTAGAATTTACATTCCTATTTACAATTTTATTATAACCTATTATATTAATTTGTACTTGTTTGTTATAATATATATATTTTTTTAATTTGCCATGTACGTGACTTCTGTTCTTCCTCCGTCCTTCAACATGGGTCTCTTTAAGACCCATGTTCGCTCCTTTCTCTCCTCAAATAGACCCTCCACATATCGTCCCCAAAGATGACATAGGCCCTGAGGAAATTAGTTTTCCATTAGACCCATGTTGCAAGACGGAGGAAGCATAGAAGCACTCCTGTGTGGAGTTAAGGTAAAAAAAGGTAATTACATCAAATTTTGTAAATTTTTATGTTATAGCAGTCATATAAGTAGATATGTATAATGAGTAATAAATGGCTATTAATAAGGAAAGTATAAAATATGTTAATGGAATATGTAAGCATAATAACTAAATATTTAATGGAAATATTAACATTTTATAAATCACGGTACACTTACGTTAGTAACTACTTGGAGGTTATTATTAATTATGGAATAAAATTGCAATAATCTTACTTTTGTCGCCATTAAACCATTTACTAACCGAGGAACTGAAACTACCACTAAAATTTTCAAATTCTCAGTTATAGTTACACGAAAAATTAAGTTAAAAAATTATTGTTCTATACAAAGTAGTTTATGATGGAATCGATTTGTAGTAACCAGATATGTTGTAACTATTTAAACTAAAGTTTAATATGATAAAGCGCCCTTAAGTCGAAACACGAAATTGTATTATTATTATCTTTACTGTGTTTATTTTTGTGTTGTGGAAATATAGTACTAGAGATTGATTAAATTAAAAATAATTATTAAAGTAATCTTTGCAGCGAGCCTTGTTATTTCAGAAAACCAATCACCAGTGGAGATGAACAACCACACAAATGGTTGGCATGAAATAATTCGAAGGTGAACAGATAAACGTTTGTGTGGAGGGGGAATGAGAATTGTTGATTTCTTGGGGAAAAAAACCCACGGCGTAATAGGGGTGGGATTGGGAATAGTTAGGGCTGGGGTAGCACGAACCCCTCATACTACCCGAACTACTCCTCATCACGCGATAATGGCGGAATGAAAATGAGAATAAATAGCAAGTCTTCCCAAAACATGCAACTATCACAAGATCAATTTCTTTTGTTTTCTTCACTCGCAAGAGTCATGAATATAATTCAGGGGAAATAATCATTATAATTTGCGTTTAAAACAGTCGTCACCTTTCTGTTACCGGGTTAATGACCTGAGGGAACGCTTATTTTAGATCGAGTCATTTTTTCATTGTAATTTTTCACTTAAAAAGAATAGACTTAAGGAAGCTGTTTAATGTTATTTGTCAAAGGGAATTTTTGACAAATTCTTGATTCAATTCAATGTGAGTATTCAGCAGGTACTTACGTATATTTCGGAAATACTTTAATATAAGTAGGAATTAAAAGTTTGAGTTAGTTAAGCTTGGTTAGAAAATGTATCCGGAATCATTTTGAAAACCTAGCCTAACCTAATTTAACTTGAACTAGTAGTTCTGTTATCGATAGAACTCACGTCAAAAAATATATTTACAAATTTCTGTAATTTAATAAATCAAAACCAAAAATTCCTCTGAAATCATAAGATTTGTAAGATGATACTTAAGTACCTACTTACCTATTTAATTATAAAGCATGTATATTTTACATGATACTTTTTTATATCAAGTGAGGAATTACACAATACGTCCAAAGAAATGTCGTCATTTAGGTCGGAACGTACTATAATATTAACCATTCCGATTTTACATCACGTTGTAGGAACCATGATCATACGAACTGTGGCGAGATAAAAATATAGTTTCCAACATGGCCACCATCTTGAAACGGAACCGGAACGAAAAAACAATTTACAAACAGATGAGATGATAAATGATCGAGTTAAATCAGAACTTTGATACGCTCAGTCAATTTATTTTTTTATCAATTTCTTTCAGTATACTTATAGTAGGCACCAAAATTGAATTTTTAAGTAGGTATTTCAATTTATGGAAATTATGTTTAGCTTTTTATTTTTAGATTTATATTTAAGGATTTATATCAGGACATGAAAGGAAGTGTGGATAGAAAATAGATATACTTGAAATATTGCACTAACATAACAGAAACATGTCTGAGCTTTTACTCGTAGACATTATTTAGGTTAAGAAATAAATGCATCCATTTAGATTGTTTTTAACATTATTTAACAAAACGTGGTTCCATAATATCTACCTACGCTCACCTCACTGATGTTTCCGCATTCTGTTCCGTATTGAAACTAAGGCCGAACCCTTTCATAAAGGCGTAGCAATAAAAAAATTTGACGCAAGCATTATTCGAAGGAACCTTCCGCCTTCTATGACCCATTATCTCCTTGCATCCTTTTGTCCTTATTTTTTGAATAAGGAAACCGAAAGTGCTATGAAAAAACCACAGGAAAAAATACACCTTTATAAAAAATATTGTCCTTGGATTTTTGTTTTCACTTTTTAAGCTTTCTATGCGAAGGTAAATTTGAAGTTGCCTTTCCTCCTTCAGTTTGCCATTACAGGTGATATTGTATAGAGCTCAAACGATTTCAAGGTTTGCTTTTGATAGTAATTAATGTGATTAATGTGTCTGTGGTGATACAATGCCTCGGGACTCGTTTAGTCCTTGAATTAATACTCTATTACCGGGAGGTAAAAGAAGATTTACAAGTCGTGGTTATTGATACTTCAAGGAAAAGCCTTAATTGTAATCAGGTACCAACCTATTTATATTCCTTATTTTTAATTCTCGATGAGAGACCACGTTTTGTAATAAGTAGTATGTTATAAAATATTTTGGGTACACAATAATGATGTGTGTAAATTATGTCATTTCGTTACTCATGGCTAGAGTTTCATGCGAAGTTTTAAAGGTAATACGTTTATTGTCGCATTAAACGACTTGAACATTCATTTTGCGTACAACAATGTTATTTACATTTTATTTAAATTGACCAAATAAACATTATCCATTGACAATTTTGTACCTACGCGCAATTTCGCACACTCTTTTTGTCACAAGGTCTTACTCCTAAGAGCTTCGTTCTATCCTCTCTATCTCAAACACCCGTCATCTATGGGAAAGAGCGAGACGATACAGTGAAGACCTCAGTGGCATGCCTTATGTTCGAAGTTTAGGCGTTGAATCATTATGTTTTATAAGTTGTGATTTCACACTGTATATATTTAATTGAATTATACACATTAACTGTATTAATGTGAATAATTAAAAATAATTGGACTCCAGGGAAAACTAAACTTCTTAGTTAAACATTCTATACTTACAAAGTCTTGTTGAAGATTTTATCGATTTTAGGATTTTCAATGCTATCTGATCGTTAAATTTAGTAGATCTACGGTGGTTCTTTTATATTCTAGTGCTCGAATTGAAATGGACCAAACCGGAACGACATTCCGTTTGTTGAAAACATCCAGTTATTGTTTGAAAAAAAATCTGTTATCGATGCTGCGCCAGTTTTAATTGATATGTTTTTTATAAAATTTTTACTATTTATGTGCAGCGCGTTCCGGTTTGTAAAATTGTTGAATCCAAGCACTGAGAAACAACATGCTTATACAATTAAGTTTCCTACCCAATTTAAATAATCTTACCACAATTCAAAAATGGATGAACTTCCAGCTTTAATTTTCAATTAATGCAGCAGTGATTATTATTTACGCAAGACATTTGCCGTAAGCATTTTGCAACAAAGTTGAATTCAATATCTTCATAAAATCAGTATTCATTTTCCATAATCTTCTTATATCTGTAATCCGAGTGGCCAATACATTATAAGCAAGTCTTAATTTAGAAACGTAGCTTGAACCGGAATACCGATCAGTACCTAAATACAAAAATTTATTTAAAAACTACCTTATTATTTGTTATAACTATGTGTAATATTTAATATTTGTCTAAACAAAGAGGTTAAACAAATCATAGATACCTACTTTACTCACTGTATTATTTTGTTCCTTATACCTTTTTTAATATACGATTTAAAAAAAAATTGATTAAGAAATAAATTTTTGGATATCGCTATTTCTTTATAAGATTTAAGATTTATGATGTTAATATTTAATGTTTAACATAAAAAAATAAACGGTTTAATGCACCTGCCAGGATCTTACTAGGGACTTTTGTGACAATTTTTTTAAAACTTTTAAACCAATATTTTCCAACAATATAGTAGAAGTTTAATCTGGAAATTTAGATAATCGAATACAATACTTACGGAATACTTAGGTAGCACTAACATTGAAACATCAAGCAATGACGTTAAAGTTTTAATAATCGGTTTCGCTCGTTTTAAATCTATCATAAAGGCGTATTTTAGAAAAGGACCTGAAAATGAAACAATACGGGTAGATAAGAAGCAGAACTTCCTACAGTCATCATGTTTTCCGCCAATGAAACTTTTCTGAAAATTGTCCCCTTACCGTTTTCCCCCTCGTGTACTGATTTAGTCTGTCCGTGTAGTTCTCTTGTTAGTATTGAGAGTTCATAAATTGCACTCGCGAGCAAGAACAAAAAGATGCAATAAGCAGAGCTCCAGAATAATAACGACAGTAGTACACGAATAACGAAAACAAAACCGTAAACTTTTACGAATCGAATAAAGGTTTCCCATCTACTTAATTGAAAGTTAGATTTAATATAAAAACTGTCAAAAAGCTTTTTAAAATCAAATATTTTAACAAATCTCTAATTAGTATAAAATAAAGTCATTATCCTCGTCTGTCTGTTAAACTACGCAACAGATCTTGATAAGGTTTTCACCATCATTTAGAAAATTTCTTCCGAAAGTTTAACATATATGAAAAAAGCATATTATATTTGTGGAAAGTAGAGAATAGTCAATTTTTTATAATCAAGATGTAAAAATATATTTCGGGCACATTGCTAACGCTGGCTAAACCTCACGAGATTTATCAAAATAATTCACTACGGAATTGTATATCTTAAAAAGGCGTACAGAAAATTTTTCTATGATAAATATTTCCCATGGATAACCCCCACCACCCCGGGTAAACGTCAGCTAGTTTATTTATAAAATAAAAACATTCGTCATTTTAATAAAAACTTTCCGATACATATATTTTTTAAATTATATAGTGATATTTCGTGATATACGGAAAATAATTACTTATATTGAATATTGCTAATTATAAATATTATTTTGGCAGGTGAGTTTGGGTACCGCCGCCCCGGGAACCATTTATTGGATAAACAACACCTCCGCCATAGGTCACCCCAAGTGGTTGGCTATGTTTGGTGATTTAGCAGGGGTGCCCGGGTTCATCGGGTGAGGTGTATGTAGTATGCGCCTGCTCACCAACGCGAGGCGTGCCAGATTGTAAGAGGCTAGTTTGGGGAGACCCTCTGTCCCTTCCAACTGGTGTCTCGACTTATCGCCTTGCGTCGCAGCGGGAGGGACGTATTTATTTATTACTTCTGGACACACTGATCCCTAGATTCCTACTCACCCCTCATACTTTTTTCTTCCGAGAACTTCCTTTCCTAAAAAAAACCCTCCACACAGTATACCCAAAGATGACAAAGGCCTTCAGGGAAATTATTTTCCTCAGGGCCTCGTGTGTGGGGTTAATGAAAAAAAAATAATCTTTTAAAATTATTTGTAATCCAATTTGATTGCAATGCTAACGAATGAATTGATAGGTTTCCTAGTAAACTTACGTAAAATACGAATGTGTTATCACGATTTTGGAACACGTATTCATAAAAATTATAATATTTTCGCAATCGTTATTGTATATTATCAAGGCAAATGCAACCAAGGTGCGTGAGCACGTTTTCGATATATTAAGAATTTACTATGAGTTTATCAGGAAACGGTCTGCAAACTCGTTTTTAACCGGATCACCAATAATTTGAAGATATCCGGAACAGGAATGCCTGCTTATACCAGTCACTTCTCTATTTATTGTGCAACATTGTTCATTGCCCACAAAAGAGATAATTATTTTAATGGTTGTTATCACCATTATCTCCTCACAGTAATACACGAAATAGCAAAGTTACACAAATGGCACTAATGCCTGATAAAGCCGAAAATTTATTAAAAGTAATTGCATTAGTTTCAGCTTGAGAAAACGAGATATGGATTGATAGTGTAATATGGTACGATAGTATCATATATACAGTACACGGATATGATAAGGATTTTATCACAGATCTGTCATAGTAAAAATGTGACATGTCTATCGCGTCCAATATACATCATTAAATAGCAGTGGCGGTTCATGAATTTTGTGTGTACTAGATTGCCAATATTACAAACAATGTAATTATTGATGTTTTAATTAATAAATGATGTAGAATTTTTCAAACTTAGAACTCTATCACACTCAAAAGTCGCGAGACGCCACTGTTAAACAGTATAATCCCGGATGTGGAGTGAAGATGTAATATTTTAAAATTAAAAAAATACGTTTTTTTGTAATTACACACAGTGAGAATTTAATCCTTATTTTTCTTACAATAGTTGGTGGTGTAATGGTAGACGTAGTTGCCTTTCATGCAGTTGATCGGGGCTCGATTCTCGGCGGTGATATAGTTTTTTTTTATTATTGTTATAATTTGAATATGCTACATAAGTACCTAAATACTAGTTATATATTACTTTCATTTTATATGCGTTTTTAAAATTTTTTACATCTCGTGTTTTGTCGGTAACCGGACATGTCGAGACAAATGACAAATTAACACACATAAAGTCATGAAAAGTGATTAAAACATGACAAAAGGTTACGTTAGGTTAAGTTTAGGTATAGGCTAGTTTTTTTAGTACTTCTAAATGTTGATAACTGTCACGAGTTGTAATGGAACTGATTTTCAGGGGTCTGCGATTGTTTATTTTTCATAATAAATCATTCGTCTATTAAAATTACAACACAAGGTCACAATAGTATTTTTTTAAAATGTTATTATCTTATATTTTACCGTAATATTATATTATGCAACTTGCAATTATCAATAAATCTAAAAAAAATAATCCCAAGAACACAAATAAAAATGTATGGTGTATATTTAAGTACATCAATCATATTTGGGGAATGACATCAATATAATTTCAAAATTATATTACTCACAATAAGTCTTCACCCATTATTGTGAAGACTTATTGTGGGGAAGTGTTGAATTAAATCTAGAATAGCTCCTTTCGTATTAACATTTTTTTTTCATAAATACATATTTTACAGATAAGTAGGTGGGTACCTACTAAGTATCTAAAGAAGAATGCAAAATTAAATAGTATTTTCTTAAATACCTCCTTCTCTTTTTTCTTTAGTTATGTTATTAATATGATTGTTTTTTTACCCTTTGTTTATACCTACTCCACAGCTGATGTTAGATTCTGTGACAACCGAATCGGAAAACTAGATTCTACTTATTAAAAAAAACATATTTTTAATAAATTCTTTTTGACTTGAGTCATTGCTATTCTGAACGCATCGTAGAAAGAGGGTATCAGTCGGCACTCGCCACCGTCTAACTCAGCCCGCTCCGGTGTATAACAGCATAACGTACCTATAACTAGTTCGCTGTGTGTTATTGGCTGACAATATTTGTGGAACGTGGGAGGTAAACGAAACGACAAAATATATCCTACGAAATATCTCCCTACACGTTTAGATTAAGACATCAAACGTGATCAGATAACCAAAATCAGGTGTTCAAATTCCATATTTAAATGCAAACAAAGAAAAAAACTCGTTCAAAAGGTATCACCGTTTGTCATAGGTAAGAAGAGTAGGTAAATAACTATAAAGATTATTTTACTCCTTGCGAGAAAAAGGTTATATTCTCCCTTTCCGAAAGTTTGATGAGTATATTAAAAACGAAATTTAAGTTCTAAAAACCAGCGATCTCCGAAAGTATTATAAATTTATATTGACTATTTTTTGCAATAGTAGTTTTTCAAAATGACTATCTTATAACTTGTGTTATACAATGATATTATATAATCCCAAGAAACTAAACGAAAACTGATTCATTTGAATCTTTAATCCTTTCAAAATTGTAATCAGTAATCATGTCTGTTCCATCTCTGTATCAGATTTATTATAGGAAGCAGAAAAGGTAAAGGCAATTCCATTGATTCAGTTTTAGATTGGAAATACGAAAGGGAAAAATCAAAGCATGCAGATTTGCATATTCGAGATTATTTTTAATTAAATTATTTTGTGATGACGTAGGATATTACTGATGAGTCTAAATTTTATAAGAGTGATTTGATTTTATTAATCAAATAAAAATCCCGAGCAAACTTTGAGTTGGCTTCTATAAATAGTACTTGGTGACGACACACATCTCGCCTTATGTACTAACACCTCACTTCCTACATTTTCGTAAGTCCAAGAAAACAATAAGTATGAAGAAGGTGTTTCGTAATAAACATATATTGCGTCTGCTTACGCAGCAAAACAGCCAACAAGGGGAATAAGCAGATCAAATATTAGTACTGGACTCCGCCAACATCACGACATGTCTTTGTCCGTCTTGTTGTCTTGTTTATTCTCCTTAATTTCGGATACATGTGACACGTCCATCAAATAAGCTAGTGGATTTTTGGAAGACATTTAGCAAGACTTTTCTTTTCTGTCATCTCATTTTCTCGCCTCTGAGTCGAGTTATTTGTATGTGAACATGTGCAAATGTTATGTGTAAGAAAAGAAGCGTAAATATTTTATTAAAAATCTCGCCTTTAATAAGAATATGTTTCGACTTTCGTAAACATTTAGCGGACTACTTGACTTTTTCATTTTCTTGAATTATGTTATTTCTTCTACATAGATAATACCAACTTTAACTTGAAACTTTTCTCTTCTTGAAGTTTTATACAATTTATAAATATATAGGTATGTATTCATATAATTAAAGAAATATTTCGTACGTTCTTGAATATAAAATAAAATAAGGAGAACCTGGAAAAGTTAAACAAATTGCCCGTGTGTTCATTTTCAGATTATATTAAGCCGCCAAATGAGCAAACAAATCTTGAATCTACCTTCGCATAGCAAAATTTCCCTTAGAACTAAGAAAATCTTTCGTTGTGAGTTTCCCAAGTTTCTTCCATAATTAGAAATTATCTTTAACAAAGACGTGCCGTATCAACGTCCGCTTGTAACGAGATGGTCTGTTGTTTCGCTGCTTCCAGTTTCTCCGCGCATCTTCATTACATTCTGCTCTTCCCCGGGGGAATAACCTAGGAACTTCGCAATATCATCTGCACTGAATCCACTGTACTCTTCGTTGTTTTCGGCATGTTCTCTGCAGTAGAGCCAAGAGTGAGAGTGGCTTTATTCTTTTCAATGGAAATCCCGTTCCAAACAAAACACGGCTTATCTGAATCATTTAGCTGCGCGCGCATGTACCTTTATTTCAGGCATTTTCCTCAGAAAATCTCCCGTACTACGTGGAAGGCATGCTTCATCGTAAATCCGTCTGCCATGGAATTGTCGGTTTAGCTTAACTCGTGGATAATCCCGTAGATTCAGGGCGAGGCGTTAGCAACCATCTTGCCTTGGTTAACCCCTGAGAAAAATGGGGTTGTTAAGATTAGAAGGAATTTTGATAGGGGGCGGGTTGGAATAATCAGGCAGGGGTCAGGCGTAGTCAGCATACCATATGATGAGTTTGTGCGAATTTTTAAACAGTAAGGCATTTTTTGGTGACCAACACAGAATCGTATTTTGGAAAACGGTTTCTCCGATAGGAGAGGCTTGGTTTTTCATATGGTAATATTGAGATTTTTAATGACTTCTTTATAATATACTTAAAGTCTTAATATGTGTATGTTTGCGCTATTGAATTCATAAAAAGTTGTCAATTACGCAATAATCCCCAAGAAATAAAAAATTTAAGAGGCTATTTAAAGAAACGTATTTATAAATACGTCAAAAAATCTTTGATTTATATTTAAGGTATTAAATAAATTCAACCGCGTGTTGTATATATTATACTAAGCTTTTACCCGCCATCGCCCGTGATTTGAACACTTTCTGTTAGAAAGCTTTTTGTTAAACAATTTTAAAATTTTCTCAAAATGCAAACCATCATTTTGGTTTTGATAGTTTTTCGACAGTTGATAGGTATTTAAAAATGCTATAGCTCACGATTTAAATATTTTAACGGGTAGAAAATGTTGCAGAAATAAAAAAAATTAACAAATTTTACAAGGCCAAATCGTCATTTGAGAGTTTTCTCATTCATTTCTCAAATTGATTTCCTACTTGATAAGTGATATTAAATTATGATTATACTAACATTATATATGTAATAGTAACGACGATAATATTTTTATATTTTTTTATCATGGTTATTCATCTAATATTTTATTAAAATCTCCCATAAACTGAGCTCTTATGAACTGTGCATCATTAACCGATGGGTATCTGATCTTCATTTGCAATTATTCCCATAATAGCAGCATTAATAACATATATTGTTTCAAAAAGATGTATTAATGTGAATAACGCAAGGATTTTGTGATAAGACAGAGATATATGGTTTTCTCTCCTCTCTGTCTAACACAACAGGGGCGTGGCAGGATGGTAACGTGGAATTATTTGCATTATCTCTTTTCTACGACGCTCTTACGAAGGCTCCGTGCAAATGGATGCGTATCCTGCCTCGATTAGCAACTACCCCCCAGATGACAAAGAGGCAAGGGGTTTACAAATCACCCGCTTTTCGGGTCCCACAAGTGCCAGAGGCCCGGCTGCCGATCCAAAGTACCAGCAAGTGTCAGAAAATGCCACCCGATTTGTACCTGATTGAGTTGATAAGGCGTCCAAGCGGGATTTGGGCGGCCGGGTGACCAATCACTGCCTGAATATGAAAAACTGGTCAAAGATGGCGGAATTTGATAAAGTTTGATTGGGTTATCGGAAACGGATTCAGGCGCAGATATATGTGGATTAAGGGAGATTTGAAAAAATGGGAGATGATGTGTGTTGTTGATGGGGACTCGTCAATACCAATTCCAGGGAAAGGCCTTAAATTTTCCCGTCTAGTATATCCTTATCTTAGAAACAAAGTCTTTATGTAAGGAGATAGTAGATAGGTCAATCTAATGAACTATCCAAAAAATAAAAATAAAATTATATCCACAGATGAAAAGTAGTTTAGTTTTAAGTCATGAATTACTGTCACAGGTACAAATAATAATATCGTTGCAGAACTCTTTTGTCTTTGTTTTAAATAATATACAATCATCATCGATATATAATATTTGCAACCAACTTTAATTCAATTCAGTAAAGTCGATAGCTATGTACCTGCCTACAATTCCAAAAGGAAATTAGGTACACACCTACCTGCTTACCGCTTGCCTATTTGATGCACAATAATGATTAAACTTGTGAATAATTTAACCTTTTAGGAAACAACAATTTTCCTTTTGAAATTTACTGGTAACAAACACGGACAAGCTCTTCAAGCCATTTTACTTACACGTGCTTTGTATACGCGAGTGATAAATTTGAATAAGGCCCACATAAACCACTGTTGGAAAATTTATATACAGAAGTCACTCCACAAATATTTCCAAAACTTGGAAATTTAAAAATAATAGCTAGATGCTTTAAATCACCATTTAAAAAGAGAAAGCTACCATTAATTCAATAATTACAAATTAATTTTGGATATCATTTTTTTACATCGCGGGGCAGGTATTTGGACATAAAAAAGCAATGTTAGGTAGATTATATTATAATAAAAATTCATAACCAGTATACCCAGACTAATACGTGATAAAATGCGTAAAAAGGGGCATTTATTAAATGAGACAACGTCATATAAAATACACGATGGAAATGATTCTGTGATGGCGGTCAACATGAACACCTTTGTTGCGAACGGTATGAAAAGAATACATAATATTTTCCTCTTTCTTCCAGCACCATAGTGATGCGAGTTTATTAACTTCGATATGTCAAAATGTATTACTTTATAAAAGGTTTCAATTTTTAAAGTACCATCTCATTTGTGAAAATATTCATGCTATCGAATCAGCAATTCAATAAATATAAAACGTTTAATATATATTTGTTTCTTTTTCTTTAACGTTTACATAGATAAAACCCATAAAACAGAATACATAAATACGAAAAAATACAGCAAAAAACTTTATCATTATGAATGTTTGACAATGTAAGGGAAAAGTCATAAAAAAGGCTGAAAAATACCATTACGGAAACTCTTACCATAAAAAATAGTTACCGCATAATTAAGCATACAGATATAGCTACCTAATAAACAACTCTCATAGCTAAAATATGCCTCAACAAAATCCCCATAAGCATAATCCTCAAAACAGCATCCACTGATGTTTCCAATACTTACGCTTTAGGTTAAACGAGCATTTATATCTACTGTTCCAAAATAAGTAAAAAAAAATTCTTTGTTTAGCAATTTCTAACTCCGATGCTTATTAAAAATTTGTAACTGAAAATAAAAGTTTAATATTAGTACCCATGCCTAGATGCTGAATATTATTTTTTAAAGTATATATTATTCGTTCAGAAAATTTTTGCAATAATATTAATGTAAGTATTTAAATATTAAATATTAAACTGCTGCGGATTTTCGAACCGGTTCAGTATCGGTTTGCTTCTCAAAATCCAAGTAGATGTTCACCAGTCTTTTTTTTCAATAATGATGACATAAAAAAATCTTAGTTTGTTTGTTTAGTAAACTAAACCATCCACGACGATTAGACTACATATTATTTATACGACACTAGGTGGTGACCGGATAAATCATCAAAATGATAATTAATCACATCTTTAAAAAGTTTTAAAAAGTCATGGAAAGTGATGAAAAAAAACTTTATTAACTGGGTTAAGTAGGTTAGGTTAGGTTAGGTTAAAAAAAAAATTTTTCAACGTTTTTAATGATTTTATATCACTTTTTAAAAGTATGTTGAATAATCACTGTGTTGAGTTAGCATGGAACCCTTTTTAAAGATGTGATGAATTATCATTTTGATGATTTATCCGGTCACCCTTTTATGTGTGATAGAGTGCTAAGATTGAAAAAATCAAATTTATTAATGATGTTATTTCAAAACTATTTTGTTTTAAATTCGGTTTGTGTGTGAAGATTTTCAGGAACTTTCAGTATCCGCGCTGCACTGATTTCCTGAATTTTTTTTGAGAAATAAAAAAAAAGTTTTCGGCTACAACAACATCAATAATGCATTTTTTTTACATAACAACGATGTTTCCATTCTGGAACGAATAAAAAAATATATATTTTAAATTAAAATGAAATGATGGGAATCAGTATTTTATAATTCTTATTTGAACAATTCTCAGGTATTGGAGTGTATTTCTTATTTTATTAAATCTTCGCCGGTCTTGGCATCACGAAACTTACCGCTCTACCATGTAGGTCGGCAATAAAAATCGATAACTTATGTACCTAATAACTTGCGATTTTGCACTGAGCTTATAAACTAGTTTACCTTGTTGAGAAATTTTCTTTTGCGGATTAATCGACAAAAAAGATTTCATTTCAAGTTCCATTGCAATCGTTCATTGGCTTAACTGTACACTGTATCTACATAATAATAAATGCAGTCGAAATTCCCTAAAATTCTTATTTAATGTAGTGCTCCATTTTGTCTTCGTATATCTAAATGCACTTTTATTCAATCAATATCGAATTCCATTGCTTTAACTTCATTTCTGCATAAAAGCGACTTAAACATCGCTTATTACGATATACAGTCGTTTTTTGCCAGTTATTAGGTATATTAATTTATATAAAATGGTCAGATAATTTTTCAGGATTTCGAATAACCTGTACCTTTAATAATACCATAAAAACAAGATTACAAATTACATAACGTGCATTTCAAAAAATATTTTTCTTTTCTTATGTATTTGGTATTTACGATTATTGGCTAACTTTTAAACTGTATTTGCCATAAACCACTGTAAAAACAGTCAATAATATCACAAATGTCATGTCCCTTTAAGAAACCATAAAAAAGTCCTTAAACGCCTTTTACATTTTAAAATAAATAAACATACAAATTTTCTCACATAAAACGAAACACGTACCCATAGAAAAATAACATGAATTTAATTCTTCAATCAAAAGCGAATAAACCGTGATACACTAAATCAAATAAAATGTCTGAACATGTATTAAAATAAAGGTGGTGTTACTTAGGAGTCATAAAACTGAAACGCGTCGACAATCAAAATTCACCACGTTCAGTTTACGAGGTGTTTGACAGTGACCTAGAAATCTTAAATCTTTATTGTATTGTATTTTTAATTTTACGAGCTCATAAAACTTTGTTTTTTTTTATGACTGTAACCTTATGTTTACATTTTACAAATACTACACTCATTGATGAGTAAGGATATTAAAATAATTTTATCTGTGTCTGTTTTTAGCTCTCGATTCAAGAAATTTTACCGGAAAACGGGGCGGATTTTTAGTGTATTTTAATGCATTCACACATAAAGTTATTTACTACCTGCAACATTATACTACTAATATATTTCATTTGTCGGTAAGCACGTGGTTTTATATCGGTGTTTTACTGCTGTTTATATTATTTGCGTTAGAACTGACCGAGTGCAAGTTTAATTAAGTGTTTATTAGGTGCCATTTAATCTTGTTTTCGTTTTCTGCCAAGTTAGCAATAATAATTTAATAAATATATCGAATAAAAACTTTCCTTTTTCTATTCCGTGAATCATATTAAGAATGTTCCTGAAATTGATGCCTTCCTGAAACTACGAAACTAGTTTTATCTGGTTTTGGTAATTACATACGGACCATATTTTTGAAAAAAATATATGAAGAGTCCTTTCAGACTCTGCACAATCTCAGTACCAATATCTAAATTCCGATAAAAAAACCTTTTCATACACAGTGAAGCAGACAGAAACATTCTCCTCACAAAAGCAAGGAGACCTTATTTTTTGGGGTAGCGAAGCACAAAAAAGACCAATCTGTTTATACAGTGTATTTGTCTGAAGATGTTTTGGAATAAGTACATATCTGTGTGCTCTTCGAACACAAAAATATTCAACTCTAGCAGGAGGTAAAACAGTCAACCAACTCCAAAAAAATTTTAGTAAAAAAATATCTTCCTAAATCCAAGTACCTACGTAGCTAGGTACTTAATAACTGTACCTACACAAATATTAAATGTAATTTTGCAATCCTACTTAGATAAGTTTGGTTTTTGTTCCTGTCTAATAGTAAGGTACAATATTTTAGAAAAAAAAAATAGATAGGAACGTTTTTCAAGACCTTTAGTTTTATTGATGTTTAGAAATATATATTTTTATAAGCTTATTTAATATTTGACTCTGTACCTAGTAGATAAGTATCTATTTGTGCTATGTTTTGCTTTTTTCAATGTAGTATCCGATAGAAGGCGTTGTTCGTCTGTGTGTTGATTCGTTGACTGCCGTAAATTTTAAATTTTAGTATTTAGTGTGTCAAAACTTCCGTACACTTAAATTGTTTATTTTATTGAGGTTTTAAAAATAACACACACTTTAACACCACTTAGCAAAACTTTTGGGAACTTTCTTGTAATGAGCTCTTAAATAGTGTTTCATAAAAACAGGTATTGCAATAATTACTAAAATTAACAAATTACTACATTACTAACAATAACATTTTATTAGAATTAAATATTCGTTATCTTAAATTATACAAAACGTTACAAAAATAATCATAGGTAATATAAAATTTCCCGATAAACGAGAAAGAGATTTTAATTTAGGATGAGAAATTAGATAGGTATACCTACCCAATAGATGCAGATTTTCAAATTTAAAATATTTCCAATTTTTTTTTTGTTTTATATGATACACAATATTACTTCAATAGTTTTGAGGTACTTGTATTCCTTAGGGCCTCCTGTTTGAAGCTGAAAAAAGTTAGATGGCAAGTACCTAGTTTGATTACATATTAATGATCTTTCTTTAAATGTTCATCCAATTCAGGAACAGTTGAAGAACATAAAACAAAGAAATTTTTTTTTTTTTTACTGAACAGTACCTGACTAACTCAAGGGTTGAACTTTGACATCCCCTGTGTATTTGTCGTTTAGGGGAGCTTGTTTCGTGCGGTATCCGTTTGGTCGTCATTTTTAGGGAATAGCAAATTCCAAACATAGGTGAAACCCGCACAGATAGTTCACCTATACAAGAAGATGACTACATTGATAACATCATACAGAAAATATTACTTGTGTCTTGTGTAATCCTTTTTGATTGAATAGTGTTTCATACAAAGTAATTTGTTTAATTAAAATGATACCACAAAGTGAATTTGCAGGAATGGAAGAAATAATGAATGATATTGACTGTTAAAAAAAATCATATACAAAGTTTGTCCACGCATAGTGTTACGCAATTATTTATACAAAATATATTTACGTTATGTAGTTCTCAGTGTTAAATTTTTCAATCAACTAAGGGTATCGATTCCTAACTCTACTGATGTCATCAAATGTGAAAGGTGGGTAGGGAATATCCAACAAGATTGCAGAAGGACTTTGAAGCTTTGATTTTACCAACCGGAAAATGTTAACATAGTAAAATTAAATTTTTCAATCAACTAAGGGTATCGATTCCTAACTCTACTGATGTCATCAAATGTGAAAGGTGGGTAGGGAATATCCAACAAGATTGCAGAAGGACTTTGAAGCTTTGATTTTACCAACCGGAAAATGTTAACATAGTTAAATTAAATTTTTCAATCAACTAAGGGTATCGATTCCTAACTCTACTGATGTCATCAAATGTGAAAGGTGGGTAGGGAATATCCAACAAGATTGCAGAAGGACTTTGAAGCTTTGATTTTACCAACCGGAAAATGTTAACATAGTTAAATTAAATTTTTCAATCAACTAAGGGTATCGATTCCTAACTCTACTGATGTCATCAAATGTGAAAGGTGGGTAGGGAATATCCAACAAGATTGCAGAAGGACTTTGAAGCTTTGATTTTACCAACCGGAAAATGTTAACATAGTTAAATTAAATTTTTCAATCAACTAAGGGTATCGATTCCTAACTCTACTGATGTCATCAAATGTGAAAGGTGGGTAGGGAATATCCAACAAGATTGCAGAAGGACTTTGAAGCTTTGATTTTACCAACCGGAAAATGTTAACATAGTTAAATTAAATTTTTCAATCAACTAAGGGTATCGATTCCTAACTCTACTGATGTCATCAAATGTGAAAGGTGGGTAGGGAATATCCAACAAGATTGCAGAAGGACTTTGAAGCTTTGATTTTACCAACCGGAACATGTTAACATAGTTGAAACATTTCATAATCCGGAACGTAATGAGATTCACGAACCGGCGCAGCGTTCCGGTTGAATCCGAGACAGACTCTTCCTCGATCTATGTTGCGACATCCACATATAAATAATGTTCAGTAAAGTTCGTGGGAGACTGAAAGCGCGGAGCTGCCTCACGTACAGTTTGAAGTATTGTTATCAAAGTATATCGGATACATTCTGTCCGTTGAAGCAGCAGCATTCGTAATATAAAAGTATGATTTCTTTCGTAAAATAATATTCGCATAAGGAAATATTCCATGTGCGTTTTGGCAATAAGCCACCCGCCGAATACAACGAAAATAACTGATTTTATCGAAGGTATGCGATGAAATTGAGGCATGTCTTGAATAATTTGGAAACGTTTTTATTTTTTGTTTTCAACAAACTCGATTTCAACGTATATTGAACATTACATGAATACGTGATAAAATAAATGTAGATGTATCTACACAAGTACTGTATTTACAAGATACATTTTTTGTATGAATTTTTTTCTTATAAAAATGGTTAATTATACAATATATTTAAATAATTAATTCATTAATATTTTTGTGTAGAAATTTTCACGAATTACAAAAATTGTTGCACTCAATACAAATAGACTTAACTCAATTTAGAATTTTTTTATGAAAGCCAAAAACAGTTTTTTTTGCTGGTTTCCAATACGTTTTATTAAACTTTTCGAAAATGGTTATAAAACCACATTAGCGAAATGAGTAATAAAATGTATTAAAATCCGGCGATAAAAAAATATGTTTTTTTTCAAGCAGTGCCATCTGTTGGACATAAAAGCAAAACGCGCTATTGTTTATCTATCTGCACCAACAGACTGAGCCACATCAACGCGTGGCGGGGTTAAGTTAGAAACATATATATACATAGTGACCACCTGCGATGATATTTAAATTCACAACCTGTTTAAATGCATGATTTTCTGAAGTACGATGTGACGAATTGGCGAATAATTTATTATTCCACTCACATATAATACAGACAATGGCACGACAATATTCAACCAAGTGAACAAAAAACGATCGTGTTCTTTTTATTATTTGTATGATCAATCACTGTTAATATCAAGAGGGTAGTTTACAACCTTGACTGGGGGAGGGTGGGAGTTAGACAATATGCCATTAACTCTAATTAACGTAATTGTGAAAAACGATATTATTATTTTTTATCAAATCATGTTCGTGAACGTACTAAGCATTAATAATGATATTTATTTATTTTTAGAAATTGCAGCAATTGTTATCCGGTATCATTGTCGACAGATTTAGATTCGTACCACATTATCATTGACATATCACACTTTGAAATACACCACTTTTATATCTATTGAATTAAAAAACGACAGCCAACCAGGTTTTCCTTTACTCAAACATCATCAGAGTTATTATGTTAATTATCAGTTAATATAACAGCCCCGATGAAGTTTGGGATAAGCGAAACCTGAATGGCCGTCATTTATCAAATCAATAAAAAAGTGGTGTAGGTATTATTACAAAGTGTGTTATTTCATTTAATATATAATTTGACACTCTCCAAAATATTCCTTTGTTAAAATATTTATTCATTTATTACGTAAAGAAATACATGACTAATCAGTTACTAAATTATCGCCCTGGTTTAAATGAAATCGTAAAATACTTAACATTTTAACTAGTCTGTACCTACGTGCTATTTTCTATTTATTTTGTAATTAGATATTTAACCTATCAGTTATTATTCACTTGTAGGTACCCATTTGAAAATATGCATTGATAGTAAGTGTTATGGGTAATACTTTATCATGTGTCAATTTGAAATGTGGTTCGAATTCGACGTACGGGTTTTATATCAGTAAGGTATGTTCAGCTCTGCCAATGTCATAGTGGTTGTACTTTGTGAAAATTTATGGAGTGGCATGCCCTTGAAATTTACTGTCCAAACTGTTGAAACTGTCCAAATATAAATATATTATATTAAAGTGAATTAAGAACTCCAATTCTCTTTTATCAATAATACCTTCTAACAATTTTTTTCATTTTTTTTTAATTGTTACAGTTAGTTGTGATAGGTAAAATATTTAAATTTAAAAGTTTTCATTTTTCAGGACATCCAAAATCTATGTATGTCTGTCATCAGTCGCAAACAGCCTAGGAGTCGAGACGCTTTTTTGTTCTTAAGATTTATAATATTATCAATAGGATCACTAGGTAAAATGCATCTCATCACTAATGGTACTGTATTGAACAAAAGTGGAAACATACATCCATGACCGCACCTGATAAACAATTTGATCGGTTTTTAAAAATCTGCGTTACTACAAAAGAGATGGTGTGACGCCATCAAACTTACAATTAGAAAAATGCTATATGGAGACTGATTGGGATATAGGAATTATCAGATTCCGTCGTACTAACCAAACGGTGTGTTTTATTGTATGGTGTTTTATTTGTTTTATATGAATAAAAACATTGTAATAGAATCAGCGTCTGTTGAACAATATGATTTTTTTTAAATCATATCTTTCTCTAGAATTCTTTAGTGCGCAGATTTTAAACAAAAAATATTCAACTATGAACATATTTAAAAAAAATAATGATAGAAATAAAATCAAAATAAATTGATGGATAAACTGAGGCAAGGTGCCTGTTTTATTCCGTTAAGAGTGACATACAAATTTAAGTAATTCTTACGATGATTTCTAAAAAAATAATGGAAAGCAATAATGAATTAACAGTAAATTAAAATTAACTGTGCGTTCTGAGCGAAAACGCAATAACTCTTCGATAAATTAATTTCCATATTGAATGAGGAATGTCCCCAATTGGACGACCGTCAACAACTGACACATTTACACAAGAAAAATAATTAAAATGAACTGTAAGCGACCATCTTTTTGTGCGTGCTGTAAATATTTCGATGATCGCTCGATTGGCGCCACGAGGCTCAGAAGATAAAGTAACCACTCACGAAAAAGTGGCCTTGAGAAATTCATACAGACTAGGTTTCTTAAACGGGGCTATTAACTTAAAGACGCGTTAAGAGCAGGTGACGAAAACAGGTAAAACGTTTTAATTAATTGTAGAGTGGGGTAAATATACGCAATTTTTACTTTATGGTTTTTATACCATTAAAAAGCTTTGGATATTTCATTCCATTTTATAGTACTACATGTCTAGTCTATATATATAGTCTATCTCCTTTCTCCACCCACTTTCATTAGCCTCGTTAACCGCCTAGAAATAAGGGATATGCACCATAGCATCAAACAGCTATGACTATGTTAGGTCAATTAGTTACCCAAGTAGGTAGATACCTACATTTAACATAAATGCGATATAAGGACCATGAAGCACGGTATGAATTCAGAATCATACTTTATGTACATACAACAGTTTCTTTAAGTTAGGACAGATAAATCGGATTTTATACGATATGTCCTTTTCAATCTTCCAAACAACTAAAAAAACACCGAGGATCTTAACATTAAGCTCCTTACGGACGACCGCCGACTTAACATATCTTCGAGTAGGTTCTGCCGCTGACTTCGTAACCTGTAGTTTTTCTAGACAACTTTGTAACGAGATACATATTTATAAGCCGATCTCTTGCAGACGACAACTTTTATCTCCAGTCTTATCTTATTCTCCTCGCTTGATTAGCCATCTTCTTTCTCGGTGCTTTTTGTTGCATCTTCATCTTATGAAAACGATGAAAGATTCGAGGTTTTTATTTCTTAAATCCAGTCAGAAAAAACATACAAGTATGAAAAGAAGGTTAAACTAATTATATTTTAAAGGTATTTCGTGTTATCCATATTAGTTAAGCAAACGAAATAAAATGAAAGATTTTCTTAAAACGGTAGAAAATATAATATATTATAAAGATAGCTCAGGGACAATAAAATAGAATATTGTATATTTTTATCATTTCACTGCGCGCTAGATTGAAAAAAACCGTCCAGATTTTACTAACATTATTTAGATTTTTTCACTTTTTGAAATAATCTCATTAGCATTACACGCCACTCATTTAAAGGGCGCCCTAGTATAAATTTTAACCCGATGGAATGCCGAAAAACCAACCCATGAGGGTTTCCACTACCCTCTCCGTTCTGAAAATTAACTTCGAGTAAGATGGGAAAATTTGAATAAATGGAAAGCTTTTTTACAAACGATGGCGTATTAAGTAGGGGGTGCACGCAAGCCGTATCCCAAACTGCTGATTAAAAAAGCCAGACTACTAGCGAACTCTGTGAGCGCTCGGTTGAAGCAGAAATACAAGAAGAACTACCGACCATTCCAACTGGTTTCTCATTTACTTTAAATTGGAAATATTTTCTTATTCCTTCTTCTAGGAAATATCCTCGCAGGACTGTTCGTCCTTCTTAAGCTGAACATTCACTTTGATAAAACGCTGAAGTTTAGACGAGATTTGTACACTGAAATATGAAATTCTCCCGGTCATATTTTTGGTTTTTCTTATTATTTGCGCCAGATGACGGTTATGTTAGATAGAATAATTCTCCCAGGGACTTTGGCCACTTTTGGCCGGAAAATTATTTTGACAAACTTTCGAAACAAAGCCAAGAGTAGATAAGTTGTTATTCGGGAGAATAATAACTAAATATTTCCTCGGCGTTGGCTATCTTACAAATAAAATAATAAATTAAAAGTTTTTGATGGCAGAGAGGTAGGTAGATATACTTAAACATGTGAACTAAAATATAAGAATAAAATATCTGGTCTTCTTTAATAGTGAACATTTTAGATTATTTTAACATTTCATAAAAATTTAAAAAATATTTAAAATTCTAGCTGTAAGAAAAAGCAATTATTTTAAAAAAAATATATATAAATTCAAACAAATATTTATTTGCTTTTGCATTTTTTTGTAATACAATATATCAATAAATGCACTGATTATGTATAAATAATATTATGCAATAATAGCTAAAATTTAACAAAAGTATTTTGCTAATTATTATTCACGTTTTGATGCAGGTGATAAATGTCAACTAACGTAACATCCGTTCACATTTGAATTTTTCAAACTTCCATCTACTTCACGTTGGAAAATTATGCGAACGAGTGTTGCAAACAAATTTCGAATATTTAAGGTAAATTAGCTGCTTTTATTGTGAATTTAGCATTCCATTTTGCATACAAGTTTTGCGAATATCTTTGTTGGAACAAACTTGGCCAGACTATATTAATATAATAACCTTTTAACTTCCGCATAGTCTTGCATACAAAATACTCCCTCAACCCCAACCTACCGAGCTAACTGGAAGGAGGGGGAATCATCAGATACTCTGAAAAATTCAAGCAGTCACATCCGTCAGCGTGAAAACTAACTACCCTTAAAAATGCGGTGTACTGGAAGCAAAAATACGACATTCCTTAGGTTGTTCAAATTATGGATGGAAGTGATTCTCACGTAGGTAACCAATATAATATATTATTAGTTTGAATATTTCAATATTTCATAATGTATTACAATTTCACATTACAATTAAATATACCTAAGGTTAAAAAAAACTATATATCATCCATTAAAAACTATTTACCAATAGAAAAAGTGGCAAACGAGTCGATTGGCTTTACTGATCTTCCCGAGGTCTAATACACCCTGAATAGGGGTGTAATTTGATGCAGTCCCTTTTCCTCCCTCATTTGGCATTTGTTCGGTGAAAGATACAAAGTTGTTGGAATTACAAAGATCTTTTGCTGTATGAGAATCCTAACGGTAATGGCGGAAAATTTGAGGGTGTGATGATCATCACTTCGCATATCTAACTCAGATTATAAATGGTACAAACCCTCTTTATGGCCTTAAAGTAGGTAATTCGTTACATTGAAGTTTCTCTATACCGACGGAAAGTTTAGGTACCTAGGAAAGAGGGTATGATTTAAAACTCTTGAAATAAATGAACTAGTTTTTCTCTCGGAAAAGTTTTTCTATTTCTTCCTTGTTATTAAGGTTGTTTTTTAATAATTCTGAGAATATTTGAAAGGGTCTAGCAAGGCTTCATCTAAGAAACGGAATCTTTTCCATGAAACTTCGCAAATGAAAAAAGTTAAAATTCCTACCGAGTCAGTATATTCCCGAGATCTTGAATATGAATGTCGGTTCAAGATATTTTTCAGAAGGAGAAAACAAATTTAAGCAAACTTTTTATGCAAAACCATCCAGCATCAACGAAAACAAAAGGGAAAGAAACATGGCTGACAAATACCGTTCTTATACGGAATTCTGAATAACTGAGTAGGTAGTTTTCTTTTCAGGCATTTGTTTTCAAAAAGCGTAGAAAATATATTGCAGTGGATCGGGCACAGCTGAATCCCAAACCCAACGAAGAAATGTAAATATCTACCTATCTACAGTGCTTCACGCGTAAAGTCTGTTCGTATTCCCAAGTACGTAAAAATATTATATTAAATAAGCTTGACGTTGGTTTCGTAAAAAAAACTAACCTGAGTAAAACGTAGATACCAACTTATTTATCAATTTAAACAGTATTTTACTAGTATAACCTGAAAAATACTTATTTTTAAATATCTCCACAACACTGCTGTGTAATGCTAAAAAACACATAAAACTGTAGGTAATTAAAATGCCTGAAAGATCCTTTGATGATTACATTTAGCGAGGCATTATTAAACAGGAGATAATCACATCTATTTTAGTTTTTGCTTGCGTTGAAATGAAGAAAAAAATAGAAAGACATTTATTGACATCATTTATTTAGTACCTATTTCATTTGTCCGGTGTAAGAACATATTTTTTTGGACGCGTACACAGAACTATTAGTACATAAACGATATTTTTTTACAATTTTTAGATACCTAGGTACTACGGACTAGCGTTTAAAACGCATGAGTATACCAAAGGACACAAAAATATTGACAGCAAACTCGGTTTCAACTTCCAAAAATGCTCAGTTATGTGTTTTACGAGGTCACAAAAGATCATATATTTTAATTACAAAATGAAAGATACATCACTGAAGCATACGGTTACTTATAAGGACTTAGGAATTGTGTATGACGCTCGCTTAACATTTCACGCTCATATTGAAAAGATCTGTAAATCAGCTACAAGAGTGTTAGGTTTTGTCATACACAATTCAAAGGAACTGACAAACCTTGCAATCATTAGGCTGCTTTACTTTAGCTTAGTGCGTAGCATTCTCGAGAGTGGATCTCAGGTATGGGGGCCAGAGGACACTGTCTACGTACTAATGGTCGAGAAAATACAAATTTTTTTTTTACGATACCTCTATATGAGAGAGTTTGGTTTTTACCCATGGCTGTTTCCAACAGCATTTATCTCGGGAATGCTGAATATCTGCAGCCTTAGTTCCAGACGGGACGTCGCATTATTGTTGATGGCTTACAAGCTTCTGAATGGTTTACTATCAGTTCCAGACATTCTGTCAAAAATAGGACTTTATGTCCCGGATAATTTCACGAGAGGCCGCCAACACAGGCTTTTAATTCATCCCAGGTCCAGAACTAACTTACCAATGGTGATGCCCCTGGGAAGACTCACTAGGTTAATTAACTCCCTTCCAGCTAACTTGGATATTTTCCATATGACCTACAACGACTTTAAGCGCGAAATATTGTATTTGTTCTAACTGTATACTTATGTATAAATTTTTTTCCATATTTTGTTTACCGCTTTTGCATATGTTTTAACTGTATACTTATGTATAAAATTTTCTTCCATAATTTGTTTACCGCTTTTGCAATGTATTGGTTTTTGTACTGTTTTTGCAAATAAATAAATAAATAAATAAAAAGTAGGTACAATAAATAATTAAATTCTTAACGGCTTCTCTTTTGGTTCGTAATTATTTATTTGTTGTTCTTTGTGGACACAAAAACGGAGTGTTTTGGTTTTGAAGAAAACTATTCATGTGTTAGAAGTTGGCATATTCCAATCGTTCATTCTTTAATTCGATACATTGCACACGTGTTCTAATAATTTAGTTATAACTTGTGAAAATAAATCAAATGGAATGTGGGATAGTGACAGTTAAGCTACTCAAGTTGGAATTTCAGTTGCATGTTTATAACACCTACACCTATGTACATTAATTTAGGTAGGTAAAAGTTTATAACTGTTTTTTTGTTGTTGTTGTATAGGAGAAGGGGATATGTTTTGGTATGGTAAAAATAGTTAACTTAACACAAGAAACATTTTTTAATGCTTCAGAAAGCAAATGAACTATACCTCGTTGTTTCAAAGTTGGCGCACTCCAAAGTTCAAGATGTGTGTAGGTTTGTAGTAGGTTCTGTCTTGAACTCAAAGCATGGCAAGACGGGTATACCACAGAACGAATAATCTCTTGAAACGAGTGCTTTTGTTGTTTGGAGGTAATTGTACGATACAAACCAGATTTAATTCAAGGTTTGTTTTGAGACAAAACATGCACCCTGGGATTTGATCGAATCAAGAGTCTGCTTTCAAACACAATTACTCCAGACAACATCAAACAATGGAGTTCATTGTTCCAGACGTAAAAAAGTAAGATTTTAAATAGGTACTTACTAGAAAAACATTTATTCAGTTGAAATGTTTCTTGAAGGAATCTTGCATCTGTAACGTGAGTTGGTTAAGAATTCATATAATTATTTTGACGGAAATCGTGATGGTGAATGTGTGCGTATTAAACTGGAATATCTTTAAATCAGCTATTTATTTGTCTACCTTTTTCCGTAATTTGAATAACTATCCGGCTCCGCAATCGTGGGTTGGCGATTACGAATTCAACGGTGGGTTGTCTTTGATTTCGAATTACCATAATTTTATTATTGAAGAATAGTACGGCTGCCATATCCGACAATACGTAGATGGCTCCATAGTCAAAGCACTAATCATATTTGATGTCTATTGGTAATAGACATAAAGTCTAGCTTCAGTATAATACCAGTTAGGTTAGTAGCCGACGGACATGTGTTAGGTATTCACATTTAAATATGACAAATAAATAAAGCTTTTCGGATAGAATGAAAAATGAGAAATCGAAATCATAAATTTATTGAAATATTTTTACAAAATTTGTACATGACAAAATAGGCGGAGAGCGCTTATTTGAAGGTATTCTACTTGTCTTCTCATTGCCATTATTATCATGAAATTATTCGTTTTACATAAACAAGTTCAAGCTTTACATGAAAAATTCATTTTCGTAAGTTTCCGTAGATCTCGAGTGTTTTTGCAAATCTCTGAATAATTTTCAAATTTAAAAGCCTGTTTATATTCCAAAGCCCGAATCCTAGTGTATAATGGCCGGCCATTTTCGTAATTGGCTTCCTTGTACAAGATGGTGGCTGTGTTTTTTCGGAGTTTATTCTCTCTTTTTTGAGATAAGCCTACCCACATATCGGCTTATATTTTATTCCGTATCTGTGAGGAAAAAATATCCGGAATGCATGCAAGTTTTCGTTTAATAAGGCATCCGTGGTATCGGGAAACCATTTACATGGCTATGTTACCAAGGCGCACAAACGATTTATTCCCTGCCCATTTCCTAGCGGAGATTGCGCCAGACGAAATTTGGCAGAGCGCCGCTGACGCTAGTGACATCGAGCGGCAGAACGACGAACTTCTATGGTTTTACGCCAAACTCATACAACCTTATCGCGCGCCGTGCCGGATATATATTTACTAAACACAACGGAATTAAAATGGACTTTAAAACAAGAGAATAGTTTCTAAATTTAAAATAACTTCTTTTTACAGAAAAAATATCTTCAATTAACTTTGATAAATGAATAAAAATTGATAGAAAACAGAATGAATCCGGCAACACTTGCTTCTTCGAATTCTCATAAATAAAACGGTTTAAGCTCACTGATCTGGGAGAATAGTGTAGGAAGCCCTCTCTGTTTTCCGTCGTGTATATTTTGAGGTGCAAGAGAGATGACAGTAGAGAGAGAGAGTATCGAACCGATAGTACCAATTTCTGGAGGTCACTTGAACCTCCATGTTTAGGTAAAGATGAAAATATCTCCGCGTGCTGTAATAATGAATGGTCTGCCGGTCACGGGAAAAAAAATTGTTAAAAAAGGTAGTACGGTAAATCAAACGATAAAATTTCTGTGGTTTGTTCATGTTAGTAAGTAGGTTCTTGAAGGATTTATTATTATAATTATTTAATATATATTATAATAATAAAATTTGGCTAATTTATACAGCGCCGTGACCGTGAAAATAACCTCAAGGGCGATTATGTGTGTTTGAATTCAATCATAAAACGCAGTGGCATAGCTTATAGCATTCACATGGGGGAGTTCGATTCTAAAGGGGGGAGGTATTTGAACCTAGTGGGTGAAAAAAAATGAGAAGGGGGCGGGGGGTGGGGGTGGAAAATGTTTTAGAAAGTTTTTGGGACCACTGCAGACACCACATATTATTTAAATCACATTGTAAAAGAAGTGGTGCGAATAATATTGTTTTATTTTTCAGGAATGTAATCCGTGATTATTATTCTCTTTTTCAGCGCAATACTCAGGTCAATGGGGGGGGGGGCTTGAACTCCCTTATCACCTCCTTATTTACACCCTTGATAAAAACGTTTTCAAAGTGATAAATTCTTAAAAAATATATTCTTGAATAATTATTATCTAAAAAATTTTTTTAAGTGAGACGTTAGAAGTTACATAAAATCATTTTCAATGATTGAAATGATCTTATAAGAGTTTTTAATAAAATAACTGTTAGGAGTGGCTTAGTTTGATAACTATTATAAAACTATTGACCTGAGAGGGTTTTCTGTCAAGTTAAAAATGATTAAAATTTTTTTTACTTAACCTTAAGGCCCTGAGGAAAATAATTTCCGACGCTGTGTGGAGGTTATTTGTTAAAGAAAGGAAGGTAAGGAAGATCTGGGAAGGTAAAATGAATGATAGTTGGGTAGGAATCTAGGGATCAGTGCATCCAAGAGTGACGGACATATGAATATATTCTTCCCACTGCGGCGCAAGGCGATGGGTCGAGAAATTAGTTGGAAAGGTCAAAAGGTCTCCCCAAACCAGGCTCTGATTTGGCATGCCACGCAGTTAGTGGGCAGGTGCGCCCTAAACACACCTTACCCGATGCTCCCGGACACCCATGCTACATCACCAAACGTTGCGAACCACTCTAGGTGACCTATGGCAAAGGTGTTATGGAATTGAAAAATATTATTCATGGAAGTTTCTTGTAACTACAAGAAACCTACACTGTATTGGTACATAACTTTTACAAATAATACCCACCTAGAAGGTACCTACTCATTTTATCAGCGCTCATCATTATATCACACAAACTTTTATTTCGTTTCTGTGACAAATAACCCGCAACATCCCACTCAATATTTCTAACATTAAACGTTAAAGAATAAATTTGTTCAAATAAATCCATATTATCCGATGACTTTTTCAGCAGAATTCTTTGTATTACCTTGTGGAAGTACTTACTATTGTACTTCATTGTTTTTAACGGGTTTTGTTGAGAATTATACATTATTGCATACATTTTGAATAGGATAAACTTAATCGTGTAAAGGTTTTATGTATCTAATATGCGCATCTTCCATTCTTGCACGCATTTTTATATGAGATATTAAAAATAATAACTAATTAAAGATAACTTTTACACAATAATAACATCATGCAATTTTTGTGACAAGTGCGCAGATTTAAAAAAAAAAAATTTTGCGGTAACTCATCAATAAAAAAGTTTTAGAAATGACTACACACAATGTTGAATGCATTTCAATAATTTTACATAAAACGCGTTTTAAGTATGAATTCATTATTTCAATTAAAAATAAAAATTCGTTGCCTACACAGTGAAAAACATTTAATGTTATTTTTGCTTTATATATTTATTTGTAAAAATAATACGATTCGCTTGCCCACGTCCGGCTTACCTCATTTATATCTGCCATGGTAACGTGAGACCCACACAGCCACAATAACGCGCAGCTGGGAATGATAATACATATACTACCCAACAAACTCACACCAACGCAAATCCTGCTTGCCAGGAATACTGTGCGGCAACCCGGTCCGAACTCGAATTCATAATCACTCGGAGCTTTAAAAACCTACTTACAAAATAAAACCACCTCACAAAAGGTTATTTTTAATGCATATTATAACAACTGTTGAAAAAAAGGCAAGTTTAAAGGTGACAACCTTTTGTAGTGATTTTTTTATTATTTTAGAAGATCGAATGCATATGTTTTTAATCATTTTTTCAAGGGACGTCTATTATCAGAGGTTGGATATCATCAGGATAATTGACACTTTGTAGGCTAAAGCTTTGAAGCTAAACACAAATCGTTCACTTTGGTTTAGAATACATTGAAAAATACGTCATATATATTTAATTAGATTCTGCGAGAAAGCCCTCTTTCTCAGACGATAAATAATCTTAAAGAAAAATCAAAGACTACGATACCGGATACGGAATTAAATTCGCGAGCTTTCGCTTCTGCCCGCTAGATGGCGGTGCCTGCTCGGAGTTAAGGCTCTATTCAGCCCAAGGTGTCTAGAGGCTAGCGCAGCCTTTGGAATTTATACAAACTACTCGCTTATTCTACGGCGCGTAGAGTTCGCTGCGGATCAATACGGCATCGCATTCGTGTAAGCAAATTCCAACTGGAAGCCAAGATGAAATTCTTGGCTGCAGTTTAACTAATAATTATAGGTGGAATTTTCTTATCGCACAATATTGATCAAAAATAATCTCAAGTTTGTTTTACAAAGCATGAAATTAACTTACTTTTACAGAAGGTTCAATGCAGAAGGGAACTTAAATATTTAATAATTAAATCCAAATTGAAATGCTGTTATCTTTTACACAGGTGCCTATATTTTAGAATAGACCCATTTTACTCGCTTATAGTGTCTTCAGTCTGGTGGAGATATAGTAGCATGTTGAGACCAGTCGGTTGCAAAGAAAATAATTGGCACCATGTTATGAGATTTTAAAAAATACCAAGTTTGGTCGGTAGATACCTTTTTATCTTGTAAAACAGTTTTTGTGAGACCGAACATTTTAAATGATAATGTTAATTCATTTTTTACATTTTATTTGTTTTAACTATTTTCTTTTCGTTATTTAGCTTACAAATTACAAACTTATTATAGTATCTAACTTGCACACTATTACATTTAATTTTGCGTAATTTGGTACATACCATGTTATATGGGTAATCTCAAATGAAAAACAGTATTTGTGTGGCTTATAAAAATTAGAAAAAATGATTTTAATGTATGTTCTTACCTAAACAATATATGTCTAGTTATTTGTTTGCCGCTTTCTAAAACGAAACAGATATTGGAAAGATAAACTAATTATCTCTTACGACCTCGGACAATAAATTATGATTATGCAAACTACAACATTTGGGTCAGAATTTTTTGTACATGGAGATAAATTTGTTGATAAAAATATTATTTATTACCTTTACGATGCTTTTATTAATTCACTGTTAAATTATCTACGTTTGACATTTGGCCATCGAAAAATGCAGAAAAATACTTTGGTACTTACCTACCATATTAACAGTGCCATAAATAAAATTGGTTTACTATTTACGTAATACTTAGTTTGTTTTGTAATTATAGAACTGCTTTGACTATTTATATTTTAATATAAAAAATCTGAACTCTAGCATGGTTTGTAATATCTATAAACGTTTATAGCTGTTTTTATCTACCCATCACCGTATTGACGATCCGTTTTTAACATACCGATTGCGATCTTTAAAGCACAGCCGCAGGGTAGGAATTCTGAGTTTGTTATACTGGTATTTTAAATGGAACCTACTCAAAGTATCAAGTACCATTGATCCGGTGCACCGGTGCACCTGTGTGAAACTTCCAAGTACTTCAGGAAATTTAAGAGGAAGCTAAAAATGTGTATATTCTTGGTATACCTTATATCATAGGTAATAGGCATTGAAATCGCTTACCAACGGGGTCTAAAAATGTTCGATTTCAAGCACAAAACTGTTTTTTTATTTATTTTGTAAATAAGTTTAAAGTTAAAAGAAAGCAAAAAAGTTATTCAAGTGAAACTGTCAGAGATAATCTTAGCTATAACACTGTATTTTTTAAAGTCATTTCCTTTACGCGTTCGTACATTTCTATTGAAAAAAAAAAGTAGTAGTTTACATTTATATTTTTTTATTGAGTAATTTATTTATTTGTATTCTACTCAAGCGAAACAATAGGAAAACTTTCAATATATATATGGCATATTTCGTAATTATCATATTCATAATGTACACGAATTCGTTATATTAATCAAAATAGTGATTTAGCATTAATCTTCGCCTTAACCAAGGTTCGAAGTGATTGCCAGATTTGTAAAGCGCTCTTGATGTAATATTTCATAACACTACAAAAAATGGGGTACGTCGGCATTTTATTATTATGAATCTTTGACATGGTACAGGTATTATTCAATTGAAATTATTTTTATTATTATAACAGATTGAAATTTCAGAAATATTCATCTAAATTAAGTTCACAGCTTAGAAATAAAAGAAAATTTGATTCATCCAAAAATAGAGAGACGTATTAAATTTAGGCCTTTTCTAGTTTGTAACAAGAGTTCCAAAAAAAATGGCCGCCAATAATAATGCCTGCCATTGGTTAAACCAACGAACAATGATTCCTTTCGAAAACCTTACAGTGTGTGTGCTACTATTATCCAGAACTTTGGCAGCTTTCTATTTTTTTTAAAGGTCCTAAGCGACCAATAGATTTCACATTTCAACAAAAAAAGCTTTGTAAAAAGGAGGAATGCTATAAATCTTGCATGAAAAACACGCCTATTTTTTCAAAAAGAGAAAACGATCTAACTAAATAGTCGTCTAACTGTACAGGTACTCATTCGTTGCTTTCTTCAAATACAAAGCTCTGTATCTTAAGTTTTATAAGTAGGTAGCTACTAACAAGAAAGTAATAATAATATGCATGAATAACATTGATATTATTTATGTTTATTGACATGAATAAAAATAATTGGATAATTTATTTAGCACCGCTTTCGTGAAAAAAATACCACTCATTCTCGCTTAGCAAATTCTTAAATAAGTAATTCATTTGATTCTTTATTAATAAACACATAAGTGAGGACAGTTTCGCATTTCCATAATTTTTGATTTGCTTTTATCACCTCAAAACTTAATGAATTTAACAAATAAATCTCAATTTCGTGGTTTTATAGCCTCTAAGTATGAAAGCTTCTTGCTATGAAATCAAAGAACTTGCTTGCCATCATTCTAAAAGAATAAATATAAAGAAAATAATTATTATTATATTATTTGAATAGCGCAGTGTTTGTGAAAAATCACCAGAAGCTATGCAAATTTCACTCCTTAGGCTGTACGTGAAATTGCTGAATCTGATATTATCTATGTGTATTTTCATTTAGATACGGACATATTTTTTTACATACAACACCTCACAGAGGCACCCCTGAAAAAAACAGTCGAAGAAACAACCCGTTCTCGTGAAGCCAAAATCATTTGTGAACGGGTGTTCCGCTCGTATCCGACAAGTTTCACGCACGTGCACCCGTGCACCAAATCAATGCGGCTGGCTTCTTAGAGTAGGTTCTATTAAAATACCAGTAGAACGGATATTCATACACTACGTCTGTGCTTTGGAGAATTGCAATCGGTCTGATAAAAACGGATCGTCAATTAGACGGTAAACATATTTAGTTATTTAAAATGTCGCGGACTATGAAAAGTTTATAACTTTAAGCTGTTGATCGATGCATTTGCGCTACATTATAAATAAAAAATATGTAGAAGAAAACAGTATGCACTAAAACATTCTTCAATCGAGTAACTGCTACAAAACACATATTTTTAAAATGTTTTTATTTTTCATACAAAAATGAATAAATTTATTTAAAAAATATTTATTCTGTGTATTATATAATGAGAATATTTTTGACCACACTTAAAAGTGATCAAACGTTGGAAATATTCTTGGAATTTGAAGACTAAATGGTTCGCTCGCTTCTTCGTTATACGATTATCGGACAAAGCGTGGACCCATTAAAAACTGTGTTTTTTTTCAAAAAACAATTAACATAATATCGTCCCCCTTGTCCAAAAGTTCCGTTAGGCAATATGGTGAAGTAAAAAGGACAATGAACTCTTTTTTTCTCAAAGTTTCAAATTTACGAGTTACGACTTTAGTTACAGTATTGTCAAGATAACAATGCTTCTATTGAGTAGGTACGTGATAGTAAATATTTGAAATGAACAGTTCTTCCACGAAAAACATTTTCCAGTTTTAGTAGTCAAATAATACTTCTAACGTTGCACGATCGATCCGTTTTTATGGATGAAACTGTGAATTGTGTGCTTGGGTAAACAAAAATCTAGCCTTAAGCTTTTGCTTGTTTTCTTTTCTTACAACATTGCAAGCCAAGTCTGAAAACTGATGATTACATGAATTGCGCGGATTTACGAAGAAAAATGTTGAAAAATTCTGATTTTTCTGATTCGTTAATTTTAAATTTATGAATCTTCGGACAGCTATTGAGACATTGATGTGCATAATGTTCATTATATTTGACAGTTTCAATTACAAAATGAGACTCAGCGCCAAAGTATAATCATTTTTAAGGCTAGTTTGGCACTTAATTGAGTTTATTCGCCAATGAGATGAAAAAATATAAACACCAAGTCAATGCACTCGCCAAAAATTCAAGTTACAATCGGTAGGCAAAGCTGAATATTTTTAAGGGATAGTTAAATTTTTTATACCTATTTTTTTTTTTTTTATATTAAGTAGGTAATCATTAAATTCGGTGACTAAATCAACACACATTTTATTTTGAACATATTATTGATCCTACTGTTAGATAAGTACCTAAGTAGGTATATGAATCACATATTATCAAACAATATAACCTAACTATATATTACATAGGCATCGGTAGATGTCGTAGAATAACGTAATGTATTCTATTTATTTTGAAAAAGAGTAAATACAATAAAATTTTACAACAAAATATTACATCATTAAGCGTTAAGTACTAACTAATAACATCAGTTGAGATGTTTATTTGATATATTTTATGTGTCGTAAATATGACTACACTTTGTATCATGATAAAAAATTTTTTGGTTCATAGACACGTAGATAATTTGAATTAAAATATTGGAAAAAACAAAGTTTATTACTATCTTTTAAGTCATTAGTTAATTTTCAATACACGTTTGAAAGATTTCAGTTAACTATCGGTTGAGAGACATGATTCAGTTTGGAATATTTTTTATAATTCTTTTTCGTATTTGACAATTTGTTGGTACCTACCTACAGCGACTTGGACATGATTTTATCACATTGAAATTATATCAGCTATATAAAAATGTAATATATAATATTATAATATTGTAATATATAATATTGTAATATATAATATTATATGTATATGAATGAGAAGCATCATACAATAAGTTAAAAATATTTTTCAAGAGGAAAATAAGAAACATTGCTCCCTTAGTAAGTTAGCATTTCATACAAGTTCAAAGCTGTTTAGTTGAGTGAATTTAGTAAGGTGCTACCCTCGACTTGCTAGAGGCTCTTAAGAACACCAAATAGGATCTTAACTGCTCAAGAAGCTACCCTCTTAATATTTTAATTCAATAATAAACGTTCCAGAGGTATATTGGTTGTTAGGTTTATATATACCTGCCTCAATTTGTAAAATGAATGTTCTTCTCAAAAGCTTTGTAAAATGTACCTATTTTGTTCTTTATAATATGTGTTATTTTTTTGGTGAAGATACAAAAAATGTAAAAAAAAAAATGTAGACAATTTGTCTCGACGCCATCTAGTGAGAGAGTTAGCACTTATAATGCCTTTCTCATATAAAATAAAGTTGGTTGTTTTCAGTGGAAAAAATGTAACAAGCAGTAATTTATGAATGAAACACTAGTAGGTAGGTATATATTGAATTATTTCGCGGATAAGAGATAAGCCGCCATAGCTCAGTGGTCAGAGCTGTCGACCGGAAATCCAAAGGACACGGGTTCAAGTCCCGTTGGCGTCATGTATCTTTTATCAGGAGATTTTTCAATGTGGATGAGTGTTTCAGGCCAATAATTATTGCTTATAAAAATAAGTGAAAAACAAAGATGAACACTACAAAATTTTTTGTTTTTATTTATCCACAAATATTATTAAAACATAATAAATTGTATTACAAACAAAACAATATTGATTTAGAAATATATATTAACACGACCAACTTATTTCATTATTATGTATAATCTTTTCAATTTTTATGAACATGTCTTAGCTACCTGACGCATTTTATAATACAGAGCTAGATAGTAGATGGGTACGTACCTCCATTATATTAAATATTATTTTAAACTAATGTCTTTTGAAAATTGGTCCCCATGAACAGTCTTATATGTAAGTAGCGCTCAGGCACGGAGCTAGTCAAGTTAGCCTCCCAGAAGCTGGGCGTACCTACTGTACAGGGCCCTCAGATTGCACACAACTACCGACTCTCTATATATTACTGCTGAATTATGCAGCCTATTCTGACTGACCTGGAGCCCCAAAACACCTGGAAAAAACCCTTCACTATAACTAGCGTCATTGATCTCTTCGGCACCGGTGCATACACCAAAAAAATGACTGCTATTGCTAATTTTTAGAAAATCTCTTCAAATTATTGGTTATTCCGGTTAAAAATGGGATTGAAGGCCTTAAAATGAACAAACATGTTTCCTAATAAAAATGTATGTAGTTATTTACGAATATATTATCACGATGTCGATATGTACATGAAAATCCGAATATTTTTACATTACAAGGAAAATTCTTTGTATCGTCGTGATGTATTTTCGAGGGCAATCGATAAAACAATCGTACATTATTGTTTTATTAATAAGGCTTGTTTAAAATTTATCGTGATGGCGAAAATCGATTTCTCTACGTGTAGTCGAAAAACAGGCCATACGCGCGCCCAACATAAGTACCTACAACGCATGAGAACTGGTTGCTACAACGACTCATTATTGAGTTCAACAGGATACCGTGGAACAATTTGCCGGTTTCTGTGTTTCTTTCTTCCAACAACATTGGTCTCTTCAAGACCCATGTTCACTCCTTCCTCTTCTCAAAAAGTCTCTCCACACAGCATCCAAGGATGGCATAGGCTCTGAGGGTAATTATTTACCTCAGGGCCTCTTGTGTGAAGTTAATGTTTTAAAAAAGCTTCGCAGAAATAGAGGTGCCTAGGTTAGCATATACTTGACGAAGAATAGGTACCTACCATTTTGAATATTGGTAGGTACATGGGTAGGTATTATCTTTCTAGGTTTCAGTCATTACTTATTAGTTGTAAGGAACTAAATGAAAGTTTTTACTTACAAGTTACTAGTCATTGCGAAGTTAATTACATGTTTAAGCAGTGACCTATTAGTATCCATTTATTTTTGATGAGATCATTTGATTATTTTTGTGATTCATCCTTTAAAAAAAATTTTCACAGAAAACGGTAATTAAAATTACGGTACCTAATCATATGAATTGTGTATTTATTACTAATGTTATATCGTAGTACCTTCCTACCTTTTATTATTTTACGAAGATTTTATGTAAATTGGAATCTGTCGATGACTGAGGACCAGTTGGTGGTGTACCAGGCGTAGTGTGTTCAATTCCTCAGCTGGCTAAGCCCTCCATCACAACACAAGTAACATTTTACGCTTATTTTGGTGGTAGTAGGAGATTTGCATATATTGTCAGGTTATTCGTGACCCGGGAATATTTTTTTTTATTGAAAAAAAAATAGTTGCGACAGGTATATTGATAATAATATTTGGCTAATTTATATAGCGCCGTTTTCGTGAGAAATCACCATGAGTTAAAGATTAAAAAATAAATATACTTATTCGTAGTTTTTATCAATAATGATATATTTACCATATATAGTGCGTAAATATATACCTACCTAATAAATAAAAAAATCTTCTTTATTTTTAGTTTTCTTAAAATTTTGGTTTGCCACATCTGCGTCATGTACCTACCTGTATCAAAAAAATGTTTTTTGTTTACAACCTACTACGTAATCTTAGATATTGTCCATTTTTATGTGAAAACTGCTCCTAAACGTCTGGAACCAGTGAGACTATCGAATCGCCAATTGGGAAATATTGTGAGCCTGAAAGTAGCGGGAAATAGAGGAGATGGGGAAGAAGAAGGTGAGGTCGTACCTGGCTTTTCAGATTTGGTCACCAAACATGGCTAAAGCCATTTTAAGCACGTTTCACATCGCCAATGGTGGTCTTATACCAGGGCGATACCGATAGTATCTTCCACTCTGTAACGTGCCGCAAGTATCGTATTTATTATTTTTAATGAATGAATTGACATCCACATGCCAGGGTTTAGACCCTCGACAACGGAGGACGTCCTTCAATGTGTTTTCTGTAGTCTACGAGATACCAACAGAACTAGCAAAGGTATAGGTATGTACCTTTAGTCACCTACTCGCTACATAGATAGGTATACAAGAGTAGCTACTTATTCTTCCGTTCGGTCTCCTAGGAGCCAGCTTATCTGCCATATTACGCTCAAAGCCGTGGAGAGAAGTATAAATTCCCCCGTTTATTTAGCTTTGAGAGACAGCGGTTGACCATTCCACTTCCATTTGGAAGAAATACCCCTATAATAACGTGTTTTGTGTCTTTTTGAAACTTGCAACGGATTTTCCCCTGAATTTTATTGTTCACCGATGGCAAAAATAATGATTTTTCTGAAACAATTCCATGAATTTGCGAAAGCAGACCAACACTTTTTAAAAAAACACCTTGTAATGTAATTAATTTTGCTGTTTTGGGTTCTGCATTCGATATGAGGGGGACGGACATCTATTCTAGATTTAATTAAAGTATTAATCAGTAACATTTAAGACTCAAAATCATTACGATAAAAAGTTCCTCCACTTTATTTAGTCAAATTCAAGTTCCATGCCACCTTCACTTTTAAAATGATTCTGTATTTGGTAATATATAATATAAGAGCGATTCAAAATATATTTAATTTCCCAATTTATTGCAGAACTTATATAGACGAAACCATAAAAACCGTTCTTGATAAAATGTAGTATTTCATATTCAAAAAGAATGATAAATTTAGCCAAAAATCGTGGTACGTACGCAAAGTGTCTGGAACTCTTAACAAAGGGCATTTTCCGTCGACCGTCTGATAAAGCAGCATTTTATTTATGCAAATAAGTAAATTATGCTCGAATTTAATAATGCAAGCAACATTATGTTCTCCAAAGGCGACACTGATACCAGAACATATTGTATAAAATTCTGATAAAATATATGCGGCAAATGGAAGTCTGAACATAAAGGTATCTTATCATTCTATGTCATTATGGGATAACTTATGTAATGACATAAATCAACGGCATGATAAAGAATCCAAGCTTTTAGAAAAAATCCATGCGTTTTAATATATTTTCCTTTGAGGCTGGTAATACATTTCACCCCTTTTATTAAGTAGCGTGATTTAGTCGACCAAATGGAATATAATGCTTTTGGCTAGAAGCTAGATAAAAAAGGGCGGCTGAGTCAAAGGTCTATACTTAAATTCTGCAATCGCGTAGACAAGGTGACGACTCTAAAAGAGGGTTCTACTTCAAAATGTTCAAGAATTCAAACCTTTTACAAAAGTTCTTTCTTATAATTAAGCTCATTTGCTACGTATTGGTTGAAATAACTTGTTTTTCTATTATGTTTTGCAAATTGTGGATGGTCACTAAAGGCGAGCAATGGGAGAAGAATTCCATATTTATGAGAACATTCTGTGGAAAGCTTTAGTCTCAGACTGTGCAGAAAAAAAGGAACCAAAATGAAATTGTAAATAAACCACGTCCTCAATTAATGAAAGCAGTGTTTTAATATTTTCCTTTTCGTTATGTGTCTCAACGTGGTTTCAATGCGTAATTATCAAAAGTTTTGTACACGAAGTGCAGAAAAGCTTATTTCACATTAGATAGGAGAACTAATCAATGAGTTCTAAGCATGAAGGTTCATGTGAAAGGTAGATGAGGGCAAAAGCGTATTAATTATTTTTCTAAGTCTTACCAATTTCATTAAAAAAATTAAGGCTTCTGAAACTAATTGGTCGCAAAATAACTACAAAAAATGGAAATAAAAAATACCATGTGTATTATAATTAAGTGCAAAGAGCGCTCCACATACAGTTTGGGATATTTTCTTCGGGACTCTTTCTGCCGAGTTCTTTCAATCTTGGAATAGTGTAGGTGTTGTATATGTACACTTTTTAAATTTTCAAAATACTTTTTAAAATTACATTTTTTGTCGTTCCTGTGGTCCAATGAACTTAAATTTGCTTCGCATTTAGTTGCCATTTTCAAAATGAGAACTCAGTGTTTGAAGGACTCAGACAAGCAATAAATTTGCCCACCTGTATTATAATATTTGAACAGAAAATTATTTTAAAATTGTCTTTTTCAAATTTAAAATTATAATAACCCGTGAATTTGCACGGGTTTGCGCTAATTCCTAACAAAATAAAATGGTTTACTATCGAAATTTATTTTTCAAACCAAATTTATCGTACAGTAGGGTACACTAACTTGAGTATTTTCAATTATACGTTACTGAAATTTTAAAAAGGTACTTTATAGATTATACAGTACCTACCTATACATAGTTAATCTGATGGTAAAAAAGTGTTGTTTGCTTCTATAGTAGGTTGGTTACACCAATATTCTTTTGATTCTGCGAGAAAAGTTTTTAAATCTCAATGTTTCGAAAGATTGATGTTGGATCCTCGCAAATCCAATAGACATCTAAAAATATATAAGAGAAAAACTTTATAAATTTATAACGTAATTCTCCGAGGAAGCCAGCAAATCACCTCTGGACCACCTTTAATACGGGAGAGATACAGATGAGATGACTTTTACCACCCCTTGCATTCTATCCCACATCCTACCCGTACATCGTACGAGCCCTAGCTATGGGATATATATGTATGTGTGCTATTTGTTTCTTGTGTACTTTATGTATGTTTCCACGGGGAATGTTATTTGCTAGCTGCCGCATGTGTGCTCGACGAGCAGGTGCATGAATCAATTTACTCGGAAAAGGAATCTTATTTCTTAAAATAAAACAATCACTTTATATTTAACCACGAATATTTATTATTTTACACATCGACCGGTTTCGCTTAGACCAAGCTTCATCAGGATATAATAATAACTAAATACTAAGACAGTATTTACTGACAGTATTAAATCTGTCTTAGTATTTATTTATTATTATATCCTGATGAAGCTTGGTCTAAGCGAAACCGGTCGATGTGTAAAATAATAAATATTCGTGGTTAAATACAAAGTTATTGTTTTATTTAAAAAAAAAAAAATTAAAAAATATAATGTCTAACCACCAAGTAATTGCGTCTTATGAAAGAATCTTATTTCAATACGTGTCCTAATGTTATTTGCTCTTGGTACAGAATGGAAACATAGGTACCTAGTAATTTAGCTATAATTTAAATGCAGCTTAATTGTAAAATGGAATATTTTTATTTTCAGCTATTTTAACAGGTATAGTAAGCAAAAGTTGTCAGATCTGTCATTGATATGGACGGGTTGTTTCACAGAATTCTAACGATTCATTAAAAACAAAAATTCAAATTCAAATTATTTTAAAGTTCTGTTAATATTTCACTATGGGCCGGTTGTTTGACAGTACTTGGATAATAATACATCTTGAATAGAACTTTTAAAATACTTGAACATAAACATTGAAATGTGATGAATTGTTCAAATTTAGTAAAACAGCCTGTCCACAGTGTTACACCTGTATCCATTTTCTAAATTAAAAATTCGTTTTTCGGAATCTACCTATAAAAATAAGTAATTATATCAAATTACATATTATGTCATGTTCAATGGAAACGTAGTTCTACATGTCTTTCAAACTGAATTGCATAATTTTGTAGTTGATATTAGTATAAAACGTTTTAAGCTATTAAAATATCAATCAAAAACTTTATTGAATAACTTAAACGAGTGTTAGATAATTCTCCACAAGTCATTACTTTTTATCGTAGTCAATTATCGTAAGGAAAGAAGGTAGTCAAATAATGTAAAACCAAGTAATAAATTTATCAACTCTGCAAATAGATTCTAACCCACATACTACGTATTTTTCTCTGACAGACAAACTTGCTTTTAAAAGATTTATGTGTTGATTTTGTTAAAATATTTTCTACTTTATAACAGTTAAAATATTGAGCAGGAGAATATTGAACGTAATAAAATTTAATGTATGTAAATCTGTAAATATAAACTAATGATGGGTCTAATAATGTAAGGTATTAGGTGTGCATAAATTTTATAATGATGTGAGTTTGACTGATAATGATCGAAAACCATCATAATATTTTGATAAATCTGAAATTAATAGATTTTTTGACATGACGAAAAGCTCAGTGCCTTTCTGTTATTTTTAATAAATGTAATTTATTTATATTTATACCTAGATATACATATTCAACGATAAGAAAGTAGGTGCTTACGTATTCTATACATTCCAACCGACGTAATTGAAATAGTTGGACGTATTTTCTGAAATTGGATTATTAAATGGTATTAAAATTCCTAGATGTAGAATAAAAATACCAATCGCAGAATTCAAATTGGTGTGACAAATTTAACAGAATTCTTTGTTCTTTATATATTATTAATCTTTACTATTATTATTCAATCGCATGCTTGGACTCGTAATTTAAAAAACGCGCTTTACTTGTATATCTTAACGTTCATTTCGAAAGAGCCAAAGATTTAATGTCAATTTAATTATTTTGATGCTTTGAAATAATATTTGCTTATTTTTGTCACCGGCTTATTTTATTTTTATTTACATATGAAGTTAATACGTAAATTGTGTCACGCAAAAATGATCTGTAATTACTTACAATGATTGATGATGAAGGTTCGATGCATTTGGCATCCAAATTCACATAGGTTATATTCACTACGTTATGAGAAAAATGATAGGTAATTGCATAATAAATTGGTGGAATAAAATCAAAACCATTTTAAGTTGACGTAATATTCGGTAGAAAGGTAGGTACGTAATATAATATTAAAACTCATTATAAGTGGAAATATCTAAAGTACCTTCTCAAAATGGAAATTTCTGGCGATTTGAAAAATCCAACTTTTAACAACAAAATTCGTATCAAAAAAGCATTTTTGATACTTACCTAATAGTTAACTGACGTGAGATGGGGTTTTCTCTTGTCATAATTACGATGTAAGTTTTGTAGTTACAACATTTTACCTATAAAACATTGATATTAAATTATTTAAAGATAGTAAAAAATCGATTTTATTTAATAAATAAATCAATAGCCTTCCTAACCAAATACTACTATCCTGCCTTCCTGTTATTAAGTAGGTTAGCTACCCTCCTTATAGAAAGCCTGTATACATTATTGATGGCAATTTTGAGATATCATCAGCAGACAGCAGCGGTCACGTATAAAACAAATAGTCCGGGCAACATGGAGGATAAGCCAGCCAAGAAGCGAGGAGTTAAGATGCTGTGGGCACGAGTCCCGCTGTGGTTTCCTTGGGGAATATGAAATAGGGAGAGATAGGCACGTGGTCGGTAGCTCGCTAGTTTGCTACCAATCCAATTCTATAACAGAATTTTTCTAGGATGGACTGTTCATCCATTTTGATTTTGCGAAAAATAATTTTATGGACTATTTTAATTTCAATTCGATTTCCAGTCAGATTTGTTTGATGTTTGCATAATATGAGGCGGATAGAATCAAAGCAAGTTTCAAATCAGATTGACTAAATTAAGTCAAGATCAAGGATAACAAGGAGACGATGGCCTCCATGGTCGAAGAGCAAGGCTCTCGACTAGCAAAGCGGGTCGCGGGTTCAAATCCCGGCGTGCGCAAGTAAATTTTATTTGACTAATTGGTGTTATTTCACAATTTATTAATTTTAAATAATATGTCGTATGTGTTCTTGCACCACGTTCAAGAGTGGAAGATACGTACGACAGTATACAAGTAGTGGCGTACGACAACCATTCAGGATTGAAACATTGCAATGGGATTAGCCGTGTCTGGTGACCAGACCTGAATATCCAGGTAATCCCCTACCTTCCTCTATCCTATCTCCTTTCGCTCTCCACTACGTTCAGCCTCACAACATTCCCCAATTGGTATGACATAGTTTCAAACGGTTGGGAGAAGTTTGGATTCAGGTGTAGTATTAACTTTAAAAAAATATATCCCCAATTCGTTTGTGTAAAAATAAGGTATCACCATGGCCTATCTTCCAGAGGGATAAGGAAGACGCAAGTATCCGATAATTAACGATTCAAGTATCTTGGTGACTACCACTATAAATATACGCGGAGGTGCGTAAACAAGCATACGTTTCCGACATTTTATAAACTCGTCGGCGATGTCAATGGCGATTGTTCCTACTCACGTCGTCGAGACTTTAAATATCGTCACTTGTGTCAGACATTTTGAAACAACATGTGTGCTTGATATCAAGGTTAGAAACAAAACATTCAACAAAGAATGACAGGATATAAAAAAATAGCTACAGCAACAGTTTGGTTGTAGTTATTCACTAAAGATTGGTAGCGGGTCTCGTGATTTCAGTAGCGATGTGTGCGGACCATACGCGACATGAGAACACAACATTAGTAATAAGTAATAAGTATAAAGTACTTGCGTACCCAGTGAAAAGTGCTTTACTCACACCATTCGAAAGTAATTTACTTAAATATATTTCAACGTGCTGAAATAATAAATTTTCAAGTGGCTTAATTCTAGTGTATCTTTATAGATTCATCCAAGTAAATAAATCATTTTATCGTGTTTTAAATAACTGGCTGAATCTACATGATACAAGACTAGGTTTTTTGAAAAATGCGTCACTATTCTAATGGACCAATCAGATTTCTACAAACGTTTTTTTTCAGTATTGTCTAGATACATACTACGTGCTTGGTTATTGTTTTTTTATTATTTATTTTACTACTGGTAGTTTAGTTAAATTACTTTTTAGAGGTGATATCTTATGTTAATCGGTAGAGATTTCATATTTAATTAATAGAATAAATTAATGGATTAAATTAATACTAGTAAGCTATTTAAAAAAATCTTCGTGTGTCGTTTCGTATTACTCTGGTGGAATCTATAAAATGAATATCTTTGCTACGTAGGTACCTTCCTGTCACATTCGTTTTCGATAATCGAGTAAGTGAACTCGTGAGAAGCTATTATTTTTTTAATCAAAATGTAAACAAATAAATTAAAAATCACAAAATTAGTTAGTAAATTTACTACAATTACTTATCATATTTTTTTCTGGGTCCTTGTTATACACCAATACACAGACGAATCATGTATGTAAAATGTAAGGAAACTCACGTACCTACGTAAGATTGCGTACCCGTTTTGTAGAAACCTGTATGTTAATTGCCAATATTATCTTAGTACAAATAATGTCAAAAATATTTTTTTTGTAATATTATTAGTAATTTTTTTTTTCTTGGATATATTGCTAACGTTGTGTTAATTAAACTTCCATACCAAATTTCATAAACGTCATCGTAAAACTACATCACGAAAGAACCTACTGTATTTATAACTTTTTTTTTTTTTTTTTTTATATGGAGGATTGGAGTCGAGTTTATTTATTTATTTGTTTATTTATATATATATACGCCTAAAAAGGCTTTGAGTATTACTGGAAAGGCAAGAGTAGTGATATAAATAATTTAACATACTTTTCTAACAATGGAATATATCAACGTGGAAATGGTACGTCAGCTATATTGTTTCTAGACATTTCTGTATTTCAAAACGCTCCTCCCCAAGTCTTGAGACCTTTCATCTTTCCGGAGCTCTGCGAGAGATAAAGAGGATGAAATTGGGAAATACTAAATAGGTACCTGCCTACGTACTAACTTGGCATTGCTTGCAACCAACTCTCAAACTTGTGACTCGTGGGGGTGGAGTTAGATCTTAAGATTATCTAGCTACCGTGCCGAATATTGAAGACCTTTTGGTTTTCAATTGAATGTACCTACCTTACTCTATATCTGGGGGATATGAACGTTCGTCCTCTGTTACTTTTCTTATTTGTTTTCTTTTATTATACTTCCAAAAACGTCCCTAGAGAATTGCTACACAATATCTTCCGTGCTGAAATAAGGTTCCACCGTAAGGTAAATTTAATATTTTAGCAAAAACTACTGGATCTTGAATCTTGACACACAAAAAAAGGTAGGTATTATTAAAAGATGAACTCCGTAGGAATCTCCTCACTCAGATGTAATAAAAGTTTCAAAGTAAAGTTTTATTTGCAATTCTTGTTACTGCGGTGTAAAATACTTTAATGGTGTTTTCGTAGTTTGGTTTTGTATATTTCTAGGTCACTGAAATTGAAAAACACGTCGAATTATATTGAGTAATTTAATGATTTCAGTTCCTACCTTCACTGTCTTTAAAACAATATTTCATAATCATCTATCGCATTGAGGACTCTTGTTAAACGTGATAGGCTACGCTTTTCAAACATAAATTTAAACGTCCCATTAGCCAAGATGACCGCCGTCTTCTAAAAGATTTCTCCAAAATATACTGTTATCACTGAATTTGCATACATTTTCGCTTTAAACCCAAATTTAAGTCGGTTTTAACTTGATAAAATAATGTTGTTTGACATCGGGGAAAAGTAGTTTACATAATAATTGAGTTTTATCAAATAATTAGTTTAATGTAGGTACGTATTAATAGGTTATTTAAAAAAATTGTCAAACTCATCGCCTCTTGAAGGCCGTAGATATAGATACCTAATTTTATTATCCGAAGTTTCTATTAATTTGTTACCTTCACCTCCTAAAATACACTTTTGACTTCAACGAACTAAATTATAGGACTGATAGCTTATTAACATCAGAGTTATGATTACTGCGTAAAACTAAATTAAACTTTCGTAAGAGAATTCCACATGATATCACAGTTACATGGTTTGGGAGGAAATTTGTCTTAATTATAAACTTTTCTAGTTACAACTTTCTTGGGAGTGTTCATATGTCGTAGCAAATATAGAGCGAAAATTTTTCAGATGAAAGCCGAAGAACCTTCGGAAGGCCAAAAGTTTGGCTACGCCAATCCAATAAATAGTAGGTAAGTAGTCGTAGGTAAGAAATAATTATTAGGTTTGCATATGTATTTAAAAAACATATTACACGGTATTGCTGCAAAGACATAAAAGTAGGTAATTTTGAAATAGATAGTCGTACAATGTAAAATAAATTACCTTTAGCAATTTGAATGTATTTCAATTTCACTTACCGAGTTGTCATTCACGGTGGCTTGTACACGTTTATCTCTTCACCACAATCCAAACAAAACACGCAAGCCATTATCTGAAACAAGGAAACATATCATAATAATGTTAACACGAAATTCATTTTACTTCAATACTTTCAGACAGGAAACTACCTAAACAATGACGAGAAACTTAGAAAGGAGAATTCTGTGGAATAGAAAATATTATCAACCTCCTCACGCTTATGAGATCCTCGGTTTATCTTCATCAGCATCTGGAGCAGAAATGGACAGATATACACATGACCATCTCATCACACTGCTCTTGAGTCGTCAAATACTTGTAGGTAATATATTTGGTTTCTTTTATTTTGTTTTGTTATTTTAGAAGGACAATGAGATTTTTGTACCAATCGCAGTCTGTCCCGACCATAACGCTTTGAATTCAGAAAATATTGGTCGGCCAGACTTCGCATATTTTATTTCACATCATTGTGATTTCTTGGATTATTATTAAGGTTAAATAAATTATGAGACAAATTATGTACATGCCCTTAATACGAGAGCCTTTAACGGTTTTATGAAAAGAGTAATCAACTCTTGATCGGCATTATTTACATTTCATTATAAGGTGGGGTATGACAAGATTGGCCAGGTATGTCATACAAGTCTGGAAAATAATGAAATAAGTTCGCATATTACTTTGCATTCATAGGTAATGAACGTGTTATGAGATATTGAAGTTATATTTTTTTTCAATATTTAGTTCGTTTGCTTATTAAACTCCAGTACAGGGGTGCTCAAACGGTCGATCGCAATCGACCGGTCGATCGCGTCGATTTTCAATTTACTTACGAAAAAATCGACCGGTCGATCGCGAGTGCTTTTTGAGTCGATCTCCAGAAAAATTTCCCATTTTTCATGATTTCTTTTTTATTATTTATTTCATATTCGCTGTGAGCTGAGAAAGTTCCACGTGCTGCGGAGCGCAGGTATGCACTGTCTCTGGACCTTTCCACTGAGTGCCGATATATATACTGCGCCGTGGGAGCAGAATAGTGGGAATCAGTAGTCAGTCAGTCCAAGTCAGTCCGAGTTGTAACTTGAAGGCGATACGACTTTTGAATAAAGATAAGTTTTTTCATTGACTTTTTAGTGCAGACCTCCACCTACCATGACTAAAAAAAATGAATATTGCGAACTAATTTCTGTCGTTCCTCCAAACTCTATGTGGATTCGTGGCCATGCAATTATGCAACGTCCCTATATATACCCTACCTACATAGACGACAATCCTGCATCACACATACTTGCAGCCTCTCAGAGTCGATCGATCGGAATCTAATAATATTGAGGTAGATCGCCAGCAGTTCAAGTTTGAGCACCCCTGCTCTAGTAGATACCCATAACTAAAATAGAAAGCAAATTATCTGTTTTTCTAAAAGCATAGGTATATTTTAACGTGATAGCTGTCTTTCTATTGCTAATTATTACAGCACATTATGATCATATTATTCATGGTGACATTTTGAATAAAAAAAAATCTAGGATCTACCTACCTATTTGAGTTATTTTTTTTAAAATTTCTGTTTATATTTTTTCTCACTTTTTTAATCATAAATATCATTTATAAGTGGTTTCTCCAGTAAAAGCAGTCTTGTAAACCTATTGTGGTCCTTAAAGGACCAATTCCCATTGATTATTTAAAAAGTTTCTTCTTTTTGCCGCGAATTTTAACACAGCCAGATTTAAAAAAAAATATATGAGGAAATCTATTTTTTGCAAAAATTAATATGCGTAATTTCTTATTCACATTAGGTAAATTTAGTAATTTGCAACTAACGTATAAGAAATTAAAAAATATTTTTTTATAACATAATTATTATCAAATCTATCTAAGATACTGCTATTTATTTCCTCCATTCTCATATAAATTGTAATACTAATTTATATACTCGATTTACGATGTTGTTTATATTACCAACATCGTCTGTTTTTTGCGTAAAACAAAGTAACTTTGTTTTTTTTTATAATGTTAAAAAGTGCTTCAAAAGTACGAGCAATTCAAGTGAGATATAGGTACATAATATGAAAATACCTAAGCAATTAAAAACCTTTAAATTAAACTTGAACAGTACATTTTTCCAACAGATAAATTGAAATGTAGTAATTAACAAATCTGGATGTATAATTTAAATTATCTTAAATTACTAAGTGTCACTAATTGGGGAATTTCAATTTAGCTGCCCAGATACAAATAGTATCTATAGCTATTCTATACATTTAAAATTATAACTTAATCACAAGTCTACGCGTACGTGCGCATGAAATTTAGTTTCTTGGTAATTTATTTTATTAAATTTACTCATTTACGGCATCTCACGTCTAACCATCAAATTACTATAGTTTGAATGAGCTTGAAAATAAACTTGAAAATTCACCGTACAAAGAATATTTGTATTGGAAATAAAAAGTTATGTTTATTTTTATTTGATAAGTTTTCCATTAGTAAATTGATAAAAAGAATCGAATTGCGTACAATTTGTCAGTTATGTCGCCTAATGTGTTCGATGGAGACCATGTTTTTCAATAAAAATCATTCATTATAAATAAAAAATCATCATTTTCAATTTACTCACGAAAATTCTCGTCATTACAGTGCTGAAAAATATATTAAGATAAAGAAATCGCAAGGGAAACCAATATCAGTCCAATCACGCGCAAGCCTTGATTGGCGCAAGAAATTGATCCGATATCGATCGTGGGTACATAGTTTGCCACTCTCGAGCTTTTGACGCCGACTTCCTTCGACAAAAAGAATAACGAAAAAATACGTGTTATCATAAAATATGCAAATTTTTCGGTGTAGGTAATTCCCATATGGCCGTAGGTAGGTGGCGGTCGTTCAGCCAACATTCGTTCCTCCATACAAGCGGCGTGGAGTTGTATACTGTATAGTCCCTACCAACTCCACCCATCTCCTAAAACTACAGTCACGTCAGTAATTCAGTTACGTGACTCGAATGTTCCGATCACGCGTTTGCATGGAGCATCGGGGAAATAATATGGAAATCCGATCCCGACTTACAATGGCTTAAGTACCAACGTAATATTGTCTCTTGTCCCCAACGGAGCACATATACTGTCTACATTATGGGAAAGGAAACGTGTTGCCTCTTGATTGAGTTTTCGTGATTATATTTTTAATTCTCAAATAATAGAAGCGTGAAGAGACCTGTACATATACCGTACCTACATTTATATCCCATACGTATAGTATGGCAAATCCATCGCAAAATTACGTCAGACTGACTTCATATCTAATAAATATTCATTAAAAGTATTTTCGTTGAATAGATTAAACACGTATTTGATATATGAGATAATTCCGCTCTTGAACACCCAAGTGCTGGCTTTTATTTCCGCCGCAAAACAAATTGATTTTCTTCTTGTATGGAATATTGATATGAAGTCTAAATTTAGCACTTAACGGAGACAATACACGAGTATTTTCCGTGTGCTAGTTCTGATGAAGATCTTAATAATGCTAAGTTGTACATTTGAGCAACCTTGGTGGTCTAGTTTTGATTAAATAAAAGTCCATTCAAAGTCACTTCCATCTATACTTATATATATATTTAGATTTTCCATCTTGAGTAATATATGTATAGGTTGTTAGTAGATATATAATATATGGGGATGCTTTTTTATGTACCTACTTATACATTTATTTTTATACGGTTTGCGACTATTGAATTGAATAACGTCTGTATAATAACAATAATTTTATCGTATCGAATTGCTTTTTTTTTCAAAATATTGGCAACATATTACTATAAAAGTAAGTACACACCTAATTTATTTTTAAGAATATTGAGAAAACTGAGTATCGTCATGGCTTATTTAACATATTTTCAAATAATTAAAATGAAACTTTTAAGTACCCACCTACCTAACTAACAATTAGGTAGGTAGGTAGGTACTTAAAAGTTTCTGAAGTTCCCGAAAGAAAAAGTATTTATACAAACAAACAATATAATTACTATTTAAAGATTGATGAAACGTAATTGAAAACCGAAAACCTACTTAAAAAAATTACCCTAATAAATAAAAAGTTGCAATAAGCAATGTCTAGATGGAACGTAGATATAGAATTATTAAATAGGTACTTTAAAATGCATCTATGTTTTTTTCATTATCTATCAGTACAGACTTACCATATCAAAACTTCACACGGAAAAACGTAACTGATATTTATTAAAAATCTCCTCAATTTATTCGTAAACGTGTTAAAAACGGAATTGCAGGCCCTTCGAATGAATTACCAAGTTTCATGTTAAAATTTTATTAAAAAATGAATGTATTAACGTGTCATTTTATATTAACAGGGCTTGAACACGTATTCTCAATATGAAAGTACTAATATTTTATTAGGAAACAACCTGCTGTAACCCTTTTAACAGGATTTTAATAAATCAGCGATACTCATTTTTCTCAACCATTCTCGAAGAAGCGTAAAAGTTAAATCATAATATTATTTCATACTAACTTAAAATAATGAAGAACACAAAAGTTCTGACTTTAAGAAATCATTTTGACAATGCGTAAGCTACCTGCAAAATTCCACAAAAAACTTCCTCCACCATTTTTTATTTATATTAGAAAGTTCAACAATTCCTTTATCTGTTCCCAGGTGGAGAACAGAAATACTCGGCTGAGAATTGATTTGACATTGAATGCGTACGCAGCCGGCCGTCCATTCAAAGCCCACTTATTGAAGGGAGACGACGCAGACTTCTGCGGGAGGGAGAGAGAGGCGGCGGCGGCCATGTTGGGGCATGCGCAGAAGACCGCGTCATCAGGACTCGCCGACGGGCACAGAAATGGCGGCAATCAGTGAAAATGGATGGCTTTAGATAAACCGCACCAGTGTTATTCCTCTCTTTAGCGAAGCTAGGGTATGCAAACTCTTTACGATACGAGCAATATTATTTCTCCTGCTATTTTTTTTATAGAAATTTGAACCGCGATGAACCTGCTTCAAGGGTTTAAAGTCAGATGAAATGCACGGCAAATCAAAATCAAAATGCTTACATATACTACCTATTAACCTTTATACAATAATTAATGCTTTATGCCTTAGAAACAAATGTCATTCTATAATACCTAATACGTACCCACAAGTAGATAAAGTTTTTTTTAATACAATTTAAAAATACTGTGTTGTGTACCTGCTGCCTTCGAAAGCAAAAAAGCAGCTAGGAATTCGCAAAAGTCACATTCTGATGTATTTTTTATTACAATAGATGAAAGGTTTCATATAACATCTGAATGTGACCTCCTATTGCGAATTCTTAGCTGTTTTTTTGCCTATGACGGCAGTATAGTGAGTATAACGGACCTCATTAAAATACTATAATTATGTGCAAGTGGATTATATCTAAGATTATACTATTATTTTGTTAAAAGACTATGCTCAAACGCATAGTATAGATATGAACTGCATTCGACCATGCTGATCGATAGTCTGGTGTAACTCACTGCAGGGAGGCCCTCATCGCCCTTGAGGTGATTTTCCACGAAAACGGCGCTATATAAATCAGTCAAATATTATTGAGATCCTAATGACTTCGTATTTGCTTACAATCTCAAATGAAGATTGGTTCTATTAAAAATCTCAGGGCTTAAAGTTTCATTATTAACTAAACACTTATTGTATATTACAGAGAATATTATAAAAATCAAAGAAAAATCGTAATTATGGACAATCACCATTAGTTTGACAGTGTAACGCCCTGACGGGTATACGCATTAAGAATCGCTGATAATTATCTGACATTAGCATGGCACAATCTTTCGTTGGCATTACACAAGAATTTTTTGTCGTTTGGAAGAATTTCGAACATAATTTTACAATTTGACGATTGTCAACAACGTTGTTAAACGATTTTAAAAACCATTTTAAAAACCGCTTTCCAGATTTAAAATAAAGAGTGTTTGCGATAAGTGTAATAATGTAGGTTTAATATTTGTTTTCTTTGCTTGTCAATAAATATTATTTTTTATTATATCTGGATATCTTCGGTTTATCCACCCTTTAAAGCAAGTAACGGACTCTGATTATATAATACTTCACATCCAAAGCCTGTTAATAAGTTCAAGATAAATCGTAACCTACTTAAAAGATAAGTACATTTATGTACGAGTTGTGCCAGTCAGTTTTAGACAAAACCGTGCCATCTTCGGTGCAATTTTAAAACTTAGTAAAATGCATCTCCTACCTACTGATAATTAATTGGTTCCTTTGAGTATGTAAAAAATTAATAAATATTGGTTTAATGAACAAAAAATACCTCGAAAATTATTTTGTATCGTGATTATTTTATATTACCTATTGAAATATCACTGACGTCAAATATACCTACCTACCTACTTAAAATAAAAATCCTAAGTACGTAGGTATGATTTAAAATTAGATACTTTAATCTAGATATATTATTAGGATATTTGTAAAAGAAACAAGGATAGTCAGATTCGTAAATGGGTAAGGTATTAGGTTATTATGCCTAAAAAGAAAATACGGAATAACTCACCACCTACTGACATGTTTAGGATTTTTATAAATATTAAGTATACCTATAACAATTATTAAAACTTTGTAATGTTCATTATCAGTAGGTAGGTACCTAAATATAACCAAATGTCGGTTTTAGGTAAATGAAAGAACGATTTTCGAAATTGTGAAATACCTACCTCCCAAACCGTTACCGTCGGACGCTTTTGGAGTTTGTTCGGACAAACTTTGTTTTCTAGAGAATTTACATTTAAAAATACTCATCCATATACTTACACAATGAAGTAACTTCAGGTTGGTATATTTTTTAGTTTTTCCAACATATCTTTCAAAAAATTTCAAAATTCCAAAACTTCCTCTTCACCCATAGATTCTTCACATATTTAAATTTTTTTATCTTCAGAAACTCTCAGAAAAGATGAAATGTTTTTGCAGTCGCAGTCGTGATAGTAAAGAAGAAAGGGTAGCTTAAAGTTTTCCCAAAGTTTGACGACTTTGTACAATCTTGATATATTCGGCTTGTTATATCAAATTTCTTTTCTTAGCCATATAAAACGGATTAGTTTTCTCAAAACTCTAGTAGGTACCAACCTAATGAAACATTTTGAGACACGTTTTTTCCATTTTTCCCAAGTCGAAAGCGTACTTACGTAGGTACCTATGAACCTAAGCTACCACCGTAGCCCAGAGTAAAAATGAATTGCTTTCTTCATATGAAATATAAAGAGTTTCATTCAGTTTATTTTATTTTCCTTTCATTTCTGTCGCACAGTAACATTTCTCGTTCTTTCATATTTAGGCACGATTTCAATTTACACTTACGCCAACTCGTATGGCGACACTTTATAGAAAACCCCCGCAGGGGGGGGTAAGGTCTTGTGTACCTACCAATGTAAAAACCATCCCACACGATTCACAACAACCAACAGAAAAAACCTCAAGACGCTTTTGCTACAATTTCTTTCAATACCGAATTAACAAATATTTACTTTGAAGTAGTTAGGGTTGATGTTGTATTATTTAATGATATATAAATTTAGATTTCAAGATTATTTTCAAATAACATATGTCTCTACAAATCTCACTTGGAAGATAACTGATATTAATTTTCAATGTTCTTCTTTCATTTGTTATAATTAGGAAATTCGTTAAAAATTACTATGTGGTTAAATTTTACAGTAATTTTATTTATAATTTCCTTACTTTTGCATATATTTTTGTAACTTCATAGATTAGATCGCATGAAGAAAGTTTTAAAAACAACTAAAAACTTTAGTTAGTCATTTAAAAGAATATTATAAATCTACCATAGTCAAGTAAATTTAATTTACTTAAACACTTAGCGATTGGCTAATATTTAAATTAACTTTTTCGAAAAAATTTAGGAAAACTGGTATTTAGTTAAAAAAAAGCATGTCGCAGACTGTCAAACTTTGTTGTGGTTTTATTATTATATTACTAATTCTCTTAATTTTGTTTGACTCTTTAAGGTCGTCAACCCATTTTCATATTGGTCTGCCCCGTGTTCTGCTCCATTTAATCTTCCGTTAAACAAGTGGCCTTGTCAGTTCAATTTTGATTTATTAAAATTTAATCATTTCCTAGATTAAACATCTCTGGAGTCTAAATACTCTTAAAAAACATAAGCACTATCAATAATGCATTATCATACAAACAAATTTTAATGATTTATTGTTGAGTTTTAGAGTAGGTACCTACATCCCATTAAAGGAAGAACTGAATATTTACAATTAAAAACTTGGTGTGATAATTTTTGTTTTTGTTTATCTTTATAAATACCCGTCAAACTGCCAAAGCAGCACAAATATAATGAAAACCACAATATAGAAAACATTAAAAGTGACTGCAATACAAAAATAGAAATAAATATACGCAATACACAGCCAGATAGATATAACACAAGCAACATACTCATAGACATACGCATACACTCAAAGGTACGTAACATATTTAAACACACTCGTGGAGATATTTGAACATAAACATTACAAGCATAAAATCAATGGATACTAATGTATAGGTACTAAGAGACAATAAAAAAATAAAATCAATTTACCTTTTTTTTGTTTAGTGGTGCAATTTGATTCGCTTTTTATGTGCATTGGCATCATATTAAATAAAGTGGTTACAAGATAAGTGAATGTTCTTTTTCAGTGTTTATTGGCAGTTTTTTTGGTTGAATTTGTAGGTAAAATTATTCCAATACAATAGATCACATTATGGATTTACGATGCATATTACCTATCTCTATCGCCCGTAAGTTAAAAGCTCTTCAAAACAACAACTTATTTTAAGTTATTGAACCCAAGTTCCTTATTGCTGTTATGGTCTCTATTAATTTATTAACACCTGATAATGTTTTGAACTTTCAAAAAGGTGCTATTACAGAATAACAATCATTCAAACAGACTAAGTTAGGTAGTTAGGTATCCAGATACCTACAACATAACGACTTTCTACGATGTAAATTTATCAGTGCTTACCTAACACATGTTTCTTGTGTATGTTAAACATTATTTCCGTGATATTATTATTTTTAAAAAGCAATTCAAGCATTTTAGTTCTGACACGTTCCTTCGCCTTGCTGGCGGTATTCCAAAAGATCATTGTAGGCGTACTCGAATAAAATTTAAATAATGAAAGCTCTCCGGAAAATGGGTCACACTTTTGGAAGTCTGCAAAATAGCTGTAGTGGGAACTGGCTCTAAGTAAATTTACAGGAAATTAAAAACTTGAATAAATAAATTCTATTTTGTTTTATATTTCACATGGTATGCACTAGCTAGGTATATAGATATGAACAAGAATAATAGTAAATAAAAATTATTTTAGAAGAAATAATTATTCGCCTGAAACACTCATCCACATTGAAAAATCTCCTGATAAAAGATACATGACGCCAACGGGACTCGAACCCGTGTCCCTTCGATTTCCGGTCGACAGCTCTGACCACTGAGCTATGGCGGCTTATCTCTTATCCGCGAAATAATTCAATATATATCTACTAGTGTTTCATTCAACAATTACTGCTTGTTACATTTTTTCACCTGAAAATAACCAACTTTATTTTATATGAGAAAGGCATTGTAAGTGCTAACTCTCTCACTAGATGGCGTCGAGACAAATTGTCTACATTTTTAGGTGAAATACTTGAACTTGTCAAATATTAAAATATTTATCAGGAAATTTTTGAATGTGGATGAGTGTTTCAGGCGAATAATTATTTCTTGTAAAATAATTGTTACCCTTTGTGCTATGCATAAAAAATCTTGTCTTAAACATTAGTTTACCAAAAAAAATAATAATTAGTACCTAAATAAAAATATTGATTTCATGTTTAGAATAGAAAATATTTTGGTAGATAGGTATTACTGAGGTCTTAGGTCAATATATTATGTACCTACCTACCTTCGTGATGAATAGTTACCAATTTGATAATTTTATGTTGAGTAGGTATCTGTATTGTTTTATCAAGTTTTCTGTCTTCTTTCGTTTGAATTATGTTGGTGTGTGTGCGGAAAATTGGTCCACCAGACATTTCAAAATGGTGATTTTAATATCAATTTACAAAGACAGATCCAAATTTTATACTTTCCTCTTGAACATAAAGAACTGTACCTAAGACTATACAAATAATGTGCCTACCTACTAAATACGTGCCAACTTACAACATTGAAATAAGAAAATATATTCAAAACTCCACCACCTTTCACATAAAATAATGTTAATTTCATGGGTAGGTACTGAATTATAAACAAGCGTAAATATGGTTTTACGTTTAAGTTGAACACGAACTTACCATTTTAAGATCTCCAATTTAGTTTAATTTTACTTAGAAAGCTACTGAACTTAATGATTTACCCTAAATTAAATTAAACTCTCGCATTTCTTGTCTAATAGTAAATTGATGTCTTCATCCAATTATAATTCTCCCCATTGAAAGTGAATTTATGTAATTCAATTCATCAATTTATTTATGTTCCTTTTTAGGTACATATGCCGGTGCATGGAAAGCCTAGAAAACTGTTAATCACCTGCGTAGCGAAAAACAAAAGAAATGATTTAATTGTAAGGTTTACTTTGGTGTAACCTACCTATCGTATGGAAATATTCATTAAAATAAAATAATTTATTGTTAGGTGTGCTTTGGTGTTACCTATCTTATAATGGAAATATTCAAACAGACATAGGTACAAATTAATTGTCAGGTGTACTTTGATGTTACTTACCTATTTTATGGAAATAATTAAAGAAACAAACGAATTTGATCAAGATGTAAAATGTGTAAGTATTTTTCAAAAGTCATTCTGGTTATTTTTTAATTACATTTTCCAGTAAGGACAATCTCGGCCATTGTTGGCTTTAATACTTGGTAGGTTCCTGCACTTTGCTTACCATCCAAATATTTAGATTAGTAACAATTAATACAAATAACCATCATGCAGTTACAACTATTGGAAAATAAGGACTTCAAATGTGAAATATCATGTCTAAAAATGTACTATCCACCGAGTCTAGAGTGGAAATATGGCATTGTAAGAATGTAACCTTTTCTCCGTCATGTCTCCATTTTATTTGCAATTAACCTTTCCTGTGAAGCGGCGTAGCCCAAATAAAATTAAATTATGGAGGTATTCCTGGCTACTCTCCTTCGAGCATTTATTTCCGTATCTTTGTATAATTGTCCCCTTTCTTGGGCGGCAGGCCTGATTAAATTGTTCAGGCGGCCCTGCGGCGCTCGTTACGGAGGTAAACACCCATTCCGTCCCTGGGTACTGTTCCCCGTGTAGTTTGTTCCGTGTTCTGTGCGTACAGAGAGCAATTCATCGCCAGAATTCTGGCGGAAGTATTTGTTCTACATAAGCCAGGATGTGTTTCCGGGGACAGCAATTTCTGCGATATTTTCATTTAATTTTTATTAAAAAAATGTTTTGAATTTTGATAACAGAAAAAGCTGGCAATCAACGTATCTTAGTTAATGATAAATTATCGCTAGTTTTAGTTTTTAAGCAAATTATTTTATTTTAAAAATAACCCCGTAGGTATTATTTCATCATTTTTTCTAGTCAAGTAGAAGCGATGAATATACACAAACACGCATTTTGAAATAGCTGTGTGTACCTACGTATTCCTGAAAAACGCAACACATTACAAAATAAAACGCATTTTCTGTCTCACAATCGCTATTTGCTTCCAAAATTTTAATGTGGGTCCATGTGGTCACATAAAATGTATTGTTTGGCCACAATGAATCTAAAACCAACTACAGAGCTCATGTGCTTTTTCTTTACCCACCTAGCCTTACAGACAAATCCCTAAGCCAAAGAAGTCTTGAGGAAAAATAATTTATTAATAAACTAATAAGAAAAAATTGTGCTAAAACTACTCTTTTGTCCTAATACCTACCAACATAATTTGACATATTATCCTGAACGTAAGCATACCACATTCACGTTTTCATAAATTTATGAATTTATTTAGAGAAATCAAATATATAATTATCCAATTCCAATCTATGTTTTTGATTAAACAAAAGGCGCCGGTGCTTAAAATAAATCAAATCCATCAGAATTGCTGCTTTAGGTAAAATGAATCAAACTCGTTAAGAAGCGTGTAAAACAGGCCGGTACCTTCGCAGTTTCATTTGAATGTCTGTGATGAAAGTGTTCCGCCTGAGGAGCTTTGAAAATTCACAGAAGCTGAGTTTTCCGAGCCAAAATAAAATAAATAAATTACTTCAACAAACATCTTCTATTTTCTCGGTTAGAGGAAAACACAACAAAGTTCACGTTGTTTGCGTCTTATCAACCCCCCGCAAGCCCCGAAACAAATTACAACTTTCCAGCACAGCTTTTCTTAATAATATCACTCAACCGCTGAGGGATTTCTTTGTCTTATTAAAAGTGATTCATATTGTTATAATTTAGGTACTTTTAGGCAATTAAATTTGCTAAACACTTTCATTTTTTCATTGATTTCTGTATGCGAAATGAAGAACTGGATGATTAAAAAAAATCAGTTTAAAAACTAACGTTAACTAAGTATGCTAAATTTCTCTATAAAAGTATAGCCAAAATATAAGATTTCGAAGTTTGACCAAAATACAAAAATATTTACCGATATGTTGTAGGTTATGTTTTTTTTCAATCGTTACACGATTAGCTTATACTGGAAAACATCGCTGGTTCAGATTAGTGATTACTTAAAAATCGTTATAAAAAGTTGCGCAAATTAATTGATACAGGAGTTCATAGTTAAAGAGATTTTACTATTTCAGCTAAATAATTATCAGCTTTATATAAATAATAACTATGTTTGAGTTTGGTGAGAGCTTCCATTGTTGAACCCGACCTACCATCTTTGCGTCTTTCCTCTCCCTAGTAGGTAATATTTTAAAATATTTAATCTGACTTTACAATTTTTTTAATCACATAAAGTGAACTCAATGTCATATCACCTGCTCGCCTTATCTGCATGACAGTGAAATTATTCTCAGCGTCTAAAATCTCTCAAGTTATGGGTTACTGCGCGAGTTAAGCTTTTGAAATAATTTACCGATAAAAGAACACGCTCGAGAGAGTTCCAAATCAAAACGAAAAACGTCAGTTGGACAAAGGTACTTAATAATATCATTTTATATAGAATAAATGAACATTTACAAGCTGCAATAAGTGAGTGATGATAACTTCATGAATATGCATAATTCTTTCAAACAAGGCGCAAGAAGATACTACAAAAATTGCAAAGTACCTAAACCAGATTTGCATAACTTTATGCTTGGATAATCACGATAAGATTGTAAAGACGTCGTCTCATATTTCGTGGAAATAAATTTGAAGTAATTATTATTAATGACCATTTTTTAAAGTAATTTGTGTCATTTGATTAAGGGATATCGTGATTTTAAAAATGTTTTCAAATACCAACCCTTTTAATTAAAATACCCCGTCAAAGCATATTGCATCTTTAACCGATCTCTATTACAAATAGATCTCTGATACTGATAGCAGATTATAAAGCAAGTTGCTAAACTTTATTTCATTACGTAAGAGCAATTTTACCGATCATTACAATTTTTTTCTTAATTGTTACTGAAGGAATGAAATTTGAAGGATTAATAACAATATTATCTTGGTTTTCGCAACATTGCGATTAAGTTGTTGTTTTCACGATCGCTAGACCCTGGGGAATATGTTATGTATAATTTTAGACGTATGAATTGTGTACAATGTACAACATTAATTAATTGGACCTCCCACGTTCAGTTTGTCTCCCGTAGTTAATAAGAATGTTTTATATTAACTACTCGCAATTAAACTTCGGACACATTATTAATGTCAATTTCGGTTTGTTTTTAATTAAAGAGTCCTGCACTTTATGATTTTGAAATTCGCCGCAAAATCGACATTGTCTACAAAAAAACTCGTTTAAAACATCGCGATAAATAAAGCTACTTTAAAAACAGTAGGTACTTCAAAATAACGCGAAAGAAAAAATGCTATCCACAGATTTACACAAATTCTTTCAATTTTCATAAAAGTTTTATTAAGTGGAGATCTAAATTAAAATGACCATAGTTTTGGATTTTTTTTTCGCATTGCAATAAAAAATCGTAGTTATGTAGACCTACGAATATACAAACACGGTAACTTTTTGTACCTACTTTTATCTACATGTTTTATAGCAATAACTATTTTTAAGGGTTAAATCCATCAACGTAATATATCATCGAAGAAAAAGATAATACTAATAAATCTATAATAATATAATAATAATGAAACGTGAAACAGAACAGGACACAGAAAAATAAAAAGGTAACGGTCTCAATTAGGAATCAAACCCAGAATCACTGTCTTACCAGGACAACGACTCTATCCACTCAGCTATTCGGACCTTATTATTTTATGTCATTTTCGTAGATCACATATTTCAAATTCCTAATTAATATCTAATATTATCCTCAAATAATTTTGCCCATATTTTTGATTGCTACTTTTTGAATGGTTAAAAAGTTCTAAAGAAGTTGTTTGTAACTTAGATATAGATAGTTGAAAATAATATTGTTAATTCTGAATTTGAAATATGAGATCAACAGAGATTCGGGGTTCGATTCCCAGTTGTGACCGTTACCTTTTTATTTGTCTGCGTCTTGTTTTGCTTCGTTTTTTGATTAAATTTATTAGTGTTATTAATATTATTCATTGTTTTTTTTTCAGTAAACTCGAGAGAGCTTTTTATTTGAAGACACCATTGCGTGGAAACTATTTATCGAATTAACAAAAAAAAGGTTGAGTTAAATACATTAAAAAATTTTCAGTGAAGATATTTTTACAAAGTAATGTGTTGGTTAATATTAAATTTCATTTCTTACTAACAAGATGCTACAAGGAAGCAAGATGAAGGCAATTAAAAAATCATCTGGGATCTAAACCAATTCCGTTTGAATTCGTTCCAAAGCTTCAATTAAATTTCAATTAGGCACAACCGGAATTGACACAGAGCGCCATCTATAATGACGCGGTTAAAGCAACAAACTTCCCCAACAAACCACAATTCAGAAAGCCAAATTCGTCAGTCTTAGTTCGTCGTAGATATATTATATGCGGTTATGGGAGGAATGGGTGGCAACCTACATTGTGCGACTATATTGCCTTCATTTTCTGAAATTCCTTCCGAACTAAAGGGCAAAAATAGTTTATTCGAGGCAGACGCTCGCGCCAGTTTGCCGAAAATGATTTTCTATTCCGTTGTTCTCTGTTGCAAGTAAGAATATAGTAGGGTAGACCGAGGCTATTCGGATCATTTTTTATGTTTTCTTGAAGAAAATGAAAACTAATACATTTTCGAAAAAAAAATTTATTTAATATTAAGCATTTGTCATTTTTATATGTTTTAATTTTAATGATCATAACATAAAGTAAATTTAAAAAAAACATATGACTATTACTGTAGACCTCTCCACTGATCCGAATCACCACATATATATGTGGTGATTCGGATCAGTGGTGGGGCTACTCGGATCAAACCCGAAAAAATAGTTAAGTATAAAAAAAAACAAAAACAAAAAAAGGTTTTAGAACCCATAACTTTTATGAAAGTATCATGACACTTATTACACTCTTATTGGCTTACCCACCGCACAAATAAAAACTTCGTCGTAACATTTTTCGTGGCACCATTCTTCGCAAGAAGAACATTGAATCCAATCTTCCTTTGGAGGATGGACAAAAGCTTCATTGCAATAAATGCAAAACCAATTTCTTGAAGCCCCAGCCGATGAAGAAGATGTTACGGAAGATTTTTTAACTTTTCCCGGGGTACCTTTTCCTTTGAATTGTAATTTTGGGCGGTTTTCGGCGAAAGATCTTTTGATTTCCTTTGCGTTTGAGGTTTTTATTTTTTTTTTCAGTATCTTTACGCAATTTGGAAACGTTTACTGGAGATGTAATATGAAAAATTGGCACCTTTGCAATGCGGGAGTTCTTTTTAGTTGGCACATCCTTTTCAGGAGGATATGCCAACTAAAATTGTCATGTATGGGATTCCATAGCTCACAGCAGCACTGCGTAATCCCATTTCACCGGATTTTACTTTCCTAACGGTTTCATCATTGCAATTTTCGACCATGATTGATTAATTGTCTTTTTCACATAGTTGCGCACCATTTGTTTCAAATAAAAATATAAAACAATTAACGCATCGAATTTTAAAAGCATTAAAATATGATCCAAATAGCCCCCCCACCGCCGGTCCGTTTAAACTCACATTTATTAATATGATATTTTCTCAAAGTAAAGTACAAAAACATACAAAATTCAATTTATTGTGCTTTAATTCTATTTACTGTGCATTTGATTGATAAATATATAACATATGAACATGACTGAATAGCTTACCTTTTCAGAAAAAACACTAAGAACGCAGAGAACAATATTACATCAGGCATTTATTTGAGACGTAACTTGTACGATCATCACACATATCGATTATTAGCAACCAACCCACGCAATCTATAATATTGGTAATTTTACTATTATGACATACGGTAGATGGGGACGCTATGTCAAAATTCTTTCATTGTCATTTGGTTACAATAGCCGAGATATATCCATATTGCTTAGCTTGATCCGAATAACTCACCTGATCCGAATAGCCTCGGTTTACCGTACTTATAATTAATGGATTTTCTGAGGCAGAAATAAATGGATACATATAGATATTGCTAAACAGATATAGTAAGTGAATACCGCTAGTCATGTCAATAAAAATTTAATAAATTATTTATAAATATAATTAAATATATTTTTGGTATCTGGAGATGCTGTGTGGAAGATTTTTTTAAGGAAAGGAAGGAAAATGTGATCTGGGAAGGAAAAAGGTATGAGGGGTGGATAGGAATCTAGCGATCAATGTGTCCAGGGGTGACAAGTGACGGGTCGAAAGACCAGTTTGAGAAGTGAAAAGGTCTCCCCAATCACCCGATGAACCTGAGCATCCCTGCATCCCCAGTATGGCAGAGGGGTTGGTTATCCAATAACTGGTTTCTGGGACGGCGGTACTAAAATCAGCCTTCCAAATTAGGAATATAATAACATAATCCCGTAATAAATCACGAATCGTCTGAATTCTCGACAAATCAGTTCAATTTTGAAAATAGCTATTCAAACAATTTTTTTTCAAATATAATATAGGTATATGCATTCTATTGCTTGTATACATTCTCAAAAAAAAACATTGAAATTTAGAAAAAAAACTCTATTCAGAACCAAAATTAGTTAATATTTTTTATGTTTGTAAATTTGTTTAGTAACAATACTGATCAAGGTAGAATATAAATATGTATTTTTAAAAATGCAATGAAATAATTATCTATTTCTATTACTGATTTCAGAATGCCTCAGAACCGGAAGTATGGAAGACGCCTCCGCCAACGATTTCTGACTTGCCAAACGGTGTTGGTACTTAATCACACAAAAGAGCGGCAAAGTGAGACAATTTCCCGCCGAATCCCACCCCTTCCTCTTTTCCAACAGCCCTAGGAAGTCTTGGCAAAGGAGTCAGATTTCGCTAGCAATATCACACCTATTGTCTGCTCGTGTAAGAAAAACATGAGAACGGAAGATACGAAGTTTATTTTGAAGTTAAGCGCTGCTCATTTTATAAACTCCTATTTAATTTGAATAAGGCGAAGATCCTTTACGAGATCAGCAGTCTGATTGAATGGTTCAGCGGAACGGAGGATGTTTTGTATTGAGAAAGGAAATTGAAAAATCTAGCGAAAATGTAAAATGTAACAAGTAGAAGGGTAAGTTTGGCGTTTTGATTGGGAAATTTCTAGACATCTTCATTTAAAGAAGTTTGTATTGAAATTGGGAGTGTGTTAGATTAGTTATTTAATCAAACTGATACACTCTTCTTAGTTCCAATATCGAAATTGTACATTTTTATCTATGGGTAAGATGTTAAAAAAATAATTCTATAAGTAAAATTAAATCAATTAGGTACCTGAGTAATACGTAGGTTCTACCTACTTACGTGTGACAATGTGCAAGGAGAAAAATGAATATTGCTGATTCATTAAAAACCTCTTCATATTATTCGTAATGCAGTTAAAAACCTTGGTAAACATTTAGTAAATTCCTCATATATCGGAACACGTGTTCATGCAACTGTATTTGCTTTGATTATATGTAATGACGCAATGCGAAAATATTATGATTTTAATGAACACTTGTTTTGACGCTTTTTTTCTAAAAATTTAACAGGAATTCTATCAATTCATTCGTTAATGGCCTTCAATCCCGTTTTTGATAGATTTTAATAGATTTCTAAACATTTTATGATAATAATAATAATATTTGGATGATTTGTATAGCGCCGTTTTTGTGCTAAATCACCTCAAGGGCTATATTACATAGATACTTATATTTCTCAGTGTGGGTTTCATATGATTTATTGTTTATTGTCATTCCAGTATGAAACTCTTATGTGAAAATGAACGCTTTTAATCGCTTTAATTTTCATCACAAATGTCAAATTAAAAAATAAAGGCCTTTCAATTAGCTCTTATCCATTTTGTTGCATAAAAATCCCATTTAAAAATGAATTGATTATTTATTAAATTTGTTAGCTTTATTTTACGAAGAGTTATGAGTAGGTGTATGTAGATTGAAGTATATCTTACCTAATAATCTGCCAAAAATAAGGATTTACAGAAAATTACAGCTGTTTTACAATTACTTACATATCTAGCTATTTACATACTCATGCATGAATTAAATTTTGAATATGTCCCGAGAAAGCAACGCGTGACCTCGGCGGATCGAGACGTTGTTTTCCAAAAAGGAGAAATATTTGTTATTTTCTTATTTGCGGCGAAGACTGAAAAGGTTTCTATCTTATTCCCCGAAATACCTGTCAAATAAGAAAAGAAACATAGCTTTTACCAATATAAAACAGACATGATTGTTTCAACCTGCTTGGAAGCGCTCGGAAGTTGATTCTAATTTATTACAGTATACCTACATGAAAAACTTATTTTACTTTTTCTTCATGATTTTAATAATATTATTATGAACAAAAGCTGATAAATTTAGATTCCTTTAAAAAATGTTGTTCTTTACAATATGGTACGTTATGTAGTTATATCATAAAACATGAGTAAGAAGGTAGGTACTCAAAAATATAGAAGTAGGTACTAGTTGGTAGTGATTTTAGGTAGGCATCAATATGACATTGTTTTAATAAGTAACGTCATTTGTTGAATTTATTTGTAAAGAACATTTTAATATCGTTGAGGTTACTTACGAACAGAAAAACTTAATGTGAAAATATAAAAAAAAATAATAATAATTAAGTATACATGTCATTAAAATGTTGAATATTTGGTTTTGAAGATGGCAATTTTTCAAGCCAATTCAAAAAACTTGATAATAAGTAGATGAAGACTTTACTTGGAAGATATTGAAAAAAGTGTAATTTTTTTATTAACATTTATATATAATAAATATATAATTAATTGATTTTCTCTATGTATCGGTTAAAAGCGAATATTTTATGAGGACGGCGGAACACGTGTTCTTACAAATATAGATATTGGCATTCTGATACTGTCCCATTCCGTCATGACATTTTGTCACATAAATATTTTGTGACAAGTGTAGTTCTTGCCTAATTGGGGTTATTTTGTCTATGGTGTTTTTTTTGAAGTTTGGCAATATTTTTTGAGGAAGGAAGCACAGTTTTGTTTTTTTGGAGCACTTCCTCCCCCGTCAGCTTTTGGGCAGCTGCTCGTGGATCTTGTCACTCGCCATTTAAGGTGTTTTAATCTGAGTTAATCATGTGAATAGAAGTCATGCTTTTCTTTTAAAAAGGGCGCGGGGTGTTTTACCTTTCACGAATAGTTCGTGTTGATTATTATTTTAGTGGTGATTATGGAATCCCGCTTTTTATCCAGTGTTGGCCGGTGGTCATATTTGTAGTACTCGTGTTTCGGTTGTGATACCGCAAATGGATTGGTCCTAGCTGTGGCTAGAAGTTGATGGCTGAGTATCCCCGCGTCACGAAGGGACGGATTGCTGTTCCCGGAGTCTGTAAGACGAGTCTGGTTGGTTGCCACGTGCTGCAGACTTGATGATCCTGCAGGCGCACGTTGAAGCAGTTGCGCCCTCCCGTTTTCACTAAGAGAAGGATGTCCTGGCAGTCTTAAGACGAGTCTGGTTGCTTGCCACGTGCTGCGGACTTGATGCTCCTACAGGCACGCGTTGAAGGACTTGCGCCCTCCCGTCTCCATTAAGTGAAGGATGTCCTGGCTTCCGTCACGGGTCCGTTCCCCGTTACCGGAGACAAGTTTTCGTTCGCCACCCGTTGTTATTCCATCGTTTCTCGACCACGTAAAGTTAGTTTAGTTTGGTTCAGGAGTCCATCTGGTATGTGCCTACTTTTATTCCTATTGTTACATGGTTATTATTTGTACTCCTTTGTTGTAACTTTTGATGGTTTCAATATAATTTCTATTAAGTAATTACTCTTATTATTCCTGATTTTCCTCCTTACTTGACAGAGAATTAACCCCACAATCATGAGATTGAGATCTTTGCTCTACCGTATTTGTACCCTATAATTGATCCTGTAGATCTCAATATTACATGTAAACATTGGAATGTTCCTACTTTACATTTTACACCGTTACAATTTTTTAGGAAAAGAACATGTGTTCAGCATATCTTCTGAATGACTAATATTTTAACAGGAAATCGGCATGCTACCACAGGATAATTTTTCTCCGTGTGTCAAGTCAGTACTTTGCATTCAACGTTTTCTTTACTATCCCTTCAATACGCCACGACGCGCGACGTGGGTACTGGGTACTCACCCGCGCCAGGGGTGTACTTCCCGTCCGACAGAGCCAAGGAGCCACCCCACCCACTCCGAGCCGCCCCCGACTGCATGAATCCTCCCAGTCCACAGCGTCACCCCCGTCAGTCCCCGCAGGTACCTACCCCTAGTGAGGTGGAAACGCGTCTTGGAGAAAGTGGTGGCATTATGTGGCGAGGTAAATATTTTTTCCCCTCACTTGTAAGGTTGAAATGCAACATCAATTATTCAGAAAGTTCTTGTTATTCTTTGGAAAATCAAATATACCTTCGCCACATGGTAGTATTTTACGAAAAAGGCCACATAATATTATAATTAAAAAATAAAGACAAAAAAATTCTAAGTATGGAATTCTAAGTATAGGAACTATGGTAAAACTCACATAAAACTTACGTACACAGCACATTTGAAAATGACTTTTTTTTTCAACCTAACATCGTATTTTCAAAACAATGTTTCTGCACACATTACACATAAAATTTAGGTGTTACTGTGTCATATTGTACACAATTTCCCACTCACTTTTCTTCTCCACTGCACTTTATTAAGTATTAATTATTTATTGATGGATTGATATTTGTAAACTGCTAGTTTTAAATGGTGTTGATATTATTTAATTGTATAAAAATTTGACATAAATTAATAATAAGTCATAATTATATTTGTATTATATTTGTATTTACAAGGTTTTAATTAGGTACACTACATACATTTTCCAATGGATTATTCATGCTCCCACTACCATTCCTACTGAATTTTGCTTTTCATATGTATCTGACAGCGTGAAACTGAAAATTATGTAAGTATTTTTCTATCCCAAAGGAAAGAAGAATGAAATTTTACTATTTTGTGGCCAAGTGTTCTAGACGCGCTGCAGAATACATTTGGTGAAGTTCTCATTGCAATAATTTTACAAATTGTATAAATTTCATCCAAACTTTTCTCCTTTATTTTGAATTAACTTGATAAACTTTCCACCTTCACTTTTACCCATCGTTAAAAATGTATTTAAAACACCAAAGCAGAAAGGATATATCAACACCAATTTGTGTTTTGAGAGGGGGCCTTTTTGTGAATCACCACTTTGCCTATGGAGTCTTCTCTGAAATAACTACTCTTGATAAGATATACCAGACTCAGCAAATAATATATTGTAATAATTCTCATCCTAAAATATTAGATTAAGCTTAATGTAACATGAATTTCGAAAATCCGAATAGTATATTTAATACTATTGAAAGCGACTTTAAATCTCTCGTACCGTACGTAGGTACATTTTAAAATAAATAGATTTCATAATTTTTCATCGCTATCTAGAGCGAAAAATTTCCCTCCAACAGTATTAGTTCATGTCTGAAACGGTTAAGATGCTTTCGACGTGTATAGTACCTAGTTGAACAAAGAAGGTCAGGTGAATAAATGCTACACAATTAGATAAAAGAGAACATCAGAAGTCCGCGGTAAATTGAATCATAAATCTAAGCTAGTTAATAAATAATCTACTAACTGTTTTAATGGTTATTATTTATTTTATCGGTTGGCCAACGACAAAGAAATCATTTTAATTGTAAGGGAAAATGGTGAAAATTTAAAGTAGCAAATAAAAGGGTGAGTTTTTCTTTCAGATTTCTTTGTGTACCAATTTAAAAATGAATCTTCTTTAAGATTAAAAAATTCAATGGTTTGGAAATAAAACAAAGATAAAATTAAATAAGAAATCACAGGTAGGTTCATCAACTCTGACACAATCACGAAAAAACGTAAATTTACTTGATTTATTAGGCAACTGTTAATTTTTGTCACTAGATGTCAACATTGTTTTTTAATGAAATGAGAATTTAATTTATAAGTTTAAGTTATTATGTTTATAAAAAAATATTTATATGCTCACTTTTCTGCATCACATTTTTCGTTTGTCAGGGGTTAATATTGTCTACAATTAAACAAAAAGTTAGCTTAGTATACAAAAGTAGGTTCATCCTTCACACTTAAACAAATTAAATTAAATAAATAAAGTGTAAAACTTTGAAAATTTTCAGCTTCTGTTTATTGGCGCAAGCAACTTCTTCAGTAAAATATCACATAATAGAAGTCTGAGTTGATAATTCTTTATTTTCATAAGAGAGACTGCGCTTTATTATTCGAACTGGCGACAATATTGCAAAGGGGTGAATTCACCACCCACTCCATGAATAAAAATGTACACAATGTTTTTCGTCAGCAACATTCGGACATTCTTTTTGTTATGTCCCTATTCCGTATATTCAGCACTCGTTTATGATATTTGTTGGTTTTAAATTAGCAAAGAGCAAAATGGTTATAATAAATGAATACCTATCAGTTTATAGCAAAAACACTTTCGATAAATTAATTCCGTTTTGAAATATTGCTACCTTCCTACGTAATTTTGAATAATTAATGATGTTAGAAAACAATTTTTTAAATAATAATGTTCATACATATTGTGTGGTGCATTCCACCAGTGGCGGATCGAAAGCATTCTTAATGGTAAGTATTTTTACAGTTTCTATAGAGGTGCCTATCGCGGCCAATCAATCGGTCCATAGCATGTCACGGAAAATATATATTTTAGCGAAAGACGACGTTTTCATTTTAAAAAGACTTTTGAGAGAAAAGTTTTATTATTATGTCATTTACGTAGGTTAATAAATATTTATAACAATGAAATTGAGAAAGCCCCCAATAATACCTACTTATAAAAAACAACCCACGAAATTACAAATATTTATTTTGTTAAATTTCTTCTCCTAGGGGATAACCCGTTTTTTGTGGCAAAGATTGAGCATGCGCGTAGTACCTACACATGCGATATGTATGAAAAACTAACCAAATTATCATCTGACAAATTGAATAGCATAAATTTTAAACTATATCATTCTCGCCATGAACTACCTCTAAATCATAAAATTATTTATTTGTACAAAGTCGATATCATTACTAACTTGAATATCAAAAACATAATTAATTATTGTAAATGTTTCCTTCAAGTTGGTACATCTTGCACATTCAATAATACATACCTAATGATATTTCTGTTAATTAAAAATGTTAATTTAAATATAAACCTTAACAAAGTGATATATTAATAAATATCATTAAATATTAAATTCCCATAGTTTTTAACTATATTTGAACATAGTTAGTTTCTAAAAATTATTTTATAGTGAAAAGTGAGAATAGTTTCTAAATGGCTAAAGAAATGAATTCGGTTATTGTTATTATTACCTGAATACCTTGAATGTTATATCGTAGAAATATTGAAGAACGTTGCTATAAACATACAACATATTTGTTGGAAATTTCTAGAAAAATACGAAAGGAGAATCGTGCCCGGAATGCCACTACATTTTCCACGAAAATACATATGAAAAGTTTCATTTTGATCAAAGGAAAAGATTCTCGTTTCTCCAAATGTGTCTGGGGTATGATTCACATTTGAGGAGCGAGTCAACTTTATGCCTTCATATGTGGTAGCCAATTTGTATGGATATTGAACACTCATACTTCATAGACCAACTCACACTAACTTCGTGACAACGTAAATGGGTTCATGAAAAAATATATGATTTTTGTTTTGGAGTCGTCATTTTTTATTAAAAATGTTATTTGGTCAAAATCCATTTTTTTTAATGTGGCGTAGTAATTCTCGAAGCTTGTTATGAATGAATATTATGAATGTTGTATATCCCAGGATATCTTTAATATGTTAATATATATTTAAAATTATGTACTTAAGTGCATACCTAGAAATATGAATCATATTAATTTTTGTACGACAAACGTTCCGATTTTTGAATACGTGAGATGAGCTGCACAAAATATACCAGAACATAATGAAAAATTATATATCAAGCATGAAGTATTGTTACTAACGGTGTTTTATAAGTATATTGCAATTAAACCAGACTGTATTAATGTATTATCCAATATTTAAAAAAAAATCTACAAGATGTCCCACATCACAATTTATGTACCTAATCGTGAAAGTAACTTATATTTATTATCTTAAACATAACTGCGATTGTGGTTTGGTGGGTTTTTTATCACAGATTATTTAAAAGCTTTCTGGTAAATCTGACAGCAGGTTTTTTAAAGTGATCTGCTTTGTAACTATTTTGACTTGATAAGGTCGTCAAGAAACTTAAGAGTACCGTTAGAAATAAAACTTGTATATACATTTAGTAATATACGTCTGGTTCGAATATTGCACCCAAAAGATGTTACTAGGAAGACATATGATATTATGGTGAATGGTTCTTACCGCTCATGCACTAAAGAATTTTAGAACAACCCCGTGTGAAATAAGCATTCTTTCAAAAGGAAGAAAATTTAATCATGTTTGTTGCTAAAAAAAACATTGAATCAGAAAGCTTTTTTACTAAAAGCATTCTAGCTCAACTTTTAACTGTGATCCTGAATATCTGATTAATGTTCCTGATCAAACACGATCTGCTGGACAGGTTGAACACTTTGTCAAAAAGGCTCAATCAAACAGTGAAAAAAAAATTATTTTGTTTTGTGTTTCAATACTTTTTTGCGTAGTGGTTCAATTTTAAGTTGCCTAATTAATGATTTTCTGGGTTTTGCAGATCTTCTTTGATATCTCTTCAACCGGACGCCTAATGAGAATAAATTGTCTTGCAACATTACATGTCCCGGTCGCGTTAGGTGGGTACTGCGTTATTTTGTATTCAAGTCTTGTTATGGAGACCTCCCGCCCGGTTTCATGGGCGTATTTTGGACCTAACTACATCCTTGGTGGGTACTTGAGATAAATAAGAAGAAAAAATGTCTTCACGAAAACCATTTTGGCTCCACCTAATAATATATAGCCTTTGAGAGGTTTCGAATTTTTTACCAAAACATTACCATTGTTTTAATAATATTTCGTATGCATATATTAAATAAATGCAGACAAAGAAAACAAAAATTCTCATTCGTTTTGGATTATGTATTCCGTGCAGTCAATATTTTTTCCCAGTTTTAAAGAATTAGGTTACTGCAAATTAGATGATTTATTAAAACTTTATTTCACTCTTTACAAACGAATAATTTTTTTTGACGTATTGTGTCTATATATATATATTATCGTGAACTGCTTTATTGACCTAGGTACCAACTTTATTTATTGCATTTCATTGCCCTGACTGCATTAACCTTACAATGTACTTAAACCAAAACAATTCTTTTTATTGTTCGTCTACCGTTTTCATTTTTTTTATTCCACTTATAACTTGAAATATCTACTTTCCTCCTTACCTGTACCCATAAAAAGATTGTAAATAGAACTTAACTGGTTTTTTTAATACTCAACATTTTAAATGCAAAATTAATTCACATGTATAAGCTGGATGTTTTTTAAATATACTTAAACATACTCAAATAAAAAATTAAAACATTCATTTTTTTTAATAATTCACTATCATGTAATTCCACAAAGAATTGTCAGTTCCAAAAATAAAAAAAATATTTATCTTTTGTTATTAAATTTAATTTGTTTGTGAAGATCACATGGAAATGCACTAATAATATCTAGATACGTAATAAACGTATGTTATTTGAGACGCCTCTGCGTTTAATAATTACACATCAAACAAAAACGACTAATTGCATACTTATTATAACAATGTTTATACCCGATATAGTTAAGTATGCATTGTTCATACACTGATTAAAATGTAAGCATTGAATTCTAAGGAGTTAATGATTGTTATTCGTTACATAAATATCCAGAGTTGAAGCTGTGCTTTTAACCCTTAATTGACGTCGTGGGTTCATGGGACCCAAACATAAATTCCCCTCACCCTCGGTCTCTCTCATCCTATTCATCACTGAGCCTCGCGCGTCTCAGTACCTTCCTACATTTTGACTGAGATAGCGCAGGTAGATAGACAGCTCCCTCATATAAGTACAAAGTCTTTTGACGAGAGTCATATCTATATAGTCATGTCAGTCTCGGGGACCCATAAAATCCTTGTGTAATTTTTTTTTTCAATTTAATCGTCAAGATGGCTAGTGAAAAAGTTAAATAAAGTACTTTAAATAGCATATTTACCTCAAAGATAGACAGTAACGAGCGTTGGCTGTCTATCTACCTGTTAAATTAAAGATTCAATTCCAGATCGTGCAAAATGTCTTGCATTTAGTGCAAAAAAACGTGTAACTGTACCTATGATTGTCATTATTTATATATTCAGAGTATATGTTGTTTCATGTACACAAGTCTTAAAATTTGTCATTTTACTTTACGGAAATAAAATGTTCAGTAGCAAAAATGTCATATTTTTGTAAATATTAATTATTTTTTATGGATATGTTATTTTGGAAGGTTTTTTGCCGTCATTAAACAATGAAAATATTATTTTTTTCTTCTTCTTTCTTTTTTTCAACATTTGTCATTAATAATTTTTTAAAAATTCAATGTGCATAACCTTTAAATATTACTTTAAGTAGTTTTGAAAAGTGTGGGTTCCCAGGACAAACGATGTCACTTACCTAAATTTTGTTCACCACGTCACCTAAGGGTTAAAAACTTGACATAATAGTTTAATTAGAAATATCTGAGATGAGACAATGAGATTTATATAATCTGCATACTCTTAATTCAGTTAGCAGCAGCTTAATTAAATTAATCAATGGATTAATTATTTTGAGTCACAGTATTTTTTTACTTATTATGCAATCATGCCACCAATAATTATATTAGTAAGTATAGTAACTAAAATATATAAGTTGTTTAAATGTTAGAAAACACATATTACTGAATTGTATCATTGAATCACTTTCTATCACAAAAAAAAGGTTTATTTAACAAAAATGTAGATTAATATGTATGATGATGATTTTTATAAAGATACGTTATAAAATAATGATAAAAAGCACGTGGTATTTTACCCACAATTTTCCAATAGCAAATTAATTCAGTCTATCACAAATTGAGATCGAACACTACCCTCTATTGCCAAATATTTGAAACTCTGCTTTGTATCAAGTATCGACCGATCCGGAACAGTTGATTACTTTCCTCCGCAACATGAAAAAGGAAATACGCTTTTATAAAATTATATAATTTATCAATTAACACAAAAGAGATATATCAAGTATAATTTGATTAGAAATGTACTACTTTGGAGCACTGAAACACGTACAGGTTTTCGCATCACTATCTTAACATTGCATTGCATAGTGCAACGCATTGGGTGTAGGGTGCTTTTAGGGGTAGAAATAAATGGGTAAGCTAATAATAATTGATGAGTAGGGTGAGATCAGAAAAACAAATCAAAAGCTTCGGAGGGTCCGAAAGCATTTTGCAAAAGTGCAGGTAGTAAAGAGCAAAAGTTTTGGATGGAGCATGCTAAATTATGTACTGAAAATATAACGTAAGCTGACAAGTAATGAGGGCGAAGCAATACATGTTTTCCGATTTTTAACTAGTAATAAGGGCGAAGTCATAAATGTTTTCCGATTTTAAACTAGTAATAAGGGCGAAGTTATACATGTTTTCTGATTTTTAACTAGTTTTTACTGTCTGAATTTAGCTTAAGTAGGTAACTGCTTTTAAATTTAAAAATTTTGCTTTAAAATCTATAACTCATTCAATAAAAACGTTCTTCCTCAGGAAAACGAAGACATAAATTAATGTCTGTTGATTACCGCAATTAGTTGAAGATTCTGTTTTGACAGACTAAGGACGGGTTGTTTCGGAGAATTTGAAAAATTCATCAAATTTCAACGTTCAATTTTAAGTTCTGTGAAAGATTTTTTCAAGTTCTGTTTTATTTCAGCTTTGTCAAGTAACTAGGCTACAATGATATAATAACAGAACTAGAATAGGACTTTAACAGAACCCAAAAATGAACGTTGAAATTTGATGAATTATTCAAATTCTCCGAAACAACCCGTCCTTAGTTGGTCTTGGATTCATTAGTTTTTTAGTTTTTCTTATGTTATATAACTTATATTTATTCGGTGACCGGATAAATCATCAAAATTGGGTCTAAAAATAATAATAATCGATTTAAACAAAAATTACGCCACAAAAAATTTCAAATAATTATCTAAGAGTTTCTAGCATTAACTATCTATGCCCTATATAATATGTATACAAAAGTGCGGTACTGAAAGGGTTAAAATTTTTTATAAATAAATATTATCCTTTGAAAAGGCAATTGAACAATAACTAGAAAAAAGTTTTCTATAAAATCGTATTAACTGCAAACCGCCGCTATCTAACTATAAAAAAACCGCTGCAAGGTAAGTAATAAAATAAATTCATGGTAGGAACATAGGTCTGACATGAGATCAGTTTTTTTTCCTTCATTAAGGTAGATACCTATATACCAACATAAAATTATTATTTCTATGTCGTTATAATATAATCCTGATTGCATATAAAAGCAAATAGAATTACTGTTTCTAATTATGGGTTGAATTTATGATTTTCATTATAACCCGGTCACGCCATAAGAAGGAACTGGAGGTAGTTACTCGGTAAATAAACAGGATAAGAACCAGCTGTCGGCCTGTTAATTTTAGTTCATTATGCTTGCAATTTTAATATTAAAGCACTGCACTTGTATTCATAAGATACATAATATTATGAAGGCTTTGAGAACTTCACGCTTATTGCACTTACGAACTGTACATGTTTATGGAAAAGGACACGCCGTAATCCTCTTTTAATAAAAAAATATTTCATTAAATTACGAAGGATTAAAATTAAAAACATTTTTATTAATTTTATTTTGGGTTCATAAAAAATATTCTTATCACTTGCATAGAAAAATATTGTGGAAAATAATCACGAATTAAAATTTCTTAGTTAAAGAAATAACTCGGGTTTTTTTATGTTTTAAGTTAACGAAAAATGTATATTTGGGTAATGTGCCAGCGGTGTCCGTAGAGTGAACGAATCGATACGACAGCTACATAAAAAAAAACTGTTGTGGTGGGGTTTTTCAGGAAGTTTAGATGCATTATCTTAGCCTAAAATTCTGAACTAGATGGAACGCTATTGGATTTTTTTAAAATTGGTTAATTCAATATTCCCAGCAATAAAATCCAATAATATATTTTTTGTTAACACAGAAAAAAATCTGCTGTTTTTTTAATGATTTTTAAAATATATCAGTTTCTGTCACCTCAATCTACAAAATCAAAAATATATTCTTTTCCAGAAAAATCATTTTTCATTTATTTGAATTATTTCAATTCAACATTGCAGCGCTGAAAACATTATGAGAAGTTCGCCCGAAACTACTCAATACGGAGGCTTCAGTTAAGGTTCTACGATTTTATCCGAGGCGCAAACCAGTTAGACGGGTGCACTGCCTAGCGGTGAAGGGACAAAGCTTTTAACAACCAGCGTTCGTGTATTAGTGCGCCGTATGAGTTTTATAGCTGTCCTCCCATACTTAGACGGTTAAAATATAAATGGGGTTCCCACACAGCCATGGAACCTGTTTCCTCGCACACACATAGCGATTCCATATTATCCAAATCGACCTATAGAATTTCAGCACCACCTGACATCATGGGTTGTTCAATAAGATAAGGTAAAAATTTGAGAATCTTGATTGCAAAAACTTACCGGATTCGCTTCACGTCGGAACTGGACAGCTGATAGCTCGTACATAAGTGTCACTACGAGCTTTTATCTTGAGACCGCGAAAATATCTTCTCTTCTTTATGTACTCAGGGGATTTTGAGGATGCAATATGAATAAATAAACAAATATTGCAATTAAAACTGAAGACTTTAAAGATTTATAATTTGAAATATGGCAGTGTCTTGGGCAACAATGTAAGTTGCTTTTCCTCAAAGGTAAACTACAAGACTGGAGTGTGTTTCCAACATTGTGTCAATACGTAAGAGCTTATCTCCAGCGAAATGAATGCACGTAAAAACTGAGACGGTTCTAGGGACGTTGTTGTTGTTTCGTTCGCCAATTTATACGTCATGGCTTCACTTTATAGTGATTTACTATAAACCTCCAAAGAGAGTACGGTATTATTAGCGGCGTTATATGCGTACGGAAAAACATTTTCACGAAATGTATTTTCCCAAAGGTTGTTCGACGGCCGTTTCAACACGAATCAAACACAGATTGAACGTAGAGAAATACGGCCGGGAGGGAAAAGCTAGAAAATGTTTTTAATATGCAGCGCTTATCAGACCACGCTCCAGTTACTTGTGATTAAAACGATTGAAACGTTCTGAGAATGGACATTAAAATGTAAATTATAAAAATGTGACCGTTCACTCAGATCAAACAAAATCCAAAAGTTATGACTAGCAAAAAAATCTTTGAAAGAAAACTGGTTATTTATTTTCGTAACACGAATTCACAGTAATATCAGGCTGCAGTCAATATGGTGAAGAGTATCCTGATGATAGGCAATCTCCAACATAAGAGAGAAACACAATCTTTTAAAATGATCTTTAACCTACGTAAGACATTCAAATAATTAAATTATAAAAAGTTGTTTTGTATAAATAGTTACGAAAGTAGAGATCCAAATAGAATGAAAGGATGGTTTATTAGTAAATATCTCAATAAAGGAACACTAGGTATGGGCATGTACAGCAGATGGACGACGTAAGCAGTGTCAAAAAAATACATAACTTCAAAAATAATGAAAGAGGAAGTTCCAGGAAGGCATGGTCAGAAATAGTAAATTAAACACTTGATTCATACCTACCTACAACCAAAAAATATCGAAACTTTTTTAATAGATTGATTTTTTTAATAGAGTATTTTATGTGCTGGATAATTTTTAAAGCGTACATTACTTTTGAGCATCATTAATATAATGTTACGTTTGCTTAGTAGTTTTAACAATAGGCTCTGTGAGCATTCTCGTATACCTTTATCAGTAGTTAACTCAAAGGTAAGTAGAAAGAAATGTGCACAGGTTCTTCAAGACATAATAAAATTTATTTTCCTATTATTATATGTTATTACGATCGACCTGATTGGCGATATAACATTAGTTCAATAAGTGACGTGAAGAAAACCGGAAAGGATATTTGAGATTAAATAGGTATATTTTCAAAGTTATTATTATTAGGTATAATACTCACATATACCAGAAATCAGATAAGGAAAAACTGGAATGGAAAAAAAATCTCAAACGAATCACAGATCCATAGTAATATTTACCTTTAATCAAAGTATTGAATATACTGGTGCTATATCTACGTGGTCTTGGCAAATTAACAAAAAATCATAAAATAAGTGGTCTAAAGCAGCAAAAACTACTGTTGAATAGCGAGGTGTGGCGTCATGAAAATTGAAGATTATGTAACTTCTGAAATGACATTTTAAATGTTTTATTTAGATCATGACATTTTTTTTAATTTTTACGACAAAATATAATATTGGAAATAGAAGCTTTGCAACTCGGCAAAACCGGGAAGAAATTTTACCTTCGCAAACTCTAAGCCTATCTCTTGAGAGAATAAATAATGACTGAAAAACAACTGAAGTAAATGATTAATTGAATGTCTAGCACTTTATTGCTTTTTATGTAAAAACTGTTATATTTCCATTCCAGCAATTTCAGCATGGTTTTATAAAATGTCATTCTTGATAGAATAATATCCCACCTCTGATCCGAACCTCTTCACAGATAGCGATTTTATATGTAGTTAACTATGTATACACCAGTTTTCGTAGCGAATATATTAAATAAAAAGTTATATGTCTACAGGAAGAAAACTTACTGATATATAATATTGCTAATTTATTAAAAAAACTGGTCAAATTATTCTTATTCTTGTTGAAAATGAGACTGCAGGCTTTTAACGAATGAATTGAGAGATTTACCAACAATGTTATGGGGATTTCGTAACACGTGTTCATAAAATGTCAGATATTTTAGCATTTCGTCTTAATATTTATAAGGATAAGCGTAGCTGCATGAACACGTGTTCAGATTTATTCTGAATGTACAGATAGTATGTTAGAAAATGGCGTGCTATCACTAACAGGATTTTAATGAATCAGCCGTTCTCATTTTTCTCCGTGTACCTACCTACGTTATGGTTTAAATTAATGTCTGGTCTTTCACAATGCACTTGAGGTTAAATTTCACAAAAATGGTGTAGCAAACATAGTTTTATTATGATTATTCCGTGTTATCCAAGACATCTAAGGTTCTATTCTAATTGAGACCTACAAATTTCTTCTATTACATCGTACGAAGTGATAGTTACTGGGATGTAACGACAAGGTACGAATAATATAGGTGGGCTCTGAAACCATAACTTCATATCACCAGAGTCAGTATTAAATTTCACGCTGTATAATAATTACTCTCCGCAGTAATTTTGCGATACAGTATCCTCCAAGATTACAAGCAGAATTACTAAATTCCTTCCAACAAAATGGCCACATGTATCTAAATATCTCGTATCCTTCCCTCTATAACATGTAGCACGTATTCAGAATAACCATGTAGTACGTTTGATACCTTCGGAACCTACAAACAAAGTTAAGTATCCACCTTTATATACACATATCTACACGTCTACTGGTAGGTACCAATGTGAAAACCGGTTACGAAGAACGGTACAAACAACAGACAATGGACAATAATGTCGAAGGGCCGAACAGACATTATTTATTGGATATTCCGTTTTCCAAGGGGCAACCCTTTTGTCCGACACGGAATCTTCTACTCTTCCAGCATCCACATTATGTTAGCACGTGTTTTGTATGGCACAATCAAGAGATGCGCAATCAAAAATAACGTGAAAATTGCTGAATGCTGCGGAATATCTGTGGTGTAAAAGGTTTTTGATAAAATACGTATGTACCCATAGATATCTAAAATCTTCAGATATTTAAACTGTTCTCTCTAAACATATGCGTAAATGTCATATCATTAAATTATTAATGTTAACGTGATACCTTGGGTAGTACGATTTATTTGACTAACAATTTGGACCGGACCTTGATTTTTTGTTTAAATCATCATCATTGTCAAGTCCATAATAATCTTAACCTTTTGTCCCAATACATTGTTAATCATATTAGGGCTAGCAAAATTTCATATTAATCCGTAGGCTATTATAACTTCACATACGAAAGTAAAAATTCCAGCTAAGCAAACCATGCGTGTATTACATACAAAAATTAATTTAATTATTATTTTATTTTATTTTATTTTTATTTTTATTGTAAAAAACAGTTTACATATATAACCAATTACATTTCGCAATTTGTAGATAATAGCTTAATTATAATAACATATAATAGGTACATTAATAATGACAGGTGCTAAAGAATACTATTATTTCGCTCTTGAAATGATTGAGATTCGATTGAAAAATGTCAATTTCAGAAGAAAAATTTATTAGTGAGGTCATTCTCCCCAGAGGCATGATCATTGGTAGGTTGGTCCTGCCTCTAGGAAAAATAAACAGCCTGTGTTGCCTCACTCTAGTGAAGTTATCGGGGACATAAAGTGACAAATTTTTCAGAACATCAGGATTGCAAATCTGCCCGTTTAGCAGCTTGTGTGCTGCTAATACCATTGCAATTTTTCTCCTAACGTCAAGACGATTTAGTCCCAGCATTACCGCAAGGAAATCGAGGGATACAACAAAGGGTAGTACCCAAACTCTCGCATGTACAGGTACCGCATGAACTTTTTTTGCACCTTTTCTACATCATTAGGGTAGAGTGCATCATCGGGTCCCTATATTACTGATCCACTCTCGAGAATGCTGCGAACCAGAGTGAAGTAGATCATTTTTATGACTGCTGTATTGGAAAAAGATTTTGCCTTGCAGATTACAAAGCCTAGATTTCACATCGCAGAGTTGCACACCGAATCGATATGAGAACGGAATGTCAGGAGTGTGTCAAAGGTGATTTCTAAATCCTTCATTAGTGAAATATGTTTTAACGAGGTACCAGACATTTCATAGTTATAATATAGAGTACTCCTAGCCCTTGTATAGCACATAATTGTACACTTTCCGCTGTTAAAATAGAGTTTATTTCGATTACTCCATTCTACGATTCCGTCGATATCGGTTTGTAAATGAGTAGAATCCACTTTTGACGTTATATCGGTATAAAGTTTAATGTCGTCAGCAAATAACAAAAAAATTACAAATTTTATAAACAGAGCCAAATCGTTTATAAACATAGAAAATAACAGAGGTCCTAAATTAGACCCTTGAGGGACCCCAAAGTTTGTGTAGTAAGGTTTTGAAGCAAACTGCCCATAAACAACGTATTGTTTTCAGTTAGATAAATAATTGTCGAAGAATAGAAGCATTCTATATGACAAACCAAAGTTTTCAAGCTTCTTTAGTAATATGAGGTGATCAACTTTATCAAAAGCTTTTGCAAAATCATTATACGATACGTCTACTTATTCGTTGTTATCCAATATTAACGGGTCAGCATATCCCTTCAGAAGAATTGTATTAATAAAGTCTGGTCCGACAGATTTTTTCGATTTAAGTATTTTTATTGCCGCTAGGAAATCATTTTTATTTACATGTACTATGTCAACATTTTGAGTTAATGAAGAGAAACCTTCGGGAGTATAGGAGTCAAATTCAAATTTCATGTTTCACTGAACGTTGCGAAATCCTATTTTATGTCTCGACCATTTGACATTTCATCTTTCTGTAAATTTGTGTGTTAGGGTGCGGTTTTGGTTCAAGATGGTGGCCAGGTTTGAAACTATCTTTTATCTTGCCAGAGTTATCATGTTGTCATCGATATGGAGATTTAAATATATTTTTTTAAATAAAGAAATGTTATTTAATACTTATTAAATATTCATGGTCCTTAATTGAATAGGTAGGTATTTAAAACTACTTACAAATATCACAATTTCACAGAAAAAAATATCTTTTGATTTATTAATGAGAAAATTAGAAACTTACTTTTTTAGACGCGAGAGGTTTACAGAACTCCCAGTTATATAAACGCTATAAGCCTGCAAAATATTGAGGTAAGCATAGCTGTCATTTATTTGGGATAAGTTTTATATAGTTTCTTTAAACACCTACGTAATAAAAAATATTTTTCCAAGTAAGATCGTTAAATCAAAAAGGATTATAATTTACTCGTCCTGCTATCCTTAAAAATTTAATACAAATTTAAACCATTTAATTAACGACCCGGCTTTGACTACACTAAATTAATTTACCTTCGGCTAAACACTACCTGGTCTACTTGAACAATAAACTCGTACGTACTCAATTTTAGAACTAGAGGAAAAAGAAATCGAGAAACAATTGTTTTGATAATCAGGACTACTTTCACGAAATGTGCATTTTCTTTTTTTTTGTCATGAACTAATAAACGCGGAACTATCAATGAATTTTAAAAAATATATATATATAATTACCAATGTTTAAATAGAATGTTATTTTCAATTTTTTTTCAATGATTACAATGTATGGCGTAATTTTAAATAGATGAGATAACTCACTTTATATACCTACTTAAACAACTTCTTAAGAAAAAATATTAACATTTTCCAAAACCAATGATTTTTTCCTAAAGTATAATTTTTATTTATTAAATAGTGGTAGTTTGTACAATTTAATTAATACTAATTTTATTCATCATCAATCATGAAGGCCAGGCAGAGCAGTAAAATCGTTTATAAATCAACAAACCGCATACTTAAAACTCAATACCGCCAAAAAAACTCATTTATATTAAATTGGCAGTTTTCATGTAGGTAGGTACAGAAATCACAAACGTGCAAGTTGCACCTCGTCTAGGAATAAAAAACTTCTAAATACTAAGTTTTTTAAATTTTATGTGAAAACCGAAGAGTTAAAACTGCTCTCAACTGGTATGTCATGAGTCTGGTAGATAGGGGAGAAAATGGGGAAGAAGAAGGTGGGGGAGTTCCTGGCTATTTAGATCTAGTCACCAAACATAGCAAAAGCAATGCTGCTGCAATCAAATTTAGTTTGGTTTGAATTTTTCATTTTTCATTCATCTTTTTTTTTTTTACTAGGGAAACATAAAGTTATGCATATTTTAACGAAATAATTTCATGTTACATGGTTCGATGAACCAGTTTTCGCATAAAATTCGTTTTATGTACATAAACAATTAAAGAAAAAATTAAAGTGGAGTCCATAGAAAAAGAAAACCTAAATATATATAAATAAAGTAAAATTAAACAAAATACTCACATATAATCAAAATAAAGAATGAAAACAACCTAGTGAAATTGAGACAGTAACTTAAATTTCTTACACACACCACTGGTAGAGGTGAGTAATTAAAAATTGGATTTAATTTTTTCTAACGTTCATTTAAAAAATTACCTGATGTCAAATTGAAAAAAATCAGCGTCTGAAGAGATATTATTGTAGGTACACGTGTATTTTGTGAACGTTTTCTGAAAAATTAATGATGTGTGTAGTTTTTTTTGAGTGCATGATATGTAATATGATATCTAGGTTCTTTCCAGCTCTTCCTTTTCAACCCTTCTTCAGTCTCATAAGATTCTACAATTGATCAATGCCATAGATCCACTGGTTCCGGATAATTGATGCCATCCAGCGGCATCAGACAAAAAACGCTAGCATATTTCTTAACGCACACATATTTCTCAATTTTTTTCTGACCACACCAACGGAACGTTTTCAAAGGGTTAATAATAGTACTTACCATAGCAGTTGTGCTTGTAGCAAAAAATCCTATGGACAAAAGGGTGAAGGAGTCGTAAATTTGTGCCATTACGCTCTGATTTTTTTCCATCGGCTATTATTTTACTTCAGGGGGAGGGACAAAAAATGGTAGACGAAAAAGAAAAAATGCAAAACCATTCTTGGATAAATCGACCTAATAGTTCTGCTCTGTTGGGAAGTTTTTACCAAAGGCGAGGTCAAACAAAACTGATTCTCATTATTCACGTCACACAGAAATTCGTGGGACTTCGAATGCCTCTATTTTACAAACGAGGTTTAATAAGAAAAAAAAAACAAGGAAATATGCATTAGCTATGCCTCTTTGCGGTATGCCTTGGCTAAACGAAAAGTTTTATTTTAAACAAACATCCTTGTAGAAAAAAACGTACATATGCTTTTAATTTATTTTCAAAAACTATCATCGTAAGAGAGTGAATAGCTATTTACTTGAATTTGTTTAAAGAAGATGAATGCATAACCGATCGTTTCATTTAGATAAATAAATGGTAAACATTTTTATAATATTTATAATAATACCGTAATAAATAAAAATGTATTAATTAGCAAAAAAAAATCACACAAAGGTAAATAAGTTATTTGAAAAATCGAATCAATTAAAAAATATATTTTTGTAGATAGCCCTTAATACCTTAGTTCTATTACATAATAATATTTTCTTAGGTTTCACCTACATTTATTTTATCCAATCCAGACCATTTATGAAATAGATATAAGTTTTGTAATATAATCTTAATACAAATATCATTGATTTGTATTTTTTTTCCATATTTACTCGTTTTTTTAAGTAATATTTCATTAAATAGTTTCATACAAAAATATTGAATTTCTGATAATAAAATTTCCCGCAATCGAAAGTTTAAGAAAGGGAACAAACGTTAATATTCGATTTAACACTATTGTAGTGATGTCAAAACACAGTTATGACACCTACTTGATTTGTTTTTCCCTTAAAAATCAATTAAGTGTCGAGTGATCGTGTAGAAAAAGACCTTTTTATAAATTTACGACATCTCAACTACCGTTTTGTACGTAGCCATTTTTATGGTCGTTGAAGTCGCTTTTACGATCTTTTTATGAGTGATGTAGCAGTAATTGTAGCACCCGCTTCCTTAAATTGGTCAATCGAGATGAAACAAACGCCATCATCTGGACGACGGGAATTGATAGTAAACTTGTGAACACCCTGTGGAATAAATGTCAAATAAATAACACTTTGCATAATAAAATCACATTTAAAAGGTGTTCTGCGTATAAATTAAATAAATATCGAGATTTTTATTTACCTTCATATAATATCATAGAAATCTCATAAAATTACATTTTACTTCAGATTAAGTCGATTTGAACTCGGTGTGACAGAGATAAGGTAATATTTGAATAGTGTAATGGCGATGGAAAATCAAATACTTATAAGTATTCGTTCTTTATTAAACTCCTGTGTTTATTATAATAATAATTTATTTTGGTGAATAACACCGGCTTTACTCTGGGTTTGGTTTATCAATGATTTATTTTGGTGAATAACACCGGCTTCACTCTGGGTCTGGTTAATTAATGATTTATTTTAGTGAATAACACCGGCTTCGCTCTGGGTTTGGTTAATCGATGATTTAATTTGGTGAATAACACCGGCTTCACTCTGGGTTTGGTTTATCAATTATTAATATGTATTACAATCTCGTCAAGGAAATTCAATGGAAATTTCGTCAAGATCTCTTTGAATAGTTAATAATTTGAATATTCTTTAATTGTTCCCAATCTGAACGAAATTGAACATTTAAAAATAACTTTCAATCTACATTAAAGATAGTGGACATCATAATTCCGCGTCTTAACAAAATTCAATTTGTCAGAAATGAGTATGTCCTTCGTTAAAACAAACGTGCGTGTTTCGACCAACTCCGTCCATAATCGATTGTCTGAATGACGCCATTATAATGTTGTCAGTTGATATTAATGCCAGCCCCCGCCCGGCGTTTAGCATTGGAGGGTAGGTGGCTAGGTGGGTCCGCCATGTTGTTATACGGATTTCGGGGTGCGGCCGGCCAATGGGGTGAATTCACGGCTGGATTGAAATGTGCCATTAGTTGAATGGGATGTACCATTGAGTTCATCGGCTGGATAAATATGATTAAGATGATTGTGTTAGAGTTACAAGTAGAGAATGCAATTGACAAATGGTGGAATGTATTGTTTTGTAAAATGTAATTTCATCACCCTCATTTTAGAAACACACGGAGAAATCTTACTGAAACGAAATATTGTTAATTGATTAAAAATCTGGTCAAATTTTTCGTTCTCCTGTTAAAAACGGGACTGGAAGCCTATAAAAAACTATCAGTAAAACACGAATATGTTATGAGGAAGTCTGAACGCGTGTTATTAAAAATAATAATATTTTCGTATCTCGTTCATTATATTTATTCGGACAAAGCCACCGGTTTGAACACGTGTTCAGAATTAATCTAAATTACTAATATTTTATTAGGAAATGGTCATAGAGTCACATTTTTAACAGTATCTTTAAAAAAAGCAGTACCTACTCATTTTTCTCCGTGCATAATTAGAGACATCGTAGGTGCTTGTTTTGCTATCAAAGTAAATCGATTTAAGAAATCTTTATACAGAATACTTTACTAAACTTTTTGGATGTTAGTGACTCTGTGAACAGATATAAGGCATTGTTATGTAAAACATCGCCTCTTAAAAAATTCCACTACCAAAGGTGTTAAAGATTGTTACGATTTCCCGGCAACGGCTTGACTTGTCTAGATGTAACGTTTCAAATCCCGAATCTAACTATTATGATTGCTATGAGTGATTTTATAAACTGAAGTAATGCACATTACATTACAACTGCAACATTACAACTGCACAGTTGGACAATGTAAATATGAATCTCAAATATTGAATGACTAATAAATGATCTAAGTGTCCTATTATATTAGGCTATCATTAGTTATTTCAAAGGATTTCTGTAAGTCAAGATACATAAAAGTTGTTTTAATAAAATAACTTATTTCAATCATGCTACAACATAAGCAACAACAAATGTGTGTTTTTCGACGTACAGCTAAAAGATCCATAAAAGTAGTGAAACTTAGATCTATTAGTAGAAAATAATGGCACTTATTAAAATAAAATTTCTCCCTTGTGTTTGTAAAGTACTAATTCCGTGACTGGTGCCGCTTTATTGGTGTAGTGCCATCGTCTCCCGATAATAAAACCGCCCTTTTACAAATCCACCTTTTCGTGAGAAATTCATACGTAGGAGTACTTATTGTTTTTGCTGCTGATAGCCAATAATGGCCAATAAACGTGTGCCAATGGACGACATCAATAATCCATAAAAACCAATTGCCATGGCTGAAGCCTTACATGATGTGTTAGTATGGGAACAATTGGGTCGTTCCGTCATAATGAGAGCTTCCATAAAGAGCTAGGTAGTGCTACGATGCCCCACACACAACACTTAGGACTAATAAAAAATATTTCTGGGGTTCCTTCTACCTGTTGTATTTATTTAAAAATATAATATTGTGTTACGTACATGGCTCAGAGTATCAATTTAATACATACATTGTATCCTGTTTGTCATTTATGACTAGATGCTTAAGTATTTCATTGTTTTATTAAATTATTCCACTCATGCAAAGAGTTGAGAAAGCATTTTTGTATGTATCTATTTGGGTAATAAATGATAATGGAATGTAATTATTTTTTGTTTCAATGCCGATAAACAAGTGTTTTTCATATTGTCACTTTGACACATCTGAAAATACCAAAGTTCTTCATTACGAAATTGACAGAAACGAATACAACGGAATTTTTCAGACTTGTCAGATCAGATCTTCAGACTTCTGAATTAATATGCATGTTGTAAGGAAAACCGGTCCGGTCAAAAATTAACACGTGGAAAACGGCTATAATAGTTTTTAATCAAAATAAAGTCACGTAAAATTATTCCACGAAACCATGTTTTCATGCTTCCCTGAAACTGTTTTATTGATTATCATTTTTAGAATGGTAGCTGAAACAACGTTTGGATATGCTTGCGATTTCATTAAATTATTTTTTAAAGTAGCAGTTAATTTGGTGGAGGATAATATTATAATGAATACATTAAAAAATTCATCCACGTTTCAAGTAAGTTTTTGCACTTAATTGAAAAAAAAATATTACTCCTAAATATGTACCAAATTTTGCACGGTAATAATTTTTATTGCTATATAATTTATGAATTCCTCAATTAAAATTTTATCTTTATTCTTTAGGGTGGTCGGTTTATTTATGTTTTGTGTAAAGCTCAAAATTATACGAAATTCAAATCGAAAATGACACTTATTTGGTGACGATATTTTTAAATTCAAATTTTGCCATTAATGTGATCACCGAATGCTGTAATAAACACTTAAGAATGCTTATTTATTCAAAATGATAATGTTGTTTTTAAACCCTACCTAGGAAGTTCGCATAGTTTATAAATATAATATAATATGTAAATATATATAATAATCTAGCTTTTATAGAAAATTTGACTTCATTGGTCAGGATTCCACGAAACTATTTTTCCATAACATGAAATCCTCAACATAAGGTATACACAGGTAAATTTAGTGCGTAGTATACAGATAAATTTTAGAAAAGCTTACGTAAGAAATACAACAAAACTACAGAGAATATGTTGACTTTACATAAAAGACATATATTAGCAGATCTTGTGTTTTTACATAATCTGCAAAATGATAAAACAGATTGTCCCGAATTGCTATCTGTCATTGGTATAAATATTCCAACGAGGCGTACCAGGCATACTACACTTCTTTATATAGAAGCTAAGAACACTATGTGACAAATAACTCTCCAATAATTTCAATATATACCAACTACAACAAATTACTACACTTAGTCATTTTTCATAATTCGTTGCTAACATACAAAACTAATTTATTACATTATTCACGAACTACTTAGGCCCAATTTTTCGCAAAACTACAAAGTCCCGAGCAAATAATTCTTTATTTCACAATTTCTCTTCGTCTCTCCACACACTTTCCACCTTTAATTATTTTCCATATTATATTCATCGATTAAGAACGGTTCTCATTCTAGGAGAAATTACTAAGATATTGTATAGACGTGCGTAACAGGTAGGTACTTAAACCATCACTTGTATCATAATGAACTGTCTATTTACGGTAAGTAGCTGAGTTGGCATCGTGTTTGGGACCCGCCCAGGCATCCCGTGTTCAATTAAGTCCTCTATCACAGGACATGCAACATTTTCTGCTTACTGTGGTGGTAGTCGGATATTTTCAAATATTGTCGGGTTATTCGACTTTCTTTAATTAAAATTTTAAGTAAAATATACAAAATATTTATTTTTCAAAAAACACTAAGGACGGGTTTTTTCAGAGAATTTGAACAATTCTTCAAAGTTCATGGTTGTTTTTCAGGTTCTGTGGAATTTATTTTGCCAATACGAAAAATAATAAATTAATTAAAATTTTATTGAGTAGTCAAAGAAGTATAAAAAAATTTGTCCTTATTGTGCCTCCTGAATCTCTCTGTTAAGATAGTAGAGAATATTTTAAAGTATTATTGGAACCCACCTTCTTCTTATTAGTTCGAGTTATGGGTATAGTAGGTGTAGGTAGAAGGTGCAAAATCGGAAAATTAGACATCTTTAATAAATATTGTCGGTTTGTAGTCATAAAGAGTTATAAGTTAGCTTTAAAAATTTCAAGTTTTTAATTATGGGTTCCTATAAGTTCTTAAGTTTCTTTGGTAAATGAATGAAGAAATTACAGAAAAACGCTGCAGAATGGAACATAAATTTCTAATTATTAACGTAACGAAGAAAGTCCCCCTTTGGTTATAAAGAGAATAATAATTTATATTCACAATGGGTGAAAACATAAATATTATAATATTGTTAGATCTAAATATTTGTAGGGTCCCAAAACAAAGCTTTAATTAAAGCTAACAAATTTAGATTAGGAACCGAGCGTTTGTACAAATAAACACAGTGTGAAGTGAGTATTGACGTTGTTTAGTATATGCAAACAGAGCTATTTACTCCCATTTCCTAGGCCAATGGCTGGCATGTTCCAGCTCTTATATGGCTAGCAAATATTTACCCAGCACACTCAGCAGACGAATAGTTCTGTCAGATATGCCAAACAACTTTTAGTACAACAAGTAGAGTACAATCTGTGGCATTTGTTTTTGTGGTGTAATTGAATGAAATCTATTTGCTGAGTGGATTCATATTTAAATTCCTAATTAAATGCATTACGATGGTACCTACACTCACATTTATATTTTGTGAAATTTATTTAAACATGAATCTATTAATTGTCTTAGGTAAAATTACGTTTAATTTACAAAGTAAGATGAATTATGTACCTATTCAGCACCGTAGTGGAATATCTTTCAGGGTAATATCGAATTTCGTTTACGTATTAACTATTTCTAAGGTTGATGATGTATGCTGTATAGGATGCCTAGTGGATACCTTAGCGGAATGCGTTAATTTCCTCGTGAAAATTTGTGAACATGGACAGGATGTTTAAAATAGAGATGAGAAATAGGCTCATCCAATGGCCGAGAATATTTTTCCATTTATTTTATATTTGAATTAAGGTCACAAAATTCCGCGTCGGAAAGGACAATTTGAAAAGATAGCCAGAATAAAATGTTGCGGCTTTAGTGTTTAAGTAACTAGAAGTAATGATAAAACCGTTTCCTCCAAAATGAAAGCGGAGAAAGAACATCGCTTTCCAGATTGCTTTGTTCAACAAAACGTCGCAAACTTGCTTTTATAATCCCCCGGGGTCTTATGCCAGAGCTTAAATGATTCAGAAATACCAAGAATCCCTTAAAATTCTCCAGAATTTTCCTACGAAACGATTCTGCCCATGAAAGTGAGGCCTCCCGACCCGAGCAAATGTCCTCTCCCGGCCTCTCTTCAAATAAATAGCCAAATGGAAAGGTATTTCGTCTTTTGTGAACGCAAAATGGAGAACGGTGAAATTACTAAAGGGGGTAAGTATAAAATGTCGCTTTTTGAAATAGTTTGATAAGACTAGAGACCTTCAGCTGGTACATTTTCTTGCAGACTCGTAAAACGCTTTCATGAAAATTGTTATTCATAAAACTACACTCAAGAAAAAACTTACTCGGATTAGTTACTACCTACAAACTACACAGCTAGACCAGAAAATAACTTTTACTATAAAGATGAATAATCTCAGTGACTGTCATAATTTCATTAACATTGTCATAAGCATTTTCACAACAGGACATTCATGTAACTTAAATTAGTAGAAACTTAGTTTACACAGTATCTGAAATATTGATAAGTGTGAGAATAGAAATTGGAATTTTAATATTTCCTCCAATTGTAGAAAATTGGACAGTAAAAATGAATCAACAACAACAAAGGTATTTTATCCAACCGATTTGATTTAATGGAAAAGAAAAAAAAAACATTCATCTCCGTGGGTCATATACTCTCACAAACAAACTCCAAATCTTGTTTGCTTTGCGCTCTGTTTGCAAAAAGTCTAATTCTGACGTCAAATGAAAATGTTTACCCCGTGTCATCGCGCCAAGTCACTCGGCTTTACGTTTCTCCATAAAAATACTCACAACTCTGGTGTACTTTGGTAACTTTGGACTCGGCGTTGGCTCGGGAAATTTATTTATTTGGGAGCTTTCAACTTGTCTTCGCTTCACCTTCGAGAACCCTCTTGAATACAGAATCATATCTCTGGGATCTGCCGAGAGAAAATAACAGCTAAAAAGAAAATGAGATTACGAGAAGAGAGAGAGAGATTGTGCTGCTCGCTACTTTCTAGATAAAACATGTACACCGACATTAAAAAACTATTCAATTAATTAAATAGTTGTATCTATTGTTGTTTTTTGTGGGGTAAAGATTTATTTTCTACAAAGAAAAAGTTATGGTAGACAATCAGATCATTTATTCTAATTAATAAACCATAAAATAGCAATTAAATAAATAAGACATCATTCATACTTCATTAGAAGTAGATCAAAAAATACTTTTTGAATAGAAAGTTCGTACGTAATTATTAACTCACACGATTGTAAAATCAAGTACCTACCTATTTATGAAGCATTATGTAGATAGCAGCTACCATACACAAACATATTTTTAAACTCTCACTAACTACGTAAGAACAATAATTATTTCAACATGCTGACAATATTAAGCAAGTAAAATTATACTTTAAAAATTTACACAAACGAAGTTCTCACGAAACGCTGCATACTTCCCGCTGTTTTGATAAATAGCATAATTTACAAAAAATATTCATTAAACTGTACTTATTATTCCGGCTTTTAATGAAAAGCGCACGTAGTTTAAAAAATGGTTACTGCTTTACGTAATCCTGTAATTAAGACGTTATTCTAAACAAACACACTAAAAACGTTTCTGTTAATTTAATTTTCAGACTGTAATGTTCTGAGTAGGTACCTGCCTAGTGCCTATTCCACTGCTTATATCTTATTTTTTAATTATTTTGCCGAAAAAATAAACGTGATGACGGGAAATTATTTTTGTTAAGTACCTACAAACAAAGAAATCATTTAGGTAAATAATTATGTAGGAACCCACCCACCAGAATAATGTGTTTGACTCTGATCATTAATTTATAAAAAATATTTGCCTTATAGCTTTTTTTGTTTATTCGCGTGGGATGACAGTCAATTTTAGACATACAAATATTTGATACTTATCAAGTACCTAAGTAGACAGGTAGGTAAAAAAATATTTAATCAATTTTTTTTTATAACTTAACACTTTCGTTGGAGGAAGATGAAAACCCTGGTACAAAAAATAGTATTTTTATTTGTTTAAAACTACCCACTAATTAAACCATAATATATTAATACCGACCAAAATACGTAAAGTGAGATTATGAAGATTAAATGCAAAACGAGATAAAAGATTTTTGAAATCACCTCACCCACATAATTAATGAGATAAATCAAACATTTCCTTCGGGATTTGATATTATAAATACTTTTATTAAAAATTAAACACTGGGTGGGTATTAATAAAGCTATAAATTCTACACAAAAAAAAAACTTTAAAGTGTTGGTTCGTGCGGTTTTCCAATTAAAAATCATACTGCATACTAAACTTAATTAACGCCATTATAATTTAACGTTAAATTCACTGGAATCCAGCCATCTTTCTTCTGAACTTATTTTGAAACAGCTCATTCCACCTTTATTTCCAGTTTTTGCGCTTAGATCATACCCGAACCTTCGTGTATTACCTCCTCAGCGGTTCCTGAACTTTCGACAGTCTCATTCTAAGCGAGTCCAGTAACATTGTATGGGAGAAACGTACCAACGCCCAGCCACTCAAGCCTGAACTTCAGCGAATGTAGTTCTGAACTTGGTAAAACAGGAGCGATGTAAAAGAAGACGTTCATTAGCACCTCTAACATTTTAAAGTTAGCTTTAGGACTGCACCTTTTATTCAAGTGGTTTAGTTTTGCTTTCGATAAACATGGCGTTGTTGATACGTCTATATAGTAGCATCAGACGAAATTGAGTCCATTTGGTTTGGGACCGTAATAAGAATAATATAAGGCGATATGAAAAACAACATGTCGGGATTTGGGATGAACCCATACCGCATACACGCGCGAATGCTTTCATAAAAACTCTACATATTATCCTATGCTGTAAGTTTTCTCCATACATTCTCCTCTGGCATTTTCAAAGTTACACAGATATGTCTCTAGCGGGACATAGAGATAAAAAGTTCTGTATTAAATTATTTCCAAAGAGAGCAGGTGTATTAAAGTGACAAAGTAACGTAACTCTGAAATGTTTCATTGAAATTGGTAATATTTTCTTATTTGTTTTGTCTTCTTAGAGAGTATGGAACGGAGAATGTTCTCAAGTTGCCCTTCAAGGAAAAAATATAACACGTATTGCATTATAGGTACCTACCGATGTTAGTATTTTTTAAACGTTTTGCAAGCTGTCTGGAACGTTAAATCAAAACTCCAAAATCTATATATAAAAGTGCCAAGAATATTAAGGCCATAAGAAAATAAATTTAAAACAGTCTTGATTAAAATTATTAGCTAAGTTCATCATAATATATCATTTGCCAATCGAAAAATTCAAAATAATTTATTTTTTGTATTTTAGAATATATCTGATCCACCCCTTTTCAATCAAAGCGTCAATATTATTGAACCAATCAATTTTAAGGCATGGTTTCAACATAAGCTAATTCCAGTTATTTTTTTCTAAATAATTAAACAAAAATTGCTTTAAATTAGTGCAGTTTTATTTTCACACCCGTTTATTTTTTAACACCAATAAAGTGTAAAATACACAATCAAATAAGAATCAAAACAAAAAACATAAACACAAAAGAAAACATTTGACAGAAGATTAAGTTGTAAACTGCCAAAACCTTGTAAAGTGGGTAGCGCAAGCAGTAGTTCAACGTCAGTTAATAAATTCTTTACAAAATTTGCATAAGAATTTTGTTGCCAGAATGTTCTTCAGAATATCTTGGATAATCCCGCCACAAATCCGCAGACAAGAAGATAAATAAGTTGGACTCGGATTTAGTTCTTACTCGGTAGGTACCTACTACCTACTGCGCTCCCTATTGGCGCTGAATATCTAATTCTCCAGTCCATGTCAAAGGATTATCTCTTATTCCTCTCGATATAATAAATTGGTAACACTGTTGCAAACATGGATTCGGACACAAACAGGGGCGGAATCATTGCGCTACAATAAGGAAGTTGAGTAAAAAATATTTTGACTTATAAAAAATATGTTCATGTAGATCAAAAAATATCGATTCTAAATATATAAATATATTTCTATATTATTATTCTTAGAATTAGTTAAACGTTCTTGAAAAAGCATTGAATAGCAATTGACTATATACGCTCCACGATTGGTCGAAAGAATTCTGACGTCACATGTGTCGTGATTGTACGTACAACAGATCACCTATGGTGCATCTCTTTCTATTACATGAGAGATGGTCGGTTTAGATGAGAGAGGTGTATAGGCCAAAGATTTATTTGGGTTTGTCAAATATATGTACGTATTTGTTGTTATTATTATATGAAATGGATTTCTAAAGATACATATTCGTAGAGTGCTTTATAATAATATGTTGTTTATTGCATAACTTAGAAGTTTTTATTATTATTCATGTCACATAGCATGTGATACACTTCAGGCCGCCGGCCGCCCAGAAAAGTCAAACAGTGAACTGGGCTGTAAACCGTTATTTTACTATTGGTCTTTACTTTTCTGCGCGGTGGTCCTGAATTCGCGCGGGGAACGTCAACAAGTAGCGACGGCAATACCGTACAAGTACCGTACTGGGCGAGAAAAGCAAATATTCTAACTTAAAATATTAATTTAACTATGAAATCTTAATCAATTTTCTTTTTTTTTTAATAACATCAATTCTAATAGACGGTTAACATTGGTAAAAAAATTACTGGAATTCCTTGTTGAAGAATTACAAATTTTTCGATACAAAATGCTTATGCGACGTGGTTTTCACAGTTCTAATGACGTCACACCACACCCGCCTCTTACCGCTCGGATTCCGCTCGTTTTGGCGGGCTTAATAAAATTTAAACTTTGAGAATTAATTTAATTATGAAAACAAACTTTAAAAAAAAAAAAAAAAATACCAGTATTTAAGTTTGAATGCGAACATTGATAAAAAAAAATAAAAAAAATGGACTCAACTTCCTTATTGGAGGCGCTACTGCATACCTATATCGAATTTCGCTAATAAACAGTTAGTTAATATTAATTAAGTGTTAATCTCAAGTGACCTACCAGGTAAATATTGTACTATTTATTATCTCTAGGTATATATAGTTAGTAATAACATAGTAGAAATGTATTATATACTTATACAGCGCCCTTGAGGTGATTTTGCACAGAGACGGCGTTATAAAAATTATTCAAATATTATTATTATTACCACATCGAAACTGAAAAAAACAAAAAATAATAAATGTGTTCACACACTATAGGAAATTAAATCAATAGACAATTATTTTCAATTTAGGTAGATACTAAAATCAAAATTATGTTCGCATGCACAACTTAGAAGTTAATGTTAGGTACCTACTTATTATTACTGTATCGAACGCAATACGCAATGTTACCCGAAGGCCGCAAAGCAGCTTTCTGACCATGGGAGGATAAGAAAGCTAGTATTTACCCGGCCGGCGAGTACTGAGCACAACGAGCGCTCGGACACAGTATTTACGTGGTATCCCCTCCCCGGCTGGAGAGCATTGGGCACATCGCAAGCCGTGGACCCAGTATTTACGTCGCATCCCCTCTCCTTTGCCCAGGCAGAGCAACGCCAAACACTGAACAGCGTTGGTCAGCCAATCAGCGCAAAGCCACTATAATGCTAGAAATACTTCTCTTTTCATACATAATTGCGCAAATTAATGTTAGATTTGCGTGAGTCTCGCCGCCATAATGCAAAATAAAAATATACAGGTTGAAAGGCTGGACTCGCGTCTATGTTGTAAAGTAATATTGAAATATGTAAACATTAATATTAAGTAGTTATAAGGATTTCCTCACACCAATGTCGGTCTGAGGACCCACTGATTCATATTGTACAATTTATTATAAAAACATTAAAAATGCTAGGGAAAAACAGTTTTCATGAGATGAAGCGGCGTAAAGAGTACTATTGAATAAATAATTTTAATATTGACTATTAAAGTCATATGAAAACACACGAAGATGCACAAAGATGCACCTCGTTTACGCGGGGCGTTTTGATACGCGCGCACACCGATGTGTGTACGCCCCCGCTAGTCCTATATATACCGCGCGTAAAGCGATCTCAACTCTCTCTCTTCCGACATCTACTCTGACCGCTTCACTCTGGACTGCTTCTCCCGCTGGAACCACTACAACCGCCTTTGACTTCTGACCTCTCGCTTCCTTGGACTACCTACTGCTCTCTCCTTGGATACACGACATCACAGCAACCGGAAAAGGCCCTGAACATAAAGCAGCTCACCGACTAGAAGATTCAGCACCCCTTATTTACAGTCAATGTAAAGGACTTGCGTCTGATACATTGTGTGGTCCTTCGCAGCCGCATTTTCTAGTCTCCAGCTGCCAAGATGACACCATCTCTACGCTCCGGGAAGAATACATTGGAGGGAAACGGACAGAATGAGTCACAAGACGCTGGCAGTACCCCACACCCCACCGGTCCCTCTACAATTACGCAGCCCGCTAATGCGGCCGCCGCGGTGAGGGCCGCCCAGCCACAAGCCACTGGAATGGCGATATCGGACCATTCTCCGGTACAGATACCCATCCAAGACTCATCATCAGACAGCGAGGCGTCAAATGCAGATTCATTCAAACAACTGCAGCGAGAATTGAGAGCAGAAAGGCGACGAAATCGGAAATTACAGGAGGCCCTCATCGCTTCAATAGCGGCTCCTACGAAAAAACAAGCGCCTTTAGTGGAACCTGACACACATACAGAGCAGGTAACCACACATCAACAAGGTGCCATGCAGGGCGCCCTACAAGGCTCCATGCAAGGTGCCGCACAACAAAACAGCGCAGAGTACCGGTCTTCAGCATCCAACACCACGATGCGAGGCCAAACAACCCCTCTGCAGCCTGCTATCATCAACACGGAGTATCCGGCCGCAATATCCGGACAACAGCCGACCCAAACTACAGCTCAAGGGGCCTCGCAAATCCCCGCAGCATCCTACAACCCGGAATATCAGTCGGGCTCACCACATACGCAGTTCGGCCAGACACCGCCTGCAAACAACACATACGCGACATTCCCGGGCCATCCCACGGAGGATGACACGGCGCGACAAACCCAAGATTGGGTCAATAATAGAACGGAACAGGCGGCGCCAGCAAATCCGTTCCAACAGTTTGCGGCCTTTATGACGGAGGCTTTCCGCGCCTCGCAAAATGGCGGTACTCCGCGGCAGCAGCCCGAAGAAGAAAACCGCATGGCGTCCCTTATCGCACGCCAATCAAGCGCTAAGGACCTCCCATCATACTACGGAGACGCCGTGGAATGGCCAGCATGGCGCGCTCAATTTTATCAATCAACGTCTACATGTGGGATGACGCAATCAGAAAACCTAATGCGCCTTCAGAGAGCATTGAAAGGCAAGGCTCGTGAAGCGGTAAGTCCACTCCTATTGGACCCCACACAAGTACCGGAAATAATGGACGTGTTAGAACATCGGTTCGGTGGTGCTCACACTATTGCATCACTGATGTTTGAAAAAATAAAAAAGTTGCCGCGGCTTCCCGAAGATGCATCAAACGACGCACTTATTGAGTTTTCGGGTACAGTTCAAAATGTGGTGGCCTCACTCGGCAGTCTTAAGTGTGATTATTTATCTAACCCCGCGCTACTAAGTGAAATTGCATCAAAAATGCCTCTTGTGCTCAGAGTGGCGTGGTTGGATAAAATAGCCGATCAAGTGATAAGTGCGACAATTCAACAATTAGCAGCATTTCTAAAGCGGCTCACAAACGCGATCCCGCGTTCGGGCTTAGTTGATAATGCTCGGGCTCCAATGCGACCGCGACGGGAACAAGTATATGCGCAAAATTCTCAAACTGATACGGAGAGCGAAAAGTGTGCACAGTGTTTAAATTCGCACAAAATTCACGAGTGCCCCGTGTTTTTGGGGAAAAATGTCCCCGGACGATGGGAAAAAGTAAAAAATTCCCGACTTTGTCATAAATGTCTAGACGCAAGACACCATACGAGAGCGTGCAAATATCGTGTGTGGTGTGGAGTGGGTTCTTGTCGGCTTCCTCATCATAAACTACTTCACGACCCGTCGCGTGTGAAATCATCTGCCGGTACCTCGCGCGATAGTGAAAACCAAACTGTAACCAGTACCACGTCGTATGGACATGAATCAGTGCTGTTGAAAGTGATACCGGTAACCATATGTGGCCCAAACGGGCAAGTGTCAATTTATGCCCTACTAGACGAGGGGTCAACTGTGACCCTTCTAGACAATGAAACAGCGGACAAAGTGGGAGCAAACGGGCCGACCCGCGGGCTCCGTATTCACGGGGCAAGTGGTATGTGTTCGTCGGATAGTACATCCCGGCGAGTTAAACTATCAGTGCGCGGGGACGGTGACGAATATGTTATTACGGCGAATACAGTGCGAAACCTGGACCTACCGCAACAAAACATAGCCGGTCGGTGCCAAGTGAAACCAAAAATATTATTGGGACAAGACAACGTGCATCTTATCGTGTCAAGAGAGGTGCGCGAAGACACAGAGAGAAGAATACTGTCCCGTACTGCACTCGGTTGGATCGCGCATGGAGGCATTCATCCCGTAGAAAATATAACGCTGAGCATTATCGGTGAAGCCGAGAGTGGAGACCAACAGCTCTCAGAGCTAATAAAACAAAACATTGCAATCGATTCACTTGGAGTGACGTCAGCGACACGCGTAAATGCGGCCATTCCAAGCCCTCGAAAAAGGGTACCTACTAAATTTAACCCGGCCGATATCGGTACAAGAGACATCGAACCGCCCGACCTCTCGCCCACTAGCAGGTGGTTTTGCGGTCCTGCCTTTATTACCCACCCAGAAGCTACATGGCCCCGTGAAAAGGAGCCAGTCATCCGACCTGATAACCAAGTTTTGGAGGTGAGGCCTCAATATGTCGGCCTCACAATAATAAAAGAAGGCGGATTACCTCATATTGAGCGATTTTCATCGTGGCATCGGCTCATACGCACCACTGGATGGGTTCTCCGCTTCATAAGGAGATGTCGGCCGAACCCCAACAGATCATCAGAAGGTCCTCTGAGTGCCGAAGAGACCCGAGGAGCAGAAACATTATGGGTAAAGAAATCTCAAGCAGACTCTTTCGCGGCCGAAATTTGCGCTACCCAGAAAGGCGATACACTACCCGCCGACAGTCGCTTGCGAACGCTAACGCCTTTCCTTGGCCCAGATGGCATTATACGAATGGGCTCACGGTTACAAGCCCTGAAAGGAGTTGCCAGCGGAGTACGGACACCAGTCATTCTGGATGGTGACGAGGCATACACTCGGCTCTTGATCCGCCACTATCATCAAATGGCGGACCATTCGAGTACCGAAAAAACCATGGCGGAAATCAGAAGCAGCTTTTTTATATTGAAATTGCGCACCAACCTTCGCCGAATAGCGCATGAATGCCTAGTATGCCGCATTAGGAGAGCTCAACCATTGCCACCACTGATGGGACCATTACCGGCTGCCAGGCTTACACATCACGTGAGTCCCTTCACGCACTGCGGCCTAGACTATTTTGGCCCTATGGAAGTAACAATCGGTAGGCGTCGAGAGAAACGGTACGGGGCATTATTCACCTGCCTGTCAACCAGAGCTGTACATCTCGAGCTAGCGGCCTCACTAAGTGCCGATTCAGCTATAATGGCAATGCAGCGAATGTCAGCTAGACGAGGCCAGCCCGAATGTATATACTCCGATAACGGGACTAATTTCCATGGCGCTGATAAAGAAATCCGAGACGCGCTGGAATCAATCAGTCGAGACCCCAGAGTACAAAACTACATTGCAACACAAAAAACATCGTGGAAATTTATCCCCCCCCTATCTCCCCACATGGGGGGAGCTTGGGAGCGCCTCGTGCGCTCTATAAAGAGAGCCCTCAAGTCAACTATGAAAGAGCGCTCACCGAAAGAAGAAACTCTCCTCACGGCCCTGGCAGAAGCAGAGTACATAGTGAACAATCGCCCGCTGACTCATGTCTCTGTCGACCCGAGAGATGAGGAACCGCTAACCCCTAACCATTTTTTGCTGGGATCAGCAGGAAAGCGGCCACACCTGTCACTGTATGCGGCAAAAGAAGAAGAGGTCTGCCTAAGAAAACAATGGCGAATCAGCCAGCAATTAGCAGATATGTTTTGGCGGCGATGGATGAAGGAATACTTGCCCACTATAGCCGCACGTCAAAAATGGCACCAGCCAGGTACCCCTATCAAAGTGGGTGATCTTGTGGTGATTGTGGATCCCGCTTTGCCCCGCAATAGTTGGCCCCGCGGGCGAATCATTGAAACAATGCCCGCCGCTGGTGGGCATGTAAGGACCGTTCGGGTCCAGACCAACACCGGAGTGTACGTGCGCCCAGCGGTCAAAATTGCCGTACTCATGACGACACCAAACACGGGCCCTAAATCACAAGAGGCCCCCCCACGCCGCCAAAAAGGAACCGGCCGAATGGATCGCCGCCGGACAAAAGCATCCCGACACGTTCGAATTTGCTAGGCGCAGCCGATACTGCACCGGGGGGAGGATGTATCGAACGCAATACGCAATGTTACCCGAAGGCCGCAAAGCAGCTTTCTGACCATGGGAGGATAAGAAAGCTAGTATTTACCCGGCCGGCGAGTACTGAGCACAACGAGCGCTCGGACACAGTATTTACGTGGTATCCCCTCCCCGGCTGGAGAGCATTGGGCACATCGCAAGCCGTGGACCCAGTATTTACGTCGCATCCCCTCTCCTTTGCCCAGGCAGAGCAACGCCAAACACTGAACAGCGTTGGTCAGCCAATCAGCGCAAAGCCACTATAATGCTAGAAATACTTCTCTTTTCATACATAATTGCGCAAATTAATGTTAGATTTGCGTGAGTCTCGCCGCCATAATGCAAAATAAAAATATACAGGTTGAAAGGCTGGACTCGCGTCTATGTTGTAAAGTAATATTGAAATATGTAAACATTAATATTAAGTAGTTATAAGGATTTCCTCACACCAATGTCGGTCTGAGGACCCACTGATTCATATTGTACAATTTATTATAAAAACATTAAAAATGCTAGGGAAAAACAGTTTTCATGAGATGAAGCGGCGTAAAGAGTACTATTGAATAAATAATTTTAATATTGACTATTAAAGTCATATGAAAACACACGAAGATGCACAAAGATGCACCTCGTTTACGCGGGGCGTTTTGATACGCGCGCACACCGATGTGTGTACGCCCCCGCTAGTCCTATATATACCGCGCGTAAAGCGATCTCAACTCTCTCTCTTCCGACATCTACTCTGACCGCTTCACTCTGGACTGCTTCTCCCGCTGGAACCACTACAACCGCCTTTGACTTCTGACCTCTCGCTTCCTTGGACTACCTACTGCTCTCTCCTTGGATACACGACATCACAGCAACCGGAAAAGGCCCTGAACATAAAGCAGCTCACCGACTAGAAGATTCAGCACCCCTTATTTACAGTCAATGTAAAGGACTTGCGTCTGATACAATTACATTTTTTGTTTTTAATGAGTTTTTATTATTCACAATGTACATTTGTTACGTATAATTTTTTTAAAACTCATTAAAAACAAAAAATGTCTAGAAATTGTTACATAGTGAATGCCAAAGAAATACTTATTATTACGTTCGTTTTTGAAAAAGGTCTCCTTGCAGGGGTCCTGTTCGTGAGATGGTTTTGGTGTTTACACAGCGCCCTTGAGGTGATTTTTCACAAAAACGGCGCTATACAAATTATCCAATTATTATTATTATTATTTTTACCTTTTTATTAAATATGTTCACCAATGATCGTTATCACTGAATAGGAATTAAATTATTATTATAAAACATTATTTTTATATCACCGCTTAGTATCTTCTTTTTTACATTTACAGCTTAATAACACAATTATTTTTTAAAAATACTTCGTCAAAAAGGTTCACAGACAATAAATATTTTCACCAAATTAAATTTCTGTGTTATAAAAACTGTTATCAGTTTTCTTCAAGACATTTTTTAAATTTTTATTTTATTTTATTTTAGTATATAAAACAGGCATGCTGCCCAAAACTTACATTGGTACATAAACGTGTAGAGAGTAATACTTATTAATTTTATTAAGTGAAACAATATTAAACAACAATAAGTTAAAGTTATAAAAAAGTAAATATAAAATAGGTTTAATGAATAAAAGGTAGAATACATAATTTACTGATTTGGTACTTAATATGGGCTGGGCTTTTTGGGGCCGTAATAATTTTGCTGGCTTCGGATCGTGGAATTGCGCTAAAACCATTGAGTTGTATTTAGTCGATGGCTAAAACCCTGGTAAGTTTTCACGTGATTAGTCAGTTTGCTAATTAAAAACAAATGGGCCTTAATAAATACAGCTCCGTACATGTACACGTGGCTTAATAATCATGTACGTTAGCGTGTACTGGAATATGAATGTGCCGATTTGCAAGCAAATTGGTGCATCAGGTTGGAAAACAGGGAACTTCGCAATCATTTTTAGCATTTTGCTCACACGAACACCGACCTGATGTGAGCAAATCGCCGTGTAGCGGAAATACAGGAAGTTCTTGATTAAAAACCTAATTTCCCACAAAGACCACCTCAAAACAGTAGTATATTATCATAACTCTTGCAATATCACCATCTTGGCAGTCATAAAAGTATTATTACACTCATGTTTCAAAACTGCTACTTTAATTATAAGATATTTAAAACGCTAATGTAGTGTGGTTTTTACTTTTTTAGTTTGGAACCGACCGATTTGCAAAATATTCATTTTTGCGACATAATCATGCCGGTATGCAAATACCGTAAAACGTGATACGTGATTATTATAATTTTTTTCTAAAGCAGTCGATTACATTTGTAAAAATTCTAAAATGTTATCTTCTAATCAATAATTAAGACATAATGTAAATATACACCTACATAAGGAAAAAATATGTAAGTAACTAAAAATAGACTTGGCACACTCGTGTCAATCGTAAAAAACTTTATTACCTAAGCATCTAATAATAATGGTTTGGGGCAAGTTCGTAGCTTTTATGATTTCCAAAGCTTTGTCGCCTTGGAAAGATTTTTTCGACATGTGTTTATGTGATTGTTATTCCTGAAGAACTATTGTTTTATAATACAGGTAGATAGATAAGTACATCTTAAATTATTTAATTCTTTAAAAATTCAAAGTGTTCATTGTTGTTAAAGAAAATGGTGCCAAGTAGATAGAATAAATGAATAATTTACACATTTTAATTATGTTATGACGCCATACTTTTCTTCTTTTTTTAACTGAGAAGAATGCAGAACTCAGAGTCCACTAGAACTACGTGCTCTTTTAGACAACAACCATCACAAAACCAGCTTTTTAAAAGCTCAGCAAGGTGCTTTTTCCACATCCATCCGATCTTCTTGATTTTCTACTTACGATTTTACTTTTACACAATCTTCTGCTTTTACTTGCCAAATACGCTGATATAACAACTTACCTACTTGACGACGTTTTTTTTCCTTCAAACCACAGATTTTTTCAGACATGAAATTGAAACACGTACGTACCTACGTTTTAAAAATAAATCGTAAATAATTTTTATGAATATTCTGTTGATCATTTGACGTATTTCGTTTATATCGAAATCGTAATCACATAATTTCAAAATTTACATTTAAAAATTATTTATCCACCCGATATAACCTTTAAAAAAATGCTTAGGTAATAACATCTCCACAAAAATATTTTGAGTGTAGATTCCAATTATTTTCTTTGGTGAAAAAGTGGAAATTATTTTTTTAAATCCATGGCTCGGGTAATTTCCACAACGCCTTACGGAAGATAGGCCACCCTGATAGATCATTTTACGATGAAAGTTTCCGTGGAACAGATGAAATAATTCCCTTTCATAGCAACCGAGGATATAAACCAGGAATTTTCTTCTTTCACTTGTTAAAATTATTTTCAAGTTTTTCAAGAAAACCCGCTTGAATTATTATTAAAATATCTTTAAAAAATGTGAAGTTGGTTATTTTATGGATTTCTTTCCAAGTAACTTCATTTTATAACACACTGGTAACTTTCTTATAGTTATTTTTTTTAGGTTTAATGTCTAAATTAAAAAAAAAGATTTTTTAAAATTCTAATAAATATTTTTTCTAGGTGAAACGTAAAATAATTAATTGTAGATTAGTAAGTAATTTGTATAAGAGTAATATAATGATAGAGTAAGTATGTAAAAGTAAATTAAACAAATCGTATGACGAAATCTTACGGTTAATTTTGTATTTCGTGGACAGGAAATAAATTTACCTCATAGGTGCACATTGCTAAATTTCCGAAATTCTTCACCCAGAGTTTACATGCATAATAGGCATTTATAAGCAACATTACAGCTCCATAAACATGATTTGATTTTATTGGTTTGACCTAATCACAATTAACGAAGAAATGCATTATTAAGATAATCCACGCATTGATAATTGGATATTTAACAGTAGTTTATTTTATATTCCTACGCCTTGCTGGAATCGGAATCTAAATAACATGTGTAAAAACAAGGTCGCGTTGTACAAAATCATAAAGATATTCAATATCGTGTGGCTGTAATGAAGAAGCTAAAGTAATCAAAGTCTGAAAAAACAATTTCAATCAACATTTCTCCATTTATAAACATTGTTCGTGAAATTAATCGTCTTTTCAGTCCTACAATAACGCTCCGAGCGAACGCCGTTATTCATGTTAGAAAAAATGCGGCAACACCCTTTCATGTCAATCTACACTTCAAAAAGTCGGCATAAATCATTTATGTTAATTGGATTCGGCGTTATGTTTTTGGCATAGGTACATTTATTTCAAGAGCTTTTTCTTACGTGCAATGCCGCGGTGGAATCCTGCTCCGGAGCATAACTAATACTATTTTCTCTCGTATATACTCGCATAGGAAGTGTTATTGTTTCTCGGAACAAATTGTTGAAAAATATTCACACGACTATGAAACCTTTTTTTTGCTTTGGATTATAGATTATATTATGAAAAAAATAAATGTTTTATTCCGACTACAGTAGCTAGGTAGGCACACACACCAATGAAAACTTTAATGGATTTTTTGATACAGCTAGGTACCTACTGTTGTAATTTATTTTTTGTAAATTTTATGTAGGTTACGATTTATCTAAATAAAGCGAGCTTACCCATCCTAAACCTCTAATTTTACAAACTCATAACCCCCAACGATGTAATTCGAGGACTTCTTAATAAAAAGGTAAGAGACAGATTCACATTATGTAATAAATTAGGTTATATCGATTCTATAAACCAGAATTTAGTCGATCATATTTAACAAAAATATTTTCTTGATTTACTTTTTATAATATTAAATATTTGGTCTTCAAACATTTCGATCCTTTTTGAATATATAGTGGTGTTTATAAAGTTATTTATTTTATTTTAATTTTGTTTTCTTTAAAAAAAACAACAGAAAGTACTCACACAAAATGAGTTACATCGCTGCCATGTGTACTTTACGGTAAGTACCTAGTACAGAGAGATTAAAAAAAAACTAGCCCTAAGGTAATTCTGAAGTAGATTAAGAGTGATCGGTTAAGTAAAGGGGATAGTGCTAAATCATTTTTTTTTTACCTAATAAGAAGAAAAACACAGGCTAAAGGAATTAAAACTGACATTTTGTTCACATTATAAAACAAGACAACGAAATTTAGTTTTAAATGCGTCCATGTCACTTGGACATTTTGAGGCTAACGTCACGTTTGTGTTAACTTCCTCATCCATCATATTTTCCGTATTTTCGAACGTAACCTCCGAAAGCAAGAAAACATACATGACTAATAATTACCTGAACGATTTATTCCACTACCCGTAAATTTTTTAATTAAAAAATTTCAAGGAGGATATTACAATATGCACACTATTATTAGAGTGTGAGCTAGTAATGTATTCATTATAATTGTAGACATTTAAATCTGAAGGTTGTTTAGGCAGGTTGATCATATGCTTCAGTGAATTTTTATCGCTCAATTAATTAAAAAATATCATGTTTAATACAAATGTCCAGAAAAACCAAACAAGAAAACTTTTGGCGAAATATTTTAATGATGCAATAATCAAAAAGATCCTTCGAGCCCAGACCACCCAGATAGTAGACATCAAATAAAAGCATCGTACTTAATCATAAATCCGAATAAAAAATGTTTCCTAAGCGAATTTTTATGATTTTTAATCTTGATGCTAACGCTTGATAAGGAGCATTTTATGGTTATATGAAATAATTTGTAGAGTAGATACTGATATATATGGTAGTCCAATGGCAACATCAGTAATTAAAATTGTATTATGTACCCACCTATGCCTAAATAATAACAATTAATTGTGAGGCCATTACTTATTAATAATTAAAACCATTAATTAATAATTACAATCACTTAAGTAACAAAATAAACTTATTTGTAAATACGCTTCTTATAATTTTAAAATATGGAATGGATTGCATTGTACTACCCCTGCATGCATTCTGGGACAAACTCTTATTATTATTATTACTGCAAAGTTTTTAAAAATTTTGTGTAGTTTTGTGAAAAATGTTTATATTGAAAGGCTGATAAGATAATAAGAATGATAAGACGCCATATTGTTCGTACCATATTTTTGACCAGAATCTCTTGCGAAGCCCGGCGAAGTTAGTAGATAAGTTAATAGGTTATATAAAAGGCACAAGCTCATGTAGGTACCTACATAACACCATAAGGTAGGTAGGTCTCAACAACTCTACAACATAATCCTTTCTAAAGATTTAAACCTTCATATACACTAGCTACACCCCAGAGGGCAAAATCCTTCACAGTCCGCAGCCAACAGACGTCTGTGAAAACTAATCCAATTTCTGAGCGAACCCTGAAACTTTTACCTAAAGCTAAACGACTCGGGTCGTGGGAGTATGGGACCCTTGTGCTGGGTCACACTCCTCAAGTAAATCGAGGCAATTCGCAAACAGCAACCAACCAAAATACTATGGTGTCAATGTGATACAGCTAATGAAATTCCCTTTTACTAGGTGCCTTGAGAATACACTCCCGTTTAGGACCACAGAAGTCAAACCTTAAAAAAGTTGGCAAAATACGAACGTACCCGCTCCGCCAGTGGCGTAATTGGGGGGATGAAAAGTTATTCAGAAAAATGGGAAAAGTTATTTGAATATCGAAAAAGTTTGTGCTTTAACAAATTGGAGATTTTATCGTGAGATTGTTTTCTGAGAAAACAGATGAAAATGGTATTTTTGTTCATTTATCGAAAATTTTATAGAGTAATTCTTGAAGGTATCTGTGTAGCTAATTTCTTAAGATTAATATGTTTTTTTTTTAAATGTTGTAGGTACTTGGGTATGTAATGTAGTACCTACCTTAGAAGTGAAACGAGTCGTGTTCATCTCCAGAACAAGTTATGAAGTTTAGTGTATGAAAACAAGACAATCTTCGTTTATCATAGAAAGTAATAATTTTGTGTTGATTTTTCTTATACTTCGTTCATCGAGTTTTGGTCAATATGCACATTAATCAATTATAAGCCCAGGCAATTGTACAAATATAGTAAATAACTCCACCTCTCCTAGTATTATAAGTATATTACATTTTATTACAACGAGATAAATGCATAGCGATATTTTAAGATTTGGCTAAAGGCTTTGATGAAATTTGTCGCAAAATCTTCTTAAAAGAACAGAAAAGTTCGTTTCAAAGGCAAGGAATTCCAACTAATGAAAAGTTATATGAGTAGCGGATTACAACAAGTCAGAATTAATCATCATACGAGCAATAATAGTTTAAATACTTGAGTGACACTGTAGATATTCTCTTGCCCCGTTACCCATCGGCCGAGTTTGTAATCCTGGGGGACTTCAATGTTCATAATGAACAATGGCTGAAGTTCTCGGGCCCAACAAACTCTGCCGGTAGATCAGCGGAATCCTTTGCCCTTATCCATGGACTAAGCCAACTCGTAGAATCTCCGACCAGAATACCAGACATCCCATCACATCGAGCCAACCTACTCGATTTGTTTCTCACTAGTGAGCCACTCGGGTACAGAGTGGAGGTGACAGCGCCCTTAGGATCCTCTGACCACTGCCTGATTACCACCTCTGTCCCATCCTCCATGAACCGTCAACCCGACAAACATGTAAAGAGGAAGGTATGGCACTACAGGGCAGCAAAATGGGACGGCATGCGGTCTTTCTTCGGCGCCTTTCCTTGGAGTACTGTATGCTTTAGCTCCGAGGACCCATCAATTTGTGCACGCGAGGTAGAAGAAGTAATCACATCAGCAATGGATTGCTACATTCCCTTCTCCGTCAAATCCTCTGGAGCGGGCACAAAACCGTGGTTTGACCATCGCTGTGCTGAAGCTGTCAGACTCAAAAATACGGCTTTTAATGCACTCCGGAAGATTAGCTCCATGAATAACCTTTCGGTATACCGAAAACGGGCAAGGGATTGTAAGAGAGTTCTAAATAGAGCTAAGAGCGATCACGACCAGAGAATTGCGAAAAAGCTGGCTGACTGCCCCACTGGTAGTCGTGCTTTCTGGTCACTCGCTAGCTCGATCGGAAGAAATTTCTGCAGAACCACTTTCCCACCTCTGACCAAGCCTGATGGTCGGCTGGCTAACTCGGCCCGCGAGAAAGCTGAATTATTAGGCAAAATTTTCGCGGAAAACTCAACTCTTCAAGATAACGGAGAGACTCCCCCTTCCATTCCGCACTGCGGTTTTCAAATGGAGGAACCGAAGATCCGGAACAGAGAGGTTCTCCGAGTCTTGAACGAGCTGAAAGTCGACAAAGCCAGTGGGCCGGACGGAATACCTGCCTTGGTCCTCAAGAGGTGTTCTGCAGAAATGACTCCAGTGCTCGCGAAATTATTTAGGCTCTCTCTCAAAGGTGGAAAGGTGCCAGATCTTTGGAAAAAGGCAATCGTCCACCCAATCCCAAAAAAGGGGGACCGTTCCGACCCTTCTAACTACCGCCCCATAGCCATCACTTCCATACTCTCGAAGGTATTAGAAAGGGTGGTTAACAACAAATTGCTCACATATCTCGAGAATAACAATATCCTAAGCGATCGGCAATATGGATTTCGTCGAAACCGATCGTGTGGCGATCTACTCGGATATGTAACGCATATTTGGGGGCGGTACATGGAACGTTTTGGTGAAACCCAAACCGTTGGGTTAGATATCTCCAAAGCCTTTGACAGAGTCTGGCACCGGGCGCTTATCGGGAAATTACCATCGTATGGGATCCACCCAACCCCGCATAGTTGGATTGCGGACTTTCTGAGGGGAAGAACAATTCAAACCGTGGTTGACGGCTCTTCTTCCTCACCGCACCAAATCAATGCGGGGGTGCCACAAGGATCTGTGCTGTCTCCGACGCTGTTTTTATTGCACATCAACGATCTCGTTGAATGTGCACCAATTCACTGCTACGCTGATGACAGCACCGTTCACGAGGGTTATCTTTTTGACAGGCCCCCTTCCACCTATGATGTCCGAACAGCTCGGAAAGTTTTGAAGCGAAAAATCGACCACCACCTAGAGATGGTTCGTGCCTGGGGTAAGGCCAACTTGGTCAGTTTCAACGTCTCAAAAACCCAAGCGTGTCTGATTTCGGCAAAGAGGGAGATCAATGACTGTCTGGTGCAATTTGATGGGAGCACTCTCCCCAATAAAGACTCCATTGAAATGCTTGGAGTTACTATATCAGACCAGCTCAAGTATCGGGGATCCATAGAAGCCCGAGTAAATCAGGCCTCCAAAAAGTTGGGCGTCTTGTACAGGGCTAGGAGATTCTTCAACAGTGACCAGCTGCTGACCCTGTACAAGTCTCAAGTCCGCCCAACTATTGAATTTGGGAGCCACCTTTGGGCTGGTGCCCCAAAATACTTGATAAACCTGCTTGAGTCTGTGCAAAGGAGAGCGATCCGTCTGATTGACAATCCGTTGTTAACAGACCGATTGCCTTCTCTGATGCATAGACGCAATGTAGGCATGCTGTGTCTGTTCTACAGGTATTTCAATGGAGCCTGCTCCAAGGAGCTAGCAGCATTGATTCCTGATGCACCGGTGCACGTGCGCGATACTCGACGGACACGAGCTGAACACCCGTTCACGGTTGACGTTGGCTTCATGAGAACGGGCCGTTTTTACGACTCGTTTTTGTGTAAGTCGGCTCGTATGTGGAACGGGCTACCGGCGTCTGTTTTTCCTCCCTCCTATAATCCGAGCCTCTTCAAGGCCCGCATTAACAAGTCCCTTCCTACAGCCCCTGCCTTGTTCCGCCTCACAACGCCGCCCAATCGGGTGGTGACATAGTTCCCCTGTCTGTGCACTGCACGGGCAGGGACACTCTTGTGAGGAGTCACATAAAAAAAAAAATAAAAATAAAAAAAATTCACTCTCAATTACGTATGGAGTACCACAAGGAAGCATACTAGAGCCCGTTTTATTCACTATCTATATAAATAAATATTGAAATTAACGGAAAAATAGTTAGCAATGCGAATGACACAAATTTCCTCATCAAAAATAAAAACTGGAATAAAGTATATAGTATAGCGGAATAAGAATCGCATACTTAAACACAAACATACTTATACTTAGCACAGTAAAAAATAAATTCTCAAAATACTGTGTAAATTGCACGGGACAGCCAAAAAATAATACAAATGCCATAGAAATACACCAAAATCTTATTTTTTCATAGTAATAAAATAAAAATTTTCAGCCACTCAAGAAAAAACTGAGCAAATAAAATATCTGGGAATCATAACTGACCATAACCTCAGATGGACAGATCGGTAACCGGATAAATCACAATTATAATTCATCACATCTTTAAAAAGTTATATAAAGTCATGGAAAGTGAGAATTGTACTCCCTTACTGTGGTGAAAGATTGTTTTGTGAGTACCTATGTGATCCACCACAATGTAAATTTCCTAGTAAAAGGTATCTAGTAAACAATAATTATTGTGGGTAGTTTATAATTGCTATTATTCGCACTACCATAGAAATGATGTGTTCGTAAGATACGGTGGTTGTACGGGACGTGTTTGCCTGCACAAGAAAAGACTGTAAATAATAAGCACCGGCCCACATCAGCCCTCAAGCTGGGTAATGATTTAAGTAAAACACCGTGGGGTGTTCTATACAAACCATCATAAAAGAAAGACGATTCAAATCAAAATTCACATTTTAATTATAGATTATTGTACTTGTATACAAAACGTACAAAGGGGTGTAGCTTATAGGTACTTCCTATTTTTTACAGCCAACCCAATTCACAAGAAATAGTTATATGTATTTAAATACAACTGGGTTTTAATACACAGATAGAAAACTGATATAATCGGAATTCTTTCAGCGATAATTTCAGATTGGAGCACATTGTGTATCATCGCGCCATACGATACAGCAAATGGCGTGTGCGACTACTGCAGCAGTGGCCAGCTTATAGGTTGTCAGCATCAATGGCTAATTCAGTCGGTAGCCAGGAAGAATTGGCCAGCCTCTAGGTTTTCAGCATCAATGACTAATTCAGTTGGTAGCCAGGAAGAATTGGCCGGCCTCTAGATTGTCAGCATCAATGGTTAATTCCGTCCGTAGCCAGGAAGAATTGGCTAGCCTCTAGGTTTTCAGCATCAATGGCTAATTCAGTTGGTAGCCAAGAAAAATTGGCCGGCCTCTAGGTTGTCAGCATCAATGACTAATTCAGTCGGTAGCCAGGAAGGATTGGCCAGCCTCTAGGTGATCAGTTCAGTTCAGTCGCAGGAATTCAGCGGCGGCATGGTCATTTGATTATAAGAGCCAGCACACGGAGACACCCCATTATTGTAATGATGACAGATGCGTCTAGCTCAGCTGATAGAGTGCCGGCCGTAAACAGCTCGTTGCACATAGTTATTATCTTTAAATGATTGTGCCGTGATGGAGGAACAGAAGCGACTACAGATTTCAGTTGACACACAGGAATTTATAATCTTAAATTATAATTAACAGATCGCGTTTTAACTGGAGGTGTTCCGTCCACTCGTGGTAATTTTTGAAACTTGAATGCCCAATATTTTGTTTAAATGGCCTATTTATAATATCCACTACAAGCGTGTGTGTGACGTCAGCTTGCAAAAATATGTTTACGTTTTCAAAAGGCAGGTACTTTTTGGTGCCAATAATATTTCGCTCAGCGACTGGCTTTAGCATTATTTTAATTTCGTTTTAGAAAATAGAGTTATCGAACTGTTTCATGTTAGATTTAATCTTTTTGCCGCCTGGTAACAGATTGATATATTTTTCAACTGGTAAATATTATGATTTGAAAAAAGGGGTCATCAAACTTGCAGGTGTTCAACTTTAGCCGCAATTAAAATTAAATGCAATAAAATAATTGTTCATGTTCGATTCAGTGGTAAAGATGAGCTACACTGCAGTCGTACGCTTTTATTGCATATTCACTATCACGCTGCTTCATTAATACACGGTTATCTATTTTATACATTTAGATATATGTTCCCTTACACTTTATAAAACGCCTTTTACGTAAAACATCAGTATGCATTTAAAAAAAATCAAAACTATGTTCTTATAATAACCCCATTACATGGAAATAAATATACCCAAAACCCTGCCGTGAAACATCTAACACGCATCAAAGTATTAAGTAAAATTTATAACATCATTAAAACACATTTTTACCAAACAAATAAATGCCACTACGTCTTGACAGCATCTGAAACAAAGTACTAATAGATGTAGGTACATTATTACTTATTTATGCGTTCCATCTCTTTTGATGTTATTACAGGGAGAAAAATTACTGATTAAAATACATTGTTAAAATATTAAAGAAGTCTTCAAAAACGATCCGAATGACAGCGAGTGAATGTTACCAAAATCAGTATGGATGAGATAAAAAGATCGATTAAATATATGAAGAATGGTAAGGCTGTCCATTTCGATAATATTGCTGCTTAATTTTTAAAGAGAGATAACCAAATAATTCTCTGATGGTTGTGCAATCTTTTTAGCCAATGCTTAAAGTATGGTTACAGGCCTTTAGATTGAAGAAGGGCGGTGATCATTCCGTTATACAAAAGTAAAGGTTAGCGTATGTAATGAAAGAATCATAGAGCTACTAGCATTCTAAGCTTAGTTTGCAAGCTGTATGGTAGAATTTTGATTGAAAAGGTAAAGGAAACAATCAAAAGTAAAGTATGAGATGCGCAAGGTGATTTTATGAGTGAAAAGGAGTGCATGGACAAGATTTTCTTTTTGCGTATGCTCACTGAGAAGTTTCTGGCAAAAAACCATAAACCTTTGTAGATCTACAAAAAGCATACGACCGAGTCGACGGGAAAAAGCTATTGAAGGTGTGGTCTAAGTAAGGAGTGAATACGAATCTCACTCAAGCAATTGCGTCTCTGTATGAGAAAAACGTTGCATGTGTTAGGGTGAACGGTGGTTTTACAGGGTAGTTTGAAATCACAAAAGGTGTTAAACAAAGCTACGTATTGTCACCATGGTTATTCAGTCTATACATGGATAATTGAATCCGAGAATGGGTGGGATTGGGTCCGAATTTGAGTAATCTGAAAGTATGTTTCCTATTGTATGCTGATCATGTAGTGCTGATTGCTAACAGTATAAAAGATCTACAGTCTCTCGTGTCTAGGATGAACGAAGTATATACGAAAAATAAGTCAATGATGAATGTAAGTAAGTTTGAAGGAATGCTGTTTGAAAGAGAGTGTTCAATATAGTTTATGAATGAGAAATACTTGCAGCAGATATATGAGTGTGTGTATTTAGGAAGTATGTTTATGAAACATGGGAAAGCTGACAGATGTATTGAAAGAAGGGTAAATGCAGATAACTCCATTAATGGAGGACTGAACGCAGTTGGCGCTAACAAAAAATTGTCCAAGGAAGCGAAGCTAACAGTCCACAATGGAGTACTGGTACCTACCCTGATGAATGGAAGTGAGGCACGGCAGAAACTGGCAGAAAAATGATGAAAATAGACTGAGTGCTGTAGATATGAGATCTCTGAGGCGTGTGTGTTAAAAACATTATGACCATATGAGAAATGTGGAGATCGGCGAAGAATACAAGGCTGATGTAAGCGTAATGAGCAATATTTAAAAAAATGGTTTGAGCAGAGTGAATGAGCAAAGAAAAGAATGTAAGTAGATTATGGGACGCAAATGTGAATGGTAGCAGAAGTCGGGGACGCCCAAGGAAGATATGGCTCTTTCAAGTGGATCAAATACTTGAGTCGGACCATGTCAAGAGTCAGAATAAAAAAAGAGTAGGTATATGTGAGACGATGTATTAATATGAGTGAGGAAAGGAGTGTGTGCCTTGACCTAGTCCGAACATTCGGTCCGTCCTCTCTGCCTACCCTTGCCGGAGAGCGGCGTGATGGTTAGTAAGTTAGTTGGTTAGCTAATTTATTAAGAATCTTTTCAAATTATACGCAATCGAGTTAAAAATGGGACTTCAGGCAACTAACGAATGAATTGATAGGTTTCCTAGTAAAATTTTAGTCAAATATCGATGTATTATCACGACGTCGGAACACGTGTTCATAAAAATCCTAACAATTTCACGTTTTGTCATTATACATTATTAAGATAAACGCAGGTGCATGAACACGTGTTCTGATAGGTATAATAACGAATTTACTAAAAGTTTATCAGGAAATGGCCGGCAATCCCGTTTTTAATCGGATTACCAGTAATTTGAAGACATTCTTAATAAATTAGTAATACACATTTTCTCCGTGTATAATGCATTTTCTTTTATTAATGGTTTCTGTGTAGTGATATATATTTTTCATCTTTGTCTTAAAACATGAACGAAATTAAATATCTGTATGCAGATAAGCATAAAATAAACTTATTTATATTTTCTTCGTATTTTCCACCCTGCTTCCTTTGCATAGCTTCCTGTATCAAATTATTAAAGCAACTCGGGCTCTGGAAAATGTTTTATACGGAACTTTATGTTTTCTCCGAGACTTCCTTCTAGTTACAGAATCATACTTACATGTACGTGTACAACATGTATCTTGTACATGATATAACATCCGAGTTGGAAGCTACCGGCTAAGATACTTGTGTCGTACTTGCAATTTACTTTACGAAAATATGGAAAATTATATTTCAGCCTATTTTTTATGTTTACTAAAAAAGTTCCTGGGAAAAAATATTTGATGACAGAAATAAAAAATGTTCTCATTTGAATTTATTCAAAAGTACCTACCATGTTTGTGTAGTCTTATTAAAATTTAGAAGAAATGTTTAGTAAATTTTAGTTAAATTGTGAATTATTACAATTTTTATTTGAGTACGTACTTTTGATTGCGTCAATTGAACTGAGATTTACTGTGAGTGAAGTTTTAATTTATTTGAACTTCTCAGTGCCGAGATTTGATTTGAATAAACCAACCCTATTAATGAAGATTCATTTGGTCTGCCAATAAAACAACCCGGAACATTATATGTATGTTGGTACTTGTTCGATTACTTGGGAATCAGAACCTCCGGATGAAAATACAAAAAATCAAATAAATTAGAGTCGTTTTATTAGCGGGAGGTCCGCGTTGATTGGTGGAGTTTTTTTGATACAGTCCATTTAAGAGAGTAGATACTCTGGAATTTGGCTCACGTCTCCACTCTATGGGAGGCGTGATGTAATACCCGGCCGACTGTACGAGTACGGCGAAGGTAGAATTTATGGCAAGCAGCACGATGAAAGAAATGTTAAATAATTTATTCGGTCGACCAATGCAATGGCAGGATGAAGGTTCGAGACATACCCGGAATGCCGACATGCTCTCGTATTTTTATTTTGTATTACACACATTCGTTTTATATTATTTCGTGGGATGAAACTAGCTCATGAAATATTCCGGCAGCTCACGCAGTTTCAAAAACTGGAAGATAAATCTTTTATTTTTTCCAATTTATTTTCTTCTTTTTATACACTTTCCAAAGACGTTCACAAACCATACACGTAGTAGGAACCTACCAACATAATATTGCTTTTCGACAGCTTACTGTACAAGCTTGCAAATGTTTAAGCGAAAAACCCTTTTTCTGTTTAAGTAACTAAGTAGGTACTTATGATTATTCTTATGATTTTTTTGTCCGGGTTAAATCTTCCCCATAGGAAAAACTAAACCCTTCCACTCACTTTTCCACAAATGATCATCTAGTCAATCAACATTATGCAAGTGCATTATATAAGCAAAATAAATAAAAAAAAAAACAACACGTCAACTCACCAGAGATCAAATGGGAAAATAATTCACCGACTCCAGATATTTTCATATCAGAGGGTTCGGCTCGGTAGAACTTCTAACAGGGCCTATAAATCCTACTGATCCTTCAACATAAATTTTTAAAAACTCTTTCGTTATCCTACATGTATTCAAAATGACCGACTTTTGCATCTTTATATATAAATTTTTTGATAGATCTAATACGTCTAAATTTTTAATGAGAGAGCTAGGTATAATGCCAGTAGCCGAAATAACGAATGGTAATATTTTTATAGTCTGAGAATGCCAAAATCTTTTTATTTCAGTTCCTAAATCTGTGTATTTTCTTATTTTTTTATTAGCAGATTTTTGAATATTATTATTATTATTTTTAATTCCTTGACAAACCACCAACTACAGATTAGTCGTATTAAGAAACAAACAAAAAAAATATTTAAATTTTTTTTTTGCATAATGATACTGAGTCATTAAATAATAACACTACACCGACGAATAGTTAATCAGGATTCAAAGTAGCATCCTCAAGTAATTTTCTAATGAAATGCGGAGACAAATAGGCGTGAATCGAATATCTACGGCTGATTTATTTATTTTTAAAATAAACTAACCATTCAAAGCGCATTCATATTAAAAAAATTTATAAATGTTGCCATACAAAACGATTCCAATAATCTGAAATTAATTCTCTAGCGGATCAATTTAAATTTCAGAAGGTTAAAACCAAAATTGAGTATAATCAATTAATTTCGGTTAAAAAGAACTTGCAGCTATTACACACTTCATGTTTAACGATTTGTCGAAGCATTTTCACCGACAACACACGTGACGAGTTTGGGACCACGTGTTTCGTCGTTTCATAGTTTCGCGTTGGGTCCTCCTGACAGATGTCGCGAGTTTATTAAACCTGTTTCATTAGATGTCTTCCGCTATAGAACAAGTAGCACAATTTTAACGGTGATTGTAAAAAAAAATTCAATCATTACTAGGTAAAGATTTAATTGCATTGGTACTCAGTTGAAACTTATCACATGAGAATGGGTCGTGTCTACGACTTGTTCTTGAGTTGAACAGCTCGGCTGTGGATTTGCCATCTTTTACCATCCTTTTCTTCCCTCCTGCAAAATGGATTTTTTCAAAACCCATGTTTATTACTTCGTCTCCTCAAAAAACCCTCTACACAACATTCTTATTAATGACTGAGTGATTTTTTGAGTATAAATGTGAAAGTTAATATTAAACAAAATGTTTTTTCCTGTCACGTTTCTAAAATGTAGGTAATTTACCTAGTGGGCACTTATCTACTTAGTTATCGATTATTTCTGAAATGTTTTGTGAAAAGAATTATGTGCGTACCTAAATCATATTATGTACCTAAAACAATTCAATTATTTTAATGAAATTTTTCAATATTTGTTGACTTGACTTATACATAATAACCTCCAATGAGTTAAATTAACTATTTTAACTACTTTCAAAAAAGTTTTAACATCATTTATTTAATTTTATCTTTATTTATATTTATAGTACCTACCTATAGTTTCTTTAATAATTTGAATATTTTTAGTTTTTGTCTCCCCATAACAATTTCTTTTGCCGTTATGTTCTATTATTGTTATTCTTATATACACCATGTACGACTACCATAATACAGGCATGAGCCTAGTATGACTGTTAAGAAAGTCACGAAATTTTTATTTTTTTAATATTTATAAAATAAAAAATAAAAAATTATCTTTGTAAGGTTCTTCGTATTTTTCTTACAACCGACCTCTTTAAAAATAATATAAAACCTATTGGTACAAATATACCACGCGTATTATCACATCATTTATATTTAAAAATGAAAAAAATACGATGAATCTCAATATTAAAAATCTTTGATTTAATCTGTCATTAATTATTGTTGAATTTCCGACATTTTTTCTGTCGGTCAGATATTTGCTGTATAATATATTCAGAATCACTAGAAAAATATTTTTTTAAGAAAACCTTTTTCAGCTAAATGGAAAACTATGAAAGTGTATTTTTATATTTAAAAAACTTCTCCAATCTTCAGGATGTCTGATCCTTTCCCTTTTTATGGACGGAGACAACGGAGTTCTTGAAAAACTTATTCCAACTGAGTAGACAATACCTATAGTAGATAGGTAGGAATATAGTATAATATTATCCTGTAGGTACGTGAATAACGTGCGCGCGCACACCGATAAACTTCATCCGGATTCCGTCAAGTAAAGTCCTACCAAAAACGAGGCGTGGCAGGACTAATAAAAATACACGTTTACATCATTTAAACCTTCAAATAACACTAAAAAAGTGAATTTTTCTTTGTATTCAGTGACTCCAATCAAATTCAATTAATTAACATGCTGATTCTACTTGTGCGTTTGTTATTTGGCTTGTATTTTGATTAAATACAGAGGTTAAATGATGTTGTGCGTGTATGAAGCTTTAATGAGATTTTTACACTCACCCTATCGTCCGGTGGAAGGAACTTTATCCGATTGTCGCAGGAAAGCGGTTCACTTAAGGACAGCTCAACAGACACTCTGGGGGTCTTGTACCTCGCAGAACTCCGCAATTGCAAGCTGATGACAGCGCACGAATCACGAGTATTTTACAGTCAGACAACGCCATGTCAGACGCAAACCACGATAAATTTAAATCACTGCAATGTATCGAGCGAGCGTCCGGACATGTTTTATTGATGATAGTTTTTTAATAAATTAATATTTAAGTTACTTATTCAGTTAAAATTCGTGGGCCGTCTATCTAACTTCCACCCACATAAACATGAAATAGCGATACGAAGCTAAGAAGTATTTTTGCTGAGTAGGTACTATTATTCGGGAAGCATTTCGTCATTAGTGACTACGCCTCCAAGAATAAGACGAGAATAGTAGGTAGGTACATGATGCGCAACTGGATGAAAAAATCGGGGACATCCCGTGAGCAATAATGACCCAATTGAGCCATGAGTTATCTAGATGCAATAAGTAGGTACCTACGCAATATAAAATGTTGATATATCTTGGAGTTTCAGCCTGGGTCGAAGTGTGTGGTATTCCATCCTCTCTGCCCACTCTTTCGGTAAACAGCGAGACTGCGAGATTAGCAGTTATTAATTTATAAGGGTAATTTTCAAATACCAAAGGGTTTTTTTAGAACTGAAGCAATTAAGGCGATGCACTACGTAGTAATGCAAAATCATGTATTTTTGGTTTGAAAATTTGGTCGCCTAGAAATGTTTCAGATACTTTAATTAAATACTGCGAGTAGAATACATATTGGCCTTTGAAATAATTGAGTATTTTTTTAGATAAGTTTTTTTATAAGCCCAAAAAAAATAATGTATAAGACCTATGAAAACTGCGTTAAAGTTCAAAATATCCTACTTACAAACCCATTTTCGGTTATGATTTTATTGTATAATGTGGCAAATTAAAGTATTTATAAAATGATTGGAAAAAATTAAATATTTATGCCTGAACATCCACAAAATAAAATAAAAGGCACTTTTTGGCCATGTTTTTTTCTTGCATAAATCAAAATAGGCGGATGGTGTTAAGGGGGAATTTTAACCTAATCGCCATCTACGTAAGGGGTAGGTATTATTGATAGCGGCTCGATTTAAAATATTACACGACGCAGTGCATCGCCTTAATAGTATAAACCAAAAATCGTGGGTTAGAAGCAAAAGTGGGATAGCGACCTAACAAAGCAACTCTAGAATTTTTTGGTTCCTAATTACATTTATACAAAAAAAAAATTATTTTGGTAGGTACAATAGCGCGACAACCGTCTGGACATATTGGGCAGGGCATCCGCCCGGGAACCTAGGTTTGGAAAAATTATTTCACGAGGTGTTCAAATGCTTTGAATTAATTATACCTACACGTCACACAATCACCAATTGCTTTCAGTGTCAACTACTTCAACTTTTAGAATTTTGAAACAGGTGCCTGTTTAAATTTAAATCGCGCAATTACACAAAGAAATTGTATTATTTAATGATGTGTTTATTTTAGTTGTAAAGAATTTACAATATTAATGTCTTAATTAATAAGCCTTAGAAATTTAAAAGGGCACGCGAAACTAATTACTCGAGTTATAAGGAGTTAGTAAAAAAATTACGAATACGACAGGTGAACAAGTTAAGATGACACAAGACTGAAAAATAATGTCATAATTAGCGGAAACAATAACCAGTTAGTAATTATTTTCTACTGAGAATCACACAAACTGTTGTATACAATATTTATGCAAATATCGACCTTTAAATGGTTGACCCTAAGAAGTTAAGATAAACAGGTTTTAAACTAGCCAAGTTAATAGGTACCTACCTTCTAGCAGAAGCCTAGCATACAACATATTATAAATAAGTTCTATCTTTTCCTCGGAAACGTGGTAGGTACCTACAATTTTCTGGAATTGAGTGTTACCATTACCGATTTGTCGAAATATTTCATAGGTTCAAACACCACAACAAAATAATTAGAATTAGGTGACACTTTCATAAGACGCACTTGAAATGAAATAACGCTAAACTGGGCTACAAAAATGTTATATTTTGTTAGGTTATATGGGCCTTACTAATAAACGTGTTTTAAATTTTACACAACTAATAAACAACCATTAATGTAGGTTGTGTAAAATTTAAAGAACGTTTATTATTAATGGGGTAATTGTGTTTATTTTGTATATGTTGTTTATTTATTGCTATGCGGAAAATGCTCTGATGGTGAGAAAAACAATGTTTTTTTCTCTGAAACGTCCATATGAGTCAAACAATTTGAATTTAAAACTTGGGGTACCTGCAACGATCGAGCGAGGACTTAAGGTACCCATACTAAATCTAAAGATTCTAATTATTTCATAAATCGAAAACAAACGTTTATAGTGAGTGACACTACGGGTACTGTGTTCTTTAATTTAACTAGGTGCATTAATACCTAAATAATATTACTTACATAAATAACATGGCTTACAACAACAGGCCGCGTTATATTTACATACAAATATCGGTACCATACATGCAAATTATTATTAGAGTAGAGGGTTATGCAAATGCTGGGTAACATTACGTGAATAAATTTAAGGGAATGCTTTTGCATTAGCACGTCCTACCAAAATACCCTTAGTCAACCATTATGTAGGGGAAGGTACCTACCAACCTCCATTCGCACAGATAGTAAATTGTACATACTAACCCTCGCTAAAAAAAATCATACATTTATTCCAGCATTTGTATGTGCAGACTCATGTTTAGAGGTCAGAAGGTTTTTTGTGGAGGGATAATAAAGATTTGTAAAAATAAATTAATTCAACTGTATTCTTAAATCACATTTTCCTGGATAATGTCTTCATTATGGCGCTCTTTCCAGTCTTTATGTATTTTGTTAACAAAATATAGGTATGATACACTATTAACAATACTATTTAATGTACTATTTAATTTAATATATATTTAATATACTACCTACATAATAATATTCGGTTCGTACCTACATAGAAATTACCTTTCAGTCATACAAACAGTACCTACTTCCCAAAATTCCGTTTGCAAATGGAAATTTTACTCATTTAGATATTTTTTGTTGTTTTAGGTACCTAGACATTGACATAAATATATCAGTCATAAGAGAACAAAAATAGTATAATAACATTATTAAATACATGTGATATATTTCAACTTCATGCGGTGGGATCATTGGAAAATATCACAAGAAAACATCTTTAAAAGCAGAAGAAAAATCGTAGAAAATTTTGTCCAAGTTAAAGTTTGGGAGGTAGGTAGGTAGGTACCTGTTGTATATTAATTAGAATATCATGGTATTTAATGATGTGGAAAAAAATATAATTATAAAAATTATAATAATACAAATGTTCTTATTATTTTTTTTGAGAAAAAATAGAGGTTGGTTGGTTACCGTCCAAAAAGAGTGGTTTTTCCTCTAGTTTATAAAGCTACCGTTATAGGTCACAGTTATGTCTGAGAAAATTTTGGTTCAATCTCAATAAATACACTGTATGCATCTAGGTATATGCTAAAAAAAATTTTTTTTGTATTGTTGTTAGCTAAATTTAAACTTAGATATTTATTTATCAAAATAAAGGGCGTGTTTAGTATTCTTCCGTCCGAAATAAGAAGATTACTACTCTAGTTGTGCAGAATAAAAAAGGTCTAGCTTCTCTAGCGTTGCGAATACAATTTACGCAGTCATGGGTAGGTACCTACCTTACTCCCGACTGGCCATAACCCTAATGGGGCAAAAACTCTTCGCTAGTCAGCGGTCGAGGTTTAAAATGAATCTGCAATTATTACAAGTTATTAAGACTTTTATAAAGATACCTACATAATTATAAAAATATATATGTAATTACTTCAAATATATATAATTAATCTTCATCGTAGATTTTATAGTTTTCTTATTTTCTTCAGGGCCACTTGTGTGGAATCAATTTTAAAAAATCACTCTCATAATTATTATTCTGCAGTGTCCGAGAAGCATTTATATAAGTAATTAGAGAAAAACCGATGATTGTGTTTTTATAACCACCAAAAGTATAGCTGTTTACTCAATAGACATCATGTCAAAATCTATTTTATAGTTTCGATCACGATATTTTTCCTACAACATCGGCCCACTAAATGCAGATAGATAAATATATTATTTCAGCCATATTATCAACCTACGCTTTTCTTATAACAAGATATGCGCGCCTTCCGTAATAAAATCAGATATTCTTATTTTTGCTAAACTAAACTTGATTCGTGCAAATTAAATTGAAACCTTTGGAAAACTTTATGATATACCAAGCTGTATATTACATTTAAAAACATACCGAGGTATATTTAAACGAATGGACATCTTTACGTACGGGAAAGTCGGTTTTATGTTGTTACGCATCTTTCCCCATTTTACGGTGTTTTCTTTGAAATTACCGTGCGTACGGATTCAATTTGGGTAATTGGAAATCTGCCCGTCTTTAAATTTAGTATGCTAAATTCGCCGCAAAAAAGGTATTCGTTGCTATTTATCTCAAGGCTTTTTATAGATACGTTTCCAAGTGGATTGTCTTGCTCGATTTGCCTCCAATGTAAGGGATGAATATATAAGCAATTGGTTTTACTACCCTCAGATATAACTGCTAACGTGTAAAATACTTTCTGATAAGTAATTACTTTAGGAATACTGATCACTTCAGTCGATAGTAGGTAGGTATGTTTTACTTTGTATGTTAATACTTACCCCATTACTAATAAACCTGTTTTAAATATTACTCAAATGATGAACAACGATTTACGATAAATAAGTTGTTGATTATCAGTTGCGCGAAATTTAAAAAACGTTTATTAGTAAAACCCTAAAAAATATTTTTCAATCCGGATCGAGGTGTTAATGAAAACCTATACACCTACCATGATAAACCATAATAATATAACACAATATTTATAGCTATATAAAAATTATTATATACATTTTTTTAAATGTGTAAATTCCAAAAAATAATTGCAAAAATAATAACACCATTTAAGGAAAATATGTTACAGTAATTAAATAACATTCCTATTTTTATAGCTATAAATATTTTAATTATTATAATTATGTATCCCACAAAGTGTCTGCTACAAGTGAAAAAAAAATTACCTTCTTGTTTTAGTTATTTTCTAGCTTTGTTGGAAAATATGTTACAATGTACATATCTACTGGTATATATAAGATATACCACCATAATAAAGCTTGGCTTGTGTGTAGATAGGGATGCGCTATTATGTTCGTTATTTCTTTATTCAAATGTTAAAGTTTTCAGTTTATATGTATTTTTAAATTTAAAAACATTATTTTTATTTGTCTTTCTGATAATTTCTGAAAATGCATTTAAAAACTTTACTCCAAGTTAGTAGAATTGCCCCGTTGTTTTTTTTACATTTTAGAGTTAGAGAATTGATGTTTGTCTGGTTTAAGTAGAATTTTTTTTTAAATATTGAAACGAGATTTGAATGGAAAGATATTCACACGTACTTCATTATTTTTGAATGTGTAATTTCTGTCAAATTTTACCACTAGGGCGCAATAAAGCTAGAAAATAACAAAAAACAAAAAGGTACCTATTTATATCTAGGTATTACTTCTAGGTTGTAGGCATAATATATTCCATTATACTAAAATACGAGATGATTGAAATGTTTTTTAACTTAATTATCTAACTAAGTGGTTAAGAAATAAAGCAATTATTGGTTATTAAGAGGAACATTTATTGTGATCATTCACCAAAATTGTAATAAAAAATCTATTAGTTTTCAAGAACTCGCATAAGTATAGGCACTTAACTATTAATTAGGTATATTTTGCTTACATAATAATTATTTGGTTCCATCAAAACCTGAGTCTAAATCAGGTTCTAAAAACATGAAGATAAGAGAATTTTCACATTAACCTACAGAATGCAAGATATGACGCCATAATTAAGAAAATATAAAGGTGGTCTGGTAGTTTTAATTATGTAAATTTAATTATGTAAAAAAAATTCCTCTCAAGGATGACAAACCGGTTAAAATAAAAATAATTTACAAATTGAGCGATTAATGTTGGTTAACTATCGAGTGAAACTTATAATGTTGACGTCAAAATACCAATGTAAAATTGTCCTATTAACTCCCACCTATAAATTGTAAGTTCACCCCGTCCTACAGTGAGTTTTGTTACTCACCGGGATTGCTATAGCAAGAAATAAAAATAAAATAAAAGCAAAATAAATAAAACAAAACTATAAAGTTCACATTTTGTGTCTCCAGGTCATACAATTAGTTATATTTTTGCTTACAAGTGATTAAAATCACAGGTTCATTACATATTTGTTTTTTACTACCTATATACCCACGTATACATCCAATGCTATAACTGCCTATGATAATAAGAGATATCTGCAAAATGGCCAGGGCCGGTCCTGAACCGACGCTGCGCCTGACGCGAGTAAAATTATGACGCTCCTTGTCACAGCCAATAGACGCTTAGTTAGGTTATCAATATAATTTATTTATTTTTCGGAATAACTTTATTGAGTAAAACCTCAAATTGTAATATTTAAATATTGAAGACAATATTAGTGATTTCTAAACGAAAATCTGAAACAGAAAAATCAGAAAAGGAAACGGTCACATCACAATGTGCGGTGAAAAAATGAAGACAATGTTAGCAGTTCTTATTCGACGTATGATACAGTTAAAAGTGACCGAGGGGAATAGGGTACCATTAGCTCAGTTGGTAGAGCACTGTCCCGGAAAGACAAGGGTCCTGGGTTCGCGTCCCAGATGTGACCGTTTCCTTTTCTGATTTTTCTGTTTCAGATTTTCGTTTAGAAATCACTAATATTGTCTTTAATATTTAAATATAATCTATATTGGTTGGTTTTTTTATAGCGCCGTTTTTGTTAAATATAATTACAGTTGGGTGTTTCAGCGCCTTGGCGCCTTGACAATTCGGCGCCCAGAGGGTACTGCTCTAATAGCGCCCGCATAGGGCCCGTCCTGAAAGGGGCTTAGCCATCATATTTAAAAAAATAATTGAAGCATTATAAAAAAATTCATTGATAATTTAATCGGTAAATGATATGTTTTAATGATATTTTTAAATATTATTAACTATAGTTGTATTAGGAAACTTTTTACTGCATGTTTTTAAAGTCTGGACAGTCTAGCATTCCTACGCGCGATGAATTAGTGTTTGATTGTACAATTTACGACCAAATAAATAATATAATGTAGGTACTCCTGTGTCTTTCATATAAAGTTAGTGTTATGAGCTTCCAGTGCACGACGAGCAACTTGCATCCATGCGACTGAGGAATATTGTAATAATAATTCAAGTGCTTTAAGCTTCAAGCCGAGCTTTGCTTTGGCTGCCTTCGCTGGTGGAATAGCTTTCATTCCATTCCGCCTCGAAAAGCATCTAAACCATTAATCCGAAGGGCGATAATTCCGAAACCAAGTTCAAAGTGGAGAATCTAATAAATATGCAAAAATAATAATTTAATCAAGCTTTTGAACGTTTGGGTTCTCATTTTTCCGTGTTGATTTTTTATATGTTTCCAGATATGAAGCCGCTTAAAAAAAAACGTTTCGTGAATTTGTGAGAGGAAATATTAAAGTTGAAATGTTAATTATAAATGTTATTTACTTGCAATAACGTGATGATGACTGCTATTTTTTCAAAGTAAGTGAATAAACTACACGGAACCTTATACGTAGGTAGATGGGTAGGGATATGCTCCCTGTAGTGTAAGTATATTTCTTGAAATTTTAAAGTGTCTTTGAGTTATTGCCGCCACCTGAAATATTATTTTGGTTTATTTATTTATTAATAATATAATTTGAACCTGGGAAGAAGGATGTCTAATGCCGAAATTAATTATTGGGTCTTTAGTGGATTGAACAATATAACATTTCTGTCCCAATTTACACCACACGCTGGTCAATCATTATTATTAGGTGGCATTTACTTTCAAGTAGGTACTCAAATATATAAGATGTAAAACAATTTAATTAAAATAAGCACTCAAGGTTTCAAAACTATTTAGGCATACCTAGGAGGTGATTTTGTCTACCAAGAACCTAAAAAGACCTGGCATTAGTGCCATTTTGTATGAAGAACTGAAGCCATATACCTATATGGTGGGGGAAATTGTCTGGTAGCCATCTTATGACACATTTTTGAAATGATTTGTACAATAAAGTTGTAATATTGGTACTATTCTTATTCATTTTTATATTGTTACCACAATTATAACTGCCTTTGAATTGTATTTGATGAGAGTAGAAATGGGAAATATTATTAAAACATTTACATTGGAAAAATCATTTTCCATTCATCTTCCCCTTTACCCCGCGGCTTAAAATTGTTCTCAAAAAAGCTCCGTCAAGGGCCTTTTAGGTTCACGGTGTATATATTTAGGTAGGTTCTACAGAACCTAACCTAATTCAAAGCGAATATTATGGACGCTTAGAAATTGCTTCCTAATGACCATACGACCTCAAATAACATCTACTATTTTAAAACAAAAATGTTAATCATACGCACAAAAACGAGAAACAAGAATTTTTATGATAAGTGAAATAAGCATTCACCCGATGGAATTTTATCTTAAAAAGGTTTTATACTGTGACCCCATAAACTCAAATAGTAATAAGTACTTTCCTGCAAGTATATATAGAATATAGAAGCGTAGTACATAATCTCCATATGCATATTGTATGCTTTACAAATAAGTGAGTACATTTTAGTCTAAAGTAATCTAAAAAATGTTTACAGTGGGAAGAATGTAATGTTTAAACAAATAATCGATTCATATTTTCCATCGCAGCTACAACACGTAATATACTGTACAGTGAAATAATCACTCCGTGGCCATTGAACTATGCTTCAAATTATTAATTGCCCCTTTTATGTATCGCTCGCCTCATGCCACAATACAATTACGTTCTAATTTATGAGTCCCAGCCCAGAATGTGGATACACACGTTCATAGTCTTCTGTACATTGCTCCGATTAGAGTATTTATTTATTGAGTCATTTCTTAATCTTACAAGCTACATCTAAAACTATACTAAATAGTGTTTAGTAGAGAAAATACGTGCTTCTGTTATTTTGGATCCTTAGCCACTGCAATAATAGTATTGGTTATTTTATTAGATCGGTTAAGTGATTTAATAGTTTTGTTCAAATAAAATACCATGATGTCATAATATGAAACAAACCAAGATGGTTGGTAGGTACTATCTACTATCTATGAACGAAGTTAGTACCTTCCTTAAAGTATCTATCGAATTGATGACAGAATAAGATTTCGATCTGATGCTTATCGTGATATTTATTGCATAAATATAATTATTGGGTTCGCACGAGTAAACTATTATCAAAATCGAAGTGGTTTATCATGTAGGTAAGTTGGTAGGTGGGTAGGTACATCACCGTAAAAAATTTGAACTACGAAAATTTGTTTTAAAAGAAAAATATTCACGTGTTACGAATAGCCTGAAAATATTTGAAAATCTCCTACTATCACCATAATAAGCGGGAAAATGTTGCTAGTGTTGTGATGTTGGACTTGAACACATTACGCCTGGGTGAGACCCAAATGCGATTTCCACTCAACCACCGACCGGTTGAAATCTTTTATATAGGTAGGTTAAACAAAACACAAAAAAAAACTCACCAATTATGTAGAAAAGCACCTACATATCTCACGACTTCAACGAGTTGAAACAAACAACAATCAGGTACGTAATTGTAGATATTTACCGTGGTTTCTTGCTTGTTCCACTGTGAAATTTCACAATTATCTATTTGAAAATAGTTACACATGACATGCACACAACTACTTATGGATAAATTATTTAATATAACTAGTTTACAAAACGGTTTCATAAATAATTGATAACTCCACTCTCAATGCAAACAAACACAGTTAATTCCAACACGTTGTCATCACACTATATATTTACATTAACTTAATTAATAACATCACTGTCGTCATATACGAATTGCAATAGCAAAATCCTAAAGGAAACTGAACTACTTTGCCTGTAAGCGATGACAAAACTCGTTAGTAACACAAAAAATCACATTAAAGCAAAACGGTTAATAACGAAAAGCCTTTGCAACCCTTTCATTATTTTATGGGGTGAATTTTTTTCAAGCATATTGTCTCGTAAAAACTCGTCCCATTGCGGTGTAAATACTTGGTTAGTAAAAAATGCCGTTTAGTGTTCTTGCTCTAAAGATGTTTTTTGTTGACATTAAAATGTTATTTTGTTGAAGGTGAAACATTACTAGATTTTTTTGATATGGATAGATATTTTGGTCAGTTATTCAAATATACATAAAAACTAATTGTAAATGTTAAATGAAATCCTTCGGTGTAAGGTTGGAAAAGGTTTTTTTTTTCGAAAATGTTTCAAAGTTGAACTATTATCAAATTTCCGTCACAAAACGTCATTAACTAACATTATTTAATTATATTTCTTAGGAAAATTAATTATTTTAAATTAATCCACCGTAAAGGGTACGGTTATAAGATATATACCTAAGATCCATAACAAGTCCAACAAAATTCAGGTCTAAACTAAAAACTTACCTTTTTAAGCTGTCGTACCTTTAAATTTAATATACCATTCCTAAGATAGAGTCCAGTTATATTCAATTTTCCAATTATGTCCTAAATCCTGTATCTAAATTTTGCTAATAAACAATTAGATAATGTTAATTAAGTGTTAATCTCAAGTGACCTACCAGGTAAGTATTGTACTGTATATTATCTCCATAAATAGTTAAGTAATAACATAGATCACTATAGAAATGTATCATAAGTTTGTACAGCGCCCTTGAGGTGATTTTGCACAAAAATGGCGCTACACAAGTCATCCAATTATTATTATTCTATAAAAAACCAGATGGTAGATTTATATCAGATCAGAAGTTGATGTGTTTAATTTACAAATGAAAAATATTGAGTGAGATAATTAAATTCACATTTATATTATTTTACATGTTTTCATTTCTTAGTAACATAAATACCAATTTATGTAGATACCTACATACCTAAAACGATCCTCTTCTATGCCAAACATCGTCAGTAATGATTTTAAATTTGCCGTCGGAAAGCTAATAGGTAAGTAAGTAGGTGCCCTACACTTTTGCGAACTACATTACTTTTTCTAATCATTATTTGCCACAGAGATACTCCTACACAATACTAAATATAACCCTTTCTTATCATTCAAGGAAATATGATATTCTTCATTCCTTTTAGTTATGGAGGTGTCTTCCCATGAACAACCACGTCAGCAGTAAGATAGGATAACGCCGGAAATAAAGCATTGTGCCAAGCTTTCAAATTTTCCATTTGGCTGGAAGCTTTTCCTCCAAGCGAACCTTTTCAGTGCCTTCGGAGTGCGCATGAGCAAAATTTCAACGAATATTTTCTTCCAGCGCTGCAAAATCAATAACACAGTACGTAGGTTCCCACGAAACTTGCATTATTACAAACAAAATGCGCATTGCTGTTGTTTTCGTTGAATTACGTGAACCTATCTAATACCTACTGGCAAGCTATGTATAATATGTAATGAGAATGTTATTCAATTTACACGTCAAAGGTTATTTATGTCATAAATGGTATTATAATGGTGTCATGTTTTAAGAAACTAATCATAAAATATTAATTATATTCTTGCAATGGATGTTTAAGTAGGTAGGTATTATAATAATTATTTATGAATGCCTACTTTTATCCTGCGGAAAACGTAGAATAATTTTCTATTAGGCAGGTAGGTTACCTACTTTATAAAGGTAGGAATGTTCCTAACAAACAATTACCTACTTAATTAATAATTCTCTTTTTTAATAACTATAAATTCGCTTTATGGCATAATTTCAAATAAATTAAAATAATAAACCACTGTAAATTATTTATTATATTCAAAATGCTTTAAAAAAAGAATTTTTCATTTAATTACTTAGTAAATCGATTACCTACTTACATTTTAGGCTGCTCATAAGATAACTGTATTTCAATTACTTAATTATTTATGAGACCTTAATGAGATTATCATGTCACATATTTATTGCATAAATGTATTTATTTATACACGATTTAGTAATAATTATAATAAATGTCAATCTGTTTACTTATAATTAGTAGTGGAATCCCATTGAAGTATAAAATATTACACAGTCAATATAATTGACTCGGATGTAACATAAAGTGTGATGTCTGACATGATTATTGAAAACATATTTTTAAACATGATCACGAACGTAAAACTGCTTAAGGTTTTCACTACTAGTCTTCAACTTTTTTTATTGATCTTAGGCAACTATATACAAGTAGGTTGGTACCGATAAAATAATCTAGGTACATTCATGTAACGAAATATTAAAAATTTTAAAAAAACATTCCAGATTGCCTTCGTGGTCGAGGGGTAAAGCTATCGACAAGCAGGCTCGAGGTCGGGGGTTCTAATCCCGGCGTGCGCAAGTAAAGTTTATTTGATTTCGTTATTTCACAAATTACTTATTTAAAATAAAACGTGTTTTATTTGCGGCACTTTCCAGGGTAGTAAATACTCTCAGTATCGCCCTGGTGTAAGACAACCATTTAGAATTGCAACTTGCTGGAAATGGCTTTGGCCGTGTTTGGTGACCAGATCTGAATAGTTCAGTGCGTCCCTCATTTTTCACTACCCCATCTCTTTCATCTCTTCACCAGCTTCAGCCTCAGAACATACCCCAATTTGGGATGCCATAGTCTCATTGGCTCCAGACGGTAGGGAGCAGTTGGGAAAAAAATAATTAATCCACGCAATGTGAATCTTAAATTTACGTGTACACACTTGAGTCGGATTCATCAAGCTAAAGCTCACTTTCAGAAAGAAATTTCTTTTCAGAATACTTTTTTTTGCTAGTTAAGATTTATTAGGAAGATTTTAAGCCCAAGTCAAAAAAAAACAATTAGGTCTACTTGACTTGTACCCGTTGCAATCGTAACCCCGAATCATCAGAACAGATAGCACAGGTTGTGGGCTTTGGCCCCGCCCCACGACCCTTTAACCTACTTTCCCCTCTCCCCCCTTGAGCTGGCGTGGGAGGCCTAATGTTCTCCAAAGGTTAAAGCTGGAAGCTACAAGGATTCGCTGGGGTGTAGGTACAAAGGAAATGTATTCTCGTGGATTAATAAACAGAAGAAAGGTTCTAGTAACTTTCTGGCTTGCTTTTAGTTTGGGAGGTTTTGCTTATAAAACGTTCCATTGTCTCAGCTTATGTAGATCAATCCTTATTTTATTCCCTTCTAGCTAAATGTTTCTGCAAATATTCTTTGGACGTATTCTATTTGTGTAGAAGATTTGTCAAATCTTTGTCCATTTTGAATATTCATGACAAGTTATTTTAATATTCGCTTTGCCGTACTACCATTTTGTTTTATTTGCAGCAGGTAGACACCTATATAATATAATGTATATTATTATCATAGGAAAATTTTATCATCCAAATACTTAATTGCTGTCGGTACAAAGAATTTAGGTACCACGATATTCCACTACTTTACTATCATGAAATTTATATAAATGACAATATTTTTTTGTAGTCAGCTAATGCAGATTAATTATATATTACAATATTTATATACTTGTAAATATACATCAAAGGGTAGAGATTGAGAAATGTTGGAAGAAGGATTGCTACAATGTATCTGAAAACAGTGGATTGAAATGACAATAAATTATAGAAGATTTACATTGCACCATTTAAAAAAAACACAAAGGGCGCTTGTAAGAACTATATTTGTGCCATGAGGATGCCTGTTCGAATAATATAATAAACATGTATTTATATAATGTCCCATTTTAAAATATTAAGCGAAGACGCAAACCATTATTTATTTTCCCAAAATCAGACAAGTGCTGCCGAGAAAAGCCTGGCGGCGAAACCTCGAACTGCCTCGGCGGCAGTTGATCTAATATGGAAACGTTAAATGTCCTCAAAATTCGACATTGGGCCATAAGGAAACTGCCGCTTAGTCCTATGACGGCGCAGAATTTACAAACGAGTTACGTCCTTTAGGATCTGCGGAGAGATTTAATGTGTTTTGGGTTGCATTCACATATTTTATGACCGTCATAAATTGCTTTTCTGCCACGTCTAGTTTCACGAACAATGCGTTAAAACCAGGTTTAACGTAAACCGCGATTACATTATATCGCTATTAAGAGCAGCAATTAGTTGTTTTGCATTCATTGCGATGATTTTTCGGTGTTTGAATTATAAAGCCGAAAAGTGAAATTTTGTGAGATCTTTGGAAATTGACAACTGTAGTTAATAAAAAAAATATGGGTAGGTTTATTATACTGATCAGTAGGTACCTATATATTTTTTCATTTGAGATGAGATATTTCTATTTCTTTTGAGAGTGAAAGACAGACGTTAGATAATTATTATCAGGTCGATTTACCGTAAATATTACACATTAGAAGAGAATTACCTAAATTTTGTTTTGCAAATAAGTAGGTAATAAAAAATAAATTGAACGTGAATATTTCAAAATAACTTATAGTGTGTTTTTTAAATTAAAAAATTAAAGTGTTAAAAATATTTTTCATATGGTAATTTCAAGAATTGAGCTACTCGAAGATCTTTCAGAAATACCCTTTTTAATGCTTCAAAACCAACTAATAATCTCACAAACTTTCTTATATCTTGAAATATTTCTTGAACACCTAATTCCAATCACAAAATGAAAGCAATTATTCTTGTAACTAAACATTAAAAAAAAATTTAGAAAAAAAATAATTGCATCGATGCCTATATTTTCAAAGGAAAAAATTAAAAACATATAAAAAAGTTAATAAAGGGAAATCAAAACGGCACTGCCTATGTGTGGGTAAAATAATAAATATTTACTGATAAAGTGAGAATACATATCTGTTTTTTTACTGATAAAGTGTGAAAACAGTAGTGTTTTTTTACTGATAAAGTGAGAAAACCTATGTGTTTTTTAAATGAAATAAAATACAATATCAAAAAAATTATAGTTTAAATCAAAAAAAAAAATCAGTATTAAGTATAAATAATATATATGTAGGTAATGTAAATTTTGGAGTTATGGTAATACTACAGTTAAACATGGCACATGAAAATTTGCAAAAATAATTATTGGAATTGTATTTCAAGACCTAAATCATTCTAATGCAGCCATATTTTAAATATGTTTTTAGAAAAGATATCAATCACTTACAAATAAAAGAAAACATTAATTATTGTCGCTGCAACTCAATCGAAATAATATTAACTTATTCATATGCATAATAAATCGTGTTAAAATGTGAAACTTTTTAAAAAATTGAACATTTCAAAAATTTTGTATTTATCCATGAGTTAATACAAAAACATTAATAAAGTCCCTTAACTTGACCCTGGTTTATAATACGAAAAATATAATATTGTGAAAACAGTTTCGTAACTGCCTTGCAAAACTGATCTCATCTCAATGTGGCGGCTAAACCTCGTTTGTGAATAACGCAATTCCTGTATTTCCTGCACGCTAGGAATGGAGGCACTTAAGTGACGGAATTTTGTAAAAAAGCACCGTTCTATATAAGGCTATAATGGTCCTTTCACAATGGCTTGGTTTTAGTGTTTGTACAGTGTGGTTTTATCTTGCCATGCAGCATTCGTTTGCAAAAACTGTTCAGACATTATTTCAAGGACAAAACAGCTGACGTATTAAAATCGATACTCGCTTATTCTTCAATCGATTTAAAATATATTATAATGTTAACCAAATTGTTATGTACTCGAACTTACTAATTTTTACATTAAGACTAGTCATTTTTTTAACCACTCAGGTTCATTTGTTAGATTTTGCAAACAAAACAACTAATACCCGAAGAATTTGTTCGCTTTTGGCAACAGCTAGTACGGTCTCATACAAATCGTTGTGCCTCCCTTACTGCAGTAGTGATAAATATGATCTAAACGGTGTTAGAAAGAAAAAAAACACTTCACTTTATACGTCTAATAAAACGTGTTTTTTTATTATTTCCATAATTTTGGTTCATTAGTTGCTTAGACGTAAAATAAAAAAAAAAATAAAAAATAAATTAAAAAATTTCGAAACTGTTTTCACAATATTATATTTTTACGTAAAATAAACGATTTAACGTTCTTATTCAAAATACTTAACTCAAAATTCGACTGTTGTGAACTCCTGCAACTTATACACCCACAGTAACAACACGACAAAATACAATATTCTACAGCAGCACACATAAGCGTAACTACATTGCCCACTCTCCGATACAACGACTTCACACCATGGGAAATCATTACTTGAGTGATGTTGACATATTCAATACCAACTTGGCAAGTTTTGTGGATCATTTAAAACATTTATTTCAACAATACTCCTAAACACATCATGTACCTAAACCTACAAATAGCTGTAATTTTCTGTTTTTGTTTCTGGTGTTTATATGACTTGTTGCATAGCTTCTATCAAATGTAATTTTATTCTTATTTTTTGTGTTTCAAAGTATCTGTCAAATTAAAATTATACTAGGTACCAACCATGTAAAAGCCCTCTGGGCGTTAAATAAATAAATAAATAAAATAAAGACGAAAGAACGTAAGGTGATCCAATCTTATTTTTTATGTGTTCATTCAAAGTTTAAATATTTTAAAAATAATATGTTTATTTCCAACATTAAAGTTTTTAGTTTTTGAATGTGTTCAGAATGTATCCATTTATTTGGATTTTATTGCAAAGTTCACAACACGCACCCGTTCTTCGACCTTTTGATCTCGACTTGAAGAAATATAATGGTCAATATGCCAAGGGCCAGGAGGTTAAATAAGAAAGTGTCAATAGCCAACAGTTTTTTCTCATCAAAGATAGGTATCTGAAAGTAAAGAGTTTCCCTTGCTCCCGGTATCGACTTTAGATTGACCAAGCCAAAAGTGATTCCGCCCCGTATCTTAATTGATAATAACTCGGTATCAGATGTTTTTAACCTCTGGCCAGAGAGGGCGAGTATTTTACGATGTGAATTTCGTGAAACACGGCAAAATTTTTTAAGATAACAAACGACGAATATTATATTATTATTTCAGACTTGGAATATTATTTTTCAGTGGGGTTTTAAGACCGCCCGGGAACGCCAAATGTGAGATAAAATTTCGATAGAGGGAACAAAAGCGTAATTCGCCTCGAGAGCAACAATGAAGTTTCTCGATGCTCCGACCCGGACTTTTTACATCCACTTCGTTCCGGAATACAACCCAACAATTAACGCCTAAATTGTAGCATTTCCAGCGATGGCTTACTTTAGGTTCGGATTGTTTTAAAACAGTACTAAAGGAGCACACTCAAAAATATTATTTTGCCAAGAGTTATATCCTCTTTCCGTCGATGCGTAGATGGTACCTTCATAAACCTACGTAAATAGGTACCTAGATACTGTTTTATAAAGGAATATCAAAATCCACTTTCAGTTTAAAATGTTTGATATTTTATTTTATTATTTTTCTAGTCTGGTACCATCCGGTTTCACTCAATATTTCAGATGTTAATAATTTTAGAGTTAAGTGAAAACATAAAGCGATTCGAGTTAATGAGTTTTTGATTCAAGTTATGACGGCCTCTCAACTAACAAGCTGGAGGTCGAGGGTTCAAATCCCGGCGTGTGCTGGTAAATTTTATTTGATTTATTTATTTATTTTCACAAATTACTAATTAAAATAATATATAGTATTTTTGCGGCACGTTCCGGAGGGAAGATACCTACTCTCTATCGCCTTGATGAGAGACAAATGATTCGTCGCTTGAAATGGCTTTTGTAGCGTTTGGAGACCAGATCTGAATAGTCAGGTACAACCCCACCTTTCTCTTACTCATCTCCTTCCCCTCCAACACTACCTTCAACATCATATCATACTCCAATAGGGGATTTCATATTCTCACTAGCTCAAGACGTTTGAGAGCATTTTGTACCAATGAGATTAGATAATGTATAAATGTGAATGAAGCAAACAGTGTCTGTCAAGTCAGAGTTGATTGGCGGTCCCTCCATTACCGACCATTAATATATCAGACATATGGCAAAGATTTATAATTTATAGGTATTTAAAATATATTTAAGTCAAGAGTAAAATAGTTGGATTAAATCAAAAAAACAATAATGCTAATGGTAACATGATAATATAATATATGATGCTTTTATAAAAGTACGAATTTTCGGAATCATTTGATAAAATTCGTTCCAACTCAATCGTACACCTTATTATATTAATAATAAATATATTAAATACGATACGTGCAAATTAGAAGAACCTTTTAAAGTTAAATGTAATGCGCAAGTACAAATACCAGTATTACCAGAATATTTTCGATTAGAATAGCCATCTGTATTCAAATATCTAGTTGGCAGGTGATCTCTATGAGAACGTAGGTAAGTACTACCCAGTTATCATCCATTCTCGTGTAATTTATGAAATAAACACCGATATGTGTTGCAATGATACAAAATTCCAATTGTATTCCGAATTCAAACTGGAAATAAAATTATTCAATATTCGATATAGAACCGGATAATTCAACCTTACCGCTCCACTCAAGTACGTCAAGCTCGGCGGAATAAGTAAAAATGAACTAATCATTTCAATAAATGACTCTTTGAGCCGTACTATTGAAAGCACCTTTTTAGGTTGAGAGTAAATTTTACTTGACAACTTTTTTGAACCATGTCAGCTTTTGAAGCGCTCGAAAGACAAGGAGACGAGTCTTTAAATCATAAAATCTCGCTCTGTATTGTGACAATCTAACGGCACAGAAGAATCACTAAGCAATTGCTCATTTTCCACAGAACTTAAATATTAAATGATTCATAAAACATGTTTTGTGCTGATATAATAATGCTTAAATATTATGCTAACGTATTAAATAACCTCGAAACAGTTATATAGGTTATAATTTTTTAATTTTATCATTAACTTTAATAAACGGAAAAAGGTGTTAAAAATTAAAATCGCTCGCTAGACTCTTGTTCTAGCTGAGTACCTACTTACTTCTATGGAGAAATGTAAATGAAATTTTTTACTATTGGAATGATATTGTTGGAAAAATTATATGAAAAGTAAATGGGTAGGAAGGTAGGTACTTGTAGAAAATGAGAAGGCTTTGCAATTTTTCAAAAAGAATCTCTTTAAATTATTCGTAATCTCGTTAAAAACGGGGTTGCTGGCCCTTAACGAATGAATTGATAGGTTTCCTTAAAAGCGTATTTATTTAGTAAAATACGAGTAAATTATAACGATGTCGTAACAGGTGTCATTATATATTATTAAGGCAAATGCATGTGCATAAACACGTAGGTATACCGAAATATTAGGAATTTACTAAAAGCTTTTCAGGAAACGCCTGCAATCCTGTTTTTTAATTTTAATTTTAAAAAAATTAGTACCTAATACTCGTTTTTCTCGGTGTACCTACCTACCTATAAAAATACATTATAACTGCTTCTCATATTACGATGAAACAATAAAATTAAAATAAAATCACAATTAAAAGCTCACCTTGAACGTACCTAATTCCATTCAGTATTTTTTTAAACCAAATATTAAAAAGAAGTATGGGTAGGTAGGTACCTATTCGGTAGATGGGTGTGGGTAGGTACAATATAATAATACTGAGGAACATAAATAAGTTTCTTTTACTCATATTAAATGACAAAATTTAAAAATAATTTAAAATTTTTTTTGACAAAAACTATTTTTTCTAATGAAAAAATTTATCTTGTTAAAAGTTCCCGAAAAGCTTTCTTTATTCGAAACTTTTTTTAAAATTTATCAGTCTGTTTGTCAATTTACAAAATAATTTACATTTAACTCTTTCAACCCACAAATTTTTACATGTGTATATATATATGTAGGTACATGTGTATGCAAAATTTTTACATAGGTACATTACCAATTTTTAAAAACGAAAAATGTACCAGTTGAGTTTTTTTTTTAACATTAATGTGATAAAAAAATTAAAAAAAAAACAACAACAAAAAAAAATTACACCTTTTTTTCGTAAACCTCCTATTTGAAATTTGATTCCTTTTATTTTTTATGAACAACCGTTAACTTTTTTCATGGAAAGGTGTTTATTTTATCAAAAAGTAAATTAAAAAACACTTTTTTTGTAACTACACTAAAAAGGTTTTGGTCGCAAGCAGACATTTATAAAACCTACACCGGCCCTTATTAAATCATTTTTGCATTTCAAATCCAATTCGACTCTTCAAGTCCCGATCCACAGAATATCAGCTGTCTGACGTCGGCCATGATGGATATGATCACGTGGCCGGGCCGCTCGGCCAATCAGGGGGAGAGGTTGGAGGCCCCGCCCACAAAACTATGGCGGCAGGGTCATGTAAACATTATCTCATTGTGAATGCTAGGTGTACGGTAGGACAAAAATTATCATGTTAAAAAAATTATATATTTTAAAGAATTTCGATAAAGATAATAACAATAATAATAATTGGATGACTTGTATAGCGCCGTTTTTGTGCAAAATCACCTCAAGGGCGCTGTACAAACTTATGATACATTTCTACAGTGATCTATGTTATTACTTAACTATTTATGGAGATAATATACAGTAGGTACAATACTTACCTGGTAGGTCACTTGAGATTAACACTTAATTAACATTATCTAATTGTTTATTAGCGAAATTTAGATACAGTATTTAGGACATAATTGGAACATTGAATATAACTGGACTTTCTCTTAGGAATGGTATATTTAATTTAAGGGTGCGACAGCTTAAAAAGGTAAGTTTTTAGTTTAGATAACAAACATATATAGTTTTTTTTCATGTAAAAGGTAAAACTTTGAAACGATTACAATTATATAATAATTATAATGTTACTAAAAATATGTAGGTACCTTGTTAATTTTGTATCTGCTTCTCAATTTGTTTCTAATATCCCACTTCTAATTGTATCCGCTTTCAATAGGTATACTTTTTTAGGAATTTACAAACTATTATGTTGTATGGATATTAGAAAAAATTAATGAAAATATCACTACATGATACAGCTAATGCATATTCTGCTTGCAGTAGCATGCAATCCACAAATAAAGCCTGAAAAGCTGTAAAAAAACGAACCATCAAATAAAATATTTTTGTTGTTCTTGTAAAACATGTATTTTTCCATAAGATTTGAATATTTTTACTCCACAATCATTTCATATTGATAAATATTGTTTTTGTGGGTTATTACAAATTTATAATTCAATTGGCCGTTTTCTAATAATGAACGAAATACAAATATACATTTCTTTCCGATTATAAGTAACTTAAAACACTTGTTAACCAAAATATTGCTGTGCTTGATAGAATATTATTATTTCATTCAAATATCGTTCCGTGTCTTAACAGATCGGTGAAAAAGAGGAACACTTTTCAAAAATGACTTTGTGTTATTAAAAGTGACGACCAAACCTAACCTAGTTAAATAGTTTTTTTAATAAATTTTAAAAAGTGTCGCTGTTTTATTTGGTCGTCACTTTTAATAACAGAAAGTAATTTTTGAAAAGTGTTCTTTTTTTTCAAAAATGACTTTGTGTTATTAAAAGTGACGACCAAACCTAACCTAGTTAACTTGTTTTTTTAATAAGTTTTCATAACATTTAAATAGTGTCGTTGTTTTATTTGTGTCATTGTTACAATTATTTTATCTAACTTTTTAAAAGTGTCATTGTTATGTGTTATTCGGCTATCAAAAAATTATATTATTAGGTATGGTTAGTAATTTTTATTTGAGAAGAATATCTTAGAAAATCGGGAAAATTTCGATGATATATTTTCACAGTTCTAACTGTTTTCCAAAAAATGTATTGTTTTTGTCCGAGAAAGGGGCGTTTTATTCTTTCAGTAGGTAAGTGAGTTGAAAAATATACGCGAATGATATAAATATATTCGTTTTATTGATACGCGTGGTGATAAAATTGTCTCACCCTGTATCACCATTCTGCCTCAAAGGAAATGATACAGTTCCGACATCTGTGATAGACAGAGATAGCTAACCATATAAAACCGTCTATCAAAGCGAGAAAGAAAATATTCTCATAAGAATATACTCAGACTGCGGAAACAAAACAAAAAATATGTATTGAGCAAGTGGGAAAGAGAGGCAGATATATTTTTCTAGCAGGTAGGAATACAAGGAAAGAAAAATATCTTATTGGATACTAAACAGTAAAATTTAGTAAGGTGAAGATTTTATTGCAAAGGTTTCCGCGTTTCCCAACTAGATGGTGCTAGTGAGGCCATTTACCAAATTGAGCCTTGGCTTATGAACGGGGATGATTTTAATTAAATGCAAAAATAATTTGTATTTTAAATAATTATATATTTAAATATTATTTACAGAATTTGTTTTATTAATTTATGGTTGTGAGATAAAAAATATAGAGATGTTAATTTTGTTTTTTTTTTATTTATTTTTAAATTTGTGTTCAATTAGGAGAGACAATCAAGAAAAACTTATAAAATAAATTTTTTAAACAATGTGGTATTGAAATATGTTTTGTTTATGCCTGGTTTCTTGAGAAAACATGTAGTCGGTAAGAGAGCTTTGATATTAAAAATATTTATTCTGAAAAAAAAAATTGTTCGATTATTAATTAATATCAAAAAATGAGAATTTTGGTATTTTGTAGGTATTAATTATTTTGCTGTTTCCTTCAAAGTAGGTTGGTATAGGAAGAAAAATGACAATACGGCTTTTTAAAATCAAGATTCTGTTAATAATATGATAACATGACCATTTCCTAGTAAAATACTAATCATTCAGAATATATCTGAACACGTGTTCACGCAGGTGGCCTTTTCCGAATAAATATAATGAACGAGATGTGAAAATATTATTATATTTAGGAACAAGTATTCCAACTTCCTCATAACGTATTCGTGCTTTACTGATAGTTTATTATTAAATTTGACAATTCATTCTTTATAGGCCTCGAAAAATTTGTACAGATTTATAATAAATTTGGTTTTAGGTTTTTAGAAGACAATCTTTATTTTATGTTTGATTATATTAATATAGTAGATAGGTAGGTACATACTGAAGGTGAAAACGAAACAATAAGCTATATTTTGTTTAAGGACAATATTTTTACTGTTTTTATTTTTTTTAAATTATATTAATATAGTCGAAACTGAAGATGGGGGAGTGATGGCAAACAGGATTTAAAGTGTAGATACTGGCATCTGAAAACCCAATTTAAGATAATTCATATGAGTAAGTTTTCTCATTGTCTTTACCTATCTTCTTGCTGTCCTCTGTTGGTATTGAATTGTGCCTCTGTAAGTATTTTTAACGGGTATTTTTTTTTAATTTAGTGTTCGTGGTGGTATTCTATTTCCTAAGTAATCTATAAATCAAAGGTAATTAATTATGCCTTCTATAACCAGATAATTGGAAATTCAACGTCATAGCAACGAAGTCGGAAAAAACATATAATTTTAATTAAATCATTTTATACACCCCTCCCCAATATTTTGTATAAACAATAGTTCAAAGAATAATTGTATCAGTACGAAGATGGCTATAATAATTTTTAAAATATATTCCCTGTCAATGACTATATATTATCATCATTAAGTATCTACCTACATATGTGTACTTTATGTTGATATCATTGATATTAGATAGTAAAAAATGTCTAATTGTGGCGGCTAATGATGTCATTAAAAAAATAAACGGATTTTGTTTAAATATTTGTCGAGGGAAAGAAATAAAATTTATTAATTAATCCTACCTACCCACATTTTGAAACTCAATATTTCGAAAAAATATTTTTTCTCAATCTGATGTTTTGACCCTTCAAATAGAGAAGTTAATAATACCAAAATATCTACGTGTTTTTTAAAGTACCATTATTATTATTTATCTAAAATCAAGCTATCAAATAATTTTAATATAATAAAATAATAAGTAGTTTTATCTACTAAATTACTAACTTATCAAAGCGTAGGTATGTTTCTTCAAACTCAATTCATTTTTAAAAAGCCATTTTTATTTAAAAAGAAAACGATAATTATAAATTTTAAAAAGACAAATATATTTGAAAAACTAATATTTTCACTAAGCGATATACTTTTTTTTTGTTGATACATTATTTTACAATATTTCATATTCTAATTCAGTAATGTTGGCCTCACTGGGTTACTAATAGATACATTTAAGTTATACAATTAAATATATTGTTTTAACTATAATTTATGTTTCCTTTATCTTACCAAGTACCTACCCAGATATACAGAAAATAATTATAAAAGTATTTAATTATTTTTTTTACATATCAGACATACCTACTGTTGATACGTAGATACCAGAGATGTGCTTTATTTCAAATAAATCCATTTCAAATGGAAATGCAAAATGGGTATTTTCCATTTTGCATTTTATATGTTTTTCTAAAAACCATTTTGCATTTTAAATGCTTTTCTCAATGCATTTTCCATTTTAAATACTTTTTTGCAACATTCTTCCTACTATCTCCACTCATCTTTTTTTCATAAGCCCCAAATATCAGTCGGTCCTCAACCTCGCTATGAGAGATAATTTACATTTGTCAAGTTGCTTCCTGATAGGAGCTCTGGCAATTGAGTGATACCATTACAAAAAATACTGAACATTGGGCCATGACGCTGTAATATTAAATGTTAGATAGCAGTTTCTGTGTTTTTACGTTGGCAACATTAGTCCCGCACAATTTTTTTGTGGTTTCATAATCTGTAGTCGTGGTGTTTTTGGATTTACCATCATGTAATATGTTTGTTCTACATTGATAATTATTTTAATTGTTTTACCTGAGAAACCATTTTGCATTTTTAATGCATTTTGAAAATAGGTATTTTGGACGTTGCATTTGAAATGCTTTTCTAAAACCCATTTTGTATTTAGCAATTTCAAATGAAAAAGTTTTGACCCATTTCCATTTTTCATTTCAAATGGTTTTGGGTACCCATTTTGCACAACTCTGGTAGGTAAATATAAAAAATGCATAAGTAATAACTAGGCAAAACTTTTGATAGATAATCATAAATAAAATTTCTTTTTTATGTAGCTGGTTGGCCTACCAGGATACATTGAAATAAGATAACAATGGCTATTGTAAATAATGTATCTACTTAGTTATTTCACTTTTACATAAATGTTAGTATCTTGGTAGATGTATTACGATTTATTGTAAAAAGCAGGTAAATATGTGAATTTTGAAAGTAGTAAGTAAAGAAATAAAAAAAATAGAAAAAATAATTCGTTTGGCGTAGATAATTTCTTTGAGAAAATACTCCTCCACTATTACCAAAAAATAATAAGAACCTATCTATCGTCCTACAAATTATGTAAAATGGCCTACCTGATTTGGTTTAGCGTCGATACCCATGGTGTGTTACACTCCAATCTCGGCACCTGTTACCATAATACCTTCCTATCGTCATAATGCAACGTATTTTATTCGGGGATTAAGTGAGATATAGAAATAATACAAGTATCCAACTGGGAAAATAGGTTAAACAGCTAAATCCTATTCATTAACCTAATATTCGGAAGTTAGATTAAAATGAATATAATTGGTGTAATGAACATAGGTCGTAGACAATGGAATAATAGTGAACGTCTCTGATGAATGTACGACGTGAAGATATAAAACGCAAGTTCACTTGTTAGTTAACAGTTGTAGATACATTAATATTTTATAGCCTATTACCTTCTTGTTTTATTTTCTTTTCGATATGGATTTTTTTATTAGTAGTATGATTTTGCTAAGGGAGGAATTTACAAAACATAGATGATCGGTGAAAGGTAATACAATTCTACGTATTTTAGTGGGAATCACAATTATAATTTTCGCATGCACACTACAGTACAAACGCAAAGACTATAGGTAAGTAATTTATAGAAACCAAAGACTTATAACTTCGGTAGACATAAACCATAAAAAAAATTATAATTAACTATGATATACAATAATTACATACATACTTATAAGCATACCTAAACCAAAGGCAGGAATTTACGAAAAAAAACTAAAATATTTGACAAGTTTTTCATACAGATGTACCTAGCCATAAAGCTTAAGTAGACATATAGGTGTAGATGTATATTATGAAATGTTACAAACATAGTTTAGTAACGCGTGTTTTAATAAATGCGTGGTTTCTTGTGATCTGGTACATCAAATCATTTTTAAAAAATATATTCACAAAGTACATAGGGGAAGACGGGGCACATCACTTTCAGCACTTCATTTTGTGTAATTTGTGTTTCCAAAGATAACCGTTTTTTACATTTTCAAATAAATTGACGGCTTCCGTGGTCGGTGGGCAAAGGCTCTCGACTAGCAAACTGACGGTCGTGGGTTTCATATCCTGACGCGCGCAAATAAATTTTATTTGATTGATTTGCGTTATTTCACAAATTACTCATTTAAAATATTTTATAGTATATTTGCGGCACGTTCCAGAGAAAAAGATACTCTCAATATTGCCTTGGTGTAAGAACACTATTCAGAAATGCTTGAACTGGCTTTGGCCGTCATTGATGACAAGATCTGAATTCATCACTGCTACTGCGGTGCAAGACGATGGGTCGAGAGTGACCACCTAGAGAGATCAAAGGGTCTCCTCAAACCGGCCTCTCCTGATCTGGCCTGCCACGCAGCTGTTGGGAAGACGCATCCGCAATAAAAACCTAAATACACTTCACCCGGGCACCCCTGCTAAGTCACCAAACGTAGCGAACCACTTAAGTTATCCAATAAATTGTTTCCGGGGCGGTGGTACCCATAACCGCTTCCCAAATTAAAACCGAATATATTTTATTCAATGTTTAAAAGTGTATTCCAGCACTGTAAAAAAGGCGCAAGGTTTATTTTAGTAACAAAACAATACCAATAGTTCAATGACCTCAAAAGACCAAATACCTACCTACACAAAATAATTAATCTAGAAAGGTAGGTATGGTAGATGTATGTTCTAGACAATATTACCAAAATGTCATAGGATAAAATAAAAATAAAACCTACACGTAACACACAAAACCAACATAAACACACATCACTCACAAACACACAAGATTATTTTCATTGTATTATTTTTTAATTTTAAATGTATTATTATGTATTTTTATTTTAAATTTATTATTTTCTTTTCAAATTTACTATCTTCTCTTTAAATGTAATATGTAGATTAGATTTTCATATTATAAAATGAAGGCCTCAGCACGGGCAAGCCACCCAGTGAGGCCTACATTACTGGAAAACATAAATTGTAACAAAATAATGTACCAAATAAAAAAAAAAAAAAAATAAAATAAAAAATATCTGCAAACAAACGTTTGCAAACGTGTTTTAAAAAGATACTAAGACATAGGTAGGTAAGCACGTAGATTGGTGCTATTTTTTTAAAATAAGAACAATAGTTCAAATAGTTTGACAGTTGAAATTAGGTACCATGGTTCGAAATTATTAACCATGGTATTCTAAAAGCTGAAGCTGTGGAGATTTCCACTCTCAAACAGTATATACCATTCAGCTACCTACTAAAATGTTTTGAAGTCTTTTTTTTTCAAGTTAATACATGCTAGGTGGGTGCCTACCTACCTCTCCAGTGCCCTATAAAACAAAAACAAAAGAATTTCCAGGTTAAAATGTGACTTGTTCAAATTGAAGAAATAATAAGCGGGCAAGTCAATTCAATTAAAATCTTCATTGCTTTATACACGGAGGCTAGTTGAGAATGGTTTCCAGAGATTCTAAAAATATTTTATAGGGTTAATTTTTTTTATAAATAAATAAATAATAAAAAGTTATCAATTTTGTAAGCTTATAAAAAATATCATCTTCTTCACCAATAAACTTGAGCGTTTTATATAATATTTAATATAAATTATTATTTTTAGTTCTTATTTTCACAAAATTCATCATAATTTTACTGTAAGCAAATATAAGTGCTGAGTGGATCACGTTGATGATTCTGCCAATTTTTTTGAAGTTTCCTCTGCTCAATATAAAATATGTTCATATTTGGCATCAGGAGGGTTCAACCCAAACAAATTAATAAAATCTTTCACACGCCGCCACTGGTCACTAGAGAAGAGTAACAGCTTGATCTCCCACACTGATGTTAACAATATAAATTGAATTGAATGAACATGCTTTTAGCATAATTCCTATCAAAGTAAAAGTTATAATGCGTTTAACTTTATATGTATTATTTATTTATTTAAGTTTATCAGAGAAACAAACAGTTTTACAATTGTATATAAATAATTATATTTTACATTAACAAGTGAAGTTTCCACATAAAATTAATTAAATTATTAAGAAATAGTTCATAAAGCATGCGAATTCTCTGTAGGCAGGTATTTTTTGGTTTTCTGTGCCCGTGAATTCTCCTAAATACATAAATAAAATTCAATTTCTCGTGAGACTTTCTGAAGAAAAAAAAACTTTGGTAAAGAGCCAGGCTTTTGGGAAAATCTGAAAATCAGTTCAAATAAAGTCTTCTGAACTAAGATTCGGATAAGTAAGCAATTAGCAAGCCATATTAAATGTAGTGCAAGAGTAGAAACCTACCTACATCGACTTCAAACTGATTTTCAAAAATATTATGCTGATTAAATAAATGAATTTTCAATATATCTGCAACAGAAGAAAAACAATTTTCCATTTCGTAATAATAAATTACTAGCAGTTAAAAACCCTCTCCGCGGGTTTTTTCTGCAAGGCCCTGCGGGCGGCTCTTGGTTGGGCTTCGCCCATTTTAAGTGGTATTAACAACAGTTACATTTAATAGATAGTTGAGTTTGCAAATCATCTTTTGAATATTGATCACACTTTCGATAAAAATTCAGGTCTTAAAATACTTCACTCAGGATATAAAGCATCGCAAATAAATAATTTTGAAATTTTACAAATTAGAAAACATGTCAATATAAAATCAGATATAATTAATAAGCAAAAAAAATATAAATAATAATGAAAAATGCCATTACAAAGTGATAAGCTTCCAGAAGAAATCTTCTTATTAGATGCTTGTTAATCGTAAGTAGTCAAATATTGTGAGCTGCATATTTAAATATTCGCGCCATTCATTTGGTTCGTTTTTAAACCGCCAGAGGCGCGCTCTGTCGGCCATCTATAGCCGTGCGTATCCGCCATATTGAATAAGGAACGCGTGATTTTTTATAAACGTCAAACATAATCACGTAACTGTGGATAATTTTCGTTGTAATGTAATTAATCCAATGGATTATGAACTTTCTAAAACATATTTTCTTCGATATTATCCAAAAATTATATGAACAGAAACGATGCTTTTGAAGAAATCTCGTATCATTATGAGGCGATCCTATTTTAGTATGAAATCGTGTCTTAATTTTCAAGTTAGCTGAATTTACCCGAAACAGACAATTTTAATTCGACCAATCAGAGGGCCTAGATCGTCCAGACGCTGGCGTAATAATACTATCAGATATCAGGAATTTAGTCATAAGTGTCTGCCAACGTATTCAGAATGAAAATGATTTCTCATAAGTCATAAATTATTTCAAAGACCCCACAGTTTTACAAATACTGGTCGACACCCCACTATGGAAAGCCTATTATGAACAACAGTGAAATATCAATGGTGGCCCTTTGATAATTGGAAACCTTACTGAGAATGAACATATTTATACAAATTCCTACACTAACGAACATTGTAGGTCAAACCCCGATTGAAACCCGAAATGAAACATATTGAACGAGGAGGTAGGTACCGATCTGTTGAAGTTTTTAAGCATCGTCGCCATTTTTACTCGTTTGCGCATGCGCTAAAATAATACGGAAAAATCTTTAGGTTGGTAGGTAACTATGTAACACGTCGATTGCAAATGTCAACATCGTATTCAGGGACCTTTCCAGACGCTACAAAGTAGTATAGGTAACTAAATGGATACTAAATTAAACTATGACATTCTTCTAGAAAATATGAAATATAAGTACCTACCTATATTGATTAGGTTTTTATTTACGCGAACTGATATATGTTAACCTTTTGAAAACAATTTCAGTTTGGTGATGTAGTGGGTGCTGTGATTACCTATATCTACTTAACAATATTTAGGAATTCTTAGTTTTTAAGTCTTAAAGATTTGTTCAACACGATATTTTATACTGGGTACCTGCATACACTATAAGTTGCTGAATTTTTAAATATGATAATAGAAAATTGATTATAACAACAAAAAATATTTAAACGTTTCAATCATGTGAAACAAAAACATTTTGTAGCGATAAATTAGATTTTACTCATATCTGAAAATGTTTGTAGGTAGAAATGTAACATGAATATAAAGAAATAGCTATACAAACATTAACAACTAATGCAATGCATGCAGGTACCTATGTGTGGAAACAGAATTAATATTTTTACTCTCACCTGTTTCCGTCTGCTGACAACATTCGTTTTCACAAAACGTCATTAGCCGAGCGAACTCGAAACGTCAAAAAGAACAACCGAACGTCAAACTCGTCGAACCGTCAAAGCAAAAGAGGCGCGAAACGCGCAAGATGCTGCCTTGTCAAACGGCGGACACAAAACTCGTCGGATTAATAAAACAATATTAAATAATAATAAACGCAAAATGGCAAGTCTTCCAAGCTGAACGAGCATGGTTCACACAGGCGTCACGAATGGTACTGTATCCAATAAACCGCGTCAGTCGGAAGAGATGCTATCCCGTCTAAGTATCTTCTTTTATGTCAGTCGGCTATAGGTGTATCTTGGCTAACGTCTATACCTTCTCACGGGGTATGTCGCCCTGGTATTTGTACATTTATGTACCAGGGGCGTATGTATGGAACTAACGCGATCACCTAACACAGTTAGGTCCCGCTATATCGTGGGATTCGAGGGAGATCTTCGGCACGGGCCGAAGTTTTATAGTTCAACTTAATTTTGTATGTGTAAAAGACACCATTTACTTGAAAACGTAGAAATATGGCTTTCGATGAAATTGAATAAATTACCTTTTTCATTTATGTGCTTAATTCTAAATAATGTGAACATTTGTAGTCTCCGTCCGAAATAACAAAAATACAAGATGTGTTATTTGCATTATCTTGAATCTTTCTTTGTATTAAAACACTGACCATGAAAGTAAAGTAATATGTTATTAAATACAGAAATGTTAAATTATGTTTCCAATTACTTGAAAAAAAGAACAGTAGGTTTTTTTATTGTACGAATGAATAATTACATCAATAGGTACAAATTGAATTTAATTTATTTATTGTTTCTAATTGTAAATTTATTGATTGCATTTTAATTATTAACCTAACTAGGACTAGCCCGTGTTGAGGACAAAGATGAAAAAAAATGTTGGCAATCGTAGTCTAACACAGACATTTTAATAATATATTTTGTAAATAAACAAAGAATCAGACAATATATATTCAGGAAAGTTATATGAGTGGAGCCAGACACAAAGAATTTCTTTCACCAAAAGAATATTTAGTTTTTAATTGTCAGAAAGTATCTACCAAATTCGTATATTCTATGAATCGTCATTTCTTGTACATCTAAGTACGTACTGACCTATCAATAATAATAGCGCTTAAAAAAATACTCGTACTTGTAAATAAAGTTAAAAACAAACATTTAATTGTTTTACAAATTTTTAAATAACTTTTAAAGGTTATCCCCATCAATGTATTATTTGTCGTCAAAGAAGAAGATAATACTAATTAATCTAAATTAAACATAAAACAGAACAAAGATACAGAAAATAAAAAGGTAACGATCGCAACTGGGAAACTTTAAACTAAACCAACTTAAAAAAAAATCTGTGTCTTGTTCTGTTTCATGTTTAGTTTAGATTTGTTAGCATTTTTTCTAGCACGATGATTAAAAATAAATATGTCTGTTATTTTTTAATGATAAACTAATGTTTATAAGACAAGGCTTTTTATGCATAGCACAAAGGATAATAAATTAGTATAAGCAATAATTAGTCGCCTGTAATATCAATACAAATTGAAAATATCTAAGTAAAAATAAATGCCGCCGACGGGAATTGAACCCTCGCCTTCTAATGTCCGGTCAGACGTTCTGAACTACTGAGCCACGTCGGCTTATTTCCAACCAAAAATATTATACAAAAAAAACTAAAAACTTTAAAATGATTAGGAGGAATTACAAAAAATCACTGAGAATCGTCGGCTTATCCGAATCCGCGCAAAGTGCAGACCGCTGTAGTTGAAGCTGGCCAAACATCCCTTTCCGGATGGGGTAGATCTCTAGGAAATAAAGAGGGCAGCAGAGTCGAGGTGAGAGAGAAGGAATACCTGTATTTGCTCTTTACGATTGGGAGAGGAGACATATTTTTTCAGGGCGGCCGTATAAAGTTAAGGGGTGCGCGCACCTCACTCAGTCGCCATGGTAACGATTGAGACACTTTCAGAATAAACAAATTACACCCAAGGAAACGGATGCTGGGATTTAAGGGAGATAATTGGACGTCTTGAAACACCGGGGCGTCAAATTGTTTGTATATTTGACTTTAAGATTAAACTTATGTAACTACCTAGAAGCTTGAAGTTTTTTACAGAACAAAAAAATTTCGCGTATTCTGGTAAGGATTAACGGTATTGGAAATGTTTCTTCAAATTCGCTTTATTCGTGTTTAGTGATCAAATTCAAAAAGCAGACTACCTACCTATGTCGCAAATATCATCTTCATTGATTACTTCCCCATCCAAAGCTTTTCTTTCAGGCAAGCTAGAAGTCCCTAGCTTAAAGCGCTAGCAACAGTTGCTATTTATATGTGATTTTAATAAATTTATCTCTGTATTTGAGAGTATTTAGATGTTGAAACTTGTTTTATATTAAACTACCCTTAAAAATATTTTCAAAAATGGAATAAAATCTTCGCAGCCACTGACTGAAAATCGAATAAATATATTTATGTATTACGCTCACACTCTTGCACGCAGATGTGATTCATATATGCATAAGCACCCATACATAGTAATGAAAGTTTTATTAAGCTTTCATCGCATAGCCATCGGCGATCGTAGCATCCAACGAGGCGAGCTACGCGCTACGGGGGGGCTACGCCATGGAAATCCTTTACGACTATTTGGGAAGGCGATTGCGCCTGCGTGGGTTTATGCGTTAATACATTTGCGAATAATATGATGATTAATGGAAGGAGTGAGATTTTGACACGTTTGCAGAGTTTGGATATGTTCATAATGTTACTTATTAAACTACCTAATAATAATAATATTTTTGAACTGTACTTAATACTTGGTGGAATTCCATGGTAAATAATGTTCCAACAAACTAATAATAAAGCTCTAATAGACTATATCGTACTAAAAATCTGAAACCGGCAAGAAAAGAGAGTGGAGTAAAGTTTCAAAAATGGTTTTATTGTTTTTACCTTATAAAAATATTGTTAAATTTAGCGGAAGGGAGCGTAGTGTGCAAAGATCTGTGCTTTATAAAAATAATGCAATTATTGTAAGATTAAAATTTTAAAAAAAGGAATAGACAGGAAGGTATATAAAATAATAAATTACCTTAAATTGTATTTATTTAATACAAAAAAGGAAAATTAATAAGTATGCCCCTAGGACTTACGTGTACCTATATTTAGTATATGTATTATTGTGGTTTGAAGAAAACTCTCCATAAATGATGTAGGGGTGGGATGTGTCAACGGGCTCCAGCCTACATGAGAAAAAATGAGTACGGCTTTTTTTATCCAGATACGGTTAAAATGAGACTACATGACGATTTGCTAATAAAATATTAGTCATTCAGAATATATCTGAAAACGTGTTCCACGCAGGTGGCTTTGTTCGAAATAGATATAATGGACGAAATGCAACAATATTACTATTTTTAAGAACACGTATTCCGACTTCTTCAAAACATATTCATGCTTTACTGATAGTTTGTCATAAAATTTGTCAAATTATTCGTCAAAGCCCAACAGTCCCATTGTTAATAGGATAACGAATAATTTGACCAGATTTTTAATAAATTAACAATATTTCATATCAGTAAGATTTCTCTGTGTGAACGAAATTGTTTTCGGTTTCTTTTAGTTGGCTTTGAAGAATTTTATTTTACATTTAAATGCACACTTTTTTTACAAACAGTACCTGTCGCCACCCAGTTGAACTGCGTTGTGGGGGGTAAAGGTGGGGGCTGTAGGAATGAATTTATTAATTGGTTCTGGAAGAGACCCGGATTATATGAAGGAAGAACAATAGATGCCGGTAGGTCGTTCCACATACTAGCCGACTTACACAAAAATAAGTCAAAAGAACGGCCGTACTTATGGAGCCTATAACAACTGTGAACGGGTTTTCCATCGAGGTTCACTTAAGGTGCACGGGAGGCCAATGCTACTATTAGAATAGGCTCAATTAAAATACCTGTATTACAGCCTCAGTATGCCCATATTGCGTATGTGCATTAGATATGACAATCGTTCTGTTGATAATGGATTGACAATCAGACGAAACGCCCCCGTTTGCACAAAATCAAGTAGGTTTATAAAGTTTGTGGGGCTCCAGCCTAGAGGTGGCTTCCAAATTCAATTGTTGCGCGCACTTGAGATTTGTATATGGTCAGCAGCTGCTCAATATTGAAGAATCTGCTAAACTTACTTGTGCCGTGGTGTACACCATTGTCAGGTTTTTATTTTTATTTTATGTGATTATCTCAGTCCCAACTTCTCCCAACCAACTGGGAGCCAATGAGACTATGACATCCCCAATTGGGTATGTTGTGAGGCTCTAGATTGTGGGGAAGGAAAGGAGGTGTGAAGAGGATGGTGGAGAAGTACCTAGCTATTGAGATATGGCCACCAAACATAGCTAAAGCCATTTCAAGCGAGGTATCAATTCAGAATGATGGTCTTCCACCAGGACGATACTGATAGTATCTTCCGCTCTAGAACTTAAATTTAAATAGTTAAATTATGCAAAAACACAAATCAATCAATAAAATTTACTTGCGTACGCCGGGATTTGAAAACAACTTCATGGTAAGAGCGTTACACAAATAGATTCAAACCTTGATTCAAACTTCATCCCTTTAAAATTATTTGCCTTTGTCTTCTTACCTACCTACCGCTGCCTAATCGAAAATGTTAAGCATGTTATGAATAAAAAAATAAAAATCGAAGATAGGTAGGTACATAGGTGTTGTTAGAAGAAGCTTTAAATAACAGCTCAATGAATTAAAAAAAATGTCTTCATATTTACTTCAAACCTCTAATACCTCTAATTTTATAAGATGTACCTAATACTTTATTTAATTATCAATTTAAAATCGGGCGCGGAGAAAATTTACTGATTTATTTAATTTAATTTTGTTAAAAAGGGACTGCAGGCCCCAAAATAATGAATTGATAGGTTTCATGCAAAACTCTTGGTAAAAATGGAAATTATCATATATTTGTAATAAGCATTAAGTTTGTGGCTCGTCATAATTTACAATAAAAATTTATAAATTTGTTTTAGACCACTTTAATTTTATTAATTATGGTGTTCAAATAATAAAAGCAAGAAATTAGATAACTTAGAAGCACTTGAGATCTAAAAATCCCTAAATAATAACGCTAGTATATTGAATAACCAAATTAATTTATCGTTTAGTCCTATTCCACATATATTTCCAGTAAACGACTTTGTTATTGCTGGAATTCCCGCAATTATCCTTCCCTCTTTGTTAATCTCCCACTCATACACCTAAATTATATATTTATTTGTATATATCTGTCAATATTTTGTATCCTAGGTTAGATTTAATATCCTCCTGACGAAGGAGGGGTGCTTCCGAAACTGGTAGAGTGTAATTAAAATTAAAGTGGTCTAAAACAAATTTATATATTTTTATTGGAAATTATCATATTTTCGCATTTTGTCATTATATATTAACAGGGCCAAAGTAGGTGCATGAACACGTGTTCTGATATACGAGTATTCGAAAAGTACTAACATTTTACTAGAAAACGACTTGCTGTCCCGTTTTTAACAGGATATAAATATATCGGCAGTACTTTCTTTTCTCCGTGGGCTCACAGGTTTACAGCAAAAAATATTTTTTTACAATCAACCGCAAAAGGGCCAAAAACATTATCTAAAAATTTATTATTAAAATGATTGGCCGTGTGCTGGTTCTGACCACGTAATTCTATTAATAGTCCATATTTTGCAGCGTGCGTCTACCCATAGCAATTAGCTCATGTAATATTAGCCACTGTTATGCGGCCAACAATTCAACAATACAAACGTGTATAAGTTGAGGTTACCTTTACAACTTTCTGTTTTCATTGATACTTAAGTTGACAGTAATGTGCGTGTTGTAGGTATTATTAACAACTTAATATTAGCGATGATTTACAACCTGTAACAGTACCAACAACTAGCTATACGTGTAACTTGAAAGGAAAGCCGCAATAAACAGTCGTGCGTAAAGTGTTTAAAGGCACTGGAATACCCGTAGATGAAGGGTCGGTAAAATGAAGCTTTGAACGAAAGCAATCATGTTAGTCAATAAATTTGTTTATTTACAGATAGTACCTATTATTACAGTACCTACCTGCGCACCTCACTCTCATTTGTCATTATTATTTATATTATTACTTATGAAATAAAATAAAAACATCATTTGAAATTAGATATCTTCACAGTTAATGATTACTCAGATTGTAATGCGAATATGGATATTGGAAGGGGTTGAAAACATGTTTGAGATTATGGGCTGCTATCAATAAATAAGTATAATATAGAATTAAAATAATTTACGTACCTATGGGAGTAAATACATATCTAAAACAAAATTTATGAACGTAGGTACCTAATGATTTTAAGCTTTGGACTTTGAACTTTAGGCTTTAAGTTTTAAGATTTACCTAAGCTTAGGGTACCTACTAAGTTTTGAGTTTAAAGATTTAAGTTTCGAACCTTAAGTTTTAAAATTAAAGCATCGTGCTTTAATTCTCTGCACTTCAAAGATTTTTGATTTGTGCATACCGTTAAATCGAAGCATTTTTTAAGAAAAATTCAAATACGAAAATTCGTAAAAATAAAAAAATGTCTTGTTTGATTATTATATGTATTTTTGAGCTTTAAGCTTTTGTGTTGAAACCATACGGCGCAATTTTCCGCCCCACACCTAGTGTAACTTCCATACATTAACGGTTGGACCTCCGAAGACAACTGGTTGAAATCACTATCACAAAATCTAAAGCTGAAGAATTGCCACAAAACAATCTGTAGGTACATACATATAAGTAGGTGATAGATTATCTCCAAAATAACAATATGCGACAAATAAAATATGAGGATTCATCAAATTTTTATGGGTCTATCTTTAGTCTACCTATGGCTTTGACCCTTGGCTACGAATTCCGAAGTCGCGGGATCAAATGAAGTAAATAAAGGAATGCAAGTACTTGCCTAAATTTTATTTTATTAATATTAATATTTTTGCGGCAAGTTCTAGAGTGTTAAATAATTTAAATATCGCCCTGGTGAAAGACCACCGTTCAGAATCGAAACGTTGCTTGAAATGCATTTAGCCGTATTTGATGACCAGATCTGAATAGCTAAGTAGGTACATCCCCACCCACATCTTCCCCATCTGCCTCTCATTCACACTACTTTCAGCCTCACAATATACCCCGATTGGGGATACCATAGTTTCACTGGCTTCAGACATTTGGGAGCAGTTGGGACTCTTGCGCAGTACTCACGTTAAAAAACGTAAAAAATGACATTCTATTATTAACTTGTGACGTTTTTACACTGAATGGTGTTTCTGGCTGTAGGTATAAAAATGTTATTTATATCATAGAGTTCATCGAACTTTGTCTGAATATTGATGAGTATGGAAATATCCAGTTATTTAAATAATAAACAAACTGTTTCCAACAGTTAAATATCTTATTTTAATATTTTACCATCTGGGGGAGTGGGGAAACATATGTTGCTGATCACTCTTAACGGGTAAGTCCCCGAAAGCTTTTGTTTGTGTTCTTCGCACCGGTATTGACTGCAGGCTGTAAATATTTATGTAAAATATATCCACATTGGATTAAATACACGTAAGTAAGCACTGTAGTTATTTGCGTTATTTAATATATATATATTAAATAACTTATTCCTTAAAATATTAAATTTTAATATTTAGTTACTGAAGATAATGTTAGCGATATTTACTGTATTATTCACCTGACACGGTTAATAGAAACATTTTAACTGTTAAAGCTATTATTGGCGATTCTTAAAAGAAAATTTGAAACAAAAAATCAGAAAAAGGTACGGTCGCATCTAATACTTGAACCCAGGACCTTCGCTTTGCCGGAGCGCTACTCTGATGAGATGTATTAGAAAAGGAATTATTTATCGAAGACAACGAAACCGGTAAATAAATAAATTTAAATAAACAAGTGGATAAAACAAAGCGTTTGCTTAATTTATCATAAAGATTCCGAATTCACAGAAGATGAATAGCCTGTGGAAAGTGGGATGTAATAAATTGCGAGGGTAACATGAAGGTGGAAAACGATCAGGTCCTTCAGACTTAAATATTTGTTTACAGATTTGCACCAGGGATAGCAAGAAAAGGTTCCAAGTTCGAAGAAGTGAAATTATACTTATTTAAAATCTAAATGTGACTAGTTCAAATTTAAAAAAAAATTACATGGGTCTAAGAGAGTTTTGAAACCAAGACCTTGTGGCCCAAAACTTACCATAACGTCAAGATGGCTATCACATTAAATGTTAATGATTTAGTTATAGACGGTTAGGTACTAGGTACCTACGTTAATAAATACCAAATTTATTTCAGTACTTACTTGTAGGTAATAATTACTTGTAGTAATTTGTAAGTCTTGGCTCTTGAATATTGCATAAGTATTGATAATTTTTATTTTCTAACGCACTATTGAACTCTGAAAAGGAAATATCAAACATTTTTAGAGATTATAATAAGTCTAATGAAATAAAAAAAGAACGTCGGTCCCTACTTATTATTCAGGATAGAGGTAGGTACCTACCTATTATATAAACGGTAATAGACCACGTGACTACATCTAGAGAGTGTAAGGAAAATATATAACCGGATGTGAATGGTAGAAGAAGTCGGGGACACCTGGGGAAGACATGACATGAACAAATAGACCAAATACTTGAGTTGAGTTAAGTCTGGAGCCAAAATAATAGAAGGGTATGTATGTATGAGACGATATATGAATATGAATGAAGCAAGGAGTTTGCCAGGACCAAGTAGTTTGGCGGTCCACTCTTTCATCATACCCCTGTTAGTAAATGTGGATATAGGTAGTTAATTAGCAAGTGAGTTATTTAGGTAGGAATATGAAATAATAAAAATGACTTCACATTAGGTACATCTCAAATTAACTTAATATTGTCGCCCACTAGTTATTGATTTTAATAACTGGTTGTTAATATATATAGGTAGGTACACTGATGAAGTTTAGGTAGTATAAGTTTTTATATATATATATATGACACTGAAATTGATTGTATTTCTTTAATTTCATATCGATAAGCCTAAACACCATTGAACTTATAAATTGACCGTCAATTAATATTTTTGAATGTCGAACATCGTCTGGCGTCCAAACGAAAAATCTAATATTGCTAACTTTCTGCTTAAATGGCAACATAAAAATCGAAGGATATTTAATTCAAATTGACTTTTCTTTCTTTAGCCATTTAAGAGATTTTTAATAAAGGCGAGCAAGTATTAGTGTTTAGAAATAGTACATACTCCCTACTTACTTAATTAATGTATATAAATACATAAAAATATATTTTTATAAACTTTTATAATATTTCCTTTAAATTAACTCTTTATCTTCTGGGTGTTTATCGACTCAAGAAATTTATTTAACACATTCATAAAAAATGTGATAAAAGCGATATATCAAACCTCAGACCAATTTGTATGTGTAATGTCTAATTTACCGAAACTTTTTGAGATAGTAGTGTAATTTAATTAATTTAATATTTCATTGTAAAACCTATCAACAAAGTAATTGTTTCTAACCAACTTGGCTTCATAACAGGTCGCTCTACCTTAAGTAATTTAATAATTTATGAAAATTACATATCTAAATATCTCGGTCTCAAGCAACAATAAACCGATTTCAGTAGAGCTTTAAATAAGGTTCGATATCACATACTTATATACAAACTCCGGTTGTTGGACATCAAAAGCAAAATTTTGAGTTGGATAGTTAGTTATAAAGTTGACACTAACAATATAGAACGACTTCATCACAAATTTCTTAGGTACCTATACAATTCTTAGGTCAAAATTTCTATTGAATACACTAATTATTGCAGTGTTCTTAATGAATTGCACTTAATAACGCTGTCTTCTAGGAGAATTAAGTCAGACCTGGTTGTAAAACGCAGAGTTAATAATATCATAATTGACAGCCCTTCCTCATAACCATTATAAAATTCCATGAACCGACTAAGAACACAAAACAAAATGAAACATTCTTCTGTAATACATGCACAACTAACTACCAGACACACTCACTAACTAATAGGATGCATGATCTAGGCAACAGTTTAAGGGTACTATTGAAATATTTAATGACAGCATTTACAGAATTAAGCGTAATCTATACAAGCATTTGTTGAATCCTACAAATTATAGTAGCGTTGATAATGTAGTTTTAGTGATTTGTCTTATTTGTAGTATTTACTCTCTATATACTCTCGTTTATATTTTATTTTATATGACTGTTACGTTTTATTAATATGGTTGCGCATTAAGTTTATTTTGTTTATATTTTTCAATATATTCTCATTATATTTTTTATCACATTTTTACATTTATGTACCTATTCATAAATCAATTTTATACCTACTTAATTGATTACATCTACATACTGTTATTATTTCCAATTTAATACAGATATTTTCCTATGTACAGTGCATCTTGTATTTCTTTTGTTTAAAAGCCTTTTATGCGTATAAATAAAAAAAAATAATATAATAATTCTAAATTTGATATGCATCACATCAACATCTCTACGAGCCCACAATATACTAAAGTCGGGCGTAATCTACTAAATGCGCGATGTTCAATGTGCATATTGTGCACGTCTACAATGTTGTATTTTCCCCATCATTGCATCCCATTTGCATTCCTTTCTGCTTCAGTGCATAGTGCACACAGTGGAAAATGCAACGTATCCGCGCACGATTCCGACACTTTATGTGTCACGGGACAAACGGTGTAGATTTCAAATATACCTACCTACATCGTTGCATGATATGCTATGTAGATGATTATCACTACCTATAAAGTCAAGACACGCCATTACATCGTCTATACACCATAAAAACCATGCAAATAAATTACAACTCTCGCGTAATACTACAGTTTAATCGTCGTAAATTAGAAACATCATTTTGTGCAGTCATTAAATTCTACCTACCCATTTGAATCATGTGATGGCTATTTGCAATATCAATATGAAAAATGATGGCACAAGATTCAATCCCGGAAACGATAATGGATTATTTCAAGTGTTCCCTCCCAGGAAGCAAACACTATCTGAGCAGACGAAAGTTATTTGATGTATAAAACTTTGGCTAACACAAAATGTTTCCATGACCTAGGATGGTTTGTTTCACAGAATTTGATCAATTCATCAAATTTTAACGTTCATTTTCAAGTTTTGTGAAAGTTCTATTCAAGTTCTGTAATTATTTCAGTGCTGTGAAGTAACTGGCCCATAATGATATAATAACATAACTAGAATAGGACTTTTACAGAAAATGAATGTTGAAATTTAAAAAATTGTTCAAATTCTCTGAAACAACCCGTCCTTTATAGAACAGTGACAAAACTTTGAAAGGTTATATAAATTCATGAAATCTGATGAAATAAAGAAACTAGCCTAAAAACATAACCTAGTTTTTTTATGACTTTTCATAAATTTATATAATTTTTAAAAAATGTTTTCTTTTGTCACAGTTATATACTGTCGGGTTGCATTCAAAATATAGGCTACGCTTCCGTCAATAAATAACTTTAGTATATGATTATAAATGGTACTTAAACGTTAGTTTTAGGTTAAACGACCACACATTTCTTTTACCACAATCAAGAAAGTCTTTTGCTGATGATTGACCCAAGAGTCTAATTAGGTTTTTTTAATCGTGAAACTCAAATTTATAGTATTATTTGTGAGAAATAGTAGGTAAAGATGTTAATTTGTGAAAGTTCTAGATTTTAGATTATAATACAATGGTAAAACTCTTAACAAAAACCTTGTTAGCTGTGATTTATAATAAATCTAATTAATAATTGTCACAATCGGTCTTCGTCCAAGTTTGAACCATCCACCAAAAATGTTTATCTCATTATAGTAAAATAATTTTTCAGATGAATTTGAACAATTGATTGAATGAACAAAGAACTTCATTTTGAAATATTACGTGAGAGATAGAAAACGATCTGAAAAATATAAAATAGGTAAGTACCTACCAGAGGCGGTCTGTGACTTTTCAGTAAAATAGAGTGGTAAGATTGAAAATAAGGATAGTGTTACGGGGATGCTGCGCTTTCGCAAACTGAAAATCCTGAAAATACGCAAACTAATAATTGAAATACGGTAACTAAAATTTAATATGTTTTCACCTACAAAACATCAATAATGTATTTTTCAATCTTACTACTATCTCCACGGAGAAAAATGATCCTGTAAAAAGGTGACAGCACGCCAATATCCTGATAAAATATTAGTCATTCAGAATATGTCGAGATAAAATTTTCTTTTTCTAATATGACGGACTGCGACAATATCAGTATGTCAATATTAATATCAGTATTTGTATTAACACGTGTTCCGCTGTTCTGAAAAAACATTCACTTTTGATTGATACTTTGTTAGGAAAACTTTCAATTCATTCGTTATGCAGTCCCATTTCTAACAGGAAAAATAAAAAATTTCGCTGAAATTAATAGTATTTAATATCAACAAGTTTTTAAAAGTCACGGACCGCAACTAGTAGCTACGTACCTACCAATAGTAAGGCAAACAGAGAAGTAAAAAAAAATGAGGTGTAAAAATCGGTATGGAAAAAACAACTCATCTAATTTGATGATACGGAAAATCGGGAAAACGCGCCGACACACGACAATACTATGTTGCTAGGTAAGAACTTATTTAATATTTGTTAAGGATGCCTTAATTTGACAGAAGTCCCAATTCTTTCCAATAAAAAAATTACGAATAAAAAACTTACATATCTGCCTACGTTGTCAGGTTAACGACTTGTTTTGCGTGTGGTCCCCTCATCAATAAATAAAACGCTTTAGTCACCTGCAGATAAAAAGTAAAGAATTCGATAATAATGTTAGGTGCCTACCAAAAATGTTTCGACGATTAAATCGATGAAATTATATTTAAGTCTCGTTCGTTGATTGCTGGCGTTTAATTAAAACATTGTGGATTTCACATTATTTTCTGATCAATAAAAAAATGAACATATTATAGACTTGGATATTATTCAATACATTACGAATGCCAGTATGTTTTTCACATATTTTTTTACATTAACCCCACACAGGAGGGCCGGAGGATATAATTTCTCACAGGGCCTATGTCATCTTTGGAGATGCTATGTGGAGGGTTTTTTTAGAGAAAGGAAGGAGAGGAAGTTCTGGGAAGGAAAAGGGTATGAGGGGTGGGTAGGATTTTAGGGATGTGTGTGACGGACGAATATATATTCCTACCTCGCTTCGGCCGCAGCCTCTCCCGATTTGGCACGCCATGCAGCTGGTGGGCAGGCGCGTTTAGAACACGCCTCACCCGATGAACCCGAACACCCCTGCCAAATTACCAAACGTACCCAACCGCTTGAGGTGACATACGGCAGAGGCGTTGATTATCAAATAAATCGTTCCAGGGCAGCCGTATCCAAACCTGTCTCCCAAATTAAAGATTTATTACTATGTGTTCTGGAGCGGAATATATCAGTATCGCCCTGGTGAAAATTCACCATTCGGAATCGAAACATTGCTTGAAATGGCTTTAGCCGTATTTGGTGACTATTTGGTAAATATGTTCCAGTTGGAATAAACAATCACATTAAATATATTTTTAAATCGGTATTAATGTTTTTCTGAACAAATTTACTGTGAATTAGTCAATGAGAATTTTGTCCGTGATATTGCAAAATATTTAACATAAGTTCTTACTCATATTTCAGTGAAGTCAAGTGTGGAGCGGATGCAATGGATAATAAATCACGCCTTAGTGGATGAAAGGAGAAGTTGGGAGGTTTCTAGGAAGACGGGGCACAACTAAACAAGTACTTGAATGGGTCATGTTAAGAGTTATCTATGGAAGGTTGAATAAATATGTCGTAGGGAGTACTAATTTGAGGGCGTAGCCACACGCGTACCATCCTCTCTGCCTACCCACGCGAAAAAGAGTGATAAGATGTTGGGTTACTCATTTTCCACACATAATTTCTAAATTAAGCTGTTATTAATTACCAAGTGCATCATAATGACAAATATTCATCTGATCAAAATCTATTAAAAAAATTTGAAAAATAAAATCCTCCAATATTATTCAATTGTGCTAAAGCATTGGCACAAGAGAAATCTGAACAACATCTAAAACATAAAAATTTACTTAAACTTTAAAGATAAATGAGAGAGTTATTCAGTTTATCTAATCTTAATAAAATATGTGAGGTTGTTGTATTTTTAAATAATTACAGCTACTTTATTCTAAAAAAATAATTAGATACTTCACTATCTACATACATTATGGATATTGATATACTCTGTTTGATAGGTAACCTCTCATAAAAGGAAAGCTTACATGTTCATACAATGTCTTTTTTAAATAATTTGTTTGCATAATTAAGATGAAATCGGACCCTTCTCAGAAGAAACAAAAAGGATATTGGTTGCTGTAAAATTATTCACAGTTTCCAATATTCAAATACAGAACTCACTTCCATGAAAAGAAAAACGTCTTTTTTTCATGGCAACCCTTCAGTCAATAGCAAATGCAATAGTCGCAGTCGGCCAGCTTTCTAATTTCGGGGCAAAAAATACAGTCGTCTGATATTCAAAAATATTCAAAGTGTTACGGTTAACAATAGGTGACCCACTTTCTAAATGTGGTTCTAAAATCTCTGTCTAAGGAGATTGATGTTAGGGTTGCATAATAAAGAAGAGTTATTTATTTGGTATGCAGACGATTTCTATTTTAGGTAAAACTGAACGTTTGACCAACATTTCAGTCTCGCCGTGGATTTCAATGCTATTAGAAGTAGTTTCATCTTACGAAGTAACTTTATGTTTTTCAGTTTATAAAAGCATGGTTTATGTGCTGCTATTTACGCTGTGAAAATAGATCAATTGATTTCTAATAACATTTTCCAATACTTTCACTACTAAACTAAATACATATCAATTTAATATTTTTTCTCGAGATACAAACTTTACTTTCTTATTTAAAAATTGGTTTGTAATTATTTGACTTCAGTTTTGCAAAAACTAGTTATTTTACAATATTTTAACGACAGTGAAAGTGAACAGTGTTACTTGCAAAAGCTTTTCATTGGTGGTTATGCAATATTGGATTAAAATTCTGACTAAAAACACATCTACGATACGAGTCCATGTTAACGTCCGTTTTAATGGATATTGAGTTCGTAAAATGAACGTGTTATTAGTACTATCTAACGTTCCTGCTTTACGAGAGAGAGCAAAAAATGACCAACCTACTTCGGTTACTACTACCTACTGAAGCCAAGTAAGTACAAATAAAACGTTCATTCTGTTAGTTAAAATAAATTCCCGTTACATCACGATCAAAGGAAGAATAGCCTTAAATATCGGCTTATGATGATTAATTGTAGTATAGGAATTTAAAATATTTTCATGTAGTTCGTAATCTGGGAATATTATTTTTTAAATATCTCGCTGAAAATACAGCGTTAAGCGTTTACTTGAAATAGCTGCATTTAAAATTTATGTGCAAGCTTCAGTTTGTATTTTTTTATAAAAGAAAATGTATAGGTCTTCTTTTCCATATGTCTTTATAAGTAAATTGCAGGTTAACATTTTACTTGATTTTTTTCTTATAATAATAATAATAATAATAATAATTGGATAATTTGTAGAGCGCCGTTTTTGTGAAAAATCACCTCAAGGGCGCTATCTATCTAGTTAAAATATTTACAAGTGATGATATCAACCTAAATAAAATTCAAGTTACGATGGCTAAAAATATATTATTTGTATTTTTTCACGATCTGCTGAAAGCATTTGAAATTTTTTTTAAAAACTCTGTTAATATACCTAAATAAGTTCCCAAATACGAGCCATTTTCTGAACATTTTTCGTTTACGACCATACATACACCGAAGCGGGTTATAATAGAAAAAAAAAGAATAAACCTGATGCTGTAATCCTACTTTATCTTATATCCTTCCTTCTACACCTTAATGCATCGGACAAATCTCTTTCCAGATCTCCCTTCATCTCTTTTGACACAAACCATCCCGAATAAAATAGATGTCTGTATTACAAATATTCCGTTCTCTACATGAAAATCCAACAGAATTCTTTTATGAATATATTTCCCCACAATTATTTTTTAAAAGAAGAACGAAGGCATGACGTTCTATCAGAAGTTTGTATTGGAATATAATAAGCGATTTGTAATAGAAGATTGAGAAATCTGACCGTAAGTTAAACAATTTAATAATAAGAAATATTTATCAATTTGCATATCTAGCGTAGTATCTACCGTGTGTGGCATTTTAACTTGGGTACTTAGGTATGTAGGTAGAGGTACAAGCAGTCAAATCATTTAAAGCTGACTGGCTTGATGTATTTCTGCACACCGGTGGAATCTAAAGCTTGACAAAAAGTTTTTCTAACTAGTTTCGAATACCCACGTACACCGAACTAGTTAGAAAAACATATTAAAAAATACTGGGGGCACAGCGACGTTTATTAACTCAGTATATATTTAAACTTGCTACTCAATTCGACAATCTTCTTTTATGTTTTTTATATTTGTTTCAATCTTCAACTTCTAAGCAAAAACAAAATTTGGTTAAATAACTAAAATAAAATACTTTTTGACCTATTCAGTAAGCAATTGTCCCTTTAAAATAATTTACCTGCAATAACCAGAAAAATATTACTACACCTACATTTAGAAAGGTACCATAAGTTAGTAGGTATTAATAATTACCTATCTACATGGATTGATACAAAAATGATTCCCAATCGAAAACCCAAAAGAGTTTAAATTTTGATTAACAAAGGTATTAATTTCATATTTTTAACCACCTTTTGTGAATCAGAATCAATCACAAGAGCGCCCTTGTGATAAGTTGCACTTCAAGTCTGGGTTATTTTATATTTATTTTATTATGTTTGCGTACAATCCAATTTATGTAAATGATGTATTTCGTGATATGTTAAAAAATATAAAAAAATTAAAATTACATGACACATAGCGCTTATGGAGATATTAAAGCTAAATAATATTAATTGTCACCAGTGTATGGGAAGGTTATATCGTAGTTACTGTATTTTTTCCAATGATATATAACACCCATAGTGGACTAGATCGCCAACCTGGCGGCCATTGCCGTAGGAATTTGAAGCCATCTTAAAAGAGTCAGATTACGGCGGGAATTCAAAATACATGCATTCTATCGTACATTAAGAACATATTTTTATGTAGTATATTATCAGTTATAATATACTACATTATATTATTATTACTATATTATTATATTCATGTAGTATATTATCAGTTATAATATACTACATGAATATACATTAAATAATATTAAATTAATACCAGTATCACATATTCGTGACTTGGGTGTAATATTCAATGAAAACTTGTCATTCATTGAACACATCAACTATATATCTAATAAGGCTTTAAAGATGCTTGGCTTCCTTTGCAGAACTTTAACTAATATTAACTTAATTTTAAGTCCATAGATTGTATGAGAACCCTCTATATTTCATTAGTCAGAAGTCAATTGGAGTATAATTCACCTATTTGGTCCCCTTTATATAAAGTTCACTCCAATAATATAGAAAGAGTTCAGCACAAATTTCTTAAGTACGTAAATTTTAAGATCGGAATTCCTATTGATTACATTAATTATGTCAGTTTGATGAATCAATTGCATCTAATAACACTGTCTGACAGGAGAATTATTTCAGACCTGGTTGTGTTACACAGAGTCTTTAACAACTTAATTGATAGTCCTGCCATCCTTGCCACTATTAAACTACATGTGCCGACTAGGAATACAAGACAAAATATAACATTTTTGTTTTTTGTTTTTGGGGTGTTATGCCGTGTTGCGCTAACTCCTTCTTTAGCCGACGTTTCGGACAGCGTTGCAGTGTCCATCATCAGGGCATATCCGGTAGATCCGAAGATGTCCGAAACGTCGGCTAAAGAAGGAGTTAGCGCAACACGGCATAACACCCCAAAAACAAACAACAAAAATGCTTTTGGCCGTGAGAATCTAAAAACTTACCCAAAATATAACATTTTTCTGTAATACATACTCGACCAACTATCAGACACACTCACTGACCAATAGGATGCATGATCTGGGCAACAAGTATGGGGGTGCTATTGATTTATTTATTGACTCCATATATAGAATTAAGCATAATCTACACCAACACTTTGTTGAATCTTACAAATTAGAGTAGCGTTGGTAAATTAGTTTTAATGTTTTGTCTTATATGTAGTGTTGTTGTAATTTCTTTTTTACTTTATGTTACTCTTACGTTTTACTAATATTGCTTCATATTTTTTAATATTTTCTTATTATACTTGTAATCACAATTTTACAAGTGTGTATTTTGTACCTTCTTTAAAATGGATTATATCTATTTACTGTCAATATCTCCTGTATAATACATATTCTCCTATGTACACTGCATCATGTATCACTTCTATGTAAAAGCCTTTTTAGGCGTATATATATATTTATATAAATAAATAAATAAATGTTTGTTTAAACATCTTTTTATGAAATGTATACTATATTTCTAATTAAATTCAAATTTTCTCTTCTTGTCGCGTCTGTTGGTGCAACCCCATGCTGCACGCCACAACCATGGTTCAAACAATCCAAAATATTTAATTAAACTTGATAAACTTGCAATCAATTCTCCATTGTACACAAGCAGGCAAATCACGGCTGACCTTTTCAAGATGGCGGATCGGCTCTTCAAATCACTACGGGCGCTGCTATACGGGAGGTAGGGTGATTGGCGATCTAGTCTACTATGGGTGTTATATATCTATGATTTTTTCAGTATTTTTCTTGTCTAAAAATCAGCTCGTTGCAAATTAAGCAAATAGGTATCTCCATCGAAGCTTTGATATTTTTTCACATGCTTTTACGACGTGAAAAAGGGCCAATCAGATAATCGTGTTCCAAGGCGCTATGTTAAAAATAGTTGTAATTTTCAAAAGCTCCTAAAAGTTTTCGTGTTTATTTTACAAAACATCACTTCGCGTTGCCAAAAAGGCAGCCGAGATAATAAATCAAGTCATTATTCTACAAAAGAAACCTTGGCAGATTTGTAGGTAGTGAATGGAATTATTCTTGAGAAGGGCGTCACCCTATCAGGGTAGTTACCTCCCCTAAGGGTTGGCGACCCGTCGCCATCTTGGCTATTTTTAGACATCTCATGGCTGAATGCAATTTCATTTTTTAGTCAGGAGAATTTCTGTACAGATCTTGCCCACTTTTTCATATTTTATGTTGATACCGTGATGTTCTCTTATAGTATATATTATATAAATTATAGAAATGTCAAAATTAAACAAGTAAGTACTTATGCATATTTTTCACAATAATTTTTCTTTGGTAAACTAAAAATGTTTCTAATATGCTTTAAAATGAAGCTGTGAGTACTTACTTACAAGAAAAGGAAAATGTATTTTTTGAAAGACTAAATTTCCAGTACGAATAACCTGACAAAAATTGGTTTCCTCCTACTACACGGAGAAAAAAGATTATTGCTAATTTATTAAGAATCTCTTCAAATCATTGGTAAACCAGTTGAAAACGGGATTGTAGGCGCTTTATAACAGGTTTCTTGATAAACTTTTAGTAAAATACTAATATTTTATTATATTTTAATTGGTTTTACGTCCAACCGGGCTTTACATGGAATTTAAGAATAGAATATACCTAGTGAGCTATCGAAAAATATACACAATTTTTTAAAACATGAGATAAAACAGTAAACTGATGATCTGAATATGAAACACTATTATTAAAACATATAACAGTAACATAAAATTATACAGAAACTAGAACAATATTACATATCACTAAAACTACATTACCAACGCTAGGTACTATAATTTGTAGGATTCAACAAAGTGCTGATATAGATTACGCCTGGTTCTATAAATGGAGTCAATAAATATATCAATATTACCAATTGACTTGTTGCCTAGATCATGCATCCTATTGATAAGTGAGTGTTTCTGATAGTTGGTTGTGTATGTATTGCTGAAAAATGTTACATTTTGTCTTGTATTCCTAGTTTGCACACGTTTTCATAAAATCCTCATCTTTTCGCATATCGTCATTATATATTATGAAGGCAAATGCAAGTTCATGAACACGTGTTCCGATATATTAGGAATTTAGTAAAAAAATATCAGGAAATGGCCTGAAATCTCGCTGTCAACCGTATTTTTTTTAATAAATTAGCAATACTAATTCTCTCCGTGTAGCATCAATGTAAGTGGAAAATAATGTTGAAAATAATGTCGGAAAGTAAAGAAATGGAAGCTAAGTTAACTAACTAGCAGAGGATTGAACTCGTCAATTAAATGTCAAAAGCTCGGTAAGAAAGTATCTGGAAGTGAGAGAATTTTTTCTATAATTTATACTACGAATATGATAATATGTTACCATCTACATTTAAAAAAAAAGTTAACTTCTTTTAAACTGTTTTTTTTTTTAAATACGCAAAAACTCCAGTAAAACCACATCAAACTAACTATATGTACAATATATATTTTTTTTCTTTATTCATATTTATTTTTATATTTAAACCATAGATAATGTAACCACCACTGTTTTGAATACATACCTTATAATGCCCACGCACAGGCTTCGCCTTTGGGGGATTTTTTTGTTTTTGCCTTATGTTTTGTATAATTATATATGTACCTGTATGTATCAAAAAAATTGCTAATAAAAAAAAATAAAAAAATGTACTTAACAAATTTGAAGGATTTATGAAATTTATCCATTCATTCAAGTAGGTAAATTATACGATGTGTTATATGTGACACCTACACAAAAAGTTATTTAAAGATGGTATAGGGTATTTTAAGTATATTTATATTTCTAATTTAACGCTACAAAATACTTTAACGTTTGTACTCTTCTATTATTTAGCACTATTTAATTATTGAAACAGAAAACTGAACACATATTTATCTGTACGGCAGAAAAAAATCAGCGCAACAAGTGGAAGGCTACAGTGCTCTCACATTGGTTAAAACTTGTTTAGTTTCTTAATATCGCGATTCTTCCTTCTGCGAAGGATATGTAAAAAAATAAATGGCAACATGACAGTTTGTTGCCATAAATCTTAATGATAATATTATTCCAATTTGCTGCAAATATCTACCTACTAAAAATAGAGTTGTGACTCAAGAATACTATTAAACGTAATTATCTACTAAAAATAGAGTTGTGACTCAAGAATACTATTAAACGTAATTTAACTTTTTACATATTTTTCTTTTAAAAGTATAAAATTACATACTACAATTACTATTAAAAATATAACCTAGTGATTACACAAAAACTATTACTTAACATTCATATAGGATGAATTACACTTTAATTAGTAGCTAGTTATTAGTACCAACTATTAATTTATCTCTACAGTGAGATCATCTTATGTGGATAAGTTAAGAGGAACGACTGCGCAGCCTTTTTCATACAAATCTTAAATTCAAATTTGAGGCCAAAATACTTGACCAAACTGAATAATTACCCTTTTAATCAAAAGTAATAGCTAATATCTAGTAGGTGTGAATATGTAGTACTTTATTTATTTGTGTATCAAATTATAAAATATAGGCCATTAAATAAATTGATTTTTTACGATTTTCGACGAAATTTTGGCAATTATTGTGAGTTAATGATAATAATTTTAAATATATTTTCTCTCTACCTACTATGTAAATAAAATTAATATTATGAATTCTTGTAAAAGCATCTTCATATGCTTAAATTTAAATTATAAACGACCGGAATTTACGATGGAATACCAATCTGTCGCATAAATAACGCTTTATTTTATTTTTAATATTATATTTCATTGTATTTAAATAGTAGGTTGTACCTACATGATTATTTTTAATAATTTCCGTGAATCAAGATTGCTTCTGAAATCATGAACAATTGAACTCTTTAGTGACCTATATTTTAGAATTTAAAACACAAATAAATAAAGTAGCACATATCGGTACTAGATATTTTCTATAACTTTTGTGAAAAAAAATCAGTTTGGTTTGGAATTTTGGCATTAAATCCATTTTTTAAAGAAAAATCCATTTTTTAAAGAAAAATGCCGTACAGCCGCTACTGTTAACACAACTTATTGCACAATATTAATACAATGTGCACGAATCACTTGCACTATGGACTAGCACATTTTTTTAATTTTTTAAATATTTTTCTTTCTTGCTAGAGCAATCAATTATATTATATATATAGTAAGTTACAAAACTCATTGTAGGACGAGAGCAACTTACAATACATATATGGGAGTTAATAGGTACGATTTTAAATTGGTATTAGAAATAGAAAAATTAAATTGGTATTTAAAATAGAAAAATATCATCATTATAAGCTTCAAATACAGTTTTTAAAAATATTCTTTTAAAGCCCCCTTTGGATTTTTGGATTATGCTGGCTGTTTTTATACATATCTGGAAGATAGTTATAGAGTAGGTATAGTATTAAGCCGTAGGTTTCAAATATGCTTTATATATATGACCTATTTCATTTATTCATATTTTAAATTAAAAATATCATATTTCATGTCATTAGAGAATTCGAGATTATGGAAATTAAAAAAAAATTGCCTAACATACTGTGATAGTGTGAAGAAATATCAAATAAAAAATTAAACGTCGGAAAAGGAACATTTTTTCGGGGAGAAATAATAATTTATTTACAAATTTGCATTTCAACGTAAATCAGTCGTTTTTAATTTTTTATTTGAGGCCTTCAAAATATTTTTTCACTCCTTTGCATTTTTTTTATTTTATATTCCAATTTATTTATTTATAGTAAAATCGAGAGTAGATAAATTTTTTTTAATAATTGTCAATATCTCACAAATTATTGTCAATGTGGCCTTTAAAATTATGAAAAATCTTGGCCTGTATTTTAATATTTAAAATAACAAAAATAAAAATAATTTACATCCGCACTCACACACTGACAGATATTTGCTATACCTTATTTATTTTTTTTATTTTTTTTATTATTTTATAAATGTTTACATGTTACATTTTTGACATTTTTTTAACTATCATACTAGGCTAATGCCCGTGATGTGGTAGTTACAATACCTATCATAAAATTTATTGGAAAAACCGATTAAATTTATTTTGGCCTCAAATACAAAATTAAACTTTGTATACTTAAGGGTCGCGCAGCCGTTCTCTTCAAACCACATAACAGATTTATAGATCCATTTTATCCAACAGTTTGATAATGCCTTTAGAGGGTGAAATAGCTGTCACGCGTAATAATAATTACACAGAAGAAAGTGTTTATAAATAAACCGCTGTTTTTTAAATCGAACAATAATATTATTCCATTAATTAAATATCTGTGTGTGTTATTTGTATGTAATGTACTTACTACAACACGTAATACCTATCATATTATTAATTACTTATAAATATCTACAATAATGTACTATGCACTCCTTTTCCAAACACAAACTAACGCTTCTATGGAAGAGTAGTATTCAAATCTCTTAATATATGCTAAAACCTAATGTAAATATGATTCTATATGTAATTACTTTATTACATTAATAAATAAATCATTTTACAAGCAATAATTATTTGCCTAAAACACTCATCCACATTGAAAAATCTCCTGATAAAAGATACATAGTGTTTCAGGCAAATAATTATTGCTTGTAAAATAATTTTTACCCTTTGTGCTATGCATAAAAAATCTTGTCTCAAACATTAGTTTACCAAAAAATAATAATTAATAAATAAATCTGTTATATATTAAAAAAGATTTTATTAATCAATTAGTTTTCAGACTCCTCACATATAGGAAATCAACCAGAATGCAAATTGCTCACTGGAGTTTATTATCCATACTACGCAAGTCTACTAAAAATAAAATATATATTAATTTCTAGATTTTATTAACAATAGCTAGGAATTAACTGAATGATTTCAATGCGCTGAAGCTATCTTGCCTCGTCATCAATAATTATGAGATGTAGGTACATAATGTTAATTAATTTAATATACAGTTTTAAAATACGTGTATAAATTCACCATAATTTTTTCAATGCAGCTCTCCTGATGATAACAAGACAATCGCCTTTCCAAGATTTGCGTGGAAATAATTATGGCCAATTAGTGCATGATATTATCTGCAGATCTGTATTGTAGATAGGAGGTTCGTCCCCCGGTTTTGATTCTATTACGACACACATGTTAAAAACTATGAAACCTCACTTAATAAAACCTATCACTCATTTAATAAACTTAAGTTTAACAAATGGAATTTTTCCAATGAACTACAAAACCACAATAATCTCACCTATTTACAAATCTGGAGATCCACATCAAGCAACGAATTATCGCCCAATATGTCTAATTTCTAATATAGGAAAGATCTTTGAAAAAATAGTTAAAAAACAATTGGTAAATTTTCTAGATAATAATAAAATATTACACAAAAACCAGTTTGGCTTTATAAAATCACTCAGCACACAAGATGCTATTGCTAACGTAACTTCATACATTTACGAATCACTAGATAAAAGTAAAAAATGTGCGGGTATATTTATTGACCTTAGAAAGGCATTCGATAGCATATCCCATGAGATGCTATTAAAAAAATTGAATAAAATCGGCATAAAAGGCAACGCGATTAAATGGATCACCGACTACTTAAAAAACCGTCCTCAATTAGTAAAAATCAATGGTGTTAATAGTGATCAAGAGATTACAAGCTTTGGAATCCCCCAAGGTACAGTGCTTGGACCAATTCTATTTACTATATATGTAAACGATATTTTTTTTCAACCTTTACACGGTCAAATTACGTCATACGCCGATGATACAGTATTAATAATAAGTGATAAGACTTGGGAAAATGTAGAATTAAAGGCCACGGAAGACATCAACACGCTCAAGAATTTTTTCGACACTAATTTACTGTCACTTAATAATGAAAAGACATTTGTAATTCCATTTGCAATCCATACAAATGATACTCCTAAAAATTTTAACATTGTCATACATAATAATACTAAAATTCACAGCCAAAACTATTGCAAATCAAACTATACAGTACTAAAAACAACAAATAAAATTAAATATCTAGGAGTAATTATTGATAAAAATCTGAAATGGAAAGAACAAATATGTCAAGTAGTAAACAAAATTAGAAAATTAATATATATATTTTTAAGAATTAGAAACTTTCTGTCGATAAAAAATCTATATTTAATTTACTATGCCTTAGTTCAATCCACTTTACAATACGCTATTATTAGTTGGGGATCCGCGTATAAATGTAACCTTCTTCCAATTGAAATTATACAAAGAACAATTATTAAAATTATATTAAAAAAATCCTTTGACTACCCAACAGAACGCCTGTTTGAAGAATTTCAAGTACCTACATTTAAAGACCTATATATTAAAAACTCATTAATCCAAATTATAAAAGAAAAAGATAAATATCAATTTTTAAATGAAAACAGAACGCGACTTAGACATGTTTTTCTATGCCCAAAACTAAATACGTCTTTTGCACAACATCATTATACTTACCAGGGAAGAACTTTTTTCAATCGTTTACCAGAAGAAATCAGAAGCATTAATGATAAAACCCGAATACTGCTCTCTGTCAAGAGACACTTTAAAAATATTCTGAAAAAAAAACTACTGTCACTTAATTAATCTTACAAATATCCTTAGTTTTCCATCGCTTCCTTTCTTTTTAAAAATTTAATAAATTAATATATTATCCTTCACTACTTTCCAAAGAAATATTACAGCAAACATACATTTATGTACAATGAATTATTTAAGTACTAACTAACAACAACATTTATGTACACCCCCCTTCCATACACAAGCAAATGCTTTCAATGGAAGAGTAGTAAAAAACCAATGATGTAAAATGAATTATGTCCCATGTAAAACATATCATTAAAAATAAAAAATAATTATTAAAAAAAAAAAAAAAAAAAAATATAAGGATAAGAAAATATTGTTCACGCAATTTGAGTGTGTGAATAAAATTAAATGAGTAACTTCATTTTAATACATTAAGGACGGGTTGTTTCACAGAATTCAAACAAGTCATCAAATTAATAAGTTAATTTTTAAGTTCTATAAAGCATCTGTTATTTTTTCAGTGTAGTGAAGGAACTGGCTCATAATAATATAATAACAGAAAATGAACCTTAAAATTCTTTGATACAACGCGTCCTAAATAACTACTAGGTGGGTATTGAGTTTTCGTATGAATTGTATTGACATCATTTAATTTATGCGTAACTTGAAAAATGTATCTTATAAATTTAATATTTACCGTAAAAAGAAACTGTTTTGCTGTAGGTATTTCATTAAGAAGAAAAAAATCAGGGATTGTGTAATTATTGTTCCGGGAGTAAATTAAAAATAAATCTGTTTGAGATATCATTTTTCATTTGATTCATGGTCTTATTTATTTACTATACTTTACCTACATACCTACGTACCTAATTAAAAAAAATAATTATATCATTAGAATATTTGGTACCTGCAAGGTTTATTTAAGGGGTCGGTACTTACTTGGTTGTGGACCTATATGTTCTTCGTTTGTCTGTGGCAAATGGTACATATACATGGAGATGAAAAGAGTAAATACAATCATAATAAGTTGGTACCTACACTGCCTATCCACTAAACTAGAAATAATATTAAGAATCTGTTGATAAATACGTTAATGATAAAATATGTCTACAGCATTCACTGTGAATGAGAATGCAATTTAACATCAAATTTGTTTGCTTTCTTTGAAAGGATGAATTGCAAGTTAAATAAAATAAAAAGTTTTCGGATAACAATGGTACGTTATTGTGATAATGAATAAATCAATCGGTAGGAAAAAGCAAAATATACGTATTTTATAATATATAATTGTAAGAGTGAAAGTAATTTTTTTTTTCGGGGAAATAATAAATAATTTTACTCGGTTAACAATCTCTTTTTAACTATCTAAAATATATTAAAAGAAAAACTTAAACTTTTAGAAATACCCCCTATTCAGAAATCTTAAAAATTTAATCCTTAACGAATACAAAATCTAAAAAATATTAGAAAGGAACAATCGTAATTAGTTCCATGGTTTATTATTTCAATTTTCAAATGTCAACCATAGATGGCAGCGTAGGTCCTTTGTTGGTGAAAATGTCACTGTAGTGTTCCGAGTGTTTCATTTATAAATGCATTTCATGAATCGAAGCTTCATTTGATAAAAAATAAGTTTTCAATGGGTGAATTGAAATTATTTTCTGAAGTTTCTTTTGTTTTGAAATTTTTAAAAGAAAAAAAAAGTATTTTTTGACGTTTATAAAATTTTTGACTTCCTACGTAGATTCATCAATTAACTGTCAATGCATTATCATTAGAGACAAAACAAAATAGTTAATCATTATGAAAATCAGATATTTTCACTATGCATTCACAGTAAAACAGAAGTAAATAGAATTCATTTATGTCAAGTTATCACCATCAAACATTCCTCCCGGAGAAAATATGTTAATAAAAAGCATCTCCGCGGTTGGTATGTAAATTGTATGTACAATATTCACCTACCACCAGAAAATACAAGCTCTCAAATTCCAGTAAAATAGTTGGAATCATTCCATATTATTCCTCCACCGATTTGCAAGCCGACCACGTACATAAAGTGTAAGGCTATGTACAGTCTTTTGAAGACTGCTAAATCGCTTCACAAACATGCGTGTTTACGTAAACCGGTATTATAATATACCCACGAGTACTTGAGACGTATATCTACTCAGTATGTACTCAAGAGCGAGCGCGAAGACTACCAGTGCAGCCCACCTCCTCGTGCAACGGAGGTCAGGAATTATTGTTATACATTATACACGAGATATCAACAACTAGTACTTACCAATCACGATGGCAACACTCCTCCTCGGAACACCTGTCAAACGAATCGCCACTGGCAGGTTATCATGTTATGTTAAAAGAACCACGAACACGCAACACGTCCCAGGTACACGCGAGATGAAAAACTTGAACTAATTACTTGGCGCGAACTGTCAACTTTCTTCAGAGCGCATATTTGCCGTGTATCAACCGCCACCACGGTTTGCGCTCACAGATATAAGGCCGAGTGAATTTTTTTCAGATAGAACATTAGAGTTTTGGCAGCTGTCCCTCTCGCGTGCCCCCGCCTCTGGTTGGCGGCAGACAAGGAAGGCCGATGGTTTATGGGTTGTTGATAGAAACGGTATTCGAGCGGGCTTCAGGTTTAGCCTTGGTGCACATTTTTATTACATTAATCTTTCGAATTGCGTTCTGTCTTACGTTCCATATAACGTTGCAATGCATGTTGGCTGCGTGGATTTAATTTTTTTTTAACAAAAACAATACTCAATCTATGATACATTCAAAAAGTAAAGTATGAAACAAGTAATAACGTAGCTTTAATTATCTTGGTGACTGTGGAAGGTGAATGTGTTTATTTTTTTGTATTTAAAAAAGCGCTGATCTTTAAACTGTACCTAAACGAATGTCGAAGGTCTTGTAAATTAATTTCGTTTAAAACATTTTTAAAACCTCAACGCTAGGTCGGAAAAGTCTGAAAGCCGCTAGAGAAATTATTGTTGAAAAGTTTCTGTTTTCCATATCATTATTTTGACTGAAATCGACATAATGACTGGCATTCAAATTATTTTTTATAAATTATTATGAAATTTAAAAAATAAAATATAATGCTGTTTTCTCACCTGAAAATAATCACCCATCAAGCACTACACAAATATTTAAAAAAATCTAGCACATCAAAAAATTCAAATGAAATTATTGTTAAAAATTGAAACAATAACAATAACGGCCATTTTGCGAACGCATTTCTAACGTTACATCCCTCGACTGGCTAGGCGGGCAGAGTTAGCAGGGGCGCAGACGTGGTCGGCGACTGTAGCAAGCCAGCATTGGAAGACGGACCATCAAACGGCCGGGACGTGTTCGCCGTAATACGACGAGAGGGAACAGGACGCGCTTACCCACGCAACGCCTGGTCCGAGAGAGATGCGGATATCTTTCGCACGTCTGTGCTCTCTCCCCTCGCCTCTCATGCCAGCCTGGTAGTATTTTTCGGTTGTAAAACTTTTAACGGTGGAGTATAGTTTACCGCACCCTCTCCCATGTAATATGTACCGGGGGTTCGCAATTCGGAAAGCTCTCCTTGCTCATTACGCCCGTGTTGTATTTTTTGCGCCGCGGCATTTCCATGGGAGGTCATTAGCGCCCGAGGGGTGTGTGATTTGATTTGAGAGGGTGCAGGCCCTTGTCCTATTTTAGAAAAGGGTTGAAGAGGTGCTAAGTACATTTTAGTCTTAATTGAAATTTATGAAGGCTTCAATTAATACAAATCTATTTATTCCACTCAAACATTTTTTTTAGATTTTAGCAAACATTTTAGAAAATATTACCCATCTTTTAAAATGGCGACTATTATGTTAATATAAAATAGCTGTATCTACTTACACCGTAGTAAGTGGGTAGGTAAAGTTAGGTTAACCTACCTACCTACTACTAACATCAGACAGAAATGCTGAAAAGAAGTGATATGTTTATATTAACCCCTACAGATAAATAGCAGGAATCTATTATTAAGAGAGAATGTGTATTTACCACAACGTTTCATGGCTCTTCCGCAACGTTCACAAAAACGGCAATGCCATAATCCGATTATTTTATAAGAAACCGCACAAGAGTCCCAACTACTCCCAACCGTCGTGGGCCAGTGAGGCAATGGCATTCCCAATCGGAGAATGTTATGAGGCTGAAGGTAGTGGGGAGGAATGGAAGTACTTGGCTATTCGGATCAAAAAGGCCAAAGCCATTTCAAGCAATGTTTCAAATCTAAATGGTGGTCTTACACCTGGGTGATACTAAGAATATATTCGACTCTGGAACGTGACGCAAATAAATATTAAATTATTTTCGATAAATATATTGTGAAATAACACAAATTAATCAAATAAAATTTACTTACGCACGCCGAGATTTGAACCCGCGACCTCCGCTTGCTAGTCGGCCCTTCCCCTCAACCACGGAGGCCGTCTATACCACTAGCTCAGACATTTGGGACTATTGTGCAGTATAGCATCAATAAATAAAGAGACGCATTAACAGAAAAAAATTGCATGATACTTTATTGATTAGTAGAATTATCTATAAAGAGAAAAATCAAAACAAACATTTTGTTATATAGTTTCACTGCACCCTGTATCTATGAGTACATTATTAAAACGAGTAACTACCAGTAGGTATATAACTAAGACAAAAGTTGGAACGTATGTGGCTTATTATAGTGGTATACATATTTTAATATTATTAGCACTCAATGATCTCCCATCGGTATGCGGGACAATGTTATTTGCATAAAAATAGTCCTACGCATATGATAGACAATATTAAGATTGTTATCTACTTTCTGATCGGTTTCTAAGTAGGTACCTATCTACCTACCTAGGACACTAACAGTGGAGTACAGCAAAAAAAAAAAAAATTAACTTTAAATATATTTATTAAATAATTAATCAATTTACAGAGTACAATCAATCATGTTAACAAAGATAATTCATACAATTAGTTTTCACTGCTTTTGATTGTGTCTAGAAGAGTTGTTGAGTATCAAGATGAAGAATATTTAGTGTTTGTAACTATGAATATTAAAATTTATAATTAATTACAAAGATAGTTTCATCATTTTGGTATTTTTACATTGTACTTCTCGTTAATTGCTTTTAGTAGGTGTTTATCGTTTTCTATTGTTATGATATTTTCGGGTAGGCTGTTAAAGTATTTTTTCCTTAGATATATGTAATGATGTTGAGCAAAAGTGGTGTTATATTTTTGTGTTTAATTATATATTTTTGACGAGTACGACTTTCAGTTTTAAATATTTTTTGATTTTCACGATTTTGGTGAAAAAAAAGTTTTTCATTGCAATTATTTTTTTTTTCCATAAATTTTATTCGTTTAATTTGTTAACCTTTCAGTTTCACTAAGAAATGTTTATTATAAAAATCAATAAATGCTTGAAGTATGCCACTGCCTGGTAGGTATGCAAAATAGGATTATTTTAATTTTTTGGTTTTACGGCCAGCCAGACATTTACATAGATTTTAAAAACACAAAATATCTGGTGATCAATCGAAAATTACACAAAAAATTTAAAAGCATGATATAACAGTAAACTGAAAAATTGAATATAAAACAAAATGTTAGTTAAACATGTAACAGTAACATAAAATTATATAGAAACTAGAACAAAACTACATACAAGACAAATCACCAAAACTAAATTACCAACGCTACTCTAATTTGTAGGATCCAGCAAAGTGCTAGGTATAGATTATGCTTAATTCTATAAATGGGGTCAATAAATATATCAATAGTACCCACCAACTTGTTGCCCAGATCATGCATCGTATTGGTTGGTGAGTGTGTCTGGTAGTTGGTTGTATGTGTATTGCATAAGAATGTTATATTTCGTCTTGTATTCCTAGTCGGCACATGGAATTTAATAGTGGCAACGATGGCAGGACTTTCAATTATGTTTTTAATGACTCTGTGTAACACTGGTGGAACTATTTTTGAATATCTTCTTAATTTGAATATATTTTATCTTCTCTTCACTAAGAATCTAAAATATATTATGAATCGAAAATATATTATAGAGACATTAATTTTGTGGGTCCATTTTTTTAGCCATGTTGTTTTGTAGATTTGTATTATAATATTCATCGTACCTACAATAAATTATTGTGTTTTTTGTAAAATTCATTGGCACTTAAAACTATTTCAAATTATATCACAAAAAACCACGTTCAAATAAGTTTCCTTTATAAAAGCGACCTAAATATAAAAAAATTACGCATTTATTGCAGTCAAAATACAATATAACATTTTTTGTTAATGTTAATAGACCGGTCGGTGGCCGAGTTGACATCGCGTTTGGGTCCCACCCAGGCGTAGTGTGTTCAATTCCTCGGCTGGCTAAGTCCTCCATCACAACACAAGCAACATTTTCAGCTTACTGTGGTGGTAGTAGGAGATTTTCAAATATTGTCAGTTTATTCGTAACCCGGGAATGTTTGCCTTTCTTTTAAAAATTTATTAAAAAAATTTATTAAAAAAAAAAAATCTCACAAGAGTCCCAACTGCTCCTAAAGTGTCTAGAGTCAGTCAGAATCTGGCATCCCTAATGTATGTCACGAGGCTGAAGTAGTGAGGACGGAAAGGACATGGGGAAAAATGTGGAGAGGTAGCTGGCTATTCAGAGCTTCTCACCAAATTTGGCTAAAGACATTTCAAGCAACGTGTCAATTATGAATCGTGGTCTTCTCCCAGGGCGACACTGAGAGAATATTCAACACAACGTGAACAAATATAATTATATTAAATTTTATTCACGAATTAATTGTGCAACAACACAAATAAATTGTGCGAACGCTATAGGTACATAATCATCGTCTTTATTTTAACATATGCCTAGTAGGTACAGCGTTTTAAAAATGACCTATTGTAAGGTCAATAGGACCTCAAAAAGCTGTGTACAAAGTTTAACTTTTCATTAAAAAAATGACACAGATACCAAGGTCTTTACTCGGGTGGTCTTCATACTTCCCGTGAGATTGATACTAGGAAGTCGAGCGGTCAAAGTTCAAGAAGAAGTTATAAATTAGATGTTAATTATACTTAGGTATCTGATGTTGTTGGAATTTTAATATATGCCTATAAATTTGTCACAATTATTATCTTTATAAGAACAAGTTTTTTAAATCATAGTTCTACAAGATAGTATTAACCCTTTCAGACCTGAGTTAAAATTGGCGGTGGTAGAACATATTTGATGCTTGATAAAAATTGGTAGAACTATTTGAAAATATTTGAAAAAAAATCGGGAGAAACATTTCGGTCCAGATTAAACTAACCAGATTAATTATGATAATATTAAAACGCGCTCAAAGCCAGTTACCAATACCGGAAATTGGATAGCTAAAACCGCCCTTTTTGTAAGCTATGTATTTTAAATATACGCACGGTCCTAAAGGGTTGAAAAAGTATGATCGAATAATTTCTTTAATAAAATCAGTAGGTATTTGTGGGAGAAATTCGACTGCTATAAACAAGGGTTCCAACCGCTCTCAACCGTCTGGAGGAAATGAGACTATTGCTCCCCCAACTGGGTGAATTACAAAGATGACGATAGTGGGAATGGAAAGAAGATGGGGAATGGTGAGGAAGCACCCGAATATTCAAATCTGGTCATCAAACACGGCTAAAGCGATTTCTCTCTCCAGGGCGATAATGAGAATATTTTCCACTCTGGACGTGACGAAATATTTTTTTAATGAATTAATTGATAAACATTATTATTTTTCATAAAATTTGCTTGTGCATACCGAAAATTGAATTCCCGACCTCCGGATTCATAGAGCGTTAACCCTCGGCCACAGAGACTGTCAAAACGGATTTTTTAATGTATGATTTATGTACGTAACCAGAATTATCATGACGTTTTTATTTACATAAACTGTCAATATTTTCCTTTATAACTATACTTATGGATTTTTATTGAATGATTTATTATTTGGTTCAAGGAACTAGTATTTTATAAAATATTGGTTGATGAGTCATATTTTTTATTTAAAGATTTTTTTTTACAAATTAAGAAATTTTTTTTAAATGTTAGTTTTTTGACATCTTCTCACATTTGGTTGGTGTTCAGCAAGGCGGTATACCTAATACCTAATGTTTTTAAAAAACCTTTTTTATAAACAATAAATTAAATCTTAATTGTTTATAAAAAAGGAGTTATTATATCAGACCGGCTCAAGTATCGGGGATCCATAGAAGCCCGAGTAAATCAGGCCTCCAAAAAGTTGGGCGTCTTGTACAGGGCTAGGAGATTCTTCAACAGTGACCAGCTGCTGACCCTGTACAAGTCTCAAGTCCGCCCAACTATTGAATTTGGGAGCCACCTTTGGGCTGGTGCCCCAAAATACTTGATAAACCTGCTTGAATCTGTGCAAAGGAGAGCGATCCGTCTGATTGACAATCCGTTGTTAACAGACCGATTGCCTTCTCTAATGCATAGACGCAATGTAGGCATGCTGCGTCTGTTCTACAGGTATTTCAATGGAGCCTGTTCCAAGGAGCTAGTAGCATTGATTCCTGATGCACCGGTGCACGTACGCGAAACTCGACGGACACCAACTGAACACCCGTTCACGGTTGTCGTTGGCTTCATGAGAACGGGCCATTTTTACGACTCGTTTTTGTGTAAGTCGGCTCGTATGTGGAACGAGCTGCCGGCATTTGTTTTTCCTCCCTCCTATAATCCGAGCCTCTTCAAGGCCCGCATTAACAAATCCCTTCCTACAGCCCTACCTTATTCCGTCTCACAACGCCGCCCAACCGGGTGGTGACATAGTTCCCCTGTCTGTACACTGCACAGGCAGGGACACTCTTGTGAGGTGTCACATAAAAAAAATAAATTAAAAAAAATTTTAAAAAATTTTTAAAAAAATCTTAATCATTTTCTAGTAGGTACCTACCTATAACTCTTTACACGGAATATGTGTTCGAATTCAATCGAAGAAAACCAGATCGCGGTAACGGTTCGTGAATTACCTTTTCACATTCCGTTCCGGCTTACGAATTTTTTTAAGCTGAATAAAGTTGGTAGGTAGGTACCTACCCATTTGAAGTGTAAGGGTTCTAAAATTTGATGAAATATCAAATATAATGTTCTGGAATGTTAGTGTTTCTTCTGGTAAAATCACAGGTTTAAGGCCCTGAACTCTTTTATGAAAATGTTTTATTATTTATAATTCTCCGAATATAAGAGGAAAGTGGAACATGAACACAATACTAGGTTAAAAAAAATGAAGGAATGCTTGCACCAAAATATAACAATAAATTCGGAGAGTGAATCCTGGAATACAACGTGCCCTAAATATTCAACATGCTACCAAGCAATATAAAAAATGGCGATTTACCTAAGAGATTCAGATATATGCTGAAAACTTGGCTACTAAGCAGAGATACTCTGTATTAGTATCTAATACTATTGACTATGGGAGTTGTTAGTGATAAATATTATGTTTAAGTTGTATTGTAATTAGTAATGATATTATGTACAAATGTTATATTGTAATAGAATATGAACATCCTGTTGACAAACTGCTTAATTGCGGTTCAATGGGATTGTACTTTGAAGAACAATATATATATTTTTAAAACAGATTGAGTACTTCTCAAATATTTTAACACCCAAAATTGGTAAAAAAATATGGCTTCTCTTCAATTTTAACATTTACGTTGCCATGGGTAGTTTATTTATTAATAATTTTTAAACATTTCTAGCCTACTAACACCTAAATCGTAAAAAATATTTACATTGATTTGAAAGCTCTCCATACACGTCACTTAATGCATCTATAACAACGAGTAAACTTCCTGATAAAAATATTGCTAATTTAATAAAAATCTCTTCAAATTATTCGCATTTCCGTTAAAAACGGGATTGTAGGGCATTAATGAATGAATTCATAGATATCTTAAAAATACTTTAGGTAAATACCAATATTTTGTCACGATGTCCGAACACCAATATATTATTAAAAACAACGCAGGTAGATGCACACATGTTCCGAAATTTATCAGGAAGTGGCTAGCAGTTCGTTTTAAACAAGAAGACTGATAATTATACACAAAGCGATATTTTCCTTCCTTTAAATCAACAAACATATCTACAGCCACCAGTAGTTAAAAAATGTTATGTTCCTCCTACTCGTCGTGGTACGTATTTGATCCTTGGCCGGAACAAGGAGTATCATTTGCCACGCTCGAGAACGTTGGAGAAGTACAGAATGTTAACATCATTATGAATTAAGTTACCTACCCAGCATGAATATCCCTACTACGAACCCTCCTATTTTATCCGGGCTTGGAAATGGCTGCAGTGCGTAGAACCTTTTTCTATAACTACTGGCAGGGTTACCAACAAATGTTCATTAATTGTGGATCATTTAAAACATTTATTTCAACAATACTCCTAAACATATCATGTAAACCTACAAATAGCTGCAATTTTCTGTTTTTATTTCTTGTGTTTGTATGACTTGTTGCATAGCTTTTATCAAATGTAATTTTATTCTCATTTTTTATGTTTCAAAGTATCTGTCAAATTAAAATTATAGTACCAACCATGTAAAAGCCCTCTGGGCGTTAAATAAATAAATAAATAAATAAATAAATAAAATAAATTAAAATGAGGAAAAAAATTAAATTTATAAAATATGCAAAGAATAGTAATATTTCGAAAATACGTTATAAATAATTTAATTTAATTTAATAAATTATTTCCCTCAAGGCCAATGTTAACTGATGATGTGTTAAGGAAAGGGAGAGGAAGATCTGGAAAGGAAAAATGTATGAGGGGTGGGTAGGAATCTGGGGGTCAGTGTGGCCAGAAGTGACGGACGTTCGAATTCATCCCTCCCACCGCTGTGCAAGGCGATGCGACGAGAGAGTACCCACTGTTAGATCTCCCTCAACCAAATTCCACCAAAATTTACACCAATCTCACCATCTCTCCCTGTATACAGTAGATGGGCAAATGCATCCGGTACAAAACGTAGCAAACTACTTGGGTGACCTACGGCAGACCTACGTTATTGATTATCCAAAGAATGGTTCCCGAGGCGGAGGTATCGAAACCCGCCTCCCAAACTGTAGTGCAAGAGATTAAGGTACCTACCTACTATGCTCGAACTACCATAAAAAAACTTGGCTATCAAATATAGATTAATCTCATTAAACTCGCTGGCAGACTACAACCGATAACTGTCCGGTTTGCTTCGACGGGTGAGTGTAAGACAATGTAGTAGTCGGATTACTCTCCGACTGACTCTCCGACTCTGCTACTGCACACCTGCACCGACACCGGCCCTGGACTATCTCGGTGAAAAGCAAACCAGGAACATAGATGAAATCAACTGTCGCGAGCTGTCAAAATGGCATTTACATTGATAAAAATTGCTTAAAAATAAACTTTAATCAAAAGATAAGAGGCATTACTTTTAATAAAAGTATATAATTATGAATTATAGCAATCTACCTACAGTTTTCAAAACATTAAATTTCCTATTTTTAATTTAAATAAAATTATTAACTTTGGAAGCACCTCTGTTATCAAAATAGATCGATATGTCTCAAAACCAATAGTTTCTTCGTCAGGATAAACGTATATTAGGCACCTATATATTTATCTTGACGATAAAACCATCGGTTTTGAAACATCTAGATTCGTTTTGATTGATAGTGGTGTATAGAAAGTTATAATCTTTATTTCAATTAAAAATACAAAAGTGTTTTTAGAAAGTGTTTTTCTATCATTGAAGTTAATCTGTGAGAAATAGTTAGGATGCAGGCAATTTCTCCAGTTAATATTTTTACTGCCATGTTTATTACTGTACCTATGTAGGTGTGTATGTTTTCTCCAATAAAAAAATGAAAAACTTATATTAAATTTAAAAATGAATAATTCATTTTACAATAAGATAATTCAATACGACCACTTTTGAAGCATGAATGAATTTATTTGGAGCTAGTTTATCATCGGAAAAGATCCATATGCTTAAGCAAATAGTTTTTTCTTTAATTATTTTAGAAACCACATTCAATATTCTATCACACGTGTTTGAATTTGGGCACGAACGCACAACCGACTCGTACAGTAGCCGTTTCTATCTATTGCTAAAATCCGACAGTAGCCGGTGCGACATGCCACCTAGTTGAAATAGCTGACCGTTTGCAGTCCGGCACCTGGCACCAGTCTGCCAGCACGTTAAAGTTTCATAGTAATATACGAGTACGTTATGAATATGTATGAATACATATTCATTGATATTGTATGAATACATATTCATTGGTGCAAAAATTTGTTAGTAACTACCTAGTTTTCTTCATGAGTTATTTTTGATCGAATATACCTTGATCATTTTCCAATTGATCTGCATTGCTAGGTACCTAGTTACGTTTTCTTATCTCAAGATACATATTGCGTTCGTTTGAGCATAGCTGAATCGAAATGGTATTTAATACTTGGTTTGTTTTGCCTGTATTTCAATCGCAATTTAACCAATCTAGCATCATATCATAAATATTATCGGTTTTCCGAAATATCTTACTAACACGTGCCCGACATACGTAGAAGGAGGATATTTGCCTTTATATTATAAGAACTCGCCTCTGAAATTACCTCCCAGCCCTTTTAATTTATTCAGCGGTATATTATCTAACATTAGTCTGTTCAAGAGATAACACACTCAACTTGCATTCCTTAAAAAATCCCTACGTACCTAAAAATTATAGTGTGAAATTTACCTACACCTTTTACGGTGCTGCCATTTAATATGAAATAAAATAAAATAATGCAATAAGATGAAGGTTTTTCCAAGGTAAAACCCATCAAAGTCGTATTATGTTTATTTACCTTCGCACAAAGTACGATTGCGCCTGAGCAGGCAGTAGGTTGACAATCGAAAGTTCGATTAAGAATCGCACGTTTAGTATTACAAATCATGTAAAAGGCTTTATATATTAGCAAGTTTATATTATTGTGTTGGATGTAACCAAGTGACTAAGACTGCTCGATGAGAGCCCGGTCACCGGTCGGCCGCTAAGCGTGAGTCCGCTGCCATAAACTGTAATTGACTACGCATTAGCGTCACTGGGCGGCCAATGAAAACTTTAGGGTATAAATTGAGATCTTTATACGTGCGGGTTATTAAAAGGTACCCACCCATGATTTCATATTTAAATATGTATATGATAATATGTTTCTTAATACGCCTGTGATCTGGGATACCATCTAGACGTATAGGCTCTTTCATTAAGTTGTTTCATTAATTTTATTCAAGTCGAATTCTTAAATTCTCCTTCTCTTGATTGTATCATGGCGGTATTTAATATAAAAAGTCACAAAGTTGTATCGTTTGCTTTTAAACGGGTTATGAAAACCTTTGAAGTTTCAACTTTACAACTTCATCTTTTCTGTTAATTGATAATTATAAATAATTTAAGAAATCCTTACATGCCTTGGAAAGAATAAATTTTGTATTTATAATGAAGTTAGTCGATGTATTTTGAAGTTTATCTTGGACATTCAATATAACGATGAAAGTAGGCAGAAAATTATAAAATACGTAACACTTTCCATTTTGCATAGGTAGATACCTACTCCCATGCCTACAACCCACAAAACATTAACAATTAAGAAAGGGTTGTTTCGGATAATTTGAATTTCACTTCTGTCAAGCAACTAAACTATAATGATATAATAAGAGAGCTTGAATAAGACTTTCACAGAACCCGAAAATTAAAATTTGTTGAATTGTTCAAATTCTGTGAAACAACCCGTCCTTAGTATGTCTAACTACAGCAGAAAATATTTGTACCTTACTTTTTTATTTACATAACTTCATGTTATCTTTGGAGATGCTGTGTGGAGGTGTTTTTAAAGACAGAAAAGGGTAAGAAGAGTGGATAACAATCTGGGGGTCAGTACGTCCGTAACGGACGTGTGAATCCATCTATCCCCAATGTGGTGCAAGGCAATGGATCGAGATTATGGCATCCGGCTTGCCACACAGGTGAGCAGACGTATCCGCCGCCAAGACCTGGGTATCGATTCTCCAATTCAGGCCACTTTCAATCGCCGTCGAAAGAATATACATTAGTCGACATTCTTATTCTTAACACTCGTCGAAGGTACATACTTACATACGCCAAACGTCAAAAGTCATTCCGCTCGAACAACGAATGGGGCGAACCATCGGAATGACTTCGCCGAGAATCGAGGCCCTGGACATACCTCACCCGATAAACCCGGCACCTCTGTTAATTCTCCAGACGTGGCGAACCACTTGGGGTTACCTGTTATATTGGGAGTGTCGAATACATCAAACGATAAAAATTACACAAGGTGGCCATTTTTTTTGTTTAAATTTTTCGTCGTATTTCCAATAAGCGTTTGTTGTGTATTTTGGAGTTGGGTTACCCGCTCATTTTTCATTAACAATCTTTTCAATGGCTACATTATTAAAATGTTCTGATTCCTCAGCCAATCACGACACAGGTTTTAATACCTAATTGAAAATAAAATCCTTTAAATTTGAATAAAACTGCAGTAAAGGACCAAATCACATAGAACGCTCTGCACTTTACTTGCGGGTTCACTTTAAAATACAATTTCATCGCAAAGGATGAGAATAAATAACGAAATTATTACATTTCAAATCATAAAGTTATCATTTAATGTATTAAAGCTGACAGTTGCAACATTGTAATCAAAGGAGACTTCTGTTCAGAAGCACAAAACGAGAACATCTCTGAAATAATGTTATGTTATCTTCTTTTATTTATGGCTTATGTATTGAAAGCTCTTGCGAGCTTCGGCTACATACGTTTTCTTATTTTTTTCGTTGATTGTGTATAATCCGGATTCAATTTAAAATATATCTACTTGTTTACCTGCCTACACCAACCTGACAACCCTTTGGTTATTTTTTCTACTACACGTTTCTAATATTTCCATGATCTGGTCAAATATTCATGATGGTTCCATTTTTGAGAGCCGACATACGAAACGCATGCACGTACAAATTAGGTTCAAACCTGAAATAAAAAAGGTTTTTTTATTGTTTTTAATTATTTATTAACCAAGTATAACATAGATAGATAAAAATACATTTTTTATATAAGCCGCCTGACTTAAGGTCAAGCCTATTCCTGTTGTTAATTTATTAAAAACCTAAAAAACCAAATTATTAATAAACATAACACCGCATTAGTAAAGCACGAATATGTCATGACGAAGTCGGAACACGTGTTCTTCAAACTAATAATATTTTTGCATCTCGTCCATTATGTTTAGTCAGACAAGGCTACCTGCATTTACACGTGTTTAGATATATTATGAATGACCAATATTTTATTGGTCATGCAGTCACATTTTTAACAGTATCTTGATAAAAAAAGGTCGTTCATAACAAAGCATCAGCAAAGCACGAATATGTCATGAAATACTACTATAACGCGCTGCCGGAAAACCTAAAGTCTTCCCCCAATTGAAAAATTCTAGATGTTGTGTAGAAGCCACATAAAACAAGAAAAAACATAGAATATTAAATAATATATGTAAAAATTAATTAGTCATTTGTAAACTTAAATGTACAAATTACTAAAATAAATTAATAAATAAAATAAAAAAAAATAAAAAGTAAACACTTATTTTCATACACCGGCTCTCGCATGCATACATTACAGCTCCGTTCATATCTAACGCGGGACGTTTGGCATAACATTCCCTAAAATAAATTTATCAATTTTTCAATTATCCCAACTATATATCTTCTATTTAAAAATTGACGCAAATAACTGTTTATAATAAAATTTTCAACGCTAATGTTTTATGATTTGCTGAGCTTTTCACGCAATAAACATGTCCAGAAGTAATTGACATCATACACGAAAACAACCAACCCAGTTTTAAGACTCTTTGATTGTATTGCCTAATATGTCTTTTTGTCCTAATATGTCTCACTTTTAATTAATTAATTTGTTAGATTACCGCACAAGTTGAACTATGGCTTCCCATTACGGGGAAAGGTTAGTAGTTTTGTGAGAAAGGGTAGATTGTGAAGTGGGTGGTGGGAAATTACCTGGCTATTCAGAACAGAACACAAAGTCCGTTATAATATTGCTTACCTTAGAATAATGCTCTAGTGACCTAGTTAATATAGATAATAATAATAACAAAATAACAAACTCAAAAATCAAATTGTAAAAAATATTCCTTTTTACTATAGTAATATATTTTGAAATTATTTTTCAAAATTTTTTTGACTGTGAATTGAATCTTCATCTCCAGGAACCGAAGTCTTACATCTCTACCAACCTCGAATAAATGCGGATCCAGTATGACCGACATTTGTTTCACTGCTGTTGGGTCATCTGATCTCGTCAGGTGTGTGTACGTAATTACCGCCAAAAGTTAATTAAATGTATTTTTATTGACATCACGTATATCTGCGTTGTTTCAGTTTAATCGAATGTGGTGAAGTGAGTTAATTTGCGCTTCCGACATTTACATTCATTCATTCATTTGTTCCCGAAAACGAAGGTGAAATTCAAATATGTGAATTAAAAATATACCAACCTTTTATATATATTTTTTGTTTACCACTTGAAAATGAATTTGAAGAAAACTTGGATTGCCATGTAGGTATTCATTATAAATTATCACTTGGATTTTTATTAAAAACACATTAAGATCAATAATTGAGTTCCTAGCTTTATAATTAATTAGCTCATATACATAGTTGCTAAGTATTAATAACAAAATATGGATAAATGATTTTATATTGATAAGAGTTTATGCTCTTATAGTATTTTAAGCCGTTAATTATTATGTATGATGTACATTATGACTTCATCAAACATCTTATTTATATTATTTTTTATTTATTTATTTTTTTATTTTTTTTATATTTATTTTTATACTTTTTGCTCCTGACTTATTATTCAAAATTATAAAAAATATCTGGAGGCCGATATCACTAATCAATCTTAGGGACTGTTTTGGTAACATTTGGGACAAACGAACATAATCGAATACGCGGAGATAATTTTCACAGATTTTCATTTTTCTTTTATTTATGTTACACATCTCACAATAAGCATCCTTGACTACATGCTCTATAGACATGTGGACTAACATTTCACCTGCTATATATAAATTTATTAGAAAATAATTGCGAATACTGCTTATTATAACACAAAAACCCAAATGGAAGGCAGAGGAAAATTAGTGGAAATTTTTCCATGGTGTCTTTAATTGGGGTAAGGAGTTAGTGTTGATGAAAGGAGTGGAATATGAATTATTATACAAACACAGAGAAAAATTGCCTCCGGCGAAAAATTTTCATGGATTTATTATATTAAAAACAATATTTATACAAAAATCCTTGAGTATTTTCGAAAAAAAAACTAACTAACGATCACGTCTTTTTCCTACAGGAGTAGGCAGAAAGGAAAGACCGCCAAACAACTCGATCTTGGCACACACTCCTTGCCTCATTCACATTCATACATCATCTCATACTGACTCTTCTATTATTCTGACTCTTGATGGCCCAACTCAAGTATCCGATTCACTTGGTCCAAAACAGGCCCAAACCATCTAAGCGTCCCTTTCTTGATCTTACTCATTACGCTGACATCAGCCTTGCACTCTTTACGGATCTTCACATTTCTCACACGATCGTGCTTTTTATTACCACACATACGCCCCAGGGATCTGATTTCTACAGCATTCAGTCTAATTTCATCCTTTTTCTGCCAGTTCCGTGCTTCACTTCCATACGTCAGGGTAAGCACCAGCACTCCATTGTGGACTGCTAGCTTCGCTTCTTTGGAATTTTTTTTGCTAGCGCCAACTGCGTTCAGTCCTCCATTAATGGAGTTACCTGCATTTACCCTTCTTTCAATATCTCTGTCAACCTTCCCATCTCTCGTAAACATACTTCCTAAATATATAAACTTTCCACCTGCTCCAAGTATCCCTCATTCACAACTGTATTGCACACTGTTTTTGTACTCTCTCTCTTTCAAACACCATTACTTTGGACATACTTTCATTCATCATTAACTCATTCTTCATATATACTTCGTTCATCTTAGACACGAGAGACTGTATCATCAGTATACAACAGGCAACATTCTGTCAGATTACTCAAATTCGCGCCCAATCCTATCTCTTTCAATTCTTGCATACAGTTATCAATGTTTAGATTGAATGACCATGGTGACATTACGCAGCCTTGTTTAAAACCTTTTTTGATAACAAACCAACCCGTAAAACCACCGTTAACCCTAAGTCATGTAACACTTATTAATATTTTATGTAAAAAAATATTATTTTAAATGGAAATCTTTAAAAAGTATCAGATAACCGGCTTGTTGTCTAGTGGACAAATGCGTTGGACACAGGCATCGCAAGATCAAACCACAGCTAGTCCTCCATTATTGCAAATGCATTGCATTGCATTGCAAATGAATATTTCCATCGAATTTATAAATTATAATAACTTACGAACCGAAACCAGACTTCTCAAACTATCGGATAGAAGAGTTCTAACTGATATATTATTTTTATTCAAAATTATCAAATATATCATTGACAGCCCTGAAATATTGGAATTAATTTATATGAATGTACCTGCCAGACAAACTCGAAGCAAAGACACTTTTAAATGTAACAATAACCTCAATAATAAATACTCTATGTATTCACCAATTCCAAGAATTCATCACCTTGCAAACAAATACTGTGAACTTATTGATATATTTGGTGTTAATAACTTTGTGAGTTTCAAAAGGCATCTAATTTGAGACCTATTTGCTAGTTATTAACTTGTATTATTTATTAGCTTTAAAAAAAGGTCTTGTCTTCATACTTTGATTTACTTTACCATATTATTTTCTAATTACCTTATGAGTAAATTATATTTAGCTATTTTATCCATGTACATGTTGCACTTACGTACATATAGGTACTGTCAACTTACTATGTAAAAGCCCGATAGGGCGTTAATAAATAAATAATAATAATAATTGCACAAGCAACATTATCCGCCTTCATAAAAAACGTGATTTTTTTATTCCTGTGTCCTCATTTTGGTACCTAGCCGGAGCGCCCTACGACGCTGGGGCCCTACGGAAAATTTAATGTATTATTTTCCAACTCCTATGTTTCTAAAGTATACCATTTTCGCATCATCTGCAAAGATGATATTATGCCTTAAGAAACTTATTTCCAAACGGAGCCTCCTATGTGGAGTTAGTAACGTTAAAGAATAAAATTAAAAAATTTCCTACTTACCTACCTGACTTTTTTACGTGTACTTTTTTACTTCTTCAGCTTGACAAGAGTAATACACGATATTAAACAAATCGATTTTTGTTCAAGTAAATAGATAATTGGCTAAACTAAATTATAGGTATTACATAATTAGTCACAACCCAGGAGTCGGCGAGTCTCCAAAGTTGAGGTAAAGAGAATATTCCGATTACGACTGTTTTTTTCGATTTTAGTGTTTCAATAGATGGTATATGGATTGAAATTTTGCCATGAATAAACGAGTATGTACCTACTATTTTAAATTAATCTTGTGACTAAAATTTAATTAGTCAATTAAATGTTAAATTTTAAAAGAGAATGTGGTATTTATCTTTCTATATATCAAATAAAAATTCTGTGTAAAATCGACACTATACTTATCCGAGTATCCCCAGATCTCAGCCAAATCTTGTGTTTAAATGAAAGAATACCTATTTATGAATCATATACCTACCGCAACTTGGACCCGACTGCACCCCAGAACAACATTTTTCATTTTTCAGAAACGAGTTTTATAAAGTATATTAGAGTATTTAAAATGTTTTTATTTTCTTTGTTTAATGTTTTTCCAAATAATATGCAAATATTAATTATGGAAATCTATTATTGGTGTTCTTATTATAAAGTTCAATTTATATGTAAGTGCAATAATAATAAATTACTATTGAATATTTAATATCTTTCAAAATTATGATTAAATAAAATAAAGTATGAAATTATTAAAAAAAATCACAATTAATCCTAGCCTACTCATATAGGAACAATCATCTATTGGATTAATGTACAGCCTGGAATTATAAAAATTAAATAATTATAATAATTGTTTGTGTGTATTTGAGTGGATTTTGAATAACTTAAATTTCAGTTATTCAAAAATCATAAATAAGGCTATATATCATTAAAAAGACTAGCGTAAACGCTTTTTTAATTATGAAACTTCATAAATGACCATTTAATACGTTATAAAAAACAGTAACATAATTTTGTCAAGCTAGTTTGTTCTAGACGGTTCACTGTGCAGATGTGGGAAAGCAGTTCTGTATAAATTCCTCCCAATTGACCCACCGAGCGACCAGATAGAACGGATACCAGTGGGGCAGTCTGACAGTTTTATGGCAATTTTTGTCTTGGTCGCTCTCTGTTATTTTAAAATAACAATTCTTAGCCTGTTGTCGGTAATCCGAAAAATTATGAAACAAATTTTGAAGGAATTTTGAACCTGTAAAGTGCATTTTAAGTCTTGTTTTGAGTCTGAATGCTTCCATGGTCAAACCATGGCTTTTTACCCGCTCTAGAGGACTTGAAGAAGGAGGAACTGTAGCAATCCATCGCTGAAGAGATTACCTCTCCCAACGCACGTGACAGATTGATGAGTCCTCGGAGCTAAATCAGACAAGTCTTAAGGTGCTAAAGAATGACCGCATAGCGGAACACGTAATGTAACCGTTTATTTGCACTTTTTGTAATATTTGACCGTCGCTTGACTCCTGCAGAGCTAGTACTAAATAAAAAACGTTATTTTTTTATATATCGAGCTGACAATCGGTAAAAACCTTCGGTAAATAAGTTATCCTTTCATTTTTAATGTAGAGCTCGACAAGTCTTGATTGAAAAATAAAGCTTTCTTTGGCCCCGATAAAGCCTGCTAACTGGCTCCACCCTTTCACAAAGGATTTGATTGCTTGCCTATTTTTAAAGTATCCTTACCTTGCCCTACTTAGGTGTCCTCGGTCCATTGCAGGCTCACTCTCTCTTCGTACAGCTACACGTCACGCCAGTGTTTTGTTGTTCTAAAGATAAGATACCTATATTAACTTGAATTAGCACATAAACCATTGAATGCTTTTTTAATTTTTTTTATTAATGTAAACAACATACAAAATTAAATCATAAATTTAGACAATGTGTGTAAAACGACAACAAAAATAAATTTTTGAGTCAAATGAAGTCATGTTAGGTAAAACAAGAGATTATTATTTTTTTATGTTTTGGGGATAATCGTAAATATGTTCGTATTATTGCCACTATAGTGAATTTTAAATGGTTTACACATTTGCACAAGAGATTGGGAGAAGATTAAGTTGTTTTTTTGGAAAGGAATATGGAAAGTTTCAAGGTTTCTAAGAATATTGTGATATAACTGCAGCATCAAATACTTTGTATTATTTAAAATATATCCAGACTGTATTGTTTTTAGTTACAAGGAATCACATCTAAACTATTGGAACAGAAACAAATCTTCTTTAATTTTTTCAACTTTTTGTAAGGATTAATCCTTTGAGTATGTGATACTCAGTATTTTTTTTATTATGAGAATACATATGATTAAATAGAAATGATAATAATTACTTTGACGTTCCAAATAAAAAAAAGTCACTGGAAATGTAGAAACTCCTTCGGTCATATTTGACCGGTCAGTGGCTGAGTGGGCATCGCGTTTTGGTCCCACCTAAGCGTCGTGTGTTCAATTCCTCGGCTAGCTAAATCCTACATCACAACACAAGCACCAATTTTCACTTTCTGTGGTGGTAGTAGGAGATTTTAAAATATTATTAGGTTATTCGTAACCTTAACGTAAAAAAATGTAACCATATCGTAATTCGAATAAGAACATTCTATGTTATCTACATTTTCTCATTACACATTTTTATTGGCTGCTACTTTATGTATGAAGAAAATTACGGTTCCATTAGGCTAGTTGATATAGCAGCGCCCCGGCATGAGCAAGGCGAAGGTTCTGGGTTCACGTTCTAGATATCTTTTTCTGATTTTTACGTTTCAAATTTCCATTTAAAAATTGAGAATATTGTCATGATAAATTAAATATTATAATTTGAGGTTTGACTCATTAAGTTATTTCAAAAATAAATATTTTACAAAACCTAAAATCAGTAGTAAATTTCAATGAGTAAATATTTTTATAAAATATTTTTTTTACATGATGCACTTACGTAAACTAGATTAAGGAGGTTAGAGGCAATAGTCCCATTTTTTTTAAATTTAATATCCGAATCAGAAAAAAACTATCGAAAATGTAATACATATGTTTGGTCTCTTGAATTTTCACCTCGGTACGAAATATCTGTCATGAGCAGAGAAATATCAATAATAATTAAATAATAAAATTTGTTAATTTTACAGTCAAAAAATAATTTGTAAGATATTTCGACATTTTATTCGAAGCTGGGTAGGCATACGTGGAAAAATTACAATAATATTTAATTTTATGCATAATTCTCTCCGGGATTAATTTTCAGACCCTGATTTTAGCACGTGTAATTTTCGCCTTTGTAGTTTTATGCTGACAACAGACAACTTGTATCTTAGAGATTTCATAGAAGAAAACATTGAAAAACCATTCAAAATAATTGTTTTAAGGAATAAAATCCGCAATAGCGTTAAAATTGTTCGGAGTTCTAAAAACTATAATTATTGCTTGGCGTTAAATGCTCACGAACAACAGTACAAACAAAATAAAAAATAAAAATTATTGTCGATGAAGTATCTGCTTGATAAAGGGTCAACAGTCGGCCTTCGGCGCAATCTCCACACTCGGCTCAATAAATAGTGGCGGAACAAAGTCAGAGAAAGTAATTATTTCTGTAAGAACTGAGCTTTCCGGTTGGAATTGAATTTTATTCGAACATTTACCCGACAACACAATTATTGGGGGATTATAATGGTGAAGGAAAAAACAGACAATTCAATTCGAGAAACAAAACCAACAAAGTGATTTCTTATGTTTTCTTAAAATTTTGAATCTTACCTGATATACAGCAGATACATTACCTTTCGTCTGGCAGCATTTTTAAAATTTCCCCAAACTCTTCGGCAGATCAACCTAAGAATATTTTAATGTGCACATCATAGGTAATGTTATAATCAATTAAATACCAACATGGATATATCTAAACGCTTCAAACCTTTCTGTTATTTGCGTTAACTTGAATACAACGACATCAATTTAGTCGCAAGTGGAATCCAACCAATGACCTCGATATTAGAACACGACACCTTCATCGGCCTTGTGAACTAGAATTATCACGTGATCAACACAACTAAGGCTACGCACGTCAAAACGTCAAACTCCCCTATTTTTATTTTCTCCTGAAAAAGCTGGTGTATCTATAGATAACTTTAGAGGCATGTCGTGACATTTTTAAACCTTAATTTCAATATTTTCCAATGCAAGTGTTTGTAATGAAATCATATAGCAACCTATTTTTTTTTCATATTGACTTTTATAAGAGAAAACATTTGATGCGGCGAGGCGCCTAAAATACTTACCTATCTGATTTTCATTATGAAAAAATGTATGTGAAAATCGCACAAAAGTCCCAACTGCTGGGAACCTTCTGGAGCTAGTGACACTATGGCATTCCCAATTGGGATATGTTGGGTGGCTTAAGGTGGTGAGGAGAAGATGGGAAGAGGAAGGAGGTAGAGTACCTGGCTATTCAGATCTGGTTACCAAATATGGCTAAAATGATTTCAAGCAATGTTATGAGTAGTGGTCTTACACCAGGGCGATACTGAGATTATCTACCACTCTGGAACGTACCGCAAGTATTTTATACAGGATATCCGGAGGTAAAGTTCTAAGTGATTTTAGATGTAGAAAAGAAATGTAACTTTTTTCGAAATTCCATCGTTTTCAGGTAGTTTTTAGATTAAAAAGTTGAATTGTTTGAATGGGATATTCTTCTATGGAAAAATATTTTAGTATGGGAGAAAAAAGTTGGAATTTTGAAAAAGTTATTGAACTTTTGTACTTCTTCATGTAGAATCACCTCCTGAAGTTAGTGTACTTTAACCCCAGATACCCTGTATATTATTTTTAATGAACGATTTGTGAAGTAATACAAATTCATCGCCGGGATTTGAACCCGTGACTCGGATTGCTAGTTGAGAGCCTTATCCCTCGACCACGGAGGAGGTCAAAAAGACCGAAATAGGTAGATTTATTTGACGTTTTCAATCGCATAAAAATACAAATACAACCTTTTGTTCCGTAAGTCACGATACGCCACTAATGCATTCGTATATTTATAACATTTAAAGATGAAACACAATATTATCATCACTGAAAGTATAAATAACAGTTTCGTATAATGTTTTAATAAACGAACAATTTTCTTAACAAATCGTCAATCATAATTGTCATTCAACAATACATAGATTAAACGTACAATAAATCAATTGTTGAATTAAATTATATTCCAAGAATAAATGAATAATTAAGAAGCACGTCTCAAAGTAATTTTATTATTGTTTCTTACAAATCTTTCTTTGTATTTTCATATAATGGAGCACATTAACAATACTTAAATTAACTGTACACATTAATTTCTACTTGTAGGTATAGTAACTCGATCGTACAATAACGCTAAAAAAATCTTAAACATAGTTATAATGTCTAACTTTCAATGACTATTTTAAATTACAACATATCTACTCATAATATTGAAAATAAATATATTATGAAGGTAAATACGATGGAAAGTATAATACAATTTTTCATACCCTATTTGAACATCAAATTTAAGGAAGATTTAAAAATGTTTAGGTAGGTACCTACTTAGTTTAAATTTTATCAATAATTAGAATAGATTTGGGGATCAAAAAACAATTTGTATAAATGCTTCTGCCTTTTTCCAATTATTGACTAAAAAAATGATGCATTCTTTTTTCATGTGAACAGGAGATGAAGATAGGTGACATTAATTTTTGTGGTAAAATTAAATACATTTGATAATATTTTTTAATAAGATTATGTAATGTTTGATTGATGTGGATAATCTATGTTATAATTATTATCTATTAGAAATTAATCTAGAGCCAAGCGCTTAAAGGAACAATATAACTTTATATCAGGAAAATTCTCGTAGCTTACAATAAGTTGTTTATTTAAAACTGAATCAACGATAGACAATGCATTTGCTGTTCAAACTGTTTAAACATAGTGGAATAATTTTTATTAATATTTTACATTCCGTGGATATTCTTCTAAATTTTTGCGGATGAATTCAGCAGTTTTTTTTATCCTAGGATAGGTGTTTTTTTTTGCAATCAATTGTAAATTCTTTTTTCGAATTTTCTTGTATGACAATTTATTAAAGAATGATTTCTAATATATTCCAAGCTACATCTTTTATATCTCAATACAATTGATTTTGAATGAATTTGCCATTTTAATTTTAAAATTTAAGTTGTTTATGTTTGCTTTTAAGCTTCAAAGGTTCAAACATCAATTTAAGTAACTTTATACAAGAACTATATGGCCTATCCTTAATCTATTTATTAATTAACATTTAATTAAATAAAAATATTTATAATTTGTAGGTATATTTCGATAAAAAAAATAAACAACAATACTTACGAAATAATATCTAACGAAGAAGAAATTCGATAAAAAATAATTTGTACGTAAATTTCTAAAGCTGTCGTAGAATTGTAATACCGAGAAAATAAAAATGCTCAATGATTTTTTTAATATATTAATTAACTTCACACCGAAATTGATTTTAGCCATCCTCACAACTGCTCGGATACTAATTTAAAACATAACCGAAATGAAAATATAATTATGTTCTTTTTATGGTCCTATTTATATTTTGATAAATAATCATTGGCTTAATTTGCAAGCCAGACAACTTTACAAGATGTGCGAAATGTCATACTTAACTTTGAATCGAATAAATTGTGACTTAATGATTAAATAATTGAATAGCCGTGATGGATAAAATCATTTATTATAACTTTAATTTCTTTCGTTCACCTGCAGCGCTCGTCAACATTTGATTAAAGTAAATTATATATCTACAGGTTCTACATTTGATTACATTCAGTATTATTAAAACTTGTTTGTAGGTTGGTAGATAAAGACGTTTTACAGAAATCTACGTCAAAAATAATATCATACTAAACGACAGTAAATTATTGATAAAAAATGAAAAAAAATATATAAGTACTTAAAGACAAACAATGTACAAGAAAACTGTTTTATACACTAGAGATAAATAATACTCATTTACATCAACTGCATATTTGTCACAAATCTACTCATTTTAATTCGGATTTCTAGAGAAGTTTCTTAGTAATTTACACAATCATTATATTATCTTAATGACATCGATTTACATAATCTAGAACACATCTACGATGTCAAAACACAGGGTAAATTCACAGTAATTTCTTAGTACGTAGGTATATTCACTTAATTATTCATAACCTTATCAGCAGTTGTACATCAAAGTGTTTATTTTAAAATGGAGGGCTTTGTCAAAGTGGAACAATCGAAATAGAAACAAATTATAAAAGTATGTTACCAAAAAACCTTTTCTCTTTGTAATGTGAAAATAATTGTAAATTAATTAAAACGATCCAACTAAATTTTTGTACATATTTAAAAACAACACTTTCTTGAATGACAAATCTAAAGCAATATTTTTATAACAAAATTAGGCTTAGATCACTTGAAAATAGATGCTCAACTCAAAATTCAACAGACTTCATTCGACAAAATAACAGAAACCTTCAACAACTTAAATAGATCGGGAAGAAATAAATCAATCGACAACAAAGTGAATTCTAAACAATTTAAAGCTCGAATTCTATGTCTACTTGCAAATTGGAATCATTCAAAAGAAACATAATGCACCTGCCCTTAAATTTAAAAACAACAAAACAAACTTACAGAAACCGTGAAAAAATAACGTTCAAGACACATTAAAAATATATTTTTGGTAGTTGAACATTAAAAAAATATATCTCGATGAAACAATCTCCAATTTTCATCGCTTGGGCCTATCACTAAATAAAAATAAAAGAATCGCGTTTCCGGTATTACAGTAAGCAGTCTCACATAATAAAATTTCACAATGAATTATATTCTCTATTTAAACAAACTACCTATGATATTATTTAAACAATTAAGTAGAGTTATCATAACATAGGTTCTCAACGCTGATGGACCTATGCTCTATACGTGTCATGATTTAGGTATTATTAACTTTCTACTAGTACATATTCGATTAATTAATTCTCCGGGGTCAAACATAATGTCATAACGCACCACTTGGAATCAAATCATACGATGGCAACCTTGGAACATGGAACTTGGAACCTAACAGCCGCAGGTCAGAGTCAGAGTCAGTAGTCACACGAAGACGCGGAACATCACACAGTAAATAAATAGGTCTAAACGAGTCCACGTCTTGTACGCGAGGTACACCTAGAGTCGTACACTGAGAGATCACCCAGCGCTTAGCTGACGGTTCCAGGGTGGTTGTAGTGGTGCGGGAAGGCCCCAGAGAAGGGCGTTGGTCACTGGTGATGCTTCACCGCCGTCCCGTTAGCCGCGTGGTGGTTCAGCCCGTGGTGCTGCGAGTGCCCGTGGTGGTGCGCCGAGTGGTGATTGTGGTTGTTGGCTGCAGAATTGTTGTTATTGTTCTGCGCCTGGGCCGCTTGTCTTTGGGAGTTCTTCTTGTTCTTCATCCGTCTGTTCTGGAACCATATCTTCACCTGCCTCTCTGTCAGGTTCAGGTTTCTGGCCAGCTCCCAGCGCTTCTGCTTGGACACGTAGGCGTTGAAGAGAAACTCTTTCTCCAGCTCGAGGGTCTGGAATTTGGAGTAGGGCTTGCGCTTCTTCCTCACGGTGACCTGACCCGCCCACTCCAGCGGGTTGCTGGAGGCACAGCCAACACCGACTCCGACAGACATGGATGCCAGGGAACCTGCCGGGAAGATAGAAGATGGGGAGGAACCCCACATCACTTTTAACAGTTAGTATGCTTTAATTGCTATTCATTGTTTGGTACAGTGAATCAAGGAAAACAGTGCAAAATACAAACAAAAAAAATTATATTTTACCAAGATTTTAAGACAAGTTGAAAGGGTGTTATATTCAATACTCAATTTAATAAAAGAGAAAAAAATATAATGTTTATTTAGAACTCCTAATAATAATTTCCTATTCAACCTGTATATCTATCTATGAAGCGTTCGTCAATGAGGTAAGAGCCGAAAGATGATGAAAATATGTCGATAGCAGAAGTAATTCTATTCAGAAACAATATGTATATCCCCGCCCACCGGCAGAATGATATGGGAATATTAATGAGTCTATACTAATGCTGAATTTTATATGAATTAAGAATAAAGAAAATAATGATGAAGACGATTATTAGATGAGAGATTTTTCGAAAACACCACCCCCTCCCCCATTCATCATGCACCTCCCATTTAGAAGTACAGGGAGTGAAAACCATGAACATCCCCACCAGGAAGTTGATAAAAAGTTACGGTGTGATCGTCAACATATAAATGTTATTACTTCTTTTAAAGTATTCAAATCATTTATCTCAACTCAAAAATCTAATAGTAACTCTAAAATACGAATTCCATATGCCAGTCGCTGACATGTTTTCCTAAACGCTTCATGCACTTGCTGCGGCGCATCATAAACTCTACTCTAATAAACTCCACGTGATAATAAAAACTGACCTACGCTAAACATCATCAAATTGATGACGCCGTGTGAAAATTCTCGAATAAATAATGGCGAGTTGCATTGTTTCTTTTACGACATTTCGCATGTTCCGTAAAGTCTGTCAAAAGTGTTATTTATGTAAACATGTAGGTATAGTAGGTACTTTTTATTGTCGGCACACTAATTTAACGACGCATTAAATTAACATATCAAATAACTAGCAGTAGACCTTCCATTCATGATTTGGCGCATTGGATCAGCCATACGAGCACAACTCCTCACAAATAGACTCCGATGAGAGATGACTTTCATGAAATGTAGGTATTTGCATAATGAATCATTTATAAAGATGACGTTTACTTTATTGATTTCAATCATTTGCGGTTACAAGTAAAAAGAAGTTACGGGAATTGATTAGTAGATAGATATTAACAATAGCGTAGTAATAAGTTATTATCATAGTAATTTCGTAGGCATTGAGTTGATAACAACCGTCTTATCTTTAAAGCAAAAAAATAATCGATGGATGAATAACGATGGATGAGCGAAACTATTTTTAGATGTAATTTAATGAACATTTAAATGTTCATTATCTGTATAAATTAAGGTGACATGCAAGACTGATTTTTCAAACTTTTCCAAGAGTTCAATAAAGAAAAAATATCAATCCTCAGAAAAAGTTGGTTTGTAAAACTAGAAAAAAAATGTTATTCTTAACTTCTACATCAAACACAAGAGCTAGTTTTCTTCCCTGGCGTAAAAATATATAATATGACACAATTTTGCTGTGCTTTTATTGAGGGTGTCCAGAGTAAAGGGCACAAACTTCGGGAGTTGATTCTAAATTATGGTAGAAGTAAAAAAGATAACTAACTTTTTTCGATATTTCGTTATTTTTTTCCCCTTACAAAAATAATTCAATACAAGAATATTGTTTTCTCCATACCATCAATTGGTAGGTACCTAAAAACTACCTTAAAACGTTGAAATTTCTTTTTAAAGTTACGTATCTTTTTTTCTCGTACTTTCATGTAGATAGTAGTAACTTGAAGTTTGAGCACTATACCTCCGGACATCCTGTATTTTGTTTGTATCAATATTTTTTCGTTTTTCACTAGGTGTTGCATTATAATTAACATTCGAATTAGTTATCGACTGCTAATTCTACGAGCTTATGTTTCCGAAGAATTGGCTAGAAACTTGCGCATCCTATACTTTTTCTTTCTGACAATAAACGACATTTTTCACAACTGAAAGTTTTATGAAAACGTGTTAGTTCCAGAAAATTTATATACAAAATAAAAACATAACTACAATTGCACTGTGCTCAACGCAAATCGCCTAACATGCGTGCCTGATAAGAGCCACCCATAAATCTAAATAGAAAGGTGTGGCTACCAACGAAGTGTTATAGTTATAAATATCCATAACATAAAAGTCATATGTCTTAATAGGTACTTAATACATTATGACATCACGATTCATTCTCAAACCACTATTGTGACGCGATGTGACGTCACAACATCTCAGAGATCGTCAACAACCTGGAACTAAATAAATATCCCTCGCAAAATGACGCGGTCTCAGTAAAACTGTATCAAGATTTTTTGTATTTATTTTATTGGCGTTTAGCGTCATTTTATTCGTTTATTACGAGGCAATCAATTAGGAGGCAGTTTGTTGTCTAGACGGATTATATAGTCCATAAAAAAATCACCGCAAATAGAGCTGTAAATGTGTTTAAAATTTTATGATAGTCGGCCTTCCTGCCTGCTACCCGGGTCCCGTAGTTACCGCGCGGTACCTACTCCCGTATTAACTGTGAATGGTCCGGTGCCCCAGATCTAGATTGAGTTGATTCCTACAGAAGGTGCATAGCACTCGTAAATGCTTATATTGCCTGTTTAGTTTTTTCATGCTCTTCATTTTATTGACATTGAAAATCGAGCTTCCGCGTGCTCTAAATACTACGTCAGAGTGTTTCATGGTCACCAACGAGTGACGTGACAATAACTTGGAAAGGAATTTGTTTAAGTTATTCATCTGGTATTTATAATACTGCATAGGTACACGGAGAAAAAATAGTATGGCTGATTTATTAAAATACTTTTAAAAACGCGATTGCAATCGATTTCCAAATAAAAAGGGCGTTTATAAATTAATAAATAAATAATTAGGATCTTTCATTAAAAAAACACATAACTCTATTCGGAATATATCTGAACACGTGTTCAATCAGGTGAGCTTTTCCTGAAAAACACAATGACGAAATGCGACAATATTAGATTTTTTATGAATACATGTTGCGACATCCTAATAACATATTCGTGTTTTACCTACAGTTTGTTAGGAAACTTGTCGATTCAGTCGTTAAAAGTCTGCAATCATGTTTTTAACAGGAATACGAATAATTTTACTAGATTTAAAAAAAATGCAATATATCATATCAGTAAGTTTTCTCCGTGTGATTAAATATTTAAAATGTTAATAAATATGTATTTTAAATAAGGTGTGTATCATAATAACTTATTTTATTGATACCTTATTTTCATCGTGTATTATTGCCTGTTAAAAAAAGCAGGAAAAATAAATTTAATTGATATAATTCGTAAGAAAGATTACTCTTTTTTTGTGAGAATATATCGATGAAATAGAGTGTGTGCCGGTAGGTATAATAAACTTTGAAGTATGTTATCCTCTCTGCCTACCCCGAGGGAATACAGCTTGGTCGTGAGATGGTAAGTTATTAATGTTTTGTCAAGAAAGAGTGGAAGAAATCAACAGCTTGTCGAATAACTCAAACAAATTACTTAATTAGGAATATAAAAAAAATAAAATTTCTAAATTAAGTAGTAATAGAACTCATAAATTAAGTTCTATTATCACGGAAAATCATCAAGACGAGACAATTTAAATATGAAATAATAAAGGCTGCCGTGAAAAAAGCTCTCTTGTATATTGCGTAAACACGCCACAAAGCTCGGGACGCCTTGGAGCTTTCGTTCGGACTGAAAGCTCTCCTAACCTGATCGGGAGGGGTGCAACAAACGCAAGCGAAAAGCACTTTTCCAGAGAGTTAATTTCTAAAGGCATAAAGATTTAATTCGCGTGAAAGGGTTCGAGGACGTTTTCTAGGAATGATAAACAGATATTATATTAACCTACGCTTGTAAAAATATTTAGGAATCATTCAATTCATTTATTAAATTCCTGGGCTTGGTGAACGCAAGCTAGGAAAAATCGTTGAATGTTCGCTAGAAAAATATAGTACCAACAACGGTTTGCTAACAGTATTACTAAAATATTTAAATTGTTTCACAAACATGACAAAATACTAAATTAGCTTTTGTGATATTTTGTGGCAATTTGTTGATGTAAGTCTCTGATTCAAATGTATCTAGATGGGTAACGTATGACTTATATTAAATTATTTAATGAATACATTTCTGAGTACGCCATTTAAGATTACAAGATACTTTCACCGTTTTTTTTTTTATTTTTGAAAAAAGAAACGAAAAAAAAAATACGATTTCCGAGGAATTTTTATTTTATTTTTATTTTGAGAAATAAATTTTACATAACGATTTAAACATGCCACTTTCGTGAATTATTCGTGAATTTGGTAGCGTTGGCATCACGCTAGGCGACGTTGGTGACAGCCGTATTACCAGACATAAATGTGCGGTTTTTTCAAATCAATAATTATGAATGAAAATATTAAAATTATACCCTTTCAGTACAATGACCAGAATTAGAGAAAAAACTTTAAAACTTCCACACATTTTTAGTTGTATTCATAGTTTGTGAAAATATCCCATTATAACCTAGTAAAAAAGTTTAAAAAAAAACAATTTTATTAATAATACATTAAAGATTAATATTATTTTTTCTAATTATCCCTAATACCGAGAATATCAGTTTCTTTAGCACCAACTTAATACGGATCTGCGCAAGTTCCTAGCAGTATGTTAAAAAAATAACGGGATATTAGAATTTTAGAATCAATATGCCTAATTATTTCACGTTAAATTTTTTAGGGTAAAGAATTGTAAGCAAAGGCAAGTAAAGTTAGATTTCTTGATTTTTCAAGGGTCTGCGCTTTTCAGCTAACATGGAATAATTATGCAAAAAAAAATAAACAATTAAAATAATTTTCTGGTAAAAATATTAAATTATAGGTACTTAATCACACGTCTGAATTCTTGTCACATCAATTTTTAAAAAGACATATTTTTTTTAAATCCGAGTAGATTGAGCTAGAGTTATAATAATCACAGAGAGGCCCTTAAACCTCCGCATACCCAATTATATGTATTACAAGTTTCTCGTTAACTCTTAAGTTTTTAAGTTCCAAAAAAAATACATGTTATTTTTGAAGATAATATCTATACATTTGTAATGCCGAGGCATGAATTATATAAAATTTCCTCGATAGACAAAAATCGCAAAGTAATCTCCGAAAATTATTTTGTTTCTGTTATTTAATATTTTATAGGCATGCAAAAAAATCACAGTGTATTTTTAAATGCAACTAAACCATTTGTCTAGAGATTTTTGCTCTATTTCAAACGAGTCGTATTTTATTAAATATTTTCACCTTAACTTTCAGCCTTAACCAAATTTAGTGTTTTTGATAGCTTAGTGAAGAGTGTCTAAGAGATGATATATGAATGTGAATATAAAAGGAAGAAATATGCCAAAACGGAATTGTGTGACAGCCCATCATCTCTGCCTATCCATGCAACGAAATCGCATTTCGGTTAGTTGCTTCAGTGTTAATTTCTGGGGAATGGAAGTAAGATTTCTGCCAACTGACTCAGAAATCAGTAAATTCCTAGTTATTTTCCGTGCATCAATAAAAAAATCAACCGAACAGCGGTAATAATTGTGGCGACGAAGATATTTGCGTTCGGTTCCCAGCAGCCGTCTTGTTCCGGGCGTTCACATAACTCAGTGAAATTATCGGCGATTTATTCGTATTTCAGAGACGTTGGGCCATTCGCGCTACGGGTAAACAAAGGCTCGTTGTTCTTGTTTAGGAGCTCGGAGCTAGCAGAGGTAAAAGATTGCCTGGAGAATGGGCCAGGCTGGCCGCAGAGAGAAACTTTCGACACGCATTGAACCTGGCAACACTTCAATAATTATTATTACTGTTTTCGTTCACCCTACCTTTCCATAATTTGTTTCCGCGCAAAATTACTCTACAGTCCAGCGTGAAAGTTTTTACCCACAACCATGTAAATTTTTATGTATATATTGAAAAAAAGAGTTTACTTTTCACATTAGATACCTTTTTGTGGTAGCAATTGGTTGATGCAAATATCGTCATTTTTAACTCTCTACAAAAATGGAACCTGCATATTACAAAATTTGTTTTATTTTTCCATGTACAGTGAGAAAATTTACTAGTAAAAGGCAGAATAGAACAGCATTACAAGACCTTAACGAATGAGTTGATAGGTTTCCTGATAAACTTTTATTAAAATACCAATGTATTGTCACTATGCCGGAAGACGTGTTTATAAAAATCCTAAATTTTCGCATTTCGTCATTATTTACTATAAAGAGAAACCCAGGTGCATTTTCGTTATTATTACGAACTATGTAGTAAAAAGTTTACTAGGAAAAGGCCTGCAATTCGGTTCCTAACCAGTTTACCAATATTTTTTAGCGATTCTCAATAAATTAGCAACACTCATTTTTGTCCGAGTGCATACGGTACGAGAGTTCCGACAAATCCAGTTGAATTATGTGACCGTTGCAGAGATTAGAGTGGGTAGGAGATGAGAAAGCATAAGGTTGGGGAGTAAATCCTTGGTTATTATGATTAGGTCACCCAACATGTGTATTACCAGTTCACGTGACTGCGTTTCTGAATGACGATCCTTAACCTGGGCGATACTGAGGGTATCTGCCATCAAGATGCTATCTACGATAGAAACAAGGTAGGACTGTATTTTTAATCTATTTTATATCATTTGGGAAAACATACACATTTTGACATATTAATTGTTAATTTGGTTGCAAAAATCAGTAAAGTTTCTTCTAATACTCAATTATTGTCATTTTTAGGCTTCTACCAAAAGGTTATATGCCTATGATAGATTTTGGTAATTTAGGCATATATCAGAAATGATGTAGTATAAAACCTCCATTCCTAAGCAATTTTCATATTTGAAATAGGGAATTTTAGCATTAAACTACAGTTAGAATCTTCAAAACGGTAAAAATGTTATCCTTAAAGATTAAATAGGTACCTACCTACTTATTTCTACAAAGATGAAAAAAGACGTATTAATAACCAAACTATCTATCGTTTTTGGGATTTCGATCAAAGAATACGAATTAGTAATGGCCCTAAGTCTTTGTTCTGAACTTATGCCTAGCTCATTTGCATAACCACACAATTTATAACCGCGACCTTGAAAATGTATGATCGTCTTTGTTTGTCCTGCTTTTTTTTCCAAGTGGTTCTGTATCGATATCCGAGCTCACTGCAATAATTCAAATACATAAATAATGGTAATTTTATTGCTGTAACTGAAGATTGTACTAATATTTTATTTATGAAAACCCCTTACCCACATAGGCATTTATTAGTGAAAACGTAGTACATGGATTATAAGTAGTCCCAGAGATATGTGATGTCTAGTATCTAGACTTGCGAGAAGGAAAAGGGCGATGGTTGATGACGTACGTGTGACCACATTTATTGAGAATACCATTGCATTTCTATTCTTTAATTTAAATAATATTTTTTTAAATATTCCTTTCAAAGGGAGCAGCATTTCATATCTTATTCACAAACTATCTATAATATTGAATAACTATACTATCAATTTTACTGTCTGAAAATGTTCATAATGTTCCCCACATTCTGGATTTAAATTTTCCGACTCTATGTCCGGGTTAAATCTTCCCCATAGGAAAAACTAAACCCTTCCACACACTTTTCCACAAATGATCATCTAGTCAATCCACATTATGCAAGTGCATTATATAAGCAAAATAAATACAAAACAATACAAGAACAACACGTCAACTCACTAGAGATCAAATGGGAAAATAATTCACAGACTCCAGATATTTTCATATCAGAGGGTTCGGCTCGGTAGAACTCCTAACAGGGCCTATAAATCCTACTGATCCCTCAACATAAATATTTAAAAAATATTTCGTAATCCTACATGTATTTATCTCTTTCATTATTATTATTAAAGTAATTGCTATTTGTGTTTGGTTTTCAATTTTAGAATCTATCATTAAATAGTGGATTTTAGAATCTATTATAATATATTTTCTTGGTAATATTTAGCCATCAATCATGGAATGAAATATTGCCTCATGGATGTTGATAAAAAAAATATATATATACATAAGATAAAAAAAACTTATGTGTATAGATAAGAGTAGGTAGGTACCAACCTACCTACACAGTTTATAAAAATGTCTTAATATATTTATGTTCGGATATGATTACTTTTGAGGTCGCAAGTTCAAATTCCGGCGTGCTTTAAGTAAATTTTATTTGATCAATTTGTGTTATTTCACAATTTGCTCATTTAAAATGATATATAGTGTATTTGCGGCACGTTTCAGAGTGGAAGATACTCTCAGTATCGCCCTGGTCTTACCACCATTCAGAATCGTAACGTCGCATAAAAAGGCTTTGGCCGTGTTTGGTGACCAGATCTGAATAGCCAGGTACTTCCCCACCTTCCTCTTCCCCATCATAATTTACAGATGAAAAATAAATTGAAATAAAACTTCATTTCTTGAATTAAATATAAAGTGCAATGGGTATAGCTTATAGGTACCAACATTTGGTAGGAAGCTAGTAGAACGAAACAAAAAATACATCATAAGAACATTGCCGAATTAAATTCCCAGTCTAAATATACGAGGTTAACTAAGTAACCAACACGTCGTTATTCAACAGGGGTGAACAGAGAGGACGGACCGCCACTCTTGGTATACTCTTCTTGCCTCATTCACATTCATACATCGTATCATACATAGTGTACTTGCGTCAGTCACTCCCTTCCTTAACAGGTTTACCTCATTTTTTTTTTTAAAAAGAAAGACAATCATTCCCGGATTACGAATAACATGACAATATTTGAAAATCTCCTACTACCACCACAGTAAGCTGAAAATGTTGCTTGTGTTGTGATGGAGGACTTAGCCAGCCGAGGAATTGAACACACTACGCCTGAGTGGGACCCAAATATATTAGAAGAACGAGATGTGCTATGCGCAGTTCGTACTGAGTGGAATTGTTTTGCCGAGTGTCGCCGGTTTTGTTCACCAATACTACTGCACACCTTCGCTTACGCTAAGGCATCGCTAAGGTATCCGCACTAATACATAGAACAGATTTCTGTGCGTACACGTCCCGATACCGTTCAAAGTACCCTAATTAGGTAGTACTCCGGCTACGGTCCGGCGGCCAACATAGCATATCTCGTTCTTCTAATATCTTTGGTGGGACCCAAGCGCGATGTCAACTCGGCCACCGACCGGTCATGTAATTGAGTATGCTGATGCGGGGTGAAATAATACTTTTTAATAAATATAATAATTGATAAACATCGCTAACCACCCTATCTCTGGGCCATAACAAGGTAAGAGGAGACTGGGGGGTATTCCAAACTACAGGGTTTTCCAATAAGAGGTGTTATTTTGATATTCAATCGTAAAAGATCAGTGGTTTCGTTGCTTGTGTGGCACGTAATGCCGTCTCGTTGAAAGTAAACGTTGTTCAGATTAATACCATTCAATTCCGGCCATATAAAAATCATTAATCATCTCTCGATAGCGCAATCCATTCACCGTAACTATTGCTCCAGCCTCATTTTCAAAAAGGTACGGTCCAATGACTCCGCCGGACCATAAAACGCACCAAACAGTCACACTTTGAGGATAAAGAGGCTTTTCAACAAAAATTCTTCGGTTTTCCGAGCCCCAGATGCGACAATTTTGCTTGCTGACGAAGCCACCGAAGTGGAAATGGGCCTCATCACTCAAGATGATTTGCATTTGATTCACTCAAGGGAATTTTGATAATTTCATTTCATTGTTGAAGCGTGTATCGTTCCATTTTTATTAATGGCGTAGTTTTTACTTGTCAAATGTTAAAAAATAACAGCTTCAAAAGTAACATCTACCGAAATAACGGGCTATTCAAAATTACACCTCTTATTGGAAAACCCTGTAGTTTGATAAACTTTTTAATAATATTCTATATCCACTATCGGTGTGCACAATCCCTACAAGCTAAAATATTTTTTGTGTAAGTCGGCTCACATGTGAAACGAGCTACTGGCATCTGTTTTCCTCCTTCATATAATCCGGACCTCTTCAAGACCTGCATTAATAAAATCCTTCTTACAGCCCCTACCCTTTTTTAACATTAGTTCCACATAGAAAAAAATTCCCTCCGGGGCCTATGTCATCTTGGGGATGGCGTTTGGAGGATCTTTTTAAAGAGAGGAAAAATGTATGAACGGAAAAATATATGAGGGTTGGGTAGGAATCTGTAAGTCAATGTGTCTAGGAGTAACGGACCTATGAACACATCCCTCCCAATGCGGTGCATGGCGACGGGTCGATATAGAGTACGGCTGGAGAGGTCAATGGTTTCCCTCAACTAGTCTTTCCCGATCCGACCCGCCACGCAGTAGGTGGTCAAATGCATCCGCAGCCAAGGTCTAGGCCCCAACCTCACGACATGAACCGGGGCACCCCTGCTAAGTCACCAAACGTAGCGAACCACTTGGGGTGATCAATGGCAGGGGTGTTGGTTATGCCCGCCTCCCAAATCGACCTTCACATCAATCGGGTGGCGATATAGTTCCCCTGCATTTACACTGTGCATACGGGGGCACTCCTTTGAGGTGCAACACATTTTTTAATGAATTATTTTAAATAATTACCAAGGGCTATTGAGGTATTTTAAATATAACTCGTTCTACGATGCTTTACGAGCATATTGTTTCAGCAAAGTGTGAATAGTCACGAGTAATGAATAAACGAGAGAATTTTGAGGCCAGTGTTAGAATCACGGTTTACGAGTGGCGACCGACATTTTTCTCGTGGCGGACCCATTTAGTCGTGACGAATCCGTCAACAGGCAAGGACCGGGACCAGGGACCTGCGGGTGATGGCCCGTACATCCAAATCTAGACGCCGCCATTTGCAACACGTTGCCCATAATAAGTATTATTTATTCGTCTTCTGAATACAAGGTTCGTGATAGAGTCATTTAGATGATAATGCCGTATTTTGACCGAGGCTTCAAGGAAAACCGGTTGATATATCGAAGTACCTATCCGTGAATATCCGTAATAATATACGTAATGATAATCAGTTTGCTGATCTCCGAGGTACAAGGTTCTGCTCTCACCGTTAAAATGCTAAAATAGATTCCAGTTCTTTGTCACCTGTCCATTTATTGTATTGCCCTACTTAGATAGGTACATACTTGCATTAGTAATATTACTTTTTTTTAATTATAATTCACTATCTATTAATTTTGATACTAGTATTAAACCGAAATTATAAGTATAAGTTAATAGGTTAACTGTATAAATTGAGTTGTTAAGCGACCTTAAGGTGATTTTCTCACGAAAACGGCGCTATAGAAATTATCAAAACATTATTATTATTATCTTCCTTTTGGAAAACTAGATGTCATTCAGAACCGAACCTTTCTTAAAATGGATTGGTCGTTCTAAACTTACTTAATTTATCTGAAATTAGATACTTCCTCTCCCTCTTTCCCTCTCCTACTTCCACTTCCTTCAATCTCATAACATTTCCTAAAAGGGGATGCTATAGTTCCACCGGCTCCGGGCAGTTACAACTTTTGTGCGGAGTAACATAAAAAAACTACCGAAAAAAACTGTAGTTTTTCGAAATATTCATCAATCTAAAGAATCATTTACACAACAACCAACATTATAAGTACGTTTATTTTAAATCTGCTTGTAGGCAGGGAAGTAGGTACTTAGCATTATATTTTTGCTCTGTGACAGGAATCGAACCACCATTTAAAATGAAGTGCGTAGAATATGTACGGCGTGCAGCTGTAAATTAATGTAATCAAGTAAAACTAATTAAAATTTTGTACATTTTTGTATGTGTCTGTGAAATCAATGAACTTATAAACAGGTGTAATTCACTAACATTCCAAAATGTTTTATTGCCGCCTCCGGGAAAACGTAATTAAAAAAGAAGCGTTTATACACTTTTTCATCCGATAATGACTCTTATGCTACCGGTAATGAAGAACTAATTTTCGTTTCATTTACATTTACATTGTAACATGTGCTAGCGACTTAGAACACGTATGAACATTCCTACTGTGAGCTATTACTGTACAACCAGTGATGTAAGCCATATCCCAGAAAGAACAAGCCCCATATAAAACATACAAGGAAAATGAAGAACCCGAGTAAAAAGTTACTATAAATCCGAAAGCAGATCAATTTTGAAGCGTTAGTATTGACATCACCCTTTTGAGAATACTTTTTGAATTGTTTTAATTCATGCGTGTGCAGTATTCACGGTGATGCGATAGCTGAACGGATTCGTTTCTCTCACTTCTGAATCTCGTTTTAGACCACTTTGTTAAAAAGCTCAAACTGTGAACACAAACGTTGAACTGCAAATCTTTATAATGATTAGGATTTTTTTGGAGGGGTGTACTTTACTTGCCTCCGTGTCCCCTATTTTTTATTTCGCGTGTGGCTCCATGGATGAATCCAATTTACGCTAGGGCAGTAGTTGTTCGACTAGCCACTGTTCTACGGGACTACTGCCGACATCTAGCGAGTGCAATGGGAGTTTGGAACTATCAACTTAATGTTTTGTCGTCACGGAGCAGATAGCGGCAGAGTGCCCCCAACTAAATGACTAAATGTTTCAACGCCGCTGACATGTTTCAGAATGATTCGTGTCCCTATTTACAAAACAACTTTACTTTGATAATGCCTTTTTTCTCATTTTTTTATACCTACTTTGATAATATTTAGCAAAACGATGTCAAGAATGTGCATGTTGAATGCTTACACAACTTCTATTTTCAGAGATGTATACATATAAATTTATGAACACTCAATACTGCAGACCGACTTGAACACCAATATTTATTATATACGCAAGGCCATACGCAAGAGTATGTGCGATTTGCCAGCGAATTTGCAGGCGATCGCAGATTTTCATCAGATAAATTATTAATTTGACCAATTTTGCTTCGAGTTATAATTGAGTTTCCATAATTCGATAGCAATTTTCGTAAATCGTTTTCGTTGAACTTTTCAAGGGTGCGGTAGTTACGAAAAAAATATATGTTTGTGGGAATATTGTTATACGAACCTCAAAAAAATAAATTTTATTCTTCTCTGTCTGCAGTCCACAAATTAAAAGGCAGTAAAGCGAGACGGCTACAGGTATTATAAGTGGCACTCGAAACGATCAAATCGACCCAAGTTTTATGACCGGTCTGTGTTACACAAAATAATACAGAGTAAATACGACAGCCTAGTAAAAAAAACTTTAAAAGGTTCAAACTGTGAAACAACGAGAAATGAAAAGGCTTAGATTTTTTTACGTGGTTCCTCGAGATGTTTATTTTCTTTTGTGAAATGTGTACGATCGAAGAATAACCGGGTTTATTGCAAGCGGAGAAAAAGTGTTTCTCGCTGATATTTCGTTCTTTCGTCAACGAGAGTTGGGAATAAATACCGGTACAGATATCAGGCACATGGTAGCGAATCGGTAAATTTATTATTGAATGATTATGATGTAATAACATCGACCATTTTATGTGTGACAGGAGATTACTAGGGAGAGATATCTTATCAGAGGAATCCGAGTTGAAAGATCATGTTTATTTCGGTTTCAACAACTTGGCAATAAACTGATCTAACATAATTAAATACCTGCTAAGAACTAGCATACTGCTGGTTTATTGGGTTAAATATAAAAACTAATACTGGAAGTGCAGTTATTCATAATAATCGATATTTACATCGATACGAATAACTGTCATAATAATATACAGGTTGCGGAAATCATTATGATATCAGTGCAGTGGGTGGTCTCAGGTTTAATATTTGATCTTGGTAAGTAATATGTACGAGAAAAATGTGAAATATTATTTATTTATTGATTTTTTTTAAATTGACTTGAGACGAATTATTGTCAACACTTATGGAATTATGTTGAATTTTCTTTTAGGTAATAAAATCTTTCTGACATTTGTATAAGTATACAATTTAATACAGCGCTGTTGAGTAATAAAATAACCACGAGGAAAAGGAATGTTGAGTTTCCACAAACCAGTCTTATACCACAGAAGTGGTTTCACCAATTCCACTATCGAAGTTTCACAATTTTTCTCTCGGCTTAAGTAGCAGATTTTACGCGGATAATTATTGTACGCAAAAAAATTCCATTCTCGTTTTTAAATTTTATAATTTTAAGAATTTCTTATATAGATAATATTGAAAGAGATATTTTCCACCCTCAAATTTAATATTGATGCCTTTTGAAAACATTTTTAATATTTTTTGTAGACTTTACAGAAAAAGAAACTTTAAAATTTATAATAGAAACAACAACAAACTAGCAATGTATTAAAATGAGCATTGAATACAAAAATAATAATTTATGTTAGAAAAATATGGAGAAAATATTTACGTCATGAGTTGAATTTATTTAAGCATTCCAGAGAATGTAAAACTTTGGTAAAAAAAATAGTAATCTATGCGTGAACAATTACCTGGAGGTGGATATGGAGCTGCGGGGACTGGCTCGGGGGCGTAGTTCCTCAGGCCATAAGCATCGTGACCAAAGCCAGCTGACTCCGCAGCCGCCATGGCTGCCGCAGCCGCCATGCCCGCCGCGCGCCCCCGCTCCTCGCCCAAGTAGGGCGGCTGCCCGGGGGGCTCCCGCGCGCCACCGTACGGGTAGTTCCAGCATGCCTGCGCGCCAAACCCTTGGTGACAGCCCTCGGCCGCTCCTCCTCCACCCCCGGCGCCGTACTTCCCGTAGTCGCCGGAGCTGGCGGCAGGGGACCAGAAGGACAGCGAGGAAGACTTCCTGTCTCTCGATGGATCTCCAGCCAGGTTGTAGTAGGTGGGGGTGTTGGGATACTGATGGTGGTTCAGAGCTGACGGCTCGAAAGCCGCCCCTCCGTGATGCGTCTCTGCCGGAGAATAGTTCCAGGGTTGCGCCCCGTGATGCGAATGTCTGATCACCCCGGGCTCGACGCAATCCCCGTACGAGCCGAGTCTCTTGGCAGGTATGTGTAAGGGCCCGGGCGCCCCGGCAGACCCTACGGAAGCCGGGGAGGTGGAGGCAGTGGAGGCGGGGGGCGGCGCCGGGGCCGCGGTGGGGCTGACTCCGCCACCGGCAGCCCCCGGACTCAAAGCCCCCGTGGACTGGGGCATGACGGAAGGAGGACTTTCCTCGTACAATCCACCGTTCATCATTGTCCACCAGGAGGTGTTGCCGGATGCGGTCGCTGGGGATCCGGCCATGTTGCACAACGGACCGGAAGAGCCGCCCATGTTGGCCACATTGTCCGCGTAGAGGGGCGGGGCCGCGGTGGAGCACGCCACGGGGTCGCCGGTCGTGATGATGATGGTCACGGGGCGGACGATGCCCGCGGGAGTTTCAGAGAATGGGAGGGGGCGGGGGGCGGGGAGGGACCAGGAGTCAGGTGGATGAGGATAGTTTCAAAAAAGGACAGAAGTTTTTTTATCAAATTTTATTTTAATTGAAATCAATATATTCGTTTTTGGGTTGCGAATTTGTAAATCAATTGTAAAATGTTGATAGTCGGATTAGCATAGGTTGTCAATGTTCAACACGAGCCAAAACAAGCGGTGCACATTATGGAGGGCGCACAAGTTGTTTCGGGAGCGAGCGCCAGGAGCGAATGAGCGGTAAGGAGGAATAGGGGGAGAGCCGGCAGGATTATAGCCGAGGGTGCGAATGAGGGGGAGGGGGGGGGGAAGAGATCAAATAGTAGAGGGTTCCGGGCGAAGATGACGCACGGTCACATGTAAAAGAAAAAGAAGAAAAACACACAAATGAATAAAGTCTGACTTATTTATGTGATATTTCTACAAAAATTCCGAACACAATCCAACGTTTGTCCATAAAGTTTGTTGAACTCGATTAAATTCGTCAATTTTTCCTCGAAGTACGAGATGAATCTGTTATTTTGATAGTGTCTACAGCTGATCTGGACCCAGGTGCACTGTTAATGACGTAGGAAGAGTTCATAAATCATCAAATGTTACAAACACTTTACCGTGCGATCGTAAATTAATTTATAGGGTAGCAACTACCGACCAGCAATGCCCGAGCACGGACCGCCTCACACGTGCCTTTTACAACCACAATTCTCGCGGACAACTTCCAAAGATTTTTTATGTTTTATTTTTATTGCGCGTTCAACAGTAACTGTATTGTTCCTATTCACGAGAATTCTTCAAGCCTTTACAACATTTATAGTCTGATTATATTATTTAAAGTTTAAATAAATAAGGTATTCTAATTTTACGTAAGATTTGTTTTGAATTGTTCAATTTGATTTACGACTTTGAATAAACAAAGTTCTACAGGATTTTTTTGGTTCACAATTCTTTTTATTGCACCGATTGTTCTTCACTAGAAACTGTTCTCATTTTGTATAAAGTCTTAAAATTTTGTAGGCACAATGCACTGTCAAAATAAACCCAACTGGAGCACTTATTCAAATTTAAAAGATTTTTCTTTTAACGTATTCAAAGTCAGAGATATTCTTGTTTTTTTCCTCACGAAACTAGAACGAATTCGTAGAATAAATTAATGTATTGCAAGTTGCCTATTCAGAGCACGACAAACTGATTGTATGTAATGCATACGTGTCTTTGGAGTTTGTATTGTTTATTTTTTTGTTATACATAGCTGGGTCATATAAATGTTACATCGAAACTATGTCGCTCAAAAAAATTTAAAAAAAGGTGAACTGAATTGTATCAAATTTGTTGTTTACACACAATGTTAATAAGTTGTATTATTTTTGTTTTTAATAATTTGTTTTTAACACTTTCGTCGAATTCTGTCGATGATGTGGTGTATGTGATGGCTTATTTAAAAAAAATCTTTTTCGATTTTTTTTTTTGTATTTTTATTTTACTTTCGCAATCGCGAGTGTGTATTATTATTTTAGATAGAATATCGCGACGCGAACGTCTCTAACAACAGTTTGTCACTGACTGACTTGTATAGCGGGTCGAGGCCCCTCTCCCCGCGGTGATAATCTTCCCCTCCCCCCCTCGCCTGGCTCGCTCGCCCTCCCTCCGCGCATGCGCGCCCGCCATCTAGCGGCGGAGGGCCAAACCTCTCCGTGATGGAGTTCCTGAAATTCATTTCAGTGCCCACGCGTGCAAGGAGGAAATGAGCGGACGTAGAAGGTTTTTTTCTAATAAAATTATGTCTTTTAAAACGGTCCAATACTTTAAGAACGGGAAAGATTTACGAATAGGATAAACTAATACCTAACTAACAATACCAGCATCTCTTGGATTTATAACAATTTAAAATATTTGCTTATTATGAATTATTGAAATTAAATAACTATGTTCACATTCATCAGGGCTGGAATGTACTGAAACTAGAAAAATTTATGAAATTGGATGAATGGTGTATTTCATCAAAACAATATTCAGAAATCATAATATTACCTACTTATGTAAATATGTGCAATTTGTCACTCATTACTTTATTCAGTTGTAGCTGGGTCCCTACCAATTTCATTTTTAATTTTTTACTGTTTTTCAGTTCGTACCTATATATGCTTTGAATTGAGATATTATAGGATAATTGTCAGGAAACAAATGTAATGTGATAAATTAATTAAACAATGTACAAAATTTAAAAAAAAAAATACAATTTCTAACATTATAATAAGGTATTTCATAAAAAAATCAAAAAACAGTTTTAGCAATTTTACTAATACCTTACTATAGTACTAACTAACTACTAATGTAGCACATGACCCTTAAAAACATTTTTCTAACGTGTCATAAAGCTTTGCTGTGTTGAAATTATAACCACCAAAACTTATCGATTAATTATTTATTGCACTTCAACTAAAGCCATGCTAAAAGGATCTAGATTTATTATAGCTTATAATATTCAACGTTATTACCTAAAAAAACACGCATTATCGGTTGTAAAATACCTCTAAAGAATACAATTACATAACTACACGCTAACATCCCCAATAATAATAAATCGGTAACCTTAAACAAACAAACTCTAAAAATAAAAATTGTCAAAAATCTTACATCTCCCTCAGAGAAATGTTTATCTTTGATAAACTTATGGCTTTATTATGTTCAATAGAGAGAAAACTGCTGTTTCGTCTGTTAGGATAACAAATAACAAACCTACTGAAATACCGAAGATATTACACCGTGATAAATTTCTTTGCATTGTCCCGATGCCAATATTTTCTCCCTTCGGCCTTTGTCGGGGTAATAAAGAAACGCAAATTCAACCCAAGAACACGACTAATTTTCACACCCTTTGTAACCGTGATGTGTGTTTACTTTAGTTGGAACATCCCTTACATGTCACATGACGCAGACCTTTTATTGAAGGTACCTACAACTAATAAAAAAACTACCCCTTTTAGAATAAGCTTTGGACAAATTGTATTTTTGTACATATTATTATATTCCTTTCAGGTATTTCGGATGGTTCCAATGAAGGCACATCGTGAAATTTTTAGGTGTAGGTTTTTAAAGTGATTTAATTATTGCTTAAAAAAATTACAAAAAGTATTTAAATAATATAGAAGAGTGTCTGTGGTGGGCGGGTGTACAGTTTTATTCCAATATCGATGAAATATTGCTAAAAAAAAGAGGAAGGTCACTGTCTATGTGAAATTTCTAAAAACCACCCCCACCCCCTTTTTACCACTCCTCAAAGCAGAATGTTGAGACATCTTGATGAAATTTTACACACTTGACGTTCAAAATAAGAGAAAAATACTGTCTACTCTCTGCTCTAAAACTGCTGCCAGGATCTTCAGCTAATATATTATAAAGAAGTTTTTTATGAAGTCGACATTCACTTCTGTCACAGCTTATTAATACAGAAGTACAGAAACTTCAACAAAGCTTAGAAATATATTAGGGTAAAATAATTTAGGGTAATTAGGGTAAAAGATAACTATCCAATTAAAAATCTTCAATTTACAATCAGATGCGATAGATATATATAATCCGATGTATTGATCCGTGCTTCTTTAAGGTTAAATGCATTGTGTAATTTTTGATATTCATAATTACTAAATTTTTATACAAAATAAGTGAAATTAATATCAATATTCCAAAGAATATAATTACAATTGTTTATGTCTGACCGAAAAGTGAATACGTAAGTATAAGGTTTGTTGAAATAATTAGAAGCTTTTTCATTTTAAAACCAAAATCATTATTTGAACAACGGTTCAGTACGAACATAAGAATATATACCTATATTTTTTATTTCTAAAAATGTATATTATTTTTGTCAGGTTAAAACATAAAACATTTTTAATATTTTTTAATTTCACATTTGGACCTAAAATGTAATATTTTAATAAAATTAGAAATCACGAATAAAAACCCTATTTCTTATATTTCAAAACATCCCCTTTACATCTATAAATCTACTTCATAACGGACACGTTGCGATTGGCTCTCGAGTAAAATGTCTGGAAAAAGTAAACAACATTCACACTCAGAAAACTGGGCGGCTGCGTAGGGACTAGGGACTAGAAGTAATCTTCGTGTCCTCCCCAAAGCTCACATCGCTCCCTTAGCTCGGGCAGGGGGTGGTTCGGATCCCCGCTGCGTGATTCCCGGTTCGAGTCGTGGATAAACTTTGGGGTGGATTACTGAGTCAGGATCTTATTAAATCTGTCGAGGCCTAAACGACGCGGCGCGTATGTTGGACTATTCCTAAAATATTATTTATACCGTGTGATCCAATATGGAGACAATTTTTATGATAAAAAATAATGATAAAATATGCCGGCTACTGTTAAGATATACATCAGGTAATAGAGAAACATTTTCGGAACATAATAACTGTTGCATATAAAATTTTCAAAAAAAATCCTATATTTTCACAGATTTTGAGGGTAATTGGTATTAATCTGCTTTAAAAAATAGAAAAATAGGTACCCACCCTATTCACATCGTGATATTTTTAATCTAGTATTTTCCATTTTATCTCTACACGTAAAATTTTCTATGTAATGAAGGCACGATATACTGATAAATCCCTGGTTTTACCATAGTATAATTTTAAACCTAACATTCACCAGATAACAAAATATTTGCCAGGCATACTATATCAATGTAAAACGCTTTTTAATGAGCGTAAATAAATAGATAAATTATCAGATATTAATAATTTCCTTTAGCACTGAAGCATTTTAACTCTATTAACACACGGAGAAAATTTACTGAAAATCAAATATTGTTAATTTATTAATAATCCGGTTAAATTATTATTTTTCTTGTTAAAAACTGGATTCGATGCTTATGCCCATGAACTGATAAATGTCATAACAAAATAATAGTACAGCACGAATATGTTATGAGCAAGTCCGAACAAGTGTTCTTAAAAATAATAACATTTTCGCATCTCGTTCGTATTTTGTTCAGACAAGGCTACCTGCGTTGAACACAAGTTCAGAAATATTCTCAATGACCAATATTTTATTAGGAAATGATCATTACATTTTTAATAGTAAAGTGATAAAAAATCCCGACTCATTTTTCTCCATGTACAAGCTTTTGCCCAAATGAAAAACAACAATATCTCAACTTCGACCGATCGGTGGCTAAGTTGACATCGCGTTTGAATCCCACCCTAGCGTAGTGTGTTTAATTCCTCGGTAGGCTAAGTCCTCCAACACAAGCAACATTTTCCCCTTACTGAGGTGGTAGTAGGAGATTTTCAAATATTGTCAGGTTATTCGAAACCCGGGAATGTTTGTCCTTTTTCAAAAAAATATATGTATCATAAAAAAAGTTATTTAAATTTTTTTTCCCTTATTTTTTACTAACTTTCATAAACTTTGTTCAAATTTGTATTGTTACAAAATAGATTCGATGCTTTTTTTCATCATTCGTTGGTAAATCAGACCATGATCTCATTATTCTTCAAAGTATTCAGAACGAATATGTAAGGTTTCTCTCACAATTTATTTTAAATTATAGTTATGATAAATTTATTGGATCGAGATAGCAAAGTGACCGAATTTGAATTAATTTCATTAAGTATCAACTAATTACGTCGTGAAAAATTATTTACGTATCTTAACGTTGACTGTCAAGTCATGGATACAAAGTTATTATTTAAATTACGTTATGGTCTTACGTTTAATGATTTTAACTAGATTCCACGAACTAGATCCACGAACGGCAATGAACAATGATTTATGTATAAAAAATCAAGGAATCCAGCAACCATAATAATATTTCTAATTATGCAGTTACTTACGTACCCACTTAGATCCGCGATAGACAACACAGCTTCATGTCCTTTACTTTTAAAAATAGGTTGATACAATCTATTGGATAGTTTTATACAGAATCATTTTGAAAAGTTTAGGTTAAGTTATGCTTTCAAAATGATTCCGGTTAAAATGAAATTCATTTAACTAAACCTAATCCAACCTCACTTTACATTCACTTTTAAATTGTTTCATCAAACCTTGCCTTCTTCATCATAATTTGATAAGAATGTGGAGTCAGAGGTATTAAGAAAGGCCACATTTAATTATTTTAAGTCCCAGTTTCTAAATCTAGCTCGTGATACAACCTCTAGGTGGCGGTTTTTTGAAAAAGATTGGAGATATCATTGTTAAAAGAAATCATAGTTTAGTAAGTATTTATCTTATCATTTAGACACCTAAAACCTCAACTTAAAAAAAAAAAACAAAAAACAAGTACCTACAACAAACTCTACAGAAACTTTCCTGAAAATTGTTATCATTGAGCCTATAAATATGCTCTTCCTTCATTGCCTTATGAAAATATTTGTATGAAATTTAGATTGTTGGACATATTTGAAAAAATTCTTACCACATGCTAGGGATGTTCGTGTGTTATCATAGAAGATACATTAGAGTTACCTACCTACAGCACATTTATTTTAAATCATTGAAGACTATCAACAATAAGGAACGCACAGCACTCTAATTGGTAGAATTGAATTTACGTAGTATCAATTTATATTACTTACAGAAGTGAACCCACAGATTTACGTATCTAGGATTTTATCCAAACATTAAGTTTAATTTATGGCTTACATGCTAAATCGTTTTATTGAATCAAAATAAAATAGTTAGTACGAGATTTACCCACGTGCAGTTTTGAAAGGTTATGTTAGGTTGGGTTAGACTAGGTAAAACACGTGTGTGACAAATTAAAGCCTTACATGTAGGTATTTTTCTTTTAACCCGAGGGAAAACAGTAGCACCACACGTCTTTACTTGGTAACAAAAGCATAATCACTAAACACTCTGCAACACTCCGGTAATGATTTTCTAGATAACAATCAACTTGCAAACATTATGAAGTAATAAAGAAATTGTACAAACAAAATGTAAAAACAACTAAATGCCACCTCAAAAGAAGAAACCCTAGTGAGAAGGACTGTGAAAACTGTGACATTATTCTTACAAATTATTCTTTTAAATATGTCTTATACAAAACAATAATTTACTGAAATAAGCACTTAAGTGATAATTATGACTATGATTATTAATTAGAAATTAATAAAAAAAACTAATTTAAAAATTCATAAGGCATTCTCAAAAGAAAACCCGCTTTTCCGTTAGTCGGTGTAATTGTCAACAAAACCTAGTCATGGCGATTTTTTTAACTGATACTTTGTATTATAACGAATCATGTCAAAAATTGCCAATATTTAAGTGTAACGTGCAATATTCTAATAATTGGAAACATCCTTAGAAGTTTCGCGAAACTTCAACGGTGCTCTGTGACAAATTAACGGTGTTGCTCGTTGCAAATTCATAAAACACAAGACTTTTTAATTTCCGTTTTCTCAATGCTTGATAATTTGTCGGATTACCTTATTTGCCCTAGGAGTGAAATTCATTACAAAACGGTGTATTCTGTTCAATATAATTGCAGTTTAAAAAAAAATCAAAAATAACTTACCACTATTTAGATTTTATAAGATCAGCAAGGCAAATGTTAATTTTAAAACCATTTTTCTAAACTTAATTATAAGTTAGCTGTCCTCAACTACCAGATATTTATGTATATTTCTTGTTTTCTGCGAATATATCAAACGTTCATCTCAAATACACTAAAGGTGTAATTAAAGCTCGTTTAAATCAAGAAAATTGCATGGGTGAGCATACTATTATCAGAGAGCCCAGTCGTAAAAGCTTACTTTGTATGTAATCGGTATGAAGGCTTAGGTGGGTTGCGCAATTAATAGTCTTATAAATAGGCACCCCAAGAAAAAAACCTAGGAAGACAATTGATAATTAAATAAATATTTTTCATGATCACCTATTCCACGTAGGTGCCTACCTACAATACAACTTAATTTCTCGCAAACATCTAACACATAAAAAAAACACTTACTCATAATGTCTGTAACAAGCGAAGTATTACGCACTAAAACAAAAAACTAACACTAACACTTTAAAAATATTTACCATTATTATCAATGTAATTTTTTTAGAATTTTGAGAACTAGTAAGAAACGATCTCGATAGCGAAAATTTCTAAAGATGGGTTTTTTCAGAGATTTTGAACAATTCATCAAATATCGAAGTTGATTTTCAAACTCTGTGAAAATTTCTGTGAAGTCTCGATTCGGTTATTATATCCTTATTGGCCAGTTGTTTCATAAAACTAAAATAATAACAGAACTTTAACCACATAACTTGAAAATCATCTTTGAAATTTTATGAATTGTTCAAATTCTCTGAAACAACCCATCCTAAGTAAAATTATTCTGAAAGACAAAATAATTCAAAATCCCTTCAGTTGGGTTGTGATGGGAATGAATTAGGGATATTTAGGAATGACTTTTAAAACTTAAAAAACTTTTGCCCTGTAACTTATTACTCATTATTTTTTATTTTAAATTCTTTATTTTGGCTTTCACCCATACTCATTACTTACAATAGCGCCTAATATTTAGCATTCAAATAACGCCATGTACCTATTTCCATTTCAGTGTGGCAACCAGTACCAAGGCATCAGAAGTAACCACGGATAAACAAACAACAATGGTTACTGAGAAAGCCCGGAAGGTTGCCAAGGGGCGACGGTGGCAACTTCTGCAGAGGAACAGTCAGCAGTATCCATAAATAAACCGCAATACTAGGAAAAAGCACTAAACGTCCGTTCGATGGAAGGATTGGGAAATATACCAATGGCAACGAATCCAACGCATCGCATCGCCACGTGGAAGATACCACGTTTACTTATCAATTTATTACTAACTACTTAGGTAGGTACTAAGATTCAATTTTGGTCACACTCCATTTACTTTTTACGTTTATCCTTAAAATAAATAACACGTGGTAAGTAGATACCCCCTTAAAAATTAATAGGTCATTAACTGAAAATATAGTTGTAGTGCTTCTATCATTGACATTGGAGGTATAGTTTTCTGCCTACCTCCGCATCAAAGCTAAAAAAATATCTTAGGAAAGTGTAAACTGATTTCACAAAAAATATAAGTTTTGTGGCAATACCTAATTAAATCTGATAAATATTAAAACCTTTGATTCCTGGCAAAATATCATTGAAATAATTCATTTTCAAAATTAATACTTTTCGTCTTATTCATTTGAGACTACTGATTTCACATCGACTACTAATGACCAATCTGAAGATGCCCGTAGCAGGTTGAAACTGATCGTATTCAAAATTTGATATTTGAACAAGTTCATATGTTTTTTTTTTTTTTTAATTTATTTATTTTAATTATTTTTTAATCATTTCTAAATTATTTTTCAATCGATGGAAATTTAACTTAATTTATTGCTTTTGATGGTTACGTTTTAGTGAGAATATAATTATGTACAAAGTTGTACAAAATTATGTTTTATTTTTATTAAAAGTTTGTCCATTAAAGTTATCAATTATTTGCAGCTTGGGAATATTTATCCATTTGTTCAATACATTTACGGCATCCTCGATAATAATTCAGTTAATCTTTTATGTGCACAAACGTTGGAGTGTGTTGTTCATTGTAATGGTGATTACGCCATAAATCACAGCGGATATTACCATAAAGGTTAACAGTTAAACAGTTAACGGTGATTTTTAAGATAGTAAAACCATTGTTCAATACATTGTCGCTGAAGATCAATTACTCTCGGTTGACATTTAAAATCAACATCATTGATTTGCTTTATACGCTGAGCTTTTCAGACAAGCAGTAAGAATAACAAACTGTTCATGTTATCTATGTCAGATTTTAGAAAAGCTTATAAAAGAGGTAATTTTGTGACAAGGAAAATATATAATCATTTAAGAAGATATGTCATCAAGTGAAAATATGATAGAGATTAAGACATTATATATAGGAAATAAAAAAGCAACGGTCACAACTGGGGTTTTAATCCCACGTTCTCTATTCCTATCTGGGTCTGGCATCTCTGGCAATTGATAATGGGCTAATACCACCTAATTACATTTCAACATTTTTGTCAATTACAAACATATTTCCATTTTTTTTATTACTAACATTATCTTTAATTAGTTAGTATCCATATTTTTTGTATACTTTCAAAGTTCTACCAGAATATTTTTTAAAAGCTATTAAAGCTCAATTGGTAGAGTTGCTAGTCCTGGTAAGATTGGAGGAGTTGGGCTCGAATCCCAATTGCGACTTTTACCATTTATTTTTCTGTCTTTATCTCTTTCATTGAGAATTGTTGATATCATCTTGATAAATACAAAAATGATAAATATTAAAATGAGGTTTAGAATCCAATCCTAAAAAAATTAAAAGTGAATTATTATATTTAGTAATAAATGCTTACCTTGACGCAAACTGGCAAGAGTGCTCTGACCAAATGGGCAGGGGAGCCTGAAATTATTAATAAAAACAGCCAATTAATATTAAATATTAGGTACCTACGAAACGAAAATGAAGTTCATAATAATACTATGAGTAGGCAGGTAGGCACTACATAGATTTTATTCAATTAAAATGCAAGTGAATTTGCGCAATGCATTTGAATCTCCATGGCAACGGAGCGGCTTGCCCCAGTAGCGCCTTTTCACTCCATTTTTGATCCTGATAATAATAACATTTTCACTTAGAACTATTTATTTCTGATTTGCCGCCAAAACAACATGTTTGTTTTTATTCATGACTATTGCTTTTTGACATTACGCCGGTCTAGAATTTTTTTATAGTTTTCTACGTTATAATGACGTTGTAGAATATGTATTAAAATTACAGATTTTTAAATTGATGATCAGGATTAGAAAAATTAACTTAAAATTTTGAACACATTATACAAATAAAACAAAAAATTATATTACAACACAATTATACCACCAGAACCAACTGATACAACTAAGTACCTAAATTACATACCTACTATGTTAGCAAAAGGACAATTCATCTACTGGGTAGGTACTCATAAAATCTTCAATCTTCTCTCTTATAACCGAAACCCAACTCCATACTTTCAAAACACAAATTACGCTATGGATCCTTGTGAATTAGTAATCCATAATGCATTTCAAGCATAGTACCTATACTCTAACCACTAAAACACTAAACACCCTTCGAACCAGTCTCACACGGAGAAAAATGAGTGTTGTTATTTTATTAAAAATCTCTTCTAATTATTGGTAATCCGGTTAAAAACGGGATTTATCGACTTTTATATTACTGCCGTATATCTTGTCCCCATACCTTACCAGGGGGGAAACACAAAAGTTTTATCCTTTAATTATCTTATATATCGAACTGTCGTAGGATCAACCGTTGGAGATCAACTGTCGGGGATCACAAGTCGGGTCACCCCTTTAAATACATTTAAATAACATTATAGTTTCGCGCATACCACTTGCTTAGCGGACGAGCTTTTCTACAAGTCGTGGGTCGCTTAGTTTTTTAAACAAGCTCTTAAACGTAAATATTTTATGCATCCACTGACAAGTAAATAGTCGGTAAATCACAGCAGTGTTCAATAAATAAACAAGTCAAGGATCCCCAAAGAAACGGGATATTGTTTACGAGAACTTTGTTTCAAGTGTTCGTCGGGCACCAAACCCACTAACAAACTAAAAGTAGAAAATATGTTCATAGTTACCAAAAGTTACCTACAAGCCTTGTATGAAAGTTCAAAGTTTTCAAATAACATTTAATCATATATATATATATATATATATATTGTTTTAGATCATAAACATCTCAGTGTACCTACCAACGTTTTCTGTCCAGTTTTCTGTTGAATGCTTCCGAAATGTTTCATACATAAAATTAATATATGTAGTCAAACCTTTACAGATATTTATTGTCAGAGTTTATTATAAATTATGGTTTAGGAAGACAAAATAGTTACAAAGTATATATTTTTTCAAGATACATACATCATGTCACAATATTCATCGCTTCGTACTTGATGCAATAAATTTTCAATAAAGTTGTTTCGTTAAACGTTAAAGTATCTAAATGAATAGAATTGGAAAGCATTTCAAATCCACATTATACGGACTATGGTGTGGATTTGAATGGACCAATAACTATTCATCTTCAAACTTCCGAATTTATCTTGGCGTGTTATTGAAAAATATAATGTAACATCGAGAGTCAATCGATTGACTGATACATTTACCTATATATTTCGTCAGGCTAAAAAAATAGCTAAAAATCTTTTTTTTAATCATTTCTACCCTCCAAACTGTTAAATACACTCAATATGGAAATGTTTAGAAATTAAGTTTTAATTTATGTATTTTAAAGTTTTTTTTTGCCTTTTACGTAAAATAACGCAATAAATCTTTTCGTATACCTCGTTACAGAAATAACGCAGTCGTTTTCTCTAGAAGAGTAGGTGAACTCCACTAAAACATTCAATCACGTTGCATAGTGTATCTTACCATTTATCGAAGTGAGTTTATCCATTTGTGGAAAGGGAAATGCAGTTATGCTTTTAGGTCTCGTAATGCATTCACTGCACTTAGGTAGGTAGGTACCTACTAATTCACAGAATATTACTTAAGTATACTTCCTGCATTCAGTTATATAATTTTCTCGGTGAATAATAATAATTCATCGATAATATTGATCGTATTATCAACCGGAGACTGATTATTTACCTTTTTATGTTTAGGTAAATTCACGGATATACTAATATATACTTATACTAAATCTTTAAGGACGGGTTGTTTCACAGAATTTGAACAATTCAGCAAATTTCAAAGTTGATTTTCTAGTTTTATGAAAGTTCTATCAAAGTTCAGCTACTATTTCAGTTTTGTGAAACAACTGACCAGTAATAATATAATAACAGAACTTGAATAGAAGCTTCGCAAACCAACCTTGAAATTTGATGAATTGTTGTCTTACTTGGTAAACCAAAGGAAATATGGGTAGGTACAGTAATCCTCCACTATTCTCGGTATTTATATGTGTTGTCGCTTATCTGCCGAGAAAAAAGGTAGGTGGGTAGGTACCTTTTAGAAAATATTTTTTATATAATAGTTAACTGACTTTCAAACTTAGATCCACTACACGAAAGAGGATTTTATTTAAATTATGGAATCAAAGATTATTTGAGCCCTATAAAAAAGCAAAAAAAGTTTTTTCTCAACACTAAATACTTTGTAACCTAATTGTAGGTTACACAACTTACCCACCTATACAGATCTTTAATGAGGGTTTTGCTAAACACGACGCCTTAGAAGAACCTAACTTCAATAGCAATGAATCAAAGATATTAGTTTTTCTAATATCTTTGCAATGAATATTATTACGGAGAGTTATAAATTCTAGAATTCCTGGATACTAACATTTTAGTGTTTACTCTTTTTACCCACTGTTTTAGTTACCAGGTAGATACTTCTAAACATATATTCGTATAATCTATTTTAAGCGGGTGAAATTTATGTGTTTGGGGTGTGTTGGCTTGTATGCCTGAATGTTTGGTTTCAAATCTCTGCACAACATCATAATTCAAAGCCACTTGAAATGTCGAAACACTAAAATGTCAAAAATGTGTGTTCCGAAGCGATGTCCCCGTAAGTCATCCCAATTTTGACTGAGATTTATCAACTGACATTATTTCACAATCGAAAACATAAATGCAAATGGCGGCCACATTCCGGACAATAATACGTCATGTGAATGGTGGGTATGACGGCCGACACTTGGCAGCCGAAATACCCCGGAGTTTTTTCAACTATTCATGAGGCCAATTAATCTGACACACAACACACCCACTTTGGTTTGAGTAATGATCCACAAGTTCTCTGGTAAGTGTCTCCGATACGGAGACCTCTGTTGGTATATAATATCTTGGGGCGTACTTAGGCACGTGAATACACCCACCCCACACGCAGTGCTGAAAATAGCACTATTCACTTTCTCTGCTTTTAACGTTATATTTTTTTCCATTAGAGAGGAGGTACAAATAAATGCCCCAGAATAAAACATTTTTAGAAGTTATGTTTTTCTTGTTCTAAATAATAACACCAAAAAAAGGAAACGTATCCATCGAGTAGGTAGAATTTTGATTTTAATTTTTTTTTTGCCGCTTAAAGATTAGGTATATTTATATGAAAGTCTTCTGTAGGTACAGGTATATCTAGGTAAAGAAATCAATAAATCAAACAAAATGAGTATTACAACCTAACCTCCAATTCCTTAAAAGACGGTACAAATTTTCCGATTTTTAAACGCTAATTTTTGAATCAACAAAAATGTCGTTTGTGGGTCTGTCTGTGAGTGGTTTTAACTCTGGTTCAATGAACTCGAATTTGTTTTGAATTTTAGGTCATTTTCGAAATTAGAACTGAAGCGTCAAGAATTCAGACAAGCGATAAAGTAGGTAGGTACGTATAAAATAATGTTTAAATTGAAAATTGTTGGAATTCTATATTTGAAATAACGTGTATTCTTACATGTAAAATAAAATAAAAATTATTTTAAGGGTTTGCGTATTTATCATTTTTAAGATCATTTACTAACTAACTTAGATTTACTAAAATAATGTCCCATAGTTTTTGACGGATCTGAGCGAGTATTTAAATAATAATGTTCGAGGGGTAAGGCTCTCTACTAGCAAGCGGGAGGTCAAGGGGTCAAATCCCAGCGGGCGCAAATAAATTGTGTATGATTAATTTGTGTTACATATTTCACAAAATTGTTCCAGAGTGGAAGATAATCTCAGTATCGCGCTGGTGTAAGACCACCGTTGAGAATTTAAAGGTTGTTTGAAATGGGTTTGGCCGTGTTTGGTAACCAGATCTGAACAGTCAGTTACTTCCTTACCTTCCTCTTCCCTATCTCCTTCCCCTCTCCACTACCTTCAGCTTCACAACATACCTCAATTGAGGATGCCATAGTCTCACTGGCTCTCGACTGTTGGGAGCAGTTGGGACTCAATAATAAAAAAACGTCAATTAATATTGATTCAGAATTTTGAATTTAAACATGGCTTTTAATCGAAGCTAATTGCCCTTATAGTTTAAATAAACAAACGATATACACTTTTTAGTTCCACTGTACGGCCGCTTGTACCTACTACCTATATAATCGCAGAACATGGACTTCACAATGCCCGAGCGCTTTCGTGAGTTTTATCTTCCATAAACGAACATGGCCAATCCATCTGGCTTATCTTTGGCAGTTGGGAAATAATATTTCAAGGCGTATTGAGCGTGATAGATCTCGATAAGTTCCTCTAATCCGACTAACAAAGCTCGCAGTCACGTACAAAGGAACCACATATTGCGATGTATTTCTCGAGGCGGCCAATCCGAGGCTAGAAACCAATTTCCTTCACGATACGCTGGTCTGAAATCGGAACCACATTGCTCCTTTTCTGCATACAAAACGCTCGAGGCTGCAGCAATGCAAATACATCTAATTGCAGCAACTCACTGTTATTTCTGGGCAAGCTTGCTGCGCTTACAATACGGGCAGACGTTAATGCTCGCCATCGATGTTGATTTGTTTGCATTTTGCAAGAGATAAATAGTAAATTTTGAGAAATTTCATCAATACGTTGATTTATTCGATAGTTTAATCTTAGACTAGTAGATACGAAAGTCTCAATTTTTCTTTTAAAAATTAGGAGTTTAATACCATCCAAGTAACTACACGTTCTTTCCCCATTATTCAGTCCTCATAGAACATTTGAATACTTATAATAAAATAGGTATATTTAATATTTTGGCAACCAAAATATACCTAGTAATTTTAAATTCCATACGTTACTATTTAAGTTGTGAGTAAGGTATTTCAATATTAATAAGATGGTTGTACTGCCTTGAGTAAATAATAACCTCAAAATATACTTTGCTTAATTCGATGTCTCGTCATTGTTGGTAAAATCACGATATAAGGCTGACTGCAGTAGTAGGAACCAGCTTGGGCGGGCGACCGCCAAATTACAAAATCAATGCAGATAGATGACTGTGAAAATACTCTAAGCACTTTGTTTATTTAATATGCTTGCGGTGAAACAATGCTTAAATCAACAGTATCAACAACAGCCGCTGCCATTTGAAAACTCTCGGTGCTCGATGACACTGACAACAAAAATCCGTCAGGTGTACCGTAGTTGGCATTGTCAAGATAAAAATGACGTTCGTGGGCTGAGTTCGATGTGTGCATTTCAGAAATCTATAGCTCACATTTAGAAAGCATTATATAATTTTCTGCTTACAGGTGAGATTAAAATTCTTGCCACGCGTTCATTTTTTAATTTCCAAGAACTTTAATTGTACCAGGAAAAAATATAATTTATCGTCCATTGTATACGGGCTCTCCTGCCTCCGATTTTTTCTTTTAATTCATTGAATCCATCGCTATTCGGAGGCGTCAACATCCTGTTCCGCCCGTCTGCCTCGGAATAAACAACAGTCATATTAACGACTCTAAAACATAACAGAATTCATTGTTTGCGTTTTCCACAGCTTTCTCGTGATTGGGTAGGCTTGTGGCTTGTACCTACCTACCAGTGAGTAGCTACGACAAACGAAAGATGCGGAACGCACGCAGTCGAGCCGAATTATATGTGGGCATTATTGATATTATTAAACCCTTGTAATCTGCGCTAAGCCATAAGGTGTATGTTAAAAAAAAAAATGTTGAACACTCCAGGGCTATGAATAACCAAATAATATTTTAATCCCACAATTTATCTTACTTAAAATTGTTGCTTATGCAATGGTGAAGAACTAGAACTAAAAATTCACTAAAACTTAAAGAAAATTATTAAAATATAGCTAAAATGTAAAATAACTGATAGGCATATCACCCATGTGTCAATTTTATTGCTAAACGGTGATTAACTGAGTGTTAGCTAGATAGGAACTTTTTTGTATAAAAAGGCAACATGCCCGGGTTACGAATAACCTGCAAACCTTTGAAATTGGCCTACTACCACCACGGTAAGCGGAAAATATGGCTTGTTTCGTGATGGAGGACTTGAAGGAACCAGCCAAGGAATTAAAATCATGACGCCTAGGTGGAACCCAGACGCGATGATAACTTAACTACATATAGATTTTTTACAATCTATAATCGATTTATTTGTGTCAAGAAGAGTGTATTTCTGAAATAGCGATGACTAGTTAGGAAGGTACTTGTATGGATTTTTATCATAATCTATATATATATATATATATATATATATAGATACTTATTTTTATATGAAGGCCACTGGCGGAGAATGGCGTTGATTTGAATTGAATACAAATCTAGAGTTTTATTACATGATCGATCCAATTTTTAATACTTGATCTTCATCTTCTAAAAACTCTGTGTAAAGCCCGAGTAACGCTGGGAACTGTTGACTCAAAAGTATTGGTTCCTATTTTGTCATGCTTGCCACATTCTTGAAACACTTTCTTCACACTAAATCCACTCGTGGAGCCCTGTGAAAAAAAAATCCATCAGGTCCTACGCGTGGAGAGTCTTTTTGAGGAGATGAAGTAGTGAACAATGAATGTGGGTCTTGAAGAGACCCGTATTGCATGAGGGAGGAAACACAAAAGCAGGCAAAATAGATCGTTAGGCAATATTTTGCAGATAATATCTCAATTCAGACAAATATAGTCAAAATACGTTTGATATAAAGAGAAATATTTGATACAAAATGTTTTAAAAAATCATACGTATTTACAGCCTTTTAAACCGATTTCTAGACTCTTTACCATGTGGTTTATTAGAAATATATTTTATTTTTAATTTATTCAAGGATAACGCCTTATCAAGCACGTAATAATTCAAGTAATAATGATAATAGATTTGCATCATCAAAAATATTTGGCAATTTAAGATGAAGTTTAATACAGATACGATAAAATGGCGATGGTTATAACTGATAAGAGATGAATTATGAAAATTAATTTCTTGATATTCAATGGCCGACCCAATCATTGAACTTATTTCAACACAAATAATGTATTAGGTATATAACATAGTTATTTTCACGTAGGTATCTATATAATACAATAAAAATTTTGTCTTGATAAGGCTCACATGCAAATTTTTGGTATAGGTTTAGGTATAGGTATATATATATATATTGTACGCATGTTGTACTATGACTGTTAATAACTTTCATGTACGTAAATGGAACTTCTGCCGTCAATTCTAAATAAATACATACAGGATGTCCGGGGGTAAAGTGCAAAAACTTCAGTATGTGATTCTGCGTGATAGTAAAAGGAAAAAGATGAATAACTTTTTTCGAAAATGAATCAGCTTTACAAGAAGTAGATAGGTAGGAACGAAAGGAAAAAAAAAGCTGAGGTACTTCGCGCCAAAGATCACGATTACTATGCACTTACGAATAATGAATACTGCTAATGTATTGAGAATGTCCTCAAAATATCGATATATTCGGTTAAGCGCGGAATTGCAGGTCTTCCGAATGAATTAACAGGTTTCCTGATAAACTTTAAGCAAATTACAAATATATTATCATGATGTCGACACATTTCATGAAAATCCATACCTATATTTTTGCATTGCAACAAAAATTCTTTGTATCGTCATGACATATTATAAAGGCAAAATAATAAAACATTCTTAAATTGATGTTTTATTAATAGGGCCTGTTCATTTATCATCTGTGAACCACTTTATATCTACATTGCTATTTATTATAAGTCATTACAATATTCCTAAAACCTTCAGGCTAATTTGTTCGCTTTTGGGAACAACTCATATGGTCTCACAGAAATCGTGTCTTCCTTACTGTTCTCGTTAAAATGTTATCTAAAAGGTGTTAGAAAGAAAAAAAAAACACGTTTTACATTAAAATCTAGAAATTAACCACAGAATAAGTAAAATATACACCTTTATGAAACCAAAAATACCGACCGCAATTTAAAAATAAAACTTGTGAGGCTATGTGAATTATCATCAATTTTTTTAATATGAAACGACAAAAAGTGAGGTGACGATAATATTTGTTAAACATTTATCTGATAAAATACGTGTTTTTATATATTTTAATTTTAGTTAAAATAAAAGTAAAGTAAGCTATTTTTTTTCAAAAATTTTAATATTTAAAAAATAAAAAGTTTTTTTTTTAATTATAAAATATGTTTATAAAATATATTTATCACCTTTAAAAACAGTTTTGAGTTTTCGGATATGTTCCATTTATTTGCAGAGTGGAAATACTCCGACCATCAGATAGAATGTGGCTGAGGCCTGTAGAGTTAAGTACCTACTAATATTTAAAATAAAACAATAATAGGTAAATAGGTACTATAAATCTTTAACCCACAAAAATATCACTAATTTTCAAACCGGTTAAATTCTTTTTACAGTGAGGCTCTTGTTCGAACCGAATTCAAGTTCTTTCACCGGTGATAATTTAGTAACAAACTAACATAATTAAATCATATTTCTGGAAAAGTTATTTGTAACAATGTTTAAACAAGTTATTTTGTTAAACTTATCGACCGGAACGCCGTTTGAATGGCTTGATTCATTCGAGGGACTTCAATGAGGCGCTTTGTTTTACATAATTATTTTCAAACCGAAACACAAGGCGGGCTTGTTAGTTGTTAGTACCTACAGATATAGACGGCACATGAGCATGTTATGTACTGAAGTTCAAAGCCCTATACTTTTCACACTGAATACAGTCCAATTCTCAGAATGTATGCTCTTCTCAAGCCACCAATCAGTAAAAAAGAAATGACTTTTTATTGTTTTACCTACGAAATTTTATCGAAACTAAAATTATATAATGGATTATCTAGCCTCGTCGGAAGCAAGGTCAGCAAATTAAAATTAAAAATTTAAAAAATATATTGTTCGAGTATACAGAATGTTCAAAGGTCATAGAGCTTATAGGTATGTCCTAATTCTTACAGTTACCCGATTCACAATAAGTAAAGTACATTTTAAAGTAATACGGTGTTGAAATATACAAATAGAAACAGAGGTATTTAATTCATGTAAAGTATTCGTCTAAGGTATTTGTTTAAAAGGAATGTTTTCATTGATGATTTAAATATGGAACCTTCATATCATTCGAAAATTAACCTGTAAATATCATGATTTGTTCAAATTGTGGAAATAAATAGTCCTGTCAATTCGAAGTTCAGTTTTTGTCGGGTGGCTAAATTTCAACAATTTTGTAGAAATTACGCCATGTTCGTGTGATTTTTTTTGTAATTGAGTATTTTTTATTTTTTGTATGCCTTCAAAGACCGGTCACACTGTTGGGATATTTATCCTTTTATTTTATTTCTAGGTAGATTTACACATCATTAAAATGTAAAACGTTTATTTATTTTTCTATTAGAGACTTATTTAATCTTGAAACGTTGTTAAAAGTTTGAATACACATAAGTATCAAAACTTGTCAACACTTTTGATAATGATAACATCATTATGATAAATAATTAAATTAATATTATAAAAAGATTTCAACCGCCGAATTTTAATTTATTTTAAATGCATCCCATTTTCATATCGCTTGAAATACACCGCCACTCTTGACTATGCACACAAAATATACTGTGTGAATTACCTTCCGTGACATTAATGACTCAATTTGTTAACATATAACATTGTAAACCGAACTAAACTATGGACGTTAAAATCGCCAGTGTGTGTGTGAGAACTTCTATTCCCATACCATACTTTCTTACCAACCATTTACTTTTTTGCACCCATTCAAATGGTCAGACAGTTTTCAAAGAAAACACGTTTCAATAATTGCAAAAAGCTTTCACATCGAAGCTGTTACCTGTCTTATGAAGGCCAAAATAAACATAAACAAACACAAAAAGCTAAATACAATTTTACCGATAGAAATATCAAGGCGTTAGAAAATTGATATATAAGTATTATGAAAAGAATACCAACTTAAAATCAAAATATATATTTTTAGGCACTAAATTAGGGAAATATTTTGGATTATGTGAAAGAACATGACACGACGTATTTCAAGTCACACTTTTGACTTAAATTTGACAGATTTGTGTACTTTTTGCGTGATTTTGTTTGAGAAAGAGGATTTAAAGTTGCCAAATTCTGTTTTGGAAGCTCTTGGTCGTAAAATATTACGCATCAAAGAAATGCTCGGATTATAATGTTATCTGATAAATTGTGTATTACGTTCTCGTACGGTCTTGTATAAAATTATAACAAGACAGCTTAGTTTATATGCCTACAAAATGTATTATGATAAGTACCTATCCTCTAAATAGGCGAAGAAAGATTTTTATTAAATTTGAAATTATTGCCTTAATTTGTTAGAGATTTATCACTTATATTTGTGATTTATTTTGTATCTACTTAATGACAAATAACAAATAAATAATTTGTTTTATTACATTGTTTTTTATAGTTAAGTGAACTTTTCAAGCTTCTTGTCTCTTGATGGTAATGTAATTGAAACCTGAAAACATATGTTTTATTTTTTTAAATATCAGGTTTAAAAAAAGGCAGAAGATATTTTTTTTTAGTTTCACTTATAATATTTAAGTCATTTTCATGTATAATCTTGGATATAGGTACACAGAGACAAATGAGTAGAGCTAATTTATTAAGAACCTCTTAAATTATTGTTAATCCGGTTAAAAACGGAATTGCAGGCCATTTCCTGGTAAACTTTTAATAATTGCTAATATGTCGGAATATATATTCACGCACCTGCGTTTGTCTTGATAATATTTCATGACAAAATGCGAAAATGTTAGAATTTTTATGAACACATCTTCCGACTTTGTGAAAATATATTGCTATTTTACTAAAAGTTTAACAGGAAACCTATCGATTCATTCATCCCGTGTTTTACCAAATTAGATTTGAAGAAATTTTGAATAAATTAGCAATAGATACTCATTTTTCTCCGTGTAGGTGCTCGCTGTAGGGTGGCTGTATTCTTCTGCTTGTTTCCCCTCTACTATCTGTCTAACGGTGCCGTGGTAATAAAGGTATACTACACGTAAAGCTACCTGCCATCAAATTCTATATTTAAGCTATACGTTAATCACAATCATTATTTTTAATAACTTGTTTGTACTCATCCTTAGGTACGCCAAGGTTTAAAATTTATGTACCAATTTGTAGATTCCTATCACCAGAGAGGCAGCCATGAGAAACAAATTACTTTTGACTACCAGAAGGGTCAAAAGAATATGTTAAACATTAGGGGACTTGAAAATTTACAGACGGGATTTTACAGATGGTTCGGGAAAAGGTTCGGTCAATTTGATCCACGATAAATTATCATATTATACGTAAGATTAACATATCGTCCCTACAGTGTAAGCCGAGGTCTTGTATGATGAAAAGCAGGTAAGGTTCAAGTTTTAGTATCAAATCAACCAACCGCGGCAAGCTGATGTGATAAAGTAAATTATTTGCTTAGAAATCACCACACGGATAAAGCTCTATTCAACAAATTCGAAGCTTTTGTGAAAATGTGTTTTAAATCATTTCCACGCAAATGGTATATATCCTTAACCCATTATAGTCTAATATTTTATACGGAGTTGATTAAATTGTGTTTAAAAGCTTAGATAAAATAGCTAATGTGCAATTATTTACGTTCCCACCTATCTAACTTAATATCATTATGAAGAAGGCGACCGCTTAATTTGAATATTTAAATTCAAAGTGAGCGAGATTTAAATATTCGTATGCAAAGTGTTTTGGTTTCGTTATGTAATATCTATTTATATATGAACTTGTCTTCGTGATATTATTCCGACGATTTCCTGCCACAGTAAAGATACAAGGTAAATACTTACACTATATCGGTACTTTATTTTTCAGTGGGCGTGTGAAATTATCGTGTTATTTTAATATTAGTAATTGTTCTAAAATTTCAATAATACAAAAATAATAATATTAAAATAGAGAGATAAAATATTTTGTCTTGGAATGTGAAGGCAATATCAATTTGAACAAAATATATATTTTTTTTCATAAAACTTGAATATTTTGCCAAAAATCTCTTATCAGATGTCTGAATGGCTGTAGTTTTGGTAATTTGATAGAGAGGTAGATATTAGGTAGGTATAACGGGTAGCTTTTATCACCTGTTGGACAGCTCAATCGAACGGAGCGGCAGTTCCAGAGGCCCGAACAGCTTGAAGCATTACCTGGGGACTTCTGGGTGGAAACACAGCCTGGAAACAAAAGATCTCAATTTAATTGCCATTTTTATAAAAGAATTAAATTAATTTAACATAGAACAAATTCGTTTAACCTACACATATATAAGTAATATATGTCTAGTAATGGTAATGTTTGTAGCTAGGTACTGCAATGTTATAAGTTTTTTTTAATACCCTGTCGTGCCGGAATCCTGGGTTCGAGTTCTAGATGTGACCGTATCATTTTCTGTTTTTTTCTGTTTCAGATTTTCGTTTAGGAATCGGCAATATTGTCTTCAATAATTAAATATTACGATTTGAGGTTTTACTCACCAAGTTTATTTATTTATTTATTTGTTAAGACATACACAGTACAATAAGATACAGTTAGATATTTTAAGTTATTAAATAGTTGTAGTACCTATTACGTATGTCCATAAAATATCATTAGGTACGTCATTTCGCCTGAGATTGTTATAAAAGGAATGAAGCTACTCCAAAAAATACCGACCTGTTAGTTATTTTAATTGTTTGTACAGAATCTAATCAAAAATAGTTGTGAACATATCATATGTAAGTAATAGGACACATTCGTAGATACCTACTTACTTAAACGGATATTTATATACTATCTAGTTTGAATTACTGATTATTTAAGATTTGCATGCATGCAAAGCTAACAAATCCTGTAAAACGGGTTGAAATATCAATATTATACCTACCGCCCTGAACCAAAAAAAAACGGTTCACGGTTGAGTTTAGTTTGGTGAAAAATTTTATCTGATTTATAATATATTACCAACATCAATCACAAAAGAACACTAAATATATTTAAATTACCCAATAGTTGCCATATACAAACCTATCACAAAACAACAGTTTGAAGAACTTCTCATATAAAAAGAAATTCGACGTAAATATTGCGCATTATTTTAGGTATAAAAGTTGTTAATTGTAATTTGGTTTTTCTTCGCGTTTTCTCTAAAAATCACTAAGGCGCTGAGGTAGAAATTCTTCATCAATGTTTCGTTTATTTCACTTGTAATTCCGCTTGTTTTCAAGTATTAACCTACGTCCTCCACCCTCCGCATGAATGCCCTTATATAAACCAATTGGGTCGTAAACCTTTCGACCTTAGTTGGACGTCATTATTCTGTCTTTTGTAGCGGCCAAAGAAATAACAAAAGGCTGGAGCAAAGGGCTTTAGCGCACAGAGATCTTGTTAGGAAATCTCTTTTTTCCACACAATGAGCTTTTCAGGGCCAAAATACTTTCATCAAAATGCCTGGAGAAGATTACCATCGCTATCTAGCAACAGACAATGAGAACAAATAATGTTTCATTTAAATATTAATTAGAATTTTCACGATCTTCCTAATAGGGTACCTACTCTTAAAACGTATTTCAGTTTCCTACTTAACCTAACCTGGGTTTCATTCCACCATAACATGGCAAATTTTGTTTTAAAATGCTATAAAATTCTTCGATCCGATTGAAAAAAAAAATACAAGCAGCGCAATACAAGAACGGCATTTTATTTTCAATAACACTGCATGAAATTACCAGTGTTAAACTGTTAATAAAACCGTTAACATTTTTAAAGCCTAGCGAAAACAAAAGGCGAGAAGAATCAGTGTATTTTTTGCGGTATTCGACCGGTGAAAACATTTCGCAGTTTATGGCATTTGCAACTACCTACCCCTTTTTAATCTTTTCGACCTCTGACAACATAATGCGTTTTCCCGACTCCAAAATCGAGATGGGAAAATCGACTGGCGCTTTTGAGAACATATTTCATTCAATTTCCTTTCATTAAATACTCCCGGCTGTGAAAAGCTTTTTGTATTGGGTGGCGGGGAGCGGTTAGCCCCAGTCTCCCTGCTTTTATGTTCGCCTGGTAGAAAATAAACGAATTTCAGCCAAGGGAAAATTTTGGGGTAGTAGGAAAATTTACACGCTGGCCTTATATTTTTCGCATCATAGTACTTGTCTTTGTTAATTTAATTATCTACCCAGCAAAAGGGTAAAAATCATCCGTACCATTTGGACTATTTAATGTTTCAGTTTTAAAATGTTTTTTGTTTAAATATTTATAATTTGAAGATTTTTCAAAATTATTTACAAATTCTAGTTTTGTGACACCATATTTTAAATGATACGTAGGTACGTTTTTTATTACTAGGCAAAATTAACATTCCTTTGGGCAACTATACCTATGGGTGGGTATTTTTTTACGAACCATATACCTACCTATTGCAAAGTTCTCACTTTCGTTGCCAGCCTATTGACGTTGGAAGGTATCCAAATCATATCCACCTTTCCATACTTTTAACAGCATTACCGGTAAATAAATAATAATATTAAATGGAAAATTTGTAAAGCGCAGTTATTTTGAAAAATTTACTTCAAGGACTTTGTAAATGTGCTGGATTTAACCTTAAATTGGTTATGGGATTAGTGCGTACCTACTAAACAATATTAAATAAGATAGAATGGATAAAATTTTACAGATTTCGAATAATACCTAGTATATATGTAACAAAACGATGTTTAAAACTGTGGAAACAAATAATTTATTTACCTACTTTTTATCAACCAATATGAGTTCGCAAATAGATAATAAGTACCTACCTACCTAAAAATATATATTGTCATGCCACTGCAAAATAATATAAGATTATCTATGTACACATAAGAGTTTTACTCCAAGTAATAGATAAGGAGAAATCGCCCCAGGGTACGTATTATAGTGGGGTATTTAGGTACATTCTGGTATAATATTACTGTACTCCAACTTACGCCGTTTGCGCTTCGAAGAATATTACTTTACTCATAACACGGAAACTCACCCCTCCTAGATGATTTTCATTTGTTAGAGTGTAATTTCCGCTTAAGCATTGATTTACTAAACGACGAAAATTCAAATGAGAAATCTATATCGGCTAGGATTGTTGAACCATATAAAATAAGTCAAACAATTATTTAACTTCCTACCAACTTCTCCAAATATATGTTATATTTTTTCAAAAATATTTATGCAATATTATCTGTATGCATAATTTCAGATGCATTTAAATCGACATTTAAGTTTTGGTAGTAACATTCTAATTAAGAAACCATATTAAAATAAATATATCTTCACTGAGCTTCAAATTCCGATTTATGAAATGGAATCCAAACAATTCAGAGGAGCGTTACTAAAAATCTAAAAAATAAAATAAATCAAAAATACTAATCACTTTTCATGTTTACTGGAGAGAGTAGATGTAATGGAATCATTAGTGCTTACAGTAGTTACGTCATACCAAGAACATACAAGGCCGACTAGAGTAAAGGCCTCGACGCGCGTCCGCTAAATTACGATATCAACAACAACAGTGTTGGTAGATGACACTGACTTTATCACGTGACACTTCAAAATCCAACTAAACTCTAGTCAGCCTTAATGAACATAAATCTGAAGATTTATTTACTAGGTTACGTTTTCAGTAATTTTTGCTGATTACAAACATGTTTAACACTAATGATATTAATATTTCCATAGGCTCTTTCAACCCAGAACTGGTGAACTTTGTTTTACAATAAATTAAATACAATTGATAGGTATAAAGAGTGTTAAATATATTTTTTTTAAATACTTAAGTATCTCCATTACAGAATTGACAGTGATGGGGATCATAGCTAGGTATCTACGTTTTATAAAGTTTCTTATTCTTTGAAAAGTACCGACCTATTCGGAAACAAGTCAAACAATAAAAGTGCCATTCATTTATCACCGAATCCGCGTATTTATGTATTTACATACATAACCGTCTAACAAACACAAGATATGTCTAACAAATACATGTGGGGTTGGTTCTGGGGCAATTTATTTATTTGAACCCCTCAAAATAATAAATTAAATTACTTCTTCAATGAGTCTGTAGGGAACGCTTGGGTGATATTTCTGGTAACATATTTCACAGGAGCAAGGGTTATTTCTGTCTACTTTTGAAACGCGAGATTTTTTGCCGTTGTTTCGAGAATCGATTAATTTATTGATGGTGCGTGGCTTTAAAACACACATGTCTACCATGTAAGTTGGAGAAGAAGCTTCCCTAACAAACATTAAAGCATTTCATATTTTCCCACCATCCCTCAACAAATAATCTTTTATCGTTTATATAAATATGCCGGAATGCAAAAGTTAAAACAATTTAGCATGTTTTTTATCATTAAAGATCCATAAAGCAGAAAAATTTGACACAATATTTTTCAATTAACAAAATATTGTGTCGAAAAAGATATTTAAAATCTCAGTAACCTTTAATATTCTTATCAGTTGTGGATAAAAACTTGTGATATTTGTTCCATTTACATCGTTCGAGTATTCATAAAAAATTTATATAATTTAATATTTTTACATTTTTTTCAAACATTCTTATTTGTTTTCATCGCGTAGATATGGCTTGGTAAATATTATCGTAAATAACTTAGTTTATACCAATTTATAATATAAACTGAGAGTAAAACTTGTAATTTAATAATGAACGTACAGATATTAATAATGATATTAATAGTATATAGGTAGGTATTAATAATAGGGTAACTTAATAATAATAATAAGGTACCTTATAAGAATATAGGTGTGAGAGAAAACTGACAATTGGCAAAAAAGGGAAATCTTCCCAAAGCGAAAATTTCCATAAAAACAATATTCGAACAAAAGATGAAAAATATAAAACGGCGAAATTGTGTGTTTTGTCTATTGACAAGAGCGCTGCCATATCGCGATAAAAATAAATGAATAAAATAAATTCTAAGCAGAATATTCGTATTCATACATCTGCATAACAAAAGTGTATTTTCCCAAAATACCCGGAGTAAGGCGTTACCAAGGGAGGCAGCGGTTCAGCGAGCACGAAGAAACGCTCTCCGCAGCCGAAGGCGGCGCGTTCAATAATTTATTCTCGCGCTCTTAGTTTATTTTCATCAAAATTTATTTAGCGAAAATATTTCCAGCATTCCTCGGTTCGAAAGCAACGAGAGAGATGTTGAAACGTTAAAACGGGTGAAATGAAATGAGATGAGACGTTGAAACGAATGAAACGAGATGAGGTATAATAATTGTGGAAATACATTAGGTTTGATGAGTGCTCCAGAATTGCTGAAGTTTGTGGAAGGGTGATCTGGAAGTCTGCAACTAGAAATCCCCCTTCTTAATGAGGTCATTCAGAAGTAATTTAATATTTCACTGACTTAATGGCAATCAGTAATCACGCAAAAGGCTTTGAGCCGCGTTTACTTATGCTGATAGGGCACTTTTTAAAAACAAGTTTCTAATTAAGTTTAATGAAAAGAACTGATTGGAAAAATAATTTATTATGTAAATATTATTTTTTCACTGTTAAATAAAACATTATAACCGCTTTACCTTATGTCAAAACCAATGGCATGTTGTCATACATTAATGATGTAGTTATTACCTACCTAAAGTGCTTCAATCTAAGCATCTTATTATGCTTAGGTATAGGTATTTTTTTTCCACAATAAAATACGAGAATAGTTCAGATATCATAGTTATGCTTGTAGGGTTTTATGATATTTGGAAGGAACACCGTAGGATGTAAACAAAAACATTGCGATAACAATAAAAAATTTTCACATTTAAAAGCCTTTGTGTCGTTTCATCATAGTAATGCTTACGAAAACGAAAATACCAAACGAACAAAATATCGCTCTGCCACAATAAAAAAAATCCACCAACCACGCCATGCTTTACGTCTCCCAAAACATTATTTTTCATGGAGGACACCAAAAAAATTCTCTCTGGAAATATGAGGAATATAAATTGCTCCCTTAACCCGAAGTATTCCACAGTAGAGATGATGGAATGGCGGGGGTGAAACCATTTAAGGGGGTGAAGGGCTTTGCTGAGAAAGGAAAACCTACCCCCTTAGACTTCTATATTGTTATCACGTAGAAAGTTTCGAAAGCCCCCCAATTTTTTGTGACCCAATTCTGCCGAGATTTTGGCCGCTTAGGTAGCTAAGACGCATGAGGAATTTAAAGATTCCGTACAAGAACGGTTCTGTTCAACAATACACAAAGCCAAGCTTTGTTTGAATATTTAATAGCACGTGTAGAAACGGCTCTCTACAAGCAAAAAATGTGTTCATTACATTCATAAATTTTAGATGCCTGCGTACTCGCATGGACTACAATATTTATCTATCCCTTTTTTTAACGAAGTTAAAGTTATTAAAGCTTTAATACTCTTTTATAATCCAGTTTTTTCCACGACAATGATAAGTAGGTACTTTAAACTACTTATAACCACTTAGATACATTTTGTATAATGTCTAATTGAAATTTTCGTTTCAAAGTAGAAGGTAGTATTGATTAAATTAGGTTCTCAGAAAAAAGTGAATTAAGAATTTGAATCATTCCCACTGGTTATTATAAAGCCATATTCAGTTTTTACACGCTCTTTTTCAAAACAATTTCATTAGAAATCAGTCAACAAAGTTTAATATTCGTTCTTACTGAATTGTGTTTCCCCGGTATATATATAGTTTAGGAAAAATGTTTTTTATTTTGACAACTGGAATAACTTTCACACAATATAAATTAAATTATATACCTACCTAAAAAAATACATTGAGCAGGTTTACAATTGTCGTTTGCGCAATGAATATTCACGACCCCAAGTCTTGCGAAACCATCTTCATTATTAAGGCCTCATGTTTATCTCTATGGCTCTTGCCAACATTCATCTTTATTATCAGACTGTGTTATTTTATATAAAAGGGTTGGGGCCGTTCGTCCCCCGAAGGGAGATAAAAAAGGTGCCTTATCTTTGCCGGTCATTTGTTCCGAATAGTCCCTCGCTAACTGCCCGTAATACAAAATAAGTCAGCGGTTATCTGCTGCATCCATTACTCTTCATATGCCCCTGGTTTCTTATCTCGTTGAATGACCCTGTTCCGAGAATGTTTGCTATATACTCTTACACAGAATGCATACAGAAATATCAAGCAATGCATTTTATTCCAACTTAATTTCTTATTCTTTTAATAATTTATTTACTAAATATTTTTCACTCTACGAAAGCTTTTCGCATGGTAGAGATTCCTTCTCCTACTAACCTTCTATTTATTTTATCTAGAAATATTGCGTTACTTGACGGAAGAAACGGTTCGTTTTGTGAGCTGCGAATTAAATATAAAAATACATTTTATAATCCAGTTTCTTTACATTGTTTTTTGTTTATGTTGATATTTTTACTCTTTTATTAACGTGCTTAGTAATTGATAGATATATTTTCCATCAGCTGTGAGACTTACAAACAGGAAATATGATTTATTAAATGAATAAATAAAATTTCGGACCGTGTGAAGTATATTTGAAAAAAAAAAGATTTAAGAATTTTTTCTTCTTTTCTAGAGCGCATATAAATTGTAGGTTTCAATTTTCAATTATAAAACCGATATATCTGGCTTTGCGTGCTATTTTTTTTATCGGATTTTAGCTAGTCGTTTAGGCCGTAGCCATTTTTATAGTTTGAAATGTGATTTTCGTGTTCAATCTTGAGCAAATATTTTTCCCGATATTTTTAAACGTAAGTTTTGAAGATATTTTTTATTTTATACCTATATATATTTTTTTTAAATTATTACAATGTTATATATTTTCTTACACTTTTTATCATTTTATACGAAACACGCCATCTAAGATATGATGTCCTTTCAAGCGAAATAAGCTGTAACTTGTGATAAAAAAAACTCCGCAAATTTTCAAACAAATTATCGAGCAATAAACGTGTTCTAGCACAGCGTCTTTTAATTCAGGTCTGAAAAGATAATTAAAAAATGTAAAAATTGGTAATATTTTTTGTTGTGCATTTTTCTTTATCTCTGGTTCAATGAACTCTAGCACTAAGATTTGCTTTGAATTTAAGTGTAATCTTCTAAATTGAAATTGATTTAATAAAGCGATAAAATCGATAATGTCATCTAGGTAGGTACCTATAATCGACAAAATATATTATATACCAGATTTATTTTGTATAAATTTCTGAGTACTTTTCACTAAGTAGGTAGGTAGGTACAATACCTATCTACCCAAAATAATATTATATTTTTACCAAAAAATTACATATAAAATAATTATTTCAAATATGTACCTATAGTATGTACCTTTTATTTAATTGTTTTAGGGTTAATCTTTACAAGTAATGTCAGATTTCATCGGCGCTTTTCCATTTTCAAAAAAGTGTTATTTACTAAAATAATATTACCTACGTTATTTCTCACGGGTCTGTGCTTGTATTATAAATAAATGACAATTAATTGAATAAATATAATGTTTTTTTTTTAAATTTGAAATTATTGTAATTAACGAGTAGTTTAGGTACTAACTCTTAATCATCTAATAAATTACTTGATTGTTTTTATTAATTGCCGCCTTTATTGTTGTATTTTATTTTATTTCTTATCAGCATTAATATTATTTTCTCAATATATATATATATATATATTAATATTTAAGTGGGTAGAAGAACCTATTATTTTAAATTTTTACTTTATTTTCTAGCTCTGTAAATCCTCCTTGAAGAGATATTTCATAGAACATCCGAAACAAAACGAAAAAATGAGAATGTACCTACTAACCTACCCACTTAGTACCTACATAATTACCTTATTTAAACAATTTAATTAACCTGTTTCAGATTTCAACACGATCGCCAAAACCTCCCAGGGACGCAGCATGCAGAAGGGAAAACCCGCCCTAAGCACCGAATCCCATTAGAAGTCATCAACATCACATTCGAGAATTTTGTAGTCAGCTGACCACAAGTGCTTATTTATCTACGTGACGCCACTACCGGTGTGTACACCCTCATGAATAAATCATTCGTCTCTTAACGCCGACACTAACTTTACTTGTGGGCGAATCTACCTACAACCAACCCACGGTACCTACTCACTCACCCACCCACCACAAGACAGTAGGCGCAAATCCTCTATGTTTGTATGGAAAGCTTCCTGCACGCCGATTTAATAGATTTACGGACCGCTATGAAATGAACGGGACGAGGCGACACAACGACGAAAACAAATAAATAATTTATCCTCGGGGTTTATTCATCTAGAAATTTTTTTGAAAATATGACTTAAAATTTTTTGTTGAGGTTTTAATTTTATTGTTTATATCGTTCAAATTAATATTTAAATTGGAAATATTTTTAATTTACCTTTTCCATGTCTATTCCTTCTTAGTATGAACGCAGTAGAAATGAGATGAGTGATAAAATCGTGTTTGACCTTAGTGAGTATCGATATGTGTAAATAACGAAGTCTTGTATATCATAGTAATAAGACGAGGAATTAAAAAGAGACACCTAAATGATTCATTTACGGTGTAAATTAATTTATTTTTCGTATAATATCATGTAACATTTTTTTATCATGTGCGAGATTTTTACGTAGTGGCCATTTCATTTTGTGCGTGACGAATTGTGGAAAAACAATTTTTATTATTTAATTTATAACACTTAATTAACTTTTTTTCGTACATGTTACATATATTTCCCATCAGCTTTGAGACTTATAAAAGAAAAATAAAATAATTAATGGAAGATACGTAGGTAGGTACCTATTATATTCCTAAAATTCTAAAATATTATTTTTAGTTTTGTAAGTTTTTTTTTTAGATTCTCACGGCCAAAAGCATTTTTGTTGTTTGTTTTTGGGGTGTTATGCCGTGTTGCGCTAACTCCTTCTTTAGCCGACGTTTCGGACAGCGTTGCAGTGTCCATCATCAGGGCAGATTCGGTAGATCTTCGGGTAGATCTTCGGATCTACCGAATCTGCCCTGATGATGGACACTGCAACGCTGTCCGAAACGTCGGCTAAAGAAGGAGTTAGCGCAACACGGCATAACACCCCAAAAATTAAAACAACAAAAAAACTCTAGAACAATTAATCATGGATATTTCATATTTGAAAAAAATATTTAAATACTTAAATGAATTATTTTTGTTGTTGTTGTTAGGTTTATTTTATTCATGGAATTCCTTTAATTCTTTATTTTTTAAAAGTAAATCTAATTTAACAATATTATTAGCTATCAAGTTCTGCAAGTATTTTTGCTTTTATTATTGTAACAACGGTTTAAATAGAGTGCTAAGCGATTAAGGGAATATATACCAGAAGAAGTCATGAATGCAGGCAAGACATTGATGTTAATCATATTCTCGGATTGGTTTTGGCTAGGCATATATAGTCAAAGTCTTTATAACATAAGAATAAGTATGTATTTGTGTGACTCGTTACAGTCGTTTCAATTATATTTCTCTTATTATATAACATGCTAGTGAATAAAGCAAAAAGTATGTGCCCATACAAAGTTGTGTGGTGGTTGATCTTTTCTCTCTATTTCAACGGATAAATTGCATGATGAATAATAATTTATCATTTTGTTGTTTTTTTCATGGCGTCTACACATATATGTAGGTACTTATAAGTAAAACAGTTCAGATAAGCAAGAACTTTTTTAAACATTATTTGCTACCTGCTTAGGATTTGAAAAACTAATAATTTTATTAAATAATTCTGTTCGGATCCCGAGGCGAGATTTGTGGCTTAGTCGGTGGCCGTGGGTGTCTCTTCCGAGACAAATCACTTAAATCATTCCAGCAACGGTGATCAATGCTACTGAATTTTTCTCATGCCCAGCGCCATTTTATAGTGTAACCACCGGTCGTTAAACTCGAAAGAAAATTAAATTAAAAGGTTTCTGGATTTTTCAAACTTTGCAGTATTCTATTATTTGAGCTGTAATAAAATATTTTCGGTTAATTTAAAAACAGCTGACTTTACACTTTTTACAAAAAAATCTCTTAGCTTTGTTATCTACCTAGAATTATAAGTTTCAACTTAGTTATCTACCTATGAGTGCAAGAAAATTTAAGAAAGATCCCTCTACATAAAATGATTCAATATTTTCTGAAATCTATTTAGAATTTCTATTGATTTAATCATGATGGTAAAAATCATCTCTTAAGGCACAACAGTGAATTCTATAAGTAGGTAGGTACCTATTTTATTTTTACATACAACTAATGACATTAATTAAATTAATGCTTACAAATAATGATAGGTATTAATTGTCTAATTAATTTTAGATTAGATTTTCTAGAATTCTAACCCGTGAAAATAAAAACTTTCTTAAAACTTTTTTACTTTCACAGCATTAAAAAAAAATCACAAACGGCCTTACTCAAATTTTAAATTATACACAACTGATAAACAATCATTTACAATACATTAATGGTTGTTTATCAGCTGTGTAAAATTTAAAACACGTTTATTATAAAGGCCCTTAGGTATATTTAAACATTAAAATATTAAAACAAAATTAAATTAAAGTTTTCAAAACACTTATTTCTTACCAGGTAAACAAAATATTTATATAACTATTATTTAGGTACCTAAGTAGGCAACTAGGTACCTAGTTAAAAATTCTACGTCTATGAGAATTCAACGTAGGTAATAGTATATGTGCACAAGTGAAATAAAGCTCTCATGTGTTCGTGTGATCGAGATAACTGATAGCGGATCTTCCTGTCACACATACATAGACAGTTTACATCATAATTCTGAAAGCAGTCTACAAGCAATATATTTTTGATCCGTGCCCAGCAAGTTAAATAGGTACATACATACCTCACCTATAATTGTTAGTACAGTACACACGTACAGTTCAGTACGTTTCTTCTAAATTGTCGACAAATCAATTAATAGCATTTCAAAATGGTATGGTATAGAATGGCTGTCCATCTAGGTATGTAGTATTGCCTGATTATTTTTTTTCAATCTCTATCAGTTGTAAAAAATGATTGTTCTCTTTTCTGAATCACTTAGGTGAGTGGGTAGGTACCTGCTAATCTATCATAAAGAGGAGCTATATACAGAAGCCAAATGCGATGAATATTCTCCTATAAAAATCTAAGCTCACTACGTCTGCCATTAAAAAATATACGACCCATTGTGCACGAAAAGATTTTTTCTACACCGTTCAAAATATATCTGCTTAAATTTTTTGATTGAAGTACCTAACACAGATGGAATATTAATTCTTCAGCATATTTTTATAAGGCCTACTTCACCCATTCCTAGTTTAAATATATCCTCTTCACCTGAGACCGTAGCGGATGTCAATTTCAAATTGTATTATTATTATTAAAAATGTTTATAAAAGAGACATTTACTGTGACAAACGCATTTCCGCTTCCAGATGGGACCCAAAAAGTGCCGTCGGGAGTTGAGTTCCCCGACTCTATGTTTACAATAAAAAATATATTCAAGCCGGTAGGTACCTACTGCATCAAAGAAAATTGTTAAATACCCCTCTATTTGTAGTAAAGATACCTACAACATATTTTAAAAAATCGGACGGTATGTAGTTATTTAACCACAAATTATTATTAAAAAAACCACCTACATTTCAATAGTTGCACAAAAAACCCTCCTAAAATAGTACCAACCCCCCTAGTGATTTTTTTTTTAAATTAGTTGCTAATGAGAATGCAAGTTTTCACTTTTTTTAATCATCCTTCTATAATAAAATGATTTTTACTCTTTTGGCCCATTTTTTGATGAAAACATAACATTTTTAAAAAGGTACTTACCTACCCACCGTAATACTGACAACATCTTTGGCAAAAGTTCTCTCAACAAAGTTAAATCTAAATCGGCGTTATTTTACCACAACAAAATAAAACGGCAGTATTTCAACGTTGTTTAAGAATACATTTATCTAAAGAATCCCCAGCGTCTCGTAACCGTACCCAGTCAAGCGATCAAATGATCTCTTTGGACCCGAATCCTCAAAAATAGAACAATAATTTAACTAAAATTGAAATGTTTAAAAACTCTCAACCCAAAACCACCCGTATTACATTTTACTTTTAGACTTAACATAGCGTGTATTTTATGTGGTTGTTATGTTGTTTCAGGATCTGACAGCAGAGGCAGTTGACAGTTTCTCCCGCGTTCAGAGATGCGCGGCGGCCATGTTATGCGGCGCCGGCCAATCAGAGGCGCGGATTCGCAGGGAGCTAAGATGGCTGCCGCTCGACGGGGTTCACTCGAATGCCATCAGCGGCTTGGCTCATCCAGACGTGTTGTTGTTCCTACGAGATCTCTTCATCGCCAAGGCAAAATAGTTCCGAGAAAACACTGCTTTGGTTGAGGTTTCAACTTTTCGGAGAAGTATTTAGTTTGGATTCTGAAGAGGTTTGTGTTACGGAGATCTTCTTTCAGTAGATAATAAATAATCTAAATGACGACAATATTTCTTGCTCTCGAAAAATCATGTTCAATTTGCTGAAAATTTATTTTTGAACTCATTTTAGGACAAACGAAAACCTAAATGTTCGTGTACATTTGATACCTAATAATCTTCTGATTTATTAGGTACCTAGTGAAAGCTTAAAAATATACCTATTTAGAAACCTATGATGGTTTTCAGGGTAAGAACTAAGATCATATATAGGTATTTAATAATGAAAAATTTTGATTTATTTATTATATTATTTTTTTGGTCAGTAGGTTTAGGTAAATGGGTAAAAAATTTAATTTTGTACGTAAGGTTCTAATTGCTTCAAAATATAAAATTTTCGGCCACTTTTATGCAGGTTGGAAGTGAGTGCCAAGTCTAACTGATACATTTTGTACCATCAAACTTAGTTTAAAAAAAATAGTAGGTAATTTTTATTTTTATCTCATGTAAAATGGGCTGAAGAGAAAGTCACAAAAACTCTTTGAACTTCCCTTGTACCAATTATTACGTGGCATGAACTTTTACCCATCGTAACATGACGTACCTAAGCTTGTGGGTAGCTTCTAGTACCTAATACCAACCTATAACCTACTGTCTTCTGCCTACAACTTCTAGCTAGGTACCTACTAGGTTCGTACGGCATTTCATGTTTGGGTATTCTCAGATGTAGGATCAAAGTTTGAGTTGATGGTTTTATGGAGAAAGTTGGGCGAGGCTTGATGAGACCTCCCCGCGGAGCGATCGCAAGAAAGTCCCAACTTCTTCCTTCCATATCAGAACTTGAAATGGAAACGGAATGGTTTTTAAAAACTATAATGATATTTTAAATAAATTAATAGGGTATATTATTTCTAGAATTAAGTAAACGTTTGAAAATAATAGCTGTTCTTTATAATAATGTACAAATTAGTACATTATTATAAAGCAGTAGTATAATAAGTACCAACATCAAATCAATCAAAACCATGGCTAACGAAGAATTTTATACATAAATAATTCTTCATCAAAAGTTTTGATGGAAATTAAAGCCGCTTTCTTTACAAATAACGACTTAGGTAGGTACCTAATAGTTGGATGAAGAAAATAACGTAAGCTGCTCTGGTACCTTCAAGGGCATTTCACATCGTTCTGTGGATATTTTTAAATCGGGATTAATGAAATACAAAATTTAAATTAATTAACTCATAGGTACAAACTAGTGTTTTATTTGACTAGATATTACCTACATGAATATTTCTATTTTATAATAGTTGTAATAGATTATTTTTCATTGTGTTTACTTGTAATATCAATTGTATCACGCCAACGAATAATTTTTGTATATTCATATGCTTAATTATTTTGTTGGTACTTTATACTTACATCTACATCAATTGTTATTATTTTCTATATACCTAATACAGATATCCTCCTGTGTACACTGTATACTTGTGATTATTTCAAGTAGGTATCACTTTTATGTAAAAGTTTTTTTGTGGTATAAATAAATAAATATTTTAAGTAATTGAACACGTGTAGTTCCCAAATAGTGTAGGTTTTCAGAATTTGCAAAACATTTAATTGATAAAAATCACTCCTTATAGAAATCTTCGGATATAAAGATGTAGGTACTTGATAGAAATGAGATAAGCCTGAATAATCTAAAAAACAAATAAATCTTTGAAAAAGATAAAATCACACGTTGTGCTATTATCTTAACATACCTATTACATTTATCGAATAGTCCAACTTTTAAAATGTTTCCGTAAGCACGTTTAAATTATTTTTATACCTACATAAGAAGGTAGGAATAGAGATGTAGAACGGAGAAAATTTACTATTGACAATTGATAATTTATTAAGAATCTCTTCGAATTATTCGTTATCTTATTAATAAGATATGTTTATACCTACTATATAGTTTATATGTTTAAACACGGGATAAATGAATGAACTGATGGGTTTCATACTAAACCTTTAGTAAAAAAGGAATGTATTAACGCGACGTCGGAACACGTGTTCATGAAAATTATTATATTTTCGCATTTCATTATTATATATTAAAAAAGCAAACGCAGGTAGATTCATAAACACGTGTTCCGATATATTCAGAAAGTAGGTTCTAAAATTTTATCAGGACATGGCCTACTATCCCGTTTTTAACAGGATTTTGATAAATCAGCAATACTCTTCATACTGAAACCTTTGGGGGGGGGGGGGGGTAAGTGACTCCCTAAACCACTTAGTTACACACCCTATTTGATTAGTATGTATCACCATTTAAAGATCTCTATTTTGCTTAAGTCTTATTTAGCATAGGTTCCTACAGCAACTAAGTTCAACTGAATCATTTAACTGCCAAAAATTTACCACATGTTAAATAAAGTAAATATATTTAAACAAAGAATTACGTGTAATGAAATAGGTGAAGTATTATACCTCTTAAATTAAATAAACTATAACTACTCATGTTGATTGTTATGTAGCCTGATATAAAAAAGTATTATATTGCGGAACTACCTAAGTAATATTATCTAAGGTTACGTAATATTAAGCCCACTTCAAGCACTGCTACCCAAACGAACTCAGAAATGTCGGGTAGATAGCACCAAGTAATCAAGCAATGTTATTATTAGTGGTAGAGAAACTGGGAGGGTACCTAAACAGACTACCTTATTAGGTACATTTCTTCCTTCATAATAATATTATGGAGGTGGAATATTATTAAATCACCTTGTTCGGAACCGTACCATCTATCACCTTACTTGATACCCAACCTCTACAATAGTCAATTTTCTCAGTTCAAGCTCAGTACACATGTGAAAGAAATTCAGAATCGAAACTTTTCTTGATATGACTTTAGTCGTGTTTAGTGAGCAGATCTGAATATCAATGTGTTTCCCAGCCTTCCTCTCCCGCCTCCCTCAGGCTAACATTATACCTACACCAATAGGAGATGCCATGGTCCCATATGGAGAAAAATGAGTAGGAATAATTTGGGAGCATTAAGGACTCTTGTACTGTAGGTAGGGGAACACCGGGCAAGACGGGGTAGTTAAAGTTTAAAGCTCCAAAAATCATAAGGGTTCATGGTTTCATAATACTTTTTATTCTTTATCAGTTTTGTAGTTATCAGTCTTACATATTAATGATGCCCCGTCTTGCCCTCCACCCCGTCTTGCCCGGTGTTCCCCTACTGTTCAAATACAAAAAATTAGGTTGGTGGGAAGATATTTGTTCAAGAAGGTCGATATTTTAAAATTTTCACAAATTTCTCCGAAAAAAAAGTAAATCGAGGTTACTTTAGGCACGCGGATACGCCTTTAATAATCTTCTATTGGTTTATATACAAGTAGTTAGTTTCTACAGTCTTATGGGTATTTTTTTCGACAACTTTGTATATCTATGGGTCATCTGCGGGTGTGGATTTGGGATGAAAAAAATGACGTGTTCTATTTTTTTACCGATTTTCATATAGTTTAAGATATTTTTGGACACATGTAGTCTCATTGTTTGAGGTAACTATATTATGAGGCAATGGTGAATGTTTATTTGGTTTTATATTTAAAATATTGATAAAAACACAGGTTTTTTTTTATTTTAACTTTTTTTCACTGTTTGTTACTGTAAATTTCTCATCTATTTTAGTCATTTGTTGACGACAATTAAAGATAATTTAATACCGTCCCAAAATGTTTTTTCTCCTCTACTAAAAACTACCTGAATGAAAAGTACCTACATAAGTATAAAAAAAGGCCGTCTTGATAAAACAAAGATTTTCCATACGGATCCCAAAAGTATGAAATGCCAAGAACACGGTAGATTCCTGTACGACACTAATGTAATGTATTTGACTGTGTCAGCGTAGAGCGAGGCCGATATATTATAAAAGTGGTGACCAGATAAATCATCACAATGATAATTCATCACATCTTTAAAAAGTTATATAAAGTCATGGAAAGTGACGAAACAAAAACTTTATTAACTGGGTTAAGTAGGTTAGGTTAGGTTAGGTTATTTTTTTTCATCATTTCTAATGACATCGTATCACTTTTTAAAAGTGTGTTGAATTTTCACTGTGTTGAGTTATCATGGAACATATAAAAGTAGTATAAAGACCCGTGTATTAGTTTCATATCTCTCTCATATTCCAGCACGCAACTATTACCTACACGAGCATCCATAATCTCTGCACTCGATTAACGATAAACTTAGTAATCAATCTCGGAGTATCATCGTATGAATAATCCTAGAATCTCATAATAAAAGTTTTACAGCCTACAACCAAACTACAACATTGGCGCAGCCGGACCTACCCAGAGTGAATTCTAACCCCAACAGGACCGGCCAAACCTAAATCTACTATCTACCTCCTACTAGATAGGTCGATAGACTGGAGTAGATGTAGATAGATAGCTAGAGGTAGTTGTATACATAGATATGTAGTATTTGGTACCCGCGAAGCCTTCCAACGTTCACGGACGAACTTAATATGGCAAAATATCCCGCCACGGAAGAGTTAAGCTCCCGTAATGGTTCGCTGGGAACTTGTTTCGGGAAGACGAAAGCTCACGAGGAATTTTAATAAGCAAGTAAGGTTGATTTTCCCCAACCGTTTCGTAGAAAGAAATAAACTTCTTGCCTACCAAGTAAGAAATAAGATTCTTTTAAATATTCAACCAGTTTTGAAATTATGATTAAGTAAACAAAAAATCATATTATACTAACAAAAATGGCTGACGCATTTATAAGAAGCGTTTTTGTTTTCCAAGACAAAAGATTTTCGGTATTTGATTGGACTAGAAGCCAGTGGGACTATAACATCACAAATCGGGATATGGTGTAAGGCTGAAAGGAGTGAAAGGGGAATGAGATATGAAAGAGAAAGGTGGCCAAGTACCTATCTGGCCATTCAGATCTGCTCACAAAAAAAACTCTCAAGCGGTTTTAAGCAACGTTTCGATTTTTAATTACGGTATTTCATCAGGGCAATACTGGGAGCCATCATCACTTTGCTTACATTACAAAAGCAGCTATTCAAGAGCATAATTGAATTGTTAATTACCCCGAATTCCGCCTTGTTCTCTTTTCGCTATTTGAAAACATTTTTGAATGAAACTCTCTTTCCGAAAATTGCCAAGGAATCTTCTTTAATTACAACATTCCTCCTAAAAAATTCACTTAATGACTTTTTCATTTCAAAACCAATGTACTTACCTACTACTACTTTGAAAAACTGTTACATCGCTGAAAGTGAATCATAAATAATGGAAGAGTTCGTATTTTCTACTTATTTCTTTGATAAATAGTTTATTAATTACCAACTTAGTCAATAACTTAATACATCCATGGCACAGAAAGATAGAGTTTGTGAAAACGATTTTCTAAAGAAAATAGCACGTGGTAAACAAAAAATATTTAATTGTTTTTCGAAGCTAACATTGCAAGTAAAAATTGCTAATTAGATTTCAAAGTTTTTTTTTTTGACACTTGTTTTCTAAACCTAAGTATATACAGAAAGTAAAGGTGTTTTCACGAAGTACGTGTGTTTTAAGTAGCGTAAATTTATGTTTTATTAAATACCAGTGTAGGGAAGAAGCAAATTAATACTAATTAAACAAGCTTCTAAAAATAAGACGTAGGTAGTATTTACTTACAAAACCTTTGAAACACTAATCGAGCAGGTACCAATTTAATTTGACTTTTTTCCTGATACGTTAAATTTTATTCTTTTGAAAGTAAATAAGCTCAACCAAAATATAGTTTTCCCATTCATGGATTTGATTCGCAAGCAAAAGTTTAACTTTAAATGTATATCTAAGTGTATAGATGTATTCGCCTTCAGTCTAAACGTCCTCATAAGGAAACCATGAAATGTTTTATGATCTGCTGAAGTTCGTAAACCGTCAACGAAGCTTAAAGCTCGGTTTAAACTTAACGGAGCCCGTGACTGAATAGAAAGTAGGAGCTTTACATGACAAAATTTCACTTGGGGACAAATAAATTTAGATTTCTGATTTTGAATTTTAAACTGATATGCACTTCTCTTAAGTTATTTAATATTTTGGCCAAATCCTGAGATATGATATTCAATTACAGTTATCTTCAAACAAAATAATTATATAATGCCTGTGTCAAATATTTGATCTATAAATACGAAGATGAGGAAATCCCCAAACATGAAGATAAGGTCAACAAACAAAAAGATACGGATATTAACTAAAAATACAATTTTTAATAAACATAGTTGCATCAGAACTTCGTTCAATATTAAATATTTGAAAATTTGTGAAATTTTCAATAAGTACTAAGTAGAAACTAAATATTGATTGAATGGGCTTTAGCTATGTTTTGAAGACGAATCTGAAAAACTAACTAATTCCTACCCCTTTTCTGATCTATTTCTCTCCGTCTTAACGGCATATCCCATTTAGTAATGACATTCCACCCATCTCTAGTTCGGTACTGTGGAAATACTTTTGGTGCCAAAAAAATCTCTTTTACGAATCTACATAAGAGATGCAGAAATCACAATACACACACATAATCACACAATACCTATATAAATTCACTTTACTGCTTATACAGGTAATTTTACGAATAATGCGGTATCATTGTCATTTATTTTTCTTTATTGTTATACCTACACATTATTTATGTTTAATGCATCTATGTTTCAACATAAGTGGATATGTAAATGTTAACAGTACCGAACGACAGTGATTGGAGCAACTCAAATCTTATCATTATTTATGCCTTTTAAAGTAGTGTGCTTGATTTCAAATACCTAGAGAATAAATCGTGGCTCTTAATTAATGAAGTGGCATTTTTATTATCTGAATTAAATTGTCGTAAAGCGTGGCAAATCGTATAAAATTTCAACAACTCGTCCTCAAATTGGTATATGGATACAAGGCAGCATTGAAAAAAAAATGTTTCTAAAAAATAACGGTCCTGAATTGATTAGAAATATGTATACAAATACCTCATGAAAAAGTCACTCAATAATTGTCTAAAATATGGTTAAGTATGTGAAAGAATCGTCAACCAAAGGCGAAATCCTAAAAACAGAGATCCAAAAAAATGCCCACAATGAAATTCCCGATAACTGATAATATTACGTACCTACTAATGAAAAACATAACATGATCGGTACAAAAAATTGCTACGATTTTGATTTTTTTCGTGATAAAATGAACTTAACCTAAGTTTATAAAAAAAATTTCCTTAGATCTAATATTAGGTAATTTAAATATTGACGTAAATTTTTTTTCACCAAGTTTAACAAATTTCAAATTTTCCGAGATTTTTCATTACATAAAAGTCTTTTTACAAAAATAATTAAAATAAAAGACTTCCGTAATCACGGAGTCTGGTATATAATATAGTTAAATATTATAGGTACATATTTGAACTTATCTAAGTAACTTGACATAGATCTAACGCAATATTGATAAACAACCGCTCATAAATAAGCTGTGATTCCTCTTTGTTTTAAGTCTCAATATTTAAACTCATTGGGTACTTGACATTCATGACATGTAAAGTTGATTGAGATCAATAGTTAATCAAAAAGCTTCATTTGCTTTATTCCTTATGATTTATAGGTAATAGATGAGAATATGTTGTGTAATGAATTTCGGAAGCCCAATGGTTCTCAAACAATAAGTACATAAATGCTTTAGTACATAGTATAAAAAAAATTATGCCTTGTTCACAAGTTGAATGTCATTATTAGAATCTTGATTGAGTGGTTGACATAAATATTTTTTTTAAAGTTTAAACAAAATTACAACTAGGTACCTATACCTAATACCTACCTTTCTACATACTTTCTAAAAGATTGGTATACGTTTGAAGCAAAATCTCAGCAAACAAAAATATACAGTTATTAAATATATCAGATTTCTTTTTTTTATTAAATTCGAAACTTGAGTTTTATTTTATATATTTTTTTATTGTATGAACGAGATTAAAAGTCAAGTGACTGTTTTCTTGGAAATTTAAAAAAAAATAACGTGTTCCGTTAAATTTTTCAACGTTTTTTAGTAAAAATATTTATGGAAAGCATTTTTAACTTTTAAAAATTTGAAATTAAAATCTTCCATTTAAATATACCTATAAATGTATTTATTTAAAATACGAAAAGATTAAAAGGTAGTTTTGTTCAGTTTATCAAATGGTATTATTTTACTATATCTTCAAAACGAAGAAAAAAATATTTAAAATGTCTTGAAAATATTCCGAAATTAGATGATAAATTATTTTTAGTTACAGCTTATTTCAGAGATTAACAAAATGCTTATCTTTCCATGAAGTATTTTTTGGGTGCTAAATCTCAGTTTTTATTGAAAGTTTTTATTAGTAAGGTTTTACGTAGACGATTGCGTTAAATAATAATATATTTAGAACCACTGTAAACGCATGCAATATCATATAATATTTGAGCATTTTACAGATTTTCATCCGATATCAAAAGATGTAAGATATTAAAATCACATTGGTAGGTAGGTAAGTATATGATTCTAATAAAGTTCATCGTTCTTTGGATAAATGCGGTTCATAACACTTGCATGACGGCTATTAGCGATTAAAGGAATCAATGTTAATCAGTAAGAAAGATGGGATCATTAGATACTGTTTCATTAAATTTATAGATTCTCATTCTGCAACAGCTTATGTTTATTGCAGTCGTTTAAATCAATGATTTTAAATTTAAATTAAAACGCTTGCATCTACTGAAAATTAAGTAATTTAAATGTTAATATTAAGCTAATTAATACTTTTAAAATTTTGTTTTTAAACTTCGATCCGATGATTATGTTTCATGGTAACAAAAGAGGTTCGTTTTGTTTTAAGAATTTCAAAATAGATGTTAAGCAAAGGCAATAAGTATTTCATCTAACTAGATCCGAATTGCATCAAAAATATGATTAACTCAAAGCACAATGCAATTCCGAAAAATGCTAAATGTACTTTACCCACCTTGTGGACTTTCAAAACATGACCCCCCTAGTTACCTAATAGGCATTTTTTTATTCTGATGGCCTCCGTGGTGTGGGGTAAGGCTCTCGACTAGCAAACTGGAGGTCGCAGGGTTCAAATCCCGGCGTGCACAAGTAAATTTTACTTGATCAGTTTATGTTATTTCACAATTTACTCATTGAAAATAGTATTTAGTATATTTCAGGCAAGTTCCAGAGTGAAAGATACTATCAGTATCGCCCTGGTGTAAGACCACCATTCAGAATTGAAACGTTGTTTGAAATGGCTTTGTCCGTTTTTGGTAACCAGATCTGAACAGCCAGTTACTTCCCTACCTTCCTCTTCCCTATCTCCTTCCCCTCTCCACTAACTTCATTCTCACAACATACCCCGATTGGTGATGCCATAGTCTCACTGGCTTCAGACATTTGGGAGCAGTTGGGACTCTTGTGTGGTTTCTTATTGGTTCTGTTGGAAACCGAATATATAATCAATGTGAAATTTAGTTAGGTGCCTACCTTATTTTGTTTGACACAAAACACTGTACAAAACAGTCATATTATGTGAGAAAAACAATCTTTAACACAAACTAATGCAGGTAGGTAACTACCTAACAAAAAATTGAAGTTTTTTTCTACACGTTTTAAAATTTTTATTTTAACACCGTCAGGTTTTTTGTCAAAAAAATTGTAAGCGGTTTCCAACCACGCAAATAAGTAGAAACATATATATATATATATTATGGCATAATTTATAATCCCGTTTCAAGTTTGTTATAAGACCTGGAATAATTAAAAAGCATAATTACGTTATTATCATTAATCTCCAGCCTCCATTAAATTCTTTCCTTGATAACAAATTCAAATTTTCGGCGTTGCGAAAAAGACTTGGGCAATAATCTCAAATTAACGAACCTTCAAAGCTCGGACGGGGACCTACTTTGTCTGGGAGTTGTCCCATAAAACTTGTAAATGCAGATTATGTTCTGCATCTGGGGGGTCTCGCTCTACCTCCAATTTATTGTAATCATTAGCTTCTTTGAAGCTAGGGATTAGGCAGGTACTCGCTATTAAATAAGGTATGTAAGCAGTTTCATAAGTTCAATCAAAGGCGGTGCTATGTTATATTATTTAATTACTCTTAGGTACATGTTATTTTAAATGATAATATATATAACTTAATAATAATAAGTATTTTTAGGTATATTCAATTTTGCTATTGACTTGCCTACCAATGGACAATGGACAATATCAGCAGGAACACAACAAGTCAATCGGTTTAATTGTTGGCATATGAATCATCTAGATGCGTTTAAGATTGACGATTGATTTTATTCATTAATTTAATTCATTTAACATATATATCCAGCTAACAATAAAAACACCCTAATATAATAGAACTTCCTTCTTCTTCTGGCGTTAGTAAGATTAGATTGTTAATATTAACTTTAGTTGTAAGTTGTTAAATATGTAAATACTCGTATATATGTCGTTAAGACGGTAGTTATAGGCCTTAGTCATAAGTCACTAGATATAAGTAGTTCTAGTATTAAATATTTAAGAAATATATTTGTACATCGCCCTTGAGGTGATTTCTCACGAAAACGGCGCTATATAAATTAGCCAAATATTATTATTATTATCATTAATTAGTAGTAGGTATATACGTAAGGGTAACTGTTTTTCTAAGAACCATCATAATAAGATTCCTACATCAAATAGGCAGGTAGAACATTTAAAAAAACCTGTTTTTCACATTAACTAAACCATCAAACATCGGTAATAATTTCGGTTGCGGGTCTGTCAGAGAGTAATTATAGCTCTGGTTCAATGAACTCGAATATGTTTTGAATTTACGTATCATTCTCAAAATTGGAACTGTTGTCAATAATTCAGATGAGCGATAAGCGACCTACCTATACTATTTTAATTCTATATTTAAAATTTGTATTTCTTTTGTTTATTTTTCTTATGGTTTATCTTAACAAGTATGAGTTAAATCTCTTAATTTTAAGGGTCTGCGCTTTTTCAAGTTTCAGGCAAGCGTTTTTAACTAACTAACTGTATTTACTAACTACTAACGTTATATTCTGTGATTTTTTCACAGATAAAAATAATTTTAAAAATAATTTCATAAATTCCTACGTTACGTGCCCACCAATGCTTTGATATAAAAAGCTAGTAATATTTATATTAAAAAAAAAAACAAGTAGTATTAAATATGGTAAATTTAAATGATTTCCCCTTCTTGACACATGAGAAATTCTCGTTTCTAAAATAATATAGACAGACACATAGGTAGGTATGTACTTTGGTGGGTACCAAATGGTGACTTTTTTATAGTTTTTGTAAGAATATACTCTACCCATTCTGTCTAGGTGGTACCTACCTACATTGTTATCAATTAGATTTTGATTGGTTTTCTTAAAAACAAAACTAATTAAAAATAACATTTGTATCGATGATATTTTAAAATTATGATTCAAATCGCCAGATTCATAAAAGAGTGCATTTTAAAATAGATACAGTTTTATAATTTCTTGAACAGAAATGGCATGAATTTTACGAACCGTAACTGCATTCTGGATTATTCTGGTGAAACTGAAATACACATACCTGTATCGCGAGCTTACCAGTTCAATTAAAATGTTCGTGTACTAATATTATTAGTATACTAATTTATATAAGAACATCAAGACAACCTGATAACATTTATGGGTAATATTTTTCTTATCATTGAAACCATATTCTTAATAAATGTATCGAACGCAATACGCAATGTTACCCGAAGGCCGCAAAGCAGCTTTCTGACCATGGGAGGATAAGAAAGCTAGTATTTACCCGGCCGGCGAGTAGGTACTGAGCACAACGAGTGCTCGGACACAGTATTTACGTGGTATCCCCTCCCCGGCTGGAGAGCATTGGGCACATCGCAAGCCGTGGACCCAGTATTTACGTCGCATCCCCTCTCCTTTGCCCAGGCGAAGCAACGCCAAACACTGAACAGCGTTGGTCAGCCAATCAGCGCAAAGCCACTATAATGCTAGAAATATTTCTCTTTTCATACATAATTGCGCAAATTAATGTTAGATTTGCGTGAGTCTCGCCGCCATAATGCAAAATAAAAATATACAGGTTGAAAGGCTGGACTCGCGTCTATGTTGTAAAGTAATATTGAAATATGTAAACATTAATATTAAGTAGTTATAAGGATTTCCTCACACCACTGTCGGTCTGAGGACCCACTGATTCATATTGTACAATTTATTATAAAAACATTAAAAATGCTAGGGAAAAACAGTTTTCATGAGATGAAGCGGCGTAAAGAGTACTATTGAATAAATAATTTTAATATTGACTATTAAAGTCATATGAAAACACACGAAGATGCACAAAGATGCACCTCGTTTACGCGGGGCGTTTCATACGCGCGCACACCGATGTGTGTACGCCCCCGCTAGTCCTATATATACCGCGCGTAAAGCGATCTCAAGTCTCTCTCTTCCGACATCTACTCTGACCGCTTCACTCTGGACTGCTTCTCCCGCTGGAACCACTACAACCGCCTTTGACTTCTGACCTTGCGCTTCCTTGGACTACCTACTACTCTCTCCTTGGATACACGACATCACAGCAACCGGAAAAGGCCCTGAACATAAAGCAGCTCACCGACTAGAAGATTCAGCACCCCTTATTTACAGTCAATGTAAAGGACTTGCGTCTGATACATTGTGTGGTCCTTCGCAGCCGCATTTTCTAGTCTCCAGCTGCCAAGATGACACCATCTCTACGCTCCGGGAAGAATACATTGGAGGGAACCGGAAAAGATGAGTCACAAGCCGCTGGCAGTACCCCGCACCCTGCCGGTCCCTCACAAGCCACTGGAATGGCGATATCGGACCATTCTCCGGTACAGATACCCATCCATGACTCATCATCAGACAGCGAGGCGTCAAATGCAGATTCATTCAAACAACTGCAGCGAGAATTGAGAGCAGAAAGGCGACGAAATCGGAAATTACAGGAGGCCCTCATCGCTTCAATAGCGGCTCCTACGAAAAAACAAGCGCCTTTAGTGGAACCTGACACACATACAGAGCAGGCAACCACACATCAACAAGGTGCCATGCAGGGCGCCCTACAAGGCTCCATGCAAGGTGCCGCACAACAAAACAGCGCAGAGTACCGGTCTTCAGCATCCAACACCACGATGCGAGGCCAAACAACCCCTCTGCAGCTGCTATCATCAACACGGAGTATCCGGCCGCAATATCCGGACAACAGCCGACCCAAACTACAGCTCAAGGGGCCTCGCAAATCCCCGCAGCATCCTACAACCCGGAATATCAGTCGGGCTCACCACATACGCAGTTCGGCCAGACACCGCCTGCAAACAACACATACGCGACATTCCCGGGCCATCCCACGGAGGATGACACGGCGCGACAAACCCAAGATTGGGTCAATAATAGAACGGAACAGGCGGCGCCAGCAAATCCGTTCCAACAGTTTGCGGCCTTTATGACGGAGGCTTTCCGCGCCTCGCAAAATGGCGGTACTCCGCGGCAGCAGCCCGAAGAAGAAAACCGCATGGCGTCCCTTATCGCACGCCAATCAAGCGCTAAGGACCTCCCATCATACTACGGAGACGCCGTGGAATGGCCAGCATGGCGCGCTCAATTTTATCAATCAACGTCTACATGTGGGATGACGCAATCAGAAAACCTAATGCGCCTTCAGAGAGCATTGAAAGGCAAGGCTCGTGAAGCGGTAAGTCCACTCCTATTGGACCCCACACAAGTACCGGAAATAATGGACGTGTTAGAACATCGGTTCGGTGGTGCTCACACTATTGCATCACTGATGTTTGAAAAAATAAAAAAGTTGCCGCGGCTTCCCGAAGATGCATCAAACGACGCACTTATTGAGTTTTCGGGTACAGTTCAAAATGTGGTGGCCTCACTCGGCAGTCTTAAGTGTGATTATTTATCTAACCCCGCGCTACTAAGTGAAATTGCATCAAAAATGCCTCTTGTGCTCAGAGTGGCGTGGTTGGATAAAATAGCCGATCAAGTGATAAGTGCGACAATTCAACAATTAGCAGCATTTCTAAAGCGGCTCACAAACGCGATCCCGCGTTCGGGCTTAGTTGATAATGCTCGGGCTCCAATGCGACCGCGACGGGAACAAGTATATGCGCAAAATTCTCAAACTGATATGGAGAGCGAAAAGTGTGCACATTGTTTAAATTCGCACAAAATTCACGAGTGCCCCGTGTTTTTGGGGAAAAATGTCCCCGGACGATGGGAAAAAGTAAAAAATTCCCGACTTTGTCATAAATGTCTAGACGCAAGACACCATACGAGAGCGTGCAAATATCGTGTGTGGTGTGGAGTGGGTTCTTGTCGGCTTCCTCATCATAAACTACTGCACGACCCGTCGCGTGTGAAATCATCTGCCGGTACCTCGCGCGATAGTGAAAACCAAACTGTAACCAATACCACATCGTATGGACATGAATCCGTGCTGTTGAAAGTGATACCGGTAACCATATGTGGCCCAAACGGGCAAGTGTCAATTTATGCCCTACTAGACGAGGGGTCAACTGTGACCCTTCTAGACAGTGAAACAGCGGACAAAGTGGGAGCGACCGGGCCGACCCGCGGGCTCCGTATTCACGGGGCGAGTGGTATGTGTTCGTCAGATAGTACATCCCGGCGAGTTAAACTATCAGTGCGCGGGGACGGTGACGAATATGTTATTACGGCGAATACAGTGCGAAACCTGGACCTACCGCAACAAAACATAGCTGGTCGGTGCCAAGTGAAACCAAAAATATTATTGGGACAGGACAACGTGCATCTTATCGTGTCAAGAGAGGTGCGCGAAGACACAGAGAAAAGAATGCTGTCCCGTACTGCACTCGGTTGGATCGCGCATGGAGGCATTCATCCCGTAGAAAATATAACGCTGAGCATTATCGGCGAAGCCGAGAGTGGAGACCAACAGCTCTCAGAGCTAATAAAACAAAACTTTGCGATCGATTCACTTGGAGTGACGTCAGCGACACGCGTAGATGCGACCATACAGCGAGCAGAGGCGCTTATGGAAAACACCACTCGGCCATATAACACCGACCGGTGGGAAACGGGCCTACTGTGGAAAGAAGATAATACGCGCCTGCCTGACAACAAACAGTGCGCGCTAAAACGATTGTACGCATTGGAGAGAAAGCTTATGAAGAATGATACATTAGCAGCAGCATATAAAGTTAAAATTAACTCTCTGATTGAACGTGGATACGCGCGCAAATTAAATATTCAAGAAGCGGCCATTCCAAGCCCTCGAAAATGGTACTTACCGCATTTCGCGGTAGTTAATCCCAATAAACCGGGAAAGCTAAGAGTTGTTTTCGACGCAGCAAGCCGCTGTCGAGGTGTATCATTAAATGATAAACTGTTAACAGGGCCCGATCTCCTCTCCTCGCTATTGGGTAACATTTTGCGCTTCCGCGAAGGAAAAATCGCGCTCGCGGCAGATATTGCAGAAATGTTCTTACAAATAAAAATAAAAAAGTAAGGACCAGCCATCTCAACTATTTATGTGGAGAGCAACGCCAAATGAAGAGCCGAGCACTTACATGCTCACCTCGATGATGTTCGGGGCAACTTGTTCCCCAAGCAGCGCGCAATTCGTGCGAAACAAGGTAGCTGAGCAACACAAAGTGCAATATACCGCCGCGGCAACAGCCATACAGGAGAAATTTTATATGGATGATTATCTCGACGCCGTGGACACATCGGACGAAGCCGCCAAGTTGGTACGGGAGGTGAGCGCAATCCTTGCAAGTGGGGGTTTTCTGCTCACTAATTGGGCTTCAAATGACCCTGCCGCCATTGCAGAAGTACCCTTTGAAAAACGGGCGAAATCGGCAATACCTATCAGCAGCGGGGACCACGAAAACGAGCGCATACTAGGCCTCGTATGGGACCCCATAGGTGATCACTTTCTCTACAGCTTCAGGGAGGCAGCCTCAGCCGAGATGATCCCACACCCAACGAAAAGACAATTACTAAGTATTGTCATGAAGATTTTTGATCCTATTGGTTTCGTATCATGCTTAACCATACGCTCAAAAATACTTCTACAAGCAGTGTGGAGATCAAATATAGGTTGGGATGAACTAATAAAAGCCGAGCACGCGAATAAATGGTCGGAATGGCTACTACTTCTCAGCCAGAGTAGCGTTTCTATACCACGAAGATGCCTCATTAATAAAAACGGCAATTTTGAACTCCACCTGTTCTGCGATGCATCGGAGTCGGCGTGTTGCGCTATTGCTTATTTAACCGAAAACTCCCAGGAAGGCACACACTCAACATTCCTGGCTAGTAAATGTAAAGTGGCACCATTGAAACCTCTGTCTATACCGCGACTTGAGCTACAAGCAGCCTTAATGGCCGCACGATTGGCGGCTACAATCAAAAGGGAAAGCCAAATTCACTTAAGAAGAATAACATATTGGACGGACTCAACGACTGTCTTGTGTTGGCTAAGGACAGACCCGAGGACTTACTCCGCCTTCGTGGCCAACCGGCTAGGAGAGATTGATGATTTAAGTGAAATAATTAATTGGAGATGGGTACCTACTAAATTAAACCCGGCCGATATCGGTACAAGAGACATCGAGCCGCCCGACCTCTCGCCCACTAGCAGGTGGTTTTGCGGTCCTGCCTTTATTACCCGCCCAGAAGCTACATGGCCCCGTGAAAAGGAGCCAATCATCCGACCTGATAACCAAGTTTTGGAGGTGAGGCCTCAATATGTCGGCCTCACAATAATAAAAGGAGGCGGATTACCTCCTATTGAGCGATTTTCATCGTGGCATCGGCTCATACGCACCACTGGATGGGTTCTCCGCTTCATAAGGAGATGTCGGCCGAACCCCAACAGATCATCATAAGGTCCTCTGAGTGCCGAAGAGACCCGAGGAGCAGAAACATTATGGGTAAAGAAATCTCAAGCAGACTCTTTCGCGGCCGAAATTTGCGCTACCCAGAAAGGCGATACACTACCCGCCGACAGTCGCTTGCGAACGCTAACGCCTTTCCTTGGCCCAGATGGCATTATACGAATGGGCTCACGGTTACAAGCCCTGAAAGGAGTTGCCAGCGGAGTACGGACACCAGTCATCCTGGATGGTGACGAGGCATACACTCGGCTCTTGATCCGCCACTATCATCAAATGGCGGACCATTCGAGTACCGAAAAAACCATGGCGGAAATCAGAGGCAGCTTTTTTATATTGAAATTGCGCACCAACCTTCGCCGAATAGCGCATGAATGCCTAGTATGCCGCATTAGGAGAGCTCAACCACTGCCACCACTGATGGGACCATTACCGGCTGCCAGGCTTACACATCACGTGAGCCCCTTCACGCACTGCGGCCTAGACTATTTTGGCCCTATGGAAGTAACAATCGGTAGGCGTCGAGAGAAACGGTACGGGGCATTATTCACCTGCCTGTCAACCAGGGCTGTACATCTCGAGCTAGCGGCCTCACTAAGTGCCGATTCAGCTATAATGGCAATGCAGCGAATGTCAGCTAGACGAGGCCAGCCCGAATGTATATACTCCGATAACGGGACTAATTTCCATGGCGCTGACAAAGAAATCCGAGACGCGCTGGAATCAATCAGTCGAGACCCCAGAGTACAAAACTACATTGCAACACAAAAAACATCGTGGAAATTTATCCCCCCCCTGTCTCCCCACATGGGGGGAGCTTGGGAGCGCCTCGTGCGCTCTATAAAGAGAGCCCTCAAGTCAACTATGAAAGAGCGCTCACCGAAAGAAGAAACTCTCCTCACGGCCCTGGCAGAAGCAGAGTACATAGTGAACAATCGCCCGCTGACTCATGTCTACGTCGACCCGAGAGATGAGGAACCGCTAACCCCTAACCATTTTTTGCTGGGATCAGCAGGAAAGCGGCCACACCTGTCACTGTATGCGGCAAAAGAAGAAGAGGTCTGCCTAAGAAAACAATGGCGAATCAGCCAGCAATTAGCAGATACGTTTTGGCGGCGATGGATGAAGGAATACTTGCCCACTATAGCCGCACGTCAAAAATGGCACCAGCCAGGTACCCCTATCAAAACGGGTGATCTTGTGCTAATCGTGGATCCCGCTTTGCCCCGCAATAGTTGGCCCCGCGGGCGAATCATTGAAACAATGCCCGCCGCTGATGGGCATGTAAGGACCGTTCGGGTCCAGACCAACACCGGAGTGTACGTGCGCCCAGCGGTTAAAATTGCCGTACTCATGACGACACCAAACACGGGCCCTAAATCACAAGAGGCCCCCCCACGCCGCCAAAAAGGAACCGGCCGAATGGATCGCCGCCGGACGAAAGCATCCCGTCACGTTCGAATTTGCTAGGCGCAGCCAATACTGCACCGGGGGGAGGATGTATCGAACGCAATACGCAATGTTACCCGAAGGCCGCAAAGCAGCTTTCTGACCATGGGAGGATAAGAAAGCTAGTATTTACCCGGCCGGCGAGTACTGAGCACAACGAGTGCTCGGACACAGTATTTACGTGGTATCCCCTCCCCGGCTGGAGAGCATTGGGCACATCGCAAGCCGTGGACCCAGTATTTACGTCGCATCCCCTCTCCTTTGCCCAGGCAAAGCAACGCCAAACACTGAACAGCGTTGGTCAGCCAATCAGCGCAAAGCCACTATAATGCTAGAAATATTTCTCTTTTCATACATAATTGCGCAAATTAATGTTAGATTTGCGTGAGTCTCGCCGCCATAATGCAAAATAAAAATATACAGGTTGAAAGGCTGGACTCGCGTCTATGTTGTAAAGTAATATTGAAATATGTAAACATTAATATTAAGTAGTTATAAGGATTTCCTCACACCACTGTCGGTCTGAGGACCCACTGATTCATATTGTACAATTTATTATAAAAACATTAAAAATGCTAGGGAAAAACAGTTTTCATGAGATGAAGCGGCGTAAAGAGTACTATTGAATAAATAATTTTAATATTGACTATTAAAGTCATATGAAAACACACGAAGATGCACAAAGATGCACCTCGTTTACGCGGGGCGTTTCATACGCGCGCACACCGATGTGTGTACGCCCCCGCTAGTCCTATATATACCGCGCGTAAAGCGATCTCAAGTCTCTCTCTTCCGACATCTACTCTGACCGCTTCACTCTGGACTGCTTCTCCCGCTGGAACCACTACAACCGCCTTTGACTTCTGACCTTGCGCTTCCTTGGACTACCTACTACTCTCTCCTTGGATACACGACATCACAGCAACCGGAAAAGGCCCTGAACATAAAGCAGCTCACCGACTAGAAGATTCAGCACCCCTTATTTACAGTCAATGTAAAGGACTTGCGTCTGATACAATAAAATTACGTGAATAAGAAAATTACACGAGAAATAGAATGGGTACCTAATTACCTCGAACTCATAAAAAGTCCGCAAAAGAAGAAAAAAATCATGGTATTTAAATAGATTTTAATTCTCAGATTGCATACATCGCAGTTGGTGCTGTAAAATATGTATGTAATTATCCTGTTAAAAAGTGATAGCATGCAAATTTCCTGATAAAATATTAGTTATTCAGAATATATCGAGAACACGTGTTCTATTTCTAAAAAATATCATGACGGATTGTTACAATGTCAGTACGTCAATATAAATTCAAATAAATATGATGACAGAATGCAACAATATCAGTTTGTCAATCAATATCAGTATTTACATGAACACGTGTTCCGCCATCAACAAAAACAAACAATTTGACCAGTTTTTATCAAATGAACAGTATTTTATATCAGTCAGTTCTCCGTATGTAAGGAAAATACTGGATCGAATCCGCAAAATTAAATTTCAATTCTTTATATTTATAGTTAGGTACGTAAGTGTGTTTCATTTTTCATTTGGCGTGAAAGCGCAAGAGGAATCGATCAGCGGACGAAGAAAATAAAGACATAAAGAGAATGGCGATGAAACGTAGAAACACATTTCAGGAATTTACGAGCCCCGTCGTGCTCTTTGGAAATTTAGTCAGAACTTCTCCGGTAGATTTTATTTCACAGACTCGCAGTACAAAAAGACGCAGTAAGTGATCACTTCTTTATTTCACAGACTCGCAGTAAAAAAAGACGCGGTAAGTGATCACTTCTTTATTTCACAGACTCGAAGTACGAAAAGACGCGGTAAGTGATCACTTCTTTATTTCATAGACTCGCAGTACAAAAAGATGCGATAAGTGATCACTTCTTTATTCCAAAGACTCGCAGTTCAAAAGGATGCGGTAAGTGATCACTTCTTTATTTCACAGACTCGAAGTACAAAATGACGCGGTAAGTGATCACTAACTTTATTTCATAGACTCGCAGTAAAAAAATACGCGGTAAGTGATCACTTCTTTATTTCACAGAATCGCAGTACAAAAAGATGCGGTAAGTGATCACTTCTTTATTTCACAGACTCGCAGTACAAAAAGACGCGGTAAGTGACCACTTCTTTATTTCACAGACTCGCAGTACAAAAAGACGCGGTAAGTGACCACTTCTTTATTTCACAGACTCGCAGTACAAAAAGACGCGGTAAGTGACCACTTCTTTATTTCACAGACTCGCAGTAAAAAAAGATGCGGTAAGTGATGACTTCTTTATTTCACAGACTCGCAGTACAAAACGACGCGGTAAGTGATCACTTCTTTATTTCACAGACTCGCAGTATAAAAAGACGCGGTAATTGATCACTTCTTAATTTCACAGAGTTGCAGTACAAAAAGACGCGGTAAGTGATCACTAACTTTATTTCATAGACTCGCAGTAAAAAAATACGCGGTAAGTGATCACTTCTTTATTTCACAGAATCGCAGTACAAAAAGATGCGGTAAGTGATCACTTCTTTATTTCACAGACTCGCAGTACAAAAAGACGCGGTAAGTGACCACTTCTTTATTTCACAGACTCGCAGTACAAAAAGACGCGGTAAGTGACCACTTCTTTATTTCACAGACTCGCAGTACAAAAAGACGCGGTAAGTGACCACTTCTTTATTTCACAGACTCGCAGTACCTACAAAAAGATGCGGTAAGTGATGACTTCTTTATTTCACAGACTCGCAGTACAAAACGACGCGGTAAGTGATCACTTCTTTATTTCACAGACTCGCAGTATAAAAAGACGAGGTAATTGATCACTTCTTAATTTCACAGAGTTGCAGTACAAAAAGACGCGGTAAGTGATCACTTCTTTATTTCACAGACTCGCAGTACAAAACGACGCGGTAAGTGATCACTTCTTTATTTCACAGATTCGCAGTACAAAACGACGCGGTAAGTGATCACTTCCTTCTCTCAAATATACGGATGGAGGTATTTCAAAAAAACAGTCATCAAGAGGTGTATCTATTTACGAAAAAAATTTATTTAGATACTTCCCGGTTTCGCGCAATCTTTAATCGATAATGTATTGCGAACAATAATAATATTTTTTATTATCTTCCATTTTTGTAACAAATAGAGATAATGATATCCTCACCGTAATCTCGCGAGCTGAAGATATCATTTACATATTATTAAAATCTAGTGAACGGAGAAATCTTACTGAAAAAAATGGTATTTAAAAATAAAAACTTTCACTAAAATACCAATTAATTGTCACGATGACGGAACACTTGTTGATAATAATAATAATAACATATTTGCATTTCGTTATTATATATTATTAAGACAAACGCAGACGCATGAACCCGTCTTCCGATATTTTACGAATATTCTAAATATTTATCTGGAAGTGGTCGGCAGTTACGTTTTTAACCAGATTCCAATAATTTGAAGATATTTTAAATAAATCAGCAATACACATTTTTCTCGGTATGGTATGAATAATATGAAGTAATCATCAATACATATTGTAGTGTTTTTTTTCTGAAATAATTATAAATAATCCTAGTGCAGTTCAATGGTTTCGGCTTCAGTCTGTATTTGCTGTCAGATAATTTTCAATTTCCGATCTCCGATCTCCCTATGTTTTTTATCCAACTTTTCATTGGAGATTTTAATGTTACAATATTGTTGTGATTTTTAATGAGAGTGGGATTTTAGTATTTAGAGTTTAGTATCATAGTGTAGGAAGCTTTTTTGCCCAAATGTTGTATTTGCAGTTGCTCGGTGGATATGTTTTTGACCTTGAAATCTAGTGTTTAAAATATAGGTACATGTAGATAAGTTGTTATCTCTTGTGTTTTGAAAGTATGAATATAATGGATTATTATTTTAGAATAGAATTTTTTGCTTGACATTATGTTAAGATTTCATCTGTGCTAGTTCTAACAGGGTCTTACAGAATAATTTTCACTACGACGTTATGGGTTTTAATTTTTGATTTCAGGATATTGTTGTTTGCACTGCCCTATCCGATAATTCCGTATTCTAACAGTGGTTGGCAAAGAGCCATGTATAGTTTAAGTAAACTCCGATGAGGTGAACATTGCTCTCGAACGAAGTCGGTTGTACCTAAACAATAAAAGAGATTTTTTAACAAATAGTTTTACTATCCGGTCTCGCAGGACCTTCAACGATCTGTCAAAAATATTTATTTTAACAATAGTTCAAATATCCAACCATCCAACCTGATGAGGTAAGCTTGGCTCACTAAACATGACGGTGGTAGCTAGAAAACAAAAGTAGTTAAAACTAAGTATTATTAAAAAAATCTCAGCAATTTTTAAATAAGCTAACAATATAACGATAAATTTTCTTCTAGGAAGCACAAATGTAGATGTTTGCACACGTGCCTACAAAAAATGATTTATTTCCATCTATATTTTCCCCGCGTAGCCCAGCCTCACATATGAATACACCATATTGAGACCAATTTGTTTTCACATCACGCACATGTATTTGTTTTGCCTCTGTCGTGTTGTGCCATGTTGCATTTATAGATTTACCTATCATGCTTATGAGAAACACTGGGCTGCGTTTCAGACCAATGATAGAGGCAGCTTTTTCTAACACTCTCTTATCTCCTGCTACCCCCTTGGATCGTAAAGTCCGCATCCCTCAACGTCTATCTTACCCACCCCTGCTGCCTGATAATTGACTCAATTAGGAGTCCAATGATACAAGCCAGATGTGGCCTCAATTTGTTTTCTTTATTTAATTCCACGTACGTGTTGGAGTAAGGTGGATGGCTTTATAACCAAACTCCTTCTACGTCAGAGGAAATGGAAGTAGCACCATCTTGAAACTAATCTGTTAACCCTACACTTTATGTGACAGTTAACCATAACCAGATATATTATGTACCGTAAATTGGGCTGACATTGATCAATTTTTAACTTTGAAACCAAATATCTTTTTTTTTGAAATTGCTTACGAAAATTTGATGTCATGTCTATTTTATCTCATATCTATTGCACATATTGAAACTATCGAAATATTTTTACGTAAAAAAACATAAATATGGTGGTGTGAGTCACCTTTTAGAGTGTGGTAACTTGGGCAAACCATTTCTTTATAAGCATATTACAATGATACGCCAATCCAAAGACAAATTGTCTAAAAAATGCCAATTCAAATACTCAAGTATATATTATAATACACTGAACTGTTATATTATTGAGACTGTTATACCTACTTTACAATATGTATGACAGGAAAATATTATTCCTAATCATAGAGGATTTTTTTTACACTTCTCTCTGTCTGAAAATATTTAAAAAACAGCTTCACAATTCAATCGGCAATATGTTTGACGATATCTGGAATCCAACTAATTTGACACTTAGAACGGGTTGTTTCACAGAACTCAGATTGAAAATCAGATTGAAATTTAATGAATTGTTAAAATTCTGTAAAACAAACCGTCCTTATTTTCGAAGCGTCATTGCATCCACGCTGCCCGAAAAAAAATTTCTAATTTGAGAGTGGTGTGAGAAAAATTATTGGAGGTATCTGCGATGATTAAAGTCGCCCCATATTACGGTGGATGCATACCCATTCTTAAATAAGATATTTTTATTAAAAAAAATCAGATAAGAAGAAATTTAAACTACACGTTTATTAGTTAAACATCTTCTACCTATATTGCATGTTTATATACCGACCTTGTAACCCAATAACATACCGATTGCCTGAAAACAGAGAATCGAATAAAAATTATTTTTATAAAAATTGTTCAATCTTAAGATAAGTGAACAAAATTATAATACCCTTTAATGTAGAACATAAATTAACAGATTTTTTTCCGACTTTATGTCCGATTTAAATCTTTCTCACAGGAAAAACTAAACCCTTTCACATACTTTTCCACAAATGATCATCTAGTCAATCCACATTATGCAAGTGCATTATTATTGATTTTATTAAAACTGTTCAATCTTATGATTATTTTTTTTCCAACTTTATGCCCGGGTTAAATCTTCCCCACAGGAAAAATTGAATTGTCATCATTATTATTATTGGAATAGTAAAATTATTATTATTATTCGAATTAGTATTTTTTTATGTAGTTAGATAGAAAGAGAAATATTTATAAATCTTTAAGTACAATAAATATCATCAATAAAAACATATTTCTGGTAGGTTAATATGATTTGTTCTCCTGTGATTTTCTTGTTCTTACATAAAAGTCAAAGGTCAAGGTATTGACATCTGTGAAACACTATTTATCTATTTCATAAGTACGTGCTGAATATTCTGAACAAGGCTGACAACTGAAAACGGTTTGCTCATAAAAGCTGCCTAGAAAAGAGCAAAATCGAGGAGGAAACATTAATATGGTAATGTCATTATTTCTAAATAAAACCTGTCAACCATATTGCGTGTTGTGATTTTCAACATATTAATTAGATATCCTGTTCACAGAAAAATATCATAATTAATTAACTAATGTCAAAGTAAAGACTTTTCAATAATTAATTTGAGTAAAGTGGTTTCAAATTCAATAAAATATTAATTTAAGTAAAGTGGGTAATTAGATAATTCAATAAAATATATCATTTACATTATAATGGCAAGTTATGGTTATGATTAAAATTTATTTAGTATTTATTAGTAAATTTAATGAAATCTAATTACGTAATAAGTATGTAATGCAGCTATCATTTATGATGTAGTTTGATACTATGCATATTTAAACTTAACAAATTGCTTAACCCTGTTCATCTAATTATTCATTTCCTGCATTATATCCAAAGAGAATGTAAATTATTGTCAACCTAATACGTGCCTTATGAGATTATGATTTACACGAAATAAAACATGTAAGGAATACAGTTATTTATCTTTTTCTAAAACAATACAGTCTACAGTCTATGAATATATCTACCATCTTCTGCAATAAACATACAAATATACCAGGAAACAAAGGGATGAGAAGTTCGCTTAACGAAATTGAATTCCGAACCGAGTCACTTTGTTTAGTACCTACCCGCGAATGGTGTAATATAATATATGGTATTTTATAGATAACGGTGAATAAGTCCAATCCGTAATGAATATCTACCAATTGTAAAATGGGGGCCTCAGCACGGGTAACATTGAGGCTCACAACACCAAATAATGTTTTATAAAAAAAACTGTTAATGCATCAACATATATTTTTTTAATGTTTAACAGGGCATCCGGTTATTTAAACAACTACTTAAGCGATTCTGCTTTCGTTCAATCAATGAAACACAGGCAGTACAGGTCATCCGGTTATTTAAACAACTACGAAAGCTATTCTGCTTTCGTTCAATCAATGAAACGCGGGTAGTACAGGGCAACCGGTTTTTTAAACAACTACCTAAGCGATACTGCCTGCGTTCAATCAACGCAACGCCTTAAGCATATTCGAATGATTTTTACACCGCCTTTTTGTGAAAAATAACGTCAAGAATGCCTACTTAAATAAGACATATTAAACTTAATGAAGTAAGAATTTTACAAGAAAACAAAGGCCGTTCTAGGAACACATTACTTATTAAAGCCCGCGAAACTTTTGAGAGAAATGAATCCAGCAAATTACAGACTATCTTACGAAATCCACCAAGATTCATCTCTCGGGGCTGCGCTCTTTGCCCTCTAATGAATATTCCCTCTGCCTCTAATGAATACCTATTCCTCCCCCTCCCATCTCCTCCGGCCTTACCCCTCGCCCTTCTCCGCTGCCTGCAGAATAATGTTAATGGAGAGCCGCTCCCTCGGGCCGAAATAATTCTCCGAGATTACAAGTCTCCAACTTCGGCGCTGTTCAAGAGGAGATACGGAGCACCTAACTATAGCGCTGGCAGAGGTTTTCAAATATTACATAATAAATATATGTATTATTTGTATTATCTACTTTAATTTTGAAGATATAAGATAAAAATGCAAAGATAAATGATGATCAAAATGGTTTGCACACGGAGAAAACTTACTGATATGAAATCTTGTCAATTTATTATAAATCTGGTCAAATTTTTCGTTTTCTTGTTAAAAACGGGACTGGAAGCATATAGTGTCTAAATTGAAAAATTTCATAACAAACTATCAGTAAAATGTTATGAGGAAGTTGGAATACGTGTTCTTAAAAATTATAAAATTTTAGCATCTCATGCATCATAACCACCCGCGTGAACACGTGTTCAGATATATTCAGAATGACCGATATTTTACTGTTCATGCAGTCATATTTTTAACAGTATTTTGAATGAAAAAAAACGTTTCAGTTTTCTGCGTGTACGTGTATTGATAAATTATTAAGAATCTCTTCAAATTATTCGTAATCTGGTTAAAAACGGGACATTGACAATGAAGTGATAGGTTTCCTGATAAACTTTTAGTAAAATACGAATGTATTATCATGATGTTGGAACACGAGTTCAAAAATTCTAATATTTTCGCATTTCGTCTTTATATATATTATCAAGGCAAATGCAAGTATACGAACACGTGATACGATATATTAGGAATTTACTAAAAGCTTACCAGTAAACGGCCTGCAATCCAGGTTTTAACCAGATTACTAATAATTTTAAGAATTTTACAATATATTACTATTTTATTAGTTCTATTTCTCTTTTAGGGCCCTATAGTGGATATTTCATCAAAGTTCTGTTATGAAAATGGCAACGATAACAATGTATCAAAGTAGGTATTCTTTCTTTATAGCTAAATATATCCATTGTCAGGTGCATTAAGTAAATATTTTTATATATAGTTAAATATATCCATTGTCAGGTGCATTAAGTAAATATTTTTATTTATAGTTAAGTACCTATATCTATTGTCAGGTGCATTAAGTAAAAAACATATTATATAATCGATAGTTTTTTTCTCAGATTCATGAAATTCTGAAAACTTAACCTTCAAAAAAGAGAAAGATTGCTGTCTAGTATCTACATAACATTTCAAAAACCACCCCGATTTCCATTTTCCCATTCCTTAAAGCAGAATGCAGCTCGGGAAAGGCCGGGTGCTTCAGCATATCCATCCTGCAAGAATTGTTGACTTGTAAAGAACCTACTAATATTTTTATTTTTTTGCGTAAATAATTATGTAAGTAGGTACCTATATAATTTTTTGGGGGATTAATATATTTCACAGCAATAACCTACTCATATAAAAAAAAGAAAAAATCCCAAAAGATGAAGTTAGTCAATATATATGACATTCAAATCAATAACATACACGTTTCAAATATTAGCTAAGTTGCTTATGCCCAATTGTTACTGGTAACATTAGGTAATCAATTGAAGAGAAAACAGTCAAACCCATAATTAAATACCTCTGACTTCATTGCAAGATTTTACTTAGAAATTCTTCCTCCACATCAAAGTGACATCAAAAGCTCTGAGATGGGAGGAGCACAAGGATACCAACTATTTATGTAGGCATAATATTTTCATGAAATTTTCCTTTACCGTGCCATTCATTTCCGTCTACAAATTTAAGTATTCCCAATTTATGCGGAATTTTCATCCAATTTACGAGGCCTCTCAAAGGCTAAATTTATTTTGAGCCTAAATTGTCCTTCCCGAAAATAAGCCATACTAAAAGTTGATCTCACTCATCTCAACTTGTAGTTTACAGCATCCAAATTATTGAGTCATCCGCCTCCGAAGTTTAAACCCATCTTTATTTTTCCGTTAAATCAGAATCATCTAACTACCTACCTACTGATTATGTTTTCAAAATTATGAAACCACTTTAATACGATACAATACCTTAAAATAAAATAGGAATCTTAACGACACAAGTGAAGAAGGCGTCTTCAAAAATATTCGGCACTCAGCTCGGCATGTTGGACGGACCTAAGGTCGAATTCGCCCTAGCAGGGCTAGAAAAAATATTCTAAATGAATACCACAAGATGTTGCTAATTCGTCGTCTAGAAAAATAAAAACTGGTGCTTACCACTGATTGTATAGTTGAAAAACCTTTTATAAATTTATAAACCAATCTTTGTAAATATTTTCACGGTAAGGTAGGTACTTTAATAATTAATTTTAAATAAAAAAATCTAACTTCCGTGGATATTGGTCGGAAAAAAGATATTATAGTTAAGATTTTTTCAAAATTAATTAAAATGTGAACCTCTAGTAAACCCCCGTTATTAGAGTTTTGTGTCGCTTTGACATAAACTCCAGTGTTTTAAATTTTTTAAAACCACTGTAAAATTACATTTTTCTGTATAAAATTTCTACTTAGATTCCGTTCCGGGCTTGAACTCAAATTTAATGGAGGGATAATTTTTCGGGGGTCTTACCATCGATGCTTAAATTATAAAAGTACTTTCTCCAGACCTTAATCGGAGAATTTTTATTATTATGTTTGCCCAAGGGCCAAGGGTCTTTATCAGCTTCTAGCAAACTTTTCAAATTAAGAGATGATACCTCTTCAGAAAAAAATAGTGAATGTTATTAATTTAACGAATTTCTATCTTTTATGGCTATCGTAATTGGATGCCGGTACCTGCCTACCTATCTAATAAGAAAACATAATAATAATATTAATATTGACTTGTATTATTGATGTTTATTTTCAGAGAGGAGGAAGACAGAACATTGAGATGGATGATCGACTAGCAGTTCGTCGGATCGACAACAAAGCTCACAGCGGGCTTTCTCCATTTGCTCCCAGTTTGTTTAGAAAGTGAGCTTCTACCTTATTCGAAAATAAACACACTGCGAGAAGAATGAAGACATAAAAGAAAAATGGATATATCAATGTATTAAAAGAAGAAAAAATGATTATTAACAAATGTTTATTACTACCTATATTTCAAATCAAGAATCTTGAAATGTGTTACATCTTAGAAATTGGAAAATATTTAAATGTGAATTCTTTGTTTTATGAGACATTATAATGAAAATATATAAATAGTGTAATTTAAGGGACTAAATGCCATAGAAATGAGATGAGTAAAGAATAATACAAGAGTATGTATGAGACGACGTATGAATGTGAATGAGGCAAGGAGTGCATGCCAAGACCAAGTTATTTGGCGTTCTATCCTCTATGCCTACCCTTGTGGAGAGACGGCGTGATGGTCAGTTAGTTAGTTAGTTAATTTAAAAACAGCAGAGGCAAAAAATGTCACCATTATGTGAGTGAGAAGCGTCGATAATATACATGAGAAAAGAAGGATTATTAACAATGTACTAAGCATTATAATAATAGAAAACAATAGAAAAAATATTCTCATCTGACAAATAAAACATATTCCTATCTGTCACTTAAAAAATTTTCCCATCTGACACATAAAACATCGGACAAAATATTATTAGGTGTTTCAGTAATAGATAAGTAGGTACACACAAACCTAACTAAATCCAAAAGTTCAAGACATTTTTTAAATTGAAATAAAACTGAAATTATATATCAAGTATATTATTTTATAGGTAACGTTAAGTGAAAGCGAGAGTAAAACTGACCTTCAATAAATTTAAGTAACCCACAAAAAACATGAATAATTTTAAATCCACTTAACAAAATGTTTGTACCTACGTTAACTTTTTTTTCAATTTTATGTACTTAGTTAGGAACCTGCGTAACTTACTAAGCGATAAAATAATATAATCCACTTAATATTTTAGCGACGTTTTTGTATCACCTCACCCATTCATAATATGAAAGCTTCGGGGTACAAAATGACCAAAAATATCCATTTAACCATGCTGAGACTTTTACGTGTTATGGCTATGTGCCCGGCACGTGATCGATTTAAGAACCAACTTGGCAGATATTATTTGTTATACTATATTATATGATTGTGTTTGGTTGGGGTAGCAATCTATTCTCCCTCTTTTCTGCGGACTAAGTGAATTTCTTTGTTTGAATAATATGTATGTGCGTAGGGCGTACTTGTACCTACGTAAGGTCTTAAGGGTTGATTTTGTATTAATAATTCATCAATGATGTATTCTGTATCCAACAAAAAAATATGTTGCAGAATAAAGGAAGATCAATATTTTACAAAATGTGAGTCATGATTTTAGTAAAAAAATTTTGGAAATACCTCACTAAAATAAAACATACAGGTAATTTTTTTTTTCGTCAATATCTAACATCATTTTTTGACAGAATGATGGAAATACAACTTTATGTATTTTTAGCACAATAAAAATTAAACGAAAAGAATTGGACATCGCAATGATAATGATATATATAGTGAATATGTACTTACCTCATATCTTCATCATTCTATTATATGCAATTCTTTTATCTTAAATAAATAAAATTGTAAGTACTCAACGGAAGAGTGAAGAAAATAACTACTACTTATAAATAAATTATTTAGGGTAAAATTCTACTTTAGTGCCATCTGGTGAAATTATCTTACACTACCACATTTTCTCACAAAATATCAAGTATCCACTGATCAAAATTCATAGTAGGCAGTTGGTTTAGTAATATTAGACAAAATATATAAAATTGTAATTCATTGGAAATACAAAAATTTTAAACAGTGAAATTGCATTCCTACCCTGGATTATATGTAGGAATCTATGTAATACATTATTTATACCAATATCAATGATTATCACAAAGAATTTAATGATAATCTCGCAAAGCAAGTAGATATCTATTCGTGTAGTGAAATTATTTACCACCGTAATATACTTCCGATTTCGATTAAGTCACCCCTAATGCGATAAGGGATTGTCGATATTGAACAAGTACCTACCTACTACTAAACGGAAGGTTTGATATACCCAGGTATACTTATGTATTAAGTCACAGGGCCTACAAGTTTAATAGACAGTCTTTAAGCTAAGATAAGTTGATAATAAGTTTTAAAGATTTATGTAGGTACACACCTGTATCTACAATTAGCTATATAACTACACAACCGTGACCATGTGAGACATTTTCAAAGATGGAAGGGTGCTGAATAAAATTTCTTATACAGGTGCAGTAAAACAAACAGTGCAATTTCGAAGTTCCGGTACATCCCGTATGGTGGGGGCAGAAACTTGGGAGGGGTCTCACTGTGTCGGGAGGGACGTGCTGTTTTCAGTCATTGCCATGGTTTGGTCCGGAAAACACCGAGGCTTCGCCGACCGCACGTTTATTTAAAATGGCCGTTCGTTCATCGCCACCTGAAGGAAAATATTTTCAAACATCGGCCTCACACCTTGGAAGAACTCAAGGATCGAATTCGGCGGGAAATCGCGGCTATACCAGTCGAGATGAGTCAATATGCGGCCGGAAAATTCAAATATCGCTTTACTCAATGTATCGTTGCTGGGGGCCATCATCTTTCTTATGTAATCTTCAGGATTTGATGCATAAAAGGCATGATTGTTGCGAACTTCTGCAACTCATAAACATACGAATACCTACAATAATAACACGACAAAATACACTATTCCACTGCAACACACATAAGCGCAATTACATTGCGAATTCCCCAATACAACGGTTTCACACTATAGGAAACCAATACTTATGTGATATATTTAATATTAACTTTGCGAATTTTGTGGATTACTTAAAAGACTTATTTCAACACTATTCCTAAATGGAAGTTATATTTTTGTAAACCAGTCAAATCGCTGTATTTTTTAATTTATGTTCTTGTTATTTTTAATTTTGTTTCTTGCATATATTATTTTTTAATGTAATTTTATTTTTATTATTTCTTTCTTATGTTTCAAAACTGTCATTAAAATTGTACCACCGACATGTAAAAGCTCTCTGGGCGTTAAATAAATGAAAAAATGATGTACGAATAAAAGAAAAAATACCCATATTTGTAAGTTACGTCGTTTTTTATAATTACCCTTCAAAACTGCACTGTTTGTTTTGCCGCACCCTGTACCTATAAACTACACTATTTATAAGGTTATCATTAATAAATATAGTATTTTTTCAGGTTTATTATCTTTACTTTCAAGGAATATTTCTTTGCAAATCTATAAATTATTCCGCCTCAGATAGCAAGCAGTCCAATGCGAACGAAGAGAACCTGTTATTTATTTAAGAAAAAAAAACGAAATAATGTTGTTTTTACTCCGCCTTCCGCTTGTTAGGTACATAAGCGGCAGATTATTAAATAGAGTGGTCAAGCAAATCAATTTGTAAGGCTATTAAAATCATAAATTAAGCCCGTTACTGTATAAAAGTAGGTAGGTACATGCTTACCTACCTGGGAACAAAATTATTAGTAAGTTACCCATGTATTATAGACATGCTAGGTACCTACGTTTCGACAATCGTATCGGGTAGGTCCACAATTAACATATATGTAGCTATATATATGTTAGGGAGGTATTTCGTTTTGATACGAAAATTGATTTAATTGTATCTCTTAATGTACAAATCTAAAAAATAAAATATAGTATTTTATTAAAGATCTTTAATTTTAATATAATATTGCAATCTGAAAATGTTCGGTGATAGGAGCACAGAAATGAAAACGGGTGAACGGTTCCTATTTTTTTATATTCGTTCGTAAGGCAAATAAAGGTAAGTAAAATATCATGTCCACAATAAAAAGGGCAAAATCTTCAATTCTTTCGTTGTTGTTATTTGGAACGTTTGGTTATAATTTTTTATGGTTATTCCCTGCTTTACTAGGCTTGTATGTAAACTACAGATAAAAGAGCAGAGGCAACGAGTTCTCATGTTTTTAGATAGCAGACGCCTGATAAGAGCCGATCAACTGGTCCGTGAAATAATGTCCGAAGGTCATGACATTAGACAAACGTTACATTTGCAGTAAATGTAAAACTAAATTAAAATTTAATTATGGAAACCTAAATAAAAAATAATCCCAACTGCTACCAACCGTCTGAAGCCAGTAAGTCAATGGCATCTCCGATCGGGTTATGTTGTGAGGCTGAAAGTAGGGGGGAGGGGAAGGAGGTGGGAAATAGGAAGGTGGTGAAGCACCTGGATATCTAGATCTGGTCACCAAACACGACCAAATACATTTCGAGCAACGTTTCAATTCACAATGGTGGGCGTACACCAGGGCGATACTGAGGGTATCTTCCACTCTGGAACGTGCCACAAATATACTATATTAAATTTAATTGTGAAATAACACAATCAAATAAAATTTACTTGCGCACGCGGGATTTGAAACCACGATCTTTGGCTTGCTAGTCGAGATCCTTACTCCTCTACTACAGAGGCCATAGATTTTTTATTCATCATGCTCTTCTGTTATTTCAACTCGACATAGGTAGGCACCTACCTGATTTATGTGAGTATTTTATTCACTCCATCGTCACTGAGTTATAAAGTAAAATTGAAATTAAAGTCTATTTAAAATGCGTAGGGCCAGTTGTTTCACAGAATTTTAACAATTCATCAAATTCGAAAGTTAATTTCGGGGATCTGTTTTATTACAGCTCTGAGAAATAACCGGCTCACGGCAAAACTTGGACAGAACTTTCGCAAAACTTGAAAATTCGTTTTGGAATCTTATAAATTGTTCAAATTCTGTGATATAACCCCTCCTTAGTTATTCAGACAATGTGTGGTTTTGTTTGTTGTAAAGCATGTTTATATAATAATTATAAGAAGGTAAAGTAAAGTAACTAAATTGGATCACATAAAATGAACATTTTTTATAATACTTACTTACATAATGACCTGCACGAAAATGAATTAGTTTTAACTTACTGTGTATGGGAATAGGATTGTTAGATAAACTATCGAAAATTAAAAGCAACAGGAGTTCTAAATTTGCACAATGGTGCAAAAGCAAATATTTTTATATGGGTCGATCGAAAGTCGATCAAAAATAAGATTATCCGAAAAAAATCTATAACCGGCAAATATTACTTTTTGAGATTTATTTGTTTTTTACTTTCCTTACCCGGTAAAATTAACGTTGACTTAAAGTTGGTTCTCGACACCAAACCGGTCGAGAGTTGTTTCGAAATACAAAACAGACACCGTGAAATAACCGCTCTGCCGGGAGCACAGAACACCGAGAAGGTTGAAGCCATTTATTAGAATGGATAAACAGATATGTGTTGGTTTCTGTATAATATACGAGGGGTATCGATGTGTGCGCTCTAAAAGGCAGAGTATTAAATGGCATGGCATTTAATATCCCACATATTTTTTAGAAACTAGTTGTTACACGTGAAATATCACGGAATTTACTTGTCTGTCAAATTGGACTATTTGAATTTAAAAAAATTGTAACCAATTTGTTCGCTACGTGTCTCATCTAAATGGGATAATCCGATTCCTCAACAAATCCGTTCCAAATTTGAAAATGACAATTAAAATAAGTTTCTGCAAAAAATTATATTTTAGGTAGGCACTTTATTAAATTCTCCAAACCAACACTTACATTTTTTTAAATTGAACTTGAATTTGAAGCAAAAGTTCGAGAGTTCATGAGATCGGAGTTACAGATACACAACCAAAATAGTATTTTTAAATAATAATAAACATCTGGCACCATAAATCTAATTTTAATATCGCTTGTCTTGATACGAACTATTTTCTATAATTATTTGATAATTTTTACAACACGAAACCTGTAGGTAGGTACTTACCTAAATCAGATCCGATTTTGAAAATTTCACACTCATACGCAAGAAAATCTGGATTTTTTTTTACTATTTTTAATGGATTTCTAAAATTGAAACAAAAGCATTGTTGTACAATAATGATTATTTCATACGTGAAACTCACATCCTATACTATTGCCATCTGTTGAGTCGTAGGCAAACTACGTTAGCGTTCTCGATTGGGATTTCATGAAAAGAGAATGGGAGGGATAATGTAAGGTACTTTTATTTATATTAAATTTATTGTTTTATTGAAACAATAAGCAACCAGTGTGGATGTTGGTGATATCTTTTAAATACGATATTATTTTCTTAATTGCAGGTAAAAACTGCCCGTGGTTCAAGAGTTGATGTTAAAAGTGTCATCATAAAAGCAACCATAGAAAACAGTTTTTTTTGTTTTGAAAGAAAGACAAACATTCCCCGGTTACGAGCAGGTAACTAATCGGTTATCTGTTGACCTCAGAGTAAGCTGACTAGTGCCTGTTAGTTACATCTTGTCGGATACATAGTTCCGAAATTTTATATAGGCTTGTGCAATTTGCTGCAGTGCCTTAAAGGTCGTTAAGCAAATCGTGAAATATATTCTTTCAGTGAAGTAAAGTTATGTTTAATATTTTAACTAATTTAACTTCCTTTTCGAATGCGAAAGAAAGTGTTAAAAAAACTGTCAGGAAACGCCAAGTTCTTGAAATACGTCGAGGGACGAGAGACGTCTTGTTTCATGTTTAAATTTGCATACAAAACAAATCCACTTATCAAACCTTATAACTTCTATCAGCAGTAAACTTGTCGTAAAACTCCTCCGGGGAGGCAAACTTTTAAAAATGGTCCAATGGAGAATATTTTTAAGGGAAAAGTTGTATTAGTTGGGAGTTTTGTAGGCACTAGGCACCTATGTACTTGTAGGTAGGTACCTCTGTATGTAGGGAGGTATATCCAAGGCCTTCGTACTTTGTAGGCAATCAATGGGCATTAGTACCTATTATTTCTAGAGGCGTTCTCAATATTTTAAACCAAGGGACGGACAGACAAGACGGGGAGGGCCGGCATATCGAATAATTCCAATATCGAACGCGTTAAAGGTGTGTTAGAGATAATTTACATTATCCCCACGGACGCTTCAGTCCTGACTGGTTCCTATTCATCAGCCACTGAGCAGGTATCAAATGAGTAGATATCTACTGCTAATATATTGAGAATCTCTTTATATTATTGGTAGTTCCGATGTCGGAACATGTGCATTTACCTTCTCGTGAACTCGTGTTCCAACATCGTCATAACATATTCGTGACTTACTAAAAGTTTATCTGGAAACCTTTTTATTCATCCTTTAAGGCCTGCAATCCCGTTTTTAACCGTATTACCAATAATTTAAAGAGATTCTTAATCAATTAGCAATACTCATTTTTCTCCGTGTGCGCAGCAAATTACAAACGTTTTCTCCGTAAAAAAGATCGATGTATATATCGGGGTACGTAATTTGCAATTATTTTCTTTGAATGCAGCAGGCAGGACCGGCCGAAATTTGGCGTCCCTTGTCAGAACCAGTAAAGGCTTAGGTAGGTGATCACTGTAATCAATAATATTCGGATGAATTGTATTTTTATGTAGCGCCTTTTTCATGAAAAATAATATCAAGGGCGATATGTCAGGGCTGTTAGGTAGTATCAGCGCAATGGCGCCCTGGCAATTCGGCGCCCGGAGCGGACTGCTCCAATTGCGCCCGCATAGGGCCGGCCCTGGCAGTAAGGAACTAGGTACCTTTACTCTGGCAATACTGATATACAGTATAAATTGTATTATCGTATTCAACTCTCTCACACAGCAACTGTTAACTTGTATTCAGCATAAAAAAATACATTAGTATTTTATATCAGAGTAATAATTGAAGCTACCTCTAGCCATACACATTGAATAGCAACGCAATAGTATTAGACTCAACACTACCTATTATATTATGTAAGAAATTGCGGTGATAGTCTTAGTTCAGGGTAATAATTAAATTATTACCCTGAAATTTTGTATTTTGTGATTGGGTAGGTACAGTAAGTCCCTGGCGGGAAAAATGAATAGGTACTATCCATTTCGCCAGGCTGATTATCTACTCAACTAATTTGTTTTCATTTAAAAATGGAAGGATAATTCGATCAGAGAATGCTCGTTAGTGCTTCTTAAGACTATGTAGCTACTGTCACAGACAGTGGGTTGATTAATTCAGATAAGTTTCTGGATTGGCCTACAAAATGCGCCGAAAAAATACTCTCTATTTGACAAAAAATTCTTAAATAGGTACCTAGATTTAAAAAAGGTACCCACCTACGTAGTTGCTATAGATGGCTGTCAGGCTCATTGAGTTTACGATCGAGTTCTATTCATTGCGAAAATCAATCCCTTTCCACCAACATGACAGGAAATATTAAAACCACTTAATAACAGGGTTCACCCTCTACAGTCAGCAATGTATTTCAAACTCGTCTAAGACATCACCCTTTCTTACTTATGGGTTTAATTTAATAGAAATTATTGAAGCTTTTTGTTCATTCTTAGTTTTATATTTCAGAGCGGTAGATGCTTCGGGCCGTGGAAAACAGAGAAATAGAGTGAACGAAAAGTTTTTTTAAAGCTTTTTTATCGAACATTTTTAGTTGAATTGAGCTGTGTTATCCGAATACACAATGCCTTAAAGAATACATTATTTATTTTCCTTTGGTAGGACGTTGCTTTGTCAAGGTGCTTGGGGAGGTTTGAACATAAATAAAATTCACATAAAATTTCTGATATAAGGAACGTTCTTTCACATTTATTTGTTAAATATTATGCTGTCAATATTTTTTTATGTCATAAATGTTGTGAATTTAACCTTCAATTGTAGGTAGGTACTTTATATTAAACCAATACGTTTTATTAATGTTAAAATTTTTTCCGAAGTTTGTTTGTTGAATTGTAGAAAATTTTGGGGCTACATTAATATCAAAGGCAAAAATTCAAAAGCAGAAAACGCCATCGGTATAAATTACGCTTTAAAATATAAATGTTTTAATAAAAATAATATAATATTATGAAGAAAATGCTAAAAAGTTCAAAGAATATATATGCCCGAGAGTACTGCCATCTAGCGCTGATTTTTCAAACTATTGATATAATTAATTTTACATTACGGAAAATAAATATCTAATCTCCGTCAAATATGACCAAATTTTTTTTCGTGAATTCATAACATAAAAGGGTGACTGTAAATTAGCCTGTTTTAAAAGATAATATTTAATAATAAGCGAGTTTCACTATTTTTCAGTGAGACATCTACCGAAATTACGGAGAAGCTCCTGGAATAGAATTTGAGACTGCGTCTTGAATAACTTCTGCAAAGGAAAATACTGCAAACGAGTTTGAAGTAAAAGATGGCTTATCGATGTACGGTACTGACTATCTACCTGTTAGGCTAAGCCGAGAATTTGGGAGTTCTATTCTCGTCTCAAAGCAAACCTAACATTATTTTAGGAGAGTTATTTTATGGAACTTACAAAAATGCTTTACTTGGAGGAAATTGTAACCTACAAATGTTGAATGTAGATATACAGAAAAATATTAAGGATTTCACTACTAGGAACCGTTTTCCTCTACTGTATTTTAAAAATATTTACATAATTTCGCTGTCTGTCATTAAAAAAAACGCAACATTATGGTGAGTGAAATCTTTGTTAGCAAATCCGTAATATTATTCCATGGTTTTAAGGCTCCGGTTTATATTCGTAGCAGGTAGTATTTAAATTTATATTTTTTTCGCTTACCTTTTACGGCTAAGGTCGGGTTAAAAACGGACTCTGTGAGTATCCTCAGCTTAATCCATATTCTGGATTCTGAAAAAAAGAGAGATAACATTTAAAAATCGCAAACATAAATAAAAACTTGGCGTATTGTGGTTACAGTAATAATCAAGTAGAATGTAGGCAGGTACCTAAGCACTCTTACAGAGTTTAAAAAAAATATTAATTAACAATTTTTTATAACATTATTGTTACTAATACATTGAGAGAAATGAACACGGCTTTTTTTTATCAAGATATTGTTAAAAATGTGACTCCATGACCATTTCCGAATAAAATATTAGGCATTCAGAATATATTTGAACATGTGCTAACACGTGGGCCTTCTCAGAATAAATATACCCAAATGGACGATACGCGAAAATATTATTATTTGTAAGAACACGTGTTCAGGCCTCCAGTCCCGTTTATGACAGGAAAACGAATAATTTGACTAGATTTTTAATAATTAACAATATTTCATATCAATAAGTTTTCTACGTGTACTTAGTTGTCCATCAATGAATATATAATATATAATATAATGAGTATGTTCAGTTTTCAAAAATCCACAAACATTTAAGATTCTCTACATATCTTACGTCCGAAGCCACCTAGAGTATGCATCAACAGTGTGGAACCCTATTAGTTCTACATATAAATCAAACATAGAAAGAGTTCAGAAAAAGTTTTTGAAATATGTCTCTTATCGCATGCGAAATGATGAAAACAATGTGTCCATGAACCTTAAAACTCTTGATCAACGCCGAGATATCAGAGACCTAGTAATGCTATATAAGATAATCCACTATTTTATTGATAGCCCATACCTTTTACAAAATATTCATTTCAGATGTCCATTAAGAGTAACTCGATCTCCGGACACATTTTATATTCCTAAGAGCAATACTAATTATCTTGAAAATGTATTTATTAGAAGAAGCTGTAGCACCTTTAATAGATTATGCACAAATATCGATGTGTTCAATACGAGCCTCGTAGGATTCATAGCATTCCTAAGAGAGTAGCGTTCGATCGTTGCGAGAAACTTAGTAGTGTTAGTGTGTGTATTGTTTTTGTATGGGTTGAATCTGTAGTCTTTTTATTTTTATTTTTTTGGAGATTTTCCTTTTCTACTAGTTAGTATTTATATTGTATTGTATTATTTATATTCATATGTTTTTCTACCTATATATAAAATGAATCTTCTGTGGAAACTTTACTGGTTTATGCAACTTGGTAAAAATGATTTGTATTAAAATATATTTGTATAACTGTTTGGTTCCCAAATAAAATAAAATAAAATAAAATAAAAAATACTGAAAGGCGAGAAAAAGTGCTAAGGTCTTAGCTACTGTGTTGGATAAGTATAGCGTCTTCGTAATGCCCCTGCGGAGTGTTAGCGTGGGTTTACGATGAAATAATATTTCCATCAACATAATCCAAATAAATAAAATATCATATTTATGGATTGACATGTGCGTGGAAGGAGGTTCCGAGATGGAGTTGGTTTTCGGTACAGTTTCAATAGAACTTTGAACGATAAACTTTGCAGTTGGTGGCATCGCTATTGCAGATTTTGTGGATACAAAACAAAAAAAAATATAATATAATATTCTTATAATTATTAATATGAATGCAAGAAGAAAATTCAGTAGATATTGCTGATTTATTAAAATCCTGTTAAAAAGGTGATATCAGGGAGTTTCCTAATAAACTATTAGTACTTTCACAATAAATGTCCTGTCAGTAGTTGAGTTGGCATCGCGTTTGAGTCCCACACAGGCGTAGTGTGTTCAATTCCTCGGCTGGCTAAGCCCTCCATCATATCACAAGCAATATTTTACTGTAACGGTTGTAGGAGATTTTCAAATATTGTTAGGTTATTCGTAACCCGGGAATGTTTGTCATTCTTTAAAAAATATATATGAAGACGTGTTCATGCAGCTGCATTTATTCTGTTATTTATATAATGAAGAATTGGGTAAATATTTTTATTTTATGAACACTTGTTCTAGGAAATCTGTCAATTCTTTCGTAAAGACCTCCAGTAACATTTTTCAGAAAAAACGAATAATTTAAAAATAATTTAATTCTCCGTTTGTCGTTGAATATATTCTCGAAACTTTTTAAAGGCATTTAAAAAAATGTGTCATTAGTATCTTGGTTATTTATTTTGTTTTATTTTAAATTTAAATTTTTGTTTAAAAATCTCGCGTAAAAGGATATTTTCCACGATTGGCTTTAAATTTCGGAATCCTTATCGGACTACTGCGCGAATCCTCTTTCGAGGCAATCTTTAGACCCGCTGTGAAAAGCAAAAACTGTTATTTTTTTAATATTTAAGTATTTTACTAATGTTTCAGGATTTTTCTGCTATTGGCAATCGCCTTTATTTATTGTAAGTCACCATATTAATGCATAACACTAAATTGCAGTAGGTAGGTAATTTTATTCCACATGTTTTTAGGAAATCTGTCAATTCATTCGTTAAAGGCCTACAGTCCCGTTTTTAACGGGAATACGAATAATTTGACCGGTTTTTTTAATAAACTAGCAATATTTTATATCAATAAGTTTTCTCCTTGCATCTTTGACTTTTAGGCAGGTGGCCTATATTTGTTATAAATTCTTGTGTTGTCAAATATAACTGATGTAGTGACTGCAGTATAAATGCAATTAGACATCGAATCGACACTTTTTGCCTTTTTGGCGCCCCTTGTCAAAACCAGTAGGCCCTAGGGAATAGGTGGTGAATGGTAGGTGGTGAGTGGTGAGTGGTAGGTGGTAGGTGGTGATCGCTGTAATCAATAATATTTGGATTATTATGAAAAATATTCTAGGAAACGTGTTAGGTTAGGTATTATCAGCGCCTTGGCGCTTTGGAAATTATCAAAGGTTTATTGTATGTGGTTTATCAAGTTAGGATATTAATTGAACATTGGTTATTTGAAAAAATGTTATTTTATGAAATTTGTTGCCAAATGAATAAATTAGCATAAAGTTCTTTCCCTATTCTTAAAATTAAGAATCTTTAAAAAAAAAGTTCGTGCTTTATGTACGGAAAATTATTTACATACTTATTTTTTTAAATAACATATCTCATTCCCGTCATTGAATTCACAATCAATGCACGACACCGATGATCTACTGATACCTAGGAACTCCACTGATGTAGATAAAATAATAGTAGGTACCTACGTAAAGTAGATTTAGTATTTTTGGAGGATGGAGGGTGTGTACGTAAAATCATAAGGTTAAGTAGATTGAATCTCTAAATAAAATACCGTGGTAGCTACCTACTCCTAGATAAAATACATTATATTCATTTATCGGTTAAGTCAGCAAATTATTCGCTGAATCTACCATCTGATAATATTTGTGCTCAGCAAAAGTTTGAGAGCTTTCCATAAAATCCGCGCAGCTTTGCGAAAGCTCTGTTTATACAGGCCCCGGTGTGCGCGCAGATGGAACGGGGAGAAGGGTGGATCAATAAAGCTATCCCCGCCAACCGATTGATCCGGGGGCGTGGCTCGCCTGGCCGCACAGCCTTCCCACTGCCTTCCCACTGCCTTCCCACTGCCTTCCACTGCCTTCAAAGCCTCCAACCCCTCCCGCCCGGCATAGACACAGACAGGTGCGTTACCACAAACCTTGGCCCTATAACTTTTCGATTAACCTGAAACATTGAAGGCTGCGCCGAGCGTGGGCATGATAATAATTTCAAAGACGCCCCCTGTATTTTATAAGGCTTCGATTTTATGTGTGAGAATCACGAACGTATTCTAGTATTGATGTTTTATCTTATCCTGTATTGTTGAAATCAGAAAAATGTTTTGTCAGGTAGAATCATAAAAATTCTTTCAAGAAATTGTAAAAATTATTGTCATTTAAAAACTTGACTAATGCCTATCACTAATAAATCAGATTTTATTTTTAATTCATCGGTTTTTAATTTTACGCCCAGCTAGGCTTATACGAGTTTATTTTTTAAAACAAAGCAAATCTAAATGAATATAACATTATGATAACAAAGTACTCATAAAATTAAACAAGTCAAAGCAGAGCTTTACAGTGTGACGACGCAATGCGATGTAATGAAAAACATTCACAATCATGTGTTTTTGGATTGAAAATTTATATCGTAGAAATATTACAGATAATTTATTTAACTACTGTAAGTAGAACACATTTTGGAATTAATAAAGATTTTTTTATAAATCTTTTTATAGGCCTAGAAAAAAATTAATACCAGACATATAAAAATACTTTCAAGATAAAAATAAAAACTTTAAACACATTGACTTCTTCGGAAAATGATCGGAAAACATTTCAGTATTAATGCCTGAACTTCATAAAAAAAACATGCATTTTGGCGATGTTTCCTTTGCACGTATTAATACTATCTAACTAAAGAGCGCTGTAGGTATGTTTATTTATCAATAATATTTCTATAAAATTTGTTTTCCGCAGATTGAGGTAACAGAAAGTAACTGGTCAAATCTAGAATCTATGTCAAACCAGGTTATAGATAAAGCAAGAACACTGTAATTTAGACAATTAAGAATATCTGGCTCCTCCAATATTTCCCCTGGTAATGGGAGAAAGTGATCTAACAGAAATGCCTCGTCACCTAGTCTTTCAACACATCGTCACATTAAAAGTTATTATTTTTATAATGGTCCATAAAAGTCAGCTGAGAGGTTTACAATATCCCCTACGGTTCCTGCCACACTAACCTACACACAGTGTAATGGCATCGATCGCGATGAAGCTCGAGTACTGGGACTCTATAAAAAACCCATTAAAATATTTAATATCACCATTAAAATAAACGGTCAGTACTACCTATCGGCAATAAGTCGCTCGATAAAGGTAACAATTCAAGTATTAAAACAATGGCATGGCAAAGATAGCCTCGCTCAACCGGCGATGTTTGCATTTCCTTGTTTTTATAATGAACCGTGCCATATAAACCTTTACAGAGAGAAGTTCAGAGTGGAGGGTATTAATCGATTTCACAAAATTATTGAGATATTTATTTCAGAAATTGATTGATGCCTTGGAAGTAAATGGGTGTGCGTACATAAGAAGCGTGTTGGTTAGGGAAAACAGGGCTGATAACGATATCGAACTGAGGGTGAAGATTGGTGCATAGTAGTGAGGTATGGAAGTTTTAGAGGGGCGACTATAGTAGGTGGATCCTATACAGTTCTAATGTAAAAAAATAAGAGAGGCGCTAAGATGATGCGGGCATGAAAAGATCCACGAGAAGATGTTCCTAGGAATATGCATGCAACTCAATCAAATACTGGAGTCTGGTAATGTCACGAGTCGGAAACACGAGTTTACGTTGGAATGTAAAAAAGGTATGAAAGTGGATCAAATAAATCTGGTAAGAATTGAATCTGGTAATGTCGCTAGTCGGAAACAAAAGTTTATGATGGAGTGTGAAAATTTATGCAAAATATTCAAATACTTGAGCCTGGTAATGTCGCGAGTCAGAAACAGGAGCTTTTGTTGGTATGTGAAAATGTATGAAAGTGAGTAAAATACTTAAAACTGGTAATGTCATAAGTCGGAAACAGGCGTTTAAGTTGGAATGTGAAGATGTATGGAAGAGAACAAATACTTGTCCTGTAATATCACGAGTCGAAAACAGGAGTGTATGTTTGAATGTAAAAATGTGTGCAAGTGAATCAAATACATACCTAACTCTGGTAATAATGGTATAGTAATAAATGAATTTACGCAAATATGTAAAGATGAGAAAAATATAAGTATTTGCAATGATAGGGTTTTGTTTTCCATTTTTTTCTGCCCCGGGAAATATCGCTTACCAAAAACACTGTCATCGATTGGAATCCCATTTTAATCTGCCTAATTAGTAGTTACATCATAATGATAAGAACTCAACAAGATCCATCATCTAGAAAAGGCAGAAATTTTAATTAAGAACACACATACAAAATGAATTTCGTGATATAAAATATGAATTAAATTGTTTCAAAAATATGTTCAAGTTGTTGACTTAATTACGTTAAGCGCATAAAGCTCTAAAAACCACTGCACAGTGAACACGTCAACATTTAACGTAGGTAAGCGAAAAACTAATCGTTAACCGTCCGTTTCCAGTATTTTTACGAAACCATCAGCAGCAAAATGCAGCTCTAAAACTTTATTTAACGACGCCATATAAGCAAATCCTTTGATTTTGCTATCTTAAGTCTGAACTTTATTACGCTTTTTGATACGGTCAATAGTCTGATCAACATTTTTATCATTTTTGATCAATTGCACTTAAAACACATAAAAATATATCATTGAAGAAAACTATATTTACTAATTAATCTAAGCGAAACATGAAACAGAAAAAAACACGGAAAAATACAAAGGTAACGCTCTCAACTGGGTTACAAATCCAGGATCTCTGTCTTACCGGGAAAATGTCTTTAACCACTAGGCCGTTGAGGCTTAATTAAATACGTCATTTCTGTCTATCTCACATTTCAAAGAATTAATAATCTTTTCTTGCAACTAATTTTTCCCATATTTTTGGCAACTATCTTTTTCAATGATTTCAAAGTACTAAACAATTGGTTTGTAACCTAGATAGTGTCACGGATGAACATATCCGATTATTATTTATTTATTAGTATTATCTTCTTTTTCAATGTTATATTATATTGATGGGTATAACCATATATTCCATTAAAAAATTATAAAAAAATGATTTTGTCAAATAACCCCTTATTAATAAAGTGTTAAAAAAACATTTTTAAACTTTATTCCACGTTTATTTTTCTCCGACCGGACCGGTTTTAGATAATAGCGGTCATCTTCAGAATGGTTCAATTTTACTTCAAACAACGAAATTTATTAATTACTAGCCTTATTTCTAAATGACTTGTCCAAATTAAGGTTTTTGCAATAATAAATATAGTGACTGAAACCGTTTCGATGGTAGATAAATTAAAGTAAAAGAAAGTTTATAAAAAAGTGTTATTATCCTTTATTAATATGATGGAGTTTCACTAACTGTTAACGGTTAATAAGCACTAAAAAAATAACCTACCACTTTTTTAACGAAGTTAGAAAAGCAATAAAAATACGATCTTAATCGGGGTTTTTTTATGTAATCTTTACTCCTTCCCACAATGATATTACAAGACATTGGTTATAAAAAAGTTACAATATAAATTTTGGAAAGCTTACCAAAGATGTTCAATAACTGAATAACTAATTTGTATTTTAATACATCATTAAATATCCCATATTTCACTCATAATTATACAAATAAAATATTATTGTATTTCACACAAATTTTTACGGTAATAATATATTATTTTTTTTTTAAATTTAATGGAGTTCTACGAATTAAACACAAAAACAATAAATAATATATTCCGTTTCAACTGGAAAACACAACTGATTCTTCATTTCATAACAATTTTTTTTTGAAATAAACATTGAAATGTCTAAAAAAATCACAGTTTTTTTAAATCGTGCAACACAAATGAACAACATTAACGGAATGGCTCAGATAAAGCTTAAAAATGTTCAATTGTTACCCTATCTTCACATTCCTACCCCTATGTATTGTGAATTTAAGGGTAAATATACATAGGAGCGGTAAGGGGTAGTTGGAAACCAACCATATTTGCAATGGAAGCCAAACCCTCCCCTTTAATTAAATTTTCGAAGGGTAGCGGCGCGATTTATTTGGATCAACCGGACGTCTGTGAAACCTTCAACGGATATGCGGGTAGGATGAACCTTTACATAGTTCTTTAAAATACATACGTGAGTTCTAACGAAAAATCTCATAAATCACAATTTTCCATTGTGCCTTTCTGAAATCTGTATGGAAAAAATGAGTAATGCTGATTTATTAAAATCCCGTTAAATACTTGAAAGCAAGCCATTTCCTGATAAACTATTATTACAAATAGTGTGTTCGTGCACTTGCGTTTATCTGATGAAGAGTTCTGACATCATCATCTTAGGAAATCTCTCAATTCATTCGTTAAAGGCCTGCAATACCGTTTTTAAGAGGAACACGAATAATTTGAAGAAGTTTTTAGTAAATTAGCAATATTTTTAAATCATTATATGCATCTCTCGGATAAATAGTTACTCGTTTACAATTATTTTGGGTTATCTCCATTTTCATAAAAAAATAAATCATTTTTTAAAGCATTTTTGGAATCAATATCTACTGTATTTTTTTTCCTTTTTTAAACTCTTTATAATATTTAGGCCAAAGACTGAAAATTCCAAATTTTCATTCAAAAGAGTTCTTAATTATTTTGAGTTCCCGAAAAATTGGTTTATGATTTTTTTTTTTACTTTTTCAAGATTGGTAATCATAATGAAGTTTAGACAATATATACTATTTACAATCTGATGGTCAGTAACTTGTGCCTTGATGACTTATTAGTGAATTATAAATTCTCGTAAACAATTCAACATTTCCAATAATGTAGAAGATTGTATTAACCCATCCCTCTGTAAGAAGGCCATCACGGTCCACATTTTTTCGATCATCTCGATTCTTGTCTCAACGATGGTACTACAAGGGGGGGTTAGCAAAAGGCCAGACCTCCCTGCCTGGATCAAGTTTAGGGTAAATGTGTTCGGTCCTTCACCCGAGCAGACTGCTGGCGGAGGGAGGAAGAATAGGGCGGACAGGGCTCACTGTAATTGCCAAAGGGTTGGATCGTAAAAGTAATTGAACTTGATATGGACCAGGCTTGGAACATACCTCTGCAATGAGAGCTTTAAGCTTTATCCTGAAGATCTTAAAATATTTATTTGCTGAAGATATTGAATGGAATCTTGGTAGGAGTTAAATTTAATTTAGTTTAAGGTTAAGGTGCACATCACTATGCCATTACAAAGTTCAAGTTTACAAATTGCTATTAGCTTCATAAATGTTTATTAGCTTCAAGAAATAATTTTCCGCAAAGGCATATGTAATTCTCATGAGATTTATCTTGCGATAATTATTATTACTGCGACTTCTTTTGAATTGCATATTCCTTGGAGTGCATAGTTATTAGTCGTTGAATAACATAATATTATATTGTATATTACTAACAAAAATTTGTACTTCATAGTAACATTACGCTATAATTTCTTCTTGCCTAGTAATGAAACATGGTATTTATAATTAAATAATTTCATTGAATGAGGGCAAACTAACAATTCTTTCAAATTTATAATGGAGCTTTTGTGCAAAAAAATGTCTTCTTAACAAAATCCTTCCAAGACTACTACAACCAATGATCCATAAAAATGGAAAGTAATAATCATGAATATTTATGACGGTCACAGTACGGCCACAACTCTAGTCAGTTGCGCAAACAATGGTCACCCGATTTAACTAACAATAGAGTGAAGGCTCAAAGTTGTTCTTGAAATGTACAAAATTGAGTAAAGACTCTCATAAAAAGGCATAAAGTTCTAACAATAGTTTAGTAATACGAGCAAACAGGTTTAACGCCCTTTTACCACGTGGGTCCACATTATATGACTTTTTTTTCAGGGGTGGTTCATACCAACGAAAATCAAAGTAAAAATCTTTGGTCATGACGTTATTCACTTTCAGTCGGACTGCTATTATGCAAATGAAATTTACGATAATTATTGTATTGATTCTATGACAAAGGCTTCCTTTTGTCACCTTAGGCCTAGAACCCTTTTTAGAATAATGTCGAATTCTTGCGTAATCTCAGAGTTTTGTACCTCTAATTTTGTTCACCTATTTGCATTTTAGTTTTGAACTAACCTGCATTGAAAGTGTATCGTATGTTTCAAATTATGTGCAAAATTAAACAGCCAGTGTTGTTTTGTGTTATTTTAATACGAAAGTGCAATAAATAAGGAAACCGCCACCACGTTAAAAAACGCATTAACAGCCTAATAACAATTTCATGTGAATAAAGTAACAAGCAATAATCTGCCTTTGTGTGCTTTTTAAAGCCAATAAAACGGTTAAACATTTAACTTCTAATAACATCTTTACATTCACAATCAATCTTAATTATTCAGGACTTGCGAGTGAGGACCTATAAAGTTTTTTGTAGACCGAAAAGCATAAACGGACCTATTAAGAAGTGAAACATCCAATAATAATACGGTACAATCGTTTCCACTGATTTAAGTGAAATCGTTAACTTACTAGCATTTGAAACGTACCAAATGCACTATATTTATATCAGCAGGTAGGTAACTACGTATTTACGGACGCAGTTAATTTGTTTTCAATTATTAAATGTCGTCAAATTTATGTGCGGTTATGATTAATAATAAATTTACAACTAAATTCCATATTTTATTGCATTTTGATTTAATACGTTCATTCATGATTGTTCATTCATTTACTAAGCTTAAAAAATGGGGACAAATACAAGTGGGGCTAAATACTATGCACATTGGAATTTCATCTTACAAAAAGTTGATATGACCGCGGATATAAAACAGTCGCTGAGTGTACTGAAAAGTTATGTGGCTCATTTTTAACGCACTTAAATATTTTACTTTAAACTTATTTACAATAAGAAGACATACGTGGCATTCACAAGAGGATCAGGTTTGATCAAATATTGTTTTTATCAAAAATAATAATTTCCGAGGTGTGTCTGTGTCTGTGAGTGTTTTTTAAATTGAAGTGTCGCTTTCAAAATAGGAACTGATAGTGTAAAGAATTCAGACTAGCTACCTACATATTACCTACCTATAACATAATATTTTTTACAAGAAAATTATTTTATTTCTACATTTGAAATTTTGTTTAAATTTCTTACTACTAAGAATGTGAAGAATCCAGACAAGCGACAAAGTACCTACCTATAACATAATATTTTTTACAAGAAAATTATTTTATTTCTGAATTTGAAATTTTGTTTGAATTTCTTAAGGTTAACTTTAAAAAAATCAGTTTTTGTGATTTTTCAAGGGTCTTTACTTTTAAACTAACATGCAATTATCAATCCTACAATTATAATATCCTTAGATCCTGTGCGCAAGTATATTTTAGATCCTGCAAAAGAGTTTCAACCACCTCAAAATGGTGGAACTCTGGCCTCCTTACTTAGGATGCTAAATGTTGTTGTAGGGCTGACGAAAACGAAAAAATTGGCAAGGAGCAAAGAATTAGAAAATTGGGAATTAGGTATCTAGTAGCCAGTAAGATCAGATCGGTATTATAGGTAAAACAATTTAAAGTAGGTGCCTACTTTTTCTAATCCGAATGAGGATTTCTCATCGAGGCGCCGGTAGAAGTTCTCCTTTTCCCTTTTCCACCCTCTAACAAGGCACAATTTAAAATATTTTTAATTTAGAAGGTAGATACCTCAATGAATTAAGCCAAATAAAAAAAAAAATTAACCACAATTGCTCTTTCCCTTAGCCCGGGAGTTTGCAACTCCGGACATCAAGGTTGTCGGTTATGTAGGTACCTGCCTATATTTTCTGTAGGCATGCTTACATTATTGTTTCAAATGTCCTTCAACTATCATAATTATACGTAAGTACTTAATTACTTTTATATGATTGTAAAAGATAATTAATGAAATACCTACAGTAATATAATGTAGTAAACCAACTATTACTGGTTTCTACATAACAGATCGGGTTTCTTTCGAGCAAATATCCAGTATTTAATCACAATATCAAGTGTCAATAAATTATTTACATTAACTTTGTATGCTATATGTTGTACTATTAATTGAAACTTTCAACTGTTTCCGTCACGTAAAGACTCTAGATTGAACGGGAATTTTAATAGATATTTCCATGTTAACATCATATAGACAAGAAGAACATATTCGAGTATATCTTTTATCATAAGAATTATATCATACAAGATTATTTTTATCCATGCAAAGTTTTATTACATCTCGGGATAGGCTAGATAGTAGGTACCTACATAGATACCTATAGTAATTAGGTACCTAAAGTAGGTAACTAATTTGTGGGGATTAACTTTTTGAAGTTTTAAATTCAGTGTCTCAGCTATGGCCGTTGTCTTTTTATTTTCGATGTCTTTTTTCATATTTTCATCGAGAGTTGTGAATAACTCATCGATGGCACTCGACAATCGAGCTATCGTTAGATTCGTAGAACTCGTTACCTATATCCGTTATTTTGTTATCGCTCGTACAACGACACGACCTGTTCACAAGATGGCCGCCGCTTTATCGTGACACGGTGCATTAAAATTTCCGCAAAACAATAATGTTTTACATTATTTTCCTAGGTTTTCTCTCGATTCTCACGTTTTGTTACGGATCGTGATTAGCACTATCGGCTAGGTTTCCCTCGCGGGTAACTCTGAGTGACCTGATTGATACGCGGTGATTGGTGATAACCGTGCTACGCTAAATATCACTTTATTTTAAACCATTAATTTATTAAAAAAATTACCAACCTGTTTCGCTTAGCTTAAGTGACAATTTAAATCGAACTATAGTCATCCCAATGATAACAAATCATCCTTATCCTTATGTTATTTATATTATAAATAACACTTGATGATGCCTAAGCCAAGCGAAATCAGTTAGTTAAAAAATTAAACCAAATTATTTGTTTAATAACATGTAGGTAACAAGTAGTAACAAAATAACATTTTTTTTTTAAATCTATAATTCAAGATATTTGTGTAAAAATTAAGTTACCTACCCAACTATTCTGCCTTCATTTGTAAGAACAGAGTATACTCCTTGAGAGTTTCAACGACAATACTGTGTTTTACTTATAAAATCAGAATTATACATAATATAAACAAAAGCAAGTTGTCAACTGAATAAAGTTTCAAATTAAACTGAGTAACAGCTGTGTTGAAATATTATATAATATTACTCTTCTGGTACAACCAATACGTAATTTTCGCTCAAAGTTAAGCCATGTGTCACAGACTTACCTTCACAATAAGTACTTGATACGGTTATACGCAGTTACAACTGCTAATCTACCAAAAATAATTGGTATCAATAATACATATTTTGATTTTTTTCGATTGAACAAATATTCACCCAAAAATGTAAGCGAAATGGGATTAAAATATGCTTCGCTAAATCATCTGGTAAGGATTTTTCAATAGGTAGTTTTGGTTCTTGAAAATGTATCAGGTACCTACCAATTTAGACATTAAAATTAATAGATTCGCCCTAAAAAACCACGCAAACCACGTGGCCATATTTTTGAAACCAGGAGGGTTCGCGATTGCTTTGAATAAACTATGACATCAGTCGTACATTGACCACCGAAGAGCGCTTATTGAAAGAATCAGACCATGAGCAGAAAAGTAAAGTTCGCTAAAGTAAGGCAAAGGTTTGCAGGGTTGTCCATTGTCTGTTGGACATTTCTGCGCAGGATCTGAATGTTCATCCTTAAACGAATCGCCAGGCGTAGCTAAAATTGAGTGAGGCGGGTAAATTATAATACATTGTAAATGTTTCTAACCAAATAAACAAATTATTAAATTTTGAAAACAAGCCCAACTATTGTTAACCCGATTTGGGAAATTCAGTTACGTTTTTTTACGTAGCCATCAATTCGCGCACCATTGTAAAAAAGGGCTAGTAATTCGTAGACAGATTTTATGTTCCTGAACCGAACGGTTATATTCGGTAGGTACTATACGACTTACCTGTATACTGTCAGATTCATTTATTGACAAATCATCGAAAGTGGGATGGTCACTAGCCACTACACCTCGTGCGCTCTGCGTTTGTTGCTATATTCTCCTTTACCTGATTGGCTCCAATTCTTTTTTAATTCTTTCTGTGATTTTACCTAAAATAATGATTCAATTTGAAATAATATCGCTTTATGAAAACAATTCAATAGGTAAGTAAAATCAAAATGTAATACAATCGTTCCTTCTTAATCATTAGGGGAAATTCGATCACAAAGTTATTATTTTAAATTGGAAAATTTTGTAACTATTTTGTAAAGTCCGATAAAGGAAAACAATTTAGAAAAAATAATGAGTTTAACTATAGAAATAAATGTGTAATTCCAGTTAGTTCGAAGGTACCTACCAACACTAACTACTAACTGGAATAGTTAGGTAGAGTGGTACTTATCTACCTAGGTTTTTTTTCAATTATCAAGATACCTTGTATACAACTGTTTTGGACATATCAATATAATTACCGCACTAACGGGAGGTTTGTCTAAATAATATGCAGAGAAAAATAAACCATGAAAGTTAGTAAAATAAGACTAGTAAAGTTCGATTAATATAATAAGGCGTACAAAAAATAACAATGTATTTATTATATTTAAACTGATTTTACTGCGAATAACTTTTAAAATGACTTGTATTCTATTTTTGTTTTCCAAAAAAAATTGGAAGAAGTCTTTCATGAAAGTGCAGGCGCCAAGAGCACTCATAATAAATTCTCTCTACTTGCTCGTGATAGCTATAATAAACCAGAAATCCAGATTTATGGACCTTGATTTCGTTAGTGCAGGTGAATATAAAGAACGGCAACAAAGTAGGACACAAGGTTCCATTCTGCGAGACTTTCTAACAAGTAGCTATACACCTGAGTCAGTGGCCTGTATCCTCAGTATCCTGATGATAAAGGCATAGTTTAGTGCATGTTGAGAGCAGTAGACAGAACATAATGGGTCGCTTGTACTCTCTGTTAAAACATACCAGTTGTGCATCATACTAATACGCTTATATCAACATTATCAACTTAAATAATTTGACTTATTATTAGCATCAATTAATATGTCACATTAGTTTTCTTTTACTATTATTAAGCATATTGATTTTATATTATATCAACTTTATATTATTATATTGGTTTGAAATTTTTTTCTCTTTCACTTCACTTTATGTGTATAACTAATTGTATATATTTTTCAATAATTTACATTAATTTCCTCTTTCTATACGAGTGGTTACACTTTCGTGTTATCATCTTAAGATTTTTTGATTTTAATCTGAAATACCTTTTGTATTACTATGTTATGGTTCAATCTTACCTTACGAATAGGGGAAGGGAGGGTAAGATGGAAGGAGCGGGCAAGATGGAAACTATCTACCTATCGCAAGCCGCGCGACAAAGTGCCCGTGTCTCTACGCACACAGATATAAGTGCCCATGTTGTATTTATGTCCGGTGACTCGGTTCGGCTCGCGCCACCAAGCGACTTACACGCGTGTTTTGTATTTTCGCGACGAATTATTACAAAATCAGTGGACTTAAAAGTGTGATTACTCATACAAAGTAAGTAATACTACCATTTTGTTTTTATAAACACTAACTATAAGGGATAGATTGTATGAATTGATATTTAAAGAGGAAAAAAATTAAAGGATTTTCTAAGATATTGATATTATTGTTGGCAGTTAGCTTATGGGCAAAATGGAAAATTGCATTTTAGGGCAAGATGGAATAGTTTCCATTTTGCCCGCGAGCAATTATTTTGATTTCTGTTTTAATTTTTTTCAACTAATTGAGAATGATTCTCTTTATAGACGGTGTACAAGTATATTAGAAAGAGCAACATAGGATCTTGGATCTTGACTTGGCAGATAGCGATGAACGAAGCTGTAACTACTACAATACGCGCAGCTTCATAGAAATATGGTATTGCGATCGGAACTTACACCGCTATTTCAAAAAGGTATCACATCCAAAAACCTAGGTAGATTTCAAACTGTTGTTTCGAAAGAACTTGGGAGAAAAATTTGTGACCTTGCCATTGAACGGGACACCCTTTTTTACGGCTTAACAAAAGAAAGTCTATAGCAATTTGCTTATGAGGTGGCGGTACAAAACAAATACCGCATCCATTTACATGTGAGAAGGCTGGGGGATCATGGCTTAACGGATTTATGAAAAGGCATCACCAACTAAATTACAGGACACCAGGACCCACAGCTTTAGCTCGTTGTTCTGCTTTTAATCGCACGCAGGTGGATCGGTTCTATGATAACCTATGAATGGTTATTACTCAAAATACCTTTATGTCACGACCCGACGACATCTATAATATGGATGAGACTGGTGTTAAGACTAGTGCCTCTAAACCTCCTCGAGTAATTTCTACAAAAGGCAAAACACAATTAGGCGTTGTAGCAACAGCAGAAAAAGGGCTACTTACCACAATGATTTGTGCTTGCAGTGCAACTGGTCGCATCATTCCACCTTTCTTTATATTTGGACACAAGAAGAGAATGAATGAACGTTTTTTGGATGGAGCTCTTAATGGCTCTCAGGCTTGGTGTTCTGATTCGGGCTGGATAACTAATGACACCTTTATCAACTGGCTTCAAATATTTATTGAGAAAACAAGACCAACAGCAGATAGACCTGTTTAATTAATTTCAGATAATCATGTTACTCATCAAAACCTAGAAACTTTAAATTTTGCTCGAGACAAACATATAATCATGGTCAGTATTCCCCCCACACAAGCCACAAGCTGCAATCATTGGACGTCTCGGTTTACCGTTCATTCAAAGTGGCTTTTGAGCAAGCCCTGACACTTTTCAAAATAATCATCCTGGAAGAAGAGTAAATCAGTTTGATATATCTAGGCTAGTATGGATCGCCTATGAAAAAAGTGCTACTGTGCAAAATGCCACTAGTGGGTTCAGAAAGGCTGGCATCTTCCCATATAATATACATTTTTTTACAGATTTAGACTTTGCACCGGCCACTGTTTATGAAAACGCTCCAGTAATTGAAGGCGAACAAAATTCCATTGTGACTGATGAGGGAAACAAAAATACCGACACAAATGATTCAGCAATTGAAAGCCAATCTCACGTCAACGTCAATATTACAGACAATATTACCAATGAAACATCTACTTTCCATGATGGTTATGAAAAAATACAGGATGAAGAAGTGCAACTTAATTTTGATAATACACAGAATACGATGTCAGAAGAAACAAGTTCAGGTGTTATTGATAAGAGTTTGGAACCACCATCCACCTCGTACTTAGTTTCTCCAATTAAAATACTTCCATCACCAAAAGTTACTCCTACAATAAAGAAACGAAAATTGAGATGTCGAAAATCATAAATCCTAACTAGTTTTCCATTCAAAGAAACTATTGAAAAAAATACGGAGCTGAAAGCGAAACCAAAATTAGTCCTTAATCCGGTCATCAATGGCAAGAAAAACAAAGGAAAGGGCAAAGGAAAGGGTAAAGGAAAGGAGAAAAGGACAGGAAAAGATGAGAACATACTACAATATCCGGAGCAGTCAACACAAGACGATGTGTTGTGTGTATTATGTGGAGAAGCATGTGTGGAACCGCCCACAGAGGACTGGGTACAGTGTCCAGAGTGTTGTGGTTGGGCACATGAACTATGTTCAGACATAGAAAACGGTTGTCTTTTATGTGTCAATTGTAAAATGCAAGGATATCCTATTCATTCCATCTTGCCCTTATAAGCTTTCCATTTTGCCCTCAGGGTTAGGGCAAGATGGAATTATTCCTGTTTTTCTTTTATGAGTCTTAACAGATTTTATACTCAATTGTAATTATTTTTAATAACGCAATTTTATAAGCATGTAAGATCTCTCTGAAAACTTATTAAAATAAAGGATTAATATTATGTTGTTCTATTTTTTTTTACATCTTAAAGTTAAGCCTTCCATCCTGCCCTCCCTTCCCCTATAGATAAATAATTTTTCAAAATAAAAAATTTGCAATTCAAAAATCATAACATGTTTTCTGGTCGTAGAGGTGGTTGCATTAAAATCCACTGAAAATATTTATTTCTAATTGTTCTTTCATTGGAACGTGGGTAGTATATAGTTAAAAAAAAAATTGCTTCATAAACCCAATGAAATTATTTATTTATTTAGGTAGATTAAGATGAAATTTAATTAGTATTGCAATAATATACTAATTAGAAAATATTAAAATCGTTTTGCAGTTCAATCCATATAAGATTAGGTACGTCATAAAAATATGCAGGAAACTGCAATAGTTAATATTTATTAAGTTTCGTATTAACATTTAAACATCTGTTTTTCCTCCTTCATGTAAACTGGGCCTCTTCAAGACCTGCAATAATAAATACCTTCCTACAGCCCCCATCTTAACCCACCTCATAACGCTATCCAACCGGGTGGTGAAATAGTTTCCCTGTCTTTACATTGTGCAGACAGGGAAGCTCCCTTGAGGTGAAACATTTAAAAAACACCTGATATGTATATATATTACCTAAACTAAAAAAAAAAACAAATTACTCCGAAACTTTCAAATTAAGTGCACACTTTCCATAAATTCTGTCAATTTTCTTTATTAAATATGCATACAAATATCGTTTCGTTACGTGATGTAAGATGAGCTTTCCATTTTTGTTTCCAAAATATTTTTGACGATAAAGCTCATTAATATTGGGTAGGAAATAAGAAGAAATACAGATGGTACACTGACTGTCACATAGACTGGAAAGGGTAGGTAGGTAAGTAAGTACCTACCGTGACCCACCCTGTTGAGTACGTCATAAAAAAATTCCCAAAGTTGTGTTATCTACAGTCATGGTTTTGGACATATTTGTTGAGACAATTGTGAACATTCAGAGAACAAAATTAGAAAAACAGTAGTGATAATAATGTGTATTCTTATGTCTTACCATAGTTAAGCTGTCAAAGAGGTCAAGATTCACATAAATATCTGTTTAAAATCTTAATATTCTTATCATTGAAGATATCAGTTCGTACACAGCACATGGAATGTCTTTACTCTTTAAGTCATAAATTTGCTTCAATTATTCATCGCTCACACGGGTAGGTAAACACTCTGACCGCACCGAGCGGGTCACAATCGAACAAACGCGGTGAAGAATCACGACGTGGTTAATGTTCACCACAAGCCCTGGAGGGCTTGAAGACGTGGCTATTTGGCAAGATGGCAACTCCATCACCCGGCCAGCAAATCTCAAATCACTAGTCGCGAGTCCTCGAGCCGATACCGCGAACAAACTGAAATATTCTCACTGACTTGATACTGAATTAAGACGTCGAACCGGACCGAGCACGCGGCCTGCCCGCGACCATGTTGAATATTAATAGGCATACAAACTTGTGGCGATTACTATAAGCATGCATATTATATGAACGTGTGTACGTCGAACAATATATGCGAAGGTGTATTTATATATGCTGGATTTGAGCCGAAGCCGGTACAGTCACTCTGCCTCTGCCTGCGTAATATTCTTAGCACCATCGTGAATAACTAAATTATTACCTATGATTAGCCGATTGAACAACCCGTAATATATACATAGTATATTTAGTGTCGTTAGCGCCAAAAAAAACTGCTCTAACCAGTGAAAGAAAAACATATTTCCACTATTGTATGTCTATTTTTATTATTTTTTTAATTAGATATACTAAAATATACAATTACAGAATAATGAAGCTTTGACTGTCCAACGAGGAAGGTTTCCGTTTCAAATTTAAAGTAATAAATTACAATTTAAAGTAAGAAATCAAATCAAATTTTAAAAAAATATTCACACTTTTTGTTTGACTGAGAATTGAACTATTCTCCCCGGGGACTGGCGCTCTCTGAAATTTTAAAATGTGTTTAAAAATATAAAAAAGGCTTGAATGGGTATTGAACCTCCCTCCACAAGGACTATAGTCAACCTCTCTAACAGCTGAGCCAAATCCCGATCGGTTCAGGACTGACATTTATGTCGTATATTAACTGCTGTAATGTCATCTAATTTCAGATAAATACGTATATATCCAAGTGTGCATGCGTCATTTCCGAGTGTGAATGCATTGTCATCGACAACGAGTCTATCTGCCGAGTTTCAGCTCGATCGGATGTTGGAAAAGGGGTTAATTTTCACTTCCAAAATTTTCATTCAAACACCCACGTATATAATTAAAGAAACATTAAATTTCAAAATAGATTCTGCAAGGTGATATAATAGAATAAGACTATTTTTCAACGAAAATAATAATTTTGAATGAATACTGAAAAACCGTCGCACCGGTCCTTCTTATTAGCAACCTGTTATTATTTATTAATCAATACTCTTTACTCTACAGAAAATGCGAAAAGGCATATTTACACCACAGCTAGGTAGGTATCTACGTAGGTACTAGCATTACTAGTAAAATAATGAAAAACATTGCAATTCATAAACGTTTTTTCAGTTATCATTCAGATTCAGGGTTTACCAACATTAATAAATTTTCAGGAATAGTACGTAAACATAAGATTATTCATAATTTGTTTTACTTCTGAGCACCTCTAACGAATAGACTGACTACGATCTCGTGTTTAAATACATACGTACTTCTTAGCATTTAGTATCATGCTTACGTTTTTCAGGCCCAGTCGACTGCTGGCATTTGTTCATCATGGAATCCTGGTCAAAATAACCAACGGGGAATATTCCCCAACAGCTTGTCCCGCAGACGATGCACACAGATGCACTACTACCCGTATAGCTACGTAACCAAGCTGCATGAGATGCATTTGGACCACATGCAGGGCCAATCAGATAGTACAAAGTAGGTTAGACGTCTACTTGACTCGCACGAAGTGAATAATATTGTTGGAGGTTAATTAATATTATCTTTAACTGTGGCATCGATAATAGCAGAACAAGCTATAGAAAAAACCATACAAATTGGTTATTGGTAAAATTTTATGAAAACAAATAAATGGAAATAAAATAACGGATCAAACAATTTCCCTAATTATTTTATTATATTCCACGTAACTATATTTCATCTTCTTCTTCTCTGAATAGTATAAATTAAAGTCGCTTTCCCAGTCTCTCTTTTTCGCGCATAGTTCTTCTAAACTACACAATTTGTTTTGATAGGTTTTTCATTATCGTTTAGAAAATTTCTTCCAAAAGGTTTATACATATATGATACATGTATATTATATTTATAGAAAGTAGATGTTCTGTAATAAAGTCGTACAAAAATATTTTTGGGCGCTTAGATTGCTAACCTTATGAGATAGGTACATCAAAATAATGTACTCGGAAATCTATATCTTAAAAAGGCCTATGGAATAGTCCGCTAAAACAACACTGCACGCCACTGGATATATGTACTTCATACTAATACTTGGATCAAACTCACATAAAAATATGAATTCAAGAAGTCAAGTCACTTTTAATCTCGTAATTATGTATATAGGGGAGACAGGGTGTGGTGATCATAGGAAATAACCATTTTCTTATAATATACACGGAGAAGAATTAGTATTGCTAACTTATTAAGAATCTTTTCAAATTATTATTAATCGTGTTAGAAACGGGATTGCAGGCCTCTAACGAATTAATTAACAGATTTTCTGATAAATTTTGAAAGAATTTCGAATATGGATATAATATATATATAATATAGAAACGTATGTAGCTATACAAAAAGCATGATGTATTGACAAATAAATGTTATATTATTGAAGTGAAACTTCTTTACGCGCGTCATGCAATTTCGAGGACCGGAGTAAAACCGACTCATGACCGAAACGAAAATGCGGGACCACCGATTAAAGTTCATTTGATCTAGTCAAAGTTTTGAAGTAACATATAAATGCTTCTTAGCTCATCCCGACAACTGGCGTTGGTGGTGTAATGGTCAGCATAGTTGCCTTCCAAGCAGTTGATCCGAGTTCGATTCTCGGCCATCGCACATTATTTTTTTGTTTTTAACGCCTTTTTCATTCAATATCTTATTTTTTAGTAGGTCAGAACATTTTTTAAAAGAAAATAATATTGCAAAATAATAAAAACACTTATCTCACTGTGATAAAACATTACTCCGCTAGAGCGCGCTTTGCGTTATTGTGTTGGATTAAAATTATTATCTAATCCGTATATTATGATAATTGTATTACATTTATTTAATTAATTTATTTATTTTGATAATATGTAATAATTTACAGAAAAAAAAATTAAAACTATCTCCCTCTGATAAAATATCCGTTCGCTAGAGCGCACTACGCGATCTTGTGTGGGATTCTATTTCTGTACATTGTACATTATTTTTAAAAATATATTATATTTTGGGTGTGATGTAGGTAACATTATAAAACATAACAAGCTCTCATATTTTCAGAACCTACATAATATAATCAATTTATGCGGCTTTGCTTACAGTTGGTGCTCAGCGTGGTTGGCTTTCAATCAGTTAAGCGAGGTTCGATTCTCGGCTGTGGCATTTTTGAAGTGAAACCTTGTTGAGGTGGGGGAGCCGCTCACGAACGTTCTCTCTCTTCTCTTCTTTCCTCTCTCTCAGACACCAGCGAACTGCGCCACGCCAAGCATCAGCTGAAACTAGAAGTTTCACTTCTGTCTTGCGTAGGCTTGACACACCCACTTTTTATTGTTATGATATTTTAAAAAGATTTTTTACGATTTAGGTAGTTAAGTTTACCGTCATTTGAAAAAAAGTCAGATAAATAAATATATTTGTTCATTGAAGACAATATTAGCCACTCCCAAACGAAAATTTGAATCAGAAAAAGATTCGGCTGCATCTAGGAATTGAACCCAGGGCCTAAGCCTTGCCGTGGCTTTGCTCCACCACCGATATAGATAATTCTAACCTATCCCCTCAGGTCATATTTAACTGTATCATACGTCGACTAAAAATTGCCAATATTTTATTGGCTGCTATCCGCATGTGTGATTACAACATTGTTCCCCAATTAAATGTAAAAGAGCTAATGCGAACTAATGGTCGAATTAGTTCAGTGGTAAAGCAAAGCCCCGGTGAGGCTGACCATATCTTTTTCCCTTTCATATTTTCCTTTGAGAGTCGCAAATATAGTCTTCGATGAATAAATATTACAATTTGAAGTTTTACTCAATAATTTATTACCAAAAAAATATTTGAACTAAATAGTTATTAGAAAAGTCACCCAATAAACAATACACTATATAACTCATAGTAACTAATTAAACTAAACAATAAAACTTTGTTTACACAACTACATTTTTAACGCCGACCGGTTTCGGCGTTACCGTGCCTTCATCATTGACTATTCTTACAATAACGTAATGGTAGATGAATTGGTGTTAATTTTTTATTATTATTATAGAAAGCAATCACTTTGCGGTTTGACATATTTAAAATGAAATAAAATACTTTTTGTTTTAAAACCACGAGTTTTTAATAATTTTTTGAACCAAGCATCATTTACTAAACATTTACTCAAGCATCTGATGCTTGAGTAAAGCGAAACCGGTCGGTTCAAAAAATTATTAAAAACTCGTGGTTTTAAAACAAAAAGTATTTTATTTCATTTTAATTTTTTATTGTTTTGCACGCCTAATTTATGATTTACGTCTTGTTATTGAATATTGACTGGTAACCCCTACTTTACGGTACTATACAATCTCTTGAGGTCCATGTAGGTAAGCACAATGCATATTATGAATTATTTTTTTTATTTTTTAGTACCTACCTATATTGTACATCAAGTAAAATATTGTTGGTAAGTGTAGAAAACGTGGAAAAAACATCGGCCACGCTTAAAATGCAATGTACGTCCATTACAGCCGGCAGAACTGACGACTGCGCTTTGTGGCATGGTGATCAAAACTCTGTACCCCCTTTACTCGCGCAATTAACGCACTTAAACATCACGTATAAGTATACTAAAAAAAATTCCAATTTTTCGACAAAACCTTTGTATCTGTAGCGTTTTTTAAATATTTATATATTATTTCATTATTTTATTCAATACATAGATGTGTTGCTGAGAAACACCTTGATTATGAATTCCGAGTTCAGAATATACGGAGATGTTGAAATAATTATAGACATGGCAAATCAGTTGACAGGACTGGAAAATGCTGTTACCTATAATATTAATCAATGAAAATTTCACCTTTTAGGTACAGAAAATATGATCACTTCCCCATATCTCCCCTCTCTATCTTCATACCTTCCCACAACACCAAGCTACGAACGTAGGTACCCAAAACTTAATTTAAATTCCGGGCTTAATAATCGTCTTCCTCGTTCAATTTGAAAGTAAATGAGCATGGCTAATGTCAAAAACATGTAAATTCTCTATGTGGCTCGACGTGGCATGACATTCCTCCTTCAGTTTTCATTACCATTCGTAGGAAGTACTTATCTACTTCGTCTGTTCAATGAACTTATCAGACATCTTCTCTGACATTCACACCGCATATTCAAAATTAATTTGGTATTTCTTGAATTTGAAGTCACTCTTGAAGAAAATTCTTCATTTAATTCCAAATAGTTCTGTATTTTTTAAATGTAATCCTTGGACATATACTTTATTTTAATAATTGGACGTTACTGACACAGTACTCACACAGATGATTACTTTGTATAGAAAATAGTTCAAAATTGTTAAAATAAATAAAAATGAGCATTTTTAAAAACCTATTGAATATTCAAATTCCATGACCGTAGATAAACATACTCTAAACTTGTTTTCAATTTGTCGATAAGTAGTCTTAGCCAGACAACAGGTGACGCTTAGCAAAGAGGCTACTGTCGATAGTGTATTAGAATATTTGCACTAATACACATACCTAACCCAAGTAATGTTGTAATTAATAACTGTATTATATTATGTAATGTAATTCGTGTACCTATTTTTATTAATAAAAAATAATGTTAATCGTTTGTTGTGAATTCAAAATAAGAAAATTAATAAAATGATAGATTTGTATGTTTATTAAATTTTTAATTCAATTATGAATTTTTTCAATTTTTGCGTTTTAACATAAGATACATTGCATTACCACAAAGCAAACGAGGGTTCTGGGCTCAGCTCCTAGATTCAAAATGCGAAAGTATCTTTTTTTGATATTTCTGTATCAAATTTTAGTTTGAAGAATCGCTTATATTGTGTACAATAATTAAATATTACAATTTGAGGTTTTACTCGTTCAGTTATTATGCATGGATTGTACTAATTTTACCACATAATGCTTGCAATCAATATGAGGGTATGCGTAGATCCTAAAAATGGTATTTCAGCAAATTAATGTTTGTTTAGTAATGTTACAATTCAATAAAATAATCTCCCAATTCTAAAAACTTACTGGGCTTACTGGGCGTTCAACTTGGATGATGCTTTTCCTAAAAAGTTACGCGTGCGTCCGTTCTGTTTCATCAAGCAACGGCAAGCTGCCAATGATCGATTTTTTTATTCAGAAAACTCAGAGTAATATTTTATTATAGATTTATGATAATATTTACTGTTTTCTTGGTTAGAAAGCAGTTATTTTAGAATTGTTTTTAATTTTCACTGAGTGAAATAATGTTTTTATATTGCTTTTCAAGTACTTCATACTTCATCATCTGCAAACATTGGCTTACTATGAATAGCTACGCCATTAGTACCGGCTGCTGTGGTTATTTTTGCATTCTTACATTTTGGAGTCTTGATATGGTAATGCTTTCTAAGAATCATAAAATATTCGCTTAATTAATCATCAATTATTTTATAATGATTCTTCTACATCAGCAGGTATCTACGACTAAACTTGCAAAAATTTCACAACAACATCTCAGTGACAGTGTCTAATTCCTACCTAGTCTCAGTATCGCCCTGGTGAGAGACCACCATCCGGAAGCGAAAAATTGCTTTTTCCGACAATAAATTCAAGCTTTGGACAAAGACACTACCGATACCATGCTATAAAAGCTTTCAGCAGTGTAAAACTTGAAATTAAAATTGAGGAAAATAAAAATAAATTCACACACCAAATTACAAAATAGATTAAAGAACAAAAAAGAAAATATTACCAAAATATCATAGCATAAAATAAAAATAAAACCTACACGTAACACAAAAAACCAATATAAACACACATCACTCACAAACACACAAGATTATATATTAAATGTATTATTTTATCTTATACCTACCTATTGTAGATTGTATTTAGATTATATTTTCATATTATAAAATGAAGGCCTCAGCACGGGCAAGCCACCCAGTGAGGCCAACATTACTGGAAGACTTTGAAATGTAAAAAAATATATTGTACAAAATAAAAATAAAAAATTAATTTGGCTGTGTTTAGTGACGATGTCTGGAATGCAAGTCTTAAACCGTCCCCTCCCCCGTTTGTTCCCCGCCCCCCCGTTTCAAACTCACAACATCAGGGTGCCTTGGTCCCACCAGCTATAGACGGTTCGGACTCTTTTGCAGTATTGACAATGGGTATACATTACCTATCTACGCTAAAAAACATGTTACACCTGAAAATATCAGTTAGGTATTTTGACAATCATTCGTACGCGCTTTTTTCGTGTATTATTGCAAAACAAGCATCCAACGGCGAATGCTAACAGCGGAGGTACCAACCTACGGTAATTTTTATTTTTTCAGACCTAAACACTTTTCTTTATCAAGGAACAAGCTCCCAGCGAGCAACTGAGCATACAAAATGGTTCCCGCCCGTTCAAATCAACATGGCCGCCGCGAGACTTCCGTCCGACGGGGAAACTCCTTCCCAAACTTCTCTCACTCTCTCCGCGTGCACTTTAAGCGAGAGGGAAAGAGATGACACGCAATATATTCTCAGTCTCAACGACGAACGCAGTCACATAAATATGTCAATAGGCGACGTAAACTTCACAACGTTATTATTTTATACAGAACTGGCCGGCGTTCGTGCGACTCGAAGACATAAAAACAAAATGGAATTTCTTAAACGTTTATAATTTTTGAACGCAAAAGATATTTTCCGATAAAAACTCGCTAATTTATCGTCAATAGAGTCGGCGGCCGACGTATAATAACCCTCTTATTTAGATTTCATTCAAATTAGTTAATTAAGACTGGAAATGCTGGCTCGTTGGACCTCCATTACGATACCGGGCAACGCCGGGCACTCTTTTCAGTCAGACGCGATAGGCGGTATCTAAATATTTCTCAAGCTTTACGACGCGACTTATTCAAAACTTATTACGGCTGTCAAGTAGCGTGGCATATCCCCCTTGGAAATATGCATTAAGATAAAATGTGTAAGTGATTGGTAAAATTAACACATGAAACCGATCTTCGGATTTCAGTCGAGTTCTTAATGAGTATTCTAAATCACACTCGCTTTGGTAAATACGTAGGTACTTACCTAACCACTAATTATTTTATTTTTAACCTTAGCCTACGTACTTACCTAATTCGCAAATCAGAAAATATTTCCTTGGGCAAAGGTAGGTACCTACCTACTCAGCTCAGAGGAAGATATATCGCTCATATATATATCTGTACTACCGCATTCTCCTGAAAAATCACGAGATATTATAATAATTGCTGGATGTGCGAAGCTGAAAGTTTACATCAGAACTGATAAAAAAAATATACACGATCACGATATTTCGTGAATATTTTTCTTGATCAGTTAAAAAAGTTAGGTAGGTATATTCAATTATATCTGAATTCTTGACACATCAGTTCCAATGTTTAAAATGACATTTAAAATAATTTTCTGTTAAGTAAGTACCTAGTATTATCTGGGTACTTAATCGCTTGTCGGAATTCTTGACCTAATGAATTCCAATTTTCAAATTGACTCTTAAATTAAAGAAAAAGCCAAGTTTATTGAACAAGAGTTACAATCACTCACAGACAAACCGAATATAGTATATTTGATTGTTGTTGATGATTAGGTAGGTACCAAACCTATTTCACAAAATAAAACTACTAGGTACGTTCCTACCAGTGTGGTCATATTTTGAAGCTAGGTTTCCAAATTAAAAATTGTTTCGGTAACACACTCGATAGACCACCTTTAAGAGTCGAAATATTAATTTAAATGTCTTTGATTACTTTTCCCAGCCTATACATAAAAGTCGGGTAGGTTCCTTTCTGTTACCTCGACTTCTTCTTTTCTTTTACCTATTCATTTTCAAACTAAACATTCAATGACTGTAATAAACAATGCACTGAATAAAGAAAAAAAATTAAAGAAAACTTCCAGCAACATTGCGAGTTATTTAGTGTTACTTCCTATAGTCAGTTAGAGAGTAACTAATCAAATTTAAATTCCTATCTAATGAACATCAACTAAAACAATATCGCTTCAGTACCTATCTATGAAGGAGGACAAAAATTGAGTGACATGTAATAGCTATTTCAAGAATTAAATAATTGGTTTGACCGAGGACTGAATCTTCCTCCTGAGGGACTGGAGTGAACCGCGCTAACAACTGAACCAAATCCCGATGGGATAGAACCGACATTTGTTTCGTATATTAATTGATTACCACCAAAATTTAAATAAATGCATTGTCATTGACTACACGTCTATCTGCCGAGTTTCAGCTCAGTCAAATTTCAGGTAGTGGGTTAATTTCTAATTTCAAGATTTGCAATTGTTCGTTCACGAAAAAAAAATGAAATTCAAATAGACGTATTTAAAATTCAAAGAAACTTATACGTACATATGTAAGTTTCCAAATGCCTAATATAGTTATTTAAATTATATATATGTAGTAGGCGGTACAATTCGACATCATAATCCCAATCATTTATTATAATAGTGTATCTTTTAATAGCCGCGCTGACGTATCATTTGGTATTTAAATCTCTCAAATCGTTTTTAATGGGAATCCATTATTTTATCTAGAGATATTTAAATGAAGATGCTGTGTAGAAAATACGAGTGTTAGAGGGGATTACCTGAGAAAATCCATCCTAATACACCGGCACCATTAAACCGTTAATTCCAGATCATCAAACTCCTAACAGCCTTCCGATTCGATTCGCCCATTCAGTGTACCAAGACGTATGGCGACGGGTGACATAATTAAAACGTTATTTTGAATTTACTGTGACATTAAAATACCACAAACGTATAGATTTTAAATGCATAATAATATATCAAACGATTAGAAGCACCGCGAAACCTGAAACAACCACCGAGCAAAAAAATATTACTGAAGGTGCATTCCGAAGAATGAAAATCATTGATAGTTTTGGCCTTTTTGTTAAATGGAAAAGCACTTTGCTTTATTTCAAAAAGCTTCCAGCTGTAGAATCACGTCATTTTGTTTACCTACGCACAAGAATTTTGATCATCAAATAACCAGAAGCACTTTAGATACCAAGCCGCAGAAATTCAAATGTAACATTGTCACAATTTGTTCAAAAGCTGAAACAGACTTATGATGGGTTGTTTTTTTAACAATTCATCAAAAAAATTTAACAATTCATCAAATTTCAATGTTGGTTTCAAGGATCTATGAAGGTTCTATTCAACTTATGTTGTGATAACATTACTGACGAGTTGTTTCACAAAACTGAAATATTTTCATCTTTCAAATTTGATGAATTGTTCAAATTCTGCGAAACAACCCGTCCTTAGAGTCGGCATTTAACAGGAACCTTTCACCTGTTCAAAAAACGAAATGGCGCTAAATGGCCATTTGATGACTTTGTCAAATGTGAATTTCTGCGGAAACAAGTGGGTCTTAGAGAAACTTGACATTTTAAACTTGAGATAGGTACCTACTATAAATTATTATTTTTGCAAGAGTTTCGAGCAAATGATCTCTAATGGTGAAATTTTAAATTTGCTTTTACTGTGTGGAACTTCAGGGTCAATGCACCCATTTCAGCCTGGAATGTTATTTCTTCCACGACTTTACAAAAAGCTTTCTTGTTTCGAATATGTTTTTTCAAATGTTAAAATGCTTTCTAAAAAAATGTGTTGGCTATTTTATGATACCGGGAAGTTAGAATCTACCACTAGTACATAATGACTAAATTCATATTGGATTAACGAATATAGGTAGGTACCAGCTTATTACTCCAATACATACACATTTTAGAAAGTGTGTCCCATTGATCGGATTCCAACAGTCTTTAACTGTTTCGTTTTGATTGGAATTTAATTACTCTCAGTCATTCCTCTTCCTAAAGCAGCTTTCTACTGACGAACATGGTGCATATCCAATTCTGATATAAAAATACTTGTTGAAGTGACCAAATGCAAAATTTAATCTTCTGTATCTCAATAAACTTTAAGGTCTTACCATATAAAGAAAACGTGTAGGAATGAAAAAAAAAATTATCTGAAATTGTAAATTCATAAGTAGGTAGATACTTACAAATATTATAAATAACTTTCTCATTTCATTTTTCTAACCAAGTGCATTTTTAATATTTAAAACTTTTTTTGTGATAGATTTAAGATAATATTAGGTACCTATATCAATTACACGGCGAAACATTTATAAGAATATCTTCAAATTTTTGGTAATCCGGGTAAAAACAGGATTGCAGGCCGTTTCCTGATGAAGTTTTGATAAATTCGTAATATATCTGTTCGTAACACTTGTTCGTATACCTGCATTAGCCTTGATAATATACAATGACGAAATGTGAACACATTATTATTTTTGTGAAGAAGTATTCCGACAAATTATCAATTCATTCGTTAAAATGCCTGCAATCCCGTTTCAACCAAATTACGAATAATTTGAAGAGATTCTTAACAAATTCTATGAAAATTAGCTTTCTCGCATTTTTGCAAGACAAAGTTCCTAATCTGTAACTGTTAGTTCATGCTCATAATGTATTTAATCTGGATATGCAATTTATTTAAAATAAATTTATAAAAAAAATGTTTTACTAAAACTTTGAACAAACATATCTGAATACTCCACTGCCCAAGCTAAATAATCCACCGGGCAATAAGTCAAAAAATACTGGTTATTCCCAATTTGCATACCTCTTTGGGACAGAGATATTTCAAATTTCAGGCTACAGTCTACCAAATCAAACAAAACAGAAATGGATATATTTAAAACGAAAGTAAAAATATGGCTGAAAAAGCAGAGATAATCAGCTTGCACACATTGTGAAGATAAAAAAAGCAATTAGAGATTAATACAAAAACAAAATAAATACAGTCCTCAAAATAGGAAAACCTAGTAAGGAGGACTCTGAAAACTATGACATTATTCTTACACGTATTATGCTTAAAAAACATAAAATATATCCAACTCACGTAAAGAAATAAACTCAACAAATTTTATTTAGCGACTTCATATTGCTAAGTAAGTAAGTACGTAAATTTACTAAGTAGGTACCTATCTATTTTAACTATTGTTAGGAAACACGCAAGACTTTCATTTACCAAATTTTCGAAAGCAAAATAAGATAAAACACACATAAACTTGGTGAAATATTGAATAATAAAAAATAATTATGAAAACCTCTATACATAACAATGTTATGTATGATAAATCGTATTTTTTATCTTACAATAATCTCCAGTAAGAACACAATATTTTTAATCTTCAATGCAAACAGCAACCGCCTTATGCTGAGAATTTATTATAATAGTAATAAACTCCACGCTTGTCTACTTAGTAGGTTGGTTAGTACTATCTCTTATCTTTTTTTTCGCACAAATCATTTTTAATTGGCTAGGTACTGAAACAATGTTAAACTAATTACTATTCATCAAATCTTGCATAATAGACATTATCTTAATTTTTTTAATATATTTCGCCTAGGTAGGTAGGTAAATCTTCAAGAACGTAACTAGCTTTTCGATAAATACAAAACACAAGAATTAAAAACTAACACATATGTTAGAAACGCTAGATCTCAGGGTCAAAACATATCAAATACAACATTTAGGAAAAAAGTTTCCTATACTGTGGTACTAAACTCAACAAAATCCCACTCTCATTCAAAACTCACAACAGTATTTTAACCTTTAAATCTCAAATAAAAAGCTGGATTCAAAACATAGGAAGTTCAGAAATACATAATATACTGACACGAATTACAGACTGAAACTTAAACCACTCGAAAGAACAAAAAAACACCATGTAATATATATATATATATATATATATATATATATATTTTCTCATATTTTATTAAACAGGATTCTTTAAAGCTCCATACTTCATTTCAGAAATAACGTTGCAATTTGATTAGGTTTGTTTAAAATTTCTGGATAAATACGCTATTCAAATTTTAGAACGCCAAAGTTCATCATAGACTTTTGCTGCTTGATGAAAAAAAATTTCTGCTTTATATTTTGATATCTCAAAATCTTTCAATGGGTTGGCATAAAATTTTATACCTGCCAACTTTTGGCATTAAACAATAGGCCATATCGACAAAACAAGCAGTTAATTCAATGTTTCATAAACAGACGATTCAATCAGAAAATAAACAATAGCTTAAGTGTGTGACCTGAGTCGTAAAGTGAAAACGTTATCGGCCGAGATAACAAGCGCGAGGCGATTCGTCACATGAGGATTAACTCAAATGCATTCTTTATTATCTGCGATTCGGAATTGGAAATCAATTCAGTCTTTTCACACTATTTACAACGTTAGCTCAAAAATAAAAGCAAAATTTATATCGATCAAGAACTGGAAATGAAAGGAAAGGACTAGAAATCTATCTAAAACCTAAGGCAGACGTCGGCAGATGGCGGCTCGGCATCTCCAATTTCAACTCCACTTAATTTGAGATGGAGCCGCCAAACGCCAAACTCGAACGGCATCAGTTTTGCCAACTCAACTCTTTTAGAGCAAGATCATCTAAAAAAAAAGTTGTTTAGCTTCTCAGTTCCTATGTTTAGATATTATTACATATTTCAGAGTTGGAAGAGAGAGTGTATTGAAAAAAAAATTTTTGGACTACCCAATATCGTTTTATTTTATCATTATTAAAAAGCTGAAGGTACCTAATTATAATACATATATCTAAATGTGATAATCTTCCGGACTGAGTTCAAATGATTGATAAACATTTGAAAAATATTTGACAAATATTTTTTAATCATTAGGTTCTTGGAAAACATCTCGTATTCAGCCTATATTCATTGGCATTTTACGTATTCCAATGAAAATCATATTATATGAAAAGTAAAATAAACAAATTGTGGCAGAAAATCTGACATTAATGGGTATTAAAATAATGAAAACTGAGATTATTTCACTAACTATTATGCACCCGATCGAACTGAAACTGACACGAACCGGACTCGTTGTATGTTTCGTAACAATAATATTTTGCAACCATCGTAATATACACTTGCTGTCCCTCTTTTGGTAGTGGCAGTAAGTAGGCATAAACAATTTGCTAACCGATGGAAGCTTATACCGATACACTAATACATTCAATGCTAATCTGGTTTATTCGAATCAACTCTCACTACATTATCTTACCTACATAAGGATACCTTATTTGGAGTAAAATAAAAAAAAGTTAATAGCCAGTCAATCGATCTTCTACGGATCTTAAATCTTAAAGCTCTGGTAAATTAGCAAGTTTTTACAGAAATTTCTTTCCTGCAACGTATTGCAGTCAAGATTGTTGGGTAAGATTGCAGAATTTTCGTGTATTACCCCATGTTGCCGGTGAGTTCGCTCGACTACCGATATAAGGAAAATATTGCCAGGCCAAATCGATTATCTTATCTCTTTCTTAAATAATATGTCCACATCTGTTCGCCACCTATCTCTATCCGCTACCATAAATGTCGTAATTTGAAAAGCAATCAATATTAATAAATAATTTCACTATATCACTTCCTAGTTCATACAAGTTTGGTGGAGCTATTGCTGGAGATTGTGTTTTTGTGTTGGGATTTTGATTTACACTTATGCAATAGGTAGATACTCTTATGATACGTACGTGGAAAATTTGATGGGACACGGCTAGATTGATGGCCACTCCTTGGCTCTTGATGGGTAAAACAATTACTAGGCAAAAGGCAATAATAGGCAAGATATCTTGCACGTTTACCAAAGCCTTTAAGTACCGTTGTGGAAGACTAATAGAAGCAATCGCTATCTCATTACTGCCCTATCTGAGGAGCCGTAGGGTTACTAAGTTCTGAGGGGTTACCTAGAAGCCTTCTAACTCATCTCTCAAGATGGCCGCTTAATGACGATACACCCCATTTAACCGGCCCCGAGATTAAAACATTAATAGATTCAGGGTGAGTACCTACTGTACGTAGAGAAAGCATAGGATACTTCGTACGGTGCTGGGGCTGCTACGAATTTCATAATGTTTATTCGTTCTTGAAAAAAATATTAAAATATCTGGGAATATTTCCTATCGCAATATATCGATGCTTTCCCAACAGTACAAGTCTATTTTTATTGGTTTTTATAAGTCTTAAAATTCTATGATTTTATGATTGGACATGCCAATCTGTCATCTGAGGACATTTTCTATTGCCCAGGTAGTCAAGTAACTATATATAAAAGCCATCGCATCTCGCAACAGAGTGAGAATATCTTCATTCTCATCATCACCATCGAATCGATTGTTCACAAAAACAGCACAACACAAATCATCCAATAACTGTTTTTATAATTAACAGAATTCAGAATCAAAACGTTCCAAATGATGCCTTTTCTCTGTTTGGTGACCTTAACTGTGTAGTCTGGTAATTCCAAACCTTCCTCCTCTCTTCTCTACTTATCCTCACAATATTACCCAGAAAGAAGAGTAAGGAGAATATATGACGCAAATGTGAATGGTAGAAGAAATCAAGGACGCCCGTAGAAGACGTGGCACGATCAAGTGAATCAGATACTTAAATCGGCTCATCTCAAGAGTCAGACTAATAAAAAAGTATGCATGAATATGAGTGTGGCAATAAGTGTGGCCCAAGACCGAGTTGTTTGACGGTCCATCTTCTTCGAGGGGAAAAGGCGTGATGGTTAATTAGTTAGTTAAAGTACCCATTATGAAGTTACATAGTCCCATTTGCTCTGAGCAGTTGGGACTCTTGTTCGGTGATATACAAAATCATGCATTGTCTTACTGAACTACCAAGGTAAGTACCTACCCAAGCGCATGACGATACTAAGTAAATTTAACAATTTAATATATTAATGTACGAGAGTCAAACATAACATTAAATCAATATAATTAGGTATTAAAATATTCCTAGAACCAGCGTCGGTCTTTTGAATAATATTGTAAATACGAGTAAACGAACACACAGAATACTAACTCCATTGAATACTTATTCTCAAGGTTAAAACATAAAGAGAAACCCAATCCTTTTAAATAAATTACGCATTACGTATTTAGCTGAAGACGATTCGAGTTGGTATGTAAATTGCACAACTTTAAGGTCAGAATTAGACAAAGCATATTCAAATTGTTGAATAATGTGGTCGCTCATGGGAAAAAAAACACCATAAAGGCATTGTGAGAAAAGCGCTCCTATTGTTACTGATTGCTTACGGCCTGGTATTTTTTACACGGCACATTTACGAGCTTAAAAGTGAAACTGTCCTCGTAAAACTTATTGTTGTAATAATTTGACCTTGCAGTGAAATAAGGGTTGAATATCCTCTCCGGTATGGAAGATAATAGGGAACCATTATGCATCAAATTTTAGTTCACGTCAAATGATGAGTTTTGTTATTCAAATAGTTGCGATTACCGCTCAAAGGTTTTTAACGTTCAGCCGTTGAACATTTGTTTTATCTATGCATTCTCAGTGATTACCTAGTAAAATGTACAAAGTAACGTGATGTAACTTTGGCTTTGAGAAAATGGATGTGTTCATTAGTAGGTGGGTAAGAAATAGCCTGAAAAAGTTGCTGTTAAGCATATTATTTAATTAGTATTATTATTGTTAATTATTTTAAAAAAAAAATTGTCTAGGTAGGTACCTACCTAGTACCCAACTATAGCAAAATAGAAATATTAGACGTATGAGAGATATTAGAGAAATATTAGAGTATCACCTTGAGGGGGCTTAAAATTTCAATTTAGCTACTTTATTTTTATAGTAGGTACGTGAAGAACATGTCAAATACAGGTGTTTTACATTGATGCCGGTTAGTGGCTGAATTGTATTTGTGTCTGAGTACAATTCCATACAATAGATACCGAAAAAATAAGCTTAAATTACTTACAATTTTTGTATAAATTCAATCATACAGAACAATAAGTAAAAACATTACAGTTCTTAAATAGAATTCAAACCAATGGAGCCAGAATATTTATTTAGATAATATTAATACAGGACCGATCTACCTAATCATAAGATTTCCTCGGCTTTACTTAGTATGGGCTTCAACAAATACAGGAAAAAATTGAATACGGCTTTTTTATCTGTTCATTTAAATCTTTTGAAAATGTGCTAGCGTGATTATTTCCTATTAAAATATTAGTCATCCAGAATAAATCTGAACGCGTGTTAAATGCAGGTGGCCTTGTCTGAATAAATATAATGGATGAGATGCGAAATTATTATTATTTTAATTTTTTTTTTTTTTTTTACAGTAATACCGCACAAGAGTCCCAACTGCTCCCGTCTGGAGCCAGTGAGACTATGGCATCCCCAATTGGGGTATGTTGTGAGGCTGAGGGTATTGGGGAGGGGAGGGAGATGGGGAAGAGGAAGGTGGGGAAGTACCTGGCTATTCAGATCTGGTCACCAAACACGGCTAAAGCCATTTCAAGCAACGTTTCCATTCTGAATGGTGGTCTTACACCAGGGCGATACTGAGAGTATCTTCCACTCTGGAACGTGCCGCAAATATACTATATATTATTTTAAATTAATTAATTGTGAAATAACACAAATTAATCAAATAAAATTTATTTGCGCACGCCGGGTTCGAACCCGCGACCTTCGGATCTGTAGTCAAAAGCGTATACCACTAGACCACGCCGGCCGTCAATGTTAATCGTTAATGAACATGTGTTCCGAATTTCTCATAACATATTCGTGCTCTACTGTTATTTTGTCATGAAATTTGTCAATTCATTCGTTATAGGCAATATAGGCATCCAGTCACGTTTTCAACAGGAAAAGGAATAATTTGAACAATTTAAAAAAAAAATAACAATATTACCTACCTACCTACCTATCAGTTAAGCCAATATTACTTACCAGTATGAAAAGCAACATTTTTTTAAACAACAAATGTGACTTACCAAAAAGAGCTCTTTCGTGGTCTAAATTATCAGAATTAGACTAGATAGCTTCAAAATAATTGTTGTTTACGTATGGCTAGTAATGTTAGTTTTATTTTATTTACAATGTGTTCTTTCCATTTCTGAATCCAGAAATAGGAGTTTCGTATCATGTCCTGGGAGGGTTGGGCGACGTAACGTGCCCTTTTGGAAAAAAATTCACCCTTGGGATTAGAAAATGCTTCGTCCCCTCCGGAACACGGAGAGGCGTAAACTAAGGACGTGTCTACTGCCTTAGCTCTAGGCAAGTCATCCTTTATTCGGATTAATGGCTTACAAGGGAGGAACTAGTTTAGGTGGATGTGGATATCTTAGTAAACAAAATTTTTTTCGTACGAATACAAAAAGTAGCTTAAAAATTCAAAGTTACGTTGGTGTATCGAACGCATTACGCAATGCTACCCAAAGGCCGCAAAGCAGATGTCTGACCATGGGAGGATAAGAAAGCTGTATTTACCCGGCCGGCGAGTACTGAGCACAACGCGCGCCAGGACACAGTATTTACGTAGTATCCCCTCCCCGGCTCGAGAGCACTGGGCACATCGCAAGCCATGGACCCAGTATTTACGTAGCATCCCCTCTCCTTTTCCCAGGCGAAGCTAGGCCAAACACTGAACAGCGTTGGTCAGCCAATCAGCGCAAAGCCACTATAATGCTAGAAATATTTCTCTTTTCATACATAATTGCGCAAATTAATGTTAGATTTGCGTGAGTCTCGCCGCCATAATGCAAAATAAAAATATACAGGTTGAAAGGCTGGACTCGCGTCTATGTTGTAAAGTAATATTGAAATATGTAAACATTAATATTAAGTAGTTATAAGGATTTCCTCACACCAATGTCGGTCTGAGGACCCACTGATTCATATTGTACAATTTATTATAAAAACATTAAAAATGCTAGGGAAAAACAGTTTTAATGAGATGAAGCGGCGTAAAGAGTACTATTGAATAAATAATTTTAATATTGACTATTAAAGTCATATGAAAACACACGAAGATGCACAAAGATGCACCTCGTTTACGCGGGGCGTTTTGATACGCGCGCACACCGATGTGTGTACGCCCCCGCTAGTCCTATATATACCGCGCGTAAAGCGATCTCAACTCTCTCTCTTCCGACATCTACTCTGACCGCTTCACTCTGGACTGCTTCTCCCGCTGGAACCACTACAACCGCCTTTGACTTCTGACCTCTCGCTTCCTTGGACTACCTACTGCTCTCTCCTTGGATACACGACATCACAGCAACCGGAAAAGGCCCTGAACATAAAGCAGCTCACCGACTAGAAGATTCAGCACCCCTTATTTACAGTCAATGTAAAGGACTTGCGTCTGATACATTGTGTGGTCCTTCGCAGCCGCATTTTCTAGTCTCCAGCTGCCAAGATGACACCATCTCTACGCTCCGGGAAGAATACATTGGAGGGAACCGGAAAAGATGAGTCACAAGCCGCTGGCAGTACCCCGCACCCTGCCGGTCCCTCACAAGCCACTGGAATGGCGATATCGGAACATTCTCCGGTACAGATACCCATCCATGACTCATCATCAGACAGCGAGGCGTCAAATGCAGATTCATTCAAACAACTGCAGCGAGAATTGAGAGCAGAAAGGCGACGAAATCGGAAATTACAGGAGGCCCTTATCGCTTCAATAGGGGCTCCTACGAAAAAACAAGCGCCTTTAGTTGAACCTGACACACATATAGAGCAGGCAACCACACATCAACAAAGTGCCATGCAGGGCGCCCTACAAGGCTCCATGCAAGGTGCCGCACATCAAAACAGCGCAGAGTACCGGTCTTCAGCATCCAACACCACGATGCGAGGCCAAACAACCCCTCTGCAGCCTGCTATCATCAACACGGAGTATCCGGCCACAATATCCGGACAACAGCCGACCCAAACTACAGCTCAAGGGGCCTCGCAGATCCCCGCAGCATCCTACAACCCGGAATATCAGCCGGGCTCACCACATACGCAGTTCGGCCAGACACCGCCTGCAAACAACACATACGCGACATTCCCGGGCCATCCCACGGAGGATGACACGGCGCGACAAACCCAAGACTGGGTCAATAATAGAACGGAACAAACGGCGCCAGCAAATCCGTTCCAACAGTTTGCGGCCTTTATGACGGAGGCTTTCCGCGCCTCGCAAAATGGCGGTACTCCGCGGCAGCAGCCCGAAGAAGAAAACCGCATGGCGTCCCTTATCGCACGCCAATCAAGCGCTAAGGACCTCCCATCATACTACGGAGACGCCGTGGAATGGCCAGCATGGCGCGCTCAATTTTATCAATCAACGTCTACATGTGGGATGACGCAATCAGAAAACCTAATGCGCCTTCAGAGAGCATTGAAAGGCAAGGCTCGTGAAGCGGTAAGTCCACTCCTATTGGACCCCACACAAGTACCGGAAATAATGGACGTGTTAGAACATCGGTTCGGTGGTGCTCACACTATTGCATCACTGATGTTTGAAAAAATAAAAAAGTTGCCGCGGCTTCCCGAAGATGCATCAAACGACGCACTTATTGAGTTTTCGGGTACAGTTCAAAATGTGGTGGCCTCACTCGGCAGTCTTAAGTGTGATTATTTATCTAACCCCGCGCTACTAAGTGAAATTGCATCAAAAATGCCTCTTGTGCTCAGAGTGGCGTGGTTGGATAAAATAGCCGATCAAGTGATAAGTGCGACAATTCAACAATTAGCAGCATTTCTAAAGCGGCTCACAAACGCGATCCCGCGTTCGGGCTTAGTTGATAATGCTCGGGCTCCAATGCGACCGCGACGGGAACAAGTATACGCGCAAAATTCTCAAACTGATACGGAGAGCGAAAAGTGTGCACAGTGTTTAAATTCGCACAAAATTCACGAGTGCCCCGTGTTTTTGGGGAAAAATGTCCCCGGACGATGGGAAAAAGTAAAAAATTCCCGACTTTGTCATAAATGTCTAGACGCAAGACACCATACGAGAGCGTGCAAATATCGTGTGTGGTGTGGAGTGGGTTCTTGTCGGCTTCCTCATCATAAACTACTTCACGACCCGTCGCGTGTGAAATCATCTGCCGGTACCTCGCGCGATAGTGAAAACCAAACTGTAACCAGTACCACGTCGTATGGACATGAATCAGTGCTGTTGAAAGTGATACCGGTAACCATATGTGGCCCAAACGGGCAAGTGTCAATTTATGCCCTACTAGACGAGGGGTCAACTGTGACCCTTCTAGACAATGAAACAGCGGACAAAGTGGGAGCGACCGGGCCGACCCGCGGGCTCCGTATTCACGGGGCAAGTGGTATGTGTTCGTCGGATAGTACATCCCGGCGAGTTAAACTATCAGTGCGCGGGGACGGTGACGAATATGTTATTACGGCGAATACAGTGCGAAACCTGGACCTACCGCAACAAAACATAGCTGGTCGGTGCCAAGTGAAACCAAAAATATTATTGGGACAGGACAACGTGCATCTTATCGTGTCAAGAGAGGTGCGCGAAGACACAGAGAAAAGAATGCTGTCCCGTACTGCACTCGGTTGGATCGCGCATGGAGGCATTCATCCCGTAGAAAATATAACGCTGAGCATTATCGGTGAAGCCGAGAGTGGAGACCAACAGCTCTCAGAGCTAATAAAACAAAACTTTGCGATCGATTCACTTGGAGTGACGTCAGCGACACGCGTAGATGCGACCATACAGCGAGCAGAGGCGCTTATGGAAAACACCACTCGGCCATGTAACACCGACCGGTGGGAAACGGGCCTACTGTGGAAAGAAGATAATACGCGCCTGCCTGACAACAAACAGTGCGCGCTAAAACGATTGTACGCATTGGAGAGAAAGCTTATGAAGAATGATACATTAGCAGCAGCATATAAAGTTAAAATTAACTCTCTGATTGAACGTGGATACGCGCGCAAATTAAATATTCAAGAAGCGGCCATTCCAAGCCCTCGAAAATGGTACTTACCGCATTTCGCGGTAGTTAATCCCAATAAACCGGGAAAGCTAAGAGTTGTTTTCGACGCAGCAAGCCGCTGTCGAGGTGTATCATTAAATGATAAACTGTTAACAGGGCCCGATCTGCTCTCCTCGCTATTGGGTAACATTTTGCGCTTCCGCGAAGGAAAAATCGCGCTCGCGGCAGATATTGCAGAAATGTTCTTACAAATAAAAATAAAAAGTGAGGACCAACCATCTCAACTATTTATGTGGAGAGCAACGCCAAATGAAGAGCCGAGCACTTACATGCTCACCTCTATGATGTTTGGGGCAACTTGTTCCCCAAGCAGCGCGCAATTCGTGCGAAACAAGGTAGCTGAGCAACACAAAGTGCAATATACCGCCGCGGCAACAGCCATACAGGAAAAATTTTATATGGATGATTATCTCGACGCCGTGGACACATCGGACGAAGCCGCCAAATTGGTACGGGAGGTGAGCGCAATCCTTGCAAGTGGGGGTTTTCTGCTCACTAATTGGGCTTCAAATGACCCTGCCGCCATTGCAGAAGTACCCTTTGAAAAACGGGCGAAATCGGCAATACCTATCAGCAGCGGGGACCACGAAAACGAGCGCATACTAGGCCTCGTATGGGACCCCATAGGTGATCACTTTCTCTACAGCTTCAGGGAGGCAGCCTCAGCCGAGATGATCCCACACCCAACGAAAAGACAACTACTAAGTATTGTCATGAAGATTTTTGATCCAATTGGTTTCGTATCATGCTTGACAATACGCTCAAAAATACTTCTACAAGCAGTGTGGAGATCAAATATAGGTTGGGATGAACTAATAAAACCCGAGCACGCGAATAAATGGTCGGAATGGCTACTACTTCTCAGCCAGAGTAGCGTTTCTATACCACGAAGATGCCTCATTAATAAAAACGGCAATTTTGAACTCCACCTGTTCTGCGATGCATCGGAGTCGGCGTGTTGCGCTATTGCTTATTTAACCGAAAACTCCCAGGAAGGCACACACTCAACTTTCCTGGCCAGTAAATGTAAAGTGGCACCATTGAAACCCCTTTCTGTACCGCGCCTTGAGCTACAAGCAGCCCTAATGGCCGCACGATTGGCGGCTACAATCAAAAGGGAAAGCCAAATTCACATAAGAAAAATAACATATTGGACGGACTCAACGACCGTCTTGTGTTGGCTAAGGACAGACCCGAGGACTTACTCCGCATTCGTGGCCAACCGGCTAGGAGAGATTGATGATTTAAGTGAAATAAATAATTGGAGATGGGTACCTACTAAATTAAACCCGGCCGATATCGGTACAAGAGACATCGAGCCGCCCGACCTCTCGCCCACTAGCAAGTGGTTTTGCGGTCCTGCCTTTATTACCCACCCAGAAGCTACATGGCCCCGTGAAAAGGAGCCAGTCATCCGACCTGATAACCAAGTTTTGGAGGTGAGGCCTCAATATGTCGGCCTCACAATAATAAAAGGAGGCGGATTACCTCTTATTGAGCGATTTTCATCGTGGCATCGGCTCATACGCACCACTGGATGGGTTCTCTGCTTCATAAGGAGATGTCGGCCGAACCCCAACAAATCATCAGAAGGTCCTCTGAGTGCCGAAGAGACTCGAGGAGCAGAAACATTATGGGTAAAGAAATCTCAAGCAGACTCTTTCGCGGCCGAAATTTGCGCTACCCAGAAAGGCGATACACTACCCGCCGACAGTCGCTTGCGAACGCTAACGCCTTTCCTTGGCCCAGATGGCATTATACGAATGGGCTCACGGTTACAAGCCCTGAAAGGAGTTGCCAGCGGAGTACGGACACCAGTCATCCTGGATGGTGACGAGGCATACACTCGGCTCTTGATCCGCCACTATCATCAAATGGCGGACCATTCGAGTACCGAAAAAACCATGGCGGAAATCAGAAGCAGCTTTTTTATATTGAAATTGCGCACCAACCTTCGCCGAATAGCGCATGAATGCCTAGTATGCCGCATTAGGAGAGCTCAACCATTGCCACCATTGATGGGACCATTACCGGCTGCCAGGCTTACACATCACGTGAGTCCCTTCACGCACTGCGGCCTAGACTATTTTGGCCCTATGGAAGTAACAATCGGTAGGCGTCGAGAGAAACGGTACGGGGCATTATTCACCTGCCTGTCAACCAGAGCTGTACATCTCGAGCTAGCGGCCTCACTAAGTGCCGATTCAGCTATAATGGCAATGCAGCGAATGTCAGCTAGACGAGGCCAGCCCGAATGTATATACTCCGATAACGGGACTAATTTCCATGGCGCTGATAAAGAAATCCGAGACGCGCTGGAATCAATCAGTCGAGACCCTAGAGTACAAAACTACATTGCAACACAAAAAACATCGTGGAAATTTATCCCCCCCCTGTCTCCCCACATGGGGGGAGCTTGGGAGCGCCTCGTACGCTCTATAAAGAGAGCCCTCAAGTCAACTATGAAAGAGCGCTCACCGAAAGAAGAAACTCTCCTCACGGCCCTGGCAGAAGCAGAGTACATAGTGAACAATCGCCCGCTGACTCATGTCTCCGTCGACCCGAGAGATGAGGAACCGCTAACCCCTAACCATTTTTTGCTGGGATCAGCAGGAAAGCGGCCACACCTGTCACTGTATGCGGCAAAAGAAGAAGAGGTCTGCCTAAGAAAACAATGGCGAATCAGCCAGCAATTAGCAGATATGTTTTGGCGGCGATGGATGAAGGAATACTTGCCCACTATAGCCGCACGTCAAAAATGGCACCAGCCAGGTACCCCTATCAAAACGGGTGATCTTGTGCTAATCGTGGATCCCGCTTTGCCCCGCAATAGTTGGCCCCGCGGGCGAATCATTGAAACAATGCCCGCCGCTGATGGGCATGTAAGGACCGTTCGGGTCCAAACCAACACCGGAGTGTACGTGCGCCCAGCGGTCAAAATTGCCGTACTCATGACGACACCAAACACGGGCCCTAAATCACAAGAGGCCCCCCCACGCCGCCAAAAAGGAACCGGCCGAATGGATCGCCGCCGGACAAAAGCATCCCGTCACGTTCGAATTTGCTAGGCGCAGCCGATACTGCACCGGGGGGAGGATGTATCGAACGCATTACGCAATGCTACCCAAAGGCCGCAAAGCAGATGTCTGACCATGGGAGGATAAGAAAGCTGTATTTACCCGGCCGGCGAGTACTGAGCACAACGCGCGCCAGGACACAGTATTTACGTAGTATCCCCTCCCCGGCTCGAGAGCACTGGGCACATCGCAAGCCATGGACCCAGTATTTACGTAGCATCCCCTCTCCTTTTCCCAGGCGAAGCTAGGCCAAACACTGAACAGCGTTGGTCAGCCAATCAGCGCAAAGCCACTATAATGCTAGAAATATTTCTCTTTTCATACATAATTGCGCAAATTAATGTTAGATTTGCGTGAGTCTCGCCGCCATAATGCAAAATAAAAATATACAGGTTGAAAGGCTGGACTCGCGTCTATGTTGTAAAGTAATATTGAAATATGTAAACATTAATATTAAGTAGTTATAAGGATTTCCTCACACCAATGTCGGTCTGAGGACCCACTGATTCATATTGTACAATTTATTATAAAAACATTAAAAATGCTAGGGAAAAACAGTTTTAATGAGATGAAGCGGCGTAAAGAGTACTATTGAATAAATAATTTTAATATTGACTATTAAAGTCATATGAAAACACACGAAGATGCACAAAGATGCACCTCGTTTACGCGGGGCGTTTTGATACGCGCGCACACCGATGTGTGTACGCCCCCGCTAGTCCTATATATACCGCGCGTAAAGCGATCTCAACTCTCTCTCTTCCGACATCTACTCTGACCGCTTCACTCTGGACTGCTTCTCCCGCTGGAACCACTACAACCGCCTTTGACTTCTGACCTCTCGCTTCCTTGGACTACCTACTGCTCTCTCCTTGGATACACGACATCACAGCAACCGGAAAAGGCCCTGAACATAAAGCAGCTCACCGACTAGAAGATTCAGCACCCCTTATTTACAGTCAATGTAAAGGACTTGCGTCTGATACAGTTGGCGACAGAAAATTTGGTCTTAAAAAACATAGAAATTAAGAAATTTCGTAGGAATGTGGGAAAATAATACTACTAGCAAACAATTTTTTAACCATTATTTTTTTAGTACCTAATCATAATTTTATTTTTTTCTTTATTATCCTTCTTTTATACTTCTAATTTCGAAAAATGATTGATTTTTCGGTGGTTAATTCTTTGAATCCATTCAGTATCAAACAGTATGGCACTGCTCCAAATTGTCGAAAAATAATTATGTGTATACATGTTTTTTGCACGCTCAAACTGATTAATCGTATAAAAATTCTATGATTAAAGCGGATCGTAATAATTAAAAGCATTAATTGTGTTCTTTAATAGTAACGTATACCTGTGGACAATCAAGGGATGGTCTGAATTCTTGAAAAATTAGTTCCAATTTTTAAATTGACAGTTAAAAATTTTCTTTAAAAATATTTTATAATAGGTAACCTATGTACTTTATCGCTTGTCTGAATTCTTCGTGCAATCAGTTCCGATTTTAAGATTGAATTAAATTCAAATCAAAGTTGAGTTCATCGAACTATGCAAGTTGCACAGGCAACCGAAATTTGTTTTTTTTCTTTTTCCGATTTTATGTCCGGGTTAAATCTTCCCCATAGGAAAAACTAAACCCTTCCACACACTTTTCCACAAATGATCATCTAGTCAATCAACATTATGCAAGTGCATTATATAAGCAAAATAAAAACAAAACAATACAAAAACAACACGTCAAATCACCAGAGATCAAATGGGAAAATAATTCACCGACTCCAGATATCTTCATATCAGAGGGTTCGGCTCGGTAGAACTCCTAACAGGGCCTATAAATCCTACTGATCCCTCAACATAAAAATTTAAAAAAATTTCGTTATCCTACATGTATTCAAAATGACCGACTTTTGCATCTTCATATATAATTTTTTTGATAGAACTAATACGCCTAAATTTTTAATGAGAGAGCTAGGTATAATGCCAGTAGCCGAAATAACGAATGATAATATTTTTATAGTCTGAGAATGCCAAACTCTTTTAATTTCATTTGATTTTGAGATTATTATTATTGATGATTTTACTAAAACTAGTCCATTTATAGTCTTTAAGTAGGTAGCCTAGCATGAAAAACAAATATTTAAATTGACTCAGGATTAAAATTTTATGTAAGTTTGATACAAGTAGGTACAACCAACCTATGTAACATTAAATATTACATCTGCGCCATAATATAGTGAAGATTGCAACCGTGAAATGAGATACAGCGCTTTAATATTCAAACGATGAATATAAGTAATGTAATCGTACAAAGAAGGGGAAATATGAAGATATCCGAGAGGGGAGCACTTATTACAATTCCATCCCTTTTCTAGTTGCCTTAACTAATTATTCTATTCTGCATTTAATCGAAACATGCCCCATACATTTAAGCTGGGGGTAAATTATATAAAATATTTACCACCCTTGACGATTTCTTTAAATACATAACCATCAAAGCTGCATAGTATCTTCCACCTTCGATATTTTATCGATCGACTGAAAAAGTAAAAATATTCATAAAAAAAATATTTTTCCTCAAAGTAAATTTTTCTTTTAATCCTAACATATCCACATTCTTCTTAATATTATGGTGGAAGCTTTTTCGCAGATTTTCTGTATTTTCCCAAATATCACCCATTTGGTAGGCACCTTTTCGAAACGTTTCTGTGTTTTCCCAAATATCTCTCATTAGTTAGGTACGTTTTCAAAACTTTTCTGTATTTTCCCAAATATTACCCAGTAGGTAGGTACCTTTTCGAAACTTTTCTGTGTTTTCCCAAATATCACCCATTAGGTAGGTACCTTTTCGAAACTTTTCTGTGTTTTCCCAAATATCACCCATTAGGTAGATACCTTTTTGAAACTTTTCTCTGTTTTCCCAAATATCACCCATTAGATAGGTACCTTTTGGAAACTTTTCTGTGATTTCCCAAATATCACCCATTATCACCAAACTTTTCGAAACTTTTTGGAAGTTATTTGTAATTTAAGTTTAAAATTAAACAATAACTTTGTAAACATCACTTATAGTATAAGTGATGTTTACAAAGTTATTGTTTAATTTTAAATTATAATGTCACATCACAAAGTAACCGCTTCATATGAAGAAAAAATGTAATTTAAGTATTCAAATCATTTAATTTTAGAAATCAACCTACATCTACTAACAATATATGAATTAATAATACACACATTTTGTAACTCTTCATTTAATTATTTTTAAGCGTTTTCCTGTAAAACATGATTTTTATGGAAAAATAAAATTGAAAGTGTCTTAGATATGAAAATAATGTTTTCTGTCAATAGTAAAAAAAAATTCTTTTCAAATCTTAAAAGGCATGCGCTTGAGAAATGTGATATAAACAAATTTCTGCTTCCTTGTTAGTTACTCATAAATATATTGAGTTTCTTAAAATAGCTTTAAATAATAAATACTAAAACTACTGACTTAAAACAAGTTACTTACATTTAAGACTTATATCTAGTGACTAACGACTAAGGTCTGTAACTACTCTCGTATTGAAATATGTAGAAACTAACAATTAACATACTTACATTCACAGATACATCGGTAAATACTCTTTCTAATTTTATATCATTAAAATAAGAAAATCATCGCGTTAATTGCGATGCATACTTATTATTATCTATAGATGTACATAGTAGACGATAGTGGCGTAGTTATAGCATTCACATAAAAGAGGGTGGGTTCGACCATGGTGGGGAGGCGGGATGAGGATGGTGGGCTGTTAGATAATTTGTTAGAAAGTTTTTTAAGTCCTCTACTTAAAATAACTTAATATTTACATCAAATTGATAAAAGAGATGGTTCTAACAATATTGTTATATTTTCCAGGAATGTGGTATACGAGTACTATTTTCTTTTTCCTACGCAATATGAGGCTTATAGGGTTTTAAAACCCCCTAAACACCTACTCTCCTCTTCTTATATACGCACTTCGTAGTCAAACATATTTTACAAAATTTATTCGATTCAAAGCGGTTTCCAATCTTACAAGTATAAGTGACAGTTTCGGAGAGTTTTTCTAGGCTGCAGTCCACAAGCAGAAACTTTCCCTTATAATAAACACCCTCTTATGGAAGAGAATACAAGGAAAATGCAGTCAAACATTTTCAAATCTGATAAAAATTATTATTTTAAACAAACTTATTTCAAGTCATTATTTGTAGACTTGAAAACCAAAATATTTCTCAGCAGGCATGAACTTTGTCACATGAATTTAAGTAACCCTCTTGCAAAATATATTATCAGCAGAACGTGAGGATCTATATTTTTCCTGAATTCCCATGTGCGTCTTCCTAATCCTGGGCGGGTCCCAGCCCCGTGCTCCCACAATGGGAAAATGGCAAATCCTTCTGGCTGTGACGAAAATAAAGAACAGAAAAATAATATTTATGCTTTCCTCTCCCGGCGATGACACACCAAGCGTAATAAAATACGGCGGAGACAGATTTATGGCATGGCGGATGTAGAAATAGATGCGGGCTTTGATTTTTTCGTCCCTCTAGAAGCTTTGTACTTATCACCCATGTCTTCCTCGAGATTAGCGATCTTGTAACAAAATGGATACTTACTTACTTTGTAAAGTCAACATCTGTCACTACAACACTTCTGCAAATGTACGAATAAAATTTGTAAAAAACGTATAGTTTCTGCTCATTCTACTTATTGAACTATTCATTGTTATTGTGTTTAATCCTAAGAACTCTATTTAATTAACAAATTTAATAATGCTGTTATTGATTTCTCTAAGCATTTTTAGTTATTATTGTTGTGATAGCTGTTTTGGTGTTCAGGGCCATTATCAAACTTGCACTGTGTACTTTAATTTTTGTTGTTTAATTATTGAGCGGTAAAAGTCAGAATTTTTCGCTTGATATGTTACATGGGCTTAATGAATGTACCTACCTACCTGTATTTAAGGAATCATACCTATATGAAACGAGAAATAATTTTAATATAAAATTTCTTCAAGTAATTACATTATGGCTTGAAAACCCATATTTAGTTTTGAGTGCGTCGTACGAAACCATGTGTATATCTTTAGTATTTGTGCTCACTGAAAACACTCCATTTTTCAAAACCTAAGCTTTGTGCTTTTATTTTAAAAAATATTGTGAAATATTCATGATTTTACAGCAAAGTATAAAGTGTTACATTTATTTATTTGAAGTTTTAGGTTTTATTTTATATTTTAGTAACGATGTTCATTTTTTTAACTTAAATTTTTGTTAGTATCTTAAAATATTACTAGAGGAAAATTATGAAGCAGTATTTGGAAGAGAAACATTAGATAAGCGTCGAGTTACATAGTTACCTATGTCCTAATGCAATCAAATTTACGCAGTAATTTATTTTTTCAAAATACTCGATTAAACATTTTCTTACAGTCACAATTTTTTTCCTAACACTATTTGAAAACCTTCTACTACCACCACAGTTATCGGAAAAGGATGCTTGTGTCGTGATGGAGGACTTTTCAGCTGAGGAAAAGAACGCACGACGCTTGGGTTGGACCCAAACGCGATGCCAACTTAGCCACTGACCGGTCATTTGATTATAATCCACAATTTTCATAATAATATAAAATTTACATTTCCTCATGCCTCTGTTCCAAAGATTTAAAGATAAATTATATTACAATGTATCGAATTTTAAAATTTCGAATTAAAATAAAAGAATCGACTGTTTATTTTTGAAAACTACTTATTGAATAACAAATTACCTTTTTACCTCGCCGCAACAGATTTTTGCATTCAGTTTGATATATTGTTCCTTAATTAAGTTCTCCTGCCATAAATTTCCGAAAGCAGTTAAATTTCGAACAGCAATAATGAATGGTCTTGTTCCAGGGAGAACACTAAATATGTTAATAAAATGGATTTGTAACAAACTTAAGGCTGCCCCGCGTCGTAAATCTTCGGCGGTTGTTTCTCAAAAGCACATGGGGCTTGTTAACCCCAGGCCAAATAATAACATATTGTAAATAAGGTTATCCAACCGTAATTATTGGTAAAGTGGACCCATAAAAGTGCAGTGCCAGAACCACCAGAACCGATAAACTGCAAGGAATTAGGCAGGTTGAGTCTTATGTATTAAGAACCTAAGGGATGAGCTTAAGGGATATAGTTTTGCTAACGAAGTGCACATGGCGATAGTTTCCTATTTTATTAACACCGTTATAATCAGAAACTTCTATTTTTTTGGTATTTGCCTACATTATAGAACAGAAAGAAATCAACCCTTAAAAACCAAGCTTTTTAAGGGTTGTTTTTTTTTCTAGAAAAGGTTTTGCTAGAAAATATATAATATATAATATATATATATACTCTCATCTATTTTTAGATGCATTTAAAAATACTTTTTATTTTGGCTTGACGGATTGAACTTTCCTTCCCAACTACTGTCAACATTTAAAATGCCTTTTTAAACTTAAAAAAAATGGTTTGACAGAGAATTAAACTTTCCTTCCCAAGGACTAAAACTTAACCTAACAACTTAATCAAATCCCGATTTGGTGGGCCTGATATTTGTTTCGTATATTAACTGCTGTAATATCTTCCAATTGCAGAGAAATGCGTATATGACCGCATGTGTAAGCGTGATTGCATACAATGCATTGTCATCGACAGTGAGTAGATCAACCGAGTTTCAGCTCAATCGGATGTCGGAAGGTGGGTTAATTTCCACTTCAAAGATTTGCATTAATTTATTCACGAAAACAAAAGTGACATGCAAGTAGACGTATATATCAAATATTCAAAAGCATTCTTCCCGATGAATAGAGAAACCAATATAAATTATCTTTTTCGTAAAACTTTATTATTATTCCCTGAATATTGACTACGTTTTCAAAAATACTAAATTATTTTTGCACAACTTTCAGCCTACATTTTCTTGATGAAAAATGTGTATTTTACGAAGTCAAAGCTCACCGGAAGCTTTTAATGGGACACTCAAAAATAATTTCTGCTTTTTAATTATTTCTCGAGAAAGCACTATGAACTACACATACCTAATATGTCATCAAATGCAAGCAAAATAAGTGAACACTTTGAGTGATCGTCCTGTTCAATGAAGATTTTTTATCGACCCACATATTATTTATAATGCGCAATCACTTGATATTCAATTCAATTCATAACATGTCCGTGGAATTCTTATAGACAGATAGCGGTTGATACTCGACTGTTATTATATCCAGATGAGACGATTCATTCCTGCTAAGGACTGGTGTATATCTCACGGCACTCATGGGGAGCAGAGTTTGTTGACCCCCTAATGAAGTGCTTAAGATACCATAAGAAAATAGGGGACCCAGGCATTGCCTGGTGCCTACACAGGTACCTACTAATACCTCGACATGTGCATTGCCCACATTTGCTTGTGTATATGTACTATATAGGACCTAGCTTACCCTCCATATATGCTACAGACGCAAGACATGACAGGGCGATCGTTCGATAAAAGAGAAGGGGAAACTTAATCTATGGGCCTTCCTGTTCAAACATTCTAAGAGTAAGTAGGTACTGAGGTTTGGAGTTAAAGAATGCTTTAATATTATGAGGAACTAAAAATAATTAAAAACAGCTACCAAAAATACTAACTTCGGTTGTCTGTGCGTCCTGCGAAACTCTGGTTCAATGAACTCGAATTTGCTTTGGATTTAAGTATTTTTTAAGAATTCAGATAAGCAATAAAATGTTTAGGTACCTACCTTTGAAATATTCTTTAAAATTAATGTTTTTGACATTTTCACAATTGGAACTGATTTTTCGAGAATTCAGACTATTCCGTCATTTTTCATGGGTCTGTGCTAGTTCAATATAATTTATAATAGTCAAGATTCAATTCAAGTTATCTTATTTGAATGTGTTTTTTTAGTTCGTCTAACAGCTATGTGTAGATATAAAATGCCCAAAAGGACAGCTAAGTTTGGGAAAACGATTTAGAAAAGAGGGTTTGAAAAATGTTTGAGTTTTGTTGCAGTTTTTAGTGACTTTTTCTGTAGATTGTGTATAGTTTGTGGAAATACAAGAGAAGAATACAATACGTGGAAACGTTTACCCTAAAGCCCCATTCCTTTATGTTTTAAGCTATGTGAAAAGTACAACAACGTATTCGATAACCACCCTTTCTGAAACTACAATTGCGTTACTCCCTTAAATTTTATTTTATAAATATAACCGACCGTCACCAAAGAGTAAAAAGTTATTTTAATTGAAAATACGGTGTGATAATCACGTACAAAAATATTCCTCATTAAAAGAACATCAGTCTTCCTACCAAACTTAATGTCCAAAAGCTGAAGTTCTCCGACTGCTCTACAAAACTCTTAAAAGTAAAAATAAATCACGAGATGTATGAGTAGGTAGTATACCTACAATGATTTTTTATAGGCACTAAACAATTTTTATTTTCAATTTTATTTGAAAGCCATTTCAGGAGCTCTTTATAATGCGTTAAATTGAGACGTTAAATATTGATATGAACGCCGTGCCGTGTTGAATCGGCATTAGTAAAACGGCCATCACATATTCCCACACTAATTCATCATTTCAGAAGGTGCAAATTAAGCGTTATAAGTGAAGTACCGTACACCAATAAATAACCAATAAACTGGTGTTTATTTTGCAATGTGGATTTATTGATTTATTAGAGTAATGGAGCTCGAAACTTTATTATTTATTAGGTAGGTACTTGTGCTAGTGATGCTTGTAGGAACGATTAACTTCGAAACCTAGATTGGTTCTGCGAGTTCTGGTTCGATTAGTTCATAGAGGTGATGAAGCGCGATGATCATTAAAAAGTTTTTCTATATTTTTGTAATTAAGTTCTCACCAAGTTGTTAATATTATGTACAATTCCTCGTTATAGTAATAACACTAATAACTTTTTAGACTTTACAAGTGCGATAAGTATAGAGAGTTGCGTTAAAAATAGCTCTAATTGAGTAGTTACACTCAATATTTTCGAATACAAAACCGTTTGGCACCATTTCATTCAGTTGAATTTCATAGTGTTTTTTTATTTACATAATAGTGAGCAACAAATTAAAAAAACTAACCTATTTCTTCAAAACAATAAGAAACATTTTAGATTAAGAACAACTAATTCAAATTTACTACGCATTAGCCCAATCTCAACTACAATATGGTCTTATCGGATGGGGAAGCTCATGCGATTCCACTATAAAACCAGTCCTCATAACACAAAAGGCAATTTTAAAAATTATACTTAGGATCCCCATCAGAACTCCTACCGACTATGTTTTTAAAACCCTGATTGTAATGACACCAAAACAATTATACGCAAAAGATATACTAATTTACGCATTCAAAAACCAGGACAACTTTACACAGACAAACTCAGACAGACTCACAAGATCCACATTACAACGTATGTTACACCAACCTACAACTAAAACAACTTTTGGACAAAGAAATATGCAGTATTATTCTATAAAATTATTTAATGTCCTCCCTTTTGAAATAAAAAACATTAAAAAAATAACTGACTTCAAAAGAAACATTAAGAAATGGATTATGGATAAGGGAAGGATGAATATAGATATAATTTTGCAACCCAACAAAGACTAAAGCTTGTATTATGTTTAATTTTTCTCCAAACATTGTTTTTTTAATTTTCTATATAGTATTTTAACATATGTACTTATACTATTTCAAACACACAACCACAACCTACAATGTGTCCTTAGAACGGGGTACCCCAGTAAGGACACATTATCTTATATAAAAAAATTGTTAAATAAAAAAAAATAAAAAAAAAATAAAAAAAAAATACAAGTGTAAATTGTCATAATTCAAAATTCAATCTTTCGTAACATTTTCTTCTATACATTTTTTTAATTTAATGTAAATGAAATTTAATCATAATATCATTATTGTAAGGATTTTAGTTTTCATTATTTTTTGTCAGTTTGGCAATGGCCTTGAACGATGAAACAGCTATCACAATAGTTAAAAAAAAACTTTAAAAATATCAGAATTAAATTTGATTTAAATTCATTTAAAAAAAATTCTACAAATTAGACACAAAATCAATTAATTCTTTTATAAAATTTTCTTTCAAAATCACTTAATATGTTGCAATCAAAATAAAATAAAAATATTTGTAATACCATATTAATTCATTCCACCCGTTTTCAATTTGGCAACTTTATAAAATCGTAATTTTCACACCAGTTATGAATTGAACCTACTAAACTGTCTACATATACTCCATCTGCGGGTAAAGTAAGCGAACGGTTATTAAATCACTGTTGACATCTAAATATTTTCCTACGACGTTTACAGGATACGCGGTGTACCACAAGGTTTGGTCACACGTCACACGTTGACAGGAGCAAACATAGAATTTCATTGTCTCACTGAAAGAATCATCAAACTCTAATACTGACCGTAAAACAATGATACAAAACGCCGCAACTCAATCCAACGTACAGGATGTTTCAAAAATATACGACGGTAACAAATCATCAGCACAGCTTCTAACATCCATCATACGAGCTGGCACTTCGCGTGCTCGGTTAGGGCCACATAAACAAACAACGGACATAAAAATAAATCTAATAGCCAATAAAATGTGCCATTACTATTACTTAAGTGCGCGTTATACAATATTATTATTTGTTACCTATATGTTCGCAGCTTTCGATTTCTTTGACACCCTGTATAATTTATTTTGCTCATACCTACTGATGGCTATAATATGTAGATTGGCACCTATTTTAAGTGTTTTTTTCGATTGTTAAACTAAACCGCAATTAATGCGATTCGCGCCGATTTATTGATTTTTAAACGTTTTTCAAGAAACGCCCATAAAAACATAATTCACTTACTTGATTTTCGTATGCAATAAAAAAATCTAACAATAATTGCACAGTAATTATTTCAACAGAAACAATAAATTTATCACCGCTGATAATGTAAGATTTCGTTTTGTTTGTTTCGGTTTAAATAATTTATTATAGCTATTAATTAGGTAGGTACCTATTTGTAAAAACATTTATTGCAAACGGCAGCCAATTTCAAAGAGATCTATAAACCTGTTATTAATTTTCTCACAAAATAGATAGTTTCGTTGGATGATTTACAATTGAGGCAAAAAACTGTAGGCTTAGATTTTCAAACCGATTTCGGAAGGTATAAATTAAACCAACACCATTTTATATAATTTCTTCTGTGTGTAAATCAACACTCTAGCATACAAAGAACAGTCAACAAATGGGAGAAGGCAAATTTCCATTATAAAGTATTACGTACCCTCCTTCCCATTGTCCTTTTTTCTTACAAAACAAAATGGGGGGGTTCCAAAGACATTAGATTATCATATTTCGCTCATAAATTTTTAAGGACAAAATATATTTTGGCTTGGACAAAAAATAACAATAAAGATAAGCAATCGGGGTTGCGGGAAAATCTCATCCCTTTGAATTCATATTTTGTTCATATGAATAAAATGCTAAGTAGGTAAAAAGATATCTACGAAAGCAGGGACCTAAAAATGTTAATATTTTTCTACACCACCATCCACATTTGGCATAACGTTTTATAGGATGTACCAATTACTTGTATCTATAGGTATTTTGCAGTAAAATTTTGAAAGTGATTTTATGAAAAAAAAATAAAGTTTTTAAAAATAAAATACATATTGTATATGCACTTAATATTATCGAAATGAAAAAAAAATTATAAACATAAAAACATCAGGTTACAAAAAGCTCTTAAATTGTGAAAATATAATTTTACATGACTGATCTTTATGTAGGTAGATACCTATATTCAAAATTACTAAGTACATAATATGATATAATACTAACTATGCTGGATAAACTTTGAATACTTCAGCGAGTACCGATAAATTCACAAAAACATATTTAAGATTCGTTTATAGATAATAATATTCGGTTTCAACTATCTGTAATCCTGTTTTAGCTTTGGGTACATATCTTTGAGTAAACAGTATAAAAACATAAGTAGAAAAAACATGGATTTACAGTAGGGGAAAATTAATCTAAACCTTCAAAGTCCACATATTATAATATACCTACCTACGCTTCTGCTTCTTACCTACACGATTGATTATGTAGGTACCGAACATTGCTTTTTTTAAATTGGAACCCTTTAATTCTGCAAAATGCTAACGAATACTTTCCATATTTCCACTTAAAGTACATTTTAATACAATTTTAGGAGATACATTTTAATACAATTTTAAATAAGAATTTGGAACCCGGCGACATTCACCGTTCGGTTGACTTGAATCCGCTGCGTTCATAAATTTAGCATTTAAAAAATATTAAATTCAAGTTACAACCCCGTTACAAAGTTTCATTTGCAGTATGAATCGGATGCATAGAAAAAAATTGCAAGACTTCCTGGGTGAATGATTTTATCTAGTTGCAAAATTGTTATATTCATATTTTTCGTAAATACTGCACATTTTTCATACTCATCATATTGACTATGTGATATTCAGTATAATCCCGTAATAAATGTTATGATTATAAACTTTTAAAATAATTTATCAAGAGGTAATTTGATAAGCTTAAGTGATAGGTATGTTTGATTTTATAAAACAAAGTGATGATAATTTGTTAATAATAATTCACATAAACCAAGTAATATATTCTCAAAAAATTTTGTCAAAGGCTGAGTAGTTGGGTACCTAATACTAATTCATTGTAATAACAGTGGATCGTCTAGAGAAGTACCTTCCTACCGCAGTATTACGAAAACCGTGGGTGGTATTTATAGGTGCTAAGGTAATGATAATAAAATAAAACGTTTTATTCCTTACAAAAAGTATTAACTATAATACGTAAGTTTTCACTCTGACACAATGTGTCGTTTTGTAAGAGGAACGGCTGCGCGGACGTTTTCATTAAATACTTAAATTTTAATTTTGGGCCAAAATTCCTTGACGAAATTACAAAAAAAAATATTCTAAAGACGTAATAAATATCTAGGACGTATACGTTCTATTTTCTTTATTTGTGCTTTGCATAATTAAATATAGGTAATTAAAGAGTTCGATTTTCGTGATTTTAGAGGAAACTTTTAAATTTTTTTGCGAGTTGATAGTAATTATAATAAAACTATTCTTAATTAACATGCTATGTTCACATAATAAAATATAAAATTAAATAAATAAATAAACAAAATTCAGAAAAAGGCGTTTTTTTTCAATGAAAATTTGTCCCTTTTAAGTTATAACTAGGCCAATCAAATGCTTTTTTTTTAATTAATATTTATTATTATATTTGCATCGTAGATAGGACAAATTTTTTAACATATAGATAATTATCATTCTAAAAAATCATTTCTTTAATGGCCTATATTTTATAGTTCAGAACCTAAATAAATAAGTTGCCCATATCCATAATAGATATTTGCTATATCCAACAACTTTTTCTCTTAACCCTTGATGTAACATACTTAAGCAAATGATTAGTTGCAATGATGTAACTTGTAACACCTTTTGACGTAACACTATCCTCGTCACCTTTGTGTATTATAAAATCTCAACATAACGAGGAAAGAATCAAATTTGACCAAGATACAATCCATTATTATTTACTACAAAACTCATGCTGAGAACTTGACTTGAGATGAAAACCAAATCTTAACTCCAATATTCAAAAGTTATTTAAATGAAAATATCCTGTTACTGAAGTGAAACCATCCAATAAAGTATTGGACCTCGATGGACATAATGAACGTAATATATAAGCGGAAGTTGGTTTTATATACGAGACTCTAATCATGTCGTGGGTTATAAACCAGACTGGAAATGTTACATAAGTAGAGACCCAAACCTTAATTCAAGTTGTTTCTTGGAAAAAAGCCATTGAGTCGCCTACACCACGTTTGGCCTAATTCCGATAAATGTTATGTAAATGGTATTTATCTCTTTTAAAAACGATTTTTATTTAAAGATAAAATAATTGATATAAATACAGACTTAGTATAACGGTAAATTCACCTACGTAGATTGTTTGATTCATAGGTACAAACATTCTTGTAAAAAAACTTAAACTTGGAGTAGACAGTTGAAGGATTTGTTAAAATAAATGTTTCACATTCATAATTTGACAAGCGGAAAAAAACGTTGGACGGGTTCTTTCAGAGAATTAGAACAATTCTTCAAATTTCAAAGTTAATTTTCAAATTCTGTGAAAGTTCTTTTCATGTTGTTTTATTATTTCAGTTATTTCAAGTAACTGGCCTATAATGATATAATAACAAAACTTGCATAGGTCATTCACAGAACTCGCAAATGAACGTTGAAATTTGATGAATTGTTCAAATGCTATGAAACAGTGTTAAATTTCATCGAGTAGTTTACGAAGAGCGCCAATAATTTATGCTTAAGATTTTTAAATTTCATATTATTTCGAAACAACAAGGTTTCGTTCAGTATTTTAACAGCCGAATATAACACTTATAGTACACAAAGAAAAATGAGTATGGCTGATTTATTTAAATTCTGTTAAAAACGTGATGGCAATCCATTTACTGATAAAATATGAGTCAATTGAAAATATATCGCAACACGTGTTCATGTAGATGTGCTTTTCTTGATAAATATAATGACGAAATGCGACAGTATAAGTACTCTTATGAACACCGTTGTCCGCATAATTATACTGATACTTTGTTAAGAAATTCATTCGCTAAAGGCACGCAGTCCCGTTTGTGACAGAAATACGAATAGTTTGAACACATTTTTAATAAATTGGCAATATTTTATATCAGTAAGTTTTCTTCGTATATAATTTGAAACCGTGTATAATGGAGGAAGTACTTTGCTATAGTTTTTTTTTAATCGATGCGTCAATAATATTGTAAAGGAAAAACTTTAATCGGAAGAAAAAAATATATGTACACTTCCTAACATATTTTAAATATAAACTTGACACTAGATTAATATAAGTGAGTTTACCGCGTGGTACAGAGTCCCAACTGCTCCAAGCAGTCTGCAGCCAGTGAGATTATGTCATCCCCAGTTGAGGTATGTTGTGAAGCTGATGGTAGTGGAGGAGGGAAGGAGATGAGATTCGCAGATCGGGGTCACAAAAGCAATTCGTAAAAACAGCCTGTTTGGTTGGGAAATGTTTTACTTGAAATGTATTTCATGTTATTTTGTATAGTGTTAATTTTAAGAAAAAATTTACCCATATCTTACAAAATTAGCATATATTTTCCATCTCAACCCTCAATGATTAGCTTAGTGTTCAGGTTTAGGTGCCAAACATATGAAAACAAATTACAAAACAATGAACCATTAATATAACTTTACATTATTAAAAGATTTCCTGATCTTTTACTTTAAGAGGGATTCATTTTTTCCGTAACTCGGGTTCCTTATTTAAGCATTTTTGTGTTAAGAAAAATTTTGTATTGGTTCATTTCATATTAATTGTCAAACTTTTCGTATTCGACTGATCGTAGCAAAGTTCTGTTTTCACTCGACCGTTTAAAATTTCATCTATCTGTTAATTAGTTTGTTACGTTCTGGTTCCGGTTCAAGGTGATGACCGTGTTCAATGCTACCTATCCCGCTAGAGTTCGCATGATGGTGGAAAAATAGAAATAATCCAATTTTTTGATAGCTACTGAAGTGAAGAAAGTTTGAAAAAAGAGTTGTCGTTGGAATGGTGACATTTCTTCGAACAAATTGTTTAATTCCTAATTTGAAATAAAATTAACGTAAAGTATTTATTATTATTTTTTTTGGTAAACTAATGTTTAAGAGAAGATTTTTTATGCATAGCACAAAGGGTAAAAATTATTTATAAGCAATAATTATTAGCCTGAAACACTCATAATAATTAATATTTGACAAGTTCTAGTATTCTCACCAAAAAATGTAGACAATTTGTCTCGACGCCATCTAGTGAGAGAGTTAGCACTTACAATGCCTTTCTTATATAAAAATAAAGTTGGTTGTTTCAGGTGAAAAAATGTAACACACGGGTTCATGTCCTGTTGGCGTCATGTATCTTTTATGAGGAGATTTTTCAATGTGGATGAGTGTTTCAGGCTAATAATTATTGCTTATAAATTAAAGTATTTATGGTTTATAATTAAGTGTGTAGGTGTTTAAGTACCTACTTACAAAACCATTCATTTTAGGGGAATTTTTGGTTTTTATTTATCAATTAAGAGAAAATTAGAAACATACTTTTTTTGGACACGAGGTTTTCTGTTCACAGAACTATTAGTATATTCAGGACTTTAAGAGGACATCTGTCAACATAATGTAATTTTTAAAGGAGTTTTTTTTATTTTTTACAGCAATAAATTTTCATTTCATTTTCTGAAAATAGATTACAATCCATTGATTCCAAAATTTATTGGAATGTCTTTCGAGAAACATTCTCAAAGGATCCAATTTACATTAAGCTCGAACCATTAGAGCATTCCGAATTCAAACGACGTTCGAGAAGATCATTTCAAAAGACGTTCGAATTTCAAATCTGATATCGTTCCTTCTACTTGTTTTGTATTCCGAACGCCCGCCATGGAAGGGGAGGGGGAGGGGGAGTTGGGTTTGGCGGGAAGTTTGAAAAAAAAGTAGCAGGGAGGAGTGAGCCACGTACACAGCGGCCATAAACATCGTAACAAACTGCCACACAGAGTCGTATCTCCCGCTTCTTACGACCTCCCCCTCTCCTCATCTTATTCTCTCTTTCTCCCCCTTCTTCTTTCTTCTCGCAGGGCTTGTCAATGTAGTGGTGCCATCTCAGAAGGAAAAATAATATCGCAGTGTAGGGACTCTAGCGAAATTTTGTAGGTGTAGAATTAACATTTTGGCCGAACGGGAATCTACTTATTCAATGGAAAAAAAAACATTATATTACATTTCTTTATCGTCTTAATAAGTAGGAACGAGTACAAAAATATTTCTAATTTATTATAAATCTCGTCAAATTATTCGTATTCCTGTTAAAAACGGGATTGCAAGCTTTAAGGAATATGTTGACCGATTTCCTGACATACTATCAGTAAAACACGAATGTGTTATAAGGATGTGCACACGTGTGCATAAAAAATATTTTCGCCTTTCTTTATTATATTTATTACAATATTCGCAGCTGCATGAATACGTGTTTCCATATACTCTGAATGTACCTACCTACTAATATTTTATTAGACATCTGCCATTAATGCCATTACGTTTTTAAAAGGATTTTAATAAATCAGCAATATATACAATAATCAGCAAAACTACGCAATAACCCCATCTACAAAAAATATTTAAATGTTTATCATTTGTAAGAACAAAATAAATGTTATTTAATTTTCGTGTTGCAGAAATTTCCAAGTCGTGTTACTTAATTTTTTACGATCGTAAAGATAAAGATAACCTGTGTTAGGTATTTCAAAAACATTCACCTTACCTGTCGCGTAAATTAACGCCTATAAGCTTTTACCCAACATCCTTTTCGCATCATTATAAATCTTGATTAAATTAAAAGAAAAGTTATGATTATGATATCAAGATGTTGTGTTCTTCATTTCAACCAACGTAATTATTTTTAATTAGTTATTTGGTAAATTACCATAATATCTACCTCTCTCTATCTTTTCGGTAAAAAAACTTTTTTTCTTTCTCACTGGTGTAACTGAGACTTTTAAGTAGTTATATAAAAAATCGTAAAGATTTTTCACTCAATCACAAATTAGGAAAAATAATTGGATTTTTTAACAACATCAACTCCCGTAACATCAAATGAATCAACAGTTATCTACGAGAATCGATCAATAATATAAACAAAATTACAGGTAGGTAGCTAGTCACCTAGTCGAAAAAGTCATACATACACGAACTAAATTAAATTAAATGTATGAAAGCATATAAGGTACTAATGGAGTTTATAATCGTGTTTTTTATTTCGCAAATTTAGACCATTCATGTCTTTCATAGGTCTTAAAATTTGATCACACTTTTACCCCAATTTCTTTTTTTTACGGTAGGTAGGTATAAATTAATGATAAAGTATGTAGATAAGTAGGTAGGTAGGTGTATTTGTTGGGTAGGTTCATACCTAACGAATACTTTAGTATAGGTTACTTTATGGATTTGTAAAGTGCACTTAAGTTAATACTTCACAAATGATGCCATAAAATTATTTGCATAAGTGTTATTATTAACAGTGGAAAGGTGGGAATAATCTACAAGTCACAAGAATACCGTGAAATAAGTTATGATAAACAAGATAAAACATAATAACAAGTATATATAATTCTACAGCTGGGTACGGTAGGTACGTTCACTTTGTGGCGTGATAGCTTGAGATAAAAGCTTCGTGTTGAATTTACCCGGGCTGAGATGTCGCAGTAAAATACGGAACATTATAAGCCTTCAAAGCCGTCGTGCGTCGGAATACCCGAGAGGCAAAAGTCCATTAACATCTCCAATGATCAAGACTTCAAATAATATACGTTCAAATAAAAAACACCTTGTAAAAAACCCATTCCTCCTCATATAAAAATTAATTTACCGGTTTTATTATTCTGAACATTTTGATTTTGTACATGTTCCTCACTCGGTTAGGTAGACACTTGCTTATTATTTTTTATGAGACTCAAGTTTGACATTTTACTCGCAAACCTTAATGTCAGTAAAGTAATTATATGTTATAGTACTAACATGATACCTATCTTTATGAAGGGCTAAAAAAGCTGAAATCGTTTTGAGTACTTTATTCAGTATCATCATAAAACTTGGAGCTTTTTACTAAATGCCATCCTCTTAACCAGATCCTTGTACGTATATGTATGAATAAGTTAAGCTTGTGGTACAATGATGTCCTGACCTTAACTGAATTTAAAAAAATGAACATCCAACCTTTAAAATTCTTAAATAAATTTCAACGTCCTTCTACCCTGTCAAGACTGTCCGATGAAAATTAATTTAGATGTTGCAGTGCAACAATGTTGAGCTAATAGACTGTGGCTTTTATTTTTGTTGAATAAATTATTAATTTGTGATCGTTCGATTCTGATTCCGACAAAGGATTAGATTATTATCTTAAATGTTTCGAATTAGTGAAGGTGCTCCCTTACTTTTGAGTGCTATAATTCATTGTATTTGATTATCTACCTACATATTATACGTCATCAAAAATACAATGAAAACATAGATAGAGGGCCTCCGTTGTAGGGGTAAATCTCTAGATTAGCAAACTAGAGGTCGCGGGTTCAAATCTCGGCATGCGCAAGTAAAACTGATTTGTACTTTTGAAAGTAGCTATAACTTTGTGGTTATCCATTATAAATAAATGAAACAATTTAACTTGGTTTGAATATATTTTTTTTTATTTAATTAACGCCGACCGGTTTTGGAACTACCGTTCTTCCTCAGGACAAAGTATATTTATGACAAAATATATATTTTGGCCGGAAGAAGAAACGGTTCCGAAACCAGACGGCGTTAATTAAAAATATATTAAAATTTTATTTGTGTTATTTCGAAGATTTTTAATTTAAAATAACATACACCTAGTATATTTGCGACACGTTCCATAGTGGAAGATACTCTCAGTATCGCCCTGGTGTTAGACCATCATTCAGAGTTAAAACGTTGCTTAAAATATCGTGTTTAGTGACCAAATAGCTAAGTACATCCTTATGAATAATCAGATACTTCCCAATCTTCCTCTTTCCCATCTCCTTCCCCTCTCCACTACCTTCAGCCTCCCGACATAAACCTATTGGGCATAATCTGACTGGTTCCAGACGGTTGGGAGCAGTTAGGACTCTTGTGCTGTTGTTGTGCACATTTAAAAAAAACATATATAAAACAACGCAACAAATAAAAATTTCTTACAAAGAATACCAAAAAAAAACGAATTTTAAAACAATGTTTTCGATTTCTCAATTTAATACCGGCTTTAAATGTTTTAGTTTCAATAATCTATGCTATGTGTTACGCGTATGTAATCCATAATATTTTATTGAAAAATTGTTTTATATTTTCCCTGACAGAGGTTTCCAGATAAAAATGTACTTGTACATTTGTGTACATTTTGTTTTAAAAACTTACATAATGGTTCTCTATGACAGAAGTCTGTTAATTAATATATTCCATTAGAGCAGGGTTTCTTGGAAATATCATTTGTAAACTTTGCTAGCAATTTCACCAGGGACCATTTTTCGCGATGGAAAATTCGGCAACTAATCTGTGGAACTCCCCCCAAACCGAATACAAACAAACATATAAAACGTTGGGAAGAATACATAAAGCTTTCAAGTGCTGGGTACTTAAATAAAGCGAACGGAGGAATGGATGTTAACTAAGAAGTCTGTTAATTAATATATTCCATTAGAGCAGGGTTTCTTGGAAATATCATTTGTAAACTTTGCTAGCAATTTCACCAGGGACCATTTTTCGCGATGGAAAATTCGGCAACTAATCTGTGGAACTCCCCCCAAACCGAATACAAACAAACATATAAAACGTTGGGAAGAATACATAAAGCTTTCAAGTGCTGGGTACTTAAATAAAGCGAACGGAGGAATGGATGTTAACTGTAGCGTGCTTCCTAAGCATTATCCTACACAAGACGACTGAAAATCGCTGACAGTCGTAAAAACTTTGAAAATATCGCCAGTGTGCTCCAAGCATAGGAATTGGACTTTTTCTTCAAAACAATGTCAGAGAACGATATAAACAATCTTTAATTTGATTCCAGTCCAGATAGCAGAATAATAATCCCACTGTTTTATTTCAGCCACACTCGAACCCTCGTGGATGTTTTTAACAACATGTCATTTTCTGTAATAACATGTGAAACGTATTGTCGGGGGAATATTATAAAATACGCCCCAGACGCGATGTATAACGTACAATATTTATACAGAGACGTCTTGATACCGAGATACAGACGTGGTTGGCTGGTTGGCTGCTCGAACCGCCATGTTTAAAGATTGGAATTACTCGGAGAGCGTTTAAGTCATAAAGTTTCCAATTTATTTTAAACGTATAAAGGTCTTTTTACACAAATATTCCGAGATTTTCCAACAGCGGGCGAGATAGCGTCTCCCGCAATGGAATTTATCTGATGGCTGCGGAATATCTCGGAATAAGATTTTTATAAAAAAAACTTGTTTTATGGGAGACGTGTAAGAGGCTGATGCCTGATATGGGGTGACATGCTGCGTTGAATATATTGGACCACGTCAACCACACCCTGAGAACCCGAACCAAATGTTTACATTGGTTCAAATTCACCTTTTAAATTATACAATAACAATAAAGAAAAAAAAAGTTTCTAGGAAGCCTGCTGAAGTATTTTGTGTTTTTAACATCACATAAAATTTTTTGAACACACCATTCTTTTCTACGCCTATTCATTTCATATTTAAGTGCCTGCTTTTTATTAGGTATTATCCATACCTAAAACCTATCAGTAATTCTATTGTAGGTAAGTACAGTTAAAATGTCGTTTCAGTAGAGTATTTTCGAATTGCGATTTCAGCGTAAATTCCTTTCAGCCCTATACAGGTCCTTATTTGAAATGCATAGAGTAAACCCCCGCCGCGGAAAAGAAAATGAGAAAAGCTTTATAGTGTTTCGTAAGCTCCTACCTTGGGGAACCAATCTAGAAGGAATATAAAACTTTGGATAAAAGGAAAACTTCCACCACCACCTGGAGCTCTCTACCCCACCTGCTTTAAGACAGCGTATTCCCTCTTGTGCTTATATTACATCCCTTTGGAAAAAGAGGTATAATATGCCTTTTAATAAATCTAACACCGTCTTTCCACCGTACGTTGAAAGTATAGATAGTAATATTATGATAGAGTTGTTCTTGAGCGTTTAATGCAATTTATTTAAATTGCTTTTATAATTTCTGTGGTGATTCTATTGTATTATCTAATTTTCCATAGTATGTATCAACTATGTGCTACGCAGCTTTCAAGAAACTTAATAATCTAAGTAATGAGTAGCTTATCCAACGATCTGTAGACATTTAAACGTACGAATATGACAGTGTATGTAAATATCAATTTTCTTTTAATGATCATTGCTATTGAAATAACTTGCATCGTATCTATTCTTTACTTTAAAATATAAGATTTATGTTCATTTATCTTGTAATGTGGTATTTTCACTGTTTTTTTGTTTTCTTAAAAAGTTTTAATAAAATTGCGAGTGAAGATATTTTTATTTTATTTTCAAGTTGACGAAAAAATTTTCCAGATCGATTTAAAATGTGCCATTTTCGATTTGCCGCCAAAACGACATGATTGTTTTTATACAAGAATTCTGCGGCGTTGACGTCACGCCGGCCAACGTTGGTGTCAAAAGTCTTACCAGCCAGTGGCGGTTTCTACGTCATAATAACGTTGTAGCCAGTTGGCACCGTTTCAGAATGTGTGATTTTTAAAATTAAAAATAATGTTGAAAAAATTCTAATCCACATGTTTAGTTCAATTGTCAGAATCAGAAAAATAAGCTTTGAATCTTCCACACATTTTTAACGCTTTTAATAGTTTGTGAAAATACCCAATTTTATTAACTGATGCTAACCCAAATGGACCTAGATAAATAAACATCATATTTTATCTATTCGAACGAAATTGGTAATATTTAAAAACCTATCTACAATTAATCCACCTTCATCATTATGTTTACAACAGGTGCGCTACAACATTCAATAAACCATATAGGTTAATAATCAATTTCAGAATGTAAAAAGAGAAATTCAGTTTGTTTTCTTATACCTATATCTGTACAATTTGAGTTGAACATTATTACTTTGATAAACATTTATTAAGCTGGATCTACTTCCCTATTAATATTACACGTTATGAATAATAATATAATATAGTTGGTACTTTTCTACCGAGATAAAATAAATTTCATAGCCAGAAAGCTAATCTGAGAAGTCGTTAGCTTTCACTGTTTAACTTTTCTAATTATCTTCTTCATTTACTTTTATGCGAAATCTTATACAAGTTGTAAAAACAAGTCAGATTAATATAAAGCAGAGAGTTTGCCGTGACTAATACGTTAGGTACTTCGTACATAAAAACCCTTAGTAGTCTTACTATTTATTTATAAAAGATAACTTCTACCTACAATACGAATAGATATTACATAAAATAACCTCATAAAATATTTTAATAAATATTCGTTTAACTTTTCGTAATATCATTTCATGTTCAAATATGTTCCCTTAGAGGTAATTATTGTAATAGTTAGTTTATAAACTCAAAAAAGGAAAGATATTTTTTATAAAAAATATTCGACTAGAATGTCGCCACGAAATTTGCATTTACATTTCGGTATAGATTTTTTAGTTAGTGTTTTTGCTAGCATCATCGTGTTCACTAAGGGCAATGATATATCTATAAAAATAAAGTAGTTATAAGAAAGATTGTAAAATTTAATTAGGTAGGTATAAGATATAAATTCCAAATATTACGTTAATTTTTGTTGTTAAATAAACTTAATGAATGTACCCATTTAAAACGTTTTTTACTGATGTTAGAATCATCATTAGAAAAATATAGATATGTTTTATTATTCAAATTTAAAACTTTTATTATACAAATATACAGAAAGTACAAAGGGTATAGCTTATATGTACCTTATTTTTCTTACAACTAACCCAACTCACAAGACGCAGAGTACATATTATAATTTTACAATGTTTAGATATATAAATAGAAACAGAGGTATTTAATTCGTGTAAAGTATTCGTGTTTAAAGGTGTGGTGACATTTGTTGACAGGGAATGTTTTTGGTTATGATATGAATTGGAGTATGTATATCGTGTATTTAAGGAATTGATGTATGTATAGGTATCGTGTATATATTGAATTGGTGTATGTATATCGTGTATATATTGAATTGCAGTATGTATTTCGTGTATATATTGAATTGGTGTATGTATATCGTGTATATATTATTATAATTTTTTACTTTGAGCAAGTAGAATTCTGGTGGTGCAGTCATATCCAATTTCACAATAAGTAGCTTCGTACCTAGGTAGTTTTAGTTTAAACTTGTTTTTTTTTTGGTACAATATTTTTAACATTACAGATTTATCTCGTAATGTTGGCCCTACCGGGTGGCTTACCCGTGCTTAAGATAGGTAGATACTAAATACCCACCAGCACACAAAGAATCATCTCTAATTGCTATGAAAACTAACATACAAAACTCGCTTGTGCACAAATTACAAATCTATTACCGACGCTTTTAATTTGGTTGTCTGAAATTTTTGAAGATTGGGAATGGAAATAATTTATTGTTCAAGTGGTATTTATTTTTGTTACAGGACCGCGGGTACCTACGATGTACGAGCTCGCCACACAAGAGTTTCCAGTTGCCAGTTGCCGTTCTCCGCACATGCCGAGCTTTGAAAATAAAATAAATGAAGAACACGCTCAATGGGAACATAAGTTACAATAGACCAACCCACAAAACGAATGTGTACATTTCTCGTATCGTTTTATGTAGGTAGGTACCTATAAGGGTTCGTAAGTATATATTACTACGTAAGTGAGTTTAACGCGTCTTTTGTATTCTTTATTTGGTTAAAATGTAGGTACATACCTATATGTATAGTACGTGATTAATTGTATTCTTCTTATTATTATAGTGATTTTTCACAAAAACTGCATTATATGTAAATCAGCCAAATATATTATTTATTGATTTAGGAAGATCTGTTAAAAACCAGAGCCGTCCTTTACTACAATGGGATGAAACCGAAATACCTACTGCAAATATTATATATTTTTAGGTGGCCTTAGGTCAGGTGTAAATAAAGTCATATTTCTGGGTAGAAGGGTTAGAAACCTTCAACTTGAAGTTTCCTTGTGTGTACGCACTTTTTTATGTAGATATTATATATAGGTATTATAAAACATTTATTTGTTATTAGATCATTAGCTTGTTATGCATCAATAATATTTGACTTAACAAAAAAGTCACTGCTCAGCTACAACATTTCGGACCAGAAATGCACTTGAAAAACACTGCCGTTTTCGACATATTACAGTTAAAACAGTTAACAGCCATAATATCTTTTTTTTCCATATTTATATTATAGAAAATATGGTATTTAATAACAGTATCTATAATGTTTACTATTCCATATATCTAATACAATCATCCAATTTAAATTTCTTTTTTTTAAACAATTGTAATTTTAATGCAAAGTACGAATCAATCTAAATAAATCATTATCTTTTCGCAAGTTCTCCTATCAAATTAATTGAATAATTTTTATGCGTCTGAGAAAGTTATTTCTCCGATATTTCTCTTTTTATCTCTTTAAAATGCTCTATGTATACGTCTAATAATATAAACTGCCAGGCATCCCTCCCTTACTTCATCCGGGAGGTCGTTTGAGCTTTCTTTGGCTGACCCCCGTCGGCGTAAATCTTCTCCGTACAGAACGCTAAGTATTAAATTTGCCATCCACAAAAGTACACAAATAAAAGAGGGAAACAAATCAAAACACCTCTACAAAAGGATAAAACCTTCACATTCCAGTGTATTTTTCACGTATATATTTAAACACTCCTTTTAGTGATGTGCGTCTTTAAATCATACAGTGCAGAATTAAGAAAGCTCGGTATGGAAAGAGAAAAGAAATTTTGTAAGCCAGAAGAAAATTTTGTAAGGGGAATGTTATTATTGTTTACTGATTTCTTTGAATAAAATAATTGAAAATATTTTTTTGCATAGTTGTCTTATTTTCTCGACTTTCCTCAGTGGTTTTGCGCAGTGGGATGTGCCTTAAGCCCCAGTTGGATTTTACGACGAGAAAGGGTACTGCGCCCAGCATTATCTCTATGTAGCTAATCCCGCGTAGGATTACAATGGAATGGAGCCTTTCCATTAATATTATTATAGATGACAAAGTCTGGAGGAAGTATCCTACCTATTGTGCCCACTGAATAGGCTTGCTGATTTACTGCTCAATACGACTCCCATATAAATTATAGGTACGTACCTCCGCGAGGACAGGGATCTTCTGTGCCTTAGACCTTAGATTGTACACACGTAATAAATGAGATTATGCCGACTATAGTTTCAGTATTCACAAATATACCGAAATGTATCTTACTGATTACAAAAGCTGGTCCAAGCACTTAAAACAGCGAAGACAGATACGATTTAACATAAAGAAAAGCACAACGATTAATATTGAGTATACTTAAGTATATTATTTATTTTAAGAATTAACAACTCATTTTACTTTTTGACATGGGAGCTTCAGACAAAAATAACGCAGAACTTTGCCTTTCAAGAATTTTTACTATTTCAGATAAACGAATCAATTTCTGTTATGCCTATAGGCATATATTGTATAAGTTGGTACTAAACAACACTAACACTAGTCCAATAAACGATGCGAATCATAGTGACATTTGATTAGAATTTAGCAGCCTCAGTGAATACAAATGACAAACCTCGGTAACTACTTAAGTAAATTAGTCAGTAGATATAAAAGAAGAGTATCTGTATAGAATATATACTAGGTAGAACGTATAAAATATTATTTTGGTTTAGTGCATCATTTGAGGCAGCACATTCGTTGTTCGTAGTTTGTATATCCGTTCCGTACCTAAATATAGACGTTCGATTTGTTCAGGCAGACGCCAATGGTCGACGTCGAGGCGCCTTGGCTTTACTTAGTCGAGGTGGGTAGCTATAGCGACGGCGTCGTCGTGCTTACCAAAACTTCAATTTATATTGTTTTCACAAGGTGTTTCAGAATAATAAATCAACCTTTAGATTATTTCAAATACAAAGCTACCACGAGCTTATACAGCTACAAAAGTAGACGTTAATTAAACAGGATTTGATAATACATGTCTACTTATCGGTAAAATTTCAAATGGTTAATAATTATTTAGCTTAAAATTTTTAAAATATAGTTATATTCTTGTTGTTGACCATTAACATTTATAACCCTTACAAAACTAGCTTTATTGCTGTTTTGGAGACAGATAGCAAATTATATAGAGTAATTTGTAAATAGTTCTACCGGGATATAATAAAGGCTGTAAAATTGTGCAACATATTTGAATAACTTGGCTATATAACAAAACGTACTGCACACAGAGTTCTGTATTAGTTTACTTACAAAATATGATATTTAGATAACAATCCTATTCATTTATATTCAATAAACAGAAAAAAAATTGTCTTTATTTGCTCATAGTTGCGAAATGATTTATTCAAAAGTGAGATGTTTCTTTTATAAAATTGGATACATGGGAAGATATTGGGTAACTCTTATATACACAAATTATGTTTTATGCCTACACATTTTTAATATTTATATACCTAGTTCTCTACATATTTCATTCCGTTAATCTAAAGATTTTTGTTGATTTCAATATCAGAATTTTTAAAAGTGAAATACAATTATATGAGGCAAGAAAACTCATATAAATTGTATGGCGTGGACGTGTAGAGCAAGAAGGTAGGTGCCTACATTTAAAAAATTAGAAAAAGTGATAATTTGATAAATGTACTTGCGTATATTTACCTACTAAATTTAAAGAAACGTTTGAAATAGTCTGTAACGTACGTTTTGTAGATACATGGGTAGGTAGGTACCAGGCATTAGGTACGGGCATGTGGAAACGGGTGATTGGCCAGCGTTCAGCAGTTCTGCAAGCGAGCGTTCTGTGTACCGTTGCCATTTACGACCGTTTTTGTTCCGCCGGCCATCGCCGCGACCTTCCTTCCTCTGACTCCGCTTATTCAATCTCTCCCTGCAGGCGCCGTAAGCCAACACCACCTCGAGTCAGGCCGGGACACTGAATCTAATCGGCCTATTATTTCAGAATGTTTTTGTTCAGCTTATTTCCTCTACCTCCGATTATTCAATCTCCACTTGTCATGGGCCGTAAGCAAAACCACCCAGGCAGAGGCCAGGACACAGCATCAAAACGAACTCTTATTTCTAAAAGAATCAAGTAAGGAATTCTACTTTGTATAACTATACTTCAACACCTCAAGCTAGAACAGAACACAAACAAAGCGGGCTGTTATTTTTATAAGATCTTTGTATAGTTTATAAATCCTAAATACCAAATTATTAATTAAATTAATGTTTTCTATAATGTGTTTATAGGTACATCAATATTATTTTATAATTATATTTATTTTTTATTTAATATACTATTTTAGAGTTGATTAAAAATTTGAGGTACATGTAAGTATAATAATGTAATGGAGAAGTTTAACTATTTTGTGACATGCGTCAAAAGATAGTTACTGGTCTGTCTGTAAGTGACGTTGAAAATTTCGATGTTCGATGTATAATCGTTTATCTTTATTTATTTATTGCATCTCACTATACATAAAACACTTTTTTTCACATAAAAATCAACCTCACTAGGACTAAGCCTGTATGGAGGTTAATAATTTACATTTGAGTGAAGCAAACATAAGAGTAATCACAGACATAAAGTAATTCTACATACAAACACAAAATATTTCAAAATTAAAGAAAAAATAAGTATTAGATGTGTTACCAGATGGGTAATTTGACAGTATATTTGAACCATAACTAATCATTAATCATTATTCAAAGAAGAAGCAAAGTAGATTAATCGTTAAGCAGTTGATTTACTTGTTCTGATAGGCAGAAATCATCGCTTTTGAAGCATAAAAAATGAATGAGATCTCCCGCTAGTGTACTTGTTAGACAATAAGAGCTTACCTTTTTCAAAATATGTGGGTCGAATATAGTTCCAGGAATTAACTTTAAAAAAATTATCTGTTAAAATCCATTGAACGTTTTATGACTATACCTACCTACTTAATACATATTTTTTAAATAGATCGTATAAAAATAATCGTATCGATTTGTCAGTGACCCGGCCTGGCTTAAGGTGGTTTTTCGTAAACCCGGCTCGTTCTGCGCACCGTGCTGCGGGCGCAGAGCAAGGGACTGCGGACAAGACGAAATAATTGTTGATCACGGTACAAAACGGAACAAAAAACCTAATATTTCTTCACAAAAAGTGGGCGGCATTTTTGTGTTAATTGGCTAGAAAATAATTTATTAAATACTTTACTGAGAAAAATGAGTGTGTATTGTGAATTTATTAAGAATCTTTTCAAATAATTGGTAATCTGATTAAAACGGGACCACAGGCCTTACGAATGAATAAAGAGGTTGATTTTTGAAAACTTTTAATCATTTACGAATATCTTATCACAATTACGGAATATATGTTCATGACGAAATGCAATCCCGTTTTTAACCGCAATTACCAATATATTGAAGAGATCCTTAATAAATTAGCAATACCTACTTATTTTTCTTCGTATACCTATCAAACAACCTAAAGGTGGTATCCATTATTCTATGACCTAAACTAACCTGTGTAAAAATAATAATTAACAGTTAGGTACGTATATTTTCCTGGTAGATACTTGCTCCTCATAGAATAAAGAAATATTCTATGTTACTACCCGACAACTAACTTCATGGCCGTCATTTTATTATGATTCGAACTTAAAACAGTTGCATCTAGTTCAGATTGTTATTCAAAAACAATGCGCAATTTTTGCGACGCAAAATTTCCTCGTTTGAGAGATTGATAACTTTGAAATAGAAGAAATCATTGTAGTTGTAGCCTATGTGAATGAGTGGTTACGATCCTTGGCTACTAATCTGGAGCTCGCGTGTTCAAAGTTTGGCCTGCGCGAGTATTAAAATAAGATTAATTTTGTTAATTTAAAATCTAAATTTATTTTGAACGGTGGGAGCTTCCAAATAAAAACATAAACTATTTGAAATTTTCCCAGAAGATATACATGAATCACACTGTTCAGATATTTATTGGAATAAAATAAATTTTCAATAACGATGAGTTATGAGTAATGCGGGTAGATTTATCAAATTATAACCCCTTTAAACCCAGCAAACATAATAATATACCAGATATATTGAAAAATATTACTTTTATGATAAAATGAAAATTGTGAGTACGAACCGACATTAATAAAAATGCCCTAACCACGTATGAATTGTATAGTGGGTAGCCGCCTTTACAAACAGAATTTATGATTGTTTCTCGCAGGCGGTATGATTTACAGATAAAATAAATTTCCCAGCCCTCCCCCACCAACCCTCTATATATACAAGAAGGGATGAGATGCCGATTAAGATAGGAGGGGTATTTTACCCTTTATTATTAAAAACACACCCCTATTCAAATGCGGGTGAATTCACAGTATGTGTATACTAGGTACAAGATACTCTATAAAGGAATAAAGCATGTTAGAAGGTACCTAAGAACCTACCTGTTTTTTTTTAAATAAAAATACGTAAATCGTTCCCTTTTACCTAAATATGAACTACTAGTAGATCGTGCAATGATTCGCTATTGCTTATGTCTTTTTCGAGCGTCTCCGACATTTTCTACCATTCGCTATTGTATACCGCAATGTTACTGTTAAAAAACTACATTACATCAACCTTAAGGCGATGCCATACGTAGTAATGCAAAATCATGTGTTTTTGGTTTGAAAATTTGGTCGCCTAGAAATGTTTCAGATGCTTTAATTAAATACTGCGAGTAGGATACATCTTGGTCTTTGAAAAAATCGAGTGTTTTTTAGTCTTTTTATAAGCCCAGAAAAAAATAATGTATAACGCCTTTGAAAACTGCTTTAAAGTTCAAAATCTCCTTCTTACGAACCCATTTTCAGTTATAATTTTACTGTACAATGTGGCAAATTAAGTTATTTATAAAATGATAGAAAAAAAATTTAATATTTATGCCTGAACATCCACAAAATAAAATAAAAGACACTTTTTGGCCACGTTTTTTTCTTGCATAAATCAAAACAGTTGCATGGTGTTAAGCGGGAATTTAAACCTTATCGCCATCTACGTAAGGGTTATTATTGATAGCGGCTCAATTTAAAATAATACATGACGTAGTGCATCGCCTTAATGATTTTTTATGGCCGGAATTGGATGGTATTGATCTGGACAACGTTTACTTTCAACAAGACGGCGCTACGTGCCACATAAGCAACGAAACCATTGATCTTTTACGATTGAATATCAAAATGACACCTCTTATTGGAAAACCCTGTATATATAATAGACGTGCTAGTTACTTTACTCTTGTAATTATTACTGTTGATAGTTGAAACATATTTGCAAAATTAAGGCGTATAACAGTTGTCCATATCTACATATCTAACGCTACCCATTGATCTTGATATCTACTAGTCTTCTAACAAATTAAAGTAAGCTGACCAGTAATGACTGATTGAATAAATGCGCGCATTTTATTTTATTTTTTTATTTATCAATATAAAGGTTTTTACGTGTATTTTTCGACATCTGTCTCACTATGGTAAACCTGTGTCTAGACAGACGTATTCAGATACCTACTTAAAGAATATTTACATGCATAACTAAATCAAAATACAAATTACAAAGTTGGATACACTTTAAACCATGGATAATAGAAAGTGTAGGTACAGGGACGACAATATTTACTTGAAATATAGTAAACGTTTTATATTACCCACACTCAGGCAGTGCCTTAGTGGGTTTTCATTTCTTGTGTATACTATTTGGTATTATATATAATGTTATTATATACTATCTATTAATATGTATAATATATGCAAAGAATTGAAAATAAATAAAGTAAAAAAATAAATAAAAAAATATTATAAATGTATATGAAAAATAAATTCATTTAGTTGGAGGACGTAGTTACAAAGGGGCTTTTATAAAATGATTGATTCTAATATTTTATTTTGTATGTGAGTTGTTGTTATTGTTTACGTGTAATTTGGTTTATAGATATTTGCAATAGTGGGACGCCCAATATTGTTATCATTTATTTATTTCATGTTTGAATTTAGTCATTGACTCTGTTTGTCTAATAGTGGTTGGTAGTGTATTGTATTGTTTGCAAGCTGTGTATTTAAACCAACATTCCAATCCAAGTTCAAATCCAATCGATTTATATTTATTTATTGATAATACAGATAAATTTTTACTTTTCAATGTTAAATTTGTAACTGTTGGGAGGTTATATGATTTTGTTTATGTAAAATTTCAGGTTTTTGTTATGTGTGCTAGTTGAGTTTCTGGATCACGATCCCATGAAAAACCCAATTTAAAAAAAGGGTAGCTTTAGCAAGCTTTCAACCCTTTCAAGTTCACCCGCGTGTGTAACATTTTCCGTCAGCCATTTCATTCAAATTACCCGTAGCGCATTCGATACACCTCCCACTAGGGGATGGTTCATTCAAAATGGCTGCGAAGGTTTTAATTGAATCAGTAAACGCAGCTAACGGGTGGAATAGATTGCCACCCTGATAGACTTACAATATACCCGATGCAGTGGCCAACCCTTTGAACGAATTCTGGATCGAGGATTAAACACAATGCAAGCGATTTAAAGCGATCAGTTTCAATTGATTAAATTAATACAGGGGAACGTTGCGAGATTATTGTGGTATATGGTATATGTATCTAGTTCACTCTATTTTGAATGTTGTTTTTGTTATTAGAATATTTTACTTGAAACAGTCGTACGAAATGAGCTGCAACCATAGACATGAAAATTAATAGACTTGCTATAACATAAAATCCGGGTCATTTTGACGAGCTGGGGGCAAATCATGTGACCATATTTTCACACCAGGGGGGTTCGAGAATACTTCACATATCGAGAATAATCTACCACATCAGCCGTACGCTGAACGTCAAAGAGCGCACTTTGAAATAACCAAACCATGCGCAGAAAAGCAATGAACCCGAAATTGAGGCAACGGTTTGCAGCGCAGTCAATCAATTGTGCGACTTTTTTGTGCAGGATCAATCCGTGACGCTAAAAATGGACGAGGTTGGTAAATTAAAACACATTCGCCTAACAAAATATTTGATAAGTTTTGGAAACATGCCCGTTCATCCGATTTGGAATTATTTGTTAGGTTTTTTACGCTGCCAGCAATCTGCGCTTCATTGTAAAAATAACTAGTAATGCATAAGCAGATTTTGGTGATATTGCAATTTGAGTTGTCTGTATTCTGTCAGATTAATTTATTGACATATTACAGAAAGCAAGACGGTCACGCTTCCTCCGCGCTATATGCAACTTGATTTGTTCCCTTTTCCCTGATAGGCTAGTCTATCAATTTGGCAACAAAACAAGAGCAGTCTAACTATCATCTTCCGTGCCGTTTCCCGGATGTGAAGACAGAGAAGATAGCCCTTAACGAATGAATTGATTGTTTTTCTAATAAACTTTTAGTAAAATACGAATGTATTAGGACGATGTTGGAACACGTGTTCATAAAAATTCTAACATTTTCGCATTTCGTCATTATATATTATCAAAGCAAATTCAGGTGCATGAACACGTTTTCCGATAGGTATATTAGATATTTACTAAAATTTTATCAGGAAACGGCCTGCAATCCCGTTTATAACTGGATTACCAATAATTTGAAAAGATTCTCAGTAAATTAGCAATACCTACTCATTTTCCTCCGTGCAAGCGTCACGAAAAAACGAACAGATTCTGCACGTAAATTTCTAAAAAGTTACCTAATTACACCTATTACTCCAATGATATATTTAAGTACCTACCTTTGTAATGGTATGTTTAGTAGTTTAATTAAAGGCACGCACTTGCTCAACCTATTACCTGTGCGTTGTGTTTTAATTCGAATTTTCCTAGTGTTCCTTTGATTTGTGACTTCCTGTGATAATTTTCTTCATAAATCGTAATTTAATTTATGATTTATGGCTTATTGTGCCTTAGTGGATGCCTAACTATCCTAAAAATAATTAAATGCTCTGTTTCCATGTTGTGATATTTGTTTTCAGCAAGTAAGCAGCAATTCGTAACAAAATTATTATGTTAATTTAGTTTAAGTTGTGGTGAAGGACTCAAACATTTCAAGCCAACGAAATTAAAATACAAAATAACTTTAAAAAGTGTCAGAATTTGAGAAAATACAGAATAAATAAGGCATTTTACGGTTTATGTCGGGCGTTGTAAATAAAGTCAATGACAACATAACGCTGTAAAAAATAATAATGGTAAAGCGTATTTCATTTTACAGAATAATATTTACCAAGGAAGGAAAGTAAACAGCTTTGTTCCTTTTATTGAATTAAGCTCCCTTTGTTTTACTTTATAATGTTGGCGTTCTGACAAGAATGTGATTTTATCCAACGGTACGGAACAATGAAAAATTCCTTGCGTTTCACCGAGAAATAATACAATGATAATGAAAATTTTAAACAGGAGCATACTAGCGGAAATAATTTAGGGAGATAGTTAAGATCTTAAAGTCTCATTTTTTATATTTTCAAAGCTACAAGGGCAGAACTGAAAAGAGAATTACTTAATATATTTTTTAAATTAAATTTATTCGCTGAAAATTTTTCTGTCAATTCTGAATATTTTTTATGACCTAGGTTATTAGGTAGGTAACTCAGATTAATTTTGTACTTATTACTTATAAGTACGTATAAGTATTCCTTTATAACTGAGGAGAATAAAACATTGTATTTAGACTAATTTTATCCTCTTTAGCAATAGAAATATCTCTGTTTGAAATATAGTGCAAACATTCGTTTTTCTTTCTGATTGATAATATGATGAAATTAACCTACCCACATCGGATTTACTACCCGGCTTCGTCGAAGATAATATGGATTCAGTAAAAAAATACAATTTGACATAGAAAAGCCAGTGCTGAACTAATTTATGGACGCCAAACTTTAAAAGAGATATCAGCTTCACAGTTAAGAAGAAATGTTTTTGTTACTAAACGTTCTAAAAAGATCATATTGATTTGAGTATATAAACTGTTATTTTCTTTGGTTGGAATATTTAAGACAATTATGTTAACCCTCAAAATAAATAAATAATAAAGCAATAATTTTGTTATCCTTTGTACTATGAATAAAAACCTTGTAGGTATTATATATAAACATTAAAAATAAACATGTTATTATTCTATATTTGCACCTTGTTTCAGAGTAAAGATACCTTCTCAAAATTAATCTTATGATATAATGCAAATTAGACTGAAAATATTAACAGTGGATATTACAAAAAATAATCTTATGAACAAACAAACAACCGACCCTGGTTTAATATCGCCGAGTCATGCCTCGCAACCATTACCAGTGCTTTCAGCTTTCAGGGTGCCCGCAATACCTACCCAATGTAGGTACTAACAGTACTTACCTCCTACCAACCAACCAACCAGTCCAGCCGGGGTTAAGCATTCAAAATGAAAAAGCACAGCATGCAATAACCAGGCCTCGCTCCCAAAATGTTACCCGCATATCGGAACCCATAAATTACTGATATGATATACAAAATAACTGGTTCATGTAGCTTTTGGGGTATATGTAGGTACCTACCTACTTACTGGTAGCACGGAGCACACTGGTTTAGATATAGGTAGGTAGGTACCCATATTTCAGTTGACTCTTACAATGAGGGTTTGTTTATTTATTTAAACGCACTGTGTTCAAACCACGAAACTTCGTGGGAAATGCATCAAATATAGATAGGTACCTTATAAGTAGGCACATACATATACAGGCAAATTAATATCGCAAAAAAGTTGAATTACCTATATTTAATCTTCTATTCTGAAAGAAAACACTCAAATAAAACACAATTTTAGCAATCATTGATTATTGTTACCGATATTATGGCGAGTAATTTAAATAGAAGAAACACACACGGAAAAATGTGTATTGTTAATTTATTTAGAATATCTTCAAATAATTGGTAATCTGGTTAAAACGGGAATGCACGCCTTTAACGAATGAAATAAGAAGTTTCCTGAAAACTTTTATGCTAATTTCGTATATATTATCAAGTGTTCTAATGTGATAATGTATTCGAAATTTAATTTAAGTTTATTAGAAAACCTGTTAATTCATTCGGTTTGCAATCCCATTTCCAACCGGATTACAAATAATTTGAAGAAATTTCCGAATAAACTAGCATTATTCCTTTTTCTCGATGCAGAAATGACTCATTTGGGTAGCCTGAATAAATCTGTTTTGAATTGTATTAACTACATGAAATACCTTCCTGCTTAAAAGTAAAAAACTTGGCTCCGCCAACTTCCCAGATTCCTGATATAATTCATCAACGAATAATGGTTCGATTTGAACATATTTCCATAAAAACCGCAACATTGTTCTTTTATGTCTGGAAAATTGCTAGATTTGGAAATAAAATACTTTTGTGGGAAATTTCCGTGGGTTACAAAGTAAAAGTAGATAAACGTATGTACGTAGCCACCGAACTACAAAGTACCGCAACCGTAAGTAGCAAAAATACTGATTTTTAGGAAAGTAGGTACCTACTCAGTGAAATGCAATGAACCTGCAGAAAAGATAGAAGTTTTAAGTAGTTCATATCGGAAAATCGCAGAAAAAACTTACTTAATTTTTCTTAAGTAGGTTCCTACTCAGATAACTTATAGTTTTTATTTATTTATTTATTTATTAATTTTTTGGGAAATCAACAGTTTACATTTTTACAGATTGTACATAAGTAAAATAGCCAAAATAAAACCAATTACGGATTTCCTCCTTGTGACTTTACGTAAGACAGCATTAGAAGAAATAATTAAATTTATGAGAAATGTGAAGTTATAATTATATAAAATAAAAGAATTGTATAAAATAATACAACAAAATAATACAACAAAAATAAAGGAGAAAAAACTAAAATTTATATAAAATAAAAGATTATCGATACATTGGTAACCATAAGAATACAAACAATATTGTGCATATAAATTTTTTCTGATGAATGTATTAAATAACTACAAGCATTATATTTTCAGATGGCCTCCATGGTTGAGGGGAGACTCTCGAATAGCAAACCGAATGTCACGGGTTCAAATCCTGGCGTGCGCAAGTATTTTTCTTTTGAAATTTGTATTTTTTCAAAATTTATTCATTTGAAATAATATATAGAATATATATAAAGAACACAATTTTAAACTTTTTTCCACTTGTTTTTATTTGACCGTGACTGGTTTCAGCCTGTTAGGGCCATCTTCAGACTGATGAAAACAAGTGGAAAAAAGTTTAAAATTGTGTTCTTTATATATATTTATAATGGAATTCCACCACCAAATAACAGTTTCAAATATTAAAATATTAATTTATAGAATACTTCCAACGCGTACCATAGTGGGAGATACTCTCAGTATCGACCAGGTGTAAAACCACCATTAAAAATTAAAACGTGGCTTTATTTGACTTTAGCCGTGTTTGGTGACCAGATATGAATTGCCAGATACTCCTCCACCTTCCTCTCCCCCATCTCCTTCCTCTCTCCACTACCTCATCCTCAACATACCCCAAAAGGGGATGACATAGTTTCAGTGTCTCGTCTTTTGCGGAATTCACATAAAAAAATTAAAAGTGAAAAACCAACCGACATATTTTTCATAAGCGACATTGCAATCGAAATCCTCGGCACGCCACTGACGTGTACGAACTGTAATATAATATCAAATATTCTCCTTCGAAAAAGGAACATAAATTAACAAGCTAAGTATAAAGCAAAGATTACTTCGTAACTAAACCTTGTTTTATCTACTTAGCTGGAGGTGGGAGCCTAAGTACGTGGTTAAATAAGCAGGCTTTAGTAGACCTCGGTAATATTCAGCCCCACGGGGAGTCGGACTCATGCCTGGAACTTTTTATTTATGTATTCTAATGAAAATATACAACGTTGCCTCATGGGGTAGTTATCTGGTTGGCTCACAGCGGGAACTGTTATATGAAATATAATCTGTTCGCTGGCAAGGTAGGTACCTAATACCTTCACCTACGCCGGAGATTTTGATGTTTTCATTTTGACTGGCCTATGTTAATATTGCTGGGTATCAACTTAGTGAAGCTTATTAAACATTTAATATAAATATCAAAGACTTCGTACGTCAATATGCTGCTTATATTTTTGTAAAGGAAAAGTACCTACCTTCCTATGTAAATTGATAGATCAAGGTTCAGAAAGCATTGAAAGAATTAACCCTTTAGGCTAATTTGAGTAATATGATATAAACGATCTTAGAAAGCACCACGCATTATATTCAAACCTAGAAATGTACGAAGAAAGTATTAAAATATACACCTCTATGAAACCAAAGGTTCCGAAAAATTTGTGAATCTTGGTGATTTTTTTTAATAATTTTTTTTTTATATGTAACGACAAAAATTGAGGTGACGATTTGTCTAGTAAAATAAGTATGTTACATATATTTATTTGTTATCAGTATTTTTAGTTGAGTGAGCGATTTTATTTTTTATTTATTTTTGTGTTAAAAATTTTTATATTTTGAAATATAGGTACATGTTTATTTTTAATAATAAAATATGAAAGCATATTTTATCATCTTTCAAAAACAAGCTTAAAGTTTTCGGAAACCATAAGAAATATTCCATTTATTTGGATTTTATCACAAAGCGGAAATACTCCGATCTTCAGACTGAATATGCCAGAGGCCGGAAAAGTTAAAGAAAATTATAATAATTATGTGTATCCACAATATGAAAGTTTTGTTATATTATTTTGTGTAGATAATCTCAAAGGTGACATTACACTGATGAATAAGTAGGTGTTTACATAATAAGAGAAGAGAAGAGCTTGAATTGAGAACTATAGTAAACATAAAGAGAGGTAGGTACCTGTTGGGGAGATGGAATATATTATGGTGATATGGCATATTAGGGTACATAAAGTTATTAGGTAGGTACCTTTTCCTAGGCATTATAAATATATTTTTGCCCGGAAAAAGAATACTAAAGCCGTGGTGAAGCGATGAGTAGACGATCCGTTGATTATAAAAATCTACTTATGGAAAAAATGAATATTTTAAATAACTTCCTACCTGAGACCTGAGATCATCCTAATTGAGAGGAAATCGAGGTGATTATTTATAAAAATAAAATTACGACTCGAAAGTGCTCCTCACTGTTGAATTTGGCATCCACTTCTGCTCTGGAGCCCCAAAATACCTGGAAAAAACCGCAACTCTGGCAGAAACGGGAGGTTCGTTTGATAAATTCCCCTATCTTAACAAACGGATTACAATCTTTAGAGCACGAGCTTTTGCAGTTTTTAGAGCAAGTAGGTATGCTGTCATTGTTCTGCGGGATCAAAATTGAATATTGATCAATTGTTATTGATCCTTTCGGCACCGGTGCATAGTCGGACATTTGTCACATCATGGTTGACATTTGTCACATGAGTAATGGTCGCTACTACGACTCGTTCTATATTTCCTCAGTCCCAAATTATGTTCACTTTTTTTCTCCTCAAAAAATACCTTTCACACAGCATCCCCAAAGATGATATAGGCCCTGAGGGAAATTTTTTTCAGAGCCTCCTGTGTAAAGATAATGTTAAAAAATACGTATTTTATTCATTCATATTTAACAGATTTTTTTTCAATTTTTTTATTTTATTTTTTTTTTTTTTTTATTAACAAAATTTTTGATACATATACAATTTAGGTACATACATAGTAATATAGAAAAAGAGTAACAAAAAAATCCCACAAAGTCGAAGCCTGAGCGTGGGTATTATAGTATAAGGATAAAACAGTGGTGTTTAAAAATTATTTTTTTTTTTTAAACTTATAAAAAGTATCTATAGAGATCAATGTGATTGGTTTTTTTTACAGAAACACACACACACACATACACACACACACACACACACACACACACAGACACACACACACACACACACACACACACACACACACACACACACACAGACACACACACACACACACACACACAAAACATAGATGCATAGATGCATGTATATTTCTTTGATTTACAGAAATTAATCTTTAATTTACAGAAAGACATGTGGTATTTTAGTTATTTAGAAACAGATAGCTTAAATTATAGAAAAAAGTTACTCGCTTCGAAATTATTTCTTATCCAACTTTTAACATTTTTATTATATAAGTTCAGGTTTTGACACATGTTGATGGAATTGCTTGTTTCTATCTAATATACTATCCATTTGGCTTCATCTTCAAGTAATCTTAGAAGGTATGTATTTTACAAATTAGCATTAACCTTAAAACATTGTTTATTGGGTAAATTTATTTTAGGGCAAAGCAATCTTCTGTCATAACCCACTTAGTAACAAGTATAAAATCCGGCAGCCAGTGTTTGTTTAGATTGAAAGATTTCCTATCTTCGGAGTATATTTTTTCAGCCGCCCTCGTAAAACAGCCGAGAGCAGTCGACTGAGCAGACGCGGCTCGGGCCGGGCCCCCCGACCTAATCCGGGCCCGAGTGCCGGCTGTAATCCCAGGCCGGGCCCGTTACCCTAATCCAGGCCTGCCGGGACCGTTATTACTCCAGAAAGGGCACTACTCGACTTTGCCATTAGGCAGCCCGGGAGATTTCAAACCTTTCCCGTCGTAAAACAATGCTAAAAGCAAACTTATTACTTAAAACTCTTTGATATAACGTAAATCCAGTATAATACGTAGGTATCTTTGTATTTATTTTCACGTAGAAAATATTTTATTGTATGTACTTTTTGTTTATTATCCATGGGTTTTTTTAAGATTTTTTATATAGGAATATCCAAGACAACATAGAAGGCTCTCATCGAGGATAGTGTCAGCAGGACCGATTTATGAAGATGAAGAAGTGAATAAAGGTCTTTCTTGAAGAGACCCATTTAGGAGGAAGGAAATAGAAAATTAGGAAACAAAATCGAGTGAAATACCAATTCGTTTTACCACATATACACAGCTTAGGTAACCATTATACATTAGAAGCAGGTATTTTTAATAGAACGGAAATAACTTATATTTTTTTAATATAGTCACCTATTAGTTATTTTATTATCTATACCCTCGTTGTAAATTTTAGTTAATTTGAATCACCTTTGATCTTAAGATGATTCAAATTAACATACTAAACTGTAAACCTAATTGTTTTATAATTTTTTTTAATGATTTGTTATTTTTTGTACTTATTTAAAGGCCCATTAAAATATTTGCGTTATTCACGACCGCTGTTGGTAACGAAAACATCAAGCAAGATTCCGCCGGTAGGTGGAATCTTTTCGCTACAGTCCATGTATTTATTCACTGATGGCACGAACGTGACTGACTAGACAGGCAAAACTTCTTATTTATATGAAAGAGAAATGTTTTGAGTAGGTACCTACGTAAATAAATTCATGTTATTCTAGTTAAAAATTGTGATAGGTAGGTACCTAGACATCTTATAACGTTACTTAAAAGTGTCACTAAAACATTCGTTTTTCTTAATTACTAAACGATGTATTTCTAAACAGGGCGATTTTCAACATTGGAAGTACAAGACACATTATCTAAAAAGGGAGAAATGACTCGTCTTAGCACTATTTTGGAAGCACTGGTATAAATAAGCGCTAGAGTAGGAGCTAAAAAGAAAAGAGACCAACGCTTTTTTATAGTTCCTTTCCTTTTAGATGTATCTACTCAACGTCAACTCATATTAGGTACTTGTGAAACTTTTTTATTGATCGACAAAATACAATTTTCTTGGATTACATGGTGATAAAATGGGAGCTGGATTTTGGAAAATGTAACGAATATTTCAAAGTATTCTTTACGGTAAAATATTGGGTATACTTGTAATACATGGGTTTATAGAAAGAATTATTACCACAATACAGGCTTAAATATAGGTTTTCTCCTGATATATTCATATTACACATCCACCTTGGAACTTCTCGACCTATTTTGTGCATGTTGATAAGATAATAATGTTTTTTAAACCCGAGTAAAATATAACAGGTATTTGTGTTATCTACGCGAAAATAATTATTAATGGCTTGTCTTCAGTTCCTATTCGCCTTAACGTGAGATAAGAAAATATATAAATCACGAATTGTGTTATTCCGTGACATTTCCATTCTTATGCATTGCAATATTTATAACACATTGTTATAAATATTGCAATGCATAAGTACCTAGGTACTAGTTAGGTGCCTTTTAATTTATTGCAAAATTTAAAAAAATCGTAAAAGATTTATTAAAATGCCTAATGTAGATACCTAATGACTAAAATGAAGTCGATATACTGTGTAATACAAAAAAATCTAATTTTAACTGACTAAAAAAAAAACGAATATTGGGAGAGCCTTTTAAATATGTAGGTAGGTACCTAAATATAGGTAGGTACCTAAAAATATAGATAGGTACCTAAATATATAGGTAGGTACCTAAAAAAAAATTTCATAGGTAAAAATTCATGTATAGATTTGTTACTCATGCTTTGACTATCTTGTAGGTACTCATATTTCCCGATCGCAAGTCATTATTTTGCAAAACATAAGTCTATTTGGAATAAAACAATCCTCCATTTTAATTATTTAATACCTAACTACAAAAAATATTACCTTAATGTTACTCTCATCCAACAAGATACTAAATGAAAGGTGGTAGAATTTACTACCAAAATCCAGTTTTTCTTTAATCTTAAATGGTCAATATTATCGGAAAAATTGTTTGTTACCCACGATATTTATGAAAATATGTATCTAGGTATCATTAGAACCTACTTACGTAAATATTTTTTATAGATATCTACCTATTTCATCATATAATTTGTAATATTCAATACATATAATATTATATCAAGTATTAGTACCTACCTACATACCTGGGTATCAATTTACCTACCCAGTATCATTAAATACACACGAAATGTATTTATAATTATTTCAGATACAGCACAACATACACACGTAATGTATTTATAATTATTTCAGATACAACACGATACATTTACGTATAATTAATTCATTTTATTCATACCTACTATCACATATTGATACGTAAATGAATGAGAAAAGCACGAGAGTGAGGATTCATAATGTCTACTTGATACAAAAAAAGATAGAAAATTTCAGAAAACATTCCTGTAATGATTGGTAGATTATACTTTGTTTTTTTTTTCCATCTCATGAATGACAAACACTAAATTTAAATTTATTTTATAGTAGATTGAAATGTTACAAAGATATATATTATCTAGATTTTTAAGGGGTTCATATTTATGAGGCAACATTACATCCATTTCCTGATTGGCAAAGAGAAGAGTGGAAAGTTGCAACAATGTTTCCTTTACACAGATAGTTTGGTTTTACTGCAGATATTGCCGTAAAATACGATTTAAAGTTCTAGATGATCTGTAAATATCATTTAAGTCAACTGGGGTAGATAAGTACAAAACATTATTTTTAACAACTATAAAACAGTTCGGTGGGTGGTCATTTTTATTTGCTTTTGTGTTTTATTACTAGATCTTGTCAACAAAACCTGTTCACCTCGATTCTGAACCGAATTAGAAAAATTAGGAAAAGAAAAGTATATGTCTTTATATTTCGCAGTTTAATCATTTGATTTTTTTTTTACATTACCTACCTTGATAAAATTATCTCAGTTCAATATGTAACATATGTGCTAAATTTGGTACATACCTACCTAAAACATTGAAACAAAAGTTGCCGTCGCTTCCTGTAAATTTTTCTCTTAATTACTCATCCCCTAGAATTTACTCTATCTCCTTTTCTTGTTTTTCTTTAAACACTTGAGGTCTGTACCATTTTTTTTCACAATTAATGATTATAAGTATAATTTGTTTATCGATCTAACTACCTTAGATTCACCTAATTCTGTTTACTGCTAACATTTAAAGAAATCAAACTATCTTAACTGTCAGTTACAATTCTTAATTTCAAATTTATCTTTATCTATCCACACATTTTCTTCCTTTTTTATTATTATTATTCATGGGTATATTAAAAACCGTTAATAAACTAAGATATTATACATGATAGGTGGGTACTTTAACCATGTATAATTTAATAAACCTTGTAACATGTATCAAATTGTACTTTATATAATAAACGTAATTGTACTTTATATGATAAAAATGATTAGGTACCTACCTACTAATGTTAATTTATTAGGAATATCTTCAAATTATTAATAACTCGGTTAAAAGCGGGATTGCAGGAATCAACAGGTTTCCTGATAAAATAATATTAAATTAAGAATAGGTACATTATCACGATGTCGGATCACGTGTTCATAAAAATCCGAATTTTGTGGCATGTTGTCATGATATATGATCAAGGCAAATGCACGCGCACTTGCCTTGATAAATCAACGTGGCGATTATTAGGTAGATATTTGAAATGTTAATTTTCTTCATTTGAAATATTTAATGAGCCTTAATAAATTTAACCCCTAGAATGAAAATATAGATTTTTTTTAAGAACAGCTAACTAACCAGGTGGGCGACGCAGAATAGGTGCCTACTATTTCTTAATTACAGGTTTTTTTTCATCTTACTTTATTGGCTGATGGGTCAATCTATCTAAGCCGTTAATCGAGATACCTACCTACCTTTATAATGAGTAGACATGTATATCAGATAACATGTGTGGTCTAAGTCAATAGGTAGGTAGGTACCTACAGTGGAATATAAAAAAGTAATGAGGAAAGGTCAACAGCCTGAAAAACCCATTTCACCAGAAACCGAAAATATACCTACCTACTATATAGGTTAAAACGTGTCATCAATTATTGTATACCTACTAGAAAAATCACAGGGTAGGTATGTAGAGAGGCATGATTGCGTAGGTACTAATTCTCGTCACTATTATCACGCGAGTAGCAATGCGCGGGGATAGGATATAGTAGTTTCCGGTCGTTCGGTGTTATAGCGATAAAGATCAAATTTGACTAATTGGTGGAAAAAAACTAAGACCAATTTTTTTGATTCATGCCTCTTCTAAATGGGAATTTGAATTAAAAATTCGCAAATCAGTTCTAATTTTGAAAATGGAAATCAAGATAATTTTCTGTTAAAAAGTTTATCGTGTTTTAATTAATTTTTTTATTAAAGAAATATTTGATAGAGATAAAATATAAGTAACCTTTAAGACCATATAATATATATCTACCTACATAGATAATGAATACCTGCGCAATATAGAACAATAACATCATATATGACAAGTACCTACAATGTACGTCATGCTAAGTCAAGGTACGTCAATGTACCTGCGACACGGGCAAAAATACATTATGGCCCAGTCAACATTAGTTTGTGAGTAAGCAGTATATACCTGTTCTAAGAAACTAACATTCATTTTTGTTGTTGGATACGTATAATATCAAATATCAACAAACTATTGAATTCTCCAAACAAAGACTTCCAATCTTGAAATAAAGCTTAAGGCGAAGCTTAATGCTTAATCACTATTTTGATTAATCTTTATAACGAATTGGTGTATATTATGAATACCAAAAAATATGGTTTGGATAAAGTAAAGGTTTTCCTAACGTTTCGCTTGAGTAGAATACAATTTAAAAAAATAAATTACTCAATAAAAAATACAAATGTTAACTACTAAAAAATATTTTTTCTCAATAGAAATGTATGAACGCGTAAAGGAAATAACTTTTAGAAAATACATTATTATAGCTAAGATTATCTGTGACAGTTTCACTCGATTAACTTTTTTGCTTTCTTATAAAATTATTTACAAAATAAATAAAAACCATTTTTGTGCTTGAAATTCAATGTTTCTACACTCCATTTATCGAGTGATTTTAATGCCTATTACCTACAATATAAGGTACCTATACCAAGAATGTACACATTTTTGGCTTGAAGCTTCTTCTTAAATCCAAAACAAAAGTAAGTACCTACATATCTACTAGAAATAATTGAATTTTATTTTATTTATTAAAACAAAATAATATACCTACCATACCCGGTTAATATATACAAACAAGAATCATTGGGATCAATTGTTCATAACTACTGAGGTCCAAAGGTATGTAACTAATTTTTATTTGAAATATTATGTAGCAACATTAAATATATGGAATACTTTGGCATTTTCTCAAGGGTTTGGCATTCGTTCCTTTTGACTCGAGGTTGCATGAGGTCAACTGCAAGTCGCAAAGTCGTTGTAATACTTAACCCGCCTGGTAAAGGAATAATAATTTATGATGACCTCTATAACATAATGGTCTATTCGATGTTGTGTGAGAGATTGCTGGTTCTTTTCCCAAAATAATATAATGTTGAAAATATAATTATATTACGTTTTCAATAAAATAAACCACGGAGATTGAAAGGGCCTTACAAATATTAACCTTGAAGTGACTTACTGAAGGAACTAGAATAACTGCAAATATGGAAAATCTACAAAGTGAAGTAAAATGAGCCAAAGCTAAAATGATGAATGTAGGTATTATATATCTATATAAAAATACAATTGTAAATGTTCGTTTTTTTAAATCTTAAATTTCCGAAAGTTTTTCACCGATTGCTTTGAAATTTTGACACAACGTTGCATTCGAATACGTCTGTGTTTTTATGTAGGTACCTACTTATGTTATATAGATGTCACCTGTGACAGGTAAAAACATGTTTTTAAAAGCTTATCTTATACCTATAGGTACCTATATTAAATAGTTTTATATACTTATATTATATATCACCTGTCACAGGTAAAAAAATTTTTTTAAACATCTCCATCTGTTGGACGTAAAAGCAACACAGGCTATTGTTTTTGTACTTGCACAGACAGGCTGAGCCACAGTAACGCGTGGCGGGGTACAGTTAGTTATTAATAGAATCAATACATTTCGTAGCGATTGCCTACGATTAATTTCACAAAGGTTCGGCAGTGTGAACCGCATAGAGAAAAATGAGTTTTTTTTTATTTTTTTTTATATTAACTCCACACAGGAGGCCCTGAAGAAAATAATTTCCCTCAGGGCCTATTTCATCTTTGGGGATGCTGTGTGGAGGGTCTTTTTGTGGAGAGGAAGGAGTGAACATGGGTCTTGAAGATTCCCATGTTGTAGGAGGGAGGAAACACAGAGGCCGGCAGTTCGTTCCACAGCCGAGCTGTTGAACTTAAGAACGAATCGTAGAAGCGACCCGTTCTCATGTGATAAATGTCAACCGTGTACAAATGTTGGTCGCGCGTTTGGCGTGTATCCCGACTACGCACCGGTGCCGAAGGGATCAATGACGCTAGTTCCTCAGAGCATTTTCCATTGTAATACCGATAGAACAAGGACAGCATACCTACCTGACGCCTGTGCTCTAAAGATTGCAGTCCGTTTGTTAAGATTGGGGAATCTATCAAACGGACCGCCCGTTTTTGCACAGAGTCTAGGGTTTTTTTCAGGTATTTAGGGGCTCCGGACCAGAGATGGCTGCCAAATTCGACAGTAGGGCGCACTTGCGATTTATACAGGGTCAGCAGTTGTGTACTATTAAAGTATCTGCGGGCCCTGTACAGTACGCCCAGCTTCTGAGAGGCCAGCTTTACTCTGGCTTCGATGGAGCCCCCATACCTGAGCTGGTCACTTATAGTTACACCAAGCATATCAATGGAAGGCCTGTTCGGAAGATTGCTTCCGTTGAAGGAGACTAGGTTATCATTTAGATCCCTTTTAGACGTAATCAGACAGGATTGGGTCTTTGAAACATTAAATTCGACGAGATTATTTTTACCCCAGGAGGAAATACTCCCGAGATAACCGTCCATTCTCTGCTTCAAAGCCCTCCGAGCCGTTGGAGTTTGTAGGTACCTATTGCTAATTTATTAAGAATTTCTTCAAATTATTGGAAATCGGTTAAAAACATGGAAACCTCTTGTTTCGACGCGTGATACTATGACTGTTCATATTTTACTGTAAGTTTAACTGAACCTGCAATTCCAATAATTATTATAATTCCATAATTATTATACAGGATTACCAATAATTTAAAGAGATTCTTAATAAATTAGCTATACCTACATACCTATGCATTTTTCCGTGCGGACTCTTTACGGCCTAGACCGTGATGTTTTAAGTTTTTCCGTGCATACTCTATACGGCCTAGACCTTGATGGTTTAAGTTTTTCCGTGCGGACTCTATACGGCCTAGACCGTGATGTTTTAAGTTTTTCCGTGTGGACTCTATACGGCCTAGACCGCGATGTTTTAAGTTTTTCATCCATCATAATAAATCTGTATCATCATCATAAAGATACCTACTCTTTTATAATATCTATTTATATTATAAAAGTAAATTATTTTACTGATAAACCTATACAGACCAGTAAGGGAAAGCTCTAACAAAATATTGATCTAATTTCTTTGTCTTTGCCTCTGTGGAGAAATTTCCCCACTTCGCTCGATATTAGTGCAGTGCGATTCCCGTCGCATGGCAATAATAGAATCAGATTTTCACTTCGGTTTATTTGGACGCTCACAGTCCGGGTGTTGTGGTGTTAATTTTGAAATTCTACTTAGATACCTACTTTATGCAATAAAATTTTAAAAAATATAAGGAACATTGAATAAATCAATCTAAATCAAAGTACCTACCTTTTTTCTTGGCCTACTTTCAAGCAATAAAATTTTATGAAAAATATAGGCATGCTTGCTCCTCGAAGCTACTTGTATGTATCAGATTAAAATGTATATGATTTCTAAGAACACGTCATCTTACCTTCATACAAATTCACAGCTATTATGCAACTTTATTGCATGTAGGTAATAAATCTTTTTTGATTAATGGGCCAGTAATTATTATTCATTATTCATAGATAGGCGTTACCTAGTCATAAAATGTAAGAAACTGGTTATAAGTTCGTAGAAGGTAATAAGTTTTTTTTTTTAATTTATAAACGGTAAATAGGTACCTATGTAGGTAGGTGCCTACTACCCACTAGTTGCCATTTATAAACATTTTTTAGCAACATTGGGTAAATATATAGGTATTATAAATGGACACTTACATAAAAGACAGAGAATGTAAGAAGTAGTACCTACCTATATATCTGCAGCCCTAATATTATGGAAAAGAAAAGTAACTATAACAATTTATAAACATAACAAAAATATTATTTTCAATTTTTAATACTAAAACCCCTATCTAATAGGTAAGTAGGTAACTAGGTATTTTATTCTATCGTTTGAAGGACAAAGTACATTCTACACTATTTTAACCTTTTTACTTCTATTATCAATTTCGCGTGGTCATTTTTTGAAAATAGGTACTTACCTACATTATGTTTACCTAGAGATTTCTAAGTATTTTTATTAATTAATAGATTTCAATGTTATAATATATTCAGATAATTTTTTGTTGCAAAATCTCAATATATTAGTACTCTGTAAAATTTTATGTAAATATTATGTAAAAGTTTGAAAATGCTGATAAAATCTACCTCCAGAAGACATTAGGGCGCGCGCAGCCTTCCAGCGCAACCCCCGCCCATTTCGCGATGGCCGCCGGATCAATACCCGCTCTGGCGGCGGCCGGCAGAACCAGGAACTAGCGGGGGTATGTGACGGAAGGGGAAGGGGAAATGACAGTGGGGGGAGTAATCCCTGACGCTGAACTTGTTCGCGAGTGGGGGAGATGATTCAGTGAATGTCAAAATGTTTTAATGGCATGGAAACACTTTTATTTTAAATGCTTACTAAAAAAAACACTTGGAAAAAGATAACTCTTTTGCCATATTATTCAGTGAAAGCAAAACTACTTTATTAATAATTGGATACTCAAGGGAGCTTTACGTGAGGTTTTTTTTTTGTTTTGATTTATGTGAATACTGTACAAGAGTACAAACTTCTCTCAACCGTCTGGAGCTAATGAGACTATGGCATCCCCAATCGGGGTAGGTTGTGCGGCTGAAGGTAGTTAGGGAGGGGATAGAGGTGAGAAAGAGGATGTTGAGGACGTTTTGCAATATAATAGGTAATATGTAGTCTTACCAGATCTGGAATCTGGAGCAACAACACCCCGAGAATTTTACTAATAATTGACTGGATTCGGTACCTACTACTCAACTTTAGGTAGATACCTATCTACGTGTAGGTATTTTATATCTTGGTGAAATAACCATCCTCTGACAAGCGCACAAAACCTTCATTACACAATATGAATGTTTAATTCGTGTAAATAATTATAGTTTTTTTAATGGCACCGTATAAGTTATCAAATAAAAAACAAGACACCGCCTTTTTAATAAATCATGACATATCTGGGGTTATATTCTAGGCTGATCGCTAAGCTAAAGAAAATTGGACTGGAATACAAAGCTTGATCTTGGTTCCAGAGTTACTTAAAAAATAGAGAAAAATACGTTAAACTAAATAATTCACTAAGTGAACCCTTGTCTTCTGAATATGGAATTCTACTAGGAACAGTAATTGGGCCTATACTTTTCCTTATATATGTCAATGACACGTTCACTCTCCCTCTTAATGGAAGTATCATCTCATATGCGGATGACACAGTCATCATAATCGAAGGAATAACATGGACAGAAGTGAATATAGCTGCGAATGCTGATATTAACATATTGAAGGAATGGTTTGATGATTACTTACTTAGTCTTAATGTAGAAAAAACATCATATATACCTTTTTATCTTAATGATCCTATCACAGATTCCAATATTAGCTTGATAGTGCACAGTCGTTCGTGTAAAGGAGGAGAATGTAACGATAATAATTGTAAAATCCTGAAGAAAACCCCATATGTCAAATATCTAGGGATCACTATAGAAAGTAACATGAAATTTAAGAAACATATCGAAAACTGTGTAAAAAGAATTAGAAAACTTGCTTACATTTTTATACAATCAAGAAATATCCTAAATCTTTCAAATATTAAAATGGTTTACTTTTCTCTTGTACAGTCAGTGTTGCAGTACGGAATAATCGCATGGGGAGGTATCTATAAGAATAATCTGTATTCGATAGTAACAACACAAAAAATGATAATCAAAGTTATTATTAAAAAACCAAGAAATTTTCCAACCAACGAACTTTTTGAAAAATTTAAGGTCCTACCGATTTCAAAACTATTTCAAACAAATGCTATTTTAAAAGTTTTAAAGATTCTGAAAGGTCCTCAACGCAAAGTATAAGACCTAGAACATCTGGGAACATGTACGTACCTAGATGCAACACGACGGCTGCACAACACCATCATGAATATATAGGCCCAAAGTTAAGTTTTTAGATTCTCACGGCCAAAAGCATTTTTGTTGTTTGTTTTTGGGGTGTTATGCCGTGTTGCGCTAACTCCTTCTTTAGCCGACGTTTCGGACAGCGTTGCAGTGTCCATCATCAGGGCAGATCCGGTAGATCCGAAGATGTGTGAACATGATCCGAAGATGTGTGATGTGTCACATCTTCGGATCTACCGGATCTGCCCTGATGATGGACACTGCAACGCTGTCCGAAACGTCGGCTAAAGAAGGAGTTAGCGCAACACGGCATAACACCCCAAAAACAAACAACAAAAAAGGCCCAAAGTTATTTAACGATTTACCGAATACAATAAAAAGTGAGAAAAATTATTTTAAATTTAAAAAAAAACTTTCGTTGTATTTTTACAGAGAAGATTGACTTTTATCGATGATTTTCAGATACATTCTGTTGATTATTTCTGTTGCTTATGTTGTTGCTTATATTTTTGTTGATTTTTCGTTGATTATTGTTGATATTCTGTTTCTATAATTATATGTAATTTTCTTATTGTACAATATTTTGTAGTATTTTACAGTATTTTTGAAAATATTCTTTTTCCATTTTTGTAACTATTTTGTAAAAGGTCCCGGAGTGGCCCAGAAAACGGAAGCATGAAAGTGATAAAATCAAAAGATGGAAAAATGTTGACGAATGAGGAAAAAATAAAAGAGAGATGGATGAATTATTTCGAGGAAGTCTTCGAAAGCGAAGTGAGTGACAGTGATTCCAGCGGCGAATCAGATATGAATGACGATGGAGTGAATGTTACCGAAATTAGCATGGATGAGATAGAAAGTTCGATTAAATGTATGAAGAATGGTAAGGCTGTCGGGTTTGACAATATTGCTGCTGAATATTTTAAAGGAGGTAGCCGTATAATTCTCACATGGTTGTGCAATATTTTTAACCAATGTTTAAAGGAAGGTTATACGCCTTTAGATTGGAGAAGGGCTGTGATCATGCCATTATACAAAGGTAAAGGATCACGTATGGAATGTGGGAATCATAGGGCTATTAGCCTGCTAAGTTCAGTTGGCAAGCTGTATGGTAGAATTTTGATTGAAAGAGTAAGAAAGGAAACAAAAGATAAAATATGGGATGTGCAAGGTGCTTTTATGAGTGGAAGGGGGTGCATGGACCAGATCTTCTCATTGCGTATGCTCACTGAAAAGTTTCTGGCAAAAAACCAGAAACTTTTCTGTGCCTTTGTAGATCTACAAAAAGCATACGACCGAGTCGACAGGAAAAAGCTATGGAAGGTGTTGTCCAAGTATGGAGTGAATACAAATCTGACTCAGGCAATTGCGTCTCTGTATGAGGGAAGCGTTGCATGTGTTAGGGTGAACGGTGATTTTACGGGGTGGTTTGATATCACAAAAGGTGTTAAACAAGGCTGCGTAATGTCACCGTGGTTATTCAATCTATACATGGATAATTGTATGCAAGAATTGAAAGAGGTGGGATTGGGCGCGAATTTGAATAATTTGAAAGTATGTTGCCTGTTGTATGCTGATGATGCGGTGCTGATTGCTAATAGTATAGAAGATCTACAGTCTCTCGTGTCTAGGATGAACGAAGTATGCATGAAGAATGAGTTAATGATGAATGTAAGTAAGTCTAAAGTAATGGTGTTTGAAAGAGAGAGTACGAAAACAGTGTGCAATATAATTGTAAATGAGGAATACTTGGAGCAGGTGGATGAGTTTGTGTATTTAGGAAGTATGTTTACGAGAGATGGGAAGGCTGACAGAGATATTGAAAGAAGGGTAAATGCAGGTAATTCCGTTAATGGAGGACTGAACGCCGTTGGCGCTAACAAAAAATTGTCCAAAGAAGCGAAGTTAGCAGTCCACAACGGAGTGCTGGTACCTACCTTGATGTATGGAAGTGAGGCATGGAACTGGCAAAAAAAGGATGAAAGTAGATTGAATGCTGTTGAAATGAGATCCCTGAGGCGTATGTGTGGTAAAACCATGTTTGATCGTGTGAGGAATGTGGAGATTCGCAAAGAGTGCAAGGCTGATGTAAGCGTAATGAGTAAGATTAAGAACGGGACGCTTAGATGGTTTGGACATGTAGAGCGAATGAGCGAAGATAGGAGTGTAAGGAGGATATATGATGCAATTGCGAATGGTAGCAGAAGTCGGGGACGCCCGAGGAAGACATGGCACGATCAATTGAATCAGATACTCGAGTCGGGCCATGTCAAGAGTCAGAATAATAGAAGAGTATGTATGAGACGATGTATGAATGTGAATGAGGCAAGGAGTGTGTGCCAAGACCGAGTTGTTTGGCGGTCCGTCCTCTCTGCCTACCCCTGCGGGGAAACGGCGTGATGGTTAGTTAGTTAGTTAGTTAGTAACTATATATATATAAGCACATAGACTAGCTCCCCAGTTTGACCCGAGAATATTTCTCTACAAATTGGGTAAACAAAAAAAAGTGATATCTGATATGAAATGTTATATATTTTTATCTCTTGTGAATATTTACTTTTTTTTTTCTAAATAAAAAAAATGTTAAAAAGGTATAAAGTATACAACTTCTTCTTACATCTCGTGCATACCTTATCTAGATAAGTTAGGTATATACTGCATATTTTTTGTAATACCCAGATACTTAACTAAAAGGCAATCAAAGTGACAAAAAAATAGTAAGAAAGTTATGGTAATTTTGCAAAAATATAACACAGAGTGTTACAAAATGGACCAGAAACAATCCGCTCGAACGATTTTTGATATATTATGGCAAATTTGCAAAGACGTTTCGAGCGATCGCTTGTCATAATGTGCCAAATATAGAATCTAAAAATATGTGATAAACGGTGAAATCTAGGTGGATTCATTGACTTCAAACCTCAGTAAGCAGTTCATTTGTTTTCATATTAATATTTTCAGGAATGAAATTAATTCAATGATAGATAAAATTTATATATATATATAGGGTGTATCGGCACGTACCCGACAAACTTTAACCAGCTATTCCTTAGCATATTTGGAGTAAAAAATCTTATGTGCACTTTGCTGTCCGGTAACGTTTTTTTTTTAATAAAAAAATAATTATTCATATTTTCACCACATGTCACCACTGTTTTATCCTTTGTCAAAGTTTGAAAACCTATCTGGCAATATTTTATTCGAATTCCGTTGAATAATGTACGTGTGTACCTATATTGGCGCACTTTTACAATCACAACGAAATGGCACGGCACCATTCGTCTCATTTTTAACTATTATTATGTAGTGTGTGCGAAAGAGCGAAGACGCTTTTCGACATACTTTCTTATAACAGCTGTTGAACACGAAAAGCAATGCCAATGACAGTGATGTAGTGTGGAAATTTTTAATTGTTTGTTTTTAATTGAAAAAAAAAATGCTACCGGACAGCAAAGTGCCTATAACATTTTTTACTCCAAATGTGCTAAGGAATAGCTGGTTAAAGTTTGTCGGGTTAGTGCCGATACACCCTGTATACAACACATCGCTCGAGTGGATAAATAAAATATTTTTATTCCGCACAGTTTGAGAATCTTCCCATTTCTGTTTGTTATTTCTCCGCATAGCGTGCGCGATCCTGGAGCCCGCCTAGGGGAGCCGAGAGAAGCTGGGAGAGGTGACGCTTTGGGTGGAATACCCAATAACCATAGATACCAACAACCTACCTAACTCAGTATAAGGTACCTACTCTGGAATGGCGGATTTACTTTATGCTTATGTGTGAGTGCGTATAGAGGGAGTAGGTACACGTAGGTACAATATTATTATTTCAAAAGAAAGCTTTTATGCCAGGAAAATAAACAAAAAAATATACAAAACATGAAAAAAATATTCGTTTACACTTATAAAAAAAATCCATAAGGGATATTGCTTTTCCAGATTGTTAGCTTAAATGTTTGATAAATATAAGATAGATTTAATTTAAAACATTAATCTACAACATTGCAATATTTTATATTAAAAATTTGTTTAAAATATTTAATAAAATAATGTTGATCGCTTTGAATTCCATTATTTAATATTTTTGATAAAACGTGAGTGACATCTATCCGCCACGATTAAAAACATTTTTGAAAAATTGTCATCCTCCTAACCACTTAACTAAATCTGGCTACACCACCTTCATGATTTTTCAAATAGCTGTTTAATTTACAAAATAAATACAATCCATCTTTTTTATTTGTGCACATATTTATTTTACTATTATGCCCTAATAACTAATATCTATAAGACCTAGCTTCCATTTTTTGCTAAGATTGAACCATGTAAAACAAATTCAAAACCTTAGTTTTTCGTACATGTAGAATAAAAAATTATATACGTGTGTTTATGTGCTTCGGTATCTGTTTTATAAATTCGTAATTACAATTTATTCTGTTACTTTATACAAACCTAACAAATAATTATAAAATAAATCTCAAAATATAAACGTATAGGATGAGTGCCATCTCTTGAAGTTTTCACTAACAATTTAATCTATGGTGAGACATCTGTTGAAATTCAGTCAAACTATTATGCTGTTTTTGAAAATCTGTCAACTAGTGTTGGAATAATTGTCAAATACAGAAATCTGTTTTATCGGCCTTGGTGAATAATAAAGTTGTTTCCCACCAACACGCTTATATACGAAGCTGCAAATTATCACCGGGTGGTTAAAATAACTGATTAGTTCACATACAGTTTTATCAAAGGTGGATCACTGTGCATATATTTTTCAGTTTTCAGTTGTTGTTGGTAGAAGTGAAAGTAAATAGAATTGTTTTTTTTTTACTTAAATAAAATAAATTAACGTGTTAATCGCTTGGAATTGATAAAGGAAAAATAATTAATTTCTGATTTTAACGAAAATGGAACTTTTTATAGGGTTTTAAAAATGGTGGAAAAATTCTTCAAATACACTTAGGCGTTACTTAGGTACCTACTCGAAACAATATTGTTAGATTTTAAAGAAACTGTAACAAAAAAACATATTTTGCCATAAAAATGTTATTCTTACAATGATTTTGATACTGTCTACCATTCACAGTGAGGTATATAAACAATTTACAGCTGTTTTTCCTTCTGATAATGACACAAAATTAGCAAATATCTACAGGCAGAGAATGTAGGTAGGTAATATAAAGTTTTCCGTATTTCTATGCTGACTTAAATATTGGTCGAGAAATATTATTTGATTCGCATATCTGAACAGGTAAATCTAATCTCTTAGTAATTGTACAGAACAAATTATTTTAAAGATTTTTTTCAATGAAATGCTGTCCTGTACTATAAAATTAGTTAACTTTAGTTATGTCTATTATTAGTAACCTACAAATAATGTAGTGTAATTTCACAAAACGCTATTTCATATAGGAGAAAAATTATTCAGAGGAAACGTATTTTCATTAAGCATAATTTTCAAGGTTTAATACGAATGGCGGTTTTAACAATGTTAAGTTTCGTCTTAAGACTTGAGAAGAAAAAACTAATGCTTTTTGTTAGATCATGCATGTAGGTGTCTATTCAATAAACTCTTTAAAATAAGAAAAATTCCTTGTGGAAATCGTGGATTTAATTAAAAAATTCATTAAATAATTATTTCATAATATGTGTTGCTTTATGTAACGAAAAATGTTGTAATAATAGGTTGGTACATAAATCTATGGTAGATGCCTTCTTATGAGAGTAAAATATATTTTTAATCTTACTCTACAAAAACAATGAAGAGATAATCACAGTTTGGAAGCCTAAATATTTACAAAATAAATCTTTATCCGATGTTGTAGGTACCAAATCGACTCTCAATGAAATTTGAAAATTTTATTGAATGCTTAAGACTTTTTTGGTTTTAGGCTTTTCACCCTGAAAAGAGTTTAAGATGCTTAAGACTTTAACGCGGTTCTTTCCACAGTTAATTAATTTATCAAAAAAAAAATTATCGAAATTTCCACTGACATCATTAGATTTGTAAGTACTTCAATTAACTCCTTCTTAAATATGAACCACAGTTTTCAAGTTTTTTTTAAAGAAATTTATATAATTTGTTCAAACAAACGTTAATATCTTTTTAACAATTCATTTTCAAAATTTCTTCAAATAAGTAGTTACCCAGCCCAGTATTGAAAAATTACGAATAAAATAGTCCAAAAAAACATGATGGTTTCGTAAACAAAAAAAATATTTTATTGAATCGTTAAAACAGAAACGAAACAAATTTACAGAGAGACTAAATACACAATAGTTGAAGTCAAACAGGACTACACTACGCTCAGAAAAGAACTCAAATTTGAAATATATAAATATATATTTATATATATTTTTTTTTTTTTTACTCTAAAATAACACACTACGTACCATTTTTCATAAACAAACCAAAAACGCCCCATGAAATAAACATTCGAATTCACTCTGCACCAAACACTCAACAACACCACTGTAACTTAATATGTAGGTACTAATATTGAAATTAAAACTTCAACCAAATATCTAGGGATCACTATTGACCAATGCCTAAAATGGATACCACATATAACCATTCTCAAAAACAGAGTATGAAAATTAACCTTTATTTTTAGCTGCTTGAGACATATTCTAAATAAAGAACTACTGAGAATGACGTACTTCGCATTCTGTCAATCCATAATCCAATATGGTATAATAGGATGGGGGGGGGCCTATAAAACTCACACACAACCTCTTTACATTGCGCAAAAACTAATAATTAAAATAATATTAAAGAAATCATTTTTATATTCATCTGAACTCATTTTCAAAGAATTTAAAGTCAGAAAATTAAATACTCTCTTCCTCTATCACGCAACCTTACAAGTTTACAAAGATGATATCCTAAACAAAACCGTACCATTCAAAAACACAGCAAATCTCAGGCAAAAATACATGTTACCAATTCCGATTTTTAAAAAACTTTGGGTCAGCAAAACTACAAATACTCAGGAACAAATTTCTTCAATAAATTGCCAGAAAATATAAGATCACTAAATGATAGTTTCAAAGAATTCAAAACACAATTAAAAACATATACTGAAAACCTAAACTAAATAAAAGAAAAACAAAAACAAAAATTTAAAAAATAAAATAAAAATCTAAGAAATTAAACAAATAATACCTCATTATACATATATATATATATATATCTTCAAAATGATGATCATAATCCTTTAAAAAAATAGTTTATAAATTATTTTCTTTTCAAAAACAATATAACCATAGAGGAATAAAAATTATATTTCTTCCAAGATCATAACCATCGAGTGGTCGACTGATTATTTCAATACATTTATTCACAAATTTGTTCAAAGACATCTTCTTCATCCTGTAGTCCATTAAATTCATGCATGATCTATAGGTATATTATATTACCTTGTAGGTAAACCAATGATTAATATTTCACATATCAATTCACCAATTGGAAGAATATGGACTTATAAGAATCTATTTACTGTAGTTAAAATATTCCAATTGGCCACTACGTTCGTCTCCCGCGGCGGCCATTTGTAAGTGAACCCCCTTGTGCGCACTCATTGGCTGAACGAAGAAGCTCCGCCCACCGGCGTCGGCCATGTTGGACTTATATTTCGTTGCTATGGTAACCACATGCGGTAATACAAAAGGGCGTAAACGAGAGTACTATCTGTGTGAATATTTCAAAATGGTAATTTATTATGAAATTTTACATGAGGTTGCATTTTTATTAGTTGGATGACAGAAAATTATATTTATTTATTTCTAGGTTAGATTTCTTTCTTGCGTATGAAATGTCTAATCCGTCATTAAATTGTCTCGAAATATTTCAACATTTTTGGAAAAAAAATTTTTGATCAATTAAAATTTTTGATCGAGCAAAAACCAAGGGTGGGATGTTTCAGAGAATTGGAATAATTCATCAAATTTCGAAGTTGATTTTCAAGTTCTGTGAAGGTTCTATTCAGGTTCTGTACCTAATTATAAAATTTGGCTTATAGGTATACACATTTTTGTACCTACCAATTAAGTAAGTACTAATCAGAAGATTTAAAAATTAACGAAGTGCCTGAATTTGAAAAATATATATTTTGATATCATTATACAAACAAACCAGTCTTAATTACAATGTTTTGTATTTTAAATATTTTTATTCAGTTTTTTACATACCTCTTACAAAACTGAGTTTTTTGAATGCTCAGAAAACTTAGAAAAAATTGTTTAAATACATTAAATATTATCAGTAAGTATTGTTTCAAATAATTAAGTTTATATAGACTATTTATATTCGCCATCGAGACAGTTGAATTCGTACCTTGGTAGTTTGATACATTCAGAACTATCTAATGGAAAATAATCCTAAAACAATTCATGTATTTTGCTGGCAAATATCTACCTTTAACGGGGAATGAAAATGGTATTTGACAAAGGCAGCTAAATTGTCATCCATTCACTAAGCGACCAGCCTTCCCCTCAAACACATTCATAAACTATTCCTAAAATCAAATCAAATTTGTCAATATAACAATAAAACTATACCTACATTTAAATTACCTTTGCCGAATTTTGTCGCATTCTAGGACATAAAATAATCAAATAAAAAAATCGTTTAATCACTTACCTACTAATAAATGTACGACATTTATTAGTAGGTAAGTGACATGACTTATTTTGTATCTACCGACCTGAATTAAAAATATAATCGTACACTTCTATAAATAAAACAAATTTAACATCCTAATATATTGGCCATCATTTTATATTGTAAAGTTAGTACCTACCTACATAAATATTTTACCCTGAAGAAAGAACGGTTATTTCAAAACCGGACGAAAATATAATGAAATTAAAATAGTTTTCCACCTACCTGCCAAATTATTTTATTTTATTTTTATAATAAACAACCATAAAGTGTAAGCTGCATATAAGTATAAAATATTTGTAGGTACTTAGGTAGGTACCTAACTGGGCAAGGAATAAAATTTTTTTACCTGAAATTAAGAATTTAATCTAATTATAGCACTACCCTTACTATCACTGCATTGCGATGGCTGTTACCATATTATTTTTAGGTTCATCATGATTATGATAATTTTCAAACGTGTGTGGCCAGGGCCTGCTCAGACCCAAAAGACGCCTGGCGCTAGTAAGAATCTCAAGGGTTCTGTGTTATGTGTTAGGTTATTATCAGCACCTCGGATAAAGGCGCCTTGACAAGCCGGCACCTAGAGCGGACTGCTCCAATTGCGCCTGGCTGTATGTGCGTCGGTGTCATTCGATATCTGTCTTGCTTTGCAGAACACTGAATAAGAACCGCTGGTCCAGGAATCTAATTCTAATAAACGATCACTGGTACCTAGGTAAACATCAATTAACAGTAAAATATATTAAGTATGTGATTAATGACTTTCGTTTTGATTGCCTAGTATTTAAATTCAGTAGCGCAAGGTCGACCGGTTAGAAGGTTCCTCGGGGCATTTGTGATTAATATTACGAGTAAGAACCACAATAAAACACGAATAGGTAGCCCGACCACCATTATATATTATGTAGAAAGATGACTAGATAACAATAAAAGACGATACAAAACATCTAGGAAGAAGCCACCGTACTTTTATGAAGGTACAGGCGAACTTGGGATTTCATTGAAGCCCGCAACCACCTTAATAGTTTATAGCACGTTGATAATGCGTTATAAACGAGGGCATTATTTATTATTACACCACAAACTCCGACATCTATTGCCGAGTGTTAAAATTTTTACACGTTTTGGACCGCCGTTAAAAGTTCGAAATCGAAAGTGTTGCATCATAAAACGTCATAAATATGCGCAAGTGGGAAAAAACGAGCCAAGAGTCATAAACAAACATAAATGTTTAATAGACCCACAGGCTACTGCTTACTGCTTACTGCTTACTACTTACTGGCCATACGGTTACGTTTACACGGCTAGACTCTAATTGTGCACTAAAATGTTGGGCAGGTCAAGAAGCTCTATCAACTGTGCATGAATGAAACGCCAGCATTTGAATAAACACAGCCGTAATACTATCAACGGTTATACGACATAACAGTCCAATTAAGTTATCTTTTATTGACTGAACGCAAATAATAATAAAAAATGTGAAAAATTCCGCCGTTAAACGCACTGTTTACCAAACCATTTAGAGGCGGAGAAGGTGTTAGCAATATAACGTACCAACTACTTACAGTGTGTTGGTTTTGGTAGGCAAGTACCAAAGCTGAATTTATGGAGATCAATCATATTAATATTGGTCGTTCGCCTTTATGTGCGCCAAACAAATTTAAATTGTTTTCGGCCGAGGTGTTAACGTTATAAGCGCCATAATCATCTGTTTTATGACTAATAACTTTGAGTATATTGTTAAATACCAACGTCAATATGTAAACTTACTACTTTTTGTTTGAACTTTGTGCAGTAAATTAACGTTATTGCTTTATGTGGGTGTTCGAATGCTTTTTTTCTGAAAAATGCATGTAATTACTACAACATTTATTAATTAAGGATTGAGGGGCACAAAAGCGAAGATATAAAAAATTTCAATTAACATTATTATTTAAAAAAAATTACACTAGGTAGGTTCCATCAATAGGTAAGTAAATGTAAATAATTATAACATTTTTTGAAGGGAAGACATACATCTCCAGATTACAAAAAACCTGATAATATTTAAATTTCTCAAGAGACTGTTGATTGTACAATGATGGAGAAACTTGACTCTACTCCACTTCACTAAATAAACAATAATATTTTAATATTAAAAAAAATTAAAATATCGTTTTTTTCATACATAGGTACAAATAATTAGTAAGAAAAATCAATAATTAGATACCAATTACGAAAAAAGTTAGGTATCTACTTGCTTCCCAATTAGATAAACTCAATAATCACAAGCCCACACCATTGAAACCATCCACACAGAATATACACGCCAATTTACATAATCAAACATAATGTTTCGGTCTGGACCAAAACAAAAGGAACCTCCAGAAACCATAAAACACATAATCAAACATAACACAATAATATTTATTATAATCATCGGGTATCTAATTTTTTTTTAATATTACATAGTAGGTACTTACATAAAAAACCTTCAACTAGAAATTCTTTAAGAAACAATACAATCAATGCACATCAAAATCAATGCGTTTGTCGTATTGAGGTGTCGCTACTGATCTAGCCATAATATCGTAAATCATTTTCAGTAGGCACCTACAATATTATCATAATTGAAACTGCAAATATTATTGCACATTTCAGATATAAAGGTATTATACTATAATTTATGATGAAATATAATTAATTGAACTTAAAATAAATAGAAATATGTACCTTACATAAACAATAAATTCATGAGGTTGGTAGACATTTCTGTCTTTGCCTCTATATTCCTCCACTAATAAAAAATAAGGCGGTGTGAATTTATGAATACTTTGCAACTTATTATGAACCTATCAATTAATTTAATGCTCTTTTACATAATGACAAGAAATTACCAACTAATGAGCTATATTAATAAACCACTATCGTATAGTTAGACTCACGCATACTAAAGTTATAAGTGTAGGTAGATACTATCATATCCCTTGATCGCGTGTTCCCTTCATACTTAAAAACCGACCATTAACCAATTTTGTTCTCCATTGCCAGTGAACAGCAAATACCTTAATACATTGGCAGTGTAAAATACGTAATAGGTACGTCATTACTAAGGTATGTAGTTCTTACGTTCTAGGTAAGGTGGTTTCTATCAAGATCGTCGAAGTAATTTTAACGGTTGAACACAATGTCGGAACGAAACGGAAACTGTTTAAAATGAAATGATCCAATAAATGATGTTTTAACTTACTACGCTAGATCCGGTACAAGATGATACTTTGTTCAATTTACAGCCAATAACGCTGGAACGTGGTTAGACCCAAACAAACACCCCATCAAACCCACGTCAGTCTATTAAGTGCTCTTGCTTAGATATTAAATGTTAAATAAAATGTATATTTACTACGATGTAGTCTTGGCCACAATATCAATCACCGTCTAATACGAAACCCTGAAACTGTTCATATTCCTTTTCAAAAACTAACTTATCCTTCTTCCAACCTCAAAGTTCACTAATAATAATCTTTTTAGCTGACTTACCGGGGGAATGCCATTATCTTTTATTGATTCTTATATGCGATTTTAGTGAAAATAAAAATTAAAAAAAGGTATCAAATAATGGTTTTAAAATAAAATGATCAATAGTGATTTTCTACAATAAAACATCATGGCTTGTATTTTGTACCGAAACGTATTTAAATTATTTTGTATGAAAAATAGTTATTTTTGTTAAGATATCTCCTAACATGCACACAAAAATATGAACACTAAATAAAGTTTTCGAAATAACAACAATTAATTATTGAGAAAATTGTGAAAATCGCACTTCGTCACTCAACATTTACTGTTAGAATAATATTTCTATTTTTGAATCCTTTATTTTTTCACGATGAAATTCCATCTTAATATAACTTTTAAAATACATCTATTCGAATTTAGATTTTGTTTGTCGTGAACGAATGAATGGAAATCTTAGAAGAGGAAATTAACCTACTTCCCGTCATCCGATTGAGCGATAACTCAGCAAATAGACTCGTTATCGATGACAATGCAATCATTCAACTTTTGGTGGCAATCACACAAACACACCTGCACGTATAAAAATGGGTATTGCCAATATATTTAGAATCTCTTCAAATTTTTACTGTCACGATGTCGGAACCCGTGTTCATAGAAATCAAGACAAACGCTGGTGCAATAACACGTGTTTTTTTATTTTATTTTTTTTAATATTAACTCCACACAGGAGGCCCTGAAGAAAATAATTTCCCTCAGGGCCTATGTCATCTTTGGGGATGCTGTGTGGAGGGTCTTTTTGTGGAGAGGAAGGAGTGAACATGGGTCTTGAAGAGTCCCATGTTGTAGGAGGGAGGAAACACAGAGGCCGGCAGTTCGTTCCACAGCCGAGCTGTTGAACTTAAGAACGAATCGTAGAAGCGACCCGTTCTCATGTGACAAATGTCAACCGTGTACAAATGTTGGGCGCGCGTTTGGCGTGTATCCCGACTACGCACCGGTGCCGAAGGGATCAATGACGCTAGTTCCTCAGAGCATCTTAAATGTACCAATATTATTACGAATTTACTAAAAATTTATCATGAAAAGGCCTGCAATCCCGTTTTAAACCGAATTACGAATAATTTGACGAGATTTTTATTTCATCAGCAATACTCACTCCCTGTGGATATATACGCATTTCACTGAAAATTAATAACATTAAAGCAGTTAGTATGTGAAATATATGTCGGTCCTACCCAATTGGAATTTGGCGCAATTGTTAGCTAGGTTTAATCTAGTCTCAGGGAGCAAGGTTCAATCCTCAGTCAAACCAAAAAAAAATTTATCTTTCTTGGAAATTGGCTACTAGCCGGCCCAAGAGATGACGCAATCCGCCCATTAAACTTATTTAATGAATTAAAATATGTTTATAACTTTCTTCCTCTTTTTTAATTAGAGACCGCACCGGTTTCTCCTCGTGGTGGGTATCTTCAGACCGGTACAATTTTAGCTAAATCTATGGTAGGTACATATTATAGCTTCTACGAGTACCTACGCCAGGAATGAAGGTTATCGGCTACATGCTGCACATTTATGGCACATTATGTTTTATTATTGGCGGAGCGGCTTTATTACATTTGAATATCCCTGCAGACGAATACCTTCAGTAAGATGATGAAACCGGTCAGGTCATCAATAAAAAACGAAAGAAAGTTATAAAACTTACTTTTATACACAAAAAGTCGCATTGGATACAATATTAATATTAATATTCTCATTCCCTCACACAGGGCAAATAGAGATCAAATAGATAAAAATTTTTAGGGACATGAAAATTTTACGTTATTTTTGAGTCGAGGAAATTCGAGTTATTTTTTAACAATAATTTGGCGTTATTTTGGTAAACCTTATTGGTATTTCTCAGCATAAAGTGGAGTGATTGACAAAAAAACTCGCAGTCTTTCGACATTTAGCTGCATTTCATTTAATTATTAGTCACCTATCCAAACTTGTCAAAACAATACACAAAGAAATATTCAGTAGGTATTGGTATTTATAATTATTTATTATTTTAACCTACCTTCTTATCTGCCTACCAGAATATCGCATGAAAAATACAAAAATTCGCTAGTAATCGCGAATTTCGCTTTAGTTGCGGCGTGAAAACGCCCAAAATAGCGTTTTCGCAAAAAAACCGCAAAACGCAAAAAACTCAGGTCTCTGTGAATTATTTATCGATTTAAAAACATCCCTTGATTAATATACTGAAGTTAACGTGAACTTAGTAGGTACCATATTATGTTACAAGAGTATATTTTATATCTTATTTGATTATTTTATTAGTACCTATGTGAAACGTACGTAGGTATCTGTATAAAATCCTCAATCCTCAATGTTTATTAACTTCATTTACCATTTTAAAATAATAATAAACTGTTTATTCCGGTATGTGGGGAGGTTAGTGCAGTCCCACACATTCCATATAGAGATACAAAAAATATATGATCAAAAACAAAAAGATAGAAGAGAAAAAAAAAAAACAGAATAAATTGAAAATAAAATAGAATAAAATGATAAAATTAATATATTAATAAAAAGTTGAAGCCTTTAGGGAGCTGTAACTATATTAGGCGCTAGTATTTTTCTCCAGTGTGCGTCAATGCTGGAGGATGGAGTGAGGCGGGCTTCCACAGTGAGGATATTACAAGAGCTTCTTATCCTTTCCCTCATTCCTGCCACCCTGGATCTAATAAGGGCTGTATATCCGGGAACTCGCCCCTCCGTGAACATACGGGAAGCGCTGCATTATCTGGGGAGACAAAACATTGTGCGGAAGGCGTTGTTGTATTGGACCCGTAGTCTTTCTATACTACTCTTTTTGTAGTTTGCCCATAGTTCACACGTGTAAAACGTTGAGCAGAAGGAAAGGAAGAGCGTCCTTTTTACTGCGGTACTGCAAAGGCGAAATCTTCTACTGAGCATGTTTGCTTTAACGCTGAAAGCTCGTCTTTGTCTATCGATATCATCATCGTCCATCAGATTACGGATGATTATGTGTCAAAGGTATTTAGTTCCTTCGGTCACCTTCAAGTTCACACCGTTCAAGTTAGCTGGAGGAATATTTTTCGGGCCTTGCCCATGTCTTATGACCAATAGAGCCGTTTTAGCGAGGTTATATAACATATTTGTTTCTTCAGCATACTTTTTACAGATTTTCAGAAGAATGCGCAGTCCTCTTATAGATGGTGCCATCAGGACCATATCGTCCGCATAACTGACGTTATTCAGACACTGTCCTCCGATGTGGCAGCCTACTCCTGCATTGTTTAGCCTTTCGGTGAGTTCGTCCATGTTCAGATTGAACAGTATCGGTGACATGCATCCTCCCTATCTTACGCCACTCTTTAGGAGGAAAGGTTCGGAAAAATCATCCTTCCATCTTACTAGGTTAACCTGCCGTCTGTGCCACGAGTCGAGGATATGTATGACCTCCGATGATATGCCTCTTTCTCTGAGTTTAGCCCATAGCAGAGGGTGAGAAACCCTGTCGAAGGCCTTGCTCAGGTCTAAGAAACATGCATATGAGGTGGTATTTTTATTCCTGTAGTATTTCAGGGTTTTTTTACCGTAAATATAGCAGTATCGGTAGCAGTTTGCTTTTTGAATCCCATTTGGTTGTCATAAGTTTCCAATCCATATCCGTTCAAGGGTTAAGTCAATTGTTCTCTTGGGTTTGTCATTAGTCTCATATTAAGGTTTAACTATATCCAAAAATTTGATCGGAAAATACTTGAATCTAGTAAAAAATCTGCAAATCACTTTCACATTTTTCACTATCTTTAGTGGCAAAAGGTAAATAGGTGCTTATCATAAATTTCTATATCAGTACTAATTCCCATCTGATTTATTTTTCATGCGATTGTGCAAACAGAAAACTATTAGGTACCTACCGATATATACATTTTTTAGGCTCTCTAAAGTTTATTTTTAGAAAATAAATTAATGCCATTAAAAAATTTTAGGTAGGTAGGTAAGTATAAAACTTACGCTTCGTTTAATCATATATTTGAGCTATTATAAAAAAATTCTAACTGATATCTGACGCAAACATATCCACCTTGTCTACATTACATTAGCGTTCACTATTCTACAGTCTTTATCAATGTACAAATGTTTACTCCAATGCTAAAAGAGTTTCAGTCAATACTTTTTTTTTATTCAAGTAGATTTTTTAAATACCTACAAAAAAACATTAACTCTAGCAACAAAAAAAATCGTTTATTAGTTAGTCCCTTCATTGGCCATCCGAAAAGCTAACTGTGTCAAGCATGTAAGAATAAAGTTGTTATTGAAAAAATTGTTTACCTAGTTTCCTTACCTCCGTTTGTTTACTCATTGCGAATGTCAATCCATGAAGCATATAAACGAGAGAAAATATTTTGAATAAATGCAGTTGTAGGTAACTTAACTGCTGGATACAAATTATAAGCACTGTTTTTTTAAATTTTATTGGTTGAAATATTTTAATACAATTCTTATGTTTTCACACAAAAAAGATAATAACATTATAAGAAGTTATTATAAATAATTATCAACGATTAAATTATATAAAAGAAATAATATAAGCAACGCAAAAAAAACAACAAGTTCTAAGCTGTTAATTTAATTAACACCTACCTAATTGAGAATAACTCGTGTTTAGGGAGTGATATCTATAAATAATAAGTTCAACTAACAACAGTCAAAGTACAAAGTGCACTAAAGGTAACAGATAAAAAAACACAAATTGCATTAAATAAAAACAAATTGCAGAGAATAAAAATGAGATGGTTCTTGCTAATTATTTCTAAAAAATTGGCAAGCTAACCTACCACCAATAATATTATTTTTCCACCGTTTTCAGCACAACTAATTGTTGGTATAAACTTTTATTCAGTAGGCACATGCACCAAATACGCATGTATCTATAACCGAAAGGTACGATCATTCCTAGACATAATATTTTTTAAATTATAATTCCAAACTAATAATCCCATTGTTAATATTCTGATTTCCAATAGCCACCAATGACATCGAAAATGAATCTTTCGGAATGATCAGTGTTCAAGCATTATACAATATGACTTTTAAATCCATTAGATTAGATATAGTTTCCCTCGTGGGGCGAATCTATGCTACTGCAACAAAATCTGAAAATACAGCTACACATTTATATGACTGCAGGTTGAAGGTCACTGCAGATGCCAATGTACTACGACATACATCTTCTGGAACTACTTATTTTAAGTAGGTAGGTACCTAAATAAGGTTTTATTGTGAAACATATTTTATGAATGTCTGAAGAGAAATTAAGTATAAGTATAGGTAATTGGTTTGCCATATTCTAGAAAAATATTAAGAAAAAGAAATATGAATGCAAGTAATATTCACGATGTTGGAACGTAATTATTTTTTTTAAATAATTAATTTTATTTGTTTTTCGTGTTTTTTTGGTTGATTTAAAAAAAAATCTTTTTCCAATATCTAAATTTTATTTGCTGTGCCATTTTCTTTAATCTTATAATATTTTTTAATCCACATAAGCAAAGCTTCATATCACATGCCTATCTAGCATATGAAACTGGTTGATGGTAAAAGAAAGAACAGATATTAGAAATATTCTAAACATCTAATTCATTTTACAAAACATGCACACAAATTCTATCAAAATTACAAAATTTTACAATTAATTATAATACGAAACACTCATTCCATATTTTTATATATAATTTTTCAACAGATATAGTACTACACTTATTTTTCTATTTTTATATCACTCATTTTTTACTACTATTTTTTCTTATTATTTTTTACTATGTTTTACTAAACATTTGGTTTATATATTATAAATTGTTATTTACCAGCCTCAGAACAGACTTTGTCTAGTGAGGAGGGTAATGAAAAAAAAAAACATCTGTACAGAACCAACCTTTAATAAACGCCCGGGTTGCCGGCACTAAAACTGAAACTGAATCTGTGAAATATTTAGTTTTGTTTTATATAGGTACAATCAATTGAAAAGTAACCAGGCAAGAAGACAGGTACTGAAGTTCTATCCACATGATTATTGTATACGGAAAAAATTACCTACTGATAAAAAATAATAATTTATTAAATAATTTCTTAAATTTATTCATAATCCGGTTAATAATGGGATTGCAGGCCCTTAACGAATGGATTGATAAGTTTCCTTGAACACTTTTAGTTAATTTACTAATGTATTATCATGACGTCGGAACACGTGTTCATAAAAATTCAATTATTTTCGCAATTCGTCATTATATATTATCAAGAAAAGAGAAGGTGAATGAATACTTGTACCGATATTATTACGAATTTATTACAAGTTTATACAAATAGTATTACAAACACGTTTTTAACCGGATTGCCAATAATTTGAAGAGATTAAATAATTTCCCGTGTTTATAGTGGGAGAAACAATAGTTCTAACCATCAAATAATATTACGCAAAGGAAAATGTACCAATTTCTATAGTGAAATGATGAATCAATCAAAGAAATCAGGTAGGTACCTACCTAATTGGACATCGTTATATATCTGTAAATAAACCATTCAATTTTATGAACTCCTTAAGGCGATGCACTACGTCGTGTAATATTTTAAATTGAGCCGCTATCAATAACAACCCTTACGTAGATGGCGATAAAGTTTAAATTCCCGCTTAACACAGGGAATCGGTGGATCTGTTTTGATTTATGCAAGAAAAAAACATGGCCAAAAAGTGCCTTTTATTTTATTTTGTGGATGTTCAGGCATAATTATATAATTTTTTTTCGATCATTTTATAAATAACTTAATTTTCCACATTATACAATAAAATCATAACCGAAAATGGGTTCGTAAGTAGGAGATTTTGAACTTTAAACAGTTTTCATAGGCCTTTACATAATATTTTTCTGGGCTTTTAAAAAGACTTCTAATCTCATAAATACTCGATTATTTCAAAGGCCAAGATGTATTCTACTCGCAGTATTTAATTAAAGCATCTGAAACATTTCTAGGCGACCAAATTTTCAAACCAAAAACACATGATTTTGCATTACTACGTATGGCATCGCCTTAACCACTTTATAAAGGTTTAACCATATTAAGAAATGGATTATCAATATAATTCACGATAATCGATAAATACGTTATGAGGTCCCTGCGGACTACGCTAGTACAGGAAGTGTATCGTTACTAAATACGGAGTAAAAATAATCGTTAAATACAGCCAAGATTAAATTATGAAACATGATCCTTCAAGTTCCTACCCAATAAATGTTTATACCTAAGTAGATAGATACACATAGATACCTACCTACTAGGTGTTTTTAATACTTGTGCCTACCACCTACTTACGTTCGTTTTTCTAAATTTCTTGTCCAGTTGATTTCACAGTCCGTAAGTGTATTTTCCAACCCGAATTTTTTCCTTTTTTTTCATCAGAGTTTATTTTGAGCAGTTTTGAAACTTAACCCACGAACTCGCAATAAAAACATGCGAGCATTTAACGGTGGAAAATCAATAGTAGAAATCACAGACCTTTGACCTTAGGACTCGCGACAAGTAAAATATACCCCGACGTTCATGTTAGAACTTTACAATATGTAGATTGGAAGATATGCGGGAATATTTATGATTGTTTTTTACGATTACGTACCTACATACCAATTTATATTACACCTGCACCTATTTCAACGTGTTTACATTACATCTACGTTGAGTAAATTATTTTTGAAAAAAGTTATTACGTAAATGATTTGTAAGTTCAAAGGGTAAGTAAATTTATTGTTTTTATTTAAATACAAATGTTTGATCATCAGTTAGCAGCTTTTTTTCATGTTCAAACCGACACATTAAAACAACTCTGTTATATTTCTATAAGTTTCCTGAAATATCTTATTTTATGGAAGTGCTAATTAGAAAATAATCAAAGTTTTGCTCAATTAGTAAATTATATTATACACAAAGTGTGTTGGAACATCAAGAGAAAAAAAATCATACATATATTGATTTGATAATTAACGTCTGACATTTTATAAGATGTATCTAACTAGACTTCTGTAATTGCATGCATATAATAAATTCTCAGGCCTCACGTTTGCACGTTACAATTTATTGACGTTTTTCTTAATGATTCTTTCTTCATGAACATGGTATGAAAACAAAGGTTTTTTCTTCGTTGAACTTGAATTTTATACGTTTTTTTCAGTCACTTTTTCTTCAAACCGTCGCAAAATCATTCGCATAATTGGAAACAACCGATTAACTCATTAAGAAGTCAGCTCGAAAAGACGCTTGTTTGTAAAACAAATGTGTCAGACAGCCAAGGAGTGTAAACTGCCTTTAACACGAACACAAACAGTCCTCAGCTTATCCATATTGACGCAAAAGATTGACACTTACCTCGAAAATTTCGACAGCGGCGGTCCTTTGAAGAAAGCAGCAACGCAAGCAATTCGTCTATTGCTCTCACCGACAGGGCAGCCAACACACGAGGCTATCACCAAACAAAGTCATTGTTATTGTTTGATAAACACAACCAGTTAAAATTTCAATTCACAGAGTCTAAGCGTTAAAAAATAGAATTATCGAACTGTCACTTAAAACTTTCACAGGGTAATTAATTTAAATGAGGGTTTGAATGAGGGTTGAGAAGGCGGCCGTAGCCGCTGAGCGGTGTGACGTTAGTGTCGGCAATTCACCCCGCGGCTGTAGATAGCACTTTTCTTCGAGGTTTGATAGGGGGAGTATGGATGGCGCGACGGTGCGGGCTTGCGACGCACGACGCGCTGAGTGCGAGCTGTGCCGGTGGAATGTGTTTGTGGCAGAGCGCGAGAAGTTTCCCCGCACTCTCCGCCCCACCGGCTCCACGGCCCCGAGGCTTGCGCAATGGAGTCGCGCACGGCCAATGCGAGCAATAATCAACCGAACTCGGCGAGGCGACAGTGGTGGCGCGGATTTAATCGTTTTTAATAACAATAAATTACTGGAAAATATAAGAAATATTTTCAAACAAACGGTTCGTCAGATTTTCGTGCTTTCCCAACGTTATTAAAAATTAATTTAACAGTTTTGTAATAGAGGAAAATTTTTGTCTTTTCTTCATTTCATATTAAAAAATAAGCAAGAAAGTGTTTTTTTTTTAAATTTAAATCTAAATACTACTGTAAGTACAGCAGTGTTCACACGTGACTACTTACTAACATTACTTTTTTTCATATTGAACAGTTGAAAATAATTTTGCACTATTTTTTTCTAAGACTTTAGAAAAAAATAATTGCCAACCAAAAATAAATAGTTACATTTATATTTTTTTTGTAGAAACCATCTCACTAGGCTGAGCCTATTCAAAGCTGGTAAAAAGAACAAAGAGCACTAAAATCAGAAGGTGATTGCACAAGACTGTAGATATCTACAAGTAAAAAATAACTCGTTTTTTCAAAATTACAACCTTTTAACGTAGTTTTATGTCAACATATGGTAAATATTAGGGATCGCTAGCCATGCTCAATACATTTTTTTTAATTAAAACATTTCGATTCACCTTATTTACTATAAAAGGCACCAATCTACTATTGGGAATGTTTTAATTTAAAAAATTTAATTTTTAATTACGTATAATGAAATTTTTTTGGGATTACAACCATTTCCAATAATTTTTGTCAACGATATTGTCATAAGTTTGTATTCACGATACGCGTAGCTAGAAGAAACGTTAGGACCATTTAATTCATCCACATTAGGCACTATTTTGACGGAACACTAGATATAAAATTAGGGTATCAAGGCAAGTTTTTCTTAACATTTTTTTTATATTTTTGTTTGTAAGAAAACTAAAATAACTTAACCTAACCTAACCTACCCTTACTTGATCTGACATATACTAACGAAAATCAACCTAACCTAACCTTTACTAATCTAACCTAACGCAACCAAACCCAACCTAACCTAACCTTTACTAATCTAACCTAACCTAACCAAAATATACTAACCTGTACTAGCCTTTAATAACCTACACTAACCTATACTAACCTCACCCAGCATAACCTAACCCAGCAAAACCTAACCTATACTAACCAATACTATCCTAACCTTTCCTAACCTAACCTAACATATCATAACCTATCCTATCCTAACTTAACCGAACCTATCCTAATCTAGTATATCCTATCATAACCTAACCTAACCTAACATAACCTATCCTTACCTAACCTTTACTGACCTAACCGAACCTAATTATTTTTAATATTTTTTATTTTTTTATAAAACATACCCAATTACCTACCTTTATTTTATTTTTAGCATTCGGACAAAATGGTACCTACCTAATTTGCGTAGAGTAAATGGTTATAACGTCTCTTCTAGCCACTTGTATGGTATCAGGAATGCTAACATAAGAAAATGTCATCAACAAAAAATATTTTAGCTGTCATCCCATACCTACAACGAAAGCGCATTTTCATTTTATGTAATTAAAAATACAATTTTCTCAAATGCAGACAGTTTTATTATATATTAATTAAATTGGATCAAAAGGTTTTATTTAAAAAATATCTTATAAAGCGTAACCAGCATTCCCGAATAGTTAATTACCCGAAATACCTAGGTGAATTGTGAGAGTGGAAAAAATATTTTTGTGTGAAAAAAAAACGAGATTTTAAAAAAATTCGAAATGACTTTAGCCATATTTGTTGACTAGATCTGAATAGTTATGTACTTCCTCACCTTCCTCCTCCGCATATCCTTCCCCTTCCCATGTCATTTTCCTCACAACATACTAATCACAATTGGAGAAGCCATAGTCTCACGAGCGGCAGACGGTCGGGACTAGTTGGAACTATTGTCCGTTACTCAGATAAAAAAAATTACTTAAGAAGGTACCACTTAACATACATCGAATGAAAAATAATATATACAAGCAAATATGCAAAAAAAACTACTAGGTTATAGGTAGGTAAATTAGGTGTAATAATAGGTGTAATGATAGGTGTAATTTTACGATTTTTGTTTAATGTTTTGGCCTTTTAACCTGTGAAATCATAAACTTACTATTTTTACCGCATAAGCACGAAAAGGTTAAAAATAACCTAGGTGCGTGTTTTCTACAATATAAATAAATTACAGAATTTTACTATAAAATATAATAATGTAGAAACTCTATTCCTTAACGCCACTGCAGTAAAGTTCACGACAAAACCGATTCGGACAGAAAGCTCGTTGGCTCAGGAGTGAATGCCTTTTTAGCCACAAAAGGGAATTGAGTGTTGTGTTTTTAACTGAAACTCGTCTATGAATTTTGGTGCTTCTTTCAATTTTCCATTACACAGGCATTCCAGAAAAAAAGCTTTAATCATGGCTCCCAGGAGGCTAAACAAAATATAATATTTTTTACCAAATAAAAGTTAGTGATGCCATTGTATCTTTTATCCACCCATGCTTTGAGGTGGAAAGAGAAATGGTTGAGAATGGTTAGAAAATTTTGAGTTTTCAGAGCTTATCTCTAGAGAAAGTATGATTAACCTTTACTAGCAACCACTACAGTGAGTCGTGACATTGGCAGAGGAAGAATGAAAGAGGTCTGAATACTGTACAAATGAGATCTTTGAAGAGTGTGTATAATAAAACTATGTATGATCCGAAAAGAATGGAAGGCTGTTACGAAAATATATGAGTGGAAATTAATGGTACCTATAAGAAGTATGGACGGAAGGTCAATTGTCAGAATAACGGGAGAGTGCATATGAGACTATAATATATTAATGTTAATGAAGAAAGGAGTGTGCGCCGGTACAGAATTTTTTGGTGGCCTCTCTTCTCTGCCTACCCCTGCTGCGTAACCTTAGTTAATTACAAAGATAATTTTGAACTATGAATCCATTGTGAATGGTGGACCTTAGAGCATCATCCTTGAGCATACTTTTTAATGCACGTGGGTAGGTACTTAATTTACTGAATAACAAACTTATCTACAAGAACAAAAAATTTATATTTTTTTTTGTTTCCATTCCTGAATATATGTATAATGATCTACAATTCTTCTATATTATATGTACCTATATTTATTATATAAATAATAATGCCCCGGTGTCGGTTTGTTTTTAAGCAAATCTACAGTTTTATTGCAAGATTGATTTTTCAGATATAATTTTCAGAACAAGAGAAAGGTCACTATCTATATGAAATTTTGAAAAATCACCCCCACCATTCTAAACAGAATTTTGATACTTCTTGATGAAATTTCGCACACTCAACGTTCAAAATGAGACGAAAAATACTGTTCTCTACATCTCATATCTAAAAAAATTGCGAAATGCTCTGGCAGCGCCGGGGACTTCAGCTAGTAGGTACATTATAAATTTAGCTAGGTAGAGTTGGCCGCTTGCAAAATGGAAGACTTCCCTCCCACCTCCCACTCCCCAACCCTACGGCCTTCCCTTCCCTCAGTATGCAAATCAGCAGTTCCTCCAAGCTGCGCAGATGAGCCGCGCACCCTCTGTGTATAAGAACCGCCTCTTTCATCTTCCCTCGGCCTACAGTATTGATTTGGTCCAGCGCAGTATCCGGGAAGCAGAATAAGCCCGGACGAGTTTTTTTTTTCCCAAACGAAAACAAGGCTGAGAAAATACTGCTCGGATTTACATAGACATTTGGGAAACGTACGCACTTTGACTATGTTTATTTATGATGGTTTTTTTACGAGCATCTGTGTGAGTCTATTCTTCGTTTTTATGGAGCTTTATTGCTTCTGAATGCTGAATGATTTTGTAAATACTCTAAAAATACTTCAAGAAATTTTTGGATATCTTGTGTTACTTTATCATTCAAATTAGTTTATTCAAATACCTGCTTAGTATATAAGCGGGTATTAACATAACTTAGGATGATAAATTTAATCATAAGAGAGGTAATAAATTATTATTGTAATCGATAATAGTATGCAGTGGGCATCTCTTATAAAGGCCATGGTCGACGTTTGCTTAATTGGTGACAAAATGGTCAATTATTTAAATTATGTAAGTACAAAAAGTATGTCGAATGAGTGCTGATTATGTCTTCGTCAAATATATTCCATGTATTATTTGGAAGTCAGAACCATATACAATATTTAATGAATCCTTATTAAAAGTACCTACTTATTACCTTTCCAACATAAAAAAATCCGGATATCTGATTGACTTTGCTGTGTAAATCATCGATTTGTGCCGAAACACTAACCACCTAAGGTGCTGTATTTAAGACGATGCACCACGTGGTACAACATTTATTAATATATATACCAAAAATAACACTCCTTATGGAGATGGTCATAACGTTTAAATTCCCGTGGTATTACTACAGGCCGGTTTTCATTTATGTAAGAAAAAACATCACCAAAAAGTGTGTTTTATTTTGTTTTACGAAGCTTAGGCACGAATATTAGGTAATATTTTTTATGATCATTTCCTAAACAACTTAATTTGCCACATAACACAATATAATCATAACCGAAAAGGGGTTCCTACTTGGAGAAAAACGAGAATTGCAGATTAATTAACATTATGTTAAAAACGTGAATTTATGTAGTTTTCTAATACACTTTTAGTACCTACATTCACAATATATCAGAATACATGTTCCTGCGTTAGTCCCGATAATATACCTTTTAAGTATTTTTTAAGCATTTTCTAATGTACACAGAGAAAAATAAGTAAGTATTGCTATTTTATTAAGAATATCTTCAAATTATTGTTAATCTGGTTAAAAAAACGAGATTGCACGCCGTTTTCGGATAAACTTTTAGAAAATTCGTAATAAAAAAAAAATTAAAAACAAATTAACACTTAATGTAAAAAAATGTCAACTTATGAGATTCCACAGAAAAAAAAACCCATTGTTGTTCACCTACTTTCTCAATAATCACACCTTATTATCTGTTGATGAAATAAGAGACCTTGGTATAACCTTTGACACTAAATTAACTTTCATTAAACATATTAATAATATAACCAGTAAAGCAATGCAAATGTTAGGTTTTGTCTTACGGATTTCAAAGGATTTTAAAAATTTAAAAACTGTCAAATTACTTTACACTTCACTTGTTAGAAGCCAACTAGAATTTAACACCACCATTTGGAGTCCTTACTACAGTGTACATGAGAATTCCCTTGAGCGCGTCCAACATAAATTTTTACGTTATATAAATTTTAAATTGGGAATACTCATCGAAAACATTAATTATCCCTCTCTGTTACATTTATTGGGACTCGATACATTAAAAGAAAGAAGAATTTGTTTTGACCTATTTTATTTATTTAAAATCATTACCAACCTGTTGAACTCCCCTGAACTTCTTTCGCTAATATGTTTCCGTGTACCTAGTCGATCAGTTCGTTTCAAATTACCTTATCACTGCAACAATACAGGATCTAACGCTGAACTCAATTCCATAATGAATCGCCTACATGTACTTGGTAATAAATATGTTTTGGATGAATCTATAAACATTGCTAGTTTATCCTCATACAAACACCACCTAATTAAAACTGTATGTCAGCGCTTCTCTGATTGAATATAACCAAATACAGTTTTAAAGTATTAGTTTATCCGGGATTTATTGTAAATTAATTGTTTATATATTTATATATACACATTGTTGCATTGTATTTATAATAACTTAATAACCATTTCTATTGTTCTCTTTTATGTATTTTGTATTTATATTTTTTTTATCTATGTATATTCTGTATTTATAATAAGTAAAAAAAAATGTTATTCTTTTGTAAAAGCCGCTATAATCGGCGTTAATAAATAAATAAATAAATAAATAAATAAATAAATAAATAAATAAATAATATCGCAACACGTATTCATGCACTTGCTAATATCTCGCACCTTGATAATATATATACTATACTATATATTCTATATAATATATATATATATATATACTATACTATAAAATATACTATATATTCGCACCTTGATAATATACTATAAGAATATATTTTGATAATAAATTAAGACTAAAAAAAAGATTTTATGAACACGTGTTCCGACATGATATGAATGATAATCCATTTGATGATATGTATGGTAATACATTCGTATTTTACCTGCGATGGTTGCCTGCATGAAGTCCCCCCTGATGGGCCTCTGGATACGGGAGATGTCCTCCATAGCAAAAATCCTCTATAAATGGCTGCTTGCACACATTTTTCACTTCTAGTCTGTGTTTTTTTGTGCTTATCTATGCATACCCATCACGTGTCTGTTATTTTAAAACATGGAGTGTATTGCATTGCAATACCCTGAATACATTCTGGAAAAACACAAATACATTCTTATTATTATTTACTAAAATTTTATCAGGAAACCTATCAATTCATTCGTCAAGGGCCTGCAATCTCGTTTTTAACTGATTACTAATAATAGATTCTTAACAAATTGACAGCACTAATTTTTCTCCATGCATTAATAAAATGTGCCAAAAAATGCATTAAAAACTTTACTGAAATACAATTAAAACATAATTGGTGTAGATACCTATATAAAGACTGATACAAACAATAAATAGGAAGGTCCATAATTTAGTGGGTAGGTACCTACATATAATGTAGATTTTTTGTTACAAAGGAACAGTTATAAAATTAAACACTTAAAAAACCTATCGAAGTAAAATACAGAGAAATATTTTTAAAAAAAAGTTTTTAAAAAACTCTCATAAAGGCAAGCCTGGTAGATACTTGGGTGTTATAATAAAGTTTTAATACCATTTAAATAACATTTCAAGCCCGGTGTATGGGTGTAATAATAAAGTTTTAATACCATTTAAAGTCTGGTACGTGGGTGTTATAAAAAAGTCTTATAATACAAACTTTGCAGAACTTAAGATTTTAAAATTATGCATAAAATATTACGTACTACAAAAGTCTTTCCAGGAAAAAAATGTATAAAATGGAGTTATAAGCAAAATAAAATTTAAATAAAAAAATATAAAATTCGGTCTCGGAGTAAATACTACCTACCTATATTATAGATGATTACTCTTAAGACGTTCCAGAAAAATATACCTATCTATTTCTGTCCATTTTAGCCATGATTTTATATATTTTTTATATTCATTTGGTTTTGAGAAACAAAAAATTCAGTCTCATTGGGGTAAAGGTGATATAATTTATATATATAAATTTGGATGTGTCATCTTTATTCCTTTTTCTTTACTCAGAGATACATTAAAAGTTTTTTTTTTATGTTTTCCAATACTTTTATGCTTTATTTTTAAATAAGAAAGTTCCCGCACCGCACCCTGTATTTGTAAATTTTAGGAATAGATTAGATACCTTTCCAAACTAATGTGCCTAAGGTAACCAAATATAATATTTTATAATATTGACGTTCGACGATGGTTAAGGGTTCTAATTCTGATGTGCACAAATAAATTTAATTTGATTACTTTGTATTTGTACTTCACAATCAATATAATGTATTGTTGCAGCCCGTCCTACAATGGAAGATATTTTTAGTACCGGCATGAAATGACTGTAGCACTGTTTAGTGACCAGGTCTGAATAGCCAGGTACTTCTCCACTTTTTTTATTTTCCCCATCTCTTTTCACTGCCTACTACCTTTAGCCTCAACATATCCCAATTTTTGGGGATGCCATAGAATCACTGGTGTACGGGACCAAGTTAGTGAAGCCCGCACAAATACTGCAAATTCAATAGGGCACCGGCACACATTGACACCTTGATCTGAGAGTTTTTGCAGGGGCAGTAGGAAAACATTAAATTAAACAAGTATTACTTTCCCGAGAACTCTCGGATGAGAAGTGACCGTTTGTACCAGTTACTTCTCTATTTATTGGACAAAATTATACATTAAATTTCACACATGTTCAATGAGAGTAATTAGCGATCACCCTTATCTCTTCACTGTGTTGAACAAAACAAAAACATTAGTTTTTAAATGTATGGTGGCGCCGAAAATCCATTAATATTAACTATAGCAGTCGCACATTAAGGATGTGGAATAATATTATAGTATCATATTTATTTTGACGCAGATATCTAAATGGTTTTATCAAAAATATTAAGGACATCGTAAAAACTTGAGATCTTGTTATCTCATAATGACTTTGGCTCTGCACGTCCGATATACTCCCCACGGTGCAGTCTCTGCTGCGCCCAGCTACTCCGTCGGGCGTGTTCTGTTTCATCCCAGCGTCTCGTGTTTGCAGTTGATGTCATTGCAAGGGGTTTCGGCTAGGCAGGTGTTGTCGTGCTGGTGATTGGATCGGCTGGTGTTGTTGAAGCAGGTAGTATGACGGCGATTTTAATGGCCGGTCTAACATATATTCCGGAACTTGTCTGGATACGGGCTGTCCTGACTTGTCCGTCGGCGGCGGGCACAGCCTCAAGGACGCGGCCACGCGGCCAGCTGTTCCGTGGCAGCGTGGAGTCCATAATGACCACCAGGTCATCCTTCTTAATGGGTGTGACCGGGTTGTGCCATTTTTGCCGAGCTGCCATGGTGGGAAGGTATTCTAGAAGCCACCGCCTCCAGAATATGTCTGCAAGTTGCTGGCCGATACGCCACTGGCGGCGAAGGCATATTTCCTCTTCCTTTTTGCCAAACATGGACAAGAGGGGACGCTTTCCAGCCGACCCTAGAAGAAAGTGGTTGGGGGTCAAAGGCTCTTCGTCGCGTGGGTCAACTGATATGTGAGTGAGTGGTCTGTTGTTCACTGTGAATTCAGCCTCTGCCAGGGCCGTGAGTAAGGTTTCTTCTCTAGGTGCCCGTTCCTTAAGTGTGGTGCTCAGGGCTCTTTTTACTGACCGTACAAGCCTCTCCCAAGCTCCCCCCATGTGGGGCGTCATTGGAGGTATGAAATGCCACTCAATGCCCTAGGTGGCTATGGCATCAAGCATTCTGGCATCGTGGCTCAATGATACCAGAGCGTCTCTCATCTCTGCATCGGCTCCATGAAAATTTGTTCCATTGTCGGAGTACATGGCTGCGGGTTGTCCCCTTCGCGCAGTCATCCGCTGTATGGCCATGATGGCTGAGTCTGCGGTCAGTGAGGCGGCCAGTTCTAAGTGAATGGCGCGGGTCGAGAGACAAGTGAAGATGGCTCCATATCGTTTTTCCCGATGTCTGCCAACCGTGATCTCCATAGGCCCGAAGTAGTCGAGTCCGCAATGTGTAAATGGGCGGATGTGATGCATCAGTCGAGGTGGTGGTAGCGCCCCCATTAGTGGTGGAGAGGGTTTGCTTCTCCTTATGTGGCAGGTGGGGCAGGCGTGTGCTATCTTCCTGCTTGTAGTGCGCAGACGCAGTACAAAGAAATCGCCCCGCACCTCTGCGACCGTCTTCTCCGTGCTGGGATGGTCTGCCTTCTGGTGGTAGTGGCGAATCAGGAGCTGAGTGTACGGGTGGTCTCCATCCAGGATGACGGGAGTCCGTGCTACACACTTCGTTTTCGCTAGAGCTCGCAGCCGGGTACCCATCCGCAGGGCGCCGTCTTGTCCGAAGAAGGGGTTTAATGGGTTCAGACGACTACCAGTCGGCAGCATTTGGCCTTGCTTGAGGGTGGTCATGTCAGTATTGAAGGCGTCCTCCTGAGACCTTTTTATCCATCTGTCTTCCGCCTCCTTGATCTCCTCCGCTCGCAGTGGGCCCCCTACAGATTTGTTAACTTTCATCCGACATTGTTTCACAAAGCGGAGAACCCATGCTGTTGCACGAATCAGCCGTTGCCATGAGGAGAATCTCTCGATGGATGGTAAGGCTTCCCTTGCAGTTGATAGAAGGCCGACGTAGTGAGGCTTAACCTCTAGTGTCTGGTCGTCGGGCCTTTTGACAGGTGCACGCTCTTTTGGCCACGCACTCTCAGGTAAAATGATAAAGGCCGGGCCGGTAAACCACCTTCCTTTGGGTGATAGGTCGGGCACATCTGAGTCCCTTGTACCGATGTCAGCGGGATTGAGCTTGGTTGGCACCCATCTCCAGTCGAGTATGTTGGTTAACTCATCTATTTCGCCCAGTCTGTTTGCCACGAAGGCAGAGTACGTACGTGGGTCAGTTCGTAACCAGCACAATACGGTTGCAGAGTCTGTCCAGAAGTACGTTTGGGATATACGGGCCTGGCTTTCCTTGTGGATGGTCTGGGCTAGTCTTGCCGCTATGAGTCCGGCTTGTAACTCAAGGCGGGGAATGGAGAGGGGCTTCAGTGGCGCCACTTTGCATTTACTGGCCAGAAATGTCGCCTGTAGCGATCCATTTACTTCTTCGGTGTAATAGGCGACAGCGCAGCAGGCTTGTTCTGACGCATCGCAGAAGAGATGTAGGGTCACGCTGTTCTGCTTGAGATGGAGGCAGCGTCTCGGAACTGAAATGCTGTGTGTATTCAACAGGCTCAGCCATTCGGTCCACCTCTGTGTATGTTCAGGGGTAATGGGGTTGTCCCAGCCTATGCTCGAGCGCCACACGGCCTGCAGTAGTATCTTCGACCGGATTGTAAGGCAGGAAATGAAGCCTACTGGGTCGAAGATTTTCATTATTATTGAGAGCAGCTGTCTTTTCGTGGGTCGCGTGGCCACTTCTGGGGTGATCGCCTCTTGGAATGAGTACAGGAAGTTATCAGTGGATGGGCCCCAAACTAGTCCGAGCACTCGTTCCGTCTCCGTACCTCCACCGCTGATCCGCACTGTGGAACTGGCCCGGTCTTCTGTGGGAACACCGGCTATGGCAGCTAGACTGTTAGATGCCCAGCTAGTTAGGTGGAATCCTCCTTTCGCGAGGAGGGTGCTCACACCGTGGACGAGTGAGGCAGCCTCCTGACAACTGTCTACTGCATCTAGGTAGTCATCCATGTAGAATTTAGAACGAATGGCTGCTGCGGCAGTCGGGTTCTCATGTTCGTATTCCCCGGCTACCTTGTTCCGGACGAACTGGGCGCTGCTCGGTGAACAAGTGGCTCCGAACATCATAGATGACATCTGGTAAGTATCAGGTTCGTGTTGGTTCGGTAATCTCCAGAGGTAGAGTTGGGACAGCTGATCTTCCCGCCTTATCTTGATCTGCAGAAACATTTCCTTGATATCTGCGGCAATGGCGATGTTTCCCTCTCGAAAGCGCAGAATATTCCCTAAGAGGGAAGACAGCAGGTCAGGGCCGGTAAGCAGCTGGTCATTAAGGGAGGTCCCTCGGCATCGACTGGCGGCGTCAAACACTATCCTGATCTTCCCTGGCTTATTGGGGTTTGTCACCGCAAAGTGTGGCAGGTACCATTTTCTGGGTGCGGTTGTTGACGCTTCCAGTTTAGACAGCTTCCTGGTGTAGCCTTTGTTGACCAGCTGGCTCATCTTGTCGCTGTAGGCTGCTGCCAGATTCTGATCTGCTGCCAGCTTCTTCTCAAGGGAATGAAGTCGTTTCAGCGCGCACTGCCGGTTGTCAGGCAATGTGGCTTCCGGATTACGCCACAGGAGGCCAGTTTCCCACCTCCCAGTGCGAAGAGGCCGGGTAGTCGTGTTCATTAGTGCGATGGCCCTTTGTTCGCTTGCTTGGGTTCTCACCGCGGCAGTTACGCCAAGAGAGTCGACGGCAAAGTTGCATTTTACCAATTCTCTTAGGCGGATATCTGCGGCTGATTCAATTTGTAGTGCCAGCGTCGTGGATTTATTGTCACTGCCAGACCCGACACCCCCATGGGCGATCCACCCCAGTGCGGTTCGTGACACTATTCGCGTAGTGTCATGGTCTTCGCGCACTTCCCGTGAAACGATCAGATGAGCATTGTCTTGCCCTATCAAAAGTTTTGGGGTGACAAGGTTTCCCTGGGCCTGTTGTTCTGGCAGGTTGAGGTCGGAGATCGTGTTGGCGATGATGTAGTAGGTGTCACTGCTATCACATCCTCTTATGGTCAGCTTCACTCGGCGGGAGAGTGTGTCAGAGGTGTCCTTTGGCGCCATGGATCCGTATGCCGCGGACTGGGCCGCTCACCCCGATCCGTGTCGCGATGTCAGCGTCGACAAGTGTCACAGTTGAGCCTTCGTCGAGGAGCGCGAACACCAAAACTTTGCTTCCTTGGGGGACGCCCAACATAACCTGCACAATTTTTAACAGCACGCTCCGGTCCGTCGTCTGGCCTCACAAGTTAACCTCACCGACAGCACCTTCCGGTACGAACTGTGGGTCATGAAGCAAACGGTGATGTGGTGATCTGCACCCTCCTATGCCGCACCATGCCTTGGTTTTACAGTCCCGCGAGTGGTGTCGATCCAGACACTTACGACACAGGTTCTTCTGTCGCACCATTGTCCACCGGAGGGCGAGACTTTTCTCCGCGAACTCGGTGCACTCGCGAGTTTTGTGGTTGCCACCGCACTGGCCGCAACTTTCACTAGACAGTTTGCGTTTACGCGTATTGTTCATTTTATTTTCGCGAGGCTCACTCCTCTTTCGCGATGTAACAAATTCAGCGGGTCTAGAGTCTGGTTTAACTTCTTCACCGTTTACTACATGCACCTGCTCGGTCCGTCGCGGTCGAGGTCGCACTGGGTCGATCATACCGCTGTTGGGTATAGCGTTAGCCATACTTTTCAGAAATGCTGCCAGCTGAGTTATTGTAGCTAGACTCGTAAGACCACGTGTCTCATACAGCCAGGTCATCCGTAGCGTAATCGGCATCTTTGTTGTGATGTCATTCAGTAGGGTGGGGTTGGTCAGGTATCCGTCAGTCCTAAGGATCCTAAGTGATGTCACCAAGTTCTGGACGGTTCCGGAGAAGTCTGCCAGGTCCTCGAGGGTTGCGTCTATTGTGAGATACGGCAGCTTTTTCACCTTTTCCAACATCAGCGTGGCTATTGCGCTGGCGCCACCGTATCGCTGCTCGAGGACAGAGAGGATCTCTGGAACTTGAGCGGGATCCATGAGGAGAGGGCCGACTGCATCCCGAGCCTTCCCTTTTAGTGCACACTGCAGCCGGATGAGGTTTTCAGATGAAGTCATTCTGCAAGTGGTTGTGGATTGGGTGTACTGGGCTTTCCATGTGGGCCACTCGAGCGGGTCACCCAGGAAGAGGGGAAGATCCTTGGCCGTGGTCTGTCTTGCGATTAAGGCGGCCATCCGTGTATCGTCCTCTATCGTGCGAGGGCTTTCTTGGGCACGGGACGTGCGAAAACCCTCTGCTATTGCTGAGGTGATCTGGGACAGCTGATCAGCGCCTTTTTGCACCCACTCGTGAGTGTGCTGTGCTGTCTCATCGGCCGTAGGGAGTGGCGGAAACAGTGGTGAAAAATCCTGACTCGTAGGGAATCGCTGCGATCTGTTATGCGTAAATTCCACTTCTCCAGGTACTGCTGCTTGGGGCTGTCGCTCGGGGTACTGTGGTAGAGTATAATCGGCTATGGGAATGCTTGCCACGGGTGCCGTGTGTCCCGTAGTTTCCGACAGTATGTGCACTGAGCGTGCATTCGAGGCGGGTCCGGGTGTTATGATAGCGTGGCCAGCATTTGAGGCGGGCCGTGTTCCCGGCAGTGTACGCACCGGGCATGCATTCAAGGCTTGCCAAGGTGCTGTGATAGTGTAACCGGCTTTCGAGGCGGGCCACACTCCAGGCGCTGTTTGCACCGGGCATGCATTCGAGGCTTGCCCGGGTGCTGTGATAGCGTAGCCGGCATTCGAGGCGGGCCACGCTCCAGGCGCTGTTTGCACCGGGCATGCATTCGAGGCTTGCCCGGGTGCTGTGATAGCGTAGCCGGCATTCGAGGCGGGCCACGCTCCAGGCGCTGTTTGCACCGGGCATGCATTCGAGGCTTGCCCGGGTGCTGTGATAGCGTAGCCGGCATTCGAGGCGGGCCACGCTCCAGGCGCTGTTTGCACCGGGCATGCATTCGAGGCTTGCCCGGGTGCTGTGATAGCGTAGCCGGCATTCGAGGCGGGCCACGCTCCAGGCGCTGTTTGCACCGGGCATGCATTCGAGGCTTGCCCGGGTGCTGTGATAGCGTAGCCGGCATTCGAGGCGGGCCACGCTCCAGGCGCTGTTTGCACCGGGCATACATTCGAGGCTTGCCCGGGTGCTGTGATAGCGTAGCCGGCATTCGAGGCGGGCCACGCTCCAGGCGCTGTTTGCACCGGACATGCATTCGAGGCTTGCCCGGGTGCTGTGATAGCGTAGCCGGCATTCGAGGCGGGCCACGCTCCAGGCTCTGTTTGCACCGGGCATGCATTCGAGGCTTGCCCGGGTGCTGTGATAGCGTAGCCGGCATTCGAGGCGGGCCACGCTCCAGGTGCTGTTTGCACCGGGGCTTGGGTAGTTGTGAACCTGGAATCGGCAGGTTGGTGGCCTGCTTGCAGTGCGGCGGATGTCTTTGTTGCTGCTGCCAGGGCTGCAAGTAGGTTGGCGGTGTGCTTAACGTGCTGCTTCTCTCGAGTGCGCAACTCACGGCGCAACATTTGTATTGCATCCTCAGTTGACTCTGACCGTTGGTCATCATCCTCTCCGTCGGACGCCTGGGGGGCCAGGGAACTGTGGGTCAGGATGGGACCCCAAGCTGTGGTTGATTGTTCAATGGAGTCCGAGGCAAGCATAGCTTGATCAGCTTGCTGGGGTGCATCTTGGCTAATGGGAACATCAGTTGGAGAGTTGGAAGTAGGGTCCGGGGCTCGGCGAGACATACGTTTGTCTCGGTCTGCGGGAACGCTGGTTGCTGATCGCGACGCCCCGGATGACGTAGAGATTTTATGGCCACTGCGAAGCGAAGGCATCTTTACTGAAGCACGATTAAAGGCGTAATGCGTAGAACCGGCACGAAGGACCAATTTGTACGGGACCAAGTTAGTGAAGCCCGCACAAATACTGCAAATTCAATAGGGCACCGGCACACATTGACACCTTGATCTGAGAGTTTTTGCAGGGGCAGTAGGAAAACATTAAATTAAACAAGTATTACTTTCCCGAGAACTCTCGGATGAGAAGTGACCGTTTGTACCAGTTACTTCTCTATTTATTGGACAAAATTATACATTAAATTTCACACATGTTCAATGAGAGTAATTAGCGATCACCCTTATCTCTTCACTGTGTTGAACAAAACAAAAACATTAGTTTTTAAATGTATGGTGGCGCCGAAAATCCATTAATATTAACTATAGCAGTCGCACATTAAGGATGTGGAATAATATTATAGTATCATATTTATTTTGACGCAGATATCTAAATGGTTTTATCAAAAATATTAAGGACATCGTAAAAACTTGAGATCTTGTTATCTCATAATGACTTTGGCTCTGCACGTCCGATATAACTGGCTTCAGACGGTTGGGACCAGTTGGGACAATACTACAATACAACTACACCTAAAATGAATACTTTACATAAATTAAATACCTCTGTTTTTTTATTTATTATTTAGGTACATACATTTGTTAACATTTAATTGTTGGGTTATGTAATATAATTGTTTTTGTTGGGTTAGCTGGAAGAAATAGGATGTAACCTATAAGCTATACCCTTTGTACTCTGTATTTTAGTGCAATAAAAAAAATTTGTAATTTGAATTTGACTCTTGTACGGTAGGTACTAACCTACATTTTTTTAAACCAGCCGGATTTATGTATTGTTTAAAACTTTTAACACTTTTAACTATCGACGAATTTATTATAACCTCTTCCAGAGAAGTCTTTACCTTATTGGAAGTTCATTTACCTTGCTATTTAACTTCCCTAGAGACAGGCGGATGTCGATGTGGTGTGACATCTTAAATAATCCATGGCGCCATAATTGTCTACGTTTTTCGCCTTGTATCCAAAGGTAACGGATTAGCTATACCTACGCTAGAGAGCCAAACACCAATGATGATCATGTTGCGTTTAATAATCCTCAGATACCTACATATCCATCGATACAGTCGCTATAGTTGATCTTTCCTTGTGGAACATATTTTTAGTATAAAAATGTGTATTTTTTTACCTACCGATTTACCTACATCTTGATAAATTATTTTGCACAGTATGTAGAATTAACCCGCAATCTTCTTCGGAAATAATTGTAACGTTTAACCTAACCTACCTACCTACCTACCTGCCTCTTGGCAAATAAAACAGGTTTCTAGTAAGAACAGGTAATTATAATATCTTTATGTAGGTACCAATTAGTTAGGTATAGGTTATCAGTATTTTCAGTAAAGGTATCACAAGTTTTATACTGCCAGAGAGGAACTTTATGGATATAAATATCTATCTGTAAAACTCTAAGAAATATTAAGTCCACATAAAAGCATTTCGTGGTAGGTACCTACCTATATTAACTTTAAATCAGTTTGGTACCTAAACTTAAATAAACTAATTATGGTCAATTTTATCAATAGTATGTCGAGGAAGGCATGGCACTATCAAGTTAATCAAATGCTTGAGCGGGATCATGCCAAGAGTCAGTAAAACAGACTAGTATTTATGAGATATATATATATTTATGCCGAGACTCAGTTTATACTGAGATAGTATTGTGTGGTGGTCTATCCTTCTGCCCACTTCTTCTGGGAAACTGCATGATGGTGAGTCTGCTAGTTAGGTATACAAATGATGGATACGTAATATCACGTTTTGAGAAAATTAACTTTTACAGTAAATTTAATTAAATAAATCACTCGGAAACTAGTAACTTTTCAATACCACAGGGCACAGTTATGGGACCACCTTTAAAATATAAAATAACGAATCAAACTCTCATGCTACAAAACGTAAGTTAATCTGGTAAATCGTACTAGGTAGGTATGCAATGGAATTCGTTTTGCTTCTTCCCTGCAAAAACTATAATAAAACTTTCACAGCACGCGTGGGCCCATTGCATGAAAGATATTTTGTAGAACACACTCCAATAAACGTAATCAGCTGTTTATTCAAAGCAGTTAGACGTTCTATGCAGACTGTTATATGCACCAATAAAACTGAACCAACTACAATCTGTGGCAGTACCTACCTACAGTTTAAACCGAACTACACGCTCATAACCGCCGAGGGCAGCGAACGCAGCGAAGTATATATTTCCATCTGAGTACCTAACTAACCTAACACAACGCTTAAGCCTTAGAACACGCAATTAAAAAATGAACTGCTCTCCTAGTCTGAACTAATAAATTCGTTTTAAATGTTCTGTTTTTTTTTTAATTATTTTCTAATGGAATCGATTTCTAAGTAGGTACCTACTTACATATCTAGCGTGTTGTATTTTATTCAATAAATTTCAACTTAAAGAGTTCGGACTCGACAGTTGTAAATCTTATTTAGGTTTTATTCATTCGTTTTATTTTATCATAAATTTACTGTTGGTACTTACGTAGGCAGTAGTTAGTAATGGCGAATGGTGACTTTTTTCTGCGTTCAGCGATTTTTTGAAACATTGTTTTCCAAACTGGTGCCTACTTTTATAGTCTACAGATTTTTTTCTGTGAAGATAAAACGGATTAGGTAAAAAGCTGTACCGAAAAAATTTTGTTAGTTTTTTTAAAAACTATGAAGTACTGGTAAAATAATCTCTTAATTAAATAGTGAGATAAGTGAAATTGATTTCCTTCTACGTTCCTGTGTTTATAGGTATGTACTTAGGTATATAATAATTACATATGCAGGTAGGTACCTACCTATTGAGTTTGAAAATAGTTTTGTTATAAGAAAAGTTTAGCTTTATAATTATGACGATAGGTACCTATCTCCTTTCTGTATTAAGCAAAAAACTTCTTTTTTTATAAATCCATCCATTTTTACAGAAAAACAGAGAAAAAAGCCAGATTAAGAAAAAGTGGTTTTTTGTTTATTCGAAACGTAGATAAACGAAGATAGGTAGATATTATTTTTGTTCTACAAAATCTAAAAAAAAAAATAAAATTAACCAATCACCGCCCGCTACTGCCTAACATGCCTAAGTAGGTACTGCAGCAAGTTAACTAATTTAATATAATTATTCGATTGTATCTAACAAATAACCAAGTAGGTAGGTACTGCTATTTTTGGAAATACATGAAATTTATCGTATAACAGCAAAAAATATGCCTACCCGAAATGTTGAAGGGTGAAATATTTATTGCCTTTGCTTATTTGAATATAGAATGTTTGTTTTCGTTTTCAGCATGCTTCCTTTATTGCCCATTTTGTGTATGCAATAAAAGCGGTAGTCATTTTTTGCCCAAAATGTGTGTTTCAATTGAAAACAAAAGGAAAGGATGTACCTAGGTGCCTGCGTAGGCAAATGCGTTTTTTTGTTTATTTTTGGCGTTTGCCCTGAATTCCTTCTGTGTAGGGTTGGTTCACTTTCCCTTTTTCATACAATTTGACAAAAGGGTTGTTGACAAAACAACATATTTGAGAACTGCCGCTGGTCCGACAAAGATGTTGAACTAATTGATCGGTAGTAGTAGGTATACGTAGGTACCTAGTTGTAATTATTAAATTATTCTATAATACATTTTATTATATTTTCTTACACTTTATACTTTGTACTTGTAACTTTATACCTATGTTAATGGCACATGTTGTACTGTATGTTTTTTTTAATACATAAATAAATAATATACCAATTCGTTCCGAAAAGCTTATACCGATCTTAACAGCATTGCAATATTGTTTATACTCCGATTAAGAAAATTAAATATACATAATTTAAGTAGGTATATCTACTTTTAGGGTATATTTCAATACATATACTTTTAAGGTAAACTTTAACAAATAATATTACAAATAACTCTAGGTATAGCATTTAATACATTTACATTTTTTTTTTTTTTTTTTTTACAGTAATACCGCACAAGAGTCCCAACTGCTCCCGTCTGGAGCCAGTGAGACTATGGCATCCCCAATTGGGGTATGTTGTGAGGCTGAGGGTATTGGGGAGGGGAGGGAGATGGGGAAGAGGAAGGTGGGGAAGTACCTGGCTATTCAGATCTGGTCACCAAACACGGCTAAAGCCATTTCAAGCAACGTTTCAATTCTGAATGGTGGTCTTACACCAGGGCGATACTGAGAGTATCTTCCACTCTGGAACGTGCCGCAAATATACTATATATTATTTTAAATTAATTAATTGTGAAATAACACAAATTAATCAAATAAAATTTATTTGCGCACGCCGGGTTCGAACCCGCGACCTTCGGATCTGTAGTCAAAAGCGTATACCACTAGACCACGCCGGCCGTCATCATTATGTATGTAATGTAATTTAACTTTCGAGACTAACAATAAACAGTGAACACCATTTATTTAAATATATTTACCTACCTAATTTCGTCTAGTTCCATGTGAAAGAAATCTATTTAATTTACCGAAAATGTTTGATTTTAAAATTGGGATTATGCTATCAGTTACTACCTATCCATAATAATCGCCTTTCTGGAAAACTATTTAAAAGTCCGAACAATGGCAAGAAAACAGTGAAAATTTGAGTGTATTTGTTTTGAGAAAACAGACGAAGGATTGAACTTCTAGTTCTAGATTGATTGTTTGGTGTTTTTCGTGCACATAATCTCGTTGAAAAGTGAAAAGAACGAAGTTGACTATCTTGAAAGTGCATAATATCGTTTTAAGTACCTACTCATTCTTTTTATTGTGTTGATATCGAGGTATCGTGGTGGACCTCACTATATTGTGATTGTGTTCTCCTTCGTAGAAATATAGTGGTAAGTGATTGGTCTTCTGATTTCCTTCTTTCCGCACCTTTTTCACTCCTACACCCATACTATCACTCAATTCCAGCAACCACCCATTCATTTTGTCTCGTTTAAATTATTTACAGTCCACTTTCATGTCCATATGAAGCTGTAATTCGTTATCAGTTTCGAATGCAAAAAGTAATTTAAACTGTGTTACATCAATTATGTTATTTCAATTGACGAGTAGGATCTGTAAACAGAGGTGAAAAGAAGGATTTGCGTAACAAAGTCAAATGACAAAGATATGCAATGGCAGAGAAACGAAAATCACGGAGATGAGACTCGTCCGGGCGCTGATTTTCCCCGAATTTCTAAACGATGTGGACAAACGACACGAACACTTATAGCTATCGAAAGGAAGGAAATGTGCTAGGAAAAAAATGCTTAGTATTCCATGGACAGTTTTGTGCGCTAGCATATCTATTCTGGAAAAGTTGGGCATCCACAATAGGCTCAATTACAGACTTAATCACTTCAACTAATATGATTTTTACTTCTACGAAAATAACTTCATATTAAACACCTATAATAATATGATTTGAGATTTATTTTTGGGTTATTACGCCGTGTTGCGCTACCTCCTTCTTTAGACAAAGTTTTGGACAGCATTACAGTGTCCATCATCAGGACAATTGTGCCCTTACAGGTAGTCCTTATAGGTAGGTAGTATAATTAGCTATTGCTTCGTACCTTAAAAAACGAAAATTAAATATGATTATTTAAGATTATTATCACCACCGAATAGCGTTTTAGGGTGACAATATTATTTAAAAATAAAAAAGGTTAAAAAAAAGTCAAGACTACTTTCATAATTTGAAAATAAAAGGCCTCACCCATAGACTAATAATTACATCAATGGCCTCACCCCTTCAAAAGTAATAATTTTTGCTTAAAATACAAGCAATCCTTCATTATTGTACTTACATTATTGTAAATCGATGCACCACGTCATGTGACAATTTGCTATCGGGTCACTAACAATAACACTCGTAATATAGATGGCGATAAGGTTTAAATTTCCGCTTAACACTAGCCGCCTATTTTGACTTATGCAAGAAGAAAACATCGCTGTATTTGATTTTTTTATGAAGAGTTTCATTTTCGATATTATTTATTTATTTCTAAATTCATGCCCGGCTGGGCTTTTATATATTATTTTCTTATGTTTTTACAAAGAACATCTGAATAAACACAACAAAATAAAAAAAAATCAAATAATTCTACAATAAATCTACAATCGAAAAGGGATTCGTACAAGATTTTGATTTTTTAATTAGTTTTTATGAGCCTGACACTTTGTTTTTTCTGGGCTCATAAAAAGACTTATCAGCATAAGAAATAATTGAAAGCGATCAAAATTTAAAACAATAAATGATTTTGTATTAATTCGTTCGCTTTAACTGAATTTATTACGTGGAGATCAATTTGAAAACCGTATTTATATACGAAGCGGTGGAATTATAATGTTAGTTAAAAGTTGTTGTCACAGTGGTATCAGAGAGAAGTCGTTCGTGCGGTCATCGACAACCGTCCTGAAATTCTTAAGTAAAAATCTTCCTTCTCACAAGAATATACTAGAATGGTGACGTTACCTACGAATTTTCTTTATGACTACTGTAAAAAGGCTTTCAATCAATGATTAGAAAATCAAATTGAAGTATAATCAACAAGTTAAACCAATGTAAGTGTGAATAGTGTGTTAACTTGTGTTGGTAGATACATCAGTGTCCAAAAATTATAGGCCGGTACCTATCTCCGAATATCCATATGGAAACATATTAACTGCTTACTGTGGTTTAAAGCTAATGAATCCACCAATATTTCACCGTTTACTCCATAGTTAAAGTTTTTATAGATAAAAAATCGTTTAATGTACTTCTTCAATGTTTGCAAAATTTGTTCCACAAGAGCAGATGCTTTGTAGCGTGACATTATAATTTAAAATAAAACAATAACTGTAATTAAAGTAAACACCACTTTATTATTTACATTTATTGCCGACCGGGTTTTGCTACAACCGCAGCTTCATTAGGGCAGTACAATGCTCAGATTATTATTTTTATTTTCAATAAATAAGTGGTCTAAACTAATTCTAAATTCACTTTTCTTTAGGCCCACAGATACGTCCATAAAACACGTCTATTGGTTTATTTCTTCGATGATTAGGTAATAACGAATCCAATTACCGCACCTCTAAAACTAATAGTAGTTTTTCTTCGATCTCATTATTCTGACATCACCCAGGATGCCCCATCAAAATTCCGTCAGCTGTCATTACACTGCCAATGTCAAGGTCACTGACCCAGTTTGTCCCTGGGCCAATGAATCCGCGTCATAGCCATGAGTGTCTAGTATTTAGTACTCTGGATGGAATCATCATGCTAACAAAGCAGATGGGAAAACGTTACAAAATTTGTTTAGTTTTAAGGGCCCACTAAAATATTAAAACCTCTTCTATATCGGTCGATTTAGTTTGATTCGTTCGAGAGAAAGTGAAACCACATTTTTTGGCTCACTAATTTAGCTATAGGTACTTACGTATATATTATTAATGAACCTATAATGTAAGAGGCTGATATAAATGAAGATATTGGTAGGTAGGTACTTAGCTACACAAATGTTCGTATCCAGGTACCCATCTTCATTAGAATAGGTACTTGGGTATATGAAAAAAGTGAACCGGTGCGTGTGGGTTTGTTTTTTAAACAAATCTACAATTTTATTTTTACATAAGATTTATGAAATTTTGCACACTTTCGAAGTTCACTCTCTATATAAAATTTTCAATAACCATCCCCACCCAATTTTCCCACCATTTAAAAGGCAGAATTTTGATACTACTGATGATTAGAACATGCGCAGTACAAAATACTTTTTTTTTAAATACCATTTAAAATATTTTTTTTTATTAATTTATAAATGTACCTTCTAGCTGTAATGGCTCACTCTGTCTGTGCAGATAAATAAACAATATAGATTTATAAAAATACATGCGTATTCAAAATTTCAAAGCAATCGGTAAAGAACTTTCGGAGATTTGAGATTTTAAACAAACGAAAATTTACATTTTGATTTATTTGGAAGATTTGTATACATTTTTATATTTAGGTATTACATTTATTTTTATTAATATGGCTCATACAATCCAGCTTAAATCTATTAATTGGAGCAGACTTTATGGTTTTCGGCAGCGCATTATAATAATGCATTCTGTATAGTAAGTAAACTGTTTTGTTTATTGATTTTTATAAACTATAAACTGCAACTATTTATAAACTGCACTAAACAAAATAAGTATACCCACGAACTGGCGATGCCTATGTGGGATTTTTTTTTTGGTATATATGCATACTATTCTATTATATTTTTTTATTTAATTGTATCATTTTATTTTTCTTATCTTAAAGCTACCTTTTTTATTTTTATAGTACCTTCTTTACCTGTGAATGAAATGCTTTTTGTAATACTATAATAATTTTAATAATGTAATACTTGTTTTTGTAATACTTGATTTTTGTAATTATATTTTTATGCATGTAAAAAAAGAAAATTAATAATAAAAAAAATAATTTTAAAAAATCAAAAATTTTGTCTTTTTTGGTAGCTTGATTTCATAGCACTTTTTTTTCTTCTTTTTTTTAAAGAAAGACAAACATTCCCGGGTTACAGATAACCTGACAATATTTGAAAATCTCCTACTACCATCATAGTAAGCTGAAAATGTTGCTTGTGTTGTGATGGAGGACTTAGCCAGCCGAGGAATTGAACACACTACGCCTGGGTGGGACCCAAACGCGATGTCAACTCGGCCACCGACCGGTCGAACTTGTGTTATGTGTATGCATATATTCATATTAAATATATATAATTTTGTTTGAAAGGAATTAATTGTTATTTTATGTAAAAATATCATCGTGTTCAAGGTTTGTTCACCGTTAGCCAATTAAGTTCCTTTAACAGTTATAATGCTTTTGAAAATCTATTTCGCCTAAGTATTATTCTTATCGCTAAAAGTTTTTGCAAACTTGGCATAATATGCCAAAAATTTGCTTGAGTGGAAGAAAAGAACCGGTGATCAGTAATTAAATATGGAGCAATAATTGGGTTGTATATTTTGATTGGAAATTTTAGACTTTTTTTTAAATACCAACCGAAGAAAAAAGGTAAGACCGGCCGAAAAACGTATGAAAAAACGGTATAGGCGCGGTAGTATTTTAATACTGCTATTCGAATTATGATTTGTACATCGGGTGACGTCATGAGACACCATTAGGTACTTTTTATCAATGTTCACTTTGAAAGATCTTTACCTTGTCACTTTTGGAGATATCAAAAAAAAAAATTTACTGTCATTATATTACCTAATTAAATTTATTTATCTAATACATTTTCATCATAAAAGTAAATAAAATATCAACATACAACAACAACTGTATCCAGTGTATCAACCTCCTCGACACGTAGACAGCAGGGTTTGGTTTGGGTGCTAATTGGTCCCGTCCACAGAGCGGCGGGTAGGTAGGTACTGGCAGTAGGCACTATTAGGTAGGATGGTACACATGGAGCCGAAATCAACAAAACTCACGCGATTCCAGTTTTATACTGGCTGTAAAATTGGGACCGCTGCTGCTTGTCGAGTGTTAGTCATTAAATAAATGATTACAAGATTTTTTAATAAAAACAAATTCTGCTATATTCTTAAGAACACATTTAAAACGATAAATAAATATTATCTTGATCAATGAAATGGAATCTTCATAGATTCAGAATTGCTTCTTTTCAATGGAAATAAAAGTTGGTTGGAATGAAAAAAAGATTTACCAAGTTCATATTTTATGTACTCTATACTATTTATGTACTATATATTTAATTTATCCTGAAAAAAAGTTTTCAATAATTTGAATATTAATGTTACACTTAGGAATAGTTTCCCAACCTTTTTTGTTTTGCATTTCATTTAAAATTCTATATAGTATAATATATATATTTGTGGCACATACAAGACTGGAAGTTACTCTCAGTAAAGTCTTGGTGAAAGACCACCTCTCAGAATTGAAACGTTACTTGAAATTGTTTTAGCCGTGTTTGATGACCAGATCCGAATAGCCAGGTATTTCCCCACCCTCCTCCTCACCATATCCTTACACTACTTACTACCTTTAGTCCCACAACATTCCCCATTGGGCTTACTGGCTCCAGACAGTTGGGAGTAGTTGAGACTATTTTGCGCTAGTATTCACAGCGTATAAAAAACGACATATTTTTACCTGTTGCCTGATAATGATGACGTTTTCAGTTTCGAATAAACAAAAGATAATATTTATTTAGTGGGAATTTGACAGGAAAATAATTTTAATAATTTTTAGTGCCAAAAAGATTACACAGAAATGATGAAACGAAAAAACTACCCCGTTAAATTCTAATGAAAAACTTTTTATCGTGAAAATTCCTGAAAATCTTTCCAAACGTCGCTGAACGTCAAGCTAATTGGGAATAAATATTAAAAAAAACTATATTTCCAAATAAGACAAGAAGACCTGTGAAACATATCGTAATTGTTTGCCTCCCACCCATTAGAAAAAGTGAAACCACATTCCTTGCACCACTGAACTCGACGTTTACCGTCAACGCCACGTCGGCCCCTCGCAGGCAGTTGTTTTCTATTATAATAGGTACAGTAAACTTGGGCCCACATTATTTCACATAGAGCCAATAATAGATGCGGTTTCACCTCTTTATATGGCCCTGCCTCGTCATAATGATGCCACTAAACCAGCCGGCAACGAAATTATATTCTCCAATTCTTGACACCGGCCTTAGTTCATTTTAGGCTTCTTGAGTGATTGGTCCGGTTTTTTGACAGGTCGCGTCAAAATATCACAGTAGATTTTCCGATAAAAGTGAATTCATTAAGTGATCGTGTGACGACGTTGATTGTGGCTAAGGAGAGCAGTTTAGAGTGAATGATTTCTACATTGGAAAAAGCGTCAAAAGTAAAACCTTCTGCAGGTAACGTGTTTATTTGTGTGCTTAAAATATCAAACCTTTTTTTTATAACAACAATAATGTTTTCTACTTGACTAATATGAAACCCGCTTGCCAACAATGAATTAAATTTAATTGTTTTTTTCGCCTTGTTACTAATTATAAAGCTGTTTTCCGTGGGTAGGTATGCACCGCAACACAATTCTGCTTTGACACATGCTATGTCCTTCATTCAAATTCACACGGAAGTATCTACCTACTTCTTATTCTGACTCTAAGTACTAAACTCTAAGTTTTTTTTCTATTAAATCCACCGGGGAGGCCCTGAGAAAAAATGATTTCCTTCAAGGCCTCCGTCATCTTTGGGGATGCAGTGTAGAAGGTATTTATAAAAGTAAATGAAGGAGCGGTATTTCTGGAAAGGAAAAGGGGTACTAGATATTGTTAGGAATCTCTGGGTCAGTATGCCAAAGAATGACGTGCGTATTTATTTATGTTCTCCATAAAACGGTTATGCATCTATAGATATTACAGGGAAGATTACGTATTTGAGGTGCATGTAAGTATAAAAGGTTGTGGGGCAGTTTTACCATATAGTGTCAGGCGTCAAAAGATAGTTGCTGAACTGTCTGTGAGTGACGTTGAAAATGTCGATGGTGATTGCAGAATCGTTACGCAGTTGAGTTTTTTTATACATATGTACAAAGTGAACAGTTATACAAATAAAATTACAGTCACTCAAAGGCAAAGCCAATGAATGAGTATTATAGTGGGTAAGTCGCTCTGTTGATTTTCACATTCTGAATCTTCGCTTTCGGAGTACAAAAAAGTGTACGGGATCTCCCACGACTATGCTTGTTAGAATACATATAAGTTTACCTCTTTCATTATAGGTGTATTAAGTATAGTTCCAGAGATTAGTTTGAAAAATGTTTACCTAGGTGTTGAAATCGACCATTCCTGTTAAGAACAAGGTATCCTGTATGAATCTATCCCTCCCATTGAGGTTCAAGGTAATAGGTTGGGTAATTCCTTTTGGAGAATTCAAAGGGTCTTCTTCAACAGGTCTCTCCCGATTAGACCCGCCATGCGGTTGGTAATCTCTCTTTCCCCACCGTGACCTGGACAAACCTCACCGACGAACCCCTGCTAAGTTACCAAATATAGCGAACCTCTTAGGGTGACTTATGCACAAAGTGATATAAAATACTTTTGCTTTATTAAAATTAAGGTCAAATTATTAGTTTTCCTGTCTAAAACGGGACTGTAGGCCATTACCGAATGAATTGACAGAGTTCCTAACAAAGTGTCATCTAAAAACGAGTGTTTTACGAGGACGGCGGAACACATGTTCATACAAATTCTGATATTTATATTGATATACTGATATTGCAAAATTCCGTCATTATATTTAGTAGCAAAAAAATAAGTGTTCTCGATATATTCCGATTAACTAATATTTTATCTGGAATCGGCATGCTATCAATTTTTTAATAGCATCTTTTTTCTACGTGTGGTAGAGGTTATGCAATGATTTTTGTCTGTCTTCCCGAGCATCTAAAATTTCTACCATTTTACCTAATTCTCCTGGCACCCCTTTATCCGCTCTCTACATATCTAAACTCTATATCCCATCCATAGCTTAGACGGCATCCATAGGGTAAAGACTACGCACACGACATTAGGTTCAGAAGTTGACAGACCTCGCTTGTTCCGTTCCCAACGCTAAGAACGCTACCAGTCCGAGTAATATTGAGATTATCAAGCTCTCAAAAAATTGCTTCTTAGCTGTTGTAAGGATTATTTAAAGTTGCTACTTCGATGGAATGATTTAAATCACAATATTTTTTCGATGATGTTTTTGAAGATTGCTTACATATCGTCGATAGTTTTTGACGGCTGTTGTTTGTGGATTTTTTTTTTAAATCAATCAGATTTATATTTCCACCTTATTTCTTTTCGTCAACTCATACGGACAAAAATGAGTACTGCTAATTTATTAAAATCCTGTTAAAAACGTTATGGCAAGCCATCACGACACATGTTCATACAGCTGCGCTTTTCCTGATAAATATAATGACGAAATATTAGATTTTATATGAACACGTGACTTCGAAACACAAACTCAAAACACATTCCTGTTTACCTGATAGTTTGTTATTTGGAAATCTGTCAATTCATTCGTTAAAAGTTAACCGTTTTTACCAGGAATACGAATAATTTGACAAGATTTTTGATAAATTAGCAATATTTTATATCAGTAAGTTTTCTCCTTGCACCTTGGGGAGAGCCACTTACTTCCTAAAAGCAGTGGAAGATATGTTTTCGATCGATAATTTCTGTAACGCATTTACAAGATTTTTTAAACTGCGAATAGATTGTATAAACGGTACAATTATAACGATTTATATCCTAAATCTCTGATTTTATTTAAGTAAACATATTATCGCACAGTTTTTCTTAATAAACTAAATAATGAGCTCGGCCTCCCGTGTAGGTACTGCGCAGCTTTGTCGAACTTATTAGGAATGTTTAGAAAATCCAGAAATTGTGATATTTCGATTTAGTGATCAGCGCAGAAGTTACTGATTAATATTGCTAATTTATTAAGTATCTCTTCAAATTATTCATAATCCAATTAAAAACGGGATAGCAGGCCCTTAACGAATGATTTTTTAGGTTTCTTGATAAACTTTTAGTAAAATAACAATGTACTGTCACGATGTCGGAAAATGAGTTCATAAAAAAAAAAAATCAACGACACTGTACGAATATGACTTCCCTTACTCTAATTAAAAAAATATTATTGCAACCACGCAGGTTTTTTTAGATTTAAGTGTGTTGGAACTTATAAACTTACGCACGCTTCGTTCGCATGTAAGTGCTTCGAGTATGTAGATGGTTACATTGGTGGAGGATGAACATACTTAGTTAAGTTGAGGCTGTACCTTCAAAGTGGTTTAACGACCAGCTCCGAAAAGGTATTAAGCATCCCAGCATGTTCAAGCCAAAGTGCGAATGCCTGTTGAGAGATAATAATGACGCCTTTACCTCCATATATAATCGTAGGTATATATATGCATATGATATTCATACAGCTATTATCAGAAGATACAGTTAGTCAACTCTGCCTAGTAACAAAGTGCACTATCCACAGGTCTATATAGGAGTATAGAATAGGTAACTTCTCGTACGTTAACAAAGAGGATAAACTTGTGAAATACAATTATTTGCAAACAGGTACCTACCTACGATCTTATAACGTTAGTACCCGTGTACTCAATTTTTTTATTGTTATACGGATAGGTTAGGTACTTACATATGTAGCAAATTTAAGCCAGAACACATTTTTTTATTTAAAATTTCGTCAAAATACTCGCAAATACGTCTTTTACATTAAAAACATAATATTTTATCATATTTTCAAAGTTACTTAGGATTCTTTTTGAAATAATTGCCAAAACCGCCATAAATTAAGGAAAATTGAAATATTACGTCGCCAGTTTTTCATAAAAATCTTTGTCATATTATTTGGTACCTTTGAATAAAAAAAAATATCCAACCAATTTTCGAGTAATTTAGCCGTAGCTAAATCATTTTTTTATAAAACATGCCCTTAGCGCGTCTCTCTTAATAGAATTCTTAAACATATTTTTGGTTTTCCTTTGACTTTTAGTGTCCAGACATTTCGCGATGAAATGAGATATGATGGAAGTACAAGTTACGTAAGTAGAATCCATAATTTAGTATCACGTTGGAAAGAAGCCAAACCAATACGTTCGTTAGGATACAAAATATCATCCCCATACAAGAGACCTACCCACGTAAATCTAGTACCTACCTTCGGAAATATGAAATGCGCATATTTCTACCCCTCTCCAGTCCATTCTTTAGTTTCACTAGTATTTGCCTACATAGTACCTACACAGTATATATCAAATGGTCGAGGGTAGCTGCGATGGCGGGTAAATTCATTCTCCGCAGCTATAATTCGGTCGCCGTATCTCTCAGGTTGATGAAGCCGTATTTCTCGCAGGAGTTATGATGGCGAAGGCTTTTTATATACGTAATAAGGCCGCGGAATGAGCTGTTTGTGGGCCAATAAAAAAAATATTGCTGTTTCTCTCCATCAAGTCACTGCTTTTATCTACGTAGAAGAAAAATATATAAAATATTTACATTTTTCATGTTACTTTAATCCAGCCGAGGAATATTTCAGATAATAACAAAAAATGTTTTTGATAACATGTGTGGGTGGTTGTATGACAGTTAAATAGCCGAGTGGTTTCCACCCAGACATCATGGTTCAATTCTTCTGCACCTTTTTTACATTGGCTGCACATTTGGGAAATTATTTTCTTCAGGACCAATGTCAACTTGTCAAAAAAATGCTATGCGAAGAGTTTGTTAACACAAAATTTTCCACCTACAGAGATATGGTGGTAGAAGTTTTTCAAATATTTCAGGATATTTATTGTCACCTATGATTGGTTGTTTTTATTTAAGGAAAAAATGGGTGGGTAAGTGCATTCATCCGTAATTATGAGGCTTTTTGCTGTGGTTTAAAACTAGAATTAATAATTAATTTTATCATGAAATTATATTGGTATCAGATCACATAAATCTGACCCTTTTCTTATATTATATCTATTTGCATTCGTAGGTACCTACTTCATGTCTACATTTTACTATACCTTCACTTCTTTAAGTAGGCTGTTATAAGGTACAATACTTATATGTATTTGTGAAATTTTAAAATATTTGTCAAATTGAAAATCAAATTTTCGTATTACAAGGATAAAAATGAGTGAAGCCAATTTATAAAAAATCTCTTCAAATTATTTGTTATTTAGTTAAAAACGGGGTTGCAAGCCGGTTCCTGGTGAGTTTTTAGTAAATTCCTAATATATGTATTCCTACACATATTCATGCAGCTGTATTTGCTTTGAGAATATATAATGACGAAATGCGAAAATAATAGGATTTTTATAAACACGTGTTCCGACATGTATTTTACCAAAAGATTGTCAGGAAATCTATCAATTCATTCGTTAAATACCAATAACTTGAAGAGATTTTTAATACTTTAGCGGTACTCAGTTCTCTCCGTCTAATACCTACGGATTTTTGATTTTTAATTTAACATAATATTTTTAAATTCCGCAAATAAATAAAGTTTTGTACGCATTTTTCTCCATGTAGATAATAATAAAAAATTGAGAATGATAAATTGATACCTCTGAACAAAGTGTTTAAACGGACAGTTCATTGAGTTCATTCTAATGCGCACTTATATCGAGATTTAAAAAACAACACCGCATCACAACGTCATCAAGAATTCTTCCAGCTAAGGGAACCGAAGTTCATAGATTCTTTTGTAATAAAATTGGCATAACAAAATTTTATATCTTAAGCAATACTAGTACAAAGGGCACAAAAGCTTATATTACAGATTACTTGGATCATAATGCCGCATCATTCACCACAGTTAACTTATAAAGCTTCCCTGTCAGCATTTTTTAAGCAAAATGGCAAGATGTATCGGAGCCTATGTGAAAAGAGCATACAGCTCGGTTCATAAACCATAATATATAGAAGATCGTAAAAGATTGACTTGTCTGTGACATTTATTGAGACGGGGATGTGCATGCAAGGCTCGGCAATCCTATCTCGAATACTTTGTCGGTTCATATTGAGTTCAGTGAAGTAGAGAAGGGAAAATTTCCGTTCACATTGAAATTAAAAATATAAATCTGGTAGTAACTTGACGTGCGGTAATGTGTAGTTGATTATAGGTATGCTAAGGTGCCAGTAATTTAATAGTGAATTTTATATAGGTTATTTTGTGCAAAACTATGTTTTGATTTCTTGTATTTATTGTGTAATATATGTTCAAACACAACTTCTAGCCCTTAAACTTCCTCGAGAACAACGTTTATTCGACTTTGTGATGACAATTGACAACAAATGACAATTTTTCTTTTCCGGCAATGAACAAACGTTCATTGTGTAAATACATAGTGGCGTAGGAACTAACAGTGTGTACATATTTTCAATGACCAAGAGTAACAATACTATGTCTCCATATTTCATAATATTTCGTATAGTTGGTACCTATGCTTTGTGTCATGATGAGTAGGTATGATGAAAAATTATTCGGTTTTGAAAAATATTGATGATTTTATGATAATTTTCATTAAATTAAAATATGTTTTAAGTTCCATATTATAGTAAATACAATATCTCAATCTGAAATATATACCTTCAGTAATTTTTCATGGACTCTGATTTGGCAAAAACATAATTTATATTGTTTAGGAGATAAAATATCTCTTCTCATAAAAACATCGCAATATATATATATATATATATTTACAATATATTTTAAGACATTTATATATTTAAGACGGTAAGAATAGAAGATGCAATTTTGAAAGCAAAACATATTGGCCATAATTAACACATTGTATTACAACTAAAATTGGTTTCATTTCGGCTAAAATTGAAGAAACAATATTTTGATTGCCAGTCATCGATGTGAAGGAAACCATTGTTCTTTAATCGTAATTATATCTATCTCTGTTTTTCCGCGTAAGCTTTTACCCTACAACTGACCTAGCATAGCAACTGATTTTTTTTCTTCATTTCACTCCACAATTCTATACCGATTATCCTCCTTCTGTAGAATAATTTTTTCTTGCCGGTCAGTTGCTGAGTTGGCATCGCGCTTGGGTCCCGCCCAGGCATCGTGTGTTCAATTCCTCGGCTGGCTAAGTCCTCCATCACAACAAAAATAACATTTTCCGCTTACCGTAGTGGTAGTAGGAAATTTTCAAATATTGTCAGATTATTTGTAGCCCGGGAATGTTTGTCTTTCCTTATAAAAACCTAACGTGTTTTCATACCTACTAATATTAATATTCCATTAGTTTTCTTCTGCAAGTTTTGTCTCTTTAAGACCCAGCATTTCGGATTTTTAACAATTTATAACACATTTCCATTGAACACAAAGTTTTTAAGCTCTTCAAAAATACATGTTATTTTTTAAGATATTCTCTATACATTTGCCGACACGAAAATGAAATATTAAAAGTAATTATGAATTATTGATAGAAAAAAAAAACCAAATTATGCTCTAAAAACTATAAAAAAACACTTTGGTTCTGTCATTTAGCATGTTAAGGTAAGAAAAAATTCACAGTAGTTCTTTAAATGTACTTTTCCCAGAGATATTTGATCTGTTTTAAATAGTTCATGCTTTATTAAATCTTTTCGATTACGCATGATAATTATAAAATATATATATTTTAATGTTCTCCCTCTAATATTTGTATTTACACATTTCCCTTTCAAACCTTCTTCTTTTTGAATGCTCACTACGTTAATCTTTTGTTTTTTTTCTGAACACTTTATAAATGGAATACATTCAAATATAAGCTAGTAGATATACATCTAAAATCGCAACAATCTCAACTACTTAACAATATGTATTATAATAATCAGTTTCCACTGTGACATTCTCTTCGATATAAATCGGTAAAAACAATCTTCACGTTACAGTACCTAATATAAAATATGTAAATTTTCAGATGGGACACCACTGTCCATCTAAGACGTGGGTAACTTCACATGGCGATATAAAAATATAATATCTGAGAAAGCTGATACTATGTTGAAACCCAACCTCCAATAGACAACCGAGGAATTTAAGAGTTTTTTCTCGTTCGTTTAATACCCACCCAAAAATAAATCTTATCCATATTTTTAAATAAATTATCCACCATCTTTGGCTGGGATCGGTTCGGACACGTCGGCTTAAATGTGGAAAATTTATGTGACTTAAACTTGGAGGGTTGGAGTTTTTGGTCGTTTTGGACTCAAGGATGTTTTTTTTCATTCTGTAAATGGATTTTCTTATTCGAGATATTCAGCTGTCATATCCGAGATATGCCACGCCGAGCCGGTCGTAAATTTCTTAATTTATTTAATAGAAAAAGTGGATCTTTTCCCAATACGATACGAAACAGACACTCCCATTTACGAGGCACAAAGGCCGTGGATAAGTGATGAGTTATAACCGATGTGAGAACATTATTAGATCTCTTTTAATTCATGTGAATTTCTTGCAACGAAAGATGCCTATATTTGGCGTTTTTTATTGCTTTTTTCACACGGAATGAAGCTATCAAAGAAATAATTAAATATACCAAAACAAGTATTTATACGTAATCTTATCATGGGCTAAAGTAAATATCACGAAATATTTCAATCAAATAATTTTGGGTATCCACAGAAGTTACAACAGAAGTTCAGGCATTTATGTGTATAAAAAACATTAATGAAGTTACCTACTTTATAAATACCAAACAGTTTCCTATATAAATTTATTTGCTACGCTTGAAATGATTTAGATGTAAAAAAACTATGAATAATATTTTAATTTATTTTTGTTTAAATGAACTCAGACAAACATTTAATGAATAAATCATTGATTTACACATATATTTTTGCTTACCGAATTCTGCTGAGTATCTTCAAATTAGAATAAAAAAGTAATTTAAGCCAACAAAAAACTCATTCATGTAGATAGCTGGTACTACTGCTATTATGTTTTCTGTACCCCTCTGTATATATTGTATTTAATTTCTCCATGTTGATAATAAAACATTGTTTTGAAAAAGTTTGGATAAAACACCAGTTTTAACCAACCACGTTTGCAAAATACGTAACTTTACCTTACAAAATATTCGATTTACTTCTCAGCTTTGCCCGATGGAATAAAAACTTATTTTAATATTAAAAAATAAGACACATTAATATTAAAAAACAAGACACATTTGTTTAAAAAAAATTCACTTAAAATATAGGGTGGTAAACCGAGTATTTCATAAGCTTAAGTTATATTATTTCTAAACAGAGTTATACAAATAGTCTGATAGATAATGAGTAGGCGCCTAAGGTAAAAAAAAATTTTTTTTTCGTTTTTTTCAAAGTTTATTTCTAATTTTATTTTAGAAATGAAACCATCCCCGACTCTGTATTATTACTAATTTACCAATTTCTTTTGCAGTAACATATCTATTTATGTATACGCTAACATAAAAAATCTCTATATAATATCATGTACAATATGTAGGTACATCTCCACCCACCTTGGAGGGGATTTCAATCGCGAACCTTTTTTCGGAGCCAGGTCGTAAATCTCCTTATAAATCCGTCCACCTCCTCAAGAACTTAATACACAAAGCATCAAACATTTCAAACAGCAATACGCAACAAAGTAAAAAAAATCATTCCTACAATGTAATACGATTTTTATGTTCTTGGGAATCATTTGTCTTTTTTTATTTGATGGTCTGGTTTGATCGGAAATTTTGACTGTGTGCTTTTCGCGTTGAAGACGGGTCTTTCGGTCGAAGGAAGCGCTGTAATTTACGCGCCACTAAATTTTGTAGTCTTGATAGATTATTTTCCTTTCAACCTTCCCCGTTCCTGCTGATACCACATTATCTGCTCTATACACTCATGGCTGCCAGTTGAATTTTAATAATAATATACGTAGATACCGGTTACTTACTTGAGTAGTTGAAAACCTCCGATGTTCGATGAAATACTTATATACACTACAGATCAAAACACTCAGTCTTAGATGTAAGTCACTAATTGTAAGTCAATAGTTTTAGTATTTATTATTTAATACATATATTTGTACAGCGCCCTTGAGGTAATTTTTCATGAAAACGGCGCTATATAAATTAGTCAAATATTATTATTATTGTGAACGTCATTTTCACCACGACCTATGAAACAGTTCGTCATATTGGCATTTTTGAGCGATGCTCGGCAGCAACCTTTTGTTCGAAGCAGAAAAACTCTCGTACGATGAACTCCTGAAATTAGCACGACTGCCTATTTCTCTCTGAATTTCTTACGCCTATGTATCTTTTTTCAGTTTCCAATGAAATAATCGGTAGTAAATATGAATTACTTTATTAGGTCTGCCGTTAGATGAAGAGTGGAAAGTAATATTTGAGAAATTCGAGATTAACGTAGATATTAATTGAATATGAAAGTTTCCAAAGCGATTAAATAAATTCACAGCACATAGAGTTTTCATCAATTTGTCTGATTAATAAATCCAACAACACGTAACTAATTAGTTATTCACGCTTTACCAATTTGCAATCAAGCGTGTGTTAAATTTAATTGGATACATTCTTAACCAAATGATTTCAGGTTTTCACTAATTTTTAATTCTCACATATAATATATCCACCAGAAGTTATCTACTTGGGTATTCTTTTATCCAGGGGCGGTTGGTCTATGAATGGAAAATTGGTTGTTCTTGTCTACCACCAGCGAAAACTATTTATTTAACATACCTATCCTGATGGCCTTGATTGCACCTACTTACAATAAGGAAGCTGAATTATTTATTTATTTATTTCACGCCTATTAAGGCTTTTACATACATATATATAAAAAATATTTACGAAATTATACACGAAAATAGTGCAGGAAACGACTATTTAAAACAATTGCAGAAAAATAAATATAAAGTCAAAATATCACTGAACTTGATCTACACAGCATGCAGGCAAAAAACATAAAAAATCCAAAATATTTTTTTCTGTTTCAAAATTATTATGTGTTAGTCAAATCAAATTAAATAGCTTTATTAAAATATTCCACTGCTTGATGAAAAAAACTTCAATAGGGTATGCTTATATATTGAAATTGATGTACTAAATATATCAACAACATCGTAGTATTTGTTTCCTAGCTGTTGAATCCGTCGCATAGGAGTGTGGTATTTTGACGTTGATATAGAATTGCTACAATAATATGGTAGGTACTGTCTTGTAACCGACCTGCTTGGAGTATGAAAAGAGATTACATATAATAAATCAGGGGTATCAAACATTGAATTAATGATTTTATACAAACAGGTTAAATCGGAAATAATTCTACGATCAGATAATTTTATGATGAAGCAAACAGTAGAAACCTACATTTAATGTAGATACGTATTCTATTCCTTGTATTTTGGTCAAGTGTAGTTATATACATAACCTTTGATTTATAAACCGTGTGAGGTTTTTGTATTTCCTTGAGATATTTAACAGCAATTTAATTGAACAATTCTAATTTAAAACTTGCGCACGGTTACCCTCTGTGACTCGAATAAGAATAAGAATGCACAATTTCAATGATTTTCTGCTAACATTTTCAAAATTGCTTGCCTAGCTCAGAAGGACATCAACCGACCCTGCTTTTAACAATCTGGATACTTGCCAGTTAGCGTTAGCATATGTGGGATACATTTTTATGATGTTTGCAAGTATTATATGCGAATAACCAACGCTCCTTCAGTCACTTCGGTCTTTGTGTCGATATTTTTATGGTTTTTAAAATAGCCATTAAGTATAAGTTATGCGAATCGAGAGAAAAGTAAGATCGCGTTCTTTGTGCCCTGCGCACTGCGCATGCTCATCGTACATTGTAACTATTGATTTTATTGGGCAGTAAATGACATAATGTGTTACATTAAATGGCATTATGTGTTACAATTCTGTTGACACTTTCCTCCATTGCTGGTCTAGACACTTTTGGCAGCTGAATCTTTTATGGACAGGAGTCAATTTCCTCACACTTACATACGAGTAAGTACGAATTTATGGAACACCCTATGGGAAATTTAGTCAGTTCACATCACAGTTACAAAACAGTTAGGATTAGTTGTTTCGCAAATCATGAACAATTCATGAATTTTCAAAGTTTCTATTAAATTCAATTCAAGTTATTGTATCATTCGATATGGGCCAGTCGTTTCTTCACAGATCTTGAATATTAACTTTAACGAACCATTTATTGGATAACCAACTCCTCGGCCATAGGTCACTCTGAGTGGTTTGCTAGGTTTGGTGATTAAGCAGGGGTGCCCGGGCTCATCTTGTGAAGTTTGTTCAGGATGCGCCTCCCCACCAACTGCGTGGCGTGCCAGATCGGGGGAGGCTGGTTTGGGGAGACCCTTTGACCTCTTCAACTGGTCCCTCGACCCATCGCCTTGCGCCACAGTGAGAGGGATACATTTATAAGTCCGTCCCTCCTGGATACACTGAACCCTAGATTCCTACCCAACCCTCATACCTTTACCTTCCCAGAACTACCTCTCGATCCTTTCTTTAAAAAGGACTTTCCACACAGCATCGCAAAAGATGATATAGGTCCTGAGGTAAATTGTTTTACTCAGGACATCCTGTGTGGGGTTAATGTTAAAAAAAGTTTTGTGAAACAAACGACTTATACTTTACAACAGGATTTGCTACTCGACTTTTTCTTAGAAATATTTTCAATTAATATCAAAGATTATCGAGCATTAATTCCAATTCCAATTCCTTAGAGTGGAAACCACCCACATTATTAATTTTTTCAGTGGACATTATATTTTTAAATATAAAAAGGTGACATAATTCCGATCTTACTTCTATTGCCTATTAACTATTTTTTTGCTTTACAGTTAGCTTACTTTATTTTTATAACCAGTTTAGTACCTACTACTTATGTGCCTTCAATTTGAACAATAAAAAATACTCTTTGAAATTTTGAAAATTTTGAAACGCAGAGCAAACGGCCCAAAATGTTGGCAACCTAGAAACCAAATATAACTAATACTAAAATAACTCTTGCAGTATATAAGTGGAAAATGTTTTTTTTTGTAGTTTTTATTTACTGTGGGTACCTAACTAACGTTTTCAATTTGACAGTCTAGACTTCAGTAGATCCATTAAGTCAAGTCAGATTAAAATAATCTTAAGAAGTTATTTTTTAAAAGGGACCATGTGCCCAACAACGTAGAATAAAACCTGTCAATGACTCCGTTTTTTCGTTTCTCAGGTGAGTCATTCATTTTAATATGTGGAACAAATAATTTTATAATTTTTGTACATAGGTAACGATATTGTCATTCAGTGAGTGATTGAAAAACAGTCTATCTAGATTATTTCTTTGCGAAGGTTTTTATGGAGATTTATCTAAATCGTGGTTAATTTGAATATTCCCTAAACTTGAATACGGGTTTTAACTCTTACGGCAGTCGTGTTTGGTGAGTAGATCGAAATAGCCAGGTGATCCCTCATATCTCCACATCTCGTTATCTCCTCTAAACCTTCAGCTTTACAACATACTCCAATTGGGGACGCCATAGTCTCACTGACTCCAGACGGTTGGGAACAGTTGGGACTCTTGTGGGGTATTTACCAAAAAGAGCCAAAGTAATTTTGAAGCCTACTTAAAGATTTATATTTATGTATCTACTTACTCAAAATCAAAGGAAAAGAGCTTTAATCATTTTTTTGTGAAAACCTCAATATTAATTATTTTAAATGGTTATTCCTTGAAGACGATTTTAAATAAATTAAACAATTTAAGAGTACGAAGTTAATATACGTGGGTAGGTACCGATCTAAAAAATGTAGTCAAAATTGTACCAATTATCCTTTGCAGCCTAGGTAAAGAATTGTTGAATTTGTAAGAAAACTGAAAGCCATTAATTCCTCTCCTTCATTTTTGAAATACTCCAAAAGGCATTCTCAAAAGCCCAATAGGAATTTATTTTGCTCGGGACTTCCTATGTGGATTTGAAGTAAAAAATATATAAAATGCGACAATAGTTCTTTAAGTACCTACCCAAGTAGGCAGGTAGATATTATCTGAAAAGCTCGTTATCTAATTTTAATTTGGAAAGCCATAAAGAATGATGAGTTATTTTGCAAAAAGACCTGCTTTAATGAAGGCAACGATTGCTTTTTAATCTCACATCTCGCAGCGTCCAATTAAGGTCGATGTTCTGAATTCAAAAGCTTCGTCTTGTTTTCTCGTTTGGTTTTATTTCCAAGGTCCGTTCTCATTGCTCGGGACCTGTCCAATGTCCACCTTTAAAGTAACTGTCAGATGTTGGGAATTTATTCGAGGTGATTTTATTTATGGTTCAATAATTTAAAAGGAATTATCGCGTTATTCTTGACGGCTTTACGACATTTTTCCCTTCACGGAGATTTCCAAGATTAACACTTTATTTTTTATAAATACATTTTTGAACGTTTTTTCTAACATTTTTTTTTTTTTTTTTTTATTTGGTACATTATTTTGTTACAATTTATGTTTTCCAGTAATGTAGGCCTCACTGGGTGGCTTGCCCGTGCTGAGGCCTTCATTTTATAATATGAAAATCTAAGATAGTAAATTTGAAAAGAAAATAATAAATTTAAAATTAAAAATAAAAATACATAATAATACATTTAAAATTAAAAAATAATACAATGAAAATAATCTTGTGTGTTTGTGAGTGATGTGTGTTTATGTTGGTTTTGTGTGTTACGTGTAGGTTTTATTTTTATTTTATGCTATGACATTTTGGTAATATTGTCTTTTTTGTTGTTTAATCCATTTTGTAATTGTGTGTGTGAATTTATTTTTATTTTCCTCAATTTTAATTTCAATTTTTAGACTGTTGAAAGCTTTTATTGCATGGTATTGGTAGTGTCTTTGTCCAAAAGTTGAATTTACTGTTGGAGTTTTAATGTTTTCTTTGTACGCTTGTCTAACTGGTCTGTTAGTGTTATTTTGTGTGTGTTGAAATTTATTTTTTTTTGTTAAAAATGTAGTTTAGTAGTGTTTTAATGTATAATTGGCGTATATCTAGTACGTCACAGCTGTTGAATATTTGGTCTGTATCGGTCAGTCTATGTTTTTTTAGTATTACCTTTAAGATCGTTTTCTGTGCGGTTTATATGTAATTGATAGCCGAGTTTGTTGCTCCTCCCCAAGCAATAATTCCATATTCTATTATTGATTGGCAGAGTGCAAAATATATTGTTTTCAATTGTTTTATTTTATATATGTTTCTTATGTTAAGGAAAATGTGTATTGTTTTGAGAAGTTTATTTGTGATTTGTTTGATGTGAGGTATCCATCTAAGGTTATGGTCAATTACGATTCCTAGATACTTTATTTGATCTGTTTTTTCTAGAGGAGGGCAATCGCAGATGTTGGTGTTTAAACATTCGTGTATTTTTATGGTGTTTGTATTGTTTTTTGGCTGTCCCGTGCTATTTATACTGTATGTTGTGAATTTTGTCTTTGATATGTTAAGTGTAAGTATGTTTGAGTCTAGCCATGTTTTGACTTGCGAGATTCCCAAATTCGCTATGTTATATACAATATTCCAATCCTTAGATTTGAAAAGTAAAACTGTGTCATCAGCATAGCTAACTATTTCACCATCTATTTTCATGCTGCAAAGTTCATTTATGTAAATAGTAAAAAGAACGGGCCCTAGTATGCTTCCTTGTGGAACTCCATATGTAATCGGCAGTGGTTTACTAGTATGGTTGTTAATTTTGACTTGTTGAGTTCTGTTACTCATATAACTTTTAAATAGTTGAAGTTCCTTGCCTTTGATACCCATGTTTTCTAATTTTTTGAAAAGTGAATTATGGCAGATTGAGTCAAAGGCTTTAGCTAAATCTAGATATATCGCTATGCATTTGTACCCTTGATCTAAGTTGCTATGTATATAATCTACTGTACATGCCAAAGCTTCTTTTGTGCCTATTTTGTTTCTAAATCCATATTGGTTATCCGAGATTAATTTGTTTTCTTCAAGGTATTTTATAATTTGGTTTTTTAATACTCTTTCGAAAATCTTTGATAGCGAGTTTAACAGAGTGATTGGTCTATAATTAGTTATTTCCATTTTGTCTCCGGATTTATAAATGGGGATAACTAGTCCTTTTTTAAGAGTACTAGGAAAGCAGGAGTGTGTTATACTAAGGTTGATTAAGTGTGTTATAGGTTTCAAAATTTCATTTTTTAATATCTTAATGCAATCCGTTGTTATCTCATCTAATCCAGGAGCAATTCGGTTTTTTAATGTGTTTATTATTTTGTCAATTTCCTCTTCCGAGGTTGTTTTTATTGTAAATCTGTGTTGTGTCGGTTTTTTATTGATATTTGATCTATTTGTTTGTGTTATGCAATTTACGGTTCGCTAAAACTTTTCCTATATTTGCAAAGAAGTTATTCACATGATTTGCTATAGTTTCTGTATTTGTATTGACATCTAATTTTTTGGAGTTAATATTTAGATTTTCAATAGTATTTTTCTGTTTGTATTTTTGTGTGTATGTGACTTCTTTTAATATTTTCCATAATTCCTTTGGGTTATTTTCTTCTTTTTTAAGTTTTTCGCTATAGTATAATTCCTTAGCCACTCTAATAATTTTGGTGCAGATGTTTCTATATCTTTTATAGTAGTTAAGTTGTTCCATGTCGTAGGGTGTATATTTAATTTGTTTGTGAATTTTGTCTCGTTTACGAATACAGTTTAATATTCCCTGTGTTATCCATAGTTTAATTTTTTTTGCTTTGTGTGTGAGTTTTACTTGTTTTATGATAGTGTTTTTATTTATTTCTTGTCCTAACATGTTATTAAATTTATCCCAGGCCTCCTCCACGTTCTCTATTTGGTATATTGTACTCCAGTCTATTTGTTTGAGTTTTTCTTTCAAGTTTGAGTAGTTAATTATTTTTTTTGTGAATATTTTGTCTTGGTTGGGTTTTGTGTTTTCGGTGTCTATTGCTATCATATTCATGTAGTGATCTGTGATAGTGCTTTCAAGTACTACGGTTTTGGTTTTAAGTTTTGTTTTGATCATTATATGATCTATACAAGTTTTTGTGTTTTGTGTGACTCGTGTTGGAATCTTTATCGTTGGCTCCAGTCCATGCTGTGCTAGTAGTGTTAGGTATTCTATGTTTTGTGGGTGTCCGTTTTGTAATATGTTTATGTTAAGGTCTATATTATTATTATTGTTATCATTACCTTCATGTTTTTTTTTTAAATATCAAAGGTTTGCTAAATGCTGGATAACTTTTTTTTTTTTAAACACTGATAAAGAAAAATGTTAAGAGTAAACGTAACGTACGTCATAATCTGGTGTTAATTTGTTTTTTTAATGATTATACATTTTTTGCAAGTTATGCCTTATTAATTAAGAGGATTTATTTGTTTGCGTCGTACATACGCAGTACAAATATGAATAAATAGTTTTGTCCGCATAAAACTAAATTCTTTCAAGAACGCCATCTATGAACGTATCGATTATAACTTACGTTGCGTTTAACCTCAACGTGATAAAATAATATTAAATCCGCATTTTTTCGGTTTTTCCGCATTTGTAATAATATTAAGCCCGCATTTCTTCCCGAGTTATAGGTACCTACCCATAAACATAATTTAAGAAATATACTTACCTACGTACGTATACCTTCCTACCTACTATTACTATTACGTTTAGTACCTAAAACAATTTTGGTGCCTATATACCTACTACCATATTCTAAATGGCAAATATTTACCGGTATGGTAATGTGGTAATACTGTACCTACATACAGATTATATGTTTTTATCCGAGTAATATATTATAATTTATTCTTGCAAAAGATAACTCGCTAGTTGGGTATTGGTTATTAACTTCAACAAAAACCTATTAAATGTTTAATTATTCATCAAACACGCCATTATGTATAAGATCTTGAACAAAATTAAAGGTTATTCTTTATATACCGACCTTCGTAAGTGCAAACTCCTTGTAAATTATGAATTGCTTATTTTTTTAGTATTTTGTTAAATAGTACCTACGTAGGTACCCTTCAATTCAGCACGAATAAAAACAAAGTAAACGATACATTACACGACCTATATTTGTATTTTTCAAAAAATCCCCCCCCCTCTCCATTCCACCAGAGCACCGCTTCATTTTGAGCGAACTCCTACAGATCTTCATTATCTAACTCTATTTTACCGACAGGTATTAAACACAACTACACAAGCAAGAATCTTTTTATAATGACTCTACAGTACATGGTAGAAGCACTAATTATACCATATAGGTAGGTTACATTATTTATTTACGGTACAAGGACCTTTAAATACAGAATTTTTTTAAATTACAAAAAAGTAGTATAGCTTATACAGTGTAAACTAACTATGTAATATGATAACAAAATTTTACATCTAAAATTTACAACCACGGTATAGGAAATTTTTTTTTTTTTAAATATTTGAAATCCTTTTTTTAAGTTCTTTCGGTGATATTAAAAATATCTACTACTTCTGCATATGGTTACATAAGTTGTGTATTTGTGGTAAAAGGGAGTTTATAAACAAATTGGTAATGACGTTTTTGTTGCAGTGATTAATATTTTTAGTTCGTGTGACTCTATAAGGAACATGAAATTAAATTAATTGCAATATTACAGGTTTGTCAAAAAGGGAATTAATGATATTAAAAAAATTGCATCAGATACCAATCTTCTGTCGGACAATTAAATGAGTCAGTTAAATTACGTGCATCTACCTAAAAATCTCTAGCCATCCACCATTCGTTAACTCTATTATTAAGGATGTTAAAACAACATTCCTTAAAAATCACAAAATTCTAAAATAATACCTATTATTATAATTTGAGCGTTCTTCCTTGTTTCAGTATTTTTTGCGAAGTAGAAAGAACTTTACCTTTGCTTGCGTTGAAGTTAATAGCTAAACCACAAGACAGATGACCACGGAGGAAGGAAGAGCAGATGACTATTGTTTGAAAGTCCAAGAAAAGCGAATAGGTACATAGGCACTTCCATAGCGTAAACCTCGTAATGTTTACAACAGAAACAATTTGTTGATGGAATTGAACTTGAACCATGAAGCCAATAAAATTTCTCTTTTGCAGCCGAATGAATTAGTTTTTTTGTCATATTTTTTGCTTCTTGATAGTTTAATGTTTGAAATGCAGTTTCAGTAAATGAAATGTCATAAAAACTTAAAAGCACAAACCACAGAACTGGTCTATGATTCTATTAGTCTATTATAATTAGATGCTTTACCATTACAAATAATACCCATGTATGTACCTACCTATTTAAAACAAATTATGGAAAAAAATAACATTACACACCTAAATAAAATACATATCACATCTAATAACTTCTACGAAATAACTTTCAATAATTAGAAACTACATGTAAACCTATAGTTGATTTAGCATAGAAAACAACTTAACAATAAATATTAACTAGTCGATAAATGGGATTGCTGTACCTATTTCACAATATTATTATAGCACACATATCAGATACGTAGGTATAGATATCTACTAGATACACTAACATATAGAAATATCTATTTCTTGTATATTAATTGCCTAATTGAAATATCTAATTCCTGTACACTCTTTCATCACTGTAACTAATGTAATTTTTGTTTCTATAATACCTAGCCTTAAAATCGTCTTAAACACTTTAAAGTTTTTCGTATCGATTTTGCTTAGTTGTCGATATGGCCGTGCTGTGGGTCCCAATTTCATTTTAAAGTTGAAAAAGAAAAAAAACTCGACTATAATCACGGAATGATTTTCAGGTACCTAAGTACACATTCATGTTCTTTTTAAAATCATCGCAATACAAATTTTAAAAAAAAGTGATTTGTATTAGGTACTATACTTTATATCTAACACCGTGAAATCGATAAAATTACAATATCGGATCAATAAGCGCAACTACCGATGATTTTGTACCGATTTCCCGAATACTTTGATAATGCAATAAATTAGATCTCGACGTACGTTGGCAACAATGGAGGTATTTTCTGTGAATTGACATTCCTATAAGTCAGACGACAAATTGAAAATTTCGAATTGAAATAATAACTTTAAAATACGTGTGCAGTCCGCGTGTACTTTTGACACTAAAAAGGAAGTTAATTAGTTCATGAGATAGTTAATGAGTCATAGCTATTAACTTTTTTTTCTCCAGGCTAGAACGAAATCAATTGATCTTAGATGATTTAATTAAGTCTATGGAACGTGTAAACGAATTCTTTTTATTCTAAGAGGTCAATTAGTTCACATCCATTCAAATCACGTTATCCAAAAAGTTGTGCTCATTGACAGCTTATCCTACACCTTGGAAGCAAGCAAGCTTAAAAGCAGCGGATTTTGTCTATTGATTATCGGAAACAGTGAACGCTGTCGCAAATATAGGGTTTTCCAATAAGAGGTGTTATTTTGATATTCAATCGTAAAAGAACAATAGTTTAGTTGCTTGTGTGGCACGTAACGCCATCTTGTTGAAAGAAAACGGTGTCCAGATCAATACCATCCAATTTCGGCCATAAAAAATCATTAAACATCTCTCGATAGCGATTCTTTCATCGTAACTGTTGCTCCAGCCTCATTTTCGAAAAAGTAAGGTCCAATGACTCCGCCGGACCATAAACCGCACCACAGTCACACGTTGAGGAAAGAGAGGCTTTTCAATAATAACTCTTGGGTTTTCCGAGCCCCAGATGCGACAATTTTGCTTGTTGATGCCACCGAGGTAGAAATGGGCCATATCACTCAAGATGATTTTTCATTTGATTCAGTCAAGTGAATTTTAATAATTTCAATACGTTGTCGAAACGTGTATCGTTGCATTTTTATTAATTACGTAGTTTCTACTTGTCAAATGTCAAAAAATGACAGCTTTAAAAGTACTATCTACCGAAATAGCGGGCTATTTAAAATAACACCTCTTATTGGAAAACCCTGTATCTCCAAATGACCATAGATAACGGATTTCGTCAATATCTTATTGATATTAGCTTAGATTAATTAGCGTATACCGAATAAATACAATACTAGACTCCATGCTCCATTAATGTAGTTGTTTCTAGCACTAATTTTATGTTTAATTCTTGTTCTCAAAGATTGCATCGTGTGTTGTATGAAACTTGCTCTATTGACATATTTAACTTCAAAAATATTGCTTATTATGCATCCTTAATTGTATCAGTTAGTTATTATGATTATAAAATTACCTATTATTAATTAAAGATTAAACAATTGTATCTATGTTATGTATGTAGAAGCCCACACGCGGAAAAATAATAATTGTCAATTTATTAAAATTAGGTTATATACGTGATAGCATGACGTACCCTAATAAACATTTTATTCATTAATGATATATCGGAACAAGTGCTCATGCACCTGGGTTTGTCCTGATAGTACACAATGACGAAATGTAAAAATATTACAATCTTTATGAACACATGTTCTGACATCGCCATAACACATTCGTGTTTTACTGATTATTTATTACGAAACCTGTCAATTCATTCGTTAAAGGTCTTTTTGAAGAGATTTTTAATAAATTAGCAATATATTATATTACTAAATTTTTTCCGTGCGATGGGCATTTTAATAAATATTATAGGTTGGGTAGGTAGCATAGGTAGCGCCCTTGAGGTGTTTTTGCACGCGCTATACAAGTCATCCAAGTATTATTATTATTATTAAAGATAGGTACCTACCTGCAGAACAATTCAAAACCATCGAGGGTTTGTGGAGCCATGTGTTTTACCCTCCTACACTTCAATCCTATCCCCAACCCCCGCTCTTCGAGAGCCTGGCATCTGGTTGGAGCTGCCAGGAGCGCATAATGGGCGAGGGGAAGGGGTGTATAACAATCTAGGGATGAAATCCACCCTCGCATACAAACTAAGCAAGCTGGGGGGAGATCGATAGAGCTCATGCTAGGGGAGACGAAACTGCCAGACCTGGGAATGAATAAGTACTTGTAGTACCTACCTACCGACCTTCTTTATATCTTCAATATTTTTTGTGCTCACTTTTTGTTTCTATTTCGCGATTCTGCGTTTTTAGTATTTATTTTATATATTAAAGTACATAGCTTATGCTCAAAAATATTGATTTTGTTTGTGACTTTGTGTTGCCTAACTAGGGTTCAACGAACTCAAACTAAATAATTATAAGCAATAATTAGTCGCCTGAAATATCAATACAAATTGAAAATATCTCCCAGTAAAAATAAATGTCGCCAAGGGGCGGGTTCAATTCCCGTTGGCGGCATTTATTTTTACTCGGGAGATATTTTCAATTTGCATTGATATTTAAGTCGACTAATTATTTGTTATCCTTTATGCTATGCATAAAACCTTGTCTTATAAATATTAGTTTATCATTAAAAATAAAAATAAAATAAGAACTCAAACTAGCTTTGAATTTTAATTTCGTTTACGAAATTGGAACTCATCGTGTGAACGATTCAGACGAGCGATTAAGTAGGTATTTGGGTACCTACCTATAAAATAATATTTTGACTGATAATTATTTTTATTTTCTTTTACACGGTAGTACCTATTACTTTTTTCAATATTTGGCTTCACTCTTCAATGTGTTCTAGGCCAGCATTTCCAATTATGGAGAGAGGGAAGGCGAATTTATATATTAATTTTGTTCAAATGGGCAAATTTAAAAATAAGATGGAAAATTCAGTCGGATTCAGACTTAGGACGGGTATTTTCAGAGAATTTGAACAATTCATCAAATTTCAATGTTTTTTTTCGGGATCTGTGAAATTCCTGTTCAAGTTCTGTTATTATATTATTATAGGCTAGTTGCTTGACAAAACTAAAATAAAAACAGAACTTAAAAAAATCTTTTACAGAACTTTAGAAGAGATGAGATATTGAATGGAGGGGAGACATTTTTAGATAAGGCTTAATAGAAGAGAGGATATTCGTTTAGTGAGGGACTACCAAAAAATATATGTGATCAAAAGTGGGAAAAGTCACGCTAGAAAAAAAAAATTAATAAAAAATAACGATCATTTTAGTAAATATTTGTGGGATGGATATTGTGTGATTGACTTGAAAACTAAAAACATCATAAAATTGTTAAAAATAGTTAATAACAGAGTGGGTTCCCTTTACTAACCCATGTTTTATATTTTACACCACGTAGTTTTTTTTCTAAAAATAAAATATTTATTAGGTACCTACCTACTTATGGGGAAAAATAAAGAATATTTTTTTAAATGTGAACCATAGCTAGATGTGGGTAGATAGGTATGCACATTAGAATACTTATCCACATCAAGCGTAAAACAATGTAATGGGAATAATGTTGAGTGGATGAAATTTATTGCCTTCTTGTCGTCTTGCCATCTTTATGAACTGCACACAACCGATATTAAGATTTAAATTAATTGTTCTTAACATCCCTTATTTCAGATATTTTGTATAAAACATGTGTAGGTAGGTATGTACCCACAGTCATACATCTTGAGCTTAATTCTTCTTCGGCCAACGGTGAAGTGTGTATTTATGAATATATGTTACGTATGTGAGAAACAACGGGGCTAAGCATAATAGTTCTTCATTGATTGACAGTATATCCGAGGTCTACACCAAAACTAAAAGCAGAAAACCTCATTAAGAGGATGAATGCTTACAACACGGTATCAATTCTACCCTGGTGATGGACACTGTTATGCTGCCTAAGCATTGGCTATAGAAGGATAAAGTGCAACACGGCATGATAACTCAAAAAATAATCACCAGTATACTTCCTCAACGAATGAAATAATACGTTTCCTGATATACTTTTAGTAAAATGCGGTTATATTATCACGATGTCGGAACACTTGTTCATAAAAATCCTAATATTTTTGCATTTCGTCATTATATCTTATTAAGGCAAATGCAGGTGCATGAACACGTGTTCCAACATATTATTATGAATTTAATAAAAGTTTATCAGAAAACTAATTAGCCTGCAATATCGTTATTAACCGGATTACCAATAATTTGAAGACATTCTTGAAAAATTAGAAATTTTCATTTTTCTTCGTGCATCATTTTGCGAAATAACTATTACTGATATGATGTCATGAAATCAAAATTCAAAATGGAGTTTGTGAAATTATTTTACTTTTGCTCTTAAATAATGTGGCAATATATTTACAAGGATTATGTCCAAGTTATTTACGACGCTGTGTCCAATATTGTAATCACTGTAACCAACTCGTTTAGACTGGACAGTGATGTTTTTACTCCCACTCTGTGGTTTTTTTAATCGAACAAAGAAATCAGTGGATTTTCAACGTAAAATTCACGTAAAGCCTTATGATTTATGACCCCCTAACATAAATTACAAAGATTTCACTTCGACCTGTCCATAGTGTTGAATCTTGCTTTATACTCATAGGGTGCGTATAAACACATATGTCGAATTGCCGACATGAACCACGACTTGTGGGAAAAGAATAAAGCAATAGCAAATGGCGCAAAACGCCGCATGCTGTTGCTTCGTTCCTTTCCCGTAATTTGTGTTTCGGCTCGCACGTTTTTCTAGTATATATGCAGCAATAGGTACGTCATGCGTTGGTCGGTATGTACTAGGTAGGCGGGTAGGTACTAAAATTTAATTAAATTAATTTTAAAAAATTCACGAAGAATGTTGTCGATATTATATTTACAACATACAAGACACTCTTTCTGATTAATTGAAAACTTTTTCATTCAAATTCTGATACCTTTACTTGCCCATTCTATTTTTGTTACGTAATTTCTATTTAGTAATTATAGATTTGACGAGACCATTCGAAGGAGCCCATCATGTACTTTCATAGCTGACATATGTAAGGTAGATATTTATAAATTATAGGTTCGTATTTGTTTTATGTTAAACAAAAATCATAAAATTGTCATAGAAAGGGTGCTGCCAAGGCTAGTTGACCAGGTATATGGAGGTAAGGTACTACAGAATAGTACCATTTTTAAAACAATGAGAAATTTAAAAATCAAATCAATTCAACCCCATTCTGCTAACAATTAGATAAACATCATTATTTCATATCATAATTAATCATTATTTCAAGTTAACAATCTTTTTAACGACGTCACCATATTATTAACAAGAACATTAAATTAACGAGCCAAAGTGTCAATTAGTTTTGAGAAGTGCAAGGTACAAAATGCATGAAATATTATGTTTTCCACTCATACACCCCTTAAATACAGCATTAGTACAGTTACAGTAAATGGTACCTACATATAAAATAAATAATTTTTCGAACTAAAATGCTGGAACAAAATTATTACTGCATTCCTGATTAGCCTCTTTTCGTAATTTAACGAGTTTGTAAATGAACTATTATTGTGGCACTTAAAGCTGTTATGGCGGAAATCTAGGTTATGTTATAATACCAACTTATTTATAAAAATGGTAAGTTCCCAGGTTTGATTATGAAAATAACACCTACTTGCGTATATTTTGTTCTGCCTCGTAGCACTAAAATTTTCACAATTATTTATTTATAACTTTACTAACGCCATTGTAAGGGGCTTTTACATATGAATAGTAAAAATTATTTGTTAATTCAGTAAATATTTACTATACATAACTAAACTGCCTCAGTAACGATCTTTTGTATTTGTTAAGTGATAAATTGAAGATGTCCACTGACTCGGTATTATTATTTTCGTCCATAAATATTCTGGGCAATAAGATTCTATTGCCAAGCAAATTATGATATATGTATTTTTCTGACCAAAAAGATAATGCAGAAGGATCGTTCTAACTGCCTGAAACAAATGGAAATACGACATTCCAATTTGGGGGATTGTTCAGCTGAAAAAAGTGGATCAAGGTTAAAATTCGGAGAAAGTTAAGAAGTTTAGGAAAAGCAACTGACTATTCAAATATGGTCATTTAAACAAGCTAAAGCCATTTCAAGCAGCTTATTGATTCTGAATTGGAGTCTCAATGATCTCTAAGAAGCATCAATCTATCAATCTGACAGAATCTTTCACTCTTTAGGTAAGAGTTGCAAAACATGTTAGAGGTGAAAATATAAAACCAACGAGTTATTTTATTTCATTTCTGAATAGAAATAACCTTTAATATTGAACCAAAACTTTAACGGGGTTTTTCTGTTGTGAAGATTTTTCTAAATAATGTTACATTTTTCTAATCACGGCTTACGTGGTTGAGGAGTAAAGCTGTGGAATACAAATCCAGTGGTAGCGGGTTTAAATCCCGGCATGAGTCACTAAATTTAATTGATTACTTTTTCGAAAATTTTCCTGTTTGATTACTAGATTTTAATAGTCATGTGCTTCCCCATCTTCCACCTCTATATCTCCATCCCCTCCACACTACCTTCAATTAGGAGTGCCATGTTATTGCTTGCTCCAGACGGATTGAGAACAGTTGGAACTCTTGTGCTATACCAACTCAATAAAAAAACAAATCTTCTTGTAGATTATCAAGGTTTCATTGTAGATAAATGAAATCACATGTTTTTAGGTTACTTAATAATAAGGAACTTCCAACGATGCAAGCAGAAGTAGAGAGATACTAGTTACCTATTGTGCAATGCTTTTTGTGTGTCATGTGTAAATGTGTATGCAAAATTATATTCGCTTTCATTATGGTCTGTCTAGGGTCCAAGTAATGCATATTACAGTAGCTTTGTTTATTGTTAGCGCTTGTTAAATATTCAAAAGGTTTTTTGCTGCGTTCGTTCTCGGAAAAAATGTGAATATTTTTTCAATCCGCTCTACAGAAGGCCGACACACGCAAAGTCAAGAAACAAAAAATGCGATAAAGGGATAAACAATACACCCTTTCTCGAAATGAACAAAAAACGAAAAAGGTTTTGCATAAGTTTTTCAGGAAGGATAAAATGCCCCAATAAATATTTAAAACTGGGTTAAATGTTAAAAGCAATAGACAATGTGAACTGGGTGCATTGAAAAACAACTATTTGTTATTCTTGAAATAATGGGTTCTGTCAAGTTTCACTTTTTAGCAGACGGAATATCGAGACCAATCTTCTGAGAACATGCGTCAGTTTTATACAGAGATTTTGTGTAAATGAAATTAAAGATTTTGTTAAAATTTAAATTCAATAACTATAGGTATGCCTGTCAAAATTTATAAATAAATTATTTGCTTAGAGATTTATTCATAATACCTACTTAGTATTATCTATAAAAAGATATTTTTATGTATACGGAGGATTTTTAAATTAATAAAAAATATAATTTTGTGGTTTTTTTTTTATATTCTGCTAGTCGTAAGTTTACTATTATTTTGATAATAGTAAACTGTTGTTTCGTCGTTCAAAAACATTACCTATCAATTAGTTTGATAAACTAAATAACAAGTGAAAATTGAGCTGAAAATTAACTGACCATCGCGTCTTTTCACCAAAGGGGAAGGCAGAGAGGACGGACCGCCACACAACTAGGACATGGCACACACTCATTCAAACTTATACATCGTATAATACATACTATTCTGTTATTCGGATTGTTGAAATGGCCGGACTCAAGTATCTGGTTCATTTAATCGTGCCATGTCTTCTTCGGACTTCCCGGACTTCTTATATCATTCACATTCGCGTCATGTATTATTATCCTTACACTCCTTTCTTCGTTCATTCACTCTTCATACCCAAACAATCTAAGCGTTCCTTTCTTAATCTTACTCATTACGCTTACATAATTGCCTTGCATTCTTTTCAATTACATTTCTCACACGATCATATATGATTTTTCCACACATACGCTTCAGGGATCTCATTTCTACAGCGTTCAGTTAGCTTTCGTCCTTCCTATGCCAGTTCCATGCCTCATTTAGGGTTCGGGTTGAGGATTTTCCAGAAAAAAGTCCGCGCAGGCGTTACTCTTAATTTTTTGTAACTTTTATTTTTCACGGATATATTCTATTACGATTGTTTCTGCTGTCTACATAATTTAAAAAATATTATAACGCAGAGGTAATAATGCAAACACAGACAGATAGATAGGAACTAGCCGACATAACGATTATACTCTTCTGTAATGACTGCAAAGCTTGAGAATGAGTAGAAGCCCCCGCATTCCGAATCTCTACCGATTTATAAAATATTTCTCTTGAACAATGTTACTAATGTAACTATGTTACTAAAAAAATAAATGTTATTTTTGAAGATAATATTTATAGATTTGTTAAGAAAAAACTCTAATTATATGAAATTCCCTCAACAGATAAAAATCAGAGTATCTTTATAATAATAATAATAATAATGATTGGATATTTGTAAATAATGAAAAAAGTAAATAAAATAGTAAATAAAAAAAAAATAATAATTGTACAATAATTTTTTAGACAACGGTTTTTTTTAAATATATTATGATAAAACTATACTAACAGACCGAACGATTAGTCATAATAGACCCGTTATAGTTTTACGTGACAAAATTAAAAAAATAACTTATATCATTGATGTCGCTATTCCAAATTCCTGTAATATTCGAAAATCTGTTAATGAAAAAATACACAGATTTAGGAAATGAAATAAAAAGAATTTGGCGTTCTCAGACTATAAAAATATTACCATTGTCGTTATTTCGGCTACTGGCATTATACCTAGCTCTCTCATTCAAAATTTAGGCGTATTAGATCTATCAAAAAAATTATATATGAGATTGATATCAAAAGACGGTCATTTTGAATACATGTAGAATAACGAAAGATTTTTTAAATATTTATGTTGAGGGATCAGTAGGATTTATTGGCCCTGTTAGGAGTTCTACCGAGCCGAACCCTCTGATATGAAAATATCTGGAGTCGGTGAATTATTTTCCCATTTGATCTCTGGTGATTTGACGTGTTGTTCTTGTATTGTTTTGTATTTATTTTGCTTATATAATGCACTTGCATAATGTTGATTGACTAGATGATCATTTGTGGAAAAGTGTGTGGAAGGGTTTAGTTTTTCCTATGGGGAAGATTTAACCCGGACATAAAATCGGAAGTTATAAAAAAAAAAAATTTAAAATTTTAAAGCAATGTTTTTGTGAGAAAATCATCCAAAGTTCAATCACCTTTGAATGCAACCTAAGCATTTTGTCGAAAGATTTTTGATCTATTTCAAACGTGTCGTTTTTCATTAAACATTTTCACCGTTTCCGCCTAATATTATCGTTTTTTTTATTCTAGCGCGCTCCCTCTAACATTCGAATTTACATATCTCTCTTTCAAACCAACTATGAACGTTTACTATGGGGTGTTAACGGGATCCTCTATCGCAAAGCCACAGGAAGTGCCTAACTGATTTGCTTTAATCACCAGCAATCTACAATAACCCATTATTCATACCCTGTAGATTATTGCGTGATACGATTAGCGAAGAACTTACAATATTATGACCGAGAAGAATTATATTATTAATAACTAGATCTGGAACGTAATCACATCATCCAAATAACCGTGCTAAACAGCTTTTACAGGTAGGTACTTCCTGTTTCCTAATAATTAGTTCGGTAGTACCTTCCAAAGGAAGGGTAAGATTAAAAAATATTGAAAATATTGTACTGGTCGAGGTAGGTAGAGTGTATCTGGAGGCAACAACTGCAACAAAGAGAGAGAGAGAGAGAAAACATTTTTATGCCATTACATATTATCTTGTGCAGAATGTGACTTAACCATTTCACTTATTTATCTTGAAATAAATTTTAAAAATCCTTCTTCAATAATTGCAAAATAAAAAGTAGATAGACTTCTAGGATAGATATAGTTTTACCCAGAATGCAAAAGCAAAAGTTTTTGACCCCACTAAGAAGCGGCTAGGGTTCTCACTGCCCTGTACATGCTTATCCTTCATCAAAATTGATAAATTTTTCCTAAAGGCGCTGTGCCCATGCGATGTGCAGGTGGAGCTCAGAAAAAACCGGAGATTGCCCGTTTTCTAGGTCAGTGCTTCCTAAAAGGTGTTCCACGGAACCCTAAGGTTCCGTGGAAGGGTCAAACAAGTTAGAACGTGGGCGTGTTACAAAAACCAGGCTATCATCTCTGCTTCCCTTTGTCTCGACTTACCGATACAAAACTGGCCTTTCAACTTACGCCTATATTAAAAATAAGTTCAGAACTAGGATGCCGCTCCAAATTTGCATATTTAACTGTCGGACATCAAACATAATGTTAAGATTGTTATTAATAAATCGATGAAAAATTCCATTCTTAGCAACAAATATTTTTCGAGGCAAGCATGATACATAAGCAAAAAATTAGTTAAATAAGGTAAAATTAAAATAAATTTGGTTAGCATATTCACAATAATGAACTCCCGTGCAAAATATTACGGCTTAAAAATAGATCATTGAATACATCAGTGTTATTATAATACTAGCTGTACCACTCCACGCATTGCTGTGTCTCAGTCTGTCTGTACAGATTGAGAAACAATAGCGCGTGTTGCTTTTACGTCCAACAGATGGCACTTTTAAGAAAAAAACAACATATTTTTGCCTTTCACAGGTGACATCTATAGAATATACTTAGTTATATAAAAACACACATGTATTCAAATGCAAGGTTGTGTCAAAATTTCAAAGCACTCGGTGAAGAAATTTCGGAGATTTAAGATTTTGAACAAAGGAAACATTTACATTTTCATTTATATAGATTATGAAATGTAGAATTTATAAAACCTCATTTAGAAACGAATAAAACTCCATCACATTAAAAAACACAGTTTGCTTGGTACGACTGAATCTGCTAATTCGTTCTGACACTACAACTAGTCTATGTGAGTAAAATATCTATGGTTACAATTTATTTTTCTTTCGTAGTAATGCAGGTTTTTAAACACCGTTAAATTGTTTATTGGGTGTGGTCATGGCTATATTTTTGCATTTTGGTTCAATACAATAACATAAGTAACCTATAAACTAACCTTAACCCTTAACCCATAACTAACCTTTAACCTAGTGTTCTTCAATGTAAAAAGAGGGTAATCTTAAGAATAAAAAACGTCTCAACAAAATAAAGCGCCGCGCCGCTCTGGATGAAAAAAAAACGCAGGCGTTTTGAGACTGGAGACTAGTGACTGATGATGGATTTGATGCGATTTGGGAAAGTCGAAAAATTTAAACTTTTAAATTTTAAACAATAAATTAATAAAAAAGGGACTAGAGTTCCTTATTACTAATTAACTTTTTTGTGGGAGTTGGGATTCCGCCAAAAGAAGGTGGATCATTTAGGGTACCATACCCGAAAGAAATTGGGAGCCACTGTTCTCGGCAATTCAAGTCCATGGATAGGCCGACACATGGTCCAATCAGCTGTTGCCCGATATTTCATTCTACCTGTTATTTTGTGATCATTCAATTTTATAAATTGCCATAGTTTTCCGACTTTGCTAAAGTCTCAACACACTTGTTTCTAATTAAACAAATAAAATAAAAAGTAACTAACAATATGGTGTGTTATCGTGATTATTTTCCGGGTTTTTATCATCATAAGGATAAATCTGACGATCAGGAATGCCCCGACGATGAACACTGTAACGCTGTCCAAAACTTTAAATAAAGAGGAAGCGCAACACGGTATTACAATCTAAATAATAATAACTTTAGCTATTTGTTTGGTTGCGAAAATCTCATATAATATGGCGCGTTTTTTATTAATCTGATTTTTTGAATTGGTGTTTTAAATTTACATAGGCCTTGGAGGTGTTGTGCTACTACAAATAAATAGATTTCAGCGGTAGGTAAAAGGTAGGTTTATATAATGTGCTATTATATATTTGCTCTTAGATAATAATCAGATATTCAAAAACGAAGCAAAGACAAGTGTTAGATAGAACTTTTTATCACGTAGATTGGCCATTCACGTGTATAAGTTAAGTATATTCCAGGCACAAAACATCAATTTACATATACATTTACCCCTTTATAATACGGACCCGCTTTGTGCATATAATGTAGCCTTTTGTTGGCACATAGGACATGTTGCCTCCTGCTTTATAGAAAGTGCGGAACATCCCATTTGCAGAAAGTGGCGCTGGAGGCATTTAATATTTGACTTGTGTAGCTGCGCTGTAAAGTGTTTATGGGGCGGCATTTTACGTTTTAGTGCCCGAAGCGTGTAACATAAAAATGGCAAAATATATGGACGGTACACTCTGAATTTAGCGGAGGTGTTGTATATTAAGTAAGTTATTGTGTACACACTTGCTAGATTTTCCAGAAAAAGGGGGAAACGTAAAATTTCACGTTTTAATACCCTGTGCAACAAACGTCGTAAATCTTTTATTGTTTAAAATATCATTATTTCGCATTAGCTAATAATGACAAATTTTGCAAAAAAAAATGTCAATAGTTCCCCCGTAAATACGTATACCTACTTCCAACACCATCCGAATTAGATCATCATTATTCATTTGCAATAAACATTTTAGTGTTCTGCTCATATAGGTATAGTAAAATTCATTTATTTTTAAATCAAAATCTATTTTCATAGCATAGTCTGTTTTAAGTCGACCGTTTCATCTGTATGTAAATTTCTTTGTACGTTCCGTTTCTGATTTCGAAAATGTCCTGCTTCCATTTTCTTATTCAAAGCAAGAATTACTTTAACTAGATCAGTATCTTTGACTAGATGGACTTTAACTGAGCTGTTCAATATTATGGTGCTTACCAGCCAAAAGAAAATTTGAAATAAGAATTATTGTCGTTGACATAATTACGTTTCTTTGAATAAATTAGGTACATGATTAAAAGCCTAAATGATTTTCGTCAGTCATTACGTAAGTTATATTTTGTATTGTATGCTAGAATTGAAAGAGGTGGGATTGGGCGCGAATTTGAGTAATCTGAAAGTATGTTGCCTGTTGTACGCTGATGATGCGGTGCTGATTGCTAATAGTATGGATGATCTGAAGTCTCTCGTGTCTAGGATGAACGAAATATGCATGAAGAATGAGTTAATGATGAATGTAAGTAAGTCTTAAGTAATGGTGTTTGAAAGAGAAAGTACGAAAACAGTGTGCAATATAGCTGTGAATGAGGAATACTTGGAGCAGGTGGATGAATTTGTGTATTTAGGAAGCATGTTTACGAGAGATGGGAAGGCTGACAGAGATATTGAAAGAAGAGTAAATGCAGGTAACTCCATTAATGGAGGACTGAACGCAGTTGGCGCTAACAAAAAATTGTTCAAAGAAGCGAAGTTAGCAGTCCACAATGGAGTGCTGGTACCTACCCTGATGAATGGAAGTGAGGCATGGAACTGGCAAAGAAAGGATGAAAGTAGATTGAATGCTGTTGAAATGAGATCCCTGAGGCGTATGTGTGGTAAAATAATGTATGATCGTGTGAGGAATGTGGATATCCGCAAAGAGTGCAAGGCTGATGTAAGCGTAATGAGTAAGATCAAGAAAGGGACGCTTAGATGGTTTGGGCATGTAGAGCGAATGAGCGAAGAAAGGAGTGTAAGGAGAATATACGATGCTAATGTGAATGGTAGCAGAAGTCGGGGACGCCCGAGGAAGACATGGCACGACCAAGTGAATCAGATACTTGAGTCGGGCCATGTCAAGAGTCAGAATAATAGAAGAGTATGTATGAGACGATGTATGAATGTGAATGAGGCAAGGAGTGTGTGCCAAGACCGAGTTGTTTGGCGGTCCGTCCTCTCTGCCTACCCCTGCGGGGAAACGGCTTGATGGTTAGTTAGTTTTTATATTTTGTATTGATATGGCTGAAGTCGTGAACTCCATCAAATCCTTGATTCTGCCTTGACTTGACATTATCTCTATTGTTTTTATGCTCTATTTTTGTCATAGCTTTTGTCACAGCATCTTTTATGTAACATTTCTCCTCGTATTATTTTCGTGTAATATGTAATGTGTTAATTGGACTTAATAATATACACGGTGTTTTGAAAACCAAAAATAATAAAAACGGAAAAATGGTGAATCTACATGATATAGAGAAATAAAAACAATCATTTTAGCTATCCGAGGATTTCGTTTTTTTTTTCTAATTTTTCCTTCTTTTTGGCAACTAAAGGATCAAAAAACTTATGAAGCCGGATAAATGCTGATTTCGTTTTGGGTTATTAGTAGCACTATACGTTCTCATCTGTCTTGATGATGTTCACTGAAACGTTGGCTAAAGAAGGAGGAAGCGCAAAACTGCACAATATAATTATAAGACATAATTTGTTAAAATTTTATAGCCTATTGAAATAAAACTAATAGGTACCTTCCTCATAAATGAATTAAGAATAAATAAAATAAATACAGTAATTAATCGAGACTTTTATACATATATTTTTTAAATGTATTTAAATGATTTTATTAATTTTCTTTAAATAATATGTATAAAATAGTACCCAAAAAATTAATTAAGAAAAATAAAGTAATAAAAATAGTTAATCGGGAGTTTTATGTTTGATTTTGTAAATTTCTTTAAATGATTAAAAAAGGCTTATTATGTTCACTGTTTTAAATATTCCAAAACGTTGCAAAAATTATATACGTTTTTCCCAGTAACTACGCGGCCTTCAAATTTTCAATTGGGTTGATTCGTAACCAATACCTATCTAACAGAATGAATTTGTAATTCAACATTTGAATTTCTTTCTGATACGCTTCAAAAATATTAGTTTGTAGAATGAATTTTAGAATCAACATGTAAGATAATTAGTAGGTAACTAATTTACTCTATTTAGCATTTCACTTACTATACGCGATAATTGCTCGCACACCATGAATAATTCAAATAAATTAACGTTCAATGCACATGGCTGTAGTATACATTATAGGTACACCTAACAATAACTCTACTCAATGGTTAGTACCTATACAGGACCTACTTTTCTACGTCGAGCAAAATAACGGGTATCTATGACATCAATAGGAATATATATATTAGTGCATTTAACTGTTTATCTTACGGAAAATAGATTCTTCGATAAAGTTATCGATGTTAGTCTGCGTAGGTAGGTGGGTACCTGTATAGTTTGGTATCTTTGTTACTTCACTTATTGATATGAAATCAGTAAATGATGTCGTTGTCCGCTTATTATCTGAAATGATAAGCCCTGGAATGATTGTTGATAATACTTAAGTAATCAAAGGTTCAGCATATGAGTCAAAAACCTGCAAGATAAACCCTCTGGATGCCTAACGAATAATTTAACTAGGTAGGTAAGTACGCTGTGTAAGGTGATCATTTCTGTTACCTTGGAGTAGCATGCATCATAAATCATCATGCAAATATTCCTGACCTCATATTGAATGGAGAAATTTACATTGATTCCACACACGGAGAAAATCGGTTTTTGCCCTCACGATAAATTAACAGGCCTTATTAATAAAGCATCAATTTACGAATGTTTTACCGATTTGACTTGAAACTATTTCATGAAGATAGAAAAAAAAATCGTTGTAATGCAAACAAATTCGGATTTTCGTGACCACGTGTTCCTACATCGTATATTAATTCGTCACAGGCCTGCAATCCCGTTTTTAAACGGAATTATCAACAATTTTATGAGATTCTTATATTAATTATTTTTCTCTGTGCATGAGGCTCTGAGAAAAATAATTTTCTTTAGAAAGAAAATTAGTTTGGGAATGCTATGTGGAGGGTTTTTTTGAGGAAAGGAAGAATATGCAGTTCTGGGGAGGAAAATGGTACGAGGAACGGGTAGGAATCTAGGAATCATTGTGTCCAGGAGTGAAGAAACTATTCCCTCCCTCTTCAATTCAAGGCATAAATTTACAAGGGTCAAGAGAATCCGGCTGGAGAAATCAAATAGTATCTTCTTCAACCTACCTCACCCGATCCGACCCATCATGCATTAGGTGGGCAGTTGCATCCACAACCATAACCTGCATAAACCTCACTCTATGAACCTGGGCACCCTTGCTAAGACACAGTTCATTTAAATGTTTTGTTCAAAACAATTATTAGAAAATATGTTTTGAGTTTTTTCATAACAAAGTAACTCAATATATGAATATTGCAACCGTCACTCAATAAAATCTGCTCTCTTATGTATATACAACAACTATAAATTTGTAATCTGACTTTATGATGCTGCAAAATAACAGGTTTTCTGCTTAGAGCTTCTAGGTCTACGCTTGTATTTTCATCCCGAACGTCATTTTCATCACGATCTATCTACATTATTTTAACCATAAAAAAAATCATTTCCTTAGATGAATTAGGTATATCAATTATCATTGCTCCATATTGTCAGTCACAGAGCAATACAAAATAGGTGGAGGTAGGTACCGTATGAAAATAAAAATGTGATTTTCTTTATTTAGACACTTCACCAGGTAGGTATAATAAATAAATGTGTATGTAGTTACCTACCTATCTTCATCATTGGGATCCAATCATTCAATTTCTCAATATATTGTAATATAATATTTTTTAAATATTATAAAATTCATAGATTTCTTTTCTTTTACATACCTATCCATTATTTTCTACTATTTGTTATTTTTTTACCGTCCTGCTCTTTCAGAAAAGTTTCTAAAAACTTTATTTTCCTACGTTTTTCAGCCTTTTCCACACGACTGTTGCTCTTAAAAACTTATATAGTGTAACACAATGGATTAGACAAGAAAATAATGTTTTTTATCGGTTGTTGGTGTTATAAATTATTGATGAAATTTAAAAAAAAACTAATTAAACTTTTTTCAGAACGTTACACTTTTTAAAAATCTTCCTAGATATAGGTAGATATAGCCGCTTGAAATTTCTTTTCGACATATTTCATCTCGCAAATATGAAAGGACAGGAACAAATTTTAAGTTATTTTAACTAACAATAATTATTCCAATATAACTACTCCATTTTTGAAACATTGTCCTTTCATTCTCGTCTCTCCATCCTGCAATCTAGTATTATATTATTTCGCGGGCGTATTTTTGTAACTGCTTTTTTATGTTTCCGTCGGCCGCTCGCCGTCGGTAAAAAAAAACAGACATATTTCACTACAGCTGTCAGACCGTTAGGGAGGCCGGCCAATGGGAGGCCTCCATGGGTCTATCCAAGATGGTTCCCGCTTCGTTTTCCCGCCTTCCGCCCCGACCTGTCAAAAGATAAGGCATCTGCAATGGGATATCGGTTTCATTCGATTAATTAATTATTTATTCCTTGGAACGTTGCAGGACTCCATCTTTTTATGTTTGTTTTGTCCGCTGTATCAGGAAGTTAACATCTTTAGTTGTTTTGTATTATCTGCATCGGAATATTTATCTTTTCTGTCAACTGTTTATCAATCTAAATAATATGCCTTACTTTGTTTTTTATTATTATTTTGTTCAGTCGTGAAGGTAACTCAAACAGGATTTTTACATAAGAACATCGTGGGAATTGAATGAAACTACCAATACAAGATTTTTTCTGGCACCGATTTGAGTAGAACCAATACTATAACACCCCGATGGGTGAGCTGACCATAATATTTGATTTCTGATACCAACCGTCGGAGTGAAATATGGAGAATAGGTAAATATGATGTTAGCGTCCATGTTTAAAATAGATGATTTAACTGGTCCCAAAAATCATATTATCATTTTTTTATTGTACGACAGATTATTCATCCAATTACAGTACAATCTTCTCATTCTGACACTCTTAACATCTGGGAAGATGCTTGAAATTATTAATTAATTTAAAGAGGAATTAAATACATTTACTTTTTGTCATACTATCTTGTGCTTAAACATCTGTTCTGCCATGTGATATCTTGAACGAGTCGTGGCGATGACTACGACTGATTTAATTCATGAATGCTGTATGAGATTCATATCGGGTAGGTAGGCTACCTATGAAAATGAAATGGAACAATATCTAATTGCAAATCGATTTATAATGCATATGGACGTCGTGTGCCTGACTAGGTACCTACCTATTTACTGCAAAAAGTGCTTAAACATAAAATAATATTTTTCTCTAAATCAACAATTCCTACAACATGAATCAACGACTTTTACGATTTTATAAAAAAAAACTGATTATAAAGATTAATACGTACCTACATTATAACTACTTTTGTATATAGCCATACCATACAATCATCAGGGGTACAATGAAACTAAACAAAACTAACGATGTTGCTTAAATCATGTATTCCATTGAAACCTTATTCAGACCTTATCTTCCTGATGTATGCTTTATATATTGATATTTCTGATATTGCTTTATTCATGTGTTAGTAGTTTGTAGGTAGCATTCTCTTATTTCTCAGTTTATTTGATTTTATTCTTATTCGAAAAACAAATAATTTAAAAATTTAATTCTTAGGTACCTACCTGGACGTTTGTGTGCCTAAATTATGTTCGTGTTCATTTCTGATGTGCCTACTTAACCTACCTAAATTTATATTTTGCACCACTTACAAAGTAGGTACCTACACTGTTTTCCGAAAGAACGAAAATCTCTACAGGTTTAATTTTAAATTCAATAATGACGAATCACACAATAGATTTATTTCTGCCGTAACATTTAATCATTATAAAACCATATAATTATTAAAATCTTATATTTTAATTAAATTCATATTTTTCTCCAACAGATCTCCAGGAACGGGAGTTCAACACCAATAAAATTCCTCGCGGGCAGTTGTAAGCTGCGGAGAAGGGGAGGGGAGTGGCAGTGAAACCGGTTTCGGATATCTGCGCCTGCGCCTGAGCACGAACAACAGGCCGAGCTTAAAACGGCACTGTATCTCTTAAAGAAGAAGTACTATCTTTCTGCATAAAGCTGAGGTCAATGGGCGACACACATCACACATGGCTTTAAATATAATTACATACCCACCTTATAAAGGATCCGGCAACTGTCAACCGAGTAGGGAATGGCAAAGTGATTATTAGAAAATAATATTAAATGTGGAAAATAAACTTCGAATAAACAAATAATTTTGATACAGGGAGAAAAATGGCTATTGCTACTTTATTATATGTTTTTTTATTTCGAAAAACTATTTTCACAATTTATTCTTTTAAAATACATAACATATAAAATCATTTATAATATATTTAGAAAAATACATAGTGAATGGCGAAAAACAAAAAATTGAGAAAATATGTTTTTAGTATTTCTACCCCAATGAAGAGAACTAGCTCTTGAGTTTAGTGTAGGAGTAAAAAGTAATATTATAGAGTGTATGATAGATAATACAAGATGTGGTAACATTACAAAATACAAATATGGTTCGAAATATTTACTCCACCTAAAATTTTCGTTAATACATTTCCTGTTCAAATATAAAAACAAAACTCTTTTACAACACAACTACACCACCAGAACAATAACCAACGGTCACTACAAAGTACCTTCACTACATAACACGTCAGCTCAAAGACAATTTTTCTTCCTAGCTCCTAAAATCTTTAACCTTATCCCTGAAAACCTAAAAACCGTGAGTCAACCCCATTCCTTTAAAAAATAAATTACGAAATTGATCCTTACACACGGAATACATTACAACTACAATACCCATACATTCTACACTCTATCAATTTAATCACCTTTCAGACAAAACATAACATATCCTTATTCCCTAACTTAGCGGTATAGTATGTAAATAAATAATTAGTCTGATCTCTTATATATATAGATCTTATATTCTTCTTATAATTCTATAACTTCTCTATTCTCTTCTTGCAACCCAAACTAGCTTTTAATCATTTTTCTTATTTTTTCTTTTTCATATACCTAATAGTAATGCATAGATTCTGTTCAAACTGTAAAATTCACCCGCCATAACACAGGGTCATCCCTAGCATGGAGGGTGAAATATCACAAAAACCATATGTACCTACCCTCTAAGTCTTGTATAAATAAATAAAATAAATGAATTTACTGCATTTAAAGAAAATAAATTAAAAATAAATATCGTAATTTTATACCTATTTTAAACTGTAAACCTGCAACTCGATACATGTTATATTTTTAATTGCCGTATTGCGTTTCTTTCTTTAATCAACGTTTCGGACTGCGTTCCAGTGTTTATCATAAGGCAGACAGGCAAAAATGAATCACGAAAATATGAAAATAGGTACTAGATAAAAAAATATATGTCTTTTTGTGTGAAAGATATAAGTTTTTTGTTCTGCTTTTAGCTTTTCTCGTAATAAATTCAAGAAAATAACGTAGTTTGGAATCTCCATGTTATCTATTTTGCGTAGAAATGTTATCGATTTTGCGTAGAAGAAAGAATCTATCAAGTTTTCATACAAGCTCGTATGACAGGGGGACAGGCAGTATAAAAGAATTGTTGTAACTTTTGCTTTCATGGCTCCCGGCAATGCTATCGGCTGCATAAAAAGAATGACTTTTTAAACCCGGCACGGGACGACATAAAGCTCCCAATGAAGCTAGATAGGCCATAAACGCCTTCGCCCGAATTCTTTGGCATCCATTAATCCCCGGCCTTAATAGCGGATAATAATAACAACAATAATGATGATGGCTAAACTTATTTAATAAACGTAAAAGCTCTCGGCAGCACGCTCCTTGGACTTTGCCATAAAAGGCTCCATCGGAAGTTGCGCACTTAATCCTGTTCCAATGGATTGCTTTCACTCCAAAGATGCTTATGAACATTAATTTCTTTGTTTAGTACTTATTTATATTGTTTGGAAGTAATTATGTTGCTCCAGTAAGTGCTTTTTGCAGTAAGTTAGGTATTAAGTATTCGTATTGGCGGATATAAATAATACTCTCGAACCAGGTATATACCTACCAACTTATTTTGAACTCTTGGGAAAAATCGTTGAAGAGAAATATCTAGAAGTTTAGTAAATACCAATTTTCATATTTTTTTAATTTTAAATTAAATATTCCCTTAAAATAAATAAACTGCACTTTTTATTGAATACCTACCTTAAAAATAATAATAATAAACACTTTAGGATAATTGTAAATTCAGAGTTCGACTGCTACGAATTCCCGAGTCAAGACAATATAAGAGCATAAGAACCTTTTACAATATCACTGTTCCCAAACAAAGCAAAGCAAACTCGCCAATTCCTCGCATACAAAATTTAGCAAAACGAAAATTGGTACAAATGATTTCGTCATTTTTAACGTAACAAATCCGACGTTTAAAATATACATTAAGCATTTTTTTATCACAATATATTATTTCCGATAATTTGAGATTATTATTTTTAAATTTTATCCAATTGTAAACCATATGAAACCATTGTTAATTACTAACACTGTGTAACTAGAATAAATAAAAACTATAAAAATTAAAGTAAAATTGGTATCATCAACCTAGTTACTAATACCTGAGTAATACTTGAAAGGGCTAAGTGAATATTAAGAGACGTGAACGCTTTGTGATTCATATAGGGGTACCTGAGTGACCCCACTTGGGATCTTACGTAAATTTTTCCTTCAGGTAGGTAAAGGTTAAGATTCGATTATTAAAATATGTTAACTTATTGAAAAAATGTCACAATAGCTTAATATCTAGCAAGTGAATTATAAAAAATACCTCTACTATTAGAATACTTCGTTTTCAAAAATTTAATCTATTAAAATAGATGCCAACGTAAGATAATAAAAACTAAATATACGGTCCCTAGAGATTTGAATGGAAACAAATTATGCCACTGATTTAGTGTATTATGGTTCTAGCACATTTAGCAATCGCTCTGTCTCGCTTATCCTTGCCTGACATCGTATTTTGCCATCCCATTTGAATTTCATAATTATGCCGAAACACATTTCTGCATATGAAATTTATGCGGAAAATCCACTTACTTTTAATACGTCCACATGGTAATTCTTGTGTTCTTATGTGATTATATTAGTATAATTTTTCAGTAATTTACGCCATTTACCTGAATCATGGCTCGGCTATTGTAAAAAAAAACTATTATCTAAAGTCTACCAATTATTTTAAATCGATCGACTTGTAATTATTTTCCCACAAACATTTTGAATTGAATACGATTTATGACACATGGTTTTCATAAATCTTCCACAGTAAAAATCAGGCCATGTCCGAATCAATCTGTGTTAATTACGGGTTGTTGATTTATGTGTGGGTCTTCTGCTAACTATGTACATCGGCTAGACAAATCAACCCACTGAAGAGCCAGTTTAATAAAAATAATAATATTTTCATTATTGTTTTTTATGAAAAATCACCTCAAGGGCCCTTACTATTTTTGTGTCAATAATTTACTACAACAGCTTATATATTGTATAATATTATCACCTAATCAGGTGGATAAGGTTTTAATTCAAACCAAGAAATTTAAAAAAAGGTTGTTGTGATAAAACCAGAATCTTATTCACGAAGGACATTTTCTTTATTTACTTACCTTTTTACGGGGCTTTTTTCCTTATTTTTACAATTTTGTAGGCAGGTGGGTACCTAAAAACATGTATTCATTTCATAAGTCCGTGGTAGGTAGGTAACTATATTTCCTCCGTTCAGAATCGAAATGTCGCTTGAAATAGCTTTAGCCGTGTTAAGTAGAAAGATCTGTTTACTTCATGTTCCACATCTAATTGAAATGTTGCTTAAAATAACTACAGTTGTGTTCACTAACCAGATCTGAATAGCAAGGTTTCTTTTTTCCCATCTCATTCCCTTCTAATCAATACCAAAGTAACCCAATTAGGGTTGCCATAAATCCACTGGCTCTGCGGAGCATTTGCGACTCTTACTAGTTTTCTTCAACATTTATTTAATACCACTAAATTAAACAATTGATAAATGCGTGGTTTTGACGAATGTTAAGACGAGAGAATTCCCTAAAATAAAGCCAGAATCTTAAGTGTAATTTTATGTTCACGTAAGTGAATCATTTAATATTGAGAGGCGCAACATAAACCATAATCAAATACCATCATCATAAGTAACAGTTAAAAATAATTTACCTTTGCTGGAGATAGTATATCTTAAATCGAAAGTAAACCGATGTTAAAAGAATAATTTCTGCGCGTGACAACGTAAATACCAATTCTAGTGGCTTGGGTATGAAGTTAGTTGCAAGTGCATCATACGTTTTACAAAACAAAAAATTGTTACGAATGGACATGGCACTACCATATATAAAAATGTCTTCAAAACGGGGGCTGGTTGGGGGTAACGAATGGTCGGGGTCACAAGGACTCCCCCCTAAACACAAAGCGAGATGATCGCATTTTTTTAGAAGAACCAAATCTAATTTTATTTTCATGGCACATTTTGTTTAAATACCTGCTTGTGGGTGATGTTCTGCTATTTTTTTAACAAAACTTAACTCAGAATAAGTACTGATTGATGTCGTGGAAGTAGATAAAGAGATAATATTTTTTTAAATAAAGATTATATAGTAGCAGTCCAATTTGCGTGCGATGAAAAACAATGTTGATGATGTAGATGTGTTTACAATTTTGCAGTCATAAAATATGGTTCCCGCATGCGCTCAGTCGTAGGCCATAACCTCACATGGTTCTCAAACCTGCTGAAAAATTGAACATCTTTTTCAAAATAAAATTAAATTGTAATATCTAAACTGCAATATCTTACTTGGTAGTTTGTTTATCATCTAAAATCGAGTAACCTTCTTTCTCGATTTGTTCATGTATACCACAGCGTCATTGGATTGCTCTAACCATAAATAAACCACTCACTAGATCGATATCTTTGGACTTTTTGTATGAAACAAATTGGTCCTAAAAACCATAGATTTTCCAATATATAGACAGTACAATTCTAATTTGGAGTCTACTTATTATACCATACACCAATTAAAAGCTCTGAAAGTTTATTCCATAGACTTTCAGAGTTTTTCATTGGTGGATATAGTTACGTAATCATATGACGTCACAATATTTCGGTTCCAATTTTCAATCGGAGTTATACCCACCTGGCTCTAACGCTAAAATCCTCGCTTCTTTACCGATGTGATTTGATTTAACAATTCTCGATGTAACTCTCAGTGTCTGTTGGAATCTACGCATAGTTTTTAACGTTATTTGGTAAGCATTTAAGTTTAATAATTTTAACAATCGCATATATGGAAGCTTAGATAAGTGGCAAATTTCATTAGTGTAATTATTGTTCATGTGTAAATTAAGTAGGTATATCACCAAGTTAAAGAGATAATGATTTTGTTTTAATGATATTGCCTTTTTCTTTTTACGTTTCATTAAAAGAAAAAGTAATAAAAACTAGTAAATACGCATACTAATATTATTTATTTTTAAACAAATACGATACAGTTGGTGGGTACTTATTAATTGTTAATTAATAGAATATGCTGTACTTACCGACCAGTAGTTGATGACAAATGTCGACATCAATTTATGCTCTAACTAAATATTCTAGGAATGTTCTTAGTTCAAATTTTTTTTTCTCCATTGTTGTTTTCCATACTTCACTCACATAAATAAATAGGTAGGTACCTAGTCATTGTAAGATAACATTAATTTTTAAAAAAATTGTATGACTTCGAAAAGAGCTTAGTAAAAAATAGATAAATATTATAATATAGTTTAATAAAATCAATAGATAAATCTATAACATTTTAGTAGCTAAAAACTATTTTAATTGTACCTACGCTTCTGTTTTTTTTAATTGTGAATTCGGAGCTCAACTGTTGCAAACTTCTGAGTCTAGTCTGTTTAAGAGTACCTACTAGTACTTCAATATTACCATTCATCAACAAATTATGTAGCAAACTCGCAAACATATTTAAGAAAATAAATTTACCTACCAATGATGTTGACATTTTAATGTAACAAATTGGATGTTTAAAAAATATATACTTAAACAATTTTATTTGTGTCAAGATATTATTTCTGAAAATTAAAGCCAATTATTTTTTTGTAATTTTATCTATTTGTAAACCACTGTTATGTAAGAAATTATGTTTTGCGACCATTGTTTATAATTTATGTAAAAAAACATTTCAATATGCCCAATGTAAAAGCCCCGTGGGCGTAAAAAAATATAAAAGTAAACAACAATAAAAACGGCATGAAAATCTACCTACGCTTCGTAGGTAGACACCTAATTTTGTCATATTTTGGTTCGTGCAAAACAGAAATAGTTTGGTGAAGAAATTTGTTATAAAAAATGTTTAATTTGTGGGCGCGATGTTCTTATACAGAAGCAGAAAGCTCAAGCAGTTTAAGATGCTCAGGTTAACTGTTACTTTGTATATCTTCCACGTCTCACATGTTTGCCTGTTACCTTGGAATAATAAACAATTTGCACTATGTTCATCTCACAACGTGTGCAGATGTTCCTAGACTATGCTGCAGAAGCTGTATTATGAACAGATCTGCGCTTTTGTTATTGGATCTGCTCTCTGATCATGTTCGCGTCGGAAACAGAGTATTTAATTTACAGAGTTATTTAAAACCGATTCATGTCATCCGGTGTTACAAAATTAATTTATATGTATTTAGAGTAGAGCAAAGATACATTAGAGAGAGTATAAAACGAATTTGAATAAGTGTTTTCCGATTTTACTGAATAAAATTGTTGTGTTGTGTTTGAAATTCTAAAAATTCTTCCTATTATGATTTTCTGATATGACTTATTATTTTTTTTTAAATATTCTCAAATTAATCGTTTTCTTGTAAAAAAAGGAACTGGAGGTCTATAACGAATATATGAAAAATTCTATAACAAACTATCAGAAAAGCACGAATTTGTATGTAGGTTAATGCAACATTTAAATCATATTTCATTATTTATATAAAATTGTACAACTGTTTGTTTCCCCAATAAACTAATTTAAAAAAATAATTTTAAAAATGTTTTGAAATTGGAATACGTATTTTTTTTAATAAAAATAGTTACGTATCTCGTCCATTGAATTTTTTCGGACAAGGGCACCTGCGTGAACACGTGTTCAGATATGTAACTAATATTTTATTGGGAAATCATCATGCAGTCATATTTTTCAACGTATCTTGATTTTTCTCCGGGTAGTACCTACCCAACTACGTACATATCAATATTATTGGAGTAAAGTTATAATTGGACAAAGTACCTGGGTAATTTTCAGTGGTTGGATAGGTACCTATCTATCTATTTGAAATTTAAGTTACTTTGTTGCACGTTGCACCCCAACAACGGTTAATCACTTGGTTCCTAAGACATATTATTACGACAAAATATGGTGATGTTTATTTTTTAAAACTATTTTCATGATTCAGACCAAACAAAATGGCGTCCTCAACAAGATGGCAGACGAACAACGTGAAGTTCTTGCAAATCCTTCAGACTTTAGATAACCCCCTGCTTGGGACAAGTAGCAGTGGACTTGTGGTACTTACTTCATTCTACTCTTCCACTGAAGCTGCAAGCTAATAGGTTTTGTTTTTACGTTAGCTCTATACAAGAGGCCATAAAGAAAATAAGTTCCCTTACACGGAGAAAAATGATCCTGTTAAAAAGTGACAGCATGCCAATTTCCTGATAAAATATTAGTCATCCAGAATATTTCGGGAAATATAGGTATATCAAAACGGAGTGCGACAATCAGTATTTCAACATAAATTTCATCCAATTCTGAAAAACTCCGCCCACTCTTACCCCTCCCCATTTCTTCAACTGTTCAATTGTAATCTATATTTATTTTTTTTACTTTAGTATATACTTGCTCCTCATGAGGTGAACTTTGTTCATGAAACATGTTAGGGTTATATATATATATATATTAAAGTGATGTAAACAAAGTTATTTGGGTTTTAATATAATAAATTTCAATATTTGTATGAATACGCGTTCCGCCATCCTCATAAAACACTCGTTTTTAACTGATACTTTGTTAGAAACTCTGTCAATTCATTTGTTAAAGGCCTGCAGTCCCGTTTGTAAAATACTTTTGCCATATTAAAAAAAAAACACGTTATTTTATATCAGTAAGTTTTCTCCGTGTTGGGCCTATGTCATCTTTGGGGATGCCGAGTTGAAAATATTTTAAGGAAATGAAAAAGATGAGGCTTTAGGAAGGAAAAAGGAGTGAGGGGTAGGTAGGAATCTGGGGGTCAGTGTGTCCAAGAGTGACAGACGTAAGAATTCATCCCTCCCACTGCGGTGCAAGGCATTACCTCCATGGTCGAGAGGCTGGAGAGATGAGAGGATCTCCCTCAACGGCCTCTCTCAATCCGGCCTGCCATGCTCTTGGTTAGCAGACGCTTCCGTCACCAAGACCTAGACAAACCCAACCCTTTAAACCCGGGCACTCCTTCTAAGTCATTAAACGTAGCAAACACTTGAGGTGACCTATGACAGAGGTGTATGTTATCCATGAATGATCCCGGGGTAGCGGTACCAATACCCGCCTCTCAAATTGAAAAGCTGTAGAGGTTAACACATAACATTGTTGCTTAATCTGTTTGAAAAAAAATGACACACATTGTTATTTAAATTATAAAAATCACGGGATATTATAAATTCAATTTCGAAAAAGACAATTAAAATGATTTACTTGCCTACTTTATCGCTTATCTGAATTTAGTCAAACAGAGAGTTCCAATTTTGAAAATGACACTAAAATTCGAAGCAAATCCGAGTTCTATTTGGAATTTATTATACAGAGATTCAATACAATTCCGGTTCACACGCACAACTGAAATAAGTATTTTTAATATGCAGGTACCTACCTATATATTTTTTTCATGTTCATCCTACAAATGGCTCCTGGGAGATCTGGTAGGTAGAATATCTGGTCAGTGGCTAGGTAAAAATGTTACATAAAATAATTGTAATTTGAGAACTGTTATAGTAGGTACCAACCTACCTGCCTATTTACTAGCAAGTTTGTCATCGATTCAGGACACAAAGGAAATTTTTTTTTTTTACTATTGAATTATTTATCTGTGTTTCACTAATTTAATTCTTGTTTTGGATCCAACTTAATTTAGCTACGTCTAAATAAACATAATAATCAGTCTTAGATAGGTAGAAAATTTGGAAACATGCACGAAGAAAAATGAGTAGTTACCTACCTATTGCAAATTTTTTTAAAGAATTTCTTCAAATTATTGGTAATCCGGTTAAAAAAGGGATTTTAAACCGTTTCTTGATAAACTTTTAGTAAATTCTTAATATATTGAACACATTGCCTGTGCCTTAATAATTTATAATGACGAAATGCGAAAATATTAAGATTTTTAGAATACTGTTCCAAAATCGTGATAATATATTAGTATTTTACTAAAAATTTATCAGGACATCTATTAAATCATCCGTTGACGGTCTGCAATCATGTTTTTAACCGGATTATAAATAATTTGAAAAATTTTCTTAATAAATTAGAAATATTAATTTTTTTTATTCATTATTTTTTTACCGCCATCTTGAATGTTGAAGCTTATTCTTACTGGGCATTGAAATAGACTCGTCTTTTTTCACAAAATCCACTGGGTCTTGTTGGCTGTCAAGGGAAGAGAGGAGGGTCGTGCGGTGAGCCCGGAGCCCGGCAACATTATTCTCTGACATGATTTACGAGCAATTGTAAAAAGCGAGAGAGGAGTCGATAAGCACTCCGCGGCCGAACGAGTTCCGCAGCTTTTAAGACGCTGTGTAAAACACTTAACTCACAAAGTTGCGAGATGCCCAAACCACTGGCTGATACCTACATAGAGTACATTCACGTTGACGTGCGTTTAGATGCCTGGAAACAGTTCGCCAAGTTTGTAAAAATGCTCATTATGTACGACAAGCTTCTGATTTTTTTATTAGATTATTCTATGTTGACTTTTGTACGGGAAAGTGAATTGAAAAATTTGTTGAGATTATTATTTTTTATTTTTGCATTTATATTATATGCCCATACGGTCTTTTACGAATATTTGATATAGGATAATAGTTTTGTGGACATTATCAGGAATTAAAAAGCTATTAGTTATATATAAACTCAATGCAGAAGAAAAGTATTATGCTAACCTTAACTATGAAGATTATTGAAGTATGTTATTATAGCCTTCTTGTTACTATACTTCATCAGTTGAACGCATCTATTTTTTTACGAAAGTATTGCCAACTGCGTGGAAAACAGGTACAAGTGAATATCTAAATAACTCAGTCCTGATATTGTGGCAATTAAAAATAATTTTCGATTAATCTATTTGGTATGTTGGAGGTGGTTAGGCTCAATAAATCAGGTATGTCTATAATTCCATTAAAAATTTAAAAATTAAAAGTAAAGAAGAACCGAGTCTTCTATCTGAGAGTTTTAATAATTTTAATTCTTTCAAGTGGTGATAATTTATAGTTTCTATTGGTAGGCCGAGTTATAATATATCTTAGAAGTTTATGGTGATTTTTTTCAATGTAATTGGAGTAAATTTTGAAGTGAGTATGAGATAAAAGAATTATATTAGAATTGACTTATTGATTTGTGTATGAAAAGTTTTCACTTAGGCATTTGGCATTATGACGAGGCAAGGAAGCACTAGATGGGAAAAAAATTGTTTACTAATAGTAGTCTTATTTTCAGGTTTTTTTATATCTAGATAGCTATCTTCACAAAGAGGTGGATTTTCACAAAACAGTGTTATACAAAATATCAAATCATAATTTTTAGCTTCAATTGTGAATTAATGCTGTTGATGTCAAATATAATGCATATATTACTAGCTGAATAATTCTTAATTTATTTATTTAACGCCCAGTAGGCTTTTACATGTAGGTGGTTCCATTTTTTATTTCAAATTTTGAAACATGAGAAAGAAATAATAAAAAATAATATATGCAAGAAACAAAAATAAAAAGAACAGGAACATAATTTTTTTTAAATTTTAATCAGATATAGACAGTAATTTTTCCTCTTATTTTGAACATAAAGTATCAAAAATCTGCTTTAAGGGATGGAAAAGGGGTGGGAGTGGATTTTCTAAATCCCATATAAACAGTAATCTTCCTCCTGTTTTGAAGGTGAAATGTGCAAAATTTCGTCAGTCAAATAAAACTGTGCGACAGCATACTTTTAGGATAACATCTACCTTTTTACGTGCCTATTGCCTATTACGTACTACCTACCTACTACCAGTAGTAAAAAAATCATACTGTAAGAAATATAGCTATTTCTTTCTCGTTTTTAAAAGATCTATCTAAATTATTTATTTATAGCTATTTTTCTTATTAATTTATTTTATTATGAACATTAACTTAATGATGAATTTATTATAACACAACAATTTAGAAAATAAAAGCTATTCCTGACTCATTTTAGGTAGGGTTAAATGTTATATCTATCATGCTAGGTTTAGAGTATTGGTAAAAATATTTTTTTATATTTTTTTTTAATCTCTGGGAAAATATCTTATCTAAATATTATCTTAAAAGAGGCATTTGTTACTTAATCACCCAATAAAAGTAATCACAGTGTCTAAATTTGAAATAATTCTCCGGAAAAGTTGTCGTTTTTCACTTGTACTTTTTGTGCTTAGCGTGATAGATATATTCATTTCCTTTGTGATGAGGTGCTATGTTTTAGAAATATCAGAAGGGAAAATTTTCCGAGGTTTCTTTTATCCCCCACCCCATTCAAAACCCACCCATCCTTATTCTTACCAGAGTTTTGCAGTCGTAAAATCTCTTTTCTCATTATTTTTGTTTCTGGTTATTTTCTCCCAAGAAAGCTCTCTTACTTCTAGGTCGTTAAATTGCAATGGGAAAGTGAGGCTTTGTTCAGACCATTTCTTTTCACGTTGGTTTTATGTAGTTTTTAGGTTTTTGTAAATTACTTTTTTTATTACTTAAACTTAATACATAAATTCAGTAACTGCTTTAGTATGGACGCTTCAGCATGAATTAAACATCATTATGTTGTGTACTTCATGACATTAATAAGACAAGCAGATGAAGTAAACAGATAATATCCTGCGAGTTCGAAATTATGATGATTTTGATGGATTTATTATTGGTTCATCTACCTATTTTACACTCATTTTATGCAAAGATTGTATTCCAATTTCAACAAACTCACAATATTTTTTGTGTATTCGAATTTTTTCCTTTTCTATTTATTGATACAACACGTGGGTACCTACCTACCCACAAGTCTACACAAATGTAAATTGCTGTAGTTATATGAATTATTCCTGTTTTTAAACTAAAATGTAGGTACCAATTATATTAAATATATACATATTTAAGTCATATTTAGTCCAGTTTTGTGTCTGTATAAAAGGGATTACCATTAATTATTTATTTAGTAGAAGATACTCTTGGTATCACCTTGACGAGACTTTTCACAAAACGGCGCCGTACAAATTATCCATTAGTATTATCATACATTATATCAAAAAATGGAAACGTCGCTTGAAATGACTTTAACCATATTTACTGACCAAATCCAGATAGCAAGATTTTTAAGGACATATCTACCAGCCTTTTTCCATCTTGTCCTCACGCCGTTTTCCCACAGGGTTAGGCAAACAGAAAGACCGCCAAACAACTCGGTCTTGGCACACACTCCTTGCTTTAGTCACATTCATACATTGTCTCACACATATCCTCCTATTATTGTGACTCTTGACACGGCCCGACCCAAGGATTGATGAAGTTGATCTTGTCTTGTCTTCTTAGACCATGCACATTCGCATAATATATTTTTCTCTCATCACTCCTTTCTTCGTCCATTCGCTCTACACCCTCAAACCATGTAAGCTTCCCTTTCTTAATTGTCTTATTGTGGTTTTACTGCACAAAACGCCTTAGAAATCTCATCTCTATCGCATTGAGCCTAAAAACAATCCTAAAGATGGAGATCGGGGATGCGTAAGCTCCATCAGCATTTAACGCATTTTTAAGTAAAATATTTAGGTAGGTATTATTATAATTTATTCAATGATCACTTCTTCAATAATAGCATTAATTTATTTTCATCAAATTATAATAATTATTAGATATGTAGTTTTTAAATAAAATATATTCTTCACATCTTTATAAATGATGTGCCCTATTTTATGAACAAAAACGTGAAAAAAATCAGTCCTCAGAAAAGCAAGGTTTTTGTAAACATCACATAAGCCGAACGACAAAAAACTTCGGAACCCTCGTAAAACCAGAATTCCTCCGTACCGCTTCTGCGTGCTCCCTAAAGATTAGGTTAACGAATGTAATAAAGGAACTTTTTAATTGCCCCTCGCACTCGACCTACAGTAAAGCCTTATCTGGCGTTCAGCATTCAACGTTCAACGATTTCGGTAAATATATAACAATTTTGATAATGTAATGAGAACGCGCTTTCGGCATAATTGGCCGCGTCTGATGCGATAATATTTTAATAGGCTCTTATTGTTAAGTAAAGTAAATAAGCGGCGGCTCGTTAAGTGTGTTGATTTATCGACCTGTGAGAATTAGGCTCTATGTTTGTTCAACGAACTGAACAGAAAATTCCTAGAAACGTCATGTACAATTCTGATTTAAAATAAAACTCCATTGAAGGCACCACACAGGCCAATAAAAATGAAGAATTTTGATATATATTGTAGGTATATTCGCTTGTTGGTCTCTGGAGATTTAGAATCAGGCGTAAATCGGGCTCCTTGATAACTTCTTTTCACATAGCAGCATCGCTTAACATCGTACATATCGTATGTTTTCAGTCTATTAGAATAATTGTAACAGATCTATACATTTTTTTAAAAACACCCAATCGGACGTAATAAATGTTTGCTAATTACATTGTCATGTTTATTTTTATAATTATGTTAGCAAACTTACTTTATTATCTTATTATATTACTATAAAATACTTATCAAACTCTTTTCTAAAACTTGATTTGTCTTTATGTCTCTCATACTTTTCATGTGAACCTTTCATCGCTGTATTAATTTTTCTCTGTTCTGTAAAACATCCAATCTGGCGTAATAAAGGTTTGCTGAATACAAACGTGCTTAGACAACAAGATGCTCATGTTTATTTTTATAAATATCAACAAAGTTACTCCCAATTACTCTGTTACTATATTTTATATGTGGTGAACGTATGTCTGTCGGTATGAAAGAGACAGGCATATCTGAGTGAGACAGCATGACCGAGACGTATAAAAAGGCGTGTCTGTTGTAACTCGTCCTCTCTTAACAACAACATCTCGAATACTGTACATTAGTAATAACACTAAATAAACCAAATAGTATGGAGTATCCAAACGACTATTATTTACATCTTATCTGAGTGATCGACACGGCAGATCACCACAGTTGGCGCAGCCGAAAAAGGAAGCTGAACGGCCGCAAAATTCTTCCTGGAGGAAGAACCGTAGCCGCAGCTGAAAGAACTACAGTTGGAGCAGCCGAAAAAGGAATCTGAACAGCTATTAAATTCTTCCTGGAGGAAGAACTACAGTTGGAGCAGCCGAAAAAGGAAGCTGATCAGCCATTAAATTCTTCCTGGAGGAAGAACCACAGTAGGCGCAGCTGAAAGAACCATAGTTTGGTTATAATCCCACCGAGCACCGCGGAAGGGATTATTGTCGCATAAAAAAATAAAATAATTTGGGGGCAGCTTCACGGACAGTATCGGACATTGAAGGAGCATCAAGGCAAGGAACTGGTGAGGAGATTCAAGGCGCTGAGCTCAAGGAATCAGCAGCCGAGAAACCGGATGAAAAACGGATCCAGGCAGCTTGTACGGGGACCCGACACGGGAAGGCGTGGCGGTGGTGACCGGACGAGAAGGACGACCAGGAATCCGGACGGAGCCAGAAGACGGTCGGACGCGGAAGGGCGGCGATCGGCGGCAGCATCAATCATCAGATTCGTGAGTTGAGTGCTGTTTGTTGTTGTTTTTTCTGATTATTGGTAATCTGTGTGGAAATGGAGGGAGTGGGTTTACCCAGGTTTTGTCACCTTAGGGACGGGCTGGAGACGTTCGTGCTACAGTTTGAGCAGTTGATCCTCGTCAATGATGACAAATTTAAATCCGAGGATAAAAAGAGGGCGGTTTTAATATCCCACCTACACACAGACACGATTAATCTACTGATAGATTTATGTTTTCCAAAAAAAATAACAGAATTATCGGTTGAAAATATATTTTTGTTATTAGGAAACCACATTGGTGTTTCAAAGAATGTGTTTAAGGAACGTGGAAATTTTTTTGCGGCGAAACAAAAAGTTGGGGAATCTATAAATGATTATATAGCTAGGTTACGTTGTCTAACAAGATTCTGCAAATTTGAAAGCAGACTGGAAGAAAACTTAAAAGATATTTTTGTGACTGGTTTATTAGAAGGTCGTATTAAAGAAAAAATGTTTTTAGATGCAGAGAAGCTGACTTTAAAAAGTACATTAGAGTGCGCATCGGGAATGGATTCATTTCATAAAAATATTACGTGTATTAAATCCGAGAGTGTCGGGCTCATTTCTAGAAGTAAGAAAAATTTTAATAGTAGTGCAGGTAGGAATTATTCTACTTCACCGGCGCGGGCGAAAGACAAAAATGTTACAATTCCCAGAAAGAAATCAGTAGAACGTATACAACAGTTGAAGTGCAAATATTGTAATTTAAATAATCATGATTCCAGTAATTGTAGATTAAAAAACGTGACGTGTTTTAATTGCAAAAACAAGGGACATTTTAGTAAAAATTGTCGCGAAAAAAAACGGGAGGAAGTTTCATCTGTGTTTGTGAATTCAAGTGAAATAAATTCAAGGTTAACAAGAAATACCGATCCCATTTATTTATCGTTAAATGTTAATAACGGTATCATCATAAAAGGATTATTTGACACGGGTGCAGGAATATCGATCCTATCGGATAAAGATTATTGGGAACATTTTAAAGATGTACAATTGAAGCCGAAGAATTTAACCCTGAAGGGTTACAATAATTGTAAGTTACAGTTACTTGGATGTTTAATTTTGTCAATTAATTTCAATTGTATTACTAAAATAATGGAATTTTGTGTTGTAAAGGATGGTTCAACCACTGTGCTAGGTAGAGACTTCGTAAAAGAATTTAACATTGGTTTTACGGGTTTCGAGACGGTTTCTTCACAGTTGAAAAGTGAAATACTCACGCATAATATTCACGACGTAAACAATAATAGTGTCGATACGTTAGTGCGTAAATATCCGGAGGTATTTTCAAGTAAACTAGGTAGATTCAATAAATTTAAAGTTCATTTAAAATTGAAAGAAAATGCAGAACCGAAATTCTGCAATCCGAGAAGTATTCCTTTCGCTTTGAAAGCGAAAGTTGAAACGGAATTGAACCGTTTACAGGAAGAGGGAATTTTAGTTCCGATTAGTTATAGCAAGTTTGCATCTCCTATCGTGCCCGTAGTTAAAAGCGATGGAAGCATTAGAATTTGCGGGGATTATAAATGTACTGTGAACCCACAATTGATTGTTGACAAATATCCCATGCCGAAGATAGAAGTTTTATTATCACAAATTTCGGGCGGAATAATATTTTCAAAAATTGATTTACGTCAAGCTTATTTACAGTTGGAACTAGACGAAGAAAGTATGGAATATACTACGATTTCTACACATTTAGGATTATTTAAATTCACTAGGCTAGTGTTTGGGATTAACAGTGCACCGGCAATATTTTGTAGAACTATAGCTTCATGTCTACAAGGTTTGAAGAAAACAGCGGTTTTCCTGGATGATATTATGGTTACAGGAGAAACGATAGAGGAACATAATGCTAATTTAAATGCAGTTCTTAATAGGTTAAAAGATTGCGGTTTGTGCGTAAATATTCAAAAGTGCAATTTTAACGCTTCATCGGTATGTTTCTTAGGGTTTGAAATCTCGAAGGAAGGGATTAAACCTATGGAAGATAAAACGAACGCAATTAGTAAAGTCGCGCAACCAAAAGATTTATCAGAGCTACGCAGTTTTTTAGGAATGGTAAATTTTTACCGATCTTTTGTGCCAAATATGTCTATGTTATTAGATCCTTTGCACAAATTATTGAAAAAAAATACGAATTTTGATTTTAATCAAGATTGCGTAAAAGTTTTTAATAAAATAAAATTAATTTTATGTGATAATCGAGTGTTAGCACATTACGATCCAAATGTTACTTTGAAGGTAGTTACGGACGCCTCAACGAAAGGTTTGGGTGCAACATTGTTACATGTGTATGAAAATAATTTACAAAGACCTATTTCTTTTGTTTCTCGTAAACTGACAGAAGCGGAAAAGAAATATTCAATTTTAGACCTCGAGGCTTGTGCAATTGTGTTTGCTTTTAAGAAGTTTTTCGAGTACATTTACGGAAGGGAATTCATTCTAGAAATAGATAATGAACCTTTATGTAGAATTTTTGGTGAAAAAAAAGGAATTCCTGTTTTAACTTGTAATAGATTACAACGTTATGGTGTAATTCTCTCATCTTTCAATTATAAAGTTCAATACGTAAAATCAACATTAAATTGTTCGGATTACTTATCTCGCGTACCTGTAGGAGATCCTGTTGAGGAAAATAATAACTTTGATTCAAGAATTTTGTGTTTATTCAAAAATAATAGCGAGATGCCAATAGATGTTGAGGAAGTTAAAGCAGAATCTAATACGGATAAATTATTATTAGAGATAAAAAATTATCTTAGAACAGGGTGGCCAAATAAAGTCAATAAGGATGATTGCAAATGGATTTATTGGATAAAAAGGAACGATTTATCAATAATTGATGATTGTATTTTCTGGAACCATAGGTTAGTAATTCCAATAAGTTTAAGGGATAAGATATTAAGCTTATTGCATAGATCTCATCTAGGGATTGCCAAGATGAAAGGGCTAGCTAGAGGCTATTTTTGGTGGCCAGGGATTGACAGTCAAATTGAATTTTTAGTTAGAGAGTGCGGAATTTGTGCGGAAATTCAACCATCACAACCCAAGAGTGAGTTAACTCCATGGCCGATAACGGAAGAAATTTGGAGTAGGGTTCATATAGATTACGTAGGGCCTATCGGAAATAAATATTTTTTGGTAATCATAGATTCAACCTCAAAATGGTTGGATTGCGTGGAAGTAAATTCACCTAACTCAGATAATACCATTAAAATCTTAAAGAGATTATTCAGTTATTTCGGTAGTGTACAAACCTTAGTTTCTGATAATGGAGCAGCATTCATGTCAGCAGACTTTAAACAGTTTTGCGAGAGAAATGGCATTAAACATTTAACAACACCTATAAATCATCCTCAATCAAATGGATTGGCAGAGAATGCAGTCAAAACGTGTAAAAATTTTTTAAAGAAAATATTGTTAGAAAAAAAATTTCAGTCAGGTTATAATGAGAAGTTAGAATGTTTTCTCATAGATTATAGGAATGCACCACACTGTACAACAGGGTTAGAGCCAGCAGTTGTAATGTTTGGTAGAAGGTTAAGGTCAAATTTGAATAATTTTATACCTAGAGGGGGGAAGGTAAAGGAAAATGTGATTGATAAAGATACCAAAATGAAAATGTCAAAATGTCAGGAAAATCAGAAATTCTATTATAAAAGGAATAACAAAGTATCTACGAATTTTAAGATTAATCAGAAAGTTATGGTTAGGGATTTTAGAGACCAAAACAATGATAAGTGGGTACCAGGGAAAGTACATAAACGTTTGGGAAATAAACTATATTTAATTGAGGTTAAATTGAATGATAAAATCATGTACTGGAAAAGACATTTTGATCAATTATCCAAACTGTGTGTATCATGGGAAAAGAACCCTAGTATTTTAATCCCTGAGTCTGAGACGAGGAGGCTATCGTTCGATGAGTACGATGTCTCCGACTTTGTTTCGGATGACAATCTAATGGGTGACCCTCTTTTTCCTTCCAGCTCCAGTGAACCCGTGGCGTCAACGTCGGGGAACTGGAAGGAGCGCCTTCGACCAAGGACAGAGAAATCAAAATAAGCAGCAGTCAACTCTCCGAATCAACATGGTTATAAATAAAAAAGAAAATGTTGTAAAATAATAATTAAATATGTGTATGTATGTTTTATAATTATTATTATGATAATCATGTTGTGTTACTGTCTGCTGATTTAAGTGTGGAGGGATGTGGTGAACGTATGTCTGTCGGTATGAAAGAGACAGGCATATCTGAGTGAGACAGCATGACCGAGACGTATAAAAAGGCGTGTCTGTTGTAACTCGTCCTCTCTTAACAACAACATCTCGAATACTGTACATTAGTAATAACACTAAATAAACCAAATAGTATGGAGTATCCAAACGACTATTATTTACATCTTATCTGAGTGATCGACACGGCAGATCACCACATTATTGTTATTATATACAATCTTTATTGAACTCCTTTGTACAATAGAACTCTCTATGATAACTTGTATTGTAATAATAATTATGATCATTGGATTATTTGTTTTCATGAAAAAATCAGCTCAATGGCGCGTAACAACTTAATTTATGCATTTAATCTATTCCTATCACTTAGACTTATTATTAGTGGCTTATTGCAAAGTTTAATAACTAGTTACTTATAACAAGTGGCTTATAACTAAGATTAATGTCTAGTGATTTATAACTACTAACTTTTAATAGTGACGTGAAACTATGCACACGTTTACGACCGAGTGGGTATTTAAACAATACCGCTATACTATGACTTACAACATCTTCTTAAACTAGAGATTTACGATTAACATACATATTAGCGTTTACATGCGATTTCTGCGCGTGGTTTCAGTGGTAAGATATAAAAATATTACCAAAAAAACTTCATACTCAGTGTATAAGCTTTTTACACTTCAAACATAGTGTAAAATATAAAATAACTCGAATAGGACATTCATAGAACTCGCAAATGAACGTTGAGATTTGATGAATTATTCAAATTCTACGAAACAACCCAAACTTAGGACGGGTTGTTTCGGAGAATTTGAACAATTCATCAAATTTCAACGTTCATTTTCAAGTTCTGTGAAAGATTTTACAAGTTCTGTTTTTATTTCAGTTTTGTCAAGCAACTACAATGATATAATAACAGAACTTGAATAGGACTTTCACAGAACCTGAAAATGAACGTTGGAATTTGATGAATTGTTCAAATTTTCCGAAACAACCCGTCCTTAGTATTATACTCCTGTACAACTTACCTATAACAATGTATAGATGTAGAAGCTTTCAAGACGTGAGTAAATAATAAATAAATTAGAAACATTAGGAAATATTTGATCAATTTCACCCGAAGTAAGATAAAATCGACCTTACTTCGGGCAAACAGAAACTCTTACAACACACTTCTATCGGTTTATATCTTAAGTATTTTAAATACTCCTTTAAGTCATCAGTATGCCTGTTTGGTACATTGAGTCGATTGTGCGGTTCGTTTTAATTGTAGGCATACATACACAGTAGAAAATTTACATACATGGGGCTTAATTACTATTTGATTTACCTATTATAGGTAATTAGATTTACATAGATTTCTAATTGAAAAGCCTGTAGTTAGGTGTAATTTGTTTTGTATATATCAAAAAATGACTTTCGTATGTGAATATCACACAAGAGTACTTACCGACTTTTCCCAACAATTTGGAGTAACCCAATGTGTGTGCCATCCCCAATTCGGGTTGAGGCTGAAGGTAGTGAGAGAAGAAGGAGATTGGGAAGATGAAGATAGGAATGTACCTACCTTGCTATTGAGATCTGGTCTCCAAACACGGCTTATGCCATAGATCACCGTAAGTGATTCACTACGTTTGGTGACTTAGCAGGGGTGACCGGGTTTATTAAGTGAGGTTTTTCCAGGTCTTGGCGACGGATGCGTGGGAGGGATAGATTCATACGCCTGTCACTCCTGGACACACTATTGCACAGATTCCTACCACCTCTCATAACTTTTTAATTGAAAAAATTTCCTCTCCTTCTTTTCCCTAAAAACACCCTCCATACAGTATCCCCAAAGATGACATAAACCCTGAGGGAAATTATTTTCTTCTGTGTGGGGTTGATGTAAAAAAAGCAATGTTAGATTCTGAATGGTGGTCACCACTTATAGATACTTCATAGGAACGTGGGCTAATATGCAATATATCATATTAAATTAGAAAATTCTGTTATATCGTAGAATTTGAATCCGCGACCTCCGAAGTCGAAGCCGAGGATCGTAACCACTCATTAATGGGGGCGTTCAAATGTACACGTTTTGTTATTCATCACTTATTTTTAATTTTAAAAACACTGTGTCTGTTTTATAAATAAAATGATTTAAGCACAATGTTTTATTTTAAATTATAATGTTACATCACAGTGTATCTGCTTCATCTGAAAATACATATTTTGAATTTATCGTAGAAAGATTTCTGAAGGTGGACTAAAAGACATGCTCTTAAGGCGATGCACTACTTCGTGTAGTATTTTAAATAGAGCCGCTATCAATAACAACCCTTACGTAGATGTCGATAAGGTTTAAATTCCCGCTTAACACCGCCTGTTTTGATTTATGCAATAAAAAAACATGGCCAAAAAGGGCTTTTTATTTTATTTTGTGGATGTTCAGGCTAAATATTTAATTTTTTTTCGATCATTTTATAAATAATTTAATTTGCCACATTATACAATAAAATCATAACCGAAAATGGGTTCGTAAATAGGAGATTTTGAACTTTAAAGCAGTTTTCATAGGCCTTTACATTATTTTTTTCTGGGCTTATAAAAAGACTTATCTAAAAAATACTCTAATATTTTAAAGGCCAAAATGTATTCTACTCGCAGTATTTAATTAAAGCATCTAAAACATTTCTAGGCGACCAAATTTTCAAACCAAAAACACATGATTTTGCATTACTACGTATGGCATCGCCTTGTTAAGTTAATAAATGTAATGAATATAAATATTAATACTCATTAAGTAAGTATTTAGAGGTATGTGTGGGTATTATTTGAGGAAGAGGGCGGAATTTGCCTCATAAGGTTGATATAATTTGTAATACACATTGACTTGTCCATATAAACAAGACCCCTCAAAAAATATAGGGGTCTTGAACATAACTAAAATGAAATGAGAAAGGAAGAAAACAATAAATAAATATATTGGAAAGGGTGTTTCATGACTAAAGGGGGGATTGATCAAGGGATGATTTAATTCAATAAACATAATCAGGTTATTACCGTGCTCTATCATGGTCGTAAATACATATCAAGCATCAGGGCTGCAGGAGATAAGTTAACATAGCTGCTAGTACATGGCTAAATTATACCTACATATCAAAGTGAAAACAAAATTTGTTTTTTTTTTTTTTTTTTGTGATCTATAAATGCTTCAGTCAGGCAATAGTGCCAAGCGTACCATCGGTTGAACGACGACGTAGCGCTAAAGAGCTGGACTGATGGTCCTCGTACGCAGCGCGTGGCACTACATGTCTTCATTCTTTCACCTACATCTTACCGCAAGCGACCGACGTATGCGATGCACTACTTCAGCCCCAAAGCTTCACAACTTTCTCTAAATGGGGAAGAGTTTCACTGACTCAAATCAGTTAGGATTTATACAACATTAAATTTTAAAATATAAAAGAAGAATATAAAAGAAATATAAAATATAAAATATAAAATATAAAAGAAGAATTTTAAAATATAAGAATATTAAAGGTTCTTATTTACGGCCAATGTCCTCGAAACGTTTTAATGATACTAATTTATCTTATGTTAGTATTCTGTAAGTACCTACATATCATGATATTACAGACCTTTAACAAATTAATTGTCAAAGTTTATTTATGTCTAGCAAATTACATACCTATCCCTTGTTTCAAAATATGAAATAAATCTAAGTAGGGAACCGTGTTTGAGGAAGCGGATATAACCTTTAGGGAAAGTGGGAAAGCCTAATTCCCCTATCCACCCCCTGTAAGAGTGTGTTCTATTTACTGAGGGGTTGAAATACAACCCTAAGGTATAAGCTGAATCCTTCTATGTACAAATTCTTGTCCATATATTCAGATAGAGTGGTAATGTACGCACAAGATTATTATTGATACCTTTGCAAGTATATAATCATCATCACATGGTCATCATCAGCTGTTCCCCGTATTTGAGAAGGATAGAAAGGTGCAGATATTTCTTACGTGGAAAACTAATACAAGATAACCCAACTGATAATCCAAGGTAAGATTAATAAAAGACGTGGTATAGAAATTATGTCAGAAAAAGATCTAGGTATGTATGAATACATAGGCTTGTAGTTTACCTAGGTAACTAACGCAACTATAAAAAATCGGGCAGGTGTATCTATAACGAGTAGATTTTCTGGAACAGAATATCTGCTTACCGATAGACCTTTATACCTGATAAGTATTTTATGTAGATTTGCCATTAAAACCGGTAATATATAGGTACTTATCTGGGTAAAGTTTTAAAGAGCTTTATTTAAAGCCTCCCTTCCAGAGCTTTTGTTTGGGTATCGCCCGTAGAATTTCCTCGTAAACTCGAAGCACCCACGTTCATGGTGTAACCGGGACTGGGGCTGTTTCAACCCTCGAGCTTTTATTACCACGACATTAACAGGGATGAGCTCGTACTATTATTTGAATATATATACTTTTTTAAACAAATTCTTATATTATATATCTAGTCGTAAATCTTGAGCTGGTTTTCATGCAGATATTTTATCTAACTACATTTGGGAAACAAACAGTTGTATACTTATACACAGATGTTATACGAATTGCGCTCGTGTTTTTTGGCTACTTAGGTCAATATTTTAACTTTTTTATATTAAATCCTAAAAAGAGTACCTGGGGAAAATAATTGCCTTAAGGGCCTATGTCATCTTTGGGGATGCTGTGTGGAAAGTCTTTCCTTTAAGAAAAGGAAGGCGAGGAACTTCTGAGATGGAAAAAACGGCCTAAGGAAGGAAAAAACCCCAACGGCCACTCCCGGTCCGGTCAGCCACGCAGGCGCATCCACCACCACGACCTCAACAAAACTCACTCTATTTCCCCCTGCAACCCTGCAAAGTCACTAAACGTAGCAAAATAGGTACTCACGATAAAGCAGAGATGTAACCTAGGTATACCTAGGTTACATCTCTGCTTCTGCACCGACCGGTCAGTGGCGGAGTTGACATCGCGTTTGGGTCCCACTCAGGCGTAGTGTGTTCTATTCCTCGGCTGGCTAAGTCCTACATCACAACACAAGCAACATTTTCAGCTTACTGTGGTGGTAGTACGAGATTTTCAAATATTGTCAGGTTATTCGTAACCCAGGAATGTTTGTCTTTCTTTTTAAAACAAAAAATTAAAAAAAAAAAAAATTAAATATTGATATTATTTGCTTTTAGTTATTCGTGCTGAGTTATTAACTAAAAATATTCCCTGCTCCAAGCAAATATTTACGCATTTATAAAAAATGGAAAAAAATATATTATTGGTCACGAATCACCTCATACATTCCTTTTACCCTTTTGCCATAAATTTATGCAGTTAAATAACTAAAAGTAAAGGTAAATATGCGCCGACCTTAAAAATAATAAATTATTGTTATTATTTTCTACAAAATCGGTTAAGTTATCAGGTTAAGTTAAAAGTTAAGAGGTAAGTATGAATACACCCGTTAAAAGTATTCTAGTAGGTAGGTACCTAACCCGTTTAAAAAAAATTAATAGGCAGGTACTTACCCAGTGGGCATGCACAGTAATAAATTACTAAAAATGGTACATGATTGAAATAACACGAATATTATCTGTTAATATCTGCTTACAAAATTCATCGGAACATTTCAGAGGTGAATGTTGTTCAATCTATAAAAATAATTAAATGTTTTTTTGACAACCCTGTCCGTCCCCCAGAACGAGGTTTGCTGGAGTGTGCAGATTATATACGAGCAGGAGGGGAGGGATTGGAAGCAGAGGGCGGAAGCACGAGGAGGGAAGAGGGTGGAAAGCGGATCTGGATTTAACGAGCAGCCAGGATCCAGGATAAGCCAAAATATCTCCTCGCAAGCAACGACCCCGTTCCTCGCTCTGCGAGGCAAGGTTTTTTAAGCATGTCATCTTTTTGAAGAGTTTTCAAACACAAAGAAATAAAAACATTGTATTGTCATTAAATGCCACCATTAGAACAATATGACAATAATACTGTAGACAAGAAATCACAAGATATGGATTTTTTATATTATTTTATTTTTTAATGTAAAAGTAAAAACAAATAATTTAATATATATTTTTTTTAAATGTCATATCTGAGACCACCTTAGAAGGGAACTATAGTGATATTACATTATCAAATAAGAGTGAAGTATTTTTGAATTAGATACATACCTAAGTACCTACACATTTTTGAATGTTGAGGGTGCACAACCGAAATTATATTATTTAATAACAAATGAACCAACCCATTTATTGGAAAATATGAAATGCTGATTTGATGTGTCGTTTTCATTTACCGAATTTTTCACGTAAGCGGCTTTTATTTGATGTTTATACAAATCTACGAAATCTTGAGCTTCAAAACAGGAGGAAGGTCTGCCTTTTTATATTTCATTATATTCTTTGATACTGTAGTTATACACGGTGTCCGGAAACTCGTAGTACAAGCGGGAAACTGGAGAATCTACACCACATGGGGAACCCAAATAAACATAAAGTTTTTTGATTTGAGCATTTTCACAAAAAAAAAAAAAAAACCAAAAAAATATATTTTTCGGCTATTTTAGGGTTAAAGTTTTTTCTGGTGTTTAGGGTTGAACAACAGAAGTTTTAACCTTGCAGAGCAGAAATATTTTATGATTACACCGGATTAAATGAAGGGTGATTTCAAAATAATGCTTCAAATCCGAGTTTCTTCATTTGTTTTACTTTCAAATAGTTTTAATTAGTTGGGTACTTTGATCTTCAGTAATAATTTATAAGAATTTGATTAAAAAAAAAAAAAAAAATCAACTCCTAACTCGATTTACTCGATAACGAAAGCTCAAATAAAAAAAAAATATACTACAAAATCGACTCCAAATGTGATGTAGATTCACCAGTTTCCCGCTTGTACTACGAGTTTCCGGACACCCTGTATTTCCTATTCTAAATATTAATAAATAACTACTGAATTTGGCTGAAGCGGTTTATTATAACACATCCGAAAAATAAATATCGTAGAAAATACAACAGAATGATTTACGAAAGGAAGGTTTGAGAATGTTCTGAAGCGAGTCACGTAGGCAAATAATTCAATCTCGATGTCAGGGTTGCTGGTACTGTACTGTCGATTTCCTTCCCGCTGTCGCTTATATAGGTGAAAAATAAAACTTTCTCGAACATTCCAGTTGCTTGTTTGGCAAAGGCCGAAACTTCTATAATGACGTCCGACTCAAGTAGTGGCGTACCACTACGATACAACAGAAGTAACAAACCATTATAATTATGTTATAAGCTTGTCTGTTTGCATAAAGCTAGCTCATTTTTCTCTACTTCTAGTTCTTGATAAGAATTTCATAAATTGAAATTCTTTCGTGGACAGATTTTCATTTAATTTGCCTATCTAGGGTCTAGGCGTCTGGTAGTCGGAAGGTCTAAATTAAACTGGCGACACCGGTTCTCTTCCAAATCAGTATTGATCTCACTGCTTGTGATTCTCATTCAAAAATGAAGGTCACTGTATAAGTCTGATTTCGAAAAACTCTGTGTAAATTCCTAGCAACGCCGGGCTTCAGCTAGTACATTATATATTAATTTATTAATATATATATATATTTAATATTTTTAACTGAGCCGCTATCAATTACAACCCTTACGTAGATGGCGATAAGGTTTAAATTCCCGTTTAACACCATCCGCCTGTTTTGATTTATGCAAGAAAAAAACGTAGCCAAAAAGTGTCTTTTATTTTATTTTATGCATGTTCAGGCATAAATATTTAAATTTTTTCGATCATTTTATAAATAACTTAATTTTCCACATTATACAATAAAATCATAACCGAAAATGGGTTCGTAAGTAGGAGATTTTGAACTTTAAAGCAGTTTTCATAGGACTTTACATTATTTTTTTCTGGGCTTATAAAAAGACTTATCTAAAAAATACTCTATTATTTCAAAGGCCAAAATGTATTCTACTCGCAGTATTTAATTAAAGCATCTGAAACATTTCTAGGCGACCTAATTTTCAAACCAAAAACACATGATTTTACAACACTGCGTATGGCATCGCCTTAAACGAAATTTCAATATTTAAAATGTCTGGCGTAGATACGACTTTTTTATGTTTTTTTCTTCTTTTTAGTCTTTTTAATAAACATATGTATGTACCTAGTATTTTCTCTTTATGTCTGTGGTTACATTAAAGCTATTTTTGTGAGAAACTCTACTTGAAAATCCTGACTTCAGTAACAATTCGTATAAATTCAAGCCGTCGAGCGTTGGCGTCGCTCCCCTTTCTTTTGTTATGTTTGAGTTTCATTAGTTTTTTTTATAGCCAATGCTTGAGAAAGTGGAATTTGTACGAAGCATTTCATTTGCTGAAATGTCCCAACTAGGTATCTACCAAGAGCAAATAATAAGATACTTGTTTTCCTAGAGATTTGATTGGCTGAATTCATTTCATCGCCCCCTTGCAAGAATATTAATTAAAAATTTTGTCTAATGAAATAAACCAATACTCTAATACTTAAAGTTGCTTGGAATGCCTGTAAGTAGAAGAAGAATATTTGTATTTTTTTATGTGACACCTCACAAGAGCGCCCCTGTCTGCACAGTGTAAAGGCAGGGGAGCTATGTCGCCACCCGGTTGGGCACTGTTGTGAGGCGGATTAAGGTAGGGGCTGTAGGAAGGAAAAACAGATGCCGGAAGCTCGTTCCATATATGAGTTGTCTTACACAAAAACGAGAAGAACCGTTCTCAAGAAGCCAACATCAACTGTGAACGTTGTTCCACTCGTGTACGATTCGATATGTAGGTACGCTTTATATATTTTATTGACGTGAAACATCTTTTAGCGCACCTAGGGGGGTAAAACCGACTCTTCATTCGACCAGCATCATGACTCTCTTCGCCCGGCCGCCAAAACTCTGTGCGGCATATTTGCTTCTATATTCACTAAAATTGGCAATGGATCTACTCTAAATGATGATGTATTTTTATTTTGTAATATTTTTCATTGTGTAGATATATTTAAGTGACAAAGAAATGGTTTTACTATCAACAATATAAGGACTGGTTAACTTTCATTTTGACTGTCTACAATAAAAATCAATGGAATTCTGGATAGGGTCTTCGCTTTTCCGGATAGCTCTCACCCTAGAAAATGATATTCGAAGCTTTCACTCCGTACATGACAGCGTGCATTAATATTGTCTCGTAACCTCTGCTCTTCCATCAATATGATAAGATGCTTCCACAGCCGTCGTACTCACATTATGCTTGATGCGAGTCGGCGATGTGTAAATGCGGTGCGGTGCAGACCACCAAACATATGGTCAACAAATATCCGCTCCCAAACTCCCAAGGGCTAGCTACCTATTGCATATAGGCCGATGGGGTGGGGGGGTTGAACACTTAACCCCTTCCTTCATATACGCCCTTGCCCGCTCCCCGGCGGTCAGTATTATAAATAAGTGTATAAATTTATTAATGAAACAATGTTTAGAAGTTTATTAGAACCACTCTATGTTTTTCATGTACCTATGTCCACCGGTTTCGGGACAAACATTCTTTCTTCAGGAGAAAATATACTAGATTACCAATACAAAACAATGGATAATACTAAGTGTTAAAGTTTGTCGAGGCGTGACTAGGGATTAGTGAAGAGTGGGGGAGGGGAAGGAACGTACTGTGAAATAGAACATGTAAGATAATATTTTTTGTTTATTGATAATGTACTCATTAATATTAAGGGATTTCTCAATCAGTTATTAATTATCTTTTATATCGATACAATACATACTTGTTATAACAGGTAGGTAAATAACTTATTTGCAGTAATCTTAGAATAACACAAGAAATGCCTTGTGGACGTATTTCATGATCCAAATATTTGCCCAATCAGGGCTTAAATTTCCAACACAAAACTGTGTTTTTTATGAAATTCAAATGGGATGGATATCTTCGATGTCAGGCGAGTGTAAGTGAGACAGAGCGCTGTACCATAGTGCTAAATGGAACATTTATTTCTATTCAAATTAGTTTTTTTCTTTATTCTATGGCAGCAAAAGACACAATGGAATGGAATTGTCACAAACTCTTCTGTAATACGTTTTAACTTTTCTTGACATGATCCCACTCAAGTACTTGATACAGTACTTGAGTGGGATCAGTCGTAAATGCTTTTTAATATTTTCATCAGAACATATCGATTTATTTAGATAAAAATAAAAAAAAGGTATTACTTGTTAAAGTTGTCGTTGACGCTATAAAATAACAATTTATTGAAATCGTTCGGGAAACGAAATATATAAACTATTTCGGTACATGCATTAAATTTGAGTGTAATCCACAACACAATAATTATATTGGCTGTTAATTAATTATTATTTAGCTTTAATATTTAATAAAATCTGGGTTTTGGGTACCGCCGCCCCGGCAACCATTTATTGGATAACCAACACTTCTGTCATAGATCACCCAATGGTGCCCGGGTTCATCGCGTGAGGTGCGTTCAGGATTCGCCTGACCAGCACCTGCGTGTCGTACCAGATCGGTAGAGGCTGGGTGGGGAAACCCTTTAAACTCTCCAACTGGTCTCTTTTGACCCATTGCGGGAGGGATACATTCATACGCCTGTCACTGGTGGACGCACTGATCCCTAGATTCCCAACCACTCCTCATACCTTTTTTTATTACCAGAACTTAATCTCCTTAAAAGACCTTCCACACAGCATCCCCAAATTTTTTAGGCCCTGAGGGAATCTTTTCTCCCGTGTTAATGTAAAAAAAAACACAGCAATGCAGAGCGTAAATATTTTTTTCCATGTTAAATTAAAATTAAATTTCATTTAATGTGCAAATACGTTTTTAATTAATATTATTATTTAAAATAAGTTAATTCTGAATCGTTGTAATATTACATAGGTCGGTATCCGTCGGTATATAATATTATTGTTTTCTGTTGGTAGCTAGGTACGCACCTACTTCTTTGAGGAAACATAAAATACAATTATTAATAAAGCATTAAAAGTAATCGAAAACGGTTAAAAGCGTGAAGCATTTAAATCCGTTAGCTCAATTCTTCTTCCATTGAAATTAATCGCTGTCTTCCAGCGGCCATATTAGAGACTTATAAAATATATTTAATTTTATATGTTAAGTTCAATCATCGAATAAAGTTAATAAAATGTACATTAAATTCAAAGTTCTATAAAATCATGGGGGCTGTATTAAACTTACATCAATCTTATTATTTTATTATTTCACCATCCTCTTGATGTCCCTATCCAAAGGATAACGTATATTTTTGATTAATTTATTTATTAACTTCTAGTCTAATATTCAGTTTAGCGCTTACTGTAGTGATAGTAGAAGATTTTCATATTAGGTTATTCGTAACCCGGAAATGTTTGTCTTCATTTAAAAAATACAAGAAAAATTATACTATTAGAGTTATGCTAATTTAAAAAAAAATGTTCAATTTATTTTAATCCGGTTAAAAACTGGATTGTAGGCTGTTTCCTGATAAAATTTTTGTAAATTCCTAAAATACCGGAACAGGAGTTCATACATTTGCATTTGCCTTGATAGTGTACAGGGTGTTAAGAAATGCACTTAAATTATTTTAACCAGTCATTATTTTGAAAAAAAAACGTAAATGAAATTTCGGAATCCGGTGACATTTGAAAAAAAAAACAACATTTAATAATAATTGGTAGGTACACGGAGAAAACTTAATGATATTGTTAATTTATTAAAAATCTGCTCAAATTATTTTTTTTTCTTTTAAAAACGGGACTGGAGGTCCATAAAGAATGATTTGACAAAAGAGTATTTTGAATTTTAAAAAGCCGTACCTACCTACTCATTTTTCTCCGCGTACATGCCTACCTAGTAAATTTTCTTTGAGCAATGGTTTTATCGCTTTTTAAAATTAATATCAAAAAATTAAAAAAAACCATTGGAATTGATTGGTAGGTAGACATACTTACTCCTAATAGTTGTCTACTTGACTTAATTTTCTTTAACTAGCATTGAGATTTCAAATTGATTTATGTGAATGGTAAATTGAAATCTTATTTAAGGTGCCATAAACTCGAACAGTTTAAAGAGCAGTAAATGTGTTCTTATTGTTCTTTAATTTTAATACTGTGTTTAAAACTGAATAAAACTTTTCCTCTTGTATAAATGTATATAATGCTATGTTTCAAATGGCCCGCAGCTATTATTTATTAATAACTCATATAATAAAGAATAAAACACTCTTTATTCTATGTGATAATTGTACTCAATCAACTGCCATACCAAATAATTTTAAAATGAATTTGGTATGTACTTGAAAATTAAATTAGTTATACGGGTAATGTGAAAAATAAAAAATATAATAAGCAGTAATTGATTGAGGTACTAGTACATATTGAATTATTTGGCGGGTTGAAAATAAGCCGACATAGCTCAGTGGTTCAGAGCACCTGACCGGACATCAGAAGGTACGGGTTCAATTCCCATTGGCAGCATTTATTTTTACTAGGGAGATATTTTCAATTTGTATTGATATTTCAGGCGGCTAATTATTGTAATAATTAAAATAAAATAACTTTGTTTGAATACCACTTTATTGTATATATTTATAACCAACCGGTTTCAGTTCAACCCGAACCTTCATCAGGGCTAATAAAAACATATTAAATTAATTACAGAGGTGTATGGGTACTTATAGTTAAACTGGAAGAGGGAGAGAGAACACCAACTTTGGTGGGGGTGGAAGACTTAGGTAGGAGAGAGGGGGTAAACATAGGTGCAGGGAATGGAAATATATTTAAAATGGGGCTGTTTGTTAAATCTAATTGTTTATTTAATAAATTGATTTTATTGATATTAATGATGCTATAGTCCAACAAAAATACGGACTACCCATGGGTCTTCCTACGAGTCCCCTATTTGCTGACATCTTCATGGATAACTTAGAAAAAAATAATTTTAGTTCTAACTCACCTCTTTTAAATAATGTTTTTTATGTGGAAACGTTATGTTGATGACATTTTTTGCATATGGAAAGGTACAGAACGTCAACTTAATTCCTTCTTGTCCCTCCTTAATTCGTTCCAAAAAATTTTCAGTTCACAGTAGAAATAGGTACTAATTACAGTTTAAATTTTCTAGACCTATCCCTTTCCATTATTAATAATAAATTCAATTTTAATATTTATAGAAAACCTACTTTTACCGATACAGTCATTCATAGTACTTCAAACCATCCCATTTCCCATAAACATTCTGCCTTCCATTCTATGGTCCACAGACTTGTCACTATTCCGCTATCTCAAGTTAACTTTAATATTGAACTCTCTATAATCAAATCTATCGCTATAAATAATGGATATACCCATACCTTAATTGATAAAATACTTGCAAAAAAACAACGACTCATATTTTGTAATAAATTCCTGTACAATAGTATCCCCAACATCGCAGTAAATAAAAACCACGGTTGGCGTAGAATTTTATACATTAATAATTTCTCGTCCTCATGTGTTTTAAAATTTCCAACAGAAATTAAAGCCGCTTTTTATACCAATAATAACCTAGGTAAACTTTTAATTAACTCAAAAGATAAAGAAAATAATTTAAGCCATTCTGGCATCAATAAACTCAAATGTAATGATTGCGAAGCATTTTACATTGGTAAAACTGCAAGAAATGTTCAAACGCGGGTAGTTGAGCACTTGAGATGCTTAAACAACATAGGTTTTTCGGAATTTGCAACACATTTAATAGATAAAGATCACTCATTTGATAAGCCTTCAGGTATAGAAGTATTACATAGAAACGGGATAGGTCTACGCCTCAACAATTTAGAAGCACTCGAGATAAAAAAATCCCTTAAAGTCAATAAAATCAATTTATTAAATAAACAATTAGATTTAACAAACAGCCCCATTTTAAATATATTTCCATTCCCTGCACCTATGTTTACCCCCTCTCTCCTACCTAAGTCTTCCACCCCCACCAAAGTTGATGTTCTCTCTCCCTCTTCCAGTTTAACTATAAGTACCCATACACCTCTGTAATTAATTTAATATGTTTTTATTAGCCCTGATGAAGGTTCGGGTTGAACTGAAACCGGTTGGTTATAAATATATACAATAAAGTGGTATTCAAACAAAGTTATTTTATTTTAATTATTATAATTATGTATACCCACAAAGTGTTTGCTACAAGTGAAAGACTAATTATTGCTTATAATTATTTGTTATCCTTTATGCCATGCATAAAACCTTGTCTTATAAACATCAGTTTATTATTAAAAATAATTATTATTTGTAACTCCTTGAGTTTATATTTAGCTGGCACTTACATCAACGATATAAAGCAATAATAAATACTTGCTTATTATTAAATAAATTTTAATTTTAAATCCTTTATTAAGTGATAGGTAATATCTAATATTTGTAGCATGTAAAAAAATATTATCATTTAATCATTAATAAAATTGCTCTGATAGCTTTTACACAAATTACTCGCGATACAAAGACAACAAAAATTTCTTTTTATGTAAACGTGGTAGATATAAAGTTACATTAAAAGGTGAGATAAGATAAAGAAAAAAATCAGAAACCAGTTTAAAATTGAAGATGGCATATCAACAATAAGAACAGCATAAAAATGTAAACTATCACTCTTATGCGATGCTCCTATATAATAATGAATGCATAAAAACAGCATTCAGGTATCTCTTAAATATTGTTTTTTTTACACTAAAAGCATGTTTGTGATATTTTTTTCACAAAATGTTGGAATCGAATCGAACAACATATATTTAATTCTTTATTCTTAATAAATCAATTCCAATTTTTTTAAAGATACAAAATTGTAATTTGAATAAAACAATTTTGTTTGGTCACCATTTCTTTGAGTAGGTACCTATAAGTATAAATTAATGGTTCCATGATAGCTCAACACAGTGACAATTCAACACACTTTTAAAAAGTGATATAAAGTCATTAGAAACGATGAATTTATTTTTTTAAACCTAACCTAACCTAACCTAACCTAACCTACTTAACCCAGTTAATAAAGTTTTTGTTTCATCACTTTCCATGACTTTATATAACTTTTTAAAGATGTGATGAATTCAACACACTTTTATAAAGTCATTAGAAACGATGAATTTTTTTTTAAACCTATCCTAACCTAACCTACTTAACCCAGTTAATAAAGTCTTTGTTTCATCACTTTCCATGACTTTATATAACTTTTTAAAGATCTGATGAATTATCATTTTGAGGATTTATCCGGTCACCTAAATTAATATATAAACCAACCAGATGCTCAGATTTTATTAAAAATACTAAAATAATTACAAAAATTCGTTGCGTAGGAAACCTGTTGGTTGGTTTATATATTAGAGTGCAAATGCTCCCAACCATCTGGAGCCAGTGGATTATGACATCTCAAATTGTGATATTTATGTTGTGAGGCTAAAAGAGAAAGGTCGACAAGTATTCAGATCAGATCACCAAACGCGGCAAAAGCCACTTTAAAAAACATTTCAATTCTGAATAGCGGTCTTACACCAAGGCGATACTGAAAGTATCTTCCACTCTGGAACGTGTTGCAAATATAGGCAGATACTACATATGATTTTTAATTAATAAATTATGAACTAACACAAATGAATCAAATAAAAATTACTCGTGGACGCCGGGATTTGAACCTGCGACCCGGGGATTTAACGATTGCTAGTTGTCAGCCTTACCACTCGAACAAGGAGGTCATTAAATATTTACTCAATAAAGTAGTGTCTAAACAAAGATAATTTATTCGAATTATAATTATGTATACCTAACCACAAAGTTATTGCACGCGAAAACGGCGCTATACAAATAATCCAATTCAATACTATTACCTGCGAAACTTCAAATAAATATTATGGTCGTTACTATAGGTAGGTACTTTATCGCTTTTCTGATTTTTTCATACGACGGATTTCAATTTTGAAAACTACACTTAAATTTCAGGCCAATTTGAGTTCATTGAACCAGATTTCATGGGGACAGACTACCACTTTATAGACAATTGAAATTAGTAAGTTTGATGAAGATAAATTTTCTATTTCCTGATATTTTTTCAATATTATGTATTAAGTAGTGTCCACCAAATCATATTGAAATTAATACGATTTATCATGAATTCTTTCCAAAAAAATTAAAACACACATTTCTGCTTTATTATAAACTGGCTGATTGGCTTCACACAGAGTTTTCAGATGTAGACAATAGGCAAAAAGTGTGCAAATTTTCATCAATCTCGGAAAAAAAAAAACTATCGATTTGTATAAAAAATCAAATACATATAGTTTTTCGTAAAACTATAAAAGGCGTCAGGGTGTAAAGTGCACAAATTCGTGAGGTGATTCTACTTGTAAAAAAGATAAATAACTTTTTCCAAATTTAAACGTTTGGTTCAAAAGTTGATTTTTTGTGTTTAGAAAATAATATTCTTCCATGGAAAAATATTTTTGTATGGAAAAAATTTTTACCTCTTCCATCATGTAGTATCACCTCCAAAAGATTGTACACTTTACCCCCGGACATCCTGCATTACCCGTGTAGTTAAAAAATATTGTGGCTTGCTATTCGCCGTGAATAGATATTATTTAAAATAAATTCATTTTTGAGGGTGTTATAGCTAAGTTTGGTAAATACTGAGTGGTTTATTGTATAATGTGGGATGAATTTTGTATTATATAATTTGTGAAGATTTTCAGTAATATCACGCCTATAGTTTTTTTAATTCAAACATGAAGAAAATTTCCTGATGTGAAATATTGTTGATTTATTAAAAATCTGCTCAAATTATTCGATTTCCTGTTAAAAAAGTGACTGCAGGCCAATAACGAATGATTTGACAAATTTCGCAACAAACTAAAGTAAAGCATGAATATGTTATGAGGAAGTCGAAATCCATGCTCTTCGAAATAATAATACTTTCGCATCTCATCCATTGCTGTAACTTTGCGAATTTTGTGGATCACGTAAAAGATTTATTCCAAAACTATTCCTACATAGAAGTTATATTTTTTTTAAACCAGTCAAATTGCTGTATTTTTTAATTTTTGTTCTTGTCCTTTTTCTTGTATTTTTGTTTTTTGCATTTATTTTTTAATGCAATTTTATTTTTATTATTTCTTTCTTCTGTTTCAAAATTTTTTGTCATTAAAATTGTACCACCTACATGTAAAAGCCCTCTGGGCGTTAAATAAATAAATAAATAAATTTATTCAGAAAAAGCCACCTGCGTGAACACGTGTTCAGATGTAAACGGAATGTCTAATATTCTATCAGGAAATAATCACGTAGTCACATTTTTTACAGTTTCACACTCATTTTTCTCCCTAACAAATTACGATTTTTTGAAAAACTAGAAATTTCGGCTACGGCAATGCATATTAAAAATGACATATTTACCAATCTTTTCATTGGTACTCAAAAGCTGCGAGCCGCTACTGGTAGATATTCTCATTTCCTCGAACTTATTCCCTATTCAATATTGAATAGGTATTGGCGCCATCTGGTTTGGAAATATCGCCCTGACTTGGGTAATAAATTTTCCAATTTATCGCAGCTTAAAAAATGAAAGACCTTCATAAGTATTCTTAAGTGCGAGTTTTTTTGTTCATAAATTTTACCTAGGTACATATACCCAAGTTATAACTCCGACGGGAGGACTAACCCGGGTTTTAACGTTCATGAATAATTGATGTTCTCGAAATAATAATTCTTGTAAACCTACAAAATTTATTGGTAAAAGATTCCAAAAACAATTCATGTGGTAGGTAGGTATTTACACTATCTACCTACCTAAATGGAAAATAAAACTTCTAATATATGTTTGCAAAATGGGGTAATTGCTGTAACAATATGGGCAAACATTTTTCAATGTTTTCTGTATTAAATAAATTACAGGGTAAATCTAATTTTTAAGGTATGTTTTTCGATCCAGACAGCCGAAAAGTGATTGAAGCAAAGTTTCAAACCAACACGAAAGAGAAATCTTTCAATACAAGTAACTGCAATGGGGCATCCACCTGGCGAATTCTCATTGAAGCTTTTAGTATTACGTTTCCATATTCTAATACAATGATTGTAAATGTTTGTATTTGTGGTTTGAGTCTCGGCTTGAAAGAGAACAACTTTTGAACTTTTGGTTCGTAATATTTTTACATGGTAAGTATGGTAGTGCAACCGAATGCCCCGTCGCAACATCAATTTCTGTTACATGAATCGCTTTTGAGAAAGAGGGAGAGGTTAGAACGGATCTATCAGCGGTATGGCTGCCGCTACGATCAATAATTTTTACATTTTATCGTATGGATTGTCGTAACGATCTACGAATCGTATTGATCTTTTAAAGAAATATTTTAATATTGTTAGTCTACGTACCTAACTGGTCTGTAAGCAAAACAAAACACTATCCGATATTATTATCAAATACCCTGGAGTAATAATACTAGGTTCAACAGTAAAATATTGGCAGTATTGACTATGTTGACTTGTTGACATTCCCTCCAGAATAAAATAATAAACCATCACAGAGTAGAGGTGGGTCCTGGGAGTACTTTCCGTTACTAGGTACAGTGAGTACGTGTACAAAAAATACCTGGTAAAATATCGGGTACAAAATACTTTTAAGTATTTTATACCTACTTTGAGTATCTGAGGACTGCGGACGGAGAATGACGGGGACAGGAGGCGTGCTGAGGTACAAAATAGTCTTAAGTATTTTATGCCTACTTTAAGTATCTCGAGACTGGGGACGGGGAGTGACGGGGCCCTGAGGCGTGCTGAGTACTGAGCAGGGAAGTTAAGGCATAGGGATGGGAGTAACAAGTAGGAATAAAATTACTTAGAGGTTAAAATTGTCCATAAGACATAAAGAGAGACTTTACAAAGAAACAAAAAAAAACCACTAGACATAAATTTAAATAACCATTTTAGAAAATACAAAAATAAATTAGCTTATCTCATAAAAAACACTAAAGAAAAATACTATCAAAATAAAGTTGATGTTTCCTAAACGACAGTAACAGAATTTGGACTATAATAAATGAAATCTTGGAAAATAAGCAGAAAACTAAAAATAATACAATAAAGAGCATAACACAAAACAATAATATAATAAACTGTATTGAGGAACCTAAAAAAGCAGCAAATGCATTTAATGATTTCTTCGCGAATGTCGGAAAGAATCTAGCTAAAAAAATCAAAAATCAAAAAAATATTTCTGAAAACCTGTAAACAGAAAATAAATTAGAATTTTTTAACTAACCAATCCGCCCGAAGTTGTACAAATTATATCAAAAATGCGAGGTGGTTCTGCCCCGGGTTTCGACGGTCTTCGAGGTCCTTTCGAGGTCTCCTCATAACTTTACTTATTGTTTAGAAATATGTTTTTGCCTTTTAAATTCTTTGAATCATTTATTAACTAACCTATATTTTTATTGCTTTTATTGTTATTTTTTGTTTTATTACTAATATTTTTTGTTTAATTTAAAAAAATGTTAAAATATTTTTGTTGTCCTCTCCTAAACACAAGCAGCTGCTTTATTAGGAGAGTGATTGAAATATTAGTGTTTATATTGTAAAAAAAATTGTAACCTTGTTTATATGTTTCAATAAAATTAAAAAAAAAAAAAAAAAAATAGAAATCAATTTATTAACACCAAAAACAACACAAATGCAAAACCATTATATTTACCAAGCCATAAAAAACTACAATAATCTTCCTTCTGAACTGCGCTGTATTGTCAACCGATCAGAACAAATAAATGAAATAAAAAAAAATTCAAAAAAAACTTAAATTAAACATTACATTGAAAAATCTTTATTCTATACAAAAATATGATTACAACATAAAACCTATGTAAGAGTCGTGTCTCCATTATCAGACACAAGAACTCCTCTTTTCTGATAAGATATACATATCCAATGATGATCAAAAATGTAATATTGTTAAATATTTATGTATCTATACCTATTCCTTATAAATAATAAAAAAAAATAAAAAAAATTCCATGATTTTTTTTTGTACTTCGTAATGTAAGGTAGGTTACATAATATAATATAATAAAGTAGGTCATAGGCACCACTTTTGGGGAAATTTTAAGTAAATATATACATTCAAAATTAATATTGTATTTAAATGTATGGTATTCTACAATTGGGGAGTATGGAACTAGTTTTTCTCGCAGATATTTAAAATAAAAAGGTTATAATTTATTTTTACATGAAAAAAATACTTTTAATAAATAATATTTTTTTGTAAATGACTGTATTCAACAGATAATGCAATTGAACTGAAACTTCATCGTAAAATATGCTTAGGTACTACCGTAGGCTTGAATACTCATTACTGTCCTTTTTCTTCGTACACCTTTCTAATAGGACCGAGCAAAAAGGCATCAGTATTTTACAGTGCGACGCATCACAGCAACATACAAAGTATATCTTTCCCCCTTTCGTGGAGTGAAGAGTAAATCCGGAGTGTCAGAATAATTCCATTCCACTCCACTAAAGAAATACCGTAAGCAAAAATACTTCTTCGTCCCTTTTCCCTATACAACTTTCTAACAGACCAGAGAGAGAAGTCAGTAGTATTTTAAAGTACGAAGTACTTCAAGGCCTGTGATATTTACAAATACTTTGGAACCAGGTATTTTGGAGATTTGTCGCAAGTACAAAGTACGGCATTAAAATACCTGGTACTTTTACTGGGTACGATAAATACGCCTCTCCTCTATCACACACAGAGCGCGAGCTGCGAGGCTTACAATCCTAATAGCCTAATTTGTTTTATGCATAAGCCAAACAACAGTAAGGTCGTATGTAGGATATCCAACACACATAATTTTTAAATCTATAATTTATTAACTTAAAATAATAATAATAATAAATTTATTTCACATAAAAATCATACAATAAAACATGCGGAAACTTTGAATAGCCAACTAGGAATGAATTCTGTTTTAGGCCAGTCAAATTGGTTAAAAAAGTTTAGTTAATATCATAATTTAGCACTTAATATAAAATAAAACCGGTAAAGTAAATACAAGCCAGATGGTAATAATAAAAAGACAAAATAAAGAAAATATTTCACATGAAATCCAAATGCATGAAAAGCCGCTAGGGAGCATATTCGCTTCGAGGTTATAACTCTCGCTGCTAGGTATTGTAGCATACTGCCATCACTCCATAAATAAACCCATCACTCCATCAGAATGTAGGTATGCGAAATATCAGAGACAGGCATTGTCTCTATTTTAGAGTGTTTGAAATTATGTACCTACCCACACCTATTTAATTAGTAAGAAAAATGAAGTTTGTTGGGGGTGCTAATGCGAGTTCTATAGCCTCGAATGACGTGAAGAGAACCCCCACAGTGAAAAGGACGATGATTTGAAGGGGTCATTCGTCCAATAATAATAACATGGCATTTATATAGCGCAGTTTAGTGTCATTAAAAAAAATGGTAATTCAGTATTAGTGGTTCTTAAAATTATTCCTACAGTGTGCCTTACCCAAATACAGATCTAATATTATAACATTAAATAACATGAAGTAGCAACTACCCAACCACTCATAAATCAGTATAACTACGCGGCCAACGTATTAATTAATGTACGATGGTTTTCGAAATTTTTCCGATAGCTGAAAATCTTCGAACAATGAATTTATGATAAAATTAAAATTACCACTGAGTGTTATTCTTGATTAATTTTTGGTTGATTGTGCCGTGTTGCCCTTCCTCCATCTTTTTTTTCGGACAACATTACCCATAGTGTCCATCGACAGGCAGATGGGTGTGTTTTATTATATCTTGTAAACAAGATTTTCAAGGCCAAAAGTATTTTCGTTTTTTGTTATTGGGGTGTTATGCCGTGTTGCGCTAACTCCTTATTTAGCCAAAGAAGGAGGAAGAAGGCTAAATAAGGAGTTAGCTCAACACGGCATAACACCCCAATAACAAATATTAAAAATACTAAGAATCTCTTCAAATTATTCGTAATCCGATTATCCGATTTTAACAGATTACCAATAAATAATCGGGAACACGCCATACGCCATTTGTCACACGAGAACGGGTCGATTCTACGACTCGCGTTTGAGTTCAACATTTCAGCTGTGTTTCCTCCCTACTACAAAATCAGTATCTTCAAGAAACATGTTTACTCATTCCTCTCCTCAAAAAGACCCTCCTTGCAGCATCTCCAGATATGTAATAGGCCCTGAGAGAAATAATTTTAGGGGATAAATTAGAAATAAATTTACGAGGTTTTTATTAAAATAGCAATACTCATTTTTCTCCGTTTGCCAAATGTGGCAATAGAACATTTTAACGATAAATTAAAATAATAATAATCTACTCTGAAATAGTAAGTAAGTAGATCCTACTACATACGTCGTAAAAAGATTGAAGGAAAGCAGGTATCTTTATATAATTGGTTAGAAATGCAAAAATTAGAAAAGATTTGCAACATGCAACCAATCATTAAATTGTACTAAAAGAACTCCACGTGAAAAGTAGAATTAATTTTAACATTGCCTGATTATATTTCATCAAATCCGTTTTATTGCCCAACAAAGGTAAAAGACATAATATCTTCTACTGTTGTAGTTTGAATACTATTTCTGGGTAGGAGTAGATTTTATTGCGAGCGCATTGAAATGCCTCACACAAAGTTGGCGGTAGGTACTAAAGGCAAAAGGGTTGATGATTTATGTCTCGACGTCGCTTGCTGTAATCCACACAATGAACCCGCCATATTGCTTTTCGTGAGAATCAAATGAAAGATACAAACTGAAATATATTTTTGTACTAGAATACCTACAAACATTTGAGTTTTCAGAACCAAAGGAATATAAATAGGTAGAAAGGTACCTAACAAAGTCAAAGTTCGAAAAATTCCTTCCATCATAAATCATAAAATCTGTGATATGAAAGAACTATGTATTGGAAAAATATCATTATTCAAGTGTATATACCATATTGGGGTAAGGTTGCGATCAATGGACCAATGGACCGCAGGGGGACGTGCGCTTCCGGAGGTGGTGGGTTCAAATCTCGGCGTGTGAAAGTAAATTGTAATTTGATTAATTTGTGTTATTTCGCAAATTACTCATTTAAAATAATATGTAGTATCTTTGAGGTACGTTCCAGAGTGAAAAATACTCTCAATATAGCCGTTGTGGAAGACCACCATTCAGAATTGAAACGTTGTTTTAAATGGCTTTGGCCGTGTTTGGCGACCATATCTGAATAGCCAGGTACTTTCTCACCTTCCTCTACCCCATCTCTTTCCTACTTCTCGCTACCTTCTGACTTATAACGTATACAAATTGGGGAAGCCATAGTCACACTGGCTCCAGACGGTTGGGAGCAGTTGGGACTCTTGTGCGTTTTAAAAAAGGCATATAGTTTTTCGATCAATTATTAATTACAGGTTATTAGACGATAAAGGGGGTATTTCAACACCCCTTGATTTTTTTTTTTTACTTTAACCGCACACAGGAGGCCTCGAGGAAAATAATTTTCTTCAGGGTCTTTATCATCTTTGGGGATGCTATGTGGGAGTCTTTTTAAGGAGAGGAAATAGACGGCGCAAGACCATGGGAAGAAATATCAGTTAGGTCAAAGGGTCTCTTCAAACCAGCGTCTCCCAAGCCGGCACGCCACGCAGGTGGTTGGTAGGTGCTTCCTGAACACACATCTCCCGATGAATCTGGGCACCCCTGCTAAATCACCGAACGTAGCGAACCACTTGGAGTGACATATGGCAGAGGTGTTGCTTATCTAATAAATGGTTCCCGGGACTGTGTACCCAAACCCGCCTCCCACATTGCGAATTGATAGCTCGATAGCTTAGACATAGGATAACGTATAGTTACATGGTTTTCCAATAAGAGGTGTTATTTTGATATTCAATCGTAAAAAATCAATGGTTTCGTTGCTTGTGTGGCACGTAGCGCCATTTTGTTGAAAGTAAACGTTGTCCAGATCAATAACATCCAATTCAGGCCATAAAAAAACATTAATCATCCCTCGATAGCGCAATCCATTCACCGTAACTGTTGCTCCGGCCTCATTTTCAAAAAAGTAAGATCCAATAACTCCGCCGGACCATAAACCGCACCAGTCACACGTTGAGGATAGAGAGGCTTTTCAACATTAACTCTCGGGTTTTTCGAGCCCCAGATGCGACAATTTTGCTTGTAACGAAGCCACCGAGGTGGAAATGGGCCTCATCACTCAAGATGATTTGCATTTGATTCACTCAAGTGAATTTTAATAATTTAATTTCATTGTTGAAGTGTGTATCGTTCCAATTTCAATGCGTTCTTGAAGCGTGTATCGTTCCATTTTCATTAATGGTGTAGTTTTTAATTGTCAAATGTTAAAAAATGACAGCTTCAAAAGAAACATCTACCGAAATAGCTGGCTATTCAAAATAACACCTCTTATTGGAAAACACTGTAATAATAAAACTCGCAGTAGGTAGAAAACTCGGCTAACTTATCCGATATGTAGCCATTATTCACAGGTTCGAGTACCGAATAGTAAACTCGAACTTTATAAATAAATAAACACTAAATCTAAAATCAAATATAAACACTATCCTATGGATAAGCTATCAAGAGGATGGTGAAACACCCCCTAAATCTAATATGTCTAAACGTGATACGCCATCGCTACGCCATCGGGGATGTGATTTTTTTTTAATTTTAGCTCCACAGAGGAGGTCACGAGAAAAAAAAATTCACTCAGGGCCTATATCATCTTTGGGGTTGCTGTGTGCAGGGTCTTTTGAGGGAAATGAAGGAGGAAGTTCTGGAAAACAATTCTATAAGGAATGGGTAGGAATCTGGGGGTCAATGTGACGTGACGGACATATGAATCCATCCCTCCCACTTCATAAAGATATTCCAATAAATGGTTCCCGGGCGGCGGTACCCACACCCGCCTCTCGAATTGACATTGTTGTGGTGTCATCAGATGTAAAATATTCATTTTATATAGGATTGGTAAACAGATTAACACAAATAAAGGCCTTACTAATAAAAGTGTTTGTTAATTGAATAACAACCATTAACCCTACATTAAATACGTTAATTAGTAAGGGGAAACATTTAATTTCTATCAATTTCAAACGCCATAAATAGATACAGACAGAAAAAAATTTTGTAGGTCTATGATTATATAGGTACCGTATAAAATTATATCCAAGCTTCCTAAAATTCAAAGTTCGGTCCTCCAGGATAGCGATGATGGTTTAAAAAGTCGTGACGTGGCTTGAAGTCCGCATTCCGCCGTGAGATTTGAATTAACTGTAATAAAAGCGGCGTGCGGCTTCAAACGACATTAAGTGCATTTGCAAATGATTTATATATAAAATTTCAATTATCATTTATTAGTATCAGTATTCGCAATGAAGGGGAAAATCTCATCAATATTTTTAATTTACAGTGTTACTGATATATATATACCTATATATATACATCATGATATTTGGTATCTTAAAAAAATGATAATTTTTCAAATAGCAATTAGCAAGTCTCATCAAACAGAGACAAGGCAGGGGATGTATTAAGAATAATTTCATGCTTGCAAAGGGTCACACAGATTGGTAGATACTCCCAGTTTTGCCCTGGTAAAGGCCACTATTCTGAATTGAAACATTGTAAGAAATTGGTTTAGATTTACAATAGGTACAACATTATGCAGATAAACCTAATTTTAAAATAGATACATTTTTACTAGACAAAGGAAAATATATTTTTTTATTGCTTTTTTGAGAAGATGATGTTGTTTTTGGGTGTTATCACGAATCTACTCTGATGTTGGACATCGTAACAGTATCCGAAATGTTGGATAAAAAGTAGGTAATGCAAGACCGCACAATACCCCAAAAATAAATCAAGATAAAATACTTTTTTAACTACATATCAATTTTACCAGTAGGTTTATGTTGTGGACCGTGGAGTGAATATTGATGTGTTTTTGCAAATGTCTGCTAAGTGGAATAAACATACCACTTCAAAGGAAACATATCATAGGTACCCAACATGAATTATCTTATTCCTGTATATTGTTTCATCTCTGTAAATCATTTACTGTTTGTTTCTATAATAATATATAAAAAAAAAAAAAAAAAAAAAAAACAAAAAATGGCTGTCCCTAGGTTGTCCTTTAAATGTTCGACGCCTCCGTTTACATTGATATTCATCACAGGACAGACATTTGTGCTTATCTTATAAGATGGTAGGTAGTTAGTTTTCAAGGAATCCAGAAATATATTGTAATATATTTCTGGATTCGAAATACTGTAATAGAGTCAAAAGTGGATAAAAAGTAAACAACAAATCAAATCAAACCTCCCGTCAGCAATTAAAATTGCAAATTATAATGTCATGTATAATTCTTGCATACAAAAACAAAGAAACACTAACGCAATATTAAAAAAAACCACGATAAATGTCGCCACGAAAAATTGGCTTCACAGCACGCGGGAAATGGCGGTTTTTCCTGAAAAGATTCATAGAGCGGGACTTTGAACTTCCCTTTGCTAGGGATGGGCGGCCCGCTATCCGCTATTTAGTAGGTAGGTACCGTAGGAAGGCCTCCAGTGGTGTCGTGCAAGCGTGCCAAAACCTACATCATTTTTTTTAATGACGTATCACATTCCTCATCTAATCAAATAATACACAAAAAAATCATAAGCCGTTATAACTGCGTTAGCAACACAAACATAAAATAACAACAGTTCATAACGATGCAAATGTGAATGGTAGCAGAAGTCGGGGACGCCCGAGGAAGACATGGCACGACCAAGTGAATCAGATACTTGAGTCGGGCCATGTCAAGAGTCAGAACAATAGAAGAGTATGTATGAGACGATGTATGGATGTGAATGAGGCAAGGAGTGTGTGCCAAGACCGAGTTGTTTGGCGGTCCGTTCTCTCTGCCTACCCCTGCGGGGAAACGGCGTGATGGTTAGTTAGTTAGTTAGTTAGTTCATTATGAACCATTTTGCATACAAATCAATTAAAAAGTTAGTCATGCATGATGGCTGCTAGGCAATTTCCATTCACTCTAGATTTGGCTTAAATGCCATTCATACAAAATTGCACTAATGCTCTGTCCAGCGCCTTTTAGGTCTATGGGTGTCGTGGCAAGGCGGCAACATCGGTTCGCCAGAGAGGAAGAAAACTAGGATTATTCATGTGGCTGTGGACTCGAGGTGAAGAAGTACTTGACCACTGGGAAAGAATTTCTTTACGGACTTATTACATTATTGTTGAAAACTTTTAAAATCGAATGTTGGTGGTTTGCATAGCATACATGGAGAAAATTGAGTAATGTTGATTTATTAAGTCTCTTCAAATTATTGGTAATCCTGTTAAAAACGGGACTGCAAGCCGCTTCCTGATAAAGTGTTAGTAAATTCATAAAAATATCGGAACAGGTGTTCATACACCTGCGTTTGTGTTAATAATATATCATGACGAAATACCAAAATGTTAGGATTTTTTGGAACACATATTATACGTGAACACCTTGACAAAACATTGTTATTTTACTTTAAGTTTATCACGATACCTATAAAATTATTCGTTAATGGCCTACAATCCCGTTTTTAACAGGAATACGAATAATTCGAAGAGATTCTTATTAAATTAGCAATATTTTATATCATGGAGTTTTCTACGTATGTAGGTAATAAATATCACTAACCTAATAATAAATTGACCGTTTTTGAGTTTTTTGTGTTTTGAATTTTTGAGAACAGCTTTTGAACATTTTTTTTTACATTTGCCCCACTCAGGAGGGCCCAAGGAAAAAAAATCCCTCAGGGCCTATGTCATATTTGGGGATGCTATGTAGGGGGTCTTTTTAGGGAACGGCAGGAGAAGAAGTTCTGGGAATGAAAAAGGTATCATATATAAATAAAGAAGGGGTGGGTAGTAATCTGGGGGTCAATGTGTCAAGGAGTGACGGACGTATGAATCTATCCCGCCCACTGCAGTGGGTCGAGAAGGCGTGGGTCGAGAGAGTCTGGCTGGAGAGGTTAAAAGGTCTCCCTTTCAACCAGCCTTTCTTGATCCCGCCACGCAGTGGGTAGGCAAACGCATCCGCCGCCAAGACCTAGACAAACCTCAACCCATGAACCCGGGCACCCCTGCTAAGTCACCAAACGTAGCGAACTACTCGGTGTGACCTATGGCAGGGGTGTTGGCCGGCCTCTGCGTGTCTTCCATCCTACGACGAGGGTCTCTTTAACACCCATCGTCACCCCTTCCTCTCCTAAAAAAATCCCCCTTCATAGAATCCCCAAAAATGACGTAAGTAGGTACTCAAAAAAATTATTTTCTTCGGTGTCTACTACTAAAAAAAATGTTTTGGGATAAATGTTGGATACCCATGTAGGTAGGCAGAACCGAGAAAAAAGGGAAAATCAATCTATAGGGTGACGTGGGGTGAAAAATGTGTTGATGGCGGGGATTCATTATTCCAGGTCTTGAATTCCTTGCTAATGCCATAAGCTAAGGCCTTACCACTAAAGTACCTTCCTACTTTTGTACGGAACTTCTTTGGTGTTACAGCTTTCCACCCTTTATTGACAACTGGCATCTGATGCTCGTTAAAAAAATAAAAGGCTATGCTTTTTTAACAATGGTCTACTAACCCATTCACTCACAATAGATACTAAACGTAACTTTAAATTCACCTCTAAACATTAAATTTCCATCGTAAACTTATTATTGTCTGAAACTGGTGTCCATTTCAAAGATCATACTGTTTAAACAAAACTACCTCAAGGGTTTATATCCCAGAAATTTATATGGTCGTTGTATGAATGATTACCTGTTGAACACTGTTATTAGTTTTGACTGAAGAAATGTTAATGTTTTATGAAAAAACCAGATGCCAAAAAATATAAAAAGAGCAGCTTTAAAATTGTCCATATTTAAGAATATCAAGAACGTTTTGTACTCGATCAATATACTCCATTAAGACCTCATTAAATTGTACAATAAATTAAAGATTCGGAAGAATCAAACAAAAACAGAAGAATTCTAGATTTTCACAAAAGAGACTGACTGACTGACTGACTGTGAATCTGTGTGTTACCGTGGTAAAACCATCTAGTAAGGTAATTAATACATTGAATTTTATAGCTAATATCAAATCTAAGATTGCGCACTTTAACAAGAATTTGGTCACTATTGTGGAGGACTGTTAAAAGGATAGTCAGCATCAACAATTTTATAGCTAATATCAAATCTAAGATTGCGCACTTTAACAAGAATTTGGTCACTATTGTGGAGGACTGTTAAAAGGATAGTCAGCATCAACAATTTTATATCTAATATCAAATCTAAGATTGCGCACTTTAACAAGAATTTGGTCACTATTGTGAAGGACTGTTAAAAGGATAGTCAGCATCAACAATTTTATAGCTAATATCAAATCTAAGATTGCGCACTTTAACAAGAATTTGGTCACTATTGTGGAGGACTGTTAAAAGGATAGTCAGCATCAACAATTTTATATCTAATATCAAATCTAAGATTGCGCACTTTAACAAGAATTTGGTCACTATTGTGGAGGACTGTTAAAAGGATAGTCAGCATCAACATTTTTAATGTGAATACCGAGAATAGAGTTTCAACTGCTGCAAACTGTCCAGAACCAATAGGTTTATTGCATTCCCAAATTGGTGTAGGTACCTATGCTGCTAGGCTTAAGGGAGTGGGGAAGGGCTGGAAATATAGAAGAAGAAATATGGGTTGGCAAATACCTGGCTCTTCAGATCTCGTCACTAAGCACGGCTAATTCCATTTTGAACAACGCTTCGATTCTGGAATTGTTTCATCGGTGTGATGCGAATATCTATCACAGGTAGGTAATTAACTGCAAATAGCGCTTTACATACCTGCTACTAAAACTGATAAATATAATATAATAGTACCCAATATCTAGGTAGGTACCCATATATGATTTTTTCATTTGTATGTAAGGTACTCCTAAGATTCAAATGACGTGTAGGTATCCAAATGGTATTTATCGGCAACAAGAATTTCCTAAATCACCTGGATTTTATTGCCCAGACAAGGAAGGATCGCGCTTTGAATGGGAATTAAGTTTTATAGTTTCCACAAAATTACAACAAAACAAGGATATAAAACTTTTTGGTTGTAAAATGCTGATTTTGAACTGTTACATCAATGGACTGACGTTATTTCTAAATCAACCGTGATACGAACACGTCAAATATTTTGACACGCGCTTTGAGTTACATTATTAAAAAAAATCGGTTATAATATATATTAACGTGTAAATTTATATGTTTAATGGTGATTTATCGTGTGAAGTGAAATTATGGAATTCGATTTATAATACTCATCTTCTCTTTTCTAAAAAGTTTTTGACAGACGGGGTGGAACAATAAAGTATCCAGAACTAGTGTTTCAGAATAAGTTTCTCGGCAGCGAGCAGATCTTGGACATTTTTCCGCCATTTGTGATGTTAGTTACAAGAAAACAACATAGAAGACGCCTGACAGATGTGAAACTAAGAAATTGATTTTTATTGAAGTTAGTGAAAATGAAAGTAAACAAGTCTGTACATTTTTGATAGTAAAACAATTATTTTATAAATATTCAAATAAACACAAAGAAATGTATTATAAATTAAAATTACATCATCATTTAGAATAGATCTGTTACAAATTTTAGTGAGAATGCACAGAGTTTTGGTGGCCGGCCGGAAATAGCTGACGAGTCACGAAACTGAAGTGTCGTCCCGTCTTGCAACGCTTGCTACGCAAGGATCGGTCCTACCCCCCTGGGGGCGACAAAAGCCTGTTTAAATAAAAAAAACATCGGTGACCTATTTTTAAAAAAGTGCTATGATTTCGTTGAAAAGTTTAGTAGTTTTAATTGCATAATATATCCATTTATAAAACTAAGATCTGAATATTCATCTGCTTTCAAAAACAGTATTTTATTTTAGAATAAGTTCGAAAATGGAAAATTAGTTTGAAATTGAATGTCAAGCGGGAATATTTAATGACATTTTATTTAGTTAATTTTTTGTTTTTATTTTGTCTAGACCCGGCGATTAAAATGTTACCACGGCTCACATAATAGGCATTTTTAGTAAAATAGTTTTCGGCAGGGCCGGTCCTGTGCAGGCGCAATTGGAGCGGTCCGCTACGGGCGCTGACTTGCCAAGGCTCCAAGGAGCCAAGGTACTGTAATACCTAACACCTAATACAGCGCCCTTGAGGTTTTTACTAGCGTTAAGTGACTTTTGGCTCAGCGCCGGCCCTCGATTTAAAGCATTTAGTAGTGAATATTAATCAGAATTGATCTACGCGTTCCTATAGGGAGGTAGGTAAGTACAGAATAGAATTTTTTCATTGATATGCAAATATCACCATTCGGATTTAGTATTGAATTTGACGTATAGTGTTCACAGGGTTTGGATTATTTGCTCTTTTTCGGGCATTTCCAGCCACTGTGGGATTCTGTGATAATTTAAACAGTTTTTAATAATATGATACCCTATATTACACAACTGCTGACCCTGTACAAATCGCAAATTGGATCACTATTGAATTTGGCATTTGGTCTGAAGTATGTCCTAAAATACTTGAAAAGCCCTTGACGCTGTGAAGATACGGGCGGTATAGATCCCCATGTCTTAACGAATAGCAATCTTTAGAACACAGGCGTCAGGTAGGTATGATGTCCTTGTTCTACCAGTATTGCAATAAAAGGTGCTTCCGAGGAACTAATGTCATTGATCCCTTCGGCACCGGTGCATAGTCTGGAAGCACGCTAAATGCACGCCAAACATAATATACACTGTTGACATTTGTCACATTAGTAAAAATCGTTTTGAAGACTCGTCATCACACGAAACAAACTTACTGTTATGAAAATACTTTTAATTTATTAAAAATCTGGTCAAATTATGTCAAACGGGACTGCAGGCCTATAACGAATGAATTGACAGAGTTCCTAACAATGTATCAGTCAAAACCAAATGTTTTATGAGGACGGCGGATCACGTGTTCATACAATTATTGATATTGACTTACCTACTGATATTGTCGCATTCCACCGTGATATTTAATAGGAAAAAAACATGTGTTTTTTTCGATATATTCTGAATGACAAGTATTATATCAGGAAATTGGAATGCTAACACTTTATTAACAGGATCCGTTTTCTCAGTGTGAGTTCAACAGCTTTGGCTGTGGAACGATTTGCCGGCCTCTGTGTTTTCTCGCTCCTACAACCTTCTATCTGGGCAAGAGGAAGGAAACAGAATGAAAACGCAGAACCATGTTCACTACTTCTTCTCCTCAAAAAGACACTCCAAACAACATCTTTAAAAATGACATAGGCCGTGAGGTAATTTATTTTCTTCAGGGCCTATTGCGTGGACTTAATATTACAAAAAAAAACACTAAACTTTCCACAAATCCACAATTTTCTTATCGGTTGAAATCTGTATCTTACAGTAGGTAAATATTTTTTTTTTACTTTCGGTGGTGGAATAATGTTACACTTACTTAATTTTTTTCCCAATATAATATTAAATTAAATGAAGCTACCAAAACTTTTAAAACATAATTTACATAAAAAATAATTTAATATTTCAACTAAGCCATAAAAATGCCACCATTTCGGAAAAATTCTGCTTCCCCTAATCGAATTTTCTCTCAGAAACATGGTGGCTGGCCGTTATCAGCTATTTTACTGGGGGATGGGACTCTCACCCTTTGTACGCCAATAAAACTCTATATTACAGGACGGCCATTGCAAAAGGGGCGGGTATTCCATAAAAGAAATGACGGGAACTGAGGGGGGGACCTTTCTATAGATTGTAAGGGTAGGTTACCTTATTAGGTACATAATATATATTCCATTTTGTTTTTCCCGTCAAATCAAAAATCAAAGAATTTTTCATTAATTTACTGTAGGTACTTACCTGTAAATCTTTTCAAAGAGGACAAGTTGGCACACAACGATAGAAATCGAAAAAGTTTTTTTAACTAGTTTGGAACACTCGCCCGCAGTCGTCTACTCCGCATATTCCACAAGAAAATGGGTGCGTAGCAACGTTTATTAATTCTGTTTAAATTTAGGACGGGTTGTTTCACAGAATTTTAACAATTCATCAAACATCAAAGTTGATATTCAAGTTTTGTGGAGGTTCTATTCATGTTCTATTATTATATCATTATTGATCAGTTACTTCACAAAAATGAAACAGTAACAGAACTTGGATGGAACCTTCACAGAACTTGAAAATTAACGTTAAAATTTGATGAATTGTTCAAATTCTGTGAAACAACCCGTCCTTAGACTCGCGATTCCATTCGACATTGTTCTTTCTACGTGTTTTTGGTTATTCTTTATCTTCCAACAAAAACAAATTGATTACTACTTAATTTAAATTACCTATAATTTTTTCCATCCAATAAACCACTACACAAGCAAGGATCTTTTTAAGAAGATTTACCTGTACCTATAAACAGAAAATCTTTTCAGAGCAACCCGTGTTCAGAAAATTTTACAAAGCATATTTCCACCCCCTCTTAGAATACGCACAGAGACTCCTTTCTACCAAACCCATATTGAAAATATCAAAAGAATAAAAAAAAATTAAACACAAGTTATAGACACTTTTCAAATTACACCAAATCCGTTAAATTGCACAACTCAACTCCCTTCATACAAGACGTTTAATTTTTGATGAAAACTTATAATTTAAAATACTGAATAATGGGATGGACTCGCTAGAGATCACCAATATAATAAAAAAAATCACATTCGGTCAAGTTCAATACGACAAACCAATTTATTTAATTTTACACCAAATTTTGAAAAAAATACCCACTTACCCATATGTGTGCGCAATGTAACACAAATTTTCACAATATAGTCATTTTTAGCAATAACCTTCAGAAATATCAAATAGAAGTAAAGCGTACGATCATAAATTAATACGTGATTATGGAATGTATCTCCTATCCCTATTCTATATTCATTTTCTTCTCCCCCTTAAGTGAAATTTTTAGACATAATAAAACTCCATTTTCAAGCAACTTTAGCATAAGAAACTTTTTTTGCTTAACTTCAATTAAAATAACATACCTATATATTTATCTTTGTATTCTATTTACAAAATGTTTATTTCTAAAAATAATTAAAAATGGACATAAAAAATCCCTTAGAGGGAACTTAAAAACAAAAGATTTGATTGAGTTGACATACTTGTTCACCAAATGATAGGTATAAATGATTAGTTAATTCTTACTCAAGTTGATTACAGTATATAAAAACAAATCATCATAGTGTTATTTCCGTGTCATCAATAATTTATTATTAAAATAATATTTTTTCTACCCGAAAATCTATAATATGTAAATAGATATAGGTAGATACATAGGTTCTTTCTACTTATATTTTATTTGACTTCCATATTAACCCAGAAAACTAGAATTTCTCATAGGTAGGCACGTCACTAATATATACAGATATAATTAAATTAACTACCTATACAGCAGTGACAAGCATTACAATATGACCAAATGTAGGCTGTGTACATTTTTTCATGTTCGGGTAGGTAATAGGTAGATAAATAATATGAAATGAATATTTCATTTGCTATGTAGGTACTTTATTATCAACTTCCGCTGATTTTTGTGGATACCTAAATAAATGAGTCAAATTTAAGGAAAAATACATTTTGAAATTTGTCACATTTTTAATATTATTCTGCTTTCTTCTTATGCTTCGGTTTTCTTAGGATAGGCAGTGTAGGCACATCTTTCCAATATTTGTGGACAGCACGCCAATGCTATACAGGTAACATTCAAAAGGTTAAACATCAACATTCTAAATTTTTTTTGGATAATTTCAATGACTAAAAGAAATTTTACCAGTAGATACAAAAAAGCTTTCATTCAGAAATGGTGTAGACTAAACAAATAAATATAATAAAAGTGTAGGCATCGTATCCCTCAGATATTACAAAATTTCTACACATTTGCGGTTTAGGTTGCTATAGCCATCTCCAAATAGTACATAACAAAGTCACTATCCGCCTCTGTATGTTTGTGCGCTTAGTTCTTCTAACTACGCAACTGTTTTTGATAGAGTTTTCACTTTTAGATTTAGATAATTTCTCCCGGAAGGTTTAAATATATAATACGTGCATATTATATTTTTAGAAAGTTGAGAAAAGTCGATGATTAAAGTCGTAAAAAAAAAATTTCGGGTGCAATATTCACACGTCACGTTACGGTACACGTCAGCCATTAACACCATAACAATAACCCTACACATTGTTATGTAAGTTCATACTCAATTTACTATGCTATGTAATTAAAATATTTTATAATGCTACTGAACAACAAAACCCATAACATGTATATGTAAAAGCCTTCTAGGCGTTAATAAAATGAAATAAAAAAATAAAATAAAAATAAAATAAAATTATAACATAAACGTTATCGCCTACTCTATACTATAGGTACCTACATTTATGATCAAATTATTAATAGGGATATTGTGCAATTTTGCAAATTCTTGTGTTGAAATTAAAGATTGTGATGAAGTTTGTGGTGAAATTAAGACAAGGATGCATTCCTAGGTTCAGAAGCCATGTTTATGCACGACTCGCTCCTTGCCATAAAGTCGAAACTGTGACAAAATATATCCAGGACTAACAAGTGAAATTTCTCAAACAGCTTGGTAATTCGCCAGACCTCAACCCCATAGAGAATCTATACGATGATGAAAAATCAAATTTCTGAAATAATATTTACAAATTTGAATCGAGCGTTGATCGAGGTCTGGGAGAAATGCGCAAAAAGCATGCCAAGAAGAATCGAGGCTGTCATAGTTTAAGAACAAACAATTGCGCAAAAAGCATGCCAAGAAGAATCGAGGCTGTCATAGTTTAAGAACAAACAATTGCGCAAAAAGAATGCCCAGAAGAATCAAGGCTGTCATAGTTTAAGAACAAACAATTGCGCAAAAAGTATGCCCAGAAGAATCGAGGCTGTCATAGTTTAAGAACAAACAATTGCGCAAAAAGCATGCCAAGAAGAATCGAGGCTGTCATAGTTTAAGAACAAACTATATCTAGGAAAAAATAATAAAATTAGCCCCAATTATACTACCAAGTACCTACTTTACATAATTAATTTCAAAGTAAGTACCTACCTATATACTAAATAAAGTTGGTTCTTGTTTATTTTTAAAAGATGTATGGGTAATTAAAATTTAGGTAACAATAAAGTGTCTTAATTTCACCATAAACTCAATTTTGCATAGAAAAACTAATAACATAGTAGGTAGAAAAAAAATGGTCGCGAATAGGTACCTACTTCGATTGCAATCCAAATATTCCCTCGTGAACCAAAATGCCAAGATGTTTGTTCTCCGGGGAAATAAAAGGTTTCCGCCCTTTCTAATAAAGTGCCTTATATCCGGAAACACGTACTCAATAAACATAAAAAGCTCATTTCGGTTTGTTTGCGGGAGATAAACTTAATGAGAGCCTCCATAAATTGGCAAAAAATCATATATTTTATCATTTCGTCGTGGGTGACATAGGGGAAAGTTGTTCGATAAGGTTGATTGCAAATATTGGAGAAAATGGGCAGTTAATAATACGAGGCTCTTTGCAAAAATTTATGGTAGGTAGGACCTATAAAGATCAGCAAAATAAGATTAAAAATGGAGTCATTTGATGACTCATAACGCCTCATAAATAACGCAGAAACATGGCAATATGTATTTTGTGCCTATTGTTCAGTGAATTTGCTTCGTGAGTAGACCTGTTAGTATCTACATATTTAACGTCAGCCATAACTATGTCTCAGCAAGAATAGCTTCAGCAAACAAGTCAAGGTAGGTAGGTACTTTCTGCAAGCTATTGAAAAATCGCCTTATTCGATTATTTAGCTTCGGGCACAATGAAAAAATGAGCATTGCTGATTTATTAAAACTCTATTCAAATTATTAGTAATCCGGTTAAAAGCGGAATTGCAGGCCGCTTCCTGATAAACTTCTAGTAAATTCTGTAATATTATCTAGTGATATTATATATACAGTGAGGAAATGCGGAAATATTAGGATTTTTATGAACACGTGTTCCGAAATCGTGATAATACGTTCGTATTTTAGTAAAAGTTTGTTAGGAAACCTATCAATTAATTCGTCAAGGACCTGCAATCCCATTTTAACTGTTTTACGAATAATTTGAAGAGATTTTTAATAAATTTTCAAAATTCAAAATCATAATGCGTTAGCGGCTTCTTCTTTCCTTTCCCATAATTCATGGTTCGGCTTGTGCTTCGGTTCGCAAATTCATAGGTACGTAGAATTACATATTACGGATCGGAAAAATATTCATTGTTGTTAATTAACTTGAAGAAATAGTAGCTTAATAATAAAATACCTAATAAAGACTGTGTATCTACATCTAGAGTCAGTGTTGCGGATGCATGGTTTTTATCATGATGTTTGTATAGTTTTATACCTCCAAGGTTTTTTAGCGGTCGCCAAAAGTATGCAATCAAAAATGGCCATTTTTGTTTTCCGTGGTCGCGGCCGATGGAAAACAAAAAATGTTGTGGCCCCGAACCCAATATATTTGATTTTGTCCGATGTTATAAAAATATTTGGTCGCTGGAGACCCCACTTTATGGCTAATCAATGTACAATTATATAAAACACTAGTATCGGTATCCAGATTGTTAATTTTCTTCTAGATGGCTTCGATTTCCTTCTACTATTTTCTGTTGTGGATACCGCACAAAAGTGCCAACTCTCCGAAGCCAGTGGGACTATTGCACTCCCGATAGGGGTAGGTTAGGAGCATTAGGAGGTTGAGTCCTAATGGGAATTAGGTGGAAAAAAGATGGTTGGGAAGTATCTAGCTATTCAGAACTAAAACTACATATATACTAAACACGGCTAAAGCCATTGGAAGCCACGTTTCAATTCTAAATGGTGGTCATTTGCCAGGGCTATTCTGAGAGCATATACCAGGCTGGACTTTACCAAACTGGAAATAATAAAGCATATTACTTTCGATTCATACAAACTGTTTGCCGCCGACGAATAATAAATTGCAGGTGTCATCGTTTTGATTGGCTCATAGGTATTTAATTCTTTTTACAGAAAAATTACAATAATAAAACACATGAATATTGATACATCAAGATGACGTACTCTTTAGATTTTACATGTTGGTTGTTATTGAACATGCGTTTTGACAAAAAAAAAACCAACGCAAAAAGAACACGTTAACCACCCTTTTTGTTATGAAATGATGTTATTTTGTAAAGGGTAAAAACCATTGTCATTATATCTGTGTGTTTTGTTGTTGTTTTTTTTATTTATTGCCTAGTAGGTTTTTAGTTTATTGCTTTGGAGTCCAATAATTATTACTGTGTGTTCACAACATTTTGTTTTGAAAGGTTTTGTTGGTCTTTTATGTAACAACGAATTACTTTTGGGGCCTGCGACAATAAGGTTTAACGAAGGTAGGTTAGTTAATATACTATACTGTAGCGTGTCTAATTATATATCGTTTATAAAGCCTGTATTTTTGTCTTTTAATCTCTATTGTGAATATTAGCCGTCGTTTAGAAATGCAGTGAAAGTAAATGCAAATTTATGTTTTCGTTATTAATTATTCTTCTTATAAAATTAAAAAGAACGAATTTCAGGAAAAGAAGATATTCAACGTTTACAGGTATAACAGCTTTTTATGTCAGATAGAAGGATCATATATTTTATAAGAACCAAAATAATTTAACTCGATGTTTAATTTAAATTTCAAGACACAATCTAAGTCGGTAGGCACAATCCGGAACCAAATTTGTTTAAAATTGTAACAACCATTTGTGGTGCTAATAAACAGTACCTAAGTTAAATTTATTTTGGTTTTTAACCGGATTACGAAAAATTTAAAGAGATTTTTTAATAAATTAGCAATACTCATTTTTCTCCGTGTATAATTATCTATAAAAACAAATAGTGGGAACACTTCCCGCAGATTTTTTGGTAACCCGTAAAATTCTGCAGAAATAACGTGCGTTTACAAAAAATTTATTCAAAGGTTTTCTGTTATACAGGATAAAATTTATTTACAGCGGTATGCAATATTTGGGTAGTATTTGGGAAATATGCTCTCTAGAAAGCAGCGTTATAAGTCTGTAAAAGTGGTATTCTCTGCCAGCCAGCATTCCATTAATCTTAACTCATGGGGCTGAAGAAATTCATCGAATGATTTTGACGATTGGACTGTAATTATCTAATGATATTCAAAGTGCCAGACAGAAGGATTACCGAGGATTCTGAGAGCATCACGCGCGAGAAATCTTTCGGATGAAGACCGCTTTTCCGACTGATGATGACTTTTGATCCGTTTTGTTTCAAGTACCGGGAATATGGGTATAAAGCAGTCATCGTCGATGTTTTGTCGATTTCAAAAGAAGTAAGAGAAAAGGTTGAAAACATTTCAATCCAACATGGAATCATCGCAACCCAACATAGAACTATCGCAACACAACATATAATCATCCCAACATAGAATCATTGCAACCCTAACAAAGAAGCGTTTTCAGAAAGTTATATATAGCAATTAATTAAGTGATACCTATCTATTATTTTCACTATCAAAAAAGGGTATGTTGTGAGGCTCAAGAACGTGGGAAAGGGAAGAAGATTGGCAGTGGGAAGATGATTATTAACTCAAAGTCATAAGGTATGCGAGTGACATAATCTTTCTTATTAAATATGTGGACTGTGTTTTGGTAAATCCTTCTAGCCACATTTTTTGTTTCATATGGAATAGTTTTCATAGTACAACATGGTTTTTTTTATTTTTATTTAAATTTCCGACTTTATGTCCGGGTTAAATCTTCCCCACTGGAAAAACTAAACCCTTCCACACACTTTTCCACAAATAATTATCTAGTCAATCCGCATTATTCAAGTGCATTATGTAAGCTTAATAAATACAAAAACAACACGTCAAATCACCAGAGATCAAATGGGAAAATAATTCACCGACTCCAGATATTTTCATATCAGAGGGTTCGGCTCGGTAGAACTTCTAATTAGACCTATAAATCCTACTGATCCCTCAATATAAATATTTTAAAAATCTTTCGTAATCCTACATGTATTTAAAATGACTGATTTTTGCACTTTTATATATAAATTCTTTGACAGATCTAATACGCCTAAATTTTGAATGAGAGAGCTAGGTATAATGCCAGTAGCCGAAATAACAAATGGTAATATTTTTATAGTCTGAGAATGCCAAATTCTTTTAATTTCATTTCCTAAATCTGTGTATTTTCTTATTTTTTCAGAAACAGATTTTTGAATATTACAGGAATTTTGAATAGTGACATCAATGATATAAGTTATTTTTTTAAATTTTGTTATTTATTACAAGTAATTCTTGCTGATGGAATTTTTAGTACTAAAGACTAAATATATACATTTTCAGATTATTTTGAGAAAATTGTAGATGAAATTACTCAATCCTCAAATTTCTTAATATTTCAATATTTTACATTAAAATTTTTAAATACAAAAAACCACTTTCAAATAAACTAATGAATAATTTTTTAATTGGTTCTACGAATCCGTAAATATTCGTTTTTATCGTCTAGTGTAAAGTTTTCAATTAATGTCTTGAATGGTTTTACCATACCACAGTCGATATACCTACCTACAGTACCTACCCACAAAACGAAATTAATTTCTACCTACATTTGTAACGATTCTTTTTCAAGTACCTACTTACTATATCCTTCATCAAAACAAACGGTGTCCTTTTCAATACACAAGTATTAACGCCTTTTAATAATTAAAATTATAATAATGCCATTAGAAACCCATAAAATGTCCTTAACTCTAGATATAGGTACCTACTTACTATATAATTATCCTATGCAAAAATCTAAACAGTTGAAAAAAGTCGCTATACGTGTCTGTGTGTTTGTGCGCTTAGTTCTTCTAAACTACGCAACTGATTTTTATAGGGTTTTAACTATCATTTTGAAAATTTCTTCCGAAAGGTTTATACGTATATAAGATATGCATATTATATTTAACCACTTAATAATGCTTTTGAACGAGCGGTGTTCGCGGACGGCGCGTGTATCATACCGCCCGAACACTGCTCGCGTCTTTTGACTTGTGTAAACAAACGAACTGCGCTCGCCAGATTTTTTTATTGTTTTTATTTTTTATTATAGTTAGTCTTGTTTTATTTTTTGATTAAGTTTTTTTACATTTTTTATTACTTCTGTTTTGTTTTTTTTTTGTACTGGTCAATTTTAAATTATGTTAACTTTTTATAAAAAATAAAATAACGTGATGTTTTTAGTTTCATTTTTGTTATAAAAAAAGGAGTATTAAGTGGTTAAAGAAAGTAGAGAAAAGTCTCCGAGCAACGACGGGTACACGTCATAAAAATACGAATGATTGAAGAAAAAGGTCCGTTTCATTGAAACTCTACCAGGTCTCCATTTTCAAAATATGTTTAGTATCTAGGTATTTTTTGGCCATTGTTAAATTATGTGTAGATAGGTATTGATGTTATAATAAGTTTTTAAAGGAAACACCAATAACTATCCACACATAATTTAACTATTGATAAAAAATACCTACCTACTAAACATATTTAGAAGAATAGTAAGTTTTAATGTCTAGCTGACGTGTACCCGGCTAACTAAATAAATATTACTAAACATATTTAGAATAATAGTAAGTTTTAATGTCTAGCTGACGTGTACCCGGCTAACTAAATAAATAATAACCTAAAAATCAAAAATCCAGTTTTTACTGAGCAAGTAATATCATAAAAAATGACTTGATGATTAAAATGAAATTAAGTGAAACTTTGTAGGATTTAGTTCATTATTAATGATAAATAACATTTTCATCAATGCAGCACTAAATACACTTTATGATCCAATATAATCGAAACCGTTAAACGAAAAGTTTACTGCAAGGAAGAATTTTACGTTTATTTTTTCTCGAATATTTTTTTTATCGTGCGTATGGCAAAGGAAAAGCGGAGATGAAGCTTGAAAGAAACTGTAGTTGACGTAACAGCGGAGAAATATAATCTTATATCTATATAAATAAAAATGTAAATGTAAGTTTTTAGATTTTCACGGCCAAAAGCATTTTTGTTGTTTGTTTTTGGGGTGTTATGCCGTGTTGCGCTAACTTCTTCTTTAGCCGACGTTTCGGACATCGTTGCAGTGTCCATCATCAGGGCAGATCCGGTAGATCCGAAGATGTGATGATGATGGACACTGCAACGATGTCCGAAACGTCGGCTAAAGAAGGAGTTAGCTCAAAACGGCATAACACCCCAAAAACAAACAAAAAAAAAATGTAAATGTTCGTTTGTTCAAAATCTTAAATATCCGAAAGTTAATTCTTCAATGATTGCTTTGAAATTTTGACATAAGGTTGCATTCGAATACGCTTGTGTTTTTATATATCTATATTATGTAGATGTGATAGGTAAAAACATGTGTCATCTGTTGGACGTAAAATCAACACGCGCTAGTGTTCCTCTGTCTGCACAGACAGACTGAGCCACGGCAACTGCAAAGCTTAATTTATATTTTGTTTGTAGGTAGTACCTAATTTAATACTTTGTTACGGCTTTGCCAAGCTTTTTTCTCATGAACAGACAAAATGGGGTTTATTTTATTGATAGAACTGGTCACGTAGATCACGGGTCTATCTATCTTATAGGTATAATACCTACCTACTTACGAAGAGTGTCCTGGTGTGGGTTTGCGGGATTGATTTTACAAATCCATAGTTTGCCGGTTCCCGGGGCGACGGTATATACCCATACCCGTGTCCAACATTGATATTTATATATTTTTTAATTGGTTTTGCCTCTAATATTTTTCTTCCAAGACTAACGCTAGGAGCGCGGTGTGTGGACAGGGCCAGACAGAGCCATTGAGACGAAGGCGGAATAAATTATAACAAATGTTAAAAAAATCTTATGTTTTTCAATGAAAAAAATATATTTAAGAAAATCCTTTTTATATTTACTCCTGTGTAGCCACATTACCAAAAAGATGATTATAAAAGAAAATTGCAAAGGCGCATAAAACCCATTTTTATAGCTGGATCGTAAAATTCGCGTCATAAAAATGTCCTTTCGCCATTGGCCGAGGGGATCTTATGTGTAAAACTACCCTCGGAGAATGTCAACCCCCATCAAACTGGTCTTCCCTCTTTCGTCTCTCTGGCAAGGGGGTGTTGGGGTACAAATAAAATATAAAAGTCCTTACGGAATTACTTATTCCCACACTACCCCGAATATTCGGCAAATTTACGACCCTCTGACGTCAAAGGCTGAAACCGGGAGACTTATATTTCATCATGAAATGGGGTGGATTCTTAATACAAGTGAAAAGGATGGCAAACAGTCTGCATTATAAGGGTGGAAGTCTGTTCTGTGGTTGGGAAAATTCGTTCATTTTTATCTTGTTCCGCACACTCGCCTATTCCTACAATATGCGGAACTAGAATGTGATGTCGTAAATTGACTTTTATTACTGTCTAATAATTCGTTCTTCTGTGAGGCGCTCGCTATTGGTTATTCGGATATTATATAGGGGTGCTTTGGAGAAGGGTAGTTATATGAGAAAATAAGAGTGAGGGTTCTGTAAAAATTGTATCAAGGTAGGTACCTACGTATCATTTTTGTTTATATTGACTAAATAAGTTTTTAAATTATTTAAAAATATTTTAGTGTAATAATTTGCAACCGTGTCACCGACTCAATAATTAATGATTTGACTAAGTTTAACCTTTGTAGATCAATTCCCAGAAAGTAGGCAATTAAATTGTAATTAACCTTTTATGACAGTATCTAAATCATTACCTAAAGCAACTTGCGCAGACCAACGGTAGTCTCTCTTCATATTTTCGGTAATCCGGTTGAAAACGGGATTGCAGGCCCTTTTCTGATATACTTTTAATAAATTTCTAATATATCGGAACACGTGTTCATACTGATATGAAATATTGTTAATTTATTAAAAATCTGGTCAAATTACTCGTTTTTCTGTTAAAAAAGAGACTGCGACAAATGATTTGACAAATTTCATAACAAACTATCAGTAAAACAATAATATGTTATAAGGAAGTCGGAATACGTCTTCTTCAAAATAATCATAATTTCGCACCTTGTCCATTGTATGTATTCGGACCTGAGTTGAACACGTGTTCAGATATATTCTGAATGACTAATATTTTATTAGGAAATCGTCATTCAGTCACATTTTTAACAGTATCTTAATAAAAAAATCCGTAATCATTTTTCTCCGTGTACCTAATCCTTTGCAGACCTAACCATTGCAGCCGTGGCTACTTTAAATAGGTACCTACCTACAATACACAGATAAAATGTTTGTATTACCTATCTGCATCCAGGGCTGTGTTAGGCATTAAGTATTATCAGCACCTTGGCTCCTTGGCGACTTGGCAAGCCGGCGCCCGGAGCGGACTGCTTCAATTGCGCTTACACCGAGCCGACCCTGTCTACATGTAAATTGTTAACATTATAAAATCACTCATTATTAATTTCCTTGCTAATAAGAAACATTTCTTGATCAGCGATGCAAAATTTTCGCAGCTTTGCCAGCTGATTCTATTTTCGTAATAACTCTAATACCTATATTTATATTTTTTTTTATTATCCAGATAATGTGTTTATATATTTATAAAATATAATATAATGTACCATAAGTAGTTTACCCAGGATAGCTAAGTAGGAAGGTATATTCAGAAAAATGATTCATAGTATGCTTCATGATACGCTGAATCCTACATAAATATGTTCTATTTAGGTACACGGATTATTTCAGGCCAAATAATGCCGGTTTAGTGAAGACACGCAATACAGGTTTGTGAAAATTTTTACCCAGAGTTCAAAATAGGTGAAATTTCGAGGACGAGCGACAAATTTTCACCACGCAAGAAACATTTTAAACTCCTCAAAACTACTAATCTTAAGAAATTTTTGTACCTACTCAGTTCGAGATTTTGAAAATTTTATAAAATTAATCAAAACCACCGGCCGACATAGCAGCGGCTGTAGGTAGATACATATTTAGTCGGTATTTGATTAACCGGACGTAAATTTATTCAATTTTAAGTACGTTTCAAAATGCTTGAAATTTTCATTTCATCAATTTTATAAAAAATCGAAAATTTTATACGATTGTGTCATTCTGACTAATAACAGAAAACCAATATAAAAAAACATGCAGAACGCTTGTTACAACCTATAAATTAAATAATAATAATGTTTATTTCAGCTGGACAGAGCGGTGTGTGCAATGCTCTGCCTGCCATAAAAGTTTACATTTAAGTTAATACATAAAAATAAAATGAATAAAGAAATAAATAAAAGTAAAAATAATAAATAAAAAATCAATACATTGATGTGCATATTAGGACTTTATGGTGGCTTGAGTGAAATTCTCCATCTCTGGTGTAGAGGTGCTCCCTGCCACTGGGCAACGGCCTGGACAAGAGTGTTGTCCGATCTCTGGTAGCGCTGACTCGTCCCGGCTATTCTGTGGCGCAACAAAGCAGCGAACCCATGCACCCTTCCTTCGGTGAACATCTGTGAGGCGCTGCATCGCCAGGGGAGGCCAAATAGGGCTCTGTATGCGTGGTTGTACTGTACTCGGAGTGTGTTCATGACGCCTTGTGTGTATGTCGTCCATAGCTCGCTAGTGTAGAAGCTCATACAATATGTAAATACAATATGTAAAATAATAAAATTCAAGTTTTTTTTTTACTTTCTCATCGAATCGTTTATAGATCATCAAGCTAACACAAATCACTAATCAAAAATTCATATCATTTTTACCATTTGAAGCCGGAGAAAAAAAGCCCTTCAAGTTTTGAAAAAGTTTTCTTGAATCGTTTGTACGTAGCAGGTGGGTATCTATCTACTAGACATCAAGAGTCTCAAAAGCTTTCTTGAATCGTTTGTACGCAGCAGGTGGGTATCTATCTACTAGACATCAAGAATAACTAGTGATATTTACGATTCTGAAGTATCATTTATTGGGTATTCAACTGTAAGATGCAATTCATTTAGTCGGCATACGGGAGGAGTTCTAATGATTATTAAAAATAGTATATCTTTTAAAATAATATCAAATGAAGTGTTTGATGAAAAAAATACATGGATACTGGCAGTACAAATAAAAAAAAACTTTATTAAAGGAACATACGCTGTATTATATCACTCACCAAACCAAAGCCATTCAAAATTCTTAGATTTTTTCGAAAGTTGGTGTAGTAAAAACATGAAAAATCAAGATATGTTTTATGTAACCGGTGACTTTAACATTGACATGAAAGTCAAGAATACCTACAGTAATAGACTTCAGAGTTTAGTGAATTATCTAGGAATGAAACAACTTGTGACCAAACCAACTAGAATCTCAAATACATCAGCAAGCATTATTGATTTAGTCATAACAAATCATTTTTACTTGAATGTTAATGTTATGGATACTCCAAAAATATCTGACCACGAAAACATATTAACAATATTTGAAACGACCACAAGTCCGAAGCCACAGGGAATACGAAATATAACGTATAGAAAAAAAATAACTATAATAAGGATACATTGTGTACAGCATTACAAAACAAAAAATGGATCTGCGATACCCAAGGAAATTTAGACGGAAAAGCCGATGAACTAGTAGGACATCTGAAAACAGTAGTAAATGAGCTAATGCCTTTAACTAATATTATATTAAAAGATACAAATAAATGGTATACGAAATCCCTACATATTCTACAAAAACAAAGGGATACAGCCTATAAAGCCTGTAAAATACAATTCACTGAAGAAAGGTGGGAAACTTATAAGAAACTTAGAAACATGTACAGTACAGAAATAAAACATACCAAAAATTCGTATATCAGGCAAAAAATAATTACCTCTCAAAGTGACTCAAGAAAAATGTGGACTACACTTAAAGAAATTATAAGCGGCAAACAGAGGGAAAACATTAAGGAAGTTCGGTTTCCAGATGAAGTTGAAGATTATACACTTAAAATAGCCCAAAAATTTAACACAAATTTTGTACTTAGTGTCGAAAACATAAATAAGAGTATTCCATTAGTCGCAGATACCTCTTCTCAATCATCGGATAAAAGAGAGAATAAAAATATTTTCAGGTTTAATAAAATTGACAATGAGTATTTAATGAAAATCATTAAAACAATGAAACCAAAATCATCGCCGGATGGAATTACTATAAGCATAATCAAAGATGCACTGCCAGCTATAGGAGACAGATTAGTTGCACTAATAAATGAATCTCTGACTAAGGGAATTTTTCCGCAGTCATGGAAAACCTCCATAATAACACCAGTGCCCAAAATAATAAATGCTAAAAATTTAGAAGACTTCAGACCAATAAATGGATGGCCTAAATATGAACAATTACTAGAATGCATTGTGAAAGAACAGATGAGTAAATTTATAGAAAAAAATAACATCCTAGTAAAAGAATAATCTGGGTTTAGAAATAAATATTCCTGTGAAACAGCAATAAATTATGTGATAAATGAATGGAAAACAGCTATGGATCAGAAAAAAATCACAATAGCAGTGTTCTTGGATTTTAGACGTGCTTTTGAAACGATAGACAGAGAAAGACTAATAATGAAATTGAAGGACATAGGAATCCGTGCTAATGAATTGCAGTGGTTTATTGATTACTTAAAAAATAGAAAACAAAAATCCAAAATTGGAGATACTATCTCTGAAGAACAAGAAATCAACATTGGAGTTCCTCAAGGATCTGTTTTGGGACCGCTCCTATTTATTTTATATATTAATGATATAGTGAAGTGCTTAAAGTACTGTTCCATCAAACTTTTTGCAGATGACACACTTTTATATATTATAGCAAATAATATTGAAGATGCGTTGTCAAAAATACAAAATGAACTTAATGAATTATCTAAGTGGTTAAACATAAATAAATTGAAATTAAATGTAACTAAAAGTAAATTCATGGTATTAGGGAAAAAACTAAACGTACATACTGTCCTAAATATAGACAATCAAAATATGGAAGAAGTAAAAGAAATTAAATACCTGGGAATCATAATAGATAACAAGTTAAAATTTAACACTAACTTTGAAATTTTAAATAAAAAAATGGCGAAAAAGGTTAATTTCTTAAGTAGGATAAAAGGAAAATTGGACATTAAAACAAGGATATTGGTCTACAATACCACTGTAGCATCCCATCTAAATTATTGTACAAGTGTAATATTTCTAAGTAACAAAACCCAAACTAAGAGAATGGAAGTAATCCAGAACAGAGGCATGAGGTCAATACTGTGTTGTAGCAGGTACACCAGAATAAAAACCATGCAACGTCAACTCAATATTTTAAGTGTGTGGCAACGATTAGTTTATAATACCTTAGTGTTTATTTATAAGCTAAAAAATAAAATGTTACCTGACTATATGTCAAAGAATGTTAGAATTAATAGTGCAGTTCATTTATATCCTACGAGAAACTGCAACGATTTTAGGCTTCCTAAAACACACTTATCAGAAACACAAAACAATATTTATTATAAAGGTTTTAAAATGTTCAATGAACTCCCGGTAATTGTTAAGGAAGCTAAAAGTCTTGCAGTTTTTCGTGGATTATGTCTCAATGTTGTGAAATCTAAATTTTAGTATGTAAGAAGTAAATAATATTGTAGTAGTCATAGAAAATAATATATTAGGTATAAGATGTAAACTCTTATAACTAAATAAAATATACATTAAAAAAAAAAAAAAAAAAAGAGTCTCAAAAGCTTTCTTGAATCGTTTGTATGCAGCATGTAGGTATCTATCTACTAGACATCCAGAGTCTCAAAAGCTTTTTTAGAGCTCCTAAACTACCTAAGCCTTGTAATATTGGGTTTTCCTGACTATGCATATTGTGGAAACACAATTTTATACGTTGATTAAAAAAAATCCCGTATGATTTTAAGCATTACGAAACTTTGTTAGCAGGCTAGAAACATTTAAAAACCCCAAAACGCTCTGATGTCAAGAATTTTAGTAGGACTTGAAACATTTCTATCAAGACTGGTCAGTGGCACAGGCGTCTTGAGTTCAATTCCTCGACTGGCTCCGTCACGACATAAACAACATTTTCTTATTTAAAATTTATTAAAAATCTCTTCAAGTTATTAGTATTCCCGTTAAAAATGAAATTGTAGGCCATTAACGAATGAATTGATAGGTGTCCTGATAAACTTAAAATTAATTAAAATAAAATACCGAGCAAACTCTTTTTGATGAGCCGTATTCGTTCCCAGTAAATCGTACCACGGCTCAATTGAATGGTTACTCTTCTTTACCAGGAGATATTTGAGAAAATAATGGAGAAATTTTTTATTTTCTCAATAATATTATTACGGAAAAATTGGACACAAACATTTATTTTTTGCATATTGTGTGGAGTTTAGATATTTTCTAAGATGGGAAATTTTTCTGAAAAAAATTCTTGGAAAATTGGTCAGAATTTTTTTTTGGAAATTTATGTAAAGTTTGGAAATCTTTTAATGTTGGAAATTCGGTAAAATTGTTTCTCCGAAATATTTCTTACGATTTTCTTCGGAAAAATTAAAATGGGAAAAAATTGATCAGAAATTTAGATGGAAAATGGTTCGGGATATTGGGTAAAATTTTTTGAAACTGAGAAATTGTAAATTTTCTCATCGGGGATGCTGTTTTTTTACTGATTACTGTAATTTTTGGAAATAACAAAGGACGCCACTTCCGTTTACGACAATCCCAAACTAAATCCCAAACAGTCAAGATGTACAGTTTAAGATTTAGAGCAATTTCATCACATCAACAGCGACCTAGCAACAATTTACAATTCCCATAGATGCTGATGTTCATAATGCACATGGTTTTTGTGATTCATTTCGGACTTGCTCTTGGGCAACCATAACTACCACTTGGGCAGGTAGATTTTTTAGTATGGAATTTGAATAGAGTGCTGTTTAAGGCGAAATAGGTAGACTTGACCTGAAATTTGGCATTTTTGAGGCCACTTTTAGACGTACGGACACTTTTCTAGAAAAAAACACAAATTGATTTCGAAAGATCGTTATTTTATCTTGTAAAGTAAGATGTAAAATTTTGAAAAAAATTATTATTTTCATATCATAATAAAGTGTTACCGTTAGACGATGCGCAGATTTGTTGCATTTTCAAAGGTGAATTTGTATTATACAACAAATATTTCAAATCATATAATAATACAGTATCAATAATCAATAAATTATCTATCATATGTATGTATAAGAATTTTGTTTTTATTTCAAATAAAATTACTAATAAATAAATCCGAGCACGCGTTTTGTGAAGAAAATCCCTCAATTGGACTATTTATTTATGGTCTTACAAATTGGTATAGTTCAGATTTTTTTAGAAAAATAATTTACCAAGACATTATTGAAACATTAGAAATAATTTATGACCAAAAAATATATTCTTAAAGTACATAATAGTAATTAATTTCGATTCGCGTTTGTTGTTTGTGATTACCCCGGCGCAAGCCGAAATTTTATCATTCCCCGCCAGCGTTGCCAGGTCTAGGGAAAATTCCCTAGATCTAGGGGAGAAAAAAAAATTCTAGGGAAAAGGGAAATTTTCACGAAATCAGCACAAATCTAGGGAAATTTCGTACTTTTTGGCAAAAAAAATTTTTTACATGACAATATTATTGGGATTGCCATTGAATATAAAGGTATTTTCATTTTTTATTTTAGGGATTTCCAGGAATCTTAAATAATATTGATATACATAAATGAAGCAATGTTATTTTTAACACTGACAACTCAAAATTATATTTATGTTCCTAAAACTATTAAAACCGGGGACTTCTTAAAAGTTTCAGATTACGACTTTGTCCTTTTGCGCCCTTGAGGTAATATTTCACTGAAACGGCGCTATACAAATAATTCATTATTCCAAATCTTCTTGTTCCTTGCTATAATCTAAATTAAAATCTTCGGCGAATGACTAGAAGTCATAATCACAGAAGCCAATATCAATGAATACAGCCCATCGATGCTTAATCTGCAAAGCGTACATTTCCAAAGTTTGGAGGTGTTTTTTCACAAAAACAGCGCCTTACAAATTATCCAAATATTATTATCATTAAAATATGTTATTTGACAAATTATTATTGGCGTTATAATCTTCTACTTACCCGGTAAAACACAAAATTTCAGATAAAGGCATTGCTATGTTATGTATTGCTATTATTTGACCTTAACAATTTACTCCATGCACATGTATTTTCGTAAATATTGCCCCCCCCCCCCCCCCCCCCGGAAGGACAGACGTTTTTAACTTACCAAGGTGGTACCCCCGGAATCTAGGGAAATCTAGGGAAATTTCGACTCCCAATCTAGGGAAATATTGCAATCTGGACCTGGCAACGCTGTTCCCCGCTGCGACAGGGCGGCGAGCGGACGTCTATTCCACGCCAGTCTACTTGATAACATTTTAAAGAAATTCCTCGCTTAAAAATGAGGAGGAAAATACCCTCGGAAAAAAGTTTTATTAGATAGCACAAATTACGACATCAAAAACGTACGTGGGAGATATATTTTCAGAAAAAACAAAGGTTAGTGATATTTAATTATCCGTGTACATTGTACGTACTTATATGCTACAGAGTCGTTCGAAAGAATCAGTCAGAATAAGCACATATTTTTTATAACATTTGGCGATAATTTTGTGTTGTTTAATTTCCAGGGAAAAGAATCAACTATGGACAGGAGTTTATGTCTGTCATCGTTTTTTCATGTATAAATGTTAAAACTTATGCCAAAGTACGTGAAACTGTTTGTGATTGGTAGTCAAAAAGTGCCACTAACCAAATGAATTTCGATTCGTGATGTGCGATTCAAATCATTTTTTTGTTCATAATTTCTATTTTATTGTCCAATTCACTATTACATTGGTATAATTCAACATATTTAATATTTTTTGTGTCTAATATGTTTTTCAGTTTCATAATGTCATATTGTGAATTGAGAAAAAAAAACAAGGTTATTTTTGACATACTAACCTATGATTTTTCAATCGAAATTTACTTGTGAATTTAATAACATTTCGAAAATTAGACGAGTCAGGTCGCTCCGTTAATCATGAAAACAAATACATGAAAGCGATACAATATTATGCAATCGCATAACTACATATGTAGGTAGGTACCGTAGAAAATAGTTGGAAATAAAACCTAGTTTTAATATATATACTACTTCAGTTGTAAGGAATAAACCCTATTTTCAATGTCATACATATCAAATCAAGTAATACTTTAAAGATAAGTATTAGAAATAAAACTTACCGGTAATACCTTTCGGACAAACGAATAAATAAGTAAAACAAAAGATTTTTACTCACCTTTGGAAAACTCGTGTAAAATATTTAAAAAAAAAACAAATTAAACAAATATTTGAATTTTTTTTTAAATGTATATTCATATACCTACATATTTTATATCTACCATGTCAACAAACTGCATTTGTATTTATTTATGTTAACTCACTCCGACGTATAATTTACAAATATATATGTAACTACTTATTAGGAAGAAAGCTACAACCAAGAATTTAACAACAATAATTGTTATTTCATCGGAACCATGCTGTAGTTTTCACAGCCGCGCGAGTGTACTGCTCGCAGCGGAATAAATTCGGTATTTCTGTCTCGGTCTAAAAAAACGTCCGATCGGGAGGCCGTCTTTTAACGAAATTTGAATTCTCGTCTGCTGGTTAAACCGCCTTAAAGTTTGGTAAAATTATAATACATACAAGTTTGTATTATTTCTTTATATTTTTTGTGGAAGTATAAGTATTCACCAAGATGAAATATAAGCATGCACATATTTTTGTTAAATTCTTTAGAATATGTATGATCTAATCGATATAAGTCTCTATTAACGATTATATAGTTACATAATAATTGTAAAAATCCTGATGTCTCTTTGATATTTTTATGTTAGTTGAGAAAAATATTTTTTCTTACTGATCAGAGATGCGGAATGTAAAGGACGGGAACAATGTGGCTAATTTTGAGTTTTTGAGGCACTAATTCTTGACTTTGTGCAGAAACCGGCAGTCCGTTTGATATTCCCAATCTTATCTGCCCTAACAAACGGATTGCAGCGGATGGAGCACAGACATGAGGTGAGAATACTGTCCTTGTTTCTACCAGTATGTCAATGGAAGATGCTATGAGGAACATATATCAGCCTTCGGTCCAGCAGATACGCCAAACGCAGCCCAACATTATTTGTACACAATTGGAATTCACCACATGAGAACGGGTCGCTTCTACGACTTGTTCCTGTGTTCCACAGCTCAGCTGTGAAATGATTTGCCAGCCTTTGTGTTACCTTTCTAGAACACTTTTCTTTTTTTTCACATAACGCCTTTTCAAGACCCAGGTTAACTCCTTCCTTTCCTCAAGAAGATCCTTCAAACATCACCCCCAAAGACTGACACATAATAAAAAGCATTTATCATGTTTATGTTTTAATTTAATACAAATATATTACATTACATTATTTTATATAGTTACAATTATCTCATTATGTCATTATTTTCTTTAATAATACATAGTACTAAAGATGTCTCGAATGCAGGACTCACGGCTAAAACATGCTCATCAGCATACGATAAATCATAAACTGTACATGTTTATTTAGGTAACGATAAAACAAGGAAAAAATATTTTCAGGTAAAACTGTAAAGTTTTAGTGAGGATAAATGCACAAACGAGATGACGACATTCACCACCAAATGTAAGACTGTCTTCTTCGGATACCTACAAGATTTATGGAAGAAGAGGACCAGGAAGACGGTAAGACAGCATAGAAAATGGATGGAAGACAACAAGTGAACCAGCATGCCATAAAAAGAAATTAGGAGGCTGCAGATGTAATTTAATTTACTAGTTAATCACTGATCATTTGATGGTCCACCTAACAAGCTTTCATAGCTTCAAAAACAAGATGTTATCACAGCACGTCTAAAAATACGAATTTTAAAATAAATACCACCAATACTATTGTTTGGAGTGCAACGGGGACTTCTCACAAAGAATGCTGTGACAAAAATGGCCAAAAAGCAAATAACCAAGAATACTGTGACAACAATGGCCACAAAGCAAAGAACCAAGAATGCTGTGACAAAAATGGTCACAAAGCAAAGAACCAAAGAAATAGCAATGCTACGTATCTTGTTACGAGATAGAAAGACAAAGTAATGGATACAGAGTGAAGCAAAGATTAATGACATTACGACCACAATCTCCAACCTCAAGTCAGACTATGCTGAGCATGCGGCACGACTAACAGATTACCATCGGATAGCGTCCTTGTTTCCACGAGAAACAGATGAGATGGGCTGACAATCTAAAAATAACCGCCGGTCTTGGTTGAATGAGAACCACCAAGAATATTAGAAACTAGAGACACGTCTAAAGCTGAACGCCAGAGTTTTTACCAAGAAGAAGATTGTTGAATGCTTACACCTGATGACAAAGAATGAAATATCAATTTCAATTTTAGCTATTCACTCTTGCCACGTACCCTTCAAATACGTAATGCATTCTACGTATCGTAAACAATCCATACAACATTATTTTATTGAGATCGCCAAATATTATTATGTATTCATTATAAATTAATCTTTCAACTCAATAACTTGAAATACTGAGCCATCTTCAATTAGTTTTCTTGCGATTTACAAAATTATTTTAGAATAACTAGTTTGGCAGTAGACAGAATAAATTACACATTAGCTAAAATTAGTAAATTTATAAAAATAAATGCTTTTTTTTTAAATATGAACCATATTATGAAATGTGAATACAAAGAGAAAGAATAGCAGAAATTGGTATCTCTTAAAAAGTTTTTTAATAATATGTCATTGGATAATTTCTATAGTGCCGCTTTTGTGAAAAATCACCTCAACAGCGCTGTATATATATAATATATATGAGACTTGGGGTACTAGGTTCAGTTTTAGGTATTATAATAATTCATGTACAGGCAGTCATTGGAGGCAATCATTTGTTATGTCTGAGTAGAACCGTTTGCTGGTCGATCAGAATCTTCAATGTTTAAGATTTCAGATCAAATAGGAGTAACTCCCACGGGGCAGTCATACAAGTTGATGGATTTATCTTCCGATACGGATACCAGGCGATTGCTGTCAGGGTTGAATTTTGCACACCAAACCTGGAATAAAAATACATATTAGCAATATACTTTACTATTTCTCAATCAATGTTTAACTGAGCAAGAACTGTCTCATGGTTTTGGTAAATTATTAAATTTAACAAATAAAAAAGTAAGCAATCTGATTTTCTTTCAAGATACTTTCATTTTGAAGGATTGTTATTGGATCATTTTAGTGATAAGATTTCTAATTTAATCTTTTAAAATGAAAGAACCTGTAATGTACATTGAAGAACTATTACATAACAACGAACCAAAAAGCGTTAAGAGGAACGACTGCGCGGTCTTTTTCGTACAAAACTTAAGTTTGAATTTGAGCCCAAAATACTTAATATGTACCGAACTGAATAATTATTTTAAACAAAAGGTATAGCAAATATCTAGTACGGGTATGTGCAGATTTTTTTATTCATATAATTCTTTAAAAAATAATCATGCCAAAACTGCTATTTAAATATAAAATAAATAACATAGTCAATCGGTAGTTAGTAATTTAAATTTAAGCCCATTAAAATGCTCTTTAAATAATTTGAATTTTTTATTTTTATTTCATTATATTTAAGTAAATGTATTATGTAGTCGTTAGGGTTAGGTTAAAAAATAATTATCATTAACCCGTTGTTTATTACGAGACCCAAATTGTTCCAAAACATCATATGCCGTTATGAGTGCAGGTAGCCGATAGTGCCCCACAGTGACCTTACATTAAAAAGTTAGATATCTCTTTCTCTTGTGCGATCATTTGTGATTGTTTTATATCAGAAAGAGAACAAAATAATGTTTCTTATTGTCTTTGGAATATTTATAATTGATTCAAAGGAAAAAATCCTAAAAAAATTACAAATTGGCAGAATTATTCCGTTCTAGCGACAGATGGAGCTCCGTGATTAAATTATGTTTTTGGTCATTATTTGTACAAAATGTCAACGTAATCTATTGTTTTATTATAATTCAATATATTAACGACTTGTGTGTATTCGTTTTGGTTGCTTTTGATGACTTAATCGTACAATAATATTATGTTAAAAGTGAATGTCTTTCAAATTCACCCGAAAGTGTTTTAAAAGTGAGTGTTTTCGCATTGAATTTGCAGTGTTTGATTTATATTTATGTGAATATTGTGAAAGTATTTATTATTAATCATTATTCATGAAAAACAAGGGGCTCCAATAACAAATTTAAGTTTTAATTTTTACGAATGATGACGAAACGTTCGCCATTTAGCTCTGGTCAGCTGTTAAATTAGTGATGGGGCGGATCATCTTCGAAATTCGAAACACGTAAATCGGTCACCAGTTTTATTTTGGAACATTGTGAAATAATATTTATTTCTAAAGACTTTAAAAAATATATGATTACCAAAAAAATAAATCTACTATTAAAATGAATCTTAATGTTTTTATAACAACTTTTAAAGTAAAGACAATACTGTATTTGAATTTAAGCAAGGCTATCTAATTTCAGTTAAATATTATGGGTATGTACCCATTACACGCTTACCTGAAATCTACTTCACACAAGCAGTTTCAATTTTAAATATGACAATTAAATTCAAAGCAAATTTGAGTTCATGGATCATGAATAATTTCACTCGGGAGTATTTCACATTTCACTCATGCACAACCAATTTTTTTAGCCATTTATCATTAACTAGACTTTTGTGTTCTAAATTTGTAATCGTCTCGGTAACATTATATTGGTGTTTTGTGAAGACTATGAAAGATACATTTATTTGCCATATACCATTTTGTAATTTTGATATGTTAATTATGAAATATAATATGCATGAATGTGCTTGAAGCAAACAGTGTATGCCAATACAGAGTTGTGTGACTTTTTTTTGGGGGAAACGGCGTGACGAATAGTTAGTTTGTTAGTCAATAAATCAGAAAATTGCTACTAAGCACGTCATAATTTTTTATGGATGATCTGCAGTCTCTCGTGTCTAAGATGAACGAAGTATGCATGAAGAATGAGTTAATGATGAATGTAAGTAAGTCTAAAGTAATGGTGTTTGAAAGAGAGAGTACGAAAACAGTGTGCAATTAGCTGTGAATGAGAAATACTCGGTGCAGGTGGATGAGTTTGTGTATTTAGGAAGCATGTTTATGCATGTGCTGGTACCTACCCTAGGCATGGAACTGGCAAAGAAAGGATGAAAGTAGATTGAATGCTGTTGAAATGAGATCCCTGAGGGGTATGTGTGGTAAAACCATGTATGATCGTGTGAGGAATGTGGAGATCCGCAAAAAGTGCAAGGCTGATGTAAGCGTAATGAGTAAGATCGAGAAAGGGACGCTTAGATGGTTTGGGCATGTAGAGCGAATGAGCGAAGAAAGGAGTGTAAGGAGAATATACGATGCAAATGTGAATGGTAGCAGAAGTCGGGGACGCTCGAGGAAGACATGGCACGTCCAAGTGAATCAGATACTTGAGTCGGGCCATGTCAAGAGTCAGAACAATAGAAGAGTATGTATGAGACGATGTATGAATGTGAATGAGGCAAGGAGTGTGTGCCAAGACCGAGTTGTTTGGCGGTCCGTCCTCTCTGCCTACCCCTGCGGAGAAAAAAATTCTGACTTTATGCCTGGGTAAAGTCTTCCCCACAGGAAAAACTAAACCCTTTCACAGATTTTTCCAAAAATGATTTTCTAGTCAATCCACATTATGCAAGTGCATTATATAAGCATAGTAAATACAAAACAATACAAGAACACATTTAATATTATTATTATACTGGCCTTCAATCGACGAAATAACTACAATCCAATCCATTTAATTAATGCAACACAAAAAGCTACATCAGTATTATTAAATATTATTAATAGCATTATACTTCTCAGTATAAGTAATTTTTAAAAGTGACCATAATTCTTGAATTTAAAACCCTTAGAAAACGTGCTTATATGTAATTCATTTTAATTTTATGTCCAACTGTCACCGTTAGCACTCGAGTTTCAATGCAACCCCATCTCTATTCCAACATGGTTGACAAATGTCCGTTTAGTGTTTGAAGTCGCCGGTTTGATAGAAATATTTACGTTTTCCATTTCAGTTTTTATTGGTTATTTCGTTTCTATTTCTTCGGTTATTTTAATAATATGTGTTATTATGAACTTCATAAATGGAACTATATTAAAATATCTTTATGTCAGTGCCTTACTGTTTGAAAAAGTGTGTTTTGTGCTGGGACCAAAAGTTGGGTTATTTCACGTAATGTGAAAGGTTTACGTAATTAAATTCTAATTTATCAAACAAATTCATTAAAATGATACTTTTTTATAATATAAATGACTTGTGCAGGTGTGTGTTAATATATATTTTAAAAATGTAACCTCGTTTTGATGGAATAACGAGTACAAATTGTTAAATATTTTTGTACTGTTTCCTTGATGTCAAATAATTTTCAGAAGTTTACAAACTTTTTATTATTTTTTTCGGTATTGACGGCATAAAAAGTGAAGTGACTATTTTGTTACCAATTTTGTAAACAATATGAAACTGTTTTCTAAATATGGAATAATTTCCATGTTATTGGCGTTTTGAGTAAAAACGTTTTGGTAAGTTTTTTTTTTGAACATTTTTCGTGTTTGGCATCATTTTTTTATTATTTAGAAATATTATTGTTTCTTTCAAACACAAATGTATGAAAGAAAATTTTATCCAGTTTCTAAAATGGTATTGGTCTTTACGTCAACTTCTAAAATAAGAAACCTATAGTAAATTTAAAATAGATCGGAAACATTCGGAAATTTCATGAGAAATTCAATCGCAGTGAAGACTTCTTTGAATACATATTTGAAATACTGAAGGGTTAAATCAAAAATAATTGCCAAAGTTGCCTCCTAAAATCGTAAAAAAACCATTTATTTAGTAGCCTATATTTTATAATTTGAAACACAAATAAATAAAGCAGCACATACGTACTAGATATTTGCTATACCTTTTGATTAAAACATATTTTGACCCCAAATCCAAAGATAAATTTTGTACGAAAAAGGCCACGAAGCCGTTCCCCTTAAAAGTAAACCAATCCAATCATTTAATTGATGTCTTTTGTTTCATTATGTATTTTATTCAACATTAACTTTAATGAACTCTTAAAAGTTCACAATAAAAATGCCTAGTGCCCTCCCAACACAGAACAGATCAAGTATTATTTGTTCAGTACATTCAATTCATAAAAAAAAACTATGTACATTATAAATGATGTATAAATACCTGATCAGTGTGTTCGCTGAATGTCTGTATGCATTTCTTGGAGCCAACCTCCCAAATCTTCACGGTTTTATCGGAACTGCAAGAAGCAAAATGCTTTCCATCCGGACTAAAGGCCACGGATAGCACCCAAGAGGCATGACCAGAGAGAGTTCCCGCTACGTTGGCGTGTTGTCTGCAAAATAACATGTTTTATTAATCACAAACACCTAATAATTTATTAAAACCGCAACAGTTCTACTAGCAAATTATAGATGGAAGCACTTCTGTTCATTTCTAGCATGTGGAGCGAGCGTGTACGAAAGTCGTTGGATACAATAGATTTTTAGTCATTCTAAAATAGATTTTATTCATGAATAAAAGATTAACGGCCTTACTAATAAACCCTTTTAAAAATTTTACTCAACTGATAAACAACCGTTTACCATACATAAATGGTTTTCTTATGAGATGTGTAAAATTTATAACACATTTATTAGTGAGGTAGTTGGCCGCCCGAGACAAAATTTGGGAAACAACTTCAGAAATAAAATTAGAATTAAAATCCAACCTGTATTACAGTTTTGGGGTGGAAATTTAAAAAGTGCAAGGTTTGACAAAGAGAAAATTAAAATTTTGACAAAACTTCTATTGTCTTTCTTTTGGAAAAATGTGACTTTTAGTTTTGGTATGTTAGTAGTGATATGTTGATACTAATTGATGATGGAGAAATTATCAATGACTTACACATCATAAAGCTTGATGTGGCCATCGTCAGAAGCGGTGCAGAGCAGCTGTGAGTCGGGTGAGAAGCAGAGGCCCCGGATGGGCATGGCATGGCCTTCCAGCGTGTGCACCAGCTTGCCCTGCGCCACGTCGAAGATGTTGATGATGCCGTCGATGGCGCCACTCGCAATGTATTTTCCATCTGGACTCTGAAAGACAATGGCAAAGCATAGATATTATATGGAGATAAACAAGTTTCAAAACAACATCAAAATATGGCTAAGTAAACATGAAGATGAGGAAATCTTAAAAATTACAAAGAAACAACAACACCTACAGTCAAAAAACGTGAAGATAAGGAAATTGACAAACAAGAAAATGAGGTCTACAAACATGAAGATAGGGATACCAACAAACATGAAGATGATGAAATCAACAAACACGAAGATGAGCTTGACAAACACGAAGATGAGGAAATCATGATGTAACACCAACACAAATAGGTAGTTGACTGTTGGTGCATTCCAAGTGAGGAGGACTGTAAATAATGTACTACTTTACCATGTATTTTAATAGTTGTTAAAAAAAATAATAATAATACATATTAACACACTTTAATCGGGAAGGGTATTTCTACCCGTTTGGTCGATTGATGCTTAACGTCGGGAAGGGTATTTCTACCTTCTGCGCCCGCCTCATTTCAATGGCAGAAAAGAAGAAATTATCCGACGTTTTTATATGAATATTATATACCAATCTCTTTGTAAAGGTCCCAACTATATGTACATAATTATCAAATTGTAATGCAAGTCTTTTTTTTGTATTTATCTTGGAGTCTTTTGTGTACATCGATATTTCAACTAAAATGACCTATATTATTGAACACCTGACACTTGATAGGTATTACGTTTGAAGATCAACGAAATAAGTCATTTAGATAACATATTCTGTTATTCTAATAATTCAATTTCTGGAACGAGGGTTTTTATGACCATGAAACCCAAAACAAATCTCTCCATCTCTCTTCCGCACCCACTCAACTCCTAGGTGCGAGCGAGCGGAGAGTGTCGGGCGAATTTAACAAAAGCACGTATCGGCAAACACAGTTAGGCGGACCAAAATAAATATTTATAAGTGCATGCCAGTTTTTAAAAAGCAAATTCTCCTACGGTTGTGTTCCAAGGAGATAATATTTATATTTGCTTTTTCAAACCTTTCAAAATGGATTCTGAAAATTACGAAAGTGATGACAAAATCGTCGCAGATAATTTATCTGCCTGTTCTAGTAATTATTTGCCTGAATTCCATAGTGAAAGTGAAGAATCTAGAGGAAGTGAAGAAATTCCTTGTAGGAGAAGAATGTCAGTGATGCCATTACAGTTCAGTGATTCTGAAGAAAGTGATATGGAGGAAGAACAATGAAATATTAGATGAACAATTTTTAGACGTGAACTGTAACTGATTATATAAAGGTGATTAGAAACATAAAACTAATAGTGTATGGTAAAAAACAATAAACAATATTACGTGAGCAATACGAGAAGCATTCTACGCTAAGTGATTATTTAAAATTTCATTTGTAAAAATAACCAATATTATTATCACGTTCCGATGGTTTTGGACCGCTGTACCGTGCGAGGGGCAATTGCACACGTGGTATTTCAATGTGTAATAATGTGTTAATCTGACGATACTAGAGATGTGGCAATTGTTTTTGTTTTTGTAATGATTTGGGCTTGGTGAAAATATAATAATTTGTAATTTTATGAAATTGAAACCTAGTTTATACTTAAAAAATTGAACCCTAATGACCCAACAATGACTTTGTTTTCGATTTATTAAGTTTCATTAGAAATAATACTTGGTTTTCGGCTAGAAATTTTATAGCTTGAGTATGCTGAGTTAGTATGTAGAAAATTTTATTAAAATATTTCCATTATTTTTGAAGATATAGCGATTTAAAACAAATTAAAGAAATTCACGCGGGACCTTTATTTTCGCCCGTTTTCAGCGGTCTGCCGGCGAAAGAAATAACCCGATCAAAGTGTGTTAATTACAATTACACAAAAAAAAAATTTTTGTTAAACCGCGAAAGAGTCACTCCTAACCGTCTGGAGCCAGTAAGACTATGGCATCCCCACTGGGGTATGTTGTGGAGCAGAAGGTAGTGGGGAGGGGAAGGAGATGGGAGAAGAAGATGGTGGGGAAGTACCTGGCTATTCAGATCTGGTCACCAAACAAGGCCAAAGCCATTTCAAGCAATGTTTCAATTCTGAATGGTGGTCTCACACCAGGGTAATACCAGGGTAGAGTATTTTCCACTCTGTAACATGCCGCGGCCTGTACTATATATTATTTTAAATTAATAAATTGTGAAATAACACAAATTCATTAAATAAAATTTACTTGCGCACGCCGGAATTTGAATCCGCGACCCTCGGATTGCTAGTCGAGAGCCATAACCCTCGACCACGGAGGCCATCGAGTATACCTGAATGAAAACAAAAATCTGTTTTTATGTATCAAATATTGTCCATGAATAATGATGAAACATCTCACTCAAAAGTGAATATCACTATATATCTCACTCAAAAAAAATATTACGATATTTGAGGTAATTCACATTCCCCTTGTAGTTTTTAAATTATTATTTCGATTGAAAATATCTGAATAACAAATATAGACCGCTCCAAGAAAACTTTGCAAGTCATTTATTTCAAGTTGATAAGCTTTTATTGTTGACAACATTCTCGACCCCTCGCAAGCTGAAACCGGGAAGCGGTCTAAAAATAATTTGGTTAATAGGTATGCTTTGTTTGTGCTAAAAAATTAAGTTATTTTACCCTAGAGTTCGGCACTGGTTTTGCCCCAGCTTTACCGTGTCCTAGTAATTAGGTATATGCATTTATATTTAAATGGGCCTCTGTTAACACAGTGATGTCCGGTAATGTTTCTAGAAGATTTAATGTTAGTACAAACTCGTCCAGGTTTTTTGTAAACTTTGAATGTTTTGGTGTAGAACAACGAATGCAATTGGGACTTTATTTAATAAGTCATTACATTGTTTTGATTCATCGCAAATGTACTGAGAAATATCCATTAATTTGTCAATTATTTTCAGTTAGAAAGTCATATTCCATTCATAGACAGACAATTCTCTGTTGTGCTATGATGGGCATTATTTTTCGGTAATGGCATTTTTCACTGTTTGCACCGTGTTCAGTATTATTGTTTGTCTCAAGCAATGCATTGTTTTTTTCGCAGTTATAGCATTTTACGATTTCTTTGGATATTTCGCATTCGCTAAAATAATCATTTTTTGCAGTGCTTTTGCAATTTGGGCTTGTTCAGGAATTTTAGGGAAGTATGTCCGAAACCAAGGCAGTGGTAACATTGCATTATGTAATAATGGAAACAACAGGCCGAATCCGAAACATAATAACATGATAAACAAAGGGGCAATATTGTCCAAGCTTGGGATTGGGATCTTGGGATATTGGGATTGCAATCTTATATATGCGCTTGTACAATATTGCCCCTTTTTTTATCACGTTATTATGTTTCGGATTGGGCCTGTTGTTTCCATTATTACATTGTGCAGTCACTTTATCTATTTTTAAAAAATTTTGTTACTTTAATAGATTCGTTTAGGGCATCATTTAGTTCATTGTTTTTCAGAAAAAGGTCATTAAGAAAATTATCTTCATTGTACTCCCCTCCTACACCTTTAATGATGATGCACCATATGTTGCGGATGGTTCCATGATAACTCAACACACTTTTGAAAAGTGATATAAAGTCATTAGAAACGATGAAAAAAAAATAAAAAATTAAACCTAACCTAACCTAACCTAACCTACTTAACCCAGTAAATAAAGTTTTTGTTTCATCACTTTTCATGACTTTATATAACTTTTAAAGATGTGATGAATTATCATTTTGACGAGTTATCCGGTCACCGTTGCGGATATGTATTCTGATTTTATTTTTGTTTTATTTTTATTTTTGGGGTCTTATTTTTTCTAGCAAGTCTTAATTATTTTATTGTTTGATGCTTTTTTGTTCCCATTTATACACTAATTCCTAGGTTAGGTTCTTTGATTGTTTTAGTAATAATGCTCCCTGTGTCCTCAGATGTTTCCTTGCCTTCAGCAGTAATCATGACGGCACATTTGGGATCTTCGATTTGTATTATTCTTTCTTTTAGTACCATTGCGGATTTTGGTTTTTTTTTTTTTGTTTAGTGATTTCTCTTTTTTTGGAGATCAATAATTTGTTCCTGGAAATTGTTTCGAGGTTTCATCTAACAAGTTTATTGTTAATTCAAGATTCATTCATAGTGACTTTGTAGCTAGTTGGAACTGTGTGTTCAGAATGTGGTTTTTTTTATGACGCGTTTTACACGTTTTTATTATGACGATAAATCGAAAAAATTTAATTTATTATCTTCCGTAAATTTTTTGGAGTATTCTTAGTGTCTGAAAATACCCCATTCCACTTCTTCAGACCTAAATGGGAATGCCATAGTTCCAAAAGTTCCAAACAGTCAGAACTCTACAGTGCGGTATCACACAAAAGAAAATATTAAAAACCTAGTATGTACACCTGCTTTCCCACTACTTAAAAAATATTATTTTAAGTACCATATTATTCAATATGAAGCTCGACGATTTGAGATTTGATTAGCATTAAGCCTATGTAACTCTTCATAAAAAGTCACAGATAGAAATTAAATCTTAAAATGCCAGAAGACCTCGGCACAAAATACTGGCGGCAACTTCAGAGGGAAAACTTGTAGTCGGTCGTTTGAGACAAAGTAAAAGAAAAGTAACTCCAGAGGCTGTGCGTAGAGAGGCTGGCTCTGCAATAGACAGAGGCTGCTGAAGTAACCCAGGACAGGGACGCCTGGAGGCGCCTTGTCGAAGTGATGGGTGTAGCATAGATGACTCTGGTGCTATTAGTTTATAGAGTTTTACAAGAGATGTCTCTAGTGTATAGGATTGCCCCTTCATGTTCAGAACTGAGGTGGGCTAGCAGTTAGTTTCTAGCAACAGAGAGATTTTGAGAGTCTAATAGAGAGGATTTTGGCCCCCGAGCCACCTAACCTAACCTAACCCTTTTTAAAAAAAATTTATGTTTATGTGAAACCGTACAAGAGTCCTAACTGCTTGCAACAATCTGGAGCCAGTGAGACTATGGCTCCTCCAATTAGGGTATTTTACGAGGCTGAATGTAGTGAGGAAGAGGAAGGCAGGGAAGTAACTGGCTATTCAGATCTGGTCACCAAACACGGCCAAAGCCATTTCAAGCAGCGTTTCGATTCTGAATGGTGGTCTTACACCAGGGCGATACTGAGAGTATATTTCACTCTGGAACGTGCCGCAAATAAACAGCATATTAATTTAAATGAGTAATTGTGAAACGCCACAAGTTAATCAAATAAAATTTAACTATGCATGCTTAGATTTTTTACCCGCGACGTCCGGCTTGCTAGTCGAGAGCCTTACTCCTCAACCACGGAAACCGCCCTTATTAAAAAAAGGTGTTATTAATTTTACACAACTGAAAAACAACCATACATCAATGGTTGTTTAACAGTTATGTAAAATTTAAAACGCCTTTATTAGTAAGACCCAGAGTGTTTTATTGAGAAGAATGCATTATTCTTAACAAGAATCTATTCGCAACAGTAAGATAATGATGATGTTATTTTGGTGACCAGATAACTCATCAAAATGACAATTCAACAGACCTTTCAAAAGTGATACAAAGTCATGAAAAGTAATGAAACAAAAACTAGATCAAATAGATTAGTAGGTAAGGTTTACATGTTAGTTTTTTTCCATCACTTTTAATGACTTTATATCGCCTTTAGGTGTGTCATTGTGTTGAGTTATCATGTAACCGTTATTGTATATTATTTAACTTACGTAAGCTATGCTCAACGTGAACTTTCCGCTAGTATCCAAGGTCTGCTCCTGCTTTCCACTTTCCACGCCGTACATGGAAATCTTTCCAGCGTGGCTGCCGGATATGACGTGCTTGTCGTCAGGGGAGAATTCCACGGTCCAGACGTCCACGGGACCCGTATCCATCGTCGTCAGCTTGTCTCCGCTCGTCACGTCCCAGATCATGAGCGAGGAGTCTAGCGAACTGCTGGCAATGGCTGAAAAATTTTGTATTAGAACGAAACTATCTTACAAGTTTTTCTAGGGGATCGAAAAAAAAAAACTTGTATGTGGGATAAATTAGACCATTTTTAATTTAATGCTTCCACTGACCAAAAAAGTAAAACTTCTTTTGTGGGAACTTATTAACTAGATTTAACATTAAAGGAAACATAATCAATTTAGCTGATAATACCTTTGTATTATTTCCAGAAGAAAACTCGACGGAAACATTTTATGTGGCTGAACAAGGGCTTGGTACACTTCAAAATTGGCTGAAAATTAACTCGTTTACCCTTAATATAAGCAAAACGTAATATATAACATTTTCAATGAACTCAAGGGGCCAACCAGAAAAATCACTCGAACTAAAATTACAAAAATGCCAGAGAAATAATGTTCAATGTCACTGCCCAGTTATAGAAAAATCTCAAAGCATAAAATATCTCGGTGTCATTGGGACCTACATATCAAAGGTGTCACGGAAAAACTCACAAAACTCATACATGGTGTCCGGGGGTAAAGTGCACTAACTTCGAAAGGTGATTCTACAAGATTTTAGAAGTATGTAGTTGAATGATTTGTATGGAAAAATAAATATTTTAATAATAATAACATGGCATTTATATAGCGCAGTTTAGTGTCATTTCACCGTGGTTCACTTGTTTGGTAACTCAGCAGGGGTGCCCGGGATCATGGGTTGAGGTTTGTCTAAGTCTTGAGTTGCTCACCTACTGAGTGGCGGGTTGCATCGGGAGAGACTCGTTGAGGAGAGCTTTTGACTTCTCTAGCTGGACTCTCTCTCAACCCATCACTTTGCACCGCAGTGGGAGGGATGGATTCCTACATCCGTCACTCCTGGACACACTGACCTCCAGATTCCTACTCACCCCTTGTATCTTTTTTCTTCCTAGAACTTTCTCTTGTTCCTTTCCCTAAAAGGCTCTCCACACAGCATCCCCAAAGATTACATAGGCCCTGAGGGAAACTCTTCTCAGAGCCTCCTGTGTGGAGCAAAAAAAAATTAAATAGAAACTATAATGAAACCTTACTTCTTCCAGTGGAGTTCACAGCAATAGATACAACTCCAAGAGAATGTCCTTCTAACTTGTGCCTCAGTTCCAATTTATCATTTCTGACTTGCCAAACTCTGACGAGATCATCCAGTCCCCCGGTGATCACATAGTCTGTTACTCCTTCAACAGACGCATTGGAATCTCTGGAAAATAAATCAAAGGTGAAATTCAAATGGATATTTTTGAGACATCATAAACAAAATGGTTCAGGTCAAACAACAGTAATGCTTAGAATGAAACTATTTATTTTTGTTATTTATTTAAGATTTTCACATCACATCCTTGTCATACTCTTGTTTCTCTCAACGTTTTGGAATCCTACAACACACTTCAGCCGGGAAAGGTAGTTCTACATGTTCGGTCGATTGATGGTTAATGGCGAGAAGGGTAGATCTATCTTTTGCGCCGGCCTCATTTCAATGGCAGAAAAGACGGAATTATTCAATGTTTTAATATGAATATTGTATACCAATCTCTTTGTAAAGGTACCATCTATATGTGCATAATTATCGAATCGTAATGAAATTCTTCTTTTTATACTTATCTTCGAGCCTTTCATTTACATCGGTATTTCAACAAAAGGATGGTATATAATTATATATATTTGTTATTTTAATAATTCAATTGCTGGAATGACGGTTTTTATGACCGTGAAAACCAATTCGAATTTCTATCTCTGTTCCGCCTCACTCAACTCCTGTGTGCAAACGAGCGAGGGATGTCGGGCGAATAAGAAAGCAGGTATGGGCAAATACCGTTAAGCGGACAGTAATAAACATATTACAAGGTTAATTGAGTTGCATTTCTTTACTCTATCTCTATTTTTACTGTTTTCTGACATGTTAGCAATAAAAGTTTAGGATATGACAAGAGAATATTATGTATGAATCAAAGGAGCAAATACAAAACATGAAATAGATTATAATATAAATCAAAAATAAAAATGTATCAATTTAGGCAATAATAATATTGTTGGATATTATCTAACCTCCTTGAAGAACTTTCGCTATCTCTGTCCTTATCTTTGCTAGATTTCTCCCCGACTCTACTCCAAGCACAACTCCAAATTGCGTCTTCGTGGGCATTATCCTTCTTGTGCAAAAGGGCATACTGAAACCAAACATTATATTAGAATACCGTACGAGCACTTACTGATAATAGATATATTTCTACCGCCCTTCCGCACTTACCATTCTATTATTTATGTTTTGCTAAAAGTAAACTCAACAATTAAGTTTCAAACCAAAAACGTGAAACACCGGGCTTTTTTGACAACTTGGCCATAGAACTCTAAAGTTTGAAGAAGGGAGTTGACAGAACCAAACTATGCATTCAGTACTTACCGCGCCGAACTTTTTCGCCTTTTGCTTGCTCAAGGTAATTATTTACTTAACCGCCGCATCTTTGGGCACAGATTATATAAATTACACTTTGTTTCAACAATTTCTACAAGAAACAACTATTTACATGCACAAAATAGGTTATTAGGTTTTTAGTTTGGGATAGTTAAGTTAATTTTTTCATATTTAGATTGAAACGAAACTTTAACTATTTAAAAATTCCAAAGGGATCGTTTTGGTAAATCTTGAACTTTTAATAAAGATGGAATTATAATGTATCTTTTGCCATTTATTTTATCCCGACACAAATTTTTGTTTCTTTTAGTAATTAAGTTGAAACAAATTGTAATTTCCATAATCTGCGCTTGCTAAAAGCGCTGCTGTTAGGAAAAATACCTTTTTCAGTTTTAATAAAAAAAAATATTTTGCAGTCAGATGAGGTAAAAGAGAGTTTTCATAATTGCATTTTATATATATATGCACTTTTAAAAGTCATAAATAATACCGAGTACAGAGTGACAGTGCTGACTAGGGTTGCCAATTTAATTAGGAATGCCACAAACTGAGGATTTTCAAAGATTTTCAAGAATTGGGTATTTTGCAGGTAGAATAATTTGTGGGGAAAATGCAGGAATTCTTGGCAATTGATTAACCAACTACATTGAAAAATAATATTCATAATAATTAAATTGTGAGAATGTAATAAAATTTAAAAAATAACTATTTATGCATCGTGAACGAAAGAAAAAAACCCGAAAATGACTAATAAAAAATGATAATTTCCATAGAATTTTGAAGGTAAATGAACTTGTGCGGATTTTAAACATCTATTGTGGGTATTTTAGAACATATGCGTTGGCAACCCTGGTGCTGACAGTTCCTTTTCAATGACATTTCATCGGGCGCAATTGGGCGGTATTGATTATGTATAGTGGGGTGTCTTGTTTCTTTTTAAATAAAAGATAATATTCACAATTCAATCATGCTGTGTCTACATTTTATGCTTTTTATTGTGTTCACCCTTTCTATAGAGATTAATGGTGGGATTTATACGATTTCTGTACTTGATAATAACATTACCTTAACACACCTATATAAAACGATTGTTTATTTTAGGTTCTATTCACAAAAACCTGAAGTATTTTGAAATGCTGGATCCCTCAGCTCTAAATCATCACGTGGTAAAAAGAGGAGCCAAGCCCTCAAGTCATCCCTTTAATACAATTAAAGAAGTTAAGTTCAGGACCCTTGGCAGAGACTTCAGATTAATACTACACCCCCATCACACTGTGTTACATTCTAAATTTAAGGCATATGCGGTTGATGGAGACGGACAAGAAACAAATATTCATCTAGGTTTGTAATTTAAATCTTTCCTGAAATTATTAATTACTGGTGCTAAGAACTCTGGGTAATCTTTTAGAATCACTGGCCACGCTTAATACGATTTCTTATTTGGTAAATATTTCCATTATCGCTGCACTTTTCATAGAATTTTTTTTATCACTAGATTCGACAATAGTGAGGAGAAATTATTTCAAATTGTTTTTATCTTTTTATGTACTGTATACCTTTTAAAACGATCCCTTTGCCACCATTTTGTGACCTTAATATACATAGATTACTTAATTAACCTAAACTAAGAACTTATTTTGTGCATAAAAATAGTTTTTGTTGTTTGTTTTTGGGGTGTTATGCCGTGTTGCGCTAACTCCTTCTTTAGCCGACATCATACATCTTCGGATCTACCGGATCTGCCCTGATGATGGACACTGCAACGATGTCCGAAACGTCGGCTAAAGAAGGAGTTAGCGCAACACGGCATAATACCCCAAAAACAAACAACAAAAATGCTTTTGGCCGTGAAAATCTAAAAACTTACCATAAAAATAGTTGTTTGTGTAGTAATTTGGGTAATGGAAATAATTACCTTTTTTGAAATAGCAGTGTAATTCAACTTAATTATAAAAGACCACTATTCACATCCGGGTAGTGGAAAATACCACATTTTGTTACTTTTTGAAGTAATTAAATTGGAACAAAGTGTTATTTCAATGATTTTTTGCATATACATCGCAAAGCGGAATTCTAGAATTTTACTTGAATGTTTTTTGTACATTCATATATTATGGGTTTATAATATTTACGCATATCTTTTAACTTCTTTCTTACACCAGATCGTGAAAACTTTTACTCTGGGCGAGTTTTTGGGGAAACTACATCAGATGTGAGAGTTCACTTAGAGGACGGAGTGATGACAGCTTCCATACATCTACCAGATGAAACATATCATGTTGAGGTATTTAATCTACACAAAAGTACCCCCCTCTTTCATAACAAATCTCAACTAGACTTTGAATTCAAATTTGTAATCTCAGAACTCTTTATCATTACTAATTGACTGTTCATTTTTCTGTTAGCCATCTTGGAGACATCTTCCCGAGATGAATAACAAGTCTATGATAGCTTATCGAGCATCAGACATCAAGTTGAGTTGGGAGGATCGAGTGGAGGATGGTATTGCACCAAGAACTTGTGGATATATCAAAGAGGGACAAGGTACTCATATCATATCTTTATTTATTTTTAAATGATAGATACATTTCCAGGTAAAAAATAACCTGTCCTACTCCCACCATTATAAACGGAAAATGGGGTTTGTACAGTAATGGAGGACTTAGCTAGTAGAGAATTGAATCAGCGCCGGATGCTAAGGACGGGATGTTTCACAGACTTTGAACAATTCATCAAATTTCAAAATTAATATTCAAGTTCTGCAAAAGTCCTATTCAAGTTCTGTTATTATAAAAGTATTACGAAACAACCCTCCTATGATGAAATAATAACAGAACTTTAAAAAAGCTTTCAAATGACCAATTATAATAATGAATATTAACTTTGAAATTTGATGAATTGTTCAGTCTGCGAAAAAACCTGTCCTAAGGTTGAAATTTAACACTTTGGACCACTCATCTACTAACTGGTAATCTGTTTGTCACAAAAAAACTATCAAATGTTCTATGAGCATATGGCTCGGGTGTATATTTCTTTATTTAACGGCTTTACATTACGGATTTTAACATTCGCCAATATAATTAAGGCCCCTGAAAAGGAAACATACGAGAATAACCTATGCATCACAAAATATTCACAGTTTTCAATATTTTTTTACTACAAAGCGGACATCTGATTGCCCGAAGTATTAAAATTCCTGCCCTTTGAAATTTGTTCAGCATTTCTTATCCAGAATTTTTAGATTGACTATTTTCAGCTCTCTATTTTATTATTATATAGCTATGGAACTTTTAAAATAATCTATTTAACTTGTCATAATATATTACTGTTTTGTTTTTTCCATGTTATTTTTCAACTGTCCCAAGAATGTTGAAATTCATGTGAAGTCATTTAGTAATTACTAGGAAATGCTAATTATTCAACAAGTCTTTAACTTAAGCATATGTGACCCATGAGCGTCCATACCTTTACGCTGATATCACATATAATATGATCCATGAAGTTTCACTGAACAAACATTGGAATATATTTCATTGAATCGGCCAGCATTGTAAAGTTAAAGAGATTTCTATAATTAACAAACATCATTTTCATATATCTAGAACTTGAAACTGACGAAGATGACGATTTGGAGACCGAGCAAGAACAGTCGGAGAAAGATAAGTACAAGGAGAGTGCTGGCGGGGAACCAGAATTGTTGGCTGTTAAATCGAGGCCCAAAAGACAAATAGACCAGTATGAATATACCCCAACTAAAACAAGATGCCCTTTGCTTCTTGTAGCTGACTACAGATTTTTTCAAGAAATGGGCGCTAGCAATACGAAAACTACTATCAATTATTTGGTGAGTAAGATTTTACATCATTTTTTAAATACATATATAAATTCTATCTACATATAATATTATTACTTTCTCTCCTAATTTTTGAATTAGATATTTTCATTATGCATGTATATTCTCCCTTACTTATAATCATGGTGTAAATATTTATGACGGAATAGTAAAACACTTGACTTATTACCACGGTGTAGGTATGGTTAATACGACCTTAAACTGGGCTTAAGGACAACTTAATTATACTGATGCTGAGCCGGCGCGTAAAAACCTAATAAGTTCGACGGATTATTACCACGTTAAATCTATTGATTTCGGTATCACAAAACTTATGTGTGCTTTGGTGACTTTCGTCTGAAACCCCATTCGTCGTAGGATGGATGCATGAACAACGTTGTGTGCCCTATGTACTTATTTATCAAATAGCGGCAGTGTCAAAATTGATTTTTCAATTTTCAAAGTAAAAATTTCAAGAAAGTAAATTTCAATTTAAAGTTTATATTTTTTTAATGATAAACTAATGTTTATAAGACAAGATTTTTTATGCATAGCACAGAGGATAACAAATTATTATAAGCAATAATTAGTAATTCCCATCGTTTGTATATATATTTCAGGTGACTAATTATTGCTTATAACAATTTTAAGTTGATTGCAAGTTTACTTTTACAGAAAATCATCATAATTAGCTCATCCTTGAGTTGTATAGACATGTTATATGTAGATATAGCTCTGAATGTAGTATTTTTGTATTAAAAACACATCTTATTTAATGTTTTCAGATCAGCCTTATTGACCGAGTGCACAAAATATACAATGACACCATTTGGCAAGACAGACAGGTAAACTTACAAGGCATTTTACCATCATATATTTATGTATTTATGAGTGTTCCTTACCTTAACTAAAAAACCATTTTTGTACGGCATGATTTAAGATTCTCACGGCCACAAGTATTAAGCTGATTTATTTCTTCCTCATTTATTCAATGTTTCCAATAGTCTTGCTGTGTCCATCACCAGGGTGCATGTCGGGGCAAATCAGCTCTGATGACGGACACTGCAGAGACGAGGCTGCAAAATAGGTTGAAGAACAACACGCCTTATTATCCCAAAAATTAATCATAATTTTTACAAGTTTCATAAAATTTTTATAAGCTTTTTAGCCATTTTTATTTGGGTGACCAAGCAAGCATTTTATCATACCGGTATTACGTACAATAATCTGATTTTTTTAAGCGTTAATTTTTTGGTCTTGTCTTCATAATTTTATGATTAATATTCTTTCCAGGAACAAGACGGTTTCAAAGGAATGGGTTTCGTCATTAAAAAGATAGTTGTTCACTCAGAGCCCAGCCGAGTGCGGGGAGGAGAAGCACATTATAACATGATCAGAGAGAAGTGGGATGTCAGGAATCTACTGGAGGTTTGCAACATTTAATGCTACCAGCTTTACCAAAAAACATCTTTCAGTTTTCCAATTGTTGTAAAGTATAAAATATCTAATATTTTCTCACCAATCCCATTGAAAAGAAGAATTATGTATGTAATAACTTTTCTAGTTGGCTTATTATATTTTATTACAACAACTGTCAGTTGATTAATGTTTTGTAAAGTAGAATACTTTTTTTTATTTTTTTTTTATTCTTTATATTGGCTTTCACCCATTAAGAGTGATCTTAGCCATACAATACAACATTTTTCTTATTAATAAATACAACAAATTACAGGATAAAATTGATTACACAACATGACATAACATAACGTAACATAAATAAACCAAACATAACATAACATAAACATAACATAAACATAGTTGAGATTCAAATTTTAAATAGCTTTCTAAAACCTACCTGAAAGTATTTGAATCAAATAGTATTTGACGTGGAAAATTCCATTGGTGTAGCGTGTGCCTTGATTGTATTTTTGGTTTTCCAGCACAAAAACAAAACCTGGTACAATTTTGTTTTTGCACATTATGTTATTTCCGAAGCCTTCTTCATATGAATAAACTTATAGAAAATAATCTTTTTTCAAAGAAATTTTTTTTCAGAAAAATCTCAATAAACAAAAAAGTTTCAGCACAACACTTTGTCAAGGAATGTTAATTTCATTGCATGTCTTTGATGGTGAAAGCAAAGTATATAATGGGGTATTTATTTTGTCTTGTGTTTTAAGCGTTAGAATTAATGTGTTGTACACCTTTCGATTCATAATATTTATTGCATACCATTACATTCAACGGTGCATCCCATGTAAACAGATATTCTCTCGCAACGTGGACAATCACGACTTTTGCCTGTCCCACTTGTTCACACACCAGACCTTTGTTAGCAAGCGAAGCACCATCCTCGGGCTGGCCTATATCGCCTCGCCGAGACTCAACTCCCACGGAGGCATCTGCTCCAACACACACGGTTCTCTTCACCATCATTTCTTTCTAACTAACTCTACTCACCTACTGTAAAATTAACAGAGAGATCTTAACATTATTGGTTAGGTTAAACCTATGATGTTTCCGACGAGTCTACAACTCTTTACAGTTTCTATTTACATGTAACACAATGTAATTATTTTCAGTAAATGAGTCGTCTCTTGCATGAATTTTCAACTGGCTTTGAAAAATTCAAGTGAATGTAATATTATTTAAATTCTTGATATCAATAGAGTGATAATCTTCATTCTCTTGTGGTTACACTGAGCTAGGTCTCGTGATATACTTTTTAGAAGGCGGTTCATATAGCTATTTCATTTCTATACACATATCCTTACAACGGTGCTACATTTTTTGTTTGATCAGTATAAATATAACGTGTCTTGTATTTTTGTAATGTCTTTGCTCAATAACTATTTTAAAGCTGACTGTGAATTTGGAGAATTTGTAAACTAAGCTTTTTGAAATTATTTCTGCAATCATATACTATTATAATAAATTTATTAGATTTTAAAAAAATAAATACTCAGTTTCGGTTACGTAATTTGACAGTTTACTGACAACTTTAAATACTTACAAATTTTTTGCGTTTTTAGAATTTGCATTGCTGTTTTAAGGACCTACAGGATCATTTTCATATTTAATAAAAATATTCTTCAATTTTGAAGTTACCTATCAAAAATGTAATATTTTAAAACAAATGAACCTACTTCTATCAAAAAGTTTTAAATACTCAGTCTTAGAAATGGTTCCTGAACTGAAAAAAAGACGACGCAAGAGGATGATTGCATGTGCAGGAAATACATAAACAGGTGGCAGGTGTAGAAGTAGTGGTCAAGCAATGTCGTAATTAACCGCATCCGTATATCATCTGAGAATAAATGAATGTAGATTTAAAATGTTACTAACCCTCTATATGTACACTTTATCTTCCTATTAACAAAGGTATTTAGCCGGGAGTATTCTCACAAAGACTTCTGTCTAGCCCACTTGTTCACCGACCTCAAGTTTGAAGGAGGCATCTTGGGGTTGGCTTATGTCGGATCTCCGAGAAGGAATTCCGTTGGTGGAATTTGCACACCAGGTAGTTAAACTTGAAAGACTTTGTCCGTCCAATTTTATTGACTTTTTTGTAATGTATGTGGAGTCCAATTTTTTCGTCCATTCAATTTTATATTAGGTTTTGTTATTACATATTATTTCAAATTCAATATAGTCAATTATAGTGCAATTTTATGTTTGGTGTTGTTATAAGTCAAACTTCAAGATGTGTTTTACTCTTAATTTTTTTCAATTCTAGTCAAGATCACTCGTAGCTTATTATGTAATGTTATTATTATTCCTTTTTATGTTATTTATTTATGTTTATTTATTTCAGTTTCTGGTGATGGATTAATGATCGTTGTGAGTTATTTATTTTGCTTTTAGATTGTCCTAACCACTCGAGCGATGGAGATTTCCAGGTGTTCGGTTTTTGATTCAGCCATTCGATTTAATTAATATCATACCTCCAAATATGAATACGGAAACATATGACCTGCTTAGTGCGACTTAAAACCAATGAATCCACATAGATTTCACCTTTTATCCAATATTTTTGGGATTTATAAAAAAAAATATTTTTATTTTCATAAAAATCACCTACCCAATTTTGGGTACCTATCGCTCGAGTGTATTTGTGTTTTTCCCGTATTCCTTAGATCTGTTTATTTCTCCCATTTCAATATTAGTTTTTCCATTTTTTTATTAATGTACATGACAAACAGGGGTTAACAAAAGGAATTACAAAATTATTACAAAAATTGAGTACCAACAGTTCAATAACGGTATACAATAATATGTAAATATAAAACAACAACCATAAAAAACAAGAGAAAATAAAGTTTAAATCAAGTGAAGTCAAGTTAAAACGGTTAAAATTTTGGTTAAAAAACGGTTAAACGGTTAAAGTTCTGAGGGCTATCGCTAAATATACCCGGAATCTTGCCACTACATTGAATGTTAAATAGTCGACACATTCTCGAAAGGAATATGGAAAGTTTCCAGGTTTCTTAATAGGCGGTGATTGGTATTGATTTTAATTGTGGCCAAAAGAGAATATTCTACATGGTTACTTGTAATTTTGAAAAGAAATTTTATGTCATTTTTATCATAAATTTCGTTGGAAGTTTGTAATTTGAAATTTTATGTTAGTTTATTTTGGGTGAGCCACGTTGTGCTGCTCAAACAACAAACAGTCAAACTTAATAAATAATTTGTCAACAACACGCTTGTTTGCAAAAATATAAAGTTACAACTCTCTAATAGACAAAACATGAAAATTATAATAGTAATTTAATATTCAACCCTTCATTCTGTTACAAGCCTATAATAGACAAAACTTGAAACATTAATAGTAATTTAATATTCAACTCTTCATCCAAATACAAGCCTCTAATAAACAAAACTTGAAACAATAATAGTAATTTAATATTCAACTCTTCACTGGTTCGTGGGAGATCACAGAGTTCTAATCCCAGTCATGGAATAACCATTCTTCTTTCATATGATTTGCTTAAAGATTTTCTTTCTAATATTTAAAACCTAAAAACAATTCACTTAACTTCATGATCACCGATGCAAAATATTCGCCGTGCGCCAGCTGATTCTATTTTCGTAATAACTTACTTGTTTTTTGCAAAATTATGTTTTTGTAAATTGTACCATTTTACCAGATAATTTGTTTATAAAATTAGTGAATAATCTACCATAAGTAGTTTCCCCAGAATAGCTATTATATTCAGAGAAATTATATTTCAATAGTATCAAACCAGATGTTAAGCTGTGAAATTGTCTTGAATACTAATTATAATGAATTATGCAGCAATTTCTTTATCAGATTACCTGTTAAAGTTAAAATTTATATGTTTATAAGTTATAATTGAAATAACTGTTCTAAAAAGATTTATGTAGGATTAAAACTAATCCAGATAAAAAAATTCTTCTTAATATGATCCATTTTAATAGAATTACAATTATACGAATGAATAATAATAATTATAACCTTTTTTGTGTGAAACAGAATACTTTAAGAATGGCTATACTCTCTACTTAAACTCTGGACTGAGTTCGAGTCGTAATCACTACGGTCAAAGAGTAATCACCAGAGAGGCAGACCTGGTGACGGCTCACGAGTTTGGCCACAACTGGGGGTCTGAACATGACCCTGATATACCCGAGTGCTCTCCCTCTGCTAGTCAGGGCGGAAGCTACCTCATGTACACTTATAGTGTTAGTGGATATGATGTCAATAACAAGGTAAACTCACTTCTTGCAAGATAATGTACATATTTCACATAATATTATGTACATATGTATTATATGATAAGCACACTTTGTGCTTTGTAAACTACTTTATTGAATTTAATATACCGCATAGAATAAAGAATAAAATTAGAAGTGTTTCCACACGATTATCAACGGAAACAAATGTGCCACTGACTTTAATTCTAGACCATTTAGCATGCGGTCTGTCTCTCTTATACTAGCCTGAAATTATATATCACTATCCTATTTGAATTTCTTATCATGGTAAAATACAGTTTTGTATGGAAATATAGGCCTCCGTGGTCGAGGGGTAAGGCTCTCGACTAGCAAACTGGAGGTTGCGGGTTCAAATCCCAGCGTACGCAAGTGAATTTTATTTGATTGATTTGTTTTATTTCACAAATTACTCGTTTAAAATAATATATAGTATATTTGTATCGCCCTGGTATAAGACCACCATTCAGAATTGAAACGTTGCTTGAAATGGCTTTAGCCGTGTTTGAGAACAGATCTGAATAGCCAGGCACTTCCACACCCTCCTCCCCATTTCCTTCCCCTCCCCACTAGCTTCAGCCTCACAACATACCCCAGTTTGGGGATACCATAGTTTCACTTGCTCCAGACTGTTAGGAGCAGTTTCACATAAGAAAAAGGGCCGAATTAAGCATATATGTATTTGGATCACATAACACGCCCTACAAGACACTTATTGTGTTATACTACGCCTGACCGTGTTTGGCTAAAAACTACCTTTTGGTTCTAGTCCATTCAGCAAGCTCTCTGTCTCTCTTAAGCTCACCTGACATTGTACATCATAGTTCTGCATATGAAATTTAAACGGAGAATCCTCAGACTTTTTGATCACGAATCGCAACCACACAGCATTCTTGTGTTCTTCTTTATTCTATGCTCAGGACTTATATTATTACAACTAATTATAATTAAATACAGATATACATATAAATGATGAGAGATTTTACAAGTGGACTTCATTACTTTGTAATTGTTACTTATTTATTTGGGACCCAATCGGTTTCAACCTGCTAAGGACATTTGCATACTGGTACATTTCAAACTTATGCATTTGGTCTGGAAAAAAATGGTCTATGTGCTTACAGCTGTAAGGCATGTTGTTTTTTTTTTACATATTTATATGCTTTATAGTTTACTAGCTGACATGTACCCGGCGTGGCTCGGGGACTAATCAGGGAGTTTTCGGGGTTCATGGTAAATTTTTAAGGTTGTGAAGCCCTTTTAAGATAATATGCCATTCCGTAGTATATTATTTTGATGTATCTCTTAACCTCTCAGACAAAGACATTTATTTACTATGTGTTCCTTTGAGAACTGTCAAAACGTGATAATTTTTGTGTTATTTACGAGTTTTGCTAAAAGCTTCATAACTCACGTTTTGGGAAACGTAGCCTCATTCTAAAAAATGTTTTGGAAAGATTATGAAATCCACTATCGCATTGTGTTGTTATACGTAAATATTTGCGGTTCTAAATATACATTTTATGAAAACGTCAAAAATATGTAAGAATCGCTTACCATTATTTCAAAGCCGTGAAAAATGTACTTTTTTCTGAGTATCATAAAGAAATAACACTTTATATATTGAAGAAATATAATTAAAAACTATTAGTCACCTCAAAATATTAACCGTCCAAACTAAAATATTTTTAATAAATTTTTTAGAAATGCAATAAATTATGAACGAACAAGATGACAGATTCAATCGGCTTAGATAATGCACTTCTACGTTCCATAGATATTCTTGAATACAGACGCGTAGCGTTATTCATTATCGATACTCTGTTTTTTAAATCATGGCAATCTGTATACTAGTGATGGAAATAAATCGATTTTTGTAAAATCTCGCGCGTTTACGTGAAAAGACGTTCTAATGTCTTGACTGCTATTATCATATTTACGTCTTTTGACGTTCTAATGTTCTGAGTGGTTAAGGTTTATGTAAGCGCGTGAAAATATTTTTTCAACTTGATTACAAAGCATCGACTTTTCTCAACTTTATATTAATATCTGTACCTCAGAAGTCAAAGGACGACTGTTACATTTTTGAAATTGTTTAGGAGAGAGGAAGTAGTAAAATTTTTCCTTTGAAAATTGTATGGATACCAGTCCTTTTATGTTGGCCTAACTTAGTATCACATTGTCGTAGGACAACAGTCTTTATACCTCTGTGCAGATACTGAAAAAACTAAAAAGGTCTAATACATAAATCATTTTCACAAAAAACCAGACAACCGACCTTTGACTTCTGAGGTACAGATATAATATGCATGTATATATATATTTATAAGTATGCTTGTACACATCTATTTATTAATAGAGATATAGCAGGAAACGACCTGTAATCCCGTTTCAACCGGCGGATCGTAAATTCATTAGAATAACATACTTTTAAACGTATTTAAAAATTAAATCCAAGATGAAAGTACATGAAAGCGCACAGCCGCACTATTTTTTATCTGCACAGACAGACTGAGCCACAGCAACTTTTGTGGAAGATTTTATTTAGGATATACAAAAATAAAAACTTTGAATCCATCCCAAGAAAAACCGGACAGTAGAATGTCGGGTTTATTGTAAATATGCGACATACATGCTGCAAGTATACTTTCTATTCATAGATCGTAGTCATTAAAAGGACTTTTTAATTCCGATCAAACATCTTAAATAATGTATATAAATGTATAATCTTTTACTAAATAAATAAAAAAGATAATATGGTAGTTAGTCCCAGAATTTCTGCACCGTCCAACAGATGGCGCTGTTTTCACAAAAGCCAGAATAGAGTTACCCACAAAATAAAAGCCCTGAACCATTAAAACATGGTGGATCCATAACTCTGCTGTTTTTATAAAACATCGTCAAAAAATAAATCTATCCTACCTTGTTCGAGAGCAAAAACTGCAGTGTAACGAATTGAAAGAACCAGTCTAGCGGCCATATATATATATATAAACCTTCCGGAAAAATTCTCTAAATGATAGTGAAAACCCTATCAAAATCCATTGCGTAGTTGGAAGAACTAAGCGCACAAACAGACAGACACGAATAGTGACTTTATTTTATACTCTTTAGAGATTTTGTTTTCCCTAAAGCCAGGAAAAACGGGCTTCATTGTTTTTGCAAATGTAAACTCTCTGAATTTCTTGATCTGATGTAGTTCTACCATTATTTTGACATTTAAAAAAACAGCGCCATCTGTTGGACATAAAAGCAAAAGGCGCTATGGTTTCTCTATCTGCACAGACAGACTGAGCCACAGCAACGTGTGGCGGGGTCTATATAAATAAAAATGTAAATGTTTGATTGTTATAAATCTTAAATCTCCGAAATTCTTCACCGATTGCTCTGAAATTGAATATGCGTGTGTTTTTATATACCTACATAATATAGATATCACCTGTGACAGGTAAAACAAAAAACAGCGCCATATGTTAGACAAAAATGTTTTTTTTAAACAGCGCCATCCGTTGGACGTAAAAGCAACACACGCTATTGTTTCTCTATCTGCTCAGACAGACTGAGCCACAGCAACGCTTGGCGGGGTACAGCTAGTAATAAATAATAATAAACGTATTAGTCTGAAGATGTCTGTAGCAGAATGATAGTGGTCCAGTCCCAAATAAATAGACCGAAGGTACATTTTTTAAATTTAAGAATTCCACCACAAATTAACAGTATTAAAATATTTATATGTTTAAATCATATGTTTGGCATCTTATTCAATTGCTCCTTTAGAAAATCGATGTAAGCGAGTTTGACCAATTGAAATGTGTTTTATTTTTCAGAGATTCTCCCCTTGTAGTCTTCGGTCCATTAGGAAAGTTCTTCAGGCCAAGTCAGGAAGATGTTTCTCAGAACCAGAAGAGAGTTTCTGTGGTAATCTTCGCGTTGAAGGAGATGAAGAATGTGATGCCGGTTTGCTTGGTAATTATTTCAATTAAATGTAGTAAATTATTGTACTTTAATTTTAAATCAATCTAATAATTATTATTATCGATTATCATTATAAATTGAATAATTTAGTTTTCTTATCAGGTACTGAAGACAATGATGCTTGTTGTGATAAGAATTGCAAACTGAGAAGAAACCAAGGAGCAGTTTGCAGGTATGTAATTTTAAATTTTGACCCTAAAAGATGTCTTTCCTGTATTCTTTATCAGGACTACTCTTCATACACAAAGATCCTTACAAGCTACGTGATTGTGACACAATAACAAGTAGCCTACCGATATGCTACTCTTTAAAGCTGGTTTCCGTACACGGCGCTACCCGAGTTATACTGAACTTGATCATTTTTTCAAGTGGAGCCGTGGAATTAATACAATGTCAAGTGACTCTACCGACGATGGATTTGTATTTGTTTCACCTATACAACCAAATAAATGTTTATCGTAGAGCATTCGTCGCCGCCAAGAAACTACCTGAGAATAATGTTAAATGGACTCTTCTTTCTAACCTCAATCCACTTCTTCTCCGCTAAATCCTTTATTAAGTATTCCGATAAATGATACTTTATAAACATGGATATTTTCCCACCTCCAGAACAAATTTAACATTCAAATCATGTTCGGATTTCATTTCTGTCAAACAAGTAGTAGTTTAAGTGAAATGACACTAAACTGCGCTATATAAATGCTATGCTATGTTATTATGCGAATGCAACTCGCGTAGCGTGCTACCAGCACGGTCAGTAGCGAGCATCTGACGTCAAACCCGTAGTCAACGCGTCGCGTCGTGTACGAACACCAGCAAAATAGTATGGTGGATACTCATGAGTGGTGCGTGTGCTACGCGCATAAAACTTGAGTGGCTTGTAAGTATCTCAGTGTATGAATGGTTGAAGGTTCACAGGTCACATTCTAGCTTAATTAAAATTGATTTCAGTCAAGTACATATATGTTGTCAACTTAATATTATGTGATGGTGATGACTTTAAAAATATTTTCCAAAATGCCAAACAAGTTAAGCTACCTTTATATTCAAATTTACACAATCTTGGTGTCACCAACACAAAGATAATTTAGAGGTACATGTGTGCTAAATTAAATGAAAATTGCACTCTTCTACATTGGTGACACAGAGACTATAATTTTGAGCTACATATTTACAAATTACAAAAAAATAAAGGCCGAAAATAACGAAAGCAGCCGCGAATCACTTAACTTATTCCAACTTCCCATTTTAGCGACAAGAACTCCCCCTGCTGTCTGGGATGCGCCTTTGTGGCGGCGGGGGCTGTGTGTCGCGAGGCAGCCTATGCCTCTTGCGAGCGCGAGGCGCGCTGTTCAGGCGCAGCAGCCGCATGCCCCCGGGCGCCCCCTGTGGCTGACGGGGCCGCCTGTGCCGAGCGGGGTCGCTGCCGAAGGGGTAGGTGTGTCCCGTACTGCGAGACGCAGGGCATGCAGAGCTGCATGTGTGATGTTGGTGAGTAACCTCAGTTAATTTAATTGGTATTATAAGACTAGCAGTTTTACTAAAAAACATGGTGTAAATATAATGCGGCTCATAAGGTCAGAACAATGAAAAACTTGACATATTACCATGGCGTATGTTTGGTTGAACCAACGATGAACGGATGTGTAAGAATCTTATTATGTTTTGATATTTTTCTGTTATATAATATATGGACACAAAAAATGGCTGGATATTTGAAAGGGGGCGAGAATTCTCTAAAGAATTTATAAAATTATTTCAAAAAATTAATAAAAAAATATATATATTGTATCTTCACCTTTATATTATTTTAACACTTTTTAATTTTTTTATTATTATTTTTTTTTTTTACATTGTATAATTTGTATGACTACCATAACACGGGCATTAGCGTAGTATGGTAATTGAAAATTGTAATATTTAAAAATCTATAAAATAAAAGAAAAGAAAAAAAAAAATGATTGTATTAATGTTTTTTTAAATAAAAACGTTTGTGCATTAGTTTTTAAAATAAAAAAAAGTTTCCACAATTAATTTTCTTTGAATTATAAGAATACATATTTCATAATTATTTTTGTTCACCGTTTCTCTTGCCCCAGTCACATTTAAAAATGAAATTCTTTGGGTGTGAACGATGTGAGACCAATTTTTCCTTACTTCAACTGAAATTGGTCAAACATTTTCAAATCTTAACTTCATATCTCATTCTAGCATAGAGATAATGTGTTAAGTGTTCCTCGGGCGTTCCTAACTTTTTCTACCGTTTACTACTGTACCACATTGTTATTATTAAAAAACTACAATATACCGACTTTTATTCGACTCCTTAGCTCATTCCATTGCAGGGATAATGCGTTAAGTCTTCCTCGGAAGTCCCCGAATTTTTTATACCATTCAAATCACTCTCTAAACACTCCTGGTACTGATAAGAACAAACTTAAAAATTTTCAGCAGAATCAGTCGACGATTCAATTTAATATTTAAGCTATAAACCTGAAGGGATTGTTGTATTCATAATAAGGAACTTGAGTGAAAAATATTATGACTTAAAAAACGTATATTCATATCAATTGACAAATGCTGATTCTGAACACATAAGTTTTATTATATATAATATGTAGAATGAATAAATCGTCATTTAAAAATAATTAAAAGAGTAACACTTAAACGCCCTGTGATTGGTCGGCGGGTTCTGACAGAACTTACACCGCTTCCTCACGGGTGGGCTGGCAAAGAATGCGGACAAATTATGTGCCAAGTTGCGCTGTGTAGAATTGCTCACGGTTCACCACTGCGGTACACTAATTATTTCAAAAGAATTCATGTTTTCTGGAAATCACGCTGAATATTTAAATTTGGAATTGTAGATTTCATTCCGACCTGAATGGGATTGACCTTGCTGTAATTGAAAAAATCGAGGCATGTGTGATGTCATGAGTACCCTGCCCAATTTCGATCATTGTGGCGGGTTTTGATAATTATAAATGTAGCGGTAAGCTACTAGAATTATTCATAGTACATCCGAAGGCTCGAGATCTTCGAGAGCAGCTTGGTACCTATCTAGAATTGTAACAAAACCGCCAGCCTATCTACTTGTGGCCGGGAAGATTCTCGATTCTACCAGGTGTGTGTAATCCTTCATAAAGGCCGCATTACGTCCAGAGGCAGTCAGTCTTTACAACTCAGTCAATCAGTCCCAGGCAAGAGCCTGCCGCAAACTGAGTAGCTGCGCACTGCATCTGCATACTGCAAGACGTCCGCACCCCGCCTTTTCCTCACCGCGCCACCATGGGCCACGGACCCACTACGCCCGGCGTTACACATCCTCAGCCGACTAGGTCCACCGCACCTTCAGCCCACTTCTCACTAGAACTTTAGAAAGACCCATGGTCTTCACCAGTGCTGAACATCACCTGCAAGGTCTCCACCCGCAATGACATAGAGCCATCAACTTTATCACCACGACCACTCTACCACTGTCCATCTCGATTCGCCGTCGACTATATCCACTGACGCGGTGTCGATCTTCGGCCTGGGGAATTCGTCACCGATCATGTCCACCAACTGTGTTGAGCGTCAGTTTGGATTCATAGCAGCGATAAACATTGACTTCAATAAACACTGATACCGCAACACCTTTCATTCGTGTCACCTTACCATCCTCAAACAAACTTTCAATTCGTAATTGTAAAAAAAAAAAAACTGTTATTTAAGTTAGAAGGTGATCGATCATTCGAATTCCTTATTGAGGCTTGCTTAAAAATGCTGTTTAATATGAATCCCACATTCTCTAACTTCAATTCATGGTAATTTTGTCTGTAGTTGCGGATGCTTGTAAACGATGCTGCCGCATGAGTATGAATGAGACTTGCTTCCCTGTGGACCAGCAAGACATCCTTCCTGATGGAACTCCGTGTATTCAAGGCTTCTGCAATAAGGTGAATTAAAAAACCAAGTACTTTGAATATATTATTTATTTCCTTTACTGGCGCAATAAAATAAGTTGACAGAAATCTGTAATAAAGGGGATTTTCAAAGGCATTTCTCAATCTCGATTTGAGTTTGTAATTCATAATGCATTTGACAATTTCATGGAATGTATGTATTTGTTTAACTGCTTTACGTGGTTTTATCATGCTTATAATTAACTAGGAACACATTAAAATTTAACAACACTTTTTAAACTTAACCCCTAGAAAAGATGAATTTTAAAATTATTCAGAAGAAACAACAATAAATATTTTAATTAAATGAAAGAATTAAGTATTCCCAACCAGAGCTCGTATCCACCTCACCAAAGAGCATTCTAAAGGAACGTACGGCGTAACTTGCTTCTTATAAAATTGATGTATATATATATACATAAGTACGTTGACATTTGAATTTGAAGCGTTACAAATGTTGAAACAAGTCGCCCTGGACTGGAATTTATATTCAACGAAAATATCATATTTTTTATAGTATGATTATTAACTGTTAACACTGTGTGCGTCTTATGAAATAAAGCTTCAATTTATTTTTTGCTTGTTTTTATATCTGGCAATACCATAATATGTAGTTATACAATTCAAAAGAAACATACATTCGCGAAGTGTCTACAGGAATATTAATATTTGTAGTGGTTAATTAATATTTCTAGATTTCTTTGTGGTGGAATATGAATATTATTACAGACATTCTAATATCTTCTGTCTTTTTCGTTTTCATACAAGACATGTGAGAGGGAAGATTTTTATGAACGGCTTTTACGACGATGATCGATGACGTGGATACGATTCTCCCTGGGACTAGTATAGAAGTGTTTTTATAAAGGTCATGAATTTTTTAAATTTTGAATATCCCTTGAGAATTGTAAACAGTGGCAGTCTAGGGGTTAATCTTATTCAAATAAAATAACACATAGGCGGTTGTGTCCGCAATTTCATTTTATAAACTTGGCGTTTAGCTACATATATTTAATAATTTCAATTAATTAATTGCTATTTAGCTACATAAATGTAATAATTTTGATTGTTAACAAATTGGCATTTAGCTAGGTATAAAGAGTTAATAATTTTGATTGTTTTAACATTTGGCTAAATAGCTTTATTAATTAATTTAATTTTTCAGGGCCTTTGCGAGAAGACAATCCAAGATGTGGTTGAACGCTTTTGGGATATAATAGAAGATATAAATATCAATAAAGTACTGCTCTTTCTAAGAGATAATATAGTTGGCACAGTCATTTTGGTCACAGCGATTATTTGGATCCCGGTCAGCTGTGTAATTAGCTACTTCGATAGGAGAAAGATGAGAGAAGATGATAAACATTATATTTGGAATAGAAAAGAGGATCTTATTCACCCGTCTCAACCAAGGAGGGTCATCACTACCAGGTTACTTTTCTAAATATTCATTTTTATGAAACACTATAACTTTGTGAACACCACTTTAATGAATAACCAAAATTCAAACTAATATTATGCTGCCCTAATGAAGGCCCGGTTGTGTTTGAAGCCACAAGTTGTTGGCTTGCTGTTATTGATTTAAGTGGTGTACACAAAGTTATAGTATTGCATTTAGTAATCAATTTAAATGTAACACTACAACTTTGCCTACCTCACTTTTATGAATAACATGAAGCCGACTGTTATTATGTTGCCGTGATGAAGGCATGGTTGTGTTAAATGGTTCGCGTGTTGTTATCAATCTAAGTGGTGTATACAAAGTTATAGTGTTTCATTTACTAAAGCTCCATCACAAAGTTAGTAATTTTACAGAATTTTCACATTATCGTGCGTAAAATTCTGGTCATTATTATTCATTATTCATAATGACTCTTAGTATCTGATAAAGTATATTTTTTCAAACTACTTGATACTTTTACTAATATATATTTTTTTTTTCAGGGTTTTAAGGCAAAGATTTAACGTACCTAGTACGTAATTACCAGTGCCCCAAAATTGCTGTAAAGTTCAATTTGTAATATTAGTTTTAAACAGTGAACTATTATTAAAACATTACAAATCGAATGCACAGTGCGGCCATCATAAAGAATACAAAATACAACAGTCTTTAAGACCACTCTATTGCATGTGATTTTAATAAACTGTTGGAATTCCAAATGGCATTAGATTTATATAAACACTATTTACAAGTTTGTTTATTTAATCAAATTATTATCCATGATTTTAATTTGCCTGACAGGGTTTTTATCAATTTTGAGTTTTTTATACATGGACATCTACAAAATATTTAAATGTTTTGTATGTTAGTTTATAAATAGCGTATTGCTAGAGACCTGAAAATTTTGTATTTGCTATAATGCAAATTTTGCCATGGTTTTGTTATTCTGGTATTTTAAAATAATATTATACTTTCTGAATATTTATTTGTCTATAGGTTTGACAAGTTTAAATGGCCATAAAATGAGCTCACTTTCGTGAATTCATTTTCGATTAAAAAAAAATGGCGTTCCACCATTTTTTTGCTGCAATATAATAAAAGGGGTTAACATAACATCACTTCTATTGCATTTTACTACCTCTTTTGCAAAAAAGTAACATAATGCGAATTTTCCCCAAAAACAAAACATTTTTTTCAGGTCCCTGTGTATTACACATACTTACCCACCCATCTTCTAAAAAAATATTAGTTAATATTTTTCTTCTTCCTATCAATGTATGTAAGTAGATATATAATTGTGTATAAATGATTGTTACCAAATATAGATACATACCATAATGTTATGTTAGGAATTGGAGTGTACCTTGCTTTAATTATTATTTGTGCTTTGTTAATACTGTTTTTATAAACAATGCATCAAAGATAGTTTTCTTTGACTGATTTATAATACATATGGCTATGTATCTTCAAACGTAATAAAAGTTAGGTGCATGACAAGTCAAAGATTCAATAAGTTGGCATTAATGATTTTATGAATGCTACTTTTCAAAATCACTAAATGTTAAAATAAATACTGTGATTTCACCTAAAAGTCATTACTTGTACATTTGTCACAATTTGTTGTTAATATTGGGTAAAAATGCATAAGATTACAACACATGGTGAAAAAACACTGATTCATTATGTGACTGTCCCGCCTTGATAGAAAAAAATGCTCAGATGCCCTCACGGCCCTATTGTGGCACCAGGAGACATCACCAAACATCCAATGACAACCACTTGTGAACTTGTTAAAAGGACAGGGCTATTGTAAGTAAATACAGTGAGTTATGGGAAATAGCACAGTAAGACGGCTTTGAACCAATAATAATGAATCAATTTTATTACAATAACTTTTGAAGGTTATAGCCATTATCTATACTACATATTTAATTGTTTATTTTTAATTAGGTTTTCTCAAATTTAACTAAAGTTTTAAATAAGGCAATATGTTCGGGTCCTCTTTACGATTTGATCAACTAGACATCTTATGCATATTTACATAATATTGTTAGGACATCAAAAAAACATTAATTTAAAGTTACCATAAAATGTGTCATAATTATTCATTGTTTATTAAAAAAAATGTTTCAAAAACAATAATATATAAAAGATATCTGAAGACTGTTTTGTTATTATGAATGTAATTATCACAGAAAAAACATGAGGATGAAAACTATTGTACGATAGTATGGCTATGAGAAAGCATCTCTTATTATTGTGTTAAATACATCGATTACCTAAAGTTCTGAAGGCTTCTGGCTTTATGTCTCTTCCTTCCTGGTGCATTCAAGAATCAGTATATCATCACTGAAGTACTGCGGGTGTTGTTCACTCGGTGGCACTTCTGTTATGTGATAGGACTGCTCCAGCCTTTCGTAAAAAGTCTTCCAGAGAGTCTTCTGAACATCTGAGTCCCTCAGCTCTTGGGCAATGAGCAACTTGGGTTTGTGTGGCACGGACTGGTTGATGTGACAAATGGTCAGCATCAATGGATCAATGGACTGAAATTTAATAAAATAAATGGAAGGATTTGACCTCAAAAATGAATCTCAAATCTTCTCGATGCAATAAGCTCTTGAGCGATATCTATAAGGTATCAATCATAACAAAGACAACAGAACGAAATGCCTTTAATAATCTTTGGCATGTTTCATCCTCTTGTGTACTGTACAATTACTCGATGACAGAAAGATGTAAATTTGTGACATACAATTTATTTATTAAATTTAAAAACATTACAAAATTGTTAATTTTAATGCGTTTTTAAATAAATTTATTGAGGAAAATTCTTACATAAATATAGAAAGTGGTTATATGGACTATACTAGTAAAAGAGCTTGCCTTTTAAAGGCAACGTCATTGATGCTAAAAATGTGGATATCCGAATTGATTCTGTTCAACAACAAGATTGCTCTCCCCACCGGCATGACCATAGACAAGTTAGTCCTGCAGACCGGGAGAACAGTCTATGCCAGTCATACTCAACCTGCGCCAAGCTATTTTGTGCGGCCCTCAATACATTTAATATCAGGAACATGATTTACAAAATCTGGCATTCTATATCACGTTAATTTGAGATTATTTGCGACTTTGACGTACAGACATTGAAACCCAAAGAGGATAGTTGTTGTTGTGTCAACATCAGATCTGGTATAAGAGTGCTGCTACTGCACACGCTAGATTTATCTCCAAAAAACAAAGATTTGACAGACAAATATGCGCGCAAATAATTTTGCTCGTGGCAACACATAAATTTTTGATAGCTCCAAAGTTAAATGGTCACCAGTGTTGCCAACGAAGGCGATTTATCGCCATTTAGGCTACTACAACCCCCCCCCACCATGGTTTAAAATATTTTGTGGGGAGCACTCATTTTGATTTTGTATGATTTGTGGGGAATATATGGGCAGAATTTATGTGAGTTCATAAGAATTATTGCAACTGAAATTCGGCTACTTAATGTTTGAAAAAACGGCCACATTAGGCCAAGATCCGTTGGCAACACTGATGGTTACTCAAATGGTTTTCCAAAAAAACGGGGGTGGTGGGTTTCATGATATCTTTTGTCGTACCAGTATAGTGTTGCGGCCCGCGTAGCTTTACAAACATATGAATGTGGCCTGCAGAAGAAAAAGGTTGAGTATCATTGGTCTATGCTGTCGGTGACGGAGATAATCACCAGGAACATAGAAATGAATGCTCTCCATGATAGCCGAGTTTTCAAACCTTCCACAAATCAGTCTGAAGAAATGTGTGGTAATATGCAATGAAATGCATTATCCCTGCTCTATGAGTACCGATGAATTAATATTATGGAATCAATATTGTGATGTAACACTGAGTATATTTATAGCATGCTGAAGGAATAAAAGACACAAACCTCTTCATAATACACACAGTCCGCCATAACAACGTAATCAAACGTCATATCTTTAATGATATCCGAGTCAATGTCTCCCCATGAGAGAGATTCAGAGGTAGCAAATCCTCCCTGGCTTCCAAGGATACCCTTGTTCTCAGTTATATTGCATCTAAGTAGTGGGAGCGTGTCCGGTAAATCCGTCAGTATGACCTCCGCTCTACGGTAAAATCAATACATTCTAAGAGTTTTTGTTTACATACGGATATAAATACTTAATAATGACCTTTTTTCAGCCAATGCTTAGCGCAAATGTATTAATGCTTGGTTATATTCAATGAACATACCCTAAAGTGGCTGCAGTTAATCCCACGCAGCCAACTCCAGCTCCTAATTCCAAGATTTTGAGACCATTGAGCAAATTTTCGGTCTTTTGACTCTTAACCTCCAAATACTTCGAAAGTACTATAGAGGCGTCCCAGACCACACAGCTTACATCACCCTCCAATTTTTGGTAGAGAGTTAATGCTTTTGAACACACTTCGATATCCAGAATTCTGGGATATAATTCCCCATGAGAAACACTTTTTTGAGTTTTATAAACCGACATAATGACGTCGTTTCAACACAAGTTTTATGATGTTTATGAAGATGAAATGACGTTCGTTTGTGACGTTTTGTTTATGTCCACCAACATCTATGGAATGGAATTGACTTCTCTATGGATGAAAAAAATGTTACCAGACAATCGAATTATCAACGATTTTTGCGGTGCTTGCGTACATTGCCCAACAAATTAATAATGGCGCATTTCGTTTTCCCTCTAAGCCAGAATTATTGAAATCATTTTTTTTTCACTATGTTTTTATTTAGGAAATACGCAGCACTTCGCAGTTTTGTAATCAAGAGTTCCAGGCTGCAGCCTGGGGTGAAATTTGACCTGATAATAGCCAATCTCCGATAACAGCAATATGAAAAGTTATTAATGAAAAATGTTTAATCCTTGAGTTTTCGTAATAAATATCCACACACATTTATTACTCTCCCAAGTGCCTGAATGTCAATTGAAAACTTCAAAGGTATATCATGTATTTTACGGATTCACAGTTAGGATTCGTATAGGGTTAGCAGCTGGTCACTAATTTGAATGTTTCCTGATAGTGAAAGGAATAAAACTGGGTCGTAAATGAATAACGAGTTAGTTTAAATTACTTTATTTCTAAAATTATACAAAACATAACGGTTATCTAACTATTTAATAATTTTGACAAACTGTAAATAGTTATCTAGAAATATATTTTTTTTGTCTAATAAAATAAAACAAATTTTCTGGTAGTATTTTTTTAAAAGTTAGGTATGCTATTAGCGTTTATAGCAAATAATTTATATTTATATCTTAATTAATTACAGTCATCATATATTGTATTTGGTCGATGAATACAGAATTTAAAATATGTCAGATATCTCAAAGTATTGATAATAATAACAATCTTGTAATCCACAGCATTGATAATAATGGCAATTATTTTTGAGAAGTACATTTCAATTTATGACAGTGATATTGTCACAAACTTCACGTTCTAAAATGGTTTCGCATACGGCACGGCGCGGTTGGATTAGGTTAAGCGCGACGCTCGTTATATTCTACCTGTTCACAGATGGCGTTAATTAATTTATTTTATTAAAATAAGTTTTTTGCAAGGTATTGCTTTACATTCTTTACAATATTAAGTCAAATTATTTGTTTGCGCCCGTACATACGCAATATGAATATGAATAAGTAGTTTTGTTCGTTTAAAAACTCAATCCTTTCGAGAAAGACATAAAAATATAATATTGTAACGATGATTCAATCCAAAAAGCGTATTTTAATAAAATCAATTAATCAACGCCATCTATAAATACGTAGAATATAACGAGCATCGTGTTTAACTTATGTTTCAACTTCAAAACTTAAATGGTTACTTTTTTAAATAACAGAGGACGCCACTTCCGTCTACATCAGTCAAAACTGTACAAGCATTCAGATACTTACTCATACTATTAGATTACACTTTATGCTCATGTGTTCTCCTGGTACATTTTTCATATTTTAAGTGGTAAAAAATCGGCAATAATTTATTTTGACGTCTTTTATATATTCTCTGCAACTTCTTGTGGTAGGCGTCACAATACGCTATACGCATCATGGTTTTGTCTATTTCAGCATATCTCTCACTATACATAACCAATGCGAATGTATGGCGATCGATACACTGAAATATGCCAATCCACGAAAATATAGCGCGCTTATACAGGCTTAAGGTAAGCGATAAATTACGCTGTACGCATCATGGCTTGGCCTATTTCAGCATATTATTATGTACGCCAGGCACAGTTTAAAATAATATTTTAGCTCTTCAGGTTCATGTGCTCCAGGTAGATTTTATCAAATTTTAAATATATTAATTGGTTGGTTCTTGTATAATATATGTCAATCGAAAATTATTTTACATCGACGCCTGTTTAAATGTGATTCTGCCAATACTGAGATTTGAATATTGCATACTTGAAATACGCCAGGCGTAATTTAATAATATTTTACATCGTCACGTTAATGTGCTCCTCGTAGATTTTTAATAAATATTAATTTAATTGTGGATAGTTAAAAAAAATATTTAATGCCTGTTTAAATTCGGCCGTGGTATTTTAGAGTTGTGAGAATTGCATACTCATAGTATGCCAGGCGTACGTTGTAATAATATTTTACCTTTTCACGTAATATTATATACCTCAATGGCTCCTGCAAGATTTTTCTAGTGACAATAGAATTAGATATTTTTCATGTTTCGTTTGAAGTATTTTTAATGTTACTTCTTTTGCAATTGCCACCTGGAAATAAGCTAGTCTTTGACGTAATTGTATTTGAACTTTTTTTTTTTTTTTTTTGTATTAGGCAATTCACCCTAAAGAGAGTGCTATGTGCCGTTAAAGTTAAGGGAGATGGTTATAATTTTATGGGAAATCTATACGGGAATAGGAAATCTCAAATATTGAAGTCATTCAAGTCTATGAACTTGTATAGAACTGAGAAAATGCGAGAATTGTTGAGAGAAAGTAAATAAGGAATACTAAGGGGAGATTGGTGGGTGATTTTTATAAGTAAACGATAAATGCCTTTGAAGGATGAATGATTTTTACAATTAAAGAAAACGTGATCAAGAGTCTCATTTTCCATGCCGCACTGGCAGAGTGGACTATCTAGGACCCGGATTTTAAACAAATGGGATGCAATGGAGCAATGACCAATTCTCATTCTCGAGATACAGGATATAAATCTTTTGGATTTTTTCTTGCCGTGGAACCAAGGTTTACTTGGAATATGATTTTGTATTCCAGCATAAAAAGCACCAGTTCGGGTTTTCGTATTAGTCCAATTTTCTTCCCAGGAGCGGATCATGTTGGATTTAAGAATTGGGATGACGTCAGAGATAGGAATTCTAAAATCTAAAGGATTAGAGCCAGAAATTGTTCCAAGTTTTGCTAGAGAATCGGCTTTCTCGTTACCCTCAATTCCTAAATGGCCAGGGACCCAAACCAATATTGTCTCGAAATTTAATTCATTTAAAGATTTAAGGGAGTTTCTGATATTATAAATAATATAGTCTTCTGGTTTATGGATATTTGAGGAAATTTTCAACACTGCGCTTAGTGAGTCAGTGCACAGTAAGGCTCGTCGAATATTGAAAAGCTGGATTTGGCTCAAAGCTTGTTCAATTGCGAAGCATTCTGCAGTAAATATGGAAATTTCTTTAGGCAATTTATAAGACAAATCTAAATCGAATTCGGGAATGTGTACCGCAGCTCCACAATCTTTGTTATCAGACTTAGAACCATCTGTGTAAATGAGAGAAAATTCTGGAAACTTAGAAGATGTAATGTTTTTAAATTTTTCCTCAACATTTTGATTAGATGAGGTTAAAATATCAGTTCGGAAATCTGAAGTTATAACGTTGGGGATATAATTGATAGAATCAAATGGGATGGTGAAAATAGGAAGGATAGGATCTTTTTGTAGATTTTGGAGGGAAGAAGACAGAGATTTGAAAGAAAGAAAACTTTTTAGAAGGAGAGGAAGTCGATTTTTATCTGTCGATCTTTTTTCGTTATTTAAGTAATTGAACAAATAATCAAGGCTTTGTTCTAAAGGGTGACGCGATATAGAAAAAGATTTAAAAATATATTTATCAGCTAGGAATTGTCTCCTTAAAATTAAGGGGGGATCAACACATTCTACCTGAAGAGAATTAATTGGAGAAGATTTCATCGCTCCAATAATTATTCTGAGCGCTTTGGACTGAATTCTTTCAAGTTTTTTGTCCAAATATTTAGGAAGAGGATCAAAAAGAAATGTTCCATAATCCAAGTGGCTTCGCACTAGAGCACCATACATTAATTTAAGAGTAGTAGGATGAGATCCCCACCACACTCTGGAAACAGCTCGCATAATATTTAGCCCCTTTTCACACTTAGCCGAAATGTTCTGAATATGCGGGAGCCAGGAAAGTTTATGATCCAAAAGTAGTCCAAGAAATTTAATTTGCTTAACGATTTGAAGAGGGACATTATCAAAGCAGACAGAAAAGGGGGGTATTTTTCTTTTGCGCGTAAAAGCCACTACTTTGGTTTTAGAGGTAGCTAAATTCATCCCATTTGTCAACAACCAAACTTTAATATTATGTAAAGCCAAATTCAATTCCTTCGCAGCGCGCGATAGATTTTTGTGTGATAAATATATAAAGAAATCATCAGCAAAATAAAGTCGCTTGATAGATGAAGGAATTACACAGTCTAAATCACTTATATATATATTAAATAATAATGGACTGATTACGGACCCCTGAGGTAACCCCTTCCATAGTTTGCGATTTATAGTTTTTGAGGAAAAGTGGATAATAATGGATCTGTCTGTTAGTAAATTAATAATAAATTGAACTAGTTTTAAGGGAATTTTTATTTTAATTAATTTTTCTTTCAAAATGTTAATTAATACATCGTCGTAAGCTGACGAAAGATCAAGAAATGTGGCCAGAGTGCAAGAATTAAGGGACTGAGATATACGGATGTCTGTTGTTAACACACTTAAATTATCTATGGTTGATTTCTTTTTCCGGAAGCCATATTGATTAGGAGAGATAATTCTGTGATTTTCAACAAACCATTCCAATCTGTTCTTTATCAAGTGTTCTGCTACTTTCATTAAACATGACGAAAGAGCAATAGGACGATAGGATGAGATTTCAGATGGATTTTTGCCAGGTTTTAAAATCGGAAGGATTTTTTGAACTTTCCAGACTTCCGGAATAAATCCCGTTTCGAACATGTAATTAATTAGGGATAAAAAATATTCAACCGACATGTCTGAGAATGCTTTAATGAAACTATATAAGATTCCATCAGGGCCAGGAGAAGAGTCTGGAAGGGAATTGATTACTCGATTTAATTCACTTATTGAGAAAGGAGAGTCCAGCCAGCTAGAGTGAGATGAATAAGAAATAAAGGAAGGCATTTCCTCACATCTGGCAACTGACGGAGGAGCTATCTTATCAGCAAAACCTATAATAATTTCTTCGGGAATATGTTTAGAACGCTGCGGAGTAAATGACGAACCGAATTTTTTTAAATTGGACCATACGGATGACTGGGGAGATTCAGGAGACAAGCGTTCACAGAATTTTCGCCATCCAGACCGCTTTTTGTTTTTCAAAACGCGTTTCGCTTCTGCCTGGGCGCGTTTCACAGAAAGGTAATTTTCGAAAGACATACATTTACGGAAAATGGAAATTGCTTGTCTTCTGGATTTAACGACACTAGTGCATTCTTCATCCCACCATGGGGTGGAATGTTTTATCTTAATGTTAACATTACGTTTTTTAAGTGTTTTTTCTGCAGCTTTTATAATCATGTTAGGAAATAATTCACATTGTAAACTAGTGTTGACAAGGGAAGACTTAGATGCTTGAACAATGGAGTCTAATTCTGAAGAAAAATTTCTCCAATTCGCGTCTTTCGTTTTAAATTTAAAACTATTGTTTATCGAAAAGGAATGCGTGGAAGATAGAAGGTGGAAGGTAATTATTATAGGAAAATGGTCACTGGAAAGGGGATCTTTAAGAATGTTCCAAGAACATATGGGAATCACCGAAGATGAGCAAAGAGATAAATCGACTGCACTTTTCCGATGTTGAGGGGCAGTGAAACGAGTTGGAGATCCATCATTTAGTATACATAAATTATAGGTATCCATAAAATCTAATAGATTATGGCCAGAACGGTTTGTTAACTCACTGCCCCAAGAAGGAGAATGAGCATTGAAGTCCCCAAGTATCATATACGGGGGACGAATCTGGGATATAAATGTTGACCATTCGTTTTCAACAAAAATTGTAGAGGGAGGGATATATATTGATAGTAATGTAATATCAGATATAACAGCAGCTACTATCTGAAAATTATTGGAGAGAGTGTGGAAAATAATTTGTTTAAAAGGGATAGAATTATGTATAATAAGAGCAGTGCCACCTTTGCCATCCAGTCTATCATGTCTTAGACAATGATATCCAGGAATATTAAATTGGTATGAGGGTTTTAACCACGTTTCGGAGATGGCAGCAACTGAAATATTATGTTCATCAAGTAACTGTACAAGATCAATTTTGTTGGCGAATAGACTTCTACTATTCCATTGAAGTATTTTGCTCATTTGCGGATACATCGGGAAGGCTAGAGAGTAAAGATTTCATATAATTGGCAGCGTTGGACGGTACTTTATTGTTATTTGAAAGGATCGTAATTAATAGGGTAATTAAAGTTTGAATAAAAGAAGAATTTTCAATCGTGACTTTAGGGAAGATATCGGAAGTGGAACAGTTTTTTAAGGCAGTCCCATTGGGAGCCTGGGATTTATTATTCCCATTCGGGTTAAGTAAAAGTTCATTATGTAGTTTTTTATCGAAAGAAGGAATAAATTTTGGATTAGATTTTATCGGTTTGAAAATTGTTTCTTTGTGGGAAGATGATAGAGGAGATTTAGGGGAAGAAAAATTAAAGAGAGAAGCGTTAGACGTTATCTCTGCAAAAGATTTTTTTGTAGGAGGGAATAATTTAGAGGCCTGAAAGTAGGAAATATTGTCTGCAGCCATTGACTGTTTGATATTTCTCTGTCTAGATAACTCTGGACAGGCCACACTAACAGCAGTATGGTTGCCCTTACAATTAATACAAATAGGGTTATTCGTTGTATTTAGACACTGTTCAAAGGGATGATCCTCTCCACAATGGAAGCAACGAGGAGGGGAACGACAAATAGGTTTTGAATGGCCAAAACGGCAACAGTTGAAACATTGGATAGTCGGGAATCTGTATATTTCAACGGGAAGAGCGTTATAGTAAATAAATACACGGGATGGTAATGTTTGACCTTCGAAAGTAATAACAACGGATTGGGAAGGTTTCCATATAGTGGTGCCGGTGGAAGTATCCTTAAAATTCAAACGACGTGCTTTTAAAACTTTTGGAGTTAATTGAGAGTCATTAAGAGCATCTACTATTTCTGTTTCTGATAGATCGGTTGGGATACCTCTTACTCTGCCCATTCTGGTTAAATTGAATGTAGGTATGAAAGATTTAAATTTATTATTTGAAAGAGAACCTATTTTTTTAACAAAATCATTAGCTAATGTGGCTGATTTAAATTCTATGGATAGTTTGTATCGACCTTCCGGTTTTATTGATCCATTTATAATACCGAGGTTATTGAGTTTTGAGCTAAAAATAAATTTACCAAAATCCAGGGGATGAATTATTTTCCCCTGTTCAGTCCTTTGGACATTGACAATAAATGGAGCTGAGGATGAAATAGAATACATAAGCTCAATGGCTTTTGCTTCTGGGGGAATGGTATCATTATAACTTCCATGAGAGATTGGGGCTTCGTTTGATTGTGAAAGAGATTTAATTTTAGGAGGTACATTAAGGCAAAGCGGAGGACGTCGTTTTCGTGAAGGAAGGGTTACAGAAGTCTGGGTATCATCAGTATCGTAGTCGTCTACAATATTAGAAATGGGTTCAGGGTCCGGAGGTCGATTTTCATCTTCCTCCATTTCAACAAATTAAAAAAAAAAAATTAAACAATAATTATTATTTTAGAAATAATAAATGATAGAAATAATACACGCAACTTCGTCGCAAACCAATAACACAAACAAAAATAATGAATACGAAAAGGTAACAATAAATAAATCTTATCTGTACGCCGCGCCGCCGTCAAAGTAAGCCGTCAAACACAGAGCACTGGTAAACACAACTGCACACTACCGAGGTTCGGTGACTAATCGTATTTGAACTTCATACTATTTGAAGTGTTACTAAACTAATTAAATTACTAAATAAATAGTTTTATAGCACATTCCCGTCTCCACTTAAAAGTATATTCTGGAAAATAATATTTTCCATAGTGCTAACGCCTGGTTTGAATAATCATTTATGTTGTGATAAATAGTGTTGCCACAATGATACAAAAAATATATGTCCTCTAAATGTTTTGGTACATACGTTTAAATGTTCTTTAGATAGAAGAGTATCTATTCCTGATTTTATTTTGATTGCTTCTGACACAACATGATCATAAAATTTGTAAGAATTACTAGGTTTATCATTTTAGCTAATTTAAATCGTTTTTAAAGGGTTTCTAAAAACAGAAAACATTAAGAAACGAGGAAAAATTTTAATAACGCAACATGCCATTCATAATTTTGATTTTTTAGTCTTTCAGCTAACATATTCTTTCACACGTTCACTGATGTCTTTTCCGTCACGGGGATTTTTTTTCAAAACCTTACTATTATTTCGTCTTTTGTTTTTAGTTCGTACTTTCTTTATATTATCATTTTCTTTGGCAAGATGTATTATTACCGGAGAGACTTTTGTGTCCGTTCTTTCGTGCTCATTTTCATCAATATTTTCTTCGTTATAATCTTTCTCCTTTTTATTTTCATCATGTTGGTGTTTCTTTTCACTACTCTCGTCGTTAGTATTTATTTCATTGCAATTTCAGTGTCATTAGGTCTTCTATTATTATTTTTAGAATTACGATTGTTTCTTCGCTTTTTGTTTTTGCGACTTTTGTAGCGACGGTTCAATAAGTATTTATTCTTTTCGTCATTTCTTGTATTGTCATTACTTGTTTCTTTTACATCGGTTTCATCTTTTGTATTTATTTCGTCATCATTATCTTCATTTTCGTCTTCCAGATTTTTACCATACCGAATTCTGATGTTCGAATTTTCCAGACTAATGTCCCCTGATAAATTTTCATCCGGATTATAATTTTCATCCGTCCTATTATTTTTTTGAGAATTACGATTGTTTCTTCGCTTTTTGTTTTTGCGACTTTTGTAGCGACGGTTCAATACATTTTTATTATTGTCGACATTTATTACATTGTCATTTCTTGTTTCTTTTACATCGGTTTCATCATATTTATTTGTCTCGTCATCATTATCCTCATTTTCGTCTTGATGTTTTTTACGATACCGAATTCTGATGTTCGGATTTTCCAGACTAATGTCCCCTGATGAATTTTCATCCGGATTATAATTTTCATCTGTCCTATTATTTTTTTGAGAATTACGATTGTTTCTTCGCTTTTTGTTTTTGCGACTTTTGTAGCGACGGTTCAATAAGTTTTTATTATTGTCGTCATTTATTACATTGTCACTTCTTGTTTCTTTTACATCGGCTTCATCTTTTTTATTTGTCTCGTCATCATTATCCTCATTTTCGTCTTCCAGATTTTTATCATACCGAATTCTGATATTCGAATTTTCCAGACTAATGTCCCCTGATGAATTTTCATCCGGATTATAATTTTCATCCGTCCTATTATTTTTTTGAGAATTACGATTGTTTCTTCGCTTTTTGTTTTTGCGACTTTTGTAGCGACGGTTCAATAAGTTGTTATTATTGTTGTCATTTATTACATTGTCACTTTTTGTTTCTTTTACATCGGCTTCATCTTTTTTATTTGTCTCGTCATCATTATCCTCATTTTCGTCTTCCAGATTTTTACCATACCGAATTCTGATATTCGGATTCTCCAGACTAATGTCCCCTGATGGATTTTCATCCGGATTATAATTTTCTTCAAAGTTGGGCGCGTGGCTCTCATATTCTTCATGCACATCTGCGTCGGAACTACGTTGATAGGGATTAAATCTACCATAGTAATGACCACCGTCTTTTTCTTCTTTGTCTTCTACTTCGTCTTCTTCTTCGTCTTCTTCTTCGTCTTCTTCTACGTCTTCTTCATCATCATCCTCATTTTCGTCCTTGTCTACATGTACATAATCAGACGGTTTCCCCCTTTTATTCATCTTCCGTAAACTGTCGAAATAATTATGGTTATAAACTTCAAAAATAATTTTAGGAAGGTTAATTTCTGGGAGGCTAATACTAGTATCGCCTAAATCTAGTTTAGGCAATACAATTTTTTGATCTTCGAATCGAGATTTGAGATTTTGTTTTTTATTTTCTTGAACTTTGTCATGATTGTAATCTAAAGGCACATGTTCAAATTGTTCTTTTACATTTTCAGACTCAAGATTTTGTTTTTCTGATGCTTTGTTCTCAAATTGATCTTCTTCCTCTATGTCTTCATCTTCGCGTTCGCCTTCTCGATTGTCTTCGTATTCATTCTCCTGTTCATCCCCGTGTTCATCTTCATATTCGTCACCGTGTTCATCGCCTTGTTCATCTTTCTGTCCATCTCTATCTTCTTGAAAATCTTTTTCTTTTGTATTTAGACGTTCCATGCTTGAACTACCAGTTTTACGAATCCCCTTAGTAAGTTTTGCATTACGCCCAGAGCCATTGACACCACTGGTGGCACCACCGGGACCTCTGGCACCAGTTCTAAACCGTCGCTCTGGATCACCGTTGGAATGTCGTTCTTTAACTCTGCGGTCGAACTCGTCGGATTCGTCGGCAAATGTACCTGGAAAATGTGGTTGGTACGCTCTGTCTTTGCCAAATCCCATGCTGTGTTTTCCAAAGCGCTCTTTGTTATGATTATTTTTCTCCCAGACGTGGTTGTTGAACTTTTTGGTAATTGGTTGGCTTCCCTCTTCTTTTGTAATCTTGCCATTTTCTTCTGTATCTGGAATAAACTTGTAATCAGTATCCACATTTATATTGTGATTGACAAGTTTTAAATGTTCTCGTGGGCTTTTCTGACTTACCTGTTGTTCGTCGTCAAATTTGTTTTGGAAGTACCTATTTCTAAAACCAGTGTCTGAATTAGTATCTGTTCGTAATGTAAACGTTTGTGGAGCTGTTTCATCTCTTTGGTCGTTTGGAACAGTGGTTTCTGGCAAATGTTCGTTTCCCGTATTGTGGCTCCCAGTCACCTCAGTCACTGTGATAGCCGCCACTTCCGAGTCGGTAATAACGTCGGTATGGTTAGTCGTGTCAGTAGTATTAGAAGTATTTATAATGTCATTAGTTTTGTTTGTATTATTAACGGTCTCTTCAAATGTGCTATTAGTATTAAATTTTAGGGTGCCACGTCTTTTCCGGCGTAACAAATTTTTGTAATGTCCCGATGATTTAGGTTTTATTAATTCTAGTAGGTTTATTGTAGTTTTATTCCCGGTATCATCTGCAGTGGTGTTGTCTGGGGTCGTTATATTTGGATAGGTGACTTGTGTTTCTCTTTCCTAAAAAAATCAAGAAATTATGAGTTATCGGTTCAAATAATTAAATCATTTTGTGCACTATCTTTATATAATTATACTTACAAATACTACGTGATGTTGGTGATTTGGTGTAGGGTGTAAACCAATAAATTACATTATTTCTACATAAGTGTGACGGGCATAAGTGAGGACATAATAAAAAAATTTTCTTGTATAAAATATATGTATATTAGATATATTTACATTTTACGTAAAATAATGTACATTGCAGGTTTTAATTAATTAAAAAAAGTACCTACACAAATTTTGCAAGTGGCAGAGATGGGCAAAATATACTGAGAAAGTATTATTTTTAAAATATTTTTAATACACATTTCAAATAAAAGCTGTCATTTGAGAGATGTATTTTTTTCTGCCCACCTCTATCTATGTTCAGTGACTTTGCAGATCAAAATATTAAATGCAAAAAATGGCAGCAACGTATATTTATACATGTTTATTATCTAAGATGAATCGACAAAGCAATGGTTGTGAATGGTTTCTACAATACAAATGAAACTTAAAACTACTTTATAAATAAATGATACATAATGAATAGAGTTTTTCAATAAACCTTTACAATAATAATCTTCTGCTTATCTTTATGGTAAAAATTGCATTTATTGAATAAAAATGCAAACAATGGCAGTTTTTTTAAGACTTCGTCTCAATTACATATTTATCGAAAAACATTATGTAATGGTGAATCAATGAGTACAATGAATGATTATCAAAAAATGACACATATGAATGAAGTTTAAATAAGAAATAAAGAGGTAGAAAGGGCACAACATAAGAGAATACGTAAAAAGTGAACCTTATAATGATGATTGTTGTGAAAAGGTTATGTGCACCGGAAAGACATAATAATAAAACGTAGACACGCCGCAAATATTATGTTTTAAACTATTGTATTTGAATATCCAAAGAGAAGTAAAATTAATGTTAAAGTGAATTAATAATATAACAGAGTTTAAACTAACTAAATAAGAAAATAGCATTTTAAACAAATGTACGGCATGTCTTTCATTATACTATTATTATTGTTTGGTAGATTGAGCGATTTTTTTGTGTGTGGTAGAAGAAAGGTGAAGTGCAGTGATATGAATGAAGTGGTGAAGAAGCAGCATTTCTACTTGAATAAATTTAGATTCTCAGCTTCATCCTCAACTACTTGCTGTAAAGAAAGAAAGCTTGTACAATGTGGCATGACATATGAAAAAAATGGAGAAACATGCAGAGATAATGTGAACTTTAGAATACAAAAATAGTACGGCTCGGTATATCAGTCGGTCCGTATCGGAAAATTGTCCGCTTAAGCCTTGGTAAGCTGCCGAATAGTTCTCTCTTTAGACACCGAGGCGCTAGCAGTAACAAATGTCAAATTTGACGTTTACGTACTCAAATGTCATTGAAATATACGCAAATTGCATAGTTTATCAGTATATTCTGTTACATGGGGGATGTTGATGTTTTTAATTGATAATCAATCTAAAATATACAAATAATCTGGTAAGGTATTAAATGAGGAATTTTTCATGAATGCATTGAGCACAGCAAGACAAATATTATCTAACATTAGTATATTGGCGTATGGTAGATATACCACTTACGCAGCATCGAAAATCAAATACTTTCCTCTAATAAAATCATAGACAATACGTGTAATATTGTTGATATCTAGGCTTCCGACATATGTACTGTAATGTTCCAAGCCGTGCTAAGCTCAACATTCCAACCAAGCCAACCTTATAATACTGATATACCGGGCCTAAGTGAAATATGGAGGGTGCTGTAAAAACTTTAGTGTTTATTTAAAAACTACGGTGATACCTTATTAACAAATTCTAAAATGTTTGGGATAGAAAATCGAGACTAAACAAATTTACGGCATGAAAGAGAAAGATTATTTGGGATAATAAATTATTTATATGGGATTTACGGAATTTTTAGAATTAGTGATGAAGAGAAAAGAGTATGATGAGAAGTAGATGGCGAAATTGAGAGAAAGAAATAGATTATTTTGTATAAAATGAAGATATACAAACTAAATGACTTTTTACCCTATGATGAAATTCATAATATATTATATTAATTATTGTCAACTGGAAGATATTGATTCCAATACAATTTTTAATGTAACTGTTCAAATTGTTTATAAATGCTGTTGAGTGGTAGAATTGAAATGTTTAGCAAAACTTCGATGACAAAGTCAACAATTTTCAAAAGATTTGAATATATCTTTTGAAAACTGCTATTAAATGCAAACCAATTAAAAAGTGGCGCAAAACATTGAATGATAAACTCAAATGAAAGTTTCTGAATAACCCTTGGTAATTTTAAGAAGTACTGATAATTAGATATAGCTATAGGTAAAAATGGATAATTCCTTTGAACTGACATACGAAGTACAATGTAAATGTTTCTAATTAAATACGAGCCTTACGAAGTGTAAGGAGGAAGCCCTATTTCTTGCCATGACTGAAGGGATTCTGGCCAAAGTTACTCACGTAGGGGTTGGATGGTATATTTTGTTGGCCTCCGTAGTCCGCCCACTTGGTGAAGTCCATGGAAGGCATTATTCCACTTCTGCAGGGCACTCTTGGATTGCTAAATAATCAGTCAAGTAATGTTATACAAAAATTCTCCTACTGCTGGTACTCTCGGATTTCAATAAATCTTAGTTGTAGGTTTTTAGTTAGATGTAAATAAATAAATGAAAGAATATCTTTGTTTTAAACCACTTTATCAAATTTATATACGTCGACCGGTTTCGGTTGAACTCAACCTTCATCAGGACAGTACAAATATAAAATGTTTTTAAGTTCATATTTGTACTGTCCTGATGAAGGTTGAGTTCAACCGAAACCGGTCGACGTATATAAATTTAATAAAGTGGTTTTAAACAAAGATATTCATTCATTTGTGTAATAATGTCAAGCCACAAAGTGTTTGCTTCTTTCGATAATTAAATAAATAAAGTTGTAAAGCGCCCTTGAGATGATTTTCACACAAAAACAGAGCTTTCAGAAAAAATCAAATCATTAGTATTATTGGTTAATATAAACCCCGTATGAAAAAAAATCTTAAGAAAAAGAGTCTGCGAAATCCTTTTTTGAAAGGAAAAATGAACAATTATGAAATACCTACCTCGAACAAAACATTACGATGCCTAAAGTGAAAGCCAAAATATTAACAAAAAATGGTTTCTGGTGCGAGCAAACTGTATAAGTTCAAAACGACATTAATCTCTAAAAATGACGAAGTTATGAGTTTTCAAAGTGAACATTGGTAAAAAGTATGCAATATTGTCCCGTGAAGTCACACGCAGTACAGTTAATTATTTATAATTCACATGGTAGAGCTGCAGTACCGCCGCGCATGTCACATGCTTTTCGGCCGGCCGCAAAAATCAACATTATGACAATTCTGAATTTTCCAAAAATTTAAAAATTCTTTCTTCAGCATTCTCTCACTTTATACAACACATTTGTAAAAAAAAACAGGAAATTCGTTGTAGGAGACAACCTCAATGTAATAACTTACATTTCATGATCCGGCAGCACCATAGGATACACCTGAACAGTGTCGATGATGTCAGTGTTATCACAGATGACTCTGGAGAGGCGAGCCTTCTTCAGCTCGGCGAGCTGCTCGGGGGTGAAAGATGAAGGTTGATTGGGGAGTTCGTACCTGGTCAGGAAAATACGCGATTAAAATAATTGATTTGAAAAGGTTAACTTTGCAGGTTTACAAAATAACATGTTTTATTTATTGTTTTTGTGTTTAATTCGTAGAACCCATTTAATTTTTTTTTTTTAATTTAATTAAAATCAAATTTAATAATATAATTATTAAGTTCTGCAAGTAGGTATTTTTTGGTTTTTGTTATTGTTACAGCTGTTTCGGCTTTCAAGGCCATTTTCAAACTGTCCAGTTTGAAACTGACAGTTTGAAAATGGCCTTGAAAGCCGAAACAGCTTTAGCAATAACAAAAACCAAAAAATACTTGCAGAACTTAATAATTATATTATTAAATTTGATTTTAATTAAATTAAAAAAAAAAAAAAAACATGTTTTGTTTAGTGAACAAGAAACTATTTTGAGATTATATAGGTCTCAAATAATGCCGGGTGCCACTTGTCACACCGATAATCTTCACTGAACGAATTTCCCAGTAGAAGCGCCCTATAGGCAGACCAACAAATGGGTGTTTTGAATACGTGAAAGAGGATTGAATCAAGGTGGAAGAGTCTTAGAACTGGACGTGAATGACTAGGAACTGATAATATTTATGTAAGTAACCGAATTTCACCCAAGATGAAAGTTATTTAGTATTTTCACTTAGAAAACAGTAAATGTAATTAGGATTGACGAAAAAATCCAGGCTTCAATTTGAAGGGGTAAAAAGTCTAAGAATTTGACGTCACAAAAAAGTTTTTATTTCGCGAAAGATTATTTAAATGGTGACCTTTTGGGTCTTGTAAGTCTTCTCTCGTGTTGTTTAGAATCTAGATGTCTCTGACGGCGCCATTAAAATCGTGCTAGGAATTATTACAGTGTCATGCAACAGCGAAAAATAACTTTTCAAACAATTTGTGTTGAAGTATCTAAAATATAATGATTTCAGAACCTACCCAAATTCTTTTTTCCCCAATTTTCTTGGGGACTAAAAATACAAGTACGCTTGTCATACGTTCAAATTAACTTACCAGAAACGGTCTCCTCGTCTTGAATAGGAGAACTGCGTAGCAATGACGCAGGCGAATGTGGGCCCGAGCATGGAGCCTGGCAGTGGCCTCTCAGAGACTCCGCCCGACCAGAGGTCCACGTCGCTGGGGTGCTCGAAGATGGACTCGTATCTCTGGATGGTCTCATTGGGCATGGAGCCGAACAGTTCCTGGAAGGAGTTGGCGCCGGGGAGGCCGCAGAACTTGCGGAACTCCATGTAGCCGGGCAGGCCAAACTCGCGGCCGCGCTGCATGTTGAAAGATACTAGATCCATACCGAATCTAATAGGGCAAGAAATGACGTCAATTCATTATATTCATTTTAGAGTATCTAATACCTACATATTCATTTTTGCTTTTAGAAAGGTTTGGGTACATACAATGGTGACAGAAATCATTAATAAACGAAATCTCTTTAAAAAAGTTGAACAGCGATTATAAATTTTAATCGTGTTTTGACTGATTAGTTAGTTTTATTTGTTTATCAACATTTCTTAAATATTCTAAAAACTTTACGGGTGAAGGTCGGCAGACCAAATCTTCGTTGTTTTCATTCACGTACGCACTCGTTAACGGTAGATATAGGTAGACAGTTTTTTTTGCTATACTAATCGACCCTATAACAAAACATTTGGGTTCGTGTTTCTAATGACTTCATTTAGCTATAAAAAGTAGTTCACTTGACTGTTCTGTGACACAGACTACAGACTGCATAGTGTCACGCGCTGCGTGCGAGGCCCTTTGGTCCAGGGTATCGATTCTCCAATCCAGTCCGCTCGCAATCGCCGTTGAAGATGAGAAGGGAGGAGATTGAAGGGAGAATCGATACCCAGCTCGTCAGCGCTACGTCGTCGGTCGACTGGCGGTAGGCGTGGCACTAGCTTAGAGTCATTATTTGTAGGCTCGTAGTCCATATTTACAGTATTCCATGAAAGCACGACTAATATTTTTTGATCTTATAGTTTATGGTGCATGGTCAAAGACAATAATAGTTATTTTTTTATCGCAGACAATCGAAATTTCCTTGAAATTCTTTTATAATATGAACAGATATTATAAAAAAACGTACTACTTGTTTTTGTATGCATTTCTTTCCACATTACTAGGTCATGTGTCTTACAATGTCCTTGTCACCGGCCAAAACAACGAAGTTTCAGAACAAGTTCCAGTGTCCGAGGTAACGAATGCAACGAGACCAACAAGGACGTTGCATAATAAATAATAACCCAGAAAATAACCTGAATCCAGCCGGCCATGAATGGGCGAGGACTTGCAGGAATGGCATTGAACATCCAATCGAATAATGTATAAATGTTTACCTGACGAAACAATGCAGAATTATAATAATTAAATTGACTTAATAAATCGTTACTACAACAATGCTATGCTATGTATATTTTATCTCGTTTATTTTAATAATGTTTCTTAAAACCTGCAACAATCTGTAAACAACAAATTAATAATCTTTTTAGGTAGGTACTACCGCTTACTACTTAATTTTTTTTAACATTAATTCCATGCAGGACGCCCTGAGGAAAAAAATACCCCCAGGGCCAGGAGAGGAAGTTCTGGGAAAATTTAAAACACGTTTATTAGTACCGGCCTTACTAATAAACGTGTTTTAAATTTTAAACAACTGATAGGCAACCATCAATGTAGGGTAAATGGTTATTTTTCAGTGGTATAAAATTTAAAACACGTTTATTAATAAGGAATATTTGTTTAAATATATATGCATTTATATATTTATAAATTATCTGGTAGGACGCTACAATATACAAAAACAAACTTTTGCAAAAAACAAGCCATTTATTACGAAAATAGGATTAGCTGGAGCATGGCGATAGTTTAACGTCAATGCCCGACAGCTTAATGTTTTAGTAAAGATGTGTTGAATTATCATTGTGATGATTTATCCGGTCGCCATTTAATTTAAACGGGAAAATTAGGAACATACTTTTTTGGACGTACATCATCATAATATATGTAGATATGGTAGTACATATTATGTACTACCATATCTACCATCATAAATCTTACCATTCATAAATCTCAACTTCTTTTCAATTTTTTTATAATAAGCCATAGGTATTCTAAAACTTCCGGTAATTGTTTGGTTTCGGTTGCCTCCTTATTGTACCTTTTTAAAATGTCTGCTCAGAAGATTCTCATTTCTGAGCACAAACTGCCTCCTGTTTTATGTTATGTTTTGTTTTAATATTATTGTTTTGTCCTGTCCTGCTGTTATTGTTATTCTAAGTTTTGTCATCACTTTGTATAAACAGTGTATAATATTAGATCTGTATTGGGTAAGGCACACTGTAGGAATAATTTTAAGAACATGACCACTAATACTGAATTACCGTTTTTAAGTTTGTTATAGTTAAGCTCACTTGAAGTGAAATGACACTAAACTGCGCTATATAAATGCCATGTTATTATTATTATTATTACTACTAAGGTCAGTTTATTTATTGGTTGAAATTTCTTCCAATTAGCTTAAAATTTACACTTCTTGTAACAAACGTAAATATTTTAAAAATATCAAACATGGATGAAAGTAACGTATAGTTTAGTGTCCAGCCGTGTAGGCAAAACAGATAAAGTCAACATCGTCGATGTGCTAATTATTTTGAACTTGGTAAGAAGTACATGAGTGCAATTTTTTGGTACAACCCTATAATTTAAAAGGAGTAAGGACTTATATGAAAATACTCCCTGTAGTAGGTACTATCCACTCGCAAAAATTCATCATTCCCCTAATTCGCCAGTTCAACGCGTTCTTTGAATGAACTACAAAGCGTCAACGTGTACTCGCTTATCAGATTTCATCCAAGGATGGTCGCTGATAAGGATTGTCATAGACAATGCAATGTTTGGATAAACTATGGATTTGTTTAATAGTTTACCTTGCTCCAGGCTTCTTGAAGAGATGATTGGTGACCTCCTGAGTAATGGAGTCATCCATGGCCTGAGCCACTTGGTTCATGAGACCCATCAGGTACTCGTCGAAGATACCTGCGCGGTACAGATCGAAGGGACGACGAATCAGATCAGATAGACGCTTGGAAGCTGAAACAATTATTATTTTTATATTAAAAGGGCATATTCATATTAACAGAGGAAATCAAAACTATGCAATACAGAATACATATGTATATGAAACTGCTTGTAATCCTACTAATTATATAATACGTATGTATTTTTCTAAATTATTTTACAACATAAATTTTACTCGTGTGGGAACTTAAATATTTTGAATTATATATATATATATTTTAATGCCATATTTTTATTTTTTTATTCGGTAGGTACCTACCTATTATCTTTTTCACTTTATTTTATTTTATATATTTTTTTTACTATTGTTATTTTTCTCTTTTAATTTAATAGTTGTATAATGTAACATGGCAGACTGGGATTACACTGCCCTCCCAGTCCTGCTTGTTTAAAAACTTCAATATAAGTCTTCCTCGTAAATTAAAAAAAATAATAATTGTCATTTAGTTGGTGACGTTTCTTTGGACAAATTGTAAAATTCCTTGTCTGATATATAAAAACAAAATAAAATATATTATGGTTTATAGTAAAGTAAGTAGGTGTTTACGTACCTACTTACAAAAATTTAAGATGAAATTTTGGTATTAATTTTAAATAAAAAAAAATTAAAAACACACATTTTTGGACACGAAGGTTCAGAGAACTACTGGTTTTAATTATTCTCTATATCGGAAAAATCCCATTTGAATTGTATGTAGGTATAAACAAATGAATTTCGTAGATTTAAATTTGTGACCTGAGCCAACACGGATAAAAATGAGTGTTGCTGATTTATTAAAAATATCTTCACATTATTCGAAATACAGTTAAAATAGGGATCGCAGGCCGTTTCCTATTAAACTTTTAGTACATTCCTAATATACCGGAACACGTGTTCATGCACCTGCACTAAGTCTTGATAATATATACTGACGAAATGCGAAAAAATTATAATTTTGATGAACACGTGTTCCGACATCGCGATAATCTTACTGAAAGTTTAACGGATTACGATTAATTTAAAGAGATTCTTAAGCCCCCGCATACCCGATTTCAACCGATTTATAACAAGTTTCTTGTTAACTCTTTAAGTTTGGAAGTTCCAAAAAATGTTATTTTTTAAAAATGTAAATTAATTAGCAAAGTAAGTTCCGAAAATGATTATAAACACGTTTTGATCTGTTATTTAATATTAATTTTATTTTTGCTCTATTTCAAACTACTTGTGTTTTATTAAATATTTTCACCATTTTCTTTTAATTATTATAATTATCGTTCTTTTAATATTAGCGTGCTCCCTCTAACATTCGTATTTACATATCTCCCTTTCAATCCATCTTTGATCACTTACTATGGGGTCTAATATTTTTTATCAGTAAGTTTTATCCGTGTAGAGCAACAGCTCACACCACTCTGCAACGAAACTTGCCAATGACGACGAGATAATTGTAATAACATGTCTACATAAAATAATGAATGGTCACTTACAGATAAATTTGTGGGCCTTTGACCATCTCTCGACGGCCGTTGGCAGCAGAGAGTGACCGAATCTGAAGGCGGCGGCAGAGAAAGCGTCGATTACACTTGGGTTGACGTTCTCATCGTAACCATCCCAATGACCCTACAAACAATACAACTCATTATAAACACAATACAATCAATCAAAATTAACACAAAACATCCAATTACAAAAGGTCTTGGAAATGCGCCGGGACTTATTCTCCTGCTTCAAGTTTTTTCACAACAGAAAGCTTAAGGCGAAGCTTATTGCTAAATCACTATTTTGATTAATATTTATAACGAATTGGTGTACATTATGAATACCAAAAAATATGTTTTAGATAAATTGAAGGTTTTACTATCGTTTCGCTTGAGTAGAATATAAATAAAATAATAAAATACTCAATAAAAAATATAAACGTAAACTACTAAAAAATATATTTTTTCAATAGTAATGTATGAACGCGTAAAGGAAACAACTTTGAAAAAATACAACACTATAGCTAAGATTATCTATGACAATTTCATTTGATTAGCTTTTTTGCTTTCTTATAAAATTATTTACAAAATAAATAAAAATTAGTTTTGTGCTTGAATCGAACTCAAGCAATTTTAATGCCTAGTACCTACCTACAATATAAGGTACACCGAGAATATAGACATTTTTGGCTTGTAGCTTCCTCTTAAGTTGTTATTATGTACAGCATAAATATTCAAACTTTCTATGGAAAAGACTGAATTTTTACATAAGTATAATTTTACTGCACCTTTTGCTTAAAGTAAATCACAAAAACTTTCGTTCTGGACTGTAGCTAAAATATAAAAAAAAGTCTCCATACTACTTCCTTGGAACAATAGTCGTAGACGCCTTTTAGTATCTACGTTGTTTCAATTTCTACAGGACCGTGGTCTAATAAAAAAGTTGTTATGTCACATATCACGTAAATTTACGAAACGCTGGAATTATGCTTGAAGATCCAACATATAAAAAAATTCAATTAAATACATTTGTTTATTGAAACTGTTTCGGAAGCCGGAAAATTTAAAGGAGATGCAGAGATTAGATATTTATGCCCGCTTAATACGTAGGTACTTAAGGCCAAAATTGTTTACATAACTTGAACAATTCATCAAATTTCAAAATTATTTTTCAAGATCTAAAAGTTCGATTCAAGTTCGGTTAAACAACTGGCCGATAGTGGAATAATAACAGAACTTGAATCGAACTTTTACAGAACTTAAATATTGAAAATTGATGAATTTTTCAAGTTTTGTGAAACTACTGGCTAAAGAAGCACTAGCTTAGCTAAAGTAGCGCTGATGGAAATTTTAACCATAGCGTGTCTTTATTTCGGACTGCATTAAAAGAATTCAAGATGTCGTCCAAGAAACATGAAAACTAGCAAATTTGAGTTTTAGTACGTGAGAATCACTTAAAAATATGAAGTGCCTACCAAAAATTGTAATATTGAAGAGCCAATGCAAAAAATGAGTACCAAAGTTTGACTGTATTAAATGTTTAAGTAAGAATGTATAATTTTATAATAAATGTATTCATCTACCTCCTTGTTCAGCAGTAGTCCGAACTTCTCCATGACTTCCTTCCCCAGTAAGATGGGCAGGAACTCGTTGTAGGTGATGTGCTGAATCTCAGCGATGATGATCCTTCGGGACTCCTGGAAGACGGTCTCGTCGTCCCAGTGAGGGTTGACCTCCCCCAGCCCCCTGGCCACCCTGTTGTGTTCTCTAGCCATCAGGGTATGCATGCAGGTGAGGACCAACTGCTCGTTTACTCGGATCTCACCTGGGAAAATAGAGATTTAATGAATTGTGTTAGATCTCAGACCAGTCTAGGAGGGAAGATAAGAAAAGCACATGAAGATTAAGTATCACTAGCATCTGCGAAGATGATATCCATGGCTCTCCATCTGTAGCAAGACCATGCGAGGAACCTTGTTCACCAGAGCGATTGGAATGAAGGTCACGCCCCTCAATCCTCAGCAATGAGGCAGAGACTCGAAAAGAACAGCGGCCTCATTTTGAAACACTAGAATACTTACACATTTGAACCCATCTCAAACTTTTAATAACCACTGCTATACGACGTATAAAGGGAACAAGACAGAAACAGTATATATTTCTTATCCAATTTTTCACGCAACCTATTTCGTGCCACTATCTATGATGATAGTATTGAAGTCAGTCATAGAAAAAAGAAAAAAACCTTTATTATAATATGAACTTAGCCTATTATTAATTTAAAAAAAAAATGTCATTTCTGAATGGTTATCGCACAAATATTATGTGAGCTCGGCATCGGATCGCCACCTCCTCGCCTCATTTCACTAGCTTGTCCGAGGCGAGACGAGGCGAGCCGATCCATTACGATCCCTGATTCACTGCGTTGCAGTATCAGTTTAATACAAAGAATTCTGAACGGTTAGAGCTGAGGCAATACTGATCTGGTGTCCAGGTGATATGTATATATGCAATAACTTTTAATACATAGATTCTTATTGCACAAAAATTGACAACGCTTTGAGTTGATCGTTTTTTCACTTGTTGACACTCTACTCCTAGCGTAACTTTTTTTAGTGTTGTTTAAGATATTCATTTCACACGAGAGGATATGTGAGCATATTTAGGGATGCTTTGCGGACGATAGAAGGAATGGGTGAAAATTGGTCTTAAAGAGACCTATGTTGCTGAAGGGAGAAATCAGAAAGCCACCAAATCATTCCACAGTCAAACTTTTGAGCAATCGGAAAAAATCTGGACTTTATTTTTTGAAGAAGAATAAGTTAAAATAAGCCAGGGTCGAGAATAAGTTTTCAAGAAAAAAGTAAAAATATTTTTAAAACACCCAGCCGAAATCATTGCATAGTAGCAAAATTTCCATTTCCTTATACTCATATGTATAGTGCATAATTTTATTTCAAATGATTATACTATACTTTGTTGAAATGTAAGTTGTAATTAAGTACTATTGTTAGCTTGTATTTATAACAAAATCATCAATCACGTAACAATATCTATAAAACACTAATAAGTATTTACATACTTTTGTAATTTTGGTATTCATGTTTTCATATATTTATCATTAGTTGATATTTTTAAAATTTTTATTAAGACTGTTATATTTGTTTTCATTGAACTGTTTTTTTTTATATCGAGCACTCCTTTTAAGCACGAGCACCGGTTTACGCAAGGAAAAAAATATTGCGAAAAATTTTATTTTGAAAACTGTTATTTCATATAACAGTTTTCTATTATATATATAATAGAAATACTACCTAATAAAAGAGGTAGATGGGTTAGGGTAGGTTAGGTTAGGTTGTAGTAATGCCGATAAATCTACGTTTATTGAAATATATATTTTAACATTTTGATACAACAACAAAAATAATGCTAGTAGGTATACCGTAATTGATTTTATATATAATGTAGTTGTCAACTTTACATTACTTACCTCACTAGTTGTACATAAGGTGACCGGAATGTAAATTAAAAAATATCTTATTGTAATGTTATTACTTAGGTACCCTCCTATCATAAAGGCAGGGAAAATGTCGGTATACATTGAACACTATTTAGACATTTATTTTATGGTACCTACAATTAATAATGTACCATTTTTGTATTCGACATTTAATAAAAACATTCATTTTATCGTAGGTTTTTTTAGCATTTTGATATTGGACTTTAAAATAGCACACAAAGTTAAGCAATTATTCCAATTAGATTTCAATACAAAAAATCACGGAACTCTCGGAAGACTCGCTCCGCAATACGTTTGTAATGCATTGCACAAAGCACAAAGACATTTGAGTGATTTGATATGCAAATTCTCGAGAATCTCTCCATACGTAATGGTAATAATTACAATCATTAAACCTCCCAGACGGATCGTGAAATAGGCAGGCAATGAAATAATAACATCACGTAAACGTGGGTTCACTTGTCTTATAGAGAGAAGAGAGAAAAAAGAGATTAAATGAATATAAGATTGGTTAGACTCATGATGTTCTTAGTTATAATTTGAGTCCACACCCACATACTTGATTTTCAACTTTACATGAACGCTTTCATAAATAATTTCCATAAAAAAATTAAATCAGCAACGATTTGTTGAACCAAAAAGCATTATAGTTTGTTGTATACCTTATATCGTAAAGTTATTACATAATGCTAGGTATATAATTGTAATGAACGGAGGTCTAAATTATGAAAAGATAGCATGATTATGACGTCTCGTATAAATGGTGTGTCTGCTTTTGTTTCATCTCTTTTTACCAGTAGCTTCCTTCATGGTAACATTTATAAAGTGTAAATAATGTACCTAAATTATGTATTATACTAAGTCAACCCATCATTATATTATACAAAGATCATCCACTAATCTCTAAGAGAAGAACCACAACAAGTTGGTACAGTCAAGTTTCAAGATCACCACAGTAATGTATTTTGGAACAGTGGTGCTTACGAAATTCTTAAGAAGCGTAATTATCTACCACTATGTTACCATGATATGCCCAGAATTAATGTAAGTATGTACCTGCTTATTATTTCTTGATCGTACGTGTAAACTGCTCAGATGCAATATATCACGTATGAATTATAAATACTATAAGTAGAAAATGTATTTATGCTTACCAGCTTCGAAGCAATACATGGACTTGTTAGGTCTGGTGCATCCTTCATCAGGGATGTCTAACTTCAGGGGAAGAAGGTCTTTAAGGCCATACTCTTCAAATACAGGGTTCATGCGCAGCAGGCCTCCAACTCCTGAACGAAGCTTCCTGCAAGGTCAAAGAGGAATTCATTTTTAAATATTTTGTTGTAATTATAAAGTTTTTATATTACATATCAAATAAGAGCACCTATGTGCATAAGGAGTAAAGGTAGTGGAATCACGGCGCGTTTGGGCAGCGTTGTGAGGTGGGTTAAGGTAGGGGCGGGATTTATTTATGCGGCTCTTGAGCCAAACGGAGAGTGACGCAGTTAAAAACCTCAACGGCGGTGTATTAGGTTTCAGGTATTATCAGCCTCTTCGCTCCTTGAATCTTGGCGCCTTTGCAAGTCGGCGCAAGGAGTGAACTGCTCCAAATGCAATTGAAAATCTCTAGAATGATATAAAAGATTTTTGCAACAATGCCAAAATATCTGATAGAAAACCTGTGGTCCTGCCGCTGAAAGCCCCGTTGTTATTTTCCACCCAATTTTACGAGAAAGAGGCAGAGGTTAGAATGGAAGTATCAGTGTAATAATAATACTTTTATCTAGTTACGTACAGTTATCATTTTAGTATCATGGGGTATTGAAATGTTTTCTTACCTAGAGAACTTCTCATTTACTCCGTATACGGTGTTGCCGTCCAAAACTCCGGTCAGTGTGTTGAACTGTTGACGAGAACCTGTGTGAAAAGATGTATAAATTAGTTGCATTCAAGAAGATTCGAAAATAGTTGGTTTTAGACAACTATCGTATCATAGAGGACAAGCTTTGTCTATTGCTAAACTATCAACTGTACCTAATAATATAACCGTCTTCAAATCTAACGTTATTTATAAATAGTTGTGTTAATAACTTTGTGAGTTTCAAAAGGCAACTAATTTTAGACCTATTTGCTAGTTATTAACGTGTATTATTTATTAGCTTTAAAAAAAAGGTCTTGCTTTCATACTTTGATTTATTTCACCATATTATTTTCTAATTACCTTATGAGTAAATTATATTTAGCTATTTTATCCATGTACATGTTACACTTACATACATATACTGTCAACTTACTATGTAAAAGCCCGATGGGGCGTTAATAAATAAATAATAATAATAATAATAACTGCCCCTGCCTTCCAATGACCACCACTTACAAACGTCTATGATTTTTTTTTTAATAAATTAAAAAGTATCGTACAAATGATACACTTTTGCAAGACATCACACCATTCTTGTTTTAACTGGACCGTTAAGCATTTCGTCTGTCTGTAATTGTCTTTATGCGTTCCGTATTCATTTCAATATGGTGGTTGTTTTAATATTTCAATAAAGATTTTATTTTAAATTATATTTATTTGTCTGAAGAAAGTTTGAAAAAAAGGTATTGTCATTGGGATAGTGACGTTTTTTGTACAAGCTGCATAATTCCTTTAAAAATTAAAAAAAAGATACAAAAAATAAATGGTTTATAATTAAGTAGTTTAGTATTTAAGTACCTTCTTACAAATCTTTTGTTTTCAGAAGTAATTTCGGTTTTTGTTTGGGTGATTTTGGCATATTATGCCGGGTTTGCAAAACGTCTTGAGTGATCGCACACCATTATATGCCATTTTTGACTCACGCAAATGGCACATTTAAATTTTTTTTTATAAATCCTAAAAATATAGGATAAACAGTAAAATATAAGTTAATTCATTGTCTATATTTAAATATAATCAGCTTATATTTCTCAGTATTAAAATTCAGAGATTCAAATATTTTTTTTTTATTTTGGCGAGAACTCGAACGCCAATAACTCATTTTCCAGTTATTGATGCGAGCACTCGAGTGGTGAGGAGAACATTAGACACATACGTTTTTGGGAGCGAGATCTACTGTTCACATAACTGCAAGTTTTAACAATATAAACACATTTTTATTTGTTTTAGACCACTTTATTTTCACACACTGCTTAACCGGTTGCAGAAGTGCCCTTCCTTCATCAGGAGAATATTAAAACTGAGAAATTTGGTGGGGACAAATAGAATCATATAATGTTGCCTAACCACAATTTGGTTGTGACCTAACCATACCAAATAGCATTGAACGCTGAAACAGCTATCACAATAATAAATAAAACAATTACTATTTTTTGTATTTCTTTGGCATTCACTATGTAACAATTTCTAGACAGAGTCACCGAACCTCGGTAGTGTGCAGTCGTGTTTACCAGTGCTCTGTGTTTGACGGCTTACTTTGACGGCGGCGCGGCGTACAGATAAGATTTATTTATTGTTACCTTTTCGTATTCATTATTTTTGTTCGTGTTATTGGTTTGCGACGAAGTTGCGTGTATTATTTCTATCATTTATTATTTCTAAAATAATAATTATTGTTTAATTTTTTTTTTTTAATTTGTTGAAATGGAGGAAGATGAAAATCGACCTCCGGACCCTGAACCCATTTCTAATATTGTAGACGACTACGATACTGATGATACCCAGACTTCTGTAACCCTTCCTTCACGAAAACGACGTCCTCCGCTTTGCCTTAATATACCTCCTAAAATTAAATCTCTTTCACAATCAAACGAAGCCCCAATCTCTCATGGAAGTTATAATGATACCATTCCTCCAGAAGCAAAAGCCATTGAGCTTATGTATTCTATTTCATCTTCAGCTCCATTTATTGTCAATGTCCAAAGGACTGAACAGGGGAAAATAATTCATCCCCTGGATTTTGGTAAATTTATTTTTAGCTCAAAACTCAATAACCTCGGTATTATAAATGGATCAATAAAACCGGAAGGTCGATACAAACTATCCATAGAATTTAAATCAGCCACATTAGCTAATGATTTTGTTAAAAAAATAGGTTCTCTTTCAAATAATAAATTTAAATCTTTCATACCTACATTCAATTTAACCAGAATGGGCAGAGTAAGAGGTATCCCAACCGATCTATCAGAAACAGAAATAGTAGATGCTCTTAATGACTCTCAATTAACTCCAAAAGTTTTAAAAGCACGTCGTTTGAATTTTAAGGATACTTCCACCGGCACCACTATATGGAAACCTTCCCAATCCGTTGTTATTACTTTCGAAGGTCAAACATTACCATCCCGTGTATTTATTTATTATAACGCTCTTCCCGTTGAAATATACAGATTCCCGACTATCCAATGTTTCAACTGTTGCCGTTTTGGCCATTCAAAACCTATTTGTCGTTCCCCTCCTCGTTGCTTCCATTGCGGAGAGGATCATCCCTTTGAACAGTGTCAAAATACAACGAATAACCCTATTTGTATTAATTGTAAGGGCAACCATACTGCTGTTAGTGTGGCCTGTCCAGAGTTATCTAGACAGAGAAATATCAAACAGTCAATGGCTGCAGACAATATTTCCTACTTTCAGGCCTCTAAATTATTCCCTCCTACAAAAAAATCTTTTGCAGAGATAACGTCTAACGCTTCTCTCTTTCATTTTTCTTCCCCTAAATCCCCTCTATCATCTTCCCACAAAGAAACAATTTTCAAACCGATAAAATCTAATCCAAAATTTATTCCTTCTTTCGATAAAAAACTACATAATGAACTTTTACTTAACCCGAATGGGAATAATAAATCCCAGGCTCCCAATGGGACTGCCTTAAAAAACTGTTCCACTTCCGATATCTTCCCTAAAGTCACGATTGAAAATTCTTCTTTTATTCAAACTTTAATTACCCTATTAATTACGATCCTTTCAAATAACAATAAAGTACCGTCCAACGCTGCCGATTATATGAAATCTTTACTCTCTAGCCTTCCCGATGTATCCGCAAATGAGCAAAATACTTCAATGGAATAGTAGAAGTCTATTTGCCAACAAAATTGATCTTGTACAGTTACTTGATGAACATAATATTTCAGTTGCTGCCATCTCCGAAACGTGGTTAAAACCCTCATACCAATTTAATATTCCTGGATATCATTGTCTAAGACATGATAGACTGGATGGCAAAGGTGGCACTGCTCTTATTATACATAATTCTATCCCTTTTAAACAAATTATTTTCCACACTCTCTCCAATAATTTTCAGATAGTAGCTGCTGTTATATCTGATATTACATTACTATCAATATATATCCCTCCCTCTACAATTTTTGTTGAAAACGAATGGTCAACATTTATATCCCAGATTCGTCCCCCGTATATGATACTTGGGGACTTCAATGCTCATTCTCCTTCTTGGGGCAGTGAGTTAACAAACCGTTCTGGCCATAATCTATTAGATTTTATGGATACCTATAATTTATGTATACTAAATGATGGATCTCCAACTCGTTTCACTGCCCCTCAACATCGGAAAAGTGCAGTCGATTTATCTCTTTGCTCATCTTCGGTGATTCCCATATGTTCTTGGAACATTCTTAAAGATCCCCTTTCCAGTGACCATTTTCCTATAATAATTACCTTCCACCATCTATCTTCCACGCATTCCTTTTCGATAAACAATAGTTTTAAATTTAAAACGAAAGACGCGAATTGGAGAAATTTTTCTTCAGAATTAGACTCCATTGTTCAAGCATCTAAGTCTTCCATTGTCAACACTAGTTTACAATGTGAATTATTTCCTAACATGATAATAAAAGCTGCAGAAAAAACACTTAAAAAACGTAATGTTAACATTAAGATAAAACATTCCACCCCATGGTGGGATGAAGAATGCACTAGTGTCGTTGAATCCAGAAGAGAAGCAATTTCCATTTTCCGTAAATGTATGTCTTTCGAAAATTACCTTTCTGTGAAACGCGCCCAGGCAGAAGCGAAACGCGTTTTGAAAAACAAAAAGCGGTCTGGATGGCGAAAATTCTGTGAACGCTTGTCTCCTGAATCTCCCCAGTCATCCGTATGGTCCAATTTAAAAAAATTCGGTTCGTCATATACTCCGCAGCGTTCTAAACATATTCCAGAAGAAATTATTATAGGTTTTGCTGATAAGATAGCTCCTCCGTCAGTTGCCAGATGTGAGGAAATGCCTTCCTTTATTTCTTATCCATCTCACTCTAGCTGGCTGGACTCTCCTTTCTCAATAAGTGAATTAAATCGAGTAATCAATTCCTTTCCAGACTCTTCTCCTGGCCCTGATGGAATCTTATATAGTTTCATTAAAGCATTCTCAGACATGTCGGTTGAATATTTTTTATCCCTAATTAATTACATGTTCGAAACGGGATTTATTCCGGAAGTCTGGAAAGTTCAAAAAATCCTTCCGATTTTAAAACCTGGCAAAAATCCATCTGAAATCTCATCCTATCGTCCTATTGCTCTTTCGTCATGTTTAATGAAAGTAGCAGAACACTTGATAAAGAACAGATTGGAATGGTTTGTTGAAAATCACAGAATTATCTCTCCTAATCAATATGGCTTCCGGAAAAAGAAATCAACCATAGATAATTTAAGTGTGTTAACAACAGACATCCATATATCTCAGTCCCTTAATTCTTGCACTCTGGCCACATTTCTTGATCTTTCGTCAGCTTACGACGACGTATTAATTAACATTTTGAAAGAAAAATTAATTAAAATAAAAATTCCCTTAAAACTAGTTCAATTTATTATTAATTTACTAACAGACAGATCCATTATTATCCACTTTTCCTCAAAAACTATAAATCGCAAACTATGGAAGGGGTTACCTCAGGGGTCCGTAATCAGTCCATTATTATTTAATATATATATAAGCGATTTAGACAGTGTAATTCCTTCATCTATCAAGCGACTTTATTTTGCTGATGATTTCCTTATATATTTATCACACAAAAATCTATCGCGCGCTGCGAAGGAATTGAATTTGGCTTTACATAATATTAAAGTTTGGTTGTTGACAAATGGGATGAATTTAGCTACCTCTAAAACCAAAGTAGTGGCTTTTACGCGCAAAAGAAAAATTCCCCCCTTTTCTGTCTGCTTTGATAATGTCCCTCTTCAAATCGTTAAGCAAATTAAATTTCTTGGACTACTTTTGGATCATAAACTTTCCTGGCTCCCGCATATTCAGAACATTTCGGCTAAGTGTGAAAAGGGGCTAAATATTATGCGAGCTATTTCCAGAGTGTGGTGGGGATCTCATCCTACTACTCTTAAATTAATGTATGGTGCTCTAGTGCGAAGCCATTTGGATTATGGAACATTTCTTTTTGATCCTCTTCCTAAATATTTGGACAAAAAACTTGAAAGAATTCAGTCCAAAGCGCTCAGAATAATTATTGGAGCGATGAAATCTTCTCCAATTAATTCTCTCCAGGTAGAATGTGTTGATCCCCCCTTAATTTTAAGGAGACAATTCCTAGCTGATAAATATATTTTAAAATCTTTTTCTATATCGCGTCACCCTTTAGAACAAAGCCTTGATTATTTGTTCAATTACTTAAATAACGAAAAAAGATCGACAGATAAAAATCGACTTCCTCTCCTTCTAAAAAGTTTTCTTTCATTCAAATCTCTGTCTTCTTCCCTCCAAAATCTACAAAAAGATCCTATCCTTCCTATTTTCACCATCCAATTTGATTCTATCAATTATATCCCCAACGTTATAACTTCAGAGTTCCGAACTGATATTTTAACCTCATCTAATCAAAATGTTGAGGAAAAATTTAAAAACATTACATCTTCTAAGTTTCCAGAATTTTCTCTCATTTACACAGATGGTTCTAAGTCTGATAACAAAGATTGTGGAGCTGCGGTACACATTCCCGAATTCGATTTAGATTTGTCTTATAAATTGCCTAAAGAAATTTCCATATTTACTGCAGAATGCTTCGCAATTGAACAAGCTTTGAGCCAAATCCAGCTTTTCAATATTCGACGAACCTTACTGTGCACTGACTCACTAAGCGCAGTGTTGAAAATTTCCTCAAATATCCATAAACCAGAAGACTATATTATTTATAATATCAGAAACACCCTTAAATCTTTAAATGAATTAAATTTCGAAACAATATTGGTTTGGGTCCCTGGCCATTTAGGAATTGAGGGTAACGAGAAAGCCGATTCTCTAGCTAAACTTGGAACAATTTCTGGCTCTAATCCTTTAGATTTTAGAATTCCTATCTCTGACGTCATCCCAATTCTTAAATCCAACATGATCCGCTCTTGGGAAGAAAATTGGACTAATACGAAAACACGAACTGGTGCTTTTTATGCTGGAATACAAAATCATATTCCAAGTAAACCTTGGTTCCACGGCAAGAAAAAATCCAAAAGATTTATATCCTGTATCTCGAGAATGAGAATTGGTCATTGCTCCATTGCATCCCATTTGTTTAAAATCCGGGTCCTAGATAGTCCACTCTGCCAGTGCGGCATGGAAAATGAGACTCTTGATCACGTTTTCTTTAATTGTAAAAATCATTCATCCTTCAAAGGCATTTATCGTTTACTTATAAAAATCACCCACCAATCTCCCCTTAGTATTCCTTATTTACTTTCTCTCAACAATTCTCGCATTTTCTCAGTTCTATACAAGTTCATAGACTTGAATGACTTCAATATTTGAGATTTCCTATTCCCGTATAGATTTCCCATAAAATTATAACCATCTCCCTTAACTTTAACGGCACATAGCACTCTCTTTAGGGTGAATTGCCTAACACAAAAAAAAAAAAAAAAAATTTGTCGACATTTTTGTTTTTAATGAGTATGTAGGTATGACTACTAGAAATTTCAAAACTAGAATCAGGGAACACGAACTATGTTTTAAAAAATAATAATTTCTCCTAGTTCGCTAATCATTTGATAGAGACAGGCCATAGCTTCAACCGGGATAAAACTATGTTTAAACATTCTAATATTAATAAATATTTTAATTTGTGCGCATTAGAAACATTAGAAATTAACAAAAAAATTAATTCAAGCATTAATATAGTTAATAAAATAATAGCACCTTGCAAATCACCTCTATTGACAATGTTTCCCGTTATGTTGACTTCTCCCTCCTTTTCCCTCTCTACCCCCTCCCCCTCCCTCAAATCCCCACCCTCAAATCCCCTCCTACCAAAGAACAAAACTAAATAAAACCCCATATTTCTGCACTTAAAAATTTAGTTTTAAAATAGCTAGATAATGACACGGACGTGTCGAAACCGGTCGCTAATTAATAAAATTTATACGTAACAAATGTACATTGGAATAATAAAACTCATTAAAAACAAAAAAAACAATTACTTGCAGAAATTAATAATAACATTATTAAATTTAATTTACATAACATTTTGATTTTATTACATTGTAATTTATTCTGACATGCCACAAAGTTATTTAATTTTAGATTTTATCTGTTTCGGATTAGATAGAAGGATAATAATTGCTACGAAATATTGGCATACTTGTAACTCTATATTTTTACAATTCCTTATTTCATCACTTTCGTATATATATTTGGTAAGCCCTTTAAAATATCAACATGTCGAGCCAGATTGAAGACTAGTTAATAAGTTTGTTATCTAAGTAACACTACATTACAAAATCGTGAAAATATTTAGATTAAAATCAAACGTGAAGATTAATTACACCTGCAACGGTTCAAACGATAATAAATTATACATATTGCATTAGTAAGCATATATAGGCGAAGGAATTGGGATTAAATAACAAATGCGGCTTTGTAAATTATTGCACATAAAATTTGCATTTGCAACAGATCGTAAAATCGACAAACAAATTCAAATATATCAAATCTAAATTGATAATGAGAACCATTGATTTAAATGGATCATTTAAATTTATGGCACACCTCATTTTTTTGATCGATCGAAACGAGCGAATGCATTAAAATTCATATTTTATATGTTGATAGATTGGTAAATAAGTGCAGTATTAAGTGCAACTGTATTCATTATATATGATGCACTTATAAAGTAGAATGAATTCAATCGCATAAGGTAATTTCGATAGGAATAATATACTCAACTGCGGTCGTGTTTGAAAACTGCTTCGGGCCTAAAATACGATCTGAGAAGAAACCAATTATTGATCTCGAGGCGGTTTTTCGCCTAAGAATAATCAGGTTGCTACATAATTTATCCGACTTATATTCGTGAGTTGTATCATATGCAATGTGGAATGTGCATAGCTGAAATATAAAACTACATTGGAACTTCGTTATAATGATTTTTTTAAAATATGCATGCCGCAGACGAGTCCCATATGCTCCCAACCATCTGGAGCCTGTGAGGCTATGGCACCCCCAATTGGGGCATGTTGTGAGGCTGAAGGTTGTGGGGAGGGGAAGCAGACGGGGTAGAGGAAGGAGGGAGGAGTACATGGCTATTCAAATCTGGTCACCAAACACGGCTAAACCCATTTTAAGCAACGTTTCAATACTGAATGGTGGTCTTACACCAGGGCGATACTGAGAGTATATTCCAGTTTGGAACCTGACGCAAGTATAATATATATATTATTTTAAATGAATAATTTGTGAAAAACCACAAATTAATCAATTAAAATTTACTTACGCACGCCGGGATTTGAACCCGCGACCTTCGGCTTGCTAGTCAAGACGTAGAGAGCCTTACCCCTCGACCACTATGCCTATAACTAGATCACAGCTGTCACGGAAAAAAATAACTCAAAGAACTGCCAACGGGAATAAAGAGAGTGCCTCACCGTTCCCACAAAACTTGTGTTGTTCACAAGGAAAATATTATACATCTCGAAGGGAGCCCCCAATTCATGGAATAATACGCAAACATGAATTGCTATTATCTGTCTAATATCTCTGATTGCAGATTGATTCAGGTGATGACATAATTGAGATTCGGCATACACTTTTCTTTAGGCTGCGTTAAATTGGCGTTAGTAGCGGCTGCCTAATTGATTGCGTTGTATTGGACAAATCCAACCACTCTACATTCTAGATATCCAGGCATTTTTATAACCATCACAAATATCTTATCACTCAAGATTATTAAAAGATGGAATCTATGAATAATGTTATTCAACGCGGATAAAGCGACAAACTGTTATTTCGATATCCCACATTGCTTGTTATAACCTATATTATGAAAGTATCATTAATATTTTTTTATTTTATTTTATTTTATTTGAAAAACCAACAGTTATAATTATTACAAGGAATGGTGTAGTAAGTGTTAATTATTTAACCAATAATAGATTTTCACTTAGGTATTTTAATTATTTAGTGAATATATATAATATTTATGTAAGAAAAAAGTTACATTAGCCTATAGGGATGGGATGGCGGAAGGGAGGGGTATGGGATGGATCTAGTCTGTGTAATGTGTAGCATGTACGTATGTGTATTAATAAAAAATAATAATGATAATATAATTATTTATTGATTTTAGGTTTGAAATTGTGGGGTGCTGAGTTAAATAAGTCTAATTCACTGTATGAAGTATCAAAATTGTATGAAGTATCAAAATTGTATGAAGCACGGTGAATAAAAGCATTTTGTTTTGAGTTAGTGTTACATAGAGGGATGTTTAATGTGTGATTTTGTCTGGTTTGTCTGATGGGTATCTACTCTTAATTGAATTCTTTCTAGTAATTCCGGGCAATCTATCACAGAGGTGGCAATTTTTTGTAAAAATAGTACGTCTGCGGAGTTTCTACGACTTTCCAGTGACGAAATCCTGAAAAACGCTGCTGACTCCTCGTGACTCAGATGAGGACGATAGGCCCGAAAATCAAGATATCGTAGAAAACGATATTGCACTTTCTCAATCCTTTCTATGTGTGGCTTATACGTGGGATTCCAGACTTGAGAGGCGTACTCCAGAGAACTGCGTACATACGCAAAGTACAGCATTTTCATGGTATTTACTTTTTTTAAATTTTTGCAGGTTCTGAGTACAAAGCCAAGTACCTTGGAAGCTTTTGCAACCATGGATTCGATATGGCGCTCAAAAAGTAATTTCTGATCTAACACTACTCCCAGATCCTTAGCCTCTGTCATTTTGCTCAGTATTGTGCCGTTAAGGGAGTAATTAAAAGAAATGGGATTTTTATTTCGGGTGAAGACGTTGGTACCACATTTTTTTACATTTATTTGCAGGTTGTGTTCTGCACAATAAATATTTAGGCGATTTAGATCTTAGGGTACACTCATTGATACACGTGACAGGGGAGAATATTTTCATGTCATCTGCGTATAATAAAGTTCTGGAGTGGTGAAAACATTCCCCATTCATTAATATATATATATTAATGACATTAAATAGTAATGGTCCCAATAATGACACCTGGGGTACTCCCGACGGCACGGTTTCCCAGTTCGATTTATAGCCACCGACGACTACTGCTTGGCTACGGTTTGCTATATAGGACGAGAGCCATCTGAGGAGGTCTCCGTGTACACCGATTTGTACATACACTCGCATACATACCTAATAATATTACCATTAGGGAGAGCTGAGTCTGTACGTTGATATTCGAGCAACAGATTTTTTCCCATGCCTGGCTTTTAGAATCTAGTATTTAATGACTGATTATTAGAAATTTTCTAGAATTCAGTTAATAACGATTACCAATTATTTGTACACAACTTGGCAAACTTTGAAGGCAGCTGCATGCAATAGATTTACTCTCAAAACCCATATAGAGCTTAAGAGACCTTTAATTAACTGTCTCGCCTTATAATTTTTAACGACCGAGAATTCTCACATGGCTACTAGTTATTCGCTCGCCGCTCGTATGATTATGCATTTTAGTGGAGGTATCAAAAATGTCCCTATTGCAAAATATTGAAAGGTTCAATCTGGTACTACGAAGGGCAAACCTTCATGGCAAACCGCAACAGGTTCTACTGGCGTTATTGAAGAATTCTTATTTCCCTTACATGGTTAAAATACATGCCTACCCACTTATTTGGCGCTATGCGATCATTTAAAACTTGCAGTTACGAATAATAACACATGAATTCGAATTTGGTATCTGATTATTGCCTAAGAAGCTAAGTTTGAATTTAGAAAAGTTTGTACCGAATTTCTTGAAATTTTATTTTTATAACTACTAGTCTAGATTTTGCCGAACTTATTTGTCTGACTGCCCTATGTATAATTGAGATTTCTTTATTGAGCGTATTCCACCAAACTAATAAATCTGTTTATTAAAATTAAATATAAATAATAATAATCTATATCTATATTTAAGACAGTTTACACATTAGAACTAAAAATGCATATTATAATGTATATTGTACATTGATTTGCAACTTTTTTTGAAGGTTATAAAATTAACAGAAAAATACAAGAATAATATGTTGAAGGTAAAAAAGAAAATAAAAGTACAGTTACTTGAGGTTTCCCAAATATCGCCTTACTAGGCTACCCCGTGTTTAGACAGAATTTTTCAAGTTACTTCCTAATACCTTTGAACATATCTATACGTGTATTAAGATGTATTCGCTCAATCTTGTGGTTACTTCAATAACTTCAATAACCGGTAAAGGCCCTATTCTTATTTTTGATGTAAGTTTTTAAATTGTCTCAATTTTTTTTTGTGAATCACATTGTTTTATATTGTCTGGAAGAATGTTGTAGAATCTTGTCGCAAAGTATTTAAAGTTTCGTTGACCAAAACTAGTACGCGTTATCGGTATTTGTCGTAAGTTTTTGTTCTTGCTTCGAGTACATCGTGTATTTTAACTTTTTTCGTAGTAATTATGTATATTTGTGTAGAGATGAGTTAGGATAGTTTTTGAAGTGAAACTTCTTTAGGCGCGTAATGGATTTTCGGGGACGGAGTAAAACCGAGTCAGGATCGACACGAAAATGCGGGTACCCCCACCACCGCTCACCGTTCACCGTTCACTGTTTTCAGTAAAAGCAACAAATCATTAGCATGCGCATAAAAGTTTTTATGTGTTTTATTTAAGTACTTTTTTACTCGGTAGTATAATTTTGTTTGGCGCATGCCTTAGCTGTGGTACAGACGTGGACAGGGCTTTCCTGTACCGTCCGTCCGCCGTTCAGTCTGGTTTAGTCGTCCGTCGAGAGCGCTCGCGTCGCGCGCTTTGCCGTTCCATTCGTATTCCAGTATATAAATATTGTTGAAGTGAAACTTCTTTAGGCGCGTAATGGATTTTCGGGGACGGAGTAAAACCGAGTCAGGATCGACACGAAAATGCGGGTACCCCCACCACCGCTCACCGTTCACTGTCCCTCTCTCACCATATGCGCTTGTTGAGGTGGGGGAGCCGCTCACGAACGTTCTCTCTCTTCTCTTCTTTCCTCTCTCTCAGACACCAGCGAACTGCGCCACGCCAAGCATCAGCTGCTTGGTTAGTATACTGCGTCGTGAGTGTAATACGAGTGAAATACGTAATTGATTGTGGTTCATACGGTTTGGTACAGAATTTCATTTTAACCTCTAATTTTCAAACTAACCTAAGAGAGAAAATAGAGATGATGAAATGAAAATAGAGAGAGAGGAATACTAGAAGTTTCACTTCTGTCTTGCGTAGGCTTGACACACCCACTTTTTTTTGCATATAGCTGCCGAAAACAAAGATATTCATCATATTAAAGATTAGGTTCGAGTCTGTAATTATAGGTAGCCTAAGAATTATTTTTAAAACTGTTTTCTGAGCCTTTATAATTGGGTCTAGTGCAGATGAAGTGCCGCCTCTCCATGCTATGATACCGTACTCAATAATAGATTGGCAAACTGCAAAATAAATCATTTGCAGGTGTTGTAAGCCGAGAAATATTTGTGTGATTCTGAAAAAGTGGGTGGTTTTTCTTATTTTGTTTGCAATTATTTGAGTATTAAGATTCCATTTGAGATATGGATCAATGGTGAGGCCGACGTACTTCATCTGAGTAGAGCGCTCAATGTAAGGGCACTGACAACATTCATCTGAATTCAAACATGAGTGTATTCTAATGGAGGCATCGTCAAGAGTTTCACCAGTAATATTAATGCTTGATGTGACATTTCGTTTTTTCGATGATCAGTGTGAGCGTATTTATATTCAACCACTTTTTTACCATGCTTATGTCCGTTTCAGCTTTTTTATAGACTGCTAGCCAAGTTTCAGTTTCAATAACTAAGACGGTGTCAAACTAACGATTTCCCCCTGAATATTAATGTTGCATAAGTCGTTAATATACAAGGAACAGAGACGGACCTAACTTGCTTCCTTGTGGTATACCGTAGTTAGATGAACAAGTGTTACTGAGTATATTAAAAGTGCATTCGTAGTCCAAGACCTGGGGTCTTGAAAATCGATTGCTTGTAATGTGCGTGTTATTCCTTCCTGCCTGATAACTTGCATGACTTTAGATCTATATGACCAAGTGGAAAAACTTGTGGGACTAACATTTTTCGGTGGTTTATTGCCCTCGCCGAACTTTAACCAATGTCCCACATTTCTCCTAAAGCGTACACCGCCTACCTGGATTTTCCAGCGCCCCCAGGGGGCAATATTAGTCACTGATCGGGATTGATAACCGGTGTATGTGACTTATAATTATAACTTATAATTTCAGAAGCGTCAAGGCTTTCTAATTTTTGTCCCTTTAATTTAAATAATTAATTTAAAAATGAATTGATCAACTCTAATTCATGCCTTTCGAGGTATTTTGGATGAGCAAAAACAACTAAATGAGCATAACTTTCTTTATTTTGGGTAATTTTGTTTATCTTTAATTTGATAGCATTATGTAATTTTGCCATAAACCAAAGTAACGTAACATTAAGTTTGTTGCCCGAAAAACAGAAAAATTCACACTAAAAGGCGTGAGATCTAAGCAGTCAATCAATCATTAATTAAAATTCACGAAAGCAATCGTTTTGTTGGATTGATTCGGATTTGAACAATCAACTTGAAATTCTTGGTGGAACATTGCAATATGATTTCAGTGATAACGGTTATATTAATCTTCCCACGAGAAGAGATAAACCGATGGTTTCAAATGTTTCGCAAGCGATATCGCCTAGTTTGAGAACACAATAACAACTTGGTGATGTCACAACAGTTACTGTTTGTCACACCGTCAAAATTAATGGATTCGGATCACGTAGAACAAATAGCTCTGATCAGTGACGTAACGGTAAACACTGCGGCCCCATGGCAGAATTATGAACCACTCGCAATCATGGAGAATTATTGCAAATATAAAGAATGGTAATAAGTTAATCTATTTTTTTTTTACATTCTACATAGGTGTGTTTTTTGCATTTTTCGCACCGCTCCCCAGGCGATATTTTTTGATTTCAACTGTAAAATATTTTTCTACTATTTTGATTGGAATAAACTCATCCCGGAAAGGGTTTAGGATTTTAAATTCGGCCGTGACTCTGTCTGCAACTTCCGGTTCAAATAACTAGAACTTTTTGAAGTGAAACTTCTTTAGGCGCGTAATGGATTTTCGGGGACGGAGTAAAACCGAGTCAGGATCGACACGAAAATGCGGGTACCCCCACCACCGCTCACCGTTCACCGTTCACTGTTTTCAGTAAAAGCAACAAATCATTAGCATGCGCATAAAAGTTTTTATGTGTTTTATTTAAGTACTTTTTTACTCGGTAGTATAATTTTGTTTGGCGCATGCCTTAGCTGTGGTACAGACGTGGACAGGGCTTTCCTGTACCGTCCGTCCGCCGTTCAGTCTGGTTTAGTCGTCCGTCGAGAGCGCTCGCGTCGCGCGCTTTGCCGTTCCATTCGTATTCCAGTATATAAATATTGTTGAAGTGAAACTTCTTTAGGCGCGTAATGGATTTTCGGGGACGGAGTAAAACCGAGTCAGGATCGACACGAAAATGCGGGTACCCCCACCACCGCTCACCGTTCACTGTCCCTCTCTCACCATATGCGCTTGTTGAGGTGGGGGAGCCGCTCACGAACGTTCTCTCTCTTCTCTTCTTTCCTCTCTCTCAGACACCAGCGAACTGCGCCACGCCAAGCATCAGCTGCTTGGTTAGTATACTGCGTCGTGAGTGTAATACGAGTGAAATACGTAATTGATTGTGGTTCATACGGTTTGGTACAGAATTTCATTTTAACCTCTAATTTTCAAACTAACCTAAGAGAGAAAATAGAGATGATGAAATGAAAATAGAGAGAGAGGAATACTAGAAGTTTCACTTCTGTCTTGCGTAGGCTTGACACACCCACTTTTTTCTTTGAATTTAAGTTTCACAAATAAAAAAAAGCATTTGTTTGGAGATTGGAGATAAGAGCGATAATATAATGTTTTTAACCAAACAATATTTTAGGTGTCATTTGTGGAACTAATTTGACAAGAAGTGAGACATTCCATCAGATTTGACATTCCCCATTGATGTGTTATATTTAGACGAGAAATTGGTTCAACTTTTTACGTCCAATTAGTCCAACTTGACCTGCAACGCTACCAACGCTCTAACACCGAACGACCAACTAACGAATCCGGTCCCCGCGCACTGCTACTCGCCCGATAATAGTGGAACACGTTTCGACGAGATATTCGTACGTAATAGCGCCTATATGACAATCCCGTGATTTTCACAGATATGGGCTAGCTTTAAATAAAATTAATGTAATAACGTAACAAAAATCAAATCAGATAAAAAAGTTTTTTAAGTGTATAAAAGTTTCTACAATAGAGTGTGCCTTAAATTAAATAAAATATTTGTAGTACCTACATAGTGAAATGTTAAAATGTAATGTTTTTGTTGATGTTAATCGAGTTAATCAGCCATTCAGTTGAAATTTTCTTTTCTTTCCCTAGTTAACAATATTTTCAAATAAACTAAATTTTTGGAATATTATTCTAAGTTTGCAAAAAAGTTTCGCTTGCCATAGTGTGCTAAATTTATAATGGAAAAAAATAAATACGAGTATATGGGATAGACAGTCAAATCTGCGTGGATTCATTGGCTTTATATCACAGTAAGCAGTTTCATATGTTTTCATATTAATATTTTGGGAATGGTATTAAATAAATAATATGATAAATGTAAATATATACAGGGTTTTCCAATAAGAGGTGTTATTTTGAATAGACCGCTATTTCGGTAGATGTTACTTTTGAAGCTATCATTTTTTGACATTTGACAAGAAGAAACTATGTTATTAATAAAAATGGAACAATAAACGCTTCAATAACGCATTGAAATTATTAAAATTCACTTGAGTGAATCAAATGCAAATAATCTTGAGTGATGAGGCCCATTTCCACCTCGGTGGCTTCGTCAATAAGCAAAATTGTCCCATCTAAGGCTCAAAAAACCCAAAAGTTATTGTTAAAAAGCCTTTCTATCCTCAACGTGTGACTGTTTGGTACGGTTTATGGTCCGGCGGAGTCATTGGACCATACTTTTTTGAAAATGAGGCTGGAGCAACAGTTACGGTGAATGGATTGCGCTATAGAGAGATGATTAATGATTTTTTATGGCCGGAATTAGATGATATTGATTTGGACAACGTTTAATTTCAACAAGACGGCGCTACGTGCCACACAAGCAACAAAACCATTGATCTTTTACGATTGAATATCAAAATAACACCTCTTATTGGAAAACCTTGTATAACACCAATCGCTCGTATATATACGCAAAGAGCTATCACATAATTATTTATAGTTCTGGTTTTGTGCTGCCTCTGAGCGGACTCATTTAAGGTCCGCCCGGATGGTTGCGCAGGTAGTCTCTACGCCACTGGAAGCAGATAATGTAGTCACCGGTGAAAATTGTGCCGATTGGCTAAGATAAAATGGACAGTAATTGGTCAAGGACGTCCGTCTGTAAGATTCTATCTCGTTGAAATTAGAATGGTCCGATTTAAACACGGAATTAATTTGCCAGATGGAAAAACTATCTGATACATGTATTTAATTCGTTTAAAAAGTATGAAAAGCAAATTTTGAAAACATCTGTTGAAATTTTACTCTACGTTGGTCAACTCACATAAAATATACAGAGCAAGAACAAACGGAATGCATAATACAAAGTAATTCACGATACTATATTATGAAAACGTATTTTGAACGCTGCAAAAAGTTAACTTAACATGGTCCCCGAAACACATAAAAATATCTGTCTTGCCGCGTATGGTAATAAATTAAACGTGTATTCGAAATACGTGTTTTATTTCATTCATATGTGCTGAAATCTGAATGGGATAGTCAGTAGTTATAAAGTCGGGTTGCTTTTTTTATGAATTCATTCATAGATTCCATTTAATTTAATATACCGTTAAAATAAATGTCTGTAGCACCAGCCTTGAGCTAAATAGCACTTTTTGAAGTTTGAATTAAAAAAAACTTTTAATAACGTAAAAAGCGATATGTTATGCTATAAAGCTCAGCCTCCTTCTACCATTGTTTTGCTGTTCTATTCACACAATGCTTGTCATTAGTACTTATATGCACTTGTCACTCGGACTTTAACCTTTTATCCACGTGTAAACAAGAATTATAGTATATTTATTGTTTTTGTGTTTAATTCGTAGAACTCCATTTAATTTTTTTTTATAAATTTAATTTAGATTAAATTTGATAATATTATTATTAAGTTCTGCAAGTGTTTTAGTTTTTTATTATTGTGACAGCTGTTTCGGCTTACAAGGCCATTTTCAAACTTTGGTTAGTCCACATTGAGACGACGTATTTATACTATTTCAAATGTAAATTTTGAAGGTGTATACATTGATTTATTACTGGTTAAACCGATGACATGATCTATTGTTGGTTAAACCAGTCTATGTTTTCCTCTCAGTAAATGGTAATATGTTCTTAATTATTTACTAATGACTTTATTGCTATGAATTATTTGGGTGCATTTTACTGCTTGGGTTTTGTGAAAATACTGAGAAGTGGTGAGTAAATTATTTTCCGTACTTTATTAATTAGTGTTAAATTTGGGTCATTCGTTCGTTTATTGATTTCTAATTGTTCAAGTAAATTTAATCTAATGCCCTTTTTTTCTATATGCAATGGTCTAGGACCCTTGTTGTTAAGTGGGGTATGATTATCAAAGAACATATACGATGTTATAATAATAAAAACACATCCTCAAAATTCGCAGAACATCTCTTGGTGAATAATCATACCCCACTTAACAACAAGGGTCATAAATCATTACATATAGAAAAAAAGGGCATTAGATTAAATTTACTTGAACAATTAGAAATAAAGAAAATTGTCGTTTGAAAAATCGTGTTAAACAAACAGTTTAAAACAGTTATGTCTTGTGTTTAGTGACAATTTGTATTTGAATTTTGTTTTGATGTCTGGCTACTAATACAAAATTTCTAACACCAACTTGTAAATTATTGCTTGTCACTTGTTACTAAGCAATTAAGTACAAATGATAAGTTCTAAATACAAGCAATAAGTTTTAAAAAAAAAAATGTAGAATTACATTTTGTTAAAAAAAAACTAAGCACGTGTAAACGATATACAGGTTAGATTATTTATGTTATGTTTGTATATCGACTACGGCTTGGTAAAACCCTTTAAGCCACAAAATGAAAACTTTGCAGGAGATGATAAAAAAACAATATTTACGGATTCGTAAAACTACTTACACAATCTTGATTTGATTTTCAAAATGTTGATGTAAAGTATTGCAATTCTTTTTATAATCTTTAGGGTAGATTAATTTCATAATTAATTTTCTCGAAATAACCTAAAACACATAAAACTATTCTATAAGAAACTACTGAAAAGTAATATTCCCAAAAAATGAATACACGTTAGTAAAATTTTTTTTTTTTGGTTCAATTTCTTACCAAGTCTGCACCCAGCTCTTGGCGATGGGAATCCCCTGACAAAGTCAATGCATTTGACGTTGAAGAGGCGGTAGAAGTAATCGTCATCAGGTATCCTCAACTCGTTGCAATAGGGGTGCTTCCTGTGAGGGGGTCTGTTGCAACACTCTTCGGGGTCGTTACGGTTACGGGGATCTAAAAAATACAAACACGTCAGTTATAATAATTGTGAAATTATTGTTAACAATGCTAAATTATATGAACAAATTTTTTTATTATTACTAAATCAATAAAATGTGTTAAAAACACATGTCAAATCTACAATGTATACATCGCAGACCGCAGAGTGGCGAAACCAAGTAAAACGTATTTTATTTATTTTGTATTATAGAAACAAACAGTACATGATTTACAGAGATGAAACAATATACAGGAATAAGATACTTCATTTTGGGTACCTATGATATGTTTCCTTGTAATGTCTGCTAAGTGGTATGTTTATTCCTTAATTACCAGGCGACGTGTGTAGTATATAGGTATGTGTGTGACTTGTGTAATGTATGTGTGAGTGTTTGTGTGTGTGTCTGTATGTATTCGAATTGAACAGTTTAAATTATTGACATGATGCCACGTTTGAATTTGGTCAGTGAATCCGAAAAAATATCAATGTTAGAGTTAAGACAAATATTATTTAAAGTATGAAGAGCTCGTATTAATTATTGTTTCTACTAATTATTTTCTATTTAAGTTTTTTAATTACTTGTGATGCTTATGACTTACAACCTTTACAACCAACTACTATAAAGCTCGTTAATTATTCATTATTATGACTTATTACTCCTAAAGAGTGATGTTTCTGGCCTTTAATATCCCTCTGTGCGTTAATAAGATAACAAAGAGGTTATTTATGTACATGTTGCAATGCAAATTCCACGCAAATATTTAAGCCATTACTTTGCCGAGTAGATATAGTCGAGAGCAGTAATGAAGAAAAAAGATTTTTATGTTTCCAAAAAAAAATTTACCGAACGTAGGTGTATGAAAAATGTTACTAATGAATTCTTGTAGTAAATATGACATAATATTTGAATGCTTTTATTACTAAAGAATGTAGCTATTTATTTTTTGCAAGGAAATTGAGTTAATAGTATCCGCTGAACAAAAAATCAATGATTTAGATTTATAGATCGTGTCAGCGTTTGAATGAACAAGGCTGCTGTAAAGACCTTGCATTTTTTGTGCTTAGAAATATCTAAGATGTCCTCCAAAACAAGATTTGGATCGTTCTAAATAATAACATTGAGAATGACACGCATTTTTAATTAATCAAAGCTGTAGATTAAAGCCCATCTTCGTTTCTAATGGATTTTATCTTTCAATATGCAATTTTGTCATGAATCAGATCAATTTGACCAATAATTTTTTTTATTTGTTCATTTCTATGCTCGTAGTTTACAGGTAAGTAGATGATAAGTGCAGGTAATACAACAAATATTACCGATTTAAAGTGTTCTTGGTAGGAGAACCCGTGCTGACGTGTTGACATATTTTACATTACAAGTGTTGCTATATTATGTGTAAATCAAAGAACATCGTAATACAGGATTTTCCAATAAGAGGTGTTATTTTGATATTCATTCGTAAAAGATCAATGGTTTCGTTGCTTGTGTGGCACGTAGCGCCATTTTGTTGAAAGTAAACGTTGTCCAAATCAATACCATCCAATTCCGGCCATAAAAAATCATTAATCATCTCTCGATAGCGCAATCCATTCACCGTAACTGTAGCTCCAGCCTCATTTTTGAAAAAGTAATGTCCAATGACTCCGCCGGACCATAAACCGCACCAAACAGTCACACGTTGAGGATAGAAAGGCTTTTCAACAATAACTCTTGGGTTTTCCGAGCCCCAGATGCGACAATTTTGCTTGTTGACGAAGCCACCGAGGTGGAAATGGGTTTCATCAATCAAGATGATTTGCATTTGATTCACGCAAGTGAATTTTAATCATTTCAATGCGTTGTTGAAGCGTGTATTATTCCATTTTTAATAATAACATAGTTTTTACTTGTCAAATGTTACAAGTAACATCTACCGAAATAGCGGGCTATTTAAAATAACACTTCTTATTGGAAAACCTCTTATTTTAAAATACCAGTTCTAATTTATTAACACAGCACTAATATCTTATCGTAATAAAGTTATGTATTATGTTTGATTTGCGGTAGTGTAAAAATATTCTGATTTTCATGAACACGTGTTACAACATCGTGATGATATATTCGTAATTTACTTAAAGCTTAGCAGGAAACGTGTTAATTGATTCATAAGGCTGAAATTCCGTTTTTAACCGGAATTACCAATTATTTGAAGAGAAATTTAATAAATTATCATTAGTCATTTTTTCCGTGAACGTTTTTGAAAATTGTAAAGATTTTTTAATTTTTTTTATTATTTAATACATATTTACATGATGATTGACATACTTTCTAGTGGCTATCACACTAATGCCCGTGTTGTGGTAGTCAATTATAATGGATTGGTTCTATCTTGCTTTGCTTTCAAAGTAAAAAAAGATTATTTGATTTCGACAAGAGCTGTGTAATACTATTATCTAGATCTTTGTTGTGTTAAATTTATTATTTAAAAAATGTTAAATCCGATGGTTTATAATTGTAATCTAAGTACACTTGTAGTAACTAGGTACTCGCATTTCTTTCAATCGTTCGATTTTTTCATTTCTATGAGGAGGATACATTTTACTTTTCATATTTTGAGAATTTATCTTCAAAAATTGTCGATTGTACTCAATCTTTAAATTTTAGGAAATTCAATTTGATTTAAGGTCGTAAAATAAATTATGATGATATCTTAATAGTGAGCGGTAAGGCGAAAATAATCTAATTAAAATCTTTATGAACATTATTTATATAAATCGTGAAATGTGAAGGCATAAGACGAAACAAGTCATTAATAGAAATTAATCATCAATCACCTTCTGTGTGCCTCTTATATTTCAAATTGACAATATTTACGATGATTCTTGAATTATTATTGTATTTACCCAGAGGAGTTCCGGTCAGGGTGTAATCGTGGTCCATGAACTGTCCCCATGCAATGACCATCACGGTTCCGGCGTGGTCGTGGAAGCCATCATCAGGGTGCATGGTTCTGGAAACCACTCTGGATAGGGGTAGGTCCCTCCCTGTCACGGACACCCTGGGGGCGTTGATTCCGTCAGCGTAGAGGGGTGCAATCAATCTGGAATGAAAACATCATAAGTTATGTATACTTACCGAATACATTTGATTGAAAAGAAGATAAGGCACAGTTTCCAGTTTTACAATTGATAAATGATTTTTTTTTTAATTACTCAAAATGCATAGCGCTCCATAGTGGTTTTATTAAGATAACATTACAAGTACGTCAATAATTTCACAAACATCATTTATATAATTAGGTACTAATTGTAAAAACTCTGCGGGTCTGAAGGCTGTCGAAATAGCTCAGTGATTTGAGCAGTTGTCCGGATACAAAAGTACCCGGCGCTTAAATTCCAGTAACGAAATTAACTACATTTCATTAATTTTTCTGGATTTTTCTAGTTATTTTTCTATTCACAATGCTAAGCGTTTTTCTTCCTTTTATTTTATAACTTTTTTAATTTTGTTTACTTAACTTTATGATGTATAACTATGCATGTATTTTTAAACAATTTTTTTTTCTCTCAATTCCATTATGTTTTTCTTATATTATTTATAAAAAAAGAATTTAAACAAAAACTTTACGGGTTTATTCAACTCAGTAACCGTGTAATTTTATGTAAAATGTGTATACATATAGAGTTGTTTGTTTCCCGATTAATATAAAAAATAAAATTAATTTTCATTAATTAATTAATTTTTGAATCCGCGTTGTTATCAAGTTAAAAACGCACTCTTGTTAAAGAACCAGTTTCGTGCAATAAAAATTCTCGAGACAAGGTCAAAACAGTTCATGGATATTGTTTGACTTGAGGCTACTAGACGTTTGGTCTCAATAACACAATAATCATATGAGAAATTTATAGTGTAATCAAATAAATTGTGATTTGCCTAATTAATTAAAACGAATGTAATTCGCAGGTACACGGAGAAAAATGAAGTTGTTAAAAAAGTGACAGCATGCAAACTTCCTGATAAAATATTAGTCATTCAGAATATGTGATTCACGTGTTCTATTCCTAATATACCATGACGAAATGCGATGCATATCAGTACGTACCATATTTAACAGGATAACGAATAATTTGACAAGAATTTTAATAAATCAACAATATTTCGTTTTAGTAAGTTTTCTCCGTGTATCTACATATACGGATATACCTACTATAAGTTAATATACAGCTTTCAACACCGTTTAAGAAACCTTTATTCTCATTGAAAAGAGGATTTAAGTTCTTGTCTTATTTTTTATCGCTGGAAAGTGTACTTTCCTTTGGTACATAGCTCCTGCGGAAATATGAAAACTGGTGCAATTAAGGAGAAAAACAGTAAACATTGACTAGATATGGGTGCTATCTTTCGTACGCCACTACCAGATTTGAATTTTTTATTACCAACAGTCCAGATAGACGGTTTTAACTACTTCGGCTCGCTATTTTTGTCGTATTAATATTGACATTGTGATGACAAATATGCTATCTAAAGATGAAAAGAGAAAAATGACTGCGGTTCATTTATTAAAATTCTGGTAAAAACGTGATGGCAAACCATTTCCTAACAAAATGTTAGTATATTCAGAATACATCGGCACACGTGTTTATGCAGCTGCGCTTATCCCGTTAAATATAATGACGAATTGCGACAATATTAGAATTTTTCCGAACACATGTTCCAACATCCTCAAGACATACGTATCGTTATTAAAATTTTGTTAGGAAATCTGTCAATTCATTCGTTAAATGTCTGCAGTCCCGTTTTTAACAGAAATATGTATAATTTCATCAGATTTTTACTAAATTAGCAATATTTTATGTCAATAAGTTTCCTTCGTGTAATCGTCAAAAAGTGACATTTATTCGTGACACATTAAATAGAGGTAGTATATTTGTTACAATATTGGTATTTATATGCCTAGGGTTGTATTTGCTTACCTCTGGAAAGGTGTCATGGACGCTCCCCACGTGGGGTGGGCGAGGTTGGTGCAGAGTCCATCGAACCTCCTGTACTTGCCAGCCCGGCACTCCACGTGGGAGAGGAAGGGTGGGCATACCTCCCTAATTAGGGTCTTGGTGGTGTCGATCAGGGGGAGACCCTTCTCGATATCCTCGTAGGTCAGACCGTACCTGAAAAAAAAACAATATGATAAATACATTTTGGACATTGAAACATAGAATAATGTTGAGCTTATATACTTTTAGCAGAATACCTTACTAACTATTAAGGAATATACAGAAAGTATTATTAAAAATAGATAAATATATCTAGTATGGATTTTTCATGTTGTGATGGCTATTTTTATAACAACATCGTACCTTTCCTATAATTCGCGGCTCGGTCATAGCACGGTCTTGGTATGTTCCGGTTATGTGGGCTGAGGTATTAAACTTAGTTGGGGGTACATATCTTCTTCATTTTAAGGCGCCTGCAGATGGGAGATTGTAGTTGCCAACGGTTAAGATATAGGGAAGTACGCATAAAAAAGTTTTCTTAGAATTTGTATAAATGTTTAAATAGTTTTCCTACTGTCTCCGCCACTAAAGTCTCTCGTTTGCAGCGCACTTAGTTTTCATCTTATCTATTTTGTTGTTAGGCACTAGCTATAAACTTTGTTGCGTTATTTGTTAAACAAAGTAAATTGTAATGCTTGCGCAGAAATCATTAATCACAAATAAATGTAAAATTTTGCATAATAATATGACATTTATATTCAGGTAGATAGTCCAGTTGTGTCAACCAAGTATGTACATTATCTGTGTGATTATTGCAAACATTTTAAACAGGATTTTGATCATTGCATTATTGGAACACGTTTTGTTTCTGCTAATTGCATAATATCTGTCTTAAATAGTAACCCACGTAATTCCTTTGATGGTTTGTAAAATTTTGTCAAGCGGAGAAAGGCAAATAAAGCCATTTAATTAATTTAATCAAACGTTAGTGTGCAATTATTGATATTAATAAACCTGTACTGAATACCACGTAATATGAAGTTAATTGGTTTCAACTTCAGGAACAACGATGAGCAATGAGTATGGACTTATAATTTGGTATGCATTTCAGAATCCTTAAAATTATTTCATATTATAATTATTATTAATTTTAATCGTAATTAACTATTTATGAGTTGGGTAAAGTGCTAAACTATAGGTATGTTAGACCAAATTCGTTTAGCTAGCTACTTGAAAGTAATAATAATCGTGACTGCAATTCTAAATGTAAAAGGTAATAGTGTAGACTTACGTACGTACCTGAACACGGAAACTGACCAAAGATAAATAATATCACATCATTTTTTTTAAAAGTAGTAGGTAGTATCCTAGTATGAATAAAAATATGAATTTAAATGAGAGGGATGGAATAAATATTGCAAAGGCCAAAAAATATATTATTAAGGGGAACGGCTGCGCTGCCTTTTTCATACAAAACATAATTTTGGTTTTGAGGCCAAAATAGTTTTTACAAAAAAAAAATAAAAGTGTTAGCAAGTATGTAGTATGACGTTCTACTATATTTATTTTGTGTTTTGAATTATAAAATATAGGCCATTAAAGAATTCATTTTTCTTGATTTTAGTGACAACTTTGGCAATTATTTGTGAGTTAACGTTAATTATCAAAAAATATATTATTTAGTACTTTTACTATGCGAACATAATAAAATATAAAAAAACTGGATGAAATATAAATACATAACTAAAATTAGTTTAATTTTCTTTTTATTATTTTAAAACATTGGGTAAGGTATGATTATTTAAAAAAAAATAGAATTAACTCGAAAAAAATGCCAAAGTTGCCTCTAAAAACCGTTCAATATTGAATTCTTTATTATGTATTGAATATCGTATTTTAAAACTCAAATAAATAAAGTGTCACATATCCGTATCCATATATTTGCTATTCCTTTTGTTAATTTTTTTTTTGTTTAAGATTAGTTTTGTATTTGGGATCTAATCTGTAAGCCACCCATTTAATCTTGTTGAACAAAGAAAGAAAAAATTTAAAGGTAATTATAAATAATTGCAAAGGGTAACAAATTCGTTCAAGTGTGTGTTTATCGTAACTTACCATAGTTATTTTTAAATTAAATAAAATTACCAACAGAAAATGATTAGAAAAATTTAATCCAAGTATTTACCTGTGTTTTATTGTCAAATCGTTTCAATTTTAATGTGTATTTGTGTGCACTTTATAATTTGGCTCTTGCCGAGAGCTACAAAAACTGAAAATTGTTCGAGTTAAAAATACTCAACAATCATATTAAAGATATACACGAAAAGCCTTTTACTATTGCAAAGATTAAAATTTGATTAATGAGCTTTACGTTGAGCTTTGAGATTGCATAATATTTATTTCTTTTGATTAAATCAATGCATTAAAATGTTACAAAGAACACATAATCTTAATTATTTTAAACTTTATGAATAACATAATTTCCATAATAATTTGCAGCCTTGATTTTGATTGCAAAGAATACTTGTTCAATATTATAAAAACTGGTTCGAATGCGAAATGCTGCAATGTTTTAAAGGATAAAAGATCAAAAAATTTAATCGCTGACCTTTTTACAGGTGGTTTGTGTTACAGTTATGTCTTATATGTCCCACATCTGACCTAAAAGGTTTTAAATGTGACCTAAATTTTTCATAGCCATGGTTTATTTGTTTGGTAATATTCAATTGTTTTGTGGAATGAGTCGAGACATTTTGACGTGTTGATTGTCATATGGAACAGATAAACAATACTCGGTTCAACATTCTGCACTGCCACTGTAATTGGTGATACCTACGTTGTTCTCTATTTTTTCTGGTATTTGAATACATTATATTTAACTCGTTAATGATGGAAACAATTAAAAAAAAACTTCCATAAAAAATATATATAATATATTCACAAATCATCATCTAATCAGGGACACTTACGCAGACCGGTTCAAATCACGGATAGTCTGAATTCCAGAAAAATCGTATCCAATTTTGAAAAAGGTAATGAAAAAAATTCTGTTAAAAATTGTTTATTACAGGTAGGTACCGCTTGTCAGAATTTTCCAAACAAACACTTCCAATTTAGAAAATGAACTTAAATTTAAAGCACACGTTCTTGAGTATACTAAACTGGTGTTCCAGACAGACAGATGGTTTTAATAATCATGATGACATCGGGGATGAATATTTTGACCTGGGAATTTTTTTTATTAATTACCAAATTACGTTCGTACCATTGATTAATATACATATTCCAATGGACGAATCTACGAAAACATATGGATGAATATCGATTTTCTCCTTTATTATTCAAAATATTGCCTTTATTGTCATATTAAGTCATTGGTCCTAATTCTAATTAATCTTAAGATTTTTTTGTTGCTGTTTATATTATTGATGTTTGTCTCCTCTAATATCTCTTTCATATCATTTTTGTATTATATCTTTCATTTTAACCGTTTAATTCCTTTTTACGATAGGATCATTAAATTAAATGATGGAATTTCATCAACTTCGGCATTAGAGCATTGGGAAGATAAATTAGCACTAACATCAAAATACGGTTTATTGCAATTCAATTCACGAATGAAGATACCGCCGATTGCAGAATCAGTACCTGTTAATCGGTAGGTAGGTACTTGCGATTGTGTAAAATGTATTAAAGATTCCTCGGCGTATTGATTTGCACCGCTTGATGGCAAGAAAGTTTTGTGCTACTTTAGTTTTCTAAGATTTTTTTTTGCGTAAAAGATCGTAAAATTCGCTACAATTAAAATAATTCTAAAGAAATCATTGAAACTTCATTGCGATGTAAAATTCCATGGGAATAAATACACGGTGTTTTGACAAGTACCTTCCTACGGCTCTCATGAGCTTCATGGCTACCTAAATAATATGCTACGTTGGATGGATGCGTTAATGGATACGTTTCACGTAATACCGTGCAAAAAACCGCGTAAAAAAAGTATACTAAAAAATAACGGTGGATAAAAATAAAATCAGAAATTCAAAAAAATCGTAACAAACATTATTCATTATCACATCTATTCATCATCACTCGAGATATCCTGAGCCCGTGGTATATTTATTTTAAATTTTTATGGGTTTACTAGATTTAAACAAAAAATCCGTTATGTATGACTGTTTTTGGTGAGTTCTCTGTATGACTGGGTAACGAGCCATACATTCCGAGCGTATTAGTCCTATAACGTATTCAAGGATTGCATACGCTGTTAATGAACCTCCTTCGTCCCGCTTTCCGCATACTTCTCTGTGCGTAGTACATACTAAGAAGTAAATACATGCAAGGAATGTAGCACCGCGCTATTTCAAAACCAGTAAAAAGGAGTCTGGTTTTAACGGAGAAAAATGAGTATGGCTGATTTATTAAAATCGTAATGGCAAGCCATTTCCTAATAAAATGTGAATACATTCAGAATATATCGGAACACGTGTTCATGCAGCTGCGCTTGTTCTGATAAATTCAATGACGAAATACGACAATATTTTGTGACGGCCTCCGTGGTCGAGGGGTAAGGCTCTCGACTAGCAAGCTGGAGGTCGCGGGTTCAATCGCAAATAAATTTTATCTGATTAATTTGTGTTATGTCACAAATCACGTTCCACTGTGGAAGATACTCTCAGTATCGCCCTGGTGTAAGACCACCATTCAGAATAGAAACGTGGTTTGAAATGGCTTTAGCCGTATTTGGTGACCAGATCTGAATAGCCAGGTGCTTTCCCACCTTCCTCTTGTCCATCTCCTTCCCCTCCCCACTACCTTCAGCCTCACAACATACCCCAATTAAGGATGCCATAGTCTCACTGGCTCCAGACGGTTGGGAGCAGTTGGGACTCTTGCGAATTCTGACTTCTTCACATAATTAAAAACAAACAAAAATGTTTTCCGACATCCTCATAACACATTCGCGTTTTACTGATAGTTTGTTAATAAATCTGACAATTCATTCGTTAAAGGCCTGTAGTCCCGTTTTTAACAGGAATACGAATAATTTGACCAGATTTTAATAAATTATCAGTAAGTTTTCTCCGTGCATTTTGTTACAGAAGTTTGAGAAGTACAGCAGATAGTAAAGTACAGTAGTATATTACAGTGGACTTCGCGTCCAAAAAAGGTTGTTTATAATCTTCTCTCATTTAATTAGATGCTTTAAGTAGGTAACTAGAAGATAGGCCAGTTTTCATAGAGTAGTTATCAGGCTTTGCATGATTTGATTTATACGTTTCTCAGGTGTGTTACAGCATTCCCTCATCTGAATATATCCAGCTACTGTATGTAGGTACGTTCATCCAACGCCAAGAAAGTGAATGTGGATATAGGAAATGCTTCGCACAGCACTGAGCGCCAATAAAAGTAATGAACTGCCCTTTGTATACTGCTTTCACTTGGAGCATGTATAATGTATGAGACGTCGCATCGGTGCAATATCGTTTCTTGAATACAAAATGAAGACTGGTAAAAAAATAATCTTTTTTAAGTAAAATAATAATTACTCAATCTTTAAGTGCAGCATCGCAATAAAAAAAATAATAATATTGGTGGTGTGTCTCTGTGTAACTCCGGATCAACGGCCTCTAGAACTGAGATTTGCTTTGATTTTCAAAATAGGAACTGATTTTCGGAACGATTCAGATAAGTGATAAATTAGGTACCAGCATTATTTTATTAATTGATAATTCTACATTCGAAGTGGGTATTTCTTTTCTTAAATTTTTTGAGAGATGTTGTGTTTTTCAAGTTGACTAACGGTGTTTATTCTAAAAATGCAATGATCCTGATGCATTTTTTTTATAAATACCGGCATCTCTACGAAACCTTCAATTTTAGTAAAATAATAAAAATTTATTTAAAAAACGTGTTAATTAAAGTAATATTACTAATACCCGGTTTCGCCCGACCGACAACACTTTGACTAAACAATTGTTAAATATGAAATAAATGTTTTAGACTCCTTTTCTATTTTTTCTTTTAAAATTAATACTTCAAAGCTGACAGATAACTCGAACTAGAAATTCGTGACAAAAAACTGACTACATTTTCACGACGACCGGATTAACCTTCTAGATTTTTTTAGCTTTAGATCAGCTTTCTGCTTTATAGACACGTGACTGAAAACATTCTAAATTCGAGTCCTTTTTTAAGAAATACAAATTACCATTGTTAATACAACATACCACTAGGAATTAAAAATAACCGATAAATTAATTTTAATCTTTCACATCTTAAAACTGATGTGTGACTTGTGTCGGCTTGCATTCACACAGCGATATAATAATATTATTTTCATAGTGCATTTCAAGGGTCAAAGGTCTTTCAACCACAAGAACTGATTGGATGTGAGATTATTCTAGAAACAGAGCAAGTCATGGCAATATCTCACATTGTGTTACTCGTAATTAAATATTGCCTACTTCGTAAAACACGTATGTTTCCTGAATCCACAATCTAGGATCAGAATTATGCAGGTACTATGGCCAAGTATGATTCTACCCGAATTTCAATAGTTTTACTTTATTCATTCGCACATTTTGTCAATTCAGTACATCATAGCCAATTGACAGCGGAATCAACCACAATCTATACCTTTCTCCACCTTTTTTGTTCCGTTTGTAAATGATAAATACTCTCAGTATCGCCCTGATGAAAGGACCACCATTCAAAATTGAAACGTTTAATGATCAGATCTTAATAGCCAGGTAACACATTTGCCTCTCCCCCATCTCTTCCCCTCCCCCGTTCTATTCAGCCTCACAACCTAAACCTACCCCAATTGGGGATTTCATCCCACTGGCTCAGAAGAGATGGGAAAAATTGGGACTCTTGTGCGGTAATTCACACAAAAGCTAATAAAAAACACGCATATATATGTGTAATTGAATTTTTTTTTCAAAGAAATACAGACATTTCCAGGTTACGAATAACCTGACAATATTTGAAAATTTCCTACTACCACCACAGTAAGCGGAAAATGTTGCTTGTGTTATTAAGGAGGATTTAGCCAGCCGAGGAATTCAACACACTACACCTGGGTGAGACCCAAACGCGATGCCGACCCAGCCACTGACTCATCGCACATTAAATACATATTTTTTTAATGATACCTAAAGAAATATTTATTTGAAGAAATGATTTTAAACGATCATTCTCCTTTTATTGCGTTTTTATGGATCATTATTTCAGCTATTCCCAAGGACTTATTTTATTACATGAAATAAAATTTTGCCCCATATCTGCAGAAACCGGTTCTGCCCATTCAACACCAACTGTTTTATTGGCGAAATAATCCACAAGGGGTAATATATGAACCGCTCGTGAATTGGATTATTTCGTGCTTACAAATTGTGTAATATTTAACAGCTTCTGGATCGAATGTCTTACGGTTACGATATAACTTTCTAGCTTTAGCGTGAAGGTATTATAATACATCTAGAGTATTTTCATGCAAATATATATTTTTTTAAATGAACTATGCTTTATACCCCTTTCGGTTAGTTATAAAGGTGACACAAATTAGCTTAGGTTTGTGTGACAGTCTATGTAGGATAAAAATTAACTAAGCAATGAACTTTAAGTTCAGAGGTTACGTGATTCTCACTGCGCGTAAAATATTAATATGTATTCCAATTTGACGAGCTTTTACCTTAAATATTAAGAAATGGTTTTCGATGTGAAAAATTTATTGCAAAATCTGTTCAAATTATTGGTAATCCGGTTAAAAGGGACTCCCGGCCCTTAACGATTGAATTAATACAAAAACTTTCAATCCGATGATCTTTTAATTATTTTAGTTTTGTTTAATTTTTTTGCTATTTATATATATTTCTGTTGTGTACATATTTTTTTTCTTATGATACTGCTCTTTTTTTAATTTTTTTTAATAAATGCACTTACTAGAAACATTGGAAATAATGTGATGTGTATGATTGCACTAACCTGCACACATTCCGGAATAAAGACCGAATACAAAATTATAATAATAATAACCCTTTTCCAGGATTCCAACAAGTCTAGTAACCTACTGTGAAAATAATAATTATCAATTGTATTGCTAAAGCATGTTTTTCCAATTCCATCTCTAAATGTAATTAGGGCAAACTAAATCGTTTTTTATTCAAAATTTTATCAAGTGCCCACGTACCTATAGCCTATAGCGTTAAACGAAACCAAACAAATTATTAACTAAAAGTGACAACGACTGTGAAAAATATAATTAAAAAATAAAATCAGTGAATATTAACGTTGACAACGTGAATACAAAATAAATTATGCATTAAAAATGTATATTTGGTAAGAAATTTGATAAACTTTTACTTATTCGATCCCTATCGTTATAGCGGGGCTACTAACATAATTGGCATCGTTCAGTTTGTGAAAATAATTGGCCCACAGCGACGGCAAACTGACCGTTAATATTATTATAACAACAACGGGCGACAGGCTTTGATAATGGGGCCCAATTATTTACTATGACCTTTAAAATAACCTAACCGTGACTCATAATTTATTATTTGATAGGCGCTACTGTGAGTGAATATAAAAAAAATGACAGAAGAATTTTGTAGAAACGTATTTTCAATACATATGTACATACAGTTTTTATATTAACAAGAATTCAGCTCGGATTGTCGAAAAGTTTGTATTTCCGGCTATTAGTCATTCGTGGCATCTGGTTTCAGGATTACGATTTTTGAAAAGTCTCCCTTTGGTGTCATGATCTGAATCAGTACAAATTCTGCATTGATTCAGCAAGGATTCATTTTTCGTATAACTTAAAGGCGATCTTAAACACTTCTGATGAAGAAATACTAAATTCTTCACAAAAACGTGGTGTTCGGTAGAATTATCCACGTCTTCCATTAACGTAAAAGAAAATTTAGCCTGCATAAAACCTTGTCTTATAAACATTAGTTTATCATTAAAAAAATTATAATATTTGACAAGTCAAAAATATTTCACCAATAAATGAAGATATTATATGGCTCGACGCCATCTAGTGAGAAATTTAGCACTAACAAAGCCTTTCCTACAAAAATAAAGTTTGTTGTTTACAGATGGAAAAAATTTAATAAGCAGTAATTGTTGATTGAGGTACTAGTACATACTGAATCATTTGGCGGGTTGGAAATAAGCCGACATAGCTCAGTGGTTTCAGAGCACCTGACCGGACATCAGAAGGCACGGGTTCAATTCCCGTTGGTGGCATTTATTTTTACTCGGGAGATATTTCCAATTTGTATTGATATTTCAGGCGACTAATTATTGCTTATAATTATTTGTTATCCTTTATGATATGCATAAAACTTTGTCTTATAAACATTAGTTTATCATTAAAAATAATTAGTTTCGAAGAGATTATCGAACATCTAAATTATTTGTACTTTACTAAACTTAACGAATTGAAAACTTAAACAGCACTCCGCAAAATTTTTAAATTTCTAGAGGCATATTGAGATGTTAAATAATTTAAATATACTCAGGCACCTATATATACAACGAGGTATTAAATGCAATATTCACATGACTACATTACGTCATAGAATAATAATAATTGAACCTTTCTATTAAAGTCAATGATCTTACATATCCGTATCAAGGAACAGGAAATAAAAATGATTAAACAAAATCAGCAATCGTGCAATAATGCTATAACATATTGCTTTACCAAAGGTAGTTGGCACTTGCGCGTCCTAATATCAGCCAGTAAGTAGGATTTTCAAGTAGGCTTTCATAGAGGCTTGCAAGGAGGCTCGAATCACGTGCTTTATTCATACTTCTAGAATCACGTGAGCGCGTGTCACGTCTCTTCTCTACAGCTTTTGAATCGGATTTAATGTGTCAAGGTTCTTGCGGATCATCACCGATGTGTCTCTAGCCAGGCAGATGCTGTTTGCTGATATCATGCATTATGAGAGACAAAGTAATTACTCTAATATTGGACAACATTTACAACATCTTGTAACCGTATTTAGCCATGGATACGCAATTATTACTACTATTTCAATATAACCTTCTGGTTGAATCACGTTTTTTTTGTATCGGTGTGAAAATACCTGTCGCAAATTAATAAATCATCCTACGTAAAACACCAGTTTTATCGTATAGCAATTGAAATTCTTAATCAAGTTCAGTCAAAAACATGTGTTAATTAAAGCCTTTTAATTGGCAGTAATTTGTCTTGGCACACCGAAGATGATTCTTGAAAATTGCGAAATTTTTCAATTGTGTAAGAACCGGTAGTATATGCTCCATTCGTCTGGTCAGCGAAAGCAAAAAAATCCAAATAGACAAAATTTTGTAGGAAAACATTCTCACATCATCATTTGCCCGAGATGGTTCCACACTCATGGGGCAAAGTTTGGAGACACAATTGACATGTAAGAAGCTGATCATTTTGTATTTATTTATTGTGTTATCGCATAAGATTTTCTTTCTTTGGGAAGAGAAAGTAGGACTACGGAAAAGCCAAAATGGGAAGTTTTGTAAAGTTAATGGAATTAAAATAAGAATATAAAAAATTTCTTGACTATTACAAAGTACTAAATATAGGTCGGAGCCAATTATAGTAGCGTTTCGATTCATCTAGCTGTGGTCAATTACTAGGACAACTGCCAGATATAGGCATATAAAACCTAGGCATCCTCAAATCGGGCAATGTTGCAAGAGTGAAGGAAGTAGAGAAGGAAATTTGGAAAATTCCTGTTTATTCAGATTTAAATATTACTCAAAGATGTCACTTGATGATCATTTTAAGCAACACTTCTAAAATAAGTGATAGTCTTTCACAAAAACGATGTGTTATTATTTTCACTCATATTATATTTCATGCTTGTCAATTTTAGCAAGGATGGAGTTACAAAATTGAATTTTGCAAGCCACACCAAGTCATAGGTCGAGGAAGTAGGTTATATTGTCCACATCACTTATCCGCTAATTATCCTATTTGAAAGGAGATGAGCTCTGTGCCAAGGGTACGCCGCGGCCGGTGTAACGTGTAATGTCTTATGGCAATCATCAACAAATCATGCCTTTTAGCGCATTGAGAAATTAGTTTCTACAACGTTGTGAATTAATAAGCCACAGTGGTGACTTAAATTATAAAAATAAAATGTACGGCCTCTCGATAACATTTTGATATAATTTGCAGATTTGTTGAAACATCGCGTATATGCGCTAAGAAAGATATACTAATACCTAATACGTAATATCTAAGCCAATAAAACATATTTTTACTATTTTGTAGATGGATAGTATGTTGATTATTCCGAAGTACGTATCTGGCAGGTGTTTATATTTAAAAGTTTTCCTTCTGTTGGAAGGGACGGAAAATGTAGGAAAACTATGAAATAAAAAAAATAAATGTTTCTGTAAATTTTGATTGTTTAATTTGGGTGGTAAATTAAAAAATAACAGTAATTTTTTGTTAGCGTAAGTTAAAAAGTATTTTACACCGATTGAGGGAAAAAAATAAGGGTCCTGGGTTTGAGTCTTCTGATTTTTCTGTTTCAGATTTTCGTTTATGAATCGCTAATATTGTCTATAATAATTAAATATTACAATTTGAGGTTTTACTCACTAAAGTTATTCCAAAAAATAAATATTCACCCCAGACTTGCAGAAAAGTCAACAGATGTCGCACATTAAAGTAAAAATAAGATATGTTTATCTAAAAACGCTGTCTAGATTGCATTTAGTTCGGGTTGAATCTTGCAATCATACATAAAGATAGTTGCCAATAAAAATGTGCGGTGAGAAAAATGAAGACAATGTTGGTAGTTCTTATTCAAAGGATGAAACAGTTATATATAACCGAAGGAGATAGGGTCCCATTAGCTCAGTTAGTAGAGCGGTGACCCGGCAAGGCAAGGGTCCTGGGTTCGATTCCTAGATGTGATCGTATATTTTTCTGATTTTTCTGTATCGTTTATGAATCGCTAATATTGTCTTCAATAATTAAAAATAATTAACTAAGCAAACAACAGACCGTGAATGGAGTGACGAGTAAAGCTGAGAGCTCCGCGGCACTCTTATTGACCGGTACTGTGTTCCCGAGAGTGAATTTCGATAACCCCATCTTCCGAGTCAACGTCGATTTCCTATACCACTACGCTAAGGCGCAGCAATGATAACGCCTACCTTTTTTAATATTACGTTGTTATGATGTTTTGATGACCACGGCCAAACTGAAATATTCTAAAAATCTGCATACTAAAAATCGAATTTAAGAAAAAAAAAGTTTTGTACTGAATAAAGTTGAATTTTTAAAACTTAACACACATAAAAGGTATTACCTACGTCTTCAGATCCAACTCAGTAATAACAATCTTATTATTTAAACATTCTCATCAACAAAACATCGTTGCTCATCGGTAAACTGGCTATTGAATTCGTTTTTTTATTGTGTAATTAATTTCATCATTGGTAATTTTTAGATTCTCCTCATTAGGTACCTACCTTAAATTTTTCACACTTTTAAAAAAATTCTTATGCCTTGGCAGGTAAAATTAAATTTTACTATAAATGTTGCACGAAGAAAAATAAGTATTGCTAATTTATTAAAATGTTTTCAAATTATTGGTAATCCGGTTAAAACGGGATTGCAAACCCTTTACGAATACAATAGATTAAAAATCCTAATACCTATGTTCGCATTTCGTCATTATAAAGTTGAATGCAGGAGCACGAACACGTGTTCCGATATACTAAAAGTTTATTAGGAAACTGCCTGCAATCCCGTTTTTCCGAATTCTTAATAAATTAGCTATACTCATTTTTCTTCGTCTGGTATTTGAAAGCGTGCAACTATTTTGAAGTATTACTCTGAGAGTACCCTGTTTTTCCTACTACATTTCATAGAAATGTACGACAATAATTCATTCAATAACGATACATTTTGTCCTCTCAGTAGTTATACGAGTACATATTGTTTATCTTTGTTTATTTATGTAATTAATAGGTCTGCTCTTTCAATTGACGACCTTAACTTTAAATAATGGTTGCAACATAAATCACTTTGTCTCAATCTTTTATGTGATGGTTTGGAAATATAAGGAAAACTATTTAATCATTTCAGACAGCAGATTATATAAACGATGACCTTCGTGAATTCACGAATTTAAACCAGATTAGCAAGGAAGAATCGCATCATTTCACTGGATGTCAAGATTATTGTTTATGAAGTTTGTTGGAATCGAGATCTAGGCTCTCACGATGAACTAAATTGTACCCATCATTGAAATCCGGAATAATTTATCTTATTGATATTTAGATCTTGCATTTTCTCTGTGATATAATTTACTTTTCAACTTTTTTATGAGTCAGGATTTTAAGCAGTACACATTTTGAAACAACGAAATATTCTTTTAAAGACGAATTAAATTAATTAGAACAGTAAAAACATGATGTTTATTTTCCATTGACCTTCAAATTGATAACAGGGAAAAGGGAACAAACCAAGTTGAGGCAGCGAGACCTTCTCCTTTTCTGTGATTTGTTAGTAAATTAATCAGATAGTATACAGGCAACTCGCATTTTACAGCTCTCCAATATAAAATTTGGTCTTGTGCCACTATTATAGGTGCTTAAAACTTGAGTATTAACTTTGAAATTTGATGTATTGTTCAAATTATGTGAAACAACCAAGCAAGCAAGCAGGCAAATACAACAAAAACAAATCTCCGGATTTATGAAATTTTATTCGAAAATAACATGCTATAAATATTTTTTCTTTATTTTTGGAAAAAAAATCCTGCAGCAAATATACAGTAGGAGAGTAGAGTAATTTTCGTAATTTTTTTTTAATAAAGAGATACCAGATATCACAAAAGATGCCAGAAAGAAATGAAGAATTGCGAATAAAAAATATTTAAAAAACTATCTTTAGCTAGCTCAAACGACCCTAAAATGGAAAAAAAATCAATGCATAAAGAAACTTCAGTACCTACTCCCATATAATTTATATATAATAGTTATAGAGTCCTAGAGTACGAGAAGGATGCTGGTATTTACAGACGTAGTTTGTTATCAACCATATAAGACTTTAAGAACGTTTCACCGGGGATGCCCTTGAGCTTCTAGAAAAGCAACAACAACATTGTAGGTAATAAAGACTATTCTCTGAAGTGATAATCACGGATGCGAGCTAAATTAGCACAGGAAGTAAGACTCATACGATATTGTCATATTATTAATAATATGTATTCTCCCTAAACACACAGAAGTCAGTTATATACTGCAACATTGCAATAATATGCATTGTAGTGGTATTCAATTCATCAACATTAATTCAATAAGGTTCATCTTGTCTTAACTAGTGTCATTGGCACGAGACGATACATGTTTATACAAAGCTGATGACTTCATAATTAATTCCAAAGAGAATTGTTTAAGGCCAACAAGTAGTATGTAGGTACGTAGTAATAACTAACTAAGGGCATATACACGTACATAGCAAGAAAAGATCAATAAATCTTTATTAAACAGATGAAGATGCTTCTACGAATGTCATTTTCTGAGATTTAATTAAGGCATCGTGATGCAAACACTTGCATAATAATTAAAATAAATCAGTTGGCCATGTCTTATCATTGAATATTTAGGGCAGTGATAAAATTACTGTGCAAAACGATGATGCGATTTTTATTAGTCGATAAACGTGAAGTATATACTAATTTATTGGTATTTAGGTACCCTATTCTAAGTAAATTAAATTTTATAGGTGTCGTGAGATTCAGCATCATTTTCATAGCCTATTATTGAAATTTATATCCTAAAGTACTTATCTTTTGCTATATAAAGTAGAAAATCTAATTGAATGGATCAGGAAAATCTCTCGGGCTATTTGTAAGGGGTCATGAAATTTACGAAACTTGTTTTGTTGGGATTTTCTATGTATGTATTGATTAATGTCAAATAAGCTAATAAGGTTAATTTTAAAGTATGATTTTTTAAAATTTGATTCATATTCATCCACTTTTCAATAAGATAACATATTTCGAAAAAGGAATAGTAAAATATCAATTAGAATCCTATTAGTAAAGTTAGTAAATTATTAGGATCAATTGGTTGTTTACATGGCTATGCATTTTTAAATTAGTTCAAAGAATCACTTTATTTAATTGCAATTTAGTTGTCTTTTAAGAAAAACTTTGCGAAATGAAGGGTTGAAAATATGAACAATCTCTAGGCGATGTTTTTTTGAAAATACATTGATAAGGAGCCAGAAACCTGCTTACATCATTTAACCTTTAAAATCAAAGATTTTACTCTAAACTGAGTGTTAATATTATACATTACATAAAATACTAAAAGAACTCAGATCGCGGACATAAAAAATATATGATTTGATCAAACGTGTTTAATTTCTAATAAATTTAACTTCAGTCTAAAAGAGATATTAATTAGTTAGAATGTTCTATATTTTAATCAGTAAGGTCGCTGGAATTTCATTCAATATCATTAAATGCATCCTGATTGTTTATATTTATTGCTACTTTGATAATAGTATAAGCTTACATGATTCGTATTAATATTTAATTATAATCCTAAATGCGTTTTCATTGAGTGCTTCTTAGATTGAACTGATTGATATCTTGTTCAATCAAGAATCACGCTGCACGAAACTATTAACTAAATCGGGTTCACGATCTTACGGGCATTATAGAACAAATGATTCCTTATGTTCACGAATTATTACTCAAAAACATCCCACATTAACACATACCTCCTCGTCTAATATGTTATGAAGTCTATTTTCCTTTTTTTTAAGGTTGTAAAATTGAAGGAAATCAAAGTCACGTTAAATGAAGAATGTCCGGGCTAAAGAACCTCCGAGTATACCACTACCATATTTACCTATGTTAATCGTATACCTTGTTGTAATAATGTCTTCTTTGCTTAGAAGAGTTTTTTCAAAGCTTTTTTTTCATTATTTATACTATACCATAAAAGTTAAGTCTCCTTATTTTTATAGTAACTCCTATCGTAAGTTAGCTATCATCAAAGCAATCTTCACCTTATAGACTCCAGTTACGGAATGCTTCAAAGCCAGAAGGCTAGTATGAGTATGTTTAATAAGTAGATTTGAAAAGCTGGACACTTCTTGACCTTTATATTCCGTGTTCTTCTTCCCTTCGCAGTTTCCTTCCAATTGACAACGTCACCCAATGTAAAATATGATTCACCCACTGGTTCAACATTTAACAGATTTCGGGTAGCGTAATTATTGAAACTAAAAAAGATTATTAATATTCAATTTCAAGATGACTTACGTGCGGGCAAGATTGATTGAGATGTCAAGCATCAATTCTCCGACGCTGGCTATATCTTCTGTCTTCCAATCTCCCTTTGGTGTCGCCACATCTGAAAAATACAACCATTAGAGCATGGAAAAAAGTATAAACGATCGAGACTCATCGGAATTTAAATTATTACATATATCATAATAGGATAAGGCTAGGTTAGTAAGAGGTGATGGTACCAATGTGTTATGCGATGTTTATATTTCATAAGTTCAATATAATATCTTAAATTTACGAGTCATCTAGTCAGCAAGAAAGGGGACAAGAACTTAACTACGATTGCACAATGTAATCCGTGAATTATTATATGATAAGATACATAACATCTTTACAAACAATGGATGGAAACAATAAACTGATAAATGACACTAGTTCATTGTTTCAATCAACATAAGCCTCTTTGTAGAAGATTGTAGTAGTGTACATGTAGGTACGTATCCCAATAAGCTGAGAGAAATGAGAAGAAAAGAGAGAGAGAGAAAAACGGTAGAACTTCTTGCCATATTTAAATGTAATTTTTACACTTAAATAGTTGTTCTTTATCAGAACTGCTTATATTATATTGTTATGTATTTCTATTTTTTTATTTGGTATTAAATTGTGAATGTCGCTATTTTACTAATCAATGATATACAAATTCCTAACACTGTAAAATATTTATGTATAAGACTGTTTATAAATAGCATAATATAACATAAAATAAAATGGTAACGGTCCCAGAATTGAACTCAGATTCTCTGTCTTCTACGGAGAAAAATTAGTGTTGCTAATTTATTAAGAAACTCTTCAAATTATTGGTTATCCGGTAAAAAACGGGACTGCAGGCAGTTTCCTGACATTTTTTGGTAAAATCCTAATATATCGAAACACGCATTCATGCACCTGCATTTGCCTTGATAATTTATAATTTTTATGAACACGTGTTCATAAAATGAAGACGTATTTTTCTAAAAGTTTATCAGGAAACCTATTAATTCATTCGTTAAGATTAAAGATTTAACCGGATTACCTAATAACTTGAAGATTCTTCATAAATTAGCGAAACTCGGTATTCTCTGTATGGGACAACACTCACCCAAAGGAGTTACGGAATTTGAACAATTCATCAAATTTCAAAGATGATTTGTAATTTCTGTGAAGGTTTTTTTCAAGTTCTATTATTATATCATTACTGTCCAGTTTCTTCACAAAACTGAAATTACGACAGAACTTGAAAATTGAAAAGAGCCTGCACAGAACTTGAAAATCACCTTTTAAATTTGACGAATTGTTCAAATTCTATGAAACGACCCGTCCTTAGTTATTTTCGGTAATTTTTAATAATCTCACATTTCAATATAGGAATTACTAGTTATATAATTTATTATGATATGTCATAACTTCTTTCGTCGGTACTTACTATTTGGAAGCAAAAAATACATGAATTTATCATAGGTGTATTATTATTCATTAAATTTATTCGACCGTTTAGTTAGGCGTGACATTAATTCCATCATAACCCATTGTAATTTTTTGTATTCCATCACGCCATTTTTCGAAGAAGTGAGACACGGTGACAGCATCGATCATCTTAACATTCCCATTCGGGCCAGGTGTGATGATTTTTTTTTTACCGAACAGTGTTTCACGCACTGTTGATAAGTTAGTACTGCTATCTAATAACGGAACACGAATAATTGAACAATAGGTTAAAGTGAAATCGAAATAAATGTAAAATGTAATGGCGATGAAACTTAATTTGTTAGTCGAACGTGCGTTTGGAAAACATGTAAACTTAAATTATTCATTCCACACAACAGCACCAACCAAGTATATATTATGGTACTCGTATAACTTGAAATAACTAATGACATTTTCAAAAACGTACGTTTTGGATTGAGTCAGAGGGTTGTCGCAGTGATTAGAATGCTTACTTACTTACTTACTAACCATCACGCCGTTTCTCCGCAGGGATAGGCAGAGAGGACGGACCGCCAAACAATTCGGTCTTCTTCACACACACTCCTTACCTCATTCATATTCATACACACTCTTCTATTATTCTGACTCTTGACATAACCCGACTCAAGTACCTGATTCACTTGATCATGCCATATCTTCCTCGGCGTCCCCGGCTTCTGCTACCATTCGCATTTGCGTCATATATTCTCCCTACACTCCTTTCTTCGCTTATTCGCTCTACATGCAAACCATCTAAGCATCCCTTTCTTAATCTTACTCATTACGCTTACATCAGCCTTGACTCTTTGCGGATCTCCAAATATCTTACACGATTATACATGGTTTTACCACACATACCCCTCTGGGATCTCATTTCTACAGCATTCAGTCTACTTTCATCCTTTCTCTGCCAGTTCCATGCCTAGGGTAGGTACTAGCACTCCATTGTGGACTGCTAACTTCGCTTCTTTGGACTAATTGGACTAGATGACATCAAAATGATTCCCGCGTAAAAAAATTAATTCCATACAGTTTATTGTTTACTTTTGTTTCAATGAGTACATGTTTAAAAAGATTGTGTACTGAAACGACACGGAAAGGTTGCAGGTGTAGTTTAGTGGTAATTATGTCGAGAAATGCATCAGTAAAGATGCGAACGCGACTCGAGAAAAGCAACAACAATATTATAAACGCTACAGTCACAGTCGATTCCAATAAGTCTTCGCCGCTTTCGGGAATATAAATTATAAAACATTTTTTCTCAACTTTCCCATTTTTGCCTCCGTAGTCGAGGGTAAGGCTCTTGACTAGCAATCCAGAGGTCACGGGTTCTAATAACAATTTATTCATTTAAAATAATAAAATTGTGTTTTCCATAATTATAAGTAAACGTTGAAAAGTTATATAGTTTATTTTAATACAAATTGGATTTACTGCACGTTCCAAACGCAACATACTCTGACACGGAGAAAAATTACTCGTTTCGAATATTGCTAATGTATTAAGAAGCTCTTAAAATTATTCGTAATCCGATTAAAAACCTCACACACGACGGGTTAAGATTCCTACTTTGTTTTATAGATTTGCTAGGGCAAATTCAACTGTAAATCTGTCCAATATACCAGGGCCGCGCGTCACATATTTATGAGCATGGCTTCTTCACTTAGGTCGTTAAGATTCTGACTTTATTTAAGGGTATTGTCTCATCTTAAAAACCGTAACGCACAATTGTTATAATATACCGATGACAATATAATTATAAAAACTATAGTCCGATGAGACAAATTGACATTTCAACATTGATCAGAGAATTATAAAAAAATACGGTTAGGTATAGTAAATTGCATACAGAAAAATAAAAGTACCACCTACTGAATGGCTAACTGAATTACAATATAATAATAAATTTTCCCACGCATTATTCTATTAGATCCTATTAGAGCTCTGCCATTGAACTTGTTGTTTTTATACAACCTTGATTTTTTATCATTTTATGCATTATTGACACCAAATCATTATTCATTGACGAGAAAATATACATATTCAAAAATAAATAAAACATGACGTGCATTTCACTGGAAGGAAAAGACCAAATAGCAAATGAAATTCATTTTTATTTCTTGTCAGGTGTTTTTTTCAAACAAGCAAATTTTTTCATACGATTTATACTTCTTTGGTTTATTTATTTTTTAAACTTTTTCTAATTCCACCCTCCGAATCCAGGAATATGGCATCCCCGTAGGCGGATTTTCTGACAGCGTATGGATGTAGGGGAGGGGAAGGTGCAAGGAGAAAAATTACTGATAAAAAATAAATCTAATTTAAAATTCTTAATTTTTTCATGATCCGGTCAAAAACGGAACTGCAGGCCCTTATCGAAAGAATTTAAGGGTTTCCTGATAAAAAATTTGTAGAATACAAATGTATTGTAACGATGTCGGAACATGTGTTCATAAAAATTATCACATTTTCTCATTTCGTCATTATACATTATCAAGACAAACGCAGGTGCATGAACACGTGTTCCGATATTATTACACATTTCTCAGGAAACGGCCTTGCAATTCCGTTATTAGCCGGATTACCAATAATTTGAAGATATTCTTAATAAATCAGCAATACTCATTTTTCCGTGATATTGATGAATTAACAATTTATAGCTAAAGCCATTTCAAGCAACGTTTTCCTTTTCACGACACACCAGAGAATCTCTCTTCCTGGAATGTGCACGTATACCAATTCTATATATAAGTTTATTGTTTATTAATGTCAACTTTTATTTGCATGTTCCCGGATTTGTGAACCTGCGACCTTTGGACCCACAACCAAAGGATCCTGCCACACTGCCACGACGGCCGTCATGAAAACTAGTTCACTTTTTACTGCCCGCGGTCAGAAAAAGGCTTACGGGCATGATAATTCAATTCAAATTCCCAAGTTCTGTTTAATAAATAGAGATAAAATCAGGCAGAAACGTTTTAATGATCCTCTACAGTAAATACGTTGACCTAGGTTTCTGTAAGAATTCCTTATTGAAAATAACTCATAACTGGTACTTAAATCGGTTTGTAATAATGAAACTTGTATTAACCATCGATTGGGATCTCTAAACCGGTGCCATAAACCATTTTAATTATTTTGAAATCCATAAATAAGAAGAACTTTAGTATGTTAAATGGTAGTTAAAAGTTTATCATTGGTTCAATAATATTAACTTCTATTTTATGACTTCTAACCGGTTAAAATATTTAGGTGACTATTTCAATTTTTATATTTTATTCAATATAAAGATCATTGCATAAGTAACACATGGGATTTCTATCACTTCCACCTGCACCTAAGTTAGTAGTAAGAAACTCGTTTGGTCTCGAACCAATACTTTATGCTAATTGATTGTCTCTAAATTGTTAGAATTGAGAAAGCAATTGATTGTGATTAATGCTCAGCGTAAGTCAAAGTATTGCAAAATTAGCCTAACCTGACAGAGAAATTACACCTCTGGTAACCTTGTGAAAACACAATATGCCAATGTAGGCAACATTTCTTCAAAAACTAATGCACAATAATTAACTAGTCAGATGAGGCTATAATTTATAGTGATCATCACACCTTAATTTCAGCGTGTTCGCACTTTTTTTCGTACTAATAACCTATTAATTGATAATTTTGCTTGTAAATAATGATTGCTAAGTTGTATTATTAAACGTTTATATTGCATGCTTAAAATTTAAATTCCAATCAATAAGCAATGATTTGAAATGTGAAATATTGCCAGTAGCCTAGAGGGTGGAAATCATTGTAACAGTTGAATATTTTCTAATAATGAAATAAAATTCTAAATATTCGTTTTTTACGAAACTGATTTTTTATTAGCGGTTCGTGAGGTAACGGCTACATGACAGCGCGGTATTTTTTTACTATAGACAAAGCGATCGCATATAACCAGCTAAACCATTTTTAATGATATTAGGTATCATTTGTTTTCTCCACATTAATAAAATTATTTTAACCATACACTCACATCATCGCAGCCTGAAAATATATTTGCCATTTTTTTCAGAATTACATATCACCATAGTTAAACTAACTGGGTGGACAAGCTTTTGTACAGTTATCGTATAATATACGTCATATTGCATAATTAATTATCTACAGGAAAATTTTTGGTTTTGCGTGCAATTTGACTCCTATTAAGAGAAAAACTAATCCATAAAAAGCATACGAGTTCCATCTTTTTATATCTGAATTGCTCTACCAGTTCGCTATAAATCTATCAATCTAAAGCAGTTACACGAGTATAAAGTACCAATCTACATTCAAAATAATCCCTTTATGAGTTGTTACTATTGCCATCTACCAGTAAATTATTCATTAATCTGTTATTCATTAAAAATGGTTTTGATGAATTGGAACTCATTTTTTATTCGCATATTAAGTATTACTGATCTCTCAGTTTGGAACGTGACTTAGATTCGTAATTTACTATCTGCATCTAAAAGCGGATACAATACTGTAACACCATAGTTGTTTATGCCTTTACAAAGCTTACGTTAACCTATAAACGTAGTTAAGTATCGGATTAAGAGGCGTTTATTCAATATTCACGTAACTGCTTTTTGTTGTTGCCTGCGTACCGTAACGATTAGCAATGTTTAACAATTTATAATGTTAGACATGAAAACTTTATCTCGAACAATTTCATGCAAGCTTTTATAATCCTGACTTACCTAAATGATTTATGCTTCGATAAATTATATCATATGATCTAGTTCAGTCACTTTAGACATAATTCAAAGGTGACAAGCCCAAGAAAACTGACCTACTGGATATTAATTAGCAAAATGCGTTGAAATAATTTCCTTCTCATGGCATACTATAAATGGCATAATCCTGACGGAAGGAGCTCAATTGTTTAGAGTTTTTGAGAAAGTTATGCCTACAAATACTTTGTAATGGTGTTAGTAGCACATAAGCTGCTGAACAGATACATTTGAAATCCTCATGTTATGGAGCGTATTACGTTTTATATCCCCGATAACTTCCCAGAGCTAGGCAACACAGGCTTTTTATTTTTCCTGAAATCAAAACCAACCTACCAATGGGGAGAATGACTACGTTTTTAAACCAACTTCCTTGAGAGATGATAAATGCAGGTATAATCCCAAGAACTCAGGAGCTACCGATGCCGGCTTTGTGGACATTCCGGTGGGCGATGAGGAGAAGCTGAAGGAGGCGCTGGCCACCGTGGGCCCCTTGTCAGTGGCCATCGATGCTTCGCAAGAGACCTTCCAGTTCTACCACGACGGCATCTACTTCGATCCCCAATGCAGCTCCACCAACCTCGACCATGGAGTGCTTGCTGTAGGCTACGGAACTGATGAATCTGGCGGCGATTACTATATCGTGAAGAACTCCTGGGGAGAGCAATAGGGCCGCAAAGGTTACATCAAGATGGCCAGGAACAAGGAGAACCACTGCGGCATCGCATTGTCTGCTTCCTATCCTCTTGTTTAACAACAATTACTTACAATTACTAACAATTCCCAAATCTTGACTACCAAAATACCGTCCGCCGGCGGACACTATCTTCGTAATAACTTGCTTTTTGCAAAATTACTGATTATATAATTTTGTATTTAGTACTTTGTGATGATTCTATAATGCACAGTATGGGAATATCGAGTTGCTGTTTGGCCGTTTAGATACATGTTTCAGTCAAACCACAATGAAATCAAGATTTTTTAATACGATGCTGCATCGCAACTTATATAATAAATGTACATAATTGATGAATGTACTTGTAGGTGTATTATTAATTGTAAATGTTGTGAAATGTTATTGGAATCACTGCTTTTCACAAATAAACTATTTATTATAAATGATAATAACTTACTTATTCTCTTCCTGGCATCAATGTAGGCAGCATTGACAGCATCATAGGTAATGCAGGTGTGCTGTCCTTCATAGTGTCTGAAAAGAAATAAATAAATAAAATTATTAAAAATGTTTTTTTCTCGTCATCCCAGAAAAATTATCGTACATTGAACTGTTCTTAAAACAAGTACATTAAGTAATAATAATCTTATAAACATAATAATAAAGTGATTCATTTAAGGATTATTGCATATCTGCATGTATATGTACTTTTTAAAAGAAGTAATGTTATTAAAATTAATTATATCGACAGAGCAAGTTTCATTTCCAACACGATGCAATCTTTGTGAACAAGAATTTTACATAAAACAAAATTCGTGCGAGAAGCAACCACGTGAAACGGAGCACTGAGTCTAGTATTATATTTATTTGCTATAACTACATGTGTATTTTTTTTCTAATATTTTATTCCAAATACTTGAAAAAGAGACTCTAAATACGTGAAAAGCATAACTTATTCAATTGCATGTTTCGATAAATAGTTCATTATTGACTTGTCTTCAGAGCAATGTATACAAAACAACAACAACATAATTCGAAAGTAGGTGATTTTAGGCACAAATAAAGTGGCGTATTCAAAGATACATTATTACATTTTCACGCCAATGTTTCACTACAAAGTTGCTTATCTTCAATTTAAAAATCAAGGTGTTACTGCTTCCAATAATTCAAGGAAAAACCTCTAACTGCATCGTAATAAATAAGATCTCAAGTGGTCAGGAGGTCTATAAAACCACCATTAATTACATGTGAGTCACGACATCGCATTCTTGCGATTTTGTAAAAATATTTACGACCTGCGCACACGACTCTAATCTTACCTCTGAGTTGCGCATCACAGTACGTTAGAACATTGCATCAGTTTAATTACTATCATAGATTTACGCTTTGTACACGTTCGTGCCTAAAATACCGAGACTATTACTTTACGGATTACTTACGCACACATTCTATACACACTGCGACCTTGTCTTACTTAAATCATGTGACTTAGTGAGCCCGCTCTGGGGACTGCAAGAATGCGTATTTACGATATCGAAATGCATAATTACCAACAAATGACAATCTCATTAATTGTGCTTGTTAATATTGTATCACATCCTGGAAGTCGGTAGTAGTATATTGACTTGACAGGTACCTGCCTAAATACCTGAAGCCTTTATTCTAATTTTATATCAGGTAAATTTTATATTATTTGCCAGTCAAAAAATAATTAACACCTTAATAATCTACCAGATATTTATTGGTTGTAAATAGTGAAAAGTAGGCAGCAATTTTACTTTCACTTGAAAACTATGAAAATGTTATATTATTTCTATCAATTCGGCATTCTACCTTTAGCTGTACTGCGTTAATAAACCACACCTATTCAAAAGGTTTAAAATATTTCCAGTTAAATTATAGATCGCTAGGCTAAGGAGGCTTTTGGATAGTATTTATTTTATTCTGCACAAAAATATGTCTGTAAAGCCAAATGCATGAAATTTTAATGTAAATATAATAATAAGACTGTTAGCAACGCGTTTATAATACGGGTTTTCCAAGAAGAGGTGTTATTTTGATATTCAATCTTAAAAGATCAATGGTTACGTTGCTTGTGTGGCACATAGCGCCGTATTGTTGAAAGTAAACGTTGTCCAGATCAATACCATCCAATTCCGGCCATAAACAATCATTAATCATCTCTCGATAGCGCAATCCATTCACCGTAACTGTTGCTCCAGCCTCATTTTCGAAAAAGTAAGGTCCAATGACTCCGCCGGACCATAAACCGTACCAAACAGTCACACTTTGAGGATAGAGAGACTTTTCAACAATAAATTTCGGGTTTTCCGAGCCCCAGATGCGACAATTTTGCTTGTTGACGAAGCCACCGAGGTGAAAATGAGCCTCATCACTCAAGATGATTTGCATTTGATTCACTCAAGTGAATTTTAATAATTTCAATGCGTTGTTGAAGCGTGTATCGTTCCATTTTTATTGATGAAATAGTTTTTACTTGTCAAATGTTAAAAAATAACAGCTTCAAACGTAACATCTACCGAAATAGCAGGCTATTCAAAATAACACCTCTTATTGGAAATCCTGTACTATATACCTAATGCACAGAGAAAAATTACTAACATGGAATATCGGTTATTTATTAAGAATGTCTTTAAATTATGTGTAGTTGATAGGTTTCTTAATATTTTGTCATTGTATATTACCAAGGCAAGCAGGTGCATAAATACTTTTTCCGATATATTAGAAATTTAGTAAAAGTTTATCAGGAAACGAGCTGCAATTGCGGACTTTTTAATAATCTTTTTTATTGTAACAACTCATTCTATAGAAAATTCAGTTTCAAAACTAGAAATGTAACAATTTCTTTACACACATAAGGTTGTTATCTTAAATATTACATCATTGTAAAAATGTGAGCTATTATTATTAGGTTTTAATTGGGTAACACAATATGTAATATGAAACATTCCACTCCCTATATTTCATGATATCATCGATCTAGATAATTATCACAACCATAATCAGTGGGTTCTATCATTAGAAGTGAACCTATTCATTAATTAGAAGCCATACCTTAAATATCTGCATTTCCATTTATAAATTGGTAAATACTCAACTTGCAATACAAAATATTACCTCCATGGTTCAGTTTTAAAAACGCAGAGAAAAAGCCATGTGTGTGAAGGTTCTAGGTTATAGAATAAGGTTTTATGGGTTGATAAAGTCATGTTCTAGGCGTATCATTTGGTTATTTCATAAGTCATGTGTTTAAAACTACTGTCAATTGAAGAAACTTGTTCCAAATTGGAAACGTGGGAACGTTTTTAAAAATGGTCAAATTTAATAATTGTTGCGAAGCTTACGGACATAAATTAATTTTACATGAAAATTATGAATATTATCGTGAATACAAATCGTTTACATATATAATAAGTACTACACGTACATATACAAAAAAATTACAAATATAAAAAAAAAAAAAATTGTCTTTTTCTGTTTAGTTTTATTAATTTTATCTTCCCAAGGTATTAAATTCTTCAATGATTAAATATTTATTTTTCGGAATAACTTTATTGAGTAAAACCTCAAATTGTAATATTTAAATATTGAAGACAGTATTAGTGATTTCTAAACGAAAATCTGAAACAGAAAAATCAGAAAAGGAAACTGTCACATCTGGGACTCGAACCCAGGACCCTTGTCTTTCCGGGACAGTGCTCTACCAACTGAGCTAATGGGACCCTATTCCCCTCGGTCACTTTATCTAAAAAGACGCTGTCTGGTTTGCATTTAGTTCGGGTTGAATCTTGCGATCATACATAAAGATAGTTGCCAATAAAAATGTGCGGTGAAAAAATGAAGACAATGTTAGTAGTTCTTATTCGAAGTATGATACAGTTAAAAGTGACCGAGGGGAATAGGGTCCCATTAGCTCAGTTGGTAGAGCACTGTCCCGGAAAGACAAGGGTCCTGGGTTCAAGTCCCAGATGTGACCGTTTCCTTTTCTAATTTTTCTGTTTCAGATTTTCGTTTAGAAATCACCAATATTGATTAAATATTTCATTGATGTGTTTATTGGGATTTTCACGAACACCTGCTCCGACACCATGATGATGTATTCTTAATTTACTAAAATTTTATAGGAAAACATGTTTAATTCGTTCGTAAGGCCTGTAATCCCGTTTTAAACCGGAATTACAAATAATTTGAAGACATTCTTATTTAATTATCAATAGTCATTTTTCTGCGTGCAGGAAGTACATTGTTTTCTATTCAAATTATGCATATACACACAATCAATTTCATATCGGAAGTGAATCTTATAGGTGCATCGTCTCGGGCTTGCATGAAAATGCAAAGTATGAACGTAATGTGTAATATATAATTATCTTGACGATACGGGTATGAAAAATGCAGTGAAATATTTAAGCTATTTATGCTACGCCAAATATTTGTATTATAGAATATCTTATTTTTTGATATATTCTCATTAGAAGACTGCGTTAATAATTAAGAATCGTATTATCAAGAATATTTAAGATTTTTTGAGAGTTCGTGAAGATTTCTCTTGAAGTTCCAGAACGTGCATAATAATTACAAATTACAATTTCTTTCTTGCAGTGGCGTGTGGTTCACAAAAACGGATCATAACATCTTTGACGGGGTAATAAAGAATAATTCGATCCGAAATTTGAAATAATTATAGTCGCCTGAAATATCAATACAAATTGTAAAATATTTCCCGAGTAAAAATAAATGTCGCCAACGGGAATTGAACCCGTGCCTTCTGATGTCCGGTCAGGTGCTCTGAAACCACTGAGCTACGTCGGTTATTTCCAACCTGCCAAATAATTCAATGTGTACTAGTACCTCAATCAACAATTACTGCCTGTTATATTTTTTCCACCTGTAAACAACCAACTTCATTTTTGTATGAAAGGCTTTGTTAGTGCTAAATTTCTCACTAGATGGCGTCGAGACATATTATATCTCCATTTGTTGGTGAAATATTTTTGAATTGTCAAATATTATTATTTTTTTTAATGATAAATATTAGTTCATCATTAAAAAAAAAGCAATTTTACATCATAATATTGAGGCATGTAATAAAAATTCCTACATTACTGCTTACTTATATATTATAGTATATATTATACACCTGTGAAAACTAGCGCCATTGTACTTAGTAGCGATACTTCGAACATATTTAAAATCGATTTTTTTTTATTCAATAATGAAAATATATAGATATAAGCGTCTTGGTGTCGCGAAGCTGCGACTCCACTATATATTTTAGAGGTGGTGTGATATGCCACACGCCCAAAGGACCAGTCCCAAACTACTCCGAATGATAGGTTATGGGACGATTTATGCATCCAACAAACCCGATGGACAGTGCAATAATCAAAGGTATAAATCTGGGCTTCTGGAGCACAAGATAAGCCCAGATTGGAAAGCAGGAAAGATGGACTCACCCGTTGATGACTATCACACGTCTCCAGGAGTATTTGTTGATTTAACTTCACAAAATATATGTTTAATCGCCCTGTCTGATATTAATTATCACTCCGAACTCTGATAAGCAACTGACACCACTTGTCAGATTTTACATGTCGCAACAATATTTTTATCATGGTGACATTTTGGGATGGGTAAAAGGGTAGGTAGGACATTTGCAGGATTTTGTATTGACATTACACTTGTCCATTAAGCCTGTGGATGCATACCTAACAATCCCCTATATATTGCGCGAACATTCTCCCGGCGTTGAAAGTACCTTCCGAAATTTTAAGTACTTTCAAATAAAGTAAAGAATTAAATGTAAAACGAAGTAAGATGAAATATAAATATTCTTATCAATACGCTATTAAAATTACAAAGTTAAAACGAAAATTAAAAAAAATAATGAAATAATAATTATTGTGTAGGCAAAGGACACAATTTTACGACTGGTCGTTTAAAGTTCCCGGAAGGGGTCCTTACGCGTGCGACACGAACCACTCCGTCTTTACCAGGGAACACCTCCTCAACAACGCCCACCGGCCAATAAAGTGGAGGCGCATCCTCTCGATGCACCAATACTATGGTACCTACTAGAATGTTATTCGCGGGACTATTCCATTTTTTTCTCATCTGCAGAGAGTGAAGATACTCTATATGCCACTTCTTCCAATAAGATTGAACGAGGTGGTCCAAAAGCTCTTTCCTTTTCAGTAGACTAATGCGTTCATTAGTCAAATCATAAGCAGGTAGATGCTGAATCGGGGTAGACATCAGAAAATGAGCCGGAGTAAGAGCTTCTGGATAATGAGAACTGCTTAATAAACATAATGGCCGTGAATTAAGTACAGCCTCTATTTGTGTCAGAACTGTGAGAAGCTCTTCATAACATAAAAGTTGAGTACCCACAACCCTATACAGATGCGATTTAATGCATTTAATATTTGACTCCCATAATCCTCCAAAGTGAGGAGCGCGGAGTGGAATCGTCTTCCATTCAATTCTCCGAATGTTAAATTCATTGCGAAGAACTTCTTTTGTTGAATTTGCCTCTAAAAAATTATATAAGTCATCCAGACAATTCTTTGCGCCTATGAAATTTGTCGCATTGTCACTGTACATACACGAAACCGGTCCGCGTCTGGATAGAAAACGCTTAAATGCGTTTAAAAAATTGTCCGTGCTTAGATCTGATACCACTTCCATATGTATAGCCTTCGTTGTTAAACAAATAAATAGACATATATATGCCTTTTGACTTTTTACCCCACGACGCCTAGAAAGGGTTATATTTATTGGTCCGGCAAAATCTACCCCCGTATGTGTAAATGCCTTTGCTTCCTGAACTCTAGCTGTAGGTAAATTTGCCATTAGCGGTACAATATTAGAAGGTGCAGTTTTAAAACAGAAATTACAAGCATGTACTCTTTTGCGTATTAGATTTCTCCCCGACAAGATCCAATAACGCTGTCTAATTATTGACATAAGGAGATGTGCACCAGTATGACAATTCACACGATGGTGAAAGTCTATAATTATATCGACAATATGATCCTGTCTTGGCAGAAGTACTGGATGTTTGTTTTCAAAAGGTATATTCGCGTTTATTAATCTACCACCTATACGTAACAAGCCATTATGATCTAGGAACGGGTTTAGTTTTCGGATTGAAGGTGAGCATAATTTATCCCTCTGTATTAATTGTATATCGGCACTAAAATACCTATTCTGTAAAGCTTTTAATACATTCATTTCAGCAATGTTTAATTCCGTGGAATTTATAACTGTTGAGCGTGATAACTTTCGCATAAATCGTAAAATATATACCACAATTCTCAGCAGTTTTGGCCATGAGGAAATTTTTAAAGCGAGATTATATATCGGAGAATTTTCCTCTATTGACGTTATTGTAAATGTATGCGATTTTTTCAATTCCAAAGCATTCTCCTCTTCTCGTGAGGGGGAAAATCTTTCGACAGGCCACTCGGATACTGGGTACGCAGTCCAGGGCGGACCGTGCCACCAAAGAGAATGATCGACCAGCTGAGCAGGCAGTAGTCCTCGTGATAAACAATCACTAGGATTGGTAACGCCATCTATGTGATAAAAATGTTTCGCGGGTAAATTTTCCTGAATTTCACTAACTCGATTAGCTACAAAAGTTTGCCACCGGTGAGGGGACGAGTGAATCCAAGAAAGTGCTATTTTTGAATCTGAAAAAGCAAATATATCGTTTATCGAAACGCGATTTCTATAAGTATCTATAATAGATCTAACGAGTCTAGATAAAATAAGCGCAGCACATAATTCCAATCGAGCGAGCGACACTGTTTTCAGAGGGGCCACCTTGGATTTAGAACATATCAAATTCATTGTAGTGTTGCCACCCTTATCCGTGACATGAAGATATATTACACAACCGTATGCTTTCATACTCGCATCTGCGAAGGCGATAATATTTATCGTGCAGTCCTCCTTTACTCCCAAATATCGAGGTAAATTTAAATTAGAAAGCATCGGTAATTCTTCCTTGAATTTGACATATCTATTAACAATACTTTGGGGTAGTTCCTCGTCCCATCCTACTTTCTCTAACCACAGCTCTTGTAAAAGTAATTTGGCATATAAAATTACCGGAGCAACCAAACCTAATACATCGAATAAACGAGCTATTGTGGAAAGAATTGATCTTTTACATATAGTTTTTTCCTCCGTCGGACATATCATAAATCGAAAACAATCAGATATCGGATCCCATTTTAATCCTAAAATGCTACATTTATCCGAAAAATCCATTGTCGCGCGGTGCGACTCTGGTAATTGGGCCAGTAAATGAGGAGAATTACTCGACCATTTGACTAATTCAAATCCTCCACACTTGAACATCGCCATTAAATCTGTAGCCAAAGTGATGCCTTCACTTATAGTATTTACAGAATATACAAAATCGTCCATATATAAATCATTAATTGCAACTTCCGCCGCTTTCGGATAACGATTTCTTTCATCGCTCGCTAGCTGCCGTATAGTTCGCATTGCTAGGAATGGTGAACAGTTCAAACCAAACGCGAGTGAATTAAATTGATAAACTCCAATTTGTTCATCTTCGTGAAATCTATAAAGAATTTTTTGATATTTACGATGGCTTTCCGTTACCATTATACGTAGATACATTTGCTTAACATCTGCGGTTAATGCTACAGCGAATAAGCGAAATTTAATTAAAAGTGTAAATAAATTAGATTGCAAATTTGGACCTGTATACAAAGTATCATTAAGTGACAACCCTGAACTGGTCTTTGTACTTGCATCTAATACAACACGAGTTTTAGTTGTTGATTTATCTTTACGAATTACTGCGTGATGAGGAATGAAATATCCCTCATCAATATTAGATGAAGACGGAACTTCAACCCTCATATATCCCTTTTCCAGATATTCAGAAACTACTTCATTATAACTGCAATGCAATTCTGGCGAACTATTAAATTTCCGTTCTAAATATTCATATCGACGCTGCGCGACACGGCGCGAATCACCTAAATTATTAGGATCTATCTTAAACGGTAAAGATACAATATACCTTCCCGATTCATCCCGTTGGACTGACTCGAGGTACATTTTCTCACATTCTGCATCTTCAGCACTCATCAACGACTTAATAGGCATGTCTTCCATCGTCCAAAACTTGGATAACGCATTATATAAATCTACATTGGTTATGGGGCCGAACGTCCACGAAACCTCCGGCGTACACGTAGGTATTTCACCCATTACAATATACCCGAATACTGTCTGTATAGCCGGTGGTGCATTCGTATTATGTTTAGATAAAACCTTATTCCCCAGCAGAATATATGGAAATAACTGTGCACCTAATAAGATATCAACATCGGATGGAACGTTCCAGGATTCATCCGCTAAGTTTAAACCCACTAAATGCTCACATGACTTTGTGTCAACATGTTGTGTAGGAAGCTTATCAGTTATTTTATCGACAACTAATAGACTAATTTTATAAGTATCTTCTGAAACGCGGGATTTAATTTTTAACGCAACGTGTCCCAATATTGGTGTCTCTACTGAACCAACACTTTTAACTACTGAATTATTTAAAGGAAATATTTTAAGATTTAATTCATTACAAGTGTTTAAACTGATTAAATTTTGTTGCGATGCGCAATCAATTAAACACCTTACGCTTACTTGATTATTTTTATTGTCATAAGCAAATAACTGCGCGGTTGACAGTAGTACATTCGTAGCTATATTACCCGCAGAAAAATTATTATGATGTTTATGACTACGCGCTATTAATGTAATGGCTTCGTTTTTCGATTGACTTTCAGTATTCACCGTGCTCTCAAAATGCAGAGCGGTGTGATGTCGTTTTTTACAAATTCTACAATCCGATTTAGATGGACATTTCACAGTTTTATGTTTATCGCTTAAGCAGTTTACACATAAATTATTTAATTTCACAAACTGAAAGCGAGCATTTGGTCTTAATTCGTTAAATTGTTCACATTTAAACAATTCAACATGATCAGAATGATTACATTTCCGGCACCTGTTACGATTATTATTACTTGACTTCGGTTCGACCACAGCGAATGAATGCGTAACTTTGTTTTTATTATTAACAACTTTATTATCATTTTGCCCAGTTCGTTCTAGGATTTTGACATGCGACCGAATGTATTCTATTAAATCGCTATATGTAGGTATAGCTTTCTCCCGTATAGACATTTCGAAATTTTGCACCAACTGTATATCTAATTTTTTCAGTGCAATATGTAATATTATAAAATCGGTTAGGTCATCAATACCTAATTCCTTGAGTGCAGCTATGGAAGACGCAAACCGTTCAATAAAATTATTTAACTCATTTGGGTTACTAGGTGCCAATAATTTTAAATTCAAAATATTGTTCAGATAAAAGGTACCTAGCACGCGTTTGTCCTGATATTTCTTTTCGAGAGCTTCCCAAATTAAAAAATAATTTTGTTCGTTCGGAAGTATTCCCGCAAAAACTGATAACGCCTTTCCTTGGAGTTTCCCTATCAGATATTGCATCTTTTGCGACGTATTCAAATTTTCATTTGAGTGAATGCTTAATTTAAAAGCTTCATAAAATATCGACCAATTCTCTTGATTACCATCGAACGATGGCATCTCGATCGGTGGGAGCTTAATTAATGGTAAATTATTTAACTTCTGTCGATCACGTGATGAATCTTGCTTTGCTATAATGCTTTCGCGCACAGAAACTACAAAACAGTACTTATTTTCGAATTTACTCCATAAATCGAAATTTATATTGTAATTTGAATCCTTTTTCAACTGAAGTGTATGAAATTCATCACAAAATGTGTTAAATTGTGCATAATATGTAGCTATATTAACCGTTTGTTTAAGAAAATCCTCCGAACTTCTCGTCTCCCTGTCCGCAATACTTTTCGCTTTCTCGTATAATTCATTAACACGATTATGCATCAAATTAATCTTCGATTCTACTAACTTGATTTTAATATCCTGAGTACTATCGCTAGTCGCCATGATTAATTGTATGTAGGAATTTAAACACAACAATAATTACAAATGCAACCTAGTACATACAAATTAACAAAGTATAAAGAGGAAATAATATTTATTTATAACTTTAAATATGTTAATTTTAAATACCCCGTTGGTAATCCGGCTCGAAAGAACCAAAAATGGTGTCGCGAAGCTGCGACTCCACTATATATTTTAGAGGTGGTGTGATATGCCACACGCCCAAAGGACCAGTCCCAAACTACTCCGAATGATAGGTTATGGGACGATTTATGCATCCAACAAACCCGATGGACAGTGCAATAATCAAAGGTATAAATCTGGGCTTCTGGAGCACAAGATAAGCCCAGATTGGAAAGCAGGAAAGATGGACTCACCCGTTGATGACTATCACACGTCTCCAGGAGTATTTGTTGATTTAACTTCACAAAATATATGTTTAATCGCCCTGTCTGATATTAATTATCACTCCGAACTCTGATAAGCAACTGACACCACTTGTCAGATTTTACAAGTCGCAACAATATTTTTATCATGGTGACATTTTGGGATGGGTAAAAGGGTAGGTAGGACATTTGCAGGATTTTGTATTGACATTACACTTGTCCATTAAGCCTGTGGATGCATACCTAACAATCCCCTATATATTGCGCGAACACGTCTCTTTTTGTTTTCAAGAACATCGACATCTTTATTAATGTTTAATGTATCTAAACGTCCTCCGTAGTTGAATATTTACCTTACTCGGCTACGAATCCGGAGGTCACTGGTTCAAATCCCAGGTCAAAATAAGTAAATCTTATTTAATGAAGTTGTGTTATTTCACAAATTATTAATTTAAAACGACATGTAGTATATTTACAGCACGTTCCAAGGTTGTGAATACTGTCAGTACTACCCTGGTAAACGACCACTATTCAGAATTGAAACCATGCTTGAAATAATTTAAGCCATGTTTGATGACCATATCTGATTAGACAGGTACTTCTCCACCTTCCTCTTACCCATCTCCATCCCCTCTTAGCTACCTCCAGCCTCACAACATACCCCAATTGGAGATCCATAGACTCACTGATTCCAGATGATTGGGAGCAGTTACGATTTTGCAGTACGCACAAAATATATGTACATATATCTAAACAAACACATACGTAAACTTTTTAAACATAAACTGATTTTGATTTTTGACACCTTTTAATGTTATTCTCTGTTTTTTTAATGTTATTCTCGTATACAACTTGAATATTATTATCCAATAGTTAATGTGACCGCACGTCTCTGGTTTTTACGGGTACCTAACATCAAATATAACCAAACTCCTCTTGTATAGTGTTAGAAGGTGTATACTGGTAGATAATTACTGTAAAGGTATGGTGTGCCTTCGCCTGCAAAACCCATTTCTTGCTTTTATAACCTGTTGTGTAACTTTCTCTCTCGATATCACCTTAAGGCAGGTTAGCTCATCTCAGGCAAGCTAATAACGGTGCTACATATCTTCAAGTTATTATGCCACAGTCATCTGTATGGCTCCCTCTAAGCCCGAGGAAGAACCAATACCAAACCAAAACAGTTATCTTCACCACACGTAAAAAGGGATAACACTTTCCTAAAAATATCGAAATCACACTGCGACATTTTCAGTAAGTGATCTTAGTAATGTCCGAAAACGATAAACCTACACTATCTACATACTTTAAAGTTTTTAAAAAGGGCATACTTATTCCAAAACGAGCAAAACCACAGTGGGATACACTTTATATCCTAAAATTAAAAACACAAGTAGTTTGATAGTAGCATGGTAATTTTTTTAATAGGCTTAAGAATAATGCCTTTAATTAAGATACGAAAGTTTATAAGTGATATTTGAATAATAGGTTATAGGTTTGTTATCGTTTTTACTTTGCTAAGGGACAAAGTTTTAGTTGTGATTCTTAAGGTTTAATTTCCTAAATGTGCTGGACACAAATTAAAAATATTGTTTCAGAATTGTTTTTAATTACTGAATTAATGAAATCAACTTCATTAGAAGTAGGTACTTTTAGTTATTATTTATTTATAAAACTGTCATTTTTTGTTGCTTCAAATGTCTCGTGATCTCGTACAATGTAATATCATCAACCGTTTTTTTCATAATTTTTTTCCGGCTAATTTTTGCATCAGATGCAAGTCTCTATTTATTGCGAAGTGTCAATTATTTCCCCAAACTTTCTGCATAATTTTTAGAATTTTTACAATTTTAAAATTAATTTCATATTCCAAACGACCAAAACCAAGTTACAAAATTTTTAATGTATTTTAACACGCACAATAATAACATTATTATTATTTCCTTTTCATTATTATCTAGTGTTCACTTTTGAAAGGGTATAACAAGATTACACGATGGTGTATCTAAATGACAAATGCGTGAAAAATGGTTTGAATTACGTTCCAACTTTCCAATTCAATTTAATTCTTTTATCAACCGTATTGGCAATGAATAATGTTGTCTAGTACTCAAATACGAAGTTATTTGTACTTCACTGAGCGTAGGTAAAATTTATTAAAATCATAATGCAAATAATGATACGGTTTATCACTCTGAAATAAATATTAAACCATTTGATAAGCGTTAGATACAAGTAATTTGGATTCTGAAATATAGGCACAGCTCGAAAGTGCTGCGGAAGAGATAGAGTGGATTATAAATGTTAGCTATGAATAAGAAAAAGGGAACATAGTATAAAACAGCAAAAAATCACGAATAGTGAGCTCTAGCGTCATAAAATTTGCATGGAATTAATATATAATTATTTGATTAATAAATCAACACGTATTTAGGTGTATGACGTACTAATGATTGAATGAATGACGTATTGAGTTTGACCGGCCAGTGGCTGAGTGAGTTCAATTTATTGGGGAGCTTAGTCCTCCATTACGACAAAAGCAACATTTTCCGCTTACTGTGATAGAAGTGGAGGATTTTCAAATATTATTATTCAGATTTTTCGTATGACGGGAATGATTTTCTTTCTTTAAAACCAAAATATTTAAACAACGAAAATGTGTAAAAAAAGTGTTATACTCAACCGATGCAGGGTTGTAAAATAAAATAAGAAAAAAAAATTAATTCTTAAATTATTTAATAACGTACCTTGCAGTAAAATTTAGGTATGTTTCGATCAAATAATACGATATTTTTACCGGACTGTTTTTAAAATTCTGCCGGAATGTCAGAAGTTTTTGTTTGTTTGTACATTCACACGACGCGGAAGTCATATATTTTATTATATTACACATATATTTTATTATATTACACATTTATTTTTACTAATTATATTTTTATTATTTTTTTTAGCTTCTGTTTTTTCACTCTTTTCTTTTATGACTTTTCAACTTTAATATATATGTTTTAACTTTACAAATTAATATTGTAATTTAAATAACAATTCGAATATGATTTTAAGTCCCTGTGAATGCTGATTAATTTCAATCCATTTATTTTTCTAAGTAAGTAAAAAAAAAAAAAAAAAACTGTTCTCCATAATGGTATTCTGTATTATTTGTAAAACATTTATGTACTACAGATATAATAACTATTTTATTTATATATGTACGTAAACTTTTAAATGTCACATAGTTAATGTAATAACACTAATAACAATGTATGTAAAAGCCCAATGGGCGTTTTAAATAAATAAATAAAATAACAAATAACATATTAAATTACACATATGTTGAGACGTGACGTTTGTTTTACCGGTGATTCGGTTTTCTGGTTTTATGAGTTTACGCAATAAACACATCTGTACTGTGCAATAACGTAATAATATGTATGCCAGTGTATTATTTTTTTGTCCAATAACATAATGCAAACTTGAAAAAGAAAATTTGCATCTGCAGCTAATTTCATGCCAATATATTGTTTGATGCTCTTCATTATACAAGAAGGACCTAAAATATTCTCTTTAAGTGTACGTAATTAAATATTTGAAGCCTTCATAATTATAAGTTTCGTCGAAAACTCCAAACAACGCACGTGCGTCGTCCCCAACAAGAAAAAACGATAATTAAGCATTGAAAAGAACAAAATAAATTGTATGAAATAAATACCTATAATAATGCATTTGGGCCTTCAGTATTAAATATTTATTAACTCACTTTTTATGTAGTTGGGATCGTGTTCATAAATTGCCCCGGAGACGGTCAATATCAATTGACGATGTACTTACGTTTTTGACATTTGCAATTAAATTGCAACTTAATCAAACGGTTAATATGTTAATCTTAGTTGTTTTGTGGACGTCTGCAGAAAATGCAGGTAGGTACCTTGAGAGTGCAAATACAGTTATAATTTTTTGATTTTACTTTATATAACTCTGGACAATCGCAATATGATGAAACCAAAAGTAAAATAAAATCTCATTTAGCGATGAATCTGATTTCCGAAAGGCTCGATAGATAAAAAAGGGTTGTCAAGCGTTCATCATTCCCCCGTCAGTGGGAATTATTTCAATGACCCCAATTGTCTCGGTAAACAATCAATAAGTATTGTCAATCTCACGAATCACGTAAATTGACGTAACCATTGACAATCTTTCGATATTAACGCTTAAGTCTTCACCAATGTTCAGGTAGGTACCTACAGATATTATTTTGGGTAAAAACTATTCATAATGCCTTATTTACAAGTTCATCAATTGTCTCCGTATGATTATAGGCATGAGCAATAACAACAATAATTAACTCCAGCTCCCGTATAAAGTTTCCCACAGCGCGGCCAAGGTTCAAGTACCGCAGAATGTGACATCAACGCCTGGGAACATTACAAACCTTCCTGATTGCTGTCATTACCGTGTCACTGAATCAACTATTTCGCAATGCACGTCACTAGTCACTAGTCGCTACATCTTGACATCCACTTTGATAAAACATTGTTACGCTGGGGAATTTGATGAAGAAATTTCGACAAAATGACGGTTCATGTTTTAAACGGGTTCTAAATCACAGTGGCCGGCGTTTAGACGCCATGTTGCAGATTTAAACATTGTCCGGGTTGTATTTTCATGGCCTATTTTTGATTTCTTATTGAAACATTTTGTGAGAAGATCGCTTTTTTAAGAAAGAAAGTAGGTAGTGTGGGACTTAATTCAATATTTGTTTAATACAATAATACGCATCTCATAATGAAAACATTTAAAATCTTTGAAATGAGTAGGTATAATCTTCATGATTTTAGGAAAAATGAGTATTGCTAATTTATTAAAAATCTCTTCAAATTATTGGTCCTTCCTAACCGGATTATGAATAATTTGAAAAGATTTTTTTAATTTGTTTTTAATTACCTATGCCTTAATTAATTTGCCTTCAAAGGTAAATTACATTAATTAGTAAATGACAGTCGATTCAATCATAAGGCCCAGTTTTTTCGCAGAAATTCAAATGTAACATTGTCATCAAATGGCTATTCAGTGCCATTTTGCTTTTTGACAGGTTCCATGTCAGTTTAAATGCCGATTCTGAAGTCCTCTTCAGCTTTTGAACAAATTTTGATAAGCAAAAGAGGACAACTATCGTGTTGTTAAGCTTGTTAGCTTTTAACAATTTGATAGAAAACTGAAATGCACCTAGAATCGACGTCTAACAGGGACCGTTCATATGACAGTGTTAAATTTGAATTTCTGCGAACAACTGGGCCTTAGTATCTACCTCTAATGTTATAACAACAAATTCTTATCGGATAGACGTTCTGTATTTATAATTCAACATTATTCAGGAAAGTAAGTGAACAATGTCAGTTTTAATTATAGCAAAAACACCTACACTTTTGTTAAATATGCGGTCTTTGAATAATTAGTTCGACATTGCAGTAATTAAAATGATATTAATTTTACGAACTTGAAAGCAAAATATTATATTTTGTATTTAATAATCGCTTATTACAGCTCAAGATCTGTTTGTTTTAACTGAATCAAATAAACTACGTGGATAATCTCTCTATCAGCTAATTACTCAGTTGTGATTGTTATGAATAACAACAATGAAAATGTTGCACTTGCCTGGGTTAAAGAATTCCATCACGGTCATTTGCCATCAACGACACGAGACTATAATAAACACACAATAAAATTCTGATGAAATCTTTTAATTTCATACATTTCAAACTATTTTTCTTTGCGAAACACTTTGGTCTAGATGTAAGTAATTATAAATATAAAATCTGGGTATTTTTATTCTCATTATCTCTAGAGATTTTCACTGTCAAAAGTATTATCGAGATAAATTTTTGGGTTATTTTTGTCTTGTTGTTTCGTTATTCTTGTCATGTAAATTCGTTGAAAAACGAATCCTACAAAATGTTGTCTACGATGACGTTAAGTTTTAAGTATAAGTTATTAAATTTACTCTCAATTTCAGCCGTGGAGGTTTTTTAAAAACTTTTTGTCTATCAATCATAAATTAATAAAATATTGGTTAAAAGAAGGTATTCGGACCTTTTAAAGCTTATAATATTACGTGCTTGACAAAGTTAGAAATATTTTTTTTTGTCTGTTGTAAATGTTAAAAAAAATATTTTGTGAAATTATTGTTTGATTTTTTAATACCCCTTTACAATCATCAATCATCTTCGTAACACTTTATGAGAAATTCTTATGAACATGACCACAGAATGGGGTTACAAAATCATTATTTTTCAGTTTATTACATTAAACCGCATTTGAAGTAAAATAACGCAAAATTGCGCTATAAAAATGTTATTATACTATTTAGCGTTTATATTATTTGAAACCTTGCTTGAAATGACTTTAGCCGTGTTTAGTGACCAGATCTGAATAGCCAAGTACTCTCCCATCTCCTTCCCCACTCTCTTCAGCCTCACAAAATACCCCAATAATTTAGGAGTAGTTTGGATTCTTGTGCGGTATTCACATTAAAAAAAACTAGAGATTGAAGGAAAAATTTCTAAAATTTTTTAAGTGGGTAAAAATGCTTGTTCGGGAACTCTTTCTCTTGAGATGCAATCTTTCGTTAATGTTGGTGTGAATATCCGACGGATGAATGTAAAAGTCTATAACCGTGCCATAAATACTGATCCCAGATGAGTTATATTTTCCCAGAGAAAAAAAAGTAGGAAATGCAACTCGCAAGTCTTGAATCTATTCCGGAAGGAAACTGCATCGTGTGTTCATCGTTCTCTTAGCAAGTTGTTACGGTAGTAGATATATTCATACCAGATTATTGTAACCACAAACGAGAAAATCTCTTTGTACGTCCTTCGTACAAAGTAAATGTCCGTCACTCCTGGACACACTGATCCATAGATTCCTAGCTACCCATCGTATCTTTTACCTTCCCAGAACTTTCTCTCTTTAATAAGACCCCTCTACACAGCATCCCCAAAGATGAAATAGGTTCTGAGGTAAATTATTTTCCTCAGTGCCTACTGTGTGGGTTAAATGTAAAAAAGCTATTTGTTTATTTATTTTATTTTATTTGGTACAATATTTTTTACATTTTAAGTTTTCCAGTAATGTAGGCCTCACTGGGTGGCTTTCCCGTGCTGAGGCCTTCATTTTATAATATGAAAATATAATCTACATAATACATTTAAAGAGAAAATAATACATTTAAAATTAAAAATAGATAATACATAATAATGTATTTAAAATTAAAAAATAATACATTGAAAATAATCTTGTGTGTTTGTGAGTGATGTGTGTTTATATTGGTTTTGTGTGTTACGTGTAGGTTTTGTTTTTATTTTATGCTATGACATTTTGGTATTATTGTCTTTTTTTGTTCTTTAATCCATTTTGTAATTTTGTGTGTGAATTTATTTTTATTTTCCTCAATTTTGATTTCAAATTTTACACTGTTGAAAGCATTTATATCATGGTATTGGTAGTGTCTTTGTCCAAAGCTTAAATTTACTGTCGGATTTATGTTTTCTTTGTACGCTAGTCTAACTGGTCTGTTAGTGTTATTTTGTGTATGTTAAATTTATTTTTTTTGTCAAAAATGTAGTTTAGTAGTGTTTTAACGTATAATTGGCGTATATCTAGTACGTCACAGCTGTTAAATATTTGGTCTGTATCAGTCAGTCTATGTTGTTTTAGTCTTAATGTTAAAAACAAACTAATCATCACTCCGTTTCCACGCAGGTGTAGGCAGAGAGGACGAACCGCTAAACAACTCGGTCTTGGCACAAACTCCTTACCTCATTCACATTCATACATCGTCTCATACATACTCTTCTATTATCCTCTGATTATTCTGACTCTTGACATGGCCCGACTCAAGTACCGGATTCACTTGATAATGCCATGTCTTTCTTCTGCGTCCTCGACTGCTTCTACCATTCACCTTACTCGATCTGACAGTCCCTTTCTCAATCTTGCAATCGTGTTTAATTCGTAGAAAATATTTTAATAAAATACAAATACTCTTTTTGTACGATGTTTCATTTTTTATTTTATATTTCATTGTATTAACACAGTAGATTGGGCAATATTTTTTCATAATTAGTATTTACTCCTTAAATTGTCATTAATATCATGAAAATTCAAATTCTTTAATGGCCAATATATTGTAACTTAAAAAACAAATACTTCTACATGTTGGTTTTTAAAAATTTTCAGTTTGGTAGGTTTATTGGAATTAAATTCATAATAAAGTTTTGTATGAAAAAAGGCCGCACAGCCGTTCCTCTTATACGTTGGATCCTTTTTGCTTAGACTTACTATGAATGATGATAGCGGAAGAATTGAAGAAACAATGCAACCAGTTTTCCTTTACTTGGGAATTCCAAGCTTTCAATATATTTAACCTTCCGTGAAATGGTATGTATTTATAATTTACTATAAGCCGAGGTAAAATTACACCTTACACAGCACGCAGTAAATGTAAACGTGTTATAAATTACATGCTTATGCACGCTGAATTTTGCTATGAAGGTAATGCATTAGCAATTTGCAAGTGTTTGTATTTTAAAGACTATTATCTCATACATCGTGACCTGATTAGTTACAAAATTTTTGGTCAGGCGAAAGATAATTTGAATAATATTATGTTAATACGGTGTTAATATTATATTTAGTTTGGGTTCGTATGTATTTAAGTATTTCACATTACTCGCATATTTTCACATATGTTGCCTTTAAATATATTTACCTCTAATATTTTTGAAAACATTTTATATAATAAAATGTGTTTAAAATTATTGGCATTATCTTCTTCTTCAATGATACATTACTTATATATACCTATATGTGTCTCTACCTATATATGTATATTTAATTTTGCGTTTTCATAGCGTTTATAGCTAAATAGGATAACGTCAAGGAATGGGAGTCGGCAAAAGGGGAAAAACAATTAAATTAGCAAAATCACTTGAAACATGTTCATTGTATTTTTGATTGAAACTCAACATGGCACATATTTCTACAGTAGAGTGTGTCATGTTCGTTCTACCATCTGTCAATACAAGATTATATCGACTAAAAAATCTTTTTTACTATCGTTAAAAATACCATTTATCGCTTTAATTCGCGAAAATATCCTTAATGCTATGAATGGGTGTCTCTACATATAAAGTATAATCTACAAAAGTTACCAAAAGAAGTTATTACAATAAAGTTGAATACTCATTTGGACTTTTAGAAAAAGTCAATAGTTATCCCATATAAATAAAAATCGGTTATCTTTTATGAGTTGGACGTAAATTTTTCAAAACTTTGTAACCATTCAAAAAGATAGCAGCCAAAAATATGAGTTTTTTTTAAAAACTAATATAGTTAATACTGAATTTGAAATATGAGACCGACAATAATTTCGTAAAAAAATTAGTTCCAATTTCCGAGTGGTTAGATGTAAGACAGAAATGCTGGGATTGATTCCCAGTTGAGACCGTTACCTTTTTTTTGTGTCTTGTTCTGTTTCGTGTTTTGTTTAGATTTATTAGCATTATTTTCTACTTCAATGATAAATTATTGCATCGAAATCACAATATGGAAGAAAGCTATTTGACCCAATAAAAAAATTGTATTTAATAGTACACTACAGCATTTTTGTCACATACCTTAAATAATTTTGTTTTAAACGCACAACAAATTATTCTAAAAACATGTTTGCCTAACTTTCCTCCTTTTTTGCAACTGCTTCACTTTTTCAGTGACAATATTTAAGGCGTATGTTTTTAACATTCTGCCTTATACCTAAGTCCGGCAAATGCAATTTAAATCACAACGGGTTGCAAGTGCTAAATTAAAATTCTCTCGGGCAAAGCGGGTTTATCATACCGGCAAGAACGCGAACCACTTGTTGGAATATTGCTGAGATTTTTTAAATGACGTTCTTTTCTATGGAATTGAGATTATTGATGTTCAGATTAACCAATTAATAAGTGAAAAACTAATTAAGTGTACAGTTATTAAGTAAATAAATAAATGGGTTTAGAAGAATATTTATTTCTAATGATAAAGTTTAGCGCAGTTGGTAGGGAATAGATAGGTAGCGCCCCGGCTAGGCAAAGGTATTGGGTTCAAGTCCTAGATGCGTCCGTATCTTTTTCTGACTTTTCTATTTCTAGTTTAATCCTTAGTATATTTTTATTATCTTCAATAATTAGAAATTTTTTTAATTTTTTCGTTTTTAAATGCATCTATTTGAATTAGGATTTTGTTTTCGTGAAAGAGTGCAATTCTTGGAAGTGGAAATTAACCCACTTTCTGATATCTGATCGAGCTGAAACTCAGTAGATAGACTCGTTGTCGATGATAATGCACTCTGTAAATGTTTGGTAGCAATCACGCACACACAAGCAATTCTCTGAAATTGGATGATATTAAAGCTGTTAATATACGAAACAAATGTCGGTCCTACCCAATTAGAATTAGGCGCAGTTATTTGGGCGGTTGACTTCAGTACCTGGGAAGGAAGGTTCAGTCCTAAGTCAAACCAAAAAAAATCTTTGAAATTGGTTACTAGCCGGCCCAAAAGATATTATAGTAAAAAAAAATATTTTTACCAGTTGATTTTTGTTTACATTATAATTTTTGTATCAAGATAAATAATTTTAAATATTATACCAATATGGGTAGGTTACATGGCATTTACTACTCTGTCAAGAGTGGACAATGCTCTCAGAATCGTCTTGGTGAGAAAAGACCATTCGTGAAAGCATCATTGCTTGAAATTTTTATAGCTACGTTTTAACCAAATCTAAAAACCAGGTAAAATGAGAACCTTAATCTCACCCGTCTCTTTCGCCTTTATGTTTTCGGTCACAAATAATCTCAAAATAAGGGATGCCATCGATCAACTAGCAGACCTGTTGGGACACTGGTGGTCAGTTTTTTTTCGGAAAACAGTGAACTTCTTTACAAAATAAACCTTATAACTTTATAACTTAAAAAAACAAACCTGTTTCGGCTCGATCGGATACAAGAGATATAAAATGGTAACAATGTTTAATTTTTTTTTTAATTCAATGTAATATTATGATTCTAATTGTTTCAATGTAAATAAAAGTGTAAATGTTGGTTTCAAAATATTGAATCTCTGAAAATTCTTCACCGATTGCTTTGAAATTTTGACACAACATTGCATTCGAATACGCCTGTGTTTTTTTTATATATCTGTATTATATAGATGTCACCTGTGACAGGTAAAGACAGGGCGCCATCTGCTGGACAAACATGCTTTTCTGAAAATCTGCTGGTTGTAAATGCAACACTCGCTATTGTTTCTCGATCTGCAGAGACAGATTGAGCCACTGCAAGGCGGGGTACAGCCAGTATATTATAAAATTGTTAATTCTGACGTATAATAATTAGGTCCCAATGGTCGAGTGGATAAAGACCTTGTCCCGATAAGACAGAGATCCTGGGTTCGATTCCCAGTTGAGAACGTTTTATTTTTATTTTTTGTGTCTTGTTCTGTTTCATGTTTCGTTTAGATATGTTTGTCTTATCTTCTTCTTCAATTATGTATATTATTATATTAATATAAGCAATACATTATAATGTTATAATACAAACTATGTACGACTATTATGAAAAGGGTGTGAAGCTGGTATAGTGAAATAAACAATAAATTGTAGTATGTAAAATTGAGAAAATAAACACGAGTTACTCTCAATTAGGGAGGTAGTATGCATATTATACGTAATATTTTTGAAATCTTAAATCTTATATTTAAAAATATTGCACATTTAGAAAAGGGATTTTTTTATTTGTGTTTTTGTATTTTCTTTTTATTATGCTGTTCCAATGTATTAAATATTTTTCAAAAAAAAAAAAAATATTGTAAGAGAAAGTTTTTGAAACGGTAATTCACTGTTTTAAATATTTATATTCTATTCTGTAATAGTTTATTGCTAGTTTCACTGATGGTACACTTTCTTTTATTTGTTAACATTATGATTTATGAAAGACATCTAACAAAATGAACATCGTTTTAAAAATACGGCATAAAAGGAACGGAAAGTATTCACGTGGTAAACCTTGTATTGCGGTTTATTTTCGAGTTCGGTTGAATATGGCCAGTGATACATAGATACCTAGTAGTAATTCATACATATTCATTATGTGTTATATGTACGACCTACATTGTAGCCACGTTATTAAATGAACTTAGAACAATAAATTTTCATGTTGAATAATACATATTTTTATTAAACGCGTAAGCCATGGGTCTTTTGATGTTTTGGTTAATCTAAAATCTTTAACGGTGTATTTTATTCACGATACTTGATATAAAATGTCATATCAGTTTCGTTAAATTGTTATAAGTTAATTGGGTATTTGTAGGGCAAGTGCAATTAGACACATATTAATTCAAGGTATTAATAAGTCCCAAAGGATTTCAAGGGAATTTGGTTGACTTTATAAAGAACTGTGCTGTTAGAGAAAAGCCTCAAAAACGGTATCTGGTCGTTCGTTGAAGCGCGCTTGTTCGGAGAAACAAAATGAATTACGTTTGCTAGAATTTTCATAGATTACGTCTCCGTAAATAATAAGGCCAATAGGATGCATGTTTGTATTAAGGCCCCGTAGTAAGCGTTCAAAAATGGTTTGAAAGGGAGATATGTAAATACGAATGTTAGAGGGAGCACGCTAATATTAGAAAACTATAATAATTAAGCGAAAATGGTGAAATTTTTTAGTACAACTCTGCCGTTTAAAAAAGAGCAAAAATCTCTATAGAAATTCTTTAGTTGCACATTAAATAGAACACTAAGTGTTTTTAATTATTTTCGTGGCTTATTTTGCGATTTTTTTCTATCGAGGGAATTTCATATAACTAAAATTTCGGCGTAACAAATGTATAGACATTATCTTCAAAAATAACATAAATATATTCTTCAGAACATAAAAACTTAAAGAGTTTCGTCCTTTCCATAAATGTTTTTTCTTCACTATTAAACGCCATATCGGCACGTCACTGATTCAGTATTTTTTAAACATTTTAGCAAACAATTAGCTACATAAACTCATGAAATTGATCCAATGAATCACTGCTCATACCTTTAATTATAAATGAGTGTTCTTGTATCATCTTCTGACTTAGGAATGAGTTACTCGTGATTAAATAATTGATTCTCCAATCATTCATTCTAGACAGAGAGATTGCAGATCTTCCTTAAAAACTTACGTTTTTAAATACTTCTAAATAGGTTGAGCAGTAATAATTTATTTTCTTTAAATGTTGTCCCATCTTTGTATTAGAAATCAGGAAGATAAATTCTAATACACATAAACTTGAAGACAATCAAGGCTGTGAATGGAACGGAATGTGATTCTCTAAAGATAAAATAAAATGCGTTTTTATAATTGAAAATACGGAAGTCGGTTGTAGGAACTTGAATTCTAATGGTGTGAAATAATTGTACATAAAGTATTTATTTGCACTTGGCTCGTGCTAAAATTGACGCAAGGCCTTTTAAATATAATAGTTATAAATAGCAACAACAACGTAACTGTAAAACCTTAGTGCCCTTAGAAAACTTATTTTTTCAAATTATTCGTAATCCGGTTAAAAATAGGATTGCAGGCCCTTTAAGAATGAATTTATAGGTATCTTGTTAAACTTTTAGAAAAGAAGGTATATATAATCGCGATGTTGGAAAACGTGTTCATAAAAATCGTTATATTTTCGCGTTTCGTCATTATATTATCAAAGCAAACTACCCAACCGATTTAAATGAAATTTTGTGAATATGTATGGTTGGTTCCAGCTTGAAATATAGGATAGTTTTTAACCCGATAGGTGGCGCTATTGTTGAGATCTAAAAGAAAAAAGAAAAAAAAATCAACGAATATTTTTTTCTCATCCAAAAATACATACAACCACAAATTTTAACTTCCCTTCGTAAAATGCGGTCTGTGGCGGGACAACATCTACCCAGGCCCACTAGTATATTATATAGTGAAGCCAGAGGATTAAATAAGGATATTGCGTTGCCCTGGGATAAATAGATCAGAAGATCAGCAAAATAATATATATATATTTTTTTTTGGTTAGTAACAATGTTATTTAAATTAATCAATTTACAGTATAATAGTATTACAGAGTATAATCAATAATGTTAAATAAAATAATTCAGACAATTAGTTTTCACTGCTTTTGATTTTTTAGTGTTTCTCTTCTATGCTGGCGCTTGTGTCTAGAAGAGTGGTGAGCATCAAGATTAAGAATATTTAGTGTTTGTAATTATGAATATTTAGTGTTTGTAATTATGAATATTTAAATTTATTATTACTTAAAAAGATAGTTTCATCATTTTGGTATTTTTACATTGAACTTCGCGTTAATTGCTTTTAGTAGGTGTTTATAGTATTCTTTGTTCTGATAATTTTCTGGTAGTCTGTTGAAGTATTTTTTCCCTAGATATATGTAATGTTGTTGAGCAAAAGTGGTGTTACATTTTTGTGTTGGAAATATATGTTTTTGACGAGTACGACTTTCAGTTAAAAAGCTGTGATTTTGTTTTTCTTTTATTATTTGAGTTATAATATACTTAAGTCAGTTCATGTCGAAAGCCAGTATACCGGAAGAGAACATATTTTTTATTTGCATGTAAGAAAAAAACAGTTTTTATGATGCATAAGTGTTGGTTAGGGAAAGGAGTTATATTTTGCCTTAAAACTTATAGGATAAGGATAGGATGAGGATAGAATAAGGATAGGATAAGGATATGATAAGGGTAGGATAAGTATAGGATAAGGATAGGATAAGTATAGGATAAGTATAGGATAAGGATAGGATAAGAATAGGATAAGGATAGGGTAAGGATAGAATAAGGATAAGATAAGCGTAGGATAAGGATAGGATAAAGATAGGAGATGCTCTCGATACGTTCTACACTAATTACTATTAAATTTAATTGTTCGATATTTCCAAAGCTTATTGTTAAGAATGTCGATATTATAAAAAAAATATGTTATTCTGTGCACATATACGGGGAATTGAAGAAACTATATTTAAGACAATGTGCAGAGCTAAAAGAAGCAAAAGACAAAGTTGAGCTGCATTCCGTTCTCTCTTCCCACCTTTTTGCGATGTTTTGTTTGAATAATTGAGTTGCATGCATCAATTTGACATTAGACTTTTTATTTTTTAAACTATTCGACATACAAGTCTTACAAAACGCCATAAATGTGGGTGTTTAGGTTCTCATTTAAATAATTGATGACTACTCTCTGTAAGTGTATAATTTGTATCTTTCTTCACTAAAGCATCATCAACAAAGACCTCATTCCCGAACAACAACAAAAAAATCACAATTTTGCGAAACCCAAACAATGGAGCACGTTGACTTGTTACAGTTGTGCTCAGAGAACAGAGCAGCGGTGACCGATGATGTGTTGAAATCAGCTAATGTATGGAAACGCGGTGATTTGTGTGAAAACAATAAATTGCCCGAGAAGAAACATTGGGCAATGGTTTATGTGAATCGCAAGAATTCCACTAGAATAAGTGACTTCCATATTCGTCTGAAGTCTGAACGGTAGGAAACAAGCAACCATTAACCTGATGTAAGTGTGCAATATTATGCGAGGAGAAATCAAAATAAGGCTTTTAATGTGGAAATCGAATTGGGGATAGATGAAATAACAGGAAAGATACGTAATACGAATGATGCATTAAACTTTATAGATCTGTATTTAATCTGAGAATCAGCGATTTAAAAACGTCTGCAATAACTTTGTTGAAACTGCAATTTGTTCTACGTCACGAAGTTCTGAAATGTATTTAATACTTGTTTTACCATCCGTCGATTGATTTTATAAGTACATATATTTCTGAGTGGATTTGAACGATAATAATATATTATTTTATCGAAGAAATTAAGGACTTCGTGGCTTGATATTATAATTAAATGAAAAGTTAGTTTGTTTTTAACCACTCTATTATAATTTATACAATAATTTAACTGGTTTTGGTCAGGTATTTGCAAAGTTTTTTCAGGACAAGAAGAAGATTTGGATATACCCAACAGAAACTGGTTGACATAATGCATAATAAATTATGATAACATGTTTAAAAACAAAGTTACTTTTCATTTAACAATAAGAATAACATGTTTGTACGTTGCCTTTTTAAATAGATCCAATTGAATTTCACTTTTATTTTCAACAATAAATGAATGAATAAATAAATGCAAATCTTTGAAGTAGAAATTAACCCACTTTCCAACATCCAGACACGTTGTCAATGACAATTCATCCTATCAACTTAAAATTTAAATTTTTAAATTAAACCACCCACCGATTGATCACGTACACACATGGACAATTGGACATACACGCATTTCTCTGAATTCTGATAATATTACAGCAATATAAGTAATATACGAAATAAATTTCGGTCCGACCCGATCGGCATTTGCGATTTGTGCTTTCCAGAGTTTTATGTAACATTGGCGTGCCTACTATATATTGGAAACAAATTTAGTAAAATTAAAATAATTATATTTAACGTGTTATTGTTAATATTGGGTTAGGTTAGCACTGGGTATAGGTTACTTCCAGGTTAGGCTAGGTTAAGATAAACAAGTGAGTACTTACAATGCTCCTCTCAGCAGATTCAGGTTGTAGTCGAAGGCACTAGACCTCCCAGGACCCGTAAGGTAAAGGGCACAATCATTATCATCCCCCGCGCTGGAGACGGGGAGGATTTGAGCCCTCGCGCATGTCACCACGAAAAAGAGCGCCAGTATTGAGGCCCGTCTGAAAAATAATACAACACGCTATATTAATAATTTTGTACACATTTTTCTGAGAAACCCACAGAATTTCAACGCGTAATCATCAATTTATGATCATATTTGCATGTTATTGGAGACGTAATGGGTAAGAAGCTTTGCATAGAACAGACGGGTAATCACAGCGGCTACTTAACCGCTTTTCAAAAAACGCTACAATAATAAATTTTCTATAATACTTAACCTAACCTACCATTAAATATTTGGATTTATAATTTCTTTAAGCGTGGAAAACATTAGACTAATTTCATTTCCTGTGCTGGGCATTACTTGGTACTGCGTGAAATCAAGTTCAATGAACTCAAATTTGATTTGAATTGATATGATCAGTGATATTTTGTAAAAAATTGAATCTGATTGTTGAAAGAATTCAAACAAGGGATAAAGTACCAACCTATAATATTGAATGCATTTACAACAGTAAATTATTAATGCCATTTTAAAAATTTGAAGATAATTCAGACTATCGTGATTTTCACGGGTTTCGTTTGAGGATCTGCCTATCTGTGTATTGCTGATTCAATGAAATTGGATTTGTTTTGAATTTAAGTGTCATTTCCAAAATTGGAACTGATTGTGTGACGAATTCGGACTTAAGAAATTTGTTTTAACTGTCAATGTTACAATTGAAACTGATGTCTTAAGAATTCAGACTATTCTGTAATTTTTCACGGGTTTGCACTTGTATTACAACAAAAAAAATCCTCGAATGCTTAAGAATTAAGGATTTGGATTGAAATAGATTTTCGTTCGCTTTATTATCGCATATAATATTATATCATTTCGATCGTGTTGTCGAATCATACAAGTCCGTGGGCTATGGATGTATTACATAGATCAACTGCGATAGCGAATAAATAATATTATTTGGGCTCCCGCGATATTGCGGCACTTCTCGCTGAAGGTCGTTTAAATATACGATTTTACCTCCTGACTGAGGCACCGGGTCGCCGGTCTCAAGCAAATGCGCAAGGGAAATAACTCCAAAATGTAACCGTTATTCAGCATCAAAATATCATAACAACCAAACGTATTGAATAGGTAAGTGCAAAAGTGATTTTGGTGAATAATTTAGAAAGATACTATCTTACATTTCAATGATGTAAATTAACATACAATGCTGCAGTTAGAATACTTTGCTCGTAGATCTGTTATAATATGTGATTAACCACCATTTGCATGTCCATCAACAATCGTTTTAAATGAACACTTGACATAGATAAATGGAACAGTGTTTTCTGATGCACTATTGAGTAATGCTATCCAACAAAAATTGTTGTACTAGTTATACTATTAATTTTATTATTATTGATCGGGTCATCGTTATAAATTGCATTGCCATATTCATTTGAAAAACGAATAGGTATAAATAAAGAAGATTAATCTCTCATTCAGGATAATTTGTTTGCTTTTGGAAACAAATCATATGGTTTCCCAGAAATCGTTGTGTCTCCCTTACTCTTGTGGTGAGAAATATGATCTAAACGACGTTAGAAAGAGAAAATACGACGCTTTATATTAAATGTGCACCTTTATGAAACCAAAGGTTCCGACCGTAATTTGAAAAAAACTTATCAGATTTTGTGTCTTTAACGTTTGTAATACATTTTTCTAATAGAATAAGCGTGTTTTGTAGTTGCAAAAAACGTAAATTGAGTCATTTTGGTTTTTTATGTTTTCATTCAAATATATATCTATAGCACTTTTCGTAGGACATGTGCTTTATATGTAAAAAATAATTTTTGATTGTTGAACATACTCACCAATATTATTTTAGTCACCTAAATATCTTATATAATGTAATTTTGTGTATTTATCTTTTTCTCTTAAAATGTAATTGTAAATGGTTTTTTTGTATTTTTTATATTTTCCTACTAGATGTATGAAAAAATATGCGTACATCTAAATAAAGATTCAAAAACCAACAAATATGTTTATTTATAATTTAAAAAAATGTATTTCACCATTCAAAAGCAGTATTCAGTTTTCAGATAAGTTCAGAATTATTCGATTTATTTGGATTTTATTGCAAAACGGTAATACTCTCATATTCTGACGGAATATACCTAAGGTTTGAGGAGTTAAAATGATTTAAAATAAAACAAATGCAATAACAAAATTCAAATAAATATAAAAGTAGCCCATAACACATTATTTGAAAAGTAGTATATCGCGATTATAGTTCCAGCCTTTTAAATAACATGTATGTTTGATGATCGTAATATGTTCCAAGGTTGTTAATCATTTATCATTTTAATTGATGATCGAATCAAATCGGGATGTTGGCATTGGTGGAGAAATATTTATAACAAGTTTGCTGACCGCTCGTAAATCAATCACACAGAAGATGCATACTTCTGCCAAATTTGATTTAACACACATGTTTTTAGATGTACAAGTTTTAGCATTACGATCTGGGGTAAGGTCGGAGATTCGTTCATGCTCATACACTTTCCCATCCATCAAGATTAAAGAATAAACGTGTTCGGGAGATGACTAGTAATGCAGCAACGTTGCCTATGGCGAAATATCTACTGCTCGTGGTGGAAAATGTCTTGTTTTTTTTCTTTGAATAGGAGTAAGATATAATAAAACATATATACTGCTTTGCAATATTGGTACTATATATAATGAAATGATTTAATTTCAAATTCGAGTAGAGTTTTGCTTTGAAAACAGATTTGTACTTCACTTAAGAGTGATTGTATACCTGACAAAATCAACTATTTTCGACACACACGAACTCTGTTGTTCATTTCCAAAACAATATTTTTTCTAACTAGAATTTATTTTAAAAACGTTTGCCTGAAAACAGTAAGATGGCGGTAATGTAAATCTTCGTTATAAAAGTTATGAATTTCAGTTACCAGATGGCACTATTTTTTGTATTATTTATTTAATTAGAATATAAACGAATATATACAAGGTAACATTTAATTTAATTGTATGTATTTTAATATTTTTACAGAAAGCCTGACACATCTTTTTTTTTATGCTTCCGATTTTGTTGTCCGGGTTAAATCTTCCCCATAGGAAAAACTAAACCCTTCCACTCACTTTTCCACAAATGATCATCTAGTCAATCAACATTATGTAAGTGCATTATATAAGCAAAATAAATACAAAACAACACGTCAACTCACAAAAGATCAAATGGGAAAATAATTCACCGACTCCAGATATTTTCATATCATAGGGTTCGGCTCGGTAGAACTTCTAACAGGGCCTATAAATCCTACTGATCCCTCAACATAACATGCCAGGTTTTGCAGTAAATTAAATTATTTTTCACAACGGTCTAACAACAAACCGTACTTTGATCCTGTTGAAAAAGTGATAGCATGCTACATTCCTGATAAAATATTAGTCATTCAGAATGTACCGCGAGCACGTGTTCTTTCCCTAATAAATACCATGACGGAATCCGACAATATCAGTATTTTAATAACAATATTTGTACGAACGCGTGTTCTACCGTCCTAATAAAGCATTCACTTTTGACAGATACTTTGTTAGGGTACGTATTCATTTGCGAACCGAAAAGCGAACCGTACTACGAATTACAGTAAAGGAACGAATCAACTGCAAGCGGCGTTTCGCGCTATTTGCGGTTACTTCGTTTGTTTCCTACTTCAGTTCGGCAGTTCGGCTCGCAGATGTATACATAGCATAACAGTTACAAAATCTGTCAATTCATTCGATGAAAGCCTGCAGTCACTTTTTTAACAGGAAAACCAATAATTTGACCGGATCTTTAATAAATTAACAGTATTTCTTATCAGTAAGATTTCTCCGTATATTTGGCTTATCCTGGCTGTTCTAACGGTCGCTTCAGTTTAGTGGCTTTGAGCAATTGCCCGGTTATCACACGGAATTCAAATTTACTTTTTTCTCTTGTAATTTTGTTTGGTTACCATAATAGTACACATATTTCCAAATAGAAAGTAATCGTTTCACCCGCAATCTGACCCTACGTAATCAATCAAGCTTTTTATATAAATGACTCTGACTGAAACAGGTTAATTAACGAAAGTTCTTATATGCCTACTAGAGAATGAACTCACCCTTTCCCCTAATGAATATCACTGATCTAATCAAATAATCTATGCACCTATCTTGAAAGCCATTATTATTTATGGATTTTTCGATGCAAATCCAACTTATAGTTCAATGGTCTAGGTCTAGTTTCTAGACTCTAGAGTGAAAGATATCCTCTTTAGAGTTCACCATCAAAAATGCGAAATATTGTTTGAAATGGCTTAAGCATTGGTGAAAATGAAATAATATTATGAACTCCCTCCTTTCCCCCAATTCTGCAAAACCAAAAACGACGATCCACAAATCGGATTTCAAGGAACAAATTTTTGAAATCCCATGTTTTTGCAATTCCGTAATCATTAGATTATTTTGCGTACTACATTGCTGTTACAAATTGCGTATGAACTTAATTTGTATAAGGACTAGCAAAGCAGGTTATGCTTGAAAATATGATTTTTGGCTTTCCTGAAACTTTTCTCATAAAAAAACTTGCTCTATTTTGAAATTTTACAGCCGAAAGAGATAGTTCCACTCCGGGTGATCGAAAACGTTGTGTGGTAAGTACCTATACTTTTTTTACACTGAAAAATATGTATATTGTTTAATAATAAACACTTTGTGCCGTTATTTTCATATGAATATAACTTTGTTTAGATTTTCTTTTTTTATAAATTTATCCTCAAATTGGTATACCAATATATGAAACATGACGATTTTTTTTGTTAATTAAATAGTGGTGTCAACAAAGTTATTTATTTTTTCAATAATAAATAAATGCTAATTTTAGTTAAATCTTCATTCAATTCGAGAAGATTTATATAACATGTTGTTTTTTTTATTTAAAAAAAATAATACTCCGTACACCTGGTCTATACAAGAGAAAGGTAGGAGGATTGTACATGAAGATACAATAATTATTACAAGGAAACCATGTTTACCGCCATATTAATGCAAAACTTGAAACACATTAGTCAATTTTCAAAATTGCACTGCTGGATCGTTTATGTTGCATCAGACAATTGCAATAATATAGCACAGAATATTACACCTATGTAATAAATATAATGCCAAGAAATGGAAATGAAATGTTTCAAATTCGGTTTTATTGCAACCACATAAATAATAAAACTATTATATTACTTCATGCTTGAATGACTAAGGTGTGATGTTGTGTGGTATTGCTGTGATGCAACATGTCTTGCAGTTTCTTTGGTGCAATAAAATAATATTTATAACATATTGTAAAGCCCATTTCGATCACGTGCATCATCTTGCAAAAACTGTAAAGTTAAAAAAGTATAATATAATTTTGAATTGGAAAATGAAACGTTTCCATTCACCTATCAACCGTCTGCGGAATATCAAATAGTTTTAATGTCTCAATGTTAGCAAACAGATAAATGTGTGCATGTTGTGTGGAAATATTAATCCGTGATTAAATAGTATGAGATTAGATTATCATGTTGATTAAAGAACCATGTAAAATGTTAAGGGAATGTTACAACCTAACATGTGACTTATTTAACATAAAAAGTTTTATTTCGAAACTTATAGTTCTTAATATGACAGTATGGCACAAGCCTAGATATTATGCCAAGCATTGCTGACTTATTCGGACATCTTTATATCTGTTAACTTGACACATATCAAATTTGAATGACATTGTATTACAGGGAGGAATGTCGTTTAAGTTCACTGTTAACCAGTTACCAAAAAACCACAAAAACCGGTGATATTTCTTTTTAAATTTAAAACTATCTGGTATCGCATACTTTTGGAAGGTTTTGATGTTACATTTTGACGCACTATAATGCATTTCATTGTGAAATTAGGTCATTAATAATGCATATTACCTGTGAGGTTTTTTCCCTAATAAATATTGAAATGAGCTACAAACCCAAGGTAATTAGCTTACTGGAATTACCAAATATTTAGAAATACCACAATCTTAAACGACTTAGTAACAAATAAAATTGATTATAACCCTTTAAACTACCCCTCTCCCCCCTCCCCGATATGTTGTGTATATAAACCGTAGACTAAGAATTTTGTGTACCAGTCTGAAGATGGCTTTGACGAGCTGAAACCGGTTACGGTCAAAATAAAATTAAGTGGAATAAAGTTTTTTATTTGTTTTATTATAATATATTATAATGGAATTCCACCACGAATTATCGGTCTCAAAAATAGAAGTATTTTTGTTATTTGTTTTTGGGGTGCTATGCCGTGTTGCGCTACCAACGTTTAGACGTTTAGACGTTAGCCAACATTTCAGACAGCATTGCAGTGTCCATCATCAGGGCAGATGTGTTATTTGAGATTGTGGTTAAATGTGAGCTTATGTATGAGGATGTGATACCGTGTTGCCAGCTCCAACCCACTGAGCTAACATTAACGTATAATTTTTAAAGTGGTTTTTTTCGTTTAGCTCTGGTGTAGCCGTCAATTACCGGATACCAAGAACTATTGAGCTTAGCTCCATCGTCTCTATTGATATTTACGGGATTTTTATGAATTTCAATGGCCTCCGTAATCAGCCGTGCTCTATAAGTTTTGGGTCTCTCCAGGACTTCAGGAACAAATCCAGAGTAATGCCCGGTGTCAATCAAATGCTCGGAAATTGCCAATTTGTCAGGGTGGCCGAGTTTACAAGCTCTGAAGTGTTCTGAAATCCTTTTGGAATAGTCCGCTCTGTCTGGCCTTCATAGACCTTGTCACATCCGGAACAGCTGAGTTTATACACTCCATCTGTTTCCAAGATTTACTGAGGTCTGCAAAGACTAAGTTTCCTCTGGAAACAGCTGTTCGCAACACGGCATAACACCCCAAAAACAAATAACAAAAATACTAAAGCCATTTCTAATAAACATCTCAATTTTACATGACGGTCTCTATTTTAAGTTATGTGATAAAGTTTTGTACTCGCGACCTCTGGGTCCAAAGTTATGGTTGAATGATGTTTTTGCATTAGCCATTTTTCAATGTTGCATCCTTATCTCTAATATTTATATAAATCATTGAAATAGTTATTTTAGGATTTTAAAATGCGTTTGCATTTTGAAGTGATTTTCAAAACAGACGAGCCGACAGAAATACTCAATTTACATTACACGTCCATTAAGTTAGATTGCTTATTAGCACATTTAATTTAAATTTAATTGGTAAGAAAAACATTCATGAATAAATTAACCTCAAGCTTTCGTTATTTATCGTTATAAATTGAACATTATCGATATTTCATATTCAACATGATGTGAAATCATCTAATTTTGCATCACATTGCTGTTTCCTACAACAGTCTAACTATCAACGAATAAATACCGTAACTCAGATAGCCATTAAATAGAGTATCTGATTCTCAGCATTCGCTATTCTTTTGCGAATCGTGTTGCGAAATAATTTAAATCGTAAACTTGTAACAGTGTAATCTATTTAGGATTTTACATATTAAGGAACAATATTTTAACTGGTAATCTGAATTCCAATACTTAACTAAATGCGAAATATTATGGTCTCTGAATTAATTAATTATTATAGCTAAACATTAGAGATATTCAGTAACATCGTATATACCTATTTTGTAATAAAATTTAAGACAGTTAAGAATTAATGCGCTTTTAAATATGGCACACTAATCTTTTGACAGATCACTTATATATATATATAAGCTGTAAAAACTCTCAATATGCAATCTGCATTATGAATATTGTATACATAATTCTATTTGGAATTTATGAGCATTTACTTACAGTGTGAAACGTCAAATTCTTTTAAATGTCAAACGTTTGTTTGTTCCGAATAAAAGATTTAATTGTTTATTTAATAAATAAAAATATATTTTTGTTAAAGCCAACACGAAGACAAAACCATACTTGATAAAGTTACATTTTGATTTTTGTGTTTAAAAAACCTAGTAGAAGTAGTATCCAAAGGGAAAAATAATCTAAAAGGTCGACACTGCATTTGCAGTTCTTTGTGTGCGTGGGCACAATTCTTCAACACTGCAATTGCAGGGCTCCGACTCCTAAGGGTTAATAGATTGAAATTTTTTTTAAGATGTAGGCGATACCGGGTGATAAAACTAGACGTCAAGATCAAATGTTATTTGTTGTGTTCCCCTCATATATATTTTTTAAACAGTAAAAAACCCTACTATAATCTCTTATGTAGCGACGCGACATCTTTCAATGGAACACATAACCTCCCGTTTTAATAATATCAATTGCATTGCCGAATTTGCTATAGAGGTCATTAAAATAATAACTTTACTTTAAATATTATTGTGTGTTAAAATCAAATATTATCTAAGTAATCTAGTAGCTTCTCATATTTTATATGGCAATGAATTATATTTAATTATCTTTTTAAAAATCCAACAGTTTCAATTATTATTATCTGAGTTCAGATCGATAATGTTTGGGGTTTAGGTCGTTCGAGTTATTGATGGAGATATTATTGAGTTGGCTTTGAAATTATCTGCGAAGGTAACACTCACAGGTCAGCAGGAGATGAAGGTGAATTTATTTCTCCATGTAGCCTAGGGCACCAACAGATTACTTACGGCACAAAATATTGTTTTTGTTTTATTCAATTTTGTTTTTTGCTTCGACAGCTTTATGCTCGTGGAATATTAATTTTTATATACATTTTTTATTCGATTTTATTTGCATTGGCTAAATTTTTTTTACATCATTCAAAAAATGAATAGATAGGTACACGTTTTATTTGATTTTAACGTCATGATTATTGTGATATTAAAATTTAGATAGATTTTGTCAGTGTCATTAAAATGTAATTTTGTAAGTACCTAGTTCTTTACTGATATTTTTTTGTCGATGTTCCCTTTGAAAGCTGTAGTCATTTTTGTATAGTTTGTCAAACCAAAACAAAATCACGATTTACATATTAGCAGTGCCTAATACTACTGTAAAAATACTGCATTATTTTTAAATAAGATACGAAGCAAAAAAATGGTTCCACTTAGTAGTAAAAACCCCAGCAAATTACTGAAATCCTCTTTTGTGTGAAGAATTCAGACAATTGATAAAGTTCCTTTCTATAATATTACTTTTCAGAACAGAACGTAAATTTAATTTTACAAGTCATTTTCGAAATTGGAACTGATTGTGTGAAGAATACAGATAATCGATAAAGTATCTTTCTACAATATTACTTTAAAGAACAGAAAATGAATTTTATTTTACAAGTTATTTTCAAAATTGGAACTGATTATGTGAAGAATTCATACAATCGATAATATGTCCACTTATAATACTTAAAATAAATTCATTCTTTATTTGAGATTTGAATTTCTTTTGTTTAAATTTCTTATGGTTATTCTTGACTAGTGAAATAAGATTTCGCGATTTTTCAAGGGTCAAATGCAATTATCAATCCTACAGTTATAATAACCCATGATTTTCACGGGTCTGCGCTAGTATTCTTCCAATTTATAATAGTGAAAGTCAAGTTACTTTCTCAAGCAATAAGGATTAGTTTCGCGAAGAGTACCGCGGAAGTGGAACATTTACTAACGCGTCTGGAATCAAAATGTCTTTATTGACCCACTGAAGCACCCATGTGATTATTAATTGAGCCAAAACCTAGTCTCATTCAGCACGTGATTAAATTTACTTGTCACTGAGTTGCGGAGACTGACCATTCAGACCTAATACTGGGAACACAACTACTAACTACCAGCCATGTATGTGCCTTGCTTAGAAAGACCAACTAAATTGCTTCGGAACGAAGTAATTAAATAGTTGAAAGTTAATATTTTTAATACTTTCATCAAAAATCATTTAAAGCTCCGTAGTAAGCGTTGAAAAGAAGAAGGTTTGAAAGGAAGATATGTTAATACGGATGTTAGAAAGAGCGCGCGTATATTATAAATATATATGTAATTAATCGGTGTCAGTGAAAATACTTAATAAAGCTTGACTTATGAGGATTATATTCAGAATGCTTAATGTCCTTATTTTATTACGCATATCACCCCATTATGAAATAAATAAAAGAAAAATATAATTGATATTATTTCTGAGGTAAGATAAAATATTATCGTTCTAGAATTCAAAACTCAGCCTCCCTAATTAGCTTTTGGTGATGTGATTTACTAAAATACTAAGCTTGTCGATTTTTATATTATTTTAATACAAATGGCTTCCGTAATCTCGTAGTACAAATTGTGAAACTATATCATGTGAAAAACAACAACAACAAAAAATTTCGATCTGAGAATTTCGATTTTTTTCAGTTTTTTGGAAACTCAAGATAAAAAATAAAAAAATTTTTGGCCGGGTCTATACTTCGACTGATTTTTAAATTCGTTAAACAGCTGATATTATCCCCTTAGACAGGTTTATTCCAAATAACTTAAAAAATTACATTATCGAAGAAAGCAAACACTTTGTGGCTTGACATTATACAAAATGAAAACAAACACTTAGTTTTAAACTACTTTATTTTGAGGTATATTCGTCGACCGGTTTCGATTAGACTCAATCTTCTTCAGGACAATAAAATATAATACTGAAAACCGGTCGACGAATATACCTCAAAATAAAGTGGTTCAAAACTAAGTGTTTGTTTTTATTTTGTAAAAAATTACAATTTCGGGTTTGATTAACTGCAAAACGACAGCTTGAAACAAAAAAGTTATACCCCAAAATCGAATCCAAATATTATGATGTAGATATTGTAGATAAAACAGTTGTCTGCTTGTACTATTAGTTTCCGGACACCGTGTATATAATCATCTCTATGGATCAAAAGTATAACTGATCCAACTCTGTGAAATCCCGTCAAAAAATTATAAGATATTTTTCGCAAAACTTAACAACCTCAAAAACTATTTGCTATTTGTACCTATATTATTTAACTTATAACTTCCAACCATAACAGCTTATTTATTTAACCATTGAGTATAAATACGATGAAAAACCGTGTGAATAAGCTTTTATGTAGCGATCACGATAAAATGTGTAAAAAATTAAGTCAGGTGAAAAAGTATATTTTTTACCCGCAGTTCGTGTACCGGCGTAATTCTGCACACCATAATAAAAAGTCGCACTACGTGCTAAGACGTATTTAAACAGATCAAAAATGATGTAGTTCATTTTTGTTTTTAATCTGCTATCTTAGAAATGTTAAATCTGTTTGGTGATAATGAACAATTACTGATACATCAGAAAAAACTCTTGTAATTAAATCTACTTGATATTTTGAAGAAAGTCGTTTTTTCGTTTTTAAATTTTCCAGTTCAATGAATCAAAAAACCAAGGGATGTATGTATGAAATACAACACCAAATCGAAACTTCTCTGAACGAAACTTTCATCCGCAAACTCTTCAAATTTCTGTCTTCACAGCATCCAACAGAAAATAGTATCAAATTACATCAACGCCGGTCAAGCGCCAAACCCGTTTTCAGAACGCAACAATGACCGATTGAAATACTACAAGTACAGCTGTATTCATCACAACTTGTTTCGCTAGTACTTATTATTTATAACAGCCTCTTTGGTCATCTTCACTTTCTTTTCGAACGATTAACGGTATATTCAACACGGGTCAATTTTCTCACCTCGTAATCATGATGGATGATTTAAAAAAAGGCACTTTTAAATAAATGTTTCTCTCTGCACTGTGTTTATGATTAAGTTATCCACTTAATTCACTGGTAATGTCTTAATTTTGTCCGTTCACAACAACAAAAATAAAAAATGAACTCACAAAATAATTTTTTGAAAAAAAAAAATTAAAGATTATTTTTATTATATATTTTTTCGTAATTTAACAACATCTTGTTTTGGAGAAGTAAGTGCTTGTAAGGTGACTGCGTATATCGGATACCGGCATACGACTGACTGGAGCAGATAAGACCGTTTCCATGAAGAGTTCCGCCTTGAAGTCCTCTCCCCACTGAAAGTGACAGTGGCACACTGCTGGGGGAGTCTGACCACGTGAGAATCGCCAGCGAACACAAAAGTGAAAGTTAATAAAGGAGCACTTCGCAAAAAAACGCCACCGTAACTGCACTCATTCGTATTTGAGCACACCATTAAAAACACCTTTTTTAATATATTACTCTTACTTTTAAGAAGCAAAAATTATAATTAAGGCGCTGATCTACATATAAACATAGCTAGTTAAAAATGGTTTCAGCCACAGAAAACTAATTTTTCGTTTATTCAGCTTTCCTTTGTCCTATAAAATAAATATTGTAATACCTGTATAACGTGCATTTGGCAGCTGCTTGTATCATTATTACTCATGTAGAGCGCTTAGCAACAGTTTTATATGTATTTTCAGATGCACATTGCACAGCATACTTCATTATCTAATTATCTATCTATTTAACAACATAAATAAAAATGTAAATGTTCGTTTTTTCAAAATCTAAAATCTCCGAAAGTAATTTAATGATTGCTTTGAAATTCGGACATAACGTTGCATTGAAATACGCGTGTGTTTTTATATACCTATATTGTATAGGTGTCATTTGCAATAGGTGAAAACATTATTTTTGAAAAACAACGTATCTGTTGGACAAACATGATTTATTTGAAAAACAGCACCATATGTCGGACAATTATGCATTTTTTTGAAAAACAGTACCATCTGCTGGACATTAACGCAACGCAATTGTTTCTTTATCTGCACAGACAGACTGAGCCACAGCAGTGCGTGGCGGGGTACAGCAAGTTACCTAGTATAACTCATAAGATCACGTTACTATGTTTAAAACAATGAAAACCGTTAAGTAATTCGAAGACCGGATTCAAGTACATTATCTCATTAAATACAGGTACCTACTTAATGCAGCTTATGAAGACATTTCCAGAAATGATTACAAATGCTATTTTACCAAGCTTTAGATTTATATGAATATTCAAAAATATTACATTCAGACAACCTCCTTGTGTATGCATACGTATTCTATTATCTCGTAATAAGATTACTGTAACGATTTAATTAAATAATAATAAGTATTACTAATTATTACAGTAGCCAGTGAGACTATTGCATCCCCAATTAGGGTATGTTGTTAGGCTGAAGGCAATGAGGAGGGGAAGGATATGGAGAAGAGGAAGGTGAAGAAGTACCTGCCTATTCAAATCTGGTCATCATACACGGCTAAAGCTATTTCAAGAAACTTTTCAATTCTAAATGGTGGTCGTTTACTAAGGCTACTCTTGACCGTACCGCAAATATTTATTTTTGCATTAAATCGTTACTGTATATTTATTTACATTAGTTTATTTACATTACTGATGCTGTTTGGAGGGTATTTTTCAAGGAAATAAAGGAGTAGAAGTTCTGGAAAGGAAAATGGTATGAGGGGTTGTTAACGTTTCAATTCTGAATGGTGGTGTTGTAATGGTGATACTAAGAGTATATTCCACTCTGGAACGTGCCTCAAACATACACTGTGTTATTTTTAATGATTATAACGCAAATAAATCAAATACAAAACGAAAAATCAAATAAAAAAAAACGAAACCCGCTACCTCCGGATTGCTAGTCGAGAGCCTTACCCCTGCCTCAACTGAAAATACCGTAAACGTTGAAGTCGTTTCGACGTTATATCCGAATGATATATTGCATTCCGCAAAATATCTTCATGCATATTTGGACAAACCACCGTTGCATATTTCCGAAATGGACTCTCGTTGGAATGCATTTAGCTATCAGCGTACAGAAAGTAAATATTGCGCTTTGTTACATAAAGTATTTTTTATTCACTTTTATTTTCTTGAGTCGACACAATAAATGATGGTTTTATTCAAAGATATTAGAAGAACGAGATGTGCTATGCGCAGTTCGTACTGAGTGGAATTGTTTTGAGGAGTGTCGCCGGTTTTGTTCACCAATACTACTGCACACCTTCGCTTACGCTAAGGCATCGCTAAGGTATCCGCACTAATACATAGAACAGATTTCTGTGCGTACACGTCCCGATACCGTTCAAAGTACCCTAATTAGGTAGTACTCCGGCTACGGTCCGGCGGCCAACATAGCATATCTCGTTCTTCTAATATCTTTGGTTTTATTAGTTGGGGGAAGGGGTCATCAAAAGACGTAATTAAGGTATATGAGTAATAGTACCAATATATTTATTTATTCGTTTTCGGGAAATCGACAGTTTAAATTTTATCAGTTCGTACATGTGTAATATAAAATCAAGTATGGATTTCCTCCTTGTGACTTTACCACTAAAAGAAAACAATAAAATAAAAATAATGAAATTTGTAAGAAAATTACATAAAACAAAAAATATTCCAATACAAATAAGAATAGTGTTTAGTTTGTGATGATTATTCTGGAGGTAATTGAATACGTCATATAAAGCGAAGACATATTTTTAAAATATGAAAGGATAAAACTTTACTTAAATTCAATACAGAATTATATAAAACAACAACACCAACAAAAATTATTCACGACAATAATAATTTAATTAAATATTTATGTTGAGGGATCAGTAGGATTTATAGGCCCTGTTAGAAGTTCTACCGAGCCGAACCCTCTGATATGAAAATATCTGGAGTCGGTGAATTTTTTTTCCCATTTGATCTCTGGTGAGTTGACGTGTTGTTGTTCTTGTATTGTTTTGTATTTATTTTACTTATATTACTTATTAGTGCATTATATAATGCACTTGCATAGTGTTGATTGACTAGCTGATCATTTGTGGAAAAGTGAGTGGAAGGGTTTAGTTTTTCCTATGGGGAAGATTTAACCCGGACAACAAAATCGGAAGCATATAAAAAAATATTCTTTTAAGGCCCTGTAGTAAGAGTTCGAAGATGGATTGAAAGGGAGATTTGTAAATACGAATTTATACGAAACGAGCCCACTAATAATAAAAAAACGATAATAAATAAGTAAAATGGTGTAAATATTTAATAAAATACGACTCGTTTGAAGTAGAACAAAAATCTCTTGACAAATGCTTTAGTTTTTTTTTTTTTTTTTTTTTTTTTTTTATTATGTGACACCTCACAAGAGTGTCCCTGCCCGTGCAGTGCACAGACAGGGGAACTATGTCACCACCCGATTGGGCGGCGTTGTGAGGCGGAGCAAGGCAGGGGCTGTAGGAAGGGACTTGTTAATGCGGGCCTTGAAGAGGCTCGGATTATAGGAGGGAGGAAAAACAGACGCCGGTAGCCCGTTCCACATACGAGCCGACTTACACAAAAACGAGTCGTAAAAACGGCCCGTTCTCATGAAGCCAACGTCAACCGTGAACGGGTGTTCAGCTCGTGTCCGTCGAGTTTCGCGCACGTGCACCGGTGCATCAGGAATCAATGCTGCTAGCTCCTTGGAGCAGGCTCCATTGAAATACCTGTAGAACAGACACAGCATGCCTACATTGCGTCTATGCATCAGAGAAGGCAATCGGTCTGTTAACAACGGATTGTCAATCAGACGGATCGCTCTCCTTTGCACAGACTCAAGCAGGTTTATCAAGTATTTTGGGGCACCAGCCCAAAGGTGGCTCCCAAATTCAATAGTTGGGCGGACTTGAGACTTGTACAGGGTCAGCAGCTGGTCACTGTTGAAGAATCTCCTAGCCCTGTACAAGACGCCCAACTTTTTGGAGGCCTGATTTACTCGGGCTTCTATGGATCCCCGATACTTGAGCTGGTCTGATATAGTAACTCCAAGCATTTCAATGGAGTCTTTATTGGGGAGAGTGCTCCCATCAAATTGCACCAGACAGTCATTGATCTCCCTCTTTGCCGAAATCAGACACGCTTGGGTTTTTGAGACGTTGAAACTGACCAAGTTGGCCTTACCCCAGGCACGAACCATCTCTAGGTGGTGGTCAATTTTTCGCTTCAAAACTTCCCGAGCTGTTCGGACATCATAGGTGGAAGGGGGCCTGTCAAAAAGATAACCCTCGTGAACGGTGCTGTCATCAGCGTAGCAGTGAATTGGTGCACATTCAACGAGATCGTTGATGTGCAATAAAAACAGCGTCGGAGACAGCACAGATCCTTGTGGCACCCCCGCATTGATTTGGTGCGGTGAGGAAGAAGAGCCGTCAACCACGGTTTGAATTGTTCTTCCCCTCAGAAAGTCCGCAATCCAACTATGCAGGGTTGGGTGGATCCCATACGATGGTAATTTCCCGATAAGCGCCCGGTGCCAGACTCTGTCAAAGGCTTTGGAGATATCTAACCCAACGGTTTGGGTTTCACCAAAACGTTCCATGTACCGCCCCCAAATATGCGTTACATATCCGAGTAGATCGCCACACGATCGGTTTCGACGAAATCCATATTGCCGATCGCTTAGGATATTGTTATTCTCGAGATATGTGAGCAATTTGTTGTTAACCACCCTTTCTAATACCTTCGAGAGTATGGAAGTGATGGCTATGGGGCGGTAGTTAGAAGGGTCGGAACGGTCCCCCTTTTTTGGGATTGGGTGGACGATTGCCTTTTTCCAAAGATCTGGCACCTTTCCACCTTTGAGAGAGAGCCTAAATAATTTCGCGAGCACTGGAGTCATTTCTGCAGAACACCTCTTGAGGACCAAGGCAGGTATTCCGTCCGGCCCACTGGCTTTGTCGACTTTCAGCTCGTTCAAGACTCGGAGAACCTCTCTGTTCCGGATCTTCGGTTCCTCCATTTGAAAACCGCAGTGCGGAATGGAAGGGGGAGTCTCTCCGTTATCTTGAAGAGTTGAGTTTTCCGCGAAAATTTTGCCTAATAATTCAGCTTTCTCGCGGGCCGAGTTAGCCAGCCGACCATCAGGCTTGGTCAGAGGTGGGAAAGTGGTTCTGCAGAAATTTCTTCCGATCGAGCTAGCGAGTGACCAGAAAGCACGGCTACCAGTGGGGCAGTCAGCCAGCTTTTTCGCAATTCTCTGGTCGTGATCGCTCTTAGCTCTATTTAGAACTCTCTTACAATCCCTTGCCCGTTTTCGGTATTCCGAAAGGTTATTCATGGAGCTAATCTTCCGGAGTGCATTAAAAGCCGTATTTTTGAGTCTGACAGCTTCAGCACAGCGATGGTCAAACCACGGTTTTGTGCCCGCTCCAGAGGATTTGACGGAGAAGGGAATGTAGCAATCCATTGCTGATGTGATTACTTCTTCTACCTCGCGTGCACAAATTGATGGGTCCTCGGAGCTAAAGCATACAGTACTCCAAGGAAATGCGCCGAAGAAAGACCGCATGCCGTCCCATTTTGCTGCCCTGTAGTGCCATACCTTCCTCTTTACATGTTTGTCGGGTTGACGGTTCATGGAGGATGGGACAGAGGTAGTAATCAGGCAGTGGTCAGAGGATCCTAAGGGCGCTGTCACCTCCACTCTGTACCCGAGTGGCTCACTAGTGAGAAACAAATCGAGTAGGTTGGCTCGATGTGATGGGATGTCTGGTATTCTGGTCGGAGATTCTACGAGTTGGCTTAGTCCATGGATAAGGGCAAAGGATTCCGCTGATCTACCGGCAGAGTTTGTTGGGCCCGAGAACTTCAGCCATTGTTCATTATGAACATTGAAGTCCCCCAGGATTACAAACTCGGCCGATGGGTAACGGGGCAAGAGAATATCTACAGTGTCACTCAAGTATTTAAACAACTCAACAGTGTCTGATTCGGCAAGGTTTGGTGAGCGATATAGGCACGCATAAATTCTCATCATACCGGTGAGATCCACACGTACCCATAACACTTCGTGTTTTGCGCTCTCCATATTTGCGAGACGAGCGCAGCTGATGTCAGCACGGCTGTAAAGGCAGACACCTCCTTTGGGCCTGAAAAGGCTTTCCAGATGATATCCTGGGCAGTTCAGATAGGAGGTATCTGGGGGCTCGGCAATCTGTGTTTCCGTAAGGAAGAGGAGATGGGGATTTTGTGAGAGAAGGTGGTGGTGGATGGGAGTTAGGTTGGTGTGCAGACCGCGAATGTTAGCGAAATTCACCTTCATCCTCGGTCCACACTGAGGACTCCTACTGTTCGCTGTCGCTGAGTTTATATTAATTTGTTGTGAGTTCATAGTTTTTAAGTTTGTTTTATTTGTTTGTGGGATTTAGGATGGGTTGGGAAGGATTAGGTTAAAAAGGTTGGGTGGGGAGTTGGAGAGTGGAGCAACTGGATACACCAAATGTAAGGTATGTTCCTCTGACTGCGGTTCTAGGCAATGGGCAGGAGAGTCCGGCTGTGGAGGTCGCCCAGTGCGCCCCAAACGCTAGATGCTGGGTCCTCACCGGTCACGAACCGGCACAACATCAGCGGCAGGGTTTTTTCGCTGGCTGATGGGGCAGCCCACCCTTGGTCGTGAGCCCAAGGGTCGGGCCCCTGTACTATCCAACGGCCCGGACAGCGATAACCGGTTTACTGGATCTCCCTCAACCGGCCTCTCCCAGCCCGGCCCGCCCCGCAGTGAGTAGGCCGACCCATTCATCAGTGTGATCCAGAACGCACAACCCTCCATGAGCCCGGGCACCCCTGCTAAGTCACCAAACGTAGCGAACCACTTCAGGTGACCTGTGGCAGAGGTGTTGGTAACCCAGAGTATGGTTCCCGGGGCGGCGGTACCCATTGACCACCTTCCAAATTAAATTCCAAAGTTGCATTTAAAGATATATTGTGATTTTTTCATGCCTATCACATATTAAATAACAGAACAAAAGGTGTTTTTGATATTTTTTGGAGCTTATTTTCATATAATTACCGTTCCGGCTTAACTAACTAACTTACCAACCATCACGCCGTTTCCCCGCAGGGGTAGGTAGAGTGGACGAACCGCCAAACAACTCGGTCTTGGCACACACTCCCTGCCTCATCCACATTCATACATCGTCTCATACACTCTTCTATTATTCTGACTCTTGACATGGCCCGACTCGAGTATCTGATTCACTTGTTCGTGCCATGTCTTCCTCGGGCGTCCCCGACTTCTGCTACCAGTCGCATTTGCATCATATATCCTCCTTACACTCCTTTCTACATGCTCAAATCACCTAAGAGTCCCTTTTCTAATCTTTTCATTACGCTTACATCAGCCTTGCATCCTTTGTGGATCTCCACATTCCTCACACGATCATTCATGGTTTTACCACACACGGCTTCACAAATCTATATATATATTTTATCTTAAAAAATAACAAATATTTTTTTGGAACTTAAAAACCAAAGAGTTAAAAATAAACGTGTTATAAATCGGTAGAAATTGGGTATACGGGGGCTTAACGAAGAACACGTTCTCGTAACTCAATTAACTGAACAAAAGCGTACCGATAAGAGATCCTTTGTAACCTTATCCTCTTTCTTATAATCGGCGCTTGTAATAGTACGATAGGGTACAACGGAGTTCTCAGTAGAAGAACAATATTTTTTTTTTTAAAAGTCAATAATTACCGTATTTTCATAGATAACAACTTTTCAATTACACGTATAAATGTATTGATTACATCAATTGTTTTAATTACATACCGACATGATTTGTTGTTGTTTTTTTTTCCTTTAATTATTCAATTTTTTTTTCTCTTGATTCGGCAATGTAAATCAATTAAGGAGATTAAAATAATCTCAATTATGTATGCACATAATCAACACACCTGCGTTTGCGTGCCTCACATATAGATTCTCTATCCGCTTTCAAACTCCTGTTTCGTGGGCCTTTATTCGGAGTAATGATACCCAATTATTATTACTCTGCAAGTACCTACGTAGATAGTAAAAGGATAGTGGTTGGCAAGATGGAGAGAGTATGTTGAAATGTCAGATACAAATAATTATAAGATACTGCTTTCAAAACAAATTTAAGTAATAGACGGTTAAATAAATGTTCTTAATTAACTAGAATATGAACAATATAACAAGAAATTAAAGTTGGCAGTATGTCAATAATTTTAATGTCTATGATTCGTTATTTTTTTCAAATCTGAATAAGATCTCTGAATTAATTAAATAAATTGAATACTTTTTTTGACTCCACTGTCATTTTTTTAAAATTTTAATACTTCACAAGAGTCCCAAGTCCCAACCACTCCGTGCTAGCTGAGCCAGTGAGTATGGCATCCCCAATCGGGGTAAGTTATGAGGCTGAAGGTATCGGGAAGGGGAGGAGGTGGTGGGAGGAAGATGGGAAATTTTCTATTTTACATTAACTTACAACTAACACGCAGGAGGCCCTGAAGAAAATGATTTCTCGCAGGGCGTATGTGATATTTGGGGTTGCGGTTTTTTTTTGTTTTTTATTTTTTTTTATTTCATATATATCCCGTTAAACTACATACTATTGGTATGGAAGGTATTAAAAAAAAACGATGCAGAGGAATTTCTGGGAAGGAGAAGGGAATGACGGGTGAGTAGGTATCTGGGTTTTTGTACCTCAGTAGACTAATGTATGCACCCATCCCTCCCACTTGTGTGCAAGGCGGTGGGTCGAGACAGTCCGGCTGGAGAGGTCAAAGGGTCTCCCTCAACGTAGAGAACCACTTGGAGTGACCTATGGCAGAAATGTTGGTTATCCAATCAATAGTTCTGCCATAGCTATTTAGGTCACCAAACACGGCGAAAACCATTTCGAACAACATTTCGATTCTGGACGGTGTTCTTTCACAAGGGCGATTCTTAGAGAATCTACGGTCTGTGAGGATACTCTCAGTATCCACAAGTATATATATATATATATATTTATCATATATGTATATTTATATATATATATATTTATCATATATATATATATATATATAAATACTTGTAGATACTGAGAGTATATATGTATTTTCCACTCTGTGTACTAGTCAGTGCAGACGGTTCCATGGCAAATCAGGAAAGTGGTAATTCAACACACTTTTTTTCATCACTTTTCATTATTTTCTAACATTTTCCAAGTGTGTGTAGAATTTCCATTGTCCTAAGTTTCCCAGTTAGCGAAATGGTGTACAGGTAAATCCAACATGCAGTCTCATACGTCTCTAAATACTAAAATAAACAAAAGTTTCTCACTACAAGCTGGCCTATTGAATAATTATATTTTATTATTTTCATCAATGGACTTACTTTCCAAAATCGTATCCTGTTTGCTTGCTAGATTCTCAAATAAATTCACGCAACTATCTGTCGTTCGTAAAAAATAAAGCAAATATTCATTTAAAGATAATTTGATTCATTCCTTTCATTTCTCATCTCACTCTCCACTGTAATCATCTTACAATACCTGCAAACTAGTTCACCGGTCCGCGTAATGAATATTTATTTACGAAATTGCTGGTCAACCCACAAGCTTCGATGGCTTTGCTTTAAGCAACCGCAATATCAATATTATTTATTGCGATAGGTAAGGTTATTTAACCGCAGTTGTGTTTAGACAATCGTTGTTCCCCGTGGGGTAGTTATTTAAATGTTAACCGACCATATTAAATAATACTTAAATTATGTGGAATTATTCTAAACCTAACCAGATGGCAGATAAAATTACGATAAATTATTTGTGTGTAGGTAGGTACGTAGATACTTCAAAATTCTTTTCTGAGTAATGGTGACAGGTGACTTTGTGCTGGAGGCCTAAGGGCCGGAATTATAAGACTCATCTCCTATCAGACTAACTAACAAACCATCACGCCGTTTCCTTGCAAGGATAGGCAGAGGACGGATTGCAAAACCAATCCTTGCCTCATTCAAATTTACACATTGGTTCATACGTTGTTTTTTACGGGTTAATTTTTTATTAATAATTTTAATTTAGATCGCGTCGAACATTAAATTACGTCAACATCGCCTTTTCTGCCATATATTTGCTCACATGACTACTGACCACACTTAACATTAATGCTATGTTTAAATTCAGCAATTTTCTCCCCGAAAATATAAACACTTTTACGAAATTACTTCGTATTCACTGCGCATAAACTTCCTAGAAAATATAAAAATAAAGTTCTTCAATCACGTCACGGCTCAGAGGCCTCCGGTACTGCTCTACTAACGTCCACAGTCCGTGTGCCCCCTGACTGCAAATTAATTCCTCTTTCTCGATTTGTCTTCCCAATTAAATTAGGATTTCGATTATGCAATGACTGTACTTGTTTTCTTTAAATTCTACCAGTCTGCTATATTCTGACCTGATGAGAACATCTTTTAAATTATATACTGTCGCAATTTTTCGTGTCTCAGTCTAGTTTCAAAGGCAGAATGAAAATAATTGATTTTATGATTGAATAATAAATTTAGAACACTATTGGTGTTCAAATGATTGGATATTTTATAAAACCTTAATTTATTTTCGAGTTGCAGCTAATAACCTATTTTTATAGTTGCATTACGAGTATTTTGTTACAAGCGGATATAATATTATTTTATTCTGTTAGATAGGTGTTTAGCTATGTAAATTAAGAGATTGTAAAATAAACATATTGAACATAAATCAAATAACTAGAAAAACTGGCAAAAAGAATTTGTCCACTTCTTAAACTATAATTATTACTTAATTACTTCCGACGAATTTATAAAAAGCTATGATATTTAGTGAAGCGGAACAACCAGTTTCCGGTTGTTCGAATGTCATCTTCGTCATCGTCTAAAAGAAAATGGAACATAATATTTGATATCAGGAAATGCAAAACATAAAAATATTTTTTCGCGCTGTTTGATAAATCTAAGCGTCCCTTTCTCATTTTGTTCCTTGCGATTAGATCATATTTGCATTATTTTTGGATCTGCTCATCTGTGTGGACCTAAAACAACCTTCGACCATAAATTTTTCTACTATTTTCGTAAACTCTGATTCAATTTTCTTAGGACGGGTTGTCTCACAGAATTTGATCAATTCATCAAATTTCCAAGATAACATTCAAGTTCTGTGAAAGTTCTATTCAAGTTTTGTTACTATTTGAGTACTGTGAAACAATTGGCCCATGATAATATAATAACAAAACTTTAATTTTAACTTTGTGAATTGTTCAAATTCTTTGAAACAATCCGTCGTTAGGGTTCCTAATAGATAGTATATGGTGGAATTTCCGTAGAGGATTTAGAAAGAAAATACTAATGTAAATTTAAAATTTTCTTTCCACAACCTAACCGTTAGGTTGTTTTTTTTTTGTTTTGCTGTGGAATTTTTTATGGTATTCTTTGAATGATGGGCTGAAAATGTATTCAAAAGTAATCATACACAAGTTTGTACTTTCTGTTTTTTCTAATACTTAACACGGCACGGCTTAAGAATTTGATTGACGTGGGACGTCACTAACTACTTATTCAGTCTACTTTGTTTTGACACTCCTTTCTAAGGAAGTGTACGGTGAATACTGTAAAGAGTAAAGAACATAATTCATATTAAAGGGAATGGAAGGCAAATGAAAGGCGTATAATATTATATAACGCTTTATAGCGAAGGAGCCATAAACATCAAGACGTGTTCTCGTAGAAGTAGGACTTAGAGTGCTATGAATTTATTTCTACAGCTATGAAAAGCACATTCTAACACACGATCATCGATTATATTGAGAGTAACGACTCACGAATTAGTTCTTTATAAGAATCTGTTTCCCCAGATCAGAGTTTCTCAAACAAATCTGTCTCATCGCCCCTTCCTAAACATATAAAGCGCCCCTCTTCCTCACTCCAACTCTTTCCAGCTTTTTCGGTCACTTCTTATTTTTAAATGCCTACTTATTGCACTTGCACTGTATCAAATTGTTAAAAATACTTCTGTGACACAATAATCTAAAAAAATAATATTGCTTCTCAGTTTTTTTGTATGGTACAAAGAAAACTCTCAACTGCACCCATTTCAATATACCTTCTGTTGTAATACTTTGCATTTTGTTAGTTTTTCTGGCAAAATAAAGCATGTTGAAACAATATATGAACGCTTCATAAGTATGATTCCTGCAACCATGTATACATTTTTTCACATCCAGCATCCACGACCACCCCTCCCATCGTTTTCCCTAAAGGGGGCGATATATTCCAATTTGAGAAGCACTGCTCGTAATAATACATTTTAAATTTGTATTTTAAAAACTACATACAATTGAATTAATATTCTTTCTTTTATATATGAATACTGTACAAAAGTGCCAATCATCTGGAGCAGGTATACGATGTTGCATATTATATTTTAATTCGGGTCTTTTAAATTATATTATATTATCTACTTAATTTTATCGCCTATTCCAATTTATTCTATACGCATAAAACAAATTGAACTCATATAAAGGATAGTGATAATGTGCCTACGTGTATAATTTGATTTGGTAAATAATGTAAGTATGCAGATCACGATCAGGTTAAGTAACTGAAATCATTTAGTGCTTACGTAATCATCACCAGTCTACAATTAAAATAATAATAGACGGATTAACGAACGTACAAAAAATCTCTTGTATTTGTTACGTAATTCCAAATAAAAGTATTAGGAGCGATCACATATTATCAATAAATCTGACGTGTGACATGTTAGAACGAATCCATATTATTGGTTTTAATTAAATAATTGCATCTTTCGTTTGGTTTTGTTGGAAGCAAGTGACAATACTGTAATTTATTTTTAACATATGCATATTTAAATATACATCTTCGTCGAGTTCTCACATAAACATGACATTTTTTTTTTTTTACCTAGAAGTTATTTACATAAAAATGTATGCTAACTTTTTATATCAATGATTGTATAAATAGTTTATGAATTTCTATATACTTGTTGCTTTTATGCACTTAGTTTTGCAAAAAAGTTCCTTTTTTACAATGAAACTATTTTGTTCTGTCATCTCAATAAGTACCAGGTAAGTCTCAATAAAGACGCCCTCCGTAGTCGAGGGTTAAGGCTCTCGACTAGCAAGCTGGACGTCGTGGGATCAAATCCCGGCATGCGCAACTAAATTTTATTTGATTGATGTGTCTTATTTCATAATATACTAACTTAGTATTATATGTATTATATTTGCGGCACATTCCAGAGAGGAAGATATTCTCAGTGTCGCCCTGGTGTAAGACCACCATTCAGGATTGAAACGTTGCTTTAAATGACTTTGGCCGAGTTTGGTGACCAGATGTGAATAACCAGGAACTTTACCATCTTCCTCTCCCCCATCCTTACTATATTTAGCCTTACACATAACCCAATTAAGGATGTCATAATCTCACTGGCTCCTGACTGTTGGGACTCTTATGCGGTTTCACATAAAAAGGGATGTTTTGACTATACAATATTTTGATCTGTAAAACCATTTTGAATTTTTTTCTTGGATCGGCAAATTGGTAATTACCGGCAGTTTTAGTTGCTGACATTGCCGACATTGTCTTCATATTTAGTGTTTATTATGCACTTAATAGACTACCCTTGTACTTTCACTCGGATGGCGTTCTTTATTGGGAAAAATATAGAAGTCGCCCATAGGTAATATGAACCGATGACATAAAGCTACATATCTGACGGATTCGGAATCAATAAAACTATTATAAATCAAATTAACTAAAATTTACTATTATTATTCAAATTTACTAACATGATTCAAATTAACTAAAATATGCTATTATGATTCAAATTTACTAGAATCATTCAAATTTACTAGAATCATTCAAATTTACTAGTAAGATTCAAATTTACTAGTATGATTCAAATCTACTAGTATGATTCAAATTTAGTAGTCTGATTCAAATTTACTAGTATGATTCAAATTTACTAGTATGATTCAAATTTACTAGTATGATTCAAATTTACTAGTATGATTCAAATTTACTAGTATGATTCAAATTTACTATTATGATACAAATTAAGTAAAATTTACAATAAGACTAGGTATATAAAAAAGTGTGAACTAAAAACTCTTTTCAATTATATGTATGTGAAAAATATTTCAATAATAGTTTTGTCAGTTATTTCGGTGCTATTAAAAATTTCTGCCACGTTTGCATAATGGTTCCAAGCTGTGTATGCGTGGTAAAAGGGAGTTTATGAACCAATTGGTATTAACATTATTATTAATTATGTCTTAAGCTAGAAGACAATGTACTTAATAAAAGGAAGGAGAAATAGTTGAGTAACATGTAGTCTTATTTTCACGATTTTATACACAAACAAATATGTTTACTTGTAGGTGTCTATACACAACTTTTTTTAAAAACCGTTTAATTAAATCTCTTGACAAAAAATAATACGTTCATTGTTTAATGCCGAGGGCATTATTTATCAATTTCTTAAGTGATATTCAAATGAGCGTTTTCAATTAAGTAAATAATAAATTGAAATGTGATTGATTGGTTTATTGAATCGTGTGTTTATGTAATGGAGAAAATAAAGAAAGGTGCATAAATGGAAGGCAACAATTAAAATTCAATAATTTATTACATATTAGTATGGAAAAAAACATACTTTAATAACCATCACGACGTTTCACCGTAAAATTAGACAGATAGGACTAACCACAAAACAACCATATATTTCCTGGCACACACTACTTTTCTCATTCACATTCATACATACTCTTCTGTTATTTTGACTCTTTTGTTATTTCTCGACTCAAGTATCTGGTTCACTTGATCGTGCCATGTCTTCCTCGGACGACCCCGACTATTTTTACCATTCACATTCGCATAATATATTCTCCTTACACTCCTTTCTTCATTTCTCACACGATCATCAGTACATGGTTTTACCACACATGCCTCAGGAATCTTACTTTTAAAGCATTCAATCTGCTTTCTTCCCTCCTCTGCCAGCTTCGTGCCTCACTGGCATACATCAGGGTGGATACCAGCACTCCGTTGTGGACTGCTAGCTTCGCTCCTTTGGACAATTTTAGAGTTTCCTGCATTTACCCTTCTTTCAATATCTATATCACCCTTTCCATCTTTCGTAAAACATAGGTATTTATTTTACGTAAAATAGTTCATATGAACATCACACAACACTACAGCTGATAAAGATAAAGCTAAGTACAATAGATATTTAAAAACACAAATTAATCTTAATAAATTATTTTTATAAGCAATAATTATTAGCCTGAAACACTCATCCACATTGAAAAATCTCCCGATAAAAGATACATGACGCCAACGGGACTATATCATAATATAACGGGACCTGTCTTTTATCAGGAGATTTTTCAATGTGGATGAGTGTTTCAGGCTAATAATTATTGCTTATAAAAATAATTGTTACCCTTTGTGCTATGCATAAAAAATCTTGTCTTAAACATTAGTTTACCAAAAAAATAATAATTAATAAATTAATTTTTTTAAATTTAAACTTTGTGATATTGACTGGGCCATAGCCATAATGTATTCACATCTGTACTGCAGATTATGTACTTACTTATATATTTTTTCTTGGCTTCAATCTATGTGCTTATAATTTTCTTTTGTCAAATGTATCCAACAAATAAAAGCTTATTTTTGTTGTTTGTTTTTGGGGTGTTATGCCCTGTTGCGCTAACTCCTTTAGCCGAGGTTTCGAACAGCGTTGCAGTGTCCATCATCAGGGCAGATCCGGTAGATCCGAAGATGTGAACGTCGGCTAAAGGAGTTAGCGCAACACGGCATAACACCTCAAAAACAAACAACAAAAATGCTTTTGGCCGTGAGAATCTAAAAACTTACCAAATAAAAGCTTAGATTAAAAGTAAAAATTTAAAGTGTGATCTACACGGATTTTAATGAAAAAACTTACCTACATATGAATATAAGAATTAAAAATAAAACATGACTATTTTGATTAAATAGTGGTGTATACAAAGGTATTTATTTTATTTAAAATAAAATGACGTCACAAAGTGAATTTGCAATTATTGAAGAATAAATTAATTGGTTTTTATTTAAAACCATTATTTTTATAAATAGATCGATCAAATTCAAGTGATAAAATTTTTGAGTGACACACTGTCAGCAAGTGGTAAATTACGTAACAGTATTTATAAATATAAAAAGCATGATAATAACAGTAAAAACAATACTTGTTTTCGACTGACGGGTAATAGTCACGAGTAGTAAAGTCGATTATAAAATATACTTAGATTCTATTTATTGGTAGGTTACACGATAATTCAACACAACGACAATTCAACAGACGTTTTAAAAGTGATATGAAGTCATTAAAATGAGATGAAACAAAAACTAACTTGTAAACCTAACCTACGTAATCTGTTTAACATAGTTTTGGTTTCATCACTGTATATACGGAGAATAGTTAGTGTTACTAATTTATTAAGAATCTCATCAAATTATTGGTAATACATTTAAAAACGGGATTGCAGGTCTTCAACGATTGAATTAACAGGTTTACTGATAAACTTTTAAGAAAATTTTGAATACGTTATCATGATGTTGGAACACGTGCCTGCAATCCCATTTTTAACCGGATTACCAATAATTTGAAGAGATTGTTAATAAATTAGAAATACTCATTTTTCTCCGTGTATAATTTTTTTCATTATATTGAGTTATCATTTTGAAACGTGTTATGAAGCACTATCGAAAAACTACCATTACATCAATTTTTATGAAGAAACACTTTGATTCGACCATCCTATAATTTTCATGGCCTTTGACACAACCATGACAAAAACTCATATATGAATAATATTTGTAGATTACCCAATTTTTAACCTTGAAAAGTTGATTAAAATCGTTATAAAAGTTATTGTAAAATACTATGTTCCCATCAATTCGATTGGCAAATTTATTTGCAAAAGGTTCTTCGAGCTCATTATAAAATCTGCACTTCAAACGTAATCCACTTTAATAACGTAAACAAATCAAACCATTGCAAAAGCAATCATTTGAGATTACATTTCACAGTCATTCAGCAAGGAAATATTGCGGCCTTTATGGTCAGGTTGTTGGATTATTTAAATGACAGTGGTTATGCAGATCTGGGTATAAGTATTATGACAACCTGTCGAGGAATTAATTTTAATTTACGATCTGAATTATTAATGGATTCTTGTAATCCAATTAACTGGCTTTATTTCAGAAGAAGAGTTATGTTGTTCGATGTATGAAGACTTCTTACATTTATGTTTCAAGATATTTTTAATGGAAAACAGGACAAAATGGTTGTAAATACGAATTGATTATTTACATATCAATTATCGATCAATTCGTATGGCCTTTATAAATCTTATTGGGAAATTTTAGCGATTTTTTATTATGGTCACAACAGAAAGAGGGTTAAAAAAAATTATGTAAAGCAACAAAAACAAAAACAAGAGACAATAAAGTTTGAGTTAAGCGAAGTCAGGTGAAAACTTGGCACTGCAGTATATAGTAATTAGTTAACCCTCTTTTTGTTTATAATGTTCACAACAGAAAGAGGGTTAACAAAAAAAAATACAAAGAAATAAAAAATAATCGTCAATTCATATTCAATATCTTATGTGGCTGTGCAGAAGGTAAGATTTCCTAATATACAATGGACAGCATGGGTCGCAAAAGAGCAGGTAGGATGAAAACTTTTTGAGGAGGGAGAGAGTTCATAAAAACAATAAAAACAGAACCAGTCTTACTCAAAATTCGTCATGAAATTGTGGCAGGTTGACGAATGTAGGAGGTAAGTGAATTTAGTGACTAAGAACACCTGTGATTGGACATGTGTTCTAGGTTTGGAGAAGCTATTTCAATCTATTGACAATTAGAAGAAACTTACCAGGATCAGTACCAATATTGTTAATGTAGATAGGTAGAGAAGTTTTATAGCAGCGACTACCTTTTGCATAAACTTTTTCGCAGTTTTATTGATTTCCCAGAGAATTCAAATCGTAAATTAAATTATTATTAAACAGTCAATTATGTAGTTAAAATAATCATGAAATAGTAAGTAACTTTATTGTTTACTTCAAAACGTTCTGGATAATTCAGACAATCAACAGCTGCCACGAATACAACTCCGTACCTACATAATTCGTGATAAACGTTCCAATTTAAATATTAGTGAAAGTAAAATAAATTAATCAAAATTTTAGATCGATGTCAAACAATTATTGATCAAAATTAAACATACCTTCGAGTACCTTACATCATACCTAATAACTAATAACCACCGTGTACTTACGCTAACACACATATTATTTTACTGGCTAATTTTAATAATTTTGTATGATTTTTAATAATTTGGCATGATTTTTAATAATCAGTACTTATTATAATGTTTTTTTTCACCCAATTATTAAATGCAATATTTTTTCTGTTTTATATTACAGAAACAAACAGTACATGATTTTCAGTGATGAAACAATATACAGGAATTAGATACTTCATTTTGGGTACCTATGATACTCGTATGTTGCCTTGTATTGTCTGCTAAGTTGTATGTTTATTCCTTAATTACCAAGTGACGTGTGTAGTATATAGGTATTTGTGTGTGTGTAAGGTATGTATGCGCATTGAACAGTTTATATTACTGACATGATGCCACGTTTGAATTTGGGCAGTGATTTGGAAAAAATGTCAATGTTAGAGTTTAGACAAATATGATTTAGAGTAAAGTAAAGCTAATATATGGTTTATAGATCTACATATATATATGAATGGTAGGCACTTGATGTGAAGCATTAAATAACGTAACTCTAAGAATTACCCCCCCCCCCAATGGATTTAAAAAAATCTAATTATATATTTTTTAAGAACTACTTTGTCTTTATAACTTATTTTGAAACTTGTGTGTAAAATATCATTTAAGAAGAAGATAATACTAATAAATCTAAACGAAACATGAAACAGAATAACACAGAAAAATAAAAAGATAACGGTCATAACTAGGAATTGAACCCAGAATTTTTTGTCTTACCGGGACAGGCATCTCAAACCACTCAACGATTGGACCTATTTTTGTCAGTATTTGTTTTAAATAATCAGCAGTGATGATTAGCCCCTGACTATAAAAAGTCATGTTTTGCTCTAGAAAGTTAAGTTACCTACCTTAAGGAAAATACCCTTTTGTAGAACAAAAGGTTAAAGGAACATATTACGTTCCGTTGGGAGGAATTATACAGGTGTAACATGTTTCCTCAGTAAACCAGTAGAGGAGTTCTTAAAGTTTATTACTCTATCTTAAGTGCTATAAATACGTGGCTTACCTACTTGCAAATTGACAGTACTTATGATAAAGGCAAAAATTGTATTACTTGTTAAAATTAAGCATTTATTTAATCCCGTTACAAATGTGAATTTTCGTATTTTTCTCACGATATTCTGATGGGTAAAGGAAAGCCATATTATAGATCTAAATATTAGTTTGTAATCGGTTTTGCAAACTTGAATACCAACTACTTGGAACTCAGGTAACTTCAGACAAAACGCTACAAAAATTAAAATAAATTACGTAACGCCACTTGTTGCTGAAAAATAATACTAAAAAGCGAACATTACATAACTTTTGTTGCAAAATAACAAGGCTTTTCCCGAAAATAACGCAAATTTCGCCAAAGATAAAACCACTTTTCACAAAATGACGCGAATCTTTCAGGTCCCCACTTATATAACGTTATACCTTCACTTTTCATTTAACCTATACATATATATCCCAGGTACCTACCTCAATGTTGCTTCGAGATTTGCTTCGTTCTGTAAAACTACATATTAGCGTAAATTAATAAAATAGCTGTCTTTAATAATTATCATCAACTTTTATTATAGTATTTTGACTTATTAATAATATCTTCGTTATGTGTCCAATAGTTGGCGAGCCCTTCCATGTGGTGAATGTGACCTAAATAATGTCTACCTTTTTGCCAGCGATTGGCGACAATGTCCGTCGCATAACCGTCCATTTAACAGTCCATTATTACATAAACAATCATAATGTTTGCATAAATCTCAAAGACAGTACGTTTCCTCGTTTGCTAATACTAGTCCAATGGTGGCCGACTTTGTTGACCGAAATCTCTGAAATAAAATATACTGGAAGAGCCCTGTACCACTGAGATATGACCACATATTTTAAGATCACCGCTGCAAAAGCGCTTTAATAGGCATAGTGTTTTTCAAATATTAAAAAGATTGCCTCCGTTGCTCAGTTTTTTGGAGTGGCCATTCGGTTTGTAACAACTATTTTCCAGGTCGTAATTTTTTTATGCCATAAGAAAATCCTAAACCTTGAAAATTGCACATCAAATGCCGAAGGCCCGCCTGCACTAACAATTAATTAAAAATATTATCATTTTATTATTAAATATATTCCCAAAATTATTAGAAGGGCCACTCTAGTACATTATTTTCCCGCTATAATCTCTGAATGCCCTATTATGCAACTCAATAACCATAACGTAGACGATATTGAATATGAAAACAAAAGGACTTTATTCAAAGCGAAGTTTTTTGTTTGAACACCTCATCCATTATATTTATATTATTTAACCGTAACAAAAAATGAAGTATCCGATAAGAAGTGGTATGATCGACAATGGAAGACGCTTTTTTACATTATTTGTTTAGTGTAATCATAAAAAGTAACCTGTATTTGGCAAACTACAATCTAAAACTAAATCATAGAGTTATGTGAATCGGTCTATTTTATTACTGACATTACAATGATTGCTCCGGGGAATTTCCGTGATTAGTTCCTTAAATCCGGTCGGTGGTGAGGAGACCTGTATAACGCGTGCTTAATATTTTATTATAATAATTTTATCGGTCTACAGAAGATATTTTTTATCCGTCGTTATAGTAATTTATTTTTATGTCACACTCTCTATACAGTAGTACCTATAGATGGATATAGTGGGATTTTTATTTTTATTAATTTGGGAGGCGGGTACCACCGCCTCGGTAACCATTAATTGGAAAACCAACACCTTTGCCTTAGGTCACCCCCCAATGGATCGCTACGTTTGGTGACATAGCAGGGGTGCCTGGGTTCATGGGGTGAGGATTGTCTAGGTCTTGGCGGCGGACGCGTCTGCCCGCCTACGGTGTGATGGGCCGGGTTTGGAAAGACTAGTTGAGAGAGATCTTTTTACCTCTCCAACAGAACTCGCTTGACTCATCGCGTTGCACCGCAGTGGGAGGAATGAATTCCTTCCTCTCCTTCTTTTACTTTAAATACCCCTTCATATGGCATCCTCAAAGATGATATAGGACCTGAGGGATTATTTCCTCAGGGCCTCCAGTGTGGAGCTAATGTAAAAAAAACATGATTCGTAAATTTTTTTTTAATGTACATTTTTTTATCCTTTTACATTCCAATTGTTTTCTTTCTAAATAGGCGCTCCTCGCTCCTTATCACAAGATTACAAGAATCATCAGTCGAAATTTTAACAACTTGTTTTTTTCAGTTTGGTTGGTAGGTACTGCTTTCTGTTAAGTTTACTATAGATTTCATTCTAACAGGATTGGTTAAATATTGCCTACTCATTAGAGGAATAAAAATTACACGTAAAGAAAATTAAAATTGTAGACTATTGTCAATTGTCCATGATATTGATTTTTTTCAGTACTTACTTTAATTTTTTCAAGTATTAATGAAAGGCTAGTTACATATTTCTGGAACAAAATATTAGACGAATATATATAAAGAACACAATTTTAAACTTTTTTCCATTTGTTTTTATTTGACCGTGACCGGTTTCAGCCTGTTAGGGCCATCTTCAGACTGGTACAATTTTTGTCTTAAACTAGGGTTTATATACATTGGCAAATTACATTGAGGGGAGGGGTTAACATAGTAGGTTGGTTTGAATTATGAGGGGTTTTTCGTGAAATATGATATTTCCCAAATAAATATTGTTATTAAAATCAAATGAATTTATCTGTAGAACTATGATAATTATGCCTATTAGGACTATCAATTTAAGGATTTACCCAACAAAAGTTTAAAATTGTGTTCTTTATATATATTTATAATGGAATTCCACCACGAAATAACAGTTTCAAATATTAAAATATTATTAGACGAATGTTTATAAAAATAAATATGTTTTGGTAGTTACTACCCGTCATTAGACGAGTTTCAACGATATTTTTCTTATTATACAGTTGTAAAATGTGCCGCAATTACGGTGTTATACAGGGTGTCCGGGGGTAAAGTGCGCTAACTTCTAAGTTTTTTCGAAATTTTAATGTTTATTTTCACACACAAAAATATTTTCCCATACAAATAATTCAACTTCTTAATCTAAAAACTACCTTAAAACCTTGAAACTACGAAAGAAGTTATTTATATTTGTTTTACTTGTACTATCATGAGAATCACCCCTTGAAGTTAGAGCACTTTGGCACCCCGGACACCCTGAATTTTAAAGTCCCAAATTTATGTTTTTATTAGTTTATTTCAAAGCTCCAATGACGATGAAAAACTGTTTGATAGTCGCAAAGCTCATCACATCACTCAACATTTTTCTGAAATATACTCACAGTTTTTTCTGATTCTTTTCCTTATTAGAAATATAAATCAACCAAACTTGAAGGTTGACATTTATAAAGTTTGTAATTAAATATGATAATTTTGGTTGTTGGTGCAGAGAAGTAAGTAATGCATAACATTATTCAAGTTCAACGAACGTTTAATTTTCCAAATTGGAACTACTTATCATATCATACCACCGATGAAGTAGGTACCAAAATCATTTTATGAATGAATAATTCTTAATTCAAAATGCGAATTTGCTTTGTTTAAATTGTTGACAGATCCTTATAGGGGGGTTTAACTCCGATCGAAAATTTGAACCGAAATATTGTGACGTCATATGATTACCTAACTATATCCACCAATGAAAAACTCTGATAATCTATTGAATAAATTTTCCAAGTTTTTCATTGGTATACAGTATAATAGGTAGGCATATCTATGGTTTTTTAGGTCCAATTTTTTTCATACAAAACCCCGAACTTATCAATCTATAGAAGTTGATTTATGGATCTTACGATATGAATTAATGGAGTGAAAATACATCGCTGAGACAAAGCCTGGTTTCACTGAACTATGTCCGTCGACATACTTTAACGACCTGTTCTTTTATTTACTCTTTCAATGTCTATCCTTTTCATAAGCGGTGCCATATATTTTTTCAACGAGGGTATCGTAATTTTTCAAGGTTACTAACATTCAGGCTATTATTTTTTGTTTATTAAACACTTTAAACTTCACAAATCCTATGATTACAATATATAAGGGTTAGCTCTAGCTCTTAGCTCTTCACTAGCGTTAGTAATAAAATCATGAACCCTTTCAGTACCGCATTTTTATTTCCACATACAGGCCAAATTTCAAACTTAATCAAACCATAAAAAATTATTTGAAAATTTTTGGTGCAAAATTTTTTAAGTAATTAACATTTTTTTCTAATAATAATTTAATTATTTTTAGGCCTCAAAGGGTTATTTTTAATTTGCAGGCAAAATAAAACCTATCAGACAAATAATTGTTTAATTTAAAAAATTTAATTTACAGGGTAACGTGCAAAAAATAGACGCCGTAAGTGCCATCCTTCACAAGCGATACGCAAAATACTGTATTAGTACTAGTATTGAAAGGGTTAATATTGATAAATATGACAACTAGCCCCCTTTTACAGACTACAGTAAACATACGTAATAAAACCATTTCACTTAATGTTACTCAAAGGTACTTTGAAAGCAAAACGTTGACATTGACGTGCAAAAATACACGAAAAAATAACATTACTATTTACAACCAATAACACGATACAACAGGTAGGACATTTATGCATAAAACTTGCGAAATATGGTCATATATTCCACTTGTTATTTTGAATGTTAATTGACAGGAAAAAAATGATTTATTGTTTGTCTTGTTTCATTTCTGTCCGAAAGATTTCTCCTATACGAATTTTGGTCAGTAGCGAATTCTTACGACCACGCGCAATAATGATTTACGATCTCAGCCGAGATGGCATCATAGATAATTTCATGTGTCAAACTAACGAAGCATATATTTTTTTAACTAATTGAGTGGACAGCATTGAATATATCAACGCAACAACATTTGTACTAAATCTTGAAAAAAAATTATAATTATCAAACACGAGATAAGAAACGTTATTGTCGAAACTGGGATTTGAACTCGGGATCTTCCGTTATCCTTCTCTATCTGATGTTTGATATATTGGGTTAATTCTCAGAGCAACTGTGTTACACCGATATCTGTGGGTGGTGATGGAGGAGAAGGATATGAGAGAGGATAGTTGGGAAGGACCTGCCTATTCAGATCAGATCTCTAAACACGATTATTGCAGTTAAGATTCTGAATGGGTCTTTCACCGGAGCGATACATAGATTAAAATTCTACAATACATATTTTTAAAATTTAAATAAAACAAGGTGGTTTAAAAGCTGATCGTAGCTAGGTGGTGGAGTGAAATTTGTTCTGGGTTTCTAGCAGACTTAAAAAAATGTCTACATTATTTATTATTATCCACTCGATTAATGGGTGTTTGGTTTGGCCATTCCTAAAAATATTAAATGGAAACATTATATTAAACACTGCTTACTGCGGCTTAAAGAAAATGAATCCATTTTTAAAACCAAGTTAAGGTTCAATTTGGCAAGTGATCGCTCAAGACGTTTTTCAAAACATGCGATAAATGCCACAAATCGTTCGAGTGTTTTCACGAATGGAACGACATAGAGTTTTATAAATTTTACTGTAGGTTCCTTTAGAAAAGAAAGGAAATTTATTCAAACTTTTGCATGGTGAAAAAATCCGAATACATAATTACTTTCCCACGCAAGGTGATAAGAAAGAGGTAATAATAACATATTATTATTAGAGATTTATGGCTTAATCGACTTCTTTGTCAGTAAACAATATGATATTGTTCTAGAAGAAAGAATCTCTCGGTTGGGTACTTCAATTTTAAAAATAATTTGATAGAAAATCTAAAATGAGGTTGAAAACTCTTTCTAAAGTATATATTCTTAATATTACCTGCGAGAAAAATGATATTCACTGGTTTTCCGCTTGTACTATGCGGGAATATATACCGTGCCACAGACATATACATAACCTGCCAACCAACGGTTTAACAAGTTGTATTTGCACTAAAACGCACAATCAGTTATCGGTTGTCTCAACCACTGACATATTCCTTTAATCTTACCACACGCGTGTCAGAATAATATTATTTAAAACCAGTTACTTCAATAGTATATAATAACGTTGTATAATAATTAAGATATTCAAAATAATTCAACATTACTCTAAGTCCACTATATCACTAAGTCCAGCTGATGTGGTTAACTCGTACGGTTAAATAAATCACATTAATATACCATTAAACTAATATTGTATTAAATGGTGTCAGTTTATTCCAACAACCCGTTCGTCAGGTGTTTCACAGGTGGGCAAAATGGGTAAACCTTTTCATTAATTGACCAACGGATGCTCATTCTAGGCAAATTATATATTTACTATTTTAAAATATTTTTCTTCAACTAAAGCTTTCGTTATGTTATCATTGATTATGGTCGTATTCTGATATTTTTGGTTTACTTTTTGATGTAAAATATCTTTTGGCGCGCCTAGGGGTTAGAAACCGAGTCTTGCGTAGCAGGCGTGGCAAGACGGGACGACGCTCTTGCGTGGAAACGGTACGACGCTCTTGCACGGAATGATGCTTCATTCGGCCATTCGCCTATATTCTCAGTAAAATTGGCAATGGATCTGCATAAATGATGACAAATTTAAAATTAGCGCATATTTTAATAAAATCTAATAAGTTTTAAAATCAAAAATATAAAGAGAATAATAATAAACTTCGATGTTTCACATCAGCCAGACCTCCCGTGACGGCTATTTGTTATTTTGAGTGAGCATCAGCAGAAAATCTGTACCACGCACCCCAGAAGGCACCTTTAATATCCCATGTTTTATCCTTTATTCGTACCTTTTCAATCAATATTTTATAATAAAGTTAGCCAACAGAACATAGATGCAATATGGTTGCAGTTCGTTTTAGTTTATTGGGGAAATAAACAGTAAAATTCATATATTTAATAACAGTTTACATGTTTTGCATGAACTAGTAAAGTTTCCATGTAAAATTCATATTACATACACAAACACAAATAATAGGAAAACATAAGCACAACATAGTGAAAATGGGAAAATAATTTAGATATCTGACATACAGTAGGGGTAGAGGGTTCGTAATTAACAATTTGATATAATTTTCTCCAATATGCATTTAGTAAACTGACCTAAGGACAAATAAAAATATCGGCGTTTGAAAAGATATTATTTAATTTTGTGCACGTTCTTTTGAACAGTGTGTTAGTTTTTGAGTGTGGTATGTGGAATAGTTTGTTTGATTCTGTGTTTCGTACTGGACAGTTGAAATGAACCGAAAAGGTAGTTGTTGTCAACAGCGTTGTGGATGATTTTGAATTAGAATGTTTGGTCAGATATATATCTTATATAATATGAAGCTTTACCCTCGTGTACACTGATAATAACTACCATTCTCAATATAAAGGCGTAAAAAAATCCTTCTCTAAACTAAGATAAAGTTGTTTGGCAGTCCATCCTCTCTGCCAATCCCGGTTAGCAATCTGTTTGTTAGCTAAAAAAATGTTTATGATATAATTACAATATTATTTTCTACACTCATCTATCAGTGATAGCTATCATTATGAACATTAAAAAAAATCAAAAACAAAGGTTTTAACGACAAGTTCGCCGAAAAGCTTAATTCTGGTTCAATTAACCAAAAAACTAGTGGTGTAAAGAATCCAATAAAAGTGATATGTTTTATAGAAATGAAATGATTTCTTCTATTGAGTTGTCAGTAGACATGGGGATATTTTAGGTCATGTGGATTTTATATTGCCTCTTCTGACCTTGCCGACGAATGGTTCAATATTAGCAATATCTTACGCTATTCGTTTTATAATGAGGGACAACCACTATCATGCGGTTAGGTTGTGCAGAATCGAATGTTATTTGATGAAAAATTTTTAGGAAACATATTATGCAAACAAAATAGCACGTGGTCCCGATTCTTAACCGTTATGGATGTGGTAAACAGTGAAAAAAAATACATACCTACATCTGAAATTAAGTAGAGACTACATTACCGGAAAATCGTCCCGTATTGCTAAGGACTAACGATGTCGGGGGCATGGTTATTACTTAAAACTTATAGCTCAACCATTTGACATCGGAGTTATTCACAATAATATAACTTTAACTATCTCGTTTTAAACATGGCTTTTAAGCCATGTTTCATGTGTTGATAACTGTTGACATTTTGCATTGAAATCGTTTGGTTTTTTTTAACCTAGATTTCAGTCTCCGTGTACACAATTTAGATTACACCATTCGTTGAAGTTTTTAGCTATTTATTGACAAAGTTTTTTTATACAAAGGAAAAAAATTAAAAGGTATATTAATGTCCATCTGTGAAACCAGCAATTTGTCTTAGTAATTCAAGAATTTTAAAACAGGTATGCCTCGCGCCAATCTGCATTATTTTCTTAATTTATTTTAACATCGCCCTCTTTGTGTCAGATTAAAGATTATCATTATGTATTTTGTGGAGGGATTTCTTTCGCGTATCTTTTTTTTATTGGTAAGTATAGCCACGGGCATATGTACAAGTACTGTGATAACATCAATTTAAAACTTTCTCTAATGTGTGTGTTTTATTTAAGTAAGTTTGAAGCTTTAAATTGCATATTGTTTTTTTTGTTCACAGATAGCTTTAACGGTATGATAGAGTTGTAAGCTTCTTGGTTCTGAACCCGGAGATCGGGCATGGCATGCCTCACCTTTAGATCATGCTTGAATGTCTTCCTGCAGCACCCCTGACTATGTACCTGATTTAAATTCTATTTTCAGTGCGGCAATTCAATTTTTCCTTTTCTTTAATCATATTTTTACGCTTGCATCGGCCTTGCATCATTTTCAGCTATCTTCATTCGTTATACAGTACTACTGGATCTCATTTACACCGAATTCAATCCACAGTCGTCGTTCCTCTGGTAGTTTCATTCCTCTATTATGAATTGCTGGTCTGACTTTTGTTGACAACTTTTTATTAGCGACTAGAATATAATAATAAACTTTAAAGATGCAATTAAAGAATCTGTATGGGTTTTTTTCACAAACACTAATTTAGAATATACAGACGTGGGCAGATTATTTATTTATTTAACGCCCAGAGGGCTTTTACATGTAGGTGGTACAATTTTAATGACAGACAGTTTTGAAGCATGAGAAAGATTATGAGAAAGAATATTATCACACTTAAATGATTTTTTTTTCCAAACTTTAATGACATAACCATATTACTTTAATTACATGAATGGCTAATAGTATAGTAGTAATTTGGCGAATAGTGGTAATTTAGTGAACATTCTTTTGTTATGGGCAAGTTTAAGTGAGACAAAGCGCTGGGCTAATCGGCTAAATGGACTAAATGGAACATTTGTTGCCATTCAAATTTGGATGGAAAACTCTTCAAGTTTTCTTCTTTATTCTGCGGTAAATCAGCTATCAGAATCAAAATGTTATTTGCAAAAGTTTTCCAACGATTCAAATATCCAGGTATCCCAATCATCCCTCCATCTTCTCCTCTCCACGCTATACAAGACTCGCGACATTCCAGAACAAAAATATTGGTTCCAGGTGTGATAGGTGTCACATAAAACAATCAATATCTAAGTATGGGTACATTCTGCACGCAATTTTGCAAGTTGTTAAAATATGAGTGCAAATATTTATTAAGTACTGTTCAAATATTAAATGAGATATTATTTTTGCTAACCGAACTGAACTAAAAAACATAAAGTGTTAATGAGAAACTTGTTACTTGTTAAATCAGAGAAATTGGGTAGGCGGGGGTATTTCTTCAGCGCACGAGAGACCACCAGTGTCGATGTTTTTTGAAAGAAAGATTGTGGGTGCGATATTAGGCGAATGAAATATAATTGAACTTAAGAACTGAGATATTTGATAGGTTTCTTTTTGATAGTTAAATTTATGCTCCGTTTCAGATTATTAGAAACATTATACTTAAAGTATATGAAATTATTTAAAATACTTACCTTAAATATCTGGTAAATATTGAGGATAACCTTTTCATAAGCTACAAAATTACGACATTAAACATGAAAAAAACACGTATTTAGTAAAAGAAAAAAACGTATTATTTTCACAAAGAAAATTGTCTAGTTTCGAAAAAATTCAGAAATACATATATTTTTCTTACTTGTACTTATTAGTTAATATTTCCTTTTCCGTGTAGTAAGCCAGTTTATTAAAGCCTATTTTGTCTTTTTTCAGACAAAAGTTACCAAAATGAAGCTACAGGTTTCGGACACTTTCTGTAAATAAAAAAGCTAACAAATGTTACGGAAATATTAAAATTCGGTTTTAAAGTTTATGCAACGGAAATTTCAAATAAAAAAAGATAAAAATAAAGGCTTATAAATAATACATTATTGAAAAATAAGATAATACTAATAAATCTAAAGGAAACATGAAACAGAACAAGACATTGAAAAATAAAAAGGAAACGGTCACAATCCGGAATTGAACACAGGACCTCTATCTTAACGGGACAACGCCTCTAACCACTCGGCTATTGAGACGTAAGTTATTTAATTCATTGTAGTCATATTAATATTTCAAATTCGGAATTAACAATATTATCGTCAACTAATTTTTCTCATATTTTGGCTGCTTTCTTTGCCTGGTAACCCAGAATTACAGGTAATTCGGAATTAACAATATTATCGTCAAATAATTTTACCCATATTTGGCTGCTTTCTTTGCCTGTTAACCCAGGTAAATAAAAATTGGATGTTTTTTATCCGAAATACTATCTAGGTAACAAATTATTTCTTTAGAACTTTGTAATCATACACAAAGATAGCAGCCAAAAATATGGGAATAAATAACATAGTTAATAGTTGAAGATCATATTGTTAATTCTGATAAAGACGTACAATTATTAGAGCCTAATGGCCGAGTGATTAGAGGCGTTGTTCCGGTTAAGATCCTGCGTTCGATTTCCAGTTGGGACCATTAACATTTTATTTTTCTATGTCTTATTCTGTTTCACGCTTCGTTTAGATTTATTATTATTATCTTCTTCTTCAATGATATATTACATTAACCTTCAAAAGTTATTAACAGCAGTTATTCCAATAAAGTTTCACATGAATAAAATTACTTCTCCAAAATTCGAATTTGGATATCTCAAAACTTGTTCAAGTGGGTTGGTGCAATTTTGCCTGAATGGGGAAAAGGGAATGAACAGTAAAGCAGGTAGGTAGGTACTCGTACCTACCTAATCCATAGTTTTCGTACACGAAAAACCGTTTTCCTGACACAAGTCGTGTTCACGGTGGCATTTATTTATTTTCATCGCAAATTATATCACCCGCCGACTTGCTCCATCATTCGTAATATTTTTTTTACTCTCAGATGTGAAAGAGAAACCACAGAGTTTCGTGACTCGAAACATTAAGTTAGACTCGGAGATAGATTCGGTATAGTCCGAATTGGAAGTTTTCCTTTTCGGACATTGTGATAACAAGTGAGTGAGGGCGACCATTCAACAGTCTGTACAAGTTCAAAAGAAAGCGCCAACGGCAGAAGTGTCCAACCAACGGTTTACAATAATTACAAATATAAATTAAAATCACGACATTTATATTTTATTTTAAGTGAGTAAGTACGGCACAAGAGGCCTAACTACTCACAACCGTCTGGAGGCATTGATACTATGGCATCCCCAATTGAGGTGTGTTGTGAGTGAGGTAGTGGTAGGGGGAGGTATTAGGAAGGGGAAGTAGACAAGGAAGAGGAGTTGGAGAAATATCTGGTCAACAAACACAGCTAAAGCCATTTAAAGCATCAACTGGTATATATATCATTTTATACATACCTACATCTATTTATAAAAAGAGTATATGTGGCCTGTGGCCGAAGGGCGGACATGGATTTGATTTTTAGTCAGTTTTATCAGTATTCCATAGTTTTTTAATGTTTTATTCCGAGACTGATTAAATTTTACACACTTGACTTTCAAAACAAGAGGAAGGTCACTGTCTTTATTCGATTTCGAAAAACCACCCCAGCCCCTTTTACACCTATTAAAGTAGAATTTTGACACTTGTTGATGAAATTTTGAATACCTGACATTCAAAACAAGAGGGAAATTACAGTCTACATCTGATTTCGTAAAAACAGGCGTAAGGCCCGTGCAACGCTGGTAACATTAACTGGTTTACCATATTAATAATTATTTACGACGGGGACACCACTGGGTGATGTGAAAATTTTTGGTGAATTTTTTTGGTGTATTTTTACACGCGCACGATGACAAAAATCAGATTATTTTGTCAACACTTCCATCAAACCAAACATTGTAAAATAAAATACGGTTTATTAAACCGAAAGGTTGAACACCAATGAACCATAGTGAGCTTCATAAAAAATGCAACGAATGTACCTAGTTATACCTAATCAATGAACGTTATGAATCGAAGTAAATATCTATATCACGTTACAATGTAGGTAGGTATACAATATCTTCCTTGGAGAACACATACCTGCAAAGTGTTAAAACTATGAATGGAATGAATATGTTGCATGAAAAGTAGGTAAGTATACCTACTTTCAAAACGGGGTACAATGTTGCAGTGCTTGACGAAAATTTATTTTATTTTGTTGCTGTGGCTAAATTCACGTTAAAGGAAAAAAAAATATTTTTGCGCATTTAAATAGTAGCATCCTCCTAAAAATACTTATTGAGTTGCTAGTAATAAATATTCAATTATCAATAAGTATTTATCCATCATAGATCTGCAGTATCTTGACAAACAGGACAACTTAATGATAATGAAAGACAAGATGGGAATTTCTTTTTTATAAATTTGCGCGACAAATTAATCAACCATTTACAGTATAAAATGTTTTTTTATTCGTAACATTATTTGGAAGATGGTATGCAAAAAAGTTTTCAGATGATTTAAATATAAATCATCATTGTAGAAATCAATCGATTTGTAGTTTTGCATATTTAATAAAATATGCAAAATATATTTTTATTAAATATTCGCATATTTAATAAAAATTAAACAGTTATTTTGATTATAACCCACGATTTTTTATAAATTTACTGACCGACCGGTTTCGTTTAGCTCAAACATCATCATGGTGTAAATTAATACTATTAATAATACCATTATAAATTGATTACACCTACTCTTATAGAAATTCAATTCAATAGCACCACTCCTCTTGTCATAAGTGGTATCTTGAACTAGTCGTGGTGACAATTATTTTACAAGCAATAATTATTCGCCTGAAACACTCATCCACATTGAAAAATCTCCTGATAAAAGATACATGACGCCAACGGGACATGAACCCGTGTCCTTTCGATTTCCGGTCGACAGCTCTGACCACTGAGCTATGGCGGCTTCAATATATAGGTACTAGTGTTTCATTCAACAATTACTGCTTGTTACATTTTTTTTTTCACCTGAAAACAACCAACTTTATTTTATATGAGAAAGGCATTGTAAGTGCTAACTCTCTCACTAGATGGCGTCGAGACAAATTGTCTACATTTTTAGGTGAAATACTAGAACTTGTCAAATATTAATTATTATTTATTACATGACGCCAACGGGACCGTTGACGTCATGTATCTTTTCTCAGGAGATTTTTCAATGTGGATGAGTGTTTCAGGCGAATAATTATTGCTTGTAAAATAATTGTTATCCTTTGTGCTATGCATAAAAAATCTTGTCTTAAACATTAGATTACCAAAAAAAATAATAGGTCGTGGTGACGATTACGGCTGATATATATGGATTATTCTGGAGTATGTATCAAGAGAGACATATGCACAGACATAGGAATTAATAGACGAGAAGATATGGGCGAGGGGTAAAATCAACTGTTGAAGAACGAGGGAACGAGGGAACGAGTGAAGCTGACTGTGATTCGTCAATAAATCAATCTGACAGTAAATAGGCATCTCGCATTATAATATCACCATTTACTTCTTAAAAGTAAAATCTGCTTTGAATGAATAGACATTTTTACATGGGAGCGCAAATTACTCGCCACGTTATGAACAAATTTGCGAAGTCCAAATTCGGCAAAGTAAGGCAGCTTTTATTTTCAGAGTCGTAGTTAGTTTCAGAGTATTTAGTTAAGACACTTTTATAAATGTTCATAATTTACTTCCCAGCAACCAACCAGCTTTGTGTTTCGCGTCCAGACGTTTCTCTATGTGATAGTAACAACTGATTCATATTATACGATGTGAATATGCTTAAAATAAAGTAAAATAATGCTTATATATGGAATGTAATACGACAATTGGGTTTATTCTCTTTTTTCACATCTATTTTTACCAGTTTTCATAGTACAAGTCAAAATTTTGCCGTGTTATTTAGTAAAATGAACCGATGATGCCTCGACCATAGTTCGCACAAGAATGATGACGTCACGTTTTCAAATTTCATTTGAGGCCAAACGCGAGCCCAGCCGGCTCAATGGAACCGGTATGGGGAGTGGGGATAATACGCTTTTAATCACTTAGGGCAGGTCTACTAATATTCATATGTCTATGGACATATGTGACATTACATTCCCTCTGCCTACTTCTGCTTGGCTTACGCCATGACTGTTATTAGTTCGAAATTGTGCATTCACATTATTTTTTGTTCAAGACTTACCGGTCTGATCAGTTTATATTCCGCGTCCATTTAGGAGGAAACGTTGGTCAGGAAGATACCCAAGTGAGTGAACGAAGAGGTGGGGATAAATCTCAATTGAATCAAATATTCGAAATACAAGGAGGTCTAGCACGGACAAAGGATAAGTCCTATGTCAATACGGTATTGATGAAATCCATCATCTCTAGTCAGTTAGCGATATTTGCGAGCACGGTCAGAATATGATTCCCGTCGGTAGACAAATTCCGCTACTTTTAGCGCGGCCTCCAAGGTGTCGAATATGTTGTCAATATGCTCAAATGTTTGGATAATATCGTTCGTTATTCAAAATAACTGACGTATTATTGAATGGGGGTGAACTAACTAAACGCTTAGAACTGAAAGAATTCGTATACACGTTCCATTGACTTAATTAATTATTTTAAGACGCGGTCGATTGATTCCATTCCAACTTGGAGAAACAGAAGTTATTAGTTATGACTAAAGACCTAGAGACTAATTAACTCTCTTTTTAGTGTCAAAAAGTAGATGCAGACCGCCAATGTATATTAAAGTTATTATTTCAATTCGACATTGTCAATTGATTAGTATTTTAACTTTTACCGTCCGACGTTTAGGAATATCAATTCATAGAGAGATGCACCAGTGTTGCTAGCGTATATCATATTCAGATTTATTATACACGGTGTCCGGAAACTCGTAGTACAAGCGGGAAACTGGAGAATCTACACCACATGGGGAACCCAAAAAAACATAAAGTTTTTTGATTTGAGCTTTTTCACAAAAAAAAAAAAAAAAAACCAAAAAAAAAAAATTTTCGGCTATTTTTGGGTTAAAGTTTTTTCTGGTGTTTAGGGTTGAACAACAGATGTTTTAACCCTGCAGAGCAGAAATATTTTATGATTACACCGGATTAAATGAAGGGTGATTTCAAAATAATGCTTCAAATCCGAGTTTCTTCATTTGTTTTACTTTCAAATAGTTTTAATTAGTTGGGTACTTTGATCTTCAGTAATAATTTATAAGAATTTGATTAAAAAAAAAAAAAAAAAAAAAAAAAAAATGAACTTCTAACTCGATTTACTCGATAACGAAAGCTCAAATAAAAAAAAAATATACTACAAAATCGACTCCAAATGTGATGTAGATTCACCAGTTTCCCGCTTGTACTACGAGTTTCCGGACACCCTGTATATCGGTCTGGATATCGACAGTACGACCGTGCTCGGGAAATCGGTACAAAATCATCAGTAGTTACGCCTATCGATCCGATATTGTGAAGATATCGATTTCACTGTGCTACACCCCCTGAAAGATGCATGTGAGATGATTAATGAATATGGATGAAGCAAGAAGTGTGTGCCTAGACAGCGTTCCATCATGGTTAGTGAGTTGGATTTCAGGAAAACGTTTAAGAAACAGCTTATCCGACATCCGGTGTTAACCAAAATTTAATAACCGGTTGTGACTAAAGTGATCAAAGAGCAGTTAATTTTCGTTAATCACGATCAGACAATAACTAATCCTATTTATTATTGGGTAACTTCTGTGATTGAAGTCTGCACTGCGTAGGCAGGTGCGCAATATACTAAAAACTGTTAATTAACTGGCAGTGTAACTTTATGTGTGAATTAAAGATCGACTAGATAACAACTAATAAAATAACGCTGATGAAATGGTGTATTTAGTTAAATACTAGCGCAGAGCTGTGAAAAATCACCGAATTAATAATAAAACTGCCAAATAAAAAAAGGTTAATTAAAATTTTACTTTTAAAATAAAAATAAATAAATTAAAGTTTTTTTTAAATAAAGAATAATTTTAGTAAATGTCACGACCGAGAATCGAACTTCGTCCAACTATTTGGAAAGCAACTTTGCTGAACTTTACACCACCAAAGATTTTACTTATGGTGGCTTTCATTTTCATTATAAAAATAGAAGAATTATAAATCAGAATCGTGTTAATCTCGGAGAGTCTGAATTCTCGCCAAATCAGTTCCAATTTGGTTTTCTGTTAAAAATCATATTTTATAAGTAGGTACTTAATCTTCACAACGATTTTAGGTGTTTAAAATTAAAGTTATATTCATAGCAAGAGTTCAATGTACTAACATAATAAATAATATAACACTGGAAGTGCCTTGCATCCAAATTTGAATGGAAACATATGTTTCATTTAGCCCAACTACCCAGCGTTCCGCCTCATTTACACTTGCCTGAAGTCGTAGATCACCATCCCATTTGAATTTCAAAAAACATGTTTGTATGGAAATATAGGCCCAATTTAGGCAGAAATACAAATTCAAAATCTATGCTGTGAAATTTTCTTTTAAACAATTCTAGAAAATATTTATTCACTGTCCTGACCCAAAAAACTAAGTAAGAGATAATTTATCTAGTTAAAAGAGAGACAAAAGCAGGGCCGGTTCTAGTGGGCGCAATTGGAGCCGTCTACTTCAGGTGCAGAATAGCCAAGGCGCTGATAATACACGGAGAAAAATGAGTATTGCTAATTTATTAAAAATCTCTTCAAATTATTGGTTATTCTGTTAAAACCGGACTGCAGGCCGTTTACTGATAAACTTTTAGTAAGTTTCCAACATATCGTAACACGTATGCATTCACCTCAATTTGCCTTGATAATATACAATGACGAAATTCGTAAATATTATGATTTTTACAAACACGTGTTTCGACGTTGTGATAATTGATACGTTCGTATTTTGCTAAAAGTTTATTAAGAAACCTATAAATTTATTTGTTAAGGGCCAGCAATCCCGTTTTAAGCCAAATTACGAATAATTTGATGGGATTGTTAATAAATTAGCAAAAAAAATATCAGTAATTTTCGTCCGTGTACCTTATACGTAACACATCTCTCTTGAGATTATTTTTCATAAAAACGGCGCTACACAAGAATACAAGTTATCCAAATATTATTGATGACAGTGATCGCCCACGTAGGTGTCTACTGGTATGACAAGGGGAGCCAAAATTTTACTCGAGCGAGGCGCTGTTTGCCTCAGGGCCAGCCCTGGAGGGGAAGCAACAGTTGAGATGCAGAGTCACGGGAACAATCGGTATGCGTAGTTACGTTATACGTACCACTTATGTTCCTACACGAAGTTACAGTGTTCCTTTTAATGTTCCAAAATTGGTTGATAAAAATGTGAAACTTTAACCAAACATTATGTTTAGTTTATTTAGAATTTATCTCAGTCTCATAATGAGTTCTCTATTCTTTACCGTTGAAATTGCATCACAGAGATTGCGCTGTTCTATAAATGACTGACAGCGCGATAGCAATCAAGAGATTCGAATATACAGGTGTTTTGTATCTCACCTACCGGTATTTAACAAACCAATTAACGAAATGTTACGTATATTTTACCCACATGCTGTGTGTGCACTTTTTTGTGGTGCGCGTGCCAACACTGCTTATATTCTTTTTTTTACTCCGGTGGGATTGAGTTTTTCCACATCATCTAATTTGGCAAACTGATACGGCCTTTTCTACTAGCAAACTTAGTTAAGTTTGTAATATTCTTCTTACCAAAGGTGATTTTTTAATTTTTCGACTCCATTGTAATATCCATAACTGACCGCACAATATAAACTATTTTAAAAGCTTTGAATCTTATAGGAATCCCAAACTTTTTACAGACATACCTACTGTACATACATCACGGTACCGGTGTATAGTCAAGAAACATGCCATACGCGGGTCCAATATTTGTACACGGTTGACATTGGTCAGTTGAGAGTTTCTTGTGTTCAGCTCTCCATGTTTCCTCCATCTTACAGACTAAACTCAATCACTTGAATTTTGGTACTGCTAATATCAATATATAATTGAAAGCCAACTTGCAATTGATTTTTATCCCTAGTAATTGTCCAGTAAAATATATCGGTAGATAACAACAATAGGTAACCTACCTAAGTATGCGTAATAATTAAGTGGAAATTTAGCGTTCAAATGTTCAAAACCGATTACATTGGAGCAATACTTAAGAATTTATATTTTTCTGTTAGAACGGTGACGTTATGTACACGAGGATGCAAATGATTTGATTTTATTAAGATTAGTTTTATCTTGGCCTGATTTCATAAAGACATTTATTACACTCTGAGAAAGCGATGTTTTATTACACCCAAACGTAGGTACTTTGCGAAACAAGCGTAATAAAATAAATTAATTCTATCATCCAATATATATTATTATTTCACATTCAATTCGCGGCAGACACTAAAAATGTCGATCGACTTAATTTCAAGCACTAGTGAAAAAATATTTAATACGATAATTCAGAACATCGTAAGCACATAGTTAGGTAGAAATACCAGCATTATTCACACTACTAAACAAGCTCGATTATAGATCACTTGAGGCTACAACTTAACCCTTTCAATACCAGAGTTCTTCCTCAGGAACATGAAGAAAAAAATGTATTTATCTTGATTTTGTAAAATAAATCGTATAGTTTAGTATAGTTTGTGAAGGATATTCCTCGTGGCTACGTTGTAATCTTTCATAACAAAATATCGGCTGTTTTACTTGGTGATTTATTATAATTTTTTTTTTTTTTTTTTTTTTTATATTTTTGCATGTTACACTGTAAATGAATATATTTTAAAATTAAATAAGTGCTTGCTATATTTATAGATATATTTTTCCTTGCTATAAAAAATAACCCTTTGAGGCCTTAAAATAATAAAAATCAAATTAAAAAAAATCTAACTTAGTACTATTTCTTTTTAACCTTAAGGAAAATTTTTCAAAATTTTCCAAGTGCCAAAAAATGAAGACATCTATAAAAAAGATTCAATATAACAACATTCAAAGATAATACATTGAAAGAATTAAAACTTAAATCAAATTAAGACATTTTTTTATTAATAGAAGATACAATATTATTTTTTTTTTATTTCTTTTTATTTAGGAAGCAAACAGTCGTACAGTAAAAAAAATTATAACAATAAACATTCATATGTTCTAGACCAATTAAGTTCCATTAAATTAAATGTAGATTTAATATTTTTTACCTACACAACATATTAAATGGCAAAAAATAAACATAATAAAGAAATACATAAAATTAAAAACAAAAATAAAAAATACAACTTTTCGCATAGCTATATTATTCACTACGGGTGATAATAATGTACTTTTCACAACAAAAAAATCGAATAAAATAAAAGTATTTCAATTTATTAATTTATTAAGCTGAATTTTATATGATATTAAGTTATGGTTGAAAATGTCTACATCTCGTAAGGCATTGTGAGTTTCACAGAAAGGTACTATTACAGAGTTTTGCGCGTATTTGGATTTACAATGTGGTATTCTAAATAAATCGTTCGATCTGGTGTTTTGCTTGGGGCAACGAAATGCAATCCTTTCTAACAGATATGATGAATCAACTAGGCAGTTCACGATTTTGTGCAAGAATAGTGCATCAGAGATTTTTCTACGTTTATATAAAGTGACAGGGACAAATCGATGGTCACTAAAACGATACGATAGGTGTTTCATAAATTTGTTCTGAATATGTTCAATGCGATCAATATATGTTTGATATTGAGGATTCCAAATTACTGAGGCGAATTCTAGTTGTGACCGTACATATGACATATGAGTATTTCTCAAAATAAATGTACGCAACGAAAATGTAGTTACGAAATAGTCATAAGACGTAACTAAATAGTAAACATAAGGCTTGTTTACACAATGGCAAATTTTATTTTACTTTTTTTTATTATTTATTAAATTTAATTAGTTGTCGTCTTTTTTTAATGTAAGTAATTATCCTTTACTTTTTTATTTATTGTATATACTAAAAACATACATAAACTCACGACCCAAATATTTGTATTTTGTTATACCAAAGGGGTTTAAAAAAAAACAAGGGAGTATAAATAAATGTTTTTTAATCAAATTATCAGCTCCCAAATTGAAGTACCTAACACAATATTCAACAAATCTTAAGAAATTAAAGAACAGGCACTGTTTAAACTATTAAAAATTTAATAACATACAATTATTTAGTTTGAATCACTATCCATTAGCGTTTTATAAATTTCTTCCTCATCTTTATAATAATTGAAATCTTTCCGAGACACATTTGGTTTCACAGTCAGTTTTTAAGTCTTTGGTTTATCACTCCGCTTTGGCGCATGAATATAGTCATTTAGTGATAGAGATTTAGAGATAAGGCCCTTACAAACCACTTTCTTTTTTGTATGTATATTTTACGGTTTTTCGTTTTTAAGATAGTCACTCCACATGGTTTATCTTTGATTTTTTTAGAATCTTCATTTTCACTATTCATATTTTCAATATCAGTGTTATTTTCTATGGCATTATTATTTCCTATTATAACATCTCCGATTTATTATATAATCCAGTTTCAATGGGAATAGCATCATTATTAGTCTTAGTTTGTTTATGCAATAATATTTTCAGAATATTCACTTGCCTTTTCATCCGATTACAGCACCGTCTTAAATTCTTATTTCGACTTTTTAATCGAGTATTTTCTTCAGTCAGCTTTTGTAGTCTTTCCTTTAGGTTTTTTTTTATTATTTTTTCTACGTTCAAATGTATTATTGTCTTGTGTCGTAGGATTAGCCTTTTTCTTTCTTTCAGCTCTTTTATCATTGGCTTGTCTCCACTTTGCTCGTAGCTCTTCTTTTTCTTCTTCTGTAAGAATTTCGTTTTTATTTTTGATATTTTCTATAACTTTTCTTAAATGCTTAATTCGGATTTCCTCATATTTATTTGGCTTTTCCTTTTTCAGTCTTTCTCTGTAAGCTTTTTGCCTTTCGGCATTGGTTTTTGGGGGCATTCCTAAAAAAAAGTTATGCTGTAGTTATGGTTTTATCAGAGTAAATAAAAATAAACTTATATTTAAATAAGCTTTTATAAAAAACTTAAGGCACTTATAAATATTGTATAGAGCGCCTGTAGAATGGATAGTGTGTCTGAGTGCCTCAAGCTTATTTAAAATAAAACCAGTATTGGACGGCTCAGCTTGATCTTCAAGTACTTGTCATTATGTATAATGCCATATAATCGCGATGATAAAACATACAAGTCCTACGACACCTGCTCTGCCATTGACCATCAGGAATTTCCAGCGCATCCTATGTATTACAACCTACCTACTTTCCAGCGCCATCAACAGATCTGCTCTATGGTATAATAAATTTTATTTTTTTCCTATTATATCTAAATACATATGTATATTTGTGCATTGTGCATAATATATTACATTATTACTAAACTTACATAAGACTTTCATAAAAATGCTAGACACACTTACAATATACTTACTTTTCTTAATCACGTTGTAACTGTGTACACTCAGCTTTACATTGAACTTTTTCGTTACGTTACGAAATTCATAACAAACGTTACGAAATTGTAATAAGAATTTATGTTATAAAAAGTCAATGGTTTGATAAAATTTAAAAGTGTTAATATATAAGCTTAGCAATGTTTGTACCGCACACGTTACAAAAAGATGAGTAGAAAAAAACTTACCGTTTTGTGAAAAAAGGCTAAAATATTTCCTGTTACGAAATAGTTGTCCCACTAAAGAAACACGTTGTTACTGATTTTAACAATTAATGTTATGGCGGAGAAGTCAGACCAACAACCAATTAGAAAGAAGCTAGTGTTGCCCATGTTAAATTTTACGAATGGGTTAAAAAATTACGGTGGAAGTACTAATAAAACGTAACTAAAGAGTAGTTACTAAAAAGTAAATGATGATGTCTCACTTTGTTTTTTGTGCATAAATTATTAATTTATTATGAAACTCCATAGAAAATTACCTTTTTACAGAAACTACATTTAATTAAGACCCTAAAACTTACAAAAAATCACATATTATAACGTTATTATCGCATTTTATGAAGTATAAACAAATGAGGTGGGTAGGGTGGCAATTTTATTTTGTATGGAAGGTAAAAATCGATATTTTTTTAAAAATTAAAATATTTGCGAATTAATACGATTGTAATGTTTATTTTTCGATATTTTAAAGCCTAAAATTTATTCTACAAAATGGTGCATATTTTTTTTGTATGATTAATTAAAAACATGTGGAATTTTTGAACTGTTTGTAGGCACACTTTATTTTTCCAAAATGTACACTTTTTTTGAGAAATACTCATATATAACAGAATTAGGGTGTGTGCTACCGTAAAAGGCTTTGTAATTCGAATAATGAAACCCAATTGCTTATAAGCTTTTTTTAGAATATTTTCAATATGATCCCTAAATAACATTCTAGAATCTAGTATTACTCCAAGATCTCTTATTGTTTCTACTCGTTGTAGAGGTACATGGTTTAGTTTGTAAGTATAATAAATTGAATGTTTTTTTCGTGTAAAAGTAATAATATTACATTTATCTATGTTTAGATATAGTTGATTGTTTTTGCAATATTCCTCAATTTTACCAAGGTCTTCTTGTAATTGGTCGCAATCATCTATGGAGCTAATACATTTATATAATTTCATGTCATCAGCGTAAAATAGGAAACAAGAATTACTAATAACACGATTCATGTCGTTTATGTATAAAATAAACAAGAGAGGCCCTAGATGGGAGCCTTGCGGTACCCCTGAGGGAATAATTATAATTTGTGATATGTAACCTTTTAAAGCAACAGCTTGACTTCTATTTTTAACATATGAAGAGAACCATCTCAGAATATTTCCACATATACCAATCTTCGAGAGCTTGTTTAACAGTATGTCGTGATTAACTTTGTCAAAAGCCTTAGAAAAATCTGTGTAGATGGAATCTACCTGTTTCCCATTATCCATAGAGTTAAGAACAAAATCAGAAAAACTGTACTAGGTTCGAATCAACAAATCTGCCTTGAAAAAAACCATGTTGATGCGGGCTAATAATAGTATTTTTGCATGAGTCAAAAAGTTGGTTATACACGATTTTTTCCAAGATTTTACTTAAGATACATAGTTTAGAGATAGGTCTATAATTTTCAATGTTGTGTTTGTCCCCTTTTTTAAAAACAGGTGAAACAAAAGCTTGTTTCCAAATGGTAGGAAATACACCTTCTTTAAAGGATTTTTGGAACAGTAGTGTTACAGGAGTAACTAGTGTTTCAGCACAATTAACAATAAAAATTGGGTGTAACTTATCACAACCGGCACTCTTTTTAGTGTCCACATTTTTGAGATGTTTTAACACTAATGGTGCAGTTATATCAATTGAATCAAAATTAATTGAATTTGTGGTAACATCATTACTTGTATCAACAATATTTGTGGAAGTATTATTAGTAGTTTTATCGGGGATAAAGACAGATTGGAAGTAATCGTTAAAAAGATTGCAAATTCGTTGACCATCACTTGAGGAAATGTTTTTGTGATACACGTTATTAGGTACTTCAGAAGATGACTGTTTTGATTTCACGAAAGTCCAAAAATATTTCACATCTTTCCTTATATTTAACTCGGCTTTCTTTATATAATTAGTATAACACTCTTTTTCTGTTCTTTTTTGGCGAGTCCTGAGTAATGAGAAGGTATGATAATCTGAGGGGTGTGAATAATTTTTAAACTTTCGGTGATACTTTAGCTTTTCTTTGATGATTTTGATTAGGTAGGGAGTGTACCACGGGGGATATTTAGGAGACAGATAAATGGTTTTTGATGGTACGTAGTGATCAATAGCTACATTAATAATTTCGTAGAATTTATCAGTTTCTTCTTCCATACCCCTTGAACTAAAAATATTCGACCAGTCAAATTGCTCCAAAAACTCGTTATACTTGACGTAGTCAGCTGAATTAAATAATAAGACTTGTCGTGGTTGATGTATTAAATAAGGTTCGTTTTTTAGTCTTATTTCTATTTTGAAAGATTTGTGATGCAAATCTTCAGTTAAAAGGGGTGGAATGCAAGGTTGTAATGAGCAGTTCATGTTAAAAAAACTTTTTAACATGAACTGCTTTTAAGTTTTAAAAAATTTAAGTTCATGCAAAATAATACATAACAATCTTAATTAACTAAATATAATTCCCGGTTATTGGAGAATTATTCTCGAGTCTAACTGGGTAGTTAGTCAATTTACTACTTTTTTTTTTAATATTATAAATATATTTTTTAATGTTCTCCCATAATAAGCAATTGCTTGTGTGTATGGGATGAGGTATTACATAAATATGACATCTAAATTCCTCTATTTTCTACACAACAATTATATTTACAAAGGGATAAAATATTTTAATAATCGTTCTGAAGAATTAAAAAGTATGCAATATTAGTACTAATTTTCAAATAAATATTTGAGATGTTATGAAGCATAAAATATGGTCTACTTGTGGAAACATGTTTTTACTAGCGGTTCTGAAAGGGTTAAGCACTGACTGATACTGACCACTTTTTTGACTAATTCAATAAATTACGCGTTTTATAAACTTCATATACAGTTTGCAAATTTCTTTCTCAATTTGTAATAAATTTGCAATCAACGTGTTGTTTATACTTCTTTATCCATGGCGCAATCTTTTGAAAAGAAATAAAGAAATTTGTGGATAGTTTACGAGAAAACTAAATGGAATCAACTCATTAAGATAAACTGCATACCTAAATGTAATTAAACTAATTGATTCATTAATTAAATTAAACTACCACAAGCTACATTTACATAATATCTTTAAAAAATAAACACATAAAACATTATAAGTGATATCTTTATGAATGCTCCTTTTAATAAAACGGCGACTGTTTAATTATTTTATTTATTTATGCATTTGTTTATTATGAGAAATGACAATGCATTCTATCAACTTATGTGGCAATAGCGCATACGCACGTGGACCTATATATATTTTTTAAATTGGATGATTTACAACAGTTTATATTCGAAATAAATGTCGGTCCTACCTAATTGGGATTTATTTCAGTAGCAGTGTGATTGATTCCAGTCCCTGGGGAGAAAGGTTTAATAAACAACAAAAAATGAGAATTATTTTCAGGTTCAAAATTTTTCACTAGACTGCGCTTGTATTATTTCTAATACTTATTATAACAGATTTTTAAAATATACAAATTAACATTTTTTTTACACTAACCCCACAAAAGAGGTACTAAGGAAAAAATCCCACAGGGCATATGTCAGCTTTGGGAATGCTGTGTGGAGGTGAAAGGAAGAGAGGGGTTCTGGGAAAGAAAAAATGTATGAGGGTGGGTAGGAATCTAGGGCACAATGTGTCCGGGAGTGACGGACGTATGGATTTCATCCCTTCCACGGCAGTGTAAATCGATGGGTCCTGAGAGCCTGGATGGAGAGGTCAAAGGGTCTCCGTGCCAGTCTCTCCCGATCTTGCCGCCACGCGGTAGGTGGGCAAATGCATCCGCCGCCAAGACCTAGACAAAACTCACCCAATGAACCCGGGCACCCCTGCTAAGCCACCAAACCGATAAATGGTTCTCAGGACGGCGGTACTCATACCCGCTTGCTTCCCGAGCTATTTGTTTTCAACAATATTCCGCCCATTTCAGAAGAGAAATCAATATTATTCTGGTTTTCGAGTTTGAGAGTAGTGCCATTACAGTTTTAAATTAAATGTGTAATATACGAGTAGTGTGTGTCTGTATACGCATGCGCAACTCTTACGGCATCGACCTACCAACATAATATTTAGTACCTTTGGGCAGGCGCTAAGGTATGCACTTAAAGTAATGACTCGAGTGGGACAAAGTAGGTGCAAAGTATCATAGAATCACGTGACCCAAATCTCAGTCACTTCGGGCGAATTATATCACACGCGGGATAAATATTCAACGAGGCGGTCCGGCGTAATATTCAATATGATTCAGTACCGTATTCTTGTGTAAAAGAGGTTTTATTACCTTATGAAGTCTCCCATACACAATACGTAGGCGGCGAAAAAACATGCAATATTTTTTTAAGGTTCCAATATGCAAATATAATAATTACGGATTTTTAAAAATATTTATGGCTTTTTAAGAATATTTATGGATATTACGGATATTTATGGATATTAAGGATATTTATGGATATTAACGATATTTATGAATATTTATGGATATTAAGGACATTTATGAATATTTATGGATATTAAGGACATTTATTAATATTTATGGATATTAAGGATATTTTTGGATATTTATTGATATTTAGGATATTTATGGATATTTATGGATATTAAGGATATTTATGGATATTAAGGATATTTATGAATATTTATGGATATTAAGGACATTTATGAATATTTATGGATATTAAGGATATTTTCGGATATTTATTGATATTAAGGATATTTATGGATATTTATAAATATAAGGATATTTATAGATATTTATGGGTTTTAAGGATATTTATGGATATTAAATATATTTTTGATTACCTATTTACGGATATTAAAGAAGAATAATTTGAATAAATATGGATATTTACATGAAGAGAAATTGATTTTTGCCTACACGATAAATTAACAAGCTTTATTAATAAAATTTCAATTTAAGAATGTTTTTATCAATTATCCTTGATAATATATCAAGACAATACAATGAATTATCGTTTTAATACAAAAATATTCGGTTTACCATGAACACGTGTTCCGACATCATGATAATATAAATATTCGTATTTTCTTGAAAGTTTATTATAGGCCCGCCATCCCGTTTTTAACCAGAATTACCTATAATCTGAAGAGATTCTTAGTAAATATTGAATGTTTAGGATATTTACGAATATTTAAGGATATTTTCGAATATTTACGGATATTCGGACATTTATGAACATTTATACAGTAAGGTATTTACTAAAGAAAGCGTTTAACATAATTTTTTCCAGCCAATCTAAATTTGAATTTGCATTATATACTGGCAAGCTTTGGCCAATATTTTTTTACAGACAATCGATAAATTTTGTGATAAGCTTTTTGCGGCTCCAAGAAACAATTTTTTTGAATGTAGGTAATATAAGATATTTCTTTCCACTAGAGACTTGCAGCGGTTCTTTTCCGATTTGCCAGCACAAAATTAGAATTTTAAAACATACACCACATGAAACAAAGAAAAATCCTTCGAGCGAACCATAAAAGGAAAAATTCCCAAAGAGGAATCTCCTTTGATAATGTAGGATATTGGTTAAAAAATGTAACTCTATTATTTAAAGTAAATAAATAAATAAATTATTGAAATGTGTGGTCAGCTTTACATTACGGGGCGTGTCGCATGTCACGCATGCAATGGTATTTTCTGTACGTTAATATTTTGTAACTTAATAGTTCGGAATGGGAACAATTATTATTATTTTCACGACAGAAATGCAATCGATTCGTGGCAATGGAAATTTATGTGAATTATTCTCGCTGATCATTACTTTCAAAAATATTTTTACACCGGTCCCTTTTCTTAGGAACATGCGTAAATTTAAAATTGGACCTACAAAATGATGACTATTGGGTTAATTTTAATGAATGTACGAGTACTAAGTTGTGTAAAATCTGAAAGATTATGAAGATAATGTAAGAATAATGTGGTAAGCAATTAAAGAAATGTTCGTTGCAGTCATAAATAAATCACTCACTTTTCATTTGAGACTAAATACGGAATGTCCAGAAATATTGTTGTTGCAATAAATTGTAACACATTATTATACCGACGGCCTAAGTGGTTGAGAGGTTACGACCCTCGACTATGAATCTGGAGTTCGCGAGTTAATCCCGGTGGGCGCAAGTAAATATTATTCGATTAATTTGTGTTCTTTCACAATTAAGTCATTTGAAATTGGATATAGTATATTTGCGGTATGTTCTCCAGAGTGGTAGATACTTTGAATATCGCCCTGGTGAAAGAGCGCCAGTCAGAATGAAACTTTGCTTGAAATGGCTTTGGTCTTGTTTAATGATCAGATTATGTCCTTCCCCTCTCCACTATATTTTGCATGACAATATACCCCAATTGTGGAATGAGGATGCCATATTTTTACTGCCTCCGGCTGGTTGGAAGCAGGACTCTTGTGCTGTATAAACGATAATAACCTGTTTATAGCACATTATCTTTACATCTCCATATCTATTTATATAAAGAAGAGTGTCACTGTGGCGGGCGGGTGGATACCTGGCAGGCGGCGTTTGTTTGATTCTAATACAAATCTACAGTTTTGATTGGATGAAATTTTGCACACTTGACCTTTAAAACAAGCGGAAGGTCACTGTCTATATAAAACATTGAAAAACTCTGTGTAAAGCCCGGATAACGCCGAGTACTTCAGGTATTTCAATATGAAACAAACCTGTTGACACATGAAATTCATAAGCAAGTTCACTTTTGTTACAAATTACCTACATTACAAGCACTTAACTTATTGGGTCGTTTAACACGTCGATCTTGAAATTACCCACTTAACTTTTATTACGAGTTTCGTAAACTGAATCCTAATCTCCAATGTGGTATGAAAAATACTTGGGCGTAAAGGGTCACTTAATCATTATTTGGTCAGTCAAATTTGTACACAGTAGTACGGCTGCTTGCTACACCTGTATTTATTCAAATGGGTATTGAAATGGGTGTTATAAATAATTTCAAACCGGAGTGGAGCCCTGATTAAATTAGTTAGCACGTGTAAAACGGAGGCCGATTTGTTGACTCCTTCGTCAGAAACCTCCAATGATATTTGAGGGGTTAATTTTTTTTTTTGACGGAACCATAGACATTCAAATTGATAGGACACCCAATTAGGGAAAGGGGAAAAAAACGTCGCGCGGAGCGCGGGAGGCAGCGTGACTCTCTTTCTGCGATTTGTCATTATTCATTATATGAATCTGACAGTATCAATATTAGTCCTTGAAAATAAATCTGCTTACTAATTACTAGTCTTTTCTACAATGGCGCTCAAATTGCAGACTGTGTAAAAAATTAACTACAAATCCCAAATCGGGTAAACAAAAGGTTGGGCTCATTTATTTATCTTGATTTTGTAAAATAAATCGTATAGTTTAGTATAGTTTGTGAAGGATATTCCTCGTGGCTACGTTGTAATCTTTCATAACAACGTATAGGCTGTTTTACTTGGTGATTTATTATAATTTTTATGTTTTTTTTTTGTTATTTTATATTTTTGCATGTTACACTGTAAATGAATATATTTTAAAATTAACATAAATATTGAAAATAAATCTGCTTACTAATTACTAGTCTTTTCTACAATGGCGCTCAAATTGCAGACTGTGTAAAAAATTAACTACAAATCCCAAATCGGGAAAACAAAAGGTTGGGCTCATTTATTTATCTTGATTTTGTAAAATAAATCGTATAGTTTAGTATAGTTTGTGAAGGATATTCCTCGTGGCTACGTTGTAATCTTTCATAACAACATATAGGCTGTTTTACTTGGTGATTTATTATAATTTTTATGTTTTTTTTTGTTATTTTATATTTTTGCATGTTACACTGTAAATGAATATATTTTAAAATTAACATAAATATTGAAAAAAAATCTGCTTACTAATTACTAGTCTTTTCTACAATGGCGCTCAAATTGCAGGCTGTGTAAAAAATTAACTACAAATCCCAAATCGGGTAAACAAAAGGTTGGGCTCATTTCCAAAATGTAGCATTTTGTTACACTATTTAGTTAAACACTTTAATAAATGTGTTATAAATTTCGTACCTCAGTGATTTTTTGCGTCGCTTCGCCAAGCGGTTCGTTTAAAAATGAACATTCAGATACTGCGCAGAAAATATTTACAATGGACAGCGCTGCAAACATATTTTAACGAACTTTACTTTCTAGTCTGTTTTTTTCAATATGCGCTCTTCGGCAGTCAATATACAACTGATGTCGTAGTTTATTCAAAGCATTCTAGAGCCCTCCTGGAGCTAAAAATATGTTCATGTGGTTTTTTTTTATATTAACTCCACACAGGAGGCCCTGAAGAAAATAATTTCCCTCAGGGCCTATGTCATCTTTGGGGATGCTGTGTGGAGGGTCTTTTTGTAATTTTGCTTCCAGCTCGGCAAAATGATACCCAGATTTCATGTTAAGCAAGTCCATCAATTTGGATGTCTATGGACTGAACCTTCTGATCCGTCTTTAAATATTCCAAATAGGTATAACACAATTTAATAGTATCGCAATAACCTTCAGAATTAACGATCCGAAGAAATACGTAGATACGTTCACAAATAATTAAGCATGAATATAAAATGTATCGAGAGCATCCTCCATCCTTATCATTTAAAAAAAAAATTATAATACTTTCATCTTCTTGCTAATGCTAATCTTCCAAAAGCCCCAACTCAACAATTGGCGCATGGAGTAGTTTGAATATTGGCGCCTTATGGATTATAAACAAAAAAATCTAGTAGGTACCGAACAATAATCATACTCTCGCTATAATATTTCATGTGGACCCACGCAGGGAGCTTGTCGGTTGGCAGACTGTGTGATAATACTCTATATCCAATTAATTTTATTTTTTCAGTTGTAGGTACCTGTAGTATTATCCAGTGGTGCACTTCTTCAACAGGGGGTATAACTCCGATCGAAAATTGGAACCGAAATATTGTGACGTCATATGATTGCCTAACTATATCCACCAATAAAAAACTCTGAAAGTTTATGGAATAAACTTTCAGTGTTTTTCACTGGTGTATAATATAATAAGTAGGCTACGAATGAAAATTATACTGCCTATATATTGGCATATCTATGGTTTGTTTGGACCAATTTGTTTCATACAAAAAGGCCGGAGATATCGATCTAGTGAGTGGTTTATATATGGTGGGGACCGAACGCATAACTGAAATTAGAATTCTACCATCTATACATTGGCATATCTATGGTTTTTTGGATCAATTTTGTTCATACCTAAAGCCCGGAAGTATCGGTCTAGTGAATGGTTTATACATGAAAAATATATAAAATTTCTCAAAAAATGTTCATGGGCAAGCTAAATAAAAATATCTTAATGGATGAACCTATATACCAATGCAAGAATAGTAAAACTATTTGTTCCGTCGCGCCGATTGCTTTTGACAGGCCGTGTGTTAACCAATAGTATGGTCAGAATTTGAACTGTGCAGTTTAAATTCACACATGTCAGCTATAACCACGGAGTGCCGGGAGCTAGACAGTCGCACAAAAACCGTTCGTCCTGTCAAAATCAATGTGTACACTATCGCCGGTTATTTATAGGAATAATCCCATAATACGTATTTTATCGCAACCAATTCAAAACAAAGAAGTGCTACCGTACAACGATCACCGTTCCAGTGCTGACAGATGAATCTTGAGATGCAGATTTCATTCGCCACCCGATAAGTTGATTGTGAATTAACCTTACGAATTGTGTTTTCTTTATCTGTGTGGAATAGCCCACGGCTATCCCAACCCTTGTCCGTTCCTCGACCACTATTAATTAATTCTTTGCAAAACACCCTGACTCTTCATCAAAGTACATCATAGTAGTCCCAATAATTTCAAAGAAATAGCCTTGCAGAATAATCTCGAAGCGATCGCATATCGCTTTTGTATCTCAACTATCGAAATTAAAAATTATTCGAAATCCTTTTTTTATTATATTGTGTGCAAATGTTAATTTTCTTTTATGTTTAAATATTTTCTTTTAGTAGGTTTCGAGGATATATCTGGGGGTGGATTGTCCCCATTATGCATCTGTGTAACCGTCCTGTAACTGTGTAATTGAGAGGGACCGACGCGCTCGCTAGTGCTATCGCCTGTTCAGCGTAGTCTCCATGACGTGGCTCACAAATTAACTTTAAATCAGGATGGAGGTACGTGTTCGATTCCAACACGACGAAAAATATAACTGACACACTTCGATCCAACACCAATTCCATGGAAAATTCAGATTGCAAAAATTATATAAGACTTACGAATATGATCACCTCATAAATCTTCAGCAAAAAAAACAATTAATTCTAACAATAGTCATAAACCAACCTATTCATTTTAGTGGGGCATGTGTAAGTCAGTCACGTCACCTTGTCATAATAACTAACAGCCGAGGTGGTGGCGTTAATATCAAAGCTCTCTCGATGGCCATTATTATACGGCGACTTGTGAAATCGAAAACAATGCGACTACCATTTTAATTTAGTGTCACGATTCAATTGATTTTACTAATACCCACATTCTCTCCGTGGGGGCATACTGGACCCTTAGTCATATAACTGCAACAAAGCTTAAGGCCAGACCAATAACCAAATATTATTAATTTATTTTATTGATTTATAAATACATGATATTGGACATAGACATATACATATAACATATACCACACAAGCTTCATGGTGACCAATGGAACAGTTTTTTTGTTTAGAATTAATTATGTAAACATGCTGAAAATGGAATGACTTAAATAGAAAATAAATGCTTAAGGATTAGATTACATACATATATGTACATTCACATACGTATATATGTTCACATACATACACATATGTATAGATACACACACATACACACATATATAATACATATGCACATACAAATATACATACATACACACATATTCACATATACATACAGGTGTGTTTCGAATAACGCGACACTGTCAACAATCCTCCTACACTCAAACAAAAATGCCTACTTACTATACAAGTTACAACTTATGTAGTACATATTTCCTATTCCTAAAACTACTTTATCACTCTTATTAGTCTCATTACGTTTCATTTTATTTTGTAAATTTAGCTGAAAACCTTTTCATTATACTATCTGTACAAAATGTTACAGTTATTTGATCATTGCCTTAGTAATATCTTGAACCTTATGTGCGATAAATTATTGTTTACATATTGATAGGGACTACGGACTCGTGATATGCAAGATGGAAAGTTGATCTTTGATCTTTTTTATCTGAAATTTCTAGGAAAAATATTTTCTATGATAAATGAAACAATATTTCCTTGTTCGAACCACTATACATATTTTTTTTTCTCAAGGCAGAATATATACTAACATAACAATACAAAATACTGAGTGAACATATTTAATTATGTCTTGAAGTGTGGGTGGAGGGGTGGCTAGGGATCAGTGAATGGGGGAAGGAGATGGAAAGGACTTTGAATGAGAAAATATCTAAGATGGAACAGTAAGACAATATTTTTAAAATTTAAAATAGACTCATTATTATTGATGAACTTTTTAATTTTTAAGGCTTCTAAGTTATCTAAGCGTTTTTCATTATTAGATATTTATATTTAAATTAATAATAATTTGTTAATAAATGATAATGATTAAGGATTTATATTATTATCAGTAGGATTTATAGGCCCTGTTAGAAGTTCTACCGAGCCGAACCCTCTGATATGAAAATATCTGGAATCGGTGAATTATTTTCCCATTTGATCTCTGGTGATTTGACGTGTTGTTCTTGTATTGTTTTGTATTTATTATGCTTATATATGCACTTGCATAATGATGATTGACTAGATGATCATTTGTGAAAAAGTGTGTGGAAGGGTTTAGTTTTTCCTGTGGGGAAGATTTAACCCGGACATAAAGTCGGAAAAAATGAAAAATAAAATTTTAATTAGTTATTGTTCTTATTTAATATAACCATATTATGCCAAAAAACCAAATTTTTGATTTAAAAAAATACAGTGATATATACGTCGAAACGATTCAAATCGGAAAAAAGGTATTGAAACTCGGGCAAACCCGATTGTGAATTACAAAATCATGAATTTATAATACAAGCATATGCCTGCTAGTCTACAACAACCTCCATACATAAATTATTACTATTATTTCCAAAAAGAATTTATCACACTCTCAGTTTCAATATTCCCGTCCAAATAAAGCTTTAGGCAAAGTAAAGCAAGGTGTTGCCGTAAATACAAAATTGAAAGTACGTAATAATGCACGCCACACAAACATGAAAATTATTTATAAAAATGGTGTATTCATACCTTGAGGCATTCGGGAAAGGGATAGTCGAATTGAATATCTACTCACAAATAACTCATTTTGACCATTATTTTTTTGTTGAATCCGTGAAATAGATTTGTATTAGGTCAATTTCATGCACTAGATATGTAACATTTCAGAGTGAAAGATTACTCGAACAATTGCTTTAACTTTAAAACTGATGTAGTGGTCATTTTGACCGCTCGCGGCATTTGAACGCACTCCCTCGCCTTGCCTGTTAAGGCAAGATCGTGTATTTTTAATATTTATGTTTTCGTGTATTGTACTGTAATAGTGATTTTTTAAAATTATATTTTGGTTCAAAGGTCTAAAGTTACAACTCAATTGTGCCTAGGGTTCGATCTTTAAAAGGCATCTTTTCTGGATCTATGGCGGCTGTTATTTTAGAATAATGGTTTAAATCTTGGTCTCAACTACAACCGGTACCAATGCTCTCAAAAATTTGCAATTCTAGAAAAATCATTATTCTTACGAGCACTATTGCAAACTTGGGTTCGAAAATTAAAAGGCACTTTTTTCGGCTCTATAGCGCCGAACGGGCTGAAATTTTGCAATCGTAGTTAAAATCACTGTCTCAAAAATAATCAGTGAGAATATTTTCAAAAAGTTGAATTTCTAGAAAAATCATCATTCTTTCGGGCATTATTTAAAAACTTGGGTTCGATCTTTAAAAGGCATTTTTTCTGGATCTATGAGGCCGAAGTGGCTGAAATTTCGGAATCATGGTAAAAATCCTTGTCTCCAACATAATCATTGAGCATTCGATTTATCTTTGAAAGCAGTTAAATCGTATGAAGTTAGTATCGCCAATTCGTCGCCTACATAGTAAAGAATATTCAAATAATATCGACATTTTTACATGTGTTTTACCTAAATGAAACTTTTATGGGAAGATAATATTTCAAAAATGTTTGATATATTACACATTTTTAAATTTTATTCGATTGTAAGCCATTTTTTATTGTTACTTATTTACCCTTGTAAAAGATTGTAACCATATGCACCCAATGTTAAACCCTATGGACGTATTAAACATCGTGGAAGCACTGAAGTACCTTGAAAGTTGCAGAAGTTGCCTTTAGGCAATATTGTAACATACCTTCAGCTAGTCCCATTAAGCTGCTGGGTTTTATGTCCAAAGCTAAGACGAGGGCAGTGCGGTATGTTTAAAAAAATTGTTTCCTGGCATAATTATACACACGAGTAGTTTTCGGAATATTTTTCCGAGTTTTAAAAACGTCTTGAGTGATCATACGCCATAAAATGTCATTTTGGACTCGCAAAATTCGGTAATTTACAATATACGATATTAAAAAATTTAGGATAAACTGTAAAATATAGGTGAATTCATGGGCTATATAGCACTATAATCAGTTTATATGTCTCCGTATTAAAATTCAGAGGTATGATTTTTTTAAATGAGTGCGAGAAATTTGAAAAAAAAAACTCCCAATCCCTCAACTCATATTCCAGTTTTTGACGCGAGAAATCGAGTGGTAATGACTCAAAATAAAGATATCCACACGCGATTAAACCTACGCACCTTAATGGCTATTGATTTTTATAATTTCAAATATGTATTTTCAAATTTTCATAATTATTGGATGAATAACTGTAAACGATTGGACAATTAGGCACTCGTATTTATAAAATTTACCGTTGATTATTGTGCCAAAAAGTCAGATCATTGCACGGTCATTACAGTGATGACCGACCAGTGGGGCACGGTTTAGAAAGCTAAGTGGAATGTGAGAAAATATAATTAAAAAAATTGTCCGTAAAACTCGTCTAAATGTTCGTGACTTGTTATTTCACCTGCTCTTCAGACTGTTCTCATTTCTCATACAACTCACGCGTTATCGACTTCTTACTCTGCAAAGATCGTCTTAATTGACATTACATACTCTCATATGCTTTTTACACGATACTTTTTTCATATCGAAATTTTCGACCCCATATGGAAACTATAACTGAACCCTTATGAAATATCTTTCCTGTGAATTATCATTTAAAAAAATGAATGATTACAAAGTCCTCCTCACCAGGAATTCCAGTTCCGAGGCGGACTGTAGGTTGTTATATGGGTGTGGATTTCCACATAATAAAAAATAAATAAATAAAAATATTTTTGTTTGGTGACTGTACATTATTCATTAATTTCATATTTAAGATTTCATAGAGATAGCCATTATTAGAGAAATATTTTGATACTGTACTTAATTCTAAAAAATAGAAACTTTAAATTAACTTTGCCATGGATCACATGAAAGCATCTGTCATTTGCCTTTGTCGCCAACAATTCGTCAAAATACACGCTTAATCACAATACCGAATAGAAAAACACATTCACAGTCAGTAAGAAACACAGTAGTTTAAATATAAAACGAAATAAATATGCAACATTTTCACATAATATTGTTACGTAAAACAGTGATAGACAACAGATATCAAATAACTACATATATGAAAATCGATACCAATTCCTTTTTGGTGAAAAGACGATACATTTTGAAATTTGGCCAAAAAAGCATCGTGTGAAACGCCCACCAGACTGAAAAAATTAAACCTGAATAATTTTAAACACTACGCAGAAATACTTAGTTATATTTCACTCGTATGAAACAAAAATATTAGCTCACAGGAGGGCGATTCTCGTTCTTCTTAACGACACTAAAATCGTCCTTACATTCAAATTAACGATTTTTCTCGGTTTATTCGTATGAAGCGATTCCGGTTCTCTCGATGACAGATGGAATCCTTAGATTTTCGATTGCGCGCCAAAAATTTTAGCCTTACGCGAAGGGCACCCCTAGACCTGTCTTTCGGCGGCCGAACGCTAGCGTTCGCGGGGAATTTGCTTCATTTAATTGTGACGTTTTGACAATTAGCAATATTTGCGTAGTTTTAACAAGAAAAAACTTAATATTATCGTAAGTATTGACTGTAAACATGATTAGTGACTTGTTTATGGCACAATAATGCTATTAAATGAATTGAATAAGGTAATTGCGATGTTTGTAAAGTACGTAACATGTCGAAAGCCAGATAAGTGATTTAATTTACAATAAACTACACATACCATTGAGGATTTCTACATAAATAATAATAAGTTTCAGATAAAATGGCTGCAGGGCTGGTGCTGGAAATTGTGGGTTTTGAAGTTTACCACAACGAAATAAGAATCCCTTTCCGTATCTTAAGAGACGCCCAAAATCCCATGGAAATGGGGCAAACAGAGTTCCTGAATTTATTCAGAATATCTAATGAACTCGTTATCCCCTATCTTACAACCGAGAAGAAAGCATGGACTGTCTGAGTGGGGCTTGGCTGTCTGTCGGTCGTCGGTTAGCCGATGCATATTAAATGTTTCATCGGCTATCAACGACACACTACTCCAGACGTGGGTTAAATTTCCTTTGACTGCTGCAGATAGGCAAAAAGCCAAACAAATATTTGAGCAGTCCGGTGATCCTTTCCCTGGTACTATAGTAGCAATTGACTGCACTCGTATAGCTATCGTTGGTACTGCAGTACAGGAATATATGTACTGCAATCATCACGGGAATCGCTCCTTAAACGTGCAAATGGTGAGATCTTCATATGCACAAGAAAGTCATATTATAATAAAAAATGAACATTTCAGATTTGTGATCCGAACTTGGTTACCTTGGATGTAAATGCAAAGTGGTGAAGCTGCGTTCCTTGTGTTATGGAACTCCGGCATGAAATAGGAAAACTCATAGCTCATAGGGAAAAATAATTCATGACATGTAGTACATAATAAACGTTTTATTGACAACACATAATAATAAATAATTTTTCAACAAAAACAAGTACACAACAAATTATATATGCTTCCGATTTTGTTGTCCGGGTTAAATCTTCCCCATAGGAAAAACTAAACCCTTCCACTCACTTTTCCACAAATGATCATCTAGTCAATCAACATTATGTAAGTGCATTATATAAGCAAAATAAATACAAAACAATACAAGAACAACACGTCAACTCACAAGAGATCAAATGGGAAAATAATTCACCGTCTCCAGATATTTTCATATCAGAGGGTTCGGCTCGGTAGAACTTCTAACAGGGCCTATAAATCCTACTGATCCCTCAACATAAATATTAAAAAAATCTTTTGTTATCCTACATGTATTCAAAATGACAGACTTTTGCATCTTTATATATAATTTTTTTGAAAGATCTAATACGCCTAAATTTTTAATTAGAGAGCTAGGTATAATGCCAGTAGCCGAAATAACGAATGGTAATATTTTTATAGTTTGAGAATGCCAAATTCTTTTTATTTAATTTCCTAAATCTGTGTATTTTCTTATTTTTTCGCTAACAGATTTTTGAATATTACAGGAATTTGGTATAGCGACATCAATGATATAAGTTATTTTTTAAATTTTGTCATGTAAAACTATATCGGGTCTATTATGACTAATCGCTCGGTCTGTTAGTATAGTTTTATCATAATATATTTTATAAAATTCGTTTTCTAAAAATGAATTTGGTTCGTATTCATAACATGGTACTATATTACGGCAGTCAATCAAGTTATGTCTAATTACCAAATTTTGGTGAATTATTTTTAAAACTTGATTGTGCCTAAATGTATACTCGGACGATGCTAATATAGAACATCCCGATATAATATGTTCTATAGTTTCCGGAAAAGCCAAACATTTTCTACACAAATCATCAATTTGATTTGTAACTTTGATTATATGCTTTCTATAATTTTTAGTATTAATGACTCTATCCTGAATGGCAAGCATAAATCCTTCTATTTCTGCGCTCAACTCTCCAATACTCAACCATTTGTTTGACGAAAATTTGTCAACATACGTTTGGTTGAGATAATTGAAGTTTTTTGCGTGTAAAATTTTATTTGACCAGGAATCTAATAATTCCTGGTTGGGATTTATAAAAATGTTGGCATTCTCATCGTATAAATTTAATCATAGAACGGGAAACATTATATTTAGTTCAAAGATATTGATATATAATATTCGATTTAAAAACAAAAAGAATATGTGTATGAGTCTGCATGAGCGACCCGAATTATAAATTCATACGTCGTGTAGCACAATCCACGCAGGATAAGCAGAATCGATGAACCAGTTTTCTTCACCAACATAGCGCCGTTCTGCTAATCCATCAGCTTCTCATCAGCTCTGCTCTCGTTTCGGTCTGAAAAATTTAATAACTATTAAATTGATATCTCTAATAATTTTTAATTGATCTTACGAACATTATAAAATATAATTTAAATAACACGCTCGCTCGCGCTAGGCCGCAAACAGCAGCAGTATGGGGGGGCCGACGCTCCGTGGAGACGATCGGACGAATCTCTTGGCGTAGGGCTGAGTCTCAACGGATCGCAGCATGACGCTGCTCTACCGGGCACAACACCCTGCCAGGTACGAAGGTCGTCTGCGGACGATTCCGAGTTCCGACGTCGAACTTAAGCTTGGTCAGAGGCGGGGCGCCATCGCGCCGGGACATTTAACCACTTTGCGCAGTGCTCGCCTCGCCTCGTCGGGCTTCGACGGAGGCCCCCGCGGACGGGGGCCTCCGTCTGATAGATGTCACATTGTTTAGAGAGCCTTTCGACTCGCGGAACTCACATCACGTATCACCGCCCGATTTGCCTAGGCGGGATACGGCCTTAGAGGCGTTCAGGCCTAATCCTGTGGATGGTAGCATCGCACCACCGGCCGGTCGACCGAGTGCGTGAACCAAATGTCCAAAACTGCCGTTCCTCTCGTACTGAGCAGTATTACTATCGCAATGATCGGTCATCAGTAGGGTAAAACTAACCTGTGGTTTTCCTGCGAACGTAGATTAAATGGACGTGAAGCTACTTTATTTGTATAAAGAATTACCTGCTACGAATCGAGGTCTTCTCCTTGGCTGGCTTGGGGAGGGGGAGGTCTGTCTACTGTGGGCTTGTCACGGGGTATTCACCCAACACTCCACTGCATCTCTACCGCTAGCATCTCTACAAGTACAGGAGGCTCATCACTCTCATCAGCGACATCCACGTGCAAGAAGAGATCTCTATGAAATAAATAAACGTATCAAATTGTATCTTATGAAATTTGATTATTTAGTAAAACATATTATATAAACTAACAAATAAATTTGTGTATACACATATCAGGTATTTTGACTCGGCATATCCTCTCTGCCAAAGGTATCTTGTGTTTAACCGCTATGCATTTCGACACACAATATCAGTTGTGTACTTGTTAAACATGATATAGCACCATAAAACATAAATAAACTACGTACATCGTCATTGGGAAGGACTTTGGGCACATCTAGTCCTTCAATTGACTACACATTGTCGAACAGGCACTATTCAAAGTGGATAAATAAACTTACTTTTTGCCATTGGATTATAGTCTTGTGTGGAGCAGCATTATTTAATTAATCTCCTAGGTTTTAAATGTCGTCTCCATTTTAAAAGATTGGCTCGGCTGTCATGGATCCGCCAGCAGCATTTATCGAATTGTCTTGACCGTGCCACTCTGTTGCTGCACACTGAAATTGAATTTTACGACAATTGATGACATGTAACTATTACACACTATTCTTAGGTTTCAAACACAATGATGTACACGAAAGATAATAATAAAATAGCTGTCTCACTTTTTGACCTAAAAATGCAATTGTACACAGACATAATACGTTGTTAATTCCGTTTCAGTCTGGGGTGAAAAGCATCTAAATGATATCATGCTTTTACTTACAACATATAGCTTTTGCTTACCTCATTTTAAACAATTTTGTCAAGTTAATTAGCAAACGAACACGAAAACGTTGACAACATAAATCAACTTGGGTGACAGTTAGCGACGTTAGTTCGACACCAAACGTCACTTTAGAAGTGGTGAATCTGTAAAAAAGTCATTACTATCCAGCGAGGTAGGTACCTTTTTACAAAACGTAAATCTTCGATAAATGGCTTATTTATGTCATTCATAAATAAAATAAGCAGTTATTAAAATGCATTATAATACAAAGTATTTGTTTTTTTAAGTTTTAGTTAGAAACCTTGCGTCACTTAATTATATTTCACCAATTTGTGTTTTCAATAATCTCTTAACAATTTCTTAACCACGCTTCTTTAGGATTTTTTACTAGGTGTCTCCAAAATCGAACTTGTAAGGATATCAAAAGAACGAGAATCGCTTAATAGTTAAGAAAAGATGTTGCAAGCGACGGACAGCTATCTTTCGCAAACGATAGCAGTCGTTGACGAATGCTATCATTTAGCTTAAGGCTAAAAGAACGAGAATCGCCCTCCTGGATTCTAAATATGTTTCATGGTGTTATCTTTCATCGTAGGAATAATATTGCTGTTACTTTTGCAGTAATTTAATTGATGTAAACCGTGCATGTATCAATTAAATCTTAATCTAGATGTCAAAATCTAACCTGTGGAAAAGCAATCGATAATTATTTTAATGTTATTATATTCAACACTGTGTTTATCCACTTAAGAAATTGTATCAAAAACTACAATAATTTGTTTGCCGCGAGAACTCTTAATTGGGTGGAAAAAATGTGAAACTTGTAGAATTTAATTAATAATATAAAATTTAAATAATCTCATATGTTGTTAATAAGTAAGACGATTATTATAGTTATTTTGTAATTTGTGTTTAATGTACCTCTATGGCCCGATATATCAGATGACATTAAGCTCGGCTTGGTAGGACTGTCGAGCTTAGCACGGCTTGGAACTTAATCCGTATATAGGTCGTAAGCCTATTTATCAGCAAAATTACATTATACAGGGTCGTGTATCATTTTCTTTGTAAAACCAAACTATTTTCTACGTGAGTGGTATATCTATGCTCTCTAATCTCATCGCAAACTTTCTAAATGTCACCAACAGCGGTATTTTTGGCGGGCGTAATTTACGAACTGATTTTTAAGTTCACTTAAATCAGCATGGTGCTGTATGCGAGGATACAGCTGTTTTGCTGCAGAAGTGCACTCTTCGTGAAATTATAACGAACTGAAAAACAAACTGTGAAAGCCGTGAAACCATTTTTATAAAATTTTATCAGACTCTTTAAGATTAATTATTAATTAATAACTCATTGCTCGAAGAGAGCAATATAGAAAAGTGAAACATTCTACCGCTTATCAAGGTTTGAGCCGCAGATTTAGCCCGCTTAAATTTGAGCAAGGAATGTCGTACATTGTGATTTTATACCGGGCCAATAACGTTGTTGTAAGATTATTAAGTTACATAGGAAAACTTAAAACAATAATATTAATAATGTTCTTTGCTACGAAATAAGTGATTTATTATGAGACCGTTATCAGGTGGGTTAAGCGAGGTTATTTCTTATCGTTCATCGTTGGAGTATTTTCAATTTACTTTGAAAACTCCTACATTATTTTATGGAAACAATCAACTGCTTTATTATCATTTCTGTATCGTGAAAATTAGATTAGTTTCTATTCCCTGGGAAACCAGATAAATATTAAATGTATTGTATTTAACTAAAAGCTAAATTATTATTATTAAGTCCAAACACAGATTATTCCGTACAATACAATGTTGTACCTGTCGTGATAATAAGGACATTGTGTTTTGTTGTTGGTCAATTTATATGGCGACGTTTAGTGTTAAAATTAAATAGCTTGAATTGTATTTCAAAGTAATATTTTTAAGCAAATATTTTTGGGTTAGATGTGTGCTAGGGGAAAATAGTTTCGTTTATAAGCAATAATTATTAGCCTGAAACACTCATCCACATTGAAAAATCTCCTGATAAAAGATACATGACGCCAACGGGACTTGACCCATGTCCTTTCGATTTCCGGTCGACAGCTCTGACCACTGAGCTATGACGGCTTATCTCTTATCCGCGAAATAATTCAATATATACTAGTGTTTCATTCAACAATTTCTGCTTGTTACATTTTTAATAAGGATAAGAGATAAGCCGCCATAGCTCAGTGGCCAGAGCTGTCGACCGGAAATCGAAAGGACACGGGTTCAAGTCCCGTTGGCGTCATGTATCTTTTATCAGGAGATTTTTCAATGTGGATGTGTGTTTCAGGCTAATAATTATTGCTTATAAAATAATTGTTACATTATTTTAATAATAATTTTCACCAAAAAATGTAGACAATTTGTCTCGACGCCATCTAGTGAGAGAGTTAGCACTTACAATGCCTTTCTCATATAAAATATAGTTGGTTGTTTCAGGTGAAAAAATGTAACAAGCAGTAATTGTTGAATGAAACACTAGTATATATTGAATTATTTCGCGGATAAGAGATAAGCCGTCATAGCTCAGTGGTCAGAGCTGTCGACCGGAAATCGAAAGGACACGGGTTCAAGTCCCGTTGGCGTCATGTATCTTTTATCAGGAGATTTTTCAATGTGGATGAGTGTTTCAGGCTAATAATTATTGCTTGTAAAATAATTGTTACCCTTTGTGCTATGCATAAAAAATCTTGTCTTAAACATTAGTTTACGAAAAAAAAAATAATGAAAATAGTTTCCCCTAGCACACATCTAACCCTTGTCTTAAGTTTACGTAACTACACTTGTCGTCACAAAAACCGCACATTTTCGAAAATATATAGATATTTTCTAAAATTTGCGGTTTTTGTGACGACAAGTGCAGTTACGTAAACTCAACTAATTAAAATGACAAAGAAAGACAACGCAGGGTACAAAATAATAGGCAAAATATGTTATATCACTCCTTACTGCGAGCAAAATTATAACTTCGAACTATAATATTAAAATAAAACTGAAATAAATCAATAAGAATTTCGGACTTCTTAGATAAGTTACATTTTAATTGATTGTGTTAATCGATTGTCCCAAAATCACGACATTGAGAATAAATCTATTATTAATAAATTACACAGTTTAGAAAAGTCGTTGTTGTAATGGCTCTATGTAGATTTAGCGAAATGTTCACTCTTGTTTATACATAATTAATGCAACTAAATACAAGGCAGGCACATACAAAATTTTTTCCAAAAAGTAGTTTTTACCTTTCGACATTCAGCACCAGAATAAGACCAATATTCAAATTGGCGACGCTTCGACGAGTAACTAATAAAAACATTTTAGAATATTATTTTCCAATTACTCCGTTGTAAAACCCTGACTAATTAGCCAAGTCAAATCGCATCTACACTTTAAAATCCAAACAAACGCTTTCTAATTGATAGTAGTCACGGGTTTATACTGAACTCTGTATTGGTATTTAAATACTAAGACTTATTGATTATTATATAATGAAACTTCCTTTAAAAATACTAAAGCGTCAATTTTTAACTATGATAACTTTTTTTAATTGCATCTTACTATACGCATTACGAGTACCGAGTACTAATAGTATCTGCGGGAATATCTTGCAGAGGATATTTTAAGAAGAGGAAAATGTAATCATTTTAAATACATATAATAAATAGCGTAAGAATTGTGCACATGTGAACGGGGGAGCTGTAGCGGGGGAGCTGTAGCGGGGGAACTGTATCGACCAGTCGTATTGGGCGAGAACAATATTCTCATTGCTCGTACGCTCTAAGCTCACGGCTCCCGTTCAATAGAGCCGTCGTTCAATTGAGTCGACTCTTTGAGCCGTACAAAAAAATTAAGCTGGTGCCGTGACTCTCGCTCTTAAGAGTCATGTAACCCCTCTAATAACAACATCGTTGTTCGGTTCGCTATATAGGTAATCTTTAGGAATAAAGAAACAAGAATAAATAATATATTATTACTGACTGACAATATATTTAAAGCGCCTGTAACTTATGGTTGGAGAGATGGGATGTGCTTAGACTCGTCCAAAGATATTAGAAGAACGAGATATGCTATGTTGGCCGCCGGACCGTAGCCGGAGTACTACCTAATTAGGGTACTTTGAACGGTATCGGGACGTGTACGCACAGAAATCTGTTCTATGTATTAGTGCGGATACCTTAGCGATGCCTTAGCGTAAGCGAAGGTGTGCAGTAGTATTGGTGAACAAAACCGGCGACACTCGGCAAAACAATTCCACTCAGTACGAACTGCGCATAGCACATCTCGTTCTTCTAATATCTTTGGACTCGTCGAATTAGAATAATTATTTAGTCTCCTGGTAATTTTTTTTGATACCTGTGTTGTTGCTTCTACTAACGTGTTTTGTCCTACTAACTGCATGTATGATTTTTTTATGCGTGTACTCATGGCCTTGCTAACTTATAAAAGATTATAACATCTTTGTTTTTTTTTATTTTTTTCTTCCAGGAATGACACTGGACGTCCATATTGTTACACCCTCCCTATAAGGGAGTGGAATAGCCCTTTTTCCCTGCCTGGTACAGGTGGTGTTTTAATTTTCTATCTTTTGTAAGCTGTTAGCTTTCTGCACTCTCCACTGCGCCACTGTGCGAAGGGTTCCCTTCGACCGTGTTTTATTTTGTTCCTGTCGGATGGAGTGGGCTATTTATCCCCAGGATCTTTCGGAAGTCTCTTTTCCACTATCTTCAAAGGGGTCATGTCTGGCCGCTGTGTTGCCGGGGGAGGTATGAAGGGATCGAGTAATCTGCTTCCCGTCCTACTCTTCTCTGTCTCTCGTCGGGACTGCCGGTGGCTTACCAGGAGCAGTATATTCTCTTCTTGTGTTGTACGCTGCCATGGGAACGTGTTTGAATTAATTCGTTTTTTTTTTGTCATATATATTTGACTCTCGAGTCTTCTAACTCAAATAATTTTGTATTTTTTGCTTCATCTGTTTTTAAATTATAAAATTTATACATTGTCAATAAAATATCTAATATTCTTAATGGCACTTAGTCCTTTATTTAAGAATTTACTTTAAATTATTTTACAATTTACGTAATCCAACAAATTTTATGATTCTTGATATGGCGTAGAACTCAGTTAAAGCTGTTTGGGTTAGAGGTCATCAATGTTGCCATTGAATGTTGTTCATATTTAATGCAATTCGTTAGAAGTTAAGTATTTAAATTTTTCACATGTCGAGAACATCGGAGAAACAGAGAGGACCATCGAACACAATATTCTTCCCATGAGCACATGTCTGGATTTTAATCTAAAAATGGTTCTTGTTTCCGATCTTTTCGGATTAACTGTTTTAATTAACGAACCGTGGTCTTTCTACACCGTTTTTCCGATCTATTTTTCTCCTGTAATGTATATTCCATTTTATGAATGATGTCTCTCCACTAGCTTCAAGAACAAGAACTAACTGCATTAGATGAGAACATGCGTTTTTGAATCATTTAACAGAAGCTTCGATTAAAAATAAAAAGTAGAGTCATGACGTGAGAACCGATAGATAGACCCATCTGGTCCTTATATATATTTTTTCAATTGTACGTCGGTATCCATTTTTTTAAGTCAGATCAATCTCAAATTACACATAAACTTATTTAGTTCAGTAGTCAAATCTTAACCAACTGATATCTTTCTATCTGCAATAGTAATAAAAATAGCTTAGTTGAAGACTTAATAAACATTTAATTAAATTTATTAGTTACAGCTTAATCAATTCAGCACAGTGCACATGTTCGCCAATAATTACTTCATCACGACAGGTTGGAGGTGACCTCCAAGGAGGAAGAGTATATTACGTAACGAAAGGTCTCATTTTAAACTTAATATCTATGTTATGTTATTATGGCTACAAGAGTAGAATTTTTATAATTAGAGTTTAAATTCAGTAAATTTCAAAGATATTCGAATTATAATTTTACTAAGGTTCGAAATATCTAGGTAATAAATTTGATTAACCTCAGTTTTGATAAAGAAATTAGGATAAATATTTTATATTTTAATGGCAATGTAGAAAAAAAAAACTAGATAATCCGATAGCATCCGAAAATAGAAATCTCCTTATTTTTCTTAAACTTCTTCTATGAATGAGTCAAAGATATTAGAAGAACGAGATGTGCTATGAGCAGTTCATACTGTGTGGAATTGTTTTGCCCAGTGTCGCCGGTTTTGTTCACCAATACTACTGCACACCTTCGCTTACGCTAAGGTATCCGCACTAATACATAGAACAGATTTCTGTGCGTACACGTCCCGATACCGTTCAAAGTACCCTAATTAGGTAGTACTCCGCCTACGGTCCGGCGGCCAACATAGCATATCTTGTTCTTCTAATATCTTTGGAATGAGTGTTGGTAATTTATTAAGAATCTCTTCAATTATTGGTAATTTGGTTAAAAACGGGTTTACAGGCCTTAACGAATGAATTAACAGGTTTCCTGGTAAACTTTTAGTAAATTATGAATTGAGTATCACTATACCGTAATACGTGTTTATGAAAATCCGAATATTTCGCATTTCGTCATGATATATGTGTGTAAAAATTCAAGTAAATATCCTTTGATAATACAGGGTGTCCGAGGGTAAAGTGCGCTAAATTTTGAGGGTGATTCTACAAGATTTTAGAAGTAGAAAAGAAAAGTAACTTTTCTCGAAATTCCAATGATTTAAGGTAATTTTTAGGTAAAAAAGTTGAATTGTTTGTATGGGAAAATATGTTTGTACCAGTAGAGCTCAAAGGAGCTTCATTCGTATCAGTCACGAAGTATCGAAGAATCGAAGTGCGGCGGATTGCTGTACCTATACAAGTATCCAAATAAATCTTCCTTTGGACTATTTATCAGTTGGGCAAACTTTTATTGATCGCCGCTTGTTGAGAAGATTGAGTTTCGATTTTTTCCAGAACTAATATGTTAACTTTGAAACTTCAGACTCATGTTTTCACAAATACATATTTTTAACAAAACATATTATTAGCAATAGCAAAAAGGTAAGTAGGTACATATTTATTGTATACGTATTACTGTATTTTTTTTTATTTTGGTGCCGTCATTTTTGACTGGTAATTTGTTCACAGCCAATACAGACCTATTGCATAAACACTTAAACTGTAAAGAACTTAATGGATTTGTTCCAGAACTGGACGATGGCGATGTACAAGTTCCGTTTCTATTTATCATGAGTAATTGGTTAAGTTCACGAACATTGTTCATTTAAAATAGATTACCTATATTGAAGTACCGTTTTGGCGTTGTTGCAAACTTTCAAATTAACACGATTTTTGCAATGTGGTGTTCATTTCGTTTGCTCCATTGTTGGAATATATTGGTAATATTCTTATAAAATTAAATTAATTTTTATCTTGTATTTTTAAACATTTTTTATTAAACCTTAAAACCATTAAATACGTATTTTACTTCGACTTGGAAATTATATGATGAACAAGATTAGAGATCACTTTTAATAAAAAACCTAACACCAGCCATAATTTCCTTCTGAGATTGTTGGATATAGAGCGGGAGAATAGGGTGAACGTGGAATAACTAACATAAGCATTTGAATATTCACTTTTGTAATGTTAGCAATCCACGTAAGTATGTGCATACACTATGGCTTATTTCCTCAGTTAAACTCAAAATTAATTCTAATTGTTTTTGTTTTTGTTGACGCAACTATTAATCTTCTTTTAACATTGTGTTTGCATTTCCTATCCTTTTTACCTACAAGTACCTATCATTATTTGACTCTACCCTCCTGTGAGTGAAATCATACCATCATCATCTTTAAAGAGCATCAAATGGGTAAGTCGGATTCCTTCCTTACTCTATGTTCACCATCTCCAACCATAGTTGTGTAAACTTCAAAGTTCACAATTAATATTTTACAGTCCACCCTTGATTCGCCCATTGCAATCACAGTTTTTGTGCCCACAATGAAACCAATCAATTTAGTTTGACTTGAGATGCGACAGCTAAAATGATAAAGGAATTAAATTAGCTAATAGTGAAACAGATGCTGACCTTGAACGCGATGATATTTATACATACAATAATGAACAACCCATTACCAAAATACTTTTCAAACAAAATTATATACAACAAGAACATTCACAGACATAACACAAGAACGTGCAATGAAATTAGGCTACCAAAAAAGGACAATGCCATTAAACACAAAATCTTTTACTATACTCAGGAATGCAATATTATAAAGCGCTTCCGGAAACCATAAACTCTGCACCGATTGATAGATTGAAACTGAATTGTACGAGCCATATTAATAAAAAAAAAGTATAATATAATTATGAAATAAAATATAAATTAGACATTTGTAAACTTGGATGTTCAAATGGCTAAAATAAAACTAATAAATAAATTAAATATGTATCTTAATTATGACAAAAAACAATTCTAAGGCACTGTTGTTGCCTTAGGAACCAAGAACGCAACGGACTTACGCATAGACCTAATATTCTCGATTTTTTTTATGAAAGCATACTAACCCCACACAAATATTGGCAGCGGGATTAAGTTATCAATTTAACTAATAAAACTTTTTTTATGTAATGGCTTAAGCAAAACTTTTGCTTTTATTAAATGAACCCTGGGCCACTTGCGCTATCAAAACATATTGATTGATTGCTACCGCAGGTGCTATGCAGTGCTGGATTTACCATATGCGTAAATAGAACGATAAACCAGGCATAAAACTTAATAAGGCGCAAAGAATCCAATTTTTTTCGAAAATTTCTTTATTCCAAAAAGTGCCCGAAAAGATAATCATTATGTATTTTTATAGCGGAACAACTTATTGAGTAAAATCTCAAATTGTAGAATTTAATCATTGAAGAAAACATTAATCTCTCTCAGACGAAAAATGTGAAACCGAGAAGACAGAAAATGATTCGGTCCTGTCTAGGAATTGAGCTCTTGACCTCCTCCTTGCCTGGGCGTTGCTCTGATCACAATCTATATGTTAACGCAGCATCAGTTTCATTGGTCAAATCCATTGTACATACTAATATAAATTTGCATTATTAACCTCTTGAGAGCCAGCGTATCTTTAAGGATACGTTACAAAAATCTTTTGTCTGAATATAACTAGCTATTCTGGGAAAACTACATTTGAAAGAATATATAAGTTTTATATAAATACATTATCTGGTAAGACGCAACAATTTACAAAAACATAATTTTGCTAAAAACAAGTAATTTATGACATGACGAAAATAGAATCAAATGGCGAACGGTCTGTTAGCCAAAAGTGATTATACTATATTATCTACAGTTCAAAATTATATAGAGCTTTGGAAAAAAAATTATACAGTAACCTTGAGGTGATTTTTCACAAAAATGTCTTTATACGAACAATCACATAAAAATATATTATTACTATTGTAGATCCGGTCCTGGTGCTTTGATTATTTATTTAACCCACGACCTTTCGATTTACAGGCAAGATTTCTCCCACCAATTGATTGGCCAGATGTACATTGTATCTCCCACTGAGTATTAGTCTGAATAAATGTGAATTTTACCCTGGAGCTATGATAGACAATCAACTAGAGCTATGATAGACAACTTGGTATATAATTACGACGCAATGCCTCTGCTTTGTTTCAGTAGTAATATCGAATCAGATTAAATAAATACATTTAGATTATCCATATTGATTCAGATGTGCGTACGCTTTCCTCTCTGCCACGGGATTTGCTTCAATTATTCGTAAAATAATAATGGGCTTCGACGGATATTAAATTTTATCTTATTTCGAAGACCTTTTTGAAATATTGTAATTTTTATAATTTTTCATAGCTTACAATGGGAATAACTTTGCCAGCTGTTTGTTAATAGAAAAAAAACTATTGGGATGTTCTGCTTTAATTCAAGATAAGATTAACCGAAAATACGTAATTATGGGAACATAAATAATCACGAACAGAAACAAATCTTCGGAAATGCATTTATTTTAAATTTATACTAGAGAAGTAATGAAGTAATGGAAAGCGATAATGATTTTATTGGGATGTTATTCAAACCTTCACAACTAGACTACTTACAAATTATGCAAAAACGAAACAATGATGATGATACGTTTAACTGTGTGCCAATAAAGAATGTACTCATCAGAGAAGAATTTGCAAAATTAAATTTACGATTTTGAACTCCGTTTTTGACTATTTCTGATACATGCATCATACATGAGAAAGGAAAAGAGGTTACAGCGCATCTATCGGCACTATTCCCTCATTAAATCTAGTTTTCAATACAATATTGATGGTTCGTTCCAAATTAAACTTTATTGAATAACTGGGTATACGAGTTTACAAATTGAATATAACTGTTGTGAACAAATTAAACACTAACTTGTTAGGCAAATTATAAATTGGTTTCCCATCAGTGATTTTCACTATAAAAAACTACATTTCTTATTGAATCCACTCCTAGTTACAGTTAGAAACGCCTCAATATAAAAATCGAAGATGTGCACCAGAAAGGTAATGTTGGAAAGTTGGTTCCCATCGATTATTTAAACTATTAAAAGATGATATAATTCTTAGTTGCAGTAAAAAAATAAATCAAGTCTAATTCGAGACGTGCACTAAAATATCTAACAATTCAATGAATTCATTATTTGAATGTTGACAATTTCGTTTAATTGAAATAGCTTAGGTAATGTGTAGCAATGCTGAATCGATTGTTCGCTTCGTCGCTTCAAAAGGTAAAATCACAAGGCGTTACATCTGCGTAACTTTCAGAGCAAAAACCGTTAAATTATGTAAAAAGGGCACTTTCAAATAATTAGAGATTTTACAAAGGTAATACAAAAAATGTGTTGATTCATTTCAAATAACTGTATCTCTTAGAGATAAAGATCGTGATAAAGCAACAGAATTAGGTTACTTATAGCAAAACAAAAATTAAAGAGAATGTCCTGCTAAGACATTGTGTATAGTATGTTAGCAGGACAAAAGTCTCCTAAAGGTCGGAGCCAGTAGATGTACATATAGCATCTCCACTTTGAATAATTTTGTGTGGCTGAAAGAAGTAAGATAGGACGAGGAGAAAGAAAAGCAAAAGGTTTGGGGTTACACGGCTATTCAGATCATGTCAAAAAACATAACCAACGTATTGAAGAAAACCCTATAAAAAAACATAACCAACGTATAAAGAAAACCCTATAAAAAAACATAACCAACGTATTGAAGAAAACCCTATAAAAAATCACTCGCCAATCTCAACTTCAACTTATAATTAATTCATGAACAAAATTTTATCGAAAAAAAACGTAAAATCGTCATGTTTAGAGTTGATTTGAGATATTCCCGATGAAAAGTATTATAGTGATTTGTTTTTGGGTTTTTTTACACTGCAATGCTGTCCGAAACGTTTGCTAAAGAAGGAGGTAGCGAAACACGGCATAACACCCCCAAAACAAATCACTATAATGTTTAGAGTTATTCATTTCCATTAGCGCATAATTGAAGCGCGAGTCTCGGTCGCACATTTATTTTCCTTTTACTTTGTCTGTTTCATACTCTTTGCATTCGTTTCAATAAGAAACAAAATATTTCCATAATTTCCTTTTGGTGATCGCTTCGTAATTCTGCCCGTAGAAAGTTGTTCTCTCAAATGGCCCGTGATGACCAAAGTCACAGTAATATTATCTTTTTCTGTTTGGGAACCACAGAAGAAAACCCTTTCCCTCATTTCACAGCGATTGTAAAATATATCTGGTTAGATGTGAATTTAGATAATAACGTGACTTCATCAACACCAGAACGTTATTGTTATTATAAATGACTTCCTTGTCTGAGATTGATTGACCGGTATCCAGGTTTAGATAAGATTCTATAATAGTTCATTGTGCCCTGTTAAATTGGTTAATTAATTAAATTGGTTACCAAAGCTTTCATGTCCCGATTTCCGTATTGCACTGCAAGTTATATTGGGGCTATTAGGTATTTGACATAATTGCATCAATTTCACTATACCTTAACTTGGTATAGGCACCTATAAGTACACCATGTTTCAGATGATTCCATGATAACTCAACACCATGACAATACACCACACTTTTAAAAAGTGATTAAAAAACTAACCTGTTAACCTAACCTACGTATTTAACCTAGTTTTGTTTCATCACTTTAAATGACGTATTATCACTTTTTAAAGGTGTATTGAATTGTAATTGTGTTGATCAATCCTGAATCGGAATCAAACTCTGGATCTCTGTCTTACTGGGACAACGTATCTAACAAACTTGACTTCCTTTAACCAGTGATTCCTGACATTATTTTGAGTAAAAAATAAAAGTAAAGAATCACTGGTTAAAGGAAGTCAAGTACGTCTCTCAACACCCTGTATATATATATATACTTGTAAAATGGGCTCAAATATGCAACTTCCTTACTCGACCGTTCCCAATAATTCTCCCTTTATAACTGGCCGATCTGAAAGTGCGGTTTTACTATTGAGAAGTTTCAAGGAAAAAAACTTATATGGTAGCGTTTGCAACTACTCACCTCATTATTGGCAGCTTTTTATATTATATTAACCGCCTCATGTTATTCGTATTATGGAGTATAATCTAGTCTAATAAAAGTGCCCCCGGCTCCCAGACTTGCAAGCCGCTAATAATTCAACCGTCAATCAATCAAATAAGAATAATGTTAACAAGTTTGTAGTTATTTGAAAAGATAGAAGAAACCGCAGAGTATTTTTTTAATAGATCCATATCGAAGGATGATACTCTTAACGGGTCAGATACTCATATTCATCGTTGGATGATACTTATAACAGGTCAGATACTTATACTAATCCAGGGATGATACGACAAGTCATAACGGGTCAAGTACTCATAATCATCCCAAAATGGTACTCCGGGACAGATACTCATAATCATCAAGGGGTGATACTCATAATGAGTCAGATTCTCATACTCATCAAAGGATGATACTCATAACTGGTCAGATACTCATACTCATCGAATGATCAGATACAACGGGTCGATTCATATAATCATCGAAGTCATGATACTCATCGAAGGGTAATGCTCTTGTCAGATACGAACCAAAGAGTGATACGATACTCATAAAGTGTCGGCTATTTATAATCATCGAAAGATGATACTCATACTCATCGAAGAACGATACTTTTAAAGGGTCAGATACTCATACTCATCGAAGTATGATACTCATAACGAGTCGATTCATATGGAAGTATGATACTGATACTCATCGGTGGATAATGCTCATGCCAGGTCAGATACTCAAGTAAATCGAAGTGTGATACTGATTACAGGTCAGATCTTACAGATATGTCTCCTACTTCCCCTCCCCACTTCCTTCACACTCGCAACATATATACCCACAAGTTAGGGATATATGTTTCGGATATCATAAGATGTGCGAAATGAGAGTCATGTGGTTCGCTAGTTAGTTTAAAAAATATTTTTTCAGTTGTGTATGCCGTTTTATCAGTTTTTTTTTTATTATTTTCTTTTATTAACCCAGTATTAACTCTATTCATAAAAAAACGAGGCTTAACAAATTAGCCAATTATTTTCACCATTTGTTGCATTGAGAATCATTCTTTATCAGACAAGTCATTAAGTCACAAGTCATGTTTATTATTTATCCATGCATTAAATTTAAAGCCGTACCGCCAGTACCTACCTACTATCCAGAAAAGATTTTAATAAAAACATTTGTTACCGATTTGGCTATAGATAATCATGCCACGGTCAAGATAAAATACTGTCAGGGTCAGATATGAACCATACTTATTGCATAAAAAATAAACAAAGAAATTCAATTATCTTAAATCTTTCTCTCGAAATTTATTAGACTTAAATATCATTGAAAACTCGTTAAACATAATCAATATATTATAGAAGTACTTCTGTTATATCAAAAATGATTATTCTGTAATAAATTTACCTAATGATAGGTAATGCTCGATTATTTACAACTGCTCATGGTGCTATACAGGGTGTTAAGGGACGTACTTTACTTACTTTAACCAGTGATTCCTGTTATTATTTGGAGTTAAAAAGTTAACAAAATTTCGGTCTCCGGTGACTTTAATTTTTATTTTTTTAAATATATTTTTTAAATACTTCCACATGTCGTTACTAGTCACTCAACCGAGTAACCACCAACCTCTCACATGGACCCTAGCTGTCCAATTATCTACTACTGGTTTTCTATGTTTTATGTTGAAAACAAAATCTAAAATGCCACCGGAGACCAAAATTTCAGTTACATGTTTTGCTCCAAATAATGTCAGGAATCACTGGTTATACATAGTAAGTAAAGTACGTCCCTTAACACTATGTATAGTGTTTTCCAATAAGAGGTGTTATTTTATTATGTATATAAATTAAATTTTTATTTATTTTATATACATAAACACACACTTGCCACAAACTACACATCACTTCTTATCACTTATCACTTTCTTGTCACTTCTTTTATTTTATTATGTATATAAATTAAAAATGACAGCTTCAAAAGTAACATCTACCGAAATAGCCAATCGCTTACAAGCCGTGAGGGTTGGAAATAAATTGTCCAACTTCGCAACACTTTCTTCAGGGGTACCCCAGGGATCTGTTTTGGGTCCACTTCTCTTCATCCTTTTTACAAATGATGTCGCCAAAATAATCGAGTCATTTGATCTCTTGTCTCACTGCTACGCTGACAATCAGCAAGTTTATTTTTACTGCGTTCCAAATGAAATCAATAGTCTCAAGATCCGTATAACTGAATGTCTAGAAGAAATAACTCGTTGGATGTCTTCAAACAAGCTGAAGCTCAATCCATCTAAGACTGAGCTTCTCTGGGCAGCCACAAACAAACGTCAACATTTCATAGACAATTCACCTATTACTATTTCTGGCCGCGATATCATCCCAAAAACAACAGTCAAACTTCTCCGTGTCAATTTAGATTCAGACTTTTCGTTTAAAAGTCAAATAAATAGGACTGTAAGCACCGGTTTTTTTCACCTAAGACAACTCAAGTCTGTCCGAAGAAACCTTCCTACAGAAGCAAAAAAACTACTTATCAACTCTTACGTAGTCTCACGTCTCGATTACTGCAACGGCATTTATGCCAGCCTTCCAAAATATCAAATTGACAAGCTTCATTCAATGTTTAATGCAGCAGCAAGGCTCATAATCGGGGTTTCAAAATATTCGCACATTTCAGAACACCTTTGTAAACTTCACTGGCTCAAGTGCCCTGAAAGAATCCAGTAGAAACTGTGCTGGATGGTGTTTAAATCCATCAACGAAATTGCCCCACCCTACATCTCTGAACTATGCGTCCCGGAAAACACTGGTCTGAGGCTGTCAACTCTTTGATCAGCAACATCATAAGGTGTAAGCAGACTGATGGAACCAAAGCGCAAGCCAAATACTAAGTTTGGAGATCGCGCTTTCGGAGCATCTGGGCCGAAGGCTTGGAATAAACTTCCTCCGGAACTTAGATCCATAACAAGTCCAACAGAATTCAGGTCTAAACTAAAAACTTACCTTTTTAAGCTGTCGTACCCTTAAATTAAATATACCATTCCTAAGAAAAAGTCCAGCTATATTCAATTTTTCAATTATGTCCTAAATCCTGTATCTAAATTTCGCTAATAAACAATTATATAATGTTAATTAAGTGTTAATCTCAAGTGACCTACCAGGTAAGTATTGTACTGTATATTATCTCCATATATATCGAATAAAAAAAAAAAAATAAAAAAAAAATAGTTAAGTAATAACATAGAATATAGATCACTGTAGAGATGTATTATAAGTTTGTACAGCGCCCTTGAGGTGATTTTGCACAAAAACGGCGCTATAAAAGTCATCCAATTATTATTATTATTCAAAATAACACCTCTTATTGGAAAACCCTATATATCACAAAACAATAATCACCTGCACTTAACATTGTCATTTAATAAAAAAATAGTATTTATTCCTTGAATTATTTTACATATTGATGTAAATCTAAAAAAATAATTTTAATTGTAAATGTAAAAAACCTATGTTAAGTATTATGAATGAATAACATTGCATTAACAATAAAAAAATTTAAAAAAAGATGCCGAAACCAGGGATCGAACCAGGGACCTTTAGATCTTCAGTCTAACGCTCTCCCAACTGAGCTATTTCGGCTGATGTGTAGTCTAACGTTTTGTTGGCTTGCATTCCTGATTAATAATAAAGAAAAAAGCTGAACATTAAGCGATAAGAAATGCAAAATATTACGAACTAAAAACAGTCATACGCATGAAGGTTATAATATGTGTTATTGTTTTTTTTTTCTCTTTACACAATTTTATCAATGATTACCGTTCAAAAGACCTAACTATTGGTATAGCATCTCTCATTTCCAATTTAGGGAATTTTATGAGAATGAAGGAAATGGAGAGGGAAAAGAGACGTAGAAGAGGAAGATTGGGAAGTGTCTCGCTAATCCGATCTGGCCTCTAAACACGGCTAAAAGAATTCGAAAAAGCGTTTAAATCCTGTTTTAATCCCAGAAATGTGGTCTCTCGCTAAGGTGAAACTGAGAGTGGGTAGCTCTGAAACCAGGTAAAATATTTGAATACGTTTAAAATATTATAATATTCTAATAACGCCCTTTGGTGATTCAGCTCTATTGATGTGATTTTTCACGAAAACGGCACCAAATATTATCATTAATTCAATATAAATTAGCCAAATATATATCATTATTTTTTTTTATTTGCCAATGCCGGATTTCAAACTCACAATGAAAAAACAATTAAAATAACCCTAAAAGTACTCACGAGAACTCCAGCGAAGAAAATTTTTTAAAGCTTATATTTTAGTGTTATAAAAGTCTATTCAAAAAATGTACACGAGAAAAATAAGTACTTTGCTGACCGACACAACTACATTACAAGGACAAAAACCTCAAATATACTTAATATTAAAAAAAATGCATGTTTGGCCAGAAAAACAACCATAAATTTTACGAAAAAAAATTATATAATGGCCTTAGAAATTAAGTTTAAAGTATGCAATATGTAGATAAACAAGCAAACAACGTGAAAATTTGTCAAGTACACTGAAGATTAGGATATTATTAAAATATGAAGACAGAATAGGTACAATAATAAGATAAAGATAAAACAAGATCAAAATATGGCTAAGGCAAAACAACAATATAACCTACAGTCGGCCTCGGAATAGGAATCTCTAGTGAGGAGGACTGAGAATATAAAGAAATACAAATATTATAGGTACTATACCTGTACTTAATTAAGTACCACGTGATAAATGTATCATAAATAGTTATTAATAATACTTTTTTTAAATATGTATATCTCATGTCATAAATATGTTATATAAAACTCCGTGTACTTTTCCACCATTCCGATTTGTCGATAAATTAACGATGTTATGTTTTCGTCACCCCTTAGAAATGCCAAAAAAATTAAACATAATTTTTGGTAAATAAAATTAAATCGTTTTCAGAAACATATCTCAAACTATTTAAATATTTGGGTACGAAGACAGCCGTCGGTTAAATTAAATTTATTTTCTTTGAATTATTGATGTAATTACGGAATTGTTGGCAACTGTTGTGAATTATTCGATTAAGTTGCCAGATATTTAGTTAAAATGTTCCTATCGATTAAGTTACCAGATATTTAGTTAAAATGTTCCTATCGATTAAGTTACCAGATATTTAGTTAAAATGTTCCTATCGATTAAGTTACCAGATATTTAGTTAAAATGTTCCTATCGATTAAGTTACCAGATATTTAGTTAAAATGTTCCTATCGATTAAGATTTCAGAGTTTTAATGAAATCTCACATATTTATCAATTAGTGATGTAAATGCAGCGAAGCGGACCGCATATATGATATTGATATATCTATCGATTAATTGTGTTTACACGTATGATAAGCTAATTGGTAATCTAGTAAAATAATTCTGATTAAGTTACATTTACTATTATTTGTAATGGATACATATCAAGGAATTTGTTGCACGGATAATATGTCGTAGCTTAGATATTACCAATAACAAATTAGTTACCAACATACGAACGAGTGCTACAATGGCGGCGGGCCAATACATACACAGGCAACGTATATTTATTTATTTATTTTATTGATACATGATTTAGAGAGTACATGTGGTTTTTTGTGATATTTCACCCTCCATGTTAGGGATGACCCTGTGTTATGGCGGGTGAATTTTACCGTTTGCGGACAAATAATCCGTACATTACTATAATATAAAAAAGAAAAATGATGGATAGAGAAGTTAGAGAATTATGAAAAGATGAAAAATTTGAGAAATTATTAGTATATAGATTACACTAATTAATTATGTACATACAATACTGCTAAGTTAGGGAATAAGGATATATTACGTTTTGTCTGAAAGGTGATTAAATTGATAGTTAAGTGTAGAATGAATGACACACTGTATAAAGCTCAGAAAACCTTAATAAAAGTAATACTCAAAGTACCAATACTAACACCCACTTCAACCATATTTAAACAATTCCCAGTGTTGAAGATTCAAAAATTATATTCAAAACAAATACTTACTTTCCTTTACAAGAACCTAAACACATTTAAAACTTCACAAACTTCTCGCAATACCAGAACAAGACATGCACACCAACTACTAATACCAAAAACCAACACATCCTTTGGACAAAAACACTACAGATTCCAGGCTATAAAACTATACAATTCACTTCCAACACAATATAAAACATCTAATCTTACAGAATACAAAAAACACACATGGAACTGGCTACAATCCTTTTAATATTTAATTTTTTATATTTCACTTTTTTTTTCTGTTAATATAAAGACTATGGAAAAATCGATTTTATATTTTAATTTTTATTGTTTCTCTGTGTAACTAACTCCGCTGTATTGTTTTAGAATTATATAACTTTACAATTGAAAAAGTCCTCCACAACACAGGTGAACTCCTAGCGTGGAGGACAATATACCATGCCATTGTAATACTAATATATTTAAGAATAAAAAAAAAAAAATAAAAAAAAAAAATGGGTATTGTAGTTGTAATGTATTCAGTGTGTAAGGATCCATTTCGTAATTTGTTTTTTAAAGGAATGGGGATGACTCGCGGTTTTTAGGTTTTCAGGGATAAGGTTAAAAGATTTTAGGAGCTAGGAAGAATAATTGTCTTTGAGCTGACGTGGTATGTAATGACCGTTGGTTATTGTTCTGGTGGTGTAGTTGTGTTGTAAGAGAGTTTTGTTTTTATATTTGAACAGGAAATGTATTAGCAAAAATTTTAGGTGGAGTTGTCGTATGTTTAAGACCTTATACTCTATGAGGAGTCGAGTGGAGGGGTATCTTTTCGGTCGCTTGTTAATGACACTCATTACCATTTTTTGGGCTTTTAGTAGAGGTTCGATGGTGGATTGTGCACAGCCACCCCAGATTATAATGCCGTAAGCTAGTAGGGATTGGCAGAGAGCGTAGTATACAGTTTTAAGAATTGAGTGTAGATACGTATACAGATAACATATAAGAAAATTCAAAAATGACTAGAATAACTAAAAAACAACATATTTTCATAAATATATGTAATCAATCAAAACAACAATAAATGAAGAACAAAATTCAGATTCATAACAGGATGTAATTGAATCTAGAACGCAATACTGAAGACAGAAAAAAAACAATCGGGAATTGATAAAGAAATATTACAGTGCATTACCAACATTACTTATCTATCTATATAAAAAAGAAAGGTAAAATTTTAGATCGTTTAAAATTTTAAATCTTCAAAAGTTTTTCTTGAAATTTTGTCACAATGTTGCATTCGAATACGCGTGTGTTTTTATATACATGTATTATATTGTCACATAAATATTATGTGACTTGTTACTTATTTGGATATTTTGTCTATAGTGTTTTTTTTGGAGATTGGCAATTTTTTTGGGGAAGACAAAGGGTTTTTTGTTTAGGGGCACTTCCTCCCGAACAGCGATGGGCCAGCTGTTCGTGAATTAGTCACTCGCTAAGGAGGTGTTTTAATCACTGTAAATCATGTGAATCCAAGTTGATTTTATCTTAAAAAAGGACGCGGGGTGTTTTTTCGTAACACGAGTAGTTCGTGTACGGTATTATTTTTAGTGGATCATATTATGTGAATCCCACTTTTTTCCGGTGTTGGCAGTTGGCCATTTTGTGGAAATTGTTTTTTGGACATGAAATTGTAAAGTGATTGGTCCTTGTTGTGGCTAGAATAATATGCCTTTTTGACCCCGCGTCGCGAAGTCACGGATTGCTGAAAGTTCTTCCAAAATCCGTAAGTCTTGGAGACTGGTTGGGCCACGTGCCTTTCGGATGGAGATTGTTGAGATAGCCTGAGGCTGGAGACGCTCCTTGGAGATGTAGCGCCCTTCTTCCCAAATAGAAGCAAGACCTAGGCTCCCTGGATTCCGCGCCGTCTCCGGATGATGAGGTCGGAAGTCCCGTCCCGGGTCCGTTCCTCTCTACGAACCAAGATTTCGTTCGTCATCCGGTGTTTTCCTACAATATTCGGCTTCGTTTAGTTAGCTTAGTGTGTCCAGGAGTCCATCTGGTATGTTTATGTTTTGTATTCTTAATATTACATTGGTATAAATTTAATCCTAACCTTTCATTGGTATAAATTTGCACTCCCATGTTTTGTTTTTTTGATGGCTACAATATAATTTTATAAAGTTCATCTTCTTTTATTTACTGATTTCCTACCTACTAGACAGAAAACTAGTCCCATAATCCTGAGCTGTGGTCTCTGCTCTGCCGTATAAATTACACTACTTTGAACCTGAACATGATTCCTTTTCAATATAGATATATCTGTTGGACAAACATATTTTTTTTGTAAAACACCATCTGTTGGTCGTAAAAGCAACACGCGCTATTGTTTCTCTATCTGCACTGATAGATTGAGCCACAGCAACCCGTAAAGGGGTGCAGCCAGTTTTTGTGAGTAAGTTTTTCTGATAAAATTGAAATAGCATCCGATTACTTCATCTGACTTATTTCGATAAAATTGAAATAGCATCCGATTACTTCATCTGATTACTTCTCTTTCGCAACATTAACTTAGATTTCTCGATTATTAGAGATTTCCTATTCTGAAAGCACAAAACTAAAGTATATAAACTGTTTTTTTGTTAGCACATGGAGCAAGTGTGTATGATAGACTTTAAACATAAATGTTTACTTTAGACTTACAGGTAGTCATTAAACAAATTTGTTAAAAAAGCTCAACATCAAAAAAAAAAAATTTTTAATATTATATATGAATAGCTTTTTTTTTAAATTGCAGATTGAACCTTCCCCACCAGGGAACGACTATAACTGAAATGAGTGAACCTCGCTATCACTTAAGCCAAATCCTAATTGGATGGTACCGAAATTTATTTCGTATATTAACTGCTGTAAATTTTTGATTGTCAGCCAACGCGGTCGAGGGGTAAGGCTCTCGACTAGCAAGCTGGACGTCACGGGTTAAAATTCACGGCGTGCGCAAGTAACTTTTATTTGATTAATTTGTGTTATTTCAGAAATTACTCATTTAAAATAATATAGTATATTTGCGGCACGTTTCAGAGTGGAAGATACTCTCAATATTGCCCTGGTGTAGGACAACCATTCAAAATTGAAACGTTGCTTGAAATGGATTGGCCGGGTTTGGTGACCAAATCTGAATAACCAGGTACTTCCCCATCTTCCTCTTCCCCGTCTCCTTCCCCTCCCCACTACCTTCAGCTTCACATCATACCCAATCGGGGATGCCATAGTCTTACTGGCTCCAGACAATTGGGAGCAGTTGAGACTCTTGTGCGGGTTGTCATCCAAATTCAGAGAAATGCATGTGTGATCGCGTGTGCGTGCGTGATTTCCAACAATAATTGATAAAAATTCATCGTCATTGACAACGAGTCTATCTGCCGAGTTCCAGCTCGATCGGAATGGATTGATTTCCATTTTCAAGATTCCATTTTATTCATTCATTAATTTATTTATTCATTCATTCAAGAAATGAAATCGAAAGTCAAAAAATTAATAACTTCACTTTTTCCATAAGCAATTACCCGTGCATAATTATAAAAGAGTAACATCATTTGTGGTCACAGAATAAATTTAATATATAAAATCAATACTTATTTCCGAATCATTTATTTATTAAAAAGCTAATGAAGAAAAACAAACACTCACGTAGGCACATAATACAAGTATTTTTTTCACAGCTAACCAATATTAAATAAATAATTCAATGTTATTATTGAACTCGTTTGTAATAACTGACACCGCAGATGTAACATCTTTTGCAATCTGATTATATCACAGCTGTTAATATTTCAGTTTTTTGAAAGATGTCATAAGAATGTAAGGCATCAATGAGCTTTGATGAAATATTGATTGGAAAATCATAATAATTCTTTGATAAAAACGACTTAAAAAATTGTTGATTTAGGTGATCAGTCAAGTGGTGAATTTTACGAAATATTTGTTATGGTTTTTTTAAGTTTTTTTCTTAATGATCGAGGTTGGTTATGGATTTACGTACCTATATATTTTTTAATGATAGCCACTCAAATGACCATCAAATAATTATTACATGATATCAGTGTTAAATTGGGATAAAGTACTTAGTAAAGTGTTTCAATTTTCCGAAGTCGTTTTTTTAATAGCCTTTTCATGTTTATAGGATAACAAAAACATTTTTCATTCAGTGTGTTGGTCTGTTTTCTGAAGTAAAAAATCTCGCCAAGTGCGCTCTGGCTTGTTTTTCTCTGAATTTTTAAATCAACACAATTATTTGTAGTTATTGAAAATAATATTAGCAATTTTTATACTTGACTGAACCTAGGACCTTCGCCTTGCCGAGGCGCTGCTTTACCGACTGAGCCAATAGGACCCTATATCGTTCGGTCATATTTAACTGCATGAAACTTCAAATACGAACTGTCAACATTATCTTCATTTTCTCACCGCACTTTTTTATTGGCTGCTATCTTTATGCATGATCCCAAGATTCATCTCGTTCTAAATGCAATCTAGATAGAATCTTGGATAAATATATCCTATTTGTATTAATTTATTATTTTTTTATATGCGACATCTATTGAATTTTCTGCAAGTTCTATATATATATATATATATATATATTCCTAATTGTGATGTTGGGTAATAAGTTGGGTTTTCAAGCGATAGATGGCACCAGTCATAAAGCTTACTTCAGAGTACGACAGATGTCGCTAGAGTGTAGCAATTGCCTGTGGAATATTATTGCCAGACAACAAGCTTCTAGTAACAGAGAATTACCAACCCTCGAGTAATGAACAGTGTAGCTAAATCCAGACTTATATATTGTAACGTAAATAAACGCAATTATATATTGTAACGTAAATAAATCTGCATAGCAAAGCAGAGATATAACACTAATTGTCTTGGTTTCATAGAGCATTTTTTTTGTGCAATCATAACGACTTGTTTAAGATACCACAGGTTAGAACAGGTGTTAACATTTGGGAAGATAGGTCAACAAAAAAGCTTTAAAGGAGAGTAATAAAATATTTACTATTTTTCATTCAATAGCACCACTACTCTTGTCATGCTATGCTGTGCTAGAACATCCGTTCTAACGTGTGGTATTTAAACAAGTCGTTTGCACCAAAATAACGCTCCTAAAAAACAGGGCGATTAGGAATTCTTACTGCCTCCGGGAAGCTGGGACTCTTGCGTATTAATATTAATAATAACTGTAAATGGTAAGTTTTTAGATTCTCACGGCCAAAAGCATTTTTGTTGGCTAAAGAAGGAGTTAGCGCAACACGGCATAACACCCCAAAAACAAACAACAAAAATAACTGTAAATGATTAAATAAACTACTTGTCGAAAAATACGCTATAAATCAACAGGGAAAGTTGACACCGTCAACGTATAAAAAATAGAGTAATGTGCGTTGATTAAGCCGTTAATTTTATATGTATAATTTGCATATTATAATTTATAAATTTTGGCTACACTTGCGTAGGAAGGTAATACAAGACGATTTATAGAAAGCTTTCAGACAAGCTGTAAAAAATTAAAACATTATAACGGGTTTTCCAATAAGAGGTGTTATTTTGATATTTAATCGTAAAAGATCAATGGTTGCGTTGCTTGTGTGGCACGTAGCGCCGTTTTGTTGAAAGTAAACGTTTTCCAGATCAATACCATCCAATTCCGGCTATAAAAAATCATTAATCATCTCTAGATAGGTATCCATTCACCGTAACTGTTGCTCCAGCCTCATTTTCGAAAAAGTAAGGTCCAATGACTCCGCCGGACCATAAACCGCACCAAACAGTCACACGTTGAGGATAGAGAGGCTTTTCAATAATAACTCTTGGGTTTTCCGAGCCACAGATGCGACAATTTTGCTTGTTGACGAAGCCACCGAGGTGAAAATGGGCCTCATCACTCAAGATGATTTGTATTTGATTCACTCAAGTGAATTTTAATAATTTCAATGCGTTGTTGAAGCGTGTATCGTTCCATTTTTGTCAATGGCGTAGTTTATACTTGTCAAATATCAAAAAATGACAGCTTTAAAAGTAACATCTACCGAAATAGCGGGCTATTCAAAATAATACCTCTTATTGGAAATCCCTGTACATTTATTGGAAATTGTATGGCGTCGTAAATCTTTAGCAATACACTTGCCTCATATCCGTCCCGCTTAGAGAAAAGCAAACGGAAAAGTTATGAAACTTACTAAGAGTTGTGTTATTCGAATGGTTAATATTTAATTCTTGTATAAAATATTATGTGACAAGTGATCAATGAATCTTAATGTCTCAATAATATTATTGATATATTTTTAATGAAGCGTTGACGGTTCTGATAATTAAGAAAGTTTCTTTATGTTTCAAAATCAACCGCGTATTTGAACCAGATAAAATAAAATGCATAATCATTAAAAAAATTCAATGCTGGACCTCGTGACTTATCAAATATTTTACTGGGCGACAGAGCAAGGCTTGTATCTCCAAATGATATCTTAAAAATGGTCAATACATGTTGTAAGTTGATTTGGAATATGTACTTAACAAGAAATGTGGATCATTGCAAGAATCCAACCTCATTGGAATTCAGTGTTCCGACCTTATTATGAATTTAATATTGCAGCTGACTAAAAGATTGTTGAAGTCTATACCTTATCTTGTCTTACCTATTTTATCTACGTATGTATTACGTTTGATTAAGCGAGTTTTATTTCATTTTTAATGATTAATTAATATTTTTAATTGATATCCTTAAGAGGAAGCTACAAGCCAAAAATGTATATATTCTTGGTACGCCTTATATTGTAGGTAATAGGCATTGAAATCGCTTGACAAACGGAGTCTAGAAACGTTCGATTTAAAGCACAAAACTGTTTTTTATTTATTTTGTAAATAATTATAAAAGAAAGCAAAAAAGTTAATCAAGTGAAACTGTCACAGATAATCTTAGCAATAATACTGTATTTTTTAAAGGTTGTTTCCTTTGCGCGTTCACACATTTCTGTTGGAAAAAAATATTTTTTAGTAGTTTACATTTATATTTTTTATTGAGTAATTTATTATTTTATTTGTATTCTACTCAAGCCAAATGATAGGAAAACCTTCAATTTATTTAATGCATATTTTTGGTATTCATAATGTACATCAATTCGTTATAAAGATTAATCAATATAGTGATTTAGCACTAAGCTTCGCCTTAAGGGGTGAGTAGTTTGGTGTTCAATCGCTAGGACATGTTACAAAAAAGTTAATTTTTTTTAACTTATAAAATATGATCACATAATGAATACATTTAAAAAAAACAACCCATAAAAACTAGGTTTTTTTACTACACTGAGAAAATTTAATGAAACAAAATACTGTTCATTGATTATAAATCTAGTCAAATTATACGTTTTCCTGTTAAAAACGGGACTGCAGGCCTTTAACGAATGAATTGACAGAGACAAAGTATCAGCTAAAAGCGCATATTTTATGAGGACGGCGGAACACGTGTTCATACAAATATTGATATTGAAATTGACATACTGATATTATCGCATTCCGTCATGATATTTATTAGGAAAAGAACACGTGTTCTCGATATATTCTGAATAACCAATACTCTATCCGTAAAATGGCATGCTATCACTTTTCAAGTGTATCATCATCTCCGTATATAACCCTACCCAGGAACAGGAGTTGACAACACTAAGAACCTCGCCAAACGTTTCGAGAAATGCATGCACGACGCCGGGATTAAACGCACAAACTTCGGGAGGTGATTCTACATTATATTAGAAGTAAAAAAGATATTTTAAGGTATAGGTCCAGGTACCCCTGAACAACCTGAATCAGTTCTAATTTTGAAAATGACAATTAAATTCCAAACAAATCCTGGTTTATCAAACACAGACACACAACCGAAATTAGTATTTTAATTACTAATATTGACAAACAATATTTTAATTACTAATATTGACTTGACTCAACATCATTCTGAATTAAAAGATCCAGCGTATCCAGCCCAATTAAAGCGAAACACTCATATGATGTCAACATTTAGTTTGATAAGGTTCTAGCGCTAGCCGCCGTACAACCTCAGGCACTGTAAACCAACCAATGTCCGCCAATACGTGCACAACATACATACATAATATTATAAATAAGTAAGTGGGTACTACTACACTTTGCGAAATATTATGATATTCGAGATTTGCTAGCCCGGAGATACCTATTACTAATGCCTATAATAAAAATTCCACTAAATTCATTACTGTTTCTACCTGTCTCGGAGTAGCAAAGAATAACTTATGTGGGTCAGTAGTGAATTCAGGCTGCCGGTCAAATCAACCAACTAAAGCGTACCTAATGTCGATCAGTTTTTTTTTCTACGCAAACCATAAAGTAATTAATTGCATCGCAATCAATCTCCCTGTGATCGAGCTTAATTAAAAATTATGAGTTTTCTCAACATGTGAACTTGGATGATATTTAAAAAAAAAATAGTATTTTTATGGTGATATCGCGCAGGATTCCAATTGTTGGACTAAAACTGTAGCATCTCAAAACACGGGTGAAGATAAAGGTAAATTATTACCTTGCTAATTTATTGAGAATCTCTTTAAATTATTGGTATTCCGGTTAATAATTGGATTGCAGGCCTTACGAACAAATTAAGAGGTTTTCTAAATAACGAATTATAGTAAATAACGAATATATTATCATGATGTCGGAACACGTCTTATTATTAAGGCAATTTCATTCAAGGCAAATTCACGCGCATTTGCTTGATAATAAATGTATCATGACAAAATGCAAAATGCAATATAATCGTAATTTACTATATCTTTATCAAGAAACCCTATTACTATAAAATAAATGACAATGTATGGTCATTTATAACATATGTTAACCTGGCGACACTTGAGCATCTTCAAATTATTTATTTATTCACATTGGTAACACATTTTAAATTGTTCCAATGCACAGTTGAGTGGCATTCTATCCTCTTAACCTACAGAAAAAAGATAGTTAGTATATTTTGATAGCTAGTAGAAGCTTTGGACAATCAAGTACGCTGAAAGTATGGTGAAATAGAAGCATTATTTCTTAACTAAATATATTTTTAAAATTATGTATTCAAAGGTTAATATTCTGGTACACGTTTTTATTCAGTGTTCTTTAATAATCTATTTTCACACACGTACATTTTTTACCTGTTTTAACTCTACAAGATTCGTATGGAACGTGTCATAATTTAAACGTTTTAGAACCACAGTTAATCTGAATGATATAATTTTACATTTGAAATTGAGAATTGTATCAATAAATATCCTTTCCAAATGCCTTCAAGTAGAATATGTTGCGGCAATGCTCACTAACGATTAATTGACGTGTTTTAAGGTTCGATGTGAAGCGATATAATAATATATATACAGTAACAAGCTTTACAGTCGCATTCAAATCATATCAATACCCAGTGTGATAAATATTATATACAACCAGCTCTGTTGTAATTCGCAAGTCTATCCTTGAAACATTGTCAAAAAGGAGATCAAATAAATAATAATGTTTTTATTTCAATGCGGATTCAGAGATAAGTATTTGATTAATGAATCTCACATAATAAAATTTTAATGTTGCTTCAGAGAGCAGGTAAGTTAAAAACATTTACATGTAGTTACCTAATATTGCACATTGCATTGCTCAGATATGGTTTGATAATACATATTATATTAGCTATATTAATAAGTGTCTTGATACAGGACCGGTATTTTAATATACTCAGGAATGTAATAAGTCGGATCGGGTAGACGGAAAACCTACCTGAAAGCAACTTAACGAACATTTACATCTCAAAAGCCGAGCTTTTATTATTTTTCTAATGAAACCACGAGTCCTCGGGAAGTGGGCATATTGTTCTGTCTTCCATTTTGCCCCATTCCTTTGACAGTATCCCAATCTCTTTGATAGAGTTCATCAGGGTTGTCATTGGATATTTGGCCACGTCTTCTGGTTCCACAATGTGTCTTCCTATATATCTGAGCCTTGTTCCCGTCAGGGCGGGACATTGGTACCATAGGTGAATTGGAGTCAAGGGATAAGGCTCTCAATTAGCAAGCTGGAATTAGTGGGTTCAAATCCTGACGTGCGCAAGTAAATTTTATTTAATTAATTTGTGTTATTTCACAAATTACTTATTAAAATTAATATGTAGTATATTTGCAAGCATATTCCAGAGTCGAAGATATTCTCATTATCGCCCTGGTGTAAGACCACCATTCAGTATTGAAAATTGCTTGAAATGGTATTGGCCATGTTTGGTGACAAGATCTGAATAGCTTAGTACTTTACCACCTTCCTCTACCCCATCTCCTTCCCGTCTCCACTACCTTCAACCTCACAACACACCCCAACTATGGATGCCGTAGTCTCACTGGCTCTAAAACGGTTGGGAGCAGTCAGGACTCTTGTGCGGGTTGTCATCCACATTATTTTTTTTAAAAACTGTTTTGTTGTTTTCCACTCCTAACAGCTTCATGTGTCTCCTGAGTTGGTGTGTCTGAAAAAAAGCAACTGAAATACCAGCCAATAGTCACCCAGAAAAAAAAACGTTGAGATCTGAAATACCTTATAACTTTTCCACAGCTTTTCTGTCTGTAATTATTACGTCGATGCAACTATTTTAAGCTCTTAACGTTATATTCTTCATCTTCATGGAATAGAGTTTGTGCGATTTTCGTCACCATATTCAAACTCTTCTATATAGCAAAATTTCCCAAGCAGTGACCTCATATTAATGAAGTTATTTGAAATGTGGTCATCTTTTTCTGTCTGGAAATTATAGATAATCCTAAATATTTCAGGTCACAATATAATTGCCATGAAAAGCTGGAAATGAGACAAAACGCTATACCGTTTGTTGTACGATGATTTTAATAAGGACTTCGGAATGTGAGTGTTGAAATCTTGGACCAAGCCGAGTATTAAAGCTTATAGATGATCTTCAGCTTGGTCACAAAGCTTTTATCTTTTTATTTTGCTAAGCGACAGGAGTCACGAGATTCATTTCGTTTCTAAAGATTTTGGGGCCTTAAACAACGAAACGCGCGCAAGATAAATCTGTTCAAATTACAAGAACGTGCATGTGTATTAGTTTGGGATTGTGGTTTATCTGTGTTGTATTTCTGTTACTTTTTACTTTTTCAACTGCTCCCAACTATCCGAAGCCAGGTACGGCATTCCTAATTATTAGGTTTTATTGTGTGGCTGAAGGAAGTGGGGTTGGGAAGATGATGTGGAAGAGAAAGGTGGGGAAGAACCTGGATAGTCAGAACTGGTCACCAAACACGGCTAAAGCAATTTCAAGCAACATTTCGATGCTGAACCGATGTTTTTCACCGGAGTGACACATCTACTACAAAATATATCTACTACTCTCATAACGAAATGCCTATTTCAGAAGTCAAAGCATAAGCCTCCAATTAACGACATTACACCTTGAAATTTCTGATAATTGACCGACAAAACAACTAAACATTAAATTACTGAAATCGACTGAATTCATTAAAATTCTGTGTCACTTCTTCCGGACATATTTTTATCTTTTCTTTAACGGCGCAAAACCGGCTATCTGAATTCATTGAAAACATCCAAAACACTTGACTTCTTATAGCATTTGCTAACGATTTATTTTTCTTGCACTTAAACGATACATTCCTACAAGCAGCAGTCTGAAACGTGTCCGATTGATCGACTTGATTTTTTGTCGCCCCAGAATGGAGCTAATGGGATTGCAAAAGTACTTTATCTGGTCGGCAATAAAACTCCTAAGTAAAGTAAAAGACATTAGTTCTCTACAATAAATTACCCAGTGGGCGGACTGTGTCAATATATGGAATGAAAGCATTCTGAAATCGGTCGAATAAAAGATAAGTTGCTGAGGTAAAGTGTAGCAAATGTTATACCATGTAATAGATTATGTTATACAATATATTATACATACGTGATTTCGGCTCATGCCATGTTCTACCGATTAAATAAACATTGCTTTTGTCATTCTAAATCACAAAACAAATAAATAAGCCAATATTTACACAACCTTGCGCAACATAATGCAATTATGGCGTGATTTCGAAAAGCAGGTGGGGAAACCGATTTTCGCAAAAGGCGTTTTTTATCACGTTGTAATTTTCGCCATCCTAATTTTTAATGGTATGTGACTTGAATGCGAATTGTGAACACTTTTCCTTGCTTTGTTTAATAGTCGTTCTTATCTGTTAATACGTAGGTACTTGTAAACACGCCGTTGACTAACAAATCCTATAAATGATTCCTATTAAATAAAAAAACAAACCACACTGGCAGTTCAGCTATATTGTAAGGCATTTTGGCTTCTAAAAAACTAGAGGTCGAAGTAAGATACCGACGGAGAATATTTTATTAAAATGTAACTAAAACCATTGTGGAATTTGATCAACTTGGAGACTTTTGCCCTCCATCTGTATATCAGGCCAGTTGTTTCATAGAATTTGCACAATTCATCAAATTTCAAAGTTTATTTTCAAGTTTTGTGAAAGTTCTATTCAAGTTCTGTTATCATTTCAGTTCTGTGAAACAACTGACCCTTAATTATATAATAACATAACTTGAATAGAACTTCCCAGATCTTGAAAAATACTTTTTAAATTTGATGAACTGTTCAATTTCCGTGAAACAACTGGCACATAGTTTATATTACTCATTAGTGTAATAATTGTGAACCTGAACAGCCGATTCCCAAATTGCCCAAGTGTCACCTCAAACCTCAAAATTATCGGCGCCGAATATTTTACTCCATCGTGAGAAAGGCTTTATTTTAAGCACTGGCATATATAACCACAAAGTTACTAACAAAAGCCTCAAATATGTGGTGACTGATTGGTTGCAATCTATCTTAGAAGGTCGAGGGTCTTTTCGATAATATCTTATGCGTCGACACCTCCAAGGTGATCTATTCTTCAGAGATAATAGACATGTCATTTCTCCAGAAAGGTTTTTTACAAACAATCAAATCTAAAATAAACAGGCCACATATTTTAAACTAATCTCAAATGTTATTATTTTTAAGGTTGCCGAATTTAATTTAGTTTCTTAATTCTAAAAACTTATTAAAACAATTTGTTTTTGTATAACAACTTATAAAAATTTCGGAACAAAAGTCGTGTGTGAAGTCTCAAATATTATTCATTCTGCATTTTCTCCGCTGATGAATGAATGTACAAGTTTCCGGATTCTACGTGATTTTAGAAGTAAAAAGGCCTTTTTTTTTCAAAATTCCAACATTTTAAGGTAGTTTTTAGGTAAAAAAAATTGAATTGTTTGTAAGGGAAAATAATTATTCTTCTACGCAAAAATATTTTAGTTTGGGAAAAAAGGTTGAAATTAAAAAAGTTATTTTTCTTTTTTACTTCTACTATCATGTAAAATCACCTCCCGAAGTTAGTGAACTTTACCTTCGGACTCCCTGAATGTGTTTATAAGTTAATGCGTATGTGAAAACTCAAACAATATAAACGTTTATTTTGTGGTGAAAATACTATTTTTCTCTTCCTTTTTATATGTGCACAGTTGTCGGAACTTTTATAACTATTTTTATTGTTCTGGTTATTTTGATCAAAACTTGTTCCATGTATTATATTTCTTGTCTTGTGTCTAAGTGTGTATTGTATCCATAGACGTGCATATTTGTTTAAATCCTTTAATACGGATTTAAACAAATATGTTATGTGGTAGGTTACAAATAAGTTTAATTTTATGTATGTTAAAATTTATTGTGTAGACGGTTTTTAAACTCCACTTTGTTTGAAAAGCATGGGGGTCACCCCTGAACAAAATATATAAAAATTATTGTATATTTTAGGTTGCGGTATTATATTACTTTCCGTTGGCAGTGTTACTTTTGACTTTGCATAATATCTTGAGTGTTCCGTGTCCGGTCAAGATGGTAGCCGTGTTGATAGTACATTTTCATTCCGCCAGAGCACATGAGCATTGCGACTGTTGATAGCTGAGCTGTCAGACCGGAGTAATCAAAATTATGCGTGGTTTACTGTTCACAGAACTATTTTTATAATACACAGTCATGATTTTTACTAAGCCAAGTATTACAATCGAAAATGAAAGATGACAATCAATTATAAAGTATCACTAAGTATACCTTCCCACTTTCTGTTACAAAATTGATTAATACTCACTAAGTATAAACATTTTCTTAAGCTACCAGGTGTCATTAATATTACAAATGCTTTTTTTTATTAATATTGATCCATTGTTTATTGGTCTTTAACACGTTCGTAGTATTTTAAACATAACAAATTACCATTGGCGATACGCCCATATTATGAAATTTAAACGCAAACAAAAATACGCAATGTCCAATACCTCACGATTGGTATTGGACTTGTGGATGGGTATTTTATAATACACATACTATGCCAAAGTATTTGCTCCCATTATTTATTCATTTGTGTGCCAATAGGTAATAGAGCACCTTTCGTTTTTTGCTTTACTACATTAAATTTGTTGAAATTCATTCATTCGAACAAAAATCGGTTTTCCCCTACCCAATTTTATTTTGCTTAGAGCAGTCCTCAATCGGTTGCGTCATAGCCCTACTGGTCCCGAGCATTGGGGAGCTATACGGAATCACATAAATTAAATAACAGTGAAACATATGCTGACCTTGATCGCGATGATATTTGTACATACAATAAAAAATAACCAATTAAAAAAATACTTTTCAAACTAAATAATATACAACAAGGACATAACACAAGAGCATGCAATGAAATTAGGCTACCAAAAAATGAAAACCTAATACACTCGACAGTTTATTATACTGCGCTGCTGGAAACTATATAATCTGCACCTATTGATAGATTCAAGCTGGATTTTAGGAATCATATCAATCAAAAGAAAATATAAAAGCCAGTAAAAAAATTATGATCTATGTATGTAAATTATAATAATTTAGACATGTGTAAACTTGGATGTACAAATGGCTGAATAAAATTATTAAATTAAAATAATAAATTCCACTGATTATCGAGAATCACGAGGAACCACTGTATCTAAGCACCTTTCGAAGTTCAACTGACCACATACAGAAGATTAAAACTAGTGCCCGATAAGATAGTAATAAAGAAACAATCATGATGCGTGCATATAACGGTCAAAGGAAATTCTAAGTGCTGACACATGACCATGAAAGAGAAGTGTTAGCGTAATTCTTGACCGCATTACTTCGGAGTTAAAGATTACTGTGAGTGTTGGAACGTACAATGTATTACACAATGCGGTGCTAACTCCCACATAATTCTAACAACAATAATAATAATAAATTATTATCGACGCTTTTGACAGCAGAGATCAACGATAATGGTAGGGTCAAACGTAGCAAGGTTAATGTTATTATTTGTTTTTGATTATTTAAAACCTTTCTAAATTATCGCATAAATGTAAAGGAAATAATAAACCAATTATCATTCATTATCTGTGGTTTCTTATAAACCATAAAAAATATCAAATTCACATAACAATAAACGTAATGCCGCTAAATCTCGCAGATCTCATTGACATATACTATAGTAGACAGACTTAACCAGTTGAACCAGTTGGGGGGGTTAAATTTTAAACAGGGATTTGCGGTTCACTGACAAGCCTCATAATGGTGTAAAGAAGTGCTAAGAGAGCCGAAAAGATAGAAGAAGTAAAGTACAACACGCTAGTGTTACTTGTTGGAACATTCTTGGAGACGGTAACATACGTTTTGTTTTTCTAATGCCTTTTGGCGTCCAGTTTTGGTCATAGACCTAACAGTCTTAATTTTAAAAATATACTAAATCCACTAATTAAAACTCAAAAAGCCATAATGAAAATTATACTGAAAGTTCCTGTAAGAACTAGCACTGACGAAATCTTCACCAATCTTAACATCATGTCAATTGAACAACTATATTCTAAAACTATACTCAATTACATTCATCAGTACAAAACCCAAGAAATAACAACAAATAGAAATCACTAGATCTCATGGTCAAAAACTTATCCAACAAATAACTACTAATACAACTTTTGGGCAAAAAAGCTTCTTGTATCATAGTATTAAACTCTACAATAAAATACCACTCTCACTCAAAAACCTCAACATTATAACATTTAAATCTCAAATAAAAAGCTGGATACTTAATATAGGGAAATCTGAAATAGAAAATATACTGATATCAAACACAGACTAAAACCGAATCTACTAAACTGAACTATACAAAAAAACACTATCTTACTTATTTTAAAATTATTTAAAAAAAAAAATTATACTACATGATTTATGTTTATAATTAAATTCATATGTTACTTTGTTGTAATATTAATTTCTTATAATTAAATTATAATATGTAAATGACATCCTCAGCACGGGAGATCCCAGTGAGGATATCATTATCTCTATATGTTACTAAGAAAAGAAGACAATAAATCATTTTTATTATTATTATTATTTTTGCCGATTATTGGTGGCTCCATGCATTGACATTTTTTAAAACTATTTATAATAATATTTATATGTACTGATTTGCACTGAGCCGATAAATTTATATGAGCTTCCTCTAAAAATTTTCACGGTTATCTCTACTTCGTGAACCGAATCCCAACGGATTATGAGGAATTTCTGTATTGTGCAGATTTGCAGTACGTCTGATTGACAATCCATTGCTAACAGACCGATTGCCATCTCTAATGCATAGATGAATGTAGGAATGCTGAGTCTGTTCTACAGAAATAACAATAGAGACTTCTCTAGGAAGCTAACATTACTGATCCCCCCTCGAAAGAGCATAAAACTCGATGGACACGGGCGGAACTCTCGTTCACAGTTGATGGTGGCTTCATGAGAACGGGTCGTTTCGCCGACTCGTTTTTTATATATCAGCTCGGAAGCATGTGGAAGGAGCTATCGGCATCTGTATTTTCTCCTATATTTAATCCGGGCCCTCTATATTAATAAATTCTTCTCTTACAGCCCCCTCCTTGACCCGCCTCACAACGCTGACCAACCGGCCGTTGATATAGTTCCCCTTTCTGTGCGCCCCACCGACAGGGGTGCTCTTGTGAGGTGTCACATAAAAAAACGTTAACATCAGAAAAAAAATTATTTAACAACGGTTTTAGCACTGTTAAGAAAATAATACAAAAAATATATATTCTTCATTATTATTATCCACACAACACTGAATGACAGATATTGGACGTCATATTGGAGGTTATTTGGGAAAAAAAAAAATAATATTCCATTAGAATCTGTGTATATTCATCACAACAGTAGGCAGAGAAAACGGTTTATCCATCTATTATTGAATCTGATCTACATGGCTTGACTTTCGAAACAAATGGCTTCATTTGGCATAAGAGATGCAAAATTTCCAATTAAGGCTATTCTTGCAACGATTCGTGAATCGCCCGGGGCGCCTCGCCCTATATCATAAAATATGTACATAATATAATACGTGTATCTTGGTACTACGAAATTTTGCATGTTACGATTAACAACATTTTTACGAGTATGTTGCTAGGCGCGTTGCAAAACACGATTCCGAACAAATACCAAATATGACTCGCCCTAGTCGAGGCTCACGTGATTGATGAATTCAATTAAAGTCAGATTTTACCCTTCTGATGTCAAGTTTAGTCAAAAATGTCTAAAAATCGTGATTTTATCGGCACACCTTTTTTAGATCAAAGCTGCAGATACGTCATATGTACCTATTTGTTATACCTGGAAAAAAACTCTTTGACTCTGTTCATATTAGATTCCCATCTTTAAAATGCATTCTCTAGATAACAGGTATCATCTTGGGATGCTTTTGTCGGCAGAATCTTGGAGACAGGTCAAACGTCTGCCCGACATTTGATAGCATTACATTTTCTGCATTAGAACGTGTCATTTGAAATCGTTTGATCATGTTCATCCTGGCAGTGTAAGAATGTTGTTCGTTTTCCCTCCTCCGCAGATTCATTCTTTCAGGACACAGGTAAATTTTTTCTTCCTTTCTTTGGAAATACCTATCATATCCCCTACAGACGCCTGGAAACCCCAAGGTCACTTATACGGTGTAAATATAAAAAATACGCGGTTGGTTTACCATCTATCAATATCCTAATCAACTAGTTGGAGCAGGTACTATTCAAAAATATGGCCCACTTTGCTAGATTTTTTGTTGGATTGCCTGAGAGTAATTAATAGTAAAAACTGAAACTGTACAAACTTATTCACAAGTAAATCAATCAACCTAGAAGTAGATACCCATGAATTTGACTGGCATTTCACACATAGCCGGTGCATACTGTAATCCAATATCACGAAGTGTCATGCTGACGATTGGCCACTGCCAAACTCTTGAATGTTCAATCTATTATTTAATACACAAAGTTATTATTACGTAAGCCTCCTTAAGTTTATCCGAAAAAATTTCGCCACCGCCTGTCACCTGGATGACTATGACTAATAAAATTAATCCTTTTCTGTGAATATTTTCACCTGTGGACTATCATAACTAAAAATACAGTAATTACAAAAATTAGCAAAAAGAGTTGATTACGGGAAGTTACTAAGTATCATTTTTTTTAATTATTCCCAAACAACAAAGATTTCTTGTTTTTGTATTAAAGATGATACTGTTTTTGATGTTATCGCAATTTAATCGCTCTCGATAAGTAAAGACGCAGTATTCCTGTTTTAGTAAATAAATACACAGTTCCTGCGTAGAAATTACTGCGTGTATACTTACATATACAAACCCACTGTGTTTTCATCTACGATCTTGAAATACTTACTCTAAATCTTCGACTCAGCGGCCCAAATAATTTGTTGTTTCACATAATTATTAATGCTAGATTTTTCGGTTTACAACCACCAAAAACACTCACCACCATAATCACCAAACAACTATCACCATAACAATCATTACATTAAACAATACCACAACCACCATCACAACAACCATTACAGTAAATACTACCACAACAACCACCACAACAACCATTACAGTAAACAATACCACAACCACCACCACAACAACCATTACAGTAAACAGAAACACTACCAAAACCACCATCAACCACAAAAAAAACTTCATACAACCAAAACAAGCGCACTACAATTTAGAATTGTTTTGCCATTCTGTCCCACAACAATTTTACATTTGCCAAAAGCCTACCAGTCAAACCCAACTCTTCCTACTTCAGCTGCACGGTTATGCTGGCCAATCCATATTGCTTGTCCAAGATACTCACACATTTGTTCTTTTAAAAGCACGCGGCTTCCAACTGTGATTTTATCAACAGTTTGGATTTCTAATCATTATTACTTATTAGGTAGGTACATTATATAATTGATGAAATCTGCAAATACTTTCAAATTTCTTTTACATTATCTCCCAAATGAGATCATTACTTCTCGTATTTTGAGGCTAGTGCTACGTCCATAATTCTTCGCTTGTCAATAGTGTAATTGATTATCCCGCTATTCTATCACATTACCATTTGCCAAAATATCTATTGATCTCATTTCTGTTGGTTTTAAAATCCTTTTGTATATATGTCTTTTATCTAGGATGTTGTTTCATTAACGTGATGTGTGACAGCCGCGAGATATTTTACAAAGATACGGAAAATCACCATATCGACGCCGTAAAGGCAAAATGGCGTAAGCGACGATTTAGGCAAAAATGATTAAAACACACAGTTTTGATTAGAATTTTTGTCTGATCAAAACTGTATGTTTAACTATTTTTTTACTAAATTGTCGCTTTTGCTTTTCCGTCGTCGATATTATCATTTGATCAGTGAGCATTGGTCATTAAAAAACTTGATTTATTTCTGATAACGATCTTGTTCAGTACGTCAACTTCTACTAGAAATTAGCATTATGTTGAGTTTTCTAATATTCAAAACGGGAAAACTCTATGACCTATTTATCAAAACAACATATTTTTATAACCAAACTGCTGACGATAATTCGGGAGGTAATTATATTAATACAAAAGAAGTGAACACTAAAACGCAAGTGCCTGGTCAAATCAAAAGAGTGACAAATCAGAACAGTTTTGAAAAATTATGTCGTGAAAAGTGACAAAAAATTGGTTAGGTTTTTAGGTTACTTTTAATGACTAGGTATCAATTTTTAAAGGTGTTCTTATCTGTCACTGTTCTGATTTATCACCGTTCTAATTTATCATTTGTTTAATTTTATTTGCATATTTGATTGCTTCAATATTGTTTACGCACAAAAAAAAATAACATATCTGTGTTATATAAAAATGTAACCTAAAATAATGTATTGCTGTATAGGAACCTATATTAAACATTTATAAGTAAACCATAGACAAAATGCGAGAAATAATTAACTAAAAAATCTGCCTCAACACAGGTTCGCCTAGTGAGGCAGGTTATGCACAACTTAAATATAGTATATTATGCCATATCTTTATAACACTAGAACATAATTCCTTTTTCTTCTATTAGAAACTGTTCTATTATTGTAACATTAGTTTTTCAACAATGTCATTGTTACTAACTTACATATAGGTATTTTACTTACTAATGATATACTATATATTCTGTGATTATTTTGATGAAAAAAAGAAAAATAAATATCAATAAGTTAGGATAGTTTACGACACTTTTACTGTAGGAAAACATAAACCCACGCTGATTGCTATTTTTTTGACAAATAACTGTTCAAATTTTTAGTATTTAAATTATTATCTCGGCTAATTATGGAAAATATTTGTAAATCAATTTAACACAACCCATAAAAAGTATGTTCTAGAAATATCTTCATTTTCATTCAAAGGCATTCTTAGAAAAGCAATTATTTGTCAGGGAGGTATAGAATGCAACGAAACCAGTGGACACCGGATACAAAGTGCCTCGGGGTGTTTGTATGATTTTATAACGAGGTAAGATTATGAGAAGTGTGTATTTTGCATTAACATTTAAAATTCGATCCACATATCTGTTTTTAATCCATTTATGGTTGGAAGGTGTAAATTAACAAGCCTTGGACTATAACCCAAATTATGAGACTACAGCGATAAGGCGTGCAGTTTATTATGCACATAAAAGCTTGACATATTTGTATCAGGTATTATGAAATACCATTAATTAATTTCAGGTATTCTGTTTAGCGAATTATGTCACATGTTGCAAATGCTTTCGTAATAATTGAGTGAGCGTAGCGAAGTACAGTTTTAGCTTTGATCATTTTTCATTTCGTCCGTCTGTAATTTTTTGTAGGTCCGTTTCCGTTTCAAGATGGTGACCGTTTTAATGGTTCAGTAAAGATTATTTTTTCAAATGGGTAATCGTCGTGCGTATTTTAATTTTCTTGTTCGAATTTTTCTTTCAATATTGTACAGTGTACACCTGCCTGAAGATAATTTAAAAAAAGAATTGTCATTTAAATAGTGTGGTTTCTTTGGGCAAATTGTATAATTCCTTATTTGAAATAAATAATGTTAGGTAAAATATATGGTTTATAATAAAGTACGTGGGTTTTTAAATAGGTACCTACTTACAAATCTTGTGATTTCAGAGGAAATTTATGTTGTAATTTATTAAATAAAATTAGATAAATACTCTTTGGGTCACTATTCGTAGAATTAATAATATACAAGTGTCCGGCAGTAAAGAGCACTAATTTCAGGAGGTGTTTTTACATAATAATACAAGTAAAAAAATAACTGATTCTTTTTGAGAAATTCCAACCCTTTTATGTAGTTTTCAAGAAAAAAAAGATATTATTTTTTTTTAATTGTAAATACTAGCTTGGAAATATTTTTTTGGAAATTTCACAAAAAATTATTCATCTTTTTACTTCTACTATTGCATAGAATCACCTCCTCAAGTTAATTGCCCCCAGATATCCAGTATATACTGATTACTTAAACCTGTAATTGCGATACAATTGATCTTTTTTCTTTTTACATCAAATTTCTGTACTAAATTAGTTGATACGTTGGTATTATTTTATAAATTTTTGGGAATCCAATTCTTTTTGACAACTTTTTAAAATTTTGAGTATCGTATCACGTTAGTGACTTCCATTCAACCAAAACATAATAAGTAACCGAGTGTTTTAAATTATCATTAGCAGGCACTGAGTCAAAAAGATCATAAGACTCGGGTGTTTATCGTCATCGTAAACTGACCGCGAAGACATTTCATTTATATCCGTCAATGAACTATGACTGAGGCTTGTCATGTATTGATACATATTACGCCAGATTTGCATAAATTTAAATAATCTCTCGCCGTAATCGAAACTGTGGTAATGGTTTACTAGAAACTATTAAGATGTCATATGGCCATATACCGATTATGTGAACCAAATTGGAAATTCATGTCACATGGATGTTGCAAAATCTAAAGGTGAATATTATTAATGTTCATAAAAAATATACCGTGTGAAAAAAATACTTTTGTGGGCCGCGTTTGACAAATGGATATTCAAATCTTACCTGGTCTAAGCGCGACATGTTTTAAATGGTTTCCGTTTCCTGCAAGTCTGTTCGAGAGTTTGAACTATTGTAGTCAGTGATATAACAAATGGGATTCTTAGTTCTATAGACTGTAGAGTAACCAGTGCTTCTTATGTAAAAAACAGAATGCACATATTTTATTTTATTTAATACAATCTTTTAAATTATAACAGTATTCAAAACAAAAAAAAAAAAATTATTCTACTACTCCATAAGGTGAGCTTCAGGAGCTCGTGTTTATGGAAGGAGTAAGTATATAGGTACAAAAAGAAAATTATGTTTAAAATATGTGAACAGTATTCAAAGTCTTATTGAAAAACTACAGACATAATTCAACATACAAAATAACATAATTCAATCTTCAAATTAACTACAAACATAATTCAATATATACAATTTTATATAATTATTATTATAAAAATACGCAAGGTTTTTTTTAAATGCAATATAGTATAAATTGTATGCGAATATAAGGGTACAATATATCATTATCCAATTTCAGGGAGATAATATGCTTTTTGAATTGTTCATATTTCAAAGTTTCGGTTATCTTAATTTCGTTTTTGGCAAATAATATATTGTACCATTTCTCACCTAAATACAATTAGTGGTGCTGAGCCGTGGTTGTTTTTAGCACTGAGATGGCTACTAGGCCGTTTGCTTTGAATATTTGCTTATGCTATTTAAACGGTGATTTTTATTGATGAAACTTAATGATTTATGTTGAATTACGTAAAATTTAAAAAGATGTATATGCTGATCTCATGTTAAAATAAAATAACGTATTTCGCTTCAAATAAGTTACTGGTAAAATCAAAATTTTTGTTCGTTTCGTTCGAAAAATAGTCTTAAGGCGATGCACTACGTAGTAATTTAAAATCATGTGTTTTTGGTTTGAAAATTTGGTCGCCTTAAAATGTTTCAGATGCTTTAATTAAATACTGCGAGTAGAATCCTGGCCTTTAAAATAATCGAGTGTTTTTTAGAAAAAAATATAAAAATATAAAAATAATTTCCAGAAAAAATAATGTATAGGCCTATGAAAACAGATTTAAAGTTCAAAATCTCCTACTTACGAACCAGTTTTCAGTTATGGTTTTATTGTCTAATGTGGTAAAATTAAATTATTTATAAAATTATTAAACATCCACAAAAATAAATAAAAAGCACTTTTTGGCCATGTTTTTTTCTTGCATAAATCAAAACAGGTGGATGGTGTGAAGCGGGAATTTAAGCCTTATCGCCATCGCCTTAAGTGTGAACTTTTATTGCGGTGACGAATGTCATTCTCTGATTAAGTATAGATTAAGGTACTTTCAAGGTTCGAAAAGTTTCACAGGTAGTCCAATAAGTATGCAGATCAAAAGTGCTGAAATTTTTCTTCAATTAATCATTTGTTATGGTGATGAATAGATTCACCTTTGAAAACGCGCGTTTACATTCTCCTCGAGTAAGGATAATGGTATTCAAACCTTTTTCTAATGCAACTAGTTATTGTTTCAGTGATATCCTAGAGAATATTTTAAGAAGTTACTCATAGATGACACTAGATAGAAATTTATGAGACCACCCATAGATGAACATAGCTGTTAATAAAGCAGGGAGTGAGTCTATAATAGATATTGTTGCAATCTTAAGCTCGAGGTCCAGAATAATTTCTACCGCCTGCTAAAGAAGCCATTAGAGCTGGCTGTATCTTTCACAATGAATTCCCAGTGTTTACCAGGTGGTTTATTAAAGAGTTGTGAGGCTCCGGAGTTATACAGTTTTTGAAGTGAAACTTCTTTACGCGCGTCATGCAATTTCGAGGACCGGAGTAAAACCGACTCATGACCGAAACGAAAATGCGGGACCACCGATTAAAGTTCATTTGATCTAGTCAAAGTTTTGAAGTAACATATAAATGCTTCTTAGCTCATCCCGACAACTGGCGTTGGTGGTGTAATGGTCAGCATAGTTGCCTTCCAAGCAGTTGATCCGAGTTCAATTCTCGGCCATCGCACATTATTTTTTTGTTTTTAACGCCTTTTTCATTCAATATCTTATTTTTTAGTAGGTCAGAACATTTTTTAAAAGAAAATAATATTGCAAAATAATAAAAACACTTATCTCACTGTGATAAAACATTACTCCGCTAGAGCGCGCTTTGCGTTATTGTGTTGGATTAAAATTATTATCTAATCCGTATATTATGATAATTGTATTACATTTATTTAATTAATTTATTTATTTTGATAATATGTAATAATTTACAGAAAAAAAAATTAAAACTATCTCCCTCTGATAAAATATCCGTTCGCTAGAGCGCACTACGCGATCTTGTGTGGGATTCTATTTCTGTACATTGTACATTATTTTTAAAAATATATTATATTTTGGGTGTGATGTAGGTAACATTATAAAACATAACAAGCTCTCATATTTTCAGAACCTACATAATATAATTAATTTATGCGGCTTTGCTTACAGTTGGTGCTCAGCGTGGTTGGCTTTCAATCAGTTAAGCGAGGTTCGATTCTCGGCTGTGGCATTTTTGAAGTGAAACCTTGTTGAGGTGGGGGAGCCGCTCACGAACGTTCTCTCTCTTCTCTTCTTTCCTCTCTCTCAGACACCAGCGAACTGCGCCACGCCAAGCATCAGCTGAAACTAGAAGTTTCACTTCTGTCTTGCGTAGGCTTGACACACCCACTTTTTTTTTTGTATCATGATACGTGTACTGTGTCCCATGAAAAAACTAATAAAATACTGACTGTTTCGTTAAATTAGTCATTAGCATGACCTTCTAAGTACGTCGTCAAAATCACAAACACAGACAAGTATGCAACATCTCGCCTAAGAGAAACTCCTAAAGTTATCATAAAACTTCGTTAAATTTTCCAAAAATTACCATCAATAGGTACACATGTCGGCTTTCAAATCCGGAACGCCATTCAAGTGCATTATGTTACTAAATAAGCACTGATTTAAAAAATAGTTTACTTACACTTGAGCTAATTTCCAAGTTTGGCAGCCTGGTAAGTGTGGCTTATTTGCAAGTAATCTTTGAATATCAGTGTCTGGTGGTCTCTTGATATGGTTACGCAATATCACACAGTCTGCGTATATCTACAATTTGCCTAATAGTAGGCTCGTCACCGATTACTATCTTACAGAGAGGTGTAATTTATCCCCTATGTTTTTAAACAAACCTCATATCGACTAGCTTAATTACCCAATTCACAATTTCCGTTCAAAACAATCTTGCAATTTCTTAACACCATCACTTGTTGTAATTCGAAGTGACACATGGCTTCCTTCTAAATTTACATAACAGGTGTAACCTTAAAAACCCACACAATAATAATCGCATAGCGTTTAGTGTGATCTACACAGACTTTAATAATTTCCATAAGATCTTTTGACTCTTACTCCTGCAGGCTTTTTACTATTTTTGCCCGTTTTGCAAAGTTTTCGACGTCCTTCAAATGTGCATTAAGTACACACCTTATTTTTAAATTCTCCGCAAAAAAAAAACCTTTTAGAAACTAGATAAAATTGTCTTTCCGGTATAAAAGACCGAGTAAGGAAACTAACATACATCTTTAGATGTCTAACACATATTCTGAACAGAGATTTACTTTACATAGGTTATTTGTCTACTTGTAGGATGGGGCGAAACTTAAAGCAAAAAACACACACAACCACTTTACATGGCACAAACGTTATAATTGAAAATAATTCTAACTAAACCATATAACATAATATTAATCGTAGCTTATGTTTAAAGAACTTGACGATATATTGAAAAAATTTTAAACTTTTTTCAACTTATTTTATTTTTTTACCGTTACCGGTTTCAGCCTACTGTGGCCATCTTCAGACCGGAAGTGACCGGAAGTGTTATATATCAACCAGCTGACGTGTACCCGGCTTTGCTGGGGGTTATCCTTAGGAGATAGACATATACAATCGCCGACTTTTCTGTAGGTCTTTTTCGATATGCAATTCCGTAGTACATTATTTTGATTTATCTCATGAGATTTAGTCAGCGTTAGCAATGTAGTGCTCGAAAATATATATTTTAGGACTTGATTATAAAACATCAACTTCTCTCTACTTTTATAAATATAATTTGCAAGTATCATGTATGTAAACCTTCCGGAAAAAATTCTCTAAATGACAGTGAAAACTGTATAAAAATCCGATGCGTAGATTAGAACAACTGAGCGCACAAACAGACAGACGCGGATAGCATTTGCTTTGGCTATTTTTAGGGTTTTATTATCGGCAAAACTGAGAAGAATTATTATTTTTCTTTCTAAATTCTAAAATTTTACGTATTTCTGCATGGAAGAAAAAATATAACAATACTTAAAATGTGGACGCCTGGTCATATATGACCCTGAAACGTTCGCCCCAGATAGGTCAATGAAATTGAACATTTTCGATCTATTTCACCTGAAGTAGTGAAAAATTGAGTTCGACCACACCTATACACCCACAAAATATTTCTATCGGTTTATCTATTCAATGGTATGTATACATATATTTTTTTTTAAACTAATATTCTCACTGGGATCTCCATGCTGAGGATTTCATTCACATTTGATTAAAATTTAGTAGTATGGATAATATATAGCAATTATAAATATATAAAGTGTTTTTTTCTGAAATAATTATAAATGTACTACAAGGCGGTTTTTTGTTCACATGAGTGGTTTCGGTTTCAGTCTGTATTTGGTGTCAGTATATTATCTATTTCTGATCTCCCTATGTTTTGTATCCAGCTTTTTATTTGAGATTTAAATGTTAATATATTGTTGTGAGTTTTGAATGAGAGTGGGATTTTGTTATAGAGTTTAGTACCATAGTACATGAAGCATTTTGCCCAAATTTTGTATGTGTAGTTGCTTTTTGGATATGTTTTTGACCTTGAGATCTAGTGTTTCTAATATATGTGTTAGTTGTTATTTCTTGTGTTTTATATGTATGAATGTAAAGGAGTATTGTTTTAGAATAAAGTTGTTTAAGTGATTTGATGTTAAGTTTGTTGAAAATTTCGTCAGAATAATTTTAATTATGTCATATGATGTAGGTTAATCTATATCATTAAAAGCCATAATTAAAATTATGGCTTTTAATGAGTGATTTTAGGATATTGTCAATTGCATATCCCCATCCCATAATACCGTTTTATAAGAGCGATTGGCAAAGAGCCATGAAGATCTTTATTAAGTTTTTTTTAATAATGAAATTTGATGAAATAACTTAGTTTTTTAAATAGTTAATGTGCTTAATTTTTGCACCTAGATAAGTTACATGATCAATGTTTTCCAACGAATCATTATAATAAAATTCCTCAAGATATAAAAAAAACACCGATAATGTTCCTAATTATTATTGACAAATGTTCATTAATGTGCTGACTTAAATTACCAAATGTGTTATTTTAAATGTATTTTTATACTTACCTACCATAAAAAATATATAGATTAACCTACATATCACTTCTAAAACGTATATTGCCTAATCCATGACAGTTGTTTTTTTTTTTTAATTATGTCATATTCACAGTTTGTATGGCACTATGCTAGGAACATATTAAAATCGTTCACCTTTAATTTTATTGTAATTTTATCAGTCGTACATATTTAAATTATTACTTTATAAGCATCTAGAATTTCCATACTAAATTCAATCTAAGAAATGTTTCGGCAATTAATCTAAGTGATTAAGTCCTAGACCTAAATAAAAACGATTAATTTAACAAGATACAGACTGCCTATGAATGTAACAAATGGCATGCCTTATCTAATGTATTTGATAACCTACAAATATAAAAAATGTTGCTGACAGATCACAAACAATGCGATTAGAAGTACAACGTGTTATGACCATACAAATGTAAAATTGTATTGCAATATTAAAACTTTTTTTGTCCTAATAAAACGATTAATGGTTCCGATTTTTCTGTTTTTCATATCATTCGGAGCACTTAAGAAAAGTTTTAATTTCTGTAATAATAACACATCTGCCCTGATGATGGACACTGCAATGCTGTCCGAAACGTTGGCTAAAGAAGGAGTTAGCGCAACACGGCATAACACCCCAAAAACAAATAACAAAAAAAAACGGTTAAAGCCGTTTTAAGCAACATATCGATTCTGAATGGTAGTGTTTCGCCTGGGCGATACATGTTTTAAGATTTCAGATTGGGCTCAGAGAACTTTCATAAGCCTAAATGAACACTATTAATCAATATTACATGTGTGATTTTTTTCGGTATAATTATACTAACCCTTAATTTCCGTTTAATTTAGAATTTTAAATCAAATTGCAAGTATTACATGTTATTTGGAAGACATGCCTAACATGGGTATATCGTATATCTTATTTAAATTGATAAAATATCCGTAAGTTATTAACTAAATTACCCAATCTTTTCCCATGGTATTCTGAATAATAATGAGCTCGGAATTGTTATCTGAGATAACTCGTTCATGATTTTTTTTATCATGTTTTATCGAAATCAGTTAGAATTATTGATTTATCAGAGATGCACTTTCGAGAGCGGCAAAGACTTTCCGGTGATTTTTTCTACCGTCACGTTTTGCTCCAGAAGGTTATGTAATTAATATCCTTAAATTATTTTTACGATTGAGTTATTTATTGACCATTCTTAACAGGAAATTATTAATTTAGTACTGTGTCCTTGCCTGCAATTAATCCATAATACAGTATCGTAGGTATATACCGATGCGTTATACGATGTTTTTATTTATTTATCTTCACCCGGTTCAAGGTAACTTGAAGCCAGATAAATATAATACAAGGCGATTACTCGAGAATATTGCAAGGAACCAATTCCAGAAAATAAATATCGTCATCACATCAATTAAATGAGTTTTGTTTGCTAAAATGTCAAACAACAGTCATAATATCATAAATTTATTATGTTTTTTAAAGGATATTATGCGATAAAATGATACGGATACAAGATTATGTGTCTGCATTACCAATACTTCGGAACTTATTTTTAATCACGCATAGACATTTAATTCCTATGTCTGTGTAATCACGTTATTTCTTCTTTTCGTAAACAATTTTGATTAACCTTTCATTAGCCTTTTATTTTATTTAAACTTTTGTTATTTATTATATTTTAATGCTTGGTGTCACTTTCTTTTATTATATTGCTACTGTCAATTATACGATATAATATTCTAGTCCCTGTTTTCAAGACTGTTAATTATGGTTTCCAAACCTACCTAATAAGTACCTTTAAGATATTTTTTTACGCAAGCAATGAAATTTGACGTACCTACTTCAAAAAATGAATAAATAAATTAGTCTCGGAAAACAAAACAAAGAGTTATCCAGGTAAGATTGTTAAATATTAATGGATATTCACTACTTATACAGATATAAGTGTGAATAATCTGTAGTATGATATTATAAAACTCCACTTAAATGTAAAACTTTTGCACATAAATTTTCTTTAATTTCCTCGAAACGCTGCCGTAAAAATATGAAACAATTTTAATTTTGGGAGTGCAACATCGTTTGTTGTATGTTTAAAAAAAAAATCAAAAGCGTACGTGCCTACTCGCCTGGTCTGCTCACAGCAGGAATTGGTTAATGTGTTGACAATAATTTAAGTAAAGTTACACGAAGGGTACTTAGTTCAAGGTCAACCTGATCAGACTTGACCTTGGCTCAGAACGATTACCCCTTGGAGACACAAAAACGTTCACTTTCGTCTGAAGGTCAAAATAACGCCGACATTCCGGGTAATTGGTCAACAGGTCATCTGGCGCTTTGTTCACCCTTTCAATGACTTCTCGTTTGTTTTTCTTTTCGTCTTTACTCATATATAATACCTATAGGTATATCAATACAATTCATTGTCATTATTACAATTTATATGTTTTTAATGCCTTATTGAATACTTAGATTGTTATTCCTGTCTCTTTTTTAATCACGTCACGTACGAGAAAAACTTATGATGTCAAAATGTTGTTTAAAAATTATCTTCGTGATGTATTTTTGTGCAATTTGTCATTGCTATTTATTTAGGTGTAGTTTTAGATACCTACCAGTCTCTTGTTTCCTTTTTATTTTTTGTCAATTCGTGTTATACGCTGTGCTATTTTTGTAAAATAGCCTGCAATAAATAAATTAAATAAATATACCTATTAGTGCTTTGTATTATATTTTACTGTTCTGTGCAGTTGAATTTCAACAGTATGCAATCATTGGTAAATACTCATATGTACCTACTCGTAAACGACCAAGGGCGTAGTGGGGAATTTTCGCAAACTATGAATACCGTTAAAAATGTGTGGAAGATTTAAAGTTTATTTTCCTGCCTATGATTGTCGTACTAAAAATATAATCACAATATTTTCTTTCATAATTATTGATTTAAAAAACTATCTAAAACCGTACTTGCCGAAACGGTTCTAACTGGCTACAACGAGATAATGATATAGAAACCGCCACTGGCTGGTAGACGGCTATCAACGTCAGCCGGCGCGGAATGACGTCAACGCCGCCAAATTCGCATTTAAAAACGAACAAAAAATGGGCACATTGTAATTGTTAAAAAAATACCTTAATTGGCTATCGTCATTTTTTCTAGAATACCAAAAAGGTGTAAATACCTTATTACAACTGATAAATCATTAATCGCGTAGCTCTAGTTTCATGATATTTGCGAAAATTCCGCTTTTACTGATAAAAATCAGTAATATATTAATAAGATTTGATTGAATTCCTTTTTATTAATGTTACCTTAAGGCGAAGCTTAATGCTAAATCACTATTTTGATTAATCGTTGTAACGAATTGGTTTACATTATGAATACCAAAAAATATGTTTTAGATAAATTGAAGGTTTTCCTATCGTTTCGCTTGAGTAGAATAAAAATAAATAAATAAATTATTCAATAAAAAATATAAATGTAAACTACTAAAAAAAAAAATATTATAAATGTATGAACGCGTAAAGGAAACAACTTTTTTAAAAATACAGTATTATAACTAAGATTATCTGTGACAGTTTCACTTGATTAACTTTTATGCTTTCTTATAAAATTATTTACAAAATAAATAAAAACCAGTTTTGTGCTTGAAATCGAACGTTTCTAGACTTTATCAAGCGATTTTAATGCCTATTACCTACAATATAAGGTATGCCAAGAATATACACATTTTTGCTTGTAGCTTCCTCTTAACGTTACATTATTTAGTCGTAACGCTAAGATTTTTAATATAAATATGACAATGTACACATATTGTCAACGCTTCAAGTTCTGGGTTGTATTATTATTATATGTTAAATTTAATGATTAATTAGTTTTGACGGCCTCTGTGGTCGGGTGTAAAGGCTCTCACCACTATCAATTCAAAGATCGCGGGTTCAAATCGTAAATAATTTTCATTCAGGTTTCACAAAAATACCTGCAATCCTGTCTTATGCACTAACTGTACAGAAATGAAATCGGGGAATACAGTTAAATATTTAGGAATTATAATAGACAGCCAACTCAAATGGACAAACCACGTAGAAAAGCTTGTAAATAAACTTAGATATTTAACTTATATTTTTAAACGTTTAAATAACATAGTAGATATCAAAAGAATCAAATTGGTGTATCATGCATTGGTGCAATCATCAGTATCTTATGGAATAATTGCATGGGGGGGGATTTATAACACCCATATTAAGCCACTAGAAATAACACAAAAACTAATACTAAAAATAATGTTGCATAAAGATATGACCTACCCCTCCTTGCAATTATTCGAAGAGGCTAAATTGTTAGAGATAAGAAAAATTTACTGTACACAATGTTTAAAATATATATTTGCTCGAAATTTTCTTTTTATAAAAAATGAAAATCGGTCTAGTAATAGGGTAAATAATGTATTTAAAGTTCCACTGTGCAAAACAAGGCTTGCGCAAAGACATGCTAATTTTATTACACCAAAAATTTATAATGCACTCTATACCAATACAGAAATCAAATGTGAAAATATATCATCCTACAGGAAACATAAAAATGTAATAAAGTCTTGGATAAATACCATAGATATTAATATTTACCTGCTGTAACATCTGATCTTAATCTCTATTAACTTTTAACAAATCCTTATTAACTTTTATTTTTCATATTTAATCCCGTAAATACAGTAAATAATGATTTTACTATAAATATTCTCATTCTTTTCTTTTCAATTTTCTACAAAGATAAAATATGTATATTTAGAGTAATTTTAACTGAACTGCCTTAAAGAAACACAAGTATACCCACGAACTGGCGATGCCTATGTGGGATTTTTTTGCTATCATACATTTATGCATATTATTATTTCTATGTATATGCTGTTTATGAACTCGTGTTTCATGTGTGTACGTGTATTGTGTGTGTATGTTATGTATGGTGTGTAATACACTATATATGTATACATATGTGCATGTGTACATATACTTTTCTGTAATTCGCATTGTTTCTTTCTTTTTTTAATATGTATGTAAAAAACATAATTTGTATTTTAAAACCATGTATGTAACAAAAAAATAAAAAAAAAATAAAAAAAATAAAATAAAAATTTGACGACATTTCCCTCCTCCACCTTCCCCTTCCTCGTCTCCTTCACCTCCCTACTACCTTCTGCCTCACAACATATCTCAATTGGGAATGCCATAGTCTCACGGGCTCCAGACAGTTGGGCGCAGATGGGACTCTTGTGCGGTATTCACATTAAAAAAAGCTTACAAAAATAATTGTGGATTCTGAACAAAAATAAATAAATGATTTGAATGTTCAACCTCCACAACATGTGCATGTGCCTAGCTTGGTGGTCTAAATATTCTTAATGACTGTAATAAATAATGCACCGAATAAAGAAAGAAAAATGTGTCACGATAAAATGCATTTTAAACAGCCATGTATTCTAGAAATTAATCCAAAAAATTAAGGCTAAAAAATATTACTGCGTTAGAAAGAACTTGATAAAGCATAATAATATTTGGTTTTCGGAAATAAAAGACGCAAAGGGTTAAATCTTTTATTTTACAACGTAAAAAAAACAAAGCGCAAATGAGTGTCAGACGTACCATCATGATACAATCTACTTCAGAACAGCCGTGCCAAAGATCTGCAAGATATATCGAGACAATGGCAAATCTCGAATCATTTTATTACAATCATATTGTTGAACACAAGACCCGTCGAGGAATTTATGTTGCTCTTAATGAAAGAGTAACCCATCCATCATCTTTAATTTTATGAAACCTACATTGCGTTGTATACTAATTTATTTTCGTTGTTGTGTTGTGACAAAAAATTTTAAAACAAAATTCTGCGTGGAACTACAAAAAAAACTAAATAAGTCACCACCCTTATAACTGCCAATTCATCACTTTGCTGTTTCCCAATTTCTTCAGGCTTTCTACATTCCTGAGATGGGAGTACAATAAATTATTAGAGTGGCTAAGGAATTGTACTATAGAGAAAAACTTAAAAAAGAAAAAATAACCCAAAAGAAATATGGAAAATATTAAAAGTAGTTACATACACCCAAAAATACAAACAGAAAAATACTATAGAAAATCTAAATATTAACTCAAAAAAATTAGATGTCAATACAAATACAGAAACTATAGCAAATCATGTGAATAACTTCTTCGCAAACATAGGAAAAGTTTTAGCGAACCGTAAATTGCATAACATAAACACACTAACAAAAACAAATAGATCAAATATCAATAGAAAACCGACACATCACAGATTTACAATAAAAACAACCTCGGAAGAGGAAATTGACAAAATAATAAACACATTAAAAAACCGAATTGCTCCTGGATTAGATGAGATAACAACGGATTGCATTAAGATATTGAAAAATGAAATTTTAAAACCTATAACACACTTAATCAACCTTAGTATAACACACTCCTGCTTTCCTAGTACTCTTAAAAAAGGACTAGTGATCCCTATTTATAAATCCGGAGACAAAATGTAAATAACTAACTATAGACCAATCATTCTGTTAAACTCGCTTTCAAAGATTTTCGAAAGAGTATTAAAAAACCAAATTATAAAATACCTAGAAGAAAACAAATTGATCTCGGATAACCAATATGGATTTAAAGAAAAAATAGGCACAAAAGAAGCTTTGGCATGTACAATAGATTATATACATAGCAACTTAGATAAAGGGTACAAATGCATAGCGATATATGTAGATTTAGCTAAAGCCTTTGACTCAATCTGCCAAAATTCACTTTTAAAAAAATTAGAAAACATGGGTATCAAAGGCAAGGAACTCCAACTATTAAAAAGTTATATGAGTAACAGAACACAACAAGTCAAAATTAACAACCATACTAGTAAACCACTGCCGATTACATATGGAGTTCCACAAGGAAGCATACTAGGGCCTGTTCTTTTTACTATTTACATAAATGAACTTAGCAGCATGAAAATAGACGGTGAAATAGTTAGCTATGCTGACGACACAGTTTTACTCTTCAAATCTAGGATTGGAATAATGTATATAACATAGCGAATTTGGGAATCTCGCAAGTGAAAACATGGCTAGACTCAAACATACTTACACTTAACATATCAAAGACAAAATTCACAACATACAGTATAAATAGCACGGGACAGACAAAAAACAACACAAACACCATAAAAATAAACGAATGTTTAAACACCAACATCTGCGATTGCCCTCCTCTAGAAAAAACAGAACAAATAAAGTATCTAGGAATCGTAATTGACCATAACCTTAGATGGATACCTCACATCAAACAAATCACAAATAAACTTCTCAAAACAATACACATTTTCCTAAACATAAGAAAAATATATAAAATAAAACAATTGAAAACAATATATTTTGCACTCTGCCAATCAATAATAGAATATGGAATTATTGCTTGGGGAGGAGCAACAATCTCGGCAAGAAACTACATACTACTATCAACTACATAGAAACCGCACAGAAAACGATCTTAAAGGTAATACTAAAAAAACATAGACTGACCGATACAGACCAAATATTCAACAGCTGTGACGTACTAGATATACGCCAATTATACGTTAAAACACTACTAAACTACATTTTCGACAAAAAAAATAAATTTCAACATACACAAAATAACACTAACAGACCAGTTAGACAAGCGTACAAAGAAAACATAAAAACTCCGACATTAAATTCAAGCTTTGGACAAAGACGCTACCAATACCATGCTATAAAAGCTTTCAACAGTGTAAAACTAAAATTGAGAAACAGAAATTAAAATTGAGGAAAATAAAAATAAATTCACACACAAAATTACAAAATGGATTAAAGAACAAAAAAGACAATATTACCAAAATATCATAGCATAAAATAAAAATAAAACCTACATGTAACACACAAAACCAATATAAACACACATCACTCACAAACACACAAGATTATATATTATTTTATCTTATATTGTAGATTGTATTTAGATTATATTTTCATTTTATAAAATGAAGGCCTCAGCACGGGCAAGCCACCCAGTGAGGCCAACATTACTGGAAAACTTTGAAATGTAAAAAAAAATATTGTACCAAATAAAAAAAATAAAATAGTTCCACTTCAGGGCAGTTGAAATTGTGCAATATCAAAATAAAAATAATTGGCTGACCGTAGCGAAGTTAACACAGTTCAACTCGGCCATTTTGAAGTTCATCTATCTGTAAATTTTTTTGTGTATTCCAAGTCCGGTCAATCCTGTCAAGATGGTAGCCGTGTTTTGTAATACCTTTTTATTCCGCACAAGCCGTCGCTATTGGCGCGCAAACCGTCAAAATCGGAATAATCAACATTAAGTGTACTGTGTTTGTGAAAATACCGAAATAAAGGTTCGTTTCTTAATTCGTTTTTTTTTACATAAACTAAAAATTTATCTCTGTACTATTTATCTCTCTGAACTATAAATATGAGTTCTTACACCACAAATTACGACTGATATTCATAAAATATTATCTAACCATAGATTTGATTCCAAAACTGAAATTGAAGTAGGCGGTTTGTTGATTTAAGTTCTGCGTTTATGGTTTTTCATACAATTCCTTCTTATACAATATACATTCACCGAGAAATTGTCAATATTATTTTGCATGACATGCAAACTACCTACATCCTAATCGTTGCGGCATGATAGCGGAGATTGTTTGAACGTTGCGCAAACTTTTTTCTTTTTTTCTATGGAAGTCAATTAGCGAATAATGGCACTAATAACTAAGGCGCGGAATAAACATAGGAGCGTATATGGTTAATAATGATTCGTGCTAAAATGAGCTGCGTTTTTTTTCACAACACTTGTTTATGAAATTGGTTTAATGATATTAATCTTGAAAATAACAGCTTCCTAAAACAGTTAATCTATTTTTATAAACCAACAGTATCACGTAACACGTGAAACATACTCGTAATTGCGATGCATTTATCACACCTTGTCGAAAGCAATTAATGTTATTTTTTTCTTTAGTCAAATTTGTTTTACAAGTAAAATATACACTTATTTAAGAATTTAGGTGATTCTGCCAAGTACGACAAAAATCATATCAGTGATAGAATCTACAACGTAAACATTAAATGAATTCAACTTTTTTTTTCTTATGTGGTTGAATTTGTTCAGTGCATAATTTTGGAACAGTTGTAGAATTTTACTACAAGTCAGTGCATTGTGGAGCTTGGCAGACCATGTTGTTCTACCAAGAAACTTCAAGATTTTTTATTTTAATTTATTTTTTATTATTGACCTAAACTCTAAACGTATTGTTTTTTACAAATATTGTACATTGTCCTCCACAAAAGGCGTTTTTTTCCCCGTGTTCGAGGGAAATTCGATTCAGTATTTGATGTATTATTTAGAAAATATTTTTTCAAATTAAAATTCAAAATTAAAAAAACTGTATACTTGAGTAAAACTTTCAAATAATAAAATTATATTTTTAATTAGTACAATATAAGCAAGCAATTTTTAAGTAGGGGTACTACATAGTAGCCTAGTAACTATACATTTTAACGTTTTCGATTGGTAAAAAATGGGTTTGACAACCACTGTACCCTTCCACGACAAGAGGATTTTATCCAGTTAGTAAAATAAACTGTAAATTCAAGTCAATCTCAATAGTGAGTTCCCTAAACGTTCTTGTAGGCACATCTCTTGTGCAGTAGAGTTGAAAATCCTGCAATATGTTTATCTGAGAAAGAGAGAAAAATTACGTAAACTGTAAAAATGCAAAGCATAAGCTACTCGTATGTAAGGGCCGGGATACATACGCGAGCCGAACTACTCGTACCGAGCTGGACCTCAACTTATGGGAAAGGAACGAAGTAACCGCAAATGACGTGAAACTCCGTTTGCAGTTGCTTCGTTCCTTTCCCGTAATTCGTGGTTCGAGTTCATGTTAAGTCAGACGGAACCTTTTTTTAAAAGAGATTAAAAACGATACACTAATCATTGTTGAAGCTTGCATCTTTTGTTAAACTTGGCTGTATGCTTTCATCTCAAGAGCACAATAGTTATTTATGTTGGCAATATTGCTCCAGATATTTCAGCCCAGTCAGTCATCGGGCATTCTTTGTTCTTATTTTAATTATGATTAATTTGCGAAACCATGTATGTAGTTCAAAGCCAATAATAATGAATTTAAAAAAAAATTTCAATCGTGAAAACAGTAGCTCGTTCAACTCTGCGATTACCTATTTATTTTGCATCTGCAAAAAGTCAACTGCTTCCGCTTGCAAGATAATAAATGTTTTATTACTAAAGGAAATGTACTATTACAGGTAAGTAATTCATTATATTAAAGTGTCGAAATTGATTATTTATTGATTGAGTGACTTATTAGTTTGTTTTTTATATGATACCGGACAAGATTTCCGACTACCTAGGGGCAGTGTTACTGTAACAATCCCGTTATTTGGGAAATGTTAGGTTGATGGAAGTAGAGGAGGGGAAGGAAAATATGAAGTGGAACAAGAGTTTAAATCTCCCTGGTTATTCATATCTTATCAATAAACAAAACTAAATCCATATCAATGAACATTTCTAATCTAGATAGTAGTTTTTAAGCAGGGAAAACTGATAATAGTTTATACTGTACATTAATATATTCACTCTTAATTATATTTAGTACTCTTGTAAATTATTTAGCTCATTATTTTTTATTTATTTTTTTTTCACAATTGTTTATTTAGGTCTTACAAAACTGAACTCAGTATTTATGTTTATGAATTTATATGTTTATGTATTTATGTGTTTATATAATAGGGTGACCGTATAAATCATCACAATGATAATTCATAACATCTTTAAAAAGTTATATAAAGTCATGGAAAGTGATGAAACAAAAACTTTATTAACTTGGTTAAGTAGGTTAGGTTAGGTTAGGTTAGATGAGGTTAAAACTAAAAAAAAATTCATCGTTTCTAATGACTTTATATCACTTTTTAAAAGTGCGTTGAATTGTCACTGTGTTGAGTTATCATGGAACCATTTACCATTGCCGACTTTTCTCTTGGCCTTAGTACATTATTTTGAATTATCTTATAAGGTTTAGTATACGTTAAAATATTTTTTTAATGTCTTGATTACAAAACATCGACTTTTTTTTAGGTTCTGTAAATATAATATTCATTTAAATATATAAATTTACGGAAAAATTCTCTAAATGATGGTGAAAACACTATCAATCCGTTGCGTATTTTAGAAGAACTAAGCGCACAGACAGACGCGGATACCGACTTTATTTTAGAATATTTATAGATAAACATTTGTGATTTTCTATGCTTAGTAGGGTAGTTGTAGTTCCCGTCTTTTTGGATAGTGAGTTAACTATAGTTATTTTAAGAAAAGCCTACGCTTAGATTCTAATTGCTTTTACATAGAATTTCACTTTGCCACGCAGTGCAAGAAGGTTTTACTAAATATTATATTCTTAATTGTTTAATTCCTTTTGTGATAAACTTCAAAAAACTATAGGAACTATTTTTCTTTGTTTCTTATTGATCAATGATGATGAAATGTTTAGAGATGCGAACTCTGAAGTATGTATACAAAAGATAGACATAATCGAAACACCCAAAAAACAGAATTAATCAAGGAATTTTTCGATTTAATCACTCGAACACTCATCCATGATTTTTCAAACGACCGACATAATCGATGATTTCAAAATGTCGATTATGTCCACCACTAATAATATTTATGGTCGATGTATGTAACACAATCTAGTTGCAAATCTAAATCGACACTAAACTTGGTGTTCGGCGTTCCGTGTCTTGGTCAGGTAATTAAATAGACGGAGTGTCTGTCACTGACAGACAAACGACACTTCCGTAAGGCGCGTGATCGGGAAACTTACTGAAACTGTGTCATTAGTGTGAAATAACCATAAGGCAAATCACGCTGGACTGGTGAACTCTGTTGCAGATATTTTAGTTTGACAGGAGTTGCTCTACCTAATAAAGCTCTGGAAAGTTTTTTTTGCATTACCTGAGAAAAATAATTTCCTTCAAGGCCTATGTCATCTTTTGGGATGCTGTGTGGAGGGTCTTTTTGAGGAGAGGAGGGAGTAAACGTGGGTCTTGAAGATAATATTATGTTTGTGGCTAGTAATGCTCTTCAGAGCCTCTAATAGAATATTCATGATGTTTGTGGCTAGTAATGCTCTTCAGAGGATCTAATAGAATATTCATGATGTTTTTTGGCTAATAATGCTCTTCAGAGCCTCTAATAGAATATTTATGATGTTTGTGGCTAGTGATGTTCTTCAGAGGATCTAATAGAATATTCATGATGTTTTTTGGCTAATAATGCTCTTCAGAGCCTCTAATAGAATATTTATGATGTTTGTGGCTAGTGATGTTCTTCAGAGGATCTAATAGAATATTCATGATGTTTGTGGCTAGTAATGCTCTTCAGAGCCTCTAATAGAATATTTATGATGTTTGTGGCTAGTAATGCTCTTCAGAGCCTCTATTAGAATATTTATGATGTTTGTGGCTAGTAATGTTATTCAGAGGCTCTAATAGAATATTCATGATGTTTGTAGCTGGTAATGCTCTTCAGAGCCTCTAATAGAATATTCATGATGTTTGTGGCTGGCAATGCTCTTCAGAGGCTCTAATAGAATATGATGTTTGTGGCTATTAATTCTCTTCGGAGGCTTGATTAACTATGAAGCAAAAAGCCGTAAGTTTGACATTTGAAGAGATTTTTCTCTCTACATTATATAGATCAGCCAACCATGATTAAGAACAATAAATTGTGTATTGAACAAATGAAAAATGCCAATTTATTATCTTACCAAAAAGTATAAATTTCTTAAGTAGAAAAAAAATCATAGATGTAGAAAGTTGGTGACATAAAAATCACTAATTAATCACAAAAGAATATTTTGTTTTAAATAATCATTTATTTTGTTTAATGGTTCGTTATTCTTAATGGTAGGCACAGCATTTCAGTCTTTATGGACTATACGGCAATTATAAATATTATGAGTACATCGCGTTATTAGTACGGCACAGTTTAAATACCACCATTCAGAATTGAAACGTTGGTTGAAATGGGTTGAGCCATGTTTGGTTACCAGATCTGAATAGCCAGGTACTTCCCACCTTTCTTCTACTCCATCTCCTTCCCCTTCCCACTACCTTCAGCCTCACAACATAACGCAATTGGGGATGCTATTGTCTCACTTACTCCAGACCGTTGGGAGCACTTATTTACAACCTTCTATTGGTATTGGTATAAGTCAAAGTATTTATTTGCTATGGCGTTCTGTCTGTGGAAAAAATACCCAACCGCTATTTAGTTGGGTAGATGATAATTTAATCCAAGTTTTCTTGGTATCTGTCCATCGGTAAAACGTTTAATTATGACAAGTTTGTCCTGTGCTGATACCGTAATAATTTATTTCAATATCGTGATACATGATGCATATCTATTGTTGTATTTTATTTTCGAGGAATGAAAGAAGGCTTTTTTTTTTTTTTTTTTTTTTATATTTACTCCACACAGGAGGCCCTGAAGAAAATAATTTCCCTCAGGGCCTATGTCATCTTTGGGGATGCTGTGTGGAGGGTCTTTTTGTGGAGAGGAAGGAGTGAACATGGGTCTTGAAGAGTCCCATGTTGTAGGAGGGAGGAAACACAGAGGCCGGCAGTTCGTTCCACAGCCGAGCTGTTGAACTTAAGAACGAATCGTAGAAGCGACCCGTTCTCATGTGACAAGTGTCAACTGTGTACAAATGTTGGGCGCGCGTTTGGCGTGTATCCCGACTACGCACCGGCGCCGAAGGGATCAATGACGCTAGTTCCTCAGAGCATCTTCCATTGTAATACCTACCCGACGTCTGTGCTCTAAAGATTGCAGTCCGTTTGTTAAGATTGGGGAATCTATCAAACGGACCGCCCGTTTCTGCACAGAGTCAAGGGTTTTTTTCAGGTATTTTGGGGCTCCAGACCAGAGATGGCTGCCAAATTCGACAGTAGGGCGCACTTGCGATTTGTACAGGGTGAGCAGTTGTGTACTATTAAAGTATCTGCGGGCCCTGTACAGTACGCCCAGCTTCTGAGAGGCCAACTTTACTCTGGCTTCGATGGAGCCCCCGTACCTGAGCTGGTCACTTATAGTTACACCAAGCATATCAATGGAAGGCCTGTTCGGAAGATTGCTTCCGTTGAAGGAGACTAGATTATCATTTGGATCCCTTTTAGACGTAATCAGACAGGATTGGGTCTTTGAAACATTAAATTCGACGAGATTATTTTTACCCCAGGAGGAAATACTCTCGAGATAACCGTCCATTCTCTGCTTCAAAGCCCTCCGAGCCGTTGGAGTTTGTGTGCCCTTTGGGGGCTTGTCAAACAAAAAGCTATCATGAACTGTACTGTCATCCGCGTAACAATGAATCGGTGCACATGTCAAAAGGTCATTGATGTGCAACAAAAACAAAGTCGGAGACAGAACCGATCCCTGTGGGACGCCAGCATTTATGGAGTGCGAGGAAGAGGCGAAACCGTCAGCAACCGCCTGAATCGACCTATCCCTTAAAAAGTCAGCAATCCACGTACACAGGGATGCGGGAAGTCCGTAAGAATGCAATTTGTTGACAAGTCCTCGGTGCCAGACCCGGTCAAAGGCCTTGGATATGTCTAGTGCGACCGTTTGGGTCTCACCGTGACGTTCCAGGCACCGCCCCCAAACATGCGTCACATACGCGAGAAGATCACCGCACGAGCGGTTCCGCCGGAATCCGTATTGACGGTCGTTGATAATTTTGTTCTTCTCGAGGTATGTGAGCAGTTTGTCGTTGATCACACGTTCCATCACTTTGGACAGAACTGATGTGATCGCTATGGGGCGGTAGTTGGCCGGGTTGGAGCGGTCACCTTTCTTGGGAATAGGGTGAATTACCGCTTTTTTCCAACCAGAGGGCACAGTGCCACACTTCAGGGACATTTTGAAGAGCTTTGTCAAAACTGGAACTATTTCCGCAGCACACCTCTGCAATACCAAGGCAGGTATTCCATCAGGTCCACTAGCTTTGTTAACATCGAGCCCCCGTATGACGTGGAGTACATCCCGATGCCGGATCCTCAGCTTTTTCATATAGAAGCCGCAGTGAGGAACCGACGGCGGAACAGCACCCCCGTCGTCGAGGGTCGAGTTTTCCGCAAACATTTTCCCTAAAAGGTTTGCCTTTTCGGTGGCGGTGTTTGCTAGTGAGCCGTCAGGTCTGGTAAGAGGTGGCAAACTGGGTTTGCAAAAATTTCGACCTATTGAGCCCGCAAGCGACCAGAATGCTCTGCTGCCATGCGGGCAGGCAGCCAGCTTTTTGCTGATCTGCAGGTCGTGTTCGAATTTTGATCTATTGATGATTCTCTTGCATTCCTTTGCCGATTTGTTGTATGCTGATCTGCTTTCGGGCGTTCGAGATGTGTTGTAGGCTCGGTAAGCCGCGTTTTTTCGTCGAACTGCTTCGGAGCATTGTCGACTGAACCACGGCTTTGAGCCCACACCAGTTTCTTTAGTAGTCGATTGTATGAAGCCATCCATCGCCGATTTGATGACTTCACCAATCTCCTGGGCACATCTTGAGGGGTCCGAAGTCCGAAAACAAACAGCTGACCACGGAAAAGCATTGAAATGGGCCCGCATACCGAACCAATCTGCTGACCTATAGTGCCACACTTTTCTCCTCAGCCTCTCATTGGTTGGTCTGAGGCTAACGGGGATTGATGTCGTCACTAGGCAGTGGTCAGATGATCCCAGAGGCGCTGTGACGTCAATCTTATAACCGTGTGGCACAGTAGTTAAGAATAGGTCTAACAGATTGGAGCGGTGAGTCTGGACATCAGGAACCCTTGTAGGCTCCTGAACCAATTGCTCTAATCCGTAGCAAATGGCAAAGGATTCCGCCTGTCGGCCAGCCGAGTCCGTTGGGCCTGAGAACTTCAACCATGGTTCGTTATGAACGTTGAAGTCCCCCAGAACAACAAACTCGGCCGAAGGGTAGCGGGGCAAGAGATCATCAATAGTATCGCTCAAATGTTTGAAGAGCTCGGAAGTGTCTGATTCGCTATGGTTCGGTGAGCGGTATAGACATGCGTAGAATCTTGCCGTACTGGCAAGATTGACGCGCACCCACATTACGTCGAATCTGGAGTTTTCCAGACTCAATAGTCGCACACAGTTGACGTCAGCTCGACTATAGAGGCAGACTCCTCCTTTCAGCCGGAATTTGCTTGCGAGGGTAAAGCCCGGGCAGTCCAGATAGGAGGAGTCTGGCGGCTCGGCTATCTGAGTTTCGGATAGGAAAAGAAGGTTGGGACGTTGGGACAAAAGATGGTGATGGACGGAATTTAAATTTGTGTGCAGGCCGCGAATGTTGGCAAAATTTACCAACAGTTTTGGCCCGCACCGGGGACGCCTGCTACTCGCCGCTGTAATGATGTTAAGATTGTTGTTTTGTATGTTCATGAATTTAATTAATTTTTTTTTTTTTTTGTAGGTGTAGGAGGTGAAAGGAAAGGTCTGGAAAGGAAAGGTATGAGGGGTGGGTAGGAATCTGGGGTTCAGGCTGTCTAGGAGTGATGAGCGTTTGGTTCCAGCCCAATGGAACTAATTCGAAATTGGCTAATTTTAATCCAACTGACATTATCGCTCGGTATCATTTCTTCCAGTGAGGCGGGAAATATACTGATAAACACATAGATATAAGCATGTTTATAGATAAACACTCACCTAGTAACCTAGTGTGCCTACTGTCTACTCGCATTGGCATATGAACGTGTAAAATCCATAACTTGTTATCTGATTTCTACAAACGATATATAATATTATCTAGTATTTCCGGTTCCTATCAGGTAATTATATAAGTACTAAATCATAATGATAATATTATACTGTATATAAAGAAATTATTTATTTCTTATATACTATCATCTGGCAATCGCAAAACCTGCCTTGCGAATTTCATAAATAATTGTTTATTTATTTACAATTAACGCCTTTCGGCTTTTATATATGATACTTAAAAATATATATAACTGACTTAAGATAGATGAGATACACAGTAAATGCTTGTAGGTAGGTGTATTATAATCCATTGAAGAAGGAGATAATACTAATACATATAAACGAAACATGAAACAGAACAAGACACATAAAAATAAAAAGGTAACGGTCTCAACATGGAATCGAACCCAGGAAATTGAGTATTATTTAGAATTAGATTAACATAATTAAAAATTGGAAATATTTATCCGAGATACTATCTAAATTACAAACCAATTCTTTAGAATTTTGTAATCATTCAAAAGATAGCTGCCAAAAATATGGGAAAAATTAGTTGCAAGAAAATTTTCTTTATTCTGAATTTTTTATCGTAAAAAAATAAATCTTGCAGTGTATCTAGAACGGTTGGTGGATAAAGGATTTATAGAAACCACCTAACTATAACTTTTTCTCGACCACGACTGCAGATCAATAACGTACAAACAACAAACAGTTCACGCCAAAAAAATTTTGTCGTACATAGTCGTTGTGAACTGTTGCCTATTCTTTGGCGTTCTGCAGTGATGCTCAGGAACGATGATAAGTTACCGACATTTTTTCGGTAAAACCATTATTGATCAACCGTGCTAGATACCCATGTTCTTTGTAGCTATAACCCAAACCTCCTAGACCACAAGGCCGGGACACTCATTCAAAGCAGCCTCCTAACTTGAATGGGATTTTACAAAAATTTCCTTTTTAATTTTTGTTTCAATATTTTTATTTATTAAAACATCTTAAAATGTTCCCATGCAAGTTAGGAGGCTGAAATAATTCAGTGTCCCGGGCTTGTGATCTAGGAGGTTTTGCTATAACTAGGAAACCAACAACCGTTTAAACGATACTGGGAGACGAATTTATTATTGATTTTGTTTAAATCTCTCTTCATTCAGTTAACATCATTATTCTAAATATTAAATATATATTTACTGTGATTTTTTTCAATGTAACAGCATTACGGTCATGTATATAATATGTGTTTGAAATATTTAAAAAAATCCTAATGTTTTCGACCCCTTCTCATTGTCATGAATGACGGTCAAAGGAGAGAAATGGGCTGATAATAACCGGGTTTTGACACACAATACAACGCATAGTTTCCGTATAAGGAAACGATATTATACTAGACTTTAATAATTGGACCAGTGTATTGTTCTTGTGCGATCTATTCTTAAAAATCTCCGACGAAAACCAGTCACGCCCCGAGGCCACTGAATTCGCTCACATTCATAACCAAAAGTGGTTCGATCAACTTGATTGTAAAGGTATCATATTAAGTCATAAACAAGCATATTGCTTAAAACCATTTATTTGATTTTGAGATATTTTGCAAAAGCCTTCGGGGCGCATCCACTGCTGTTTCCTACGCAACTATTTTTGGTTCAATAAATTAGCTCTCGGTGCTCTTATAGCGGAAGCTAGCAATAACAAAAAATCTTTTGATAAATCCTTAACGTTAATATTTTCGAGCCTTTAAAAAATCAGTAAGTACCTATCATAGAATGAAATAATTTTTTTATTTATTAAATAGAGCTATTTGCATATTTTTTTTATAAACTATGTACACAGATTTTTTTTTTCATAAATATTTTTTTTTTACATTAGCTTCACACATCTTTGGGGATACTGTGTGGGTTTTTTTAAGGAAAGGAAGGAGATGAAATCAGGGAAAAAAAAGGTGTGAGGGTGGCTAGGAATCTGGGGTCAGTTGTGAAAAGGAGCAAGGCGATGGGTTGAGAGAGTCTGCTTTAGAGGTAAAAAGATCTCAGTCAATCAGTCTCTCAAAGTCTCTCGTAAGTGGGCAGACGCATCCACCACCAAGACCTGGACAATCCCCACTCCATGAACCCGGCCACCCCTGCTAATTCACCAAATGTAGCAAACCACTTGGGATCACCTATGGCACACATGTTAGTCATCCAATAAATGGTTTCCGCGGCAGCGGTTCCCATAACATATACATAGTGACGTTTCTTTGTAGAGATAATTTCTTATTTGAAAAAAAAAATTACAAAAATATATTGTACTTAATTAAGTAGGTAAGTATTTCAGTACCTATTTAGAAATATTATCTAAGAAACTTGAAACGTACTTGCAGATACAGATGCGAGGTCTACTGTTCGATTTACAGAACTACTATAAGTATGGTGAAAAGTGACAACAAGTATTAACTACGAGTATGATCGATTTCAAATATTTAAAAAGTTTGTAAAAACTTAGGAAAGGTTTTTACTGTGAGATATTTCTATACTGACAGTTTTACTCTCTGAAATTTTCTTTTCTCGAGTAATGCAATGTATCCATGGGAATACTGCGTTCGTGTCAACTATGTCTACGATATCACACCCCTTAGATCAAATTGCAATTTCTTCCAACAAAGAACGTAAATAAGCTTTACCAGTCTTGACGATTTATGTGTCCATGCTTCGTCCCCTACCTCATTTGGAGAACTTAAATCTCATAAAGTCACAGACATATGAATATTAATAGACGAGAAGTTAAGGACGAGGGGTTAAAACAAGAGTTGCGGGACGCAGAGAGGAAAGCTGACTGTGATTCGTCAATAAATCAATCTGACAGTAAATAGGCATCTCGCATTATAATATCACCATTTAGTTCTTAAAACTAAAATATGCTTTTGAATGAATAGACATTTTTACATGGGAGTGCAAATTACTCGCCACGTTATGAACAAATTTGCGAAGTCCAAATTCGGCAAAATAAATTTCTTCTATTTTCAGAGTCGAATATTTCGTTTACGTATTTAGTAAAGACACTTTTATAAATGTTCATAATTTACTTCCCAGCAACCAACCATGAGCACACTTGAGAATCGCTACATTCGACCAATGTTGGAGGGTTGTCACAACCGCTCTGTTCCTATTAATAATAAAATAATGAAATCTTTAAGAAAATATATAACATTTCACTTTTAAGAAGATAATAGAAATGTAAAACAACTAAAAAAACAAATGAAATTATATACACACAGCTTTTACCAGCGATTCCTAAGAGTATTTGGAGTAAAAATTTGGACATCATTTTCCCGTCCGATGACACTTTTTCAATTAAAAACAAAAACTTGTTTTTCTATCACACATCGCCACTCGGTATAACCTAGCGCATTACGTGATATGCACTCCTTCTCGTTCCAGCAGTACCGTACATCCGAAATAACGCGCGTACCTAACACGTGGTCCTTCGCGACGTGTGATAGAATGATCAAAAGATAATATATGATCGGTGGCGATAGAAAGATATAATATTTTTAATTTGAATAGATAAAAAATATCATCGGACAGCATTAATGACACATACATGTTTCATTCCAAACATGCTCACTGTATCCAAATTTTACTTCCAAACAGTGGCGGCTCGAGCAAATTTTCGGTGGTGGGGACCGTCATTTTTATGTGTAGATACTGACATTTCATTGCCAGAAAATGGGAGTCCACACTGTATCACCACCAAAAAGTATACAGGGAAAACAAAAAAGTTTCTTTAACAAAACACATAACCAAGATTTTTTAGAAAACCACTCTTGATTAAAATTTAACTTTTTACGAGTTTTAACAACATGAAACTCGATTACAATGTCTCTAGGTTGGTGAGCACCTAGGCGTTTCACTTCTACTTTTTCGTCAAATGTTAACGTACTGAATTTATTTTTCAGTAAAAAGTCGACTTCATTCATTTTTTCGAATAATTTCTAACAAAAATTGTTATTAGATAAGAAGATAAGTCACGCACCTAACCAGAAACACCAAATATTCATAAATATTACGTTTAATAAAAAAATAACACAAGTTAATCGTAGATACTTCAGTTTAAAGCGCTTTTACCACGAGAACGGCGCTATAGAAATAAGAAATGATCCGATCAATAGATATCAATACTATTATTTTACTTAAACGTCACAAACGATTATAACACGACTAACGCATATTCTGACCCGTGCATAACTGACCTAATTGACCTACTTCAATAATCAGAACTAAAACAAACGATCACAAGGGGATTTTCAAGTCTGTCCCCTGCGATTTCGTTAGAAGATTCAAATACGCATGCGCAAATTCTTAAAATCTCATACAAGAGTATTCAGTCCAAGTAGAAGAATCATTTTAGTAGGAATAAATCGCTGGGGTTGTCCCCCAACTGCGCAGAACGTTCTGCGCATAACTGGACGCTAGTCCCGAATCCGCTCGTTCGGGCTCGTCGGTCGGTAATTAGTATGCTGCAAGGAACGGAGGAGGCTAGTCGCACGTTCGTCGGAAGAAACTTTTCAAATTTCGAGCTTAAAAATTACCCTAATGAATTTTTAGTTGAAATTTCTGCAACTGTTAATTACTTTCATGTAAAGAATGCATTCATTATTTTTTGCGAACTGAAAGAATTGTCATTTTTTTTCTTGGTAGATTTCTGGAATATCTGTAGTGGGGACTGTCCCCACGGTCCCCTTGTGAAGAACCGCCACTGCTTCCAAACATACCAATTTTTCACAATTGATAACCAACCAGTTATCCTATATTAAGTGTTGTTTATGAGTTGTGTAAAATTCAAAACTCGTTTAGTAATAACGCCATTAAAGTGGAATAAATTTAAAAATGATTGGTTTTTTATCCTTTATTAATACGACGGAGTTCCAGCAAGATATAACAGATGAAAAAATAGAAGTTCCAAATGATGATTATGTATGTTATCAAAGCGCAAAAGGCGAAGGCACATCCCTGATTCTTATGCAAACGGCTTTGTGTTTCGCGTCCAGACGTATCTCGATGTGATAGTATATGTTTCTACCCTGATCCATATTATACGATGTGAATATGCTTAAAATAAATTAAAATAATGCTTATATATGGAATGTAATACGACAATTGGGTTTATTCTCTTTTTCACATCTATTTTTACAAGTTTTCATAGCACAAGCCACCATTTTGCCGTGTTATTTCGTAAAATGAACCGATGATGCCTCGACCATAGCTCGACGCTAGTTCGTACAAGAATGATGACGTCACGTTTTCTAAATTCACTTGAGGCCATACGCGAGCACAGCCGGCTCCAATGGAACCGGTATGGGGAGTGGGGAATAATACGCTTTTAATCACTTAGGGCAGGTCTACTAATATTCATATGTGTATGCATAAAGTATTTTATGTTAAAGCTAATCATATTGTGATTAAAAAATAATTAACTTTTAATATATTTCTCCTTAAGTATTTAAACCTTCGACAAGTCAGTTAAAGCTCAGTCAGAAATTGATCTTGCACAATAAAACAATATTAATTGGTTTACCATTATGTTTCGTAATCTACCTTATACCTTAAGCGGAATAATGAAAAGTTAATTAAAAATCGTTGTAAAATGTGTGAAGTGATTACTTACTGAATTCATTTATAATTAAGATTTGTAATATTTCTCGCTAGTTTTGAAAAACTTGCTATAAAAACCATATTTTCGCTTGAAGGCATTGGAAATATTATGAAATAATTATAAGATTATGCTTAGTAACAGTTAAGTACCTACTCAAAAGATCGATAATAAATTAAAATTGTGTACATTTTTATTAAAATTATAATGTCTTTTAGACAGCCCTGATTTACTGAGCCTAATCACCTTTAACATGCCAACTAGAACTACGAATCTAAAACTACTATCAAAAGTTATTTTTGATTGCAACAATATCAGGATCAGGAGTAAGTAATTTACATATTCGCTTGTAACTAGATTGCATACAGTTGGCAATACTTTTTCAGAAATAGTAGCTGTATTATATAGTTTTTTTTATTTATTTTTATTGATATGTTACGTATTTTTTAGTAATGTGATCCACTGGATGCTTACCCGTGCTGCAGCCCCTATTTTACAATTTGATGAGACAAAATATGTATGTAGTTACAAGAAGGTTATAAAAACATACCTCAATAATTGAGGTTAGGTTAGGTTTTTAGGTTGCATTTGGTTAGCATAATACTATTCTTCTGAATAGGTTCTATGTTATTTTCATTCCAAATTTTACTTCATGATTACTGTACCACTAAATTATTATGTATTTCACATGTTTGTAAAAGCCCAGTATGGGCGAACAATATAATAAATAATATTATGGATATAAAATAAAGTAAGAATCGTGAACAATAAATGATTTATTTGTGTGCACATTATAGGGTTTCGTTAACACCTCACTTCGGTATTGATTCTCCAATCCAGGCCGCTCGTAATCGACGCACATCGAAAGTATATAGATTGGTCGACATTCTTATTCTCGGGTCTGGTCGAGGGTACATATTTACTTACATACGGCATACGTAAAAAGTCATTTCACTCTAACAACGAGTGGGTCAAACCACTCGTTGTTCGAGTGGAATGACTTCCTTGAATTGACACTGAGGTGATCACGTGTTTTGCTTTGGATTTATTATACTGTTATGTTGAAAAATATTATCAAATATTATACGGAAGATTTCGCGAACACCTCACCAGGAGAACCTGTGCTGAGGTGTTCACGTGTTCACTCTAACTGAACATGTTAAGTACATTTCGGAATATAGAGGTTCTTGCTTATGTTGTAATGATCAACAGTATCGTAGGACCATAAATAAACCACTCACCGTAGGACTAACTACGGGCTGGTGTTCCAAACTAGTTCGAACTTGTTTGACGCGTAGGTACTCGCGATAATATCAGTGTACCAATACATTCAAACGTGCGCTCTTTAAAATGATTTGCCTATACCTTCAGAAAAAACATTAAAGCAAAAATCTGTTCAGCAAGTCTGAATCAGCGATAACTCTCAAACGGTGAGCTCTAGCATCATGAAATTTGCACAGCTATTTTGTTTTTCTGAAATTTCTATATCAGCACATTTATTTCCAGCTTACTATATCGTTTTCGTAATAAGCTTTTATGCTTGAAATGTCCATTTACTAAGACGTTATCATATCAGTTGTTTATTTTTCAGATAAAAGTTCTTGGTGACTTGGGCGAACCAGGTCGCAGGTAATGCGTAGTTGTAAAAAAAAGGTGTAAATTATTAGATTTTTTTATGTTTAAAGTCGCTTGACAGAGTTCGTCATCAATCAATAATATTTTTTTGCTTCTCGTATTTAATCAAGGCGTTACATTTGTCTTCAAATTGTATGTCAGTAATTATTTAATGCGTACTTTCACATACTGTTTGCCAGGTAATTGCAGTGCGTAGTACTCATTTATTATAAAATGTACCATTCATCTTAGTACTGTATTTTTTTTAAATACTGGTGTTTTTGGGAAGGTAACATTTACGCATTTTCACATAATAGAAGAATTTGAACGTAAACCACTCGGGTCAGATAGTGATATATATATGTCACCTAATGACGAGTCATAAAACTCGTTCTACCTCCTTATCTATTCAGACATATAACATAAACATAAAAGATTTAGAAAGGGATAGCACCAAACTTTATCTTTGCATTTAAAAGTTTACCATGTCTCTATCTCCAGTATAATTTGAAATAATTATATTAAACAGAAAACCGTCAAACAGTTGTGAAAAAAGATTGTCATTTTTTTTAACCCTTCAGTACTTTCATCACATTTGTCCAGTTTGCAATGTTTTCTGTGTATTTCAAATGCGCTATATACCTACTTCTTATTTTTTAATTTCCCTAAAAACAAATACTGTTTTAGAAACAAGATAAAATTATATTTACGGTGTATGCATTTAAAATAAACATTACAATTTCTAAATAATAAAAATTTAATATCAAACTTGAAAAATGTTGTCAAAACGCAAACATTTTTACATATTTTTTTTACTAATTGAGAGAACTCGATATTTCGAAAACACCTTCATTTTGCTTGGAAAATTGTACCTTCACTTTTATCTCGTTCGTATAAATAAGAAATACTTTTTAAAGTTAAAGCGATTTTTACGATAGCGACGCGAAATATAAATTATTCATTTTGGCTATTTTTAGGATTTTATTAATGGAATCCAGTATACATATTTGAGGCAAACTGAAAAGCATTATTATTTCTCCATCTAGTATCAAAAAAAATATGTATTACTAGATAATAGAAATTTTTTTTATTAAATATGGACGCCCGTTCATATATTACCCTGAAACGCCTGAGGGGTTAAATAATTTACTTTTTTTATGTAAATCAAATTTAATAATATTTTTATTTAGCTCTGCAAGTATTTTTTTTTGTTTTGTTATTGTTACAGCTGTTTCGGCTTTCAAGGCCATTTTGAAAAAGTATTATAAAAACGTTTATCTTGGTGATGGAACAAATTGATTTTTGCTAGATTCGTGTTTATCTTTTGAAGCGGTTTAATGAAAGTCAAGTGTGAACAGCTGAAAAAACAACAGCACCAATTAATAAGATTCTTGTTAGATGTCTAAGTAGCTGCCAACCTCAAAAAGTCAATTAGCTTTTTTTCTAATGTTTCTGGCTTTCACTAAGGGTGTTCTAGGCCACCATTTCAAATGATGGAGTAATTATATAAAGACTCGACTAGCATGTTGGAGGGTTCTAATCCCGGCGTGTGCAAGTAAATTGTATTTGATTAATTTGTGTTATTTAACAATTTTCTTAGTTTTATTAATGAGTGGAAGTTACTCTCAATAAAGTCCTGGTGTATGACAGCCATTCAAACGTTGCTTGAAATGGCTTTGGTCGTGTTTGATGATTATTTCTGAATAGCCAGGTACTTACCCACCTTCCTATTCCCAACTCCTTCCTCTCTCCATTACCTTCAGCCTCACATCATACCCCAACTGGGGATGCCATATCCTCACTGGCTCCAGACGATTGGGAGCAGTTACGACTCTAGTACGGTTTCATACGAAAAAAATATATTGTATAATGTACCGTGTATATATAAATATATAGGTAGGTATAGATAAAATTTGCGCTTGATTGAATAATTGATAATTTAAACACGATCAATTCAAATCAATTTTATAGCCGGATACCAGGGCGTTTATTACTTTTTTTTACGTGAAAATAATGTTTCCCGCCTCACTAGACAATGTCCATTGGTGCGATAAATTAAGTGTTTTGTTTATAACCGTACATGCCAAAGTGGAGCAGTTATTATGAACACTTGAAGAATAAAAATGCATATTGTGTGACAGAAATACGCCTGCTCATTTGCATAAAACGGCGATTAAAAAGAACAATGAATTGTGTAACCATTGATATATATGATTAGAAAGGCTTGAAGTAGGTACTACGTAAGTATAACTTAAAAAAAAATGTAATCGTAACAAGAGGAGAACAGTAGGTTAAATGGTAACCGTTTAAAACAGATCAGTGACAAAACAGAACATTGATAAAATAGAACAGAAACAAAACAGAACAGTAACAAGACAGGCAGGTGACAAAACAGAACACTGACTTAAAATAACGATGATCAAACAGAATAGTAACGAAATAAAACAGTGACAAAACATAACAGTGAAAAAATGGAACAGTAACGAAACAGAACACTGACACAACAGAACAGTAACCAAACAGAATAGTGACAAAACAGAACACTGACCAAACATAACAGTGACAAAATAGAACAGTGACAAAACAGAACGGTGGCAAAACAGAACACGAAAAAATAATAAGTTCGTTTAGGTTACGTTGCGTTAGATTTTTGTTAACTTTTCTTAAGCTTCTGTTTTGTCATGGAATCACGTTGACAAAGCTATGTAAACTTTTTTAATTGCATGCAGTATTAATACCTATGATTGAATGCTATTATATTTTTTTATTGTTGATACATTATTTTACAATATTTCATATTTTAATTCAGTAATGTTGGCCTCACTGGGTTGTTTACCCGTGCTGAGGCCCCCATTTTATAATATAAGAATTTATACATTTAAAAAAAAAGAAAAACAACATTAAAATAAAGATAAATTTAAACTAAAAATAAAGATTAAAAATTAAAATATAATTATCACACTAAAAGAAAAATATTAGCCATTGAATTACTGACTCATGCATAATTATTATTTAGTTATTGTCCTAGACACAACAGATTAATTTTAAATGTAAATAAATAATTATGATTATACTTTTACGTAGCACCTATTCTTATTACTGGCAACATAGTATTTAATTTACAAGGTAGGTAACGAAAACAAAATAATAATTCATTTTTAATGATTCTTGTAAAACATATTAACGTTACACCTACAATATTTTAGAGGTAGAAAAAATAGTGATTAAAAATAGTATAATAATTTTTACACGGACCTTCAAATATAAAAGTAGAAATTTTATACAGGTAATAACAATCAGATGTAGAAATGAATTCCTACCTGCTTGTTAATTCATAAAATTGTACTCTGTACGCATATTTATTAATGTGCATACAGAACTGTAATTTTATATGCTAATCTATTATACCGTTTTCATAACCATCGCCTTTTCGGGACTGTTTTATAACGCTATAAGTAAATTTGAATGAATTTGCAAATATTCCGACCACCGTAAGTGGGTGGGTGTGTTCGTGAATTGGTCGAAATGAGTCGGCATCTTTTGAGGAATCAGGCACCTGGGACCTGATTATAATTATTATAATTCTGATCGTACAATCGTAAGCACGAAAGGAAAAAAATAGAGAGAGTTACGTGAGGAAATTAATATATTAAAATAATTTATGATTATTCTCAGAGATGTGAGAACATCGGAAGGAACGTTTAATAAGTTCGCTTCTCTATTCATTCAGATTTTAAAACCGTGGGATTCACTGAAATTTTAAATAGTTTTGATAAGAATGTGTATGGGAGGATTCCCATGAAAGGAGTCGATAATGAAAGGGACATTCGCAGTCCTGACACTAACGCTGCCGAATGGACATGATTCGAATATAAATTTCCGTCCCGCATTGGCAGCGTAGCGAGTTAGACGTGTCGAAAAAATTTGGACCACGCATAGACATATGAATATTAGTAGACCTGCCCTAAGTGATTAAAAGCGTATTATCCCCACTCCCCATACCGGTTCCATTGGAGCCGGCTGTGCTCGCGTATGGCCTCAAGTGAAATTTGAAAACGTGACGTCATCATTCTTGTGCGAACTATGGTCGAGGCATCATCGGTTCATTTTACGAAATAACACGGCAAAATGTTGACTTGTACTATGAAAACTTGTAAAAATAGATGTGAAAAAGAGAATAAACCCAATTGTCGTATTACATTCCATATATAAGCATTATTTTATTTTATTTTAAGCATATTCACATCGTATAATATAGACCAGTTTTAGAAACATATACTATCACATCGAGAAACGTCTGGACGCGAAACACAAAGCTGGTTGGTTGCTGGGAAGTAAATTATGAACATTTATAAAAGTGTCTTAACTAAATACTTAAACGAAATATCGACTCTGAAAATAGAACGGAATTTTTTTGCCGAATTTGGACTTCGCAAATTTGTTCATAACGTGGCGAGTAATTTGCGCTCCCATGTAAAAATGTCTATTCATTCAAAAGCAGATTTTACTTTTAAGAAGTAAATGGTGATATTATAATGCGAGATGCCTATTTACTGTCAGATTGATTTATTGACGAATCACAGTCAGCCTTACTCCCTTCGTTCTTCAACAGTTGATTTTACCCCTCGCCATTATCTTCTCGTCTATTAATTCCTATGTCTGTGGGACCACGAATGAATTTTGAATTTATATTTTATTTTGAAGTTATAACAAGTACTTCAATAAATTCGAATCATTATTTAAGAGCACCATCTCAGATTATTACAAGTAATTTGAACAATTTCTTTAATAAAAGAATATTTTTTATCGTCTTTAAGTGATTACCACGCGTTTCTTTGAAAGGGACACGCGGACTGATTATGAAACGAACTTCCATTTAATTGGCATATGTCCCATTCATAAATGATTATTTTTTGTTTCGTTTAAGAAAATTCATACACCTTCGAATTAAACTTATTCTAATGACATTTATTATTATTTTTACAACAATGCCAAGATCAAAAAAAACTACAACTCAAACCGAAGCTACAGTCGATGAAGTTGTAAATTTAAAAAAAAAGTACAAGGTGGTTAGCAAAAATATGTGGAATGGGAAAATCTGCGCTTGCCAGGAGTGTAAAACAGGCAAAGGGTGATATACCTCACAGTAAGAAGTTTTATTATGGACCGAATATGGTAAATAAGAGTGTTTTCGATGAAACAAAAAGATGTGCTTGCTTCGTATTTAAAGGCCGCTGGAAAAATGTGTCACGGACTACCTACAATCCAAAGAAGAAACATATCTTTTTATTTTTTTAAGGTCAACAATATAAATTTTCCGGAAGAATGGTAATTCTTCACTAATCTATATTATGTGTTACAAAATTAATTTTTGTATTTAAATGATCCTAAAAATATTTATATATACTCCACAAATTTCTTTATAGCGTTTTTTCTTGTACATTTGTACTTATTGTTATATGATTACCTACTTCTGTGTTTCTATTCAGATATTTTTACAATAGTAACATGTACAATATGTCTACTTTTTATGTTTAAATACAACTAACAACCAATATTATGCTTGTTCAATAAATAAATAATTCTACGTATTCAGTACTTACTACTACTGCTACTTTTAATGAATGTCCCTCTCAAGGTATGCTAGTGTCCCTTTCAAAGCGAGGTATTTATGAAAAGGACAGTTTTTTTTTATAATTCGATTTTTCACGCACTTGTGCTAAATAATCACAAAAGATGGTAATGAATACTAATTGCTGAAATTTGCCATAAAGTAAAACAAAGTTTATTTTTCCCAATTTACTTTTGATAGAAGAATTGTGAAGGTTTTCAGAAAACTATACCATTCATAGGAACCCTCCCCTATCATTGAAGGATAGGTATGAGTTGAATAAAAATAGATTAACATTCTGAAAGAACTTTCGATTAAGGTGATACTGGATGTTTCTTCATTTAAAATCAGCATTAACCTTAGATTGTATGATGTATTATTAACTATTAATGTGTAAAACTGCTTTTTAATTTAAAGTTTTGCTTTTATAAGTCCAATAATATTATTAAACCATTTACAACAAACAAACAGTTTATTTATAAGCCAGTTTTGCTGTGTAGTTATTATTACGCGTGACAACTGTTTCGTCTTCTGTAGGCCTTATCAAACTGAGGACAGTCCACTTACAGACGATATATTTAAATAATTTTCAGAGAGCTACTTATAAAACCCAATTTGATTATGTTTTTATTACCTATGTCATTACGATTTCCAAAAAAAAATAGTAAATTATTAATGGTTATTATTAATTACCCTTTAGAGTTTCCCCAAAGTAATTACTTTTTAATGAGTAAAATGGCTAATAGGGGTAAATATTTGGAAATATTCAGATTATTATCAGATCTTTTCTAACTTATTCACGACTTCAATAATGAGATGTTTAAATAATGGAGTTTATGCAGTGGAAGGTACAAATGCTTTGTGCCAGTGGAACTAAAAAGAAAAATAATTATATTTGGTTGTTTGAGTTGGGGTCATTAAAAAAATTATCTTAAAAAAATCATTGAAAACAATCACCCTAAACTAAAGTAACAATATATTGTTCACGCCTTATATCGAAAATCCAACAATAACAGATGAAGGCACTTTCTATATTTTCTTTTCTTTTTTTAAAAGAAATACAAACATTCCCAAGTTACGAATAACCACCACAGTAAGAGGAATATGTAGCTTGTGTTGAAATGGAGGACTTAGCCAGCCGAGGAATTGAACACACTACTCCTGGGTGAGATCCAAACGCGATGCCAACCTAGCCACTGACCTGTCTGTTTTATATGTTACTAGCTAACTGTACCCGGCCTTGCTAGGGGTTATCTTTAGGATATAGACATATAACATCGCGGACTGTTATCTAGCTGTTTTTAAGATATACAATTCCGTGGTACTTTTTTTTCGATATGATTAATAAACATCGACCTTTCTTTACTGTCCATAAATATAATATAGACGTATTACATAAATAAACCTCCCGGAAAAAAATCTCTAAGTGATAGTGAAAACCCTATAAAAATCCGTTGTGCAGTTTAAGAGAACTAAAGGAGAACGCGCAAACAGACAGACGCGAATAGCGACATTGTTCTATACTATTTAGGGATTACCATTTTGGGTAGATATAATAATTATGTGTTTTTTATTCGAATTTAATTATATTTATTTTCTGTGTGCTCATTAAATAAGTCTGCTACCAGAAAAATGTTGTGTTTTCGGTTTAACAAAAAAGTTGTAATTTGGAGAATATTTTAAAATATCTGTGGACGCCACTGCTACACATAACTAAAGTAATTAGGCAACGTTTCATCTCTTAGTTGAAAGTTGATTAATGCCAAATAAGTTAAGGACTTTTTATGAGGCTTCTGCTACAAGGAAAACAAGAAAATTTCGCAATAAAATGATCTAATTCCAGCGCATCCATGTGATTTGTATTGGGGCAATCAATAATTGGTGTATGGCAGCAATCATAAATCAATTATGTTCAATCTATTTAGGTACAGCTAACTTATCTTCTAGTTGCGTCATTGAAATTTTCAAGTGAAACAATTCCCAAAAAAATATCTGGCAAAATTAGGGGTGCGGGATATATAAGTCTGTTGCCGAGAGTATGTTTTACCATTTTGGCAATATGGAGAGGATTTTTTAGCATTGTATTAACTGAACAGCATAACCGAGTAGGTATACATTTATTAGAAGTAGGTGGCGTAATTTATTTGGGACGGTCGTAAATATGAATGTCGAAACGAAAAAACCGATGATCGCGAACAAGTCTTACACTTCCAATCCATTACGAATTACAACTATTAGAAACGTAACTCTCCGCCGCTGTGCCCCATTTTTTGTTACGTTGGCAATCAGCAGTGTCTTCCTACTACAAAAAAAACAGGTCGCGACATCTACTGTCACTATCGCGAACCGATTTTACGTGGTTTTGCAAAACTTTTTTTATTGAAGATTACCCAACTGTTAATCCACAGGAAGATTTACGAAAGACTTAGAAGAGCAGGCCGCTTCGAAACCTTCGTGGTTGGTACGAATGCAGTTTCGCTAAGTTGTTCCGGGCTGCAGCCTAAAAGATGACTATAAATTGCTCTTATAATAGCCAAAATCTGCATATCGTAGGGCGCAAGAAGAAAAAGACATTTGTGTATTAAATAATTATTGAATATGTTTGCTGATTGATTTATTCATATTTTTACTAAATATCTACAACAGGATTAAAATAGTTTCAAACTAATCATTTATACATCGCGTCGTTCAAATCGTATCTACTATTCCGCAACTACTAGAATTTTTTGCTTAAAATGGTCAGCACCCAAAAATACACTCTTTATAATTATGCAAATGATAGAAATACTACGAATGATTTCTCTGTAAATTCAATTAAAGTAGTTAGGAAAATGTATATGGTTTCCAGTTTAAAGCTTAGTCTTTAAGATTTTATGTTCTTTATGAAATACATACTAGAATTCTAGATAAAATATTCGAAATTGTCTTCACGGGTTTTCAAACTGCACATCATTAGAGACATTTTGGAAGAATATAAAAGATTACAGTCTGATATTTGTTATTGGGAACCTTCCATCTTTCTTAACTACCCTTATAGAACTTACAAATAAATCATCTGTGGTACATATAGCCTGAGTTAGCTACAAACTAGACTACAAAGTAATTTTTAGAGACATATTTGATTGCTGGCTTGTGTGTATAATGAATTTGACATTTTTATACTTATTACGTCTCGATTTGGGCTACAAATACCTTATATCCTGGAAAAAATTACTAGGTCTTATGATTATGTTTAAATACTATTATTTCAGCTTTCACTATAATAAATGGAAAAATAATTTAGAGTTTGAAAAATAATCTAACCCTTATCTAATATGTCTATTTGTGTATGTGTATTATTATGTAAGTATTTAATCAAGAGGTTCTGTAGGTTTGTTTTTTTATACAAACTACGGTTTTATTACGAGATTGATGAAATTTTGCACACTTGACCTTCAAAAGAAGAAGAAGGTACTGTTTACATAAGATATCCCTCTTGTCACCAATTAAAGTAGGATTTTGAAACTTTTAATGAAATTTCGCACACTTGATTTTCAAAATAAAAGTAAAATTACAGTCCACAAATGATTCCAAAGTCTCACTGGTTCCAGACGGTAGGGAGCAGTTAATATTCTTGTGCAGTGTTCACATTAAAAAGGATATTATACTATATTACTCGCAGCTAACACCGATGTAAATGATTTCCTGTTAAATTATTTGGCTACGCAGTAAGATTTTTTTTTAAATTCTTATGTTTTTAGCTTCTTTTCTTCTATTGTTCAATTGATTATTTTATTCCTAAATATGTGGGTATTTCTTTATTCTTAATTGCCGGAAATAAGAAAGGAAAACATTATTCTTATTTCGCCTTTGACTATAGCGGATTAAATCGAGACTTCCGGTAGGTACCTACAGAATTTTTCGCAACCCGGAACCAAATTGTCAGTATTATTTATATATTAGGTACTTTGGTTTCTACCTATTAATATAATAAAAGTAGGTAATTAATATGAAAGTACTTTCCTACTACCGAATACGGTTTTCAGTGTTAATTATTTTCAATTGATTTTTGCACATTTAACCTTCAAAACATGAAGAACGTCCCCGAAGATTTCAAAATACCATCCCACCCCCTTAACGACCCCAAGCAGAAAGTTGATTGATGAAATTTTACACACTTTACGTTCGAAATAAGAGGAAAATAACGAACTGCGTATAATTCTATAAAAAAAAATTTCTGCCTAAATTCCGGTCAACGCTGGAGACTGCTGCTAGTTATTTCATATTATTTTTTTAAATTTGTTTACATACCTCTTCCATTTGTAATACTATTCGCTAAATAAAAAGAGACCAAAGCCAATTGTAAAGTGACATCAATTGGGCGTAAAACCAAATAAAATTTCTATCAATAAATAATCTACTTATCTTAAATCTTTGTATCGTAAATAACGCCCACTTAAAACTGCTTCTTACATCAAACACTTCATTTTGGTATTCTTAGACGCTTGTTGACCTGTTGAAATGGTACATAAAATATAAAATGTAATCTCAACAGTAACTTTTACACTTTTTCTAGGTGGCTAATTCGAAAAGTGGAATCTGAGCAAATAATTTGATAGTATTATTAATCTAAAGACTGTACAGTTTAAGTTGTTATAAACGAATGTGGCGCCCTCTGTTATTTAAGAAAAATTTTGAAGTTTTCAAGCCGCGGCAGTGGGTTTTCATCTGCTAGTAATTATAATTATCAAAGCGAGACTCTTGCACTGTATCTTTATCACGATGGTTTGGGAAATGGTCCGTGAATAGGATCGTGAAGTTATATTGGGTCCATTAATGTTTCAACAGAGATCATGCACAAATCACGCGGTCCTTGTGAGAGGGCGGATGTTGCGTCAATGGAGAGTATTATATTTATTTATTATCGTAGTTGCTACATATATTTATGTAGTCATTTGTGGAGTAGGTAATGTTGTTACAGCTTGCTCTAGTAATATTCATTCTGAAAGACGGCCACCATGATTAAGTGTTTACGATTCTTGGCTACGAATCTGGAGGCCGTGGGTTAAAATCCTGGCGTGCGCAAGTAAATTTTATTTGATTAATTTTTGATCTTTCTTAATTTATTCATTTAAAAGAAAACGTTCCAGACTGGTAGATATTTTCATTATCGAAATTTCTTTGAAATGGCTTTTGACGTGTTTTCATAACAGGTCTGAATAGCCGGGTGGCTTCCCCGCCTTCTCCTTTCCCTCTGCTTTACTTTCGGCTACCCAACATACCTCAATTGGGAATACCATAGTCTCGCTGGCCCCAGACGGTTGAGAGCAGTAGGAACACTTGTGCAGTATTCACTTAAAAAAACACATAGTCTGAATACGACCGGTCGGTGACTGAGTTGACATCGCGTTTGGGTCCCACCAGGTGTAGTGTGTTCAGTCCTCCATCACAACACTGTTGTATTGTGGTGAACGAATATTATAACACGTTTGTATTTGATATGTTATTTATTAAACCAGCCCAGCTGGCGATCTGTTGACAAGTGGTGACAGCTAGGGTTTGTGTAGCACAGACAATATATTAGGAAATGGCCATAGATAACATTATACTAATAACACCAACAAACACAAGCAACATTTTCCGATTACTGTGGTGGTAGTAGGAGATTTTCAAAGATTGTCAGGTTATTCGTAACCCGGGAATGTTTGTCTTTCTTTAAAAACAAAATGTAAATGTGACTTCAAATATGTCATCATATGATTTATTTAGTGAATACCGCTTAAGAGTTATAATGCTCCCAACTGTCTGGAGCTAGTAGGACTACGGCATACCCATTTGCGGAATGTTGTGATACTAGGAGGGAAGGAGATGGATAAAAGGAAGGTTAGGATGTACCTGGCTAATCAGTTCTGTTCGCCAACTTATATCTCAAATCTCAACACGACTTCCAATATGTGTTTTAAATGAAATATGTATCCATATAAAACGCCCGTATTCTTATTTGCTCCACATATTTCAATTGTTCAATTAAAAATAAGATTTCGCAAAAAGAGTGTCGAAACCAAAGTAGTTCATAAAATTCCATCGGGAGACGCGCCTCAATCGCTCCACATAAAACTGCCCGGGCCAGATGAATACGACATTGAGGATTATTGCCCATAGTCACGATCTCCGAACGATCACGAGGTTATGAGCAATGTTACTTGCAGAAGTGAGCCATCTGCATGAAGATTTCATCTGCATGAAGATTTCATCTAAATGAAAATTTTGATTTATTTCTTGGTTCAGAAAGGTTTTCTACGGCATTCAGTATTGTTTTCAACTTTTAAATCGTTTATTCAAAAGTGCAAAACTTTTAATAAAATATTTCTTTCTTTCCACGATTATTTCATTACGTAATTTTTTCCGTCAATACAGAGATCCCCAGAGAAAGCGTTAACTATTTTATTTTTCTGTGTCTTGTTCTGTTTCATGTTCCTTTTAGGTTTATCGGTATTCTCTTCTTCTTCTTTAGTAAAATAAACAGTGTATTAAATATAGCCTTTCTTGCTCTCCCACATGGAGAAAAATGAATAGTTCTTAAGGAATGTTCCCCCCAAGGTATGCGGCTGCACATTTCTTAATAATTATCCGCACACATGTTTTCTTCTTCCACACACATCTGGAAAAAAGAATGCAACTAATACCAGATTTTTGTTTGGCGCAAATTTACACAAATATTTTATAAAAGTCAGCTCCATATAATTATAATGTTAACACTTTATCGAACTACTATCCCTTAAGGTTTTAGTCTTAATTTATTTGTGTTTTAATTTTCTAGCTTGTATACGGGGTGTTAAGGGACGTACTTGACTTACTTTAACCAGTGATTCTTCACATTATTTGAAAGAAAAATGGAAATGGTATTTTGGTCTCCGGTGACATTTGTGATTTTTTTTAATGTAATTGGACAGCTAGGGTCCATGTGATGTTGGTGGTTTTTCTAGGTTTTTCGAAAAAAAATGAAAAAAAAATTGAAAAAAAAAAATATGCCTCCAATACGAAGATTTTCGGGAAAATACTTTTTTTATAACCTACCTACATATTTTAAAAGAGTTATTTATTTCGTGCAGGGAGAAAAATAAGTATAACTAATTTATTAAGAATCTCTACAAATTATTGATAATCAGGTTGAAAACGGGGTTGCAGGCCGTTTCCTGATAAACTTTTAGTTCATTCAAAATAATATCGGAACACGTGGTCCTGCACCTGCGTTTGTCTTGATAGTATATAATGACGAAATGCAAAAATGTAAGGATTTTAATGAACACGTGTTCCAACATTGTGATAATCCATTGGTATTTTACTAAACGTAAATTAGTCCGGAATACGAATAATTTGAAGAGATTCTTAATAAATTAGCAATATTTTTTATCAGTAATTTTTCTCCTTGGGAAAAATTAGAGGGAACGTTTCTTATAAATTAAAAATGCATGCAAGTGGCTCATTTCATCGGAGAAATTCGCTCGTGCCATGATGGCAAGGATTTCTGGCCTCGTCTTCGCATCACGTGCTTTTTCAAAACGATACTAAACCAGAGCTTCCAACATACTCTTGTCTGTAATCTGTAATTTAATTCTTCAGCCTTGTCCGGTAATTACCACGTTTAGAAAAATCAATCATGATAGCAAAGCGGAAGATCAATTTAAAATTAGATGAACCCTGAAATCTATTCGTTACTTCTTTCAATCTGTTAATTCTTGGAGGTGTTTCATCATTTCTTTTGTGTTGATCCTACTATATCGATTTTATTAGAAGCCTTCTATTCTACGGCACCTATTAGTTTATAGGAAATCCTGGTAGGTTAAATGAGTGTATTAAATATAACCTATGTCTCAATATGGACTTTTAAATGTATCAAGGCCAGATATAATGATTAATGATCTCGATTTTCGTAATACAGGCACGAAGCTCGCAACATTATGCCAAGCTTTCTTGAGAGCTTTTTCAGGAAATTAACTGTAAATTGATAGCGTAGCGCCATAACTCTCGAACGAAGAGTTATGGCGCCACGCAAATTGCACTGGTTATCCTTCTACAAGTCGAGTCTCTGAGACTAATGAGCTTATCAATCTGCCTCATCGATTTTAAAGCTTTCTTGTTCTAACGATTTTATAAATTAGTTTTCGCAAGAAAACCGGTAAAAAAATATTAATCCGAATACGTTATACGAAACACGAAGAGCCAATTTTTACTATTACTCCCCAAATGCCAGTAAAAGTGATTTTATAAATTATTTTGAAAACTGGTGTTCAAATTTTTTAAAAGAAACTGATCTCAATATAATTATTGGAGACTTTAATATAAACATGAAATGCGAAACAGATTTTTATACAAAGAAAATGAAAAGCATCATCAACATTACAGGAATGAAACAGTTGGTCAAAGAATACACTAGGATAACACAATCAACCTGTACACTCATAGATCTTGTTTTATCAAATGATTATGAACTAAATGTAAAAATATTAGATACACCTAAAATAACAGATCATAGCATCATTAATATAGTGATGGCAAAAAATAAAAACATCAAAAATATCAAAAAAGTTATTAAAAGAAGAAACCTGAAAAGATACGATAAGAGTAAAATGATTCAAGAATTATTGATTCAAGATTGGAAAGATGTAAATAACTTAGATTTTCACAAAAAGGTGAAACTATAATAACCAATATGACTGATGCAATAAATAAAATAATGCCTGAACAACGTATAGTAATTAAAACCAATAATCAATGGTATTCCAAAAAACTAAGACAAATGCAATATGAACGAGATACTTCTTATAAAATAGCAAAAATTACAAAGGATAACGAACATTGGAATAGATTTAAAACAATTCGAAACTAGTACTCAAAACTTATAAAGGATACAAAAAATGAACATTTCATCAACAAAATTCAACGGGAAAGGGGAGATCCAACGAAAATGTGGAAAACACTTAAGTCAATGATGAAAAATAAATGTGAAGATGTGGAAAAAGATATCATATTCCCAACCGAATTGGCTGGCGAAAACAACATGGCTGATAAGTTTAATAAATATTTTGTGACAAGTATAGAAGAAATTAACAAAAATATCCCAATCATAGAAGAAGAAGAAATTTTCAATTTTGAAGAAAAAACTTGCGAAATAAAGTTTAAGAAAATAGACGGCCAGAAACTCCAAAGAATACTGTCCAAAATCAAATCAAAGCCCAGCCAAGATGGGATCACTATTCAAATATTAGAACATGCATTACCTGTAATAGGAGAAGAGTTTCTTAGTTTAATAAACGAATCGTTAGAAACAGGGAAGTTTCCTGAATCATGGAAAACGTCTATGGTGATACCGATTCCAAAGATTTCGAACACAAAAAAATGTGAAGACTTTCGACCAGTAAATATGTTACCAAAATATGAGCAAGTGATGGAATACATAATTAAATCTCAACTTGAAGAATACTTGGAAAATAATAGCATCCTTTGTGACGAACAATCTGGATTTAGGAACAATAATTCATGTGAAACAGCGCTAAATTTAGTAATTAATGATTGGAAGGAAGATATAGATAAAAACTTGCATATTGTTGCGGTGTTTTTAGATTTTCAGAGAGCTTTTGAAACAATAGATAGAAAAAGAGTTATTAAAAAAATATGGAATAAAAGGGAAAGAACTGGAATGGTTTAAAAACTACTTAAGCAACAGACAACAAACAACAAAGATAAGAAACAATATATCAAATCCGATTGAAAATAAGCTGGGTGTACCGCAAGGATCTGTATTGGGTCCGATATTGTTTATACTCTACATAAATGATATGGTAAAAATATTAAAACATTGCAAAATAAGACTGTTTGCAGACGACGCACTAATTTATATTGCAGAAAATAATTATGAGAAAGCAATCAAAAAGATAAATAGTGACTTAGAAACATTGTCAAAATGGCTCAAACTAAATAAATTAAAACTAAATGTAAATAAGACAAAATACATGCATATAGGCAGAACAAATACGCATGAGGAACCAAAGGTTTCTATAAATGGAGAAATCATAAAAAAAGTGGAAGGAATTAAATATCTAGGTGTTATTATAGACTCAAAATTGAACTTCTCAAAAAATGCAGACTATACAATTAAAAAAATTGCAAAAAAAATTTCATTTCTTGGTAGAATCAGAAACAAAGTAAATAAAGAAACATGCCAGATAATATACAATACAATTATATCACCACACTTTAATTACTGTTCAAGTATTCTTTTTCTCTGCAATAAAGAGAAAATGAAAAAAATGCAAATACTGCAAAATAAAGCAATGCGAATAATACTTAAGCGCAACATATACACACGGATAAGAGACATGTTAAAGGAGCTGAATATTTTGACGGTAAAGCAAACTGTGTATTTGAATGTACTTATTTTTATACATAAAATTAACTTAGGGATGATGTCTAAGGAACTGAAAAGAAAAATAAATTACAATAACGAGATACACGGACACGGGACGAGAAATTCTAAGCAAATTAGATTGCCAACAAGAAAAAAAACAAGCACCCAAAAATCTCTGATGTACCAGGCCGTTCAACTCTATAACAAAATCCCGAAGGAAATTTCTGTGATAGAAAATATTAATAAGTTCAAAAATGAATTAAGAAAATATGTCTATCTCAATTATTAATGTTTCTTTTTTTTGTGACTTTATTGAAATATTTAAAGAAAGATTATGTTTGCCAAACAATGTACATGTTTATATGTTTATAAAACTATTAGCACACACGAAGATGTGAGCTAACTTAAGATTAATAAATAAATAAATATTATCCATCTTACATTATTATGCCCGTTACATTTTGCAAAATAATGCGGTAAATTTTCAGTTTCGCTGGACATGCTTTATACAAATTCATCAAACAAAAAAAATGGCCTAAACTGTCAAAACTGCCGAAACTGTGAAATTTTGAAACTTTGGTTCTAAAAGGTTGAACATTAATGCATCTTTTACCATTTCTTTTGACCTAAATAGTATTTTTTATTGTAATTTAATAAAATAGATCTGTTAGGCTGGCCGCATACATACGTTTTCCGTATTCGATTTCCGAATTCGTTTTCCGTATTCGGAATTCCGTGAGACTAGCGCAAACGTTCGTTTTTCTTCATTCGGAATGTATAAACGTCAGAACCAGTGCTGCCAACAAGGGCGATATATCGCCATTAAGGCTACTCAGAGCGAGAATCGGCGCCGAAAAAATCTAAAAGGCGACTGGTCGCCAATTAAGCTACTTCAAAAACATCAATTTTAAACATGTCCCGAAATTCTCTAGCCACCCCCCCCCCCCCATGAAATTTATTTTTCTGGGGACAAATTTTATATTTTCTTGAAATTCTCTAGCCACCCCCCATGATTTTTTTTTATTTTCTGGGGACAAATTTTATTTTTTTGAAATTCTCTAGCCACCCCCCCACGAAATTTTTATTTTCACGGTAAAAGATCAATTTTAAACATGTCCCACCTAACAGCAAATTCGGCTACTTTACGCTACCTTATGTGAGAGAAACGGCGATATTAGGTCAAGATCCGTTGGCAACACTGAATTACCGAACGGAAATTTCCGAACGTTTGCGTCGACACAAACAAAATGTATGCAAGAGCTGCGTTCCACATGACGTCATTAGGTTTTTTCCATTCGGCTTCTCCGAACGCGCCGGCTGGCATTCGGAACGTGCGTAAGGAATTTGTTCCGTTCGGAACTAAAACGAACGTGTGCGGCAGTTAATGTATTTTCTACTGATTCCGTGCATTCGGATGTCCGAATACGGAAAACGAATTCGGAAATCGAATACGGAAAACCTATGTATGCGGCCAGCCTTATTTCAAAAAAAATATTCGTAGGGTATTTTAAGCGTTTCCAACTACTCTGAAAGATTACCAATGGTGAATTTTGACAAACTAGGATTACCGTTAAAAATGTGTGCAGGACTTAAAGTTTATTTTTCTGATTCTGATCACTGTACTAAAAATGTATAATAATAATATTTTCATTCCTTTTATTGATTTGAAAAATCTCCGAACCGTTAGAAACCGTTCCAACGGGGTACAACGTCATTATGACATAGAAGCCGCCACTGTTTGGTAAAACGGCTGTCACCAACGGTGCCGTATGGGTTCGTAAGTAGGAGATTTTGAACTTTAAAGCAGTTTTCATAGGCCTTATACATTATTTTTTCTGGGCTTATAAAAAGTCTTATGTAAAAAATACTCAATTATTTCAAAGGCCAAGATGTATTCTACTCGTAGTATTTAATTAAAGCATCTGTAACATTTCTAGGCGACCAAATTTTCAAACCAAAAACACATGATTTTGCATTACTACGTATGGCATCGCCTTCATACAACAATGAACGCGATCATCGTCGTTTTTATTCTAGTTTTCATTTTTGTAAGAAATGATTTTCTTTCCGTTGAGAGCTTACATTTGATGCAAGCCTCTTAGAGGCCCCTTACGTCTAAGACTCGCCTACCCCACGAAAATATAGTGTAACTGGTACTGTTGGTAGCCGCGGAAGACTCTCTCGCTGCAGCAGCTGGTCCAGTTTCTTTACCGCCTAGGATTCTTGCTGCAGAATCTCCATCTTCTATATTTGTCGAACGTCACAGCGGTGCTGCCAAGGTCTGGTATCTATGTAAGGATATTGTATCAGCGCTTTATTAGCAGCATACACATACCGAGACGGATGACGAACCTCGTGTTGGTACTGTTGGTGGACGCGGTGGACTCTCTCGCTGCAATAGCTGGTCCAGTTTCTTCACCACCAGGATTCTTGATGCAGAGTCTCCATCTTCTATCTTCGTGTCACCTGTCCCTGTTCTTCATTTTACTTAATTTAACTTCACTTTATTTTTGTAATACCTGCATCAACTGTAAAGCGCCCCTGAGGTGATATTTCACAAAAGCGGCGCTATACAAATTGTCCAATATTATTATTATTATTACACCACTGCTATTAGGTAAATATATTTGTATTATGTATTCGCTTTTCACTACCTTTATACGACACGTAAAGATTATTAAATGACAGAACTAATCGACACAAGAAACAGGCATTATCCGATTTATCGACATCCAAGTTGGGAAACAACGTCAGTGGTATTTTCCCCAGATTCGGTGTTTTTTAAACAAAATACTGATGTAATTTATGTCTGGAGGAAACGTATAAAACAGTATCCATGCTATAGTTATATAGAGTTTTAGAAATAAGATTTTTTTTAACGATACGTAGTTATAGAATTTTGCCTCTAAAATATCACCAATCGAACAATCTATGGCAAACAATATATTTAATCACGTAAATATCGATTGAGAACTTCATATAATACGTAAATTTTGAAATTGATTAAAAATAACCTGAAAACTTACCTGAAGATTTTGTACTCATAGTAAAGATATTATAGACATGTTTTGGAAAATATTATCAATATCATAATTTTTGTCTGTTTTATAATCACATGTTATTAAATTTATACAAAATATTTACGTATCTTGCGTCTGCATCTATTCTATTGTGGTTCATGATGTGGAATATTTCGAACCTCGTGAAAAGCAGATCCGAACTTGGGGTTGAGAAACTGGGACTCTAGCCCCAGGCGCGATGTGTGAAGTGAGCTAAAATCATTTGAATGTAATTAAAACTGAACACAAAATATATAATTTCATATTATGAATAATATAGTTTCATCTTAACGGAAAAGGCGAGCTTATATCCTACTTATTGTTTTTTAATTGACTTTACCCCGTGAAAAAATGTATGCCCATAAAGGCCTTATGCATATGTAGGTAAATACATAGTTTAAAACAATCAACGTTTATAAAATGGATCAAAAATGTCTGATTTTTTGGTTATTCTCTGGGAATTGTTATTATAATATTTTATTGTGCAAACAAGATAAAAAGTGAAGTTACAGATTATCTTGCAAATTTCTTAAATAAAAGGTCTATGTTTTTGGTTTTTTTTTATTTCTATGAATATCAACGAAATTCGACGTTTTGATTAAAAATGTTTGTTTCAAGATTTTTTTTTCATGTTTTAAATTAAAATGTTGCAGTTTTTAAACATTAAAGTATATTTCAAATACAAAAATCAAAAAGGAAAGTTTATTTAGTTTCCAAATTGGAATTTTTTTACGGCATCTTTAAAATAAAGAAAAATATAGAACATTAAGGATGCGTTGTTTCATAGAATTTTAACAATTCATCAAATTTCAAGGTTCAAATTCAAGCTCTGTAAGAGTTCAATTCAAGTGCTATTATGATTTTATTCCTGTGTAGTGACTGGCCCATAAGTATGTATTAATAAAACATGAATAGAGCTTTACCCCGAACTAGAAAATTAACTTTAAAATTTGATGAATTTGATGAACAACCCATCCTTAAAATACCTTGGAATATTTTAGAAATTCGATGAGAAATTATTATTATTTGAAGTTTATACAACTGATAAACTACCGCCTCTGAATGTATATGTCTTATGTATCTTTCCATTAACTATTTTGTTAACTATGTGATTTTCTTTTTTTTAGTTTATCAATGGCATAAAATTTTCACCACGTTTTTTAGTAACGCCAATATTGCGGTTTTTTTTTCGTAACTTAAAAAATTTTTGAATCACTAAAATACCGCTAAAGTAATTACATCTAAATACTGGATTAATTATTCGGTTTTCTAATGGTTCGGGTTCGGATGTCGCAAGTGCCTAAATATCTCAAACCGGCCCTGGTGAACAGGCAAATGAGAAATATATGTATTAAAAATCGTGCTTTGTCTGAAAAAATAGAACAGTTTCATAATAATTATGCTATAATTCTTTATTTTGTATACGCCTGAAAAACTGCACACTTCACTTGCACGATTCACCATAACTCTTTTGTGAATAAGACATAATTAACTCAGCTTCCTCCATAAGCACGACTTCATACCATTAAGCCATTATATCACCCCGATAAAACAATTAGGAAAGGTTGCTGCTCACTCTTATAATGAATGAAATAACTTATATTATCTAATGGTTGCAAAATTATTAGAAAAAAATACTTTAGAACAAAGAGCAGAGTGGTAGATACTCTCTGTTTAAAGACCACCACTCAGAATCATGTTTGGGAAGCAGATCTTAATAATTAGGAACTTTCCCGCCTTTTTCTTCCACATCTCTTTCCCCCGCTTTTATGAGCATTATTTTATTATTTTTTTTCAAACGGAGATAAAAATTTCCAGTTTCACAAATAACTTGCACATATTTGAATACCTCATATTTCCATCGTTATAAGCGAAATAAGTTGCTTGTGCATTGATATGATAATGAACTTATTAGTGTTTCACACGATGCTCTTTTTAATACCGTTCCCCATATGGAAATAATATAAGGACCCATATGGAAAAACTTTTCTATTCGCGATCATTATTTTCGTGCGATTTCATACAGATAGTTGCCATTAGAGAAAAACAATATTTTGGGGCGGTACTAAATCGACAAAAAATGGCAACACTTTGAACAAAACCATAGATCACATAAAAGCATCAAACATCATTTGCCTTAGTTTTTGCCGTCAACAAATCATCAAAAATATACGCAAAATCCATAATACGGAACGGTAATAATACACGTTCACAATCAGTAATAAAAACGTGTTTAGCCTTTCGTCAATATTTTAGATAAAAGTAATAAACATGCAATATTTTCATAAAATTTAGTTACGTAAAACAATAAAAGATAACAAATAATGTCCGCCATCTTATCTTGGTATCTAAATAGAAACACGTTCTCTTTTCCAACCCAAAACTGGACAAAAAAACAATTAGCTGGGAGAGAATTGAACCCTCGACGCCTGGGAATTAGACATATGTATCCATTCAGCTACCATCCTGTCATGCTATGCATATAAACATGACCTACCTATCTCTTTTTTGTGTAACTTAATAAAATCAACAATCCGCTATTTTCAAATTTAATATCACCATGATAGAATAGTGGTTACAAAATTTTATTCAACATTCATTTTTAATATGTTAATATAAAAGGACTACAAACTTTCAAACATTTACCATCGTGATTGATTCATTTGTCTCCAAAATGTGAGGTATAAATATATCGAAAGAATTGAACATCTGTGTATTTAACATGTATATCCAGTGGCTGTATAGTGAAGTTACATTAATTTGTATCGTAAATCTCATGGGCCCGGTATATCAGTCAGTCCATGCCTTTATCCTCGCTATGTACGACATTCTTCGCTCAAATTTAAGCGGGCTGAATCACAGAATAGTTCATTTTTCAGTCGCCGAGGCGCTAGCAATCACTTTTTACGTAAATACAAATATGTAATAACAGAACATGAATAGAAACTTGTTACCGGTCATATTTTAAATTAATGCCATCCAGAACTTTGCAGATTTAAGCTGCTGCCACACGCAAAGCTCACATCAAAAGTTAATGTACAGCGCATCATCTTTTCTACCGACACACGACGCTATCAAATATTTCTTCCTATGGTAGGAGAGGGGGTCAGTTGAATTCGAGAGCGGCCGAGGAACATAATTTCATCTGTCAAAATGACAACTTTACTTACTGACAGCTTGAGCACGTTTTCGAAATGGATGATACTTGTCGCCTATTGCTGGATCTGTTGGACAGCTCATCCTCAGATGATGATGCCGCCAACTATATAATTATAAATGCTATTTATAAACTTTTTAGATTTTAAACAATCTGCGCGTAAATAGCGCATTTTCATATAACCTGACATAACCTCTCCGTCGAATCAGGAAATTCGCAGTTCGCACGCCGATCGACGAAAGCGACATATAATAAATTATTGTAAAATAAGCTCACGTCGATTTCCAAAAATGTCGAAGGCAAAGGCGGCAAGGACCAACACCAGGGCAGGGAACGAGAAGAGAGCACGAGAGCTGACGAGAGCAAACCAGATTACCCAGGAAAACAATCAACAAACGAACAAACTAGAAGCTTCTCTATGTAGGTATCGGGCCGTCCAACTTTATCAAAAAACCGAATGATATTACCAAATAAACATACTGAGTTAAAAATATGATTAATTTTGAAAGGGCGAAAATTTGTTTACTTCAAATTCAAATATTGATTATATTTATATTTTAAATATATGTTAAGTATGTTTGCCAAATAAAGTTTTTTTTTATGTTTCTAAATTTACTAGCACACATGACGATATGAGCTAACATAATAAATAAGAAATGCATTATTAGGCTGCTTATGTCATGGCTGTCAAAGGGAACACGGAACTTAGTTGGTAGCTCCGTAATTAAAATGACCCCCTCTCCTTTTTACGGCGGAGAGGGGGACGCATAACTTTTCAAATATCGCGTCGGGAGCGGTTACGTAAAATAAATTCGGTTAGCGAAGTTCAGAACCACACTTATAGCGCGTTATCTTTTTACGTGTGTCGGGTCTGTATGGGATTGTATGGCGAGCGCTATTGTGCTTTATATTATCTGTTGATGTGAGCTTTGCGTGTGGCAGCACCATTACTGCGCGCCAATACTCGGTCCTCGAGTAATGTTCGGGATGGGCAGAGCATGAAAACTGTCACCAAGGCATGAGCACACAAAGGACTACAGGTTCTACTAATTGTAGTGAAATGAAAAATGATAGTTTTTGCAAAGTATAAATCATGGAAAATATATTTATGTTAACATGATACATATAATGAGTCGGCACTTACCCCCAGGGATCAAAAATTGGTTTTTAATTCTATCTATACTGACTAACCACTGAATAACGGGAAGTGGGCGGGGAGCTTCTATCCGGCCGGATCTGTCCCAGACGGATCCAGCTGGCACCATCAGGGCTTTGGTCCGATAGTAACGTTTTCAGGAGACGGGTCCAGCGTCTCCGACAAGGTGACTGATAAGCGATTCTGGAGCGTAACGGGTCTAGCGTTTATGGAGCGAATCCATTAATTGTGGAGCTAATCGGGCAGTTTACTTAAGCGGGTGCCGTCCGGGCGTGTGATTTTATTATCCATTTCTCGTTTAGAAAAATATGGCTTGCATAGCGCCACTTGAGGTTTATGCTTCAATTCGCGGAGTCCGCGGAATACCGATTTGCGGGGGATCGCGAATATAATCATCGGTAGAACATTTGTGATTTTCTGTACCCTGCTCCCGCTCGTCAAACAATTCCAGCGTCCCAAAACAAAAGCAATCGGAAACAAAACAATCAACTCCCCGGCGGTCTATGTGTTGCCAGGCCGTGCTCTCTATAATTTTAATCAAAATTAATACTAACAATGGTACTTGTTCTGAAGAGGTGTTTTAAATAATAACTTTTAAATAAGACTTAACACCGCTTCATAACAAACTTCACAGAACTTGAAAATCAATTAGATGAATTGTTGAAACAACCCGTTCTTAGTAATCAGCGATTAATTTCATGAAAAGTGCACCACTCCGGCAAAAACAAATACGAGTACTATCCTCACATATAGCACCATGCTGATTGAAGAGGGGAACTTTATCAAAAATCAACTCTAACATTTTAGGTTTTTAAGATCGCACCGATCTTCCGATGAAAGTAAAAATCATAGATGTACTTGGATGTACCACACACGTGGACAATAGTTTGGTTTTATAAAGAAAAAGAAACGCGTTCTTCTATTAAAATCATAGAGCCGAAACGCTAGACGACCCTCGAATTATGGGAATGGAACGAAGCAACAGCAAATTACGCGAAACGCCGCTTGCGGTTGCTTCGTTCCTTTTATGTTTATGTTCCAAGCCTACACGTGAGCCGTATAAGGTCGCTAGCATAGATATTACCAGTATTATGCTGCGAATTATAGGAAAGGAACACAGAAACGTTTCAGTTCCTTTATAGATTTACAAAAAGCATCCGATCTAGTCGACAAAAAACTATATAAGGTGTTGTCCAAGTAAGGAGTGAATACGAATCACACATAGGCAATTGTATCTCTGTATGAGGGAAGCGTTGCATGTGTTAGGGTCAACGGTGGTTTTACGGGGTGGTTTATTACCACACAAGGTTGCGTAATGTCACCGTGGTTATTCAATATATACATGGATAATTGTATGCAAGGATTGAAAGACGTGGGATTGGGCGCGAATTTGAGTAATCTAAAAGGATGTTGCCTGTTATATGCTGATGATGCGATGCTGATTACTAACAGTATGGAAGATCTACAGTCTCTCGGTTCTAGGGTGAACGAATTATGTATGACGAATGAATTAATTATGAATAAGTCTGAAGTAAGTCTAAAGTGTGTTTGACAAAGAGAGTATGAAAACAGTATGCAATATAGTTGTGGATAAGGAATACTTGGAGCAGGTGAATGAGTGTGTGTATTTAGGAAGTATGTTTACGAGAAATGGGAAGGCTGACAGAGATATTGAAAGAAGGGTAAAGGTAGATAACTCCATTAATGGAAGACTGAAGTTGGGGCTAACAAAAAAATGTCCAAAGTAGCAAAGCTACCAGTCCACAATTGAGTGCTGGTACCTACCCTAATGTATGGCAATGATGAATTGAAATGACAGAGGAAGAATGAAAGTAGAAAGTAATCCATGAGGCGTGTGTGTGGTAAAATCATATATGATTTGTCAGAATGATGTGTTATCGTGTGAGAAATTTGGAGCTCCGCAAAGAATGCAAGGCTGGTGTAAGCGTAATGAGTAATATTAAGAAAAAATCGCTTAAATGGTTTGGGCATATAGAGCGAATGAGAGAAGAAGGAGTGTAAAGAGAATATATGACGCAAATGTAAATTGTAGAAGTCGGGGATGCCCGAGGAAGACATGGCACGATCAAGTGAATCAGATACTTAAGCCTTTCAGCCCCAGTGCTAATTCAAATTAACACGAACTTTGTGATTAAAAGCAATGTTTTAGTTTTCTTATAGCTTGTAATCTTTTCTGTGGTGGTTGAAATTCTTATTCCCGCCACAAAAATGATTAATATTTTTACATCTGCTGATTGTGAGTTTCATCGAATTTCTGCCGTCATTGATTACTTCATTTATGGTGAGATATCAATATTTTCTACTCGAATTACAAATATTTTAACGCATAAAGATGTGTTCTATAATAATAACATCAGTTCAATTCACTGTTCTCAGTCATTTTCCAGAAAATCGTAAATGAATTTCAATGTTCATTCAAATTAACACTGGTAGTGACGGACATATTTTCGACTCGTATGGCGAATTTTTAAAGATTATTATCCTAGAGTATTTATTTATTTCTGAATGAATTTTAGTTAAAATGTTATTTGTTTCAAACCTTAGAGATTATCACTACATTGTAAATGTGCATTTTTTAAATCAAAACAGTTATTTGTATTACTTTTGTGTTATGTTTATTTTACCTTACTATTTAAAAAATACCCTATGACGTCCAATGTTAATCCAAATTAACGTAGATTAATTTCTAAAAAAAAAAATTAAATACCAAAAAATTTCAAATAATTATCTGAAGTATTATCAAGCATTACATATTTTATATTTGTGGAAACAATAATGCGGGTGTGAAAGGGTTAAGTCGGGCCATTTCAAGAGTCAGATTAATAGAAGAGTATATATAAGACGATGTATGGATGTGAATGAGGCAAGGAGTGTGTGCCAAGACCGATTTGTTTGGCGGTCCGTCCTCTCTGCCGACCCTTGCGGGGAAAGGGCGTGATGGTTAGTTATGTTCCAAGCCGCGCTAAGCTCGACATTCCAACGAAGCCGAGCTTAAAATCATCAACTGATACACCGGGCCGTAGAGTCCTATCTCTCCGTACTCAGTAAATCGTCAACCGAATGTGTTGGGCAAACACTGAATAATTGCTTCCAATCAGGTCAGAAATATTAATCTAAACAAACTGGTTTATTTTTTGTGCAACGCTCTTGAAAATTTAAAATCTTGATGGCGTATGTGCGCTCTGTCGTAAAAAATCAATACACTGGGATTTCAAAACACTTGTCGGCGTTAAATGCCGAATAATAGCTACCATAAAAAGCGCATTAAAAAAAGGCATTACGTTTAAATGACTGATCGCACCATGTTGCTAAATATCGGTGAACATGGCTGTATGATTTTCTATGCATACATTTAAAGAATTATTCGGTTGGTACCTCCTACTTGTTTACTGCGCTTGAGACAAGTTTAGCGAATTTTCACGCCGTAAAATTTCCTAAGCTTAAATTCTTTCAATGTTTTACGCATGAATAAATAATATACTGGATGGCACGAGTAAATAAAAGCTGAACGTTCTTTAAGCTTTACTTAACTTTTATTTGGTTGTTAAATATTCATGCAAAACCTAAATTTGGATGCGAGTTCAAAATACCCAACCAAACTGATTCTTTTTTAGAACAATATGTATAATAAATATCTAGTACGGATTTGAGCAAATTTTTACTATTTTTTTATTTAAATTATAATGTATAGTAATTTTTTGTAAATTAATAGTTAATATTTTTTAAATTATCTTTTCCAGCCGTTACTGTAATAAATTTTTATTTTTATGCGATTAATTTATATTCAAACGTTAATCGGTATTTTGTAATTTTATTCATCAAAATCCTTCCGTTTGTATTTTTTTCTTTTATAATTCGACATATTTAAACAGTATGTAGAAAATTTGTTATTTTTTTGGTAAACTAACGTTTAAGACAAGATTTTTTATGCATAGCACAAAGGGTAACAATTATTTTACAAGCAACAATTATTCGCCTGAAACACTCATCCACATTGAAAAATCTCCTGCTAAAAGATACATGACGCCAACGGGACTCGAACCCGTGTCCCTTCGATTTCCGGTCGACAGCTCTGACCACTGAGCTATGGCGGCTTATCTCTTATCCGCGAAATAATTCAATATATACTAGTGTTTCATTCAACAATTACTGCTTGTTACATTTTTTCACCTGAAAACAACCAACTTTATTTTATATGAGAAAGGCATTGTAAGTGCTAACTCTCTCACTAGATGGCGTCGAGACAAATTTGTCTCGACGCCATCTAGTGAGAGAGTTAGCACTTACAATGCCTTTCTCATATAAAATAAAGTTGGTTGTTTTCAGGTGAAAAAATGTAACAAGCAGTAATTGTTGAATGAAACACTAGTATATATTGAATTATTTCGCGGATAAGAGATAAGCCGCCATAGCTCAGTGGTCAGAGCTGTCGACCGGAAATCGAAGGGACACGGGTTCGAGTCCCGTTGGCGTCATGTATCTTTTAGCAGGAGATTTTTCAATGTGGATGAGTGTTTCAGGCGAATAATTGTTGCTTGTAAAATAATAGAAAATTTGTATTTTTTTGTGATTGTCTTTAACTTACAAATAGTTGCTTCTAAAATCATGAAAAATCGAATTATTCAATAGCCCATACTTTATAATTTAAAACACAAATAAATAAACTATATATCCCAACTAAATATTTGCTATAAATCCTACCAAAAAATATAATTCTGTTTGGTATGGTATTTTGGCCTCAAATTCAAAATTAAATTTTGTATCAAACAGACCGAGCAGTTACCATTTACTTCCATCCTACTATGAACTCCAACGCATCTGTAACACTTGTATAGATTTTAGTAGAGTATTATACTGCCCAGGGTATCGATTCTCTAATCCAGGCCGCTCGCAATCGCCGTCGAAAGTACATACATTGGTCGACCCTCTTATTCTTGAGTCTCGTCGAAGGTACCTACTTACTTAACTTAACCCATCTCAAAACGTCGTTCAGTTAGGATCAGTTGCTCAAATGAATACCTACTTGTGCAGTAAAGTGTTTTACATTCTTTCGTTTTCTTATAGCGCAAACCACGCCAATCAAAGAAAACCATCATCACTGCCACCGCTGCCTGGATGGAGTCCCCCCGATGGCCATTTGGAGACGGGAGACGGTCAAATGTCCTCATGACAATTGCATTTTTTTTTCATAAAATCACATAAATCTATCTCATTTGGCCGGTCAGAGGATGAGTTGGCAGGTTTGTAATTTGTAACCTAGAATTGTTTGTCTTTGTAAAAAAATATATATATATATTCATTTTTTAACTTCTTTTGTATTTTTATTTTGTTACACTATGATGATGGAATGTATTACATTAAAGTGTATCTTCTGGAATACATTATTAATATTACCATTATACTCCTCGCTCACCCGATACTTCAATGAACATTGGAAGCCAATCTAATCTACACCAGAGAAATTTATATTAATCATATTAAGCAAAAAAATGTTCTCGTCACGCTCTAGTTATTTCAGATAAAGGTATAATAGTTTGTTTACGATAATATAATCAATTACATGTTTCGTAATTATATTCTTTATTCAAAAACCCTTTTGTACTTTTTTACACTCGATCAAGAAATTAAAAATGTTAATTTTATTTTCTATGGTGTTCCCACAGTGGTGTTCTGGTTAATTTTATTTTCTATGGTGTTCTGGTCAAGCAAGGTGACTTTTCAAGTCAAGCGAATAAATTATAAATTTAATTAACTGCATTTCAAACATTACGACGTTACAGGCTACATAGGAACATATATGAAAAACTATTATTGATTTTCATCATCAATATTGTTATGACGCTTTTTTAGAAAATAATTATGTAATTATGTATCCAATTGGTTTTTAATGAAGATTTTATGATTTTCATTGGGTTGACCTATACTGTACGTATTGGAATACACTTCTTTATATGGTACGCCTCACAAGTGCATGGTGCAATTTGATGGAAGCCCCCTCCCCAATGAAGACTACATTAAAATGCTTGGTGTAAGTACATAAGACCGGCTCAAGTATCGGGGCTCTATTGAAGCCCTAGTAAATATGGCTTTCAAGAAAATGGGCGTCTTGTATAGAGGCAGCAGGCAGCAGGCAGCAGGCAGCAGGCAGCAGGCAGCAGGCAGCAGGAAGCAGGCAGCAGGCAGCAGGCAGCAGGCAGCAGGCAGCAGGCAGCAGGCATCAGGCAGCAGGCAGCTGGCAGCTGGCAGCAGGCGGTAGGCAATAGGCGATAGGCAGTAGGCAGTTAGCAGTAGGCAGTAGGCAGTTGGCAGTAGGCAGTAGGCAGTTGGCAATTGGCAGTAGGCAGTTGGCAGTAGGCAGTAGACAGTATGCAGTAGGCGGTAGGTTGTAGGCAGTTGGCAATTGGCAGTAGGCAGAAGGTAATATGTAGTAGGTAGTAAGTAGTAGGTGGTAGGTAGTAGGTAGTAGGTAGTAGGTAGTAGGTAGTAGGTAGTAGGTAGTAGGTAGTAGGTAGTAGGTAGTAGGTAGTAGGTAGTAGGTAGTAGGTAGTAGGTAGTAGGTAGTAAGTAGTAGGTAGTAGGTAGTAGATAGTAGATAGTAGATAGTAGGTAGTAGGTAGTAGGTAGTAGGTAGTAGGTAGTAGATAGTAGATAGTAGGTAGTAGGTAGTAGGTAGTAGGTAGTAGGTAGTAGGTAGTAGGTAGTAGGTAGTAGGTAGTAGGTAGTAGGTAGTAGGTAGTAGGTAGTAGGTAGTAGGTAGTAGGTAGTAGGTAGTAGGTAGTAGGTAGTAGGTAGTAGGTAGTAGGTAGTAGGTAGTAGGTAGTAGATAGTAGGTAGTGGAAGTAGGTAGGTGATCACTGTAATCAATTATATTTGGATACTTGAGATTTGTACAGGGTTGCTAGCTGGTCTCTATTGAAGAACCTACTATCCTTATACAGGACTTCTGCTTATAAGTTGTACCTAAGCAATTTATTTAAATATTTATGACCAGTTTATTTTTTACAACCTTGTATTGCCCTTTGCGATATCTGACTCGGTTCCAACTTACTCTTCTCTTATACAGAAAATGTATAATAACAGAATTGACTTCATGCAAACAAAATCAAATTAAATTGATTCATTTTCCATTTGGCTGCTCTCAATCATACATCTTAGTAATTCATAATATTTAATGGTCAAAAAACACATTAAATTTTACGACAGTGAAACCGCGCTATTATCACATACTTTCCGTGTTTATTTTACGGATGGCGAACAAATAATAATCACATTAATCTCAATTTTAAGAACAACATTGAATGCATAAGAATTATGAATGTAGTAAATTTATTACATCTTCATGGGCGGTGAAAATATTAATAATAATATATATCAAAATATTATAATGGCTTACTTTACATGAGGCAACCGTGAATGCAAGCCATTTTCTAGTAGATATAATTCGATATTGCCTTATAAACATTATTTTTATGTGTTCACATTCACCAAGTTTTGTTTTTAATGTCAGTCTTCACATAGGTACCAAATACATTAGTTTGTAAACAAGAGTTTTTAAAATATTGTTTCAAATCAATGCACCAATACCTACACTTATTAACATTAACGCCAAGTCATCTTGGGGGATGCTGAAACGAGGGTTAAGCACAGTTGAGAGGAAACACAAATGGCCGCATCAAATAGCACAACCCAGCTTTTGGATTAAAGGTTTAGATTACTGGTAACGCAGGATTTCTAACTAATGTTCTATAAACTGCAATCTGTCAAGATATTTTATTATTATTTTTTGTAAAATTTGTGTTTTTTACAATAAATATACAATGTTTATAAGTCATACTGTTTTAATTTATACTACACTTCCATTAAAAGCATTTGCTTGTGGATGGAAGAGGAGTGTACATTTGCGAATAAATAATGTAACTAGGTAACAAAGTAAAACAAATTACAAAATTAAAATCCATATAAATTAGGGTATTTGCAAGGAAGAAAAAATATATATTATGGAGGATAAATAGGGTAGGTACAGTAGGATAATTTCTTAGATTTTCAAGTGAAACCAGGGGAATCAGTTTTTTTGTTCGATTCCCCTAAAATATTTTTTTATATATATTTACTTTAAATAAGATTCAGATTGCTTTTTAATAACATTAAAAATTCCTACTTTACGTATGTACTCGTAGTCTGTCGACAAAATAATGAGATAAATACATATTATAGAACAATTAATTATTTTTAACTGAAAAACAAAACCTAGTTTTATAAATGGCACGACTTTTAGCTTTTTGATATCCGGGCGTATACCGTAATTTTTAAATGCATACGGTATTTAATTTCTGAAGGTCGTCAGCAATATTTATTTAAATAAAATATAACCATAACGTGATAATCGTGAATTGAGCACATGTTCCACAATCGGCTTATGCCTAATATGGCATAATATTTTTGACTAGGTACTTTAAAAGGGGAGACCGGGGCCGGTTGGCGAAGAGATAGGAAGGCGAACGTCCTTTTTAGTTCTGGAAGATTCCAACACGCGGTAACGCTGCATCGATGAGGAATGCAGTCCCGCAGTTGCTGTCCAACCAACAGCGATCGGTTGTGCGTAAGCGTTTATTCCCGAAGATAAAACATTTTTTACGAATATTTAAATATTTAGTATTTTTAAAACATTTTATCATATATTGTACACCTTGTTGACTATAATACATATTAATGTTGTGATAACATGACATGAATAAGAGTGATATTTATTTATTTCTAAATTCACGCCCGGCTGGGCTTTTACGTGTTATTTTCTTATTTTTTTACAAAGAACGTCTAAATAAACACAACAAAATAAAAAAAAATCAAAGTAAAATCAAAAAACAAAATCAAAAAGAAAATAGAAGACATAATAAAACACAACCTCTTTATATTGATTATTATTTTATATTAATTACAATACGTGTAAAGATTGATTAATTATTTAATGATGTTGGATAGCAACAAATTTCTTAAAATTAGGATTGGCTCAAATTGGGCCAACCCACCCCGAACGGAATTCACCTGCCCCGACGACATGTAAATTGGCGTTTATGTGTGTTATTTCTAACGTGTGCTTATTTTATTAATAATAAAAGCTTTCGCCAACTTGCCCTGTGGTCTTCGCCAACCAACCCCGGACAAGGAGTAAATAGGAAAACGCAATATGCTTTCAAAAATATTCTAGAAATAAAACAAGAAGAGCTTTATCTTTCATTGATATCAAAACTTGTCCTTAAATAAACGATCTTTCCAACTGATACCAAAAATTAAGTTTTGATTATTTCGTTTAGATGTTATTCATGGAAACACAAAAAGTTGGCCTACCGGCCCCGGTCTCCCCTACTTGATTTTTTCCCTCTGTACTCTATTTATCCTTATGAATATATTTAATTTTATAACTAACTGATTATTTGTAAAAGAAAAGTTTTAAGCTACACAAACTTTTCTTTGACCACAAAAAATACTTACAATGGTTCAAATGAGATTATTATTATTATATATAATAATATAGTTTATACATACATACATTTGTATATTTTACGGTATATCACGTGGTATGTTAATTTTATTTTTAAAATTCGATGACGTCATAAATCTGCATTGTGTGTTAAATATTTATACCAACATATTAGTTCAATCATAATTTTGCGTGGAGAAATAATAATGTTACCATTATAACGTTCTGACGAAACTATCTATTATGAAATGTTAAGTCATTAGTTAAAAACATAATATAATCAATTATGTATTAGTTGTCTGTGTATACATAAATGTTAAGGTCTAATTAAATCCATACATTTATTATAGATGCTGTATGTATTTAAAAAAATAATAATGAATTATTCATTCGTTATAAATCGAGTTCAAAATATGAAGTACCTTAATATATATTAGAGTATTGGCTAAACACAAATTACGATAAATCTCAGTCTTTTTATAAAATAACCCAGCTTTATTGGTTCGCGTTTTTTTTATTGAGTCATCAGACATATTTATAAATCTAGAACCCTCTCAAAATAGTTTTTTTTTTGTTCATTTTGCAATGGAAATTGATCGATCTTCAGACCCAAAGTTGACCAGACCAGGGGTGGCGAACATCTGGCCTAAGTTTCAGTTTAGATTTTCATGAAGCGATGGGGGAGGGTTATAATAAAATCAAAATGTTGATCCGTTTCATATCTACCATCTCTAGTCTACAAAAAACATAGAACATTTTTACTCCAAATAATGTCAGGAATCACCGATTAAAGCAAGTCAAATACGTCCCTTAATACCCTGTTACATATAAGATTTGTAACAAGGTGTGTGTGTATCACTTTACTTACATCACATCGATAGTCTTGGTGTGTGGGACCTTTAAGTACCTACACATTGTCATTTTGCTATTGGTCAAATTGACAACCCTGGAATTCTGACTTGGAGAGTTTCAAAACCTGAGGGAGCAGGTATCTGTGATTTGCATTGGAAGCAGTCGCCATTCTTTGATCACCAGCCCAGAGCAGCAGGCATTTCCTCTTGGCTGAGGTTCGACGAACACATTCGCCAATTTTTATGAGCATCAGCTTTGCATATTTATGCAGCATTAACCATTGGATTGATGGAATCGGATGGCATCTGCCGATCCTCATTGGTTAAGAGGAACCCTTTTGGAGACCAGCAGCGTGAGGCTGTTTTGCATTGGACTACAAGACTATTTTTTGGACAAATTATAAACTGGGAGTTGCTGTGAAGAACCGGAATCTACTACTTCGCATCAAGAACGAACTGGTATCACACCTGCATTTTACCTATGCAAGCCCTTTGCCAGACAGATTATATATTAGGATGCTAATTAATTTATTTTTTATTATGTCTTTTTTGTGGTAATACATTTTTAGTATTCTTAAATATGTTTTATTTCTAGATAATAAACTTATCCTTACTTTTATTTGTTGCCACTTAATCCCACGGTAACAATCCTGTACGTTATGACTTATGACAGACTAGTCAAAATGTTTCGAAACATTTAGTTTGGTATTTTGAATTATGTCTTCCTTCGAAATCGTTCTCTGCAACAACAACATTATTCTTCAATCAAAAATAATAGATAAATTCAAAATATTATAATCATTACACTGTACATAATAATATGATCACAGTCCAACTAAAATCTATCATAATATATTATACGACTGCGCAACCAATGATTTTATTCCATGCTGGGATAGGCTAGAAACAGATCTAATCGGGAGCACATTGCGAAAATCACTATACTCCATGTAACATGATTTATAGTCGAAGAAACTTTTATTAGTTTGATTTATATCTTTACCAAATACGGAATCACTTTCTGATCGCCACTATCTGAGTACAGAATAGAAGCACCGCTTATAATATCGCCTTGTTTTTGATTGAATGGAAACATTTTTATGCAACTAGCTCTGACGTTTATGTTATTTTTATTTATTGATGGAGTGCACTGTTATTACATTGTTTACGTATTATCTATTGGATTTCAAATTGTCAGAGGCGTTCCGTACATAAGAGTACTCCTTTATCTCGTATTGACGAAAAAATCGTGTATATTTCTATCTTATTGAAATGTATTCATAAAGTAGGTACGAAACCTTTATTTTAAACTGCAAAATTACATTGTTTTCAGGTGTATAATAAAATAAAATTTACTGACTCCTGAGTATTGCAATGAAATTCTCCACTTGAAATATATGTAAAACATTTCAGTTGCATCGTTCCACAATTTAAGTGACAATACTTCGAACTAATTTATCTAATCAATCCAATCCAATTGACCCTATTATGTGCAAATTTTTAGTTATATTACCCACACACAGGCAGCGGCTTATTGGGTTCCCAGTGTTCCCACTAGTTAAATTTGTTTTATATATTTATATGGTGCATTAAAAAAATTAAGGTAGGTGCTTAGCTATGTAAAAAGGAAAAAAATATTCTCTGCTAGTGAAGAACCTTCTAGAGCAGTCATACTCAACCTGCGGCCCGCCAAGCTATTTTGTGCGGCCCTCAATACATTTAATATCTGGAACATGATTTACAAAATCTGGCATTCTATATCACGTTAATTTGAGATTAATTGCGACTTTGACGTACAGACATTGAAACCCGAAGAGGATAGTCGTTGTCGTGTCAACATCAGATCTGGTATAAGAGTGGTGCTACTGCACCCGCTAGATCTATCTCCAAAAAAACAAAGATTTGACAGACAAATATGCGCGCAAATAATTTTGCTCGTGGCAACACATAAATTTTTGACAGCTCCAAAGTTAAATGGTTACCAGTGTTGCCAACGAAGGCGAGGAGCACTCATTTTGAATCCCCCCCCCCCCCCCCTATGGATTTCGAATAATAAAAGGGGGAAATATTTGTAGGGAATATGTGGGCAGAATTTATGTGAGTTCATTAGAATTACTGCAACTGAAATTCGGCTACATTAGGCTACTTAATGTTTGAAAAACGGCGACATTAGGCCAAGATCCGTTGGCAACACTGATGGTTTTCCAAAAAAAACGGGGGTGGTGGGTTTCATGATATCTTTTGTCAGACCAGATACCAGTATAGTGTTGCGGCCCGCGTAGCTTTACAAACATATGAATGTGGCCCGCAGAAGAAAAAGGTTGAGTATCATTGTTCTACAGGCTTCCTTTTTTGTTTCCAAAGGTAACGAAATTTTTTTTTTGCTTAAATCTAAAGATTTACACACAAAATTGTGATTAAAATAAACTAGAATCATTTTTGCTAGTAAATAGGTTTCTATTGTCTCTCGTGTGCCAAGAATTATTCTGTTGTACCATGAAGGATTTTCTGTCTTTCTGTGGTCCAATCGTCTTGGATATAATTGGGATAATTTTAACTGGTTGGATCGTATTATTTGATTGTTTGATTGAGCTGTTGATAAGTCCTAGCCTTTATAATAGACACATTTTAGGATTCCATGATAAATCAACACAATGACAATTCAACACGCCTTTAAAAATTAAAAGCGATGAAAAAACTAACCTATACACCTAACCTGCGTAACCTATTTAATCTTTTTTTTGTTTCATGTGTATGGAATTGTTATTGTGTTGAGTTTGTGCAGTTACAATTTCGTTTTCACCTTTTATTTACGTTGTTGGTACTGCTTTGATGAAATTTAGCGTTGTACTTAAAAACACTATATAATGACCAGTAATTTATCTCACCGTACTCCTCTGAACGTTATTTTACCTACTTATTCAACGAAAAATGTCGATGTATTAAAATTAGCCCCGATAATGTGGCATGCATGTTTTTTGCATCTCAAATCAATGACTAAGATTACGCCGTAATAAATAGCTGTTATTTTTGACGCAGCCAGCGGCAAATGCCGACTAATTGGTGTCGGTTCCTTGAAAGAGAAATAGGTGGGCAGTTATATCCAGTGCGTCATAGCTACTTGCATTTTACTATATTGTTTCCGATTCAATATTGATAGATGTTGTAATATATCGTTATTGATATTGTTATGTATATTACATCACTTCTGCCTTTGCAATAGTCTCTCATTGCTGAAGATCGTAGGAGCTTCGCGTTTTATGATTTCCGTGTAAGAGTCCCTCCGCAGCCCGGAGCCAGTGGATCTACGGCATCCCTAATTGGGGTATGTTGTAAGGAAGGAATTGGACTGGAGCGGAATAAGATGGGAGATAAAGGTTGTAAAATACCTGGATACCAAACACGGCTAAAGTCATTTCATGCAATATTTCGATTCTGAAAGGTGGTCTTTCACCAGGGTGGTACTGAGATTATCCACCTACTACTTACATATTTACCTACCTACTTAAAATACTACCTACTTAGAGATTAGAATCCGCGACTTCGGATGCATAAAATATTTTTTTACATTGTGTGCGCTATTCATAAACACTAGCAGATAAAAACCCGCTGGCGCGGTTTGAAAACTTCAACAATCCTTTTTGAAAATTACAGAGAGCGCCACTTCCGTTTACAACAATCCCAATTGTATTAAATCAGATTATTATTACACTAGCGAAAAGTCTTGGGACATTGTGTTAGTTAGTAAATAACGCTTTCTTGAAAACAAAGATATTAGAAGAACGAGATGTGCTATGCGCAGTTCGTACTGAGTGGAATTGTTTTGCCCAGTGTCGCCGGTTTTGTTCACCAATACTACTGCATACCTTCGCTTACGCTAAGGCATCGCTAAGGTATCCGCACTAATACATAGAACAGATTTCTGTGCGTACACGTCCCGATACCGTTCAAAGTACCCTAATTAGGTAGTACTCCGGCTACGGTCCGGCGGCCAACATAGCATATTATCTCGTTCTTCTAATATCTTTGCTTGAAAACGTAAAAATCGCAGACTCTTGAAAAATCACGAAATCTTACGTTACTTGTCAAGAATAACCCTAAAAATTTTAAACAAAAGGAATATAAAATTTAAATACAGAATTAAAATAATTTTCTGCAAAAAAATATTACACTATAGGTAGGTTGTCTGAATTCTTGATTCAATTAGTTCCAATTTTGAAAATGACAGTTAAATTCAAGTTGATTAAACCAGACTTACAATAACAGACGCAGAACCTAAATCGGCATGTTTATTTATTGAATACTTGTATAAAAAAAAATTTATTGATATTATATATCAAAATAAGTTTTAAAACTTGATTCGTTCATTTGTCGTTTGTACATGTTGTGCCTCTCAAAAATGTGTATTGTATTACTACCTATTATAATAATATGTAAGCCCTGAATAATGAAATCGACGAAGCTGCCTCTGATTTTGAAATAATAACATCTCAAAAATATATGGATCGAAATGAGTTGCGAAATAAAACTTTATTAGAATCATAATGTCTCAATCCTAGAAGCTTAGTCATCTCAATGAATCCAGATTCGCTTGAGTCAGACCACAGTTACGCAATGTGGGTTTGCATCTACCTATACATTCTGTTTGTATAGGTTATGTATTCTGAGAAACAAATGGACATGTTAATTTGGTATAAGTTTTCAATGGTTCGCATTCCGTGCCTTGTGGTACACCTTTGTAAACAGATTAACTCGTGCCGCGCAAGACCTTTCCTATTATATTGCCCAAAGGTTATTGCTACAGCTTTAATTTTGATTAAGTATCAAATTAACGTCGTGTTTCTATTAAAAATATATTAAACTACCTGAAAAGATGGAATAGGATGTTCTTATAGAAGCATTATCACGCAAGATAAATATTCATTGAAATGTGGAAATAGTAGGTATGTGACGAAGCGGTTAGTAGCTGAGTTGACAAATGTGTCAGTTTCCCACCCAAACGTCAATTCTTCATTATTCACAAGCAACATTTTTTTTATTTTTTATTTTTATTTATTCTTTAATATATTTGTTATACAATGGTATAGTATATTGTCCTCCACGATAGGGGTTCACCTGTGTTTATTATTATTACAGTCATAATTCGTTCGTTTACTAGTTTTAATGAAAAACACTGCAAAACAATTTCAAATCGAAATACTTGACTTATAAGACTATATTCAATATTCACATAATAAAATTCTCACTGATGTAGATATCTTGAAATGTAACGAAAATTAAAATAAAATCTAATATATATTAGGTAAGGATATAAATTATGGGGTATTTATTGTTATAATTAACAGGTATTACATATGTAATTATATGTTTTACCTGTCAATTGGATAAATGTACCGTTAAATTGTTAAATACATGTATTAGTATAATGGGGAGGAAATAGCAGAATTTTGGTTGAGGGGCAAGGCTCTCGACTAGCAATCCGAAGGTTGCAGGTTCAAATCCCAGCGTTCGCAAGTAAGTTGTATTATTGCAGTTCATTCTCTAAAAATAATATTTAGTATACTCTCAGTATCGCCCTGGTGAAATAGCTTTAGCCGTTTCTGGTGATCAGATCTTAAAAGCCAGATACTCATCCACCTTTACCTTCCCCATCTCCTACCCATCACCACTACCTTCAGCCTCACGACATACCCCAATTGGGAATGCCGTTGTCTCACTGGCTATAGACGGTTGGGAGCATTTGGTGGGACTCTTGTGCGGTATTCACATAAATAAAAAATTGTATTAAGTATATCTATAATTGGTTTTTCAATTAATAAATAATGAACCATCCTTTAAGTAGGAGTTTTTCGAGTGTAATATTGTCTTTATCAGGTTATTAGTAACTCGAAAATATTTTCTTTATTTTTCTTGATTTATAAAAAATTACATTTGTATATCTAGCATAAACTTGTACTAACAACTAACAAACTTATTTCTATGATATTTAGACACACTTTATACTACATCTAAAACTGATTCTTTATCAGCGCCCTTGAGGTGATTTTGCACAAAAACGGCGCTATACAAATCATCCAAATATTATTATGTAAGTTTTTAGATTCTCACGGCCGAAAGCATTTTTGTTGTTTGTTTTTGGGGTGTTATGCCGTGTTGCGCTAACTCCTTCTTTAGCCGACGTTTCGGACAGCGTTGCAGTGTCCATCATCAGGGCAGATCCGGTAGATCCGAAGATGTGTGTTTAGGTTGATTAAGTGTGTTATAGGTTTTAAAATTTCATTTTGAAGTGAAACTTCTTTAGGCGCGTAATGAATTTTCGGGGACGGAGTAAAACCGACTCATGACCGAAACGAAAATGCGGGACCACCGATTAAAGTTCATTTGATCTAGTCAAAGTTTTGAAGTAACATATAAATGCTTCTTAGCTCATCCCGACAACTGGCGTTGGTGGTGTAATGGTCAGCATAGTTGCCTTCCAAGCAGTTGATCCGAGTTCGATTCTCGGCCATCGCACATTATTTTTTTGTTTTTAACGCCTTTTTCATTCAATATCTTATTTTTTAGTAGGTCAGAACATTTTTTAAAAGAAAATAATATTGCAAAATAATAAAAACACTTATCTCACTGTGATAAAACATTACTCCGCTAGAGCGCGCTTTGCGTTATTGTGTTGGATTAAAATTATTATCTAATCCGTATATTATGATAATTGTATTACATTTATTTAATTAATTTATTTATTTTGATAATATGTAATAATTTACAGAAAAAAAAAATTGCTTCTGCCATACACAGAGGGTGGTTCGAGGCTATTGAATAAGAATTATCACGAAATTCCTATGATCATTTCGGGAGATTTTAATGTTAATTTTGCGAGGGAAGAATCTGTAGAGTTATTGAACTTTTTCAAAAACACCCTCAATTTGGATATTGTTAATGATAGGAACACTAGCACGACTAGACACGGGACAACAATCGATGCAGTTTTTGCACGATTCATTAAGGATTTAAGTGCTCATGTATATATCTCGCACTTTAGTTACCATAACCCAATTATCACGACATTAGGAAATGATATTCATGAAATTGACAATGAAAATGGCACATGATTGGTAAATTGTCATTGTAATTTCTTTGTAATTTTTAATTGTAATATTGTTATTTATGTAATATTGTATACTTGTGAATAAATTGAAAATTTTTGGAACTATACATTAATCGAACGTCATTCATCTATAAGAAAATATTAGAAAAAGCAAATCCATGCTTCGTCGTTGAATTATTTAACCTCTAATTTTCAAACTAACCTAAGAGAGAAAATAGAGATGATGAAATGAAAATAGAGAGAGAGGAATACTAGAAGTTTCACTTCTGTCTTGCGTAGGCTTGACACACCCACTTTTTTTTTACTATCTTAATGCAATCCGTTGTTATCTCATCTAATCCAGGAGCAATTCGGTTTTTCAATGTGTTTATTATTTTGTCAATTTCCTCTTCCGAGGTTGTTTTTATTGTAAATCTGTGTTGTGTCGGGTTTTTATTGATATTTGATCTATTTGTTTGTGGTAGTGTGTTTGTGTTATGCAATTTGCGGTTTGCTAAAACTTTTCCTATATTTGCGAAGAAGTTATTCAGATGATTTGCTATAGTTTCTGTATTTGTATTGGCATCTAATTTTTTTGAGTTAATATTTAGATTTTCAATAGTATTTTTCTGTTTGTATTTTTGTGTGTATGTAACTACTTTTTATTTTCCATATTTCCTTTGGGTTATTTTTTTCTTTTTTAAGTTTTTCTCTGTAGAACAATTCTTTAGCCACTCTAATAATTTTCGTGCAGATGTTTCTATATCTTTTATAGTAGTTAAGTTGTTCCATATCGTAGGGTGTATTTTTAATTTGTTTGTGAATTTTGTCTCGTTTACGAATACAGTTTAATATTCCCTGTGTTATCCATAGTTTATTTTTTTTGCTTTGTGTGTGAGTTTTACTTGTTTTATAATAGTGTTATTATTTATTTCTTGTGCTAACATATTATTAAATTTATCCCAGGCCTCTTCCACGTTCTCTATTTGGTATATTGTACTCCAGTCTATTTTTTTGAGTTTTTCTTTCAAGTTTGAGTAGTTAATTATTTTTTTTGTGAATATTTTATGTTGGTTGGGTTTTGTGTTTTCGGTGTCTATTGCTATCATATTCATGTAGTGGTCTGTGATAGTGCTTTCAAGTACTACGGTTTTGGTTTTTAGTTTTGTTTTGATCATTATATGATCTATACAACTTTTTGTGTTTTGTGTGACTCGTGTTGGAACCTTTATCGTTGGCTCCAGTCCATGCTGTATAATAATAAACTGGATAGGTACATAAATACATAAGATTAAGTGTAATTTTATTTGGTATGAAGTTGATCCCTGCTTTTGATCATTTCTCATAATCCTGCACTCATACAAGTTTTAAGAGGAAGCTACAAGCCAAAAATTCTTTGTATACCTTATATTGTAGGTAAAAGGCATTATAATCACTTGACAAACGGATTCTAGAAAGTTCGAATTCAAGCACAAAACTATTTTTTTTATTTATGTTGTAAATAATTGTATAAGAAAACAAAAACAAGTGAAACTGTCACAGATAATCTTAGCACAATTATGTCATTATTACAGCTTGGGAGGCGGGAATGGGTACCGCCGCACCAGGAACCATTTATTGGAATTATTATAGCTTGGGAGGCGGGAATGAGTACCCCCGCACAGGGAACCATTTATTGTAATTATTACAGCTTGGGAGGCGGAAATGGGTACCGCCGCACCGGAAACTATTTATTGTAATTATTACAGCTTGGGAGGCGGGAATGGGTACCGCCGCACCAGGAACCATTTATTGTAATATATTATCACATACATTCGAAGTACCTACAAGAAGTGCACGTTATTATTCGCTCCAAATAAAAGTAAAAAAAAATCATAGCTAAAAACCTGTGGAAGCAACAAAAAGTTATATCGGTGTTTCACCGCGATCTATACAGTGAAACATCCTATTTACTAATCAAATTTATCAATTAAACGAGTGATAAAAAGAACAAATTGAAATCAAGTGACAGTTCAATGCCATTGTCTCAATGGTAACAAGTGAATTTAAATAACTTTCTTTAATTTCCCTGTTTATAAATTCCCCGGCGAGAGATAATTAAATAATCACATAGTGTTTCACGATTGGGATCTGTGTGATAGTTTTAAATAAACATTATTAAAAGTGATCTCATAATAACTGGAAACAATAATATAATATTTATCTAAATCACTCGAAGACTTGTTTCCTAATATATTAAGCTAACTCCACGGGCACATGCAAGCCTGTCGTAGTGTTGTGGTCGCCGCGCTTGACTTGTTTGCTAACTGCAGCTGTAGACGACCTGAGATCGAACCCTACATAATCCAAACATTTTTATAAAATTAATACCCAATATTCGAACCATTTAAAAATGAACAGACAGAAGAAAACACAAAAGAAAGTGACATCTGGCGACTCTGAGGAAGATGAGATGATGTCTCATTTAGACCGTAAGTGGCTAGACGAAATGTTGAAGAATCTTAAAAGTGAGCTATTTGTGTACCTCAACTCACAAATAGTAGAACAATTGGGGGACATCAAGACCAAGCTGGGGGATTTTGATGAATTCAAAACTTCACTTCAATTCTTTTCTGCGGAGTATGACAGACTAAATAAAATATGCAACATAAATGAGGCAGAAATCAAAAAACTTAATGCTGCAAAGGCTCATCTTCAGCAGAGCCAACAGGAACTTCTCACTAAACTGAATGATATAGAGCAGTCAAACAGGAATTGCAATGTTGAGATTCAGATGGTTCCTGAAAAGAGGGATGAAGTAATCAAGGCTACAGTGTTAAAATTGTGTACCGCTGTCAATTACACATTAAAGGAAGATGACATTAGGTCCTGCCATCGAACACCTCATCATCCAAACGCCGTTTCAGGTTCACGACCAAAGAATATTATTCTGGCTCTTCCCAGCCCTCGTATGCGTGACGAACTTCTATCAGCAGTGAAGGCGTTCAATCGCAGGAATGCTGATAACAAATTGAATCGTCAGCATCTTGGATTCCCGGACTCCTCTCCAATTTATGTGTGTGAGCACTTATCTCCACACAACAAGGATGTACACGCGGCTGCCAGGCGCGCCGCTAAAGACCTTCGCTTCAAGTACGTGTGGGTCAAGAGTGGGCGCATATTCTTGAGAAATGATGATACGTCTGCTTCTGTGCTTGTAAAAACCAAAGATTCTCTCCTCAATTATCATCCAAAATGCAATCGGCAAACAACTCATCCTCAACGCATTAGTTAATGATGCAATAATATAATTCTCTTCTTTGCTTTCTACACTTAATAATGTTAAACGTTTATTATCAAAATGTAACAGGACTGCGCTCCAAAACGAATACATTTTACATAAATATTACCAATAATGATTATGATATTATTATGATAACTGAATCTTGGCTTGTGGAAAGCATCGCCAGTGAGGAACTATTTGATAATCGTTACATAGTATTTAGCCGCGATCGTAGTGAGAATAAAAGAGGAGGGGGAGTGATTCTTGCGTTGAAGAAATACCTTACAGTTGTAGAGCGGAAGGATTGGGAATCGAATGCTGAAGACTTATGGGTGACAGTTATTACTAAAAATCTCAAAAGGATCAATTTGTGTTGCGTTTATATTCCACCTGGAGCCAATCACTCCCGTAACACTTATGACTTTATGGATAAATTATGTGAACTGCGAGCGCTTCATCGTGATGATAATTTTCTTATAGCGGGTGACTTCAATTTACCTTTAATAAACTGGTCAATAAGTAATGATAATAATATTAAAATTACAAATAGTCATCAATCTGAAATTATTTCTTAAATCTCAGACACTCTTAGTTTTAATGAACTTTCACAATATTGTACTTTTCCGAACAACAATCACAAATTCTTAGACCTAGTTTTTAGCTCTTTCCCTGTAATCGTGTCACATACCTCCCAACATCTTATACCTGAATGTAAATATCATAAATCAATCATTATTGATATCAGTTCAGAGATAGAAATCCCCATGGTAAGTAAGAAAAGAACAATAAATCTCTTTAAAAAGGCGAATTATGAAAATATAAACAATGTCCTCAACAATGTTGATTGGGATGCTGAATTTTCTAATCTAACAACCGATATAGCTATTAACCGTTTTTACGATATATTGTATGAAATCATTGACTGTAACGTTCCATCAAAAAAAGTTCAGGATAATAGCACATATCCATATTGGTATAATCCGGCTTTAATAAATTTAGCAAAAGAAAAATACAGAATATTTAAAAAGTGGAAAAAATGGTCAAATCCTTTAGATTATCATGAATTCTGTGTTCTGCGAACGAGACAAAAAAAGTTTCGAACGAATGTCATAGACAATTCATAATAAATGCAGAAGTCAAAATATCGCATGACCCAAAGAATTTCTGGTCCTATGTTAGAAGTAAAAGAAATAGTACGGGGTTACCCAACACTATGAAACTAATGAATGTAACTGCTAACGATCCTTTAGCTATATGTAATATTATTATTATTATTTTTTTTTTTTTTTATGTTTAATTGGATATTTTATTTTATTCTATATCTATTCTATATCTTCAAATCATTTTGCATCCACTTATAATCATAATGTTACTCCAAAGGCTTTCGCTAATAATCCCCAAACTGATAATCCTATAAATATTTCTACTATTTCAATTTCCAAGGAACAGATAGAAAAAATAATTAATGATATCTCATGGTCGTTGGGAGAAGGATATGACAAAATACCATCTTACTTTATAAAAATGTGCAGCAAGCAATTATCTAAGCCTCTCCTACTGCTTTTTCAATCATCACTGAAAGAAGGCATCTTCCCAGACCGATGGAAATGTGCTCTCATTACACCAGTATTCAAATCCGGCTCTAAAAACGACGTCCAGAACTATCGGCCAATTTCAAAACTACCTATCTTCAGTAAGATTTTTGAAAAGATTGTTCATGAGCAACTCTATGACTGTGTTAAGTCTGTTATAACTGATAATCAACACGGCTTTATGAAAAAAAGATCAACTGTATCCAATCTTGCAGTATTCACCGAACATATTTCAAAATCAATGGACAAACGAATCCAAGTGGATGCTATATATACAGATTTCTCCAAAGCATTCGATAAAATCGACCACAGCCTATTATTGTCGAAACTTTTAGCTTTAGGAATACACGGTAATTTGTACCGATGGCTAGTTTCATACCTAAACGGACGCTCCCAGATAATAGCAGTAAACGGTTTTAATTCTGAGATTGTCAATGTACCTTCAGGTGTCCCTCAAGGATCTCACCTGGGACCGTTGCTTTTTACTATATTTATCAATGACATTGTAAAATGCTTTAAGCATGCTAAAGTTTTACTTTTTGCTGATGACATGAAAATATTTCTTTCTATTAACTCTATTACTGAATGTTATAAACTGCACCAAGATCTTAATAGGATTAGTCACCGAACCTCGGTAGTGTGCAGTCGTGTTTACCAGTGCTCTGTGTTTGACGGCTTACTGACGGCGGCGCGGCGTACAGATAAGATTTATTTATTGTTACCTTTTCGTATTCATTATTTTTGTTTGTGTTATTGGTTTGCGACGAAGTTGCGTGTATTATTTCTATCATTTATTATTTCTAAAATAATAATTATTGTTTAATTTTTTTTTTTTAATTTGTTGAAATGGAGGAAGATGAAAATCGACCTCCGGACCCTGAGCCCATTTCTAATATTGTAGACGACTACGATACTGATGATACCCAGACTTCTGTAACCATTCCTTCACGAAAACGACGTCCTCCGCTTTGCCTTAATGTACCTCCTAAAATTAAATCTCTTTCACAATCAAACGAAGCCCAATCTCTCGTGGAAGTTATGATGATACCATTCCTCCAGAAGCAAAAGCCATTGAGCTTATGTATTCTATTTCATCCTCAGCTCCATTTATTGTCAATGTCCAAAGGACTGAACAGGGGAAAATAATTCATCCCCTGGATTTTGGTAAATTTATTTTTAGCTCAAAACTCAATAACCTCGGTATTATAAATGGATCAATAAAACCGGAAGGTCGATACAAACTATCCATAGAATTTAAATCAGCCACATTAGCTAATGATTTTGAAAAAATAGGTTCTCTTTCAAATAATAAATTTAAATCTTTCATACCTACTTTCAATTTAACCAGAATGGGCAGAGTAAGAGGTATCCCAACCGATCTATCAGAAACAGAAATAGTAGACGCTCTTAATGACTCTCAATTAACTCCAAAAGTTTTAAAAGCACGTCGTTTGAATTTCAAGGATACTTCCACCGGCACCACTATATGGAAACCTTCCCAATCCGTTGTTATTACTTTCGAAGGTCAAACATTACCATCCCGTGTATTTATTTATTATAACGCTCTTCCCGTTGAAATATACAGATTCCCGACTATCCAATGTTTCAACTGTTGCCGTTTTGGCCATTCAAAACCTATTTGTCGTTCCCCTCCTCGTTGCTTCCATTGCGGAGAGGATCATCCCTTTGAACAGTGTCAAAATACAACGAATAACCCTATTTGTATTAATTGTAAGGGCAACCATACCGCTGTTAGTGTGGCCTGTCCAGAGTTATCTAGACAGAGAAATATCAAACAGTCAATGGCTGCAGACAATATTTCCTACTTTCAGGCCTCTAAATTATTCCCTCCTACAAAAAAATCTTTTGCAGAGATAACGTCTAACGCTTCTCTCTTTCATTTTTCTTCCCCTAAATTCCCTCTATCATCTTCCCACAAAGAAACAATTTTCAAACCGATAAAATCTAATCCAAAATTTATTCCTTCTTTCGATAAAAAACTACATAATGAACTTTTACTTAACCCGAATGGGAATAATAAATCCCAGGCTCCCAATGGGACTGCCTTAAAAAACTGTTCCACTTCCGATATCTTCCCTAAAGTCACGATTGAAAATTCTTCTTTTATTCAAACTTTAATTACCCTTTTAATTACGATCCTTTCAAATAACAATAAAGTACCGTCCAAAGCTGCCGATTATATGAAATCTTTACTCTGTAGCCTTCCCGATGTATCCGCAACTGAGCAAAATACTTCAATGGAATAGTAGAAGTCTATTCGCCAACAAAATTGATCTTGTGCAGTTACTTGATGAACATAATATTTCAGTTGCTGCCATCTCCGAAACGTGGTTAAAACCCTCATACCAATTTAAGATTCCTGCATAATATCATTGTCTAAGACATGATAGACTGGATGGCAAAGGTGGCACTGCTCTTATTATACATAATTCTATCCCTTTTAAACAAATTATTTTCCACACTCTCTCCAATAATTTTCAGATAGTAGCTGCTGTTATATCTGATATTACATTACTATCAATATATATCCCTCCCTCTACAATTTTTGTTGAAAACGAATGGTCAACATTTATATCCCAGATTCGTCCCCCGTATATGATACTTGGGGACTTCAATGCTCATTCTCCTTCTTGGGGCAGTGAGTTAACAAACAGTTCTGGCCATAATCTATTAGATTTTATGGATACCTATAATTTATGTATACTAAATGACGGATCTCCAACTCGTTTCACTGCCCCTCAACATCGGAAAAGTGCAGTCGATTTATCTCTTTGCTCATCTTCGGTGATTCCCATATGTTCTTGGAACATTCTTAAAGATCCCCTTTCCAGTGACCATTTTCCTATAATAATTAATTACCTTCCACCATCTATCTTCCATGCATTCCTTTTCGAAAAACAATAGTTTTAAATTTAAAACGAAAGACGCGAATTGGAGAAATTTTTCTTCAGAATTAGACTCCATTGTTCAAGCATCTAAGTCTTCCCTTGTCAACACTAGTTTACAATGTGAATTATTTCCTAACATGATAATAAAAGCTGCAGAAAAAACACTTAAAAAACATAATGTTAACATTAAGATAAAACATTCCACCCCACGGTGGGATGAAGAATGCACTAGTGTCGTTAAATCCAGAAGAGAAGCAATTTCCATTTTCCGTAAATGTATGTCTTTCGAAAATTACCTTTCTGTGAAACGCGCCCAGGCAGAAGCGAAACGCGTTTTGAAAAACAAAAAGCGGTCTGGATGGCGAAAATTCTGTGAAAGCTTGTCTCCTGAATCTCCCCAGTCATCCGTATGGTCCAATTTAAAAAAATTCGGTTCGTCATATACTCCGCAGCGTTCTAAACATATTCCAGAAGAAATTATTATAGGTTTTGCTGATAAGATAGCTCCTCCGTCAGTTGCCAGATGTGAGGAAATGCCTTCCTTTATTTCTTATCCATCTCACTCTAGCTGGCTGGACTCTCCTTTCTCAATAAGTGAATTAAATCGAGTAATCAATTCCCTTCCAGACTCTTCTCCTGGCCCTGATGGAATCTTATATAGTTTCATTAAAGCATTCTCAGACATGTCGGTTGAATATTTTTTGTCCCTAATTAATTACATGTTCGAAACGGGATTTATTCCGGAAGTCTGGAAAGTTCAAAAAATCCTTCCGATTTTAAAACCTGGCAAAAATCCATCTGAAATCTCATCCTATCGTCCTATTGCTCTTTCGTCATGTTTAATGAAAGTAGCAGAACACTTGATAAAGAACAGATTGGAATGGTTTGTTGAAAATCACAGAATTATCTCTCCTAATCAATATGGCTTCCGGAAAAAGAAATCAACCATAGATAATTTAAGTGTGTTAACAACAGACATCCGTATATCTTAGTCCCATTCTTGCACTCTGGCCACATTTCTTGATCTTTCGTCACCTTACGACGATGTATTAATTAAAATTTTGAAAGAAAAATTAATTAAAATAAAAATTCCCTTAAAACTAGTTCAATTTATTATTAATTTACTAACAGACAGATCCATTATTATCCACTTTTCCTCAAAAACGATAAATCGCAAACTATGGAAGGGGTTACCTCAGGGGTCCGTAATCAGTCCATTATTATTTAATATATATATAAGTGATTTAGACAGTGTAATTCCTTCATCTATCAAGCGACTTTATTTTGCTGATGATTTCCTTATATATTTATCACACAAAAATCTATCGCGCGCTGCGAAGGAATTGAATTTGGCTTTACATAATATTAAAGTTTGGTTGTTGACAAATGGGATGAATTTAGCTACGTCTAAAACCAAAGTAGTGGCTTTTACGCGCAAAAGAAAAATACCCCCTTTTCTGTCTGCTTTGATAATGTCCCTCTTCAAATCGTTAAGCAAATTAAATTTCTTGGACTACTTTTGGATCATAAACTTTCCTGGCTCCCGCATATTCAGAACATTTCGGCTAAGTGTGAAAAGGGGTTAAATATTATGCGAGCTGTTTCCAGAGTGTGGTGGGGATCTCATCCTACTACTCTTAAATTAATGTATGGTGCTCTAGTGCGAAGCCATTTGGATTATGGAACATTTCTTTTTGATCCTCTTCCTAAATATTTGAACAAAAAACTTGAAAGAATTCAGTCCAAAGCGCTCAGAATAATTATTGGAGCGATGAAATCTTCTCCAATTAATTCTCTCCAGGTAGAATGTGTTGATCCCCCCTTAATTTTAAGGAGACAATTCCTAGCTGATAAATATATTTTTAAATCTTTTTCTATATCGCGTCACCCTTTAGAACAAAGCCTTGATTATTTGTTCAATAACTTAAATAACGAAAAAAGATCGACAGATAAAAATCGACTTCCTCTCCTTCTAAAAAGTTTTCTTTCATTCAAATCTCTGTCTTCTTCCCTCCAAAATCTACAAAAAGATCCTATCCTTCCTATTTTCACCATCCCATTTGATTCTATCAATTATATCCCCAACGTTATAACTTCAGACTTCCGAACTGATATTTTAACCTCATCTAATCAAAATGTTGAGGAAAAATTTAAAAATATTACATCTTCTAAGTTTCCAGAATTTTCTCTCATTTACACAGATGGTTCTAAGTCTGATAACAAAGATTGTGGAGCTGCGGTACACATTCCCGAATTCGATTTAGATTTGTCTTATAAATTGCCTAAAGAAATTTCCATATTTACTGCAAAATGCTTCGCAATTGAACAAGCTTTGAGCCAAATCCAGCTTTTCAATATTCGACGAGCCTTACTGTGCACTGACTCACTAAGCGCAGTGTTGAAAATTTCCTCAAATATCCATAAACCAGAAGACTATATTATTTATAATATCAGAAACACCCTTAAATCTTTAAATGAATTAAATTTCGAGACAATATTGGTTTGGGTCCCTGGCCATTTGGGAATTGAGGGTAACGAGAAAGCCGATTCTCTAGCTAAACTTGGAACAATTTCTGGCTCTAATCCCTTAGATTTTAGAATTCCTATCTCTGACGTCATCCCAATTCTTAAATCCAACATGATCCGCTCCTGGGAAGAAAATTGGACTAATACGAAAACCCGAACTGGTGCTTTTTATGCTGGAATACAAAATCATATTCCAAGTAAACCTTGGTTCCACGGCAAGAAAAAATCCAAAAGATTTATATCCTGTATCTCGAGAATGAGAATTGGTCATTGCTCCATTGCATCCCATTTGTTTAAAATCCGGGTCCTAGATAGTCCACTCTGCCAGTGCGGCATGGAAAATGAGACTCTTGATCACGTTTTCTTTAATTGTAAAAATCATTCATCCTTCAAAGGCATTTATCGTTTACTTATAAAAATCACCCACCAATCTCCCCTTAGTATTCCTTATTTACTTTCTCTCAACAATTCTCGCATTTTCTCAGTTCTATACAAGTTCATAGACTTGAATGACTTCAATATTTGAGATTTCCTATTCCCGTATAGATTTCCCATAAAATTATAACCATCTCCCTTAACTTTAACGGCACATAGCACTCTCTTTAGGGTGAATTGCCTAATACAACAAAAAAAAAAAAAGATCTTAATAGGCTTAATGATTATTGTACTGTCAACTATCTCCACATGAATACTGCCAAATGTTACGTAATAACCTTTACAAAAAATAAAAATAAAATTGAATATAATTACCATATTACAAACAGTCAACCACTCAAAAAAGTCAATCAAATTCGAGACCTCGGTGTACTGATTGACGACAAACTTTCATTCAAGGCACATGTGGATAAGATTGTCAAGAAATCATTGAGCATGTTAGGATTTTTATTCCGTATTGGAAAGGAATTCAACAATATCCATACACTCAAAATTTTGTATTACTCCTACGTCCGTAGTCATCTTGAGTACGCTTCTGCCATATGGAATCCTTTTTATAACATTCACACAAAACGCATTGAAGCTGTTCAAAGAAAGTTTGTACATCACTTGAACTTCAGGAGACAATTACGTTATTACGATATGGAAAGCTCTATCAAGCACTACGGACTTAAAACATTAAAAAGCAGGAGAGACACTGCGGACATGATTTACTTACACAAAGTCTTGAGTGGTCATATTGACTGTCTAGCCCTTTTGTCATCAATCAATATTAGAGTCCCAAATAAGAAAACTAGAGACAAATCATTGTTTCATATCGAAATTGCTTCAACGAGTCTCAGGAAAAATTCTTTCTTACTAAGAACTTGCAATCATTATAATAAAACTTATTTTGATGCTGATATCCTGTCGTGTACCTTAGGAGCTTTTAAAAAAATTGTTAACAGAGTATTATAATAATTAACCCTTTTCTAAATTTAATACATTACATTCATCATTTATTCATTATCACTCTTACATATTATTTGTATTTAATATCAAATGTACGTGTGTGTATGGATGTATGTATGCCTGTATGTATGGGTATGTATGTATGCAACTATGTATATGTATGTGTGTACGTATGTATTTATATGTGTATATGCATTTGTATGTATATATATGTATGTATGTGTTTATACGTGTATATATATATATATATACATTTTCTCTTATTATTTCCTTGTTTTTAACATTTCTTTGTTTGTTTATTGCTTTTTAACCTTCTTTATCTTTATTGCATGATGTGAACATTGGTTATTGGGTTGTAACCTAATTCTTTTACTTATTTTTTTCTCTCTCTCTATGCATGTTATGTTATAAACCTGTTAATGTTCCTAATAAAATAAAATAATAAAATAAAATAAAAAAATAAATAAAAGTAATTATTACAGCTTGGGAGGCGGGAATGGGTACCGCCGCACCAGGAACCATTTATTGTAATTATTACAGCTTGGGAGGCGGGAATGGGTACCGCCGCACCGGGAACCATTTATTGGATAATCATCACCTCTGCCATAGGTCACCCCAAGTGGTTCGCTACGTTTGGGACTTTGCAGGGGATCCCAATTTAATGTCGTGAGGTTTACCTGGGTCTTGGCAGCGGATGCATCTGCCAACCTACTGCGTGGCAGGCCAGATCAGGAGAGTCTGATTCAAGGAGACCTTTAGACCTCTCTGGTTGCGGACTTTTTCGACCCATCGCTTTGCACCGTAGTGAGAGCGATGGATTCCTAAGTCCGTCACTCCTGGACACACTGACTCCCACCCATTATACCATTTTCCTTCCCAGAACTTCCTCACCTTCATTTCCTTAAAAAGACTCTCCCCACACCATCCCTAAAGATGACAGGCCCTGGGGGAAGTTATTTTCCTCGGGCCTTCTGAGTGTAAATAATGAAAAAATAAACAATTACGGTTTTATGCAAAAAAAATATGGAAGTTTAATCAAAACACTTCTTCGAACATTAGTGTTATTTCAAAATTTATTCCTTTAAAAAAAATGTATATTTGCGGCACGTCTCAGAGTGGTAGGTACTTTCAGTATTGCTCTAGTGAAAGACTACCATTGAGATGGCTTTAGCCGTGTTTGGTGACCAGATCTGAATACCCAGGCACTTCTCCACTCTCCTCTTCCTTATCTCCTTCCCCTTCCCACTAACTTCTGCCTCACAATATATTATACCCCAATTGGGGATGTCATGGTCTCACTGGCTCCAGACGGTTGGGAGCATTTGTGACTCATAAATGTAATCCTTTATAAATGGTACCTACCCGCAACACTTATTTCCCTGCTAACAATACATTTCCACCTCCCACGCATGTCAAATTTGTGATGAAAGGCTTAAATCACAGTGAAAAACAGATAAACCATAGCTGCTAAAAATATACAAATTATTAATGAAAACCGTCATTCTAGCGACATCTGTTGAGGTTAAAATTGATTCAGTTTGTTTTTCAGTAGGCCCCTGTAATAGTTGGAATTATGTTGAGATTCTATAGTATAAACACAGAGGTCATTAAAATCGTCTAGGAACGACTAGGAACCCCCTTTTGAGGCTTCAAAATAAACATTGAATTTTGTCAACCAATAGATCTGAACAAAGAGCTATAAAATTTTGAGTAACCAATCAGTGAACGAAGAGGCGTACATCAAATGCAGACAAAGGAATGAACTGTGGATCAGGCAATAAAAAAGATAATTAACGACATTTCGATTCTCACAGAAATTGGAGGTGAACGCACTTTAGGGTCAACATCGACTTTCAAGGTGACAAACTCCTGGGAATGTTTACAATAACTGAGACATTTATGGGGTATCGAACCATTGAAATCGGGTGCTTGGAAGTTTTACAGGTTGTAAAGCGCACACACAAAAATGCAATGAAAAAAATTATTAAACGTGATAGTATAAAAAAAGGACGGGAAAAGCAAAGGAAAGTTACTGGCGGAATTTCAACTGTAGTGCAATTATTTATGATAGAAGGAGGGTGCCATGTTCGATAAAAATCGTACTAAAGAGAGGAGTGAGTGTTGGAAACAATGGAAATAAATCGTTATCAATTTAAGATGAAACGGACATATTGGTAAATCAATCTTGAATGAAAATCTCGCAAAAAAAATAGACATTTTAGAAAAGTGCGGCGACCGAATGGAAGGATAATACAGAGATTTTAGCTGCTACAAAGGTCCTAGGGGCATAAAAATTGAGTATCAGAAGAAGACAGTAAGACTGAACATATAGCGATAGATTAGATTCAGGAAAAGTAGACATTTTACATACTTATTAGGTTAGATATATATTAGAGTTACCCAATATTACGGAGGGATCGAAACAAGATAAAAGGTTGGCGGTCTCATGTATATTTTGAAGGGTAAACAATCGAAATCCGAACATGGTTTTTATTTACGTTAAGGTAATAAATGATTAGAAGACCAATAAAATTTAACGTGGAGCTTATGGAATATTTATTTAAAGCAAAAGATATTAAAACTAATGGCTCTAAAATTAAACTAAATTTACGGCCGTAGTACATAAAATCTGAGACGTAAACATATGTCCAGACGTATAATTTATGTGAAATCTTGTAAGTGAGAGATGGAGAATGGGCGGAGATTGGGTAAAACAATAAAAATGACAGATATCCCAGAGTCTAATTAGGTATATCTCCCGTAGAAGTGTGGAAAACTATATATTAATTAATAATAAATGAAGTATGAAATTTTCCTGGAGACCACACACATCGGGAAAAGTGAAGAAAAGATAAAAGGAAGGGTAAAGAACGGAGATAGGAAATGATCCATGTGGAGAAAAGCGATACAATTCGAATTTATCCGTGAAATTAATAAATACGACTTGGAAAATGAGTAATTATAAGAGTTATGAGAAATGACATAAGAATCAAGAAGAAATTGTGCAAGAAAACGTCGCGGATAAATATAAAATTCAAAGATAAAGGAAAAATTCAAATCTACGACATAAAGGAAGAAGGTACGGGTGAAAATGGAAAAGCTCATATAGGTGACAATAAAATTAAGTAGATTTTAGACAAATCGAAATTCAAAAATGTATAGTAAAGATTTCGACATGGATTTAAACAATTTTCGCACGAGATGCATAAAATTGAGATGTATATATATATTATTGAGGACGGACCTATCGCAAATTGAGAAAAAAGGAACACAAAATCATGAGAATTTAACTACATTTTGTATGAACACAGGACAAAGGAAGCTTGGGCGATTAACACAGACTTACCCGATTCGGACCCTATCGATTTAGATTTGTGAGATGGAAACTGGCCACCGCCTTGAGCCGGAAAGCAGAACATCTTATGGAAGAACGATCGAAATTAAGGGGAAGGGGTGTTCGGATTTACGAGTTGATAGGAAATAGAATTAAGCATCAAGAGAAATTCAGATACGTCTTTTGGGACCTGAGAGGGATATAAAAGATGGAACACAGCAGTCAGGAGGGAGTCGCGCCGAGGATTCGAAAAGTTGTTACGTGGCGGTACTACGTTCTTTGGTAGGATTAACAGTGAAAATTCTTTAAGTGTTAAATTTTAAATAAGTCCCTGACTTAGGAAAATTTTGTGGAAAATACAAGTGCTAGAGTCAGTGAAATTTAATAAGTCAGTTAAATTAAATTAAACAGTGAAAATAAATATAATTTAAACGAAGTGCTTAAAAGTGTTAAAAGTGAATAGTGCGAAAAGTGTTAAAAGTGAATTATTAAAAATTTAAAAATAATTATTTCATTCAAAGTGAAAACATTCGAATTAAATTTAAGAGTTTGTTATCGTTAAATTAAAGTGGATGTGCTCGTGAATTGATATTTAAAAATAGATTATAATTTTGTTTAAAATTATTAATAGTAAATACTTCATCTTAGGTTAAAAGAAACACAAAAACAAAAAAAAGGATTCGATAATAATAAACGTTTAAACCTTTGTTCTAAAATTAACAGTTAGAAAAAAAAATTAATTTATTAAGAGTCGAGTTTAATTAAAAGTTTGCACAATTCGGAATAAATTTTCTTATCAATTTATATAAAAGGAAATTTAGAATTAATAAATTGTTCAATTAAAATCCATCGTGCGTATAGCGACAGTGTTAAAAGTGTTTGTCGTTTTAACCGGAATTTTAATCATCAGTCTATCATTTCGAAAAAGAATTTGAAACAGCTATCATTCAAAAGCCTAAACTAGAAAGGTGTTATTAAATCAACGGGTTTTCTGAATTAGGATTTCGTTCGGAAGAAAAATTAAATATCAGCTAATTTATATGATTCAAGCGAGAATAAAATATTAAATAGGAATAAATAGTCGAAAAGATTTATTTTGAAATTAGTTGAAAAATACAATTAATTAGGTAGGATTTCTTCATCAAGGTTGTTGTGTACACCCGACCGGAAATACCTTGACGGGGGGTAAGTTTTCTTTTTATAAATAATTTTCAGGACCTAGGAGTGAGGAGATACAGCTGATTATGGTATATCAATTAAATTATTAAAAACAACAAAACAAAGCATTACACATTAATATATGTATATTATGTATTTATTTATATAAAATAAAGTAATATATTGTATATAAAGAATAAATATATGAGTAATGTATTTATATATATGTATTTTACTTATTAATCGAAGCATCGAAATGGTAGCGATTTTTAATACCTACCCGAGGACATATCTATATTATTGAAAAAGAAAATATGTATTTATTAATATTCCAGGCTATGTAGAATCATATATTTTATATTTATTTATTAATATATGTACTCTTTTTTTAACATATTTTGACAATCGAGATATGTGTACTTATATATATATATATATATATATATATATTTATATTTAATTTTCACCTAACTTCTAGTAAATTTACTAAATTCGGAAAATGAAAAATAGTTTAACTGCAAAAGGAATTAAAAATATTCTAATTAATTATGCACAATAAAAGGTAACATAACTGAATTATAGGGAGAGGTAGAAATATTCCTTAAATAAACAATCTCGCATCTAGGTTAGTGTGTCAAAGAAGGTGTTTATATTATTCGATTTGTTTACAAATAGAGACGCTGAAGATCTGGGCCAACCGCATAGTTTGAAAACGACCTTGGCCGTAACTAGAAAATTTATCAGGGTTATAAGGATAACCATCAGGATGTCATTGTGCAATGTGCAGCGATATGGGTCATTTACAAATACCTATCATTCACAATCTACAATTGGAAAAAAATCATGGGTTAGCAAGATTTATATCGAATATTACATGAAACATTTGAGTACCATTGATTAGATAGTCATATAGATTTTATTAGTTACCTGAACCAGCTGGAAGCTGCGTGCTCTCAAATGTCTATCAATCACAAACGACAATTGAAAAATCACGGGTTAGCCAGATTTATATCAAAAAATTACATGAAACATTTGAATACCATTGATTAGATGGTCGCATGGATTTTATTAGTTACCTGAAACAGCTAGAAGCTGCGTGCTTACAATTACCTACCATTCACAATCTACAATTGAAAAATCACGGGTTAGTAAGATTTATATCGAATAATTATACAAAACATTTGAATGTTATTGATTGGGTGCTCATACAAAACCCCATCAGTTGCCTGAGACATTTCAGAGTCGAGTACTTTCTAATGCGGCAATCAACTACTTGAAACAATTGAGAAATCACGGGATAGGATGAACAAAAATTAATGTTGAACCATGGAAATATTACAACTGCATAGCCGTGTCCAGGAGGTTCAGGTTTTATAAGATTGGAAAAAAAAAGGTTTTATTGGTCAACCTATTGCAAAAACGGAGAAAATAATAATAATAAATAGGACGTAATTAATTAAAGAATTAACAAAAAAAAAAAAATCAGAAAAGTGCGACATTACATAAATACACAGTGAAATAAAAAAAAATAATAATAGATTAACGTAAATAAACAATAAATCCAAAAAGAATGTGTTAACGAATAAACTTATAACACAAAAAGTGTCCTTATAAATAAAAATGTGTTCATTCAAATGACCGTGAACTTAAGAGTCAATAAAAAATTCCTTTCATACGATAATGTAAACAAAAACAAAGGATATGTAGGTTAATGATGTCATTCAGTCAAAAGGAATGCGTTCTGTAAACAAAAACATTGTTTATGTTTTGGGTTCACCGAACAGATCGGAATGTTGATATGAAGCAAGTTTAATAAACAGACAAGCCCGAAAAACATCGAACTTATTGTGAAAACAAAGAACATCGAAAAAATTGATAAGATAAACATCGGGCGTAAAAACATCTATATATCTTAAAAGTCGGAAACATCGTTAAGTAATACGTATCACTCCGAGGAACAAAAAATTAAATAACAAACGTCGAGATTAAATAAACAATGACACAAAAACGAGATAGCTGGAACAAATATAACATAAACATTGCATTCGGATATCGTGGAGTATTAACGTAAACAATTATTGTTTATCTTATATTCAAAAATACAGACCAGCGGCGGGCCGTGGTACTTAACAAATTATTCACAAAGTCAGGAAAAGATATTATTATTTTTATCACTAGACATTCGACAGATTTATTAGAAGAATAGAAAGGTTTAGAGAAATTAAATTGATTAATGTATTACAACACCCAATGTACCTTACTAGATATCATTGGTTTTACAAAAATAATGATTACTTAAAATATAAAATTGATTGATAGCAATTGATTAACAAAAAAAAATATTTTTTTTTTTTGATTAACATTAATATCATTATAAAACAAAAGAAAAAACAATTATTATGACATGTTGGGGTGTTATCTATTATGACCATCTGTAACATAATAAATAACGGAAATATTACACCCATATCGTGTGATAGGTAGATCTATGAAAACAATAATATCAAAATAGAAAAGTGTAATTGTATTAAATCATAGTTAATCATTAGGACCACGTGTTAAATTCAAATGATCGCTCTACGTGCCGCCAATGCACGAGTAGATAGATTTAGTCAGGATCACAAATCTCGATAATCGACAGAGTCATTAATGAGGGTGAAACATTTGATGTTTTGTTTTGTGAGGTAAGATTAATCTTACATAATATAATTTACCATATAAACGGGTAAGTTGAAATAACGTAAGATTTACTCATGATAAGTTTGTTGACATTCAGGTTAGGTTGTTGACTATTGAGGCATATTTTAAGACACAGAGAACCCAGTCAATGGATTCGATAAGGAATTCAAGTATGGGCCAAACAAATAAACGTTGTTTTGAAAAGACAAAGTGTTAGTTGAGAATTCGACTTTCAATCTCAAAGAAAAAAATACAATCCAGAGTCGGCTCGAGACTTTTAATGTCGTTGACGAATGTTTATGATGGGATTATATATATGTGTATATATACCTATTAAAAGGAAATTCATTTTAGGCATTGAAAAAATCCTAATAGATTTTGTAAATTGAAAATAGATAAACGGAACATCTTGATAGGTATTGTAAAAAAATTTAAAATAGGTCGGATATCGAACAAGGCAAGTGTATACAAGAGGATGATGTGAAAATCATAAACGAACTTGAAATTTTACAGGAACAGCCAGGTGATAAAATACAAGAAAAATCTAGAAAAACAAAAAAAAAAATAAGAAAAACGAGAAAAATTTGAAAAAAAAAATATATAGAATAAAAAAGGCAACATATATATAAAATAATTAAGAAAATTAAAATAGGAATATTGAGGTTGTCGCTTAGTAAGAAAAAAAATAGATACATAAGCCGGTAACATTCGGAAGATCTAAGAAAATGGTGGGAAAACGTGGAATGGGGAGGCAAACAGAAGCTTTAGTGACGGCAATCGAGGAAAATGCTACAGCTGGGACGTCAACAGTGAACATCGGAGATATTACTACAATAATTCAAGCAGCTTTAGCACCGCTTGTTGATAAAATGCAGGAACTTGAGAAACAATTAGGAAGACCAACAACAGTGGCGGTGACAGGAGAGGATAGTGCGCCGAAAAACGTTCTCCAAGTAGTGGAAATGCTACCGCAGCAGGAACGACCTTCATTTTCCGGTGGAAACCAAAACCCCATAAGTTTCTTAGAAGATTTAAAAGAATACACTAGAAAAGTTAAACGTACAGATCCATTAATTGTCGTACGGGAAAATTTGAAGGGAGAAGCAAAAACGTGGGCCAAGTTATACAACAAGCGATGGGAAACAATGTTGGATTTCGAAAGAGATTTTTTAGCTACCTATTGGGGAGATATAAAGAAGAATGAGGTTCGCCGTCGTCTTGCGGAAGGGGTATATGATTCCAAGAGAGATATATCCATGCTCACTCATTTCGCAAATTATTGGGATTTAGCGAAAGCATTAAAAATTACCGAGACACCGTTGGGCGTAGTTGACGAGATTATGAGACATTACCCTAAAGATGTTCAATCGCTATGGTTTTCAGGGCAGTCAGGAGATGAGATTGTCGCTGCTGAGTTTCTTCGAAAACTAGATACAATGGTTTGCACACCGGAAGAACGGAACACAAAGAAAAGGAGTGGGGAGGAGATCAACAAGAAGGACAAATACCGTGACCGTTATCACGCTATAAAGAAGAGAATTCACGCAATAGAGAGTGTGGAAGGAGGCGCTAGCTGCAGTAAGTGTGCAGAAGCTACGACATCTTCACAGGGAGGTTCTACAAAAACTACAAGCGGCAAGGAGTTAGTAATCGCAAACAATTCGGGAAACGGCCGAGGGTTGATTCATTAGCCCTCATGAATACGACTCACACAGGGAGAGGGACGCCGGCACCAAAACACAACACTGCATTGAAGATTATGATGAAATGGGGGTGGAATCCAATGAAAGGATTGGGAAGAAATGAACAAGGGATGACTGTTCCAATAAAAGCAGAAAGGAATGTGAGAAGACGAAAGGATGGAGCGGAAGAAACGAGAACGGAAGCGGAAATAGATGTGGAAGTATGTGTCAATTCTTTACAACAAATAACGGATGAATGGAATCAATTGAAAGTGAACGAAGAGAAAACAAGAAGGGAAATTAGTGGGTTCAACAACATTTTCGAAGACAGAGATTATGAGGAAGTAGAAAAGGGTAGCACTTTACCGTTATTACCGGAAGCCAAAGCACAGATAGATAACACGGAAGTTCATTGTCTAATAGATACCGGGAGTCAAATCACGTGCGTTTCTCAAGAATTTTATGAAAGTTATTTAAATGACCAAACACTTTATCCTATTATGCCTGTAACCACTATACAAATTAAAGTAGCGATAGGACATAAAAGTCAGAGAATATCTAGGTTGGTTTTAGTACCATTGCGATTTGGAGATGTTATAATAAATACGCCGTGTTTAATAATACCAAAGTTAATTAGGCCAATTATATTGGGTATCAACTGGTTAGACGAATATACAGCTGAATTTAAATGTGGAGAAAACAGAAAGTTAAAAATAAAAACAGGAAATGGGAAGAAGGAAATAGAGTTAGTAAATTCAACCGTAATTCATAGGAAACCTAAACACGAGATTAGAAATCAAAATTGCACAAGTGGAAAAATAATTAATATTGAAGTAAACCCTGAAATAAATAATACGGCGTGCCTCGAGAGTAGAATAACGACCTTTGTGTCCGAGTTAAATTTAGATTCAAAAGGAAAAGAAGGGTTAGAAAAGATTTTAATTAAACATAAGAATGTATTTATAGACAAACCGGGCCTAACTACTTTGTACACTCACGAAATAAGAATGACGGACGAGACGCCTTTCGTTAAGCGATCCTACCCAGTACCTTTTGCTTACAGGGATAAGATTGATGAAAAGATTAGAGAATTGGAGTCATTAGGAATCATCAGTAGAGAGGCCACGCAGTTTTCTAGTCCTCTAACATTTACCTTGAAAAAAGATGGGACGGTTAGGATACTCTTAGATGCTAGATTCTTAAACACCAGAATGCAGGCGGAAGTAGAAAAACCACCATTAACTTCAGAAATTATACAGCGTTTTCATGGTGTAAAATTCATAACCACAATAGATCTAAATTCAGCTTACTTTCAAATACCTATCAGTCCAGAAAGTCGCAAATATACTGGGTTTGTATACAACGGAAAATCGTACGTATACAAGGTATTACCGCAGGGGTTAAAAACATCAGTAGGAAGTTTTTCAAGAGGAATGGACAAAATTCTAGGACCAGGGGTGAGGGAATTCTGCGCTAATTACTTAGATGATTTAATAATATATACGTGTGGTAGTCAAGAAGATCATTTTGAACATGTAAACGCGGTACTTGAGAGGTTAGAGGAAGCAAACATGACTTGTAAACTCGAAAAATGTCAATTTTTATTCACAGAAGTACGTATGTTAGGACATATTATAACGCCTTTGGGATTTCAAATGGATCCGGAAAAGATTGATGCTATTAAAAATTTTCCGGTACCCAAGAAAATAAAACAAGTTAGAGCTTTTCTAGGACTTTGCAATTATTACCGTAGATTCGCGAATAAATATGGGGAAACAACACGGGTTTTGTGCGATTTACTTCAGAAAAATAGAACCTGGCGATGGGGTGACTCAGAACAGCGCGCATTCGAGAGGGTGAAAACATTATTTTTAGAGACAGTTATTTTACATCATCATGACCCAAATAGTACTTATTATTTACAGACAGATAGTTCGGGGTTCGCCATAGGAGGAGAATTATATCAGTTGGATGAGGAAGGGAATCACCACGTTATTGGATTTATTAGCAAAGCTTTAAGAGGACCGGAGTTGAAATGGACCACGTCAGAACAAGAGTTATGGGCGATAATATATGCTTTACACAAATTTGAGACATACTTAAGAGGAGTACACTTAATAATTAGGACGGATCATCAAGCATTGACATTTTTAAAGAGCTGGAAGATGTACAGTGGCCGACTAACACGGTGGATTTTATATTTAAATCAATTTAACTTCACTGTAGAGTACGTCAAAGGGAAGGAAAATATAGGGCCTGATATTTTATCTCGTTATTCTTGTGATGCAGAAAATGTACAGGAGGAGAAAAACACGTGCCCAGAGATAGCAGCTTTTGCAATTAAAGGTAGACAACAGATTCGAAAACACTTAGAAAATATAACTGAACTACAAAAACAAGACACATTTTTGGGAGAAATTTTCGGATATTTGCGCAAGGGAAAATTTGGGCCGCCGACAAAAGATGTTAATAGGTATTTGAAAAATTAAAAAAAAATAGGCAAGACTTTATATTACACAACAGGACTAAACAAAACGGTGTTAGCAGTACCACAAGAGTTGACTGAAGAACTAATTAAAATGATACATTTAGAAATTGGACACGGAGGAGTTTTTAAAACAGGGACAGCTTTGGGAGATAGGTATTATTGGCCAGGCATGCACCGAGATATAAAACGCATAGTGAGAGGGTGTCACCTATGTCAGCTGGCGAAGCGCGAAATTCGACCAACTGTAGGGCCGAGTAAATCCATAATTACCAAAGAAGTAGGACAATTAGCTATGGCAGATTTATACGGACCTTTACCGAGAGGAATAGGAGGGGTTAGATTCATTTTCGTGATACAAGATTCATTCAGTAGATTTGTAAAATTATATAAATTGAGGATAGCAAGTACTAAGACCGTGTTAAATTGTGTAGAGGATTTTAATAAAACAATACAAATAGATGCTTTGTTAACTGACAACGGATCTCAATTTACATCGAAGAAATGGGAAAACAACTTAAATAGGATGGGCATAAGAATCGTACATACTTCAATACGAAATCCCGGACCGAACATAACAGAGCGCGTGAATAAAGAACTAGGTAGAATTTTCCGTATTTATTGTCACGAAAAACATACCAAGTGGGCGGCTTTCCTTAAAGAAATAGAACAAACCTACAATAATTCGATACACTGTTCAACAGGATTTTCACCTAATGAAATAGCTTTTGGGAAATCACCAACTTATAGTTTAGACAGGTATACTCAAGGCTGCGGAAAATCTACGAAAACAATAAATGAAATAAGACTAGCAGCACGGAAAAATTTAGAGAAAAGCGCTGCAAATCGACAGAAATACTATAATCTCAACAAAAGATTAATAACTTATGAGATTGGGACCCTGGTCAAGTTGAAAAAATTTACACAATCAAACCTACTCAAAAAAGAAATAAAAAAATTCAATCTGCTTTACGATGGACCTTATGTAATTGGATCAGAAGTTTATAGTAACACGTATACGCTAATTGATCCGGTAACTCGGGAAATAAAAGGAGATTATAGCGCAATTCATTTAGCGAAATATTATACATGTAATAAGGAACAAAAACCAAGTTTAGAGATAGTGGAAATCAACGAATAAAATGCGAAATTTACAAATATTTGAAACCTTAAATAAATAAACGATTGAGAAAAATTTAAAATCTGTTAGGATACGATATAATTTAAGGAGAAAGAAAATTACTAAAATATTAGACTATCAGTTCGTTTGCGAGGGGCGGGTCGTCCTTAAGTCTTTAAGGTTGAGTGAACAAATCTCTTAATAAGCGACAATCATATTCTAATTTACTAATAGAGTAAGAGGAAAATTTTTTCGATAATATTGATTTTCTAGTTTAGGAAAAAAAATTGTGTGTTAGTGTGTAGGAAAATTTTGTTAGATAAGTAAGAACACAGAAGGAAAGCGTATGGGAGTTATATACCCACAAAAGGAACAAAAAAAAAATACATATATTATAAATAGGATAGGGTACGTTTTATAAAACAAGATTTTAAATTGAGACAATGCATAGAGTTAGATTTTTTTTTTTTTTTTTTGAAAACTTGAAATAAGGCTATCTATAGATTTAGAGTAGACATTAGGTAAAGATAAAAAGGGAACATTAGAATTACGATATGGTTAGGTTAAATTTTCAAAAAAAAAAAAAATTTAAAAGGAAACAGGAACGATGAGAAAATTGGAGTTTAGTTAAGAACATTTATGAAATTTAAAAATTAGGGTGGGTAACACCTAGGCTAGAACAACTTGTTTGAATGATCTATGAAAAGACAATTAGAAATTACACAAAAAAAAAAAAAAAAAAAATTTGCGAATAAGAAAAAAAAAATGCTGGAAAAGTTTAAATGAAACATGTATACCACTGATTTTTGGATTGGGTGAGGTCGTGCAAAGATACATATTTCACAAAAATTATCATACTTACAAAACAAAAACAAAACGAAAAATTATTTGCACACCAAGAGACCATCCACTTTTCAGTTGGTCAATAGACCGCGAGATTGCAAACAATCTTTATCTGAATCATTGTAAGGGAGGTCTTAGTCCAACCAGGTTGAGGACCACCTAAACACGCGAGTCGAGGGGCGTGTTTTTCCCAGAAAAAAAAAAGAGATTAATTTTGAGTTTATCAAAATTAGAGAAATTCCATAAAATAAAATCTACGCGAAAAGAAAATAGAAAATACAATGAGATTCAGAGTCAAGGTTGTTAACAATCCAAACAAAATGGAAAGAGAGATAGGGAAAAACAGAATGAGGGGGGGGAGAAAGGAAAAAACAGAATGGAAAGAGAGATAGGGAATAACAGAATGAGGGGGGGGGAGAAAGGAAATAACAGAATGGAAAGAGAGATAGGGAATAACAGAATGAGGGGGGGGGAGAAAGGAAATAACAGAATGGAGAGAGAGATAGGGAATGATAGAGTGAGGTAGAGAAAGGAAATAACAGGAAGTGATGTAGGAAAAGGAATAACAGAACGAGGGGGGGAGAATAGCTAGACTACATTTGAACACAATTTCGATGTCTAAAGTAGTATACAACGTTAGCCACAGCAAATTGAGTTCAGAGGGGGGAACTGTGATGAAAGGCTTAAATCACAGTGAAAAACAGATAAACCATAGCTGCTAAAAATATACAAATTATTAATGAAAACCGTCATTCTAGCGACATCTGTTGAGGTTAAAATTGATTCAGTTTGTTTTTCAGTAGGCCCCTGTAATAGTTGGAATTATGTTGAGATTCTATAGTATAAACACAGAGGTCATTAAAATCGTCTAGGAACGACTAGGAACCCCCTTTTGAGGCTTCAAAATAAACATTGAATTTTGTCAACCAATAGATCTGAACAAAGAGCTATAAAATTTTGAGTAACCAATCAGTGAACGAAGAGGCGTACATCAAATGCAGACAAAGGAATGAACTGTGGATCAGGCAATAAAAAAGATAATTAACGACATTTCGATTCTCACAGAAATTGGAGGTGAACGCACTTTAGGGTCAACATCGACTTTCAAGGTGACAAACTCCTGGGAATGTTTACAATAACTGAGACATTTATGGGGTATCGAACCATTGAAATCGGGTGCTTGGAAGTTTTACAGGTTGTAAAGCGCACACACAAAAATGCAATGAAAAAAATTATTAAACGTGATAGTATAAAAAAAGGACGGGAAAAGCAAAGGAAAGTTACTGGCGGAATTTCAACTGTAGTGCAATTATTTATGATAGAAGGAGGGTGCCATGTTCGATAAAAATCGTACTAAAGAGAGGAGTGAGTGTTGGAAACAATGGAAATAAATCGTTATCAATTTAAGATGAAACGGACATATTGGTAAATCAATCTTGAATGAAAATCTCGCAAAAAAAATAGACATTTTAGAAAAGTGCGGCGACCGAATGGAAGGATAATACAGAGATTTTAGCTGCTACAAAGGTCCTAGGGGCATAAAAATTGAGTATCAGAAGAAGACAGTAAGACTGAACATATAGCGATAGATTAGATTCAGGAAAAGTAGACATTTTACATACTTATTAGGTTAGATATATATTAGAGTTACCCAATATTACGGAGGGATCGAAACAAGATAAAAGGTTGGCGGTCTCATGTATATTTTGAAGGGTAAACAATCGAAATCCGAACATGGTTTTTATTTACGTTAAGGTAATAAATGATTAGAAGACCAATAAAATTTAACGTGGAGCTTATGGAATATTTATTTAAAGCAAAAGATATTAAAACTAATGGCTCTAAAATTAAACTAAATTTACGGCCGTAGTACATAAAATCTGAGACGTAAACATATGTCCAGACGTATAATTTATGTGAAATCTTGTAAGTGAGAGATGGAGAATGGGCGGAGATTGGGTAAAACAATAAAAATGACAGATATCCCAGAGTCTAATTAGGTATATCTCCCGTAGAAGTGTGGAAAACTATATATTAATTAATAATAAATGAAGTATGAAATTTTCCTGGAGACCACACACATCGGGAAAAGTGAAGAAAAGATAAAAGGAAGGGTAAAGAACGGAGATAGGAAATGATCCATGTGGAGAAAAGCGATACAATTCGAATTTATCCGTGAAATTAATAAATACGACTTGGAAAATGAGTAATTATAAGAGTTATGAGAAATGACATAAGAATCAAGAAGAAATTGTGCAAGAAAACGTCGCGGATAAATATAAAATTCAAAGATAAAGGAAAAATTCAAATCTACGACATAAAGGAAGAAGGTACGGGTGAAAATGGAAAAGCTCATATAGGTGACAATAAAATTAAGTAGATTTTAGACAAATCGAAATTCAAAAATGTATAGTAAAGATTTCGACATGGATTTAAACAATTTTCGCACGAGATGCATAAAATTGAGATGTATATATATATTATTGAGGACGGACCTATCGCAAATTGAGAAAAAAGGAACACAAAATCATGAGAATTTAACTACATTTTGTATGAACACAGGACAAAGGAAGCTTGGGCGATTAACACAGACTTACCCGATTCGGACCCTATCGATTTAGATTTGTGAGATGGAAACTGGCCACCGCCTTGAGCCGGAAAGCAGAACATCTTATGGAAGAACGATCGAAATTAAGGGGAAGGGGTGTTCGGATTTACGAGTTGATAGGAAATAGAATTAAGCATCAAGAGAAATTCAGATACGTCTTTTGGGACCTGAGAGGGATATAAAAGATGGAACACAGCAGTCAGGAGGGAGTCGCGCCGAGGATTCGAAAAGTTGTTACGTGGCGGTACTACGTTCTTTGGTAGGATTAACAGTGAAAATTCTTTAAGTGTTAAATTTTAAATAAGTCCCTGACTTAGGAAAATTTTGTGGAAAATACAAGTGCTAGAGTCAGTGAAATTTAATAAGTCAGTTAAATTAAATTAAACAGTGAAAATAAATATAATTTAAACGAAGTGCTTAAAAGTGTTAAAAGTGAATAGTGCGAAAAGTGTTAAAAGTGAATTATTAAAAATTTAAAAATAATTATTTCATTCAAAGTGAAAACATTCGAATTAAATTTAAGAGTTTGTTATCGTTAAATTAAAGTGGATGTGCTCGTGAATTGATATTTAAAAATAGATTATAATTTTGTTTAAAATTATTAATAGTAAATACTTCATCTTAGGTTAAAAGAAACACAAAAACAAAAAAAAGGATTCGATAATAATAAACGTTTAAACCTTTGTTCTAAAATTAACAGTTAGAAAAAAAAATTAATTTATTAAGAGTCGAGTTTAATTAAAAGTTTGCACAATTCGGAATAAATTTTCTTATCAATTTATATAAAAGGAAATTTAGAATTAATAAATTGTTCAATTAAAATCCATCGTGCGTATAGCGACAGTGTTAAAAGTGTTTGTCGTTTTAACCGGAATTTTAATCATCAGTCTATCATTTCGAAAAAGAATTTGAAACAGCTATCATTCAAAAGCCTAAACTAGAAAGGTGTTATTAAATCAACGGGTTTTCTGAATTAGGATTTCGTTCGGAAGAAAAATTAAATATCAGCTAATTTATATGATTCAAGCGAGAATAAAATATTAAATAGGAATAAATAGTCGAAAAGATTTATTTTGAAATTAGTTGAAAAATACAATTAATTAGGTAGGATTTCTTCATCAAGGTTGTTGTGTACACCCGACCGGAAATACCTTGACGGGGGGTAAGTTTTCTTTTTATAAATAATTTTCAGGACCTAGGAGTGAGGAGATACAGCTGATTATGGTATATCAATTAAATTATTAAAAACAACAAAACAAAGCATTACACATTAATATATGTATATTATGTATTTATTTATATAAAATAAAGTAATATATTGTATATAAAGAATAAATATATGAGTAATGTATTTATATATATGTATTTTACTTATTAATCGAAGCATCGAAATGGTAGCGATTTTTAATACCTACCCGAGGACATATCTATATTATTGAAAAAGAAAATATGTATTTATTAATATTCCAGGCTATGTAGAATCATATATTTTATATTTATTTATTAATATATGTACTCTTTTTTTAACATATTTTGACAATCGAGATATGTGTACTTATATATATATATATATATATATATATTTATATTTAATTTTCACCTAACTTCTAGTAAATTTACTAAATTCGGAAAATGAAAAATAGTTTAACTGCAAAAGGAATTAAAAATATTCTAATTAATTATGCACAATAAAAGGTAACATAACTGAATTATAGGGAGAGGTAGAAATATTCCTTAAATAAACAATCTCGCATCTAGGTTAGTGTGTCAAAGAAGGTGTTTATATTATTCGATTTGTTTACAAATAGAGACGCTGAAGATCTGGGCCAACCGCATAGTTTGAAAACGACCTTGGCCGTAACTAGAAAATTTATCAGGGTTATAAGGATAACCATCAGGATGTCATTGTGCAATGTGCAGCGATATGGGTCATTTACAAATACCTATCATTCACAATCTACAATTGGAAAAAAATCATGGGTTAGCAAGATTTATATCGAATATTACATGAAACATTTGAGTACCATTGATTAGATAGTCATATAGATTTTATTAGTTACCTGAACCAGCTGGAAGCTGCGTGCTCTCAAATGTCTATCAATCACAAACGACAATTGAAAAATCACGGGTTAGCCAGATTTATATCAAAAAATTACATGAAACATTTGAATACCATTGATTAGATGGTCGCATGGATTTTATTAGTTACCTGAAACAGCTAGAAGCTGCGTGCTTACAATTACCTACCATTCACAATCTACAATTGAAAAATCACGGGTTAGTAAGATTTATATCGAATAATTATACAAAACATTTGAATGTTATTGATTGGGTGCTCATACAAAACCCCATCAGTTGCCTGAGACATTTCAGAGTCGAGTACTTTCTAATGCGGCAATCAACTACTTGAAACAATTGAGAAATCACGGGATAGGATGAACAAAAATTAATGTTGAACCCTGGAGGTAAAATTTAAAACAAATACAGTTCACCCAATAGGAGGCAGTGGTCGCTCCTATAACAAGACCATTAAACAAACCAAATAGAGATGACGATTCTCTTAAATAAAAACGTCAAAACCAAACAAAAAGCCTGGAGTTCGATAGCTCTCCAAAACAAACTATCAAATAATTTCTTATTCTACTAGTATTTATTAGTATAACCTTATTCTTACGTATATATTCGGTTACCAATCCTAGAGTTTCGCAGAACTCTTCGTGCGAGATCCGAGCTCGGAATGCGAGGTAGATAGCCTCGTATTGCGAGTTATAAACCTTTCCCAAACTGTATGTATACATATATTTATTCGTATGTACTGTTTACTGGAGAATGCGGACCTGCATACAGCTTGCATTTAGGTCGGTAGACCACTCTCGCATTCTCTTTTAAACGTGGAATGAGGATTCACGACCCGTAAGTCCACACCAACCGTGAGTATATGATTGTATATAGGACGAAACCGGTTCGCCCTAAGTAAATAGTAGACCTTGGAGGAGATGGAATTTGGAGGTATCGAGACCCGAGGGGAAACTTGAAGGCAGTACATGATGACGTGGAAGGTTCTTTGGGACGCGATAACTTAGGTATCAATCAAAGGACCGTGTCAAAGGATTGTGCAAATTTCTTGTTGACTCACGATCATCTCGTTTACTTGCAGGAGGATTTGGAGCCAAATTATGCCAGCAAATGGGCTATTCCGAGTTCGTCAAATATGCAATTAACTAATTACATTAACCTACTAAATCAATCTCTACATGTACCTTATAGCAGCAGAATCAAAAAGGAGTGGCGCCAAACAGACACAAGAGTTTACCAAAATCAAATTTACTAACAATTAACCATTTGAGTTATATTCAATTATCTGTCCAAATAAACATGTATAATATCTTTTATCAGCGTTTAACTACGATTTTGTTAGGGTGCAGGGAATCAATAATTACATTAGGAAAGTTAGCTCATTCAGGGAATTCATGTAAGTCTAGGTTTGCAATGGTAAGACCAATTAAATTGTGAAACTCAACACCTCGATCAGAACCAAGGGGGTTACCACAAAATGAAAGTAATCAAAATCCTATATCATAAATCAAAAAAATTACACAACGTTTGATGGAATTTAATTACAATATAAATACGGGTATATTTGCGTTAAAGATCGTAAATAACGTATTAATTAGTTAAGTACACATGTCTATAAAGATATACAGTACAAGAGGGCTTTAAGTAGCTTTCTGAAGTTATCAAAGAAATTAAGGGTCCAATTTTCATGGAGGCTTATGTGTTGTAGGGGAGGAATTTTCCATCCGTGCGAACACATATGCAAAGCCTTAGAAAAAAAAAAAGAAGTATCGATCATAGCCAAGAGAGAAGAAACTTTTATATTGTTTTAAACAAAGTAAAAGAAAATGGTGAAAAGGCGAAAACATTACAAATTGCAGGTATTTATTCAGTTATAGGTTATAATTTGAGGGCTTGGGATCACAGTGGCCTAACTACAAAAACTGGTGTTTAGAGTTAAGCTTGGTTTCAGTAACGCCATATTCATATTTATTAGTGTTACGAAGCTCTACAGGCGTTTGAGAAATACAGTTGCGCAAATCAGTTGGGTATACATTTGGACACATGAACATTGCAATCTTTATTTGCGTTTATCTCAAAATTATGTTTTTATAGATAGGCCTCTGTGATCCTAAACCCCCGCAGTATAATAATAGGTACTATTTTCTATATTTCCCCATTGCGACTGGCTATGACGTCACCGGGTGCCCGTGCGACCAGGCACGTAGCTTTTATGTAGGTACCTACCTCATAAAAGGACCAATGACCCTAATATAACATTAATTAATAAAGTAAGGAAAATTATTTATTCCCCGCTTCTAAGTATGTTCACAAAACCTAAGCAATATAACACATTTAAATAAATTAATAACTGCTACATCATTATTAAACAATTAAGATAACATTAATGTGGGGAAAACAGGCTTCAAAATACCCCCACAGAATATGAAATCTATTGTCACAATTATTTTTATCAGTAAATTGGTTTAACCGGTAATAAATCATTTTAACTTGGGAGGGGGTAAAATAGAATCATATTAATAAGTCGTCAAAACGTGGCTTAACCACAGTTTGAAAATGGCCTTGAAAGCCGAAACAGCTGTAACAATAACAAAAACCAAAAAATACTTGCAGAACTTAATAATTATATTATTAAATTTGATTTTAATTAAATTTAAAAAAAAAAAAAAAAAAAAAACGGTACCTACCTGATATATACTGAAAATATTCGTAAAATGCCTAGAGCGATTTCCTGACGAAAGTTTTTACCTTGGATAAGACACGGATCTATGCACTTTATCTGCGTACGTTAAAGCTTTTCCTAGACGAAACACACCGGATGTCTCCGTCTCAAACAAACCCCAGTTTTTTGCAAGATATTGAACAGCATTAACCTTTTCACACCGAAAAATACATAAATTTCAGAATTTTTTCCTCCCTAAGTGAACAAAAATTGCCGCTTCTTGTTTTTCAATTGCTGATATTACTGGCTTCGTGCACTATTTTTTATTGGTTTTTAGCCACCGGTTTAAACGGCAGCTATTTTAAATTTTGAAATATGATTTTTGTGTTTTATGTCAATTGAATTTTTTAATTTCTTTCATTTTTTTTAACTCTTTTTTAAGTTGAATGAAATGTTATATTTTTGGGCACAGTTCCATGATAACTCCTCAAAATGACAATTCAACCCACCTATAAAAAGTGCCACAATGTTATGAAAGTGATGAAATAAAAACTGGGTTATATGGTTACGTATGTAACCTATTATTATTATATTATTAAATTTTAAAATAGCTTACAAAATATGTATGATTTATAATTAAATTGGTAGGTATTTAAGTACCTACTTACAAAACAATTTCAAGATGATTTCCGAGGAAATTTTAGTTTTTATATAAAAAAGAGAAAATTAGGAACATACATTTTTGGAAGTGAGGTTTTCTAACTGTTCACAGGTAAAATAAATAAATTGAAATAGTATTTTTAAATGTATAATAGATCCACTTACGAATACGTTATTATTGTGTAATTATTCGGTAATGTTTTAAAATACTGACATTAATAATAAGCATCTCCTTTTTGTTAGTGTGATTTATTCTCTGTTTCATTAAGTTCACTTCATGTAGTATCATTTTCTTTTCACTACAATGTAGACATAATATTTATTTATTTATTTATTTATTTAATAATGATGTATAATGATGTACTGCTACTAAAGTAATATATAATAATGGGTGGAACCACAGTGTCCTCCTTGACTCACAGGAAGGATACTGTGTTTTTACTTATGACGGCGGAAAAAAACTTTATCTAAAACATGCGAACACTTAATATTATTAAAAAAACTTTATCTAAAACATGCGAACACATAATTGTCTATGATTTGACTCAATAGCCGTTTTTGACAGCTCCGTAAATAATATCAATATAGTGTCAATAAAACAACCTAATAACATAACCCGCTTAAAAAAAACAATATATAGTGATACGCTAGACAAAGTGGCAGTATTTGTGACGGTGGCAGTGAAATTAAACATTTGTAAATTGAAGTGCAAAAAGAGTATTGTCATTGTAACCCAAAATCAACTTTGGTGAAAACATACAATAACCATAGACAATACAAAACTATTTCGCCATAGACAATTTACATAAATTAATACATACTTAGGGGCATTTTTGCTCCAACATTAATAAAAATATAATTAATAAACCAAAAAAAAAAAAAAAAAATAGAAAATGGCAAATACAAGAGGAAAGGGAGTTATAACGGAAACCGAAGAAAAATTTAACATTGATAAAATTATACAGATTATTGAAAAAAAATTTGAATCCATGAAAAAAGAAATTATATCAAAAATTGAAAAACAAACCCAGGACACTCAAAAAAGCATTGATTTTATGAGTAGTCAGTACGATGAACTTATAAAAAAACTAGAAATAACAATTCTACAAAATAAAAAAATTGAAAATGATTTTGAAAACATAAAAAAGGAACACCAGGAAAAGAATATCATTATTAAACAACTTGAAATAAAAATTTCAGACCTCGAATACAAATCTCGGTCTAATTTCTTAGAAATAGCGGGCATTCCCCAAAAAAATGGAGAGCAGCAGATGGAGATAGTAAAAAGAGTTGCGGCGGCGGCAGGAATGGAAATCCAGCACAATGATATAATTGATATAAAAAGGACACATGATAGAAGGAACAATGCGCCACCGAAACTGCTAGTGGAATTTGCGGAAAAAAAGACAAGAGACAATCTTCTTTCTAAAAGGAAAAATATTAATTATGCAGCTATAAAAGATATCTCCACCGAACCAATCTATATTGCAGAGGAATTGAGCCCATATCAAAGGGAACTACTCTGGAAAACGAAAAAATCTGCCAATGAAAAAATGTACTCCTACGTTTGGTTCAAAGATGGAAAAATAATGACGCGAAGAATGCCAACCGAAAAAATAATTTATATAAAACATGTAGATGATATAAAAAATATTGTATAACAAAAGGGCACAAAAACGATTACGAAAAAAATATAAAAATGGCTGACATTATATTAACCTCGGAACCAAATGATCTATTGAATTTAAATAACAACTCTTTCAATATACTACACAAAAACATAAGAAGCATAAGAAAAAATTTTGATGAATTTCAAATTTTATTGAAATATTTAAAAGTTAATTTTCAAATAATAATACTTACTGAATGTTGGATAAATCATAAATACATGAAATTGGAAATTGCTGGATATACAACCTACTCAAGTTTGAATAACAAAAAACAAAACGACGGTGTAATTATATACATTAAAAACGAAATAAAAGCCGAAGTTGAAGAAATTATTATCACAAATGCCAATTGTTTAAAAATTAAAATCAGTAAAGAAAAAGCTATATTAGCAATCTATCGATCGCCCTCAACAAGAAACATCGACCCATTCCTTAAATCCGTAGACAAGGAACTCTGCCTTCTTAAAGAAACGAAAAACATATTTATTATTGGAGATGTAAATATAAATATTTTAGAAAATGGACACCCTAAGCGAATTCAATATCTGCAGATGCTAGCATCCCATGGACTGGAAAGCTTAATAAATGTTCCTACTCGAAAAGTGGACAACAGTGAAAGTTGCATAGACCATATAATGAGTAAAACAAAAGACATTACTCAAACTGTTGTATTTAATTCAACTATAACCGATCATTATACAACTATGCTTTCAATAAAAATAAACAAGTCAAATAAAATGAAGAAAAAACCATTAACAACAGAAAAAACAGAAATCAACTGGAACATCATTAAACATAATCTACAATGTACCGATTGGAAAAAACTGCAAAGTATGAACAATACAAATGATGCATGGAATTATTTCATAGAACTTCTTCAGAATAACATACTAGCTAATACCACAAAAATTAATAAGAAAATCTCACACAAAAATGTACATATTAAACCATGGATTACACAGAATGTTATAAACTGCATAAGAAAAAGAGACGAGTTACACAAGAAACTTAAAAAAATTCCATACGATATACACATGTTAAGATACTACAAAAGATACAGAAACATTTGCAAAAAAGTTATTATGTGTACAAAAGAAACCTACTATAAGAAAAAAATTGCAGATTGTAAACAAAATCCCAGGAAAATGTGGCAAATAATAAATGAAATAACCAGTTCTAAATCTGCCAACGTTACATCAATTGACGTGCTGAATATAAACAATGTTCCCAGGACATACGCTGATAATCCTGACCAAATACTTGAATACGTCAATAATTTTTTCATAAATATAGGATCAAATCTAGCAAAGCAAGTTACAAAATGTAATGAAGATGTACAAATAAACGAACCACCTGAGCAAGGAAATCAGCTCAATTTTAAACAAATTACAGCTGACGATATCAAAAACACAATTTCTTCTTTAAAATCAAATATTTCTTCAGGGGAGGACACAATCTCAACCAACGCAATAAAATATCTCTGTAAAGAACTTATCGAACCACTTACATACTTAGTCAACATGTCTATAACGAATAGCATATTCCCTACAGCCCTCAAAAAAGCGATTGTTATACCAATATTTAAACAAGGATGTAAAAATGACATAAACAATTACCGACCAATAAGCCTACTAAATACATTTTCAAAAATATTGGAAAGAATACTAAAAAAACAACTCTTATCCTACTTAGAAGACAATAAAAAATTATCAAAAACTCAGTATGGATTTAGGGAGAACTTAAGTACTAGTGACGCCATAGAAAAAATTACCGATATGATCACTAAAAGTTTAGACAGTGGAGAAAAAACTTTGGCAATCTTCATAGACTTACAAAAGGCTTTTGACACAATAGATCACAAAATACTTTTTTCAAAACTTTCAAAAATTGGTATGTCATGTACAACACTAAACTTACTAAAAAGCTATATGACGGAGCGTACACAGAGCGTCCAAATTAATAAGAGAAAAAGCAAACCTCTCCTAATCAACCATGGAGTACCACAAGGAAGCGTACTAGGTCCGATATTATTTTTAATATACATTAATGATATCTGTAACCTAGAAACAAGAGGAAAAATCATTAGTTTTGCTGATGACACAGTAATTTTATTTAAAGAAAAAGATTGGATAAATACCTACAAAGAAGCTGAACACGGACTTGGTCTCCTGCAAAACTGGCTTAAAAGAAACTCCCTGACGCTTAATGTCAATAAAACAAAATATCTGACATTTTCTAAAACAGCCAGAGGGCAGCCGTCAGAGGACCTTAATCTCAAATTACATTCATGCCAAGGAATTTATCAAAAAAATCAATCCTTATCATGCCCATGTCCCACTATAGCACACTCCAAAAGCATCAAATATCTTGGAATTGAAATTGATGATAATCTCCGTTGGAACTCACATATAGATGTAATTACAAAAAAACTAACCAGGTACATATACTTCTTTAGAAACATTCGCAATATCCTCAATATAAACGATATTAAAAAAGTATACTATGCTTTGTGTCAATCACAAATAGAGTACGGAATAACTGGATGGGGGTCTGCCTTGAGCACTCACACAGAGCGGCTCAATATAGCACAAAAAGGAGTATTAAAGACTATACTGAAAGTTCCGCTTAGAACTCCGACAGAAGAAATATTCAAAAACTTCAATGTTTACAATGTACAGAAACTATATTCAAAAAATATTTTATTTAAACTGAAAAAAAACATATCCGAATACTCCACTGCCCAACATAAATACACAACCAGGGCAAAAAGCGAAAATATCCTGATTACTCCCAGTTTGAACACATCCTTTGGACAGAGAAATAATAAATTCCATGCTATAAAATTGTTCAATGCTCTACCAAATGAAACCAAAAAAATAAACGAAATGAATATATTTAAAACAAAAGTCAAAACATGGCTTAGAGATCAAAGTAATAATCAACTTACAAACATTATGAAGACAATGTAAAGACAATTCAAAACTAAATACAAAAATTTAAGAAAAACTACAGGCCGCCTCAGAACAGGAAACCCTAGTGAGGAGGACTGTGAAAAAAATACAAAAAATATACTTATATTATACTTTAAACCTACATATTGTACAAATTTTGCTATTGATATTAATAAAAAAAAAAAAAAAAAAAAAAACTTTAGCACAGGTTCTTCTAGTGAGGTGTTCACAAAACACCACACGGAGAAAAATGAGTATTGCTGATTTGTTAAAAACGTGATGGCAAACCATTTCCTAATAAAATATCAGTACACTCAGAATATATCGGAACATGTATTCATGCAGCTGCGCTTATCCTTATAAATATAATGACGAAATGCGAAAATATCAGCATTTTTATGGACACGTGTTCCTCTATACATCTCCACAACACATTTTGCCGACAGTTTGTTAGAAAACCTGTCAATTCATTTGTTATCCGTTTTTAACAGGAATACGAAAAATTTTACCAGATTTTTGGTGACCGGAAAAATCATCAAAATGATAATTCATCACATTTTTAAAAAGTCGTGGAAAGTGACGAAACAAAAACTTTATTAACTGGCTTAAGTAGGTTAGGTTAGGTTAGGTTAGGTTAAACAAAATATTTTCATCGTTTTTAATGACTTATATCACTTTTTAAAAGTGTGTCGAATAGTCACTGTGTTGAGTTAGCATGGAACCCAGATTTTTAATAAATTATATATTTTATATCAGTAAGGTTTCTTCGTGCACTATTAACCTACTTACATGTAACTGATCATTAACATGTTTGTTTTAGGTACAAAAAATGATTATCTTTATAAACTGTAGCCTCTGTAAAATGTATGTACGAGAATAGAAATTAATAAATAAAGTGCTGTTATACTAAGGACAAAAACGGTTTCAATCAATGCATTTCCGCGACTGTATTACATACTATTTCTCGCTGACCATGTTCAACTGCATCAATATAACGAAATAAGCTGCAACAGTGGCCGCCATACTAGATAACAGTGTAAAGTCTATGGTGAACAGCCTGCAGGCTGTGAAGTGGGGAGATCGCCTTGTTACAATATTGGCCAAAGTGTTTAATCTGCTGCCATCTGAAAAAGCTTCATTAAATTAATAATAGGGTCAGTTGGGGTAATTGTATCCTATGGGGCAGTTCATCAAATCAAGCAACAGTACAGGAATCCTCCAACTGTTCACAAACATCTTGAATATATTTGGAGCCAATGAGACTACGGCATCCCCAGTAAGTAATTCCAAGCATTTTTATTATGAATTTTCACCTCCTAACTTAAAACCAGTATTTTTTTTATTATTTCTACAAATGTTGATTTCATAGTTAAAATAGGTTATTTTCAATGTTTGCATTTTCAAAGCCGGCCAAACGATCAAAATCTGACGGGGTACACATGACGTCATACGTTCCTCGATTTTGTCGGTAAGGTCAATCGAACACGGGTTGGTATGAAAACAAACAAAAAAAACAATTTAAATAATTAGCGAGATTTCAAAAAATAAACATGAAATAATTTGTAAACCGCATGATTTTTTAAGCCACGAATATTTTTCATTCAAGTTTCTTATTGGGATATGTTGTAAAGCAAGGTAGTGGTGAGGGGAAGTAGATGAGACTAAATATTATTCTAATTAATAAATTGTAAAATAACACAAATTAATTGAATAAAATTTACTTGCGCGCCAGGATTTGAACCCGCGAACTCCGGATTCTTAGCCAAGGATTCTAACCACTCAGTCACTGTTGGAGGGTTTAAGTTGCTCCACGACCTCCGAATTTTTAGCCAAGGATCATAACCACTAAGTTACTGTTGGAGAGTTGGAGGTCAGTTGGGGAAATGCATCAATGAGGTAATCAAAATAATAATTACACAGTTAAAACTGGCTTAAGCTGATTGTAGTTTAAATTATGTACATGTTAGCCCTCCGTCCCAAAATAATTGGGACGGAGGGATAATTAGACCATGTTGGTGAGCAATCGACATAAACCAAATGGTCAAAAATTCAACACTGAACTGCGCTGCAGTTTAACACCACTCGGTTTATGTCGATTGCTTACTGACCCGTGGGACAACGGGCTTAAACTAACCTTTCATATCTTTGGTGCTGATATAGTTCAAAATGTGCGATGTCTTTTTGGCTTCAGAGACAACCATTTCACAGGATGCTGTCAAGGATATAAGTGTCATTATATCATAAAGGACGAAGAAACAGCCTCTTATAACAACTGGCAAAAAATTAGATAGCATTAATGTGTGTTGTGAATACTCATCAGACCCGTCAGCCATCTGAAAAGAAGTAGTTACTCAATTACATGTCATGTAATTTATCATAAATTAAGATTGGTATCTAACAATAGTACCTAGGTACCTAGACAAAAATTGATGGCGCTGCGATCATTTAAAAAGTTTTATAATATGGCAACACCAAGATGGCTTATAAGAAAATTTATGAAAGTTTTAAAAAGCACAAAACGCGATGGTTCCGTTGCCTATTTTTTTTACTTTATCCAAATGATGTTCAGAAATTAGTGGACTTTCCGAAAGGAGGAAGATGATTCTAAAGCGCACTTGAAATTAATAAATGTATGTTTAAATGTTGTGTTATTTTTATATCATATTATTGGGTAGGTACTGACTTCCTTGCGTATTCCGTAGAAATTGGTGGCACAAAACAACGATCGTATGACGGAAACAGTTCCATTAATTGTTATTAACAGATTCTGAAATCAAATGGAAGGGCAAAAATTATTGAAAAATAACACTATCATGATTGATTATTTTTTGTTTTTGGTGATAATAACGTTGTCTACATCGTCTGCCAAGAAATTTGCAGCAAGTACGTACTACGTACCTAGGTGTTGTGTTATTTATTGCTACATGGCTAGCTGATTTACTTAACTTGGTTAAAAATTTTCTTCTTTTATTATCTCTATTCCATAGACTTTCAGAGTTTTACATTAGTGTATAATATGATAAGTAGGCTCTGAATGAGAATTGTAGTGTCTATATATTGGCATATCTATGGTTTTTTGGGAACAATTTATGGGATTGGTTTATTTATGATGTAGACTTTCAGAGTTTTTCATTGGTGGATATGGTTAGGCAACAATATGACGTCACAATATTAACGGTTCCAATTTTCGATCGGAGTTATACTCCCCTATACATGGTGTCAGGAAACTAGTGGCACAAGCGGGAAACTGGTGAGTCTACACTCAGCTAGGTAACGGTATCAAATCGACAAAAACCAGAGACCATGAGCAGAAAAGTAAAGTTCACTCATAGAGCTAAAATAAGAGGCGCTACTGCGTAGTAATATCTCGTCGAAACTTGTTCCACTATTGGAACGCGATATAGCGAGATACCGGATTCGGTTGTTTTAGTTAGAGCGTTGGAAGCAAAGATATTAGAAGAACGAGATATGCTATGTTGGCCGCCGGACCGTAGCCGGAGTACTACCTAATTAGGGTACTTTGAACGGTATCGGGACGTGTACGCACAGAAATCTGTTCTATGTAGGGTAGACCGGGTATGGTTGAAACACTTTTACCTTAACTAGGTGTAGTAATATTTCTTTTGTATTTATGGATAAGATGTTTATACTAGATGATCTATGATCTATCTAGTTATCAAATTAAATTTATTGGATGGCCACAACTCGTACAGGTAAGCTACAATAACCACTTAAAGACGATGGGGAAATCTGTTTCAATTATCCCCATAGTGTGGACGATTGAAACAGTATGTGGGGATAATTGAAACACTGTAAATATCTTTGGAATAATTGGAGTAATTTTAATAAATATTAAACATTTTCATTATAAAAACAGTACTCAATGAGATCATGAATAGTGATTAAACATATCACAAGTATTTTAAAAACTATAAACATAAATGTCTTGAAATAAAACAACTTTAAATATATTATTTATTATTTGTGTTTAAGTGCTCTTAGTTATACTAACTATGAGTATTTGGCATAATCAACATAGTTTTCCAGCGATATTTTCCTGGAACAGAATAGAACGGTATTAAAAATAAGTTTTTTGCTTTCATACAAAAGTGCTTGTTTCAATCATCACACTGTTTCAATCATAACAATGTTGATTTTACCTCTGACTCGACAGAATTTTCTCCATGTAAAATTCAACAATTAAGAAATCAAAAATAGAAAATAATTGTATCTGTGGTTTGTGATGTGAAATCATATTATTACAAAGTATCGCAATATTCTAGAACTAACAAAACTCTAAATAATCGGTTAAGGGGCCATAAATATCTAATAAATAAGTATATATTAGGTATCTATTTAAAGAAGAAAAAAAATTGTAGGTAGGTACTTAACACTGGAAGTAACATTAAACCCCTTTTTTTAAACCCCTTATCAATTACAAAAAGGTAAGTAAACACTTAAATGATACGAATAAAACGTCTTTCTGTAAAGAACGATACTAAAACAAAGGGCTTAGCCAACAAAACAAAAAAATGAAAATGGTCATAAATAAGTAAATAGTATCTATTACAAGTAAACAATCAGTAGGTAAGTATCTGGTACTGTATCATTATAATTACTTGTGACTTATTACCTACAAAAAAATTCAGTGAACACTTGAATGATACGAATAAAACACCTATGTGTAAAGAATGGCACTAAAACAAAGGGGTACCTACCTACTTCTTAAGGTACATTATAAAAAATAACATTAATGAAACGATGAGTAATCAAATATTAGGTAAACTCCTTACTCTTACGCAATTAAATATATTTATAAAATTATCCGTCCATATTACAAGGCACACCATCAATAATTAGTCAGATTCACAATTATGACAAGTGTACTATAATTCTTGTTTGGTGCACTTTTCATGAGCCCAAAGTTCACAAATCATACACTGGACCCAAATTTCACCGGACTTACTAGAATTATAGTCTTCACCACATACTAAACAAAAAGTATGTTTATCTGATCTCGAAGCGTTATTTCGATATATTTCTGTTGTTTCAGTCTTCTTTTTCTTCCTCTCTGTATTCTTCATGTTCTTTTTTATCATGTTAGCACCTTTTTTTCTTTCCTTTTCTTTGGTTTCTGTTCGTATATATTCTTTTTCCGGAGTGTTTGTGTAAATAGTGGATTTCCTCTTCTTCAAACCTCTGGTAGTTGTTTTCCTGGGTAGCGCTTTTGGGAATGGTCGCACGCTTTCTGGTATAAACATTTTACTTGTTGAAGGCACGGACAAGTTGCAATAATTGCTTTCGGAAATAAAATCGACTGGTAATTCATGTACATAATTTTGTGACGATGATATCAGAGACTCGGTCGTGTTAATCTCAAGAGGATCAGAAGCTGTAGGTAAAGGCAGCGTATTATTTGTTAAACTGACCAAACCTCTCAATGAACACGTAACAAATGTTATTGATTCAGTACTAACATTTGGTTCTGGAGTCACCGAGCCTCTCTGAGTGGACGGAACAACTGTTTCAATTCCTACAGAAATTGGCTGCGAAATCACTGAGATTAAAGTAGGTGGAACAGCTGCTTCAAGTGGCCGTGAAATCTCTGAGTTTTGAACTACCACTGGGTCACTTTCGGCACTACTTAAAACATTTAGATTTGGTCTGTCCGTGACGTACGAGGGTTCAAAATCTAAATCACTGAATATGTCTCTGTTATACGGATGAATTCCAGAACATCTAAACCCAGATTGAATGTTAGTTTGGGTTATTGCCCGGGGTAAAGCAGTCGCCACTATGCTTGGGATATCATAAATAGTCATTGGTTTTCCTGGATTTGTTCTCATCCACCCACAAGCTGTATTCACCGCTTTTTTAAATGGTCCGAACACTGATCGATCCAATGGCTGTAATTTGTGACTGCAATGCGGGGGAAAGGAGAGCATAATTATACCATTGGCATAACAGTAATCAATACAATTTATAGAAACATGCGATGAATGATTATCAAGTAATAAAAGAACTTTATGATCTAAAGACGAATTGGTGTGCCTTTGAAAATGATTTAGAAATATGGTAAAATCTTCTTCTTGCATCCATCCAGATTTGTTCGCGGTACCGATACTACCAATCGGACCATCTTTTAAGAAATGGCTTTGATATTTGATACGTGGGAATGTAAACATCGGCGGAATTGAGTTGCCAATTGCGTTTGCTGCTACAGTAACAGTTACGAGAGTTCCTCGTTCGGCCGACGTTACCGCACCTACTTGCCGAGTTCCTCTTCTGGCTACAATCCGATTTGGTTTTTGAACAGTTGTGACACCGGTCTCATCTACGTTGTAGATGTCCTTTGCTTCAAATTTATATCTATCCTAAACATTCGCTAAATTTTTGAAGAATTCATCAACATTATGTCGATTAAAACTTGTCGCTAGTGCCAAACTCGTGGCTTGGGCACACCTTACAGATAATTGTGGATTGCGGTCTAAAAATCCTCGTAGCCATTCTATTCCGGCCATGCTATTTGTGTCCCATGAATTTGGCCTTGTCAGGTTGTACCGTGTGGTCAAATCAAATGCCAGTTTTCTTAAATCCTTTCTAGACAGTCCAAAATAAATGTCTGCCGTTTTTATTGCATAATTTGCAATCTCAGTTTCTTGAGATGGGGAAAATACTTTCTTCGCCGAATTGTATCCCATGGTTATGGAATCAACAGATGTATCTATTGGTGCACTTTCTCTCTTTTTTTTGTACCTTCCCAATGAGACGTGGTCCAAATTAAACATCTCTGCAGCCTTTCTCAACGATCTTCCAGATAATGTTTCTTCATATGCTTGCTGATATGAAAACATGTCTCTAGTATTTCGGTCTGTGACGTTTATTCGTTTTCTAGGCATCTGAAAAATTAAAAAAAAATCCTCGTCAGAAATACTGAATGAAAACAATTGCAAGAGTAGGTACCTACCCATCACGATGAGGTTGGATATCGTAAAAAAATTGGAATAAAAGTAATGATAGGGCCTTTACCGACAAAATACGACATTATTAATGAAACCATCGTATTAAGTGAATAAACCTTACAAGTGTAGGTATGTTCGTATGTATTTCAAATTAACTTATAAAATGACTGCCTCAACACAGGCTAGCCTATTGAAGCGGGCTGTGTGAAAACTCGATTTATAATTATAAATCTCTAATCTTTAAATATTACCTACTGTTCGTATGTATTTTTTTTCTCTGTTGTCAACTTTTTGTCCTAATATTGACAATGTATACTATTAACGCTGAACATGAACTTTTTTTAGTTATGAATGTAAAAATTTCGTTCAATAAAGATATATAATTATTATATGGTTAAGTGAGGTTGTCTACGGTCGAATGAGATCGACTTCATCATCCGTATTCAAGATTACCGAAGACAGAATGATTTCAATTTCTGATCAATTTTCATTATAACTATTTAATTTTCTCTCCGTGTGGACGGTTGAAACATGGTCATGATTGAAACGTTGCAATCATCCCCACACGAGTTGTTTCAAACATCCCCACGCTGCATTTTCTACTTTAAGGTCTAAAATAAGCCCTTTAAATAGACATAAACGCCGCGCAAATGCATTACAAATACTCTAAAATAGATAAAGAAGAGAATGGAATAAATAGTTTCGTCGAGCTGCGAGAGTAAAATGAGTTATAACGTAAACAAAAATTTCGTAACTACTTACTTTTTAGCGCGAAATCCAATAATGTCTCCTGTGCACGACTGTATCACTCGCCGGCTGGAGGGCTACTGGTGATAGGTACCTACAGATCTGACGGAGATTCGATTGTTGCGTCACACTCTTAGGTATTATAGTTTTCGAGTAAATTGAGATGTTTCAATCATAACTTGTTTCAATCGTACCCAGTCTACCCTATTAGTGCGGATACCTTAGCGTAAGCGAAGGTGTGCAGTAGTATTGGTGAATAAAACCGGCGACACTCGGCAAAACAATTCCACTCAGTACGAACTGCGCATAGCACATCTCGTTCTTCTAATATCTTTGGTTGGAAGAGTCGGAGGTCAGTTGGAGGTAAAAATACAGAACCTATTTATCTCATCTAAATATAATACATCAGTGAGTTCACTACCGTTTGTAGAGCAGCCATTGTGGAATTTTTCTGTGCAAGGCAGTCTCAGATTTTTGTCGTATTTCGTACCGTTACCGAGCTAGTGGAACGCAGTGGGATGACGGATGCATGACGGGCTTCATCATATCGATTCTGTGGTTTAAACAAAGATAATAGAATATAAGTATTATAATTTCTTTTATTATAATATATTTCGGCGTATGTAACTTTTTTTAGTAAACTTGTCAAATTCCGCTGTATTCAAAGGCCCTTTAAAAAAACAACACTTGATTTCATCTTAAATACCTATCTAATGGAGACAACTATTTAAGTCAGGGGGTTTAAGTCCCACATGCACAAAATAGGTTTTTAGGGTTTAGTTTGGGTTATTTTAATAATTTGTGCGTATTTCCCAACCTTCAAACATAACTTTGATTGAGAAAAAATGGAACTTTAATGTGTATTTTACCATCTCCCACAACATAAATAGTTATTTCTTGTAGTAATTAAGTTGAAACCAAGTGCTGTTTATATATTTTTAGAAAAAAGTTTGAAAATAAATGCTCAGATCGAAACAAAGTTTTTTTGGGTTCTCCTCTATCAAGTTTGACCGGTTTCTCGCTTGCACCACTAGTTTCCAAATACCGTGTATAATATTTAGTAAACCAATATTTAAAGTATGTATTTAATCATTTTCTCACCTGGATATTAAAGAATCCATTAGCGAATTCGCTTTGCTCAGAATTCATTACATAAGTTTCCATCAAAGAATCTGTATTTTGTTTATCTGCGAGCAATTCGATTCTTTGTAACGAAACGGCAATGATTTTTTTCCATGGGAATATAAATTCCAAGAGATTATTATCATCGTCATAATTCATTTTGTTGAATAAAGTATTGTTCTCCGGGCATTTCTTTTCATAACATCGTACAAGATACAGATTTATAGTTAAGAATGTCCATTTTATGAAAAACATCCACATGACAAAGTGAATAAAAACAAAGGAGTTCATGAAATAGAATAAATAATATATTGAATGAAGAATAATCTGATATTTCGTGAATATCATTGAGGACGCATAGGCGTCCACACTGAATAAAAACAGTAAGGTTAGCATTACTATAGTTAAAAGTTTGGTGAGTAATCTTCTGCCAGTTTTATAAGTTTCAGGGGTATCAAAACCCATGGCGGCAGAGATCTTTTTCGTTTTGATAGAAAATCGAGTAAACTCAGATCTTGATTGAAACATGCTTACAGAGAGATTCCCCAAGCTTGTTAAAAGGTGTACAACGAGAGATACAACATCTATGATGTTCACAGATGGCTGGCGGTGATGTTTATTGATGAAACTCTGCCTCAATATAACACCAGTCCATACAATCAAAATACTTCCCATTAGAGTGCAGTGTATGCTGTGCTTCCAGCCATAAGTTGGTGTCCGCTGCATTGCAAACAGCGATTGCAACAAGAATAAGGGCTTCATCGAATGATACAAAGTGCTTTTACCGGAATCAGATCCATTCACTTTCACAGTTTTCATTTGGTTCTCATTTTGTATTGCCTGCTTTTCATTTGAAAGTGAAATAACACTTATGTGCTTCGTAGATAACTCCATCTTTTACCGTTGTTTATACACATAAGTCTGTTATTGAAGTGATGGTAATCGAATAAAGCGTAGGCAATTAATACAAGTAACACGCGAGCATTAACATTATTGTTGTTCAGTCGTTTTCTAAAATAAGCACCTAATGAACCTATTGATTAAATACATTTATGACTAATCTATTTCAAATTCCAATCAGTAATATTAGGTATAATTTAATGACATAAGGCATACAAATAATATTAATTGAAGGACCTAATGTAATCGAAATTAGACACCCCTTCGCTACCCCTAAATAATGAATAATTTATTTAAAAAGTATATCATTTTATTATATTTAGATGCTGCGATATTTTGAGTATGTACGTACCTACTTAAATTGTTGGTTAAATAAGTAACACTTTACCACCATGTGCAATATGACTACCTCCGTGGTTGAGGAGTAAGGCTCTTCACTATAAATACTGACTTCAAATCCTGGCATACAAATAATGTAAATTTAATTTAATTTGTTATTTATCACAATTAATTTATTAAAAATAATATATTTTTTTTTTTTAAGAAAGACAATCATTCCCGGGTTACGAATAACCTGACAATATTTGAAAATCTCCTACTACCACCACAGTAAGCTGAAAATGTTGCTTGTGTTGTGATGGAGGACTTAGCCAGCCGAGGAATTGAACACACTACGCCTGGGTGGGACCCAAACGCGATGTCAACTCGGCCACCGACGTATACGTATTGTTTTTACAGCAATTTCCAGGGTGGAAAATACTCTCAGTATTGCCCTGGTGACATATCATCATTCAGAATTGAAACATTGCTTTAAATGTCTTTAGCCGTGTTTGGTGACCAGATATTTATTTATTTGTAAGAAACAAACAGCTTTTACATTATATACAATGATAGATATAAATATACAAGTTAACTGAAGCCAAGCCACAGAAGTTTCTTATGCTAAAGTTCATTGGAAATGAAGTTTTAATATCTTAAAATTAATTTTGTGTTAAAGGAAGGGGAGAGGAAGAGGAAAATAGGAAAAGGATAGGAGATGCTCCCGATACATTCCATACTCTCATATTAATAATCGATCGTACGCATTACTTCATATCGATATTTCTTTAGGTTATTACCAAAAATGTCAATGCTGTAAAATTTTGTATTATATTGTGCACATATACTAGGAATTGGGGAATTTTTTCGAATGTTTGTTCTAAACGAGGGTAGATAAAATAAATCAGATTGTCAGGTTGATCTAGACAGAATATGAAGATTTATTAAATTGGTAAGTTCTGGTGAGTCCAGACCATTATTTAGGATTTTAAACAATAAGATTTGATCAAAAATTAGACGCGTGTTTGGAGGGAGTTAAAATTATTAAATTTAATGGATTCGGTATAATTTGAGAAGTGTAAGTTTAGTTTATAATTTATGTGTTTAAATTTTTTTTTTAATTCTTTCTATTCTTTCAATATGGGCTTGGTATAAAGGAGTCCAGATCGGTGTACCAGGAGTTCCAGGTGCGGGCGAATATATGAGATGTAAAGGGAATATAGAGATATGATAGCCATGTATTTCCCCACCTTCCTCTTCCACATCTCCTTCCCCTCTTCATTATCTTCAGATTCACAACATAGCCTAATTGGAAATGTCATAGTCTCACTGGCTTCAGATGGTTGGGAGCAGTTGGGACTTTTGTGCTGTATTCACATGAAAATTAAATAATTATATTTCTTCTACTTACCCTCTATGACACGCAAATATTTGGAAAATAGAAATGCGACCCTTCTGTGTAAAAGATTGTACATCACTGATATAAAACCTCACTTTTTATCCATATTTAATAATTCCACAATGGTACATAACGATTTTCGAAACATGCAAAAATATAATTTTACTCTACCACAAGCAACAAACCTTATCAAAAATTAATAATCATCAATTTACTAATTTCTCAACAACCAACAAGAAAAATGCGCACTGAATAATTGGTTTTTATGGCGTCAAACAAAACAAAAAGATATTTACACAAACAGCGCTAATAAGAAAATAATTTCATTTTGTCATTTGCATCAGTATAATAAGATAAGCAGTGACGGTAGCCGCCATACTTGACAAAAGAGTGTAATCTATGGTGAACAATTTGCAAGCTGTAAAATGGGGATAACGACGGGCCACCAGGTGAGACCACATGGAAATTCTATCTGTTCCACCTGAAAATAGTGCATTTATTCAATCATTGTAACTTAATTCATATAAAAAAATTATCTATCAATGTTTTTATTTGCTTACTTATTATTTGTCACTTAAAATATTAACAACTATAATAATGATATAATATAAAATAAAGTACCATATTATGAATATGAACCAAATTCATTTTTAGAAAATGAATTTTATAAAATATATTATGAAAAAACTATACTAACAGACCGAACGATAAGTCATAAAAGACCCGATATAGTTTTACATGACAAAATTAAAAAAATAACTGATATTATTGATGTCGCTATTCCAAATTCCTGTAATATTCAAAAATCTGTTAGTGAAAAAATAAGAAAATACACAGATTTAGGAAATGATATAAAAAGAATTTGGCATCTCAGACGATAAAAATATTACCATTTGTTATTTCGGCTATTGGCATTATACCTAGCTCTCTTATTCAAAATTTAGGCGTATTAGATCTATCAAAGAATTTATATATAATAATGCGAAAATCCGTCATAATACATGTAGGATTACGAAAGATTATTTAAATATTTATATTGAGGGATCAGTAGGATTTATAGATACAGTTAGGAGTTCTACCGAGGCGAACCCTCTGTTATGAAAATATCTGGAGTCGGTGAATTATTTTCCCATTTGATCTCTGGTGAGTTGACGTGTTGTTGATCTTGTATTATTTTGTATTTATTATGCTTATATAATGCACTTGCATAATGTGGATTGACTAGATGATCATTTGTGGAAAAGTGTGTGGAAGGGTTTAGTTTTTCCTGTGGGGAAGATTTAACCCGGACGTAAAGTCGGAAGAAAAAAATATTTACTAACTATTATTATGTGTATTATATAATAACATAATACGATATAAATTTTCTTTGAAAAAAAAAAGTATAAGATATGAGTTATCCTGTGATATGGATGATATAGTATGGAAAGAGAACAAATCACCACATAAGAACTTTACTCTGTCCTGGCACAAACTCCTTGCTTTATAATCTAAGGACAGGTTGTTTCACAGAATTTGACAATTCTCAAATTTCAAAGTCAAACATTCAAGTTCTGTGCAAGTTTAAAAATTAACAAAACACCTTTTGCATTTTTTAGTGGAAGCACGGAACAAATTTCTTCAACATGTCATCGTTGCTACTAATATAAACCATTTTAAAGCTCGATTGGATTCTAATTTAAAACAACTCAATTACTGTTAAACCTATTGTGAAATCACATATGAGCGCAACAGCAGAATGCTGCCTGCTCATTAAATAATTATAATAAAGTACTATGAAACAACCGGCCAGTGGTGATAGAATAACAGAACTTCCATAGAACTTGAATATTATCTTTGAAAATTGATGAATTGTTCAAAATCTGTTAAAAAAAAACCATCCTAACTGTTGTAATCATCTGTTCCAAGTTGAACTGCATTTAAAAAAATAAAGTAACTCGTACCGTCTATTTTTGCTGATACCAGAGAATCCAGGATGCGTGAGGTCTTCTTGGCTTCGGCTACCACCATCTCACAGGCAGCTGTCGTGCAAACCAGGGTGAGGATGTCATAGAGGGCAAATAGGCAACCACTCACAACAGCCAGAACATAGCGATTCTATAAATATCTTATTTCTTAAAGACGGAAAGCATGTGAAAACCAAATACTCAGACAAAATAGCTCAAAAAGGAATTAGGTTAGTGCAGATGCTCAGATGACAGAAGGTCCTGAATTTAAATCACTGTTGCGGCATACCATTTATTCTCGTGTGTAAATCTAATACCTCCATAATATATTACATTATATACATGACACAGGGTTTATCAGTACGTACCCAAAAGATTTTAACCAGCGATTCCTAAGCATATTTGGAGTAAAAAATGCAGAAGTCATTTTGCTGTCCGGTGATATTTTATTTCAATGAAAAAATATATATATTTCCATCATGCTTCACCACCGATCACACTACCAAATGTTGCAACGGATCACATGATGAGTGCTCAGTCTCGTCTGTACGGTGGTGCTGGAACGAGGCGGAGTACATATCATTTGATTCGCTAGACTGTATCAGGTGGCAAAGTGTGATGGAAAATAAATTTATTGAAAATATTATCTACATTTTTTATTCCAAATTGCTCAGACACTGTTTAAAATCTTTCGGGTAAGCGCTGATTCACCCTGTATTATTACAATATATAATGTAACTAATACAGTATTAATGAATAATTACCACGTCTTTTTGCATCCCGTAACTAGTTGCGTCAAACAAGGATCTTATTACAGAAATTATTCCGTTGACAGTAATCAGCAAATTCTGAAAACAAAATAACAGTGCACTTCAATAGTATGTATATATCAAAATACTTATTTGTTTAAGTTCTTATCGCGGTTAAGGCGGCACAAGACTCTAATAACGGGGGTTTGCTCAAGGCTTACATTTTAGTTAATTCTGACGAATTTGTAACTATAATATCTCTTTTTCAGACCGATACCCACCGACGGAAGTAATTTATATTTAAGATTAATAAAAACAGTACCTTACCATTAAAATATTTTATGCAAAACGGTTTGAAAAATTAAAAAACATATTTTAATTATAAAATTAGCGTTAAGCCCAAGATTTCATTTTCTAGACTATGAATTAGTAAATTTCCGACTTATTCAATTAGAAACATCTGAGATTTAAGTAATACGTTTATCAGAAATGATTAAAATAAACTCCGCGGAAAGATCAATTTTTTAGGCCTGCTATTCGACTGTTGTATGTGCGTGATCTGTCCAATATGCACACGCCAAATATTTTAAATTCCCACTTTATTTTAGAAATTTGCTTGGGCAAATTTGACCGTAGGTCTGTCCAATACACCAGGACAGCACGTTGCATATTTTTGTACACGACTTCTTCACTTACGTCGTTAAGATTCCGACATTACTTTAGGGTATTGTGTCGTCTTAAGAGATCTGTTGTAACCTCTATGTTTCAAGGGATATTTATGAGAAAGATGGTGAGGTTGCAATGGATCTATGAAGGGTGTACATTTATGTTTGTATATTATATCATATTGTATATACTATACGTATATTATATTATATTGCTTATACTGTATGTATATTACACTATATTATTTACTTACCTGAACATTGAAAAAGTTGTTGACAAAATCACAATGATCACAGTTAGCCATGTAAGTTTCCATAAGCAGGTCTATATCAAATTTTGATATAGTACTAATACCTACAGTAGCCTTGGCAAGAACTGACCAGGGAAATAAATATTTTGAAGGCTTTTTGTTGCTGTGGCACCGCAACTCCTTTATCTCGACTGAGGTCTTGTTTTCATATTTTTTTACCAGCAATATGTTTATAACAAAGAACGCACTTCGGGCATAAAACATAGACAGTACAAAGTGGATAAAAACTAGTGAGTTCATCAAGTAAAACAAATTTTCAAAAATGGAGAGCAGCATTTGATGGGTGTTAAAAATTGATGCAAATGCATATACATCAAATGCGAATAACATAAACAGAATCAGCAAAACTAATGCAATTATATTATTAACTACCCCACGAAAGATTTTATAAGTTTCAGGTACGTTGTGGCCAAGAACAGTAGTAACTTCTATAGTTTTGGTTACAAATACTGCATAGTCACTCTTGGAATGAAAGGCGCATACAGAAATATTTCCTAAACTAGTCAATAAATGCATTGTGAGCAACAAAAATTCTAAAATGATGTGGCCGAGGTGATAGCCTTTAAATATCTCTAACTTCTCTTTTAAACCAATTCCAGTCAAGACAATTAACAGAATGGCCATTCCCACACAGTGGAGGTTATTTTTCCAGCTATTGACTGTTGTTCGCCGCATTGCAAACAATGATTGCAACCGAAGTAAAGGGTTCATAGCGTAAAGGAGGGTGTATTTACTAGCTGTTGTTTTTAACTCGTTTCTAATAATAACTTCTTCATTTGAAAGAGAAAGAATACTCAAATTCTTCATGGATTCACCCATTTTTAATAGGCCCTGTTCACTCTAGTGTATTGATACACACAATGATCCAAAAAACAAATTACAACAACTAAATAATATTTAAACGTAAGTAAACTAGTAATTGAATATAAAAAACAACATTATCATAATTTGGGGACTTTTACATTCGTAGAAGATAAATTAAGTTATTGAATATTAGGCACAGAAGAATATTAATTTCATTAAATGTTCCACACTGTATTGCTTTATGATTCAGGTCAAATGGTTAATCTAATTAAGAATTAGGACTCGTTGTTTCACAGAATTTGAACAATTCATCAAATTTCGAAGTTAAATTTCATGTTCTGCGAAAGTTATATTCAAGTTCTGTTATTATTTCGATTTTGTGAAGCAACTGGCCTATAATGATATAATAACAGAACATGAATAGAATATTCACAGAATTTGAAAACTAACGTTAAAATTTGATGAATTGTTCAAATGTTGTGAAACAAACCGTCCTTAATCTAAATTAAATGAATATTTGTACAATTTATGTCTACCAAGCTGAATTATTAAATAATTGCGTTAATGCGTATATCGCGTGTTTAAATACAACATTGTACATTGTACAATAACTTATCATAGTATCAATATCAATATATATACAGGATAATTTGCATTTGCAATTATTGCAACTTTGCATTATTTAAAAAAATATATACATACCTATTTTTTATTTTATTTTGTAATTTTATTTTAGTAATTTGTACATTTAAGTTTACAAATTACTAATTAATTTGTAACATGTAAATAAACTATATTTTTTCTTGCTTGATGTGGCTCCTACACAACATCTTGAACTTTCCAATTGGGGTAGACTTTAGGTTTTCCGGCAGCGCATTACAGTATTTCATCCCTTTATATAGAATACTATTCTGAGTATGTATTTGCCTTGTCCTTTTTTGGTAGCCTGATTTCATTGCACGTCCTTGTTTTATGTTTGTGTATGTCCTTGTTGTATACAATTTTATTTGAAAAATATTTGGGTAGCAGGTTGTTTACTATTTTGTGTACAAATATCATCGTGTTCAAGGTCAACATCTGTTTCACCGTTAGCCAATTTAGTTCCTTTAACATTTTATTTACTTTTGAATATCTATTTCGTCTGATTATTGTTCTCATTGCCCTATTTTGGATAATTTGAATTTGAAATTTGAAACTAGTTGAGGGTTATTTTGCAAATAACCCTCAAATAGTTAAATAATATGGTATAGTATTTAAGATTTGCTTAATGACCTTCAAAGCATTGCAAGGAATGGCACCAGCCTATATATCGGAACTATGCGGCTTACTCTAAAGTCAGCAGATCTAGATGTTAGTAAACGTCTAATCGAACTCTCTAGGTCAAATCAAGCCATTTACTATGATTGTTCTTTTCGTGTAACCTTTTCGTTGTACCTTTTTTAAATGTCTGCTGAGAAGATTCTCATTTCTGAGCACAAACTGCCTCCTATTTTATATTATGTTTTAGTTTTAATGTTCTTGTTTCGTCCTGTCCTGCTGTTATTGATATTCTAATTTTTGTCATCACTTTGTATAAACAGTATATTTAGTGTTATAAAATTAGATCTGTATTGGGTAAGGCACACTGTAGGAATAATTTTAAGAACATGACCACTAATACTAAATTACCGTTTTTAAGTTTGTTATAGTAAAGCGCACTTGAAGTGAAATGACACTAAACTGCGCTATATAAATGCTATGTTATTTTTATTATTATTATAGTGGGTCAAAAAAGACCCGGACAAACCTTTGATCCAACATAAATCAATAGTCGTTCGATATTTACACACCCCACTTCTGGGGGTATTTCACAAAAAAGGTTTCCTGGTAAAAATGTGTGCAATATTTCAAGTTTATTTTTCTGATTCCAATAACCAACCATCACGCTGTTTCCCCACAAGGGTAGGCAAGGAGGACTGACCGCCAAACATCTCTGTTTTAGCACACACTCTTTGCTTCATTCGTATTCATACATTGTCTCATCCTTCGTTACTCTGACTCTTGATATGGCCCAATTCAAGTATTTGGTACACTGGACCGTGCCAAGTCTTCCTCGGGCGTCACTGATATCTTCTACCATTCGCATTCATGTCATATACTCTCCTTTCTTTGTTCATTCACTTTTCATGCCCAAATCATCTAAGCGTCCCTTTTTTGATCTTACTCATTACGCTTAAATCAGCCTTGCATTTTTTGCGAATCTCCACATTTCTCAAACGATTATACATTATATTACACACTTATGCCTCAGGATTCTCATTTCAACAGCATTCAGTCTAATTGTGGACTGCTAGCTTTGCTTCTATAGACAATGTGAAATATGTTAAATTAAAATAAAAATAAACCATTTACTTAGTAAAATATGTATACCTACCGGTTAAGTGTTAACGTTTTTGAATATTCTGCTCTAAATAAGAATACGAACCAGATCCATAATGTTAGACATGAGTTAATGAGAACCAGAATTTATATGTTTTAATGATCTTGGATCTAAGGCTGATTCCTCACAGATCGGTATGAAATCAATGCGGGCAATGGAAGTATACAATACTGCTCCTGTGCATGATAGGGTGCCAATCAGGGACGGCCCGGAGGCAACAACACATTTTGAAGCCCCTTCTCAAAACCAGTAGACACCTGGGAAGGTTTCACTGTGATCAATAATATTAAGATGATTTGTGTTTTTGTGTAGTGCCGTTTTCTGAAAAATAATCTCAACGACGATGTGTTAGGACGGTTAGGTGTTGGGTATTATCAGTGCCCTGGCGCCTTGACAATTCGGCGCCTGGAGCGGACTGCTCCAATTGCATGCCGACTCTGGTCCCAATAGAAATATGTATATGCAAGACTTCACGCAAGAGAGATGGAAACATAATAATATAGGTCATTCCAAGGGCGTATACAAGGGAGGTGGTTTAGAGGGTTCAAACTGCCCCCCCCACCCCCCATCGGCTTGTGTATTGCATAGGAAAAAAAGAGAATGGCACTAATACAATAATATTATTTGCACCATCTCTTTAACCAATGTGATACTATATATTATTTTGGTAAACTTGTAGAATTCCGCTGCATGTAAATGCTCTTTAAAAAAACAACACATGATTTCAACTTAAATATCGAATTGAGACAAGTCGGGGGTAAACATGCACAAAATAAGTTTTTAGGGTTCATTTTGGGTTATTTTAATAATCTGTTCGCATTTCCTAACCATTAAACTTAACTTTCATTGAGAAAAAATGGAACTTTAATGCATCTTTTACCATCTCCCACCTCATAAATAGTTATTTCTTGTAATAATTATGTTGAAACCTAACCTAACCTTTAAAATTAACTGTGAGAAAAAATGTAACTTTAATGCTTCTTTCACCGTCTCCCACCACATAAATAGTTATTTATCAAAGAATATCCAAGTAGTAGATATTTATATTTATTTATTGAGGATACAAATAAATTAATTCAATGCGTTTTTCTGAAAAAGGCCATTAATAATTTCAGTTCTAATAGGTACCGATCGGTTTGCATTAATTTAATAGATTCAAGATCATTATTACTTAGTTATAGAACGTCTTCTTCCGGCTCAAGCCGTCTTCTTACAGTCCTCGAACGTCTCCTCGGGTTAGGTATGGGGTTATTCAAATGTGCATGTCTTTCTATTCTGACCGCATCGGATGCGGTAGAAACCACTGTGCCATAAATTACGAACAGAAGCAATATGGCCACTAAAGAAATAATGACTGTCCATGAATTTGTAACACCTTCCGCGTCATCACTATTTTTTTCACTGTGTACATCATAGTACAAGTATTTTAAACAGTCGCACTCACCGAACGGCATTTAGACAGAAGTGTGACGGAAATTTAACTGATTGACACTTTTAATAGATTCCAAACTAGTAATTAATTATAACAATGAAAAATTGTTCAAAAGCAGCACAAAATTTAATGTATGTTTTCTTAAACAAAAAATGATAATAAAAGTAAATGGGTTATCAAAATTGCTTATTATAAAGATTTTACTAAAAAAAAACATAATGTTTCTCTCTCTTATGTTTTTTTTTACATTTTGCTTTTCGAAAAAAGAAAGAATAATTACTTACCTATCTAATTTTTTCTGAATTTATTTTTATATTATGTAGGTACTAAGTACCGGGTACTGTAATGAATCTAGTGTTTTTAAATTGGTATCTAGTGTATATTTTCTTCCGTAGGCTCCTGGTCACGGCTGCCACTGTAATGTTTTTTAAAGTCTTTATATATATATGAATGAAAGCCAGTTAAAGGCCGACCTTCGCGTTTAGGTTTCTACGCGTCGTAGCTTTTAACCTCAACGCATCTCGCGGTACGTCAACCCTTCAATCTTATTGAATTAATATGTCACGTTGTGTCAATTTTCTGTTTCGACAGTGATTAATTCATTGAAGGATCTTTTTAGTTGGTTGTGGTAACTTTGGTTCTTTTAGATGAGGCGTGTTACATTCTGTATGGTTTTAAAATAAGACAATGACCGACTACCCTGATTTTAACTACCTTTTCCCTATCTTGTTCGCTCGCCAAAACATTTCTGGTTAATTCGTTTCGAAGTTAATTTTCATGTTCTGCGAAAGTTATATTCAAGTTCTGTTATTATTTCGGAATTGTGAAGAAACTGGCCTGTAATGATATAATAACAGAACATGAATAGAATATTCACAGAATTTGAAAACTAATGTTAATATTTGATGAATTGTTCAAATGTTGTGAAACAAACCGTCCTTAATCTAAATTAAATGAATATTTGTACAATTTATGTCTACCAAGGTGAATTATTAAATAATTCCGTTAATGCGTATATCGCGTGTTTAAATACAACATTGTACATTGTACAACAACTTATCATAGTATCAATATCAATATATACACAGAATAATTTGTTTGCAAAATGAAGCAACTTTGCATTATTTAAAAAAAATATATTTTTTTTATTATATATTAATTTTATTTTAGTAATTTGTACATTTAAGTTTACAAATTACTAATTAATTTGTAACATGTAAATAAACTATATTTTTTCTTGCTTGATGTGGCTCCTACACAACATCTTGAACTTTCCAATTGGGGTAGACTTTAGGTTTTCCGGCAGCGCATTACAGTATTTCATCCCTTTATATAGAATAGTATTCTGAGTATGTATTTGCCTTGTCCTTTTTTGGTAGCCTGATTTCATTGCACGTCCTTGTTTTATGTTTGTGTATGTCCTTGTTGTATACAATTTTATTTGAAAAATATTTGGGTAGCAGGTTGTTTACTATTTTGTGTACAAATATCATTGTGTTCAAGGTCAACATCTGTTTCACCGTTAGCCAATTTAGTTCCTTTAACATTTTATTTACTTTTGAATATCTATTTCGTCTGATTATTGTTCTCATTGCCCTATTTTGGATAATTTGAATTTGAAATTTGAAACTAGTTGAGGGTTATTTTGCAAATAACCCTCAAATAGTTAGATAATATGGTATAGTATTTAAGATTTGCTTAATGACCTTCAAAGCATTGCAAGGAATGGCACCAGCCTATATATCGGAACTATGCAGCTTGCTCTAAGGTCAGCAGATCTAGATGTTAGTAAACGTCTAATCGAACTCTCTAGGTCAAATCAAGCCATTTACTATGATTGTTCTTTTCGTGTAACATGTCCGCTCATCTGGAATAGACTTCCCTCAGCTCTTACTAATCTCCAGAATTTGGCTGAATTTAAACAGGCTCTAAAAATAAAAGTATTTAATAAATCTTACCATTCATAAAGCCATATTCTCAAACTTCCGGTAATTGTTTGGTTTCGGTTGCCTCCTTATTGTACCTTTTTTAAATGTCTGCTGAGAAGATTCTCATTTCTGAGCACAAACTGCCTCCTATTTTATATTATGTTTTAGTTTTAATGTTCTTGTTTCGTCCTGTCCTGCTGTTATTGATATTCTAATTTTTGTCATCACTTTGTATAAACAGTATATTTAGTATTATAAAATTAGATCTGTATTGGGTAAGGCACACTGTAGGAATAATTTTAAGAACATGACCACTAATACTAAATTACCGTTTTTAAGTTTGTTATAGTATAGCGCACTTGAAGTGAAATGACACTAAACTGCGCTATATAAATGCTATGTTATTTTTATTATTATTATAGTGGGTCAAAAAAGACCCGGACAATCCTTTGATCCAACATAAATCAATAGTCGTTCGATATTTACACACCCCACTTCTGGGGGTATTTCACAAAAAAGGTTTCCTGGTAAAATTGTGTGCAATATTTAAAGTTTATTTTTCTGATTCCAATAACCAACCATCACGCTGTTTCCCCACAAGGGTAGGCAAGGAGGACTGACCGCCAAACATCTCTGTTTTAGCAAACACTCTTTGCTTCATTCGTATTCATACATTGTCTCATCCTTCGTTACTCTGACTCTTGATATGGCCCAATTCAAGTATTTGGTACACTGGACCGTGCCAAGTCTTCCTCGGCGTCACTGATATCTTCTACCATTCGCATTCATGTCATATACTCTCCTTTCTTTGTTCATTCACTTTTCATGCCCAAATCATCTAAGCGTCCCTTTTTTAATCTTACTCATTACGCTTAAATCAGCCTTGCATTTTTTGCGAATCTCCACATTTCTCAAATGATTATACATTATATTACACACTTATGCCTCAGGATTCTCATTTCAACAGCATTCAGTCTAATTGTGGAGTGCTAGCTTTGCTTCTATAGACAATGTGAAATATGTTAAAATAAAATTAAAATAAACCATTTACTTAGTAAAATATGTATACCCACAGGTTAAGTGTTAACGTTTTTGAATATTCTGCTCTAAATAAGAAATCGAACCAGATCCATAATGTTAGACATGAGTTAATGAGAACCAGAATTTATATGTTTTAATGATCTTGGATCTAAGGCTGATTCCTCACAGATCGGTATGAAATCAATGCGGGCAATGGAAGTATACAATACTGCTCCTGTGCATGATAGGGTGCCAATCAGGGACGGCCCGGAGGCAACAATACATTTTGAAGCCCCTTCTCAAAACCAGTAGACACCTGGGAAGGTTTCACTGTGATCAATAATATTAAGATGATTTGTATTTTTGTGTTGTGCCGTTTTCTGAAAAATAATCTCAAGGGTGATGTGTTAGGACGGTTAGGTGTTGGGTATTATCAGTGCCCTGGCGCCTTGACAATTCGGCGCCTGGAGCGGACTGCTCCAATTGCCTGCCATCTCTGGTGCCAATAGAAATATGTATATGCAAGACTTCACGCAAGAGAGATGGAAACATAATAATATAGGTCATTCCAAGGGCGTATACAAGGGAGGTGGTTTAGAGGGTTCAAACAGCCCCCCCCCCCCCCCCCCCCCCCCATCGGCTTGTGTATTGCATAGGAAAAAAAGAGAATGGCACTAATACAATAATATTATTTGCACCATCTCTTTAACCAATGTGATACTATATATTATTTTGGTAAACTTGAAGAATTCCGCTGCATGCAAATGCTCTTTAAAAAAACAACACATGATTTCAACTTAAATATCGAATTGAGACAAGTCGGGGGTAAACATGCACAAAATAAGTTTTTAGGGTTCATTTTGGGTTATTTTAATAATCTGTTCGCATTTCCTAACCTTTAAACTTAACTTTCATTGAGAAAAAATGGAACTTTAATGCATCTTTTACCATCTCCCACCTCATAAATAGTTATTTCTTGTAGTAATTATGTTGAAACCTAACCTAACCTTTAAAATTAACTTTGAGAAAAAATGTAACTTTAATGCTTCTTTCACCGTCTCCCACCACATAAATAGTTATTAATCAAAGAATATCCAAGTAGTAGGTATTTATATTTATTTATTGAGGATACAAATAAATTAATTCAATGCGTTTTTCTGAAAAAGGCCATTAATAATTTCAGTTCTAATAGGTACCGATCGGTTTGCATTAATTTAATAGATTCAAGATCATTATTACTTAGTTATAGAACGTCTTCTTCCGGCTCAAGCCGTCTTCTTACAGTCCTCGAACGTCTCCTCGGGTTAGGTATGGGGTTATTCAAATGTGCATGTCTTTCTATTCTGACCGCATCGGATGCGGTAGAAACCACTGTGCCATAAATTACGAACAGAAGCAATATGGCCACTAAAGAAATAATGACTGTCCATGAATTTGTAACACCTTCCGCGTCATCACTATTTTTTTCACTGTGTACATCATAGTACAAGTATTTTAAACAGTCGCACTCACCGAACGGCATTTAGACAGAAGTGTGACGGAAATTTAACTGATTGACACTTTTAATAGATTCCAAACTAGTAATTAATTATAACAATGAAAAATTGTTCAAAAGCAGCACAAAATTTAATGTATGTTTTCTCAAACAAAAAATGATAATAAAAGTAAATGGGTTATCAAAATTGCTTATTATAAAGATTTCACTTTAAAAAAAAAACAATGTTTCTCTCTCTTATGTTTTTTTACATTTTGCTTTTCGAAAAAAGAAAGAATAATTACTTACCTATCTAATTTTTTCTGAATTTATTTTTATATTATGTAGGTACTAGGTACCGGGCACTGTAATGAATCTAGTGTTTTTAAATTGGTATCTAGTGTATATTTTCTTCCGTAGGCTCCTGGTCACGGCTGCCACTGTAATGTTTTTTAAAGTCTTTATATATATATGAATGAAAGCCAGTTAAAGGCCGACCTTCGCGTTTAGGTTTCTACGCGTCGTAGCTTTTAACCTCAACGCATCTCGCGGTACGTCAACCCTTCAACCTTATTGAATTAATATGTCACGTTGTGTCAATGTTTTGTTTCGACAGTGATTAATTCATTGAAGGATCTTTTTAGTTGGTTGTGGTAATTTTGGTTCTTTTAGATGAGGCGTGTTACATTCTGTATGGTTTTAAAATAAGACAATGACCGACTACCCTGATTTTAACTACCTTTTCCCTATCTTGTTCGCTTGCCAAAACGTTTCTGGTTACTGCAGTCGATGATGTGCTAATACAATGGGACAATTAAATACAAGTACATGAAATTCTCTATAGACAAATTCAATTCAAGATGCACAAGATTCTAGGTTAATGATTTGACTATGGATTGTTAATTTTGTGAGTTATTTCTACAAGTAGGTATTTTTAGGAATGGCTAGAGACAAAACATGTGTTGCTTCGGTTGGTCTCCGTCCAAATCCCACCCGTCAACGTGGCCAGCTCGAGAGCAGCCAAGTTCACGGTCCAACCCCAACCCCTCCAGAAATTAATTGAATATCGCTCAGCGACAGGTGAAATAATGACATGTTTTGCCTCCTGCCAGAGGGTGATGAAGGTGGGATTCCTTTGAATTCTGATATGTAGGTCCTTGGTGGTAAATGATTATGATGATGTTGATGATGATGATGATTGGTGAAGATTCATCTTATACCGTTAGGTACAAGGAGCTGCTCCGGTTAGGTGGGCATGATAGCCTGATGTCAGGAACCATTTGAGGTACATGTGTGGTGCGAGGTTTAGGTCGCGTCAACCTCCCCCAAATCAATGATGAGAAAATCTCTGCCAGCATGCCGAAAGTTAGGAGTCCACTCCACTAACCTCAAACATAAACATATACTGAAGTGGTTTGCAATGTCAGAGGCTCGGGAGTCCCGCGAACACCCCTCTGGTTTTCGCTTGTAAGAATAAGTTAGATCCAGCTTCAGTTTGTTCGCCTTCGCCTCTGCAGTCACGTATCCCTCAATAGCTCCTGGCTCCAGCCTATACAGCTTCTCGTTCCAGTAGAGGTAATGACACATGTATATTATATGTGCAATACAGAACATACTTCAAGTCTTTCGTCCACACTCACAATAGTCATATCAATATTTAATTTGGATGAAGGCATCCATCCGACATAACGAATGTTTCGGGGACGGGAGATTATACTCCACTTTCAAGTCATGGTCATTCGCTCTATCGTTTGTTACCTTCCGTTCGCTTCAAATATCAAAGAATGGTAGAAAATGGTATCCTCGACTTCCGGCGCTAAGAATCAGGGATACAGGAATCATCAGGTCGTGAATCTGAAAACATCCGATCTCCGTCACCTCAAACGGTTTCGGTCAGAGTCAATTCCCAACCTAATTCTAGATGACTTCTCCTCCTATAGTGGGGGTAAATATTTATCGGATGTGACAGGAAGGCTATCGGAAAATCGTCGAAACAACTTCATATTCGTCACGATCCCTTCGTTCTGCCAACGAGAAAATCTCCCCCATACGTCAGAAAAGGATAGCATAGCCCAGGGCCTCCCAAACTTTTTTCAACTGTGACGCCCTTGGGAAGTTGCCATATTTTTGCGACCCCCCCCCCCCCCTCTAATCACCCCGCCGCTCATTTGTACCAAGCGTAGTATTTTGAAGCCCCCCCCTGAACGGGTCACGTAGTATGGGTACGTTACCTAATAACAATTTGTCAGAAAAACTCCAAATAATATCTAAATTTTTTATTAGAAATATATATATATAAAAACAAAAAAGATGAAATTTTTTTTTCTTTGGTATTAATGAGAAGGATCTGTTTGCTTTTCTGAACATAGTTTCTCAAAACGAGGTTGAAGTTTCGAAATCGCCACTCTCGTCTCTGCCTCTAAATTTATTTTTGATCTGTACTTATTCTTAATTACTGCAACTGCAGAGAAAACTGTCTCACACAAGTATGATGTCGCAAACGGTAATAAAACCCTTAACGCTGCAGTGCTGATGGAACGATATTCTTGATAAACTGAGCTCCAAAATTCAAGTAGCTTATCCTTATTGTACTGGACACCTACGCCAGTGACATCGACTGTAAATGCCGGTTTCCTCTCGGGGGGGGTACCTTAGGTAAGGATTTTCAAAGAAACACAACTTGCGAATGTCGTCGGACAACTGACTGATTGTGGCAGTTGTTTGCATATTTATTGAGTTCGAATTCAACACGTGTTAATGTACATCAAATATTCTTATCTCTAAACAGGATGCATGAGAGCATTAAGGAACCAATAAAAAAAATAACTAAATTTTAATTACTACGGTTAAATCCCATTTGAAACATGATACGTGTCCGGTGATAAGCTTCAAAAAGGATTCGGCATCGTTAATTGCATGATAACAGTAAATATTCATTTCCTTAATTATTTTAATGATTATGTCCATCCGCCTGCTGTCCGGTACACCCCCAACGTGAAAAAGTATTTTTCACCAAATAGTTTCCTCGGACAGCAAGGTATCTTCTTAAGGTGTGAAGAACAATGGTTTTCATAGGTGTGTTGGTGTTTTCCAACTGTAGATATTCGTTGAAGTTTCTGTCGTTGAGAGGTACGTGTTGATGACGTATATGTTGTCTTCAATTTCAATTAAAAATCCATATCTTTTCACAGCATAAAGCGATCGTTAAAGTAATCAGCTTTCATATTTCAGAAAAATGAATGAACGAATGTAACGGGCGGCCTTCAGGCCCTCTAACGCATTAACGAGTTATGTGACCCACATGTCAAGTGTTTACATGTGAGCTATTTGTTTATAATAAACAAATCTTTCGTTTGTAGTTCAAGTTCGTGAATCAGTGTTATTGTTATTACTGTCTCTCATGTGACTCTACTTTAATTGAGTTTATCTGAACCTTATCCGGTTCTTTATTATTTATTCCAATCTTTATTTCAATTACGCCTTGTGTAGTTTTATTCCTCGGCTCAGAGGATAAAGTTAGCAGCTTGTACAGAAACAACCTTTTTCTTAAACGATTTCCACTCTCGTGCCATTTGGATTACTTCAGCGGTAGATTTGGAGTGGAAGTACAGGAAAACACAAGGACTACAAGTATTTGCAGTAGCGTCGTAAAATTCACTTTTTCCATCTGGCGTGCCAATGAACTTCGATTTCGTCATATTATATGTACACGGTTCTTCCAGGTGATTCTCCCCCGGCAGAAATAATCTTTTCTGGTATTCTGTTTTTATTTCCACCTGAAGAAATATTTCTTTCATGTTTGCAGCAACGGCAATTCTTTGTCCCGTATCTAGGAACCGAGTTGATTCTCTCCATTGGAGCGCCGTGATGGGCGCAACATAAACATTATCTTCATTGTTTTCTCGTGTAACAAAGCTGTCACCATTATCTCGTTCAATTAATATTTTTAGTGGATACACTTCTTGTGCCTCTAGTGTTCCGATTTCACATGGATTAATTTGCTGATAAGTATCACTCAGCAGATTTATAAATTTCACAATTTTCAAAGATGCCACAATTTTCACAGATTTCACTATTTTTACAAATCTTGAATCGTCCTCGTGAATGGTGTTTCCGGGGCTCCATACGCCTCCGGATGATAATGCGGCATCATTAATTTCACTTTCCATCAGCGCTATATTATGTGCCTGGTTGTCGACCCCTTTCCTTGCGAGTCGTTTCTTTTCGCTAACATTATTTAGCGACAATGTTTCATAATATTCTTCATTTTTATGAAGCTGCCGCACAGGGGTTAACGGTAGCTGTGGCCTTTCTATCACAGCCGTGGAATCCTCTGGCGGATCCTGAGGCGGGAACGGTGTCTCCGGTATATCCTCAGGCAGTAGTGTGAGGGTGGACTTCCAGCCACCCTGACGAGTTGCACCGTGTGCATTTTCATATTCTTCATTTTTATGAAGCACCTGCTCAGAAGATGACGGTAACTGTGGAATGTCCATCACAGCCGTGGATCCATCTGGCGTAATCTGCTGAGGTGAGAACAAAGTCTGCAGGTTATCCTCAGCCAATATTGTGAGGATGAACTTCCAGCCACCCTGGAAATCTGCAAACAGTGCATCCAAATACCGTGCAGTCTCCTCTTCTTGTAGACGCTGTGGGCGCCCATCTTCTTCTAGTTGACGTTGTAAGCGCCAACCCTCTTCTAATTGGCGTTGTAAGCGTCAATTCTCCTCCTGTAGTGCTCTAACTATTTCCCAAGAAGAGCGTGAGTTGCCTCTGTCTTCGGGTGCCGGCACTAATCCTCTCCTGGAAGCAGGTGCTTCGGCGCCTTTCCAGGAGCGCAGTGACGGTGTCATGTTTCTTGATTTTCTGAGGAAAATCCGGCTCGAAGGACCATAAATGTACTGGACATCTACGCCAGTAACATCGACTGTAAATGCCGGTTTCCTCTGGGGGGGGTACCTTAGGTAAGGATTTTCAAAGAAACACAACTTGCGAATGTCGTCGGACAACTGACTGGTTGGGCCAGTTGTTTGCATATTTATTGAGTTCGAATTCAACACGTGTTAATGTACATCAAATATTCTTATCTCTAAACAGGATGCATGAGAGCATTAAGGAACCAATAAAAAAAATAACTAAATTTTAATTACTACGGTTAAATCCCATTTGAAACATGATACGTGTCCGGTGATAAGCTTCAAAAAGGATTCGGCATCGTTAATTGCATGATAACAGTAAATATTCATTTCCTTAATTATTTTAATGATTATGTCCATCCGCCTGCTGTCCGGTACACTTATTATATTGCAGCTTAAGGCTGGAGTCACAGGACAATTCTATTAACTGTTATTCTTCTGCTGTCGAAAGTGTTGATGGTGAGGTCGACTGGAAAGGGTTTCTAACCCAGTCATATTGCTCCAGGTTTTCGGGAAAATATTTTTCAAAATGTTCGCTCAAAGATGACAAGTGCTGTGTAAATATTATTTTTAAAGAAGGATCGGTGTTCTTCTTCTGAAACCCAGTGATTTTATCTGCCAGTTGTAATATGTGAGTATTATTTCCCTGCAAGGACTAATTGAGATCATTTAATTTTTCTCCGAAGTGTGCGTGTGGAAGACGCTATAAAGATTGCCTCACGACGCCCCTGGGATGATCCCGCGGCGCCCCGGGGCGTCGCGACTCACAGTTAGGGAAGCCCTGGCATAGCCATTATCCGCTTTGTTCCTTCGTCTACCAAGCTAACTCGAGTAGGAAAGCCCATTGGCAACCTTCGTTTCCTTCGATTGGAACTCCGTGAAAGCGTCCTCTCACCAGCTGAAAATACTCGGAACAGGTGTCTACCCAGGGTAACCATCTTAGGCTGGTCCTCCAACACCTTCGACAGAAACCGATGCTTTAACGGGATAACTCAATCACACCAAGGACGCGGGAAAGGCCGGCGCCGCCCTACTGGAATAGACGCTCTTCCAGTATCCAGGGTTCTGATTTTGCTAACACTAAAAAGTCCCCATTAGACAAGCCAATCACCAATTTCGATTCCTTCGCTTTTGTCGCTTTGGTAAGATAGGATAGCCCACGGAAAAGTCATACACTTCGTCCCAAACCAAACTTATGTGAATGAAAATCTCAATTGAAAGAATAGGGAAGCCAGACAGATGTGTTCTCTCGGCGACTACCTTCAATCCGCTGTGTTAATTCCGTGAATAAGTTTGGTAATACCAAATATACTGAATGTTCAAGGGGAATACGAGAACATATTGTTAAATAACAGTTGTTAAAACATATAATTAACCGTTCTCCGGGTTTCTGATCCGATTGCTCATATTATCCTAGACATCGCATAAATACAACGGGTTATATTTTATGAATTCCGTATACCTAGAAGAATTATTAAATCATATTAAATTACGAAAAATAGTCTAACCCGTAACCCAACTAATGCCTATTGTTTAATAATCTAACGTGTTAAAAGTAACCGCTCGTCATCCTTTTTTGTTTTGAAATGGGCAAGTCTCATAATTTATGACCTCTTTTGTTAAAGGGTCCGGACTCCAACCATTACATATTGTAACGAATTCTTCTGTTCAAGATTTTAATATTATTACATCTCAGGAGTACTGAATATATTTATGTAAACTCTTTTCTCAATCCCCGGGATAAGTGATTTTATTTCATTTAAATACCCTAACTTCAAAACACAATTGAATTATTTTGTTTACCACGTATTGGAACGCTTTTACCTCCCTAAGAAATCCACAGGAAATAAGGGTTAGTAATTAGTTTATAATATGACTTACCAATTCATCATCTCAGTGCATTCCAAATAATTATACAAACCAAACACACTCACATGCAGTAAAATACTCATGCTGTTAGAAAAACCACACTTTCTACACTAAATGATTTTAACCGCGTTCGTTGTTCTCTTTTAAAATCAAAGTAATTATTTTAAGTCCCGATTCGACTTTGACCTTCGCTACCGTGTCCCGACAACGTATTCTTTGTTGACGCGTCTCCCAACTTTGACTGAACTCTACTATAAACGCTGACCGATCCTGATTATGCTTGACCGTCTTTGAATGCCCCCTGATCTTCACTATGCTGAATGACTTGACCGTCCTCCCGCGCTTTCTAACCTTCCTCTCACCGCTTTCTAACCCATGACTGTTTTGACTCTACTTGCCCGTCTCCCAACGCTTTCTAATTCTCACTGTCTTGACCGTCTCCCCGCGCTCCCTAATCCTGACTTTGTCTCCCAACCTAGACTGCCGTCCAACCCTCACACTCCTTGACTCCCTTCATCTCCCCCACCCCCTCGTCTCCTCCTGCAAATCAACTCCGCCCTTCGCCATTTATCAATTATCTAATTTATGTTTCCGAATTCTGAAAATTTTTGTATATTCAAGGACAGAATCGCACTAAAAGACCACATATATTATAAGCCCTAGAATCCGTCACATTAAATTCAATCGTTCCAAAACCAATAAATTGTTACTTCTTAAATAAACTGTCAACTTCTTTGTCCCAAGAAATGAAACTCGACCCCTTCATTCCAGTGGCGTGTCGGCCCACCAGCATCTTAGCCCGGCTTTCAAATTACCCACACGGTCTAGGATGTATTAAATATTTATTATATAAGGGGTTTTATTTTTAAATCTTCTTGCGAGATTTTAATTTAATTAAGCAACTTCCAAACTCGTCCTGTTAAAATGTGATTTACCTCGCTAATCATAATTATAATTCGTCCAAATCCTTAACAAAATTACGTAACTATATTTCGCGGCGCATTCCCTACGTAGTGAGGCACTTAGTAACATTGCTTAGCGGAGTTTAATTGTTTCTTATTGACTTTGTTAGGGTTTTTTTCTATCCGCCCCAACCTGCCAAATTCATTGCGACTGCACTGAACTAAATCTAAGAATTCAAAATACCATCACGGAGGTCTCTGATAAACGCAGTGCATGTTCCTAGTTTTTTACTAGTGTAGCGTCGAGAATAATCCATTGAATAATTAATAATAAACCGCTCGACCTACTTAGATACGTACTTGCTAATTGCTACTTAGGTACGTATTTGCAGCCGAAATCAAAACAAAGCAACCTACCTGTTTCAAGTATCTACTCGCGACAATAATACTGCAGTCCGTCTGGGATACTACGAGAACTCGCCAGAAGGTTCGAGTCTACGGCCTACGCATAATTGCCACGCTGTCGAAGGTTCCTGAAACGTACAGTCTGTGCGAGTGCCTAGGATTTAGTTGCCATCCATCTACCTACTGCTACCGTCGGCCGTGTAGTATAAATAAGCCCGACGCAGCGAGTCAGTCAGTCAGTCAGTCATCATTCTGCCGTCAGTCTACAAGGATCAACGAGTGTTAATCCGCGCTAATCTTACTAGCGCAAAGGACACATACCCGGCTTCGCCCGTACCATCATGGACTCTATCGGGACATCATCTTAGCGCCTTGTCCAGATCGCCGTTCCTGGCAAGCGCTACTCGGATTACAAGCGCCCTGGTTCCAGCGTCTCTGACCAGCGCTTCTTCCACGCAACCATGACCACCACGAGGACACGCAGCATCCTCACTGGTCACGCCGTTCCCGCTCAACCGCCTACAAGGTCCGCCGCACCTTCGGCCGTCTCGTCAGCACTGGAGTGCCTGAAGACCTACGTTCTTCGCCAGTGCCTGACCTTCATCGAGTCCCGGTCACCAGCGCCCGGCGTCGACTCACTGACCCGCGCTTGACCTGACCAGCACATCACCGCAGCGTCCGGAGTATTCTGGTTCCAGCGTCTCTGACCAACGCTTCTTCCACGCAACCATGACCACCACGAGGACACGCAGCATCCTCACTGGTCACGCCGTTCCCGCTCAACCGCCTACAAGGTCCGCCGCACCTTCGGCCGTCTCGTCAGCACTGGAGTGCCTGAATACCTACGTTCTTCGCCAGTGCCTGACCTTCATCGAGTCCCGGTCACCAGCGCCCGGCGTCGACTCACTGACCCGCGCTTGACCTGCCAACACATCACAGCAGCAACCGGAGTATTCTACATTTGTCCTACCTCATCTCCTCGTCACGGCTACTGACTCACCAATAAACACATGTGACCTTCACAACTTTCTCTCATTTCGTGCCTCACCATAGATCCCCAAACTAGCATCATAAATTCAAGCACTTGTTTTAAAATAGCTTTAACTCCAACATCTGGTACCGTCACTATTTCGTGAAATCAACTGAAAAATTATTTTCCATGATAATAAATCAATAAGGTAGGTGTTGCCTGCTTACTTAGAACTTTCATTAACCCCTCTGATTGGTTGCATTTTATCTTTTGGCGTAGATAAAAAAAAACGACACGCCCCGGTCCTCTCCATTTCCTAGTACCTTAACTAAATGTCACCCCTCGTCACGTTTTGATTGGAGAAACCAGAATTAATTAATTCCTACAATAAACGGAAAAAAATTTGTCCCAGGGCAAGTTCATCACAGTACTAATCGAGTAAGAATGTGCAGGCAAATAGTTTTCAGCAATATCTATGGTTTTCAGTCAGAATCTTTTTTTTTATTTTTTTTATTGAATATACAAACACATTACAATAATTTATAAATGTAGATATTTCGAGGCTGATTGCGAAAAATTAGAATTTTTTAACGAAAACTGCCCAACTCATCTTGTTGGGAGATTGTCTAAAATTAAACCCATCATGAGTTATTTTGTCTGAAACTTACACCGTAACATGACCGTAACCATGTATATTAATGCTAGTGCAAACTATAATTAATTAGTAATACATTGATATAGGTAGTAAATATGACAATAATTTTTTTAAGTATAATGAGAGTTTAAAGAGTTTTATTTTGAGTATAATTATTTATTAAATATTAAAAAAGGCAAGACACATTGGCAAACCTTATTTTTGACATTATACAACAATATATCAGTCACATTACGTATATTATGTTGTTTTAAAGTAATTACTTGATTGCTAGTCAATAATAAAGTATTAATAACAGAAAGTAAATGCTACCTGTCATGTTGTTGGCTGTTATTTGTCTAATAAACCATTACTTCTAATTGAATATTTTCCATCCAATACTATCTAGTACTAATTGAATTACATAATGATATTAATACAATTGAAGTAGGTACCTACTAGAGAGTATTATGATCGAAGACATATTAGTTTTTAATCTTCAATTAAAATAATTTCATAAAGAATGGATGCCAACCAAATTCCTGTGACTAATACAGTGAACCCCCTTAATTATTAGTTTTAACTGAGGAGGACATTGGGCATATGTTTGACTGTTTAGCCTGGGAGGTTCTTTAGCCATTCAGTGACATTCGGCATAGAATCGTACAGCATCTCTCTGGAACTGGGAGAATTGATACTTCTGCAATGTGCTCTGTGTTTGAAACACTCCACATATAAACTACTGTAGAGTCTTTGAGTCCACATTTGGACATCTTGTGATTAAACGCTGTCCACTTTTTCTCTGAGAAAATACCCTGGTGATTTTATAGTGGGATCCACAATTAAATGCACATATTTTCCCTGAGAGTTTTGCCACCAGGTTTCCAGCAAATTTTCAATTAAATATGTTGATTGATTGAGAAAACGTAGTTAGATTTTATTTGTCACTTACTGAACAATCTTTTTCCACTACTACCAACTAGTAAATGGCAACTTCGATGAGCTTTTGACTCTGAATAAACTGCTAATTATTGATAAAATAATAGCATAGGATACTTTAGATAATTGAACGCACAAGTGTTAGCCATTCGAAGATTAAACCTTGGAAAGGATTTAATTGAGCAAAACATGACGGAAATAAGTTTTCACTTTTCTTTACAACCTCTTTTCTTTCTACAAACAATTTTTGCAATGCGGGCGTTGCCTTCTCACCATGTTTTCAGCTATGTTCACAGTGTTTTTGTGTTGTCTATTCTGATTGTTCTGACTGGATATGTCATACGAGAGAAAGTTGAAAAGATGTACATTTATTTCTCTAGGCCTATGATTCTGATAGATTTGTTCACGCTTATTATACAACTCATGACGAGCCTGTGTAATATATTGGTGCGTCTCTTTCAGTCATCTAGGTCTTACAAATCATATACAACCAAGTCAATAAACATTAACAGTAAGCTCGGTTTTGGTGATCTATCAATTAATCATGTTGGAAGGCGTGTAGTTATTAAAGTTATTTTATTAACACTTTCGTCTCTACTACTTTTGTGCTCCTTTGATTTTTTCGCAATTTCAACATTTGACAATAAACTGAATGAGCTCGTCCTCATTAAATACTTATTTTATACAATGAATTCTCTCATATTCATTCATTTCATATTGTCAATGTTTCTAACTACTTGCTCATTCTTCAGTATTAATTTGAAGTTACAATCTCACTATAACCTGCAACATCAAGACTATTTTTGCAATGAAAGCTGGAAAAAAGACGTCACACAATATTACAAATCCAATGCCTTAGTAAATTTAATATTTCCTTGGAAAACGATGGCCGAAAATCTTATAACTTTCCATAAAACAGTTACATTTAATTTGGATCAGGTGATGGAAATATATAAAGATTTATGCCGACAGTGTGGATGTATAAATCGCTTTTTTGGAATTCAGGTACGTGTTATAATATGTGCTTTGGGAACCTACTTAACCTTTCCGGGAGTAAGTTACGTAATGCTGGCCGTGCTCTGGGGAGTGAGTTTTTTTTACATGAATAAAAAATATATTTTTTGATTAAATTTTATGATAGTATGCTAAATAAATAACAGCCGATATCTCTGTCGATAATGATGTAAAATGTTTAAAATTGGCGTAAAGTTACAGGAATATGCCCATAGATAGCAATACGATGCATATTTACAAAATATGCATCGAATATAAATATGCGACTCCTGTCGTCCATAGCCGTCCATACTCCTTTGGCGAAAGTGTGTACCGTCGTTCATTAGCGTCCATACTCCCGGAAAGGTTAAATGGTGTGCCGATGCTAAATTCAGGTATGTGTTATAATATGCGCTTTGGGAACCTACTTAACTTGTGTGCCGATGCTAAATTCAGGTACGTATTATAATATGTGCTTTGTGAACCTACTTAACTGGTGTGACGATGCAAAATTTTTACCGTCTGATTCTATTTTCATAATAATTTTTTTGCAAAATGATGTTTTTGTAAATTTTATCGTCTAAACAGAAAATGTAATTACGTATTTATAAAAATAGTATATAATCTACCATAAGTAGTTTACCCAGAATAGCTCAAAGAAATTAATTATTTGATTATGCTTATTGGCAACGGCGGCAGGGTCTGCCCTGAGCCAAACAGCACCTGGCGCTTGTAAAAACCTCAAAGGCCCTATATAATATGTCAGGTATTATCAGCGTCTTTGCTCCTTGGCAAGTCGGCGTCCGGAGTGGACTGCTCCAATTACACCTGCAAAGGGCCGGCCCTGAACGGCGGCACGCAAGAGGTTAAACATACTGTTACTGTTATGGTGCTCATTAATCTAAAAACATAAGTTTCTCAGAATTTTCTTTAATAATTGAATTATTATTTTAGAATCTGCTGGTTACCATAACTGGCATAGTATCAGTCATTCGATCACTATTCTACGCTTCGAACTACGGCTTTCAGAAAATGGTGAGTATATATCTCTCGATTTAAAATAAGTACTCTTCTTCTGTCTTTACTTCTCCATTTAATCCAGATCTCCCTCCAAGCCATATATTTTCACACTATTTCTAATCTGACATCACATTAATATAGCTAAACATATTTGTAGCAATACAATCCAGAATCATCATCATCACCGCTGCTCGCAATCATAAGTGCTTGTGCTTTTGCCGTTTATGATATCAGCGCTCTCATATTAATGGCAGCAGCTTGCGAGATGGTCGTAGATGAAGCAAAGAAAACTTCTTGGACTCTCGACACACTGCTGGTAACACGGAAGCATTTAAGTAAGAAACCTTCAAACTATAGATTACTTACAACCCTAATCTTCAAACAAAACTTAATAGGTATATTCAATGTCATTTTTTTATTTTTTCAGAAGACAGAAAGCGTATGGAAATGTGGGCAAATCAAGTGCCTCTGTGCTATCCCCATTTTACCGCTTGTAAACTTTTCACTATTGATTTCACTATCTTGTCAAGTTTAGCTGCAACCATCGCCACCTACCTTGTGGTTTTAATGCAACTGTAACTATAAACGATAAATTTAAACAACAATGAACTTTGCATAATGAATAATTATGTTAATCAAAATAAATAAGAGTAAGCTGATAGAAAGACCATCGTCATTAAAACAGTTTAAAGATAAACAAAGAAATTACAGTTGACACAAAGTTTAGTGCGTCCATTGTATATTTCGTGGATCCAAAAAAACTATATATTTTAAATATACTTTGTTTTAGATTAGAGTTGATGGATTTCATATAAAACTTCAAGGAGTTGAAAGCAAAAGATTTGAGAATACCAAAAGTAGAAAATATCACAAAAATTTCGATTATCCAAATCTGCAAAGAAAGTAGCATTCTAAAATTTAAAACTAATAATTTATCATTTTTTTTTAATTCATTAATTTTATTTTAGCCATTTGTACACCCAAACTTACACATGTCAAATTTATTACTTCTGTAGTGGTGCGTTCAGCCTTTGCCAAACGAGCTTCGGATTTTCTTTTATTTTTTAATATTTGTTACTGGAGCAACTGGAATGTTCGAGAACGTTTTATTTTTCACCTATATAAGCGACAGCAGGAAGGAATTCGACAGTACAGTACCAGCAACCTTGTCATCGAGATCTAATTATTTGCCTACGTGACGCCTTTGAAAACATTCTCGAACCTTCCTTTCGTAAAACATTCTACGTATTTTCTACGTTTATTTATTTTTCGGATATGTTATAATAAACCGCTTCAGCCAAATTCAGTAGTTATTTATTAATATTTAGAATACAAAATATAACTACACTTCTATCAATTGTTGCAGACTTCATGGTTTCCGGCAGCGAATTATAATATTACATTCCTTTGTATATTATAATGAGATCCCTGTACAACAGTTAAATTCCAAAATGTTTGACCGAGCAAATGCAAAACATTATTTTTTCTCGAAAGTTTTTAATAATCTTCCCATAGAAATTTAAAAATATATTAATGACATTAAAAAATTAAAACAAGGCTTGAAAATGTACTTTTACTCAAACTTAGCCAATGGATTTTTTAATAAAAGTAATTTATATAAAAATGATTTAACTTTAGTAAATATTTCCCTAACCACCACACTTTTAATAGGGACAGATTAAGCAAATTACATTTTGTTTCAACTTAATTACTACAAGAAACAACTATTTATATCGGGAGAGATAGTAAAAGATGCATTATAATTCAATCAAAATTTACCAAATAAAACAATCCCTTTGCTGCCATTTTGGACTTTTTTTAGTATGTAGTGATGCTTGTGATAGTTTCATTTCAATCAAAATACGTTCAAATTACTTGATTCACCCAAACTAAGAACTTATTTTTTGCATGTAAATAGTTGTGTCTTAATTGTTGAAATAAAGTGTAATTTCCATAATGCGCACCTAAAAGTGTTGCAAGTCTCAAAGTAAGCACAAGAGCTTTCTTTTGGTGAGGTACAGCGACAAACTACGAAGCTTGTTTTATATACCTACTATTCCATTCTGTTCTTCTCACAAAATAACTACATTAATTTTTTTTTAAATACTTTGAGGAAATCATTATTTCAATACGAGTTTAATTGTATCTTCGTTGGAACTCCAACAGAAGAACAATAAACAGCACTTTTACGGTGATTTTACAACATTTTGTGGCAGTTTTTCGGTGGAAATTTTTCCGCAAAATAAATAACATTACGGATGTCATAAGACGAATAAACATCCAAAATTTGCATTGAGTTGTAATTATCATCTACCCGGTATCTTGGTGAAAACAATTATGGTAAACCTACCTTTTTTTATATTTAAAGCCCCTTTTACCGATTAATTCGGCCATAAGCGTAGATATACCACTCACGTCTGCCTCCTCACCATAAATAATAAACCACGCACATGCCCCTCACCATCTCTTCGCGAAATTAACAATATTTTTTTGATTTTAGCTGATTTTTACAAATCAAAAATATGCCATAGAAAACGATCCGTCAGTGTAACTGTCAAAATACAAAATCACATACTAGAGATGGTCGATATTCCTGTCTGTTCCTGTCCTGGTGGCTTTGCGGCATCTTTGCGGTCACTGGACCTGACTGGACCCATACTGGACCTGACTGGACCGATCGATATTATTTTTCTTCCTATCGAAAATTTTGTTAGTGCTAAATTTTAGAACTATGGTCACATGACTCATGATCAAAAAATAAAGATGCAGCGACCACTGAATATTTTGGAGGAACGATTTTTTTTGGACTGTGATCATTAAGAGTTAGGAGATAAATGAAACAAAAAAGTTATATTTCTTAAATTTATATTTCCATTAATTTAGATTATCTTTGATATGCATCAACAATCTTTAAACACAGTTTTATGTTAAAAAAATTTAAATCCGTGCAAAGTGACAATATTCTTAATAATATCTAAAATACATAGTCATATTTCTCTACTTGATAAATGAAACATTTATTTCGTGAAAATGGTAATTAGATAAAAACATATTCGCCCTTCAACTGGCTGCTTCACGCTTTTAATCAGCTTGGCAACACCCTCACAATTACCAAAACAATAATAACATTTTTTTATTATTATTTATTTTGGCTTCCACCCAAGAGTGATCTTGGCCATACAAAATTCACATTTTTTTCTTAAAACTACTTACATTTTTTTTTAAATACAGTAAATTAGTGTGCATTAATATACGGATGATTATGCAACATAACATAACATATTTCACATAAACAGTACAGAACTGGTAATAATATGTAATTACAAAATTTAAAAAAATAGGAAATTGTGTACAATAATAGTGGGCGTTTTGCGTTATTTAAAAGAACAGATTTTTTGAAAATTAGTAGCATTTTGTAAAAACAGATAAACTTATTTGTTACTGTATAAACATATGCAGGCGATTATAGAATCATGTCTTAACATCAACAGCCAGAGTTGGGGTTAGTGATCATATTATAAGGTTCCGAAAAATATGAACCTGAACAATTGAAGACAATAGCATTGCAGAAACAAATACATACAAATGAAGGAGAAAGAAAAGTGATTAATGTTCAAATGTTAAGGCCGTTGTTATAAATATATTGTGAAAAAAAATTGTGAATTTTAATAGTGGTTAGACTAAAAAAGGCAGGGTATACTTACTGGTAGGGAATTCAATTTTAAGTTTTACCAACTCATGCATAAAGTTTGGAAATCGGTCATTGATAGGACACTCAAAAAAATATAGTCCAGAGTATCCTCTGACCCATAATCACAATAAGGTGAACTGACTATTTGGAACCTGGCAAGATGGCTAAGACAACAAGTGTGACCCAGTCGCATTCGGGTTTTGGAAGAAATATATTTTTTAGGCATGGAAGTGTTCACAAGAATAGAAGGTTGAATTAAAGAGTAATTGTGACCTATTGATGAAATTTTCCATTCAGAGGACCATTGGAGTTGGTAATTAGTTTTTAAAAAGGGAAAAAATGTATCTTTATCGGAATAGGGATATTACTTAACGCATCATGGGTAATGGCTTTCCTAGCAATAGAATCAGCCACGTCGTTTCCATTGATTCTGAGGTGTCCCGGAATCCAGGCCAGGACCACTGACGCGTGCCAGCGATAAAAATAATACCCACGTTTTTTTTGTTCAGATTGAATATATAGGTATTCAAATCATTTGGTTTAATTGGTCTGAAAAAATAAACATGGGTAAAATTTATTTTTAATTAATGTTTTTTTGTAATATATGCCTATAACAGTTTTAAATATTATGTAAAAAAATAAAAACCAACCCAAAGGCACGAAGTGTTTTGCAGATTCAGTTTGAATTAAAATTATTCCATATGAAACGAGGGCGCCTAGCATGGATGCCAAGATCGAAAGATCGTAGTCAAAAAAGTTAGAAGCAGTTATTTGCATTTGTCGACAGCCAACCAACAGAGAAAATTTATCAAAATGTTTCTTCATAAAGTAACCTGAAAAATGCAGTCAATATTAATGAAAAAACAGTATATTTTAAGTTAACATACTCGTACATTGGTTGTGGGAAACATAGCACTTTTGCTCTACTAACATTTTAAATAAATAAATCGTTGGATATGGAGAATCTAACTAACCAATCCTTAAGTAATTGTGAATAACTACTTACTACGAGTATATTTATGGATTCATAGAAAAGGTTTATTTTTTTATTAACTTACTTAAATCGCGTTTAGTATTGAGTTGTACCAGGATCATTGCAGTTTTAGATGATTCGCGTTTCAATTTGTCTGCTATGTATGTACTTAAAATCATCGGCCATGACAATCGAATTATCCAAGTCAAAACATTGACGAAATAAATAGGCATGGGCTGCAAGAGAAAAAACATTAAGTACATTGTGAAACTATAACAATTGAATTAATGCATTACCAAAAATATATGTGAGTAGGTAAAGACATTTTAAATATTGTGTGCACTTACTACACTGTCAAGAACAGAATGATTGAATAAACAAATAGTTTTCAATGTTCCAATCACGTTGAGAAAAACCATGATGGTCAGCAACAAAACCTAAAATACAATATTTTTTTATAAAAATCATTTAAAAAATGGGAGCCTGAGAGTAAACTTATTTCATTGAGAATGCTCAGAGGGGGGAAAGTATATAATTATAATCGATAGTTATGTCGATATTATTCAATTTATTGGAATAACTTTTTAAACTTATTATAAGTAGTCACAGTAATATATTATTCAATCATTTTGACGGCCTCCGTATTCGAGGAGTAAGATTGTCGATTAGCAGGCTGGAGGTCGCGGGTGTGTAATAAATTTTATTCAATTAACTTGTGTTATTTCACAAATGACACATTTAAAAAAATATGTAGTATATTTGCGGCACGTTCCAGAGTGGAAGATACTTTCAGTATCGTCCTGGCGTAAGACCACTATTCCGAATTAAAACGTTGCTTGAAATGGCTTTAGACGCATTTGGTGACCTGATCTGAATAGCCAGGTACCTTCCCATCTCCTGCCCCTACCCACTACCTTCAATCTCATGCCATACCCAATATCAGGAATGCCATATTCACATATTCAATGATGATTTTATTATTTTCAATGAAATATGAAACAGAAAAACAGACTAGACTTTATTGATTAAATGGCTATACTCTGCCACACGTTGCTGTAGCTTAGCAGATTTTGAAGAAACGGACATTTACGTTTTTATTTTCATAGATAGATAGATTGGAGATATTATATAACTAGTAATTCTTTAAAAAAATCGTTCAAAATTACTGAATATAACTAGGTCTCAATAGCACATTTGGGAGAATGTTGTCTAGGTAAGACAGAGGACCTGAGATCAATTCCCAGTTGCTACCTTTTTTTTCTGTGTCTTTTATTTGTTCCATATTTCATTGAGATATTAATATAATCTATATATACAATAATTATTATATTTTTCGGGAAATCGACAGTTTACATTTATTTCAGTTTGTACATAAGTGTTATATAGCCAAAATAAAACCAATTATGTTAGCAACCGAAGGAGATAGGTTCCCATTAGCTCAGTTGGTTTAGCGGTACCCCGGCAAGGCAAGGGTCCTGGGTTCGAGTCCTAGATGTGATCATATCTTTGTCTGTTTCAAATATTCGTTTAGGAATTGCTTACATTGTATTCAATAATAACGCATATTATTATATACTATTACTTTTATTATCTAGGACAATGAGAAAGTGGAATAAGAAGATTGGGAAGTACCCCAAAATTCAGATCCTTTTTACAAGCCTAAGTGACTAAAGCCATATCATCCAAAGTTTTGATTAAAAATGGTGGTCTTTCACCGAGGTGGTCTGAAAGTTATTCAAATATTTTTTTTCAAAAGAAGCATACACATTGTAACTTGACATTTTAAATAGTAAAAAAGGAAACACTTTGTTTAAAGTCACTTTATTGATATTTTAAAGTCTACCGGTTTCGGTACCTCTGTACCATCATCAGGACTGTTATAAAAATACATTTAGACACACAAATAGTATTTTTATAACAGTCCTGATGATGGTACGGAGGTACCGAAACCGGTAGACTTTAAAATATTAATAAAGTGACTTTAAACAAAGTGTTTCCTTTTTTACTAGTATTTAAATAACCATTATCACATCGACTTTTACTAGGAATGTTACTGGGATGTCATTGTTGTGTATTAATTTTAATAATTAATTAATAATAATTTTATTATTATCTGCAAGATGACAGTTAAGGTAAGAGACATATTACGCTATACGCATCATGGCTTGGTATATTTCAGCATATTGCTCGCTATACACTACCAATGCCAGCGATACGCTAAAGTAGGCCAAGCCACGAAAATATAGCGCGCTTATTGCGTGGTATATCACAGGCTTGACAAAAAAAAATCCTTACCGAAAGTCCATAGCACGTATTCAATATGTGTACGTTGTCAGAAATTTTGTCATAGGTTTTCATAAGACGCAAAGCTGTTATATTGCTTTCCGCGCATTTATTTTTAGGGCGATTATTTGATGGCCTGTATAAAACTTTCTTCGGTGAATCCTTAAAATTGTGAGTTTCAAAGTACTTCTCTTGATGCTCATCAAATTTGGTTATGTAATTAATACCATCATCGATTAATTTTAAATAACATTTGGATTCTAGTAGCGTGTTCAACTTTTTCAAGCGATGGTACAAAATTGTCAAGTTTATCGACAGTTGGAAATTATATAAATCTACATTAAATTTTAACAAATACCAACATACCAAATCAAGATTTAATGAATACGTTAAATGGTCGAACACTAAAGCGAAGAAAGTGGACGTTATGTAAAAACATTCGCCAAAAATAATATATTTTCTCAACGTCTTGTAATATTTCTCTTTGTCAACGGAAAGGTTGTTATCGATGAAGTCAATATTTTTGTACAAGTTGACAGTTTCCGGCCCACAAATGAATACCGAAATTAATATTATTATAACCCCGAAACAAATTGATGGAATATTAATAAAAGCATCAAGAAAAGCCTTTTCCAAACCAACTGTAGATGAAAATCTTATAAATCTCTTGGAAGAGGATACAATTTGTCCAATGAACAATGTAAGGCCGAACAATAATGAGTATATTTTGGTTAATATCCCACTTGGCTTAATCATTACGCCATTTGTATTAACATTCTTGACACCAAACACAAGGTAAAAATAAGTTAGAGGCTTTGTAGCAAAGATTATATTAAACGTTTTTTCGCTAGGACTACTCATTTTAATTCACTTTATTTTGGCATTTTACAGTAAAATATGATAAAAGTATTTTACTCAACCGATTAGTTTGCTAGCGTATCTTTTTCTGGTACCTAGTACTTACTGAATGATTAAAACATATAAAGTGATTTCACTGACGATATCACTTCACAACAATAACTAATTAAAAAAAACACTAGAGCAGTTGTATGGTTTGCTGACGAAAATGTTTTTTTTTTAATTACTTAAGTGTTGCGGTTCGATTAATGTTATGAACACGAGTTGTATCGTTGTATGATCACAAAATGAAATAAACTGTTTCTCAAATATTTTTTAAAAATTATTTGTGTACTCTGACTTAGTCAGAGCTTGAGTTTGTTTGAACAAACAACAAATTGGTGGCTTTGGCAAGATTAACGTGAAACACCATTCGCCAGGGGAAATTTTAATGACGAAATTATCGTGTTATAAAAATTCCATCGCGCTTACATTTTCGTAAATGAGGTTTTGGAGGATGGTCGTAATTTTTTTTTGTGGTTGGGTTTCCAAATCTTGAGTTCAAATATTTTAATTTGGTCGAAAAATATCGATTGTAAATATCATGCAGCTACCCCAAACCAAACCATAGAGATAGAATATAAGAAAAATGGGTTTTAAACAACTGTCACTGATATTTTTCTTATAGTGGATTATTTTGGCTGGTGATGTTGATTCGTTTTCCTCTTCTGCTATAGTTTTGATTCCAATGGAGTGTTCAAACTAAGCTTCGTTTTCAGTTAGTTTAATTATTACTTAACTCCGTATCAAAACCACAATTTAACTCCGATAGGTAGGCAGTACGTAAATATGGGAAAATCGGAGCGGAACGATCCAAAAGGGAGCCTTGATGATAAGAATAAGCACAGTTCTTCATCAAGTGAAAGCGAATCCGATAACTCGAGTGGTAGTACTGCAGATTCTGCTAAATTTCGCAAGGAAATGAAGAAACTCAAGAAGAAAATTAAGAGGGAAGAGCGCAAAACGGCGAGGAGACTCAAAAAGAAATTGAAAAACGAAAAAAGAAAACTGAAGAAATCAAAAAAATCTCCAGATAATCATGAAAAGAATGAGGTTCCAGTAATTCAAGTATCAATACCTGAAGAAATTCACCCTGCAGCTCCGGAAAAATCTTGTAATATTCCAATTGGTAAGAGTTTGTTTATTTTTGGGGAAATATAGGAAAACTCCAATTGCACCTGCAATTGCAAGCAGGCCGCTCCGGGCGCCGACTTACCAAGGCGCCAAAGAGCCAGTGCCGATAATACCTAACACCTAATTCAGCGCCCTTGGGGTTCTACTAGCGGCAGGTGCCGTTTGGCTTAGGGCCGGCCCTGAAAACATACAGTTCCATACCTACACATTTTGATGTATTGAATGTTTACTTGGTTGCACCAACCAGTGAAGTTTCCCTTACATAATATGTTTTTTACAAAATGATTTTGAAAAAAGAAAGTAATTTTTTTCGGAAAGAAGCAAAAACTTGTGGGCGTGATACTATACAAAATTAAATGATAAACCACTTTATTGAAACTAAACAAAGAAATGCCTAAAATTGTGTTCTGTAAAACCCCATCAACAATTTCAGGATTAATGGAGAGATCTAAGACCATGGCACCCATGACTAAAGAAGAGTGGGAGAAGAGACAATCAGTCGTGAGGAAAGTGCTGGACGAGGAATCCGGGAGATACAGGTTACTCTATCCTTCCATCTTGTCTGCATTACTTAAATTTATTCCCGAGCTGTCTCGGTTTTTCCTTATAAATGCTATCACAAAATGAACAACATCTCATAATAATAAAAATTGACTGATTTATATAGCGCCATTTTCGTGAGATAGCAGCACATTTTGACAGTACATATCAAATTTTTTGAAAGATTGAGAATCCCTTGCTTTTGAAAAAATTAAGTAATTACTAGTAACCACATGAATTATATAGTATGTAAACATGAAAAATAAAAAAACTGATAGACCCTGTAACTCGGTCTCAAAATAATGTGCGATGATATTTCAGGTTTGATTCCTGATAAATTTCGATTTTCAAAACTAATTTTTAATGATATTTTTCCATTTGAACTTTCATCTGTCTGCATTATGTCATTTGAAGTCCCGTTTTGAAGAAAATACTTTTTTGTTGTGCTATTAATTTAGTCGGATTAATTTTGACGGCCGGCATAGTCCAGTGGTAACGCATTGGACTGCCATTCCGAAGGTCGCGGGTTCGAACCCGGCGTGCGCAAATAAATTTTATTTGATTAATTTGTGTTATTTCACAATTAATTAATTAAAATAATATATAGTATATTTGCGGCACGTTCCAGAGTGGAAGATACTACCAGTATCGCCCTGGTGTAAGACCACCATTCAGAATTGAAACCTTGCTCCAAATGGCTTTAGCCGTGTTTAGTGACTAGATCTGAATAGCCAGGTACTTCCCCACCTTCCTCTTTCCCTTCCCCACTTACCTTCAGCCTCACAACACCCCCCAATTGGGGATGCCATAGTCTCACTGGCTCCAGACGGGAGCAGTTGGGACTCTTGTGAGGTATTCACTATAAAAAAAAAAAAAAAAAAAAAAAAAAGTCAATGTAGAAAAAATGGCTACTTACTACTTTTTAGGTGCCACTTTAGCGTGATAAAAGTGCTAAATCTACCTTTACAATTTGATTTAGCCTGTTCTCTAGAGTATAAAAGTATTTTACCTTCCAATAAAATTCTGTTTCCATTGATGCCTCGAATCCATTATAGGACACCCTACTCTTCCGCTTTCCACATTTACATTTTGCTCTTATTTACTCCCCATATTTGACCTTTTTCTCTATTTGCTACACTTTCTACCTTATGGCAACACGGAAACAATGTGGGTGAATCCATTATATTCTCAGATAAATATATAATTTTATTCATTATTTATGGTAAAAGAAAATACCCTACAATATTAATAATACCTCCAACTTCTGAGGTTTTCCATACAATATTTCTGATAATAACATGCCACAATAGCGCCTCCTAGCGGCATGAGTTGTGGGCCTTGGTTTTCTCTCACACATTTTAATGTAAATTATAGGTGTCGAAAAAATAATTTGAAAAATTAGATATCCCACATACAACCTTTCTGCTTTTTTTTGCTCATGTTCCCATTAAAGGTAGTAAAATGCTTATACAATTGTAAGAAATTTTGCAAATAAATTTCAATATATTTGATTAATTATATTAATAGTATATATTTAATATATTCGATAATTCAAAACACATACAAAATCTGTTTTTCCTCCTTCATACAAGCCTCTTCAAGACCCGCATTAATAAATCCCTTTCTATGTACAGCCCCTACCTTAACCCGCCTCATAAGGCTGTCCAACCAGTTGGCGGCATAGCTCCCCTGCCTTTACACTGTACAGACAGGGGTGCTCATGTGATATATATACACACATAAAAAAAATACAAAAATGTGTTTTGAACTCAACATTGATAATGATTTATAACTTCAACTTGAACACATGGAACTAACAGAGCTTTGCTGAATTAACCCTAAAATTTTTATAATTATATTTTCGTGGTGTAATCATCGTTTTACATAATCAAGAAAATTTTATTTGCTAGGTCTTAACAAAATCATTTCACCAACTATTTTACCTGTCAACGTTTTCTTGGCATCTTGAAAAACGACTTGGGCGTGTTTTTGGTTGTTTGTTCGTAAACTGAACCACGTAACCTACTTTGAAACATTTTTTTAATCTTTATTGATCAAAATACAAATTAGAAAGTGCAAAACACCGCCACCGAGTACTAAATAAATTCAATTTGCCGCCATTGAAAGGAATGTCAAAGACAACATGCTACACTAGCTCCCTCTAGCGGCTAGAGTTATTGATATCACCACTATTTCACTGGTGTGGGATGTATTATTAATATTATATGGTATTTGGGAAAAGTGAAGTACGTATTCCCTTTTCCATAACACGGATGATTTGATTCTAAACCGAAGTAAAGAGTTTTCATATTGTATTCATTCCTATTCAGTTTTTGTAGTCTTTTTCAGATTAATAAAGGGGGATGGCGAGGTGTTAGAGGAAATTGTACCTTGGAAGATACACAAAGAGATAAACAAGCAGGCAACAATGGCGGATGGAGCTTTCTTCCAAAAAAAATCCAAAACAAGGAGCAAATAGTTACTGAAGCGGAGCTAAAACTTAATGTGATATGGTGTTGATATATGCAGTAAAACTCAATATATGTTTTGGTTTAATATGTTTTCCTGCCATAATTTTTTTTAACCCTGAAAAAAATCCACACAAATTAGCTTTTTTTGTTACCTTTTAAAATGTTACTCATGTGATAAGATTTCCCGTGTAAGAAGTTTTAAGGTATAATCACCTACTAATCATTACCCTTTTATTAAGTGTTACATCAAAAAAGAACTAACTTCCTTTCCTTCTTTTTCGATATAGATATTTTCCAAAGCCCGATAAAATTGCCGCCAATTCTTTTTGTGGCAATAAGGATATCTTTTGGTGTCTTCAGCTGTAAAAGTCCAATAAAACGCTATTTGCAATATCTTAAATAACTAAATAAACAATGGTTTATTCCTCTAACGCATTAAGATGAAGATATTTTTATTTGATTGTCAGGTTTACTTTGTACATTATGAGAAAATTAAAGAAGTTTTAATTGACTGGTCCTTTGATAAACTTTTTTTCAAAAGAATTCCCGAATTAGATTTAATGTTGTATTGCGCTTCTTCCTTTTTTTAGACAAAATTTCAGACAGCTTTACAGTATCCATCATCAGGGCATCTTTGGGCCACTTAATTAATGATTCACTAGCTACTATTTATCTTTTTTATTTTAATCTGATTAGGATATTATAACTGATTAATTGGAAGTGGGTTTGAACTGGTCTACATATTCATCAGAACATTTTGGTATGAGGTCTTCTGTACCGCAAGGTCCATTTTATGTATCTCTATTAATTAAATAAAAGTAGGCATTTAAATAAATAAATGATTTATTTATATTTCCAAGTCTTGCACCATGGCAATACTGGTGGGTCTTCCAGTAGAGAACCAGGCAATAGTTTTTTTTTTTGCCAAGCACACTGTTTTTTATTGATAATAGCAAATATAATGTATTTTAAATTATAATGTTATTGTTCTAACAAAGTTTTCCTTATTAGTGTTAAGTGTTCGGAAGAAAAAAAAATTTATCACTCGTGATCAAAATACGAGGCTAATATTTTTAAAAGTATTGTAAATTTTAGTCAATTACAAAATGTATTCTAATTTGTAATATTACGTAGCATAAGAAATTAAGAAATATATGTGTTAATTATCAAATAATTGTTTTTTTAATTTAGTCTAATTTGTTAGCATAAGGGAACAATTTATATGGTCTCGTAGAAATCGTTGTATCTCCCTTACTGTCATGGTGATAAGTATGATCTAAACAGTGTTAGAAAGAGAAAACACCACACTTTATATTCAATTGTAGAAGGTAACCACAGAATTAAAGTGTGAAGCTTTGTGAATTTTTTAATTATTATTTTTATATGAAGCCACAAAAAGTGAGGTGACGTTAACGTTTGTAATGATGTTTAGTTTTTCAGGGTGTTTTTATTTATCAGTAATTTTAGTTACAACATACGTAAGTACTGGACACCTACGCCAGAGACATTGACTGTAAAATGCTGGTTCCCTCTAAGGGGTGCCTTGGGTAAGGATTTGCAATGAAACACAACTTCGCGAATGTCGTCGGACAACTGACTGGTTGGGCCAGTTGTTTGCGTATTTATTGGGTTAAAATACAGTTTCTACATGTGTTAATGTGTAGCAATTATTCTTACATCAAAACAGAAATATTACAATGCATCATAGCGCCGAGAATTAATTATGTACTAAGGTCCCACAGTTTTGTCAGTAATTCATCCTTGAACTGGCGATATGACAAGTGTAAGGTGATTTAAAATCTTATCAATATGACTCATCGTGCGAGATAAGCCTCAAAGGATTTGGCATCATAAAATATGTGATATCAGAATATTCATTTTCTTAATTATTTAATAATTATTAGTGGATCTTCCAGAATGCGACTTTTACATATTGCTCAATAAAATTTAGCCTTCAGGCCAGTTCCCACAGTTCTTATCTTCAAAGTTAGCGTAGTTTCACACATTTGCACATTCGACCCTACAATAAAACAATTCTTTGGCCTGGTTTTTTTTATAAAGATATTGTCTTGTTTGTGTATAATTTATGATTTAAGAATTCATGACATTTTACTTCAAGCGGCGGCAGCTTTCAAATATAGTTGTTCGCTCTCTATTTTATGATGACCCTAGTTAAACCATTATGCCTAAAAATATTTTCCAATATCTTTCCCACCCCTGTCCCATAGTAATAAAAACCCCAAATAAAGTTTCATCTCCCTTAAAATAATTCCTTTAAAATATTTGTATTGTTTAAGTCACGTTTGTATCATTTAGGATAGTTAAGTGCATTATTTTTTATGTTTAAGAATGTTGTTTTCCGACGAGCGGGTGGAACATCTTTATTTTTGTAATATGTCCTTCAAGAATTTAGTTTAAATACAGATACCTCCCAAAAGGACAGTATTCATATAACTGGTAGGTACAGGCGTACAGCTAGTATTGATATAACTGGTAGGTACATGCGTACCTACGCAGTCAGTCGTGAGATAATTACTAGGTTTATGTAAACCTAGGGAAAACTGAAGAATAAAGGAAACTAGACCTTTATTTCTTTCAGTTTATGTTTGAGCAGAGGAAAATAAGATCCTCTGCAATTATATTGTGAACTAATAAATTTATATGTCAAGAAGAAGAAGTGTTTTCCTGCATTCCATCTGACGGCGTGTTCTCGTACCACGATTGCAGAAACATATGGTCCTTCGAGCCGCATCGGGAACAGCAGCATCGTGGAAGCGGGACAACACTCAAAGACGTCATCTGTCTGCGGCAGCAAGGCGGGAACCAGCAGGAGCTGGATGGAGGCTCAAATAAAAGCTTCAGCAACTAAGGTGCACATCACGAGACAAAAGGCCCGCCTACTTACGGAGATGGCTGAACCAAAGATGGCCGCGGAAGCAAAGGCTTCCGAAGTAAAGATAGCTGCTTCCGAAGCAAAGATGGCTGCAGCAATGTCAGTCTTGGAAGCAGAGGAGCAACATGCGGCGCTCGTTTTAGAAGCTGCATCAAGGACTTCGCAACGGACTCTTGAGGATAGAGTCAATGACTGGGTGGACCAGTCACATCACAGTTCATCATCAGAACTTGGAAATCACGATGAACAGCCTCTTCGAGTTCAAATGGAGCAGCAACAGGAACTGCTCCATGATGGGCGGTTATCACTACAACCTCCCACAAGAACTGCACAGCAACAGCCCTTGGCAGGGCAGACTCTCCCGTCGCAAATGGAACCTCGGGTAGAGCAGGCTCATCCGCTGCAATTGGAACAGCGGTTGGAGCAGCACAAGGGTGGGCGGTACGCATTACTCCCACCAAAAGGATCCTCAGAGCAGCAGCCCTTGGCAGGGCAGACTCTCCCATCGCAATTGGAGCCTCGGGCAGAGCAGACTCTTCCGCTGCACTTGGGACAGCGGTTGGAGCAGCAGCAGCAGGGCGGGCGGTACGAGCTACTCCCACCCAGAGGAACATCGCATCAGCAGCCCTCGGTAGGGCAATCTCTTCAGCTGCAGTCGACGCAGCATCAGCAGCCAAGCAGTAGCTACTGGGAGCTGTCTACATCAGAGCAGCCATTCAACTTAGCAGAGCAACGCGACGGGCAACAGTGGCCAGAGTCGCAGGGCCGATTCCAGGGACCAACACCTGCTATAACTGAAGACCGTCTCGCGGAATCAATTGGTAAGGCAATGTCTTTATATAATACCAGGCCCAGAGTTAATGATCTTCCCACATTTAACGGCAATCCAATTGAATGGATTGCGTTCAAATCAATATACCATCATACCACAGACTTCTTAAAAGTATCTGACAGCGAAAATGTATATAGATTACAAAAAGCGTTAAAAGGAGAGGCGCGTGACGCGGTTTCTTCCCTTCTATTATCTCCTTGCAATGTCAAAGAAATAATAAATACGTTAGAAAATATTTTTGGCAACACGGATCACATTATACAAAAAACTATTGGTGAGATCCGAAATTTAAGTAAATTAGATGAGAATACCAGTTCAGACGCCATAATTCGATTTACTTGTAAAGCAAAAAATTTAATTTCTTTGATAAAATCATTTAAAAATATCGGACATTTGCACAATCCAGATTTGTTATCGACATTAATCGGTAAACTACCTAGTACACTACGAACGTTGTGGCTTACAGACAAAGATAGGCGGAACACAACACAGCCAATATATCACTTTGGCTGGAAGAAATCGTAATTAATTCACGTGACTCAGGAATAAGTTTTAATTCTAAAATCAGTAACGAAACTAAATTCCCTTCCAATAACCATTTCAAGCAGTACAGTAATAATTATCATCCACGGCAAGCTAATCAACTTCAAAATAAACAAAATTTTAATAGGCCTTATGCATCCAAAAATAATCATTTCAAACGTCCATATGATACGTCAAAAAAATTCCTTTATCAAACCACTAATAATGGAAAACCACCGTGCTGTGTTTGCAAAGGAGAACACCAGATTTGGCAATGTGAGAAATTTAAAAATGTCTCAATAACGCAAAGATGGGAAATCGCTAAACATAATAATGTTTGTTACAAGTGCTTAGGGTACGGACATTCCCGTTTTAATTGTAAAGTAAATTTAAAATCACCAAACAAAAAATTTCATGATTTATTGGTTAATCACAATCGGGTGGAAACCGATGAAGTTGTCACAAACACGTGGGAAAGTAATCGAGTACTTTTAAAAATTATTCCGATTACGGTATACGGGCCACTCGGAAGCCGAGATATTCATGCGCTATTGGACGATGGATCAACCGTCACATTGTTAGACCAAGAAGTAGCCAAACAAATCCCGTTTTAATTGTAAAGTAAATTTAAAATCACCAAACAAAAAATTTCATGATTTATTGGTTAATCACAATCGGGTGGAAACCGATGAAGTTGTCACAAACACGTGTGAAAGTAATCGAGTACTTTTAAAAATTATTCCGATTACGGTATACGGGCCACTCGTAAGCCGAGATATTCATGCGCTATTAGACGATGGATCAACCGTCACATTGTTAGACCAAGAAGTAGCCAAACAAATCGGTTTGTCTGGACCAGTTAGTGACCTCTCGTTGCATGGAGTCAATGAAATGAGCTCCAACAACGGATTCTATGTCAATAAATGTAACAATAAAAGGTAAAAACGAAGTAGAATCGTACATAGCTAGTGCTCGAACCGTTCGGGATTTAAAGATACCAGCTCAAATGGCGCTATCTAATTCTTACATTTCGAGTAATAAACACTTAAAGAACGCTCCTCGCTTTGAAAGGAATGTAAAACCCCAAATGTTAATTGGGCAAAACAACTGGGAATTAATTATTTCCAGAAAAATAGTTCAGGGAGATAAAAATTTATTTTTTTATTTTATTTTAAATGCACATTTACAGTTATACATAACCAATAATAAACATACATTTTATTTTAATTTATTAAGTAATAATAGCGTTTTTGAACTGGTGAATATTAAGTTGGAAAATATCTATATCAGGGGACAGGTAATTTAGTAACATAATCATTTTTCCGAGCGGCATTACTAATGGTAAGTTGGTTCTGCATTTTGGAACGACAAAGGTTCTGTGCCTGCGCGCTCTTGTATAATTGTCGGGGACATAAAACTCAAATTTTTCTATAATATCGGGAATACAGACGTTACCATTTAGAAGTTTATATGCTGTTATCAGCAAAGCAGTTTTCCTTCTATCGGTGAGGCTATTAATACCCAGCATGCCGGACAAAAAGGCTGATGGATATAACCAGGGATAATATCCGAAGTCTCTAAGATATAAATATCTCAGAAACTTCTTTTGTACTTTCTCTATCATTTGAGAGTAAGTTAAATCCATTGGTCCCCATATTACAGAACCACTTTCCAAAATGCTACGTACTAAACTATAGTATAGCACACGAATCGCGGCCGAGCTGCAAAAATGTCTGGAGTTGCTTAGCACAAATCCTAGCATTCTTAAAGCTTTGTTGCATATCGTTTCTATGTGGACGTGAAATGTTAAGTGCGTATCAAATGCGATTCCCAAATCTCTTGAAATAACAATGTGCTGAAGAGATGAATAAGACATTTTGTAGTTATAGTAAATCGTTTTGTTTGCCTTGGTGTAGCACATAATGGAGCATTTCTTAATATTAAACCCTAATTTATTGGTATGACTCCATTCGACGATAGAATTTATATCACTTTGTAGCTGCAAGCAATTTTCCAAAGATTTTATTAAAAGGAATAGTTTCATGTCATCCGCGAATAAGAGAAACTTGGAAAATTTTATGCAATGGTAAATGTCATTGATAAATAGCGAGAAAAGTAAGGGTCCAAGATTCGACCCCTGTGGAACTCCAGAGTTTGTGATGAAGTTGGAAGAGTGGAAAATACCATAAGTTACGTATTGTTGTCTATTTGAGAAATAACTTACAAATAGACATAGAAGTTTCGCTGAAAATCCAAATTGGTCGAGTTTATTTAGGAGAATAAGCGTAAAAATAAGGTATCATTATCTTATACAAAGCTTGGTTGGGTCGCGCTCGGCCATATTTCAAAGAAAACCGGAAATAGTGTAGAATTCAATTTTCATGTTCAGGAAAACGAAAATAGCGAATTGCATGAAATTATCAAAGAGAGTTTTAAGATAGACGAGATGGGAGTAGTGAGCCCGAAAATATACAAAGATGATAAACGTGCATATTCCCTGTTAGAAACTACCACAAAACGCGCTAGTCAGGGGTCTCATTGGGAGACGGGTTTGCTGTGGAAGGAAGAAGAAAGATATTTTCCTGATAGTCTTCAGGTTGCGGAAAATAGATTAAAAACTTTAGAAAAGAGAATGGATAAAGACTCTGAATTTGCGGAAGCCTACTGCAACAAAATACAACATTATTTAGAGAAAGGATATGCAAAAAAATTCAATGTCAGTGGTAGGTATCCGGATAGCTCGGATAAATTTTATTTACCACATTTTGCTGTTTACAACCCAAATAAGCCAGGAAAGCTTCGGGTTGTATTTGATGCGGCGGCAAAATCAAAGGGAATTTCTTTGAATGATAGGCTTTTAACCGGGCCCGATCTATATAATTCTCTGCTAGGAATGCTTTTTAAATTTAGGCCAAATAAAATTGCATTCACCGCCGATATCCAAGAAATTTTTTTACAAATTAAAATTATTGATGAAGATACACCGTTTCAGTTGTTTTTATGGAGAGGAAAAGATCGTAAGGTAGCCCCGTCTGTATACGTTATGAATTCAATGATTTTTGGCGCAAAATCATCACCTTGTTCGGCGCAATTCGTAAAAAATAAAAACGCGGATCAATTTTTATCTCAGTATCCCCAGGCCGTCGAAGCAATAAAAACAAAACATTACATGGACGACTATTTAGATAGTGTAAATTCAGTAGAAAGTGTGAAGAAATTAATACAAGATATTACATACATACATGCTCAAGGCGGGTTTAAGGGGGGAGGTGAATGCGAAGTTACCTACTACAACTATATAGTCATATATATATATTTTTTAAGGAATTTCTAGTTTTAAGACATTACCAACTACAAAATTTTTAGTCATAAGATTTACATATTTCACGGAATTTCTAGTTTTAAGAGTAGCATAAATATTTGTATTTTAGACATTTTAATAAATTTAACTGGTAATTTTCGTAGACAAGCAGTAGGTACCTAATAAAGATAACAGTCGCATTCTTTGCCTATTTTGTGAAGTATCTTCACGGGAGGAGGTATGGATCTTCCAGAATGCGACTTTTACATATTGCTCAATAAAATTTAGCCTTCAGGCCAGTTCCCACAGTTCTTATCTTCAAAGTTAGCGTAGTTTCACACATTTGCACATTCGACCCTACAATAAAACAATTCTTTGGCCTGGTATTTTTATAAAGATATTGTCTTGTTTGTGTATAATTTATGATTTAAGAATTCGTGACATTTTACTTCAAGCGGCGGCAGCTTTCAAATATAGTTGTTCGCTCTCTATTTTATGATGACCCTAGTTAAACCATTATGCCTAAAAATATTTTCCAATATCTTTCCCACCCCTGTCCCATAGTAATAAAAACCCCAAATAAAGTTTCATCTCCCTTAAAATAATTCCTTTAAAATATTTGTATTGTTTAAGTCACGTTTGTATCATTTAGGATAGTTAAGTGCATTATTTTTTATGTTTAAGAATGTTGTTTTCCGACGAGCGGGTGGAACATCTTTATTTTTGTAATATGTCCTTCAAGAATTTAGTTTAAATACAGATACCTCCCAAAAGGACAGTATTCATATAACTGGTAGGTACAGGCGTACCTACGCAGAAGCTAGTATTGATATAACTGGTAGGTACATGCGTACCTACGCAGTCAGTCGTGAGATAATTACTAGGTTTATGTAAACCTAGGGAAAACTGAAGAATAAAGGAAACTAGACCTTTATTTCTTTCAGTTTAAGTTTGAGCAGAGGAAAATAAGATCCTCTGCAATTATATTGTGAACTAATAAATTTATATGTCAAGAAGAAGAAGTGTTTTCCTGCATTCCATCTGACGGCGTGTTCTCGTACCACGATAGCAGAAACAATTAGGTACATCCATCTGCTGTCCGGTAAACCATTGTTTTTTTTTTTAATGTTCGCATTAAAAATCGGTTATGTCGGTTAACAGTTAGCTCAATCCCACTTGTATATAAACAAAAAAACCCAATTTAAATATTTAGCAAAATTTCCAAAAAAACATGAATTCTTTTGAAATAATTTGTAAACCACAGTAGTGACCCATGTGTGAGAATACGCAGCGCAACTTGGCACTAAATTGTTTGCATTATCAATGCACGCGGCAGACCAACCCGTGAGGTAGCGGTTTAAGTGCCGTCAGAAGTCGCTGACCAATCACAGAGTGTGTGAGTGTTTCACGGTTTTAATTGTTTTAAAGTGAAGATTTATTAACTACTGGCGGATCCCGCAATGCTTCACTATTGCTAATGTCTTTCTCGGGCGTCTCCGACTTCTTCCATCATTCACTACTGTATACCATATACCATGTTACTGTTAAAAAACTACATTACATCGACTTTAATTCGACTCCGTATCTCATTTCGGTGCAGAAATATTGCGTTAAGTATTCCTCGGGCGTACCCGACTTTTTCTACCATTCAAACCACTCTATAAACACACCTGGCACTTGTAAGAATATACTTTGAAATTTTCAGCAATATCAGTGAAGAACTTTCGGAGATTTAAGATTTTGAACAAACAAACATTTACATTTTTATTTATATAGATGCGAAATTATTTATAATAAAACTTATGTATTCAGAATCAGCGATTGTTAATCCTATAACTATATGAATATATTATTTTTTTTAAGCATTAATAATATTCAATAAATAAAAATACATTTTTGTTAAAGCCAACATACAGACAATACCATACTTGATATAAAGTGATATTTTGTGTTTAATAAACGCAGTAGAAACAAATCCAAAGGCAAAATGAAAATATAAGGTCGACACTACAATTGCAGTGATTCGTGACGTGCGTGGGCACAATTCTTCAACACTGCAAATGCAGGGCTTTGGCTCCTAGGGGTTAAGTAGAACCGGAATCACTCAGGTATTAGACATGATGCATTTTTTTAATTGGTAAAGTACAATCTCAAATACAAAGCATCGGTGGTAATTATTTAATTTTTGTGTTTGTTTTGAGTACGGAGTCTACTAACCAAGGTATGTACATTATTTTAGCCCAATAATTTTTGCTATCAATAATTCTGTAGCTGTTGTTAGCAAAATGCGAGCATGCAATGAAAGAACTTAAAATTATTACTTAAAAATAATTTACTTAATTATTTTCATTATTAATGACTATTTTAAAAATACAAAGTAAAGTAGTTTATTTACAGTCCTCCTCAGTAGGTATGTATTCCTATTCCGAGGTGTAGGTTGTTGTATGGGTGGCACAACATGATTTCCTCATCTTCCTGTACGTTGATTTCTACAAAATAAATAAAAAATCTTCATGTTTGTTGACTGCAAGTTGTGTTGATGTTACTACATAATTTTAATAATTTCCTCATCTTCATCTTTAGTGGGCCATGCTTGAAAAAAAATCACAAAAAACTAGATATTTACTACTAATGCTCACACTCCGAGCTTTGCAATACAACTGATTGAGATTGCACTTTTCCAATAATAATATTATAGAATGCATCTTATCTAATGATCTTGTTCATCGTTACCTGTGATTATTTCAGACCTGGTTGTGTTACACAGAGTCATTAACTACTTAATTGATAGTCCTGCCATCGTTGCCACTATTAAATTCCATTTGCCGACTAGGAATACAAAACAAAATAACATTCTTCTGCAATACATACGCGACCAACTATCAGACACACTCACTGACCAATAGGATGCATGATCTGGGCAACAAGTATGGGGGTGCTATTGATTTATTTATTGACTCCATTTATAGAATTAAGCATAATCTATACCGATACTTTGTCGAATCCTACAAATTAAAGTAGCGTTGTTAAATTAGTTTTAATGTTTTGTCTTATATGTAGTGTTGTTGTAATTTATTTTTTTATTTTACGTTACTCTTACGTTTTACTAATATTGCTTCATATTTGGTTTTTTTTTTATTTCTTAATATTTTCTCATTATACTTGTAATCACAATTTTACAATTGTGTATTTTGTACCTACTTTACAATGGATTACATCTATTTACTGTCAGTATCTCCTGTATAATACAGATATTCTCCTATGTATACTGCATCATGTATCACTTTTATGTAAAAGTCTTTAGAGGCGTATATATGAATAAATCATTAATTCTGAAAAATATTTTTTACTATGTAATAGGCGCCACGCATTCGGAATCCAACCTGCAGGAATGTTATTGTATGGGGTTGTAGCACTGTGCATCCCAAAATACAACAAAATTTCGAAAATAATATGCGTAGTAATAACACAAATAATACATTTTGGTATTTATATTTAGGTACTCTGTTTACATACTATTTTGTTATCACAATGTTCCGCTAGTATAGCTGGCAATACTGACTAGTTCCCCCATCCCGCCAGGAAGATTCGGCTATAACCTGGGCTCTGCAGAGGGGGCAGGTCTGCACCTTGTTAAACCACATGACCAGGCAGGTCTCGCAGAAGATGTGCGAGCAGCTCAGCAGTACCGGGGTATGGTACTCTTCGTGGCATATCGGACACATCTTGCCGGCGGAGTTTATCTGATCCTCGTTAGGGGTGATGCCCAAATTCTGCATAATACAACAAAATATTAATACACCTTACAAGTTACCTCGTTATCACTGCAGATACAAACTTCTGTAATTTGAAAGTAGTAGGTTGTAGTAGACACTATAGTTGGGATGTTTCACAGAAATTCAAAAATAACATTTCTCATTAGTCAGAAGTACACTGGAATATACTTCGTTGATTTGGAACCCAACTAAACTGATAAATAGTATAGAATATCATCAATACAATGTAATCTATTAAATATCTTGCCTTCAATTTCTATAATAACTTTTAATATTTACAACAAAGGCGTGTTACTGTTAACATGCCTTTGCGATGTACCCGCCATAAAGCACTCTTCCAGCCGCTGAATTAATTGATGATATAAACTGTTTAATGTGCATACACATCGCTTCACTTCTACAGATCACCTAAAAACACACTAGCACATACCCACACACACTTATACACTACACATGTCACCTGTTCATTACTCAAGTACCTATAATGAAATATTTAATATCTGTAAATTGTTTCATCACTGAAACCAATTAACTGTTTTGTTTCCATGAAATGTATAAATAAATATATATACATATATATATATTGAACCCTTTGACGTGTACATACTACTTACTTGGTTAAAGTAGCATTGAAGGGACCAAATAAATTAGCTTGCAAACAGGTATTACTGTAGGTACTATAAAAAATATGTATATGCATTATATTTTTTTCTAGAACTTACGGAGCTTTTCATTAGTTGTGAAGACGCCGTCTTCAGTAGATTTGCTTTTTTTAGAACATCAAATCCCTTGGAGACAATGTAAGCCGTGGATAAAGCGACTGATAGAAACTTTTCGTATCCCTGATACGATTCCAGCAAATATAGGAGCCACGGATGAATGGGAACTATCGATCGGTAGAGTTGAGACAAAGCCTCAATGAAGAAATAGACTTTCCCCTGAAAAAAAGGTATAAATATGAATTGATCATTCATTAGGCAATTATTGAGCCCGTATGCGTAAAAACTCTTATAAATCGCTGTTTTTATGCAAATCCATTAAAATTACGCACCTACGTTATCACAAAAAATCGTTTTAAAATCTCAATTATAGCAGAATAAAGCCTAGAGTGAGAAGTCAAGATAGTTTGAAACAATCGGTTTGTGCAGACGGCGCTTGGAATATTTGTCATTAAAATTTGATCATTTTTGATCTTCTTCTGTGGAGCCGAATAGTGCTGATTGGCTGTAAAGTGTATTGCAGTTTTTTCGAATCACTCATGAAAATTATCCTGATAAACTCAGCAGTGAAACTGGCACTGAATTAACCGATTTTATGGAAACATAACGATAAGAATTCGCAAATTAATGGAAAAATGGCATTAATTTTCTTTTACGTTTACGTACTCAAAACTTGTTAAAATTTATTAAAATACATAAAACGTGTTGTCTATTATTAATCACTACAATCAAATCAAATGTTCAACAGATAATATTTCAAAAAACACTTTTTCCACATAAGAGCTCAATTGGACTGTATATAAAATGACTTATTTATATGCATATCACAAAAGAAGCCCATTGCCAGAAGTCCGATAGAACCCCAGTTTGGGCGCCGGGATGTGACCTCCGGATTGCTAGTCAAGAACCTTAGCCCTTGACAACGGAGGCCTGGAAATAGTGTGAAATATAATGGAGTTAAAAGATATTCGTAGGACTCACCTTTTTCTTGTACGGTAAAATCCTTTCAGGTAAAAAGGAAAAGAATAATTTAAAATTTATGGTTATAAATTTTAAAATAAAATCTGTGATGCATATCATCCACAGCATCTCCCACAGATCTGTGGGCTTATCATAATCTGCCACGAGGATCAAATATCCCCAATTCTTTTGACTATAGCCGTTTAAGTAATCTACTAGTAGAACACAGCTCAATGTATAGACAACCGCCCAGAAAGATCTGTGAATGTCCCGGTTTGTATGCTTCGCCGCCTCTTCCTTTACAAACTGGTTGGTGTGGAAGAATGTAACGATCATGGCTGACAGTGAGATCAAACTCAGGCTATAATCGTAAACAAATTTGGCGAGAAGGATTAAAAACACGGGGGCATATTTGAAAGCACCACGAAGGAGGACCAGCAAATCGGACTGAAACAAAGAAATTGATAATTAAACATACTAATTTCTGTTATTGGTGCATGGGTAAGTAAGAAAAGTGAAATAGTAAATAGTAGAATTATTGAAGTTCAATGAACTGTTAATTTTCAAAATTGGAACTACATACATCAGACAAGCAATGAAGTAGGTACCAAAATTATTTTTTGTTCTAGGGATCATATCGACGGGTTCCGGGCTATTTGTATTAACCGACATTTTTTAAACTTTACACAAGAGCAGTGTAAAGTTTCGATTTTTAGAAAAAAAAATATAACTTTAGCAAATCGCATTATTTTTTTAAAAAGAAGGATATTACTGTTTTTATAACATATTCCCCATGTTCGGATTCATTTTTTTTTCTAATATTCCTATTTTTAACGAAGATAAATGTCGCTTAATACAAAATGACCTATATTTTACTTTTTTTTGTTCCAGGCTAAATGACTTAACCGCCTATGATTATTGTTTCTTATTCTAGGCTAAATGACTAAACCGCCAAGGTTTATTATTTCTTGTTCCAAGCTAAATGACTTAAGCGCTTGTTATATGCCAGCGGATTTTCTCAAACTGTCAAAATCTCTTCATTTTTTTGTCGCTAGAGGGCGGTAGTTATACATTAATGAACTTGTCAAAATACAACGTCAAATGTGCGTTATGATCATGTCGCGCATCATCACGTACGCAATCGGAAATCGGAAATATTAAGTAAAACAAACAGCTTAGTAAAAAGGTATGACTTATTTGCAGAACCTACTATTTTGGTAAAGCATTTACTTTGACATTTTTTATAAATGTTTATCATTCACTTGCTGTTGTTAAATCTAATTAGATTTGAACGGCTTTTGACTTTACGAATCGCATTTCAGAAACATTTCCAATACAAAGAAAGGTTGTTTTGCACGGTATTCGGAAACTCGTGGTATAAACGGTATAACTTGTGAATGAATCTACCTTTCATTTAAAGTCAATTTTGGGTTATGATTTTTTTTTATTTGAGCTTTCGTTTTCGAGAAAATCGAAGGCGGATTTATTTGGTAGATTTAAAAATTTTATATTTCATAGAATATCTATACATATTAATAATATTGACCTCTAAAAATAAAAGAAAGTTTTTTTTAAATTTATACATTAAATTATTCAGTGTTAACTAAACAATAATCTGTTTTAACCATGGCAGTAGCTATCGTGCAAGGCATACTAGTACTGTATCAAAATATAACTAGCCGTTGGAAATAATAGTTATATTCATTTAACGACCAAAGCTATTGAAAAAAATTACGTCAATGGGTTGAAATATAATACCTAAATACAAATATTATTCAACGAATCCACGATTCGACCTATTGTGATGTATTGACGCGTAATAAATATATGAAATGGTGAATCATTTAAATTTACTGAATTTAAAGTTACTGTTCTTTATACAAATAGAACGGCGACATATGCGCCTCACAATTTTTGCCTCATTTGGGTGTTTAAAATGTTACCTGGCTATTATAGACTTAGAGGCCTTGTGTTTTCTCGGTAGGGAAAAAATTGTTTCCTAAAAAACCCTTATTATTTGGAACTTTACAACACAATACATAGATAGAATATCTTTGATTTGACAAAGTGTGAATGGTTACGTGTGTATACGCAGAAAGGTGATATAATCGTAAATTGACTTAAAAAGTTTTTTTTGTCTGTTTAATCTAAAGATAAAAAAACGGTAATAAACTTGTTTACTCCTTATATGAATACGCCTTACCATGTAAGGTCGGAATAGTGAAAAACTTGACTTGTTATCACTTAAAATTGCCGATTTTAACAAACTAAAAATGATTTGGCGTGAGATGGTAATTTTTGGTTTGATTACCAAACGCGCTCACAACTGAGTCAGAGCGACAATGAATTCTCACACACACTTGCATAAATGGCACGCAAATCAACATCGTGACGTTCGTGCTAACCGTTAGGAAAAGGAACGCACAACGCACATTGAATATTGTATTTTATTCGTTTCAAAGAATATGACAGTTCAAAAAATACAATGCGACAAATTTACGTGAAAAAAGAGTGTTTGTGAGTACTTAGCGTTTTTGTAGCTTCCTAAAATTATTGCAATGCTTCAAGTGAGTCGGTATTCTACTTTTAGACCCAGAAATGAAACATTTTGATGGAATTTTAGAAATATATACGCCGTGAAACAGGGAGCGATAGTTTCACCACCGTTCTCGGGGGCTTCTCACCCGTAATAAGTAAAACAGTGTAAATGTGTTGAAAATTTGGTGCAAGATGAAGTATTTATTTAATTGTTAATATCCACAGATATCATAACGATAATAAGAGGCCGTACTTCTACAGATGTGTGTATTATATACATATTTTAAATTTTAAATATTGTGTAAAACCGTTTTTAATGCGATAATCATGGATCGAAGTTTTAAAAGTGGGTTGTATGGTGTATCAATGTTTTTATTTTTTATAGTCGAATGCCTACAACAACTACAAAAAAAAATAGGCAGACTGAAAAATAATAGTCCATTAATTGGTATAAAAAAATATGAAGTCTGAGAATGACATACGAAAGGTAGTATTAAGCCGTTTTAGGGAGCCGTTTTCCAGCAAATCACCATTATGCCCTATAACCCACTCTTAACCCCCTAGGCATGCAAATAATGGCTCTAAGCTAAGTGCTTTAATCAAAGGGTTGGTCATATTTCAAACCTAAGCTAATTGATTTAAATACCATATCTTAAACTTATTAATGTATGGCTAATTAGTTTATGCGACTGATATTTTTTTAATAAATTGTTTGTAATCATACTTGAAAAATGAAGTTTGTAGAAATTGGCGGTTAAAACATTGATAAATTAAAAGGTACCTACATACATAGGGTGTACCTATCTTGTTAATAATAATGAAATGAGAAATAAAACACACATTATAAATTGTTCAAAGATAAGTTTTTTATTTAAAATGACAATCACCTAGGAACAGCAGTAACTTCTTAGCTTACCAAGGTAACAACTAAAGTTTTTATCACAATTGTATAGGAATCAGAAGTTAAATAATAATAATAATAATAATAATAATACTTGGATGACTTGTATAGCGCCGTTTTTGTGCAAAAACACCTCAAGGGCGCTGTACAAACAGTATTTTTATCACGTAGCCTACAGTCTTATTACCTGAAATAATTATTCTCATTTTTCTTCATTTCTAAACTTTAACATTTAAGTATTTAAGAACTGTACCTGCTTTTTTAAAAACAAAAGAAAAATCTCTTCACATACAAAAAAAGGTTCTATAGAACCAAACGAAAATAATTTCTTTTAAAAATAATCACAATAAAAATGAAAATATTTTCGAGCGTTTCTTTGGTTTTCATTTCTTTACTTATTTTCTTCTATATTTTTTTCTAACTTTCTCAGTAATCAAATCAAAAACATATCTCGTTAAAAAAAAAGTTTAGAAGTTTTCTTATCTATTATAGATACTATCCCTAGTTTCTCTTCAATAACAAAAATATTTTTTATCTCCTATGACAATAATTGTTGTTCACTACAGTAACAAAAAAATTGTTATAATAATCAGAATTATAAAAAATAATATCTTAGTTAAAATTCAACCAATCTTTTCCTTCTTACTTTCTAATTTATTTTTGTTCTTCTTTATACTTAAACACTTCTTATTTTCCCATCAGACATAATGAAAATGCTTAATTTGGCAGGTCTGTTTCGTCTTCAATATCAGTATCGATCAGTGTATCTTTGCCAGTACTGCTGAATGGTAGGTTGATATATTCTAAATGAAATATTCTTGGGATAGCAACAGTGTCACATAGCTTTTTCAGGTCATTATATTTTGCTTTTGTGATAGGAAGCTTTGATTTATATTTTGCATTGAGTTGTTTCAGTTTTGCATAAATTTGTATGTACTCTTCTTTTACATCATCTTGCATGCTATATTTGACGACCATCACGTTTGGCGTAGACTTGTTGAATGTTGCTACACGAATCTTGCTTATTTTACCGACAAGGTTTCCCTTGAAATATTTTTCGGACAATTCCTCGTAATTGTTGAAGTCTTCATGTGTAAGGCCTTCCACCTGATAGGGTCCTGGATCCTTTGTAGCTAGCTGACAAATTGTCGGCCACTGTGAAGGCGCCCATACCGTTGTGTATTGAACAGAATTTTCTATTGTAGCGTGAATACTGTCTACTGTCATCTCTGTGTGTCCCGGCAGCAGATAATTCATCTGTATAGTTTCTACATTTTTTGACAACGTTGTCTATGTACTTTTGCAAAATAGTGGAAAACTCATTACCACCTCTTTTGCCTTCCGTTTCTCCCCAAACATAGCAGAAACCATTGCGGGTTACACTTTCGTAAAAACGCAAGTTAAAAACTGTGTATTTTCTTGAATAAAAGAGTGTCATGCCGCTTCCATATGGGGTATTCAATACCTTTTGAAGGTCAAACGAGGTACAAATAATGGAACTATTCTTTTTTTGAAGTTCTCTATGACATTCTAACCTTTTCTTTGAGGCATCTTTCTCTTCCAAATGCTCATTCATTTCTTCATTCTCAGTTATATATTTTCCTCCAAAACGTAAACATTTAAGACATTTGTCTTTTTTCGGAACATGGAATCCAATATTGAACTCATCAGTAAAAATTTCACGGAAAATCCTCTCACTTACATAATCAACCATTTTGCTGGCTTGATTTTCTTTATAAATGCGGTAGAGATTTTTTATGTTTTTAAATTCTACTGGCAGGTATAATCTCGTGCTATCCTTCCTACAGTAACGTGAAGGAAGTGCCGGTAATTGTTTTATAAAATTGACAGCTGAGGCCTTGACTGTGTCAGATGTCTTATTTTTTGGAATAACTCTTCCTCTTGATTCAGTTTTTGCTGATCCCATAGATGCATTTGAGAGAGTGTAGTAAACGTATCGCTGAGTAATATCCAGAGTTTTTAGCCAAAATTGTTGACATACAGGGCGTCGACCCTCTCCATCGTTAAAAAAATATTTAAAAGTATTGTCTCTTGAATTACTCTCTTTTGTTCTTTTTATTTTAATTTCTACCTTTGATGACATTCCTACTAACCAATCTTTTTTTCTTTCAGCGGACAAGGCCCAAAAATGATCAAATAATCCTTTCCTTCTTTCTTCACTAATCTCGGCACAATTATTCCCACATTTTTTTCCAACGCAAGGGTTTTCATGTAGTCTCTTTTCTTGAACGATTGATCCATCTTTTTTTGTATATTGCTGGCCAGATTTATTCAATTGGTTATAAAGTTTTTTTTGTTCTGTCTCTTTTTTCTTATACCATCTTCACCAACTGTTGTCTCTTGTGATCTTTTCTTATTTTTCTTCTGTCTTTTCGTTGGATTATCAAGTTCACTTTCGCTAGAAGATTCGTCACCAGTCTCTTTCCACGACGAGGAAGAGTCTTCATCTTGGGCATTTCCTTCTTCTAAAGACTTTCTAATAATATTTGTTCCGTAACGCCAATTGCTTTTGACAGGCTGTGTAATAACCAATCGTATCGTCAGAATTTAAACTGTATAGTTTAAGTTCGCACAAGTCAGCTAAAACAACGGAAAGCCGTGAGCCGAGCCAGTTGAAAAAACACCGTTCGCCCCGTCAAATCTCGATCGCCGGTTGTCTAATCGGAATAATCCTAAGACGTATTTTTATCGCAATTTACTTTAAAACAACAAGTGCTAAAGAACCACAATTCCGTTCCAGTGCTGACAGATGAGGCTGATGCAGATTTCACCATCATTTCACCGGTAAGTTGCTTGTGAAGTAACGTTACGCATTGTGTTTCCGCATTCGCCTGTCAAAAACCATATAATTAATTTATTTGTTATCTGTGTGGAATAGCCCTTGAGTCGGCTATTCCAACCCCTGTTCGTTATTCGAACATTTTTGGTGCCGAAACTAGGGAACTTTAAGATTATAATCTATCTATGCCAAAACGGATAGTGCTGTGGAATGTTTCTTAAATTTTGAATAATAATCAATTCGAACAGTAATTAGGTAGGTACCTAGCTCTTGAGTATTTACGACCTACCGCGCTTCTTTGCGATCTTAAGAAAGGACAGTCTGAAACAAATAGGTCCTCGACCTCCACCACTTACCTGAAGTGCTCCTGTTGCGGGGAAGACCACTCCATTTCCAAGTGCAAGGTATTTGCACTCAAGTCAGTTCAGGATCGCCTACAGTTTGCTCAATCACACCGTTGGTGTTTCAATTGTCTTCATTCTTCTCATTATCTCAAAGATTGTAAATCTTTGTTTACATGTCAAAAATGTCAGCAAAAACACCATACTTTGCTCCATCGAGACGAAAATGCTTCTTTGGAAGATCAGCATCAACACCCCACGACGTCTACGGACCCGGAGACTTCTTCTTCCGACTCTAAAATTCAGGTCCTCACCAATTTAGGAGACAAGTCCATAGTACTATTGTCAACAGCCAATGTTGGCATTCGCGATTCATCCGGCCGTTTCCAAACCTTTCGCGCATTGATCGATTCGGGCAGTCAAGCTCACTTCATCACCGATCGCGCTGCGGAGCTCGTAGGCATCCCTCGTCAAGCCAGTTCTCAGAGAGTTAGCGGCTTAGGCCAATCTTCCGCAACCACGTCGGGAGTCATTCAATTAGAGATCGGTGTTAAGGGGCGGGTTCTCTTCAACATCAAGGCACTTACGCTGCCTAGTATCTGCGGCAACATGCCAACTGTTCGTCTAGATAAGTCATCGTGGCATCAGTTGAGAAACTTGCCTCTTGCCGATCCTGACTGTCACAAACCGGGACCGATTGATCTTCTTCTGGGTGCTGAGGTTTTCTCTTCTCTTCTGAGACCTGGTAATGTGAATGGTGGTCCACGTCAGCCATCAGCTTTCAATTCTGCATTTGGTTGGCTTCTTCTGGGTTCAGTTGGTTCGGACACTGCTCACGAAACGAAATCTTTCATCGTTACTAACGAGGACCGGCTTCACGAAGAGGTCCAGCGACTGTGGGAGTTAGACACCATTCCCCAGTCTTCACACCTTACTCCTGAGGAACAACTTTGTGAACAAATGTACTGCACTGACCACTCACGGGACGGATCTTCGGGAAGATACATCGTATCCTTGCCTTTCCGAGAAAGGGGAAGGGATATCTCTTTCCCAGGGTCGCGTGAGATCGCTTTACGCAGATTCCATTCACTCGAGCGCAAACTCATAGCAAATCCAACCTTACGTGAACAATATTCTGCTTTCATGACTGATTATTTACACAGTGGTCACATGACTCGTGTTCCTGGAAAAGATTTGCACAAGGGAAAGTATCACATACCTCATCATTGCATTCTTCGTCCAGGCAGCGCTAGCACTAAGTTAAGAGTGGTTTTCGACGCCTCAGCGACAGATGTGAACGGATCCTCGTTAAATGATACCTTGCTTATCGGTCCAAAGCTTCAAAAGAACCTGCTGGAGCTTTTGCTGAAATTCCGTATACCATCGGTAGTGTTTACTGCTGATGTACGACAAATGTATCGCCAAATATTGGTTCAAGAACCAGATCGCGCTTTCCAAAGAATATTTTGGCGTTTTCATTCGTCGGAACCCATCCAAGAGTACCAACTAAACACTGTAACCTATGGTGTCTCCTCTGCCCCATTTTTGGCTTGTCGTACTGTCAAACAGTTGACCAAAGATGAAGGTTATGATTTACCGCTAGCGCGTCGTGTGCTAACTTCGGATATTTACATAGATGACATCGTCACCGGTTGTAACAGCTTAGAACAAGCTCAACAAACGAAAACCGAAGTTATCGAGCTGTTCAAACGAGGTCAATTCGAATTGCGGAAGTGGGCTAGTAACAAACCAGAATTACTCGCCGATCTGCCTCCGGAATACTGCCTCAATGACTTGGTGTCCATGGATGTTGATAACTCTCACATTCTCAAGGTATTGGGATTAAAGTGGGAGCCACGACATGATACATTTTCATTCGAAGTCCTGTGCCTCGATCGCGAGTGCACTAAACGCACTATCCTCAGTGAAGTCGCTCGGGTTTTTGACCCTCTCGGTTTTCTATGCCCTTTGACGTTTTTCGCCAAATCCCTAGTACAAAAGTTGTGGGTTCTAAAGGTTGGGTGGGATGACACCCCCCCTGTTGACATTGTTCGTCAATGGGATCGTTATACTAAACAATTACCGCTCTTGAAGTCGTTCAAAATCCCTCGATGGGTGTCATTCCCTCACATGGAGTCGTGTCAACTTCATGGCTTCTCAGATAGTTCGGAACTTGGATATGGCGCGGTAGTTTACTTGCGAATCACGGATGTTGACGATAAAGTCCAAATATATTTGGTTTGCGCCAAATCTCGAGTCGCCCCCACAAAAAAGATTTCGTTGCCTCGCCTTGAACTGTGTGCGGCAGTTCTTCTAGCAGATCTATTAAAATTCGTCAAAGATTTATACGTACCATTGCTTCCGATCTCCAATACCTTTGCGTGGTCGGATTCAACCATCGTGCTCGCTTGGTTACGTTCTCCTTCGTGTCGCTGGAAGACTTTCGTAGCTAACCGTGTCAGTCACATTCAAGATACCCTCGAAGGGACTTCTTGGCATCACGTGTCATCTGGAGATAATCCAGCGGATGTCGCTTCTCGTGGTCAATCTCCAGCCGATCTGATCGATAACACGTTATGGTGGGCGGGGCCTTCGTGGCTGATCCAGTCATCCGATTCTTGGCCGTCTTTCGATGGCAATGTCGACGAAATTGAACTTCACTCTGAGGAACGAGTTCGATCGTTATTTGTCCAACAGGACGAAAATCTGGTGGACCTATTACTAGTTAAATTTTCTTCGATTCGGAAAATCCAACGCATTCTCGGTTACTGTCTTAGATTCATCTACAACCTACAGAATAAAGAATCTCGTCGTTTGTATCTTCCATTAAACTGTGCCGAAATTCACACTTCACTTTTGACAGTAGTTAAACGCACTCAACATGTACATTTTAATGATGATATCACGCGCTTGAAAAAGGGCAACCTTATGTCGAAACAAATGCGGAAGCTTAATCCCTTCATTGACGACCACGGTGTGCTCAGGGTGGGTGGCAGGTTATCACGATCTGGGCTCGAATTCGAGCATAAACATCCTGCCCTACTTCCTCGCGAATCTAAGCTTACTTCTCTTGTGATAGACGCTGTACATCGAGAACATTGTCACCCAGGCATTAACACAATGCAATATTTCTTGACACAGCAGTTCTGGATTCTGTCCCCCAAGCGCGCCATCAGACATTGCCTGTCAAGGTGTATACAATGTTATCGCATAAATCCAGCACCTCTAGAACCTTTCATGAGTGACCTACCCGCTGCTCGCATTAATCAGGTCAAACCATTCTCGATTGTGGGCATTGATTACGGTGGTCCGTTTCGTATAAAGGCCGGCAACCATCGCGGCGCTAAGATAAACAAGGCTTATCTTTGCTTATTCGTCTGTTTTACCACCAAGGCTCTACATCTTGAAGTCGCTTCTGACCTGTCTTCCGAAGCTTTTATTGCAGCGCTACGTCGATTTGTAGGTCGACGAGGTCGTGTAAACGTCATACACTCAGATTGCGGCACGAATTTCGTTGGAGCTAAGACTCAGCTCAATTCCTTTATGCAGACTGCTTCACAGTCAGAACAAATTGAGTTCCGTTTCAATCCACCATCGAGTCCCCATTTCGGTGGCGTATGGGAGATTCAGGTTAAATCGGTTAAAACTCATCTCTATCGGTAACCAAACGTTAACTTTCGAGGAGCTGACGACACTATTCGTGCAGATTGAGGCCATGCTAAACTCTCGGCCTCTCTACCCGATGAGTTCTGACCCAAACGATTTGCGCGTGTTGACTCCAGGTCATTTTTTGACTTTGGAACCCTTGACTTCCGTGCCGGACGAGGATTATACTAATCTAAAAATCAACCGTCTGAGTCGCTGGCAACTCATTCAACGTTTCCAACGGGATTTTTGGAAACGTTGGAAGTTTGAATATCTCCAATCGCTAACTCAGCGCGCCAAGTGGACCAAAGATTGCAACTCACTGTCTGTGAATGATGTAGTGATAATCCGACTCGAAAATACTGTCCCTTTGCACTGGCCTCTCGCGCGAGTCGACAAATTGCACCCAGGTCCCGACGGCGTTGTGCGTATCGCTACGGTTCGTACATCGAATGGTTCTCTTCTCACGAGACCATTAACCAAATTATGTCCATTGCCTAGTCAATGTGACTAATCATCTTCGCTTCCGCGGCGCATTCTCTTTTATCGATTTTCGTTAGTCTTATTTTCATTATTTTCTTTTCTTATCATTTTCATTATTATTATTAATATATATATTTTTTTTTTTCTTTTTTCTTCTCTCTTTTCACTGTTCTTCATTCACGCAACGTTCCACAGCATTGCCCGTTTTGGTTTCTAAATTTTCTTTAAAATACACGTTGTTGTATTTTGGTGGGCGGAATGTTCCGTAACGCCAATTGCTTTTGACAGGCTGTGTAATAACCAATCGTATCGTCAGAATTTAAACTGTATAGTTTAAGTTCGCACAAGTCAGCTAAAACAACGGAAAGCCGTGAGCCGAGCCAGTTGAAAAAACACCGTTCGCCCCGTCAAATCTCGATCGCCGGTTGTCTAATCGGAATAATCCTAAGACGTATTTTTATCGCAATTTACTTTAAAACAACAAGTGCTAAAGAACCACAATTCCGTTCCAGTGCTGACAGATGAGGCTGATGCAGATTTCACCATCATTTCACCGGTAAGTTGCTTGTGAAGTAACGTTACGCATTGTGTTTCCGCATTCGCCTGTCAAAAACCATATAATTAATTTATTTGTTATCTGTGTGGAATAGCCCTTGAGTCGGCTATTCCAACCCCTGTTCGTTATTCGAACAATATTATTATCGATATCTTTATCAGGAATAATTTCCATTATCATAGGTGTGAGATGTTCCCTATTTTCTAAAGATTCATCTTTTTCTCTTTCTTTTTCTTGACTGGGTTGACTGTGTAATTTTTCTTCTTGTTGAAAGCGCACTACTTCAGTTTTAGAAAGAAATTTTGATTGTATTATAATGTGTATACTATTCTTATTCCGTTTAAGATAAACTGTTTGAAGTACTAGAACTTTACTTTTGTTATAACTGAAACGACACTGCAAATCAAATATTGAATAACAAAAATATGTTTAACCATAATCTTTCAATGTTTACTGTTGAAATCCTAAATAGTTCATGCGACCGACATAATCATTATCTACTGCAAGCTAAATGGTTGAAGTGACAACATCTAACATTTCATGTACAGAGCTAAATGTATGGACCGACACTGGGTATGAATTTGACAATGAGGCTAAATGTATTAAACGACATTCTTGTATATTTATAAGGTAAAGCTAATTGTACTAAGCGACACTGGATAAGAATTTAACAAAGAGGCTAATTGTATGAAGCGACATTTCTATATATTTATAAGGTCAGGCTAAATGCTTTAACGTACGTTGCCTGTAAATTGTTGCTCCAGGAAAAAAAGTTTAAACGATTGTCTGGTATTTGGTAGTGAGCTTAAGTACACAGTTCCTAAATTTGTCAATATTTTGTGTCGCTTCATACATTGCAGTCCAAAATGGGCCCAAAAATGTAGTTGTATTAAGCGACAAAAAAGTGCTCCGATTGTCACCAAACACAGCTCAAACGACGCAGAAAAATTCGCTGATTCCAAATATATATAAAAGTCTATATCGCCCGAGTGTCGCTTAATACAATTAGCCCGGAACCCGTCGATATATGTAAGCCTGAGAGGCGGGGTGAAAACCAACCAATAGCATCCCTCGCCCTAATTAGTATGAGACGAAGCAATGCGGGACAAGACAAACATTCCCGAGTTACGAATAACCTGACAATATTTGAAAATCTCCTACTACCACCACAGTAAGCTGAAAATGTTGCTTGTGTTGTAATGGAGGACTTAGCCAGCCGAGGAATTGAACACACTACGCCCGAGTGAGACCCAAGCGCGATGTCAACTCGGCCACCGACCGATCTTATTTGATCAAAGAACTGATCAATATACGCTCGGAATTAGCATTATTTTCCACATTTAAAAAAAATTGAGCATTTAGGACTGGAGAATTTGAATGAAATAATATTGGTAATATAACGGTTAGAAGTGTTTTAGTCTCGTCAGCTGAAATATGAAAATGCATATGTGTAATACGTGTGTCCAGTCATAAGACAGGACACTACTATCAGAAGTAGGTACATAGTTATTACCTCATACAGATACCCGTGCAGTACTATGTATGTATGACTTATTGATTTGTCTGATGTTTGTAAACATAGTTTCATATTAACATAGTGATGAAATAGTATGATAAGTGACTTATAAAAAAATAGTATGGGATCTTTTAGTGTCATTACAAAAGGTCAACAAATACTAAGATTATCATGGGAATGCGTTAACGTACTCAAGATATGAAAAGATTCAATTTAATTATATATTGATATATATTGTGATGATTAGAACCCGGACAACCAATATGAAAAGTGTTTTATGTGGAAAAAAACACATTTTATTAAAAAAAAAAGGTAATTATTTTTCTCTACAGGCGAGCCACTGCTTTGTGATAGAGAATCTAAGTACCAGTGATGAATATCAACATTTCATTAACAACTGGCGCAGACTTGTGAAAAATATTATAATTGTAGAATTTGTATAGCTGAAAGTATTTATAAAAAATATATTTGCCCCGGATAAGGAAGAAATTTTCCTGTGATGACCTATAAAAGGTCAAGTTTTGCTCTAGAAAGTTAACTTACCTAACCTCGGATACCTCTGGCAGGACTGACACAAGCAACGCTTTGTAAATCGTTGGCTTCGGAGATCGGCTAACCCGGAGGGAGAAAATATTCATTGAAACCCTTTTTTGTAACCCCGTTACAACTTTACTTTTGCCACTAATCTTCTAATAAATGTAACATTAATACTATAATTTTAGAACGAATTATAAGTGGCCCGCGTGAACCATTTTCAAAAAACCCGCCAATCCACCAATTTGAAAAAGTGTCGCGGGTCCGCGGTAAAACAAACAATGTAGCTTGCGCGCGGTCACCAGTGTTGCCAACGAAGGCGATTTATCGCTATTTAGGCTACACAGAACGAGAATCAGCGACGAAAAAAATCTAACCTGTTGAACTTACTTTTTAAACAAAAATACACCGGTTTTTGATATAATATTTTTTGCGGATGGAATCTTATATCCCCCCCCCCCCCCCCCCATGGAATTCAAAAAATTGTTGTGGGGAATGATATGATATTTTTGGGTGCGCGGAATTTTTTCTCAGCGAAGTTCCGTAACAACCCCCCCCCCCCCATTGATTTCAAATATTAATAGGGAAATCTGTAAATAGTACAAAAACAATGTCGCTATTCGCTTCTGTCTGTGCGCTTAGTTCTTCTAGCGACGCAAAGGATTTTGATAGGGTTTTCATTATCATTTAGAGCAGGGGTGCTCAAACGGTCGATTGCGATCGACCGGTCGATCGCAAGTGCTTTTTCAGTCGAACTCGAGAAAAATATCCCATTTTTCATGCCTTCTTTTTTATTATTTATTTGTAGCTTGTACTGAAGTTACTGAACTGACTGAGTTACTGAACGGAGTGTTCTGGAACAGCTGGCAAATTTCGTATTCGCTGTGAGCTGAGAAAGTTCCACGTGCTGCGGAGCGCGGGTATGCACTGTCTCTGGACCTTTCCACTGAGTGCCGTAATTTATGCTGCGCCGTGGGAGCAGAATAGTGGGAGTCAGTAGTCAGTCAGTCCAAGTCAGTCCGAGTTGTAACTTGAAGGCGATACGACGTTTGTTGATAAATAATACAAAATGAGTGCGGTGAAGAGAAGTAAAACGTATCATTTTAATAACGATTGGGAGGAAGAATTCTTATTTTGTATAGTGAAGGATAAGTGTATTTGTCTCATTTGCCGTACATCAGTTGCAATACCTAAGCGTGGGAACTTAGAGAGGCATTATAAAACCATTCATAAAAATTATGAAAAGGATTTCCCGCCACAGAGTAAATTAAGAAAACGAAAAGTACGTGATTTGATAGCTAGTTTAAAAAACGAACAAACCTTGTTCACAAGACCAGCCAAACAATCAAAAGCTGCAACGATCGCGTCATATAAAATATTTCATATACTGGTGAAACACAAGAAACCATTTGAAGATGGAATGGTTGTGAAGGAAGCATTTATTGAAGCGGGTGAAACTTTATTTGGCAATTTTAAAAATAAAACAAGAGATTATGTCTGCTATAGAGAACTTCAGTTATCTCGTCCGACTGTCACAAGGCGTGTTGAAGTCATGAGCCAGGACATGGCAGATAAACTAAAAAATGATATCATGGAATGTACATACTTTTCTTTACAGTTCGACGAATCCACCGATTTGACAGACACTGCTCAGCTGTGTATTTTCATTCGAATGGTATTCAATGACATGTCGGCTAAGGAAGAGTTTTTGACAATGATTCCTCTGAAAGGAAAGACCCGTGGTGAAGATATATATGACGTTTTCTTCAATTTTGTAACAAACTATAAGCTACCAATATATAAACTAGTGTGCATTACAACCGATGGAGCACCAGCAATGACTGGAAACAAAAATGGTTTTGTGGCATTGTGTCGAGCTAACGACGATTTCCCTTCGTTTTTCTCATTCCATTGCATTATTCATCAACAATTTTTGTGTTCAAAAGTTCTAAACATGAAGGAGATTATAGACATAGCAATAAAAATTGTGAATTCCATCCGTGCCCGTAGCTTGCAACGACGGCTGTTCAAATTACAGTTAGAAGATAGTGAATCTGCTGAACACACTGATTTAGTTCTTCATACGGACGGTTGAGTCGCGGAAAATTCCTAGAAAGGTTTCAAGAATTATTGCCCGAAATAATAACTTTTCTGGACGAAAGAGGTGATGACACTCAGATACTGAAAAACGGAAAATTGCTGACTGATTTACCTTTTTTGACAGATATTACAATGCATTTAAACACCATTAACTTGGAGCTTCAAGGTAAAGGAAAAACTATTATTGAGATGATTAGCGCAAAAAACGCATTCAAAAGTAAATTGCAAGTTATGATAGATCAACTGAAAAAAAAGGATCTGAAACATTTTCTGTCTTTGAAAGCAAGGATTCCTCAGTTGAATTTTGATATTTATGAGGGAGAATTATCAAATATTTTGGGTGAATTCGAAAGACGTTTTTATGATTTCAGTAAATTGGCAAATATCGCATCTTTTATAAGTTACCCTCGTGTAAAAACATTGAGGAATCTGCTACTGAAATAGCAAGTCAGTTTAACATGGACTCATCTTCTGTTGAAAATGAGGTATTGCAGATAATATCAGATATACATCTCAAAGCCACAGCATCTGATTCTGGTATTTTATATCTGAAGATAAATATCCGAATATAAGGCAAATCGCCCTTCAGTTGACGGCAATGTTTGGGTCAACTTACTTGTGCGAGTCTGCATTTTCTGAAATGAAGATAATTAAGTCAAAATATCGCAATCGACTAACTGACGAACATATGTCATCGTGCTTGCGATAAGCACTCGGTAATTACGTACCATCATATGAAAAGTATTCTGAGGACATGCAGTGCCACGCTTCAACATCCAAAGTCATTATTTAGTTAAGTTTAGAAACTAGAACTCGTTTGTTTTTTGTAAGAACCAATAAACTTGCAATTTTGAATAAATATAAGTTTTTTCATTGACTTTTTAGTGCAGACCTCCGACCACCTACCTTGACTAAAAAAAATGAATATTGCGAACTAATTTCTGTCGTTTCTCCAAATTCTATGTGGATTCGTGGCCATGCAATTATGCAACGTCCCTATATATACACTTATACCTGCGCCACGATACACCCTACCTACATAGACGACAATCCTGCATCACACATACTTGCAGCCTCTCAGAGTCGATCGATCGGAATCTAATAATATTGAGGTAGATCGCCAGCATTTCAAGTTTGAGCACCCCTGATTCAGAGAATTTCTTCCGGTAGGTTTATATATAAATAATACATGCATATTATATTTATAGAAATTAGAGAAAAGTCGATGTTTGCTAATCAAGTCAAAAAACATATTTTCGAGTGCTTACATTGCTATGAGATACATAAAAATAATGTACTACAGAATTGTCCTCACTACCTCAAATTACCCAAACCATTTATAAGTCCTTGAGCAACATAATCCCCCAGAGTACATGTCAGCTAGTTTTAAATAAATATGATAAAAAAACGTTGGAGTAATGTTTCGTTTTCCTCTGAAAAACTAATTAAACTTTAATGTAACCTTTTGTCTTCGATAATGTTTCAGAATGGGCTGGGTATAAATTGAAGGCAGTTATGCAGAAAGCAGCCAGTCCACAATTTTAATTAAAATAAAATATTGTTGTTATCTGACAGAGTGAGGTCAATTAAACGTTTTACTAAAACCAACAGGATCGCAAAAAAAATCATTTAAAAATGTGGAGAAAGCGCCCACGGCACTCAAAACATTTTTAATGTAGCTATTTCTCATAACATATTTACCAGAAAACAGCTAGAGTTAACTCGTCAATTTCAGCAATATACTTTACTTTTGAACAATAACATTTACCTAATCAGAAGAAAATGTCCACGGTGCTCATCTGTTTTTGTTTAAAAAATATATGTTTACGTGGTGATAGTAAAAAATGTCATAGGAATATTAAATTATTAGCAAGATATTCATAATAATATCTGTATACCCACCAATTTAATGTTAATTAGTACAGAATAATTACATACATATATTTAGGGGGTTTTTCACTATCTCTGATTATGTTCTGACTAAGCACTAATCTGCGGATTAGTCATTTTTTCGTTTTCACTATATCTGAATAACGCTAACGCTCGGGTTAAAGTTAGATTTGACTAATCAGTGCTCGAACTTCACGTTAGGCGCTATTCCTCGAATCAAAGATGGCGTCAAAACATTCCGAGTTTGACAGCGGAGAAGTGAGTCGAATTTTGTTGAATGAATTTGAATGCTTGTATGATCCATCCTGAATTATTTGATTGTGTTCAAAATAAGAAACAATGTATTAATTCGACACGAATCTATCTAAAATGACCTGATAATCAACATAACATAACCAAAAAAATGCACACTTCGCGGTGTGCGGACTGTGACGCATGACAGCCGTGGCAGTAGATGGAGTAACTGCAAACATTTATCGATGTTGCCAGACTATTTCGAGTGTTATCTATCCGGAAGCTCGGAAACAATGGTGAAACGGTCGCAGTTGAATAACGAAGTTATTCTGATCTTTAAAGCCAGCCAACGGATAGCTAGTCAGATATTTAGCCCGACATAGTGAAATACCCCCTTAGTGTTTTTGGTAGCTCTGGCTGTTTTCTGCAGAATGCATATTTCACATAGTTAGGTCGGACTGTTGTTTCCAGAGCTTAGATTCACTAATATGTATTTTACAGAAAACAACTAGACCTGAAAAAACACCAATATCGTTTAAATCCACCGTAAATTTATCAGAAATTGGTATCTACAATAGTACTTTTATTTCAGTTTGTTTTTTGTGGATGGCTGCTTTCCGCTGAACTTTTTTTAATAATAAAATAAGTTTTTAACTGTGTTCAATTTTGGCTGTCATTCAATCCTGACCTACACAGATGTTTACATTGTTACTTCTGGGGTAAAAATATTTCCCATTTGACATATTATTATTATCATTATACAGATAAGACATAAAATAATAATAAGTGATAAAAACAACAAACAGAAAGCCAAAGAAAAATTTGTGAGAACAAAGAAAAATGCATGATAAAATAATATATAATACAGTGAAATTCTCTTAGAAGGTTTTCCAGCGGAATAAAAACTTCCTATGTGGGATAATTTGGCCATTTTAAATTTCGGTAATGGAGGGACTGAAAAACAAAACTTCTTATACTATTCCCAATGGGAGATCGTATGTGACGTCACCATTCTAGTATTTTTTCGTTTTCAAACATGGCGCATGAGAAGGAAGAGGACGAACGTTGATGATGTCGGTACGAGCTCTCGCTGGGACAGGTTTAAGTGGGTTTCACTGTATATTAGGACTAGCTGAAGTCTCCGGCATTACCCGGGCTTTACGTAGAGTTTTTCAAAATCTCATGTATACAGTGACCTTCTTCTCATTTTGAAGGTCAAATGTGAAATCTTTCATTAATATTGGATTAAATTGTAGATTTATATTAAATCAAAGCCTATGATGTTTATGTGGAAACTTCACTGGTTAATGCAAACATGTAAAACGTTATTCTTTAGGGGCCGTTCAAGTATTACGTAAGCAGATTTATTACAATTATTTACCCCCTCTTCCCCCTTGTCACCAAAAGTAAGCAAAGCTCTTAACCCCCCCCCCCCCCCGCCCATGCTTACGTAAAAATTGGTACCTATATGCATTTTTCTGCTAATGTATTCTGTTTTTTTATTGATTCATAAGCAGCACTTATAAAATAGACTTAGGATAGAGGACTTTAATGCACATAATATTCATTTAAACCAGTGATTCCCAAAGTGGTCTATATCGACCCCCAGGGGTCTATGACAACCTGCAAGGGGTCTACGTCAGCGAAAAAAAAAATTGGGGGTCCATGAAATGAAAATGGGGGTCCACGATAGTGGATCTCAACATACACTCATAGTACCTATTTACTTACATTAAACTATCTTATAATATTAAGACATATACATTATTTATAAAAGTACCTATGAAGTAAAAAAATTATTATATATGTTTATAAAATTGTGTAAGTTGTAGGATGTAGGCATTCGCTTTGTGGTTGCAATACATTTTGAACTTGTAAAAACCTGCACATAATGATATACCAGTATCATCTTGTTACAAGCATACGCGCAGTAAAAATTCTTGTCAATTTTTGTCTCAGAGCTTCGCGAACTTGCACTGACTTGTTCAATTCGTCACTCTATAAATACAAATGTGAGAAAGATACGTTTATTCGTTTCCTGAATCTTGAAAAGGAAAGTGCTAAGAAAATATTAAAAAAAATATACTGGTATCACACAAATTATAGTGAATCAGTGTTATTTTGTTTGAGAGTGCCGGAGAAAAGTAAGTACATTATTTTTTATTAAATTTTAGTTTTGTACTCGTACTTAGCAAAGATAGATAAATTACGCCGATCATGACTTCAGTTATTAGTAGTTTAATATTGAAATAATGCAAAATTATATGAGTACTCCTCAATAGTTTCTTTTTCAAAGTTTTAGCAATCGGTATTATAATTACAGTGCAATCTCCGTAATCCGAACTAATTACCGAAAAGTTCGGATTATGGAATGTTTTCGGAAAAATCCAAAAAAAGACAACTGTACATACATATTACGTATGTATTTTATTATTAACACACAATATGTTACCACTTTGAAAGATAAATTAAGAAAATAAGAAATCCAAAATTGTACAGCCGCGTGTTTTTTGAAGAATTTCCAATACACACTCTCATTTCTTTGTTTTTTTTTTCATAGAATTTAAATGTTATTAAAAAAATATATTTTGGAATTAAACTACATATTTTGGCCGGTCACATAAATAAATATGTATGTGTGTCAATATTTACTTATTTATGACCTTGCTAGGTATTTATTATTCTTTTATAAATACATATATCTTACCAAATAACTTCACAAAAAAGTAAAAAAATTGTACTTTTGTCCATTGTTCGTTACACTGTGGGCCAGTTCGGATTACTGGAACGTTCGGATTACGGAAGTTCGGATTATGGATATTGCACTGTACATACTTCTCTATATTAAAATTTAAATTTTGTATTATTGCTAAAGTGGAACCAGTGAACTTTTACACATGACAGTCGAATGTACATAGAGATAAATCGCATAAAAATTTGTTATTATTATTCGTTGTATAATATTTTATTTTAACATTTTTTGTCATATTACTTTCAAATTTCCTTAAAGTTCCATCATACCAAAACCTTAGGTAACATTCATAACATTCCCCTCTCACATTAATTTATAATGGCTGTACGCCTATGCCTGCCATAAAATCTAAGACCATACAATTTAAATTTGACTTTGATTTTTTAATATACCAGTTTTGCCCACAGATGATTGATGCCATGTTCGAATCTAAAAAGAAATGTAGACAGTACAGTGTTGATTATTTGAAGCTTGGCTTTATTCCATCATTGTCGGACAAACAATTGCCTATGTGCCTTTTATGCAACAAAGTTTTGGGCAATGATGCTATGAAACCATCTAAGCTGCAGGATCATTTGAGAAGATGTCACCCTGATAAAACAGATAAAGATTTGAAATACTTTCAAACACTCAAAGATAAACTTCAGAAGAGACCTACGCTGGACAGAATGTTCGCTTCAAAGTCACAAAGAAACGATGATGGTTTGCGGGCGTCTTACAATATCTCACTACTTATAGCAAAATCCGGAAAACCGCATACTATCGGAGAGAAGTTAATTTTTCCAGCCGTTGAAGAGGTTTTAAAAACTGTTTTACACAAACCTGCATCTGATATCATTAAAAGAATTCCCTTAAGCAACAATACTGTTGAAAGACGTATTGATGAAATGAGTTCTGATATTGAAAGGTTCTTGTGTAATTATTTGCAAATGACCCATTTCTCTATACAACTGGACGAGTCAACTTTACCTGGTAATGAAGCATTATTATTGGCATATGTTCGTTTTATTATGAATCAAGAAATCTACGAAGAACTTTGACAACCGACACTAAAGGTGAATCAATATTTCATGTTTTGAAGGATTACTTCATTGAAAAAGCAATCCCTTTTTCAAATATAATGTCAGTAGCTACAGATGGAGCACCTGCCATGGTTGGACGTTATCGTGGATTTATAAGCTATTTAAAACAAAATGTGCCAGGGGTGTTAGCAATACATTGTGTCATCCATCGACAACATTTAGTTGCTAAAAATTTGAGTGTTAGATTACATGAATCTCTTCAATTAGTCATTGATGCAGTAAACCGAATCTGAAACAACGCGTTGAATACGCGGTTATTTGCGCAGTTGTGTGAAGAAAATGACGAACACTTTCATCAATTACTCCTTCACACTGAAGTACCCTGGCTGTCGAAAGGCTTATGTTTGACAAGATTTTTTGCACTTTTTGAGACTATTTTAGAATTACTGGATACTAAAGATAAAATTTTAAAAGACAATTTAATGAAGTGGAAAACAGACATCGCCTATTTAACAGATTTGTTTACAAAATTTAATATGGTTAATTTGCAGTTACAAGGCGACAGTCTAAATTTGATTAAAACAAAGTCCATCTTATCAGCCTTTCTTGCCAGAGTTAAACTAATGAAGCAAAATATTGGACGGGGCGAATTTTCCCAGTTCCCCAATTTGTCACAGACAAACTGCCAGGAAGATGACGTTTCAACCTACGTTCAACATTTAAATGCCCTCTATTCAGATTTTGAAACTAGGTTTAAGGATGTTTTGACTATGGTAATACCACCGTGGATAATTAACCCATATGGTGACATAGAAGAAACGAATGTCATAAAACAAGAAGAACTGACTGAAATAAGTACAAACGAAGAACTTAAGGCTGAGTTTAAGCACGGATATCAGCACTTCTGGCTGCAAAAAAACATACCCGTTACTTATCCCGTATTATGGAATATAGAGAGGAAATTTTTAATTTCCTTTCCATCGTCATACCTAGTGGAAAAGGGGTTCAGCGCTGTTACCAATCTCCTAACGAAAAAAAGAAACAGACTGGTCATCATTAGCCGAGGAGACTTAAGATTAAACCTTACAAAATTGACGCCAAATGTTGATAATTTATTATTAAAGCATCAGGTTCATCCTTCCCACTAAAAACATTTACTTATTGCTTAGTTTATTTTATTTTACGTTTATTTTATATAACAGATACCTACAATATTTTATTTTGAGTAGTTTTAATTTAAATTCAATTAATAAATGTATAAAACGGAACATGTGTTTTTACTTTAAGTTTTTAACACTAAACTTCACTACAGTTAGAAATTTACAAAAAATCAATATCAGGTAAGTAGGGGGTCTACCAAAAACAGAAAAACATGGCAAGGGGTCTACGACACAAAAAGTTTGGGAACCTCTGATTTAAACAAACTAAGCGAGTACCTAAACGTATTAATTATTTGTGGGAATCCCCGAATATGTATTCGGTTTTCAAACATAGACAATGTGTGGGTTGCCAATGTGTAAAAAAAAAATAACTACTGCTGAACAGTGCTGACGTAATCACTATCTCGACCCCCCCATGTCATCAAAAATAAGCAAAGCAAAGACCCCCTTGCCCCCCTATAGTGCTTACATAATACTTGAACGGCCCCTTATATAAAGTTGTAAAACTGTTTGTTTCCCCAATAAACTAAAATAAAAAATGATTACGGTGATTACTCGCTTTTCAGATTAAACTTAGACTTATCGAGTAAAGTAATATGTATTCAAAAGGCAGATGTGTATTTTGAAATTGTTGACAAAAAAAAATTCATGCGTGAAGCACATCTATATATATTCATCTATGAAGCACATCTACATATATTTTACTGGCTTATATTAGAACACAGAAAAAAACATATACATAATACTCACAGCTGAAGTTTGGGCAGTTGGTTCATTCTCTTCATCTTCATCAGGCTGACGATTGATTCGCTGAACAGGTTCTATCACCTCAGCCTCATTGTTTTCCGTGTTCACATTCACAAGTGGTACAGGATCCCGGTCATCGTAGGATATATCATGAGGCCTGTTTGCAAGTGGCGGGTCATGGTTCAGGGAATGGGTTTCAGCCAGCGGAGTCAGGTTTAAGTGGGTCCGGTGGCTACCCGGAGAGTAGTTATATATATGCGGACCCTGGCCGTTTTGATTCGGAACCGTTTCCTGAATATTTGAGGTTATCCTATTTATCCAGCTTGTGTTTTGTGGCTGTGTGTTTGTGTTGCTAACCTGGAACAATGTAAAATTATGACTCATTAAAAAAGTAATAACATTAGATAAGATTTTAAGGTAGATTCAAAGTCTGGCAAACAAGACAATGCGCCTGACCGATGACTGAAATAACCGATTTTGGTAGGAGGCGGAGTCAGTCAGAAAAAATCACCATTCTGGATTCTCGAATAATACAGCAAAGCTGTGCAGTACACAAAGAGCATTATTTGGTTTGTCAAGCTCTATTAGAAATAGTAATAATAATAATTTGATAATTTATATAGCGCCGTTTTTGTGAAAAATCATCTCAAGGGCACTGTTATATATGTAGCCATGTGCACCTATTGACTGTTGTATTATACATGTTATGTCATATAATTTTGCCATAACAAGGCATTTTCGTATAAAAAACATATATCATACAAATTATGTATACATACACAAAATAGCTACAAACAATTTCGTCATACAGAGCTTTTTTTAATGGTGCGTTTGTGTATTTGATTATGTTTGCTTAATATTGTGTTATGTTGTTTGACTTCGGGGAATTGTGTAGCCGTGTTGTGGCTCAATATCCTAAGTCAAAAAAACACTTGGATCTTCTCTATCAGCTCAGAAAACAACAACATAACTTACAATGTTTTCAAAATACAGAGTGAAAATTAAAGAATTAGTAATATAATGTTTACCTGTCCGAGAAAGGGTGTTATCTCGCGTATAAAACTATTTAATCCATTGCTTAAACCGTGCCCGTGTTCAGGCATCAACCTTGATGTTGTGTGGCCTGTCCAATCTCGAATTCTCCTCGAATCATCCGTGGAATGTGTATTTTCTACATCATCACTAATATCTAACGTCACTTGACTTCTATCACCAGGTGATAACGACATTTAAATGCCTTAAATTTTTTTTATAAGCTGGGCTTCAAACCTAATCATTGATTGCTCATTCAGCAACCGTATAAAAATAAGTGTAAAAAAAACTGTTTTCTACAACATTATAACTTTTAGTAATGAAGAACACTTAATTCCGATATCTATTATCTATATCACACTCCCGATCAGTTTCACTTTGTAAAATAAGCGTATGGTTACACTTTACGTGATTAAAAATAATAAAACTTGCAACTTGTAACAACCAATGAAATTTGCGAAACCAACTGCAAGTGTCATAAATAATAACGTCATGTCAAAAAAATACAATTTCTATGGAATAACTTAATACAAGTTTTGCTTTAGCTGTACATAAAACGACCTATTCACGGAGCATGTTTCACAAGATTACCGGGAAAAGTACTAAATTACCCACATCCTTGCAATCTTTATTTTTATTATCAAAAAAGAAGAGGAAGAAATCTGACAGCTCCGCCTACGAATCATCTTTGACATTTGTCACTATTTGACAAACATACCATTGATTTCTTTATTTCCATATCTTTTCATGGTTTTTTAACAAACTATAAGTACAATGCCTCACAGCAGCGATTCCGACGAATTTTTCGATGCTGAAGAAATAACGCCGTCGAAAATTAACACGTATGTTTTATTACAATTCAACATGACACCAGAAGTACTTGGGAATTTGTATTTATTTTGTTAATTTTTCAGAAAATTAACCAACCAAAATCAGCAGGAAACGGATCATATAGACGATCACCACTCGGAAAAGGCTAAAACTAGTGAATTTCGCGTTCCAAAGCCAGTCAAAAAAACCACTCAAGATACATTTTCTGAAGAAGTGAAAGATGCTGTCGATTTAACACCAGAGAAAAACGTAAGGATGAATCCATTTATTAACAACATTTAAAGAGTTTCGATCGCCGTACTTAACGTCCATCATATTACTTTTTTATCATATTAATTTTATTAACCACCAGATTTAGTAATAAGCTCTATCTTTTTATTATTGAATAGGTGGGCCAAGGGAGACGCAGATTTCGAGAGCTCCGTCAGTTCATGCAGACTGAAGATGACGACTGTGGTCCATCAGTCAATTCAACTCCAGACTCCCAAAACAGTTCTGCTGAGGGAGTCTTTCCAGCAACCTCAAAGACAGCGCATCCATTCAAGTAATTCACCGCAACTTAATTACTTGATGCAACTCAATTTGCACAATAAATTAGTTTTGTTGTAACTGACATTTTGAAGAAAATATTGCTATTGATCATCAATCAGAAAAGTGAAATGTAAAATGTGAAAGAAAATTTTAGTATCTCATTGAATATTATACCCAGTTTGATTTTAGCAGGGATTCCAGTTGCTAATTCTGCATGTAGGTAGGTAGAAATAAATAATATTCCTCGTACATGTTTGAGTTGATCTTAGGAAAGTTGTCACAACAAAAAAGCGTTACATGCCATTATAATGAAGGTAGCGCGTTACTTAATATCCTGATAAATTGAGCAATTGTCGCAATTTTAAAAAATAAGATTAAAATCCTCCAAAATGTCAAATAAGTTGAATCGTAAAAATTACACTTTTACGAAGTCAACTGATTATACACTGCACACTCTCTTTGCGGAGGTCGCTTTATATATTATTACAATATTATATATCAGGGAGGAGCTGGAAACGGAGACGGAAAATGGAGCTATTCGATTATGTACTTGACGACAGGGCTGCACTGTCAATCACTGTTTAAACATGTATTCTTGTGGGTATGATTTGAGATTTTCACGGCCAAAAGTATTAAAGTGATTTGTTTTTGGGGTATTATCCCGTGTTGCGCTACCTCCTTCTGTAGCCAACGTTTCGGACAGCATTGCAGTGTCCATCATCAGGGCAGATGAGTAATCTGATGATGGACACTGCAATGCTGTCCGAAACGTTGGCTAAAGTAGGAGGTAGCGTAGGACGGCATAATACCCCAAAAACAAATCACTATAATGTATTCTTGTGGTCCTCCTCATACTTATTTTAAAATGTGTGCTGATTCAATTTTCACTTGAATTAACATAATAGATTGAAGAGTATTTTTGTCAATACAATCACAAGTACCTCAATTAATTTTTTCAATTTGAAAACTTGCCACGTAAAGCTATAGTTATAGTAATTTAGCAATAAATTTTATTTTATTTAATGTTGAATTTATGATCATTTTTTGATTATGGTTAAAATCTGAAAATATATTTCAATGTTTATTGATCGAAATTCTTTGCCTTTTAATGGTTTATTTTATTTAATCGGTTAATTTGTTTTGAAAGTTGTTTACGAAAATAAGGTAGGAAAGTTTTTACTTTTGCCTCTGTCCTGCACGGGGGTTGCGGGTTGCATGAACCTATTTTTGAACTTAAAATTGTGTCTCTATGCTTTTTGTCTTTTTTTGTTTTCTCTTTCTCTGTTCCTGTTAGTTTTACTTCCCTTTTCTCATTAATTCGGGGCACTCTGATAGTGGGGACCCTACAATTGTGACTTGCACATATATAAATCCCTACTGTAACATTCTTCATAGGACTAACAGATTAGGATTTAGTTCTAACTGTTTAAGCACAGTTTTGTTTGGATTAGTCCAAACCCTTTAAATATATGTATTCGTATGACTTGCAGAATAATCGAGCATGACACAATGAGTCTTCAAAGTTTGACATCATTGGGGAGAATTGGCCGTATCCTCGGGGGAACTGTTGATCCATCGGGTAATTATTACTTTAATTAATTACATATTTTGATTGTAGTCATGTAATAATAACATTTAACTAATCTGTCTTCAATTCTCCTTTGAGTTCACGAATCCATTACCTGAAAAAACACCTCAAAGGGATGATTTGTGAATTGTGACTGAATTATTTCTGTTATTTCTTTGTAAGACTTCAGTGTTTAAATTTTATTATTATTGTAGGACTGAGCTTAGGTCGAGACAGCCATCTGGGAACAGGACTAACCACCTCCATTACAAGTGGATCTAAAGAATTGCTAGAGAATCCTGGAGATGAAGAAGATCTTCCGGAAACTAATATAGGCGAGTGTTGAAAGAACTTACTTACATAATATCTTAATCTATTATGCGTACATACGACTTTAACTATCAGGTACCAATTGGGAGTGTTGTAGTTTTGTGAAAGAAACTCTTTAACACATAGTTAGATGTTGATACACAAGAGTTGACAGAGTTTAAAACAAATACTTGACATGTCTCTTTGAGCACACATACGTACATAACATCATTTAGAACAAGGGGTCATAGTTGAACATCAAGGTCTCTGAGGCAGTGTAGAACCCCAGGCGTCGCCCTGTGGAACTCATCAATTCTTAGACCGGTTAGTAACTGCGTTGTCAAATGGGTCAGGTTCGTACCCATGCGTTGTGGGTTCAATTCCTATGCTAGATTCCTGATTAAATTCCTCCATCATTGTATGTACAACCAAAATTTTCCACTTATGATGGTAGCAGGACTTTTTAAAATATTTTCAGGTTATTCGTAACCCAGGAATGTTTGTTTTTCTTTTAAAAATATATGTACATTCCGGGGAATGAATGCAGCAGGTATTCATCATGTATGTGCTCTGTAGTCTGCATTGACCCAAGAAAGAATCATGTATACCAGAGGTTCCCAAACTTTTTTGCCCCGTAGACCACTTGCCAAATACATTTTTTTCCGTAGACCCCCTGCCTGCAGAATATTGAATTTTCCTTAAACTATTAACGTCCCATGTGATAATCGTTTATTTTTTCGTAAAAAGATTACCTTCCGGTGCCTGTCCAACAACCGGGTGGCGGTATAGTTCCTCTGTCTTTGCATTGTGTAGACAGGGGCGCCCTTGTGAAGTATTACACCAAATGAAAATGAAGCAGGATAAGCAACGGGAATTTCTTTCTGTAGCTAGCCCTTCCGAACTGACCCTTAAGTTCTTTGTCAGTGCTTATTCCGGTCATTTCTTCTTGTCACATGATTTCCGATTCTTCGACGTTCCATTTCCATAGTCAAAATGTCCTCAAACTCAGTTTTGAAGTCTGTGTGAAGTATATTTAAATGTTGAACGTCAGTATTACCCTCGACGTTTTTAAAACAAGTTGGGGATCTAGAAAAATTTGCGGCTTCCGATGTGCAATGTTTTGCTTCAAAATATTAATTCTGACAGGAAAAGGAATGTATAACTCTGTTTATATAAAAAAGCAGCAAGCCGATATCGACCCCTGGGGATCCATATAGACCACTTTGGGAACCTCTGATGTAGACACAACACCTATGGGAGCATCTTATCCCATTAATAGAGTACCCAGGGCCGGCCCTGAGCCAAACGGCACCTGACGCTAGTAAAAACCTCAAGGGCACTGTATTAGGTGTTGGATATTATCTGCGCCTTGGCAAGTCGGCACCCGGAGCGGGCTGCTCCAATCGCGCCTACACAGAGCTGGCCCTGAGAGTGCCAGAATTTACAGGGCAGTTAACCTTATTACATTTATATATATTTTTGATTATTTGTAAGTATAAAAATGTATAATCTATAGTGTCGGCTGCTTGGCGGACAGGCGGCCTGGCTTTTTTTTAATGCAAATCTACAGTTTTATTCAGAGATTGATTAAATTTTTCACACTTGACCTTCAAAACAAGACGTAGGTCACTGTCTACATCTGATTTCAAAAAACCCTAGGTAAGCCCCGGCAACGCCGGGGAACTTCTACTATTAATATATTAGTATAAAACAAGGTCAAGAAATTGGAACCTACTAAGGCGCTGCCTATGTGTGTGTGGTTATGATGGTAGCAGGACTTTTTAAAATATTTTCAGGTTATTCGTAACCCAGGAATGTTTGTTTTTCTTTTAAAAATATATGTACATTCCGGGGAATGAATGCAGCAGGTATTCATCATGTATGTGCTCTGTAGTCTGCATTGACCCAAGAAAGAATCATGTATACCAGAGGTTCCCAAACTTTTTTGCCCCGTAGACCACTTGCCAAATACATTTTTTTCCGTAGACCCCCTGCCTGCAGAATATTGAATTTTCCTTAAACTATTAACGTCCCATGTGATAATCGTTTATTTTTTCGTAAAAAGATTACCTTCCGGTGCCTGTCCAACAACCGGGTGGCGGTATAGTTCCTCTGTCTTTGCATTGTGTAGACAGGGGCGCCCTTGTGAAGTATTACACCAAATGAAAATGAAGCAGGATAAGCAACGGGAATTTCTTTCTGTAGCTAGCCCTTCCGAACTGACCCTTAAGTTCTTTGTCAGTGCTTATTCCGGTCATTTCTTCTTGTCACATGATTTCCGATTCTTCGACGTTCCATTTCCATAGTCAAAATGTCCTCAAACTCAGTTTTGAAGTCTGTGTGAAGTATATTTAAATGTTGAACGTCAGTATTACCCTCGACGTTTTTAAAACAAGTTGGGGATCTAGAAAAATTTGCGGCTTCCGATGTGCAATGTTTTGCTTCAAAATATTAATTCTGACAGGAAAAGGAATGTATAACTCTGTTTATATAAAAAAGCAGCAAGCCGATATCGACCCCTGGGGATCCATATAGACCACTTTGGGAACCTCTGATGTAGACACAACACCTATGGGAGCATCTTATCCCATTAATAGAGTACCCAGGGCCGGCCCTGAGCCAAACGGCACCTGACGCTAGTAAAAACCTCAAGGGCACTGTATTAGGTGTTGGATATTATCTGCGCCTTGGCAAGTCGGCACCCGGAGCGGGCTGCTCCAATCGCGCCTACACAGAGCTGGCCCTGAGAGTGCCAGAATTTACAGGGCAGTTAACCTTATTACATTTATATATATTTTTGATTATTTGTAAGTATAAAAATGTATAATCTATAGTGTCGGCTGCTTGGCGGACAGGCGGCCTGGCTTTTTTTTAATGCAAATCTACAGTTTTATTCAGAGATTGATTAAATTTTTCACACTTGACCTTCAAAACAAGACGTAGGTCACTGTCTACATCTGATTTCAAAAAACCCTAGGTAAGCCCCGGCAACGCCGGGGAACTTCTACTATTAATATATTAGTATAAAACAAGGTCAAGAAATTGGAACCTACTAAGGCGCTGCCTATGTGTGTGTGGTTTTTTTTTGCTAAGTGCAAAGGGTTATACAGAGTTAAAGTAAGTTAGGCTAAAATACAAATTACGTGAATTACAAGTACATAATATTATGTAGAATTCATGATTATAATTTTTTTTAAATACAACATCAAGCAAGTATGTAATGGAAATTTTGACATTGTAGTATATTATATGTAAATGTGTACGTAATATTGTAGTAAGAAGTTAAACACGAAAGTTATTATTAACCCTTCCCTTACAGTGTTAGAAAATCTCTCACTTACTCTTTAGAGTTAATAGATGTCTAATTTCTACATCTGTCATGTTTTTAGTAATGCAAGAGCCTGACGTGATAGCCAGCACAAAGGCCAACAGTCTGAAGCACTCCAGGGTAGCGGGTTCGGAGCAGTCCATCGTCTCCATGTCCCAGTTTGGAAATCCGACGAGACTGGCCGAACCCCAGCTGCCAGTGGCACCCCCCAGGAAGAAAAAAAAGATCAGGGTTGCGGCCACCATGTCCCTGGGCTCTCCCGATGATGATCACATGCTCTCCGAGGCTTGCAGGGGTCCAAAAACAAGCGTGACAGAAAAACCATTGCTGTCAAATTTAAATGTCAAGGTATGAAAGTCATCTTAACACTAGGAATGTGGGACTTTTTTTTATTACAATGTGTATAGTACAGATTTCATTTCAATTAGCCAATAAGTATTCTCCATTTCACTGGCCACATCTGAGCACCAAATAATTAGCCAATAAGGATGCTCCATTTCACTGGCCACATCCGAGTGCCAAATAATTAGCCAATAAGGATGCTCCATTTCACTGGCCACATCCGAGCACCAAATAATTAGCCAATAAGGATGCTCCATTTCACTAGCCACATCTGAGCACCAAATAATTAGCCAATAAGGATGCTCCATTTCACTAGCCACATCTGAGCACCAAATAATTAGCCAATGAGGATGCTCCATTTCACTGGCCACATTCGAGCACCAAATGATTAAGAAAGTAGTAGACTTTTATTGTGAGTCTTGAATCCAAGCTGTTCTCATGCTGAGGAAGGAGCTCATTCTATTTATAAACATAAAATAATGTATTCTTAATGAATGTTCCATTCAAAATATCTACACATAACTTAATTTGCAGGTATTGTGTATGCAAATTATATTATTATCTGCTTAAAATACATGCATGCATTGTGCATATACAAACATACATAATCAAAGCGCTGTGTATGTATTATTTTTTTTATATTTTCTTTATCTTGCTACTAATATCTCCAGAATAGCACATTTTCAGGTCAGGGGCAAATAATGTTATCTGTAAGGCAGAAAATCTTTTTGTATGTGGCATAAAAAATACTTAAATGAAAATACCATAAATGGTGAGATATGGCATACCATTTACAAAGTTTCTGAAATTTGTAGGTCAATGCAACGGCTTTTTTTTTCATAAACTCAGCACAGGAGTCCCTGAGGAAAATAATTTCCCTTAGGGTCTTTTTGAGGAGAAAATGGACTGAACATGGGTCTCTTCAAGACCCATGTTGTAGGAGGGAGGAAACACAGAGGCCGGCAAATAGTTCAATAACCGAGCTGTTGAACTCAAGAACGATTCGTAAAAGAGACCCGTTCTCATGTGACAAATGTCAACCGTGTACAAATGTTGGGCGCGTGATTGGCATGTTTCCCGATTATGCACCGGTGCTGAAGGGATCAATGACGCTAGTTTCTCGGAGCATCTTCCATTGCAATACCGGTAGAACAAGGACAGCATACCTACCTTACGCCTGTGCTCTAACGATTGCAATCTGCCTGTTAAGATAGGAGAATCTATCAACTATTTTCAACTTGCAACATCATTTCCATCTGTAGCACCTCTGTTCAATTAGTTGTATATTTAAAAAATGTAATCAGAGAAATTAATATTTATATTTAAAAATATATACTAAGCTTCTTCTTAAATTTGACAAGAGAACTGGTAAATAAAAAGACAAACTTTATCACTTCACTAAGGACGGGTTGTTTCAAAGAAATTCAAATGTAACATTGTCATAAAATGGCCATTCAGCGTCAAATTTTTTTTTTCAGCTTAAAGGTTCCGTTAAATTACTATTCTGAGGACGGGTTGTTTCACAGATTCATCAAATTTCAAAGTTGATTTTCAAGTTCTGTAAAGGTTCTATTCAAGTTCTGTTATTATTTCAGTTTTGTGAAGCCACTGGCCAATAATGACAATAATAGAATCACTCGACTCACATCAAATTTGAAATTTGATGAATTATTCAAATTCTTTGAAACAACCCGTCCCAAGTCCGTTTCAGCTTTTGAAAAAATTGTGATCAGCAGAAGAGAACAACTATCAGATTGTTATTGTGACTTTGTCACACGTGAATTTCTGCGAAACACCTGGGCCTTAGAAAATCGTGATTTCAGAATTATTTTCTGACTTTACTTTTGATATATTTTTCAGCCACCTTCTCTGAGTGAGATCTTGAATCCCATGGGTCCTCTGCCCAGCCCGGCCAGTACTATTGAATCCCTGACGAGAGAATTTCAGAACTCGCTAGATATGGGCAACAGCGATCTTACTGATAAAAAAGGTTAGCTTATTTACTCCGTATCATTGGTATAATGCATGAAATAAAATGTGATGTTTCCCCGTTGAAATTCTTAAGGTTTTATAGTTATATTTGTATCTGTAGCAATCAATATTTCAGCTGGCTGTCACGTAATCAGATGATGACAAGATAGAGCGGGTCATATTTAATTGAGCGCAAATATTAACTTTGTTTTTTAAATTGATTCAATCAAGATGGTATTAGATTAGCTTTTTACGCATTTGACTTTGGGTTTGGAGTTTATAGGTTCAGTTCCTGCTCAGCACAAAAATTGTCAATGCGCTTAGCAATTTTATTTTGTTGATTTGTGTTGTCTCACAATTTAATTATTTAAAATAATATCAGGTATATTTGCGGCACGTTCCAGAGTGGAAGATACAGTCAGTATCATACCTGGTGTAAGACCACCATTCAGAATTAAAACTTTCCTTGAAATGACTTTAGCCATGTTCGGTGGTACTTTAGATCTGAATAGCCAGGTACTTGCCCGCCTTCCTCTTTCCCATCTCCTTCCCCCCACACTACCTTCAGCTTCACAAAATACCCCAAATGTGGATGTGGATGCCATAATCTCACTGGCTCCAGACGGTTGGGAGCAGTTGGGACTCTTGTGCGGTATTCACATAAAAAATATTGCATTATTGTTTTTTCTTCGAAAAAATTCGAAATTATTATTATTTATTTTTGTAAGAGTGCACTCAGATTTCAAAGTATTCTTTACAGTTTTGATAAAATTGACAACCTTCAAATAATAATTGACTGTTATTGTCACAATTCAGTTACAAAAAAATTACAGCAGATCTGATATTCTTTAGCACAACAATAATTTATCATAATGGTAAAAAAACCACACCTACAAAAACAGCATTGCACCTTGAGATAGTCTGTTTTTTACTAAATAACACTGTATAAATTATGTGATTATTTTTAATACATAGTTTTTTTTATAATCCTCTACGAGTCAACCTAGAGCTCCAAAAAAATGCTACGAATATCTCCACAATGGAGGCCCTACAGACTGCATTAAATAATTAACAATTTAATAGGCATATTCTGCTAAGCGTGCCATTTAAAAATAGGGCTAAACTTTACCCTCATTTTGAAATAAATATTCTTTTTGAAATATATAGCCAGCTGCTTTTTGATTGCCTCAAATATAAATCTATCTACAAAAGCCTTCTACAGTAAAACTCTCTTATAAGGTTTTTCGATGTCAAAACTTTGAGTGACGGTGTATATGCGGGTTTTACTGTGGCTGTATACATAATCATAATATTTAAATTTGTAAAGTCTTGTATTCGACCCTTTCTGCATATTCATTTTGTGTGATGTAGCTCTGCTTATCACTGTACATGATAATATTATTTTTGTATGCCTTCGGTTGGTCAGCTATTATATTTTTCTTGTATTAAATATTATTGTCGCCATGCAGTAAAACTGAATAACTAAAAAATGACAAATAAACAGGAGAGCGAAGATTTTTTCTATTGTTATATATCTCCTTCAAAATTATCTATTATAAATACATATTATGTTTTACAAATTGATTTTTATTTTTCTAAATTATTATAACTCTTTTGATTTAGTAACTACGTAATTAACATAATTTATAAGGTTTGTAAATATACAGAAAACACGCTTAATATGTACATACATTTTATTTTAAAAACTCTTTCTACCGTTAGATATTAATGAGAAGTAAGTATTTCATTTTCCCGTAATAGAAAATAATGCATTTTAGTAGCCATTTTGTAAAAAAAATCATAATTTGATGTCTTTTCATCGTGCCATGTTTCGACATATTATATGTAATAATATTAAAAAAAATTAAGGCTAGTTTTTTAACCCAAACTAAGAAACGATTTTTGGACCATAGGTTCTTATTTTGGGTTAAATAAGAGGAGAATAAAAACTAACCTTAAAACCTTCATGTCAATAACAATGGCTACCAAGTGATAAATCGATTTTAATTTTATCAAAATAACTATAAATGCATTATTTTTCATTTCCGGAAACTGAAATACTTACTTCTCATTATTGTCTAACTACTACAAAGTTTTTTAAAGTGCGTATTAAGAGTATTTCTATTTTCTGTATATTTAGCATAAGGTTCTGCAAGGGACTGGAAAAACTTTTATGTTTCCTTATTTCTGTCTTCAAGGGGCCGAAACAGCAGAACTTCTTATGCAAGAACCTTATAAGGGGGTTTCACTATATGTGATTTTAAAAAAAAGTTTTTGTTATTTTTGACATTTTGTTATTCAATTTTGATTATGTGGCGATGTGATGTTATATGTATTGTATGCGGTGAATCTATAATGCATTTATGTTTTGTTTGTTTTTCACCTGAAACACCAGTAATTTCCATGTTTGTAGTTATCAATTCATCCAAAGAGTCATTTGTGAGTGGGAGTTTCGGGGCGAGGAATAATTCGTTTGGCAGCGACCACCGTGCGTCGCCCGTGGACAAGCTCAGCAGCAAGAGCGAGGCCTCCTCGAGGAGCAGCACCCTCAAGTCGGTGCACAGTCACCTCAGCACCACTTCCTCGATGAAAGGGCCATCGCTCGATATTAGATCTGCTGTCAAAGGTTTCACGCTTCACACAATCTTTATTTGCAGTGAAACCCTCTTATTAGGTTTTCCAAGGAACCAAAATAAACTTGTTACATTGGAAAACCTTATATGTGGGATAAATGTAAATATACATCAAATAGGGACAAGCTTCATGCGCTTCCATGATAACTCAATGCAATGACAATTCAATACACCTTTAAAATGTGATATAAAGTGATTAAAAGCAATGAAAAAAAAACTAACCTGTAAACGTAACCTATTTAACCTAGTTTTAGTTTCATCACTTTTCACAACTTTATATCCCTTTTGAAAGGTGTGTTGAATTGTCATTTTGATGAGAAATCCGGCTACCGCTTAATACGCACTTTTAATAGAAAAAAAAACACTTTGTATCAGTTAGATAATAATGAGAAGTAAGTATTTCATTTTCTGGAAATGGAATAATAGCATTGTTATAATTTTTTTTTTATTTAAATTTACTGACTTTACTCTTGGCGGCCATTTTTATTGAAGTTTTAAGGTTAGTTTTCTTCTTTTTACTTAACTCAAAATAAGTACCTACGATCTTAAAAAAGGTTCTTAGTTTGGGTTTAAATTAAAAAATTAATTTTAAAAAAAAACTTTTCCTGTAACTTAAATACTTACTTCTCATTGTTATCTAACTGATACACAATTATTTTTGTATTAAAAGTGCATATTAACCGTTTCCTTATTTTATGTATATTTTACCGAGATAAATTGGGCCGTCAGTCTTCAAGGGACTGAAAAAACTCATAAGGGGGTTTCACTGTATTCAGTTTTTATCATCCCTAAATGTATGTATGTTTATTATTACGCAAGACAGTTGTTTCTCCTTTCTAAAAGCATTGTTATTTTCTGGCTTTGCTCAAGTCTCAATCTTTGTTTTTCTTATTGAATTTCATGCAACAAACATTTTGGCTTCTTTTATTATTTTTTAATTTAAATAGATATTTCGATATAGCTCATGAGGGAAATGACATATGAGCAGAAAATACTTGCATTTATCTAGAAACTCCTGACTGACGAAGAAGGGCAAATTTTATGACTCCAGAGCTCATCGTTTGAGAGTTTTTGCCGGGTCAAATGAAAAGATTTTTCTGTAAAGATATGCAGTGGAGTGGACGTGCTATTTTTTTTTATTTAGTTTGTAGTGATTATTTCAAATATTATTTCCGAATAGCGAATCTAATATATTTTAAATGTGACTATATTTTCTTCATATTAACCCTTCAGTACTTTCATCACATTTGTTCAACTTGTAATGTTTTCTGTGTATTTCAAATACGCTATACACATTTATATTTATTTTTTAATTTTCCGTAAAAACAGATACTATTTTAGAAACTAGATAAAATTATCTTTCCGGTGTATACATTTAAAATAAACATTACTATTTCGAAATAATAAAATTTTAATATCAAACGTGAAAAATGTTGTCAAAAATGATAACCACATTTTTACTTAATGTTTTACTCCAATCATAGAAAAATTGAGCGAACTCGATATTTCGAAAACACGTTCGTTTTGTTTGGGGAATTTGTAAGAAAACAGTACATTTACTTTTATCTCTTTCATATAATAAAAAACAAGAAATAATTTTAAAAATTAAACCCATCGTAAGATTGTGGAGCGAAAATGAATTATTCATTTTGGCTGTTTTTTGGATTTTAATAATGGATTCCAGTATAAATATTTGAGGCAAACTGAAAAGAATTATTATTTCTCTTTCTAACGTCAAAAAAATTATGTATTTCCGCATGATAGAAAAAAAATAAAAATATTTTTATAAAATTTTGTCGCCCGGTCACATATGACTCTCAAACGCTGGAGGGCTTAATTTAGTATTAAACTATTAGTCGGTTTTGTCTGATGGAAGAAGCGGCTTTTATTAACAGATAAGAAAAATAAACTTTTTTGTGAAATGGATGTACCTACAGTGTTTTGATATATATTTTTTTCTAATTGCACTTTCCTATGTGAATGCAACCATCTTACTTATTCTTTATTTCCATTTCCAATGCATTTACTCTCTTGTGTATTTTGATATATTTATGTTTTTGGTTTTCATTATTATGGTCACCTTCATATTTTTTTTGTAATAATGTGTCCTACGCTTTATGAAACAATCAAACTGATTTTATGGTTGTGCCGAAGATGTGAGTATAATGTTACATTATATTTTTCTGTTTCAAACTCAAACATTTACTGTAGTTATTTCACCGATATTCAAATGTATCATTTTGATCAAAGTGCCATGTTATTCTTTTTACATTTGATTTAATGCTGTTAATTGCCCATTCGAGGCCCGTTTCGGCTTTTGAACCAATTGTGTTTATCTAATAAGCCTAACAGCATTCATATAGCGCAGTTTAGTGTCATTTCACTTCAAATGCGCTTTACTATAACAAACTTAGGTAATTTAGGATTAGTGGTCATGTTCTTAAAATTATTTCTATAGTTTGCCTTACCCAATACAGATCTAATATTATAAAATAAATATTCTGTTTATACAAAGTGATGACAAAACTTAGAATGACAATAACAGCAGGACAGGACAAAACAAGAATATTAAAACTAAAACATAATATAAAACAGGGGGCAGTTTGTGCTCAGAAATGAGAATCTTCTGAGCAGACATTTAAAAAAGGAGGCAACTGAAACCAAACAATAACCGGAAGTTTGAGAATATGTCTTATTATAAAATATTGAAAAGAAGTTAAGATTTATGAATGGTATGATTTTTTAAATAATTTTGTTTTTAAAGCTGTGGGAAGTCAAAGAAATGAGCGGGCCTGTTACACGAAAAGAGCGATCAGAGTAAACGGCTCGATTTGACTTGTCAATTTTGCTTGTCAATTGATCACAATTTGTTCAAAATCTGAAACGGGCCAAGAATCAGCATGTAACGGGGACCATTCAAATGTCAAAATTCAAAATAGCGTTGACTGGCCCTTTGATGACAATGTACTTTTGAATAGCGGTGAAACAAATAAATTGATTTTAAAAATGCTAATATGATTCTACCATCTCAGAACGGACGTTAGCTTGTCGGGTAATAAAATTATTTTATTTAATCCTTTATAGGACAACTTTTTTTTTAACGATACGCCCTTAATGGTTTTATTTATGTATTCTATATTCATTTTGATGAACAGAAAAAACCTTTTTTTTTTTGCTTAGTCTTTTCGAAATTTTCGATTTTCCAGCGGTCTTTTTTCTGACCGGTGTCCATTTAGGTAAAAAAAAAAATATGATCCAAAATTTTTGTTTTCATTACAAAAAGACAGGTTGGTAAGGAAAAATGTACTTTTATTTATTTACGTTACAGGAGAATAACTCCTTTGATAATTTTATAGAGAATCTGACCAGGACGTGATTTTCGTAAATTTACTCAACATGTGCGAACTTCGGGGCGGTTGGTTCGATTCAAGACCTCTGTGCGTTACCTCAGAATGATTACAACCCATAAATTGTAAACTTGTAAACATAAAGAAATATAGACCTTAATGTTGCAGGTCTCAAAACTATCCGTTTTTAGCTTATGACCTATAAAGGGTTAAAAATACTTAATTAACACTAGAAAGAACAGTACTACTCAGTACAAATAAAGACCGCGACCATGTGATTTTAATCAAAATGATTTGCTTTTTCTTATATAAAATAAAAAATAAAATAACTGCTAATATTTTTATAACTTTCCATGCCGTTGTGGCGACTAGATCACATGTTGTAGAAAAGTGCGCAGGACAGCTTTATCTTCCAGCTCTTACAGAATATTTACGAGGAATTTGGTCAATTATATACACTACCATTTCAGTCTAAAAATTCGGGAGTTTTTATGGCATCCCCAATTGGGGAATACTGTAAGGCTGAAGGAAGAAGGGAGGAGAACGAGGTGGGTAAGAGGAAGGAGAGGAAGTACCTGGCTATGCAGATCTGGTAATCATGCTAACTGGAATAAGAACATTGCAAACTAATTCGGCTTAACCTTATCTACGAGGCTGTCGCAAATGTGATCCATAAAATTTCACTAAAACACATTTGTGTCAAAATGTGCCGGGTGATGGAATAGATTTGGTTAAAAATGCCAACGTTGTAAAGGTTAATAATGACCCCATCCATCACACTTTTATCACCATGGGTGTTAAATCACGAATCATGAACACTGAAAAAAAAAATGGGTAGCCGTCGATATAACGGCTACGATCTTTCTAGTATTAACAGCTGGAAATTAAATTGAATTCTGCCTTCAATATTGTGTAGAAATTTCCATTAATTGGGTTATTATTTTAATTTGTTTTTCCAGGTCAATATGTAGTGAAGCCTCAAGATGAGGAGAAGGCCAGGGCTGCTGGTCCATCACAGGAGGAACTGCAGAGGATCGAGAAGTTGAAAAATGAGCTGCTGAAGTCCGGAGTGGACGGACACAGCGGACACGGCTTCTTCACCAGCAGCATGGGACACTCGAGTTTAGGAGCCACGCACAGGTTTGTCCAAGACATATCCACTTTTCAATTGCTTCTATATTCCATATTAATGCTTGGTTTAATGCCAAGTTTTCCAAATCACGCATAAGAGTGTAGAAAACATAACAACTTTTTGTATCAGAAATGTTTACTCATTGCTTTAAAATTACACTTCATTATAAATTCTTTATGATGTGGTGCAAACTCTAACAAGACTTTTTTGAATTTTTACAGTAGAAACCCGGATAGACTAACAAGGGACCGAAGAAAATCTGCAGGAGACGAGGATTTATTAAAGCAACTTAATATGTATGTCAGAACAAGAACAGATTCTGGAAAGCAGCTAACTGACATGGAGATACTAGAACAAGTTACTGTCTTAAACTTGGACACAGGTACAACAAGTTTGTTTCAAATTAACGGACTGTAAATTCATCATTAAGGCGATGCGATGCGATGTCAAGTAATACAAAATCTATGTGTTTTTGGTTTGAAAATTTGATCACTTATTTAAAATATAAATACTGGGAGTAGAACACATCTTGGCCTTTGCTATAATCGAGTATTTTTTTGAGCAAGTCTTTTTATAAGCCTAAACAAAAATAAAGTATCAGGCCCACAAAAAATGTTTTGATGTGTAAAATCTCCTACTTAAATGAACCTTTTCAGATATGTTTTACTGTATAATATGGCAAATTAAGTTCTTTAGATTACGATCGAAAAACATTTTAATATTTGTGCCTGAACTTCACAAAAAGCATTCATTTTGGCTATGTTTTTTTTTTGCATAAATCAAATGAAAGAGGTAGCCGGTGTTAGACGGGAATTTCAACCTTATCGCCATGTGAGTAAGGACTGTGTGATTTCACCCGATTCCGATTATAACACGCCAAGGTGTTTTGCCTAAGTATTATGTTTAAAAAAAACTTCCTTCCTTCACTTATGTATTTAGTTTTGTACTGGTTTCACCTTGCTACAGCCATCTTGAAAGTTCGGTCGAAGGAATTAACAGATTAAAAAATAGAAATATTAATACTTTTAAGTATCACAACCAGAGTTGAGTTGAAAACAGTACTCACACAGATGCATTGCTTTCATGCAGCATTTTTCAAATTTGTTATTCCACATTCAGAAAAGTAAATTCCAGTAAAATGAAATAAGTTCATTTTTATGTAAGACCTTTCTCCCGCAGGTACGCAAGTATCTGATACTCGACGATTCAAGTATCTTGGCGACTGCCGCTATAAATCTACGCGGAGGTTCATATACTGGCACATGTTGCCTACATTTTGTATACTCGTCAGCCACGCCAGTCTCCCGCGACCAGCCGGGCGAGGTTGTTCCAACTCATGTCGTCGAGACTTTATACATGGCGTCACTTGTGTCAGACATATTGTGGCAATAAAACAGTCAGTAAAGGATGACAGGATATGAAAATTTCATTCTATTGGCATTCTAGTTTTGACTTTCAAGGATTCAACAATAATTGGTGGTGATGCGGGTCTCGTGATTTCAGTAGCGATTCAGTAGGATTATCTGCAACAAGTTGTTTGCAACTTTAGTACACAACATGAGTATCGGATACTTGCATATCCATGTGAGAGAAGGGCCTTATTCAACTACAGAAAAGAAAATTTCCGTGTAAACTAGAAAAGTTAATTTTGTATAAAATAAATGGACACAATATAAACATCGTCAAAGAAGAAGATAATAATAATAAATTTAAACGAAACATGAAACAGAACAAGAGACAAAAAAATAAAATGTTAAAGGTCTCGACTGGGAATCGAACCCAGGATCTCTGTCATACCGGGGCAATGTCTTTAACCACTCGATCATAGTAACCTAATTATTATATGTCATTTTTGTCAATCTTATATATCAAATTCGGAATTAACAATATTATCTTGCAACCAATTTTTCCCATATTTTTAACAGTTATTTCTTTGAATGATTACAAAGTTCTAAAGAATTGGTTTGTAACCTAGTTAGTGTCCCGGATAAACATATCCGATTTTTTTTATATGGGATACCTATTGACTTTTTCTAAAAGTGTAAATTAATATAAATCTTTTATATATTCTAATTAGATGATTATATTAAACACTTGCTGTCCCTTTCTTGCAATAACATTAAGTAGGCATAAGCATAAGACAAAAAGCTTTCGGAGGTGTATACGCGCAACCTATACCTACCTATCTCATTACGTGAATTTTTAAACCCTTTCTATATTTTTGTGTTTAATTTTTGGGTTATTATGCCATGTTGCGCTTCCTCCTTCTTTAGCCAACGTTTCAGACAGAGTTACAGTATCCATCATCAGAGCAGATACTTAGATTGTGGTGAAATGTGTTTTTATGTATGTGAAAGTGTTACCGTGTTGCAAGCGTTAATCCTCTTAGGGCCGGTATTTCAGTGTTATAATAAATTAGTGTGGTTTTCAGTAATTAAGCTTAACCCCGAAAGGTTTGCTAAACATGGAGAAAGCGCAATGTGGCATAATAACCAAAAAATTGAAAATCTCTAATCACACCCTTTTATGTATTGTTTGCAGGAGAAAGAGTGCCATTGAGTATTGCAGAAGACAAATTACCGCAGTGCATTAATCCTTTGAGTTTGCATATTATGCGACTCACCTCGGAGTATGTGAGCAACTCTTCCTTGTTTGACGATGATAAGCAAAGGTAAATATTATTGTGTAATTTGTCATTGTCTCAATGTGATCTTGTTATCTCGTCTTATAATATCACATGTTACTACTATCTATGTTTGTCTGAAATTAGGCTTGTTCTATTATGATTCATTGATTCTATTATTAAATGATAATAATTATTGTGTTAACCCTTTCAACACGGCACTTTTATTTCCAAATATAGATCATATTTTAAGCTTGATAACATCTTAAACAATTTTTTCGTGTATAAATTTAATTTTTTTTTTTGCTCACTAATTTAGATTTTTTTCTAACTTGATTTTTATTATTTTTAGGTCTCAAAGGGTTATTTTTTATTAGTAAGAAAAAAACCTATCGCACAAACAATTATTTAGTTAAAAAAAAATTATTTATAATTTATATGCATAAATATAAAGATAATATAAAAATAATAATGTTTCTCAGTCCAAGCAAAAATCCCAAAACGGGATCTGTCATTTTATTTAGAGTATTTGTTGCTGGAATAATGGTTGCAACCTAGCTTAAAAAATAGATGCCATGAGGAATATCCTTCATAAGCGATATGCAAAATAGGGAAATTTCTTTGACAAAATCAAGAGATATTATTTTTTTGTTCATGTTCCTCAAAAGGAACTCTGGTATTGAAAGGGTTAAAGGTCAATAATATAATTTTATTTATCATGAACTTGGAGAATGTATTGTTGAAACATTTCAATCATTATATATAATATGAATAAAAACAGTTTTACAACTCATCAGGATTGCTATGCAGTAAGATATAAAAATATGTTTTTTAACTGCTCAGGCCTCAGCCATATTCTGTCAGATGGTCGGAGTATTTCCGCTTCGCAATAAAATCCAAATAAATGGAATATTTCGGAACATATCTGAAAAATAAAAATTGTTTCGCTCTCATATTTTACTATCCATATAAATAAAAATGTTAATGTAAAATCCAATCAAACAGTAAAACTGAATAAACGAAAATTTAAACAGCTCCACTGAAAAACCACAAATTTTCACATATTATCTTATACTTTTCACAAAGTATCTTTTTTTCTATCATGCAGAAATACATAATTTTTTGACTTCAGAAAGATAAATAATAATTCGTTCCACTTTGCCTCAAATATTTATACTGGAATCCATTAGTGAAATCCTAAAAATAGCCAAAATGAATAATTCATATTTCGCGCCATAACAATCGGTTTAACTTTAAAAATTATTTTTTATAATATGAACGAGATAAAAGTGAAGATAAAGTTTTCTTACAAATTCCCCAAACAAAACTAAAGAATTTTCCAAATATGGAGTTCTCTCAATTTTTCTATGATTGGAGTATGAAGTAAAAATGTGCTTAGGTTATGTTAGCGTTTTTGACAACATTTTTCTCCTTTGATATTAACTCTTTGCACGCGGCCGTATCAACTGTTGTTACGGCAAAGAGTCTATACTCACACGCGGCTGTATCAACAGTTGATACGGAAACTTTGACGGCCGATATTCCAGCGCTCTTTCGTCATAAATGTATTTCTTGCTCACTTGGACATTTGTAGAGCTATCACGATGCTGACATCTACAAGAATTTATCAAAAATAAAATTGTATTTCATAAAAAAAGATTGATAATCAAGTGCGCCTCTTCGCGCCTTTCAGTCCTCTAGTTTACATTTTTGTCAACGGATGGCGTTAGTACTAGTATGTCATTCACAACTTTTCATAACTAAGAATGATAAGTGATCATGGTGTCCCACCTGTGTCTATCAACGCAGTGGCCTAAGTACACACACGCCGAGAGTGGTTTATTTATGACCCCGAGTGAATGGCGGGACCACATTTAAAATATACGGTCCGTCTTTGTATGAAATTTTATGTTTTTGTTTTTATAAACATCTAAGAGTGTTGACACACGAGGATTTGTTTTCATATTGTGGAGAATAATCTGTTCTGTCTGTATAGTCCAATAAATCATGCCAGAATGCTATAATTTGACATTTAATTGCGTGCATAGGTATTTGAAAATATGTACCGCGTACGGGTATAGATAAAACGGCGCAAATTAACGCGTTCAAAAGGTTAATGTACTGTTTATTTTAAATGCATACACCGGAAAGATAATTTTATCAAGTTTCTTAAAGAGTATTTGTTTTTACGGAAAATTAAAATATAATATGTATATAGCGCATTTAAAATACACAGAAAACATTACAAACTGAAAAAAAGTGATGTACTGAAGGGTTAATAATAAATTTCTTTCTTCATAACTAAACATTCTCCAAGTCATAACTAAACAAAAAGGGCTTATTATATCATGAATCATTTTTGGGGTACTAACTACAACGTGGAGTTTCCTTCTCCCTTAGCCAACTTTTCAGAGAGCTTTGCAGTGTCCATCATCAGGGCAGATGTGAAGATGATGGTGAAGTGTGTTTATGCGTGTTGAAGTGATGCCCTTTTACCCGCATTCTACACGTTTAAACATACTCTTCACCACACTCTATCCATCAGCCCTGATGATGAACACTGCAAGGCTGTCTGAAACGTTGGCTAAAGGAATCATTAAAATCTAAATCAATCACATTAATATTTTTGGTCGTGAGAATTTCAAATCATATAATATTATATGTAACGTGCTTATGTTTTACGGTTTGTTTTCAGGGAGTCCGATGATGACACCATGAGTGTTGGTAGGTCCTGCGGTGTCTCTGTGGGAGAAGGAGCTGGTGGGGTGGGGAGAGGGGCGGCAGCTTCCGAGGGGGCGGACCATCCTCCCGGAGGCCTGAGAAGAAAAACTGCCAAGTTTGTACCTTTTCATACATACCGTTGTGCTAATATTACCTGTTAATCCTTTGAACATCTGTTGAACTGGACCCACCAACATACAGCGCAGTTCCACTACTATGAGCTGAATCCAACATTATATGGCACATTCCAGAGTGGCAGATTGTTGCCCTGTGGAAAAACCACCATTCAGAATCGAAACATTGCTTGAAATGGCTTTAGCCATGTTTTGTTACCAGATCTGAATAGCCAGGTACTTGCCAATCTTTCTTGCCAGTCTAATTACATTCCCCGATTGAAGATGTTATTCACATAAAATGAAAATAAAATAATTTACCAAGACCACCATTCAGAATTGAAACGTTGCTTGAAATGGTTTTGGCCACATTTGGTGACCAGATCTGAATAACCATGTACTACTTCATCTTCTTCTTCCCGTCTCCTTCCCCTCCCCATTACCTTCAGCCTCACAACATACCCAAATTGGGGATGCCATAGTCTCACTGGCTCCAGACGCTTGGAAGCAGACTCCTTTTTTGTGCGGCTTCACATAAAAAAATCTCGTCAATACTTTGTGTAACTCTTCCAAAAGATAAATTTCACATTACTTACAGTTTTATTATTCCTTAAGGTTTAGTAATAAATGTAAAAAATACTGCCATTTTTTTATTTGTGATAAATGAGCTGACAGTATTATTTATTTATTTTGACATACACAATACATCATGATGCAAGTGATAAGGTTTATTAAATTATACATGGTTAATGTACCTATTACGTAGGTCCATATGATATCTTGGTAATTTCACCTGGGTGAGAACGGTTCTTAATCTCTACGGAATGTATAGCGCCCTTCGTGGCAGCCGGACGCGTCCTAACGCGTCCTCCAACCACTTTGTATCTTTTTTAGTATTTTCAAGGGAAATGAGGCAACATCCCTTTGAAATTATTTCTAAAATCAATCAATCAACATTTTAAATAAACTTAACAACCAGTTATTAGAACTTTATAATATCTGTTTGATGATTTTTTCAACGGAATTCTCGGAAACTCTGAAGGCCCTAGCAAGTGTTTCGCCAAGTCCAGGGTAATTTATTATCCCAACTGTCCCTTTTTATTGCGGGCACAATGCACCACTTCAACAATCACAGATGAATGATGGACTCGCCGAACGTCCCAGTGGTGCTGCCAAGGTATGTTATCTATGTAATGATATTGTGTCAGCGCTTAATTAGCAGCAGACATATACCTGGACGGATGACGAAAATCATGCTGGCACTGTTGGTGGACGGGGTGGACTCTTTCGCTGCAGCAGCTGGTCCAGTTTCTTCACCACCTAGGATTCTTGCTGCAGAGTCTCCATCTTCTATCTTCGTGTCACCTGTTCCTGTACTTCATTTTACTTAACTTAACTTCACTTTATTTTTGTAATATCTATATTTTTTGTAATACCTGCATCAACTGTAAAGCGCCCCTGAGGTGATATCTCACAAAACCAATAAATAAATAAATGTGTGGGATTGCACTTACCTCCCCACTTTCTGGGAATAAAGAATTTTTTTTTTTCCACTTTATGTCCGGGTTAAATCTTCCCCACAGGAAAAACTAAACCCTTCCACACACATTTCCACAAATGATCATCTAGTCAATCCACATTACGCAAGTACATTATATAAGCATAATAATACAAAACAATACAAGAACAACATGTCAACTCACCAGAGATCAAATGGGAAATTATCAATTAATAATAATAGATAATTATTACTGTGGAGAAGATTTAACCCGGACATAAAGTCGGAAATTAATAAAAAAAATATCTTAACTAATAAATACATATCAGGGCCGCCCCTGAGCCAATGCGGCACCTGGCGCGAGTAAAGACGCCGCTTGTCAAAACCAGTAGAAGCCTAGGTAGGTGATCACTGTAATCAATACTATTCAGATGATTTGTATTTTTGTGTAGCGCCGTTTTTGTGAAAAATAATCTCAAGAGCGATGTGTTAGGACTGTTAGGTGTTAGGTATCATCAGCACCTTGGCACCTTAACAATTCGGCGCCTGGAGCGGACTGCCCCAATTGCGCCCGCATAGGGCCGGCCCTGATACATGTAAGAGTAATAATAATAAACGGGAAGAAAGTTTATAGAGAGACAAATAGAAATTTATAATCGAAAATAAATAATGATGAACCATATATTTTATATATACAATACCTAATTACTAACCCCCTAACTAATAAATGTGTATTAATTTTTACACAACTGATAAACAACTATTTACGATTCATTAATGATTGCTCATCAGTTGTGTAAAATTTACAACAGATTTATTAGTAAGGCCCCTAGTGATTAGTAGAAATCCTTCTGTGCTGTCGTCAAAATCTGTGATCATTTGTAATAATTAAATATTTTAGTTTGTGATAGTTGTGTTAAAAAGTGGAAAAAAAATCTAAACAATTTTGTGTAACATCTAACCTATGCTATGACTTAAACGGTGACCGGATAAATCATCAAAATGATAATTCATCACATCTTTAAAAAGTTATATAAAGTCATGGAAAGTGATGAAACAAAAACTTTATTAACTGGGTTAAGTAGGTTAAGTTAGGTTAAAAAAAAAAAAATTTCATCATTTTTAATGACTATGTATATCACTTTTTAAAGGTGTGTTGAGTTAGCATGGAACCGATTAGAATGGGTCGTTTCTATGACTTGTTCTTGAGTTTAACATCTCGGCTGTGGAATAATTTGTCAGCCCCTGTGTTTCCTCCATCCTACAAAATATTCACTCCTTCCTTTCCTCAAAAAGACCCTCCGCACAACATTCCCAAAGATGATATAGACACTCAGGGAAATAATTTGTCCTGTGTGCAGTTAGTAAAAGAATATTTTTTTAAATCATTAAATCACACCATTTTCCACAGGATAGGCAGAAAGGATGAATCGCCAAACGTCTTGGTCTTGGCACACACTCCTTGCTTCATTCACATTCCTACATTGTCTCATGCATATTCTTCTGTTATTATGATTCTTTGGCATGGCCTGACTCAAGTATTTGTCTCACTACTTGACTAGTAAAGATTATTTTATACATTGTTCAGGTTCAAACGTTTCCTGGGTTCGACCGTCAAGAAGACAATGGACAAGGCAAAGTCTATCGCTCAAGAAGTGTCTCATGCCCGGCACAGAGAGGATGTGGCGGACATTGTGGACGAAGTCAGGGGGGAACAGAATATCAAGTTGAAGGCGTCCAATTCACACAAAGGACCGTATGACTTTGATGGCTGCGTCAGACATGTCCAGGTAAAATTAATTTTTCTTTGGTTCCGATCCCTAGCCATTTGTATCCAGTCTTCAAGTACATATTATTGTGTATTCCTACAATATTTCAAAGCAGTATTAAGTTGTAAGAGGTGTTGTAAGTATATTACAATACCTCTTCTTGGTCTGCCATTCTGATATTCAAGAAAATTCTTTCCACGTGGCCAAGCCATCGCAGTTTTTAGGAATTACAAAACTTTACGATGACTTCATGCGTCAATCACAAGTTCATGGTTCGTTTTTTATTCTATAGGTTGCTTTTGTAGCGTAGGTTCAAAAATTTTAGTGTTGCTTTCAAGGATTACTTTTTTAGTTTTGGGTCAGGAACAGGACCTCACAACTTTGTTTTATCACTTTGTATTTCATGTTTTCAACCCCCAGAACCTTACAGGTGTGGAAGCATCTGCTTAGTATGTGAATTTGTAGTATTTGTGATATATGAATTGAAATATATATTTTCGAGTAAGTATTGAATATTTCCTTTGTTTCAGGAATTTTCTGGAGAACATGTTGGTCCAGTATGGTGCATGAAGTTCTCTCAATGTGGAAGGTTGTTAGCCACAGCGGGACAAGATAAAGTGCTTAGAATCTGGGTTGTCCGAGATGCATATTCATTCTTCCAGGTTTGTTATGGATTACAGTGTCATGATAATAAATACGATAAAATTTTTTTTTTTAAACTGTAAATAATTATGAATATAAGTAAATTCAAAGCAGTAATATTTTGTACATCTAAAACGCTCCGGCGACAATCAATATCAATTGTCAATAGTTACATCATTGATATGATTGACAATATTGCTTATTGATCATTTACGGAGGCAATTGAAGCGATCTACAATTGTGACTTCCCATTGACAGGGAACGATGTGTATTTTGATAGAGCGCGACGCCATAGACTACCACTATTGATGCATCGGAATGATCGTTTCGCTGTCCGACAATCGTTCGTTTAATTTTTCTATCTATCGAATACTTCTGAATTCAGTTTTATTGCAAAATAAGGTTTATTTTACCTCCAAATCGCGATTGTCCAGAGTTATGAAAAGTAAAATCAAAAGATTATCACTCCATTTAAGTATTGTTTCCGCAGACATCAAAAAAGCAACTGGAACAAAAATATTGACACATCGATTGAAGTTTCATCGATAGCACAGTGCACATTGTCAATGACATAAGCATATTGACAAAAATCGACGTTGATCGTCTCCAGACCCCTTAGTATTATTTTGATTAAAGTTGCTAGATTTTGAACAATTTACAGTAAAAATTCAGAATGTTTCACTATTTTGATTAAATAATTATTTTTTAGGACATGCGCACAAAGTACAATGCAGATCAGAAAGCTTCACCGACTCCTTCCCAGGAGTCATTGGTGTCTCACCATTCCGTCCATTCTGCCGAGGATCCAAACAACCCCATGAACCAGAATGATGCCCCCAATACCCCGTTCATGCCCAGACCCTTCTGCACCTATACCGGCCACACTTCAGATCTGTTGGACGTCTCGTGGTCCAAGAATTACTTTGTCTTGTCCAGTTCCATGGACAAGACCGTCCGGCTGTGGCACATATCAAGAAAGGAGTGTCTTTGCTGCTTCCAACATATCGACTTTGTGACCGCCATTGTGTTCCACCCGAGAGATGACCGCTATTTCCTCTCTGGAAGCTTAGACGGTAAATTGAGACTTTGGAATATTCCAGATAAAAAGGTAAGAATTTTTTTTGGGCTTCCCACTTCAACTATGGAAATGTTTAATCAATTCGTCATCTAATCACCATTACCTTGTTATTCTAACCTCTTTGCTTGTGACATTATTATTATTGTTGTTAGGAGACAATTTGGCATCTCCTATGTTTTTTATCTTATTCCTTTAACAATAGCCCAGTCCCTTTAATAAAGTTCACTAGGGTTGCCGTTGGGTATTTCGCGATGTCTCCAGGGGCCTAGTCTATATCTTTTGGGTTAACATAGGTTAACAAGCGGGCTCAATAGGTCGGAATTTTTGCAAACCCAGTTTGCCACCTCTTACCAGATCTGACGGCTCACTAGCAAACACCGCCACCGAAAAGGCTAACTTATTAGGGAAAATGTTTGCGGAAAACTCGACCCTCGATGACGGAGGTGCTGTTCCGCCGTCGGTTCCTCACTGCGGCTTCTTTATAAAAAAGCTGAGGATCCGGCATCGGGATGTACTCCACGTTATACGGGGGCTCGATGTTAACAAAGCTAGTGGACCTGATGGAATACCTGCCCTGGTATTGCAGAGGTGTGCTGCGGAAATAGTTCCAGTTTTGACAAAGCTCTTCAAAATGTCCCTGAAGTGTGGCACTGTGCCCTCTGGTTGGAAAAAAACAGTCATTCACCCTATTCCCAAGAAAGGTGACCGCTCCAACCCGGCCAACTACCGCCCCATAGCGATCACATCAGTTCTGTCCAAAGTGATGGAACGTGTGATCAACGACAAACTGCTCACATACCTCGAGAAGAACAAAATTATCAACGACCGTCAATACGGATTCCGGCGGAACCGCTCATGCGGTGATCTTCTCGCGTATGTGACGCATGTTTGGGGGCGGTGCCTGGAACGTCACGGTGAGACCCAAACGGTCGCACTAGACATATCCAAGGCCTTTGACCGGGTCTGGCACCGAGGACTTGTCAACAAATTGCCGTCTTACGGACTTCCCGCATCCCTGTGTACGTGGATAGCTGACTTTTTAAGGGATAGGTCGATTCAGGCGGTTGCTGACGGTTTCACCTCTTCCTTAGGCCGGGTTCCCACTATGCCGGACCGGCAGATCTGCCGGAAACCGGATACCGGACAAGAGTGTTCACATTACACCGGAGCCGGAGAGATAATGGGAGGACATCGCTTCAGGATTCGAAAGAAAAGCCAACTTTCCTCACTGTGTTGGAGCAGTAGATGGCAAACATATTAGAATTTTGAAACCAGCCGAGGGTGGTTCTATGTTCTTTAATTACAAGGAATATTATTCTTTTGTATTAATGGAAGTTGTTGATTCAGAGTACCGATTTATTTTTATTAGTGTGGGCTCATACGGCAAGGAATGCGATTCTACTATATTAAAGGATAGTAAATTTTGGCAAAAGATCAATGATGGTACTTTAAATGTACCAAAGCCTAGACCGCTTCATGAAAACTTGCACGAGGAATCACCGTTTAAACTAATAATAATAATAATATTTGGCTGATTTATATAGCGCCGTTTTCGTGAGAAATCACCTCAAAGGCGCTGTACAAATATATTTCTTAAATAGTTAATACTAGAACTACTGACTTATCTCTAAGACTTATATCTAGTGACTTACGACTAAGGCCTATAACTACTATATTAACGACATATATACGAGTATTTACATATTTAGCAACTTACAACTAAAATTAATATTAACAATCTAATCTTACTAACGCCAGAAGAAGAAGGAAGTTCTATTATATTAGGGTGTTTTTTATTGTTAGCTGGATATATATGTTAAATGAATGAAATTAAAGAATAAAATCAATCGTCAATCTTAAACGCATTTAGATGATTCATCTGCCAACAATTAAACCGATTGACTTGTTATGTTCCCGCTGATATTGTCCATTGTCCATTGGTAGGCAAGTCAATAGAAAAATTGAATGAACGGAATCGCTAGATAATGTAACAATTACAGTATAAAAAAATGAAAAAAAGAAATATTTGGATAAAATGACGGATTTATGGAAATGAGTGTCTGAAGGCTTTAATCTCCTACGTCCGTATGGAGGTACACATTTGAATACTGATAAAAAGGTTTAAACGAACAGGGCGAACACGTCTACTTTGACGCGAGGGGAGCCCGGAGCACGGGCGCGGCGAGCGGGGACAGCCGGATACCGGCACAAACTCGTTCACACTACTCCGGTCCGGTGGTTCTACCGGCACTTTCGCAGTGACAAAACGCTCGGTAAAAATGCCGGGCTCGGCAAAAATGCCGGACCCGGGATAGTGTGAATAGCTACATATAAATTGTACAGCCACTAGCCCTTCCGGCAGTTTTACCGGCCCGGCAGATCTGCCGGTCCGGCATAGTGGGAACCAGGCCTAACACTCCATAAATGCTGGCGTCCCACAGGGATCGGTTCTGTCTCCGACTTTGTTTTGTTGCACATCAATGACCTTTTGACATGTGCACCAATTCATTGTTACGCGGATGACAGTACAGTTCATGATAGCTTTTTGTTTGACAAGCCCCCAAAGGGCACACAAACTCCAACGGCTCGGAGGGCTTTGAAGCAGAGAATGGACGGTTATCTCGAGAGTATTTCCTCCTGGGGTAAAAATAATCTCGTCGAATTTAATGTTTCAAAGACCCAATCCTGTCTGATTACGTCTAAAAGGGATCCAAATGACAATCTAGTCTCCTTCAACGGAAGCAATCTTCCAAACAGGCCTTCCATTGATATGCTTGGTGTAACTATAAGTGACAAGCTCAGGTACGGGGGCTCCATTGAAGCCAGAGTAAAGTTGGCCTCTCAGAAGCTGAGCGTACTGTACAGGGCCCGCAGATACTTTAATAGTACACAACTGCTGACCCTGTACAAATCGCAAGTGCGCCCTACTCTCGAATTTGGTAGCCATCTCTGGTCCGGAGCCCCTAAATACCTGAAAAAAACCCTTGACTCTGTGCAAAAACGGGCGGTCCGTTTGATAGATTCCCCAATCTTAACAAGCGGACTGCAATCTTTAGAGCACAGGCGTCAGGTAGGTATGCTGTCCTTGTTCTATCGGTATTACAATGGAAGATGCTCTGAGGAACTAGCATCATTGATCCCTTCGGCACCGGTGCATAGTCGGGATACACGCCAAACGCGCGCCCAACATTTGTACATGGTTGACATTTGTCACATGAGAACGGGTCGCTTCTACGATTCGTTCTTAAGTTCAACAGCTCGGCTGTGGAACGAACTGCCGGCCTCTGTGTTTCCTCCCTCCTACAACATGGGACTCTTCAAGACCCATGTTCACTCCTTCCTCTCCACAAAAAGACCCTCCACACAGCATCCCCAAAGATGACATAGGCCCTGAGGGAAATTATTTTCTTCAGGGCCTCCTGTGTGGAGTTAATATAAAAAAAAAAAAAAACAAACAAACAAACCAGTAAATTCGTGATTTAGCCTTTCCTTGCCGGTGCTGTAACTGAGTGGATATGGTCTATAATAATTATAATATAATATTAACTGAGTATACAGCACCGGAGGGCTAGGAAGTTTTTAGCATAGTAAGGGAAGGGTTAATATGAGTTTGTGACTTAGCTAAACCCGCTGTACAAACATTATGAAAGATACGGACTAGGCCCCCTGGTACCATAGTGGGGTTACATACCCCCTGGGACCATAACCTCTTGACACCATAGATGAAACAGTGTATTTTCGTCTTCTTCACATAATTCTACGTCTGGTGCTTGGTACATAATTTTATGAAATTTTCCTTTTAGGTTGCGGTGTGGAATGAAGTGGACGGCCAAACAAAACTGATTACCGCTGCAAACTTTTGCCAAAATGGAAAGTTTGCCGTGGTTGGCTCATACGACGGCCGTTGCATATTCTACACGACAGACCAACTGAAATATCACACGCAAATTGACGTAAGATCAACTAGAGGAAAGAACTCAACAGGAAGGAAAATAAGCGGCATTGAACCGATGCCAGGAGAAGATAAGATTCTCGTCACGTCAAATGACAGCAGAATAAGGTTGTATGATCTGAGAGATCTAAGTCTTTCCTGCAAATATAAAGGTTATGTCAATGTGTCAAGTCAGATAAAAGCCTCTTTTAGTCATGATGGTAAATACATAGTCAGTGGATCTGAGAATCAGTGTATCTACATTTGGAAGACCCATCATGACTACTCTAAGTTCAGCTCCGTGAGGAGAGATCGCAATGACTTCTGGGAAGGCATCAAAGCTCACAACGCCGTGGTTACTTGTGCGGTGTTTGCGCCCAACCCAGATAATATCATCAGGATGATTGAAGAAAGGGAACAAGCTGCAAAGGGGACTAAAACTGCTACGGATCCAGATAAGGTTAGATATTTTTAAAATAATTTAATCACAATAAGATCAAAAAATCACACAGATATGAAGTGTTTTAATTGGTGATGGGTGCAATATTATCATTTTAACTATCAAAAATTAGCTCCCAACACCGTCAACTTCAAGTTTGAAAGGGTCATTTCTTTATAACCCATAAAATGATAATTGCCACTTGGATGCATATTTCTACAGAATGATTGTGCAATTCAATCAACTATTATGTGTTTTTAGGTGGAGGACCCAGTTGTGGAGCAACATACCAAAGGTTGTGGCGGCCATGTGCTAGTCAGTGCCGACTTCAATGGCTGCATCAAAGTGTTTGTTAACAAGACAAAACCCAAACATAGTTCTTTACCCGCATCCGCCCTAGTCTAACCTTCCCCTCCCTTCATTTGCGATTTGAATACTTTTTCAAATAGTATGTTAACAAATATTCTATATTCATTGAATCATATCTTTTTTTAAACCAACACACATATAAGTCCAGGCGCACACGAGCAACTTTAGTTGCGGGCAATAACAGTTACGTTGCTGCATCCAAATCCATTATAGTGTATGGAGGCATGCACATGAGGCGACACAACACTAGGGAGACTTTTTTTGTATTTGTATGGATTTTTAAATAGTCGCCAACTGTCGGCGCAACTAAAGTTGCTTGTGTGCACCTGGACTTAGGCTCCTCACAGTCTATTTGAAAAATTTTACTTCCAAAATTCCATGCAAAAGGAACTACATATTAATAAATATGAATGCTTTTTTGACAAAATAGAGATTAATTAATTAAAAATACTAAACTATTAACCATAGGCAAAACTTTTTGACTCATTTTAAGAATGATCCATTGTCATTCAAATTTGCTATATAAATGGGGCCAAAATATATGAATTTGGTAAAATGATATTTTAAATTATTAGTAAGAGAATTACATACATCATTATCTATTCATTGTATATAATTATTAGTGTTAGTTGTTTTTAATTTTCATGAGAGGAACGTTTTTCAAATAAATATTCTTAAGGCAAAGATTCTCAGAAACCATTTAATTAATGCACCTTTTTATTTATGTCAATACTGGATTGTTTTTACTATCATAGATAAAACATCTATGCATGTATTAATATTGTAGAATCGAGATTCCTCCATTTTTATCGCATCTTTGTAAACACTGTTTTGACAATTATTGGTAATATAAAATGTATTACGCTATCATTTTTATATCTGTCAAAATTATTTCAATGATTGGTCAAATGCAAATTCCATGTAGGTGTTTATTGGAATATGGACGTTATTTATTTTTTGGTAAAAAAAACCTGTTTGAGGATTTGGTGCTTTTAGATATTATGCATATTTACTATTTTGTGTGGCATATTAAAATGTAATTGTATGTAATTATTATAGTCTTATAGCTGTGAATGTATTTTCATATGAATTATTGATAGATGAAGTGAATTTCGCAACGCCGTGCTATTTTTCCCAAAATATTTAGTGTTGTACGTTGAAATATTTTAACGTGATTTCATGCATTTTGTGTACCAAGCCATATTTACTGCAGTTGAAGATAATGATACGATTGAGGTATATAGAAACATTGGCGACATTGTCAGACAATATTACTGATAGAAACCTGTTGATGCAGTATTTTGAAATTTTAAATCTTTGCTGTAACAATTTGTATAAATTTTATTACTTTGCCTGTTTTATTTTCTTAGATATCTCCTTTTCTATAATTGTCTCATGCATTTTTTGTGACGTAAACTTTTGATGTGATGTGGAAAAGCCATTTCTTTTAGAATCATATTTTTAAGAGTTTCTTGAATTTTCATTGGTCTTTTTGAAAACTGCCACCGTTGTTTTTATATGCCTCCGTTTATTATTGTTAGAGATTCTACTTTTCATGTTAATGAAGGTTTGAAGGTAAAAATTGTGATTTACGTATAAATCACAAAAAACACTTATGAAACAAACACCAGAATATATTTATATTCAAACAACATAGAGTACAAACAATTTCAGTACATCACTTTTTATCGTAATGTGCACATATTTAACTGTGTTCATCCAACTTATTTTTTTGAAAAATTAAAAAATCTGTTCAACCAGTTAATGTGTTATTTCTGTAAAAAATTTAAAACAAAGTGCCAAAAAAGTGATTTCTCATTATTAGCACTGCTATTAAAAACATTATCCCAGATCGATAAAAACAACATTTCATTTTTTTCTATAAGAATGCAATACTTATGTGAAAATAGATTTATGAAAAATATAGTTACCATTTTTTTTATTGTCTACTAAAATTTGTATTTTAAATCTATAAATGAATATTTTTTGAGGTTTGTATATCATAAATAAATTATAAAATATCAGGTTCAACCTGTAAAAATTGTAAAACATTTGAAGATTATCATAATTGCTTTTGACATCAATATACATGGTTTATTTTTTGTAGTGATATTATTATTTCATGCTCCAAAATATTAATTATAATTATGTAGATATTGTATTCAAATATTATTAAAAAAAAACTATGTTCAAAAATGTGATTGTTTCATCATTTGTTATGATTAGTGCATTGTTGTGAATATTGCATTTATTTTTGAAAGTATTTTCATAACACAATAATATAATCATGGCTACATTATGATCATTTTAGTACCTCTGCATTTACTTTATTAGCGCAATAATTATATCCAAGTCAAGTTCAAAATTAGTTGACTTAATTATTAGTGGTTCCAATTCATAATATTATTTCATTTTTCTGAATATTAGAACATCCCGCTTTTAATAATGGCCCCTGAAATGTAAATGCCCCTGTAAGCCATATTTCAAATAAAATTAATAATCGATTAAAAATTTAATTGATTGTCACTTAGACTGGATTTTTAAAATGCTCAAATTGCACTCCCAGACATTCTATTTATTTTAAGATTTTATCAGGCTCGATGCATAAAGCCTGGTTGCGGTAAAGATTTTGAATCAATAGTTTACGAATTTCTTAGGACCTATAATTTTAAAAGCTTCAAAGTTTGCTCAACATTGTTATTCTGAAAATATACTTATTTGTTTCCATTATTTTTGAACAGAAAATAATAAGAGATGCCATAATTTTTTCCCATCCCCTTTTTCAATTTTTTTTAAATCCCCAAATAGTGCTATGTGCTTTATGTGCTTTTTATTTGAACTCCATTTTTTTATAAAATAAACTTTTGTGCTATTTTTGGCACAAATTAATAACTTATTAATCGTCAGAAGCAAGTAGAGTCACTAATCATTTTGTAAAAGAACTCGAAGAGCTCAGTCAAATATACTGTATTCTAGAACACTGGAAATTTAGAAAAATGTATTTTTTCAAAAGTGCTTCCGAATTTGACAATTCAACGACCGTTAAAACTGGTTTACATACTTCTTATTTCATGAATGCAATCCTTTTACATATCTCGATGGTTAAAGCCTAGTTATTGTATCTCAAACTATTATTACAAGATAAACGTTAAAAATTTGAATCTCTTGGATAAATTGACTTTAACGAGTTGAAATATGTTAATATTCTTGAAATGGTGTGAAGAAGATATCCCATATTTCTACTCTTACAAAATTGGTTTCTCCTTGGTAGAGTCTAGTTCATAACTCATGTTTACCAAAAAGCCATCAACTGTATGTTGTTTCACAGAATTTGAACAATTCATCAAATTTAATATTCAAGTTATGTTATTATCTAAGTTAAGTACCGTGAAGCAACTGGCCCATGTTGAAATAATAACAGAACTTGAATAGGACTTTCACAGAACTTAAATTTGAACTATGGAATTTGATGAATTGTTCAAATTCTGTGGAACAACCCGTTCTTAACAAAATGATAAAAACAAAATCAGGTACAACGACCGGTTGGTTAGAGGTGTTGACCCGGTAAGACAAAGATCGTTACCTTTTAATTTTCTGTATCTTGTTCTATTTACCTTCAAAACAAGAGGTAAGTCACTGTTTACGTCCGATGTCTAAAAATTCTGCGTATAGTCCAGGCAACGCCGGGGACTTCAGCTAGTATTATATAAATTAAACAATGTATTTTCAAAATATTAAATACCTGGGGCTTGTCAGACGCGTCAAAATTGATTTTTTATATATTCGCAATAAATAATTATGTCCTTAGTTGTATATCAGTTAGAATAATAAATCTGCCTTATTTAATGAAAAGAAATTGTATACATTATTACACTAGACATCAAAGGTTGTAACTTATTACTAATCACAATGTATCAATAGAGGAATAACCACACATACACATAATATTCTGTAGGCTATTTTAGATGGCATGTTGGAAATAAATTTGCCTAAATAATTACGTACTTGAAGCATGATGATTTAATGATAACGATTAAAATATTATATTATGTATTTTAAAAATGGTAAGTTTTATTTATGATCCCAACATTTTTTATTTTAAACTAGCTGTACCCCGCGTTGCTGTGGCTCAGTCTGTTTGTGCAGACAGAGAGAAAAAAGCGCGTGTTGCTTTTCTCCAACAGATGGATGGCGCTGTTTTTCAAAAAAGCATGTTTTTCCAACAGCTAATGGTCTTTTTAAAAAAAACATGTTTTTACCTAAAAAAACACGTATATGAATGCAACGTTTTGTCAAAATTTCAAAGCAATTGGTGTAGAACTTTTGGAGATTTAATATTTTGAACAAATGAACATTTACATTTTTATTTATATAGATAGATAGACTAGCTGTACCCCGCCACGCGTTACTGTGGCTCAGTCTGTCTGTGCAGATAAAGAAACAATAGTGCATGTTTTTTTTGTTTTTTTTTATTTATAGAAAAAAAGTTAATATATTCACAAGAGATAAAAATATATTACATTTCATATCAGACATCACTTTTTTTTGTTTACCCAATTTGTAGAGAAATATTCTCGGGTCAAACTGGGGAGCTAGTCTATGTGCTTATATATATAGATAATAATATGTATAGTTACCAAAATGGAAATAGAATATTTTCAAAAATATTGTAAAATACTACAAAATATTGTACAATAAGTTACAATTAATATTAATATTAAATTACATATAATTATAGAAACAGAATATCAACAAAAATCAACAAAAATATAAGCAATAGAATAGAACAACAGAAATAGGCAACAGTGTTGCTTTTACGTCCTACAGATGGCGCTGTTTTTCAAACATTTTATGTCCTTTAAAAAAAAAAGCATGTTTTTACCTGTCACGGGCGACATCTATATAATATACATACGTATATAAGAACACATGCGTATTCGAATTTCAAAGCAATTGGTGAAGAAATTTCGGACATTTAAGATTTTGAACAAATGAACATTTTTATTTATATGGATAGATAGACTAGCTGTACCCAATAAAGTGTAATGAGAAACAATAGTGCGTGTTGCTTTCATGTCCAACAGATGGCACTGTTTTTTTCCGATTTAAAAAAAAATTACTTTTGACTAAACCAATTTTATACCTTTATCCTGAGGAAGAAACCAAAGGTTTTATTTAAATTAAGTTGACTTCACAAAGTGAATTTGCAATTATTGAATAAATTTAATCAATAAATATTCTATTCAATTTGCAGAATATTTTTATTTAGGGTCTAAGACATTATAATTGTACCGTTTAAACAACGTATTTGCAGTTCCAAAAACCTTGTAAGTGCGTTATAAGACATGAAAAACATATCAATTTCTGGTCTACTGCATTTAGAAAGTAAGTGGTTATCTCCACAGGCGAGTTCATGAACAAATTGGTGTGGCTGGCTCTAACAGTAAAGGATGTTATGGTGACATTCAACTCTGGTACAAAGAAATTTATTTGAGCCAAAATCTCATTGTTAGATAAGTAAGTTCAGTAAAAAATAAAAATATTTAACCGGAGCAATACCTCTACGTGTCTCTAACGAGTGGCATAGCCAGAGGTAATACCTATAGAGATGCAAAAGTAAAAACTTCCTGTGGACTCTTTCAATGCCCAAAACCTACGTTAGTTCGTGTGGGGCCCAGATGATTGAATTTAATTTCAATACACTTTAGACGAGTGTGTTATATAATAGCCCCAACATTTGTGCGTTGTGAAATGAATATAATTTGTAATTACGAAGCCAAGAAGCTTGAATGTTCTACTTACTAAATCGTTGACGTGTTGGTGAAAATTTTGTTTAACATGTAGAACCTTTACTACTACAACATCGCAGGGTAATTACCACAACTAGGTAATTCCGAAATCAGCTTCTTCGAGTTTTACACAAAACCATACTTACCTTACTTGTCCATGTATGCCTCTAACATAAAATATGTATTAGTGGATTACTTATACGCCCATGTGTGCTAAAATATGTGTTAGTGGAATATATGTACGCCACAAACACATAAAATGAGTGTTGTGCTAAAACATTGTCAGTCTATCCCCTACGCCAGGTACATAATTCTAGCTATTTTCAAGCCTATACCGGCCTGCTGGAATTATTCATATGCGAACTGTGGACTAAAGTGGTGCCATCTCGGCGCGACAAATAAATGCGTAAATTGCGTTTTTGGTTATTTCTGCCTCACCGAAGAGTCCCGAGGTATTGATGAGTGCCACTTATGTTTTGGAGAAATTTCAACATAATGATCAATACCCAAGCTCTGCGAATGGCGATAATTGATATTCCCAGGTGATATTAGTGGGAGAGCAATATGGAATCTGCTCTCACGCCGGTTTCAATTTAACTTAATATTTTTATAGTATTACTTTTATAAAATAACTTTGTTTTTAATACCACTTTATTGTAAAAATATTTATATATTATTTTATTATTATTATGTATATCCACAAAGTGTTTTCTACATGTGAAAAAGTATTTCTTTTATTAAATTTATTTTCTGTTATTTACTTCGATTTTTGGTTGGTAATTATTATTTTTCGATTGACCGAAATATAGAGTGCGCAGCTCCAACGCTCCTTAGCGCTAGCCGCCACTTGTAATTACCACACAATATGAAGGTTGATGTGATGAACTACCCTTTTCAAAATATAAAACCTTAATGCAAGGCAGAAATCCAATTGTATGAAGCGTCAATTCTCTCTGACATCATGAAATTTGCAGTTTTATTCTGTATGGTATTTCTTGGATTAAACAACTGTTTTCAGCTCAACACGTCCTTTCTATCACGAGCTATGGAGCTTTTAAATAGCAGTTTAACTGACAAAAAATAATATAATATTTTCTAGAGGAAAAAGAGCATTCAAGATCAGTTAAACCTGGATAGTAATTACTAATTAATAAATAATAAGAAAGCTTAGTAAATTTTTATGTGTATTTATTTAGGCACTCAAGTTTTAGTATAATACAAGTATCAAAAATAGAACACATTCAATTTAAAATTAACAGGCACGGGTTACAATAACAAACATTAAAAAGTCCATAAACATTTAAAGCTTAGCTTAATATTTGTACTTTTATTGGAATTTGTCAATATAATAAATAAATAAAAAGCTGACACAGCAAATCAGTTCGCAAGAGTCCTTAGAAATGTAGTTTTAAGATTATTGTATGATATTCTATACCCCAATACAATATTATTTTAAGATTATTGTCTGATATTCTATACCCCAATACAATATTATTTTAAGATTATTGTCTGATATTCTATACCCCAATACAATATTATTTTAAGATTATTGTCTGATATTCTATACCCCAATACAATATTATTTTAAGATTATTGTCTGATATTCTATACCCCAATACAATATTATTATGTATGTATTTACAAAAAATCAAATAATTTATATTGTATGTAGTATATTAAAAGTTAGGACATTTAAAGTTCATATTATGATTGATATCACGCTTGTACATATATCATAAAGATCTATTAAACTTAACAAAATAATATAATTTTCTTTTTGTAGCACAATTTATTAAAAAAATATTATACACAAATGATACCTCCAATTTGAAAAAATTATATGTTATAGGAGTGAAAAAAAATTAGGAAAATGAAGAAAGACTTCTAAAAAAAAATTTTCTTCTATGGAAAAAAACAACAGAATTTCGAAAAAAGTTATCTGATAGTACTATTACCCTAGCGTCTGGACAATCTAGGCCCTCTGATTAGTATAGGGGGTCTGCAGGCAAAATTCGACCACTCTGCCCCTCTGGCGGTATAAGAACGAACCAAATGACTGGTGCGAATATTTAAATATGCCGCTAACAATACGCATAGTTACCCAAAATTACTTGACCATTAACAAGCGTTTAATAAGAAGATTTCTTCTGGAAGCTTATCACTTTGTGATGGCAATATTTATTTTATTAAAACTAAATAACTTTGTTTACATCACTTAATTACATACAACCTCTACATGTTTCATGATCGAAGTTTACCTCATCAGGAGTTAGTATACATTGAAGTCAAAAATTAAATATAGATTACAATTGGAAAGAAGAAGTGGAAGGAGGGGGAAGGGGTAAGAGTGGCCGGAGTTTTATCAGAATTAGGAATTACAATATCGTTAGACGGGAAAGACCAGTTGAGTGGGAAAATATTTAAAAGAGGGTTTATAATTTTTTTTGCTTATTAATTGTGTCTGATTTTATATTGACATGTTTTCTTATTTCTAAAATTTCTAAATTATTTAATTGTGATGCTTTATATCCTGTGTGAAGTATTTTAAGACCTGAATTTTTATCAAAAGTGTGATCATTATTCAAAAGATGATCAAACTCAGATTCACTATTTCCATTTAGAGCTCCGAGATGTTCTTTAGTTCTGACTTCAAAGTGTCTATTGGTTCTACCTTTGTAAAATAAATTACAATCATCCCATTTGAGTTTATAAACTCCCGATTTTTTGTTTGATTATCACTTTATTATTATTTCTTTATTATTAAGAATATATTTCTTCATTTTGTTTTTAGTGTAAAAAGCCGGTTGAATAGTACCTGGAATGTTTTTATTTATAATTTTGGAAGTATTGTTATCCACAAATAGAATTCTACGCCATTGTTTATTTATATCTTTAGAAATAGGGTAAATATACCATTTGAAGAGATTATGTTTAATTTTTTTATTTAGTATTTCAACTATCAATTTATTAGAATAACCGTTATTAAATGCTATTTGTTTTATGGTTATATGCTATTTGTTTTTTCAGGTCTTAAAATACTTCACACAGGATATAAAGCATCGTAAATAAATAATTTATATTTTTAGAAATTAGAAAACATGTTAATATAAAAGCAGATAAAATTAACAAGAATTTTTTTTTAATAAACTTTCTTTTAAATATTTTCCCACTCAACTGGTCTTTCCCGTCTAACGATATTGTAATTCCTAATTCTGATAAACGCCGTCCACTCTTACCTCTCCCCCCTCCTTCCACTTCTTCTTTCCAATTGTAATCTATATTTAATTTTGGACTTTGGAGTATACTGGTGAACTTCGTTCATGAAACATGTAGTGGTTGTATATAATAAAGTGATGTAAACAAAGTTATTTGTGTTTTAATGAAATAAAGTTTAATAAGATTACATTATTTTATCTATTTCCGTTGTACATCAATGCATATGTAGGCAATAAAATGTAAACATTATGTTTATTTATTTATTGGACAATTTGCATAGCGCCGCTTTTGTGAGATATTACCTCAGGGGCGCTATATTGTAATAATCTATTTACAATATATACTCACCCTCTCTCTGTGAATGACCTAATATCTACGTATTAAATGTAATTGTTGTTAGCATCACTTAAACTGGGCGAAGCCCAACCAAGTGTCGCCCGCAGGGCCTAGCTGCAAAAAACCCGCGGAGCGGGTTTTTGACTGCTAGTTTATCTTTATTACTTCTACCATCATGTAGAATCACCTTCCGAAGTTAGCGGACGTTACCTCCAGACACCCTGTATACATGAAAAAACAAAAAATTATGCCAATAAGATTTACCAATGTTCAACCTTTTTGTATCTAAATAAAATAGGAAGAAAACTTTTTTTCAAGTTATTTTTATGTCCACATTTACTCATATTATTATTTATTTTTTTAAAGTCAAAATATTTTTTATTTAAATATATATTTTTTTAAATATATTACGTTTAAACAGATGGTTTAAAGGCTATATTACATTTAGTACACAAATTTAAAATTTTTGCTACAAAATTATTTCAGAGATGAGGGCCAATTTTTAGCTTTTCAATTCGGAGGTCAAAGGATTAATAAGCATTACTAATATAATATGTACATAAATATTATTTGGAGGTCCACCTTCATTTTCCTGCTTCAAAATTGGTTTTTTCACTCTCCTGTAAAATATATATTTTTTCAACATTTGAGGTATTACGATATGTAATTATTTCCAAGGAGGTTTGATATGAGAATTTCTGTCTAGTTTTCTATCATTTAGATCATTATTTCTATCGCTTGTTGGATATTCATCGTCTTCAATCTTGAAAGAGTTTTGATGTTCGACTTGCTGGGATTTCACTCCCTTTTCTCCATTGTTTATGTCACTTACACCGGGGGTTTTTTGAAGAAGCTGCAATACAAACAAAAAAAGATGTTGTCACAATTATTAATTTTCACTTGTACGGTTCTGCTAATACTACAAATTGCCTATATTCTATCTTTACTATTTTATGTAAATTCTATTTACGCAAATGTGAGAATTTTACAATAAAAAATAATACATAAGCCACCATCAAGGAGACCTTTACGATACTTGATATGTGTAAAAATCATTAGAGAAATGTGTTATTTTCATCATATTAACACTCACCAATTTCACATAACGTTGAATGTCATCTTCTTTTAGGGGAACCGCTCCACCTGATTGGATATTTGTGGAAGACGGTTCTCTATTTGTCTGTACTTTAATGGGTTTTTGGAAGTGTTCATAGTTGGCATTCAGCACTTGATGTGGGTTACTGTAAGCATGGCTATTAGACCTCATATCACAAAATGTGTTCATTGAATTTGCATCAGGTAGTTTTGGATTTCTGCTGGGTGCTATTTGCTGAAACCCGACAGAGACCTGAGATTCTAAAAAAAGGCACCATTGATTATTGAATTATATTATTCACATGTTTTTTTTTTTGAATAAATTATTATTCCATGATTTTTAATGATTACCGCAGTCGAAATAATTTTCTGTTGCAATAAATCAATTGGACAAGTTTTTACATTGCTCACATAATTTTTTAAATATTTTGTACTGACCTGCATCTCTCTGTAAATGATGATTCTCAGAGGAAGGGGCTCCATTAGTGATGATTTTGAGTGCTTGCTGCCATTGATTCTCCATGACACTGTGCAGTTGGGCAGCAATAAGGCCTCTACGATTTTTATACGAGGACAGCTTTTCCTAAAGAAGAACACATTCATAATAATTAATGTTTCTATTATTTCTGATGCCAAAATTTCACAAAAAATTCACCTATTCTGGGTAAGAAATGAAAATCATAATATATGTAATAGATTGTATTTATACACACATGTATCATTTACTCACAGACATTCAAATGAATAGACTTGCCCTAAAATGGCGTATCATTTGGACGAGCTGGAGGCAAACCATGTGACCATATTTTTGGACCATGTGGGTTTGAGAATGCTTTGACTATGACATCAGTCATACATTGACCACCAAGAAGCGCACATTGAAATAAACGGACCATGTGCATAAAAGTAAAGTTTACTAAAGCAGGGCAAAGGTTTGCAACAATGTCCATTGTGGTTTTTTTCTGCACAGGATCTGAATGTTCGTTCTTAAATGAATCGCCTGGCGTAGCGACGTTAATATTGAGTGAGGTGGCTAAATTACAACACATTTGTAAAGTGTTCAACTAAATAGTGTAACAAAATATTAAATTTTAGAAACAAGCCCAAACTCATGTTTGCCCGGTATAGGATATGTAGTTAAGTTTTTTACGCAGCCAGCAATTTACATGCCATTGTAAAAAGTACAAGTAATTAATTCATAAGCAGATTTTATTTTCGAGGATCGAATGGTGATATTAAAATGCAAGTTGCCTGTATATTGTAAAATTCATTTATTGACAAATCACCGAAAATGGGACGGTCACAACGCCTGCCGGGCTCCGTGCATCTTGGTTTGTTCCCCTTTACCTGATTGGTTCGTCTATTAATTTGGGTGTCTGTTCATTTACCTCTAATTGCTGAATTGTCTGACTCAATTGAGCCAACTGAATTCTGTACAGCTTTATTTCTTCCTTGTGTTTCTCTTCGATGATTTCAACTTCCAATTTATGCCTGAAAATAAAAATGAATGGTTAAATTAATTTCTTTACAATGTCACTCACTAAAATTGAACTTATCATTTCATAAAACAAAATTTAGGCACAATAAAAATACTAACTGTTGTTCAACTTTATGTAGCTGTTTGGCAAACTGCACGGCTATTTCTTTCTGCTTGTTTTGCATCTCATTTTCCATCAAACTCTCAGCAGCGCTGAGTTGCTTCTGAAACTCATTTAGTTTGCCAATCACAATATTTTCCACTTGCTTTTGATAGAATGTCTTCTGATCGTTCTGTTTCTCCGTGGACTGCTGCTTGAATTGCTCAAATTCTGATTGCAGCGATTCCTACAAAGGAAAAAAGTTTAAAAAAAAAACAATATAAAAAACTAACAAATCATATCAAAACCGTTCTGTTCATAGTGTAATGACAATCCCCCAGTTTAAGTAATAGCCTATAAAGGTGGCTACAGCCGGAGAGCTGCATACTGCACCGAGGCCCCTCTCACGGTGAGTGTCAGTTTATGCGGGTTATTCAATGCTTCATTTTGTCGTTCCAAAATGCAGCTCCCTGTGGTATTATTGAGTCATAATTACTATACGTGCTTAAATTGAAAGGTAGTGAAGAAAAAAAACAACGCTGGTGAATGTCAGCATACAAAGAGAGTAGGTCAAGGTATGCAACTATAAAATTAAATTGTAAATATAGCCAGTTACCTACAAATAATTACTAAATGAATATTAATATTCATTTTTTTAATTTTCAAGAATAACAGAACTGACAGATCTAAAAAAGAACCTCTAGCAAGAAATTTTCAATTTTTTTTTAGGATGGCTGCAAGTGACTTTGAATACCTTCTGAATAAAATTGACCCTAATATATATTGCCTGTGCTCATTCAGATCACCTCGGGCGGCCTCGCACAAGCTAGCGCCGCACCTTTGAAGTTACTGATAAAAGAAAATTACATTTTCACTTATTTAACTAGAAATAACTAATACATTACACATAAATATATTACACAACGATATTATTCACTTTCATTGTTTTGTTGATTGAGCATAAAACTGAACAGTTTTTTTTTAAATGTACCTATACTTTTTTCATTTTTAATTTTGTCTGGGAGGCCATAATGAGAATGTATGGTGTTTAAATGTATTTTATCGTGTTCCCGTGTAAAGTGTGTGTGTACTTGGGACGTTTTAATGAGTTCTGTATTTGTATGTATGAGTTTCTTATTTATTTTGTATATAAGGTGACATGTATTATATTCATATAATTTTCATGTTAAAAGTTTTGTTTCCATATATATTTTTTTTGTGGATGTTCTAGGTTTGAAGTGAAATAGCTTTTTGATTACTTTGTTTTGTGTTACCTTTAAGTTCATTTATATATGTTTCATATGCATTTCCCCAGATTTCAATAAAGTAGTTTAAATGTAAATGTACCTTTTTTTAATTTTATTTGGTAACAGATATGATATCCGGCTAAATAGGCTAATTAAGGGGGTTATTTTATCTTTAATATCTTGAATATGCTGTTTAAAAGTTAGGTGTTTATCAATGCACACTGCACAGCCCAATATATTTCTCCTGTATCAGGATTTGCAGGTTGTTATATTCAAATTTTAAGAGTACATGAGGAGGAATGATTTTACGGGTTGAGCTTAAAATCATGTATCCTGTTTTTTTAACATTCATTGTTAGGATATTTGATTGGAGCCAACTGTTAATTTTGTCCAAGTCTCTCCATGCATTTTCTAGTAAGATGTTTAAATCTTTACCCCAGTAGAAAATTGCAGTATCATCTGCATATAAATAAATAAATATAGTATAAATACATACAAACCGGGATTAAAATAAGAACTGGTCCATAGGATGGAAGATTGTAGGAGCCAATATATTTCTCTAATGTTCTTCAATATTATATTTACATACCATTTTCTTATTCGAACTGTCCAACAATGCCTGTAATTTCTTTTTCTGAGCATCCAGATGTGTGTTTCTGGATTTTTCTTCAGATATTATGAGCCGCAGATCATTCCTTTCGTTTTTGATGACAACGGATTCCTCTTCAAGAGTCTCACGGACTTTTTTCAAATTCATCAACTCTTCATATTCAAGAATGTGATCTTGTTTTAACTAAAACAAGAACAATCAATAAATCAGTGTTGTTACAGTGTGCTGACAGCAAATCATACTCACAGTAGAAGAAAAAAAAAGCAAACAACTTATTTTGATTATTTCAGTGATAATAAATTGTGTGTTCTTTCAGTACGGCATTTATAACCCTTCGCTCATCACATCTCAATAACACAAAATGATTTTTTCCACAACAGAAACATTGATATAAAAATAATTTATATGTATGTACCTTATCAATATTATTTTGTAGATTGGTTAAATTTTCAGATATCTGTCTATTCAGTTGTACTACCATAGTATTAGATTCCTTCAATTCTGCATAGCGTTCATCTTTGTCTTTAAGTCCTTCTTTACATTTTTCAATCTCTGTCTTTAAGTTGGAAATTACACTATCTTTCTCCCCGAATGCAACTCTAGACTTTTCTTGACAGTCGTGAGCAAATTGAAGAGCTTTAGTCATATCAGATTTGTGAACTTCGGCTTTCTAGAAAGGATATGAATCAATATTAGAAAACAAAAATTGTAATAATGAGATCTATTAGATAACAAAAATAAATAAACATAAAGCCTTTATTAAATTTATAATTTGTTTTTATAACCACACAAACAATAGCTATCTAAATTTGGGTAGAACCGCTAATATCGTTGAACGATAGCTACCGAAATCGGGGTAGAGTTATTTTTATTAATTAAAATTAATTTATTTTCAACTTCCCATAATCAGCTAATATGGTTAGTAACTAGCTTGATTAAGCTTCTATCAATTACCAAAAGATGTCACTAATGTTCCTCTCAAGGAATATTCCAGATAACGTTTTGTACCATACACTCTGCGTGTGGCCAGCCAAATCCAAAACCACCCGAAAATTTTAAATACGCTATCGCCCAAATGGCTAAGAAGAATTTCAAAAACTCTTTGATTCAAATATTATGAATTAGAATAATAATTAACCTTTTTCAGCTCTTCATTTTCTCGGACAACACTATTAAAATTCGAGTTCATTTTCTCAATTTGCTGCGAATGTGTATTTTCGATGGAAGAAACTTTATTTGTAATTCCAATGAGCGCAGTTTTCATTTTTAGCAAAGCGCCGTCTTTAGATTTATCGACATTGAACGCAATGGCCAATTTCTGTTGCTGTTCCAGAAGTTTTTTCTGCAGCTGCTGAATTATGTCTTCACAGTGCTGAAAACAAATAAAATGAATTTGGTCATCTATCATAATAAGAATTAATGATAGGTATAATTATTTATAATTTCGACTGTTAATTGATCTATGTGAACTTTAGTGAAACATGCCTGCTCTTGTAATTGATATGCCAACTGTATTATTAATTATAATTAACTAGCGGTTCATGCCTGGCATAGCATTCACAATGTTCTAAGTGATATACATAGATCTGTTCATAGACAACATTAAATGATATTCATTTGACAGTACAATTAAAAAACAAAATTAAAAAAAAATTCCTTTTTAAATACTATTGAATATAGCTTCAGCCCCTCAGGCCTCTGGCATATTGACCGTCATATTTCTTAAAGCCGCTGTCAGAAGGTTGGAGAATGTGAGCAAATTTCCGCTTTGCAATGAAATCCAAATAAAAGGAATAATTCTGAAAGTATCCTAAAACTAAAAACTACTTTAGAAAGGAGATGAAATACACTTTAAATTCAAATTTAATTATAAAAAATAAATATACAATTATTGAAATTCTAAAATCTTGAATGCGAACATAAACGTTTTAAAAATGGCTCACCTTAGGTTTTTTCATCTAAACACTGAACTAAAAATACTGATAACGAAAAAACACACACTTTATTAGAAAAATATATTATGAAGGTTATTTTCACCTCAGTTTTTTGTTTCATATAAAAATTATTCATTGAAAATTAATGAAATTTCATAATTTTTTCTCGAATTGTAGTCAGAACCTTTGGTTTCATGGAGGTGTACATTTTAATTATTGAGTGGTTAACTTCTAGATTTGAATATAAAGCTATAAGTTTTGTCTTTCTAAGACCGTTTAGATCAAGGCTGCCCAACCCCAGGCCCGCGGGCCACATTGTGGCCCGCGAACGAATTATAAGTGGCCCGCGTGAACCATTTTCAAAAAACCCGCCAATTTGAAAAAGTGTCGCGGGCCCGCGATAAAACAAATAATGCAGCTTGAACGAATTATAAGTGGCCCGCGTGAACCATTTTCAAAAAACCCGCCAATTTGAAAAAGTGTCGCGGGCCCGCGATAAAACAAATAATGCAGCTTGCGCGCGGTCACCAGTGTTGCCAACGAAGGCGATTTATCGCTATTCAGGCTACTCAGAATGAGAATCAGCGACGAAAAATATAACCTGTTGAACTTACTTTTTAAACAAAAATACACCGGTTTTTGATATAATATTTTTGCGTCCGAAATGGAATCCTGTAGCCTCCCCCCCCCGCCCCCATGGAATTCGAAAAATTGTTGTGGGGAATCACATATGATTTTTGGGTGCGCAGAATTTTTTCTCAGCGAAGTTCCGTAACAACCTCCCCCCCCCCATGGACTGAAATATTTAGTGAGGAGCACTCATTTTGAATTTTTTTTGTGGGGAATTATGTTTTATAGAAATTCTCTAACACCCCCCCCCCCCCCCCCCATGGAAATAGGAACCATCAGGTATTCAGTGGCCCGCCAGTGATTCAAAATCGTCAATTTCGCCCAACTGTTAAAAAGGTTGGGCAGCCTTGGTTAAGAGCATCAGAGGCGGCTCTAGAGATCCAGGTGTGGTAGGTCATTTGAAATAAATGTGTGACTTATCTTTATTTCATATTGTGAAAAATGCCCATACATAATTATCTATATCAATTTGTAAGTCTGCGATTCCAAATACATATTATGTTAATATAGTAAATTGGAAATAACTACACAATCCATGTACTTACGGCAAATAATTTTTAAGAGATTACGTTTTAATGTAGTTGTGCACAACATTAAAGTAATTAACATAAGAGTTTGAAACGCCCGTCCGCAGTATCCAAAGATACTGGGTTCGAAGCAATTGAAAAACAACCAATGTTCCACACACGACAGCGTGTAAAATGAAAAACTGACATATGTTTATGTCACCATCTCTTTAACATATTTATTTTTTCATGTTCTCTATAAAACGGTTATACACCAATATATCATGGAGAAGATTACAAATTAAAAAGTTTACAGAGGCAGTTTTACTATTTTGTGACATGTGTTAAAAGATAGTTACTGAATTGTCTGTAGGTGACATTGAAAATGTCGATGGCTAATGCAGAATCGTTAAGCAGTTGAGTCGCTCTGTTTATTGGCGCGTTCTGATAGGCAGATGTCCTCGCTTTCGAAGTATTTAAGAGTGCATGGGATCTCCCTCGAGTATAATTTTTAACACAGATTGCCGAGCCCCCAGATACCTCCTATCTGAACTGCCCAGGATATCATCTGGAAAGCCTTTTCAGGCCAAAAGGAGGTGTCTGCCTTTACAGCCGTGCTAACATCAGCTGCGCTCGTCTCGCAAATATCGAGAGCGCAAAACACGAAGTGTTATGGGTACGTGTAGATCTCACCGGTATGATGAGAATTTATGCGTGCCTATATCGCTCACCAAACCTTGCCGAATCAGACACTGTTGAGTTTTTTAAATACTTGAGTGACACTGTAGATATTCTCTTGCCCCGTTACCCATCGGCCGAGTTTGTAATCCTGGGGGACTTCAATGTTCATAATGAACAATGGCTGAAGTTCTCGGGACCAACAAACTCTGCCGGTAGATCAGCGGAATCCTTTGCTCTTATCCATGGACTAAGCCAACTCGTAGAATCTCCGACCAGAATACCAGACATCCCATCACATCGAGCCAACCTACTCGATTTGTTTCTCACTAGTGAGCCTGTCTCGGGTACAGAGTGGAGGTGACAGCGCCCTTAGGATCCTCTGACCACTGCCTGATTACCACCTCTGTCCCATCCTCCATGAACCGTCAACCCGACAAACATGTAAAGAGGAAGGTATGGCACTACAGGGCAGCAAAATGGGACGGCATGCGGTCTTTCTTCGGCGCCTTTCCTTGGAGTACTGTATGCTTTAGCTCCGAGGACCCATCAATTTGTGCACGCGAGGTAGGAGAAGTAATCACATCAGCAATGGATTGCTACATTCCCTTCTCCGTCAAATCCTCTGGAGCGGGCACAAAACCGTGGTTTGACCATCGCTGTGCTGAAGCTGTCAGACTCAAAAATACGGCTTTTAATGCACTCCGGAAGATTAGCTCCATGAATAACCTTTCGGAATACCGAAAACGGGCAAGGGATTGTAAGAGAGTTCTAAATAGAGCTAAGAGCGATCACGACCAGAGAATTGCGAAAAAGCTGGCTGACTGCCCCACTGGTAGCCGTGCTTTCTGGTCACTCGCTAGCTTGATCGGAAGAAATTTCTGCAGAACCACTTTCCCACCTCTGACCAAGCCTGATGGTCGGCTGGCTAACTCGGCCCGCGAGACAGCTGAATTATTAGGCAAAATTTTCGCGGAAAACTCAACTCTTCAAGATAACGGAGAGACTCCCCCTTCCATTCCGCACTGCGGTTTTCAAATGGAGGAACCGAAGATCCGGAACAGAGAGGTTCTCCGAGTCTTGAACGAGCTGAAAGTTGAAAGCCTTGGTCCTCAAGAGGTGTTCTGCAGAGTCATCCAGTGCTCGCAAAATTATTTAGGCTCTCTCTCAAAGGTGGAAAGGTGCCAGATCTTTGGAAAAAGGCAATCGTCCACCCAATCCCAAAAAAGGGGGACCGCTCCGACCCTTCTAACTACCGCCCCATAGCCATCACTTCCATACTCTCGAAGGTATTAGAAAGGGTGGTTAACAACAAATTGCTCACATATCTCGAGAATAACAATATCCTAAGCGATCGGCAATATGGATTTCGTCGAAACCGATCGTGTGGCGATCTACTCGGATATGTGACGCATATTTGGGGGCGGTACATGGAACGTTTTGGTGAAACTCAAACCGTTGGGTTGGATATCTCCAAAGCCTTTGACAGAGTCTGGCACCGGGCGCTTATCGGGAAGTTACCATCGTATGGGATCCACCCAACCCTGCATAGTTGGATTGCAGACTTTCTGAGGGAAAGAACAATTCAAACCGTGGTTGACGGCTCTTCTTCCTCACCGCACCAAATCAATGCGGGGGTGCCACAAGGATCTGTGCTGTCTCCGAAGCTGTTTTTATTGCACATCAACGATCTCGTTGAATGTGCACCAATTCACTGCTACGCTGATGACAGCACCGTTCACGAGGGTTATCTTTTTGACAGGCCCCCTTCCACCTATGATGTCCGAACAGCTCGGGAAGTTTTGAAGCAAAAAATTGACCACCACCTCGAGAAGGTTCGTGCCTGGGGTAAGGCCAATTTGGTCAGTTTCAACGTCTCAAAAACCCAAGCGTGTCTGATTTTGGCAAAGAGGGAGATCAATGACTGTCTAGTGCAATTTGATGGGAGCACTCTCCCCAATAAAGACTCCATTGAAATGCTTGGAGTAACTACATCAGACCAGCTCAAGTATCGGGGATCCATAGAAGCCCGAGTAAATCAGGCCTCCAAAAAGTTGGGCGTCTTGTACAGGGCTAGGAGATTCTTCAACAGTGACGAGCTGCTGACCCTGTACAAGTCTCAAGTCCGCCCAACTATTGAATTTGGGAGCCACCTTTGGGCTGGTGCCCCAAAATACTTAATAAACCTGCTTGAATCTGTGCAAAGGAGAGCGATCCGTCTGATTGACAATCCGTTGTTAACAGACCGATTGCCTTCTCTAATGTAGGCATGTAGGCATGCTGTGTCTGTTCTACAGGTATTTCAATGGAGCCTGCTCCAAGGAGCTAGCAGCATTGATTCCTGATGCACCGGTGCACGTGCGCGAAACTCGACGGACACGAACTGAACACCCGTTCACGGTTGACGTTGGCTTCATGAGAACGGGCCGTTTTTACGACTCGTTTTTGTGTAAGTCAGCTCGTATGTGGAACGAGCTACCGGCATCTGTTTTTCCTCCCTCCTATAATCCGAGCCTCTTCAAGGCCCGCATTAACAAATCCCTTCCTACAGCCCCTACCTTATTCCGCCTCACAACGGCGCCCAACCGGGTGGTGACATAGTTCCCCTGTCTGTACACTGCACAGGCAGGGACACTCTTGTGAGGTGTCACATAAAAAAAAAAAATTGTTAGGGACATAAAAGTTAACCTCTTTCAACATAGGCGGATTGTGTATTGTACCAGAGATTAACTTAAAAAAGTGTTTGCCTAAAAATATTTTTCTGCGGGCTTCTAATGTATTGAAATCGAGCATTCCTGTTAAGAACAAGGATGGATACAGGAATGGATAGTATGTATATTCCCTTATATACAGGTAACGCATAAACCTTTTTTGTACTTTTTCTATTTCTAAGATATGGTTTTGTTCAGAAGGGGCCCAAATAATGGAGCTGTATTCCAGGATGCTGCGGACAAGTGCTTCATATGTTCTCCGTATTGCAATTCCATTAGTAAATGATCTCGCATTACGAAGAACAAATCCAAGCATTTTGTTGGCGCGGGAGACAATGTCAGATACGTGGGATTTGAAAGAGAGATTTGCTTCGAAGATCACCCCAAGGTCACGAATCTCGTTTTTGCGTGTTAATATATTTTTATTAATGTGATATGGGAATAGAAATGTATCTTTGGATCTTGTAAATGTAACTACACTGCATTTCTGGATGCTGAAGGGTAATTTATTTAATTCCGACCATTTGACAAGAGAATCAAGATCATTCTGCAGAAGAATGGAATCGATACAACTTTTGATAGCTCTGAAAAGTTTGATATCGTCAGCAAAGAGGAGATATTTTGAGCGGTTAATGGTCTTGCCTATATCATTAATGAATAAAAGAAAGAGGAGGGGTCCTAGATTCGATCCCTGGGGAATCCCGGAGTTAGTTTTGTATTCGTGAGAGAACTGGTGTCCGTAACTGACATACTGACGACGATTGTGTAAGTAGCTAGCTACGAAAGCGAGAAAATCCTTGTTCATCGTATTGTCTCCCTCACGGCCATGACCTGAACATAGTGATGTAGACCCGGGAATATTCCCGGGAACAGGAATATTCCCGGGAATATTTCCCGACCTGAAATAAATTCCCGAAAACGGGGAATTTATTTTATTTTTAATAAAATGGTTTCTACACTTCTCTTGGATGCTTTATTGAGTGTTAGCAGTTATCTAAGACGACATCCCCTGATTTGTCACAGGTTGCCATAAGAATATTGACTGCTCCCATTACTTCAGCAGCCACTGAGAGATCTTTTAGCACGTTTAGTCGCATTCATACAACACGGAGGAATCGTCTAACAACTCAAAGAGCAGGGAAAATAACATTTGTGGCACACAATTGGAAACTTCTTTCCTCTGAAAGAGGCTCTCAAGTTGCTCCCAAGAAAACCCTTTCTTCCACAGATGAGCAGATTGCTTCGCATCATAACGTTTCAAACCGCATCATAATCTGGTACTCGCAAACGCAAACATCCAATTGACTGTGCTGAGGAAGAAGAAAACGTAGATAATCCTGAGTCGGCAACAACTTCGTCCGGGTCGGATGAAGAAGAAGAAGAATATGAAGGTGAAAGTGGAAGCGAAGTTGATAGTGTCAGTATCCAATCGGTATCATCAGATGAACAGTAACGATCTGTGAAGTTGTGTCATTTTTACAGTTTTACGATTGATTTTTTATATATACCGTTTACTAGCATAAAGTGTATATAGGCTACTAATACTGTACAGTATACAATTATATAGAGATACTACTCACTTTAAAATAATTTTGATCGGTGTTTTTTTCTTATTTTTCTCTTGGATCCTATTCCTATATATATGGGAATAGTTTTTATGGATCTATCCTGCTCTAAATGTACCATATGTGTGTATATTTTATTTAATAAATATTATTCTTTTTGAGGTATTATGTTGTTAAAATCAAAATTCCCAAAATTCCCCGTCCAGGGGAATATTCCCCAGAAATAATTTCCCGGGAAATTATACATCACTACCTGAGCATCCCTAAGCTTTCTTCGGTACCTAATTTTTACTTCGCCAAAGAAATAGTGCTATCTCGTTTATTCTATGGTGCGCATAGGGTCAGAAGATGCCAAGGGGAAATTCTTTAAATTGACCCAGCGAATCGTGTGGACTTGTGAATGAAAGCTTCTATAAGAGACAACAGATGTCACCGCTCGTCACTCACCGCCGCCGCTCACACCTGATTTGCGGGACATTTCAAATAAATTAAGAATAAGACCAGTTGTTTTGATGGACATAATTTATTATTATTGTTGTCTTATAATTTTGGGGGGTCAAACACCAATAGACCTAAGGGAAGAACCGCCACTGCTAACCATGATATCTGTGAGACCATATGAGCTGTTCCCAACAGGAAACAAATTAGGCCGAGGGGTTAAAAATCATCTGCCAGTGGCTTCTCTAGTTCGGCATTGGCTTCACTAGTTCGACGTTGGCTTCACTAGTTCAACATTGGCTTCAGAAGGAAAAGCTGACATGTACATAGATCCTGAATGAAACTATAATAACATTTGTGGTACAAAAATTGCTTTATTATAAATAATAACTTACCTCTCTTCGGAGTTTTTCTTCTTCAAACCTTTGAGAATCTACAATTTTCCCCCCCTTGAATTCTGCAGAAGAACCCCACATATTTGAAAGGCTTGGAAGCGTATTGAGAGATTGATCTGGATTATAATTGGGTTTGTTAAAATCGAAAGCATTCTCAGTATTATCCAATCTGTCTTTGTGATGATTTATCGCTCTACCTTCGCTTGCTTTACCTTGCCTTGTATTTTCATTTTCTGATGGATAATTTCGTTTTGGGCTTGTAGCTCCATAGGTATATTCTTTGCTTTGATATGTTTTAACTTTTTCATCACCGCTATTTTGAATATTTGTAGATTGATCCCTTTTAATAGGGGTTTTTTGAACACCTTTATAATGATCATGTTTATCTGCATTATAAGTATTTTGGATATCTTTAAAGTGATCAATTTTGTCTACAGTATTTTGATTATCTTCAAAATGATCCCTTCGGTGTACAATATTTTGATAAACTCTTTCGTCTGCAGACTTTTGAACGTCTCTTAAATGATCTCTTGCATCTACGATGGTTTGGCCGACTTTGTGAAGATTTATTTTACCCGCATCATTTTTAAAATGATCCAGTTTGTCGGATGTTTTATGATAACCTTTAAATTGATCACCTCTGCCCGTAGTATTTTGATCATCTTTAAATTGATCTCTTCTGCCCATGGTATTTTGATCATCTTTAAATTGATCTCTTCTGCCCATAGTATTTTGATCATCTTTAATTTGATCTCTTCTGCCCATAGTATTTTGATCACCTTTAAATTGATCCCTTCTGCCCATAGTATTTTGATCATTTTTAATTTGATCTCTTCTGCCCATAGTATTTTGATCATCTTTAATTTGATCTCTTCTGCCCACAGTATTTTGATCATCTTTGAAATGGTCTGTTTCACCCGTATTACTCTGATTACCTTTAAATTGGAAATTATTTTGACTGTCTTTAATATGATCAGCTAAAGCAGGTGTAGTGGTTGTATTTTTAAAGAATGCACCTGATTGAATATCTTGAAATCGGTGTGTTGCTATTTTCTCCCTCAAATCAAACTCTTCTTGTGATCTCCTGAGTTTATTGTTAGCCACTGCGTTGGGTTTCACACATGATTCAGGTGACACATTCTTCAAAGATTGCTTGGTTGAAGGTTTTTCTGTTGATTGGGAAATATCTTTTGGGTACATGATATCCCTCATTCCAAAACCTAAGTCTGGTACGGAATCTCTCAAAGTTCCTAGCTCAGAATAATGACTGATTTCACAGTCCTTAATTGCTTCAGGAAATAACTCTTTCGATTTACTCCTTACTTGACTTTCTTGCCAATCAAAACACTTTGTTAGAGGATCAACAGTTGAATCATCGGGTGATTTAAATTGGAGTACATTATTTCTTTCGTTGCTTCGAAAAGACTCATGTTTATTTTCATACCATTTATCAAATGTGGGAGTTTTTAAATAAACAGATTCATCCAAATTGTCTCTGCCATCATTTTTACAAATACTATCCAAAAATGCATCAATTTCTGATAACATGAAAGAATCTTGCCTTTTCTGTGGTGTTGGGAATATACTGCTGGTATCAGATTCCATTTTGAATGGTGCAATTAGGGTACATGAGTCGATGGAACAGTCACTAGCCGAGTCACTTTCAAATGAAGAGACAGAGAATCGACTTTGTAAATTCACTGGTAAAAATGCTTTACCTCGGTAACCAAAGGGCGTTCTTTGAAGAGACTGTTTGTAAAGGTCACTTTTTCGACGCTCACTCAAATACCGAGCATCGGGATGAAAGCAACTTCTTGACGCTTTAAAATGTGATGTATGGAAATCAAAAAGTAGGTTACCAGATGTTTTGGGTGTTGTTTGACAGAGCGTATCAATAAATAAACAAGTATTAGTATTCTCCTTGACTGGGGTGTTAAGGGATGAATTAGAGTACTGAGGATTTATCAAATCAATCCTGGAAGAAGGTTCTGAAATGGAAGCAATTTCCAACTTCTCCAAACAGAATTTAAGTTTATCCACTTTTTCAGTAATATTGTCAACGAAATGTTTCTTTGATTTCTTGAGACCTAACAGATCTTCGCATATTTCCGTTGAATTGTCCGAATCCGAAGTAAACACACGAAAATGATCTGGCGGTATAAGCAAAAGCTTTTCAGTGTCGTCTGTATCACTCATTCCAAATATTTTTACGTAAACAAAAACACATCGTACAAAAAATAAATAGAATAAAAAGGAAAGAGATTCAAACGTATAAGATCATTGATTATCAAAATATCAACCAATATAAATAAAAACAACAAAACAATTCAACCTAAATGACAGTTACCAAGTGATTTGTTTAGATAACCATAAACAAAATTCTTTCAAACCAAAAACAATTGTTTAAAAAATATTGCATCTGATAAAGTATTCACACACGAGACAAAAAAAAACCGCATAGCGCGATTTGAATGTGTGATGTGGAAAATATCATTTATTTCTTGTTCGACTTTTTCAAAATGTTTTTGCACCCATAATTGTTTGCAAAGTACTTCGCAATCGTTAGCTTTTGTATAAAGACATTTTGAACCATAATACTGGAATGAAACACAGGTCTAAAAATAAGTAAATTCAGTCATGAAATCTGTTTTGCTTCCAGACTCCATCTTTAATTCCTATTTTTATTAACACACCGTATTATATTACGTCTAGGCAGAGTAATCTAATTCTGTCATCTTGTTAGCTGAATTCAGATAATTTGTAAATACTTATGATATACTTATATACATTTAAAAAAATATATCGCCCATAGTTCGTAACCACGGCATCAATGGTGATCTTTATAGCAGCTGATAAAAAATAGCAAGAAAATGTCGCCAGAAAAGGTGGATAGTGTTTTATTTTCTTTGAATTTACTTCAAGGGCTTTCTATTTGATTATTTTATTTTGATGTATTTTCTCATTTTTTTGAATAGTTTGTTTTGCAAAAATAAGTAAGGTTCCTCAAATGTAAATTTGGATAGCGCCAAACGTTTAAAAAAAAATTGTTACTTCACACATGTATAGCATTCTAAACTAAATACGACATGAATATAAATATATTTGTTGAAAAGATCATCCCTTGAATAAATTGATATGACTTTCTAAAAAAATTACACTAAATTTTTTTACAATATCGTTATTATTCTCAGTTCTTGTCTAGAATATCCATAACAATTGTACCTACGCAGTAAAAATAGCGCTCACTTGCTAAAAATGTGTTGAAATTCCGAACTTTCGGGATTTTAGCTTTCAGAGCGTTGTCTCTCGCAAACCAAGATGGAGGATCTAGCGGTCGAAGTGTATGGTGAAAATGGGGCATATTATAAGGTCTGTTGTAGTTGAAGTACGACATTTTAAATTCAATTTCCCCAATAAATCGACATATGATTTATGTGTGCATGTTTTGATCGTCTTTGTTTAAACTTTTGAGCCATACTTGCAAAATTATTTCGATATAAAAATACATCCGCGGCAAGGATGGACGCCATGTCCATTTGACAGGGCGTGATTTTTTCCATGTGCAGACTCTCGATCGCGCTTGTTGTAGTTCATATCGGTGCCGAACTTTTATTTCTTTATGTTTCTACTTAATTTGTGCAATAAGATGCAGAAAATCGCGCGTAAACGATTGTCAAAAATTCGTCTGGTTCCATCATGCTTCCACATTCCTATTATAAGCTGTGCTCGTAAAATTGTTAAATTATTTGTTCCAGGCGTATGTTATGGACGTGATAGATGGGGAAGTTCTAGTTTCCTTTGAAAACGAGTAAGTTTTTACCCAATTTTGTTTGTCTGAAATGATTTTGAACATACATTCGATTGTTATTCTTTTCTACCATTTTGTTTTTTTTTTTTTCAGCTGGAGTCCAGAAGCAAAGTTTCCGTTCTCTCGTGTCTTTTTGCCTCCCAAAGAAGCGCCCAAGACGGAGTTCACAGAAAAACAAGATGTTGAAGTATACTCCAGAGCTAATGTGCGGGAGGACTGTGGCTGGTGGACTGCCAAGGTTCAGGTATGTACACAGCTTCTAGCATTACCCCAACAATGTGAACATGTGAGAGTGTCTTCGAATATTCCACTCAGAATCTTTAAAACACTAGTTCAATCTTCAATCACTTTGCAATAATTCTTGACAAATAATAATATTGTTCCATTTTTGAAGAAGGATCAAATTTCACATACAATACAATTTGCTTTGTGTTCAAATGACCGAATTGCAAACTTATTATGGCTGTTTTTATTTGGTTATATAAAAATACTGTCAATTATAATATTCTAAACTAGCTGACGTGTACCCGGTGTTGCTTGACTTTCAATAAATATAATATCCATGTATTATATATATATATAAATATAAACCTACCAGAATAAATTCTTTAAATGAAAGTGAAATTGGATTGTTAAGAAAGAACTAAGCGCACAGACAGATGCGGATAGTGACTTTGTTTTATACTATTTAGAGATTCTGTTTATGTAAAATTCATTAAAGCTGGAAATAAACATTGAGATTATACCAAAATTCAAACATTGCTTACCTCATACAAACTTAAAATGGAAAAAAAGCAGCCTTATGTTTTTAATTTGCAATGTGCACTGGCTTCGTGTTTTTATCTATTCATTAGCAGATTAGTCATTCCACCAAATTAACCATAGGGCCCACCCAGTAGTGAGATTATTTTTTATTCCCAATCAAGGGGAACTCCAAATTGGTTGACTAATTACTTAACTAATGACATTACAAACGAATTCACCCCATATATAATTTTGTCATAGTAAATAGCAAGCAGTTTTCTTTGTACTAGCAACCTTTTGATCAAAGTCAGCATTCTTACAGCTGGGCCAAAGACGTTTTTTTCTTTTATAATTTACTATCTCATTTCAATCGATTGGGATAAAAAAAAACATTAATCTTGTCGAATTCCGCTGCACGCTTAATATGCAAAAAAATTATAAACAGCACCTGTTTTCAACTTAATTTCTACAAGAAATAACTATATATGTGGTGGGAGATGGTAAAAGATGCATCTAAGTGCCATTTTTTTCTCCAAGTTAAGTTTGAAGGTTAGGAAATACGCACAAATTATCAAAATAACCCAAATTAAACCCTAAAGACTTAAACCCCGACCTAAATAGTGGTATCCATTCGATATTTAAGTTGAAATCAAGTGTTGTTTTTTTAAAGAGCCTTTGCATGCAGCGGAATTCGACTAGTTTCCCGGTATGGAACAAACAATATTATGGGGTCTTGTTGTATTTGTTGATGGTTAAATGCATATTTCAAAGTTCCATAGCTCATAATGAAATTGATACTGAGCTGAAATTAACATAGAATTTCCAGACTGCAAAGACTGAGCAAATTTAATGATGCCAGACCTACTGTTCAAGATTTTTGCTGCCTTTAAAGTTAAGATTTCTGCATAACTACAATGAATTTGTAATTACAACAAAATCAAACTTTAAATATTGTGATATTAGCAGTGAATTGACTGCTATTGTCGTGTAGAGTAATTTACACATTGTGTATATACCCACCAATAAACTATTTTTAAGTACCTACCTGCTATGACTCCTGTTTTAGCACTTAAAGTTTAATGTTGCTATCACACTAACAAATGTGACCACATAATTTTTGTTATGATTTGTATAATGACTTAATAGCGCAGCTCCAATCACACCTATAAAATAGGAAATTTTCGTGACTCACGAAAATCTTGAGAATGGTGAGAGCTCCGGCTGATGGGTTTTGTTTTATAATGCCGGTAACCTGTCATCGTTCCCGATCATCGATCGTCGTTCAAGTGAGCAGAGATCACCAATGAACAAATAACAGTTCACATCCACTTAATATGCTATCTAAGCGTAATGAGTAAGATTAAGAATGGGACGCTTGGACGGTTTGGGCATTTAGAACGAATTAACGAAGATAGGAGTGAAAGGAGAATATATATGACGCGAATGTGAATGGTAGAAAAAGTCGGGGAAGCCCGAGGAAGACATGGCATGATCAAGTGAACCAAATACTTGGGTCAGGCCATGTCAAGAGTCAGAATAACAGAAGGGTATTTATGAGACTATATATGCTAAGACAGAGTTGTTTGGCAGTCCGTTTTCTCTGCTTAACCCTGCGGTGAAACGGCGTGATGGTTAGATAGTTAAACCGTTATCGATGTGCTTGTGCTAGGGGGACTGGTGTGATTGTGAGAATTGACATAAATACAAAGACGCATTATGTTCATACTGATCTAATAAAAAAATATATCACGTTCCTGTTTCGAGATTGCGGGCGAATAACGAAACGCATAAGAATAGGATAGTCTCAAAGAATATGTGTGAATTAATGAAATAGCTACAAATAATATCCTTTATAGCTATGGAACAGAACACGTTAGAAAGGGATAGTCATTTAAAGAATATGTGTACGGATGAAACAACCATATTATTATGAACGCCCTTCGCTTCTGTATATGCCTTATTATATATTTTCTAATTCCCACGGCGATGGCACAAAAACGTACGTTTTATCACGCATCTCGCTCACCCGTGTTAATGAAATGAGAGCCGATGCCGTGACGTATATCGCGACACCCGTGCAAGGGGAATGTCGGTCAAACCAAATACATTGGAATACTAAATATTGGTTTTCATTATGTGATTTATTCTATTTGTTATACATTACAAACATGTTATATTAATAAAACAGTAGCATTAAAAGTTTTAATCGTGACAAACAAGCAATATAAATCTCTTCCGAGTAGTATTAACTATTTTTGAGAGTTCAACGCTTTAAGGTAGTTTTAAGGTACAAAAGTTGAATTATTTGCATGAAAAAGAAATATTCTTATAAAAATATATTTTGAATTGGAAAAAATGGGGATCCAGAAAAACGGCTACATCCTTGTCCCACGACTGATGTCTGAAAGTTGTTTTCAAAGTGTCTACTTCAGTAAGCTGACATCCTAATAAATTTGATGCATTAACATTTGACCAACATCCGTCAAATATCAAGGCAACTATGTCAACCCCTATTTCCCAATATTTTTTAAAATACATTTTAAATAAATTTGCACTGCACTCTACAGTGATTCCATTAACGAAACATTAACCCTATCGGCAACTTTCAATTATACAAGCAACATCACAAATGCCTGCGAAGCGGTCTTGTCAATGCCTAAAGAGCCAAACCCATACTTGACTAGCCCTAACGTTTTTGTTTTCCATTCTATAGAGTTTGTTGACCTAAAGCCATTTCATCTGCAACAAGCGTACATAATATTCTATTCCCAGACGCTACATGTTTTTTCTTTAGCACATCAAATTCAGCTGTAAATCCGAGTGTTTCATCAGTATTTTCATACCATTTTCCCAGGGTACGAGTGAGGGAGAGCATTATTGAAAATTTTCCTCATATATTTATATTCAGCTGGAGAATAATAATTTAAGGTTAGGGCAAATTTTCTTAAACTTGGCATACATTTAATTCTGATGTTATTTTTTGATTAATGTTGCACAGCCATTCTCTGGTACAAGTAAACTATTTCTCTAAACCGATCTTCTGGTATGGAAATCTTTGTCTTTAGTTTATCAATTGCTTCCTTTAAAGAGTTGCATTTATTTAAGAGCCTTTCTTTTCTCCATTTCAAATTCTAATTTTTTAGAGATATTTTCTTTTCTTCTCTCATGACTTTCGTTATTTTTTATTTTAGAAATGCCTCTATCGGTGTGTCGAAGACGAATTCCAAATCAGAAATTCTCTCATTCTGCAACGATTTTGGAAAGTTTATTTCCAATGTATCAGCATGGCGAAAATGGTCAATCGGGGCCTAAAATATAAATCAATAGTTTTTTTACATTGTTGAACATCTATTTAATCTATTAATGTGATTCTAAATGTTGTTAACGCACAAGTACATATAAAAACCAAAAAAAAACTAATAAATTTACATGCTCTATTTGATCCAAAACGTAGGTCTAACAAATTAAATACCTTGAAAAAGGGTACTGCCTCTTTAATTTTTCCCCATCCTTTGCTAGTAGTATACATATCTTCTGGATTGAAGTGCACTGAGCACAATCGACTATATTTCGTTGATGTCCAGTCATATTCTTGTCTTTGCTTTCGAACAATAGCCACCCCATAGATCTGCGTAATTCATCGATAGGAAAACTTTGTAAAATAATGTTTGTGTTAAGTACCCACTTTTAAAAATACATTTCATTCAACACTCATCTTTTTGAGTATTTAAGAATGATATGAAACTCCATTAGATTTGGTTTTTGCCCGAGAATGATTTGTACACTTCTTAAAAGCACATGAAGGCATTTTTTTCACAAAAAAGAGCCTAGAGGGACGTGTTTGTGGCAGCTGGTGACAGCTTGTCTGCCCGACCGGCTTATGTGCGAAACTAAATGCAGTAAATCACCAGTCTCTCCACTGGACCTAGTTCAGTGCAACCACGTGCGTTGTCTCAATAACCTATCTTCTCTTTTAATTCACCTAAAATGTGTAATTCCTCCAACAAAAACAGCATTTGCCCAGCGAAAATTTTCCTATATTGCTCCAAAGATATTCAATTCACTTAATATAGAAACCAGAAAATCGGAAACTGAACAACTTTATATAAAAAAATATTCAGAATTGGCTATTGGTAAAGGGAAGGAACTATTACAAAGAATGTCTCGTGTCATTAAATTAAATTAACTGCTCTTTTATTCCATTATATTCATTTGTTTTCTTCTTATTTTATATCTTTTTTTTTCTCTCTCTCTCTCTCTTATTTCTGTATATCCTAACATCTTAACATTGTAATCTAAAGAAATATGGTTACCATAATACGGGCATGTGCCTAGTATGGTGGCAGTAGAAAACAAAAAACTGTAATCATTTAAATTTTAATGAATAAAAAAAAAACATCTAAGATTAAAAGTAACCCTTTTCCATCTGGAAATTCTAGGTTTATGTAACTATACTCATTACATTAAACTGTTTTGCCGCTTGTTTTCTAATAAAAATATTTAGAAAATAGAATGCTGAAACTTAGGCACAAATTGACATTTTTATCTCTACAGGCAGGATTATTTTTTTGAATCCAGAGGTTTTTATCCAATATCCTCGTCTATATTGACACCACCACAAAGTGCATTGATCAACCACTTGATATTGCAGCTACTGGTCATACGATCGAATGTCTCAATATTATAATATATTGACTAATCAGAGATAATAATATTATGATTGAATAATGCGTAATAATAACGCCTCCAAAGTGCATAATATATTAGGTTATTTATGCACATATTTTAAAAGAAAATGTATGACTGTTTCTCTATGCATGGTGTCCGGAATCTAGTGGTACAAGCGGGAAACTTGTGAATCTATAATAGTTGGAGTTGATTTATTGGTATAATTTTTTTTTATTTGAGCTTTCGTTTTCAAGTAAATCGTGCCCGAAGTTAGATTTTTTAAATGTTAAATTAAAATATTAGCTCTTTCATTCTCTATTATAAGCAATAATTAGCCTGTAATATCAATACAAATTGAAAATATCTCACGAGTAAAAATAAATGCCGCCGACGGGAATTGAACCCTCGCCTTTTGATGACATCAGAAAGATATTTTCAATTTGTATAATAATTTATTATCCTTTGTGCTATGCATAAAAACCTTGTCTTATAAACATTAGTTTATAATAAAAAATAAAAAAATCTTTATTCTCTTTTAAAATGCTTTGAAGCGTAGACCCTACTCCAACACTTTTTTTTGACCCTTTAATTGCAGATTTTTTTTATCGTTACCTATGTGATGTAGATTCACCAGTTTCACGTTTGTACTACTAGTTTCTGGACATCATATACGTATAAATACGACTTATCTGGATGAAGGGGGTATACGATAGATAAGATGTGTGGATGTGATAATTTAATAATTTGAAGCTACAATTTTATTTATTTTTTACCGACAATTTGTACACCTATATAAATAAAAATGTAAATGTTTATTTTTTCAAAATCTTAAATCTCCAAAAGTTCTTCACCAAATGCTTTGAAATTTTGACACAACGCTGCTTTCGAATACCTGTGTGTATTATATTATATAGATGTCACCTGTGTAAGGTAAAAAAGTGCTTTTTGAAAAACAGTGCTTTTTTTGAAAAAACAGTGCCATCTGTTGAACAAACATGTTTGTTTGTTTTTTTTAACAGCGCCATCTGTTGGACGTAAAAGCAACATGCGCTATTGTTTCTTTATCTGCACAGACAGACTGAACGACAGAAACGTGCGGCGGGGTACAGCCAGTAATTAAATAAATATAATATCTTTTCTGGTTTCTGCTAAGAATATCTAGGTGTATTGATTGCGATGTTTGTTTGTTCCGCAGATGATAAGGGGAGATTTCCTCGTATTAGAATACATGGGCCTGGACACACCATACACAGAAATCGTATCATCAGAGAGAGTCCGGCCCAAAAGATCAAACCACCAGCCCATAGACAAAACCACCTTTCACAAGTTTGAGATAACTGTGCCTGACGACCTTAAGGAATAGTGAGTCATTATTGCCTTATTTCTTCTTCTTAATCTAAATATTCACAACTGCTACCTCACCCACATTATGTTAAACTCCTGGTGCTCTCAAAAACATAATGCTTTAGTGCATCACAGACTAATCTAGGAGACATGAAACTAAAGTCTTTCTATACAGAACTGGAGGCCAGTGTACGACTTTGAGTGTGAATATTAAATATATAGTGCTTGTATTTCATTTAAAAACTAAATTATCACAGAGTTCACTGACTCATTTCATTCTTACTTTTTGAAGAGGATATGAATTTTATTGATAAAGCTCGTTAATCACATGTGTTGTGATTACAGTAAAAGAGTAGAAACAGTTTTTACTCTACATGTATAAAGTCATGATGTAAGCCAAGCGTAGGGAAGATTTATGAAAAATGAACAATTTTCCAATTGAAAAGTTATTTTCTCAGTTGGGCTTTATGTGATTTTATAGATTTTGAATGCTACGTAATTTCGATTTGGCAGATATGTAAAGACCACAATAGTAATGTATCGATGACTAATCGGTGATTTATCTAAAACTTCAGTATTTCCAGTGCGAAAGTGGAGAATGCACACAAGGAATTCCAAAAGGCGATTGGCGCTGCCATTTGTCGCCACATTCCAGACAAAAATGTTCTAGCAGTTATCTCCCGCCATGACACCAGTAGGCATAGAGCAGACATGCTCCAAGAAATGTACTTTAGGTGAGTGCAAACCCCCATAACATTTAGTTTTTTTTACAACTACTTAATTATTATTTCTAGCAGTTTTACCTATGGTTTTACAAAAATAGGTGGAAAGGGATCGAACAACAGGCTTGAATTAAGTAAAGGGCGGTTGGACAACCGAACCTTTCAATGCGGTGGCTTCAGTACTTCAGTTAGTACCTAGGCAAACCAGCTGTGTGTAAATGCCCTTAACCCTCACCTTTACCCTAAACTCTTTGCTATAATTAAGTTTTTGTCCCTCCTTTATAAGCACAATTTATTTTGTTCCATTCTAGTTTCTTCTTTCATAAGCTATTCTTGGATAGGGAAGTGTCTATAATTTAACCAGAAGCTGCAAAAAGAGCCAATTATTATAATATTATCTTTAAGCCAAGTAAATATTTTTGTAACCTCCTAAGTCTGTTAATATTTTTGTAGGAATCTATCACAAAAAGTTTTGCTGCTGAAACGCACTGAGGAAGCAGCAAGGCAGTTGGAATCCACAAAGCTACAGCACACTCAGGGAGGGTAAGTACCAACCACACATCAATCAACAGTATAATGGCAACACCATAATGATATGTTTTAGTGTTGTCCTGTCTGACTAAGAATATTCAAATCTAAATTTTGTGTAACTTCATTGCAGATACACAGACGAGTTTGTGGTGCGTGAGGATCTGATGGGGCTGGCCATTGGAGCACACGGAGCTAACATCCAGCAGGCTCGCAAAGTGGACGGCATCACCAACATCGAGCTGGAGGAAAACACATGTACATTCAAGATCTGCGGCGAGGTGGGTTCACTTACCAATCAACTATCCACTTCCAATAACTGCCTATTAATGCAATTTTAACATTAACCCCTAATTGCAATCTATTACATCAAACGGCGTGTTTTGACACAATGCATGTGTTTTAATGAAACTTCATGGATCACATTATCATTGCAAATTGAGATAATCTGTATAGTCAGTTTCAACAAACTCCCACTGGAGGTACCATAAATCTACTCATATTAATATGGCATATGAACAACTTCCTTGGCAACTCATTCAGTTTTTTGTATTTCCCGTAAAGTTAAAAAAAATGAGAGATCACGTTGCCGCTTAATGGACGGTATGCGACATCCGCGTACTGGCTTAACCACTGATATATTATATATGCGATAGTCACGTAGATAAGGTCAATTGAGGGGTTTAACCTAAGACCTCAAACTCCACCAACCTCAGTCATTATCTGTAAATATGGAGAAATGTTTTTTCACCTTCCTTTCCAGTTATGTTTAATTTTAAGAATACTGTTTCAAAGCCCTCAGTTTCTTTTAAAATACTGAAAATGCCGGAATAAGTATTTGAAGATTGCTTTCTTTGCTTTTATACCCCTAAATCGGTTTATTGTACTTGGCAAACAGCCGTATTTATTCATAATAATCAATAATATAAAATGTCTGATAATATTTGATATGTATTTCAAACGAGGTATAATATTATTGAACATAATTAAGTAGTCGGTGTACTACTGAATAATAATCAATAACGCTTCATTGAATCTAAATACACTTGGTCCTAATTATGATTTATTAACTTACTTAGAATTTATAAATACCCAATGAAAGAGATACCTTGTGTTTCTGATTGTATTATTTTATTTACTTTTTGATTATATTATTTAATCTTACTATCTATGTATATGTTGGAGGCACTGCTGAAAACCAGCTGCATTCCGAGAGAAATCCGGAATGCACAGCTGAGCAATAACCTTTTTTTTTACAATCAAAGAAAATAAGATGTACAAATATTAAATATGTAACAATCTGTTGCCAAATAAATGTTTTTATTATTATATTGAAACTTATTAGGTTTAAGGAAACAATAAATATTTCTTATCCCGTAGGAGCCGGCAAGAATATTCAATAAATAAAAATAATTTTTTGTTAATGCCATCAAGACAATACCATACTTGATAAAGTGACATTTTGTTTTGTCTCAAACCCAGTAGATGTAATATCCAAAATGAATGTATAAGGTCGACACTGCAATTGCAGTGCTTCGTGACGTTTGTAGGCACAATTGTTGAGCACTGCAATTGCAGGGCTCCGGCTCCCAAGGCTTAAAGTATGAAAACTTGTTATGTGAGTGAACCTTGCCTGTGACCCTTAGTTAGTGCTCTCAACCCGAATTCAAATCCCAATAAAAGTCTCCATAGATAGCTAATGATTCAAATTGCGAGTCTTTTCTTGAAATTAGTGATTATTTTGATTGATTGGTTAAGAAATGTGGCCAATGAAATAAGGCATCTCTGTTGTCTATTTTTTTTTTTTTTTTTTTTTTTTTTATTGTTCTTCTAAGTATTATTCTGTTAAACTACAATTATGCAGTTTATCAACAGGATGTACAATGTAAATATGTATACATAATATTATTACAATTTATAAATATACATAACATTGTTACTACTCATGAGATATTCAGATTATTATTATTGGCACACATTAACTAAAATAACACCAAATTTACATGTAATGAATTACAACTATTGATTGATAATGATAATTAGTATAAAGTATTTCTACTTATGAGCCATGTTTTCAGCATATATCTGAATCTGTTTGGGAATTTACTTCCCAACAATTGAAATGATATTAACAGTACTTTGCTTGTGCAATAGTCCCGCATTCCTAGGGTTAACAGTAAAAGTCTTGTTTTGGATGTGTTGCAGAGTGACGAGGCAGTGAAGCGCGCCCGCTCCATGCTGGAGTACAGTGAGGACCTGCTGCAGGTGCCGCGTGACCTGGTGGGGAAAGTGATTGGCAAGAACGGTCGCACCATCCAGGAGATGGTGGACAAGAGCGGCGTAGTTAGAGTGAGTAGTGTGAGCGCTAAGATACGTTTGTATCTATTTCTTTTTTACTAATTTTAAAATAGGATTAATATTTTTTTTGTGGACATAGAGGCGTTTGTGAACATTTTCGTTTTAATTGATTGATTTAAAAGTTGTTATGATCTATCACATTTTTGACCAAATTGCCCTATTACCACGGATGGTTATTTGTATTCTAAAAGCACTCCAGTCATGTCAGTATGACTAAAAATATATCTCTGATAAAACAATACTGCACAGTCTTTGTAATCCAAACAATTAAAACCCGAGCCTTAATGAATTTTCAGATTACTGGAATTTTGAAAATAAGCTGGAATTTCAGAAAACTTGAGATTGGTGTTTTCCGGGACTTAGTTTTATTCTTTTTAAGCTTTCAAATTGGACACTGAATTTATCAATGTTATATTCCCTCTCTAACTTCATAGAACTCTCCACTTTCAAGTCTCTTTAAAATTACTTTTTTTAAAGAGACTTGTGTTTTGCACCGACCCATGTTCGATGTTTGGGAATATAGTGGGTTCCGAATATAAAGACTATCGTATTGATAAAATTATCAGTAGAACTTAGTGATCATAAAATAATGATCCAAACTCCTTTTTATTTCAGCAGTATGTTGTTCCCACTTTTGTAAAACTACCTAAAAAGTGATTGTCAAAATATTGAGATAGGTCATGTTACCGCTTGGAATATTTTTTTGTGAGCTTTTCTTAAATCATTAACAGCATCAGTTTGATGATCCAGTGGCCGACCTTTTCACAAACAGCTCTAGCCACCATACGACAGCGGCTGATGGTAGGTTGGCCGTGTGTTCACATTTGTGTTTTTTTAAATATATAATCTTCCTGTCGGTGAAAGAAACGCTTTGCTATTGAGATGGCCGCTTGTTCCTATTCCAGAAGATGTCCAGGAAACTCTTCAATATGACTGTTGTATATAAAACAGAGCAGTAATGGTTGTTTTTATTTATTTATTAACTATTCCCATACCTTCAAATCTCCATACCATTCACATTATTCCTTAACATCATTTACAAAACACTGTTCATCTCTTGATCACCTGAGTGAAATAACCCCTTGACAAAATTATGTGTGTAATTCATAGAAAAAAATATATTGATTTGTTTTCAGCATTTTTACATATCCACTTGAGCGATCGCGTTAATAATTGAAAAATGAATAGAGCGATAGTGATTTCTGAGCATTTGATTTTGAAATTTCCCATTTAGATTTAATAAAATCATACCCTCGAATTGTAATATGGAGACATATAAACTGTTTATAGTGCTATTTAGCCAATGATTATAATATTATTTTAAAGATTTATTAAAAAATCGTAAACTTTATTTTAGTTCTTTTGAAATTTGCATTGTGAGGTACTCTTGGGTCAAGATTGGTTATTTTCTATTTCTGTCTGTTGTCTATGGCGTACTTAATAATCACAGATATAAATATATATTAGAAGACCCAATTTTTAATTGTTAACAGCTGATTAAAAGTATTGTATGAAAAAAAATATTTTTAAATTGGGTCGCCAACTGTCAAAATTGAATGCACTAAATTAGGATATCTAATACAGTTACCACAAAGAACTGTTATTACATTAAAAAGATACATTCACCGTCTACAATTATTATCAATAAGAATAATATTAGTTCAATAAATCCTTTTACACAGACAGCCTATTTCACATATGTTAAAGTCATGAGGGAATTCACACTTTGTTTAGAAAAAAATGGAAAAAAGTCACATTTTTTATTCACATGAGTTGAAAACTGGTTAAATAGATAGATAATTCAATTACGAATACATTGGTATATAAATATGTTAACAAAAATCAAATAAAACTTACACTTACACCATTTTAACAAGCGTGCTTTCGAGAACAAACTTTTGATAGGTTGATAATAAACAACATTGGAATTTAGACGCATATAGAATCAGCCACAGGATGTCGATTTGAGATATATATCCATTAAATGGGAAAGTATTATATCAGCTTTCTACTAACACAAACTGTAGATTGAGAGGTTTGAAAAAATAAAAGTTTTACAAGAGGTAGATGAATTTGGCACATTATGGCAAGCAGCTCAAAAGCATTTTGCAAAATTGCCATAATATGCCAAAAATCGCTTGAGTGGTTATTGTATATCCTACAGTTGCTTGGGCACAATCTGAATTAGTTGGTTTTTAACACATCTTACTATGCGTAAAGAAATTTAATATTTTAAAAAGTAATTAAAATCTTGTCAGAAAAGAATGTTTATCGAGTTGTTGGTATTGCCCGGGTGTTGAAATTTATATTCATTGCTGTTTGATTGTTGTAGGTCAAAATTGAAGGAGATAATGAACCTCATCCCACCATACCTCGTGAGGAAGGTCACGTGCCCTTTGTGTTTGTCGGTACCATGGAAAGTATCGCCAATGCTAAGATTCTCTTGGAGTACTATTTGTCACATCTCAAGGTAAGCGAACACAGTTATAAAACATCATTTTAATAATATAGCAGATTAGATCATTTCTGAGTACGTTGCGTTTTGGTATAAATTTAAAAAAAAAATACTTGCACTTTTGCTCTTGTTTTTCTATCCAACAACCCATAGCCAAAGCTCTTACACAATGCTAGAGAACTTGTAAAGGTTAGGAGGTTAGGTATATGACTTATAGGTAAAATGATGCATATGGATTAAATCATAAATCAACAGTCTTTTTTTAAATTTTGACGTTATTCTGTTATGAATTATGCTGAAAGAATGGATTTGAAATGAAAGAATTGCCTGTTCAGCATATCTTGCTAAAATCATTACATTGGAATTGACTGCCTGTCTCGCTTAGATGTTTTCAGTGTCGAAGCGAGCCTGTTTTAGATGACCTTTGAATTAAAAAGTTTCAGTATATTTATATGATGAAGCTACAAAAAAATAATCAATGCTTACTTTTACATTAATATAAAGTATTTAACCTCTTGAAAGTGAGGCAGATTTCGGAAACAGCGCGAAAATTACCTTGATGAGTTTTTTCTCAAATTTCGGAAAAAAAACTAAGTATTTACTTTTTTTTTTATTGTTTTCTGTTTACCAGATAATGTAGCTAATTATTCATATATAGTTCATGATTATATCGTAAGACGTTTTCCCAGAATAGCTAACTTTATCTGAAAAATTAATAAAAAATTCCCCCGTTCGGGAAACAATTGTCAAAAAAATTATGTTTATGAATATAAACGGATTTTATTATTTCCACACAAACCTGAATAAATAGCCTATATGAAAAAAAACAAACCAAAGGTGTTTTCAAAGAAATAATGGCATTTACGTTGTTTTGAAAATGTAAAATATTTTAGGCTTTTCAAAAAAAAATCTCACGCCAAGCGTGCACTTTAGAATTTTTTTGTGTCGTATTGTATAAAGTTATGAAAGCAATTCTTTCAGTTTTTGGTAGTTCATACTATTGTTGTTACTAATAATATTTTTTTATACTAGAAACCTGTAAATAAATAATGCTAAAAATATATTTATGCACTATGATGTAAATTTTCTAACATTTTTGCCGTCACTTTACCAGCCTGATTTTTGACACAATAATTTTGCGAAATATTGTAAAAATTACATCAAAATAAACTAGATAGAATTACCTTTCTAATGGTACCTAACACCTATTATTTCGATAATGAATTTATATCCAAAACAATGCTAATATGTAGAATATTTACCTCAGACAGTTCACCAATTTGAAGTCTATTTCAATATCTGGAATTCCAATATGGCCGCCATTATTGTATACACATTACAATCGAAATACAGAGTGGTTCAAAGAATCATGATTCAAGGAGAATAAAAATAAATTTTAGTGATATTTTTTTTCATAATATTTATTTCAATTTTATATAACATAAAATGCATTTTTTCAATTTCAAGTACTGTGTGGTTCAATAAAAATAAAAGTCGGAGATTTATGTTTCATCATATTTATTTCATTTTATATTATATGAAACACGTGTTTTTCAAACTTTGGTCCAGAGGCCAGGAGGGCGATTCTCGTTCTACTTAACGACACTAAAATCGTCCTTACATTCAAATTAACGATTTTTCTCGGTTTATTCGTATGAAGCGATTCCGGTTCTCTCGTTGACAGATGGAATCCTTAGATTTTCGATTGCGCGCCAAAATTTTTAGCCTTACGCGAAGGGTACCCCTAGACCTGTCATTCGGCGGCCGAACGCTAGCGTTCGCGGGGAATTTGCTTCATTTAATTGTGACGTTTTGACAATTAGCAATATTTGCGTAGTTTTAATAAGAGAAAACTTAATATTATCGTAAGTATTGACTGTAAACATGATTAGTGACTTGTTTGTGGCACAATAATGCTATTAAATGAATTGAATCAGGTAATTGCGATGTTTGTAAAGTACGTAACATGTCGAAAGCCAGATAAGTGATTTAATTTACAATAAACTACACATACCATTGAGGATTTCTACATAAATAATAATAAGTTTCTGGCTGGCGCTCGAAATTGTGGGTTTTGAAGTTAACCACAACGAAATAAGAATCCCTTTCATTCTTAAATCAACTTGGGTGACAGTTACCGCCATTCGGCATCGTTAGTTTGACAGCAAACGTCACTTTAGAAGTGGTGAATCTGTAAAAAAGTCATTACTATCCAGCGAGGTAAGTACCTTTTCACAAAACGTAAATCTTCGATAAATGGCTTATTTATGTCATTCATAAATAAAATAAGCAGTTATTAAAATGCATTATAATACAAAGTATTTGTTTTTTTAAGTTTTAGTTAGAAACCTTGCGTCACTTAATTATATTTCACCAATTTGTGTTTTCAATAATCTCTTAACAATTTCTTAACCACGCTTCTTTAGGATTTTTTACTAGGTCTCTCCAAAATCGAACTTGTAAGGATATCAAAAGAACGAGAATCGCTTAATAGTTAAGAAAAGATGTTGCAAGCGACGGACAGCTATCTTTCGCAAACGATAGCAGTCGTTGACGAATGCTATCATTTAGCTTAAGGCTAAAAGAACGAGAATCGCCCTCCAGGCTCTCGACTACGAAAAATATTATTTTACATATACATATTTATTATGATAATATGTCAATTTTTAGACATTGTTTCTATCCTCCTAAAAAGTGGAAGATACAATGAATGGACATGAAATATTAACCAATGCACTTGCGTTTCAATTCAATACACAAATACCCATACAAAAAATAACAACCAAGCAACAAATAACATCCACGCAACAAATAAGAAACATCACAAATAACAAACACACAATGTACAAAAAACAACCACAAATACCAACATCCAAGAAAAAAATAAAAACACCAATGCAGCAAATAACAAACACCGTAAATAACAAACACCATAAATAACAAACACCATAAATAACAACACCTTGCAACAATTAACACACTCCCTGAACTGTAATTATGGGACTGCCACTATTAGGTATAATGAATTTCCTCGTCATGGCAATTTTTATATTTTTGAATGAAAACAGAAAAAAAAAAAACTAAAAAAAAAAGTAAAAAAATAGTCTAAACAAAAGAGAAAAAATATAATCTAAATGGAAAAAAAGCGATTTTAGCAAGTAATGAAAAAAAATTATAAATCTGCAACTCTATGATACACCACAAAACACGCCATGCAAAGGAAAACTTTGCACTTTACGCAATAGGAATCGACCTGTTTGTTTATTTTACGCCTTGTACAAAGTACGCACCTTTTGCGTATTTTGCGATTCCTATTGTCCGTGTCTGTGGTTTCAACTAGGTAATGTGAAAAATTCTCTAATCTGATGTGCGCAGGAAGAATATGACTGTCGTTAGAAGAAATCGGTCTGGGTGCTGTCACAAAGGGAGAGTGTCGCGCTATAAGCTCAAATGCCAATTGCTTCCTGAATGTACGGTGAAGAATGGGCACAGCGTCTTGTTGAAGTTGCCTGTAGATCACCAAGCTATTCAGGATGCTGACATTGAGCAGGCGACGAAATACCTTAATGTACCATTTGTGACCTCGCGTTCTCTCCATGCGGTAAGTGGACAACAGCGAATCTTTGGTATCCACTCCACCCATGAAGGAATTGTACCTGACCACAGATCGAGGCATTTGGTATCTCTCTAACCCTCTTTGACCCATGACCGTTTCGGTGTTGTGGAAGGTAGACACCATGGTGACAATTTTAATATCATTCCAAGCAACGACTGAAAAGTCACCACAGTGTCTACCGACAATCGTATGCCGTGGCACACTCTTCTTCATGGCTTTAATAACCTGAGGTACCATCTTTCGGCGGCGATTAAGGGTACCGACAACATCGGTATTCCTTTGTTTCAGGTACCTAGTCAATGGCATGCTATTATAAAAATTGTCCATGTAAAGGCAGTACCCTTTGTCAAAGAACCCCTCCATGAGTTTAAGTACAACTTTAGAAGTTTTACTCGAAAACCCAAGGTGGTTCTCTTCGACTTCTGTACCCTTTCCCGTGTACATTATAAAGCGGTACAAGTAGCCTGTTGTTGATTCGCACAGCTCATAGGTTTTAATGCCGAACCGAGCCGCCTTAGTGCGGATGCACTGCTTGAAACCTAGGCGACCCTTCCAGAGCAACAGGGACTCGTCTATGCTAATGTCTTCACGAGGAGTGTACAGACTGGAAAACTTTTCATTCATTATGTCCAATAGTGGTTTAACTTTTGCAAGCTTGTCTTGGGAACCGACATTATTGTCACTAAAGTGGAGGAACTTCATTATCAGACAAAACCTATCATAAGACATTAGAGTCCTAAATTTAGGCATCTCTAAGTAAATATCTTTTGTCCAGTATTCTGGTAAGGCAGCTCTGTAACAAATGGACATTATCATAAATATTGCGAACAACAAATACAGTTCAGGGACCGTCACATCTCGCCACTCCCTCAGCCTGGAATGGGCGGCCATGTGCAATACCCCATCTTCGGTAGTTATCTCGTCCAGTGCGCTCCATGCATGCCTATTCGTTTCCTTTACAATATAGGACATTGTTTCCAAGTCCCATATTTTGGAGAAAACATCATAGGCAGATGCAGCGACTGTCGGAGGGAACACTTCTGTTGATGGGCCAGGCTGAAGGACGGTAAAATTTTCCCGCTGACCCGTGAACGAAGAGAAGTCTTCAGACCAGGTGAAGGACTGCTCCTCGGGGTTTTCCTCCTCCTCCCCCAACAGCTCCAACTCTTCCTCAGGCACATCCGTTTCGATCCCCAGGGGCGGGATATATTCGGGATCACCACCGCAATCGGGATTTACGTCGACATCATCTTCGTCATCATCTTCGCTATCGAAGCCGATAAATTCGAAGATGATATTGTCGACTACCTATATATAGAAAGAAAAAATATATATTCAGCTATGCGAAATTATTTTATTTTCATTGAAAAGCGCCCTTGAGGAAGAAAAATACAAAAATTGCACTGTAAAAGTTAGCCTAGCCTTATTATAATTACCTGAGTCGTTGGAGCTGTAGAGGTTGAAGGGGTTGGATCATCCGAGGGCTCCTCCAAGTCTAGCCTCCTCCTTTTTATTGGCTGACCAGGAACCTAAAACAATAAACATTTATTGTTACACTAATGTCTTTCAATTCTGGAAAAGATGAAGCACACAATCAACCTAATATAACTACTACTAATACACAACATACCGTGATTGCTAGAGGCGCTGCCTCTTCGGTGCTTCTGCCGCCTCTTCTGTCGGCTCCAGGAACCTGAAAAAATAAACATTTATTGTTACACTAATGTCTTTCAATTCTGGAAAAAATTAAGCAGTTTCCAGAGTGGAAGATACTACCAGTATCGCCCTGGTGTAAGACCACCATTCAGAATTGAAACTTTGCTACAAATGGCTTTAGCCGTGTTTAGTGACTAGATCTGAATAGCCAGGTACTTCCCCACCTTCCTCTTTTTTTTTTTTTTTTTTTTTTTTTTTTTTTTTTTTTTATTACAAGATAATACATTACAAAATGATAACAAAGTAATAATGTATTATTCCCAATGAGTTTATAAAACTCATTTCGGGAAAGACAACATTAGAAAGGACAAGGCAAATAAATAAAATACATTAAAATAAATACATTAAAATAAATACATTAAAATAAATAAACGCAGATGTTATTATGGAGTTCTAGAGAAAGATTGTGTTAGTCATTAATGAAACTGTTAAGGAAATAGCTTTTAAGAGCTTTTGCCAGTGTTTTTTTGTTTGTTGCCGGAAGTTTTAAATTACTAGGTAATGCGTTATATTGTTTATGTGCAATGTATTGTAAGGAGTTAATTCCAAATTTGGTCGTGTAAGTAGATGACGATAAATGTATTTGATTTTGTGATCGTGTTTTGTGCTGGTGTATGTCAGAATTAAAAACTGGTTTAGTGTTGGTGTGTGAGGAGTGTTGAATTATTTGTAGAATGGCAGTTGTGATGTTATACTTTGGAAGGACTGTAAAGGGAAGTATTTGTGTCTGTGAGTATATATCTTTGACATGTGTATCCCATGGCAGATTATATATATTACGTACGGCTCTATTTTGAATTACTTGTATTTCCGAACTTTTTTTTTTGGTAATGGTGCCCCAGATACTAACTAGATAACTCAGGTGGGAGTGAATCATAGCATAATAAGTTGCACGCAGTAAAGATGTGGGGAGCACACCTTGGAGTCGATAAAGTACACCGGTTATAGGGGAAATTTTGGATTTTACATTCTCAACATGGGAGTTCCACGAGAGGTTAGAGTCTATGAGTAACCCCAAATATTTCGTTACTTGAACATGTTGTAGCTTTTCATTTCCAAGAATAATATTCATACCCATGTTATCTTTTTTACCGAAAGTAAGGTAATGGGTTTTTTTAACATTGAGGCTTAATTTGTTTAATCGAAGCCATTTTGCCAGCTTTGCGAGATCTTTATTCATTAGAGCTTCAAGTTCCTTCAGATTTTTACAATGGTAGTAAATCACAGTATCATCAGCGTAAAGTTGAAGTTTTCCCGAGATGCCACATTTAGTTATATCATTGATGTATAGTAAGAAAAGTAGAGGTCCAAGAATAGAGCCCTGTGGCACTCCACATGTGATTTTTCCAAAGCCGCTTAGGTTCCCTCCGATATCGACAAGGCAAAATCTATCAGCTAGGTAACTTCGGAGCAAATTTAAAGATTTACCTACTATTCCCAAATGTTCCATTTTCTGTAGAAGTATTTCATGATCTACCGTATCAAAGGCTTTTTTCAGATCTATAAATATAGCTGCCACATATTCGCCCTGGTCTATGTACTGCTGAATGTTAGAAATGAAATCGAAAGTGGCACATTGGGTATTGGAGTTTTTCCGAAAGCCATATTGCTGTGGTGTAAGGATATCATTGCTAGAGATGTATTTTATCAGTCTATCTTTGATAATTGACTCAAACACCTTTGAAAATACCGATAAAATCGATATTGGACGGTAGTTAGAAATACACTTCTTGCAGTCTTCTTTAAAAATTGGTATAATTTTTGCTAGCTTTAACTGGTTTGGAAATATTCCCGAGCCTATGGAGAAGTTGATAAGTTGGGTTAGGTGCCCCGCTAGTTCTTCTTTACAGGTTTTAAGAATGCACGGTGTTACTCCATCGATTCCTGCCGCTGCATTCGACCTAAGTTTCGAGATGACCTTTATTACCTCATCCTTATTCGTCCTAGTCATATATAAGGATTGTCGTGCCTTTGGTTCTACATATATTGTATTACAGTCATCCGGGAATGATGGAATGGCAGCTGCCAATTTTTCTCCAACTGACAGGAAAAACTCATTAAATGCCAACGCTATTTCACGGGGTTCCCTAATTTCACAATTATTTACGATGAGAGATTCAATTGTGTTGGTGGGTTTATGTACACGGTTAGACAGAATTGAGTTAATGGTTTTCCAAGTTTTTCTTGGGTTAGTTAGGCTTTGTTGAAAGCTATTGATGTAATATTTGTTTTTCAGACTTCTCCTATAATTAGTTATTATGTTTCTGAGTTTATTTTTAAGTATTGCAAGAGTAATATTACCTGGGTCTTGTTTCCACTGCTTGTGAAGCTGGTTTCGTTCCTTGATTAGAAAATTCAGTTTAGAATCAAACCAAGGTGTATTTAGATGTTGCCGCCTTCCGGTTTTTACGTTCGATGTATTTTTACCTGCTTCTAATGCATTTTTGACATAATCATTAAAATCTTTGTAACCGTCTTCGGGTTTGGTTGAGTTGATAGCAAATTTGTTAGTCGCAATATAAGATTTTACCGCCATACTGTTGATGATAGGTTTAGTAAAGCGTGGTTTAGTTCTATTATTAAACCATTTTTTTAAATTATTCTTAAAGTCAACAATTAGTATATTATGGTCACTAAGCGGGTCATCTATATTCGATATGGTTGTTGAAATGTTTTGTCTGTTTGATATAACGTGATCTATAATAGTGCTGCTTGTATCAGTGACTCTCGTGGGATATGATTTATTTTGTATTGAGAAATTGTATGTTAATAAGGTGTTGATAAAATTTAAAGAAGAAGGTGTGTTTATGGAAGTGTCAATGTTGAAATCTCCGAGTATTAATGTATCTTGTCTGCTTTTGTTCAGTATTTTTTCAAAATGTGTTAGGAAATCGTGCATGTTGTTTGGGTTAGGTTTTCGATAAATGGCATAAATGTTGACTGGTTTCCTATTACTGCTGCAAACACTAATACCTAAAAATGAATTTTCGTTGGAAAAATTTTCAATGATAGAGCACTTCATAGAATCCAGAACATATATGGCCACACCTCCTCCTCCTTCATTTGGGCGAGAAGAAAAAGCACTGTAAAAACCATTTAAGCAAAAGAACTTTTCTTCTCCGACATCAAGCCACGTTTCAGTGATGACAAGAACATGAACAATATCGCATAATCTTCTGACCTTTTCCTCAATTTCGTCAAACTTGTTTCGTATACTTCTGGCGTTCATATACATTATTCGCAGACAGTTCTTCATGGGAGTATAGTCATCGATAGTTAGGCACTTGTGTTCTTGTATATTACACTCCATAGTCTATTGTAGCTAGGTCCTTCTTGAGGGCAGCTATGTAAGCTGGGCAGTTGTCCCTATCTCCGGTTGAATGGTCAGCAGGCTTACCAAATCTGGTGCATGTCGCGCAAACTGGTTTGATGGCTGCATTTGGGCACGACTCACGGGTGTGTTTTTCTTGTGCACAGTGTCCACATGTAGGTTTAGTATCTCTGCAATATTTGTATGAGTGTCCAATCATATGACATTTAGTGCAGACAGTAAGGCCAATAAAATCTCTGACGCGGCAAACAGTCCAGTTCACAAATACTTTCTCCTGTTCAATAAGTAATTTACGGACGATAGCTGGCATTTCATAAATACGATGACAAGTGTTTCCTGTGCGAGCACCAGCTAAGTGACTTAATTTACAGCACGCTATAGTTCCCTCAATGTCTTGAATGTTGGGAACCCCAGTTAAGGCGATCCTTAAAAATTCTTCGTCAGTCAGGTCCCTCGGTACCCCAAAAAATATTAGTCTCGGAGATCGCTTGGTCGGCAGTCGGGCCTTAATTGTGCTTGATTTGTCGAAACAGGGTGCATTTAATAGTTTTTGTTGCTCACCTGCGGTTGCCGTGTTTATCAAGATACCTTTATTTCTTATCTTTTTTATTCCCGTGACCCGAACGCCTAGTTCAGATGGCCGAATCATGTCCTGGATAATTTTTTTGGTACCATCGCTATCCTTGGTGGCGTCTGCATCTGTTGGAAATACGCATACGCCTGGTCTTGGTGCTCCGACACGATGTCCATATTGGGTAAGTGGAGGGGGTTGGTGAGCATCATTAGGCTGTTTGCGGGCGATGTCAGCAAATGAGAGGCTAGCCTCCGTTGCCTCCGCTACTCTCCGCATTACAGGTCCAAGATCAGACTCTAGTTGAATAATTTTTTGTTCAAGTTGTCTTTTTTCGCTCTTCACGTGTCGTACTTTGATTTCTGTCATTCTCAGTTGGGCAGTCACTGTAGCCAGATCAGCACGCATGGTCTCGCGCTCCAACAACAGCTGAGATACGGATCTAAAAACTTCCGACACGTTTCTGGCAATTCTCAGCTGCTGGTCTTTTGAGACCTTCGACTGCTTCTCTGCCAAGACATCTTGTAGAGCTGTCAGATGTGTTTGAGCTTCTTTCCCTTCCCCACTTACCTTCAGCCTCACAACATCCCCCAATTGGGGATGCCATAGTCTCACTGGCTCCAGACGGGAGCAGTTGGGACTCTTGTGAGGTATTCACTATAAAAAAAAAAAAGCAAACAACCAACTACTATATTATAACTACTACTAATACACAAATAATAACAATAAAAAACATACCATCGTTCCGTCCGGCGCTGCCTCTCCGTCCGGCGCTGCCTCACCAGTCCTTCTACCGCGTACCTCTCCAGTATTAGTCTCCATTCTATAATAATAGGAACAATCAGACATATACTAGTATTTATAAATTTTGTATATATAATAATAAACAAAAAATATTTTTTCTTATTATTTTTTGGGACACCCTATACAACTGTGATATTTACTAATACTGTGACTTTTGTGATATTTATTACTATTTTTCATAATAAATAATAAATACCAATAAAAATATTTCCGTAAACAATAGTTTACATTTTCTTGGACCTGCTTGTACAATCTACGCGAATTGCATGATAACACAACTTTTAAAATCTGCCGCTAGCAGTAAAAAAAGTGGCGCTGTCGGTTGAAACACTAACACATGTAAAGTAATCTCGATGTATTTGTGTGAAACGGTAGAGATGCACAACTTATTTTTTTTAAATATTTTCACTAAATATCGACTATATAATGGCTTTGTTACATAATCTCAATTGTTTTCCCTGCATAATGACATTCGAATAACTCAAAATAACATAATGATCACTTAAATATTCCCATCTAAAAATCAAATATTTACGCGCAGCTATTTTTTTGACACATGACATGACATGTCATTTTTTTAAAAAATAATCACGAAGTATTGACAAAAAGAGGGCTTCGATATATAATAACAATTGTTTTATCCATACAATGATACACGAATAACTCCAAATAATGTAATATATCATGTACATAACTCCATCCAAAAAGTAAAAATTGTTCCTGCAAAATTTTTGCGAACTTTTACGTCATCTTTTATAAATTTACAATATCAAAAATGATTTATATTTATCAAAACACATTACTTGGTCAATGAACTATGTATAAAAACACAATTACTTACGTTTATTTGTTGAATTAACTGATTAATCTCGTTTTTAGCTAACGCTCACTCAGAAACCGACCGTTGGAAAGAAACTCATAAAAACAAGCGACGCCACTTTACCATAGATAATTTATATTTACACGTACAGGGCTCGTAGCCTCATCAAACAAAAAGCTAATTCTAGTCCGAACTTGGCGCAAGCGATTCTGACCTTTTACTTCATACAAATTCTTTATACATAAGGGTTAAAATCGCATTTTAAAAAAAAAAAACCGCCGGATTTCAAAAAAGCCCGCCGGCGGTCGAACCACAGTTGACTGGTTAATAGATTTATACATTACGAGACATTTTAATAATATAAGTCTATCATATATTAGTTCCACACTATAAAGGTAGATGGTCCTTTTTTAATTTTTTTTTTTTCAAAACAGTTCTCAAAATTGGTATGTACCTCTAAATTAATTGTGACAGGAGTCATTTTTTGCAAAGCGATTGCCAAAACTCATTTTTGGTATTTTTTGGACATATGACTATTGACCTCTCGGGGACAGAGTTTCATTCAGATGTGATAGGTTAACTTTATTATTTAACTAGCTGGCGTGTACCCGGCGTTGCTCGACTTTTTCCATATATCCGAAAGAAATTCTCTAAATGATAGTAAAAACCCTATCAAAATCCATTGCGTAGTTTAGAAGAACTAAGTGCACAAACAGACAGATGCGGATAGCGACTTTATTTTATACTACAGGGTTTTCCAATAAGAGGTGTTATTTTGAATAGCCCGCTATTTCGGTAGATGTTAATTTTGAAGCTGTCATTTTTTGACATTTGACAAGTAGAAACTATGCCATTAATAAAAATGGAACGATACACGCTTCAACAACGCATTGAAATTATTAAAATTCACTTTAGTGAATCAAATGCAAATCATCTTGAGTGATGAGGCCCATTTCCACCTCGGTGGCTTCGTCAACAAGCAAAATTGTCGCATCTGGGGCTCGGAAACCCAAGAGTTATTGTTGAAAAGCCTATCTATCCTCAACGTGACTGTTTGGTGCGGTTTATGGTCCGGCGGAGTCATTGGACCTTACTTTTTCGAAAATGAGGCTGGATCAACAGTTACGGTGAATGGATTGCGCTATTGAGAGATGATAAATGATTTTTTATTGCCGGAATTGGATGGTATTGATCTGGACAACGTTTACTTTCAACAAGACGGCGCTACGTGCCACACAAGCAACGAAACCACCTCTTGTGGTGAATATCAAAATAACACCTCTTATTGGAAAACCTGTATTTAGAGAAGCAGTATAACTTCCTTAAATATAAAAAAAATATGCAGAACCCAGTCCCCGGATTGCACATGACCGCTCTACTTTTAGGAAGTGGAGCAACTGAGACAGGAAAAGTCGGAGATCGACCAGCAGCTGCGTGTGATGTCAAGTGGCGCGGCGGGTGGGGGCGCGGGCGGTAGCGGAGGGGCCGGCTCTTCGGGCATGGGCTACGGAGGCCCGCAGCAGCCGCGGCGCACCGGGGACGACAGGGCTCGCCGGGCCAGGCCACCGCCCTCTGCCCGGTATAACAACTCCGGTAAGAACACATTTCTTTTATTATACAGGGTGTATCGGCACGTACCCGACAAACTTTAACCAGCTATTCCTTAGCATATTTGGAGTAAAAAATCTTATGTGCACTTTGCTGTCCGGTAACGTTTTTTTTTAATAAAAAATTTATTATTCATATTTTCACCACAAGTCACCACTGTTTTATCCTTTGTCGAAGTTTTAAAACCCATCTGGAAATATTTTATTCGAATTCCGTTGAATAATGCACGTGTGTACCTATATTGGCGCACTTTTACAATGACAACGAAATGGCACGGCACCATTCGTCTCATTTTTAACTATTATTATTTAGTGTGTGCGAAAGAGCGAAGACGCTTGTCGACATACTTGCTTATAACAGCGGTTGAACACGAATACGCAGTGCCAATGACAGTGATGTAGTGTGGAAATTTTTAAATTTTTTGTTTTTAATTGAAAAAAAAATGCTACCGGACAGCAAAGTGCCCATAACATTTTTTACTCCAAATGTGCTAAGGAATAGCTGGTTAAAGTTTGTCGGGTTAGTGCCGATACACCCTGTATATGTAAAACTATTATACTCTTCAAAAGACCCCAAAACTTTATAGAGTTTTTTAAATTTTTTTTTTTAAATATTTTTATTTATTTTATAAAATACAGTATAATTATTTAAATTTACATAGTAAGAACATATTTCAAATAAAAATTAACATGTTTACTTTTACAAGAGTCTAAAACTCGTGTGTAAAGGGATAGAGGGTTTATCTTTGGTCAGCTTGTAATTTGCCAGAATCGCAAACATGTCTATAGATAAGGTCTAAACTTATGCCATGAATCTGATGGTGGAATAATAATGAATATATATTAAATTAAAATTTTCCGGAGACTGGAAAAAACAAAATGTTTATTGCCAGGGAACCACAGCATAAAGAAGAACTTTTGTTATCTATTTAGTGGTGGTGAATTGGGATTACTGTGCTCTGAACTAGTGAAGGGAGATAAAACCAGAGTTACTTATTTCCGACTTGCTTGTTCACATTTTTTGTAGTAGCAGACACAGGAAGTCTGTTGGAAATGACTATTTATTTAAGCTTGATAACAGATCACGTTTTGATCAAAAGTTAAAACGGGCCGAGTACCAGTGTTTTGTTTGCATCATGTTATAAATTCAAATTGGCGCTGATCGTTAATTTGATAATCATCAAATAATACTAATTTGGATGGTTGAGTTTTTATGAAAAATCACCTAAATAAAATAAATAATAAAACAGTTGTCAAGGGCGAAATGTTACAGAGTGTGAATCACCTCAATCAGAAAATTCTAATTTCCCCTCATTTAGTGACATATTATAATAATAATTGGCAGACTGTTTAGTGATGTATGTGTTATGTTCCTTAGGCTCCCGGCGCGTGACCCCCGAGGTGTCAGAGGAACGCTCCCGCGGCGGGGGCCCCCCGCACCACCACCCGCAGCAGTACACCTCCTCTGGCAGCGGCTATCGGGGCGGCAGGGGGGGTGGCAGGCCCAACACGCGGCCTCCACAGGACAGGTCAGTTATACTCAACCAACCATTCTCCATCCTTCGGTAACTACTCTAACTGTCATTCCGAATATCTAAATATCCAACAGAAAATTAGGTTAACAACGGAGAACTCGCTGGCAGGGCCATATAACCAGTAGTCCTGCTGCTGAGAACTCTCTTTTAACCTCTGTTCTACACACGGTACTCTACACAGCTATACCGCTGATGGCTCCGTTGTAACCTCTCCATCTTATAAACCAAGTGAACAAACTTATGTATGAGAAAGATCGGTTAATATGCGGCTCTCAGTGGCAGGACTATATTACTTAATCTCGTGGTGCAAATCTATCAGTGTTTATCAGTTATGTTATTTCTTTATTACTGTTCTCGTATAATTTTTTTCTGTTATTTAAAATTAAACACAAAATTGTATTAGTAATAAATAAAAGATAAATGGCATGCATTGTAATAATATCTATTGTGTAACTACTTAACTACTGTATCATGGCATTATTTAGATGCTTTTACTAAAGGCAAAACAGTTGTCACAAAAAAACCCCCTATCATTGAATACTTATTTATTTTGTATTTTCATAATACCTTCTGGCATTTCAGTAAGCTTCAAAACGTGGCTCGACCTTAGATTACTTCCTGCATTACTAGGTCAGGTTGTTGAACCTGCATTTTTAGTTCAAACCTCACCGTTTTATTTTTAACCTCTTGAGTCGATTAATCAATCTAAATTACTGTCACTCTGTACCTGTTTGAAGGTATTGATATTTTGATTGGTGTAGGCATTTCCATCAAGGTAGTTCAGTCCGTAGAGACTGAAACTGTTGATGGCCAATGAAAATAAGAATGAAAGTAAATTACAATAGATTTATGAAAGTTGAGTACAGTAGAACCTCGTTAATTTTAAATCTACGGGACATCAAAAATCAAATTTCAAATTAACGAATTCCCACGTAATTCGAAATTTTAGGAATAAAAAAAGGTTCCGAAAATCGAGTTTCTCAGCCGCCCCTTCAAATCCGGGTAGTATCGTAGGAGTAAATTCGTATTAATACGAATTATTCCTTTATTTTCGCGGCCGGCCCTTTAAATTTAGATATTCAAAATAAATTCGTGAAAATGCGATATATTTACGTGTAAATCGAGATTTCGCTGCCGATTTCCGTCGCAGCCGGCCCTTTATTTAGAATATCTGAATGTAAATTCGTAAAAATACGATATATTACTGCGTAAATTGAGATTTCGCAGCCGATTACGGCCGCGGCCGACCCTTTAAGTTCAGATATTTTATGTAAATATACGTCATATTTCCGCGTGAATCGAAACTTTCAGGCCGATTTCTGGCGAGCCGGAACTTTTACAGCAGATATTCGAAGTAAATATTGTAAAAATACGATATGTTTCCGCGTAAATCAAGAATTCACGGCCGATATCAGTCGCGGCCTACTCTTTAAATTCAGATATTCGAAATAAATTCGTAAAAATGCGATATATTTACGTGCCGACCCTATACTTGGTGTAAATTCATAAAACTATTTCCGCATAAAACGTATTTTCGAATTACACGAACAAATTTTCGTGTGCGGACAAATTTTCGTGTGCGGATAAAAATATATTTCGAATTACGAATCAACTAATTTCGAATTGTGAATCAACTAATTTCGAATTAAATTTAATTTTTTTGGCGAAAATTTCGAATAACGCGTTTTATAGAATTATCGGGATTCGAATTAACGGGGTTCTACTATATTTTTATAAATTTATAAAAATGTATTTTGGCTCTTTTTTGGGACATGAAGAGTTTTACAGCCTCTATGTATTGCATTGCCCCCCCCCCACTCCCTGATTTCCACTCTAAGTTGTACAGAGCTTGATTGGTGTAAACACTTCCCTATTTGAATCACGGAAGCCTTGCTTAGTTTAAATGCACATTTCCACTTTTGATGTTGTGGAGATCTTGATTGGTGTAAACATTTCCCCCTATTTCAACTAATAGAAGTGTTGATCAGTGTAAGCAAACATTTCTACCTATTTGAACAAATATGGGGTCTTGATTGGTGTAAACATTTCCCGCAGAAGTCGTGACGGTGGCATGATGCACAGAAACCGTGAAGAGGGCGGGGGTGGAAGACCCGGGGGCGGCCGCGGAGAGGGAGGCAACCGGGGGGAGGCGGGCCCCAATGGCACACAGCCCGCTACTGAAAACGGGGGCCCCCGTATGCAGAGAGTAAGTACTTTCCAATATTATGTATAGAACCATAAATACTTTTTTCCAATTTGATTTTGTGATTTCATTTGAATGATTTGATTATTATTTTTTTTTTTTTTTAAAAGAAAGACATACATTCCCGGGTTACGAATAACCTGACAATATTTGAAAATCTCCTACTACCACCACGGTAAGCGGAAAATGTTGCTTGTGTTGTGATAGAGGACTTAGCCAGCCGAGGAATTGAACACACTACCCTTGGGTGGGATCCAAACGCGATGTCAACTCAACTACCGACCGGTCTATATACACTTAATTCTGTTTTTATGCAGGGGGATACGTTCCACACAACACCGTGTGAAAAAAATACAGTACATTAACACATAGTTTGCGGGAGACGCCTAAACACGTCTTTTACAAACTGTTGGTAGAGAGCGGGAGATGCTTAAAAGCGTTTTTTGTAGTTGTACACTATTGGTAAAGCGCAGGAGATGCCAAAACGCATTGTATACTTACAGTAACAATATATTACGAGAAACATATGATGTTGGTTACTCTGTGAAGTAAAAATTAGGCATCAGCTCTTGTGACACGTGTACTAGGTACCCGGCAGTTCGTGGAATTAGGGTCGGGTATTGTATTGCACTTGAAATACAATAGCTGTAAGATAAACATTTCGTTTTTTTAATCTTTACATTTCTTCAGCGTTATAGCGATATTGTTTTGTTCAAGACATTCTCTATTTTCGTTTCTGCCTACATTCCACTTCAAAAATTTCTATCATTGTATGATGTATTCGTAATGTGTGTTATTTGTTACGTATTGTTTTCATAATAATGGGATATTTTTTCATGAAAAAAAATTTCACAAAGTACGTAGCGAAACCCGGTATATGTGTAAATTCTGTGATGTACCTTTACATAAAGGGATTTATTTCCAACGATTGCATACTTTCAAACAATATTAGTGTTTATTGTTTTGTATTTTACAAAATTTAATATGTAATATGTTGAACTTAATATAAAATGACTAAATCGACAATACGACAAAAGTTCAGTATTTTCAAAATTTTTAAATTTAAACTAAAATATCATAATTGTTTATCCAAAAATATAAAAATTTGTGACCAGATCATAATAAAAGATTTCGAATAAGGTAAAATACTGAAAATGTTATTTAAATTTGATCAATAGTTCAGAAGTTTTAGCCATTTTATGTGAAACTTAATTTCGCACGTGAACCTAATATAAATTTCCCTCTTTACGGTGTAGATGTATTAAAAAACCCCCCGCAAACTTTGTGTTTACAGCCTTACTAATAAATATGTAAGTTTTACATTTACCGTAATAAACTAAAATTGACTAAACTGATATTTAACAGAAATAAAAAGTATTACACATTGTTTATACAGCAGAAGAGGGTAGTTTATTTGTAATATTTCCAAGGTAATTTAAATGTGCTGTGTATTTCTTCTTTTTAAAGTCGCCGTAAAAACACCATTTTAGAAACTTGATAAAATTATCTTTTAAGTGGGTGATAGACACAGAGCAAGTTTGCGTGTTAAGGCAAGGGTTGATATTTTTATAAATTGAATCGTAATATTATTAAAACCTGTATTGGTTCCAAACAGCAGAAATAAGACATGGGAATGAGAGATCTAATGCAATTACCATTCAGCGTGGAGTACGACAAGGCTGTATCCTGTCGCCACTATTGTTTAATCTCTATTCCAACTATGTCTTTAAAAGAGCCCTAAGTAATACTGAGAAGGGTCTTAAGATCAACGGAGTTGTCATTAATAACATAAGATACGCAGATGATACTGTATTACTAGCTGACTGTATCGATGACCTCCAAGACCTATTAAATCTTGTCAATAATGCTGGTGAGCAACTGGGCCTAACAATCAACGTCAATAAAACAAAATGGATGACATTTGGACGACTAGATCACTCTGAATCAGTGATACAGTTAAATGGTTGCAATGTCGAAAAGGTCGAAAGATTTAAATACCTCGGCAGTATTCTCACGGAGACTCTTGACCCAGATGTAGAGGTTAGGTGCAGAATTGAAACAGCAAGAACTGCGTTCATTAAAATGAAATCCCTCTTCTGCAATGATAATATCAGCTTAAAACTAAGGCAGAGAATGCTAAAATGTTATGTGTGGTCGGTCTTGTTGTATGGATGTGAAACATGGACCTTGAAAGTAAATACCATGAACAGGTTAGAGGCTTTTGAAATGTGGCTTCACCGGAGAATACTCAAAGTCCCATGGACCGACATGATCACCAACACAGAAATTCTCAGGAGGGCTAGAGCAGAGAGAGAACTGCTTAGATTAATAAAAATCAGGAAAATTTCATATCTGGGTCATGTACTTCGAGGGGAGAAGTATCACTTGCTCCAGTTAATATTGAAAGGCAAGATAGAGGGTCGCAGAGGGCCTGGTAGGAGACAAATGTCTTGGCTGCGAAATATACGAGAGTGGACCGGCATTAGAAGTGTGGAGGAGCTATTCCGGGCAGCGCAAGACAAAGAGACATTTTCCAGAGTGATCGCCAACGTCGGGGGGACCTGATACGGCACATAAAGAAGAAGAAGAAGTAATATTATTGAAGAAAGAAAAGATTTTAAAATAAAAATTGAATTATACTAATATAATGGTGAATTGGCCATTAGAATAGAACTTATGAACAAAAACACAATATGAATAATGAATCACGCATCAAAACTGTCCTTGTGAATTTTGACAGGGCATACTGACATATAAGCATGTGTCCACATTTTTTATTAGTGGGAATTCAAAACAAAGCCCTTGTATAGTCTTAATTCAATGTGTAACCAAATCACCGTTAAATGGTTGATGTGTTTTTAATTTTTTTTTATTAGTAATTCTGTGAAAGTATAGGAAAAGGGGAGATAGGTTCCATTCTACCGATTAGTAGTCGAGTGGATGAATGTGTTCAGTTCCCACCCACATGCTGTCGGTTCATTTCCTCTGCAAGCTAAAGCCTCTATCATTGCCCAAGCAACATTTTCTGTTTATAATAGCGGTAGTAGGAGTTCTTCAAATATCGTCAGGTTATTCGTAAACCTAGGAATGTTCTTTAAAAATGCATGTTGTTTATTCTTACCCTATTGCTCCCTCACACCCCCTCTGCACTGAGTATTGTATGCACGTGGGTGGGAGAATTCTAAGAACACACTTCTTACACTTTGTTGACCTGTTACATCAACCTCGTGTAAAAACTGGATGGACTACATGGTTCTCTACTGACATAAGCATCTCTCGTGGAGCGTTGTCAAGTGGTCAGCTCGACTAACCTGCTAAATGATTGTTCCAGTATGGAGGGAGACCGAACCGTAGAGACGAAAGGCGCCGACAAACAGATGACGAGAGCTCCGTTCTTGACAGTCACGATGTGTCCAGTGCAGATCGAGGTAAGCCTTCCACAATCCATCCCATTTTTCAATTTATTAGTTATTTAATCTGCAATTTTTTTACCCGTTTCTTTTTTATTTGCATGAAATTACATAACTTTTTTTTATTAGAATTTTATAATATGGTTATCTTGTCTTTTTCAAGTTCAATAACTATTTAGCTTATTAATTAGCTCATTTAAAAAAGGCAATTCTCACTCCATTTATTATTCATTATGGTAGTGATGTTGAACTGATGTTGAATGGGATAAATTGTCAAATATCATGACTTGAACATACCTCATTAAAAATATAATTGATTTTAATTCCCCATTTTAAATCGATTCAGTCTAATGTACAAACATACATAGCGTCCTTGAGGTGATTTTCACAAAAACGGCGCTATATAAATTATCCAATTATTATAGTATCTAAATTCAGTGACATTGATCTCATTTGCATTGACTTTATTTATTATTATTATTAGTAAAATTATATTTATTATTTATTTATACTAGCAATGATTTAGTCACGGTTGAAGGGTATTTTTTTGCCAATCTAATGAATTTAGTGTGTATTTTTGGTTTGATTTAAAGCTTTGACATTTGATATAATAAAGTATATATTATATTTAACTAGATGTAATGTAGATACTTAGTTACGCAAATAAGATAACAAATGTATGTAATTATTGACACTAAATATTTTTCATATTGGTAAGGCAGAGGGAATAATTCACATTTAGGAGACGAAAAATACTTTAAAATTTTAATACCTTGTTGGAATATGTCTTGTGCACATTTATTATGCTACATATACATAACGAACTAGGGCGCGAGCCGAACCATGAATGGGAAACTTTCCTATAATTCGTGGTTCGCCTCACTTTTCAGTTTGTAAATGTATAAGTAGCATGATAAGGAGATCATACCATATCAATTCTGAGAATTTTGTTATATTCTGTTGGATTGTCACATTGTGTTTTAAAATTATCCAGTGCAAAATAGAGTGATATTCCTTCTTCTCTCGATACTTTACAGTTGTCACTCCAGAAAATGTAATTTTTTTCTTGCCTTGCAATAAACGAATAGCCCCATAACTTATTTTACAGTGATAAAAAAAATTTATAATCAACGAAATTGATGGCAAATCAAATGTCAAAGCTTGTTTTTTTTATGTGTGGTTGAGATGATTTATACAACTCCCACTGATGCGTGTGGCCGGTTGGTTGCTTGATTGCCCAACGGTGAAACATGACGGTAACGAATACTTGGTGTTGTTTGCGTGCGGCGTTCTTGTTCACTTGGTCACTCCGCTCCCTGGCACGCGCAGAGTCAGTGTCGTCTGTGGATGCGGCAGCAGGTGGACGCGGGACGGGTGGAAGCAGCGCGCGCCGGCGACGTCGCCAGAGACAACAAGGTACAAACCAGAGACAACAGACTCTGTCTGGGAATGATGGCAATAATGGTGTCGATCCGGTTAGTTGCTATCATTTACATTGATAATCATTATAACTAATCGTATTACCTAATCACCATATTATAAAGAAGAACACCAGAAATGCCATGTGGATGTGTTTTATGATCTCAAAGTCTGGCCAAATTTCAAATATACAACTGTGTTTCATCGTCTTCATTATGAAATTCATATTGGATGGCGATATACGATGTCAGGCAAGTGTAAGAGAGACAGAGCGCATGATAAATGGGCTAGAACTACAGGGTTTTCCAATAAGAGGTGTTATTTTGAATAGCCTGCTATTTCGGTAGATGTTACTTTTGAAGCTGTCATTTTTTGACATTTCACAAGTAGAAACTACGCCATTAATAAAAATGGAACGATACACGCTTCAACAACGCATTGAAATTATTAAAATTCACTTGAGTGAATCAAATGCAAATCATCTTGAGTGATGACGCCCATTTCCACCTCGGTGGCTTCGTCAACAAGCAAAATTGTCGCATCTGGGGCTCGGAAAACCCAAGAGTTATTGTTGAAAAGCCTCTCTATCCTCAACGTGTGACTGTTTGGTGCGGTTTATGGTCTGGCGGAGTCATTGGACCTTACTTTTTCGAAAATGAGGCTGGAGCAACAGTTACGGTGAATGGATTGCGCTATCGAGAGATGATTAATGATTTTTTATTGCCGGAATTGGATGGTATTGATCTGGACAATGTTTACTTTCAACAAGACGGCGCTACGTGCCACACAAGCAACGAAACCATTGATCTTTTACGATTGAATATCAAAATAACACCTCTTATTGGAAAACCCTGTATAATGTACAAGTCAGTTGGGAAGGCATTTCTACATGGAAGGCATTTCTAGTGTGTATAATCTATTCAGTGGTGTCACAGATTCAATTCTATTAATTCTATCTTTAAGCATTCACATTTTTTTGGAGGGGACATCAACTATTGTCCATTCCCACTTTACAATTACAATTAAGAATATAATAAATAATTTGATATCTGACTTACTACAATTTCCAAGCTCATTAAATCACATGACAGTTGCTTTCATTCCCAGACATTTGCCTTCTTGTGGATCATGTAAAATCAGCCGTTGCGCTATTATTATATTCTCTAACATGTGCTTGTACATCAGATTTAACAATATTGATTTGTATAATGTTTAACTTCACCAAGTGTTTGAGAGCTCCTCCCTAAAGTTTTTTTAGGGAAATTAAAGGGTATTTATTTTATTCTCATTTTCAAACCATTTTATTAAATGATATATATTTTTACAGTTCTGCTTTTGTTTTGTTCTACCATATCATAACATTGTGTACTAATATTATTTAGTAAATTTATCAAATACAAAAACACATACATGTTAGTGGTGGTCTGTGACTTTTAAGTGATCTAGAGTAGTAAGATAGAAAAATACAACATTATTGATGTTGTCGCAGCAGTAGTAAGATAGAAAAATACAACATTATTGATGTTGTTGCAGCAGTAAAATAAATCATAAAATTTCGTAAATCTGAATCTAAAAGACAGCCATGACGGTAAAACGCCGAAAAGTGTATTTTTTACTTGATTATACATCGCCCTAATTAGTATTATTATTTTGTAAATCGGAATCGATTTACACTGGAATGTCGTATTTTTTCCAATTTATTTCGAATATCCGAGTTTGAAGGGCCGAGAAAATTCGTTTTACGCGGAAATATGTGGTAGTTTTATGAATTTACACCAAATATCTGAATTAAAAGGGTCGGCTGCGACGGAATTCGAATGCCAAATTTCAATTTACGCGGAATATACTTCAAATATCTGAATTTAGAAGGCCGGCCGCGACGAAAATCTGCTGAGAAAATTCAATTTACGCGGAAATTTATCATATTTTTACGAATTTATTATAAATATCTGAATTTAAAGGGTCCGCTGCGACGGAAATCGTCTGCGAAATTTCGATTTATGAGTAAATATATCGCATTTTTACGAGTTTATTTCATATATCTGAATTTCAAAGAACTGGCGCGACGGAAATCGGCTCCGAAATTTCAATTTATGCGGAAATATATCGTATTTTTACTAAATTTACTTCGAATATCTGAGTTAAAAGATCCGGCTCGACGGAAATCGGCTGCAAAATTTCAAATATGACGTATTTTTACGAAATTTACTTAAATTATCTGAATTTAAAGGGTCGGCTGTGACCGAAATCGGCCGCGAAATTTCAGTTTACGCATAAATATATCGTATTTTTCGAATATCCAAGTTTAAAGGGCCGGCCGCGATGTTAATCGGCTGCGAAAATTTGATTTACACGGGAATTTGTGGTATTTTTATGAATTTTTTAGAATAACTGAACTTGAAGGGCCTATCATGGCGAAAATCGGCTGCAAAAATTCGATTTAAACGGGAATAATTGGTATTAATACGAATTTACTCCAAAGATACCACCCGAAATTGAAGGCGCGGCCGAGGAACTCGATTTTCGCCGTCTTTTTTTTTTCGTAAAATTTTGAATTACATGGGAATTTGTTAATTTGATTTTTGATGTCCGCTGGATTTCGAATTAACGAGGTTCTACTGTAGTAAGATAGAAAAATACAATATTATTGATGTAGTTGCAGCTAAAAATTTTATTAATTTTTTCATCATTTCAATTGTTTATATGAAGATTTTCAGGATTCGTTTAAAAAAATTTATATAAATATCTACATATAAAAAATAGAAATAAAAAGAGAAAAAAAAAATGTACTTTCAGCTAGAAACACATCATTAATGTTGTATTTTTCAATCTTACCACTCTAGCTCACTGAAAAGTCACAGTCCGCCACTGATACATATTTTGTTCTGGCTTTTATTTACATATTATAATGTATTCAGACACTATCATGCTTATTATCTTATAAACCGATTTAGATTCTTGACTATTTTTTTTATTATTTATATACAACTCAACAGAAGTTTACCTTGCCACTATTGGTTGTTATATGAAATTTATTAACAACTTGGTGTTCACTCTGAAATAATAAATTTACCTTATTTAGGAATCACCTTAAAGTCTTTTTTTGGAAAGTGCATCAAACTAGTCAACGTTACTACACCCAGGCTGGTACTGCCCATATAGGGAATGGAAAATCCTCAATCGTTATTTTAATTATTAATACCAGCGGCAGTAACTGACAAAGTTGCCATTTCTTCAAAAGGTTGAGTTGATTGAACTGCCATTTAGTTAATTGCCAAGAGAGCTAACCAAAGTAATAGAAGAGGAACATTAAACAATCAAAAGTAGTGAAAACTAATTTTTGTGAATTATTTTAGTTAACATTAATGATTATACTCTGTAGATTGATTATTATTTAATAAAGAAAAAAAAATACAAAAAAACTTTTATTCGGTAATACCTTACATAAGATTTTCGTTTGATAGTGCATGCTGTTACAAACATATTATAAATACAATACTAATTATTCTCTCACAATAATTCTAGTGAATATTCCTATTCTAGTCTAAACTTGGACAGCAATAAGTCTCAAAATGATCCATTCATGTATTTTCATTTGACTTAAAAGGAGAAACAACTCTAGTAATTTCAACTATAATAATATTGTATGTAATTTTGCCTCAAAATTTCAAATGATCTTCTTGTTTAATTGAGCGCATCATCGCCCTTTAATTTGTCCATCTTCCTTGTTCCAGGCGTAAAGAATGGGTCTGTGAGCGGCAGCGGAGGTCCCGGGGGCCTGGAGAGTTGGGCTGTGGCAGGAGGCGGGGCGGGGGCGGAGGCAGAGGCCGGTCCCGAGTGGGTGTCGGGCTCCTGGGGAGACGCACCCCCGGCTGCTGATGGAGCCGCCAACACGCTGCCCGCTATCAATAATGCCAAGGGACCGCGTGAACACAAGCCTAAGGGTGAGCATTCATCCAGTCCTATTTCATTGATCAATCCAAACTAACCATCACGTCGTTTCCATGCAGGGGTAGGCAGAGAGGACGGACCGCCAAACAACTCGGTCTTGGCACACACTTCTTGCCTCATTCACATTCATACATCGTCTCATACATTCTCTTCTATTATTCTTAGTCTTTACATGGCCCGTCTGGAGTATCTGATTAATTTGATCGTGCCATGTCTTCCTCGGGTGTCCCCGACTTCTGCTACCATTTTTATTTTATTTTTTTTTTTTTTTTATTCATTTTTTTTTTTTTTATTGTTGATACATTTTTTTTACAATATTTCATATTTCAATTCAGTAATGTTGGCCTCACTGGGTTGTTTACCCGTGCTGAGGCCCCCATTTTATAATTTAAGAATTTATACATTTAAAAAATAAAAAAGAAAAACAACATTAAAATAAAGATAAATTTAAAATAAAAATAAAGATTAAAAATTAAAATATCATTATAACACTAAAAGAAAAATATCAAAAGAGAATTTTGCAAGAAGATTTGCATTATATGTTCTCCTTCCACTCCTTGCTTCGCTCATTCGCTCTACATGACCAAACCATCTAAGTGTCTCTTTCTTAATCTTACTCATTATGCTTACATCAGCCTTACACTCTTTGCGGATCTCCACATTTCTCACACGATCAGACATGGTTTTACCACACATACCCCTCAGGGATCTGATTTTAACAGCATTCAGTCTACTTTCATCCTTTCCCCGGCAGTTCCATACCTCATTTCCATACATCAGGATAGCTACCATCACTCCATTGTGGACTGCTAACTTTGCTTTTTTGAACAATTTTTTGTTAGCACCAATTGCGTTCAGTCCTTCATTAATGAAGTTACCTGCATTTACCCTTCTTTCAATATCTGTCAGCCTTCCCAACATACTTCCTAAATACACAAACTCATCCACCTGCTCCAAGTATTCCTCATTCAAAACTATATTGCACACTGTTTTCGTACTCTCTCTTTCAAACACCATTACTTTAGACTTACTTACATTCATCGTTAACTCATTCTTCATACATACTTCATTCATCCTAGACACGAGAGACTGTAGATCTTCCATCTATTAACAATCAGCACCGCATCATCAACAGGCAACACACTTTCAGATCACTCAAATTCGCGCCCAATCCCACCTCTTTCAACTCTTGCATACATTTATCCACGGTGACATTACGCAGCCTTGTTTAACACCTTTTGTGATATCAAACCACCCCGTAAAACGACCATTCTTCCTAACAACGCAACGCTTCCCTCATACAGAGACGCAATTGCCTGAGTGAGATTCGTATTCACTCCATACTTGACAACACCTTCCATAGATTTTTTCTGTCGACTCGGTCATATGCTTTTTGTAGATCTACAAAGGCACAGAAAAGTTTCTGGTTTTTTCCAGAAACTTCTCGGTGAGCATACGCAAAGAGAATATCTGGTCCATGCACCCCCTTCCACTCATAAAAGCACCTTGCACATCCCATATTTTATCCTTTGTTTCCTTTCTTACCCTTTCTATCTAAATTATACCAAACAGCTTGCCAACTGAGCTTAGCAGGCTAATAGCCCTATGATTCCCACATTCCATACGTGACCCTTTACCTTTGTATAACGGCATGATCACAGCCCTTCTCCAATCTAAAGGCGTGTAACCCTCCTTTAAACATTGGTTAAAAAGATTGCACAACCATGTGAGAATTATACGGCTATCTCCTTTAAAATATTCAGCAGCAATATTGTCGAAACCGACAGCCTTACCATTCTTCATAGATTTAATCGATATTTTTATCACATCCAATTCTAATTTCGGTAACATTCACCCCATCATCATTCATATCTGATTCGCCGCTGGAATAACTGTCACTCAGGTCGCTTTCGAAGAGTTCTTTGAAATACTTCATCCATCTATCTTTTATTTCATCCTCATTCGTCAACATTTTTCCATCTTTCGATTTTATCACTTTCATGCTTCCGTTTTCTGGACCACTCCGGGACCTTTTGACTTCTTTCCTAAATAACTTGATGGTTTCTTGGAAGTGGTTTGTCATTTTGATTCCTTCCTCTTCCAGGCGTTTCTTTCACTCCAATTCTTATCTTTTTCTTACATCCCTTATACACTTCTTTCGCTCGATCCTTCTCTTCGCTGGAAGCACTGCCAGCCGCAATCAGACATAACCATGCTTTCTTCTTCTCTGAGACCAGTGCTTTAATATCATCATCCCACCATGCATCACCTTTCTTCCTACCTTGCGTACTTATTCCACAAACCTCTCTTAACAGATTCAAAGCATCTAGCAGATAAATCGAATTGAATTTAATCTACCAATCCAATTTAACAATCAATTAAATTTAATGTATCAATCCAACCCATTGAATTTAATATACCAATCGAATCAATCAACCGAACAAATAAGATTCAGCCTTTGGTGGATTTCATTATAATAAAGTTTAAGTAATAATTGCATTCGCTAGCTTTTTATTGAATTATTTAACTGAAATTGAGTAAAATGTTACCAGCTTGCGAGATTGACAATGACAGTGTTGTTTTGTTTGTGTGCAGCTCTGCCAGGCCCCAAGATGGCCCCCAAGCGCCAAGAGACGGTGACGAAGCCCAAGGAAGCTATCCTGAATGGAACAGCTTAAAGACATCAGCGGTGGATCAGCTGCCCAATGAGGAAGCATATTTTTCGGCACTATAGATCATAGATTCCGTTTTAAAAGTACTAAATTTTTTCGCCTATGATCAATGTGGAAGGTTGTGTTCTGCAAGTTAAAGTTTGTGTTTGTCTTTTAATATGCTGTCCACAATATGATGAACTAGGTGGAGAACATTAACAATTAACATCAATGTCGCGAGGAGCCCGGAGTGGCTAAACCAACAGCTAAATCAACCCTTCTCAAGTGGGGGCGCAGACAGCCTGCGCTGCGCACCACATGACAGAGACTACCCATATAACACAGAGGAGAACATCTCCCTCGTTCGAGTAAATACCTTTTAAGACATTGTCCAAATTGAATTCTTTATAATATATTATGTATTATCGGCGACGGTGCATCAAGCATCAAGCATTATGCATTATGCAGGGAATGTGCACCGCGGCTGACATATTGTATATTCAGTCAGTTTGTTGAATGTCTCGAGCAAGATATATGTCTAATCATCTATCTAATGTAGCTAGATATATCCCAAAAGCTACAAGCAAGCACCACATATTGACAAACTGTCACATTTTCCACATGATTTATTAAGTAGTTCTCGAGAAATCACCATTTTGAATGATAAAGTGGATGTTTAAAGTAATAATATATTTTTAAGTCTCAATTGAGTTTAATTTTAATATTTTTTCATTGGGATTTCATAAATATGGAATGTGTAACCAAGTTTTCAAGTATAAAATTTTGTTTCTCGGGGTCGTGGACCGGCCGTAGGATTACAGTATTTGGCTGACGAGCACTATATATTATAGATTTTAATACTTGCTACTATTCGTAACATACATACTAAAATAGCCCTTTCTTTATGTTGAAACCTTTGCCGTGGTTTTATCTCTTGTGTTCATTAAACAAACAACTTATTAATATTGTTTGGGATTCATTTGCTTTAGCGTTTATCCTTCACTTTTAGTTATTTTTCCAATACTCGCGCTACTGGCTTACTAAGTTTGTTTTGGATATTTTTTAGATTGAACATTGCATTTTTATTTACTAAAACTTGTAGTAAAAGTTTGTATGTCTTTGCTATAGAAAGATAAACCCAGTGGATGTATATTATTTACATTAACCTAATACATAAACTGTATCAATCCCATTTGTCACTAATGAAGCAATACATACATATAAAACTAGACTTATCATAATTGCTTTTTTTACGAATTTGAAATACAATTTGTATTACCAGAATATGTAATCTTAAACAAAATGTGTGCATATTGTCCCTATTATGAAACATGAAGTGAGCAGTGAACGAAGCAGAGAAGTGAGAACGTTCAGTGGATAGTTCAGTGGACACTCCATCGGCCCGGGATTGTACTGTACACTAGTGTAGTGTACTGACTGTACCCTGTACTCGGTACCAGTGCTAGTACTAGTCTACTGACTGTACCACTCGGGCCCTGCTTTCTCAACGGATATGGACTTACCTCACGAAATGACGTAAAAGAATGCTCCATTTATATTAATTTAGGGGTTATGTAATTTCCTAAAAATAAAGATTTCTGTACATATTTCAAATACTTGTTTTATTTCATTCATATAAACAAAATAATTGTCCGTTTCACATACATATTTATTGGTTACACATAATATTACATTGATAAGAAATGCATACATATTATTGACACCCATTGCTGGAGAGTTCTTTATATAATGACTGTTCTGTATTTATAATCAATTATTTATTATTCAATAAAACTTAACCTGGAAAATATTTCAAACTAATCCAAATGTGATCTCTTTCGATATTTTGAAACACTCTTTGTGCTATCACTTGAATTGGGAGGCTTTATTATTCTAACGAAATGACTCGATAAAAGTGTCCAGTATCTTTTCTTCACGTAAAATACATATAAAAATGTATTACTAAAATTAACATTAATTAAGATTACGTAATATTCTCCAAACCTTTGTTTTAATGACAATACACAAATAATATAGTAATTAATAAAATAAAATAAAATACTTTTTGCTTTTAACCACAAGTTTTTAATAATTTTTAGAACCAACCGGTTTCGCTTTACCCAAGCATCTTCAGGGTACAAATTATTACCTGAAGATGCTTGAGTAAAGCGAAACCGGTTGGTTCTAAAAATTATTAAAAACTTGTGGTTTTAAAACAAAAAGTATTTTATTAAATATGTCAAACCACAAAGTGATTGCTTTCTACAATAATATAGTAATTGTTTGAAGCCGTGGAAGTTGTACTAACAGGATTAGTGGGAATTTTATTACATTGTAACATTTAATTAGTGACGTAACTCTGTACGTTTGAAAGTTATTTATATTCATTTATGGAAAAATTTAAGCTCATTGTGACAATCGAAGGTGTACAGTAAACATGTCTCGTTTGATATGAATGTTTGAACAGATATGATCTTCTTTCCAATAATTGAAAAAAAATGGTGATATGGCGTGATATTTTATTGAATTTGTGCGGTATTTTTTATCTACACATGAAACATCATGTTATAATAAACAAACTAATGAAAAATTTATAAAGGTTAAGAATTTTGACAAAGGAAATACATATTGAATTATTGATTCCGTCCGCACCACGCCCTCACAATGCACTGGGCCACTCCCAAATAGCAAGTAAGTTATGAACACTTGAACATTGACGGTAAGGTTTGTAAACATGCTTTATTTTGCCCTTTTTTTCGAGTTGGGAGTGGCTCTGCGCTGTGTGGGCTTCGTGTGGATGGTTTTTTCACTTCGAGATTGCAAATTTGTCCGTACAAATTAACGAGTCCTGTTCAACAATAAACAGTAGAAAATAGATCAGTATATGAATTTAAAGGTTATGTTAATGTCTTTTAATTACTTACATAATCTATTCTAAATTACACAAATTCTCAATTACATAAGTAATATAAAATGGTCTAAAAACACCAATTTTTTTATATGGAATTGTGCCATCCACTTAGGACCATAACTTGCTCGCTAAATTCTAATTTATGGAGCTTATTCGATATTCTTTATAATAATATGTATAAGCATGACTTATACCATACATAAATTCTTAAAAAAATATGTTTAGTCAAGTAAGTTAGACACAGGTTTGATAAGGGGTACTTTAAAGGGTTAGCCTTACTTTCTATGTTTAAATTGGAGGATAATCTTGAATTCCTACACATACAATACATTTTATTGAATGCCCTTTGTGGTAAGAATGTTCTGGTTTAAGGTTACCGTGTCATCATTCTTCTTTAGATTACGTCTATTGGAAGATTGCCGCCAAAAAAAAATTCAGAAGAGTGCCTTCATTCTGTAAAACTATAGACATACAAAACGCTAGACCTGCCCATGAGGGAAAGGGGAACAAACCAAGTGCGTGGAGCGGGGAAGTGGCGTGAACGTCTCTTAAGTGATTAAACTAACTAACCATCACGCCATTTCTCCGTAGGGGTAGGCAGAGAGGACTCTGTCTCGGCACACACTTCTTGCCTCATTCACATTCATACATACTCTTCTATTATTCTGACTCTTGACATGGCCCGACTCGAGTATCTGATTCACTTGATCGTGCCATGTCTTCAATAAATTAATCTGACAGTATACAGGCAACTTGCATTGTCCTTTCAGTATCTAGACTTTGAAAGTAAAATCTGCTTACGAATAAGTAGTCCTTTTAACAATGGTGTTCAGATTGCAGGCTGCATAACTGCAAATCCCAAATCAGGTAAACAAAAGTTCAGGCTTGTTTCCAAAATCGAATTTGTTACACCATTTAGTTGAGACACTTTTAGAAAAGTGTTATAATTTATTCACTTCACTCTTTTGTAGACAGTTCCGTTAAAAACGAACATTTAGACCTTTCGCAGAAGAGTCCCACAATGGACAGCACTGCAAACCGTTAGCTTATTTTAGAAAATTTTCCTTTTCTGCGCAGGATCTGCTTATTTCAATATGCGCTATTTGGCAGTCAACGTAAGACTGATGTCGTAGTTTATTCAAAGCATTCTCGAATCCTTCTGGTGCCAAAAAGATGGTCACGTGGTTTGCTTCCAGCTTGTTGAAATGATACCCAGATTTTACGTTAGGGCAAGTCTACTCTTTTATAATGTCTATGTGTAACACCCAAGATACAAAAAACCTTCTGTCGAATGCTTCAATCTTATTGCATGTTTCTAAATTACAGAAGAACTGACAAGCCATAGCATAGAACATTTCTTATTTAAAGTTCTATGTTTATGTAGTTAATCAGAATTTGAGATAAAAACAAGTTGGTGTTTTCAAAAACATACATTGACTAGGTGAACATCATAATTTGATATTTTAACCAAGCGCTATATCTGTCGGTACTTGGAATCTATCAGAGTAAAATGGATATAGTTCTAATTCATAAATTTCATTAGTCTTACCGTTCCTCTTTGTGTCAAATGTTTAAACATAATATGAGAAGTCTAATAAATAGTACATAAAATAACATTTTTGCCATACTGATGTTAAAAACTCATCCTATGTCAGTTCCTTTTCACAGAAAAAAATGAGTAGGTTTAAATACATTTTTCTTCAAATTCGTTGGAGGTAGTTAATGCCTCATTGAAATAAGAAATGCTATCCCGCTTGGTATAGTTGAATCAGAGCATTACCATCTGTGCATTTTCTTCTATATCAACAGGAGAAAGAATAATATTGAAGTGGGTCCTAATTTTTGTACAGGTTGTACTTTATTACAGTAGTCTTTCGCAATCTTCACTCGGGGCCGTGTCTTCGCTAGACTCGCTGTCGTAGCCCGCCGAGCAGTATTCCTCATCATCGCTCCAGTGTTGGAATTCTTCCTTGTGGTGCTCCAGGGCCATCAAGGACAGGTAAAGACTGTCGCATGCGGAACATCTGAAAATATTTATAAAAAATATTATTTGAGTTCCATTCTAAGATGTGACAGGACACCCTCGATCATCCTCATTTTTATCACTGTTGTGTTTTGAACTTTTGAACATAAGGCCAAAGTTGCCATGGAGCTCTTGGAATAGGTTTAATATTAGCTTTCAACAGTAGCGAATGTTAGAGATTAAAATGTATGGAAAAAACAATTACGTAGTAGGACACAATCTAAAGTACTTATAGAGTCAAAAAGAGACAGGCATCTACTGAATATGGAAATAAACTATCCGAGAGAGGTTGTAGGAGACATGTTTTTGTTGGGAGCGAAATGCATAAATAAGGTGTAAGAATTGCAAGAGGATAGAGAAAATCCAATTAATCTTAGGTGCCAAGATCCCGTCTTGACAGGGAAAAGGTTTATATACATTTAGGAGCAATGTTGTGGAGCCTGAGTAAATTTTTGCTAAAATGGTCTGGTCACATGGAGTGAAGTAGATATGTATTATTATGTGTCAATATACTAAATAGAATAAAATAAGAACAACTTTTTCTTTATTAATTCATTTTGAAGGTTATACTCATCAATGTAATATATCATTGAAGAAGAAAATAATACTAATCAATCTCTACGAAAGATGAACTAGAACAAAATACATAAAATAAAAAGATAACATTTATAACTAGGAATGGAACCCAGGATCTCTTTGGGAGCTATTTATTAAACGTCATATTTGTCGATCTCACATTTCAAATTCAGAATTAACAATATCATCTTGCAACTAATTTTTCCCATATTTTTGGCAGATACCTTTTTAAATGATTACAAAGTTTCTAATGAAATTGGTTTGTAACCTAGATAGTGTCTCGGATAAAAAAATAACCTTCAAAATAAGTAATAAAATAAAATACTTTTTTGTTTTAAAACCACAATATTTATTAATTTAACCCATTGGCCTCAAACGACGCCGTCCCGGCGTGTGTACGGCGAGGTGTCTTAAAATCAAACGACGCCGTCCCGGCGGGTCTGATGTCTGTCGGCTTAAAAACGAAAAAGGGATACATTAGTAACATCTGTGTTTAAAATTTTAAATGCCAATCACTCTGGAGATAATTAAGCATTCATTTCGTACTAATTGGCAGGACTTCGTTGGTACAGTTTTTTCCTGATATTTACGATTGAAATTTTGTTATTTTTCAGCGTCATTGAATTTTTTTCAAAATGGCGTGTGGTTCGGAAATTGACAAGTTTTTTCTTAAAACGCGTGGTGGGCGGCTAACATCAGCCCAAATTGAAAAAAAAAATATTATGTTAATAAGTATGATTAATGTACAACTTTTCTTAATCCAATTATAAAAAAATGAAGAAAAAAAATAGATTTTTGTAAAAAAATATTTTTATATCCTCGTTTAATAATATTATTATTATTTTTTTAAACATTGCATATATTTTTTATATACCTTAATTCAATGCACAAGTAAATTTAAAGAAATTGTTTCGTTTTCATGTTTAGTTTAAAAGTTATGTAAGATTTAGAACACCACTGCAGATTTAAAATTTGGTACAAAATTAATTCGGATGTGAAGGACAATTTTTTAGCTAAACAATTCGGAGGCCAATGGGTTAAGAACCGACCGGTTTCGCTTTACTTAAGCATCATCAGGGTACAAATTAATACTAAACAAGAAGTACATAATGTGTGCATACATATAACAAAATATAGAGGGAGACAACATGATACAAATATATTACAGAGGGGGACAACATGATACAAATATAAGCAACACAAAGACAGTCATAAAATACATTTACATAAGTGCACAAGTAATGGCAAAACCGCCAGATAATTATGTAGACTAATGTTTTTTCCATTACTTGTGCACTTATGTTAATGTATTTTATGACCGTCTTTGTGTTGCTTATATTTGTAGACTAATGGTTTTTCCATTACTTGTGCACTTATGTTAATGTATTTTATGACTGTCTTTGTGTTGCTTATATTTGTATCATGTTGTCCCCCTCTATAATATATTTGTATCATGTTGTCTCCCTCTATATTTTGTTATATATATGCACACATTATGTACTTCTTGTTTAGTATTAATTTGTACCCTGATGATGCTTAGGTAAAGCAAAACCGGTCGGTTCTTAAATTAATAAATATCGTGGTTTTAAAACAAAAGAGTATTTTATTTTATTAAATATGTCAAACCACAAAGTGATTGCTTTCTACAATAATAATATTCAAAATAAGTTGTTCCTGAATTAAAAAAATTAAATTTCGAATTAAAGTCAATAGGTAACCCATATAAATAAAGATTAGATATGTTTATCTGAGACACTATCTAATTTAGAAACCAATTTCATTAGAAACTTTGTGATCATTTAAAAAGGTAGCTGCCAAAAATATGGGAAAAATTAGTTGAATGGGGCAAAAGGGGTAATAGTGATCATGAGGTTAATAAGTAGTCATATATTTAGTATTACCCAAAGTGCCGCTTTTTCTGCTGATGGGAGTCCAGTTGGCGCTGACAGGGGAAGGATCTATCGCAGACGTTGCAAGTCAGGGCTTCATCTGAGAAAAGAAAATTTGCATGTTCAAAAAAGAAATTGTATGTGAGGTGTATATGATACTGTACTATCTACATTGCCAATACTGTTTAATAATTGTGAAGTTTCCGCAACAACCCCAGAGAACTATGAACTCTCTTTACAATTGGCTGAAGTATACATGAAGAGTCACCTTGTCTACTTCAGCTAAATACCATTACAATGAATTTTAAAGATTCTCAGCATTTGTCTCCCAGTCATTCACAGCAATAGAAATTTTATTTACAAACAGAGAGAGCCACTAAAATATGTTGAAATATTGGTGTTAGAAATTAAATAGTACTTTCTTAAGTACGCCCAGCAATTGAAATTGAGAGTCACCTCTTGTCTGGAGCCCCACAATACTTGCTAAACCTACTTGATTCTGTGCAAAGGAGGGCGGTCCGTCTGATTGACAATCCATTGCTTATAGACCGATTGCCAACTCTAATGCACAGACGCAATGTGGGCATGCTGAATCTATTCTACAGGTATTTTAATGGAGCCTGCTCTAAGGAGCTAGCAGCATTGATCCCCGGTACACATGCGTGAAACTCAACGTACACGAGCGGAACACCCGTTCACATTTGAAGCTTCATGAGAATGGGCCGCTTCTTCCACTCGTTTTTGTGCAAGTATGTGGACCGAGCTACCGGCATCTGTTTTTCAAGACCTTAACCCCCCTCACAATGCTGCCCAACTGGGTGGCGCCATAGCCAGGGGGGTATAACTCCGATCGAAAATTTGAACCGAAATATTGTGACGTCATATGTTTGCCTAACTATATCTTTATTATTTTGATCGCAATAATTGAATTGATTATGTACCATTAGTGCCACCTGTGAAGTTTAGGTCATATTAATTATGCCCCTTGAGGTGATTTTGCACAACAACAGCGTTATAAAAATCATTTAATTATTATTAAGCACTTTAGAGGAATCTCTGTCCGCACATTTTTTTGGAACTTTGGTAAACATTAAAACAGGGTTCGATACATAAAGACACACCACATTCTTTACATATGTATCTCGTTAACTGCATTTATTTATTTTTCAATCGGCATACACGACATCGTCTGCGCGGTTTTTTTATTTTGCCGGTTGATGGAATCAATTCGGCCATATGCTTAGTGGCATATTTAGGCAAAACCCGAAACGGGTTGAGGTGGGCTGATGTATTAGGCTCTGGTTTATATTTCTCAACTAGTTGCATAATAACCGCCAATTGAAAATCTGCTAGAGGTTTTTTTATACCTGTCACTTGGGTGTACAAAATAAATGAATTCAATAAATACTGGTCAAGTATGTGAAAAAATACTTTTTTATACCATTTTATGGTCTTCCTCATACAGGGTAAACTGCTCAGCATCATGTCGCTTTTGTCAACAGCTCCCATAGATTTATTGTAATCAATGACACAGGTGGGCTTGCGAATGGGTTGTTTAGTTGGGTGATTTATTTTACTGGTTTCCTTAAATGAGTTAACGTGCAAGGTAGTTAGCATATGTACATCCCTTTTATCACACCATTTTAATGCTAAAAGGGGACCGCGGCTTTTTGACTCAAATTTGCCTTTTTTCAGTTTAATAAATTTTGGCATTTCCTTTCGGTTCTTTTTTACCGTCCCACAGGCATTAGTTTTTTTCGAATGCAAAAAATTGAATAACTTTGGACTTGAGTACCAATTGTCACACCACAAATTGTGCCCTTTGCCAAAATAATCAGTTAGGAGTGTAGTAACAACAGCGCCGGTTATTCCCAAGTTTTGATCATCTGTAATTTCCGTGCCTTCTCCGCAGTAAATTATGAAATCTAGAATGTATCCAGTTTTCACATCACACAAAACAATGATACTTTCATCTATACATAGGTCTTCATAAGGTATCACAGATTCCTTAAATAGTGTTCGGGTGTGATTTAAAATTAACCTTATTTTATAAAGACGATCTGTAGGAAGCTAATTTGAGTCACAGAAATGTAAATTTTGCAACAACAATTGATATCGGTCTCTACTCATGATCTGGCCAAAAATAGGGGAACTTAGAAATATATTTGTACTCCAATACTCTTCAATAGTCAAGTGTTCGTTTCTTGTCATAAGCATAGTTATTGCAAAAAATAGATACATTTCTTCAATACTTGTGTCCTTCCACTTATGAATTCGTGACTTCGCACCAAATTCCTTTGAAATGAGAAGAAAAGTATGGTAGTCGTTTGTTTCTCGAACAATTTCATTCATAATCGAGCGATTCAAGAAATGTTCAAAAAAATCACTTTCTGTCGAATTTATGTTAAATTACAGAAACGCCGGATTGAAAATCATCAAATTCGTGTACTATTGGAATATGAGGTCCAGACACCCAGGAGTGTAACACTTCTTCATTTACAGACTCATTCGCTTGAGTTTCTATATCTGAAAGTTCCGAAGGTTCAAATTCATCCTCGGACATTTCATAATCAGAATCCAAAATGTTCAATATATTTTCAATTTCATCATATTCCAAACTATGAGCCATTTTTTATCCGAAAAATCAAATGAATTAAAAAACTAAAAACTTTTAGTGAACGTTTCCTAATAATTTTTGAAATAGTATATAAAACACGAAAATAACACGCACTTTAGTAATATATAACTATATATAACAAAATATATTAAAATTAATAAAATATATAGTAAAGTCAACAACTCAGTTTTGTAACACAATAAAACGTTAAAAAATACACCCAATCGCCACAATATGGTCACTCGTGGATACAGTAAAATTAAATTCGTTAGACGAAACACAAGAAATCAAAAAAAATTTATTGATTTCTGAAGTTAATTTCAAATTAATTTGAATTTTTCGTAATAATTTAATCTTACAGCAGAACACAGAATGTTATCAGCGCAGACTCCACAAATCAAATCGGCGCGCGCAAGCGCAGATAACATACTAGTACTAACGCCATCCGTTGACAAAATTGTAAACTAAAGCACTCAAAGGCGCGAAGAGGCGCACTTGATTATGGATCTTTTTTTATGAAATACAATTTTATTTTTGAGAAATTCTTGTAGATATCAGCATTGTGATAGTTCTACGAATATCGGCCGTCAAAGTTTCCGTATCAACTGTTGATACAGCCGCGTGTGAGTGTGGACTTTTGCCGTAACAACAGTTGATACGGCCGCGTGCAAAGAGTTAAAAGGTTCTCACCTCTGCTAGTTACATACTTGCCGTTAAGTCGCATCGGTAAGAACAGTGTCCTGTATTGCTGCCGGTTGAATTTGAAGGTGTCAATGTATTTGTTAACACTTTTTCATATAAAAGACTAGGTTTCATAAAGAAGAACAGGAACCGGCCTGTATCTAGTGTATTAAAACCCTGTAAAAAGTGTTTATGGTGACTGTAAATGAATTGATTCAGATCGTCTCTCAAATAACAGTATTTAATTTAAAAGGACCCTGCAATTAATAACAATATCCACCAAAGAAAAACTCTGAAAATCTGTGGAATAAACTTTCAAAGTTTTTCATTGGTGTATAGTATAATAAGTAGGCTCCGATGAGAATTTTTCTGTCTATAAATTGGCATATCTAGGTTTTTTAGGTCCAATTTGTTTCCTACAAAAAGTCTGAAGTTATCAAACTATAGAAGTTTATTTATGGCCATAAGCTCCCCTGCCTTGTACAGACAGGGGTGCTCTTGTAAGGTGTCACATAAAAAAAAAATCACATGAGAATTATTGCCACTACTGCGAAATACTTACAAATACATTTTTTGATGAAAACTGTGATGTTGTATTTTAAAAGATTGAATTTAGTACAGTTTAAAAAAATCACTCATTATGGAATACAGTTGAAAAAGGTGGCAGGAAGCAACAATAAAAAAGCCACCCCCCCCCAAGAGGTTAAAATAAAAGTACATAATTTAGTTTTTAATTATTTTATTATAAAAAATGTGAAAGGAGCTATAGTCATTATTATCACAATAGTAAAAATAGTTTAACACACCAAAATCACTTTTCTTTAGTTCAGCGGATACAGAAAATAGATTTTTATCAAAAAAAAAGGTTTACAAAATTACGCCAAAAGCATTTGGAAGGATTTTATCAGTGAGGTATTGGCAGATTAATATTATTAAAAGCATTTTTGGCTACTTAAATTACATTTGAAATGGGCGTCGTAACATTCAATTATTGATAATGATATTATTGATAATAATATTATTGATCACACAGACTAAAAGAATTGACAATTTTAAGTAAAACATAATAAGCATAAATTATTTTTGAATTAAAATTTTTTTAGTCACTTTTTTGTAATAAATTGTTTTTAGTCAATTTTATTCTGGCTTAAGTTAAGAATGGGTAGATACATGATAATATCATCCCTGGTCTTTTATCTTTATTATCAGCCTTAAGGGGTGATCCGCTACAGTGAAAATCCCTCACATATATAATACTACATAATTTAAAATAAATTAAATCTAAAAATGAAAAGATTTGTGCATTTTTAAGTTTGGTCACGGAAAAAAGAATACAATGTTTTTAAAATAGGTCTTAATAATGTCAGCAATCTACGTCTACACACTTCATGATATGTAATATGTTAATTAATGATATTTAATTTAACAGATTAAACGATAAAATTTTTTTAACAAGCTCTCAAATTTCAAAGGGTGGTGATATTTTTTTCAAATTGAATGTAGTGAATAACATTGTAAAACTAATCATAACGCTATCAAAAAATAAATTACGGAAAAAAAACTACTTATGTAATTTTTTATGTATTTGGTCATTGAGATTAACAAACATGCTATTAATTAAATGTTTTATGTAGGTATGTATTAAATAAGAACTTTGTTGTGACATTTTTGTACACCAGATGTTATCATTTCTTAACATAGTTATTGATATTTGTGTGAAGTTAGTTATTATAAATATAGAGATTCTAACTGATCCCACAGTCTTGTTACATAATGTGTGTCTCAAATGAATTGAAGTTACAATAATTCTTCAAAATTATTCTACAGATAATTGTATAGCGACGCTTGCCTACTAGATTGTATCAATGATAAAGTAATCCTTTGTTTTCTGATTGGATTTTCTAATCGATTTCAAACCAACATCCTTCAGAGATAGACATGTTTCAGTCAAACCTCAATGAATTCAAGAATAGAATAAGTATCTTTTTCAACACGATGATGCATGGCAACTGATTTAATAAATGTTTATAATAGATTAATGTACTCGTAGGTATATGATTAATTGTAAATGCCGTGAAATGTTATTGGAATCACTGTTTTTTCACAAATAAACAATAAAATGAAAATTATTATGTAATAATAATGTAAAACAAAGAATAATATTAGTAAATGGCTAACTTTTATAGTGTAGTTACATGATACAACCTCAATAAAAATGGGTTACGGAGTAACATGATGACAGCATAAGATAAAATTATTATCGATATTTACAGGCATGTATGATGCCTAAAATAAACGGCCGGAGCTGCAAAGAAATGGCAAAACTAGATACATTTGAGGGAGATAATATGAATATCCAAATTTTGGTAAGATTGATGAAGAAGTTATAGGAGGTCTTGAAACATATTACATGACATTGTGATTAAGGATTCAAAATTGTGAAAAAATTGTGGAAGAAAAATACATCTCAGAAAATCTAAAATTCGTAGTATTACATATATACAAATTTAAAACTAAACACTTAAAGATTAAATTGAAGACACTTAATATCTGATGTAGGTATTACAATTAAAGCACTTGAGAAAATAAATAGTTATCAATGTCGATACTGAGTGACATCAAATGGGCAAGGTGCTTGACACGGATGACTTGAACATACTTCCGAAGAATCTCATTCCAGCTGAACCTCCGGGAATGGATCCCATTGTTATCCAGACCAAGGCGAAAATCTGGAGCACGGCGAAGACGATGGTTAGAATGGTGCTCTGAAGGTGGAGGGCGCAGTACAGAGTGCCTACTAACGCACCCCCGTAGACTATTGTGGTCAGAATTCTTTCCTTCGAGAACATCTGTTTGATGTGGTTCCATGGACCATACAAAAACGAAAAGCTAGAAAAAATTTTAAGAAATTAAATTATGTGGCAGTTTTGGAAGGAGGTAGTTAATTAGTTAAAAAATTCTGCTTTAATGGCACTACATTGGATCACAGCAAAATTCAACACATGATCGTTTGGAGGTGTCAAGTAAAATCAAATAGAAATCAACCAGAATGTGAGAAAATGCACTTTTAAAGATAGCCATTCTGTAAATTCCAAATTTTTTATTTTTTTATTTATTTAGGAAACAAACAGTCATTTTATATATTTAGCATAAAGAGCAATTATTTACAATATTAGACCGATAATGTTCCATTAATTCTAGTCGTTGATTCAATATTTGCACCTATACAATATATTTATAAATGACAAAGAAATATAAAGAATAAACATTATAAGGAATTACAAAATGTTATAAAAACAATTAAAGACAGTTGTAGTAAAAGTAATACAGTTTTCGCATGATTATAATAAAAATAATAAAATAAACTAAGATAATAGGATTAAATCACAAATTAAAAAATTAAGTTATCAGTTTAGTAAGTTGCATTTTATGTTTTCAAGTTACACTTGAAAATGTCTACATCTCGTAAGGCATTGTGAGTTTTACAGATACGTCCTATTAAGGCGATGCACTACGTCGTGTAATATTTCAAATTGAGCCGCTATCAATAACAACCCTTACGTAGATGGCGATAAGGTTTAAATTCCCGCTAAACACCATCCGCCTGTTTTGATTTATGCAAGAAAAAAACATGGCCAAAAAGTGCCTTTTATTTTATTTTGTGGATGTTCAGGCATAAATATTTAATTTTTTTCCCATCATTTTATAAATAACTTAATTTGCCACATTATACAATAAAATCATAACCGAAAATGGGTTCGTAAGTAGGAGATTTTGAACTATAAAGCAGTTTTCATAGGCCTATACATTATTTTTTTCTGGGCTTATAAAAAGACTTATATAAAAAATACTCAATTATTTCAAAGGCCAAGATGTATTCTACTTGCAGTATTTAATTAAAGCATCTGAAACATTTCTAGGCGACCAAATTTTCAAACCAAAAACACATGATTTTGCATTACTACGTATGGCATCGCCTTAAAGAGTTTTGCGCATATTTGGCTTTACAGTGTGGTGTTCTAAATAAGTCGTTTGATCTGGTATTGTGTTTTGCAAATTGGTAAATGTTATATATTGTTCATAACAAACTATGGAATGTAATATCTTTTGTATTTGTAACAAAAACCGATGTGTTCATAATCGATAATAAAAGCGGATAACTAAGAAGATAAATCATGAGAGGTAATAAAATTTGAGTAAATTGTAGCCACTCTTCTCGTTGTTACATTACTCAGCTGCATACTTTATAAAATAACACTCGGTTCCAACTTAATTACTACTAGAATTAACTATTTATGTAGGGAGATACGGAAAAACTTGCACAACATAGGTTATTAGGTTCTTGGTTTGGGAATTTTAATAATTTATGCATATTTCATAACGTTCAAACTTAAATTACGAAAAGTTTTACTGATTGGTCGAAAAGGTTAAATAAATGTAAAATTTTTAACTTATGATAAAAAAAAGAAACTTTAATGCGTCTTTTACCGTGACGAAGTTAATAATCGTAATGAAGCTGAAACAAAACGATATTTAAAAAAAAAAAACTTTAATGCATCTTTTACATAATAAGTGAATAATAAGTTAATAATCATAATAAATCTGAAACCATGTGATACTTAAAAAAGGAAATTAAAATGAATCTTTTTCCGCAGTGAAGTTCATAATAGTTAATAATCGTAACGAAGCTGAAACCAAGTGTTATTTAAAAAAAAAGGAACTTTAATGCATGTTTTACGGTAACGAAGCTGAAACCAAGTGTTATTTAAAAAAAAGGAACTAATGCATGTTTTACGGTAACGAAGCTGAAACCAAGTGTTATTTAAAAAAAAAAGGAACTTTAATGCATGTTTTACGGTAACAAAGCTGAGACCAAGTGTTATTTAAAAAAAAAAATTGTTGTTGTTTATCTGTGATTGTCTGACACCGACGGCTTTGTTTTTATTAGCCTCATACGAAGACTGAACAGCAGTTTATAAATAACTGTGCACTTACCTAGATATGAAGAAACAGCTACCCAAAGTATAAAGTAGAGCAAACTTTCTTGCTTTCAAAAGTAGTACCGGAATATAAAGGGTGGACAGAATAAGACACAGGAGTCCCAACATCATACAAGTAGCGAATCCAATCAGCCTTTGTGTGCGGCTCTGGAAAGTTAAAACAAATAATTTTATATAATATTTGGCACCAAAACAATAGCAAAATAAGTTTAAGTTTATAATAAAATTATCAACTTCATAATAAGATACTGAAGAAGTTACTTACTAGAGCTGGACACCATTCTTTTTGAGTTTCGGAAAACCATGTATTCGTGCTTGACGGTGATTCATCTTCACCTCTAGAAAACCATTTCGGCTTCGATATTGTAGGAAGGGTGATTTTGAAACTGCGCCTCGCGGTGTCATTTTGCAGGAGATAATCATCCAAATCCGACTTTAGATTCGCCATGATTTATTAAGCACGCGTTATCTCAGTAAATATAGTTTTAGAACATTGCACTATAAACAAAACCGAACTTTGCATTCCTGTCAGCCAACGAAACAGGCAAATGACAGCTAAACCATAGAACTACGGGAGTCGCTATATGCACAGCGACTAATCGACAGGGGGCGTGGCCAATATATCCGAGCATACCCGAGTGTGTCCCGAGTAAATTGTTTCTCACGTCACGTCACGAAACGTCAGAAATCATCAGAAATGGCGTCTTTGGTGCCGGCTTAGACCTTCTTTTAGAAGTTTAGTTAAGTAATTTCAAAAAGAATTCAGAGACGGGTGTTATCAGTGGAAACATTGACAATGAAGTAAATTATGAAGCATGTCTGTGTTCTGTGAACGCGTTGGGGCACTCTTTTTCAACGAGAGACAGTATGAAAAAGAAGTTGGGAGGTAAGTTCTAAACTTTGGGGCCTAGGTCCAGGGTAGGCCTTCCCATTTCTTCAGTTCATAAGCAGCTGCTGATATTTACGAGTTATTCGAAATTAACATTTCCAATCTTTCAGATGCAGTATACACGTTCTGCCCGCCTACAGTGGAGTTCTTTGGGATTCCATTTTTTTGGGGATGCCATTTACATTCGGTATGAATGCGTACAGAGAGTGCGCCCAAGGCCCCCGACTACACCGCCCAAATAACAAGAAGAAAAGAGAGTTGAATTGGTATGTTAATACACCCTTGAACCACATCAGCTAGGCCTACCCCCCCTCGTCTTTCAATAGTAGCATTGACAGAGCACCGAGGACTCTCTGGTCCAAGATTAATGTCTATAACCCCAAAATGATCACCGTATCGTCGGTGATGTGTTTAAAATATATAAAAAGCGATGGGCCTGGGCCTAGGTAAGCTAGATTAACACGACAATCACATCAATCACAATTCATCTTTGTGTGTTAAAAAGTATGCCGTGGCTCGTAACACATCCTTATGTCGTGTTAGTGTAAAGAAGACCATGCTCAAAGTGCCAAATTAATTAAAGCCCCTGCAGCTATATCTCATTTCACAATTTTAATTCATATCACACTGGATTATAACCACACTTGTAATTTTATACTAATGTCAACATTGCATAGGCCCTAACAACTTTTGTAAAAGTTAATCATCTGCGTCAAATAAGTTAACCATGGGCAATTTATTTGCCGCATAAATAATAGGCGTCTTATGCGTATAAGCCTATTAGACCATATACCTTGAATTGTTCTTTCAGGCTGATCACCCAAACCATAAGAAGAAGAGGTTCCGGGTTTTGGACTCCAAGAAGCTTGGTTGTCCCGCAACGATGAGTGGGAAACAAATAAAATATTTTCCAGAATTTCCTGTTCCACCTCAAATTGCAGAAAGAGCAAAAACGAAGGTATGATAGTTTCTTTTCTCTGCTTATCCCTACATGGGCAATCACTTTATAACATTATTTTAATGTTTTCACTATAGTTAGATGGTGTTGTGTCAGATACTTTTTAAAAGTATCTTTTTTTTATATTAACTCCACACAGGAGGCCCTGAAGAAAATAATTTCCCTCAGGGCCTATATCATCTTTGGGGATGCTATGTGGAGGGTCTTTTTGTGGAGAGGAAGGAGTGAACATGGGTCTTGAAGAGTCCCATGTTGTAGGAGGGAGGAAACACAGAGGCCGGCAGCTCGTTCCACAGCCGAGCTGTTGAACTTAAGAACGAATCGTAGAAGCGACCCGTTCTCATGTGACAAATGTCAACCGTGTACAAATGTTGGGCGCGCGTTTGGCGTGTATCCCGACTACGCACCGGTGCCGAAGGGATCAATGACGCTAGTTCCTCAGAGCATCTTCCATTGTAATACCGATAGAACAAGGACAGCAGCTAGATACAGATACAGATACTTGGCAAAATTTGTAGCTAGATACGGATACAAGATACATTGTAAAATTATATCTGTATCTAGATACATATACTTTTTAAAAGTATCTCACAGATACTCAGATACATTTCTTCTTTTTTGGGGGAAAACTTTTAAAAAATATATATATTATCGAAAACAGCGATTACTTTAATTTCTTAAAGACGGTAGACGTAAACGCTTGTGATTATTTTACATATTTACACTTGCTTGTTTTATTCGTTGCCCAAAAAGATATTGGCAAATTGGCCTGCAAGCGGTGATAGCATAAATGCATTAGGGGTCCTCGCGAGTACCCGGGTACCCGACGCCCCTTGGATAAATAAAAAAATACATGAACTATGTGCAACTTGATTAGGGTTCTGATGGAAAATTTTAAATAAAATGAAATTATTCATTAATTTTATTATATTTTTTTATTTTTTAAATTCATTTTTTTAAATAGGGGGGTACCCGGGTACTCGGTTACTCGGGTTAGGACGCCTAAAATGCATGTATATAAACTGTTATAAAATATTATACACTAGATGGACAAAGGTACCCACTAGCTGAATCTGTGTCATGAATCTGTGAGAAAACTTGAAAATTAACTAGAGAAAATCGGTAAAGAAGTTCACTTCGAAAATAAAGTATCTGAAAGTATCTGAGTATCTGAGGTGTCAGATACTAGTAAAAATGTATCTAGATACAGATACAGTTACAGAAATATAGCTAGATACAGATACAGTACACAAAAATGTATCTAGTTACTACACAACACTGGTTAGATGCAAGGTTATACAAATACCGTTTTGGACAACACACATTTTTTTAGAAGGAAATGTGGTGGGAACATGTGGGAATACGCAACTTCCCATCGCTTACTTAAACACATTTTCAACATTCTTATCTATTGAATTTGACTGTGCTGCCGATGGTAGATGCCATGGCCGGAAATATGATTCCCAGGGCCTCAACACTGCAAAATAGAAGGTGTGAAGCATACTTCCTTGTGCCCTTCAGGAAATCAGATATTTTTTTGTTGAAAATATTATTTTATATTTTTTACTACCTACCAAACCAATAATTACTGTTTTTGTAGGGTTCTGTTATTTTTATTTATAGTAAAACATTGTGGCTTGTTTTCAGATTCTGAAACAAGTGAAGGCAGCCCTTCAATCCACCAGCCCACCTAAATGTGTGCTACGTTGTTACGTCTCGGCAAGCGGAGAAGCGAGCCACAACCACAACAGAGACGCGGCCAAGATGACACAAGAAATTCATCCTGACCTGATACAGGAGATCAACAGGCTTGTTGAAGCTGGAGTTGCCTCAGTAAGAGATGTGTCTCTATTGTTGGAGCAATTTATTAAACAATCTGGTCCCCCCACTACAAATTACATTCAGATTCAATCGAAAAAATTCAGCATAAATTCCTAAAGGTGCCTGTAAACGATCAAATTTGTTTGTCAAATTTTACGTTTGCTCGTCACGTGTTTGATGAGCAAGGCCTGGCAAGGCCGCAAACGTTCAAATGAAGTTTGTCAAATATTAGTTCATTTATTTACAGCTTTCGCCGGGAATTGTCTTTTGACGTTTATTGTATCCGGTCTGAAGTGGGGTGAATAGCGAAATATTTTGTGTTGTTAAAAATGACGGATGCGGACAAAGCATTTCTTGCGTTGACATTAGCTCTGTGTCTTAAAAAGAAAAAAAGAAGGTGTTGGTCTAGAGAATGGCTAAAATTAAGAGCTAAATATACCCATGATAATTTGCTTAGGGATATATTACGTACAGAACCAGAAGATTATGGTAAATGAAATAAAAGTAAAATGTAATAAAAAGTCTCTTTCACTTATAACATTCGATGACCCAGCACTCTCCATTTGATGGCAACACGAAACTGACGTTTGTTTGATAAACACCCCCGCAAACGTTCAAACATGTTGTCAAATATCGTTCAAACTTTCCGTCAATCAGAATTTCTGACAAACACGTCAAACACGTAGTTTGTTTGACAAGCACATCAAACAAGGCCGCAGACGTTCAAATAATTTGACAAACACGTAAATTTGACAAACAAATTTGATCGTTTACAGGCACCTTAAGACACATTAATTTTAAACTCGGTGTTCCCATTTAAAATATAAATTATAATTACTTGATGAAAAATCTAAATTTATTAAAACTCTCAGATCGAAGAATTATATCCGACTTAATATTTATGTTCAAAATTGTAAATGGTAGTATAGACAGTCCTGATTTAATTAACCTCATTGAATTTCATATACCCACGAGAGCTACTCGTTCTAAAATTTTGTTTAAATGCAACAATATCAGGACTGAGTATTCCAAACACTCGCTTGTACCTAGGTTGCATGAAGTTAGTAATAGATACGCAGATGTGGCAGATCTATTTAACTGCACGCAAGGTAGGTACAAGAGGGCTATGCTATCAAATCTTTTCAATCAATATTAATTTAATCTAATTCTACCTTATTTGCACTATAGAAATTTATGTACTTGTATCTCTTGTTTATTTACTTACTTACTCTCTAATGTCATTTCACAATCAAATGCCACAAATATTTGTAATTCTTTTTTTTTATATTTCTACCATTTTAACTGTGACATGTTATCATTGTTTATATTTATACCGTTGATATTAAATAAATAAATTTCAGGATGGGGCAGAACCTGGTCGGCTCAATTCAGGGTTTATCTGTCATGTTTTTAAAGGGGTTTGTTCCCTCAATGTTTATATTTCCTTTGTGTGGTGTAATGTATTATTTTCCATTAATAAAATAATATCAAATATAAAATATGTATCAATGAATTACCTAACTTCCTTCATTGCTCACTTATCCTTCAACATTCTATATGGCATCCAAATTTTCACATAGTCTCCAAATTATGCTAGTTTTACTTTCCCATAGGTGTACTGTTTTGTAATGTAAAAAGATTAGGTACTTTGAGTATATATAGGCCTAGTACGAATCTGTACAAAAGTTGAACATAGGGCCTACCACAAGTCTTCTATTGTCCAAAAGTTAATTATATTTGCAGGAATTAGAATGTGGTTGCCCAGAAATCAATAATTAAAGTCATAATGCGCAAACCATATAGGTTCTCTAGCGATGAGCTCTTTAAACAATTTAATGTACTTCGTCAATGATGTTCGTCAAAACTATATAAAAAAGGTTATTATCCATGTACATAAAAATCTAGACAATATTAATAAAATTGACCATAAACACATCACAAGAAGCCACACCAGAAATGACCTTATGATCCCAACGAGCAATACGGCAAAGTACCAAAAGACACACACATACTTGGGACCTAAATTGTACAACAAAATCCCCCCTGAATTAAACATTAAAACTTGTAATATTTCATACATAGGACCAATAATAACTAAATGGTTGATTGGACTGGGCAGAGGAGAATCTGAAAAAATGTTAAAAAACGTCACGTAATAAATAGACATAGACTAATCACATACTATATATATCTTCCATTATTCTAATTATTGTTCATACACAATTGAAACATACACAACAGCTCAAGTTCGACTCTATCATAAGATTGTAATGATTAAACATCACTAATCAAAACATTAATGAGATATATTATAGACATAGACAAATCACACACTTTTTACTTTCACATATTTTTTGGTTTCTTGGAACGGGCAATTTGCCTAGTTAGGAACCAATAATTTCGACCTGATAAGGTACAATAATCAATAATCACAAAATATTTTAATTATATCTTGTATCATATTGTACTGTGTGTAAATTTAAATGAATAAATAAATAAATTAAAAAAAAATACCAAACAGTCTTTATTAAGTCTTTGGAATCGACTATATGATATTGGCCCTATAGTAATGTAATCTAATCAAATGAAATCAAGGTGCAAGAATCGTATGAAACAATTAGCTCTCGGCTGCTCGGCAATATTCGGAAATGCTCGGCCGTGACGTCACTAAAAAAATCTGAGCGGAGAACCAATTTCAAATAAAGCGCCGAAACACTTCACTTCGGGTATGCTCGGATATGTTGGCCACGCCCCTGTCGACTAGTCGCTGTGCATATAGCGACTCCCTAGAACTACATAGAACAAAAATCCATAGACAATTTACTTTTTGCTGGTCAAGTACTTCTTGAATGGAAAATGCTCATGCACAGTATTCGATGAGCTTTATTATGAAAGTATTTTTTGTTCAATGGTTCAATGATTGTGGGACGAAATAAAACTGTCGATTGGAATACTACCTACGCCGCTCTCTGTGACTCAACTAGAAGGGCGTTGTTTTATATGCGCAGAAATATGTGCGCTTCGTCAGTAAATATTCGTTAGCAAACTGTTTCGACCAGAGAAACGCACCGTCCAAAAAAACTGCTACAGGTTTTACCTCACATTATTTACAATATTGATCAATTATAAATTTCTAAAAAAAGTCCTTGATTCTGGAGGTCACACATTCGATTCCCATTTTTTTTTTCATTTGCATATCATTATGTGAGCATTGCCAACCTGGTTGTTGATAACTTAGTTTTGTGAACCTTACCAAAATCGCTTTACACATATCCTAAGAAGAATTAATATTGATTAAAAAAACGATTATATAAAAGGAGACACACAAATTTCAAATAAGAATATAAAGATTTTTAAGTTTCCTAAATTGATAATTGCCACAAAAAACTTACCGCAATCTGAATCATCGCTGAATATGTCGTGTTGAGAGTTAGACCTGTTATGTCGAGGGCTGTTGTGAGATTTAGAGGCGGGGTTAGATTGAGAGCTTTCTTGAATAATTGACTCATTCTCGCTTGAATTCCTTTGTCCATTTTTCTTCCAGTTGTTGCGGCGACCTTGGTCTTCGACGTCGTCGTTAGAATCCTCGATGTCTGTGCAGTTAGCATCGGATTCTGAACAGGAACCGTTGCCGTTGTTGGCCTCTAGGAACGTCCTGTTGTCCCTCGCGATATAGGTGTTGTGGGAGTCCACCCCGCCCTTCGATAAGAGCTGGTTGTATTCTTTGCGGGCTGGTCGAGTATCTGCAAAGAAAGAAGGTACACAATTAGATTATTGTTCTTATTGAACAATTGAAAAAATGACAGGTAGATACTTTCGTTTCAGTATCGCCCTGGTGAAAGACAGCCTTCTTTCACAAACAGATCTCTTTCCCCTCCCCAATACCTTCAGCCCCACAATATACCCCAATTGGGGATGCCATAGTTCCACTGACTCCAGACGGTTGGAAGCAGTTGGAGCTCTTGTGCAGTATTCACATAAAAAAAATATAAACCACACTATATTTATAGTCTTGTCGATAAATAGGTTATGATTGAAATAATGCTAGTGTGAGCTCAAATCGCTGTGCTGTATTTGAACTTTGCATTTTTGTTATTGACCCAAAAGCTCTCCGTCCGATTATACTGCTTCATTATTGTTTTCTGTTAGTTATTTACAGTTAGAATTATTTAATAATTCACATATAATATCTTATATGTGAATTATTGGCATCTCTTACCTGAAATATTTTCAAGACTTCGGTTCTTGCATAATACCAATAATTATTATTTATCAAGAGCAATAATTTGCGTTATTATTATTTTCAGTTGCGGTATTTCACATTACAAATACAAAAAATTGTTAAAAGGGGAAAAAGAGAAAGCCTTTTTTGCGTTAAGCAAATAACTCCAACCTGATGAAAGAACAAGCGTAAAATACTGGAAAAAACATATTCATTTCTTCACGACTAGTAAAAAACGGTTCATTAAAATTCTTGGGAAATTTGTAATATTAGCGATTTATGTGGGTACCTACCTTTGTCGATATTTTTTAATAAGTAGATAGATACCTTAATAGTGAAAAGTTTCATGTTTCACGGTTGTTTTTTTTTTTTTTTATATTTTTGATGCCAAACAAAGTTAGACCGTCGATATTTCAACGGGTTGGTTGTAAAATAGTGGCATATCGCGCACCGCATAGAAATATTCGCCCAATGGGAATGTATGTTACAAAAACAGATGTGGGTAGTACCCGCTGCCCCATTCCTAACAATTTCCATATAAATCCAACGAGCTATGGATTGAAACACCAACCCGCCTCGCTCGCCCTTCGATGATGTATGCAATACAGATAAATTATGTGTTTGATTTAACATTTTTTTGTATAAAAACACAGGATTTCGTGCTTTGGGATTGTCTATGAGGTTGGTTTAGTGATATTTTTTTAAGAGAGGTACATAAACTCTAGCCAAAGTTGGAAATTTTGCAAAAAAGCACTAAAAACGACATAGAAAACAATTAAATGGAATTAAATAACTTTAGTCCATATCAGCATAGGATCCAGAGTTGGGAAGACTTAGAAATATAATTACTTTATTTAAACACACCACAACATTTTGTATGTACAAGGTTTTAAGCTGGACACACGGCAGAGCCATTTGGTCCCGAAATGTTTGGCTGAATCACCGCCATCTTTATTAATACAGGCCGTGCAGTAGAAAATAAACGGATAGTTAAAGAGACCTGTTTTCGGACTTCTGGGCTTAGCAGCGTTTAGTACTAAACCCAGTGCGAGAAGTCCGAAAACAGGTATCTTTAACTGTCAGTTCATTTTCTACTGTACGGCAAATATTAATAAAGATGGCGGTGACTAAATCCATTTGGACACGGTACAAAATTTTTAGACATGTAAAAGGAATAGCCCCATACGACCTATTATATGAATGACATTGCATTCTATCAACTTTTTGGCGGCAATCACGTACACAAACGCGGATATATATATGCATTTCTGTGAAATCGGATGACATTACAGCAGTTAATATACGAAAAATTTCGGTCTTACCCGATCGCCATTTGGCAAGCTTGTCGGCGCGGTTGCCTCCAGTATCTGGGAAGGAAGGTACAATCCTCAGTCAAACTAAAAAAAATAGCCGGCTCAATTAGGTCGAAAATTGAAAATAGACGTAGGTATTCTAGAAAAAACTTTGTTTTTTGCGGCTTGATTTTTTAAAATACTCGCTCATTCACTGCATGCAATACAATAGTTGTGTCGGTTCATGTCAAGATTCTGAAGAGAGTTTATAAGTATTTATAAGAATAATTTGATTTAAGGAAAGAGTACAGGCGTGGATAAATCTAATCTGCAAACCTAAGGAGAAATTTTGTGATGGTTAGTAGACTGTTTTTTTTTTTAAATTCGGGTTTGGGAAACTTAAATGTTTACAGAGACAAAACATACAATTTGAAACTGTTTACTTGGGGCTCCCCTGCCACAAGACGGGAGGCCCCCAAAATGTTCAGGGAGACGGCCCCCTTTACTGTAAATCCGCCCCTGGATAAACTGTTGGGCTGCTAATTGTTAATTAATAATTACTTCACCACCTCACATAACTAATCGCCGAAGGGGGTTGAAGGACCTACCCCGAAACTTAACTAGTTAACTACCTGAGAAAGTTTAACTCTGCCCAAACCTATACCACCTGCCTAATCCCAACCAAACATTCCCACTGGACTATGTCGATATCTAATTTTTTATTCATCAAAGAACTCGGTACTGAATACAAACATAATTAATGATTTAGGTATTCAAAGATAAGTTAAAGCCCCCTTAGGTAATCTCTCACCTCCATTTAGATCTCGATCACAAATTTCAAATCCACCGTGAAAATAAACACGAACATCACATAATCCTTCAATACCAACTTTACCAATTAAACTTTTTTTTTCATCTTCTTTTTCAGAGAGACAAACATGCACGGGTTTAGGCCCTTAAGGCGATGCCATACGTAGTAATGCAAAATCATGTGTTTTTGGTTTGAAAATTTAGTCGCCTAGAAATGTTTCAGATGCTTTAATTAAATACTGCGAGTAGAATACATCTTGGCCTTTGAAATAAACGAGTATTTTTTATATAAGTGTTTTTATAATCCCAGAAAAAAATAATGTATAAGGCCTATGAAAACTGCTTTAAAGTTCAAAATCTCCTACTTACGAACCCATTTTCGGTTATGATTTTATTGTATAATGTGGCAAATTAAGTTATTTATAAAATGATCGGAAAAAAAATAAATATTTATGCCTGAACATCCACAAAATAAAATAAAAGGCACTTTTTGGCCATTTTTTTCATGCATAAATCAAAACAGGCGGATGGTGTTAAGCGGGAATTTAAACCTTATCGCCATCTACGTAAGGGTTGTTATTGATAGCGGCTCAATTTGCAAAAGCCGACAAGTCGGGTTCGCGTGTAGGCCAAACCGGCGACCGAATTATTATCATCCCGTTGTTGAGCCGTCGCGACGGAGTAATAATAATAATTCGGTCAGCGCGGCGCGGCTGTTCAACATGTCGGGTTCTACATTTCTACAAGTCGAATCGTGTGGCGGGGCTTTTAGGAATAACGTGAACATATTTTAAATACTCCTATTTTCATAATTATAAGCGTGCTGCTTGTGCAAATAATGGATGACTTAGCTAGCAGAAGATTGAACTCATGGTACCGGGAACTCGAAGCATCTGTCTACAAAACTACTAATCTGAAAATGACATTTAAATTTAAATAAGTTCAGAACCAGAGTTACAATCACTGACAGACCCACAACCGGAAAAAAGTATGTTAGTTTTCGTTGAACGGTTTTGATCTCATTAATTTTGTGTATCTTATTTTTTAACGGTTTTCATAATACCTACATTATTTAATAAATTGGAAAACTTCTGATACACGTTAATTCATTCAATTCATAAATATCATAATTATGGCACCACATCAAAAATTCAAAATGGCGCTGATCGTCAACTCAATGGTTATCAATTGAGTTAGAAAACACCAACTCCAAAACAAGAAAGTCAATAATACCTTTTGCCTAAAAACGTTGTGAAATCAATCAAATAGTTTTTCCGCTATCCCAACTCCCAACAGTTGTACCAAATTAAGTCATTTCGTCAAATGATTATAATCTGCTTGTATGGTTTATAATTTATTTGGTAGTTAGCCTCGTTTTGTATACAGACGGTAGGTATAAATTTTAGTCCAGTTTGTAATTATGCTCAATATGTTGGGTAAGGTAGAAATGGTGGGGTAAGTTTGGCCGACCACATTATATCTGATGCGTGTCTTTGTCTTTAAATTTATGTTTGACAAAATTTATGAGGGTCGTCACAAATATGCAAATAAGCTCGACTTGTGGTGATACCTACAGTAGATCTATGGTAGCCATGAGTACCGAAATTATAAACCAGGAAGCGACAACCTTTCCGATTATTTTTAGAGATATATTACGAGTTTCTTTACATTGACACCATTGCAGTGTTCATCATACACTTCTGCCCTGATGATGGACACTGCAATGCTGTCAGAAACGTTGGCTAAAGGAGGACGTATCGCAAGACAGCAATAGTATCCCAAAAATAAATTACCATAATACTTTTCTTCGTAAAAATCCTAAATCATATCAGTATTACTGGTAGTTCTGTAAACTGTAGATCTTGCGTCCAAAAAAGCATGTTTTTAATTTTATATTATTAATAAATAAAAACTGTTCAATTATTTCTTCTGAAAGTAGGCACTTAAATACCCACCTACTTATTAAACCATTCAATATTTAGTGAAACATTTTTTGAATTTCAAATAAGTAATTACACAATTTGTCAAAAAGCTTTTACTATCTCAATGACAATTCTTTTTTCAAAGTACCATCGTATTGAAAAGTTCAGTCATAGTCATCTAGTCAAAGTAAGGGTTGCTTGAATAAAGTGAATGCAGCAGATGTTCGAAAACGCAAATCAGTTAACTAGCTACTCAACTCAAAGTTAGCCATTTAGTCAAAGCAATTCTTGACGGAATAATAAAGTGGTTGCAGCAGATTTTAAACAGAACGTACAGACTAAATTACAGTCAATTATTAACATGAGCTATCAAAATGACGATATATGTAAAATTGTTTCACCTGCGCGATAAAAGTCAGCCACCGCTAAATTAAAACGTCGCATTATCGTCAAACCATTTTAGTGGCGCTGAATTTCCTTTCCTATTACAAAGGTTTCATTAAATTAAGACGCGTTTTAAGTAATTGTGCTTTTCTCACAATAAAATAATGTTATGAAAACTCAATTAAGAGTGGAAACAAAAGACATCTAAAAAGTTTGTTGTAAATTTGTAATGGCCGACGATTAATTTCTTGTTTAATATATTAAAAAATAGCGGACAATGCCCTGAACAATTTTGATAGTTAAAACTCGTAGCACATTTTTGGCAATTCGCTGGATTAATTCAATTGTAATAATTGTTAAAAATTTCAACAGATGTAACTTTTCTAAACGTGGTAGTAGAATCCTGGTTTACGTGACTTTTATAAAGGCGGACTTAAAGAATTCAATTTCATTTTGCTCAACAAGGATTGGTGACGTCCATAGACAAACCAGTCACGTGACGTCTTCAGCAACTAGCAGCAATTATCTAATCACCGCTCCACCCGATTTGATTTGCAATAAAAGCATTAGTACCAACATTATAATATATTCTCATTTACCGTTGAAGAGATAAGTCGATAGAAAGGGGTATTATCACAAACCAGAAATACCGTTAAAATTTGTGGAAGATTTCCTTTTGTGATCATGGTACTAAGAAATGTGTAATTTTAATATTTTATGGATTTAAAAACCGCCCTTTCTGAAACGGTTCCAACCGTCTACAACGTTTTTATGGCATAAAAACGCCAATGTCTGTTGATAAGGCTGTCACCAAAGTTGCCCGGCGTGACGTCAACACCGCCGAATTCAAGAATAATGTCTTTTTTATGTTGTTTTGGTGGCAAATCGAAAATGGAAAATTTTAAATCATTATACAAAATTTATTCGTCAACATAAAAATATAATAAAAGTAGGTACTGTTGTAATTTTTTTCGAGAATAAAAAAAACAGCGAAAATACCCTATATCTTGTGGGCGTGTATTGTAGGTAAGTAAGTAAGTAAAGTCAATTTTCCTTACTTCGGGTGAAATCGATTAAACGTTTTCAAACATCTAAATTCTTGCTGGATCAATTGATTGATAAATTTAATTGGCATATCTGGAGCCAGTTTAATTTCAAATCGATGTAGATCACTTTACCAACACTATTATTTTTCTGTTAATTTTACCCATTTTCGTTTGATGAGGAATACGTAAAGAAGGGTGATGTGATAAGTTTTGGGCTCTTTGTGTTTTATCAGCAGGTAGAGGTTTTAAAGTAGCGATGAGTCGTTCATGTACGAGCCGCGCAATTGAGTTAGCTCTTTTTGATGAGCCGTTTTCGCACGACTCCCGGTAAGCCGTACCACGGCTCAACCGAATGGTAACTCTTTTATATTTGGAGATATTTTGTAAAAATGGTTCCATTGAAATTATCCAAGTATTAATTGTCATTATATATTCGTAGACGTGAACGACTTCTGACAGTCCGATATCTGGACTTGGACATATCTACCCACACCTACTACTTGGCATCTTATTTTTCTCGTGGTACGAGGCGGTGTACCGGTACCAAGAGTCGTACGACTATTCACACACTTACGCCGGGAGCTGGAAGCTGTATCGGGGAGCACAGTATGCTTATTGCTCATATTCTTTTAAGCTCACGGATATCGATCCATTTGGTCGTTATTCCCAATCCTACTGATTAACAGTTGAGCCGAAATTTTGGCTCAACACTGCTCAAACGCACAAATACGCTATTTATAATGGAAATGAGTCGACTGGATTAAGCCTGCCTCAGTTAATGAATAAATACAAAGTGTCGACAGAGTGAAAAATATTCGCGACGCCAAGACAAGGTGGCATTAAAGTCAAGCTAAACCTTTATTTTTAACATGTTACATACGTACGTTTAAAAAAGTATAAAATATCGGTTAACGTATTACAGTATTTTAAAAATATACATGCATTAATGATTAATAATGTAGTTAATAATTTAGTTAATTCGTCAATATTAATTTAACATTGAAAGTTTTTACTTTGATGTCATTTTATTATCTATGAAAGTGGGCAGGGTCACTTAAGATAATAACCGTAAAGATGTTTGGAAACAGGCGAATTGAACGTTACTGTACAAATCACTTGGCTGATCGGAGCCTGAGATTGTAGTGAGAGTCGTACGAAAATATTGAGCTGGTACCGTGTCACTTGCTCTTAATAAAATGAGTAATGACCATTGTTATTTTATAGGCTATTCGCATGTATCCAATTCATTATTCGCTTTATACATTAACACTTCATAATCATGACGGAGTTTTACGCCTACACGAACGGAGGTGTTATTCTGAAGTACCTTTTAAGGAGATCTCACCCTTGTTGTATTAAATAGCAAAAACTCAACCCGTAAATTTAGATTTCAGACCAAATATAATTTTTTTAAATCAAAAAGTATACCTAACATATGTGCTGCTTTATTTACTTATGCTTTAAATTAGAAAATATACGCCATTAAGGATATCAATTGTTCAGATTTCTTGTGAGTTAATGGTAATTATTAAAAAATATATTTTTTACATCTTATTATGTAAATACAATGAAATATAAAAAATGAAAACGAATATAAGACAAATTTGTGTTGCGACGTAAATCGGTTGTTCGAGAAATAAATTTAAATCCACCAAAATAGTTTTTTCAATAATTCGTATTTGTTATTTCATGTATGATTTAAAATTTATATAAGAAAAAATTGTGCTCCAACATAAATCGGTCACTTTAAAAACAAATTTAAACCCGTCAAAATAGTTTTTTTTAATAATTTATATTTGATATTTAATGATTCATTATATTTGCATACTAAAAAAGGCTTATTTTTAGGCTTTTTATTCTTAGATTATTTTTTTAGTAATTACCATTAAGTCACGTATGGTTGCTAAACTTGTCTTAATCGTGAAAAATCGATTTCTTTAATTGCTCATCTTTTACAATTCGGAACAAAAATAAATAAAGTATTTTTGCTACACCCTTTGATTGAAAAAATATTATTCATATTGGTTGGGTATTTTGGCCAAAAATCCGAATTTAAGTTTGGTGTGATAAAGGCCACGCAACCGTTCCCCTTAAAACTAAAAAAAAAATGCCTAAGGATTGAATCTTCCTCTACAAGGACTGGAGTCCACATCAAAGATTTGCATTCACTCACGGAATAAAAGTGAAATTCAAAGAGATATTTATTTTATAATATGAAATTCCCTCGGTTAAATAATAATCACAAAACATCCTCAAAAAGTTATAAAAAAAACATTTAGTACTGTTATTTGACATGTTGCAGCTATGAAAAAAATCGCATTGTTTCTTTAAATCCTTTTTGAGATATTTGGCGTGAGATATTAGAGTTTTTTTATTACATATTTTTTATATCAGCGCTTTCCCTCCAACATTCGTATTAACGAATCTCCTTTTCAAAGATTCTTCTTCTTTCTCATCGCTTAATACAGAGCCCTCTTATGTGCAACTCAAAATCAACCAACAGTAAGTTAATTGACACCTTTCGTAGAACTCTGTATTTTGGTAAAACTGTTATTGCACGGAGAAAAATGAGTATTTATTTATTTGGACATTCGCAGTACATTTTACAGTTATATGCCAAATAAGTATTTTTAATTCATTAAGAATCTATTCAAATTATTGTTAATCCGGTTTAAAACGGGATTGGATGCCGTTTCCTGATAAACTTTTATTAAATTCGTAATAATGCCGGAACATGTGTTCAGGCACCTGCGTTTGTCTTGATAATATATATTGACGAAATACTAAAATGTTAGGATTTTATTAACACTTGTTCCGGCATCGTGATAAAGCATTATCAATTCATTCGTAAAAGGCCTGCAATCGCGTTTTTAACCGGTTTACCAATATTTTGAAAAGATTTTTAATAAATTAGCAATATTTTTTATTAGTAAGTTTTATCCGTGTGGTTCGAGACTTTAATTTATTGTATATCACCAACACAGAAGCTGCAATTAAAATTATAATAAAAACAATTATTTTAAGCAAAGGGTTATGGTATGTGTCAAAAGTAAAAGCGAAGTCAAAACTAACGAAGTGACGACATTTAACTCTTTTGATTGTTTTTCGAATACTAAACGTTCTATGAAAATCGCTGAGGTGTGTTAGTAGTTGGCCATCCCCTTTGTAAGGGACGAAAAATGGGCACAGGGGAGGTCGACACACAAATAGGGGATGGTAATATCATCAAAGAGAACATCAGGTATTATAGGCATCGGCTATAGACGAAAGGGTTCTTATGGGAAAGTTACGGGATTCGTCATTAAATTATATCTATTTACGGAACTTTTCATAGTTTTTCAGGCAAACTGAAGCTTTTCTAGAAAATAATCTGATTAAACGATTTTGCCCAGACTTGGGGGTGTATCAACAGAATTCATTTAGTGCCCAGATTATTCACGAAATTATTGTGTTTGTGTAAAGAAATTAGTTATTTACAGAATGTGTACTCAGTTCGCTTAATTTCAATTTGTATTTAACTGAAACTTAATCAGCCGATTAATAATTTCCTAAATCAAATTTTATAATGTTATTATCTATTTTTTAATAAGTTTCAATGAATTTTTTTCTTTTTTTACGTTAACTCCACACAGGAGGCCTCCTTGAGGAAAATAATTTCCCTCAGGGCCTGTGTTATCTTTGAAAATGCTGTGTGGAGGGTCTTTTCGAGGAGAGGAACGAGTGGACATGGGTCTTGAAGAGACCCATGTTGTAGTAGGAAGAAAACACAGAGGCCATCAAATCGTTTTGCTTTCGAGTGGTTGAACTCAAGAATGGGTCCTAAAAACGACCCATTCTCGAGTGAAATGTTAACCGTGTTGGGCGCCCATATGGCGTATTTCCTGGTACCAATGACTCTCGTTCCTCGGAGCATCTTCTATTCTAATACCGGTAAATACCATAAATATTGCAATCTATTTGATTCTGCAAAGGGTTTTTTTGGGGCTCCAGACCAGAGGTGGCTGCCAAGCTTGCGATTTGTGGCCTAGTTTCTGAGAGGCTAACTTGACTCTGGCTTTGATGGAGCCACCGTGCCAGAGCTAGTCACTTGAATTTACACCAAACATGTCAATGGAAGGCATGTTGGGAAGATTGCTGTTGATGAAAATTGAAGTTTGTACATGATGTAAGTATAAAGCATAATATAAGTATCAATTCAAAGTTTCGTAGAATGAAATTTTATATTTCTCTGTCCAAAAGAGTGCTGCAAATATTTTAGTTTTTGTAATTTATTCCATGTTGGTGAGGAGAAGAAAATTATTCAATTTTTCCGATGCCAAATTTCCAAAAACAGTAGTAAGAGACAATAGAACGCCGAAAAAGCACTATGATAAGTATGAAGCAAAGACTAAAACCATTTGTTATGCATTCGGGTAAGTACTTAAGTACCAGATTAGTGCAAATTATAAATACATAGAGGCATGAAACAATCACAATCACAAAATCACAAACACAATCTTTGAGGTACTTATTTAAAATACTACGAAATTATAAACTAACCGAAACAAAAGTAAATTATGCTATGGTACTTAATCGCCTTGAACGCCGAAACAGCTATCACAATAACACAAATTGAAATACTTGTAGAACTTAATAATGATATTATTAAATTTGATTTTCCTACTTTAAATTTAAAAAAGATTAAACGGAGTTCTACAAATTGAACACAATAATAATAAATTATTATGCTCCGTGGCTCATTATGGTACCAGAAAACCGTAGCATTGAAATTCCAAATTTCATTTCACCGTTGGATTCACACATTCATAGTTTCTGCGTCATAGTTAAAATTATTTATAATCCGGCATCACTTAGGTTTAGGTCAACCAAAACTTCTACCCTCAGGAAGTATATTCTCAGAACTATCAGTTTGCCAATATTGATCACCTCCTATTCAAAGAGAAGTTTCCAAGTTCGAAACCACTCAGGAGAAAACTGTAATCCCGTTCCATATAGCCCATTTCCTTTCGCGGTGGAAAAGTGTGGGAGGACTGCAGACTTGGTTCTATTCAACATGAAAGTGTGACAAATTTAAGAGGACTTTAAAATTCTGAAAAATCTCAAAAACAATAATATAAAATGTTTTCAACGGATACACTCGGGATGTAAGTAATTAATTATTTAGATTAATAAAAACTTACCCTTGCCATTCACATTCAAATTCAAATGGTTTTTTAGGACTCAAATTTTTCTTAATGACCAGATTTTATTTTACTTCCCGAGAGCTTCAGTTGAAAATATAAGATTTTATAGTATTACATTATGTTCATCAGATTTTAATAAATTTACACCTAGAGCTGATCATCACCTTTCTAGGCCTGGTAGACCCTACTCCCCTTATATAAGCTGTGCGACAAACATGATTTTTTCGTCCCGCTTTTGGAGTTACGCCTTTTACGATTCGGTTGCAGCTCATGCAACACGTTTTTTATGTGCGTAACTTCAAATATTTAAAAAAAAATTATTTCAATGATTTTTTTATATATTTTAACGTCACCGACATGTAAGAAATAAATTGACATTGTATTTTCTATAATTAAAAATAACATGTAGAATGTAGGTATGATAGAAAATGAAAAATAATTGCAAAAAAGAAATTGTTAGATTATTAAGATACCTACAGCTTTTTTTTCGCCCCTCACCGATATATTTCGTTGGTACCATGTTCTCTTAGTGAGGGTTTGCGAAAGCGCCGAGTTGCAGTGCTTATTCTGATTTAGTTTGAAAAGAGCTATGGAAATATAATTATACTACTCAAAGCTGCGCTCAAATTTATAATTGCGCTTACGGTGTTGTTAGAAAAACAGTTTTAGAAGTAGGTTATCTGGGAAATGTTATGCTTTTGAAATAAAACTTTGGCGTGTTTTTCGAACTAGTTAGAAAAACTTTTGATACTATAAGTGTGCACCCAAACATGCAAACGGATCCTTTAAAATAATAATAATATCTTTAGAATAATTTGCCTGTACCCTCTAAAATAGTTTTTTTTTTAATTGTTTTTATTGAATATACAAACACATTAAAATAATTTATAAATGTAGATATTTCGAGGCTGATTGCGAAAAAATTATAATTTTTTAACGAAAACTGCCCAACTCAATTGAGAAATTATTTCTCTTGTTTGAGTTGGGGAGTGTTGGGAGTCATTATGGTTTATAGGTTGTAAAATTTCACTAGTTGATGTAGCTAAAAATTAACAAATAGTTATAAAACTAGATGATAAATTTGATAACACAATATAATTAAGAAAATAAGAAATTTAATTAAAAACTAAAAATCTTAAATCTTACTCTTAGATTCGAGGGCGTAATATAACTTTAGCCTTTATCATGGATTTTACCTATCGCACACAAAAAAAACTTAAAGCGTGATTTAAAAGGCAAATAAATTCTTTTTTAGCAGATATTTAGGTGACCAGGTGTACATAGGTAAATATAAAAAATAAAAACATACATAATATTTTTCCACGCGGGGAATATTGAAAGTTGACCCGTGTCTATTTCCACCGCAATATTGAAACTAGAACATTTCCCAGATGTGAAAATTTTCCAACTGGAAGATCTCAAATAATTTCTGCTTAACAGGGACATGTTTCAGACAGTTCCAGACAGTTCCAGGAAGTTACAGACGCCATTGAAATCGTTAATTAAGGTTAAAATTTCTATTAATATTTTCCAATTTTTTTTTCTTTTTAAACTTGGACGTTATTTGTAAACGACATATTATTCTTATGTGCCGTTCACAAATATGATACTTTTTATACTAAAAAATATATAATATACAGTAAAAAATACAGGAAATATAACGAATTATCATTTTTTATTTTGTGTAAAATGAATCTTTATTTTGATGTCTCCGAATCCAAGTCGATAATAATGAACGAATTAATAATAAAATGACTGTTAAGCTGTATTTCATAAACAAATTCAGCTTACCTCTTGCGAACATTAGTCGAGATTTTTTTGACATATTCCTAACACCATAATTATGAATTGACCTAAAACGGCGGGTTTGGAGGTTGCTTCGATAGCTACGTGGCTAAAACAGTCACCCCATATAGATATAGCCAAAGCGCCGGTCGTGGAAGAAATATTTTTCTTGGGCACTCATAACGAGTTTAATTCGTTCCAGAATCTTATGTGTTATGTGAAATCGAAATAACTAGTTTATTATTTATGAATTTATTACAAATAATTCATTCCGTTTCACTAGAAAACTGTCTAGAGACATTTGTTTTTGCCGACGCTTCAAAATTTGGTGAAAATGTGATACAGCATTGTATCTTCCAGAATGCGACTATTACATATTGCTCAGTAAAATTTAACCTTCAGGCCAGTTCTCACAGTTCGTATTTTTAAAGTTAGTGTAGCTTCCCACATTTGCAGATTCGACCCTACAATAAAACAATTCATTGGCCTGGTATTTTTATAAAGATATTGTCTTGTTTGTGTATCATTTATGATTTAAGAATTAGTGACATTTTACTCCAAGCGGCGGCAGCTTTCAAATAGAGCTGTTCGCTTTCTATTTTATGATGACCCTAGTTAAACCATTATGCCTAAAAATATTTTCCAATACCTTTCTGTGGTACTCGGTACCTACCTACGGGCCGCGAGGTGCGGGGAGCACTTCGGCGGTAGTCTGTATTCCCATTCGGTATTCTGTAGTCTCACAGTTAACAAGCAATAAACGATCTCTGTAAAGTATTTAACCAGCCTTACGTATTTTATCAATCCTGAATCCAAGCCCCTTTTAAGGTGAATCTACAGGATACTACAGTGGCGACGAGGAAACTTAGTCATTAATAAAACAGTGGCGAAGTTTAAAAGAATTTACGCGGCAAACGTGTTGTTAAAATTCATGAAATTCGGAGAGTATTCACGTAATGGCGGTGCTCTTTTAAATGTTACGGACGGGGAGTCTCACAACATTCATAGAACAGGATCGTAGAATCTTTGAAAGATAAGATTGAAAAGAATTCAGCGGGGAGCTGAATTGCGAAACCGGAATCAATAAAAATTTGTTCAAGATAATCACGCGGGAGTGAGGTTATCGTGAAGAGGATAAATATTCAGCGGGGAGCTGAATTCATCTTCAAACCATAAGAAGCCGGGGGCTGAACAACAGCAGCACAGCTGGGAGCTGTATAGGAGCAAGGAGCAGCTGAGAGCGGATCCTTGGGAACTATCGGTCGAGAGCTATTCTTGGAGTAGCTAAAAGAAGGAAGATCTGCAACAGGAAGGAGTAGATGACCAGAACCAGAGCTTGATAGGATGCCAGGAGGGAGTAGATGACCAGAACCAGAGCTTCAACATCATTAGACTTAAGTTAAGTCCGTAGTTTAAGTTTTGTGTTGATAATATATTTTTTTAAATTGTTGTAATTTTGTTGTAAAATCATGGCTCAAATCAAACCTTTAGAGACCTTCAGTCACAAGTCAGATTGTTTCGGGGTTTTCAAAGCAAGATTGGAGAATTACTTCATATTATATGATGAGAAAATTACTGCCGAAAAGAAACGTGCTATATTCTTAAACGCTTTGGAGGAGGAAACTTTTAAATTATTGATTGAGTTGGTTACTCCTAAAAAAATAAACGATGTCACAGTAGAAATTTTGTGTGAATTTTTGGGTAATTATTGTGAAAATGTTACTTCGTTGTTTGAAGAAAGATCAAAATTTTATAATGTAGTTAATGAATCGGGAGAAAGTGTAAAAGAATTTGCGGCACGGTTAAAAAGTTTATCCATTAATTGTAAATTCGGTACTAGATTTGAAGATAATTTAAAAGATTTATTCATTTGTAAAGTGAGAAACCCTAAAATTAGAGAACGGTTATTCATTGAGGGTGAAAAAAATTCGTTTGAGAAATTAATTTCAATCGCAGCGTGTTTAGAAGCTTCTGAAGCAAATTTTAAAGATGAAAAAGTGTGTTATCAAGTAGCTAGTTCACGTTCAAGATCAAAAAGTCCGAAAAATAATCCATCAGTATCGAAACATCGAAGTGTTTATTTAAATTCGAGGCATAGTAGAAGTTCATCGCGCGATAGTAATAATTTTAAACCGAAATTGAAGCATCTAGATTCGGAACAGAAAAGGTGTTTTAATTGTAATAAATTCGGGCACTTTAAATCAGAGTGCAAGGTTGTGAATAATAAATTTTCGAAGTGTTTTAAATGCGGACAAAAAGGTCACATTGCTAAATTTTGTAGAAATATTTCGTGCATTAAAAAAAAGATTTTTGTCTCAAGTATTAATAAGAGGATTGAACCGTATATAATTAAATTGAAAATAAATGATATTTTATTCGAAGCAATGATAGATTCAGGAGCGGGAATTAGTGCCATACCCGAACGTATCTATAAATTATATTTTAATCATGTTAATTTAAAACAATTTAATTTACACTTAGCGAGTTACGATAACAAGCCGCTAAAAGCAAGCGGTACAATAAATTTATTGGTTACAAGTAATAATAATCAACAAAATTTTGAATTTGTAGTTATTGAAAATGGATCGGATTTAATTTTAGGTAGAGATTTTATGGAATTATTTGGGATTAGTATTAGTTTTTTGAATAATTGCACGGTAGTAAATAATTTTGGTGCTAATGGAGAAATCAATTTAGATGTCGATAAGTTGAAAACACAATTTGGAGACGTATTAACGAATAAATTAGGGAAATTTAATAAATATAGTGTTGAGCTGGAATTAATAGAGGGATTTCAGTCAAAAATGTGCAATGCAAGGCAAATACCTTTAGCAATTAAAGATAAAGTCGAACATGAAATTAATAGACTTGTTTCAGAGGGAATATTACAAGCAGTAGAGACGAGTAGATATGCATCTCCCATTGTTCCAATAATTAAGAAAGATGGATCAGTTAGGATCTGTGGAGATTATAAATTAACAGTTAATCCAGGTTTGGTTGTAAATAAATTTCCAGTACCCGTAATTACGGATTTATTGACACAAATCAGTGGAGCGGTAATGTTTTCTAAATTAGATTTGAAAATGGCGTATTCACAATTAGAGTTAAGTGAGGGTAGTAGAGATATAACTACAATAGCTACACACATAGGTTTATATAGATATACTCGACTGGTGTATGGATTGAATGCAGCGCCAGGTATATTTATGCGGGTTATGTTTAATTCATTGCAAGGTTTAAACGGAACAATTATATTTTACGATGATATATTGATTACGGGCAAATCAGTTGCGGAACATAATAAAAATTTAGTAGCAGTTTTGAATAGATTGAAACTTTGTGGTCTCACGGTAAATGAAGAAAAATGTGAATTTTTCAAAACAAGTATTGAATACTTGGGGTACTTTATTTCGAAGGAAGGTTTTAGACCATTAGAAAGTAAAGTTAAAGCAATAATGGAGTCTAGTAGTCCATGTAATATTAACCAGTTAAGAAGTTTCTTAGGTTTAGTTAACTATTATAGAAATTTTATTCCGAATATATCTAGTTTGTTAGGACCTCTATATAAATTATTAAAAAAAGATTCAGAGTGGATTTGGTCAAAGGACTGTGAAAATGCAGTTTTAGAACTTAAAAAAGAAATTTCTTCTGATTGCGTGTTAGTACATTTTGATCCACGTATACCAGTAAAATTAGTAACGGATGCATCCTTAGAGGGATTGGGTGCGACAATTTTACATACTTATTCAAATGGTAGTAGTAGACCTATAGCGTTTGCATCAAGGAAATTGACAGACACAGAGAGTAAATATAGTATTTTAGATTTAGAAGCAACAGCGATAGTGTTTGCATTAAAAAAATTCTTTGTATATTTATACGGTAGGAAATTCAAATTAGAATGCGACAATCAAGCGTTAGTACGAATTTTGTCAGAAAAGAAGGGCATTCCTGTGTTGAGTGCTAATAGATTGCAACGTTACAGTTTAATTTTGGCGGGGTTTAACTATGAAATTGAATACGTAGCATCAGAAAAAAATTGTTCAGATTTTTTATCAAGATTACCAATAGAAGAGACAAATAAATCGGAGGATTTATATATTGAGAAGCTGAGTTCCATTAATTTTCAGGATATTGAAAAAGAGTTGTTATTTTATGTTAGTGATAACTCTCAGGTTCCATTAAATGTAGATAATTTAAAGGAAACCACTATTAAAGATGACGTATTATCATTGGTAAAACAATATTTACAGCAGGGTTGGCCAAGGAAAATTCCAAAAGATAGTGAGTTATGGGCTTTTTGGAAAATTAGAGATGAGTTGTCTTTAGTAGAAGATTGTATTTTTTGGGGACATAAAGCCATCATTCCAAATTCTATGAGAGGGGATTTGTTAAATATGTTACATCGTTCACATTTAGGTATAGCTAAAACTAAAGGGTTAGCAAGAGGATATTTTTGGTGGCCAAAAATGGGCAAAGATATAGAAAATTTAGTTAGATCATGTAAAGAATGTCTGGAAAATCAGGCGAATCCACCAAAAACTCCTTTACAACATTGGCCGATTGAGGAAAAGCCGTGGACAAGAATTCATATTGATTTTTTTGGTCCGATGGCTAATACCAATTTTTTAATTATAGTAGATGCAAGTACCAAGTGGATAGAATGCATTAATTTAAAACAAGCTAATACGGATAATACTTTAAGGGAATTGAAGAGGATGTTTGCTCAATTTGGTACTGTAGAAACTATTGTATCAGATAACGGGTCTGTTTTCTGTTCAGAAGAATTTAAGCGTTTTTGTAAAGATAGAAAAATCCAGCACATTACTTCTCCTGTGAATCATCCGCAGAGTAATGGGTTAGCTGAAAACGGAGTTAAAACGTGTAAAAATTTTTTAAAAAAGATTTTACATAATGGGGGGTTACCGAGAGACGTCGATGATAGGTTAACCAAATTCCTAATTGATTATAGGAATACCCCAAATATCACGACTGGTGTAGAGCCAGCGGTAGCTATGTTAGGACGACGATTAAGGTCCGTGTTTGATTTCATTTCTCCAGCGATTGCGGAAAGGAGGGGGGAGAGGTGTATGTCGGATAAAGTAAAGAGTAAAATATTAGTTAGTAGAGAAAATCAGAAAAAGAGTTATAAATCTAAGAAAAGAAATATGAATATATATGTAGTGGGGAAAAAGGTGATGACTAGGGATTTTAGAGGAAAAAAAGGTTGGGTGGTAGGTATCATTAAAAAAAGAATTGGATTTAATACCTACTTAATTTTCATAAAAGATACAGGGCAAATTTGGAAAAGACATGAGGATCAACTGACACCAATGAGTGTAAGGTGGAATCCCAAAGAGCGTGAAAAAGTGTATAGTGACGATCTAGGCTCTGATATGAGAGTATCAGACCTAGACCTTTCCAATTATTTTCGGAAAGGGGCTAATGGGTCTTCTCCTCTGTTTCAGGAACCACCGTGGCAGTCTCCTTGGACTGGAAGGCTGCGGCATAGAAAAAACTAATGTGTAACAACCTATAGATAATGTATTACTATTATTATTATTCTGCTATATATGATAACTATATAAATATGTTGTAAACAGGCTCAGGTAAGATGTAAACCTGGTAGGAGTTCTCCTCTTAAGTGGGGGAGAATGTGGTACTCGGTACCTACCTACGGGCCGCGAGGTGCGGGGAGCACTTCGGCGGTAGTCTGTATTCCCATTCGGTATTCTGTAGTCTCACAGTTAACAAGCAATAAACGATCTCTGTAAAGTATTTAACCAGCCTTACGTATTTTATCAATCCTGAATCCAAGCCCCTTTTAAGGTGAATCTACAGGATACTACACTTTCCCACCCCTGTCCCATAGTAATAAAAGCCCCAAATAAAGTTTCATCTCCCTTAAAATAATTCCTTTAAAATATTTGTATTGTTTAAGTCACGTCTGTACCATTAAGAATAGTTAAGTGCATTTTATTTTATGTTAAGAATGTTGTTTGCCAACGAGCGGGTGGAACATCTTTATTTTGGTAAAATGTCCTTCAGAATTTAGTTTAAATACCAGATACCTCCCAGAAAAAGGACAGTATTATAGTGTTGCTAGAACGGGTAGGTACAGACGTACCTACGCAGGAGCGAGTGTTGAAATAACTGGTAGGTACATGCGTACCTAGGCAGTCAGTCGTGAGATAATTACTAGGTTTATGTGTACCTAGAGAAAACTGAAGAATAAAGGAAACTAGACCTTTATTTCTTTCAGTTTAAGTTTTAGCAGAGGATAATAAGATCCTCTGCAATAATATTGTGATTTAATAAATTTATATGTCAAGAAGAAAAAGTGTTTTCCTGCATTCCATCTGACTAATTGGGCCAACACCGTTAATAATAAAATCTGCTTCACAGTTGAACATGAGATTGAAGGTAAAATAAACTTTTTAGATCTGACAATTGGTAAAAGTAATAATAAACATACCTTTGAAATATTTAGAAAACCAACTTTTACAGATACAACAATAAATTCAAATCATCCTTGGTCCCATAAATTATCAGCGTACCATTCAATGGTACATAGACTCATTAACATTCCCTTAGACAATAAAGCTTATGTAAAAGAAAAGGAAACGATAAAAACGATCGCGATTAATAACGGCTATGAGGCAAATAACATTGAAAAAATAAGAAATATAAAAATAAAATCAATTTAATATATCCGGTAAATAACAAAAATATAGAAAAATTTGCATGTCTCGAATTCCTCGGCCCAATATCTGAAAAAATTGCAAAAGAAATTAAAAAATGTGGTTTAAATATAGCTTTTCGAACAAACAATAATTTAGGAACAAGCCTTAAAAACTCTAAAAGTAAAATCCCTATACTCAATAACAGTGGCATATATGAATTAAAATGTGACCACGCCGATTGTAACGCCACTTACATCGGACAAACGGGGAGGGCATTCTCAACTAGATTCAAAGAACATATACGATGTTATAATAATAAAAACACATCCTCAAAATTCGCAGAACATCTCTTGGTGAAAAATCATACCCCACTTAACAACAAGGGTCCTAAACCATTGCATATAGAAAAAAAGGGCATTAGATTAAATTTACTTGAACAATTAGAAATCAATAAACGAACCAAAACGACCCAAATTTAACACTAATCAATAAAGTACGGAAAATAATTTACTCACCACTTCTCAGTATTTTCACAAAACCCAAGCAGTATAATGCACCCAAATAATTCATAGCAATAAAGTCATTAGTAAATAATTAAGAACTCATTACCATTTACTGAGGGGAAAACATAGATTGGTTTAACCAACAATAGATCATGTCATCGGTTTAAACAGTAATAAATCAATGTATGCACCTACAAAATTTACATTTGAAATAGTATAAATACGTCGTCTCAATGTGGACTAACCACAGTTTGAAAATGGCCTTGTAAGCCGAAACAGCTGTCACAATAATAAAAAACTAAAACACTTGCAGAACTTAATAATAATATTATCAAATTTAATCTAAATTAAATTAAAAAAAAAAAAAAAAAAAAAAAAAAAAAAAAAAAAAAAAAGCCACGCTCATACCTTGTTCTCGCTTTTCAATGATTTAACGTTTTATTTCTACAGTTAATTTTATTCTCTTATGGCTGAGATATTTTTGCAAGGCTTTTTTTAACTTAAAATTACAAATAATGTCTGAACACAAGTTTGGAAGAATGTGTGATCACATGCGACACTAACGTGGTAGCGGAACGAGTGCTAACCGGAGACAGATGCACTGGCGCGGAAGTCCTGGCTCACAAGAGAGAGACGTGAAGATGGAACTTGCCCTTTCTGCGTCACTCGTTATGCGAAATGTCGCTCGTTGAGGGATCATTTTTTTCATCATTTGTTTAGCTCGTTCTGCGAATTACTCGTTATAGGAGGTGCTCGTTATGAGTATTTAAATATATATATATATATATAGTATATATACTGCTCTCACTTAGCACTATCTATTGTTTATTTGTTTATTCTTATTATCGAATTATCAGTAATTCTTTAAATTTGAATTAATTTACATCCATTTCTCGGAACGGCTTACAAAGCTATAAGCCCATATGCATTAGGGATTTGCTGAGACAGGGCAATATTACAATCGACGAATAATGAAAAATACACAAAGGTAATATGATGGGTATTTTTGTAAACGTATTCATTTTTCATTTTAAATGTAACCTATTTTTAATGAATATTAATCTATACAGATGCTGATTTTGTTCTATGAATACAAGTGCTGCTACCTAGCTTTAGTTATTTACAACAACTGAATTCTATAAAGAATAAAGATCATCCATTTTATATGGATGTTTCGTACTATATATCTTAAATATTCGGCATCTACCTAGTTGTATGGATGTTTCCATATATTGACATTTATCTTAACATTTATATGGATGTTTCCTACTATTTATTGGGGGGACAATAATTCATTTTTCAATACTATCAGAGATTCGTTAGAAGAAAATGCTTTTATTTTTTATGTGACACCTCACAAGAGAACCCCTGACTGTACAGTGTAAAGACAGGGGAGCACCCGGTTGGGCAGCGTTGTGAGGTGGGTGAAAAAGTGAAACAAACTCATGTCGAGGGAAAGTAGCGAGTCGAATAACAATTTATTCATGTGTAATGCTAAAATATGCAAGAACTGTGTGCCAGGACAAGGGAGGTATGTGGTGTTACATTCACTCTAACTATTTGAATATAAATCTCTTAAATAAGCCATCATGATGATTTAGTCTCCTTTTTAGCGCACTCCCAAAACAGAAAAATTATAATTATTAAAAAAATTCCTACTTGCAAATTCTCACATTTTATTCTCGTTTTACGGAATTTATATTTTTAGGTTTGTTTTGTTAAATTGATTGTGTGAATACCAATTAGAAATGGATCAACATTGCCAGACTTAACTTCGTCAAACTAACCAAAAAGAATAACAATCGCGACTAATCCGTTATTATGATCAATTCAGACTTGAAGAAAATTATTCTGCGGACAAACTTTAAGCAAAGTTTTGACTCGTCGAGAAGCTTTTGAAAAGATAAGTTTGCATAAAAAATTGCACGATTCCTTCAATATTATTAAACTTGTGATAAAATTTGATAAACTACGCTGGCTAGAATATTGACTATTGTCTAATCAGCAAGAAAAGTTCATTACTTCATTTCAAAACCTCATTACCGATAATAGTTCTAATAAAATATAAGTTCACACTTAACCTGTATTTTATATATATTTTCCGGAAAAACTGTATTTTAAATGTTCACCTCTCCGAAAAATGCACAGTTTGAAGGCGAAATTTGTTTTTTAAATTGTACTTCTGAAATTAAGTTTTCTTGGAAAATTAGCGCTAACATATTTTTACTGTCCGTTAATATTGATATCGGTTTTTTAATCAAGAAAAATAAAATAATTTTGTCACAAAAATGCGTAGGAGAAATTAAAATAGAAAACTGGTTACAGTTAGGTCAGGGTCAGGGTCAATATATGGGCTGTAATTAGATAAAGGAGAAGTCACAGTTAAGTAACAATTACGAACAAGTATGTTTCAATTATTATTTTTTTTTTTTTTGCCGGTAACCCGGGTGTTTATTGACATCAATATTTGTTTACATATTATGTGCGCTACCCGACTCACTAGACAATATCTGTTCTGAGCCGGGTAGCAGTATCTGTATGTTCTTGTTATTTCCAATTATATTTCAAATATGTTCCAATGATGCTCAAAATATGTTCCAATCATTATTCCAATTTATGTTATTATGTTCCAATTTATGTTATTATGTTCCAAATATGTTCCAATTATGTTCCAATTTTATTCTAATAAGGAACTCCAGTGAAATATATAATGGCATAGAAATATATATTCACATTGATCAATGAAATGAATAAAATCACTTCCAAAAGTCCTGCTTGGTTGACAACACTAAATCGGGAGTTTCTGACGTCACGCCAAGAGTTTCTTTAGTGTTGACGAAACTGAAACATAGTCTGGGTGACTTTAAGCTCTATAATTGTTAAACATAAATAACAATTATTAACAACGGAAAATCAATAACCAACTATCGAAAATAATAAAATGTGTTATAAAAATTGTTATCATTCGTGGAGTTAAAGTTTCTAATTTAATTTCTTTACTTCAGTTACGGTTTAGTATTTATATAATGTAAAATTATGTACGGTAAAGTTAATTTTTTTATCTGAAATTTGAAATCTAACCTAAAAAACGCGGATCAAGAGTTTCAACTACACGAAGAAAAATAATAGAGTTCTGAAATGGTTGTATTTTTACACATTGGTCCAATTCAATAACACCAGTGACGAAATGCCGTCATTTTATAATGTGTTCTTCAATTTTGTACAAGACTTTCAGGCGTAAATAAAATAAAATAAATTGAAAGAGGTTAAATTTAAGAATTAAACATTTAGATTCTGCCATATGAAATAGAGTATTAAGTTCTAAATATTGACCCTGTTATACTAATGACACTAAACTGAGCTATATATATGCTATGTTATTAATATTATTATAAAAATAAGCTCGGTGTGATGACATACCGACACTCCATAGTTTCGGTGCGTTTTAGCGAGCCTTGAAAAATTTAACCTTAAATAGTAAGCTATCTTCCAACCTTTCCAGTTTCATGAATTTGGCTAGTCTAGTCTAGTTTAATCTAGACTAGTGGTTTCCAACGGGGTACTGGCCCCCTGGGGGAGTTGGTAAGATCCAGAGGGGCGGTAGTGGCCTCGAGGGCAAATGGGGGGCAGTGAAAGGCTGAAATGGCGGTCAGAGGAATTACGAAAAGTACATTTTCTTGAATTCATATAAGTCGTAAGTACACCATTGCAGGAATCTTGCATGTGAACCATTCAATTAGTGATCAGATGTTATTGATAGTATTTTTAATTTATTTTGATAATATTGTTTAAAAATCATTATTTTTAATTTAGAAACAACATTTCCTGGTTATTAATAATCGCAGAATGTTGAAAATTCACCCAACTCTATAAGGGGAAAATGTGGCTTATGCGATGATGGACGACTAAACTAGTTTAGTACCGAACCGGTATCGCCCGCGTGGGAACTAACCAACTTATAGCTAACAATCGGTCGGTTATGACATTTCTAAACATGTTACATTTTCATCCGCGGCACTTTAAGCCTTAGACACATTACTCTATATTATGCGCGCATAATTTGGGTGTGGCATATACGTATTATATTTTAGGGAGACACAGTAAGCTATAACCTTACTCATGAGAGAGAGTCAGATTAATTCAGGGACTGCCGCGGAATATCATTTCTCTGTATTGGATCTGTCACGTACACAGATGACAGCCGCGTAATTATGGCGCTCCGTAAATTTTTCTGACCCCTTCTCCTGCCGTAGGTAGGAGAGGAGGTCGAAAGTTTTTTAAATATAGCCTGGCTAGCACTTGGTCCACACTTATAACACATCATCTTTTTAAGTGTGACAGGTCTGTATGGGATTGTATGACGAACAATGCCTAGTCATATAAAACGATTTGAACTTATAGCGTAATGTTTATCCGTATGTGTTCATATTTTTTTTCATATCCAAGTCATATTTTTTAATGGAGAATGAAGACTAGGAGGGGGAAAAAATTGAGATTTTTTTTTTAAGTGGGCGGTGAGCCAGATCTGCTTACGAACTTCTGATCGGATCTTCAAATAATTTGCAAAGTTCGCGGTTAACCTTAATAAAGACCCTTCTTTAGTAAATAAATAATACGTATGTAGCGCGTGGGTACTTATGATGCTAAATGCAGTGTTTAAGGGACTTACTTAGTGATTCCTGACATTATATGGAGTAAATAACGTGTATGAAATGTCAGTTGGTATTGGACTGTTAGGGTCGGGGTGAGGGGTTGGTCAAAAAATATATAAAAAAAGTCATCGGATTCCAAAATTCCACTTGCATTTTTTACTCCAAATAATGTCAGGATTCTGATTAAAGTAAGTCAAGTACGTTATTTAACAGCCTCCATACTTACTTACAAAAGCCCCACGTTTTATGCGAGAACCGAAATAATTTCTGTAATTTGAATGTGTTATCAGTTATCACCAGCTCTTTAATTACTAGAGACCCTCTCAAATTACTATAAGCAGGCTCTAATTACTTTGGTAGTAATTTGCTTCCAGTAATTATCTACGATGATACAGGGTTTTCCAATAAGAGGTGTTATTTTGATATTTTTCCAGTAAAAGATCAATGGTTTCGTTGTTTGTGTGGCACGTAGCGCCGTTTTGTTGAAAGTAAACGTTGTCCAGATCATCCAATTCCGGCCATAAAAAATCATTAATCATCTCTCGATAGCGCAATCCATTCACCGTAACTGTTGCTCCAGCCTCATTTTCGAAAAAGTAAGGTTCAATGACTCCGCCGGACCATAAACCGCACCAAACAGTCACGCGTTGAGGAAAGAGAGGCTTTTTAACAATAACTCTTGGGTTTTCCGAGTCCCAGATGCGACAATTTTGCTTGTTGACGAAGCCACCGAGGTGGAAATGGGCCTCATCACTCAAGATGATTTGCATTTGATTCACTCAAGTGAATTTTAATAATTTCAATGCGTTGTTAAAGCGTGTATCGTTCCATTTTTATAAATGGCATAGTTTCTACTTGTCAAATGTTAAAGAATGACAGCTTCAAAAGTAACATCTACCTAAATAGCGGGCTATTCAAAATACTGATAGTACACAATGGCGTAATGCAAAAACATTAGAATTTGATCATTTTTAACACTTGTTCCGACATCGCCATAACATATACGTGTTTTACTGATAATTTATTAGAAATATTTTCAATTCATTCCTTAAAGGCCTGCAGTCCCGTTTTTTACCATAATACGTATTTTTTTTTGAGATTTTTTAATAAATTTTCAATATTTTATATCAACAAGTTTTCTCCATGTAGCCTCCGGAGAGGCCATAAAAACTGATTATCTGTCCAAAAATTAGATTTTGATAATTTGAAAATATGATCAATTTTACAAGAAACTGACCTTACTTTGGGCGCCAATAACACACTTCTGTCGGAATATCTCTTCGGCGTGTGAATGTGATTAAATGGCAGCCAAAAACATTAATATGAGATGAAAATGTTTTTTCTTCCAAACAAAACTTTTTCACAGATTTTAATCATTTGGATAATCCATAGTTTTTGTGTCCAAAATACAGAGCGAGATCAAGATTACAAAAAAGTATCCGACTTACTAGAAGCCACGCTTAGACAGAGTGGTTGTGAGGGTTGGATTATTTTTACGTTTATTAATTCGACGTAGATATGCAGAAAGCGTCAAACCCAAAAACGTGAAAAATAGACCCAACAGCTCCCAACCGTCTGGAGCCAGTGAGACTATGAAATCCCCAATTGGGATATTGGGGAGGGGGATGAGATGGAGAAGTGGACGGTGGTTGTACATGGCTATTCAAATCTGGTCACCAAACACTAAAGCAATTTAAAGCAACCTTTCAATTCTGAATGGTGGTCTTACACCAGGGCGATACTGAGAGTACCACTCTGGAACTTGAGGCAAGTATACTATACATTGTTTTAAATTTATTTACGCACGCCGGTATTTGAACCCGCGACCTTCGGATTGCTAGTCAAAAGCCTTACCCCTCGACCACGAAGGCCATCAGATAATTGATAATTTAATGATAATTGGCCTATATATTTTGATCAAACAATTTCACTATTTCTAAAGTGACCATTATGAAGGTAATATTTTGCAGATAGGCGTAAATTAGTTGAAAATCAATACATGTGGTGATTCTAAAATTCGAATAATAATTATTAGATAATAGAAATTTTTGTATTAGATTCGTGTTACTAAATCTGATCATAATACACTTCGACCCCTGCCCTTTGACAATTTGCCGGCCCCTGAGCCAAACGGCGCCTAGCGATAGTAATAACCTTTAGAGCGCCGTATTAGGTGTTATCAGCCCCTGAATCCTTTGCTCCTTGGCGCCTTGGCAAGTCGGCACCCGTAGCGGACTGCTTCAATTGAGCCTGCACAGGACCGGCCCTGCATATTGTATTACAATCATCAATGTAAGCAAAGGTTAGTATTAACTTAACATGATTAGAACACTTCACGAATATTCTTCAAACTGTAACCTTATACCTTCATTTATATTGGTGTCATAAAATAATAGAAGGTAAGAATAGGTAAGTAATTTTAAGCTCGTGAATATTTAAATTGTGGATGAATTGAAACCTCGACCCTAGATAATAGATTAATATTTGAAAACATCAAATATTAGGTAAGTTTTTAGATTTTCACGGCCAAAAGCATTTTTGTTGTTTGTTTTTGGGGTGTTATGCCGTGTTGCGCTAACTCCTTCTTTAGCCGACGTTTCGGACATCGTTGCAGAGTCCATCATCAGGGCAGATCCGGTAGATCCGATCACATCTTCGGATATTTGATGTTTTCAAATATTAATCTATTATCTAGGGTCGAGGTTTCAATTCATCCACAATTTAAATATTCACGAGCTTAAAATTACTTACCTATTCTTACCTTCTATTATTTTATGACACCAATATAAATGAAGGTATAAGGTTACAGTTTGAAGAATATTCGTGAAGTGTTCTAATCATGTTAAGTTAATACTAACCTTTGCTTACATTGATGATTGTAATACAATATGCAGGGCCGGTCCTGTGCAGGCTCAATTGAAGCAGTCCGCTACGGGTGCCGACTTGCCAAGGCGCCAAGGAGCAAAGGATTCAGGGGCTGATAACACCTAATACGGCGCTCTAAATAGTACGAGAGCCCACGACCAAAACCATGTCTCATAGCAATACGGCAAAAACCCTATAAAATCGTTAGATTGTATGATTCTGAACCCGACTAGGTGTGTAGTAACGGTCGAAAGTGTAGCAACTGCGTGGGAGGCCATTTCTGCTGTGTCAAAAAAAAGACAGTCGGTATTATAGCAATACGTCTGATAGTGAAAATGTACATAGATTTTATAATTGTATTACGAAAAAGTTTGTTTTCAGACATTTTGCGCGTAGCATATAGCCTGAGCGCATTTTTGAAAATGTCAACAAATTTAGCCGACCTGTATCATAGCAATACGGATAATTTTTTTTTCAACTTTTCGTATTGCTGCCATGATTACCAAAAACCTGTTTTCAGACACTTTAAGTGTAGCATATACTCCCAAAAACGAAAATAACGTTTCGGAGTCGCCTGGCCGACGCCTCTGTTAAATGTTTTTTTAAATTTACAGCCTTCATAGATATTCAAGAATCTCCCTTGTCTATTATATGTACTTTGACAGATGACAGATATTATATGTATTTGACAGATGATAGATTATTTTACAGAAGAGGACGTTGAAGATCTCCCGAGCGACGTCGAGAGTGATTTCGAAGACGACGATTCCGAATCCGACAGCGATTGAATACGAGAATATTTTGTAACTTTGAATAAACCGTTTTTTTTTTCAACTTCATCCCAGTTTCCTTTTGTGCGATTTATTTCAGTCCTTCAACTTCAATGTTACGGTTTCGGGTAAATTCTTTGTTAATTATCATCTAATAAATTCAGGGTCGCAACGTATTCATTGGTTTGTAACAGAAAATTCAAGATGCCTCAATACGATTTTTAAATGATATCTGAGTATCGAAAAGTTGTCTGATAGAGAAGGTGCTACACTTAATTTGTCTGATATAAATTTTTTGCACATGTGGACAACTTATTTTATCATGTCCAACAATTTTCAGACATATTGCTATGATACCGATCGGTAAAATTTGTTAACATTTTCAAAACGGTCTCAAAATTTAATGCGTTCACATTTCCGTCTGAAAATTGTTTTGTTCGCATCAAATAACCAAAATTTACTAATAAAAAAGATTTTCAGACGTATTGCTATGAGACATTTTTTTTGTCTCATTTTTAATATTTTTAAGTGATTTTACGGGTTTGCGCTACACCACTAACGTCTGAAAAATATGTTTCCGGTATCTCAGAACTATCATTCAACTACAGTCTGCAAATCAGACATATTGCTATGATGCAGTTCGGTAAAATTCTTTGACAATTTTGAAAATTCGGTCAGATCAAACGCTACGCGGAAAATGTCTGATATTGGTATTTTCGAGTTCAGGATAATCGTATCTATCGATTTGATGCGGTTTTGGCCGTATTGCTATGAGACAAAAATTTTGGTCGTGGGCTCTCGTACTAAAAGGTTATTACTATCGCTAGGCGCCGTTTGGCTCAGGGCCGGCAAATTGTCAAAGGGCAGGGGTAACACCCCAAAAACAAACAACAAAAAAACATCAAATATTAATTTATCTCTCGCAAATGACATCGTGATAATATATTCGTAATTTACTTAAAGTTTATCATGAAACCCGTTAATTAATTCGTAAGGTCTGCAATCCCATTTTTAACCGGATTACCTATATTTTGAAGAGATTCTTAAAAAATTATTATTAAAAATTATTATTATTAAATTAAAATAATTTCTGCAGCAACTTCTCATTTTTTTTACTAGCTAAAGGCACAGAAATAATTTTAAGGTTTTTTTTTCCATTCTCGTCTCGTCCCCATTGAATGTTGAACAACATCATTCACAAATGAACCCTCGAAGATGAAGTCTGAAACAGAGATGTTATAATATTTTTGTTATTTGTTCTTGGGGTGTTATGCCGTGTTGCGCTTACTCCTTCTTTAACCAACGTATCGGACAGCATTGCCGTGTCCATCATCAGGGCAGATGTGTTATTTATAACCACCAAAAACAAATAACAACAATACTTTTGGCCGTGAAAGTCTTAAATCATATTATGTTATAATATTGTTTTGCTTCTTATTATAATTTGTACGTGAAAAGTACTGCAGGATGCGTTTTTATGATGCGTTAAGAATTTCCTTATTATGGATATTCCTTTCATCATTTCAACATTTGCTATTCGGTCTTAGTTGAGAATTGTAGCCATGTTGTGGTTTGTGGTTGTGTGCCCACAGTTACAGAACTAGTTTCTTGTATGCTGTTTAATCTCAGTTCACATTTCTACTCAAATACACTAAACTTGTTGAGAAAATTAACAACTAACAATTTGGATAAAAAAATCAAACTTCATGGGATGAATATACCCGCAGTCTATAGAGATACGTAATTTTACCAAAGTTAAGTTGTTTTAATTAATAATTCTCACCACTTGAATAATACACAAAACTTATCCGAAAGATATGGGGTTATCTACTATGTTATTTCGAGGGGTTGAAATAGGTTGTACTTGGGCATCAGATATCTTTTTAGTCGATTAAGAGTGTTATCATACCTTATACCCTATAATATACCCCCCTATATCGGTGGGAGAATAACAAAGTGAAATTTAATTATAAATGGTTCTCAGTATTATAAATCATTAATCTCCTCCAATTTCCCATTAAATGTTGTTACGATAAAACAAACAAACAAAAAAATTTCACATCGACTGTTATTTGGTAAAACAATTCAAGCGGACGCATCGGCGAGAACGCGACCCGGCACAGCTTTGTGCCCGCCGAGTGTGGAGGGCTCTCGATGCACGGCACAAAATGAAAACTTTAAAGGAGACAGCAAAAATGAAAATTATCAATTTTTTTTCGCACCGATAACCCTCAATGTGCCAAAATACAGTCGATATAAGTGACAGATTGTTCGAACCGATAACCTAAAGTGTGCCAAAATATAGTCGATATAAGTTACAGATTGTTCGAACCGATAACCTAAAGTGTGCCAAAATATAGTTGATATAAGTTACAGATTGTTCGAACCGATAACCTCCAGTGTGCCAAAATACAGTCGATATAAGTTACAGATTGTTCGAACCGACAACCTCCAGTGTGCCAAAATACAGTCGATATAAGTTACAGATTGTTCGAACCGATAACCTCCAGTGTGCCAAAATACAGTCGATATAAGTTACAGATTGTTCGAACCGACAACCTCCAGTGTGCCAAAATACAGTCGATGTAAGTTACAGATTGTTCGAAACAATAACCTCCAGTGTGCCAAAATACAGTCGATATAAGTTACAGATTGTTCGAAACAATAACCCCCAGTGTGCCAAGAAATCCATTGTGTATTTCCTTGTAGCTCACATTACTTGCCTCAATTGTACGGTATTTTGTACTAGCATACTAAAATATATTTTATTTGCTCGGCAAGGAAATAATTTATGTTAATTTTATTCTAGTTTTGTCACTTGCAAATATGTTTAATTTATCTATGCATAACGCGTTTAAAATTCCAGGCAAATTTCATAATTCAGATTTTTAAAAGGTACTGTATTTATTTACGGGAAATTTTGTAATTACTTTTTTATTGTGAAAATGCTTATTTAGCCGGAAAATATAATAAAACCCTAGAATATTTTGTTATTGCTTCATCGTATTATTTTTTGACAATATTACAGAGAAAAACAAAACATTTCTCTGAATTCTCGCTTCCGTTAAGTTGCTATCCCGGGGAAACTATAACTAAAGATAGTATAAAGTTTTTATATAAATAATCATACAAAAAAAACGTTTTACAAATTATTATAAAAATAGTGTCAGCCGGCAAGCGACGTAAGACTGGCATTTTACCCCTGGCATTGTAGTTGTGTGATTATTATTGTAAGTATTTTTAATAAGCAATCAGTAAAATAAAATACGAACGGCGTTACAAAACATGTTCCTAATTATTATCATGAGTATTGATTTATTCTTTTGATAATATTATGAAAGTCGAGTAAAGAAAGTAGGTCATGAAATTATCATTATTTGTATGGTTCTCATCGAAGTCTGTCCTGATAATATTGAGTAATATTATTTATGTCGTTTCAGCTGCTGAAAATTCCAGAAAATTGGTAAAAGCATACTGTGAATAAGCACGAATATAGTTTTTTAGCTAGCGTACAGTAGAATTCCAATTATCTTGTATAAAAGAGAAAAACTTTGATCCAGATTTAAAGAAAAAATACCCCAACCATCTCCAAAAATCGATAGTTGGCCTATAAAATATAAAAAAAGTTTAATCAAAAATCTTCTTGACATACGTTCGATAGTTTTTCCAAATAATATATATTTTTAAACTTTCATTCATTAACGACACAGGAATTTAAAAAAAGCTCGTTAAAACGTTTCACAATATATACATTCGCACTATTTAATTATTCATTTATTGAACGGCCGTAGGGCTTTTACAAACATAATAGAGAAATATAATACTTATAAGGACATAAAATAAATATCAGTAGTTACAATATATATATTTTTTATTACACTTTGTAGTTACATTATCGTAGATTTGCATAAAGGAGTTTGAAGTTTATAATTTTATTTATTTATCGTTTTACTCCCGTTAAATAGACTTTTAAATATATATTTTATGCAAGATATTTGAGGAGGTTGTGGCAGCTGTCAATGTCGCCCGAATCCTACCGACCGCGAATGAACTCAACGAACAAGTTGAAGATAACTGGCAACCGCGCGCCACCGAGTAAATGCTCCACGATTTTGTAACATTAGTATGTCAATTTAAACGACGACTGATTATAATAAAACCCTACTTACCGATGGTAGGTTTTACCATTGATTTCTCTATATTTTCCAATACGACTTCCGACGAAAAATCTAAGCGTGTATGTCGGCATTTTGAAGTTATCGCAACCGAATGATGTCCGTGATATCTACATCGGACAATGATCCGATATGTGTGGCCCATACTTCGAACGCCAAGGCGGGCTCGATTTATGTATATTTACACAATGACAATATCGGAGTACATGTTTCCCAAGTTTTGGATTCGCCTCCTAGGCGTATAATATTGTGATGTTGAAGAAGAAGAAGTTGTCGTTCTGTCTTGTAACTGTCCTGTCAGGAACATTGATCGACACAAAATAACAACTCAAGGATATTCAACATCGAATTAATAATTTTAAAGAAACACATTAAATCGCAAATAATTCTTCGTTCCGTTAATTTAAATGAGTAAAGTAGGCAGCCATATTCAAGGCCTTCTCTAGGAATACCTACTCTAAAATGTATATATATATATATATATATATATATATCTTACTGATGGCGGTGGTAGCGGTAATGTAGAACTGCCGGTAATACAGAGATTTAGATTTTATTTAAGTAGTCAGCTCAGGTTAATCCTCATTTAGGACATTGTCCTAATGGCTCCAATAATAATGATCTAAATAAAAGTCTACAGTATTTTGTCAATCCCAGAATTTTATTTGGAAGGGTAACCACACGGAGAAAAATGAGTAGGTATTGCTGATTTGATTGTGTTAAGAACGGGATTTCCGAATAAACTTTTAGTAACATAACGTGTCCATAGACCTGCGTTTGTCATGATAATATACAATGACGAAATGCGAAAATATTAGAATTTTCATGAACATGTGTTCCCAGGTCGCGATAACACATTCGTGTTTTACTGAAAGTTTTTTGGAAACTTTAAAATTGATTCGTTAAAGGCCTGCAATCCCGTTTTAACCATATTACGAATAAGTTGAAGAGATTCTTAATAATTTCATAAAGGTAAGTTTTCTCCGAGCAGATTCCGGAAATTACAACAAACTGGCGCAGCCGGTAAGTATACACGCATGTATGTTTAATAAATAACATCAGTTTTTAAACCCCTCCCGGTTAATTTGCAACTCAGTTAATGCGCACCCAGATAATCAAGAGGCGACTGTTTAATGGGAGGATTTTTTCTTTATGGCTTAATTTATCCGATGTTTACCTTCTTTTTGATGTTTGCCGTAACTGCGGTTTACAGAGATATTGTGTTTCTTTGTGGGAGAATTTAGGCGTTTTACGTCGGAAAGTAGAATAAAAAAGCTACGCGCAATTTTGAATTGCTTACACAATTTTAGATACTTTAATTCAAAATTTTCAACAGCTGTTTAACTACATTTCCATTGTTAACACAAATGTATTCAATTTGACCATAACAGTAGATAAAGCATTAATCTGATTATATGAAGCAGCATAATTCTCCGAATGATTAGTACTGGTGACGTAAAATAATATAACTATATTTAGCCCGAAAGCTCATTTCCACTGTGATTTATGGAGCTTTGACTAGCTATCGTGTTATTTCACAATTCATTCATTTAAAATAAAATATATTGTTCGTTCCAGATTGCGACAATACCTATTACAAATAATTTAATCATCAGATCCATATTTACTCACCGTTTCTTACTTTAAAATTGTTGTAAAAATATAATATTTTCCCCCAAATGTGCAAATAAGTTCCAATTCTCCAAATTAAAGTATTTATCTAACAGTCTGGTATTTATGGTCGCAATGTCCTTCAACAAAGTCATGAATTTTTTAAATTATTTCTTACTGTAAATTTATGTTTAAGTGTTAGTTCGTTTGTATCGATCAATACCCTTATTAAGTATCTACTTCCCGAAGCTCTTCGATATTATTTGTTTATTTTAAATCTAATAGTAGAAAGCTCTAACCGGAGTGTAATAATTACAATGATGCTATTGACCAATAATAAAAAACCCAAATGAAATTTGCAACCGTCAAATGCATTTCGAAGATCCACTGTAAAACTCTTGAAATCTTAAAAAAAATATTTAATTTACACACCAAGCAAGTCGTGGGAAGAAAAGGTCCTGGTCAACTTTTTTAATGTGTTTAAATCATTATTCAACATTTTTTAGTTTAAAAGGATACCCCCAGTATCTGGAGTAGTGTGGTTGAAGCCAATAGGTATAAAAGTACCCACAGATTAAGGGAAATTAAACTCTTAATCTGAGTTCTATGATCGTGGAAGATCAGAGAGTAGTCTGGTTAGCTTATAGGTAGTTACGCACCTAAAGGCTTAGGGAAATTAGACCCGTTTTCGTAATGAATTTTATTATAATAATTTGACGTGAAGAAAAATCGAAGAAAGTGTTTTCCTGCTTTCTATTTTGGTGTTCTCGTACCAAGATATTAAAAACATTCAGTATCCAGAGTGGAAGATACTCTCAGTATCGTCCTGGTGTAAGACCACCATTCAAAATTTAAACTTTGATTGAAATGCCTTTAGCTGTGTTTTGTGACCAGATCTGAATAGTTATGCACTACCCAGCTTCATCTTCCCCATCTCCTTCCCCTTCCCACGTTATTCAGCCTCACAACATACCCTAATTAGGGAAGCCATACTCTCACTGACTCCAGACGGTTGAGAGCAGTTGGGACTCTTGTGCGGTATTCACATAAAAATAAAAATAAATTCATCTCAAATTAAACCATATATATATATATATATTGTTCATCATAGTATATTTCCACAATAAAAGATGATTTCCAATCTAGAAATTTGGTCGAAACCGGGTAGTAACTAGATACCAGTTAAATATTAATTATTACCTATTTACCAAATAGATCATTTTTTTTAAAGTGATAAAGTGAGTATATAAATACATTATATAGACTCGATCGCGACTTTTCGTAACGTAAAATAAAATAAAGTTTTTGGATGTCGTAAAAAATCTGAAACCTGACGTTTTGTTAATAGGTAGTTGGCGGGTGGTAGGTATACCATAAAATATAGATAAATCCTTCATATTTATGGGCGTCATAAACCCCATACAGTGAAAAACACCATAAATTTACGGCACGAAATCCAGAAAAATTGCTTGACACGGGGAACAGCCGTTACTAAATTCTCGAATGTGGGTGATGAAACATTGCGATTTTAAATATATGAAGTAGGTACATTTAACACATTAAAATATTATTTAAGCCTTTCCCCTTTCTCGAATCACTAAATAATTGGATAAAATTTATGTACATACTATCGCAGAGCAGTCAAAAATCCTGGGATATTATAATTCCAATTTTAAAAAAGCAAATAAAATAAATTTCTGTAAAAATATTTTGGTATCTGAATTATGTTGATTTATATGTATAACTATGGTACCTTTAAAAATATAAGCATAAAATTGTCGGAGTCACCACGACAAGTGTTGTGACTTCGGACAGCAATGCAATTATCTCTGTAAACCGTACTAAACTTCAACTGTCGAGACTTCTGACAACTGGTATTCCGGATGCATTTTTTTATTGATTTATCAAATTAGTATTCAGGGGGGGTAAAATTGTCCTAAATTAATCAATTATTTATTTCAAATAATAATACGCCAAATAACACCACGCTTATAAAAAATCATAATTAAAAAGGCTCAATAAAGTGAAGTTTTATGCAAACTCAAGAAGACTGGCCATAAATTAACAACATACGTACATCGGTCACGGACGTCGGCAGCTAACTGATAACTGATTACAGCGAACTCTTTCTTCTCAAAGGCATATGATCACAGACATATGAATTATGGATATTAATAGACTAGAACTTAAAGGTGAGGGGTGAAATCAACAGTTGGGGAACGCAGAGGGGAAAGCTGACTGTGATTCGTCAATAAATCAATATGACAGTATATAGGCATCTCGAATTATAATATCACCATTTAGTTCTTAAAAGTAAAATCTGCTTTTGAATGAATAGACATTTTTACATGGGAGCGCAAATTACTCGCCACGTTATGAACAAATTTGCGAAGTCCAAATTCGGCAAAATAAATTTCTTCTATTTTCAGAGTGGAATATTTCGTTTACGTATTTAGTTAAGACACTTTTATAAATGTTCATAATTTACTTCCCAGCAACCAACCATGAGCACACTTGAGAATCGCTACATTCGACCAATGTTGGAGGGTTGTCACAACCGCTCTGTTCCTATTAATAATAAAATAATGAAATCTTTAAGAAAATATATAACATTTCACTTTTAAGAAGATAATAGAAATGTAAAACAACTAAAAAAACAAATGAAATTATATACACACAGCCTTTACCAGCGATTCCTAAGAGTATTTGGACATCATTTTGCCGTCCGATGACACTTTTTCAATTAAAAACAAAAACTTGTTTTTCTATCACACATCGCCACTCGGTATAACCTAGCGCAATACGTGATATGCACTCCTTCTCGTTCCAGCAGTACCGTACATGCGAAATAACGCGCGTACCTAATACGTGGTCCGTTGCGACGTGTGATAGAATGATCAAAAGATAATATATGATCGGTGGCGATAGAAAGATATAATATTTTTAATTTGAATAGATAAAAAATATCATCGGACACCATTAATGACACATACATTTTTCATTCCAAACATGCTCACTGTATCCAAATTTTACTTCTAAACATACCAAATTTTCATAATTGATAACCAACCATTTATCCTATATTAAGTATTGTTTATGAGTTGTGTAAAATTCAAAACTCGTTTAGTAATAACGCCATTAAAGTGGAATAAATTTAAAAATGATTGGTTTATTATCCTTTATTAATACGACGGAGTTCCAGCAAGATATAACAGATGAAAAAATAGAAGTTCCAAATGATGATTATGTATGTTATCAAAGCGCAAAAGGCGAAGGCACATCCCTGATTCTTATTCAAACGGCTTTGTGTTTCGCGTCCAGACGTATCTCGATGTGATAGTATATGTTTCTACACTGATCCATATTATACGATGTGAATATGCTTAAAATAAAGTAAAATAATGCTTATATATGGAATGTAATACGACAATAGGGTTTATTCTCTTTTTCACATCTATTTTTACAAGTTTTCATAGCACAAGCCACCATTTTGCCGTGTTATTTCGTAAAATGAACCGATGATACCTAGACCATAGCTCGACGCTAGTTCGCACAAGAATGATGACGTCACATTTTCTAGATTCACTGGAGGCCATACGCGAACCCAGCCGGCTCCAATGGAACCGGTATGGGGAGTGGGGAATAATACGCTTTTAATCACTTAGGCCAGGTCTACTAATATTCATATGTCTATGCATGTGATACATTAATTTCCTGCACAATTCCATGTCCGGAGTCACTCGCATTGATTGTGTGAAGAATAATTCATACAATCACTTGTATGCATTATTCTTCATGCACAATCAGTTCCAGTTTTTAAAATTGCACTTAAACTTAAAGCAAATTTGAATTCATCGAACGTGAATAATTTCGCTAAGGAATTAACACTAGCACAGACACGTGTTTGATGTACAAACTCATGTAAAATGGCTTCTTAACATGGGATAACCCCAGTATGGTTAAAGTTTTTCCGTTTATTAAAAAACGTTACAATAAATAAGTAAGTATATAAATAAATATTAATTTTAAAATAAAATTAATTTTGTTAGATAATGCCTGAAGCAGCAAAACTGGAACTTTTAGGTAAAGGCAATAGATTTTTACCAACTATACTAAGCCAACACTGTTACATTATAATACTAATTTGGTAAGAAGAATGTTATTGTTTCCGACGTACTGCTCAGCTGTAGGTTTACTTTGAATAACCATAGTGTTTATTTTAGAAATATTTTTTTAGGTTTATATTGGCAGTATTATAATATTAAGTGTTTTTATTTTTGTATTATTTACTATAATTTTAATGCTGCACATATCGACACAAGAATTCCTTAGTGAGAAGAGCGGCTTATGTAAAGCTGCCCATCTCGACACAGCAATTCCCTAGTGAGGTGAGCGGCTTATGTAAAGCTGCACATCTCGACACAGGAATTCCATAATGAGATGAGCGGCTTATGTAAAGCTGCCCATCTCGACCCAGCAATTCCCTAGTGAGATGAGCGGCTTATGTAAAGCTGCACATCTCGACACAGGAATTCCCTAATGAGATGAGCGGCTTATGTAAAGCTGCCCATCTCGACACAGCAATTCCCTAGTGAGATGAGCGGCTTATGTAAAGCTGCACATCTCGACACAGGAATTCCCTAATGAGATGAGCGGCTTATGTAAAGCTGCCCATCTCGACACAGAAATTCCCTAGTGAGATGAGCGGCTTATGTAAAGCTGCACATCTCGACACAGGAATTCCCTAGTGAGATGAGCGGCTTATGATTTTATTGTATTATACTATTTTTTAATAAAGAATGTATTACTTTCAGCCCGCAGCCTTCTGATTGCCGGTCAGGTGCTCTACCAATTGCGCTACGTCAGATGTTTCAGGCTAATAATAATTGATTAAAAATAATACGTTATCTTTGTGCAATGCATAAAAAACCTGGTATCTCAAACATTAGTTTATCATTAAACAAATAAAATATAAATAATGAACTATTAAGTTTAGAGATGTTCATTAAACTGACAAAAAATAACATTATAGAATAAAAATAAAATAGTGCTAAAACTCAGCCTATTCTCAAGAGAATGCAGAAAATTCTATAACCTAGCAATAATAATGTTGACTTTCTAAAGAATTGTTTTTCAAGCCAAAGCGGACGGAAAAGTATGCCAATTTTTTTTCTTTCTGCCAACATCTCGGACGAAGCTGGGTAGTTTGGCTATTTCCACTTTTACTGTTCCAGAGTATATATTATTACGTGTTCAAATAAAAACAACATTCAAAGGGAGGTTCATAAAACATCTCATCAGTGGATCGGTGCCAAAGGAATAAACATAAATAATTTCTGAGGAATTGTTTTGTTGTAAAGGGAGAAAAATAAAACATACGCTCTAATAATAATGCTAATACCCACTTCGAAGCAAAGGTTTACGATAATAAGGGTTGTCTTTGTGTTGTTCTCATCGTAATTAGACCTTTATTTTGGGATATAAAAACATGACCACCTGCTCTCAGTACGCGTTAACGTTTGCCTTGTGAGGTGAGTGGATCAAATATTATTTAATTTTGTTATAATTGTGTTGAAATTGTCTTCTATAGTCCTAATTAATTATATACACTATTCTAATATTTATTTAGTCTACGATTTACATATATATATTTATGCAAATCGACTGTGTTTTGGTAAAACCTTCAAGCCACATTTTTTGGAAATGTTAGTTTTTAGTGGTTTCAAATAGAAAAGTCTTCAAAGTACAACATGGCAAAATATTTTTTGCTTTTTAAGGCATTTAAAATTTATGGGCAAGTTATTTTGTGAAAACCAAATAACCACTTTCATATAAACGATTATTTTTATTAGTTTCGCGAATTAAAACGTCCCCGGTAAAGTTTTCATTTTGTGGCTTGAAGGGTATTCAACAGGACCAAATCACAGCCGACTTTTGTTCCACACACAGTTGATCCCCCTGACAGTTGATCCCCCGAACAGATGACTCCCCGGAAAGTTGATCCCCAGGACAGTTGATCTCTCTGCCAGTTAATCCTTTAGTTAGATACTTGATTCCTCAAAGGAATACTTTTGTTAACCTTCCTCCCTAGTAATGTATAATATATATACTTATATCATAAGTACATATATACTTATAACATGTACACTTATATCATATATACTTATAACATATATACTTATAAAATATACATGTTATAAGTATATATAATATAAGTATAGCAAATATACTTGATAAACTTTTATCATATATACTTATAAGATATATACTTATAAAATATATACTGATAACAAATATACTAAACAGATTTGGTATAATTCATGAAAAAATTAAAATTATATTTAAAAATCAAACACGCGTAACATCATTAACACAATGAAGTGAGTTTATTTCGAACCATATTTATATTTTAAAATGTTGTTACACCTGTACTATCATACACTCTATGATATTACTTTTTACTCCTACACCAAACTCAAAGGCTAGTTCTCTTCACTGGTGTAGAAATACTAAAAAACATATTTTTTCATTATTTTGTTCTTACGCCATTCACTATGTATTATTGTAACAATATTATAATTTTTTATATGGTATGTATTTTATAAGAATAAATTGTAAAATATTTTTTTGCAAAATAAAAAAAAAAAAAAAAATTACTTGTATAATTTAAGTCGATATATTTATGTCTGCAGGCGTCTTGAGTGAAAATCCGCAATAGAAATATTTCCATAACAATAATGCCGTGTCCCCAACGGAGCATGCCTGTATAAGGTTTTTGTTATACGGCCATATAATATTATATAAAACGTTTTTCAACCGTAAAATTAGCTGTAAGCTAACCTTACTAAGTAAGGTAAACATATTTAATTTTTCTAGACGAATAAGAAACATCTGAGATTTTGGTAATACGATTATCAGAATTAATTCAAATAAACCCCGCGGAAAGATTAATTTCTTCGCCTGCTAGAGCAAATTTGACCGTAGGTTCGTCCAATACGCCAGTCCGCGCGCCGAATATTTATGTACACGGGTTCTTCATTTACGTTGTTAAGAATCCCACTATATTCAAGAGTTTTTGCTATGGCAAATTCGACCGTAGGTCTTTTGATTCATCCAGGAGCGTGCGTCGCATATTTCTATACACGCCTTCTTCACTTATGTCGTTAAGATTCTGAATTTATTTTAGGGTATTGTGTCGTCTTGCTAATTTGTTCGGTTTTGGGAACAAACTGATATTACCCGTAGAGTCAATTTGCTTATATGGTCTTACTGTCATGGTGAGAAATACTATCTTAAGAGAAATAAAAACACGCTTTATATTCAAATCAAGAAGTTAACCACAGAAAAAATAAAATTTACTCCTCTACAAAGGTTGGTTCCGACCGCAATTTAATAAAATAATTATGAAACTTTGTGATTTATTTATTTATTATTTTTATACGAAACGACAAAAAGTAAGGTGACAGTAAAGTTTATAATAAATTTGTGTAAAAATTTTTTTTTTCGTTATCAGTAATTTTAGTTTAGTTTTTAGACGAAAAACGTAAGGTAAGCCATTTAAAAAACTTTTTTATGTTTACATTTAAAATATGAATATTTAAAAAGAAAGTTTATTTTTAATAATAAAATTTGAAAGCGCATTTTATCACCTTTCAAAACCAGTTTTTGGTTTTCGGATACATTCAGAAATATTCCATTTAATTGGATTTTATTGCAAAGAGGAAATACGCACAAATTCTCCGACCTTCTAACAGCTTCTTTTAGAAATATAACGGTCAATGTGCCAGAGGCCTTAGGGTTACAAATAATTATAGGAAATTAAATAAACTGGTTTTTCGTGTTGATCTTGACGGTATATGAATTTTCATTAAGTTATATATTTTGTAGGATTTGTGCAGCTGTATTATATTTGCCTAAGGATCGTCGGCTTTCAAAAATAAACAATGTTAATTTTATACACGATCAAAAATTTAGCTTTCAAAAAGTACTGTTAGTAATCTTGAAAAATTACGACATCTGTCAAATATTTAAACAAAAAAATACATATTTCCAAAACAGAAAATGTTTTACCTACTTTGTCGCTTGTCTGAATTGTTCCCACAATCAGTTCCAATTTTAAAAATCCAAACAAATTCAAGTTTTTGAGTTCATTGAACCGGAGTTACGTACAACAGAGTCACATCATTTTTTTATCTTATTATACACGTAGTTAGTGATTTTATTGTAAAGAATATGTCAATAAAGATCAATATTATTAATGTTATTATTACTTGATCGCGGCATTCTTCCTAGGGCGTCCTTGACTTCTAGCATTCACTTTCGGGTCATGTTTTATTTTCTTGGTTGAGAATATATGAATGTGGATGAAGAAAGGAATGTGACAATTAACAATATCTGTCTGAAAAATATATCTCATACAGAGAGACGAATCACATTTAGGAAGATAAATTCTAATCAAATCCTTTCACTGTGTTACCACCCAACAAAAAAAATGATTTACCTCTTCTAAACACGCTCATTAAAGAACATAAATATTATTAAAATTAATACCTGAATTAATAGTGGCATTTTAATTACATGTGTTCCAATTATGTCCTCTGCGTGCGAACTCTTTCTAAATTTCTCTAATAAACAATAAACAGTGTTAATCTCAAGTGACCCCCCAGGTAAATATGGTTCTGCATATTATGTGCCTGCACAAAATATAAATAAATAACATACGTACATTCAGCATCACGTTCATTGATTAAATTATTATTAGTGATCGACGAACTGGTGGATGCAATATGTATGTCATAAGATGATAATAGTTTAACTAACTAGTCTGTAGTTAGTCATAAGATAAAGCAATGTATATTATATATTTGTACAGCACCCTTGAGGTGATTTTTCACAGAACGGCGCTACACAAAACATCAAAACATTACTATTTTTAAACGTAACTCAATTCCATTCTTTATAAAAATTTCCCATCTATTTTAAGAAACATCTTAAAATCTTTAAAAAATTTTAGCCAACACAATTGAGTCAAGACGTCTTTTTTTTTCTGTAGCGTCTATTTATATTTAGTCCTGGAGAAGGTATAATCGCGAGGGTTAAATAGTACTTAAGTTGGGGACAAGGTACCGCTCAGCATTTTTTTCGGGACATAAAAAGGGACGAATTTCGTTCATCGTTTAAGCGCATACTAAAATGCCTAAACCTTAAAGACCGTTTAAAGGAGAACCTTATTATTTATTTAGTTCTCTTTTTCCTCTTTTCTGAAGAGTACCTACTCTGGAGATTATTCTCCTCGTATGTTCTTGAGTTTATTCGGATAAAAGACGATGGAATATTGTACGAGAAAATATTAAAGTTGTTGCTTTTCAATAATAAAAGTTGTGTAATGTACGGTAATTAATAATTTGTAATAGTAATTTATAGTTGTAGAAATACAACAAATATAATTTAAAGATGTAGTGGTAACTGTAAGATGTAGTATAGCTTAAAGATGTAGTGGTAGAAGGAATGGGAGGGGGAGTGAACAATGGGAACAAATTCAACAGACGATTTTTGTTGTTTGTTTTTGGGGTGTTATGCCGTGTTGCGCTAACTCCTTCTTTAGCCGACGTTTCGGACAGCGTTGCAGTGTCCATCATCAGGGCAGATCCGGTAGATCCGAAGATGTGTGAATTTTGGTTGTCGAGTTTGTGCTTATTTATTTGTGGCCGGCCCGGCAAGTCAGACTAGGCAAATTTTAAGAGCCAAATCTACAACAAACGAAGACAGAGTTGAACAAGACTCAAAAGGCTGTGCTTTCCTGCCTTTCGTTCACAATGTGACAGACAGAATTGCCAGGCTGTTGAGAAAAGAAAACATCAAAACTGTCTTCGGAACCACCACCAAAATCCAAGACCTACTGAGGTCTGCAAAGACTAAGTTTCCTCTGGAAGCAGATGGAGTGTACAAACTCAGCTGCTCTGGTTGTGACAAGGTTTATATAGGCCAGACAGAGCGGACGATTTCCAAAAGGATAGCAGAACATTTTCGTGCTTGTAAACTTGGCCACCCTGATAAATCGGCAATCGCCGAACACTTAATTGAAACCGGCCATTACTTTGGATTTGCTCCCGAGGTCCTGGGAAGACCCAAAACTTATAGATCACGCCTGATTATGGAGGCAATTGAAATCTACAAAAATCCATTTAATATCAATAGAGACGACGGAGCTAAGCTCAACAGCTCTTGGTATCCGGTAATTGACGGCTACACCAAAGCTAAACGCAAATAACATGTCTAAGTATACTCCAATACCATATAATAACACAATATAAAACCATTGCATTTATACCTTGATACTGGGTACATCTACTCTAATCGCTGTCAATCGGTTTTCTAATTCTAGAATTCGCCACAAGATGGCGCCACTTCCGTTGGCATTTCGCACTTGGACGGGACCCAGGCTAACATAAATACTGAGCTTTCAGAATTCGCCACAAGATGTCGCCACTTCCGTTGGCATTTCGCACTTGGATGGGCCCAGGCCACAAATAAATAAGCACAAACTCGACAACCAAAATTCACACATCTTCGGATCTACCGGATCTGCCCTGATGATGGACACTGCAACGCTGTCCGAAACGTCGGCTAAAGAAGGAGTTAGCGCAACACGGCATAACACCCCAAAAACAAACAACAAAAATGCTTTTGGCCGTGAGAATCTAAAAACTTACTCAACAGACGATTATTTAAAAACGTTTCCTGATTATTAATAATACTTAAATTCTTCCTTACCCCCTTTCTAATTTTCTAAAATTTCTTATTTATCTAAACGGAAACCAATAGTACAGGTAGTTTTGTGAAAGACTTTGCGTAACGTTGATTACTCCGACTACGAACTGTAGCAACGCTCTTGCGCTCTGGCGGCATAAGAAGTTATCAAAACGGCTTCCGTCTTATCTGGATTTCTCGGACACGGAACACACAAACAAATTTTGCAGACGGACAAAATGCAAAGTGGTCGAGTCAAACAGGACTTTGCTAAGCGCAGTTAATTAGATTGTGAAATCTCTACACCATTATTAAAATCCAAATTGTGTTCAATAAATGATTTTAAGACTCCCAGAAATATGAGACGGAGCATCGCTCACTACACATGTCGGTTTTATGTAAACAATAAAACTTGTGAAAATAATAAAGTGATTATTAATATTTTTTGTTGCTAATTCATTTTAATATCTTGGCTGTGCTTGAAGAAATTCTCTATTTACAAAACAATTTGCAAGCATACAAAACATTTCTTTATAAAATAAATTACTGTATTTGAAATAAAAGACTGTAGTCTTTATGTATAATCCCTGGAAACGTGATGTTTGACAGGATCTTCATCGGGTTCAATTTATAATAAGTTTATCTATGGTCATTAGGGCCGTGTAGAAATGTATAGGTATAGCACAAGCTTGTTTCAGGGGTTAATAAGCAAAAATTCGAGGTCTAAATCTCCAATTAAAGCCAAAGGACGTACTATTACTTGTATCTCGGTAATATACCATTAATTCAAAATGTGGGTTCCGGAGTTTTAAAATTATTGGACTAAATGGTTTCCTGGAATACTCTTTATAAAACCTAATAAAACAACGTTTCAGAAGATCGTTATTTTACATTTCATTTCAAAGATCTATAGAAAAGAGAGTAATGAATGTTCAGGGAATATATGAATATCAAATTATAGAATGGTTTATGTTTCCAGTTCAAATATCAAATAAAATAAAATAAAAAATATGTATTCAGAATATTCTCGGCCTATAAATAAGCCCTCAAAGATACGAGTCTAATATTCACCTGAAAAGGTCGAATTTTATCTGAGGAATCTTCATTCATCTTTAAATTTTTCAACGTTCTTTTTTTTTGTTCTGAAACATTCTCATGTTTATCTTCATTTCCATGGAGGCCGTTCAAACAATTTCACGTGTCGAAATTAGAGAGAAAATATTTTCAGATATTATTATTTGTATAGATCATTTCAAGCGAATAGCAAAATGTTTTTTACTGAATTAACGCGTTTCTTTTAAACGGAATGATTGTCGTTTTTAAATTGTTTTGGTATTTACCAATCAAGGACATTATTAGTTAGAATGTAAACAATGCATTTTTAAATAAAAACATCAATCTATAAGTTTTCACAATAGCAAGTATCAGTTTGTCTGATATTGCTAAAACTCTGATGTCAACATAATATGTTTACTTCAATTGAATAAATTGTGAAATAACACAAATTAATCAAATAAAATTTACTTGCGCACGCCGGGATTTGAACCCACGACCTGCGGGTTGAAAGTGTCGTTATATTTATATTTATTTGTTTTGTTTGTTATTTATTAGTCAATGGTTAATTTTCAGCTGTCAATGCTATTTTCATACAGAACTATGGAGCCTTAAACGGGTTGTTTCGGAAAATTTGAATAATTCATCAAATTTCAGCGATCATTTTCGGGTTCTGTGAAAGTCCTATTCAAGTTCTGTTATTATATCATTATAGGCTGGTTGCTTGAACAAACTGAAATAATAACATAACTTGAAAAAATCTTCCACAGAACTTGAAAATTAACTTTGAAATTTGATGAGTTGTTTAAATTCTCCGAAACAACCCGTCCTAAAATCAATTTGACCAATTGTGATGACTTCGCCAAGCTGCTGATAACGGCGTTTTCGTTAGGTACTTATAAAGTGCTTGATTACGAGGATTCGATTGAAACTTTTGGTAGGTAGGTGGTTGGTATAATTTTCGTCGCAGTGTTACAAGTAAGTTGGCTGGATAAGACAAAAAGGACGAAACAACCTGCCGTACGCTTATATTACAAACAACATATCAATTTGTCTCTTTCATGCTCGATTGTTCCTTTTATACACTTGGACGAACGTTCTTTAGACTGATGATTGTTTGATATAATTTTACAAATGGTTCAATTAGAAAAATAATTCGATAAAATGTTGTTCAAACTAAGGCGAGGGTGAGAATTAGAGCTAGGTTGTCACAAAATAAAATGTGAGCATTAGTGGATATGCAACGTTGAAATGGGGAATATTTTTTATTAAAGTTGGGCATCCAAAGAGTATTTAACCAAAGAACCTAACTTGCAGACATATTCAGCCAATTATTACACATTACAATGATTTAACCCATCCTGAACGGGTTACTTCATTGATCATTTAAAATAATATCCTTTGGGAAAGGGTGGGAATTGGTTAGAGTGACGATCGAACCGGAAACGCCTTGCTTTTACCATGGAGTTTGGGATTTCATTTCCTGGAATGCTGGTAGTTTTTCCAGAGATCCAAATAAGTGTTACGGATTTCCCAGACCTATAAAAGAAGGCTATCAATACTGAAATAAAGCATTCAAAATGGTCAGGGTCGAAAAAAGGGCAAGATTATAGCTTTTGTGGGAGCTGAGAGTTTCAAAAAGAATGAAGGGATGGGGAAATGTTCCACATTATGTGAAGATTGTTTCGACTTTCTAATCTGGGCTACTATACATCTTTTGTACCTCTGAAATGAACACGCTTGGTTTCTAGGGGGTTCATAATATCAGCTGTTTAATGTCTTTTAAAATGCGTCAAAAAAATTCGAAATGCTCATCGATAATTTTTTTGTATTCTGTTTTAATATGTAGATTCACCAATTTTCCGCTTTTACCTACTTCTAGTTTCTGGACACTGTGTATATTTTATTTAAGCTTTAATCTTGGTTTTACTGGGAAACATGTGAATAAAATATTCATGTTACAATTACATCTTATTATTAAAAGTAAAATGTATATTCATTTAATTCTAATAAAAATTTGTATGTATTTATACAATTTATTGTTTTTTGTATCATTAGTAAAGTACGAATTTGATTTGTATCCTTTCTACCTTTCCCTTCCAATATGAACAAAGTTTATCTGTTTTTGCCGCCGTAATTACGAGCCGGCACTAATCACCCCCTAATGAAGCTGGCCACCTTATGGTTGTTCAAAGTATTTCACCTAAATACTCTTAATTTACAGCGCAATTAGGACGTTTTATGATGGCTTATCAGGCGTCATGGGTTTTTCATTAGTTTAATCTCACTTGAACTTTCCTAATGAGATTACAATTGTTTTTGATTTCTTGGCTAAAAGGATCTTCTTTGATAGTTTTCAGTCTAGTAGTTGGGTATAAATAAGTTTTCTGAAAAGACCTGTCGTAAATTTTTGTATTTAAAAATATTTTGCACTAGAATCATTTTTAAATTAAACAGCGTGGCATAACGAAGATTATCAACTAACGCCTATTCTGAATATATCGCTCATGTATTGTAATAAACATCAGGAAAAATCACGATTTTGAGTAAAAAATATAGAATATCCATGATTATTTATTTATTTATTATTATCCATGAACTATTTGTGTAAAGAGACAATATGGTAAAAAAAATAATTTCTTATTTATTTTATATAAAATATAATACGTATTTTATATCATTTATTTTTTTTTTAATAAACAACTTTTTTATAATGATTACAAAAAAACATTTAGGTATAGGTATTGCAGTAATTAGATTTTTTACAAATATTTAAAAATTTCGTCAAATAATCATCGGAACTTCTGACAACGTTTTCTCAAAATTTATGCATTAAACTCGTTTGGGAAATTACTTAATGAATATTTTAAGTTTTATTGCAGGTGTATAATAATGCGAATAAGTTAAAAATCACAGTTAAAGTGATTCCGTAATTAAAATATATAGAATCTCCGGACGACATCTGACCTCAGCGAAACCTCATACTGCTATTTAAGATGGTGAATATTGGTAAAATAATGCTGGTGCTCCTTATTTTCTTTTTGTATATTGAGCTGGAGCTTTCTAGGATTTCAATATTTTATTTTAATAAATACCCTAACTTATCTATTTGTTCGTCATTCCGTACTCATTCCTACCCGACAACTTCCAAGACGCATTTTATAGATAAATTATAATTATGTAGGAAAGTACGTATTATATTGACTTAGGCCCGCGACCCGGGTGACCATCACTTCCATTGTGTTCACTTCAAATTGTCGGCTATTTATTTAAATTATCTGTTGTTCACTTATATACTTCTTTCGTTGCGAAATGTTGATATCTTGTAAAACAAAATACACTTTTAAGTATTACCTGATATTAATAAGTGCGTGAAGAAATGATATTCTCTTCCCCTCTTGATGTATTTATAATACCATTATGAAGGATAAACAAGGAATTGTTTACATATGTTTTACGTGTAAATAATATTATTATCAAATAATATATACTTCCAACCCTCGTTCATTTATAGAACCGAGGGAAACCAAAGTAGAAAACTAGGGATAACTTACGTAGTGCTCTCATTAAAGAACAATTAAGACGAAGCTAACTTTAGCAAACAAATAGTTAGTACCTTTGAGAATATTAATATAAATTGAAAATTGTTTAAGCAAACTTTATATTGAATCATAACTTCCTCAAAGTTTTCAGGAAAATACTAAAAGTGTGTAGATAAAGGTAAAATTGTGTGGTAATAAGAAAATTATATGAAGTGATCGCCTGTTTGTGGTTTAGCCACAGAATGATAATGCCTTTAAAGGGTGAACTGGCTTAATCATTCAGAACTGACAGTCGAGTGGTTAAGATCTTCGACTACGAATCTAGAGGTGGCGGGCTCGAATCCTGGCGCCCAAAAAAAGATTTTATTCAATACATAGTGTAGTTTCATATTAAATTTAAAAAAAAAATTATGGTTGATACATTTGCGGAAGATTTTAGAGTGGTGGATACTCAGTATCGCCCTGGTGAAAGACCGCCATTCGGAATCGAAACGTTGTTCTAAATGTCTTTAACTGTTCTGAATAGTCAGACATTTCCCAACCTTCCTCTGCTTCAATTTTTTTGCATTATCCAATCCTTTCAGCCCCACAACACACCTCAACTGAGTATGCAATCTCACTCTGGTTAGTAGGGAGCAATTGAGGAGTGTTTTCAAAAAGAGAAATAAATATCTCCCTTAAACTGTTTTTTGTTGTTGTAATTCTTATTATTATTCTCTATGTTGTGTGGGTGTCTTGGAAACGGCCAATTCAGATTTTAGAAAATCAATATATACCTGCAACATATGTAATAGAAACATCTACACATTGACATATATGTAAAAGTGAAATAACAAGGAAGGTATTTTATGTAATAGATCCATTATTATCTTATTTTAATGTAACGGAGTAGGCCATAATTTATATAAAAAAAGAAATATTATTTATGATTATCTATAAAAATTTTTGCTTTAAGACTCTAATAACGTGGGTTTGCTCGACGCTCACGTTTTACTTAATTCTGATGAAAGTATTACTAAAATCTGTAATGTTTCTAGAGGGATCCCTACCGATGTAAATTATTTATGATTAATTAAAACAGGACCTTACCATTAAAATATTTTATCTAAAACGTTTTTCAACTATAAAATTAGCGGTAAGCATCAGGTTTTATTTTTCTAGATGGTGAATTAGTAACTTCCCCAGACCTCTAGAAACATTTGAGGTTTTAGTAATACGAGTATGTTAATGAAAGATCGATTTTCTAGGCCTGATAGGGCAAAGTCGACCGTAGGGCCGTCCATTGCGCCGGGCCGCCTGCTGAATATTGTTTTCACATGACTACATCACTTATGTCGTTAAGATTCCCACTTTATTTTAGAGATTTGATAGGGCGAACTCAACCGCAGGTCTGTCCAATACACCAGGGCCGCCGGTCGCATATTTTTGTGCACGGCTGCTTCACTTACGTTGTTGATTCTAGCTTTATTTTAGGGTATTGTATGTCTTACTTATGCATTTTTGTACGTACGTATCGACGGTAGGTATAATATTTTTAATTTTTAATTACGAATATTAATAATTATTTTTTTATGGAAGTAGGTACTTTAAAAGATACAGCAAACATAATATTTTTATGAATTCAAAAAAAGATTTACTTGTAGAAATAAAATGTATTAGTATTTAGATGTGTGAAAACTTTTTTCTATGATTATTTTTATGTATATTTGATATATGATATTTCTCTCATGTCAAAATTTGTAATTTTGGACTTTTCACAAATGAATTGAGTTTTCTTATTATTCATCATGTCTAACAGTTCATTGAATTTGTATTTAAAAATTATTATGAAATATTGACCCCGACTGATTATTCATAAAGTTTTGTAGATTATTCATCATGTCTAAAAGTTGATTGAATTTGCATTTAAAGATTATTATGAAATATTGACCCCGACTGATTATTCATAAAGTTTTGTAGATTATTCATCATGTCTAACAGTTCATTGAATTCGCCTTTAAAGATTATTATGAAATATTGACCCCGACTAATTATTCATAAAGTTTTATAGATAACTTTGTGAAAACACTCCTCAATCGGAGGTCTTGCGTTGTATTCACCTTAAAAAACTTAACATTTCTATCTGAATGATGTGTTAAAAAAAAAACCTACGTTGCCAAATTTATCATCATCCCAGTATTTTGCAAATACCGCGAATTCATTTTCTTTGGTACCAGCCTACAATATTTACGTTCCAATCTACCGATTATAAATATTCGACGGAAAACGACTAACGAGGGTAGGATTTTGTTGAAAATTTTCTGGTAATGGGAATTCAATATTTACGCACTACCAAAGTAATGACTTTATGTATTCCATACAATAGATATTATTTTCAAATGATGATGATCCAAACTGCACCAACTTTTGGTAGACTGGATCCTCTTTGTAATACTAAGGATGGGTTGTTTCGGTTAATTTGAACAATTCATCAAATTTCAACGTTCATTTTCGGGTTCTGTGAAAGACTTATTCAAGTTCTGTTTTTATATCATTGTAGTCTAGTTGCTTGACAAAACTGAAATAAAAACAGAACTTGAAAAAATCTTTCACAGAACTTGAAAATGAACGTTGAAATTTGATGAATTGATGAGATTCTCCGAAACAATCCGTCCTAAGTGTGTTATTATGGTAGAGATTAGTGGAAGATCTTTAGTAATATAATGATGGGTAGATTTAGAAGAGTACAGAGTATAGGTATACTATTTTCACTGTATTGTCGCACTACTGGTATATGTTACTTTGAAGGAAGCTACTGGTAAAAAATTATGAAACAAAAGCAGACATACCCATTTGTACAAGTTGCCATAATCATGTTATCATTTTTATACACGAATGTCTCTTTCATACATTTAGACATAAGATCATTACATAACTAACCTATTTTTTTTTCAGTTGGCAGATAAGTTAACTCCCACAACTCTATTTTGGTACACATTACTTGCTCTATCACTATCAGAGTGGTACATACTGCTAGTGATGCCTTGGTGAAAGACGACCATTTAGAATGGATACGCTGTTTCATTTTATACAAGCTAAACGCTAAAAAACTCAATACACCAATCAAGTACTTTTAACCCCTGTGGGGCTTAAAAGTCTTCGTGGTTGAGTGGTTACGATCCTTGTATACAAGTCTATAGATGGCGGGTTCAAATCCCGGGTCAATAAATTGGTTTTATTTCACATTTAATTCTAGTATATTTGCGGCATTAGAGAGTGGAACATACTCTCAGTGCCCTGACCATAATTCAGAATTGAAACTCCTCTTCCCCGTCTCCCTTCTCTCCTCACTACCTTCAGCCTCAATTGGGGATGCCATAGTCTCATTGACTGAGGATTGGGAGCAGTTGGGACTATTTTGCAGTACTCACATAAAAGTAATGAAAAAACCTCAAATATTATGAAAAAAAAAGGTTAAAAAATACCTATAATTTTAAGTGGATAAGCTATATCCAGTGAATAGACCAGAAAACTCAGGTAGATACGTACTTCATATCCTTCATAATTCCTATCTCACTCTCCTCACTTCATTACCGCAGATTAAATTTAAATAAAACTACCTTTTTTAAAATTTGGGTAGGATTCCATGGTCCCACTGCCTCCGGGCAGTTGATATTCTTGCGCAATAATCACAACAAATATACATGGTGTCCGTAAACTCGTAGTACAAGCGGGAAACTGGTGAATCTAGATCACATTTGGAGTCGATTTTGTAATATAATTTTTTTTGATTTGAGCTTTCGTTTTCGAGTAAATCGAGTCAGAAGTTGATTTTTTTTTGATCAAATTCTTATAAATTATTACTGAAGATCAAAGTACCCAACTAATTAAAACTATTTAAAAATTTAAAAGTAAAACAAATAATGACGAAAAAATTTGAACCCTGAAATAGCCGAAAAAAATATTTTTTTGGTTTTTTTTTTTTTTTTATAAAAATGCTCAAATCAAAAAACTTTATGTTTATTTGGGTTCCCCGTGTGGTATACATTCTCCAGTTTCCGGCTTGTACTACGAGTTTCCGGACACCATGTATAAACCTACTTACATCGTCTCATACATACTGATCTATTATTATGGAATTCGCGCGGTCTTTCTTCCAGTCTCCGCCCTCATGGCGTCGAGGACCGACTATCTGTTACCATCGCTTATCTCCACCACCATGGTGTGAGCATCGGCCTGAAGGAGTTCATCATCCTTCATCCCCACCAACCAAGGTGTCGAGAATCTTACTGGAGGACCAGGAAGATTCGTAATCTTCCCCACCAGCTGACCATCATCATCATGAGAAGTCTCCGCCCGCCGAGCGTAGTGTGATCTACACTGTACGCTTTCCATCGTGATGCACACAAACTACAACATCATCAGAGGCTTTCGCCTTCGCATCCACATCTAGCCGTGATGTGACCTACACAGTCTACGTAATAAAGACAAAGTGATTCATCATACCATGTATCATTTATACCTACCCACCGTTACCCACGTACGAAACTCCTGATTCAATTCGCCCCTTTACTAATCATATTAATTTCGCTTAAATCAGCCTTCTATTCCTGGCAAATCATCTCATTTCATAAATGGTTTAACAACACATATGCCACAGGGATTTTATTTCTATTGTATTCATTTTACGCGATTAATGGTGACGCATTTCTCCTTTGGACGCCGTAGGTACTAACTATAGATTACTTATTGAACGTTGCGTGTTATGAAAGAAAACAACATTACATAAAAAAAACCTTTCGTATTATGTAAAACAACAACGTAATTTCCACTTAAGGTTGTCGAGAGGTTTTATGTTAAAAACCCACCAGTGACCAATACAGAAAATGTACAAAACTGTAATTATGAAAGGGTGATTGTATAATAATTTGAAATCCAATATGGGAAATGAATTCGCTGAAATTTAGATGAGATCGACACGCAATAGTTTTTTTTCAAATTGGGGTTACTACTGGCTTTACTTTAATTTTGTTAAATTTTGTATCTTGTAATTCATTTATATTATGTATACTCTCATTTGGCAAAGTATTGCAATCACCACCCTGCTAGTTGAAAAAAACAAACATTATTATTATTTACTCTCCGAACTCGGTAAGATTAAGGGCATAATTGAAACCTACTAATTTCGGATGTCTACAATGTTGTGCGTAATGTGAAATATTCATGCGTAATGAATATTTGATACTAAAATTTAAAAATTGGAATCGCGGATTGTGTGAAATTAGACGACTCAAAAGTATGTTCCTACATACCCATATGTAATCAAATAAATTGTTTTATTTTTATTTATATGATAATCCCATATTTCAAATGTGTATTTATTTTGTAAAATTTTTTGACAGATTATTTTTCAAGTTTACTGACGGTGTGTTCATTCGAAAGGTAAATTTCTGACAATTTGTCAACAAAAAATATTATCTTCTAGATTTATACAAAGGATAGTGTCATGGCGGACACGTAGCGGTGTGGATTTAATGTTTTTAAAAAAATACAGTTTCATTCCGATTGATGAAATTTTTGATCACTTGGCCTTTAAAACGAGAGGATTCGTTAGATTTTGAAAAAACTCACTGTTAAGCTCGGGCAACGCCTGAGACTTCAGCTAGTTATATTACTAAGAAAATCAGCAAATATTCGTATTTGAAAGTCGATGTGATGCTTAGGCAAATATTTTATAAATATAAATTCGGCTTCACAAATCCCGCGATTTTTCACGCATCTTGCAAATAATATGTTAGATTTCAACACTTATTTTTTTCAAAGAAATAAACACTAAACACTGAACCATTTTATTAGTTATCCTATATTATTATCTTGTATGATAGCCTCCTTTTATATTTACGATTTTTCTTTAATATAGGAATGACGGAATAATAGCTAACTTTTAGGCTGAAAATCACAATGTATTATCTTAGATGACAGCTGATTACGAAGAGAGACTGGACAACCTTGAACGCTCTTCTATACCTACATCGCTGTACCTCTTTCATGCTGTCTCTCTTACGCAAGAATTCTAATTCGCATAACTAGCCACATCCCTTCATTGCATCGTTTTAACCCTTTAAAAACATTTTACTTGAAAAGGTATTTATTAATTTAATAATACTGAACATGACATGGTAAATTCGCGGGTATGATTTACTGCGAACCCCTTTGCTTTGCGAATTTCCTGTGAATGATATTTATGGTAGACACCATTTTAAATCCTCGTCTAGCTAAATATTTTTGCTATACATGTAGTATTATTTTTATTCTTTCTTGTTAACAGGGCTTATTAATAAAAAATCAATTTAATAATGTTTTATTTGCCTTAATAACAAATAACGATCCAATAATTTTCATTATACTGCAAAAATATTCGTATTTTTATGAACAAGTGTACCGACATCATGATAACATACTTGTAATTTACTAAACGTTTATCAGGTAACCTGTTTATTCATTCGTAAGGCCTGCAATCCCATTTTTAACCGGAATTAACAATAATTTTAAGAGATGATTAATTAATAAGTTGTTTGCCTCGGGAAAAGGTGGGGTCTGCCGTCGAGAAATTTGATTTATTTCCCATTTTAATTTTATTGATGTTATTTTCAAACGATTCTTTTAAAACTTTTAAAATTTGTGCAAAAGTGAACATATATATGTTTAATGAAGGTGATATGTGATAGATTAAAATATCTTACCAAGTTCCCCAAAAGTAACTGTATGTAATAAAGCCTGGTACAAAAGAATGTGGATAAAATTATTTAATTAAAAACGAATCGAAACGTCGATTAACTGGAGAGCGAGCAGCACTTACATTCCCATTAAGGGCCCACTATTCGAATTTCATCCAATTTCCGACATACTTTCCTTAAAATTTTGAAGTTTTTAAGCTCTTAAAAAAATATATGTTATTCTTTAAGATAGTATCTATTTGTTCCAAAAGCCGAAACGGTAATTATTTGAAATTCCCTCGATAGAAATAAATCGCAAAGTATGCTCCGAAAAATATTATTAACACGTTTATTTCTGTTATTTTACAAGTTATATGTATGAAAAAAATCACAATGCTTCTTTTAATGCTACTCAATAGACCCCAAAAGTGATTTTTGCTATTTTTGAAATACGCCGTGATTTATTAAACATTTTCACAACTGTCGCTTACGCCTATTGCTTTTAAATCATATTTATTATAGCGCGCTCGCTCCGACTTGAAGATTAAACTATCTTTCTTTGAAAAGTTCATTCGCCAACTCGAGGGCTTTGGGGGCAGACGTGTCGTTCATCGTTCTATGATCTACAGACGTGCGATTACGTGCAAATATTTGAATTTATAAAGATAATTTTTACGCGTGTAAAGTTTATGAGTTAATAAATATTGTTTTTTCAAAGATGGGAAATACACGAAAGATATCCCGTATTTCAAAGAAAAAATGTTATCTCATAAAATTATATCCTATCTATTAGGTGAGAAGAAAAAAATACAATTTTTGATTTATAAGCTTATATTTATTATAAACGATAATTTACTATAAAAATTAATAATTCATATTTTTATTTATGTATTGTGTAGTAAAAAGTTATTATTTTTTTTTCAGAATAGGTACTTTGGGAAATAAAACTAATTCCAATGCATTAGAAATTACGGGGTAAATTTTTATTAATTTAGTTTTCTTGTTCCTATACGATCGTGATTTATTTGCGAATTAACTTTCTACGTACACAAATACACACGTCACTTTACATCTGCTCCTTAGAGTAATATTACTCTAAGATCTGCTCTAATGATTCACAATGCAACGATGTCCGAAATATAATATAATATGTAATAATAATATATGGGCCACCTGTTTCAAATAACAATACTCGAACGTGGAATCCAGAAAAATAATGAACGGGCCAGCGAAAAAAGCTATTGAAAGTTCTGAAACTGTGGGGAATATAATTTAATAAAATAAAATACTTTTTTGTTTTAAAACCACGATATTTATTAATTTAAGAACCGACCGGTTTCGCTTTACTTAAGCATCATCAGGGTACAAATTAATACTAAACAAGAAGTACATAATGTGTGCATATATATAACAAAATATAGAGGGAGACAACATGATACAAATATAAGCAACACAAAGACGGTCATAAAATACATTAACATAAGTGCACAAGTAATGGAAAAACCGCTAGATAATTATGTAGACTAATGGGTTATACGAATAAATCGGGAGAAACAAAACATCAACTGGCAAGGTGGTAAGGAGGTAAGGAGAACTGGGAATTTTTTATGGGTTTATTGGAAACAGACTTAATATTGGACTACTTGATATGTCTAATTGATTATTAACTCTTAAACCCTACCACTCTGGGAATGTAATTATTCCTACCACGGGGTACTGAAGTACCCCGCGCAAAAAAAATGAATAAAATAAAAGTCTTAGATATTTTTTTCAAAATTATTTTTATAATGGCAAAGTAATAAGAAAAGACAATAAAATTTATTAATACAAAACTAATAGACATTTTTGTCGTTACATGAAGGACAGCTTTTGTATTGATGGTCAACACAAATATAGCGGCGTCAAGTGTTACAGACAGATCGAGATTTTTTGTCCTTTGTGCGCGGACAAAAGCAGCAGCGACCAGGTTTGGGATTATCAGGGACCGGCCTATGATCTTCACTATGAATATTCAAGACTGCACGTATAGTTTCTCTGATATCCCGGGGTAAACTTGGCTATTGAATTTTGCTCTCATATGAGGCTTTATGAGTGCCATTGACAAACTCTTAAGAAATTTACGCCGCTTGGTTATTTTCTATTCATCAATGTTAGTTGACAGCTAGAATAAGACCCAAAAGTTGACACCAACGGTATTAAGCAACCCGTAGAAGAGACACATGGGCCACCTTTTGATCTTCCTGGACGTCGAGTACTTCTTACAAAGTTGGTCGAACACATCCTCCCCGCATTTGGTTTTATTATGGAAATGTATTATTTCTGGAAGGTACACTTCATTATCCTTGTCAGGACTGTCATGCATGGTGGACAGCATGATTACAACTTTCTTCTTAGCTGACTTCAGAGGACAATACGACAAAAGTGTGAGAGATCCGTCGTAGCCAAACATTGATGTGCATCTTTCTCGATTTTTAGGGTCTAAGAAAACAGGAGGAATTTCTCGTTTATTCTTCTTTTCAGTTCCAACTAATATTATACCTTTTTCCAGTAACTTCTTGGCTGTGGGTATAGACGTGAACCAATTGTCACATGTCAGGTTTCTGTTAAGACGTTACCAGGTGGGTGCAACAAAATATTACGGCGAGGCATTCTTGAGTGAAAAGGCTTAACACTAGTCCACTTATGTCGATTATTATGACCTTTTCCGTACAGAACTAATGGAGAATCTAGCACACCAGCCCCGCCATTGTCAGTCACTAAATACTCTTCATCTCCTTCCACACTATCCAGACTTTCCAGATCCGCATTTCGCTCGAAGCATGTTTAGGGTAATAAGTTTATAGTTTAGGGTTCTTTCACCGTATTTATGGGAACATTTCAGAACCACCAATCTTTCATTTTGAGTGAATCTTGTGTTTGTGATTAAATTATATTTGACAATTTAAACAAATAATATTTAGAGAAGTTAAAAATAAAATTGAAAGTTCACTGAAAGCTTAAACTATTAAAAGTAGTAATTTCATAAAAATGTAAATAAATAGAGCCCCTTTCACATTTTAGAATGTAATTTTATGTTGCTTACATGTTTTATTACTCTTTATAATTATTGAATTGTTTAAATGAATAAATAAATAATTACAAAAAAGTCTTCTGATTTGTAAGTCCTCGGGAAGCACTAAGGATCTTTCTATCTATCTTTATAATATAATAAATTTGATGAGCATAAAAATGTAAACGTGTATATAATTGATATAAATGTACAAAAGTAGATATTACACGTGTATAAATATTATATTGCGCATATTATACAAGATGTCGGGGGTAAAGTGCACAAACTTCGGGAGGTGATTCTAATTGATAGTACAAGTAAAAAAGAAAAAAAACTTTTTTTGGAATTCCAACGTTTTAAGATAGTTTTCGAGTAAAAAAGTTTAATTTTTTGTATAGAAAAAAAAACAATTTCTTCTACGGAAAATAAATTTTTGTGGAAAAAATTTGGAAATTCGAATAATTTCCATTTCATTTTTACTTCTTCTAGCATTTAGAATAACCTCCTGAAGTTTGAGCACTTTACCCCCGGACACCCTATAAAGATAACCATATAAGAAAAACCTTATTGATGTAAAAATATATTTATTGATTTTATAAAAGTTATAAATTACTTTTATAAAAGTGATAATAGTATTTTAGTAAAGTAAAGTAATTTTTATACCTATTCAAATAACTTTCGTAAATGTTTTTTGTAAAATTAAAAAAAAAAATAATTAATTAAATCCGTAATAAAACCCATATTTTGAGAACCATCTTCATTTCGACATCGTTATAATTTGCTCGGTGCTAACTAAAAATGGTTCTGTTTTTCTAAAATTGCAATAGATGTCGGTAATTTAATTTCGTTATTTAAATTATAATCCCCAAAATTATTCCTAATACGAATTCAGACACCTCTGTCGGATTCTTTTAACACTAAATATTGTTTATTTTGAGGGTGTTGCCCAAATCTAAATTCTTTACGCGGAAAGCGGGCCCTTAACTCGCAAATGGTTTAAGCTGAAATATTGGTGTTATTCGAGGATTTCCTGAAAATTACTCCTGTCTTAGCGATCCATTTCTCTACAGAGTCCTTACTGAGAAGGACTACGGTATAACTTTAACTTGAAACCACAAGAATTACTTGAAATTATATGAGCATAATAATAATTTAAGCCACAAGAAACGTTATTAAATATTCTACATAGTTTAATAATTCTAAAGAATTTCTTCAAACTAACTTATAATAATATCGGAAATTTTATGCTCAATAAGTATGTATTATTAAAGCAACATACTGTAAAGTAAAGGAACAGAACACAAATAATATCCTTTTCAATCAGATGAATAGATTACACACACTTTAAAGTAAATTATTTCCATTAAAGATAATAGTGATTCTCAAACGAAGATTTGAAACAGAAAAAAATACGGACGCATCTAGGACTTGAACTTGGGACCTAGGTGTTACCGGGGCGCTACTCTACCAACTGAGATAATTCAATCCTATTTACTTTGGTCATATATAACTGCATCATACTTCGAATAAGAACTACCAATATATTCTTCATTATCTTAACACATATTTTTTCTGGCTGCTATCTTTATGTATGATCGCAAGATTTAATAAATGCTATCTAGACCTGGACAAATATATCTTATTTTATTTTAATGTGCGACATCTATTGAATTTTTTGCATGTCTATCATGTAAATTGTTTATTTTTGTAATAAATGAGTAAATCCCCAAATTATAATATTTAATTATTGAAACTTTCATTATCTAGATTGCATTTGGTTCGAGATGAATCTTGCGATCATACTTAAAGATAGCAGCCAATTAAAATATTCATTAAGAAAATGAAAAATATTGTTGGTAATTCTTATTCGCTGTATGATACAGTTAAATATGACCGTAGGAAATAGGATCGGAATAGCCCAGTTGGTAAAAGCAGCGCCCTGGCAAGGAGAAGTCCTGTATTGAAGTCCTAGATACGACCGTCTAGATAGATCGTTTTACTGATTTTACTGTTTCAAATTTTCTTTTGAGAATCGCTAATATTATCTTCAATAATTATATATTACAATTTGAGGTTTTACTCATTAAGTTAATCCCAATTTTCCCCATAGAGAAACCATTAAAAAAGACTATGTTACGAGTTCCATATATTACGATTCAATGAAAACATACAGAATCACCATTAAACAAGACTTTGTGACGTGTTCCATATTTTACGATTCAATGAAAACATACAGATCACCATTAAACAAGACTTTGTGACGTGTTCCATATTTTTTATACGCGCAATATTCAACTCGGTTGAAGTTAAGGAGCTAAAAAGTAATTAAAATAACTAATATTAAACAGTTAAATCTAATAAAATAGATAGCAATATTTAACGTGTTAAATCTTTCACCGTTTATCTCCCTGTAAGGGGTTCTATTGTCCGAAGCCGTTCAAAGCATCGATCAGCGGAAGTTTTCCACTGCGTAGTATCGGGCTTAGTGCGTGAACTTCTGAAGGATATGTTGTAGTAAATTCATCCATCAAAAACTTCATAACGTCCTTCGAAAAGTTAAGCAATTTAAGGACTATTTGATAAATTGTTCTTAATCTTCCGGACCCTTTATCACACGGAACTATTCGCAGAACCTCTCGAACGCTATGTCATAAATCAAAAGGCGAGAGTTTGTTAAATTTTTCAACATTCTTTCAGATAAAGGGTTTAAGATACATTACATTAAGCTAAGTTACAAGACACACCATGTAAAACAGAGAGCTTTACAAATTGCTCCGCGTGTTTTTCTTATTACAAGAGCTTTTGAGAACATCAATTACGTTTTGTACCTGATTTTTAATATAAAAGGGTAATTTCATTTTCCAGCGATCGTCTTTTAATTTATATATTTAGATTAACGTACCGTGCTGGAGGTTTTGAGGTTTCTCTTGTGGTAGGTAGAGGGAGTATCGGGTATTTAAAAATAAATCATGAAAGGAACTTTGAATTTGAGGAGACCCAAATTGTTGATAGGAAATACACTAAAACTGACAAGGTTTTCAAAACAACCTATTCGCAAGAACGGAATTTCAGTCATTGTTCACCTGTCAGGCACGTGCTTGGCGGGTCTTTTGGTTGTTGGCGGATGCCAAATGGTGTAAATGTCGTTAATTTTAGTTTTCCGATGAACATATTTGTCTTTTATTCGTTTAACCAGAAATAATTTTAAACCCATTTTTTGAATAATCTATTCCCTTCTGACGAACTGCTTTGGCAGTTTAGAGGTGTAAAAAAAAAAATTAATAAATAAAAACTTTGAAAATTAAATCATCGAAAGTTAAATTCTTTTATCTTGAATAAAGTACAAGAAAAACTAATAAATTCATGCATGTAAGTGTAAGACATCATGACTGTTTTACGTACTAAAATAAAATAAAACTAATTCTAAACGCGAATCACTTTCACGGGTAACTCAGCGCATAAAAAATGAGACAATTCGGGTTGGATCGAAGCTCGCAAAACTTTACCCCAAACCTCCGTGAGAAGAAATCTAAAGTCATTTGTTAAGTAAAATCAAAATGGAAATTCGATATTCGCGTTATAGGACGAAAATGAGATAACCGAAAGAGAGGCTGTGCGAAAAATTCAAATCTTATCGAAGGAGATTACCATATTTGCCTTCAGTGCCTTCCCAGAGGTCATTTGTTACCAGAGACGATCATGTTTCAATAAAAGGTAATTTCAATACGGTAAAGCCCACCGGCATCAATTTTTGATATTCGTTTCAGAAGCTCGCAGAATAAACTTAGAATTCTGAATTCGAAATGCTTGTGCTGGCGAGTTGTTTTTCGGACAATTAATTTGACCTAACGTAAAGTTAATTAAATTATTCGTTAATATCTAGAACTTAAAATTGTTTTTTGTTTTATCTGCCTTACTTTGAAGATTTAAGTGTTGGGAACTCTTTGTAAAAAGTAAAAGTTTCTACTTATAATTGTGTTTATTTACGTTACAAATAATATGTCTGGATTTAGCTACACTGTTCGAGGGTTGGTAATTCTTTGGTTCGAGAAGCTTGTTCCCTGTCAATCCCATCTCACAAGTAATTGTTACACTCTAGCGACATCTGTCGGACTCTGGAGTAAGCTTTATGACTAGCGCCATCTATCGCTTAAATACTCAACTTTATTACCATACATCACATTTTTCAATTAAATATTTGAAATATCGTTGAAAAATAATATAACGGAATTGTACATTGTACAAATGTATAGTTTAAACGAATATAAAATAGCTACGGATTGATGTCGGAATGTTCGTAGTTACCATTCCATTTGCAGAGTAATATAGCTTGCTCAGTTCCCGTATTTTAATGAAACTTTCGTTCTTAAAACAAGGCAGTACTGGCGCACGGGAGTGCTGTAGTGGCTTTATAATACCTACTGCAAGTGAGTTAATTAAAATTTCGTGCTTCAAGCGTTGAAAGGAAACCATGTGTATTGTATTCCGAGATTTTACAATGAAAACAATAAATTTGCGCCAGGACCATTTCGAATTAAATAACTCTTCGTTATGACTGCTAACGATCCCCGTGGCAAAGTGGTAGGCTCATTGAATCTGGACATGGATGACACGGGTTCGATACCGGAGTGGGAGGGTAAAATGTAATTTAATTTATTTAGGTAAGTATAAACGCACATTAAAAAATATAACCAACTAACTAACTACCCGTCTCGCCGTTTCCCCGGAGAGATAGGCAGAGAGGACGGACCGCCAAACAACTTGGTTTTGGCACACACTCCTTGTCTCATTCACATGCATACATCATCTCATACAATATACTTTCTGTTGTACCAAATCTTGACATGGCCCAACTCAAGTATCTGATTCACTTGATCGTGGCGTGTTTTCCTCGGGCATCTTCTCCCATTCACATTTGCGTCATATATTCTCCTTAAACTCCTTTCTTCGTCCCTTCGACCTACATGCCCTAAACATCTAAGCGACCCTTTCTTAATCTTACTCATTACACATACATCGACCTTGCATTTTTGCGGATCTCCACATTTCTCACACGATCATACATGGTTTTACCACTCTTACGCCTCAGGGATCTCATTTCTACAGCATTCAGTCTACTTTCATCCTTTCTCTGTCAGTTCTGTGCCTCACTTCCATACATCAGGGTAAGTAACAGCACTCCATTGTGGACTCCTAGCTTCGCTTCTTTGCACATTTTTTTGTTAGCTTTAACTACGTTCAATCCTCCATTAATGGAGTTCTGCATTTATCCTTCCTTCAACATCTCTGTCAGCCTTCCCATCTCTCGTAAACATACTTCCTAAATACACAATCTCATCCACGTGCTCCAATTATTCCTCATTCACAACTATATTGCACACTTTTTCGTATTCTCTCTTTCAAACACCATAACTTTAGATTTACTTACATTCATCATTAACTCATTCTTCACACATACTCCGTTCATCCTAGACACAAGAGACTGTAGATACATACATACTGTTAGCATAATATATTTTTATAATTGCTATTTTGAAGGAATCCTGTCTGGGAAAAACGACCTAGATTTTCCTTACGTGCAGACTATCGTGAGGTTCTTTCTTGCTCGTAGCAAACTTACTTTTGCCATCCGGGGAAAAATGACCTCTTCGCCCCTCGAATTTAGAAAACTACACGGTTCATTTTTGCTTGAGGGCAAATTAGAAACTTCTTGCCCGCGAAAAGCGACCATTCTGCCTCCCAAGTGGGAAGACTATACGGTTCATTTTTGCTAGACAGCAAACTCACTTTTTGAGGTAAATCGGTATTAAAAAAAAATTACAAAAAAAAGATTTTTGCAGTAGCCCAGGGAAAACGTTATTGCGCAAATAAAAAAGACCACGCTGTAAGTCGATATGCTGTTAGCATAGCATATAATTCTTGACGAAGTGAAGATTCTCCCAGTATTGCCATCGAGATATCACCTTTCATAATCGAAACGTTGTGTGTTATTTAATTTATTTATAGTTTTTTAATAGTGTCCTAATACAATCCTTATACAATATTTAAAAAAAAACTTTGTTGTTGTTTTTTTTAAAATAATTATCAAAATTTTAATTAACCAATTTCCGCTTAAACGCCCGTGACAAGTAGCCACGTGACGTCACAAGAAGCTTACTATTTATATCAACAGGGTCAACTCTGTACTAAACTGAGACGGACTCATAATATAGAAAACAAATTATTATAAGCAATAATTAGTCGCCCGAAATATCCATACAAATTGAAAATATCTCCCGAGTAAAAATAAATGCCGCCAACGGCACTCCACGAATGTGTTATGAGGACGGTGGAACAAGTGTTCATGAAAATACTACTACTGTCGCATTTCATCGTTAAATTTATTAGAAAAAGAACACCTGCTTTCACACGTGTTCCGATATATTCTGAAGGCGATGCACTACGTCGTGTAGTATTTTAAATTGAGCCGCTATCAATAACAACCCTTACGTAGATGGCGATAAGGTTAAAATTCCCGCTTAACACCATCCGCCTGTTTTGATTTATGCAAGAAAAAAACATGGCCAAAAAGTGCCTTTTATTTTATTTTGTGGATGTTCAGGCATAAATATTTAATTTTTTTTCGATCATTTTATAAATAACTTAATTTGCCACATTATACAATAAAATTATAACCGAAAATGGGTTCGTAAGTAGGAGATTTTGAACTTTAAAGCAGTTTTCATAGGCCTTTACATTATTTTTTTCTGGGCTTATAAAAAGACTTATCTAAAAAAATACTGGATTATTTCAAAGGCAAAGATGTATTCTACTCGCAGTATTTAATTAAAGCATCTGAAACATTTCTAGGCGACCAAATTTTCAAACCAAAAACACATGATTTTGCATTACTACGTATGGCATCGCCTTAATGGACTCATATGGATGTAAACCACTGCACAAGGACAAAACTTACTGGCATAAAATATTGCTAATTCATTAAAAATCTGCACAAATTATTCGTTTTCCTGTTAAAAACGGGTCTGTAGGCTTTAAACGAATGAATTGAAAGATTTTCTCAAGAAGTATCAGTAAAACACGAATACGTTATGAGGACGGTGGAACACGTGTTCATAAAATTACTAATATTGTCGCATTTCATCGTTAAATTTACTAGAAAAAGAACACCTACATTAACACGTGTTCCGATATATTCTGAATGGATTCATATTTTATCTTTAAATGGATTGCCATCACGTTTTTAACAAGATTTCAATAAATCAGCTATACTCATTTTTATCCGTGTAAAGTAAGAAATTATTTTTCGCAACCATTGTTTATAACCCTTTTGTAAAAAAATGTTAAAATTTCAATGTACACATTACATTGAAATGTGAGTATAAAGAGAAAACAATTAAAAATGGAAAAGTACCTACTTCGGAGACGTCTCAGAACGTTATGGCATGACTCAAATATTTTAGACCGGTCACGACAAGAGTCAGTATAACAGAAGAGTATATACGAGACGACATATATATCAATATGAAAAATGCATGTAGAACATAGACATATGAATTCCTATGTCTGTGATGTAGAAGGAGTAGCTATCGTAACGGCAAAGGTGTAAAGCGTTCACCCTGTCTACAGTCACTACCCTGTAAAAATCTTAATAATGGATAATTAGTATGGCTAGTTATACCGGCAAAAGCACTCTAATAATTAAAATTGAAAAAAAAAAATCCTCTCATAGAGGTCTCTCTACCATTTTGTTTCTCGGGTGGACTGGCGGCCCTAGCGCCGGCCGTGTACGTTTTAATTAATGTTGAAGGGCCGGACCAGATGAAGAGGCCCTAGAAAACCATGAGCCACGAGGACTCTCGCCGTCATGTTTCTCCGCGGGTCGAGGGCGTCGCGACGTTTCCAAAGCTCGACGTTAAATATATTTTTGAAATTTAATAGAGCTTTCATTTTCAATTTTCTCAACGGTGAATGCTGTACAAGTGATGGATACGTTTTCCATTGTTGTGCTATTGCCAATTAGCGAGCACTGATGGCCACCATACAAGAATTTTATTAGAAAACTCCAAAGCTCGATAGCAAATAACACATATTTTTCAGTGAAATAGAGCTTTAATAACCAATTTTCTTGACAGTGAATGTTGTGTGGTGGATACGGAGCCCATTTTGTTGTGCAGATTTGTATATTTTATATAAATATTTTTTATGCGAAAATCCCAACGAAAATTTCGACGTAAAATGTGTTATCTTTGGTCAATTATTTTTTTTTCAATGCTGAATGCCATTTATATAAATACAAATACACTGTCCATTATTGTTGTGTTTTTGTGATTCTACATTTAACATTTTGACATTTTAAAGTGAATAAAGTGCCTGTTTAGTAGTCATCCCGAGGCAGACAGCTATAATAATAAATTATGTTTTGTAAGTAAAAAAGGGACTCAAGAATATTTGATTTAAATGAAAAATATTCAGTCTAGTTTTTGTAAATATTATTTTCGACCATATACAGTATTTTTTTAGAAACACAATTAATATACTTATTGTTTTTTTTCATTCATTCGTAAAAATAGGATATCATATAGTACTGTGTGGAGGGTCTTTTTGAACGAAAGGAAGGATAGAAAGTTCTGGGAAGGTAAAAGGTATGGAATGGATGGAATCTAGGGGTCTGTCTATCCCTCTCTTAGCGTGTATCAAGAGACTAGTTGGAGAGGTCAAAAGGTATCCCCAAACCAGCCTCTCCCAATCTGGCACGCTGCCGTCAATCTTACCCGATGGACCCGGGCACCCCTGCTAAATCACCAAACATAGCGAACCACTTGAGATGACCTATGGCAGAAGTGTTGGTTATTCAATTAATTGTTCCTGGGGCGACGGTATCCAAACTCACCTCCAAAATTAATTACTGTATGAGTGTCTTAACTGCTCCCAGCCGTTTGTAGCCAGTGAGACTGTGGAATCTCTAATTGGGGTATGTTAATAAATTATCTCGCTCTTTACATCATTCAGATAGTGTAGAGGACAAGTGACATACTTACATTTAACTTTGTAGTAACAAACAAAGATTATTGGTGTGATTTGGTCAAACCGAAGTATGTTGAGGCCTAATAATTATATTAGTACCACAAAAAATAACTATGAAAACAATTACTTAATTCAAACGAAAGCACGCTTGAACTTTTTGGGGTCAATAATGATGAATCCTAAAACTGTAATATGTTAACTGTAGACATATGAAACCACAGTATTAAATCACACAAGTTTGTGCGCTATTAGTTCGTGTTTATCTTTGATTATGAAACAAAGCAGAATATTTCCCATCGAGTTTAGAGAGAAATGATAATCATAACAGAACATCTGGGTTTTCGCACATGTGTCCTGTCTCTATGGCAACAACCGCAGATTCCACGCCATTAGTTTATGGAACTTCTTACGATTGTTTGCGTCATCCTTTAGGTACTGCTTAACTCCCTCCCTTTGCCTTCATTGTTCCTGTGAAATTCCTGCTTTCCAGGTTACAACCATGTTCAGTGTCCTCTTTTCAGAAATAATTCTACTATCACCTCATTTGAGAAAATATTTTCCAAACGCTGTAAATACAGATTGAATATTTGAACACCTCGTTTAAGAATTTTGTGTTGATCAGACAAAATGTAGAACGTTATATGTAGAGATCTTAAATTTGCCCTTTGAAGATATTTAGACACCTGTTTCTTCTGGCGTAAAATATGATTTCAACCTCTAAAATAATATTGAAATTTTGTATTATTTGTCGATTCCTCAGAAATTTTATCAGCTGTGTTATAAAAAAAATTCAAATATCAGTGAGAGATAGGCAACACGTTCGTTAAAACGTTGAAAAGAGAAACGTATTCTGCTGATAGAGTTTGCCTTTGAAAGGACGTCATTAAAATGGTGGCGAGTAGGAATATGGTGGAAGTCTGCAAATATATTTAATATAGTTTTTTTCCACTACCACACGAATCTCTTAGAATAGATACCAACATTACAAAAAACTCCTCCGGTCCGCTTCAATGCTTATGAATAGAATAAATATAATTAGCTAGCTTTTCAACGGTAGAACCCCCTGTAAGTACAAAAGCTCAAGAAAAGTGTAGTTCCATTCATTTTAGATTTTTAAGATTTTTTTTCAGTAGTTAGTAGATCTGAAGTAATGTTTAAAGCAGAAAGAACGCCACGCTATTTATTAACTATTGGTCTCAGTTAATTATAAAAAAAATAATGCCGAGCTGTGTGACATTCTATCCTTTTTGCTTACCCCTTCAATAAGCATCATGGTTAGTTAGTTAGTAGTTAATTGCCATATGAATGTTTTTTAATGATTATAAAAAGTGAAAAGCTGTTCAGATGTATAATATTTTGTATTGACAAAGATACCTGATTCAAAGAGTTTTACCGAAAATTATAGTCTAATTATTGTTTCTTGAAGTGTTAAACTGTAATTGTTTACATTAAGTATTGTTTATTTAACATTAATTATCGCGTAATAAACTAAAACGCCAAGTGGGATTAAATTTGGTGACATTGTTGTTCGTTAACGGTGTAGGTACCCGTCCTCACCGCCGCCGCGCCGCAGTGCTTTGTGCCCAGTGTCAGAACTGCTATCATAGTAGGTACTTCTTCCTAGCGCAGAGAAATCAATTGTGTCCGATTAGCCACATTTGCAAGGAATTTTGCAGTTTGCAATAGACCCTAACAATAAATTCACCAAAGAAAATATCGCCAAAATAATAGCATAGAATCAATAACATATTAGGAACAATTGGCCAAAAGGTTGTTAAAATTTCGAATCTTGAGGGTGAATTAACAGTTAATAAAAATGCAACCCCAAATGTGGATACCCCATCTGTTTCACATACTTAAAGTGTCTGAGAAATCCTCGCTGAAATGAAGGAACAAAGTTAGAGAGATTATTATTATTATTCACAACATTCCAGAGAATACATCATTATCTCAAACAGAATCAATAAATAGCAATATAGCATCTACCAAGAAAATTATCTCCGATATCGATATATCGACAGCAAACCTTGGCCTAAAAATCTTTATACAGGTAAAAGAAACGGTTACAAACCAAGAGGAATAAAAGTTGAGTTTGCGGAAGCGAAATGGCCAAAAATACTACTAAGCAAAAAATATTCATTGATAAATAATATCCATATATACCAGGATCTATAATTTCTTCAGCGTAAAAAATTAATAGAAATTAGAACGAATTAGAAAAAAGAATAACTTCAGGCGAAACGGACATCACTATCAAATTTATAAACAACAATTTGTCCATCGTAAAAACTAATCCAAAAAACTGAAAATATTTTACCAAAACTAACGGACCTCAAATCAACTTTACCAGCCTCGGATCATGACTCTTGTGCCTCCACTGAGACGTGGCTGAATGACAACATAGACACGGTACAGAATTGGGTTTCTTTGAACATACAGTATACAGTAATGATACAAATGAATGCAATAAAGATAGAGAAGGCGATGTGTAAGTATCCAATAATAATAAACTAAATTAAAAGGAATCCACACAGATCTTGAACAACAATTCATAGTGGTGTCTACAAAAAAAGGAAAAAAAATACTCGTATAGTCGGCTGCATCTATATTCCCCCATCTTCTGACGCCCAAATATATATATATACCACTACCGCAAAATTGAAACTATGCGAAGAAGATATCCTATTGCCACCATGATTTTGACGGGAGACTACAATCCACCTAATGTTGTATGGGACATAGATAACAACAACTATATCATAACAACTTATTGGACCGACCACATCAATCACGGTTCTCGCGAAATAATCGAGATGTCAATTTCTTCTGTCTCCGGCAGTTAAACTATGTATACAATGTTGACTCTCGTCTTCTCGATTTAGTATTTATCAATTTTCTTCTGTAAAAGCGCATCCGCATCTGATTATACTATTCATCCAATCGATAAGTATCACACCCCACCTTGAATATTACAGTTCAATAAAAATAACAATACAATAAAAAATCGATTAGCATCAACAAAATTGAAGTTAAGCAGATTTTAATCAAATTACTAATCTTTTATACTCTGCTGATTGGAGCTTTTGGATCTTGGAGAAAACATCAATTAAATTTTAGATAAATTTTACTAAATTCAAAACAATGCTATTTATAAATTTGTATCCGTTTCTGAAACCAGAGAACATAATTACCCAAAATGGTTTAGTAAAAATCTTATCAAAATTATTCGACAAAAAAATGCACATAAATTGTACAAATCATCACTTAAAATAAATAAATAAAAAAATGATAAATTTAAGAACGACTACTAAAACGATGTCTAAGTTATCTTATCTAAAGTGCATTGATAACTGCGAAGAAATGGCGGCTGCTAATCCTCAGAAATTTTACGATTTTCAAAATTTCTCAATAATAATGAATCTGACAATCCCCCTAACATGTATTTAAATAATAAAATTGACGATAATCTCCAAGAAGTCTTGATCTCTTCGCCGAATTCTTTAGTAAAGTCTATGAAACTGAAAAAGACTCTCCATTGTAAGATACTGCATCAACAATGATAACAATATCGATCTTTGTCAATGCATATTCGAAGAAAGTGATATTAAACCTGAAGTTAAAATGATTAACAAACCTTGAACCTTAACAAATCGGCTGGTCCTGATAACATTCATCCAATTATCTTATTAACATATTTATCAGTCTTGACTTATCTTCCTCCTAAACTTTTTAACTTATCCTTAAAAATCGGCACCTTTCCGAAAAAAGAGAAAACAAGCTTCTTGTCTCCAATCTTCAAGAGAAGTAATAAATAGAAAATCTCTAACTATAGACCCATATGTATGCAGTCGTTAATACCGAAATTATTAGGATCTGCTTTGTTCTCTAAACTTTCGCCTTAGATAATTAAAAATTATTTTGCACCGTCAACATGGTTTCATGGCAAATAGATGTACTCTAACAAACTTAATCTTTTATCAGGAATGTTTATGTAACACAATGAACAAACGTCTTCAAACAGTCGCAGTGTACTTCGACTTTATTAAGGTGTGGCGTCGAATTATCCAGATTAAATAATTAATAATAAACTGCTACTTGCTACTTAGGTACGTACTTGATACTTGCATCGTTAAATCGTAAACAAAGTAATTTACGTACTACGGTACCTACCTGTCTACCAGGTGACAAAACGTCACGGGCCGTCTTACACATTACGAGAACTCGCCGGAAGGTTCGAGTCTACGGCCTATGCATAATCGCCGCACTATCGAAGGTTCCTGAAACGTACAGTCTGTGCGAGTGCCTAGAATTTAGTTGCCATCCAACTACCCACTGCTACCGTCGGCCGTCTTGTATAAATAAGCCCGACGCAGCGAGCCAGTCAGTCAGTCATAATTTTGCCGCCAGTCTACAAGGCTCAACGAGTGATCACCCGCGCTAATCTTACTAGCGCGAGGGACAACGTACCCGGCTTCGCCCCTATCATCATGGACTCAATCGGGACATCATCATAGCGCCTCGGCCACGTCCGCGGCCAGCGCTACTCGGATTACAAGCGCCCTGGTTCCAGCGTCTCTGACCAGCGCTTCTTCCACGCTACCATGACCACCACGAGGACACGCAGCATCCTCACTGGTCTACATCGTTCCCGTTCAACTGCCCACAAGGTCCGTCGCACCTTCGGCCGTCTCCTCAGCACTGGAGTTCCTGAAGACCTACGTTCTTCGCCAGTGCCTGACCTCCATCGAGTCCCGGTCACAAGCGCCCGGCGTCGACTCACTGACCCGCGCTTGACCAGCACATCATCAGCCAGCATCCGGTGTATTCTTCTGTCCTACCTCATCTCCTTGTCACGGCTACTGACTCACCAATAAACACATGTGACCTTCACAACCTTCTTTCATTTCGTGCCTCACCATTGATCCCCAAAGTGGTGACCCCGACGTGATCTGCAGCCCGACGTGATCTGCAGCCCGACGTGATCTGCAGCCCGACATGATTCTGCAGCCCCGTCTCAAAATGGGTGATCAGTTAAGGCATCACGGAGCATCACGCACCAGACCATCTCCGCACAAGCGCGGATAATAGTGCCACCATGGTTATCTGAGTGAATCTTTAGCTTGTGTTGTGTACATGTGTTTTGCAAATTTTTTTTGAAGTGTCACAATTTAAAAGACATTCGTTTCCGAGCTATTTCTTCTATCGCAGCCCTCAGCCAAGCTGCTGGGAAGGGGGTGTCTGTGGCGTCGAATTATCCAGATTAAATAATTAATAATAAACTGCTACTTGCTACTTAGGTACGTACTTGATACTTGCATCGTTAAATCGTAAACAAAGTAATTTACGTACTACGGTACCTACCTGTCTACCAGGTGACAAAACGTCACGGGCCGTCTTACACATTACGAGAACTCGCCGGAAGGTTCGAGTCTACGGCCTATGCATAATCGCCGCACTATCGAAGGTTCCTGAAACGTACAGTCTGTGCGAGTGCCTAGAATTTAGTTGCCATCCAACTACCCACTGCTACCGTCGGCCGTCTTGTATAAATAAGCCCGACGCAGCGAGCCAGTCAGTCAGTCATAATTTTGCCGCCAGTCTACAAGGCTCAACGAGTGATCACCCGCGCTAATCTTACTAGCGCGAGGGACAACGTACCCGGCTTCGCCCCTATCATCATGGACTCAATCGGGACATCATCATAGCGCCTCGGCCACGTCCGCGGCCAGCGCTACTCGGATTACAAGCGCCCTGGTTCCAGCGTCTCTGACCAGCGCTTCTTCCACGCTACCATGACCACCACGAGGACACGCAGCATCCTCACTGGTCTACATCGTTCCCGTTCAACTGCCCACAAGGTCCGTCGCACCTTCGGCCGTCTCCTCAGCACTGGAGTTCCTGAAGACCTACGTTCTTCGCCAGTGCCTGACCTCCATCGAGTCCCGGTCACAAGCGCCCGGCGTCGACTCACTGACCCGCGCTTGACCAGCACATCATCAGCCAGCATCCGGTGTATTCTTCTGTCCTACCTCATCTCCTTGTCACGGCTACTGACTCACCAATAAACACATGTGACCTTCACAACCTTCTTTCATTTCGTGCCTCACCATTGATCCCCAAAAAGGTTTTTGATAAAGTCTCACATAAAATTTTAATTAAAAAATGAAGAACCCTTGGAATAATGGGGCATATTTTGAGATGGTTTAAAAGTAATCTGTAAAAAAGAAAAATATCAATTAAACTCAATTCACACCAGTTTGAAGTCTTCACCGGCGTTCCATAGGGGTCTCATTTGGGACCAATATTATTTTCCTTATTTATCAACGACATAACAACTGTTTTTGATGGAACTATAATACTTCTATTTGCTAATGATCTTAAAAATTACAAAATTATTACTGATCTCAATGACTGTTATGTATTACAATTAAATCTTTCAAGAGTGGTGAAACCGTAAGGAATTTACACAAAAATTGAAAAATGCCAAATGATTCGAAAAATTCATCATTCTAAAAATAAAAAAAATTCTGAAAAGAGTCGAGCAAATTAAGGACTTCGGTATTATTTTTATGGTAAATTAACTTTAATTCCTCATGTAAATTAAATAACAAACAAGGCCATGAAATTTTTGTGGTTTATTTTGAGAACGGTGAAAGATTTTGAATTAATTCATTTATTTAAATTACTATTCACTGAGTTGCTGAGAAGCAATCAAGAGAATAATTCGACAATCTGGGCACCATTGTTTAAGATTCACCAACTAAAAATAGAAAGAGTGCAGCACAAAATTCTAAGATTTAACTATAAATTAGGAATTCCAGTCGAAGGTCTAATTACACCCTTTTAATGGACTTACTAAACTTAACCGAATTATCATCAAGGCGCACAATGATTGATTTAGTTTGTCTTTTCAAAATAGCAAATGGCAGATTAGACGCCATGGATTTAACGAAACGTATTACTTTGCCTATACCCACGCGTAAGATAAGAGTGTCTGCTCTCTATAATGTTTCAAAGTCTGCTAATAATTATTTCGAAATTTCGCTAATTCAAAAGCTACATAGACTAGGTAATTTTTATAAAGTTCAATCGATGTTTACTGCTATCACTCAGTAACCAAACTAAAAAACAATATATTAGAATATTTGTGACTGATCCACAAATTTTCTTTTTTCCAACATGCATATTTTATGTTTATTTAATATTTTATTAATTATTTTTTTCACATTGTATAATTTGTATGACTACCATAACACGGGCAATAGCCTAGTATGGTAGTTGAAAATTGTAATATTTAAAAAATCTATGAAATAAAAGAAAAGAATAAAATATTGTTCCCTATTTACAAAGCTGACCGATGCACTGGAGCGTAACGGTTACCCAGCAAGTCAGACAAGGCAAATCATAAGAGCCAAATCTGCACCCAGCGAAGACAGATTTGAACAAGAGTCGAAAGGCTGTGCCTTCCTGCCTTATGTGCACAATGTGACAGACAGAATTGCCAGGCTATTGAAAAAGGAAAGCATCAAGACTGTCTTCGGAACCACGACCAAGACACAAGACTTACTGAGGTCTGCGAAGACTAAGTTTCCTCGGGAAACAGATGGAGTGTATAAACTCAGCTGTTCCGGATGTGACAAAGTCTATGTAGGCCAGGATCCAAAAGGATTTCAGAACACTTTCGAGCATGTAATCTCGGCCATCCTGACAAATCGCGGCTACACCAAAGCTAAACGCAGAAAATTATTTTAAATTTTACTGTAAAACCAGCTCGTACTTAAGCACACATTTCACCACTATCAATTACATATCTGCCCTGATGATGGAAACTGTAACATTCTCCGAAACGTTGCCTAAAGAAGGAGTTAACACAACACGGCATAACACCCCAAAAATAAATAACAAAAATACTTTTGGCCGTGAAAATCTTAAATCATATCATGCTATGTAATATACTCTTTGTTGTACTCCTGACCAGCTTACCTTATACGTATAAAAGCCTTCATGGCGTGAATAATTAAATACATGTTACATAATTTAATTGGTTTATTAGTATAGACAACCCCAAACGACAAGTTTTGACTTTCTAACTGCCGCATTATGAAAGTCAAATTTAAATAATATATATATTTAAAAAATGATTATATTAGTAGTTTCTGAGAATATGGGTTTCATTGAAAACAAAAAACATTTATGGCCATTATATAATGTATAAGATTCTAATGATTTTTCTAAGAACTTAAAATCTCAGGTAATAAGGATGTGTTTAATAAAACCTACACTTTTAAAATTAAATTTTACAAATCATTTTACAGGCTATTTTCTCGGATATCTTAAGATCCTTCTTAGAAGATTATATCTTCTTTCATTAGATCAGTCAGAATTAATGTTATTCAAGCATATTTTATAACCACGAGAAGAACATAAAGATAATAATATAATATTAGATAAAAGAACGTATAAATATTTATCTCATCATTTTACCGGAGAAAATAGATGGCTAGTTTATAATGAAGAATTTTTATAGTGTAACATATAATATATTTAATATTAAGACCCCAATCCTTTTATTGGACATTTTCCTATCGTCTTACACTTTCCTTGAAGGGTTCTTGTAATTAAAATTCTTTATGGCCATAATTTGGCGAAAGCACTTTCAACAGGAGTTACAATTTCTCTCTCTGAAAATCCAGTACTAATCCAGTATTCTTCCTATACATTGTATCTTTTTTACGTTAGAATTTTTAACCTCACTAGGACAAGCCTGTTTTGAGGTTAATAATTTTACAAAATAATAAAAATAATTGGCTATATTAATTATCATAAAATTAAATGAAGGGATTAAAACATTTTCCACGAGTATTCTTGACTTATCGGTTGGTAACTGTGTTTGTGCGGTGGCTAAAAGTTATTTAAAATGGTATAATATATAATAAGACAACCTAACCTAACCAAATATTTAATAATAGACAAATCTTATGATTATTTTTACTTCATGGTCTCGTCCAAGTTTCAACAAAATATTTTTAATTGAACAATTGAAAAACAATAACACACAAACAAATAGCTTCTTATGCTATGCTTTGATTGTTACAATAATTAACCCCTCACGCAAATTTGTTCGCTTTTGGGAACAGCTCGTACGGTCTCATAGAAATCGTTGTCTCCCTTACTATCGTGGCGATAAACATGATCTAAATGGTGTTAGAAAGAGAAAACACCATGTTTTATATTCAAATCAAATGGCAAACCAAAGATTCCATAAACCAAAAAAAAATCTTTGTGATTTTTTTTATTATTTATTTTTATTTCAAACGACTGAAAGTGAGATTACGATAACATTTTGTAATATTAATAAAATATTTTTTATTTAGTTTTTTGTTATGAGTAATTTTAGTCACAAAAAACATAAAGTGTGACATTAAAAAAAAAATAAGGTGTACATTCAAAATATTAATATTTCAAAACCATATGATTATTTCTAGCTCAAAGTTTATCTAAATAAAGAAATAATTTTCTTCGAACTGATGTATATTTTTGACATAAATGAAAAACCTATATGATTTGAGATTTATGCAAAATTATTATGGTGATTTATTTTTGGGTATCCTGCCATATTGCGCAATCTCTATATCTAATATCATAACAATATTTTGCCACCTATTAACACCTCTATGATTTAAAAATAATCATGGAGGTGTTAAAAAGAGAAAAGCTAAACTACCTATAATTTTTATTAAAAAGTTAAATAACCTATACACATGTACTTAAATGAATATTTTAATCATAAATACATTATTTAATGAGTTATTTGGAATCTAATTATTTTCTGATTTTAAATTGTTTAAGAAATATAACTTTAGGTACTGATTTTTTAAAAATAGTTAACCTAGAGCAATATACAATTTAAATTAGTAGTTTTAAGAGAGCGGAATAATTTAGATTTTTTAAAGTCGCACTTTTTTTGCCAAAAAAGCTTAAAAGTAAAGGTTGTACAGGGTTTTCCAATAAAAGGTGTTATTTTGATATTCAATCGTAAAAGATTAATGGTTTCGTTGCTTGTGTGGCACGTAGTGCCGTCTTATTGAAAGTAAACGTTGTCCAGATCAATACCATCCAATTCCGGCAATAAAAAATCATTAATCATCTTTCGATAGCGCAATCCATTCACCGTAACTGTTGCTCCAGCCTCATTTTCGAAAAAGTAAGGTCCAATGACTCCGCCGGACCATAAACTGCACCAAACAGTCACACGTTGAGAATAGAGAGGCTTTTCAACAATAATTCTTGGGTTTTCCGAGCCCCAGATGCGACAATTTTGCTTGTTGACGAAGCCACCGAGGTGGAAATGGGCCTCATCACTCAAGATGATTTGCATTTGATTCACTCAAGTGAATTTTAATAATTTCAATGCGTTGTTGAAGCGTGTATCGTTCCATTTTTATTAATGGCGTAGTTTCTACTTATAAAATGTGTTAAAAAATGACAGCTTCAAAAGTAACATCTATCAAAATAGCGGGCTATTCAAAATAACACCTCTTATTGGAAAATTCCGTAGAAAGAAAAATGGTCGAATTTAAGAATAAATTTGAAAAGAATATTAAACTCACTGTCATCAGTTTAGAACTAAGATTTTATCGGAAAAAGTTTTGGCGATTTTCATTGGATATCCTGCTTGTCACTTTAAAATTATTTGTTCCCCTCGATAAGGCGTTAAATTTTTAGTAGTTTACAATGGCAAACAAGCTATTTTTTAATCTGTTGATTTTTTATTTCGTTAATTCTAGTTTGATTTGTTTTTTTGTATGTATTTATTACCAATGTGATAAAACTATCTTTTTAATTAATTATTTATTTTAATTTGTTTATTTACATATATTGTTTTAATATTCATATTTCCTTAAATCATAACTACAAACACTAAATATTCTTCATATTGATGCATATTGATGCTCATCACTCTTCTAAACACAAGCCCCAGATTTAATATAAGTGAAACATTAAAAAATCAAAGGCAGTGAAAATTAATTTTATGAATTATTTTAGTTAACATAAATGATTGTACCCTGGAAATCGATTAATTATTTCATAAAGAAATTTAATTTAATAAAAAAATGCAGGTACATGGCTGGCAATATAAATCACATCAGGAATATGATGTTTGTATTGAAAATTTCGATTATTGATGTAAATTGACAATTTGGATATTGAAGAACCGTATTCCGGATAAGATTTATATATAAAATATATATATATATATATATATATATATATATATATATATATATATATATATATATATATGAATTATACGTCTCACTCTTCATATAGAAAAAATCGTATTACACTTGTTTCCATTTTTTATAATGTGAAACCGCACAAGAATCCCAACTGCTCCCAACCGTGTGAAGATGGGGAAGATGAGGGTGAGGAATTACTTGGCTATTCAGGTATGGTCACCAAACACGGTCAAAGCCTTTTCAATCAACGTTTCAATTCTGAATGGTGGTCTTACACCGGAGTATCTTCTACTCTGTAAAATATAATACATACTATTTTAAAAGATTAAATTGTGAAATAACACAAATTAACCAAACAACATTTTGAACCCGCGACCTCCAATTTGGTAGTCGAGAGCCAACATGCACGGTGTCCGGAAATTTGCAGGAGAAGCGGAAAGCTGGGGAATCTCCATCAAATAGAGAACTCAACCTTCTTTTTTTATATGATTTATTTTGCATTTTTTTAAACTTTTTCCCATTTTTTTCGGCAACTAAAGGGTTCAAAATAGTTTCGGAGCAAAGTCAACGCTTCGACGCACCATAAAAGACATTAAAAAATTACTTTTAACCCCTCCAACGACCGATTTATATTCAAATTTGGATCGATTTACTCGAAAACGAAATTTTAAATAAAAAGTTATACCAAAATTCGACTTGTACTAACGGCCGTTGTTCTCAACTTTTCGAACGATCAATCGAGTGATGAATCAAGTTTCACCATCCCCACTACCTTGAGCCTTACAACATACCCCGATCAGGGATGCCATATTATCACTGGCTCCAGACGGCATGTTCATTTAAATCAAGTGTAATACGAATTTTTAAATATGAAGAGGGGTTGTATAATTCATATATTTATAAAAAAAGTTAAATCATATCCGGAATACGGTTCGTCAAACATTATCGACAATTGTCCAGATAGAAAAAGATCAATAAATATTTTATTGTAATATGTGCCTACACATATTTTAATGTTCCCTAAATATCTGTTTTTATTTCCATGAATGAATATTCTTGGCATGGTAGGAATACAATGTCATCGCTTATTAAATACTGTGTACTTAATACTTACGTACTACAAAACTAAGCATTGGGATTTTATACTTTTACAATTTTTTTTCCGCTCGGCCGGTAGTGGTAAAAAGTTTTCAGTGTAAAAACTCTTTACAAATACAGCAGTGAAGTTTGTGTGGTGTAATAAAGTATAAAGCCGGGATAAGATATAAGATTCTTCTCGAGATAAATTTTATAAAGCAAGGAGTAACGTACACACTTTCCTGGCAAAAACAGCTTTCCGCACTTTGGTAACAGAGTGTATGTTGAGATATTACAATTTTTGGGAGTACTTTTGTGTTGTGTTTTTTTCGAAAATAGTAACGCTATTCTTGAAAATTTAAAATAAATTGTATACATCGCTATGTCTTAAATTCCATTTACATACGCCATATTTATTGACAGTCATAGTATAATACAGAAAGCAGAAAGAACATAAAAATAAGATGGTACGATTAAACAAGACAATAGAAAAATAATATATATTAGTGCAAGTTAAAGAAGAAGAAACAAAAACAAAAAAAACCTTCTACGCAGTAACCTCGTTAAAATATGCACTGCTAAAATGTTTTATTTGTACAATTTTTTTACTTTAAGTCATTAAAAAAACATCAGCTAATATAGTGGTGTCGCGAAACTATGACTCTAATCTATTAGTTGGTGTTGCTGGAATAAGCCCCACGCAACACACCCGAAGGACCAGTGCCAGAAATATGTTAATTGCAATATTATATGGGACAATTTATTTTTAATGCATCCGCTAAACTTGATAGACAGTACTGGGCTTCTGGAACATAATAAAAGCTTAAATTGGATTACAGGATAAAAAAGTACTCACCCGTCGCAGTTGGAGCCAGTCTGCTAGATTCTGGATGCACTCGAAATATGAATATTAAATTATATTCATATTAATTTATTGCATTGTTGTGGCTATGTTATGCGTCAATTCTCCCTGTCTGAGGTACCTACTATTTTATACTGAGCTTATTGACATCTTGAAACAATAACCGGTCATGGTGAAATTTTGTGATCAGTACATTGGGTAAGTAGGTACAATGGCAGGTTTTGATATTTCCTGTCCACTTTTTGCAAATGCATATCTACTATCTACTTCCAGCCTTGGAAGTAAGTATCTACCGAAATAGTAGGTACTTTCAACATAAAGTAAAGAATTACAGTTTCAAACGAAGTAAGATGAACTGTATTAATCTTATAAGTACGTTGATATCGCATAGTAATGTATGAAAATAAAACAAAAAATACATTGGAGTGAGATCTATAATAATTGGAAATAAAACTCTTCTGGAAAAGTAAAATTAACTTCACTCGAAGTAAGGAGAAATTGAAATTACTTAAAGGATACCGGAGACGCCCAAAACACTTATATCGGTTTATTTCTTCAATGATAAGAGAGAACATGCTTTAAGGCATTTTCAAAGATGCAATAAGTAGGTAGGTGGATATCTGGAAGATACGCTATTTAGGACTTCCTGCACTCTCATACATGAGTAGCAGGAGCAGGGAGCATTGGGATCATTGCGGTATAACAGGAAGGAAGAAATTTACCGGCGGAACGTATGTTACCATAATGCTTACCGGATGCTATGCCAATAAATTACAGACCTGGAGTGCGCAATAGATATGCTAGCCCAAGCACCGTTATCATCCTCAAACTCGACATCGAGGAACATCAGCTGAGATTCCATAGAGACTCGGAAAGCGACTACAAGCTTAAGGATTACGTTAGATTCCAATTCACCATCACCACTTTGGAAGCATTGGGCATACCAAGTATGTCTACCGTCACTTTCACGGAAAATGATGTAACAGGTGCGCTATACACTAAGTAGCACTAAAATGATATCGACAGTGTAAACTTATTACGTTGTTACAGAATACTCCCTTAGTGCTTCTTACATTTGAAGTTTACAAAATTGATTGAAACTCCACTTTAGGTATATTTATTTAAATTTTTTTATTGGTTGGAATTGTAAAGTTTGTACATGATGTAGGTATAAAGTATATATTTTTTTACAGTCCTTCTCACTAGGGTTTCCTGTTCTGAGGCGGCCTGAAGTTTTTAAACTTTTGTATTTATTGTCAAGTTGTCTTTACACCGTCTTCATAATGTTTGTAAGTTGAATATCACTTTGTTCTCTCAGCCACATTTTTTCTTTTGTTATAAATATATTAATTTCCGTTACTTTTTTTTGTTTGATTTGATAGAGCGTTGTACAAGTTCATAGCATAGAATTTAATATTTCTCTATCCAAAAGATATGTTCAAGCTGGAAGTAACCAGTATATTTTCGCTTATTGCTCTGGTTAAGTATTTATGTTGGGCAGTGGAGTATTTAGATATGTATTTTTTAATGTTAAATAAAATATACCAAACATAACAATAGATTCATATAATACTACTCCCAGACGTGAAATCAACTCTTTAGAGGAGTGACGCTACCTCCTCCATCTTTACAAGTGTGTTTCTAAAGCATCTATTTCTATAGAAAATATATGGATTGTATTTAGTACAGATATCTTAATGCGTTGCTTACGTCGACCCAGTGCGTTTCTACCATAATAATACTGCCCTGACGAAGCTACGCTTTGTAGTGCAACCTTTTCGGCAAAAGGTATAAAAAAAGTTTTAAAAAAGATTTTAAATAATAATGTATCACAAAGTATCTGCTTCACATGAAAAAATAAGTGTTTTCTCTATTTTTGCACCGAAAAAATATTTCTTAAATTCTGGCGGCAGTATTAATGTAGGTATATCAGGTGGAAATATGTGGTTTTCTAAAACTGTTTATTTTTTAAGGAAATACATAATAATATTAGTAATACAATATCTTAGGCGTGGGACAAAAAAAAAGCTTTTTCGCCGTTCCGGAGAGACATCGAAGTATGTTTTCCCCGTATTTTGTGTTCGGTGGATTTATTTGCAAGTTTAACATAAATATAGTTCATTGAATCGAGGAAGTCTCGAACTGAAATATTTATTGATCTTTTTACGAGAAATATTAATTCCCAAAGCGTGGACTAGACTCGCGGCGTTTGTAGGTACAATATACATCTGTACTTACTTCTAATCAGGTAGTTCTACCGTAAAAGCCATTGAAACGGTTCTCTAATTACGCTGAATGTAACTTGAGAAATTATGTATTTAATACGACCTTAGTTCAGTCCGCTTCACAGGTGGATGGACTATCGCAAACTTGCTAGAACAATGGCATCACAATATCTTCAACGTTGGCCCCGAATACCAACGAAAATGCCAAACCCGAGGTCTGAGAACTTGCGATTGATGTAGTCATGTAATGTAACAATTAATACTAGATACCAATAATATTATTAGACTAATAAGAATAGGTTGGGTACATATTATATACTAATATTACGTACCCACCCTATTCTTCTATTTTTAAATGAATTTAGTAGGTAAGCAGTAGTTTTTAACTGCTGTTAATATTTAAAATCCCACTGGAATAATATGTTATTATTCACCAGTAAAACTATTATGTTCAATATTTGAGTACCTATGTTCTTAATTACATCCGATATTCTTCATTATGTGCACACGTTCAGATATTTTCTAAAAATATTTCATTATGTTTAAGATCAATTTTATGGTATTCGTTGCCTTTTTAATTTGCCGGTGAGTTTATTACATCGAAATTTTAAAATAGTCGTTATAACCATTTTTAATATTCTGTCATTTATTAAAAGTAAACAATATCGGTCAATGGGAATTTGATGCATGACATCATTGATGTTTATTGCAAGTTTACTGTCTGCTATTAAAATAAAGTTTGTTAGTTTATTGCAAACCAATTTGTTACTTTTAATAGTAAATTAAACTATATTATTATCATACATTTTCAATTATAGTTCGGCTTGCATTTTATTAGTATAAATGTTTTACTCTGTTGGCAGAACTAATCTTGAACACGGGCTAAATTTGTATATTCTCTAAAGAATTAAAAAGAAATCGTTTGTTTGAATAACTCGTGAAGATCAAAAATATATAAAGGTTGTTAACAGTTCCCAACAATTGTTTAGAATAACCGTTTGATAAAAATGCAAGGCCTAAAATACACGATTAAAGTTGGTAATAAAGCTTACAATATCGATTGTACCAAAAACATTTGTTCCTTCTAGAGTGGTCTAAGAGAAGGTCACAATAAGAATACGTGACACCAAAGTGCAACACTTAAGGGCCCACTATTCGAATTTCATCCAATTTCCGACATATTTTCCTTAAAAGTTTGAAGTTTTTAAGCTCTTAAAAAAATATATGTTATTCTTTAAGATAGTATCTATTTGTTCCAAAATCCGAAACGGTAATTATTTGAAATTCCCTCGATAGAAATAAATCGCAAAGTATGCTCCGAAAAATATTATTAACACGTTTATTTCTGTTATTTTACAAGAAATGAAAAAAATGAAAAAAATCACAATGCTTCTTTTAATGCTACTCAATAGACCCCAAAAGTGATTTTTGCTATTTTTGAAATACGCCGTGATTTATTAAACATTTTCACAACTGTCACTTACGCCTATTGCTTTTAAATCATATTTATTATAGCGCGCTCGCTCCGACTTGAAGATTAATCTATCTTTCTTTGAAAAGTTCATTCGCCAACTCGAGGGCTTTGGGGGCAGACGTGTTGTTCAACGTTCTCTGATCTACAGACGTGCGATTACGTGCAAATATTTGAATCTATAAAGATAATTTTTACGCGTGTAAAGTTTATGAGTTAATAAATATTGTTTTTTCAAAGATGGGAACTACACGAAAGATATCCCGTATTTCAAAGAAAAAATGATATCTCATAAAATTATATCCTATCTAATAGGTGAGAAGAAAAAAATACAATTTTTGATTTATACGCTTATATTTATTATAAACGATAATTTACTATAAAAATTAATAATTCATATTTTTATTTATGTATTGTGTAGTAAAAAGTTATTATTTTTTTTCAGAATAGGTACCTTGGGAAATAAAACTAATTCCAATGCATTAGAAATTACGGGGTAAATTTTTATTAATTTAGTTTTCTTGTTGAGGAATACCTATACGATCGTGATTTACCTATTTGTGAATTAACTTTCTACGTACACAAATACACACGTCACTTTACATCTGCTCTAATGATTCACACAGCAACGATGTCCGAAATATAATATAATATGTAATAATAATAATAATATATGGGCCATCTGTTTCAAATAACAATACTCGAACGTGGAATCCAGAAAAATAATAAACATGCGAGCGAAAGAAGCTATTGAAAGTTCTGAAACTGTGGGGAATTTAATTTAGTTCAGTGATGTTATTTTTTTATGTCGGAAGGAGGCCCTGAAGAAAATAATTTCTCTCAGAGCCTGTGTCATCTTTGAGAATGCTGTATAGAGGGTATTTTCTGAGGAGGAGGGAGTGAACCTGTCCTGAATGTCAACTGTACAATTTCTACCCAGAATTGACTTTATTGTACGTTTTTTGACTAACCGTACCTAGGTGTTCTATTTTCAATAAACTCTTTAATTATTTTTCAGATGTGAAATCTATACTCCGCTACAGAATGTTTTGCCCGAGTCTTGTAAAGATGTTAAAGCACGGAGGTAATAATAAAATCATTTGAGCCCATTACTGTTATTTAAAAGGTCACTTGAAGTGCAGTACTTTATAACTCTGACAATAATAGCTTTTGAATTGTTGATTGAACACTTCATTGTAACTGTTGCTGAAGTGTAAATCTACATACAGTGTATTGACTCTGTTTGACATGTTCTCAGTATCTTGTTTATGCGATCGAATAGGTGACAAATCACTTTTCTGATGAACAGTATCCTTTGTGTGGTTATCATCTTTAGCTGATGTAAAGGATACTTGGTCGTTCACATCAGCGAATAATCTTTTGGAGCGGATAATTTGGTGCACATTCTTTGGAAGTAAATAATTGCGACACTTTTTCGATGATTTACTTCGGATGTGGTTTCTTTTGGATTAACTTATAAGTACTACTGTCGCCAACCAATATAAGTTGCATGTATCAAATCATACGATTCAACGGAAGTTTTGATCAAGTTCATTAATTTTTGTACCATCCGTGGTCTTTAGGCAAAGCACATTGGTTCTCAGTTGCACAAATGCAACAATATTTACTTGTAGGTTTAAAAATTCTCCAAATTTTCTGTCAATAATTGCTGCTGCACATAATAGGGCTGTATAATTTAATCTATATGTATGATCACTTCGCGATCACCGCCACTCCATCCTGCAGAAAACCTTCTTCAATAGCAGATTGACGCTCTCGCTCCACTGTGACTTCCACTGCGAGTAATGCACATTTCTTTCACTCTCTTGACATATATTTGCTTTATTATAATGTTTTTGGTACACCAGGGATAAGTCGACAGCCGTCAAAAACTCAGACAGTTGAGCAAGCCCAATTCCTTCAGTCATCCCCGATGCTGCTGCTACATTGATGTCCATGGTATTTTTAGGCTTTTGGTCGCATGTGTTGACTATAAATTTGTCGCCACATTTTACATTCAAATTTTATTTTGGACTTAAGGTCAGATCTGGGCTCAGATTTGACAATAACTTTTCCAAATCCGCGTCTAAATGGAGAATGGTCCGATATGGATTGCAGTTGGTTGATAAAAAAAGAAGGTGTCGATGGTGCATCTTTATTCTCCTTATTCCGACCGTGTCATTTGTATCCAACCTAGAAAATCAAAAGCTGCCTTAAAATGGATATCGATCTATGAAAACAATAACATTGATTTGAGTGCCAGTATAACTGTTATAGTTTTTTAATGTTTGTATTGTATTACGGTCTTCATCATATGGCACCAGCGTCAAACGTTGTTACCAGGTTGTCTCTTTTCATATAACCCACTTTCATTCATCACACCCAATTTCACGTTGAATGAACCCGATTATGTACCTGTTGTCGCTGACGTCTATTATTTATTATACCTGACGAGTTTTATTTTTATTTATTAATATTTAAACATGCTACACTACTTATGAAGATTGTCAGCAGGTACGTAGTGACAACATTTTATGCAATTGGTAAATTTTCAAAGAAGGTATATGTATAAATAAAGATGATGATAAATTACCAACTAGATCAATTGGTTAAATTAACAGAATAGTATAAATATAAATATGTAAACAGCAGTAAAAAACTTATACACTAAACAAGTACAAATGAATGGTCACATCAATAGTTTCATATATTATATAGGTAGGTATATGAAGTATTACAAACATATAATGATATTCCTTTTCCTAACAATGTCAATTCTAATTACAAATACAAGTGCTTCAATAGGGCATCAATATAAATATCTGTATCTTATAGTAATTTCCTTTTATTATATTTGACTTGCAATACAAATGGTATTATTTTTGATTGTTTTTAGTTTATTGTATTTTTTGGGTACAACATAGTTTAAGGTTCTTTCACCGTATTTATTGGTATATCTCAGAACCACCAATTCTTCATTGTATTATGTTTGTGATTAAATTACATTTGACAATTTAAACAAACAAGATTTAGAGTATTTAAAAGTATATCGTATGTTATAACCAATAAAGTTCAAAATTAAATTGTAAGTTCACATGAACTTAAACTATTAAAAATAGTAGTTACAAAAATTTCTTACCTTTGTGAATAAATAAAGCACCCTCAAAACAAAAATACAGAAGCTTTTTTGTGAGAGTAGGTACATCATTAAAAATATATGTTGGAATGTAATTTTATGATTCATACATGTTATATTACTCTCATAATTATTGAATTGTTTAAATGAATAAATAAATCATTACAAAACTGTCTTCTGATTTATATTTAAATCCTTGAGACACTAATGGCCCACACCCTGATAAAAAAGCTTAAAAATGTATAAATTATCTTCATAATACAAAATATGATAAGTATAAAAAACGTATACATCTATATAATTTATATAAATGTACAAAAGTAGATAATACATATATATTTTTTATACAATATGTCCGGGGGTTAAATGTGCAAGGAAGGTGATTCTACATGATAGTACAATTAAAAAAGACGATTTTTTGAAATTTTAACGTTTTAAGCTAGTTTTCGGATAAAAAAAATTAATTGATTGTACAGAAAAAAGTATATTGGTCTATGAAAAAATGTTTTTTTAAGGAAAAAAAAATGAAATTTCTCCTCCTTGAAACCTCCTGAAGTTTTTGAACTTTACCCCCGGACACCCTGTATAGATAAACTTATATATATTGATTTTATAAAATCATATTTTTTTACAAATTACATATTATTATAAAATTAAAAAAATAAATAATTTATGGATTCTGAAATACCCCACAGTTTGACTTCCTTTGTATTGTGCCAGCAGAGCTCTGCTGTTGGCAGCTGACACGTGTTGATATTATTTCACATTTGTAAAAGTAGATTTAGTTTGGAGTCGTGTTAATAGATGTCTCGAATTCAGGACATAATATTATTTTTCTTGAAGTGACGACAGAGACCCTATAGGCAATCTTACAAAGGTTTAAAAGTTGCCGTAGAGGCAATTCTCAAATTCTGATAGGGAAAGTGCACTCTTAAGGCAAAATAGGTAGACTTTACCTGTAATTTGGTATTTTTGAGGCCAGTTTTAGACGTATAGACACTTTTCTAGAAAAAAACACAAATTGATTTCGAAAGATCGTTATTTTATCTAGTAAAGTAAGATGTTAAATTTTGAAAAATAATATTATTTTCATATCATAATAAAGTGTTACCGTTGGACGTTGCGCAGATTTGTCGCAGATTTTCAAAGGTGAATTTGTATTATACAACAAATATTTCAAATCATATAATAATACAGTATAAACAGTCAATAAATTATCTATCATAAGTATGTATAAGAATTTTGTTTTTATTTAAAATAAAATTACTAATAAATAAATCCGAACACGCGTTTTGTGGCGAAAATCCCTCAATTTGACTATTAATTTATGGTCTTACAAATTGGTATAGTTTAGATTTTTTTACAAAAATAATTTACCAAGACATTATTGAAACATTATAAATAATTTATGACCAAAAAATATATTCTTAAAGTATATAATAGTAATTAATTATATACTTTATCGATTCGCGTTTGTGCAGTTTTATTAACTCGGCAGAAGACAAAACATTGTCATTCTGCTCCGCGACGGGGCGGCGAGCGGACGTGTATTCCACGCCGGTCAAGTTAATAACATTTTAAAGAAATTCCTCGTTTAAAAATGGGGAGGAAAATACCCTTGGAACAAAAGTTTTATTAGAAAACACTAATTACGACATCAAAAACGTACGTAGGAGATATATTTTCAAAAAAAACAAAAGTTAGTGATATTTAATTATCCGTGTACATTGTACGTACTTATATGCTACAGGGTCGTTCGAAAGAATAAGTCAGAATAAGCACATATTTTTTATAACATTTGGCTATAATTTTGTGTTGTTTAATTTCCAGGGAAAAGAATCAACTATGGACTATCAGGAGTTTATGTCTGTCATCGATGTTTCATGTATAAATGTTAAAACTTATGCCAAAGTACGTGAAACTGTTTGTGATTGGTGGTCAAAAAGTGCCACGAAGTAAATGAATTTTGATTCGTGATGTGCGATTCAAATCATTTTATTGTTCATAATTTCTATTTTATTTTCCAATTCACTATAACATTGGTATAATTCAACATATTTAATATTTTTTTTTGTGTTACTTTTTGTCAGTTTCATAATGTCATATTGTGAATTGAGTTTCTTGTTTTAGGAAAAAAGACGAGGTTATTTTTGACATACTAACCTATGATTTTTCAATTGAAATTTACCTGGTGAATTTAATAACATTTCGAAAATTAGTAGAAATTAGTAGAAAGCGATACAATATTATGCAATCGTATAACTACATATGTAGGTAGGTACCGTAGAAAATAGTTGGAAATAAAACCTAGTTTTAATATATATACTACTTCAGTTGTAAGGAATAAACCCTCTTTTCAATGTCATACATATAAGTATTAGAAATAAAACTTACCGGTAATACCTTTCGGACAAACGAATAAATAAGTAAAACAAAAGATTTTTACTCACCTTTGGAAAACTCATGTAAAATATTTAAAAAAAAAACAAATTAAACAAATATTTGAATTTTTTTTTAAATGTATATTCATATACCTACATATTTTATATCTACCATGTCAAAAAACTGCATTTGTATTTATTTATGTTTACGCACTCCGAAGTATAATTTAAAATATGTATGTAACTACTTATTAGGAAGAAAGCTACAACCGAGAATTCAACAATAATTGTTATTTCATCGGAACCATGTTGTAGTTTTCGTCAGCCGCGCGAGTGTACGGCTCGCAGCGGAATGAATTCGGTATTTCTGTCTCGGTCTAAAAAAACTTCCGATCGCGAGACCGTCTTTTAACGAAATTTGAATTCTCGTCCGCTGGTTAAGCCGCCTTAAGCCCGCCACAAATAGCTGAACACGATGCTATGTGGCTTGATGCAGTGATTCGGCCACATATTGCTAGCTGATCTACTCCACCTCAACGTCCATTTTCGTCATGGCAGTCTTTATTATTATTACTTTATTAAGATAATTTTAATGTTTAGAGGCTTTTACTTATAAATAGTGAAAATTATATTTTAATACAGTACATATTTATTATACATATCTAAACTGTAGTAATCTTTTGTATTTGTTTAGTGATAAATTAAAGATGTCCACTGACTCGGTATAATTATTTCCCTCCATCTTCCACTCTCCTCCTTGGGCAATAAGGAATACATATGGTAGTTAGTACCAACATTTTAGCACAGAAATAAATCCCGACTTCTAGTATTACGTACGCAGCCTTAGAGAGTACAGGTATTTTTTGCTCGATAGTTCATCAGATGATGAATCTGAAGGAGGATTTGATTTATTAGTGAAAATATTCGTGTAGTTAGTGACAATATATTTCGATATAATATTTCTTAATATTCATATGTAAAAGTCCCGTGAAGGGCGTTAATTAATAAATAAATAATATGTTTTTATTAGTGGGTGAGCGGGAGAAGAAACAAAAAGCTGAAAAAAGAAGTAAAATTGTTAATCAATCTTCAATTCAAATTCACACATTGACCATAGTTCGTATTACCTATCTTTCATTGGATCCTTTGTACTGGCTTTGTACGTGGTAAAATAAATTTCAGAGAACGACGGTTCCTCTTTGCTTTAGTCCGTGAAGTTAACACAGATTGATTGCAATCAGCCACAGATTTCCGAAATAAGTAACATAAAACGCTCCTCCACACAGCGATACGATACACGTGTGAAACTCAATTGATCACCTTAACCCTTAGAATATCAACCCCTAATTTCAAAGGAATTGGGAATTTGGATTAGTCTACCTACAATAATAGCTCTTGAGGTTTGAGTGATTAGCTACGAGTATTTGGTTTTGACTGAAAACGTAACTCTGTTTTTTTTTGTAACTCAATTAAAGTATTTAAAAAATAATACGATTAAAACAGGTATATTTATAAAAACATCTGAATGGTCTGAAGGTAAAAAGTAATAGTATGAAATCGGTCCAGTAAAAATAACATACTGGAAATAAGGATTTCTTTGTAAAATCCTAAAGTATTACATCAGATTTTAATAAACTGTACAAATTGCAAAATACCATCGATCCATAAAATAACATCAATACATGTAGATAAATTTTACAGAGAAATCCAATCCTTTTCTGAAGAGTAGGTACATACATTTTTAGAAACGCTTTGTAGGTTTGTCCAATATGTTTTTTACTTCCAAGAACCTGTACACAATCTAAAATAATATTTCAAATGTCACTTTTTACAATGTCAAATGTCTTTTTAGGAGGACGTAGGTAAATTTTCAGATTGACAAACAGCGGCCAAACGAAATATGATTTTTCAATCCGCATTTCTAAGGGGGACCACGAATGTATTAGTATCTATGTAGATACTACAGACCGTTGTGGATATTGGAGTGCCCAAGTCTGGCTTGGAATTTCAATAAACGACAAGAAATCTCAGAATCCAAATTGAATGAATGAATCCGCCAGGCAGATCCTATGTAGGCACTTTTCGTCTCCGTATTGCGAAATAAAGAAAAATACAAAGATAGCGAACGAACTTATTGTTATAAATCTCCAGGTAGATAGATACTGTCCATGTTATTGGATTTCTTTCAATTGCCAATCTTATTTTTGGAACATTTTAAAGTATTATTTATGTTCATTTTTCACTTTATTTAGTCGCACAACCTTCTACAAATTGGGACAGATGTAGTTCTACTGGCTCCGGGCAGAACAGGTCCTAGCAACAGCAAATAGGTCAGTGTAAAAAAAAATGTATTTTTGAAAACTATTTAAGATTTTCAAAACATTTTGCTAGCTTTAATTATTTACTATGTTTATTTTGAGAAATATTTTTTTTATTTTTGAAAATAGTGTAAAGTGAGAGATGTTTGCTTACTGACACGCGGAAAAAGCAATCAATCTGCTGTCAGAACATACTCGTAAGTCAAGTCTGGTAAGTAACATGCACAAGGTGGCGCCTTCCCTTCTCCTGTGACAGAGACGAATGGGAGCACACTTTAAAAGGTCACAAAGTCTCATTCAATCATACGTTTTTCAAATGATAAGTTTACTTTGTATTATTGTGTTTACTAAAAAGAAAGAATCACCCACCGATCCCAAAAATTCGAAAATGTTTTTGTTTTTACCGTGTCGTACTCCCACATATGCATATATATTTGAAACCTCTAATGTATATTTGTTTTCTATATGAAAGCTGTTGCGCATTTAGAATATATTTCCAAGCTGAAGTGAAACCATTGACAAATAGTGATGTATTTATTCATACTAATTCTATGTTTAGTTCTTTTAATTACGAGATTGTTATAAATGCTATCGCGTGTAATAGGATCATGTGGTTAATGCTTACTACTGAGGTTGCGTTCTTAAATTAAGCGATTATTTTCTAAAGATTGATTTTATTCAACACACGAATTACATACTTACATCTTAATGTAGGAATTACGTGTGGAACATCCAGTGACTCAGGCAGTCGAGACAGAAATATGTTCCTCGGAGACTTGCCTAAATCACTGGCTGAATCGCAAGTACGCGCATGCGTCACAGTGTTGCAATCCTAGAAATTGCCAGTATTGAAAATGAATATTTCCTAAAACGCTCATTCCTCCGGTTCTCTTCTAGCTAAACCATTCCAATTAGAAGAAACAATGTTATTTTTTTAGAAATTTTCTTTCTATTTTTCAAAAAAAGGATTTTTAAAGCTCGGATTTGTATATTTCAAAAATAAAATGGAGTTCTACAAATTAAAAAGAAAAAAAAACTTTTACTTAGAATTCGCGTCGATGAAAGGGCGTTAAAAGATGTGGTAAAAGGAGGTAAAAAACTATTAGTTTTTCATAAAATATTTTAATTATATTAAAAAAAACACACGTAACCAAATAATATAAGCATAAACAAAGGTAATATTGATATAAGCTTGTTATGAATCAATTACGCATTGTTCTTATTTATTCAATGATTTACAAAGTTGTAGAAGCTTTGGTAAGCACGAGATTTCAGAATTTTTCTAGCAGCCTGTTGAGTTTATTGTTTCAATGAGTGATCACGTACAAACCAGTCTAAGTAGTTTTTTCCCCTACGGATTTCTATTTAAAAAAAAGAATATTCGCCCTGAAAAATTCGAGAAAACTGTTTAATTCATTCGCAGAAAATGAGATACTATACTTCGGATAAATTTTCATTATTACACGCAAAGGAGTTGGTTTTGACAGATTTAATTTTAAGGAATGGAATGCAAGCTTTTTAATATTAAAAACCTAGGGGCAAAGAAAATTAGGTGGAGGTTGAAGTAATGCATCTTAGAAGCGATGTAATTAGTGTCATTAGTTTAAGGATAATAAACAAGGGAGAAGAGGATTTGTAAAAAAATTGTAAAACTTTTTCCTGCTTAACAATCAATTTTATTTAACCACCCAATTGAAAAGGTAGTAGCTTTTTACAAAACCAAACATTCTAAACATTTTCAAATTATATTGAAATAGTTAAAAAAATAAAAACTTTCCAAAGCCCTTTTGGATTGAAAACACAAAACGTTGGCAACAATATGCATCGAACCAGTTATTTTTTTAAAATATTTTGTGAATATCATAACATTTCATCGACACTAAGAAAAAAAACTTTATTTGATTCTTCGGCAAATCTAGTGAATTATTTTTGATTCCGGCCAGAAGGTAATGCAATCGATACTAGTAGAAGCACTTGAAATTCGTGAGAATCTATTTCGAATTAATTGCTCCGTCTCTGAAATGCGTTGGGTAAAGTTGCGAATTAATCATGGCACAATGGCTAGGCAATTAGCCACGATGGAATTAGTTTCGATTAAACCATTGTTTTGGCAGTCGATTTTATTGTTTCGCACAATATATTGTTTTCTATTGGGATATTAAATACATTCCAGCTATCAGCTTTAACAAACAATAACAAAAATATGATATCTTTTTCACAAATCAAACATTACTCTACTAGGTTTATGTTTGCTTACCAAAGTTGCTGTCTGTCGGTCTGAGGCATTTGTAGGATAATTTGTTCAATAAAAGGTGAAATCTATTTTCATTTTGAGATGTGAGTATAGGTACCGTCGCCCCGTGAACTACTCATCGGGTGATAAAATTTCTGTCATTGGTTTCATTTGGCGACTTATTAGGGATGTCCGGATTCATGGGCTGAAGTTTGTCCAGCTCTGTAGTGGTCCGGATTGCGAGAGACTGGTTGAGGGAGATCCTTTCGCCTCTTCTGCCGGTTGTCTCGATGCATCGCCTTTAACCGTAGTTAAATTCATTCGTATGCCACTCCTATAAACATTGACCCTTAGATTTCTAATCACCCCTCATATAACTTTTCCCTTCCCAGAACCTCCATTCTTTCATTATTTTTAAAGGCCCTTAACACAGCAGCCCCAAAAACAGCATGGCCTTAGGGAAATTATTTTCCTCCTTTGTATGGGGATGCTGTGTGGAACTAATGTAAAATAAAAAAAAGTAGAAATAATTACATGTTGTGTAATTTGTATAGAGTCGTTCTTGTGAAAAATCGCCCCAAGAGCGTTCTATTATGTTACTTAATAATAATAATAATACTTGGCCGATTAATATAGCGCCGTTTTCGTAGAAATGTATATATTGATTAATAAATACAGCTGGCTTACGACTAGAATTTATAAACTAAGTAACACGGAGTAATAAGAAAAAAGTTCCACTGCAACAGCACAAGATTTTAATACAAAAGGGGTTCAAAAATTACTATAATAATAAAAACACTTGTTTACAGGGAGATGATATGAAGAAACGCTTATGACAGCCAGCTTCGGACAGAAACATTGCTTTTTTTAAACAAAAATTACCTAGACTTAATAAATAATGAGAGAAGCCTGGCGGCTCTTTGTTAAACAAATTTTATATACGTGGTTAAGTTTTGCTTAATGACCTTCAAAGCATTGCAAGGAATGTCACCAGCCTATATATCGGAACTATGTGTCCGACAAAACTTAAGCAATAGACAGCTTACTCTAAGGTCAGCAGATCTAGATGTAAGTAATCGTCTAATCGAACTTTCTAGGTCAAATCGAGCCATTTACTATGATCGCTCTTTTAGTGTAACATGCCCGCTCATTTGGAATAGACTTCCCCAGCTCTGACTAATCTCCAGAATTTAGCTGAATTTAAACGGGCTTTAAAAACAAAATTATTTGAAAAATCTTACCATTCATAAATCTTAACTTCTTTTGAATATTTTATTATAAGCCATATTCTAAAACTTCCGGTAATTGTTTGGTATCGGTTGCCTCATTATTGTACCTTTTTAAATAAATGCTCAGAAAATTCTCATTTCTGAGCACAAACTGCCTCCTATTTTATATTATGTTTTAGTTTTAATAATCTTGTTTTGTCCTGTACTGCTGTTATTGTTATACTTAGTTTTTTCATCACTTTGTATAAACAGTATATTTAGTGTTATAATATTAGATCTGTATTGGGTATGGCACACTGTAGAAATAATTTTAAGAACATGACTGTTGGCACCTAGCATCGTGCTACCTACCTTTATATCCTTTCTAAAATTATTGTGGCCTATATACCCAACTCCTCTCCTCTGCCGACTCAGTTGAGTTAAAATATTCGTCCTGTCAACATCGTTTGATTACGGAGCCCCCTTTATCGACCGTGTCGAAAATTCAAAGCCACCGTGAGCTCGCGCGTGGTGAAATTTGTGAATTGTTGTGAACCAGCGCAAAGAAGGATTGAAAACCGTGGAAGAATAGAAAAGGGTAAGTCGGCATTCCGAACCTTTCCATTTCCTATCATTCCGCGTTGCGACGGTGCTATATCCGTCCCCAACATTGGTCATTCGAGCCTGATAATTTATATTAATTGAAAAAATTGTGGTTAATTTAATTATTGCAAGGTTAAATTGTTCATAAAAGTTGATCTATGTGTAAAATTCGCGTCAGCCGTGCTGTTAGCGAAAATTGCCTGTAGGTAGTAAAAAAATACTTAACTGGTGACAAATTTGTTAACATTTAAAATAAATTGTTGTACTCGGCATTTTTGTGCAGATTAATTTCTCAATACAATGGCTGAGAAAAAAGTACTTTTGTTGCAATCCCGACGTGAGCGAATAGTATCTCGTATTCGTATTACGCAAGAGCTCATAACGAGCACTTATGATGATAGTAAGAAAAAAGATACGTTTCTTGCTAGATGTGAAAAGTTAAAAGATTGGTTAGAAGAATTTGAATCAGTTCAAAACGAGATTGAGGAACAATTACTGTCATTAGACAAGATTACAGAAATGTCGGAACTAGGAAACATTGCGAATAATGTTGATTCAATGTATTTCGAGATCATGCAAATGAAAAGCGTTATCACTGGTAATAATGAAAATTCAATTCCTAAAACGGCAAGTAATTCGATTATTCGTGCACCAGTGATAAAGCTGCCCACTTTTGATAGTAATATTAAAAGTTGGTGCTCATTTCATTCATTATTTAAAAGTCTTATACATGACAGCAATGCATATACTAATGTAGAAAAATACCATTATCTTTTATCGGTAATTACAGGGCCGGCACTGGCACTTATACAATCATTGCCTCTTATCGAAGAGAATTATGACATTGCCTGGAATATTCTGGTAAATCAATACCAAAATTCTAGAATTCTTTTCACGCATTATGTTGATGAAATTCTTAATTTCAAAATATTACAAAACGAGTCTGCGTCAGGTATAGCGCGGTTACTCAGTACGTTTCAAGAGAATTGCGCCGCTATAAAAGCGATGAATATAGAAAATATCTTTGATAAATTTGTTGGTCATATTATGATACGATCGATGGATCTGACAACTAAACGTCAATTTGAATCCAAATTGCCCGGTGAAGAGATTCCAGAATTGGATTCAATTTTCGAGTTTCTGAGAAATCAAACGCGAATTTTAGAAATGTTATCTCCACATACTACAAAAGAGAAAAAAGGTTCGTTTAAAACGTTGTTATCTGCCAATAAGAATGATAATAACCTTCATTGTCCATTATGTAATGGTGCACATTTTCTTTACAAATGTGCATCTTTTACATCTTTAAGTCCCCATCAAAGGAGGGACAAAATTAAAACTTTGAACCGTTGTTTCAATTGTTTGAAACAACACCATGTAAAAGATTGTGTATCAAAATTCACATGCCAGGTTTGTAATAAAAAACACCATTCAATGTTGCACATTGTCGCCGAACCATCAGGCGAAAATGAATTTAATAATTCAAGTGCAACCCTGGCCGCAACAACGATTCCGAGCGTTTCTACCGTTTTGTTAGGAACTATACAACTTGAGGTCCGAAATCAATATAATGATTATATACCTATCCGCGCCGTCGTAGATTGTGGGAGTCAAGTCTCTCTGATTACGGAAAGATGTGCTCAGCTTTTGGGTTTGTCAATTAAAAAACATCGTATTTCACTGAACGGTTTAGGAAATTCTAGTATAAATTCTTGTCATGGAAAAACAAAATGTTTTATAAAACCTCGAAATAAAAAAGGGCCTATTCTTCAATGTCAAACTGTCGTGATTACAGAAATCACTTCTAATCATCCGTCATATGATTTACCATCGAGTGGAACGTCACAATTTAAAAATTTAAAATTAGCTGATGAATCATATTACAAGTCGGGCAAAATAGACCTTTTGTTAGGAGCTGACGTATACTTGGATATATTTAATAGTGGCCATGAAATAATTCACGGCTCTCCATGTGCTGTAAACAGTGTATTCGGTTACATTATAATGGGGAAGATGGAAAATTCGTCATTTCAAACGCCTTCGTCTTTATTTGTTGAAACAAATTCGTTAAGCAATACTCTTAGAAAATTTTGGGAAATTGAAGAAACACCTTCAATTGTGACGAGTAATCCGGACGACGAATTAGCCGAAACAATGTACGCTTCGAATCACTATCGAGAATGTGATGGTAGATATGTTGTACCATTATTAACAAAATCTGAAATTATGCCTTCTCAAAATTCCTTAAAACTTGCGGAATCGCGATTGAACAAACTAGAAATTCGTTTTAAAAGGGATCCCATGTTAGCAATTAATTATGGAAATTTTATACAAGAATATGAGGGTCTGGGACACATGACACGGGTACCTCGGAATTTAGATGCATTCTATTTACCTCATCATTGTGTTTTGAATCCTGACAGTAAAACTACAAAACTACGTGTGGTTTTTGATGGGTCGGCAAAAACCCAACCAAATAACTTATCTCTAAATGACTTATTATTGAACGGTCCAAAATTGCAAACTGAAATTCCACGTATGATTTTAAATTTTCGTTTTCATAAGTATGTATTTACAGCTGATATTTGTAAGATGTATAGGCAAATATTAATTATTCCATCTCAGCGTAAATTCCAAAATATTTTGTGGAGAGAATCTCAGAATGAACCGGTTATTGATTTCGAGTTACAAACTGTAACGTACGGGTTGTCTAGTTCACCATTCTTGGCCATTCGTACCCTTCGCCAGCTAGCACAAGATGAAGGATCAAAGTATCCTGACGCTGCCAAGGTTCTATGCGATGATTTTTATGTAGATGATTTGGTAACAGGGACAGAAACGATTAGCACAGCCCTCAGACTAAAACAAGATATCATTGGATTGTTAAATCTTGGGAAATTAGAACTTAGTAAATGGCAATCTAATACACCGTCACTTTTGGATCACGTTTCGCAAGAGCACCAGCAAGATGGTCATTCTTTTGATAACGCCGGAACTGATCAAATTGTTAAAATATTAGGCATTCAGTGGAGTCCAACGACTGATAATTTTACCTACAAGGTCGATCTACCTTCAAATAAGATATGCACAAAAAGAACAATTTTATCAACGGTAGCTCGTTTATTCGACCCACTTGGGATCATCACCCCAGTGACATTTTTCGCAAAATGTCTATTACAGGAACTATGGAAGTTAGGTGTCGATTGGGACGATCGTGATGTTCCACCACATATTCATAATACGTGGAGTAAATTTGTAAGTCAACTTTCATTACTTCGAACATTGAATATTCCTAGATATTACAACACGGTGATGACAAGTCGTCTTTTCCTCGTAGGGTTCTGTGACGCTTCACAATTGGGTTATTCTGCAGTGGTATATTTATTAGAGCGTAATAGCAATACCACTCACATCTTAATGGGAAAATCGAAGGTCGCTCCTTTGAAAACCCTGTCAATTCCACGACTAGAATTATGTGGGGCCGTTCTTCTCACGAAACTTGTAAAGTATATTATGTCATCTGTAAAGTTTGCCGAACAAATAGAAAACGTTTTTCTATTTACAGATTCGACTATTGTACTAGCGTGGCTAAAAACGCCGCCATATTTATTGAAAACATTTGTCGCTAATAGGGTTGTACAAATACTGGAAAATACACCAAATGCTGTTTGGAAGCATGTTGTCTCGGAGGAAAATTGTGCCGATTCTGGTTCAAGAGGGCTTTTCCCAGCAGACATTATATCACACCCTTTGTGGTTTACGGGACCAAAATGGCTTCACCAACCAATAGCACTCTGGCCTTGTTCAGCTGTGTACAATCAATCTGACGGAGAAATACCAGAACTCAAAACATGCAACCTTAAAACGTTTGTATCATCTCAAATAGTACCTAATTCGATTATTAGTAAATATTCTTCATTTTATAAATTGCAACGCGTCGTCGCTTGGATAATGCGTTTCGTAAATAATTGTCAGAAACGTCCTGGTAGTGGAAATTCAAACTCGACTTATCTAAGTTCTCGCGAATTAAATGATTCGCTTATGAAAATCGTACGCATTGAACAGGAAACGTATTTTTCTGTTGATATACGTAATATGCGAAATGGCAGTCCATGTTCAACGCAAATTCAAAACTTGAAACCGTTTCTTGATAGCCACGGTATTATCAGGGTGGGCGGTCGACTCAAGTATTCAAATTTGTCATTTGAAAGTAAATTTCCGATCTTACTTCCGAAAATCTGTCATTTAGCTTATTTAATTATAGATTATTATCATAAACTATATCTTCATGTTGGGCCACGAAGCCTTCAATTCACTATTCAGCGTAAATTTTGGATAGTGGCTGCACGGAATAAAATTCGCTCACAACTGTCGAAATGCATTGTCTGCTATAAAATGAAATCTTCGGTGCTACCTCCCCTAATGGGTGATTTACCTCCCTCTCGAGTGCAACAAAGCCGTGCTTTTTCTCGAGTTGGTGTAGATTTCGGAGGACCTTTCACCTTGAAAGATCACAAACGTAGGGGAGCAAAAACGTCAAAGGGTTATTTATGTCTATTTGTATGTATGGCGACGAAAGCAGTTCATTTAGAGATCGTGTCTGATTTATCTTCTGAAGCATTTATTGCAGCCCTTAGCCGGTTTACAGATCGTCGAGGGTTATGTTCTGAAATCATAAGCGATAACGGAACCAATTTCGTCGGTGCAAATCGGTACCTACTCGGTATAAATAAATTCTTGGCATCACAGCGTGATGTTATATCTAATCATCTAATTCAGAGCGGCATTATTTGGTCTTTTAACCCTCCAGCGAGTCCTCATTTCGGAGGCTTATTTGAGGCAGGGATAAAATCTGTAAAATACCATTTAAAACGGGTGATAGGTGAGACCGTTCTAACTTATGAAGAATTTGCGACAGTTCTCACTAGAATTGAGGCCATCCTCAACTCCCGCCCTTTGTGTTCAATGAGCTCAGACCCCGAGGATGTGAATGGACTCACCCCGGGCCACTTTTTAATCGGTGGATTCCTACTAGGTTTGCCTGAATATGACTTTCTTGACACCACGTCTAATCTTTTAAGTAGGTGGCAACATCTCCAAAAGATGTCGCAACATTTCTGGAAACGTTGGCATTTAGAATATTTAAATACGCTTCAACAACGATCAAAGTGGTGCAAAATCAATCCAAACATTAAATTAGGTCAATTAGTGTTAATAAAGGACGATCGTCTACCACCGATGAAGTGGGTATTAGGACGAATTATCCACGTTCATCCCGGTAAGGATGGAATAGTTAGGGTAGCTACTGTTAAAACTCAATCTGGTTCCTTGGTTCGACCAGTGATAAAGCTTTGCCCGTTACCGGAAGAATAAAATTATTATTAGTGATAATTCTTAAGATATACATCTAAAATAGAATACGTTTTCATTTTCCAGTTTTGTTGTGTTTTATTTTTATTTTATTTACCATTGGGATCTATATATTTTTTTTGTTGTTGTTTTAGATGTCTATACTCTAATTCTCGTTTTGTTTCTTACTCAGATTCTAGACCAAAGGAATATTACCAATTTTAAATATTTTTCATAACCAAAATTTTTGTTATGGTCCAGGAACCATTCTTCGAAAAGTTATACGTAATTTAGTAAAAGTTTTTTTTTTTTTTAATTGTTTTCTGCGAGGCATTACGGATACAACTTGAATGAACAATTTACCTATGTATATATTTAAATTTACCTTTTATTAAATTTTGTATCATAATTGTTAATTCGTTCAAATTAGGTGGGCGGAAATGTTGGCACCTAGCATCGTGCTACCTACCTTTATATCCTTTCTAAAATTATTGTGGCCTATATACCCAACTCCTCTCCTCTGCCGACTCAGTTGAGTTAAAATATTCGTCCTGTCAACATCGTTTGATTACGGAGCCCCCTTTATCGACCGTGTCGAAAATTCAAAGCCACCGTGAGCTCGCGCGTGGTGAAATTTGTGAATTGTTGTGAACCAGCGCAAAGAAGGATTGAAAACCGTGGAAGAATAGAAAAGGGTAAGTCGGCATTCCGAACCTTTCCATTTCCTATCATTCCGCGTTGCGACGGTGCGTTTCCGTCCCCAACAATGACCACTAATACTAAATTACCTTTTTTAATTTTGCTATAGTAAAGCTCAATTGAAGTGAAATGACACTAAACTGCTCTGTAAAAATTCCATGTTATTATTATTAAGTATGTTAACAAAAAAAAATTAACAACTTTTTCGTAATTCGTTCCACATATTTTATAATATAATAATTTATTAAAAAGATTAATGGCAACAATCATCAAAATATTCAATTAATATAAAATACACAATGCGAATTTGCGAAACCTGCAGAAAGACTTCTACGTAGCAGGTTTCCGGGACTATATTATCTGCAGACAGTTCTTTTTCTTTCTTCCTAAAAATAAGTAAATAAACTTATTTCCCAGTTTGTATTATTCTGCTAGAGATATCGAAAGGAGAAACGAAATTCAATTCGCGCACAATTATTGGAAAAATGTACGTCTTGTTTACTGGGGGATTTCATTTCGATGAGTTAATACTTTTTCCGTGCCAATATGTCTTTAGTCTTTACCCTCTTCCGTCTCATGTTTCCCCATCCCTCAATCTTAATTCATACTTATTTACTCCGGTTACACCTCCAACCCCTCAATAATTCCACCATTGATACCATCACTAAGCTGTATTATTATAACGTCAAAATTAGAGCTATCTGATGAATGGTTATGCAAAATAATTTCATTGACCTTCTTGTCAGCTGTTTTCGTCTGTATTTGTAGCTAATAATCTTGTTGAGACGCAGAATTACAGATGTTTGGAAGGCAATGCCCTCTGTTGTCTTTCATCCTGGGTTGGGTTGGAACGGGCCGGGGTGGAACGCGAGTTGATGGGGTGCTTTCGAAATTAATGAGCGTCGAGTTCAGGGATCTTTATGCTACAGGCCGTACATTTGTTTTGACTCGATTTCACAGAAGAATAATTAAAGAGGTTGGAACCTTTTCGAATTAAAGGAGATAACTGTTTTAAAAATTGAGACCAAATACAGCAAAAAATACTAATTTGTACAAGTTAGCGTTCTTATAGTAATTTATTTTTGGGCTACTATGCCGGTTGCGTTACCTCTTTCTTTAGCCAATGATTCGGACAGTGTTATAGTGTAAATCATCGGGGCAGATATGTCCACACACCACACATGCCACAAATCTGCCCTAATATACACTATAATGCTGTCCGAAACGTTGGCTAAAGAAGGAGGTAGCGCTACACGACATAATACCCCAAAACTAAATCACTTTCATACTTTTGGCCGTGAAAATCTAAATCATAAAAGTGTACCTACAGAATATTGCAAGCCATTTTGTATCTATTCTTTTCTTTTCCGACCTTTTCTTCAACTTACTAAACTGAGAATTGATCTGTTTTATTTATTTTGTAGCTGGTACCCGTAAAATTATTGGGTAGCTACTGGGGTGAGTCAGACTCATTTTCAGATACAAAAATAATAATATTTTCCCTTTTTCCATCTCAATAAATAATATCAAATTCGAAAAAATATTACATTTTCTACAGTTTGACATTTGATTTGAACCTGTTACGAACATACGTAGATAGTATATTGGATTTATTTCAAAAATTCTAAATATTCAGAAGTTCATTCTACATGGTCTTTATATTTTCCTCAACCAACACTCCACAAACTATGAATACCATTCACCAATGTCCAGAATGGCTTGTCATTGAAAGACTTGTCAACTCAAGTCAGGACCTTGAAGTTTTTGGTGTCAGCCTCAATGATTTTCGTCAGTCATTACGCAAGTAATATTTTATATTGATGTGGCAAAAGTCATGAACTCCATCAAAACCTTGTTCCTGTCTTGACGGTTTATGTACTGTTTATTTCAACTGTTTATGTACCCTATTTTTGTCATAGAAATAATTTTTTGAACTTTCCTGTATTGTAACATTTACCCTTGTATTAACTTCGTGAAAAATAATAATAATATGAACTGAAATAATAAATGCATGTAAAAAATTAACATCATTCACAGCAATTATTTTTCAGATAAAACAAGTGGACACCATTTACACTGTCTTCATTGGGGAATTTAACAAAGTGTATCATAAAATTTCACTAAGCTAAATATATTGCTGTTAGACGGAAATTTCCGCAATGGCTAGAAAGCTAACTTATAACTTAAGACCTACGTGTTAGAAACGGATTGCAAAAAATGGTTATATCAACAACTTTCAATGCAATTAGCGGAGTTCTAAAGGGTTCCCACAGCAGTCCATTGTTAAATAGTACTTAATTTATATAGTAATAATATGTATATACACAACTATGCTAATAATATCCATTGTTTCAAAATATGGTCAGAAGAACTATACCGTATTACCTTAAGAAATGTATTAATTGATTGTACTTGTACTGTTGTAATATTATCAACATTTCCCAATTTATAAATGAATTATTATTCTAGATATTATGAATACTTCCCCCATTAAAATATTAACAATTAACTAAAATACGTGATCTAGTTAACAGATATGTCAGAATTTGATACATTTTCACTTTGATATTATATTAATTTAAAATAATAAAACTTCTCAACAGAGATTTATTCCATGACACACAATAATTTCACTATCTTTAATTAAATATCTGCATTAAATCTAAATTTGCTATCGCTAAACTGGCATTTATTATCTTGTTTACACTAGTTTCTTATTAGAGAACAACAATGTACTATATGTTCTTATTGTGTTTAATACGTGGAACTCCATTTATGTATTCTTTTATTTAGGAAATGAAATTTAATTAAGATCTGCATGTATTTTAGTTTTTTATAATTGTGACAGCTGTTTCGGTATTCATGGCCCACTATCAAACTATGTTACGCCACATTGAGACGAGATATTTAAATGATTTCATTTTCCCCTCCCCTGTTTTTATTTGTATGATGGTACTTAGATTTACTTAGAAAATCAATTTTATGAGGATGATTTTGTTGTTTTCCCTCTTTAATTATAGCAGGTTTGTCTTAAAAATCACGTCATCATAAAACAATAAAAAACTGTGATATATGAAACGGAAAAACATGTTGAAATGTCTGTCACAGTGGGACAGACTGTCAAATGATTTAAAATCTAATGCGTCAACAATTTGGCGATGAAAATATTTACGTAATACTATGCGGTATCTACCTACGCATTCCTGCAAAATATCTTATGTTTTTTTGAAGAACGGGAAATTTAAGAATATATTTTTAAATATTAACTATTTTTTTTTGCTTTTAAAATTAACTAAAATACGTGATCAGTAAAACAAGTGGACACCATTTACACTGTCTTCATTGGGGAATTTAACAAAGTGTATCATAAAATTAGTATTTTCTCAGTTTAATGATGTTAATTTTTTACATGCATTTATTATTTCAGTTCATATTATTATTATTTTCTCAGTTTTCTTTCACATTCTCAGTAAACCCTTTTTTGTGTTTATGAATGTATGTATGTTTTTCTTTATTGTTCAATATATTTTTGAAAAATCTATTTTTTCTATTTGAACAATGAAAAATAAGTGACAATCAATCGAACACAGAAATGTGAATGAATATTCCAAAAATTATTATAGCATTAATTTAACCTAAAATTTCCAGAGCAGAAGAAAGTGCACATTTCATGACACCAAAGTTCATCTTTTGAGAATTTTTCCCGCTTTAAACCTTATATAACAGATTTTCTGCTTTGTAGTTAAAATATTATGCGTACTCTTTACCTCTAGAGGCACTGATATTTTGCAGTATATTTCTCTTAAGCGAACTGTCAATATTCTGATTGCGCAGAAAATATTTATAACGATCCAAGAAAAATGTAATTTTTTAACGTGCTCGTATTTAATAATAAAATATTGTTTTTAAAAGCAGATGAAAGACCATTTTTAACTTTGAAATCGAAATACTAAGCGTGGTATTATAACACTGTTAAAATCGTATATCTCTCCGTAATATAAAATGAGATAGCACGAACGAATTTCTTTGAAGGTGTTTGTGAGTAATATTTCTCTCAGTCTAATACGGACTCATAAAATTTGCAAAACTCACAAACACTGTGAGGGTATTTGACTAAGAACGGGAGGAATATCTCCCAAAATAGTCCAGATTCAGACTTCCCTTCTGAGGTTTGTTATCATCAGTTAAATTTTCACCCTACATACTGCAACAAAAAATAGCTCTACGGAACTGCAAGCATACCAGTCACATACATAGATTCCATTAAATAGTTTTTTGAATAGGTACTTAAAAATTATTTTAGGTTGGTTTAAATATTTACTCTCAGAGTTGCGTATTATTACACTGAACTTAGCTTTAAAAAAACTCAACAAACTGTGAAGCGGAAATGCTTTATGTGCAGATTCTATTTTTTCCCCACTCATATATCATTATAAAAAAAAAACTAGGTGGATATTTTCATGCACGTTTCTTAACGTAAACCCGTCACACTTAATCAGCGTAACGTTATTTGAGCAGCGTTTTCCGAGCACCATCGCCCTATTGTTTGAACTAGAATATCCGTGAAATTGGTTTCCCGAGAGTAGCGAAGGTTAAGAAAATCATATATCCACAGCACCTAAGAGTAGGGATTGCAAATCCGGAGCTGCTTTGAAAATCCGGATATTTATATTTATTGTGACTCAAAATCCGAAGATTCGGATTAATTTTTATTTTATTTAATCGTTTGATCGCCGACATGTACACATGGATACGGCTGTACAATAAACAAATCATTTCTCTGCGCTCTTCTGGAGAAGATACTTATGTATTTATATATTTTTTTATCAATACATAACCACATTATATGGTAAGATGGTACAATTTACAAAAGCATCATTTTGCAAAAAAAAATATAAGTTGTTACGAAAATAGTATTTATTTTATAGAATGTTTAACTATAAAATAAAATAACGTGTTAAATATAATAGATACTATTAGACGAACAGAGTCAATGACCAAATTCAAACATGAAATAAAGAAATGGATAACAAGTATTGGGCGTCCCACTATCACAAACATATGTAAACCAAAATACACGTAAAGAGTAACAACAATTCACATACAAAATAAAATAATAGATTCAATAAATTTATAATAGCCCATTTGTAAGTAATCTTTAAGTACCTGAATACGTCTGTCTCGACACAGGTGTACCCTAGTGAGACGTTGAAAAATTTATGTAATAAAACTTTATATTGATAAAAAAATTTTTTTAAATATGTTTAAAAGAAACTCATTCACTCACTCAAAGTAAACTCATCATCTGACGAAATACTGTTGGGATGCATTTATTTCACAGAACATTGCATTGAATATAAATAAAATCCAGAAAATCGAGCTTTAATATTTAAAAAATAAGGATTTTGATTCCACTGTTAATAATCCGAAATCACGAATTTTTAGAAAGTCGGTTATCCGGATTGCAATCTCTACGTAGGAGCATCCTTGCCCGGAGCGCAGAGAGGCGAAAAGAGAAGCGAAAAGGGCTGACTGTAATCAAGCGGTCAGGTTACCCATTGGAGCCTGACGGTTACGGGAGCCCCGATGCCCGTACTCGTATGTTCCACAACACTCCCGGGAAAGCGCCGCGGGTTTGATGGATGCTACGTGGAAAGCTTTTGTACTTAGACATGCTCGCTCTGAGAAAAAGCAGGTGACTTACGTAATGCTTTTAAAGAAGGGTAGAGTTAAATTTCCCTCTATACTTACCACAGACCGCAGATGATTTAAAGGTATACTCTTTTACTAATGAACGTGTTTAAAATTTAACACAACTGATAAAAAACCATTTACCGTACATTAATGGTTGAAGATCAGTTATTTGAAATTGAAACGCATTTATTAGTAAAGGCCTTAGTCGATTATTATTTAATTAAATATCTTATTCGCGCATTTTGTAGACCTCCGTTTTATCTCTTAAATTGAAGTAAATACACGATTTGGGCCATGCCAAGTGTCATGTTAACAGAAGAGATTTGTTCTCTGTGTACCCGTGATTATTTTGTTACTACTTCTATATAATTATTGATTATTTCAAATAAAATATAAGAGTATGAAGTAATGAAGCGAGAGTGTGTGCCCAGACAGAGTTGCGTGGCGCTTCATCCTTTTTGCTTACCCCTACGGGGAAACGGGGGTAAGTTAATAAATTTATGATTATTTTAGTACCTACCTAAAAAGCTCTACAAAATAAATATTGTGCGTAATAATGTTACTCATAAAGGAACCATTAATTTTTAATAAAATTGTTAGTCACCCCGTATATCTCTTTACGATATCTTAAAGCGACGTGCTATCATAATTTATGTATGAAACAAACATACCACCGAGAAATATTTCACCATGAAATGAAAGTGATGTAGTTTAGACATCAGTAAAAAAATATGGCTAGAGAATAGTGAACCAATCAGGAAAATCGCTGCAAAAAGTAATGTAGGTATATTCTTTACAAATGATGCTCTGAAATTGTTCCACTCTGCCAACCGTGAAGAGGAATAAAATTGGCCAAGGTCCAACAGTTTATTACCCTTTTCTAAACCATGTCGTCTGCAAATCAGTGTTTGTCAATTTTGATGATTTTACATTTTAATTTTTACAAATTTTGACATTTTCAAAATTATAATTGTTTTTTCCGGGAATTCTACGCATTGACGCATTTTAAATACCAAAATTAATCCCATGGCGGCTGTTTTTATTTTTGAATTTGTTTGACCTAAAAAATTCCAAATTTGGACTCGATTTACAATAAACAAGAACTGAAATCAAGAAATTTTGTACCACAAATTCGAGTCCAAATGTGAGGTAGATTCACCGGTTTTCTTGCTTGTACTACGAGTTTTCGGACATCGTGTATATGATGTACGAACATTTTAAAAATAGCAACAAACATTATTTGCTAAAATATATTATAGGTAGTTACTTTGGTACCTACTTAATCGCTTGTGTGAATTTGAAAAAAATCTTTTTTACTTTCACAATTTTCTCAACACGTCCAATTTTGAAAAGATTACGCTCTTAAGGACGTTATTACGAAGGAAAGTTGTTTAATTACTTAATTTTGTTCCACACTTTGAAAGCTGTTGAAGCGGAAATTGCCTCAGCGTATCAGGTCTCGTGCAATTTCCGTGGTTGCGTTTGCTTCGGCATTTTATGCCGTCTACAGTAAGAACCCAATCTACCCTTGCCTTCCAACTCCCAACCCCCTCATGAGTGCTACCCTTATACCGCTTATTGAATTACCTACATATTCTTAGAAAGATAAAGCGATAAGATATTACGTTTTATTTGTAAACCCAACCCACTACACCAGTAAAATTAATGTTCTTTTTGTGCACTTTAGAATCGTCATGGTATTCAGGTTATCTTGAAAAATGCACTGTTACGAGATATTAATTGAATTGTGAATTCCCAATGATTTAAATTTCATATACACTTTATGAAAAAAATATTTTTTATCTATTTTTATTTTAGCCATTTGTACATCGAAGTTTAAAATTATTATTTACTGCAATTTATTTTGATTGATATGGTTCCTACAATCCATCTTGAATCTATCAAATGGTGCAGAATTTATGGTTTCAGGCAGCGCATTATAATATTATATTCCACTGTATAGTCAAATATTTTTTGTATTGGCTTTGTGCCTTTTTGTGAGCCTAATTATTTTGCATTTTCTTTCGTTATGTCTGTGAAAGTCCTTGTTGCATATAATTATTATTGTAAAAAAGCATGTTTGTCTAACAGATAGCGCTGTTTTTCAAAAAAATCATGTTTTTACCCGTCGCAGGTGACATCTATATAATAAAGGTATATAAAAACATACGCGTATTCGAAAGCAACGTCGTGTCAAAATTTCAAAGCAATTGGTTAAAAACTTTCGGAGATTTAAGATTATGAACTTGCGAACATTTTTATTTATATATATGATAGATTTAAAGCGCTTGCACTAGGGAGGACTTTTATTAAAAGAAAAGTTTTTTGGATTACATATTCTTCCATCTGTTTCATTATATCATATACATTCTAAATGAAAACAGATCTAATTTCTGAATCAAGGTAAGTTTAGTCATGTTTAAAGGCTTAGGTAAACAGGGTAATAGAGTCATACGGTTGATAAGCTAATGGCATAGCAACTCAACAAACTAAACAGAGGGAAGGTTTGAATGATCCTTTGTTCCAGGGACAAAATAATGTCAGGACGGTCGTAAGCTGTCATGATTTTGACAGCACAAGTGGAATGAAATATTTGCCGGTGACATAGATTTCACAAGAATGACGAACGCAGAAAGAAAATGACAGCAAGACTATTCGTTAGAGATATGTGAACCCTGTCACTATGCCAAGCTTACAGAGATGTAAATAGTCAATGAAAATTGATAAACGTAACAATGAAAATGACAACTTGACGTAAAAAAGTAACGATGTTTCTCGTAACGTGTCCGAGAAAACCTTCTAAAAAACGAAGACAGATAGTCTGACAAAAATATTAATTTTTATTTGTAGATAGATTACATATCTGTGTCAGATTCAGGTATTGGTATACAGAATATATTAGATGTATAAATGAGGGTTTACGTGTTTTGAACAATACCTGATGTATGTTTGAAAGAGTTCCATTGCAAAACAGAACACGGAAGAAAAGTAAAGTAAAAAAACACAATTACCTAAAGTAACCAAACCTAAACTAAAGTAACCAAACCTAAACTAAAGTAACCAAACCTAAACTAACCTAACCCGACCTAACCTAACTTAAGCAAACCTATTATTTATTATGTTATCGTTTGAAGGATTTTTAGTCAATTTTAACATAAAATCACAATCACATACTTCCGGTTTTTAAAATCTGCTGCATCCACTACGCTATTCAAGCAAGCATGACTTTGACTGAGCTGTTCAATATTACAGCTAACCAATCTTTGGGGATGCTGTGTGAAGGGTATTTTCAAGGCAAGGTAAGATAGGTAGTTCTGGCTATGGAAAATAGCTTCCATGCAACACAGATGCTGAAAGGACATGGATGCTTCAAAGAGTACTTGAAACGCTTCAAGATAATAGACGATGACAAATGCCCGTATGACAAAACATCTATTCAGGACAACATCCATATTTTAGAAAAATATTCAATCTTTGATGTAGACAGATTTAAATTAAATTAAAAATTAGAAAACCTCGGAATCACTGAAGAGCATAGGACAGATATATGGAAACGGAAAAAACAAGCGAAATATATATGGCGAAGTTAGAAAAAATCAAGAAAAGAATTAAAGAAATTAATGAAATAAATGAAAATTAAAGAAAAACTTTATGTAGGATAAGGAATATTTATAAAAAGAATTAGGAGAAACCTTGTGTGTAACAAGCAAGGTACCCCCGGCAGATACCACAAATCCATACAAGATAGGTAGTTCAGGGAAGGAAAAAGGCATGAGGGGTGGGTAGGAATCTGGGGGTCAGTGTGTTCAGTAGTACCGGACGTACGAATCCATCCCTCCCACTGCGGTGCAAGGCGATGGGTCGAGAGTCTTGCTGGAGAGGTCAAATGGTCTCCTTTAGCCAGCCTCTCCAGATCCAGCTAGTCACATAGTAAGTGGGCAGGCGCGTCCACGGCCAATATCTGGTAAAACCTATCTAAAAGTTCGACATTATTGATTATGTTTAGTACTGTAAGATTTTTTTTTTTTTTCGACTTCGGTTTTTTTGTGAAGATTTTGAGAAAATTTCAGTTTGGCGTGCACTGCACCGATTTGCTGAAAATGTTCATACAAAACTCAAAACACGTCCAAAAGTCACGAGCCACCACTGCATTTAACATTCCTCAATCAGGGATGCCACAGTTTATTTATTTATTTTATTAGGTACAATATTTTTTACAATTCAAGGTTTTCAGTAAAGTAGGCCTCACTGGGTGGCTTGCCCGTGCTGAGGCCTTCATTTTATAATATTAAAAAAAAGTACATAATACATTTAATGAGAAAAATTATAGGGGGATAAGTTTTTAGATTCTCACGGCCAAAAGCATTTTTGTTGTTTGTTTTTGGGGTGTTATGCCGTGTTGCGCTAAGAAAAATTATACATTTAAAATTAAAAATACATAATAATATATTTAAAATTTAAAAAAAAAATAGTACATTGAAAATAATCTTGTGTGTTTGTGAGTGATGTGTGTTTATATTGGTTTTGTGTGTTACGTGTAGGTTTTATTTTTATTTTATGCTATGAAATTTTGGTAATATTGTCTTTTTTGTTCTTTAATCCATGATCATAATCATTTAATTCCATAGGCTTCGAGCAACTTGTTACCCTTATTCACACAAAAAAAAAATATTTGAAGAAACCAGAACGTAAAATGAACGAATCGAGACGAGAATAATAGAAAAAGTCAATTTCCATCGCGCTTTGTACTTAATGTATATTTATTACCTCTGTGGCCCGTTGCTATTGTGATCATTTGTTAAAATGAATCGCTTCACGATTATTGATGAAACAATCCATCCCTTAATCTTGGAAATGTGCTTTGTCTTCCATGGGACACAATGTCAATGACATCTATTGAGTATCCGGTATCCTTCCAATAACAGTACCTCTCCTATTAACTCCCACCTATGTATTGTAAGTTCCTCCCGTCTTACAATGAGTTTTGTAACTTATCGGGATTGCTTTAGCAAAATATTTTTTTTTTAAATACGATATCCACTATCTACTTTATTGACCAAGGGATCATCTAGTATTTTTCCACATCAATGAATAATGAGTATACTCATAAACATTCGTAAGCAGCTTTGTGTCGACTCCATAAAACGAAAGCTACTGGTGCAGCTTTGCGAAAGTACCGGAAATTATTTAATGTCCATGACTGGGAACTTCTGAAAATGATATCGCAATACGAAGAAAAAGAGTCGTAAAATAATATCATGTACTTCTTTTGTGATATCATGGCCTATGTTACGCCATAGCAATTAGCTTAAGTATTACATTGTATATTTCGTTGAAAGCAATCACTTTATGGTTAACATATTCTGACATGACACGGAATCAAATACTTACCGATATGGGTATAGTCAAGATTTGGAATAATAGACGTGTTATCCCACTTCCAATAGAGTGGTTCAACTGTTAAGCCGATTTATACCGATTAATAAAACGTTTTCTTTGAACACTAATAAAATGTATGTTGTTTTTGAAGATAACATGTATGCATTTGTAGAGCCAAACTGGTAATTGTATGAAATTCACACGATAAAAAATCGCAAAGTTTATTAAAATACATTTCGTTCTATTATTTAACATGTTATAGGTATGAAAAAAAATCCACAATGTTTCTTTAAACGCAACTTAGGCGTTGGTTAAATTATATGTTTGCTCTATTTAAAACGAGTGGTGTTTTAATAAATATTTTCACCGATTTCGCTGTATTATTATCCCTTTTTAATATCAGCGCGCTCCTTCTAACACTTGTATGTCTCCCTTTACAACCGTCTTCTTCTTCTTTTTGAACGCTTGCCACTTACTTTGACCGTTGACATTTTTATCATCACTAACAGACAGTTTATCGACCATGTTTTGACACATGTCACAAAGTAGTTGTCTCTGTGATCCTCGTGTATCTCTACGTTGTTGTATTTTCCTATTAAACTTTTTTTTAATATGCACAATCATATCACAAAACTTACTACTTGTTTATATATATTGTACCATTTCTTTTCTTTTCTTCCTGTACACTTGTATTATTTTTACAAGCTTAGTGAATAATAAATAGTCTCATTGAGAACATCTATATATATATATATATATATAAAATTATACGTGTTCGTTTGATAAAAATCTTAAGTCTCTGAAAGTTCTTCTTTTTTTAAGGTTATTTCCACAAAACCGTTAATGGAATTACTCGGCCCTCAAATTTCTTTTAATAACCTAAACAATTTAAACATTTCACGAACCAATTTTGTGTATAATATATAAAATTCAAGAATTTTTTATTAGTTTTACGAATTTTTAAATATTAGTTTTAATTGTCTCTTGTAAAATTTTCATTTTGTGGCATGAATGGTATTTCTTTTAATTTAAAGATTAACGGGATATATTTATAAATACGTTTCACTAAATGATAATTTAGTTTTTAGTTTGAAACTGACTCTCCGACGTAAGGGACATGTATTTTTTCAAATTTATCTAAGAATTAAGCGTTATTTCGTGATGACAGACAAGGTATATTAAAACTAATGGAAACACTTGAGAAATTACAGTACTTCCCCTAGGGTACGGGAAGAGAGGTTTTTAAAATTATTATATCTAGTGCGCCCTACTGTCGAATTTGGCAGCCATCTCTGGTCCGGAGCCCCTAAATACCTGAAAAAAAACCCTTGACTCTGTGCAGAAACGGGCGGTCCGTTTGATAGATTCCCCAATCTTAACAAATGGACTGCAATCTTTAGAGCACAGGCGTCAGGTAGGTATGCTGTCCTTGTTCTATCGGTATTACAATGGAAGATGCTCTGAGGAACTAGCGTCATTAATCCCTTCAGTCAGCAAAACTTACAATTTTTCCATCTATCATTAGGTTACAAAGATCGTTTATGTAAATGAGAAACAAAGTAGGGCCAAAGACGCTTCCTTGGGGAACTTTGTAGGTTATAGGGAGGGGTTGGCTGAATTTGTTTTCGATTTTGACACTTTGCGTTCGATTAGTTAAGTAACTTTGAAAAAATTCTGGGTCTTTATCTCTTATACCAATGGAATTTAGTTTATTAATAAGAATGTCAAGGGAGATAGTATCAAAAGATTTTGAGAGGTCTAGGAAGTTAGAAATGCATTTTTCCCTTATCTAAATTTGAAACAAGAAAGTCTGTAACAGTACTTAACCTTCTAATTAGTTACATCGCTGCTCAGTATTCTTCTTTAAAAGTGCAATAATAACCTTATAATGAGTTACATCGCTGCGCAGTATTAGACTTCAAAATTTCACTTATGTAAAAATCACATTCATATGGGTTACATCGCCGTAATAACCTTCTTATACAAATCTTCATCTTGAACGGGAAAATAAGGGTGGGTTAATAAGGGTGTTGATTTGTGATGTGCCGAAGTAAACTGGAACTGCCCTTATGTCTATAAGATCAGTGACATTGCACTGAGAACTGTGAGTACCTTCAATATAGTCTGTAAAATCCCTTAGTTATTTCTAACACCTACTAAGCTAATCAATACCTAGCCAATTCATTTTAATGTAATGTATTATAAAGTATACATGTAGGGAGACAATGTGGATCTCTGGAATGCCGACTATTATCTTATTATCTTCTTCCGCTTTTCTTAATTGCGCTGAATCATTACAGTTCACAACCAACTCAACCCAACTCGCGAGCTAAATGGCTTTTTTTTTTTTTTTTTTATTGTTATTAAGTTTAATTTGTAGAACTCCATTTTATTTTTTATTTTTTTATATATTCAATAATATTATTATTGGGTTTATAAAAACAGTTTATTTTTAAACAAGTTCTGCTGTGTAATTATTATTACGCGTGACAGCTGTTTCGCCCTCTGAAGGCATTATCAAACTGCAGTTTAAAAACTTAACAGTTTGATAATGCCTTCAGAGGGCGAAACAGCTGTCACGCGTAATAATAATTACACAGCAGAACTTGTTTAAAAATAAACTGTTTTTATAAACCCAATAATAATATTATTGAATATATAAAAAAATAAAAAATAAATGGCTTTTCAATATCTACACGGTCGACAAGGGGGCTCCGTAATGCAACACAGGATAAATGTTGATAGGATGAATTGTGAATTTCAACTGAACTACACACATGTTTTATTCGGCATAGGGAGGTAGGAATTAGGTAGATGAATAACAATAATTTTGTAGGTAGCAAACAAATGGAAAGGTATAAGGTATAACAATTGTAGGTACCAATAGTTTGATTTTTATTCCAACACGTTATAAATATTTATCAAATCAAAAGTTCAGTAATAAAAATATGTTTTTCTGAATGAGACAAAAAACTTCATAAAAAAGATTTGGTATATTTCAGTGGTAAATATTTATTATTTATGTGATATTTTCTGTATATTTCAGTGGTAGGTTTCTATTATTTGCTGTATATTTTTTATCGGTCTGCTTGTAAAAATGTCATAACGAATTCATTTCAGCCGTCGACAGACATATTTTTAGGATATTTCTAGCTGGGTGTTTTTATAATGCTGTATTGCTATTTGAATTTAAAAAAAAATGTTTTGATTAAATAAACTGTTTACATGAAGCCAGTATATTTACCGTGGTGATGATGTGTTTACCTATATCCATGGAAACGGGTTGATTTTTGATTATTTGGGGTATAATCTGCACTCGAAACGAACATTATTCATCGGGGCAACCTGTACCCACATTCATTGCCCATAACAACCTCACTCGTACTAGTCAGGTAAGGTTCGAAACCACGACGCGCAGCGTATTCCTCTACATATCGCTGATATAAAGTTTTTTTAATACATGGTACAGCGTATGGCGTCGATGAAGAACCTCTTCAATAGACACCTTATATGTTCTGTGTATTACATTCTTTCTAGTGTTAGATCTTTCTAATAATGCTATTTAGAGTATTAATTCATAAAAAAATGAAAAAATACTTATCAATCGATGGTTCAGTCCACACGACACCCGCACCCCGTACTGAGCCGCTCTTAATGAACAAAAGGAAAAATCAAAGTTCAAGTAGTTATAAACTTACTTGCTAGTTGGGAGCGGCTCAATGCGCTGTGCGGACGTGTGAATGGAAGTATTCAGTTCATTAAAAAATACCGGAAAATACAACTACGTATTCACGCATTTTTGTGAAGATTTCATTTTATTTTCTTTGAAAGTTCTGCGAACTTCCAAAGGGGAGCATGGTTAAGAACCGTAAAATAATTTATTTTTGTTAGGGTTAGTTTATAATTTCCTGGTATTTTGAATAAGTACCTCAAAGATTGTGTTTCATGTCGTTATGTATTTATAATGTTCACTAATCTGGTAGGTGCTTACCCGAATACACAACAAATTTATTTTATTTTTACGGTCGTTTGGATAATTTGGCATCTGCGAGATTGAATTTAAGATAATAATTTATTTTCATCACCACCATAATGTAATAAATTGTTTGATTAGCCACCTGATAAGAGAATAATCTGCTGCCCGTATTGCATGGGCCAGGCTTACTATTGCAGGAAGGGATCTCCATCAGGTTAGTGCATATTGTTAATTATTCGTTTTGGCAATTCTTGACATAATCTTTGAGGTGAGAATGCAGCGTAATAATTTATCATTTGTTATATTTTCTAGAGTATAAAGCCCGCCTTTGTTGGGGCTATTTACACGCTCCAACACCGTGAACCGGTGAAAACTCACGGATCGGTATTGTACTGAAACTTCTTGGTAAGATTGAACTCTTATTAGTCGATTGATAACTGGAAAGTTTTCGGACTCGGGTTGCTAACAAATAACACTACTTATAGATGATGATAAGGTTAAGTTCCCGCTAAAAAAACATCGCCAAAGTGTGCGCATAGGGCACATGTGGCACAAATAAATGTTTTAGGACAATTTTTGATAATTATTTAAAGAAAATAATTTTCCACCTTACACAATAAAACTATAACCGAAAGAGGGTTCGTAAGTAGGAGATTTTGAACCTTAAAGCAGTTTTTATAGGCCTGATACTTTTTTCTGGGCTTATAAAAAGATTTATTCGAAAAATACTTCAATTATTTCAAAGGCCAAGATGTGTACTACTCGCATTATTTAATTAAAGTAACTGAAATATTTTTAAGCGATCCAATTTTCAAACCAAAAACACATGATTTTGCAATACTTAGTAGTTCTTCGCTTTAATCGGGAATAGCTAATGGCTCACCGCTATATAGCATTAGGGAATTCTATTGTATATTGATATTGGGATAGGATTATCATTGTAGGGATAGTTTGGTAACCAAAAACAGTTGTTCATAAAAGCCACATTATAAGCTTGTCACCACGGAAGTGTAGAGAAAAACGGAACACTCCAACAGTGGGGATTCCTTGAGGGATGCCTCTTTATGTTGATCGCGTTAACGCGAAGTTTGACGTTTGTCTTCTGCATAAATAATGGTTAAAACAAAACGAGCGTGAAAGTTACGATAAAAGCATTTCGTAATAAATAAACGTGTCAATATGCTGTTTACAAAGTCAGCTAGGAAAACACAAAATGGAAGGTGAAACGTTGCTCGTTTTCGCTTTGACCGTATTTGGTGACAAGATCTAAATTGCCAGGCACTTCCTTGCCTTCCTCTCTTTCCTCTCCTTCCCTTCCCCGTTACTTTCAGACTCACAACATACCCCAATAATTGGGGATGCCATAGTCCAACTGGCTCCAGACGGTTGGGAGCAGTTGGGACTCTTGTTCGATTTCACATAAAAAAATAATAATCATCCAATAAACGTCGATACCCAGTTCGTACAAAATTGTTATTGCTTTATAATAATTGAACAATTTTAGCGAGTTGAGCGGTGGTCAAACGTCCAATTTAGTAAATGTGTCATCAAACTAACACATAATGTGGCCATTGATGACAGCTGTCTAATTTACAGTGTCGCCAATATAGGAAACTAGAATTGGATCACACTTTATAATGTTTTCACTCGAGTGACTTTCGGCATATTATGCCGAGTTTGCAAAACGTCTTGAATGATCGCACGCCATAATATGCCGTTTTTGACTCACATAATTCGCGCATTCACGATTTTTTTATATATTTTTTTGTAAATCCTAAAAATATACGATAAACGGTAAAATATAGATGAATTCAATAAGCCAAAAGTAATAAGTTATAATTCTAAGTGATAGGAATAAATTAAATGCATAAATTTAGTTGTTAAGTATCCTTGAGGTGATTTTCTCACGAAAACGGCGCTATACAAATAATCATTTTTGCCAGTCGCTAAACAAGTGACGGAATATTATAAGTATCCTGTGGTCCTGACCCACGGCGTAGTCTTGACTTGATTCGACTTGTCACTTTATTTTCTTATATTATATCTACCTTATGTCTTTGCTTTCATATACCTTTGTCAACTCCTGTATTTCCAATTTATTACCTGACACTATAAAGCAATGTAAGTCTATGAATAAGGTTAAATATATGGTGAAAAATTGGCTATCGGAAAAAAAATATTTACTTTAATATGTATGAAAAAATTGTTGATTCTGTAGATATAAGATGTAAATTATAACTTATAAAGATGTATATGTAACTAAACTTTAAGCACCTGTTGACAAGCCAATTCAATTGACTTAGCAGGACTTGTTTGTTGATGTATTGACTATTTATTCAATAAAAAAAAATAAAAAAAACTATATTCGTGTTATTATTTTGTAATTTGGACGATGTACGTTAATAAATAAATAAATCCAATAATTATTAATTCATTGGCTGTATAGCACTATAATTACATTTTATATGTCTTAGCCATATGGTGCTTAGAGTAATGATGACTCAACTCGAATTCCAGTTGTTGACGCGAACACTCGAGTGGATAAAATGATTTTAAATATCTTTTTCAAAATGGGAATTACAATTACGGAGGACAATAGTTTTAGATGAACTGTGTTTGTACTGTCTGAATAACTAATACGATTAGGCAACACAATATTAGAGCCATTGGGTTTTATCTGAATATTACTATGCATGGAAATTTTAAAAGGGTTCTCCGACACGGTTTCGAAATATTTTTACTGGCATAATCGTAAAAGGTTTTCGAGGGTGAATATTTTCGTATTTTGCAAAATAGTTTTCTATTACTTTTTATGATGTGGTCATCTCGTTATTTGCAGTTTTCAGCAGATGGTACACTTGTAAATGGCTAGAAATATATAAATATTTTTATGATTTTATCACATTCAAATCTTCGAGGATATTTCGTTCTCTTGACCTTATCTTCTGTCAGGTCAAAGTTTGTCAATATTTTTTTACTATTTGGCCAACTTTCATTATAAGGATTTCAGAAACTACGTAATATATGTATTAGGTACGTGTTTGATGGGATGGTGAATCGTGAGCAACCTTCCAATCCACATACATTCATGCAGTGAAGCATGCAACTTGCATAGAAATGATGAAAGTATATCAGTCTATTTTCTCCTCTATCTGCATTCAGATGCAGGAGAATTGTGATCTCTGCGGTTGGTAAAATCATGTTAAGCCGAATCAATTTATGTAACAGTTAAAATATCCAATTATAATCCGCTATGTACTATAAATGATTTATATATTATAGTGTTTAATGAAAACCTCACCGAAAGAACATGTGCGGAAGTTTTTTTGATATAAATTATAGTATATTAATTACATTATTATATTAAAGAATATTATAAAATATTGTAAAAAAGTCAAAAAAACTACCAAAAAAATTATACTCAATGTTAATGTTATTAAAAATTTATTATTATAAAAAAACCTATACCTCTTGTTTTCATCCAGACTGAAACATTGTGTTTGATTATGTGTTTATTCTGTATGGATTGTTTCAGTATATAGAGTATGCGTTGTACTTAAAATGTATTTATCCGTGGGTGGTATATTTTAAATAATCATATTAAGTAATCAATTAATTAATATTGTATCATACGTATCCAAACCTCCAGAATCTTTCAGAGGAATTCATATTTACGTAAAAATTACAAAAACACTCAAACCCCGAAACCGCTCGATACCGTGTCGCCGACACAATTGGAAATCTTCAAATCATAATTACTTAATCAAATTATGTGCTGTATGTGATTAATCAAGACAATTACAAAGAAATATAACAGCAGAACCTGAAATACATCTGAAAATAAACATCCAGCACCTCACTCGGAGCCACCAACCCACGGAATGAACCACTCTAAGGAAGCGACCCAGTATTTACGTGACCCCCCCCTCCATACTACCCGGAAGGAATTCCATGATGGCCGCCGAGTTTTCAACCAATCACAGCTCAGCATACTCCATTGAAGAGCCACCAATCCACGGAATGAACCACTCTAAGGGGGCGACCCAGTATTTACGTGACCCCCCCTCCACACTACCCGGAAGGAATTCCATGATGGCCGCCGAGTTTTCAACCAATCACAGCTCAGCATATTCCATTGAAGCTCTTATCAAACACTGATAACGAAAATTGATGCGACCACCTATGATGACATCAGACTCAATTTACAGGAAAATATCAGAAGATACGACCACAGAATAAATATCAACATCAAGAAATGATTATATACTAACATAATAACTTAAAGAATTGTACCTAAATATGTTTTTTACTCTTTGGGAAATGTTCAAACCAAGGATATTTTGCTTCAACCCCAATATGAAACTTTGTATAATTTATTATAAAATAAATAAACGGGACTGAAGGAGGTGGTTTGGGTAAATTGAACTGACCTGGTAAAAGGTATAATATTAAAATAAAACTTTCCTCTAAACAAATTAATTGTAAAGACGAAAAATACCTAACCAACTCACCCCTCACGAATGGGGTGAAAACTCCCCCGAGAGGGTTCGATTTGAAAACGTTCTATAAATAGAGAACCGAATTCCTTACAAAGTCAGTTCAAAAACTACCCCTGAAGAGAAACTTCTCTCCTGAAGAAACCATCTCCAAAGTCTACAAATCTCAAGAAAATATTTTCAAGTGTTTTTAATTCAGTATTAAATTCAGTTTTTCCAGTCTTAAATTCCTTTCGTCGACTCAGACTTGGGAATCAATCCCTCTCTGATCTTGACATTAAATTCTATCCACCAAGACTGAAACACTAATAAAAGTGTACCCAGCTACCTACGCATTTACAGTATTGTACGGACGGAATATTGTTTCGTACAAATATTAATAATGAATTTAGTAACACAAAGCCCCCTATTTGCAAAATAAGGCTAATAACTAACAATAATAACATTTAGATTGTTTGGACACCTTCAGCGGATGATTGCAGAATGTAGAAGAACTGGTTGGGGACGTTCTACGAAAAAATGAGCCTATTATATGAGCCCATGTCGTGGCTTTAGTCATAAATCACCGTAGAAACCCCATATTCGATATAATTCATCTATGTACGCATAATGTACTTTAATTATTTGATTGATTATAATTGTAAAGTTGCTCATCTCAAAACAGGAACTCCCTAGTAAGATGAGCGGCGGAGGGTTCTATTGTAATGTACCATTTTATGAATGAATAAATAAATTAGTCAATAAATAAATAATTTGTTTCAAGTCTCGTCAGGTGAAGGACAAAAATGTAGGCGTGGATATGGGTGAGCAAGATTGGTTGACAGAATAATAACTGACGTTCAATCCTCTATGTCTACCAATAAGTGGAATTTAAAAAAAAGCCTTCACAATTGCTAACGAAATATAAAATTACCAAAAAACATATTTTAAAAACACAAAAGTGGTATATACAAAGTGATTTGCATGATGCTGAAGTTTCGAGTATTCTTAATAGCACCGAAAAAACTATCAAAAATGCATTTCACATATTTTTTCAAGACTGTTTTTAGTCAAAATTTTGTTGTTGACTGTAAATTTTAGTTTTTTAAAATTTATTATTTAATAAATGTTTACATGTTACATTTTTTGACATTTTTTTAACTACCATATTAGGCTAATGCCCGTGTTAGTATGTTAGTATGTTTATAATTATTGTTTGTAATCATTTTTTTCTAAAGAAATGTTTTATTTTGTACGTAAAGAAACATGAACCGTAAATAAATAAATATATTTATAACAAATTATTTATTACTTTTTTTTTTTAAATAATAATTAATATAGATATGCATAAAAACCTTGTCTATAAACATTAGTTTATCATTAAATTATTTATATTAAAAAATCTTATTCAATTACGCCTTAAATATCAAAACAAATAACTTAAGCAAATACAAATTCCAAGAAGTATACTGAAAACAGATAATTAGCAACAACAATTTAGATAAATAAAAACATATAGTTTGATACTAAAGTATAATAGTAGGTACCTACTGAAAGGCTTACTGAAGTATCAAACTAAATAAATTCCGAGAAAAACAAAACAGTGAAGTTAAAGGAAAATGTGAATACAATGTTTTATCGTTATAATAATATCGTATAGAAAATTTATATTTCGAAAATCCATTAGTGTCTCAAAAGATAATTGAATATTTTAGTAATGTATGGTGTGGCATAAAAATCGAAATCTTGATATTATTATGCTAATGGGTCATTTACATTTCGTATTGGTTGTGATGGATCGGCGTGTCTAATATTGCGGTTCCAGAGATCCGTATCGTTCCGCTGGAATGGTGGTATCAACGCCAAGAAATAACAAAGTACTAACAACAAGGTGGTGATAAAATTCAACGGTGTAGGTTCTTTATTAAGGCCTGGGAGCATAATATAATATAATGTATTGGCGTAAGCAGCTTTAAAATCTAAAGTTTACCATAAAGCAGAAAATCTGTGTGCTGCAGCAGTAAAAGCTCTCAAACAGTGACCTTTTTTAGCAATATATTTTGAAATACTATTTCCATCATGAGCTATCGAGTTTTTAATATTTATTTATGGCGGCAATATATTGTTCGTTCTGTAGCGACGCTACGTGAATATTCTGGAACGCTCGCCAATACAAAACGCATTGTAGCGGGAACACTATAGACACAATGCGAGCGTTCGGCGTTCCTATCTACAAGATCTGAAATGTTCTAGAATGCACCCGGGCGGCTATATAATGAGGCGTGCCGAGATGTATTCAGTCAGTCATTAATTAGCAGTTTTACGAGTGACCAAGCAGCGAGTGCTGCTACTGCTCGCTGCGTACTGTGGAAGCCGCTGTGGCCGTTTCCACCCCCCGCGTCACGCCCCGCTGTTTTCTTCACCTTGCCTCTACAGGACCATCACTTTCACCCGGCTCTGCACGGACTACAATTTATTATGGATTCCTCGGGATCACATCAGCGCCTAGACCGTGCGACAACTTCGCTTCAACTCAGCGGCCTCGTCGCCGGCCTGCCCGTACATCTGCCGACCAGGTTCGGCTACCTCGTTCACACTGGAGTACCCGGAAGACTCCACGTCTTCACCAGTGCTGAACACATCCAAGAGTCCGGTCTCCACCAACTTGGTGTCGACTCACTGACCCGGGCCTCGACCACTCCATCGCCGTCATCGCCGTCTACACCTGGTGTCATCATCATCGGTCCAGAGTCATCTCCCAACTACGCAATACCACTGACTCAGAATAAACGCTGCAACACAGCTATCATCTTTCTTTATCTCGTTAGCAGATCCCCAAAGTTCCATATTTTTCAAAAGTAGATTTAAATGATATATAGATAATAATTATTATTTGTATTTTATTTTATATGAAATTGCACAAGAGTTTGAACTGCTTCAAACCGTCTGGAGCTAGTGAGTCTATGGGATACCCAATTAATCTATTTGAATTTTACTTGTTTTTGGTAATTAATGAATGCAAATTTTGGAGGCGGAAATTAACCCACTTCCCGATATCCGATCGAGCTGAATGAGTCTAGTAAAAAATAACTTTTTTTGGATTGATTTTATTTGTAATGCAAATGATTAATGTTGTTTCAATTTTATCTGTAAAGCATACTGCAATAATTATTAACCTTTGTAACATGTATCTGAACATGTATTCCATGTAGTGTTAGGTTTAACTGCCTTATAGTGCGACCTCGTCAATGATTACATCCCCAATTTCAATCCCCGGAAAATGTGTTGCTACGATGGATCTCTCGCTCCCGACAACGCGATCGGTTCAAGAATTAATTGAATTCCGTATCAAAGGATGTCGCAGTTTTTCACGTGCTTCTGAAATTCCCAGAATTTAGAGGTGGCTTTCCCGGATAGCTTTGAGGACGTGCCTCCTCGAGTTGATTGGTTCTTCAGCTGTCGAATCGTCGATGAGCTAATTACATATTTTAAGTTAGATATTCGATTACAAAGAGTTGAGCGAAGAAGAAGCGGATAATTAAAATGTCCCCGAGACTCTTCACGGTTGATTGATTCCTAAAATTAAGATGAAAGACGTTCAAAATTATTGATCAAGTGTTCAGTAAAAATCTTTAGTAGTAGCGATATTAAGGACGGGTTATTTCAGAGAATTTGAACAATTCATCAAATTTCAACGTTCATTTCCGGGTTCTGTGAAAGTCCTATTCATGTTCTGTTATTATAACATAATAGGCTAGTTGCTTGACGGAAGTGACATACAATAACAGAACTTGAAAAAACAGCTGGTGGGCAGGCGCATTCTAAACGCACCTCACTCGATAAGCCTGGGCACTCCTGCTAAATCACCAAACGTAGCGAACCACTTGGGGTGACCCATAACAATGGTGTTGGTTATCCAATAAATGGTTTCTGGGGCGGCGGTACAACATTAAAAGCCGTGACCAAGTCTATATAGAAAAGTCGAAAAAGGAGATGAAATCGTACATAAAGATAGCAGCCAAAAAAATATGCGTAAAAAAAATGAAGACAATGTTGGTAGTTCTTAGTCGGAGTACGACTTAGTTAAAAATGATCGAAATTGATGTGGTCGAAATGGACATTGTTTATTGTTTCTTTACGTTGTATCTTTTTTACGTAGGAATTTTTAAGCTCACTAGGACAAGCCTGTGTTGGAGGGTTAATTTCCCAGTGTCAACCAATCTTTTTCTGTTTAACATTTTTCGTTTGAGAGTGATTATACTGATTATTTTTGACTTCAATTAATAAATATTGCTATTTGAAGTTTTATTTAATAGGTTGTGGCATTACGAAAATTTAATTAATTCGTAATAATATCTAAATATCGGAAATCATTTAATTTATAAAATTAAATAAGTAGTTTTAAATTTTAAATAACGTCAATACAAACAAGATTTTTCGCTACACAAAATGTGTACCATTTAGCATGAAGGTAATTACAAAATTATATAAATTCCATAATGGTGGTTTTATTCCAGACGCCCCAAAGTTCTACATTAATGAAGCATAACTTTTTATAAAATAATAAATATTCTAAAGTACGGTCACCATTCCAAAGGCCCTAAAGTTATGAAAATAGTTTTAGCGAGAGCTTTTTATGGTGGGATTAAGTCCTGGGTATCTGGGCTCATAGGCGATGGCAGAGGAAAATTACTAATATATTTTATCGTGCTTTCGCCTTACACTTAACGATTTGTAAAAGAGAAGAAGTTTGTCTGGTCTCTGACCAGAAACATGAAGAAAATCTTGGCCTTAAAAAATATACAATTTGTGTAAGTTTAGAAATAGTGAATTAAGAGATATACTTCAATAGTATTGAATAATGGTATCTTATTTTTGTAAGGATTAAATGGAAAGAAATACAGTAAATATTAATACACAATAGTAGGCTTAGATTTCTCAGCAGTAAAATGATCTCGGAACATTTTTGAGGGTGTAAACTCAGTCATCCTGACAAATCGGCAATTGCCGAACGGTTAATTGAAACCGGCTATTACTTTGGATTTCTTTCTGGAAAGACCTTAAACGCATTGAGCACGCCTAAATACGGAAGCAACTGAAATTCACACAAAACAAAAAAATATTAATGAAGACGATGCGATGGGGGTAACTAGGCTTAATAGTTCTTGCTATTCGGTACTTGACGGTTACACAAAAACAAATCGCCGAAAACCACACTAATTTAACAAAATATCTTGCGAAATAATACTTCTACATACGTAAATACATACTTCAACACAATCTACCCATCTGCCCTGATGATGGATATCGTGAGGCTCCCTATAAGGCTATGAGGAAGGGCAATACTCAGAGTAGAATATCTTTACGACATCTGAACAGTAAAAGATGCGTGTCAAAATAGTTTGCACTTAATGCAATACTTTTCTTAATTCAATTCAGTTTATTATTTTAAAAACGATACTAAATTTCCAAAATCCATTTTAGTCCGTTTTTAAATACATTTGTAAATGAGAATTACAAATAATTATTACATTAATTCTGTCTGAATCGTTACACATTTAACGAATTACAATCTGTCTTAATCGACTTTTTTTTCTTTGTGAACTGCGGACCTTTGAATATTCTTTTTTTTTAGATATGATGTATCACTGTCTAATTTGGGAGGCGACTTTGGGTACCGCCGCCCCAGAAACCAATTATTGGATTACCACACCTCTGCCATAGGTCACTCCAAATGGTTCGCACGTTTGGTGATTTAGCAGGAGTGCCCGGGTTTATCGGGCGAGGTGTGTTAAAGATGTGCCTGCCCGCCAGCTGCGTGGCGTGCTAGATCGAGAGAGGCTGGTTTGGGGAGACCCTTTGACCTCTCCAACTGGTCCCTCTTGACCCATCGCCTAGCGCCGTAGCGGGAGGGATAGATCATTCTTCCGTCTATCCTGGACACACTGATCCCTAGATTCCTACCCACCCCTCATACCTACCTCTCCTTCCTTTCTTTAAAAATTCCCTCCACACAGCATCCCCAAAGATGACATAGGCTCTTAGGAAAATATTTGACCTCAGAGCCTAATTGAAAAAAGTTCAATTGATTATTCAAAATTTTTAATCGTTCAATGAGTTTTTTTTTTTAATTCTGGGTATAGCTAACTGTTATTATACCATTAATATGGAAAATGTATTAATTCGAATTGCCATTCTGAATCGACGAGAAACCACAATTCAGAAACCAAACGTTCTTTGAAATGGCATTTCCTATGATTAACAAGATTTACTAAGAATTTCAAAACCTTCCGCCTTCTCATCCCTTATTTTCTTCCACCAACATCACTCTCCAATTTGGGGAAACTGCAGCGTGGCAACCCATACCCCCGGTCAGAAGAACTCTTGCTTGACCACCATGCGACTGGTGCCAAGACGAAATAACGCAGGCATGAATTTCGAGTGTCTACCAATGTTATACACTACCAGAATAACACACGGACCAAATTACATCTTGGAGAAAATACACATGTAGATTACAAGTCCTAAAATTAAACACGTCAAAATATATATTTTTAATTTATTTTATTTATTTATTAAGTGTTCAAGTGTAAATAAATTTCACCATTTCAATATTCCCCATTGTCCAGAATGTGTAGACTGGTCAACTCAAGTCAAAACCTTAACTTTTTTGGGATAAGTCTGAATGATTTGACGGAACATTATAAAAGTCCTGTGGTCCTGACCCACGGCGTAGTCTTGACTTGATTCGACTTGTCACTTTATTTTATTATATTATATCTGCCTTATGTCTTTGCTTTCATGTACCTTTGTCTACTCCTGTATTTTTCATTTTACTGTATTCGTGTTATTATTTTGTAATTTGGACGATGTCCATTAATAAATAAATAAATATAATAAAAACAAAAGTTAGGTTATGTTTAGTTTATTTATTCCATCCATATGTTATTCCGTTCGTGTGTAATTCTGTCTAATATTGGTAAGTGAAATTCACGCCAGTGTAGTTTCGTGAAAGTGACGAAGTGAGGGAGCGAGAAGAGAATGTGTATAAATAGTTGTCATATGTATCTTTTTCATCACCTGTTACTTAAGATACCTACACATTGTAGTCATTATTAATTATCCCAAATTGTAGTAAAATTAATATTCCTGGTGTCGCTAAAACAAGTACCTATCAAAATATACAGGGTGTCCGGGGATAAAGTGCGCTAACTTCGGGAGGTAATTCTACATGAAAAAAAAATTCGAGTTTTTTTCCTTTACAAAAATATTTTTCAACAGAAGAATATTTATTTTCCAACACAGTACTATCATGCAGAATCACCTACCGAAGTTAGCGCACTTTACCCCCGGACACCCTGTATAGGTCCATTTCTTGTAAAAAAATTATAAAAGTAGATTTGTCTGAATTTGGGAAGCCAGAAGATTATTTTGCTTAATAAATTTGGCTTAAAAACTAAATAATACAGAGCCTGCAATCTAGATCTGACTCAGAATAACATCACTAACAGCCTTGACCCAGAAAATTCCTGCCAAGCCATAGCAAAATGTTATAAAGATATTAAACGGACATTACCAGTAGAATATGTAACTACATAATGTACATTTTGAGAAATTCAACATGAATAATTTATGATGGATGAGCCGCTGATACTCGAAAATATTCAAACAAAACTCTGCTTCCGTTTATTCCAAAGCCCTATTATCGCAGTATTACTTTCGAAGTAATATAATACTTAATTAAAACTAAGTGTTAGCGAGTCAGGGGCTAATGGATTTGAAGTTTAAAACTTCAGATCTCAAATTGAGATTGAGCTAATCTTAAATAAGGTGCCAACTTCAACTGGGGAAACTGGGCAACGTTGCACCATCTGTCATTCCTTTTGTGTGGAATGGTGCATTCGCGAGAAATCCGTTTGAACGGAGAAAGCATTTAGGAATTCCATTCTGAATAGGTTCCCTCGGGTTTGAAGGGATCTCGTTATATAAATGTCGTTTGAATGGTTTATTACATTTTTACAACTCAGTTTACAGGAAAAAAATAACACAAATAATTTTACTGTATTTATATTGTGGTGTGTAAGGTAGATAAGATAAGTTCCTAGTGAAAAAAAATCATTTTTGTCATATGTATTTTATTTGTCTCATTCGTTTGTAGCCAATTAGAGTATAATTCTGTTGTTTGGTCATCCCACCATACAATTCAATTTAAAATTGTTGTAAGAATTCAGCGAAAGTTATTCATTTTTAGAGGAATATTTCGTTAGAATATAAAAGTACACTTTTTTAATTAAATACCTTAAAAATACACACACTTGAGGATCGAAAAGAAATTGTAAATTCTGAAGTCCACTGTTGCGAACTCCTGAGTCTAGTAAATATAATAGGTATTTGTATTGCTGCTAAAAAGTTATAGTGGAATAGGAATATTACAATAAATATATTAAGAAAGTCGAAGCAGATCTATACTAGGGCAGTTTGTTTAATTAGATTTGTTATTCTGCTTGCCGATATAAATTCTACTAAAACCTGTTTATATTTAGTGATTAATGCGTTAAATAACTTGCGCTAAATGTCAACAACATCCTTACAATAATCATTACACACATTCTGTATACGGCGAACGGCAGTACATACCCAATCGTGATTCTGTGTTGGAGTTGTCGCAATAATACGGTAGATATTTTAGGTAGGTTACAAACTGTGTATAAGCTTGATTGGTAATGCGTTGTGTTTGGTTAGGTTAGGTCTAGGTTAAGTTAGGTTAACTTGAGTTCCTCATGTTTAGTTGAGGAAAATTTGTGTACCTTTTGTTTGATCCGGACTGAAAACTTTTTATTTTTTTAAGAAACAAATGTAGTTAACAAATAAAACGTTAAAAGTTAATTAACCAAAAAATCCCACAAAGGCAATGCCAGTGCCTGGGTATCTGATTTGTGTGTTGGTGTATCTCTGCATGTTATTTCAATGATATAGGCAAGTGGTTATAAGGTTTAATGGAGTGGTACTTAAAGTGTAGGTAGGTATGTAAAGTAGTAAGTAAAGGCACCAACTACAGAAGCAATAGGTGGCCTGCAAATCGGTTTTAAGGTGTGTGAATTATTGCCAATTTAAGTGCATTGTTGGCTGGATGATTCTGTGTTTCTCCAATCCGCAGAACCCAAGGTTGCGTGGTTAATCTCAGTGTGTAAAATCAGAATTCGAATATTTTAAATTAAGTGTTATTTTAACAAACTCACGTTACAATAATTTTATGAACAAAAGCAGAGCGCGTACGTTAGAGGGGATTTAGGACTAAACCGGCGGCTGAGACGTCTGGAGAGTGAATGAATTAATTGCCGCGCGAGGCGTCTGGCTTCAGAGGTAGAATCATGGGACTCTAGTTATTAGCTCAGGTAGGGTTGGCAGATTATGCCTTTACATGGGTGACATTCAACAATTCAAGACTCCACTCTCTCGTCAAATGAAACACCTAAATGGGAATGATTAATGAGTGTATTTACAGTTCAACAAGCACACACATAAACGAACTAAATTGGCTAACGGTGAAACAGATGTTGACCTTGAACACGATAATATTGGTACACAAAATAGTAAACAACGTGCTTCCCAAATATTTTTCAAATAAAATTGTATACAACAAGGACATACACAAACATAAAATTAGGACGTGCAATGAAATCAGGCTACCAAAAAAGGACAAGGCGAATACACAGAACAGTATGTTCTATAAAGGGATGAAATATTATAACGCGCTGCCGGAAAACCTAAAGACTGCCCCAATTGAAAAATTCAAGATGTTGTGTGGAAACCACATAAAACAAGAAAAAACATAAAATATTAATATGTAAAAATTAATTAGTCATTTGTAAACTTTAATGTACAAATCACTAAAATAAAATTATTAAAACAAACACATAGTATAACACAAAAGGGCACACAATATACATCCTAAATTAATCCCGACTGATTGAATTGAACAAAAGAGTAGACCAAGAAACTAACTTACTTAAAATTAGAAAAGTGTACGAATACAACATATGCCTATTATTTCACAAAATCCAAAATGGCCTCATACACACAAATACTTCATTTATGAAAACATCACAAGTACATGACCACCACACAAGACAACATAATAAATTATACACAAATTCAGCAAAGACAGAGTGTGGTAAAAGAAACATAGGCCATGAGGGTGTACAATTGGTGTATCGATTTTTAACTTTTTTTTTGTTTTCAAATTCCAAGTTGAAAAAAAGTTGCTACTAGATACCACAACTTACCACAAAAAATTTTGGATTTTTAAAAAAATGTTTAGGTCTCCCGCACAAGGCCTAAAGTTTTAATTTTTTTCAAAAAAAATCAAATTTTTTTAAAATTTAAAAAAATAAAATCGTAACTTTTGTGTTTATTCCAAGTTAAAAAACAGTAATATTAGGGCATAAAAATAAGTAAGGAACGATTTTTTTAAATAAAAAATGGATTTTAGGTCTCCCGCACAAGCCCTAAAGTTTGTTAATTTTGATGAAATTTTGTAATTTTGTGTACATATATGAACCATGTTTTTTTTAAGTTTAAGCCACCGGAATTAATTGTACTTTTCTTATAGAAAGCATAAAATGAGACAATATATATATATACATAATTCATATATACATATATTAAAAATATATACCACATATATATACTATATAATATGTTTTTTACCTGAAAAAAGATAGTTGGACGGTGTAAATTGTATGAGAAAGGTGTTGAAAGAAACTAATGTTATTTGCTATTACTGTTGTTTATTACAAAAGTATAAAAGGTTTTAATATGTCATAAAATGTAGTATAATAACTAAGTATAAAATGTTGCTGATTACTTTCCATAAAGAAGAGTTGGCCAAACGAAACCCCAGCAACATCTCGCACGCCAGGTGGCTTACTCTGGCAAATCGAGTCCTTCGTTTGTATGTTGCCACCGATGATCCGACCCCTCAGCTAACAAAGCTTGCAGAGTTCATAATGAAGGTCTACATACCATCATGGTTCTCAATTAAGTGCAATCCCCAAATCCCGCAAGCTTCCATTAATTTTTTTTTAAATGTTTCTTTTCAGTAATTACTTGGAAGATGAGCTAAAAAAAGTCGTCCATGCAACGTTACAGAGAAATGCTTTCATGACTCACCCAGAGCATGTTTGATAGCTATGCTGTTCGATGAACGAAAACATATCAGAGCCTTGGCTTATAAGAGAATCCAGAAAGCTTGCGCAACCGAAAGGAAAGGGGTAAGGGTATTTAAACCCCCTCAGATCAATTTTGATGCCGAAGACTTTAAAGATATGATTGACTGGCAATCCACTTCAGTAACCGAACCCCCTCTTGTTACTGATATGAGCCTAGAAGAGTTGGAGTCAATTGCGGAAACTGGCAAAAGTAGAAGGGTTGAATTTAGAATTCCTTCTCACACTCAAGCGGTGGAACGAATTGTCAACGAAGTCACAGAAGCTTCGAAGCGAGTATGTGGGCTGATCGAAAGAGATGATTTTATCCGTGCCAGACTGGTAGACCGTAAAGTTCTAAATACGTTCGAGACCAAGAGCCAGTACAAAACCTTTGCAAAGGATTAGAATTTAAGTAAGTTTTTTTTCGACTATTTTGTATTTATAATGTTTCTAAATAACGTCTTACATATTAAATTGAAATTTCATTTGGGAACTGTAATAACATTTATAAAATTTTCACTAGGCCTATGTAAATACTATACATAACTTTGATTTAAGGTTTTGAAACCAAGATGAAAGGACGAATACTTAAACAAGTAAGTAATTTTGCAGTAGAAAAAGAAAACTCCCACTCATGTCGTATGGAAAGTAATCAGCAACATTTTGTACTTAGTTATTATACCTACTACATTTTATGACATGTTATAATCTTTTATACTATTGTAATAAACAACAGTAATAGCAAATAACATTAGTTTCTTTCAACACCTTTCTCATACAATTTACACCGTCCAACTATCTTTTTTTCAGGTAAAAAACATATTATATATATATAGTATACATGTGGTATATATTTTTAATATATGTATATATGAATTATGTATATATATATTGTCTCATTTTATGCCTTCTGTTAGAAAAGTACAATTAATTCTGGTGGCTTAAACTTAAAAAAAACATGGTTCATATATGTACACAAAATTACAAAATTTCATCAAAATTAACAAACTTTAGGGCTTGTGCGGGAGACCTAAAATCCATTTTTTATAAAAAAAATCGTTTCTTACTTATTTTTATGCCCTAATATTACTGTTTTTTTACTTGGAATAAACACAAAAATTACGATTTTATTTTTTTAAATTTTAAAAAAATTTGATATTTTTTGAAAAAAATTAAAACTTTAGGCCTTGTGCGGGAGACCTAAACATTTTTTTAAAAATCCAAAATTTTTTGTGGTAAGTTGTGGTACCTAGTAGCAACTTTTTTTCAACTTGGAATTTGAAAACAAAAAAAAAAGTTAAAAATCGATACACCCTAGTGTACACATATATAATCTCCTTCCTGATAGCCTGACAACCGTAAATAGAATAAATATATTTAAGAAAAAACTGTTTGCCCTCAAGATCAATGAGCAAAACCAAAATGCTCTTACTTAAGAAAAATATGTTACTTAGGTAGTAAACCATAATTATTAATATTTATATTATTTTTGTTTTAATCAATGTACACTTAAGTTAATCAAGCGAAATATGTATTTCTTTTAACTTACTAAATAACTAAAAAAAGAACAAATCTATTTCTCATATTGGCTTCGTCTGGCAGACGTCTTTAACAGGCTTCTAAATAGGCACATAATAGGGCAAAGGTTTGGTGCACGCTTACATGAGATGTCCCGGGAATGCAGGAGTTGCTAGGACAGCGAGGTGTTACTTCCAGACTTGTAGAGTGGAAACCAAGGTAGTAATCGTCTACACGCGCAAAACGGGCGCGGGCTAGGCTCGGGCGATGATGAGGGGGGCCCGAGTCCCAATCTTAACAAACGGACTGCAATCTTTAGAGCACAGGCGTCAGGTAGGTATGCTGTCCTTGTTCTATCGGTATTACAATGGAAAATGCTCTGAGGAACTAGCGTCATTGATCCCTTCGGCACCGGTGCGTAGTCAGGATACACGCCAAACGCGCGCCCAACATTTGTACACAGTTGACATTTGTAACATGAGAACCGGTCGCTTCTACGATTCGTTCTTAAGTTCAACAGCTCGGCTGTGGAACGAACTGCCGGCCTCTGTGTTTCCTCCCTCCTACAACATGGGACTCTTCAAGACCCATGTTCACTCCTTCCTCTCCACCAAAAGACCCCCACACAGAATCCCCAAAGATGACATAGGCCCTGAGGGAAATTATTTTCTTCAGGGCCTCCTGTGTGGAGTTAATATAGAATTAAACCTACTTAAACTCTCAGATAGAAGACTTATTTCCGATTTGACTTTTATTTTTAAAATTGTCAATGGTATTATAGACAGCCCAGATATATTAAGCCTAATTACCTTCCATATACCCACTAGAACCACTCGATCCAAAATTCTTTTTAATTTTAATAACAATATCAGGACTGCGTCATTTAGAAACTCCCTTATACCTAGATTGCATGCAGTTGGCAATGCTTTCTCAGAAGTAGTAGATGTGTTCAACTGCACGGAATATAGCTATAAAAAGGCTATAATAACATACCTCTGTCGTAATTATCAATGTTATTAGGCATAATACCATTCTATTCATAAGTTATCACAGAACCTAAACAATGCACTTACATCAGATATCAGACAGAAGAGTGTTATCTAATAATTTTATATACTTAATCAAAACTATAATTTTTCCCAAAATAGTTATGAGATGTCTTACTGACAGCCCTGATTCAATAGAGCTAACTCTTAGTTCTCAGCAAATTCAACCAAATTCAATATTGAAGGTAACAATAACCTCAATACTAAACTACTGTACGGATTGAAAATAAAAATGCTAATGTACCTATGTATACCAGATGTTATTTTTGTTTAATTTTCAACATAATTTCTCTGTAATTATTCTGTTTAACATAATACTGTTTCGCTCCTGTGAACCACTGTAAACATAAATCATGTATATTGTAAAAGCCTTTTACGGCGTCTAAATAAATAAATAAATAAATAATATAAAAAAAGAAAGGTTAATTTATAAAGGTTATTCTATTTGAATGTTGAGTGTGAGACAGCGAATAATTTTCAATACCTTAATATTTATATTTAAGCAAAAAATAAGATACTGCCGAAATACATGTGAATGTAAATTTTAATTTCGCAATACATGACTACCACGAGAAACTGTGGAGATTTTAGACTTTCAAAACAAATTTATGATTTTTAAAGAACTACCGACAGATATTAAAGAAGCTAAAAGCATTGCTGGGTTTTCGTGGGTTATGCCTAAATACTATAAAGAACAAGTTTTAGATGTATTGTAAAGTGTTCTTAATGTCCTAGAAATAAGTTGTTCAAAGGGTTATACCAGATATAAAAACGTTGTTTTTTATAACTAAAGAAAAACATACAAAAAAAATCAGAAAAATTAAAATGAAGTTCTGTTAGTTGATTACTTGATTTCCTAAGAGCGGACATAAAATCAATATTTTGCAAGTGTTTTTAGTAATTAAACACAAGTAACATATTAAACGGTGATAGCAACTCAGGGGAGAGTCAGCTTCTCAGTTGAAGATAGACTAGTGCAAAGGAGATGCTGAAGAATTACGGGGTTTTATCGAAACGCGTCATGTATGGAGCTATTTGCCAGAAGTCAAAGTCAGTGGATTACTGGGATCTCTTATTTTGGAGAATACTGTTTGGCTGAAGGTAGTGGAAGCTGGGATGGTTAGGAAAATCAGAAAGGAGAAGCCTTTCTCCAGAGTGATACTGAGAGTATCTACCACTTTACAACATTATGCAAATATCAAATTGATATTAGTCATTGCTTTTTATTTATTTTATATTATAGAAACAAACAGTACATGATTTACAGAGATGAAACAATATGCAGGAATAAGATACTTAATGTTGGGTACCTATGATATGTTTCTTTGTAATGTCTGCTAGTGATATGTTTATTCCTTAATTACCAGGTGAGGTGTTTAGTATATAGGTGTGTGTGTGTAAGGTATGTGTGAGTGTTTGTGTGTGTGTTTGTGTGTGTGTGTGTGTGTGTGTGTGTGTGTGTGTGTGTGTGTGTGTGTGTGTGTGTGTATGTATGCGCATTGAACAGTTTAAATTATTGACATGATGCCACGTTTGAATTTTGGTAGTGAATCCGAAAAAATGTCAATGTGATTATATCAATGTTATAATACTTGTTATTTTAATATTGTACGTAAAATTGGGTACACTTTAAAATATATTTTATTTGCGCAGTCAAAGCTTGGCTTAGCTTGTCACAAAGTTCTTCATAATACAAAAGTCAGCATTTCTGAAAACGAAACCTGTTGGCATGTTCATATTGAGAAACAAAATTATATAATGCTTGAAAATATCTATATTTCGCAAAAGCACTCATTTCCAAAATATAAGATAAATAAATTTACCTAAGCGATTCGGTTATATAATATATTTTCGTGAAATATATTATTATAGACCCTTTAAGTTACCAAGCTAACCGCATCCCTTGTTTACTCACATTATAAAAGTGCCAGAACAAACACCACTAATTAGGCCCTTCCCTACGCACCTTGGGTCTCATGTATTTTATAAGTCCGCTGACATAACACCGTAAACATATTAAGTCCCTAATTACATAAATTTTCATAACGATTCTATCGAATGAGCGAACTTCTGGGGTAGACTTGAATTTACGTGATAAATTGGGAGATTCGCCAAACTTATATCCTGGCTAAGCTTCCGCTCGCAAAAATGTTAATAATTTAAACATTAAATCATGCAGCGATAAGGTGGGGATTGAAAGGACTTAGGCTAGGGAATAAAATGTAGCTACCTGAACCTGCCTGCTACCAAGGGGAGATTTACAAAATAACATCGCTCAACTGCTGCACAGTTTTTAAACTTAAGTCCGCTTGTGAAAATGTTAAACCACGATAAATTTTACCGTTTTTTTGTGTGATATTATTTTGTCATTTTATTTAATCTCTCTCCGTGAATGGTCGCTAAAATCGAAAAAAACATCTTACACTACGAAATTTAATCATTAAATGTGGCGTTATGAAATATTATTAGCCTTTTTCGTCTGTATTTCTTTTTCAGCGCAACTATTTCCAGCTCGAGATTGAATTGTGAGCAACGGAGAATTAATTCATTATTTTAAAATCGATACAAATTATGTAGTTTCTCGAGCGAGGGGGTGGGGCTATTTAAGGATAAACATCAAACTGAGTTCGAAAAGCATTAAACATTGCTTACAATTTTGTAAGGTATAGCGTTGTTTTTTAGTACGCATCGATCAATTATCGAAAATACCTCAAATTTTAAAGTAAAAGCTTTTATCAAAAATTTTATTGTGAAAAATATTTGTAAGAAGTGCTAAAAAAGTCATAATTTTAAACGCGTTATTGAACTCGAGCAATTTCTGGCGTATTATGCCAAGTTTTGAGCGATTGCTTGTGATAATGTGCCAAATTTATAGAACAAAAAAATATAGGATAAACGGTGAAATCTAGGTGGATTCATTAGCGTCAAACTGCAGTAAGCAATTTTATATGTTTCCAAATTAAATTTTGAGAAATGGTGTTAATTAAATAATATGGTAAATGTGAAAACCAATTGTGACTCCAAAATTACTCTTCCTTCTCTGCTATGTTTGATGTAATAATACCTTGCGGATAAGGATTGTGATTTGTGGACTTGCGGTGTCATATTCCTGACACCGCAATTCAGGAATGTCTTTTGAAGTGACAGAGCGAGATAAGCAAGGAGTTTCTAGAGCGTATGAATATTTATAATCTACTTCAGATTGGACCTTGGAAGGGCTCACTAGAGCATCTCTATATCGTGATAGCACTTACACATGTCTCTGTAATTATTATAGGCTTCTGTTTTAATACGGGAAACGTTTTCATTTTTCATTTCCACGAGGTGGTGTCACCCTATTTCCTCAATAATCAGTTTACACATTCAATAATAGTTTTATACACTTAATTCAACCGATTTATCACTTTTCTCTATAAGTAAATATGCCTACGTTATATTAAAATACAATGTTGGTTTTTATACTAAAAATGGGCGTGGCAACCAGTTTATTTTTCAATCATGATGTTCCCAATGTTCAAATGGGTTTTTTCGGGTTCAATTCCACAAATAAGACCCCCCCTGAAAACTAATTTTAATTATAATATGATCTTTAGGGCTCTATAGAAATGGCTATAATACAAGTTGTTTTGGGAAACATCTAGAAACCCAGTTAAAACCAATTACCTGCTACTACAGTTTTTTATTCATCAGGAATGAAATATTTTGTTACCTATAATTCGAAATAAGTTTCTCTCAAACGAAACTTATTCTTTACAAAAAGCAGGAAGTTATTTAGTCACATTGGTTGCTCATTAATACTGTTGTTAGAATTTCTAAGAAAAATAAAATATAAATACCATAATTATTTTGAAAAAATTTTATTCATTTTATTTAATTATTTTTACAATATTACGTAATTCATTTTCTTTTCCAATCGCTTATTATAATATTTTTGTGTATGCTTATTTATATAATCTTATACGACTTAATTTTCAGTAAATTCTATATCCCGATGAAGGATCCATCGGTTCTGTAACATGTGGATAATTTTTTTTTAAATAGTGGTTCAAACAAAGTTATTTTTTAAAATTAAATTATAATGACGCCATAAAGTTAATTTGTATGTGGGTATTCCGTTATTTTAGCATTCAAGCTCAAAACGCTAACAGCCCTCACTGTATAAATCCGTTGAAATCCTTGAAAACCCAAAATCTTAGCACATTTTGAACAGTTTATAACTACGCAACAACACCCAGCTCTCTGTAGTGAAAAACCGCTCTGTGGGTACGTATTGATGTCTGCTGACAGCGAGGCTTGTACATATTTCCGTTTTCAATCTTCTTGTCCCTTATTTTTATGAGGGTTGGCCATAAAATCGAGAGGACCGCCCCTTCGATTTCCCGAGAAGCCTTTTGTCTGCCTGCCATTATTACAACCCCTTTTCACAACCCCCTTGAGGCCCGGTATTAACTCCAGGTGAAGTAAAACAGGACTAATCTCCTTACAGCCTTTGACAGCTAATCGAAAACGAGGACGAACTTCTTCAAGAGGCTAAATCTGTATTGCAGAGTTAATGTATCATTTTTATGACGACATTTCGAATTGAATTACCTCTAGTATATTTAGACGTCGTTTAGAAATGGAAAATACTTTTTTGTTTTCTTAGAACCTATCGTTTTCACTAAATCTGATCACAGAATCAGAATATCAGCTGACAATTAAAAAAATCGTAAAGATCTTCAGACGAGGCTGTTGCAAATCAAAATGCGGTCCCCGAAATCAAACTAAATTTAAGTGTATTCACATTTAAGATAACGACGTATTATTGTTATAAATCTAATAAAACTATTAGAACTATTTACGTTTCCTTTACCCACCAGAATCATAAAACTTATCACTAACATTAATAAATACTAGCGCAGACCCTTGAGAATTCTGTTTAATTAATATTTACAAAATATTTGCCTCAGGATTATTACCTAACAACAATATAATTAGAGAGACGATCAGAAATTATCTTTTGAATGAACACCGTTAATACCTAGCCAAACTTTAAAAATCATTAGTGACTCAGATATAGGTCTCTTAATTTTTGACAGAATTTTTCTGTAAAAAATTTAAATATAAAAAAATAATTATTTTTTTTAGGCCTCCGCCATATAGAGGCGGTCAGAGTATTCCGCTTTGCAATAAAATCCAAACAAACGAAATATTTCCGAACGTATTCGAAAACTAAAAACTGTTATAGAAAGATGATTAAATACGCTTTTACATAAGTAAAAATATATTTTTTGATATTTTAAAATAAAAAAATGGTTAACCTTACGTTATTTGTACCTGAAATTACGTATAACGAAAAAATATACAAAAAAACACATGCAATTTATTGGACAAATGTTATATGTTATATAAACGTTACTGTCACCTCATTTTTTTTTTTTTTCATTTAAAAATAATTAACAAAAGTTTCCTTTTTTGAATATAAAGCGTAGTGCTTTCGCTGTTTTTATCATATTTCTCACCATGACAGTAAGGGATATACAACGATTTCTTTGAGACCAAATGAGTTTTTCCCAAAAGCAACCGAAGGCACCGTAAGGGTAAATAATTATAAATTTTAAATATCAGACTTTTTATCAAAATAAAATCATTTTGCTACCAATTTTATGGCTTGGTTCCAACAATAATTTCCAAATCGCTAAATAATTTTACGCTTTAAATTACGCTGCAATACACAGCAATATTTTACATCATCATCACAGAAAATCGGAAATAGTATGGTTCGATGTTATGAAAAGTAGAACTATTTGCAATTATTCCTATTGACAGATATTCACGAAATCAGAAAAAAACCCATTCCCTAATATATATCCACGACGGCCGTTTTCAGTGATACCCATTTTATCTTACTATTATCATTCATTTGAACGGAAAATCCGATAAACGGTTTCTTTTCGGAACATACAGAAGAAGAAGAAGACAGAAGTTCCCTTATTTAATGGAAGGAAAAAAAACTGGTGAAATTGATTTAGACCATTGCCGATATGGAAAGATATAACTATTTCTCTGTAAAATATTCTGTAGGCGTTGGACTACAAATAACATATTTTTAAGTGGAAAGAAAATATATTTTTCAACTATTATTACTCTCGCTCAAATATGGATGGCACATTTTTTGCCCCAGAGCGAGATTTTTTTTTACCTACAGTTACTAGTAACTACCCAAATTTCGTCGGAGTTTTAGAACTCTCTCACATTATTGAACAATAAAATAGAGAATTTTTAAAGCTCATTTGAATTAAAGTTTCTATCAATTTTTCTGTTACTTTGTTTCCTTTTTGGAACAGCTCATATGGTCTCATAGAAATTTTTATGTCTTCCTTACTAAAATGAACTAAACGATGATAGAAAAAAAACTTATTACATGTTAGTTTTTGGATACGTTCAGAAATTTCCCATTTACTTGGATTTGGTTGAGAACCGCACATACACACAAATTCTTTCTGGTAGTATGTTTAAGAAGTGTAGCTATCAATATGCCAGGGTTAACGAATTAAATGGAATATTAACTAGAGCAAATTGGCATTCATTAACTCGTTGTCAGTTTAAACCTAACGTTCCTAAAGAACTTTTTGAAAGAATTATTTCACTGTAGTTAACTTCCGCCTAAGTTTACTGTTTATTGCACTCTTCTACTAAGACTTAAAGTTAAATATGTAAATAAAGTTAAGTAAAATGTGGTAAAGGCTAAGCCAACGATTGTAAATTTCTCCCGGCACACATCAACTTGAAACTTCCATCAACAAAATTAAACAAACTACCTACAAGCGAAGTTTCGCTGTTTCGTTGCTAAGGGATGCATGTATTACTTCTATGGGACAAAGTTATAATTAAACTTATGAAAAAATAGCAAAGTCCATCTAACTTTTGATAAAAATATAATGGTGCTTATATTTAAATGCGATATTTTATGTTATGCTTCCTAAAAAAAATAGTTTCTGCAGAATATTAAAAATTCCAAAAAAATATTGAGTACACGAAATATGGGTGGGTTTTTAAACATCATCAAACGTACCAATTTTGGTTGTGGTTACCTACATATTTCCGAGCGACATTATTCACATTCAATCAACTTAAGTATGTAAAATATGTTTGCATTTAAGAGTAGTTTTCGAAATTGGAATAAGTTGTGGAATGAATTCAGACAGTCGATAAAGCAGGTACCTACCAAAAATATTGTATTATACGTGAATTTTTTTTTCGTTTTTTAAAATTGGAATAAATTATCCCAAAATTTATGCAGCAACTACATATTTAAATAGTTGGTGCAGGGTAAAATACAGGGTAAAATAGAATATCTAACGACTGGCCATAGAAAATTCCATTTTACCTTCCCATAACACCCACTGTAAAACCAAATTATATATGCACAGACAGAATCGGAACAAGCAAATGAACTGTACCTAAAATATAATAAGAAAATCTACTTTCACCCAAAATACAAAAATTTACCTGTTTTCTGTATTATTTTTTCTTAAACTTGTTAATTATGTCATAGTCAATATTTTGTTGTGATAGAGAAATTTTGACTGTAAATTTTAGTACCTGCATAACCAATTTCGTTCATCGTAAGGTAGAGCCCAAATAAAATGTGAATAAATGCAACTAAATTTTAATTATGGATGGAGTCCCCCCCGATGGTCCTTTGGAGACGGGATACGAACAAATATACCGCATGATCATACATTTCTTTGTTTTTTGAAGTGAAACTTCTTTACGCGCGTCATGCAATTTCGAGGACCGGAGTAAAACCGACTCATGACCGAAACGAAAATGCGGGACCACCGATTAAAGTTCATTTGATCTAGTCAAAGTTTTGAAGTAACATATAAATGCTTCTTAGCTCATCCCGACAACTGGCGTTGGTGGTGTAATGGTCAGCATAGTTGCCTTCCAAGCAGTTGATCCGAGTTCGATTCTCGGCCATCGCACATTATTTTTTTGTTTTTAACGCCTTTTTCATTCAATATCTTATTTTTTAGTAGGTCAGAACATTTTTTAAAAGAAAATAATATTGCAAAATAATAAAAACACTTATCTCACTGTGATAAAACATTACTCCGCTAGAGCGCGCTTTGCGTTATTGTGTTGGATTAAAATTATTATCTAATCCGTATATTATGATAATTGTATTACATTTATTTAATTAATTTATTTATTTTGATAATATGTAATAATTTACAGAAAAAAAAATTAAAACTATCTCCCTCTGATAAAATATCCGTTCGCTAGAGCGCACTACGCGATCTTGTGTGGGATTCTATTTCTGTACATTGTACATTATTTTTAAAAATATATTATATTTTGGGTGTGATGTAGGTAACATTATAAAACATAACAAGCTCTCATATTTTCAGAACCTACATAATATAATCAATTTATGCGGCTTTGCTTACAGTTGGTGCTCAGCGTGGTTGGCTTTCAATCAGTTAAGCGAGGTTCGATTCTCGGCTGTGGCATTTTTGAAGTGAAACCTTGTTGAGGTGGGGGAGCCGCTCACGAATGTTCTCTCTCTTCTCTTCTTTCCTCTCTCTCAGACACCAGCGAACTGCGCCACGCCAAGCATCAGCTGAAACTAGAAGTTTCACTTCTGTCTTGCGTAGGCTTGACACACCCACTTTTTTTTTTTTGTTGTTTTAATCTATGTACCGGAACGGGTTCTATTTTTCCTGTGCTACTAAGCCGCTCATCGCGGTACTACTCCCGACAGCTCGCTTTGAGGGATGATGTTGCAGGGAGTGGGGAGGGTTTAAATTAAAAATATCTTGTCTCAGTTTAACACCCTCTCCGTTTTAGCTTTGGATCAAATTGTGATCTGATGTCAAGCATAGCGGTCATGCAGTAATGATATTCAGCAGATCACGACACATTCATAGGCCTGTTTCAGGGCTTACGTGTAAAAAAGGACTGTTCAAATAAAAAAAAATATGTAGCAAAAATCATCGTTTTGGTTATCAAATGGGAAGAAGTTTAAGCTAAATTAACACAAATTTAATTCCATGTATTCAATGTGAAGCACGGTTAAACGAGTTGTAAGCAAAATTCAGTCCTGATAAGATTGTGGAGTACACAGTTAGGTACGTACAGACAAAGTTTATTTTTTTATTCTGATATCGTACTAAAACTGTGTAGTTTTTATATTTACATTCACAATTATTGATTTTAAAAACGATCTAAAACCGTACATTCCGAAACGGTTCTAACTGGCTACAAAGTTATTGTACGGGACGTGTTTGCCTGCACAAGAAAAGACTGTAAATAATAAGCACCGGCACATATCGGCGGTAAATATTATGATTTGGAAAAGGGGGTCATCAAACTTTCAGGTGTGCAACTTTAGCCGCAATTGATATTAAATGCAATAATATCACTTTTCATGTTCGATACAGTAATTATGACGTAAAAAAAGCCACTGGCTGGTAAGGCGGCTGTCACAGGCGTTTGCCGATGTAACGTCATCAACGCCATATAAACGAACTAAAATAAACACGTCGTTTGGCGACAAATAAAAAATGGCACATTTTACATTGTTATAGATAGAAAATTTAACGTCCAACAAAAAAATGTCTTTATTATCAATTGTCATTTTTTTAAAAAATGTTTTGGATATTGAAAAAAAACCGTAAAAATATATAAGTTGTATAATCCGTTTTCAGCACCAAAGGAGCAAAATATTGTATGAAATTGTGCCCATCTCCATCAACGTCTAACCTTTCTTGGCTTGGAAATTATTTACTTTTTCGAACAAGTGATTGTATGTACACAAAACCAAACAAACAATGTACAGGATTCTCATACAAAAAATCCCAAGTTTTTTTTATATCTCCCGAACAATTGGCTTTTTGACATTTGTTTATTCGTTCGATTATAGTGTAATATTTTATTTATATGGGAACTTTAATATTCCGCCTTTCTTCGCCCGATATTTCAATACAGTTTTTTGGTGAAGTATTCTTATTATTGATTCAATATTTTTCAATGAGAATAAAATGAAACCAACAAAAAAATATACAAATCTTTAGATTTTCATTTATTATTTTTTTAAGTAAAGACAAAGATCCCGGGTTGAGAATAACATAACAGTATTGACAATATTTTAAAAACTCCCATAGTGGAAATTTTACTTGCTTGTGCGATGATGGACCCGATATTTTTATCCACCTAGCTACTAACCGGTCAGTTAAATTGAAATTTCAAAGATCCTTAGCTCTTAATGGAAATGACGTTGCTGTCCTGGACTGAAAATCCCGAACAAGATATATTTGCCAATTTAAGACGTCAGAGCTCACCGTTCATGAGTTTTCAAAATAGATGCATTTACCGCTTTATTGTTTGGTTTTAAATTCAGAAAACCGTTCGTGAGTATTTTTTTAAGGGTACATAAATCATGCTTGTCGGGGATGGGATCGATTACAAGTTGCAAGGAAATCTCTAAGAAAAGAATTATCTATTTGGAAGGCGGGTTTGAGTACCGCCGCCCCGCGAACCATTTATTGGATAACCCTAAGGGGTTCTTTAGCATGTTTTTAGATCGGTTTCGCCCTGCTCGGGCATGTTTGAACCGTTAGGCACATAAGAAAAATACCATTATATTTTGGAAAATAATAATTACCTGATGAAGCATTTTATATACTAAGTAAAGATCAGAACAGGAAAACCTAGTGAGGACTGTAAAAAAAAAATTTATACCTATATTATTCTTTGTACCTACATAATGTATAAACTAAAGTCCTCCGTGTGAAGTCCAAATAAGTGAATCTGAACCCAGAGGTCTTGGGTTTAATTCCTGAGATATAGTAATTGGTTTCGCCATTCACGCAATATACCACTGGTTTTACACATACAAAACCAATATATTTTGGAGGAATATTGTCGTATTATCGTAATCCCACAAAGCCTTGTCCCCATGTTCCTCGCGCCGACAGTTCGCCGCCCGTTTCTGTCCATCAGCTCTCCAACAAAATTGTTTTGTGTTATTACATACGTGATCCGTAATCCGCTTTCGGCTTCGCTCTCCCAAATAAAGGCTGTGAAATCAACCAGTAACAAGACGAGAATTTTGCTACAAAATACGCTGTGAGTTCCTTCCACTTTTCTGTTCACACTTATTTCGGTCACACAAACGGTCCTTTGATACACATAATTACATCGGTAATGATTAATAACGTTGGGCATTTATGAAATAGAAAAATCATTTCCATTTTACTGTGTTCTGGCCCGGAGGCGGGAATTGCACCCGCAACCTTCTGACACTCTGTCAACACACAACACACTCTGGCACAGGTAAAGAGTGTAGACCATAAGCTAATTAGGACGCCAGAATAAAGGCATCGAAAAAAGCGTTTGGATTCAAAATAAGAAATTCTTTGTGAAATTATGTTCAAATTCAGCGTATTTTTATGAAAATAAGATATTCCGTGTAAAATAATGTTAAAATTTAGCGTATTTTTATGAAAATACAAAAATAATATTTGTATCCTGGGAAAATGAATACAATTTTATTTTTGACCATCAATGGATAGCAAAACTAGGTTCATGCACCCGGATAATTAAAGAAAGAGGGAGAGATAAAGAGTAAATCGCCTCTTTAAACTGCACATTACAAAATTAAGAAATTAATTTTCGTTTAAAGATCGCTGAAATAATGCAACAAAATCTAACAAAACACTCCACAACATTATTTCAGAAAATTTTGATGTGTATTTGGCTAGAGTGAGTTCTGAAATTCAGTTTGCGTTAACTACTCTGTAATGTTACTTAAAGCTGTGTAAATAAAGCGTCTATTTCAAAGCTTTGAGGCTGCATAATTCAAGCTGTGAGGCGCGGCGCGCTGGTCAGAAAGTTACTCGGCAAATTAAAACTCGCATCTCACTCCGACTCAAAATGCCTGAGAGGTCACCTGGATTTGTGAAATAATAATTACTACCGTTGCGCATTCGCAAGGGCGGCTGGGTAGTAATGGTTCAAATAACTTTGCAAAGAACGAGATTTTAGGTTCTATTCATTGGAATGTCTCTATAACTTCGTAGTTTAAAATAACAAAATAAGTAACTTAAAAGGATTACAAAGGTTCTGTTTATTAAAATGTGTCGTTTTCACCACCAATTGTTCTTCTTAATATATTCGTTTTACAGTGGCTCTTTTTCCGAACTTTCTTCTATTTATAACTTATTTTTATTGAGTATCTAACATTACATATCTCTTTAAAAACTAACTGTGCAACAACAGTGTAACTTTCTGAATCATGTTTTTACCATCCTAGCATTATTTTCAGATATCCTCATATGTTTTGACAGAATATTATGTCTACACATCGACAATTTCAATTACTTGGGAAAATAATAAATGAAAACGTAAACTAAACCTCACTTAAGATGAAGAAAAAAAATTTAATCCTGATGAATTGTGGAGAGGTGAAGAGAAAATTTTTAAATCATCAAGTAATAATAATAATATTTGGCTAATTTAGATAGCGCCGTTTTCGTTAGAAAACACCTCAAGGGCGCTGTACAAATATATTTCTTAAATAGTTAATACTAGAACTACTGACTTATCTCTAAGACTTATATCTAGTGACTTACGACTAAGGCCTATAACTACTATCTTAACGACATATATACGAGTATTTACATATTTGGCAACTTACAACTAAAATTAATATTAACAATCTAATCTTACTAACGCCAGAAGAAGAAGGAAGTTCTATTATATTAGTGTGTTTTTATTGTTAGCTGGATATATATGTTAAATGAATGAAATTAATGAATAAAATCAATCGTCAATCGTCAAGTACACGAAGCTAACGAATTGTAAAATACTACTAATAAAATATAATGGGAGAGAATAAGAATAATAAAAATAAAAATTAAGTAATGATGAAACAAAACTTGGCATCCACATTAATAATGTTGTTTACATGTTTTTTAACGCGCGTACACCTCAAGGCTTCATTTACTTGAAATTGATCACTGTCACTGTAGTTTTACCAAACTATTTACCATGAAATAAATTTGTGTACAGTATACATCTTCTATTTATGTATGGTCAATGTATATTACAAAGCGTCTAATTCCATTAATTATCGTCTTATCCGATTATCCGTACTCATTGATTAACTTCCCGGCCCTGGGTAAGGTAAACCGTGCGGTAACGGCCATTACCGGTAATGCGATGTTTGCAGGCATTGGCAGAAGGCACACACCCTTATAATGTTGCACCATCATTTGATAAACAGTTCAGTCTGACGCCAGTACTGAACATGGGCAAACATCAGGAGTACTCTCCGTATGCACGCTTTGAACATGGAAGTTCAGGGGTGGACAACCAAATCACACACACATTTTTTTCGATAAATATTCATTAACAAATAATCATGGATCAGCTCAAACGGTTATCTGGCATCATTAAATTAGCAAAGATTTTTCAGGTTAGAATTTGAATGCTGTGACAATTATTTTCAGATTGACGTATTTTTCCATAAAGAGCTGTGGAGCTATAAGTTTCATTAAATTATTCTAGTGAGAAACTGCTATTCAGATTCAAAACATTGTTTGAATTGATATTAGCTCGGCAAATAATGACAACTTTCTAATATTCCTCATCCCCATCTACGTCACCACATCCGTAAATCTATTATCACTCCCCGTATTTGGATGTCAAAATTCTATCTGCTTTGGGCAGATTTTTGCGGTTCCATGACATCTCAGGACAGTGGTAATACAACACACTTTCAAAAGCCATTAAATGTGATGAAAAAAGGCATATAAACCTAAAATAACGTAACCTACCTAACCTAGTTTTTTATTCATCATTTTTCATGACTTCTCATCACTTTACAAGAGCGTGTTGAATTGCCACTGTCCTAAGTTGACGGTTACCAGTTTTTTAGATATTTATGTTTATCTTAAAAAAATGGTAGGTTGATGCCAGAAAAAACATACCATACCTCTCTTAGGAAAAACGTTTACTCTGCATTACACCTTCTGACATATTGGAAAGCAGACTGATGGAAAAGGGTGTCCGCTATCCGTGTCCGACCCCTAGTTTAGAAGGTATGGACGTAAACAGCTGCGGAGCGCATCCCCTGGAAGCGGTGACCGCGTTACTACCTACGGCGGAATATCGATTTATTAGCGGTAGCTACCCACTTTACCCACTATGCTAAAGTAACACATATATTATATGCTGGACGCTGAATAGCGTACCCCTAGAAGTGTGTTCTGTGCCAATTTAAAATAAAACTGTCGTCACACAGCCACATCGACAACTAAGCAGAACCGAAACGATAAAATAGGCAATAGACGTTTGTTTAACAATATTCCTTAAATAGGGAGCCACCTCTGGGTTGGAGTGCCAAAACATTTGATAAACCTTTTTTATGTGAATACCGCACAAGAGTTGTAACTGCTACCAACCGTATGGAGCCAGTAAGACTTACATTACTTACATCCCCAATTGGGGTATGTTGTGAGGCTGAGGGTAGTGGGGAGAGGAAATTGATGGGGAAGAGGAAAGTGGGGGAACAACTGGCTATTCAGTTATAGTCACCAAACACGGCCAAAGTTTGAATGGCGGTCTTTCACCAGGGTTATACAGAGAGTATCTTCCACTCGCAAGTATACTATTTATATTTTTTAATTAATAAATAGTGAAATAACACAAATCAATCAAATAAATTTTGTTGCGCACGCCAGGATTTGAATCCACCACCTTCGGTTTTGTGGTCAAGAGCCTTACCCCTCGACCACGGAGGCCGTCGTGATGCTAAATAATTTACTTGGTTCACAACGCTACCCAACCGGGTGGCCATGTAGTTCACACGACCACCAGTGTCGAGCCTGGCAAAGGCGCTCTAGTGAGGTGTTATATAAAAAAAAATCCCTGGCACGCACGACGCTGATCTATCGATAATTTTTTCTATGTCGTGAAAGACATCGAACTACGTTGGCAACAATTAAAACTTTATTGCGTATAAAGTTTTGTGTCGTTTAGAAACGTCAAATTCAAACGACATCGTTTTTCAAAATTGATTTTATTAATCATTTGGCTCATTATTCTTTTTTTAATCAGTATTAATCACGGCTCGATAAAATAGCAATATTTTAGTCTATGTAAACTGTCAAATGTAATTGGAAAATTTACCGTTGTGTTAGAGAATGTCGACTAATAATCGATATTGTTTATGAAAAAACTGTTATCGTGTCAATGTTGAATGTACGTGCCGGGAACCTAGACCGGCCAATTACATAGTTATCTGCTCAAGAAAGAATTTGATATTTGAAAACATTTCATATATTTAAAAATTCAATAATGTAAGCAAAAATTCAGCTTTCTTCGGAAATTTGGAGGTGTCCACAACACAGTTCTATCAATTTTGACTTTTGACTTTTGATTTTGACTGTCCTAAAACGGGAAACTTCCTAGTTGGACAGTCAAAGCTTCCTTTTATATTTGTATATCTTGTATGTAATAAATGTAATAATAATAAATAAATAAATAAAAATTTACAAAATACCTTTCGACTCATGTGCCCCCGCCAGACCAACAAAATTATGTGAAACAATTTCGATGTATGATATTTTTTTATCAATTTCAATTGATAGGGGTAAAATAGAGCTTACTTTTGTAGACGGTCCAAACTTCTACTGGCTTGTCTCTTCAGTGGAAGTGGAAGTATTTGGGGTGAATGGAAGGTTTTCGTTTCATGAATAGGATCTCTTTAAAGCGAGAGTAAAATAGAGTATGTTCTCAAAATCGCCCGGTGAAAGAGCGTTGGTAACTGAAACGAGGCTTGGAAATGCATTAGCTGGAGGTAATGTAAAGCAAACAATCTGATCCTTCGTATATTTCTTTATTTTATGTGTTTTAATGCACTTTTTCTAAAGCAACAAAGAATAAACATTTTTAACGGGTTTAGACATAAGTCAGAAAATATGTTGAAATGTGTGCAAGTGTTTCTATTTGGCAAAAATAAAAAAGCGTTTTTTTATGAGGTCAATAGTAATTATGCCTTATTATGTATTAACAACTGTTTTATTCTATTTAATGTGGATGACTTTATATTAAAACACTGATCGTATTTTATGAGATAGACTTTTATTCTTGTGACGGTTATATAGAGAGCTTGCTGTTGCGACCACAGACAACAATACAATGACGTTTAGCACTAGTGATGTGCGACACCAATATTTATGTTACATCCCCTTTCTTTATTTATAAAAACAATAAAAAATTTAATACATTGACATTAGACATTATACCTACATACAATACAATAAAATCTTAAATACACTGACATTAGACATTATACCTATCCGGTTGTTTAACAACTCTACCATATCTGGTAATGTAAGGGTTGTTCATATTATTATTTTCTCCCACCTGTCCCTCATCTCCAGCTTCTGCCTCTTCAAGTGCCAGATCAGATCGCATGGACAGATGGTCATTATTAACATTTGTATTATATCTCATTTTTAAGTGAATTATATTTCGTCTGTATGTGTTACCATAATAATCTTCAACAATATAAGACCTTTTACATTTTAATTTTTCCTTGACCACAGCTGGTAACCAATTACTTTTAGGGCATAATTTTAAGCTGTGGGTTTCCCACTAAAAACTCTCTAAGGGTGAGCTCGTACGTCTGTAAATTTACTCAGCTTATTCTCACTGAAATTGTGAGGACAACGTTTTTTTTACCTTGTAACACTATTTCCACCGAGAATTACCAAGCTATATAAATAATAACGCGGCATAAATTCGGTTTAGGGGAGTCACTCGAATAACCGAAATTGAACTTGATTTAGACTTATTTAGGGCTGGGGAATCCGAATCTGTAAGAATTAGGTGGGGTCGGCACTATTAGCTGAGTTATAGGGTATTGAAATTTCGTACGCGATACATAGAAACCATGTTTTATTTTGTTATCTTGTGTTTTTACTGAATTAAGAAAATCAAATTAATAACTATTTAATATTTTGACATTTCAGCAGTGCCAACCAAAAAATAAAAAGTGTTGCCATATAGTAATAATATTTTTTTGAGTTTCGGATTAGTTAGGCTAGGCTTCGGGCAGAAAATGTAGCTTATTTTATTACAAAAATATTTCACAACGTGAAACAAATAATTAAAATCACGGTAAGTTCAATTAGAAACAGCGTTGATATTCCATGTTATATTCCATAGTGTGTAAAAATAATACAATTAAGAATAAAAACAAAAATAAAAGAAAAATTAGTAAAGTGGTTTATTTTTCTATCTGGTTCAATCAACTCAAATTATATTTGAAATTATGTGTCATTTTCAAAATTGGAATTGATTGTGTGAAGAATTCAGACAAGCGATAAAGTAGGTACCTACCAATAAAATATTTTTAACAGAAACGGTTTCAATCCTAATTAAAAATGGGAATTGATTTGTCAAGCCTCCAGGCTATCCCGTGATTTTTCATGGATCTGCGTTAGGCTACTGCAGTATAATTTTAGTTAATTGTACATTTTGGTTTGATATTTTTTTATATGCGATGCGTTTTTAACCAGTGTTTAGAGGAGGGTTACATGTCATTAGATTGGAAAAGGGCTGTGAACATGCCTTTATACAAAGGTAAAGGGTCACGTATGGAATGCGGGAATCACAGGTCTATTAGCCAGCTGAGTTGAGTTGGCAAGCTGTATGGTAGAATATTGATTGAAAGGGTTAGCATGGAAACAAAAGATAAAATATGGATAGTGCTCACGAGTGGAAGGGGGTGAATTGATCAGATTTTCTCATTGAGTATGCTCACGCAGAAGTTTCTGGAAAAAAAACCAAAAACTTTTCTGTGCCTTTTTAGATCTACAAAAAGCATACTACATAGTCGATAGGAAAAAGCTACGGAAAGTGTTGTTCAAGTATGGAGTGAATGTGAATCTAATACAGGCGATTACATCTCTGTACGAAGGAAGAGTAGCGTGTGCTAGGTTGAACGACGGTTTTACTGGGGGGTTTGACATTAGAAGGGGTGTTTAGCAAGATTGCATAATGTTGCCGTGGTTATTCAAGCTATACATTGATAATTATATTTGAAAATTGACAGAGGTGAGATTCGGCGCAAAATTGAGTAATCTGAAAGTATGCAGTCTGTTGTATGCTAATGATGCGGTGCTGATTTATAACAGCATGGAAGATCTAAAGTGGCTAGGATGAACGAAATATGGATGAAGAATGAGTTAACGATGAATGTAAGTAAGTCTAAATGGTGTTTGAAAGAGAAAGTATGAAAACAGAGTACAATACAACTAATATATTAGTTAAGATATAAATATGCATTATATACTATTAGTTTAGTTAGTGTTTTAATGAGTTGATTCCATATTTAGCTGAATGAATAGGTGATAAGTAGTTTTTGTCATAATATGACACATACATTGATAACTTTAGTCCGCTTCAGCACAGGTCACCCTAGTGAGGAGGACTGAATAACTTTAATCCGCCTCAGCACAGGTCACCCTAGTGAGGAGGACTGAATAACTTTAGTCCGCCTCAACACAGGTCACCCTAGTGAGGAGGACTGCATAACTTTAGTCCGCCTCAGCACAGGTCACCCTAGTGAGGAGGACTGAATAACTTTAGTCCGCCTCAACACAGGTCACCCTAGTGAGGAGGACTGCATAACTTTAGTCCGCCTCAGCACAGGTCACCCTAGTGAGGAGCACTGAATAACTTTAGTCCGCCTCAGCACAGGTCACCCTAGTGAGAAGGACTGAATAACTTTAGTCCGCCTCAGCACAGGTCACCCTAGTAAGGAGGACTGAATAACTTTAGTCCGCCTCAGCACAGGTCACCCTAGTGTAAAAGGAAACGCGGGCGCTAAGAAATTTGAATAATAGGTAAATTACAAAACTGTTGCTGTCACTTACTCTGTTACCCCCACGAATAATAAGCGAAAGTGACAACTGCACCTCACGCGATTATAATATATACATATACATATACACATACACATACACATATACATATACATATACATATACATATACATATACATATACATATACATATACATATACATATACATATACATATACATATACATATACATATACATATACATATACATATACATATACATATACATATACATATACATATACATATACATATACATATACATGTACATATACATATACATATACATATACATATACATATACATATACATATACATATACATATACATATACATATACATATACATATACATATACATATACATATACATATACATATACATATATAGAAATACAATAAAATCGAGGTTTTGTACGACTATTGTAAATTGAACCGATTTTAAAGATTTATTTGTATGTAATGTATACTTGACCGACTTTTAAGTTTTTTTTCAACTACTGCATTAGGAGAAAATATTCTATGTCTGTACGTTTTGCTTTTTTAAAAAATAAATTGTAAAATTTGAAAACTGAACGTTGACGATGTTCAAACTAGGAAAATTTAAGGATTATTGGAGGGTCCAGTGGATGATATCTGTATTAAAATAAAACGTATTTACACTAGTATCAACTCCGGAGAGTAATTAGGGGAACACGTTTGTATAGAAAATACGCCACCCACGTTTCTTACTAAGCCAATTTCAAATTGAAAAAAATCTGTTGTTCCCATATAAATTATTTTTACGAATAATCCAACGCACAGAATCGTATTTGTACGATCTACGCGGCCAAAACTATGTTTATACTGAATTGGTATCTAAACAATGTAAATAAATTAAAAAACAATTTTTCACAATAATTATATATATATTCAAGATTATATACTTTATATATATTTTTACAAGTACAATTTTCGGTCTGTACAAAGGGAAATAACAATAAAAAGGCTAGTTTATTGGCATTCTTCATCACTCTCCGATGAACTTTCTGATATATTGGGGTCTGCAGGTGCAAACATGGCCAAAGTTTCAGGTAAAAATGTTCCAGATTTCCTTTTTTTACAGTCCGCATGCTACTTAGCATAGGATCAGAAGTAAGTAGAAGGCGATTAAAAATATCCTGATTACAACTTTCCCTTGAAAATTTCCTCGCATAATCTTGGCGGTAATATCTAAAATGTTTGTTGCGACCCTCAGCTGCTTCCTCGGAAAGCTGTCCGATTGGTAATAATGCCTTTTCGATGATGACTGCGCCATGGACTAAAAGCTTGTGCATTGTTGGCGTCATAGGGTGCCAATCATATAGGTCCACATAAACGCGAGCAGTTTCTGAAGCATATTTTTCATACTTTACGGGATCAATTTTGAATCCAATTGAAATTGCTTGCAATATGACTTTTAGTCTGTAAATTAGCTCATAGCTGATTCCAGTTATTTTCGCAGCTAATTTGGGGTCCTCAAAGAACCTTCTGCTGGTATTGCCATCATTGGAATTGCCGAAATTGGACTTAGGCATATCTATTATTAGCCCTGTTTCATTGCGAAACCTTCTTTGTATCTCTTTCTTGGTTTGCTCTTCTAGGTCTTTCTCTTCCTTCGATTTCCTTTCCCTGTATTTTTGTACTTGGAGTTTATAGGCTAAATGCTCCTCGCACTTAAGTCTTCGAACGACTTGGATGGCCGACCTGGCCGTTTTTGTGTCTCAACTACAGGTATTTCAAAAGTACCTTCTAGCCAAGATTGGTTGTATTTTAGAAAATTAGCTTCTTTATAATGAGCTTTGACCCACTTTTGTTTCAGTTCTGATTTTAAAAAGGCAAAACCACGTTTCAATTTAATAATTTGGTCTTAATTATAATTTTCACATGACAAAAGTTGATCTTTTAGATAGTTTAGATTTGCATCTAAACTAGGCAAATTTTCCTTCTTCATGCGGTCGAATAAGTATTGTCGAGTCACAATCTTTACTCCTAATGCACCCTCTGAACCTAAAACAAACATACATTAAGTTAAAAGACACTAACAAACATTTCCAATTTTATACGAAATTTCGCTACATATCTTTAACGCCTCAAAACTATATTTATCCGGAAGTTTCCGGACACGATTTTGATATTAGTTATAAGGAAAAGGATCAAATAACAACCTGTAATAATAACCATAGCCCGATCTACCTCTATACATGAACAAAAACACTAGTAAAGAAAAATATTGAAGGAAATCAGGGTACGAAAAAGACATTTTTTATAAGTTGAAATAATAATCTTGTTTTGTAGTTTACCATGACTTTTATAATATAATTTGTAAGTTTCTTACCTTCTTCATTAGAATCCATCACTTTCAATTTGTAACAATAACTTGTTAACATAAAAAATAACTTGGGAAGTTCGTATAATAAAGCGCGTCGCCGAGAACAGATACGTGCACTAGGTGAAATGGTTCAATTCCGACTGACATCACGGGTGCGTGGTGCGCAATACAAGGTAGAACAGGGACGGGTTCTGTTCACGGGTTAGTCCTTTGTTCGGGGAACCGGTTTTTATGAATAGTATTGTTATTTTGAGATTGGGACTTTTGGCCGCGTAGATCGTGCAAATACGACTCTGTGCAACGTTTGGACAGTGTCACGTGCACACGAAATAGATAGCAGTGAAATCGGACACTCCACTTTGACGATAATTGATTGCCGCTATTTGATGTGGTTTGGTGATTTATGTAATCATACAGAAATCTATTCTATCTACAAATACCCTTTGACCCAAAAATCTGCGCTATTAACTAGTGTCAAACAAACTTAATTAAAATTAAATTGACATCATTTTAATAATCAAACATACTAATTCAAGTCTATGCTGCGCGCTAAATCTGGTTGAATCAGCTCAATTAATGTGTCATTTTCAAAATGGAACTGATCATCTGGAGAATTCAGACAAGTGATAAAGAAGTAACCTACCTACCTGTAATATAATATTTTAACAGAAAAGTATTTTAATTGACATTTAAAAAAAATGGAACAGATTTGTCGAGAATTAAGACTATCCCGTGATTTTTTACGGGTCTGCATATCATTAAACATACTAATTTCGGTTGTCTGTGCGTGTATTAGATAGGCTTGCGTAAAATCTGCTTTACAAATTTGCTTTAAACTTTTAGGACGGGTTGTTTCAGAGAATTTCAACAATTTCAAATTTCCAAGTTCTTTGAAATTTTTTTTCAAGTTCTTTTTTTATATCAACATGGGCCAGTTGCTTCACATAACTGAAATAATAATAGAACTTTCACAGTTCTTGAAAATTAACTGTGAAATATGATTAATTGTCCAATTTCTGTAAAACAACCCGTCCTAGGTGTCATATTCGAAATTGGAATCAGTTGTGTGTTATATTTTTATTTCAAATATTGAAACTGATTTATCAAGAATCAAGAAATTGGACTATTTCGTGATTTTTCATGGATTTCTGAGCTAGTAAATAATAATAATCTAACGGTGGCTGAGTTATCATATCAGGCGTTGTGAGTTCAATTCCTCAGCTGGCTGTCCTCCACCATGACACAAATAACATTTTCCGCTTACCGTTGTGGTACTTGTTTTTAAAAATAAAATATAAATAATAACACTTGCCATATTAGAAATGGAATATACAGTAGAAATTATATTTCGTCCCAACTAGTTTAATCAAAGTTTTTTTTTGGATCTGAAGTGATAAAGCATACGATTCGTTCGGGCAATTAATAATGTTATGGAATAGCGTGAAACCGTAAAAACACGTGGTGATTTTAAGGTTGTCTGGTATATTTTTTGCACACAATTCATCGCCGCATTAAGATGAGTTTTTGCAATACTAGTAACGGCTTTTTAAATGTAAATATTTTACAAAAAAAAAAAATTCAACTGACTCTAGAAGGTTTAGAGCCACAAAAAAACGTCAAAACTGAAGACATTTGAGTGAGGCCCATGTACATTGTGCATTGCAATTATATATTATACGAGTATTTGTAACAAATGGATCTGTCAGCAAACAAAATGATTCAACGTAACAGATGGGCAAGATCAAAAAATGATCATGGGCTGGGGATATTACAATACGAGTAGGTACTTTAGGATAACAGGTGGATAATAAAACTATGCTTAGTAATAAACCAGTAGTTCTGTGAACAGTTAGCAGACTTCGCGTAATGTTGATTATTCCGATTTGACTGCTTGTGCGCCAGAGAGCGTGAGCGTGTTCTAGCGGAATAAAACGGTACTATCAAACACGGCTACCATCTTGATAGATTTACCGGACCGGGATAGCACAAACAAATTTACAGACAGACGAAGTGCAAAGTGGTCGAGTTGAAACAGGAATACAGGACTTAACCACTCTCAGTCTATTGGAGATATAATTTATTAAAAATTCTTGCACGGCACATGCCCGGTGTACCTTGCTGGATTACCCCGCCTGTTGAAGAGTCCGTATTTTTATGATCATATAATAAAAAAGTTAAATTCTGAATTTTCTCGGAGTAATTTTGTGTCAGGTGGATTCGCCTAATATGATTTTTTCTACAAAATGTAATCAACTGAACTCCCAGGAGATAAATTTACTCAAAAAACAAGAGATGAAAGTATGATGGTTTTAGCACTTTAAACTCGGTGATTATTTTTACTCGTATTTTTTAGAGTAGCATTAAATTTAAATTAAGTAAGTAATGGGTACAAATTTATACCAACACAAGTCTGAAGGTGCTACTGGTCATGTATAATATAATTTTTTTTTTTTAAATGGATGACAATAACGTTAAATTTAATATTTTGTGGTAGGACAACAACTGTATACGTACTCGTTTGAATAGAAATAACCGAAAAATGTGTTATCATGTCAAAGAAATATAATATCATATTTTGATAAAATGAAAAAGGTTTTGAGTACAAAAATCAACGCTTATTACTAGACATCGGATTATATGCATTTGCATATTTGCATATGCAAATGCATATAAGTCTCTAATTACGACGTTAATGCATATTTCAGCCTTTTTTCCCAAATCGTGCATATTTTGTTTAATAGCGGGAGGTATCATCTACGTATAGGGAGCTAGGTGACGATGACGCGTAGGGCACGAGCGCGGAGGCCATACATGGTGAAAGCTGGCCAAGCCTTGCAAACTTTTTATCCAAATTTACTACACATTACCTGCTTAGCTCACGGATTTCATCGCCTTGCAGAAGAGATACGGCAAGAGTATGGGAATGTTAAAAAATTGATTTCCTCTACAAAAAAGTGTTTTTAAAAGCACCGTCGCGTGTGCAGTCTTATAAAGAGCAATTGTCAAATCTAGCATTGCCGCCAGAACCCATAATTACACGATGGGGTACTTGGCTAAAGGCAGTATTATTCTATGCTGAAAATTTTGAGGCCGTAAAACAAGTAGTTGGGCAATTTGACAGTTCTGAGGCCATTGCAATTCATTCAAGCAAGCTAGCATTTGAAGACGCATCCATTAAACAGAATATCGCCCTCATCTCAACACATTTTCACAAGTTACCAGATACCATAAAAAATTGGAAACAAAAAACCTTCCTCTAATTAAAGCAATAGAAATACTGGAAACAATGATCGAACTCGCCAACGCCCTTCCTAATTCAATATCAGAAAAGATTCGTAAAAAGTTACACTCTATTTTGCTTAAAAACCCGAGTCTTGAAGATATGAAGAACATTAATGCCTACATCAACGGCACAGGTCCATACCCTGCCTAAACAGATATCTCCAGAAATGGCGCCAAATTTTAAATTTTTTCCAATGACGTCAGTTGACGTAGAGAGGTCGTTTTCGGCGTACAAATTAATACTGGGTGACAAACGTCACAAATTTGAGCTCGAAAATTTGGAAAAATACTTAGTTGTATATTGTCACAAAAACTATGCATAATTTTAAGAATATTTCGCTGTTTTTGTACGGTCTTTAATTAAAATATATAAAAATAAAAATGGTTTTTTGATTTTGCATTGTGCATATTTTGGGAAAATCAAGAGTTTTTAGTGCATATTTCGGTCTTTTTTAGTGCATATTTGCATGCATATTTTGGCACTTTGTTAGTGCATATAATCCGACGTCTACTTATTACCAATGGCGGTTCGTGTGTTTTCCGTGTACTAGTGTGCAAATATTACAAAAAATGGTTTTATTGATGTTGTTGTAGCTAAAAATCTTTTTTTTTAATTTTTTTCCGAAAACTACGGTACGCTTTTATAAGTTATGCTTTGAAATATTAATACGAATTATTTGTTTGCGCCCGTAAATACGCAATATGAATATGAATAAATAATTCTATCCATATAAAAACTCAATTCTTACAAGAGAGGCATACAAATACAATATTGTATCCTTGATTCAATCCAATTTCGTATTTTTATGCCTCTCTTGAAAAAATACAATATTTATACCGACAAAACTATTTATTCATATACATATTGCGTATTTTTGGGCGCAAACAGATAATTCGTCTTAATTATTTAAAGCCTAACTTGCAAAACGTGTTTTTAAGTGATATAATTGAATTAGCGCCATCTATGAAAAAGCAGATTATGAATTCTTTTAAGTTTATCCTTAACATTTCAGTACTTTCATCACATTTGTTCAGTTTGCTCTTATTTTTCTTGCTCTTAATTTTTTTTTTTTTCGTAAGAACAAATACTGTATTAGAAACTATATCAAATTATCTTTCAGGTGTATGAATTTAAAATAAACATTAATATTAATAAATAATTTTATAATAAATTTTAATATCGAACATGAAAAATGTTGTCAAAAACGCTAACCACATTTTTACTCCAATCATAGATGAGAGAACTCCATATTTCGTAAACTTATTCGATTTGCTTGGAGTATTTGTAAGGAAACTCTATCTTCAATTTTATCTCGTTTATATATTAATAAATAAGAAATAATTTTTAAAGTTAAACCGATTGTTACGATAGCGGCTCGAAATATGAATTATTCATTTTGGCTATTTTTAGGATTTTAAAATATTTGAGACAAACTGGAAAGAATTATTATTTCTCTTTCTAACGTCAAAAAATATGTACCTATTTCCGCATGATAGAAAAAAAAGATAAAAAATATTTTTGTAATATATGGGAGCCCGGTCATATATGACCCCAAAACGCTGGAGGGGTTGATTTAATATTTTCTGAAAGTATAGCTCGAATATTGTAATTTGAATTGGACAGAAATAAAGCATACATGGTCTGAGACGGATTGGCATGTTTAAGTGGATGTATCCATTTCTGAATCCTTTTATTATCCTCTCACGTCTTCGGGACACATCTCAGGATAGTTCTGTTTATTGTTTTCATATTTAAAAAATAAATGAAGTTATAAGTATTCCGAACACAACCGACACTTTGTTGTGCTTTTGCGATATCTTTTTATCGCTTATCCGTAATAACAAAGGTTTTCATCTTTTCTGAGCTGCGAAATCTGAAAAAACCACGGTAAACATGATATAAACCTTAGGAATGATCACATTAGCACCCCGGCCTCGGGCGGAAAACCGATATAGTTATATTTACAAGGCAATAAAACTTTGAAGCTTTAGTAAAACTTATTATTTTCGTACAAAACTTTACCTTTGAATTTATGGAAATTTCGAAAAAGACTGGAGGAATATTGAACTCGTGGTATAAAATATTAAACTTATACTCGAAGTAACTCAATACATCGCTTTATGTTTCGTTTGAAGTTTATCCTTTTTTGTTTATGCTCAATATTCTAAGGTTGGTATTATCATTTCCTCAGGGTGGTTTTGCTCCGAGTATAACTTTGATTGAATAATAATACGGGCACCTACCCTGAAATAAACAGACGTACGGATTCGGTAACCACTGTAATAATATAACGAGTGTTTTTATGCCATCACAGGAACAACATAATATTGTAATTATTACTTTCAAAATTATTTAATTTAAATCATTGTACGACGGATAAATTATTAATTTCAAAGATAGGTGTAAAAAAGTTTAAAGATTATTTAGAGAGTAATTAAATATTTCGACTCTTATAGAAAAATCATTTGATGGCACCATTCCTTTTTATGTTAGGCTGTGCTAGAACATAATTATATTCTGCAGTGTATTATTTTGAGCAAGTGGTGTCTATTGCGGATAAAATAATACTACGAAAAACGTTTTTATTTGAGATTTTCTGCATGGGATCATAGTTGTTCCACTATTAAAACGCGTTAAGCAGTGCACGTAGACCGGAATCGGTAGTTTTACATAATTAGAGCGCTGAGAGAGTTGGAGGCCAGTTGGAGGTCGAAAAGCGGAACCTATTTTTTCGATTCATGTCTCATCTAAATATAATACATCAATGCATGAGATTTGTCATGAATCTACGAGATTGTAGATATATTATGTACAAGTACATATCGAAAACTTAGAAATCAATAATGGCGTACGGAATATAATTTTTTTTCATTATTAGTACCTATAAATAAATTATATAAATATTTCGTTTGTAAGTGGCATCACCACAATGTGATAATGGGGCGGAACAGCTGTCACGTATAATAATTATTACACAGCAGAATTTATAAACAACCTTTTGTTAATCTAATAATAATATTATTATATTTAGAATAAAAATCTAAAATTTAAATCAAGTCTTACAAATTAAACTTGAAAACGATAAATACGAGTAGGTAGATATATTTCTTTAATTTATTATTAAGAACAATTTTGCTAAATAATAATTGGAATAAAAAAATATTTATAGAAAATAATCACCCTCGGGGCCTTTGACTTCTTCGGCGATGCTGTGGGGAAGAAACTAACTAACCATCACGCCGTTTCCCCGCAGGGGTAAGCAGAGAGGACGGACCGCCAAACAACTCGGTCTTGGCACACATTCTTGGCACATTCATTTTTTGTCCTCAATTAAAAAGACTGTATTTATTATCTCACGGATACATTCAAACATTTTTTTAGTTAGTCCTTCGTCCCGCGGGTCGGTAACCAATCGACTAGCTAAGATTATAATATCTATAATCTTAACAAGTATCGATATTTATAAAATAATATAATATAACCGAATGCTGCAAGACTCTGTGCAGAAAATTAAGTTTGGTATAATAGTAAGGTAACGGTCTGCAGTGCAGTTCAGAATGGAACTCTTCTACGTTAGGTCTAACAGCGTTTGGTTTATGTCGACTGCTTACCGACCCGTGGGACGAAGGGCTAAGATGCTGTGTGGGGGGTCTTTTTTAGGAGAGGAAGTTCTGCCCCAGTTCACCCCCGCTGCTGCGCAAGGCGAAGGATCAAGAGAGTCCAGTTGGGGAGTCAAAGGGCCTCCCAAACCAGCCTGCACCCAGCTGGTAGGCACACCTCACCCGATGAACCCGGGCACCCCTGCTAAATCACCAAACGCGTCTAACCACAAGGTGTGACCTATGGCGGAGGTGTTGGTTAGCCAATAAATGGTACCCGGAACGGCGGTACCGGAACCCAACTCCCAAATTTAGTTTGTAGAACTCCATTATAATTATACTTGTATATATTAAATAAAATTATTATTTGTTTTATAAAAAAAAAGTTCATTTACGACAAGTACTGCTTTTTAATTATTATTACATGACACATTGCATGACAGCTGTTTCGCCTTCCGATGGCATTATCAAAGTGTCGATAGTATACGTAATGTAAATAACAGTATGAAATTTTTTTCACGCTTAACAATAATAAGCACAAAGCGGAACTTGTTTATAAATGAGGTTTTTTCAATAAATTAGGTAATAACATAATTAAATTAAATTTATAATTTTAAATTGTGATTAATGATTTATTAAACTTATTATAAATTATAAAGCATACTTTTTTGGGCGCAAGGTTTACTGTTCATAGATCTAATTGTGTAGATTATCGTATATATTTTTTAAATGATTTTTTCTAACTAAAATAAAGAATGCAGGTACATATTTTATATAAATCCGTTAAAATGTGTTGAAGAAAACCCACCCGTATAATTTCAAAGCCGTATATCGCTAGAGGCGCTTGTGTAGCATGTTTCCAACTCAAAGTATGGAAAATGTTAGATGCTGGAAGTATTATTATTTTTGAATATTTGCTCCTAGTACACCTTCCCGTCCTTCAAAAAAACATTTCCCTTCAAGGACAATAAAACACCCGTATTATTCAAATATTTTCAAGCGTCTCAATATTTTTATTAGAATTTTGCTTAATATACGAGACGCGTACAAGCGCGCCGTGTGTGCAGGGAAAATAAAGAAAATTCCCCATTCAAGAAAACCTTTAAGATTATCTTTCTACCTTCAGGGACCTATTTTGTACCTTGACGGGTCCTCAGCCATTGTTGTGGGTGGCCTTATTGTATATCGAATAGCGATAGTGAGTGTAATTTTCTCAGTATACATGGATTGATTGGGGGAAAATTAGAATATTATATTTACCTTCTGTAGCATTGGATACTGGTTTATATACGATTGTTATTTGAAATAGACTGTATTTAAACGAGATGAAAAATTCAAGCTTTCGTGTTTATTATTACAAGGAAAACTAGGAGAGAGGAAAGGTAGGCTTTACCTGTTTCTTTTGGAGTCCGACTGATTTCTGAAAGATTTCGTGGATCTCTTATTGTTCATGGATGCACATCTTGTAAGCACCATTAATGTTAGAGATTTTCACAACACGAACTATGTTTACAATGCACCAAATGACAATAGTGTATTTGGGAATTATAATTGCACTATTATGCGGACTTTTCACAAGATTATCGATACGAGGAGTGAAAATAATAGGCACTTTCAAACATACACACTGGCGTCAGTTTGCTTTTTTTCAATCTTCTTTCTTCCAAGGTTAGACTTTTAGGAACGGAACAAAAAACAAGGAAAAAGGAATTTGAGTATGAACTGGGATGTGGAATAATCATAGAATTGTTTCAATACTAAACAGATACTATGTGGATAAGAAACTTTCTAAGAAATTAATTTATTCCTTCTGTTGTAAACATGACAAATTAAAACAAATTTAAACTAACCTCGCGTCAAAATTAAGGTGACGCTAGATATTTTTAGTAGAAAATGAATGTTCAGTAAAACCAACTATGTATAATGATATCATTTTTTACAGTAAAACGACAGATTCTGAGGAGAATCAAAATACCGTTTTTTTATACCGAATTGTGGAATTATCTATTATCTCGTAAATTTAATTCAGGAACGTGGCTTTAATTTGTTCTTTGTTTATTTAAGCAAATTTTTTACACCGAAATATTTTTTTCACCGTTTATAAATATACAGTGAAACAATGAATAAACACACAAACAAAACAACATTTGAATGAATTAGCATTCCAAGAAAATAAACAATAGTAACATATTAGACTCAATTACTTTTGTTTTAAATTGAATAATTTACCTTGTCACTATGACAATCTTTGTCATTTGACGGCCGGCGTGGTCTAGTGGTATACGCTTTTGACTACAGATCCGAAGGTCGCGGGTTCGAACCCGGCGTGCGCAAATAAATTTTATTTGATTAATTTGTGTTATTTCACAATTAATTAATTAAAAATAATATATAGTATATTTGCGGCACGTTCCAGAGTGGAAGATACTCTCAGTATCGCCCTGGTGTAAGACCACCATTCAGAATTGAAACGTTGCTTGAAATGGCTTTAGCCGTGTTTGGTGACCAGATCTGAATAGCCAGGTACTTCCCCACCTTCCTCTTCCCCACCTTCCTCTTCCCCATCTCCCTCCCCTCCCCAATACCCTCAGCCTCACAACATACCCCAATTGGGGATGCCATAGTCTCACTGGCTCCAGACGGGAGCAGTTGGGACTCTTGTGCGGTATTACTGTAAAAAAAAAAAAATATATCATACTAATATGAATTTATGTTATATCCTGTTAGTTTTCTTTTTTTCCATTGATGTTTTTCATTGCCCTTATTTTGTGTCCTCTTCCACCGGAGGTTGGTTATCATGAGCGAAGTCTACTAACATCCTTCAGACTTCACTCTGGGTTAACCCATTCATACCAGTCTCGTATATTTTGTAATCGTGAGGGACGGCAGCACCATCTTCCTCTATAATGTTTACTACCAATCAAAGAGTGGAAGATACTCTCATTATCGCCCGGTGTAAGACGACCATTCTGAATTGAAACGTTGCTTGAAATGGCTTCGACCGTGTTTGCACTTTCCTTGGTCTGAGCACTTCCCCATCTTCCTCTTCTCCTTCCTCTTCCCCTCTCCATTACCTTCATCCTCACAAAATACCCCAACTAGGGAAGCTATGGTCTCACTAGCTACACAAAACTATTAACAGTGGGTAAAAAAACTAGGACAATGCTTAACTTATTTAACAAGCTAGCTGGGGATGTGACGCATCCATACACACACACACGTTCAGAACAGCGTCCATTGCCCTGGTTTTCTCAAAGGCTGAATACTGTGCTCCAGTATGGGCTAGAAGCGCCCACACTTCATGGTAGACGTTCAGCTTAATGCCACAATGCGAACCATCAGCGGGACTTTAAAATCTACTCCTCTCCCTTGGCTCCCAGTAATTGCAAACATAACCCCGCCAAACATCAGGCGAGAAACTGCAACACTGAGGGAATACAAGAAGACGCTGCAAAAAAGCGCAATACCTTTGCACGAAGATGTCTTCTCCCACCCGGCATGCCGCTTGAAGTCCCGAAAGCCCTTCTGGGCGGAAGAAGAGAGGCTCCTCCGATTATCTCTCACCCCAGAAGATAGGTGGAAACTTGAGTGGCATTGAAGTTACCCACCGCTTTCCCACCCCGGTATAGGTGACTTATGGTCACCCCTTCGGAGTTCTCGCAAGAATCTAATTTTTTTGAATAAACGGCTCTACAATTTAAAGTGAAGTTAGACCTTCAATGTCCCCGCATACAGTGTTAAGAAGCGGTATGCAAGCGCTTACAGATGAGTGACTACAATGGGTATTATGATCAATGAATACTTCTCAAAAATTTAAAACAAGAACAATAAACATAGAAAATAGAACAAAGTTAGAAAGCGTAGAATTCACAGTCTATTTACGACAACAAAGAAAAAAAGGGAGAAAAAAGAAAAAGGAACATATTGTACCAAAGTATCAGCAACCTAAGTAGAGAAAAGAGATGAGAAGTACATGGTAATAAGAAAAAAAAGAAAAAGAGACATGATCAGTAACCAACGCGAATATCGTGTGGTCACCGAATTCAGATGAGCTGTAAGCAAGAGAAAAATAAAACACATGAGAAAAGTGGTTCAATGCCTCGCAGCTGGCAGTCCCGAGGATGGGTTGGTGGTGGTTGGGAAGACAAATGCAGATCCAAGTGCCGCGCCCCTAAGCCGACCTCGTGGTGGTGCCCAGAAGAAAGTATATGGGATGATAGGAATTAACCCTAAAGACCCTAGGGGAGAAAAGCGTCAGGAAGTCGGAGGCAGGGCGGAAGGCACCCAGGTCAGCACGGACTTCCCTCTGACCCACAACCACCCTCAGGGGTGGCACAGATGTCTGGCAGAGTTCCATAAGTGCCAGAGCTTCAGTGAGCTAATGCGGGGACTAGGTCCGTGAACAACCCCTTATGGGGATATCAAACAACACAATAAGCAATGGAGTTCAGTTCTGGTCTGAATGGTTCCAAGATCTAAGATAGAAAGAAAAGAAGTCAGAAACGCATTAGTGTCTATTAAATAGGTGAAAATTAACAATCGCAATAACAATATAAATTCAACAATTTAACAATCATACAGTATTAACTGAAAGAATAAGAGAAATAGATTAACAAGAAATTAAATTAATATAATAACAAAAATAAAAAATAAACTATAAGAGTAGATAAGTATATGCTAGAAAGAAGAAACAAGAAACAAGAAACAAGAAGCATGTAGAATTGCCAGTGCCATAAGATTAACTTGAACCATAGTCTGTCATCCTCACTTGTACATTGATTGCAGCAGCTTGGGCAGGGCAATCCCTATCCCCTGTGGGATGGTCGGCAGGTTTTTTGAAACGTGTACAAGTGGCACAGACCTCGGGAAGGGCTTTCTTAGGGCAAGTCTCGTAGTTATGCCCCAAAGTGGCGCAGTGACGGCAGGTTTCATTGTCTTGCTGACAATACTTACTAATGTGCCCATATTGTTGGCATTTGAAACACCTGGTTGCCCCCGTATAATCCCGAGTACGGCAGGCATTCCATCCAAGGAAGCACATACCGCTGTCTATGAGAACTTTTCTGGCTAACGGGTGACATGTAACCACCATGTTCATGGTGGGAGTGTCTCTCTTGCCAAAAAGCGAAACTCGCCGCATGGTTCTAAGATGATCTTCAAGAGAAAGCGTCGTTTGACCTACTAGATTATTGGTAAAGACCTCAGAGAATAGCTCCTGGTCTGCAGATTGCTCTCCTTTAGGGACATTGTATAAGACAATCTTGGGAAGGCGTCCAAGAGGGTTGATCATTTTAAGACCATTTGCAGCGAGCTTCGCTTCGGCCTTCCTGATGTTCTCCAATCCTTTTTTGTCCTTGGCTTGAAAAGCCATGCCCGCACCCTTGATTTTGCGGGACCGAACAATCTGGAAATCATCTTGTCTAGGGTTGAGAACCTTCTCAAGCTTCTTCAGAGTGTCCTCCGAAGTTTTACCCTCCGGCACCTGAGGATAGAATAGGACAGTCAGCGGTTTCTGAGGAATCGGTCTTTCATAACCGTTCACCAGAATCTTTTTTGAAGCAGGCAGGTTAGCAGCAGCGTTAGCATAGGAGAAAGTCTCCTTATGTAGTGGCATAGTAGGAGCAGGAACTGATCGAGAGTTAATGAGCAGGTCTAGCCTAGTTGTCATGGCCGATTGAGCATTCAACATCTCGTCTATGGTAGAACTTCTTGTCGAGAGTGTGTTCATTTCCAACATCAGACGAGTAATGTCCGACATGAGGTCATCTAGGGTGGAGTTCAGCAATTTTTTATCAGCCTTATTAAGCTTGTTACTCCCTTCTGAGATTATTACACGAATTTTGTGGCATTTTTCTAGAGCTGGAATTGCCTTCATTTCTTGATTACCAGGCGAATCACTGTACCTAGCTCTTTTTTTGTTTTCGGCATTCGGAGTGGTGGAGGGAACAATGGAAGGCATTTCTTGGTTTTCAGCTATAGTCGGAGTATCCTGGGCAGTAGTTTGTGTAGTACCTGCTTCAGCTCGTTTTTTATTTTTAGCAGTCGGAGTAGTGAAAGGAGCAGTGGAGGGCACTTCCTGGTTATCAGCTTTAGTCGGAATATGCCGGGCAGTAGTTTGTGCAGATTTTGCTTCATTGTCTGTATCAAATGTAACAATATCCCTATGGGACTTTCTCTTATATTTTGTAGCTTTAGAAGGTCCAGCAGTAGGCGAAGTGGTGAATAAAATGTTCTCAATTTCTTTCAACAATTGTTTACTATTCTTCGAATGAATCGCAGGATTCCCAGTGGAGCTATCCGAATCATCGGCAGAACCCGCACTAGACGCCATTTATAAATAAAGAGGGAAAAAAAGACAAAAAAAGGAAAAAAAAAAAAAATGGGGTAAAAATAATTTTTTCCCCAGATTTAACAAATTTTTCCCCAAATATGGGGAAAAATGTCAGGAAAAAACTTTTTAAAAATGTCAATACATATGGAGAAATGTCAAAATTGGGTGTCAAAAAATGTTTTAAAGAAAAATCAAGAAATATAAAAAAAGAGTATTTAGGATTGATCCAACAAAGCTTCCAGAAGCCTCTAGAAGATTCCAGAAGGCTCTAGAAGGTTCTAGAACAATCCATTGGAAAAAAAAATAGCAACTTGAGTGGCAAACGGCTAACATGGGAAATGCCCAACTCATACAGGACCCCACCCAGAAACAGCCTGGGTTCTCATTGCCTCGCAAAACCTGGTCCGCCATCAATAGGTTAACGTGGCCCCATAGCCGCTGTGCTCACATGATGCACAGATGGGGCCTTAAAGAGTCGGCGATGTGTGCATGTGAACACGTGGTCAACGAATGACCTTCCTTTTTATATATCTAGTACGTTTTTGTAATTCAAATGAAAAACCCTACATTTGTTTTTGATTTTTGTTTTCGCTTCAATTATTAAATGGAGTTCTACTAACTATAAAGTAATAATAAATTTCGTCTATTTTTGCCACTCATCCGTCCAGGGTATTTAGAGAATGTTGTAGCAGTGACGATTCCACTGCTGACTTCCTCGAGCGAACGAACATCACTACCTTGCTCCCACGTGACCTTGGACGGCGGACGCGAGGTGGCGTAACGCATTTCAAGGAAAGAAGAAAGAGTTTTAATCTGGCAGCCAGCAGGTCGACATTACCAACACACTACGAGATGGATTCGGGGAACCGGCCCAGAGTACTCACGCAAGGAATCTACTTCAACCTACGTAATGTAGTTTAATTCTTTAATCATGGTTTATCCTTAAATTAGCTATTTCAAGTTTTCCTGTTTATCTAAAAAATAGGATGGCGCTCATAATATATTTTCAGTTTAGTTTCATTTTTAAATAATTATTACGTGACATTAACTTCGTTTACGTGACCTTGTCTCTTCGAGGGAAGGCACGACCCTGTAGATATAATATTATTCTTCACCCATCTTAATCATGATTATTAATTTATTAATCTATTTGTTTATATGAATAAATCTTTATTTTACTAATAAGAGTTTTCATTATGTCTCATGCTCTGGTTATTTCCTTATTTTATTCACACATGTTTCACATATTATACAAACACGTGTAGCGAGCATTAAGCTAAGAATTCCATTTATTACGCCACATTTTGTCGCATCAACATAGTTAATAGTATTTACGGTACATTTTTGGCGCGCAACGTGCCCTTTACCTTAAAATCTTGTTATAATGTACCTATAGATTTGCATTTCAGGAGTCTACGTTTTACGTACTAAAGCATGGTTTAGCGTCCAGGTACTCAAGCCACACAAAATATTAGAGAATACCAACGAACCATTCAGATACTTAATTTGAGTTTTAGGTTATATAATACACTAGATGAGGTGTACCCATCATTGCTGGGGGTTATACTTAGGATATATACATTTACCATTGTCGACTTTTCTGTAGGCCTTTTTAAGATATATAATTCTGTAGTACATTATATTGATATATCTCATAAGGTTTAGCCGACGTTAGCAATGTATCCAACCGAAAAGAATTTTTAACGATTTGATTACAAAACATCGACATTTCTCTACATTCTATAGATATAATTTGCATGTATTATAAACTCCATTAAAATCCTTTACGTATTTTAGAAGAACTAAGCGCACAAACAGACAGACGCGGATAGCGACTTCGTGTTATACTATCTAGAGATTATATGCATTGAAGGCGCGTCTCAAAGCAACCCCTTACTTACTGAGAAAGATTCCATTAATATTAACGAAGTTCTTATTAAGATAAGTAGTTCTAATGGTTCATTTTCAATTAATTACTAAATTCGCCGTGTGTGCGGGTCTTTTCAAAGCTACTAGAAGTTAGTTGTAGGTTATGCTTTTTATTATTTCAATCTACTAAACTACAACCACTTTAGTTTAGTTTAGGCATGCTTAGGTAGAGAATGTTTTATGATCTATAGTAAAGATAATTATGGACATTATTGAATATGCCATATAAAGGGTTTTTCCGTATTATAAGCTGATTGTAAGCTAAACTCTAAACGTATCTGAAGCTCCATTACCAACACGTAATATATGAGAGCTTTGGGTTTGATGCTTAAAGTTAATAACGTAGCTGACCTTTAGAGTTTTATGTGACTTGTTGTAACGAAGTACGGTATACGCCGGTATCAGGTGCAATAATTATGAGCACAAAATGTTTGAAAGGTTTTAATTTTATGTTTAAAAAGTTGTCGAAGGAAGCAAAACTAGCAGTCCAAAGTAGTTTTGGCAAGTTCACAAAGTAGTACTTCTAAATGGTGATCTAATTTCAGTCTCTTAACTAGGAGACTTTTAACTATTTATGGAGAAAAAAAACACAAAATGTAACATTTATATAAATATATATATTTTAATTAATCGAATATTTTGATATCATTGATTGGAAATGATGTCAAGAAAATGGTCGCATTTGTACCTTCTGCAGTGCATGATTAGTTTGAGATAATTTTCGATGAATTTTTCGTAAGTTTCGGGGTTATATTGTTATATATAACGTTTATGTTGGTGTAGACGTGACTCTTCGGAAAACCCCAATAGCGTTAAATAGCACAATCTTGGTTCATTGTTCAATTTTTCATTCAGTAGAATGATCAAATTGACCGTGATCTTCCCGTAAACGTCGATACACAGTTCCTACATAATTATTATTGCTGTAGAATAATTGAACAGTTTAACGTGATAAGCGGTAGTCAAATGATTCATTTAGTGAGATGTTTGACATTTATTTCCTGCGAAGACGTTTCGTTAGTTAGTTGAGAACTTTCGATGCCTGAAGCATGACATATAGCTATGAAAAAAATATCTGAGCTCTAAGGTTCGATCGTTGAAAAATTCGTTAGTTAAGTTAGCGTTTTGACTGAAACCTAATAACAACATTTATTATTAAAGCATCCTACTTCTGTGTCGCATAAGCAAGATTGAGTTTTGAAATAGAGTAAGGTTAGGACATGCTAATTCATCAAGTTAATTTGGAGAACCGTAAACAAGGCAAAAGGAAATATACTTAATAATGGCCCCCGCAACTTTTGTGATAAAGCCAGGGAGAATGAGACAATTGTCTGATCCCTCTCTCTGCAAATTACCTCTCCGACAACCTGAACTCCGGGTAAATGTCTTTAGTCTAATAACTCCCGTGAAGGGATATCTTATCACCTCTAGAATTTGGCGCCATTTTTGAAACGCTTCCACTCAAAAAGTGAGCAATTAAAAGCAACGGCTAAGATTCCTGATTCCGCTTGCGCGGCACATTTCTAATGAGAAGATGTTCAGGATTTATGTAACTTTTAATCCACCAACCGGAATAATTTTGTATATTAAGTTAGTTTGTTTTTAAAAGTAATTTATTCACTTAAATACGCGTCGCGACTATTTCATTTAAATTGTGAGAGAGCGAAAATCGCTTTGCTTTAGTTATGCTATTTGCATTAAGTTGAAATGTACCAAGATTTTGAAGTGAATTTATAATTGAATGAATAGGATATTAATCATCAAGGAAAATAATAAATTTTCTTCTCTGGAGCACCATCTATTAAAATACCTGTAGAATTAGTAAAGTATTTTCACCTGAGGGGTATGATATAAAAACAGCAAATAAGAAAAGGGTATCCATATAATAATATGCCACTCTTTGCGCTGATTTAGGAGTTTTATTCAGATGTCTAGGGGAATCAAGACCAACTCCGAGAGGCCAACATAATTCTTCTAAGACTTCTTTTTCTAATCAACATCTAACATTAATAAAAAAAAGTATTATTCTCGTAAAAGCCCAAAAAGCTGTATGTTTATTTTCGCACGGATTAAATAGAGGCGAGTTTTAAATGGGTATCTATTGTGGATAATTTACGAATTAACTTGTACCATAAATACTTAATATAGTGGGTAAAGCCGCCTCATCTTATTTATTGGAATCCTTGATTCAAAGTACGGAGAAGGACAGGCTGGCGAAAGTTGGGACTTGAGAGCAAGCAGAGCCTTCGTTTATTAATGTTTGAAGTTTAGTACGTGAAAAACTTTCTTAATAAGAGAGCGTTAAACCAGCCAAAGAAAATTCCAGCCAAAAGGCTAAAGCATTCTTCCTCCTGTCTGAAGGGAAAGGTTAGAAAAGTCAATACAAAGTGCCATGTTCCATTAATTTTTCTTTGTCGTTCTGTGTTGTATTGATATGTTCAAAGAGTACATGACTTTTTTACATATGCTTTGCGAAAAAGCTACAATTTTGTTCGTTATTTTATTTTTTTATTTATATATATTTGCATAGTGTATTCAATTTAAACAAGTCGCCACCCCGCCCCGCCTCTCTTGTCTTCCACAAGTAAGCCTTTTCTTGGTTAAGCTTTGAAGTTGACAGAGGTGGATTAAATTTACGTGAAATGCTAATATGACAGTGTTTCAATGAACTAATGTAGGGAAATTGTACACGCTTTAGAAACCTTGAATAAGAATTGAATGTCCCGGTCTTATTTTCAAAGCTTTAGTTGAGTTTACATAAGACATTTGTGTTTTTGCGTTCGTTTAAATAAATCAATTTTCTTGCCTTAATAATGAATGGTGACATCATACACGACTCTATTATGAATTAAGATATCTCTAAAATAATACATGATCATTGTATGCGTAAAAATTAGGACACTTGGTTGGGCTTGTTGACAAATAGGGGACATGGTCGGAGAGAGATTTTACAGTTAAATATATGATGCGAAGTGAATGAATGCAAGTGGAAATTAAATATGAATTAAAATGTTGACATGCGAATCCGAGTAAATCAAGGTTTGTTGACGAGTGCATAATTTAATGGCGTTACATCATGTAATAAAATACAGGTAAGTTTCCAGGATAGTTAATAAAAACATCCTAATATTTTATGTCACAGATTCGATATTGTGAAAACTACATACGCATTGTGTCAGTTTGTTATCCAATCTTCTGTAGGCACTTCCTACTCGTCTTCGTCGTTTTACATTTCATAAGAACACCACATTTTTTCATAATGTTTAATTCATTTAAATAAGAAAATTTATATTTTCAGTAGCGATTTTCTTACTCCAGTATTATTATACCCGAAGATTTGGGTAAGCTATAATACATATTCAATTACGTTGGTCTGGTGGCGGTTTTGCAAAAATACCGGTTTGGAAAAGATTCGAATTACATTTATGTAAAAAAAATATACGGAGATTTTTCACGTTTAAAGAGTTTTCTTTGGCTTGAGTATTTTTTTCTGCTCTTGTAAAATCTTTTATTACCAATATGGGTGGAAGATTTTTGCTGAACTGGAAACATAAAGGACGCTGAAAAGATGTTTGTGTTGTAAAATCTTTGGTTTGTAATTCGGACGAAAAAATAATAACTGAAGATAGGAAAAGTGGGTTGTAACCTTTATACCTTGAATGTGGAATAAGGGAGCAATTGCCCTAAAAACAGAGTAAGGAAATGCGTTTCCATTTATGTAACATTCACTTACAATATAAAAATACACTTTTATTAATGACTGGTGCACTCTTTGTTAGGGCCTGTATTTCAATTGATGTTTAAGCTCATATTGAAAAATGTGTATTTATTAAGAATCTCTTCATATTATTGATAATCCGGCTAAAAACAATAAACTTTTATTAAATTCGTAATAATATTGGAACACGTGTTTATGCACCTGCGATTGTATTAAAAATATTTAAAGACAAAATGCGAAAATGTTAGGATTTTTATGAACACGTGTTCCAACATTGCGAATTGGTATTTTACTAAAAGTTTATCAGGAAACCTATCAATTCATTCGTTAGGGGCCTGCAATCCCGTTTTAAGTCGGATTACAAATAATTTGAAGAGATTCAAAAAATAAAGTAGTATTAGACGTAGATGGCAGTGTGTGATCATTATTTGCTCGAAGCTGAATAATAATTATAAATTTTCTATTATTTTCATTTTTTATTACAAGTAGAGATATTTATATCCTAACCGAGATTTACCGTGCTGAGGATTTCATTTACTGAAACTAAAATTAATATTATGAAGTTACTGAAAGAATTAGAAATAATAATATTTTGCTAATTTATATAGCGCTGTTTTCGTGAAAAATTACCTCATATTACGTTGTTTTTTTAGTGTGGTTGAGTGGTATTTGTACCAGTCTGTATTTGGTGTTAGTGTGTTTTCTATTTCTGATCTATCTGTGTTTTGTATCCAGCTTTTATTTGAATTTTAAATGTCACAAAATTATTATGTTTTTTGAAAGAGAGTGGGATTTTTTTGTAGATTAGTACCAGGGTGCAAGAAGATTTTTGTCAAAATGTTGTATTTGTAATTCATCTATCCAATCCGTCCAATCAGCGCCCATCTTCACTATTTTTATTGTTTTTCGTGTTCAGTTTGTATTTTTTCAAATTTGTATTTTTGTTAAATTTAAAATTAAATAAATCAACGAAAAGTTATGATTAAGTTCTGTTTCATAATTAAAAAAAACTTATTAAAGAAAATACTAAAAATTAAATACAACCAGAATTTTCGCAGATTTCATCATTTTCGCCTTTTAAAAGTTTTTTCTGCTTCGGCACACAATTATTCCGCTTTGTAGTTAGGGTTTCTAAAAATAACAATGGAAAACGTTTCTACGATTAACACAGAGGCCAAAAGACCTATTCCATCCTATTATTTATAACTCATTACCTTCCTAAAAGTAATGCCCATCATTAAACACCTTAGCCATAATTCGAAAATTTAACCAAATATACCTACCTATATTAAAAAACCCATTGAACCCACCAAATAGTCAACGCCCTAATTTAATTTGAAAATTCCGTCAAGCTTTTCAGAAGTATTCAAATCTGAGAATATTTAAATTGTAAAATAAAATTCGAGTAGGAATTTATAAAACGCCCGTCTCATTCTCGGTAATTAATAAATTCTAAGGCTTGACAATGCCAGATAATTATTCTACTTTCTTGAGATTCAAATTATTTTATTGTAAAATTTCCGTAGAAACCAAATTTTTCAAGACAAACACGAGGTACATTAGAAGAAGTTTTATTACTCAGAGTAAAGTACCCATTAGGGAAAAGGTATTTTTTTAAATTCAGATTTATTTACTTACAAGAGAGTAACCAGGCGGTATTTGAATGCCTTAAAATATATTATGCCTAAATTTGTTTATTCTTTTGGAAATCATTTTAAACATCATGTTTTTGCTCCTAAGAAACCAACAACACTTTTTTTCAGAATACACACTTAGTGATGATACAAAACAGTAAAAAAAATAGTTTTAGTTTCTCCGATTTTTTTTTAAATAATCAAAGGATCTGAAGGTTTTTTACAACTTTTCTTTAACTACCGTTATACCCATCAATTTAATATATCATTTGAAAAAGAAGATAATAGTTTTATATTTTAGAAAAAAGTCAAAAGGTATCCCATATAAATAATAAAACTGATATTTATTTATTCACGCCATGAAGGCTTTTACATGTATACAATGTTTAAGGTAAGCTGATCAGGAGAACAATAATGAGTGGTTACGCCAATACACATTAATTTACACATACATCTCATGCACACTTATATACATACTTGCGACCACTGCACTGAGATAGTATTGTTGTTCCTTTGTCCTACCTACTTCGATTCCTGCACGTTTTTGTGAACACTGTGTAGTCAGTCTGTTATAACAATACCACCATTCAGAATTGAATCGTTCCTTGAAATGTCTTTATCCGTTTTTGGTGACCAGATCTTAATAGCCAAGTACTCCACCACCTTCCTATATCCAATCTCCTTCTCCTCTTCAATACCTTGAAAACGATTGGGAGCAGTTGGGCGGTATTCACATAAAAATTTAAAAACTAGATATTTATTTATTTAAAATAAAAACATGAAAATTGTATGGGTTTAAAGTCTGTATAACTTGTTTATGTTCTTTACAATAATAATGCAACTAGTGCTATTTCCCCCGTGGTTATTGTCGAAGTTTAATTTAAGTTTAAACGAAAATAGGATGAGCTTTCAATCTTACGCACAATTCTCGTGTTTGTAACGCGAACAATGTTAAATTCCCTCTTGTTAAAGGGAAAGTTTGTTTAATTTGTTTTCCGATCTCAGACCAACTTTAAAATCACATTGCAAAGTTCACCCCGCAAACATTTAATAACTTTCTTTTCGAACTCTAACCCTGTGATTCAATTTAAACAAAACAAAAAACCTTTTTAAATACATACATACAAATACAGAATTACTGGCCGACAAAACGTGGTATAAGGGATTGTAAAATGAAGGCACCTCTAGGATAATAATATATTGAGGACGTTCGCGGTGGACTACAACAGGTAATAACCCGGAGCACAGTGGGCTGAAAATCGCCTTTTATAGACATAGACACTTGAATTTTCAAGGGTATTTTTTTGGCTAGAAATGGATTCTTCTGATCATTACTATGCTATAAAATTTCGTATGAAGCAATTGCGTGTACGAATGAAGGAGTCATCATTTTTTTAAGAAAAATTTGTATGGCAATGATATTAAAAATGAAGCTATCTCTGGAATCATAAGGTTGACCATTATATCCTTACACACAGATATACTACTATTTATTTGTATTTTTTGACATATTTCGTATTATGGCGCAACTTGTAACTTTTTTTTTTTTAAATCCTCAAAGTTAAAAAAAAAACTTTTTTATGTTAATGATTCATTTTAATGCTTAAATGCTTTACATATGAGTATGCTTTGTCTAGTTTACAATATTTTATTTACACTGCAAGCCTACTCATATGTAAAGCATTTAAGCATTAAAATGAATCATCAACATTAAAAAGTGTTTTTTTCAACTTTGAGGATTTAAAAAAAAACGGAAGTTGCGCCACAATACAAAGTATTTAAAAAAAATACAAATAAATAGTAGTATATCTGTGTGTAAGGATATAATGGCCAACCTTATGATTCCAGAGATAACCTCATTTTTAATGTCAGTGCCATACAAATTTTTCTTTAAAAAATGATAACTCCTTCATTTGTACACGCAATTGCTTCATACGAAATTTTATAGCATAGTAATGATCAGAAGAATCCATTTCTAGCCAAAAATACCCTTGAAAATTCAAGTATCTATGTCTATGAAAGGCGATTTTCAGCCCACTGTGCGGCGGGGTTGAAATCCTTTAGGGCCGGATTGTTCCATTAGCTTTAAAAATTGTGAATCGGGCTGCGCGGCATTTTTCATACGAAACTTTCATTTGGATTTGAGGCCATATTACCTAACTAAACTGAATCATGTTTTTAAATTCAAAGTTGTAGCAAATATCTAACACGTACGTTTACGTGTTTCTTTATGTATTTGTGTTTCAGATTATACAATATAGGCCATTAAATAAATCGATTTTTCATGATTTCAGAGGCAACTTTGGCAATTATTTGTGAAATAATGATGATTATTTTGAAAAATAACTTTGTCCTACGTACTACGAAAATATAAATTAATATCAAAGTATTTTGATGAGCTTAAATTTAAATTACAAACTACAGATTTGCTTTTGAACGCAAATTTATCGTAAATAAATTTTAAATATTGACCCAAAAACGCTTTTTTACCTTTAATTTTGTTTTATTTTTAGATGGTAATTAGGGGAAGATTATCTTTGAAGTTATTGCCATAGACTCACATTAAATTATCAAAGTTGCATCTAGAATTATGAAAAAATTAATTCTTTAATATCATATATTTTATAATTTAAATTATAAACAAATACCGCAGCACGTATCCGTACTAGAGATTTGCTATACGTGTCTCTCAAGGGTGCGTGCTACTTATTTTTGCCTGTGGCGCAGCTATGTAAAACGTAGGTAAGTAGTAAATTTATAAGTTTGAAGACTTGGATTTTTATTTAATATATTGATGTTTCTTATAAGTTTGCATTTGGGGTTTTGTTTCAAATTAGATAATCACCACGGATCCAAAACTGATGTTAAGTATGATGACGGTAGGTCCTCGGAGAATCATCCAATTAAATACCGGTAGAACAGAGACAACATTTCCACCTGTCTCCTGTGCTCGAAATATTGTAATTCGTTTGTTAAGATGGGGAAGTCTATCAAACGGACCATCAAATCAAATTTAAAAATAAAACAATGGAGGTCGCTCGTATTATGTGAATGATTGCCATATATTATCAAATAATTTGTCGAAACTTTTTACACGGTGTCAATGTCACGGTGTCACTTTTGACCGGTCGGTGGCCGAGTTGACATCGCGTTTGGGTCCCACCCAGGCGTAGCGTGTTCAATTCCTCGGCTGGCTAAGTCCTCCATCGCAACACAAGCAACATTTTCAGCTTACTGTGGTGGTAGTAGGAGATTTTCAAATATTGTCAGGTTATTCGTAACCCGGGAATGTTTGTCTATCTTTAAAAAAAAAAATAAAAATTACTTATAACTGAACATAAACAAAAGTCAATTTATGAGGTTTTATCAAATAATTAATCCAATCATTTTTAATAATTTCATTAGTAATATTTCGTTTGTTTCTATCTTAGAAATGAATGACTTGGGTATATGGTTTGATAGGAAACTCAATTTCATCACACCATATACCCAAATCATTCATTTCTAAGATAGAATACTAAATCGAATAGTTTGAAAGCAAACTCAATTTTATGAAACCATATGCACAAGTCATTCATTTCTATCTTATAAATGAATGACTTGGGTATATGGTTTGATAGGAAACTCAATTTTCATATGCAAGAAAGCTTTTCAAATGTTGGACTTTATTTTGGTGTCTAATTACTTTCATAATATCAACACTTTCAAAACATTGTATATGTCAGTAGTAAGGGGTTATATCGAGTATAATTCAGTTCAGTCTGCAAATGATGAAGTTTATTCACACGCGATTGAAAGAATCCTTAATATATTCTTGAGATATGTTAATTTTGGAATAAGTATTCCTAGAGAATAGATAATGAATAGAGATAACGGCTACCTTCTTTACTCTGCAAATTAAATTAAATTATTGAATCAAAGAAGTATTTTCGATTAAATGTGTTTGTTTAAAATTATTAATTCGATGTTGAATACTTGCTATATTCCATTTCGTTCCAAGTTCCTAGCAGGAGAGTTACAAGTTAATAAGACCATATTGTTGAAACAATTCTTCTTCACCGTCGCAATGCTACAGGCCTATGAGACGAATCGAAAATTTGGGAAATATATACTATATATATACTCCGATATTTTTATTTATATTTTTTTATAGTGAATACCTCACAAGAGTCCCAACTGCTCCCGTCTGGAGCCAGTGAGACTATGGCATCCCCAATTGGGGGATGTTGTGAGGCTGAAGGTAAGTGGGAAAGGGAAAGAGGAAGGTGGGGAAGTAGATATGTTAAAGTTAATTTATAATGCAACAATATAGCATTATAAGTTGGCTTTAATACGTTTTTTGTCTTCGAATAGAGCTGATTTACACAGTGATATTGTTGACGCCAATTATACGTTAAAACACTACTAAACTACATTTTTGATACAAAAAATAAATTTCAACATACACAAAATAACACTAACAGACCAGTTAGACAAGCGTAGGTACAAAGAAAACATAAAAACTCCGACAGTAAATTCAAGCTTTGGACAAAGACACTACCAGTACCATGCTATAAAAGCTTTCAACAGTGTAAAACTTGAAATTAAAATTGAGGAAAATAAAAATAAATTCACACACAAAATTACAAAATGGATTAAAGAACAAAAAAGACAATATTACTAAAATTTCATAGCATAAAATAAAAATAAAACCTACACGTAACACACAAAACCAATATAAACACACATCACTCAGAAACACACAAGATTATTTTCAATGAATTATTTTAAATTTTAAATATATTATTATGTATTTTTAATTTTAAATGTATTATTTTCTCTTTAAATGAATTATGTAGATTAAATTTTCATATTATAAAATGAAGGCCTCAGCACGGGCAAGCCACCCAGTGAGGCCTACATTACTGGAAAACTTGAAACTTGAAAACTGGAAAAATAAAATAACTCTGAATGTACAAAATAAATTTGGTTGATGTCTGATAAAATAGAAAATATTTCTTTTTTTTTTCTTGTGTATATTTGTGAATATCTTAATATATAAAAATCACATGTCATTGTGTTCGTACACGCTAATGTCCGAAACCGCCTAACCAATTACAATAAAATTTTGTGTATGTGTTTGGATGGTTCCAACTTCAAATATAGGATAGTTTTGGACCCGATAGGTGTCGCTGTAATCGAGATGAAAAAATATAAAATATTTCATCGATTTTTTTTCAGATTTCTCACCCTGTAATTCCACAAATTTTAAGTTCCCTAAATAGAAGGTTGTCAGTGGCAGGACTAAGTCTTATATTACAAAATGCATTCCAAATATTTTAGCCACAATATCGAAGAATTGCGGGAGATCCGCTATTATTTTATAAAATATACAAATGTATGTGTAAAATTCTATTAAATGGGAGTAAAAATGTGATCTATGCAAATTATATGATAATGTTACCACAAAGTAACCAGAAGAATATTTAGGATTTGTTGTTTCATAGAATTTGAACAATTCATCAAATCTCAACGTTCATTTGCGAGTTCTATGAATGTCCTATTCAAGTTCTGTTATTACATAATTATAAGCCAGTTACTTGACAGAACTGAAATAATAACAGAACTTGAAAAGAACTTTCATAGAAGTTGAAAATTAACTTTGAAATTTGAAGAATTGTTCAAATTCTTCAAAACAAAAAATCCTTAGTGTATCAATGATATATATTACATGTTCTCATAAATATATTATATTTCTACATTATGTAAAATTTTGATTTTTATTCTGTCTGTAAAAGCCCTACTGGTGTAAAACAAATAAATAAAATTATATGTAATTGACTACCGACCTAAATAGAACTGCAAGTCAAGAATGGGGGAGAGTAGTCAAGGATCGTCAAAACTGGAAACATTTGAGTCAAGCCTTTGTCCAAAGCTGGACGCCAAAAAACTTATTAGAAGAGGAACTTCTTATCTGTGCTCCCTTATCGTTAGGAAGCTTATATAATATTGCGCCACAAAAGAAAGAAGCCTAACCCTCCTCTCGAGCCGTACATCAATAAGCTCTAAAGTATCTACTTTACACCATTATGAATACAAACATATTTCTTGGAATAAAAATAAATCACACGTTTTATCTCGGCTCAGTAAATATATCATATTTCCAAGCACGTTGGTATTGTTTTGGTTAAAGACAAAAGCGACTCTTAATGCGGAGAAATAAAATGAAGACCCTTTTTCATGTAGACTAAACACATCGTGTAGATCTCTTTCGAGAAAACATAAATAAACATGAACACTTCATATGCTTCGAAACGTTTACTTTGATTTTATTTAAGTAATATCCATTTTTGACAAAAATTGAGAAAGAAATGGCAATAAATTTTCTTCTACCTTAGCGAATTCGTCGTTTTTTAGCATTCCGACACATTTGAAATTAGGTACTTCATGTTAGTGGCACATAAAACTTTTACAGCCTGGAGCTTGTGGGACTAAAACCTCTCGCTAATTTTAGAATATTATGAGGCGGTAGGATACGGTAGAAAAAAAAGAGACGAAGTTTGAGAAAAGTTACGATTAACTTCGCTAGATTGATTTTAAGTGAAACATTGACTCTAAAAGGAAGGCGATACAGAATGGACCTTCCACTTAACGTATAGTAGACGTAATATTTCATCTAAAAACATCTTAAATATTCAGAAATTCTGCTGATCGTATAGTGATTTTTCCCATTTGAAATTGTGAAAAATTATTTCATTTTAGTCTATTGACTTTAATTTCTGATATTTATTTCCCAAACCACCAAACCAACACTGAACGATTCTTAGTAATATTCAGTGTCATTTAAGTTTTGTCCTGACGAAGGAGGGGCATTATCGAAACCGGTAGAGAGTTTAAATAAATTTAGTGATTAATACAAACTTTCAGATATATTATGGGGTGTCACACTGTCACAGTGCAATTGATTTTCACGAACATATAAAAAGGCATGATTTTGTTGGCCGCCTGCAAATTTTCATCGAAACATCAATAAGCGGTTTTAAAATAACGCATTTTAACACGTGCAACGGAACTTCTAACAGGTAATTTCTAATCACAATGGTGTTGGGTTTTTTATGACCCCTAACAAATCACTTGTAAATGGGTTAACTTAAAAAATATCGTCTGACTATAAAATTTTTGTGAAAGCTCGGGTTTTGGCAAAGGGTGGGTAAATGGGCATAGGAGGGGTCAGTAGTTCCCTCCGCACCGGGCTGAAATTGTTGCAGGTCGTGTCCTGTTTCCATGAACACTAAATACAGGGTGATTGTCTGTATTAATTCCCTTTTATAGGCGGTGACCGAAAATTGACAAAGCTTTCCATTCAGTACGAAACTACCGAATGATAAAAGGCACGCGGTTCAGTCCAAATGGAAAAGGTGTGATTTCCTAAAGGTCAAAGTGCCATTGTTATGAGGGAAACATGTTACTTTGTATGCAAAACACCACATTCATAATCCAATCATACTCCAGCATAATGATATTTTTACCAGTGTGCTGGTTGAAGGCGAATGTAAATGGACGGATCATTTTATAATACCTAGATTTTGGAGTTAGAATAGATTATATGAAAATATTAAGAGAAATGCTTTTTGAATATTTTTCATGATTTTTTTTACCATTTTTGACGGTTTACATAGATCCCGTGAGCACTCAGGCCATGGGCCCGTTCTGCTATCTCCAATTATACTTCATTCTACTGACAGAAACCCCGCAGTCCCTTCGATAGAGTTTTCTAGAGTTGTCATTGGATATTCGCTTGTCTCCTGGTTCCACAAGGTCTTCCCAGGTAGACGAGCCTTATTCCCATCAGGGCGGGACATTGGCAACATAAGTGAATTGGAGTGTCTTCATCCTCTTCACATTTCCTGAATCTATCGGTGTTGTCCACTCCCCTGCATGTGTCTCCTGAGGTGGCTGTGTCCCGTTAGTAGTCCTACCAGTTCCCTGAGTGAGTTTCTCTCCATATTGAACAGTTATCTGGTTCGTTTAGTCTGGTCAGTTTATGAGTACTTTGAATTATCTCATTCCGGGTGCCATTTCCCATCTTTTTAATGCTAGGATTTGACCCACCTTTCAATATATAGTTTTGTTATAACAAAAAAACTGATGTTTGATTGTATTAAGAAGCAAACCCTTGAACGCTGATCCTTAGCGTCGTGAAATTTGTGGGACTTCACAATATCCATTATCTGTAAACAACTTAGACGTATTGTTTTGGTCGATTGTTCGATAAGAATTTTTTTTTCGATTAAACAGCAATTGGAGAAAAGCGCGTGCGTGAAATAACTACTAAACTAAGTTATGAATGTAATAATCTAAGTCTTTTGTAATGATAGCATCGTATGACAATTCCTCAATCCGAAAATATGTTCAATCGACCATCCGATGGCGAAATTCCTAGGTTAAGCTGAAACGAGTGTATTAGAAGGGTTTATTTTTGTACAAATAGTTGATTTTATTTCCCAATTATTACTAACGGAAAATTTTACAATTTGAAAGTTAAAAGATGTCTATTATTTTCTATTCATTTTTTTAATGAGACATTTCAATAATTAGTAATACATTATTTGGTAGGTAATGTAGGCCAATAAAACAATTAAAAAACTACATAAAACCTAATCAGTATTATAAAACAATACTTCATATTATATCATTGACATGAATATCAAAGATATATGACACAACTAATAAAAAAACACATTTTGGCTCGGAAATTACAAACACTACCAATACTAATTTAATAATTTTGTGTTCCAAATTTTAATATCGGTGTATAAATAATCATTCAAACATATTTTACTGTCCTGAATCCTGTAAAATAAAAGAGAACCCCAACTAGTAATCTTTATTAAAAAGATTTAGTTATTTCAATTCAAAATCTATTTTAATCATATAATTTAATATACGAGTATATGATCATCAAAGCGGGCTGTCGTATTAACAATGTAAGCATTAACCACATGAGCAACGCAGACGACATGGTTCTCCTAGCTCCGTCAATCGGGGGATTGAGATTACTGCTAAATATTTGTGAAGAATATGAAAAACAGCACAATATGCTGTTAAACCCGAAAAACACGGAATTGATTGCGATCCACCACCAAAATCCTGATATGAGTGAGATGCTCCCCGTACAGCTTAACGAGGCAAGAATAAATACATGTACGAATAATCATTCAAACATATTACATAGAACTTAAAATACTTGGGGCACATTATTAATCAAGACCTATCGGACGATGGCGATATCGAACGACAGAGGAGAAGCCTAAGCATAGTGTCTAATGTGATTGCCCGCAGATTTTGCAAATGCAGCAATACTATTAAAAATAAATGTTCAACGCATTCTGTACCGGCCTGTATATATACGTGTGAGACAAGGTGATACTACCGAACTTGCTCGATGGAACGACTCCGAATTAAATATAATGACGCCTGTAGAATCATATTTGGATTCAGAAGATCCATCAGTGCATCGATAATTAATAATAACGGAATTAGGACTAAATGGATTTGCCGGCCTGATGAGACACCGGGTCACTGGAGCCAGGATACAACAGCACCAAGCGCCACTCCTGAGTGAGTCCTGGGCCCAAGCTCACTCAAGACCAAGCCCTATATAGTTGCCCTTAATTGCTAATTATTTTTTATATTGAAGTGAAACTTCTTTACGCGCGTCATGCAATTTCCGGAGTAAAACCGACTCATGACCGAAACGAAAATGCGGGACCACCGATTAAAGTTCATTTGATCTAGTCAAAGTTTTGAAGTAACATATAAATGCTTCTTAGCTCATCCCGACAACTGGCGTTGGTGGTGTAATGGTCAGCATAGTTGCCTTCCAAGCAGTTGATCCGAGTTCGATTCTCGGCCATCGCACATTATTTTTTTGTTTTTAACGCCTTTTTCATTCAATATCTTATTTTTTAGTAGGTCAGAACATTTTTTAAAAGAAAATAATATTGCAAAATAATAAAAACACTTATCTCACTGTGATAAAACATTACTCCGCTAGAGCGCGCTTTGCGTTATTGTGTTGGATTAAAATTATTATCTAATCCGTATATTATGATAATTGTATTACATTTATTTAATTAATTTATTTATTTTGATAATATGTAATAATTTACAGAAAAAAAAATTAAAACTATCTCCCTCTGATAAAATATCCGTTCGCTAGAGCGCACTACGCGATCTTGTGTGGGATTCTATTTCTGTACATTGTACATTATTTTTAAAAATATATTATATTTTGGGTGTGATGTAGGTAACATTATAAAACATAACAAGCTCTCATATTTTCAGAACCTACATAATATAATCAATTTATGCGGCTTTGCTTACAGTTGGTGCTCAGCGTGGTTGGCTTTCAATCAGTTAAGCGAGGTTCGATTCTCGGCTGTGGCATTTTTGAAGTGAAACCTTGTTGAGGTGGGGGAGCCGCTCACGAATGTTCTCTCTCTTCTCTTCTTTCCTCTCTCTCAGACACCAGCGAACTGCGCCACGCCAAGCATCAGCTGAAACTAGAAGTTTCACTTCTGTCTTGCGTAGGCTTGACACACCCACTTTTTTTTCTTTTATCTCTTAGTTCATTGTATTCACGTTTTTTAGTTTTATTTTTAGATCTCTTCTACGTCTTAAAAATAGTTTTATTCACATAATATACTGCTTTTTATGAATTGTTATTATTATACATGTAGGTATGTAGTATATTTGAACAGTTTTGTGCTTTAAAAAATAATATCTCTTCTATTCCTTAAATTGTATCAAGTTAGAATTCATTTTAGTTCCTAAGTAGATAAGTCTAAGATAAGCTGGACCGAATTCAGTATAATCTAGAAGTTCCATTGTATCAATTATCAGTAATCCTTTTATTATCATCTCTGCGAAATCGGTGACAGTTGGCGAATACTAAGCGAGGCTTAGATAATAAATATTCGTTTTTAATGATAATCGTTCAGTTTATTTTATCTTCTACCTGGCTATTTGCGAGTCCGCATAACTGGTGATTATTGAAAATTCTAAAATATTGAAAAAAATACATATTTAGAAGGTTTCAGATTAAAAAAAAAACAACAACAAATTGCGCCATGGAAGGCTTCTCTCTAGCTCTAGACAGTCTCATTATTTTCAAGATTTGTATGTAAATATGTATAACATTCTATTTTTTTATGCTTTTCGGTTTTCGATACTGACAATTCGTGGTGTAATTTTATTATGATGATATTTTGAACCAATGTAAAACTTATTTTCCAATAATTTTATTTATTGTCTGTTTCAGCTTATTATAGCCGTCTTTAGATTATTAGATTGATTTATTTTTGAGGTATTATGCCTTTTCTTTAGTAGCGTTTCGGTCAGCATTACAGTGTCCACCATCAGTGGATGTATAATGGTATTACGGTAAAAAAATAAAATAAGTGGAAAAAGGTTTAAAATTTTTTCAACATATCATTTTTTTATGTGAATACCGCACAATATTCTCAACTAAGCGAAGCCAGTGGAACTATGGCATCTTGAATTGGAGTTTATTGTGAAACTGAAGGAATTGGGGAAGGAAGTTTATGGAGAAGACAAGGCTGGTAATTACCTGACTATTCAGATCTGGTCGCATTCATTTCATATCACTTGGGATATATTTAGACTATCTACCACCCTTGAAATTATTTTTAAGTAATAAAAAGTAAACACTTTTTGTTTTAAAATCACGAGTTTTTAATAATTTTTTAGAACCGACCGGTTTCGCTTTACTCAAGCATCTTCAGGGTACAAATTATTACCCAATAATTAATAATTAATTAATTAATAATTAGTAGTAATTTGAACCCTGAAGATGCTTGAGTAAAGCGAAACCGGTAGGTTTTAAAAATTACTAAAAACTCGTGGTTTTAGAACAAAAAGTATTTTATTTTTATTAAATATGTCAAACCACAAAGTGATTGCTTTCTACAATAATATTATTTTTAAGTATTTGATTGGTTTGGTCATATCGTGTCTCCCCTATTATTTCTTCTATCCCCAATGTTAGGACAACCTGAAAATGCAAATGCTCAAACCATCCAAGCATCCATTTCCTAACCTTGTTAATACCATTACGTACATTCCGAATAACGTAATGACTATGACAGAACGATTGAAATATGAATTGAATTTCACAACAAAATATTCTTAGGTACGAGAAGTTTTATTTAGAAATGTAGACATAAAAAAATGAAAACGCAATTTTGCGGCCGGAAAGCAAAAAACAACGAGTAGGTACCTACAAATTAAATTTGTTCAGTCGTAAAAATGTCGCAGTAAAACACAGTGTTATGGCCTATTTTGTTACAGGTGAAACCTGACTGGAATAACTCACACCGCATTTAAATATTTTTCATTCATTTTTGATCCAGCATCGTTTATATTTATTGGATTAACTTGACTATCTGCTACACGTTTCTCTTAAATATTTTTCACAATTTGGCATTAGAGTCTCGTTCTCTCTGTCTCTGTGTGCTGCTTTATCCGACGGGGTCGCTTCTCTGAGAATTAAAGTGGGTGCGTGACAACATTACGGGTAAGATAGTTTCAATACAAATATGATAACAGTATAATTGGATTCTATTGTTGATTGTACTTCTTCCCACGGACAAACCATCAACATCTACGGATAGAATGAAAACGGGTCTATCTATAAACAAATAAGCTTCGAGGAAATGGTATATTATCTCACGTACAAATTCACGTGGGACAAAACAGGATTTTCTCCGGGAAAGAGATTCAAAATATCTATCAATAAATTGTCTTGAATTATTTATGAAAGTTATTGTCTCATTTTGTACCCACGGTACCTATAGGAAATTAAGAACTAATTTTGTTTACCGTAAGATGTAGTTTTCTCATTTTGTTACCTATGAAAAATTATGCACTAATTTACATGTAATAAACTCACATTGTTCATCTGAATAGTTATAGGTTTTCCTTTGAAAATCAATGGATTCATTTTGTTACCTACAAAAGGTTATAGTCTCATTTTGACACTCGTGCGAAGTAAAGGACGAATTTTGTAACCTTCAAAAAGTATCACAAAATGTTGTTATCAAATAAGTGTTTAGAGAAATGTAGGTCAACATGTTTTTTTTGTACAAAAGGTTGTCATTTTTACGCTTATCATGGAGATTTGAACATGGTTGAAGGGCTTACCTCTCTTTAAAAATAAGAAAAAGGTACATATATTCTGATTATCCTCCAGGTAAGGATAAGGAATCTTTGTCGACATTTCTTACTGTACATGTGTATGAATAATTTAATTTCATACACAAATCAAACGGTAAAAAGTAAGTTTTTTTTTAAACTTAAATACATCTAATAAGGAATCTTTGTCGACATTTCTTACTGTACATTTGTGCGAATAATTCATTTTTATTGTGTAATTTTATTTTAAAATTATCCAAAAAAAAAAATTTTTTAACTTTAATACATCTATGTATTTTGTTTGTTTGATTTAGGATTAAACCTTCTTACGTAGGAACTGGAGTCGATAACAACTCGCCAAATACCGATCTAGTGGCACTTACATTTATTTAGTATACTATCTGCTGTAATGTCACCCGATTTCAGAGAAATGCGTGGATCTCCGCGTGTGTGTACGTGATTGCCACCAAAATTGATATAATGCATTGTCATCGACAGCAACTCAGATGTCTGGAAGTGGGTTAATTTCCGCTTCCAAGATTTGCATTCATTTATTGCCGAAAACAAAAGTGTAATTCAAATTTTAATTTGATTATTTATTAATTTTTTTTTAAAGAAAGACAAACATTCCCGGGTTACGAATAACCTGACAATATTTGAAAATCTCCCACTACCACCACAGTAAGCTGAACATGTTGCTTGAGTTGTGATGGAGGACTTAGCCAGCCGAGGAATTGAACACACTACGCCTGAGTGGGAGACCCAAGCGCGATGTCAACTCAGCCACCGACCGGTCAATAGATGTATATATTTAAAAAGAATTACACCCGCTACACTATTGTACTTCTAACGAGACCCCCGTACGTGACATCATCGTTCTAATGTCTTCTATCTTTTTCGTTTTCATACAAAACGTGTGATAAGAGAGAGGAAAATTGTAAGATTTATAAGTGAATAGTTTCATATAACGAAGAGCAAGATTATATTAAGTGTATATAATGCCTACTTCACACTATTATTGTGAAATTTAGAACTCTTGGTAGAACAATTTGGACATAGAGTGGTGTTGGCGGTGAGTTTTCTAGAAGCTACTTCTCTTTGTGGCAGAATAGGAAGCGAAATGTCACCTGGAATGGGGTAGGTAGTTAGCACGAAAGAGATACATTGACAGGAAAGTGTTGAGACAATATTGACACGTTTTACGAGCAGGTGAGAGGATAATATAGTCGGGTCTGAGCAAAGAACGTGTAGGTTCATTAAATGCTTCCTAGAAATCTTACAATATTTATCTAATTTTACAATCGATTTAGTGCTCTATGACGATAAAATTATTATATAAGAAGCCTTATTTAAATTAGAACATTGGATAAACAATAATATGATTTACACTAAAGGATGAGTGTCCTATGAATACAAGACCCAAAACATTCAGAGACTCAAAATGTTATGTTTATATCCTTTGGGAAAAGTTAAAAAGAAAAATAACATGTTTATTTACTTAAAGTTCCATCTAGACCTTGGCCGTTTGGTATAAAGTTAATAGAATCTCCCGGGATTAATTAAAAGTTCATCACAAACATTTAACCCATCTAGTGTAATGCTCTGTACAAATTTGTATAAAGAAAACGTATCAATTTCTTTAAGTGTCTTCTTTTCCCAGTTTTAGGAGTATAAAAGTTGATAGTTGTACGTGGTCGCAAATTTGATGTTGAAACTTGACCTAAAAAGTTTGTGAAGCCGAGCTTTAAGACGAAAGCTTTAAGGTTGCTTTAAAAGATTGAAGAAACTTGGCCATTCTAATTTGAAAAATCTAATCTCAACAATTTTATGGTCGATTGAAAAGAGGAAAAAAGAAATCTGGTAAAAATACTCTGCAATTCTGTTTGGCAGTTATCGCTTTGCACGACTTTCTCTCTCTCTCTCTACTCTACATTTTTTTATTCTATTTTCATTTGGCATCCCCTCTGTTAGCTTTGGTACTTGTTTTTTACAGTCGGCCTGATTTCAGTAAACACGTGACAAGCCTATACCAACAGAATTTGGATGTTTGTTCTGGAGATACATTTTTGTTCGGTAAATAGGAATTTGACAGGTCGCTTATTCCAACCAATCTTATCAGTTTCGGGTTATTGTTGTATATTATTGACACAATAGTATGTATTTTCAAATGTTATATTATAATATGGGCCGCAATGCTGAAGCCTTAATTTCAAAATTTGGTAAAATTAAATAAAAATAAACTGAGGTGATATAAAAATAGTAAAGACGGTAATGAAAAATCGGCAAATATTATCGAGGAAGGTTGTATATAATGAAGTGTGTATTGTAATGGTATTGTGTATTATGTATTTGTGTTTTATTATTTTGCGTTTCTTATGTGTCCTTAGAACGGGGTACCCCAGTAAGGACACATTATCTTATATAAAAAAAAAAAAAAAAAAAAATTCAAAAAAAAAAAAAAATAATAATAATAAAAAAAAAATTAAAAAAAGTTTGTAATATTGCTTTTTTTAAAATTCTTTTTTTGTTTCCCTAATTTTTTTGTATCGAGTGAAAGATTGTTGAATTCTTTTATTACCTGATGTTTGTAGTGTCTTTGTCCAAAGCTTGTGTTTAAAGTTAGAGTTTTTTTAATGTTTTTTGTACGCTTTTCTAACGGGTCTTTTAATGATGCGTTTGTTGAAATTTATTTTTACGGTCAAAAATGTAGTTTGAGGTTAAACGCGACGCTGTTTATATTCTACGTGTTCATAGATGGCGTTAATTAAATTATTTTATTAAAATACGCTTTTTGCAAGGTATTGCTTTAAAATATTAAGACACATTATTTGTTTCCGCCCGTACATACGCAATATGAATATGAATAAACAGTTTATGCACGAGATGCACCGTGTCGTGTAACATTTGGAATCGGGCCGCTATCAATAACAGTACTTACGTAGATGGCGACAGGGTTTAAATTCCCACTCAACACCGGCTGCCTGTTTTGATTTATACATGAAAAAACATCGCCAAAAAGTGTGTTTTATTTAATTATGCTAAGTTTAGGCACACATATTAAAATGTTTTACAACCATTTTCTAAAGAACTTAATTTGCCACATTATACAATTAAACCATAAACCAAAGAGGCTTTGTAAGTTGGAGATTTTAAAACAGTTTTTATGAGCTGATGCTTTATTTTTTCTGGGCTTATTAAAAGACGTTTAAAAAAATGCTCCGTTATTTTAAAGGCAAAGTGTGATTTAATTAAAGCATTTAATTAAAATATTTAAGCAATATTTCTAAACGATCAAATTTTCTAACCAACAACAATTGATTTTGAATTACTTAGAAGTGCGCCGCCTTAGTAATCGACTTTATACTGATCAGGGTATCGATTCTCCAATCCAGGCCGCTCGCAATCGCCATCGAATGTACATACATTGGTCGACATTCTTATTCTTGAGTCTCATCAAAGTTAAAAACCTACATACGACAAACTTCAAAATACATTCCACTCGAACAAGGAGTGGGTCGAACCGCTCGTGGTTTGAGTGGAATAACTTCATCGAGAATCGAGGCCCAGATCATTCTACATTGAGATTATAGCTATAATTGCTAAAAATTTAGATACCTATATCTAATAGTATATCTCGTCGTGTCGGACTAATTGAATGACTCATTCAAAATATTTAACACATTTCTGGGTTCAAACCCCGTCAGCAAAAGCCTAATTTTTCGTAGCAGGTTCAGTAAACGAATAATTTTATAACAATTTCTGATTTAGTGCTTGTTTGTAATCATCACGGCCCCATGGAATTTTACAATGAATTCGTGATGGGTCATTAGATTCTATAGTTACTGGGTATTGTTGGTAATTACATAGATTTCATGTTCTAACGTCCAAACATTTTCACGAAAAATGTGTTATTTGGAAAATATGATAATGTGTTAGAGTGATTAGTGATTGGTTAGTAGCAGAAGTACCAATCTCTGCAAAAATCAATATGCCTATACGGTGAACTTTACTGCATATTGTGTGGACGTAATGAAGGCTTTACTACGTAAAAAGTTAATTTAATTACTAATTGTGATATAGTTTTAGTAGACTGGATACGGCGATGCATTAGAGTTAAAATATTGTATCTCCAATTTTGATCGAAAATGAACTGTGCGAAAAATAAACTATATTTTTATTAAATTAAATATTGCATCCCATAAAATAGCAAAATAAACGTAGTATGATATATTATAAATCCTCCAGGCGATGTTCTTATGAGCACAGATATTGCTCCTTAACTGAGTAATTTATCTTTTCGCTAAATTAAAGTTCATTCCTAAATATCGCATTTACGTAATTTTATATTTCTAGGACTTGGAGTTAAAATATTGTATCTCCATAAAACACAATATTTGAACATAGATTTGCACACCTGAAAACATTAGATTTTGTGACTTAAAAACAAGTTTTTAGTTACATCATATTATAGAATCTGTATCTTATGTATATACAATATTTTGGCATGGACTTTCATTCAGTATAAATATAAATATTATTGTTAATGGGATACAATATAATATGTGACCATAAAAACATTGCCTGGAAAATTTACAATATCTTTTAATATGTTTATATCTTTAGGACGGTAGGTTTAGGAGATGCAATATTTGAACCTATAAAAATATAGGCTATCTTTGGTACATTTCAGTACTTAAGTCATTTTGGTCAAAATTGGTGATACGATTTTTTAACTCTAAGTCATCAATATTATACTATAATATAGAACTAAAAACATATGTTTATATCACAAAGTCTAATTTGAAAACCTTTCAATATAATGATTTATTGAGATATAAGATTTTAACACTAAGCCATTGATGGACAATGATGAATAAAACTACAGTTGACACAGTTGCACATGGAAATAATAAATCAAACAATTTTACTACCCAATATTACGATAGTTATATAATTCATTTTTTAGCTTTCTTATATTCTAATCTTCATCGTATATTTAATTTAGCGCGTAATTACAGGCAAATCCCACGCGCATGAATAGGTGATGTAACATTTGTACTTAGTATATTGCTACAGAGCCGTGTGTACAAAGCGAAGTAAGCCATAGTAAATTTAATCTTACCAGCGCTCGCCACCCTGTTGTTGTTGCTTCCCCTCAGTCTCATTATCCACAGCATGATTCTGGAGTGGTCCAAGCCTTTCCAAATCCTGCAACAAACCAACATAAACAGTTTTAGATAACATATCATTTTATATAAACTCCTTAGCGACAACCTTTCGGGGCTTACTGTTATTTAGTACGTTATGTTCAGTTTTTCAACTGTTGTTTAACTTTCATCTGTTGTTTAGGTCAGTTATCTATATAAATAAAAATGTAAATGTTCATTTGTTCAAAATATTAAATTTCCGAAAGTTGTTCACCGATTGCTTTGAAATTTTCACACAACGTTGCATTCGAATACACGTGTCTTTTTATGTACCTATATTATATAGATGTCACCTGTGACAATTAAAAACATACTTTTTGACGGGGTAAAGCTAGTTTATTTATAATTCTGTTATAATTTTGTCATTGCATTACGTTGTGTCTTTTATAATTTCATACAACCAAAGGTGATAAAATACAAATCTATTATCTTTGAATATAACACCCAACAACTATTTTTTGTCCCTAAAACCAAAATAACTACTAACGATAGTCAAACTTACTATTTACAGTTTATTTTAAAAAGTAAAACTATTCTCGTTAGGAATGTCACTTATTATATTTTGATCTTAGTTAGAAGGAACAGAAACACATTTTAATGGCTGATGATGCTTCTCACAACATTAAATCTTATGGAATTGGTGAAGTTATTTTTTCCGTGATTTTAATTATTGGTCGTTTTATACGAAACACACCGAAAGTAGAGTATGTCTACATTTCTATTAGTTTATTTTAGACATATATTCCAGAATCCCATTAGATTAATTCGAGATATATTTCCAGTAAGCCGCTCTGTTCTTCCCAAACATTCCACTTCAACTAGATTTTTTTATACATTGTATATGCTGATGGTGTCGGGTATTTTATTATCCGTTAGTATAATTAACAGCATTAACTAATTAGCATTAACTTTATGGCTCTGGATAAATTTACAATATAAACACGTAAAATTGTTTTGACCACTTTCATTTTATTACACTCAACCGGTTTCTGCAGAACCCTTCCTTGGTCAGGAGAATATTAAAAAAAACACAATGCATATATATATATATAAAAGAAATTCCGAGTGTTGGAGTGGGAGGTGAACAAAGGGAAAGGGTAATTAGGGGATGTCCTGGAAGAACAGAGGGGCTTACTAGAAATATGTCTACAATTCTATTAGATTATTTTTGAGATATATTCCAGAATTCTATTAGAATATTCTAGATATATTTCCAGTAAGCCACTGTGTTCTTCCCAGACATCCCCTAAAAACCATTTCTTCTTTATTCATATTCCACTTCAACAACTAGATTTTTTAAATATATTTGTCGGTACTGTGTATTTTAATATTCTACTGACGAAGGAAGGGTTCTACCGAAACCGGTAGAGTGAAATAAAATTAAAGTGGTCAAAAACAAATTTATGTGTTTATATTGTTATAAAATACTATATTGCTTATATATCCTGTTAAAACATAGCATTGAATTTTAAAGATTTATTTTTCTCTGCAATAATTAAACTGTTTTTTATTTATATTATTCAAAATAATGTACAAAAATTTTAAACACAAAAAGATAGGATCGCATCTAGGACTTGAACCCAGGAGCTTCGCCTTGCTGGGGCTCTTTCAATAATTAAATATTAAATAAATAATCTTTATTAAAATTAATGAATTATTAAAATTAATGAATTATTAAAATTAATGAATTATTAAAATTAATGAATTATTAAAATTAATGAATTATTAAAATTAATGAATTATTAAAATTAATGAATTATTAAAATTAATGAATTATTAAAATTAATGAATTATTAAAATTAATGAATTATTAAAATTAATGAATTATTAAAATTAATGAATTATTAAAATTAATGAATTATTAAAATTAATGAATTATTAAAATTAATGAATTATTAAAATTAATGAATTATTAAAATTAATGAATTATTAAAATTAATGAATTATTAAAATTAATGAATTATTAAAATTAATGAATTATTAAAATTAATGAATTATTAAAATTAAAATTAAATACTCAATGGAGGTTTTACTTATTAAGTTATTCCAAAAATAAAACTGTTCTTATTATAACAAAATTTATGAAGTTGTCTGCACGCTTCCCAAGAATTCATACATATCAGAAATTTAAAGCCATTGATCGCAAAATTTTATGTCTTGGCGTTTTTTTGATCTTAAAACATTTATTCATACACGCTTCTCAAATCCAAGATGTTTTTTGAACGAGCACTTGGAGCATTGTGTCGTGAACTATAAAGAGGTTGTTAGCTTTCAAAGGTTCCTACACTATCCGACCTCTTCTATGTGGAATCTTTATTCCTAAGTCAAGAATACCCGGGTTGTTTAGGAGAGTTTTTCTGACCTTGGGAGAACTCCTCGTTAAGAATCGTTGAAAATACGTTTAAGATAACGATCCATGGATGTTGAAGGGTCTAATTAATTATCTTATGTGTTGGAGGCGTAGTTACTGTAAAAAACCTTCCTGAATACCTATGTTTTTCAATGTGCAATGCATTTAATATGTTCACAGGATACAAGAGCTGGGATTAAATTAAAAAAAAACGAAGAACCCTCATTAAAGAGTCTTTCGAGTACTTGGAGTTTTTATATTTTTTCTGTCTACTAGTTTTTGTGCTCTTTTCATACGGTTTTTTTTTTAATGCAGAGTGTCCTTGGTTAAGTGCACAAACGGGAGATCATTCCACATAAGTAAAAGTAAAAAATTAAAATAATTTTTTTCGAAATTTCAATAAATTTTAATAAATTAATATTCCTCTCTGGAAAAATAATTTTTGTATATAAAAAAAAGGAATTTCGATAAAAGTTGTTAATCTTTTTTACTTTTACCATCATCCAGAATTGCCTCCCGAAGTTCGTGCACTTTACACCTGGACACTCGGTCACCTTGTATATGTACCAACGGTTCCATGATAACTCAACACAGTGACAACTCAACACACTTTTAAAGTAGTGATATAAAGTCATTAGAAACGATGAAAAAATTTTTAACCTAACCTAACCTACTTAACCCAGTTAATAAAGTTTTTGTTTGATCACTTTCCATGACTCTATATAACTTTTTAAGATGTGATGAATTATCATTGTGATGATTTATCCGGTCACCTAACCAACAATATGTCGTATTATTTTACAATTTAAATTAACATTTCAAAGTACCAAATTGGCGACAGTTCCAAAGTTCAATAAAAAAATTTGAACTGACCTAGAAATTTCCGGCACAAATAGATGTTCAAATACCGTGACGCCAGAGCTTATCAGTTGTCAATATGCAAAGCATTAACAAAAAAACGAAAAAAAGTATATGGCAAAAATTCAATAATGTGATAGAAATAACCCAGCGTGCTTTGCGTACGTTTCGTACATTGAAAAATAATTACATTATTAATAAAAACTTAAGTGTTTATTTTATTTGACACAATTTATTTTATTCCCGTAAAACTGAGTATAAAATTAAATTTAGCAGGCGATGCTTTATGTTTTCTCGTTAAAGTGCTGGTGATACTTCAGTTCTTTTAATCAATATACAACGTCAGCACATAAGACAGATGGTCCCTCAGTACCCTTAGAAATGGGAATTTTAATCTCATAAAGAACCCTTTTTAGGTTATAAATGTACACCCTGTTATATTTTGTTTCTTTTCTTTGTATAAAAATCAAATAAAAATGTTTTATTTATAGTATCCCTATGTTTTATTGATTGAATCGCTGTCACGTCGTTATAAATATTAAAATACATTATATAAAACATAACACTAAGGACGGGTTGTTTCGGAGAATTTTAACAATTTCAAAGTTAATTTTTAAGTTCTGTGAAAAATTTTTTTCAAGTTTTGTTATTATTCAAGTTCTGTCAAGCAGTTAGCCTATCATGACATTTTTTTATTTATTCGAGACACAAACAGGATATTTATAAAAACATTAATTATGGATTACAAAATAAAAAATACATAATAACAAATAGACAAATAGACATAATAACAGAACATGAAAGGAACTTTCACAGAACCAGAAAATGAACGTTGAAATTTTATGAATTGTTAAAATTCTATGCAACAACTTACCCTAAGAGTTTTCTGAGCCATTGATCGATATAGAAGTAGGTATAGGTATTTATAAGTTATAATTACATATATCCTACCTCCATGTATTATCAAATTACATAAAAAACTTACAAGCAAAATTTAATAGTTTTTTTAATGTAGGAAAAACTTTATGAGTAATGCCTGAGTAATATTTAGTTTTTGAAGACAGTGATATTAGCATATTAGCGATTTTTTAACGAAAATTTTAAACAGAAAAAGCTACTAATTTCTGTTCATTTGGTAGAGCAGCATGTCCCGGCAAGGCGAGGGTCCTGGGTTCAAGTCCTAGATGCGACCGTATCTTTTTCTGATTTTACTGTTTCACATTTACGTTTAAAAGTCGGTAATATTATCTTCAAAAATTAAAAAGATTTTTGCTTGTGCAGTGGTGAATTTTATCGTAAGGCTACTTCGGGGCAAGAAGCTAATGCGGTTGGCTGTTCCAAACTAGTTGGAACCAGTTTGAACAACTACGTACAAATACACTCAAACGTGCGCTCTTTAAAATGATTTCTCTTTGAAGTAGTGATCAAAAAGATGGCAAAATAATAATATTTATTTGTAAGCAATTTTGAGTACGGAAGGAAAGTGATTACAGAATTTCTCTATATTTATAAAAAAAGGTATTGTCACCATTCTCCTATTAGGCACGTTAAATTAATAGAAACTGGGAAAAGGTTAATAAAGCAAATATTATATTTAATTGAAGAAGAAGATAATACAAAACCCAGGACCTCTGTCTTACGGCGACAACGTTTTTAACCACTCGGTTTAATTTTTAAAATTATAATAACTATAAAAAGAAGAAAACTCAAATATCTTGTTGTCCCATAAACATGTACAGCCGTCCACAGGCGACTTTTTTCTGGAGAAATGTCCGTGTGAGCGTGTACTGTAAGAATCAGCAAAATGTGAGATATTTTACGGAGGCTGGCTTATGAAAGAGCTTTCTACGTAGCACATCTCTATTAAATGCTCCATTATTAAGAGTTATTTGTCTATAATGGCGTTAAACCTCCGAAAGGAGCAGAAAATCATTGAAGAAGTAAAAAAACGTTAAAGTAGGTAATGTTCAGTGAAATGGTTTAACCAATTACCGGTTGACATAAGATTGGAAACAAATTCTTAAAATATTCAAAAAATTCTTTCAGTATTATTATTATATGAAAAATCATTTTATTATTTCTCAAAAATAATATTATATATTTTAACAGTCCTCTTTCGTATCTATTACTTTCATATCTAATATAAGGTTGTATGATAACTCAACAGAGTGACAATTCAACACACTTTTAAAAAGTGATATAAAGTCATTAGAAACGATGAAAAAAAAAATTTTAACCTAACCTTACCTACTTAACCCAGTTAATAAAGTTTTTGTTTCACCACTTTCCATGACTTTATATAACTTTTTAAAGATGTGATGAATCATTTTGATGAGTTATCCGATCACCCTAATATAAGATATAGAGAGAAAACAAAGCCAGAGCTTTTCAGAAAGAAAAGAGTTTCATTAAAATTTTATGGAAATACATTTTTTACCTTTGTAAGTTCTACCGCCTTTTAACACGAAAACTATATGTATTTTATGTGTTCATTTATATTTTCAAGATTAATAAAGATTTTTTTTAAATTTTGAGACGTGAAGCGAAAATACAGGTTCTACATTTTTCTCTCCCATTGACCTCCCAACGCTCTAACTAAAACTATCGAATCCGGTCTACTCGCCACCGCTTAACTCGTTCTAATAGTGGAACACATTTTGACAAGAAATGCGCCTCTAATTTTATAGCTCTGTGGTAATGTTTGACTTTTCTAAATAATAATCTGACAGCATGCAAATCAGCAACCCGGCGTTTACCGGATCATTAAAGCTGACACATTTTTCAGCATCGTTACTTGAGTACCGGAACGGGATGCGTGTCAAACCTTGTCAGGCTTCGAATCTAAATTGATCGCATTCCATAAATTCAGTCACAAACAGACATTTGTAAGTGGGAGCTATTTTCAACCCCTTAAATATGAAGTACAACAGCGACAAGCACGAGTAGCTTAAGAGGACCCGCTGTGCCGCCTTTTTCATACATACTTTAAATTTGGATTTGAGGCAAAAATACTCAACCAAACTATAGAATTATATTTTTATTCAAAAGATATAGCAAACATCTAGTATGGATATGTTCAATTTTATTTATTTGTGTTTTAAATTATAATAAAAAGCCAATGAAATATATAAAATATGCATAATTTTACAGTAATTATTAAAAAAATTATCTTTCCCTACCTACTGTGCCGATATAATGAAAAAAAATTTTTTTTAAAATCATCGTAAAAGTGCGTTTTTTTAGTACGAAATTTAAAAAAAAAACCGACGTTAATCGGTCGTTATCAATTTCAATTTACGACCATCAAAAGTTTTTTTTAATAATATTATTTTATTTGGTCATGTTTTTATGGTAATTAGAGCAACGATTTTTTTGTATTTATCATTAACTCACAAATCATTGCCAAAGTTGCCTCTAAGATAAATAAAAAAATTGTCGTACTATAATGTCATGTATTTTAATAAATAAAGTAGCACATATCTTTGTTAGATTTTTGCAATACCTTTTGATTAATTTATTTATTTATTTATACTGGGTTTTTACAGATGTTCTCACTTACGAGAGAACTATCCAGTTAAAAAAACTCAGTTAAGTTACAGGCAAACATCTACAAATTACATACATACAGGTAAAAATGCAATTAAATACAGGTTACGTACAATTAAGAAACCAAACAAATAATAATATAAAATTATACATAAGTTCAGTAAAATGACAAATAATACTAGGAGAGGCAAGAGACACGAGAGTTACAGTGATACATAATATAATTATCGAAACATATTATTTAGCAGCAGCAGAACTTTTTTTTTTTTAATCTGTATAGATTATCGACGAAAATATCTACTTCAGCACACTCAATCTTATTAAACAGTCGACACATTTGGGTCAGAGGACTAAAATAGGCGATATTATTTTTGAATATATTCAGGTGAAAAATGCTAAGGTGTCTTAAACAATGGGTATTGGCGACATTTATTTCAATATTGCTAAGACATAATGTGGTATCAAGATGGCCGTGGATAATTTTATGCAAACATATTAGGTAATCAATTGCCTACTTAGTGTATTAATCTTAAAGTATTCACGACGTGCATCGTATGATCTAAGATGGGCATGTAGTCTACATTTGAAAGAAAATAGTATTTTTTCTTTAAGGCTTTTTTTTTTAACCGATTCAATAATGTTTTCATACTTGTAATAATGTGGATTCCAAATAGTGCTTCCATATTCAAGTTTACTTCTAATTAAGACATAAATTTACCTCAATACTTACCACTCTATGTATTCACCAATTCCAAGAATTCATCACCATGAAAACAAATACTGTAAACTTATTGATATATTTGGTGTTAATAACTTTGTTACTTTCAAAAAGCAACTAATTTCAGACCAATTTGCTAGTTATTAACTTGTATTATTTATTAGCTTTAAAAAAAGGTCTTGCTTTCATACTTAGATTTACTTCGCCATATTATTTTCTAATTACCTTATGAGTAAATTATATTTAGCTATTTTATCCATGTTGATGTTACACTTACATACATATACTGTCAACGTACTATGTAAAAGCCATTCCTCTTAACGACCGACGTGCTTATAAAGTTGTATGGTTTTTACAACACAACAAGGCTTTTTTTATTTTGTTATTAAATTTTAAATTTAACACGTGTTTACTGAAGGGTTAGTTTTGTTATTTTGCACGTTTAGTTTTAACGTGAAGGAATTCTCAACCAGCGGTCGGGTCATGTACAGAAATGTTAAAATACTGTAGGGTCTCTAGCTAGCAGCACCCCGCAACAATTCAACTGACCATAACTAAGGATCTTTATCACCGCAAGTCCCTTTTTCACTGAGAGGAATAGGAGAAAGGAATGTTGAAAGGAAAAACATGGGTTGCAAAGAACTTTTCACGAAAGCTTGCGAGTATTTTTTTAACAAATATTTGGGATATACCTACGGTTTACTTGAAATGTTTATGATTTTCATATAAAAAATTATTCTAATCACCTATGAGAAAGAAGTCTTTAAATTTCAGCTAATACTAAAAATATCGTTGTTCATCACCCCCAAAAACGACAAACAACTTACATAATCACACAACCAGAGCAAAGTAAATAGACAAGCTAGATATACATCAAGGGCGCTATAAGAGTAATTCTAACTTTGGACAAAGAAGCTATGAATTTTAGCTGTAAACTTATCTAACAAACCTCCACCCAGTATCAAATAAATTTAAAAATATCTATATTAAGAACTTCAAATCTTAGCTTAAGGAATTATCGGAAAAGAACCGACTAGTATTTTAAAAACATTGTCATAGAAGCTTCCCTCAGTACAAGATCTCCTAGTGAGGGGGACTAGGAAATTATTCTACATCTCTTTCATGCATTGCTGTGACTCAGTCAGACTGTACAGATAAGATAAAAAATAGCGATAGACATAAAAACACAGTTCATAAAAACACACGTTTATTCAAATGCAACGTTGTGTCAAAATTTCAAAGCCATCGGTGAAGAACTTTCGGAGATTTAAGATATTGAACAAACGAACATTTGCTTAAATTATTATTTTTATAGAAAAGTATATGTTTTTAAAATTTTTGTATTCTACCACAATCAATAATATAATGTATTTACTTAGACTCTTGTGCAGTGCCTAATTTTAAGATACCACTTTCGCAAAAAAATGTTAAAGTATTTGAAAAACAACATTCAACCTAATCTGAAAGCTGGGTAAGTACTTTTTTTCTCCTTTAGTGGAGTGGGTCTTCACTTCCTTCTGGCTCGCAACGTGCCCCAAATTGGAAATGGCATAGTCCCAGTGGACAATAGGGAGATGGGACTCGTGTGCACTATCATATAAAAACTACTCTATTTGAGACTCCGGCAATATGGGCCAAATTTTTGGCATGGCCGTATGTATTTTTGTTTTCTATTTAGTTACAGTTAAGTATTTATAGTGTTACTTCACAATATTATTATTTATATAGAATTTCCTATGTATTATGTCAAGTGAGAATGTAGTGTAAATGATTTATATTATAGGATGTGTGAGATTTCACAAACACACATTATAGTAGCAAATAATAATAAGCAATAATGATTAGCCTGAAACACAAATAAACTTTGGAAAATCTATGCCGCTGACGGGAATCGAACCCGCACCTCCTGACTGCCGGTCAGGTGCACGGAACCACCATGCTACGTCATCAAGAGAACCTGTGCTGAGGTGTTCACAAGTTTTTTTTTAAATAATATTGTTGTGAATTAATTGTATTATATATGTTACAGATTATTCTAAAAGTAGCAGATAAAGAAACTACATTTCTCAACGGGGGTGCTGTTTGAAAATTTCAACGGTTCTTTTTGAAAATAACAGAGGGCACCACTTCCGTTTACAAAAATCCTAAACGGTACAGTCATTAAGATAATACTATCAGAGTTAAATAATTTTATGTAAAAACATATTGTATCATAGGTAGGTACATAATGTTTTCTAAAATTCCTAATATTTCGAAACACGTGTTTATGCATCTGAAATAACCTTGATAATTTATAATGACGAAATTCGAAAAATTTAGGATTTATTTTTCTGAGCACTGTTCCAAAATCCTAATTATATATTCGAATTTTACTAAAAAATTATCAGGAAACCTATTAATACATTAGTTAAGGCCTTGCAAACCCGTTTTTAACTGGATTACTAATAATTTAAAGAGATTATTAATAGTTAGCAATACTCATTTTTCTCCGCGTAGTCTGAATTCTTCTTCAAAATTGGAAAAATCAGTTCCTATTTTGAAAACAACACTTAAATTCAAGTTCATTGAACCATTTTTCACTTAGTCTAACGCACAACAGATACAGCCGAAATTAGTATGTTTGATTAAAAGAAAGAAAAAAAAACGACTATTATATTTACTCTTAATGTTATTGCATAATGTTATAAAGTTATGGATAAGTTCTGTACCTTTTGTTTTTATCCAGAAGGTACAGAATAAAAACAAAAGGTACAGAACTTTGTTATAAAGTTATGGAAAAGTTCTGTGCCTTTTGTTTTTATACAGACCGAAATATTACGATTGATTTTTTGTCTTTGTATATTCTCAATTGATATAAAGTTATTATTAGTCATAAATCCTCTTAGTTTGTCAAAATTAAATGGTCTGTCAGTGGGTCATGTAGAAAGTTGGCAGCTGGTAACTTTTCAGTTAAATTACCTCACGTGCTTCACTGCTCCTATACTCCATACTTGAGATGCCAAAAGCAGACACGTAACCGAGGACATATAACCACAATTTCCGAGCTTTTGCTAGAGTGCCCTATTCATCTCAAATGCTCAGTGAAAATGATACTCAATGGACATAGGTACTTTTTCACGTGTTATCGGTGTTACACGCAAGTGTCGTTTGTTTGGTTGAAAAGGTCAGTATTTCCAAATCAATATAAAAAAGTTCTACAAATTAAACTTAATAACAATAAATAACAATATAAAAAGCTTTCAGAAAATTTGACTAAATTGCAAATGCGAGCACAAGGTGTTTCAAATTACTCTGAGTTTACTTGACATATTAAAAGTTTGTTTGATTGAAAACTACACACATTTATCTACACTTGACAATTTGACAGTCTAATTTTTCAGGACTATAATTCAGTCAGACAGGACAATTTAATCAGGCAGGACAATTCAATCAGACATGGCAGTTCTACAGTTTGGCAGTTCCTTTAGAAGAGGAAATAAGGTTCTAGGCGTAGAAATAAATGCCTTTACCTACCTGCAGAGCTACAATTGGTGATAGTACTATTAATCCCATAAACATGTGTGTCTAATTTTCTCCTATTTAATAAATCAAAAACAAAATTTCCTTTGTAATAAAAAGATTTGTAAGTAGGTACCTACTTAATTTGAAACCATAAATATGCAATTTGTCCAAAGAAACGTCACCTAAGGTTCTCACAATAATTCAAGAAACCTTGAACGTGACTACGTATACGTATACTACGTCGAATCTCTAAGACAATTTTTTTTCGAATTTTCTTCAGGCCGGTAAGTACTATAATAATTATTATTCCGATTTGACATCTCGTAGTAGGAATAACGATTATCCCCAATACGGCAACCATCTTGAATCGGAATCGGAATGTAACAAACAAATTTACAGGCAGATGAAATGCCAAATGAAGTTGAAGATAAACATAGAAACAATAAATAAAATGACAATTCCAGCAAAAAAGTGTAATTTACTGCTAATAATAATAATAATAATTTTTATCCCAGAATAGGGGGAGGTTAGTGCAATCCCACACGTTCCATATATATATGGATATTTTTTGTACAATAGGTATGTGAAAAATGAACAAAATATATGAAGAAGAATAAATTAACAACCGAGTACAACTATGCAGGGCGTGGTCTTGAGTGAGCTTGGGCCCAGCGCTCACTCAGGAGTGGCGTTTGGTGCTGGTAGGTTGCGGTCACCAACGTGTTGGCGGAAGCCATTAGCCGCATCCTGGCTTCAGTGACCCGGTGTCTCATCAGGCCGGCAAATCCATTTAGTCCTTATTCCATGAACATTTATCTTCGGTATCCAAATATGATTCTACAGGCGTCATTATATTGAATTCGGAGTCGTTCCATCGAGCAAGTTCGGTAGTGTCATCATGTCTGTGCATATAGGCCAGTACAGAATGCGTTGAACAGTATTTTTTAACGGTACTGCTGGATTTGCAAAATCAAAATCTTCATTTCTAGATTTCTTTACTAGCACATTTATTAATTTTACATCTTCTAGAAAAATTCGTGAATTGAATGGGTGTCAGACTTTTCGATTTAAATAGTCACCTTCTGAGAAGAGTGAGAATCATTTGAAGAAAAATACTTTAAATACATTTAGAGAAACATTGTGGAAAACGCGTTTGGAGGCTAACTAACTGGTTCTAGGAAAAACACGATATGCCAGATGTTAGCCAAGTTCATAGAAAGCAATTACTAATATTAGTTGAGAATATACGTTTCCCCGAGGAAGATAAGCCATACCGGTATGTTATATATACATTACAATCATTTAGTGGTATTTATTTAAACGCTATGAAGTTGTACAGGGTGTGGCAAAACAGACAAAAATAGAGTTTATTTTATTTTATGATGCCGTTTTATGCATCAAGTCCTGATGATGACTTCAGAAAGATAATGACCCCCAGCAGCGATACATCGAGGAAGGTGATTTCTGAAGTTTTAGGTCGCATTTTGCCACATCTCGAAGGATTTCTTCCCTAATTCGATCCTTGAGTTCTTGCAAGGTGTGGGGCCGATGTTAAAAACATTTTCCTTCAGGTGGTCCTACAGAAAAAAAGTCGCAAATTGCATCCGAAAGGTCCGCTGGGTGGCGATGAAAGAACTGCTATTTTCGACGTCTAAGCTAGGGCGTTTTTTCCGGACAAAACCGTGGTAACGACTGAAAACGGCACGACCCTCCCAACACAACGAGACCCTTCCCAGGTTTCTACCCCCACCGCTGGATGTACCGGTCCTTCAAAACTGCACTGTCTGTTTTGCTGCACCCTGTATTTCACCATAATTGGTAAATGTTTGTTTAGAGAAAATCGAGATAACCGTTCCTTTGGAAAATATCTCATGTCTTATTTATTGTTAACAAGATTAGTTTTTAGAAATCCATTTAATATATATTTTTAGTTTATGCTTTATTTTATTATTATTAAATTTCAAAAAATTTTTTACTTATAAACATGTTCTGCCGCGTAATTATTATTACGCGTGATACCTGTTTCACCTTCGGAAGGCATCATCAAATCGTGGCGAGGTCACTTACGGACTATATACTCGTATATACGAATGTAATAAATAAAATCAATTTGTTTTCATATACCTATTCAGGGTGTCTGGGGGTAAATTGCTCAGATTTCGTGATGAAAGTAAAAAAGGTAAATTACTTTATTCCAAATTCCATTGCATTTTTCCATTACAAAATATTTCTCCATATTTACTTTTTTAAGCAAATCATCTTATTTTGAGTCGAAAACAGTTATTTGTCTTTTTTTAATTAATTGCATTTTCACCTCCTGAAGTGGGTGCATTTTACCCCTAGAGTCCTTGTATATTGATTGACTATGTGAAAATAATATAAATATATCATTTGTACATGGTTTTACCACAGTTTGATAATGCATTTCGAAAGCAAAAAGCTGTCACGCATAACAATAGAAATTATTTGTAAATAAACTGCTTTTTGTAAATTATTATTGAAAATGTATAGAAAATTTAATTTAAAACATCTCACGTTGTTTAATTTTCTTTCATGGACCAGATTTTTTAATACTATGCTTTATTAGGTACCGTTATAAATAATGTTAATGCGAATAGCAACAAAAAGTTATCACACAACCTTCGGGCAAAAACTGAGCATGGACGAATAAATTCAACCCGGTCGTATTCTCCCTGTATACTGAGTAAGCGCTGGTCCGAACCTACCGCATATCCTTTTATCTCAAATCTGGCTCTAAAGATTCCGCTCTTATCTGTGAAAACACTCAAAAAATAAGCTTAGGGTTTGTACGGAAAGATTTATTGCCCGAAACGGGGTCGTGTACCTCCCCAAAGAATCCAAAAATAAATTAATTTCACCTATTCATTTTATTTTATGCTTGAATCACCTTCTACATACGTTTTATTATATATTTCGGAAAGTGTTTGAAGCAAAAGTACCGCTGGGAGTGTCCTAAAGAGCCGGTCATATTAATGATCTGCCTTTCCTAAAGCCACGAGCATACAATGAGATTGTATGTGATTAATTAATTCACCTCGCTAGGAATTCTTTGCGTGCTTTTAGGGGTTTAGGGTTTACGTAATAACATTTTGATTATAACGAGGTAAGTTCTGAAATTCGATCAATTTGTTTAAATCCTATGAATGGAAAACCTATCTGCATTGATCAGACCTATGTTTTGTTCCATTGCATCATAATATTTGGCTGATTTGTAAGGCGCCGTTTTTATGAAAAATCACCTCAAGGGCGCTGTACAAGTAAAAATATACTAAAATTAATATAATTGGTTTTAAACTAAGATTTCTAATTATAACTAATGTTACAGTTGAGGTTGAACGTCTCAAACGGTGAGTTCTGGAATCATGGAATTTTCTCAACTTTTTCCGTCTATTATTTCTACATTCGACACATTTCTTTTCACTCCTAAATAAGTTTTTTAGTAAAAAAGAAATCTGGATAAAGTCAAAGAAAGTATGCATGATGTAAATAATTATTAAAGTCCGCGTATTTTTGTGTATTTTACCGATATAGATCAAAACCACACGGTATCGTATAGATGATATATCGATACGGGTTCTCTGTTTGCTTACCTAATATAACTAACCCTTCCACATTGGCTCTTGTGGCGCAACGGATAACGCGTCTGACTACGGATCAGAAGATTCCAGGTTCGAATCCTGGCAAAATCGAATCTTTTAAAAAAAAATTATTTATCATTTAAATGAAGAAAAAATCAAAGTTATACACTTGAACGTTAATATAAATTTTGAATTATTTTAAGGTCCAGTTGTTTCGCTAAAATTCACATTTGACAAAGGCATCAAATTACCATGCAGCGCCATTTTGTTTTTTTTTTGTAGTTCTAAGGTTCCAGGTAAATGCCGTTTTAAGTACTTTTCAGCTTTTAAACAAAATGTGATCAGCAGAAGAGGACAACTGACTGAAGCTTGTCGGCTTATTACAATATGATGAAAAGCTGAAACGCACCTAGAATCGGCGCTTCGAATGTGAAAAAAAATGGCGCTGAATGGCCATATGATAAAAATATTTTCTTTGAATTTCTGCGAAACAACTGGGCGTAGAAATAATTATTTTAATTGAATGAGAAAAAATCCAAAAGTGTGCTTTTTTCATTTCACCTCGTTAAATAAATAAATAAATAAATATTGGACAATTTTTATAGCGCCGCTTTTGTGAGTTATCACCTCAGGGGCGCTTTACAGTTGATGCAGGTATTAAAAAAATATATAAATATAAATATTACCAAAATAAAGTGAAGTTAAGTAAAGTAAAATGAAGAACAGGAACAGGTGACACGAAGATAGAAGATGGATGTGTTTAATTTATTTTTATTAATGTTAGACAAACATTCCCGGGTTACGAATAACCTGAAAATATTTGAAAATCTCCTACTAACACTACAGTAAGCGTAAAGTATTGGTTGTGTCATGAAGGAAGAATAACTATTTTTATTTATTTATTTATACGCCTAAAAATCTTTTATATAAAAATGATGTACAATGCGGTGTACATCGGAGAATATCTGTATTATAAAAGAAATAATAACAGTAGGTAATAATCCATTATAACAAATATGGAATGTATTGCACTGCACTGCACTACCCCTGCATACATTCTGGAATATCAAAAAACCTATTCAGTTACTGTGTAAACTTCATCCGATTATGTAAACAAAGGCTTCCAGTCAATCGGTAAACTTTGTAGCACGCTTCACATTACAATATTTAGGTTTTCAAAATAATCTCAAAATGTAAATTCATCTTCCCTTTCTCCGTCCTTTCAATAAAATGACGATAACACCCTCGAGGGGTGGAAGAATGTCACTAATATGACACCGTGTCCATAATACGGGCTGTGTCTAGTTTGGTGACCGAGAAAACATAACATTATTGTAAAGGTAAAATTAAAGATGAACAAAGCAAAAATAAAACTAAGAAGGCAAAACAGTACCCATTTTGATATTGGACTATTTCCAACTTCACTATATTGTGATTTAGCCATTAACTTGATGCCTACACAAAATACGTGGCAAAGACATTGCTTCCCTTGTTTAATAGCATCCCCTTTGCAGAAGTGCTGTTCTTGTCACCAAATGATAAGGGTCTAGACTGTTAACCTTTTCGCGAACAAACTGCTTAGCATGAGCTATGATTCTTAGTCCTTTAATTCTTGTAAATGACTGGCGATGAAAAAAACTCGACACATTATTTCCCTAAGAGGAGAATCAAATTGTTGCATGTTACCATCATTCTTTTGAATATTAGAATGACATATTCTGACATTGATTTAGTTTATTTAATTTATTTTTGAGTTGTTTTAATATCTATGAATTAATCCCTGGGTGAGAAAATTTTGGTATTAGTACATACGGTGGTTTCGGGCTAAAGATTGCAGGGTGAAGATTTCACTGATGATAACTAACTTCCAAGACGAGAGGTCATCAATATAAGAAGAGTAAAAACATGAAAGTTAAAAGGTTGTTATTAAAGCTGCATTACCCAATAAAATTAATTGTTTTCACCGAAAAACACGCTAGCGAAGAATTTCCAACTCCGGAAGCTGGGGACAACTATAAAAGCCTTTTAAATTTTATGTGATACCGCATAAGAGTCTGAATTGCCTGGAGTAAGTGGAATTATAATAAGTATCTATTTGAAATTGTTATGAGGCTGGTGCAAATGGGTTGGGTAAGGACATGTTAAAGAGGAAACAATCTTCGTCATCAGCTTCATGGGGTCCAGCGAATAACCCAACATAAATGTTTACATTTTGCCAATTCTTCGCAATTTAACCTGAACCAGCAGTTTACTTTGATTGTTTATTCCATTTCCAATGTGGGTCACCTTTGTTTTTCATACTCAACCATGAATATGAAACCGATGAAATTAAATCATGTTTTGGTCGTGCTATGTACCCAACGCAGTCCCATTTGAGTATCTGATTATATTATATTATTATTATATTATCTTTATTACGCCAACGTCTGGACGATTTCGGCCCTCTGATTGGTCAAATTCAAATCTTATGTTTCGAGTAAATTCCGCAAAAATCTTAGCCCAAAATAAATAAATCGTGCTTTACCGGCCGCGGGAGTAGTTTCCCTATTGGCCGACAGAGCACACCTCTGGCTCTTTACCTTTCTTTACAATTCTTTACCTACAACTACCGTATTAATACGCATTAAAAATAACAAACATTTGATTTAACTTAATGACAATAAACAACAACTCTTTCTATTTACGATTTTGAAAAATATTGATATTTAATTTTATTTACGTAAATAATAATTTCGCACCATTTTGACAGAACACCGATAATACGCGTTTGTTTGTAGGAAGTGTATGTAGTCACTGCCAACCCAATAAAAAAACATGAAACACAATCGGAGAAATTAATACAGAAATGCTGGACAATTATTATGTTGTTTCTTATCATCTTGCCTTCGTTCGTCGCATAAAAATTATCGCCTAAATAAATTACGTTTTATCAATATTTTTTCAATAACAAAAAATCCCCAGCCGGCGCGGGGCTCGTTTCTGGTGTGATTTTAAACGTGATGAAATGTGTTTAAAATTATCATTTTTAACCTTAATATTAAGTAACCTAAAGCTCTTCAATCTTGGTATTAGACGTGTAATTTTTTTTCCTATTTTTTTAATAAGCTAACATTTTCTATAACGTAGCAAAATCGCACATAAAAATAGCTTATTTTTACTCTTTTCAGCAGGCAAAAATACACAATCGTTCATTCGAGCTTTCGAATACATGCCATAATATCGAGTGTGGTCATAAAAATTGTACAAAATTCAACAGCGTTATAATGTTTTGTGCTATTTATGTACCACCAAAAGTCGTTAGTTTTAAAAGCATTTCAACATTGAAAATATTTTTATTGCACAGTCACAATACCTTACAATACACCTCTATATGTATATGGTCTAAATTGGTTTAATTGGTATACCTACAAGTTCTCCCATAAGTAAGAATAATAATTGGCGTCAGTTCTCAATAAACATATTTATAGCAAAACGAAGTAATAATCTTACGTACACAGCGAAAAATTCTGCAAATATTATCAAACGGCACAAATACTTTGTTTTAACCACCAGAATCATTTGAAAGGTTGTCCACAGACCCTTAACCTTTCCTTACTCCTTTTGTTATTTGCTTCTGCAAAATAAAAATCATGACCATAGATTACTAATATTTTATTTAATTTTTTGTGTATTTCTTGTAAGTTATTTTTTTCAGAAATCGGTAGGCAGATGTTATGGTGTCAATGAAAAATACTGTTACGTGTCTTTCCTGCGTAACTCTGGAACTTTTCATTTGGCTTTCAAATTAAGTGTCACTTTCAAAATTGGATTTGTGAAAAATTCAAGCAATTTTTATAATTACAATATAGAAATTAAAAAATAATAAACTCTAATATCCCGTCACTTTTCACGGGTATGCGCTAGCTCATTTATAATTTTGTATGTACGGCGTACGCAACATAACGATATCATGATATTTTTCACTTTGCCCCGAAGATATTTTTTCAATAACTGAGGTAAAAGATTTTTCCTTTAGATGGTTGTGAAATGTTTTTGATGCTCACAGCTGGACGCCATAAAGCTGATGACGAAGATTGCTTCCCCTTTCACATTTCCTTCCCCAACTCATTTACTCCAGCCTCCCAACACTATCAAATTAGCCTCACAATAATATCAAATTAGCCTCACAACAATATCAAATTAGCCTCACAACATTATCAAATTAGCCTCACAACAATATCAAATTAGCCTCACAACATTATCAAATTAGCCTCACAACAATATCAAATTAGCCTCACAACATTATCAAATTAGCCTCACAACAATATCAAATTAGCCTCACAACATTATCAAATTAGCCTCACAACAATATCAAATTAGCCTCACAACATTATCAAATTAGCCTCACAACAATATCAAATTAGCCTCACAACATTATCAAATTAGCCTCACAACAATATCAAATTAGCCTCACAACAATATCGTATTAGCCTCACAATAATATCAACGCTACTTAAGTCATCTGTAATATTATAATATATGTAATTTGATAATAACGGTTATGTACAGGTTTGTACAGATTAGTATCAATGGAAAATAATTTATTATATTTCATTAATACGTCATTTTAACAAAAAAATCTTAAATATCGTATTTTTATATTTTCTTACTTTAAACTTAAAACTTTTTAACTCTATATCTATGTTAATGGCACATGTTGTGCCGTGTGTTTTTAAATAAATACATCGATAAAATAGGATATACGTACTGTATTTCACTGAATTTATTATTATTAAATATATTATGCCTGTCTTTCAATTGACATTTAAAACATTATTTTGATAGTTTTCTAGACAGTAAATTCTTGATCTTCAGACAGTTTTTTTCTGTAACTGACATAGTAAATTCTTTTGCTCATTTTCTCAATGTCACTTGTCAGTTCTATAATTCTAAAAATATCGAGTGAAATATTTCAGTAATATTTATACTTATGCGAAACCCATGTCTTTTTACAAAAACCTTTAGATTTTGTTGACAACTGGGACTATGAGATACACACATAATTGATTGATTAAAGTAAATTAAACAAGACAATTCACCAATTAAGACAAATATCTATTTCAAACGACGATGTCTGTTTGATTTTATTTAAAACCCCTTTGTTGACGTATGTTACGTGAATTATTAAAGTCTCAATTCTGTTATGCAAATATTTACCACAACTCTTAAGGAGTACGAAAATCGTCATAATAACAAATATTCTACTATATTAAAAACCATCCATACGTAATAAAAATAACGACGCCAAGTGTACCACGTGTGGTTAATTTAATGATCTTTAAACTAAACCCAAGGTTCCCAATTTCTCAATCGCAAAGACCGGTCGATCGTGGGGCAAAATTTGAAATTCCAACAATTACAATTATTGAGAATTTTAACAACAATTATTATTTCCAAATTTTTAATTTACAATCGCAGATGACAAAAATATTGTCCTGGTCGTAGGACAAATTAAACGCGTTTAATTTTCAATGGTTTGAAGAACAAAACAAACAACAGCAAACATTCTTGTTAGAAGTGGATCACTATAAAAATTGAGGTAAAAAGTAGTTGGAAGCTGTCATTATATCTTAGTTTGAATTAAGAGGAAGAGCTGCGTGGCTGTTATATAACGTGTTTCTTAACATTTGGAAGAAAAATCATATTTTTTTAGTCAGTGAAACAGACTAAAAAATTAGCTAATTGTCAGCAAAAAGACAATGGATTAAGGAAAAGGCGGAAAAAGAGATAAAGCGAGAGAAAGCTGAGAATTTTCAACTAATGCTTAAACCATTCCCACTCCTCGTCTTTCCTACAACCCTATCGAGAATGTATCATCCAAGAGTCAAATAATAGTATTTTTGCTACATGCCGGAAATTTAATAGTCTCAAAAAAAAAACTTTTATATAAAGAGAACAGTGTGGCGGGTGAAAGATATTGTATAATTTTCGTAAGACACACTAAACATAGCCATCAACATCTTAACATTCCAACATGCAGAATGACATCGCCCAAAATTGAAATAAATAAATTCGTAACAATTTATTTTAACTGTTGCGGGAATCAAACACGCAAACGACTCAAATTATAACGTAACGTTACAATTTTAAGTGAATGCTTTGAAGAAATTCCTGAAGAAAGGTTTTTCAGCACATTTTTACTTCTTTCCATCCAACTTGCCACATGTGATTTATTGCTCGTTCCGAGGAATTGATCTGAAAAGTCAACGTTTTCCTATGAAACGCGTCTTTTCCGTTAAAACGTCGCCTTTCTTTGACTGACATTATTCTTTCACGTTTATTTAAGTCCACTTCCCTGGAAATATTCCGACACGATTGCCTAATATTGGTCCCAGGTCAGGCAGGCTATAAATAGAGGTCAGCGTTAATGCCTAAAGTCAGCCACATAGAACGAGTTTGTCTGCAAAGTTTTCCGTAACTTAAGAAATTTAAAAAATGTCTTTAAAAATTCTAAATTACTAAATACATTCTTGTGTCTACATTTTGCTTGATTTCAAAATATATTTTATGCTTTTTTCTTTCCACGTTATTATTTTTTTCTTTTACCTCCCCCTTACAACATTATCTCCTCAAGACCCAGGTTCACAACCATTGCTCTAAAAGGTCCTTCACAAAGCATTCCCAAAGATTTATTTATTCGTATTATGTATTTAAATAAATTTATGTGAAACCGCACAAGAGTCCCGTCTGGAACCAGTGAGACTACTCCATCCCCATTTAGGGTATGTTGTAAGGTGAAGGTAGTGGGGAGGGAGAGGAGACTTGGGGAGAAGAAGGCTGAGAAGTACTCGTCTACTCAGGTCACCAAACACAGCCAAAGACGTTTCAAGCAACGTTTCAATTCTGAATTATGGTCTTACACCAGGACGATACTGAGAGACACCAATCTGGAACGTGCCTCAAATATGCAACATATTATTTAAGATAAGTAAATTATGAAAGAACACAAATCAATAAAATAAAATTTACTTGCGCACGCCGCCATTGCTAGTGGAGAGCCTTACCCCTCAACCACGGAGGCCGTCAGTGCAAAACAAAGACGAGTATCTTCAAACAAAAACGTTTGGTCATTTTTACGACCCGTTTTCATCCTCAACAGAGCATGCAGTCAATCCTCGGCTGTGTATTGACTGCCTGCTTTTTTGATCCCCCGCCTACAACATAGGTATCATCAAGACCTTTGTTCATTCCTTACCTTCCTTTTAAAAAAATCGTTCCACACAGCATGTTCAAAGATGACATAGGCCCCGATTCCGACGTCTTAGGTAAAACCACGAGAAATATTACTAATAAACAACACAAATGAGATTTCGTAACAATGTAAGCTTTTTTAGTACATATGTCCACGAAGAACAATGAGTATTGCTGATTTGCTAAAATCCGGTTTTAAAATTGCAGGCCGTTTCCTGTTAACTTCTCGTGTGAAAGCTTAGAATTAGTTACGGAATATATCTATCTTGGTGTTACAGTAGATTGCTTTTTCAAATGGGACAAACATATTGAAAAAACCTGTAAAAGATCAATTGCTGGCAGAATGTACACATTAATTTTTGAAGTGAAACTTCTTTACGCGCGTTATGCAATTTCGAGGACAGGAGTAAAACCAACTCATGACCGTCATGAAAAAACGTGATCATTTCGCTATAGGAGCCTAGCCAATATTATATACCTTTTTTAGGTCGCTCTCCAAACTCAGCTTCGCGGTCTAGAGGCAGAGCGCGCGACTCTCGTCGTGAAGAACCGAGGTTCGATCCCCGCTTAAACTATTTTTTTTTTCTTTTTGTGATTTTTTTAATAATAATTGTTTTTAAAGTGATAAAATGCTTTTTTTAAAAGTGATAAAAGACTTTTAGATATTTTGACTATATGATATTTTGGTCGAATACGTAATAACCGCGGTCTAGAGGCAGAGCGTTCGACACTCGTTATGCAGGACCCGGGTTCGAATCCCATATTTTTATAACTTTTAATTTTTTTTTATCAACGATTTGTATTTTCTTTTTGTGATTTTTTTTAATAATAATTTTTTTTAAAGTGATAAAATGCTCTCGTGCTGCGACTTTTAGATATTTTGACCATATGATATTTTGGTCGAATACGTAATAACCGCGGTCTAGAGGCAGAGCGTTCGACACTCGTTATGCAGGACCCGGGTTCGAATACCATATTTTTATAACTTTTAATTTTTTTTTATCACATGCTACTTATAAATATGTCAATAGACAGAAAAAAAGAGAGAATGAAATGAAAAGAGAGAGAGAAGAATACTAAAAGTTTCACTTCCGTCGTGCGTAGGCTTGCCACACACTGTATTTTTTTTCCTATCAATTGAAACACTTAAAATAATTTATATGTCAATGGCAGAATCTATTATAAGATATGGATTAACCATATGGGGAAATACTACTATAACCAATCTGAAACAAGTCCAAGTTGTACAAAACGCAATTGTAAAATTACTAGTCGTCCCTAATATTTTTAAACAGAGACATAATACACTGTTGCTGTTTCAGAGTGCCAAAATTTTACCTGTTAAAGCTATTCTATGGCAAAAAATCATAATTCAGTATATATTTACCCCGCAGCATAAAGAAAAATTAGAATATAAATACAGTACTAGATTCACGCGCAATGACGGGTTAATAGTTCCGAAATTTAATAATAAATACGGACAGAGAACGTTTGAATACAACATACCGAAGATATTAAATTTATTACCTGACACTATAAAGCAATGTAAATCTATGAATAAGGTTAAATATATGGTGAAAAATTGGCTATCGGAAAAAAATATTTACTTTAATGTATGAAAAATTGTATGAAAAAATTGTTGATTCTGTAGATATAAGATGTAAATTATAACTTATAAAAATGTATATGTAACTAAACTTTAAGCACCTGTTGACAAGCCAATTCAATTGGCTTAGCAGGACTTGTTTGTTGATATGTATTAACTATTTATTCAATAAAAAATAAAATAGCAAGTTTTCTCCTTCATATAAATGATTAACAACAACAAAACCACTGATTTAATAATCAAGCTAGTACACTTTTCATATAGCCTAATTTTAGACACATTTTATTCCAATATGATTTAAGATTTTCACTGCCAAAAGAATTATAGAATTTTTTTGGGGGATATCATGTCAAGTTGAGCTACGTCCTTTTAGCCAACGTTTCAGACGGCACTACACTAAATGTAATTCTGTCAGAAATGTGGCATAATACCTCAAAAATAAGAAGTATATTCAATTCTGAATTCATAATTCCATTAACATAAATGGAAACCTTATTTGCTTGATCTTTATTATGGTGAAGTGACAACGGTAAACACTATTTTCCCATAATGGGTTTCCTTTCTTCGCCTCGCCCCAAGCGGACACAATGTGTGAACAGTGGAATACAGTCTCGGGTCCATCCACAAATAATAAGGTAGTGGTTTGGGGTCCAATATTTGGTTTATTTTGTCGCCACACGTTTTATTGACGTTGACCTCTTATTCTGTCACGTCTGGTGTATAAACTTTTATCTTTGTACCGTTTACCAAGGCGCATTTATTTTCTTAATCCCGACTGCGAACGTTCGCAATAAAACTGTTTTTATTTATTTTTATTTACGTTTTTACGAAAAAAATTGATGAATTTTTAATGGACCCTTATTTTTTGCTTCAAAAGCTTTAGCGGTGTTTGATGACCAGATCTAAATAGCGGGGTACTTCCTCACCCTCCTTTTCCCCATCTTCTTCCCCTTCTCACTACCTTCAGCCTCACAAAATACCCCAATTTTGGATGCCATAGTCTCACTTATTTCAGACGGTTGGGGACTTTGGTACGGTACTCACATCAAAAAGAAAAACGTTTACACGTAACGGAAATTAAACAAGTGTTATTTTTTTAATTTTTAATAAATTATTAAATTGATAATATAATAAATTGATTCATATACCATTCTGCGTAATTGTTTTATATACACGGAGATTTTTATATACTTACTTACATAAAATATTGCTAATTTATTGAAATTGTAAACGGAGAAAAGTTGCAATTTTATTAAGAAACTCTTCAAAATATTCGTATTCCTGTTAACAACGAGACTGCAGGTCCTTACCGAATAAATTGATAGGTTTCTTGTTAAACTTTTAGTATATAAGGAATGTATTAACGCAATGTCGCAACACGTGTTCATAAAAATCATTAGATTTTCGCATATCGTCATTATATGTTAACGCATGAACACGTGTTCCGAAACACGTAGAAAAATGAGTACGGATTTTATTTATCAAAATAATGTTAAAAATGTGACAGCATGACCATTTCCTAGTAAAATATTAGTCATTCAGAATATATCTGAACAAATAACATATTCATGCTTTACTGATAGTTTGTTATGAAATTTGTCAATTCATTCATTATAGGCCTCCAGTCCCATTTTAATAGGAAAACTAATAATTTGACCAGTCGCTTAATCTCCTTGTATATTTGGAAAGTACTAACATTTTATTACGAAGCGGCCTGCTATCCCGTTTTTAATAGGATTTGAATTCATCGGCAATACTCATTTTTCTCCGTGTAGGTAGTTCATCAAATCTGTATGTTACATTTAAACACACGTAATATTAACATAGAGGAAACTCTTTTTTTTGCCCTTTTATTAATTCCTTATTTTTAAAGTCGCTTTAATATAAAAATCTCCGACAAGGGGGAGAGAAAAAATAAGCTAGCGAAGTTTCTCCCTCGGGTCCGTCCTTTACTCCTCACGTCTGTGTCATCTCGCCGAGTCAACGAATGGGACACTTTGCCCGCTCCACAGTGGGGCTTCTTTCATACAGAAATGAAGGAAATCACGAGGAAACCAAGTACGGGTATATCCAGTATAGGGCCTTTGTGACTCATCGAGAAAGAATATATTATGACATGCTGAATTCTTCTATAATTTTCCTTCTTCTCACGATTCTTGCATGAAAACGAAAGAGACAGAAAATAACGGAATGTCGGATGATTCAAATCAAATACACGTAAAAATTCATGAACTTGTTCAGATTCATGAAAAATTCAGGTAAATCACAAGAAACTAAAGTACTGTGGTTTTGGTGAAGTATTGATAAAGAATAACACGTATCATGCTATTCTTTTTTCCATATTTACCTCTCACACGCCTTGCATGAAAATAAAAGACACATTCCGGAATGCCGGATGATTTAAATCATACAGGTAGAAATTGAACAACTTGTTCCAGGGAAATCACAAGTCCCGGCAGATGTCCTTTGTGGGTCATCGACAAACAATAGTTTAGTTACACGAAGAAAAGATTTTGATAAAAAATTGTTAATTTTTTTCAGGATGTCGGAACCGTGTTCATAAAAACCTTAACATTTTCGCATTTCGTCATTATGTATTATTAAAACAAACGCAGGTACATGAACACGTGTTTCGATATTATTACGAATTTACTACAAGTTTTTCAGGAAGCGACTAGCAGTCCTGTTTTTAATCGGATTTCCAATAATTTGAAGAGATTTTTTAATAAATCAAATTATTAATCCCCTTAATATCTACCTTCTCATACGTATTGCATGAAAACGAAAGTGACAGAAAATAAAGTAATATCGAATATTTGCAATCAATACAACATCTTGTATTTTTTAACAATAAATAGTTTGGTCCCTGTTATGGGTGTGACATATGCTGGGCACGCGATGGCTTACGGCAGATCTCTCCTGAGTTAAACCTTGCCTGTATAGCGGGCATGATAAATACGGTTTCAGTAGCAAATAGGTAATGCCAAAAAGTCAGGTAAATTATGACCGAGTCGCGTTTTATGGTCCCTTCAGTTTGAGAAATGGGTTTAAGGCGCGCTGCCGGGATTGAACCCGCTCTGCCGACAAATAAGGCGAAATAAATTACAAGGTTGACATAACCAATTTAAGACGTTAGATGAACGCAAAAGAAAAAAAAACATTTTTGTTGTTTTACCCTCTGTGCAACATGCATGAATTGAAGTGTACTCTCAGTATCGCCTTGGTGAGATATCACAAATCAATGACCTCCATGGCAGAGCCATAAGCTTCGCAAATTTATACCCGATGGGGAAAAATCAAACTCTATTTAATAAATTAACATGGATTATTTCAAACAAATAAATCGATATATTATGATACAATCTTGTTGCAGAGTGGTTGATACTCTCAATATCAGCCTGAAGATAAACCATCATTCAGTATTTAAACGTTGCCTGATATAGCTCAGATCTGAATAGCTAGGTACTTCCCATCTTTTCCCTACCATCTGCTTTCCTTCTCTACTTTTGTCAGCTTCATAAAATCATAAAATTTGTTCACTGATTCTGGGCAGGTAGTATTATACCCTAGAGATTTTTTTTCAACTGTCTCATTTTTAAATTGTGTGTAACTTAAACGAATCACCGTATAATGGAGAAACTAAGATGCAAATTAGCCCATTCAAAGACTGCATAGCCTTGGGAATCGGTGTTGTTTCATGGAGATTTTCAAGTGTAGTGTTCAAACTCGAAGCTATTATGTTTGAAACTTTTTTGTCGAAAAAGCTTAATTTGTTCCATTTTTTGGTACATCAACTCCACACAGGAGGCCATGAGAAAAACATATTTTTTTAGAGCCTATTTCATCTTTGGGGATGCTGTGTGGAGAGCAATTTCTTGTTAGGAAAAAGGTATGAGGAGTGTGTAGGAATCTAGTAGTGTGTCCAGGAGTAACGGACGTATGAATCTATCCTTCCTGCGGCACAAAGCGATGAGTCAAGAGAGACCAGGAACAGGAGTGGTGGACAGGAACTTCCTGAACGCACCTCATCCGGTGTCACCGACACATATAAACCAACATGTAGAAACATGTTGGTTTATATGTGTGGCTGTGATACCCTACCATATATTATCAGTTAATACGCATTATACTCGTATGCCTACCACTCAAAGCAGACTTCCAAGAAGTGTTAACACCCAGTTAACCCATCGTCCCTATTAATGTTGATTGGGGGTCTGTTCACTCAAAACCTTCTGTAATATGGTGACTAAGTAAGTTGTTAACCCTCCAAGAATTTTACTCTGTATTCGGTCTATTCCAAAGAAATAGCAAGCATTTGTGATTTGCATAGCGATCATGGATTATTTGTCCGGATGATTGTGTTTACATCCCCGTACATTATCAGAGAATCTTTTTGTCTTTACATTGATTTTATAGACTCGAGAGTGAATAAATTTGTCTTTAGATCTTATTAGAGGTTTCAAAGACAATCTGTATAGTTCGTGTTCTTGAACATATTCTTTAACTTGTTGAAAAAATGATGATTCAAATTTTATTTTATTTTTCAACTGTTTTTTTTTAAATGTATCGAAAACTGGAGCGAAATATGTTTTAATAGCAAGTAATAATATTATAATCTTCACATATCCATTTTACATCGTAATAGACGTTATACATAATTAAAATTAAATATCTGATTTTTCGTTATCAAGTTTAATTTGTAAGACACTGTTTTAATTTTTAGGTTTTTCTTTTGTGTATTTAATAATATTATTATACAGTAGACACGCGTACTAATAATTACACAGCAAAACTAGTTAATAAATAAAGTGTTTTATTTATAAATTAAATAATAATATTATGTTATATATACAAGTAACTATTCTTGGAGGATTGACCTTCTGCGACTTTGACTGATCTCTCGAAGCAAAATATTGGAATTTTTATAGGCAATTTTTTTTTTAAAATTCCCATTGCCTACATAATATATTGATAAAGCTGTATGAAGGTTAATGCGGTTTTCTACCATAAATTGGCATCTGAAAAAAATAGATTATAAAAACAACATCTAAAGAAAAATCAACATTTTTTTGTAGTAACGCCTTCTTCTTACATATATTTGTGCGTCATTATTCATAATAATATTCAACTTCTATTCGTTTCTCCAATCGTTTGCTCCATGTATCTAAGCACCCATTTATTCTTACTGTTCATTACGCTAACATCGGCCTTACTTTGTATCCGAATATTCTCGTTCGTGATTCGGTCAATATTTACAATAAAATTCAACTGCTATCCGTGTCTCTAATCATCCTACGTATCCAAGCATCCATTTCTTATTAATGTTCATTACGCTAACATTGGCCTTGCTTTGTGCCTCTGCGTATCCAAGCATCAATTTCTCATTACTGTTCATTACGCTAACATCGGCCTTGCTTTGTGCCTCTGCGAATCCAAGCAATAATTTCTCATTACTGTTCATTTCGCTAACTTACTTATAACTTACCCTTACTTTGTGTTTGAATATTTTCATTCGTGATTCGGTCATTATGCATAATAACATTCAACTGCCATTCCTTTTTTACACAGACACAGACCAAATATTCAACTTGTTTGACATCCCATATATTTGCCAATTACACAAAAACTACACTTTTTAATTTAAAAAAAAAACAAATTTCAACAAATACAAATATCGTTTATAGACCAGTTAGACAAGCGTAAAAACTCAGACGGTAAACACAAGCTTTGGAGAAAGAAAAACACCAGGTAATAAGTTTATATAATAACAACAACAAAAAAACGTCGTTTAAAAGAAGTAATAATATTTAGTACAGTATATATAATATGTAATAATATATAATATGTAGTGTACTCGTGCCAATATTATTTCTTATTTATCTAAACGATTTATGCAGTCTAAAAATTCCAGGTAACATTGTTAGTTTTACAGATGACACTGCCTTAATATTTGAGGGTAAAAATTAGAGTGAAACTTTTGAAAAATTTGATTCAGGTTTAGGAGTAGTTAATAATTATCTGAGTAATAATATTTTAAGTTTAAATACACAAAAAACCAAATACATCACTTTTAGCATTTCTTATAAAAGTCAGCCATCTACCTCTCATAACTTCATTATTCACAATTGTGTGCAAATGTGTAACTGCAACCCCTTGGAAAGTGTAGACAGCCTCAAATACCTGGGGGTAAAAATTTATAAATTTTTGAGGTGGAATGATCATGTCGAAATGTTAGTAAATAAAATTAGGAGACTTATCTATATTTTTAAAGATCTCAGACATGTACTAGACAAGGAAAAATTAAAAACAGTGTATTTTGCTATAATTCAGTGTCTACTTTCGTATAATATAGTGTGCTGGGGTTCCTGCCTGAACACTGTAATAGAACCACTTAATGTTGCCCAAAAACTGATTCTCAAAGTTATGTACAAGAAAAAATTTACATATCCTACACAGTTACTTTATAAGGAATGTAATATCATGAATTTAAAACAACTATTTATCATACAAACGCTATGCAGATTTTTTAACAATATTAGTTCTGCGAAAAGAACGCAACAAATTCGTACTACAAGAATTGGCTCTGGTCTGAACTTTATGACAATTCACCCTAAATCCTCATTTGGGCAGAGACATTATTTGTACCAGGCTCCACTTCTATTTAATAGCCTTCCAGATCATAATATATTAAATCGTCAAATTTTTTGTGTACATTTATAAAGAATGTTAAATTATTTCTGCCGTCCGAGGATTTCCAACATATTCTTTCATCTTTGTCCTTTAAAATTGTGGCATAATATTTTCAATACGCTTATTTTTTTCATCCTTTTCTTTTTATAATATAAATTATTTTTTTCTCTCTTTCTTTCTTCTCTGTTTTTAAAAAATAATAGTTTGTTACATTTTTCTTGCAATTCAATATCAATGTATATCATGATCACCCTACATGTTATACTGTAATGAACAGGCTGATAGGTACCATGTAGGTATCCAATTCGTAGAAACGTCAATGTAACAATATTGTTATCTTAATATATAATCTTTGTGCTATTTTTTTATTATTTTATAAAATTATTAACCTCTTCACAGGCTTGTCCTAGTGAGGTTAAAAATTCTATGTTAAAAAAAGATACAATGTAAAGAAACGATAAATAAATTTTAAAAAAACTACTACTTTTTTATTATTATTTGTGTTTTATTATCTTTTTTTTTGTAACAAATAGATATAATGATATCCTCACTGGGATCTCCCGTGCTGAGGATTTCATTTACATACTTTGTATAATTTAATTATATGAAAATGAATATTACAACAAAGTTACATATGAATTTAATTATGAAAATATATATCATGTAGTATATATATATATTTTTTTAAATAATTTTAAAATAAGTAAGATAGCGTTTTTTGGATAGTTCAGTTGATTCTGTTTTAGTCTATGTTTGGTATCAGTAAATTTTCTATTTCAGATCTCCTTATATTTACGATAGAAGATTCAAAAATACATCGTTATACGCAATATAATTTGATTGCTTTAGAGTTAGAGTTAAGTTTCTGCCTATCCTGAATCAAATAATGTATAAAATGCTTTTATATCATATTATTTATCATAGTCCCAGCAGATGTGACAACTGAGGCATGCGGCGCAGTATGGAGGCAGACTGGAAACAATGTACTAACTTACTTTAGGCAGACTAATTGGCAAAACCTTATGAATAGCTGCCAACTGAATTAGAAACGAGAACTTCTTTGAATATGTATACGAAGCTGCAAGAATTAAGCTCGCTGAAGATACAGCAAGTCGCAGAAAGTGGAATTGCGAGGTTTCGCGGTGCAATGTATCAAATTTACACCTTGTTATGCTTCTCGCTAAACTTATAAATTGAAATTACCTCTGTATGACTATTTATACTCTATTGTAACGTGTGCATAATTAATAAAATATTTACAAATCTGTCATTATTATATTATTTTACAATAGGTACACCTTATTTGGGGTATTTTCGACAATTCTCTACTTGTAACATATTTTCAAATGCTATATTTTGCTCCGAGAGTATATAAATGATTTTTTTGAAACATGATGATAATTTTGACTGAAAATGGGTATGTAAACCAAGTTATTTTTTTTTCTCTTAAATGAATTTTTATTACATATTCGTCGGTAAGCACCCGTTTAATTAAAAATATTTTTACCGGCCATATTTTTCTTAACATTACCTGCAATATTTATTATTTTTTAAATATTCTAAGGACGGGTTGTTTCAGAGAATTTGAACAATTCATTAAATTTCACAGCTAATTTTCAAGGACTGTGGAAGTTCTATTCAAGTTCTATTATTATTTCAGTTTTGTGAAGCAGCTGGCCCATGTTGATATAATATCAGAACTTCAATAGGACTTTCACAGAACTTGGAAATTAACTTTGAACTTTGATGAATTGTTCAAATTTTCTGAAACAACTCGTCTTAAGTATAAATAATAATTAGGAACAACTTTTTCTTTTTGACTTATTATAAGGTTATACTCTTCAATGCAATACATCATTAAAGAAGAAGATAATACTAAGAAATCTTAAAGAAACATGAAACAGAACAAGACACAGAAAAATAATAAGATATCGGTCACAACTAGGAAACCAACCCAGGATATCTTGTCTTAACGGAACAGGCGTCTTAAACCACTCGACAATTGGGATCTATTTATCATGCGTCATATTTGTCGGTCTCGTATTTCAAATTCAGAATTAACAATATCATCTTACGACTAATTTAACTCATATTTTTGTCATCTACCTTTTGTGAATGGAAACAAAGTTTCTAATGAAATTATTTTGTAATCTAGATAGTGTCTAAATAAATGTTCTCTCTCCCTTTTCTATCTAACCTATAAATACACTGTAACTCTGTTATTGAATTAATATGTTTTTTTGTAAAACCCTGAGGATGTTTCAGGGTGAACCGAAACCGGTTGGTTTTGTATGTTAAAAATATATACAATAAAATGGTATTCAAAACTAAGTTATTTTTATTCTTATTATTATATTTATGTATATCCACAAAGTGTTTGCTACATGTGAAAACTAAGATATTCATTACTAGACATCGGATTATATGCACTAACAAAGTGCCAAAATATGCATGCAAATATGCACTAAAAAAGACCGAAATATGCACTAAAAACTCTTGATTTTCCTAAAATATGCACAATGCAAAATCAAAAAACCATTTTTATTTTTATATATTTTAATTAAAGACCGTACAAAAACAGCGAAATATTCTTAAAATTATGCATAGTTTTTGTGACAATATACAACTAAGTATTTTTCCAAATTTTCGAGCTCAAATTTGTGACGTTTGTCACCCAGTATTAATTTGTACGCCGAAAACGACCTCTCTACGTCAACTGACGTCATTGGAAAAAATTTAAAATTTGGCACCATTTCTGGAGATATCTGTTTAGGCAGGGTATGGACCTGTGCCGTTGATGTAGGCATTAATGTTCTTCATATCTTCAAGACTCGGGTTTTTAAGCAAAATAGAGTGTAACTTTTTACGAATCTTTTCTGATATTGAATTAGGAAGGGCGTTGGCGAGTTCGATCATTGTTTCCAGTATTTCTATTGCTTTAATTAGAGGAAGGTTTTTTGTTTCCAATTTTTTTATGGTATCTGGTAACTTGTGAAAATGTGTTGAGATGAGGGCGATATTCTGTTTAATGGATGCGTCTTCAAATGCTAGCTTGCTTGAATGAATTGCAATGGCCTCAGAACTGTCAAATTGCCCAACTACTTGTTTTACGGCCTCAAAATTTTCAGCATAGAATAATACTGCCTTTAGCCAAGTACCCCATCGTGTAATTATGGGTTCTGGCGGCAATGCTAGATTTGACAATTGCTCTTTATAAGACTGCACACGCGACGGTGCTTTTAAAAACACCTTTTTTGTAGAGGAAATCAATTTTTTAACATTCCCATACTCTTGCCGTATCTCTTCTGCAAGGCGATGAAACCCGTGAGCTAAGCAGGTAATGTGTAGTAAATTTGGATAAAAAGTTTGCAAGGCTTGGCCAGCTTTCACCATGTATGGCCTCCGCGCTCATCGTCACCTAGCTCCCTATACGTAGATGATACCTCCCGCTATTAAACAAAATATGCACGATTTGGGAAAAAAGGCTGAAATATGCATTAACGTCGTAATTAGAGACTTATATGCATTTGCATATGCAAATATGCAAATGCATATAATCCGATGTCTATTCATTACCATTGAAAACACGATATCTCTAAGACTAATTATTTGCCAAGTTTTACGCGAATCCATTGAAAATTTCAACGGTTATACTCAATTCTTTCATCCGAACCAAAATGAATATAGTTTTTCACTTTTTGATTAAAGCTTTTTCTATTAAACAATGTTTTTTTCTTACAAATTTCATTTAGGAAAGAATACATATTTCATGAAACCTGCAGGGATTCTTTGAAATACAGAGCTAAATAACTGTTTGCAACGTTATGAGGAGATATTTAAATTTAAAATTGAAACTCACAGAATTATTGCTGCTAGCAAAATAAAAGCCCGCGATTCGTATCTTGAAGCCTGTTGAAAAGAGTAATATTTTTGTCACAAATGATTTAACTCTTTTCAGCAAGACTGCAGATGCTATCAAATTTCTGTAGTGAATAGTCGAAAAGCATTAAGGCAAAAATAGGCAGGCTTTGAAAGCTTTTCAAAGACAAGTGGTTTTTTTTGCTAAGTGTCGAAAATAGCTGCTGGAGTAGTGGGGATCGGGCTTTTAATTACTGTGAAGGTTTTTTTCATACATTTCCATCTGTTTTTCATAAACGAATGAAGCGAGGCTTTCGTTTGCAGTTCAGTATAAAGTAGAGCTTTCCGCTGTATATGCGAAGTGATCCGGTTTAACTTCTGTCCTGCAGCATTAGCGAAAAGCTTCAGACATTAAAACTTCTGAATTATTCATTACGAAGTCAAAAAAAGCTCACCTTGAATCACTATTGTAGTGTTGTTATTTGGTTGTAGTTTCGTTACCGCCCACCAAATGTCGGTATAGTGTGTAGATCTAAGTTATTATTATCCAGTTAACGTAGTTTTAAGGTATTTCCATAGATAGCGGTACTTACGCCACGTGACAGAGACAGCATGTCAGTTGTACCCGAATGGTTACGAGTACAGCCGATGCTAACCCCACTTACAGTTGCTTCCCTCGTTAGAATAATTTACAGATTATGATAACGCATGTCCTGCAAGACATTCACTGTAATTATCTTACGATAATAAAGTACTCGTAACTTCGCCAATCCTAAGCATACTAAGAAGATAATTAAAAACTACACAAGTTTAATTGTATAATTATTAATAACTTAATAATCTATTTTCACCGGATAACAAATACTATAGTAATTATTGAAGATTTTTAAGTTTATTTATTATTAATTGCCAACATTTTTGTGCCTTTGTACTACCCAACTCTGACTCAGTTTCTAAATGAAAATTACTCGTATGCAACTAACAATATTTCCTCGCCATATTTTATTTTTACATTGAAATGCTATAATCTAAAAAAATCGGACAGAAAAGCTGTTCAAATCATATGACACGCTGTTTCAGAGATTTAAAGGGGACTCAAAACTGATTATGTACCGTATAGATATGATAATAATAATAGAGTCACTATCGAAGCCTGCATTGTTTCTTTCCCAGCTATGTACTATATACTATATTATATATCCAACCCTTTCTAAATTAATTATTGACTCTCATTAGTTTATTCAAAATTAATTGCACTCTCATTGTGTCAGGCTCGAGTTACAAAGGGCTCTGAAGAGTGTAGTATGAGGGCGACACAGTGCAGAGTGAGAGGAGAATGTACATCTACAATGCGAGTGTCAACTGTGGGATAGGATCACTTCAATAAATTTAATGTCGTTGTCAGGGAATGAAACTAGGCTTTAAAATTATGAAGCAGGTACTGAGCTTCTGAAGCCCTGCATTTACAGCGTTGAATAATTGTGGCCACGCCCGTCACGAAGCGCCGTAATCGCACTGTCGATCTTATACATTCATTTTGCCTATGGATATTACTTCTGTTGGGTTTGTTAAACCCAAAAAATAATGTTTCACTTCATCAAGTATGGTATTGTCTGCATGTTGGCCTTAAATAAAGTGTATTTTTATTTATTGAATATTTTTGCCGGCTCTTACGAGAAAGGACTATGTGCCTGTCACTGACTAACCTGTGAATTATGATAAAATAGATATGAAGGCTGTTAGGAAAGTTACCGTTGATCGGCTATAAATAAATTTAAAAAAACTCGCCGGACACAGATATTTTATTACACGCCTCTTAAAAGTACATACAACTTTCCATTATTTTTCAACATACTCGCTGTTTAAATTCGAGCAACTATCATAGCGTTATAGCAATTTGCATTTTTTTTGCGTAAAACTCGGCCAGTCCTCCAAAATTGCACAAACAACATCTTCCGCTAGTAATGATGGTAAGTAGGAGAATTTAAAATTGCCTACAATAATTAAATATTACAATTTGAGCTATTAATCACTAAATTATTCCAAAAAATAAAAAAATTCAATAATTGTATATAATAACAAGAGCAAAAAATAAGTCCTAAAGGTAGTGTGAAAGTAGTTACAGGGCAATTTGCGGTAACTTTGTTGATATTTTGTTACATTTAAGATTTGTAACAAGGTGTGTGTGCATCACTTTACTTACATCGCATTTATGGTCGTGGTGTGTGGGACCTTTAAGTACCTACACATTGTCATTTTTCTATTGGTCAAATTGACAGCCCTGGAATTCTGACTTGGAGAGTTGGCAAACCTGAGGGAGCAAGGATCTGTGATTTGCATTGGAAGCAGTGGCCATTCTTTGATCACCAGCCCAGAGCAACTGGCATTCCTCTTGGCTGAGGTTCGACGAACACATTCGCCAATTTTTGTGAGCATCAGCTTTGCATATGGAGCATTGACCATTGGATTGATGGAATCGGATGGCATCTGCCAATCCTCATTGGTTAAGAGGGACTCTTTTGGAGACCAGCAGCGTGAGGCTGTTTTGCATTGGACTACAACATTATTTTCTGGATAAATTATAAACTGGGAGTTGCTGTGAGGAAACCGGAATATACTACTTCGCACCAAGAACGAACTAGTATCAAACCTTCATTTTACCTATGCAAGCCCTTTGCCAGACAGATTATATAATAGGAAATCTAATTAATTTATTTTTTATTATGTCTTTTTTATGGTAATACATTTTAGTATTCTTAAATATTTTTTTTTATTTCTAGTTAATAAACCCATTCTCACTTTAATTTGTTGCCACTTAATCCCACGGTAACAATTTATAAATATAAACATTAATAGTTTGTTGTAAAGCATCTTTGTATTTAGCAAACCTTTATTATACCAGATTGGGTGATTTACAGAACATAGCTAAATTAATATAACGATAAAAGATGCACATGAAAAAGTATGAACCACATATAGAAAGTTGTAGAAAGGAGTTTGGTCATACGCCCGATTGGGTGTTTTACATAACATAGAAAAATTAATATATATATATATATATAAAATGTGCACATGAAAAATATTATAGACCTGTTACAAATATTATAATAAACTGATTGGAAAGTTTCTCTATATATTTAAGAAACTATCTTATCCGGTTCAAGAGTAAAATTCACAACTTTTTCGAAAAAGGCTTATATCTTTTTTTGCTGCGTTACACCCTGTGCTTTGAAGGCTCTATATAGGCTCTATACCTTTATAGCTCCGTGCTCGACAACTGAGTATGCTCAACCCAACCACAACAATGGCGGCATTTCCATAGTCGCAGTGAATTGTGGAATTTGGGGCAGCGCCGGCCCTTAGTCAAAAGGCGCCCGGAACAGCTAGAATTTTGATGCTTTTTAAAGAAAAAAAACATTATTTTCGTTTTTTGCACGTAGACCTGTAAAGTAAAATCTGATGTCAGTTTTGTGAGCCACATAATAAAATAATTCATCAATTACAAATCAATAATTTGCTATCACTGGGAATTACAAAGAAATTCAAGCAACACTTAAAGGCGTAGTTTTTCTTAATATTGAGTACCTAATTTTAACCTTGATGAACAGTTAATAACTTTTCAAACAGAAACATTTCAAAATCTACACCGAATAATAAATTTAAAATATATTTCCTCTGGTAAAACACTGAAAACAAAAGTAATTAATTCATTTATTCGTTATTTCTAGAAAAACTTGTTAGATCTTGATTATTATTTTTATTTGGCTGTTTTTAATGTAAATGAATCTTTCGTATTATTTCAGTTATTAAATTTTTCTGTTATTTTATTACTACGCTGAAACAAATTACTGAATATTTTTTAAAGAATCATCATTGTTTTTTTTTCAGATACATTCAGGAACTAAATTCCAAAATGTTTCCCAAAATAAATTTGACTTTGTTAATCATAAATCTGCGGGTAACAGAAATTTACATTATAAAAAAAGTTTTGTTTTAAGTGAAAACTTAATTATTTGAAATTTTCGAGTTCATTAAATCGGTAAATTAATTTAATATGGACAAAATATTCTGTTCTGGCTTAAAAATTAATCTAGAATGCTTTTATTAGCACTGCTCTGCAACCCTCTTTGGCTGCATAAGCAATGTATATATCTTTCCATGAACTATTTCATGTCAGTTTCTATCTTAGTAATGTTTTCACATACACGGTTGTTTATCAATTGTATAAAATTTTCACCACGTTTATTAGTAAAACTGATTATGCTTAGAAGAGGACGGAAACACTCGAGTGTAATAAGAATAAGGATGGTATAATTTTATGGTATTTATTATGCGCACGTTCCTTAGTTCTAATTCTGTTTGTCGTAGGTATGGTTGAGAATGAAATTATGGACACACGTGGAGCACTGGCGCTCGAAAACATGCCTTGAAAAAGCAGTTACATTGCGCTTGATACAATTAGATTAAACAATTATAAAATATCTCCTTTTTTTATACGACCAAAATTATTAACTCTTCCTTCCTTAGAGAATGGATTTTTTAAAATCTACTCTTGCACTGTGATTGCCACAAATAATCTTAATAAAATTTCCTCATTTTCAGGGATTTTTCTCTGAAGCATTAGGTTTATCCAACCGTACTCTTATAATACTCCCACGATAAGAAATTATTCTTAATTTTATTCGATTAATTTGTTAAATACCTCGTTTCATTTATTATAATATAAGCATTTATGCGATCCGTAGGATAGAGCGTAACATTTTTAGATTGTTTTAAACTGAAAAAAAAACACTAACTAAAGCATTTCCGATAAACATAGAATGTACAATACAACCTTAATTTTTCTTTATTCACCTGAATGACAGGAAATATTTATTTTTTGCCAATACCGTGTTTCCCTAATGATTTTCCCATCTCTTAACATAAACAAACGAGAAAACGGTATCAATAACGTTTAATTATTACCAATATCGTGATTTCCTATTAATTCTTACATCTCTAATTTCGTGATTCCCTAATGATTCTCCCATCTCAAATATATTTATTTTCCCTTCAAATATATTGATTCTCCCATTTCTAATATCAAAATTCTCTTATGATTCTCCCATCTCTAATATCGCGATTCTCCCATCTCTAATATCTTGATTCTCCCATCTCTAAGTAATGATTGCCTAAAACAGTATCAAAAACGTTTAATTATTGCCGATGAGTTATGAGTTAAATTCTAGCTTTTTCAAACCCTAGTAGGAACATCTCCTGAACGGAGCAGCGAGCTAGAACCTAACTAACCATTATGCCGTTTCTCCACCCGGGTAGGAAGAGAGTAGGGTCCGCCAAACACTTCTTGCTTCATTCACATTCATACATCGTGTTCTGTTATTACGACTCTTGACATGACCCGACTTAAGTATTTGGTTCACTTGATCTTGTTAACGATTCTTAAAACAACTCATTTGTTGTACCTTATTGGTCAGGTACTATACACGGAGAAAATTGAGTATTGCTAATTTATTAAGAATCTCTTCAAATTATTGGTAATTACGTTAAAACCAGACTACAGGTCTTTAACAAATGAATTAACAAGTTTCCTCAAATAACAAACAAACTTTCAATAAATATCGAATTGGAGGTGAGTCTACCAAAAAAATATCAGAAAACCTCTTAATTCATTCGTTAAAGGCCTGCAATCTACAAAAAATAAAGACTCTTAACGTCCAAATTGTCCAGTACCCATTGGTTATTATTTTTAGGACCAATTACATAAAGTCATAAACCAGTACCTACCGGTCTGATGAGCATTTTATGGGTTTGCATTCGGTCCTTCCCGGGAGGATTTTATTACAAACGATGAGACTAATTAAATCAACCCCATAAACCTAGATTTCTATTCCAGTTGCTTATATGCATCATAATAAAACCCCTTATAACGGTATTAGTTAAAGTGATAATATTTTAGCGGATAGCATAACTGGCTATAAACTGAATGTTATTGTGATGCTGGAATTCAAATAGAATCCAATAATTTTAGCATAACTTTCCGGTTTGATTATATTTACGGTTGTATTCAATTAGGGTTCCCATATTCATGCTAGAGGGTTTGCACTTAGGACTATGAAACTTATAGAAAGGAAATGGAAATTTTAACCTCCGAGCCATTATTATACTTTTAATTTCAGTACTATCATATTCACAAATTTGTAAAGCGAAAAAAAAAGTAATTGCCTTAGTTATAAATTATTAATGATAGGCAGAATTTTTCGTCTTCTTCTTCAAGAATTCATTCAGCTGAAGCCAACCGTTCTCTTTGAGTTATCAGACGGCTACCTCACTTTTTTTATTTCTCAACCTTGAATGTTATTAGATGATTCTTAAATTATAACTGTCAACTAAATCATACTGCTTGCTCAGTACACACTACACCTAGTACTATGGGTAGGACACTAGATTCCGTGCGCAGCATTTCAATATTTGGTGGTTAGATAAGACATTAATCTATAAGTTGACCAAGCCATATATACAGAATACCTGTCCTGGTATTAAACGTATATAGATGTGATACAGCAATGGCTCATATTTTCACAAATTTATTAAAAGTAGCTTCAATAGATAAACAAAGTCAAATGGTTGGCTAAAGGTTTCATATCTTCCCGCGCTTAACAAATGCTGGCGTTCATTAGGGATCTGTTCTGTGTCCAATATTATTTTAGTTTCTCATAAATGGCTCCAATCAACGTTCGTTCTACCTTTCATTTTAACACGTGACCCAGACTCGGTAGATATGAAGAGAATTAGTTCATATAATGTCTAATGCGGTGTTTTCCCCTGTTCATCTATGAAATTCGCCAGTCTGTGTGGCGCCTGAACCTTGACTGAAATAAGGCCGACCCTCTGGGCGATGAATATGGATTATTCGTCAATTTTCGTGCGCTTAACCTTCGAGCTGGTTTTTCAATGAGAATTATTATTCCATTATCTCCAGAGATTAAGCCGCGATTATATGTAACATGCATGTAAGATATTATCACGTAGCTTGGATTAATAGGGTTGCATTGCATTAGGTAAGAGAGGTGATATAAATTATCCCATTACCATTTTAATTAATTTGGTGGATTATTTCGTTCTATGAAGGAAAATTGTGGAATTAATTTGAATTATTTGAAAGCTATGCATATGAGAGAACATTTATTAGAGGGACGTTACCATACATTTTAATTTGTTTTTGTGACATTCACTTAGTATCACTACAATCAACTTAATTCGAAACAGTACATTAACGATTTGTTTCAGAGTCAAAGAGATATCTTTCAGTATCCTCCTTCCGAGAAAAGCAAATGTGGAATCAAAATCTGTAATTACTTTCTTGTTTATTTACCCTTTCTTCTCCTTCTTCTATCCATCTCTCATTCGTTTAACCTAATAATTGTCCAATATTGGATGAGGCCGCAGTTGCGCTGGCCAGTACGAATCTTGTGTTTAATCGAACCCGAAACGGTCCAATCTCCTATTCAAACCCTTAAAGGGTTATTTGTTTGGCCCTCGTCATATTTGATGTCGTAATTAAATTATCCGATAATTTTTTACATTTAATGCTCCCTACCATTTTACGTTTATCAACCCGTTAAGGCTCCGTTATAAGAGTTCAAAACAAAGAAGAAGATTACTGAAGACGGTTTGAAAGTCAGACATGTAAATACGAATGATAAAGGGAGCAAGCTATTTAAAAAAAAACTATGAATTTTTGAAAGCGACTGTAACAGTTATAGAAACACTGTGATTTTTTTAATTCCAATATCATGTTAAATAACAGAACCAGATCTGTTTTTATTTAATTTTCGGAGCATGCTTTGCGGTTTTTTTTCTGTACATTGAATTTCATATCTGTAATTACTCTTTCAGCTTGACAACTGAATAGAGATTACTTCAAAAATAACCTATATTTTTAATAGCTTAAAAACTTTACGTGTTCAAGGGAAATATGTTACACGTCGGTAGAAATTTAGAAAATAGTGCCGAATTTTATCTGATCTGACTAAAATATATATATATATCTTCTATACTATATCACGATTTAGGAGGCGGGCATGGGTAACGTCACCCCGGGAATCATTTATTGGATAACCAACACCTCTGACATAGGTAACCCCAAGTGGTTCGCTACCTTTTGTGTAAGTCAAAGGGGTGCCCGGGTTCAAGGGGTGAGGTTTGTCTAAGTGTTGGCGGTGGTTGCATCTAGCCACCTACTGCGTGGCGGGCTCGATCGGGAGAGACTGATTGAGGAAGACCTTTTGACCTCTCCAGCCGGACTCTCTCTACCCATCATAAGTCCGTCACTCTTGGACACATCGACCCCCAGATTCCTACAAACCCCCCACTTATTTTTCTTTCCTGAACTTCTCATCTCCTTCCTTTCCCTAAAAAGACACTCCATAGATAACATGGGCTCTGGAGGAAATTATTTTCCTCAGGGCCTTCTGTGTAGAGCTAATGTGAAGAAAAAAAATGGTGTAGGTATTAGATATAATTGGACTATTTGCGACCACGTCAAATGTTACGAGAGTTCAATCAACTAGACTTATAACATTTACATATTATATGCCCGATAAGTTTAGTCAAAAGCTTCTTGAAAATGTTTTAATGACGGTGTCATCTAGTTCTAGAACTAACTATAACAATCAAGTTTCCTTGGGTTACACGACAAATTTAAAACGAACCCTTGCGAAGGTCAAATTGAACGCCTAAATACAAATCCACCCCTTTCCCAACGTCCACATGAGTTTAAAATTTCTCCCCGCTACAAAGGGTTTAGTAATTTCATTACTTACAACACGGCCGATGTGTCAAGAGTAATATAAATACCATTAATTAATGCAAAATATTTCCGTTCATATTTTTTCATATCTAAAAAGTGTGTCAAATGAAAAATGTCGTTAATTTTATGAAATTGAATTTCTTTTTTGTGCAAAATGTTGAAACGCTGATTGTACCGAACAATCTCGTTGTACTATAATATATAGATCTTTATTTAAGAAAACTTGCACATAACAACTAAAAATGCATATTATGATGTATATTGTACATTGATTTGTAACTTTTTATTAAGGTTACAAAATTAACAGAAAAATACAAAAATATCAGAAAAATACAAAAATAATCCGATGAAGTTAAAAAAGAAGATAAAATTTCAGTGAGTTGAGGTTTCTCAAATACCGCCTCACTAGGCTAGCCGTGTTGAGGCAGAATTTTTCAAGTTACTTCCTAATACCTTTGAACATACCTATACTTGTATTAAGATGTATTCGCTGAATACTGTGGTTATTTTAATAACTGCTTATTTTATTTTTGATTCAAGTTTTTACAATGTCATTGAAAATTTTTTGTGAATCATATTTTTATAATGTTTTATATTGTCTGGAAGAATGTTGTAGAGTCTTGTCGCAAAGTATTTAAAGTTTCGTTCACCAAAAGTAGTTTGCGTTATCGGTATTTGTAGTAAGTTTTTGTTGTTGCTTCGAGTACATCGTGTATTTGAACTTTTTTCCTAGTAATTATGTATATTTGTGTACAGATATATATATCGTGGTGTTAATGCTAAACGTTGGAAACAACATTTTTGGTTTTTTTATGTTTTTCTATGTCTGAAATACGTGGGCCCCTTCGTACGCCGTTAAGACCCGACAATAACCTAAAATCCAGAAGCCAGAATCTTAACGACGTAAGTAAAGCAGCGGGGCACAAAAATATGCGACGTGCGGTCCTGGTGTATGGGACAGACCTGCTGCTGAATTTGCCCTATAAAATCTCTAAAATAAAGTGGAAATCTTAATGACATAAGTGATGAAGTCGTGTAAAAACAATATTGGGCGCGCGGCCCGGCATAATGAACGTACCTCCGGTCGACCTTGCACTAGCAGGAAGAAAATTTTTGGTACCAGGTTTAGGCTTCATTAAACCGATATTGACAACAATTAATATTAAACCCCTAGCGACGAATTTTTTAAATTTGACCTAAAAACTTCAAACACGATTTCAAAAACGAAAAAATTTGATGTTGATAAAATAGTTTTTTTTCGCTTGAACTATAGATTGATGATTATAGGAGTCCTTGATTTTATATAGGAATGACTGCGCGGCCTCGTTCAAAGACCAACATTCAGAATAGAAACGTTGCTTTATGTGGATTTATCCCTGTTTGATGAACAGATATGAATAGCCAGGTAATTCCCAACCTTCTTCTTTCCCCACCCCATTACATTCACCTCACAACATACCCCAATTTATGGGGATGCCATGGTATCAATTTCGGCAAGACGGTCGTGAGCAGTTTATAGATACTCTCGTGCAGTACACGGAGAATGCTTACTGTTATGAAATATAGTTGATTTATTATAAATCTTGGCATTGAAATTTACTATAATTATTTGTATTCCTGTTGAAAACCGGTCACAAATGAATTGACAGATTTCCTTACAAAGTATCAGTAAAACGCCATTGTGTTATGAGGACGGCGGAACACGTGTTAATAAAAATTCTAGTATTGTGACATTTCGTCATTATATTTATCGGGAAAAGGGTACCTGCATGAAAACGTGTTCCTGTATATTCTGAATGGACTGATATTTTATTAGGAAGTGGATTGCAATCGCGTTTTTAACAGGATTTCAACCAATCAGCCATACTCATTTTTCTCCGTGTAATCACATTAAAAAATGAAAAATGATTGCTCATGCAATTTTCCATTAATTATTGAAAGTGTAAAATCGAAAATAATATTTCATGAATCCACCAAAAACTTTTAAAAGTTATTGAATGAAAACTATGAAAACATTTGGTATAGAAAACACCATGACGCTAATATAAAGTAATATAAGATAAGTAGGTACCTAAACTTCCATTCAACGAACAATTTTGGACAAAGAAAGAGCAAACGCTATCTTATCAGAACTTTCCCATCTATTGTTCAATTTTCCTAACATGCTTGATAAATCTATCCATGTATGCGCACTAGTTAATTCAGAGGGATTATATCTTGGGATTTGCAGTAGCTATAGCTATAGTAGAGTATATTCGGGCCTGTAAGCTTAGCTTAATTTAATGGTACTGGCAGATAATTTCTACAGATTAGGGTTAACTATTTCTGATAATATTCCAATTAGCTTCCGACACCTCTCCTTGAAATTTCCTCTTTAAATCTTTTAATTTTATTAGCGTTTAGTATAAATCATTCCCTGATCCTATTAGTTTGGTGGTTAATCGGTTAGATAGGATCGGGAAGAATAATATTGTTTTTAAGATTATTGGTAATCCTTGTAAATTGATTTCAAAATAAGTCGAACAGTGCAAATAAAATGTGCCAACAGAGCTTGTGATTAATAAATGTGTCCAGTTTCATAGCTTTACCAAATAAGACTAGAGCTTTCCGGACGTGTATTTGTGTGAGATAATTGTAAATACATATGAAATGAAATCACTTTTGATTGTGATTTATTTTTGGGGTATTATGCCGTGGTGCGCCAACTCTTTTCTTAGAAAACGTTTCGGTAATCGTTACATGTCCATCATCAGGAGTTCAGCACCCCATTTCACCTCTGTCCTGATGTTGGATAAGATCTAGTTTCGTAAGTACAAAAATAAATCACTGTAATATTTTTGGCCGTGAAAATTGAATTGTGTTGAAATCTCATCTTAAGTTTATAATTTTTTTGAATTAAATATTGTTTCACGCGCTTTTTTTAAATTAACCAGAAACACTCATGTATTATTTTGTCACATTTTATGAAACAATAATTTTTTTACTCGTAAATAAATAAATGAGCTTAACAAAAACGACATTTTGTAAGTACCTACGGAATAAAATGTTCAGAGGCGTTCAGTTTAAAATTTTAGGTACACGGAGAAAAATGAGTATTGCTAATTTATTAAGAATATCTTCGAGTTATTGGTAATCTTAACGAATGAATTAATAGGTTTCATGTTAAACTCATTTTTAGTAAAATACGAATATATTATCACGATGATTGAACACGTGTTCATAAAAATCCTTATATTTTCGCATTCCTTTATTATCATTAAAAATGCAGATTCATGAACATTTTTTCCTATATATTGGCAATTTACTAAATGTTTTTCAGAAATATTGACTTCTGTGTTACATTTCACAATTTTTTAGATTTATTTAAACTGGGTTTTTACAGATGAACTCACTTACGTGAGAACAATCCAGTTATGTTAACTAAATTAATACACAAATATTTACATAAAATTACAAAAGCATAATCAGACATAGGATTCATTCATTTGCATATATCTAAATTAAATTCAAAAACATATAAAACCATAACATTTTACAAAAGCTCATTCAAATGACAAATAGTACAAAAGACACAAGTAATACGAGTACATAACATAATTAGCTCAACTTGTTTTTTAGCAATAGTACAACATTTTTTCTGAATCCGTACGAATTATCGACGAAAATGTCTACTTCAGCACACTCTACCTTATTATGTACCTAGTGGACACATTTGTATCATAGGGATAAAATATGCGATATTATTTTTAAAAGTAGATACATCAGCCTTGAATTCTTCGCGGATCTCCACATTACCATACCTATGCCTCAGGGATTTCATTTTTACAGCTAGTTTAAACCTTTATCTGCCAGCGTAATGAGTAACATTAAGAAAGGGTTGCTAATGTGGTTTGGGCATGTAGAGCAAATGAACGAAGAAAGGAGTGTAAGGAGAATATATGACGCAAATGTGAATGGTAGAAGAAGTTGGAGATGCCCGAGGAAGACATGGCACGATCAAGTGATTCAGATACTTGAGTCGGGCCATGTCAACAGTCAGAATAATAGAAGAGTATGTATGAGACAATGTAAGGAATAAGAATTAGGCAAGGAGTGTGTGCCAAGACCGAGTTGTTTTGCGGTCCGTCCTCTCTGCCTACCCCTGCGGGGAAACATCGTGATGGTTAGTTAGTTATGTAGATACCGACTATTTGCTACATATTAATTAATAGTGGATTTGCTTCTACGTTCCTGTTTAAGCTCCTTGGACTAGCTGTGTTCTATAATAAAATAAATCTATTTAAATTCGTGAACAACAAAAGGATCGAAGAATTTACATAATGTTATTACCAAAGTCTCACTTAAGATCACGTTTACATTATTTAATAAAACTAATATTTACATTCAATTATTGTGAATTTTTTCGCAAAATTGATTTTTCAAAATTTAATTCTTCGCATAACGCAAATCTATAAATTCTTTAGCTTTTGTCCAGTCTTAATTACCAAATTCGAAAACCTTTCTTACCAACTTCGTTGCCAACATTTATTTTGATTTGATGTAAAAGTTTAATTTTCAACAAAAAAAAATAATCCAATCTCCGGCAGCTGACCTCGTAGCATCATTATCACAATCGGCCTTTCGCTCGGAAAGACGGCCAAAAATGAATTTCCGAAACTCAATTAGGAGAAGAATCAGGGGTCCGATTCTCCAGTAGCGAACAAAAGTTGCTCGTTACTCGCAAAAAATTACTGGTCGTCACGACCAACTTTGTCGACTGTTTCATTTATGCGTATTCTGGAGTGTCGAATGATCAAAGAGATGATTATATTGGTAACCCTGTGAATATTGTCTATGTTTCTGATTTTTTAGCGTTTCTATGGTGTGAATTTGAAATGTCAAAACAAAACAACCGTCGCATCGTTGTTTGTGTTTACACTATTTACTTTCTTTGTCGCAATGTCTACCGGCTATATAACTAACGCCCAAAAACAGCTCCTAATTGAGCTAGTTAGTAGTGATCCCGAACTTCTTTCGGGAAAGTTTTCGGCGACATTTACTTTTAATGAATCGCGACGGAGGTGGGTGCAAATCGCGGAGAAACTGAATGCCCTCGCAGGGGCGAATAAAGACTTCAAACACTGGAGAAAGGTTAGTATTTGTTAATTTGTGTACAAAATATAAACTGTTCTTGTTGCCCTAACACTACGTTCAGATGAAGGTCCGTCTTTGACGAATCGCGATTCGATAAAACGAATATGATGTTCACACGGAATTTCCTTAAACCTAATTTGTTTGTTAAAAATCACTATATTGAAAAGAATGTGTATTGGATTACCTAACCTCAATGCCGATTGTTTCAAAATCGAAGAATATTGAACATTTTAAGATGTTAGAAAGTGTATTTCTACATTACTGTTAGGATATTTACTGTCAATAATGAATATTATTCAAAATTGTTTTCAGACATGGCAAGATTTAAGATCGAAGGCCAAATTAAAGAGTGTCGCCTTGAGACGTCATGCGGCCGGGACTGGAGGTGGACCACCGGCGCCATCAATAAATTTAAACCACTCAGAAGAGATGATTTTACAAGTCATCAGTCCAGTGTTGATAACGGGCCACACAGGAGTCCCAGAGTCTGTGGTAGACTTTGACTTTTCGTCTTTCCCAGGTGCTACAACCAGCAACACGTTGAGTTCCTCAACTCAACCTGTTGCAGGCTGCAGCAGCTGGCAGTCTCCCAGGAGAGTTGAGGTACCACTACTCGTGGAGGCCCCGTCACTGACACCACCACTTTTGGAGGCAACTCCTTTTTTGAATGAACCCTCCATTAACCGACCGCCACTCGTGCAGACTCGGCGAAGTACAGCATCCCGTAGAGTAGATGAAACGTTGAAGACATCAAATGCGTTCATTGAACAGGGGGATCGAAACATCATTAATCAGTCGGTATTTTTTAATGAGCTGCTGGCTGTATTGACGAGGCTTACAGAGTCAATAGAAAATCATAATACTAGATCTATAGAAATTTTAAATACAATTGTTAAACTTTTAGAAGAAGGGAAGTCAAAGAAGTGATTTGATTACTACTACTAGCCCCGTCATTAAAGCAAGCAGCACATTATTTATATGTTTTTTTTTTGTTTTTACTTTACTAAATAAAACTAAATGTGGTGGTTAACGTGCCTTAGTATTTAGCTTGTATTGAAAATATGTAACATTTTTTTATAAGTAAACATCATTTTATGTTATTATATAATAAGAATTGTGATATTCTTCAACCTATTGTTTAACAAAATGTTTTGGTGCACACCATCGTTTACTGGGTCATAAAACAAAGTTGTCATAGTATTCAATGTAAAAAATAATGTTATCATTTTATTGTTATCATGGATAAATTTTATGTTTTAATTTAAAATTAACACCAAAGATGTTATTTACTAGAAACGATCAGACTTGTTTGTTAGTGTACTTATTCTTTAGCTTTTATTACAAAATATATTAAAACTGTACAACTGATAACTGTGTCATTCTCTGACATTGAGTTATTTGATAAAAATTGTGATATTATTCAGCGTAATTAATGTTTTATTTTTATCTTTGATAAATATAACGTTTTACTTCAAAATTAACACCAAAGATGTTATTTACTAGAAACTATCAGACTTGTTTGTTGGTGTACTTATTCTTTAGCTTTTATTACAAAATATATTAAAACTGTACAACTGATAACTGTGTCATTCTCTGACATTGAGTTATTTGATAAAAATTGTGATATTATTCAGCGTAATTAATGTTTTATTTTTATCTTTGATAAATATAACGTTTTACTTCAAAATTAACACCAAAGATGTTATTTACTAGAAACTATCAGACTTGTTTGTTGGTGTACTTATTCTTTAGCTTTTATTACAAAATATATTAAAACTGTACAACTGATAACTGTGTCATTCTCTGACATTGAGTTATTTGATAAAAATTGTGATATTATTCAGCGTAATTAATGTTTTATTTTTATCTTTGATAAATATAACGTTTTACTTCAAAATTAACACCAAAGATGTTATTTACTAGAAACTATCAGACTTGTTTGTTAGTGTACTTATTCTTTAGCTTTTATTACAAAATATATTAAAACTGTACAACTGATAACTGTGTCATTCTCTGACATTGAGTTATTTGATAAAAATTGTGATATTATTCAGCGTAATTAATGTTTTATTTTTATCTTTGATAAATATAACGTTTTACTTCAAAATTAACACCAAAGATGTTATTTACTAGAAACTATCAGACTTGTTTGTTAGTGTACTTATTCTTTAGCTTTTATTACAAAATATATTAAAACTGTACAACTGATAACTGTGTCATTCTCTGACATTGAGTTATTTCATAAAAAGTGATATTATTCATCGTAATGAATGGTTTACTTTTTTCCTTGGATAAATATAATGTTTTATTTTAAAATTAACACCAAAGATGTTATTTACTAGAAAATATCAGACTTGTTTGTCAGTGCATTATTCTTCTTGTATTAGAAAATATATTGAAAACTGTGTTGATATCTTTATTATTTAAAAAAAAATCTCAGGGGCTCTATTCCTGAATCGAGGGCGCTCGTAATCGCCGTCGAAAGTACGTACATTGGTCGACATTGGTATTCTTGAGTTTCTTCGTAGGTATATACTTAGTCGACAAACGTCAAAAGTCATTCGGAACTAACAACGAGTGGGTTGAACCAGTCGAAACCATAGATTTATGGTCGACATCGTGAAAACTGTCAAAATCGTACATAGTAACGAACGGTTTCCCGCCCGCTCTTGGAAGGACAAACGTCATATATTTTTACAAAGTTGTTTTGGTTCCTTATAATGGCTGATTTACCGCCGATATTGGCTGCAATAAATAATGTAGAGCAAGCTGAAGCAGCTGCTGTGAGACCAACAAGAACGTTTCGCCAGAGGGTCGATCCTTTCGATAATTTAACAGACGAAGCCTTCATCAGGAATTTTAGGCTTACCAAAGACCTAGTACGTCGGCTGGTAGTCATTGTGTCGCCTTTTATATCACCCCCAACCCGTTCTTCAGCTCTAGATGTCGAAAGTAAAGTGAGTTCAAAATGATTTATACAAACGTCGATAGTTTTTACATGAAAATGAACTTGCTAATTAATCTTTTCCAATGTCGTTTTGCAGGTGTTAGCAGCATTAAATTTCTTTGCCACGGGTGGTTACCAGTTGCCCGTGGGGTGTAATTTGCACATTGCAATTTCCCAAGCATCAATTTCCCGGGCATTAGATGAAGTGGTAAACGCACTTAATAACCGTGAAGTTTTTAACCGTTGGGTAAAATTTCCCCCTAACATCCAGGCCCTAAACCAGATAAGGGCGAAGTAAGTTTTTATTAGAGAAACATTATGATCAAGTTATTTACTTATTTTAAGGTTAGCTCTATCAATAATATTTCTTTATTTTAGGTTTTACAACAAATACAGATTCCCAGGGATAATCGGCTGCATCGACTGCACACACGTGGCCATATATCCACCAAAAACACGAGATCCAGTTACTCCAGAATACATTTATGTAAATAGAAAGGCATATCATTCAATTAATGTTCAGATAATTTGTGACTCGGATCTCCGAATCATGCATGTCGATGCACGTTACCCTGGGAGCACTCACGACGCTTTTATCTGGAAGTCGTGTTCTGTAGAACCTGTGCTGCAGCAGATATATAGGAGTGGTCAGTCCGGATATCATCTTCTGGGGGATTCTGGGTACCCTTTGCGACCTTGGCTAATGACCCAAATCGACAGGGCTGAACCTGGATCTCCTGAAGACAGGTTTAATATAAGATTAAGATCAATCAGGTCAACTGTTGAGAGATGTAACGGTGTCTTAAAAATGAGATTCCGTTGCCTTTGTAAACACAGAGTTCTGCATTATTCTCCTGAAAAGGCGTCCAAAATTATTAATGCATGCATAGTGCTTCACAATATGTGTGTAGATGATAATTTTGATCTTCCAGAATATCTGATTGATCATAATATAGATTTGGGACTGATTGCTGGTGGACCGGCTGCTGAGCCTGAGCATCGGGCTGTTAGAATTAACCCAGATTTAGTGGCTGGTAGAGCTCTTCAAAATAGAATTGTTTTAAATTATTTTGGTTAAATGTTTATATGTACTAGCCTTTTTTTATCATTTTCTTATTCATTTCTTGTTCATTCTATATTATTTCATGTCTCTATTACACTCTAAATTGTTTTATTTTTATTAATGATGGCGGATTAGCCACATACAAATGGTGAGTGGCAGGCTGCATGAGGCTGCGTTACAAAACTTTAAATATGATATGTACGTATTATACATTTGATTATAATTATTAACTTTGTAAGCACCACTTTATTTTGGTGGCAAATCAACTAACTTATTACAGCAGTTCCTATACAATTCCTTCCTTAGTGTTGTATTTGTAGGGTGAATTTCAAGAACTTTTATATTATATTTTGTAGTAATGTAGGGATTTAAAGTTGTAAAGTATGACACATTATGTTTAAAAGAAAACAAAGGTCTGATCATAAAAAAATAATGTATTTAACATTAAGAATACCAGATTTTTTTTTAAATAATAAAGATATCAACACAGTTTTCAATATATTTTGTAATACAAGAAGAATAATGCACTGACAAACAAGTCTGATATTTTCTAGTAAATAACATCTTTGGTGTTAATTTTAAAATAAAACATTATATTTATCCAAGGAAAAAAGTAAACCATTCATTACGATGAATAATATCACTTTTTATGAAATAACTCAATGTCAGAGAATGACACAGTTATCAGTTGTACAGTTTTAATATATTTTGTAATAAAAGCTAAAGAATAAGTACACTAACAAACAAGTCTGATAGTTTCTAGTAAATAACATCTTTGGTGTTAATTTTGAAGTAAAACGTTATATTTATCAAAGATAAAAATAAAACATTAATTACGCTGAATAATATCACAATTTTTATCAAATAACTCAATGTCAGAGAATGACACAGTTATCAGTTGTACAGTTTTAATATATTTTGTAATAAAAGCTAAAGAATAAGTACACTAACAAACAAGTCTGATAGTTTCTAGTAAATAACATCTTTGGTGTTAATTTTGAAGTAAAACGTTATATTTATCAAAGATAAAAATAAAACATTAATTACGCTGAATAATATCACAATTTTTATCAAATAACTCAATGTCAGAGAATGACACAGTTATCAGTTGTACAGTTTTAATATATTTTGTAATAAAAGCTAAAGAATAAGTACACCAACAAACAAGTCTGATAGTTTCTAGTAAATAACATCTTTGGTGTTAATTTTGAAGTAAAACGTTATATTTATCAAAGATAAAAATAAAACATTAATTACGCTGAATAATATCACAATTTTTATCAAATAACTCAATGTCAGAGAATGACACAGTTATCAGTTGTACAGTTTTAATATATTTTGTAATAAAAGCTAAAGAATAAGTACACCAACAAACAAGTCTGATAGTTTCTAGTAAATAACATCTTTGGTGTTAATTTTGAAGTAAAACGTTATATTTATCAAAGATAAAAATAAAACATTAATTACGCTGAATAATATCACAATTTTTATCAAATAACTCAATGTCAGAGAATGACACAGTTATCAGTTGTACAGTTTTAATATATTTTGTAATAAAAGCTAAAGAATAAGTACACTAACAAACAAGTCTGATCGTTTCTAGTAAATAACATCTTTGGTGTTAATTTTAAATTAAAACATAAAATTTATCCATGATAACAATAAAATGATAACATTATTTTTTACATTGAATACTATGACAACTTTGTTTTATGACCCAGTAAACGATGGTGTGCACCAAAACATTTTGTTAAACAATAGGTTGAAGAATATCACAATTCTTATTATATAATAACATAAAATGATGTTTACTTATAAAAAAATGTTACATATTTTCAATACAAGCTAAATACTAAGGCACGTTAACCACCACATTTAGTTTTATTTAGTAAAGTAAAAACAAAAAAAAAACATATAAATAATGTGCTGCTTGCTTTAATGACGGGGCTAGTAGTAGTAATCAAATCACTTCTTTGACTTCCCTTCTTCTAAAAGTTTAACAATTGTATTTAAAATTTCTATAGATCTAGTATTATGATTTTCTATTGACTCTGTAAGCCTCGTCAATACAGCCAGCAGCTCATTAAAAAATACCGACTGATTAATGATGTTTCGATCCCCCTGTTCAATGAACGCATTTGATGTCTTCAACGTTTCATCTACTCTACGGGATGCTGTACTTCGCCGAGTCTGCACGAGTGGCGGTCGGTTAATGGAGGGTTCATTCAAAAAAGGAGTTGCCTCCAAAAGTGGTGGTGTCAGTGACGGGGCCTCCACGAGTAGTGGTACCTCAACTCTCCTGGGAGACTGCCAGCTGCTGCAGCCTGCAACAGGTTGAGTTGAGGAACTCAACGTGTTGCTGGTTGTAGCACCTGGGAAAGACGAAAAGTCAAAGTCTACCACAGACTCTGGGACTCCTGTGTGGCCCGTTATCAACACTGGACTGATGACTTGTAAAATCATCTCTTCTGAGTGGTTTAAATTTATTGATGGCGCCGGTGGTCCACCTCCAGTCCCGGCCGCATGACGTCTCAAGGCGACACTCTTTAATTTGGCCTTCGATCTTAAATCTTGCCATGTCTGAAAACAATTTTGAATAATATTCATTATTGACAGTAAATATCCTAACAGTAATGTAGAAATACACTTTCTAACATCTTAAAATGTTCAATATTCTTCGATTTTGAAACAATCGGCATTGAGGTTAGGTAATCCAATACACATTCTTTTCAATATAGTGATTTTTAACAAACAAATTAGGTTTAAGGAAATTCCGTGTGAACATCATATTCGTTTTATCGAATCGCGATTCGTCAAAGACGGACCTTCATCTGAACGTAGTGTTAGGGCAACAAGAACAGTTTATATTTTGTACACAAATTAACAAATACTAACCTTTCTCCAGTGTTTGAAGTCTTTATTCGCCCCTGCGAGGGCATTCAGTTTCTCCGCGATTTGCACCCACCTCCGTCGCGATTCATTAAAAGTAAATGTCGCCGAAAACTTTCCCGAAAGAAGTTCGGGATCACTACTAACTAGCTCAATTAGGAGCTGTTTTTGGGCGTTAGTTATATAGCCGGTAGACATTGCGACAAAGAAAGTAAATAGTGTAAACACAAACAACGATGCGACGGTTGTTTTGTTTTGACATTTCAAATTCACACCATAGAAACGCTAAAAAATCAGAAACATAGACAATATTCACAGGGTTACCAATATAATCATCTCTTTGATCATTCGACACTCCAGAATACGCATAAATGAAACAGTCGACAAAGTTGGTCGTGACGACCAGTAATTTTTTGCGAGTAACGAGCAACTTTTGTTCGCTACTGGAGAATCGGACCCCAGTAATGCACGTTTTTACCGTATAATTTATTACCTTCTACGTCACTGACCCATATTTTCAGTGATTGCCCCCTTATCGTGCGAAGATCGTACGCCACTGGGCGGGTCACGTGGTGTGATTAATCCTCCTGACCCGTGTATTAATATTACATAGTGTATGAAAAAGCAATGGCGTAGAATGAATTTCAGAAATCACATTGTTGGAAAAGTCAAGCGATTAGCTCCCGCGTAAGTGATATTTAAAAAGGATGACCAATTACGAAAAGGAAAAATGGAGATGGTTTTCTGACTTTGACGTCACAATTTTTTCCGATATTTTAAGACACAGATTTTTCGATTGGACAATAAGGTATTCCATCATTTAAGAGCTGCACGGTATTTTTCATACAAAACTTATGTTTGGTTTTATGTTCAAAATATTTAACAAATCTTTTTTTTATCAAATAGTAAAGGAAATATTTATTACAGATATGGGATACTTTATTTGTTTTAAATTATAATATTTAGATTAGAATTCAATTTTTCATGATTTTTAAGGCAACTAGACCAGTTTTGTGAGTTAACGGTAATTATTAAAAAAAATTATCTGGCGCAACCTACAATATAACTATAACAAAATATATATTTTTTTTTTTTAAATCATTTTGAGTAGGCGATTTTTCAGTCGAATTTTTTTTTTATCTACGAAAAATTTGAATTAAAAAGTAAATCAGTCGTTTGTGATTTGAATTTAAGCCACATTGCTTTTTTGATAATTAAAATCGTGAAATCGTTTTTTTTACTGGCCTGTATTTTATAATTTGAAAAATACATAAATACAAAAGCAGACATCCGTACTAGATATTTGCTACACAAAATTTGAATAATTTTTTTTTAATTCAGTTTGGTCAAGTATTTTGGCAATGAAAAGGGGCGCAGCCGTTCCTCTTAAGTACGGGGCTTAACACCTTGTAGTTTGCTCATATATTATGTTATCTATATAAATAAAATTTGATAGCTGATAGATTTTTAGAATACCAATTGCTTAAGTAACCGTCAATAATAAGATTATAAAAACTGGGACGGCTTCACTAGGCAGCGCATGAGCAAGTATAGAAAATAATAGCTGACAACCAAAGGACGTATTTAAAAAGAATATACAGAATTTAAGTTAACAGGTCGGTGGCTGAGTTGACATCGCGTTTTGGGTCCTACCCATGCGTAGTGTTCAATTCCTCGGCTGGCTAAGTCCTCCATCACAACACAAGCCACATTTTCTTCTTAGTGTGGTAAGTGTAACCCGGGAATTTTTGTCTTTTAAAAAAAAATGGTTCGACAATGTGACACACATCCTACTTTAGTTATGGGCATAAGTAACTGGAGGGAGACGGAAACTGCGACTGTTTAAAATGCGTAAACCTTTGTTTAAATTAATAAAATAGAAAATTTTATATTAGCCTTCTAAGAATATAAAATAAATCTTTGATTTAATTTCAAACGCGTTCTGAATGCAAATTGTAATTACTACGGATTTAAATTTTCAGTTACACGAGAATTTCGTTTGTTCTTGTTTTCTTGGAAAGGAAGATAGTATCGTGTTAATTATTCAGTTTATATTATGAAGCACGTGCGCTTAAAATAATACAGATAATACTGACTTGATCTAGGCATAATAGTTTATTTTAATTAAATAATTCAAAAATATTATTAATTAAATAATTCAAAAATATTATTAATTTAATTATCAAACATACTAATTTTACTTGTCTGTGATATGCGTTAGTTAATCCTGATAAAAATCTATTTCAATGAATCCAAATTTGCTTTGAATTTATGTGTCATTTTCAATATTAAAACTGATTGGTTTAAGAATTCAGACAAGCATTGTACTACAAAAATGAAAATGATCATATGAAAAGTTCAGACAAGCATGTATGAATTTATTTGAAGTCTCTTTTTCAAAATTAGGATTATAATATCCGGTGATTTTTCACTTTGATTGTATGTACGTAACATTCTAAAATTCAAACTAACATCATTTTTGTTCAGAAAACATATAAATTTGTGCAGACTTTCTTAAAATAATTAGTGGTGTAATGGTCAGCATAGTTGCTTCCCAAGAAGTTGGTCAGGGTTCGTTTCTAGGCCGTGATAATTTTTTGTTGTTGATACTTAAAATTTAATTATTTTTTTTTACATTTATAAATGTGATTTTCACGGGTCTCATGATTTTTCACTGGTTTGCGCTAATCCATAAATAAATAATAAATTGGAAAACCTTATTTCAGAGCCAATCCATGACTAGATCAAATATATATTACTGTTTTGCGCAATAGCGCAACTAAAATGATTTTGAAATGTTTCATGCTTATGCCATTTTTCAATCGATTCATTATTTATTCGATAAGTTATTTTCTACATGTACGATGACGTTCTAGGTTGCATTACCATTGTTTCTACTATTGTTATACGAGAACACCAAATGGTAGGCAAGAAAAGACTTTCTTCGATTTTTCTTCACATCAATTGATTTTAATAAAACATAAATACAAAGGGAACTAACAATCTTATATATTATTACGAATGTACTAAAAGTTTATCAGGAAGCGGCTTGCAGTTCTGTTTTAACCGGATTCCCAAATATTTTAAGAGATTTTCAATAAATCAGCAATACTCATTTTTCGCAGTGAAGAAGAAAATAATACGCACGTTATTAACTTTCAAATTTTAAGCACGCGTTATTACTTATCATCTTCAAGTTATTAAGTTCTTTTTTATTTACTTCTTAAGTTATTTTCACCTTTAATACAACTTTTTAAAAAAGCTAAAATCAATATAATATTTCAAAGAAAGCGTTATTTTGTGGCATGGGAATTATTGTTGTTTACCACTGGAGGCAGAAAGTTTTCTCAAATGAATAGCATATTGTTATTAGGTACCTACTTTGCTCATTGAACGGTTATTTGGAAGATCGAACAATTTACCGAAATTTTAAAAGATTTTAAAGTAATTGAGAATTTCTGGTTTTGATCTTTGACAAAGGATTTACTTTTTGAAGCGAGCTATTATCTTGCGGTAAATTCGCTACCTTGGAAAACGAACCCGTGAGATATGAGTGTTTTAAGAAGAAACGCGGTCGGCGTTTCGACACTAGTGAATCCTTTTAAAAATAATATAGATATGTACCACTGGCATTTTCTTGCGTTCTGTTATTTTTTTTATCAATTACTTCTAATAAACGCCGTCAACAGATGTTTAGTATGCAAATTCGACAATGTATTTTTATAAAAAATCAAAACGCACAGACATAGAATATTTTCTTCTAATATAATATAATAATAATGATTTATTGTCTTCTTTTCTTAGTAACATATAGATTTGTGTTTTTTTAAATAGTTCAGTTTAGTAGATTCGGTTTTAGTCTGTGTTTGATATCAGTATATTTTCTATTTCAGATCTCCCTATATTAAGTATCCAGTTTTTTATTTGAGATTTAAATGTTATAATGTTGAAACTAATACTTGCTAATACTTTCAGTTTCGAAGGAGAAAACAAGAATACAAAACCTCGATCTTAACAATTGTATTTAGGTATAGTCAGCCAGTGGCGCTGTTGTCCCTTTCGCCCAGTATTCTGGAGAGGGTCTTGGCTGCGGATGCTTTTGCCGACCTGCTGTGTGGTGGGCCAAATCGGGAGAGACTGGTTGTGAGAACTTCCTCTCCTTCTTTTCCCTAAAAAGACCCTCCACACAGCATTCCTAAAGATGACATAGACCCTGAAGATTTTTTAGATTTTCTCCTCAGTGCCTCCTATGTAAAGCTATTATAATAATAATGAACGAATTTTTGTATTCGAAATAACCAAATGGTCAGACTTTTGGATCACGAAACACGAAATTTATAAACATAAATAACTAGTATTCTGTGTCCTGGCTTTTTAATTTGGCTCTCTAATTCTATATTGATCTGCTAGACTGTAAGAGTATATGTCTCGATAGTCTATCTGCGAATAATTGGAATAATGCACCAATTTACATTCAATGCCAAAATCATTAATCAACTGCATTGCTGTGTAATCAAATTTTGATTAGTCGGTTTGTAATTAATTAAACAATTGGTTATGTATAATATTATACATATTATGTTCGTAATCATTAATCAGTTATAATTTGTATTAGGGTTAACACGTTTGTAATTGCGTTATAAGTTTTCTATAGCTTTGATAGAATTTTAGGAAATTAGTAAAATTGTACCAAAGACAGAACTCTCCGAAATCGATCGACTTGAAATATTTAAGAAAATAGTTTTATGTATTTTGTTTATAGCACCATGATAATAGCATCAATCGATATGTAATTAAATATAAATATTTAAATCATGGAGGGTTTTACATTTCATACCAATCTATGGGTAGTTCTGTTTTTGTAAGTAAGCTGCAAATGTTTGGTTCCACGTTTCTAGGTTTGATTTGACGTTGTCTGGAAGCAGGAAGACTATGACTTCGCCAATTGGGGTATGTTGTGAGGCTGAAGGTAGTAGGAAGGAGATGGATAGAGAAAGGTGCAGAAGTATCTGACTATTCAGATCTGGTCACCAAATACGGCAAAAGCCATTTCAAGCAACGTTTCAATTTCATGGTCTTACACCATAGAGTATCTGAGTGTCGACTCGTTACTTTTGAGCGTGATAGAGTGCTAACTTTGAAAAATTCTACACTACTATATTATTTTTCTAAAAATTCCATTTTTTACATGTAGATTTTCAGGAAATTTCAGTTCATGAATTTCCTGAAAATCTTTATACAAATAACTGAATTTAAAAAAAAAAAAGAAGACGTTTGCAGCCACAAAAACATCACTAATGACATGTTTGTAATATTAGCACTAGTACAAGACTCACTAATTTACACTCTGGAAAATAATTAATAATATGGTTTTTCTTGTCAATATCTATTAAATTGTTGTTAGTATTATCTTTTATAAACTCCAAGGCCTAGCAAAACTCCGATGAATTAAAATGATTTCTAAAATTTATTGTTAGTTATCTTAGACTATTAATATAAGTCCCTATTCAGTCATTAGTAAACCACGTTAATATCCCTTTATGTATATACTATACAAGTGTTAAGATTGCCAATATATATAACACACATTGTATCAAGACTATTACTGCGAATCTATCTCAAAATACGCTATTCTTCACTTTAAGGACGTGGGTACATAATCTCTTATGTATTTGTACCGCTATTGTAGTACATCATATCGGGTTTCATTTTAAGTGATTGTATAGCCCAACAAGTCCGAATACTTCAAATTACCGCTGATTTATTAGGGACCCGGTATATCGAGAATACAAAACAAACCCTCATTAATATTAATGTGCTGTCGGACCGTCTGGTTAAATTTATTTGATGGATCTGATCGAATTCCAATCTGTTTGGATATTGGATAGAGATACCGTTTGAATATGCGATTCCGAAATAACGGAAACCTTGTTTTGCCAACAAACGTGGGAAAAAAGGTATTTTTGAGTTCAGAATATTGATTGGACAGTTCGACATCCGTTCTATCATACTTTTCGTGATTGGAAAAAACGGGTTGTATTGTTTTTTTAATGAAATGTATGGCGAGTAACGCGTTCGGAATATTCATTTTATCAGTGTGAAACTATAGAAATTAATTAACTTACCAAGCTTTTGAGGTATTGGATGCATATATTAACTGACAAAGTTAAAAAATATATATATTTGTATTTGTTTATTATTTGTGTTTTTTTACAATAAATATACAATGTTTACAAGTCATACTGTTTTAATTTATACTAAGCTTCCATTAAAAGCAATTGCTTGTGGATGGAAGAGGAGTGTACATTTGCGAAAAAATAATATAACTAGGTTACAAAGTAAAAAAAATTACAAAATTAAAATCCATACAAATTATTGTATTTGGAAGGAAGAAAAAATATATATTATGGAGGATAAATAAGAGTATAGTAGGATAATTTGTGAGATTTTCAAGTGAAACTAGGTTAATCAGTTTTTTTGTTAACGTTTTCCATAAAATATTTTTTTATATACTTCAATATTTGTTTTTTATCATTAATGCTTCTAATTTCTTCTGGTAATTTATTAAAGAAATCTTTTCCTTGGTGGGTATAATGGTGCTGGGCAAAAGAAGTGTATAGTTTAGGGCATGCAAATATATATTTAAGCCTGGTTCGATTGTCAGCTATGAATGAGTATTTATCTTTTTCTTTTATAATTTGAATAAGTGAATTTTTCATAAATAAGTGTTTAAATGTAGGAACATTGAATTCTTCGAATACGCGTTTAGGGGGGAAGTCTGGGGGTTTTTTAGTATTATTTTTATTATGACTTTTTGAACAATTTCTATGGGGGTCAGGCTAGTTATATATATATATATATATTTTTTTTTTTTATTCTTAAATATATTTGTATTACAAAGGTATAGTATATCGTCCTCCACGCTAGGAGTTCACCTGTGTTGTGGAGGAATTTTTCAATTGTAAAGTTGTAAAGTGCCTAGCATGGTGGTCGAAAAATTCCTCAATGCATGTAACTAATAATTTCATAGAATAAAGAAACTTAAAAATAAAAAAAGTTTAATTTATATAAATATATTGCTATAAACTTTTCTCCTGATAAACTGGCCCAAATAAGTTCGTAAAAGTTAAAGTTTATGTAAACATTCTTACAAATACAAGTACATACCCAGAATCAATTATTATTATTGAGGAGATAGTCACTGTCTTTAACTTTCACCCTTAATATTGATGGTTAAGAAGTACAACACCATTGAAGAGCGACTGTCAAACATATAAAACGTAAAAGTTAAAGCTTGGTTGAAGCTTAAAGGTTGTTCCAATTTATAACCATTATAAATTTTAGTATCTATTCAGAATCAATTAGTATTAAAGTGGAGATATATCTTTAACTTTTACCCTTAATATCGATGGTTAAGAACTAAAACAAGCTTGAAGGGCGAAAGCCAAACACTTAAATTGACAACAACAAGTACGAAGTTCCTTCCGTAGGAAGAATTCTCTGAAAGGAAGAATTATAAAACTTTTGATACGTGAAAGCTAAAAGCCTATGTCTATTTCTGAATCCATACATTCCAGAAAGAAAAGACATCCTAGCGATAAACTTTCCATCTTTGATATCATTCGTCGATAAAAATACATTTTTCACCCTCACACGTTCGTTGCTCGCATTATTAACTATCAATGAACTTTTCCTTGGCTTAACTCAAGCGTAATCTGAAATCTCTAACATGGTCTTACGGAAATATCATCGGAAGAGAAATTCCAAACTATTAAGTTTTTTCAATGGTATCGATAAAATATTTGCTGAAATTTGAGTCATCTTTCCTTATATTACAAATTCATTTTGCTTTAAATAAAAAATCTGCTTCCTGTATTATTTAAGGACACAGAGTATTTTTAAATGACGAAACATATTACGGCCGAATTATTAATCCATTTATAATATTAATTATAACAGTTAATCCTTAATTTATCTTTTCCCATCGATTTTAATTTTTACGGATTTAGGAAAGAGGAATTATGTGTGTGATCATATTTTTTAAATTCAGTTAATTATTTCGTATTTATTTACAATACAAAAGACACGATATGTGACATTAACATAAATATAAAGATAAAAAGGGTAATGTGTATAAAAGTTTTGAATATAGAATAATTAAAAAGATAAAAATTTATTATTACTATATTTCAAAATATTAATGTATAATTCAATAATAATTGTCCATGTCATTTGCAACCAACGTAGTGAAACAGGGGATTATTATGTCATCTGTACAGATGAACATGGATAGTCTAAAACCCCAAAAAACAAAAGCAGGTATTCCTAGACAGCATATGAAATGGACGAACGATGTCAATATGTTCATTGTTCGTTCATATTTTTATGTAACCAAACTAGAAACAGATATGTTGTTATATAGGAAAAAATTACATTCATTTTTCTCACAAAATTATCCGATTGCCCAAGTAAACGAACAAAGATTAGCAGACCAAAAGCGAGCAATTTTCGAAAAATAATTTAATTCCTGTAGTCAAATTAGAAGAGAATAAAAAAGAAGTAGCAGATAGATTGCAAATGGGAAATAATTTAGAATAAATTAACACAAGTAATGTCATATCAGATGCATTGAATGTAGATAGTTTGGATAATATTCTAGTCGAAATGTCCAATGATATTACAGTAGATTCAAATAACTTAGACGTTATTTATAATCTTAGGGAAATCAACATTGCAAATTAAAACTTTGTTGATGATAATGTAGTAGAATTAGCTAACTTACATCATAATAATATAAACAGATATATAGATGTAGAGCCAACAGTTAGACCAAAATTACCAAAATTGCATACGTCAAAGAAATTATCTAAATTAATTTTTGAATTAAATAACATAATTTTACCAAAAATCATATTAGACGAAATTAGTTTTTTAGATCTTCATACAAGAGTATATGCTAGTGCTATTACTGTTTGTAATAAGTTAGGAATTAAAAAATCATCCTCTGATGATAGATCATATAGTTATAGTAAACCATAATGGCAAATCAGATTAGAAAATTATGTAGTATTTTTAAGAAGTAACATAGCTAGAGTAATAGAATATAAAAATGTAAATAGAAGTAGATGAAATTGGGAGAAAATTTGGTTATTACATAGATAGTCATAATAATGAAAATATAATCAATGATTTATTAAAACAAAAATTAGGCGTAAAAGCAGATTTAAAAAAAAGTAGATTAAAAAGATATAATTATACCTATAATAAAAAAAATTATAACAGATTATTCTAAACAGATTTATTATTATTATTATAAATAAAAATAAAAATACCGAATTATAAAATTATATGAAATACATATAGTACAGAGAAGTAAGAGCCAAAATAGACACAAATAGAGACACAAGAGACACAGGTAGAAGCACAAATAGGGACACAAATAAAGACACAAGAGACAATAGACACGCAAGTAATACATAATATAATCAGTGCAACATATTTTTTAGCAATAGCAGAACATTTGTTTCTGAATCCATATAAATTATCGACGAAAATATCTATTTCATTTTAATTAACCAACTAAACACTATCGAAAGTCGATTTATTTAGGTATTAAAAATGTGACATGATAGATGCACCAATACGTTTAGTAGATTTATTCCCAGACTACGTCTGAAGACCTGAACCTTTGACTGCAGAAAGTATTCCTTTATTTATGGCCTGTAATATTATGTTATTGCTTTCCATATATCTCGTGAACGTGGGAGAGTTATTCAAATATTATCATTGACCTTGGGGCAAACCGGGGCGCCTGCAAAATAGTATTATCGATAAATTTTCGACCTTAGCAAATTCGATCACATCTTCGAATATTACACTCGATTACACTTGTATCCAATCAAAATATGATGCAATATAGGTAAGTACTCTTTAAAAATCAAACATATACGTTTTTCGTCTTCTTCACCCAAATAAAATATAAATTTCATTACACATTCGAAGAAACATTTTTGCTATCTCATCGCTCAAGTAGAGAGATAGGTAACCTTAAAAACCCGACTCACTACCTTTTTTGTTGTTGTGAATCCCAACCCAATCCTGTTCGGATCCAGTAGGTCTACGATGGTGTACTTTGTTATTAGGCTAAAATTTAAACTTTGATTTGTAGTATTTATATGAAATACTTTATTTATATGCAATAAGATAAATATATTCAAACCACGAGGAAGAAACAATGGATCCTGGATACAGCTAAAAAAATAGCCAGTAAGCAATTAATAAGCCCTACGTAATTTAAAATTACGACCATTATAATGTTAATGTATAAATTCTCCAATAGATAAATGTGTATGTAATACTATTTTTCGTGAGAACGTGATTTCTTAGAAAACTAAAACACATATCGAACTTCGTTCGTCTTTAAAAGCCAAGTATCTGGAAAAGTTCGCTCATTTGCTCTGATTGAGGAAGTTTTGTTTTGCGGAAGGTGAGAGATCTTTTTACCGCTAGTTACCTGGTCCCTACTCAACTGCTACCTGGAACCCTCTACCGGCGATGGTTTAATTTGCTACAAGTTTTAAGAGGTTGTATGTTGTAATGAGAAAACGGTTATGACAAACTTGCAAAGACTTACTGAATTCGCTTTTACGTAAAGTCTTTTTAGAGAAGACCGATTAAAAAAAATACGTTTTTATCTCTAAATCTTAACCTACTTTAACATCAAAGTTTTTTAGCGGAAAAGTCTTCTAAGAGAAGACAGATACGAAGAATCTATTCCCATCTTTTTCTTACTTCAGTGTTCTCCTAACTAGGCCACAGTTCTTCGGTTCTAATGTGAACAAGAATGTAAACGTGTTATTATGTAATTTTTCACTTCCCATCCTTCAGCTTTCCCATTTATTTCCCCACTGCAATCAGTTTGGGAAGCTGGTTTGGGTACCGCCGCCCCGGGAACCATTTATTGGAAAACCAACACCTCTGCCATAGGGTTCCATGATAACTCAACACGAGGGATATATATGGACACACTGATTTCTAGATCTCTACTGAACCCTCACATTTTACTTTCCCAAAACTTCAACACCTTTCTTTAATGAAAAAATACCGTCCACATAGCATCCCCAAAGATGACATAGGCCCTGAGGTAAATTATTTTCCTCCGAGCCTCTTGTGTGATGATAATGTAAAAAAGTCTCACAAAATACCTCAAAAAGGAACATAAGAATACTATGGCTTAAAAACATCATATTCATATAGGTCAGGGGTTCCCAAACATTTTTTACCCAATTTTTTATTTCCATGGGTTTGTATGAGATATTTTTGATAGCTCAGTACTGGATTCCCCTTCGATACTTTTTCGAAAACATTAGCGGGGGTACAAGTTTGGTAAAATGTTGCAATTGAACGAACGGACGTTGCTGCTGGCATCAAATGTGAACGTTCGACTCTCATAGACCCTCATTTTTTTTTCATGACCCCTCGCAGGTCTATATCGACCCCGGGGAGGTCCTATGGACAACTTTAGGAATGACTGATATAGGTAAACAAATACTGATTCTGAATATATAAGGTTTATTACTTATCATTACTTATCATTATTGGAAATCATGGCAAATATTTAAATCGGGATCATACCGACCCGAGTGGGATTAACCTTAGTGTTAACTGACAAAACCGAGGTACTTACGACGTCACGCGTACCTCGCCAGATTTCGACCGTTTTGGCGGGTTTCGAAAAATACAAACTGAAAAAGACATAAAAAAAAAAAATACTGGATTTTAAATTAGAAGGTGAAGAAAAATCATGAAGAAAAAAATTAATTGAAATTCCTTATTGTGGATAACATAGTGGATACTTGGCAGATGTATAATTTGTTTTTATTTTAGGGAAATGGACATTTTATAATGTGGTTGGCAGGTCAAATTTAACCTAACCTTTCCTAAAATTTTATACATAAATTGTTCTATATCAATTGTTATACTCCAACTGTTATATATCCATTGTTATACATCAATTGTTATATATCATAATATATTGCACATTGTTTTGAAATATCTTGTGAATATGACGTTGTGCACTTTGAAGCATTTAAAAATAACTGTTCTTCTGACAATACATAGCAACCCTATTTAAGACCCTGCTTTGTGATACTTATTTTAATTATTTATGGGTACGATACATAGCCCAAGCCTTGCATTTATGCCCGTAATAATTTTGTCATTGAATCTTCTTCGGACATTATTAACGATCTATAAATTGTAGTCCGAACGACGCCATGAGTCTGTGAAAATGTCTTTCAAAGTTTGAACCCGTGCATTTATGCTCGCAAGAATGATGATTTTTTTCACAAATACGCAAATTTTACGCAAATTTTGTCATTAAATCCACTTCAGACCATAATTATTAATACGATTACAAAATTTCAGTTCGTTCGTCGCCATATAGCCTGATAAAACGGTCGCGGATTCAAATGCCGAGTGGTTGATAGTTTCAGCAACGCCCTGGTGAAAGGCCAGCATTCAGAATCGAAACCTTGCTTGCTTTTGCCGTATTTGGTGATGAGATAGGTATGAGAGCCAGGTACTTCCTTAAGTTCATCTATCCCATCTCCTTCCTCTCCCCCTACCTTTAACCTCACAACTAAATAAACGTTCCCCAACTATTAGGGATGCCATGGTCTCACTGTCTCTGGACGGTTGGGAGCAGTTGGGACGATGTTCCTAAAGCAGTTGCAAAATCACTGTCTGGTTCCATGATAAAATATCTAATTATTGTTTATCGTTTCTTTACATCGTATCTTTTTATGTTAGAACTTTGAACCTCACTATGACAAGCCTGTGTTGAGGTAAATATCTCCTTCCTATTTGAATTTTGATATTTTTTCTATTTATTATGTCATTTATGTCCTTCATAGTGGTCTAAATTATTGCAACACCGAACGGCTTGTTCAATTGCTCAGCCCTCAATCTGAAATTCGCATTAAATATACCACGGTTAAAAAAAGGCATTTCGCCTGAAACACAAACGACCTATTTCATTTTATTTCCAATCTACGGCGACCACATAAAATAACAAGACATCTCCCAACCGAAATAGCTGTAAGCTACTTACTACCTTGAAAAAACAAACTTCTGGTATAAGCCTTGTGTACTTTCAATTTTGGCATTCCACAGAATTTTGTATTAATCCCTTATGCCCTAAAACAATAAAACCTCAGCCTTTTATGTTTCGTTTGATCCAATCGCCAGGGCCGCGTGTTTCAAATAATTAAAAAAAAAAGTTTTTTTACAGGATTTTGATGAAACGTTAATATCATTTAACCACAAGTTAACAAATTAAAACAACCCTTTTGAGAGTACAGACATTTTCAACTCAATATTATTATTATTTCACAAATTTGAGAATATGACCGACGTTTTGCAGGCATATTGCGGAAAATCGATCGACTTTTTAAATTTACAGCAGTCAACAAAGTTGCTGGTTGAGTAATAAGTCATTTCAACATAGATTTAGACTTCGTGCCAAAATGTTATCAATTAAAACATGTCATGTCACACTTTATTACACAAAAAAACGCTTTATTTTGCAAAATATAATAAATAAAACAACACGTTATATTTGGGCAGCACCTGCTATATTGTATATATATTATTATCAAATGTAACAAAAATAACGTGTTTCTCAATTACTTTGAAATTTTTAACCAATTAATCCATTTATGTACCTACATAATAAAACATTTGTATCTAAAATTAATCTTCACACTTATTATGATAATTTATGATTATATCTAAATATTACTTTTTTATTAATACTTTTCCTAATTTGTAACTATGTAGGGTGTTTTACCCATTTATTTAATTATTTATTTATTAACATCCTTTTAGGAGCTTTTACATTTGAATAGTAAAAATTTTGCAGTATAAAAAAAAATCCAGTCAAAAATCGTTGATGTACGGAGCGATGAAGTTGTGTGGCAAATTACGATTACCAGAAGAACTACAATTAGAATAAAACATAAATAACGAAAATATGTGATTGATTTATTAAAAACATTTTTTGAATGCTTAGGCATGGTTTGAATACAATCCTTAGGAAGATAACTATTTACCTATTGAAAATACCACAAAATAAGTTATTATTATAAACAATAATTATTAGCCTGAAAGACACATATAAAATGAAATAATCTTCTAAGAAAAAATATGTAATTGGTTGTTTCCAGGTGAAAAAATCTATTAAGCAATAATTGTTGAATAAAATACTAGTATTTTGTAAATTATTGGGCGGGTTAAAATAAGCCGACGTAGCATAGTCGCTTAGCGCTCTCAACTGGCAATCGGAAGGCGGCATTTATTTCATGTTTTAAGCTAATAATTATTGTTTATAATGATTTATTATCCTTTGTGCTTTGCATAAAAACCTTGACTTGTAAGCGTAAGTTTATCTTTATCTGAACTGCCTAAGTAACAATCTTCAATGAAGATATTCACTGACTCTGTATAATCAATTCCCTCCTTTAGTATTCTGGGTAATGAGGAATACTTACATGGTATTTAGTCCCAGAATTTATGTACTGAAATAAATTTCGACTTCTAGTAATACTTAGTGGAAGAAATTGGAAAGAAAAAAAATTTAATAATGTAAGTTTTCTAGTTAAATCTTGTCCATTGGTTGTGTTTTACTGTATTACATTAAGCTTATCTGGCTGGTTATGATATTATTTGTGTTCAGCAAATTATAACGCTGAATGTTCGTACAACGTAAAGTGAGAGTAATGTTCACACAAAGATCAGAGCGTTGCAATGAATAATACAGTAAGCAGAAAGCTTTTGACCACATAACTCAAGAGAATACAGCACAACAAAGAAACCGATAAGACAAAACATGGCTTACTCTTCATGGTCACCGCTTGAAACTTTTTCAAAACTGAGTAATTTTATAAGTTTTTCTAGAGGACGGCTAAGCCATTAGCAATATGGACTTATCTATTGCACAATGGTTAAGGCTGTTACTGAGACGCTACAAGTGTGTGTCCCATCGGATTCAAATATTTAAATAAAAATTATTACTTTGTGCCCACCACTATTTAATTAAAATAATCGACATGTTTCAAAACCAATGTTTTCTTCGTCGGGATGATGGAAATGAACAAATATAAGAATAGAAAAATTAATAAATAATAAACAATTCTGTTGTGATAATTATCAAAAGTTTTTGATAAATACATACATTTCTTACTTTATAAAAGTTTTTGGTATAGACGTACACAAATGCAATTATTTCCTATTTTTTTTCAATTTTAAATATTTCTAAAAAATAATAATAATTACTAATTAATCACCTCTCATTGTAATATTTTTGTCTATGGTTACTAATTTGCCTATTCTTGTTTTTGTTATGTTTCACTATCCTGAAAAAGAAATCATTGGTTTTGAAAAATTTTGGTTTTGAAACAAAATAATTAAAAAAAGTGGAATATATAAAGTTATTTATATTATTTAAATTAAAAAGACGCCACAAAGAGAATTTGCAATTTGAAGAACAAATTAAAACTCTTGGTTATTGTCATGAGAAACTTGACAAAGAAAGGAAACTTCGTTACAAGTAAATGCCTCGCTTAAAATGAAGCGTCATAAAATTTTTCACTTATAAATAAAACCAGACAATTTCTACGATAATTTTTACCTTTTTCAAAAATGCTTTCACAGCATTTCCGTTATGTTTGACGGCTGATTGAAAACTCAAAGGCTGGCACAGGCCGAGAATCAATGATTATTTGTGACAACATAAGTATAAGTGACAACAGTCAACGTATTCTAAATGGCGCTATTCCTCGATTATGGAGGATAAAACAACCAGATCTTAAACGAAAATTCAATCCCAACTCATAGATAGCTTACGGAAGATTCAAAATCTCATTAATAGTTCCGATGAACACTTAAGCGGTCCATTTATTTAAAATCTCGTTAGTAGTTCCTATGAACACTTCAGCGCTCCAATTATTTCAAAGCTCATAAGTAGTTCCTATGAACACTGCAGCACTCAAATTATTTGAAATTAAAATTAAAATAATATCTAACACAACCTCCGCAATTCATCTATCAGCGAGATAAGTGAAACACAAGTAGTGAAGAGAGCTCAGCGGAGACATAATAAGTTAATATTTATGTCTCTTTGAGATTCGCGGGGAACATTGTCTCGGGTGACCATTTTGTAAGCTACCGACTGAAACCAAGAATAAATGACAATAACTTGTCGGAGATTATTCTCTTTCTGTATCTATGTAAATTTGTAACGGATTATGCTTCTCTGTAGGTATGGAGATAAAACTATAATACCCAACAGACTTTTCTCGAAATTAAATTTCCAGTTTATCCCGAACAATTCCATTGACAAAACCACGTTTTAATGGTATAAAAAGAACGGCTCAATTTATCAGGCTATGTATGAATGATACACCTAAATTTTTTAGTTTTCAAGAAATTGGGAATTTCGATGAAGAGACAGACAATGGCGAAATTGAATGTCAAACATTGAGGACATTTTTTAAACAAAGTTGATGTATAGTCGAAAACTTACGAATTTTGGTACGAAAAAAGGTTGTTGAAGCACTTACCCAAATTGGTAGACGAAAAAATTTTACAGAAAAGCAGATTTACATTTTCAAAGAAACTGTCCTTTTTTACAAAACGTTGAGTGAGGGACCATTGGCACTTAAAAGGGATTTGTTATGTGGGACTTTATATTTATTTAATTATGTAGGTATTTATTGATCAAGCGAACTTATGTAAGCCATTATATTTTGCGTTCCATCATGTCCATGACCTAAGGAAAAACTACGCTAGTTAAATGATAAAAGTTGAGCAACAACCGTTAAAGCCAGCGATAGAATATGTGAACGCTTTGTTAACAGTAGGTGGGTACGTATTAAAAAAATATATATATTTGCATCCTAGACTTCCAGAAAAGTCAATAGATATCGCACATTAAAATGAAATTGATATATTTATACATGACACTACTTAGATTGCATTTAGTTCTGGAAGAATCTTGCAACCACACATAAAGATAGCAGCCATAAAATGAATATAATGTGGGTAGTTCTTGGTCGAAGTTCAATACCGTTAAATATAATCGAAGGGGATAGAGTCGGATTAGTTCAGTGCTAGACCAAAGCCCCGGCAGGGCTGATGTCCTGGGTTCATTTCCTATATTGTCTTCAAAGAATTAAGTTTATATTGTGTAAATGTTTTGTGCAAATGTTAATGCCCATCTTCTTGGGGGAGAAAGGACTAAATTAGTATTCTTGCCACCCCCTATAAAAGGGAGGGGAGACAATAAAACATATTTACGTTTCTGTGGTTTTGAATTTTGAGTTGCGCTTGATTATTTTTAATTTTAAAACTAACACTTGCCTTACGCGATCTTCTTTATTTTTTCTTCAGTTCATTCAACCATCTCATAATACCAAATAACTTGAATTGTTTAAAAATCTTTTCAATAAGTAAGACAAAAAATGGCTTGAAAACATAATTTCATACATTTGAGTCGTTCTACTTTAGATCTAGTTGTTAGTAGTTGTAGTCGTGCTTAGTGATCAGATCTGCATAAGCAAGTTCTCCCAATCCTTGATCTTTTCTTTCTCCAATTCCCACTACATCACGATGTTAGATGTTATTAAGATGAAAAATATGTCAGATTATCCACACGTTTTTTTATGTTATCTTTTAATGGTATAACCTAATTTCCCTTCTAAATATATTTTAATAGAATTTGTTGACTGAAGACGAAGTAGCTTGAAGAAAATACGCAATGGAAACGTGCCGAGCTTTTGGTTCATTAAAATCTCCACTGATATCAGTTAGAAGGCCGTATGAGGATTAAATCATTTCTCGGAATTGCTTGATAAAGTAGCAACTTCTCGTTTTCAACATAACCAAGTCGTTTCGTACAAAAATAGATTGGCATGAACAAGTTTCGTCGTCAAAATCATGATATTTTATTTTCTAGCAAATAAGATGCAACTACCCACTTACTAGGGATTAGGTAAGGGAACCTATTTAACACAGTGTCAGTCGTTTCCGTGAACTTTATTGATCAAACAATTATTGATCAAATGTCATAATAATAATAATAATTTTTGGATGATTTTTATGGTGCAGTTTTTTGTGCAAATACTTCAAGGGCTCTGTACAAATATATATGTACAGATAATACATACTCAAGTTCTGTGAAAGAACTGGCCCTTAGTGTTCCGTGAAAAATGAGTATACACAGATAACAGATACCCTTTCTTAGTATTTAGAATATAGATGGAATTGTAATGGGAAAATCATGTATATTTTACCGGTATTTCAACGGAAGATGCTCCAAAGAACTAGAGAACATCTGTACACGAACTACACGGTTGTCATAATTTAACGATAGCAGCGAGTCGTTTTTACGATTCTTTCTAATACTCTAAAGCTAGTTTATTTGGTAAATTGACGGTTTTTGTGTTTCCTCCCTCTTACAACAGTCCACTCCTTCAACCCCTTCTTCCCCTTAAAAAAAACTCCACACCGCATTCCCAAAGATGAACTTTGCCATGGGTTAAAAAAATAATGGTATTTAATGTATTCCATTATGTAAGTATGGGATGTGTTTTTAAAGAAATACCCTTCGATAACACACTTTTAACATCTTAAATTATATACTTTATAGTTTTTAATACTATTATATACATACATATATAAACAATTTAACTATTTTCAATTTTTGATCTAGTTGCGCCATCTCTTGGGCCGGCTAATAGCCAATTTCAAAGATTTAGTTTTTTTGGTTAGAATGAGGATTGAACCTTCCTCCCCAGGAGCTGGAGTCAATCGCGCTAACAACAAATTTCCGCTTACAAGATTTGCATTCATTCATTGTACAAAATCAACCAGAAAATCTACTTTAAAATGTCTTTTGAAAGTGATTTTTTGTGTTGACTAAAGATTGTACCTTCCTTCTAAGGGATTTAAGTCAACCGCGCTAACAACCTCGCCAAATTTCGTTCGGGTAGGACTGACATTTATTTCATATACTGCTGTAGCGTCAAATAATTTCAGAGAAATGCGCATATGTCTGCATGTGCGTACGTGATTGCCATCAGTAGTTGATAGAATGCATAATCATCGATAACGAGTTTATGTGTCGAGTTTCAGCTCAATCGAAAGTAGGGAAGTGGGTTAATTTCCACTTCCAAGATTTGCAGTCTTTTATTACTGAAAAAAAGTACATAAATTCAAAAAGGTATGTGTAAATAAGGGATTTTAAGTAAATTTACAATGTTTTCATAGTACGGTTCATTACAGAGTGTTGATTAAATCGATACAAAAGCCGTCAATCACTAGCGTTTGTTCACGGTGTACTAATCTGGCTAATGTACATCCCAAAGTAACTATAATCTCTGGAGACCGCAGCAAATCCCAGCCCAGCTGTCCGGTGTACGTTGTCCGTCAGGCCGGGAACTTTTAAAGCCCACCCTAATGGAAATATCAATTAATCTGGCGTCGCTTGTATTGGCTGAAGAGTAATTAAAAGGCTTCGATTGATGGGCGGCTAACGTACACCGTACACCCGTTCTGTCCTGGGCTAAATGATGAAAGAACTCTTGGATAGAAGAACTAGTGGATATATATATATATATATATATATATATATATATATATATATATATATATATTATTAACCCTCTCAACTGTGGTGAATTTAAAAAAAAAATATTGTACAATGAGTTCTTAGAATTCAAAGGGTGGGACCGACTCCGTAGTAAGCGTTCAAAAAGAAGAAAAGATGGTTTGAAAATTAGAGAGCGCTCACTAATATAAAAAAACGATAATAATTAAGTGAAAATTGTGAAAATATTTAAAATAAACCGAAAATCTCTCGTCAAATGCCTAAGTTGTATTTACAGATAAAATGTGATTTTTTTTCATACTTACCATAGAACAAAATGTGTTTTTAATAGTTTTCGGGGAATTTCATATTATTATCGTTTCGTCTCTACAAATGTATGGATATTATCAAAAATAACATTTATTTTTAGGAACTTAAAAACTTAAAGTCGTTATGAGAAATATGTGTATTATGTAATTCGGTAGAAATTCTGAATGCAGTGGCTTAAAAAGTCGTAATGTATGATTGCCTTGCGGTGCAGATTACCGAACATGTGGTCAACGAATGCCTGCTGCATTCATTTCCCGGTGGGATTTATGAGGTCCGCAAGGCGACGTCTGAGACACTAGACTGGTTCGCAGACATATATGTTCCCGAAGAAGAAGAGTCGCAAATGCCCGTAGCCAGTGGAACTATTGCATGGAAATATTGTCGAGCAAGCCGCATAAATCTGTACCCAAATTCGCCCGTAGGAAGATTGTCTTTCTATTTGATTACGGTGTAAGATAAAATTGCACGTATTCTTCGCAACATAAAATGATATTGCAAGGCAATACACACTTTATTTATCAACAGCACTATTGTTAAAAACTTGTGTTAGTATTCTGTAATGTTAGAATGGTGGTCTTTCACCTGGGCGACACTGAAAGTATTTACCATCCAGGTAAATACCGAAAAAATAATATACACGGTGTCTGGAAACTCGTAGTACGAGTGGCAAATTAGTGAATTTACATCACAAGGATCCAAAAAAACGATCGGAGCATTTCAATTTCTTTTTTTTGACAACTAAAGGTTAAAAAAAACTTTTGGAATCGGCTGGAATTTTTTCAAAACTTATTCACTCCAAACCAAACATAACACAATTTAATTAGCATGTACAGGGTTTTCCAATAAGAGGTGTTATTTTGATATTTTTCCCGTAAAAGATCAATGGTTTCGTTACTTGTGTGGCACGTAGCGCCGTCTTGTTGGAAATAAACGTTGTCCAAATCAATACCATCTAATTTCGGCCATAAAAAAATCATTAATTATCTCTCGATAGCGCAATCCATTCACCGTAACTGTTGCTCCAGCCTCATTTTCGAAAAAGTAAGGTCCAATGACTCCGCCGGACCATAAACCGCACCAAACAGTCACACGTTGAGGATAGAGAGGCTTTTCAACAATAACTCTTGGGTTTTCTGAGCCCCAGATGCGACAATTTTGCTTTTTGACGAAGCCACCGAGTTGGAAATGGGCCTCATCACTCAAGTTGATTTTTCGATGGAATTCCGGATCATTTTCACGCATTTCAAGGACCCAACGAAGCGTGTATTGTTCCATTTTTATTAATGGCGTAGTTTCTACTTGTCAAATGTCAAAAAATAACAGCTTTAAAAGTAACATCTACCGAAATAGCGGGCTATTCAAAATAACACCTCTTATTGGAAAACCCTGTATATAATATTTTTTTGTTCTACTGAATAAATCATTATTTTATTAAATACTTGCACCATGAAATTATCATTTACTTTTGTTTTGCTTTATTCTCTTTTTGTCTTAACTACATCATTCAGCACACTTCATGTAGCATCCTTTTCTTTTCACTAAATTGTGTCTATATAATATTATGATGTAGGTACTACTTTAACTGTTACTAACCTGATTTATATAAAATACTTCCGCCATGGGTACCACAGCATCCTCCTTGAGAATCTCAAGGAAGATGCTGTGTTTTACTTATGACGGTATAATAACACTTTACCTAAGACATGCGAACACCTCCTAGTTAGGTATTCATTAAACACTTCTACTTACCCATACAGATACTGATTACCAACATTTTTTGTATGACTGGTACTTATTATGTAAGCTGTATGTAAGAGAATAGAAAATAATAAAAATATAAGGTCTGTTGTTTGCACGTAAAATTTGAGATGTGAAATGTTAAAATTCAATAATAAGTATTTTATTATGAATGTATGACGCCGTTATTAACATTTTTGGTGATGTATTTTGGTGATTGGTCAGTTGGTTGTAGTTTGTTCATTTTTGTTTTCTAAAACACTTTTTTTTCGTATGCCATGATTTTTCAAGGGTCTGCGCTAGTTTGTGTATATATTCCGTTTGACGTATGCCATCTCTTATGTGTGAGTCGTTTCCTTTGCATTTCTATAATCATTGGTTCATTCAAGCCCAGTTTGGCGGTCAGGCAGCCTGTGTGAAGTAGCTAAAAGAACACAAGCGACATAAGCCTCTTTGCTCGGCTTGTGTGTTAATTAAAACTGAAACTAGACTCGGCAGACCTTATCCATAAATGCTAGTACTTGTGTATCCTTAGTCTAAACAACAACATACATCCACCCTGTCCATCCACTGATTTGTGATTTTTGTTAGCTTGTGATTTTCATCACTATATCCAATGACTTTACATTTCAAATAGATTCGTTTGTTTCACAAAAAGTGGCATATAAGATACACTTATGTTTCCAGGAAATTTTTTATTCAAACGTGGTTCATGCATGAGAAAGATGAACATTCAAGGAATATGTGTGTATTCACGAAATAAACGATAGGACCGGCGGTGTTTTCGTATTTAAAAATTGCGTCGAATACTACATTCTACATCACGGGTGTGACTGACACTTACACAAGATAAATACGGAATATTGTATGAAAGGACTAACTGCAAGTCGGTTGTCCTTAGTATACTTATGTATTTGCTACGTTTGCTGTCTCACTTTGTCTAATAGCGCTAAAAATCTTCGGGAAGCAATTGATATAATCGTATTTATTATAATAATAAATAATTTGCTTGTTTTTACAAATAAAATGTTGTTCCTTGGCTTTGTCTAGTTTTTGCAAACATTTTTTCATAACGTACGAGGATATTTTGGCACTTTTTATGCAATTACATACAACGTATTGTAACGTCATTGACTACATCAATCTATTTGGTGGTTTATTATTGTGTTTATATTTAATCATTTACAGCTGCAAAAGTATTATTGATTAAATCGCTAACCTTCTCGAAAAAATATCAGGTGTACAATTTCATTTATTTATTTATAGAATCTTTGTAATACCATTATTATCATCCACATCTGAGTAATGGACTGCCTGGGCATTTGTTCTTCATCGCCACCTCTTCTTCTTTACAGTGTACCTCATGGAATTTTTTTTTACTAAAAATGTTCTGTTTTGAGACTTAAATGTGGAGAAAACATGTTTTTAATTATTTCTTTTGGGATATTTGTATCGAATTATCAAACTGTCACCGGAAAAAAAGCAGTAGGCATATGGTTTTATGGAATAAATTTAATTCACAAGTTACTTCAATAAGTACTTAAAGTATTAAAAAACTGTTGACAGTGTAGAAGTTCACTTTAAAGATCGTGCTTAAGTATTCAAAAGTAATTCCATTCCAGTTTACAAACTTTGAATAAACTGGTAGCAGTAATAATGTTTTACAAACAACGTGTAAACAAAGTTGCAATTCTATTATTGATTTGTATGTTCTTGCTGTTACGCTGCAAAGTTACAAATTCTAAGAATAGTATTTTTGTGTTCAATTAGATAGCATTCCTCTAAGGTAGCAGTATAAGTAGGTACAGTAGCTCCAGTACTGTACCTACTTATCACGTCCGGGTTGCCGGCAATGAAATTTTAAAAAAATGAGTTCATGTATTTGTCATTTCGAAACCTGATTACGATGTTCATGATGTATGGAGTTGCTAAGTGCGATTCCTATATATATCTAAGACATTGTCTCTAGATTGCATTTAGATCGGGTTGAATCTTGCGATCATACATAAAGATAGCAGCCAATAAAAATGTGCTGTGAGAAAAATGAAGGAAATGTCGGTAGTTCTTATTCGAAGTATGATGCAGTTAACTATGACCGACATTAGCTCAGTTGGTAGAGCGGTGCCCCGGCAAGGCAAGGGTCCTGGGTTCGAGTCCTAGATGTGACCGTATCTTTTTCTGATTTTCTATTTCAAATATTCGTTTAGGAATCGCCAATCTTGTCTTCAATAATTAAATATTACAATTTGAGGTTTTACTCATTAAATTATTTCAAAAAATTAAAATAAACTATTAATACTTTGCCTTCTTTCCGACTACTTTCCTTTCTTTTTGAAGTATTCTAATTGTTACAAAATTTGGTCATGTTCGTCCCCTCCTATAAAAAATTCTACGTGCCGTACTTAAAGATTTCTTCAGACAGACCTTCCTGTAGCAAATGTATATATCTTTTAACATTATGCTTTACTTTTGCCATGGATACAGAATTCAGCATGACTCGAGAGCTTCAAACATTAAACTGAACATGATATTATAACTGTAGCCTATTTTAACTTAAATGTGTGCTGATGTCACGAATTTCACGTTATCATGTTTCAGAATCTCGCTGTGGAACTGGTATATATTTCAATGATTCCTCCGTGATAATTTAATTTACCATCAACCCACGTAATTAGAAATACATTATGCTATAGTCCTAACTCACAATAGTGAGGTTAAAGTTCACAATTATTATTATTCTAAGGATGGAAGACACTGGGTTATGTAGATTTATAGATCGCAAGTGGAAAGCGAAAACACAAAGCTAAATTGTACATTGGAATCTTAACCAGAGTAATAAAATGACAACCCGCAAAATTAGAATACATGCGTAGATAGAAGTAAAAATATATAAATAACATAATTTACAAATGCCAGAATCATATTATACTATTATTATTATTTTCATACATGTTTCACAAATGTATCTGCTGACCAACCACATGAGTAGTTTTAAAAATCTTTAATTGCTGAAAATGAATTCTGGAAATACACACTATCCAGATAATGAATATATTAAACTTGTTTTCGAGATAATCTACCGTTAATATTACCTGGATAGGTGCTTTCGAAGGTACTACCTTAATTACTAATGCTACTGTAATATTAATAGAACAGATTTTCAAGTGGAATAAACTATTTACGACGTACATGAAATTGCTCCATCGTTCCTTTACTTCGATAAATAAATAATTTGTTCTTTGTGACTGTCAGTCGTGTGTTTGAATTATAATATTCATATGAAGGTATCTGGGTTTTAAGTTGGTCATAATAACATCAAGTAACCATCAACTACAGCAGACAGGTACTATGTGCAATCCATCCGTTGTCGAAGGTTAAGGTTCTCGACTAGCAAGCTGGAGATCGTGGGCTCAATTCCCGGTGTGAGCAAGTAAAGTTTATTTGATCATTTGTGTTATTTCACAAATTATTGAATTAAAATAATATATATTATATTTGCTGCACGTACCAGGATGGAAGATACTCGCAGATTGTCCTGGTGCAAAACCACCATTCAGAAATAAAACGCTGCTTGAAATGGCTCTGGCCGTGTTTGGTGACCAGATCTGAATAGCCAGGTACTTCCCCACCTTCCTCTTCCCCATCTCCCCCCCACTACTTTCAGCCTCACAACATACCCCAATGGATAAGCTATAGTCTCACTGTCTCGCATTGGGAGCTGCTGGGACAATAATTGTCCTGTTTACTGACAATTAAATACCCCTTTTTCATGACACAATTTTTAAATGTCTTGATATTTTAACTATTTTGTTCATTTTTACAGCTTACAGGCTTGTAAAATAAGATAATTTCTGATTCAGTGGTATGAAAGAGGAAACAATAAAGTTTCCAGTTTACGTCTTGCTGAAAAATGGTATTTAATATCTGACGCACACCTATTCAGACTAGAAGTAACCCAATCAGATAATAACACACAAAAGAAAAATTCTGTTATCACTCCAGACAAATAAATGTTGAACTATAAGTTCTCAACGCAGAATCCTTTCAGGTTATGCCAAGCATAAAGATAGATCACGCAAGTTATTTTCTTAACGTAAGACCCCCAATAGATACCAAGACAAATATTTACAAGAAGTTTGAGGGTTGGGGCTTTATCGAAACATGCGCCTAATAAACGTGGAGATTGCTAATAGATTGGAAACCACATAATCGCACCCTTCATTTTATTGTTAGGGTATGAAGTAGGTACAGATTTGGGTAGGAAATGCGTGAAAGGCTTTAGCCGGCCGTTCTTTAGTTTTTAAATCTTCCGATTGAATTAAAATTCTTCAAAGGACACATCTTGTATCTTCACAGGATGTTTTTAATGACGCTGTCGTATCTCTACAAAATTGTATTATACTATCTAAACATTGTATCTTTCTTTTTCGGCTTTTTGATAGGTACATATTAAATGACTTATTCTCTCTAATTGGGTAAAAGTTTATACTGAGTAAATCGTTTGAATCACGTCGTTCTTGATTAGGTATATCCCGGAATTATCATGGCTTTTAGCGAGATGAAACGCTCAAATTAGGCTTGGCTAATGTAAAGTTTACGCTCATTTTTACTAGAACATAACTTTGTTAGCTTCCAAACTTCTGTTAAGCGCCAAGGCAAACCATTAAGAAAAAGATCGGGCCTTAAAGTTAGAGTTTGCATTCAGATTTAGACTGTCTACTGACTTCGTGGAACACTTCACCTTCAGTCCAGGCAGAAGGCACCCGGGGTATTTATTTCCATTAGTCTATCCTTGGAAGTTCTCCTGAGTTAACTAGTCGCCTTCTAACTCGAACTGTTCTTTTCTTATCTCTTATCCCCGTCTGAGCTCTCGGGATTAATCATTGTATCTCTGTAGGGTTGTGCACATCTCCTGACAATGGGAGAGATCATTCACGTGTTATTTGGTCCATTAGTCGATAAGGAATTTACTATTATCTTTACTCAACACAGCACATTTTTATCTGTTTCTGTTTATTAAAATATGTTCTATATCTTAGGTACTTACGTAAATTTGTCACTTTTGAGTTAAGCATTTAAAAACTATGTAAACGTTTTCCGAGTTGTTAATAATAATAATCACAACATCCCATTTATATAGCGCACTTTAGTGTCATTTCACTTCAAGTGCGCTTAAGAAACTAGTATAAGAACAACCCTTCCAGAAGAATTAAAATCTGGGATCTTATATAGATTTGTTTCTGCGGCTTCTAAGCGCGAATACTGTATATATATATAATCACTATCTTATCATGAAAAGCGTACCCTAAAATCGCTCACGTTAAACTCTAATTTATAATCCTATCCCTTTTGATTTTGATCGGATTTTTTATTATTTTAAATCTAATGTATAATAAGATTTTTTCAACTTAAACTCTTGATAAATTCTAAAAATGTTTTTTTTATTCTGGAATTCGGGAGATTAGTGCAATCCGACACATCGTTAACATTTATATCACGGTTTTTGTTTAAAATCACCTTAAGGGCGCTCTACAAATATATGATACATAGATTCAAATAGTAAGCATGAACAAAGTACTTAGATATATTAAATCTATTCATGTTATAAAACATGTATGTTAAATAAAAAATAAATAATCTAAATAAAGACAAAATAACACAGGTACATTTGAACCTAGTTCCAAAATAGAAGTTAGTAGGTACTTCGGTTAGTGACCACTATTCGAAATCCAAACGTTGCTTGAAATAGCTTTAATTAACAATTGTCTACGAAAACTTGGAAATCTTAGGCGGAATCATAAAGAACACATCGAATATTTTTCAAAATACGCTTAATATTTTGGAATTATTACGTGGACCGCTTAAATTGATAGACTTTTAAAAAAATTTACCGCAAAAAAAAATATTTTTTTTAGTATTATAATACATCTATTTTAAAATTGAGAATTTTAATTTTCTTACCAGGGAACACGGTCTACCGCGCCAACAACCTTGCAAAATGCCGATCGGGTGGGACCGACATTTATTTCGTATATCAACTGTTGTAATGTCATCCGATTTTAAAGAAATGCGCACAAAAAGGTTCATAGAATTAGAACATTGTCATCGACAATGAGTCTATCTGCGAGTTTCAGTTCAATGGGATGTCGGGAAATGGATTAATTTCCGCATCCAAGATTCCAATTCAATCAAGAAAACAAATTCGAAATTCAAATAAATGTATTTAAAAAGATGTTTGGACTAAACACCAACAAAACGTACTTACTATTTATACGTCAAGGGTATATCTGCCATTAGATAATACGTGGACGCACTATTGACAGACTATAAACAATATCTTTGAAGTTGTTTGCGTTATAAACGTTATCTTGAAATAATTAAACGGACTATCCCAAAATTATTGGATAAATTACTAACGTAAATGTAAACAGCTGTATTGAACTAAAAATACTATCATAATTATTACGATCCGAGAACGAGGCTTCTATTTTGAGAATTTAGAACGTCAAGAACTCATTTTTAGACTAGAACCAAAATAGCCTAGTTTTACGGTTAACACAAGAATAGATAAAAACGTATACTTCTTGGAATTGAAGGGGATCGATAATAGGGAAGACCTTTACTTTTTACCAACTTATATATATGGTTGTGCGCAAATCTTTCATTCGCAATTGTGCGGGGGGTTGCGGTGCGGTGCGGATGCGATATAGACTAAGCCAAAACAAAAACGAATTGAATTGCCTTAGTGTTTGCAAGAGGAAAATGAGTAGGAAAGGCCAAAGACTTACCCTGGTCTCGTTCTCCTTAAGCCGCTGGTTCTGTTCTCTTATCAGTTTGCATACAATTAAGGGGCAATTCCCCTTTTTTAACATTAACACTTAACACAAAACAAACAAGACAGTGACATTCACTGCTGCGGGTAAAAACGTTTCACTGGACGATTGTGCTCCAAAATAATCACAGCCGAGTTCAACATATGCGGGTTTCAAGATGACACGAAATGTTCGCGGGTAAGATGCAACGATAACACTGATAACAATACTCCTTGTCTTTGGCCCGGATCACGGAAAAAGGACAAGGGGCAAAGGGGGGTGAAGGGTACACATTTAAGGCTATTCAATTTTAAAACCTCACGCGCAACTAATATATATACTCGTATATGAGTAATCTCACGTTTGAAGGTAGTACAACAATATTTGTAAATGGAGATTTGGGTATGCATAAATTTCCGTTTCAAATTTATTTTTTTGACAAACATAACTTTGACATTACCATAAAACAAAGTTATTTTCAGAAGCGGAAAATAATTTTGGATGGTGAGCTCTGGCGTCATAATATTTACACGGTTTTTCCCGACTGGAAATTTCTAGGTCAACGCAACTATTTTCAGCAATGTTTTGTCGATCATAAGCTGTGAAGTGTCGAACTATCCGCTAAACTTCAATGGCTGAAAATTAAGTGTTTTGAGATTTTTTTAAGGTTCCTATTAAATATATTAATGTAAATCTTTTTGGGCTTCATAAAATATCTCTTGAAAAAGATGTAATTTTTTATTTAATTTATTATACATAATGTATCTATCCCTGACAGCAGCATCCGCATAGCCCCTCGAAAAAACTATGTCAACTTCGTTAATTTAAGTTATTACTGAGTAGATTTATCTGAAATAAAAAAAAAATCAAAAATAAATTAATTCAGTAAAGTTGTGGCTACTGTCCAAACTAGAATTAATAACTTTTATATAAAAATAACAAAATGGCGGCAGTTGAAAAAAAAATCTCTTTGATTACTTTAAAATCTTAAATTTCAAATAATTCTTATTTGAGCACTAGTCATATGTATGATAAATGTGCAGTTAAAACTTCGTAATGATCGGTTTAGTAGTTCCGGATAAAAAATCAACGAAGCAAGAAAAAAGCCATTTCGAGAAAAAAGCGTTTAAAGTTTTTTTACGGAAAAATCTATCAGCCAATCAGCGATGCTCACATCGTGCAGGATTCCTTCCGCTTGTTCAAACGGTTAATTTTCTTGCAACTCTTCGGCTTCGGGTTCTGTCTATGTATATAAAGCGGAAAGTGCAGAGCAGCTAGGCTAACGTATAACGTACCTGCTCTCTCTCTCAAGTAAAAGCACGCCGGAGAGCGCCCTCAAATAAATCCGAAAAAATAATACTTAGGACTCTTTAAGAAATTTATACACAATATTTTTTGAAGTTGATAAAGTGGGATGATCCCTTAAACTATGAAATATGAATATAATAAGACAAGAAACCATATTATTTGTTCCACAGTTTTATAACTAACTAACCATCACGCCGTTTCCCCGATCACACAATCTTTGCTTCATTCATGATTGTAGATCGTCTCATACACATCCTTCTGTTGCCTGTCGTTTGTTTGTAGCCTGACTCTTGACATTACATGACCAAGTTTTTAGTTCACTTGGTCGCGCAATGTCTTCCTTGGGCGTCCCCTACTTCTTCTATCACACACATTCACGTCATTTTCCTTACACTCCTTTGTTTGTTCATTCGCTCTACTGTCCAAGCATTCTAAGCTTCCCTTTCGTAATCTATCTCATTACATTAAGATCATATTATATGGTCAAAAAATATATTAAAAATGACAGCTTTGGGCGAACTTTTGACCTGACCTTCATTTTAATTTTAATTTTACACTTTTTTTACGCATTCGATGATAAAGAAATATAAAAAAAATTCGCTTGTTTATATTTAATCAAGATCAGAATTACGTTGATAGGACATTTTAGACTTGTTTGTAAAAAGCAGGTTGTAAAAACCTGCACTTTATTTTTATAGTTTTATAAAAATAGAATATATAGATTCGATTTATGGATCAAAATTGTCACCCACTGAGTTTATATCGATAGTAAAATACACCTTTACTGTCGATTTTATCATAAACTTTATTTATAAACAACATTATATTACCCAATCGGCAATGCTGTCATGCTGGGTAAGTTTTTTTTGCCTAAGTTACGAAATCAAAAAAATAGATGCTGGGTGACTTTCTACATTTCTGCATATTTTTGTACTACCTGTAGATTTCTCCTGCTCTTGAACCTACGTTCCGGAATAATTTATCAAGAAATGGTTGGAACACAACAAAATCTATCTTTAGCAATGGTAATACAAATATTAAATCACACCCTCACAAAAAGCTTGTTGACAAAACGGTGTGATATTTTTTTATCATTTCTTTTGTCTCAAGTCCCTGGAGTAAAATTTGATCTTATCTCACAATCTTGATCTGTCATCAAAAACTCTTGTATTTCAATTTCACTGGAAATATTCCGTTAAAGCACGAAGTTTCTATTATTTCCAACACTGCGTTAATTGATTGGTCACTTAGCACTTCCAGTTAGCTCTTCTTAATTGATTGGCGGCTTATGGATATTATACAAGGATTTCAATTTAGACCATGTATAATAAATAATCTCAGTACCGACCTGGTGAAAAACTAAATTAAAAATCTAAAGTCGGGTCGAGTTCAACAGAGGGCGATGGAGTTTTGACTAATTTCCATGACACAATATTGAAGTTCAACGGAGGACAGAACTCGGATATCGCCTTAGTGTAAGACCACTATGCAGAATTGAAACGTTGCGTAAGATGGCTTTAGCCGCATTTAGTGACCAGATCTAAATAGCCAGGTACTTCCTTACCTTCCTCTTCCTCGTCTCCTTTCTCTCCCCACTACCATCAGCCTCACAACATATCCCAGTTGGGGATGCCATAGCCCCACTGAAAGCACAAGCAATCGCAACTCTTGTGCTGTATTCACATTAAAAAATCTAAAAGTTGGGACGTGTTTTTTAAATCAAAATGAAAACTAGCCAAGTGAGATAATGCACGGAGTTTTACGTCCATTTTTAGATATGGATATTTCTCGTTCTCAGTCACGCACGAACAGGTATATGCTTAAATGGGAAATACCTATTTATATTGAATCTATATATTTCTAACAGTTGTCAATCGACATAGGATCTTCCCCATCAAAACGACAAACGTAATATTTAAAATATATTGAATGTACTATGAACAAGGTTCAACAATTTTCTCGTGTATCGTTTTTTCCATCTAAAGGACAAATCTGTTACGGACTTCAGAATCAAATGAAAATGAATCCTGGATTTATTTTCATTTCACAGAATTGACGACGAACGCAAAATTTCCGAAATGTCATCAAATTAAAATTTAAATATTTGTTTGTCTTTGAAAAGTTGAATTATTTAGACAGCGTCGAAATATTTTGCGAATTTGTTTTGGCTTCTGAAAATGATAAACGCGGCCACCCACGCGAAATAATTTCATAGTGAGCACGCCTTGGCGGTCTGAAACTGCATGAATTTATAACGATAATGACCGTGAAGAGAAACAGATGGTAAAAGGGTACTGTTTGGGAATAATGTCTGAAATTTAACACGATTAAGTGATACGTATATTTGTTTGCTCTTCAGAGTTCTTTAAAATACTTTTCTCTGATATATTTAATTATAATCTATAATGATCGTATGTCATTGAGAATATAGGTTTTTTGTAGTTGACCACAATAAACTTGCCTCTTTAAAGGTCAGGTGCATAGACATCCAAATTGATAGACTTGCCCTAAAATGAAATCTGGGTTTCGTTTCGACAAGCTGGAGGCAAACCACGTGACCTTATTTTTGGCACCAGGAGGGTTAAAGAATGCTTGAACGTAACCAGACCCACGACCAGTTAGGAAGCTGCTTTGAATGAGTATGCCGGCCTTGTCATCTTGGAGGTTTTGATCTAGCAAGGGCGATCGTTTTATTATTATTATTTTTATCGATAATGTCGACAACTTGTCAGCTTGTTCTCTGCAAATATTTTACATAACTATTGCATGTTTAATGGGTTGCATAAACCAATGATATTTCCGCATAAAAACCATGAAACTTGTACGTGTTCATTCATCTTGATGACGAACCTCGTGCTGGCACTGTTGGTGGACGCGGTGGACCCTCTCGCTGCAGCAGCTAGTACAGTTTCTTCTCCACCTAGTCTCCATCTTCTATCTTCGTAGAACGTCACAGCGGTGTTGCCAAGGTCTGGTATCTTTTGATTCAGTATCCCGGCCTTGTGATCTAGGAGGTTTTGGCTAGATACCCTGAAGGTAAAATAAAGGCGAAAGCAATCATTGCATTTTAAAGCTGCATAAAACTAAGTAACCATATCGCTGCTTCTCAGTAGGGTAGGCAGAGAAGACGGACCGCCATACAACTCGGTCTTGGCACACGCTACTTTCCTCATTCACATTTATACATCGTCTCGTATGTGTAAGAAGATTTTTGAGCTGCCTATTTGTATAATATTATTAAATTACAATAATACAACTGTATGACACACGGAATGAAGCACTAATGTCGTAATATCACTCTTAGTATACATGTAGAAACATAAGAGGCATACGTTTCTCCTGGCAAGCACCTAAGGGCTCTAGGAAAGACTTCCATTAGCTCACGCCCCATTACACCGACCCCTTTAAATGATCCGAAATAACACTCCCCGGAGAGCAAGCTGCCTGAGAATATAATATGTATGTTGTACACACATTTAAATACGATGCAGAGATAAAACTTTTAAATCTTAAGATCTTTTAAACTACTTTTGTAAGGCATGTGGCGTAAAATATATGTTTTGCCTGTAATTGGGTACTATCAGAAATGAGGGATGCTTATGTCAAAAACGCGAGGAAAATTTATAATTATTTTTCTAATTCTAATCGCCTCACTAAAATTATAAATATGAATAATATTTTCATAAATAATTGCTGATTTTAATAAAACTTCAAAATCGCTAATGGACTGAGCGTAGCGAAGTTCTGTTTTAACTCAACCGTTTGCCATTTCACCTGTCTGTAATTTTTTTTTGTACGTTCCGTTTTCGGTCCACTTTAGATTCAAGCAAGCTTTTCTTTGACTAGTTGGCTACTTTGAATGAGCTTTTCAATATTATCGTACCTTATCATAGTCATTGAGAGAGTGACGTTTTTTTGGACAAATTGTATAATTCCTTATTTGACATTAAAAATAAAAATTATTTCAGAGGAAATTTTATTTTTGATTTATTAAATCAGTGACAATTATAAATTATGACGTATGTACCGCTACTGATTGCTAACAAATCAGGACCTGGGACTTCCTACAAACGTTGGCCGGTCTGACGTCACAGACGCCTTCCGCACGAACGTAAACGAACATAATTTATCGTTTTTGCAGGCAAATCAAAATACGCATAATTAAAATAATTGACTCCGACAAAATAATTATTCAAGTTAAAACTCAAAAACAGTTCCGACTTAATGTTCTGCTTAGCGAAAATGAAAATTTTGTTAAATATCGGAAATCCAATATTACCTTTTTAGTGTTGTTTTTTTATGAAATTCAATCGATTTGCATTAAAGTTTTGAGGTTGTGAATTCTAATGTACCTGAAAATTGGATTTATTTTTAAGGTGGAGATAATATTATTTTTTAAAATTGAAAAATTTACTTATTGTGAGTTTTTGTTCCACTTAATCGTGTCACGACTTTTTCGGACTTACCTGACTTACACTACTATATACCACATTGTTACTAATAAAAAACTAGATTATATAGACATTTATTCGACTCCGTATCTATGTTCCAGCGCAGAGATAGTGCGAAGTCTTCCCCAGGCGTCCCCCATTTCTTATATCATTCAAAAAAATCTCAAACACTCCTGGAATTATTGCCAGGAGTTATTATTATTAATAACAAAATTTCAGTGAAATCGGTTCAGTAGTTTGTTTGTCTAAAAGGGATAAACAAACAAACATTCAATCAAAGAAATAAAAAAATGTATGATTTTTTTATTGTTTTATTAAACAACTGTATCCCGACTTATTTATTTGAGACATTCTTGTTTGTTTGCGTACATATAAAAAATCAAGTCTCGGAATCAGTATTTCATCGAATTCTATTTCCTTCTATGAGGGTATTATATATTTGCTTAGGACAAAATAAACTTGTTTATTGAAAGAGTCAAAAATAATCATAAACATTTTTGCTGCGCAAAAAAATGTTGGAAAAGAAGTAACGAAAACAACGAAAGTAACGAAACCAAGTAGAATGATTGTATATAGTAGAAATAATAAATGTGTTGTTATTTTCTTGTAGCTATTAAAGGAATTCATTTATAAAATTGGATTTCTAGATTCTAGATAATGGAGATAAAATCTTTATTTTATGTACTTAAAAAACTTTAGAATTACTTGTTTTGTAGGTTGTTTGAATAAAATAAGATTGAAGTTCACTGAGTTTATTTAAAACACATCGTTATCAGTTATACGCGACAATAAATTAAAATGGAAGTTTCTAGAATGTAGACGGTCTGAACCAAAAAACACCACCAGTCGAGGCAAACGGGAAATCAAGAATCTTTGGGCCAGCGGACTTGCGTCCGCTGCCCGCTGTGGGTACCATTTACACGGTACCTGTCCAGAATGTTGCCATAATAGGGAAATAATCTTTTATGTTATTCGCTGGTAGGTACCGTCTACAAAACCTTTGAATTTAAAGTGAATTCGTTTCGAGCACAAGAATATCTTCTTCAGCTTAGTATTTTTTTTAAATGCTGATAATTAATGGGATTTGAACAGAAAAAAACATTAAAACTACCATTTAAGCGTTGGAAATTTGAATTAATTATTAGTTTTTTTTTTTGTAAACACCGAAGCAAAGTACTTGCCAACTGTGGAAGGCCAGTGGGACTATTTCATCCCCATTTGCAGTTTATTGAATGGCTGAAGGGGGTAAGGTAGGGTAGAAGAAAGTTAGAAGAAATCTACCTGTTATGGCTAATGCTATCTCAAGCAATATATCTATTCCTAATTGTGGTCTTCACTTCGGTGATACTGAATATGTCTACCACTGTGCTAATGAAGAATCTGTGTTGAGGATGAATATTATAGATGTCATATTTTAACCCATGGTTTTGACACATGAATCTTCAATAGTAGAAAACTTTTCAAAGCTTTTAATTAATGAGTGAATCATAAACGACTAATGAACATGCTGTTGTCAGCAATTGTAATTAATATTCTCTGTTTGCGAAAAAAATCTAATATGTATGGTATGCGGCTTTGCACAATAACGTTCTGTTCCACTGGAGCGACCATGTCGAATAATTCGACTTTTTTTTTTCTTCTAATATTGAGCATGTCGAATTATTCGACGTTTATTACGTACCACTCGTAAAAAATTAAATATAATAAATAATATTATATTTAATTTTTACGAGTGGTACGTAATAAACGTCGAATAATTCGACATGCTCAATATTAGAAGAAAAAAAAAAGTCGAATTATTCGACATGGTCGCTCCAGTGGTTAGTATCAAATAGATTTGAGGAAATTTAAAACTAATGAGATATGAAGTGCTATGCTGGTGGGTACTGTGGAAGGATGAGATAGATTGAGTCTCGCAGCTTGTCTCAATTGGAGATGACATAATCCCACCCTTTCCGGGGAGCGGAGACTCATTTGTGGTATTCATATGAAAAGAAGAACTACAATAAAAACAAACAAAAATTTTTATGTGAATACAGCACTGCTCTGTCCCAACTGCTCCTTACCGTCGGGAGCCAATGAGCATCCCCTATTGGGGTACGTTATGAAGTTTAAAATAGTGAGGAGGGGAATGAGTTGGGGAAGAGAAAGGTGGAGGAGAACCTGGCTACTCAATTCTGGATACCAAACACGGCCAAAGCCATTTCAAGCAACATTTCAATTCTGAATGGTGGTCTTACACCAGAGCGATACTGATAGTATCTTCCACTTTGACACGTGCGCAAGTATACTAAATATATTTTCAATTAATAAATTGTTAAATAACGCAAATTTATTAAAATAAAATTTACTTGCGCACGCCGGGATTTGAACCCGTGACCTTCGAATTGCTTGTCGAGAGCTTTACCCCTCGATCATGAAAGCCGTAAACAATTAATACCAATTTATTAAACTCCCACGTATATTTTTTTAATGGCGAAGGGCTTATTACTTAAATAACCCCATTCGCAGTGCGATCAAATTCTTGTTACCTATATATAAAATAAATCATTTAAAAAAGATACTTTCAAAAGACGAAAACTAAAATAAAAATAATTTATAAAGTCTTGTGTCTTGTGCGTATTAGACTAACCACAAGACTCAATACGATGTTTTAAGGCAAATCTTTTCTCCGTTATTTAGTGTTAGAACGCAGGTCATGTATTTTACAACAATTAAGCGGAAAGGCTGCCTATGTTTATTGACTATAATCAAACAGAAACTTTTCCTTTGGGGCGAAATTCTTAATTACTGCGAACATTGTTTAGAAAATGTCTCAACACAAACAAAGACCAAACTGGTTCACTCTGCTAAGTTTATATGTACATTGTAAAACAGTAACGGATCTGTCACAGAACTTTAAATTAAACCTCAGTAACTTGGGTTCGAAACTCACTTTGTTATTCATTGTTAGGGAAATTTAATAATTTATTGGAATGGGTAAACAAATCGAGGAAAGTGCCAATTTTCCTGTTGTAAGCTGAAACAGGCTTTCACCAGGGTAATATCCCTGCAAAATGTCGGAATGATGATTTTCAAAATAATTTTATGACAAACGTAGGTACTCGTATATGTCAACAAATATGGAAGATCAAAGTGTTGTTCAAATTAAATCGCAGAAAGATTAACACCGGATACCTGTTTCGCTCTACCGCCGCCCGGTATTATTGCATCATAAAACATAAAACGCCACTTATTATCAAAGATAATCATCACTAAAAAAGAAATTACGATTTAATGATTGTAAAAGTGCATCGTGTCGCAGGTGATCGATCCTGGGCCTCGATTCTCGACGAAGTCATTCCACTCGAACAACGAGTGGTTCGACCCACTCGTTGTTCGAGTAGAATGACTTTGAAGTTTGGCGTATGTTGAAACTTTAGAATAAGAACTTCGACCAATGTATATACTTTCGACGGCGATTGCGCGTCACCTGGATTGAAGAATCGATACCCTTAAAAATAACAATGACGACCAAACGTTAAGTGATTCTATTTTTCATGTTCTGCAAAAGATTCAAGCCTGAGTTCCCTCGATAAAGATTTGCACAAAACCGCCTACACACATTTGTTCTATCTTAGGTCAATCGACTATTTATACATTCGATTGGCTAATTAATAATCCTACATCTGTCATTGTGCAACATGTTAAAATGGATGAATGGAGAAGTGAATATATAAAGTAAAAAAATTATTATTTCCGGTGAAATGGTCAATAAATCAAGAATACCATGGTTGTCTACCATTAATTATGCAGTTTGTTATTGTATGATTGTGTGGCAGAAGTGTACCAAAATCTTTAATTTGTGACATTTCGCTAATTAAGGAGGAATACTGGAAACAGTAGGTGTACAAACTCAAGGAATATAACATATAATTCTCAACTGAATTCCTTATGTGTTAAATATTGTTCAAACAATGATGAAGGAAAAGAGTATGATTTTTTGTAATTTTTTTAAAATATAAATATTTTTAAACAGTTTATTGGCATAATTAGAAACACTTTTTTTAAGTACCCATCTAGAAGTAATTAATATAAATAAGAGTAATATAAATAGATAAATAGAAGTAATATAAATGGAGTAAGTGGCCCCACTAAAGTTTAATAATGAACGTATGTCTAAATGTATGGAAGAGACATTCGCGTATGAGAGAGATAGCATGATTGCACCGACATATAAATGGGTTCGTCATATTGCGTCTTTTTACCAGTAATTTTCCTTCAAAGGTAACTTGTAAAATTAGTGCGATAATAAACAGTGTAAATAGTGTACCCATACTCTGTTACTTTTGTAGTATCTATCCTGTATATCACTCTAAGATTATCCACTAAATCTCTACAGAAGTACTAAAAACTAGAACCTAGAATTTTCATTGGAACTATCGATCGCCACAATGATTACTCCGCGCAACATGTTCGTAATTAAGCTATTTTTTTAATTAATAATAAATCATAAACATGTCCTCTTCTAGATAAGTACCTACTGTACTGGACGGAAGTCCGCACAAGACTGTAGATTTGGGCGCCGGTTCCAAACCGTGTCTTCAACCGATGGGAATGCTCCTTTACGGCCGATGATGATGATAGTGGTACAAATTTATGTCAATCTGCCTCCCTGTGTTGCTGCTTATATGCATTAAGTTTGATTCGCAGCCGACATTTGGCTGTCGGCTGAAAAATGGTGGGGATTCTATCCGCGCCACAAACGCGTACATAGGCCACCGCAAAATGTTGCATATTCATTTTGCCGGCGGTATAGCCGAAGGCAGACGCTTAAATTTGGGAGTTTGCAAAGATTTTGCAAGCTCGCCTGAATTACAATTACATAGTTTTATTACATAGCAGTTATAAGAATGTGTACCTTGACAACAAGATTTTTAGTTTGTCAAGATACGACAAAAAATAAGAAAAGTTTGTAAATAAAAGTGTAAAAAATCTTGAAGCGATCAAATTTGTAAAAATGGTTAAGTTAGTATTTTTCGCAGGTCCCCCGTGACACAGTGCTCAGAAAGAGAAAAGATTCACTATGCTACAAGGTTCCTGGATTTTTGTGGAGGCAAAAAAGTAAAAATAATTGTAAAAAATGGTCACACAAATATGTTAAAAAACGGCATTTTAAATATCTCCTCAGTGGTAGCACATCCCAAATAGTGTTTATTTAACTACCGCCGAGGAGATGTACAAGTAAAAAATAGGCATTTGTAACATTTAATTCATTGTTATTTGTTAGTAAATTTTGTACATAGAAAATCTGAACATCGTACCGCTCGGCAGAGGTAGGTACGCGATGCGGTACCGATGCTTTTCGGAGTCAGATTTTTCAGGCAATTCTGCCGAAACGGGATACAAAATGAGCAGTGGCGGGGAGTGAGGATTTTGCCAGTGGCGTGGAGTTGACACATTTTATAAATGTAAACATATTTTGACAAAAAGAAATAATGTGGCCAACAACGTCCGTTACACCTACCACGATTAAAATGCATAAAAATTTTTAATCTAAAATAATTGGTAAAATGTTACGTGTACTTTAATCTTACTTTTTTACTGTAGTTGTATGTAACTAATTTTAAGAGAAACTCTGTACTTGATATGGCCAAGGCCACCCTTAATGGGTGAAAGCCAAAAAAAAGAAAAATATTTTGTTTTTTATTTCTATTATGGTTTATATATGACACCCGTATAATGTGTAAAGAAAAATATAATTTTCTTTAATTCAAGGCAATGCCGAGCTTGTCTCGTCATTGTGGTTGTGTGTGTCGTGGACTGTCACTGGCTGGATGTGCGCCACAGTACCTACACAGTCGACTCGATATTTCGTAATCTATGGTTTAAGACATAGTAAAAAATAATCTATGGGTTGTGACAAGGCAGATTGATGGGAATAATTTCAATAATTGGTAATTGCTATCGTGATTGTAATTAAGGAATTGACATAACAATTAATAACATTAAATGTCGTTTCTTTCCTTACAGGTAATGTTTTGTTACTGAATGCTTTTCTTTGTGTAAATCTTGTGAGATTAACAAAATAAACCTCTTCTTTCCTTACAGAGAAACTCAATTGTGTTTTAATTGACTGTGTCGTTCAAATCACAAGGAAAATATCATTATATAATATATGTATTTGGTTTTTTTTCATGTGTTCTTTTCCCTTATGTTTTGTTATTTGTTTCTACAAAGTATTATTTTCCTACATTATAATCTAAATCATGTCGACTACCATACATAATACGGGAATGAGACTTGTATGGTAGCAAAAATTGTTAATTATGAAAATGATTTTTTTTTTAAATAAAATAGGTAAAATGAATAAAACGGTTTTTTACAAATTAAACTTAAAATAAAAAATAGGTCAATTATATTAAAATATACAATAATTTACACTAAAATGGTGATGTGCCAAGAGCTTTGAGGTGTTAATATATAATTAAACTGCAACGGCATTTATGCCAGCCTTCCAAAATATCAAATTGACAAACTTCAATCAGTGTTTAATGCAGCAGCACGGCTCATAACCGGGGTTTCAAAATATTCGCACATTTCAGAACACCTTCGTAACCTTCACTGGCTCAAGTGCCCTGAAAGAATCCAGTACAAACTGTGCTGGATGGTGTTTAAATCCATCAATGAAATGGCCCCACCCTACATCTCTGAACTATGCTTCCCGGAAAACACTGGTCTGAGGCAGTCAACGCTTAGATCAGCAACATCAGCATCTGTAGGCAGACTGATAGAACCTATGCGCAAGCCAAATACTAAGTTTGGTGATCGCGCTTTCGGAGTATCTGGGCCGAAGGCTTGGAATAAACTCCCTCCGGAACTAAGATCCATAACAAGTCCAACAGAATTCAGGTCTAAATTAAAAACTTACCTTTTTAAGCTGTCGTATCCTTAAATTAAATATACCAATCCTAAGAGAAAGTCCAGTTATATTCAATTTTTCAATTAAGTCCTAAATCCTGTATCTAAATTTCGCCAATAAACAATTAGATAATGTTAATTAAGTGTTAATCTCAAGTGACCTATCAGGTAAGTATTGAACTGTATATTTTCTCCATAAATAGTTAAGTAATAACATAGACCACTGTACAAATGTATTATAAGTTTGTACAGCGCCCTTGAGGTGTTTTTGCACAAAAACGGCGCTATACAAGTCATCCAAGTATTATTATTATTATTATTAAACACTAAGGACGGGTTGTTTCACAGAATTTGAACAATTCATCATAATTAATTATTATTACAGACAATCCAATGTCAGTTTCATGACGCCAGAGGTCGCCCTTAAAGTGTTGTTGCTGCTCCAGACTTAATTGTCCTCTGAAATACAATATTTTAAGTCCTTACAGCAACAAAGAGTCTCGAAAGGACAAATTTAATTAATTTTAACAATTGTTTACGTCAATTATTTGGGTTAAATTATGTTTAAACCTCGTCGTAATATTTAATGGTTGAAAATAATATTAATATAACATATCGTGTTAGTAATATTAATGGGAGTCTTATTCTATTGTCTATTTATTGCGTATACGTATAGTGTATTATTACATTCAATTTAATTTGAGATATTTTCAATGATTAAATTGTTTGAGTGTTTAGTATCTAGAAGTAATGAATCTATAATGACTTAATAAGAAATGTTTTCCATTAAACTTACGAGTGTGCCCGACGCTCGTGCCATTTATTTACTAAGATGATAATAAATTATATCCGAATAATTTCAAATTTGTAGTTTACTCAATTAATTAATTATTTTACTTTTACCTCGAAATATTTTGACCACTGGAGCAATTTTTGGCATACAATGGTAAGTTTGCAAAAACATTTTGAGTGATCGCTTGTCATAATATTCCAAATTAATAGAGCCTAAAAATATGGGATAAACGGCAAAATCTATGTGGATTCAGTGGTTTTAAACAAAACCGCCTAGATCACAAGGCCGGGACACTGAATCAAATCGGCCTCCTAACTTGTATGGGAACCTCTGAAAAATGTATTTTTTATTCATTTTTAAAAAATAACTAAAACACTTTTAAATGTTTTAATAAATAAGAAAAAATTGAAAAAAAAATTTAAACGATATATTTTGTAGAATCTCATATGTTGTTTCAATATAAATATTTTGAGGAATTATATTAATTAAGTAATAAGGTAATTGTATATATATATATATATATATACAACTAATCGCTCGAGTGGAGCAGTCTTTCGTCTATAGTCTATAGAATTAAACAATTATATATTAAATGAAAATGTTTCTTTATACACGACTTTTTTATTGATTTAATAGCCAGACAGTGTCTGTTTGTAATTATAATTAATAATTATAATAGCCCTGATGAAGCTTAAGATAAGCGAAACCTGGTTGGCTATCAGTTATAATTCAATGAAAAGTGGTGCATTACAAAGTGTGTTTTTTTTTCATTTAAAATCTAATGTCACACCCCAAAGAATTTGCTGCCTTCTAAAAAATAAATATATGCCCATTTACTATTTCACTCGTCAGACACAATTTATTTTGGTATTCTTTTTTTTGAAATAAGATAATTTAACTACTACTCTAATTACGTAATGGATACATTCATTAATAATATGATACTTACTTATTCTAATTAACGATGTTTCGCAAGTACAGGATGTAAGTTTATCAAATTATTTTAATCACATATCATTTCATTACTTAAAAGTAAAATTTTATCATTGAAAATAATATTAACAATTTTCAAACGAAAAATGTGAAATGGAAAAATCAGAAAAATATTCGGTCTCATCTAGGAATTGAACCCAGGATTTAACCCTTTTCTGGAGATTTTCTCTACGGCTAAGCCAATCCTATCCCCTTCTTATAAAAAACCTAGTTATATTTATTATCATGAAACTAATGTTGGTAGTTCATAGTTCTTAGTCAAAGTATGATACAGTTATATATGATTATTTTAATATTAGCATTATTAGAACATTAGGACAGCATTATAGTATCTTTATCCAGGGCAGATGTGTAGATTGTGGTGATGTTTTTGTTGAGGTGATACCGTTGATAACCTCTTAGAGCCGAAATTTCAGTAAAGTAATTAGTTTAATTAGTGTGGTTTTCTGCGTTTAGTTTTAGTGTAGTCAACGAGTACCGAATACCAAAAACTCTATTAATAGTAGGTTATGTTTTTTGTGGATTTCAATTGCCTCCGTAATTAGGCGTGTTCGATGCGTTTTACGTCTTCTCGGGCTGTAGATTTGTTTATTTTCTGAGCAGATCTGAATGGCCAGGAATTTTCCAATCTTACTTTTATTCTTATGGCCTCCTTGGTCATGGGGTAAGGTTCTCGACTAGCAACCCGAAGTTCACGGCTTCAAATCTCGGCGTACGCATGTAAATTTTATTTGATTGATTTTATATCATCATTTAATCATTATTAAATAATATAAGACATATTTGCGCATGTTCCGGAGTGGAAGAGACTATCAGTATCGCCTAAGGCGACGATTCAGAATTGAAATGTTGCTTGAAATGGCTTTAGCCGTCTTTGGTGACCAGGTCTGAATAGTCAGGTACCTCCCCACCGTCCTCCTCCCTATCTTCTTCCCCTCCCTACTACCTTCAACCTCACAACATACCCCAATTGGTGATGGCATAGTCTCACTGGCTATTCTGTTGAGAGCTGTCGGGACTCTTATGCGGTATTCGCATATATATAATATTTATCATATATATAATATATTGCATATATCTTTCAAAAATTTATACAAAACACATAAAAAAATTCTAATATCGAATTATTTCATTTTTTTAATTCCATAAAATCTGGTTTAGGTCTGAATAATCAGTTCTATTTGTGAAAATGTCATTTAAATTCTAAATAAATTTGACTTAGGAATATTTCTACTTAGGTTTATTGTAATCGAAACTGCGAGTTATGTTTATTTTTTCATCTGACATTTGTTTCGCATTTCGAAGGCATTATCAAACTACGGTAAAACCAAAAAACTTTCGTATTTTTTATTTTTTATGTATTTTTTTTTGTCTTAAATCTTTACCCTTCCCTTAACTACTTCCTCCAACATCAAAACAATCTCAGATGGGGATGGTATAGTGCCACTGGCTATGAACAGAATAAATTCTTGTTACACTCTAAAAAAATTTAATTTAATTTAATATTCTTAAAAAAAATTATAAATTTCCATCACTTTAACGGCAATCTCTTACTAGATCTTTTCTCAAACAAAGAATTTTTCTTTTTTTAAACCCTATCGCATCGTTACAAAGCATCTTTACTTCCTGTATAAAATGTCTAAATATTATTCACTTTAGAATCTTCAGAATGAAACTAATCCACAGTACCAGAGTTGACGACGTTGCGCCGAGTTTGAAATTTGTATACCTATATATCAGAAAACCACCTTAATAGATTACTGTTGGCAAAGCAATTAACATAACACTTTCTCCAGAATCAATCTTGTATCTGGAACACTTTCGAACTTCGTAAATACGTTTTCAGGTGATGGGTTATGTTGGCGCCATCGTTGGATGTACTCTCATGTACAATGAATTTGTTTGGAAGTTTTTTAGTTTCAATGCTACGATTTGTCAGTAATCAATGCTATATTATTTGGAATACCTGACGCAAATATGACAACCTAACCTAAATAAATATGTAATACAACCATACGTTATCTGATTGAATGCTGAAAATTGATATGTTCGTATTATGATTATTGATCACAATTATTGAGTACAAACACCATGCCTCCAAAATGTAAAGTAGTTATTTTAAAACAGGCGCAGATACCAGACAATAGTATGTGATTGCAGGATTAGTTAGTTTCATTGCCTTTTCAAAAACAAATATTGTCAGTTTTCATTATAATATAATTGTTATTTTTGATAGATAAATAATAAATTCAATAATACCAAAAATGACGGAGGATTATATAGCAACTGTAAATCAAGCATGTTTTAAATATAGTGTCATTATCCAAGCTTAAACTTTCTAATAACAGTGTTTTAACACTTGAATAGACTTGCCAGATAAATCAAAAATTTGTCAAAAAAATCTGTCAAAAAATTATACAAAACACATTAAAAATTTCTAATATCGAATTATTTCATTTTTTTAATTCCATATAATCTGGTTTAGGTCTGAATAATCAATTCTATTTGTGAAAATGTCATTTAAATTCTAAATAAATTTGACTGAGGAATATTTCTACTTAGGTTTATTGTAATCGAAACTGCGAGTTATGTTTATTTTTTCATCTGACATTTGTTTCGCATTTCGAAGGCATTATCAAACTACGGTAAAACCAAAAAACTTTTGAATGTATAGGAAAGATAATTTTATGTGAAATTTGTAGTTTTCACTAGAAAGAGGGTCTTTATTTTGTTTTCAATGTTCATAATCACATTTCCGAAAATTACCAATGTATACAGAAACACATATTGTGTTTGATGTACAAAATAAACAAAATATTCGTTTCCGCCCACGATGCGCACGCATCTTCAGGTTTTCGCAATATAAAGCGCTTAGCGTGCAAAAATTTGGATATTACTTTTATCAAAATAAACTGAACCAAAGATACGCAACATTAATACTTATTTTGATAGTAAGAATTTCATAAAATTTCTAGCGATTTTTTTCCTACGTATTTGGAAAAAAACTTCACTATTTTATAAACAAGCAAAAAACTTCACTTCAATAATAAATTCATGTTTTTTACCCATTTTATGGGAAAATGATATTTATCAGCATAAACATCCAAAAAGAAGAATAATAAATTTACTTAACTTTTTTCGAAAGACTATAATACCATTTTATTGATCATCAATAAATGTTTACGATGTTCGAGTTTGTAATCAGTTCAGTTAAAAAACTTCAATTTCCTCGAATTTTTTTTCTTAAATATTCTGCCTTGAAATATAGTTATATAATATTGCTGTGGAAAACTTTTACCTTTTTTATTTATTTTTTGTGAATTATGGTATAAACATTTCTTGTAACTTTTAACAAATATTTTTTTCGTTCTCATATAGCTGGTATGTGTATTTTTTTCTGACTTTGGACTTTCGGTCCATCCATCCGTGACAGAAATCCAATTATAATTATAACTTTATAACATTGTTGAATGAAGAAGTACTAAATTCTTATCATTAAATAAGAGTGAAAAATCATTTAAACCAAACAATATTTAAAATATTAATACAATCTCACACCTATATTAATAACATCTCAAAAATGTGAACGTATTATTGATCCATCCGTATACTAAATAATACTCTAAGATCCATAAGTAAATAATACTCAAAGAAATAATCATTTCTTTATTTTTTATAACGATAAACTAATGTTTATAAGATAAGGTTTTACGCATAGCATAAAGGATAGCAAATAATTATAAGCAATAATTACATATTTTATTGTTATATAGTTTAGGACAAAGGTCCTCAAACTTTTTTGTACCGTAGACCATGTGCCAATTTGTTTCTGTTGTGGGGTGGGTGGTGGGGGTGGCTAGAGAATTTCAGAGAAGACACTAATTCCCACATCCCCCAAAATATTTTCAAAACTATGGAGGGGTGACTAGAGAATTTCAGAGAAGACACTAATTTCCCCCATCCCTCACAATATTTTCAAAACCATAGGGGAGTGGCTAGTGAATTTCGTAATAATTAATCCCCATAAAATTTTCGCCAGATAATTTTAATGTTAATAAGATTTTCACTACAATATTTGTAATTTCAAAACTTTTGACATAAAAGGTGACATTTCCAACAAATGTAGCTTAAAACGCCCATTAACATCTCATGCACCACCAATTTTTTTTCACTGACATGGACCCCCTGCAGGTGGAAATCGAAATTGACCCACATGATACAGACCACTTTGGTTATGACTGGTGTAGGATAATATGCAATCATTTAAAATAAACAATATATTCAGATAAAATAAAATAAACATTAAAAAAGGAAAATTTACGGGTTTAAAATGCAATTTGCATGTTAGTTAGTATTTATTGTCCATTCACTGGAAACCTCAACATCACAGTGCTACGAAAAATATTATATTATTTGAATATTTTTCATTCTTTAAACTCGTATGTGTACTGTTGACGCTTTCCGGCTTTATAACATTAAATTTATGAAAACAGTATAATTTTAGCAAGGTATAAATTTTCGTGATTTGTATTCTCGTCGGTGGAATTTTGACTTATTCATTTTATGTTAAAAAAGATACCTGAAAATTATTGAATTACTTTAGTCCTTTTTAATTCTTCGTCATTTTTACAGCTCCGATTTGAACCAAGCTAGCCGAAAACTAAAGCCTACTAAAATCTATTAATTCCAAGGAATAAAGAAGAACAAAAGAAATGCCTTGTGGGTGTGTTTCGTGATCCAAATATTTCGCCAATCGACCCTAAATTTCTTATACAAAACTCTGGTTTACCATTATTGGGGTGGAGATCTTCGATGTCAAGTGAGACAGGACGCGTGCTAAATGGGCTAAATTGACTATTTGTTTCCATTCAAATTTATATGGAAGGCACTTCTAGTTTTCTTCTTTATTCGATGATCAATAAAATTTTGTCTTACTCAATTTATTAAAAAATCTGAACTTACCACTTTTTAAGGACGGGTTGTTTCACGGAATTTGAACAATTCAATAAATTTAAAAGTTGATTTTCAAATTTTGTGAAGGTTATATTCATGTTCTATTATCATATAATTATTGGCTAAGGGCTTCACAAAACTGAAATAATAAAAGAACCTCCACAGAAATTGTTAATCGACGTTGAAATTTGATGAATTGTTCGAATTCTGTGAAACAACAAGTCCTAAGTGTATGTTAGTTTTTGTATATGATTCTTCGCAACGATAAGTCTTATAAAACCATTTCCAATGTCTATTAAATGTGACAACCAAGCGCCCAGACTAGCTGGAATCAAAATCTCGGTCCTTTGACTGTATTCAAAGTGTATACGTTACCACGCTGCGAAGATCATTGTTAACACGTGAAAATAATAAAAAGAATATATATTTCTATCGTAAATTACCTTTTTTAATTTAATTGAGAACTTTAATCAAAATTGAGAATAGAAAAATGTAATAGCTAGATGTTCAGTTTTGACAGCAAAGAACTTTTGCATTGGGTCATAGGCAGTCACTACGCGCGCATTTTGTAGCCATAATATTATTTTTCCCGCATGGTATCCCCAACGCTCTACTTACCTGCTGAGTAATAATCGGCCATCGTCATTCGCTGTTGGGAACTGGTTCGGCTAGCTGCTCACGTACGTGACTCGCTTACATATCTTCTGAATTAATGTCGTGTTAGTAATGTTGCAATAAGTGTAATAAACAATAGATTCTGTGAAACATAACCATCTTTATTTTTATCAACACGACACCTCAATAGTATGCGAGAATGATGAGGAAAGCGTCGATCCCAGCATCCTATAGTCTACTACATTTTTAATTACGTTTAGTCGAAAGTGATATAAAACACATAGTAGTTAATTTATAATTTAATTAAAATGTTCTGTTTTCGATAGGATTAAAATCATTTCAAAGGCTGCAAATAGATATTGAAGAGCATTGAAATGAATAACAGATAAAAATTGAATTACAGTTTCGCAACGACTTTGTCGCCTAGTATATATTTTAGTTTTGAAAAACTTCGTTCTTTTAGAGTTGAGAGGTAAAATACAAAAGAGTCATATGAGCTAAATATGTGACAATAATACATTAGTCTTAAGGGCCCACTATTCGAATTTCATCCAATTTCCGACATATTTTCCTTAAAAGTTTGAAGTTTTTAAGCTCTTAAAAAAATATATGTTATTCTTTAAGATAGTATCTATTTGTTCCAAAAGCCGAAACGGTAATTATTTGAAATTCCCTCGATAGAAATAAATCGCAAAGTATGCTCCGAAAAATATTATTAACACGTTTATTTCTGTTATTTTACAAGTTATGTATATGTATGAAAAAAATCACAATGCTTCTTTTAATGCTACTCAATAGACCCCAAAAGTGATTTTTGCTATTTTTGAAATACGCCGTGATTTATTAAACATTTTCACAACAGTCGCTTACGTCTTATGATTCTAAGCATGATTATTGCAGCCCCTCTCACTTCCTCACGCGCGTACGCGTACTCAACTGCTTAGAGAGCTGTCTTTGTCTCTACTGCCTTTCAGTCACTGCTTAGAGAGCTTCGCGGACGGTCGTGTTGTTCTCCGTTTCGTGATTTCTACTAAATAATATTTATCGTAAATAATAATATTGTATTCCGAAAATGGGAAATAAGCGAAAAAGTGCTCGTATTTCTAAGAAAAGACTATTTCGTTCGAAACAAAAACGCATGGTGGACATTGTAAGGTAAGAAGAAAAATATAAATTTTGATTTGATGAATATATTATTATTTACTATTACGTAGGTAATATTTATTATAAAAATAAATTATTTATATATTGTGTAACAAAGGTGACAGGTGTTGTTTTATTTTTCAGAATGCGTACTTTGGGAGATAAATCTATTGCCTATTTATAGATAATTTTAAGCGTATATCAGTTCATAAATATTGTTTTTTCAAAGATGGGAAATAAGCGAAAGACATCTCGTATTCCAAAGAAAACAATATATCTCCAAAGGGTTCAACGCATGATAGGTGAGAAGAAAAAAGTACAATATTTGATTTACAAGCTTATATTTATTATAAACATTTGTAATTCATATTTTTATTTATGTATTGTGTAGTAAAAAGTTATAAAAATTATTATTTTATTTTTTTCAGAATACGATAAACGATAATTTATTATAAAAATTAATTATTATTTTTATTTATGTATTGTGTAGTAAAAAGTTATAAAAATTATTATTTTATTTTTTTCAGAATACGTACTTTGGGAAATAAAACTAATTCCAAAACATTAGAAATTACAGGGCAAGTTCTTATTAATTCTGCTCCTTAGAGTAATATTACTCTAAGATCTGCTCTAATGATTCACAATGCAACGATGTCCGAAATATAATATAATATGTAATAATAATATACGGGCCATCTGTTTCAAATAACAATACTCGAACGTGGAATCCAGAATAATAATGAACATGCGAGCGAAAGAAGCTATTGAAAGTTCTGAAACTGTGGGGAATATAATTTAATATAATAAAATACTTTTTTGTTTTAAAACCACGATATTTATTAATTTAAGAACCGACCGGTTTCGCTTTACTTAAGCATCATCAGGGTACAAATTAATACTAAACAAGAAGTACATAATGTGTGCATATATATAACAAAATATAGAGGGAGACAACATGATACAAATATAAGCAACACAAAGACGGTCATAAAATACATTAACATAAGTGCACAAGTAATGGAAAACCGCTAGATAATTATGTAGACTAATGGGTTATACGAATAAATCGGGAGAAACAAAACATCAATAAAACCTCAATAATAACGGTTTTTCCGAATTCGCAAATCATTTGATCGATAGCTTGCCTTCCTGAATAAATCTAATTTTATTTAATCATTTACGGCCAAGATATTTTTGACAATGGTGTGTTTTTATCTTTCTGTATTCCAATCATTTAGCTTTGCTTCTAGGGTTGTGCCCCAGTATTGCTTTTTGGAGACTGTAAACGGATCTCTCGGCATTTAATGAAACTGCAGCAGAACAAAGGCTGTTGCTATATTGACGTTCATGGTATGTTTTGCTCAGATTGACGATAAGGTTTCCAGATCTGCATTTCGCTCGAAGCATGTTTAGGGTAATAAGTTTATAGTTTAGGGTTCTTTCACCGTATTTATGGGAACATTTCAGAACCACCAATCTTTCATTTTGAGTGAATCTTGTGTTTGTGATTAAATTATATTTGACAATTTAAACAAATAATATTTAGAGAAGTTAAAAATAAAATTGAAAGTTCACTGAAAGCTTAAACTATTAAAAGTAGTAATTTCATAAAAATGTAAATAAATAGAGCCCCTTTCACATTTTAGAATGTAATTTTATGTTGCTTACATGTTTTATTACTCTTTATAATTATTGAATTGTTTAAATGAATAAATAAATAATTACAAAAAAGTCTTATGATTTGTAAGTCCTCAGGAAGCACTAAGGATCTTTCTATCTATCTTTATAATATAATAAATTTGATGAGCATAAAAATTTAAACGTGTATATAATTTATATAAATGTACAAAAGTAGATATTACACGTGTATAAATATTATATTGCGCATATTATACAAGATGTCGGGGGTAAAGTGCACAAACTTCGGGAGGTGATTCTAATTGATAGTACAAGTAAAAAAACTTTTTTTGGAATTCCAACGTTTTAAGATAGTTTTCGAGTAAAAAAGTTTAATTTTTTGTATAGAAAAAAAAACAATTTCTTCTACGGAAAATAAATTTTTGTGGAAAAAATTTGGAAATTCGAATAATTTCCATTTCTTTTTTACTTCTTCTAGCATTTAGAATAACCTCCTGAAGTTTGAGCACTGTACCCCCGGACACCCTATAACGATAACCATATAAGAAAAACCTTATTGATGTAAAAATATATTTATTGATTTTATAAAAGTTATAAATTACTTTTATAAAAGTGATAATAGTATTTTAGTAAAGTAAAGTAATTTGTATACCTATACAAATAACTTTCGTAAGTGTTTTTTGTAAAATTAAAAAAAAAAAATAATTAATTAAATCCGTAATAAAACCCATATTTTGAGAACCATCTTCATTTCGACTTCGTTCCTTAGAGTAATAATATACTAGAGACCGCACTAATATTTGTACAAATCGTTGACATACTCGCAAAATAAAGCTCTCCCTTTCAGCTCGGTTCCATTAACGTACAAAAAACAGAGACAAACAATTTCTGTTAAAAACTTACTGTGTAAACGGTATGAAGCGACTTTTTGGAGCGGGCGAAGTTCACGCCAGTGTGATTTGCTCGGTGCTAACTAAAAATGGGTCTGTTTTTCTAAAATTGCAATAGATGTCGGTAATTTAATTTCGTTATTTAAATTATTAAATAATCCCCAAAATTATTCCTAATACGAATTCAGACACCTCTGTCGGATTCTTTTAACACTAAATATTTTTTATTTTGTGGGTGTTGCCCAAATCTAAATTCTTTACGCGGAAAGCGGGCCCTTAAGTGACTTACTCCCGTTTGGGCAAATTTAAATCAGTCAGATAACGGGTTTTCCAATAAGAGGTGTTATTTTGAATATCCCGCTATTTCGGTAGATGTTACTCGACATTTGACAAGTAGAAACTACGCCATTAATAAAAATGGAACGATACACGCTTCAACAACGCATTGAAATTATCAAAATTCACTTGAGTGAATCAAATGCAAATCATCTTGACTGATGAGGCCTATTTCCACCCCGGTGGTTTCGTCAACAAGCAAAATTGTCGCATCTGGGGCTCGGAAAACCCAAGAGTTATTGTTAAAAAAGCCTCTCTATCCTCAACGTGTGACTGTTTGGTGCGGTTTATGGTCTGGCGGAGTCATTGGACCTTACTTTTTCGAAAATATGGCTGGAGCAACAGTTACGGTGAATGGATTGCGCTATCGAGAGATGATTAATGATTTTTTATGGCCGGAATTGGATGGTATTGATCTGGACAACGTTTTCTTTCAACAAGACGGCGCTACGTGCCACACAAGCAACGAAACCATTGATCTTTTACGGGAAAAATATCAAAATAACACCTCTTATTGGAAAACCCTGTATAATAATGATTTGAATTAAACAAAAATAATTTTTTTCGCACCACCATTTTAATAAAAATGATCTACTTGTTTCAGAACCAGAGGTTTCTTCATCATGAAACAAAGTATATTCTCAATTTGGGAGACGATATGGGTACTAATATTGAATAAACAAAACCTCTGATATTGTTCGCCCCAAGTGGTTCGATACGTTTGGTGACTTAGCAGGGGTGCTCGGGTTTACGTGGTGAGGTTTGTCCAGGTTTTGACGGCCTCGGGTGAGGCCGGTTGAGGAAGACACTTTTTGACGTCTTCAATCGGACTCTCTCGACCCACCGCCTTGTATCGCAGTAGGAGGAATGGATTCATACGTCACTACTGAGCTTACTGATCCCTAGATTCCTACCCATCCTTCATACCTTTTTCCTTCCTAGAAGTTCCTATTCTTCCTAACAGCATCGCCAAAGATGACATCCTGATGTCTCCTGTGTGGCGTTAATGTAAAAAACATCTTAACTTTATGAAAAATATAATGAAGTATTGGGAAAAGATTATTAATTAATTTTAAACTTAATTATTTAAAATAATCATTTTGTAATCAACTATTTTCATTTAATTAAAATAACGCCATAAAGTGATTTTACGATAATTGTTGAATAAGAAATAATTATATTTTGAAAATACTAAATTATATAAGTCGCAATAAGTATCACTCCAATTTTTTTAACAGTGTTAAAATCACAAAAGTTCTCATTGTTTCTGTGATATTTTGACAAATTGACGATGACAATCATTGTAATACTCTTGAAAAGTTTTAAGTGGATTTTACCATCATTATCTAATTTAAAGAGAACGAACTTCGTGAATCATTTTATTGTAAAGATAAAGTGAGGTTTTAAATGCCAAATCTTACGAGATTTTACCACATTGCATTGGTTTAAAATGTAAAAAAATCAAAAACCATAATAAAATTCAAATACATTTGAGACGTAGGCGATAAACAGCGTTATTCCACACGCTAAGCTAAAACAAATGCAGCATCTAATTCCCCAATAAACTGTGCTCTTCATACATTTAATTTTGTCTTAGTTCTAACATCGATATTTTTTCGGATTCACTGCCCAAATTTAAAAGTTACCTCATCTCAATAATATTATAAACTGTTAAATGCGCATGCATATACACACACTTACACATACACACACGTATACACTACACTCGTCACCGTAATTATTGAATATACAAATGAGACATTACAATAAAACATATCATAGGTAAAATATTTAATAACTGTAAATTGTTTCATAACTGTAAGCAATGTACTGTTTGATAATATAAAAAATTAAAAAATACAATAAAACAACAAATATTTATTTCTATAACTTCGGAACTACATAGCTTCATTACGAATAACCCCACAGACATGGGAATTAATAGACGAGAAGATTATGGCGAGGGGTAAAATCAACTGTTGAAGAACGAAGGGAGTAAGGCTGACTGTGATTCGTCAATAAATCAATCTGACAGTAAATAGGCATCTCGCATTATAATATCACCATTTAGTTCTTAAAAGTAAAATCTGCTTTTGAATGAATAGACATTTCTACATGGGAGCGCAAATTACTCGCCACGTTATGAACTAATTTGCGAAGTCCAAATTCGGCAAAGTAAGGCAGCTTCTATTTTCAGAGTCGTAGTTAGTTTCAGAGTATTTAGTTAAGACACTTTTACAAATGTCTCATAATTTACTTACCCCAGTAAACAACGATGAGCACACTTGAGAATCGCTACATTGTGATGTGATAGTATATGTTTCTAAAACTGATCCATATAATACGGTGTGAATAAGCTTAAAATAAAGTAAAATAATGCTTACTTATGGAATGTAATACGACAATTGGGTTTATTCTCTTTTTCACATCTATTTTTACAAGTTTTCATAGTACAAGTCAACATTTTGCCGTGTTATTTCGTAAAATGAACCGATGATGCCTCGACCATAGTTCGCACAAGAATGATGACGTCACGTTTTCAAATTTCACTTGAGGCCATATGCGAGCCCAGCCGGCTCAATTGAACCGGTATGGGGAGTGGGGATAATACGCTTTTAATCACTTAGGGCAGGTCTACTAATATTCATATGTCTATGAATAACCCGAAAATATTTTGATTGCTCCCAGGTACTACCATCATTTTAAGCAAAAAATGTTGCTTGAGCAATGATGAAATTAGCTAGCAGAAGATTAAACCCGCAACGCCTGGGTAGAAACTCGACACTTTTTACCGCTTAGCTATCAACCAGTTAATCCGTATTTATCTTCTTTCTATTTAAAAATAAACCGACTAACATCAAAATGATTATCAAATAGATAATTCTAAATATTATTATTTTACTAACAACTAGCATAAACTAGCTGTATTTGTCAAGATATTTGATTTCCTTGTATTCGTGGAACGTAATCTCATAGTTTGTACCCTGAGGGACCTGCCCTTGAACGGCTTCCCGATGCCCTAATAAATAAGGTAATAGTAAGACCCCAGAGATATATTTCTCCCGCAGAAACACCCAAACATGGCAGACTTCTGAAAGCTCCTTCCTCGTAAATCAAACAACTGTATTCACGAATACGAAGCCTGAAATTAATACTGGATATGTAGGGATTACACTATGACTGAAAAACTACGGAAAACATTGTTTTGATTAATAATTGGTAAATGTATGAACTTGTCTCAATGGACTTATTTCACGTGTCTGACAATTAACCACAGTAAATATCAATTATGTAAGTGTTCGAGACAAATAAGTATTGTAATATATAAATAAATAAATTATGTAATATATGTACGTCAATAACAAGATATTTTTTTACTGCTTGGTACAGTTACACTGGGCAGGAGGCGTATTTCATTTTCCATGTTCAATGGGAGGCTGTACTGCCTTAAAACACGCACGGGTTTGTTACGTTAATTCTCTTTCTAAACTCGTGTTCAATTCAAGGCGCGCGTACTCCAACCGAAAACGGGGTTATAATATATATATATGCGCATTGATCGAGCGTGTCACAGTTTGCATCGCAAACCCGAGGATGCGCGCCTTCAATTGAACACGAGTTTGGTAAGAGAATTAGCGTAACAAACCCGTGCGTTTTGCAAGGCAGTACTGCCTCCCATTGAACATGGAAAATGAAATACGCCTCCTGCCCAGTGTAACTGTACCAAGCAGTAAAAAAATATCTTGTTATTGACGTACATATATTACATAATTAATTTATTTATATATTACAATACTTATTTGTCTCGAACACTTACATAATTGATATTTACTGTTTAAATATTGAAGACAATATTAGTGATTTCTAAACGAAAATCTGAAACAGAAAAATCAGAAAAGGAAACGGTCACATCTGGGACCTATCCTGGGTTCGAGTCCCAAATGTGACCGTTTCCTTTTCTGATTTTTCTGTTTCAGATTTTCGTTTAGAAATCACTAATATTGTCTTCAATATTTAAATATTACAATTTGAGGTTTAACTCAATAAAGTTATTCCGAAAAATAGATATTTACTGTGGTTAATTGAAATATGCGGATAGGACATGTAGCAAACAAGAAACATCGTACCACCAAGTGGTTTCTTTACAATACGCCTGCAGGAGGAAGGAATGTTGGGAGACAAACTTAGATGGCTGAATAGTGTGGAGGAGCAAATCAAATCCTTGGGCATAAGTTACTGGAAGAAGACAGTGAGAGACAAACAGAAATTAATGTTTCTTAGAATTTTATTGGTTATATAATAACTAAGCGAATTCTATTTCCTGAAGCGATTCTGTATACGCAGTTACCAACTTCAGCCAAATTGTTATCGTCAATCTATGCTACACGAGTCTAACATTCTTAGAAGATGATTGAAAATACGTAAATTAATTCAAGGGTTAAATAATATTCTAAGCCGACCATTTTAATAAACGTGGGAGTTGGTACTAAGAAGGAAGAATCACTGAATACACAAACATGGTGAAATGAAAAAACGGTATTGTGAAATCGGTTAACTTTATTTTGCTGTGGGTACTGCGATATTATATTTTGAATTGATTGAATCTATTTTTATTACAGGATAAAAGATATTACACGAAGTTATTATGTTGCCTTACTATAAAAAAACCCATCTATTTCTATTTTCATTAAACGTACATTGAAATGTTGAGAGTTTTCAACCATCGACTATATTACATTGTCGTTAAACTGTATTTAATATTGCAACTATAGTTAATTTTGAATAATGCATGAAGGGGCGAAGGAATCTTCAGACAAAGCTTGATAGAAAATAGAGCATTATTTGGTTAACAAACAAATAATTTGGCCATAAAGTTCTTATTTCAGTCGACAGAGGAGAATAATATTGATGGGAAACAAGTGCTCGAATTTAAAAAAGGTGTCAAGGAACGGATCAATGCCCAATCTCTATGCGAATTTTGTTGTAAATTTCTCCAAAATCGTAACGTATGTGGAATAACTTTTATCAATAAGGATTAATTGTCTCTAGCTTGGTTTATATTACTTGTTTGTTCATTTGAATTTTAAACATTCCCTTGTTTTCCCTAAGTATCTAAGTTCCCTCAATTTTTTTAAATCCAGCCCTATTCTTTTTATTCAGCCCTATTATATTTGTATGCCTTATTCGAGTGTTCCTATGAGCACTCCATTCAAAGTTTGGGAAAACCGTAAGTCTGATCTGGATTCCTGGATATGTTGGCATCGTGGGTAACGATATAACAGATTCCTTGGCAAAACGAGGAGCATCTAACCATATTGTTACCCCCGCAGACCACATTCCCCTCTCTGGCATTTTTTCCATCCTCAAAGATAGATCACGGAATGTTTGGAAAGAGTAATGGCACATTGCTAATCAACCAAGGGAGCCTGCTATACCTGAATACAAAGGACTATCCCATCAAAACCGTGGTTTCAACAGTTCCCCATTTCTCCAAAAAATAAATTTACTCATTGAGAATTGGACATTGTTCCGTTCTTTCTGACCCTTTAAAATTCACGTACTTGACTTCTCAGATTGTACATTTTGTGGTCTAGAAGTGCCAACTTTAGAGCACATTGTTTTTGGTTGTCCCTCTCTAAACAAATATCCTCTCTTCTATCAAGCCTTATCTAAAATTGCCTCCCCTCCATTTTACATCTCATCTCTTCTTAGTCTGAATTCGACTGCAATTTTCCGTATAATTTATAAATTTACCAATTTACAAAATTAATATATAAATTCACCTTCCCTTTCTCAAAAACTTGAAATGATGGCCTTGAACACCCTTGAGGGTGAAAGCCAGAAACATTGAAAAAAAAACATTAAGCTCTTTACAAATTCTTTAACCTTCGAAAAAATATCCTTTGTAAGGATGAAATCGGCGAGAGTAATGATTGTGTTACGTGTAATAAGTGAAAGCAAACAAAAGTATCTTCTCTCTGATCTCTGATATCAAAAAGAATAGACTAAGACAACAGACAGTATATCAAACAGTGTAAGAGATTGTGTATATGTGTATACGGTTATGATTGTGTGCTGTTATATTCCAACATAAAAATCTAGCAAGTTTTCGTCATTCGAAGGTCATTCTCGTTTTATCCATTATATGATTTTTATTCAGTTTACGTTCTTATTCTGAAAAGTAAGTTCTCGGTATAAAAACACATGTTGATTATAAAATAAATAATTGCCTTATACATTTACAAAAAAGGAAAAATAGGTAAGCAAACTAGGCAAAAAAATATTTGTCATAAATTAGATTCTGTTTGTGTACATATTATAGTTTACGCTGTGCATTGACGAATGATAATTACATCAATGATAATTTATTTTGAATTTTATTTTATGAATTTGTTGTTATTCACAATTTATTCATTTAAATAATATATATTATAAATGCGACATGTTTCAGAGTGGAAGATACTCTCCGTATCGCTCTGGTGTAATACCACCATTCAGAATTCAAACGTTGCTTGAAATGGCTTTAGCCGTGTTTGGTGACCAGATCTGAATAGCCAGGTACTCCCCACCTACCTAACCACAATTGAGAATGCCGTAGTTTCACCGGCTTCAGAAGGTTGGGAGCAGTTGGGACTCCTGTGCGGTATTCATATTAATTGACAACACTTATTAGTTAGATTCTCGGTTTCTTGGATAAGCTGTATTATCCTTTAGTGTTTTATAATCGTAATTAATAAGTCCATTGTGAAGACAGTGGCGTAGTTGAATTTGCTTTTCCCCGGGGCAATAACTATTACAATGACTATTTGATGATTAGAATCATGTTGATGACACGGTTCTCATAAAATTGGCGGACATTCCCATTGATTGTAAAACTGATTAATATTGATTCTACTTGAAATATGAATCAATTATCGAAATTTAGAGCTTTCTGGAATTTGCTTTAGTTATTATAATACAATTTCGTAAAGCATGGCCAAACTATTTAACGAAAAACCTTGGATCTATTTATCATCGGCTGTACGAAAAAAAGTCACATTTTTACTTTAAATTTGACTCCTCGCGAAAACGCCCCTGTTAGTGTAAAGACAAAGGAACTATATCGCCACCCGGTTGAGCCGATAGTAACGCGCTTTAAGGTAAGGGCTGTAGGAAGGGATTTATTAGTACGTGTATTGAAGAGACTCTCATTAATAAATCCAGAATTAAATTAATGAAGGAGCGAAAACAGATGCCGGTAGCTGGTCCAATAGCATAGCCGACCTACACCAAAACGAATCGAGAAGAAGCGACCCGTTCTCATGGAGCCAACATTAACCGTGAACGGGTGTTCCGTTCGTGTCCGTCAAGTTTCGCGTCCGCGCACCGCTGCACGTGGAATTATTGCTGCTCATTCGAGTAGGCTCCTTTGAGACACCTGTAAAACACACTCAATGTGGGCATGACATTTTGACTATGCTTTAGAGAGAAAAACAGTGGGTTAACTAATCCACAGCAGCACTCAGTCCGAAAGATTTCTCTGACTTTTCTCCAATAAATAATCGAAAATATTCGAGCCACGACAGCGTCTGCACCTCCACCTACTTTTACAACTTTTCGATTAAGTTTAGACAAATTAAATCGGAAGAAGTCACCAAAATTGTGTACAAATCTCTAAACAAACAATGTGCATTAGACCCAATCCTAACGTGGCTTCTTAAAAAGTGTGTGACATGTACCCTTTCTAGTTTTCCTGAATAATAAAACTTTAGATCTATACGAGGGACCAACTGCTTAAAAATGCCTTTGTCTTATAAGTTTTTTAAAAATCCCAAATATATTCTGAGGATTTAAGTAATTAGTAAGTCCTGTGTCAAATTTCAAATCAAATCAAGCAGATACCCGCCCATCTGGCAAAAAACGAACTGCTGGCAAAGTACCAATTAGCTTATAGGAGGTACCATTATACAGAGACTGGATTACTGGAATGAATCAGGTAAGCTAGCTTTGCTATCATTATTAGATTTGAGTGCAGCATTTGACACCATCGACCACAATTTCCTGATCAACAGACTGGAAAAAACTTTTGGACTGGGTGGTGAAATTATTATAACAATGTTGCCAAAATAATAGAATCATTCAGACATACTTCCCATTGCTATGCTGACGATCAGTAAATCTATTTCAACTGTGCACCGAATAAGAAAGATAAATTAAAATATATCACTATTAAATGTATTGCTGCTATAACAGAGTTGATGTCTTCGAACAAGACTAAATTCATCCAAAACAGAATTTCTCTGTACAGTAACAAAAAAGCGCCAGGCTGCAACATCATCTCTAAAAATGACATTAAACTCCTAGATGTTCATATAGTGAACATCTTTCACTCAAACACCATATTAACAAAACAGTAAGCGCAGGTTTCTTTCACATCCGTCAAATCAAATATAGGTATAAGGAGAAACATTCCGGCTAATACCACAAAGATGTTGGTAAACTTTTACATTGTATCACAATTCGACTATTGCAATGGCATATATATGCAAGTCTACCTAAAATATACACTGACAGACTTCAGTCAGTTTTCAATGCTGAAACAAGGCTGATAACAAGTGCTTCCAAATATTCCCACATCTCACAACATCTGCGGAACCTTCATTGGCTTAAGTGCCCTGAGAGAATCCAATTCAAACTCTGCTGGATGGTTTTCAAATCCATTCATGACATGGCGCCACCCTACTTGTCGGAACTGTGCATTCCATGTGATTTTAATATTAGGCAAGCAACCCTTCTATCAGCATCTTCAACAGCCATAGGTAGACTCTCAGTACCTATGCGCAATCCCAATAACAATTTTGGAGACCGCGGTTTTGCAGTAGCAGGCCCAACAGCTTGAAACAAACTCCCTTCACATTTGCAAAAAATCCACAGCTCATCTGAGCTCAGAGAAAAACTGAAGACTCACCTTCTCAACTTGTCGTATCCAGAATAATGACCGCATTTTTTCAGTAGTATTGCATTTCTCAGTCAGGCATTTTTCTCCTTGACTACCCACTTTAATATAATAACCGTTATCTTACACCTTACCACTGACACCACCGGCAGAAATCATAACAATCTGTATTTGTAAACGTAAATTTGTATGTTAGTCGTAAATCTTTTAAGTCATATTATAGCGGTATTGTGTAAATACCCAACCGGTCATGAAAAATATGTATAGTTTTAAGTCAAAAGTTAAAAGTCTTAGTTGTAAATCACTAAACATTATTCTTAGTTATAAGTCACAATCTATTAAACTTGGAAATAAGTCACATTCACAGTCAAGTTTATGTGATAGGAATAGACTAAATGCATAAATTAAGTTGTTAAGGCGTCTTAACCAGCGGACGAGAATTCAAATTTCGTTAAAAGACGGTATCGCGATCGGATGTTTTTTTAGAACGAGACAGAAATACCGAATTCATTCCGCTGCGAGCCGTACACTCGGGCGGCTGACGAAAACTACAGCATGGTTCCGATGAAATAACAATTATTGTTGTTGAATTCTCGGTTGTAGCTTTCTTCCTAATAAGTAGTTACATACATATTTGTAAATTATACGTCGGAGTGCGTAAACATATATAAATGCTTTACGTTGACATGGTAGATATAAAATATGTAGATATACATTTAAAAAAATTTCAAATATTTGTTTAATTTGTTTTTGAAAAATTTATTTTACATAGGTTTTCCAAAGGTGAGTAAAAATCTTTTGTTTCACATATTTATTCGTTTGTCCGAAAAGTATTACCGGTAAGTTTTATTTCTAATACTTATCTTTAAACTATTACATGATTTGATACGTATGACATTGAAAATTGTGTTTATTCCTTACAACTGAAGTATAGTATATATATTAAAACTAGGTTTTATTTCCAAATATTTTCTATGGTACCTACCTACATAATATGTAGTTATGCGATTGCATAATATTGTATCGCTTTCATGTATTTGTTTTCATGATTAACGGAGCGACCTGACTCGTCTAATTTTCGAAAGAGTTTTTAAATTCAAGAGGTAAATTTCGATTGACAAATCATAGGTTAGTATGCCAAAAATAACCTTGTCTTTTTTCCTAAAACAAAAAGCTCAATTCACAATATGACATTATGAAACTGACAAAAAAGTAACCCAAAAAATATTAAATATGTTGAATTATACCAATGTAATAGTGAATTGGACAATGAAATAGATATTATGAACAAAAAAATTATTTGAATCGCACATCACGAATCGAAATTCATTTGGTTCGTGGCACTTTTTGACTACCAATCACAAACAGTTTCACGTACTTTGGCATAAGTTTTAACATTTATACATGAAACATCGATGACAGATATAAACTCCTGTCCATAGTTGATTCTTTTCCCTGGAAATTAAACAACACAAAATTATCGCCAAATGTTATAAAAAATATGTGCTTATTCTGACTGATTCTTTCGAACGACCCTGTAGCATATAAGTACGTACAATGTACACGAATAATTAAATATTGAAGAGAAAAAAAACTAAACATATTTAAACCTTTGTTTTTTCTGAAAATATATCTCCCACGTAAGTTTTTGATGTCGTAATTTGTGCTTTCTAATAAAACTTTTTTCCAAGGGTATTTTCCACCCCATTTTTAAGCAAGGAATTTCTTCAAAATGTTATCAACTAGACTGGCATGGAATAGAAGTCCGCTCGCCGCCATGTCGCAGCGGAGAATGATAAAATTTCCGCTTGAGCCGGGGTAATCACAAACAACGAACAAACAACAAACGCGAATCGAAATTAATTACTATTATATACTTTAAGAATATATTTTTTTGGTAATATTTAAATATTGAAGACAATATTAGTGATTTCTAAACGAAAATCTGAAACAGAAAAATCAGAAAAAGAAACGGTCACATCTGGGACACGAACCCAGGATGTGACCGTTTCTTTTTCTTTTTCTGATTTTTCTGTTTCAGATTTTCGTTTAGAAATCACTAATATTGTCTTCAATATTTAAATATTACAATTTGAGGTTTTACTCAATAAAGTTATTCCGAAAAATAAATATTTTTTGGTCATAAATTATTTCTAATGTTTCAATAATGTCTTGGTAAATTATTTTTCTAAAAAATCTGAACTATACCAATTTGTAAGACCATAAATAAATAGTCCAATTGAGGGATTTTCGTCACAAAACGCGTGCTCGGATTTATTTATTAGTAATTTTATTTGAAATAAAAACAAAATTCTTATACAAACTTATGATAGATAATTTATTGATTGTTTATACTGTATTATTATATGATTTGAAATATTTGTTGTATAATACAAATTCACCTTTGAAAATGCAACAAATCTTCGCATCGTCCAACGGTAACACTTTATTATGATATGAAAATAATATTATTTTTCAAAATTTAACATCTTACTTTACTAGATAAAATGACGATCTTTCGAAATCAATTTGTGTTTTTTTCTAGAAAAGTGTCCATACGTCTAAAACTGGCCTTAAAAATGCCAAATTTCAGGTCAAGTCTACTTATTTCGTCTTCTGCGCCTTTGAGGTGATTTTCGGCGCTATAAAAATAATCCAATCATTATTTTTATTAACAAGGCAGTCAATCAGGCGGACCGCCCTCCTTTGCACAAAATCAAGTTGGTAGATTTATCAAATAAATCGGGGCTCCAGTCCAAATGTGGCTTCCAACAATGATTGAAACTATTTTAATAGCCACATGAAAGTGGACTCAAAAAACAGCCTCATAATATGCTTTTGGTTGTCAGTTCTTCTTTCAGTTCTTTAATGATACTATTCTTCTTGAAGTCTTCTGTTGTTACTCATTTATTATCCACAGAAAGAAATAAATAATTTATTTCAGCGATAGGAGCGCTCCTACCAAATACTCTATCCCCACGCAACGAAAGAAATTCTTGATCATATTCTTCCTACTGAACCTAATTTATTCATGACGAATGTAGGTGCTTGTACAACCAGATACCTGTACGGAAATATGTGAAACGAAATCGAGAAAATTACGAAAAAAAATATAGATGGTATCTTTTCAAAATGAGGTCACAAGGAAAATCAAATGAATCGCAATCTGCTTACAAATAAAACAAGTTATATCATCTCTAATAATCTTTGAAATGTGTATTTAACTATCAATTTGTTAATGATTAACGGATCCAGTGTGAAAATTTTGCAACCTTTTTAATAATACATATTTTTGTGTATTGCATAAACATGTCAGCACAGAAGGCTTTCAAGTTTGTATATCCTTAGGATGGGTTGTTTCGGAGAATTTGAACAATTCATCAAATTTCAACGTTCATTTTCGGGTTCTGTGAAAGTTCTGTTACTATATCGTTATAGGCTAGTTGCTTCACAAAACTGAAATAAATACAGAACTTGAAAAAATCTTTCACAGAACTTGAAAATTAACTTTGAAATTTGAAGAATTGTTCAAATTCTCCGAAACAACTCGTCCTTAGTGTCTTATATCACCACAAATATAAGTTTTAATCATTGAAGATAATATGAGCAATTCTCAAACAAAAATTTGAAACAGAAAAATATATGGTCGCATCTTAGAATTGAACCCAAGACTTAGCTTAGCCGGGGCGCTATTACAAGTTGAGGTTTTACTCATTAAGTTATTCCAAAAATAAAAATATACAAATATAGGTAATAGGCCAAACGAAGACTAAAAATGGTCGATTTAAGCGCAAATGTGTGTGTTTTTTTTATTTAGTGAATAATTTTATTAGAAATAAGAAAGTTAATCAAGGGAAACTGTCACAAATAAGGAAGTATTTTTAAAAGTTGTTAATCATATATGTATATAAATAAATGTTTAATACATTATTTAGTTGTTCATTTAGTGCGGTAAATTTTTTTAAAGTTCATATTTATTACAATTATTGATATTAACAATTTTCTATTTTAGGAAACGCTTCAAATTATTACCACATTATTGATATTCACAATGTAAACCGATTCGTAATAAAGATTAATCGAAAATAATTATATCACTGAGAGCTTCGTCACTGCGACCTTTGAGTATGCTGTGTAGGGGATGTTTTAAGGAATGGAAGGAGGTAACTTTGTTTTAACCCATATTTTGTAGCAAGGGAAGGTGGCAACACATAAGCCGGGAAGGAACTGTATTACAGAGATTTATTTATTTTATTTATTTTTATTTAAGTACATAAAACAGGCATGGTGCCCAAAAATATACATACATGGATGTTTAAATACATAATAATAACAAAAATAGTAACAAAATGAATAAGTTAAATATGCAGAAGTAAATAACAAATAAGAATGGGTAAAAGGTAAATACAAATATGTTCATAAACGATTTGTTATTGTCACACCTGTACTGGTGAGACACTGATTAGGTAGGTACAATGTTGCTATGTTGCATCACAATATCAGCTTAATATGATTAAAGGTAATACGTTTTTTTTGAAGTGTTTAAATTGGTCAATAAAAATGTCTATTTCATTATTAGAGCCATGTATAATGTTATAATTTCTTAATGTTCGCGGTACAGGGGAAAAATATCCTGTATTTGTGTGATAGGCTTTAATATAGAAAATTTCTTTGATCCTCCTTGTTGATTTTCTTGATGGTATATTGATAATAATTTGGGATAAAATGTTTGGTGTATCAACTGATGCATGTATAATTTTGTGTAGAAGCAGTACGTCAGAAAGTTTACGTCTGACCGTCAGTGAGTGTAGTTTATAGTGCAAAATTCGGTCATTATATGTTCCAAATTGACCAGATAAACCATGAGATATCAATAATGCTAGTTTTTCCGATAACATTCGGATAAAATGCCGCTAAAATAGACCCAGCATTACCACCTGACGTCCATATTCTAAATACTAGTACGGGTATATAAGGTCAATGGCAATGAACACAATGCATCACACCGAGAACGGACAAATCTCGTAATTAATAACACCTACATAAGAAAAATGCACGGAACGAATGTTTGTCACGGTAAAGAACCGAGGAAAACAGATTGGAAAGACCTACATTCATTGCTCGATAGATTATTGAAGGCATTATTGAGGGATCGTGAATTTTAAGAGTTCAAAATATACGAAAGAAATAGCATGAATATTCCGACAGGTTAGTAATAAAGTAAATTAGATAGCTTCTTGATAATTTTGTAACGATTTTTTTCTTCGACACTTTCATCTAAATAACTCGTAGCGAAATTTTGTATTTCCCAGAATTCAGACAGTTCGCCAAAAAATAAAAATTTATTTAACATCCAATGAACTACTAATAAAATATATATTAACATAACCATACTGTATGGGACACATGGGGCCCGCACAAATAATGTAAATTGAATATGACACCGACACACATGGATACCTTGATCCCAGAATTGTTCAGGTAGAGTCCAGCTTGTATTTAATAGGGTAAGGATATTATTAAAAAATGCCTGATAAGTCCGAAAAGATATTAATATAAAATGCGTTTGTCCCACGCTTGTAGAGTAATATTGTTTTTATCAAAGATGTAAAATCTTAGGAATGGGAGAAATAATTATTCAACAGAATAAACACACTTGATTCATCAATAGTCAATTTTTAGGTATTTCTTTAAAATCAGTACACAAAAGCCTGTTACGTCCGATATATCAGATACCTCATGTTGAAATTTATAGTGGTTCAGTGCTAGACTGTCTCAAAAAGTTCTTTTTTCTACGTTTTTACATAAATGTATAATGTAATACTATATGCCTAATTAGTGTAATATCTACTACTACTAATTATTATCTACAAATAATTTAAGGGATGGCTATACTAAAGATAAGCTAAAATCTATATTATAAACATTATCAGGTTACACAAAGCTATGTATTTGATAATGGGATTTTCATGAAGAGAAGTGCTTTCACGTAGCTTTAAAATGTAATGCTGAATATCTCAGATTGGATTGGTTTTAGTTCTTTACCAATAAAAATGTCCTATAAAGAGAAACGTTCACGTTAAATTTATGGAATTAATTTGATCTCTTTTGGGAACATCTCACATGGTCTTACAGAAATGCTTTAATTGTGAGATATATGATCAAAACGATGTTAGAAAGAGAAAACATCGCGTTTTATATTTAAATCTAGAAATGAAAATGTGCACGTTTATGAAATCAGAGGTAACAATTATTTTGTAAGCAATAATTATTAGCCTGAAACACTCATCCACATTGAAAAATCTCCTGATAAAAGATACATGACGCCAACGGGACAGAAAAAAAATATATAATTAATATTTGACAAGTTCTAGTATCTTCACCAAAAAATGTAGACAATTTGTCTCGACGCCATCTAGTGAGAGAGTTAGCACTTACAATGCCTTTCTCATATAAAATATAGTTGGTTGTTTCAGGTGAAAAAATGTAACAAGCAGTAATTATTGAATGAAACACTAGTATATATTGAATTATTTCGCGGATAAGAGATAAGCCGCCATAGCTAAGTGGTCAGAGCTGTAGACCGGAAATCGAAAGGACACGGGTTCATGTCCCGTTGGCGTCATGTATCTTTTATCAGGAGATTTTTCAATGTGGATGAGTGTTTCAAGCTAATAATTATTGCTTATAAAATAATTGTTACCCTTTGTGCTATGCATAAAAAATCTTGTCTTAAACATTAGTTTACCAAAAAAAATAATAATTAAATCAAAGGTTCCGATTTCGTGAATTTATATTATTTATTTTTATATGACACATCAAAAAAGTGAGGTTTGCAAAAACGTTTTTATTTTTTGAGTTTTCAGTGATTTTAGTTAAAAAAAACGTAAAGTTAGCCATTTTTTTTTATTTTTTATGTTTACATTAAAAAATTCTAATGATAAAATATGAAAGCATATTTCATTATCTTTCAAAAACAGTTTTTTATTATAATATTTCACTTATTTTGATTTTATTGCAAAGCGGAAATACTCCAACCTTCTGACGGCACATACCTGAGGCATGAAGAGTTAGAAGAAATGTTTACATACCTATCCCGCAGCCAAGTGGTGGCGTAGGTAGTACCCAAAATTACTATCCTCCTTGTATTAGTTTAAATACTTGACATTTCATTTAGTATTTTACGTATTCCTGCGCTAATACATAAGTTACCATTAATAATTAGGATTTCTATAGTTTAAAGGTCGTCGGAAGACCCGTTTGGTTACAGACGTTTCGTTTGGCATCTTAGCCTGTCAAGAGATACTGAATGTCTAGACATTCATAATGTTGTAATGGTGCACATTGATATCCTCTAATTGAGATCCTGTGTTTACAGAAATCAGCTCTACCTTACATAAAAGTTTTTTTTTACAAATCAATGAAAACTTCAAAGAAGAAATTAAAATCTTATAAAGCAAATTTATTGACTTCAATAAGCCACTCAAATTTAGAATTGCGTTTAAAAACAGTTTTTTTCTAGTTACTAATAATAGTAGATGCGTCGTAGATTTAACAAAGAACCGGCAAATAGAATAAATATATTTACCTCAATCGAATTTTTTTAACGTATCGCTATTATTGGTTTTCGGTTTCAAAGTATTTTGTAAAAAAGATATTAGTTCTAAAGTGCCTACTTTCTGAGCCTCGAGATATTTTTATTCAAGATGTCTGTCATTTGTCTGTTTTGTACTATTTAAATGAGCTCGTATTATAAATTATTTTAGCTTGAAATGGGCTTTACCGTTCCCAATCACAATCCTCCGTGAATTGTGTTTGCCGAATACTCGACAAAATAATATAAAGAAATAAGCGGGATTGGAAAACGTCTAGCTTTCGAGGTACCTATCTATATGAACATATTATTCCGTACGGCACCATTCCGTAAATCTGTATGCACGCTAAAGCAAATGCGAAGCAACGATGTAATGATAAATCGTGTGTTTTCGGTTTGAAAATTTGTTTGCCTAGAAATATTACAGATGCTTTAACTAAATATTGCGAGTATATTTTACTTTAATAAAGCATTTTTATGAGCCTAGACAAAAATAAGGTATCAAGCCCAAAAACAATCTTTGAAGAGTAAAATCTTCTACTTACGACCCCTTTTTTGGATATGAAAATATTGTATAAAGTGGAAAATTAAGTTGTTTAGTTTATTTTAGAAATATATCTTAATATTTTTGCCTGAAGTGCACGTAATAAAATGAAACATTCATTTTTTCTATCCATGATTAAAAAAATATATTATTGCGTAAATCAATATCGCCATCTGCTTATGGAGTGTGTGGTTTCTCCCAATTCGGAATAATAATAATATTTGGCTGATTTGTAAAAAGATCCGTTTTTGTGAAAAATCACCTCAAAGGCACTGTACAAGTAAACATATACTTAAATTAATATAATTGGTTTAAAACTAAGATTTCTAATTATAACTAATGTTACAGTTGAGGTCTTAAACGGTGAGTTTTGGAATCATGGAATTTTCTCAACTTTTTCCGTCTATTATTTATATATTCGACACATTTCTTTTCATTCCTAAATAAGATTTTTAATTTAGAAAATCTGGATAAAATATTAAAGTCCACGTATTTTTGTGTATTTTACCGATACCACACCACACGGTATTGTATAGATTATAGATGACATATCGTTACGGGTTCTCTGTTTGCTTACCTAATATAACGCACCCTTTCGCATGGGTCTTGTGGCGCAACGGATAACGCGTCTGACTACGGATCAGAAGATTCCAGGTTCGAATCCTGGCAAGATCGAATCTTTTTTTATATTTTATTTATCATTTAAATGAAGAAAAAAGCAAAATTATACACTTGAACGTTAATATAAATGAATTATTTTAAGGTCCAGTTGTTTCGCTAAAATTCACATTTGACAAAGGCATCAAATTACCATGCAGCGCCATTTCGTTTTTTTTTGTAGTTGGAAGGTTCCAGCTAAATGCCGTTTTAAGTACTTTTCAGCTTTTGAACAAAATGTGATCAGCAGAAGAGGACAACTGACTGAAGCTTGTCGGCTTATTACAATATGATGAAAAGCTGAAACGCATCTAGAATCGGCGCTTCGAATGTGAAAAAAATGGCGCTGAATGGCCATTTGATGAAAATATTTCCTTTGAATTTCTGCGAAACAACTGGGCGTAAAAATAATTATTTTAATTGAATGAGAAAAAATCCAAAAGTGTGCTTTTTTCATTTCACCTCGTTATCACAAAGGAGTGAAATATTCATTTAACTATAAAAGGATCAAATTATTGAATTGTTGCGGCTTTTTTATTTCTTGCAAAAAGCATCAATGTTTTGCAGTTTTTTTTATCATCATTTTAAATAGTGAGGTCTCAGCTCGGGCAAGCCACCCAATGAGGCCTAAATTACTGGAAAACTTAAAATGTAAAAAATATTGTACCAAATAAAAAAAAATTAAAAAATAACATTAAAGAACTAAAAAATACTATTTTATAGAAAAATAAGTATGCAAGTATGAATTATACATGAAAAAATAATAAAAATAACTTAAAAGAACTAAAAAATACTATTTTATAGAAACATAAGTATGCAAGTATGAATCACACATGAAATAATAATGAGTTATTTTTATTATTATTTCATGTGTGATTCATACTTGCATACTTATGTTTCTATAAAATAGTATTTTTTAGTTATTTTTATTATTATTTCATGTATGATTCATACTTGCATACTTATTTTTCTATAAAATAGTATTTTTTAGTTCTTTTATGTTATTTTTATAATTATTTCATCTATGATTCATACTTGCATACTTATGTTTCTATAAAATAGTATTTTTTAGTTCTTTTATGTTATTTTTATTATTTTTTCATGTATAACTACCACAACACGGGCATTAGCCTAGTATGGTAGTTAAAAAAATGTCAAAAAATGTAACATGTAAACATTTATTAAATAAAAAAAAAAATAAAAAAAATAAAAATAGTTTAAGTTCATGGCTTATGAAAGTAAGTATCGGTTGACGAAATTATATATGCACATCCCTTTAACATTTGTGTCTTCATTCCTCCATCCAATTACCTGTCCCTGTCTGATAACGTGGAGTGACTAAATTCAGCGATATTGCAACATTTTTAATTATACATGACCAGTCTGTTAAGAAAATCGGTAAAGTGAACATGTTCCTTTAGCGCGTTTAAATCGAGTCTGTTACGCAAGCTTGTACAGTGATAACCAAGCAGTTTCCCTCAAATTCATAATATTGATCGAAAAGACCAAGGGTAAGTCAAAATCCTTTCCAATTCTAACTGTTGACCATGGCTACCCCAACAGTTGTGTAAAATATTGATTTCAGTCCACAATAAAACCGCAAACTGAGTCGCGTACAATAATGCGACAGCAAAATATCTGGTGGTTTGCTGATATTAACATTATATGAGTAGGTTTTTACAAATGATACATAAAATACCTATTTTTTAACTTTAACTAACCCTTTGTTTGGTTGCAACAGTGAAAGAAGGGAATCGATGGTAAAGCGGAAGAGAATTAAAAATTAAATCTTTCTAATAATGATAATATCTTTCTTATATTTTTCACAAAAAACTTTGGAAATTATCTCCACCGTGAATTATATTTACATTTTTCTGAGAACATGCAACTTGAGACGTCGATCTAAGAGGGGCGTTCTTAAATTGCATTATAAAAAATTCTGAAATATTCAACAACCTTTCAGAATCCAGAACATTATTTATTATTTATCAATGTTTCTTGTGACACCCAGACTGGCAGCGCCTGTATGAAACGAAAAAACTTTGACAAAATAATGTATTTGCGCTGCGAAAAATATAAAATTGCGATTTGTTGTACTCAACATAGTTTAATTAGTAATTAATTCATATAAAAGATCCTGGGTATTATTTATATACACCCATTCATATGAAGTGATCATTAAGGTTACTCTTATTATTTATGATTGAATGTCAGTGTACTGTCAGATTTTAAATTTCATGACTGAAGAAATCTCGTGTTTTGGAGGTGAAAAAATCGTCAAGCCAATTTAGACAAGCGAATTGTTGGATAGAGATCAGAAAATATGAAAATATAGTCATAGAAGATTATGAAAATGTGGAACATATCTTCCAACCAATCTCTTGAATAGCGGATTTTGTAATGTTAGCAGACATGTAGCTTTCTACTCGTAAACGATATTAATGGTTATGATGGCCTCATATGTCTTAACCTCCCGATTATACAAAAACAAAGGATAGAATGAATATTTCAGAAATTTGTACCTGATATTTTCACTTCATTTTCATTAATAATTAACACAAGTTTCATCCACCTTAAAAAATTAAAGAGATTTTTCGAAGAACAAATTCTATGGCAAGAAAATTACATTGATACTAAGTGAAGAAAAAAAGCTATGCTTCAACGCATTTTATTAAGCATTATAGGTAAGATCATCTAAACTCATCCTGTTAATATTATCAACTAGAAAACAGCTTTGCTTGTCACATTCCCGTAAGTAAAAGATATTTTCTTAATTTCTTCTGTAACCCAAGAGTTTTTATGTCTAATGTTATTTTAAAATGATTTTTTTGAGGATGCATAATTACTATCAATTTTTTTTTAAATTGTAGTGCAGTTCTGAAGGACAACCAATTTGTAATGATTTACTAAAATTTACAAAGATTAGAATACACCAATGTATTATCAATAATAGCACCCTTTTTATTATCATTTTATAAAATTTAAAAAAATACACTTTTGGTGTACTCTTAACAACCATACTAGGCTAGTGCCCGTATTATGTCAGTCTTACTTGATTTATGAACCCTTGAGGTAATCACAAGTCAAAATACATCAAAATAATGGATTTGAGAATCCCAATTTGACTTACTACAGCATCTTGTGGATGTGCGATCTATTCATCAATCACATCATTATCTAGAATCACCAAGTTTAGGTTCATAGTTCAAGGAAGTTGGTATATGTTGACGAAACTACTCGTATATGCACCTCCCGTTAACATATTATGTGTCTGAATTCCTCCACAAAATTACCTCTTATCCATTTACCTGTACATGTCTGACAGTTTGGAGTACCTACATTCAGTAATATCACAACAACTTTTTTTTAAACATGACCAGTCTGTACAGTAAACAAGTTTCTTTAGTACTTTAATTCGAGTCTGTTACGGAAGTTTGCGCAGTGATGAGTCTGATGACAGAGCAGTGTCCCTCAAGTCCATAATATCGATCGATAAGGCCAAGGGAAAGTCAGAATCTCTTCCAATATTAACTGTTAACTAACATAACTAACGACCACGCTGTTATTTATCATCACAAATAAATAACAATAAAAATTAATCGGCCATATTGGTCTTCACATTTTTCCCAAAGTATCCATACATCATCTTCTATGAATATAATTTATTTTGAATTATTGGAATCCTTATTCCACCACTTCAAATAACCACCATTATAATATTCAAATTATTCAATATCTCCTTTCTATGAACGAAAACCAAATATTTTTTAATGATAGCAGGTATTGAAAAATCTCAATATTATTTGGATTTTTCGTCGAGGTTTGAATACGTTATCCTAAATTGCTGGGCGTCCCCAGTCAGATCTGAAGTCGTTATTTGAATTGGAAATCATCGTTATTATTTATATGATAGTTCCTAGAATATTTTGCCAAACCTAAAAATCGTTTATTATTCCAAGTTTTTGTATGAACACCGCACACGAGTCCCAACTGCTCCCAACCGTCTGGAGCCAGCGAGACTATGACAACCCCAATTGGGGTATGTTGTGAGGTAGAAGGGAGGGGAACTAGATGGGGAAGAGGAAGGTAAGAGAGTACCTGGCTATTTAGATCTGGTCACCAAACTTGGCTAAAGCCATTTCAAGTAAATTTTCAACTGCAACTGAATGATGTTCTTACACCAGGGTGAAACTAAGAGTATCTTCCACTATGGAACCTACCGCAAATATACTACATATTATTTTAAATGAATAAATTGTGAAATAACACAAATTGATCAAATAAAATTTACTTGCGCACGCCGGGATTTGAACCCGCCACCTTCGGCTCGCTAGTCGAGAGCCTTACCCCTCGACCACTAGCGTATTGAATATCTTAAACTGGAGTAACCAAGTTAACGAAGTGAGTCGCAAACATTGTCCGGTTTGTACCGATCCAGTGGGGGTAGTTCATAAAAAAGTGTATGTAGGTATCTACAACTGGTGCACTTAGTCAGCGTACACGTTGAGATGTGCTAATCTAATCGATATTAGAGTTGTGACTTACTTTCGATTATTTTTTGGACTTGGGACGTACTTATTGGGAGTGTTTTTACCACGAACAAAATTCAGAAAATACAATCTATCGTGACCTACTAAACTACGCACATGACCCTAATATGGTGGTCGGTAATTAATTTACATATTATATTATTACGATTCAACAAAGTACCTAGGTTGTAAAAAATATTCCTCAACTTCAGTATAAGGCTGAAAGGAGTTAGTTGGGAAAACTTATGGAAAAGAGATAGATCGAAAAAGAAAGTACGAGGGTTGTAGCTTATAGGTACATCATATTTTTTACAGTCAGCCCATTATAAATAGCACAACCTAACTTTATCGAGAAGCTAAAGTGAAGATTAATTTAATTATTTTTTTTGTGTTAATTTCTTGAAGGAATAATATCTATATTTCTTCTAAGGTTAATTTTTTCTAGAAGAATATTTTATTTTTGTTATGAAACTCATAGAATGAAACATAAAAGTTGTGAATAACGAATTGAACTTTAATGTAAGGTTAAAATAAGTATTTTAATTTCAATTATTATATTTTGAGTAAATACGTTCTACGTCGCTAAGCACCCGGAATCGGTAATAGGGGACTGCGAGCGGGTGTAATATTTTAGAAATATTTCCAAATATTTTTTTAGTCTTTCGATACCATCGGTATGCACCAGTACATTCAAACGTGTTCTCTTTTTGATAGATTTTTTAATGATTTGCCTATACCTGCCCAATCAGCTGGACGCTTAGCATATCTACTCATATATTTATTTAAATCAACTCAATCATTTCTGAATGGTGGTACCGAGATATACTAAAGAATAAATAATTACCTATCCACTCCAAAACGATATCCTATTTATTTTACTCGGTTTTTTAAATACTAATTTATTTATTATTTCACAATCTTTTTGCTCAACCTTGATAGTATTGAATACCGGATATTGAACCAAGTTTTTTTTAATGACTATAACTTTTGATCTGTAACTCCATTAAATACATCAAACCCAATAAAATAATATCCTCAGCGATGCGAACAAGTCCATTAAGACAAATACCTGCCCGAATTCTGATTGAAAATATCTGTGGGTCCAATGAACCTCACCTGAGGCCCTGGGAGGCCGAATGGCTCACCTACCCTTAACCCACCCTTACCCCCTCTCCTAGCCACCCACAGAATGTAATCAAAGGTTGCGTGGCCAACCCCGGCCGCAGAATACTGATAGGGCCATTCGTTCAATTCCAAAATGCTTTAATAAGAACCGCTATTGCATTCCTGGAAGGTGACATCATTAGTGTGGTGTTTATGGGGTTACGTAGATATTTGTTAAGGTATTGTGATGATTTTAAAATTTGTGTATTTCTTGCAAACTTTGAATTTATAAGTTGGGGGTGAAACATTTCTGTAAGGGTAAACCAGATGTTATAGCATGTCTTAGCTAGCATGACCCAAATGACTATATGGGACATGGTAATGATTTTTTGTAATATAATATTACTTATATAACGATACTTGCATGTTTATTTATAAATTATCATGATATCGTTCCCCATTTAAGGAATTCTGCTGTGCAATGGAAAACACTTTTCATAAAAGTAGTAAGTAATGATAATGAAACCCAACCCGAAGTAACAGTTTCAAAAAGAGAAACATTTTGAAGGAAATAAGGCCGCTTTCACAAATCAATATGTAATTAAATATTTACGTTTTACTTTTTTGGAATAACTTAATGATAATACATATTTAATTATTGGAGACAAGACTAGGTTCAAGTCTTAGGAATCGCTAATTTTGTCTTCATAATTAAATATTTACGCTTAGCTGACGACTTAGCAAAGGACACGTACATCAGATTTATCAGGAATTATCTTACTGTCATATTATATTCATATGACGGGCCAGTGAATGGGAAAAGTAGGCTAAAATGTATATATGAGAAGATGTATAAATGATGCAAGAATTGTATGCCAGAACAGATGTGTGCGACATTCCAATATAAATATATTATGTATCTGCCTACCACACTGCTGAGAAATGGCCAGATGTTTAGATAATTTATAAGGAAAAAAATACATAGAAGCTGTACTAGAATTGGATTTCATTAACTTACTATTTGAGCAGCGGACCACATTTAAAATTAATATTTTGATATAAAGGGAAAAATACTATCCTTGGTCATATTGAAAGAGCACGAAACAAACACAATATACAAAATGTAATCACTTTTTTATGTAGTTTTAAACAATTAAATATGTATTCCTTATCCTAAAACCCACAAATTGTTTTAAAAAAATTTTTAGACCCTAGACTTTAAAATAAAGAACTTGAGTGAAAAATATTTTGGCTTTTGCAACCAACAAAAACAGACTTAAGCCGTCCTCACACACGGGTCGGTGTCGGTGAGCAATCGACATAACCCGAAGACCATGCGCAGAAAATTCCCACAATGGCTGCGCTGCAAACCGTTGCGAACTTTTTCTTTGCTGCGCAGTGTCTTCGGTTTTTGTCGATTGCTTACCGATACTGACCCAGTGGAACGACGGGCTTAGATTGATTAAAATGATAATATCTATATCACTTTCTTTTGAAATCATTCGTGTATAAAATAAATTTGCATTACGCTCGTCACCAAATAAAATGAAAATAACCGCCCGATATACTTAAATTTATTTTCCTATTCTGATCATTCTTCCTGTGAAAATTATTTATTAATTAACTCAGAGTAAGCGTTCTCCATCCAAACCATTTTCACTTTCAAAGAAAACATCTTACATTTTTTACAGATTTGGCATTTGATTTAAAATTCAAAATATACCATTGTGAAATTAACAGATATAAAAATGTAATTATTTACGAAATTCACAAAGGTTTTTGTGGTAAATTAGCTCTGCTGTTGATGGTTGACTCGTTGGAAGATGCAAAGTAATGGATTTTTTGTGATTAATTGTTTATAATTCATCCAAAGTTTAAAATAAAACCTTTGTGGGGTAAATGTCAGGCTTAAAAGCAATCTGCTCTTTACCTGGTACGAACAGGAATTTTGGCTTAAACGAGGAATAAATTATTAAATTAATTTGAGTAAAAAAATTAGCTTTTATGCAAAAAATCCGACTTTCCTAAAATTTTGCACGTCATTGAGGCTAACATTATCAAATAATTTAAATAATATATTTAATGTTATTTTAGCATCTAAAATTCTAGGTATATATAAATAGAAAATGCTATATATTTATTTGTTTTTGTTTGTCTTCCTGGGATTTGTACCTGCAACCTATAGGCTAAGAGATCTAACCACACTGTCAAGTTCACACACATCTTCAACTTCTGTCTGTTGCTTTGAGTGTGTTTGAGCGAAATGCTCTCACAACATTCCCCAGTAATATTGTATTCGAAATAAATCCACAGTTTAGTGGTAATAAATATAAGTTGTTTATTTATTTATAACATTAGTTCATCTCGTTTCATAAATTAACCAAGGCAGTAACTCTATAGGTATATTTACCCGATGAAAAAGTTGTTTGTTTTCAGGGGCGTGTGATCAAGGGAGACTGAATGAAGAATTAAATCCAAAGCGACGTTCCGACACTCTGTCAAGTCAATAATCATTCCCTTTTCAATGTCATACCACTCTCTGTACACATATAGGGATACCGTAGCTCTTGTTGGCCTTGTTCAAGTTCATGAGGGTAGTATTATAGTCACACCAGTGAATTAGAATATACCAGGTTAGCTCTTGTTATCAAGGTGGTTAAGACATTAACTTTACATCAATGGCCCAAAAGGATTGTCGAGAAAGTGAGGACATAACTTTATTTCTTAAACAACGCCATCAACTAAAAATAGATTAGCAGACTCTATGACGAGATAGCTGGGTCGTGAAGTGATAATTACTTCAAAATCGGGGCTAGAAAAAATATCCCTGATTAGAAATTTTACGCAATGGACTTGCCTCCTAGTGTTCCGCAAGAACCGCGAGTGGTACCAGATGAATTTGAATTTATTGATAGGGAAACGATGGACTTCTTCTTTTAACAACCGGTAGAATGAATACAAAAAGAGAATGGCTTTTCTAGAAGTTTATTCATTTAGTTTTAACGTATTTTTTGTCAAACGGCGCTATGGTAATGTTCCATACAATATATGAAAAGCCAAACGATTCTGTAAAAATACAATCTTGCATCTTCTCGTACGGTTGTTTCACAATTCATCAAATTTAATGGTTACATTCCAGCTCGATGGAAGCTCTATTCAAAATCTGTCATAATTTCAGTCCTGCGAAGCAACTGGCTCATAATGATATAATAACAGAATGTGAATAGAATTTTCACAGAACTTAAAAATTAACTTTGAAATTTGATGAATTGTTCATATCTGTAAAACACCCTATCCTTAGACAGCCCTATTCAAGTTCTGTTATTATTTTAGTTCTGTGAAGCTGACCCACACTGAACAGAACATGAATGGAACTTTCACAGAACGTGTCAATTAACTTTGAAAATTGTGAATTGTTCAAATACCGCGAAATAATTCGCCCTTAAATCTTCTTCTAATTCAGCTCTTGATCCGATTCAAGTAATTTATTCACTTCATTGTAACATATCTTTCTGGGACGTTCAGAACCTCTTCGTCCATTCACTTATGCGTTGCATATTCTCCAAGCACGCCATTTTCCGGCCACCTGAGTTGCGTGAAACTTACTGATATGAAATACTGTCAATTTATTAAAAATCTGGTCAAATTATTCGTTTTCCTGATAAAATACGTGATTGCAGGCCTTCAACCAAAGATATTAGAAGAACGAGATGTGCTATGAGCAGTTCATACTGTGTGGAATAGATTTGCCGAGTGTCGCCGGTTTTGTTCACCAATACTACTGCACACCTTCGCTTACGCTAAGGTATCCGCACTAATACATAGAACAGATTTATGTGCGTACACGTCCCGATACCGTTCAAAGTACCCTAATTAGGTAGTACTCCGCCTACGGTCCTGCGGCCAACATAGCATATCTCGTTCTTCTAATATCTTTGCCTTCAACATATGAATTGAAAGAGTTCCTAACAGAGTCAAAAGCGAATGTTTTATGAGGACGGCGAAACACGTGTTCATACAAATACTGATATTGATATTGACAAACTGATATTGTCGCATTCCACCATGATATCTATTTGGAAAAGAATGCGTGTTCTCGATATATTCTGAATGACCAGTATTTTATCAGAAAGTTGGCATGCTGTCACTTTTTTTAACAGTATCGTTTTTCTCCGTGTACCATGTAATCCTCCCTTGCATATTACCCTTTATTGGAAATTGCTTTCATTTTGGGTGTTATCTTCATTCTTTATGCATATCTAATGATAGCATTGGCAAAGGAACTCTATTTTAAAAGCTTTCCTGTTATTCGTGGTCTGTTCACTGTTTTTTGCTTCAGATCAATTGGAGTGTCATACTCCGTTCCAATGATATTGCAAAAATACGTTACCTGTTGTGCGGTATTCACATAAAAAATGATACATAGTGTATTTGCGGCACGTTCCAGAGTGAAGATCACCCTTCACATCCCAATTGGAAATGCCATAGTATCACTAGCTCCAGACAGTTTGGAACAGTTGGGACTCACATAATTGAGTATTCACATAAAAAAAATATCTTTTCTTTTTACATGCAGACACTATTTTCAATAATGTGAACTTGATTTAAATAAATTAAAGCGGATCGATGAATGAGTTCCTTATTTAAAGTATTTACGACCATGAATGTTATTTGTAGGAACGTGCAAAAGTACTAAATACATTTACTTAAATGCCGTCATTTTTCACATTTAACAATAAAAAACAGGCTAATATGATTAAATGACGAAATTAAACACAAAAACATTTTTATGAATTCAAAGCTTTCCAACTATTCTACAACGAATAATGCCATTTCATCACAGTAAATCAATAAAAGCAATTATTTTAATGTGCGCTATTTGACCTTACAACATTATGGGTCAAATTGTTATTCCGTGATCAAAACAGGTCTGTAATTATATTGTTAGCCGTAAAATATTATTGGAAATGCACGCCAGCTGACATTAATGTGGGATTGCACGTCAGACGCGAGGAATATGTTATTACATAGCACTGGTTTTGTATTTTTAACCAATTAATCTACTAATCTTTATATGCGGTATTTTTTATAATTTATTCGAATTAGATCGATTTGTTATTTGATAACGATTATAACGAAAAGCTTAACAGGAATTGGTTACACCGGCTATGGGAGCACCTTAACCTATTGATGGCGATCACAAACAGCCATGATGCAGAGATGGGGCCTTAAAGAGTCGGCGATGTGTGAATGTGGAGCGGTGCAGACCATAGAACATGTGATCAACGAATTCCCGCTCCATTCATTCCCCGGCGGGATTTATGAGATTCACATGGCAACGCCTGAGGCCCTAAAATAAAGTCTCTATCCGCGTCTGTCTGTTTCTGGGATTAGTTCTTCTACGTTCTTCTACCTTACGAGTAAATTATTTTACTGTTTTCAGTCTTACTGGTTTTGCAATAAACATGAATAATTATATGCAAATACGAATGCACAATGTACATACATACTTCATACTTGAAACTTTGCTTTATTTACAATACTACTTTATTTAGATTTATGTTAATCTTAGTAATATCATTTGATTTTTATTGTATTGTATTTAGTAATGCTATTTTATCCATGTATTGTGTTACACTGACATACATATACTGTCAATTTACTATGTAAAAGCCCGATAGGGCGTTAATGAATAATAAATAAACTGCACAAAGGATTTTGATAGATTTTTATCATCTAGAGAATTTCTTTCGGAAGACTTATATATTTAATACACGCATATTATGTTTATATTTAGTGGAGAAAATTATCCTTGAAATCACAACCTCAAAACATTACACCGAATTATTCACACCCGAGCAACGCCGAGTACACATAAGCTAGAACTTCAACTTCACATCAAAAACTTATGAATCTTGGAAATTTTGAAAAGAAAAATCTTGTCCTAAGCGAATAATGATGATTGGTTTGAATGCTTGTATGGAATCAAGGCATTGATCCACCGAGAAGTATGGCTAGCAAATATTACTCCTGATTGGTACTATACTAGCTAATGTGTACCCGGCGTTGCTCGACTTTTTTCTACTTTCTATAAATATAATATGCATATATTATATAAATAAACCTTTCGGAAGAAAAATTCTAAATTATAGTGAAAATCCTATCAAAATCCGTTGCATAGTTTAGAAGAACTAAGCGCACAATCAGAGAGACGCGGATAGCGACATTGCTTTATACTATATAGAGATTAAAGATAAACATCCCAAGACTCGTCAGTCTTGATTCAAAATAATCATAATCTTCTTATCGTGGAAGCTGAAATTAGTACAGTGGATTTCTATTGGGGAACTATCTAGTTTATTTTATTTCACTGGTTTCATCCCGGTACACAATCATCCGCCTGGATAATATTTTCATTTTCATTTTGGAATGTAATTGTTTTTTTAAAAAATCACAGGTCGTTACGTTTTTAATTAGTCTGCAAAAATATTTCATAACCGTTTGTTTTATAAAAGCATTTTTAATTAATTATTTTCTCTTGTCAAATTTACGCATCTCGTTTAAATTTCAGCAAGTGTGAAACGTTTCTGGCAATTAAAAATGTTGGGTATCTATCGCTTGTATTTGTTTTTTAATAAGAAAACTCTAACGAAATGACGCAGGATGAACTCCGTGGTAGAGTAGTTTGCTACTTGACTATAGAACAAATCAAAATATGTTTTGCATGTTTGCATCTAGTTCCACGTGAGAGACAATCGAAACGTTGCGTTGCTTAAATTGTTTAGTTGCGTTTAGTCGTCAAATCTGAAGAGCAGAGTACATTCTCAATTTACCCAATATAAATCTTCTCTCTAATTTCTCCAGTCTCACTCTCATAACATTCTCCGAAACTGGTTTGCAATTTTTTCATTGTCCCTCTGGAAACGGACATTTGTGGCTTTTGTTCATTATAACATTAAAAAAATATTTTTATAAGCAATAATTATTAGCCTGAAACACTCATCCACATTGAAAATATATACTTTATACCGTTCCGAACGGTCCCGTTGACGTCATGTATCTTTTATCAGGAGATTTTTCAATGTGGATGAGTGTTTCAGGCTAATAATTATTGCTTATAAAAATAATTGTTACCCTTTGTGCTATGCATAAAAAAATCTTGTCTTAAACATTAGTTTACCAAAAAAAAAAAAAAAATTAATATTTGACAAGTTCAAGTATCTTCACCAAAAAAATGTAGACAATTTGTCTCGACGCCATCTAGTGAGAGAGTTAGCACTTACAATGCCTTTCTCATATAAAATAAAGTTGGTTGTTTTCAGGTGAAAAAATGCAATAAGCAGTAATTGTTGAATGAAACACTAGTATATATTGAATTATTTCGCGGATAAGAGATAAGCCGCCATAGCTCAGTGGTCAGAGCTGTCGACCGGAAATCGAAAGGACACGGGTTCATGTCCCGTTGGCGTCATGTATCTTTTATCGGGAGATTTTTCAATGTGGATGAGTGTTTCAGGCTAATAATTATTGCTTATAAAAATAATTGTTACCCTCTGTGCTATGCATAAAAATCTTGTCTTAAACATTAGTTTACCAAAAAAAATAATAATTAAAAAAATATCCTTTATTCCACTCGTCCTATTAAACGCAACAAGGAACACTAAAATGACAGCACTTAAGGTATGTATCATTTTCTCAGTCTTATAATTAGAATAATTTCCTGCAAGTGTAATTCTCTATCAATATAAGTATCCTATTAAAACCTCCTCCCGGTGTTGCCATGATTTAGAGATAAAATCTGCGACAGCAAAGAGCTAAACTTTTAATATTCCCATCTCATATATCTCCGGCGACTGTCAAGAAGAATTGATACCTTTGAATTATTACCTTGCTTAGTGCGCTTGGAGTCCCGCCGTTTGTTCGGAGAAACTTTCAGAAAGATATCTTTTTACTGCCATTATCTACCACCCCTCTCCAGAAGGCACGAAGTAAAAAAGTTAACAATAAACGATTTTTATCGTAGTTGTCTTGTGCATTTTCTGAACCATGCTTATTTTGACACACACTACTTCTTGTATTCGGGATTACTTTAGGGGAGATACGTAAAGATTTACTACATGCACGACTTCGTATGAGGGCAGACTGTAGCCCAAAAGGCTTTGGTAAAAAAGTGTTTCTCGAATTAAGTATTATATTTTAACAACTAACTGTTCAACCAACATGTCTGGGTAGAGATGGTCCACTCACTCATTGATATATTATACCAGCGATCAGCTTTGGAATGAGATATCCAATTTACCTATTTTAAAACCCTTTTTATCTCTGAGATTTTATTTAACAAGGATTAAACTTGGACGGATTATTCATCTACATGAAGTGAGTTCCTTATTAGTCTTATTACTTGAAGAAAATTGAACTTTTTTTATTTTTTTTATTAGTAGCTATATTATACATTTTTTTTACATTTTTATAAGAATATATATATATAAAAAATAGATGTTGATTATATTCGTAGTCCTCCTCACTAGGAGATCCTGTGCTGAGGGGGACTAGGTTTTGGATAAGTTATTCAGCGACTTCTATGGTATGACTCCATGTTTTGGGTAAGGGTTTCCAGAAACTTCTACGACGATGTTTTAAATATGCTAGTAAGTTCTTTTTCCGGTAATTCCTTAAGCCAAGATTTAATGTTCTTAATGCAGTTGTTTTTTGTTTTGATTTGTTTGATACTAAGTGGGAGTTTGTTATATACCTTTACTGCTAAAAATTCAGAGCTTCTTTGTCCAAAGGTAGAGTTACACTTTGGTATAGTTAGTATCTCTGTTTGTTTGGCTCTGGTTTTATGAGTATGTGAGGTGTTTTCCTGAGAATTATTTTTGAGGTGTTGTACCAAAATGTTTTTGGCATAGATTTTCTGTATGCTTGGAACGTCAAATTGTTTAAAAATTTCTGTTGTTGACGTCCTTATGGGAACCTTTAGTATGGTCTTTATGATGCAATTCTGAGTTACCTTCAGCTGTTTTATATGTTTTGATACTGCTGAGCCCCATCCTATTATTCCATATTCCAATTTGGAGTGGCATAAAGCATAGTAAACTCTCTTTAAATCCCTAGCTGACAAAATGTTCCGTATTTTTTTGAAGAAGTAGATGAGTTTAGTTAACTTTTTTGAAGTTCGATCAATGTGTGAATCCCAGTGAAGTTTATCGTCAATTTCAATACCAAGATATTTTATGCTTTTGGTTTGAGTTATAATCGAGCAGGAACATTGAGGAAATTTTTTTTGACATTCATGTAGTTTGAGTATATGCTCATTCATTGGTTGTCCTCTTTTGTTTTTGGAGAAAATTAAATATTTGGTTTTATTCACATTTAATGTAAGGGAGTTTGCTTTAAGCCAGTTTTGAAGAACAGTTAGGCCATGTTCAGCCTCCTTATATGTGCTTGTCCAATCTTGTTCATGGAATAAAATTACAGTGTCATCTGCAAAGCTCATTATGTTTCCTTTGATGGGAAGATTCATAAGGTCATTTATGTAAATTAGAAATAGTATAGGTCCTAATACGCTTCCCTGGGGGACACCGTACTTAATTGGTAGAGTTTTGCTCCTTCTTTTACCAATTTGTACAAATTGTTCTCTTCCCGTTAAGTAACTTCTAAGTAGGTTTAGGGTTGTTTCGGTTATTCCATTTTTTTTTAGTTTTAAATACAGTATTTCGTGGTCAATGGTATCGAAAGCTTTTTAAAGATCAATGAAAACTGCTAGGCATTTTTTGCCTTCATCCAATTTTCTAATAATTGTATTTGTTACATTAGCTATAGCGTCACCAGTACCCAGGTTTTCCCTAAAACCATACTGCGTAGATGATAATATTTTATTAGAATCCAAAAATGTAAGCATTTGTTTTTTTATAACTTTTTCTAATATTTTTGATAGTGTAGTTAAAATACTAATTGGTCGATAGTTTGATACATCATTTTTGGGACCGTTTTTATATATTGGAATGATCGTAGCAATTTTAAGACAAGCAGGAAAAATACCATTTGATATTGACAGATTTATAAGATACGTTAGTGGGTGGATTAACTCATTTTGTAGATATTTAATTGATTTGCTTGATATCAGTTCATTTCCCGATGAAGTATTTATATTTAGGGAGGCTATAATATTTCTTATTTCATCACTTGTTATCTTGACAATATTGAGGCTGTTTTCTTGATTTACATCGTCAATCCTCACTGTATTTTCGATAGTACTAATTGAATTTTGTTTAATTTTATTTGCTAAGTTTGAGCCTATATTGCAAAAATAGTTGTTTATAAAGTCAAGAAGTTTGTCCGGGTGTTCTGTAAAAGATGTGGGAATCTCATCAATGTTTAATTCCTTAATGCTATTGTCATTATGTGAGGCTTTAGCATTAGTTATTTCATTTATGATCTGCCAGAGTTTACGTGAATCATTATTACATTCATCAATTTTGTTTTTATATAATGTTTCTTTAGCATAACGTATTACATTTTTACATGTATTACGATATCTTTTGTAGAATCGAAGTGTTAGGATATCATAAGGGTTGTTTTTGACTTTTTTTGTGCAGTTCATCTCTTTTTCTGATTGAGTTTATAATATTCTGACTAATCCAAGGTTTAATGTGTAAATTTTTATGAGATAACTTTTTTTCTATGGTTTTGGTGTTTGATAGGATAATGTTCTGTAAAACTTCTATAAAATAACTCCAAGCAGTATCAGTATCATCTTTTTCCAGAAGGCTTGTCCAGTCATTCACTGTTAATAGATAGAATTATTGTATAATGGTCTGTCAGTGTGGTAGTACAAATAATGGCTTGAGTTTTTCTATTAGTTTTACAAAAGATATGATCAATGCAAGTTTTGCTTTCATTATATACACGTGTTGGTTCATCAATTAGGCTTTTATATCCATGGTATGCTAGTGTTTGCATATAATCAAATTTTTTTGGATGGCCATTTTCAAGAATATCAATATTTATATCACCGATGATAAATACATCTTTAGTTCTTTTTAGTAGACTTAGTTGATTAGATAAGGAGTTGAGGAATGGTTCTAGATTTTGTGTAGAAGGAGATCTATAAATTGCGAGTATTGTTGTGTCATTACCGATTGATGTACTTAGACAGTTTGCATTGTTGATACAGATCTCTCTGACATCAGCTTCTATATCTTCTTTAATATATACGATGACACCATCATTTTTTGTGTTGTTCATTATTGTAGAGTAAGGGACATAATTACCAATTTGTAGGGGGTAGTATTTATCAGTTAGCCAACATTCAGTAAGAATAATAATATCCCATTTTAAATTTAAACTTTTCATCAATATTTGTAGTTCATCAAAGTTTTTATTGATACTTCTAATATTCTGGAGCATTATGTTAAAATTATTGTTTATGGATGATATGTTTGGTATGTTTGTTGTTAGTGCGTTATTCATTTTCTCAATTTAAATTATTAAGTGGATTAAGTAATGTTGTTCATATTATTCACTAAATTATTTTCACCATATCATCAAGGTGCTTAATGTAGATAATTTTATCATCTTGTTTTATGCGTATCATAACTTTACCCTGTTTGTACCATACATATTGGTAATTTTTTTCTTTTGATAATTGTTTTGTTTTCCATAGGATTTCTTTATGATACGGGCTTAATTCTTCCCCGATGAAGATTCGAGATGTCGCCAGATCCTTGATTTCATTATAATTTATTTCCTTTTTCTTATCAAGGAGGGAATCTCTTTTTCTTTTATCGGAAAAGGTCACAAGAAGTTTAGGAGGGGCTTCATTTCGTCTGTCTGAGACTCTCGTGACGTCAGTTATATCAGTGTGTAAGAGGTGGATTCCTGCTGCGGCAGCAACTTTTTTAACAATTTCCACAGGTTGTTCGCGGTTTTGTTGTGGAATTCCTGCTATTTCCAAACTATTAGATTTTGATAACGTTTCCAAATCAGAAATTCGGATTTCAAGTTTTTTAATTATCATATTTTTTTCCATTTGGTCTTTTTTTATATTTTCAAAATCTGTTTGAATCGCTCGATTTAAATTATTTGAGACCTCAATTTTTTTTTAACATCTCATCGTATTGAGCACTGATAAAATCAATACTTTTAGTAGTTTCTGTAGTTTGTATATCAATTTTTGTAAATATATCTCTTTTCAGGGTTTCAAATTTTTTATCAATGTATTCAATAATCTTATCCATGTTCAATTTATCTTCCGAAATTATTGGGGTTTTGCTACGTGTGCTAGACATCACTATTTTTGTAAGTTCACAAATGCCCCTCTTTAATTATGCTTGATGAAAAATTGATGGTGGCAATCACTATTTAATATTTGTTTTATTGCATAGACAAAGTCACTCAACTTGACATTTAATATTTTTTTACTTTAATTAGTTTTTGCGCAAAAATCACTCACACTTTGAAATCTTAACTAAAACTTTTGATCCCACAAAACGTAGAAGGTTTAAACTTTAATTTAATCTATTTATTGTGGCTTTAAACAACTCCTATTAATTTTTCGGCTAGTTTATAAGGGACGCGGAAATTTCAGATCTTAGCACTATAGTTAACCATAGATGATAACAACTAAAATACATATTTCGACGTAACTATGGCATTTGCGGATCAATAGAGAGCGGGGGGACATACAAATTCTTTATAGAGGTACAATTTTGCAGACCCTTTCTAATTCAAGATTTTCACAATACAAAACCTGTAGGCGTACAACTAAGTTACAAGTTTTAATTTGTTAGTTTTCTGCCTACTTTACGTTAGATGTATTTATGAGCTTTAATCGTGGAAATACTTGATTCGATGATGGATGGTTGTTTGAAACTTTGAATCGAATACAACGGATGTTAACAGAAGGGAGAGCGAATACAGTGACATTTTATTATCTCTGCAATTTTACAATTTGAGAAAAGTTTTAATAACAAATTTAAACTTATGATGGGTTGTTTCGGAAAACTTGAACAATTCTTCAAATTTCAAAGTTAATTTTCAAGTTCTGTGAAAGATTTTTTCAAGTTCTGTTTTTATTTCAGTTTTGTGAAGCAACTAGCCTATAATGATATAGTAACAGAACTTTCACAGAACCCGAAAATGAACGTTGAAATTTGATGAATTGTTCAAATTCTCCGAAACAACCCATCCTAAGGATATACAAACTTGAAAGCCTTCTGTGCTGACATGTTTATGCAAAACACAAAAATATGTATTATTAAAAAGGTTGCAAAATTTTCACACTGGATCCGTTAATCATTAACAAATTGATAGTTAAATACACATTTCAAAGATTATTAGAGATGATATAACTTGTTTTATTTGTAAGCAGATTGCGATTCATTTGATTTTCCTTGTGACCTCATTTTGAAAAGATACCACCTATTTTTTTTTTCGTAATTTTCTCGATTTCGTTTCACATATTTCCGTACAGGTATCTGGTTGTACAAGCACCTACATTCGTCATGAATAAATTAGGTTCAGTAGGAAGAATATGATCAAGAATTTCTTTCGTTGCGTGGGGATAGAGTATTTGGTAGGAGCGCTCCTATCGCTGAAATAAATTATTTATTTCTTTCTGTGGATAATAAATGAGTAACAACAGAAGACTTCAAGAAGAATAGTATCATTAAAGAACTGAAAGAAGAATTGACAACCAAAAGCATATTATGAGGCTGTTTTTTGAGTCCACTTTCATGTGGCTATTAAAATAGTTTCAATCATTGTTGGAAGCCACATTTGGACTGGAGCCCCGATTTATTTGATAAATCTACCAACTTGATTTTGTGCAAAGGAGGGCGGTCCGCCTGAATGACTGCCTTGTTAATAAAAATAATGATTGGATTATTTTTATAGCGCCGAAAATCACCTCAAAGGCGCAGAAGACGAAATAAGTAGACTTGACCTGAAATTTGGCAGTTTTAAGGCCAGTTTTAGACCTATGGACACTTTTCTAGAAAAAAACACAAATTGATTTCGAAAGATCGTCATTTTATCTAGTAAAGTAAGATGTTAAATTTTGAAAAATAATATTATTTTCATATCATAATAAAGTGTTACCGTTGGACGATGCGAAGATTTGTTGCATTTTCAAAGGTGAATTTGTATTATACAACAAATATTTCAAATCATTTCAGTTCTATCAAGCAACTAGCCTATAATGATATGATAACAGAATTTGAATAGGTCTTTCACAGAACCCGTAAATGAACGTTGAAATTTGATGAATTGTTCAAATTCTCCGAAACAACCCGTCCTTAGAGTCCTAAAAAACTTATATGAAAGTACAAATCGTCAAATATTAAAAAAAAAAAACTTAATTTTCATTGATCCTTTCTGTGAACCGTCACGCTGACTTTTTATCATATATTATATATTTCTTAGGAGTGATAAGAAGGATGTTTAGTAGTTGTGCTTGCACAGGATGATTTGGGAAAATAGTACCCAAAACTCGTTTCGCTATTTAGGAAAGTGAAAACTTAAATACAACTCAACTTAAAAATGAAAGAAAAATAAATTCCATTTGAGACAGTAAAATTCAAACGTGCGAATAAATGTGTGATTGGAAGCGTTACGTAAAAACTTTTTTAAAGAGGCCTCAATCAGCGTTAGCGATGAATCGTTTTTTTTTTATCGCAAAATATTTTAATACATCTCGTGGCCCAAGGGTTGTGGCGCCAAGTGGCTTGTATATTCTAAAAAATAGATCATTGTCCGTTGATTGTTAGTCTTTTGGGGATCAGTGGTGAGGCACGAAATGAAAGAAGGTTGTGAAGGTCACATGTGTTTATTGGTGAGTCAGTAGCCGTGACAAGGAGATGATGAAGGACAGATGTAGAATACTCCGGTTGCTGCTGTGATGTGTTGGCAGGTCAAGCGCGGGTCAGTGAGTCGACGCCGGGCGCTTGTGACCGGGACTCGATGTAGGTCAGGCACTGGCGAAGAACGTAGGTCTTCAGGCACTCCAGTGCTGACGAGACGGCCGAAGGTGCGGCGGACCTTGTGGGCAGTTGAACGGGAACGGCGTGACCAGTGAGGATGCTGCGTGTCCTCGTGGTGGTCATGGTAGCGTGGAAGAAGCGCTGGTCAGAGACGCTGGAACCAGGGCGCTTGTAATCCGAGTAGCGCTGGCCGCGGACGTGGCCGAGGCGCTATGATGATGTCCCGATAGAGTCCGTGATTTTACGGGCGAAGCCGGGTACGTTGTCGTTCGCGCTAGTAAGATTAGCGCGGGTTAACACTCGTTGTTCCTTGTAGACTGGCGGCGAAATTATGACTGACTGACTGGCTCGCTGCGTCGGGCTTATTTATACTACTCGGCCGACGGCGGCAGTAGGTAGGTGGATGGCAACTAAATCGAAGACACTCGCTCGATCTGGATCATTCGCGAACTTTCGACGGCTTGGCAATTATGCCTAGGCCGTAGGCTCGAACCTTCTGGCGAGTTCTCGTAGTATTCGAGACGGACTGCAGTGTTATTGTCATCAATATGCAGGTAGGTACTTGAAGTACGTAGATTACTTTGTTTACGATTTAACGATGCAAGTACATAATTCGGGAGTAGATACTAAGTAGCAAGTAGCAGTTTATTATTAATTATTTAATCTGGATAATTCGACGCCACAGTCTCTTACGTCACTGAGCGGGGAAGTGGGTCAGATAAGAGCCTCAAAATTCACTCTGGTCGACAAAAGAATAAGTCAAACATACACTTCCTGTTGCATAAGTTATTTGTGCGTTGTCGCGTAGATCTTAATTATCCCGCAGCCAAGTGGGGGAGTGGTCAGTACCCAAAATTTCTATCCTCCTTATATTAGCTTTAATACTTGACATATCATTTTAGTATTTTACGTATTTCTGTGCAATTACTTAAGTTTACATTAATAATTGACTGAATAATTGGGATTTCTATAGTTTAAAATCCCATAAGACAGAAAAATGCACGGGGTTGTCGGAAGACTCACATGTTTACAGACGTTTTGTTTGGTATCTTGACCTCTCAAGAGTTAAGGATTTCTATAAAGTGAGTTGAGCATAAAGTGAAAAATTGAAAAAACGTTATAAAATTGTCTGTTCGGATGATTTGAATTATATTTCACTACCCTGTACTTAATTTAATGTGATTATTAGATTCACACAAAAAAAAAAAAAAAATCATGAAAATGACTTTCATTTTCTTCATAAATTTTTCTCGGTGACGAACGAAATATGTTTTCACTCAATAAGGAAGTAACGGTAGTGTATAAAAAGGAACTACCCATTTTTTTCAGTTTGTTGATGAAAAATATATATTCGGTTCATAGGATTTTTTTTTTACTTTTTAGATTAAATTCAGGAATATCTGGTAGGAATCGTCTATATTATCTCCACGTGATTATTCCCAGAACCACTGCTGATATAAACGTATTTAGAGAAAAAAAAAATTGCTAATTTGTTGAATACATTTAGAAACACCCTATACCAACCCTTAAGATCTGGCAATTTCCCCAGTTAGAAGTTTACATTCCGATTCTGACGTCTTTAGTCGATGGTGAGATAAATCTCACGATCTTTTCCCAATAAAACACTAGAAAACTTTTAGTGTCACGTTTAACGTCCGGGGATAGACGGGGAGATCTACAAAAATTGACAGGCAGATAATAATGTTACACTAAACATTTTTTTTCACAAACTTTTAAAAAGCTTCGATTTAAAGCATTCCGACTACAAAAAGTTTTCAATCAATATGTGACTCTATTAAATTGAAAAGCAGATAAAATGTTATAATACGATGAGTACCTACTTCCAGAGTTCAAAATTAAAACATTGCTTGAAATGGCATTGACCGTGTTTGATCCTTCCTCTCTCCCATTTCCTTCCTCTTCCCCATTTCCTCTCTCTCCCCACTACCTTACTTACTACCTCACAACTTACCCCAATTGGGGATGCCATAATCTTACTGGCTCCAGACGGCTGGGAAAAGTTGGAACGCTTGTGCGGATTCACATTTATTTTACCCCGTGTTTAATAGTTTAATCAAAATTATTTTTTAAATAATATTGAAGACGGCGTACTATCAAAATTGATTTTAAAACATGGCCCAAGAATGTAAACGGAAATAAAACATACAAATAAAGCGATATACACAAAGCTTCAATGTTTTCTAATAACTTTTCCCCACAGAGTTACTAATTCTTAATCAGCTGTAAGGCTTTCCTGTTGTCTTTATTATTTATTTATCTGTCATGGCTTTCCCCGCAGCACACGAACGAACACAAAGGAACGGATCACCGGCTTTAAACAGATAAACTCGTGCGGTGTAGACGTACAAAAAAGCTCAGTGACCTCGGCTGTGAAAACCAGTGAAAGGGTTGGCCTACGCGAAAACCTTAAAATAGCCAACAAAAGCTTTCAAAATGCCATTTCCCAGTGAAATACTGCACTTTAATTTTGTTTATCATTGTTGACCAGTGAAATGGACAGTCGCATGGACTAGATACCGAATTGTCCATTGTCCAATCAGAGGGTCATTGAGTTCCTATTTACTGCGCGATGGCATTTCCTGACCCGACTAAAACCAAATTGAAAAAAACACTCCCCTGAAATTACAATGGGTAAATTCCGGAAAATAAAATAACTTTTATGCGATGAAAATTAATTTCATGAATAAATTATTATTGTTTAAAAGTTTCTTCCTTGTACGGAGAGTAATTTTGATTGATTGAAAATCTCTTCAAATCGTCATTCGGTTAAAAACTGGGCTGTAAGCCGCTTCCTGATAAAATGATCATATCGGAACACGTGTTCATACACCTGCGTTGGTCTTAATAATATATCAGGACGAAATGCAAAAAAAGTGAGGACTTTTATGAACACGTGTTCGGACATCGTGACAAAACATTGATATTTTATATTAAGTTTTTTTAGGATACTTATTAATTCGTTAATGACCTACAATCCCATTTTTAACAGGAATACGGATAATTTTTAAGAGATTTTTAATAAATTAGTAATATTTCTGGAAGATTCTCATTATGTTTCGTACGAGATTTCAAAACCATTTTTCTCTTTTAAACTATTAAATCATAAAAAATATGTAAATCATAAAAAAATATTTGTGCAATTGTGATATTTCAAAGCTCGATTGATCATAATGGAATCGAAAAAGAAAAACGAACTGAAGAATGTTTTTAAAAAACCAGAGATAATCGTTTGAACAATGTCACCCCAGAATAACTGCAAAATTGATTAAACAGGGTGTTAAGGGACGCACTTGATTACTTTAACCAGTGATTCCTAAAATTTTTTGAAGTAAAAAATTTTAACGAAATTTTTGTCTCCGGTGACTTTTTATGTCTTCTTTTCAAAACTTTTTTTACGTTTGAAACTAAAATATTTCAATCTATAAATCTATTTCAAATTCTAAAAGGTAATTTTATCTAGTTTCTTAAAATAGTATTTATTTTTACGACTTCTTAAAAAAGAAGATGTATATGCACGCTTTAAATACCTTGCAAATATTTCGAATTTCGATGAGAAATTTCAACTTTATACAAAATTTAAACAACTCCTTTTATCTGTGTAAAATATGTATATAATATCTTTCAATGAACTATTTTTTAATAGTTTCTATATTGGTAAGACAATTGAATAAAATTTTCACCACGTTTTTAGTAAGACTGTAAATGACAAATGCCATAAAAAATGTCATCGGAGACTAAAATTTCATTAACATTTTTAATCCAAATTATATCAGGAATCACTGGTTAAAGTAAGTCAAGTACGTCCCTTAACACCCTGTATGTGAAAATAAAAGAACATTTTAAAATATTTTTTATGTGTGGTAAAACCATGTATGATCGTGTGAGAAATGTAGAGATCCACAAAGAGCGCAAGGCTGATGTAAGCGTAATGAGTAAGATCAAGAAAGGGACGCTTAGATGATTTGGGCTTGTAGATCGAATGAGCGAAGAAAGGAGCGTAAGGAGAATAAACGATGCAAATTTGAATGGTAGCAGAAGTCGGAGATGCCCGAGGAAGACATGGCACGACCAAGTGAATCAGACACTTGTGTCGGGCCATGTCAAGGTCAAAATAATAGAAGAGTATGTATGAGACGATATATGAATGTGAATGAGGCAAGGAGTGTGTGCCAAGACCGAGTTGTTTGGCGGTCCGTCTTCTCTGCTCACCCCTGCTGTTAGTTAGTTAAGAATATTAAAAAAGTATGTATCGCACAATATCTTAATTTTTGCTATATAAATGTACATGTCAGAGCTTCATAACTCTTGATTATATTACTAAAAAAATTCTGAAGCTAGAGCTCACCGTTGGAAAGAAGGTTTTGTTACTCCAGCGTACAGATTTTCTAAAACCGCTATGAAAAATAGCACAAATTATATTAAAAACACGATCGCACTGGGAAATTTAAATATTTAAATTGTTTGAGCATTTCCTCGTACATCTTTATCTCGAGATTGTTTGAAGAAGATTTAGCTCATTCATTTTATCCTATTTACATATTATTATAATTTTGGTACACACTGAGAGATTGTAAATTCGCGTTAGATTAGATGAGCCCTTGAGGTGATTTTTGATGAAAGCAAAGATACAAATAAAAACGAATAAAAATTGGAAAAACCGCTATTAAAAAGCAATCTTATATTCACAAAGATTTCAGCTGTCTGGATGGAGTATATCAAATATAAACGTTTTGACTTAATTATATACAATAATATGGCAAGTAAGAAAAGGTACCTACTATGGGATTACCACATGCGGTGTGGATTTGATTGTTATACAAATCTACAGGTTTACAAAGAAGAGTGTCTGTAGTGGCGTGGCTTTGTCATTTATACAAATGTACAGTTTTATTCAGAGATTGATGAAATTTTGCAAACCTGAGCTTCAAAACAAGGTGAAGTTGACTGTCTACACGATATTTTCAAACACTACCACCATTCCGTTTTCGCACTCCTTAGAGCAGAACTTTGATGCTTCTCGATGAAATTATACACACTTGACGTTCAAAGTGAGATAAAAATTACTGTCTACTTCTCATTTCTCTCTCTCTCTCTTTCTCTTTTCTCTAAAAAAATCCCGGGGAAATGCCGAAGACTTCAGCGAGTTTCACATAAATAGAGAAATTTAAACAAAATAAAAATAGCTTTATGCGTATGTGCCAAATGTAATGGATGCCTAAAATTGATGTAAATGTATTTTTTCAAATATCAATTTAGATATGAAATGTCATTCCTGAACAAAATTACGAAGAAATTTATACATCGAAACATTTATTTTCTTTACAACGTCTTTTTACCTTCATCTATTATCTTTGTGCAGATTGACATAAATATAGATACATCATATTATTTTATACATAAGTTATTATCAGTAAGTTTTGGTCCTAATACTTAAGTTCATAGATTTACTTGATACATGTTGCAGTGTGAATTAAAATTACGTTTATTTAAATAACATGTATAACTAGGCAACTAAAATTTTATGTGATGTGTAATGCTAGTAGTTCAAAATTACGTTTTATTTCCAACTACTAATTTCTACAGTATGTAGTTATGCATATTTTATAATATTATGGATACATAGGTATTTGTTTCCATATTCTACGGAGGTAAAAAGAACTGACTTTTGTTTTAATTTAGAAATAAGATGTACCTTTTTATGTCTTCGAGTAATACGTTAAACATTTCAGGAATTTTATGCCTCTTTATGCTATCTCCGTATACATTTTATGATTTATTAGTTTTAAACATTTATGCCTCTAGGGCAGACGCGGCCCGTGACTGTAATTACCAGCAGTGCATTTCACTTTTAAAATGTTCCTAGTCTGTAATTTAGGTGGAGCAAATTAATGAATGGGAACACCTACTGCAATTCATTCTATCTTCTAAGTTATATTTGTAAAATAACTGATTAAATAATACAAAATTATCTTGAAAATAAAGGACACTCAATTCATCGTTGAAAATATAGCGAAACCGTTTGATTTCACCGCGAACGAGTTCCAATGTGTGAATGTTGTTGTGTTAACATTGAACATTAGTATTTCTAAGCGAATCCATTCCAAACGCATTGGATTACGCATGATCAAAGTGATGCAAAATTCACTCGCCGTCAAAGCACTTCGATAATGCACGGATGGGTTATGTATCTGCACTGCTCTAACACGTAATTTGACGTTAAGAGTGTAATCTGTCTCGCTCATGTCACCGTTTCGGCTACTTCGGGCTGTCTCTATACCGCCCGATGCTGTTTTAGTAGTATGGTAAAAGTTGGTTCTGTGCATATCGGGGTATGCACGAACGCTTGCTCTTGCGTGGGATTTTTTTACTAGAAGATAGCTCAAATAATGACCTGACTTGAATTACGAATTTCTTACATCGATCACTGGTGCACAGATGTCGTTGTAATTTGTTATGTGGAGATTGAAGACAAGCAGTGCAATGCACAAATGCACGTACCAAGGAACCGCCTCTGCTCTAGGGTAGTTGGGGTTCACAGGTTTTTTGAATTCTGTTTTCAAGAATTCTTCCAGCGTTTATTGGTCGTCTATACTACTATGTATGGAGAACAAATTACACAATGAAAACATTGTTATATTTCTTCCAAAATGAAAGAAACTTTACCTTATTCTTAGAGAAACTTTTTAAGGACGGTTTACATTCTAAAAGTTCCAGTAATGTTTGCACAAATTTAACGTTAAACTGAAACTAAAACTGATTTGATATGAAGGGGACAACAATTACGTTTTACGGTCTCAGTTAATATATTATGATTTATATTATAATTTATTATGGTATATTATGGTATATTATAATATATTATTTCGTGGCGCTGAACGCTTTTTTTTCTGCAACCAATAAGGAGGCTAGGATTCAAATTTTACTGGTTTGAATCTGCGCAATGTTGCTTTGCGTTGAATCTAGCCGCCCGCGCCTGCGCCGTAGCGAAAACGTCATCTAATGACATTTAAAAAAAACACCGTACCGAGGAAACAACTGATGCGTTAATTCGAATTTTAGCCGGAGTTATAATTAGCTCAATCTTATACGAGTGGCTATGAATTCCTCCACCATACGAGCGCTACCAAAAGAACCATATCATCTAACATCATAACCAACTCTTCCGTAAGTCACATTTGCGAATACCTAACTTTTTGGTTTAGCGAACAGAGCGTTAATTTACATAGGCACATACCTGCCTAGAAACCCCTAACCCTTATAATCGCAATATCGCGAATATCGCACAATAATATATTATGGTATATTGTAATATATTTTTATATGTTATTATATATTATGATATATTATAATATATTATGGTTCTGACAAAGCATCTTAATACATGAAACGTCATTCCCGATTATCTTAGGATGAATATTAACCGTTTTTTTAATAAAATCACAGCGTCAATATTTTACAAAACAAAACAAATTTTTAAATTTGTGTGTTACATACAAACAACGACCCCAACACCTTTAGATATGCGTACCTCCGAGCTTCCTGTTTACTAAGTGATACATTAACCGATGCGGAGCACTCCAAATCCGAAATATGTTTGTTTTGTTCCATTAGACTCCGGCTAAGCGAAGTTCGTCGCGCCGGAGGCGGATCGATCACACGCGCGACGCGGCGACTCGGATTAGCGGGGACCTCAAGTGTAAACCCTGCCTAACCCAACCATTACTGTACGGTGCCTAATTACACAAAACACTAAGCATTAATAAATAATTTTACAAAAACATGGGATTTATTACTGTAAAGTCGAAATTTGTCAAAATATTAAATTATATTGAATCATTGTGTAAATAAATAATGTAATAATCATATACCGAGAGTCAAAAAGTGTTTTTGCGTTAACTCCATGCAAACATAAAGGCAGGAAAATCGTTCCATAGATGAGCTATTGAACTCAAGAACGAGCATAGAGACTCGTGGCTTCTTCTATTGAAATACCTCTTATATAAATATATATCGATATCTATTTCGTCAAACATCCCTTTGAGATATTTCTTTCTACGAGTCTCTAACAAGCAGGTTTAAGACCCCAAGATTTATAATACATTTCCCTGGAACTCTAAATTTTAAGTTCTTAAAAAAACACATGTTATTTTTTAAGAAAATCTTTGTACATTTGCCGAACCTAAAAAGGAATTATGTATATGAAATTCCCTCGATAAAAACCGCAAATTATTTAAAACACGTCTGGCTCTGTTATTTAACATGTTGTATGAATGAATAAAATTATGATGGTAGTCGCGATATTTGTGTAGAGATTTTTGCACTCTTTTAAAATTTCATGCTTTATCGATTATTTTCGCCTGCGCCTATCAATTATAATCGTTGTTTTCAATATCTGTAATGCAACGCTCCTTCTAACGTTTGTATTTTCATCTCCATTTCAAAACATCTTCTTCTTCTTCTTGTATGCTAACTACGGAGCCTTAAACCGTACGACTAGATACCGTTTTCTGTATCTAGTCGTATTTTTTTTTTTTTTTACAGTAATACCGCACAAGAGTCCCAACTGCTCCCGTCTGGAGCCAGTGAGACTATGGCATCCCCAATTGGGGTATGTTGTGAGGCTGAGGGTATTGGGGAGGGGAGGGAGATGGGGAAGAGGAAGGTGGGGAAGTACCTGGCTATTCAGATCTGGTCACCAAACACGGCTAAAGCCATTTCAAGCAACGTTTCAATTCTGAATGGTGGTCTTACACCAGGGCGATACTGAGAGTATCTTCCACTCTGGAACGTGCCGCAAATATACTATATATTATTTTAAATTAATTAATTGTGAAATAACACAAATTAATCAAATAAAATTTATTTGCGCACGCCGGGTTCGAACCCGCGACCTTCGGATCTGTAGTCAAAAGCGTATACCACTAGACCACGCCGGCCGTCATGGTCGGTATCTATCGCTCGTATTCTGATTAATCCAGAATTGCATGTTCCCGTGTACGGCTTAAAGGTTTATTATCCAAATAAGCATCATTATAACAAGAAATGTCTCATTGCAATTGCCCTACAATGACAGTACACTACTCTCAAGGGAGGCCAAGTCACGAGGCAACACTAGGATTTCGAGCCCAGTGTATTATAACATTGTGGTGATCTCAACAGCACCAACTTGTGGTAGCCTGGTTCCTCCGTGTAATATTTCTGGTAGAGATTAGGATGATTATAATAGAGTATAGGTACACTAATTACTGTTTATTGTCGCACTATTGGCACAAGTTACTTCAAGGAAGTTTACTCGTGAAAAGACATAATACTAAAGCAGACATACTCATTTATAGGTGTCGGCATAATCGTGCTCTTTCATACGTGAATTTCTCTTTCATACATTTAGACATACGTTCATTACAAATATCATCGTCAATTCTTGAACCATGTAATGGGTATAAATAACAATGAAGTTATTATGTATTTTAAAGTACCTAACTCACTCACGAAAAATGATGGTTTTATATCTTTTAAAAAATGTTCATAATTTTATCGTCTTCAGGTTACACCACATTGGCGTACCATTGCCAGGAACCCAGGGGCCTAAAACTTCTAATTGGATTGCTGGAAAACGACGGAAGGATGAGAATGGAGAGACTTGTGTAAGAAAGTACCTCATATGATTAGCATCACTCACTTTAAAAAGTCATAGAGAAATGAAAGTTTTTTTCACAAATTGAAATTTTAAATAGAACGTAGAAGCCCGTACAACTAAGGAGAGGTGTATAATATAATAGTGTTAATATCTCACATGTATATCACATCTCGCCCTTCACAAACTCAGGGCTAGAGTTATACATCACACAAATATAACATGTTAGTCACTGCGGAATCTTATGTCACTAAACGCTTGTGCTTTATACCGCGCAATCTCGGGATCTCCTACAAGTAGAATGCAGTAAAATGAAAATGAGCTTGTCAAGACAATGAATAACGACAAACTGTTTTACTGCGTTTTGAAGATATGAGGTACTAGTGATTCGCTCTTGGACCTTTTCTCCTCTGCACTCTCTCTTATTGGAGGTTGACTAACATCAGGGCAATATTCGCCCTGCAGGCTGTAGCCCTGAACTGCACTCGTACCGTTCGTGCAAATTTCAAAGTCATAAATTATGTCGTCTTCCTCTGCTACGGGTTCCATCAAAATTCTCCTAAATTATCAATTTAGTTGTTGGTTGTTATTTCATTCCTTGTGTTACGTTTTCTTTCGCATTATATTGCGACTTGTACAATTTCATAATAGGCATTCGATAATTTACAAAGGGATAAAATATTTTTATAGTCTTCCGACGAATTAAAAAAAATAACAGATTTGGAAAAAAGGACTCATGAAAGAAGCAAAATTATATTTTATAAATTGAACACGCGTAACATCATTAACAAAATGCACTTACTTCATTTCGAATCATATTTATATTTTATAATGTTATTACATCCTGTACTATCAAACACTCTGTGATATTAGTTTTTAATCCTACACCAAACTCAAGAGCTAGTTTTCTTCATCGATATAGAAATTCGAAAAAACTTTTTTTTCACTTTTTTCTTATGCCATTCAGTATGTATTTTTGTAACAATATTATGTATTTTTATCTTATGTATTTTAAAAGAATAAATAGTGAAAATACTTCGAAATAAAAAAAAAATAATATAACCTTTATTGTTACATCGCAAGCGCAAATAAAGGCTACCTAATTACAATGTTTCCAAATACTTTCAGCCCTCTCCAATTATTCTTGAATAGTAACTGTCAAATACATGGGCATTTTATTTTCCTTAATGACTGGAGCATTTCCATTGTTTTGGCATCCTGCTTTATTGTAATCATTTCTTCACAGAAGCAGTAGTAGTCAACATGAATAAGTAAAAGCTTGTTACGTTTTCTTTCGCGTCTTTCCTTTGTTTTCCGTTCTACTCATTCCACTAATAGTCTTAGTAAAAAAATAATAAAAATCATTACAGTTTATCAATTGAGCCTGAATTTGTGGAATATGTAATTGGAATGTGGAATAAATTCTAATTACAACTATTATTTTATGTAAATAATTATATATTACTGTACGTTATCGAGAAAGGGGTTTCATTGTGTCACCAAGACCCAGCATAGCCAATTTCTACCGATTTATAATAAGTTTCTCGTTAACTCTATAAGTTTTTAAGTTTAAAAAAAATGTTTTATTTGAAGATAATTTTATTTACTTTATTTTATTGATTTATTGTGAAAAACAGTGTAATCCATTTACATTTCACAAATAACAGTTTATAAATTACAGTTTATAATAAGTAAGTACATACATTTATTTGCATGGGTAAGTACATCAATACTATCTGATTAACCAGATTTGTTAAATAGTATGCTTATTGCCGTCTTAAATTCTCTTTGGTTCAAATTGAAAATGTCAATCACAGAAGAAATGTGATTTAACAAAGTAGTTATTCTCCCCAAAGGCATGATCATTGGTAGGTTGGTCCTGCCCCTTGGAAAAATAAATAATCTGTGCTGTCTAGCTCTGATGAAATTATCAGGGACATAAAAAAAAAATCGTTCCAGAATATCTGGATTGCAAATGTGCCCATTTAGCAGCTTGTGCGCCACTAACACCATTGCAATATTTCTCCTAACGTCTAGACGTTCTATCTATACATTCGCTATGCTAAGCACCGAAAATTATTAAAAACATGTTTTTTCTGTTATGTAATATGTTATAGGCATGAAAAAATTTACAGTGTATCTTTAAATGCAACTAAAGCATTTGTGGGAGGGTTTTTGATTTATTTCAAATGAGTCGTGTTTTATTAAATATTTTAACCATTTTCGCTCAATTATTATAGATTTTATTTGTATTTCATTTCTTCCTCTCAAACCATCTTTGAACGTTTACTACGAGAAGATGAAGTCGTATGAACAAAGTAATGCCACACGAAGAAATATCAGTATTTTACAAACGGGATTGTAGCCCTTTCCTGTTAAACTTTTAATATATTCCCAATATATCGGAACACGTGTTCATGCTCCTGCATTTGTCCCTCATAATATATAATGACGAAATGCGATACTATTAGAATTTTCACGAATCGATGTTCCGACAACGCGGTAACACATAAGTGTTTTACTGAAATTTTATTATAAAACCTAAGAATTCATTCGTTAATGGAATTTATTTATTTATTTTTTTATTTATTTATTTGTTTGTTACAAAAATATTACAGCATAGATTTTGACTGTTCAACTAGGAAGGTCTCCCGTTCTAGGACAGTCAAATTGACAGTGAATATACTTAATGGTGAAATCACCGATTTGTTTTGAGAGATTACAAGAGTGAAAGCGAGGATACATGTAGCCTTTATATTACTATATTTTAGTACATAATAAAATAAACAGTAAAATAAAATGAAAATAATAGAAATAAAATTAAAATAAAAGAAAATTAAATTTAAATTTAAATTTAAATTTGTAAAAAAATTTTAATTTGTAAACAGAAGAAATAAATAAGGCGCTTGTATCACATAATTATCATACAATATTTTTTAACATCGAAATAAGACTTAAGAAATAAATCAGGCGCTTGTAACACAATTTCGCAATTCCTTCCTTTTGCAATTCCGTTTTGAACTAGATTACGAATAATTTGAAGAGATTATGAATATTGCTAATAAATTGTTATCATCGTGCAGAAGTTGGCATAACAGGAGAGTATGTTTCAAACTATGTATGAATGTGAGTGAATCAAGGATTGCATGTCGAAATATAATAATTGTCTGCCTTTCCATCCACTGAGAACCCTACTCCGAAATTGTGTGACAGTTAGATTCGACTTTTAAATTGCCACTATTAAACAATTTTTTAGAAGCTGATCAGAAAAGCGTGTAGAATATTTTTTGTTGTTTTAACCGTAATTTCAGTATAATACTTTTAAAGTTGCCATTCAAATAACGCTAAAATAACGAAGTGCGTAGGCACTGATGTAAAATTAAATCTTTTATCTATTTACGCTAGAAAATAACGGCTTCTGAAGGAAAATAAATATATGTTTTCTCCTTCAAGGCTAAGGGCTTATGTTGACATTAGCCCTAATGGGGGAAATTGACATGTGTTAGAATTTGGGGAATGTTTTTTTTTTTTATTTATGTGTCCACGTTATATAAAAACAAAAGAATTAGAATCAACGTAATTTATTTGGACTTAAAGTTGTCACGTGAATACTCGTCTATTTTAAAACCCGTCGTCAGGAAAAAATATTTTTTTCTTTTAAGCAATTTCTTTGTGGTGTGACATTTTACTAAGGTTCAACGGAGCAGTAAGTATATCTACCTACATTTTATCAATGGAATTGTATAACGATTTTAGTAGAAGATAAATAATAATATAAATTTGTGGTTTATTACTTGCATCGCGTTTGGATCCCACCCAGACGTCGAGAGTTCAACTCCTCTGCTGGCGTTCAAGACCTCCATCATGATATAAACACAATTTTCCGCTTACTGTGGTAGCAGTAGAAGATTTTCAAATATTTTCATGTTATTTGTAACCAGATGTAAAAAAAATTGTAATGGATTTTAATGTGAGTGAATTTTTCAGAAATTATGTATTTTCTCAAAATGGCAAATAATTTTTCCTACGCTCGTTTCTTACTAAGTATTTCGCCGACGACATAACAATTTAATTCACATTTCGAAGGAAATTGAGACTTTACTCATGTAATATATCAGATTCCTTTATCAAATCAACCCAACCAAGAAAGCGTTGGAAAAATGTGTGAAGTCGGGTTTTTCTGGAGTTTTTTTTTTCCTTTAAATAGATTTCTCATACTAAATAAAATTTATAATTGCACACTACAAAAACACAACTTTACACATTTACACTCAGTATCGTTCCACCAATGTGACCACCAATAACAAACGAAACAATGCTTCAAATTTCGTTAGCTGTGTTTAGTGACCGAATCTGAATAGGCAGGTACTTCCCAAACATGCTTTCCTCAGCTCCTTCCCCTCCACACTCGTTTCAACTTTTGGATGGCATGTCTCACTTGGCCGAGCACTACGGGATTCCCTATAACTGTATACTTTAAAGAGGCAAGTACTCAAGATATGACATTGAACGAACTTTCAACCTTTATTTTTTACAAAAACGTAGAAAAAACTTTGGTCTAATTTACAAATTCAAGATTATAATCAGTATTATTGACATTCTTTGTTACAACTCATCCTGTTCAACACCCATTCTCGTGTAGTACGTAAATAATAAATTGCTGTCCAATCAACATTCTTACTAATCATGTATACTATTATCTTTGTCCAGAACGTTGAGACTTGTCAAATCAAGTCAAAGCATTGAATTTTTTGGCATAAGGCGATGATTTTCCGTAAAAAAAAGATTTCATTAATTAGACTCAATTCTTGAACTATATCGAAACCTTGCTCAGGCTTTGACTTTACGTTATCTCCGCCATGCGTTGCTATGGCTCAGTCCGTCTGTGAGATAGAGAAACAATAACGCGTTTTGCTTTGACTTCCAACTGATGTTGGCGATGTTTTTTAAATTATGTTTTTACCTGTCACAGGTGATATATAGTATCAAAAAAGGTGATTCCAAATAAAATAATATGTTGGGAATATTTTAATTTAACACACTTAAAAAAAATCTTGCAAATTCCTCAGAATCCCGCGGAATTTCTTAATTTTATCCTGCAATCCCACGGGATTTTAAAAAAGTGCGGGGTACGCAAACCCTAGATACAACCCTCACAAGGATCTCGAGTGATTTTTTAGGGCCGTATTATCAGGAATTCTGTGAATCGGAGATGTAATAGTATGAATAGGTAAGGGTTAACTATATTATTATGTGTATTAGGCTCAAGGTGAATACGATTTTTCCTGAGTAGACGTCAAGTACCTACTAGAAAATTGAACCTTCTTCTTAGTGTATTTCGTAAGCCTAATTTGATTTAATGGTTAAGCAGAATACTCTCGGTGGATTGATTTGATGGTGATTTTATTGTTGGCTTATTTCTTTCTTGCGTCTAATAATAATAGAGCTCGTGGAAGAAAATATTTGTTTCCATATTATGGACCGTTGTAAACATTATTATTTTTGTTTGTTTTCTCGGTGGACTAAACTTGAATTGGCTTACTGAACACGAAAAATATACCTTTTATTTTATAATTTACCGGTAGTGCGCGTTCTCCATATTCGTAAAAATATACGTTAGAACTTACTTTTTTACCTGCTCTGACTCACAGATTTCAACAAAATATTTAAGAAACCCTTTTCTTATCAAAAAAATAATGACTAAAATACAATTTTTTTATTTTGTCTTATTTTCTACTTACATTAATTGATTAGGTATAATTTTTAAAACTCCATTTTAATTTTAAATTTTTCTTTCAAAATATGTTCAATGGAGCAGCTTTCACTAAACATGACAGCTGTTACGCCTTCTCATAGTTTGATAATGCCTTCAGAGAACAAAACAGCTGTCACGATGCTGGACATTATAATTACATAGCGGATTGTTCACAAATAAACTGTTGTTTTTCTTTTAATAAATTTCACAATATATATATAAATGTACACTCCTCTTCCATACACAAGCAAATTATTCTATTGAAAGAGCAGTAAAAAGCAAAAGACTCAAAATAACCCATTGTTAAAAAAAATTATTATCGTGAAATAATTATTATAATATTATTCAATGTATGTAAAAGAAAAATTATTTATTTACTTTAAAAAAAATACTTCATAACTCATGATGGTACTGTAAAAAAGTTTTGTAGATTCAAATATATGGTAAATTCATGACGCGCAAAACAAACAGTTCCAGAATTTTTTGTACTTTCAGTTATTAAAATAATGATTTACTTTGATAATGATTTATGGATAAGATCACGAAACTACTAACATTATGGCACTTTTGTAACATTTTTTTCAGTAAAGATTTTTCTCATTAAAGTATATTTTACTTGAGTCGAATAATGAAATATTTTTCTCCAGATTCGACAACAAAGTAATAAAGATTAGCAATTCACGGGAAAATACCTCATTACTAGAGATATCATTTATAACACACAATCTCCCATCTCCTGTCTGTCAGGATCTTTTCAAATATCCTTAGAAGTCTCTCAAGATAGACATCACAACGAAATTAAACGGAACATAATGCCTGGAAATAACGAACATAACAGAATATTATAAATACGAAATACTTACTCTCGAGTCTTTCGCTATCTTGCGCAAACAATTTACTAAAAAATTTTGAAAATCTTTTGATCTTTTCCACGGACATTACTTCTTATGTGCTCCTAATTTGTGTTGATGGTGAATTTTCTTATAACTAACACACCCTGGCGTACTCCATAATGGTGTACGTTATAGACTTTGAGTAAGTAGCTACATAACTTGTGTTTAGGTACACACTCAATTAGTATATTAACTAAGGACTGTTTTTTTGTTCACAAAAACATTTGATATGAATTTTATGATTCCATGATGAAACAGAAAGATGACAAGGGAAAACATTTAAGAAAAGCGAAGAAAATACACAAACAACCAGTTAACCTAACCTAACCTAACCTTACCCTAGTATTTTAACATGTTCTGTTTTGTCATTACTATCGAATTTTATGTGCACCTGAGTTTTGAAACTAATTTCGAATTAAGTTTCTTTATTAATTATTATCACTGGATGTGCGTTTTTTATGCGAGTACTCAACTACTCCCAACTGTCTGGAGCTAGTCAGACTATTACATCCCCAATTGGGGTATGTTGTGTGGCTGAAAGCACCGGCGAGGGGTATGAGATATAGAAAATTAATGTAGGGAAGTACCTCGCTATTCAAATCTGGTCACCAAATATTGTTAAATCCATTTTAAGCGACGATTCAATTTTTAATAGCGGTCTTTTAGCAGGGTGATAATGAAAGCATATACCACTCTGAAACAAAATTTACTTTCACACGGCGGGATTTGAACCCGCGACTTCGAATGTTTTTAGTAACTTTGCCGATCTGCAATTAAACTGATGGCGAAAAGTTACAAAATGCCTCCTAAACCAGACAGAGATAACTTACCGAAGTAAAATATTGCTGATTTATTAAGAATCTCTTCAAATTATTCGTAATCCGGTTAAAAACGGGAGTGCAGGCCTTTAACGAATGAATTAATGTTTCCTACTAAACTTTAAATAAACACGAATGTGTTATCGCGAAGCCGGAACAAGTGTTCATAAAAATTCTATATTTTCGCAATTCGTTGTTGTATATTATCAGATCAAATGCATAAGCATGAATACTTATTCCGATAATTTAGGAAAATACTAAAAGTTTAACACGAAAGAGCTGCAATCCCGTTTTCAACCGGATTTTAATAAATCAGAAAGACTTTTGATATTTGAAAACATTTGATCATTAATTTTTAGTCCATTCTCAACAATAATCAATCAAAATAATAGATATCTTACATATTTACTTAATGTAACTAGTAAGGGTGACCTCTTACTAGACCATGGTCCGTTTCGTTTCATACTAAATTCCATTTTGAATTTAAGGCTTAACTGCCTAACAAATCCTAAAAGGTGTTTTTTTTATCAAAATGAATGGCTTAGATTTTCTGGGAACTGTTTTACTTTTATGTTTAACTAGCTGACGTGTACCAATACATCTCGGGGGTACCGCAAGTACCCGACATTCTCTTCTAAGTCATACATTCTCCTTACACCTCTTTCTTCGTTCTTCACTTACATCTCATTTTAACGCAAATAATTATGTGATTCATGTTTTCCGCGGGTGTCCAAGACTTTATATACTTTTCACTACAATAATAATGCCTTATATAACAACAAATATAGGTAATAGGCATGCAAATTGCTTGGCAAATGGAGTCCAGAAACGGTCGATTTTAGCGCAAAAGTGGTTTTTATTTATTTTGTGAATAATTTTATAAGAAAAAAAAAATGTAATCAAGGGAAACTATCACAGATAATCTTAGTAAGAAAATCAAATTTTTTTAAGTTGTTTATTTTATACATTCATACATTTCTAATGAAAAAAAACATTTTCTAGTAGTTTTCGCTTATATTTAAAAAAAAAAGGTTGTTTACAATGTTATTTTAATTCTACTTAAGACAAACGATAGGAAAAACTTCAATCTATCCAATGCATATTTTTGGTATTTATGATGTAAACCAATTCGTAGAAAAGATTAATCGAAAAAGGTGGTTAAGCATTAAGCTTTGCCTTAAGTCTTCCTCGGCGTCCCCGAATTTTCACACCATTTACTACTGTAACAGCATTGTTACTATTAAAAACTACATTATATCTACTTTAATTCGACCACGTATCTCATTCCAGGGCAGAGATGATTCGTTAAGTCTTCCTATGATGTTCCCGACTTATTATACCATTCAAACTCTCCTACAATACTCTAATCAATGCTGGCACTAATAAGAACAATCTTTGACATTTTCATCGCAATCGTATGAATGTGGTATAGGAACACGTACGTGACAGGCAAATATACTTTCCTTTTATGTATACATATATATATCGACGCCTATATAACATGTATATATATACATACATGGATTATGGGCCATGAAAAGTGTCGATTTTTCATGATTTTAGAAGCAAATTTGGCAATTATTCGTGACTAAATGAAAAATATTTTTGAAAAATTCTCGCTCCTATTACTTTGTAAACATGCTTAAAACAAATTTAATAAAAACGACATTATGGTAAAAAGTATTATTTGCCGAGTGGAAATTAAAAATAACAAACTATATCAAGTAATATCATGAATCATAATTAGGCAGGCAGGTAGGTACCTTGAATTTGTTGAAAGACAAATATATTCGTGTTTTACGGATAACGTGATAATGTTTACAAAACTTCTTACAATAGATGTAAACTAACCAGGTACAGAAATTTCAAATTATTGTAGTCGGGATTAATAACAAAGTTATCATTAGCCGAACAAACACACTGTAAACATTATCAACATGAAATTATACATTAATTTTTACTATTAAAACACGTATTATTTTAAATGAATGTATTGTAATGCGATCTTTTGGTTTTATCACAAGAGCCAAACTCGTGTATTTCTATACGAGGGCATCAAGTTTTGGTAAAGCCTTTTTCCCACATCGGGACCGAAATACCTACACGTGTGACGTGATCAAACCCTTATTTGAAGGGTTCAGCAATAATGGAATCTCTCTATTTACCCAGAAAGCCACGGGCAACAGGTAACGATATATATATATTCACCCCACGTAGATTTTCTAAGCAAAAAAATCAGATTGATCGATTCCTTTTGCGTTTTCGTGTGGAAAAATCAAACACCGAGATGGCCCGTTAAAAGGGGGGATTTGGGGGTGTTTTTGATTGAATTACTGAGAAATAACAAAGTTGAGAACAATTACGTATTCAAATATGTACGAGAATAATAAGAAATTTTACTTTCGTTTAATTGAATTACGATTAAACTGTTGATACATTTTTTATATGAAGAAACATTGTGTGGGCATTCCCTTATTAAAAAGTTGTTTTTAATATTCACTCTTGCAATAAAATTGTAGGTACCTACGAGAGGGTTCCATGATAACTCAACATAGTGACAATTCAACACACTTTTAAAAAGTGATATAAAATCATTAGAACAATGAAAAAAAAAATTTAACCTATCCTACTTAACCCAGTCTATAAAGTTTTTGTTTCATCACTTTCCATGCCTTTATATCTTTTTAAAGATGTGCTGAATTATCATTGGGATGATTTATCCGGTCACCCTACGAGAGTACAAATTCTGTTTGTGTGATATCTGTTGTAACGAAAACCGTCGAAAAGTTAGCTTTTTTTTTTTTTACAGTAATACCGCACAAGAGTCCCAACTGCTCCCGTCTGGAGCCAGTGAGACTATGGCATCCCCAATTGGGGTATGTTGTGAGGCTGAGGGTATTGGGGAGGGGAGGGAGATGGGGAAGAGGAAGGTGGGGAAGTACCTGGCTATTCAGATCTGGTCACCAAACACGGCTAAAGCCATTTCAAGCAACGTTTCAATTCTGAATGGTGGTCTTACACCAGGGCGATACTGAGAGTATCTTCCACTCTGGAACGTGCCGCAAATATACTATATATTATTTTAAATTAATTAATTTTAAATTAATTAATTGTCAAATAACACAAATTAATCAAATAAAATTTATTTGCGCACGCCGGGTTCGAACCCGCGACCTTCGGATCTGTAGTCAAAAGCGTATACCACTAGACCACGCCGGCCGTCAAAAAAGCTCAAAGCTCTTGTGTTATTGAATTCACACAGGTTTATTGTCTATAAATTGTACGCTAGGGTAAATATTTTCAGATCGCAAAATAATTTCCATCATGATCTATTAATATGTTTTTTAATTTCTCCGGGGAAAAATAATAAAAGATACTGTATTGTTTATTCACCTTTTCAAGGTCTCGAGGTCATGGGAGAAATCGAAGACGAGGATGGTGCAGCTACGACAGTCTTCATTTTCTATTTTCCGCTGCTCAACCAAGCGTCGCTCCCTCAAGCCCACTCAATATTTTACACGTGACTGGTGTATTTTTTTAGTATATGTACGGGACGTGTTTGCCTGCACAAGAAAAAACTATAAAATATAAGCACCGGCACACATTTACCTTTGTCCTTCGTAATGATTCAAATAAAGCACTTGAGGTATTTCATTTGAATCATTACAGAGTTATTTAAAATACCATAAAAATGCAGGGAATATCGACTCTTGTAATATGTTTGCATAAACGAATGTGTCTTGAGAAAGACGATATTTCGACATATGTAATCTGCATTTTTAAAAGAACGCCTTTATAAAGACGGTTGGTTTTTATTGCGGGTGCAACTTCTTGTATCCGTCCAGGCTAAGTCGGTAACGGCTCTCTGCGGGGCGCTGGCTGGCTCAATTAACATGTAAGTATCTTTGTATAAAACTATTTAGTTAACATTGTCTCCTATTATTACAGAAAAGGCTTGCAAATTCTAGTATTTTTTTCTAAATCTCTCATTGCCTGTTGACGGGAGAGCGGGTTTTTTCGTTCAGCAAATGAGCGTTTGCTTCGCCAGAGCAAGATGGTTGCTTGCGTTAAGGCGAGACAACTGCTCTTCCATTTGGCGTGATAAAATTTACCGTTAAACGGCAGGGTAGGTTTTTAAACATGAGTTACCTATATGTAGGGCAGGTTTATCAACATTAGTTTTATGGAAGGTTTTACATAGTTTTCGACAGTGGTAAATATGACGGAATTTTGTTGTGTTTGTTATATTTGATGTACATGTTATATTGATGATGATGATGACGTTCGATACAGTATTATTAAGCATTTTGACAACAGAATTTCCAAGAACAATGGAATAATATAATAATACCGATTATTTCACTAATTGTACAGTACAGTTTATAATTATTGACGCATCTAAAGAAATTGATATGTTGTGCCACTAAAACGACATATTTATGTACAGCGTCTAGTATAAAGTATATCTACTTGGAAGCCATGTATTCAGCATACCTATATCTGACTTTATGTGGTTAACAATAACTTCTTTTTTTTAAGTCTATTTGAATTTCACTTTTTTGTTTTCTTTCATTAATTTATGAATGAAGTGGATTCTTGCAAGTGGAAAATAACCTAATTCCCGACATCCGATCTAGCTGAAATTCGACAGAGAGACTGTTCTATGACATTGGGTGAGATTATAGTTAATATACAAAATAAATACCGATCCTACCCAATTGGGATTTGGTTAAGTTGTTAGTGTGGTCCTTGGGGAGGAAGGTCCAACCTTTAGTCAAACATTTTTTTTAAGTTTTAAAACACATTTTAAAATTTCACAGCAGTTAAGGCGAAGCTTAATGCCAAATCAGTATTTTGATTAATCTTTATAACGAATTGATGTACATTATGAATACCAAAAAATATATTTTAGATAAATTGAAGGTTTTCCTATCGTTTTGCTTGATTAGAATACAAATAAAAAAAATCAGTTACTCAATAAAAAATATAAATGTAAACTACTAAATTTATTTTTTCAATAGAAATGTGTGAACGCACAAAGGAAAAAAACTTTTAAAAATACAGATTATCTGTGACAGTTTCGCTTGTTCAACTTTTTTGCTTTCTTATAAAATTATTTACAAAATAAATAAAAACCGGTTTTGTGCTTGAAATCGAACGTTTCTAGACTCCGTTCGTCAAGCAATTTCAATGCCTATTACCTACAATATAAGGTATACCAAGAATACACACATTTTGGGCTTGTAATTTCCTCTTAAGAACCACTCCCTGGGGAGGCAGGTTCAATCCCCAATCAAACCAAAAAATATATGAATACCTACTAATACTACTACTATGCATAAAAATAGTAAAATAATACTATGCTTTTTATTACGCGTTGAGTTTTTTATTACTTTATAACATGGGTGAAACTTATATAAAAAACAGGTACAACTGCTTTACATAGCTCAAAAAATATTAAATTGTTTTTGTTTATTTTATTGAAGTTTTGATTAATATTTATAATTAATACATAATTTGTATATTCATCTGAACTTCTGTTTAAAGAATTTAAAGTCGGAAAACTTAATGTTTTATACTTCTACCATGCAACATTACAAATTCACAAAGATAATATTCTATGTAACACTTCACCTTTTAAAAATAATAGAAAACTCCAAAATGTAAGTAAACAATTCGCCAATTTGACTATAAATATCTTAGAGCAATTTATTTTAATTCATTACCAGGAAGTATCAGCAATGTAAAGGGCAATAAACGTCATCTTAAAATACACCACTGAATTATGTTGATTTATAAAAATTTAAAAAAGATTAACGCACAAAATAACAACTCCCCCATACAACAAGCCTAGCTTTATCATGGTGGGACATCATACTTTACATAAAAAAACTTTATTATGTTACTGTTAAAATTATGGAACTTAATAAGCGTATAAAAAAAACCTGTTGATTTTTTTAAGCATGTTATATTCCAGGGTTTGTTGTCGGCATTTATTTTTGTTTTTGGTACTAGCATGCCTTCATTCCTTGTGAACCTATTATTGTGCTCATGTTCCATTTTTCTATACTAAACTCTATTTCTCCAAACCTCACTCATTTCGTTAATCTTATTTTCTTTTTACCTTTAGTTCGTGAAAACACACGTTAATGTTGAAGGGAAACCTTTTGTGTTAAATGGCAACAGTAATATGTAATTGAAAAACCCTGAATCGAAAAAAATATCGCACTAAATAACGTCACGGAAATCTGTAGTATATGTGAGGTGTCCATGAATATATTTTGATTTTTCGCCTATGTGAAAAACCAACTTTTGACTGCAATTTTTTAGCCTATTTTAATATGTAGAATATTATTTAATACCAAGCTCTCCTCTCCGCTAAGTCTGAAAAGTTTTGACAAGAAATATTAAAATTATGTTAAAGGCGTAGACTTGGGTTCCCTTTCTTTTGATATGGGATAAAGTTTGACCAAAATAATTACTGTGTGGTTTAAGGCTCGCTCTTTAGTTAAACCGTCGACGTCGCTAAAATTAACGTGAAAACTTTGAAGAGTTGTGACTTTGAATAATTTTAGACTTCTAGACATTTAACCTTTATTCTTAGAGTTGCTTGTTCGATTCCGGTTGCAACACAAAGTTGGTAGTTTTGAATATGAAAATGAATAATAACTTTTTGAAACGCATACATTTGCTTACAAATGTTGACATATTGATTGTTTACTTGTATTATTAGATTTGTAGGTTAAAACGATACTTAAAATTGCATTAGCCATTTTCGTGAGCAGCTCTGAATAGCCTGGTACCTTACAATGGTCCCCTCCCCATCACCTTCCCCTCACAACCTACCCCATTTGGAAGTAAATAGTATGTTATTAGTTAATTGAGTATAGCTGCTATATTGAAATCCCCTTAAAAAATTAATGGCAATTTATTTCCTGACAAAATACAACTCCTTTCAGAATCCATCGGAACACGTGTTCATGCGGGTGTCCTTTTCGTGATAAATATTATGACAAAACGCGACAATATTAGTACATTTATGAACACGTGTTCCGCCGTTCTCTTAATACATTTTCGTTTTACTGATACTTTGTCATGAAATCTGTCAATTTTTTTGTTAAAGGTCATGTTTTTAACAGGAATACGAGTTTTTTTTTATAAATTAGCAATATTTTATAACAGTATGTTTTCTACGTGCATAGTCCAGCCGACTTCGGACATCTCGGACTCTCGTGAGGTGTTCATATAAAAATGGACCATAACCAATCTCTTCGCAGTGAACTACACTGGTTGGCGCTAAAGAGATCTTTTAGAGACAAGACAAAGAGTTTTAATGTAACTTGCATGGCCTATTGAACCTATGCCGTGATTACAAGATGGTGTTTCCGGAGTGAGAACCGTGTTATAAACGGGGTTTCCATCCTCTTTATTGGATATAAATTGCATTATTTTGTATGTAATGGATAGATTAAATCCTTAATTGGATTTGCAATTTTTTTTATTTTATTTTATTTTTTTTTTTATTTTTTTTTATTAGGAACATTAACAGGTTTATAACATAACATGCATAGAGAGAGAGAAAAAATAAGTAAAAGAATTAGGTTACAACCCAATAACCAATGTTCACATCATGCAATTAAGATAAAGAAGGTTAAAAAGCAATAAACAAACAAAGAAAGGTTAAAAACAAAGAAATATTAAAAACAAGGAAATAATAAGAGAAAATGTGTATATATATATACAAGTATAAACACATACATACATATATATACATACACATGCATATACACATATAAATACATACGTACACACATACATATACATAGTTGCATACATACATACGCATACATACATGCATACATACATACATACACACACGTACATTTGATATTAAATACAAATAATATGTAAGAGTGATAATGAATAAATGATGACTGTAATGTATTAAATTTAGAAAAGGGTTAATTATTACAATACTCTGTTAACAATTTTTTTAAAAGCTCCTAAGGTACATGACAGGATATCATACCAGGATATTAAAATAAGTTTTATTATAATGATTGCAAGTTCTTAGTAAGAAAGAATTTTGCCTGAGACTCGTTAAAGCAATTTCGATATGAAACAATGATTTGTCTCTAGTTTTCTTACTTGGGACTCTAATATTGATTGATGACAAAAGGGCTGGACAGTCAATATGACCACTCAAGACTTTGTGTAAGTAAATCATGTCCGCAGTGTCTCTCCTGCTTTTTAATGTTTTAAGTCCGTAGTGCTTGATAGAGCTTTCCATATCGTAATAACGTAATTGTCTCCTAAAGTTCAAGTGATGTACAAACTTTCTTTGAACAGCTTCAATGCGTTTTGTGTGAATGTTATAAAAAGGATTCCATATGGCAGAAGCGTACTCAAGATGACTACGGACGTAGGAGTAATACAAAATTTTGAGTGTATGGATATTGTTGAATTCCTTTCCAATACGGAATAAAAATCCTAACATGCTCAATGATTTCTTGACAATCTTATCCACATGTGCCTTGAATGAAAGTTTGTCGTCAATCAGTACACCGAGGTCTCGAATTTGATTGACTTTTTTGAGTGGTTGACTGTTTGTAATATGGTAATTATATTCAATTTTATTTTTATTTTTTGTAAAGGTTATTACATAACATGTGGCAGTATTCATGTGGAGATAGTTGACAGTACAATAATCACTAAGCCTATTAAGATCTTGTTGCAGTTTATAACATTCAGTAATAGAGTTAATAGAAAGAAATATTTTCATGTCATCAGCAAAAAGTAAAACTTTAGCATGCTTAAAGCATTTTACAATGTCATTGATAAATATAGTAAAAAGCAACGGTCCCAGGTGAGATCCTTGAGGGACACCTGAAGGTACATTGACAATCTCAGAATTGAAACCGTTTACTGCTATTATCTGGGAGCGTCCGTTTAGGTATGAAACTAGCCATCGGTACAAATTACCGTGTATTCCTAAAGCTAAAAGTTTAGACAATAATAGGCTGTGGTCGATTTTATCGAATGCTTTGGAGAAATCTGTATATATAGCATCCACTTGGATTCGTCCATTGATTTTGAAATATGTTCGGTGAATACTGCAAGATTGGATACAGTTGATCTTTTTTTCATAAAGCCGTGTTGATTATCAGTTATAACAGACTTAACACAGTCATAGAGTTGCTCATGAACAATCTTTTCAAGAATCTTACTGAAGATAGGTAGTTTTGAAATTGGCCGATAGTTCTGGACGTCGTTTTTAGAGCCGGATTTGAATACTAAATTTGAATAAATCTTGCTTGTAATGTAGATAATCTTTCTTGATAAATAAATGGCGCTACAACTCTACTACATTTTAACGATTACAAACTATGATTTGCCAAAATTGACTTTAAGAACATAACGTGTAGTTTAAAAACATTACATAACTTTATTTGCAGTAGTGAAACAGATTATATCTAATAATTACTAAACAGAAACATCTTTTGCTTTTCAACACTTAGTAAGAAATACGCAATGTTAGTCTTTGTAATACTCGTACTTTATATCGCCCAGACCGTCATTGGCCATAATATATAAGATAAAATAGTTTTTGCAAACATGCCTACATAATTAAATATTATAATCCAGTCAGAATCGAACCCGTAACCTTTAGACTCTGAGTGAAATTGCGTAACTCGCTACTATATGGAAACCGTCGTATTAAATCATTTATTTCACAGAGGTAGAGATTTCTACAAACGAAACACAAATTCATAAATAATTACCCACACAAAACTGGATAAAATCATACGTACACAAAAAGCTTGAAATTCGAGAAAGGTTTTAATGTGAGGTACTTATATTATGGAAATTTATTTTTTCGTACATTCATTTTAAATTAGCGTAATGGCGTAGACAGTAAGTAAATGCTAGAAAAAAAGCTTTCATTTAATAAACTGAGGCGTAGATATATTTTATTTTTTCACTCGTACGTCACCATTAGCGTCCTTAAAATTGAGATACATATTAACTGTGAGGAACATGAGATTGACGACATATTTTGTAGACACCCATGACTAGAGATTGCAATGCATATAATCCGGATTTTGGAAATTCCGGATTTCCGGAAACAGAATTCGGATTTTTAATATGAAATTATTAAATGGATTATCCGGAAATTAAATTTTTATATTAAAAGTTATTTACAACGCGAAGTTCTACAATCAAAGTATATTTAAACCATTCTAGGACATGGAATTTATAAATATGTAATTTTTTTATTACTAGCCCAATTAGCACGGGTGAGCTCCAGTGGCAGCTCGTGACTTTTGTGTGTACTGGAGTGCTAATCTCACAAAAAATTATTGGTGTTGTTGTAGCTGAATTTGAACCATTTATTGTAATATTAGCACTCTAGTAAACCCAAAAATCACGAGCCGCCACTGACTGAGCTTAGTGAAGCCCATGTTATCGAATAATGTGACGAAAAAAGTCATCATGTACAAATACTAGATCTCTTGCAAAAGTGTGCTACATTAAGTAGTTGGAAAAATATTTAACATAATTAAGAAAGAAAAAAAGAAAACATTACAAAGATAAATATTACAAAAAATATAAGAAAATGGAAAAAGATGTATAAAGAAAAAACAACACATCCCTAAATACGCAATTTATCTTAATGTCCGGATTTTCCACAACGGCTCCAGCAATAGGCAATGATCGCTCGGAGTGTCGTTTGCTGAAATTACTGATTTGTAAAGGGTAATAAAACGCCGCGAAGAAGGCAAAGTAAATTGGAAGAATTTCTTTTTCATTTGTTGACATCACTCAGATGTCAGCAAATAAATTTAAAAATTTGCGCTCCTCACAGCGGATACTTATTGTTCGAACATTCAAAACCTCAGTGGCTTCTAAGTAAATAATAATGATTTTAAAAAATTCGCAAGTTATCTGAATATCCGGATTTTCTACATCGGCTCTTGATTTGCAATCCCTATCCACGAATACCTACAGAGAGCGAAAATATGTAATTCTGAATATTTTATTCCTCTTGATATTTTGAGCTTTAATGCGGCGACAAAATATTTCATGGCCTCGGCTTTAACGTGACATGTTCCCAGCAGCGAGCAAGCTGGAAAGTGGGATAATATTCTAATGGACTAAGCGCATAAGCTACCCACATTATTAATATGTTCCTAGCAAAAACGTGATATATTATATTCATGAATTAGGTAAATATTTTATACGTACGTAAATAAACCATGTATTACAGAAATGTTTATTTTTATAACTTCTAATACTAGTTACCAGGTATTAATGGTCCTTTATATTATCTGCCTGTAAAGAATATAAATAAATAATAATAAAATATGTACATTCTAACGTCTACAATGATCTTTATTATTACTAATAATAAAGGCAATGATCCCGAAGTAAACATTTGTTTGAAAGGCAATGATCTTGAGGCAAATATTTGTTTTATAGATACAATCTTAATCTTACATAAAACCTACAATTATAGTGTCCCGTGATCTTTCACGGGTTTGCCTTAGCGCTACAACAATATGAAATCAACAATATTTTCTATAGCCCTTGTTTTCAAGAGTGGAAAGCTTTTTCATTTACGAATACCAAAATAATTAATTGAAAATACCCGCGGAACGTTCTGAATAAACAGTCAAATATAGGTGCGGTTTGGCAATTAAGATAACGTCTTTAACTTCTAAAAATACGAATGGGAGACCGCAACTTTCACCTGTCACACGTTTGTGATTGAAAGTCCGGACCTACTCTCTCCACAAAACAATTACGTTATATATCTTATAAAGTTTATTTCTCAATATATATATATAATACTTGCTGACATTTACCCGGCGTTGCTTGGGTTAATAGTTTGTAGTAAAGTTTTGAGTTTGTGAATTATAGTGTACCTGAACACTAGGTCAATTTTTAAGTTGGAAATAATAAGAATTTAAAAAAATGTTACTATTTTAAGTATTTGATTAACTTTATCGTGCCGTGTCTTTCTCAGGCGTCACCGACATCTTTTACCATTCACTTCTATTTAATTGGCCATATTGTTCCCGTTGAAAAACTACATTATATCGACGTTTATTTAACTCCGTATCCCATCCAATGCAGAGACAATGCGTTAAGTTTTCCCCCGGGCGTCGACCTTTTCTACCATTCACTACTGTATACCATATCATTACTGTTGATACATATTACTTTTGTTCGACTTAAGTCTTCATGCGTCGGCACCAATAAGAACAAACAATAGTTTTCGAGTCCGCAGGGCACACGTGTAGATAATATTTTTAAGTGGACTTCCAAAATATTAAAACACCAGCATAACAACCAACAAATATAAATTGTTTAATTAGTTGCTTAATTGCTGAATTAAATCTACAATATTAAATAAAATACATGTGTAGTAAATATGTTTGAGGTTAATTTGTTGATTGACTCCTTTAGCATTATAATTAACATGGCCTCACAAGGGAATAAGCTTTATACCGTTTATATGGAGGAGGTGCCATTTCTTATGGAAGGGAATCTAATTAGAATTAGCAGTCATAATGGGAATTCTGAGTAAAATTCGTTTGAGCGCTACGGCGCTGAGCAATAGGCAATGATCCCTCGGAGTGTCATTTGCTGAAATCACTGATTTGTAAAGGGTAATAAAATGCCACGAATAAGGCAAAGTAAATTGGACGAAGTTCGCCATTACTCAGATGTCTACAAACACATTAAAAAATTGCGCTCCCCACAGCGACTAACTATTGTTAGAATATTCAAAACCTCCAAATTTTCCAAAGTAAATAATTGGCAATGTGGGTAATCGTAGAATATTATAGTGCGATTAAAATATTATTTTATGGGAAAAAAATAAAATAACTATGCAAGTATATATGTAAAATAATTTTCTCGGTTTACCCTCGTAACGTAGTCCTTAAAAGGACTTTTTAACTCCTGAAGTTTCGGACAGATCTACGTCTACGACTACGTTACGCGGGTAAACCGAGAAAATTATTCTACACATTACTCCCGTGAAAACCGAAACCATAACACATATACACACACATCAATTTATCAACAAATAAAACATATTAAATTGTTAACATATTTTTTTACATAATAAATTACATTTTTTGTATGTATATTGTCATAAATAAATTTGACTGGTAAAAAAAATGTTCTTACCTTGTTTAACCCCAGATAAATAAGTAAAAATCATAATGCCGTTTTAACAAATTTACAAATCTTCATTTGGTGTTTGTCAACTTTGCGCCCCATTAACCAATCATTAATCAGTTAATTATCGTGGATCTTTTGATCTGTAATTAAAATTCCAAGAACCTTTGGTTCAAAGGAGTATGGGGTGTGATTTTGGTATACGTGTTTTGAAAACATGTAAACTTATGAATCTTATATAATTAGGTAGTTATTTGGATGATGGTAGTACAGTACCAACACCCTACACTCAGTGGTCAAATACATTTATTCAAAACCACAGCTTATCGGATTTCTTGTGGAAATAAAGGAGAAGGTGTGATAAATGCATAAATATGTCACATTACATAAACTGCTCGATTACCATCGTTAAAAGTACTTTAGTTATTTAGTTATAAGTTTTACTTTCGAAATTACATATTATTTTTTGTAACAATTGTAAAAAGGCTAAGTTGAAGTTTAACTAAATTGTTTGATTGAATATTATTGGAGGTGGTTGAAAATGACAAATAAACCTAATAATTCGCGTAAAATCATTGTTAAAAATTGTCTTCTTTGATAGGAGTCTTCATTTACAAACAGTAAATAATTCAATTTTCATTCAAAAGGAATGAAATGAAAATACATGGTAAATATTAATAAATTTTATTGTCTACCGGTTTCAGTACCTCCGTACCATCATCAGGACAGTATTAAAATTATACTATTAAATACAGAAGTACACATATATATATATACATAAATCATCAAAAAAGTAAGAGACAGTATACTAGAGTGGGACAGTGAGACAGTTGTGGGAGAGAGGTGGAGGAGGGAAATTTGGGATAAGTGAAGTAATGGGGAACGGTAACCAGATAAATCATCACAATGATAATTCATCACATCTTTAAAAAGTTATATAAAGTTCAGGATAGTGATGAAACAAAAACTTTATTAACTGGGTTATGTAGGTTAGGTTAGGTTAAAAAAAATTCATCGTTTCTAATGACTTTACATCACTTTTTAAAAGTGTGTTGAATTGTCACTGTGCTGAGTTATCATGGAACCATGGGAAACATACTAAGTATTTGAATGACAGTTAAATATATATTTTTTATCTAATAATTTTACAGTTTACAATGTATAATAATATTTGCTAACAATAATGATATATAAAAATTAGTTTTCAGAATTTTTTTTTTTTAATTTTTTTGATGTTTCTCTTTTATGGAAGCAGACGCTTGTGTTTAAAAGAGATGCTGAGTATCGAGATGAACATTATTTATGTAAGTATTCTTATTAATAATTTAAGGAGTTAAGAATATTAAAAATATTAAAAATATAAGTGTATATCTACAATGTACAATTTAACGATTTATAACGTTTCATTATTTAATTGACGAATTTCGTTATTTTGATTTTTTACATTGAAATGTTCTTTGATCGCTTTGAGTAGGGTTTTGTCGTCTTCGATTTTTCTGATATTATCAGGTAGGTTATTAAAGTATTTTTTGCCTAGAAATGTGTAATGATGTTGTGCAAATGAGGTGTTACATTTTTGTATTGGAAATATATGTTTTTGACGAGTACGTCTTTCAGTTGAAAAACTGTGATTTTGTTTTTCTTTTATTATTTGAATTATTATGTTTTTTCGGATAAGATCATTAAATTTTAGTACTTTAAATTCTTCAAATATAAGTTGAGTTGGATAATCTCTCGGTTTTTTCAATATTATTTTAACAATCAGACGTTGTACAATTTCAATAGGTAGGAGATTAGTTTTGTATGCGGATCCCCAACTGCTTACACTGTATTGGAGATTCGATTGTACTAATGCGTAGTAGACTGAAGTTAAATTTTCCAATGATAGAAAGTTAGGCAGTTTCAGAAAAATATAAATTAATTTCCTTATTTTGTTAATGGTAAGGTTGATTTGATCTTTCCAGTTAATTCCAGTTAGTTTAATTGGTTATTAATAATTTCAACCTTTGAATTTACCGATTTTTTTTATTACCAAAGCTTCTAAATTGTTTAGTCTTAAATCTATTCCATTTTTATGTAGGACTTTAATTCCTGTATCACGGTTAAAAGTATGGTATTTATTAATTAAATGTTCCGCGAAATTCTGTCTCTTCCCCTTCATATGACCGGCTACACTCTCGCTATAAGTAAACATCCCGTATAAGTAAATATCATTCAAATTACCGGGGTCGCAAGTATAACTGCTACAAAATGCATCTGAACTTTACCATCAATGCAATCAACCACAATTGGTCTGCTGTTTCAACCCTCATCTAATTTCTCTGACCCTAATTCACACTAACTTATTTTCTTCCTTTGGGATATGATTTTCTCTTTCGTTACACCCTACTTCAATACTTATTCATCTATTCCATAGTTGACCGTTGAATGTTACTGGCACTGGAATAAACAGAGAATATTCTGGAATTTAACAATAGTCAGAAGTCAATTATTGTGATAATAGAAATAATCTATTCATTGCGTAGTAACTCAGCCCTAAAATTGACACAGATTTATTATCTATCCTTATTGCTTTGAATGAATTTGAGCGAAATGGCAAGTATTGGAACAGACTTTGTCTTGTGAGACGAATAAATAAATAATCTATGTAAATAAATATTACAATACAATAAACCTCGATGCCACCATTTTTTGTTTTTTTTAAAAAAGAAAGACAAATATTCCCGGGTTACGAATAACCTGACAATATTTGAAAATCTCCTACTACCACCACGGTAAGCTGAAAATGTTGCTTGTGTTGTGATGGAGGACTTAGCCAGCCGAGGAATTGAACACACTACGCCTGAGTGGGACCCAAGTGCGATGTCAACTCGGCCACCGACCAGTCAAAAATTGATTGATTGAAATTGATTGTTTAAGGCAAATGATTTTTTACAACAAAATAATATATGTAATGCTATGTAGTTTTAATCTTTCGAAATAATACCTAGAATTGGCAGTAATACTTACGCAATAGAATTTATCTTAATATCTAAAAAAAAATATAGATTTTTGAGTAAGAAAGAATTTGAATATTTGGCCGTAAACCTTATCCATCAAATAAAATACGTTTTTTTGCGTTGAGAAAAATCATATTTTATTATTTTATTACCAAATCTTAGAATAAATTTTGAGTATTTTGCTCCTGGTAAAATAGCGCTCTCCATCGGAAACTCTGTTTAGTCGCAAGAAATAATTTGTTTATGTGAATACCGCACAAGAGTCCCAACCGTCTGGAGCCAGTGAGACTATAGCATCCCCATGTTATGTATGTTGTGAGGCGAGAGGTAGTGTGGAGGGAAAAAAGGGAGATGGGGAAGGTGGGGGTATTACCTTGCCATTCAGATCTAGTCACCAAACACGGCTAAAGCCATTTCAAGCAACATTTCAATTCTGAAAGGTAACGCATTACACCAGTGCGATACTGAGAGTATCATCCACTCAAGTAAACTATTTTTTAATTTAATTGAATTAGTTGTGAAATAACACAAATTCATCAAATAAAATTTACTTGCGCACGCTAGGATTTGAACCCGCGATATTCGGATTGCTAGTCGAGAGCCTTACCCCCTGACCATGGAGGCCGTCATGATTAGAGTGGCCGAAGCAGTAGTTCAATTTAAAAATTATTTAAAATTTGGAAACTTATAGAAAACCCTTTCTCGATAAATAATCTTTCACCTAATCAAAAATAATAACATTTAGAAATAGGTTTGCTGAAACACAATATTGTAGGGAATAAGCCTAGTCATAACTGTCTTAACGATGGCAATGGTTTGATTTTAACACCTCAAATTTAAGCCTTATCGGCCCTCGAAAATCTATTTAATTAGTTCTGCGAGGCGAGGAATCATTACTTCCAGAGTAATCTGCTACGAAACGTTCTATTCTCAATGAGAATACTAGCGAAGCGAGGTTACTGGCTTCTGGCTACTGGCTAACATTGATTGCCCTATTTCAGAAATAAACGCCCGAATTGGAAAATTGGTGTTGAGAGACTCTTCTGGAAAACGGGAGAAAATTGACAGAAGATTTATTTGTTAATGTCAAAAGAGACGTTATCAATGCCCGGTATAAATGCATTGAAATAAAGCCTGGAATTTTTAATGAAAAACTGAGCAAAATACAAAATTCCTTTGAAAATAAGTATTGTGTAAAAATTCATACTCATCTACGAGTAGAATGCAATCAGTTGAGTATTGGATGTGATTTTTGAAGTATTTACTCATGTAAGTTTAAACTATATATTGCCGAGAAAAATGATTTTAATAATAATAACGACTAGCAGTTGAAAACCCGCTCCACGGGTTTTTTTGTGCTAAGCCCTGCGGGCGGCACTTGGTTGGGCTTCGCCCAGTTTAAGTGATACTAACAACAGTTAACCTATAATAACACAACCTAACCTAACCTATCATTTTATTATATATATAAGTACATGTACATTTCTTTTTAAATGCGTATTAAAACGGTAGTTTGAATGGATGAAATCGTACGTATTTGTTATGGATTATTTCAAATGAAGTTATTCGCTTTTATGCCGCCAGAAGTGCGCTCTGTCGGCCAATAGGGAAACTACACCAGCGGCCGGTAAAGGAGGGATTGACATTTTCAGGGAACCTTAGATGAACCTACGCGGAATTTACCCGAAACATACGATTTGAATTCGACCAATCAGAGGGCCGAAACCGTCCAGACGCTGGCGTAATAATACTATCAGATTGGATTTTTTGTATAGCGCCGTTTTTTGTGAAAAAATCACCTCAAGGGCTCATTTAATTAAATTTAATTAAAAACTCTAACAATTCGTGGGGTTCACCGTCTGAAATTTTGTACTTTTTGTATTTTCTTACCTGTTCATTTTTAACCTTGTTAATTTTCTGGTGGAAAATTGTGTTTTCTTCTGAATAAAATTTAGTAAAGTAGTACTTTGGCCTTATTAAAAACATCATGCACATTTTTTTGCTTCTTTTAAACATAGTTGTTTTTGACAATATTCAGTTATATCACGTTATAATATGTAATTTTAAACTTTTAGACATTTTTAGATTCACAGATTAAGATAATAGATGATAATATGTTTTTAATAACAAATACGTAATTTTGTATGGAAAAAAGAGATCCTTAAATAATTAGATGAGGAAAAAGGTTCATTCTCTCATTTAAGAGTGATTTCGGAGTACCTACTAAACCTTTCTGCATAAATTGGGGCTAACAATTACTAGGTAATGTTTTTATTTCCGTATGGCAACAGAGAACCAGCATCTTTATTCCGTAAATTACAATTTATTTAACGGTTTAAACGTTGAACATGACGTGGTCCATGTACGGGTTCATGTACAAATAATAATGTATCAACGGACGTATGATTAATATATACACGGTGTTCAGGGACGTACTTGACTAACTTTAACCAGTGATTCCTGGCATTATTTGGAGTAAAAAATTTAAATTAAATTTAGTTCTCCCATGACATTTTTTTCTCATTTAAAAACGCAGAAAATCGGTAGGAATTGGACAACTGTGAGGGATTGGGCAGTTACTTGACTATGTGACCATTGATGACATGTGAAAGTTTTTTTAATTGTTTTTGAAAATTAAAAAAATATACACTTCAAAAAATTCACCGCAGACCAATTTTTTTTATATCTTATTCCAAATAATGTCAGGAATCACTGGTTAAGTTAATCCAAGTACGTCTCTTAGGATAAGTATTCCAAAATATTTCTCGATACAGTAAATCATCGACTATAATATATAGTATGATTTTATAAAAAACATTTTCAAATTGAACCTAAACACAATAAAATGATTATTGTCTTCACCTCATACAAGACCCACTTATTATTTTTCATTACTAATAAATGTGTTTTAAATTTTACACAGCCCATAAACTACCATTTACCCTACAATAATAGCTGTATAAAATTTAAAACACGTTTATTAGTAAGGCCCATATACTTTCGTAAACTTTACACAGCGCCATTTAATTATCGAGTTACCTCGAGACTGTTTTACATTGGTTATTGTTAAAACTTTTCTTTTAAAAAAACCACCTACATGATTAGAATATTAATATCCTAAGAAAATAAAGATTATCATTTTTTATATACAATTTTGGGATCTGAGCGCAATAATAAAATATTTAACATTTCATATATGTACCTACCTACTTTACAAAGACACGATGCCTTTGAGGTGATTTGCACAAAAAAGACGCTATACCATAGACATATGAATATTAGTAGACCTGCCCAAGTGATTAAAAGCGTATTATTCCCCACTCAGCATACCGGTTCCATTGGAGCCGGCTGGGCTCGCGTCTGGCCTCCCGTGAATTTAGAAAACGTGACGTCATCATTCTTGTGCGAACTATGGTCGAGGCATCATCGGTTCATTTTACGAAATAACACGGCAAAATGGTGCCTTGTGCTACGAAAACTTGTAAAAATATATGTGAAAAAGAGAATAAACCCAATTGTCGTATTACATTCCATATATACGCATTATTTTACTTTATTTTAAGCTTATTCACATCGTGTAATATGGATCAGTTGTAGAAACATATACTATCACATCGAGATACGTCTGGACGCGAAACACAAAGCTGGTTGGTTGCTGGGAAGTAAATTATGAACATTTATAAAAATGTCTTAACTAAATACGTAAACGAAATATTCGACTTTAAAAATAGAAGAAATTTATTTTGCCGAATTTGGACTTCGCAAATTTGTTCATAACGTGGCGAGTAATTTGCGCTCCCATGTAAAAATGTCTATTCATTCAAAAGCAGATTTTACTTTTAAGAACTAAATGGTGATATTATAATGCGAGATGCCTATTTACTGTCAGATTGATTTATTGACGAATCACAGTCAGCTTTCCTCTCTGCGTCCCGCAACTCTTGTTTTAACCCCTCGTCCTTAACTTCTCGTCTATTAATATTCATATGTCTGTGCGCTATACAAATCATCAAAATATAACTTTATACTCATATAGGTATATTAAGTCCGAGATGAAATATTTTATGCAATGGGTGAAGGTAACATTAAAATATTACTCTTAAAATGTGGCTTAATATTCGTTGGTATCTAATGGATCTCTCATAAACATTAAACCTTTTAATTAAGGCCCCGTAGTAAGGGTTCAAAGATGGTTTGAAAAGGAGATATGTACATTCAAATGTTAGAGGGAGAGCGCTATTAATAGATAATAATTAAGCGAAAATTGTGAAAATATTTAATAAAAGACGACTCGTTTGAAATAGAGCAAAAATCTCTCCACAAATGCTTTAGTTGCATTTAAAGATACACTGTGAATACCTATAACATATTAATTAACAGAACAAAGCGTGTTTTTAATATTTTTCGGAACTTACTTTGCGATTATTTTTCTATCGAGGTAATTTCATAAAATTATTGTATTGGCATTATCTATTTATCTTCAAAAATAACTTTTTTTTGGAACTTAAAAACTGTAAAAGAATTTAAGAGAAATGTGATATAAATCGGTACAAATTGGGCATGCCGGGGCTGAAAACTATGAGCAACTTGACTGTCTATGATTATACCGTAGATAAGTCCCTATTAAATTGGAAAATTAGATCGTATTATATTACAGATATCTGACCACTTTATAGCAGAAATTAATTGTGTACATATTTATAGTTCGAGGTAATAATGATGAAACGTGATTCAATAATAGGGATATCATAAACAATTTTACCTTGGACAAAGCACACGTCTACATTTTATAACCGAGTATTGTTTTGGCCATAGACATATGAATATTAGTAGACCTGCCCTAAGTGATTAAAAGCGTATTATCCCCACTCCCCATACCGGTTCCATTGGAGCCGGCTGTGCTCGCGTATGGCCTCAAGTGAAATTTGAAAACGTGACGTCATCATTCTTGTGCGAACTATGGTCGAGGCATCATCGGTTCATTTTACGAAATAACACGGCAAAATGTTGACTTGTACTATGAAAACTTGTAAAAATAGATGTGAAAAAGAGAATAAACCCAATTGCCGTATTACATTCCATATATAAGCATTATTTTACTTTATTTTAAGCATATTCACATCGTATAATATAGATCAGTTTTAGAAACATATACTATCACATCGAGAAACGTCTGGACGCGAAACACAAAGCTGGTTGGTTGCTGGGAAGTAAATTATGAACATTTATAAAAGTGTCTTAACTAAATACTTAAACGAAATATTCGACTATGAAAATAGAACCGAATTTTTTTGCCGAATTTGGACTTCGCAAATTTGTTCATAACGTGGCGAGTAATTTGCGCTCCCATGTAAAAATGTCTATTCATTCAAAAGCAGATTTTACTTTTAAGAAGTAAATGGTGATATTGTAATGCGAGATGCCTATTTACTGTCAGATTGATTTATTGACGAATCACAGTCAGCTTCACTCCCTTCGTTCTTCAACAGTTGATTTTACCCCTCGCCATTATCTTCTCGTCTATTAATTCCTATGTCTGTGGTTTTGGCCAAATATTTCATCAATGGAAGAAAAGGTAATTAAATTTAGTTAATAATTAAAATAAGAATTCAACACTAATTTCATATTAATAATATTTTAAAAGATTATTTATTTAAGTTTTTAATCTAGGAGGTTTGGGAGGATAGCGCAATCCTAGTCTGTCGTATTACTTGTGATATATAATACAACTCTTAAATTTAAAGATTGAAATAAAAACTTAACTAAAAAAATATAATACTCGTAGGTAGACCTACCTAATTATAAAATACAATAAAAACATCTTATAAATCGTAAAAAATTAAGTAATATTAAAATTAAAGGATAGTCCACACGGATAAAAATGAGTATTTCTGATTTATTAAAATCTTGTTAAAAACGGGATCGCAGGCCGTTTTAGTAAATTCATAAAATTTCGGAACCCGTGCTCATACACCTGCGTTTATCCTTATAATATACAATGACGAAACAGCTTATTAAGTTGCCATCCAGTCGATTAAACTCTAACCCTTAGAGCACGTGTTCCAATTCCTAACAAAACAGAACCCCCTGTGTACCGGTCGCACCGGGATAGGAGTACTTCTGGCTGGGGTGATACAATCGTAATTTTTATCCGTGTCTAAAGGGGGTTCGCTACATAATATGCACCCATCGCTCATTAAGTAGAGAGCTGAGAAACATAAAAAATCGTTACAAACTATTATCAAACTAAAACAGAACTATATGTGTTAAGATTGCGGTATTGATTTATTCGAAACTTTTGTATACGGATATGAATTACTTAGATAATGAATTGATAGACGCTAGAACGTGAGTACAGCTCTTAAGATGAAGCTACAAGCCAAACATGTATATATTCTTGGTATATATGTATGCATGCATGTAGGTGTGTATGTAGGTCATAGACATTAAAATCGCTTGACAAACGGAGTCTAGAAACGTTCGATTTCAAGCAGAAAACTGGTTTTTATTTATTTTGTAAATAATTTTATAAGAAAGCAAGTTAATCAAGTGAAACTGTCACAGATAATCTTAGCTATAATACTGTACTTTTTTAAAGTTTTCCCTTTATGCGTTCATACATTTCTATTGAAAAAAAAAATTATAGTAGTTTACATTTATGTTTTTTATTGAATAATTTATTTTTATTATTTGTATTCTACTCAAGCAAAACGATAGAAAAACCTTCAATTTATCTAAAGCATATTTTTGTTATTCATAATGTACACCAATTCGTTATAAAGATTAATCAAAATAGTGATTTGGCTTCGCCTTAACAATCGATATAAGAAATAAGTACGAAAAAAGTTAATAATTGCGAAATATTTATAACCTTTTTCGGCCATTTACTATTCAGTGAGGCCATGTGTTCCATTCATTAACAGTACTCAACTAAGAAATGGCTAGTAAGTAATTTTACGAGTGCCTTGTCTACAATTGTTATTTAGCATTATTACTTATTTAAAACTATCTATAAAGAAAGAAAAAAATATAAAATAGTTGTGATACTTTAGAAAGCAATCACTTTGTGGTTTGACATATTTAATAAAAACAAAGAATTATTTTTTTCAAAACCACGATTTTTATTTAATTTATTGACCGACCGGTTTCGTTTAGCTCAAACATCATCAGGGTGCAAAATTAATTATTAATTTGCACCCTGATGATGCTGAAGCAAAACGAAACCGGTCGGTCAATAAATTAATTAAAATCGTAGTATAAATAAAATATCTGTTTTATTTTTATTAAAATAGTTGTGTTTTCCTAACGACATCGATGATGGTATGAAATGTGTTATTATGTGTGGAATAAAACGGAAAACTGTTACCAAACAACTAAGCGCAATATAAAGAAAATCACTGCAAGTAGAGACATTATAAACTAGTATAATAAATGCCGCCAACGGGAATTGAACCCGTGCCTTCTGATGTTCGGTCAGGTGCTCTGTAACCACTGAGCTATGTCGACTCATATTTGGGGAGTTGGAAATAAGCCGACATAGCTCAGTAGTCATAAAACCTGGTCTTATAAACATTAGTTTATCATTAAAAAATAATAATATTTGACAAGTCAAAAATATTTCACCAATAAATGAAGATATCTTATGTCTCGACGCCATCTAGTGAGAAATTTATCACTAACAAAGCCTTACCTACAAAAATAAATTTGGTTGTTTACAGGTGAAAAAATATAATAAGCGGTAATTGTTGATTGAGGTACTAGTACATATTGAATCATTTGGCGGGTTGGAAATAAGCCGACATAGCTCAGTGGTTACAGAGCACCTGACCGGACATCAGAAGGCACGGGTTCAATTCCGGTTGGCGGCATTTATATTTACTCGGGAGATATTTTAAATTTGTATTAGTATTTCAGACGACTAATTATTGCTTATAATTATTTGTTATCCTTTATGCTATGCATTAAACCTTGTCTTATAAACATTAGTTTATCTAAATATTGAAGACAATATTAGTGATTTCTAAACGAAAATCTGAAACAGAAAAATCAAAAAAGGAAACGGTCACATCTGGGACTCGAACCAAGTGACCGAGGGGAATAGGGTCCCATTAGCTCAGTTGGTAGAGCACTGTCCCGGAAAGACAAGGGTCCTGGGTTCGAGTCCCAGATGTGACCGTTTCCTTTTCTGATTTTTCTGTTTCAGATTTTCGTTTAGAAATCACTAATATTGTCTTCAATATTTAAATATTACAATTTGAGGTTTTACTGAATAAAGTTATTCCGAAAAATAAATAAACATTAGTTTATCATTAAAAAATAATAAACTAGTATATTCACCGTATGAAGGTAAACGTAGATTCTATGGACGCAGATGATTTCTTTTATTTGTATGGTATCGCACCTGCGTTACTATCATAAGTTTATATTCTTTATTAGCTACCTCGTTATTATATTCCTCGTATTCAAAATAATACACTCAAATTCGAATCTGGAAACTGATCTAAAGTAACTAAACTTTTCGATTGACTGCTAGGATAATAATATTCATATTAAGGTTTGTCGATGACCATTAACCAATTCAATAATATTATTATAATGGTTATTTTGTTATTGCGTATGTCTTCCCAGCGTTGTAAAACTGAAGGCACACCACTGAATGAAATTGGCAGTCTATAAATAAATAATGTTTCGTATTTAATTTTGGATTGGAGATATTATAATGCCACCAGCTAGAGCGTGTTACGAAGCGAGGAAATCAACACCAATACAAAAACAAATTTAACAATACCTCTTTTTCTGAGATAGGGCTCTTGAAAAATTATACGTGAATCAATTTTCCGTCAGTATCGAATATGTTTCTTGAGTGAATCATAACAAATATAAAACAGAAAGCTTTATTCTCTGATTCAGCAAAAACTCTCGAGCGGTAGGCCCTGGCATAAACTCGTACTGTTTTTATGAAATATTCTGGAAAAAATGAGTGTGACTGATTTATTAAAATCCGGATAAAAACGGGATTGCAGGCCGTTTCTTGTCAAACTTTTAATACGCTCCAAAAATATCGAAACCCGTGATCATGCACCTGCATTTGTCCTGATAATATACAATTACGATATGCGAAAATATTAGAATTTTTATGAACACGTGTTCCGACATCGTGATAACACATTCGTGTTTTATTGAAAGTTATTAGGATACTTATCAATATTTATTCGTTAAATGCGTTCTTAACCGGATTACGAATAATTTGAAGAATTTCTTAATAACTTTTATAATATACAGGGTTTTCCAATAAGAGGTGTTATTTTGATATTCAATCGTAAAAGATCATTGGTTTCGTTGCTTGTGTGGCACGTAGCGCCGTTTTGTTGAAAGTAAACGTTGTCCAGATCAATACCATCCAATTCCGGCCATAAAAAATCATTAATCATCTCTCGATAGCGCAATCCATTCACCGTAACTGTTGCTCCAGCCTCATTTTCGAAAAAGTAAGGTCCAATGACTCCGCCGGACCATAAACCGTACCAAACAGTCACACGTTGAGGATAGAGAGGCTTTTCAACAATAATTCTTGGGTTTTCCGAGCCCCAGATGCGACAATTTTGCTTGTTGCCGAAGCCACTGAGGTAGAAATGGGCCCATAGACTAAATACAACTAGACTAGGTGTAACCAGTGAAAAATAACACCAACTCAATTTTGTTTTGGTTCAAGTGCACATTTATGAAAAGGCGCACGCATTGTGTCGCAATGCGAAATTGCAACTGTGCATTGCGTTTTACCTTTTGTTGGTCTAGAGTTAAGCTATTTTGCTTGTCAGCTATGCTGGGCAAGTTCATTTTTTCAATCACAAAAATAACCCAGTTCCAAATATTTTAGATTGTGCCTATTGCGGACTTTATTTTAGAAAATGTAATCAGCTATCTGAATAAAAAAAAATATAAGTACCTTACCGATAGATTCAAGGCAACGCATTAACAAATATCAGAAATTAATAGAATTTCACTAACGACAAGTAAATTTTCTGACGTCATCTTTCAAACTAGTCACAATTATGACGTCATGCAGTGTGTTATACGCTTTTAACGAATACATATAAACAATAGTACATGGCACGAGCTTGCCACATGATAATTATTGATGTGTTGGTTAAAATCAGGCGTTCTTACTTGATGCGCGCAAAAAACTTTAGAAGTGTTGGTTATTTTTTAGTGTTGTCTCTATTCAGGGTTGTATTAAGTCCACAATTATTTGCCTGTTAAATTATATGAAAAAATCGCGTCGTTGAGTAATTTATTTTGTGTTTACTATCTTAATTACATTTTTCTTTTCATTGAAAAAATATATATTATATATATATTACACTTACCTTTTTTATTATAACTATTGCTGTAGAGGTGATGAAGGTGGTGGAAGATATGTTACATGAAAAGGAACGTTCACGTAGGCTTAAAATGTTAGGTACAGGAATAAATATTTTCTATATACATTCCGATAATTATTCTTAAAATGTCTTATTTTCGCTTAGGTTTCCCCACAAACCGAGAAAAAATTGAGAAATGGATATAAGCAATCCGGATTCAATTTTGTGAAAATAACTAGGTAATATTTATTATATATAACATTCGAAAAAATTCCCCAATTCCTCGTATATGTGCACAATCTAATACAAAATTTTACAGCATTGACATTTTTGGTAATAACCTAAAGAAATATCGATATGAAGTAATGCGTACGATCGATTATTAATATGAGAGTATGGAATGTATCGGGAGAATCTCCTATCCTCTTCCTATTTTCCTTTTCCTCTTCCTCTCCCCTTCCTTTAACACCAAATTAATTTCAAGATATTAAAACTTCATTTCTAATGAACTTTAACGTAAGAAACTTCTGTGGCTTGACTTCAGTTAACTTGTATATTTATATCTATCATTGTATATTATATAAAAGCTGATTGTTTCTTACAAAATATGGTAAATTAATATTTAAAAAATAAATATTTACAAATACGGAAAAACGAGTGTTTGCTAATTTATTTAAAAAAGCGGATTGCAGGCCTTTAACGAACGAATAATGAACAGGTTTCTGGTTGAACTTTTAGTAAATTTCGAATACATTCATTATCACGATGTCGGAACAGAGTTTTTCTAATTTATTTAAAAAAGGGATTGCAGGCCCTTAACAAATGAATAAACAGGTTTCCTGTTAAATTGTTAGTAAATTTCGAATACATTAATTATCACGATATCGGAACACGTTGACCGTACCATCATCAGGAAGCCATTTATGCTCAAATCATTTTCATCCCAAACGTTTAGACTGCAATTTCCTTCAGGTCCTTTATAATCTTTGAGCATTCTGTGTGGAGGAGAGAATGTAATATACCCACAAATTAGCTATCGTTGCTTAATCTGAGAAAGGTTATTTTAATTACTGGTTGTTATTGTCTAGCTTTGATTAAGCACCATCTATATATTTCACAAAAATGGTACTACAAAAATAAACCGAATAGGCATTTCTCTGAAATCGTATGACATTACAGCAGTTAATATACGAAATAAATTTCGGTCCGATCGGCATGCATTTGGCAAGGTTGTTGGCGCGGTTCACTCCAATCCTTGGGAAGGAAGGTAAAATCATATTTTTTTCCGTAGATATGTAAAGTTGTGCCTATAATAAAAAAAGAAGACAAACACAATGTAAAAATGTAAAAGCTTATTTAATGGGCATAAATAAATTGATATTATTACCATGTAACCCCCACCCTCCCTTGTCCCACCCCACCATATGATTTCTCTCGCTTTATTTTGTCTATTATAATTTATACATTATTAATAAGTACTTTTTTTTTTTTTTTTTTTTTTTTTTTTTTTTTTTTTTATTTAGTAAAAGATTATACATTTAAATACATTATTTAAGAAATGTTTTGACTGCCCAACTAGGAGGATTCCCGTTTTAGGACAGTCAAATTAGTATGAGTATTAACATTTTGATAAGTTGTTTGATAAGTATAGTATTACAATAATAATGAAATAATAGGTATTTGTACTTTTAACTGGTGCCTAAGCCTACTAACATGTTTGTATAAATATGAATAACAAAGAGAAGATATACCATAAAATAAAATATTACATTAAACATAAGATTAACTGCTGCTTGGGTAGCATTTAATTTAAAAGTATTAGGTAAGTACATATATACATATAACGATAAAGATTATAACATAAACGTATCTTTTACTGTTTTGTTGGAGTTTTTGTTGTTGTTTTTGGTTTGTGTTTGATTTCATTTTTTGTGTAGTAAAAGTTCACTCTCCTTTCTACCTAATTGATGAAACCAATTACTGGTCAATTTATGAAGAAAAGCTGTGTTTTCCTTTTTCCAAGCATCGGGCATGAAGTTGTATAGTTTTGGACCTAAGAATGAGAAGTGTCTTTGAGCGAGAGATGTTTTAGTTGTGAGTGGTACAATTGGATTTCTCCGTGAGTGGCGGGTGTCGTGAGAGTGGTTAATAGATGGGTAGAGGTGGCGTTTTTGATGGGTGTTTAAAATTAATTTTCTCATGTATAGTTGTCTAACATCCAGAACTCGGAATTCTTCAAATAGTGCATCGCTATGATATCTAAATGGTTTTTTGAGGATTACCCTTAGTAGTGATTTTTGACCTAACCTAGACTAGTTTTTTATAATTCTGTATTATAAACCTAACGAAGCGGTCAAAAACAAAATAACTTTTCATTTGATTAAAGTGTCAAGCCACAAAGTAAACGGTTTCTTTGATAATTATATACTATTTTATATAAATAATTTTGTAAATTCTTAAAACTTCTACTCAATAGTAAATATGTGTACGTTTCCCGTTTTGGTTCAATATGTAGTGTACAGAATCCAAAACTTAAAATGTGAATATAAAAATCATTTTGTGTTATTTATTAGTCCTTTACCTGATTCAGACCTGGTTAAGCAAAAAATGTTATTTGGTGACGGTTTTGTATTCAAATTACAACAACAACTCGGTAACAAAATGAACGCTGTTCCTTGGTTCCGCTTACGAGTTCGAACGTTTGTACAAGGAGTTTAAACAGAGTTGGGTTGTTAAGTTCATCTCCATATTTGTGACGTACGCTATGTGGTGTCATTTTTAAAATGGATTTAACTAGACAAGGCTAATCTAGTATAAATACATCAATGAATGGGCCTCATCACTCAAGATGATTGTTGAAGAGTGTATCGTTCCATTTTTATTAATGGCGTAGTTTCTACTTTTCAAATGTCAAAAAATGACAGCTTCAAAAGTAACATCCAATAGTGGGCTACTCAAAATAACACCTCTTATTGAAAAACCCTGTATATATATAGTAATATTTTATGTCAGCATTTTTCTCCGTGCGACACGGCAAAACACCCTTAAAATAAATCACTGTAATACTTTTGGGCGATAAATTCTCAAATTACGTCATAAATAACAAATTATTACAAGCAATAATTACTAGCCAATAATCATTAAAATTTAAATAATCACATCATATATGGTTGTATTTATAATATGAAATACAATTAGAACAATTTTCCATCTTGGATAAATTGAGATTTTTTTGGAATAGGGAAGCTGGGCTGCTCATCTTATTAAAAAGTATTATTATTATGTCAAGCCGTTTATTTTTTGGTATTAGTAATATTGGAATCTGCTTTCGACTTTATAAATCCGTTCCTCGAAATGTCGAAAGCAACCCTCCAATGCTGTAATCTATTCACTAGAAATCGTTTGTTTTGTCTTCCGTGTTTCTGAAGGTTGATTACCTTACGCTCAAATCATCATTAGTGGAGCTTCTCTAACTCAAGGATTTACATCATCAGATTCTGTTAAATCATGGAGCTCAAATTTTTCCTATAAATACATAAATATCCGAGATTGGGTTTGAGAATTATTTTCCGCTGTGATTCCTGGCGTGATATTTGTTCATGCAAGCCTCATCGCTTACCCCCAATTTAAAAAATACATATCATTCCGTAAATCGGATATTTTTTCTGTTAAGGCGATGCACTACGTAGTAATTTAAAATCATGTGTTTTTGGTTTGAAAATTTGGTCGCCTAGAAATGTTTCAGATGCTTTAATTAAATACTGCGAGTAGAATACATCCTGGCCTTTGAAATAATCGAGTATTTTTTAGATAAGTCTTTTTATAAGCCCAGAAAAAAATAATGTATAGGTCTTTGAAAACTGCTTTAAAGTTCAAAATCTCCTACTTACGAACCCATTTTCGGTTATGGTTTATTGTTTAATGTGGCAAATTAAGTTATTTATAAAATGATCGAAAAAAAAAAATATTTGTGCCTGAACATCCACAAAATATAAAAGGCATTTTTTCTTGCATAAATCAAAACAGGTGGATGGTGTGAAGCGGAAATTTAAGCCTTATCGCCATCTACGTAAGGTGTGTTATTGATAGCGGCTCGATCGAAATATTACGCGACGTAGTGCATCGCCTTAAGTGAAATTTGTTATTTTGTTAGAACATTTCATTGCAGCAAAATTAGCGTATTTTCATTAGACTTACATTTTTTCTTTAACCTATTAAATTAACCTCCTTAAGTTTCATATGCGTAGTAGAGCTACTCGTTCCAAAATCCTGTTTGAAGGTAACAATACCAGGACTGAGCATTTCAAACGCTTGTACCTATATTACATGAAGTTAGTAATAGAAACGTAGATACAGAAGGTCTATTGAACTGCACGGAAGCTAGGCACAATAAGGCTACACTATCATACCTTTTAAATCAATATTAATTTAACCTAAGTATACTTATATATTATATTATTTATGTACTTGTATGTCTTACTTTTTATATCCTTCTGGAGCTTGTTTTCATTTTATACTCTTTGATGTAATTTGACTATCAAATGCCACACTTTTTATTATTACGTTCATGCGCTTGTATTAACTGTGTCATCCCATTATTGTTTATTGTATATTTATACTGTAGATATTAAATGGATTAAATAAATAAATTACTCGTGTCTACCTATATTTCAATTTGTGAATCGTAACTACTCCCAACTGTTTGATGCCAGTGGAATTTAAAGCAACTTAAACTTAAGGCATGCTGGGAGGCTGAAGGTAGTAGAGAAGAGAAGGAGATGACGAAGAGGTGGATTGAAGTACCTATGGAGATTTATTCATTTCAACCTCTTAGCAACCATCCATCTTAAAACTGCTAAGGAAATTAGTGCCTGTTTACAAATTTATTTTCGTTTGCGCTGTGCGTGTAAGTTGTTAGAGAAGTAGCAAAGTACATTAAGACGGGTTGTTTCACGGTATTCGAACAATTCATCAAATTTTAAAGTTGATTTGCAAGTTCTGTGAAGCTTCTATTCAAGTTCTATTATTATATCATTACTGGCCAGTTGCTTCACAAAACTGAAATCACAAAAGAACTTGAATAGAACCTTCACAGAACGTGAAAATCAACTTTGAAATTTGACGAACTGTTCAAATTCTGTGAATCAACGTATAATTTAGCAGTTTAATATAATCAAAATATGCAAGCACTTATTTGCCTGCCATATACCTTAAGTTAAACGAATTCTCCAGAGAAAGTTTTTCTAACTCAAATGAATACTTAAATAAAAAATAAAATTTTAAATTTGCTATTTTTAATATTCGGAGTTGTTTTAATTATGGTTGAATCTTTAACAAGAATAAATAATATTGTGTAAAATCAACAAATATTAATTACATTTATTTTAGAAATCTCTTGATTTTTCAAATTATTTCTAGTATTTTTTTGTACCCTGGCTCTTCGACGGTACCATAAAACTGTACTATAAATAACAATAGTTTAGGGTTTGCAGTGCAGAAGATCAATACCGCTAGATTCACCAAACAAGTTTCACGGTAAAACACGCTCAGCGTGCTTAAATTTTGATTGGTGTTGCAATTGGTCTAGTTGTAATGAATTATTATTCATACGAACCGCATCCTTTACCTAGAGTCAACTAGTACTTTAAGACTCCAGTCCAAGGGTAGCTAATAAAGATTTACGCTGTGTAAACTTCAGATTTTATCAGCTTATCAATATTGAACGATCTGTTAGCCCTAAATTTTTGTAGCCTTTTAGTCTCAAATAAATATACCCATTACAAGCATTTCTGTAGAGTATTATCTAATGGAGGTGATGCTCCCATCCAGTTATCTTGTCTACACTAAACGGTGTTTTTATCAGACTTATTTTTCTTCCCTTTTACTGACTTCATATTGGTGCGGGAGATATATAGAGACGTTGAAGTATACAAGGTAGACAAGATTCTATAGGAGAGCCCAGGAATAGGTTGTCTCGAAGTAGAGGTCAACCATTGTCCAAAATCTTCATATGCACGTCGTACGTCTAAGTTGGAAAGAGGTTTCTCAAAAGCACTACCTACATCATATAAAATGCTATCATCCGCGTAGCAAAATATTGAACCACATATTATAATGTTTTTACTGGTGTAGAACAATTAGCATGGGTGACAGCATGAATCCCTGTGGTACGCCCTCGACAATTTAGTGAAGAGTTGAAATAGAACCGTCCGTCTGTATCTATGGCATTTTGAAACACTCGAATTTTTAGAAATTCCACGAATTGTGCAGCGTCGGCCTCCGCGGTCGAGGGGTAAGTCTCTCCACTATAAATCCGAAGGTCGCGGGTTCAAATCCCGGCGTGCGCATATAATCTTTATGTAATAAATTTGTGCTATTTCACAATTTCATCATTTAAAATAACGTATAGATTATTTGTGGCGCGTTCCAGAGTGGAAGACACTCTCAGTATCGCACTAGTTTAAGACCACCATTAAAAATTGAAACGTTTCTTGAAATCGCTTTAGACGTGTTTGGTGACCAGATCTGAATATCCAGGTACTTCCCACCTTCCTCTTCCCATCTCCGAAAAATATTAACATAAAAGCGGTTAAGCGTAAGATTATTGATAATAACCAAAAATTACGAATAAAAATAAAAATAGCACACATATTAACTAACTAACCATCACGCCATTTCCCCGCAGAAGTAGGCAGAGAGGACAGATCGCTAAACAACTCGGTTTTGACAAACATATCTTTAAGAGCTTGTTATGTAGACCTAGCGAGATTTCCCAACTGTCAAAACTGCTTCACTCTTTTGTCGCTAGTTGGCGGTAGTTGTTTATTCAAAAACGTATTAGTTCTAGTAGTAAACATGCGTTATAACCGCGTATTGCCGTACTCTACGATTCTGCATCCCGATTCAGAAATATTAAGTAAAACTATCTACTAGTAAAAAGTATGGTTTGTTTACGGGATCTACGATTTTAGTAGAGTATTTAGTATGAACTTTTTTATAAATGTTTAAGCATTTACTTGCCGTGCATGAAGAGAAAGTAGAATAATAAAGTATTCGAAAGAAATTAATGAAAAATATATAACAAATAAATATAGAATATAATAAGAAAGAGAATAGAAAAAATAATGCACTAAGTATTTTGTATGAACATAAATATTACGAATATATATTGAACAAAACTATTTGACTAAGTAGCTGTTGTGATTGATACATTGAAACAAATTAAAACTTTTGCTTTTTATTTGTTGGCCTATAACGGTTTCAGCCTATCACGGACATATTCATACTGGTAAAATTTGTCTTTAAACCAGGGTAGCAAATAAAATAATTTTAATCATTATTTACCACCCCCAATTAAATGCCGAAGATGGTGATTTCGGTGATAGACAGAAACCGATAAAGGACAATAAATAAAAAGTGAACTTTTCTTTTATTGTATTTCCAGAATCAAAAATTATTTTTCTTTATCAGTATTGACAAAGTATTAAAACTGTGTGTATAACTTTTGGTTAGGGATAGATACAACTGAAAATTGCAGGTGACTATTAATATATATCATCTTCCTCATATACCGTCTTCATATCGCGAACATGTTATTATATTTCACAGCTCAGAGTCTGTTTACATAGGAAAAAAATTGTCCGGAAATTTGGGTCAAAATTTATAAATTGTTGGAGATTCCCATTTTCACTTCGCCGGGAACTTTGGTCCAGACGAAATGTGGTCGGTCCCGACTATATACATTTTGATTAGAGGGTAAATCGAATCATAAGTTGAAGGATATTACAATTTTGCCGAGTCGGAGCTTAATTTAAAAACATTCATGATATTCTGGAAACTTGTTAAAGTATCAAATATCTAAAATATCTTCGAGACTCGGTCTCAACAAGTGACATAACTTCAAAAACTTCAAAGTGAATATTATGTTCCTTATCAAATATTTAAGGTGATTGGCGTAGGACGTAATTGAGAAGTCATATTCAGGCAAAGGCGGTCATTTAAACATTGTGTAATTCTCTACCATAACGTATAGTATTTTTTGTACATTTACCATTATTAAAATCATGAACGATAGTCACAAGATAGGTACCGGAAAATTCACACTGTCCATAATATGGAGGCCCGGTGAGGTCTTCAGTAAGCACGAATAGTTAGGTACTTCCACACCTTCCTTCCCATCTCCTTCCCATCTCCTTCCCCTCTCCACTGCCTTCAGTCTCACAACATAACCCAAATATGGTTGACATAGTCTCACTGGCTCCAGACGGTTGGGAGCAGTTGGGACTCTTGTGCGGTATTCTCACAAATAAAGGGTTTGATGGGTTTCGTATAATAGAAGCTATTTGACAAGCGCCTAGTGCCAAAAACAAAAACGTATGGCAATAAAAACATAGTAATTTATTTATTTTAATATCAACGGTATAAAATATACCATATACAGTAAATTATAAACAGTGACATCAGAAAATATACAATTAACAGAAACTCTAGATGGATATAAAAAGTTAGAGATACAAGTACATGCAAAACTTATAGGTAGACTAGGTTAGATTAGTATCGATTGAAATATATGATAGTATAGATACATGATATAATATATAACAATAGCTAAAATGTATGCATTTATTTTTAGGTTTTGGTTGAAAGTAGGTAAGTGCCAATCAAGCTGTTGGTTCACCGTATTGAATATTATTATTGACCCAAGTTTCCTCAGTTGCCCCAGGCAGTTCATTGTATATACATATTTATTTGACTTTTTACGTAAGTATGAGTAGAATTACATTTTATTGGTCATGATTTAAAAGATAAGATATTAAAGCCTTTTTGTACCTAGCTTCTGTGCAGTTAAACAGATCCGCTACATCTGCTTACGTATTACTAATTTCATGTAATCTAGGTACAAGCGAGTGTTTGAAATGTTCAGTCTTAGAATTGTTACAATTAAAGAGGGTTTTAGAGCGAGTAGCTCTTATGGGTACATGAAATTCAATGAGGTTAATTAAATCAAGGCTTTTACACTACCATTTACAATTTTGAACACAAATATTAAGTCGGATATAATTCAGAAATATACGTGTAAATATATATGTAATTACTGATATAAACATGAAATAACTGTGAAATAACTCCTACGCCAAGCTCAAGAGCTAGCACTCTTCATTGGAGTAGAAATTCAATAACATATGTTTTTCACTATTACCTACTATTACCTAATTTTATGTACAATGTAACAACGTTATAAGTTAAACAATAAAAAATAAATAAAAAAAATGAAATATACTTAGACCGTGATGGTTGTAATTTTATTTCTTTCTTAAACCAATCGATCGATGCAGATTCCCGGGTTTTCGGTTTTCGATTCAGCCATTCGATTTAATTAATATAATACCTCAAAATATTAATGTGGAAACATATACTGTTTACTTCTCAAACCACGCAGATTTTATCGTTTATCCCATATTTTAAATATTTATAAAAAAATCAATAAAATTCATTTTAATTGATAAAAATCATCTGCCTAAATTTTGGTAGCTATCACTCGAGTGGTGAAAGCAAATATGTTTGTGATTTTCAGTGAAATTAACGGTAATTCTAATCCCGGATGCAGCTGGGTAGTAAAATGAGATTCTTAGAATTTTGGGTATCGTGAATACTAACTTCAGCGAGTTTATTCTTTATACACCGTGTGACAGTCGTTTCGCCCGACAAAGACATTATCAAAGGACATTAGAATTATCTATCCGATCCGAACGATAAGGGTTCCTCCGAAACGTTCCCAGAAGCGCCCCTAACCATAATATGTCATATACACCAGTAGATCAGCACGCGATCGGTTCCAGCGATAACCAGATAACCTTATTGCCGTTTGGTACAAATCGTTTTATTTTCCAGGTATGTGAGCAACCTGTTATTTATAACTTTGTCCAGTTCTTTAAAAAGCTTTGAGGTGATATCCGTTGGGTGATGGTTGGAATGATCGAAACTGCAATTCGTCTGGCATCTTTCCTTTGTTTAGTAACTGTTTGAATAATTTGTTGAGCATATCTGCGGGAACCTCTTTATGACCTGCCTTGCTATTGAGTCAGGTATGTTGGTTTGGTGAACTATTAACTTATTCAAGAAGCAAATAACGTCTTTGCTTCGCGTTGGTGTTGACTATTTAATTTGAAAACGACAGTACCGTGTACATAATTTACGCGAGAGTTGCTGGTCTTGAATTGGGTTTTCAAATATTATTCTGTTCTTCTTTCTCACTGTCTGTGTTAGCCAATAGTTTTTCAGAGGTATCAAAATAGATGCGGACTTTTCTTCCAATTGATTCAATGATCGGCCATAAACTCCGACACGCCATTAAAATGGTCGAATAGCTTTTTGATAATTTGATGTTTTTTTCATTAGCAATTTTGCACACACCTGCTCACTTGTACCTTGTACTATCAATCTTATTTTCTTAGAAGCTAGTTCTCCAAAACATATTTGGCAATGTATTTTCCATCTGACTGCCACGGAACAGCGACCAAACACATCGGTGAAAGTACCAAACGCACTCCAAACTTTCCTTATGAGAGCTTTTGCACCTGTATTCTATTTTGCTGTTTTTTACATTTTTATTTTATTTTATTTCTGTATTCATTTTAAGAAGACACAACATACATGACCAGTTTGACTTTTATTACAGAACGCGTTACAACATTTAAAAGAGCAATTTTTTTAATAAATTAGCAATATTCTCTATCAGTAAGTTTTCTCCGTGTGTGTGTGTGTGTTGTGTGCAAATGTACTTCTTCAACTTATCATAAAACCATCGTGAATTATTTGATATTGAAACGTGATAAAGAGGAAACAATGTTAGGGTATCGTCTGTCGTCACCCCAACACGTACGTCAAATCATTCAACTGAGTAGGCTCGGGAAATTCCCGATTCATTGGCGTATTCAATAAGGCTTAATCTCCCCGAATTTGGATTTAGCACATTCTACAGCAGTATTAAACCTATTGTGTACAATTTGCTTCAATCCACAATCCTATTATTGTACTCAATATAATCCCCGTACCTGCTATCAATACACTGCTAACATTATCTATTAGATGAGATCGGTTTGCTTGAAGTGATACATGTTTATAAAATTAATATTTAAGTGTATAAATGGAGACATCTATTTTTAAAAGTGGATGGATGGCATCGATGTATCACAATATTTATATGAGACTAACTACTAACTACAACTACCGAATCCGGTCTACGCGCACCTAATATTGGAAGACGTTTCGTCGAGATATAAGTAGGTACACAATACTGCCTCTAATTTACAGCTCTATGATGTATGTACTGTACACCTGTTTCAAGGTGGATAACCGGACAACTTAGCACAGTGACAAATCCACACACATTTTAAAAGTGGTGAAAAACTATGTTAAATAGGCATAATATATGAAACTTTATAGGTTTGTTTTTCATGGCTTTTAATGAATTTATAACACTCAAAAAAATCAACCTGTCAAAATTAGTTTTTTTTACTTTTTTTTATTTTTTTTTATTAAATATCAAAATAATATACAAAAATCAAAAAGTCCCAATAAACTACTTTAAAGTAGTTTGTCATTGGGTGCTTTTAACTTAAACAGATTATATCAAATGTATACATTCATATCATGAGAGGTGTAATACAATAAAAATAAAAACAAAAAACAATTAAAGCGTATGCAGTTAGAAATAGTTTGTATTAGAGTCTAGTACAAACTATTTCTTTCAGCTAGCCAATTTTTCAACAAAAAATTTCTTTTTATATTTGTACATTTTTTGATTTCTGCAGGTAACATATTTAAACAATTTGGTATCATGTAGTCTAGCGTTCTTTGTCCATATTTGTTTACATGCTTTGGTACGATTAGTCCTTCATTTAATGTAAAACGAGTATTGTAAGTGTGTTCCAGTCTATTTATGTACATAGGGCTATTTATGTGCTGAAAAATTATTTTATACCACATAATTGCTCTTACCGAGAGGATTTTCAGATTTTGATAAAGGTATGGAACATTATGCCTTTGTTCATATAAACTTTTATGAGCTAATAATTTAACAAGAGAATTTTGAACTGATTGAACATGATTTATATTTGTTTTAGAGGAAAATCCCCAAGCTGTAATTCCATACCTTATGATAGATTCAGCTAGTGATAAATAAATTATTCGAAGTGTGCATATTGGAACATAAAATTTTAATTTATATAATCTACTAATAATAGATCTCAGTCGTTCACAGACTTTATTTATCTGTAAATCCCATTTGAAAAAACAATCAATAATAACACCTAAATAAACATATTTTTTAACCAGTTCAATATTTTCACATGTACACAGCGCAGGGATACCAACATGTAGGCAATCTGAATTGTGTGTTTTAATTTCGGGTATAATAGTATTTACCTTGGCATTTGGTGATCTAATGTGTATCAATTTAGTTTTTTTGCATTTATGATTAGGCCAGAGTCGTGAGACCATTTTAAAAGTTCAATGTAATCTTTTTGTAAAAGTTCAATACATAATTGCAAATTACTGCAAGAAAACACCAATGCAGTATCATCCGCGTACACAAAGTGTTTTACATGTTTAAAAATAAATTTAATAAAAGATACATAAATTATATATAAAATAGGACCTAATATGGAACCTTGAGGTACACCTGCTAAGATTTTTCTTTTTTTACTTAATGTGTTCAAAAGCTTTATTTGCATGCACCTGTTGTTCAAATAATTTTCAAATAGTTTTAGAAGTTTCCCTCTTATTCCTATGATTTCTAGTATTTTCAACAATTTTTTATGGTTAATAGTGTCAAATGCCTTGGAATAATCTATAAATAAGACTAATACATGATGTTTATTATTTATCAAGCTGGCAAACTTTTGAAGTAGCACTTCAGTGCCCTTTTTTTTGGAATCCATATTGGTTAGTATCAATAATAGAAAAATCTTCCAAATATTTTATTAATTTAATTTGAATGTATTTTTCAAGAATTTTTTCGAGTGATGGCAAAATACTGATTGGTCTATAATTACCCAAAATGGTGTGATCACCTCCTTTATAAATGGGTCTGATAATACTACATTTTAAATCATCTGGAATTTTTGCTTCAAATAAGATTCTATTTACAAAATGGGTTATAATTGGACCTAATGTTAATATATGTTTTTTAATATCGCTCATTCTGATATTATCGATTCCAGGAAAAGAGCTTTTAAGTTGTTTCACAATGTTTTCTATATCAGCAATTTTAGCCCTAGGTAGGTACATGCTTTGAGGCATCTCCTCTGGTTCAAACCCAGTTGTCCTGTGATTACATTTATGTAACATATTGCAAACATTGTCAGAGAAATAATCAACAAAGTCATTTGTTACGCTTTCTTCGGTCCGATATTTCATCAAATATTTGGATGCAACTTGGTCACAATCATTTTTACATTTCTTTCCTAAAATTTGATTACATTCGTCCCATGTTTTTTTTGAGTCTTGAAATATATTTTTTAATTTATCATTATAGTATGAGGTTTTTAATTTTATTAACAATTTATTTAAAATATTTCGAAAACACTTATATTCTTTTTCATAGTATTTGTTCGTTGGAGCATTTCTCCAACGTTTGTATAAAAAATCTCTTTTTTTAATTTTATAAAGTGCATCAGTAGATATCCATTCATTTATGGCATGCGGTCGGTTTTTTGATTTTTTGCTTATTTCAATTGTGCTTTTTTTATACAAGTCATCAAAATAATTTTTAATTTTCAAATAAATAACAGAACATTCGGTTTCCTTTAGAAGCGATTTCCAATCATAATTACAAATATGTTTATCAACCAGTTTTTGCGAAAGAATTTTAACTTTATTATTATCATTTGAGTTTAAATTATCTACCGAGTTATAGCGTATACTTATAGCTGTTGTGTTGTGATCGGCAATGTTATAGTCACATACACATGCGAAGATTGTACTGGTTAATCCAGCGGGCAGTTTACCACTTATTCGCACGTAGAAATGATCGATACATGAACTATTTATTTTCTGTTTAACAATTACTTCCCTAGTGACGCCATCTATACATTTTTTCAAATAGTTATTTGTAAGAATATTTTCATAATTTATTATGATAGGATCATTTTTGTTTAATAAATTTAAATTTATGTCGCCGAAAAATATTACACTTTCATTTGATTTAATATTGTTTTCAAACACAGAGGATATTTCTGACAAAAATGATAGCTTATTTAGATTCGGAGGTCGGTATATTGCTAAGACATTTAAAGTGCTCTTATTTGGAAGTGTCAATATTCCAAAAACGTTCTCAAAAAATTTGGTGTCCAGAAATATTTGCGAAAAGGAAAGGTTATTCTTTATATATAACAAGATGCCTCCACCGGATTTTTGTTTTCTACAATAGTGATACGAATTGTATCCGGGAATATCATAAAGATTAACAAGTTCCGAACGAATTGCCGTTTCGCAAAGCATGAGTACGTCAACGTGATTTAAACAGTCTTTAAAATAAACATGAAATAGGTCGAAATATTTACATATTGACCTAATGTTTAGTTGAACAAAATTAAGTTTACTTGTATCACATTTCCTTGAATCTTGCTTTTGAAACCATTCACGCAGGTTATTTACTTTACAAAAATTAATATCATTGTCATCATCTATGAAACTAAAAGACATAATGATTTAAATAAAATATTTCCAAAACATTCATGGTTAGATTATAGTATTGTTCAGTATAAGGTAGGTTTAATAATTTGCACCAGTAAATGCATACTGTACATTTTCTACATGAAATATATTTGTTTCGTTCATTGAATTTTAATTGATAACTAATTGATAATTGATAATTAATTGATAACATGATAATTAATGGATAACAATAATTTATTTGTTTCATTCTCCATTTGGTAACGATTTGTAAGTAAGATAGTGTGCGTGAGTTTACGCCGCTAAAACAAGTATTGAAACAGTAGTGCAGATTTAAATGGGAATATTGGTATTGCGGTGTATATAAACTATTATACTCTTTATATAAAATATAATAAAATATTACACTTATAACATTCCGTATAAAAGTAAAAAGTTGAAATACAGTATTTATTAATAGATAATTTAGATGCAAGTCAATGGACATAATAGTATATGTAGAGTAGGTGTATAGAACGTATTTAAATAGTGTAGGCCTATAAACAATGATTATAAAATGTATTTTAATATTCTGGATCTGGTAAAGAAAAGTGTGTAACTTTTGATGTGTTAATTTAATATTAACAAGCATCTTAAAAAAAGAAAACTTACATATCACATACGCATGTAAATAAAATTGATTATCTTCATTAATTATCAAAATACTACAATATAACAAAAGATTCTTATTTAAAATATATTGTTGCATTTTTTTTGATAAGTAAAAATTAATATTCAATATTTTGTTCAGCAATTGCGAGCATTTTTTTATATACCTTACAGTTGTTTTTGTCATTTGCCCTATGATTAACTGGAAATGTCATTTTATATTTTTCATTTTGAGTGCAACAGTTTCTGCAGTTTGGTTGTTTGTCCTTGTTCCCGCATTCGCTGTATGTGTGATCGAGACCGCAGTAACTGCAAACAGGCTTTTCGTCCTTCTCTCTCTGCAGACATCTTGCAGCACCGTGTCCGAAGCGTAAACAGTGGTAACATTGCATAACTGGATTTGCGTCTTCAACAAAGATTCTTTGGTATCCGATTTTAATTTTATCTTTGTTTAAGAGTATTTTCCGGGTTTCACTCTCTACTTCAACCACATAGTTAGATGTATCATTAAATTTATTTTTAATTATTTTCTTGACGTTGAACACAGGTTTATGTTCCTTATTTTCCGACATAATTTTAATTTCTTCATTTTGTTCGATGATGTCACAAGTGAAATCTTCTTTATCATAATCATTTAATATTCCCTTGAAAATTAAAGTAGGTTTTTTTTTGTTAATTCCTTAGTATCGACATCATTTATTACTTTTGAGATCTCCATTTGTAATTTCTTCGCATCTTCTTTTTTTAAACACTCGATGATGATTCTGTTTCGGGATATTTTTTTGATGCCTTCAATACATATTCCTAGTTTACTAGTTTTAATATGTTTTTGTATTTTTTTTAGAATCGAGTCAGAAGAGTCACTGTTTGTTTTAGGACTAATCATTAGACAATATTTATTTTTTGTATTTTTTTGTTTATTTTGAGGGTATTCATATGTTTTTTCTCTGTTCGCGATTTCTGTTTTATTTTTATCTTCCGACATTTCAATTGCCAGGTGCCCTAATAATGATAAAATGTTTGTGGCTTTATTTGTCACAATAATTTGTTGGTCTTTACTGAACTTTTTACTGGAATCTTGCACTGCGAGAAGTAGTTCACTAACTACCTCCTTTGCTTCTTCCATGAATTTGTGTAGATTGGCCATATTTATTTTTTCACAAACTTACTCCACTTTACACTTTTACAACCAGTAGTACTGCACAAATATTGTTGTCACCAGTTTGACAGTTTCAGAATGTTTAAAATATTTATTTATTTTCAAATGTAGTTTGTAGAAGATATGTTACTAATTGATTTTTTTTTATTCCAATCGATAGTGCGCACTTTGTTTAATTTAATCATCAGCTTCACTGTTTGTTTTTGCCAAAAATAAACACTTTGCGGAGCACTTAAATTGGGAGCAGAAAAATATGCAGCCTGTCACTAAATGAATGTATGATCGATTGATATCTAGTTTGAATGATATCTAATTTGAATTACTATGATATCTAGTTTGAAATGTCTTTTAAAACATAAAAAATAAATTGTTTTGACTGATGATTGAACCTTCCTACCCAGGAACTAGAGTCGACAAGTATACCAACCTCGCCAAATGCCGATCGGGTAGGACCAACATTTATTTCGTACATTAACTGGTGTAATATCATCCGATTTCATAAAAATGTGTATATGTCCGCATGTGTATGCGCGATTGCCGCCAAAAGTTGATAGAATGCATTATACTGCCCGTTCAACACGCTCTTGTGTCCTGTTCAGGGTTGATCAAAGCAAAACGAACTCTAAGCAGAATTCTTGCCTGAACAGACTATGCAATAATTACAATAGCGTATTTTCCAAGGATGATATTTTCAGTCGCGAACTTACCAAATGCAAGAGGTCCATAAAAGAATATTTCTCTGATGGTTTTTGAATAATGTTTATGTCTCTATTGTTTATATCTCTATTATGATTTGATTTATATCTACAATCTCTCTCCATGGCGATAAATGTATTGTTTTGTAATTTTTTTGTTTTATATAATCTTTTGTTTTGTATAAATTTTTTAATTCATATTCCTTTCTCACAAATTTAATTTAATTAAATTTAATTTACAATGAAGGTAAAGTCGCAAGAAGAAAATCCGTAATTGGTTTTATTTTAGCTATACAATACTTATGTACAAACTGATTAAATGTAAACTATCGATTTCCCGAAAATTAATAAATAAATAATAATGATTTCATGCATTCTCAGAGTATAAAAATATTACCATTCGTTATTTCAGCTACTGGCATTATACCTAGCTCTCTCATTAAAAATTTAGGCGTATTAGATCTATCAAAAAATTTATATATAAAGATGCAAAAATCGGTCATTTTGAATACATGTAGGATAACGAAAGATTTTTTAAATATTTATGTTGAGGGATCAGTAGGATTTATAGGCCCTGTTAGAAGTTCTACCGAGCCGAACCCTCTGATATGAAAATATCTGGAGTCGGTGAATTATTTTCCCTTTTAATCTCTGGTGAGTTGACGTGTTGTTCTTGTATTTATTTTGCTTATATAATGCACTTGTATAGTGTTGATTGACTAGATGATCATTTGTGGAAAAGTGAGTGGAAGGGTTTAGTTTTTCCAATAGGGAAGATTTAACCCGGACATAAAATCGGAAGTAAATATAAATTTTTATGGCACCGTTTTCGTGAGGAAATCACCTCAAAGAGTTTATCTGCTGAGTTTCAGCTCGATCTGATTTCCGGAAGTGGGTTAATTTCCGCTCCCATGATTTGCATTAATTCATTCACGAAAAAAAATAAAAAGTGGATGGTTGTACATAATATGTACACCATGTCATGGTGGGTAACCGGACAAATCAACACAGTGACAAATCACTACACTTTTGAGAAGTAATATAAAGTCATGAAAAGTGATTAAAAAAACTAGGTCAAATAGTTCACAGGATAGGATTGTACAGCGAAACTCTAATACAAGAGAATCTAAGAAAAAGCGTTAGTAATTTTAAAATAAAAGGTATCGAGTATTACTTATTTTATTTAAGCCATTAGTACATCCAAGTTTATAAGTGTCTAATTTATTTATTTATATTCAAAAATTATTACATTTTTATTATTGATTATATTTTCTTTGGACTAACGTGGCTCCTATAATCCAGCTTGAATATATCAATTGGTGCAGACTTTAAAGTTTTGGGGAGCGCGTTATAATATTGCATTCCTTTATATACTTTTTTGTTGTTGTGTGTTAGCTTTGTCCTTTTTGGTAACCTCATTTTATTGCAAAATTCTTTTATTGATATATTTTCTGTAAATTAAATCGATCCTTTATATAAACATCGTACCGCCTACTGGAAACGGCAATTGGCTCGCAAAATGCGGTATCTGTTTGATCAACTGTAACGAATGATTGGCTACGCACTTTATCCAGTCTACGTCGGTATTATAAAGCTACGAGCTATTAATACAGGTTATTATTTAAATTGGATCAGCTTTCGGAGTGAACTATTATTGGAGATTATTGTATTGTGTGTGTGAACTAGAGGTTGCAATTTTTTTTAAATGAATTTTGTAGGTATATGTTTTTATGAATGCGTCGGATCTGCTATTCCGGGTCACAATATTCTGGAAACAAATTTCATGTACATACTTATCAAGTAAATTTATTACAATGGGGTTTTTTCTGCTATTTTTGTATATTTTACCGATAATAAAGGCAGTATCTTATATTTGTTAAAGTTTAAAAAACATACTTATACAAATTGCACAGCACGCACAATGCATTTGTTGATGAGAGACTACTCTTATAACAAATGCATTGTGCGTGCAGACTTACTCACGGAGAAAATTAGTATTGCGAATCTCTTCAAATTATTGGACATCGTGATAATATAATCCTCATTTCCTAAAAGTTTATCAGGTAACAAGTTACTTCATTCGTTAAAGGCCTACAATTCCGTTTTTAACCGGATTACTATGATATGAAGAGATTCTTAATAAATTAGCAATACTCATTTTTCTCCGGGTAGTAAATTTAAAAAATTAGCCATCAGTCTACAGGGTGAAAATTGGCCTGATGATAGCCAACTTCGGATAGGACAGGGTACCAGAAGAAGAATAAATATTAACAGAACTGTGTCATATTTTTATATACGTATAAAAAAATATATAAATACTTACGTAGGCACATCCTAATAATATTTAAGTAAATTGAAAGAAGCAATCATTTCTAGAATTCCTTACGTCTTTGTAACCCTTACTGCTTCACTCAGAATATTCAAAACAATGAATTAATAGTTGTAAACAAGCTTTGTGTCCTGTTTCTAAAGAAATAAAGCATTTACGTACAATGTTTGTATACGTAAAATGTCTTCAAGTAGGTACTAAACTGTTATGAATAAAACAATGTTATCATAACGTACGTAGTTACTCAGTCTTTGGTCGTAAAAGGAACGCATGAATTTCACGAAATGCCAAATAATTATTTAACTGTTTTGTAAAATATGTAAACGGTGAAAAACTTTTTGTATCCACATATTTATAAAGTTCTCAGAAGTCGTTTGAAGACATTGTGATTGTAAGACCCGCTTTTAATAGAGAGCCTAAATATAATCCACGTATAATGATTTTTTTATTCTGTGATACGTTAACATATTAAATGTTCTTTGCCATCATCTCTTATAGTCGGGATCATTGCTGTCAAATAGTATTACATTATATGTATTTAGATTGTCGATTAAAGTTACTTACTATACAATTTTAAATGGACTTAAATTTAGATATCATTAACATATAAAGTAGATTTAATTTTTCACTGTGCAAGCTTCCATTCTGCAATAGCAAAATCATACAAGGAGTGGGTAACACAATAGCGAATGGTGATCTTCAATTCTTTTTGTGTTGGAAACTTTTCATCTGCTTTTATAAGCTCGTAAAAACAAATAATCGCTTGGGAAAAAAAATAAACATAAGAAATTTATTTACAGGTGGGTACCTCTACGTGAATGGGTTGGAACGCACTTTTCGAATATTTTATTCTCGTAGATACTTTGTCAATGTTTGTATCTCATATCTGTAATTTAAAATACGTTTCACTTGCCGAGAAGTTTTCCAAATTCAATTCAACTTTATTTTGCTCTTTAAGTCTTCTGACATTTAATTCTAAACGCATGTATAAGAGCTGACATCTGTCGGCAAAAAGTAACTACTTTAGTTTGGCAAAATAATTTTGTTTATCCCGTGCGTTTATAAACAAATTCGGAACTCATAAACAGTTAAAGTTTTAAACATAATTTTCCTGTCGACATAAAAAAATGTTGGTGTATTTTCATTTCAATCGATGTTTTACGTTTGAAAGAATAACGATTTTCATTTCATAATGTAATTATTGATCGACAAGGGGCAATAACATAACCTTCTTACGTATTTATACGCTTATAGGGTCTCCAGCGTTTTAGGATCATTTATAACCGGGCGTCCACATTTTATAAAAGTATTTTTATCTTATATCAATAAAACAGAAAGAGAAATAATAATTCCTTCCGGTTTACTTAAAATATTTGTACTGGAATCCATTAATAAAATCCTAAAAATAGCCAAAATGAATAATTTATTTTCGCGCCGCTATCGTAACAATCGGTTTAACTTTAAAAATTATATCTTATTTTATATTAATAAATAAACAAGATAAAAGTGAAGATACAGTTTTCTTAAAAATTCCCCAAACAAAACGAATGTGTTTTCAAAATATCTAGTTCTCTCAATTTTTCCATGATTGGAGTAAAAAATTAAGTAGAAATTTGGTTAGCGTTTTTGACAACATTTTTCAAGTTTGATGCTAAAATTTTATAATTTAGAAATAGTTTATTTAAATATTTATTATTTATTTAGTAAATATTTAAATAAACAATATTTAAATGTTCATTTTTAATAAATACACCGCAAAGATAATTTTATCTAGTTTCTAAAACAGTATTTTTTACGGAAAATTAAAAAAATAATATGTATGTAGCGCATTTGAAATACACAGCAAATATTGCGAACTGAAAACTGAACAAATTGTGAAAGTACTAAAAGGTTAATATATATATGTATAAATCACGCGAAATAATAAAATTATTTATGAGTGTAATCAGCAGTATAATAAATATTATATGTAGATACCTAATTTCTGCTATTTATTCATTAAATAGAAAAACCAACAGTTTCGTGTTTTATTCTCAGATATATTATATTCTTCAGAACTATGCAAACCATAGATTTTATTTTATTTCAATTATTTTCATCTACCGTAGTTTTTTCAGATGTTCCATTGGTGATATTAAAACATACAAATTATCCACTGAAGAAATAATACTTTTTTTTCCGTTTGCAAGATATCAGTTTAATGTATAATTTACTCGACGAGGAAAGCCGGAATTACTTGTTAAACTAATAATAAATAAACATTTTTTTTGTTTGGTTTTACTCCCAGCTCGGTTTTTACATTGTAGTTGAACCAATGTTGAAATCACAATATAAAATATTTCAACTATTGGTGTCATAATAAGTTACAATTTATTTTAAATATAATTGTTTTTCAATGATAACAATCAACCCTTCACTTCTACTTGCATTTTTTTCAATTTTATTCATTTTTTAATTTTGTTAGTAAAAGTTAGTGAATAATTTTGTGTAATACGGTGTTATCATGGAATAAAGAATTAGTCACATACAAGATACAAGCGAACAACGTTTTGTAAAGCATTACTTTTAATTTTTACCAGGTAAAAACTTTCTCTAACCCCCGCTGGTTTCCCTCCTAATCTCACATTTTCCCTCCACTATTTTGTCTGTCAAAACAAATGATTTGCTTTTGTTTATTATACTTAAAATTGGAACACTTTCAAATTTGATGAAAAATCTTTCCAATAAGTACATAACCCAATTTCGATACAAAAACAAAAAAGTTTCCAAGTATTTTCACGGTTTAGAGACAAATGCATAGTGTTTCAGTATTTTCCAAGAAGGTAACGTGTGTTGCTGTATTTGTGCATAAATATTATTGTATGCAATCAATTAAAAATAAATCACAAAACGTTTCTTCGCAAACTTTTCAAGTCGCGATAACTATTATGTGCTTACTTTATACCTATATTATATAATAAAATAGTATTAAACACTTACTTTTTAATTCGGAGAAATGACAGCTCGTCGGAAAACTTTAACTGTTTGAAAACGAGGGAAATCTTCGGGATTTCACTGCCAAAGACGCGACTCCGGTAGCTTAGGCAACACGACTGACAGCGATGTATTGCGGATTGCCTGAACACGGCATTTCAGGCGCACGCGCGTGAATTGTGAAATACATAATATTCCCGCCCTTGACTGACGATTCGTCCTATCCCACTGCGCTGGAGTTTACACCTCGCGCGATTGTTTGAATTAGTTTGAACTCTCAAATGCTTGACGATTGCATGTGAAAACCGTGGAAATACATTGTTTTATACACTTTAGCCTTAAGAAATCACTTTTATGGTTCGTGACATGTTAAATTATTAGACCGGCAAATAATTATGTTTCATAACTTCTGCGCATTGCACAGTGCAATGGCGTGGTAGTGTACAATCCGTCAACTAATCGTTTTGTTTTAAGCTAATGTCGTAAATTATTTCAGTTAACTATCAGTATATTTTTATTGTTATACTTAGTTTTAATAGTAAGTATAATTTGTAATTTCTCGTGTTTCCCAAAATCGCTCCAAATCTGTGGACGTGACCAGTGACGTCACCAGTCACTAGTCTCAAAAAGCCTACGTTTGTTTTTCAACCGGCGCTATATTTTGTACGTTAGTCGACACGTTTATTTCTTAAGATTACCAGATTTTAACATTGTAGAAAACTAGGTAAAATGTTAGCATCTCGTCACTAATATAATTGTATTGAAAGAAATTGCAAAATTACATCCATGACCGTCCCTGATAAACAATTTACCGGTGTTTAAAAACTTGTATAGTAATACAAGAAATGGTATGAATTCGGTAGACCATAGATATATTACTCATGTTGTGATGCCAGAACGTGTCAGAATCAGCAAATTCAGTCGTACCAACCAAATGGTGTATTTTAATACAATGGTGTTTTATCCGTTTTCAAATGACGATTTGTAATAATATACAGGGTGTATCGGCACGTACCCGACAAACTTTAACCAGCTATTCCTTAGCATATTTGGAGTAAAAAATCTTATGTGCACTTTGCTGTCCGGTAACGTTTTTTTTTAATAAAAATTTTATTATTCATATTTTCACCACATGTCACCACTGTTTTATCCTTTGTCAAAGTTTGAAAACCCATCTGGCAATATTTTATTCGAATCCCGTTGAATAGTGTACGTGTGTACCTATATTGGCGCGCTTTTACAATCACAACGAAATGGCACGGCACCTTTCGTCTCATTTTTAACTATTATTATTTAATGTGTGCGAAAGAGCGAAGACGCTTTTCGACATACTTGCTTATAACAGCTGTTGGACACGAAAAGCAATGCCAATGACAGTGATGTAGTGTGGAAATTTTTATTTTTTTTTGTTTTTAATTGAAAAAAAAATGCTACCGGACAGCAAAGTGCCCATAACATTTTTTACTCCAAATGTGCTAAGGAATAGCTGGTTAAAGTTTGTCGGGTTAGTGCCGATACACCCTGTATAGTAACTTATAATATTATTAACAGATTCAGCTTTTATTCATCTACATGAAAAATAATATACATTATTTTTTTTTAAGAAATGTTTTTCACTGGAGTTCCTAATTACTTATTGTATTAGTAATTCATTTTATTTTATTGCGTCAGGTTGAGGAAGAATCGGTACAAAGCGTGCTCCACCACAACACAATCCCGAATGGTAATACGATCGACGCACGTAATCTTAGTAAGCATAAAGCAAAACTAGGCTGGGATACTTACCTATGTATTTATCTTTTTTAAATAATACAATAATAACTTGTGGTTTTTACTAAATTAATATTTTGTTTTAAATTATAATGTCACATCACAAAGTATCGTCTTCTTTGGAAAAAATATGTATTTACACCATTGTACTGCTTTCTATAAGACTTTCGGAACCTGAAGATTGTTTCACAATTTTCCGAGTACAATTTATTTTTATTTATTAATGATAATACATTACAAAATAATAATAATTTTCCTTTGGGAAAGATTTAACCCGGACATAAAGTCTAAAAAAATAGAGTGTATTTAGTAATTTTCAAATTACTAGTATGAAAAGGGAAAAGGTTTATAAATATTTAGGATACCCACAATCAAATAGATTAGACCATACTAATAATCATATTAAAAATGATACTAGGATTAAATTTCAAACTAAGATCAGAAAAATTTTGAAATGCAATCTACCTGCTAAAAATTTAGTAAAAGCAATAAATACTTGGGCAATACTTCTATTAACGTACTCATTTGGCATAATTAAAATGGTCCAATACAGATTTAGATAACTTAGAACAATTAATTAGAACTACGCTAGCAAATTTTAATTGCCATCATCCAAATTCAGCTATAGAACGAAATAATTTACCTAAAAATTTAGGAGATATAGGTAAAGTGATAATAACTTCTTTGAAACACAATCAGGTAGAAATTCTAAGAACTTTTTTTCAATAGGAAAGCTAATAGCTCAGAAATGAACAAAATAATTTGCAAGGCAGATAGAAACATTACACATTTAAATTTATACGACAAGAATGCCAACATTTTTGATAAATCCCAACCAGAAAATATTAGATTCCTGGTCAAATAAAATTATTCACACAAAACACTTCAATTATCTCAACCAAACGTATGTTGACAAACTTTCGTCAAACAAATGGTTGAGTATTGGAGAGTTGAGCGCAGAAATAGAAGGATTTATGCTTGCCATTCAGGATAGAGCCATTAATACTAAAAATTAAAGGAAGCATATAATCAAAGATACAAATCAAATTGATGATTTATGTAGAAAATGTTTTCCGGAAACTATAGAACATATTGTATCGGGATATTCTGTATTAGCGCCGTCCGAGTATACATTTTGGCACAATCAAGTTTTAAAAATAATTCACCAAAGATTGGTAATTAAACATAACTTGATTTACTGCCGTAATATATTATGGATAAGAACCAAATTCATTTTCTAAAAATTATTTTTATAACAAATATTATGATAAAACTATACTAACAGACCGAACGATTAGTCATAATAGACCCGATATAGTTTCACAAAATTAAAAAAAAAATAACTTAAATAATTGATGTCGCTATTCCAAATTCCTGTAATATTCAAAAATCTGTTTCCGAAAAAATAAGAAAATACGCAGATTTAGGAAATGAGATTAAAAGAATTTGGCATTCTCAGACTATAAAAATATTACCATTTGTTATTTTGGCTACTGGCATTATACCTAGCTCTCTCATTCAAAATTTAGGCGTATTAGATCTGTCAAAGAATTTATATATAAAAATGCAAAAATCAATCATTTTCAGTACATGTAGGATTACGAAAGATTTTTTAAAACATTTATATTGAGGGATCAATAGGATTTATCGGTTCAGTTAGGAGTTCTACCGAGCCGAACCCTCTGATATGAAAATATCTGGAGTCGGTGAATTATTTTCCCATTTGATCTCTGGTGAGTTGACGTGTTGTTCTTGTATTTATTATGCTTATATAATGCACTTGCATAATGTGGATTGACTAGATGATCATTTATGGAAAAGTGTGTGGAAGGGTTTAGTTTTTCCTGTGGGGAAGATTTAACCCGGACATAAAGTCGAAAAAAAAAATTATTCCCAGCGAGATTAAAAAAACTCGTTTCGGTAAAGACAACATCTATAAAATAAAATAAAGTTTTTTTTACATAATAAAACGAATTTAAAGGGGATTTTAATGAACAGTGTAAGTATATTTTAAAACAGACTAGACAGACTTGACACAGTTAAATGGAAAATATTTCATAAATACATTAAAAGAAATAAACGCAGAAGTTCTTTTGGAGTTCCAATGAAAGAATGTGTTACTCATTAATAAAAGCTCTTTTAAGAGCTTTTGCCAATGTGTTTTTGTTCGTTGCTGGAAGTTTTAGGTTACTGGGTAATGCGTTTTATTGCTAATATGCGATGTGTTGTGAGGAGTTAAGTCCAAATTTAGTCGTGTGAGTAGATGACGATAAGTGTATTTGATTTTGTGCTGGTGTATGTCGGAATTAAAAACTAGTTTAGTGTTGGTGTGTGAGGAGTGTTGAATTATTTGTAAAATGGGAGTTGTGATGTTATAGTTTGGCAGAATCGTAAAAGGAAGTATTTGTGTCTGTGAGTATCTTTGACATGTGTATCCCATGAAAAACTAGTATATTCCTTACGGCTCTATTTTGAATGACTTGTCTTTCGGATGTTTGTTTTTCGATAATGGTGCCCCAGATACCTACTAACTAGATAACGATTCTGAATCCCTGACCATGCTGATAATATTTAATACTAGCGCAGGCTCGTGAAAAATCACGGGATGGTTTGACTTCTGGACAATCAGTTTCAATTTTGAAAATGACAGTTAAAATAGTTTTCTCCTAAAATATTATACTGTAGGTAGGTTATTTATCGCTTGTCTGAATTTTTCACACAATCAGTTTCAATTTTTGAATTCACCCTTAAAGCCCCGTAGTAAGTAAATACCAATGTTAGAGGGAGCGCGCTAATATTAAAAAACCATAAAAATTAAACGAAAATTGTTAAAATATTTAATAAAACACAACTCGCTTGAACTAAAGCAAAATTCTCTCTAAAATGCTTTAGTTGCATTGAAAGATACACCGTGAATTTTTCCATGCATATAACATATTAAATAACAATAATTAACAGAAAAAATGTGTTTTTAATAATTTTCGGAGCTTACTTTTTTACGATTACGATTTTCATCTATCGAGGGAATTTCATATAATTAACTTTTCGGCATAAAAAATGTAAAGATAATATCTTCAAAAATAACTGAACCTAAAAACTTGAGTTAACGAGAAACTTGTTATGAATTGGTATAAATTGGGTATGCGGGCTTAAATTTAAAGCAAATTGAGTTCATTTAACCACAGACGACCGAAGTTACTGTTTTTGATTAGTTCCAAAAACGGACTTCTTGGCGGTGTTAGTTTACCTACTCATAAATAGGCCAAGATAAAGCAACTGCCTAACCATTAGATTCTCCTCTTTTTAAGACCTTCCGCGCGATTTTCAATTAAAATGTACCATAATTAGGTACTATTGTCCTGTACGCAGCAGGTGATGCTGTTTACCTAAAGGTCAATAAATTTTAAATCCTCGTCAATTCACCCAGACTGAAAGTTAATACCCAGTCACAAGATAACCACGACAATACAGGATGCCCAAAATGATAAAATAACTTTTATTAAGGTATTGCTCAAAAGTTGTAGGTAGGTACAAATATGTCGAGCAATGACTTCGAAAAATCACTGTGTGTGGATTGGTGCAATTAATTGTATTCACTTCCAATGATAGCCTTGCCATAAAAACCGAATTATAAAAAAATGAAGTGCACGTTCAATTTTTTTTACATATTTATGTATTCATAAACTTTTCTGAAAATGTTGGATCGAATAAAATTGGAATTGGATTAGAGAAAAATTCCTGAACTTTGATTTTATTCGGTTGAACCAAAAAAATATTGAAAACATCTTTTTAGAGTTAATATTACATACAAATTTTACCGGTCGGGGGCTGAGTTGACATCGCGTTTGAGTCCCACTCCGGCGTTGTGTGTTCAATTCCTCGGCTGGCTAAGTCCTCCATCACAACACAAGCAACATTTTTCACTTACAGTGGTGGTAGTAGGAGGTTTTCAAATATTTTCAGGTTATTCGTAACCAGGGATTGTTTGTCTTAAAAAAAATTAAATACATTAGAACTGAAAGAAAAATTGTAAAGATAGATATTATCTACCAAAATATTTTTTTTTTGGAACTTAAAAATTTAAAGAGAAAAGTACAGAGTTAAAAGAAACTTGTTAAAAATCGGTAGATATTGGAAATGAAAGAATCAACTTTGGGAATTCTCTTTTGAAAATTATCTACCAAGTCTGGTAAAAAATACATTGTCATTCATTAACGTCCTACCTAGTGAAGGTGCTAACATAATTTCAGTTCAGAAAAAAAAAGTTTTTATTTTCAAAAAGGCAGATAAATAAATAATTCTCAAAGCCGGTATCAATACTTTTTAGTTGTCAGAGCATGGACCTAATAAGCCTAATGATGGCTTTTTTGGTTGCTGTGTCAGAGCTATGCAGAGCTCCGAGCTCCTACCAGAGCAACTTGACAGATGTAAATATCTAACTTAGAGCAACTGAAATTTCGGGTTGTTAGAGGAACGGCGGCGCGGCCTCTTTCATACAAAACTTAAATTTGGATTGGAGGCCAAAATACCCATCGAAACTGAATAATTATTTTTTCAATCTAAAGTTATTGCGAATTACATACTACGTATACGTGCTATTTTATCTATTTGTCTTTTAAATTATGAAATATTTATCGGCCATTAAATGTTCGAGTTTCCTTGATTTTTGAGGCTTCTTTTGGCATTTTTTGTTAGTTATTAGTAATTATTAAAGAAATAATCTTACCCAACCTACTATGTCAATATAGTGAAATATAAAAAGAAGCGTTATTTTGTCGAAATCATTATTTAAATTGGTAATTTGTAATTTAAATTTACGTCAATCAAAAAGCCTTTAAAATTTATTTTTATTTTTTCCTATAAAATCATGAAAATTCGGTTTCTTTACTAACTAACCATAACGCCGTTTCTCCACGGGGGTAGGCAGAGAGGACGGACCGCCAAAATAACTCGGTCTTGGCACACACTCCTTGCCTCATTCACATTCATACATCGTCTCATATATACTTGTCTATTATTCTGACTCTTGACATGGCCTGACTCAAGTATCTGATTCACTTGGTCGTGCCATGTCTTCCTCGGGCGTCCCCTACTTCTGCTACCATTCACATTTGCATCATATATTCTCCTTACACTCTTTTCTTTGCTAATTCGCTCTACATACCCAAACCATCTAAGCGTCCCTTTCTTAATCTTACTCATTACGCGTATATCAGCCTTGCACTCTTTGCGGATCTCCACATTTCTCACACAATCATACATGGTTTTACCACACATTCGCCTCAGGGATCTCATTTCCACAGCATTTAGTCTACTTTCATCATTTCTCTGCCAGTTTCGTGCATCACTTCCATACATTATGGTAGGTACCAGCCCTCCATTGTGGACTGTTAGCTTCGGTTTTTTGGAAAAAAAAATTTAGCGCCAACTGCGTTCAGTCCTCCATTAATGGAGTTACCTGCATTTACCCTTATTTCAATATCTCTGTCACCCTTCCCAACATACTTCCTAAATACACAAACTCATCCACCTACTATAAGTATTCCTCATTCACAGCTATGTTGCACATTGTTTTCGTACTCTCTCTTCCAAACGCCATGACTTTAGACTTACTTACATTCATCATTAACTCATTCTTCATACATACTTCGCTCATTCTAGACACGAGAGACTATAGATCTTCCATCCTGTTAGCAATCAGCACCACATCATCAGCATACAACAGTCAGCACACTTTCAGATTACTCATTACTTAAATTATAATAAATAAGCTAGCCCATATCCGTCCTAGACATCCTAAACATTTGCTGTAGTGGCTCTGGCTATACTTTTGGAAAAAAAATAACATTCCAAATTCCAACTGAAAATGGAACAGAAAGTCCCTTCTGAAAGAGTCCCTTTTTAACTGTTACTACTGCCATCTGTTGATGGCAATGGTAAGCATTTAAATTTATAGAATTGTCCTATATGAGTACCCATATTATAAGTAACTATAAGTATGAAATGTATTCTTTTTTTGAATTTTGGTAAAGGGTAGGTGTAAGGTATCTTGTGATTTTATTTTATTAAAAATTTTAAACAGTTTAATCACAAATAAATTAAAGCTTTCTGTTCATATCAGCGATGAGACATTCCTGAGCCAGCCGTACAATTGAGCTAGCTCTTTTTGATGAGCCATATTCGTACGACTCCCGGTAAACTATACCACGGCCCAATTGAACGTTTACTCTTTTTTATCAGGAGCTATTATAGAAAAACAGAGCCATTAAAATTATCCAAGTATTAATTGTGATAACATACTCAGAGATGTGAATGGCGTCTGACATCTAAACTTGAACTTATGTACATATACCTACTAAGTACTTAGCATCTTATTTTTCTCGTGGTATGAGGCGGCGCAGCGATACCAAAAGTCGTACGATCATGCATACACGGGGAGCTGGGAGCCATTCGAAAATATTGAGCTGGTACCGTGGCTCCTGCTCTTAATAAAACGAGTCATGACCCATTTCTACTTCATTCAGTAAGAAAGAACATTCCATGTTTCTGGTATTTTTATGATTTGTTGTTCAAGTATATTTAATCTAAGACCCTTTCTTTCTATAATTATGTAATGGTTTAGTTTAGGTTGTCAAGCAGAACGTGATTATTCAACCAACGAATGATCCTAATATAAAATTAGTTAATTAAGTAAGAAACATTATTTATTCCCGTCTTCTCGGTATGTTCACAAGACCTAAGCAATATAAAATATTTAAATAAGCTAATAATAGCAGTTACGTCATTAAACAATTCAGAAAACATTACCATTTAATGTGGGGAAAACAGATTTCGAAGTACTCTACAGAATAAAGAATATATAGTCACTATTACTTTCTGAGTAAATCGGTTTTGCCGGTAATAGATCATTTCAGACATCTTAAAAATTGTAATTGAGCAGGGGTAAATAGTATTACATAAATAAGTCGTCTCAAAGCGGCCTAACCACAGCCTTGAACACTGAAACAGTAGTCACAATAATAAAAAACTAAAATACTTGCGGAACTTAATAATAACATTATTAAATTTGGTATACAGGGTGTATCGGCACGTACCCGACAAACTTTAACCAGCTATTCCTTAGCATATTTGGAGTAAAAAATCTTATGTGCACTTTGCTGTCCGGTAACGTTTTTTTTTTAATAAAAAATTTAGTATTCATATTTTCACCACATGTCACCACTGTTTTATCCTTTGTCAAAGTTTGAAAACCCATCTGGCAATATTTTATTCGAATTCCGTTGAATAATGTACGTGTGTACCTATATTGGCGCACTTTTACAATCACAACGAAATGGCACGGCACCATTCGTCTCATTTTTAACTATTATTATTTAGTGTGTGCGAAAGAGCGAAGACGCTTTTCGACATACTTGCTTATAACAGCTGTTGAACACGAAAAGCAATGCCAATGACAGTGATGTAGTGTGGAAATATTTAATTTTTTTGTTTTTAATTGAAAAAAAAATGCTACCGGACAGCAAAGTGCCCATAACATTTTTTACTCCAAATGTGCTAAGGAATAGCTGGTTAAAGTTTGTCGGGTTAGTGCCGATACACCCTGTATATTAATTACTAGCTGTACTCCGTCACGCGTTGCTGGGGCTCAGTCTACTTGTGTAGATAGAAAAACAATAGCAATATAACAAACAAACATTTACATATTTATTTATACGGAAGATTGCCAATGATTCTCTACAATGTTCTGATCTAAACATAATGCGCAATAATAAGAATAATTTTGCAGAATAGAATGTTAGTTGAGTTTTCTCAAAATGTATGAAAAAAGTAGATACTGGTACAGTTGCTCATGCAATTTAAATATGAATAAATAGTTTTGTCCATATCAAAACTCGATTCTTTCCGGAGGGGAATACAAATACAACATTGTATCGGTGATTCAATCCAATTCTGTATTTGTATGCCTTTCTTGAAGGAATTAGGTTTTCATACAAACAAAAATATTTATTCATATTGCGTATGTAAGGGCGCAGACAAAAAATTTGTCTTAATATTGTAAAGCATAAATTGTAAAAAGCGTATTTTAATAGAATAATTAAAGTAATTAAACGCCATCTATAAATACATAGATTATAAAGAATGTCGCGTTTAACCGTGGTAGTAGTTAACCCCGAATATTGGAATTATCGGGACATTTAATATTCCATGAATGAGAATAGTTCCATAGAATTTCTTTAGTTCCTCTTATGTCCGCCTGCAAAGATATAATTGTTATTATTGTAGAAAGTAATCGCTTTGTGGTTTGACATATTTAATAAAATAATTTTTGTTTTAAAACCATGAGTTTTTAATAATTTTTATAACCGACCGGTCTCGCTTTACTCAAGCATCTTCAGGGTACAAATTATTAAGCGAAACCGGTCGGTTATAAAAATTATTAAAAACTCGTGGTTTTAAAACAAAAAGTATTTTATTTTATTATATAATTGTTAAGCTGTATGAAAAAAAAATCAGCTTATTAGTTCAAATGTCTCATCATCATCACAGCCCTACGTCCCGAGATGGGATTTGGTCTCCACAAATGTTCTCCACCGGCTGAGGTCGCTCGCCATTCCTCTCCAGTCGTCAGTCCTTCCCGTCCTGCTCCAACCTTCTTCCGGGAGGAGATCTTTGAGGAGATTATTCACAAAAGACGCCAGAATATAAATAATCCATTAATTTTTATTACATAATGAAGTTTCATAGCTTACATATTTAGATAAATATAATATAAGAGGTCCATATTTTCGTATAATTCACTTATGTTTATTTATTAACTCTTTATCATGCCGCCCTTAAAGCAAAGATTGGCGTCTGTTTAATGAAAGAATCTAGCTTTGCTTTGAACAATTCACTTTTGATCGGTTCTAGAGTATTGCACAGTGGATTCTTTACAACGTACTCCACGTAAACTTGACTGTAGATCTTTTGCAATAAATCTCTGACGCCGTTAGCTTGGTTATCTGTGTTTAAAACAAACTTCAGTCCTGAAGGAGTCTCCATGTAGTTGAGGGTATATTTGTTGGTTTTGTAGTTTAGGAATCCTTCCTTTGGGTCTAACGGCGATATCTTGGCCACAAAAGACTTAATGGAGAACAGCATTCCGTACATCAGCTTCGCTTCCTGAAAATATTCATTTTATTTATTAAATAGAGAGGGCAGACTTGCAATAGACCGAGACGGGACATAGCCTAACAAATGGATGCTCGTCGAAGCGATGGAATTCCGACCCGAATACGATAAGTGGAAAAAGATGAGATGAGAAGTATTACAAAAAAATCAACCCGTAAAAAAACCAAGTTTTTTACTATAATAATTTAAATCTTATAAATAACACTTTTAAATTTTAAAAGAGTTTAACTCATTATCATGCCGCCCTTAAAGTAAAGATTGGTGTCTGTTTGATGAAAGCGTCTATGGACGGGTTGTTTCATAGAATTTGAACAATGTATCAAATTTCAAAATTGATTTTTAAGTTCGGTGAAGGTTCTGTCCATGTTTTGTTACTATTTCAGTTAAATGTCAGTCAATGATGTAATAATAGAACATGAATAGAACCTTTGTAGAACTTGAAAATTAACTTTGAAATTTGATGAATTGTTCAAATTCTGTGAAACAACTAACTCGTCCTAACTTTGCTTTGAACAATTCACGTTTGAAGTTTTATTTGAATAATCTATTCATATTAAGAATGCGGCGGAATAGTACAATTTTACTGAGTATCTCGATAAAATAAAATTAATTACGTCCAAATTTATCGTACTCTTTTCCCACATGTTAATTTTTTTGAAGCACACAAAACCCTTTATTATTTAATAATAGTACTTGAAAAGTGCTAGAAAACACAAATAAAACATGATTACTTTAATTAATCTAAATTAACAATTCAAAAGAAACAATGGTAAAAATACAGAAAATAGGGACACGGTTAATACGCACTTTTAATAGAAAAATCACTGTGTGTCAGCAAATACGCCATAATATTAATAATGCCTCCAACTCCAGTGAACTAGTGGCAATATCAACAACTCTAGCCGCTAGAGGGAGCTAGTTAGCATGTTAACTTTGACATTCCATTCAATGGTGGCAAATTGAATTTATTTAGTAAATGGTGGCGGTATTTTGAACTTTCTAATTTGTATTTTGATCAATTTTGATTTTAAAAAATATATAAAAATGTTTTTGTGGTTCAGTTTACAAACAAACAGCAAAAACATTTATTCGGGGTTGCACTGTCAAGTGTACAGGTGTCCAAGATTTTTGGCAAACGCCAATGCAGTTTCAGAACACATTTACAAATACAAGGTATTCCGTATACTATTCAAAACGTTGTGGCTACATTATTATATTAGTTAGACAGACGCATATTGACCAAATTAACAAAAGCTCTACTTTTGAACATGTACAAATGAGAAGCAATAATATTTTTTTAAACTAATTACTTCATTTGATATTTCATTACCTCCTCTCTTGGTATTCCAGATTGTTTAATTCGATTCCATTCAGCATAGTATAAAAGCGTTCCGTAACGATCAAAAATGTACAAGTTGTAAATGGTCATTTTAAATAATATATTAATTAATTGCTAATTATTAACGGTTATGATTGTAAACGACACTGAATGCTTATTTCGACAATAATAATATGACAGCGATCACTCGATCTTGACAATCATTTGACAATCACAGAATCACTTGACAATATTGACCATAGATCATAAATTGAATGAACTAGAGGTAGGGTAGAGCGAAAGTGGTTTATTTATGGGTAGAGCATATACACTGGAACATAATATAATATGTCAAAGATACTTTCGTACAGTGGGAGAGTGGTTTATTTATGCTTTCGTACTTAGTATTTGTTATTAAGGTGAGTAGTTTATTTATGTTATTAAGTACCCCGCGGATTGCGCGTCTTCCGAGTATTGCGCGTTTTGCGCGTCCCGTATACGCAATACTCGCAAGCACGCAAGACATGAAAGACGCGCAATACTAGCCAGACGTGCAAGCATAAATATACCACTCTCCGTGCAAGACGCTGAATGAGAAGTGTTTCTTCAATAGGCTAGCTTTAGACTTGTAAGCTTTTTGGTAAATTTACGACTTCTAGCCAATGGGCATATTGGATTTTCAAAATGCAATATGCTCATTGGCTAGAAGTCGTAAATTTACGAAAAAACTTACAAGTCTAAAGCTAGCCTTACAAATACTTGGAACACTCGTAAAGCAAACGCATCAGAAAACACGAAAAGAAAGTGGAGAATAACTTTCTTGGAAATTCTCTATTATGCATTTATATTTTTTAATATATCTTATTTTTGATCCCAAAGACAGGCATCGCTCTGATAGAGGTCAATAATGAATACTATGTCATCCCACAACTACAGACATTTTTTCTCGAAGATGCCATGTTTCTAAATAGAAACGTTTTCTTTCGTCGGGGGACGCAAGGAACTAAAAATCTCAATCGAGTTGAAACATATTGTGTTCAAACATGTCGATTCGGCTTGAAAACTGTTGTAATTTATGTTATATAACAAAATAATAAAGTTTTTCAAATGGATGCGGTAATGCAATAAGTTCAATTCTTTAACCCAACAAATAATTAATAGGTAAATACAGGTTTTTGTAAGCTGTAAAACAAATGAGAAATTTTCTTATAAAACACCCTGTTTGGCCTAAATTTTGTATTTAACAATAAAATTTCTAGGAACTTTGGGTTGGGCCAACAGAAATATTGGTAGAGTAGATAACTACGTAAAAAAATAATTTCTAATAATCACCTAAATGGAAATAGCAGCAAGACGATCCGTCGACAAAAATTCATCACGTAGGTACCAAACAGTTATTATTTGGTAGCCAATGTTGCCAGTATCGCCAACAGCCATATAATTATTTAAGAAACAGAACGTCAAAAACATAACCTCTCGCTGTTCCTGAAAAAATAAAAAAGACTATTTGACTGAATAAAAACAGAAATGACTTCAGTATTACTCGGTAATTGATTAAAATCTATATATTAATCCGCATTATTTATTATACTGCATTAAATCACACAATTAGACACTAAAATCATTAACCATGCTCACTTAGCCCTAGGGTGTCGAATTTAATAGTATAAGTTTATTTTTCAGCAAAATTTCCGTCATTACTGAGATCGGCTTTTGCTGTTTCTTCAACACCACAATTAACATGCCAGGTGCGATACAATAAAACATTTTAATTGCCATTTTTGATAGTACTGTACAATTTTTCTAAAAAAATATAGTGTTTATTTACTACATTTGATTTATTTTTCCTTAGAGGTTACTTAATATCTCAGCTGTCGATTTCGCTGCCAGAAAGGGAACAAGGGAGAAAGCTAAAAAGAAGAAAGTGAAAGTTGAAATCAAAAAAGTTGGATTCATCCCGCACAATCAAAGAAATAAAAAGTGCGTTCAAAAAATGTTTTTAACTTGTTTATTTAGTCTAATTCTTATGAATGATTTGAGTAATTATTTACTTTTAGGTAAAGATTATGGAAATTGCATTTCCTACTATTTACATGTACAAAATAGGATATTTGTACTTAATTTGGGTTAATTAAGTAATTGAATGGAAGTGTATTTCCATAATCTGCGCCTATTAAAAGTGCAGCGGTTAGGGAAATCTTTACCATTTTTTAAATGTGAATACCTCACAAGAGTCCCAACCGTCTAGAGCCAGTGAGACATTGGCATCCCCAATTGGGGTATGTTGTGAGGCTGAAGGTGGTAGAAGAGGAAGGAGATAGGGAAAAGGAAGGTGGGGGAGTACCTGGCTATTCAGATATGGTCACCAAACAAGGCTAAAGCAATTTCAAGAAATGTTTCAATTATAAATGGTGGTCTTAAACTAGGGCGATACTAAGATTGTCTTCCACTCTGGAACGTGCCGCAAGTATAATATATATTATTTTTAATTAATAAATTGTGAAAAATTTATCAAATAAAATTGACTTTGAAAATTGAATTGCTGGTTGAGAGCCATCCCCATCGACTGGAGATTGTAAGAAATTTGATTTTATACAGGCAACTTATTACACCTATTTGCTTACCGCAAGCATCTGAACATTTTATCAAGGGTTTCAACACATTTGTCATTTTTGTTGTTTATGTTCTCCTTCTCAAACCTCAAATGTACTAATGTATTTGTAAATCTTATTTTTACAGGGTTCAAAATACAAGGATAATAAGGCCAATAGAGGACTCTCGCAAGCTTGTGTCACCGGATGATGTATGGCCCCTTAAATATTACCAATGGAAGGTTTACTCAGCCGTGGAAGCTATCAACTGTTTCAAAGAAAGCCACCATCCAACCATGTTCAATCTACCTAATTCCTTGTTGAATGTTTCCATTGAACTAAATATGGCATTGGCCAAAAAGGTAAAAACTGACCAGAGTTCGGAAGGTACTGGCTCACACTTGATGCCCAGCCGGCAAGATGCATCTAAGTCATTTCAACGCGCTTGCCTCTCACGGCAGCCGACTTTAGTTATTTCTAGGTTTGAGTCCTTGCTGTATCGTTTACATGCAGGTTATAGGGCCAAATTCCACACGTGGAAAATCTCCAATCGTATCTCTAGCGACATCTGTCTAAATTCATCCCAAAATATTTTACAATATAGACATTTTATGTTATAATGTACTAGTCAATTCTTTGAACTAAGAAATATTTCATTATTCTTATAAGATTTAGTCACGTGTAACTCGATAAAACTTTTATTCGTAATTTACTACAAGTAAATTGTCAAATCCAAATCGCTAATGCCACATTTGTGCAAATACAACACTTGGAGTTAAGAGGGAAAAATTTCCATGATATATTTACTTATATGCTTAGAACGTTGCACTATGTGTAGTTCAGTTAGTTTTAAAGATTTCCACCGTAGAAAGACTTAAAAAAAAATTGTTTTGTAAAGTGATGTATGTTTAAATAATACTTTATAATATTATGTCTACGTTTCTTCGTTACGAAATCGGTGCATGGATCGGTCCTTTGTAATTGGAGACGCTGCTAACGGCAGACTCAGTTAGACGTAAGCACCTCCCACTGTAATGTTTACGTCTGACTTTTGTTGAATAATTTTTTTTTTACAGTAACATCGTTCTAAAACAACATTCAGCTTTATTTGTGAATAGTTAAAGCATGAACGAGTTTATTGACATGAATTCAAACCAATAACAATCATTTAAAATTCTTCTAATGACAAATTTAAAAAGTAATAATGTACGGCTCTATTTTTGTGTTTAATTCGTAGAAATCCATTTAAATTTTTTTTTTAATTTAATTAAAATCAAATTTAATAATATAAACTGACTGTTTGAAAATGGCCTTGAAAGCCGAAACAGCTGTAACAATAACAAAAACCAAAAAATACTTGCAGAACTTAATAATTATATTATTAAATTAATAATTAATAATATTATTCACTTAATGCTTTTGAACGAGCGGTGTTCGCGGACGGCGCGTGTATCGTACCGCTACAACCCGAACAGTGCTCGCGTCTTTTGACTTGTATAAACAAATGAACTGCGCTCGCCAGATTTTGTTAGTCTTGTTTTATTTTTTTGAATGAATGAAATTTTTTTTACATTTTTTATTGCTTCTGTTTTGTTTTTTTTTTGAACTGGTCAATTTTAAATTATGTGAACTCTTTATAAAAAATAAAATAACCTGATGTTTTTAGTTTCTTGTTTGTTAAAAAAAATCCGAATATTAAGTGGTTAATTAAATTAAAAAAAAAAAAAAATGTACCGCTCTATCAAATTTTTTTTTTTAAAGAAGACAAACTTTCCCAGGTTACGAATAACCAGACAATATTTGAAAATCCACTACTACCACCACAGAAAGCGGAAAATGTTGCTTGCGTTGTGATGGAGGACTTAGCCAGCCAAGGAATTGAACAGCCTGGGTGGGACCCAAACGCGATGTCAACTCAGCCACTGGCCGGTATTAAATGTGACGCGTGGCAGTATCAGTACACACTCACTTTGATGCAGTATGGGTTAATCATCCCAATGCGTCAATGTCAAATTGGTACAATGTTCATTTTAGAGCTGGATTTTGACTTAATTATATTAAGTCGAAATCAAGTATGTTAGTTTATTTTTGGGTTCAACTTAACAACTTGACCGTGGAGATTTATGGGTAGTTTACATAGCTTTCATTAGCTGCATTCAGGCAATAGGCACATTTTTCAATCTCCTGTTTTTTTTTATTCCCTTACCCAATCCCTCTAACAAAATTCACCTGGGTTATCATTTAGCATTTGGCTATGTCTCTTATATTTTCAATGTGTCTTCTAGATCTGAGTTTTCTTTCCATCTAGATGTGAAATTGACACCAAAGCCCTTTGCAACCGGCTTCATATGAGCGTGAGTTTGTCTTTGAAAAAATCCTGACAGAAAATGTTTTTGGGAACAACACCGGCGTCGATCGAACGGGAACTTATTATGTAGGGTACCTTCTCGCGCACGTGTTTCTACCAGTAACTCCCAACGACTATGTGTCTCCTGAGGTGGCAGTGTCCTTGCAATCGTTTTAATAGATCCCGAATAGTGAGTTTCTATTAATATTGATTTTTTTTTCTTTATTTATTTATCTTGATAGCAAAAGTTACGATAGTTTTTACTATGTCTGTCGCAATGTAAGGAGTTCCCACGTCGAAACAAAGTTGCCTGGTTCATTTGGGGTTTGGGTTCAAATCATTATTTAGTTATTTTTATACTTATTATAATGTACCGCAAATAGTTATACAGGGAATAACAGCTCTTACCTGAAGGGTTTGAACAAGCGATTCCTGAGCATATTTGGAGTAAAAAACGTTGATGTCATTTTGCTGTCGTATGATATTTTTTTTCAATAAACACTAAAAAATATGTTTATATCACACTTTCCCACTGATCACACTGTTACGCTTGCGACGGGACCAAGTGATAAGCGCTCTCTCTCCTATGTTATCGTATGTGTGGAACGAAACAGAGTGCGTGTTATGACACGTTAGGCTGTACCCAACTACTCAGTTGCGCAATTTGATGGCAATAAAATTGTTGCTGTTTTTAATTGAAAAAAATATCATCGGAAAGCAAAATGACATCAATATTTTTTAATCCAAATATGCTCAGGAATCGCCAGTTAAAATCCTTCAGGTATGTGCTGTTACACCCTGTATAGTAGAAATAAATTAATCATAAATATTTTATGTATGCTTAAATAATATATTTTATTCTTCCAGACAAAGTTTGTGGACAACTTCAGCCGAATTTGTTTGGTCCCACACGGATTCGAACGCAAGGAGAAAAGAAGCATTCTGGTGCTCTGCAAGGAGCAGGAGAAGCACCACGCCCTTATTGATGCTGGTGCCGTTCTTGTAGGTGGCGTGGAGTTGGTGAAGAAAATACAGGTTAGCTAATTCACACCAATTGTACTAATTTATGTATGGAGTATCTTGATGTACGGCTGCGAAACATGTTGCATATCCGAAAGAGATAAACGGAGACTAGAGGCTTTTGAGATGTGGTCCTATAGAAGACTGTTAGGAATTTCCTGGAGAGACCATATTACAAATGAGGAGGTTCTCCAAAGAATCGAAGGAGGAAGGCACCTGCTCAGGACCTTGTCCGAAAGGCATGCAAGATGGATCGGCCATGTTATACGACAAGAAGGCCTCTTGCATGTCATAATGGAGGGTATGACCGAGGGGACCAACTCTAGGGGACGCCCACGCCGAGAGTACCTGGAGGACCTGCTGGTGGACGTGCGCTGCTCATCATATGCAGAAGTCAAAAGAGCCGCACAAGACAAGGAAAAATGGAAGAGGAGATTAGATGAAATTGCTGCAAACCAATCCCAGGATTGAAATCAGAGAGAACCAGAGAGAGAGTACTAATTTTCATTAAGTTCCTTGGCTCTGGATTCAGAGATCGCAGGTTTGAATCCCAGTGCGCGCAAATGTGTAATTGACTGAGTTAATTGTTTCTCTTTTTATAACTTAATTTTATATTATTTATCTTCAAAGAAAATCTACACCTTAATTTTATGTGTTATTCTTACCATAGAATTGTGATAATACATAATTACTCTACACAATACCCAGGCACAGGCTTTGCCTTTGTTGGATTTTTTGCTACACAATATGCCATAATTTTATTTGTATAACTGTTCATTATGTACATATATGTATATCTAAACTTATAATAATAATAAAATTAAAAAACTCGACTGTTTGGCATTCACCTATCTGTAAATTTGTTTGTACGTTACTTTTCGGGTCTCGAAAATCTTACATATGTAGTTGACTGATTTGCGTTTGCACTTTATTATTCAAGCAAGCCTTAATTTGACTCGATGCCTAACTTTGACTATGTTATTATGGTACCTACCTGTCTGAAGAAAGTTTGAAAAAAGAATTGTCATTGAGGTAGTGACGTTTCTTTGGACAAATTGTATAATTCCATATTTGAAATTTTAAAAAATTGTTACGTAAAACACATGGTTTATAATTAAGTACTTACAAATTCTTATGATTTCACAGAAAATTTTGGTTATGATTTATTAAATAAGAGAAAATGAGAAACATACTTTTTGGGCTCGAGGTCTGCTGTTCACAGAAACATTTAATACTTATTACTAGACATCGGATTATATGCATTTGCATATTTGCATATGCAAATGCATATAACTCTCTAATTACGACGTTAATGCATATTTCAGCCTTTTTTCCCAAATCGTGCATATTTCGTTTAATAGCGGGAGGTATCATCTACGTATAGGGAGCTAGGAGACGATGACGCGGCCGTTTTTGAGGCCGTAAAACAAGTAGTTGGGCAATTTGACAGTTCTGAGGCCATTGCAATTCATTCAAGCAAGCTAGCATTTGAAGACGCATCCATTAAACAGAATATCGCCCTCATCTCAATACATTTCCACAAGTTACCAGATACCATAAAAAAATTGGAAACACAAAACCTTCCTCTAATTAAAACAATAGAAATACTGGAAACAATGATCGAACTCGCCAACGCCCTTCCTAATTCAATATCAGAAAAGATTCGTAAAAAGTTAGACTCTATTTTGCTTAAAAACCCGGGTCTTGAAGATATGAAGAACATTAATGCCTACATCAACGGTACCCTGCCTAAACAGATATCTCCAGAAATGGCGCCAAATTTTAAATTTTGTCCAATGACGTCAGTTGACGTTGTAATGTTTCCATCCTTCTACATTTATACCTATATTGAAATAATGGTTATTTCTCCTGTCTGATCTGCAAAATGTTGTAACATCCTGGTCATTGCCCTTCGATTTTCCTAAGCTGTTGGTGGCGCCCTTAAAGGACTACCTTAAGAAGAAACCCTAGCTAAGTCTTTCGACCCCCGTATGGAACATACGGCAGAAGATCTTAAGATTTAATTCGCAATAATGCCCCTTTTTCAGCGTTGTGTATTTTTTTGGTTTTGAAATTCATATGAGATATGAACGGGCTATTAATGCGTATATTTGTGGTAATCCTGGTTCGTTTAAATTAGAGTGAATGATCCCCTTACCATTGAAATATTTAAAACTTTCTTACAAGACCGCGTGTTTAGCCTACTCCTGTCACCTGCAGTACGCCTAACTCTTATACAGTGGTAATCGCTTGTAAACCTTTCCTTTTAAGCTCTTTCCTACCTTTAATAAATCCGAGGACATGAAATAGTTTCGTTATTGCATAAATTAGTATAGTATGGTGTTGACATGTATAGTGCGACGGTTCTCGTCATCTCAGCTCCGGGGTCGCCTCCATTCTGTTTTACATATATTAATTTTGTTATCCGACACTTAATCTTTTATGGGGAAGGGACGAGAGGGGGGGGGGGAGAGGAAGGGTAAACTATGTGATCGAAATGTTCTTTTTTTGCAAATTACGTTGGCTCCTCCGCTGACCAAATACGAGAACGGTGGATGGTGATCAGAAATCAAACGCTGACTCCGACGTGGCTAGACTATACCCCACAGCTGGCGACCCATTTCATAAAGGTACCCTGACCTGTCGGATCCATTCACGTCCAAGAGAAAGCGAATTAAGTCATCACGCCACTTCCGAAATCGCTCCAACGCCCATTCCTCCGGACGAACTACTTTACTGAGTCTAGATGGGGAAGGTAATTGCATCCCATATCATGATACTATCGCGGAAAGTGTGTCGTGTAGGTTTTGCCTGATGAAGCTCAATCTCCCACGTGCCGTCAGACCTACAGTTCACCTCAAAGAAGCTGCTGTAATTCCGCCAAGGGAGCGTTCCAGTTGGCTTACATCAGCCTCTCGGTCGACACCATTGGATAATGTGATAGCGCTGCGGACTTATTCCCACGTATCTCACGCCGTCGCCCTCCACGTGGATTTTCACAGACGTCCAAAGTGCCTTCGTCCTACACGCCCCAACTGCAGGCCATGTTCCCATTCATTACCAATTGGCATCACTATTTCCATTCCACTTTCGTGCCCAATAACTCCACACGGCTCCGTCAGAGGGTGTAGTCCATCCAGCGCTTCGTTGGCCCGATCCGTCCACGCTGACAACCCCTCTCACGTGATAGCGTGAGAAAAAAAATCCTTCTGTCTAGTCCGTGTTTGTGAGAAACGGATTTGCAGCGACACTATCAGACATTACCCAACTATGAAGTTTATTCGAGGGGTAAATTTGGGAATGGGGTAAGGCTTGAGGGTAATTATATTGATATTGTCGGGGAATCCTGAAAATTGACATGTTGGTTTTATGTACATATTAAAGTGGATTAGTAGTAACTGTCAGTCGGCAAATATCAGCATCACGCGTTCCAAGTCCATCTGGGAATTTGGTTGAATTGAATTGGAAAATAAAAACACTTACCCAGCCCCTGTCCGCTAAATAACAACATCCAGGTTGGGTTTTACACAACCGTTGCCATTTTGGGGGGGGGTGTTCGCGAATATCACTAGATTTTCCCTGAGCTTATACATAATATTTTTTTTACCTCTACCTGACACATCCTCAACCTTATCTTCCTAATTTTGCTTGTGTTACCCTCTCTACCGGCCGTAATGAATGTGCTTCGATATCCCCTCCCTAACCTAGTAGTTATTGAAAAATTTCGTTGTAACGCGGCTTCGATCGAGCCCAAAGCGCGGTAGCAAGATACTTAGGTATATAGATTTCAGTTATAATTTGACTTTAATCCGAGGCTCCATTGAAGCCCCCAATTAAAGTTTTATCACTTTCGTTTAATTTTTTTTCGAGAAGAATATTTTTGGTTTATTATCTTTTGACTACAATCTTTTGTTTATGATCCGTGACTTTATTTGAATCCATAACAATCGCGCTCAACTTTATTCGAGAAGAAATTTTAACGTTTATTAATTTTAATACAATTTGTTTATAATCCGTTACTTTATTTGAATCCATAACAATCGCGTTCAACTTTATTCGAGAAGGAATTTTAACGTTTATTAATTTTAATTACAATTCATTTATAATCCGTGACTTTATTTGAATCCATAACAATCGCGCTCAACTTTATTCGAGAAGAAATTTTAACGTTTATTAATTTTAATACAATTCATTTATAATCCGTGACTTTATTTAAAACATAAAATCGCGTTCAACTTTATTCGAGAAGGAATTTTTTTAGCGTTTATTAATTTTAATTGCAACCCTTTTATAATCCGTGACTTTATTTAAAACATAAAATCGCGTTCAACTTTATTCGAGAAGGAATTTTTTAGCGCTTATTAATTTTAATTAAAACTCGTTTATAATCCGTGACTTTATTTAAAACATAAAATTGCGATCAACTTTATTCGAGAAGGAATTTTTAGCGTTTATTAATTTTAATTTCGATTCATTTAGACCAATTAAGCTTTTCAACCTGAATTTTACTATTACGTCAAGGACACTGAGTCTAATTTCTTCAACCACTGAATTGAACTGTATGTTTTTGACCAGAAAATCTCTAAGTCCAGAATAATCACCAAAGTGATAATTCCTCGTAGCGCGGCGCGTAAACTTCCTTAAAGGTCCTCGGCGACTTGTGACGAACTCCCCGATTTGTGCCCGCGCATGATGTTTTATAACAGTAATTCACTACGCTTGTCATTGCGATCCAACCTTTATTGAAGCGTTACGGTCTTATCTTCCTTGCCCAATATCCCCTGTGTGACTTAAAACTTATCAGACCTACCCTTCTGCGTTTCTCAGAAAAAATGGGCATTTGCTGTCTCACAACACAGGCCCGTACTGGTGAAATTCTGAAGTTTGCCCCATCCTGCAGGTGCCTTATAATCCTTCAAAATTGGCCTGTTTTTCTAATTGAAATTTTTCGCGTTCCTATTTGGTCCGTGATGTGTGTTCTGATGACCTTTCCTTTAGTGCGCTAAGACGTCCTCTTACGCGTAACTAGTCAAAATTTTCCTCTTAACTTTCCGTTTTCGTGGATATATCCTACAGCCTACCTTCAATCTTCTTTCTTCCGTGTGAAAATAGAACCCGCAATTCGCCTTTTGTCGAATTAAATGGTGTACACGTCCGTCCCTCCCTTTACCTTCCCAATCGATCACTTCTGACAAACATTCCCATTCCTCCGTATGATAAATCCCTTTCGTAAGGTCGTCTCTTACATTGCACCTTCCTTTTCCGTAGTTTAGTATAACAATCACACTCTTCACTGATTATTCCAACCTCCTAAGGTCTTTTCGGTACTTGTTCTAGTTGAAATGTCCCAGTACACATCATGTCGCTTACCCCTTGCCTTCTATCCGAGATCGCATCGGTTTGATAACCTGTTTATTTCTTTGGCCAGTTTCATTTTAAGAACTATTACTGAATTTTCACGATTCCTCTCTGCAATTATGGGTGTTGGCCCTAATGATTCTGTCACACGCCTATCTTCTCTCTTCGTCCCTCAACTCGTTTCACATCAATCTGAGGTCTCAAGTTCCCTTCACAACAAACCCGTATGTACTCGGTCATAATTCCTCTGCCAAACGTTTATACATTAATTTTAATGTATTTTCGTCTTCCATAAGCCACGTATAAAATTAAGTACTTTCGATAACGGTTATTACCGACTAAATGACGCAGAACCATGTTCGAATTTCTCCCAAAATCAACACTCTCAAGTGTCTGAAATCGGCAACCCCTTTAGTTCTTTTAACCTCGAGTAACAGACCTGTTTCCACCAAATCTCGCTTCGTCCGAGTGATGTTATGCCAAAAAAAAAGGTTTTGAACCCCTAGAATGTCAAGTGATTTAACCTTGATCCTAGCCCCGTTCGTTCACCTATTCATTTTGTGGGAATATTTCCAAGGTCGATGCTATATAAATCAAAGCCTAAACACGCCTCCTATCTGTAATTTCCTTTGTCCTGTCAGAAAGTCACGCCTACCCCTTTCGTCGCAACCCTAAAGGAAACTCCCCCACCTTTGTATGCAGTTCCCTGTAATTCATATGCGACTGTACCGATAGATGGCGCTACTATGATGGTTTATATCATTTACCTCGGGAGAGACCTTGATTCATCACAACGTAGAGAGGTCGTTTTCGGCGTACAAATTAATACTGGGTGAAAAACGTCACAAATTTGAGCTCGAAAATTAGGAAAAATACTTTATTTGTATATTGTCACAAAAACTATCCATAATTTTAAGAATATTTCGCTGTTTTTGTACTGTCTTTAATTAAAATATATAAAAATATAAATGGTTTTTTGATTTTGCATTGTGCATATTTTGGGCAAATCAAGAGTTTTTAGTGCATATTTCGGCATTTTTTAGTGCATATTTCGACATTTTTTAGTGCATATTTGCATGCATATTTTGGCACTTTGTTAGTGCATATAATCCGATGTCTACTTATTACAAAGCATTAGTTTGTGGAATATACTCTCAGTATTGTTTTGGTTTAAACACCACTCAAATGGTTTTAGCTATGTTTAGTGATCAAATTTGATAATCAGGTACTTCCTAACCATTATCTTCTCCTTCAGCCTCACAACAACCCCCGAAATAAGGACCCCATACTTCCACTGGCTTCAATTACCTACATAAAGAAATTAGGTCCTTTGGTTTTATCTTTAAATTTTGTGTTTCAGAGTGGTGATCTCAATATCACGGACTATGACTATGTCCTTGCACACCCCAACATCTTACTGGACATTGTTCCTGTCAGAGGAATCCTGAAGAAGAAATTTCCAAATCCTAGAAACGGATCTATAGACGCAGACCTTTTAAAAATTTTGCGAAAGCATATTGATGGTGTCGAATACAAAGCAACCAAACACGAATACGATCAAACCTTTGGTACCATTAGCACGGCTATCGGAAGAGTATGTTGTATTAAATTATTTTTATAAATTTTTCCTGATAATTATTTTCAGTCTTATCTTAACTTCTTCACCTTGTCTTATTCTGGTCGGCGACCCACCGTTTCGACAAGGCACCTCCTGGAGTTCAAGCTTGCCCGGGCAGCCTATTGTACGTCTTCCCTCTGGGATGGCACTCAGTATTTGAAGCGAACGTCAGTTTTGTGTCTTATGATATGACGTCCAAGCCACTTCATTTGCAACAACTTATGCACAATTTTGTATTAATTACTACTTGGTTCTTTTACACTCAGTTTATTCTTCCAATTTTATTTTATTTTATTTCTTGAACAGTTGAAAAATATTGAACAAACTACTTAACGACTTGTCTTGTTTCTAGTTGACAATGGAGACACAACAGTTGGAGGAAAACTTGGTGTCTTTACTAAAAGATGTTGATTCTATGAGACCGAAGCGAGATGGCTTGTTTGTAAAAAGGTACTAAAGACATTGTATTTTAATCAAAATAGAGTTTAAAATTCATGGTGTCTGGAAACTAGTGACATAAGCGGGAAACTGGTAAATCTACACCACATTTGGAGTCGATTTTGTTTTATAACTTTTTTGATTTGAGCTTTCATTTTCGAGTAAATAGAGTTCGTTGTTGGATTTTTACTAGGTCAAATTTGTAAAAGTCAGTTGCTATGGGGTTAATATAAGCTTTTTAATGTCTTTTAACATGAATTGAAGTGTAGGTTAACTTCTAGATTTTAATATAAAGCATAGTGTTTTCTCTTTCTAACACCGTTTAGATCAGTGGTCTCCAACCTTTTTGTCGCCGCAGACTGGTCAACGTCTGAAAATTTTACCGCGGCCCACTGAGGGTGGTTAAATTAAATGTTAATATTCTAGAACGTCATGTGTCAGCACGGGTCGTGCGGAGTTTTTTTACTTCAACGGCATTGTGTCGGCGATTACTTAGCGTAAAGATGTTTTCAACAGAATAATTTTTTTTTCACAGCCCGGTACCATTTGACCGGGGGTTGGAGACCACTGGTTTAGATCATATTTCTCACCATGACGGTAGGGGAGACATAACGAATTCTATGAGACCATATGAACTGTTCCCAAATGCGAACAAATTAACTTGAGGGGTTAAAACCACAGATTTCCACTATTTTTCAACAAAGTCACTTGTCATAAGTGTTTCACCAATTTGCAAATTCCTTCTGCATAAAACTTGACCACCGAGGAATGTAGCCAACCTGTATTTTGAAGGTCGTAGTGCCGGTCCTCAAGACACTTTTTCGTAGGAGTGAACAGATGGAGCCAAGTCCAGGATCTACGGAGATGATGAATCCTCAACAGCCGAGTTTTAATCAGAAAGAGTTGGCAATTTAAGTGGCGACTATGTTTACAAATAGTGGAAAGCTCAGTAGTTTTAAGGGGCAAGTAACGAAAAATTTGTATTTATGTGGGTTTTTTTTATTTATAGCAAAACAGCGGTTACTTACCGAACAGCCCTTGTATTTATTTATTTATCAGACTTGATTATAAATGATCCTTGGTTATATGGATTTCTATGGGAGTCAAAGACGACTAACAGAATAATATATGTCTCCTGTGTACCTACATAATTATAATCTTGGTAGATTAATTATTATTATTTCTTTTCAGAGTATTTTTGTCGAGTGAACCCTGCACCCAGCAATACAAAATTAATCCATTTGTGTATATTGACTCCGGAGTGAGAGAAAACGCTGATACTAAAGTTGAAGACAGCGACTCTGAGGACGATGAAAAGGCAGAATTGGAAAAGAGTGCTCTGTAGATCGGGGCCAAAACTAGGAACTAGCTGCATTAATTTTTATTGTAATAAGAATAAAATATAGACATAGTTAAAATAACCTACCCTGTGTTTCAATTTGATAGTTCATAAAAATTAGATATGTATTTCATAAATATTGCCACCCCAAATAACAGCTTTAATAAGGAGGGGGTAAATATTGCATTTTGGTTTTCTGGATGAGAACTGTATTTGACATAAATTCAATAAAAATTAAGATTCAAAAATTAATATTCTTACCATACATACATATTTGTTTCACTTGATCGGGCCATGTTTTCCTCGGACTTCCCTGAATTTTTCTAACTTTCACTATTGTACATCATATTGGTAGTATTAAAAAAACAACATATTATCGACTAATTCAACTTGTATGTACAAACATAAGTGCAAGGAAATTAAGGTAGGTTTACCAAAAAATAATATTATATACCTAGCGAAAAGTGAAAGAGATCAAATAAGATTTAAGATTTTCACGGCCAAAAGTATATTTGTTTTTGGGGTGTTATGCCGTGTTTCGCTAACTCCTTCTTTAGCCAACGTTTCGGACAGCATTGCAGTGTCCATCATCAGGGCAGATGTGTTATTTGAGGTTGTGGTGGGTTGTGGTGAAATGTGAGCTTATGTATGAGGTTGTGATACCGTGTTGCCAGCTCCAAAAATCTGAGCTAACATTAACGTATCAAGTGGTTTTCTTCGTTTAGCTCTGGTGTAGCCGTCAATTACCGGAGTTCCTGGTATCCTGTAATTTTTTTTATTTTTAACACTTTAAAAATAAAAAAATAAAAATTGATACGTTAATGTTAGCTCAGATTTTTGGAGCTGGCAATACGGTATCACAACCTCATACATAAGCTCACATTTCACCACAACCTCAAATAACACAAAAGTGAAAGAGATCGTTCATTTCAACTGGATACGAGCTTGTGAGCGGCCCGATACATTTTTTTGCCAAAAAGTGCCTGTATGGGCCAACCTTGTTAAATACGTTTTCTATGAACCTTGATTTCAGAGGAAATTTTGGTTTTTATTTAAATTTGAGAAAGTTAGAAACATACTTTTTGGATGCAAGGTCTACTGTTCACAGAACTATGTATGTATGTACTAGTAAATAACAGCTAAGCAATTTAATGCAAAATTTAATTTTGATGATTATTCCAATGAATTATATACATATCATCACAAATAAATAATTTATGGTGAGAAAATATTAAAAAAAAAAACTGTAGACATAAACCGATAGAAGTGTTTTATGGGAATGTCCGCGTGTAAGCTCCATATTTCCTTGCTGCTGGTGGAATTGATCAAACATTGTCAAATAATAACATTGAAAATCTTTCTTGAATCAATTTCATTGGTCTGTCTGATGCCTAGGAGCACCGCCTTTTAATTTTTTTAAATTTAAAAAAAAATGCCGTAAGATAGCAATGCATACTACTATTTACGTAAAAATAAACATTTTGTCAAGAGTCTCAAAGTATGGCGACTCGGAGGGAAGGCCTTCCAAGATAGCCGCCCTAAATTGTGGCAGCGCAGACGGAATGGGTTAAGTAAAAATGGTAATTAGAAGTTCGTTATGTGGTGTATAATATCAAGTGCCCACTGAAACATGGTACCGCTGACTGTATACGGGAAGTACATTGAATCGCTCCCTCTCCCCCACCACCCCTTTGCACTGTTTGCAGGCTATATAGAACGGTGATACTCTCAGTATACCGCACTCGGTTTTATTCGATTCTTTATACTAACAGGGGGGACACTATAATTTTTGTAGTATTATGTATATATCGACTGTGTTTTGGTAAAATCCTTAAAGCCATATTTTTGAGAATGTTACTAAAGAGTTCCGTATTTATTTTAGAGTAAACGAGTAACCGTATTGTCATCTCAATCACAGCCGTGATGTAGAATGTATTAGTCGATACAACTTTTAAGTGCATAAACACTGCCCGGTCCTATACTTATTTCATTCATACACATATATTCTTTAATTATCTATCTTTGTCATACATGACTGAATGTTTGAATTAAGAATTTAATAGAAACATATGTTTTGTTATTTGTTTTTGGGGTGTTATGCTGTGTTGCGCTAACTCCTTCTTTAGCCAACGTTTCGGACAGCATTGCAGTGTCCATCATCAGGGCAGATGTGTTATTTGAGGTTGTGGTGAAATGTGAGCTTATGTATAAGGATGTGATACCGTGTTGCCAGCTCCAACCCTCTGAGCTGACATTAACGTATAATTTTAATTTTTTTTATAGTGGTTTTCTTCGTTTAGCTCTGGTGTATCCGTCAATTACCGGAAACCAAGAACTATTGAGCTTAGCTCCATCGTCTCTATTAATATTTACGGGATTTTTATGAATTTCAATGGCCTCCGTAATCAGCCGTGCTCTATAATAAATGTGAAAATCTTAAATCATATATGTTTTGTTCATCGTATAAAATCATTAATTCAATGTTTGATACCCCTGATTTATTATATGTAATCTCTTTTCATACTCCAAGCAGGTCGGTTACAAGACAGTACCTACCATATTATTGTAGCAATTCTATGTCAACGTCCCAATATCACACTCCTATGCGACGGATTCAACAGCTAGGAAACAAATACTACGATGTTGTTGATACATTCCGTCGCATTAATTCGTAGAATGCGTAACTCCCAAATGTAAAATTTTACAGGAGGCACAAAAAACCTCGTAGTGAAAAAAAATGAAAGACGGCTTATTCTTTTTATTTATGTTTCGAACATATAATATATTTGGAAATTTATTTTCAATCATTAAACTTTTGTAAGTTAAGGCTTTCTATTTCAAATCGGAGTTAGGAAGTTTACGTAAAAACCGAGAATGGAGATACGCATTTTACAAAAGATACATACTTTTCTGCGAACAGTTTTATGAACAACCTAGCGGAAAATTTGGGAGATAGGAATTTTACATTTACAAAATAAAACACAACAATGTATGTGTATGTCGAGGCAGTCTATTTAGATGCATTTTAATGATGCGGAAGGTTATCGTTAAAGGAGTGGTAATCCTTTTCTAATGTCTGTTTTAAGTCTTGTAAATGCTGGTACTTTTCCTTCCTTAAGGGATTAAATCTGACTCTCAAGTGAAATCTTCAAACTCTGGAGATCATTACAGATTCGGCGACAGTTTTGTGCTGGGTGAGATCTACACTGACCGGGGGTAGTCGTGTCAGAGATGATCGTTAAGTGACGCTTGGAGTTGATGAAGGAGATTGTAGAAGAATTTGATCTGACATTGTCGATCACCCTTGTTGTCCTGTAGAAATAAAACTGATGTACTTACTAGGGTTTGCAAGACCCGGGCAAAGAGTAGCCATGACAGGAAACGTTGTGAAAGAGACTCCTCAGAGTGTGAAGATAGGTGGGAGAGACTTGAAAGTGGAACTGGTGAGCAAACATGTGCAAACAAGCGTAGAAACTCTTCATGCTCAGCATCACTTTGGAGTAAAGTGAACGCTTCATCTTGCCCGGCTGGTCGATCCCGAGGCGAGAAGAAAGGACGTCGATAGATGCGTGCGTTCCTGCATACAATGCAGGACAATTGACCCTCCACCATCATCCCATGAAGCGGGTAATCTTAATGTTGTGACAACCTGGAGTCGCTTGGCAGTTGATGTTACTCATTTCGGTAGGAAATGTTTACTCACATTTATCGATTGCGGTCCAAGTAGATTTGCCGTGTGGCGGGAAATCGAGTCAGATAATGCAGCTTCGATTATCATACATTTGGAAGAAGTGTTTCGGGAAAGAGGCCCGCCCAAAGTAGTTCTCATGGACAATGGTACTGCATTTTGTTCCTACAGTGTTACAGATAAGTGTAAGAGATGGAATGTTCGTCAAAGATTTTGCGCGGCATACCGACCAGCTGGAAACGGTATAGTTGAACGACATCATCAAACAATAAAGAGAACTGCAGCCAGAAGTGGAAGCGATCCCCTGCAGGCAGTGTTTCGGTACAATCTTTGGCTGCAAAAAGTCAGGATGATCGAGGTATTGCGCTGTCTAGTATAGTTCACACTTCACACTCGTGGAGACACCCTTCTGCGCAAGTGAATATAGAAGAGGAAGTATTGACTAAGCTCTAAGTGGGCGATCTTTCTTGCGGTTAAACCAGTAGATGGGAGATGCACATCGTGCATGGAAGGGTGACAGGACTTACTTCAGTCAACAACATCGAAGTAAATGGCATACCAAGACATGTGCTTGACCCGCGGAAGATGCCTGACAGAGAACGGACTGTGTCTGTGGAGAGACGAGATGGAATTGCCGCACATTCCACCGTAAATATTTTGGGTTTGTTTGAAGAGGACAGTGAAGAACCGGATCCGGATATGCATCAGGAGGAGATCCACTTGCAAAGAGATGGTGACCTTGAAGAAGAGATAATCACAGAACAAGGACCTATTAGGTATTTACGAAACCGCAGAGGCACATAAAACAAGAGAGCTACGGCAGAGCGTCACACGGTGCAGAAGACGTCAGTTTAGACTACAGATACAAAACACTATTCGTGACTTCACAATTAAAATTAAGGTTATAAAATGTTCAAAATTGATTAATCAACTTATCTCAGTTAATTTCACGGTAAAACTATTACACCGTAAATAAATTTCCTCAGTCAAAAACACAACAAGCGTGCACAGCTCACCGGCCAATACTGAATTAAGGAGTTACGAAGTATTCGCGAGTAAAAATGGCACCATAATTTTACGCAGTTTCCTAATTTGTGTTTATCTAAAAGGTTAATTTTTTATTTTTCGGAATAACTTTATTGAGTAAAACCTCAAATTGTAATATTTAAATATTGAAGACAATATTAGTGATTTCTAAACGAAAATCTGAAACAGAAAAATCAGAAAAGGAAACGGTCACATCTGGGACTCGACTCAGTCGGTAGAGCACTGTCCCGGAAAGACAAGGGTCCTGGGTTCGAGTCCCAGATGTGACCGTTTCCTTCTCTGATTTTTCTGTTTCAGATTTTCGTTTAGAAATCACTAATATTGTCTTCAATATTTAAATATTACAATTTGGTTAATTTTTTTTTAAATTTTCGAGTTTTACTAGTCGATGCGGGTCTAATTTTAACACCAGATGGCATTAAAAACGTATTTTCGAAAAATTTGGAGTTACGCAGTCTACGAATTAATGCGACGATTTAGTACATCAATTTCAATATATAAGCATACCCTATTGAAGTTTTTTTCATCAAGTAGTGGAATATTTTAACAAAGGTATTTAATTTGATTTGACTAACATATAATAATTTTGTCAACTGAAACAGAAAAAAATATTTTGGATTTTATATGTTTTGTGCCTGCATGCTGTGTAGATCAAGTTGAGTGATATTTTGACTTTATATTTATTTTTCTGCAATTGTTTTAATAGTCGTTTCCTGCATTATTTTCATGTATAATTTTGTAAATATTTTTTATACATGGTGTCCGGAAACTCGTAGTACAAGCGGGAAACTGGTGAATCTACATCACATTTGGAGTCGATTTTGTAGTATAATTTTTTTTTGATTTGAGCTTTCGTTTTCGAGTAAATCGAGTCAGAAGTTGATTTTTTTTTTATCAAATTCTTATAAATTATTACTGAAGATCAAAGTACCCAACTAATTAAAACTATTTAAAAATTTAAAAGTTAAACAAATAATGACGAAAAAATTTGATCCCTGAAATAGCCGAAAAATATATTTTTTTGTTTTTTTTTTTTTTATAAAAATGCTCAAATCAAAAAACTTTATGTTTATTTGGGTTCCCCGTGTGGTATACATTCTCCAGTTTCCGGCTTGTACTACGAGTTTCCGGACACCATGTATATATATGTATGTAAAAACCTTAATAGGCGTGAAATAAATAAATAAATTACTTGATACATTTTGTGATAATTGAGTGAGGCAATAACGTGTCTATGTGTTTGTAATGTCATTGCCTAGGAGTCGAAAAGAATGTAAATTGGTGATCAGTTTTCTTTTAACCCCTAAGGACTGGAGCCCTGCATTTGCAGTGTTAAAGAATCGTGCCTGTGCATGGTACGAAGCTTATCTCGATCTTATACATTCATTTTGCCTTCAGATATTAATCAATCAACCGCAATCACAACTTACACCCACTACGAAAAATTACTACATTTAGACATCTTTCATGATTCCTTTTTAACATACAAAACTAACATATTAAATTTCTTAGCGTGACATATTCAAAAATACTTTCACTTCATTTTTCAAAACTTCTATGTAACAGTCAATTTTTACAATTCGTGAGCATATTATAATTCTTGATTTCAATTTAATTTTTTCTCTCCACACACTTTCTTCCTTTTACAATAACTATTACCTATTTATACATTAATTTAAATTTAAATTCATTGATTTTAACTTAAAATCATTAGTTAAGCTTTCAGAACAATCTCAGGCGAAATTACGTAATGATATTTTATGGACATACGTAATAGGTACTACAACTATGTAATAATGAAAAATATCCTTAACTGTATCTTATTGTACTGTGTATGTCTTAACAAATAAATAAAATAAAATAAAATATTACCTCTACTGGGTCAGTTAAAGACAAAAATAAAAATATCACTTTATTATGTATCGCATTGTCTACGTGTTGGCTTTATCAAATTTTGTATTTATTTATTGAAGGTTCTTGCCAGCCACCGTGTGTTAAATCGTTATAGATTTCACACTTCTAGTGGTTATCACTCCAGGGATGTCAGTAGTTAACTGCTAACTAGTATTTATTGTTATAATTTTGTTTGGCAAGCTCCGGGTTAAACTGTGAGTTGTATTTGCGGGTGTGGGTGGTGGGGATGGGCGGAGGGGACGAGGGGGGCACGGGCCCCCGCAGTAAGGCCGCCTCTCGCTCCCGCTCCACGGCTTCCCGCAGCAGGCGGGCCCGACGAAGTTCATCCAACCCCTCCTTGCCCCCGCTTTCATCGCCGGAACTCGTTGACGATCGCCGAGACCTCTTCTTCTTTTTCTTGGAATGCTTCTTGGATCTGCTGCTTTCCTTCTTTGTGGTTTTTCTCATGATGTCGGTAATAACGGACGGCTTTAACACGGGGAGACTAATGGTTTTAGTGCTGTTTTGCGAAGGTGAGGCAAGTTTGCGTTTTATCCCCGTAAGAGGGTCGTTAGTCGGTTTATCTTTTGTGATCAGCTCAGGGTCTCCAGGACGTGGTCTATCTGGAGCAACGTCATACCAGTTTTTCTTTCCGAGTGCCTCGTTGGTGTCCTGACCAAGGTAGGTTAGATACCCTATCTGTTTTTCATACTTTTCCTTTTCTTCCTTGGCCTGGCGCTCGTGTTCCTTGTTGGGGAGAGGGGCAGGGGCGGGGCCGGTGGACGGAGGGGGCGGCAGGGCCCCCCTAAGCGCCGCTAGGGCCGCCTCACGTTCTGCCCGGGCGGCGCGCGAGGCCCGCTCCTTCTCCTCTGCAGCAGCCTTCGCCTCGTCCTTCCGAACTCGGGCGATGTTGTCCTTCGTGCGCACATGCCAACTGAAAAATTAGGTATTTGTGGATATAAATTACACAGGTCAGGTCATCACTAATAACACCACACAAGAGATCCTGAGGTTTCCTTATGTCATCTGCGTTCTACAGAGGGCCTATTTATGGAAATGAAGGAGTGAACCTGGATCTTGAGAAGACAAATTTCAAAAGCCAGAAAGTGATTTCATAGCCAAGTTTGTGTGCACAAAAGCGAGTTGTAATAAAAATCCCTTCTCATGCGACAAATGTCATTTGTGTGCAAATTACAGTAAAATTAAGTCAATGACGCTAATTCTTTGGAGCGCCTTCCATCTAAATACAAGTAGAACAAACACAGCATTCTCGCCTGAAAATGCTCTTAAAGATGGATTAAGGTAGGGAAACCTATCAAACAGATTGCCCTTTTTTGTAGAGTGAGGACTAGACTAGAGTTGGCACCAAACCAACATCAGGATATAGTCATAAATTATTGCATACAAAATAATACTTCACCTAGAGAAAAAAAGAACTTACCTTTTTTTCGGAAGAATATTCATGATTTATTTTATCGTTATCTACATGCAAATAAAATCCTTTCCTCGTATTAACTTTTGGTTATAGTTGTATCTGAAAAAATTGGAAAATTAAATTTAAGAAATTTACCCCAAAATTATTTCAAATAAGTGTAATTTCCATAATGTGTTCCTAAAGAGTGCGGAGGTTAAGTAAATACTTACCAATACCAATAAGTAAAAAGAGTTAAATTAGTAAGAACAGAAATTAATAAAAAATGGTGAAAAAAAGAAGAAATATGTTGAAAAATGGACAAGCTAAAATAAAATAATCAAAGAAAACGTTAGTATTTGTTCATTCATGATTTTTTAAATGTACCTACATATTAAAAAAATAAAAACAACATTTAGAGATACACACTCTAAAAATAAAAAAGAAAAATGTGAAGTAAGTATTTCAGTTTCTGGAAATAGAAAATAATGCATTTGAAAGTTATTTCAATAAAATTAAATCGATTGTTCACTAGGCGGCCATTGTAAGGCAAATTATGTATTCCCCACTTCTCGGTAAGTTCACAAGACCTATACAATATAACGCAATTAAATAAATATCAGTCACATCATTATTAAACAATTAAAAAATCATTGCCATTTAATACATTAGCAATATGACAGAAGACCAGGTCATCCGAAAAAAATTCTCTTAAAAATTAGAAATCCAGAAACAAGATCAAAATTATTGGCAAACAAGAAGGTGATCTCAAACCGTGAGAAAATGATATTCCTAGGAGAATCGCTATCTCCTTATTTTAAAGAACTGCTTTGGAAAGCCAAATTAAAGGAAAGAGAATTAAAATACAAATATATTTGGTTTAAAAATGGATCCATTCTAATGAAAGAAGATGAAGGAAAAAAAATCAGAGAAATAAAACACGAAGATGACCTCAATAGAATATAGAAGTTGTATGGTAAAAGGCACCGACAATATTTAATATATTAAAAATGGATATTGATTTAGGAAAAAATATTGATTTGGATGACAATACAGAACCTAATTTAACTTTTAAAGATTCATTTACTTGCAAAAATTTTTTGAAACATGCAAACTTTTCTTTACTTTGTTTGAACATTAGAAGTTTAAGTAAAAACTTTGATGAAACCATAACTATGCTTGATGGCATAGAACATCGTCCTGAGGTATTAGTTTTTACAGAAGCTTGGCTAAAAAATTTGATCAATATACCTAGCATCCCCGGATACACAGTTTACAATACAAATAATAACTATTTGCAAAACGATGGTGTAGTTGCCTACGTGAAACAAAATGTTCAGGCGACTGTTGAGGAAATTGTTTTCCCTGGAGCAAACTGCTTAAGAATGCAGATATCGAATAATATATGTTTAATAGCCATTTACAGATCTCCGTCCCAGACTCATATAGATAGTTTCCTTGAATCACTGAGTGTCCTACTTGATTCTTCATCTATACAAAATAAGGAAATCATTTTATGTGGTGATATAAATATTAATACATTAGATTTGAACAGTATAAAAACTCCAAAATACCTCTCACTTTTGGCTTTTCACGGCTTAAAGCCAATTATGATTTCACCTACAAGAGTTTCGTCTACTGCTTCAAGTTGCATCGATCACATTATGGTAAAATCTAAATTTGAACCACAGGGAGCTGTCTTTACTACTGACATAACAGATCATGATGCGGTATTGCTGAGATTTATGAGCTTTAGACAAAAGAAAATAGCAAAGGAAAATGAAAAAATCAAAACCGTCATAAATAACAATCTTTTGAAGGCTAAATTAAAGGAAGAATCATGGCAGTCAGTCCTGTCATCGCAAGATGTTAATTCAGCTACTGAAAACTTCGTAAAATGTTTAAAAATGCACGTGGAAAGTTGCTCGTCGGTACAAAGTGTAAAACATAACATCAAATACTCAAAACCTTGGATAAATGATGGAATTATCAAATGCCTTAGAACCCGCGACAAACTGCACAACAAATGTCGAGGAGAGTTTAATAATATTCAACTGCTGGCTTATTATAAGAGATACAGAAACTGGTGTACAAAAATTATAAAATATACAAAGCAAACGTATTACAGAAGGAAACTGGATAAAGTCAACGGTAATAACAAGCAACAGTGGAAGATTATAAAGGAAGCCATAAATATTCAAAAGGAGCAAGTGTCCATAAAAAAATTAGTAATCAATAACAAAATTATCTCATTGGAGGAGGATCCACATATAATTACCAACCATGTTAATAACTTCTTCAGTGATATTGGTCCTACATACGCAAAAAACTTGTGCAGTGCTAATAAAACCAACGAAATGTATCTTGTTAACAATTTTATACCTGGTACTCAAGTTACAGGAGATAGTTTTGAATTTAAAACTACTAGCATTTTTGAAGTTACTAAAGTTATAAATGAATTAAAAATGTCTTTTTCCTGTGGTATCGATGGCTTAAGTATAATGGTGTATAAACAGCATGTTTATGAGTTAGCTGGTCCTATAACTCATATTGTTAATCTTAGTTTTAAGAAAGGCATATTTCCTTCCCATTGTAAAAATGCCAAGATTATACCTCTTTTCAAAGGTGGAGATCACGAAAATGTTAATAATTACAGACCAATATCTTTGCTCAATACTCTCTCAAAAATAATAGAAAGACTGGCTAAGTCAAGATTAGTATCATTTTTAGAAAAATACAAAATACTCTCCGACAGCCAATTTGGTTTCAGAGAGAACAGAAGTACGAGTGATGCTATATTAAAGGTATTGACCAAAGTTATAAACGCACTGGACTATGGCAACAAAGCTATAGCGGTATTTTTAGACTTATCAAAGGCCTTCGATACGGTTTCCCACGAGTTGCTTCTTAAGAAATTATTATCTTTAGGCATTAATAATACAGCTATGGGTTGGTTCAGATCTTACCTTAGTGATAGAACACAGCAAGTAGAAATAAATAAAATGTTAAGCGATAGTAAATCTATCTCATTTGGAGTACCACAAGGTAGTGTACTCGGGCCAATATTATTTCTTATTTATATAAACGATTTATGCAGTCTCAAAATTCCAGGTAACATTGTTAGTTTTGCAGATGACACTGCCTTAATATTTGAGGGTAAAAATTGGAGTGAAACTTTTGAAAAATGTGATACAGGTTTAGGAGTAGTTAATAATTATCTGAGTAATAATATTTTAACTTTAAATACACAAAAAACCAAATACATCACTTTTAGCATTTCTTATAAAAGTCAGCCATCTACCTCTCATAATTTGATTATTCACAATTGTGTGCAAACGTGTAACTGCAACCCCTTGGAAAGTGTAGACAGCCTCAAATACCTGGGGGTAAAAATTGATAAATTTTTGAGGTGGAATGATCATGTCGAAATGTTAGTAAATAAAGTTAGGAGACTTATCTATATTTTTAAAGATCTCAGACATGTACTAGACAAGGAAAAATTAAAAACAGTGTATTTTGCTATAATTCAGTGCCTACTTTCGTATAATATAGTGTGCTGGGGTTCCTGCCTGAAGACTGTAATAGAACCACTTAATATTGCCCAAAAACTAATTCTCAAAGTTATGTACAAGAAAAAATTTACATATCCTACACAGTTACTTTATAAGGAATGTAATATCATGAATTTAAAACAACTATTTATCCTACAAACTCTATGCAGATTTTTTAACAATATTAGTTCTGCGAAAAGAACGCAACAAATTCGTACTACAAGAATTGGCTCTGGTCTGAACTTTATGGCAATTCACCCTAAATCCTCATTTGGGCAGAGACATTATTTGTACCAGGCTCCACTTCTTTTTAATAGCCTTCCAGATCACATTAAATCGTCAAATTCCTTGTGTACATTTAAAAAGAATGTTAAATTATTTCTGCCATCCGAGGATTTCCAACATATTCTTTAATCTTTGTCCTTTTAAATTGTGGCATAATATTTTGAATAAGTTAATTTTTTCATCCTTTTCTTTTTAAATGTAAATTTTTTTTTCTCTCTTTCTTTCTTCTCTGTTTTTAAAAAAAATAATAGTTTGTTACATTTTTATTGCAATTAAATATCATGGTCACCCTACATGTTTACAGCATTATATTGTAATGAATAGGCTGATAGGTACCATGTAGGTATCCAATTCGCAGAAATGTCAATGTAACAATATTGTTATCTTAATATTTGAATTTTTTTTTAATATTTGTACTATTTTAAATCTCTTATAATCTTTGTACTATTTTTTTTAACATTTTGTAAAATTATTAACCTCAACACAGGCTTGTCCTAGTGAGGTTAAAAATTATAACTTTAAAAAAAAAGATACAATGTAAAGAAACGATAAATAAATAAATAAATGTATAGAAGCCTCAGCACGGGTAAGTGACCCAGTGAGGCCAACATTACTGGTTTGTACTATGAAATGTAAAATATTGTACCAAATAATAAAAATAAAAAAATGTGGGGAAAACAGAGATCGAAATATCCCACAGAGTAGAAAATCTATAGTCACTAATACTTCATCAATAAATCGCTTTAACCGGCAATAAATAATTTTAGACAAAAAAATTTCAGGTAAATTTTTAGATTCTCACGGCCAAAAGCATTTTTGTTGTTTGTTTTTGGGGTGTTATGCCGTGTTGCGCTAACTCCTTCTTTAGCCGACGTTTCAACCAACCAAAAATTTACACATCTTCGGATCTACCGGATCTGCCCTGATGATGGACACTGCAACGCTGTCCGAAACGTCGGCTAAAGAAGGAGTTAGCGCAACACGGCATAACACCCCAAAAACAAAAAAAAAAAAAAAACAAACAAAAAAAAAAAAATTTCAATTTTAATTTTTATGATGTCTAAAATTATTTAATAAGATCATACAAATAAGGCTCAACGTGCCCTAACCACAGTTTGAAAATGGCCTTAAATGCCGAAACAACTGTCACAATAATAAAAACTAAAATACTTGCAGAACCTAATACATATTATTAACATTATTGTTTTACATTAAATGGAGTTCTACCTTGTATTTTGAGTTTTACAAATTAAACACAAAAACAATTAATTCTCTTATTCAACATGAAATATGAACGTATGATCCTAAAATGTGTTCTTAAATCCCCTTTAGACAACTCAATTTGGTTGGTTTAGCCGTTGAGTGTAGCGTACAGACAACGAGATGGTTGATTCAATTTCGTCAGTTGCTCCTCTGGGAAACACGCGCAGCATGCCTCCTACTTCATCAATTTGGGAGGCAGGTATGGGTACCACCGCCCCGGGAGCCATTCATTGGATAACCAACACCTCTGCCATAGGTCACCCCAAGTGCTTCGCTACGTTTGGTGACTTAGCAGGGCTGCCCGGGTTCATGGGGTGAGGATTGCCTAGGTCTGGCCACCTACTGTGTGGCGGGCCAGGTTCTGAGACTAGTTCAGGGAGATTTTTTACTTCTCCAGCAGGACTGTTTTGACCCATCGCCTTGCACCGCAGTGGGAGGGATGAATTCAAACGCCTGTCACTCCTGGACACACAGACCCCCAGATTCCTACCCACCCCTAATACCTTTTTCCTTCCCAGATCTTCCTCTCTTTCTGCTAATGCAAAAAAATAAAAAAATTTGCGATCGGTCTAGTAGCTTCTCTATTAACATGAAAAGAAAAAGACAAACCATAGTAAAAAAAATTGATCATGGAATGAAAAAAAATGTCATACGATACTATTAAAGAATAAAAATTTTGCCTTTTACAGTTTTATTCGTTGCATCCCTTTCAATGCATTTGGACTGCTCCGAAAAAGGATCACAAGAGTTTCAATCTTGGTATCTCTATCCGAGTACATCGTGCTTGTACAATCCCGCAAGCAAGTTAAACCCTCATATAATGTTAAAAAAATCTGTCAAAAGTTCACTTTCATTAGATATGACTGTAATTTTATTTATTTTTATTAGTTAAGTGTACTCTCTCAAACAACTATGCACGACGGCTCCCTAGGCAGACTGGGCAGACTTGTCGGGTAAAATTCGGTTTATGGGAGTCACTCGAATAACCGAAATTGAACTTGATTTAGACTAATTTAGGGCTGGGGAATCCGAATCTGTAAGAATTAGGTGGGGGTCGGCACTATTAACTGAGTTATAGGGTTTTGAAATTTCGTACGCGATACATAGAAACCATATTTTATTTATCAATTATGACATAAGAAAATCAAATTAATGACTTTTAATTAATTACTTTGACATTTCAGAAGTGCCAACCAAAAAATAAAAAGTGTTAGCCACGCCCCCTAAATGCATCTCCACACGTTCAACTCAATCAGATTGATACAACCTCTATTGAGTCGTCCGTAGGGCACATTATTTTGGGTTTAAATGTATGTCATTATTATGTCAAATGCGTGAAGAAAAGATGTCAAATTATCTGTTTTTTTAAACGAAATAGCTACTTAAATGAATTATTTCCATTTCAGAAAACTCAAACACTTACTTCTCTTTATTATCTAACTGCTACAAATGTTTTTTAAAAAACGACGGCTTCGTCTGCGATAAGAAATTAATAACCCCTTTTGATTTAAACGACTAACCTTAAATCTTTTACTCCACGAGAAACTTTTCGTAAAACATCGAATGCGTGCTTAATGTATTGACACAACATTTTAGAAAGCCATTGGTTGATTATGGAGTTAGTTTAAAGAAATCGAAAATCACAAAACAACATTACAAGATTGACAAGTGACAGGTGACAAAATGTGACAACTTTACAATAGCTTCATCTATGATTGTATAAGCTATCAAATAGGTTATCAGGATTAGTGATGGGCATAAACAGAATATTTTAATGGAAACATCAAAATAGTCGAATTAATCGCTCGGATTTCAGCAGGAACAATAGCTGCGGACAGAGCATAAATAAACCAATCACGGACAGAGGCAGCGTTTTTTGCTGGGGGTTTTACTTTTACTTTATATACGCTTATGATTTTTTTGAGTATTTCGGGAAGAAAATTAACGGGAAACGTCATTAAAAAAGTTAAGTAGGTTTTAGCATTTCCATACATCCTCCCCCTCACCCTGCGACTTCAAATTGATCTCGAATTACTCGATCCTGGGCCTTTTAGGTCTATGGCTACGTCTAACGGTGTTAGTTAAATTTAGAAATGAAAACTTTCTTTGTAGAAATTTTTTGTCTTTTTTGATAAGCTGTAAACAATATTTGCTTCTTGGCCCTTAAATAACATCAAGAGCGATAGAATAAATGAAAGCGATCAATCTTCAGGTGTTTACAAATATTTCTCTTTTTTAAACGCAACCAAAGTAATTAAACTTTTTCTCTGGCGTGAACCGAAACGTCAAAATCATGTCAGTATTCTAACCAGCCAATTTCTACCTCGTCACTCGGATTCTAGTTTGGTTAAGTTGTTAAATAAAACATTGTGGTACAATATTTAATTCAAAATTGAATTCTTTATCTTTGCAGACTAGTTGTCTTGACTACTAGAGTATTTTATCATTTTCCTCGAAGCGCATAGTTAACTAATTACCATGGCGGATGTAATATTCTCTTGCAAAGCTTACGCTAAAATAATAATGCACGCTACAAAATATCCACACTGCGCGCTGAACGGTGTTTTACTGGCGGAAAGCGACAAAACGAAGGAGAGCAGCAAGAACCAGAAAATCACTGTGGTTGATGCTATTCCTCTCTTTCACCAATGCTTGAACGTCACACCCATGGTGGAAATTGCTCTTTCACAGGTAATAATCATCCCATTTATACTGTGATTATTATAGACATGTTCTCCTATCTATGACTCAAAGCACAATTATAGTTTCAACATTAATTTAATAAACCCAAGTTCAAAGTTTGCATCTCTTAGACCGTCGTCCCATGGGTCAGTAAGCAATAGACATAAACCGACTGCTGCAAGACCTTGCGCAGAAAATGATGTTCCCTGTAGTAAGGTAACGGTCTGTATTGCAGTTCAGTGTGGAACTTTTCTGCGCAGGGTCTTACAGCATTTGGTTTATGTCGATTACTTACCAACCCGTGGGACGACGGGCTTAGATATATTTTAAGGTTTGAGGTAAAATATTTAATTTTCATTCATTCTTGTTTATTTTGTTAGGCTTCTCCTTCAAAGGAACGCTTACGTGCAAAGAGACTTGTTGACTTAATACATCAACGAATTCCGGCGAAAAACCATTCTCTTGTTCTGAATGCAGCTTATGTTATGATTTTATCACTGAGCAGTACTCAAATTTAGACATTTCAACTGAGCATGTGCCTTATTCCATTTGCTTTCCACTGGAGACTAAAATTCTGATGCCAACTTCTATCACTTACATGTAAGAGTTGTCTAATGCAGCAAAGGATTAACTTTTAAAAAATTATGCTGCAAAAAAGGTGTCAAATATAATATATTTCGTGTTGTTGCTACTTTACATTTTGTAAAATATGATTTCTAGATTGATGTGAATTGTTAGATTTATAATTAACTTACATTAAGTGAACAGAGCCTTTTATTTTTAAGTATTGTGTGCATTAATAATCATTATTATTGATATAAATACATATTAATTTTTTAAGTTCCACCTTCATTTTCCTGCTAAAATTGATTTTATTTTATTTTTTTCATCTGGAGGTATGCGATGATGTGTTGATCATGTAAGACAATCGTAACTCTAGATGTCCTCGACTCTATATTCTCGGTGCAAGAGAAAGACATTGAACCAGAATAGGCCCTCATGATGAGTCCAGTCGACTTAAACCTTATTGATTTGGTTGACGAATGATACCTAACTTGTTTTGTAGATAGACGGCCTGTGTCTGGGGGCAGGACTGCGCGTGGTGGGCTACTACTCGGCCAGTGATAACTTCTCCCACAATTCCCTGGACAAGGCGCCGGCCGCCCGTATTGCTGACAAGATAGCCGAGGTCTTCCCCTCTGCCCTTTTCGTTATGGTGAGAATCTCTTTTCATTTTGTTACTTATTAATATTATCTACGTTCCTTTTTTCTTAGCATTACTCTACTTTTCTGCATCCATTGTTTCATTTCATTACTTTAATTCTACAATCTTTCTTTTATTTCGTTCCTTTGATTCCAAGTGGTTTGTTGTATTTTGTTGCTTTTTATACATGCCTTATGTGTTGGACATACTGTCTAGAATCATAAATCATCGTGGACTTGATTCAACCATGAGTCGCCTTCTTAACCGGCTCTGCGGGAATTGATACCTGCCGGGCACAGTTCAATTTCAATTTGCAATTCTGTGTTTTATAGCTAAAATTTTTCAATCCTCCATAAATGTTTATATAACCATGTTAACCCCTTCTTGACAATCATCAACGTGGTTTCAGACCTCTGTTGGTATCATCTCATCTACTATGCATTTCTGACTTACTATTAAGAACCATCGACCAAGGAATTCAAGTATGTAGATGCTATATCAGTTATGGTTCAAATATTGTTATAATATACTGTCAAATTACCCATCTGGTAACACATCTAATACTTATTTTTTCTTTAATATTGAAATATTTTGTGTCTGTATGTAGAATTACTTTATGTTTGTGCTTACTCTTATGTTTGCTTCACTCAAATGTAAATTGTTAACCTCGATACGGGCTTAGTCCTAGTGAGGTTAATTTTTATGTGAAAAAAAAAAGTGTTTTATGTATAGTGAGATGCAATAAATAAATACTTTGACCTTGAAAAGGGTTTCGAGAAGGTTGATATCAATGTCGTATTGAGTAAACTAGCAATGTTCAATTTCTCCACAAGACTTTTTGTTTTGTTTCGTACTTTACAAACCACAAACAATATGTATTTTATAAAGGTTCTCGTTCTCCTGAATTCCTAGTTTTCTCAAGGTCCCGCAAGGATCTATTCTAGGAGCGCTGCTGTTTATTAATGCTATTGGTTCATTCATCATTCTTCTTATTTATTGTTTGCTGATGGACCTAAAACTCTACTGCATAATGAAAAAAACTGTATCCTTCTGCAAATTGATAGACTATATCGCAAACTGTCGCTTCAGTGCACCAAAATGCAATGTCGTCTCTTACAAAAGAGTGAAACAGCCAATCACGTTTAAAAGCTAGTACACATTACACGTTTTAAAGGGTACATTTGGTAACACGTGTTTTAAGAACCAAGAGATTCTATTAGGTATACGCATGCAAATATGCGGTTCTGGCCAAATATATGGCCAGATACATACGCCGCCATTTTGTTGTACATTTTTGATCACGCCCTTTCGTGTAGAGTAGACGCATGTTAGCCGAAATGGATGAACAATCATATCCATCAATCACTAACGATCGTTGAACACCATACTAAGCGCTCTGTATACATTCTTGTAATTAAATTTATTATTACTGTAACTAACCAATTACTATTACACAAATAATATTGAGATGAATGTTGTGCTCACCTATAATTAGAAACATCATTATAACCATGTATAAATGTAAATTACTGTTAAAATTATGTGATGTATTCTGTTGGCGAGCCAATAAATAAATAAATAAATGTACACTACTAACGTGCGTCGAACGCAACATCCAGCGCCCAATGTGTAAATACTCTAATTGTTTAAACCTTCAGTACTTTCAACACATTTGTTCAGTTTGCAATATTTTATGAGTATTTCAAATGCGCTATATACATCTTATTTTTTAATTTTCTGTAAATACAAATACTCTTTTACTAGATAAAATTATATTTCCGGTGTACACATTTAAAATAAACGTTATTTCTAAATAATAAAATTTTAATATCATACGTAAAAAATGTTAAAACGCTAACCACATTTTTACTTAATTTTTTACTCCAATCATAGAAAAATTGAGAGAACTCGATATTTCGAAAATTTCTCCCTCACCAGCATGTAAATGACTTGTGCAGCAGAGCATACAAACTTAGGCTTAGTCATTTGTAATTCTCTTTCATTTCAAAATCCACTAACATTAGGACTGCTACTTTACAACTCACTATAGTGTATTGGAGTTGAACTTTATTATCTGGGTCCCGTATGAACCATCTTACATTTTGAAGATTGAAAGAATTCATAAAAAATTCTTTAGTAATTTATTTTCGCCCCTCTGTGGAACGTACCCTTATTTGTATCCATCTAATTTTATTCTAGGTATGACAACCTATCACTCACTAGAACTTCCTGAATTTTCTTCATGTTATTAAAATATTTCTTTCCGAGTCTCGCACTCGGGGACGTTCCCACAACATATTGTATTGTTAAGCAAGTTGCACAAATCTGTACCCGAATTCGGTCATAGGAGGAGCAACCTGCTACCGAACATGGTGGACGTAAAACTCGATGTATTCTTCGAAACCTACAATGAGTTTGAAATGTTTTTAGTACTACATACTCACTGTATCGATGGTACTTTTGCAATGTATTAGATTAAATATCTGTAATTACAATGTACACAAATAAAATAAAAGCTATAATATTATAACGTTGTGCTATTCTTGTACAGGTGGATAATCGTAAGATCTCCTTGGACCTGGAGAATCCATCTCTGAGGGTCGCCCAGTTCCATGATGGGAAGTGGCGTATGAAAGAAGCCAGTCACATCGTAGTCGGTAAGTTAATATTATGTACTTCAATAATTTAATTATTGAAGACAATATTAGCGATTCCTAAACGAAAATCTGAAACAGAAAAATCAGAAAAAGATACAGTTACATCTTACTCGAACCCAGGACCCTCGCCTTGCCGGGGCACCGGTCTACCAACTGAGCTAATGGGACCCTATCTCCTTCAGTCATATTTAACTGTATTATACTTCAAATAAGAACTACCAACATTGTCTTCATTTTTCTCACCGCACATTTTTATTGGCAACTATCTTTATGTAGTTAAATATTAATATCAATAATTAAGTATTACAATTTGAGGTTTTACTCATTAAGTTATACCAAAAAATAAAAATCAATAATTTAAAATTAGTAGACAGAGCAATCAACTTAATTATGTATATCAGAACCCCGTGAGAAATTTGTCCCATCGTATTATGTCACAGCTTGATAAGGTTAACAATATTATTGTTTTTAAATCATACTCTTTTATTTGACACAGTAAAAGAGTACTAGTCCGAAAGGTAGCATTGCAAAGAAAAAGTCATAGTAAGCCGGCTGATTTTGATATCGATAGTTGATCTTGTACTTCTAATCAGTGAACCGACCCTCAGCTGCCCAAGTAGCGGTGGGTGTGGGAGGTTGCAAAAGTGTTAAGAAAATAAAATGGGATAGAAACTATATTTTATAAATAGCAGACATTATAGTGAGTTCAAAAAAAATATCGTCAGCTGCATCGTGGAGGGGGGATTATGAATCAGCAACTCGCATGATCTTGTAAAAAACACGTAAAGTACAGTACTAGTACACCGGATGAAATTTAACTACGTGGTTGTTACATAATTAAAAGTACGAAAACAACAATCAGCTGCGTGTGTAGCGGTGGAAAGACTGTCAGCTGGCGCATAAAAGGTGAAGATTATTCAAGCAATTTACGGAATCTTTCAGTGTCCAGCTGACAGAATTCCCCGTGCCCGCACCCAGCTGACTGATAATTTTCGCAAACATTGTGCATTGCTCGAATAAGCTTTACCTTTACTGCGTCAGCTGCCGGCCTCTCCACCGCTACACACGCAGCAGATTGTTGTTTTTGTACTATTAATTATGAAAACAATCACCTAGTTAAATTTCATCCGGCGTATTATTACTTTATGTGTATTTTTACAAGTTCATGCCAGCAGCTGACGCATAATCCCCCTCCACGATGCAGCTGACGGTATATTTTCAACTCACTACTTAAAACGCAACGCTACAAAGACCACCAATTAGAATCAAAATATTGCTTGAAATAGCATTAGCAATAGCTGTTTAGCGACCAAATCTTACTATGTACTTCTCAACCTTCCACTTTCCATCTCCTTTCCCCCCCCCCCCCCCCCCTCCCCCCTGCTTCACAGCCTTAACGTACCTCAAATTAATGGTGAGAGGAATAAATAAATTCTGTACTTGTAGATGAAAATATCTTGGACTGCGTTTCCCAGCTGCTGAAGTCCTCAGCCTTCAAGTCCCTGGTGGACTATGACAACCATTTGGACGACATCACGCAGGACTGGACCAACTCCGCTATCAATGTGCAGATAGACCAGCTCATGGCCATGGATGGCTGAACATCCCCCACTCTTCTGTTAAGCTTAGCCTTATCAAAATAAATTTATTTCACACACAATCTCTTGTTTATATTTATATGGAGGGAAAATTAAAGAAAAAGATTATTATTTTATTAATACTTGTTTATATTATGTACCTATTTTTAATTATTCAAAAAAGGCTTTAAGTGCGGTGATGATTGAATTCAACAGTTCGGCTGTAGAAAAATGTTCGTGTTTCCTCACTTTTGCAGCATGGGTCTCTTCAAGACCTATATTCGCAACCCTTTCCCATCATATCCTTATCATGGTAGTTTGCTAAATGAGACTTTCAATTTGAATGTCATCAAAGGCAATACGTACAAGGCACTAATAAATAACCTCGATTCTACATCATCAATCCATAAAGTAACACGGAAAATATTCCTGGGATTTGTCCCTTTTATTCCGAATATTAGTTTTAATATAATAATTTAGTATAATACATATTACCAACCCATTATAAATCAAACAGCAAATGCATTCTGAGTCGCATGCCGCCACTTGTATTGCCGTAAATTCAAATCTCCCAGTGGAAAATGGGTTTCTAGCTACGTCACAAATTCCTAGCTAATCACCGCTCTACCCCCTGGGCGAGCTAACCTTGTTAAATACATTTTCTACAAACCTTGCTCTGAAATCATAAAATTTGTAAATAGGTACTTAATTAATAAACCAAACGAAAGACCACATTTGAAAAAATAATATTTACTAAACCATTAACCCGTGTGTGATGTGTGCTGATGCTAAATTTTCGCTGGGCATCAGCTGATTCTATTGTCGTTTATAAGTTGTTTTTTTTTTTGCAAAAAAGGTGGTTTTAGATAATGTGTTTGTATATTTTTTTATAAAAGTAGTATATACCTAATCAACCAAAAGTATTTTTCCCCAAATAGCTACATATATACAGAGAAACGATTTTTTTGATTGTGTCTTATCAGCTACTGTGGCGCAAGACAGGTTAAAACGACCACCATATTTAACCGGAACCGGAACGTATCAATCAAATTTACAGAAAGAGAACACGCACGAGTAGTCAGAGTTAAAACAGGACTTCGCTACTCTCACAACACACCATAAAATAAACAAATTCACCTCAAATATTGACATATTTAATATAAGTTTATCAGTACTTGAGATACCTGAATGATATTTTTCAATAGCATAATATTATTATTTAGAAGCAATGCGTAGTATCAAGCGATTGCATATATTTTTATCTTCTTATTGTTCACTTGTAAATTTCATATGTATAACGAACCTATTTATATATATCATGTAAAAGCCCATCAAGGCGTTTATCTATATAAATAAAAATTTAAATGTTCATCTGTTAAAAATCTTAAATCTCAGAAAGTTCTTCGCTTAATTCTTAATTCTTTAAAATTTTGACACAGTGTTGCTTTCAAATATGCGTGAGTTTTTATATACCTATATTATAGAGATGTCACATGTGAGACGATTTTTTTTTTGTCAGCGCCATCTGTTGGACGTGAAAGCAACATGCGCTATTATTTTTCTATCTGCACAGACAGACTGAGCCGCAGCAACGTTTGGCAGGGTAAATAAATAGGAACCATCATGCTCAATCAATGCGGAATTTTTGTGAGGTTTTGTTTTTTATTCCATAGCCTAGAGCAGATTTTGTGATACTTGATGACCCGTAACAATTATAAAATAAAGAAACTCCCCCATAAAAGTGAACACACTAACGTAAACACCAGACGCGTTCTTCATTCCAGATATTTCAGCATATATATATGAGGTGAATATTGTTCATGAAACAAAGGTTATATATATTAAAGTGATGTAAACAAAGTTATTTGTGTATTATTCTAATAAATAATGACATCACAAAGTGATAAGCTTTCAGAAGAAATTTTCTTCAAAAAATTAAAAATAATAATTAATATTATATTTCAATCTCTTCGTATTAAATCCCATTGAATGAAGTTTGGATCATCAACATAATCAAAAGTAATAGTATTGGAGTAGGTGAGTAGATGAGTAGGTAAGTAAACATAATAAATTTTCACTGTCAAAAAAATACTATGCAGAGGCAAATCATTTTAAAGAGGACATGTCTGAATGTATTTGCGCATACTGATAGTATTGAATGTTTCAAAAAAGTTTGTTGACCTACGCAGTTTGGAACACCTGCATGCAGTCCCTTAATCTTTTCCTCCATCCTCGGGGTAAGTCCTGCAAATGACCAAAGTTACTGGGTGCGTAGTGACGTTTATCAAATATTATATTCACTAAAAATATAATAACTGAATTTCAAATAATTATTTTCACCTATAATTGGTACTCAAGTACCTACTTATAGAAGTAAACTGTTTATATTTAGACTTGCGATTTAGATGTCATTATTTAAATGTCCACATCATGAGTATACATATTATTGGGGTAACTCTTTGACGGTCTACGTGGTCGAGGGGTAAGGCAATCAAATCAAATGCAAAGACTAGCAATCTGGAGGTTGCTGGTTCAAATCTCAGGGTGTGCAATTAAATTTTATTTCATTCATTTGTGTTATTTCACAATTTATTCATTTAAAATGATATTTAGTATAAGTATTTGTAGCGCGTTCCAGAGTGGAATATACTGTCAATATCGCCATGGTGGAAAACCACCATTCAGAATTAAAACGTTGCTTGACATTTCAAGCAACGTTTCAACAAGCCACTGGCTTTAGCCGTGTTTGGTGACCAGATCTGAATATCCAGTTATTATTATTTTTTAGTGATAAACTAATGTTTAAAAGACAAGGTTTTTTTATGCATGGTACAAAGGATAAGAAATTATTATAGCACCTAACCGGCAATCAGAAGGTGAAGGTTCAATTCCCGTAGGCGGCATTTATTTTTACTCTGGAGATATTTTCAATTTGTATGGATATTTCTGGTGAGTAATTATTGCTTATAATAATTTGTTATCCAGTTACTTCCTCGTTCCCATCTCCTTCCCCTCCCCACTACCTCCAACCTTACAACATAGTCTCACTGACTCCAGGCAGTTGAAAACAGTTGGGACTCTTGTGTGTTATTCGCATAAAAAAAAAAAAAAACTGTCAGACATATTATGATGTTCCTACTGTACCCCTTCTACTTGTTTTATTTGTACAGTAAAGATTTTTCAATTAAAATTTGCACCTAAACTTTAAAAAGGCAAATAATCCTTTTTTTATCCATCCATCCATCATCCTTCCATCCAGTACAGTATTACGAAAACAAGAGTGAATAAAAATACCCAATTTAAAAATAATGTTCACCTACCTACCAAAAGTATCACTACGCTAACTACTTGTTGTCACTGAAAGGGATAAAAAACTTTTTTTTTTACTTTCCCCCGTGTTTTATTGGACAGCAAAAATTATAAAAAAAAATATATTATTTAATCACGATGAAAAATAAATATTTTCGTTGACCTACTAAATTTACTGTGGAGAATCAAAAAACCGAAAATGAAAAGACTGAAAGCTATTCCGATTTCTCACACCTGATCCAGTACTTACGCATTCCCAATATCTCATAAGAAAATAGGTTTATAATTTATAGAAATATTGAGAATTGTATAGGATGGGTAATTTAATAATTAAATTTAAATTCGCAAAAATAATTTCAGAGACAAGCGAACTTTTTCAGAACGATTGTGGATCGCACAGCCGAGTGTAGTTCTCCCGCCGGCCGAGCGGCGCGCCAGTCTGTAAATGGACGTTTAGCGTAGTGTTTGTCAAGGCAGTGCCGTTGTGTGTTTACTGTGTCAATTTCTGTATAATATCCTCCCGAACAAAAGTTTTAAGCATTTAAGGGGTAGATGAAGGTATGTTAAATATTATAAAACGTGTTTCGATACTCTGTTTTGAAAGAAATCACTCGCATGATCTGCAAAACCTCGGCCAAAACAGTGTTGGTTGTATGGAGTTCTTGTCAGCTGTAGTACGGTTTCGGTGGATACGCACTTTCTGTAGCCCTCAGCATTTAGTGCTTCACTGAAAAGAAACATAATTGGTGTCAAGCCAGATGTCGGGTTGCTGCATCCAACAAGTCGCTTGTCCGCTAATTGCCCCTCGTATGTTTGGAACGGCCATCTCCTGTCAGAGGTTATGGAATGCTCCACATCCCATCCTTCAGCTGGTTATGCCATCCCTTGACCTGGAAAGTATTGTAGGGTCGAGCTAGAGGTTGGGTGCTCGCACCAGGTATGTCTCCATCCTCTATCTTCCATCTACACTTTTGACAACAGTTTGTTATGTTGTCTGTCCTTAACCTTTCTCTTGCAGGTCATTGGTCTCTATCAGTATGTGCCTCAGGCAAGCATTTATTCGTATAGATTTATGCATAAAAAACAATGATTGTGGCTCATTTTGTTTTTCTCCAGATATAATAACTTATGTTGTGTTTTGCTCGCCTACACACAGTATTCAGGTGAAGCATCTTTGCCAATTTTTGCACACAACCACAAACCAACAACTTGATTGCATATATCTGAAGTTTGATTTGTGATGTTTTAATTCGTGTGTGTTTACAATAAATTATTTGGTAAACATGCGCAATATTTATGTTAAAGCTGGCCAATATTTACACTTGAATGTGTATATTACGAGACCATTGACTAAAATTCATACATTATTTTGAATCTTTACAACTCATTACTCAATGTAGCATTTCATGTTCCTGAAGTTGTATAAAAGTTATAGAAGGTAATGCAAGCTTGTTTCTTCTATTAAAATGATTGAGTCTAGACAATTTTTTTGTCATTAGAACACATTGTTTATATTTTTATAAGACCACATTTAGTGATTGATGGAACATTATTAGTAAACTAAATATGAGCGCTCATAATAATTAATGATGTGGTCTAGTGCCAGTTTCTAAGTAATATCTATTGTATGAAGTTAAATTATATTACATTCATCAAATGTCATTAGCAGCAAGAAATGGGGCGATTCTCTATTTCCCTTGAACATAGATTAAAAACTAGTAAAACAACCAATTACTAGCACAACATCACTTTCTAATGCTTTTCTATCCTCTGTGACCAAATCGGTTATTTATTCTCCTTTCTTCTTTTGTTTCAACCATTCCTGGTTCCCATGGAACAAAACCAAACCTATTGGCGTTTTTAAGAAAATATACAACACATTTTAGTTTGTACTCGCAATAACTGAATTCTATTAAAGCCACATAAGAATTGAAAAAAATGGTGTTCTCTACATTTTCTTAGAATAATTTCATGTTAAAGATGTAAAGCCATTGTTTCGGAACATGTTGACTCACCGTCACGGTAGACGAGTTTAGTTTTGAGGTTAGGTTTGTAATGTTTTCGCCTTTTCACCATTTTCTTTTACTTGTTTAAAACAATATAAAATTTTCTTCTCTCTTGGCTATGATCGATACTTCTTTTTTTTTTTTCTAAGGCTTTGCATATGTGTTCGCAGGGATGGAAAATTCCTCCCCTACAACACATAAGCCTCCATGAAAATTGGACCCTTAATTTCTTTGATAACTTCAGAAAGCTACTTAAAGCTCTCTTGTACTATATATCTTTATAGACATATGTACTTAACTAATTAATACGTTATTTACGATCTTGAACGCAAATATACCCGTATTTATATTGTAATTAAATTCCATCAAACGTTGTGTAATTTTTTTGATTTATGATATAGGATTTTAATTACTTTCATTTTGTGGTAACCCTCTCGGTTCTGATCGAGGTGTTGAGTTTTACAATTTTAATTGGTCTTTCCATTGCAAACCTAGACTTAAAATGAATTCTCTGGATGAGCTAACTTTCCTATTGTAACTATTCTGATTCCCTGCACCCTAACAAAGTTGTAGTTAAACGCTGATAAAAGATATTATACATGTTTATTTGAACAGGTGATTAAATATAACTCAAATGGTTAATTGTTAGTAAATTTGGCAATGATTAATTATTGTGTCTGGTTGGCGCCACTCCTTTTGATTCTGCTGCTATAAGGTACATGTAAAGACTGATTTAGTAGGTTAATGTAATTAGTTAATTGCATATTTGACGAACTCGGAATAGCCCATTTGCTGGCATAATTTGGCTCCAAATCCTCCTGCAAGTAAACGAGATGATCGTGAGTCAACAAGAAATTTGCACAATCCTTTGACACGGTCCTTTGATTGATACCTAAGTTATCGCGTCCCAAAGAACCTTCCACGTCATCATGTACTGCCTTCAAGTTTCCCCTCGGGTCTCGATACCTCCAAATTCCATCTCCTCCAAGGTCTACTATTTACTTAGGGCGAACCGGTTTCGTCCTATATACAATCATATACTCACGGTTGGTGTGGACTTACGGGTCGTGAATCCTCATTCCACGTTTAAAAGAGAATGCGAGAGTGGTCTACCGACCTAAATGCAAGCTGTATGCAGGTCCGCATTCTCCAGTAAACAGTACATACGAATAAATATATGTATACATACAGTTTGGGAAAGGTTTATAACTCGCAATACGAGGCTATCTACCTCGCATTCCGAGCTCGGATCTCGCACGAAGAGTTCTGCGAAACTCTAGGATTGGTAACCGAATATATACGTAAGAATAAGGTTATACTAATAAATACTAGTAGAATAAGAAATTATTTGATAGTTTGTTTTGGAGAGCTATCGAACTCCAGGCTTTTTGTTTGGTTTTGACGTTTTTATTTAAGAGAATCGTCATCTCTATTTGGTTTGGTCAATGGTCTTGTTGTAGGAGCGACCACTGCCTCCTGTTTGATGAACTGTATTTGTTTTAAATTTTACCTCCAGGGTTCAACATTAATTTTTGTTCATCCTATCCCGTGATTTCTCAATTGTTTCAAGTAATTGATTGCCACATAAGAGGGTACACGACTCTCAACTGTCTCTGGCAACTGATGGGATCTATGCGAACACTCCATCAATAATGTTCAAATGTTTCGTATAATATTTCTATATAAATCTTACTAACCCGTGATTTTTCAATTGTAGATTGTGAATGGTAGGTAATTGTAAACACGCGGCTCCCAGCTGTTTCAAGTAACTAATAAAAATCTATGCGACTATCTAATCAATGGTATTCAAATGTTTCGTGTAATATTCGATATAAATCTTGCTAACCCATGATTTTTCAATTGTAGATTGTGAATGATAGGTATTTGTAAATGACCCATATCGCTGCACATTGCACAATGACATCCTGATGGTTATCCTTATAACCCTGATAAATTATCTAGTTACGGCCAAGGTCGTTTTCAAACCATGCGGTTGACCCAGATCTTTGGTGTCTCTATTTGTAAACAATTAATGTAAACATCTCCTGACACACTAACCTAGATGCGAGGTTGTTTATTTAAGAAATATTTCTACCTCTCCCTATAATTCAGTTATGTTACCTTTTATTGTGCATAATTAATTTAAATATTTTTAATTCCTTTTGCAGTTAAACTATTTTTCATTTTCCGAATTTAGTAAATTTACTAGAAGTTAGGTGAAAATTAAATATAAATATATATATATATTTTTGTTGTTTGTTTTTGGGGTGTTATGCCGTGTTGCGCTAACTCCTTCTTTAGCCGACGTTTCGGACAGCGTTGCAGTGTCCATCATCAGGGCAGATCCGGTAGATCCGAAGATGTGATATATATATATATATAAGTACACATATCTCGATTGTCAAAATATGTTAAAAAAAGAGTACATATATTAATAAATAAATATAAAATATATGATTCTACATAGTCTGGAATATTAATAAATACATATTTTCTTTTTCAATAATATAGATATGTCCTCGGGTAGGTATTAAAAATCGCTACCATTTCGATGCTTCGATTAATAAGTAAAATACATATATATAAATACATTACTCATATATTTATTCTTTATATACAATATATTACTTTATTTTATATAAATAAATACATAATATACATATATTAATGTGTAATGCTTTGTTTTGTTGTTTTTAATAATTTAATTGATATACCATAATCAGCTGTATCTCCTCACTCCTAGGTCCTGAAAATTATTTATAAAAGAAAACTTACCCCCCGTCAAGGTATTTCCGGTCGGGTGTACACAACAACCTTGATGAAGAAATCCTACCTAATTAATTGTATTTTTCAACTAATTTCAAAATAAGTCTTTTCGACTATTTATTCCTATTTAATATTTTACTCTCGCTTGAATCATATAAATTAGTTGATATTTAATTTTTCTTCCGAACGAAATCCTAATTCAGAAAACCCGTTGATTTAATAACACTTTTCTAGTTTAGGCTTTTGAATGATAGCTGTTTCAAATTCCTTTTCGAAATGATAGACTGATGATTAAAATTCCGGTTAAAACGACAAACACTTTTAACACTGTCGCTATACGCACGATGGATTTTAATTGAACAATTTATTAATTCTAAATTTCCTTTTATATAAATTGATAAGAAAATTTATTCCGAATTGTGCAAACTTTTAATTAAACTCGACTCTTAATAAATTAATTTTTTTTTCTAACTGTTAATTTTAGAACAAAGGTTTAAACGTTTATTATTATCGAATCCTTTTTTTTGTTTTTGTGTTTCTTTTAACCTAAGATGAAGTATTTACTATTAATAATTTTAAACAAAATTATAATCTATTTTTAAATATCAATTCACGAGCACATCCACTTTAATTTAACGATAACAAACTCTTAAGTTTAATTTGAATGTCTTCACTTTGAATGAAATAATTATTTTTAAATTTTAGTTAAATTCTTAATTCCGTAATCACTTTCTGCACTTCACTTAACACTTTTAAGCACTGAGTTTAAATTATATTTATTTTCACTGTTTAACCAAATTAAATTTCACTGACTCTAGCACCTGTATTTTTCACAAAATTTTCCTAAGTCCAGGGGCTTATTTAAAATTTAACACTTAAAGATTTTTCACTGTTAATCCTACCAAAGACGTAGTACTGCCACGTAACAACTTTTCGAATCCTCGGCGCGACTGCCTCCTGACTGATGTGTTCCATCTTTTATATCCCTCTCAGGTCCCAAAAGACGTATCTGAATTTCTCTTGATGCTTAATTCTATTTCCTATCAACTCGTAAACTTGAATATCTCTCTCACTAATATTGTTTATACATTCATACGATCTTTCGTCGTCCAGCTTTGGGCGGCGGTTAATTTTTATCTCACGTCGCTAACTTGATAGGGTCCGAATCGGGTAAGTCTGCGTTCATTGCCCAAGCTTCCTTTGTTCTATGGTTCATACAAAATGTAGTTAAAATATCATGATTTTGCGTTCCCTTTTTTTCTCAATTCGCGATAGGTCCGTCCTCAGTAACATATATATAGATCTCAATTTTATGCATCTCATGCGAAACATGATTAAATCCATGGCGAAATCTTTACTATGCATTTTTGAATTTCGATTTGTCTAAAATCTACTTAATTTTATTGTTACTTATATGAGCTTTTCCATTTCCACCCGTACTCTCTATCTCCCTGTCGCAGATTTGAGTTTTTCCTTTATCTTTGAATTTTATATTTATCCGCGACGTTTTCTTGCACAATTTCTTCTTGATTCTTATGTCATTTCTCATAACTCTTATAATTACTCATTTTCCAAGTCGTATTTATTAATTTCACGGATAAATTCGAATTGTATCGCTTTTCTCCACATGGATCATTTCCTATCTCCGTTCTTTACCCTTCCTTTTATCTTTTCTTCACTTTTCCCGATGTGTGTGGTCTCCAGGAAAATTTCATACTTCATTTATTATTAATTAATATATAGTTTTCCACACTTCTACGGGAGATATACCTAATCAGACTCTGGGATATCTGTCATTTTTATTGTTTTACCCAATCTCCGCCCATTCTCCATCCCTCACTTACAAGATTTCACATAAATTATACGTCTGGACATATGTTTACGTCTCAGATTTTATGTACTACGGCCGTAAATTTAGTTTAATTTTAGAGCCATTAGTTTTAATCTCTTTTCCTAATCTAAATACTTCATAAGCCCAACGTTAAAGTTAATCGCTTTTCTAATCATTTATTACCTTAACGTAAATAAAAACCATGTTCGGATTTCGATTGTTTACCCTTCAAAATATACATGAGACCGCCAACCTTTTATCTTGTTTCGATCCCTCCGTAATATTGGGTAACTCCAATATATATCTAACCTAATAATTATGTAAAATGTCTACTTTTCCTGAATCTAATCTATCGCTATATGTTTTAGTTTTTCTGTCTTCTTCTGATACTCGATTTTCACGTCCCTAGGACCTTCGTAGCAGTCCAAAATCTCTATATTATCCTTCCATCCGGTCGCCGCACTTTTCTAAAATGTCTATTTTTTTTGCGAGATTTTCATTCAAGATTGATTTACCAATATGTCCGTTTCATCTTAAATTGATAACGATTAATTTCCATTGTTTCCAACACTCACTCCTCTCTTTAGTACGATTTTTATCGAACATGACACCCTCCTTCTATCATAAATAATTGCACTACAGTTGAAATTCCGCCAGTAACTTTCCTTTGCTTTTCCCGTCCTTTTTTTATACTATCACGTTTATAATTTTTTTCATTGCATTTTTGTGTGTGCGCTTTACAACCTGTAAAACTTCCAAGCACCCGATTTCAATGGTTCGATACCCCATAAATGTCTCAGTTATTGTAAACATTCCCAGGAGTTTGTCACCTTGAAAGTCGATGTTGACCCTAAAGTGCGTTCACCTCCAATTTCTGTGAGAATCGAAATGTCGTTAATTATCTTTTTTATTGCCTGATCCACAGTTCATTCCTTTGTCTGCATTTGATGTACGCCTCTTCGTTCACTGATTGGTTACTCAAAATTTTATAGCTCTTTGTTCAGATCTATTGGTTGACAAAATTCAATGTTTATTTTGAAGCCTCAAAAGGGGGTTCCTAGTCGTTCCTAGACGATTTTAATGACCTCTGTGTTTATACTATAGAATCTCAACATAATTCCAACTATTACAGGGGCCTACTGAAAAACAAACTGAATCAATTTTAACCTCAACAGATGTCGCTAGAATGACGGTTTTCATTAATAATTTGTATATTTTTAGCAGCTATGGTTTATCTGTTTTTCACTGTGATTTAAGCCTTTCATCACAGGTTTCACTCGCTGTATTTTGGTAAATTATGTTCTACAACAAAACTGTGAAATTTTACCATTTACCATAAACACTATGTGTTATCTCATCGATAATAAATTTATTGGATTTCCTAAGATATGTCAAAAATCAAATGCTACGATTAATTGTTATTTTCTGAAAATTTCCATTTCAAAATGTATCTTTTTCAGTGTGTTATTGTGAATTCACCAACAAAACCAAACTGTCACATCGACAATAACCAATAACATCTTTGGCTCGTTTGTTATTGTGATGTTGCACAGTAGTCAAATGCATTTAGTTAGCCATACCATTGTTGCAAATCTCAGTATCTATGTAACTCAAGGACACAAAAAACAAACGATCTTTGGTCATATTTTGTAACTTGCAACTGGGTGACTTGTTGAAAGTTTTATTTCGTCAACCTGGCCTTCAGAGTTATTGATATTGAATGTAGTTTTACGGTTTGTGAACAAAATTATCCAATGCAGATGGCCTATTTAATGTGTGTTAGTAAAAGCACTGTGTTTGTATCTAGACGATGCGGGTTGGATCCCCGTTGAAGCGTAAATTGTGTTAGATTTTTCTTTTTTCTATAGAATTAAGGTATTTCAGTCTGAATTTGGTAAATGGAACAGATTTACGTCTATAGGAGTTCACAGAGGGCAGGCCGGCCCAGGTACTAACTGAAGCCACGGTCGAAAGCCTCGGCCATCCTACCATCCTTTCCTTAACCCGTGGCGTGCGTAAGCCGCCGTCCAGAAAATACCAGTTCGAGTGCGTGAGCTAATCGCGGCTCCCAACGCTAGCTAAGGCTAAAATTAGGAATTAGGATTACTAAAATTAGGATCAAATACTTGCCTTCTTAAAATTAGGATTTATCAATATTTTTATACTAAATGTATATAAAAATTAGGATGGATAGAGTTATATGTATAAAACCACTCAATTTAATAAAGAAATGAAAAGGTGAACACGGAGTACTGAAATAATAAAATATATTTTACCGAAATCTGGATAAAAGGTAAACAATAGTGTGAATTTCCTGTTTTTTTTCTTGGTTTGTATTGCAAGTAAACACTTAAAGTACTTACATGAGACATTTGTACAAAAAAGCATGTATTATTATTAAAATAATTAGATATTACACTCTAAACCTTGCGGCTTCACAAAACAGACTGACATCTTGAATAAATCACTCGATATTAATTTTTTATTTTTCTTAACTCTGGTGGCATGAATTTTAACATCATTGGCTAATAATGATGCTCTGTTTCACTGGCCATATCTCTGAACCAATCAAAGAAATGCATCAGTACTTATCTAGATCTCGGATTCGAGCAAAATTTTAAACTCGGATTCGAAGGACACGCACGCCACCGGTTAAGTCAAGCCTATTCTGCGATCCCTTCCCACATGTTTTCTTAAAAAAACATAGATAAACTAGTAGGCAAAATAGTCATTTGTAGCGGCCTTATGGCTTATATCAGCCCATGGTATCTTTTGATCGAGAAGGCAGCATTGTGATTTTTGGGCATGAAAGGAAGATAGAAAGTAGTCAGAATTAGTGCAATCAACCATTTCTCTTGCCATGTTTTAAAAAAAGTTAATTGTATCATCATTATTATGTCCTGTATTTATACAATTTTTCTGTTTTTAACATTATATGAACAAAATTTTAATCAAGATTCTCCTGGAGATATTATTAGGTTTACTTAAAATATTAAGGAAATATACAAAATTTACACCTCTCTTTGTGTTACCTAATTATTTATTAAATTACTTAGTTAAAACATAAAAGTTATAAAATAATAATTTTCAAAAAAAAAATTATTTAGAGATGTTTACTTTCACAGACCAGTCTTCCAGTTTTGTCGATTCTTTGTGGCTCTCATCCATCTGAAGTCAGTTGTCTTTGAGTCGTCAGCCCTCGTCATCTGTCGGCAACCTCTGTTTTCCCATCCGATGGGCATAGTCCCACTTGAGTGTGGCATTTGTAACAATTATTCACCTCCATTTATATTGCCTTAAATTCGCTCATTAGTCTTTCTATCTTACAAGAAGCACATTGCATGGCCTGTTATGTGATTGCTCAGCTCCTTTCCATTTGCATCATTACTGTTATCTTTCCACTACAAAACTAGTACTAATTGGAAGATTTTCAATGAACTAATTTGAATGTTGAATGCCGTTGATAATCCTGTAATGTTGCTAGAGCGGAAGTCTAATTGTTGTATTGAATCCACCAAATATTTACCCCCTTACTCAAAAATTGAATGTTTGGACAGTATTTGTTTTGATAACCTAAATAAAGTATTAATATACAAAATAACAGAAAAAATGCATTGCAAACATAAATTGCATTTCACAACATATGTTACCTGCAGCATATTTTGACCAGTTAATTATTTATTTATGTATATTTTGTTATGTACATAATTGTGAAAATCCTATTTGAAATCTTCATAAAAATGATTAGGATTTTCCGTAAAAGGACATCTTTAGGACAGGGTTTTGGGAAACTTGTTGCAAAAAGGTTTCAATAGTAAACTTAACATTATTCATAAACTGCTCTTTCACAGATTATTTAATTTAATTATTTTGGGAAAAAAATACTTTTTGCAAGTTGTGCTTTAAAATATTTAAATTAATTTTGTTTGCACCCATGAATACAGTATATAAATATGAATAAATAGTTTTGTTTGTATCAAAACTCAATTCTATCATAAAAGGCATACAAATACAATATGGTATCGATAATTCAATCCAATATTGTATTTGTATGCCTCTCTTGAACGAATTGAGTTTGTATATGGACAAAACTATTTATTCATATTGCCTATGTATGGCAACAAACAAATAATTCATCTTAATATATATACGGTCCCGAAGAACAATGTTGGATGTGCAAATTTTAAGTTTTCCAGTAGAGCTGTTTAAAGTTTTGTTTCTGCATTTTTACTGTTTTTGAGATCAAGAATTATAGTGTTTGATATTTTGCATTAACCCCTGTTTATTTAATTTGATAAATATATGTATTATCGAAAACAGTAAAAATTCAGAAACACAACTTTCAACAGCTATACTGCAAAACTACAAATTGGCACATCCGACACTGTTCTTTGGGACCATTGATATTAAAGCATAACTTGCAAATGGTGTTTTTTTTTAAATAATTAAATTAGTGCCATTTGTGAAAGAACAGATTATGAATTCTTTTAAGTATACCCTTAACCCCTATTGTTCGGCTGGCAAAAATTGTGACACTGTAAAGATATGTACTCCAGTTTCAGGTTATTCTGCATGATCCCTAGTGTTTTCAAAAATTATCTTTTTATGAATTATTTTACAGCCTCTATTATTGTAACCATGCCATCTTTCTTACTCATAAACATGCCCCGCAAATATTGACTTGACAGAGAGTAGTACGTAAATCCTTGACCTACATAAAATAATGAGAGTTTAAATAGGTATGAGTCTGCATGTGTTCTTGATAAGCCTAATCAATTACTGATTCATATAAACCTCCAGTCATTTCCAGCATGGCGAGCTTGTCAATATTATTAAAATACCTAAGATTTTGATTATTCGACTGATTGATATGGGACAGTTCTTACCATAGGACATATTTGACCTTGAAAAGATGCTATTTGCGAAGATACCTTTCAGGCTACCATGTATGTATTCATGTTAATGAGTAGATTTTCTCATTAACATGATTAACAGGGTATGGTTTGGCCTTCTCCACCGGTGCTCTCTGCCAGCACTAGGTCCTAGCAATTTGTCAGTTTGCAGATCTTCTCTTTCTGTACTCTCCTCGGTCTGCCTCTGGGTCTCTTACACTCTGATACCCGTTTGGTCTTACTTTCTGGATCTCTCCTCGGTCTGCCTTTGGATCTCTTACACTCGGATACCTATTTGGTCTTACTTTCTGTATCTCTCCTCGGTCTGCCTCTGGGTCTCTTACACTGGGATACCCATTTGGTCTAACTTTTCAGTGTCCTGCTATTTGGCATTCTTTCCACATGCCCAGCCCATCGCAGTCTTTGGAATCCACAGAATATAACAATAGTTTTATTGTCAATTAGATTCTCGAATTCATCGTTCTTCAACAGTAGATAAAGTTTAGATATTTTTGTTCTTTGGTTATCCCATTAAATAATATTTTGTTCTTGATGTTTGGCATTCTTTCCACAAAGCAAGTCCATTGCAGTTGTTGGGACCTACAAAATCTTATGATTAGATTCTCGAGTTTGATGCTCATTAACAGTAGATCGAATTCAACCATTCAGAATTTAAAGTTATCCTGTCGATTAGGTTTTCCCGTAATCGCTAAAAGTCTGTGTTGTACAATCCGATCACTGAAACATGATGTATGATGAGTTTGACCAGTTTGTTGTTCTCTCAGGTACTACTATGTCCCGCAACAAAGACAAATATGAGGTGGGCAACCGTCGGGCACACACCATCATGTCGGAATCGGAGCGGGCGGGCGGGCGGCGCGGCCAGTGGTCGGCCCTGGAGGTGACGGGCGGCGTGCGCAGCCTGGCGCCCGCCCTCTGGGGTCTGGCGCACCTCACGGCGCTCTACCTTAACGACAACTGCCTGCAACGCCTGCCTGCCGACATCGGCCGCCTGGGCTCGCTGCGCACCCTGGACGTGTCCAGCAACAAGCTGCGCAGCCTGCCCGCCGAGCTGGGCGACCTCATCCAACTCAGGTAATACACCTTTCAGTCTGCTGTCTTCTTTTCAGTGCCTGCCTCCGGACATCGGATGCCTGGGCTTGCTGTAGTGGTAAATCATCCCCTTGATCTGTATCTCAGCACCTGGTTGTAGCATTACCCTGACCTATGCCTCGAGACAACTTGCTGCAACGCCTGTCCGCAGACATTGACCACCTGATTTCACTAATTACCATCGACATATACCACACTATTGAATATGTATCCAGCTCAGTTTATGTCTTTTGCTTACTGGTCCCTTCCGGACAGGATAACTGCCTGCAACGCTAGATAAAGGTGTCTTTTTTAGCATACTTACTATGCAGAGTAACAAGTTGACCAACTATAAAATGATGTTTGATTACCTTTATACAAAAAATCAAAATCTATCTCAGTTTCATACCAATTTTAACAATAATAATATGCCCTCCAAACTGTGATCATTATAAATCTTTGAACATAAATCATGACTAATGATTTGATAATTACTTTCCAGAGAGTTGCTCCTCCACCACAACTACCTGCGAGTGCTCCCGTACGAGCTGGGCAAGCTATTCCACCTGCAGATCCTCGGCCTGCACGGCAACCCGCTGTCCAAAGAGATCTTCTCCATCTACGGGGAGAACAACGGCACCCACAAGCTGCTCACCTACATGCTAGACAACCTGCAAGGTAAGTCCCCCATCTATCATTAACCACTGCATTGCGTTATTTTTATCTTATTTTTTTATTGACTCATTCCTTTTGCCAATTTTTCAGTATTCATCAGTGATCTTTTGTTTTTAGCAATTTGTTATGTGCTTCTTTTTGCGCTTTATTCATAAACAGTTCAACGATGGTTACCCATATTTAGGTCTCATCGCTTTAGGCCTTGAGCCATGGCTGCCTAAATTTAGGTAGACGATTTATTCAAATTTATTTTTAAATTTCCACAAATAGCTCAATTATAAAACCTACACATATAGGATAAACATTGAAATATAGGCGGATTCTTTGGATTTAAACTGCAGTAAGTAGTTTATATGTTTCAATATTAATATTCAGAGGTATGATGTTTTAAAAGGGCTGCCGAATGCCGGGAAATCTCGATCGCTCAAAGCATTTATTTTGTAAATACCCCATCGCTCGAGTGGAGTTTCTATTGTGTTTATTTGTATTTTAACTCTTTTTTTTAACAGTTTTTTTGTGATATTCTAATTCTATATACATCCAACAGATTTTTTTCCCATTTATTGTTTGATGATGGGACGATTCTTCAAAATTTATTTATTTATTTATTTATTTCACGCCTATTAAGGCTTTTACATACATATATATAAAAAATATTTACGAAATTATACATGAAAATAGTGCAGGAAACGACTACTAAAACAATTGCAGAAAAATAAATATAAAGTCAAAATATCACTCAACTTGATCTACACAGAATGCAGGCACAACATATAAAAAATCCAAAATATTTTTTTCTATTTCAGTTGACAAAATTATTATCTTATTTTTTTATTGACTCATTCCTTTTGCCAATTTTTCAGTATTCATCAGTGATCTTTTGTTTTTAGCAATTTGTTATGTGCTTCTTTTTGCGCTTTATTCATAAACAGTTCAACGATGGTTACCCATATTTAGGTCTCATCGCTTTAGGCCTTGAGCCATGGCTGCCTAAATTTAGGTAGACGATTTATTCAAATTTATTTTTAAATTTCCACAAATAGCTCAATTATAAAACCTACACATATAGGATAAACATTGAAATATAGGCGGATTCTTTGGATTTAAACTGCAGTAAGTAGTTTATATGTTTCAATATTAATATTCAGAGGTATGATGTTTTAAAAGGGCTGCCGAATGCCGGGAAATCTCGATCGCTCAAAGCATTTATTTTGTAAATACCCCATCGCTCGAGTGGAGTTTCTATTGTGTTTATTTGTATTTTAACTCTTTTTTTTAACAGTTTTTTTGTGATATTCTAATTCTATATACATCCAACAGATTTTTTTCCCATTTATTGTTTGATGATGGGACGATTCTTCAAAATTTATTTATTTATTTATTTATTTCACGCCTATTAAGGCTTTTACATACATATATATAAAAAATATTTACGAAATTATACATGAAAATAGTGCAGGAAACGACTACTAAAACAATTGCAGAAAAATAAATATAAAGTCAAAATATCACTCAACTTGATCTACACAGAATGCAGGCACAACATATAAAAAATCCAAAATATTTTTTTCTATTTCAGTTGACAAAATTATTATATGTTAGTCAAATCAAATTAAATACCTTTATTAAAATATTCCACTACTCGATGTAACAAAGAAACGTAAAATAAGTGATGCATGTACATGTCGTCTTTCTAAATTATTTTATTAGTTTTATTTTAAAGCTGCTCTAACTGAATTTTTAAAATATTTTTTATTTGTTAACATCGGTATTTTATTACCATCTACAATTACCGCTTTTTTTGAACGAGACATAATATCTGTATCCAACACATTGAATTGTAATCGGAAACATTACTCTGCGGATTTTGTATGGATGTATTCAAGGTTTGTTGGAATTAAATTGTTTTCACTTCTTAGAAATTGACAAAGAACTAATAAGGTAAAGAAATTGCTCTTCATTTTATTTTCACTAAGAGATAACTCACATCTGTTATGTAATGTGATCTTATTCTGAATTTTATTTATAATTTTATATTATTATTATTTATAAGTTTCAATGTGTGCCAGTCTGATTAGTCCACAACACCTAATGTAATTATGGTTTTTTTCTCTATAAATACAAGAAAGATACATTCTTTAATAAAATAGCACTTAAATAATTGGTTTATTATGTTTTATGGAAGACTATGGTCTATCAGCGGAAGGATGTATTTAATGCGACAAATGTTATATTTTTGAATCTGGTCTACCTTGAAACTGTGATGTAAAATCGTCATCTGTCATACTTTTAACAGGTTTAACTAGCCTCAACAGTATTATTGTAATAGTGTCCAAAAAAATTGTTATTTACAATTTTGCTAATAATGTTTCTATGACCTTGAAACATAAGTTTATTTACATATTGACAAATCTTTATATAATGCATTACATCTTCGCAAATTATAATCCTGTTAGACTTATTAATACTTTATTGTATGCTTACATAAATTTCACTAATGAATCGTAGTTTAAATTTTGATATCTGTGATGAGGACCTCTCTTCACCTACCTACTAGAAGGATGCGTGATGCTTTAATATTGAAAGTGTTTATTAGAGTTAGTGGAGTTCTTGTTGAAGCGGTATACATACAGGTTACATTGTATACGTCCTTTGCCACCATCCCAGGATGCAGTAATTATTTTCCAGAACAGTACGTAACAAAATTTTGCCAATGCAGGCAGTTCACCCTTTCTGGTACGTTTCACAAAGCATTTGAGTCGTGGAGATGCAAAACCCGCTCTGGAAATTTCTGCATTAAACCTTTTAATACCTCACAAAAAAGTACTTATTATATTTTAGAAAACAGGCACAATTAAAATTATCCTAGTATTAATTGTTATTACATACTCAGAGACTTGAACGGTTTCCGACAGTCCGACAGACTTGGACATATGTAGCTACACCTATTAACTACCTAGCATCTTATTTTTCTCATGGTACGAAGCGGCATACCAGTACCCAGAGTCATAATGTCATTCATATGCTTACGCTGGGAGCCGAGAACCATATCGGGGGAGCCGTAGCAGAGGAGCCGTACCGGGCGAGTCGTATCAGACGAGCACAGTATTCTCATTGCTCATATGCTCTGAGCTCACGGCTCCCGTTAAATTGAGCCTTCGTTCAATTGAGCCATCATTCAATTGAGCCGTCATTCAATTGAGCCATCATTCAATTGTGCCGTCATTCAATTGAGCCATCATTCAATTGAGCCGTCATTCAATTGAGCCGTCATTCAATTGAGCCGTCATTCAATTGAGTTGACTCTTTGAGCTTTACGAAAATATTAACCTGGTACCGTAGCTAGTTCCAAACACTTTTTCGTGAAAATCTCCAGATTTCTCAAAAATTTCAAAGTTTGCAATTCCACAACTCATTTACCTTCCACACAGTTCATTAAATAGACATTTCTGGTTAATGTGCATAACATGATCATCACAATGGTTTATTCCTAATCTCTATGTTACAAATACGATGCATAAAATATATCCAACCGTTCTATGCAGAAACTTATGTACTTAATTATGCATAATTAGAATATGATCCGCAGTGGTCTTTGAGAACTGAGAACATAGATTAATTAATTAACTTGATTGATAAGCCATCATAATCTACTTTGCTCGTTATCTAAACATGCCACCATTGTTATTATTGCATTGTTATGGTGCAGCCAAGACTATACTAGATCCGTTAGCCAAGGCACAAATAGCTGTAATAAGAGTGATGGATAAAAAACCTTATATGTATCCATCGACACCCTTATTTAAGGAAACAAAATTATTAGACGTAAGACAGATTTATATACATGCACTCATAATGTACTATACGAACAATCCCAAGCTTCATAGTCTTTTAGATCACAGTTACACAACAAGACTAAGATCAGAACAAAGGATGATAGTACCAAAAATGAACACATCGTTTGGACAACGTTTCCATGTATTTCTGGCTCCTAAGGTGTATAATGGGTTCAAGCAGCAATGCAGTAAGATTAAAACAGGCCCTCTTCAAAAGCAAATTACCGTATGGCTCATAGAATGTGGCAGAATGAAATCGGAAAGCTTCCTGAAAGAAATTATTGTCTGACTGAAGAAAGACCATTAAGTGAATTCATTCCGACTTTATCCATATTATACAATTTGTACAACATTGTATAATTGTTTTTATATTTTATTTTATGTGTTTTTATATTTTCTTATGATTTCTTTTCATATTTATTACCACCATAATACGGACATTTGCCTAGTTTGGGGTATTAATAAAAAAAAAAAAATTTGATTTGAATATTGTTTACCTGCGTACTTCGGATTCAGATTTCCCTAAATTTGGAACACATTGCTTTTTTAACACCAGCGGAAATTGTTGCTGACTCAACAACAGTAAAATATATTACACAAGAATATTTTAGGAGTTACCACATAATATGTGTGTTTTGTGTCATCAGCGTTGACATATTCTAGTTTGCCCCCATTTTACTATACATAAAACGTATTTTTAAATTTGACATATATCTAATTCATGCAATATTACTTATTAGGCAAAACAACTTTTTTGTTTTGTTATTGAGATCTGAAAATTAGTTCAATCCTAATAATTTTTCATTTTCTTGATCGATCTTAATCTTGGATTATCCGTATGCAAATGTAAAACCTCAAGTGCTTTCCGAAATAAGAATTTGTGTCACCAATAAGACCCATCGCTCGCAGGCACGGAGAGCTGATTATTATCGTGTTTTAAATAGAATCGCAATATATTACTATACAACAGTTGTAGTTGTATAAATTAAAATTGAATGGACGTACAAATTTGTTTAAAATCAAAGTATTCTGATGTTTTAACTTATCTCAGGTGTTCTCATTCTATATTGAACCTCTAATGGCATTTTTATGATCTACTTTTAACCCTACGTTTTTATTAAAGTAGTGAGCTCTTCCAAAAATGGAACGAGTCATAATTTCGGTCACCTGCAATGGATCCCATAAGCCCAGGATTAACTGACTTGTATTCTAACTGACACATTTACCGATAGTGCCCATAACTATGAAATCATTATTTGCAATAATTTTGTATACATTTCCATAAGTAATATGAACATTCCACACAGCTTCTAGTGCCCCCTGCTGTCTTCATAGTTAGCCCCCCTTGGGGGTGGTACTACTCACGTTGGAAATCAATACTAATATATTAATCAAATGCCCGTAAAATTTTGTTTTGGTCAGTGCTTAGTAGCACCATGTACTAGGAATAGATAAATTCTGCATATTAGGATTTCATTTGAACCAAATCGAAATATGGCTATTTTAGTGTTTTAATGAAAACAATATAATTGTGTACATGTTATCAATAAAATTAACCAATTTAATTGAGGCCAATCTTTACAAAAATATTTATAATGCCCTGCTCTGATATTGGGAGTAAAAAACCACTAAAAAAGTTGTTACCGATAACAATGGCGACGTTTTTAACTCTAGGTAAGCCGATGCAAAAGTGTCGCCGTCCACAAGCCGATATTTCCGTTTTAACTTTTTGTTTTTTTGCAAATGGTTTTTTTTGTATATTGTACCGTCTTACCAGATAATGTGTTTATATATTTATAAAAATAATCTACCATACGTAGTTTCCCCAGAATGGCTTGGAGAAATGATTTTTTTTATTCTGCCTATTAGATACGACAGTAGGCAAGAGGTTAATGGTTGTCATTTACGAAATATGCTGGGTGTTTTTTAAACTTGGGGCCTTGCTAATAAAACATATTTTCAATTTTACACAACTGATAAACAAAAATTAATTTAGAGTAAATGGTTGTTTATCAGGTGTGTAAAATTTCAAATAATTTTATTATTATTACACCCTTAATATATCTGCTATTATGTATACACATATAATTTTTAAATTTGTTATATTAAACAAAGGAACTGAAACTAGTCAGTGAATATTTAAGCGACAGATGGAATGTTAATGTAAACTAGGATGGTCGTTAATACACTGTATTATGTATTGTAATGGAATATCGTTAAAAATAGTTTTTTTTTTTTGCTAGGTATTGAGTTATTTTTAAATGGTAAGTTTTTATATTTTCACGGCCAAAAGCATTTTTGTTGTTTGTTTTTGGGGTGTTATGCCGTGTTGCGCTAACTCCTTCTTTAGCCGACGTTTCGGACATCGTTGCAGTGTCCATCATCAGGGCAGATCCGGTAGATCCGAAGATGTAAGGCATAACACCCCAAAAACAAACAACAAAAATATTTTTAAATGCATCTATTTGAATTTCATTTTTGTTTTCGGTAATGAATGAATGCAAATCTTGGAAGCGGAAACTAACCCACTTCGCGACATGCGATTGAGCTGAAACTCGGCAGATAGACTCGTTGTTGATGACGATGCATTCTATAAACTTTTTGTGGTAATCACATACACGGACATATATATATACACAGTTAATCATAATTATTTAAAAAATTATCTTCCACTACCTACCCTTCAAATATAATGAAAAATAAAATTAAAATAGCATATTGTAAAAAGCTTTTTTAGGGTGGAAATTTTAATTTATATATGACAAATTAGTGTTCCAACGTAAATCGGTCTTTTGGAATTTAAGTTTTTGCCCATCAAAATGCTTTTTTTATTCATATTATTTTTTTGTTTTATGTTCATCATATTTGTATAGTAAATAGAGCAATTTTTTTTAAAATAATTACCATTAACAATAATTTGGATGATTTATATAGCGCCGTGTTGTGCAAAATCACCTCAAGGGCGCTGTTCTTTCGTGATTCTCTAATAGCCTATATTTTATGATTTAAAACACAAATAAATAAAGTAGCACATATCCGTACTAGACATTTGCTATACCTTTAGATTAAAAAAATAATTTTTCGTTTTGGTTAAGTATTTTGGCCTCAAATCCAAATTTTTTATGATAAGGGCTGTGTGACTGTTCCTCTTAAGGTCAAAATCGCATCGCAAATTATTCTAAAAAGCAAGAATTTTTAGAATCTTAGAATGCTTGCATGTTCCCTAGAGACCCATCAGCATTCCACTGGTTAATCTCTTAATAGTATAAAATAAAGTCACTATTCGTGTCTGTCTGTTTGTGCGCTTAGTTCTTCTAAACAACGCAACGGATTTTGATAGAGTTTTCACTATCATTTAGAGAATTTCTTCCGGAAGGTTTATATATATAATCCATGCATATTATATTTATAGAAAGTAGAGAAAAGTTGATGTTTTGTAATCAAATTGTAAAAAAAAAATATTTTCCGACGCTTACATTGCTAACGCTGGCTAAATCTTATGAGATACCTTAAAATGGAATAGAATTGTATATCTTAAAAAAGTCTACAGAAAAGTCCACTGTGGTATATGCTTATCTCCTTAGGATAATTCCCAGTAACGCCAGGTACAAGTCAGCTAGTGATAGATAATGTTAGGTCTAGAACGTTTAGCATCCAATTGCTAATCTGCAATTTAAATTTTGATTGTTTATGAAAGGAATTTTTGAGTAGGAGGAAGTTGTCGCAGTAATTCAGTCCAAATACATACATACCACATCTGCAATGTGTCTCTTCTGTTTACATATTACGTCTATAAATTATTGTGTGCATGAAATCTCTCCTCAGTTTATAACCTTGAAATGCATTATTTGCATTGCTGCTGGCATTCTTCCTTCGCACATCATATCATTTTTTGTAACCCTCCTTGCTGTCTGGTTTAATGTGTCAAGTTTAAATTATGCTTGACAGTTATATTGTTCATGTCCTTGTCATACTGATAAAAACAGCATGCAGTTGTCAACTATTATCACCTCCAATGGTACTGGTACACACGGTGTCCGGAAACTAGTGGTACAAGCGGGATAACGGTAAATCTAGATCACACAAATAATCCAAGGAAACTTTTTTTTCTGTCTCGCATTTTGAAATTTTTACTTCGTTTCGGTAACTAAAGAGTTGACCCCGTAACTACTGGTTTTTTAAAAATATTTGGTTAAAAAATTCCTGCTTCAGACTAGGTTTAGTCGCAAACTCAAATCAAAAAAGTTATACCACAAAATCAAATCCAAATGTGATATAGATTCACCAGTTTCCCGCCATTTTACCAGTTTCTGGACACCATGTATATTATTTTCCTTATTTATACATAATGTAACAGTACGTACCCAAAGGATTTTAACCAGCAATTCCTAAGCATAGTCCAAGTAAAAAAAATGTAGATGTCATTTTGGTATCCGATTATATTTTTTTTCCAATTTATATAATTCCCTATAGATGATTATATTAAAGTTTTTCTTCCACGATCAACTGGTACTAGTTGCTTTTTAAAAATTAGTTATGACTGCTTGCTATATTTATTATGACGCGTGAAAAGTGTGTTGCCTTAGGAGGATAGTAATTTTGGGTACTACCTACTCCCCCATTGGCTGCGGGATAGTTAAATAAAAAATCTTCATTATTGTTTTTTAAGCTGCCCAGGAATCGAACCGATAACCTTCATAGACTATTACACATTGGAGGTCATTGTACTTTAATCTTAGATTAAAATATATATATATGTACACTGAATGTACCGAATTTTGTAAACAAATGGATTTGGACAAGACAAGTATTATCTCAATTTCACTTATTGATTTTAATCATTTGCTTGTCTTTATAATGTCCCCTAGCTCCACAATGCAAAACAAATCATTTACTCAATGCTGATAAATATAACAACAACATTTTTTATCTCATATCTTGAACATATTCCAAAATATAACTCTTGCCTTTGTTGAATGTGACACTGCAATCTTTTGTTGAACATTTGGCAATCAACAAATTGCACACAATTGACAGTGACAGGCAGCGGAGGGAAAGTACCAAATATTAATTGAAGTTTTCTTCAAATAATTATTATGTAATACGTAATATATCGTCGATGTTAGTCCAATGTTGCGCAAGAACCATTTGTCTATATTTTTAGGTGGGACAAAAACCTTCTCAATTTCGTTGATAAAAAATATTAAAATACATTTAAATTTAGTATATTTGGTGTTCCTGTTCTTAATTAAAAAAAAAATATGTATATATATACAGTAGAACCTCGTTAATTCGAAATCCACGGGACATCAAAAATCAAATTTCGAATTAACGAATTCCCACGTAATTCGAAATTTTATGATAAAAAAAAAAAAAAAAATACGCCGAAAATCGATTTTCTCGGCCGCCTCTTCAAATCCGGGTGGTATATTAGCTGTAAATTCGTATTAATACCAATTATTTCTTTATTTTTGCGGCCGATTACCATAGCGGCGGGCCCTTTAAATTCAGATATTCGCAATAAATTCGTAAAAATGCTATATATTTACGCGTAAATCGAGATTTCGCTGCCGATTTCGGTCGCGGCCTACCCTTTAAATTGAGATATTCGTAAAAATACGATATATTTCCGCGTAAATCGAGATTTCCCGGTAATTTTCCGTCACAGCCGGCCCTTTATTTCAAATATCTGAATTTAAATTCGTAAAAATACGATATATTTCCGCGTTAAACGCGAATTCGCGGCCGTATTCCGTCGCGGCCGGCTCTTTAAATGCAGATATTCGAAATAAATTCGCAAAAATACGATATATTTCCGTGTAAATCGAGAATGCGCGGCCGATTTCCGTCGCGGCCGACCCTTTAAATTAAGATATTTGATGTAAATTCGTAAAAATATGAAATATTTCCGCGTAAATCGAATTTTATCGGCAGTTTTTCGTCGCGGCCGGCCTTTTAAGTTCAGATATTTGAAGTAAATTCGTAAAAATATGTCATATTTCGGCGTGAATCGAAATTTTTCGGCCGATTTCCGTCGCGCCGTATTTTTTAACTCGGATATTCGAAGTAAAGTTAGTAAAAATACGATATATTTCCGCGTAAATTGAAATTTCGCGTCCGATTTCCGTCGCGGCGGGCCCTTTAAAATTCAGATATTCGAAATAAATTCGTAAAAATACGTTATATTTACGCGTAAATCGAGATTTCGCGGCCGATTTCCGTCGCAGCGGGCCATTTAAATTCAAATATTCAAAATAAATTCGTAAATATACGATACATTTACGCGTAAATCGAAATTTCGCGACCGAGTTTCGTCGCGGCCGACCCTTTCAATTCAGATATTTGGTGTAAACTCGTAAAACTACGTCATATATCCGCGTAAAACGTATTTTCTCGGCCCTTCAAACTCGGATATTCGAAATAAATTTGAAAAAGTACGACATTCCAGTGTAAATCGATTCAGATTTACAAAATAATAATACTAATTAGGTCGATGTATAACCACGTAAAAATACATTTTTCGGCGTTTTACCGCCACGGCTGACTTTTAGATTCAGATTTACGAAATATTATGATTTATTTTCGTAAAAATCAAATTTTTTCGAATTACACGAACAAATTTTCGTGCGCGGACAAAAATAAATTTCGAATTACGAATTAACGAATTTCGAATTAAAAAAAATTTTGTATGAAAAAATTTTTCTGCGGAAATTTTTTTGGCGAAAATTTCGAATTACGCGTTTTTTCGAATTATCGGGGTTCGAATTAACGGGGTTCTACTGTATATATATTTTACTGTCGTTTGCTTCTACGCAAAATTAGTTGTGGTGACTTATATGCGATATTGCTGTCGGATTATTTGTATTGTACCCGCTGTATTGGATCTAGGGACATATCGTGGTCTTGTTGCTTCTTTAGTGGGCACAATTCATTCGCAGTATTGACCCCTGCAGTAATCATCAAATAATAATGAAATGGAAAAAAACATTTTTTTTTATGTAATTTTATTTACTGAACATATTATTATATATCCTTCATAAAAGCCAAAACAGGACTGAACGCTGATTTGGTGCATAGTATGGACCAAGAAATAAAAGAAATTCATAAACAAAATATTCATCGTAATTAAATAATAATCTGCTGGTAAAGTTTGCCCGAGTTATCTCAGATGTGGGAATTTTCCCACATGATAGCAAGCAGACTATTAGTAAATTTAGAAATTTGAATGCACCAATCGCGGCGTTAAATTATTGGATCAGATGCAGTATTGAACTTACATTATACATTTTTTATTTGTTAGTATGTATACCTTTTTTCATAAAAAGTATTATACTAGAAGTATATTAGTCAAGTCAATAAATAAATAAAAAATTCTGAAACATGCACATAAAAGAATTAATGATTTATGTTATTATTTTCAATTTTACGCAATGATGTCAGCACCTGCTCATATATTATTATGACTGAAAATGACATTTCATTTTAGTCTATCTATAAAGTAATGACAATGTCAGAAGAAGAAATTCCAGTTGAATTTGAATTTGGAGCAGCGATTCTTAAACTATGTAATACAATTTTTTTTTGAGGTTCATGTAAATTATAATACATGATTAGTCATTTAAAAAAAAATATTTATTTATTGGACAATTTGTATAGCACCGCTTTTGTGCCCCCTCGGGGGCGCTTTTCAGTTAATGCAGGTATTACAAAAAATTTAAATATTACAAAAATAAAGATGGTTAAGTAAAAAAGAAGTTAAGTTAAGTAAAATGAAGTACAGGAACAGGTGATACGAAGATAAAAGATGGAGACTCTGCAGCAAGAATCCTAGGTGGTGAATAAACTGGACCAGCCGCTGCAGCGAGAGAGTCCACCGCGTCCACCAACAGTGCCAGCACGAGGTTCGTCATCCGTCCAGGTATGTGTCTGCTTCTAATAAAGCGTTGACACAATATCCTCTCAGAGATACCAGACCTTAGAAGCACCGCTGTGACGTTCGACGAAGATAGAAGATGGAGACTCTGCAGCAAGAATCCTAGGTGGTGAAGAAACTGGACCAGCTGCTGCAGCGAGAGAGTCCACCGCGTCCACCAACAGTGCCAGCACGAGGTTCGTCATCCGTCCAGGTATGTGTCCGCTGCTAATAAAGCGCTGGCACCTCACACAGATAAGAGACCCCGGGCACTGCTGTGCCGTTCGGCAAGTCCTTCATTCATCTCCATGTAATCCTGTTCCTCGTGATTGTTAAAGTGGTGCAAAAAGCGTCAATCGGGATAATAAATTACCCTGGGCTTAGCAAAACACTTGTTACTTGGGCTTTCAGAGTTTATTTTTAATTTATTGTGTAATTTATTTCTTTATCTCTCACAACCAAACCATAAATCCAGCTATTCTCATGTAATATTGTGTTAACCCACTGTTTGCGCAAGTAAATCAAGGCGTACGTCGCTATGGATAAAAAGATAAACATACAGGATTTTATTTATTTTTTTATACTAAAGGTTTATAAAAATTGGATACATATTAATATACAAGTATTATATGTAGTACATTGACTATGCTAGTTATGTACCTAGCTAGAAATAACTAGACGAAAATGGAAAATCGAAAAATTATGTTTTACAGAAATTGTAAAATTTACTTATATCAATTAAATTCTATATCTAGACTATCAAAATAATAAGAGTTGTAAGGATTGCATATCTATGCAATCCTTATAACATTCTTATAAGGATATATATATCCTTACCTTACTTTTTATTGATTTTCGAAAAAACTTTTTGTAAATACGGGAACTATAAGAACATAGAATGATTTCTTTTTATAAAACTTATAAAGATTGGCCAGTAAGAATTCTCCATTTAATTGATGTTAGTCCTGTTCCAACAATTCTATTAAATTCATCAGTACTTACATATGACTTGAATTGGAGTTGCGCGCAAACCAAGGGTTAAGAATATTGTTCTGAGATTGAAGTTATTGTTGCAAGATGTAGATATGTTATTGTAATGAAGCAATATTTATTTAGGTTTATCTAACTCCCGGAATTCACAATACTAAATTACATTATCCATTTGTTGATTTCTAATGAATTTCTCAGTAAATTAAAGCCTTTGTACCATTTTTATATACTGTTGCATAATCATGTGTTGTGTTTTTTGTTTATTAGCAATAGATCCATAGTACGTTTTGGTTGTTGAACTCAAATAAGTTGAATGAACCTTGACGGTACCTAAATTATAATTCATAATATTTAATTAACGAAATATATTTTCTTCATTGGCTCAGCAACAAACTCCCACCCTTTATCGGTGCATTCAAATTTAAAGCATTTTCAAGGTGTAGTATTTTTTTAAGTGTAGTTCATATTATTTAAAATACATGCATTTGGAATGCATACCTATATTTTAGTTCAGCCACTGATTGGATCTCAGACATATTATTGTGCTTTACCTGTTCGTCTGTTACCTGAAGATAAAATCAGTACATATCTGTATTCTAGTCTTGCTTGTACTATGATAAAGTACTTGATTCTTTCTATTTCCAACTCTAGTCTAGCTTGTGCTATGATAGAGTACTTGATTCTTTCTATTTCCAACTTAGTGGAATATGAGTACTCGGAAGCGAACCTAAAACTTTGCAAATCTTTGCGCTTTTGACTTAATCCGTCCACTTCTCTCCACTTATATTATATGGTATATTCCACAGACATAGGAATTAATAGACGAGAAGATAATGGCGAGGGGTAAAATCAACTGTTGAAGAACGAAGGGAGTAAGGCTGACTGTGATTCGTCAATAAATCAATCTGACAGTAAATAGGCATTTCGAATTATAATATCACCATTTACTTCTTAAAAGTAAAATCTGCTTTTGAATGAATAGACATTTTTACATGGGAGCGTAAATTACTCGCCACGTTATGAACAAATTTGCGAAGTCCAAATTCGGCAAAAAATTTCTTCTATTTTCAGAGTCGAATATTTAGTATTTGGTTAAGACACTTTTATAAATGTTCATAATTTACTTCCCAGCAACCAACCAGCTTTGTGTTTCGCGTCCAGACGTTTCTCGATGTGATAGTATATGTTTCTACAACTGATCCATATTATACGATGTGAATATGCTTAAAATAAAGTAAAATAATGCTTATATATGGAATGTAATACGACAATTGGGTTTATTCTCTTTTTCACATCTATTTTTACAAGTTTTCATAGCACAAGTCAACATTTTGCCGTGTTATTTCGTAAAATGAACCGATGATGCCTCGACCATAGTTCGCACAAGAATGATGACGTCACGTTTTCAAATTTCACTTGAGGCTATACGCGAGCACAGCCGGCTCCAATGGAACCGGTATGGGGAGTGGGGAATAATACGCTTTTAATCACTTAGGGCAGGTCTACTAATATTCATATGTCTATGGTATATTCTCAATTCCAAGCCATTTGCACTTGGCACATATTTTTTTTGTCTGGGGAAAAGTTATCATGTTGTTATCTTTTTCCATGCCCTTTGTACATATTAGTACAATGTCACTTGTGATAAGTTTACAATGCAAATAAAATTGCACATGCAGTCCTTATCAGTTGAATTAGCTTTATTATTATTTTATAAGATTAATTTATTATTGTTTATTGTTGAGACATGCTTTTTTTTAATATGATGACATCTCATATTTCGACCTCGTCAGATAAAATATAATAAGTATGCATAATTTATAATTGTTTTGCTAATTAAATGTGTTTCTCCTTGCTCCATTTCATTTATTTTGTAATGCAAATGTGGTCAAAGAAAATTATAAAGCAGTATCTAGAAAAAAAGCGTTAATCTTTGTTAGGTTGCAACATTATATTCTTCCTTCCCGTGTCCATAATAAATATCTTAAAACTTCTTTTTAATTTGGTTATTTGTTTAATGGTTTTTATTTCAAGGGGGAGGATATTAAATAATTTTATAGAGAAATCTCTAAATAGTATAAAACAGTCTATCCGCGTCTGTCTGTTTGTGCGCTTAGTTCTTCTAAACTATGCAACGGAGTTTGATAGGGTTTTCACTATCATTTACAGAATTTCTTGCGGGAGGTTTATATATAATACATGCAAATTATATTTATAGAAATTAGAGAAAAGTCGATGTTTTATAATCAAGAAAGTAGAAAAAAGTCGATATTTATCCTAGAATTCACAACTTCAAAACTTTATTCCAAATCGTTCACAACCCCGATCAACGCCGGGTACACGTCAGCTAGTAATTAAAATTGATATATTTTACATTCTAAAATGTTTAGCCTCCCACACAAACTGATTAGTTAAACTAGCCTAAATCGAAAGTGAAATTTAACAGGTTTTTGATATGCTGCTCTTTATTATTTATCAAACATGTTAACACAAGTTTTACTGGAGACTTTAGTTGCATCTCAAAATGTCATTATTTCATTGTCATGTGATAGAATTTGACAGTGAGGTATTTCTAAGATCTACATAAATATTATTGCAAGACTTGTGTTGAAAATTGCGACTGTACACTGTTTATCCGAAGCCCTATTTAACGTGCCATTTTAATGATAAATCCAAATGAGACGTGACAGTAAATTAAGGTTGGTCTAGTTGTGTCATCCGTTGCTGCATTCGACCCCGATTATCCGGTCTACTTGGCTTCCGTAATCATTTCCTTGCAATTAGGCAAATAAATAATTCGTGCCTTTCATTGTTTAGCCAACCGATTTGGAAAAGACACCTGAAAGTTATAACCTTTGTCCGCACATTAGAAAACGTTCTTAGAAACTGTGGACAGAAAGGTCGCATTTGTAACGTTACAATCACATTAGAAATTTACTAAAATTGACAATAGAAAAGTCGTGTTTATTTCAATTAAGCTGTTTTTAATTTATTTATCATGATAAAACATATTAGATGTCCCCGGCGTTGCCCGGGCTTTACGCTAAGTTTTTCGAAATCTCATGTAGACATTGACAGTTTTCTAGTTTTGAAGGTCAAGTATGCAATCCACGTCGCCCACCAGCTGTAGATAGATGGATTGTTCTAAGCGAAATGTGTGTGTCGGGACAGATGTAGGAGCTACATATATATGTAATATGCCTTATAATAAGGTTAAATACACTAAAACATATTTTCTTTGAGGTTTAAACAGAAATTATAAAAAATATATAAGAAATGTTAGTTTAATCCATTAATGAGAATAATAATATAAATGGAGAAAGAAAAGAAAAAAAAAAACAGATACAAGAACAATGATATCTGTGGATTGCTTCTAAAAGGGCCAATGTCAAGTTGACGAGTGCTGTGTAGTGTAGAATTTGCTCTTTTTAGCAAGTATTAATTTTAAGAAAAGCGATATTTTAACCCGATTTTGATGAAATCGTAAAAAAAATATGTTTATTAAAAACTGACATTGGTCCTTTTAGAACGAGCCACAAAAATTAAAGTTAAATTTTATTATATTATTTTAACAGGTGTGACGTTAGGTTATATGTATAAAGTTTCGGAAGTTTTATAATTCAGGTGTAAATGTAAAAATAATAAAAAGGATTGCATATGCCTAAATTAAATTTATTGCATTAATAATGTATTTATTATAGATTGACACAACTTAATTTTTTTTTTGAAAATTCCTGATTTACCATTACTGTACTTACCATTTTTATGAAGGAATTGGGTAAAAAGAGTAATACGAGTTTAATTTTCAAATAGTGGTTTCAAGTCCGATACTTCTCGGGAAGCGTTTTGTTAAAAAAAATATTGCCAAGATTCGTTTATGACGTGAATCAAGTTTTTTTTTAGTTATCCGAATAATACCGAAAAAATTGCCACAAAAATATGCAATTCCACTTCGGAAATAAAGAGAAACAAGAAACGACCCATGACACATGGTACCTAATGCTATTCGCAGCTGCCGTGAAATTTGTCAAACTATAACATCCCCTTGCATAAATTAGTTTATTCGGGCGGGGATTCATAGTTTGACAGTAGTATGGATCGTTTGGTTTATTCCAGCATACAATAGGTACAGGTACGGGCGGGCTATTTGGTTTTAGTATTTTTGCCGCCAAAAAATTGTTGCAAATAGCGAATCGTTCAAACTTTCTACTCAATTAACTAACCTTTATTACGTTTACCTATTGTTAAAATAAAATATTTGTAAACTAGTCTATCTCGACACGGGATATCTCTAGTGAGACAGGCACTGTAAAATATATGCGTAAACCCTACTATATTATATGGATGTACCTAATAAATAAATTAACCACCGTTGCGTGGGCATCCGTGTTTTGTTTTTTTACATTCTGAAAAGTGAGGATAATTTATCATTAGTTGTTTGTTCGTTGAGTGTCCATTGAGAGCCCCTGGCGTTTCGCGATCCCGCCGAGCGCGAAGTGTCAAGAAGTGAAATTGTTTTTATTTTGTTTCATTATCAAGCAAAATTGTTACATTAAAATGCCCACAGACGACAAACAATATTAATGGCTAACTACGTCTTTTGTCACGGTGCTATTTTTTTTTCACCGGGTCTTTTGAAAGCTTGACCCACATTATTCAGGTGATTTGTGACGAAAAACGGCCAAAGTCATCACGAGGCTTAGTCACTGCCATGTCATTGCAGAAGAAAGTTCGCGGTTCGATTCCTGCCGTCGTTTATTTGTATTGCCATTGTCATCAGCGTTATTGTTCGTGTGCGTAGGATCGTTTCTCTACGATCTTTTCTAAAGCAAATTATATATTCTTTATGAATATCAAGTTTAATTTGCCGCATGTGTAATATTACGAACAGACGAGACCTACTTACCAGGAGCGTGTCATGACACGTCTTTCCGTATTTTCGCAGTTTTTTGGTCTGTTGTTTTTCTTCTGAAAATAAACTTAATTGGTACAATGAATCTCCTTTCTAAACGAACATTCTCAATTTAGCGCTTTCCTTACACAAAACTTTCGCTTATAAAAAATGCAAACAAAAAGTTCTATTCCGTAAAATCATTACAACATCACTTCGCTTTCAGGAAATAGGAAGAAAAAAATAAGCCAGATACTACGGCTCCCTCCATTCCTGGACGAAGGCCGCAAACAGAGATGGAACGGTTTTGGTAAAACCAACGATTTTTCTCACTCTAGTCGGCTTGGAATACGCTTGGAAAACTTCAAGTCGCAGAAATGCTAAAGAAGTCCCAGATCATACGTAACGCTTGATGAAGTAGCCCACCAAACTCTCAAAATCGCGAAAGTGAAAACAAAGCCCAGACGAAACCGTTCAATAAGCAAGGAAGCTTGTGAAAATGGCCAACTCACGCGAGACTGTGGAACCAGTATCTTTTGAAGAAATTGAACTTATGGCATCCTTCCTGACTTCTTGAAGCGCTCCGAAAAAAGCCCAATAAATCTCCAGAGGGCCCTACATTCTTCTTTCGTTTATCCCGACTTCGGAACGCTCTGCCAGCTTCTATTTCCTCCATCCTACAACATGGTGTCTTCGAGAGCCAGGTTATATTCTTCCTCCCCACAATAAGAGTTAAAATAATATAGACCGATATTTCACGGATTCCACTACTGAGTATTATAAAATAAAACGACATTCCCCAATAGCAATGTGGCAATTGAATCACACGTACTGGTTATTGGTCCTACTATTTGCACACTCGAGTTATTTAGCTTATCTTTTGAATTTTGTTCATATGTAGGTAGCTCATTTAAGAAACCACGTACTCCAAGATGTGATCATCAGTCCATACCTACCTACTATCACGACAAAATAAAAGCCTCCTTGGTCACGTTTCAAGAATTTGTCTTCGGACACAATGTGCATAGTTTGGTGGGCTGTTATTTTACAATATTCTAAATACCTCGACCGTAAACACTCATCTCTAGTATCTTCGTTTATCTATGGACAACACGTCCAAGATGTCATCGTCTCTCTAATTCAATCCATAGAAAAGGGGATTACTGGAACCGAGCGGGTGGTGGGTGGTTCGTAAGTTCTTGTCGAGTCATTGGAAATAATAATGATGCAAAACTGCTTCAGAAACAAGAGTTGAATAATCACCTGTAATCACCGACTTGACAATTTGAGTTATTTACAAAGTACGCCCGCATCGCTTGTCTTTTTATTTTTTAGTCACGGTGGCAGTGATGCTTTTGGTTTCCACTTTTAATAGTTGCCAAGCAAAACTAATTTAAATAGTGTGTAAATCAAAATGCAAATTTCGATAATGAATGCACTAGCTGCTTGAGATGAAAGCGCACTAACAATAATATGTTTGAAAAATAAGGTTTTTAGTATTATTATTAAACTAGCACAGACTCGTTAAAAATCATGGTATATTATAATAAAGCAGAAAGCATTTATAAAATATTTGCCTCGGGATCATTGTCTTTCGAAAACAACAAATATTGCCAATTTTTCATCAGATTCGGTCAGAAATTTACCTTTCGAGGGAACACCGTTAGTTAACTTGAAAAATCACGAAATCTGTCAAAAATTTAAACAGATAAAATACAGGTAAGTTTTTAGATTCTCACGGCCAAAAGCATTTTTGTTGTTTGTTTTTGGGGTGTTATGCCGTGTTGCGCTAACTCCTTCTTTAGCCTAAGAAGGAGTTAGCGCAACACGGCATAACACCCCAAAAACAAACAACAAAAAAGATAAAATACACATTTCAAATTTAGAATTATTAATTGATAAATATTTAAAAAAATAGTAGGTACCTATGTTATCGATTCTCTGAATTCACACAATCAGTTCTAATTTTCAAAATATAAAAGCAAATTTGAGTTCATTGAACGTGAATAATTTTTCACTTAAAGCACTGGCAACCGAAATTAGTATTTCTGATTATTAGTACCCATTATTACCTACCATGCCCTTCAACATCTCCTGCCTTTAATTCCTAATATGGCTTTTTAACAGTTAAATTGACATTTCAAAGGTTTGTAGCTCATGGTATGAATTACATTAGAATCTTATTATTGTTTATTATTGTTTCGTTGACCTATAAATTCTAATCAGAAAAGAAATGTAAATTTCATGACTCAAGGACCCATGGTTTGAGAGCATTATAGCTGCTTTAGGAAGATTTCCAGTTTACTGTATAAGTTTCATAAACCCAGAATTTATGTATCGTCCGATATTATTGTATTGGAAACTAGCTGTCCCCCGCCACGCGTGTCTGTGGCTCAGTCTGCCTGTGCAGATAAAGAAACAATAGCAGGTTTTGCTATTACGTCCAACAGATGGCGCTGTTTAAAAAAAACATGTTTTTAATTGTCACAGGTGACATCTATAAAGTATATGTAAATAAAACACAAACGTATTAGAATGCAATGTTGTGTCAAAATTTCAAAGCAATCGGTGAAGAACTTTCTCAGATTTAAGATTTTGAACAAACAAACATTTACATTTTTATTTATATAGATTATATGTATTATGTACTTTCGCTTGCCTATTCAAAATATGGGACTAAATTCCAAAACTTCAAATAGAAGTATATTTTAATAGAATTGAATGTTTCAAAAAAACTCCTGCACGACTTTTTTATCGGCTTAAAAAAAGCTCTTCGCTAAAATATCTCAATTATTACCTTAATTAATTATTAAATACGGAAAACGTTGGTTGGTTTTTGTACAGGTACATATTATTTTTCGAAGCTTCGGATCCGTTTAAATAATGTTTGTGGAAACGCTTGGGTCAATTAATTCCCCTATCATTAATTTATAATTGCTTGTTTTCGTAATGCTTCGTTTCTCTGAAAATAATTAAGGTTTTCGCCTTACATAAATAATTGTTTTCGATCAAAAGCAGGCATTCGACGTTTGGTTATCTGTCGTTTTTTTCGTTACTTTATTCGGTTCATCGAATGTATGAATCGAACAGTTAATTACTACGGTAGGTTTTTTTACCCATACAAGTGGTTATTTTTTGTTCTCCTCGACGTGTTTGATATTTCTTTACATTGAGGAGTGGCGGCCATTCTCTTATTTATCGTTAACCAACTATAAAAAAGTACATTTGATGATATACCTTCCACCAAATTAAACGTCGATCCTGATTAGTCCACTGATCTATGTTTTTCCTGGTGGAAACATACAAATTTTTTGTTTTTTTTTTACGATTAGACGACTGCGTGGCAGAGATGCTTCTTTGCTCTGATACCGGTGTTTGCGGGTTTAAAATTCGGCATGTGAAAATTGGAAGAAAAAAATTACGGCCTCCATGATATAGGGGTAAGGCTCTCGACTAGCAATCCGAAGGTCTCGGGTTCAAATCCCGGCGTGCGCAATTACATTTTATTTGATGAATTTTTCACAATTTAAGGTAAGTCCACCATTCAGCATTGAAACATTTGCTTGAAATGTTCAGCCGTGTTTGGTGACCAGGTCGGAATAGCCAGGTACTCCCTAAACGTCCTCTTTCCCACCTCCATCTTCTCCACCTCTCCACTACCTTCAGCCTCACAGCAGAGATTCCATAGTCGGTTAGGATCAATTGGGACTCTTGTGCGGTACTTACACAAAAAGCCACCTCTATTCAGTTACCAGATCTGAACAGCCAACCTTCCAATTCTCATCTCCCTTCCCTAGTTTCTTCAGCCTCACAACCCTTCCAAATGGAGATGTCACAGTTCCATTGGCTGCGACCAGTTGGAAGTGTTGTACGATAACGCATAAATAATGTCAACATGACACACATTTTAACAAATGTTTTACACTAGAAGTGTAAAGTTGGATCTCGTATGTACGAGGTCGCAACCAATTACACAACTTTATGGTATGCTTTTATCCCTGAAAAGTCACGGGAGTAATTTATGTAATTTCAGTCACATCTATGTGAGCAAAACCCGAAGATGGAGCACATTGCTCAATTGAAAATTATAGAACAGAAAAAATAACGTCTTTTTTTTTTTGCAGTGAAGTGTATGTTTCAGATCTCCATAGCTCAAGGTGGAACTGGTTTTGTAAACTTAAAATAGTTACGTTTACCTGTATATTTCAGACAGGAAAAGCTTAGCAAATTTATTACGCCAGAGCAGAACAGACTTTCTGCTTTAGGCAGCGATCACATAAAGACAGTACAATACTGTTTTGTCCCAGCTCCGGACCCGATGTCCTAGTGTGAACAGTAGTTTAGAAGACAATACAATGAACCAAGACACTGTCCCAGAGATAGACTGGCGCAGGATATTTCCACACCGACGCGCCCGACCGCGTTGTCCGCGTGGAACACAGTACAATACAACTTGGTATAAAATACCGATAAAAAGATAATATTTTTCGCGAACTCTCTCGTAATGCGCTTCGTCTTGTATCCACGTTGATAGCATTCCGCGTTTGAACTACGGTAGAATTGTTGTATTGTCCCCTTATCCTGCCCAGCACGATCGAGGCTGTACGCAGAGTAGGGACAGGACCCATCTTATTGTCCTCGTGTGATTCCGGTATTATTAGTATTTTTAAAGGAACTGGGTTAGTTATCAGTCGCCATTTAAATTTGTAGTCGAAAATCAATATATTAATTTGGGAGTATCGAACTATATATATTGCAGCTATTTTGATTAGGAGTGGAACTATTATAAAATTGGCCTGCTCCAAATCTGTTCCTGAAAGTGAGAAGACTTTTTGTTCGGCTAAGTCCGTTTATATATATATATATATATATATATATATATGAGTACCTGAGTTAGATAAACTGGACGTGAAAATACTGCGTGGGAAAGGAACAGATCCCAGGTGTGGATTGCACCTGAAAGTATTACTTGCTCTTTATCTGAGATTTCTGAGAGAGGATAAGCAGAAAATATAGTTCTTTGAACGTAAAGTATTCAATATTATTCTTTTGCGAAACCTCCAAATACATTTAAAAAAATATATTTATTTTGTTAAACTCTATTTAAATACTCTTTTTTCGGCATTGTATAGGTTACATTAAAGCTTGAAAGATGTTTCGTCTTCCGAAGGTACAGGTACTTAATTTGAAAAGCAACAAACGTCAATGAAGTTGAGCGTTAATTTCTCATACTTTTCTCACGTCTTTTAACTTGTTTTTTTTCCATAAGATTTAGGTACTCGACAAAGAAATCATGAAAAAGCGCGTAATAGTTTTTTTATGACGTTCGGTGTCAAATTCGTCTTATATCCCTAATTTAAATAGGGCCTTTTCAAGACACGCATTAACAAATCCCTTTCGAAGTAAAAAAACACGAATAACCTTAACACCGTATCATCATATAACACCGTCCAACCGGGCGACAATACAGTTCATAAAACTTTCCCTGTACAGTCAGAGAAGCTCTTACGAGGTGAGCCAATTAAAATATATAAATTATGCTGTTATTAAATTTCTTATTCAAGTAATTATCGTTAAGCTCGATCTTTTCAATTGTTTTATGATTATTCTGTTAAAGAAACTGTGCAGGTATGGTGTACCCATAATTCTTGCAACTTGTAAGTCTATCTGGACCTTGCGACCAGAGAAATCCTATTAACTTTTTTTTTTAATATTCACAACTGAATAGGCAACGAAGGCAATACCTTAGGTACCAATGTTATTAGATTGTATTATTTTTTACAAGTAGAATGTGCTCATCGTACAATCTGAAACCAAGGCCCTTCGTTAGAGCAACTCCAACTGCGTTAGATAAATTAATAACAATAAAAGTTGCGAAACACCTTAATAAAAAAGACTGAGTTGAATTGATGTTGATTTCTTTATATTTAATAGTATTCCATTGCGCAAATGATACGATATACTGTATATAATAAAACGATGTCAAGTTTATTATTCGGAGAACTAAACTAAACGTACCTACATCGTATCATTATTTTCATTTTGCAAAGATATTGCTATTGGCATAGAGAGGTAAGATTTCCAATCACTTGGATGTGTGGATCACTGAGGCACAATAAAGAGGGAGGTGGGGAATGGAGGGGGATTAGAATGAATACCGAGCACAGCTGATGACGGCTTTGGCCGAGGGGTAAGGCTCTCGACTAGCAAGCTGGAGTTCGCGGGTTCAAATACGGCGTGCGCAAGTAAATTTTACTTGATTAATTTGTGTTATTTCACAATTTACTCATTTCAAATAATATATATTATATTTGCGGCACGTTCCAGAGTGGAAGATACTCTCAGTATCGCCCTGGTGTAAGACCACCATTCAGAATTGAAAAGTTGCTTTAAACAGCTTTGGCCGTATTTGGTGACAAGATCTAAATAGTCAAGCACTTCCCCAACTTACTCTTCCCCATCTCCGCTCTCCATCTCTTCCATACTCTCACTGGCTCAAATAGCTAAAGCCATTTTTACCAATGTTTCTATTCTGAAAGGTGCCATAATCACCAGGGCGATACTGAATTTATTTTCCACTCTTAAACTAGTTGCCTTTACTATGTATTCTTTTCAATTTTAGTTTGTTGTGTTTTTGGATTAATGTCAATTGGGGATTATTTTTTCCTCCTAATATAATAAAAATACATATTACTTTCTGGATATTTAACGCAGAATGTCTTACTAGCGTACCATTTTCTGATGGAAAACTTAGAAATTTAATTGAACACCTCTGAAGTTATTATTTATACATAAATTATGCAAATTGCCCCACCATTAGTATTGCTCTCGATTTTCTTTTTCGTAATGCCCATGCGCACACCGCAAAGCGATCACTGATCACAATTCCCATCTAACCGGGTCAAAAGAAAGTTACAAAAGAAAGCTCGGTTCAACACAAGCGGAATAATAATCTAAACGTTAAAAATGTATGGGAGATGTGTTACATTAAACATATACATAATATATAAACTGAATTTAATTTTATTCATAATTTACCTTGTTCAAGAAAATACCCAATAGAAGTAATCACAGTTTATAATTCGAGAAATCGTTCTCCTGAAAAGTTATTTTTGTTTACTTGTAATCTTTATGCTTGGTAGAAATATTCTCGATAGCAAAGTTGTGATTTTAAATTTATTATTTTATATCTTTCAACTGATTTGAATAAATAATTAGTATTAATAAATAACTTAAGTATTTTTAATTATCAATGTTTAATGTTTATTTTTTTTACCTCTTTTACTATTTAATTTTGATTGTAATTCCGATCTTTCACACTTAGTTGATCTGAATATAATTTGACTAGGCTTAACGCGCGCTGAACAACAAAAGTGGCGTAGATTGGTATTAGATAGGCGGTGTTTGCCGTCTGGCGGCGACGTTTTGTTGCACCGCTTTCGCTCCATTATGCGCCACAATCAGATCGTGAATTGTGGACGAATGTCTATTGTGCGATTTCCACTTGAATTGATCAATTTTCCCTTTAAATTTTAACCAATAATGTTGTCTTATCTGATGTTGAACGGTTCAAAGTTGTTCTGAACCTAAGCATTGAATTAAGAATTTCATTCATTTATTTATATTAGTTTAGGTGAATACCGCACGAGAGAATGTGAATTTTTTTTTCATTAATTATTTGATATCTCATTTCAAACGTGGACATTTTGGCATCCTTGTTGTCTCCTCGGGGACAACGGGAGAGAGTACCGAAAAACGGGACGGTCCGTTGAAAACGGAACGTATGGTCAGGTTAGGCATGGCGTATTTTGTGAGGCTTAATTCATTGTGGAGGGGAAGGAGACAGGATCACGATCACGATCTGGTCACTAAACACGGCTAAAGCCATTTCAAACAACGTTTATGGTCCTTAAAAGTGCGTTCACCAGAGCTATACCACTCTGGAACGTGCCGCAAATGTACTGTTGTATTATTTTTTGTCAATTTTAATACTCATATAGATACTAAATTTTATCCGCGGCTTCGCTCGCGTGGTATTAGGCAGAAATTACTGTACAAAGAACTTTCCCAAGCAAATGAAATTTTTTCCGGGATGAAATGTAGCCTACGTCACTTCCCAATCCTCCAACTACTCTTATGCGAAAAATCACTTCTTTGCGACGTGAAAAAAGAACAAACAAACACACTTTCGCACTTATAATATTAGTTGGGATTAATAAACCCGTGACGTCTGGATCAAGGTCGTCATAATTAATTTTATCTCAATATTGTTCAAAATACTTTTTGTCATTTGCAATTAGTAATAATATTATTTCCTTCGTAGGTATTTTCGTAATTTTCTTCGTAGAAAACCTGCATACCGCGGTACCTCTCGTTCAAATAGTTTTCTTCTTACAAAGTTATCAAAGAATCAAACCACTACAATACTAATAGTTTGTAAAAATTCCGCAAGATGCCACACCTCTTCATTCCAACAGAGAAATAATGTACTTTTATTATAAAACCGGTATTGCTTAGTTGTCTGGAATGCAACATAAATCATCCGAGTTATTTAAGCTTAGATTTAATTCAATTGATTTGATTCGATCGGGTATCAACTTCAAACCTTTTCCTGTCTTCAATAGCGCTGCATTCTTCCTATTCATCGTGGGTTAGGCTTGAAATGGGATAGGCAATAGGCACATCACATAACTTCGTGACTTGCACATTCGATTCTGGCTTGCGACAAGATAGGGCCGGGATATTTTCTCTTTTTTTCTTTTCCTTCGATTGTACTTAGAATCGATCAATCTTTCATAGGTTGTTAACGTGATTAGTTTCTATACACAAGGGCCATCTAAGTAGGTTCCTACTTAGGTCACTCTCTGTTTGCAAGTATTAAAAATATTATATATTTTATTGACCCCTGTATCGAAGGCGTCAGTTTCACTTGTTCGATTTAATTATCGATTTTATCAATTTTAAATACAGTGGAACTAGTTTCTGGCCCCGACAAAATGCTCTGTGATTTCATCAATTTAATCTCTTATAAGCATACAAATATAGATAAATTAATATAGTGAAGATACATTACGGAGCCCACGCGCCTGGTTTCACTTAACTAGATCCAGTGGACATATTTTAGCGGGCCGTTCATATAGATATTTCATTCTTACACACGTATTCTTTGAGTGGCTATCATTTTCATATGCGGTGCTATATTTTTTGTTAGATTAGTATGAATATAACGTGTCTTGTATGTTTATAATGTCATTGCTTATTGTAGACTCATTTCTAAAATAAATACGTAGGTACCGTTGGTATTTTGTAGAAAGTATTAGTAAACAATATCATAATTTTGCAACAGAAACGTTTACTAACATTTACAAAGATTTTTTCACTGAATACTCGCGAACATTACATGAAATTTACACAGTTTTGTTCTAGCCACAGACTGGAATGACTACCTCTTAAACGTACTAGCAACTTCGATTAGCAACACCATTTCCACTATGAGCTAGGTAGTTTCCGAATCACCATTTGATTGGAAAAAAAATATGTGACAAATTTCTCAAGCATTTATTAAGATTTCTAAAAAAGTTGACACAGCCAATTTTGTTTTTATTTTTTTATCTTTATATAATAGGGCAAGTGTTGTACCTATAAATTAGGGGATGTTTACATCATTACGGCCTTCGTTGTCGAGGGGTAAGGTTCCCGACTGGCAATCCGGAGTTTGCAGGTTCAAATCCCATCCTACGCAAATAAATTGGTTTTATTTTACAATTTAATCATTTAAATTATTATAATTATTAATTATTAATTATTTTTTTAATTTTCTGTTTTTGTTTCTTGTGTTTGTATGACTTGTTGCATAGCTTCTATCAAATGTAATTTTATTCTTATTTTTTATGTTTTAAAGTATCTGTCAAATTAAAATTATACTACCAACCATGTAAAAGCCCTCTGGGCGTTAAATAAATAAATAAATTAATTAAAAATAATTTAAGTTATATTTTCGTCACATTCCAGAGTGGAAGATAATGTCAGTATCACCCTGGTGTAAGACCACAATTCAGAATTGAAACGGGGTTGAAAAGGCTTTTCTGTGTTTTGTGACCAGATCTGAATAGCCGGGTCTCATATTCCTCTCCCCCACCCATTACCAAATGGGGATGCCATAGTCTCACTGGCTCCAGACACTTGAGACTCGGTATGCGGTATTTTCATTAAAAAATCGTTTATGCCATCAATGCGTGCCATAAAACTCAATTTTTAGTGCTCTGATACCCGCTGTGTTGAGCCAATCCGACACCGCGCTGGATGCAGATTTGCGCTCCGGCGCGCGTCGTGCCCCGTGGAAAGTGCGCTGTCCCACTTCGCTGTCTGCGGGGAGGCTGCGTGCTGATGGAGTGACTGACGCTCACGGGCGTCGGCAGATGGATGGCTGTTAAAAGGCTCGCGTGGGCAGGCTGGATGGAGTGATGCGAAATGGCAGATAAATTATTTAAATATGTACAATTTTTTTTAGTTAAATAATTGTTCCTCACCGGGCGGCAATGTACAGGGAAGCCCTTAACCCTTTCATCCCGAGGGTTAATTCAAACTAACACGAACTTTGTGATATTTTTTTTACCGTAATGGTAGCTATTTAGAAAAGCCTTTGAAGCCAAAAAAAAAAAAGGTTTTGTTTTCTTATATCTTGGAGGCTTTTCTGCGACGTCTATTTTTTCCGCTCGGTTGAAATCCTTATTCCCGCCACACAAAAGATAAATATTTTGACATCTGCTGATTGTGAGTTTCATAGAATTTCTGCCGTCATTGATTACTTAATTTAATGTGAGATATCAATATTTTCCTCTCGAATTACAAATATTTTTACGCATAAAGATGTGTTCTATAATAATTACATCAGTTCAATTCATTGTTCACAGTCAGTTGCCAGAATATCGTAAATGAATTTCAATGTTCATTCAAATTAACACTGGTAGTGACGCACATATTTTCGACTAGTATGGCGAATTTTTTAAGATTATTATCCTAGATTATTTTTTTATTACTGAATGGATTTTTAGTTACAATATTATTTGTTTCAAACCTTAGACACTAACACTACATTGTAAATGTGCCTTTTTGACATGAAACATTTATTTGTATTACTTTTTTCGTATGTTTATTTTACCTTACTATTTAAAAAATACCCTCTGACGTCCAATGTTAAGTCAAATTAACGTAAAATAATTTCTAACAAAAAAAAAATAAATACTAAAATATTACAGATAATTTTCTGAGGTTATTATCAAGCATTACATATTTAATATATGTGGAAACAATAATGCGGGTGTAAAAGGGTTAAAGCTTATTAAGATATTTGCTTTAGTTTATTTTCTTGTCATTATTTCGCCACACTTTTAGTGCATACACATTTAACATAAGTATTGTGTGCTGTTTGTTGGTAGTAACCAAAGATATTAGAAGAACGAGATATGCTATGTTGGCCGCCGGACCGTAGGCGGAGTACTACCTAATTAGGGTACTTTGAACGGTATCGGGACGTGTACGCACAGAAATCTGTTCTATGTATTAGTGCGGATACCTTAGCGTAAGCGAAGGTGTGCAGTAGTATTGGTGAACAAAACCGGCGACACTCGGCAAAACAATTCCACACAGTATGAACTGCTCATAGCACATCTCGTTCTTCTAATATCTTTGGTAGTAACCCACCAACGTTTACTTGTAAAATTAGGTTTTTTAAAGTCAAATAATCACTCATTAAGCTTGATAAAGTGTTAAAATAAACAGGTACCTAAAAGTATTGCTCATGACTTCTTCACAGACATATTTTGTGATTATTTATTTTTACTCGAAATATACTCGTCCACTAATCTCTCTTTCGCATTCCACAATTAAAAATTAAACAAACATTTTAGTTTCTAATGTCCTAGTAAAGGACGTCAGCTTCTGTGTTTCCTGAGACCAATGTTCACTCCACCCTTACTTTAAAAATACCCTCCACACAGCATAAATGACTTAGGCCATGTGTGAAATAATTACCCTGTGGGCCTCCTGTGTGTAAATGGCCCTGGAACAGGAAAATTTATTCAGCCAAGAAGAGCCCAAATGAAGGGGCGAAAAGATGCAAGAATATGCTAGAAAAGTCAAGGCGAGCCAATAAGAGTCAAGAATAACTAAAAAGAGTCAAGGTGAGCCAAAAAGAACGAAGACATAAGAAGAAGAAAACATCTATTCATTGAAAAACTCAATCTACTCCTTTATTCCTGTTCAGTGCCTGTGACTTGACAGAAGCTCCTGGCATCGAATGTGTTAAACGTCTTCCACTTTACATGTAATTATAACCATTTTAACCTGTTTCAATTGGCCATTTCCGCTTTCATTGTCATTTTGACTACTTGTCCAATTACAAATTCAACATAAGCCTCAAAACTCTCGAGTTTCCCTTCGAGCGTAACGCCGATAAGCCCGAAAGCTTTGGAAACTGAGGATAAGCTTTAACCAAACCTTCAAGTGTCCATTCTTGTGCCGTGTGCTCGCTGGCTACCGACTTAAGTGGAGCAGAGCGCGGGCTGATCAGCGAATTGATGAAACTGCTTAACGTCCGATCACGAGCGCCTTATTTGCATCCCGGCCGAATTATTATTCATCACACAAATCTCAAAGTCGGTAAATCCGTGCATTTGGATCTCTTACATCGTGCCTACATACTAACTTATGTATTTTACTTGCTCTCTGTTTCGTAGAAACTCGTGGCGTGCTTTGATTCCTAACTTTTCGAGTTCCCAGTTATTGATCTTATCATATTTTTCAGTCCCTTTTCCAAGTCTAATACTCTTGGCGTCTGTTGGTATATTTCAGACCAAGTCTCCTCGCACTGTCTCTGAAATTGTATCTGAAAAACTATGAATAATGTATATATTTTTTAATTAGTTATTTGAATCTTATAGGTTTTTAAAAGTTCTGTTAAATACTTGTAGCTATTTCAATTTCAAAAGGTTTTGTCATATTATTTGCACTGCAGCCCTTGGCATATAATCTATTTATGGAAAATATAAATAATTCCCATCAATTAATCTATATAAATAAAAATGTTAATGTTCGTTTGTTCGAAATCTTAAATCTCCGAAAGTTCTTCACGGATTGCTTTGAAATTTTGATACAACATTGCATTCGAATACGCGTGTGTTTTTATGTACCTATATTATATAGATGTCATAAAAATACCGATTTTGAAAAACAGCGCCATCTGTTGGATAAACATACTTTTTTAAACCACGCCATCTGTTGGACATAAAAGCAACACGCGCTATTGTTTATCTTTCATTTCCGATGCCCTGAATCACCATCTAGATGAAATCGTCATAATAAATCGTATTTGATTGAAATAATAATGTTTATTTGTTATTAAAAATAAACCAAATGGAATTCTACAAAATAAACAGAAACATAATTATTTCCTACACATTGTAGGAAACTCTGCTGGATTAAATTTTGCGATTGGATTGGAATGTTTACTTTATTTTGATTATGTATGTATTTAAAACATGGCCGGCAAGGAAGCTAATTTAAATTTCCTCTTAACACAAACATATATTAACTTAAAATTTATATGTTTTAAATATATATAATAATAATTATGACCAGCCCCTACAGGATTAGCCCTGTGGATATATCATTGTATTATATTATTATCACAATCTTACGTGTTCAATTATTTTTATTACATTTTTTACGGAAAAATAATAACTTCAATAATATTTTTTAACTTAAACATGTTAAGGGGAAAGGCTGCGCGGCCTTTTTCATATGAAACTTAATTTTGTATTTGAGGCCAAAATGATTATATATTCAGCAAACTTAATAATTATTTTTTTAGTAAAATGTACAGCGAATATCTACGACGGATATGAGCTATTTTATTTGTGTTTTACATTATAAAATATAGGTCAAAATTGCATCTAAAATCATGAAAATCGATTTCTTTAATGACCTGTATTTGATGATTTAAAATAATAATAATACATAGAATATCGCACATCGACACTAGATGTTTGATTAAAAAAATAATTTTAAAGTCTGGTTAGGTATTTTGGCCTCAAATCCTAATTTATGTTTTGTTTGAAAAAGGCCGCGCAGCCGTTCCTCTTCATAATAAAGTAGTGTTGTAAGTTACAGATGTAATGGCGCAATTCGCTAATAAAACTAGGCCATGCATATTTATTCATTATAATTTAATTTTAAACTGTTTGTTAATCTATCAAACTTTCTACTCCATCGATCTGAGTAACCCAACCTCACGCATTTCCTTTTACACGATTCCAAACCACCCATTACCGTTCAGTTGAAAGACCGGATTAATCATTTTATTATGTTATGCCTCCAGTACCTACATTGGCTACCAGTGGGTACTTTCAGTCTGGCGTATTAATTGCATACCTAAACATTAATCTAAGTAACCATTTCCTTTATTAAAGGCAGTATGCATGTACAGTGAGCTTGTAAATTGGTAAATAAGAGTATTCCTGCTTAACTAACTACATACATATTAACGTTTTTTCGTAGCAATGAAATCTCTAATTATTATTGAAGGTAACGCCTTCCACATCCATTTTCAATCTACGGTTTGACTACCAAACCCCTCCTTTTCGCGTAAAATGGCATTACCTTCGGAGTCCAAGTTAAATACATCAATTCTTTATCACGATTTTATACTCCCATTTGTTATAATATCATAATATGCCAAATTTAGAAAATGTTTAATTAATATTGTCCGGAAACTGTTGATACAAGCGGGAAACTGGTGAATCTAAATCACACTTTTTTTAATTTGCTTTCGTTTTCGTCGGAATTTGGAATTTTTCAAGTCAAATTTAAAAAAAATGTTCACTGGAGGTTTTATATCAGCTGTTTAATGTCTTTTAAAATAGGCACTTCGAAGCGTCAAAAATTTTCAACCCTTTAGTTCCCCAAAAAAAAAAGTATTAAAAATAGCGTGATAAAAAGTATTAAATTAATATTAGTGCTCAAATAAAAAAAGGGTTCTCCTATGTGAAGTTGATTCACCAGTTTCCCGCTTGTACCATGAGTTTCCGGACACTATGTATAATGCATTGATATCTACTGTTACATCAACATATATTATAACAACTTCTCACATATCCCACATTTACTCTTTTCCGAAGACTAGTAACTATTGAATTTTTAGGTTAAAAATCACAAACTATGGCCGTAAATAAATAAGATTATTCAAAAAGTCCCATAAAGAACTCACAACATTGTTAAATTTTTAATTTTTTTACAATCCTAATCTTCTTCTATTTTCAATTTACAGTATAATATATATCGTGTGATGTGTCGCCGGTCAAAAATATATCGTTTTTATTAAGTATCTACTCCCAGCCAACAACAGAAATCGACCCAATTTCGTTGTGTATGATAGTTTCAATCTAAAAGGGACTGTGTTACCTGAAAACATCTCTCCCGTTCCCCATTGTGTTACTTTGCCGGAAATGAATTCATTAGCCGTGACCTCTCCCTCCCACGGACCTCTCCATCCCACCGCCACCACGTGACCACCAAATTTCTCCTCTTACCGAAAATATCCGGGCGTTGCGGTAGGCTGGTGGCTTGCGCACAACAAGCAGTTGCCTGACACACTAAATCTTTAAATCACCAACTACAAGATCGTCGTCACCTTCTTTCCGAGGTCCTAACCTTTGAGACTTTTCATTAACGCATTCAGCTTTGGCTTTTGTAATTAAATTTGCATTTGAATGGGACGGTTGTAAGACATTTTATAAATACTGACTAACCTGTTCGACGCTGCTGTATCAAATTATTTGATTTCTATGAAAAGCTCCACGCATGGCTGTCGCAAATATGATACATGGAGTTTCACGGATGTGAATTCGGATTTCGTTAATATTTTCATAATTTAGTCAAGCTAGCGACAACTTTAAAAATTTTATCATTTTTGTATGCAAAAAAACTTAATTCTTTTATGTTTTGAATCGAATTTTATTACAATTCCACCTCAAATGTGTCATTTAAAATCATAATGTAAAGAATAACACTATCTATGCTAATTTGAATGAAAACAAATGTTAGATTTAGCCCAATAGTCCAGCGCTCCATCTCACTTACATTCTCTTGACATCGTAAATATCCATCCCATTTGAATTTCGTAAACACAGTTTGGTTTTGGAAATTTATGTCTCGATTTGGATCACAAACATTGGGAGCACGAAACTTGCCCACAAGGCACTTCTTGTCTTAGTCTTTATTTTATATTTTAAACCCTTTATAGGGCACGATTATGAAATTTCATAGACAACTTTAGTGGCAAGTATACAAGCCAACTATCTATAAGGGCTTAAATTGATTGCGCACACCAGGGGCTCTATTCCTGAATCGAGGGCGCTCGTAATCGCCGTCGAAAGTACGTACGTTGGTCGTCGTTGCTATTCCCGAAATTGGTCGAAGGTACATACTTCGACGCCAAACGTCAAAAGTCATTCCGCACAACAACTATTGGGTATAACCAGTAGAAACACTGCAGCGAGTGGTAGGTTGTTGGCGTTTCTATGGAATTGGCTGTCAAAATCTAGTCTAGCTGTCAATTTTTGTTTACCGCGCGGATTCCGCAAATGTAAAAGTGGGTGAAAATTTCCCACTTACTAAGTCTTTATCGGAGCTTACAAGCTCAATTAAGAGTTGCTTTTGGCAATTTGTAATATGTCCCGCAGCCATTTCTGTTTTGAATAACGAATAACTGTTGTCTGTTTGACAGTCACACCATAGAAATCCCAAAAACATCAGGAACATAGACAATATTCACAGGGGTGCTAATATAATCATCTCTTCTACCAACTTCGACCGTTCGACGCTCAAGAATACGTAAAATTGAAACATTCGAAAAAGTTAGTCGCGACGACTAGTAGTTTTTCACTCGAAGACGGCGCATACGAAAACGATTGATCGTTTAACTCCAGAATCGCAGGCCAGAACTTCTCATGTCGGATAGGTTAAACTGGCCAACTAATAAAAAACGTAAATCGACGCTATTTGTCTTTTCGTATCCATGTTTCTCACATTTGAACATTTTCAAGAACGCATTCAACATAAGTTTAAATTGATTTGCATCGAATGCGGCTATCGTTCGAATTAATTCATTAAAAGTAAGCAATAAATTACAAGAACGTTTTTAAATCTTAGTTTCGATATCTTCGTCGCATATCCTTGGCCCTGACCTTAACATTTTGCTGATTCATTCAAAATCATTTTAATTATTCGTTTCGCAAATCGTTTTGCATTTGAATAGGACTTTTTCTCACACATTAAATTATTAGAAGACCAATTATAACAAGAACGGTAGTACTTTTGCAAATATTCTTTTGTCGTCTTTGCTTTTAAATACTATGTTTATAATCATATTTGCATAGCAATAATTGATTACATAAAAATATCTGTGATTATAATATGCTTAAATTACTGTTCGAGTCGTATATTATTAGTCTGATTTGATTATGAAAAATGAATGAGTTAGTTAATATTGTAATAGGTGTTAATTAACTCGACGGCCTGGCCAATGTTTAAACATATAGTATATTAGGATTAGAGTTAAATAATAACATGAGATTGTTAATATATTATATTAAACGTGCTAATTAATGGCGTTGTCATTGTTATAAAATATAGTAGATAACTGTAAAGATTGAATGTGAGATATAATATGTCCATTATATCAAAATACAGTATAAAAGCAAATCTTCCATAAATATTATATTCTTGACGTGTTTTGTTGAAATGTGTGTGATATAAGCAAGATCACTCTTGTGCTTTTTGTATACTTAAATGAGTAGGTTGTTAAAATACGCAAGTGCTACTCAAAGATAAGAAGTGTTAAACATTATAATAAATTTATGAAAAATAAATATATTTAAACATGGTGTTAAGGGACTTACTTGACTTACTTTAACCAGTGATTCCTGACATTATTTGGAGTAAAAAATGTAAATGAAATTTTGGAAACCGCTGACTTTTTTGATGTTTTTTTGTTTTTCAATTATTTTTTTTACAACCATACAAAAAAAATTCCACATGTCACCCAGCCGAGAAACCGACCAACCCCTCACCCCGATCCTAACTGTCCAATACCTACTGATTTTTCTATGTTTTAAGATAAAAAAAAAAATTAAATCAGAAATGTCACCGGAATGAATCGAATGTCAAGAATTACTGGTTAAAGTAAGTCAAGTACGTCCCTTAACACCCTGTATATATATTATTGGTTTGACTGACGATTTAACCTTCCTACCCAGGAACTGGAGTAGACAATTCTACCAACCTCCCCAAATGTCGATCGTACCGACATTCATTTCGTATATTAACTGTTGTAATGTCTTCCGATTTCAAAGAAATTCGGTTATATCCCCGTGTGTGATGTGAATGCATTGTCATCGGCAACGAGTCTACTTGCCAATTTTAAGCTCTCGGGAAGTGGGTTAATTTCCGCCTCAAGATTTGCATTCATTCAATGCCGAAAACGAAAGCGAAATTCAATAGATGTATTTAAAAAAAGTTTCTTTTCCAGATATTAATCTTTATTATAATAGTCCTTGACACTTTAAAAACGCACAGAACAGATAATATATAAAGGTTTTTGTTTTTATTCAGCATTTCACCAACTTCAAGATCCATTCTGTAATTCAGAATGGAATTCGAAAATAATAACATCGGAAATATGGTAGATTCGCACTCTCGCTTGTTAATTTATCTGGTTTTTACTATCTGATAAAACGACAGTCAGGCCGGTTGGTTGGTTACTTGCTCGGCTGTTCAGCACTCCATACTTTCTTTCCGTACCAGGAACGACTCGTCCCATGGAAACGGCACATTTTTATTATTATTATTGTTCTTATTTATTCTCACAGACTGAGGCTATTTTTCGCAGATTCTCGCTTTTATATCGCTCTATTTTATGCCGAACAGATTTGCTGGCAGTAAAAGAAAGGGCATAAAGATATCATATTCACTTTATATTTACATTGTAAATATTATTATTCAAAAACTTTGAACATCCATCGAGGTGATTTTTATTGAATCACCGTTCATTCCGTCCATTCCGAAAAAGTTTTTTAATCAAATATTATCACTTATCACAATGGAGTTTTATTGTAACAATCGAACTGTTCTATTCAAATGTTTGTAATTTTATATTCTTTTACTGGCTTCACCCCGCCACGCGAAGCAACAGCGCTTTGTAGATGGTGCTTTAAAAAAAAAGTTTTTACATGTCACAAAAATATGTTTTTACAGGTGACATATATATAATGTACGTAGATAAATGAATGTTCGAATGCAACGTTGTGTCAAAATTTTAAAGCAATCGGTGAAGAACTTTCGGAGATTTAAGATTTTGAACAAACGTACATTTACATTTTTATTTATGTAGATAGAAGATACTATCTCCACTAGGAACTTCCGATTGGTTAATAATGGCGTCATAACATTTTCACAGTTTTAAACTAATGTTACTCCTTTGCTCCAAGCGTCACTTCTATCATGAGCTACGAAGCGTTCTAGTGTCCATTTTACTTATAACATTATAAGACAAGACATTTGCTAAATTCTGTCAGTTTCAACATAAATTCTTTACTGTTGAAACTCTGACCCAGCCAGGTAGTAAAATGACTGGTTTTATCATAAAACCTCTACATTTATTACGAATTACGACGTTTCTTTCAAACCTTTTTCGACGTGGTCAATTTTCGTCATCTTCCGAAAGTGAAACTTTGACATTACAGTTAATATTTTAATGACGGCCCTCGCTAATCGTTTGATTCTGGTTCCGGAATGACACCGGACAATTAACGTTTCACCTGGGCGTGTTTTCATCATCCTCAAGGACTTTCGGGCCATTCAGGTTACTCCGTCCGTTGTAAACCGGTCTTAAAATTACTTAAATAATAATCTCTCCGAAATGGTAACCGGATAAAACAGAATACCTAGGGACGAAACAGAATACAATGAAATTTAAGGCTAGGTTAGGTTATGTTTTATTTGTTTCATGGAATTTTCCTAATTATTACATTATTTATTTACTTTATTAAATTGTGATATTTTGCCTACGTAAGAAGTCAACTTGAGTACAATTCTCCTGTCTGGAACCCACATTATAATATGATTTAGTTGATAGTCCGGTATTGCTAGAATTGATAAGCTTTCGGATTCCACAACGTAATACTAGAAGTCAGGATTTATTTCAGTGCAGAAATTCTGGGACTAACTACCATATGTATTCCTCTTTGCCCAGAATACTAATGGAGGAAAACAATTATACCAAGTCAGTGGACATCTTCAATTTATCTTTGAACAAATATAAAATGTTGTTAATGAAGCAATTCAGTTATGTACAATAAATAATGTATATTTCTTAATATTCTCATGTAAAAGCCCCGAAAAGGGCGTTAATAAATAAATGTAGAACACGGCACTAAAGAACAGTGTTTGTTTATTACCAATATTCTCTTAATAAGGTCTTAACTTCTGTTATCACCTTTTTTATGTCGTGTGTCTTTATTACTTGTAGGTCTTAACTGTAGTGACTAAAGCTGGATAGCGTAATTGTAGTAGCCTTTGTCTGCATTTTAATGCAGCTTATTATTGAGGTCGCGTTTGATATTTTACCTGTCTTCTCTTTTTAAGTTCGTGTTCAGAACAATTGCTTCTTTATTTTTACTACTTATTCTCTGTAACACATGTTAATGTTTCCTCTATATATATATATTTACAGTATAGTTATTGTTGATAGTTTCAGTAACATATGTTAATACGTATTAGGACTTACTATATTAACTTTGACATATACGTATTAGGACTTACTATATTTATATTAACTTTGACATTTGATGAATTATTCAAATTCTGTGAAACATCTAGCCCGTGTATCGTTGCTATCAATCTTAGTTATTCATTGATATAATTTCGTTGCTATATAACTTTTTATTTTATTTTGTCACCCCAGTTACCAGTTTAACATTTGTATGTTTCATCTTACCTTCGCATTTATGTTCGCAGTGGAACCTGTTTTAAATAATCAGTTTTCCGTTCTCGACTTACCTAGATCGGAAGCATACTCACATAATTTAGCATTTCAGGTCAATAATTTTTTTTTGTTTACGAATTTAAAGAACAGTCATATAAGAATATTCTTCATTACATTCATGATTCATTGAATTCTCCATCATGGACAGACGCGTTTATTCCATTGTTTCCTATTAAAATTCATGAAATTCTAATTAAAACTTCGACAGCGTATATAACTTTAATTATTTTGTTCGGTCACGTTGAGCTACCCGTGACGTTGTTTGTTTCTCTGACGGCATTTACAATTATTCTCTTTAAAAATGGCGTTGGGGTAAGAGACGGATAGCAAACGCAAGTATTCAAAGCAATTTCGAATAGCTGCCTTCGCGGGAACAAGGGATTTACTACTTTCCATGAATTTCAAAGCTCCGTTTAATTGAATTCTTACAAATTGATTAAACGTCTCTTCCCGTTCAACGGCTCTAAGAAGCAAGGACCTGACATTTGTGCTGATTATAATAACCCTTGTTTAATGCTGTTTTTTTTTTGCATTCCCCGATGACCTTTTCGTTCGCATTGTTTGCTAGGAAAATAATGGTTTCATTCGTTTTTCGAGTTTTCATTTCAGCGTATCTAAGGTAAAGAAACCTTTGTCAATTATTATTATTTGCCTTTTCAATCTGAAAATATTATTATACAAGCTTTCTGACGTCTTTTGCTCGCTACGAATCATTTCTTGTTCTGAATTTTCTTTGTTACCTTATTTACATTACGCCTGTGGAAATCAAAAAATCTAGGTACGCATTATTGTCTGCATAGAAAACAGATCGGGAGAGATTTCTTCTGTATTTTAACTTTCATATTTTTGCGTCAAACGTGATAAGGAAGCAGGTACCACCTACACGTGGATAATAAGCATTCCTAATGTAATAAAAATCTCTTCAAATTATTGGTAATTCGGTTAAAAACGGGATTGCAGGCCCTTGACGAATGGATTAATAGGTTTCCTGATAAACTTTTAGTAAAATAGATTAGATATACTATCACGATGACGAAACACGTGTTCACTAAAATCCTAATCCCAAGTGGTCCGATATATGAAAAGTTTGTCAGGAAACGGCCTGTAATCCTGTTTTTTGTCCGGATTACCAATAATTTGAGGACATTCTTAATAAAATTGGCAATAGTCATTTTCTCCGTGTAATTCATAGATTTAGGTAGCGCCTAACCATACCGCCCTTGAGGTGATTTATCGCGAAAACTATATAAATCAGCCAAATATTATTATTATTAATATTATTTTTTTGCTAATGTTTACAATGAAAACCTGGTCTTGTAAAATGAAACATTCTTAATTTGCTGTGTTTTATATATTATATCTGTACGTATTTTCCCTTTCTGTTGTATCACCATTCTTAGCCATGACTGCATCATGCTCCTTTCGCCAAAAACTTTCTTCAATTTGGTTTCAAAGTACTTTATGAGCCGTACACCGTTGATGATATCACATTGTATTTTTTCATAACCGACACGAACAACATACAAGTCCTAAGTCAGTGGCGGCTGTTAACTTTTTCGTTAGCAAAATCAGATTTATTAACACTGACCGCTGATGACTGTAAAAAATGCTTTAGGAATACTATAGTATGCGAGTTTAGGTTTAGACCTGCTGGATTCGACCACTATATTCCGCTGATCACCTTTTGCTTTATATCGGTATTTTCTTTGACTACCGCCCTGCTCTAGTCTTAAAAATCACATGTCGCATCATTTCCCAAAGCACTGGACAAGTGTCAACAATAAGTCCCAAAAAGACACTGGAATTTAAGACACACGCACATTTCGCCAAAATTCTGTGCGTTATAATGAACCTATGGAATTTCCTCAATAGGGGTGTGTTGTGAAACTTAGGGGAGTGGGAAGGCTGTATTTTATACATAATAAATAAGGGCAAACTGGCGCTTGCACTTGCATTCTGCTTGCACATACGCAAGTGAGACTGCAATGAATAAAGGTTCATGGCGCTCCCAAAAGCAGAGTAGAACCACACTGTGAAAAATTACTAATATTGAATACTGCTAATTTATTAAGAACTCTTCAAATTATTCGTAATCCGGTTAAAACGGGATTGCAGGACAACGAATGAAATGATAGGATTCCTAATAAACTTTCAGTAAAACAGTAACGTATTATTACGATGTGATAATATTTCCGCATTTCGTCATTGTATATTATCAAGGCAAATGCAGGTGCATGAACACGTTTTCCGATATGTTAGCAATTTACTAATAGTTTATCTGTTTAGTTTTAAACCGGATTACCAATAATTTTTAATCAATTAGCAATACTCATTTTTCTTTAACTCAAATTTGCCTTGAATGTAGTGTAATTTTTTAAATCGAAACTCATTGTATGAAAGATTCAGACAAGCGATAAAGTAGTAGATAACTTTTAAATTGGGATTATAGTATTGTGATATTATCAGTATAAATCCGAACAGTGCCAACATCTTAAAGTTTTCCATCGCTGACCTTAGTGCACTATTACAAAAACACGTTCATGACGTTACAAGTGTAAGTCCAGATATTTCCCAGTGGACGGAGTAGGTATAGCTAATCAGTATGCACATCCTTGCGCCTTGCGGCCGCTCTATCGCCTGCGAACCGCGCGCCGTGCACCGCTCACTTTCCCTGGCTGTTTCTCTTTCGTTCGCCGGCCCCGAAACCAACCTTTACCGGGTATCCACTACTACTTGCATGATTCATATTATTGTTAATCCAAACAAGTTTTGTCCTCCTTTGCTCATATCGGAAATCTTTCCAATTTGTTTGAACAACGGACGTGATCGTATTGTTATGTCGGACGAATCACATAAATTCAGAGTTTTATGTCCGTCGGTGCATACATACTGAACGGAGTTATAAATGCGGGCGTTGAGGTAAAATACACGAGGTTAACATTTATTAGACTTTCTCTTTAATAATTATTGTTTTCAATCATTGTTGTTCGTATTAAAATTATAGATCTTCCTGTTTAATATAATGTTGGTATAAGTTGTTGTTATCTTCTACGTTTCGTTTTTTCTCGGACTTCTTCAACTCCTGACTTTTTTACGTTTTATTGCTCTACTATAACAATATTTATACTACTATAACAATATTTTATTTGAACCTCGAAATGAACCATATTTTAAGTATAAGTCATAGGAATTGTATAACCTAGTGCATAAAACTGACAAAATGGAAAAAAAAATGATTCCGGCTACAACATTATTTAATTTTGGGTAAACTTAAAACAGTAAATGACTCAAACATGAAATACATAATAAACGTACCTTTTAATAATGACGGTTCCTCCATTTCCTTTCTTTGTTGCACTCAGTTTGCAGTCGTCTCGGTATAATGATATCTAACAGCTGCGGATAATACGGAATATCTGATAGTAATAATATTATATCAGATATTCTGTAATCCCCTTTCTTGTTTGTTTTTTTTTTCATACGTAGGTATATTTTGATTGTTTCAATATTCGTATTTGGTGTTTAATGTCAGTTCTTCCTGTAATATATCCAGTACAATAATTGGTCTTTGAAATTTATTTTTTTATGTAAAGAGAGTGAAATTCAATTACAATATTTAATTGATTGCAGTAGTAAGAATTCTGAAGCCTATAACCAAATACCAAGTACATACTCAATACAGAGTTACTTCATTATGTGTAAGCAGCCAGCAGCAGTTCGTGTTTTTGATGGCGTGTTGTAAAATCATTCCGAACATTTACTTTGTTTCTAATTAATTTTAATAAGCCCGTGAGATTTTATCTTCGTCATAGTTAATTGAAACGTGTAGTATTCATTTTATTCCCCACATTTTAACGCAATTAGTGCCAATTATAGCGTTATTTATTCGATTATCAGATGTTTGTTTTTCATCGATGGGCCATTTTCTTTTCGCTGTATTAGTTTCCCTGCAATTATTCCGCACATTTCTGTATCATGTATTCTGCAACAAGGTAAAAACCTTTATAAAACAGAATCATTATATTGCTGTATCGCGTGTCGTTGAGAACTTAAAAAGAAAAATATTGTATTTTCATTTCTACATTCCAATTCCTTCATTGCTGGAACTGTTTTTGGCTTTTACTAACTTCGGGTCTTCAAACGTAGATCTGAAATTTATGCAAAATTTAGAGCGCGGGGCGCATGGGCAGAATTGTTTTAAGTTCGTGGATAACTGTCATTATAATAAACTGGGTTGGGTTAAGATGGTTTGCCTTAGCTACAACACGTATCATTATGTTGGCTTCCTGCTTATTGATACAGAAACTCAGATAAGGCGTTGTACAATGTTGCATTTTAAGACATCATCCAGATTGAATGGTCGTGCAATTTACAAGAACCACGTTTTATTATTTTCAATCGACTATTTTATAATCAAATTTTTGAATGCATGGAAAGATAGACACAGACAGACAGCGATAATATTTATGTGCATACTGCAGTAGTTGGAGTTTTTAACTAGAATTACCATGGACATTCAAATTAATAGACGAGCCAATCAGGGTACGTGTGGCAGAGCCTATTGTCTTTTTTTAACATGTTCAACAGTTTTTTGGGCACACAAGCGACTAAATAAAAACGAACCTTTACTATTCAAACTTTTCATTCTACCGCTTCCGTTGCCCAAGATTGAGCGTGAAATTAGATACTTTCTTGAGGGTACAGCGTACCAATTTTCGCACTCTCTTCTGACCTTTATAATATATATATATATATATATATATATATTTAATTATTGATTGTGCAGGAGGTACATGTCAGCCTATTGTCATGATACTGACCTTCGTTCGAAAAAAAAAATCAGACCGGTTGCCAATGGTCTTGCCGGTAATGGCATCGGGTACTGGAAGTACCTCTCGTTGGACTTGCCGGTATGGCATCAGGTACCGGAGAGTACCTCTCATTATATTATTATGTGAGTCATTCGAAGCACGGATTGTTCAATGGCACTCGATATCTTCTGTGGGGAGTAGCGGTGTCCTTTGTTATCCGACCGTACTTAGATTATTCTTACAAATTGTCATCAACATTCTCGGAAATCGGACAAAGATTAGGTATACGTTGTGAATTGGAGGAACAGACTTGGTAGATTCGCTTTTATCGGTCATTTTATATTTAATTACAGGAAGACCCTTTTTATGCTTCTTCTTTATTTTAATTTAAGATAGTGGTTTTTTTAAGTACCTACTAGTTTTATTACCTGGAATCAATCGCCTAAGATTTCATTCTTTTAGACAATTGAAAATACGCTGAGCTGAACGTTGGACTTCGGAAAAAGTTGAAATCCGGACAGAAACAGTCGTGTAAATTTCATGACCCCAGAGCTCACCGTTGAGAGTTATCGCCGCTGTACGAACAAATTTCGTAAGAGTCGTAAGGTCCTTGTATTTATGTAATAATATGTAACGTATAATCGATGAAAAAAGACGAATATAAATAAATACAATCTAACTAAACAAGAATTTACCTACTATAAGCAGTGGCGGCTCGTGACCTTTGCTAATATTAAAACGGCCAAACTGAATTTTCCTCAAAAAAATGTTTTTGGACGATATCGATAATGTCGAATCTTTCAAAATTAGCACTCTATCACGCTCAAAAATCGCGAGCCACCACTGACTCTGAAGTGTTGATATAATTTAATTTAAATAAATAATTTTTTTTAAATCATCACTTCTTTTTATTTAACCAATATTTCTGCGGCCAGTCTAGTGACAACATTACAATTCACAGACTCCAAAGAAAAACCTAGTCGAATTATTACTTCGGTGAGTAGGTACCAAACCGTTATCCCACAGAGCATCATCCAAGTAATCCAAATTCGTCTTAAATATTTACTTGGTTGCCTTACATTAATCCCAGTGCCCCATTTAACCCCACGATTTCGGCTGTCTCGGGCGCATGCACTGACACGCTTTCCCTACACCGAGTGAATCAGCGGGCCAACCGGGCCGCACTGCGCTCTGAGCAGGCATTATCCTTGAACTTGTGGCCCAAAATGCATCATACACGTGAAATCTCGGAGAAAGGTCACCGTTGCAACGTGGGCAGCTCGCTCCGTACGTACTCCATATTTATACATCATTTTTTATTCGTTTTTTCTTGGCCGTTGCGTCGTTTTAATGCCAAGTTGTATTTTCACTGGTATGATTTATATGTCATTTAACATTCTCTGGAGTTTTTCTCACTTTCTCTACATGGTTCCATAACAAAACTTAACTTAAAAAAAGTAAAGAAAAAGATCAAACAACAAACCTATACTAATTTTTTTAAGTTATCACTTTTTTTTTAAATTTATCTGGATCATCAAATTAAATAATGCCAAGTTTTGTGATACTTAAAATCCAATACTTGTAAATAACCGTTTTAATAAAAAAATAAAATGTATAATTTTATTAAAAAAAAAAGTTATGTTAATGACACGGTGTCCGGAAATTCGCAATACAAACGGGAACTGCTGAATCTACGTCACATACAAAACAAAAAAAAGAAATATTTATTTTCTTTCTGTACATTAAGATTTTTTGAACTATTTTTTCGGTAACTTAATGGGTTAAAAAACTTTTGGAGCCGGGTTTACGCTTAAAATACATTCAACAGTTATTTTTTTAACTAACCCTAGTAACCGATTTTTTTCAAAATTCCACCTTCTCCGACTCGATTTACTCGAAAACTAAAGCTCAAATCAAAAAGTTATATCACAAAATCTACTCCAAATTTGAAATATAGAACCACCAGTTTCCCGCCTGTTCCACTAGTTTCCGGACACCATGTATACATATTAAAGATGCGTTGTAGACGTAACTCTCTATAAAGACAAGTTTAGTGACTTGGTCTGAATAACCATAACCAATAACAACATACTCCAAATAGGGGACGTGATAATCCCACGGGCTCTGGCCAGTTGGAAGTTGGAACTCAAAATCCAACAGCTGGGAAAAAAGTAATCTTAAATCTGTATTTTAATGTGCGTATAGTTAAAATAAAAATATTAGACTTGTGGTTTCTTATTGTAACAGAACAGCACAGTGGGTGGATGTATTAAAAAAAAATATATTCTTTCTAGGTTTTCTCAGTTGATAGGATAACTCATCAAAATGACAAATAAAAGTGATATAAAGTATGTATTTAAAAGTGATTAAATAGCTTAGGTTTACGTTAGTTTTCTTTCATCGCTTACAATAACTTTATATCACTCTTTAAAAGTGTGTTGTTGTTGGAACCGTTTTCTCATATCAATAAATTTAGGATTTCCATTGTTAAACATAAGCTTTCTTTCGAGATCGTAAACACTTCATTAGATCGTGATAAATTTTGAATCGCAACAATTTTCATTCTTCGGAACTTGTATTTTTCCACCTTGCCACTCTTTTATTTCGAAAATATTCACTAACATCGTTTGTAGCACTTAGTGGAATTAATTTCTTATGATTTCTCTAATGGAGTGCGCAGATTGTTTTTAGCTTAGCAATAAAACTAGCAGGCCTTATTTTTAATCAATACATAAGAACTTTTTTTGATCACTTCAATATTCTTTTGACGGAAAATTTAACTTTTTTGTGCTCTGATCTTTCTTATTGAAAAGAAAATATGAAAAGCAAATTCTCGGCGGTAATATTTAAGTAGAGGTTTAGGGTTATCTATCTATCTGTTAATATAAAGATGAGTGTCTGTGGCGGACCCCGGGCGGCGTTTGATTTGTACACAAATCTACAGTTTTATTCAGAGATTGATGCAATTTTGCACACTTGACCTTCAAAACATGAGGAAGGTTTATGTGAGATTTATAAAAACCAACTCTCAAAAAACCAATATCTCCTTTTGCAACCCTTTAAAACAGAATAAAACCCCGGCAACGCAGGGTGTTTCTGCTAGTACCGTAATAAACTCGAAATTATTTTATCATCGACGAGTATTCTTCGAGGAGTCAAATTTTAAGATAAATATTACTGCTGATCGCAAATTTATAATTCTCTCTTTTTGCTTCTTTATAATTCCTTCAAAATCGTTGACATCAAAAGTCCTAGTTGGCTATTGGTATTATTTGTTTTTTTATTTATTTATTTATTGTTTAGGAACATTTACAGACTATTAACATGAAAAAAAATCATTAGATAAGCGCTGCAAAAAAAAAACGTATATGTCAACAGTCCACTTAAAAATGTTCACATCATGCACAGATTAAGTGTCATTATACACTATGTATTAACAAAAAAATATATAAACAGCAAAACGTGAGCAAAGGCAAAAAAAAGAGATATCAGAAACAAAACATACAGATAAATTTTTGATCCAAAAAAACAAGAGAAACAAAAATAAAACAGAAAACAAATAGAGTAAATAAAAAAAAACAACAAACATTCACAATCTATTGCTAATTTGCTTTTTAAAATAAGTGAGACTATTTGCATATATATCTATGTAGTTACACTCAATAGAATTGTACAGACGACACATTCTAGATAATGGATTGAAGTAGGCAATATTGTTCTTAAATAATTCTAGATGGAATATATTATGATTCCTTAGATTACGTCTATTAGGAACTTTAATAAGAATATTGCTCACACATTGAGTTGCTTCAAGCTTGTCATGAATAATTTTGTGTAGACATATTAAGTCAGCAAATTGTCTTCTTTTATCCAGGGTCGTAAAGTTAAAGTATTGGAGTCGTTCCTCATAAGACTGCAGTACGGAACTTAGTCCAAGTTTAAACGATAACAATCTTAGAAATTTTTTTTGTACAGATTCAATAGTTTTTGAATATTTCAAGTGTTGACGTTTAAAACATGTTATTGTCATAATTCCCTACAGACTTTTCGTGTCCATTCCGTTCTAGTTCATACTAGTTGTTTTCGAGTGAGAACGACATCCATTTCTCTCGCTGCAGCAATCGTGTTATGACCACAGTAAATATTGTATCTCGTATCTCATGTGTGTTCGTAAGTACTCGCACGAAACTTTCTAAATTACGGCTTCAACCGGAAAGCATCGCGCCGGGCCGAACTCGATGCGAACAAAGAAAGTTGTTTTGGAGCTGTGCAGTGAGCATGCGCAACTGTCTTCCTCTGCGGAAAGGTGGTTTTGGTCTTAGTCGTAATGACCCGAGATTTGGGCTCCAATTGCAAGACGGGCTCAATTCCTGACTCAATGAGACAGGCCCGAAGTACCTATGTCTAATAAATAAATGCTAGAAGGTTGTTGTTCTGTATTTGTGTGGTTTAACGATTCTGTTAATTATCTACTGTGTAAGTGAGATTTTTCTTCTCGAATGAATGTAGGTATACCTATTTTATGTGATTTTTCTTTGTACCATTACATTTTGATGTCTAGCATGTTAGGAGATTGATTTGTCATGTGTAAACTTATTTAGAAATTGCAACTTTTTTGGACTTATTTTAACTACCCGTATCTTTCACTTGTCACTTAGTTTTGTCTCGTAAAAGTTGCCTCGGAGCAACAAGGTTTTTTGCATTTAGCACCCATCATCAAAACCTTCAGCGTTAAATGAACATTATCAATGGATGTTGTGGTTTTCATGATTTTGATTACGTTCTTAGTTGTATCCGTTTTGGGTAGACTTCTAATAACACAGGTCCCAAGTCCCATCCTTGCGGATTCCCTTGTAACTGCTTCGGTGCGAGCCTATGAACAGAAGTCTAGTAAGGACTGCAGGCGAACAGTGCGAATAGTGCAGTCGCAATTATCACTGAGTGTCGGATGGGGAACACTGCCTCGTCACTCTCAAGTCACTCACACCACTCACACAATACTTGTGTACATTCACCACTCAACGATGAAACTAGTATTGGAGGATTTGTAATGCCTGGTATATCGTCTTATTAATCTTTTTTTTGTTAATTCAAGATTTTTTTGAAATTTAGATGATATTTTTTTATGTAGCAGTAATTCGAATGTATGAAGCTCTCGAATAGAAAAGTCTGGCATCATGAAATGTGCACTGGTTTTTTCGTCTGAAATTTCCACTTTAATGTAATTACTTTAGCTTCCAGCAAAATCTCCATCACGAGTTTTCGAGCTATGATTGATATAGCAATTGAACTGTAAAAAGGGAGAAGATTCTGAAAAATATGTTTGCACCTTATTTTTTTTTTCTATTAATTACGAAAATATTCGATAAAGAAGTGACTGAAAACACGAATTCGAACGGTAATTACTTAGAATCGAATCATAAATAATTTAGTAAAACCAATAATTTTTATACACCTAATGTCTTTTGAAAAGTAATTACCTATTCATCGGTAATCCATTGATGTTATTATAACTGAAAATTTTAATTTTCTCAGTTTATCCATTATGCGGGAATATTTCTTTTGAGATCAGCATTTTGTAGAATTCAATGATTTTTCCTTGGTGAATCAACAAACAAAATTTATAATTTAATATGTATATTTTTTAATATTATAACGTAGATCTAATAAAAATTGAATACGTAAGTTTTTCGTGATAATGCTTCACGTTTTCGAGTTGTCTGATACAACTTTGCACTTAGAAAAACGACATTCGAGACAGAAAACTTACCACCAAATTGACGCTCGTGACCACTCTCAACAGGTTCCAGCTTTCTTTTTATTTTGTGTGCTCTTCCTCCTCGCAGAGCCGCTAATGGGGCCTTCTGTTTAAAGTAGCGTTTTGTATTATACTATGTCCAACCCGTCCATCGTTGCATTCGGTTAAATGCATTCCCCTTACTAATAAACCTGAAATTAACGCAACTAATAGACAATCTTTAATATAGGGTGACCCCTTTACTAAAAACGTGTTTAAATTTTACACAACTGATAAACAACATTTATCATACTTTAATTAAGCACACAAAAAAACGTGTTTTAAATTATACACAATTGATAAACAACCATTTACCATACACTAATGGTTGTTTATCAGTTGTGTAAAATTAAACCACGTTAATTTGTAAGGCTCTTTTTTGAATTTGGACCGGAGGTATCGAATATCAAGTTTAAAAAATATAATTATATTTTTTTCTTTGTAAAAATATTCGCTATTCAGATTCGTGGAATTTCAACATTCCTTTTTGGAAATCTTTTTTCCTTATAAACATAATATGGGTGTGGGTAGATGGATGTTGACCGAGAAAGTTCGTACCTACAAATCTGTGTTAATTTTATAACGTCAGGTCTCATTTTTAGAGGGTTTTTGATGCTTTACATTTTCTCCTTTGTAGTTAAATTGTTACTGTAAAATATTATTACAGTATTTTCCGATATGCTACTCCCAAAGAAAGACAAAAAAACCATATGACGCCTTTTTCTGCTTTTATTATTGCAGTATAAGCTAGGAAATATAGAAATTAAAATTTTAAAATACATGAATGACATTGAAAAATGAAAGCATGACTTGAAAATGTACTTTAACTCAAACATATCTAATTGATTTTTTAAATTAAGTTATTTTCATACGACTTAATATTGTGCTATTTAAAAAAACACCATGTACGAAAGCATAATATTCAAATCATTTGTAAGCAAATTTAAAGTCCCACACCAAGCACAACAGCCAGCCTCTTTTTTGGTGGAGTACGCCACAAACTACGAAACATTTTTACAAACCTATTCTATTCTGTTTTTCTCACAAAAAATAATAATTTTGTTTTATGTGACACCTCACGAGATCGCCCTTGCCTGTACAGTGTAAAGGCAGGGGAGCTGTGTCGCCAATCGGTTGGGAAGCGTTATGAGACGGGTTACGGTATTATGCATCAGGAAAAACAGATGCCTCAGATAGCTCGTTCCAAATACGAACCGTCTTACACAAACGAGTCGAAGAAGCGGCCCGTTCTCATGAAGCTAGCATCAACTGTGAACGGTTGTTAAAAAAATAATGTGTATTGTTAATTATTTGCTCCTGTTGCAATTTGCAGGATGAGGATTACCCTAATGATGGATACCCTCTGATAAGAAAATGCACCAAGATTTTCAACAGTTTATGGATTTAAAACCCGAGACTTTTATCAATCTATTAAGTTTCAGTAGTCTTCATTGATCTTGTCTAAAATAAATGGATTAGTAAATGTAGGTAGCTAAGCCATTATTACCATCCTCGCAAAAGTAAGTCGATTCTAACCGCAAGTTATAATTTTACTATACTGTATAAATGTTATTGTGTTGATAGGCTCTAATTGGGCGATTATTAATATTGTTATTCTTATACTACTGTAATGTTCTAATAAACTAAAGACCGTTGGGTTTGTAACGAAGCATCCGTAATTGCGTGTTGCTAACGATTGTAAACGCGCATTTTAATTCGTTTAAATCTGGAGTGATTTACGAGAGAGAATAATCGTTTAAAGCAAGTAGTACCTTAATGCTATTTCAATTTATTTTATTTGAAAAGTTTACTTAGGACGGGTTGTTTCGGAGAATTTGAACAATTCATCAAATTTCAAAGTTCATTTTCAAGTTCTGTGAAATATTTTTTCAAGTTCTGTTTTTATTTCAGTTCTGTCAAGCAACTAGCCTATAATGATATAATAACAGAACTTGAATAGGAATTTCACAGAACCCGGAAAAGAACGTTGAAATTTGATGAATTGTTCAAATTCTCCGAAACAACCCGTCCTTATAATCCTAGTTTTGATAATGTTAAACTTTTCAATCTTCCGAATTTTGAGACAGGGACGATGAAATAATACCCTCTATAAACTCGAATGGAAAAATCACCTTTTTTATGGAAGGTATTGCAATACAACCCCTGCTCGTATCTTTTGGAAAGAAATATCGTATTATATAAAATAATGATATATTATTTACTTCGCGACTTTAAGGATATACTTAAAAAATTCATAGTCTGCTCTTTCACTGGTGGCGATAATTTAATTATTTTAAGAAAAAAACACATTTTACAAGTTTTGCATATTAGGATGAATTATTTGTTTGCTCCCGTACTTGTGAATAAATAGCTTTATCTGTGCATTAACTCAATTCTTTCAAGAAAGGCATACAAATACAATATTGTAACGGTGATTCAATTCAATATTATCTTGTACAGATGTTAATCAGTGCGAGATAGTATATAAGTAGGTTTCGCTTTCCGAAAACACTGTCTTAGGACGGGTTGTTTCGGAGAATTTGAAAAATATTACAACAGAACTTGAAAAGGACTTTCACAGAACCCGAAAAAGAACGTTGAAATTTGATGAATTGTTCACATTCTCCGAAACAACCCGTCCTTAATAATCTAAAATATATATGTGTGGTATCAGACAACCTATTAAAAATATTTTTTTAAGCTGTAAAAGTTTTATTCATAGGCTCACTTAATATTTGATGTTTAATTGCCTGAGTAAATAAAATAAATTCATCTCATGTTAAGAATAATTACACCTCTGTACGGCTGGCTGAGATTTGAGATCGGTTCACAGTTCGGTCCGGGAAAGTGTGCCGCCACCTTTCTCACCTCGTCTCGCATTATATTTGGGCTGGTATTACCTTCTTTGGTTCCGGAACAAGGCGTAGTCTTCCGTCTCTTTTCCGTGAACTAAACTAACTTACAATACTCATAATGTTAGGTACACGGTGTGCTAAAAGAACTTGAAAGTAACTACACCTATGTGGGACATTTAAATCCGCCTTCGGGGCTATGTTACCTTTCCCTCGGAAGATAATTATTATGACTCGTTCATTATGCATTCATAAAATCGTAGTACAAACTAGATCCCTGCTCGTATGAATGAACATAAATATTTCTATTTATTTCGTCAACAATAAATAATTGTGTGTAATTTTTGTCACCATTGTTCTTAAAGATTTCTAGTGGGCAAATCGACACGTTCTGCATAAAGCAATAAAATTAGTCACTTGAAATATCCATACAAATTGAAAATATCTCGGAATTTAACCCGCACCTTCTGATGTCGGGTGAGGTGCTCTGAGACCACTGAGCTACGTCGGCTTATATCCAAAACGCCAAATAATTCAATATATACTAGTACTCCAATCAACAATTACTGCTTATTATATTTTTTCACCTGTAAACAACGAACTTTATTTTGTAGGAAAGGCTTTGTTAGTGTTAATTTTCCCACTAGGTGGCGTCGAGACATATTATATCTACATTTGTTGGTGAAATATTTTGCTTCTGTCAAATATATTTATTTTTTTTATGATTAACCAATGTTTACAAGACAATGTTTTTTATGCATAGCACAAAGGATAACAAATGAAAATTAACAAAAAAAAATGTTAAAAAGTCAGAAGGCAACGACCAAATAAGAATTAAAGACCTGAAGTTAATTGCTGATAATATAATTCCAGTCCTTACTAAATTAATTAACCTTTGTGTAAATAAAAGCATCATGCCTGACGAACTTAAAACATCCATCATCAGACCTATTTATAAATCAGGAAATCACAAAGATTTCACAAACTATCGACCAATTGCGATTCTCTCGTGTATTGATAAAATTATTGAAAGAGCTATCTTTAACCAAATACAATTTTTTATAGAAAAAAAACAGAATCATAAATCCCATACAGTACGGATTTCAAAAAGAAAAAAGTACTACACAATTACTCTAATTTCACTGACCATATAAATTGTCATTTAAATGAAAAATATTACGTTGGTATAATTTTTATAGACTTTAAAAAGGCCTTTGACACATTGGACCATCAAACATTACTAAAGGCAATGGAAGAATGTGGTATTAGAGGTCCTTTAAATAAAATGTTTAAAAATTATCTGTTAAATAGAAAAATTAAAGTTAAAATTGACGGAATTTTCAGTGATGAAATGTTAACAGACACTGGAGTAGCAACAGGGTCGATATCGGGACCTACGTGTTATATAATGCAAGTAAACAGTTTACCTAACGTTGTAAATGTTACATGTTTGCAGATGATACTTGCATCATATGTGCTGACAGAAATCTACAGAAAATTGAGGAATTTTTACAAACAGACCTAAATAACATAATTAAATGGTCCCACGACAATGGAATTAATATTAACGCAAAAAAACCAAAATATATGCTTATACACTCTCCATATGCAAGTTGTCAGGATAAAGAACTGCATATAAAAAGTCATTCATACGATTGTTTTCACACAAAAAACCAAGCTCTGCCATGTAAATGCCCAAACATAGAAAAAGTTTACCAATATACATACCTTGGTCTTACAATAGATATCAATTTTAACTGGTCAAATCACATTGAAAATGTATGTAATAGATTAAGATCCATATTAGGGAAATTTTATCACCTAAAAACTTTGTTAATAAAAATATATTATACTGTATATATAATGCATTAGCGGAATCAATTATAGGATGCGGTGTAAATAGTTACGGATTAACGTATAAAACGAAGTTAAATAAAATAGAACAATTATAAATACGTTTCCTAAAATTGATATCAGGCAAAAAAAATACAATTATGTGAAGGCGATTATAAAAAAATGTTTTCTTTGTGTAATGTGCTCTCTATACATAGTAGGATAGATTACCAACTAACGCTAGATGAATTCTGGAACACAGAATTCAAAAAACCTGTAAACATAATTACCCTACTAGGCATAGAGAAGCACAAATGTTCATTATTAAAATATCGCAAAATGTATACGGAGATAGAACAAAAAAACATAAAATTCCGGAATTATTTAACTCATTACCAGAAGATATTAAAAATGAGACATGTTATTCAAAAATATAAACGAAAATTAGATTGTTCTACCTCCGTCAAACATAAAAACTATTAATATTGTGGATCAAGATAAGTATCAAGTTCAAATTAAATATATTATTATAAGCTAATACATAGAAAAAGTGAGAGATTTCTTACAATTTAACTGAGTGATCAGTTTTGTAGGATCTAAGTAAGAGAAAATAATGTATAAATAATTAAAAAAAAAACTGAATAAACATATATATAAAAAAAAATTATTATAAGCAATAATTACTCGATTGATTGATTTGAGTACTAGTACATATTGAATTATTTGGCGTGTTGGAAATAAGCCGACGTAGCTCAGTGGTCTCAGAGCACCTGACCAGACATCAGAAGGTGCGGGTTCAATTTCCGTCGGCGGCATTTATTTTTACTCGGCAGATATTTTCAATTTGTATGAATATTTCAAGCGACTAATTATTGCTTATAATAATTTACGTATATATTAATCTAAAAACCAAATCATCAATAATCCTAAGTATGTTCAGCCTTACTAAAAGTGGTGTAAAAATTACGCAGCGCGTAAGGTCAGAACAGTGAAAGACTTCACTTATTACCATGGCATTTGTTTGGTTAAAACGGTCTTAAACCAGACTCGAGGCTAGCTTTACCACACCAACGTCGAACGGGCGTGTAAGTAATTAGTAAGACGGATTATATCTTGTGTTCTTAAAGTTATTAAAACATTAAAATTTAAGGAGGGTTTACGCGAAAACTTAGTAAAAGGTTTCGTAGTGATGTTGTTACGTAGTACCTATTTTTTTTAATATTGTGGGCCTTTTTAAATATCGCATATTAGAGAGTAAACTTAAAAATAAGTAAAAAAAGATGTTTGGTGGGAAAATCATCGGAAATGTTGGATAATACCAATACAACATTTATAATCAATCGTCTGTAATGAATATCACTGCCGCCCTTGAGGTGATTTTGTACAAAAACGCCGCTATACAAACCATCCACATATTTGTATTATTATTGACGTAGCCAAAGCTTGAGAGATATCCCGGCCAGGAAAAGCCTATCTTCATGGTTTACCACCTATTAAGATTTGAGATTTCATTTGGCGGTAACCTTGGCGCTTATAATTTAATCTTAATTTGTTTATTTAACGTATTTCTATCACAAGAAGGATTAAGAATTGAGAAACACCAAGAAAACCATGTATATTGAAAGTAATGGACTGGTGCGCGTGGCCCAGTTCCGCCGTGAGTTATCCGCAGCCATAATCCACAATAGACGAATAATATCTCAGCTGTGTGTTATTATTTCGGCGTGGGAAGCGATACAAGCAGCTCGGAGCACTAGATATAAAATCTTCTCGGGCCAGTGTGTTCCGATAACCTAATGATCTCGCTTTTGGGGTCTAGCGAGCGGTGGATCTGGACTATCTGGTTCTAACGAGCTGGTGCTGTACCGATACATAACCAATAGAGGTGTGTTGTGGGCTTGTCCGCGTTTCAGAAGTGGGTTAAATTTTTCCTTACTTGTGATGTAATTGAACAAACAATTGTTTTCTGGTATGGTGTTCCCGAAGATTTGCTGTTTTTTTTTCTTACGGTGACATTGATCAATTTTTTTCAAATCGAAGTTATTTCGTGAGCAGAAAATCATTTTACTTCGCCTGTCTGGTGCATAGGAGTCGAAATGTCTCACAATAGGCGGTATTATTTTTCTACCAAATCATGCAGAGATCGACAGGAAGCTACAAGCCAAAAACGTGTATATTCTTGGTATACCTTATATTGTAGGTAATAGGTAGAGACCGGATTATATGCAACAAAAATAGCCCAAAATATGCATGCAAATATGCAATAAAAATAGCTAAAATATGCACGAAAATCCATAAAAAGGGTCAAAATATGCAACATGAAATAATACAGGAAGTCGTATTCTCGTATTAGTCGTATGTAGGCGAAATGAGTGGTAATCATAGCTAGGTTTTTTTAATACTGGCGTCGTCAAACGATTCTTTGCACTGGAAAACTGCCAAAGCCTCTGCACTATCGAAGTCATTGATAACACCCTTGATGGCTTCAAAATGTTCATGGTAAAACATCGCAGCTTCGATCCATGTACCCCAACGTGTTATTACTGGCTCAGGAGGTAAAGGGATATTTGGCAGTTTTTCTTTGTAGGCGCCTTAAGAAGAAGCCGATCAGTAAGATCAGTTATCAGTTCTTCGCTCAGTTTCGCTGGCCGCGCGCCTTGCTATCTGACGTCTATAGTGTCGCTATGTGAGGCATCTGAACGATATCAAGCGTAAATATGCAAGATCTCAAATTATTTGCTAAAATATGCAACTACCACTGAAAAGGGTCTAAATATGCATTTGCATATGCAAATATGCAAATGCATATAATCCGGTCTCTAGTAATAGGCATTAAAATCGCTTGATAAACGTTCGATTTCAAGCACAAAACAAGAAAGCAAAAAAGTTAATCAATTGAAACTGTCACAGATAATCTTAGCTATAATACTATATTTTTTAGTTGTTTTCTTTACGAGTTCAAACATTTATATTGAAAAAAAAAAAATTTTAGTAGTTCATTCATATTTTTTATTGAGTAATTTATTTTTTTATTTGTAGTCTACTCAAGCGCAACGATAGGAAAACCTTCAATTTATCTAAAGCGTATTTTTTGGTATTCAAAATGTACACCAATTCGTTATAAAGATTAATCAAAATAGTGATTTAGAATTAAGCTTCACCTTAAGGCGATGCACTACGTCGTGTAATATTTTGAATCGAGCCGCCATCACTCCTTACGTAGATGGCGATAAGGCTTAAATTCCCGCTTAACATCCAGCTGTTTTGATTTAGGCAAGAAAAAAACATGGCCAAAAAGTGCCTTTTATTTTATTTTGTGGATGTTCAGGCATAAATATTTAAATGTTTTCCTATCATTTTATAAATAACTTTATTTGCCACATTATACAATAAAATCATAACCGAAAATGGGTTCGTAAATAGGAGATTTTGAACTTTTAAGCAGTTTTCATAGGCCTTTATTATTTGATGACCTGTCAGTGGCTGAGTAGGAAACGCATCAGTTTCCCAGCCATGCGTCGTGAGTTCAATTTCTCGGCTGACTAAACACAAGCAACATTTCCACTTGATGTGATGGTAATAGGAGATATTTTATTAATATTGTCAGATTATTTTTAACCTGGGTATTTTTGACTTTCTTTAAAAATATGTACTTATAAAATTTTAACACTTTTTTTTTCGATTTGTGTGGAGTATTAGAGGTATGTAGAATATCTGTGCATAAGAAATATTGCTGTTTTCTATAACATAAAAATATAGTATAACAACCAAGAAAACAACAATTTTCGCAAATTTCATTACCTAATACAAATATATAAATGCATACATTCATCATAATAAGAAAGGGTACCTAGTAAGATGAAACAATAAATTGTCACCATTATGTGAACTCATGTAGAATCAATTGAAGTCGTGGAATTCTCTGAATTTATTCGGTAAACAACTTGCTTTACATTACTCGAACAAATTTATATCCAATTTCGTATGTGGTACAATTATTGTCGAAATCAGTATGTTTATTGAAGCAAATCACAACCGAAATGAATGTGGTTTTTTTGATATTTGAACCGAACACAACTATACAGTCGAGTGGCGTGGGTACAATTTGAAGGGTACATTGTGGATTCACAAAGGTTTCTGTTACCCGTAGGTCGCATTGACCTGCATTCAATCCGAGATGCTGTGGCCATATTTCAATATGCCTCAGTACTTATTGGATTATTCATAAAAGAGAGGTACACAATTAAATAGAGAGATATTTAACCTGCAGACAAGCAGACATATGACAGCTTTGCTGGACCAACTTGTTTTTTTACCAAACCTGTATTATAAAATATATATATCTATCTTTATTTTTTGGAATAACTTTATTGAGTAAAACCTCAAATTGTAATATTTAATTATTCATTAATACATAAAGATTGTTGCCAATAAAAAAATGTGCGGTGAAAAAATGAAGACAATGTTGGTAGTTCTTATTCGAAGTATGATACAGTAAAATGTGACCGAAGGGGATAGGGTCCCATTAGCTCAGTGGTAGAGCGGTGCCCCGGCAAGGCAAGGGTCCTGGGTTCGATTCCTAGATGTGACCGTATCCTTTTCTGATTTTTCTGTTTCAGATTTTCGTTTAGAAATCGCTAATATTGTCTGTATATCTATCTATCTCTGTATATTGGGTTAGTAAGAAAAAAAAACATATATTTAATCGTTTCCTTATTGTTATTGTGTTTAATTTGTAGAACTCCATTTAATATAAATACAATATTTTTATTTATTTTTAAAGTATATTCAAATTTAACGATGGTATTATTGAGTATTTTAGTTTGATAATAAATAAGCTTTGAACGCCGAAACAGCTGTCACCACTTCATGAATTAAATTTAATTAAAATTAACAACTCTCAATTAGCTATTTCAAATGCACAAAGATATTTTTCAAAAGTCGCACTCTGCCATGGTGCTTGTAAATATTGATAAATAATTAAAAAAAAAAACGACTCTCAATGAAAATATGAAACGGAAGAATGCCTACACAGAAAATAAAAAGGCACAATCGCGACTTTCTATGTCTACTGTTTCACATTTTAAGTTTAATAATTATAGTAAAAGTTAAGCTTCAATAAGTTAATCCTGATTTGAATATAATTTATTAGGTTGTCAATCTCGAATTATGAATAAATAAACGTTTTATATTTTATGTTTGTCTCTGGCGGAAGCCATAAATTGTTGCGATTTCGTAACGTTCTTGAATCGCCGTGAACATATTATTAATTTCTCTTCTTCGAGAACGCCAGTTATGATTGTTTATTAGAAAGTAATAGTACTTATCATTTGGTGAGTACACACGTAACTCGGTGACGCGTCGGCTTTCCGCACTATTAGTCAATATGAAACGTTACTCCAGGCCGACATCATTTTTTCGTACTTGAATGTTTTGTGTGGGCAAATAACTAAAAATAATATATTGACTGAATCAACGAATAACGTGTACAGGTACGCCGAAAGGAGTTTTGATTTTTTTCGAAACAAAAACAAAAAATTGTAAATGTTAAATTAGTTAGGTTAAATACAAAGTAAGTTGTTTTTATGAATCTTGTCTAAAATTAGATTTTCAATAAAAAAGGAACTAGTGGGTTTTCTGGAGTCAAAATAACCATATATTTTTTTACAAAATCCATGAAAAGTCATGCGTTACTCGTGCTTAGGCAATAATATTCAAAATAAAGTTGCACCCCTTAAAAATAACAGAAATCTTAGACAAACGTCAATACTTCCTACTCCTAAATGTAAAAAAAACAATAGGACAGTTCAACCATGAATATCTCGGAGTTAATTTTTTTAATTCATTACCAGAAAAAATTAGAAACATGGATGTAAATATAAACGAATTCAAAAGCCACCTTAAAAAGTATTCCGAACACTTGAACTGAATCATATCAAATTTAAACCAAAATAAACACACCCCCCATACACACAAGCCTTGCTTATTTATGGGGGTACATCAAATACTTATATTATATTATGTAATTAAAAAAATAAATAATAATAATAAAAAAAAAAAGTTTTGGTAGATTTCATCAGTCATCGTATTATTCAATTAATTTTTACAATTTTGCCGGTAGGTTTCAAATAAAATGAAATAATTATAACTTAGGTTATAATATATTTTAATTCGTCTTTAGCATCATCATTAGCAAGCGGTCGTAACATGATTGGATTAATAAGGATGAAGTAATATTTAAAAAAAATAATATAATGAAATTAAAATATTGAAAAATGACGCTACGTAACTGCACACATCACACGAAAAATCAAGATGATTGCATTAATTCTGAAATAAACTCTTTTAAGCGTGATATCGTTAATTAAAAATCTTTTGAAAAGATTAGGTAGATAATTATTTATTTCCGTTACACTTAGGAGCCAACGTAGGAACTTATTTTTGTAATGTTCGGTCGTGGGTTACTCTAGTACCTCGTTCCAACACAATGCAACCATTGCATCTAATAGGTTCGGGGAATTAAAAGTGGCGTAGTGTGTTGTGTGTTCCCGGCATATTAACAATGGCCTCCTACGGCCGTTGCCGGTTTCAATCAATATGAATGTACAATATTATTCAATACAAGATTAACTCCGTCCGATACTCGAGTCGCAATCTAAAAGCAGAGCCCGAACACTTAAATGTTTATTAACACAATGCTGAACTTGAACATTAAAACGTTTATTTACGAAAATGTTAATCTGAACGTAAAACGAGGCCTAAATACTTAAACTAAGGTTTAATTTGCAATTTTTTTAAATTAAACGTTTAGATGTTTATTGAGCTGGGATTTGAAACACTGATAGTTTTGTTTACAAAATGTCAAACCCGAACATTCGCCGTACAAAAGGTGGTATCTGAACATTGCTTCCTTTATATACAAAACGTTGGAACTGAACATTTAAGGGCCCACTATTCGAATTTCATCCAATTTCCGACATATTTTCCTTAAAAGTTTGAAGTTTTTAAGCTCTTAAAAAAATATATGTTATTCTTTAAGATAGTATCTATTTGTTCCAAAAGCCGAAACGGTAATTATTTGAAATTCCCTCGATAGAAATAAATCGCAAAGTATTCTCCGAAAAATATTATTAACACGTTTATTTCTGTTATTTTACAAGTTATATGTATGAAAAAAATCACAATGCTTCTTTTAATGCTACTCAATAGACCCCAAAAGTGATTTTTGCTATTTTTGAAATACGCCGTGATTTATTAAACATTTTCACAACTGTCGCTTACGCCTATTGCTTTTAAATCATATTTATTATAGCGCGCTCGCTCCGACTTGAAGATTAACCTATCTTTCTGCCGACGTTCATTCGCCAACTCGAGGGCTTTGGGGGCAGACGTGTTGTTCAACGTTCTCTGATCTACAGACGTGCGATTACGTGCAAATATTTGAATCTATAAAGATAATTTTTACGCGTGTAAAGTTTATGAGTTAATAAATATTGTTTTTTCAAAGATGGGAAATACACGAAAGATATCCCGTATTTCAAAGAAAAAATGATATCTCATAAAATTATATCCTATCTAATAGGTGAGAAGAAAAAAATACAATTTTTGATTTATAAGCTTATATTTATTATAAACGATAATTTACTATAAAAATTAATAATTCATATTTTTATTTATGTATTGTGTAGTAAAAAGTTATTATTTTTTTTTTCAGAATAGGTACCTTGGGAAATAAAACTAATTCCAATGCATTATAAATTACTGGGTAAATTTTTATTAATTTAGTTTTCTTGTTGAGGAATACCTATACGATCGTGATTTACCTATTTGTGAATTAACTTTCTACGTACACAAATACACACGTCACTTTACATCTGCTCTAATGATTCACACTGCAACGATGTCCGAAATATAATATAATATGTAATAATAATATACGGGCCATCTGTTTCAAATAACAATACTCGAACGTGGAATTCAGAATAATAATGAACATGCGAGCGAAAGAAGCTATTGAAAGTTCTGAAACTGTGGGGAATATAATTTAATAAAATAAAATACTTTTTTGTTTTAAAACCACGATATTTATTAATTTAAGAACCGACCGGTTTCGCTTTACTTAAGCATCATCAGGGTACAAATTAATACTAAACAAGAAGTACATAATGTGTGCATATATATAACAAAATATAGAGGGAGACAACATGATACAAATATAAGCAACACAAAGACGGTCATAAAATACATTAACATAAGTGCACAAGTAATGGAAAACCCGCTAGATAATTATGTAGACTAATGGGTTATACGAATAAATCGGGAGAAACAAAACATCAATAAAACCTCAATAATAACGGTTTTTCCGAATTCGCAAATCATTTGATCGATAGCTTGCCTTCCTGAATAAATCTAATTTTATTTAATCATTTACGGCCAAGATATTTTTGACAATGGTGTGTTTTTATCTTTCTGTATTCCAATCATTTAGCTTTGCTTCTAGGGTTGTGCCCCAGTATTGCTTTTTGGAGACTGTAAACGGATCTCTCGGCATTTAATGAAACTGCAGCAGAACAAAGACTGTTGCTATATTGACGTTCATGGTATGTTTTGCTCAGATTGACGATAAGGTTTCCAGATCTGCATTTCGCTCGAAGCATGTTTAGGGTAATAAGTTTATAGTTTAGGGTTCTTTCACCGTATTTATGGGAACATTTCAGAACCACCAATCTTTCATTTTGAGTGAATCTTGTGTTTGTGATTAAATTATATTTGACAATTTAAACAAATAATATTTAGAGAAGTTAAAAATAAAATTGAAAGTTCACTGAAAGCTTAAACTATTAAAAGTAGTAATTTCATAAAAATGTAAATAAATAGAGCCCCTTTCACATTTTAGAATGTAATTTTATGTTGCTTACATGTTTTATTACTCTTTATAATTATTGAATTGTTTAAATGAATAAATAAATAATTACAAAAAAGTCTTCTGATTTGTAAGTCCTCAGGAAGCACTAAGGATCTTTCTATCTATCTTTATAATATAATAAATTTGATGAGCATAAAAATGTAAACGTGTATATAATTTATATAAATGTACAAAAGTAGATATTACACGTGTATAAATATTATATTGCGCATATTATACAAGATGTCGGGGGTAAAGTGCACAAACTTCGGGAGGTGATTCTAATTGATAGTACAAGTAAAAAAGAAAAAAAACTTTTTTTGGAATTCCAACGTTTTAAGATAGTTTTCGAGTAAAAAAGTTTAATTTTTTGTATAGAAAAAAAAACAATTTCTTCTACGGAAAATAAATTTTTGTGGAAAAATTTGGAAATTCGAATAATTTCCATTTCTTTTTTACTTCTTCTAGCATTTAGAATAACCTCCTGAAGTTTGAGCACTTTACCCCCGGACACCCTATAAAGATAACCATATAAGAAAAACCTTATTGATGTAAAAATATATTTATTGATTTTATAAAAGTTATAAATTACTTTTATAAAAGTGACAATAGTATTTTAGTAAAGTAAAGTAATTTGTATACCTATACAAATAACTTTCGTAAACGTTTTTTGTAAAATTTAAAAAAAAAATTAATTAATTAAATCCGTAATAAAACCCATATTTTGAGAACCATCTTCATTTCGACTTCGTTCTTTAGAGTAATAATAACTAGAGACCGCACTAAATAATCCCCAAAATTATTCCTAATACGAATTCAGACACCTCTGTCGGATTCTTTTAACACTAAATATTGTTTATTTTGTGAGTGTTGCCCAAATCTAAATTCTTTACGCGGAAAGCGGGCCCTTAAACTTTATTTAGCTACTAAATGTCGAATATGAACATTAAAACGTTAATTTAGTAAAATGCTAAGTCTGAACATCAAAACGTTTATTTAAAAGTGACTTGAAAAATAAAACTGTTATTAGCGGAGCCTGATCGCGTTACGTCATTATTGCGTTTATTTACAAAAGCAGAACCTTAGCACAATGTTTTTTATGTTTGCTTGACTTTTGGGGTGTTGAGTCGTCATGCTTTCGCTTCCTGCTTTTTCCAAAACGATTATTTAAAACATCAAAAACAGGGCATTCAAATTAAAACGTTTTTTGTGAGACTTTTCGCCCCCAATTAAGTTAAAATTTGACGAACAAATTAAACTGCAAAGTGCGAGAGATGCTTAAGATCATAAATTTACAACAGTTTTATTCTGCCATTTACAATGTACAATACATTAATTCCGTTTTTTCTTTTATTACAGGTAAGTTGTGTCATCTCTGAAAAAACCCCTGCAGAAAAATTGGTAGGTAATATTACAAAATTAATGAGTAAACCCTTATGTACAGGTACAGGTTATCCGTCTTCAAGTAATACACAGACTTAATTGAATTGGATTCGTAAGTTGATATTTTAAAGTCCTCCTTACACTAAGAACTTCAATCCAATAACGTGTATTAATTCGATGGAAACTTGCTTGTCAACGTTTGCAATGGAAATGAAATTTCTGGGAAATGCACGCGGCTGCATAATACACGATATTGACTCAGTTTGAAAGCAGCTCGTTGCGGGAGGAATGGAAACTTGAACTGGGAAAACTGTTTGCCTGACCGCACTCTGAATTATTGTCCATCATAATATGTTATTGTAACATATTATACTGTAATAATTGTTTTAGCTGTACGGACATCTTCAGACTGTTACAATTTGAACTAAATCTATTCTAGATACCAGTGTCGGACCGGGAGTTTTCAGTGAGCTAGAATGTTAAGATTGAAAATTATGCTGATTAAGCTGTGTCCGGGGGTAAAGTGCGCTAACTTCGGTAATTGATTCTACATGATGGTAGAAATAAGAAAGATGATTAACTTTTTTCGAAATTCCAGACCCTCGTAAGAAGGTAAAACCGATCCTGTCATTCATAGAAAAAGTGCAAGAAAGTTTTTTTAATCCATAAAAAGTAACGATCAAATTTAATTCCACCATGACATAAAGGTTTCAAAGCTAAAAATAATTAATTTAACTCTGTTTAAATATCCACATAAACGAACCGTGATTTTATTTGCCCACACCGGGAATCGAACTCGCTGCTTCTAGATTCTTCCCATTGGGTTTCGTATCGCTGAATAAATGGTTAGGTAGTGTTTATTTGTGTTGATATAACCGTTTCGCACAGTCCTCCTAACTTCACGTTACCGCGCAGTCTCGACCGCGACTCAGTGCGTTTTATTGCCGGGCAATTTGCTTTTGATTGCGCCTCTCGAACACGTATCAACGATGATAAACTGCGACCATTTACGGAACGGAACGGCGTGGGTGAAGCCAAACAATAATAATACTTCTCTTTTCTTATAATAGTGTTAAAGGCACAAAGTTTCGCCCGCTACATCCATCATGCGAGACTGAGGGGAATGAAGCCCAGGCGCTCCGTAGAGCAGTGCTCCGCAACTATTTCTCAACCACGCCACATCATAAATATTTTTAACCTTACATATTTTTGTAGTCACAGTAAAATGTATTTTTTACTTTCGCATTAACAGCTTGTTTTTCGGGGAGGAATTTAAAAAAAGTAACGGTGGTCCCGGATGGAAGGGGGGAGTATTTTCGTCTGAATTGAATAGATATTATTTAATATCTTGCAAACAGTAACAAGATATTTTTTTTTGGTGCCGGTCGATTACCGAATTGTTTGTTTTTTCTAGGAGTACATAAATTATAGAGTGTGATGTATTACAACATACCCCAATAGGTGATGCCGTGTATAGCCATTGGCTCCGGGGAGTCGTAAATTATTGATGCACTTTCTCCGGGCAGTTGTGAATAGTACGGTATTCCCGTTTACACGCAGAAATTACATAAATTTATGTTTTTGTCTGAAAATTCTTGGATTATTGTGTTTGGTTACAAAATATTAAAATATTGATTTATTATTTCGAATTCGTGACGTCTACGAGATTGATGAATCATGAATTTATACCAATATTACATACGAAGAAAAATAAATAACACTTCTGCTACATTTTTTAATTGTTCACTTGAATTTGCGAAATCGGTCTACTAAACGCCTCATGTAAATAAGGATTTCTTTTATGAGAAAATTTCGCCCCATTACTATTATCATTTTAGTGATTGATTGGGCTATATTATATGGTGACACGCTGGTTACGGAGCCCTGTCGAAGAGCACTGATCGGAGATACCGAAGTTATCTCCAGCGCCTTTGAAACAGCGATGAGCATACTTAATCGAAATATTGGCTTCTGAACCATTTCTTGACGTTTCAGATTAATTACTCGGGTGACGAACAGCTTTGATTTCTAAAAATGTCATCGATTGCATATATATTGAGTACTCTGAACTGTCTTAATCATTTCCGAGTATTTTTCATTGGTCTATTTCTTATACGTGGTGTCAGGAAACATTGATATAAGCGGAGAACTTGTGAATCTACATTACATTTCGAGTCGATTTTGTGGTAAAACTTTTTGATTTGAGCTTTGTTTTCGAGTAAATCTAGTCCAAAGTTGGACATTTTTAGCGCCAATTTGAAAAAGTCCATGGCTGCGGGGTTACTACTATGAATGGTTTGTTGTCATTTAAAATGTCTCGAAGTGCAGATCAGAAAAGTTTTTTTTTATCTTATAATTGCCGAAAACAAATTTAAAATATTTAAAAATCGATAATAATAAAATTGTCAACCCCTGCATTAGAGAATGGAGAAGACTACTTGTGGCCATAAATTGCAAGGGCTACCGTGGGGTTTTTCATGTATTTAAAAAAAAATTAACAACTTGTCGTTGGTTTTTACTGCACTTCTTGTATAGTACTTAGTTCGTTGCTTTTTCGCCAACTTATTTAGATCGTTTTGCTAACCGTTCAAGATCTCATAATCTAAACATAAAACACATGTTGTGGAAGGTTATTTATTATTCAAACAGATTATAAAGCTAAAAGCATTATTAAAAATTAGCTGTAAGCATTAACTGAGGAAAACTTATACTACGATATTTTGAAAATAATTCTGATTGCGCGTTGTTTTGGCAAATTTTCACAAACTAGTAAAATAACTGAATTCGAATCTCAGTGTAAATGTCACAGGTCGCTCGACTGTTTAACCTTTGATTGACTTTGACATTAATCTTCAAACAAGCGGCAGTTTCATATCCGTAATTATTAATCGTCTAGTTAAGTGCTGATGGAAATTCTTTTGCTCAATTGGAGAGAAGTTGAAGAATTACTTCAAATAAATTCTCCAGAAACTGGAAGGGATATATTGGTTTGAAAGGTTTGCTTGTGAAAATAATCAGCATTATTCCGATATAATTTAGTGCGAAATTATCTAACGTTGTTTTGCAACACTGGTTTTTATACGCAAAGAAAAAGTAGTTTATATTTGGTCTGCCCGATCATCCCAGGTAACATGGTTACGCCAAAATCGATAATCAAGACATAATTTAAGATTATTAAAATTATTTTTAAACTTATTAGTTAACTAATAAGTATTTTATTATAGGTTGCGCAATTAGAGTTGACTAAGCAACAGAAACATAGTATTGCGTATATTATTCACTTCCGACGGCGATGCCATTCCAATCGTCACTGAGAAATAGACTTTTGTTTTGCTTACGTCTACTAATTGCTAATAACCATAAGGGGACAACGAAAATAGTGATTTGATCATAGACATATGAATATTAGTAGACCTGCCCTAAGTGATTAAAAGCGTATTATCCCCACTCCCCATACCGGTTCCATTGAGCCGGCTGGGCTCGCGTATGGCCTCAAATGAAATTTGAAAACGTGACGTCATCATTCTTGTGCGAACTATGGTCGAGGCATCATCGGTTTATTTTACTAAATAACACGGCAAAATTTTGACTTGTACTATGAAAACTGGTAAAAATAGATGTGAAAAAAGAGAATAAACCCAATTGTCGTATTACATTCCATATATAAGCATTATTTTACTTTATTTTAAGCATATTCACATCGTATAATATGAATCAGTTGTTACTATCACATCGAGAAACGTCTGGACGCGAAACACAAAGCTGGTTGTGTTATGAAGCGGTGTTAAGTCTTATTTAAAAGTAATTATTTAAAACACCTCTTCAGAACAAGTACCATTCATAGCATTAATTTTGATTAAAATTATAGAGAGCACGGTCTGGCAACAAATAGACCGCCGGGCAGTCTATTGTTTGTTTCCGTTTCCTTTCGCTGGGCACTCTGGAATTGTTACACGAGCGGGGCGGCCGTGTAATGATCGCACAGTCAATTAGATTATAATTCATTTTTACCCTGGATGGGCGATCGTATTAAAAAAGTGTACATCAGTATTCCTGATGCGGGTTATTCGGTTCTTTTTTACAAAAACCAAGTCGGTGCAGGTTCTATTAAATAAACGTCCGTATAATGGATGACCGTGTGTGTGTTCGTGAAGATCACAAATAATGTTCTACTGAAGTTTATATACGCGATCCCTTGCAAATCGTTATACCGCGGACTCCGGGAAATGAAGCATTCACCTCAAGTGGCGCGATACAAGCCGTATTTTTCTTAATAAGAAACGGATAATAAAATCACAAGCCCGGACGGCACCCGCTCAAGTAATCTGCCGATCAGCTCAATGGATGGATTCGCTCCATTAATGTTACATAAACGATAGACCCGATACGCTCCAGAACCGCTTATCAGCCACCTTGTCGGAGACGCTGGACCCGTCTCCTGGACCAAAGCCCTGATGGTGCCAGCTCGATCTGTCGGGGACAGACCACCGCCGGCCGTATAGAAGCTCCCCGCTCACTTCCCGTAATTAAGTGGTTAATCAGTTTTAGATAGAATTAAAAAACCAATTATTGATCCCTGGGGGTAAGTGCCGAGTCATAATATGTAACATGTTAACTTAAATATATTCTCCATGTTTTATAATGTGCAAAAACAAAACTACAGCTTTCATTTCACTACAATCAGTAGAACCTGTAATCCTTTGTGTGCCCATGCCTTGGCGACAGTTTCATGCTCTGCCCATCCCGAACATTACTCGAGGACCGAGTATTGGCGCGCAGAAAATCTGCAAAGTTCTGGATGGCATTTAATATAAAATATGGCCGGTAACAATTGGCGCCTCAACGTGTTTTGGCTCGTGGTGATTGCATGTTGTGCTGATTTTGGTGAAATGTTTCATGATTAATTGACATAATATTGTATCACTTATGTCTAGTGATTTGAATATTGTTTCATAACCTCAAATACACTCAGTATTCTTGTAACGATAATTCATAATTTGCGTTATTCTATGGTAAAATCTTGCGTAAACTTTCATCTTTCATGAAATCTATGATTTATCTATGCTTTTGTAGCTGTCAAATTTTATGTCAACACTAATTGGTAAACAAGATGATTATATGGGAGGTTATGTCAAACTGTCTAATTCATAATTATTTACGATTATTTTACGATGTCATTCACTTGTTTGATCAAGGCATATTTGCGTTTTATAATATTATTAGATTTTTACGCTAATATACATAATATTAAAAACATTTATGTCGGCGTTCTACAATACAAATTGTAAGTCCACATTACAATCGATATGCGTTTTAATTACTCGTAAGTCAACAAACACTCAATATTATTTATATACATACCTACGTCATTTTTTTTTTCGCCCAAATTAAATGATATCTTTGATTGACAATTACATTAGGCCGACGTTTAATAACGTTTCACAATATAATAGGGTGGTCCATTTTTCGCAATTCTCATTAGGGTGGAGCATATTTTTTTTAACAATTTTTTTTTGTTTTTTTTCACAATTGTACAATAGAAGTTGAGCTAATATTACGTCTAATGATACTACAGCCGTCAATGAAGAGTTTCTTTTGTTTTATAAACAAAAAAAATTAAATATTTATTTTTCTCTTCTTTTACTTCTTTCTTCCTATCTGAACATCAAAGAACGTAATCATGTCTTCACCAATACCAATACCAAATATCAATGGGGCTTCGAAGGAGGTTCTCATTAAAGAACTTAAAGACAGGAATATTGATCCATCGTCGACTTCTCATGAGTTACGTTTACAGGCGCGCGCTTATAATAAAGAGATTAAAACACCTGCTATAAGTGAAGTGAATTCTGAATCATCGGATTCTGAATTAGACGACACAACCATTAAGAAAGCCCACATAATTAAACAAACGAAGATTATTTATAGGGACTCACACTCAAATAACGTAGACGGTTGGAAACTGAAATATGACGGAAAAAGTAGTGTAAGGGAATTCTTACTATTAATTGAGGAGAAATGTAGGACAAAAAATTTTAACCAGGATCATCTTGTACGCGTTTTTCCTGATCTTTTAGAAGGTTTAGCACTCCTGTGGTTCAGGTCTATTTACACTCAGGATTTGAAATGGGACGATCTTTCAAAACTTTTGATAAGACAATTTGAAGCAAACGACCTTCAAACAGATCTTAAGGTAAAACTATTTAACATGACACAACCTAAAGATATGTCAGTGCTAGAATTCACTCTCAGAATGAAATCATTAAACAATATGCTTGAAGCTAAACTACCGGAATTAGAACTTTTGCGGTTGGCAAAAAAAGCTTTATTGCCTATGTATACAAATTTACTAGTCTCAAGAGATATATCGACATTCGAGCAATTGACTACTCATGCAGGCAACTTGGAATCTTATGCATCACTGTCGGATGATTTCGTATCTTTCAACGTTTCTCAACCAAAAGTAGACTTACCTGTCACTAATAAACCGGAGAAATTTGATAGTACTGCTAGACAAACACCTAATTTTAATAATAATAATATTCATAGACACCAAGGTTATAGCCAAAATCAGTACAGAAAACCAAATAACAACAATTATTCCAACAACTATACTAAAGTTAGTCTTGGAAACAGAGATAATAATTATAAATACAATAAACCGTCTTCTTCTACTTCTAACACATATACAGAAACTGCACACGAAAATTCTAGAACGTTTTACAATAAACCATTCTGTTCATATTGTAAACTATCGGGACACGTTATAGAAGATTGCAGGAAGAAAAATTCAAGGTCTAACAATCCTAAAGTGGGAGCTATCAATGACAAAGCTCATAAAAAGTCAAAAAACTAGGTCGGAGTCTCTCTTGCTACAAGCCGTCCTTGGCGCAGAGGAAAAGCGAGTGGGAGAGTTGGCTCCGAATAGTTGATAAATTTCTTTCATCCCCATCAACCGGAACAGTGGGCCCGCTGCCACGGGAGATGGCTATTGAAAATGATAACCGTCCTTATACTTATGTACATATTATAAATAATTTCTACAGTGGAATGCTAGACAGCGGCGCTTCATTGTCATGTCTAGGAGGCAATAGTTATAAAATTTTTAAGGAATTAGGTATTAAGTTAGTTAAAGTTAAGTTTAGTGTTTATACAGCGGACGGTTCAAACCAACCAGTCTTAGGGACAATGTCATTGCCGGTCACGTATAAATCATCCACAAAGGAAATTCTTTTCTACGTCATCCCGACATTGTCGCCTTCAATTATTCTAGGAGTTAACTTTTGGAAGGAGTTCCACATCGCACCGGAACTGTTTTCGAAAGCTACTCTTCCTGTTTCGGAAGGAAATATTAGTGGGTTGCGGGCTATTCGGCCAGCCTCATCCCTAACTATTGAAGAGAACAGGGAACTCTCTAAAATAGTTAAAAAATTCGAGTCAATTTCTTTTGAAAAAAAGGGGTTAGGTCTAACACACTTAGTTAAACACAAAATAATTACAACAGGACCACCCATCAAACAGCGGTATTACCCTCTTTCACCCGCACGGCAGAAACAATTAGAAACAGAAGTTGATGAAATGCTAAAATTAGGGGTTATTCAACCTTCTCGTTCACCATGGTCCAGTCCAGTAATAATTGTAACAAAAAAAGACGGAACAGCTAGATTCGGCCTTGATTCTCGAAAAATTAATAACGTCACGGTACGTGATAGTTACCCTCTTCCCTATATTGCGCGTATCCTAGATAAACTGGGCGGTGCCAGATATGTTTCCTCGATTGACCTCTCCAAGGCATTTTGGCAAATAGCCTTGGACAAAAAATCATGTGAAAAGACAGCATTTGTTGTTCCTGGGCGGGGCCTCTTTGAGTTCACTCGCATGCCGTTTGGTTTGAAAAATGCTCCTAGCGAATTACAAAGACTAGCGGATGCATTGTTTGGACCTGATTTCGATGATAATGTTTTTTGCTATTTAGATGACCTTATATTAGTATCGGAAGACTTGAAATCACATTTAAACTTGTTAAATCGGGTGTACGAACGTCTACGAGACGCGGGTCTCACCATTAACTTAAAAAAGTCAGAATTTTGTAAAGCCGAGCTTAAATACTTGGGCTATATGGTAGATTCCCAGGGACTTCGCACTGATCCAAGTAAGATAGATAGTATTAAAGATTTTCCTATACCGAAAAATGCTAAACAAATTCGGGCATTTGTTGGCCTGTGCGGTTACTTTAGACGGTTTATCAAGGGATTTTCAAGCATTGCAGCTCCTTTAACAAGTATTACTGGTTCAAAAAAGGGAATTAGTAATTTTAAATGGTCACCGGAAGCTGAATCCGCATTTATTGCACTAAAGCAAGCACTTACTTCTGCCCCAGTCTTAAGTTGTCCAGATTTTTCGAAACCCTTCGCTATACACTGTGACGCAAGCTCCGTAGGCATTGGGGGGGTATTAATTCAAACTATAGATGGACAGGAGCACCCTATAGCTTATTTTTCGAGATGCTTAAACGTTCACGAACGTAATTATGGAATAACTGAGCGCGAACTTTTAGCCGTACTAGACTCCGTTACACACTTTAGACCATACATTGAAGGAACTCATTTTACAGTTGTAACCGACCACTCAAGCCTAAAATGGTTAGGTTCTCTGTCCAACCCCAGCGGTCGTCTCGCGCGTTGGAGTTCACGCCTATCCCAATTCTCGTTTGACGTAATCCATCGTAAAGGTACTCAACACATAGTCCCAGATGTCCTTTCGCGAATGGATCTTGCCGAAATCTCCATTATAGATTCAGGAAATATTCAAGATGAGTGGTATCAAAATATTTGGAAGGGTTGTCAAGAATTTCCCCAACGTTTTCAGAACTTCCAAATTCGGGAAAACGAACTATTTCGTCACACGAAAACTCGTTTAGCACTGTGTGAAGACACTGCGTGGAAAAAAGTAATTCCTCAAGAAAAAAGATTAGACATTTTAAGTAGTGTTCACGAGTCTATTCGATCTTGTCACCCCGGCGTTTTTAAAACTTATAAAAAAGCACAATTACGGTATTTTTGGCCAAATATGTACAGAGACATTAAACAATTTGTAAATCGCTGTACGGTCTGTAAGGCCCACAAAATCAGTACGGCCTCACCTAACGGTATTTCATCACATCCAAAAAAAAGTTACACGTCCAATGCAAATGTTATCGTTGGATTTGGTAGGTCCATTACCGAGAAGTTACTCTGGTTTTACCGTTATTTTATCCTGTGTCGATGTTTTTTCAAAGTTTACCTGGCTGTTCCCGTTGCGCAAAGGTACCGCGCGAAGCATTGTGAAGAGTTTAGAAGAAAGTATCTTTCTTGTACATGGCGTACCGCGCACCATTGTTTGTGATAACGGCCGTCAGTTTGTATCCAAAGAATTTAAGGACTTATTAAATAATTATAATATACCTCCTCCGTTTTATAACTCTTATTATACCCCTCAAAATAATGTGGTAGAGAGATATAACCAAACTTTGGGCACCGCATTATCGATATTAGTTGAATCAGACCACCGTAATTGGTCAAAATTTTTACCACAAATACAATCAGCTATGAACAATTCCGTAAATTGCGCTACGGGTTTTACACCTTATTTTCTAATGCATGGTCGGGAGCAAATATTAGACGGTGATTTGCATCGTAACCCTATAGCTGATACGGAATCTAATTTACAAAATTGTACTAGTCAGAGAATCTACGCACAAAAATTAGAAGAACTGTCATCAGTTTATGAGCAAGTCTCAGATGCTTTACTAAAAGCTTATCAAAAAGGAGCAAACCATTATAACCTGCGGAGAAAACATGTTAGTTTTCAAGTCGGAGATAGGGTTTGGCGTAGAAATTTCGTCCAATCAAACGCTTTAAATTACTTTGCACAGAAACTAGCTCCACGCTTTGTGCAAAATATAGTCGTGAAGAAAAAATCAGACTTAATCTATACATTAGCAGACCTCAAAGGTAAGGAAACTGGTAACTTTCACGTGAAAGACATCGTCAAGTCAGAAAATATACCGGATTAATATGTTTCTGATAGTGCTTTGGTGGGTCTGGCCACCCTACCAAGTACTCTCAATTAATTAATATTTCAAATATTTTTCAATGCACGGGAGCACAAAGCGGCTTGATCACCCGAGTTGGAGCGACCCAGCATTATGACAGTCCTTAGTCCTGTCCTAGTTAATTTTCTTTTAGAAAATATAGAAATTTCGTAAAATGGTTAGTATAATCGGTAAATAATAGAAAGAAACATAATAAATTTAGTATAACACTCTAGTATCCTACTCGAGTTTGTTACACGACAATGATGTTGTTCAGATAAGCTTATAGGAAAATAATTTAAAAAAAAAAAAAAAAAAAAAATGACTTGAAATATGGCTTTGACTAAACAAGTGAAAGTTAGGTAGCATGGGATATATAAACTGCCCAAATCTTGGAATGCACGGTGATACTTTTCCACTATCCCCGTATATTCTAGGTTTCTTAATATATACTTATGTTCATATTGTATACGTTCGCCCGTTACTTAGAAAGTGAAGATGTACCGGTCCAGTACATCTTTGTTTTCTAAGCAGTTTTAAAAAATTTTATTATTAAGAATTGAATTTTACCAAATATATTTTTGTTTACTTTATTATAATTATCTTGTCATGTTTGAAAATGGTATACTTATGTTAGTACTCTTGATATTTTGTTTAATAATTTCATAGTAATTAATGTTACAATTATAAGAGCTGGTTCAGCATATGTCTTTTCCTTAAATTCCTTCTATAACTTTAGTTATATTAAGTAAAAGTAGGTTTTATCTATAAATTAGTACAATAATACAATTTTCTACAAATTGCACCATTTACAACAATGGATGTATACAATTTTCTACCAATTGCACCATTTACAACAATGGATGTATACAATTTTCTACCAATTGCACCATTTACAACAATGGATGTATACAATCTTCGACCAATGACTCCATTTACAACAATGGATGTATACTACTACTAATTGCACCACATCTATAAGATTGGTTGTTGACAGTTCCACTCGATTAAACCACCTTACACACCTGCGTGTGTGTAAAGGTTAAAAGTTTTTTCTACTATTACGAAATAATGCTTTCCAAGGATGATTATTTTGTCTTATTGTATAAATTCTCTTCGAAAAACTTACCCAATAACCAGGTCAGGTAGAGTAGATAGAATTTCTTCGAAGTGTGTTTTATCTCCAACGGAGAAGTAGACTCAGTGAAAAGTGAGGGTTGGTTTACCTCCCTAAAAAAGTGTTGCCTGAGTGGCTTATCGCCCTATTAAAGGGCCAGTGAAGCTTTAACGCTTAAGTTGTTTAGATGTGTTGAGAAGAACAATAATATTTTTTTATATACCTACAGGTTTACCTACAATTTTGTTTAAGAATATTTTCCGTCACAGATGTAACGCTAACGGCAGTCTTCGACAATCGTCAATTTATCATCACCCGGTATTCCGATACTGTGGGTGCTTGCAGACTCCGTTCACGTAATATCTTCTAAAATTTGTAATTAAGTTACATTAATCTTAAGTTATCTTTAAGTTCTAGAATGGATGAATCGCAGGCTCAACCATCCGGCTGCACGCTCGATGGGTGCGATTGAAGCTGCGGCACACCCATTCATCATAAGTTTTGCTATCCAAATCGTAGATTTTGTCTTATTCCTTACTTATCTTACAAATTATGATGCTCATGTATAATTGTTGATTGTTTTTTTTAGAAACCCAGAGGATCTTTTCAAGCTTAGTTATTGCAGTTGTAGTTTTTTTTAGAGTTGTATTAATGTTTGGGGACAAACATTTGTGTGGCGCGGGGGGTAATGTTATGAAGCGGTGTTAAGTCTTTTTTTTTTTTTTTTTTTTTTTTTTTTTTTTTTTTTTTTTTTTTTTTTTTTTTTTTTTTTTTATTTTTATTTTTTTATATATACAATAATATTATTATTGGGTTTATAAAAACAGTTTATTTTTAAACAAGTTCTGCTGTGTAATTATTATTACGCGTGACAGCTGTTTCGCCCTCTAAAGGCATTATCAAACTGTGGGTAGCCCACTTACAGACGATACATTTATATTATTTCTAGGTAGGTATTTTAATTTCAATTACTGATTTCTTAATTGATTTCTGTGTAAAAATGTTAGAAATTATTGATGGTTATTACCCTAGTAAAGTTTCCCCAATTAGTGTAATGTTTAAATTTGACTGAATGTCTTAATGTTAGTTATTCCCAAACGATGACTCATAGGGTTATTTTAATAGTATAATTAAGTACTTTAATGTGCACTCGTATTTGCAATAGGTTTGAAGATATCTAGTAGGGGTGAACGAATTATATTGGTTTGTTCATTAATTAGAATAACTTTCGGATTATTAGAATTTTTGTTAATTTCTAACTGCTCTAAAAGATTCAGTTTACGGCCTTTATTTTGTACGTGTAACGGAGTTGGTTTATTATTATCATTAAGTGAGTGATTTTCATCTAGGAGATGTTTGGCAAATTGAGATTGTATTTTATTATTATTTTTTTTTTTTTTTTTTTTTTTTTTTTTTTTTTTTTTTTTTTTTTTTTTTTAAAAGATCTTATATGTTCTTTGAACCTAGTGTTAAAGGACCGGCCCGTTTGTCCAACATAAACAGCGTTGCATTCATCACACTGGAGTTTATAAATGCCACTATTTTGTAATTTGAGTACCTTACTTTTTGAGTTTTTAAGAGATGATCATCTCTTAAAAACTCAAAAAGTAAGGTACTCAAATTACAAAATAGTGGCATTTATAAACTCCAGTGTGATGAATGCAACGCTGTTTATGTTGGACAAACGGGCCGGTCCTTTAACACTAGGTTCAAAGAACATATAAGATCTTTTAAAAATAATAATAAAATACAATCTCAATTTGCCAAACATCTCCTAGATGAAAATCACTCACTTAATGATAATAATAAACCAACTCCGTTACACGTACAAAATAAAGGCCGTAAACTGAATCTTTTAGAGCAGTTAGAAATTAACAAAAATTCTAATAATCCGAAAGTTATTCTAATTAATGAACAAACCAATATAATTCGTTCACCCCTACTAGATATCTTCAAACCTATTGCAAATACGAGTGCACATTAAAGTACTTAATTATACTATTAAAATAACCCTATGAGTCATCGTGTGGGAATAACTAACATTAAGACATTCAGTCAAATTTAAACATTACACTAATTGGGGAAACTTTACTAGGGTAATAACCATCAATAATTTCTAACATTTTTACACAGAAATCAATTAAGAAATCAGTAATTGAAATTAAAATACCTACCTAGAAATAATATAAATGTATCGTCTGTAAGTGGGCTACCCACAGTTTGATAATGCCTTTAGAGGGCGAAACAGCTGTCACGCGTAATAATAATTACACAGCAGAACTTGTTTAAAAATAAACTGTTTTTATAAACCCAATAATAATATTATTGTATATATAAAAAAATAAAAATAAAATGGAGTTCTACAAATTAAACTTAATAACAATAAATAAAAAGTGTTAAGTCTTATTTAAAAGTAATTATTTAAAACACCTCTTCAGAACAAGTACCATTCATAGCATTAATTTTGATTAAAATTATAGAGAGCACGGTCTGGCAACAAATAGACCGCCGGGCAGTCTATTGTTTGTTTCCGTTTCCTTTCGCTGGGCACTCTGGAATTGTTACACGAGCGGGGCGGCCGTGTAATGATCGCACAGTCAATTAGATTATAATTCATTTTTACCCTGGATGGGCGATCGTATTAAAAAAGTGTACATCAGTATTCCTGATGCGGGTTATTCGGTTCTTTTTTACAAAAACCAAGTCGGTGCAGGTTCTATTAAATAAACGTCCGTATAATGGATGACCGTGTGTGTGTTCGTGAAGATCACAAATAATGTTCTACTGAAGTTTATATACGCGATCCCTTGCAAATCGTTATACCGCGGACTCCGGGAAATGAAGCATTCACCTCAAGTGGCGCGATACAAGCCGTATTTTTCTTAATAAGAAACGGATAATAAAATCACAAGCCCGGACGGCACCCGCTCAAGTAATCTGCCGATCAGCTCAATGGATGGATTCGCTCCATTAATGTTACATAAACGATAGACCCGATACGCTCCAGAACCGCTTATCAGCCACCTTGTCGGAGACGCTGGACCCGTCTCCTGGACCAAAGCCCTGATGGTGCCAGCTCGATCTGTCGGGGACAGACCACCGCCGGCCGTATAGAAGCTCCCCGCTCACTTCCCGTAATTAAGTGGTTAATCAGTTTTAGATAGAATTAAAAAACCAATTATTGATCCCTGGGGGTAAGTGCCGAGTCATAATATGTAACATGTTAACTTAAATATATTCTCCATGTTTTATAATGTGCAAAAACAAAACTACAGCTTTCATTTCACTACAATCAGTAGAACCTGTAATCCTTTGTGTGCCCATGCCTTGGCGACAGTTTCATGCTCTGCCCATCCCGAACATTACTCGAGGACCGAGTATTGGCGCGCAGAAAATCTGCAAAGTTCTGGATGGCATTTAATATAAAATATGGCCGGTAACAGTTGGTTGCTGGGAAGTAAATTATGAACATTTATAAAAGTGTCTTAACTAAATACTCTGAAACTAACTACGACTCTGAAAATAGAAGCTGCCTTACTTTGCCGAATTTGGACTTCGCAAATTTGTTCATAACGTGGCGAGTAATTTGCGCTCCCATGTAAAAATGTCTATTCATTCAAAGCAGATTTTACTTTTAAGAAGTAAATGGTGATATTATAATGCGAGATGCCTATTTACTGTCAGATTGATTTATTGACGAATCACAGTCAGCTTCACTCCCTTCGTTCTTCAACAGTTGATTTTACCCCTCGCCCATATCTTCTCGTCTATTAATTCCTATGTCTGTGGATTTGATCAAATTTGAATATTTGAAAAGTTTTACCGTGTGTTCTTTTTATTTTTATTAAAAATTAACTTTTCACTTTCGCTGTAATACTCTTTTCTGAAGTAATGTTTGAAACATGCTGTATTCAAGCAATGCACCCGTGTGAGTAAGTACTGCATTCGACCAGACTCTGACTGCGATACCTATGCGCAGGGGCGCCTCGTGACTTTTCAGTGAGGTGATAATTAAAATTAAATAATATATTTACGACAATATCTAGAACGGTGATAAGATTTAGGACGAATTGTTTCACAGAATTTGAACAATTCATCATATTTCAAAGTTAATTTTCAAGTTCTGTGAACGTTCTATTCTTGAAAATTATATTTGAAATTTGATGAATTGTTCAAATTCTGTGAAACAACCCGCCCTAAATCTTATTACCGTTCTATATTATATATTAGATATTCTTGAAAATGTATTTTTTTAACTTCAAATTATATTTTGTTGTATGAAGGTTTTCAAGATTTCCCCGTCCCTGCCTAGACTACGTTTTCTTCAGTGGTTATTTTACTTGAAGATTTTTAAATTACTGTTCATCTCTTGAACTGGCGACTTTAATATCTCCGCTAATGTTTATATTCCATCACGCCTCGTAATGTTCTAATAATACTTTTTATTAAGTGAGAAATGTGTTGATTGACGCTGCGATGTTTTTTTTGGACCCGTCCCCTGGTTAAGTGCTTCCATTGGAAATCGTCATCTTCTTTAATAACTTCACATTTTCATCTCGTGTGCATTTCACTCGTCGCGACGGACAGCCTCCGCTCAGAGTTGATGGACCAGCTTTGAGATCAACCCAACCCACCTGTCAAGAAATCAAACTTGATAGTTAGCGGATTACTTCCAACGAACGATATTGCCGTTCTCTGCCAAGATACGAGACTTTTAACCCATAATGTGCCGAGAAATCCACCGTGCATTTCTGAAGTTTGTACCCGTAGTGTGCCGACGAATCCACCGTGGATCCGCTTTGTAGTTAACCGCACTTTCTCCAATTTTATTGTAAATATTTATTTATTAAATATTTTTTATTCGCCTGACAAGGAAATTATTTATCATAATTTTTCTAGACGCTCGTTTCGTCAAGTGCAAATACATTCATTTTAACTTTTAAATTTTGTATTTTTGAAAGGGATTTAATTTTCCTAATTTGAAAGCCATAGTACCGTAGTTATTTAGAGCAAAGTCTCAAACAAATTGTTTTTTTATTGTGAAGATCACTTATTTCGCTTTCTGGGAAATAAAATAAAACTATAGAATATTATCGTGTTTCTTTATTGTATATTTTTTATAATATTAAAGTGAAAAAAAAAAACATTTCTCTGAATGCAACAGCTCTCCTTTGTTAAAATACATAAAACAGATATATATTTTTTTATAAATGTATAAAAAAATATCTGGTAAGACGATACAATTTACCTAAACATAATTTTTCAAAAAACAAGTGATTTATTAGGAAAATAGTGTCATCCAGCGTACGGAGGCCTATTGGCATTTTACCCCTGGCACGCTAAGAAATACAAGGTCGCGGGACTTCGGCATTCTAAGGGTTAATGGTCAAATTTCTATCACTGATATTTAAAGTGATAATTTTTTTAAACTTATAAAATGGTTCGTGTGTCTTGATGTGTCGGTATTATCTAATCATATTCTAATTATATTTTGTCTACACTATCAGAATCAGTTGTGTATAGATTATGTCCACATGTGCTTTTTCGGTTGTCTTATTTTTGTCAGACTTTGATAAGATCTGTTCTCGGCGAGTAATAATATCTTTAATAATTGAAAATTCACTATGTGGCTTCATTTTAAATTAAATGAAAATAATAATAATCTGTTTAAACCACTATTTTATAAATATTATCATATGATCTTTTTATGTCCGGTCAATCCTGTCAAGGTGGTGGCCGTGTTCGATATTAAGTACCCTTTTACTAACCAGAGTTTGCATGAGCGTTACGAGATATCAAATCGGAAAAATCAACATTACACGAGGTCTGCTGTTCACAGAACTACTAGTAAGAGTAAGTTTCCTTTTTTTGTTAGAACGAAGACCAACACTTATACTCTTTTCGAAATTTAATTTGAGCTATGTAAAATAATATCTGTTCATGTTGTTGTTCGTCCAAGCAAAAACTTACAAGCGGTGAGCGTAGTGACATTTGCACAGCTTTTAAAATAATAATTATTTGAATGCTTTTAATTGCACGATGTAGTTAATTGGCTCTGCGAGCTGAAAATACTAAAAAAACTGCGTTAATTTAATCAAGTTAGAGCACAGCGTTCGTGAGTTTTATGCACGCATGCATGCATACCTGAGACTACGTTAATATTGTATCTTTTAGTATTTGCCTAGCTGCTGATCTGATCAAAGATTAAGTTGATGCCTTTTTATCTGCCAAAATATCTGTAAACGTCGAATGACCACTGTTTTATGGATTTAATTGCGCTTTAGCAGGCGTGGATGCCCCGTTTAAACTCTTGCCATAAAATAACGTATATTAACAGGTAGGCAGTGTTATTTAACGTTTTGATGATCTCTCTTCACTCCAACAGCCCTGAAGACGACATATGCACTGAACATATGTTATGGACCGAAAAGTGTGCCTCCTACATCAACCTGGTTCGCGATTCATGCAAGACCCGCGTCCTATTTATGGCTAATGTCATGTGCAGTTAATTACTGGAGGCACACATGCTCGGTCCTCAACTTCGCGTTTAACTGAGCAGCTAGATTCGTCTCTCTGATTGACACGCGACAAAAGCCTTCAGCAAACCATCGGCCCCACAACGTACTACGTAGGCACTATAATTATTGATGATCAAATTGGTGAAAACTCTTATGTGCTACAGCTTGGATATGGAACGCTGATTTGATTCTGTCACTGTTGTACCAGTGTTCAAGAGACAACTCGCACATGTTGGCCAAAAATATACCAGTTTCTTAGGAAAACTTGGCAGACATAATTATTGATAAGCTTTCAAATTGGGCGAAGCACATTCATTGCTAAAATCAGCCCATTCTACGAAAGTCTAATGATTCCATTACATATAACAGTTTGATAATGATTTCGATGGTCGAAACGGCTGTCACTCAATCAGTTATGCTACAAGAAAACTATCAGAACTAAAAATAGTATTTATTAAATTTAAAACAAAAAAAATGTTGCATTCATTTGAATAGATTAGATTACCTATCAATATCTTATGCTACGTTTATATCCGCGAGCCGAACTGCCGAACTTAACCTCAACAACTTATGGCAAAGAAACGAAGCAACCGCAAATGGCACGAAACGCTGCTTGCAGTTGATTCGTTCCTTTCCCGTAATTCGTGGTACGGCTCGCGTTTCGGTTAGCAAATATATACGTACCCTAATATTAGGCGTACCCGACGGCCGGCGTGGTCTAGTGGTATACGCTTTTGACTACAGATCCGAAGGTCGCGGGTTCGAACCCGGCGTGCGCAAATAAATTTTATTTGATTAATTTGTGTTATTTCACAATTAATTAATTTAAAATAATATATAGTATAATTGCGGCACGTTCCAGAGTGGAAGATACTCTCAGTATCGCCCTGGTGTAAGACCACCATTCAGAATTAAAACGTTGCTTGAAATGGCTTTAGCCGTGTTTGGTGACCAGATCTGAATAGCCAGGTACTTCCCCACCTTCCTCTTCCCCATCTCCCTCCCCTCCCCAATACCCTCAGCCTCACAACATACCCCAATTGGGGATGCCATAGTCTCACTAGCTCCAGACGGGAGCAGTTGGGACTCTTGTGCGGTATTACTGTAAAAAAAAAAAAAAGGCATATTTGTGGTTTGCATTTCCCACAGTCTTGCAGTGTCCATCATCGGGGCAGAGTGTTAGAAACTGTTAACTTATTTGCATAGCGCTAAAGTGTCATAGCTGGTCGTAGCGAGAGCTCGTAAGTACGTCATCGACGATCGTCCTCTTCTTTCTCACGCGTCCTGTATGAAAACGAAAAAACAGAATGTACTCGAACGATGACGCATGCACGACCTCTTGCTGTGACTAGTATATCAACAATCTTTTTCAATGTGGGCTTAATAGGTCACTTTTGATCAAGAAGTAGGAGGAAGCGCAAGTCCGTTCAATACCAAAAAGACGATCAACTTATGTTGATTATATTGAAGTTAGCTTATCTTTGACATGATGTCATACACCTTCCGCTGATCTCCCGTTCCCAAAGTTTTGCTTTAATTTATTTATCAATTTGTACTAGACCTAGTTTTTTCGGTCCAATTTCGAGCTTATTTTATGGTCCTAGCAAGTTTTTCTTTCTACCTACGACATTAACGTAACTGTTAAATGGATCTCTTGGCATCAGCTCTGCACGTAAAAGGAAGCAGTTTGTATTCCGCCCCCGCCGCGTCTGACAATTTTACAGTAAAGTGGACTGTAGTTTTATTTGTGGAAACGCGTCTTTTCTCCAAGATTCTATGGAGATATGTCTAACTTTCCCCATTCGTACGATGTGTTGACGTCTCGGTTGTATAATGGAGCTGATCTCTGCTCGCACGCCCAACTAACTCTTAACATTATAACTTGTAAGTAATTTATGTGGTATCTCATTACTCGGGTAAATTATTACGTCTGTGCACTACACTCGTCTGTGCACTACACTGACATTCTGCGAGATGCATCTGAATTATTATCTCTATCCACTTGTTGGCGAGCGGCCAATAATCTCTGTCAGAAACACTAACATGATAATGCTAATTTCACACAATCGTACAACGCCCTGTTTGCCGCTTTTTTTCAGCGTTTTGCTGAAATTCTATTTCCTTATTTAAGATGAACAATTTATTTGACTATCATACCTGTCTTATATATATGTATTATAATATTGATTTAAATGTTATAATATTGTTGTGAGTTTTGAATGAGAGTAGGATTTTCTTGTAGAGTTTAGTATTATTGTATAGGAAGCTTTTTGCCCAAATGTAGTTGTTGTAGTTGCTTGTTGGATATGTTTTTGACCTTGAAATCTAGTGTTTCTAATATACGTGTTGTTTAGGGTAAAGTAAACTGAAAACTATTATTTTAGTATTCATAACTTCAGACATATTGCTATAATAATTCCTTGGTGGCGTTTCAATTCACTCACTATAAAAATGAATCTATCATTAAACATTTTTTTTAAATAAACGAAACAGTGTTAACTTTGTTTGAACCACTGTATTTTTTTTAATATACGTCGACTGGTTAATTATAAGTTATTCCAAAAATAAAACAAAGTTATAGCTACATTAAAAATAATATTTTTTTAAATGTTTATATTTTGAATATGTTAGAAATGCGTAGATATTTTAAAAGTTTGCTTTATCATATTGTGTTTCTGTTGCGTTTTCCGGGTTTAACTTTGTAGAGTAAACAATTCCTCTCGAGTATTAAAACAACTAATACCTTTATATTCAAAAGCTTTCGCTTTATTTTCCCTTAACAGTTTTTCGCTTTTAGTCCGCGAGCTATTAGGAGCGTAGAGACTCGTATGGGAATATGTATAATATTATTGTGTGTACCATTTTTTAATGCAAATAATGCTAAGCGACACGCCAGTTTGTTTGGTTGGCCCACCGATTGCCCGATAAGAATTCGTTGCCTCGAATAATACCGTTTCGTAGCGTGGGTGCCCTATAATATATTATTATGTTACTGTATTTCGATATTCCGTCAAATACATTGGGTTTTCTGATAACAAGGCATCCATGTAATATAATTTCTTAAGTTGTTCATGTTTTTCTTGTTTTAAATATATTATAATTTTAAGGTTAACCCTTTCCGACGATGTGTTTGCACAGTGCAAACACCTATTTCTTGATTTATTGTAGGTTTGCACGACTCTATGTATGTAGATTACGCTGCCTTATTTTTTTTAAAACTTCGAATAACCCATACTTATTTAACTGTTTGAATTACAACAACCACCCTTTTTTGAAAATTTTAAGATTTTAATTGCGTGTCTGAAAAGGTTAATACGACGTTATTTGTTCTTTGTGTTTACCTCCGAAAGGGTTTCTAGCGAGGAAACAGGTTTGACCGTACTTTCTCTTGCATGACGAATCGGAGAACTTTCGCTGTAGTCCTTCAGAATTATGTTATAGGTAGTGAATTTAGTTATAATTTTAATACGTTATTGAAAAAAAATCTATTTTTTATGGCTAGATATATTATAAAATAACAATTTACCATTTTTTGTGAAATCGAACTTTAATTTCAACATCGCTTTGCATTTTGCTTAACTTCAACAAATATTTCACACATTTGTAATTTATGATTTTCAATAACTTATTATTTCTGAGTTTATTTTATAGAACTCGATATTTTAAAATGCAGGGTTTTCCAATTAGAGGTGTTATTTTTGAATAGCCCGCTATTTCGGTAGATGTTACTTTTGATGCTGTCATTTTTTGACATTTGACAAGTAGAAACTACGCCATTAATAAAAATGGAACGATACACGCTTCAACAACGCATTGAAATGATTAAAATTCACTTGAGTGAATCAAATGCGAATCATCTTGAGTGATGAGGCCCATTTCCACCTCGGTGGCTTCGTCAACAAGCAAAATTGTCGCATCTGGGGCTCGGAAAACCCAAGAGTTATTGTTGAAAAGCCTCTCTTTCCTCAACGTGTGACTGTGGTGCGGTTTATGGTCCGGCGGAGTCATTGGACCTTACTTTTTCGAAAATGAGGCTGGAGCAACAGTTACGGTGAATGGATTGCGCTATCGAGAGATGATTAATGATTTTTTATGGCCGAAATTGGATGGTATTGATCTGGACAACGTTTACTTTCAACAAGACGGCGCTACGTTCCACACAAGCAATGAAACCATTGATCTTTTACGATTGAATATCAAAATAACACCTCTTATTAGAAAACCCTGTACATTTCTTTTTTGTTTTCGGGAATGAATGGATACAAATCTTGGAAGTGGAAATTATCCCACTTGCTGACATCCGATCGATGTAAAACTCGGCAGATAAACTCATTGTTGATGACAATACATTCCTTTGGTGGCCAATCACGCACACATTTATATGCATATGCGCATTTATCTGAAATTCGATGATATTACAGCAATTAATACAGGCAATAAATGTCGGTCTTATCCAATCGGAATTTGGCTCCGTTGTTAGAGTTTTAGAATCCAGTCCCTGAGATGAAAGGTTCAGTCTTCAATTAAACCATTTATTTTAAGTTTTAACAGACATGTTTACTTTGTTTTTATGGGTTGATTTTTTTAAACTTATGTAGTTATTGATAAATTTATCGTATTTGGACAATATTGTTTTTATCTATTATGATACCTTATTGTTTTCGATGCCACACTATCCATTTCCCATTCGATGCGTTGCAATAAAAAAGATTTGCTTAGCTTTTAAAATAGATTCTGAGTGACCTTATTCATAATGAGTTTAGATAAGATCACCGTCGTTTGTTTGGCTTGCACAATACACTTTTAGATCTCATGTCTGAATGCATTTCTGTGCACAAAAACACCTACGCCGAACCTTTCATTGTCTTATAATCGCCAAGTTAAGCACCATTTCGGAATCCATTGATCCGTTTCACACGACGGGTGCGGTGTGCAATGAATGGTACACTGAAGAGAAAAAAAAAACGATAAAATTATATTGTGGGCGTGTCTGTGTGCCTGAAGTTAGGTTAATCTTACCTTACTTCGGATAAAATTAATCAAATACCGAAATCCTTTCTCGAACAAATCACTATTTTTATTTGTTAAACATAGGTTAATTGGCGACATCAGTTGTTGTCTTTCAAATTGGTAAAGATAACACTTCTAGGCAATTGTCTGTTCAGTGGAATGGTACGATTAGATTACAGCATTTTAGTACAAAAGTTAGCCGAAACGCAAAACTGTAAATCACAGGCGTTTCTATGGCCAGAGGACGTTCTCTCGTACGCTAGTATAATTTTTATTATTACACAATTGCTTAATTAAACAAAAAATATCTTTTAATGGTATTTTACGTTTTATTGTTCTGTGAAATTCATATCGTAAATCATTCGGAACGTGTTACCTAATTCGTTTTTTTTAACCACGAGTATTACCATATGCAAGTGAACAGTGGTGCTACTAGGCACATATAACATTTTTGTTTTTTTAAAGAAAGACAAACATTCCCGGTTTACGAATAATCTGACAGTATTTGAAAATCTCCTACTACCACCAGAGTAAGCGGAAAATGTTGCTTGTGTTGTGATGGAGGAATTAGCCACCCGGGGAATTGAACACACTACGCCTGGGTAGGACCCAAACGCACGTCAGCCACCGACCGGTATTAGTACTTATACTGTATAAATGTCACCTGTGACAGGCAAAAACATGTTTTTTTTTAAACCGCGTCAGCTTTCGGACAAACATGCTGTTTTGAAAAACAGCGCCATCTGTTTCTCTATCTGCACAGAAAGACTGAGCCACAGCAACGCGTAGTTGGGTACGGCTAGTTTAATAATAAAAAAAATAAAAAACGTTTTTTTTTAATGCTGCGGATTAACCAAGTCGGTTAGTAATTAAAGCTACTAATAAATACTATTACAGTAGAAATAACTTTCTTTTGAATTTTATCCGAGATTTTTCCGAAACTTATTCCAAACAATGCAAACCTGATCCTGTTCAATTTTCCGATGACATTGCGCGGCCAGGTGTCCCGTTCCGTTTCTATGACGTCTGAACGCATTGATCCAAATCCTGTCCCGACTTCGTCGGGGTGAATTTCTCACTCTGGGAACACCTCCCCTACAGAATGTTTGTGAATCTCATGTGTATAATAATATGCAACGTATAAGTGATTGTATGCGTGTACTGACCTGTTTCTAAATATTCCTTACGCTTTTCTAAATGCCTGCGCTGTCTTATTTCTAAAGGGGTTGGAGTTCCGTTAACTTTTGTGCGGTACAATATTTATTTTATTGTACGTTACCTGGTATATCAGGTACGATATTGGAACGTTCAACGTTTTTTTATCCACTAACAATGGTTTTTAAATTGCTTTTACGCTATGCTGGAATCAAACTCGCAACCTCTAGGAACAAGTCAATGCTTCGCTATGCTGTGGGGGGTTTGACCAAAGGTGACGGTAATAGGGAGTGCCTCAACGACTCGTGTATAACTTCTGCGCGAGTTGAACAGCAATATTGTTACTGCTGCGTGAAACGATAAAACGCAGAAAAAAACACAAATTATATCTTTAGGGAGGCAAAACCGTAATGAAATTGCGATTGTAGTACAATTTTGTACTGCAATTGCGATAGTTTTGTGTCTATTGAAAAATAAAAAATGTTTTCGTTCACAGAAAAAATAACATCTTTAATAATCGAAAATTGTTTAAACGGAAATAGGTTAGAAGATGATTTGAGATTTTCACGGCCAAAAGTATTAAAGTCATTTATTTTTGGGGTATTATATAGTGTGACACAGCATAATATCTCAAAAAGATATCACAATAGGTTAGAAGGTTTTCATAATTTCAAACAGTTCCGTCACCACACCTCGTTCTTAACGTTAGCGTTGACAAGTGTTTCTATTTGGAATTATTTTATTTATTTATTAATCTGACGTTCGAAATATTCTTATTGCAATGTATAATGTGTTCAGTATAAGATTATCGCGTACCAGATTCCAGCTTCTGTTGTACCCACATTTCAATGTCTAGGCATTAATCATTTCAGATAATATTACTTTCTAAAACTAAAATACGCTCATGCATGGTTCGTTTGCATTGTGCCCGATGGATAATCTCCGGTGAGTGAATATTTCGGAAACGGTGTATTATTATAATGGAGTTGCGTTAATTGAAGCGTATTTAATATAGGTGAGAATTTACCGCCAACGCGCGATTATTGAGCAAGATAAGGAATGTGTTCACCAGGGTGGGCCGTCAATAATAATAATGCATTATTTTGATGGCGCATTTCTGTGAAATAACAAAAACAATTATAGAAAATAACTAAAAACTTTATCTTTAATGACATTGAAAAGTCTACACTCTACTTAGATTTAAATGTGAAAAGGTCAATTTATGGAGTATTTTTGTGATTAAGATATAGATCTCTCTGAGGGGTCTCGAAAGCCTTCTGGTCCTAAACCGAGCGTTTAATGGGGTATTTAATATTCCGAATAGTGTGATTTTCCCAGCTGGCCAGAGCACGTGGGTCTATGACTCCCCCTATTTGGTGTATGTATGTTGAGAAGTTAAAGGAAGCGGGAGGGGAAGGAGATGGGATAGAGGAAGTCAATAAACACCAGATTTTCACAAAGAAAAGGTTTTCCGCGTGTTTTCTATGGCTGTACTCGCACTCTTTAGTCTTTTAGTCAACGACTACTCACTTTTAACGAAATGCGTTCTAACATACTAAAAAAGACAAATAACTGAATTTTACGTGATTTTATGACCTGGTTGTGGAGGATGTAATATTTTTATTATATTATAAATGTAGTGTTTTTTTTTCGTAAATAACAACAAATTGTATGGTTATGAAAACTTTGGTCTCTCGAACAGGGCCAAAAGTAGTATGAAATATTTTATCGGTATCAGAATAAGCCACTTTTCTGAACCCTAAGGTATCCAAATTCGAATAAAAATTATGGCCCACCCTTGTGTTCACCTTATGTTACGTATACATCCACGAGCCGAACTGCTGAACTGAATCTCTACTTATGGGAAAGAAACGAAGCAATCGCACATGGCGCGAAACGCAGCTTGCAGTTGATTCATTCCTTTCCCATAATTCGTGGTACGGTTCGCGTTTCCGTTCGCAAATGTATACGTACCCTTAGGTATATCAAATGGCTGGTAAGGTAAAACTAAACACAAAACGCACCGACATTAAGATTCGAATCTATAGGTTTGTATTTGCCCTATTTTTGCTGTGGGCCGTGCCTGCGCTGGAGATTCTATCAAAAAGATTTGTATATTTTATGTTGAACTTTTGTTTATAAATACCCACGTATTTGTAGGGCTACTTACGAAAACTTCGTTCTAAGGGGATCACAGTATACAGCCTGATTAAGTTTATTTATGTATTTACTAATTAACGGCCTTTTTTCGGGGCTTTTACATGTGAATATTAAGAAATATACATTATTTATTGTACATAACTGAATTGCTTCATTAACAACATTTTATATTTGTTTAAAGATAAATTGAAGATGTCCACTGACTTGGTATAATTGTTTCCCTCCATTAGTATTCTGGGCAAAGAGAAATACGTATGGTAGTTAGTCCCAGAATTTCTGCACTGAAATAAATCCTGACTTCTAGTATTACGTTGTGGAATCCGAAAGCTTACCAATTCTAGCAATACCGGACTATCAACTAAATCATTTAGAATTTTATATAGAAATACCAAGTCAGTGAAAATTCTTCTGTCTGACAATTTGAGCATATTCACATAATTTAACAGAGTTTTGTAGTTCATCAGAATTGCTAGAATACCCATTTTTAAATTTATAAAACGTAAGAATTTGTTTTGTATTTTTTCAACAGCTTGTACATGTATATTATAATGTGGGTTCCAGTCAGGAGAATTGTAATCAAGTTGACTTCTTACATTACTTTATATTGTTAAAATTTCTGGTTAGCCTAGTTATAAATCCCAAATATAATTTTTAAGCCCTTATTAGAGATTTCTGTTATGTTATATTAAATATTGAAGGAAAATGTACCATTTTTTTTAAATTCTTCCTCAATACAGGTTCGCCTAGTGAGGCAGGTTACATCCAACATAAATATACCTACTATTATTCTATCTTCATTACTGAGCCGTTATACACATTTTCTATTACCGTTCTTATATATCTAGTGTTAACACGAATAGTACGTATGTTTATAATCCTGTGATGTTTTTAATAATAAATAAAAGTTGTTAAGAATATTGTGTCAATTCTCAATTAAATCATCTCTAATCCTAATCCATATCGAAATATTGGTTTTAGATGCTTATCCTATTTATACAATGGCTGCCAAAAATGGAGACTCCGTCTTCGCCCCGAACTAATAATCAGTGGCGGCTCGTGACTCTTGATTTTGATAAGAGTGCTATGAATAAAAATATGACATTATTAAAGTTGTTTGTTGAATACATTTTTTCGAAAGGGTTTTTTGTGTTAAGATTTTCAGGAATTTTCAGTTTAGCGGTTTCAGTTTATAATTTACTATAAAACAATTTCGACTAGGACAACATTATTAATACCTTTTTTTTATTTTAGCACTCTAGCCCACTCAAAAGTAACGGGCTGCCTTAAGTTTAAAAATAACGTACATAATGGTACGTATACATTTGCGAACCGAGCCACGAATTACTGCAAAGGATCGAAGCAACTGCAATTTTCGTTTCGCGCCACTTGCAGTTGGTTGGTTCCTTTCCCATAAGTTGAGGTTCAGTTCGGTAATTCGGCTCGCGTATGTATACGTAGCATTATAATCTACGCGTTAATAGATCGACGATTCAATCATGTATTTATATATTATCTCTTGAAAGAATTGAGTTTTTATACGGACAAAACTATTTATTCGTATTCATATTATTGGCGCAAACAAATAATTCTTAATATTTTACAACATAACTTGTAAAAAGTATATTTTCATAAAATAATTAAATTAACGCCACCTGTGAACGCGTAGATAATAACGTACGTTACATTTAACCTTAACATGAATTTTACCATACCTGTCTATTCGATTTAAGATGTAATTTGATATAACTTTTTAACTCAAAAAATACGAATCAGTTCAAGATATTTGTTTGAATTGAAGTATTGTGTAGTCGTAGTTGAAATTCTAATGATTATTATCACATTCTCTAAAATCAAGGCAGTGTTTAATGTTCATTGAGGCTCTCGGTCGGTTCTTAATTTCAACACCAGTTTAATAATATCAGATCCGTGGGAGGATGGTAAGCCACTTGCTCGACTCGGTACTCTGTAAGACTCTGTCCCGCCTCTATTGTAACTTAAACCTTTCGTGTTATTGTTAATAATAATATTGTGCCTAATCATTCTCCAACAAGTGATTTATGCCCCCAGAGAGCATTGTGAAATATGGCCGTAAAAAGACAATGCTCGTGATGTTTGGTGTGTTTGTATTTTTATTAAACATTATTTTGGTACGCCTTCTTTTCTAACGGTTTCCTGGGCGTAAATAGATTTTTGATTAATTATTTTATATCTCGCATAGTCATTGAATACCATTAATCCACAATAAAGGGCACTCCCTTGGATTTAACCCGATATAAACAACTACTTACATTCTTAGACTAATTTGAATAAATAAATATCGTAAACCAGGGTTTCTTTCACTCATAATATTTAGTTTCCCACTCTTATATTTCCACATTTACGACAGATTTCCCTTCCTACAGCCTCTACCTAAACCCGCCTCGCAACGCTGCCCAACCGGGTGGCGCATTGCTCCCCTGCCTTTACCCTGTACGGACAGGGGCGCTCGTGTGAGGTGTCACATAAAAAAATGAGTAATAAATGTAATTTGGGTAATATTTTTTATCAATACTTAAGGATAGTACCTATGTTTAACAATGTAAGATTACTTAAAAAACTGTCTATCTGAAAAAAAATGTTAAAAGTTTGGAGAAAATAGGAGCCGCGTTGGGTTATTTTGTCCCGCTCACAGTTTCCTTACAATATTAATGCAATCAGTGATGTGGGGTTAGGTAGTAACATCACCGCACCATTCAAGATCCTTTCTAATACTAACGTGGTAGGCTAATGTTGCACCCCAGGGGACAAAGAAACCTAATTCCTTTTAAACCGCAACATTTATTTCACCTGTCGAAAGGTTTCGATGAACCCTTCTTTCGCTAGGAGGATAGTTATACTGACAAAATAGAATCGAAGCGTAGCTTGCAATGGCTTCAGCCGTTTTTGGACCAGACCAGATCTGTATAACCAGATATTTCCCAAGCTTCCTCTTTCCCATCTATTAGATCAAAAATCTTTCCAATCGATTAGATCACAAATCTTTCCAATCGATTAGATCACAAATAAGTTACCAATATTCAATATTAGTCACTTTTCTCCGTGTACGATGATTGGAACTAACTCAAGATTAATAATTAAATAACCCCTCCACTCCCTTTTCAGCCTCACAATATATTTACGGGTAATTGGGACTCTTATGTATTTATCAAATATAAATAGGTATTAGTTTCGTAGTCATCAAGAGTAAGAAAGTAGAATAGGGAGAAGGGGTATATATCCCAGAACCGCCCGGGGCTCGGATGGAACAGAGCGGTTTATCGGAAATAAATTAAACAATATTAGAAAGGGTCTTGATTTGGTGTATTTATTATGAAGTTTATTTATTTATTTTCAATTTCATAGTTATTATAACACAAAATTATTTATAAATCGATGGCTAAGAGTTAAAATATTGTATAACCTAAATCTTAGAAAACAGAGCTTGAAGATTTGTAAACCTTGAAACATTAGATTTAGTTACATTTCATAGTATCTGTAACTTATGTAAATACAATATTTTGTCATGGATTTTCGTTTAGCATAAAGATAAATATATATTTTTAAGGAGATATAAAATCTGAGCTCATGACAACATTACAATATATTTTAATATGTTTATCTTTGGTACACTTCAGTACTTTTATCTTTGGGACAGCATATTTGGGAGACCCAATATTTGAACCCTTAGAAATATAGGCTATCTTTGGTACACTTCAGTACTTTTCTCATTTTTGATCAAAATTGGAGATACAATAATTAAACTCGTAAGCCATCGAAATTATCATATTTTTTATGTCGCAACAAATTAGGACTATGCCACCAGCACTATGTTGAATTGGTAATACTTAATTAGTTGGGCCTTTCTAATGCCTCCCGGTTATTATTCTTTATTTCTTTAAAATTGTTTAAAAGTGAGAAACTAAGTTTGGTTCTTTTCAGAGAATTTTTCTTTACACAAATACGTACATGTCCATTAAACTTTTAAGCAGTCCTTTCTCTGTGGTTTTTTGTCGTAAACTTTCCAATGAAAGATTTCCGATCTACTCGTTTCTACAAATTATATCCACAATCCCTCTCTCAACATCTTTTTGTTTCGACCTTTAGATCGACGAGAGAAAGTGTTAGAGAAAGACGCCCCGATTGTGTTCATTTCATTAGCTAAGGCATAATTGTGTTTATATAGGTCTGTTATTATTTATTTGGAGCTTTCCAATAAACGTGTTTTAAATTTAACACAACTGATTTATCGTACACAAATGTGTAAATTATCATTATCATATACAGTTGTGTAAAATTAAAAAAGGTTTATTATAGTAAGAGGGTTAATAACTAAACACAATAAATCATATAAGGTTCTGAGAGAAAACCATCGAAAGTTTCTTATTTTAAAATATTGTTGATGTCGTCGGTTTTTCTTAAAAACGCAAAAGTTTGGATTTGTTTCTGTCGTGATCGGATTGATCTTCGCCGTGGTTCGTGGAGCATGTTTCTCGTCTTGTCCTAGGCACAAACACTAGGCAGGCTAGCAGGCTGGCTGGCTAGCTGGCTGGCTGGCAGGCAGCGGAGGCAGAGGCAAGAAAGTGTGATTGTGGGGGGAGGCGGAAAGTGTGCCGCCGCCGCCTGACAGGCCCACTTACCGCCGCGCGCCGCCAGCACCGCTACCCGCTACTCTATTCAGTCAGTCAGTGTTCAGCCGCCGCGCGGTGAGCTGTCTCTTTCAGATTCATACCTCACAGTCGACTGACAAATAACTTCGGCTCGCGAACTCACTACCAAATCGTGAAACTTTTTCCGCTCGCTCTACATTTTGTTGTTCCATTACATTCGCAGAATTATATGGAACTTCTAATGGACATGTAAAATAAGGATTAATAAATAACACCTGTTTGTTGTATGCGATAAACTGGAATTAGTGAAATTCGTGTGCTGCGTCGAGTCGCGCGCGAAAGTGAACGGGAACGGGACGCTCAGTGGGTCAGGCGCCGCGCGCCGGCCGCTCACCGGTCCCGCTGACGGATGCGCTCGGAAGAAAATGGGTTAAGTGTCACGCACCGCAACACCTCGACCAGCGCTTCCCGAGTGCGGCAGAGCGGACTCCTGACGTGTCTGGCGAACCATGAGCCCAGCCTCCCAGACCGGCGGGCTCCACGTTGAAAGATACATCGGCAGCTACCTCATCTCCAACTCCGCAAGGAACGGCCAGCACAAGATTCATCCCGACTATGATGGTTGCGGCGGAAACGGGAAGGCATCCCCGAAACCTCCTCACTACCTCGGCGGCCACAACGTGTACCGCGGGGGATACGTTCCCGCAGATGGTCTCTTCTGTCCGCCACCCTTCTGTCAGAACAGGAACAACTGGGCCGGAGTTCCGCTCATCTCCACAGCCAACCACAGGAGGAGCGGGAAGCCCCACTTGCCCGCGCCCCATTCTCCTCCGTTCCACCAGCAGAGGGTTCCTATTGTAAACAATGGTTCCTGCAATCTGGAATACGGGGACGGGCAACAAATCCCCTTATCTAAACTGGCCTTACATACCCGAGGAGCTCCCTTGATTCTTTCCCGAAGATACAATAACAATGGAAGCCGTAAACAAACGCAATATCAAAACAACACTCGCCAATTTACGCCCTTCGGTCCTAACCAACGTGCGCCCATTGTTCCCGATATGGTGAAAAAGATCAAGGACATCCCCAAAGAAAATCGTTATGAATACAAAGATCATCCGGTCGTCTCGAGAACTCCGATACAGAATGGTCATTTAGTATCGAACATGGATTCTCTCAGCGTGACAAGCGATGAAAGCTCGGGTTCAGCGCATTCTGAGACATGCTTACCCCGAATCATCAAACCCAGAAAAAGAAGAAAAAAGGATAGAAAACCGCTGATCAACAATATACAGGAAAAGGGGGCGTCGAGTGACGGAAAACACGAGTCCATCGAACTTACACCTGACGCAACTCTTCTTTCATTGAATCCTTTTGTTTCCAAATGTCACGAGAGAGTAGACATCAATCATAATGCGACCATTCATTATAAACCAGTTACGGTCAACTCTAATTTGTTGGACTATATGAAATTGTATAGTGCAAATAATGACGTAGTTAATAGTAAAATAGAAGATGGAAATTTCAAGTCTGTTAGAGACATCTCTCAGAAATCTTCCGAGATCTCGGAAACCCGGACTATTCACAGAGTAGAAGATATTGATGATAATGAGTCCGATGATTCTTCGTCATTATTCGAAGCAATCAGCAGATGTTCGCCTACAATTTGTCAGTGTCGTTATTGTGACCCGTCTGGACAAACATGGGACATTGATCAGCACTGTTATTCTCCGTTGCTAACTGCTCCCATGGGCCTTGATACATCCGGCGACATGAATCCTTTCGTGGATAAAGATTCCCTTCTAAGAAGAAGTTGGAGCGAGCCCTGTCCTGGATATTCAGTTGAAAATTTGCGTATTTCCGATTACGATAAACGTTCGACTCCCCATCGGTCTGACCCCAATATCACAAGTGCTTCGGGCCATCAGGAGCACTCCGGAGATAACAGTGCTTCGAGATCAGTTGGTGTGATTGGAGCTGGAAGAAGAATCACAAAGTCACTCGATTCGCCCAGCACATTGGATTGGAAGGAAAACACCTCTCCACAATCGCAGCTCGTTCCAGAAACCCTGTTCAAGTCTTCTTCATCTCGCGGAGTTAGTTTGGAGGTCTCGTCAGCTATTGTGACTTCATTGAACGGTCACAGGGACTTGGAGATAAAGTTCTTTTCAACATCTCCACCAGCTGTGGTTTCCGATGCAGATTCTTTTGTTTATCCTAATCGTAAGGAAAGTGATGAGAAATCTTGCAATAGTGAAGTATTCGAGGACAATGTTAAGTGCGGTACGACAAATGAGCAGTCAGTGATTGTCCAATAGGTTTCATTGTTACTCGGGTGCTTTGGATCATCAGCTATGCTTTCAGAAAAGGCCGGTCTCCACATATTCACGTGGTGTCTTGATGGGTATTATTATCCGTTACTGGAATAATTGAGAATCTGACAACGCTTATCATATTATTGACTAACCTAAAATGCATTATCTTTTAACAGAGCTGGTGTTATTCCTCGATCGGCTATCTAAACTTAGCTATCCGTAAATAATATTAATGTTAACGCAGTTACATTGTGAAATGTATAGCGATCGCGGGTCATTTCAGATTATCTCGATATTTTGCTGTCGGATGGGTGGTGATGTACAATAAATGAATGTATTTAATTTGTAAACGAATAGCTCCAGGCAATTGTTGTGTGCGCAAAGGTTTCGGAATAGAAATGCATTGAGCCATTCGTCCTGCTTCACAAGCCTAGTCGGCTGTTCCTCGTTTGGGAAATAAATTACTTCATTTTAAACGAATTGAAGAATTTCTATATTTTATTCTGACATTTCACTTTCATGTGTGATTAACACCGACAATGCAGGTATAGGTTTATACCAATTATTTACAGAGCCGATAAAGCGAAAATATGGATTCGCCGAATTGTGCCTATTTTGTGTTTAAACAATATTGCATTTACACAAATTATGCATCGATAATGATTGAATTTTGTAAAGGTGCGGAAAGTCGTTAAAAAAACCTAAGGAATAACATTTTTTATTTATATTACTTATTTTTATATTTTCATTTTTAGAGTTAGTTTTGTTATTTATTTTTTAATTATTACCCATTAATAATAATCGCCTCACATTGTTTTACTGCTTTTGAGGTCGCCTTGTAGTTTATCGCCTTTGACTCTGAGCCAATGTAATATTCGTCAGAGATCGTAAAATGTGCGAAAAATTTTCGTTACGAGTAAAACTTTAAGATGTATCGTCTTTGACCATACCATCAGTAAGTAGACTTAGCATAATTCCAGAGAACTTCTTGCAGATATCGTGCGTTACTAGATTATCGTCAACAAACATTGACCGATTGAGATGAGTATAGGCATTTATTCCAACGTTCGATAACTTTAAAACAAATGTTACTCGATATTGATACAATGAAACATTATTATCATCGAAAATTACTGAATTATTAATACGGCCACGAACAGAGTAAATTTTAATGATCAATAAACTTTTTTCGCTTAGTCTGAACGTAATCGAGTATTTTCAAAATCAGTCAAATAATATATTATATTTGATAAATTCTGGGCATCTCCCATTTATCGTCAATTATTACCTGTTTATGCTTCATCCAAATAATATAAAAACGAAAGTACCTTAGTAGTTTGGTATAATTAAAGTTTCAAAGGAATCTACATGTTCGAGCATTGAGTAGGAAGACTCCTTGTCATTCGGAATAAATTCTTTCTACCTTTCTGAGAAGACTTTCAATAGGTGAACGTTAAATCACAAATGTTGTTGAAAATTTAAATGGTGACATTCCGACGTAGCAATTCATCGTGATACTGTAAAAAATATAAATGTACCTATACTTTGCATAAATAATGTTTTTTTCTTACACAATTTTACTTAGGCCTCAAACCAGTAGCTTATTATTTTATTATAAAAAACTTTTGTAGTTTTTTTTGTCCCATCGTACAATTGTATGTAATGTACTGGTATTATATTATCTATGTGTTTTAATTTTATGATTTAGAATCTTTTTGTTGGCTTTTTGTTTGTCACGTGTATAAATAAGTTTACGGAGGCCAATTTTCCTATTTAATTTAAAACTCGCGTTCACCGCGGTATGATCTCCCTCATAATTCTGCGAATACTCTTCAACTAACCTAGAGATTATTGAGTGATGCTTGCTGTCTATTGTTAAATACTGATGTCGAGTTGATTAGGAACAGCGGATACGTTTCCTTATGTCGTCATATCCTCCGGTACAACTTTCTAGGTTTCAACTTAGAAAAATATCGGAGTTGATGGGGTCTTTTTATTCTTTATATTCTTTTGCTATGGGAACTCTTTGATTAAACTGTAATTTTTTAATACACAACTTTCTCTTATCGAAATGTCAAGTAGTGCTTTGTTACAGTTCCCACGAACCAAATTTCTTAAATCGCTTAACGAGATGATATTTACGGTTTGGTTTATTTAATCCCTTTCACTGGAACTTATTAAGCTATTCTACAAATACATGTGCCAAATAATAGCAGTGTAACCAACTTTCTTTATTTGATACCCAAAAATTGAAACAAATAACTATTATGTATGTTTCACTCTTTTTAATTATCATTATCTTGGTAACATTTGGCATGAGCCTGCAACATTCGTGCATTAACTTGCATCGCTATTATTTTAGGCTATCGCCCATAACATATTACTCGTTGCTCATCCCAGTTGGGTCGGCGTTCTCGTTACGTTGCGCAATGGAAATGTATCCGTTATTCTAAAAATGTCTGCATTGGCTTGGTAATATTATTTAAATTGTGTACTATATACGTTGCAACAGAGACGTGATTGCACCAGCGACCCGCACAACATTAATTCTTGACATGTTTGTGTAATAATTATTGTGGACGTCGAAATTCGTTAGCGTTCTTTTCCTTTGTGAACTTAAATTGGTTATTATGAATGAAACAGCCTCTTGTTAAGACAAAATCCTGGTATTTTTTTGACCGGTACACGGAGAAAAATGAATATTGCTAATCTATTAAGAATCTCTTCAAATTATTGGTAATCCGGTTAAAAACGGGATTGCGGGCCCTTAAATAATGATTTAATGGATTTCCCGATAAACTGATTTCGGAACACGTGTTCATAAAAATCATAATATTTTCGCATTTCGTAATTATATATTATCAATGCAAATGCGTGAACACGTGTTCTGACATATTACGAATTATTTACCTAATCAACAATTCCAAGAGATTTTTAATAAATTATCAATACTCATTTTTGATACTCAAATGTAGGTAGATAAACACATCTATGCATTCAATATTAATAATATATTCGAATAACTAACTTACCATTGTGATGGGGTTATTGTTTTTTTTTTATTTTTTATTATTTCTTCGTGATAAATAATTGTCTCGTTCGTATCTCTGTCTCTTTCCACTCGTCTTATTGTAATGTGTATGAAAGGGACAGGACTACGAATACTTGTTTGCCGAAGTTAAAATTATTATTTGGGTGATTTAATTGCTCGGTTATAATATAACGAATTGGAAATTATGATTTAATTGATTGGCATCCCAATTCTCTGTAATGTTTTGTGGCTTTAATCTCTGGTATTATAATTATGCACTAGTAAATTTTGATATGAGCCATTAGTTTCAATGTTTTATTAGCCTCCATCTTCACGTTTTTGTTTATTTTTTACGTCCCTAAAATTAAAAGGATTGTCTTAAGCAACCAGGCAGGCGTATTATGGTGAATGTTTTTTTTTTATATAGTATCAATATCTTTTTTATAGTAAGTCATGTTATTTATTGAACAAGGTGCCCAGTTTCGAAACGTTCGACCTAACCATTTTATATAATAAATTACCAATATGTGTAGTACAACTTTATTTTACGTGTTTTGCAAGAAATTATTGTATAAAACGTTCTAGAAAGGCAAGATAGATACCCACTTGCTTTTAATTTGTTCAAACGATGATTTATGTAGAAATTATGTTAGTTCGCCGTGTTTCGAAAGTAGGTAACTTGTTTCTTGATGTTTTTACTGTGGCGGTGCAGAGCTGCCTACGATTGTTGAAAATAAACTCGTTTATAATATTTATGGCTTTTTCATTCCCACCATTGTGAACTTTTCCCCGACACAACATGAAATGATCTCAATATTTAAACATGCTTGTACATGGAGAAAAATGAGTTATTGATGATTTAATAAGTTTCCTGAAACTTTTAGTAAAATACGAATGTGTTATCACGATGTCGGAACACGTCACCATAAAAATATCCTAATATCATCAAATGCAGATTCCACGTGTTCACGATGTATTAGAAATTTACTAAAAGTTTATCAAAAAAGACCTGCAATCCCGTTTTTAACCGGATTACCAATAATTTGAAGAGATTCTCAATATATTAGCAATACTCATTTTTATCCATGTACCTGCACGTATCTACTGAATACATCCATTCATTTGATGTTTAAAAATATATGATTTCTGTAATTGTATCAAGGACAATTAAAGAATTTACACGAGTGTAAAAGAGAAAATTGAAGAAGTTTAATTAAACACTATAACTGTGTGTACCTCTTCAATTCATAAGTAATTGCAAACCGGTTTCAGTGCAACCACGCTTTCTTCATGGCAGATGTACATTATTGAAGTGATGTATGCTAAGTAACTGTGTTTCTTTTTAAGGGTAATCCTAACGTACGTTACGCGTAATTATTTTATGAAGATACAATTTTTGCAAATTATCCTTTAAAATATTAAGACGAATTATTTGTTTGCGCCCGTACATACACAATGAGAATATCAATAGATAGTTTTGTCCGTATTAAAACTAAAATTTTCAAAGAAAGGCATACAAATAAAATATTCGATTGAATCACTGATACAATGTCTTAACATTTTAAAGCATTCAAAAAGTGTGTTTTCACAAAATGGTCAAATTAACGCCATATATGAACCCATAGATTATAATATACGTTACGTTTGCCCTTAAGAGGAACGGCTGCGGTGCCTGTTTCATACAAAATTTAAATTTGGATTTACGGCTAAAATACTAGAGTAAACTGTTTTTTTTTTTTTTTAGTTAAAAGACATGGTATATATAAAGTACGCATATGGATCAGATTTTCGATTTTTGCCTTAAATTATAGAATATAGGCCCCAGAAGATGACGATTTTACATGATTTTACGAGGCATCTTTGGCAATTTTTTGTGACCAAATTAAAGATATTTTTTGAAAAAATCTCAAATATCCCGTCTCAGGCATATAATGAACTATACAATAAAATTTGAATCTTCACTGAAAAAAGTTTTATTTGCTTCAAAAGCCGAATTTGGTGGCCACAAATTCAACGTATATTTAACTAGCTTTTTTGTTATTGTCTCATTCGCACTTTCTTGAGTCGGGCTGGCTAGGATAGGTGGAGCACGGGCCGGGGGGCAGGGGCTCTGGAGAGATCGCCCGCCTAACAAATACATGCATACGTCAATCGTCCTTCATTTTTTATTATTATTGCTAGTGTATGTATATGTGACATTCGCAGTCAGCCCGCGCGGACATATAATTGACGAATTTGTTACTTTGTTTACGAATAATATTATTTTTAAACTCCACAGTTTTTAACCGAAGCATCCCCAAATAATTTATTTCATTCAACATGGGTAAGTAATCATTATTTGAGCATTTTTAACAATGATAATTAGGTTATGAATTAGGGTACTTACGTTATTGATTTTTATAAAATTTTATTTGTCTTTTAGGTCGAAAGTGGATACGTGGTAAGCCACCCAGTATGCACCGGAAAAAGAGTTTTTATTTATTTATGTAATTATTTATTTGCTTATTTATATTGGAGTCTGTTCTTACTATACAACTACTACCTGTCCAACTTTTTTTTATTTTTCACCTTGTGCACATGTATTGTGTAGATTATAAAATAGGATTTTTTTCAGTATAAAAAATCTGGGACTAACTACCATAAATGTATTTCTCACTACCTAGAATGGACGGAAATAATTATACCGATTCATTGAACATTTTTAATAAAATATGCTTGATGCTATTATTCTTGCTGTTATTGTTTTATTATTGTGCTGCTATTTTTATGGTTATTTTTATTTATAGTTGTATTACTTATTTTTTTTGTTCACATAATATTCTACTTACACAACACTTAAAAATAATCTCGACCAAAATCCCAGTGATAAAGTCAGTGCGTGTTCGGAATTATATACACAGCGACACGACTTTATAACTTTCTTCCAGATAAAATAAAAAAAAATGTGATTCACAAAAAAATTTCAAAAGTAATGTAAAAATTAAAAAATAAAAGATTATGTCAACAGTAACAGTAAGGCCTTTACCGGTGCACTTACACAAATTTTAAGTAAGTGTATATTTCTATTCTCTACAATTATATTACTTACTGTTCATATATTATTTACTGCTGTTAATTCTATGTACTTATCTAATTTATAAACTTATACACCTATTATTACTATTATTATAATTTCGTCTGTGGCCACATGTACAATGCACGTGTAAAATTTCCGTATCTCCTACAATAATACACGTATCGGCTAATTTAAATGAACTAAACAAAAGGGTGATTCCCCGTTATGATGCAAATATATTCACGCACAAAAGAAAAAAAGCATTTCTCTTTTACTGGCCTTCAGTGCGTGATATTGTCAGTGCCTCGTGTACATGCGCATAAACCAATACTATTAAAGAATAGGTCGGAAGCCCTTGTATGTCTGTGTCTGCTAATGGAATGAACTAAACGAAAGGGACATTTCACCGACTTCGTGCAAATATTCAAGCATTGAACTTAATTTCTTTTTTATTTAATCTCATATTATCTAACTTTTTTTGATAGCTTGCAACGTCAGCCGTACTAAAAGCCAGGTACTCCCTCTCCGTTCCCCGCTGCACGCTCCGTTAGAGAGGGACACAGGACAATAATTATTTTTGCGGGCGTCGAAATTTCGTCCGCGAAAACAACGCTCTTAAAATATAATTTACTAATTTAACTACTGATATTGTTACAGTCGTATTTGCCACCGTATATTCCATATAATTGAAGGTAGGGGAGACCCAGGCAAAGCGGATGTGTTAAGGGAGATATTAAATAAAACACACAATGTTTGCATAACATAAAAACTTTATAAAGTGTAATGCTATAAAAATGTTTGTCTACAAAAGTAAAATAAATGAAAACGTAATATTAATTAGAATTATAACAATAATGTAAATTTAAAAAACTCTTCGTATTGTTCACTTTGCCCGGGTACCCGGGCAAAGTGAATTTGGGCTCCGGGCAAAGAGAATTAGGAATCACAATCGTAGTAGAAGTAAGAACCATATCCACTATATGAGGTGCATGATTCGTGAGCCCAACTTTTACACTGGCTGCATTGAATCTAATCCTCTGTTAGTGGTTCAACATAATTTTAGTCACAATTAAGGCAAATTAATTTTTTCAAACTTTTAGTGCGCTGGTAGAAGGGCCAAGTTTTTTTTTCTTTATTATTTTTTTTTTTTCGAATGTTGGCTTCATTTTTGTCTTTTTGTATGTTTTTTATGGGATATTTAATACGCAATTGAACATTATCAACCAAAAAGTTCATTCGCTCGGGCAAAGCGAATGGTCCATCCGCTTTGCCCTATTCGCTTTGCCCAAGGCAGTATCAAATAACATTTTGTTAAAAAATACAATGTGGTTTCTGTATTTCTTAATTAAATTTAGTTTTTTAGATAGGAAACAAATAAACATTGGATGAAGTAAACTAATCTTCACATTAAATATAACCAAATAATAATAATCACAAATACCTTACCTTCGTTTATCGTACGAAAATTCTAAAAAAACTATTTTTTTCCAAAAGGAGCGTGCGTTCTTGCCAAACGACAAATATTCACTGTCATGGCGTCGGTAGTGATGCTGTACACCGATTGTGAGAGTATTAGCGCATTGTAGTGGTAATTTTCGGAAATATTCAATTCATCCGCTTTACCTGGTCCATTCGCTTTGCCTGGGTCTCCCCTAATCCATAACCCCGTAGGTATGATGCTCTGCTAGTAGGTGGAAGGATTGAATTGATTAACTTTCATTATTATTTTTTTGGTAAACTAATGTTTAAGACAAGATTTTTTTATGCATAGCACAAAGGGTAACAATTATTATAGAAGCAATAATTATTCGCCTGAAACACTCATCCGCATTGAAAAATCTCCTTATAAAAGATACATGACGCCAACGGAACATGTATCTTTTATCAGGAGATTTTTCAATGTGGATGAGTGTTTCAGGCGAATAATTATTGCTTGTAAAATGATTAACTTTCAGTTCAAAATTAGTAAATAAGAATGCACTATTAATTTCAACGTTTTGTTTTTTGAATAAATAATTTTTTTTAATTATTTTATATTATTATAAGCACCCGGTAAACTGCCTAAGCAGTTTGTCAAGAGGTTATTTTGATTGTATTCATCATCACATTAAAGCATACACATAAAGAGAAACCACAATATAGAAAATAGATACAGAAGAATAACATATCAAGTGACTACAATAAAAAGGCATAAAATACATAAGACAGAAATATATAATGCGACGTATACATACGCGAGCCGAACTGAACCTCAACTTAAGGGAAATAAACTAAGAAACCGCAAATGGCGCGAAACGCCGCTTGCTGTTGCTTCGTTCCTTTCCCGTAATTCGTGGCTCGGTTCGCAAATGTATACGTACCATAGACATATGAATATTCATATGTCTGTGATACGTACGATATTTATAAACAGTATCAATATAAAAAGTCTTGATCTGTTAATCATTTTTTCAGCAATTTGATTCGCATCTCTGCTAGTGAATATTTCACGCAATTTATATACTTCATGAATTGCGTGAAATGTTCAATGAAGAATCATACTCGTTCATAAATAATGCGGAACTTCTCGCTGTTGATGTAATAATAATTCGTGATAACCTTAAAAATACGTTACATTACTTTCATAAATCCCCTTTGTCACAGGTGTGTCATGCGCGTGTACGAGCCCCTTTTTTGCACTGCGGAGGAAGAATTTCCCACAAATAACCGCCTTATAAGGCTTAAGTCTTCGTTAGTAATGCCCCATTTCTCGCGTAAAGGGGACGCTTCTGGGCCTGAACATTATTTTTAGACATAATGTTTTACGTATATGTATTTTCTCTGTGTATTCATAAATAATACAGGTGTCCCGATATCAAAATAAATTATATGAAAGCCCTGTCGTCAGTGTCAGCGTATATTTATTATTATTTGTAGTTCAATTTGTACTTTAACGACATTCAGTCAAATTTAAACATAATAATTATTGGGGGAAACTTTATAAAGGGTTATTATTATTTATAATCATCACCAAAATAAAATCAATACATTTTTCCTTGTAAATATCACTATGGAAATAATATAAATATATCATCTGTTAGCGGCCTCACCACAGTTTAATGATGCCTTCAGAAGGCGATACGCGTAATAATAATAGTTACACAGCACACATAAATTACACAGCAGAATTTGTTTATAAATTAACTCTTTTTGTTAATTGAATATATAAAAGAAGAACTTCAGCATAATTTATTTATTTACATAAATTTGGTAATATTAATAGAAATAATCAATTAAATTAAAAACGTAACACGGATTACTAACGAATGACTGCATTGTTGTGGAGTTCGGTTAGTTTGTAAACGAGTTACTGTCAAGGTTAATCACCAAACTTCTAAACTGATACTATCGACATAATGCAAATTAATAGTGTGGTTAATGGTATACTTTTCATTTGGAGTTTAAGGTGCGCGTGTGAATGATTTAATGTCAATGTTTATGGATCAAATTTCTACATTGAAACTAAGAAAGATTTGTAGAATAATTTTGGTTGTGTTCAAATTACAATAACAGTAAAATCAATACAAGTCGTTGCAGAGCAATGTGTAATAATTCTGTTCATGTTTATTTAGCTTCTTGATAACCAGAAGAGCCAAAATAAACATGGACAGTTTGTTATACATTTTTAAATATATTTAAAATTTTATAAATATAAATGTTATTATTTTATCTTATGTCACGTGTTACCATAACACCCTGCTTTTCCTGCATCATCGGAGGGTAACCGTTTTTATAAGTTTTTTGTAAAAATAAAAGGAAACCAAAATCTACATTTTTTTCTCCAAATTCGCTTAGGAATCGCTGGTTAGCACTGTAGAGTATGTCCTATTACAGCTTGTATCGCGCATGTTGAGCTCGCACGAAAAGGGTTTCTCATGATGACCATGACATTAAAATAACCAGCAGGTAAATGTTACTGGTTTACGTTCTGTACGTCAGAATACTGCAGGTGGTTGTAGTCCAGCAGATTTCACGTAGGTATATTTTCCTGCACGAAGTAAGGTTCTGTTAATTGGTCCGCTTTCACTCGCTCGAGAAATCTCTTCCACAACTCGTTTATTTTAATGTCTTAATCGAGGAGCTCTTCTGTTGAACCGACTATAATTTTCTCTCAGCCCTTTCTAACAAGTTTAAAAAATGCGATGTGCATCGATGCATCGTCGCGGAAGAAAAAACTTCGGAATCTTAATATGTTGTAGACAAGCACATTATACAAAATAATACCATTTTCTATTTAGTTAGTCGTCAGACGTAGATTTCTATTAAAAAAACTATTTGTTCTTTCATCGTGGAATTCAATTATTTGTTTCGTATTAAAGACATACATTTCCGAGAATAACCTTTCAATATTTGAAAAACGTCTACTACCATCAATTTTAAGCTGAAAATGTTGCTTATGCAATAATAGAGGACTTCGGAATTGTACCCACGACGTCTAGGTGGGAACCCGGTGCATCTTTTAACTCGGCTACTAACTGGTTAAACGGTTATTCCACTTAATTATTTAGGGCCGAACTGGTTTCGAGCTAGTTACGAGCTACCTGCTAGGAGCATATCGACTATGTAATGCAAATGAAACGTGTCTGCATTTTTGAGAAAACGGTGTCTGAAGATTACTTGAAGATTTTTTAAATATTTATATAAACAACGAAAATATACCTATCTACATGTTTTTTCTGTAACCAGTTTAGTGTTTTTTTTTTCAATAAAAGTATATGTTTGACGATAAACATGTAATATTAAATTTGATATAATTGCACCTAACAATAACGGTGAAATTATCCAAATGGCAGAAGTGGTCTATTTACACAAAAAGTGTGTATTTACTTATATTTTACTTCATTTTTTTTTAAACTTATAATCGCGATTTTCGCGCTTCTCGTTCTTTTCAATTATTCAAGCGATATTCTCAACGATTTAGTTTAAAAAAAATCGTAAATACATAAAAGTTTCTACTTTTGTTTATTTATTAAAATACCCCAAACATGAAACTAATTGGATGGAATCAAGGTTTTCATCCCATTGTATATTGTCCTGCCGCTGAGAACTCCTTTGGAACGCCTATTTCTGACACGTGCCTCGTTTACGATAAAAATAGATTTAGATATCACAACAAATTCGTTTACGAGTAAAATCGGTGTTCCGGAATGATGTTCGTAAGATGGTGAAAGTTTTGCGATCACAGATAAATAGATGAAAAGTTTAAACGTTTTTTAATCATGACATTATTTAGATTTTGATTATGTGTAAGGCGCGTTTCCTTACCACATTTTCCCTACTATTATACAAATAAGGGACTAAAACCGTGGTTACAAATTTAAAAGCTTATAGAGCTTATTTACCGTCGCTAATTAGGTCACCCATACGCACCCGAATTTAAAGAGTTAATGGAATTTTAAATCACAATATTTAGTGGCTGAGATTAGTTTAATACGCCTTTGTCCCATGGCAAATTAATTTCATTAAAAAAATCAGGGCTTTTAGCAAGGAGCTGTGGTCTTTTGCTATAGCAAAGCTAATTTTTACGATTTTACAAATTACAAAAAAAAAAATAGAATACGTTTGATAGAGACTGACTTATTTTAAGTACATTTTGTAGTTTTCCCGGCTTCGCCCAAGTTAAAAATTCTCACTGAACCAAAAGAAATCTCATTAATTTTACAGTTTTATCGATATTTCGGAGCTGCGCCCATGATTGTCATTACGAGTTTAAAATAATGGCATTGGCTTAGAAATTATCTAACAGAAAACTCAACAAATTTCATCACACCACAACTCACCGTTCTGATGTATTTAGTGCTTCATTCATCGTTTTACAGGTTATCTACTTTATAGTAAAGATTTTGGTAAAAAAATATATTATGTATTTAGAAACACTAGTCTTCTTCTTCTATTGTTATTTTATTTAGATATGTTTCTGCCGCTGTGTTTCCTCCCTCCTACAACATGCATTTCTTCAAGACCCATGTTCACTCCTTTCTCTCCTCATAAAGACCATTCACACAGCATCCCCAAAGATGACATAGGCCCTGAGGGATCTTATTTTCCTCAGGGCCTCCTGTGTGGAGTTAATATATATATATATACTAGCTGGAGAATGGAGCGAGGCTGGATAAATATTTTGATATTTTTGCTCCAACCCCCTTTTAAAGTACCTGTACTATTTTATTCGGACGGTTTCTTACAAATCAATATAAAGAAAGCATTTGCCATTTAAATATACCTAGTACACGTTCCTGCTATCTGTAGGTTATCTCCAAGTTGCCAAAGAAGAATGTTGGCCAATTCGTATAAGGTATAAGCGATAACATTCATGTCATGTCTAATGGATCTAAATTGCTAAATCGTCAATCAATCCAATTTGCCTTTGGGTGTTGACTTGCCAGCTGTTATGCCAAGGGTCGAGTAAAAATAGCAGCAGCATTTTTAAAGTTTATTTTATTTTCATTCGATTGGCTAAGTAATTGCGATGATACACGAAAGTCGTTTGTGGTACATAAGACAACACGACTACGTGTTCTTATTTATTATTTATTTTTATTTAACTAGGCTGTACAATTATGAAGAATGAACTGTCTTTCTTTATTAATCAAACCGTCACCGAAAAATATTAGTTTAATTTATTTTATTATATAAATAACTTAGTTTTCATTACATTTAATTCTTATATGTTTCACGAACAATGTTCGCTTCATCAGGAGTAAATGAACACATTTTAACGTAATGTGTAATTGTAACAATAAAAGTGTACATTTCTCCTGATAAAGCGAACATCATTTGCGAAACATGTAGATTGTGGATATAAAAATAAAGAGAGAGGTCAAGAGAAAAACTGAGAGGCTATTCAAATCTGGACAAGCTCAAGCTTTATTTGGGAGGCGGGTATGGGTACCGTCGCCCCAGGAACCATTTATTGGATAACCAACACCTCTGTTATAGGTCACCCCAAGTGGTCCGGTAAGATTTTTGACTTAGCAGGGGTGCCTGAGTTCATGGGGTGAGGTGTATCCGAGTCTCAGCGGTGATGCGTCTTTCCAACAAATGCGTGGCGGACCGGATCGGGAGAGACTGGTTGTGGAAGACCTCTTGACCTCTCATCGCCTTGCATCGCAGTGGGAGGGATAATTCGTACGTCCGTCACTCCTGGACATACTGACCCCCAGATTCCAACCCACCCCTCGTACCTTTTTCCTTCGAAGAACTTCCCATCCTTCCTTCAAGACCCTCCACACAGCATCCTCATTCAATTCTGAATGGTGACCTTTCTCCAGGGCGGAGGATATCTCCGCTCTTTGATGATCAGTAATCTTCATTTTCTTGCAGGCCTCATGTTACGTATTTTCTTGTTCCATAATATTCCGTTTCGATATTATAATAGGTCTATCATGTCATATTTGCTGCTTTCAGTAAACCTTTGTTGTTTGTTTGTTATGTAAATATCCAATCCTTCCCCAAGTATTTGAGTGAACATTGGTTACATCTCCACCATTACCTACATTATTTGAATTTACTTACATACGCACCTACCTATTCAATGTCTGTCTCCTTATCTTAGTCTCATGAACTACAACTTTCTAACTCAGTAATGTAGGAACAAGAAACACTATATACTTATTTACTTTGGGCTCGATACTGGCTGCTTTTGGTCTAAAGTACGTATTTATAATTTGTACACTACGTGCTTTGTGACTCTGTTAGTTGTTTTAAATCACCAAGAACTCTCTGTATTTTAATACTATTGATTGTTGCCTGGAGACTGGCACTGTTCTTCCAACACCTGCTCAGTGGTATGTGCTCTTTCCATTAAAACACTGCGCTGTAGATAATAATAAACTAATTCGATTATAATGCTCTACTGGCGACGTCATTAGATATCGTAAGGTTGCAGGAACTAAACCGCAGACCACACACCATGTTCCGAGATCATGCTTTCGGAGTATCAGGCCCCAAAGCTTGGAATGAACTACCACATGAACTGGGTGACCTATGAATGATGTGACCACGTGGAACTCCAAACTCATCTCTCTTGAAAATCATATTACAATAGAATTCCTTATCTTCAGAGCTTGCCCGGTTTGCCTATAATATTGCACGATACAATAAGTCTTTACGAAATTTTGCTAATTTATAAAGTGCAGTTTTCCCACAAGGCCGATTGTTTTAACAGCTCGCGACATCCGTTTAATCACTAATATTATCGTTTATTTCATAAACCTTGTTTAAAGCATTTTAATGTGTTTGAAACCATAGTTACTTTCTAGATTTTTTAACCCTTGGAAAGCCAGCGAATACGTAGCTACTCATAGGAACTCACCGCACTTTATTTTATTTTGATACTTTAAAATGCTTCTAGTATACTAATATAATTATTCTGGCTTATCGTTTAGTCACTTGCAAACATAATTTTTTTATCTGAAAAAGCGCGACTATTTATGTTTCAAATGTAATAATTTATCATTTTCAAAAGTCATGGTACTAGAGCTATGAACAGTAAAACCTCATATTATGACTTATTTTCATTGTGAAGTACGCTTATTTCGCTGGTTAGATGCCCTTGAGGTGATATTCCACAAAAAATAGCTCTATAAAAATCAGTCAAGTATTATTATTCATATCAATCCTCAATGAATGTTTAGTAAACAATCACCCATTGTTCTCGCATAGACGTCTTATTTCCAAACAGAAAAGGCTTGGAATGATACCCAAACTCGCAGTGCCTATTTTCCCCTTCGTTAGAGACATTTTCAAGGACAGGCCTTCCTTTGTTGGCGCTATTCACGTGCTTGGTCATCCACCTTCCAGCGAGACGACGCATGGAGTGTATTTGTGTGCCATTCCGTTCCAATATTCGCTACTCTGCGTCCTTCTTAATCTGCGCATAGTCTTCGCAACACAATTCTCTGGCCATTTATCTGCTGGTGCTTGGGAAAATATCTTTGTCAAACACGGACTTGGTGTTGGATACGGGCAGACTAAGGTTCATTGTTTGGTGAAGATCGATGTCAATCTGTCTGCCGTTTGCCGATTGGGCACAGAATAAGACCAAAACATTTAAGTTTGTTTATATTATTTCATAGACATCAGTTTGTTTAATGAAATGTAATGTATCTACTTTCCCAATTTTGGTATGGAATTAGTTTTAAATTGTATTATATCATGTATGGTGTTTGTAGCATAGTATAATTAAGGTTTACGGAGTTGCCCAAAAGTGTAAATTAGAGTGAGGGGGACGGGACAAAATGAGAGGGATAAGAGGCACATTTGCATGGCAGTAAAAAGTTTGTAAAAGTCAAGTATAAGGTGTTCAAAAATGAGATATCCTAGTAAACAAGATATCTTTTAGTAGGTTTTATAATCATCTGCCACTGAAACATTTTTATCAACTCGCACTATTCTTTTGTGTAATTATTAGGTGCGCTTAGTGTCACCTCGCCATGACTAACTTAGCTTATATTCCTACAAATCCACCGATGCGTTCGAGCCGAAAGTCAAAGCATATTAAGTAACTTATATGATTAACCCTATTGTATTATTGCATAGTTGGAATACTAGATTGCTTTATTCAGCTTAATTCATTTCACTGTGGTTTATATACATTTTAACCTCCATTCTCATTTCCCTCCCCACCAGAGGCGTGAATTCCATTAGGAACATAAGCACTACCTACTTACCCTGACTTACTCGCATACAAATATAAATAATATCAACATTTATAAACTTGTTGCATGAAATCAATCTATATCGAACCATACCGAACGCACACAATGTCGCACATAGTGTCAAAAGCAGAAACTAAATATTCCAAATGCCGCTCACGTCTTATAATTTAGTGTTTACTTTAGGCTTACCAAAATATGTGCTGTGTGAGCATTCAAGAGACGGCTCATTTGTGTTCGGTCTAAATTGGCAGAGATTTTCAGAACAAATTGCAACGGCCAGCAAATATAGCAATCAGTGCCATCTGTCGGTACCTCTTTTATTTAGTACAACTTTTCTAAAGAAATAATGAAAATATTTTGTATGTTGCTTTCTTTCAAAATAGTGTGTGTGTTTAGCGGAAAAATATTAATAATTTATTAAATAGTTTTATATATTTCCAGTAATACGCTTGTAATATGCATAGATTTGGATTATGAAATCCACACAAAATCGGCTAAAGCCAACAGCTTAGCCGTTCTTAGCGAAAATTTGCACGTAGGGAGTGGTTGTCTATGGTAAGTTTTTTTCAACTAATTCGCTGGTTTCCATTCTGCCTACCCTGAGCCAACTGCCACTGCATCTTATACACAGTCCCGTTCATATATAATTAGATTCCCGTGTAAAACTACGTAAATCTTATGAATCGTAACGCTTGCCGGCATAATGGCCGACTGTATTCCGAGATTTTGTTTAATTCGAAGATATTCTGCTTTATTAGTTTGTCTGTTCGCTTACCAATCTGGAAAATAACTTGTAGCGAACGTCGGTCACGAATATATATGACATTTCAATTCAGATAATTGCACCGCTACCAAAACCGAGGACAATCACAAAGAGAGGAAATTTTCGTTAGATGGATAAGAAGTTTCATTATTATTTGTGTTATTCTTCAAAGTTTATTAGAGAAATAGTTGTTGTTTCTGCTTTGCTAATTATCAATTCTCGTTATCTGGATGCCGGCGAGTCTGTGCGAGCCTTCTACTTTATGAAAGCAGATATCAGCGCTCGCAGCCCTTGCCTTGTTGATTTCTACAAGTCTACGAATAAAATGATAAAGTTGGTTGCTCTATTACGAAGTTTCCCAAACTTATTCGGCTAACCCATAACTTTTTAAGATTTGTTTTTTCTTAAAACCCGCTCTCATCATATAACCAAACATTAGTATTAGGTTTAATATTTTTCCTTCGTAGTGCATTTTAAAACATTTTATTTTTTTCATTATATGTATAAGTACATTTTTGTTTATTTGTTACAATATATGATCAAATATTTCAAGACCCCTCTTCCATAGAAGCATTAGCTTGTGGCTGGAAATGGAGTGTACATGGTTTTATTACAGTATGTAGGTAATTAAAAATAAAATGATTTTAAACTTATTTGAAGAATGGAATGTTACTTAAGGAAACTAATTGAGATGAGTTATTCTTAAGATTAATTTAATTGGAAACATTTTTATTTTTTGTAAGTTTGTCTTTAAAATATTTTTTCACAGTGTTTATTATTTGGATGTTATCATTAATGTTTCTAATTTCTTCAGGTAGTCGATTGAAAAAAATTCTTGCCCGGTAAGTGTAATAATTTTGTGCAAAGGAAGTGTTTAATTTTGGGCATGGAAAAATATATTTAAGTCGAGTACGGTAGTACATACATGAACCGTTCACGGTGGTGCATGACTTTAGATCTGTTAAGTTTAGCAGTAAAATTTAAGAACTTAAATTTAAAAAAAAAAATTTAAAAACAGAATTTTGAAAAAAAAAAACATTTTCAACGCTTTCATATTACCCTCGCCGTCTTCTTATTGCCCTGAAATTCCTCCCTGTTACCCCCTAAGGCCAAATAGAATTAATCGACTATGTCGAAAAATAATCTCTCTGCAATTGGTGTCCGCCGGTGCCCCCTGTTACATCTAAGACCAAATAGAATTTGTTGGCTAAAAAATATTTAAATATTTGGGCATATTACTATACTTTAGTGCACCCCATTTGACGCTGAGAACATAGATAATTTTAAATATTTTAGCCAACCAAATGTTATCAATGGATTCTTATTGCCCTAGCCGCCCCTTGCCGCCCTGGACGCGTACGGACTCTCTCAGTGCCATTTTGAGAATCAGTAGATACACTATATAACTGGTCTGCTCCCGCCCGGCCCGGCCGATCTCGGCTGTTTCTCTAGTTCTAGCTGAAGCATTTCCCGCCAAACGTCGCTCTCTCACCTCCCGGGTCGATTTCTCGCTCACGTATTTAGAAAGTTGTGTTACCGCTCCACATTTTACGCGATTAGTTTTTATTTTATCTCATAATTGTGTTTTTTTCTCATTCATCTATATCTCCCATCCCATGTTTTGTATGTACGCCATTTAAAGAATCATAATCTCTTTTGGTTCGATGTTGTTTTAGTTTTGAGGTACTGACTCGTGTTCTAATTCCTCTTCTTTTTTGATCCAAAGTTTGGTGTAACCATACAAACTTCAACCAATCAACACTAGGGTCGACGGGTTAACTTCATCTCGCTGGTACGAATACCAGGAACATTCGAAACGTATCTCAAGAATTAAGCGCTGTAGATCCACATTATGGACGTTTTTGAATTATTATATTATATTCAAATGGTAGCAGAAGTCGGGGACGCCCGAGAAAGACATGGCACGATCAAGTGAATCAGATACTTGAGTCGGGCCATGTCAAGAGTCAGAACAATAGAAGAGTATGTATGAGACGATGTATGAATGTGAATGAGGCAAGGAGTGTGTGCCAAGACCGAGTTGTTTGGCGGTCCGTCCTCTCTGCCTACCCCTGCGGGGAAACGGCGTGATGGTTAGTTAGTTAGTTAGTTAGATAAATTGGCATACAGACTAAGTACCTACTAGACCTTTTAGAAATTTAAATCACGAGAAAGAATATCCCATACTAAATGTTTGGGATTTCTAACATCATTTTAAAAGCACGACACGACTATCACGGACGCCCTGTAACAATTCACCATTTTGTATGGGCAGGGAGCCTAATTGGCCGGTAAGTAGGTACCTACCCTGCATGGCAATTTATCAAAAAGTCGAAAGAGGCCTGTTGCCATACGGTATCACTTATTTGTACACTAATAAACTTACAAGGTTTTACAAGGCAAGCATTGTTGCCACTAGTATTATAGTTGATTCCTACGTATTTAAATTATTTTTATTCGTTATTCTGCTTTATAAATTTGTTTAAAAACTGTTAAACGTAAAATTAACAATTTTGTGCTTTTGAAAAATAATAAATGAATTCAATTGAAGGCGTTCCAAAACTTTGGCTCAAGAAGCAGCACGAAACGCAACACACATAACAAAATACTTATTTTTCGGAATAACTTTATTGAGTAAAACCTCAAATTGTAATATTTAAATATTGAAGACAATATTAGTGATTTCTAAACGAAAATCTGAAACAGAAAAATCAGAAAAGGAAACGGTCACATCTGGGACTCGAACCCAGGACCCCTGTCTTTCCGGGACAGTGCTCTACCAACTGCGCTAATGGGACCCTAGCGGGTCCTAAGGGTCCCATTAGCGCAGTTGGTAGAGCACTGTCCCGGAAAGACAGGGGTCCTGGGTTCGAGTCCCAGATGTGACCGTTTCCTTTTCTGATTTTTCTGTTTCAGATTTTCGTTTAGAAATCACTAATATTGTCTTCAATATTTAAATTTTAACAAAATACTATTGGACGTGAACTTGGACGTGAACATCTTAAATCATATCATAAATATTGAAGTGTTTTACCTTGGCTTAGGTAGGTTCTTGGTTGTGTACGTTTTCATTGTACAGTTTGTCAACGGCCCAAACACTCTCGATCGCAATTTCATCGCGTGTCTTTATTTTTTCGTCTGTTCATCGTTGCGCTTGTTGGTATTTTTTTCTTTTTGCAGTCTCACATAACTTCGGATGGGTTCTTTCACTTTTCTCCGATTCCGTAAAGTGTTGTGACGCATTTTTTTCGGCGGACTCGCTGTCGCATGCAAGAAGACAATTGAATAAAAGGCATCATGAACGTGTCGGTTTCTCTTTTTTTCTCGTGGATTTTGAATTAACTTTCTCTGCTCATATAAGCGTTTCGTTCAGACTCTTCGTATTTTTTGTTCGTTCTTAATAATGACAGACAATATGCCTTACAAGCGCAATCCGAAAGCTGTCAAAGTTTTTGTGAACATTTTAGAAGTGTTGATCGCTTGATACTCGGCTGGAAATCGGCCGTTTCGAGTTTGAATCTTACAGAGGGTACCGAATTAATTTCTTTCGGTAACCATAGATAGCTGTGTTAAAATAATTAGAAAACTTACTTACGTGTTTATACGAATAAGAAATGTTCTAAAACTTTCACATATTAAAATGGTTTACTTTGCTCTGGTACAGTCGGTGTTGCAGTATGGTGTAATTGCATGGGGAAGCATTTATAAGACTAATTTGTATCCGATAAAAATCGTACAAAAAAATATTCGTAAGGTTATTCTTAAAAAAGCGAGAGATTTTCCAACAAGTGAATTTTTTGATAAATTTAGGGCCTTACATTGTAATTTTTTTTTGAAAAAAAAAGAAGATATTTTATAGTTTTTAAAGAATCCGAAGTGTAAGAACTAGAACATCAGGGAATAAAAAATGAACCCATATGCAACACGAAAGCTGCACAACACCACTACGAGTACCTTGGCTCAAAACTATATAACGATTTACCGGATGCAATAAAAAGTGAGAGAAGCTATTCAAAATTTAAAAACAAACTTTTTATTTCTTGCTAGAGCAAGAGTTATAAAACTCATTGTAGGACGCGAAGAACTTACAATACATAGGTACACTTTTAGAATATTTTTTATACAGCTTTTAGACAGATTTATTTACGACTAATCGTACATTTTACCCAAAACCTGATTGATATTTTCCGATGATTTTCAGATATATTCTTTTACTATTGCTATTTTGTTTGGTTCACTTACTGATTCTTTTACTGTCCAATATTTGTAATATTTAAGATAATACTTCTCTACAACTTTTATAAGTAGATATACTTACTATTTTGTACATGCACCTCTATTATTTTTAAGTAAATAGACTAGGTACATGGCTCCCCAGTTAGATCTGAGAATATTTCTCTACTAACTGAGTAATTAAATTAGTAAATAAGAATGTTATGTAGGTATCATATATAATTTCTTTATAATTTAAATAATAAAAAAACCATTAATAACAATTTATTTACGTATGCATTGTACATATTTTTTAATCTATTCCCAAGTTATTTATTTCAAATAAAATTAAACGCTTATTAGGTCAGTACTATCTATTTGTCTCTATTAATATATGATATTTGGGTTAAACAACATTATTTACATAAGATTATGATAACTAATTTAAGAGAACGTACGTTTCATTATGTTGTATTTTTTAATCTGGATGTGGACGTAATTTTTTTATGGTTTTCCAAAATATTTTTATGCTTTGTTATTACTTGCATTATTTTAACTTCGCACAGAACCTATTAAATTAAGATTTCTTAAAGAATATACCTACTCAATTTGAAGGTTTCTAAAGGTTGCGAAAGTTTGAAGAACACTGCAACTCATGACGATGAAGAAATAAGCTGAAAATTCATTCATCCAAACCTTTGATTGGAACTTGCAAACCTTTGTTTTGAACTATATCAAAACCAAGGACTTCCAAGATGTCAGAATAGGGCAGCAACATGTCGAAACATTTCTTTAATGCGCCACAAAACAACTGAATGGAGAATCAATATCTCATGCTACTTCTGTGGATAACATCAACGTTCATAAACTTGACAACTTTAATATTGACCAAGTCGTTCAGAAAGAATCGAAGTGCAAAATAATCAATATTTACCCATGTAGCGTGTTAAATTCATGAAATACAAAAGCGTCAAGCGCAGTTGCGAGGCCACGCTGCAATTTACGTTGTATTAAATAATATTGTAGCGGATAATTTTGGTAACCGGACAACTCAACACAGTGACGAATCAACGTGTTTTTAAAAGTGACATAAGTCATGTTAGGTTTATGATTTAGTTTTATTTTCACTTTTCGTGTATTGATTTCTTACCATATAGAGTTGTCATGGTCCCAGTATTTAAAAAAAAATTATTTAGATACATTATTTTAGGCACATGAATGTAATCTATATTACATTCATGTGCCTAAAAATATTCGATTACTTAAGGTGTCTTATTCAAATAATACATTGTAGAGACTAAACAGGTAGATCTACATCTTGAATTTGAATTTTTGTGCAATAAATATTTTTTTGAATTTGAATAGAACTTTCACAGAACTTGAATTTAGGGACGGGTTGTTTCACAGAATTGAACAATTCTTCAAATTTCGAAGTTGATTTTCAAGTTCTCTGAAGTTTCTATTCAAGTTATTTTATCATTTCAGTTTTGTGAAACAACTGGCCCATAATGATATCACAACAGAACTTGAATAGAACCTTCACAGAACCTTAAAATCAACTTTGAAATTTGATCAACTGATCAAATTCTGTGAAACAACCCATCCTAAGAAACAGCATTTTGTCTTGCTTACTCCTACTTTCAGTGTTGTCATTTAAAAAAAAATAACAAGTTTGAAACATCTGCATGAGTAGGTAAGTAGTGTGTTCGTGTTAACTCTCATTACAATACATAGATGCAATGACTTGCGCATAAACTGTATATTATGTATTAGGATTTTTCTTAGATTGTATGAAAATTCATCCTCTACACTTTAGATGATGATCATAGCCTAATGCTTCGTGGTATGAGCATGAAACACGGTGTACCCAAATGATATTTTCTGGATACATGCTGTTTTATTGTTTCATTATTTCGGAGTCAAGATATTTATATTATTTTATGTAATGTGGGTCGAATATAGAATATGAATAAAGCCATTTGAAAAGAACAAGCCAAATAATCAAAAGAAGGAAGGAAGTGCGTGTTGCTGACACTGAGCAAACACGATCTGTTTTTCTTCCAATATCGTGCCGTATGTAAATATTTCCCTGAATTCGAAATATCGCTGATATTATGACATTAAAAATAACATTCGCCGCCAATGTTCCGCATTTCGTTTTGTTGATATGAAAAGCCATTGGACTGACTACCTGTTTATTCACAGTCAATATTTAGTATTCACACATTGTCCACATATATCCAAATTGTAAGAATCAGGAATTGTTTGAATATTGTTTAAGCAACACATTGTCTGGATGCGTCATTGTATTGTTTAAAAAATCTGTAACTCGTAGCATTACGACATTTTCATAAAGTGTTAATAACATTTTTTTAAAACTAAAAATATGCTTTGGAGAATTGTGATTGAAAATTTTAACGGTTCCTTTTAAAAATGACAGAGAGCGCCACTTCCGTTGACAACAATCCTAAACTGTACAGTCATTAAGATAATAATGCTATCAGATGTTGTAGAAGTTTCGTAAGTTTCTTATGCGAATGACCATCATTATTTTTTTAAGAGAGTCCCACCCGCTCTTCTGTAAGGTGAAAGGTAGAGACATACATGGCTATTCAGAGCTGATCACCAAACACTGCTAAAGCCATTTTAAACAACGTTTCAATTGAGAATGGTGGTCTTAGATAATGAACATAATATCCTTAAAAAGATCTTCGTTTACTTTTTATGGCATGCCCGAAGAATCTTTTTATTGTTCCATTCATAATCTGCGTATTACATATAATAATTTTGCTTATGTCATCGCTGGTGGTAGGCACTAACCGAAGTGTTTGACTTCCATTACCATAACCCATGGGGTTCAAGAACTTAGTTAATTAATTGTATGGAAGGTGAGCAAATTGATACCACCGCATCCAAAGATACCAACCAGCGAAATAGTAAATTTCAAACGGGGCCCTTTAAGTTAATAAAGAGGGTGAATCTAACGGGCGGACTGCTTCCAGTGGCTCCCCTCGAGGGTGTGTGCGTGTCGCATCGCTGCGTCCTAAAGTGCCACTCAGAATATCGAACTAGTATTGCTGAGGTGGCGTAAAACCTTCAAACTGAGAGGTTTAACAGGAGTCGAGGACCTAGTAGGCCAGATCAAATGTAAGTATGGGAACACGAGGCTTCGAGGAAGAAACGCTATGAATATATTTCTGCCTGATTATTTTTATTGGAAAATCACCTTAACCCTTCAGCAACGTAAGCAGATATACACGATAAAATAACGATAGCAGTCAAGTACAATAAGCGTGTTTACACGTCAACGCGTGTGTTTCCACAAAAATCGTCATAACTCCGTTATTCTTCTAGTGACATACCTAAAACAAAAAGTAGAATATTCGTATTGAATGAAGCTTCACATCTCTTTTCAAAGTTATCCATAGAAACCCGTAAAAAGACCTACTCAGTGGAAGCAAATTTTACCCGCCAAATCGTAAAACCCGCCTCCCACATATCCCAGTTTTAATTATTTTTTAAAAAATATATTTTGTATGAAATGGTCAAAAAGTGAAGTGACAGAATAGTTTATTGTACATTTGTACGATGAAATAAGTGTTTTTTTTTACATTATCCGTGATTTTAGTATCGTTTTTACATAAAACATTACAGGTGAGTCATTTTTACAATTTTTTCATGTTTCCATTCTAAATTTAAATATTTACAAATGTTAATATTTATTTATGATACAACAATTTGAAAGCCTATTTTGTAACCTTTCTAAAACAGTTTTTACTATTCGGCTCCGTTCAGTAATGTTTCATTTATAGAGCTTTGATTGTGAGGCGGTAATAACACAACGTTTTCGTGAAATTGACATTTCGGTAAAGACATTTTAGCTTCAAGTTCGCGAAAAGTCGGAGGGGTTAAGGACGCTGTCAAAATGAAAAAAAAATTAATGATATTTTGATCATTAAAATGGTTCGATAGGACAAAGAATTGTGCAAATGGACAAATTAGATGATATTTTGCATATTGGAATAATTCTCCAATTGGACAAAGAATAAAAAAATATTATTTCTCAAAAAATTTCGTAATTTTTCAGCTTCTAAAATATTTCGTAATTTATCTTAATTCTTATATTCATAAGTCCCATAAATATTAATAATTTAAAAAAATATCAATAAAAAAAAAAAAAAAAAAAAATATATATATATATATATATATATATATATATATATATATATATATATCAATAAGTAATGATAATTCATTCATGAAAAACCTAAAATATCCTTACTATATATAGCAGAAAAATTGCAATCGATGAGCTTTAAAGTCGTCAAATTTGCTGTCGGATTTTGACACCCGAATGTGCTTAGCTTTTAACGCCTTATTTGGTGAATGTTTTTCAATTGTTTAAGAAGATTCCGAAAAAAGAGTGTTGAAATATGAATCAGAATATCAATAAGTAAATATCAAATGACAGTGAATATCAAATGAATACATAATGATGAATTTTGACAATTTTTCATTGCAATTTTTTTAAATATGTCACGCAAAAGGCATTTTACAAAGCTAGAAAATCATTTTAATCTGTGGAACACCACATCCTTTTTGAGGGAAGTCGAAAATTAATTCTCAAGTGTTTCAAGTGCAGGCGATTCTGTTAAAAAATATATGCACTTTTCATGGCATACAGGTTTAAAAATAGTAAATCAATTTCAGCTATGGCGAAATTCCAATGACAGCAGCGCATGAACGATTTGTCAAAATTTAAATTAAACAGTGGAAAAATTTCTTTAACGGTTTTACAGAGGTTTAACTTTAGTATCGTTGAAGTTACGTTAAAACGACTTAACCTCAATAACTAAGAATCCAAAACGCCTGCGGAACCGGGTAGTAAAGCTACTAGTGTATATTTCTGATTTATGAGACTGGTAATTGATTGGATTAGCTGTTTGCAGCTTGTTTCTGCTAATCCAGCACGATTAATATTATACAGAGTAGAATATTGCAGTTGTACGTAACTTGTAACAGTTCCACTGTGTTGCGAACAGCATCATGTAACTTCCTCCGCCTTAATAGTACCTAATATTATGTCGGTTATCAAATTAGATGCTTTCACTCACTGGCGTGTATTTAAATGTAACTGAAACAAGTTATGGCCATTAACAGGTTGGAAGTTGTAAGTAAAGCAACTTCATCAGCAGAAATGCAGCGGAGCCGTGGTATGTTAGGATGGGCCTACAATATATAATACATATCGTTTTATCAGGGGTTGCTAAAGTTGCTAGACTATTTGGATTGTAACCTATTTTTTTAACGTTTCAGATTCAATATCAGTTTTGGCCCTATTCCGAGGCTTTAATATAATAATATTGTGTTAGTTAGAGTGTCTTCCTGTATTCTTCCGTACGGCCTGGAAACATGAACACTAAACTAAACTTAAATTAACACGAAAGATAAAACCTTTGAAATGTGGATAAGTTAAATGGTGAAGATGTACTAGCTATACAAATAATAAAACGCCAAAAACTTGGTCATATTAATATAAGAAATCAAAATTACAATATTTCCCAATTAATAATCCAAGGGAGATTGATAGCAGACGTAGTAGAGGAAGACGCATACGAAATCTAAGTTACGACTGGTACGAATGCTGTTCTCATAATGCAGAGTTAAGAATGCCCAGATGATTGAAAACAAAAGAAAAATACTGATTTTAGAAATTTTAAACATATAACATACTTTTTACTGTACATAAAATTAACCTTTCAATACTTTGATAAACATTGAGAATGACAAACAATTGTCTTTTTTCAATTTTGTAAACGGAAAACATTATAATCTACGCGTTCATAGATAAAATCCGTAAAAACTTAATTCTTTCGAAAAAGTCATAGAAATACAATATTTTATCGGTAATTCAATCCAATATTGTGTTTGTTTTCATTCTTGAAAGAATTTCGTTTTTATACGGTTCGTTTTAAAACTATTGATTCATGTTAATATTTCGTAAGTACATTCTCAAACAAATTTGAGAATGTACTTACTTACTTCAAAATGAGCTTTCAGAATTCGCCACAAGATGTCGCCACTTCCGTTGGCATTTCGCACTTGGATGGGCCCAGGCCACAAATAAATAAGCACAAACTCGACAACCAAAATTCACACATCTTCGGATCTACCGGATCTGCCCTGATGATGGACACTGCAACGCTGTCCGAAACGTCGGCTAAAGAAGGAGTTAGCGCAACACGGCATAACACCCCAAAAACAAACAACAAAAATAATATTCATCTTAATATTCTAAGCATAACTTGCAAAAATTATATTTTCTAAAATAATTAAATTAGCGCCTTTTATTAAAACGCAGATTATAACTATGCTCCGTTATTATTCAATTTTAAATTGCATTCTTTTGAAATCTCTAATTTAATACAAATTACAGAGAAAAAAATTGACGGCCCACCCTAGTAGTTCAAGGTGCGTGGCATATTGTAATGGTATGCCGGGACTGTACCGGTTGGCAAGTTAAATTATGGAAGCCACAAGGACACGAGGTAATAAAATTAGCAAACTCGCCTGCTACTCACTCAAAATGAAATCGAAAATACTACTCGAATGTTGAATTCTCGACCAAAACGCGTGATCCCAAATCACCTGCTGTTTTATTGGCCAGATGCCTCTAGATATTATTTATCTGCAGATTTCTGTGGCTGGTAGATAATAGTTTTTTGTTTCAATATTAATATTTTCAAATTCCACCTTGCCCTCGCTTGTTTGTCTTAATGGCGTAGGTTTGTACCAGATGCACTCAGTAATTAACTTTTGCCAGGGTTGCCACAGTTTTTATTAATCTGGTATACGAAATTGCTGTCGTTAATGTTTTAATTACAAACAGTGGTTTAAACAAATATTTGAGACCACTTCGTCTAGTTCGTACTGTCAACAGTTTCGAAAGAACCATAGTAATTGACGGCCTCCGTGGTTGAACGGTTACGATCCTTGATTGCGAACCCGGAGGTCACGGGTTCAAATTCCGGGCCTGCGCAAGAAAATTTTATTTGATTAATTTGTGTAATTTAACAATTTACTTATTAAAAATAATTTGTAGCGTAATTGCGACTCGTTCCAGAGTGGTAGATGCTTTCAATATCGCTCTGCCGAAAGATGTTGCGTGAAATGGTTTTGGGCCTGTTTGGTAACCAGATCTGAATAGCCAGATATTTCCTCGCCTCTTTTCATCTCCTTCCCCTCCCCACTCCCTCCAGCCTCACAGCATACTCCAATTGGGAATGTCATAGTTTCACTGGCTCCAGAGGGTTGAGAGCATTTGGGAATCTTGTGCGATACTCAAATAAAAAATATTAAAACATGGCATTGTTCTACGAAAAAATACAAAATGGTTTTGCGCTCAAGAATCCCGAATTGCCCGGATCCAGTGAATCTATTGAATCCTCAATTTGAGTATGTCGAGAGGCTGAAGGAAATGGGGAGGAATTAGGGAAGTACCTGGCTGTTCAGATCCGGATACACGCCTAGCCATGCTATTTATTATAAGCGATGCTTACATTCTGAATGGTGATCTATCAGCCGGACGATACCGAGATATTTGCCATTTTGTTAGGTTTCATTACAAAAAACATATTTGTCTCATTTTTAATATTATAATACTAATATCTTTTTTTTATAAATTTGCAACTATATTCATGTAAATAGATAGAATACATAACAATTAAATAAAGTTGAGGATTCTCATAACCTGCCCACTAGGTTAGCCTGTGTTGTTTATTTATTGCCTTTTATGTCACTTGCTTGTTTATTACAACAAGCAAGTGACACAAATGTAACATGTTTTTACAAACGGGTCAAATATTCTATTTTTATTTCCTTATTTTTTATTGTTGTACGACGTTCAACTCACACTATCAATTTTATTTAATTCTTTCTCTAAATCTCTCCGTTTTACTGTTTTTTTACATGTTCTTTATCGGCCATAAACACGTGTTAACGATACGACCGAATAAGCTTTTTTGGCGTCATTCGCAGTTACATTGGCCACCGTTTTGGCAGCATCATCTACAGCTTTGTCGTCACTTGCCCTCGCAAAAGTGTACGAAATGACAATAACGATAGCCCGAAAATAAATGAACGTTCTAGATTTTCCTTAAATAAAAGCAAGTCAAACAAGAAACTCGAAGCTTATACTGTAACCCTGACTGGTCGAGCAGTTGGCTCTTATTTAGCTTGAAGAAAATGGATCATCGAGCGAACCAGTGGAACGATGAATGGCGGAGTTTCTTTGTGTTTTGAGAAAAAACATTTATTAATTGTCGATTACAATTCGTGAATTTCGTATGGTTATTGATTTTAAAAAATGTCTTCATCTCTCCACACACTTTCTTCATGTTAGTGTTTTGTTATTATTACTAATACCTTTATCATTAGTAAGTATAATAATTTCCATCCCAGACATTTTAAAAACATTCGTAATTTGGTACATTACCTATGTATAAATATTTTAAGAACCTTATATCTTACAGTAAAATGTACTGTGTTTTTTTTAAACAAATAAAAAATACAAAGTGTTCGGGCAAATTGAAGTAACATTTTCGGGAGCTGATTCTAAAGAAAGTACAAGTAAAAAAAATCTTCTCGTGAAAAATATTTTTTTGTTAAAAAAAATAAACGGAAATTCGAAATAAGTTATTTGATAGCTTTTTTCTACCAACATCATATCCTGAAGTTACTGCACTTATATCCGGTAACCTTATATATAATTTCGTGCTTGCCTACGTATCGAGGGGTTTAGAAATAATATTTGGATGATTTATATGGTGCCGTTTTTGTGAAAAATCACCCCAAGGGCGCTGGACAAATATATGTATAATATACAATATACTACACATCCTATTATCAACAGATTCAGATCACTAATACAAAACTAAACGTACAATGCAAATAACTAACAAAAGTGATGCTGCGTTAGTATATACGTATAGGTATTATTATTTATTTATATTCTTTAGGTACAGACAGATAATATACAGGACCATACTTACCTGGGAGGTAATTTAAGATTAACATTGTTTATTTTAGAAATTTAGATACAGTTTGCATGCAGAAGACATAATTGGAACACATGTATTTGGAAATGCCTTGATTGATGCTGGTATTTATTTTAATAAAACATATGTATGCTCTTTAATGAGCGTGTTTAGGAGAGGAAAACCAAATTTGATATTGGGCGGTACAACAGTACACGGATTTGATTAGAATTTATCTTCCTAAATCTCTTCGTCCTTCGGTATGAGACAGATTGAAGAGCAAGGCTTCGAATAACGTAATTTCAAAGTGTGATGATGAAAAAAGTGTGTGGTGAAAAGTATTAAATGAACTACGCGTGCTTGTATCATATACAACTGTTCAAGATGTATAATACGGCAGAAGTATTTAACATAATTTAAAAGGTGGCTTTTTCTTTGATCTCACACTCGTTGGCCGATATGTAGAGGGACATGGTGCTAAGAAGAATATTATTATTCACCTTCATCCAAACAAAAGATTGACCTACCTTACTTTGTAAAGTATCACAGTTAGTCGAACCCACATATCGATGACTTAGCACAGACATATGGAGTATCTCCACTCTTAGACGAAAATGAGTTACGGATTTATATTTCTAAATCACATAATTTCAAGGATATTTAATTAACTACCACACCGTTTCCCCCTAGGTGTATGCAGTGATAATGGACCGTCGCATAATTCTGTCTAGGCACATTTATAATATATCGTCTCGTACATACTCTTAATTATTCAAGATCTTGACATAATTCAAGAATATTAAAAAAAAAAATCGTAGGATTGAAATTCTAGACTAAGTTATCTATTCAATTACTTTTCTAGTTTCTACCCTTTTCAACATTCCGCACGGAGAGAAATGAGTATTGCTGATTTATTTAAAAAAATCTCTTCAGATTATTGGTAATCCTGTTAAAAACGGGACTGCAGGCCGCTTCCTGATAATATTTTTGTAAATTCGTAATAATATCGGAACACGTGTACATGCACCTGCGTTTGACTTAATAAATGACTAAATGCGAAAATGTTTTTTACGAACCACGTGTTCCGTCATCGTGACAATTTTTTTTTTTTTTTTGTCTAAAAGTTTATCAGGAAACCTATCAATTCATTCGTTAATGGCCTGCAATCCTATTTTTTAACCGGATAATTTGAAGAGATTCTGAATAAATTTTTAAAAGAGTTTTTTGTCAATAGCCTTTCTCCGTGTACCTTTTCTAACTCCCCGTCAATCCGCTATTCATGTGCAAACCGTTACAATTTTTTAAATGTTGTCGATTTCGTTGAAATTCCCAGAAGTTACAATAAATAATTATTTGTTCACGATATATACATATTTTTTTCTCTTGCATGAGTGGGGTACGAACACAGACATAGGAATTAATAGACGAGAAGATAATGGCGAGGGGTAAAATCAACTGTTGAAGAACGAAGGGAGTAAGGCTGACTGTGATTCGTCAATAAATCAATCTGACAGTAAATAGGCATCTCGCATTATAATATCACCATTTACTTCTTAAAAGTAAAATCTGCTTTTGAATGAATAGACATTTTTACATGGGAGCGCAAATTACTCGCCACGTTATGAACAAATTTGCGAAGTCCAAATTCGGCAAAAAAATTCGGTTCTATTTTCAGAGTCGAATATTTCGTTTAAGTATTTAGTTAAGACACTTTTATAAATGTTCATAATTTACTTCCCAGCAACCAACCAGCTTTGTGTTTCGCGTCCAGACGTTTCTCGATGTGATAGTATATGTTTCTAAAACTGATCTATATTATACGATGTGAATATGCTTAAAATAATGCTTATATTTGGAATGTAATACGACAATTGGGTTTATTCTCTTTTTCACGTCTATTTTTACAAGTTTTCATAGTACAAGTCAACATTTTGCCGTGTTATTTCGTAAAATGAACCGATGATGCCTCGACCATAGTTCGCACAAGAATGATGACGTCACGTTTTCAAATTTCACTTGAGGCCATACGCGAGCACAGCCGGCTCCAATGGAACCGGTATGGGGAGTGGGGATAATACGCTTTTAATCACTTAGGGCAGGTCTACTAATATTCATATGTCTATGGGTACGAAGTATTTAATCCTGTCACTATGTTTATTCGGCGTTCAGCCTAATCCAAATCTCGCTCTAACCCCGGCATATAAAATTTAATTTTATTGTTTGTTGCCGAAATTGTTGGATAAACTTTGTTAATTAAAATCATAAGGTCGTAGGTTATTTACTGCTGGCGAATAGAGACCTCCGTCGAAAAACACTTAAATAAATTTAGCCATTTGCTGTTTCAAATTATAATTATAACGTATAACCCTCTCTAATGGGCTTTAAATTAAAATTTTAATTGTGAAAATATTTTGGTAATTTTTAAATACATGTATTTGAATTTCGATTTTGTTTTCGTGATTGAATGAATAAATAGATGAATAAAATGGAAACTTGGATGTGAAAATTACCCCACTTCAGAACATCCGATCGAGCTGAAACTCGACAGATTGTCAGATATTGACATTCAGATTGATTGATAAACACATTGTCGATGATAATTCATTCTATCAACTTTTGGTGGCACACACGCAATTCTCTGAAATTGTACGACTTTTTATGAATTTACAGCAGTTGATATACGAAATAAATCTCGTTACCATAAAATTAGGATTTACCTATAGCGGTATTTACTCATTTAACAGTCCTGTGGATGAAGGTTCAATCCTTAGTCAAACTAAAAAAATGTTTTTATTAAAATGTATTTTTTTAATACATCTATTAGTAAAAATACGTATAGATATTACAATAAACTTTTTTTTTTATGAGTTTATTTTTTCTGCGTAAATTATTGGATTGCTTCGTGAATTTTGCACCCCCTTTCGACCCACGCAATAACACTCGTGAAATCATTTTCATCATAATATTTAATGGATCACCTAAGATTTATAGTTAAGGATTGTAAGGGGATTGGTCGAAAATGAATTCGTAGATGAGATTATTTTTGCAATCAGTGATTATATTTACTATCAACAAATACGGTATTTTGTGGTTATTTTTACTGCTCCATCAACTTAATTAATTCCCGTCGTAAAGATAATATCTTACAAGAGAGGGAGCGTGCTCTGATCTTCGATGCCTTTTTTAATGACAGTTTGATAGGCACAATCAGAAACTTTATGGGTGCGGCAGTAAAATGTGACAGTCTTATTATTATTATTCTTTTTATGCAGTTTTGCAGACTGTTCAATTTCTAATTTCCGCACGGTACTAAAATGAGAATTCCAACTCTTGTGTTTTTAATCTTTCTCATCTAAACTCCATGTTAAATTATAATTATGATATATCTAAAGATTATTCGAGATTCCAATATATGAGCATTAGATTATATATCTTTTTTTTTAAATGTCGTTCCAGTTTTGTTTTTTTGTTATTTATGTAGTACTGCCGTTGTAATTTAATGTATTTTGTTGAAATGAGACAGAACAGAACAAGTAGATTGAAGAGAAAGTCGGTGTCTATTTCACCGTTATCGAGCCCTCTGTCTTATCAAACCTATAATGTCCTTATTTGAAATCCAGCACAATGCAGCAATGCTATTTACTAACAAATCTTGTCTGTGGCCATGCTGAGCTGACTACCAATATTTATGTCCGTCCTTAGCTATCTGGCGATCTCTACTGTCCTTTTTGTTTCTTTCACATTTACGTCGATCTATTCGTCCATTCCGATCCTTGTACTTCTATGTGCTCGGTAAAAAATACGTATTTAATATAACCCCCGGCCCCGCTTGTCGATAGCTGTTGCGCCTGTTTTACCTCCGTATTTTTTTTATTTTGATAAATTTGACATCTATTTTTTTGGCACAGCATCATTCCCCCCCGTCTTGACGAGACCATAGCCACTTATGGTAATCCTACCCTCTCAGATCTTGTAAAAAGTCGGAATAAAAGAGTATTGTATCAGATGATGTATGTATGTGAAGGATTCGAGTGTAGACTAGAGCATCAACCCTGCCTTTTCCTGCCAGCATGTGATGATTACTTTTGCATGTTAAATCTCCATAAATATGTTTTTAATATATGTGTTCTCTTTTTGCAGGTAAGATTCATTTTGACTTCACTTCTAATATTGATATTCTGCTTGGTAAGTTTTTCACAAAATTAATTATTGTTCTTTGTCTTGTTCCTCGGAAAAATTGCAGGAAAATATCTGTGAATGTAGAAAATAGGTAGATATTGTTTTGTCTGCAACTCAACGCATCGCATGATTATGTGGGTATTTATTTACATCAATACTTAAATATTTATATAAATAATATACAATATTTGTTAAATGATCACTTTAAAATTTCATTCGAGCCATAATAAATTTCTAGCTTCTCGATTTACGTTGTAAATAATGATGGTATCGAAATAATCGTAAAATTACGGTAATCAATATTAATTACGATCCCACTAAGTACAGTCTCAGTTGTCAGTGTTCATGCTTTTTCGATTAATATTGTTTATTTTTTATTGTCGATAATGAAAATGGCAATCTCGTGTTTTCTTCTTCGCCGCACGCAGGTTATTAAATCGCCTCCTTGTGAGCTGGCCAGTAGTAAATTCTACCTTGTATCAATCTCAATAATTACTTCTTCGATCTCGGATTCGATATTATTACTTACGACCAGTTTGCTTTCATTTTTACTACCGGTAACGAGAACAGTGTCCACGGGGAGAAAGCGTTTTCTCTCTTACTAATCTCTCCGGGTGATGGAAGATAGATCTGTTGCCAAAAGATGTGTTCCTTCTGACTTTTGTTATGATTCAAAAGGCTGAGCTCATAATTAATTAATTGATATCTACGAGGGATTTAGATATTATTTCCATACTAGGGGTTAGTCTATTACGAGATGTTCTCAAAACCCAAGTTACTTATCAATTTAATTCAATATAGTTGAAGTGTAATTCAGTTAAATCCTTTTTAAGTTTGTCTTGGCTGTTATTCTGTTTGTAATAATATTTTATAATTTCTCTTGTTTTTTCTTCCTAAGGACGAAGCAAACGTACCGTAACTTTTTTTAATACACAACGTAGGCTATTTATTATACGTTGCAATAAAAGATTAAATTTAATATTGTCAATAGTGAAAGGTGGATTTCTAAAAAAAAACATTTTCTTGTTAATTTTTCGCAAGTCGCAATTAATTTTAAATGATTTGATCATTAATATTCAACTCCTCTGTAGAAAATCACTGTTTTCATATACTTTTCGAAGTGTATCTTCAATGATATAAGTATGAATGAATTTTCTACTACACTTATTACAGTATTGTTATGTTATTTATATCTGATATATTTATACAAAATTTCAAGCCTATAACTGTTGAAATTAAGCCATTTATTTACAAAAATTATACATAGGAATGGGTACTTTGAAGTAGGTACTTTCTAATCTGTGTTCTTTCATAATTACGCTACATCCAGAACTTTTTTAAATCTTTGCTCAAGCAAGACCACCGCCGTCTAACTATCTGGTAGCATTATCTTCGGTTGGTGTTCTCTGAGGCGTGAGCTCTGAGCTCGCTAGCCACCGCATTCGTCTCCCATGGGTAAGGAATGGATTCGTTGGAGGAACTTGGGATTATGTTGCTACAGAAGGATGAAGGATTACGACGGTACTGCTTTAATAAATAAAAAAATCGAGATGGCGGCATTTTATGTTTGATATTTTGAGAGCAAATTCGGATCTAAATATTCGGACGCCTTTTTCTGAAGCAGGATCTGATAGAAGATCATTATTATCTACGGCAAATAATACTCGATTTTTTAAACATCCCGGCTGAAACTTGCAAAACCCGAAACATTTTTAAAATCTAGCGCTTGGGTTATCGGCAATGAAGGTCCTGGCACCATTTCACCTTTAATTGGAATTGCTCCACCGACCCCTCCCTATGCAAAATGCTTTGGCATTGATATCGCCATTTGCGGTTAATGGTAATTGCGGTAAATGTAACAAGTCCTTCGTTTATTACCAATTTCTTGCCTCATTTTTAGGAACGGCTGGTTTATGGTTCGAGTGCAGCCGTTTGTGCACCGTGACTCCGGGACGGATATCATTACTATGCGCGATGACCCTATTTTCCCTTTTATTTTTCAGCTTTACGGTAGGATTCATGGATCCATTCAATTGATAAAGTTGAAATTAACAGTTAACAAAAAACTTCTCTTATATTTCGTAGCGAGGAATTTACCAACATACGAACCACTTAAAAATACATGCATTCTGAGTTTGGTCAAAAATAAACTTGAAGTGCACTTGCGAGTGACCACATATGCATCTCCAATCTAGGTTAATTGTGTAATTATGTTCTCTCTCCTATAAGGTATCCAGAAGGCAATCGCGTATCTGGCTAAGCCTATTAGTTACTTGACATTCAATACTTGAGTTTGTTTTACTATTATCGAAGCTTTCAAACATATGACTGAATAACTTCCATTTCTTAACTCCGTTGGCAGGGCTCATACTTATATCAGGACCGAAAAACTCCCCGGAACTAAGATGCATAACAAGCCCAATAGATTTTCCGTCCAAACTAAGAACTTATCTTTTCATACTTTCATATCCTCAAATTTAATGTACGTAACGGCGAGTACCATTCTTGTATTCTCTATATATCCTAAGTCTACCCTTTCTTATTGGATTTACATTATTCGAAGCCTTACTTACACCTCAATCTGTACCTTCTCGAATGACAAATCACATTTAGGAAAGTAAATTCTAATCAAATCCTTGTAATAAAATATGTACCTGGATTAAGTAATGATACTACTATGCGTGCAAAACTGCATATGAATTTCTCTAATAAACAGTGTTAATCTCAAGTGACCTGCCAGGTAAAAAAGTATGGTCCAGTATATTATCTGCCCTTACATTATATAAATAATACATACAGTAACGCAGCATCACGTTCATTGGTCAAATATATTGTACATATAGTTTTGTATTATTGATCGATGAACTGGTAGATGCAATGTGTTAGCAAAAAATATCTGTATATAGGGTGCGGCAAAAACAGACAGTGCAGTTTTGAAGGGCTGTTTAAAAATCGGCACAACTTACTGAAATGGGGTTTATTTTATTCGGTACGTCATACCGTTTTATGCATCCAGTCTTTAAGATGACATCAGAAAGATGATGGCCGCGATACAGCGATGGCAGCGATACATTAATGAAGGCGATTTCTGTTTGCACATCTCGACGGGAATACCGGCCGATGTTTAAAAATATTTTCCCTCAGTTAGCCCCACAGGAAGAAGTCGCAAATTGCATCCAGCATTTTCAATAAACGTGCGGACGGCGAATCCCCAGTGTTGTCCGGACCAAACCATGATAATGACTAAAAACGGCACGACCCTCCCGACAAAATGGGACCTCTCCCAGGTTCCTACCCCACCACACGGGATGTACCGGTTCTTCAAAACTGCACTGTCTGTTTTGCTGCACCGTGTATTTGTACATGAAAACGGCGCTATGAAAATTATCTAAATAGTATTACAATTTATCATTATTACGCTATTAAACAATATATGGAAATATATGCATTCTTCGTGTGCGTTTGATCAAACATAAAAGAAAATAATTAACTATCTTCACCGCCAAGGTAAGCAGATATGATGAACCACCGCAATTCTGTCTTGGCACACACTCCTTATTAATTAGCATTCATGCATCGTCTCATACATACTCTTCTGTTATTCCGATTGTAGACATGGCCCGACTAAATTATTTAATTCACTTGATCATGCCTTGTCTTCCTCGACGTCTACCGTTCACTTTCACCACATATATTCTCCTGACACTCCTCGGGGTATCCCACTAAGGTTACCATTCATCAGGGTTACTACTTTTGCTATTCTCGCTTTTTTGTAATTTTTTTATATTCACATATTAACTTTACATTTAACGTTGGATATAAAATAAACCAGCATCCATTTTGTTATGCTTACAAAATAGGAAGCAAGTAGACATTAAAAGTTATAATATTACATAGTATGAGCAAAATGAATATCAATAAATACTATGAAGAAATAATAGTTTTTATCTAGGTGCATTCTAAGGTTAAATTGATTTTTTTCTCTCCGTTTAATTATCAAAACGATACGATAAGTGTTTTCAAAATTTCCAATTCGCTTTTCATTAGTTTGGTATTGAAGATTCCAAATGACAGATGCAAATTCGATATAATATCAAATCTATGTCCCAAAGAGCTATTGGCCTGTCCCGTGTTGATTGATTGACGGTTTTAGGCGAGTCGTAGTCAGATCATCACACATTTATAAAAATGTCAATCTTAACGAAGAACTAATGTTAATAACTGTTGCGAAAGTCGGCAAACTCGTCAGGCGTTGATTGCACAAACGCCGCAGCAGAACAAAGGCCCGATGACCACACTAGCCAGTGGCCACCACCTAAATGTATGTCAATTTGGACCGTCGTCGTGCACTCGGACAGTAGTACTTTTTGTCAGTCTTTTGTCGCCGGTAAACATCGTCGCGAGAGCAGTCTGATGAAATGTCAGCTAATGCGACAGTCGATTGTCCGATTTGGAAATGCAGGCGAGCTGCAAACACGAAACCCTACCGAGTCTCGCTTTTGTAATGCTAATCTGGATTTCAAATTGACGTTAATTTAAGAGGTATACAAACTATCTGAAAAGTCTCTTTTGTAATTGCGAAACTTGACATAAGCCCCCTCCTCAAGTATTTCATGTATTTGTTGGTGGCATGTATTCCCTTCCAGGCTGCATCCTCCAGGGTAAAGATCGCTTTGATTCTAGCCAACCAGAATCACATTCCATCCACTTACGCGTTGCATAATCTCCTGATTCGTGTTTAACCATACATGTCCAAATCATCTCAATCAATTGTCATGTTTTTCGCTAAGGTTAAATTGTCCTTAATTGTTTATGAATCCCCTTCCTTGTAAGTGTCACGCCTCACTTCTGCCATACATCAGAGTTGTATCAACTTTGAACGGCTAACCTGGTTTCCTTTTACGACTTTTATTAGCGAGTACTGCATTTAGTCCCCCATAAATTGAATTTCCTGCATTAACCTTTCTATCATACAACCGTCTCATCTTTCAAGAACAAGTGCATAATGTCACAAACTTTCTGCAAGAATAAATGCGTATTTTCGGGTAGATTTTTATTTATTGATAAACGCCCTTTTTATGGGCTTTTACATTAGAATAGTGAAAATTATACAGTATTTATTATTTCAACATATTTGTTGTAAATAATTATTTGTCTCAGTTAGTACTCCGAGCAATGAGGAATGCATATGGTAGTTAATACCAGAATTTCTGCACTGAAATAAATCCCGACTTCTAGTATTACGTCAATGCTAGCATTTATGTAATATATCATGTCGATACTACGAAATAAATTTCTTCAAGTGTGGCTCCCATAAAGAAAGACAATTGCAGATAGATAGAAGACCTGTTGTTTTATTACTAACTGAAATTCCCAGCGTTGCCCGAGCTTTATGCAGAGTTTTTCTAAATCAGACAGTAATTTTCCTCTTATTTTTCATTTTATTTTTGGGGTTCGAAAGGGGGATGGCGATGGTTTTTCGAAATTTCATATAGACAGTGACCTTCCTCTCGTTTTGAAGGTCCAGTTTGCAAAATTTCCTCATCTCGGAAGGAAAATCTAGATTTGTGTACAAATCAAATCCACCCCGACCGCCATAAACATTCTTCTATATTGATAGAATATTATATGTATAGATCAATAAATTGCGAAAAGTCACTTGGTTATTACGCCTACATGATATAGGATGAGCTGACGATTTGAAGAGAACAACTGCCGGCTTCCGAGAGTTGCTAAAATGAACTTCTTATTGATTAAATTAATATTACAATGAGGTTTATAAGCTTCAATAAGTTATTTCTAATACATTAAAGAATAACTATATTCTTATTTAGAAATGCACTTTATAAAAATACTTTACTAAATCCGTTACACGTGGCGCCTTCCGACTTCGGCATGTTGTATCGTTCTGTAATGCTAACTTTGATACGTGTCGGAGGCGGCGATAATTCCGATTTAGTGTGTTTTTTGTGACAGTTAAACGCCATTTATAACAGCGGTTATTCGTATTGTCGTTTCGACAAATAGATTTTTTATCGCATTGTAGAAGTCTGACATGACTCATTAAACCAAATATGAGACAAGGTCGTGGGTTCTGTTGAAATAATCAGTCATTTGAGTGGGGAGCCTAATTCACGTGCATGTTTTTTTTAGTTGAAAGTTACCTACTTTACAAATATAATATTAGCGCGAGTACTTTGAATCCATCACTGAATGTTTTCTCTCTGAATTTGTTTGTATTTGTAACCATATAATTAAACCTATATACCTATAAGTTGAGATTTCAAAATCATTGTTTCCCTCGATACCTCAGCGGCTCTCACGGCCGTAGATTGAAGGGTTTTGAATTAAGTTGTTCATTTTCCTCCCTAACCCTCGTTTCTAACAGCCTTTCAGTATCTACCATCAAAGCAGAATGTGAGATTGTAATTTGTGACCTGACTTGATAAAGGATACTTCAAAGAAGCAAGAGAAAGTCCAAAACACTCACACGTCTCTCTAAAAACCCCTAAAAGACAGCATTTCTTTTTATTTACATTCTAAATCTTTTCCTTCTCACTGTGAAATCATTCTCTCATCTTAATTGTGAGAAATGTATTTATTCATTAAAACGGTTTTCAATAACCTCTTGAATGCATCATCATAGGAAGAGTATAGATTGCAAAAAATACAATTTAAAGATGCTCTTCCAACACACAGCAAAAAAAGATTAGGCAAAAACCTGGTTACATGGTTCTAAATAAATCTCATTAACTGCAACTTGAAAATTACCAATTAATTACCGATTTCTTCAGCCGCCCATCTGAGAACTTGCTGAGATCGATGTGTGCCAATCTCTCTGAACGCCCGAAGGCTCGTTGTATAGTGGTTAGACGCACAGCGAGTAGTTATGGTAGTAGATAGTATCGTACATTATTCAGCAGGTATTGCTTGCCTTGTGCCGTAGGTTTGGTAAAGAAAACCGCTCGGTGTTGGCGCCTAAAAAACCTACTCAGTTAGCCCACTGATATCTATCATTTATTTATTGGGCGCGTATTTCTTCGTACAGGTAGGGTTCGTAAACTTCATCGCGCTTGAAATATTTCTTAAAAAATTATCTAAACTTATTTTTAAGTGAATACGTAAAATAATTCATAATCTGCTATTTTATAGATGGCGCTAATTAAATTATTTTTGGGTTAAAACACTTTTTGCAGGTAATGGTTTAAAATATTAAGATGACTTATTTGTTTGCCCCTTTGTTTACATAACCCTTCCGGAAGAAATTCTCTAAATGTTAGTGAAAACCCTATCAAAATCCGTTTCGTGGTTTAGAAGAACTAAGCGCACAAATAGACAGACGCGGATAGAGACTTAATTTTTTGTTTAATTAGAGATTCGGTAAATTCTGTGATTCAATCCATTTTTGTACTCGTAGGCCATTCTTGAAAGAACTGAGTTTGTATACGGATAAAAATATAGTGTTTTTTCATAAAATTATTAAGTTCCATCTATGGAATAGCAGATTATGAATTCTTTTAATTATACCCTTAAAGCAGATATTCTTTTGTAGTTGCAGCAAGACTTCTCGAATGGCTTTAACTTCATAAAAAAAATTTTGTTTGTCGGAATTTTCTAGGTAATTTTCATCTTGAACTGTGGATGTTTAAAATACCATTGTAAAATGAAGATAAAACTAACTATTCAGTAAAAAGGAATTATGAAACTCTGGCGTCGTGTACCCTATCAAACTAGTATTTAGGTTAATATATTTGTCGGTTGCCGCTTTACTTCTGAGTTAGGTACAGATAAAGGACTTCAGATGACAAAGGAAGGACAGAAGTAGTACATTGGTGGAAAGGGGAGAAAATTCGGAGAAATTCGAACGAATTTTATACAGTAAATGCTGAAAAATTATTAATTTAGTTTATAAACTAAACTAATTAAAAGTTCGATAATACCTTTCTCAGGGAATAATGGAGCTTTCTTAAAATACTAGCTTACTTACAATTATTTATTCTTATGAATTTTGGTTGAATACTTTTAGGACGGGTTGTTTCGGAGAATTTGAACAATTCATCAAATTTCAAAGTTCATTTTCAAGTTCTGTGAAAGATTTTTTCAAGTTCTGTTTTTATTTCAGTTTTGTCGAGCAACTAGCCTACAATGATATAATAACAGAACTTGAATAAGTCTTTCACAGAACCCGAAAATTAACGTTGAAATTTGATGAATTGTTCAAATTCTCCGAAACAACCCGTCCTTAGAGTTTAAATCTTTTTGCTCTTTGAAAACATCCTTATTTCGTCAATCCGCTGTTTCTTAGTGCGGTTATCGAATCTCCTGATGAATGATCTCCCGCCCGACTAGCGCCGACGTACTACATCATCCTTGCGGTGATTCATGGCAACCTTTCATCACCATGGTAATATCGCAGGTGCAATTGCGATTCCATATAAATAACACTGGATGCTTAATATAAGTCCTGAGTTTTGGTGTAGCCGTAAAGAGTTGAAAGTACACATGTTTTTAATTCATACCAACTGCATTATTAATGTTCGGAATGTGGAATTTTAACACTGTAATAAAGCACTTCATTGATCCATTTTTGGTTATTATGACATGTGCGCTACCTCCTTCTTTTGCCAACGTTTCGGACAGCATTACAGTGTGCATCATCAAGGCAGATGTGTAATCGAAGATTGTGGAGAAGTGCGTGCTTATGTATGTAGATGTAATGCCATGTTGCTAACTCCAATCCTTTAAGAGCTGGTATTACAATATAATTTAAAGTGGCTTTCTGCGTTTAGTTTTGGTGTCGCCGTCAATTACCGGATACCAAGAACTAATATTGAACTTAGACCCTTCGTCTTTATTAAAATTAATGGGATTTTTATGAATTTAAATTGCCTCCGTAATTAGGCGTGCCCTATGTGTTTTGGGTCTTCCCAGGACTTCAGGGACAATTCCAAAGTATTGGCCGGTTTCAATCAAATGCAATAGCCGATTTGTCAGGGTTGCCGAGTTTACATGGTCGAAAGTATTCTTATATCCTTTTGGAGATAGTCCCGTTTTTTGTAAATACCGCATAAGAGTCTCAACTGCTTGGAGACTGTGAAACTATATCTTTGTGGGAAGATGTAGGTTGAGAGGTATCAAGTTATTTAAATCATCTAAAGCGATTTAAAATAACAAATTATGACCCTCTCCTGCGTGATCCAGACGAGAAATAAAATAGGTACTGTATTTCAATGAGTTTAAAATACCCCTTTTTGTGTCCATTTGAACCCGCGTTTTCTGGACCGATAGCCAACGAGATTACTGCTCTTTAACAGACTCTATCAATCAGTTTTAATTAAGAAAAATGATTTCTAATTGTGGGGAATGTTTTTGTTTAGAGGTAAAAGTACGCTTTATCTCGGGCAGTTTATTAATAATGATTGTATTATTGTAGTTGTAATATTAAACAAGACAATGACAAAGATTTATTTTTTATCTTTGATTTCTCCCCATTATCTCACATTAATCTTAAGATTATATACCTTGATCCAAATTATCCAAGAGATCTCTCAACTGCAGAAGATTCTTATCTTATACAGTTCAAGGTGTAGGAGTTATTACGTCTTAATCTCACGATGTTCCGCTTGATGATTTAGATGTTTAAACAATTAAATAAGCAAACTAAATCATTATTATTGATTTATGTCGTTGGCGGGGCACTTTGTCGCTGTTTTTTCGCAAGCGTTTTTATTTGTAAGTTTTAATGAATTATGTCTTTTATAAGTAAGAAGTCATGCTGTTTTAAAATAATGATCGAATTTATGGTTTGCGTTCAAATAATGAGCAGATCGAAGTGCTTGCAGAGTGGGCTGTATTTCAGATCACGGTCCCAAAGGTCGGAGCTTTAAATAATAATTAATCCTGCTCTCCAATAATTACACTAATGAGCAGCGCGATTCGTTCTATTTTGTGCGAGTATTCTTCTCGGATTAAATGAATAGATAGATACATTTAAACCTGTCGTAAAATAATGAGAGACCTAATGAGCGATTTCTATTTCTGAACGTTCCTTGCGAATAATGATGGGAACTTGCTAATAATATATTTTTTAAATACATCACAAAATTCGATAGTCAATTTGATTTTGGATTTGTAAGGTACTTTCATATTTTATGCATGTTTTAATTTCTGGTCAAAACACACAATTTAAAATTCTTTCACTTATTACTTTTTATAATTTCAAAAAACTTACCACATTTTGTATGACCATTTATAATATTGAACCAGTTCTTAATTATTATACACTTAGCACACGTATCTTTAGTTTGTAATATCTATGTCATTTGATTTAGATTAATTTTTTAAATATTTTTAGAACGAATTAAAAGATCGAGTTTTTAACAGTACATAAATCAACCGTTTTGAATGTTTCGGTCCAATTCCACGGAAAAAAGACATTAATTTTTATCTTTGCCTTTGAGATAACTACGGAAATCAACTACTTATTTAATTATGCTTTATTTATAAATTAGCTAGAATAAATAACCTTTTTCTCTTTATTACTTATGTAAACCTTACGGCTGGACAAAACATCTTAATTTTAACTACAGATAGTGTAATAATACGATACAATATTAGTACATATAGAATTATTTGGCGGGTTGGAAATAAGCCGACGTGGCTTAGTGGTTCAGAGCGTCTGACCGGACAACAGAAGGCTCAGGTTCAATTCCCGTCGGCGGCATTTATTTTTACTCTGGAGATATTTTCATTTTGTATTAATATTACAGGCGACTAATAATTTATTAATAAAATATATTTTTGAAAAAAATTCGACAAATGTTTGAATGAAGCAAGAATTCAACACCAATGTCGATACTAGATAGAACATATTTATTATCTAACTGTAACTTAAAAAATATTATTTTTAATTCACACTGCCAACAAAATACTTTTGTAAAACATGCTGTCATAAAGTCATAATATTGTGTCAACAAAAGCATTTATATATATATAAAAGGCAGTCAACAAAATGTTGAAAGAGTTTGCGAATTTATCGAATTCAACTTTGGTTTTTTCAGTGCTTCCCTAACACCAAACCGATATTAGTGAACCCAAACAAAAAAGTTTGCAAGTCGATTGATTGACAAATATTTGCACATTTTATGACTATACATACACCCCGACTCGTGTATTGTATGTATTTATTTCAAATGAATTATTTACATTCGTATTGTTAAACCCATATAAAAGTTATTTAGATAACTATTTCATTCTAACGAATTGACGATTTGAAAATATACATCTCGACTATGCCCTTCGTTAGACTCGTAAAATATGTCAACATAACCTACGTCCCTCCAGCCGCGTACACTTGATTATCATATTTTTCCTTTCTCCATTGTTACGTCCCTCATTATTTCTCGGTTAACGACAAACGTACGATAAACCGTATCAATTGCCTCTCGTACAATCGACAAAAACCGCATCCACTGACCTGGTTACCATCCGTCGTTTGCTGGCGGAACCCGGAGCCCCACCGGCCCCAGTGGGGCAGCCGCTACCAGCAATACCAGCATCTGTTATCTCGGTACGCGCGATCTCCTATATGGACCAGCTGAGGTTAGGTCAGCCCGGTGCTATATGCACCACTAATGCTGACTGCAGGCGTCAACCAACTCCATCTATTCCATCTGATACGCCGCGATGTGAATACTTATTGGACCGATACGCTTTGCCTTACTTAAATACTCGAAGCGTGTTCAGGTGATGTTGTTTTTAAAGTGGTTAATTACGTGTAGTGCATGCAATATTAAACGCCGCTAATGTTTAAGTCACGTGACTTTAATAAAGATCCTTTAATAGATCTATTAATCTCATTAATCCCCTTATTAATTGATGTTTAGTACTTTTGATTTGAGATAATACTAGCCAGATAAACTAAGAGAAACGTCTTGGAAAACGATTTACTTTATCTCGGCCGCAGTGAACCTTCTTCAAGTTATGGCTAGTGGGGTCAAGACGTCCAAAGTATAGGCGACATGAACAGAGGGAGGACAATGCGGCAAGATGTAGGTAGATTGGACCAACCTAAAGTAACTAAAGCTGTTCCATTCAATTCTGAATGGCGATCTTTTACTAGTACGAAACAAAACATTTCTTCCACTCTCGTCATTGTCACAATAATTTTGGGGGTGACTCCACACATGCTGAAAATCGATAGACGAAGGTACAATTTACGCATTAGCCTCCCGGCTCATCCCGCTCCCCTTGCACGAAGTGAAACGGTCCCATCCAACCGATTGCCCGCGGATTGACTGACGATGAGCAGATTTTCCATTATTTTTCACAATGGCCCCACGTTTGAAATGTGAATCGAGTTGATTGCACGACTGCTTTATTTTGGGATTAAGCTCGTTGGGTTTCCTTTATTCAGAACAAGGGCTGGGGACGCTCGTCAAGACATGATAATATCTACGTGTGGGCTATGACGTATTTGGCAACGAGTCGCACCATTTCATGAATAGAGAAGCAGATGTTTGGGAAAATGGGTTAGAATACCTACGCATTTTCCTGTGAAACTCCCACTAAGTTCAATAACCCGGATTGAAATATCTTTCCTTTGTGACGAAGAGAGAAACATTAATGTTTGACCAAATTTAATATGTTATCAACAATATAATGGCATGAAACCCTAAACTATTTACTTGTGAGGAGATACTTTTTATAAACCACTAATAGCAACAATCGAAATGTGACGTGCACACAATTTTCATTTCCATATTTCTAACTTTGACGTTTTATTTGACCGTTAATTCCTGATTAGTGCTTGCAATTTACACAGAAAGTACAAATTACAGCTATCTCACAATATCTACATTAATTTTATTTTAGTGACCAATAAGCTTATGCAAACATTATTTACATAATTATTATTTTTTATTACAATGGATGTTTTGTAACACAAAAAAATTATATGTACCTATCACAACCAGATTTGAGTCAAACTCAGTAGGTACTCACACGTATGCATTTCTGGCATACTTCATCTTTCAAACTTATCATTTGATTTCACACGGACTTAATGATATAAAATATTGCTATTTTATTAAACATCTCTTCAAAGTATTCGAAATCCTGTTAAAAAACAGGAATGCAGGCCCTTAACGAATGAATTGATAAGTTTCATATTAAAATTTTTGTAAAAAAGGAATGATAAAAATCATAATATTTTCAAATTTTGTCATTTTATATTAATAGGGCAAACGCAGTTGCATGAACACGTGTTCCGATATTTTCAGAAAGCACTAAAGTTTTATAAGGAAACGGCCCGCTGTCCCGTTTTTAACAGGATTTTAATAAATTAGCAATACTATTTTTATCCGAGCAAAAAAGATAATTTCTTTGAAAATTTAAAAAAAGCGTGAAGCTTGTCGAAAAACTATAATTTTTTTTTGGGATATTCTAATTGGATGTACATAATATTATTTTCTAATTATCACTTTTTCGCTATGCTATAAAAAATGCTGTTTCTCAGTGACGTTTCTTAAGGATTGTCGAAAGTGTAAAAATATGCACCAATACACACAATCCTAAGTAGGTAGGCGTGTGTTGTTATTGTTTGATTACCTTATTGTTACTTGCACCATTTGCAGTTTTGCTTAATATAATATGTACCCGATTAGAGCTACCTCCGTCGGTGCGAGCGTCTTGCGCAAAGATATTAGAAGAACGAGATATGCTATGTTGGCCGCCGGACCGTAGGCGGAGTACTACCTAATTAGGGTACTTTGAACGGTATCGGGACGTGTACGCACAGAAATCTGTTCTATGTATTAGTGCGGATACCTTAGCGTAAGCGAAGGTGTACAGTAGTATTGGTGAACAAAACCGGCGACACTGGGCAAAACAATTCCACACAGTATGAAATGCTCATAGCACATCTCGTTCTTCTAATATCTTTGGTCTTGCGTCTCGCTTGTAATCCATAACATCTACAATCTACATAATCAATTATTGTCAGTAGGTACACCTAATGCAATGTGATGCTTTCCACGGCAGACTAACGTCGCGGCTAATGCAAGTTCCATTTCCATTGTAAATAATAATTATTGTCTTATTGGAATCGCTAAGTACCTACACAACACGTGATCGTTCGCAATTAACACGATATATGGGCTGAATAGCGGGAACTCTACTGATTTATATTATTATAAGTGAACTGTTAACTGAACAGTTTGTTTAATAATTTTCCTACCGACAGTCTTCTCACTTAATTGATTTTTTTCATAAATAAATCATATTATAAATTTATTTTTCGGAATAACTTTATTGAGTAAAACCTCAAATTGTAATATTTAATTATTGAAGACAATATTAGCGATTTCTAAATGAAAATCTGAAACAGAAAAATCATAAAAGGTTACGGTCACATCTAGGACACGAACCCAGGACCACGGTTTTGTCTTTCCGGTACACGGCTCTACCACTGAGCTAATGGGACCCTATCCCCCTCGGTCACTTTTAACTGTATCATACTTCGAATAATAACTAGCAAAATTGTCTTCATTTTTTTTTTTTTTCACCGCACATTTTTCGTCCTAGATGTGACCGTATCCTTTTCTGATTTTTCTGTTTCAGATTTTCGTTTAGAAATCGCTAATATTGTCTTCAATAATTAAATATTATAAATTGTCGTACCCGACCATTGGTGTCGTTTGGTCTTAAAATATGAATTTTGCTTGGTTCCTACCGGAATGTCACTTATCCAGTTCCTAACTCTCCATAACCATCACCTTGCTGGAAAACTGTTTGAATTTGGAACAATTGCAAGAAAATTGTATAAGTTCGAGTGCGGTTGTTTTGAAAATAGAAAAAGAACTTGGAAGCAAGTTGTTGGTGTTTCTCGTGTATATAAATTAGTTTTTAAGTAAAAAGAAGAAATTTGAATACATCGGAAGCAGGTTGTTCCGCTTTTTGTGTAAGTAATATCGTTTGGATTACCTAGAGGTATCACGTTGGAACTACAATAAATTGTGATTGTGTTGTGTGCTCCTTCGCTGAGATATACAGTGCTAAGTGATTGTTCATCCCGTTTTTCCTTACATTCCTTGTTCTTTCCCACGCATACTATCACCCAATTCCAGCAAACACCATTTCGTTTCGTTTAAAGTATTTACAGTACACTTTCAAGTTCGTCTGAAGCTGCATAATTCATACTTCATAGCGCATGATGGGAATGCCTTAGATGTGAAGAGTTTTGCTTTGACTTAGAAATTCGCAGCAGAGCGCTCAATGAGAATTTCATGTCGCTGCAGTGCTCCACTGATGATGAGTTTCTGATTTTTGGCCGAAAAAACACCGCAGTTTCAAATTAAATCTTTAAATAAATTCTTCGTTAAGTATATATTCTGTATTGGATTATCAGTTCGTTAACCTTTTGCACTTGAAGTTTAAAAAAAATCTTTTGTTTGCTTTATATTTTTGTTAGCTTTTGTATCTATTATGTATTATATTATAATGTTGTAAAACAATTGTATTACAATTTATCAATTCGATGTTATGAAGCACTTAAAAATATTTTTTTGGTCATCGTTTTTTGCTGATCCAAATATTCCTTCCTGCTTTTTTAGCAGCATGAAAAATACAAGACAAGGTTACAGTTGATGATTATGCTTTATCAATTTATTGATTATACTTTTCATATTGTTACTTCAATGGCATTTCATGGTCATTGTTGTTACTTCTCGAAATCGAACAGTGATAATATCTCTGAGATTAAATAAATATGTTTTGAAATAGATTAAGAAGTAGCATCGCTTTGAGCAGCAGACATATTATGACCTTATAGTTTTCCTTTGCTTTTTTGGATCATGCTGATAGACGATTGCATGCTAGTACTGATTTGAGTGGTATTGTGATAATGATAGTATTTTGAAAGCTGGTAATTTATCTACACAATAGTCCCCCGCATCTAATTGTTTTAAATAGTATGCACGCGTTTTACTTCCCATCAATTATCGTCTCGTTATTCGAATGTCAACAATTCAATTTGAAGGCGGGTACAGGTACTGCAGCCCCGGAAACCATTTATCGGATAACCAACACCTCTGTCATCAATCACTCCAAGTGCTTCTCTACGTTTGGCGTCTTAGTAGGGGTTCAGGGGTTTATGGGGTGAGGTTTGTCCAGGTCGTATATTGGTGGCGGAGGCGCCTGTCCACCAGCTACGTGGCAGGCCCGATAGGGAGAGGCCTTTTGAGAAAGAACTTTTGAACTCTCCAGCCGGATTTTCTTATACTGACCCCCGCTTTCCTAACCACCCCTTTTAACTTTTTCCTTTCCAAAACTTCCTTTCCTTCGTTTTATCCTTGCATCCCCAAATATTTCCCTTGCCCTAAGGGAAATTATTTTCCCCTGCAGGGGTAGGCATAGTAGATGGACCGCCAAACAATTCGCTCTTGGTACAAACTCACGCATAAATAATAATAATATATGAATGATTTGTATAGCGCAATTTTTGTGCCACCTCAAGGGCGCATAGTCTTATACAACCTCTTCTGTTATTCTGACTCTTGACATGACCCGACTCAGGTATTTGGTTAATTTGTTCGTGTATGCAGACTGAAACCGAAACCACTCAACTGCATTAAAACAGTATATATAAATATATATATATTTTTTTTTTTTTCCGTTAAAACCTTGCATAATAAATTATTTATAATTACTTCATATTATTCATACTATTATATTTGCAAATGAAATCCTCAGCACGTGAGATCTCGATGAGGACATCATTATCTCTATTTGTTAAAAATAGGAAGATAACGGAAAATGTATTATTGTATTATAAATCTTTAAATTCGAGTTTGCATTAATTATCTTATGTTTAATGTGCCCTATAGAATGTGCGTAAATACAAGGGTGGTCTGAAAAGTTTCCGACCACAACGCAAAGATGGCGGTACTCGTCAATAAAAGCTAGTGAATATAGTTGTGCATCTTTTGACAGTTACTCACCAAAGTTTCGGCCATTTTGAGTGAGTCGATGTGTGTGTTTTTGTGAAAATGGTAACAATGAAGTATCAAGCTGTTATTAATTTTTTGTTTTTGAAAGGCACTGCGCCTACGAAAATCAACGATGAGTTGGACTTCTTTTTTGTTAACTCATCTAAAAACTGCCCTCGGAGAACAGAGATTTTCGCCAAATGAGGAGGCCTTTGTGAACAATTATTTGCAGAGAAAAACGCCAAGTACTATTTGAATGGATTAGAGAGATGGGAGCATCGCTGGGAGAAGAGTGTAGAGTTACAAGGATACTATGTAGAAAAATAAGTAAAAAAAAACTTAGGAAAAAACACCTTGTTTCATTGTTAGGTCGGAAACTTTTCAGACCACCCTCGTATATACATAATTGCTCTCTAACCGGCCATCAATTCCTCGCGCCGTTGTCGAACAATTGACAAGATTGATGTTAATTGCTTGTTAGTGTTTTCATTGTCCTTGGACCTAGAGAGGAAACGTTTTTTCCGTTCCGTTTTCTAAGGTCTTTCTCGGCTAATTAAAAATATATTATTTTCCGAGTTTTCATTCATTCGTTCCCTTGCCGAATATCTGCAGCCTTGCTTTGTTACAATCTTTTAATACCAATATCATTTTCAATGGATTCGGTCTTATTTTAGTGTGCTGGTGTGATGCTTCATAATATTTATTTATCATTGATAACCTTCCTGGGCGAATATGCCAACAGAACAATAAATTTCGTAGGTAACTTAATCTTTACATAATCATGCATTATTATGTTAATATTTAATAACATATAAAATTTTATAACCTTCGCAGCCATAGGTTATTTGAAATCTCATGTGTTTTTTAATTTTAATTTTTCAATAATTTAAGTTATTGATAATTTCATTTTAAAAAATATTAGTTCTAAGAAGGCGTGTTTCACATAAAATGACACATCTTACGCTGTTTACAAAAAATATAACATTTTATTAAATAAAAAAAATACATGTAAATAAAACATTGCAAATAAAATTCCTTCAAAACTTACACCACAATAAATCGGGAGTTTTTTTTTAATATAATATCCACCGCCTGAGCTAAAAGCTGAAATTCAATAAAAAATAGCTTAAATATCAGCAATTGGAAGACGAAAACCCGCCAATTTTTATTCGCTCTAGATATTGACGAAAAAAATTGGAAATCTATGTAGTTTCAAATATACTCGCGGACTGAAAAGGTTAATATCCTAGGCTAGGAATCCAGAGGTCGCAGGTTCTAATTACGGCATGCTCAAATAAATAAATTAATCATTAAGATTTTGTGTTTTTGCGGCTCTTTCCAGAGTGATAGCTACTAGATACCTACGCTCTCAATATCGCCGTCGTGAAACATCAACATTCTGAATCGAAATATTGCTTGGAATCCCCTCCATTGTCGTCCGTCTCCCACTCTTTATCCTCGCAACATACCCCAATTGGGGATACCGTAGTCCCACTGTCTCCGGTCAGCGGAGACAAGTGTGGTATTCAAATAAAACAAAACTATGTATCGCAATATTATGTCCCCGTGTTAATAAAAGATAGATAGGTACCCAAAGATATTAGAAGAACGAGATATGCTATGTTGGCCGCCGGACCGTAGCCGGAGTACTACCTAATTAGGGTACTTTGAACGGTATCGGGACGTGTACGCACAGAAATCTGTTCTATGTATTAGTGCGGATACCTTAGCGATGCCTTAGCGTAAGCGAAGGTGTGCAGTAGTATTGGTGAACAAAACCGGCGACACTCGGCAAAACAATTCCACTCAGTACGAACTGCGCATAGCACATCTCGTTCTTCTAATATCTTTGTAGGTACCTAACGTTTTATTTCTTCCAATTTAATTATTTATGACCGGTTGCTACAATTGAATGTTTATTTCATTAAAATTATGTGCTTCACTTTCTAAACAGCGATAATTCAATTAGCACTAAACACACAAGAGGCAATTTGTAACACGTTCAATTTAGCTTAAACACAACCGCAGAGAGTATCGCGAATACATTCGCACTTTCGAAAACCCTATTCTGTTTGCTACCACCTACTTTTTAACATTGATGGAGATACATCAGTTACGAGTAAATATAATGGAAACAAGCAAAAAATACATGTAACCGTTCTTTGTGCGCTTCTAAAATCAGTAAAACAATTGCGCATGACAAAAATATCTCTACCTAGAGATACTCGTACGTAGATGCTGAAATTTGTAAACGATAATTAATCACTAATTAAACATGTCCTTCGAAAAAGAACGTAATTTTGAACAGCACAAACAATTATTCCACTTCGAGCTTGTCACATTTCACGGTTTACTTAAAGCACAGGTGATACTTAGTATATTTAGTACCTACCTGTAGGAGGTGGAGGTGATGAACGCTTTCAGTTTGTTGTATCGGGTGATTGATTGCAGTGTTCCGTCAGTTTATTTTACTCGCTGAAAATAACATATTGTGGCGAAGACAGGTTTAAAAAAAATCAGCTTAATTAATTGAAAAAAAATTATCGGGTAACCACAGCTATTTTATCTAATTAGATAATATTCAGAGGAATCTGCCACGCGTTGATTATGATTCAGATTTTAATCTCTGGTGAGAAAAAAATCGATGAAAACATTGTTAGGCATCTACGACAGGCTAATTCAGGTTTAATTTTACCGAAGATTGAATCAAGTTTATTGACGAACGAATAAAAACCGTTTAATCAATCTAAAAAAATGTTATTGAGTAATCAGTAATCACAGTTTGTAAGACTCGACAGATTTCACAGCCAATCTCAAAACTTTTATCTTTAGATATTCATCAGCCGGAGTTAGGATGTTTTTCGTCAGTACCGAAATTATTTTTTGTGTATCTACGATCTTCGGTTTCATTTTTAATTTTACCAGCTTTCACTGTTCGCAACAACTATAAATTGCAATTTATAGCAAGTACCTCAATGTTTATACTTAAAAACATAATGATTTCATATTGTCACTTATATCCTAGCTTATTATGAAGCGCCGTTGCGGTTATTATTATTGTTGAGCTAGAAGGATACCAAACATCAATGGTCTGTAAACACACGAGACCAGGGTATCAGTTTGCTTGTAGATCAATCTAAATTGCTGCACTTCTGAATGAAAGCCATAAACAATTTTAGAAGCCAGCTCCGTAATTCCGTCCTACGCGATTTTCTCATTATTTCGTTTTTCTCCATCGCGGTGTTGAGATTAATGCGTCTGCAGCATCACGAAACAGTATATTATCTTCCGCAGCATTAATAATATTTCCTCCGTCTGTCTGCCGCTATTTATTTTCCACACTTTATATTGTACGATAAGTTTTCAGTTGCATATTTCATATCGGGCCCCGACCGTTATCGAGAATTACTCCGGGGGAATATCTCCGCCCGACAAATGGATAATCGAAAGCTGTCTTATTTGGCGTTTACGGTATAAATCGTCGCTGTAATGGCGTCGTTGTCCAATAAATAAACTAGGTATTAGCTGAATTATTATTTGCCGTGTCGTGGCTCGCCTCTACATCCAATACTTCCCAGTTTCTAGGGAAGACCCGATACTTCCCACATTGTAGCTGGAGAACGCCGGCAGTGTGAAGGGTCCTTCGCCGTACGATAATAATGGGCCGACCATTCTCGAACAGGCCAAACTATTCGACAATCTCAACAATGCTGAAATATTAATTTGGCATCAGTTGAGAGCATTGAGAATTTGGACCGAGGAAATGGTAAGTAATTAATAAGTTTCGATTCAAATATCAGTCCGTGGAAACTAATTATAATTACTATTTGCGTGAAGGCTTCGTTTTTCTTTTTATAAAAGTTCATTACATTTTTGAATATTGTACAAATTTAATTGTTAGTTCTTAGCACTTTAATTCATGGCAGTAAAGTCGAATTTTATGTTACTAGGTAGTTACCACCCGGCTTCGTCCTTGTTTCAACACTAATTTTCTTTTGAATAATTGAGACCTCATATAGAAATAATACATTATCATTATCACGTCTAAATGATATTTAGGACTGAAATTTGCTGTGTTGGTCTCGAAATTTCACCTGAAAATATCGGCGAAATTGAGTTTTTTCCCCTTCAGATATCCACTCGAGCGATTTTTGGCATATTATGGCAAGTTTGCAAAAAAGTTTTGAGCGGTTCCTTGTCCATAATGTACCAAATAAGAGAACCTAAAAATCTAGGCCAAATCTAGGTGGATTCATTAGCTGTATACCTCAGTAAGTAGTTCATATGTTCCGTATTAATATTTCAAGGAATGCTATTATTTAAATAATGTAACAAATATTTATATACACAACCAATCCCTCGAGTGGTTGCCAAACTGTATTTTTTTATGGTTCTTTAAATTCCCTTCATAAATAGAATTTTGATTAAAGATGTATGTATTATTCTTAAAAATTCTACCTTTTCGAAAAAATGATCATTTAAACTGAATTCAGTACTAAATGTCGATGACATATTTAAGCAAGTTTTCTAAATCTCAAATATAACCAGGAATACTACAAACTTATGAGTTATGGTAACCAATTTATAACACCTAATTTTTAAACAATCCATATTCAAACCACTATTACAAAACAAACCATAAAAAAGTACAATAAACTCTTCACTAAATTGCGCTATATTTAGGACCAAATAAATAAAATTAAACACTTAAAAAAACTTACATTATGTGTAAATATTTTATACAAAACATTTTATAAATAAAATCAAATAAAATATGTACCTATTTCTAAAAGTGTGTGGGATATCTACTTTTGAATTCAAATACCATATTGAAATAACCATTGTTCTTGATTCTAAAAGTGTTTGTTTAAAATCTAGACCCTAGGAATGAATACTTAAATAACCTATACCAATAATATTATCAGCAAATCAAATTATAAGTAGGCGCTGCCAGCTCTCACCTCTCCTCCCGCTCCACGCTTCTTTTGAACCCCTCAACAGCTGCAATACCTGCATCAGCGCAGAGGCGGTGTAGTTAGTGGACCCATCTGTTACTTCATTCATTGTCTCTCATCGGATCTAATTGCCGCACTGGAAACGGGGGCGGCCAACTATAATCATTTTTATTCGCCGGTAATTAACCTGCGAAACGGCGCTTTATAGATCTGTTTAATGATTTCGTACTTCTTATGTGTGTTATATAAACTCACGTAATATTATGACGTTTGTGTAGTTAAAAAAAAATCCGTTTCCCTCTCAACCCCCTCCCCCTCCCTAAAATCCCCTCCCTCCAAAGCACCAAACTAAATAAAACCCCATATTTCTGCACTTAAAAATTTAGTTTTAAAATAGCTAGTTAATGACACGGACGTGTCGAAACCGGTCGCTAATTTTATAAAAAAATTATACGTAACAAATGTACATTGTGAATAATAAAAACTCATTAAAAACAAAAAATGTAAAAAAAAATGGTCTACACGAAAACCGGCTTAATAATAAGATATGACGATTAATATGTAGGCAACTAAAGATCCAATGTTTCGGAGAAATACAAATTATTTTAATATTATTTGCACGATGGCCATGAAAGTGTTCGATTTGAAATTTCGATTTTTTTTTTCTTGAAAACCTCAGTAACCCATTCGCCGGTACTTCATTTCCGGCCATGCAGCGAAAACTGCATAACATGTTTTACAGGAACGCAATTTAAAGGTTTTGCTATTCTTCAAATATTTTGAAATTGTTATTATTATTTTTATTTTTTTTAAAGAAAGACAAACATTCCCGGGTTACGAATAACCTGACAATATTTGAAAATCTCCTACTACCACCACAGTAAGCTGAAAATGTTGCTTGTGTTGTGATGGAGGACTTAGCCAGTCGAGGAATCGTACACACTACGCCTGGGTGGGACCCAAACGCGATGTCAACTCGGCCACCGACCAGTCAGTCACAATTTTGTATTGTAAGAAGAGTTTGAAGTCATATCCATTAAGTTGATTTTATTATGTAGTTTCTAGGTATTAACGGTACCTAGTGTTAAATTTGGAAACTGATATATTTTCATAAAATTAATATACCTAACTTTAGTCAAGTTTACTTAACTCGTACTTAATTCGTGTTGTTTTTCGATATTTTGCAGTTTTTCAATTTTGGCTGCTTGACCGTGTCTTCGTTCAGTTAATAATGATTTGGTATTACCTTCGGACTACGAAGTGCTTTATCAGCAAGATGAATCACAAGGCTGCGCGTACGCATTACCCATTCAAGTCATTAGGCTGCAAGACTACATGGCTTACGCATGGCATTTCGTATTCACTCTGCGTGTTTTGTCCCCCACTAACCTGAATGCCGTGAAATATATAAGTCTTCCAGGAGACTAGGTAGCAGGCAACCAGAGGGTATAGTAGTCTAGCCCTTGACTTGCCAGCTGCTCTGGCATTGAATCCTCGATACTGACTCCGATACCATATTGGGCCGCCACATGGTCGCCTGTACGCAGTGATTAAATATAGCCACTGTATATTTATAGCTTATTATATTGTAATAACCGAGAGGTATTTTTCGCGGCATTGTATTCTGGGTCTTTATTCCTTATAAGAGCACTCGCATGTCTTTTCTCCTCGGTGCACAACATACGAACATACCAGTTACAGTTTCCTTCGAGGTATCAATGTCTCGACAATCAACAAATAATGACTACTCAAGTCTTAAAATTCATAGATGTATTCTCTGGCTTAGTACTAAAAGTGAACGGAGAAAAAATACTGATAAAAATATTGCTTTTTTATTAAGAATGTCTTTAAACTATTCGTAATCTGGTTAAAAACGGGATTACAGGCCCTTAACTAATAAATTTACAGGTTTTTGATAAACTTTTTGTAAAATACCAATTTATTGTCACGATGTCGATTCCTAATCCTAACATTTTCGCATTTCGTCATTATATCATGACAAACGCAGGTGCATGAACACGTGTTCCGATGTTATTATGAATTCGCTAAAAGTTTGTCAGGAAACGGTTTGCAATAAATAAAACTTTTCTATAAATTGTAAATATTCGCACTGTCTTGTTGTTTTTAATCGTTTTAAGAGTTATAAAGAACATAAAAGTTCTGGTGCCTTTAGAAGTCGGCTCTGTTCTTTACTTATTTATTCATATTAAAAATAAAAATAAACATTATTATGTGAGCTATGTACTGTGCCTGTTCCGCTAGGCAATCTTGTGTTGTGAGCAAGCTCAGTTTACAATACACCTATTATAATTAAAATAACAAAGTAGATTAACATTGTACAATTGACAATAGAGCCGATAAAATATTATCTATCATTGGTTACTTAAAATGAGATTTAAAAAAAAACATTAATGTTTGATCTGCCTTGGCTTGTGATCCAAGACTTCGATCCAATTTATATTTATCGTAATTTGTCTTCTGTATAATGGCCAGTGGAAGTGCAGTTTCTAAAAATTTATTTGGCCAAAATGTTGTTTTAGCGAAAGGGATAATAAAGAGATTGTGCCCTTACGATTTAGTATCGCGAGCGGTTTGGAAGTTGTCAGGTAGAGTTCTGTATTTAAAGAGGTGTATGAAATATAGTATGTTTTTGGCGTAAAGTTCCTAATATCCAAATACAGATTCTTCTAAAGATCGTCCGTGATCGGTGTTTTAGAATAATCTTTATAATTAGTTCCTGAGTTTTCGAGATGGGCTCATTGGCGGCAGCTTTAGAGTTTGTTCTTGTTGTGATTAACCCTTATTGATAATATCTTGATATTCTTGCACTTTCAGGCCATGGTTTGAAACCAAAGTATTTGTAAAGCAGAGCACTGTGACTGCCTCAATTAAGACTTTTTTGGTAGAAATATCTATGACAAAAACTTAAATTTATATGATATTAATAGAATTTTTCTATTTTTTTACAGGTACGTTTCTTCAATTACTCGCTTAACTTCCCGAATCGATAGAAATATATACGAGTATATATATATATTTGGAAGGTAAGTCTTATTTTATCTTATCGTCCGCGTTCTTATCACTTTGCCACAGATACGGTATCCACATGCTGGAAGACAATTGTAAACGTATACAGATCATCACAAAGTAACGTGACTACCAGTCTTAACTAAGGTGACACTTAGCCACATAGACGGTATCCACATGCTGGAAGACAATTGTAAACGTATACAGATTATCACAAAATAAACGTGACTACTAGCCAGAAAGTTACATCATAAATCCCGACAAACGTGAAAATCTGAGAGCGGAAATCCACGGAAGACATATTATTTTTTGAATCAGTTCGTTGCTAACGGTTCGAACTTGGAGAAAAATATTATTTCCTCCCGGGTAGACATGAGATATTTTATAGTCGAAGAAATGTATTTCATTCAAAAGGTTATTGAAAAAAAGCTAAAGCAATTCGTCAATAGTCCCGAGAAATACACAATAATAATAATAAATTCTACGGTATACGTATTTACTTATTCCTGCTTTTTCTTTTCAAGTCTTTCTTGTCAATATCAGCTTACTGCGTGATATTCGAATCCTTGATTTATTTCCTCTATTTATGTTTGATCAATTCTTAATAATAATATGTTTTATTCATTCCATATAACGTTTTATGCAAGCGTTCGCTGTAATACGCATTGCACACGCTTTATTGAGCGTAATAATTTTTATCTTCGGGATGTTAATACTCGAGCCAAACAACAGGTCATTACCGATAAAAACACACTCCCGTTTGATATAAATTTACATTTCCTATTGCTTTATATAATATTGCATGCGTCGGTAAAAGTAAATAATTATGTACTTTATTTAATTTACCAAACATCATAATATTATTGTGACAACAGTTCGAATAACTCGAGCTTAATTATGTTTTTTAAATACTTCTATTTGAATTTCACTTTTATTTTCGATATTGAATGAGTGCAAATATTGGAAGTGGAAATTAACCCACTTCCCGACATCCAATCGAACTGAAACTCAGCAGATGTACTAGTTGTCGACCACAATTCATTCTAACAACTTTTAGTGGAAATCACGCGCATACACCCGGACATACACGCATTTTTCTAAAATTGGATGACTTAACAGTAGTTAATAGACGCAATAAATGTCAGTATTATCCAATCTCCGTTTGGCTCAGTTGGTAGAGTTGTCGACTCTAGGAAAGTTCAGTCAAACCGAAAAATATATTTTTATTTCATAAATTATATTTGACATTTGAATAACTTTGTTTTTTACGGGTTAATTTTGAATGTTTATGTTTTAGAATTTCGCACTAAAAAATAATTAGATGTTTTTTTATTATGCTCTACCCTATTTCAAATAGTTTCACGGAAAACAAATTCGTTAGGACCATTTTCCGGCATTTTAAAGTGAAAGATGAGAGTGACGAACCTTTGTTGATTTTGAAAAGAAGGTTTAGCCAAGGAATTTTCGCTGAAAGGTACAAAAACTTCCACGTATTCGTAAAGAGGGGAAAATTTAAATTAATTTAAACAATATGTGGCAGTAGGGTATGGAAGCACACGCGTCAAAATGGTATTACTAAAAAAGCGTTGAAAGAACAATGGTAAACAATTAATAACATGTAGCAACAAAACAAGTATTGAGCCCGTTTCCCGCGGCATTGCCGTATGAGAACTAACCAAATAGAAAGGTATTTAGCACCTCCAATAAACTGTTATTTTAATTCCATTTTATTGTTATAAATAATAATTCCGTAACTTATGAATTTTGACCACTTATTCTTTACGTTTATATATTTGATCGGACCGATTTCACATACTTTCTTAAATTTTTAAATTAAATTTAAATTATTTTTATTACATAATAAATAGAGGTTTATTTATATACATATAATATATGTGGTTAATTTCATAAATTAACAAAATAATATAATTTGTCAGCCACACCTCGATAAAAATATTATAACCATAGATGTTATTATATTTAGATTAAACACGAACCGAAAAAATAGGTTTAACATTTTTTACCTGCAAGTGACCTCCAACGCTCCAAATACTCTGACTAAAACTACCTAATCCGGTATATCCGCTCAGCTTATCGCTTTCTTATAGTGTATGTTAGTATGTAATAGCGCCTCTAATTGAATAGTTCTGTGATGGTAGCTATGTTTAAGCGGAGTTCCATTAATATTTTATTTGCTGTCAACGCCCTGGTGGGCCTTTACAGTTTTTTTTTATGATTGTTAAACGTAGTACAATATAATTAATTAGGCATGGAATAAAACCCTGCTTCTTCCAAATTGTTAATTTCGAAACGCCAATTGCCCCACTTTAACGACCCTTAGTCAATTTTAAACAGTACAATAACACTACACTTTAGCGAAACTTTACAGGGTAATAACTAATAACAATAACCATTAATAATTTCCGACAATTTATTAGGTAATTAATAAGGGCATTGGCAATAAAAATAAAAGTAATTTGTTAAAAGATTTTCATTATAAGTACCTACCTGTATAGAAATTATATAAATAGATCTTCTGTAAATGGCTTCACCATAATTTGATAATGTCTTCTGATGGCGAAACAGCTGTTACGCGTAATAATAATTACGCTGCAGTTCTTTCTTAAATTTGAATGTAGTATTATAGAGTCTACGGTCTACAGCCAGTCGGACTTTTACACGCCTAATTTAATTTAGGTTACTTTTTAGACACATGGGAGCCGGAGGCGACGGAAATGGGCAAGAGGAAGGTTGAGAACTACCTGGATTTTCAGATTTGGTTATTCGCTACTATTCGCTATTCGTTAAAGTAATTTCAGGCAACGTTTCGATGTTGAATGGCGTTCTTTACCCTGAACGATGTTCAGTGTATCTGAAATGAGATGATATCAGCCCAGTATCCGAAAATATTTTTTTCAATTGAACTTATCACGAATTAGTAGTTTAAAACATAGTAATACATAACCACGAGTAAACCTGACTTGTATATACAACAACCCGATTGACTAGATTCAATAGGTTTGTTAGAAAAACATAAACACAATATAACATTTAAGAATATCGCAGGCTCCTTCTGAATCTGCCCGCAAGTATAGCCAGCGGGTATTTGCAAATCTCTCATCGACGGCGAATAATGGCTATCAATTCATAGTAATTACTGCAAGTCTTACTATTTCATAGTTGAAATGCCATTTAGCGAGAGACGCATTGTGGGAAATAATTCCTCGACTTCGTATTTCATGAACCTGTTAACAGCGGCAAGTGTGGGTTACTGTGCCACAACACGGCGATGCAAGAACTTTACCGGTTGCGATCAATTTATTGTATTCAAAGTAAATACTGTAACGAAACACGTGTAGCAGTTCGGATTGTGAAAAAGTGCTTAAATAAATTTCCTACTCATCTCTGATTTAAGTAATCATTCATTCATCTTCTTCTGGCGTCTTTTCTTATTGGAGGGTGGCTATCTTATGAAAAATCTTATGAACACTGGTTCGTTGTGACCATTCTAAAATGCTGCGAGTAGAAAACGTTTAAAAATCAGGCCTGTTGAGTTTTTGAATTGTTGTTTTTTTTTACAATGTGTCTAATTTACTAGTTTAATTTATGAACAAAATAACATAAACTGCGTTTGTTTTGCGTATTTGTAATGCCCATAGACAATATAGACATGCCGATAACGATGAGGGAAACGAACCAAGTTGCGAAGAGCGGGGAGGTGGCGCCCTTGGTCACCCTTTCAATGACTGGTCAATAAATTTATCCGACAATTTAAAGTATTCGAAAATGAAATCGGCGCACTAATTACTAGTCCTTTTGGACACGCGAATAGCTAGCTGCAAATTGCAAATTCGTATAATAATAATAAATTCTTTATTCCAGGATGTGGGGAGGTTAGTGCAATCCCACACATCCCATAGAGGGATAAAATAAAAAAATCATCTAGCAGATACATTATTATTTGCGCCTGTTGTAGTAGATACTCCCAGTATCGCCCTGGTTGCTGGAAATGACTTTAGTCGTGTTTAGTGACCAGATCTGTTTAGCCAGTATTTGTCACCACTACTACATTGAGTGGGGACGCCACTGTCTGCAACCTATCAATTATAATCAATTTATGTAAATTATTTCACACTTAATTTAATTAAAATAATACATGGCAGGTGCATTATTTGCTCCTAGTTCTAGAGTCAGTGATGGCAGTCTAAAAACAATGCACTGTTGTTATTTTGTTATATTATCCAATCTATATATATGAAAAATGCTATAATGGTAATAAAGTTTTTATTATTTATTATCTGAGTAACATTGTCATTTTATTGGGTTTTTATATGTATCTCCAAGCGCACGTTATTTGCAATTGAAAAACATCTCTTTCTTTTTTTTCGTGAATTAAATTAATTAAAAGGGATGAATAAAACGAATCGATCCACAAGGCTAGGGGAATCAGATTGAATCGATTCACTACTGTGAATAAATCTGCCCATCTACGCACGTACGCCTCAGGAATCTCATTTCTACAGCATTCAATCTACTTTCTTCTTTCTCATTCAGTTCCATTCTTTACTGCGTACATCAGGGTTGGCATCAGAACTCCATTGTAGACTGCTGACTTCCCTTTTTTGAAATTTATTATTAACATTAGTAAAGTACTATGTGTATATATTATTAACCCACACACGGAGAAAAATGAGTACGGCTTTTTTAATTGGGATACTGTTAAAAATGCGATAACATGACCATTTCCTAATAAAATATTAGTCATTCAGAATATATCTGAACACATGTTCAAAGCAGGTGACCTTGTCCGAATAAATATAATGGACGAAATGCGAAAATATTATTATTATAACACGTGTTCCGACATCATCATAACTTATTCGTTCTTTACTGATTAGTTTATTATGAAATTTGTCAAATCATTCGTTATAGGCCTCTAGTCCCTTTTTTAACAGGTAAACGAATAATTTTACCAGATTTTTAATAAATTAACAATCTTTCATATCAGTAAGTTTTCTCCGCGTATCGTTCTCGTGTCTGGTTCATGTATTAATTTAGCATCCTCCACAGTTACACAGCCACAGGTGCCACGCTGCGAGAGTTATTATCCCAGGCCGAGAGCGGCAGGAATTTGATTGTTTGAAGTTATTATTCTGCATTGAATAACCGGTAGCAGCGAATATCGGTTTGCGTAACAAACTGATCGGCGGAAGGTGATTGTATTTTTTTAATTTGGCATACTACTAGCACTGCTAACTGCTATGTGGGTTTCTTCACCGTTTTTTTTAAATATGGGGTACATTAAATAAAGACGTCTTTGTATTTTCATTTATTCGGGTTCAAGGGCATCTTTGATCCTTTTCTCCCTTCTTATAATTATTGTTTTTTCTGCTGTAACGTTATAAAGGCATAAAGTTAATGCCTGAAAGTACGTATAGTCGAAATAGTGCGTTATACATATCACGCAATATTATATTAGATTGACACTTGTTCATTATAAAGCTAATATTCTTACCTATTGTTTTGGTTTATTTAATATTACCTTTATTTTAATATTTTCTAACTAAACAAGAAATTAATTTAAGAGAACATCTCTATGACATTGTACACCTTACCATTAACTATTCATCAGTGGAAAGTTCATAATTGGCATAATTAATTATATTATTATTGTATCGTTGTATAATTAAAGATTTGCTGTCAACTTTTCCTAAAATATATAAATAAGTAATAAAATCATAATTTTCTTCAATATATATATGAACTTAATAAACGTTTAATATTTTATAAATTTATCAAGAGATAAATAAATATTACATGTAACCAGTTGTTATTGTTGTCCGTCTGAAGATTGTCTGAAATGGACCAATGAACCAGATGGACATGAAATCAGTCCGGTTTGAAAGAAACGTGGAATAATGTTTAAATAAATATGTTTAAAAAAAAATGTTTAAAAAAATTTATAAGACGTACTTTATTAATACGATGGAGTTCCACCAAGTATTGAGTTGCAGTTGAAAAAAATATATATTAAAGGTATTTAGAATAATGATTATCTGTTGTACAGTTTATAGTAATTAGTTTGAAAGTAACTTCTTTGTTTAATTGGTATTCGGTAGCAGTGTTAATATAAACCGAGTTTTAAAGTTAGTTCAGTTTTTCGGGCCACTGATTTCTTAGAAAAAGCCTCTACCTATATCAATTTAATAATTTCTCTGCATTTTTCCGCTGTAGTAGTTCCTAATAAGAAATAAGTTACCAGAAAGTCAAGTCTCTGCATAACTCTCATCACAATATCAGCTTTGCCGCGCATTGCTGTGACATTCGCTTCTTGTTCTGTAATACAAATTCACGGAATCTCATAATCCGAATACGTCACCAACAGATTCCGTAATACGGTCCGTGTACGTAACGCGAAACGTGAATCTAGTTTAATGCGAGTATCGTACGTAACTGAAATCCATAGAATGCAAACATATTATTACAGACCTGTGTTTCACAGTATTTGACATAAAATTATTCTCTCGATCTGTTTGTTGACTTTTCGTCATATTTAATGTAGATATCGATTTCGAAATAATGGTCGACCACTTCAATATTTAAAAAAAAGTTCGGTACCAAATAATAAACGATTAAAATTCATTCTATTGAATAGTCGACTTTTACAATTCAACCGAGTGATATTTATCTTGGACTCATTTTGATGCCTTGAAAATGTTTGATCCTATTACTATATACAGGGTGTCCGGAAACTCGTAGTACAAGCGGGAAACTGGTGAATCTACATCACATTTGGAGTCGATTTTGTAGTATACTTTTTTTTTTTTTGAGCTTTCGTTATCGAGTAAATCGAGTTTGAAGTTGATTTTTTTTTTTTTTTTTTTTTTTTTTTTAATCAAATTCTTATAAATTATTACTGAAAATCAAAGTACCCAACTAATTAAAACTATTTGAAAGTAAAACAAATGAAGAAACTCGGATTTGAAGCTTTATTTTGAAATCACCCTTCATTTAACCCGGTGTAATCATAAAATATTTCTGCTCTGCAGGGTTAAAACATCTGTTATTCAACCCTAAACACCAGAAAAAACTTTAACCCTAAAATAGCCGAAAAATATTTTTTTTTGGTTTTTTTTTTTTTTTTGAAAATGCTCAAATCAAAAAACTTTATGTTTTTTTGGGTTCCCCATGTGGTGTAGATTCTCCAGTTTCCCGCTTGTACTACGAGTTTCCGGACACCGTGTATAATGTCCGTTGAATAAAGAATAACACTTTTTATGTAAAATAGTATTCAAAATTAGGCCGTTTTCCTCAGTGTTCGAAGGTTTATTCATAATTTATACCAGCACCATTCGATTCTTTCATTATTTATATTTTGTTGTTTCGACCCATTGCCGTTGCCCAATTGGATGAATTCAAGATTTAAATATTGTTATAAGGACGTGTACTTCGCGCGTTCATTGCAATATTTTTGTTTGATGTAAAACTGTTTATGATTCTACGTTATTTGAATAGTAACACATTATTATTAAACTTGAAATTAAAATTGAGGAAAATAAAAATAAATTCACACACAAAATTACAAAATGGATTAAAGAACAAAAAAGACAATATTACCAAAATTTCATTGCATAAAATAAAAATAAAACCTACACGTAACACACAAAACCAATATAAACACACATCACTCACAAACACACAAGATTATTTTCAATGTACTATTTTTTTTTTGTTTTTTTTTTAAATTTTAAATATATTATTATGTATTTTTAATTTTAAATGTATAATTTTTCTCATTAAATGTATTATGTAGTTTTTTTATATTATAAAAAAACTACATAATATCAGCACGGGCAAGCCACCCAGTGAGGCCTACATTACTGGAAACCTTGAATTGTAAAAAATATTGTACCTAATAAAAATCAAAAAAAATTGATTTGTTCTTTGATAGGATATTTTCAAACTGAAATGCTTAAGAAGGTGACATTGGTTTTATCGCATTTTTCATTACATGAAACACTGAATAGTTTTTTTTTTTATAAATTGCATTTATTGTTTCAATTATATTATTGTTTCTTAATATAAAATCATATTTTAACCAATGTCACCTTAGTTGTAGTGACATTGTTTGTGTACTTAAGCTAAATTTCCTATAAACGACCGCTTATGCAGAAATCACTTCCTCGCATTGTATTTTTGTTAGTCATCATAATTATTTGAACGAATTCTCATATTATGTATTAATCATGTTTGATATTATTAGACATGTAAATAAATCAGTGATAACTAGTTTAGAGGTGGTCAGTAGCCCAATAGGTAGAACGCTCGGCTAGCGGTCGGAACTTATCAATTTCAAAACTAATTACTTACTACTCCCAGTATCTACCAAATAATAACAATGCACGTAAAAATATTAGAGTGTACCTACTAAAAATGTTCTAACACGTTAACCGCTTTAAATTCCGTTAAACAATGGTTAGGTAGTACGGTGCGGTGCCCCTAAATCTCTGAAACGTACCTTCATCGTATAAACCCTGCGTTTTATTCCCTTCCTCGTGCTTTAAATATCGCCGATCGACCTGTTTACCGCGTTTGTTTCCACCCTTCAGTTCCTTCCCCTACACCCCTATATTATGTACCTTATACGGCCGGGCATACTCGTTCTTCGCCCCTTTGCCGAGTCTAACCGAAATGGAAAAATATGAATTCGCCGTTTCTTTTTATCATGTCGAATGTTGAAACTTTATCCCTGTCTTTCCGAGAATAGGGTGAGATATAAGGAAGACAGTTTTGATTTTTTGTTTAAATATTCAGTTATATTTTGTAATAAATGGTCGACGTTGAAATTTTAAACGATTTTTTTTACGATTCGCTTATTGCTTGTCCCTTTTTTTATTTAGTATCCAACTTATAATATAATGGGTGTACATAATTATATATAAAATATGGGCTTATTTAAACTTACATCATTTTCTTGTAATATAAATCATTTTCTTGATTTTATCAATAATATTTTATAAATTTATCTCTAATTTCCCCACGTATTATCTCCTTAGGCAAAACTCTTCATTGTTCCATAAATCACGGAGTTGACATAAAAATAAAAGCATTAGTTAACCATTTTGTGGCTTCGGAATGTCCATATAAGTCGGTACTTGTACCAGTGAATAGTTTCAGAATTGAAAAACAACCCTACTCGGTCACAAATAAACTAACGTATTTATTTCCTGTTATTCTTACAAATTTACATACACCAATAAATTTCTTATCGTAATTATTTTTTGTTTGCATTTCAACTATCGAATAAAATATCCAGTACATTTTAAATTGGCTATTTCCACGCCATGTAAATACGTATTTCCGTCAACTTGTTTATTTATTGGCTTCTGGTATACCATTAATTCGTAATGTTTTGTTATTTCTGGAGAAGTGGCCCAGCCTTTCTAAAAATGTTGGTGTACACATGATATTGTTATATTGAATACTTCAGTTGTGTTGAACAGATTTTATCATTTTTACTTTTGTCGGTAAGTTTACCTACTATAAAAGAAACGTGTTAAATATTATCCCCAATTCATTTTTGGGTTATTATGCAGCTTTGACCTTCCTCCCTTAGTCAACGTTCGGACAGCGTTATAGTGTCCATCATCAGGGCTGATGAAGTGTGTGTGTTTATGTATGCAGAAGTGATACAGTGTCGTGTTATGTATTTATTGTGATGCAGTGTGATTTTATCTATGAAGATGTGATACAGTGTCGTGTTATGTATTAATTGTGATCCAGTGTGATTTTATGTATGTAGAAGTGATACAGTGTCGTGTTACGTATTAATTGTGATGAAGTGTGTGTTTATGTATGTAGAAGTGATACAGTGTCGTGTTATGTATTAATTGTGATGCAGTGTGATTTTATGTATGTAGAAGTGATACAGTGTCGTGTTATGTATTAATGGTGATGAAGTGAGTGTTTATGTATGCAGAAGTGATACAGGGTCGATCATTTTATGTAATTTGGTTCTCGTCTTATAATATAAATGAATTCTTACTATACTACCCGACTTCAACCAAGTTTAAGGATTATTTAACCGTTCGTTGTAAAACATAGAATAAACCTTATTGCGTTTTTTCTCATCTTTTGATAGTTAAGACGGGGGACAATACCCTAAAACAAAGTCAGAATCTTAACGACGTAAGTGAAGAAGCCATGCACAAAAATATGCGACGCGCGGCCCTGGTCTATTGACAGACCTACGGTTGAATTTGTCCTAGCAAATCTCTAAAGTAAAGTTGGAATCTTAACGACGTGAGTGCAGAAGTAGTGTCAAAAAATATTCGTCCCCCGGCTCGGCGTAATAGACGGACCTACGGTCGAATTTGCCCAAGAAGGCCTAAAAAATTGATCTTTCCGTGGTTTTTTTTCTGATGAACGTATAAAATCTCTCAGGAAGTTACTAATTTTTCGCCAAAAATAAAATTTGGTACTTTCCGCTTATTTCATAGTTGAAAAACGTTTTATAAAATTTTATAACCGTTTTGCATAAAATATTTTAATAGTAAGTTACTGTTTTTATTAATCTTAAATATAAATAACTTATAACTGCATCCGTAGGTATCGGTATCGGTCTTAAATATATTTCATATTTGTAATAAGCATTTACTTTGTGGCTCGTCATAATTTACAATAAAAGATATCTATTTGTTTTAGACCATTTAAATTTTAATTGCACTCTACCGGTTTCGGAAGCACCCTTCCTTTGTCAGGAGAATATTAAAAACTTTGTTGTTAAATATATTTATTTTATCGTTGCGAATTCGTCGGAATTAATTAAAATGTGGGCCTCATGCAATCCCCCGTTATTAGTCTTGTGTAGCTTTAAATGGATTTTTCAAAGCTTTAAAGCAAGCTGAAAACAGTACCTAGAACTTTGTGAACGAAAGGCCGTGCCAATTTTATGATTCTATGTTAATATTACAGACGAACCGATTTTCTGCTTCAAAGAAATTACTGGCGACAACATTGAATTTTCAATATTTTTAAAGAGCATAGGGACAATAAAATTAAGGCTTAGGTTTTACTCAAGTACTTTCAAAGAATTATTATGGATTTAATAAATCCTTTTATTGATCACTCTGATATTAAGATTGTCGTTTCAAATGAAACTTTGCGTTGAACATAAAATCATGGTTTTTATGCCCGACTGCAGACGATCGGAAGATTGCGTTTTCAACCCCCCCTGTATATACTATTATTATCGTCGTAAAGTCGAATCAAATGTTTTTGTTCAATCGTTAAATGAAACGATCCAGTCTAAATTTAGCCTTATAACACCCCGTATTAGTTTAACATGTCAAAGTTTCGTGCAATCCGCTTCCTTTTCTGGCATTTATTAATCCTAAGTTTTCGTACACTTATCAATGATTTTGACTTATTCAAAAGGTTAGATACACCGGTTTACATTACAAAAGTAATTTTACTCAAAACTGTGAATACCGTTAAAAATGTGTGGAAGTTTATTTATCTGATTCCGATCATTATACTGAAAAGGTGTAATTTATATATTTTAATTGCTTATTATTTGTTTTAAAAACGATCCAAAATTGCACATTTCGAAACGGTTCCAATATTGTTTGTATCACGAAGATTGCGCGTTGAGAGTAAATTTTAATTTATCGATCGCTTCGCTTGTTGACGAAAGCTGCCGTTAATCTTCTTTATTGGAAAGTTTATTATCGATTTTTCACTGTCCAGGTTTTAGATTTTACGAAATCTATTTAATCCAGAACCCGTATTAAAATGATTTAGACTTTGGTTATTATTTATGCAACCAGTTACCATAGCATTATTTTACGTTGCCTATTTTTCAAGCTGACTCGCTACCGCCCGGTACAAAACAGGTTCTAATGACACATTGCCATCTTCCGCTCCGGGCTGTAAAGTGGTCTTGTCGGGGGCGGGGGTGAGGGTGATGGAGGGACAAGGGAAGAGAAGGGATGATAACGACTCTATATCCAGATCATCTCGTCGAGTAGCCACGAGCCACTATTCGGATGCTAATTTATCTGTCTTCTACGCGAAGTATAATAGTTACATCTTCCCTGTAATAAAAGTAAAGGATGACGGGTCTATCTATCATTAATTTATAAGACCCCGGGGATGCTGGTTAGTACCAGGTATATCTATGGAAAGACACAGGTGACTTTGTTTATAAGGTTTTAATCAACGATAGTGTAGCGTTCTTACGCATGTACTATTTTATGTTCTTATTTTTTATCTCTAATTTGATTTTCCAGTCATAACTGCTTGTTCCAGCCAAACGGTATGATTTCTATGAAATCGTGATTTGTTCTACATCCTTACTATGAAGAAGATATAATGTTTGTTTGTTTCTGAAGCAAATATAAGGATAATAGCAAGGATTTTTCTTAGTTCTCGGAAAACCGTAAAAATGTGTGTGTTGAGTTGTACGTTACCTTAATTTTGTTTATGTTGAAATTTGAAGAGGAACTAAGTGTCTATCTTTTAACCTGCGTTTTTATGACTATTAATAGTACCGATATGTGAGCAAAAAACGGTTAATTGCAACCGTAACGTGCGTTGAAGGGTAGAGTTATTGATCCCCAGGGATAGATAAATACGAAGACATTGCTTGCCTTGTGTGCTCTTTCATTACTTTTTAACTTGTACGAATACGTGTTTAAAGCAGAATTGTACTGAATTATGTTTATGTGTATTAGGTATGCCTCACAACTCGTCTCGTTTGAAAATGTTGACAGATGACATAGTCGTGTTTAACAGCACTACATCACACTACCACATGTGTCTCTAATCTCACGTCAAGTGTTGGGCTGACACACCATTCAAAACGTGGGTCTTTTAAGCCTCCTATTTAATACAATGTATCATTGAAAATGCGGGCATTTGGAAAGCGTGGACATGACGTAAATGCGTGTAATTTTTGGGCCATCCATCGCCGGGTTAATCTCGCCCCGGGTCGGAAGCTGGTCGCGGAAGTCCTGCCCGTCCTGCCGCCCCGTCTTTATCTTATCCTGGGGATATTTGCAAATCGTGTCCCGGACGCCATCACGGGGAAGACGGGCCGGGATAATTTAGATAATGCCCGGAACATCCTGCTAGCAAACCGGATGTGAGCAACATTCAAGGATCGATGGAGTGAACAAGTTTGCTCCACAAGTTACGTACTCCTCAATATTATCAGGTTGCTGATGAATTGAAAAATATCACTACGCGTAAACTGCTATTGATTTGCTCTGGCCAACTAACTGCTGGGGTCGAAAATACCTAACCTGAGTCACCCTAACCTAACCTAACCCAAAACGGAGGAACAAAATTAAATGAGTCTTTACATACATAAACACTGTACCTATATAAGTTATTTTTGGCCGCATATTGTTTTTTTTTCTACTTTACCTACTTGCTAAGTATATTACTTCTACTTCATCTACTTGCTGATTGTGTCGTTCTAAAATACTATGTCACTTGAATTTTACCTGTTTATTTACCGACCGGTCGGTGGCCGAGTTGACATCGCGTTTGGGTCCCACCCAAGCGTAGTGTGTTCAATTCCTCGGCTGGCTAAGTCCTCCACCACAACACAAGCAACATTTTCAGCTTAGTGTGGTGGTAGTAGGAGATTTTCAAATATTGTCAGGTTATTCGTAATCCGGAAATGTTTGTCGTTCTTTTAAAAAAAAAAAAAAATTGTAACTTTTTCCGTCTTTAAATAATAATGTATCATTCTCGGTTTAGTGGCACAAACCAATGAGGTACACATATATCATTGGTACCATTCTTACTTAAAAGTTTTTCGTTGAAAAATTACAAATAACGTAGTTTTGTTAAAATTATGCAAACTTATTTCAAGGGGTAATATTGAAGATTGACAAGATGCTGAGGCTATTTTTTATGAGATTTGAACTTAAATTATAATTTTATCCGAATTCTTGATTCCCCCACCCTAATAGCGGGTAATCCAGATAATTATGCAAGAGTAAAATACATGTTTACAAAATATATTAAGCTTAAAACGAATATTTCGAACATGGATATTAAAAATAAGGGTAAATCCAACGAAGGTATTACGTATTATTGCGACGAAAAGCTTAGACATATCATTTTGGGGCCATTAATCACGGAAATTCTAGAATTGGTATTTTCTTTTAACTAATAGCCTTCGCCCGTACTGAAATAGAATCGTAAAATATCGAAGTTAACGAATGCGGGAAAAGTTTTTTTATTAGACAAAACAAATAATGTATTACCGATCGAGAAATCGTGGAAATGTTTTCATCGGCTTATTTGTTCTTGGTTCTGTGAGAGATTGCAAAAGTAGCGTGGGTGTAATTCGTTTTGATTGGTTATTGCGCTGTTTTGCTTTACAAGGGCATTTTTTTATGAATGCACTGAGGTTGAGCGTTAATTTTAAGCATTGTGTTGCAACAGTAGTTCAAATTGAACGTTTATCTTCGCTTGGTAATAATACTTGGAATTTTTTAAATCGCCGTTTTTTTAAAATGTCACCTCAAGGGCACTGTATAGTGTACACAACTAGACAATAAGTACCAACTGTTAAATTGGGTTTTAAAAAAATCTTTGCAACATTGGACAGAGTGTTCCAATAACTTAAGTAAACTGAGGGAAGGAAAAGTGAGATGGAAAGGTTTGCTATTCAGATCTCAATACAAAGTATAGCTATAGTCATTTCGATTTTGAATAGCAAAGTAATAGCAAACCTTTCCATCTCACTTTTCCTTAAGTAAACTGAGGGAAGGAAAAGTGAGATGGAAAGGTTTGCTATTCAGATCTCAATACAAAGTATAGCTATAGTCATTTCGAGAACATTTCGATTTTGAATGGTCACTGAGAGCGGTTCTCTCGTACTTTTCAGGACACATTCTCAGAGAACTAATCATCGAATTATATTGTGATAATAATAATCGAGCAATCAGGTTGGTAAGGCGTTTGGCTGGTACTCGGATGGTTCGAGTTTGAATCCTATAGCGGGTACTTATTACATTATCTCTTTTAAGGCGACATTTGCTTTGTAATATGAATTTCAGGGTTTGTTAACTTCAGTTACAAAAATATATGCTAATTTTTGCAACGGGGAAAGCTACTAACCGTTGTTGCCGTGGAGAAAAAACTGTTAATAATATTTACGCTCGTTTTTTTGCAATCAATTCTTGAATCCATTTTAGGAATGTTTAATGAACCGATGCGAATTTACGAAACGTACATTTTCTTCGATAAAATATTTGAATTATTATAATACTTTGCCTGGTTAGTGAGCATAGCTTGCGACACGAATGTCAGTTGCTTATTATTAGTCAATCGCTCTTCTTTTTATCGTGACATATTAATTTGCTTGTAACATGATAGATGTTCACTATTCTCATTTTTTTAATGCTCACATTTTTTATTTGTAAGATTCCACGGGCATCAATAGAGCTGGAAAAGACATTCGTAATGAATGAGTAATGATACTAATCATCCTTATAAAAAATAATATGTATTAAAATAATACATCCAATTTTTTCAAAATATTTTTTTTGAAATATATTTATAATAAGCACGATGATCGCCAATCAAAAATATATTCTTCACATAACTTCATTTTGTTCATCTTTTGTAGTAAGAAACATTGAATATTTAATCCTTAAACCTTTTGACACGTGTCCTGTATGCATACACTTAATTTTGTATATACAGGGTGTTCGGGAGTAAAGTGCATAAACTTCTGGATGCGATTCTACATGATGGTATATCCATACAAATATATTTTTCAGTGGAAGAATATTATTTTATCTTTTTTACTTGTACTTTACCCCCGGACATTTATCTACTTATCCACTTGCTGCAAGGATATTACACGTTTTTTTTTCATTTCGATAACTTTTTTTACAATCATCACAAAATTATTCGACTTACGTAGGTACTTCGTTCATATAAACGACGAGAGACTACAGATCTTTGATACTGTTATAAGCACTGAATCATTAGCAATATACTTTCAGATTATTCATTAGAATTATGGAGTATTCCTAGTTTCATGTCTAAAATCACAGTTTACCGATGAATTAACCGCGTAACATCTTCGCATGAAACATTATTTGAATGTATCCGTAGCAACAGATTAGTACAATGTAATGGTGAATGAACATAACTGTCCGTTAGCGCTAAAGGCTCGTTACCGCTGTTTGATGCTACTGTTGCCGCTCGCCAGCCGAAATGTGTCAATTTTAATTAAGCATCGCATTAACACGTGCATACATTACGCGCTGCCGTAATTCAAAAGGATTAACCGTACTCTGCATCTCTTCATTGTTTTATTGTCAAATGGTTTATTCATCTGCGGGCGACAAAGGCAGCTGTAAAATCATCGCTGAATGCGATGTCTGACTGACCGAGCGAAAGTCACGGCCGTACAATGTACCTACATACGTTTTACCATCCTGGACAATAAACAATAAACACCTACTGCATTTTTTACTTCGCATTCAAAACTATGAATCATATTTTTTTGCAGGTGTGCATTATTTTTTTTCCTTTTTTGTTTCTCGGTCATTAGGAGCAGCGCCCATTGCTTATTTGTCAGGTTTTTAGTCGAGTTTGTGGGTCATTCTATTGGAATCAAGGCTCTTTTCTTGCAAAACCGGTTTTTTCAATGACTTTGCTCTTTGAGGCTTTTTTTATCTACCGGAGAAACGCACTATCATTAGTTCTCAGATCCCTTGTTGTATTTCGACACATCGTAAAATCACATGATAAGATATAGAACGAAATCACGCTTTGTTTAGGTAGATTGTTTCATCGAACATAATATTTATATTTTTAATGATAAACTAATGTTTATGAAACTAGGTTTTTTATGCATAGCGCAAAGGATAACGTTTTATTTTTAAGTAATAATTATTAGTCTGAAACATCTATATAAATTGAAAAATTACATGCCGCCGACCGGAATTGAACCCTCAGCTTTCTGATTGCCGGTCAGGTGCTCTACTAAAAAATGTAATGAAGCAATAATTGTTGAATGAAAAATACCAGTACATATTGAATAATCTGGCGGGTTTTGAATAAGTCGACGTGGCGCAATTGGTAGAACACCTGACTAGCCATCACAAGGCTGCAGGTTCAATTCCCGTCGGCGGCATGTATTTTTTCGCTAAGATTTTTATCAATTTATATAGGTGTTTAAGGATAATAATTATTGCTTAAAATAATATCTTATCTTTTGTGCTATACATAAAAAAACTTGTTTCTTTAACAAATGTTTAAAAATAATACGTTATATACGTTTGTATATAACGTATTATACGTTTAAATAATAATACGTTTGGAGAAATCGTGGAAGTTTTTTTTTTTATTATTATGTATAATGTATACTTATTGTTCAACCCTATATTTATTAATGTTTTTTTTTTCAGGTAAGCACTACACTTTTTATCAATCGTCAACATCTTTATGCAACTTTTGGTACGTAGCTTTTATAATACATTCTTTCTTTGTTTTTACGTTTTGTTAATCAGCTTGTATACTTTGATGTAGGAATGTTAAAGAAGGCTCTATGGACATGGCATCCATTATTATATAGTATGTAACATCTGTTCGCGTAACAGACGATCAGTTAACATCATTAATACTCGGCTTCCATGTTAATCCCACAGGCTTATCCCAATCAACGAGGATAACAAATGACCACATAAACATTGAGCCATGAAAGGGACATAATACCGGATCTCTCTCCCTGTGATCTTTTGTAACATTTTGTTGACCCGCATTTTCGATAGCGGCATCCGATTATACTAACACGTGAGTGTGCCTGTATAGCAGGTAGCCTTATGCACACCTGTTATAATGTATAATACCTACTGCTGCAACTGCAATGCGACTTGAATATTACAGATTCAAATGTAAGTATGCCTTGCTATCGTTTTTATGCAGTGGAAATACTGCGATATTTCATTATTTAAGCAAGCACTGTTCGGCGAACACTTCCTATCAAACTTTTCTGGTCATGGTCCTGAAAACCGAAATCCAGAAAAGTCGAATCGTGAATGACCGAAACGATCGAAATCTGAATGTAATTAAAAACAATTATCTAATACAACTCTTTACCTACCAAAAACGCTAACAAGAAAACATAAATTTTCCTGAAATATTAACATTTTCTGCAATTGTAGTAATTTATTTGTGGGGTATTATGTCAGATTTGTTATACATCTGCTCTGATGATGGACACTGTAATGCTGTCCAAAACATTGGCTAAAGAAGGAGGTAGCGCGACACTGCATACATAATACCCCAAAAATAAATCACCATAATACTCTTGGCCCCGAAAATCTCAAATCACATCATTTATCTACAATATTCTTGTGCCAGAATTATAGTTGAATACCTACCTACCTACCTATAAACTGTATGAACCTTTGACAGTCAATTTGAAAATCCGTGGTGTTGTCTTTTGTGAAATTTCTTTTTGGGTACCTTGATTGTATACTTATTTGTATGTTACCCATAAAATAGAAGGCTTTCAAAGACACCAGAAAGTGGGTCAATTTACAATATTAAATATGTTACTTTTACTTTTATAATTTAGTTTTGTATGTATTCAAAGTATGTAATCTCTTAATCTTTCCTGTTTTTACCATATACCATTCAGCTCTCTTTTGGATTAGAGTGTAGCAGCTTTTTATATATTTTTCTTCTAATTGAGCTTAGCACGTTATTAACTACTGTCAGTCGCAGCCTACTTTCCCGAAATTATTCACTGGCGCAATATTTCATTTTCTCGGATGCTGTAAGTTTATATCCGTGTCATATTATTTTCCTCGTATTTTATTTTGTTTGGAGCTAATTAAATTCAAAGACCTTGAAAGTAGGAAGGCAAAGATGTGCCCTTAATTCTCCCCTAAAAAGAGTACAGAGTACATTTACAGTCTCTGAAAAAACACTTATTTCTTGTATTTTAATTCTCCTCCCTTTAATCATCCTTAAGTTTTCTACCTAGGTATAAACGATGAGCATACAAAACATGGAAGGTTATTATTCAACCAGAGATGTTTAATAATCTTTTAAACTAGCTGTACCCCGCCATGCGTTGCTGTGGCTCAGTCTGTCAGTGCAGATAAATAAACAATAATAATAATAATTGTTTATTCCAGAATGTGGGGAGGTGAGTGCAATCCCACATAGCGCGTGTTGATTTTAAGTCCAACAGATGGCGCTGTTTAAAAAAGTCTAGTTTTACCTGTCACAGGTGATATCCAATATAGTATATAAATACACGCCATTATTCAAATGCAGCGTTGTGTTAAACTTTCAAAGCAATCTGTGAAGATCTGTCGTAGATTTAAGATTTTGAACAAACGAACATTTACATTTTTATGTATATAGATAAAGTATTAATAATTATTATGCGTGTAATTCAGACATCCTTACTAGTTCGACTTGTGCAAAAACTCCGCCAACTCTTTTTTGTAATGAACATTTTTACGGAAAAAAACTTTGCATTATGATAGCGGTAAAATTTAACGATTGCTTATGTCAGCGCTTAAGATCTTTGCTCTCTGGAACTTACTCAGATAATAATTTCGGTTGTGTTAGAATATTCCATAGGAATAAAAATGTTTGTAGATATTTATCGTTCAAATTCATTCGTTTCACGATTAACAGCTAACGCACGCGCCATGACTCGGATTAACACTTACAATATGTACCTAGTAAAGAGTGTTCAAGTCATTAATTAATTTTCGTCGGTATTGTACTATTATAACGAGCCGATTAAAACTACAATAAATCGTGATTTTATCTGTGATTGCGTAGAGTTTGGATGTAATTCGCTTCAATCGAGATGTTTCGATTGTACCGATTGGCATCTTCCGAGAAACTACTTTTCAAAATTTTAATTTTAAATATATATATATATTTATTTATTTATTCGTTTATTGAAATTGTTTTAATAAAATATTACTTGGTAATGTGAGCCGCAATTTTTAATTCGAGGTCCCCATTTTATGTGACCAATTGTATGTAAATAAAATGAACTGTGGTGAAATTATGTTAAATTAAAAGAATTTAAATAAAATATTAAAAAAATAAAATAAAAGAAACAAAGTAAAAGAAATAAAATAAAATACCGTAATTCAGTTAAAATAATAAATTTAGTTATATAAACTAAGCAATATGCATATAATTGTATGCTCACGAAAAACTGCAAAAACTTCTGGCTTCCTTAACATTTCAAGGGAGTTCATTGAACATTTTGAAACCTTTATAACAAATATTGTTTTGTGTTGCGGATAAATTTGTCTTGGGAAGCCTAATATCGTTGCAGCTTCTCTTAGGATGTACTATTATTAATCAGTGGCGGCTCGTGACTTTTGGGTGTGCTAGAGATATTATAAAAATGGCATTTCTGATGTTGTAGCTGAAAACGATTTTTTATTTTTTTTTCAAAAAATCGATTTTTTATTTGTAAATTTTCAGGAAATTTCAGTTTAGCCGTGACGGATTTCCTGAAAATCTTAGCACAAAAAAATAATTTTTCCAATAAAAGTAAAAAATCTGTTTCACCTACAACAACATCAATAACGCCATTTTTTAAAAATATTATCATTCTAGTAACCCAAAAGTCATGAGCCGCCGCTGTTATTAATGCTAACACTTTTTAGCATACAATCAGGTAACATTTAACTTTTAGATTTTTTTTCGTTATAAATACAGCCTTTTTTGTTCTTTAATCTATTTCTTAATTTTGTTTTATTATTTCTTAAGTATGTAATCGGTTTCTACCGTTGTGAATTTTAGCGAACGTTCATTAATCAAAACACATGTGTTTATACACCATGGACTCTGGTCAAATCTTGTATTCATGTTACCATTTGAGAAATTTGAAATTAAAAAATGTCGTGAATGGGCGGTGACACTTTTTGGTTTCTCATTCCACAGTATCTACCTGGCATGCCTGTGCTAACATTGTAACACTATTGAAGAGGATGTTCGCTGTGTCAACTATTTCTATTTCGTGTATGGTCCTACCGCTGAGACCTTCTTTGCCACCTCCCTGTCTGTTGAATACGTATTTTACGGGAAAGACTGAGAGTTTTCAATGGAGCTAAAAGTGGTGTACCTTTAGCTACAAATTTGTACTGAATTTCGAGTTTAATTACATTTTCCCAAAAGCGAACCTGTTCCTATCACAAAATTGTATTTTACGCTCTTTTTAACTCTTTTATCATGACATAATGCACGACTTCCGGCCTGCTCCATTTTCCATCCTGCCACTGAGAATTCTGTTGCGACCTCTCTTTCCGTTACATGCATCGTTTATGAGGCAGAGGGAGAGGTCATAACAACGGTACCTACTATCAGCGGTACGCCTATACTACCCCCAAGTACTGCTACGGGAAACTCTGTTGTGACCTCTCTTTCCGTTACATGAATCATTTATGAGATAAATGGGGACAGAGTTACAACGGTCCTATCAGTGGTAGGAATATGCCACCCCCGAGTCTACCAGTGCACATTGTCAACAGCCCTGATAAGTGGAGAGAGGAAGCGGACACACCTGGCGGCCGATTAAATTATTTAAATACCGAACAATGAAGCTACTGATCAAAAGGGTTAATATGGGTTGCTACCACTGAAGGCATTAACAGATAGATATTAGATATATTTAACGCTTTTGTTTTTAGCTAGCGCAGACTCGTGAAATATCAAGGGATAATCAAGAGTTAAGTTAAGATATCTCGTCCAAACGTGTTCCACTATTAAATCGCGAGTTTCAGTTCGCGGGGACCGTATTCGATAGTGTCCGGTCGTTCGGCGTTAGAGCGTTGGGAGCGTTGTACGTCAAATCGGACTAATTGGAGTTACAAAGTGGAACAAATTTTTTTGCTTCGTATCTTGTCTAAATTAATATAATACATCAAAGGGATAGTCTGAATTTTGAATTTTGTAAATGGCAATTAAAATAATTTTCAGATATAATTTTATATTATAGGTAGGTACTTTATCGCTTGTCTGAATATTATCAAACTGTCGTTTTGTAATGCCTTCAAAGGGTGAAACAGCTGTCATGCGTAACAATAACTTAAGCAGAACTTATTCATTAATAAACTGTTTATAAATTTAATAGTAACACTATTAAATGTATAAAAGAAAAACTTAAAATGGACTTCTACAAATTAAACTTATATTCAAAGCAAAAGTTCATTGAACTGAATTACAGATAGTGTTTTTTTATTTTTTATTTTTTATTTGGTACAATATTTTTTACATTTCAAAGTTTTCCAGTAATGTTGGCCTCACTGGGTGGCTTGCCCGTGCTGAGGCCTTCATTTTAAAATATGAAAATATAATCTACATTAATAATACAACCGAACTCAATATTTTTAACAGTAAATATAATTGCTAAATCAAAACAAAGGTTTATTTGTAAAGCAAAGTTCTGCTAGGTACTTATTATTACGAGTTACAGCTGTTTCGCCTTTCTAAGGCATTATCGTAGCTATAAGGCACTTTAACCTAGACATTTAACTTGAAAACAATAAATAGATAGGATACCTTGGTTTGTGGGCTTGTTCAAGCTCCCAATTTTCCCTTACTTCTGGTGAAATTGATCAAACATTTTCAAATATCGAAATTCTTTCCTTAACAGATTATCAATTTCATTTTCCGTGTCTGAGTCAAAAGGTCTTAAGTAGGTCTTAAGGTATAAACCGGCGACAACAGTTTTCTTTCATATCGTTATTGGTCACAAATCTCTGGATTATTTGTTCACCCCTTTACCGGGCGAGAAGATGCAAACATATGTAAGAAGAGACAAGACAAGACAGAGCAACTAGAAGAAACAAGAAGAGATAAGACGAGACAAGAGGAACTAGAAGAAACAAGAAGAGACAAGAATATACAAGACGAGACAAGATGTACCAGGAAGAGCCAAAAAGAGACAAGGAAATATAAGAAGAGGCATGAAGATAGAAGTCATAAATAAGAAACGATAACGCTCAATCAATTGCTTTATTCCTGCCTATCCTAAATTCCAATATTGGCTTATTAGGTTGCCATCTATACCGGTCGATTAAACTCCAACCTCCTTCCAATCCTCCGAGCACGTATTCAAAGTCCTAATAAAAGAGTGCCCCCTGGTGTACCGGTCTCACCGGGACAGGAGTGCTCCTGGCTCGTATCGTTTTGAGCTACCCTTTTTTCCGACCACTCTCTGAATTTGAATCTGCCGGAGTGATTTATATTTTAGGCTCCGTTAATCTTCCACTGATATTCAATCCACGGAACAATCGATTAGTCTGTTTTTGTGACAACATAATTAATTTACTATTTCGGTTGTTGCTAATGGTGTTTTAATAAATGGTGTGCTAATAAATAAAGTGGTTACCCTTGAATAGGGTTCGTTTAATATTTGTTATCAACTAGCGCAGACTCGTAAAAAACACGGAATTAATTGTAGGATTTGTGAGGCTGAAAATATTTATAAAATTCAATTTTTTACCCGCAGTTTTGATCGCATAGTATTAGGGAGATTTTACTGTACACAAAAATTTCCCGCGGGAATGATATGTTTTTCCGATATAAAAAGTAGTCTATGTCACTTCCCAATCCTCCACTAAGCAAAAAATCACGTCGATCAAGGTTCCTCCCTTGCAACGTGAAAGAAGGACAAACAAATTAACGCACTTTCGCATTTATAACATTAGTTAGGATTTACCTCAGAATCATTGCCTATCAAAAAAATAATTAGATAGAAGATCAGAAATTCACCTTCCGAAAGAACACCGTTAGAAAACTTCAAATATCAATGATGATTCAAATTTTAAGAAAACAAATGTACATTTAAAATAAATAATTATTTAAAAATGGTACCAACTTTATCGCTTGCTTCCCACAAACAGTTCCAATTTTGAAAATTACAGTGCGTGGAATGTGAATAATCTTACGCCTTACAATTACATTACGCAGGAATATTTCACATCACGCACGTTATGTTTGATTAACTTATTTTTCTGTAGGTGTAATTTTCTATCTGCTTGTTACATCCATTCTCTTCTACGTTAATTGCAATATCAAATTTTTCTATTTCGAATTATCTTACAAATGTATTAAAAACAAGCTGGCTTGGATTATATTAAGATTTCTTGTTTTTGTATTAATTTTCGTGCGGTTTCAGTTCCGTTGAGTAAATACTGTAGTCTCAAGAAAGTAAAACAAAATTTATGCTTGATTTTCTCTTCGTTTAGCCGGGAGATTAGAAATGTTAGGCAGGTGTATAATATATAGGTATAGCATTTACGAAAAACTTCATGGGACACAGTAGGTACCTTCTAAATTTGGATTTTTTTTAAAATTATTAATATTCTAATCGACCTTTGCTGCAAGGGGATTAAGGTTTGAACCTTGATTAATATTCATGCTTCAAATAATCTCTTACGCTTAATATTACGCTTTATGGTGATTTTAATTAACTAAAGTAATTCCTTCTGGTAAAAAAATACTAAACATGTAACGCTTTACAACTTAACTCTATTTTATTTGATTAATTTGTGTTATTTCACAATTTACTCATATTAAAAATAAATAATGTATAGTACATTTGTGGAAGATAATTTCAGTATCTCCTGGGGGTAAAACCACCATTCAGAATTGAAACGTAGCTTTAAATGGCTTTGGCCGTGTTCGGTGACCAGATCTGAATAGCCAAGTTCTTCCCCTCCTTCATCTTCCCCGTATTCATACCCTCCCCATTACCTCCAGCCTCACAACATACCCCAACTGGGTATGCCATAGCCTCACTGGCTCCGGACGTTGGGATTCTTGTGCTGTTTCACATTAAAAATGTTGAAAATCGAACAAACGTTATGTTTATTTTACTAAACAATCGCTTTGGGTCGTAAAGGTTTAACCATTTGTTTAATTTTTGTATAGAATTCCAATTTAGCCGTATTTTCCAACACTGACTACTGAGAAAACTGTGACATTGAAAAGTGATTTAATTTCCACCGCCGATCAGCACTTACCAGACATCACCAATAATTTTCACCGCGGATTCGAAATTCAATTTCCCGGAATAAACTTTGCCTCGTGAATTCGTTTAGCGGGGAAATATTTGACGGGAATTATTGATCTTGCCAAATGCGGAAATATTCCCGTTAAGTAAAAAAAAAAAAAAATTCAACGTCATCCCAAGCGTAAAACGCCTGTAATTACACACGTTTATTCGCCTAAATACGCGGAGTCTGTTTTGTATGCTAGAATTTATTTTGCCCTTAATTTTACCACATGACCCGTGAAATATAATCGACAGATTTCAGAACTAAACTAAACTTAACGTATTATCTATTCAACAGATAGAGCCTAGGAAGTCGTATTTATACAGTGTCCTTGAGGTGCTTTTCATAAAAATTGCGCAATAAAAATTGTCCAATCTTGTATTACTAGCGCAGACTGCAAAAACCATGCTTTATTATAATTGTAGGATTTGTGGAGCTGAAAGTATGTACAAAAAATATGTGCTTCCGAATATTTCATTTCGAAAGAATTTACCTTTCGAATGTTAGTAAACTTGAAAAATTACGACATCTGTCAAACAATTAAACCAAAGAAATATACTCGTACATTTCAGATAAAAATGATTAATTAATAAAATAATTTTTGTACCAACTTTATCACTTGTCTGATACGTTTTATACTTATCAGTTCCAATTTTAAAAATTAAAATCGTACGCATCACTTCACGCATGCACCCGTGCACTGCCAACCGATATTGGTATGTTTGATTGCTATCCCTTCCTATCTAACACGTTATTCCTTTCCAAACTTTTCAAATACTTCCTCGTCGAGTTTCAGTATAGCTACGCAATAATAAATCTTTCAAAAGATTGTGTAGTTTGTAAAATGTATTTTCGTTTTCACGCTTTTGTTTTATTTCTTATTCTTCACTCGTGCCAGCCTTCTGTTGTGTGATATGAAACAATGAAACCTAAATTTTGTATTTGTGAGTTTGGTTATGATTGATGCTTTGCAGATTTGCATTATTGTTATGCCTTACTCAACTACCTTTATTGTTTTGTCTAATATCAGATATGGGAGAGAGTTTCGTGTCCTTGCCCTTTATTTTTCCAGTGAAAATGGAGTTAGAATTTATAGTTAACTTCCTAATTATTTCACACTTACATTTATTTTTATTTTGTAAATTTTTGAAAGTTTTTCCCAAATGTCTTCAATCAGGATCAGGGTAAAATTGCCATTTAATTATTATGTGATAGTAAAAAAGTGTTGAATTTCTGATTGTAGATTAACGCTAAGTAAGTAAGCGTTAAAAAATAATAAAATGGTTTGAAAGGGATATGTTTAAATAAGAATGTTAGAGGGAGCGCGATAAGATAAAAATGCTATAATAATTAGCGAATATTGTGAAAATATTTAATAAAACACTGAATTATATAATATTTAATAAAACTAAATTGTTTTTAAAGTTACACTGTGAATCTTTTCATGCCTACAACAAGTTAAATAACAAAACAAAATGTGTTTTCAATTAATTTCGCAGAATACTTTGCATTTTTTTCTATCTAGTGAATTTTACGTAACTTCAGAAACAACATATATTTTTTTAATTAACTTAAAAGTGTTCAAGAGAAAATCGCTAGAAATTCGGAATGCGGGGGCTTAAGTATTTTTTCAGCAGTGTAAAGCCTCCTTTAAGGCTGTAATACATCCTGTCGCGACTTGAATATCTAGAACGTAATAATTGGCAAAAAATTTTTTTTACAGAAAACGGCGCTATACAAATCATCCTTTTTTATTAGTATCAACTAATCAAAACATTTTTACCATTTGCCTATAAAAAACGTTATTGATGTTAGGCTCACTAGTTTTATAACACGCCGCACGGTAATTTCCACTCCCTCCTTCACCTCCCGCGATAGAAACCGTTTTCGTTTTCAACCGTGTCCGATAAAAAACACCAGTCACTCGGACCATAACGGACACCGCCGCGATGCATCCGGAAAACTGGTCACTTCACCAACAAGTCAAAACAATATTTATTCCCAAATAATTAACCCTTTTAAATCGATCAAAGCTTTTCGATGCATGGGGTTGTTTTGATTCCCGATTTTGTAACGACGGCTTTCCCCTGTGTACATTTTTAACGGCCCGGCCCCCGTGTGACGCAGAGTGCATCCGGAAGAGCGGGCTTTTAACCATAAAAATTATTAACATTACTATTCCAAAGTTTTCAACACTTTGAAGAAGTTAAAACTTTTTAATGCGTAGGTGTGTTTTGACTCCCTTTTTTGTAACATTCGCTTTCTCCGGCGTACATTTTTAGCTTAGCGGTCGAGAGCAAATTTCCATATCTCACCGGAACTGGATCGAGCTAAACTGAAAGATTTATCACTCTATCCTCGCGTTAATAAAAGCCAAACAATGGCTGTTCCCCGAAAGGGGTGTTACATTTAATTTATGAAGCCTGGCCATTCGGATATTGAAAAGCTTTTACTTTTCCACGAGGAATTGCCAAAAAGTTATAACAATAAAAAATTTACGATTTCAATTAAGTAAAGTGCATTTTTATTTTAATTACAGTTTATTTAAGTATCTGATTCACTTGAACGTGCCGTGTCTTCCTCGGGGGTCCCCGATTTCTGCTGCCATTCGCATTTGCGTCATACATTCTCCTTACACTTCTTTCTTTGCTCATCCGCATTTAGTTGGTAGCATGAAATTTATATATTTATTGTTTTTGTGTTTAATTCGTAGAACTCCATTTAATTTTTTTTTTAAATTTAATTATAATATAATTATTAAGTTCAGTTTAGGAAGTATTTTATGGTTTTTCTTATTGATACAGCTGTTTCGGCTTTCAAGGCCATTTTCAAACTGTGGTTTTAGCCACGTTTAGACTTCTTATTTATATGATTCTATTTTACCCCCTCCCAATTTAAATCGGTTTAACCGGTAATAAATCATTTATTTAAACAAATATCCTCTTCTCTCAAGCCTTATCTAAAATTGCCTACCCTCCATTCAACATCTTATATCTTCTAAGCCTGAATTCGACTCCAATCTTCCATACAATTTTTAAATTTGTCAATTTAAACAAAATGAATGTATAAATTCACCCTTCCTCTCTCATTAATTTGGCCTAGAACACCCTTGAAGGGTGAAAGCTGAATTAATTAATTGATTTTTAAAATTAAATCTCTAGGGACTTCAAAATAAACGTGTTTTAAATTTTACACAACATGGTTGTTTCCATTATTGTATCGTAATATTAAGGGCCCACTATTCGAATTTCATCCAATTTCCGACATACTTTCCTTAAAATTTTGAAGTTTTTAAGCTCTTAAAAAAATATATGTTATTCTTTAAGATAGTATCTATTTGTTCCAAAAGCCGAAACGGTAATTATTTGAAATTCCCTCGATAGAAATAAATCGCAAAGTATGCTCCGAAAAATATTATTAACACGTTTATTTCTGTTATTTTACAAGTTATATGTATGAAAAAAATCACAATGCTTCTTTTAATGCTACTCAATAGACCCCATAAGTAATTTTTGCTATTTTTGAAATACGCCGTGATTTATTAAACATTTTCACAACTGTCGCTTACGCCTATTGCTTTTAAATCATATTTATTATAGCGCGCTCGCTCCGACTTGCAGATTAAACTATCTTTCTTTGAGAAGTTCATTCGCCAACTCGAGGGCTTTGGGGGCAGACGTGTCGTTCATCGTTCTATGATCTACAGACGTGCGATTACGTGCAAATATTTGAATTTATAAAGATAATTTTTACGCGTGTAAAGTTTATGAGTTAATAAATATTGTTTTTTCAAAGATGGGAAATACACGAAAGATATCCCGTATTTCAAAGAAAAAATGTTATCTCATAAAATTATATCCTATCTAATAGGTGAGAAGAAAAAAATACAATTTTTGATTTATAAGCTTATATTTATTATAAACGATAATTTACTATAAAAATTAATAATTCATATTTTTATTTATGTATTGTGTAGTAAAAAGTTATTATTTTTTTTTCAGAATAGGTACTTTGGGAAATAAAACTAATTCCAATGCATTAGAAATTACGGGGTAAATTTTTATTAATTTAATTTTCTTGTTGTCTTGTCTCTTTTCTTGTTCCTATACGATCGTGATTTATTTGCGAATTAACTTTCTACGTACACAAATACACACGTCACTTTACATCTGCTCCTTAGAGTAATATTACTCTAAGATCTGCTCTAATGATTCACAATGCAACGATGTCCGAAATATAATATAATATGTAATAATAATATGGGCCACCTGTTTCAAATAACAATACTCGAACTTGGAATCCAGAAAAATAATGAACGGGCCAGCGAAAAAAGCTATCGAAAGTTCTGAAACTGTGGGGAATATAATTAAATAAAATAAAATACTTTTTTGTTTTAAAACCACGATATTTATTAATTTAAGAACCGACCGGTTTCGCTTTACTTAAGCATCATCAGGGTACAAATTAATACTAAACAAAAAGTACATAATGTGTGCATATATATAACAAAATATAGAGGGAGACAACATGATACAAATATAAGCAACACAAAGACGGTCATAAAATACATTAACATAAGTGCACAAGTAATGGAAAAACCGCTAGATAATTATGTAGACTAATGGGTTATACGAATAAATCGGGAGAAACAAAACATCAACTGGCAAGGTGGTAAGGAGGTAAGGAGAACTGGGAATTTTTTATGGGTTTATTGGAAACAGACTTAATATTGGACTACTTGATATGTCTAATTGATTATTAAGTATCTGACTTTTGGTTTTTACAGCTTTTTTAATTTCTAGTGCCTCTAAATTGTTTAGTCTGTTACCATGCCCGTTTTTATGTAAGATGTTAGCACCGGTTCTATGACAGAATGTATGATCTTTATCGATCAAATGATTTGCAAATTCGGAAAAACCGTTATTATTGAGGTTTTATTGATGTTTTGTTTTTCCCGATTTATTCGTATAACCCATTAGTCTACATAATTATCTAGCGGTTTTCCATTACTTGTACACTTATGTTAATGTATTTTATGACCGTCTTTGTGTTGCTTATATTTGTATCATGTTGTCTCCCTCTATAATATATTTGTATCATGTTGTCTCCCTCTATATTTTGTTATATATATGCACACATTATGTACTTCTTGTTTAGTATTAATTTGTACCCTGATGATGCTTAAGTAAAGCGAAACCGGTCGGTTCTTAAATTAATAAATATCGTGGTTTTAAAACAAAAAAGTATTTTATTTTATTAAATATGTCAAACCACAAAGTGATTGCTTTCTACAATAATATAATTTAGTTCAGTGATGTTATTTTTTATGTCGGAAGGAGGCCCTGAAGAAAATAATTTCTCTCAGAGCCTGTGTCATCTTTGAGAATGCTGTATAGAGGGTCTTTTTTGAGGAGGAGGGAGTGAACCTGTCCTGAATGTCAACTGTACAATTTCTTCCCAGAATTAACTTTATTGTACGTTTTTTGACTAACCGTACCTTGGTGTTCTATTTTCAATAAACTCTTTAATTATGTTTCAGATGTGAAATCTATACTCTGCTACAGAATGTTTTGCCCAAGTCTTGTAAAGATGCAAAGGCACGGACGTAACAATAAAATCATTTGAGCCCTTTACTGTTATTTAAAAGGTCACTTGAAGTGCAGTTATAATCAATGATTTTATTTTTTTTCTAGCTTCCACGAATAATTTGAAAAGGCATTATCTAAGGATTATACTCTTAAGGAGAATATAGAAAATGTAGAAAGGTGAAACGGATTTAAGATTTTCGATGAAATTATTGTGTTGTGAAATATTTATTTTGTTATTTATTACTTTATTTTTTTTTACAGTTTTACCGTACGCGGCCTTGTTGTAGAGTGGTATATCTAACTGTCATGGAAAGTTTTTTTCTGAGCTTTAAGAGAAAGGTTTCTTAAAGATACTGGAGTTATTCTAGGGCTATGTTAGATTTTTAACATCGATCACCGTAATGCTTGCCTTCCTGAATAAATCTAATTTTATTTAATCATTTACGGCCAAGATGTTTTTGACAATGGTGTGTTTTTATCTTTCTGTATTCCAATCATTTAGCTTGGCTTCTAGGGTTGTGCCCCAGTATTGCTTTTTGGAGACTGTAAACGGATCTCTCGGCATTTAATGAAACTGCAGCAGAACAAAGGCTGTTGCTATATTGACGTTCATGGTATGTTTTGCTCAGATTGACGATAAGGTTTCCAGATCCGCATTTCGCTCGAAGCATGTTTAGGGCAATAAGTTCATAGTTTAGGGTTCTTTCACCGTATTTATGGGAACATTTCAGAACCACCAATCTTTCATTTTGAGTGAATCTTGTGTTTGTGATTAAATTATATTTGACAATTTAAACAAATAATATTTAGAGAAGTTAAAAATAAAATTGAAAGTTCACTGAAAGCTTAAACTATTAAAAGTAGTAATTTCATAAAAATGTAAATAAATAGAGCCCCTTTCACATTTTAGAATGTAATTTTATGTTGCTTACATGTTTTATTACTCTTTATAATTATTGAATTGTTTAAATGAATAAATAAATAATTACAAAAAAGTCTTCTGATTTGTAAGTCCTCAGGAAGCACTAAGGATCTTTCTATCTATCTTTATAATATAATAAATTTGATGAGCATAAAAATGTAAACGTGTATATAATTTATATAAATGTACAAAAGTAGATATTACACTTGTATAAATATTATATTGCGCATATTATACAAGATGTCGGGGGTAAAGTGCACAAACTTCGGGAGGTGATTCTAATTGATAGTACAAGTAAAAAAGAAAAAAAAACTTTTTTTGGAATTCCAACGTTTTAAGATAGTTTTCGAGTAAAAAAGTTTAAAACCTTATTGATGTAAAAATATATTTATTGATTTTATAAAAGTTATAAATTACTTTTATAAAAGTGAGAATAGTATTTTAGTAAAGTAAAGTAATTTTTATACCTATACAAATAACTTTCGTAAATGTTTTTTGTAAAATTAAAAAAAAAAATTTAATTAAATCCGTAATAAAACCCATATTTTGAGAACCATCTTCATATCGACTTCGTTCTCATTTGGTCGGTGCATTATTACTCTAAGGTCGGTGCTAACTAAAAATGGTTCTGTTTTTCTAAAATTGCAATAGATGTCGGTAATTTAATTTCATAATCCCCAAAATTATTCCTAATACGAATTCAGACACCTCTGTCGGATTCTTTTAACACTAAATTTTGTAGGTGTTGCCCAAATCTAAATTCTTTACGCGGAAAGCGGGCCCTTAACTGTAAATCCTCGAGGAAGTTGATGAGTTTTAATAGTATGGTAGTATGGTATGTTTGCGATATACGGAATAGCTGATATTATGGACATCGACGGAAGGGTGAACGCAGGAAGTTCAATTAATGAATGCTGTGGTGGCTAATAAAAAGTTGTCAAAGGAAGCGCGGCTAGCAGTCCATAATGGAGTTCCGATACCAACCTTGTATGGCAGTGAGGCATACCACTTATGGAGGAAGGACGAAATAAGACTCAATGTTTGTAGAACCATGTATGATCGAATTCTGACTGAGTTGGAAAAATGGTGCAAGGCCGATGCTTGCGAAATATACAAAATTTCAAAAGCGGTGGGCTGAGAAAATAATATCAGCGAAATACATGACTTTGATAGTAGAAGTATTCGGGCTCTCGGGAAGATATGGCCCGATGAAGGGTTTGCAATCCCGCAATCCCGCGATCCTGTAGATTTGCGGTATTTTCGGGATTGTGGGATTGAAAAAAACTGTATTTACACCAAAACATGCTATTTTGATGTGCACAAGTTTGCGATTAGCAATATTGGTAGTGTCAATTATTTAACAATGAAAGATAAACACATCTTGATGCTAGGAAGAGAGCAGAGAGCCGCATCTCAAGCTCGGAAACTTGAAGAAAAGACCTGGAAACTATTTTGAAGAACGAGATGTCACTTTTTGAGAACGGAGTTATCAGAGGAAGATTCCGCTGCTGGGCTTTTGTACATAAACTTAATGTCCGTTCACGTACCGGTGACAGGACTCCCACGGAGAAAACTTACTGATATGAAATACTGTTACTTTATTAAAAAACTGATGAAATTATTCGTTTTCCGGTTAAAAACGGGACTGTTATTCGTAACATAGTATCAGTCAAAAGCGAATGTTTTAGTAGGACGGCGTATAGCACGTGTTCATTTAAATATTAATATTGTCGCATTCCGTCATGATATTTATTAGGAAAAGAACACTTGTTGTCGATATATTCTGAATGACTAATATTTTTATAAAATAGCATGCTATCACTATTTAACTTTTTTTTTCTCTGTGTAGTACCTATACGGTTTTTACGATTTATTTTTTTACCAAAGTCTTCATAAATTACTTATAATGTACCTATTTAATGTCTTTTCATGATACCAAAGATGTTTGATACCATATATTAAAAAATATATTTATGAAATGATGGCTTTAATTTGACAGTTCTTTCCGAGGACTTCCGATTCCGCGAGATTTCTAAATTCTATCCCTCGATCCCACGGGATTTCTAAATTCTATCCCTCAATCCCACCGGATTTATAAATTCTATCCCTCGATCCAGCGGGATTTGAAAAGGGTGCGGGACTTGCAAATCCTGTGCCCGATCGAGTTATTCCAATCCTTTCCGGAGTCGCTTCGTGTCAAGATTCGAAAAACAAGTAGTTTTCTTGCGTTTCGTCGTCTCTGCATAACCCTGCGGATAAATGGCGTGATGCCTAGCTAACACGAAAATAAATGATGTTCGAATATTTCAGAGCATATACCTGATTCAAATTTAACGGCAAATTGAATCGTGTGATGACATGATTTTACACGTTTAAAAAATATGGAGATGTTCATCGTGAACACAAAATATGCCATTGCCATTCGTTGCAGCGTAATCTGTCGCTGGCATGCAATGTTTCCATTGATTATTTATTCATTAGCAACTACTAGTTTTATTTTTATAACAACAATCAGCGCTCGTTAATAATCTATAGCTGCCGAGCAGAGCCATCTTTTCTATTCATCGTATTGGTTGTCGGTGGTTTTTTCGGCGGGCCCGTCGGCGTCGCACGCGATGTGGCCCGTAACCCAATTTTTGGATCACGCCACAGAAAACTATGAACATAGATAGTATGCATGCAGGCCCGAGAGTTTCAGAGCCCCGGGCACCACGAGTCGCTGTCTGTCCCGCTGTTGGTAGGGTTTAAATTTCGCTCATCTTGTGAGTCAGTATTCATTTCGTATCAAATATCCAGTAACAGTGCTTTCCAAGAACTTTCCACCTAAGAGTTCCAACTACCCAGATGTGTTCACGAAACCGGCTCTGACAACGTTTAGATTCTGAATGGCGGTCTTCACTAGAGCACCACAAATATAGTATAAAAATACATCTTACTAACGAAATTTTGGAAATTACATGGCGGTGTATTGATGTCTAATTTGATGCCTGTTCGTAAAGGCGATCGGAAAAAAAGTTGCATTGCGCGTCTAAAATTTCCAGACAGAAAAACTTGTGCAAATATCACTACGCCACTTTATAGGCTTGGTATCAATCGATTGCTCAGTCACACTCACTTCACCCCAATCTTCTCCATTGCATCGTATTGATTCTAGAATATCTTTTTTATAAATACGTATTTCTATTTATTTTACGATTAAATTAATGCAATTATAATAATTGTTGTGTGTTATATACAGGATGTTAAGGGACGTTCTTGACTTACTTTAATTAGTGAGTCCTGCCATAATTTATAGTAAAAATAGGAAATGAAATTTTGGAATCCGGTGACATTTTTGATGTTTTTTTCAACTTAAAACCTAAAAAATCAGTAGTTATTGGACAGTTAGGAGGGGTTGGCTGGTTACTAGGGTTCGTGACCAGTGATGACGAGTGGAATTTTTATTTGCATTTAAAATAAAAAAAAAGTCATTTCTGTCAATAATGTCAGGAATCACTCGTTAAAGTAAGTCAAGTACGTCCCTTAGCACCCTTTACAAGTTCAATTAATAATATTTCATGTAGAAAATGTAAAATATTATTTAGTGTCGAGTAAGAATGATAATATTATGTATTTTTTATGATTTATATCTTAGTGTTTCGTTAAAACCTCAGCACAGGTTCTCTTAGTGAGGTGTTCACGTGTTTTTTATATAGTATTGCTGTGGATTGATTGTATTATTATGTTAAAAATGTTATAAAATATATTATAAGAAGGGCATAAGAATGCAGATAATGGTTATAATTTATCGATAATAATGTTATTGTGCTACACTGTAAGTGATATTTTTATCCAGACTGAAACATTTCGTTTAATTATATATGTAGGTACTGATGTATTCTGTGTGGATTGTTTCGAGGATGTAGGCATGTGATTGTAGAGTTTAACTTCGTAATACATAAAATGTCTGGCCGTTGGTGGTATATTGTACAGTTTATATTCGTTTTATTGAACTCATTTTTCTTCATATAATTTTTTCTCTTGGAATTAAAAAAAAAATCGGTTTTATGTGTAGGTAGAAGGGGAAAACGCTTCACAACTCCAGAATATCGTTATTGTACCAATTTAGCAGACATAAATGTTAGTTTATACATTGTTTTTATTACTTCCAAACCATTTCTTATCGGGCTGGATTCGTTTTTAATAATTCGTTAGATAGTATTATTTACAAATATATAATTATTTTATCTAAGATATTATTCCCGAAATCTTGTTTTCTCCCAGTCGTTAATTTACTCACCCCGCCTCACCGAGAAGTATTCATGCATAATTTGTTTACGTCTGTCACCCTGTCTTCGCCACCATTCATTCATTTTTCTTTTCTATTTCTTTTGCGCGACACTTCCAACAGCTGATTCCTCTTTATCGTCCAGTTCGAAAACCCTGTCTGTTGAAACTTTCGCGTAAGCTTGTCACACCGTCCGGCACGAACTTAGTCCATATTAAACTGCACAAGATTAACGACTGTCAAAAGAAAGACACCTCACAAAATAAATCTACCACCCTTAAAACTCACTATTGAACTATTATGTCATTGGTATTGCCTTTTTGGTGTGGTGCCGTTGAACTTTTCGGTCGGCGTTTAGTCTGTGCCCACGCCATCCAATGGCAGCTGTCAAACTAACGGCTGAACTTTCTTTTTGACGTCACTCGCATGGATGTACTACTAACTCGTGAATTTCCTGTGCGAGCTATAATAAGTACCTACCTATATGCTACTGGTACGGGAGTTCGTTTGAAGACTCGTTTCAGGGAAACTGCCTCGTCAACGGCCAAACTTCTCGACAGCTTGTGATTTTTCTCCTTGCACGACTTACCTCAGCTAAGTATGAATATCTCTTCGGTTCTTTAACTTGACAACTAAAGGATCTGCTTAACGAAACAACTTTCAGATCCGACCTTGTCTTTACCTTTTGTGTTTTTTTTTCAATTTCAAGACTTTAATTTACAAGTTTGTTGATCCTTTTTATGTTTCAGGAAAGTACCCGCCTACATTTATTTGACATGTGTATTTGCCAGTAGTAGATTAGAAGCAAATTGTATCTGCCAAATGTTATTTGGTAAATTGTCAAGGAAGTAATTGACATGTCGTTTTGCGTTGGACATATGAATTAATTATCTAGATTATTTCATAATCAACTGTGGCATTAACCAATCTCTTAATAACCCATTATTATGATTACTCAATACTATAATATTTGTTAATGCACTCACATTTATTCTGTCAATGTTATTAAATTATGACACAATACTTTGTGATGCAGCACAGGCCGAAAACACTCCTGCTGTAAGTGATCGGGCTACACTCCTAAGTTTTAAAAGTGATAGTGTGTTGAACCCTTCAGTGACTGCAAAAGAAACCATATACAATCCAGTCCGTGATCCGAATGTGAAATTTAGATACAGGGGGTGTCGCGGTGGACAAAAAACAAAATATTTTTGCAGGGAGGAACAATACGTTCCAAAAATTATTAATAATAACAATGGTAATGAAAATAACAATAAGTCTCCGTCAGTACAGGATGTTCAAGTAGTCGAACCGATCGACAAACAGAATTACCTACCGTCTAAAGCCCTCCGCGATTCTGATAAATTCCACAACAACTTAAATGAAATTAGATTAGAACGACATGCCAACTATAGGAGCAGACAGCTTGCGATTGGTTCCTGGAATGCTCGATCCCTTAACAACAAACTAGAGGTGGTGGACGATATTTTCAGAGACAAAAAACTCCATATCCTTACTGTCACAGAAACTTGGCACGAGAACAGTGATTCGTACTCAATTAAGAGACTCCGAGCTTTAGGGTATGTGGTTCTTGAAGAAGCCCGACCTAGTAGGGACCTACCATCAAACAATATCTCACACGTGAATCACGGGGGTGTCGCGATAATAGCCCGACCAGGATTACGGCTAAACAAAGTAGCTCTCGGTACATTTAACACGTTTGAGTATATTGGATGCAGGGTTTCTTCTTCAGGAACGTCGTTCATGTTGTGCACCCTTTATAGGCCCGGATCGAAACCAATCTCTGTCGAATTTTATAATGAGTTTTCACAGTTTTTGGAAGTTTCAGTCGGACTCTCCGACACACTCATTATTACAGGCGACATTAATATTCGTCTCGAGCGCGTGACATCACCAAACACTGTTAAATTCTTAGATCTATTAGCCAGCTTTGGATGCCACCAATGGGTCGACGTCCCAACTCATGATGCTGGTGGTACATTAGATGTACTAATTTCAAAGAACAGTGATCCACCGCTTTCAGCAGATATTCGTGATATAGGACTGTCAGACCATCGGCTCGTTTGCACTGATATTGATTTTAACCCGCCTAAAGTACCATATAAAACAATTGTATCAAGGGAATGGCGTAAATTTTGCTTTAGCGATTTTCTGGAAGAGTTACAGACCTCTCTCTTATGTACACCCAATGTTTGGGAAAAAAAGACCCCTACCGAACTTGTCAAGACATATAATAAAACACTTTCATGTCTGTTAGATAAATATGCCCCGACATCATCAAAAACACGGAAAGTTCGAAAGTCTGACGGCTGGTTTGACGATGAATGTCGAAACCAGAAGAGACTTATGCGGAAATTAGAGAGGACCTATAGGAAAAACTCTTCTGTAACTACAAGAGACGAGTGGATCCTTTCTCAAAAACAGTATACGTGTAAAATTAATTCCAAAAGATCAGACTATTGGAAAGAAAAGATTAACTCTGAGCGAACCGACCCGCGACGTCTTTGGAACTCAATAAAGACAGTAATTTCCGAAGTCACTGTTCCAACGAAAATAGATATTACTCCGGAAGCTTTCTCAATTTTTTTTCGGGAAAAAATTGAATCCATTCGTGCTTCCGCATCTCACGCCTCTCCGCCAATATTCACTTTAAATTCTAAAGGAATTTTGTCTTCCTTCAAACCCACAACGCTGGAAGAAGTAATAAAAATTATTTCAAGCTCGCCTAATAAACAGTGCAGTCTTGATCCCATACCGACATGGTTATTAAAACAATGTTCTACTGTTTTAGCTCCATTCCTAGTTCACGTTTTTAATAAATCACTTAGCACGGGTGACTTTCCTGAACCACTCAAGTCAGCTGTAGTTACACCAATCCTGAAAAATTCAAAACTAGACGCCGATAACTTAGGTAATTATCGGCCCGTTTCAAACTTACCATTTATTTCAAAAATCCTGGAGAAAATTGCTGCCGCACAAATAACCAGTCACTTGAATTCAAATAAATTATTCGCAAAACGTCAATCTGCGTACAGAAAGTTCCACTCAACTGAAACCGGACTACTTCGTATGCTATCAGACATAACTCTGGCCGTAGAGTCAGGTAAGTTATCACTTATCTCACTCCTAGACATGAGTGCAGCGTTTGACACGATTGATCATGAATTCCTCATTAGGAGATTAGAGGAAACATTTGGTTTGAATTCCGACATAAAAAATTGGCTGGTATCCTATTTATCCAATCGCTTACAAGCCGTGAGGGTTGGAAATAAATTGTCCAACTTCGCAACACTATCTTCAGGGGTACCCCAGGGATCCGTTTTGGGTCCACTTCTCTTCATCCTTTTTACAAATGATGTCGCCAAAATAATCGAGTCATTTGATCTCTTGTCTCACTGCTACGCTGACGATCAGCAAGTTTATTTTTACTGCGCTCCAAATGATATCAATAGTCTCAAAATCCGTATAACTGAATGTCTAGAAGCAATAACTCGTTGGATGTCTTCAAACAAGCTGAAGCTCAATCCATCTAAGACTGAGTTTCTCTGGGTAGCCACAAACAAACGTCAACATTTCATAGACAATTCACCTATTACTATTTCCGGCAGCGATATAATCCCAAAAACAACAGTCAAACTTCTCGGTGTCAATTTAGATTCAGACTTTTCGTTTAAAAGTCAAATAAATAGGACTGTGAGCACCGGTTTTTTTCACCTAAGACAACTCAAGTCTGTCCGAAGAAACCTTCCTTCAGAAGCAACAAAACTACTTATCAACTCTTACGTAGTCTCACGTCTCGATTACTGCAACGGCATTTATGCCAGCCTTCCAAAATATCAAATTGACAAACTTCAATCAGTGTTTAATGCAGCAGCACGGCTCATAACCGGGGTTTCAAAATATTCGCACATTTCAGAACACCTTCGTAACCTTCACTGGCTCAAGTGCCCTGAAAGAATCCAGTACAAACTGTGCTGGATGGTGTTTAAATCCATCAATGAAATGGCCCCACCCTACATCTCTGAACTATGCTTCCCGGAAAACACTGGTCTGAGGCAGTCAACGCTTAGATCAGCAACATCAGCAGCTGTAGGCAGACTGATAGAACCTATGCGCAAGCCAAATACTAAGTTTGGTGATCGCGCTTTCGGAGTATCTGGGCCGAAGGCTTGGAATAAACTCCCTCCGGAACTAAGATCCATAACAAGTCCAACAGAATTCGGGTCTAAATTAAAAACTTACCTTTTTAAGCTGTCGTATCCTTAAATTAAATATACCAATCCTAAGAGAAAGTCCAGTTATATTAAATTTTTCAATTAAGTCCTAAATCCTGTATCTAAATTTCGCCAATAAACAATTAGATAATGTTAATTAAGTGTTAATCTCAAGTGACCTATCAGGTAAGTATTGAACTGTATATTTTCTCCATAAATAGTTAAGTAATAACATAGACCACTGTACAAATGTATTATAAGTTTGTACAGCGCCCTTGAGGTGTTTTTGCACAAAAACGGCGCTATACAAGTCATCCAAGTATTATTATTATTATTATTATTATTATGCATTTACAATTACCCGCCTGTTCAAACAATCAAAACAAAATTTGGTGATAAAGATATAGACACATAAATTTGATTTTTATCGTAATTATGGCAAGCTTCAAAGTAAATGATTTCTTAAAATACGCTAGTTTTCAGGTACGCTTTGATATTGGAACTTATTTATTAAGGCAATGCACCACGTCGTGTAACATTTAGAATCTGACCGTTAACGATAACACTCCTTGTGTGCATGGCGATAAAGTTTATATTCGCAACTAACATCAGCCGCCTGCTTTGATTTTTGCAAGAAAAAACATCGCCAAAAAGTTACGATAATTTTCTTTTCATAACCGAAAAGGGGTTCATAAATCATAAGTAGGAGTGTTTTTAACTTTAAAGCAATTATTATAGGCCCGATATTTTTTTCTGGGCTTATAAAAAGACATTTACTTGAAAAGCCAAGATATGCTCTACTCGCAATATTTAATTAAATCATCTATAATATTTCTAAACGATCCATTTTTCAAACCAACAACACATAATTTGGCATTAATTCGTGGTGCTTCACTTTAAACATATTTATTTTATTATAAAGAAACTATTAGATTTTCCAGTGGAACGAGAATTACAAATATAACAGGTTTACATAGTTTATTACATTATAGTTTAAACCCTAAAATATATTTCTAGTCAAATGACAATTCCGCATAAAGTAATATATAAAAGTAATTAAAATGTCAGCTCCAGTTTTTGTTTTGCGTCAAGTATGAAGCTTAAAAATAACTAACTAAATTACTAACAATCGCGTCATTTCTTCGCAGGGGTAGGCAGAGAGGACGAACAACTCAGTCTTGGCACACACTCCTCACACTGCCTCATTCACATTCATACTCTTATATTATTCTAACTCTTGACATGGCCCGACACAAGTATCTGATTCACTTGATCGTGCCGTGTCTTCCTCGGGCATTCCCGACTTCCGCTACCATTCACATTTGCGTCAGCTTGCGTAACTTAAAAATCCCAACTTAAAATTCACAAAATATCTAGGTACCTACACATTAAAAATAAAAGTATAGTTGTACTCTCGTGATAAATCTGTTTAAGTCGTAGTAACATTATACGCACACAGTTTATTATTTAAGCGAATTACAAATATGTAAGTAGGTATGTTTTTTTTCACAACTTATTCTTTTAGAATACATAACATATAAAACATTTATAATATTGTTTCAAAAATACATAGTGAATAGAGAAACATAGTGAAAAATACACAAAAACAAAATAGTGAAAAATATGTTTTTTAGTATTTCTACACCAATGAAGAGAACTAGCTCTTGAGTTTGGTATGACCCGAATAAGAACTCTATCGCGGTGCCTAGTAACATGTTGATACCTCTTAACGTATTTTGCATATCGATATTTTGTACGCCCGAACGCAAGAAATCTCCGCAGATGAATCTCAAACAGTGCGGTTCCCAAACGGTTAATAGTTGTATCAAATTATTTCATCATACTACAGTAATTGAGTTATGTTTCATGTGTAATAGAAACAATGGAGAAGGGTTATCAACCGTTATTATTTAACAACCGCGCGCACAAGCGTCACCAATATCATTCATCCATTATACTGCAATCGCATTTGCCGCCCTATTAAAAAAAAAAAATTGGATAATTTTTATAACGGTCCTTTAGTGAAAAATCACCCCCAAAGCGCTGTACAATTAATTATGAGTTCCTAGGCTCTATCTAATTTTATTATTTACAAATAGATATGTCACTTCACTTCTCTTCATTAGCATGTCACTTCAGATAACTCTTTGCACGCAGAGGACACTATAGTAAAAATACTGGACATTGATTTAACGTTTGCTATTTTACCCCCCATTAACGTAGTGGCATACGTAGTGTTGATATTTATTTTAAAAGACTGGAGAATTTCGGAGTCTTTGGGATTGGAGATTTTTTTATGAAATGACCTTAAAAAGCTTATAAATTATTAGTTGTTTACGTTTACATTTTTGCTTTGTTTTTACCTCCACATAATACGCTTAATTTTCATTGATCCCGCCGCTTTGATAGTACGTCTGCGAGTGCAGCTCAGCGGCACTCGGTTCGCTTCCATGCAAAGATATTAGAAGAACGAGATGTGCTATGAGCAGTTCATACTGTGTGGAATTGTTTTGCCGAGTGTCGCCGGTTTTGTTCACCAATACTACTGCACACCTTCGCTTACGCTAAGGCATCGCTAAGGTATCCGCACTAATACATAGAACAGATTTCTGTGCGTACACGTCCCGATACCGTTCAAAGTACCCTAATTAGTTAGTACTCCGCCTACGGTCCGGCGGCCAACATAGCATATCTCGTTCTTCTAATATCTTTGCTTCCATGCCATATAATAATAATATTTGGATAATTTGTATAGCGCCGTTTTTGTGCTAAATCACCTCAAGGGCGCTGTATATCTCCCCATGTTGTTATTAATTATCTATGGTTTTATTGTTATCGAACTATTTTCATGAACCAGTTTTTATTTTAAAGTTTTATATTGAAATCTTTACGGGCATTCTTTAACGTTTCTCTAATTTGATAAAATAACTTTTAAGTTCTTATAACATCGCCAAGGAACATTCCGTTCGTTATAAAAGTTGTTTGAAACTAAATGATTGAAGAACCCTTGCCCCGGGGCACTAATATAAAGTTATTTAATTTTATATTTGAAGCACCACAGTTTGTAGTTAGCCAATTTAGGCGGTGGAGTGGCCCGCTAACCCGCTTATTGCTTTTTGCGCTCTGTCGCCTCTCCTCCCCTCGCGTTCTCCTTCACCTTGCCCTTCTCCCCGCAGAACCTCCGACGCGAGGCGGCGAAGCCTTATCTAGCGTATACACATATTTCAATTTGAAGTTTTTAATTGATCGGGAACTAGAATGGTTTTGAGATTTCTTCTCTCAAATATTGACGTTTAGTAATTACTGTTTTACCATTTTTTTGGTGTGGTTTTTTATTATGTGAATACCGCACAAGAGTTCCCAACTGCTCCCATCCTTCTGGAGTTGGTGAGACGATGACATCCCCAATTGGGGTATGTTGTTGGGAGGAGGAAGGAGATGGGGAAGAGTAAAATTGGATGGAAGGGTAGTACCTGGCTCTCCCGATCAGGCACCAAACACGGCACAGGCCGTTTCAAGCAACGTTTTAATTGTATTTAAATGTTTATATGTACGATCTCTATTGGAACTATACTATTTTGTAAATAACTGATTATTCTTTGTGATGGCAAATTAACGCTAAGACTTTCATATGTAAATTCATTTGCTATAAATACAAATTAGGAATCGTTCAGCAAGGAAATTAAAAATATTGATTATCCCGTCAAGTACGTACCTCACCCAAGTTTATTTTAATTAAAAATTTCAAATATATTTTACGCTTTACAGAAAATTTATATCTGTATGCCGAAAACAAGGCGACAAAATACACCTTCTTAAATTAATATTATCGTTTGTATAATACCATTGAATGCGGCTACGTACATAGACATCTATATACACACAGTCTCAAATATTTTAAAAAGAAAATTAGTACTAACATGACATCTTATTTTATTCTTTGTTTTATTTTTCTTATTTCTATTTCTGTTTTTTGTTTTTTCTAATTATTGTTTATATCTCTACCAAAGATATTAGAAGAACGAGATATGCTATGTTGGCCGCCGGACCGTAGGCGGAGTACTACCTAATTAGGGTACTTTGAATACTATCGGGACGTGTACGTACAGAAATCTATTCTATGTATTAGTGCGGATACCTTGGCGATGCCTTAGCGTAAGCGAAGGTGTGCAGTAGTATTGGTGAACAAAACCGGCGACACTGGGCAAAACAATTCCGCACAGTATGAACTGCTCATAAGCACATCTCGTTCTTCTAATATCTTTGATCTCTACATAGTGAAAATAATTCGTTAAGTATGCATACTGTGAATATTTTTAGCTGGATTATTATCACTTACGTCCTTCCCTTGTAAATTTTATGATCATTTCATGTTAATACTCTACTGTAAATATTTGAAAACAATAAATAAATAAATTTTCTACGGAAAAAGCTCATTATCATGTTGCTATTAATTATCTGTTGTAAGTAAAATGATCGTAAGCAAAAAGGTCGTAGGCAAATAATAGTGTCTGTGTGTCATGTTAAAGTAAACAGATTTGATATAGTTTACGTGTAAAGTGTAATCATCTCAAAATATTACGAAACAATGTCGCTATCCGCGTCTGTCTGTTTGTACGCTTAGTTCTTCTAAACTACAAAATGGATTTTTATAGGGTTTTCACCATTATTCAGAGAATTTCTTCCGGCAAGATTATGTTTACAGAAATTATTATATTAGATTTATAAAAAGTCGAGCAACGCCGGGTACAAGTAAGCTACTTAATTTTATAAGATAATGTACAGTTTTCGGTCCAATGGTAATTTACGATCAAATGATAAATACGATCTTTTGCATACGTTTTTGCTTACATTTGATTATGATCAAAACGTCGGTTATCTAATTATCGGTAAATAATTTAATACCTCTTCCCGCCTCGGCTGTGCATTAGTTATTTTAAGTATGCAGCTTGCTATCTCACCAAAGCCGTCCAGATTTAACCAGGAGAGGTCTATTTTAATATTCTCTCCCAACCAACTTATCCTCTCGGTGCAATATTTTCTTATAATGAGGATATTAATGCCATTAACAGTTTGCTGGTGCTCTCCTTATTAAGGATGCTTTGTGTAATACATCTCGCTATTAGTTAAACCAAAATATAATCTTTTTTTCATAGAGGGTTGTTTTCCTATATTTAAAGTGAATAGGTTTCATCCATACCTTAACGATCTGCAGTGGTGTTATAATGACTGGTTGAGCATTCAGAATTTTAATGCTTTACTCTCTTATCATATCTACAAAGTTGGAAACCTGTCGCCTTCACAGTCATTGTAAAAAACTGTAAACGACCGTTGATAATTTCGCATTTAATTTACAATTTCCAAGGATGGGTTGTTTCATAGAATTTGAACAATTCATCTAATTTCAATGATAATATTCTAGTTCTGTGAAAGTCCTATTCGAGTTCTGCTTTATCCAAGTAATCCTAAACAACCGGCCCATGGTGAAATAATAACAGAGCTTGAATAAAACTTTCACAGATCTTGAATTTTAACATTGAAACTTGATGAATCGTTCAAATTCTGTGAAACAATCCGTCCTAAGCGTGTTACTGTCAATAACGGGGTTGGAGAAATCTTCTTAAATGTGCCAGGAGGAACTGGCAAAACCCTTCTAATTAGATTGATGGCAATTCCCAATTCGATTGGCGTTTGCAATCACTATCAACAAAGCTCAGGGCCAATCTTTAGAATTGTGCGGTTTAGATCTAGACACGGATTGCTTTTCACATGGATTTATATGTCGCGTGTTCTAGAGTCAGAAACAAGGCAATCTTTATATCCGCAAAAACAGACCGAGCTACAGCAACACATGGCCGGGACAGCTAGTATTTGAATAAATATCAACTCTGCTTTTGACACTAATCTTCAAATAGATGTAATATCGGTGATCGGATAAATCATCAAAATGATAATTCATCACATCTTTAAAAAGTTATATAAAGTCATGGAAAGTGAAACTTTATTAACTGGGTTAAGTAGGTTAGGTTAGGTTTAATTTTTTTTTTCATCGTTTCTAATGACTTTATATCACTTTTTAAAGGTGTGTTGATTTATCATGGAACCGTAATATCAATTGCAATGGAGGGTAAAATCGTGCAATGTCCATAGTTTATTTTTATAATAGGGTCCTCTGCGTGCAAAGTCATATCTTCTTCAAGATTTAACTTTCTAATAAGAGTGTGTCTATCTGAAGTGACCTGTTAAGTAAATAAGTCAAAGTAACCCATAAAGATTTAGGAATCGATGAATATTTATGGGCATTGCTCTCTGTTATGAAGTTATAACTCTTGCTCCAGGGTTATGGAGCAGTTTCTTCTGTTGAATTGTTTGATATTGGACAAATAGATACCGTCTCTCTTTGCGACATAAATTTATTGCTCGTCATAGCCCAGTTAGTTTGCAGCATCGCTGTTTTGTTGAGATGAGAAACAAAAGATACAAGTGATTTATCGTCGGAGAAATCGTTATTTTCCGACACCGTGACACTTAGCCCCGTTCGTTCGACGGAACGTCAAATCTAACCGGCAGTTAGAGATGAGAGATTTTCTTAGATTCGGCTCCGGTTTGAGTTTAACGTTCCTTCGATCGAGCGTAATAAAATCCGATTTCAATACAGAATATCTGCAAACAATCTCTTCTGTGTATTGACTGTTCTCTTCCACCCACGTTTCTCCACTAAGCGCGTAAATCTTCCCCTCGTACGTTGAAACAATACTTAACAGATTTCTTTCAAGTTAGTTTGATCGAAAAAAGTTATAAATAAAACGTTTTTTATATTTTTTTCTGCTATTATTATGCGACTATTCTCGATATAAATAAACTTTGGTGCCATATGATTTTGACGGCTATATATATTTGCAGTAAGTTCCAGAGTGGTGGATACCTACTCTCAGTATCGCTCTGGTGAAATACCACCATTCAGAATCGAAACACTTTGAAACGACTTTGGGAAATAAACGAGCAAAAATGTGAATATTCTTAGAGTGCCTTATGAACATATGTAACAGGCATAAAATTCGCTTAGCAAACTGAGTTAAGAAACAGTCGATTTTTAGCGCAAGAGTGTTTAAATTTATTTTATTTATAATTTTATAATAAAGAAATTTATCAAGTGAGACTATCTCAAAAAACCTTAGTCATAGAATTGTTTTTTTTTTTAAGTTTTTTCATATGCGTTCATACATTTCTAATTAAAAAACATATGAAAAAATAATTGACAATTTTATTTTAATTCTACTTAAGCGAAACGATAGGAAAATCTTTAATTTATCCCATGCATTATTTTTGATATTCATTAAAACCGATGATATTGATTTCAATTAAACCGATTAGTAGTAAAATTTAATCGAAAGTAGTGATTTTAACGTTAAGCTTCGTCTTAACCGTGTTTGTTGACCAGATATGAATATTCATCTTCTTCCCAATCTTCGTCTTATGTATTATTAATTATCAGATTGTAGCAGTTCAACCTAAATTTAAAAAATGTTTTTTTCCTTTTTTACAGGTAAGTTTCTGCTATTTTCCTTCATTAGCAGCTTTCGCGTGCTTTGTGGTCAGTTCCAGTAGGTAAGTGTTTAAAAATAAATTAAATACGACGTCGCCCTCCTCCCCTTTGATTGGGGTTGCCATAGTCCCATTGGTGCTAGACAGTTGGGGGCAATTGGGACTCTTGTTCGGTATTCACATAAATAAATAAAAGAATCTTATTCAGATGCCCTTTATTAGTCAAAAATGGCGTTCAATATGAAATGAATATCGCAGATAAGATCATTTTATTATTAATGTATTTGGATTACGTTAACAATTTTATTAAGTGTATTGTTAATAATATCGTATTATTCTTACCACGAAGCCGATTGATAATCTCCTGTAATTGGAATGTAATCACTGCATAATGCCTGCAGCATTTCCCAACTATTTATCATGTCAATTGAACTGTTCTATCCATCGATCTGTTTTATCGTGCATTCGTATTTTATTTTATAAATATGTTCCCTTTAATATTATTTTCTTACGTGAGAGATATAAGCTATCTCGAGTCATTAATACAAGGGATCTACGTCATCAATCAATGATTACCGGACAGCAATAATTAATGGTATTTAATTCCACTGCGATTCCTTCTAAGAACTTGTGACCACAGTGTACGTTGTAAATAATAGTAATTAACGCATAAAAGCATCAATTTCATGCGTTTTGTTAAACGGAACTAATCGCTTCTGCGAGTTTGTGGGCTAATAATATTAAAAACTACTTCCAAGCGTGTCACTGTCGTACATTATTAAAAATATATATACCTTCCCTTTATAATGTTGTCATGGAACACAATTAAATTCCCCAAGTCCCCAGATCGGTAGATACTTTTAATCGCTACTGAAATTGTTGCCATAGTCGTGTTTGGTGACCAGATCTGATACTACTTCCTCGCTTTCTTTCCTCTTCCCTATTCCCTTCCCATCCCCACTCCGTTCCTACCTCAAAAACAAATACACCAATAGGGGATTCCATAGCCCCACTGGCTCTGGACATTTTGGAGCATTTGTGACTTCACATTTAAACAAAATCAAAGAAAGTTTGTTTATCATATATTTTAACATGGATATAGAAAATACTATAACTTTGTGTTTATCACTTTAATTTGTAACAATACCGCAACCGATTTAGGCTCAACGTGTCTTCGTCACGGCAGATATGATATTTATATTCTAGTAATAAAACAATGACAGTACATTATATTAGTTGGCAAAGGCACTGTTGAACCGAAACGGCTTACGTGTTTTTACAAATTTTAGTGAAGTACCCAATACGTTCGGTTTTTAATTTATTGCATTTCCCTTTAATTATTCCGTATTACGCTTGTAAAGGGGTCAAGTCTATTTCTGGTAATATATTCCATCCCCTTAAAAGCGTTAACAGGTTTGCGTCAGTAATTATTATTATTTGCACCTCCGCAATTCAGCGATGGCTTTACGACCTTTTCATTGACGGCGCGCATTTTTACACCGCACCCATCTAACCGCATTGTTGAATTATATCGTGGCCATTCAAAGTGCATTCTCTCGGTTACTATCCACATTTCTCACATTCGATACACGCACTGTCCACGCGATCAATTAATCAATTAAATAACTAATTATTGCTGCAATCGAACATGGGTCTGACAAGAAATTGCAGGCAAAAATGGAGGGTGCTGCAATCGTTGTTTTATTATCTTCAATCTTATCTTTTTGTTAACATTTTTTTAAATAATAGTTTAATTTAACATTATATCTCCATATATAATTTTTGTGACCGGATAAATCATCACAATGATAATTCATCACAATGATAATTCATCACATCTTTAAAAAATTATATAAAGTCATGGAAAGTGATGAAACAAAAACTTTTATTAACTGGGTTAAGTAGGTTAGGTTAGGTTTAATTTTTTTTCATCATTTCTAATGACTTTATATCACTTTTTAAAAGTGTGTTGAATTTTCACTGTGTTGAGTTATCATGGAACCATAATTTTAATCCATAGAATAGATAATAACACCGGAATTTCCTTCCATACAATTTTGAACGGAAGCAAATGTTCCATTTAGCCCAATTCTACGTTGTTCCATCTCTCTCACTTACACTCGCCTAACATCATAGATCTCCATCCTATTTGAATTTCTTAAACATAGTTTTGTATTGGAAATTTAAGAGTCTTTTAGGCAAATATTTGGATCACGAAACACGTCCACAATATAATCGAATAACGTTATAATCTGTGTTTAATCAAAGATTTTCTTTTTCTATATTACCTTTAAATATATCAGTACAATAAATACTTAATATGTTAATACAGAAATACATATCAGTTACTTTCATAACTAATTATGTTTACTTTGATGCTGGACGGAGAATGTGGAAGAAACGCGAACTTACGATAATATTGAGTTATTAAATTTTTCCTACTCGATGTCAATCAGGTTCGGAAGTCAAGCATAACCCCACCTTTGAAGCTTCTGTATTTTGTGCTAAATTCGTTGTTGTCATAGTAAAAAAATCAAAATTGCTCTATTTTATTAAATATCCATTCTTTCTTGATAGACAATACTGATCAATTAGATCGGGTCAGTAATAATTGCTGCGAGGGCTACGAAATAATAAAAAAAAATTGAAAGAATAATTGAGTTATGCAATTTTACTGTCCGTTGTCAATCTGTCAAGTTCGGAATTCAAGCACAATCGCACATTTGAATCTACTATATTTTGATTTAAAATAGGTGTCGCCTTAGTAATTGTTAAACTGAAACTCTTGAAAATAAGAAAATTGTACGAATACAACATATGCCTCCTAATCTACAAAATCCAAAATGGACTTATACACACAAACACAACATTTAAACAAACGTCACAAGTACACGAACATTACACTAGGCAACATAACAAATCGTACACAAATACTGTAAGGACTGAAAGTGGCAAAAGAGGCATTGGCCACGAAGGTGTACAAATATACAATCTCCTTCCAGATAACCTTAAAACGGATAGTATAAATGTATTTAAAAAAAAAACTTTTTAATCTTAAGTTATCAGAACAAAATTAGAAAACTACTTATTTCAGTTAAGAAAGTGAAATGTAAAATTTCTTTTAACTTAATAAAAAAAAAAAAAAAAAGTATGTTTAGTGTGGCTGCTTAGTATGGTAGTTCTAATGATACTCCGATATGGATAATGATATATTTATTATACCGAATAGATTGCGGAACGTCTTTAATAGTTAACAGTTGGTATGTGGGAGAGTTTTAAAGTTCGTCTCGAACACCAATACCTTTCATCAACGATGACAAATCCGCAACAATAATTGACAGACTATGCAATTTGATCGGGTTAGTAATTGAATAGATCTGAGCTTGGTTTGAGTTCGATTTGAGGAACGTACCAAGCTCGAAGACCCGCAAGGCCGCCGCGTGTCGGCCACGACCATAATGGAATAAAGCATCGAAACCGTAGGACCATGGTTCCCCGGCAATTTATTATTTGTACGTGTCAGCGTTTGCTTTTATCCGGCATTGTTTATGGTGCCCTGGCTTCATCATGGCGGTTCGCAGTGGATAAATATTTGCAACGAAACCATAAAAAAAATGCAAGTCATAAACTATTACTGCGATCTGATTTTGCGGTGTTCTTCGCGGGTTTTATTACAACCGGATTTATCTTCGCTTTCACGGAAAAATAAAATTTAAATCTCTTTTTATTACTCGTAATAAAAACATTATTTCAAATTAATGTATGTTATTATACTGAAACTATAAAAGTACCTACCTACCCAATTTAAGTATTTTTTACTACATATAAATATTTCGTACATTTTTTTACTACCGTGATTGATTTTGACTAAATGTTATAGGATTGAGATCAATGAGGTGCATGTGTGGTAAAACCATGTATGATCGTGTGAGAAATAAGGAAATTCGCAACGAATACACGAAGCGAATGTGAATGGTAGAAGAAATCAGGGACGCTCGAGAAAGATATAGAACGATCAAGTGAACCAAATGGGTATTTGAATCGGGCCATGTCAAGCGTCAGAGTAACAGAGGGGTATTTATGAGACGATATATGAATGTGAATGAAGAAACAAGTGTGAGCCAAGATCGATATGTTTGGCGGTCAATCCTCTCTGCCTACCACTGCGAGGAAAAGCCGTGAAACTTAGTTAGTTAGATTTTGGGGCACTACGACATCCTCCTCCTGTAGTCAACGTTTCGACAACGTTAAGTGTCCTTCGTCCGGGAAGATTACATGTGATTTTGGACTGTGTAAAGCTGTCCGAAACTTTGGCGATAGAAAGTGGTGCGCAACACGGCATAACACCGAAAAATCAATCACGATACGTACTGCCGTGAAAATCACAAATCATGTGAGATTTTTATTGTTGCATTTGTTATTATGGATAGATATTAATCGACTTCATTTACAGTTACGGTTGTGTGTAAAAAATCAATGATGGGTGATGTGGTGAGAGTCCTATCCTAAATAAACGCACACAATGAATATCTCGCAGGAAAATGATGACGATGAATCAATATCTTTCACTAGTCAACGATGAACACTCAATAGCAATTTGAACTTCAACCTTCGTAGCTTTTGACCGGCATAATATCCCCCATGAAAAGAAGCCAATTAAATAATCTTGGGAGATGGGACTACCACTCTGGTCAGTTGAAACTTCCTCATTGAATGGATTCTGAATGTTAATTCTGAAACCATGTTATATTATTTTATGATAATTAGTGCTTTAATAGAATCGTGAGGAACAATCATGTTCAAATCACGAAAGCGATTTTTCATCTAGAATCAATCCGAACAAAGGTATCGGATGATAAAAACGATAGTGTTGCAACCTTCCACTATTATAAATGCCAATCCCTTTCAATATCGCCATCATCATCATGGTCGTGATTTTCATTATTTTTTTTAGAACACGCCCTTAGCCATTGATTGTTTGTACAATCTTTTTATCTTTTTAAAACGCATTGCAACTGCTACTATACTAAAGATTGAAACTATAACATTGTATATACTCCGCTTTGTTATACTCCGTGTTACAACATCTGCCCTGAAGAAGGCACGTTTGTGTTCAATCCTACTACGGCTTTAAACTCTCCACCATCACTTCCTACCTATATAAATTTATTAAAGAATTCTTTCAATCTTATAACACATACCATTTTACACTATCCTCTAATAATGTGACTCTCTTCCCTCGATTTTTTACTAGGTAATTATGACATGGATCGTCTTCACCAGAATATTTTTTTATTACACATGCGTTAAAGCATTCAAGGCGTGAATAACAAATACATTCCTAAATTACTTGTTTTTCAGAATTCCTATTTTTCGACTCCTAATACTTGTAATAATGTATTATATAACCGGTTTCACACAATCGCGTGCATCTTCAGACCGCTACACTTTTACTTAAAACCATGGTATTTGTAGGTAAGTGGAATATAGTTTTTTTAAATTTTGTTAATATTTGTTATTTATTACTATACAGGTAGATGTATAGTTGCAGTCTGCCTAGAGAACGCCTCGTTAAATTCCCTTCCTAATTGACTTCAATTATATATTAGTAATTTCAATTAATTCAGTTTCTGCACGTTTGCCACTATGTAAGGTCATTTGCAACATTTTCTAATACGAGCTCGTTTACTTATTCACGACTTATTATTTAACCAGCACCCTGTTAGATACAATATGTACTCCACTCAGGTACTCAGTGCGTGTAATTTGAATAATGTCCATAACTTATTCCCAAAGTATTGAAGAAAATCCGACAGACCCCTGCGTTTGATTCACCTCGACCTTTTCAGTTAACTGATCACAATGAAGTTTCATTATATGTGCTATGAAAATGGTATCCCATTATTTTTTATTTATTTGGGAAACAAACAGTTATACAAATATATTTTAATACAAATCATTTTTACCAAATTGCATAAACCAGTAAAGTTTCCACAGAAGATTCATTATATATATAGGTAGAAAAACATATGAATATAAATAATACAATACAATATAAATACTAACTAGTAGAAAAGGAAAATCTCATAAAAAATAAAAATAAAAGGACTACAGATTCAACACATACAAAAACAATACACACACTAACACTACTAAGTTTCCCGCAACGATCGAACGCTACTCTCTTAGGAATGCTATGAATCCTGCGAGGCTCGTATTGAACACATCGATATTTGTGCATAATCTATTAAAGGTGCTACAGCTTTTTCTTATAAATACATTTTCAAGATAATTAGTATTGCTCTTAGGAATATAAAATGTGTCCGGAGATCGAGTTACTCTTAATGGACATCTGAAATGAATATTTTGTAAAAGGTATGGGCTATCAATAAAATAGTGGATTATCTTATATAGCATTACTAGGTCTCTGATATCTCGGCGTTGATCAAGAGTTTTAAGGTTCATGGACACATTGTTTTCATCATTTCGCATGCGATAAGAGACATATTTCAAAAACTTTTTCTGAACTCTTTCTATGTTTGATTTATATGTAGAACTATAGGGTTCCACACTGTTGATGCATACTCTAGGTGGCTTCGGACGTAAGATATGTAGAGAATCTTAAATGTTTGTGGATTTTTGAAAACTGAACATACTCTAAGTATAAATCTCAGCATTTTCAAAGCCTTCGATTTATATCTATTTATATTTCAATCTATGTATATTTCAAATTTATAACATGATTTTGAACAAATGCATCAAATATTTTGTTAGTTCTGCTGGGATACCTAGTAATTTATTTTTATAATAAACAACAACTGTTTTTTCAGCTTTCCGATCGCAATGTCATTTCTTTCGTTTTTTTTTATTCATCCACTTGCTATATTATGAAATTAATACCTTACAACTACAAATTTCTCACGTAAAATAAAATAGCACTTAAGTTTGCAGGTTAGTATTTATCTTCTAAAAATGCATGTCTGTAATTGAATGTTTATTATTTAAAGTTAATTTTCGGTAGTCATTCTCATGTCACGGCCGGCGTGGTCTAGTGGTATACGCTTTTGACTACAGATCCGAAGGTCGCGGGTTCGAACCCGGCGTGCGCAAATAAATTTTATTTGATTAATTTGTGTTATTTCACAATTAATTAATTTAAAATAATATATAGTATATTTGCGGCACGTTCCAGAGTGGAAGATACTCTCAGTATCGCCCTGGTGTAAGACCACCATTCAGAATTGAAACGTTGCTTGAAATGGCTTTAGCCGTCTTTGGTGACCAGATCTGAATAGCCAGGTACTTCCCCACCTTCCTCCTCCCCATCTCCTTCCCCTCCCCAATACCCTCAGCCTCACAACATACCCCAATTGGGGATGCCATAGTCTCACTGGCTCCAGACGGGAGCAGTTGGGACTCTTGTGCGGTATTACTGTAAAAAAAAAAAAAAAAAAAAATGTAAATTGCTCCTGAAATTTTCACCATCATCGGCACTACAACAATATTCCTCTCTTTTCCAAGTGTCTTGACTGACTCTAAGAAACTATTTCGTTTTTACCGATATTCCGTTGTCTCCCTCCAGTTCCTTATACCTAAAGGACTTTTTCGCCGTCCTTAACCGTCCTAAGTACAGCCACTTTTTCCCAACATGTTTTCTTGGTCATGCAGACTTTTTAGGAAATATAATGTAATTTTGTGATCACTCAACAATTCTACTCCTATCCAATGGAGCCCTCACATTTTTATACCAAACCTATTTACTTACAGAACTAAAACCACCTAACTCATATTATTTACAAATCTATTTTAAGCTCCTTACCACACTAAGCTCCACTCTAATAAATCATTTGACAAGTATCCTATAATGCTATTACCTACCGTCTTTATACTCTGTACGTTTTGTATCGTCGACCTGGGTAGTATTAAAGTCCGGCGCCTTTATTTCGCTTGAAATACGAACACGAATTACATTTGGAGAATATCACGAGTGGTTCTGTAAAGCTCACCAGCTCGGTGGGCCCGATACGGCGGGATATACGGCTACGGGTACAATGGTTCGTTCCTACGGTGAATGCAACCGACTGTTGTTGATTTTGCAAAGCTCGCTTTATCGAAAGTTTATGCTGTTATTACGTCTCGGTATTCGCGTGACGGAGCGTGATATGTCATGTTCGTTCCATGCCCTTACACCGGGAGACTATAAAGGATTCCACATTGAATTGTAAAGGAAGCTATTATGCTTTATTGATTACTTCAAAGGCTTTTAGCAATAACGATCTTATGTGTAGCTGTGCTTTCTGAAAATTAATACTTTTCGCATCGAGTGGAGTAAAACCATTGACGTCCATATGAATAAAACATATTATTTATTTATCACTTAAATAAACTCTTGGGGTTTTATTTATTGTTCACGCCTTTTTTTAAATGGAGAGGTAAGATTAGTTTTTATTTTCGTTTGCGGTGAATAAAACACAACTTGTGATACATATGACTATTTCTGTTTATTATTATGAGTTCTTCGAATAAAAAACATTACAATCTAAATGACCCATCTTACCGCAAAATGCATCATCACAACAGTGTTTTTCGACTAAATCCCTTTTGCTTTTCGGTGATTTTTTTACAATGGTGAAGTAGTTTTAAGAATTAAAAATGTTTTTATCATATTTTGAGATTTTTGTTGTTTTTGTAAGGATGTGTATTTCTCCATACGCGATTTTATAAGAAAAAACGTGATTCTCAATAAACAGGGAGTTGTGTTCTGGCACAGTCCATAAGTTTTGCGTGCTGTTGATTCAATTAGCATATCTGATGGAAACCTGAGAAATAATTGTGCCTTGTTATTGTGGTAGTAGTATATTTGCGCAACGTTCCAGAGAGAAAGATATTCTCAGTATCGCCCTGAATTGAAAGGTGCAAGAGCACCGTTAATTATTGAAACATTGCTTGAAATGGCTTTGGCCGTGTTTGGTGACCAGATCTGATAGCCAGGTACTTTCCCACCTTCCTCTTCCATCATCTCCTTCCTTTTCCCACTACATTTTGCCTCATAACATACCCCAATTGGGGATGCCATAGTCTCACTGACTCCAGACGGTTGGGAGCAGTTGGGACTCTAGTGCGGTATTCTCATTTTAAAAAAATATACCCAAAATGAATTATAATACTTCCTCCGGATTGCCGCGTAATGAATGATATTGCCAATTCATATTTTTTCTATTCGAAATAAGCCCAAGTGAGGACTATATTATAACGAATACGTATCGGTAAAAATGTTAATTATTGCCTTTTAAACGTACCTACTCTTATTATGCGCATATTTTATAATTCCTGTTTGTTTCATGATTGGGGTCTTGGCTGTTTTAAATTATTATCGCATTATGTATTTCACAATTAATAATTAAATAGCTTTTCGACCCGCCTTCACCCGGAATTTCAACAATATTTTATTACAAGTGACAAACTAACCTATTTTAACAATTAAATTGCCATTTCAGAACTTCACAGCTTATGATGGAAATAATTTTTTGGCTTAACATTACGTCGTTGTAGAAACTCCTGATACAAAACACTGTTCGAGAGTTTTTAGTGAGACGCACACAAACAGATTTTCTGCCTTAATGTTATGATTTAATGCGATGTCGTGGTGAATAACACTTAATATTAATATAACAATAAGTGTTTTTAGTTTTCTGGAGTTTTTTTTTATTGATGTTAATTACAGCGCGCGAAGACGTTTATTACAATTTAAAATTTTGAACTTTATGCGTTAGTTTTAAAAAAAATGTTATTTTGTTCCGAGATTCATTGTATTAACAACATTACTCTACTGATTAATTATTGCTCTGCTTATTAGCCATTCCATGGAAGGTTGCGGGTTTGATTCCCGCGCGGAGAAAAACTCATATGAATAATTATTTTCGTACCTGCAGATCTGGATGCAGTATAATGATTGTTATGTTTGAAGGCCCTTACAAAAGTTAAGACGATCATATTGATGCATGCAATAAATATTTGCCTCACCTCCAATGTTTGTTTGCTTACGACTGTTATATTTATTTGATCAGCTGCATTATACTGTTTTACAAAGTAGTTTCAAGAATTCGCTGTTCCCCCACTTACAAAAAATTACGACAAAATTGCACTACTTCAGCTACACAAAGATATTTATAATGAAAATAATACCCCACTGCTAAATATTAGCATAAGGAATACTTCTGTTGGTGGACTAACTGTACCTCCTGTACGAATCTCAACAGCACAGAATCACTAAGTATATATAGGAATAAAATTATTTATTTAATTACCCTCTGATATGCGAACAGAAAAAAATACGACAAATATTAAAAAAAAAGTTAAATCATATTTTTGTAGTACCACCATATAATTTTAACTTCATGTTTTGTTATTCGTAATGTTTTATGTACATCCTATATACATTTCTTGTTTTAATTACCCTTATAATCTTAAAAAATATTATGTCTAAATCTCTAATATGTTGAATTCTTTAGTTTTTTAAGTTATTAATAAGTTGTCCTCTCCTAACCACAAGCGTCAGCTTTTGTAAGAGAGTGTTTAAAATATGCTTCAATATGTTATATTTTGTATATAAAAAAAAAAGTTCTACTCCTGCTGCGTATAAATCTATGATTCAGAAAAATCTACCGCTATTTAACATTTGTTATTGCGAATTATATTTGTATTCTCGTAATTTTTGTATTCTCTTCTATTTCCTTACATTATTCTCTGCTTGCTTGTATCCTTTCGTGATATTTTGTTGCATTCTCTCTGCTTGCTTCTATTGTCTTCTGCTATTTGCTTGTATTTTTCTTCTGCTTAGTTGTATCTTCTTGTATTGTCTTTCATTCTCTTCTGCTATTTATTTTATCTTTCCTCTGTATTATTCATCTATTATTTATTTCCTTTGTATCATTATCCACGTGTGAACAGTTTGGAAAAACCTAACAGGTGTATTAAATAAATAAATCTCTCGGACTGCAGGACTAGCCTAGGTAGACTATTATTGAACCAAATCGCTTCGAATATCGACATTCTTTAAGAAAGTTTTGCGGCATTTGATTAAGTTGCTTTACTCCTGGAAGAACAGGATCTGAAAAAAAGCAGGTTCTGCCAACCTTTCCCATTTTGCTTCAGCCCCTCCATTAATTTATTCTTAGGTTAATTTTGGATGTGTCATAGTCCCACTTCCTCTGGGAATTTTCTAACTGTTTTTTACTCTGTTGTCGCTTGATCTACATCTCGGCAAGGCCATGTGTGCCAAATTTCATCAATCTCGAAATAAAATTGAAATTCGTGTAAAAAAACATCCTCCCACCCACGAACACTCTTCTTTATTTATAAGTAAATAGATTAAAGAGTTCTGTTTGAATGTAGGCACCTATTATAATAATTCAATTAAGTAAGTATTATATCTTTTTATGGCAGTTACGTGCGCTATTGCTATTTCCTGGTTTGAGTTAAATAATATGATGTTAGATACCTTCTAAACTGGAATCCGTTTTTGCTGCACCTACCGAGGTTTCAATCAACTTTAATTTAAAATAATGACTTGAACAACTCGCTAAACACGGTGGTAATATTAAAATAACTCCCATGTAACACGATAAACGAGTAGTGCTTTTCCGCCAAGAACTTAAAAATAATCACGCTGATTACTCTTCGTCTCTTGGATATCAACACCAATTAGGTAGGTACTATTACGGAGGCATCGCAAAGAACTTGCCATCATCTTTTAAATATTACCTTCTTACAAATGCGCAATGCTATTGTATAGGAACTTTATATCAAAGTTATATATGCTATCCGCATCAGCTTATGCAAATTACATCCAATCATACCGATTGATCTTTATATGACCCTTTTAAGTATCAATTTATTGAACGCCTGTAGGGCCTTTACAAACATGAAACAAAAATAAGGCAACAATGGGAGTAGGTACATTAGTTAGACATTACAAAGATAATTTTAATAAATAAAAATTTAGCAATGCTTATGTTCCTTTCCTACAAAAATAAAGTTGGTTGTTTACAGATGGAAAAAAATATAAAGCAGTAATTGTTGATTGAAGTACTAGTACATATTGAATTATTGTTAATTAGTATTGGAAATAAGCCGAAGTGGCTCAGTGGTCCAGAGCATCTGACCGGACATCGGAAGGTGCGGGTTCAATTCCCGTTGGCGGCATTTATTTTTACTCGGGAGATATTTTAAATTTGTATTGATATTTCAGGCGACTAATTATTGCTTATAATAATTTATGATAATACATCTTTCTTTATCTTTTTATGTGGCTGTTTTTTGTAAAAATCATCCTAAGGGCGCTTTTTGGGCGAGTACAAGAGTTTCGTCAGTCCGGAATTAGTAGGACTATATATATATATATATATATATATATCCCCATTTACAGAATGTTGAAAGAATTCGGAAACGTTTTCGGTTACTGTTTACGGTCGATACTGAGAGTGTTTTCCACTCTGGAGTCTGGAACGTGCCGCAAATAATATGATGACTAATTAATTAACTTTTTGATGAAATTTTTTCTAGTACTTATGCATTTAGTAAATTGAACCTCGGATAAATGTAAAATATCAGCGTCTGAAAAGATGTTATTGTATTTTGTGCGCGTCCAATGAATGTTGTATGTAGTGTGAATGGTTATTGAATTGTGAAATATCGGCAGCGAGTGCACTTATTTTCACCATTTAGGTGACGGATTACTAAATTAATTTTCAGCTATTAGGTGACAAAAAAATAATTTATTTAAATAGTCTCAATAATAAAGATTGAAGGTAATTACACCGGTTGGTTTAGTATGGTATAATGGTAGACCGGGTCGGACCGGCGGATAAGACCGCGGAGACTCCGACGCGCGGTAGAGTAGGAAACCTCGCAGGGTCAGTGTGTCAGTGGGGCAGATCGTCTTCACAGAGCGATACCCGCAAGGGGTGACAACATCCGAGGAGAGATTACGGAACTCTTTCTAATATTTAAATAACGAAGCCATTTTTAATATGAAATTGTTCACATGAGAAAATATTCAACTCGAGAGCAGTGTCGACTCGTGACTTTTAAGTGTGATAGAGTGCTAAGTTTGAAAAATTCTACATTTTTATGTTATTAGTCCAAAACCATTTTTTTTTAGGAAATTCGATTATTTGTATGAGTATTTTCAGGAAATCATCAAGCCAAACTGAAATTTCCTGAAAATCTTCATAAAAAACCGAAAAAAGAACACGTTTTTAGCTACAACAACATCAAAATGCCATTTTTTGTATTATGGTACAGTGGTCCCCAACCCCCGGTCCGTGGTCCGTGGTCCGGTACCGGTCCGTGGAGCAAATTCCCTGTCAATTTTTTCGCTTTTTGAAACAGCATATCTTCTCATAAAAATCGTTGTGTCTCTCTTACCGTCATCGTTAGAAATATGAATAAATGGCGTTAGGAAGAGAAAATACCAAGCTTTATATTCAAATATAGAAGTTAACCACAAAACAATCAAAATGTACACCTCTATGAAACCAAAAGTTCCGACCGCAATTTGAGAAAAAAATATGAAACTTGTCAGTATTTTAATAATTATTCTTATATAAAACGACAAAAAAGTGGCTGTAATGTTTATAGTACATTTGTCTAATAAAATATGTGATTTTTTCATTAGTAATTTTTGTTCAGTGTTTAGAGACGAAAAACGTAAGATGAGCCATTTTTAAAACTTTTTTTATGTTGAATTGTGAATTCTTTTTAGTACGATTATAATTTTCTCCACGTGATGATTGTTGACAGTTAGGCTCGATTAACTGAAACCGATTGAAACATTAAATACCTTTTCATCCTCTACCTATTTAATTTTGGATCTGTAATAAGGAAGTTGAGTGAAAAATATTTTGACTTATGTTCATGTAGACCAAAAAATATCGATTCTAAATATATAAATATATTTCTATATTTTTATTCTTAGAATTAGTTAAACGTTCTTGAAAAAGCATTAGATAGCAATAAACTGAATACGCTCCACGATTGGTCGAAAGAATTCTGACGTCACATGTGTCGTGGCTTGTATATCACCGCAATGTCTATGGTGCATCTCTTTCTATTACATGAGAGATGGTCGGTTTAGATGAGAGAGGTGTATAGGCCAAACGTTTATTTGGGCCAAATCACAGCCGGTCGTGGAGTTAAAGCTTCCAAGTAAGTATATCAATTTATTAATTGTGTTCATTTGTACGTTACGATAAATATAATACATTTTTACAGTATAATAATCATTGCGTATCTACCCATCTGACATTTCGCCATAACCACTAGTTTTGTGCAGGTATATTTATTGATTTCGCATGACATGATAATTATTCTCTACTCATTATAATATATATTATAATGTGGTGATGGCTTTTAAATATTTCATCTTTTGTTTACCATATAATAAGGCACTGCTGAAAACCAGCTGCATTCCCGGAGAAACCCCTTTGTCAATAGGATCTATGTGAAAAAAATAGTTCCCATCTATTGTCAAATATTTATGTAGGTATTTGTTGTTATTATTATATAAAATGGATTTCTAAAGATAACATATTCGTATAGTGCTTTATAATAATATGTTGTTTATTGCATCGCTTAGAAGTTTTTATTATTATACATGTCACATTACATGTGATTACACTTCAGGCCTCCGCGCAGAAAAGTCTCACAGTGAACTGGGCTGTAAACCGTTATTTTACTTTTGGTCTTACTTTTCTGCGCGGCGATCAACAAATAGCGTCTTCAATACCGTGCGGGCGGGAGAAGCAAATATTCTAACTTAAAATATTAATTTAACCATGAAATCTTAATCAATTTTCTTTTTTTTTAATAACATCAATTCTAATAGACGGTTAACATTGGTAAAAAAATTACTGGAATTCCTTATTGGAGAATTAAATTTTTTTCCATACAAAATGTTAAGCGACGTGGTTCTCACAGTTTGAATGACGTCACACCCACACCTCTTACCGCTCTTACCGCTCGGATTCCGCTCGTTTTGGCGGGCTTAATAAAATTTTAACTTTGAGAATTAATTTAATTATGAAAACAGACTTTAAAAAAAAAAAAATAGTATTTAAGTTTGAATGCAAACATTGATAAAAAAATGGACCTAACTTCCTTATTGGTGATGTGGAGCATAAAGGATTTATAGAGCTGATATGATATACCATTTTTGTCAGTAATTGCATCTTGTTCGTGGTATCGCCGATAGATTTGTATATTTGATAGTAGGTATATACTTAAGCATCCCTTGTACAAAAAATTACCGACCGCCAATGGTAGGCAGGTACTTGATGTCTCTTTCTTTACCATAGTTACCTTTCCCTCTTTTCTAAGTTCCATGGCGTTTACAAATCAATAATTTACATTTAAAACTGTACAAAAACATTAATTTTATATACACAGGGTGTATCGGCACGTACCCGACAAACTTTAACCAGCTATTTCTTAGCATATTTAGAGTAAAAAATGTTATGTGCACTTTGCTGTCCGGTAACGTTTTTTTAATAAAAAATTTATTATTCATATTTTCACCACATGTCACCACTGTTTTATCCTTTGTCAAAGTTTGAAAATCCATCTGGCAATATTTTATTCGAATTCCGTTGAATAATGCACGTATGTACCTATATTGGCGCGCTTTTACAGTCACAACGAAATGGCACGGCACCATTCGTCTCATTTTTAACTATTATTATTTAGTGTGTGCGAAAGGGCGAAGACGCTTTTCGACATACTTGCTTATAACAGCTGTTGAACACGAAAAGCGATGCCAATGACAGTGATGTAGTGTGGAAATTTTTAATTTTTTTGTTTTTAATTGAAAAAAAAATGCTACCGGACAGCAAAGTGCCCATAACATTTTTTACTCCAAATGTGCTAAGGAATAACTGGTTAAAGTTTGTCGGGTTAGTGCCGATACACCCTGTGTACATTTCTATACATTTTCCTTGTCTCACGGTAATAATGTATTTTTTTATGTTGATAGGTACCTACCTATTTGCTATGAATATTTTATAATATATCCGCATTTATAATTTTCGTACTTCGCATCAATCATTAAATTTGACATCTGGTCACCCTACTGATAAACATTACGGTGTCATCGCCGAAGACGGAGCATCTCCGGCAAGGGACACCTAACTTCAACACCATACGCCATCTCCCTCCTCCGATCTCTCCGTCTCTCTCACAAAACCGGCCCGCAACGGTCCCACCACTTGTGGATACATTTTTTAATATTTTCTTTGCCACTACATAATAATATTGTATCCAATTAACTAATGCTCGGCGGTGTTTGTGGGACTCTAAATAACCGGTGAGGGTCGTGGACCGGAAACATCGCAAACTGAACGATACAGACGGATGCCTCGGCCGCTTGCGGCTGTGCAAGTCGAGGGTTCGATTCTCAGTTATTGCATTAATCATTTTGATTTTCAATGATCTATACGCCATTTTTGAAAGGTTCGTCAAATTTAACGATCGATAACACAACGCCATTTTATTTATTTCACGCCCAGTGAGCTTTTACATAATAAGAAATAATAAGTTTGAACATGATAAAAGAAAATAATAAAAATGAAATTGACAAAAAACAAGAAACACAATTATAAATATCTTCGAGTTTTTTTTTTTAATTCATTATCAGTAAGATTCAGAAATATAAATAACATTTTTAAATATTTTTTAATTCGCCTTAAAAAACACACTGAAGATGTAAACTGAATACTCTTAACATATAAATGAACAAATAACGATACTATATATACTTAACATACTCCCATACACAAAAGCTCAGATTAATTATGGGCTTATATTATTTGATACTATATACATTATATACCTATGATGTAACATTACTTTTTTGAATAAATATATTTTAAAAATAAAGTGATCAGGTAGAGGTTTATAGGAAGAAAGTTTAGGACTAGGGTTGGAATAAGTATTTTGTATGGTGCACTAAATTCACCAAATGAACGTTAAATATGCCAATGTCACCTAAGTACTGGTTTCCCATAGTATCGGGGAATGAGCAATGTAGTTGTGGTTAGGCATGCTGCAGTAGAATAGTGTATTTTGTCGGGTTAGTCTTGTGGAAATCCTTAGGTTTATACATACAGGTGTTCGGAACAGTCGAATTTGTAGTTAAGTATTTTTATTTAAATTCAGTACTTTAAATTTTCAAAGTTTAATTGTTTGTTTTACGGCTATCCTCTAATCACTCCAATGTATATTTATTTTCAAAGTATTTAATAAAAACTATAGTAATTTATCTGAGTATATCGGGATATTTTATTTAAAATGTATAAAATTTATTTGGTATCAAATTGTTTCTACAAAGGTATCTACTCCTTATGGTGATTGATTATGCTTCCTTCTTGTTGTATACTCCACGTTTTGGACAGCATTACAGTGTCCATCATCAGGCCAGGTGTAAACTTAATTTACCTTATCAAGCCGATTCACTTTTCATAATCTTTTTAAAGATTTTAAAAATCCTTTGTGCTGTGACGTGTGTCCCCAAAAATACCCAATGACATTTAATAGATACCTAAATGTACCTACCCAAATAAAATATATGTTCTTTTTTATTTATGTATGTGTTTTGATTAAATTGAGTTGTACGAATTAAATCCAAAACAATAAATACGTGACATAACCGAAACATGTATTTTTGGTTTTATTTATTGATAACTTAGAATATATATATATATTTTATAAATATGATTTGGAATGTGAGCCTCACTGGGTGCTTTACCTGTGCTGAGGCCCCCATTTTACAATTTTATGTGAAAAATCATGTAGGTAAATAAAAATGTACGTAGTGTATTGAAATTATGTTAATTAAACGAATTTAATTGAAATATTAAGAAATAAAAATAAACTGACCTAATAAAAATAAACTAATTAAGGCAGTTATAAAAACTTTGCGGTATGTATATAATTGATGGTCGTTTGTGTATAATATGTGTACTATGTAGCTATATTTTTTTTCCTTTTAAGTTAATTTTATTTTGTAGTATAGCCTTTTTTGTTCTTTCATCCATTATAATTAATTAGTAACTGTTACATGTGTGTTTCGTTCCAGGGTTTATGATGCAGGTACCACATTAGAGTTTTTACGAGAGACATTGATTGCTTGAAGACATTGTTATTAGGTATCTACTTTGGTAATAATAATAATAATGTTGGGATCATTTCCTTTGAGGGCATTTACCTGGACATCGTAAAGTACCAAGTACTTCCCGACCGTTGTCTTCCCCTCTTTCTGTTTAATTTATTTGAATAACCCGGTTCTCTAAACCACTCTCTTCCCCCCCCCCCCCCCCCCCCCCCTCAGTCACACAATTATATTTTAGGTGCTGTAGTCCCTCTGGGTTTAGGCTGTACCTACGTCTCTTATGTGGTATACCTAAACATTGGTAACATCGATCAATTAATGAACAGTTAGTTGCTTTACCTTGAGAGATTCTCTTTCTCAATGTCGCCCAGTATACCAGTGACCTTGCTTCGCATCCTTATAGAGATCCTCCTTCGTCACCCGGTCAGTGCTCAGTGCTTGTTCACAGCGCCACACGCATTCTTCGAACGATTCAATCCATTCTTTCCAACGACATTACGGTATTCATACCTCGCTGACTGACTACTACTTATCTCAATTGGAATTACTACTCAAAGCGTTCATGTCTCGAGAACTACAATTATTAGTCGGCGCATCTATATACCGTTTTTTATTCCATTTCTTTCAGCTGATGTAGATTAATACCAAATAGAATTGCCGGCAAATTACCGGTATTAAATGGAAAGCGCATTGGCACTTTTGATGTTTTTCGGTTCTTGTGTGAGATTGGCCAACCGTGGTTGAGTTAGACGATCTGCGAAATAATTCAAATCAAAATAGATTAATCAATTATTATAATCGTTTTTTTCACAACGACTATGTAATAATTCTCTTATAATACATGTGAACTACGTCCTTCATATCACAGGGACATCCATAAAAACTACTCAAACAAATTTATAGGTGTTAAACTTTTTATTGCATGACAAAAGGAGATATTTTTAGTATCATACAAACCTTTACTGTACTTAAACTTCCTGTATAGTACAGTAGTACTATTATAGTAATACTATAGTACAGTACTACTATAGTAATACTACACTTTGCTATAGTGTCTTCCTACATAGACTCTTCTTTGCCTTTTTCTTTCTTCGGCGACTTTCTTTTTCTTGACGGCTTTTCGCATGTCTTAGGACGGGTTGTTTCACAAAAAAATAAATGTAACATTGTCATAGATTGGCCAATCAGCGCCATTTTGTTTTATTGACCGCTGAAAGGTTCCCGTTAAATGCTGATTTTTAGTCTTTTAGTTTCAGTTTTTGATCAGTATGCGGGAAAAATGAGTATATTTTTAATAATTTATTAAAAATCTCTTCAAATTATTGGTAATCCGATTAAAAACGGGATTGCAGGCTTTTTACGAATAAATTAACTGGTTTCCTGATAAAATTTCAGTTCGTCGAATATATCATCACGGGTGACCGGATAAATCATCACAATGATAATTCATCACATCTTTAAAAAGTTATATAAAGTCATGGAAAGTGATGAAACAAAAACTTTATTACCTGGGTTAAGTAGGTTAAGTTAGGTTTAATTTTTTTTTCAACGTTTCTTATGACTTTATACCACTTTTTAAAAGTGTGTTGAATTGTCACTGTGTTGAGTTATCATGGAACCATCATCACGATATCGGATTACGTGTCGGATCTGTTGCTCTGAGTTCGGTTGATTTTCAAAGCAACAAGGTTCTATTTGTTTTTTTTACTCAATTTTTTTGACTAAAAGTGACGTGTTTTTTTACATAGAATGTATTTAAACATAATGAAAATTAAATTACGATAAGTTCTTCATATTCACTTTTCATAAATGTTATGTTTAAGGACTGGTTGTTTCGGATAATTTGAACAATTCTTCAAATTTCAAAGTTAATTTTCAAGTTCTGTTATTATTTCAGTTCTGGGAAGCTACTAGCCTATAATGATATAATAACAGAACTTGGATAAGACTTTCACAGAACCCGAAAATTAACGTTGAAAATTTATGAATTGATCAAATTATTCGAAACAACCCATATTTAGTATTTCATTCGGATTCAAAATTTTAACCTCAATATCTCAGTTTCATACAAATGGCAGAAGGTTCGTTTTTATCCCAAGGGCACGTATTTTGTTTTTCTTGCGAAATTCTGTACATATTCCTACTCGTAATTGCTGATATCAGACAGAGTAGGTACCTACAATGTACGTACTATTTTAAATCATTGTCGTTAGTTCTTTCCAATTACGTATCTTTATAACTTATGGCTTGCATGTTTCCCTCCCTGCCATTTGACGACTGTCTCCAACCTCGTGTGACCGAGAAATATTATCTTAATATCCACATTTACATGTCAACGAATTCTTCTCTATTCCACAAGGATTTATTTCCCACCATATCTCTACGCAGCCAGGTACGGTTTTTATTACTATGCCATGCAGTTTGTTGTATGGCCACCATCGAAGGTTGGTTCTTTATTAATTATTTATCTGCGATTATATATGTGTGTAACTAATTTTTTTATTTTTTTTTTTATTTATTCAGTGAGTTTTATGAATTACAATTTTTGTGTACTTAATAACTCCCACACTAGGCTTATGCCCGTGTTGTGGTAGTCATAATGCTATAAATTACAATAAAACCATATGTTGTAGTAAGAAAAAATAAAACATAATATGGAAGGAAAAAAAAAAGAAAATAAACATATTGAAGGAAAATATAAAACAAAATATATGTTTTTCATACATGCAAACATACATACATACACATATATAGATGCTCAGATATATATACATATACATACATACATAGACATACATACATAGACATACATAGATGCATACATAAATACATCCATATATAAAAAAATATATATATATATATATACATATATACATATATACACATATACATACATACATACACAGACATACATACATGCATATATAAATACATTCATACACATCAATATATGAACACACACAAATGTAATGTGTATTCACATTTATACATAAATATACAGATACATGGTTAATTTTATTATAATGGTTTAAAAGTTAGGAACTCATGTATTCTTTAAAAAAGGCTCGTCCCTTTCAAATATCCAGTTTTGGACACGTATAATAAAAAGGGATATAGTATTAGTTGATTTTATGTCCCTGTCCAACGCGTTGTATATTTTAGGGGCGATAAACCAGAATTGTTGTTGAGCGAATGTGGTTCTAGTTTTTGGGACCACGCATCCCAGATTTGATGAAAAACGGGTGTTTACTTGGTGTTGAGGAGCCACTAGCAAGTCATTTTTTCGTATGTAGCATAAGCTTGTCTTAATGAATAGCTGGAGAATATCTAAGACCTTAATTTTAGTAAATAGTATTTTGGAGGGATAGGTAGGATGACATTTAAATATAATTCTGAGAACTAGTTTTTGTACTGTAATTATTGGATTAATGACGGATTCTGCACAGCCACCCCATCCCAGAATACCATATGCTGCTATAGATTGAAAAAGGGCAAAATATACGCTTTTTAGAGTCGTTAGGTCTAAGATGGATCTAAGAGAGCAGAATATGTGGGAGAGTTTACGAAGTCTTTTTGTTGTTTCTTTTATATGGGTTTCCCAGCGTAGTTGGTCATCGATTATTATTCCCAAGTATTTAACTTCCTTTGAAGATTTAAGAGTTGAACACGTGCATTGAATATTAGGTGAGGTTTCAGGAGTCTGTATGTTGAGTGCACACGAGTGGATGGTAGGTTTGGGGCAGTTATTGGGAAAGCTATGTTTGGGTATGGAAAACGTCATATATTGTGTCTTGTCGATATTTAGTGTGAGGAGGTTTTGTGTCTAGCCAATGCTTAACTTTTGTTAGGCCAATATTAGTTTTGTTTGTAACTGATTGCCATGTTTCATCTTCAAATATTAAGACTGTATCATCGGCAAATGAAATTATCTTGCCTCCAATATTCATAGTGCATAGTGTGTTGATATATATGAGAAATAGAATTGGCCCTAGTACACTACCTTGAGGGATCCCATAGGACATGGATAATTTTTTGCTCATATATATTTTGTCAGAGTGGATAAGGGTTTGTTGTGTACGATTTGCTAAGTAGTTTTTAAACCATGTGTAGGCTATCCCTGTAATGCCGATCTGTTGAAGTTTTTTAAGTAGTAAGGGATGGGAAACCGTATCAAATGCTTTTGCGAGGTCAAGGAAAACAGCAAGTGGTTTGCGACCTTTGTCAAGATTTTGGGAAACAATTTTTGTGAGAGCAGCTATTGCATCAGAGGTATTCCTCCCTTTGCGTATTAACTATGTATGTTTACCGCCACTCTGAAGTGACCTAGGCAAACGTACAAATTCCGCACGAACAGCTCAGTGCATCTCGAGTGAGAATATTAGACGCATGATTGTGGAAAATACTAACAGGTTATATTATGAAAATAAGTGGATACTATATTATAATATTACGGCCAATTTATTGTACTCTGTTCGTTTGAAAGGTGTCATTTTTAGAACGATTGTAGACCATAAAATTAACTAAGGAACTGTGAAGACCATTTGTACAAGTTTCTTGTTTTAGTACTGTTGAAGTGAGTTATGGGCGTGTCCCAGAAGTATGTTTAAATCAAACATGTTTAAGCATAGAAATGGTTCCTTAAACGTATAATCAATTTATACGGCCTGTCTGGGTCCTAGGAGTCGGAGGTCTTGTAAAATTGTGAACTGGCGACATCTGTTTCCTTTCGAATAGATATATCACATTTCTAAGGATTCTCTGTTCAGGGGCTATATACGTGCATACACCGAGAAAAATACTGATAAAAATATTGCTAATTTATTAAGAATCTCTTCAAATTATTCGGTATCCTGTTAAAAACGCATTTCGTCATTATGTATTATTAAGACAAACGCAGGAACATAAACACGTGTTTCGATAATCTTACGAATTTACTAAAAGTTTATCAATCCTGTTTTTAACCTGATTATCAATAATTTGAAGAGATTTATCCGTGTACCTAAGCGATTAATTTTATCACCCATTTCATGTTGGAACTTAATCTGGCAATTATGCTGCCGTCTTAAAATTTATTTACTATCTTTCTAATTACTTTTACAACAAAGTAATAAAATAACCTACCATCAAGCTATTTCACACTGCGGGTAGGCATCGTGTCCTAATACTTACACACATTGTGCTTCTTTCACATAAATAAGATTCTTTTAATTCTTGATAAGATATGCTGATATCAATTTATTTTGCTTCAGTCTAGTGAATTGCAAAAACTTTAAAAAATAAATTCTTTATGTTTTTGAAAATTCATTTCTTCTCGATGAACAGAGTATAATAAATAACCAATACCTATCGCATGGGTACTTATCTAATACCTGCCTGTGTTCTTGTAAGCAAGTAGGTACGTTGTAAGGTTAAACATTACCATTTTCACTCAGGTTTTTTTTAAATATTGGAGTTGAATACATGCTGGGTTGCATTGAAGTCTGATTTATAGCTTTAATCAAGATAATATCAAAGGTGTATAAAAAATTTGTTGAAAATAAATATAATTTATCATCAGCAGTAGTAATTTTTGATATTGCTTACCTATTTTTATAACGTGTAAAATCGTTAGAAGGGCGCCTATGATACCTACTTGATAATAACTGGAATCTGGAAAGAATGCGGCGAGTGAGAAAATTTTAATAAATTTAAAGATTTTTAGTTCCGGAATACTCATTTTAATAACACTTGAAACTGTTAAACAATTTATCATATTTATAATTTCGTTGATAATTAAGCGCTGCTGCCTAATTACTCCGCGTGGCAGACTGTTACAGCACTTAATAAATTCGGTATCATATTGTGGAACATTATTACTTTATTTTTGGATAATATTCTTAAATATGAAGGATGAACATTATTCAAAAAAATAAATACATTTATGTATTTAAAATTAATATTTCAAGGATCCAACGTTGATGAATATGACGCTCCAAGCTAAAAATGTTTACGTAGACTTAGATATTCCAGAGAGTGAAGGCTATGAACATGTTCTCTGGAGCTCTTCGCTAGCACGCCGTTGTTTCGGGGGTATTTTTATTTTTAATTTTTTAATTACTTTATTTTTTACAAGCTGACGTGTACCCGGCGTTGTTCGACTTTTCTCTACTTTCAATAAATGTAATATCCATTTATAATATGTATATATAAACCTTCCGGATAAAATTTTCTAAATGATAGTTTTTTCTTTCCTTTATTCGTAAAATATATTTGTATACAGTTTTTTTTTTACATGCTTTTCGACTACCACAGACACATGTCCGTATTATGGTAGTCGAAAAAACAATAGTGAAAACCCTTTCCAACTCCGTTGCATAGTTTAGAAGAACAAAGCGCACAAATAGACAAACGCGGATAGTGACTTTGTTTTATGGTATTTAGAAAAGCGGGACCGTTAATTTGTTCAATTTTTGTTATTTCTTCAACGTACTTAAACTTATCATTATTCCGTTGCTCTCCCACCTAGGATAAAGAAGAAAACTAGAAGAATTAGAAATAATAAGAAAGAAAAACTAGAAATTATACAAATTTTAATGGAAAGAAATGTGCCACTGACTTAGTTCTTTTGTTTCTAGACCATTTAGCACGCGGTCTTACACTTGCCTAAAATTGTATACCGTCATCCCCATCCTAATTTGAATTTCTAATCATGGTGAAACACTGTTTTCTATGGAAATATGGGCCCAAATTGGGTTTATATTTGGATCACGCTCACAAGGCACTTCTTGTATTATTCTTTATTCTATGGTCTCCCATATAAGTAAATAATGATTTTCAACAATTCCACATCATGAAATTTTTCTTCGTCTCTACGATTTCTTCTCATTCATTGACCCTTATAACCCCGATGCCGGTTGCCAACAGTAATATCGTTAAGCCACAATGATCGAGACAATTTAGCCATTCCGAGAAGAGCCGCGATCAAACCAATTCGAGATGGAAGCACCACCATCATCAACTCTCTCCTCCGCCGTTACTGGCCGGATCAAATTTCCCTTTCTCTCTCTCTGCGGAGTCATTACACATTGAACGTCGATGTCTATTGTGTTTATACTGTCTATTTAACTTATACACCTAACAGGTGGCGCAAAAGTCATAACGCTATCGGAAGATGCTCTCATTTTTGCAAATGCCGTCTTTTTATCACGAATTTCATGTTTCTGAAGAAAACGGAAGCAGAATACACGTTGACAAACCATGAATCGCTGTACTAAGAACGCCGAATAATTGTGTCAAACCAATTCGTTTTTATTTTCGTTTACAAATAAAGTTACTGTCTTTGGAAATCGGGTGAAGACTTTTGCGCCACCTGCTTTATTACCTATTATTATTTCGCCTTCACATTCTGCGCAAAAGGATTTCTTGCGTTTATGCCAATTAAAAGATTTACTGTAATTACTTTACTGCAATACTTTGTTAGAACTTAGTTATTACCTAGGTTCAGGCGTTTCGTATTGAGGTTTTACTAGTGTTACTTTAGTACTTTAAATTGCGCCGCAGGCTCCACAGAGTTATTAAAAAATCATGGAGCAAGCATCCTTATAGGTGGGTGTTGTGAAGTTACAGAAAGTAGAAAAGTGTGGAAGAGGAAAATGACGGCTGGGAAATACTGTCAAGAGTTGGTATGATCACTGAATATAATATAATTATTTCAAGCCACATTTCTAAATAATGGCTTCTCACCCCTTTGTATGGTAAAAGAAAGTTGACGGAGGTCAATCTGGGATGTTGATGTTATTCAGCCGGTCGCAGCTTCCGGGAAACTAATTCATGAAGGGGACATTATTCTATGAATTTGTCCGCATTCACACAATTCATAATCCTTTGGGTTCATTTGTGCATCGCGCTTAAATAATGGGATCCACAATCCACAGTAAGGTGCTTGTTCTTCACGTCGACGATCGAAAGTAGAATATTTTTAGGGCGATACTGATAGTATCTTTCATACTGGTATGAGATGCAAATTTACAACGTTTTATTGAATTTATATTTTATGTTTAAAATAACCCATACACAGTATGTAATTATTATTTGCCCACCGTGGATTCGAGACCAAGGCAATTAATTAGTTTACCGTTTTGCCACAAAGATCGAATTTTTTTTGGAATTTTCATACATTTATTTTTGCGCGTTTTATATTTCTTGATTTTCTATTATGGTTTATGTTTGCTATAAAATCTTTAGATCGCTGACTTTTTAATCATATTTTATAGCATTGTTATGCATTTATTGCCAAGAGATTTTCTTTGAACAATGAGTAACCTTATAAAATGTTAGCTTTATCGAATTGAATGCATTTTTGTACCACGTCAAGTCAATAATAATACTTGCCTTACTACAACTTCAGCCTTTCCGAGTGACGCGAATTCAGTTGCCGGCTCGCTATTGAAACGAAACGCGAACTCGCCGAGGTCATATTTCAAATACCTGACTTTCCCTTTATTACCTAACAAGTCGCTGGGAGTGCTAGATGCGGTGTTTAGCATCTATGTTAAGTACTTGGAAATAACTTGAACATGTATATCATCTTTTTAGAATTCGAGTAATGCACAATATTTATATGAAAGGACGTTTTAATTTTAAAATGTGTACGTACTTACTTACACCATATTTTAATAGTCTAGTTTGGATTTAACCTAATTCACAAAACGAGAGATTTTTGTTTTAGTAAGTACATAAAACAGGCATGATGTCCAAAATTTACATAAGCGAATGTTTAAACTAACTAACTAACTAACCATCACGCCGTTTCCTGCAAGGGTAGGCAGGTTCATTCGATTGTGCCATGTCTTCGGGCGTCCCCGAATTCCACATTCCATATACTTCGTCATATATTCTCCTAACGCTCCTTTCTTTGTTCATTCGCTCTACATGCCCAACCATTTGAGCGTCCCTTTCTTAAACTTACTCATTACGCTTACATTATTCACTCAATCTCCACATTTCTCACACGATCTCACATGGTTTTACCATCAATGTTTAAAGAACAATAATAATCAATGAGTATACTAAACAACAAGAATAAGCTAAGTAAAAGTTACGCAAAGGTAAATGACAAACCGGTTAAATGAGTAAATGGAAAAAAAAGTAAACATTAATTTCGGATATTAGTTAATTCTGCATTTTTAAACAATTTGTGCAACCCACACAGGAGGCCCCGAGGAAAATAATTTCCCTCAGGGCCTAAGTCCACTTTTGGGATGCTGGGTGGAGGGTCTTTTTTGAGGAAAGGCAGGATAGGAAGTTCTGGGAAAGTAAAAGGTACGAGGGTTCGGTAGGCTTCTGGGTATAAATGTGTCCAGGAGTAACGGATATATTTATAAATCCATCCCTCCCACTGCGGTGCAAGGCGATGAGAGTCCCGCTGGAGAGGTCAAAAGGTCTCCCTCAACCATCTCTCCCACGCAATAGGTGGGTAAACGTATCCCCCGCCAAAATCTACTCAAACCTTACCCATGAGCCCGAGCATCCCTGCTAAGTCACCAAACGTAGCCAAGCACTTGGGATGACCTATGGCAGGAGTGTTGGTTATCCAATATGATTCCCGTGGCGGCGGTACCATTTCCCGCCACCCAAATTGTAACACATTCTTCCACATGATGAGTTTTTTAGTTTAACATTACATATCATCTTTCCAGGACGTGTTTTTACCGGTATGTAATTCATTTTAACGTTATTTCAGTCCAACTATGAAATTTCCTAGCCATTTATAATAAATATTATTTCTGTTTTACACATAAAAGGGGAATATCGAAACGAATAATAGCTTATTCTAGCGACAAGAAACGTACGTATGAAATCCTCATGTAATACGTACGAAATCTGTTTTTCTCATATTATTTAGGTAAGGTTGAAGGGTTTATTCCGTTGTTCATTTAATTCCACTGGCTGTTGGTAGAGGCAAAGACAAGCATTAGTCGTCCTCTTGAAATTCACTTAACACCATAAGTAAAAAATGTTTTTTGCATAAATCTTAGCTAATAAATTGTGCCGGTTGAATAGATACTTTATGATTTTTGTTATGTCGAGTTCACATGAGAATAATACAATATTGTCCTGTCCCAGCTTTGTGAACAGACTCAAGAACAGAACAATGGGACAATATAAAAATTCGACCGTGGAACGCTGCTAAAATGGATACACGACGACGTGCGTTACGAGCGAGTTCACGATAAATATTTGGTATTTTATACCAATATGTATTACAATTTTCGGAGCACGAACTAAATATTAATAAACAAAATACGAGAGCCGAGATACGTACGCGGTGAGTGATTGTCTAATGTCCAGGCGGATTTACACGCGGATAATGCTGTCGGACTCTGTGGAGGGTGTAAGACACTGGCCTGCGGAGCCTGCCTGTCTATTTATAGGACAATGTTGTTCCGTCCTCCAAACTTCTGTTTACACGAGGACAATTGGTCCGGAGCTAGGACATTACGATATTGTCCTGTCCTCGTGTGAAATAGGCATACACCATTATTATTTATTTATGTTTTTCCCATATGTGAAGTTTTTACCATCCACTCGTAACGACAATTTTATTATTTGTCTTAATTTCCTCTAATTACATTAGAAATTTTAAAGAAAATATCAATTTAAACTTAAACATATCACTTTGACGGCCTCCGTGGAGAGTAAGGCTCTTGACTTGCGTGTATCCTGGGGTGCGCAAGTAAATTTTATTTGTTGATTTTGTGTTATTTCACAATTCATTCATTTAAAATAGTATAGAGTATACTTGCGGCTCGTTCCAAAGTGGAAGATACTCCTAGGACGGGTTGTTTCAGAGAATTTGAACAATTCTTCAAATTTAAAAGTTAATTTTTAAGTTCTGTTATTATTTCAGTTCTGTCAAGTAACTGGCCTATAATGATATAATAACAGAACTTGAATAGGACTTTCACAGAACCCAGAAAATAAACGATGAAATTTGATGAACTGTTAAAATTCAATGAAACAACCCATCCTTAGTATAGCCCTGGTGTAAGACTACCATTCAGCATTGAAACGTTACCTCAAATAGCTTTAGCCGTGTTTTGTGAGCAGATCTGAATAGCCAGGTACTCCCCTACCTTCCTCTTCGCCATCTCCTTCCTCTCCCCACTACCTCCAGCCTTCAGCCTGCAGCCTTCAGTCTCACTGGCATCAGACGGTTGGGAGCAATTGAGACCCTTGTGCGGTAGTCATTTAAAAAAAAAAAAAAACAACACAATCTTTCAGCACTCTAATATCTATTTATTTTTCTTGCGAAAATCAGTAATGTGATATGATAATATGATATGTTTTTATTTAATTTGTAATGCTGAAAGTAGGCATGTTGTGATTCTTTTCAACTTCAACAAAATTTCAATTAAAAATAATTGACTCCGGTATTCCGATCGCAGGAAATTATCGAATATTCCCTCTCAATCAAATTCACATTGGGTCTGTAAAATTTAAGAGTGCTTTCATTACAGACAGGTTCGGACTAGGGCTGGCTACAACGCCCAACTTACCTTTATATTATCGACTTTATTGTTTTGGAATTTAGTAGGTCTTATTATTCGAAAGAAGACAAATTCGACAAACAGATGGGTCGGTTTCAAGACACTGTCACCTGGAAATTAAACCGCCTCTTATATATCTATATAAAAAATGAATGCTTCTTTGTTTTCCCGTACGCGCTCCTATACCATTCATCCGATTTCGATTTTATAATGATACTACATGAAGTGAATGGTTGAACAATGACAGTTAAAGTTAGTTACCTATGTAACCTATTTAACCTAGTTTTGTTTCATCATTTTTCATGACTCTATATTACTTTTTAAAGGTGTGTTTAACTGTCAATTTGATGAGATACCCGGTTACTAAAGAGAATATATGACTTGTAAGTGAATGGTTGGAGAGATTGGGAATGCCCGAGGAAAACACGGTACGATCAAGTGAAACAAATACTAATACAATAATATTATTTCCACCTTTAAAATGCACCCAGAATTCACATCCTCAAAACTTTACCCCAAACCATTTATAAGTCCCTGAGCAACGCCGAGTACACTGGTAACTAATATGTAAAATAATTTATTTGCATAATGTAAAATTTTAATTAATAAAAAATAAAGGTAATATTGGTTACCACTTTTTTTCTAATTGCAACAAACAATATCGCGTCTTATCCTATTTTAGGACAGTCAGATGGACATTCGATACTTTATCACTCTTGATAGATGTTGGGACCTGAAATTGGTAGCCGTTGGCCTAGAATATAGAAAGAAAAGAACATACATATGAACATATTTGTATTTACCTTTTACCCATTCTTATTTGTTATTTACTTCTGTATATTTCGCTTATTTATTTTGTTACTATTTTTGTTAATATCATTTTGTTATTATGTATTTAAATATCCGTGTACGTAAATTTTTGGGCACCATGCCTGTTTTATGTACTTAAATAAAAATAAATACATAAAAAAAAAACTGTGTACATTTCATGACGTGATTTCCCTGCCCCAACTGAGATAGAGTGCTGGCGACAAACAGAAGGAGTGCTCTATAGTTAAGACACCATTAATATATAATTGAATACTCGTCGAACTTTACAAGTTTTGAAGCTGTAAATTTCTTGACGTCATCGTCAACCTCACCGTTCGATAATTTTTAGTTAAGATTTTATAGAGCAGATTTTAAACAGCTGTTTGGTCTCTTTGAAAAATTGTCTCTGTCTTTATTCCCGTGAAAATTTGCCACTCTCACGTAGATTTCAGCTTAAAGCCTCACGTCTACTTAGCGTTACGTCACGTAGGTGATGGGCGTAGGGTGTACGGTGTGCAGACAGGCACGTGCAAGGTAAGCGATAAAGGCAGAGTTCGCACAGGTTTACGCTTTACCTTACCGCGGTAGGCGGCAGAGGCAGAGGCCCTACCCTCTGCTTAGTTAAGTGACAACGCTCGCTTATGCAAATAACTTACCGGGAAAATAAATACCGGCTAAGTGGCCCGCCATGAAAATAAATTATGCTAGAGTAACCCTCCTCTGCACAAATCAAATGAATCTGTTTTCTGGATTTTGACATAATATTGTACTGTTTTACATTATTTTTATTAAGTTTCTAAATAAAATTCTTTATGGTTGTTACCTTTACATAATGTAATAGTTTGGCCTTCTTAAGGCATCCTCGTGTTGTTTCAGTTTATGCAAGTCGATAAAATAATAACAGGTTTTTGTTTAGCTGCCAACACGCGTAAACATAATATACGAAGAGACGCTTGAAATTTTTTTTCTGCCGATAGCATCGAGGTACCTACTACTGACGGCTAATTATTTTATCGCGCTTATTACAACATTCACTTATAACAACTTTGTTTACTATCAATGTCGTTATAAACGAACTTGGGTGTTAATTTATATACAAAATGATAATCAAAGAAATGAACAGAGAATGAATTTTAAAGTACCTACATCTATTTGAAATTCACTTTTTTTTCATAAATGACTTCACTACATTTGATCGAGCTGAAACTCGGCATTTTTTTTTTTGCTTTTTTGTGTTATGTTCATCCTGCCAAACTTACAGTACCTACTTCAACTATTCTTAGTGTGTTTTTTCCACTTGATATTTAATATCAGGTAATAATTACCTTTTATGCGAGAGGAATAAAATCTGTGAGCTCTGTAAACTGATGAGAGTATTATTATTATTACAACCATAATGCCACTGATACAATATCACTTTCGAAATATGTCATCTTTAAACCCGTTCAGACAAACTAGTGAATTCTGTGTCATCGGTTTCTACTAAACTAATAACCATTACGCTTAGCAACAGTCCCAAGGACACTCTGATTCTGTATCTAATACAAATGTCTTAAATTATAAAATATGCTATATCTATAACCTACCGAAAAATAAACATTTTTTTCAAGTCTTGTCAAGTCCCGAATAAGATGGTTCAGATCTAAGTATTTAAGATTTATTCAGTCACTAACGGCCCCTTTTACTAATCAAACTGAGGTAGGTACTACAGCTTGGTGTAAATTTAGCTCAATCGCACTCTCGGTATCACCAACGCGACTAAGCATTCACTTTGCTTCAGAGGTACAAGTTATTTACCTCTTCTTACTCCTTGAGTCAGAATATGTCAAAAAAATTGTATTTTTCAGTTTGAAGACGATTCATAAATATAACTTTTAATGCTACTAGTGAAGCCTAATATTTGAATTACTCTGTGCCCTAAATTATTGTCCTTGCACAATAAAAGGCTGGATATAAACTGACTCTAGTTTTATGTCCGAGGGTAAAGTGCGCTCTTCGAGAGGTACGACAGAGCTACATGTTGAAAGAAGAAAAAAGAAAAAAAAATCCTGTATAAAAATATTTTTTAATAGAACATTTATTTTCACATACAAAAATATCTTTTTTCTTCATATGAAGCGGTTACTTTGTGATGTGACATTATAATTTAAAATTAAACAATAACTTTGTAAACATCACTTATAGGTTAAAACTGAGAGATTCTGTAACCGGTCGAAGAACTGATGGGTATATTATATAAGTGATGTTTACAAAGTTATTGTTTAATTTTAAATTACCAAAAAATCCATCTTTTTTTTACCTAAAATCTACCTTAAATGTTGGAAAATTACGTTTTAAGTTTTTTAACTTTTTTACTTGTTTCTTGAATTACCCCCCGCAGTTAGCGCACTTTACCCACGGACACATGTAAATTTTAACGTTGTTGTTTTCTCCTTTGCCATAATAATAATAGTGCTGTTATTGCTAATTTGTTCTCTTCTTATTGCTTTGTATGTTCTTTATATTATGTCATTTTATTTTATCAATACTGTGGAAGACATTTTAAGAACATGACCATTGGAGTGGGGTTACTAAATCATTATTTTAATAGATGTTTAATAGCTGAAGTCCTCGGAATTGCCTGGTTTTACGCATAGATTTTTAATTAAAGGGAATTGGCTGAGTTGACATCGCGTTTGGATCCCACCCAAGAGTTGTTAGTTCAATTCTTCGGCTGGCTAAGTCCTCCATCACTACACAAGCAACATTTTCCGCTTATTATGGTAGTAGTTCGATATTTTCAAATATTGCCAGGTTATTCGTGACCCGGTATTTAAAAAAAATAATAAATCGGATGTAGACAATGACCTTCTACTTAGTTTAAAGGACATTTATTTGCAAAATCCCATCAATCTCGGAATAAAACTGTGGATTTGTATTAAAATCAGCCGCTCGCCAGGTTTCCGACCGCCGCAGACACTTTGCTTTATGTTAATGGATATAAAACACACATGAAGTGAAATAACACAAAACTGCGCTACACAAATTTTATTATTATTGTTAAAAGGAGATTCATTGTTTAGGTAGATTTATGAAAGGAAATAACCTTATTAAAATACAGAACGGAAACTGAAATGTCCTCGATTAAAAATACTGCTGGACGGGAGGAAATCACCAGATCAATGTTTGCACGAATCATCACATAATGGTAAGTATGACTTCGAATCATTTTTTATGTTAATTCTCTTCTTATTGCAAATATGCCTTATCCCCACTTGGCCCCTGTCCTGTAATACGAGCATTTTTAGCAAAAGATAATCATGCCGACATCTAATATTGAAATCGACAATCAACAGATCCGGGCCGCAGGTGCTAACCGCGTAGGTACCTACCTGGCTATCAAATATCCAGTAAAACAGCCGTGTTGATTGTGAAGATAAAAAATGTCACTTTGATGTTTGTAGAACGTTTTTTAGTCTACGACCTAACGACGGCTGTATTATTAATGAAACTATATATTTTTTGGGGTTGCTGTTTGGAGATTAACAAAATTGAACCTGGTTCCTAAAAAAATACCCACATTGGAGGAAGACGAGACAAAATTCGGCAAGTCGTTACCTGCTGAGTAACAAGAAACTAAGAACAAGGAAAAATGACCCGTTTGGCGTGTCTCCCAACTATACGTCGGCGCCGCACAGTGGCCTGAAAATCGCCTTTCATAGACATTGAGACTTATAGACAAAGTATACTCATATGTAAAGCATGCATTAAAATGAATCATCAACATAATTTTTTTTTTCAACTTTGAGGATTTAAAAAAAAAAGCGAAGTTCCGCCACAATACGAAGTATGTCAAAAAATACAAATAAATAGTAGTATATCTGCGTGTAAGGATATAATGGCCAACATTATGATTCCAGAGATAGCTTCATTTTTAATGTCAGTGCCATACAAATTTTTCTTAAAAAAATGATAACTCCTTCATTTGTACACGCAATTGCTTCATACGAAATTTTATAGCATAGTAATGATCAGAAGAATCCATTTCTAGCCAAAAAAATACCCTTGAAAATTCATGTCTCTATGTCTATGAAAGGCGATTTTCAGCCAACTGTGCGCCGAGAGAATGAATGACGCTAGTTCTTCAAAGCACCACCTTCTTTGAAATACTGGTAGAACAAACAAAGATCTCCCCCCCGAAACACGTGATTCAGAGATTGCAATCCGCCCACAGTCAAGGGATGAATCTCTTTTTTAAGGATTCTTTTCAGATGCACTTTTACAAGGGGGAATAATCACGTAGTTATCAATTATGAACACAAATAACCGCTTCTAATGTTAATTAAAGTAATTATAACCGCACCAAGATGGGCTGACTGCGATTCCTGCTTCCTCTCAGGAGGTAGACTGTTATCAGGGTAGTGTGGATATTGCGACAATTTGGGGGATGTTCCGTTAGTCGTGCAACGGACAGAAACCTTCGGAGGGTTGAAAGAAACCGGATATTAATTTCGTTCTGAATAATCGACTTACAGTGAATTTTCCTTCCGCTATGCTGATTTTACTTCCTCTTCCTCTGGCCTTAATTTTAACTCTCAAATAAATTTGGCATGCGTATTTCAAATTGAGGAAAGTTTTCTATTATATTAGGTAGGTACTTTGATTTAAGAAGGAATGCACTGTTATAAAAAATCTCCAGAAAATACTATTACGTCATTAATTTAAGCAATTTTAGGCGCCTAGTCCTAGAATTAAAAAAAAAAACACAATAAATGCAATGTTGCCGTGTTTCGTGATACAAAATTCTGACAAATCTTACATAGTTGAACTAAACTGTGTTTCATCATCATTGTGAAATTTTCATTACGATCAAATGGGATAGTAATATAATATCATGTCACCATGTCAGGCAAGTGTAAGAGAGATTGAGCGCTTACTAAATGGGCTAGAACTAAAAGGACATTTGTTTCCGTTCTGATCTATTTGGAAGGCATTTCTAGTGTGTATTATTTATTCAGTGCGCCTAGTTGTTTTCTGTTGAGGAATTATTATTTTGCGAATTTACAGGGGTTTTAAGTTATTTTAGACGAAATATGAGAGAGAGCACAGTATAGGCATATATTAATTTAAATAAAATAAATAACTTTGTAAACACCGCTATTTAATCAATCAGGATCGACATGTTTCAAAACAAATGAATTCTTCGTCAAGATAAAAGTGTAATGGAGACATTTTTATATATACTAATTATTAAATACTTTAAAAATTCATACACTTTAGGATCGGCGTAGGATAAGCGATCTATGATTGGTTTTTTAAATTGTAAATTCGGAGCTCGACTATTGCTTCTAAACTTCTGGGACTAGTCAATTTACAAGTACCTACTTACAAGTACCAATTTAAGAGTACCTACTCGACAAACTAGGCGTAAGGACCTTTTTAAATGTCACAATTTACAAAAAAAAAATTGTAGCAAACTCGCCGTTTGCTCGCCTACATAGTTTTAGCAAATGAATGCACCAATGATATCGAAATTTTTAATGTAACAAATTCGATACCTCAACAAAAAAAAAATTATGTCAAAATATTATTTTTATCTTATCCAGTTGTAAACCACTGTAATGTAAGAAACTATTTTTTGCAACCATTGTTTATAACCCTTATGTAAAAAATTGTAAACATTTCAATTTGCCTACCCAAAGTAAAAACCACATGGGCGTAAGAAAGGAGTAAATAAATATTTCCCGAGTCCTTACTTGAGCTATACAGACTGTATCTTCTGTAAGTTTTGTTTTTATTCTTCATGTTGTCCAGCTTTTATGATGAATAGCCTTCTTAATTTTCAAGCAATCGGGTGATTGACATTTTCTATCAGATTGTGTTTGTGTGCGATTAATTATTCACAAAGTCCCTTTGTTGCATTGTCGATGGCGTATGCCTATTGCATGGTCTGCGTAAACAACATGAATAAAATACGTTCCTATGTACACAATAAGCGCATACAAGATTAATGACAATGTTATCCAGCTTGTTAGAGATCGTGTGGGAATGGGCCTCACTTCTTGCTGGCTCTCTTGCTTACGGCCGGTGGGGTAATTATCATGCCTGTAATATACAATGTGACCATGTACTGTACTCAGTACCTCGCTATGGAGTAGTACACTATAGTTCAGTGGCTGAACCAAACATGCTGCGTCTCACGCTTTCTCTCCCGGTGGAAACAGTCGTCCATACGGCAGATATGGATGTATGTTGGTTACCTTGTTGCATATTCTGTTAGACGCGTAATTACAAGTTAATTGCTTCCATTGATACTCAGATTGATAAGCAGAATCACATTTAGAAAGGGACTTGTCCAATCTCCGGCATTGATAGAAACGTCAGTGCTTGTTTCTGCAGCATCATTGTACGAATCGTCACCATTTCCCCCTCCACCTCTCTCGGATCTGATCTTCCGTTTACCATGATCGCCTGCCTAGTAAATTTTCACCTTCAATGTACATGGTTCAAGAGAAATCATGACATTCTGCACTCCGTAAACGCAGAAAACTTATGTTATCTTTCTCCGTAAGTAAAATATAAATTTTAACCTCTGACTTGTTCGCGGATAGTGTATAGACTAGTATATCCGTCTTACTAATTAGAATCTTACACGCCCGTTCAATGTTTGTGTGGTAAAGCCGTCCTCGAGCTTGGTTTAAGACCTGGTAATAAGTCAAGTTTTTTACTGTTCTCCTTACGTGCCGCGTAATGTGTACTTATTTTAACAATTCCTTAATTTAGACACCTGTATCGTCCGAATCCACCACAACCATTGATGAAGTCGTCAAAGTATTGATTAGACCCCACCATTAAGCGACACCGTAATCTTAGTTCTGCCAGATACGGAAGCGATATATTTGGTCGCATCAACATCATCCAATGGTCAACTGTAGTCCCAAAGTCATCGATTTAACGACATTCTGTATTCAGTTTAATCATTACTGCCCGAAACATCATCGATTACTAAATAGTAATCGGTAATTATCAAACTCTATCTGAATGTTCTATTCTCAATAAAGCTTCCTTTATCTACACATAATAGGCCGTAATGTGTCTGCAACTTTTCTCCGCCAACATCTTGCATTACCGGTTAATTGACAGCCATCCAATACTCTTTCAATTTTAATTGATGATCTTAAAGTCGGCAGTGGAACCCAGCGTTTAATATCTCAGCGTTTAAGGTGGATTGCTATCTTCGATGAGGACTTTTTACTTCCTTATTTGTCTAATTATGTGCATCCAGTATGTATTGTATTGGGGAAACAGAAGTTATAGTGGATCTGGGGCGCTGTTCGTTTCTGTTCACCCATATCTGTCTATCGGCCACAGCCATTGTGCGTTCCTAAGTGAACCGGCCGGCGTAATGGTTTCCCATCTCCCATCTTCGTGAGAAGCGGAACAACAAAGATTCATCGTAAGTGCCTTTTCCTCAGTCTGATTCTTATCACAATCTTTATATTAGCTGTCCGATACAAACATGCTCCAATTTTTATGCAAATTTTTACGGCTTTTGCGATTGTTAATTTTTGCACTTGCGAAATGTTTGACTGACCTTGAACAAGCGAATCTATTTTCTAGGATTCCAGTTACCAGTGCTACCAATTGAGTAACATTATTTTTGGTGCAAGTTGTTTTATGTACAAAATTGAACATTGCATGCCATATAAGTGTTTGGAATCTCATTTAGTATGTCCTTAAAATCCCGCTATGGTAAGACCAGTACCAATTCTACAATATAATTTTTCTACAATGCGTATAATCTAAATCTAAAATGCGTACAAAAACGCTGCATAGTTCCTCATCTTGATAGATATGTAGGAGAGCTATTTTGTAATGTTTACTGAATGCAGCTTTCAATTAAATGATATGCATTTTCCTCGTTCGGTTGCATTCCGAAATCCCTTGTTGGGATAATTGCGTTATGTTTGTCATTCATCGTGTCCCTTTGTGTCGCAAACTGCGTTTATTAACTATAGGTTATTGTTAAATTGCGCTACCAACAACGCGCACACTTTGTTACGTTCGTTTCACGTGTCGACTTCACTATTCGTTCACTTTTCTGAATAGAATGCATTGACATGATGGGATGACAATACCGCCACCTCGGTGCAGAGTGATTCTATCCTTTAATATTTTAATCGGCGGACGCTAAATTGTCGTGTCAGTAGCTTGAGGTGATATTTTCGATAACTCTCGTGAGAGGTAAGAATTTCGCTTGTAATATTGATATCAGATGTTAAACGTAGTTTACTTTTCTTGAGTTACAAATTAGGTTAATTTCATGCCTTCGCTAAGTTTGCAGTTGTTACTTTACTTTTTTATGGGAAGCCGCACAAGAGTCCCAACTACTTAAACCGTCTGGAGCCAGTGAGACTATGGCATCCCCAATTAGGGTGTGTTGTGAGGCCCGAGGGTCGTGGGGAGGGGAAGGAGATGAGGAAGTACCTGGCTGTTCAGATCTGTCCAAAGTAATTTCAAGCAACGTTTCAATTCTGAATTGTGGTCTTACTTTCCTTTTCATTTAGAATTGAATGTTATTATTTTGATTGTTTAATCCAGAACATTCCGCATTCAATTCATGTATGTTGCTCAAAATTTTCTCCCGTACATCAGGGTATTGTTAAACCCTTGGATTGTACAATATAAAACAAGTATATTATACCTAATGTATGTCGACAATACAAAATCTTCTTTTGATTTGTGGAGTTATATTTTCGTTGTTGAATCCTATTACCTCCCAAATGTAATGCTTATAACGGACCGCATCATGTTTATTTTTTCTAATAATTGGCGCAATAATTAATTCCCTTCTAAAATCTACCCTGATGTGCACACGCCATATAGCCATGATAGTCGAGTTTTCGAACCATTCACGAATTTGTCTTAAGAAATGTGATGCAATATGCACGTCCCTTCTAACCCGTATATGGTTCATTCCGAGCATACCCAAGAGAAAGTCAGTAGGATAGAGCCACGGGTAGTAGCCATACTCCCTCAGGTAGAGAAATCTCAAAATATTCTTGTGAACCCTATCACCTGGTGCGGACTCCAAACCACCACGATAACTTACAAAGCATGCATTTAGATAGTTTATTAAATTTTCATGTATTTTAGTAGATTTTCCCGTGGTGTTTCTTTCCAGAATTATTTATACCATTTAAGCGCCCGGCAAATGATAATATGCCCACCAGAAGAGTGATCGTCTGCCTGAATGTCTCGTATAATAGATGGCGCTTATTACAGCGCGCTTACGTTTTGCTGTCTCACCGGCATAAGGTTAAATGCTCACCATTTACGGCGATCTCCAGCACCGTTTACCTTATCACTTAAACGGAGTATTCATAGTACTTACTACCCGTAGGTAAAAGCATTTGCACAAATGAATATTAATTCGACATCAAGTACCTACGATATTTTACACTGTTTGGAAAGGCGCTGAACAATGAGTTCGTAGATTAAATTTGTTCATGTTTATGACAGGTTCTACGTGTCGTGTTCAGTGCGCCAAGCAATATTATCGATTGTAGGCTTTTCGATTTTTAAATTGAGGAGAGGCCGTGTTATTTATGGAAAGTTTTTAAATTATTTAATCCTTCCGTGTATATGCAAATTTTATGTATATCTATGAAAGGGACCACAAATGCAAATCTCGTTTTTCATTTGCCGCTTCGTAACCTTGTACCGGGTACTGAAAGATATTAGATCTGCGTCATTTATTTCATCTTAATTAATTATTGGGTTACATTTTGTGCCTTTGTTGTGTTTTTGTTTATTTTATTAAACGATCATTATTTATTGAAATGCCTCAATTTCGCAAATCGATGTTTGCAGTTTTCTCCGCATTGAGCAAGAATATCTTGTTGAATTGGCGTTTTTATTGACTTTTTTCTGCGATTATTGAAGACAATCGATTGATTGACTGGTTGTTGTATCTGCGTCCGCCTTTGGACAAACAGGATGCAAGGATGATGATGTGGAAAATTCTGATTGATTTTGCTTTTCCAAGGTTTTCACCAAGAAGCCTCGATTTCGTTATCTTATCCAATATCCGTTTTGTTGAATACTAAGACAATAGAAAACCCAAATTCTCTTCTTGTTTTCAGCTAAGAGACATCACGCCTTCGATTTTAAATTATTTTGAGTGGTATAGATTATTTTTACCACATTGTACTATTTCTTCAAATCTTTTACAGTGATTTTATGTAATACTGTAGGATTGTTAGTCAAATTTGCATTTTTGTAATTGAGACGCGTAATTAGTTCGCCCTGTTTAGCACGCGTAATTTGACGCTCTACCAACACAGGCGACAGGTATGAATGTCGTGTTTGTTTTACCGGTATTTCATTGAAAGACCCTCTGAGAAACTGGCTTCGTGTATACTTAGGGCACTGGTATTATCTGGAGGCTTGCCGCAAACGCGTGCCCAAAACCTATACACCATTGACATTCCGCATGAGATTTGCCAATTTTTACGACTTGTTATGCATAATAGCTCTTTCGAGGAAGAATCTGCCAGATCTTGCGTTTCCTCCCTCCTGCAACATCGCATTTTAAAAAGATCCCAAACACTACACCCCCCATAGATGACTTAAAACCTACGAGAAAACCTAGGTCTCTTCTGTTGATTAAATTTAATAACGTAATGAAAACTTTTGACCTTTGGCTCCATGAAAACTTTCACTCTGCTTTTAAATTAATGACATTTATGATTTATTTAATATTATCCCCCCTTTGCCTTGTCGACATCTCTGCCGTAACGAAGGGCTTCACTCTCACAATAGCAACACAATCTCGCAGCTTTTCACACGCAAATAGTTTTAACGTTGTTTTGTTCTCTCCGTCGTTCGACGCGGAGTTAATTAATTTTATAATCGCTGCGTTTTGTTCCCCGGTGAAATTTAATCGATTTCGATCCACAGCCGCCACGGACCAGAATCGTCTGTGTACAAATAATAATAATTTCAATTTGTGTGTTAAATTTGCTTGTCATTAATGCTTTACGACGGCAACGCTCTTCATTACGCAGTAATCGTTCGCGGCAAAATAACACGACTGCGTTAATCAATGAACGCTCTCGTTGTTGGAGGCGAAGTTAAACATGTAATAATAAATGTTGTTTTTATGATTGTACTCGTTGGATATATTCACATTCACACGGTTATTCTTAGCTACTTGTTGTACTATCGCTCGGAAAGTGAAAGGCAACATTCGGAACGTCTGTACCTAGTTATACGGGCAATAACATTACCACTTTAAATAGTCGTAAAGAGATTGATGTTTGCATGCTGATATTATTTCAAATGCTACCTAACCTTAGAATGCCAAGAATTGATTAATCGTCGTTTGTATTAGGTACTGTCTAGAAACGTCAACAATGACGTGTTTAGGTAGACTTTAGCTAAGTACTTAAATATCTTGTGGACACTAAATCTCGTTGCTTCCTATTTTTGAGTTATGCCAAAAAGTGTGCAACATGACATCAATTTATCAACATAAGGTTAGGTAGCACACAAGATACATTGTCAAATATTTCACGGTACGCTTTCTTTGATATATATATATATATATATATATATTCTAACCTAAGTAGGCAGATTGCTAATTCTGATGGATCGTGTATTATATGCGTAGGGCGAAGCAATCACGTTACACGTTTCTGTTAATAATCGTTAATCTTTAACGTAATGCAATGCTGGAAGTTGACGTAATAAGTATCGAATCAAAATATTGAGTTTAGTAGGAAATTCGTCGAAACTACGCTTATGTACCTTTTAAAATTGGCAAAGGCAGCCATATCTGCTGTCCAATTCCAAAACCTAGTAAGGGACAAATATTTGAATTACCATTTATTTTGCTATTCCGTGGTTATTATGTGACAATCCATGTATTGCTGTTGAAATTTTGTATGAAATATATTCGTTTAAGGGTAAGGTTGAATAATAATGAAAAGCGAATGTGTGTCGAATGTGCAAGCTTTTGAAAGTGGACAGCCGTTATTTATAAATGGTGGAAAAAGCTTCTGCCTAAAGGTTACCCTAAAAAGACTCGGCATCCTACGGATTTAATTGAAGCGTATTTATTTTCAATTTACGAGTCTGTTTCAATGATTACATAGTATTTTGTGTAAACACGGGCTAAAGATTACCAATTTCATGTAATTCCGTCTTCGGTAATACACGAAATTGCGAGGGAACCGCAGTCATCGTGCCATAAGTGGCTTACCCAATAGTAGAAAATCATATCTCGTGCAGTATCTTACCCATCCTGCTTACGCAAGCTGGCTGCCGCAGCCGCCGAGTGTGACTCTTGCGAAACTCCGTCTGCAATTTGTTCACTAAATCCGATTTTAAAACTCCGATGAGCACTACTTCCTAGTTGCACGAAGCTTGTGCTAACAGCCAAATTAAATAGAAATTATTACAATCGCGTTGCATTGCGCGCGGTTCTAAGTGACTTGATGTTTTCTAGTAGTGCTCACGCGACTCCCAATGTCAAAAAAATATAACATATTGTAAACCAATGATTCTCAACAGTGGTCGATTTACCTGGCTTCCCTGGGGACGCTGGAGATGGGTAGAATGGCACAACTGAGTTGTGAAATATGAGTTTTACAAGATTCATATTTATGAATATTTAAAATTACAATAATTCACTTTTATAGAGCTGTTTTATGAAAATAACCTCGAAGGCGTTTAATGTTGAATTAATGATATGATTTGAAATGCGTAAATTATAATATTATCTACAACCAATCAGCAAATTCATGATTTATCTAAACAATTATTAACTTTTATTTACTTTTTTATTCGTGTTAATTTTAATAAAGAGACTTTTTAACAAATACATGATTGTTTTAATGAGGACACTTTCAATATTCTAATCTTTCAAAATAGTTCGATAACTTTGAACTGACCAATTTACCCGATCTCAAGACGATGGGAAACAGAAACAGTCTTTTTTTGTACAAAATTTTTAAATATATAAACTTTTTATTTATTTTGTATTATTTACTCGTGCCATCCGTTATTTTCCTTAGTCCCCGCAGACAATATTTTCGCAATGTAACAACGGAATTGCCTAATAGAAGATGATTTCATCATTTTATAAATAATTAACTTTCTCAAAATCACTTCAACCAAGTGTTGTTACCTACCTAGTGTTTTTTTGTTGAAACTTGACATGTTGTTTTGAAACTAATCTGTTATATTTTTAAGATCTTTTGAAACGCTCTCCCTGAAGTCGTGATTATCTCCAATTCACCGGATGTTCATTTAATTACTTGGTGCCTCAAAATGTTGATATATACTTGGCGATTCGGCTTTTATGGCTTCAGATTTACAAATACAGACAGAAGTGTCGGGAGAATCCAACGCCAAAATAGATGGAAGAAGTCGGTGATATCCCATGTCAACATAGCATGGCCAATTGAATCGGGTCATGTTATGAATTTAATAACAGAAATTATGAATTAATGTGAAAGAGTTGCTTGGCAGTAAAAAAATGCGTTAAATTAATTTTTATAGAATAATATTATTATAGTAGTCTTAGAATAGATATAGGTACACTAGAGGTGAAATGTAAAAAAATATATAGCAGAATAAAATATACAAAAAGATTATACGGTCAATTGATAAACGACCGTGTATGTGAAAACCTTACTATGAAATTATTATTTTTTAGTAAACTAACGTTTTAAGACAAGATTTTTTATGCATAGCACAAAGGGTAACAATTATTTTACAAGCAATAATTATTCGCCTGAAACACTCATCCACATTGAAAAATCTCCTGATAAAAGATACATGACGCCAACGGGACTCGAACCCGTGTCCCTTCGATTTCCGGTCGACAGCTCTGACCACTGAGCTATGGCGGCTTATCTCTTACCCGCGAAATGATTCAATATATGCTAGTGTTTCATTCAACAATTACTGCTTGTTACATTTTTCACCTAAAAACAACCAACTTTATTTTATATGAGAAAGGCATTGTAAGTGCTAACTCTCTCACTAGATGGCGTCGAGACAAATTGTCTACATTTTTAGGTGAAATACTTGAACTTGTCAAATATTAATTATTATTTTTTAGTAAACTAACGTTTTAAGACAAGATTTTTTATGCATAGCACAAAGGGTAACAATTATTTTACAAGCAATAATTATTCGCCTGAAACACTCATCCACATTGAAAAATCTCCTGATAAAAGATACATGACGCCAACGAGATTTTTCAATGTGGATGAGTGTTTCAGGCGAATAATTATTGCTTGTAAAATAATTGTTACCCTTTGTGCTATGCATAAAAAATCTTGTCTTAAAACGTTAGTTTACTAAAAAATAATAATTAATATTTGACAAGTTCAAGTATTTCACCTAAAAATGTAGACAATTTGTCTCGACGCCATCTAGTGAGAGAGTTAGCACTTACAATGCCTTTCTCATATAAAATAAAGTTGGTTGTTTTTAGGTGAAAAATGTAACAAGCAGTAATTGTTGAATGAAACACTAGCATATATTGAATCATTTCGCGGGTAAGAGATAAGCCGCCATAGCTCAGTGGTCAGAGCTGTCGACCGGAAATCGAAGGGACACGGGTTCGAGTCCCGTTGGCGTCATGTATCTTTTATCAGGAGATTTTTCAATGTGGATGAGTGTTTCAGGCGAATAATTATTGCTTGTAAAATAATTACTTACTATGAAACGTAAAATAGAAACTGACAAAAATGTTTTTGTTATTGTTTTTGGGGTGTTATGCCGTGTTGCGCTAACTCATTCTTTAGCCAACGTTTCGGACGACGTTATAGTGTCCATCATCAGGGAAGATATGATAAACGTTGTCCGAAACGTTGGCTAAAGAAGGAGTTAGCGCAACACGGCATAACACCCCAAAAACAATAACAAAAATACTTTTGGCCGTGAAAACATTAAGGGCCCGTTCCCACTTCCGTTTTCAAATCGGAGGCGGGTCCCGTTTTAAAAACGGATGGCCAATGGCCCTGTTCACACTTCCGTTTTAAAAACGGACCATACGCTACGAAAAAAAATAATTGTCGATTCAACAAAAACATGTTATTTGCTCATTCTTCAGTAATGGTGCGCAATGGACGACGATGAAGCTCTTGTTGTCATGTGGTACTTATTAAAAAGAAGGAAAAAAGTGAAAAGAAAATTTTGGGTACACCCAATCATAGCCGAATGATTTTCTGTAGGAATTTTCCAAGTGTTAATTGGTGAGTTGAGAAGTGATGAACTTAAGTTCTTTAATTATTTTAGAATAATAATGATTGGATTATTTATATATAGCGCCGTTTTCACCATGAGAAAATCACCTCAAGGGCGCTTAATGGCTTAAGAGAATGTCTATCACTTCCTTTAACCATCTACTGGAATGAGTTTCAGAGAGCTTAACATATCAAAATACAAAATTGAGAGAGTGCATTTGTCCTGAAGAAAGGCTATCGATATTTTAAAGTAAGAAAAAAATAACAACTCAAATATTTTTATTAAACTAATACGCTCTTCCGTGCATCTCATTAAAGCTTTAAAATTTTAAAAAAGTAAACTTTAAAAAATAAAATATAAATTTTGATATACAAAAGTTGTGTACACCAAGTATTTTGTTTTTATTTAGTTAAAGATAAAATATTACTATACTCTTTCTTCGACCAGTGGTATTAAATTTTCGGGATTTATTTCCTTATCCATTATTGTAATTTGATTTATTTACTTAACAAAATACAAGCACGCAGCGTGCCTGCTTCCTTGCGACTTGGAGCGGGCGGGGAGGGGTGGGGGGGTGGCGGTGACTCTGCCGGAACGATTAGACGACAAGTGTGAACAGCTCCATACAACACTATGAGCGAGCGTGTTCCGACACGATTTGAAAACGGACGCGCTGCGCTGGCGATACATCCGACAAACAATGTCGGATCCGTTTTCAAATCGTGTCGGACAAGTGTGAACAGCTCCATATATCCACTACAGCCACTAGGGCATCCGTTTTTAAAACGGGACCCGCCTCCGTTTTTAAAACGGAAGTGGGAACAGGCCCTTACCCCTCGACCACGGAGATCGTGAGCGATTTATGAATGTGGATGAAACAATGCATATGGGGTGGGAAATTACGTGATGGTTATTTATTTAGAATTTCTTAATTATCGAAATTGTTCCATTATTTATTTTAAAGTACACATTAAGTTATGTTTAACGTAGAGCCGGTTGCAGCACGAATTCGATATAAATGTCGCGTAGTAGTTGAACGCTGTTAAATTACTGAGCTAACATAATAGAATACAAAGTACACGTATCAATAAATTCAGCAATATCTTTTATTTACCATTGCAATGATGTTATGATTACTACTTCCGCGTGATTTGTCGGAAAATTTTTTACCAATTAACACCGTTTAATGTTGCTTTTCCCACTTATATCAACGCGGCACCAACTCAAAGCAAGTAAATATACTCACGTTTCAAAGTAAAAACCCATAAGTATGTATGACCTAACGATTTACATAAATAGCTAAATGTGATTAGTGTCTATGTCCATGTAACGTTAAAATCTCAATTTTCTAAATTGTTAACTTTACGGTTAGCTTTCTATAGGATTTAATCAAAGGGTTCGTCGATTCGTTCCCATTCATTAAGCGTCATAATTAATAGCCGATACTTCATTTCGCCGTGAAATATTAAATCAGCTTAATTGTTTGCTTGTCCGGTAAACTTTACAGTTTATGGTGCGGCTAATTTATCTCTGTGACCTGTGAACTGTTAATACCATACGTGGAATCATAATACAGATAGAGAGTGGATTCCCTCTGTCAAACAGCTTTTGACTCTTCAATATCATCTAAAATAAAATATAGTATACAAACAGTGTTACGGGGCTTTTTGTTATCTTGGTATCTCTGAAAAAACTCTGAGAAAAATGAGTATCTACTACTAATTTATTGAGAATCTCTTAAAATTATTGGAAATCCAGTTAAAAAGGGGATTGCAGGCATTACGAATGAATGAACAGGTTTCTTGTTAAAAATTTTAGTAAAATACGAATATGTATATTATCACGATGTCGGAACACGTGTTCATGAAATCCGAATATTTTCCCATTTCGTCATGATATATTATCAAGGGAAATGCACGTGTTGCGATGTCAGAACTCGGATTACCAACAATTTAAAGAGATTCTTAATAAACTAGCCATTCTCATTCAGTGAATTGCACGTGTTCCGATGTCGGAACACGGATTACCAATAATTTAAAGAGATTCTTAATAAACTAGCCATCCTCATTTTTCTTAGTATGGCAACGACCATGTACGTTGTACCTACCTAAATAGGTGATAATTTCAGAGATGTAAAAAAAGGTCAGAAACCATGGGAATACATTTACAACTTAAGATTTTCGGTAATGGGTACCTAGCTATTGAAATCTAGTTATTAAACATATCGTATTTATTGTTATAACAAACCATATTCAGTGCAAGAAACGATGTTTTACACGACATTACCCACTGTGGACCGAAGGTTCGCAAATATCTTATTTTTTGTTTTATTTGCCCATACGTATATGAAAAACCCACATCAATGTTATAAATTTTGTTTGACTGATTTGTGACCTCTGGGTCCTTGAGTCAAAGTTCTCTCCACTCTGCAACAGAGGTCGAACAGATTCTTTCCATTCAATATGGAAAAAAATATTTATGATCATACTTTACATAGATAAATAAATAATTCGTTTTATTGACCAACGGAAAACCTTTGACGAACATGTTTCTTAAATGGTCTTAATTTTAGTCATGCGTTTTATCTACAAAAATTGGTTCTTTCAAACTTTTATCATAGCTTTGTGATTTCCACCGATAAATCAAATCACTGTGCGGTACTCATATTATTGTAGTGTCCTTATCCAAATGCCATTTGTTCAAGTAATGATCTCTGATTTATGTCGGTATCTTGTTTGTTTTAACAAGTGGACGCTTTTCATATTGAAGGCCATAAGGGTATTGGACAATACGTAATAAAAAGGGTTATGTTTACCGTTTTATCTTACACAGCCTTTACAGTTGTGTCTTATACAAGCCAATAAATTGAGGCAATAAAGCAATAATTCTAGCATTTTATTATTTATCTGCTCACATTATAGGTTAAAATGCTCGTGGCGTCTTTTCTAGCCTGTTATGCAAATGTATTAGTTTACTCTCTATTACTAGAAGGTTTAGTTCCTCGGGTTCTGTGATTGTTTTCAGTTTCCTTTTCTGTCTGTCGTTCTTACAATTTATCTGTAAATGATCTTTATTTTAATAAAAAACCTTTGAGGACTCCCAAAACCTTGCCGAAACTGAAAGCCGTATCCATAAATAAGTAGGTTATAGAATAGCAAACCCATTTTCATAGCTAGGATACCTCGTTTGTACCTAAATATTGACTTATCTATTTTATTTTCAGTAGTTCGCTAATTCTGAGGCTACTCTTATTCGAAAAGGATCTTCACATCCTGCGACATTTGTTAATAATCTAATATGTAAATTACATAATAATTCTCTCATATTATTATTATTTCATATTTAAATCTAATAGCGCGTAAGTTTTTAAAAGTTAATTTTCTCTGCAGTAGTTATTATTTTAATACTATCGTATTTAAATCTAAGTGGATTGTTACAGTATGTTTATTATAGTTTTTAGTCGATTTCCAGCTTTGTTTTGCGCCCTTTAGGCGATATTTGACAAAATTTATTATTATTATTATTAGTGTGTGCCAAGACCGAGTTGTTTGGCGGTCCGTCCTCTCAGCCTACCCCTGCGGGGAAACGGCGTGATGGTTAGTTAGTTATTATTATTCTACTTTTTTACGTAAGCCATTTGTAACAGAAATGGTAGTTTTAACAAACTTTTAGGCTACGAGAACTGATACATTTAACATTTTTTAAAAATTTAATATCAACGGTATAAATATACCATACATTTCTGCTTGAATTGGTTACACATAGTGATACCTACAAACCACAAGATAAAAACAACTTATGAAGAAAGTCTTTACCTAATTAAGTTGATAATTTTAACTTTCTATTACGATACCAAATAAAAATGCACGTAAAGTAGATATATTTCTGGTCCGTTGGGTCCAGCCCATTCCGGCGCACGTTCTAAGCCGCTGGCTGTAGTGCAGTGTGCAGTATGCAGTAGGATGCACCGAATGCGCGTGAGAAACCCAAAGCAAAGCTATCACCCCCTCAAATCTCGGAATTGTCGACTTTTTACTATCTGTTACGTGGCCTATTTAGACATGCTGCCGCTCTGCGACTGAAGAATGAATAGCCTAACCTGTTGCATACTTCCCATGCCCGTCGCTCAGTTTATAACTCATCATATTATAACGAAATAGTACATATCTACGCTTCTTGCTGCGGGTACTTTATAATTAAGTGTTCATTATCATGCCCCGGCACTAGCAAGAGATTTAATCTGACGACCTGCGATCGCTGAACTTCTGTGTTCTGATTTTACTCTTAAAATGGCCATTGCGTTTTGTCGTGATCGTCTACAACGCCTACGATTTGTGTCATACATTTCCTGTTCTCAGTATTTAAACTTTTGTGAATTATGTATATTTTAAGATTCTCACGCTCAGTTTCATGAAGGACTTGTGAACTTGTTGATGTTGACTTTTATTGAACCATATTGATAGACACCGAAAGGCTTTCAAAAAGTTAATAAAATAATTCAAATCTTATTGTATGCAGAAACCGATTAAGTGGCACATGCAAGATACTTTGGAACTGCAGTATCTTGATTTAAGCTTACCGTGACCCCTTCATATTTGTCTACCTTCTGCCCCTCGTATGATAATTATTTCGGGATTTAACCCAGCAAACCTCATAATTAAGAGCGCAACTGTAGAGTCCGGTCTTCAGATCCTCCAAATTATAGCTTCAGAAGTTTTCCTAAGAAACTTATCACATTTGTGCAACAACCTGTCTTTGTTTTGGTGGGTATAGAGTAAAATTGTTTGCCAACATGACCTTTCCTGTCATTTACTGGACGGTTTTAAGCTTTCGTCTCTTTCTTACCATTTATGGCAAATCTTAAAAAAAAATTGTCTTCAAAATTTTGTTTTGGCATGCGAAGGGTTAAACATCCAAATACATTTCGGCCTTTATTAGCTGAAGAAGCCCTTTCTGTGAACTTACCAACTCGTAAAACTTTTATTACCCTCCGAGAGTTCAGTACTCGTAGACGCTGCGCGTGACCGTCTTTCTCTCGACATTTTTTAACCTTCCTTAAACTGAATTTTGATGGCTCTGTTGTCCTGTAGCACACGTTTTCTCTTTAATTATAAACGTAAAAGGTTGTTATGCCGACTTACTATTGTTTAGATACTATCATGACCCTTATCTGTGAGTAAGTATGTCTCACAAACAGTTTCATGAGCGATGCATTTTCTTGGCCGTGATTTTCAGCGTACGTACATTTTCACGTTTCCCACCAAGGTAATTCGGAGAGGATAGGTATAAATAATACGATGTTAATTTTAAACGTCAATAGGTAGAATCTACGTCACTGTCATACACTGTCGTTGTAATTCTATACCTGTTGATAACACCAGGCAATAAAAAAACGTTCAACAATCTTACACTTGATTCCAAAGTGAGGGAAACAAAAAACATTTCACCTACAAAATTAAGATGTTGGTTAGAGAACAAAAAGCGATATTACAAAAATAAAACATATAGGTAGTACCGCGTACACTTATTTTTCGCAATATCTCATAATTATACACATTTTGTCTTTTTTATTACTACCTTTATTATTTTATTTCTGTATATTTCATTGAGTTGATTTAATTTCAATACAGTCCATTTTATCTACATACATGTATTATGTCTTATAAAATTGTTAAAATGGGGGCCTTAGCACTGTCATGTTAATTAACATAAATCCGTAAAAATGTTGTACCTACATTTATACGAGTCCGTATACAACATATGGCAGTACATGATGTTGATGGAATCATTCATACATTACTTGTACCGAAAAAACGGCGTATAAAAATAGGTACACGTTTTACACCGATTATTTACTAATCAATTGATTCGACTTAACCGTCTCAAAAATGCAACCACTTTAAATATAAACAAACCTGTTCTCAAATCAGTATGTTTTACATGCTAATTTTATTCGTGCTACAAATTGTAGTTATTTTAATGAAGTATCTACTACCTGGGCAGCAGGTTACGTTTTTGACATAATAAGGCTTCATAAAAATATAATTATTGTATTATTTTATCGTGCTGTGCCTGCTATATCCAGTTTTTTTTTATATGTTTGCGTACGTGACGGTCGAACGATATTTACGTGACGCCACGCAAGTGTCGCTCTTCCGTACCTGTGAAATGAACAATTTGAGTCTATAATATTCTGAGATGTCGGTTCTGAGATTCAGAGCGATGTGACCCCTAACCCTAAGTAACACTAAAGTCCCACCGCATTTCTGTTTCCCGGGTCGCAGAGGGTTTTGTGTTAATAGTTGTACCTACCCTTTCTTACACATTGTATTAACTTGCGGTTTGTTTATTAACTTTTTCTGTGATGCCGGTGAAACAATGAATTAGCATACATATTAGTATGGAAATAAGGAAGCCAAACAGACACCGCGTTTCATAATCACACCGCAAACTTATTATTTGTTATTTTTTTAAATCGTAATACTTATTTGGAGTGCCGTTTCTTTGTACCCCCTTCAGTGGGCCCTGCAAAGGGTGAATTTCTTTAGAGGAACGGCTGAGCGGCCTTTTTCATACAAACTTAAATTTGAATTTGGTGCCAAAAAACCTAACGAAACTTAGGACGGGTTGTTTCGGAGAATTTGAACATCAAATTTCAACGTTCATTTTCGGGTTCTGTGAAAGACTTATTCAAGTTCTGTTATTATATCATTGTAGGCTAGTTGCTTGACAAAACTGAAATAAAAACAGAACTTGAAAAAATCTTTCGCAGAACTTGAAAATGAACGTTGAAATTTGATGAATTGTTCAAATTCTCCGAAACAACCCGTCCTTAGTAATTATATTTTTTATTCGAAGGGTTTTGCTAAAAACTAGTACGGATATGTGCTACTTTATTTATTTGTTAAAGAACGATTTTTAATGATTTTACAGGCAAGTTTAGCAATTATTTGTGATTTTATGGTATTTAAAAAAATAATCTCTTCATTTTTGCTATGTAAATATAATAAAATATGAATTATTAAAAAAATCTTTTGATAGATTTAAATTTCAAACGATCGATTTACGTTGGAACACAAATATTTCGTAAATAAATTCCGCCAAAAAACGTTTCTTTTACGTTTTTTTTATTTTTTAATTTATATTTTATTGTTATGTTTAAAAATAATTATCATTAACTCACAAAAAATTGTCAAGTTACCTCTAAAATTGTGAAAATTGAATACTTTAATGGCCTATGCTAAGTCAAAACACAAATAAATAAAACAGCACATAACAGTACAAGATATTTTCTACACCCTTTTATTAAAAAAATATTATTTAGTTCAGTCAAGTATTTTAGCCTCAAATCAAAATTTAAGTTTTGTATGAAGATGGCCGCGCAGCCGTTCCTCTTAAAACTACCTTACTATACCTACTTATATTTTCATTGGGAGACTTGGCGTGACCCTCGTTTGGTCCGAAACTGGAAGTATCTGACACTGTTGGTATGATGATGATAACACAATTGAGTCATTGATCGATTCACAAGTATTCGCTAATTATTATTATTAGTGGCCATTTGAAAGGTATTTTATTTTCAAGGTAAATAATGAAACCATTCCATCGCACAGTTTCGCTTTAGCCTTTGACATAACAAATGTCAACCTTTGATTGTAATTAAGTTGATGTTTCATTATGGACACGACTTAAAACCTGCTGGCAACATAATTATTATTCGTTTTAACACTACTGTACCCACCTTGATTTGAGTTTATTACCAAGGTATGGCAATTTACACCATCAAGGCAACAGCTTTACCAAACAATGAAATCATTAAGACTGAAATTGTACGTGTGGGAACTTTATTACACGTTGTAATTCTTACGTAGATATTATGCCACACAAACTTTGTGCATGTTTAAATCATTTTAAAACCTTTTGGTTCGTTGTCAATTTATATCAATCTATGTTATTATTTGTATGTCGTTTGGACTTAGGAAGATTAATTCTCGTCTAATTTTGTATTTTTTGTTGTTTCAGGTAAGTCCACAATATTTTTTGGCTATTGTGAGTCCCGCAGTCGTTAAGAACTTAAGGTAAGTTTTGTCATTACTTTATTGTTTGGATCATTGTAATATAAACACTGGTAGTGCTCAGATTGAGTATTATAATATTTCAAGTGGAACATGGTTCTTGTGATCTGGGCCTCTTCAAGACCCTTATTAACAAATTCTTTCCTACAACTCCTTCCTGGCGATACACCTACTTGTAGTTCTCTTGGTTGAACATTGTACAAGGGGGTGCCAAAAGGAACCGAACTGATGTTGCTGGGGGCTTAGTTTTTGTAGTACCGGATTTTGCCTGTAGAACGGTATACATCTACCTATTCCCAGTCAGTATGCCAAGCACTGCGCCGGAGAAGTTTTGGTGATGGTTTTTTGTGTGCTCTTCGTTTTGTGATGCGATTTTTGTGAACAGAGTTCCAAATGACCCATTTATCCAAGGTCGTCAGGTGACGAATGATGGTGCTATGGATAAGAACCTGAAACAAAGCGACAATCCAACGGAAGACTCCAAATCAATCAATCCAATGGAAGACTCCAAATTCGCCTCGCCCCAAAAATGTTAAGTGAGATCAAACATCAAGACAATGCTGATTTGTTTATTTCGTTGTGAGAAGAGTCATCTATTCAGAGCTTGTTCTAAATTTGAGAACGAAAATTTGTGGTTCACCGTTTTTAATATTTCAAGAGTTTCTTTGCCAGTTTTCAAAACTGCCGCGCGCTATTCACGAAAATCAGTCATCGCCAAACGAAGAGCGCATAAAACGACCATTACCAAAAAAAAAAATCACACCAGCCGAAAGGACGCCGAAATCGCAGTGCTTGGAATACTAGGCAGCTGAACACGGCTCTACCGGCAGAACCCGGTACTACAAAAACTAAGCCCCCTGCAACATCAGTTCGATTTCTTTTGGGTACCCCCTCGTACAGTATGGATAGTAGTGCTTTTGTTAATATTCCACATTACAAAAGTCAGAAACCTTTCAGATTTGCAGCGGTGCTTGAAATGGCTTAGTTTTGTTTAGTAACTAGTTTTTTTATATTATTCTCTCTCCTTCGGTCTTGCCCATTCCATTCTTCACCTCTCTTACGTCACAACTTTTGTCAATCGACAGTGCCATAGCCTAACTGGCTTTACGGACCATCTTAGGTGGGCTCACTATTTCTTGGTTTCTTGAGTATAGGCCAATCTTGTTCTATATCAATGGACAGTACCTACTGCTATAAATTATAATGACGCATTCTCGGTCGTAAGTATTACTGAATTTTCGTGATGCCATTGGTGATTTTTCGGCTGATTGTCGTTAAGTGCGATTTCGTCAGCAGCATTACGACAGAGCTCCAGTGAACCAGGCAGCACTTGTAACTTGTACCTAAATAAGTGATTTGTGCTGTGTTATTTACCAACTGATTTCGTAACAGAGCATCCGAAAATTCACCAAATTTTATATGTGTTGGCAATTTTCTAAAATCGTTGCCCGTAAATAATAAATAAACCCTTACATTCTTTACCTTTGCATAGAATCTTTCGCAACCTTCGTTTTTATTTACTTTTGTCTCGACTGCGACTTTTTCAAATTAGTGTCTTGTATTTTTTGCTCCTTTCTTTCCACTGTGTTTGTATTATTTTCTTTACCTCTGTCGTCTTGCTTGAAACTTAAATTAAACTACAAATCTACCAAAGAAAATTGTTGGTTTACGAAGAACTAGTTAAATTAAGGTTGGCGGCGCACAAGGTTGCGATCTAAAAAAGCATTGCTTTATGCCCATATATGCAAAACAAGTTAAAATTTCATGACGCCAAAGCTCATCGTTAGAGTATTTTATCTTAATTTTATCCTAGACAATTAGGTTTCTGCTTTAGTTCCTGTTTCCAGTAAATGGGCATTTTCGCCAAAATTTGTACGTTTCGTTTTTGTCATATCCACGGTTTTTATTGGTTTTTCATGCTTAGGTATTGGAAATATACATATAATATATTGAAAACTTGTATATATTTCACTTTATTCAGTCAGTTGATATTTTTAGTTAATTAAATATTAATAAGACATGATAAACAAAACACTTCATTTTGATCTAAATACATAGATCAAAAGGAGGTATGGTTTTACCATGTCCCATTTCTACATTCAATTAAACAAAGTCTGATTTGTATTTTAGATGTGTAAGATTCATTTTGTGGCTTCTTAAAGAGCTTGCATAATATATTTTTTTAATATACAGTTCTTGCATAAATTTGAAAAAAAAATAAGTTCAACACATCTGGTTCTAGTTCCATTACGTGACCACATTTACTTTTTACGGCCTTTTTAGGGGCTTTTACATAGGAATAGTTTATGAAATTATGTCCAATTATATTACGAAAGTGATAAATTGAAGATGTCCACTGAAGAATCCACATTATTACTCTCCATTAAGCAATGAGGAGTAAATTTTATGATAGTTAATTCCAGAATTTCAGTTACAGAATGGAAAGTATAAAAATGTTTCCAATTTTTTACGAAAATTCACAAATACAAGATATTTTGAATAATTAAGTCATTCAATTTATATAGTATTTAGTTTTGAAACAATTTGATTAATATGGTCACATTATTTGCTAATTTGCATTCCGAACAACGCCACGATAAGATATTTTTCTCGTCAGATTTGTGCTCCATTCTTTGTGGGATTGGTGGTGCCCGTCTCTCCTGTGTTTTTGTTTTTGATGCGTGCCTAATCTGAACATATTTCTCTGTATTCCACTCTGAATGTATGGCACGTCTTGAATTCTCGGAAAATTGAAAATACAATACTTATATCCAGCCTTCGCGCGTATTTTATCGCCGTAAAAATCGTACGATATCAAGAACTGTAAGGCCAAAACGCTTGTTTTCGTATTGTGATCACGTTCCTTAACCCGTAAATATAGACTTATTCAAAGGTTACAAACCTTCTTTAGGTAACTTCTGTTATGAATATTTTATTCAGTTATGAGATAAACGTGGGGAAAGGACATTCAACCGAGGCATTTCCCTTTCATTTTACACGGACATAGGTGGAATCTTTTACACCTTTTTTATAAATATTCCTTTTATTACGTAATTTAGATACTAACTAAACTAATTAGTTACTGCTTTTGAGAGATGAAATCAAGTACAGTTTCGCCTTGCGGTATTTTCGTAAATTTTCACTGTTCTTTATCGTTATTAATATTTATATCATTTATACACGGTGTCCAACAACAACACGGTTAAAAAAAAACTCTTGGAGCCGGGTCTATTCTTCCACGCTACCGTCAAGCGATCGATATTTTCAAATTTGACTTAAATTTTCCGACTTCCTTTTCCATTTACTCGAAAACGAAACGTTAAATAAAAAAATGTTATACCACAAAATCGACAGAAATGTGATTCACCAGTTTCCAGAATGTACTACAAGTTTCCGGACACCGTGTATAACACCATTTTATGTGAAACCAGGGGCGCTTAACATCTTTATTTCATTTCACATTTCTCTTATTTTTTTATTCTTATTTATTTTATGCATGGTAAGTATCTATTGATTTATAGATTTGATTATGTTCGGCCCATTCGTTGTTGGATTTTAATCCGCGGTTAATTTCACCACAAAAAAGATGATTTCTTATCTACAATTTTTTTAAACATTATTTTGAATAATATATTCCTGACTTATTGTATGCCAAAATCAGCGAATCATGTTTATCGTATAGTGAAACTCTGGGATAATGGAAAGCAATCCGGACTCTTGGTCGAATTGTCAATCGTGTGTTAATCGACATGATTTTAATGGACGATTTTTCAATTTATAGCTCACGTCTTGACAATTGAAACGGCTGCGTTTTGGGACCGTTCGTGATTGACATAAATGGATCACTCGCATTTCGATCGACTCTCACTTTATATTATGAGGGGTACATACATACTATGCACTATATCAAATCGATGTAAAAGGTAGTCAAATCAGGCGAAACGGTTGTCACGCCATAAATACCCGAAACCGAGCCCAATAATTAAAAAAAAAAATTATATCAAATTCTATAAATGTAAGTATTATATATCTTTTTATTTTTCAATGTGTGTAACCGCCAATCAACATTTTTGGGTAAGATAAAATTTTGGTTGAAATATGTTCCATAATGCTCATTGAAAGTTCTTTTAGGGATTCTACCAATATTTAACCAATAGAATGCTAGTTGAGATTAGTATAACCGCTGATCTACTAAGAATGACATCGTCTCCTAATTTATTTCTTTGTATTTTGATGAAAATTAACTACATTCAAAGAGTTATAACGGCACAAAATTGGTGTGTCGTATCTAGAAAAATGACAAATTATTGAACTTTGGCAAAATGTATGTGAAGTACGAATGACAAATTTCATAATAAACTATCAGAAAAGCACGAATTCACGAGGAAGACGGAACACGTGTTTATATCGTGTTATAACATTTTCACATCTCGTCCATTATATATATTTGAAGAAGGCCGCCTGCGTGAATACTTTTCAGATATATTATGAATGACTAATATTTTATTGGAAAATGGTCATGCAGTCAAATTTTTCTGCGTGTACTATTGGGTATTTTACAAATAACCAAAAAGCACTGTCCTCCATGCACCAATCAATGATACATTTCTAAAAAATGCATGTATTGTAGGAGATGATTTCCTTTCACCAAATCTCTTTTTTTGCCTCTCCTTAACAATCAGGCTTTATATTTATACTTTAGAGATTTCACTCACTACAGGGAGTTCAACAATTTAGAAAAATAATCTTGTTATTATTTCATTTCCTCTTGCACTATGTAGGGTTTATATGAATTCAGTATTTAAATACATGACAGTCGAGCGTTAGTTAGGCCCAGTTGTTTCGCAGAAATGCATGTGGTGAAACAAAGTCATTAAATGGCCGTTCAGCACCATTTCGTTTTTGACAGTCGAAAGGGTCACGTTAAATGCTGAATCTAAGTAAGTTTCTGCTTTTGAACAAATTTTGATCAACAGAAGAGGACAACTATCAATTTTTTTGAGCTTTTTAATTTATTATATTTTGATAGAGAGCTGAAACGCACATAGAATCGGCGTTTAACGTGAACCTTTCAAATCTAAAAGAAAAACGAAATTGCGCTGAAATGCTGTTTGATGACAATGTAACATTTGAATTTCTGCAAAACAACTGGAATTTTGGCTCTATCCGTATGATATTGATCGTCATAAATACCTTATTATCAACTTCAACTCCAAATAACTTCATCTATTACCTGCCAAAGTAGGTTCCAACATCCACGCAAAGTCTCACAATGCACACCCTTGTTCCAGATAAGCACTCCCGAGACATTCTAAGCCGTCAGAACTATTACACGATCCGTTTCCCATTCATTGATACATCAATCCCGCCGTGTTCACATTGTCCGCATTGTTCACTAGGGTGGGTTGTCCAATGTAGGTTCAATTTTTATTAGATATTGTTCTCTCAGGGATGTCAAAAGCTGCAAAGTCTATCTAGATTTTAACCTCTTTATTATGACTATTTTGGTTATCTGCCGTGGCTTGAATATGGGACAAAATGACAACCAAGTGGAAAAAAACGGCTCTGTCGACCCGCCCTACTATACACTTTACCGCGATTATCACCACAGAACGAACCCGGTAAACAATATTAGTATGATATTATGTCGCTTTAGTACGCCCGTTCCCTCGGAGAATTTCTCGTACGTCCATTAAGCCACTCCCACTGCGTTGCTTGCACTTAGTGCTCTATTGTGAATGCAGTTTATTTATTCGCGCGAAACGCTCCACGCAAATATCATGATAATGGGATCGACACCAAGCCTAGTTCCTACAGCGATATTCATTAATACCTGAGCATGAACGAACACCCACTTTTCATCAACACCACAAGATACCAAAGTTTTTTGTGTTGCTTTTCACAAAAACGTTTTAAAAAGGTCTAGGTCTTACCTTAAAACTTCGTAAAAAATGCACGTTTCGATACCTACTAGTAAATTATTTGTTAACATTTATTAAAGGTAAACATATGTTTACAAGACAAGGTTTTATGCAAAGCACAAAGGATAACATATTATTGTAAGCAATAATTATTAGACTGAAACACAAATATAAACAAGTTTAAATTTATATTTGTGTTTCAGGCTAATAATTTGTTAAATTATTTGTCACTGAATCCAAGAAGTCCCAATTTAATATTATCGGTGTTTTTCAATTTGTTCCTCCGAAATTCGTAATTTTTCAACTAATATTTTTCCACCACAAAAACATTTTTTATTACTTTTTTAGTTCGATCGTTATTTTATGCAACATTCAAATGTGTGCAAAGTGGGGCCAACATTATTGTTACCTTTTTTATAATTTTTTTAGTGATAACTTTGTTGAAGCTTATAAACCTCATTGTAATATTTAATCATTTAGTAATAATATCATCCATATCAAAAATATGGGAAACAATTGATTATCTTAGTAGTTCAAAATTGGAAGTATAAGAGTGATGAAAATGACGGAATGTAATTCGTTGGCAGTTGGTAGAGTGTCAGTCCCGGTAAGTCTAGACCTCAGTTCGAGTACCAGTTGCGACCGTTACCGTTTTATTTTTTCATATTTTCATACTTTCTTTGAGAGTTGTTAATATTATCTTCGTCAAGTTGAGATAAGCAAGGTGAATCAAGTTAAACATAATAAAATATGTGTATGAGTACAGGCATATTTGTATTGTTGGCATAACTGACGTCGAAATTTTTCCCGTATTGTTCTCTTTGGGGGTATCTGTAAGGTGACCAGATTTTTTACTTTAAAACGAGACATTGGTAGAGATGCGGGGGGTTGTGTAAAAACTCTAAATTTGTTTTGCTTATGAAGTCCCCCTCCCCTCCAAAGTCACCAGGACCATCTCCAGAAATTGGATCCACGATACCCACTGAAGAGATAAATGGCGGAAGTGTGTTGTATGCCCAAAGTAAGGCTAATCTTATCTAACACTGAGTGATTTAAAAAAAAAAATGGAATTTAATCATTATTAAGTTCTGCAAATATTTAATTAATAATAATATTATTAAATTTGATTTATATTAAATTATAAAAAAATGAGTTCTACGAATTAAAAACAAAAACAATAAAACTGAGTGAAATTGATTCGACATTAAATATCGAATCAATGTGCAAATATCGAAAGTTTTTCTTGAACAGATTTCATTGTCTGCCTATATCCTAGAAGTCGAAATGTCGTATGGCTTATATAATTGGCGACATCAGTTCTCTTTCATATCTGTACATCACTATGTATTAGTTTCGGCTACAACCGAAATTCACTGTCACGCTGGTGAGTGGTGAACGCTTGGCTATGACGAAAAAAGGCTTTGTCGATTACTACCTCCGCGCCCCCTATTCCCAAGAGGCTTTATTAACCTGCTTTATCTTGCCCGCGCTGCGAACATGATTTTCATTGTTGATCTCGCTGAAACAAGTAAGCTTACTCCGACGCTGTTTATTGTTCCTACGCACTGTGTGATAACCATCATCCATTCATCTGGGAACCACACATGTAATAAAAAATCATACTTAACAATATATCCTCATCTTTGTTATGCCTTAAAATTTATAAAATAATATTTTTTTCGCATTTGATCTATTAAAATCATATCATAAAGTTCAAAGTATAGGCCTATTCACATATAGGCGATGTTCGCTACCGCTGTGGTCAGAGGAAACCAAGTGGATATGCGATATTCTCACTTTTCAAACATAGATGGATTTCTGCTATGGGTACTGAAACGTTGTTGATTTTCGTCCGTCAGTTAGTCACTTTCATGCCGTCCGTGAATAAATACAAACCCTGTAATTGTACGTGAAACGAAAAATTTTTATTATTGAAATGGATAGCGGTAGCGCCTGTTTCGCAAAATAAGCTAAAAGATACCCAGGCGGAACGGCGGAATTGGTGGAGTTATATTGTCACCCTACACGGAGAACACTTCTGACAATACGCGTTCATACAATTACTGATATTGTCGCCTTCGTCACGATATTTATTAGGAAAAGAACACGTTTTCTCGATATATTCTGAATGACTAATATTTTATCAGGAAATGGGCATTACTTTTTTTAACTGATTTCCGTCGGAATCGTGTTTTAAGTTTTCGTTACCCTACAAGTTATTTTAATACAAAAATGTAAAACTTTACTTAATGTTTTTTATGAATCATACAAATAAAAACAGGGCAGGGATAAATTAAGTTGTATAGGAAATAAGATGTCTCAATGGGACATAACTGTTTCATGTGATCTTTGGTCTTGATTTTTTTTTATCATATATACGGCACAACGTGTGCCATCAACAAAAGTATGAATAGTGAAAGTACAAAAACTCAAACAAAAGTATTAATTAGCAAGCATAAAATGTAAGAGTTCAACAACTCAAAGAAAAGTATAAAATGTAAAAGCACAACAACTCAAAGAAAGGTATAAAGTATAAAATGTAAAAGTACAACAACTCAAAGAAAAGTATAAAATGTAAAAGTACTACAATTCGAAGAAAAGTATAAAGTAACAAATATAAAATGTAAATGCACAACAACTCAAAAAAAAGTATATTAAACACTTGGCACTGTTTAATTACTTTATTTAGACTTGTTATACAGGAGACATTTTAGAGATGTGAGCGCTTGCTCGCTGACAATACAGACAGAGATTCACTATATACATTTAACAATAATAATTGTGAAGGCATTAACATAGTGATGTTACGGTCGGTCGACGGTCGACGGCCGGCATAGTCCAGTGGTAACGCATTGGACTGCCATTCCGAAGGTCGCGGGTTCGAACCCGGCGTGCGCAAATAAATTTTATTTGATTAATTTGTGTTATTTCACAATTAATTAATTAAAAATTAATTAAAATAATGTATAGTATATTTGCGGCACGTTCCAGAGTGGAAGATACTACCAGTATCACCCTGGTGTAAGACCACCATTCAGAATTGAAACGTTGCTCCAAATGGCTTTAGCCGTGTTTAGTGACTAGATCTGAATAGTCAGGTACTTCCCCACCTTCCTCTTTCCCTTCCCCACTTACCTTCAGCCTCACAACATCCCCCAATTGGGGATGCCATAGTCTCACTGGCTCCAGACGGGAGCAGTTGGGACTCTTGTGAGGTATTCACTATAAAAAAAAATAAAATAAAAAATAACCTGAATTTGAGAACAGCTGTCATAATAACAAAAACGAAAAAAGTTGTGGAACATGATAATGAATAACATTATTAAAATGTTATTTACTTTAAATTAAATAGATTTCTACGAAATAAACACAATGACAATAAACAAAACTTTACTACGGAGGAGGAGGACACGGATGTACTGTGTAAAATTAGTAACTTTGTGATGACAACTTTTAAATAAAACCTTGTAAATTTGTGAACATTAGATATATTTTACGATTCTCCTAGCCAAAAGTATTGTGGTATTTTGGGGTTACTAAGCCGTGGTGCGATTCCTTTTCTCTTTGCTAACGTTTCGGACAGTCTTGCAGTGTTCTTCAGTTTATATGTGCAAATCAATTTATTTGCCTATGTGCACAAGCCTAATAGTTTCGGCTCAGCTGTAGCTCATCTGGGCAGATATAAAACAATATCTGCTTATTTATTTATATGAATAAAGCGATGTACACAAAATAACAATGTTAAGGTTTACTAAGCTGGACAAATGCTCCTATTTAATTTCTATATCCTACATTTCCTTCGTAGTTAAATCATTTTAATCGAGGGCTTTGCGGTAATATTCTACCATACTCTAAAATACTACGGTATAACTATCTGTTTGAGCCAATGGTTTGAGGTAACGACAAAGCCCGAAGTCCGGGCTACAGGTCTTCATGCGGTCTATAAATCCCACCAAAAACAAGCACTCTTCTCTTTTTGATATTTGGGAAAATCCCAAACCAAGAGTATTTGCATGGCAAAATAATTATTGCCAAACGTGTATTTAGTTTCACAAAATTGATCGGTTGTTGTTTTGGCCGATGTTTTATCTACTTTTTTTTGTCCTTTGTTTTAACGGATGCATTGATATTTTTGTAGCATCATATTTTGTAATCAGTTGGGTTTGTTTTACAGGCATTTCAAGAACTAGCGCCGTTGAGTTGCCGTCCCTTTACAAAATAAATACATTAAAATTATTTTTACACAACATCACCATTGATGGGTCAAGTGAATCTGAATAGGTACTTCTCAACCTTCCTTTTCCTTATCTCATTTCTCTCCCCACTCCTTTGAGCCTCGCAACATATTCGATTTGGGGATGGAATAATCCCCACTGATTGCTTCTGGAAGTTAGGACTATTTTGCTAAGAAGCTATTCCCATAAAGAAATAGATTCTTTTAATGGTTAAAGAGTTTGGAACTCATGTTTTTATTTAGCACAAGCTGTACCCAGCCACGCGTTGCTGTGGCTCAGTCTGTATGTGCAGGTAGAGAAACAATAGCGCGTATTGCTTTTATGGCCAAATATGTCACTCGCTTTGCTACTCCGAACAAGACGCAGAAAAAGATAACGAATTCGGTATCTCTGTCTTACCGGGACAATGTTTTAATCACTCGACCAATGGGACCTAATTATTATTATTTTGTCGATTTTAAAAGAAAAAATTGCTCCAATAAATATTAAAATATAGAATGTTTGTGAGAATTTTACTAAATGAAATTTCCTTTTAGTAAGCTAAAAAATATAATCCGCTCAGCTGAAACGTAAACCCTTAGCCGACTCATTCTTAATATTTTTGAGGGAAATAAATCTAATTTAGATTGTTTCGCAGATTGCCACACCACCTCTTCAAGCGCGATTTGATTTGAGATTAGAAGAAGCAGGTTGGTTACCAAACGTTTAATCTCCCACACTCTTGCTTCACTTGCCGATCTGATAATGGAGATATAACACAATTGCTTTGCCTATTTTTGCAGCCTACATTTAAAATTACATATCTATCTTAGGTGTCTGTTAAAGCCGAAAATTAATGTGTCTTTTGACTTGAATGAGAAAAACATGGCAACATGAAGATATTTCGCAGAAAAGGTAGCCTTATTTTAGAAATTCTGTAATATTTTTAGGATTTATGTTTTAGTGAAGTCAGAATCTTTTTTTCTCTTTTTAACACACATTTCGGCAGCTTGTATGTAGATACTTATAGTATTACAATAGGTACAGTATTATATCTGTAAATTGCTACACGAACTGTATAGTTATGTTCGTGGTTATGGCATAGGTGCGTATATATATATATATATATCAGTATATGTATTAAATAATATGCGAAATTAGTTTTGAAAATCGAATTTCTATGATATTTTTACGCTACAACTTTGAAATTAATTTTTTCAGGAGTTCACGCCTGAAAAATCACAGATTTAGTTAACGTAGTGTATCAATGTTTTTTCTGGTTACCTGCATTAAGGCTTTCTATTTGGGAGGCGCGTACGGGTAGCGCTGCCCCTGGAACCATTTATTGGATAACCAACACCTCTACCATAGTCACCACAAGTGGTTCGCTACGTTTGGTTACTTAGCAGGGATGCCCGTATTCATGGGGTGAGGTTTGTCTTGGTCTTGGGGGCTGATTCGTCTGCCCACCTGATGCGTGGTGGGCCGGATCAAGAGAGACTGGTTGAGGGAGGCCTTTAGACCTCTCCAGCAGTATGGATTCATACGTCAACCACTCCTGGACCAACTTACCCCCACCTCTTTTTCTTACTCCTTTTTCGTACTACATTTTTCCCACTTTATTTTTCCTTCGCGGAACTTCCTCTACTTTAAAAAAAGGCGAAAAAATATTCTTTTTAATATTTGAACTATAGATATATATTATTTATTTTTTACTTCAAGGGATTTGCCGGAGTTTCGTTCACTTTTATTGTTTTTTTCGTATCAAATTAATACCTAACGAATAGAAACTTCGTTTTTGAGTACTAAATGAATATATAAGTCATTTGCTGCTCTCGTTGTTGCATTTACCTAGAAATTCCTATCATTTTTATTACCGAGATATACAAACAAGTTAATTTAGTTAGGTAATCATAATACCACACACATAGGTCTAAATATGACCGGACCATAGTTTCGTTTTGAGATGACGTAAACATGAGAAGAAGTATGTAGTTATCTACCATTAATCGTAAAGTCACATCGGATCTCTGCGGCATTACCATTACCCAACGTGTATTAGATGCGAGTTCGAGATAGTACAATAAAATAATATCCTTGCGAAAAAAGTCGAATACAAATCGTGTCAGCAAATAAGGTGAAGACGCCGGTGGACGCGATGCGGAAAATGTCTCCCGGACGGTTCGCGCAAACCGCGTTTTATATGTGTTATAACGTGAGGTATTTCGCGAAAACCATACATATTTGGTTTTGTGGAAAGTCACCATGTCTGTGTGTATGACGTTTTGGTACCCTGTCATATTTGGCGCTCTTGTACATATTTATGAATTTTTTTATAAAAAAATATATATATTTTTTTATGTGAAACCGCGCAGGAGTTCCAACTGCTCCGAACCGTCTTTACCCAATTTGTGAAATAACACAAATTAATCAAATCAAATTTATTTGCACACACCTCCAGCTTGCTAGTCGAAAGATTTACTCCTCGATCACGGAGGCCGTCAAATAAATGCTTAATAATTACGATATGTAAAAAGCTTTTGGTCAACATAACTAATAAAATAGTGAAAAGCTTCTTATAAATAGCACCCCCCATACAAACACGCACAATTTTTTCTAGATATATACTTTATCAGTATGTCTCAGCGGAGGTAAAGTCACAAGGACGAAATCCATAAATGGTTTTATTTTGGCTGTATAATACTTATGTAGGTACAAACTGAAATAAATGTAAACTGAAAATTAATTAATAAATAAATATGCAATTAATTATACTCTGTTTCTATATTTACATTTTTATAATATATAAAAAACGTAATGTTATGTCTTTAAATATTATCTGAATCAATTATATTATATTTTTGAATAAATTAAATTTTTTGATAACAAATTAACGAGTTCATCTAGTCTATGAGTGTCAGTGTAACGTTAAGGCCTTATAGTAAGCGTTCGAAGGTGTTTGAAAGGGAAATATGTGAATACGAATGTTAGAGGGAGCGCGCTAATATTTAAAAACTATAATAATTGAACGAAAATGGTGAAAATGTTTAATAAAACACGACTCTTTTGAAATGGAGCAAAAATCTCTCGTCAAATGCTGTAGATGCATTTAAAGATATACTGTCATTTTTTTCATGCCTGTAACATTAATTAACAGAACAAAACGTGTTTTTAAAATTTTGGAGCTTACTTTGCGATTTTATTCTATCGAGGAAATTTCATATAATTAACGTTTCGGCTTAACAAACGTATAGATATTATCTTCAAAAATAAATATTTTTTTGGAAAACTTAAGGAGTTAACAAGAAACTTTTTGTAAATCAGTAGAAATTGGGTATCCGGGGGCTTAAGTCAACGGCGCTGAAGCTCCTCGGCGCAAACTGAGAGTCGAAAGGTTTGATAAACCCCGCTTTTAGATGCTGTATTCCGTGCTGTAAGATGTAAGTATACGAATTATGTATTTGCTGAAAATAATGTAACATGGCCGTGCCGGGATGAAAGCTGTTTATTATTATGTGTTAAGATAATTCGAACGAATTCTGAAATAACACGCTTCATGGAAGCCGCGGGACTTGTAAGCAATCGGGCGTGGTCACTGGTCACTGGTCACTGGTCACTGGTCGTGGTGCACTCGTGAATGGCTTACAACAGGTAGAACCTTACCACTGAGAGATACGTCTGACGCTAAAATATTCAATATTGTTTAGTCGTTTTAAATTTTTAATGTCTTTCAACTAAAATGTTCTTAGCATTTTAGCTCTAACATGTTAGGGTAAAGTAGGTGTCTACTCTTTTTTTTGTGTATTATTTAAGTTCACGGAAGGCACGGCAACATATTTATGGTCCAACCGCTAACATATATGAAATGTTGTAAGTTATTATTTATTATATAACCAACACCCTTACTCACCCCAAGTGAGTCGCTAAATTTGGTGACTTAGCCCGGGTTCATGGGATGAAGTTTGTCTAAGTCTTTGCGGCTGATGAGTTTGCCCTGCTACTGCGTGGCCGGTCGGATCGGTAGAGACTGGTTTCGGGAGACCTTTTGACCTTTCCATCCGTACTCTCTCTCGACCCATCGCCTTGCACCTCAGTGTGGGGAATGGATTCATGCATCAGTCACTCCTGGACACATTGACCCCCAGATTCCTACCCACCAAAATTTTTTTTGTTTTTCTTTTTTTTTTTTACTTAATTTCTTTACATGATTCGTTTTTCTTAGGGTAGGTACATATTTTTAGCATTTATGGACTGCACGTCACTGCTACTGACGTGGGTAAGAAAAGGAAATGCTTGGAATTCTGGGCAGGGTTCTCTAATCGGGTCAGATGAGGTCTCGACAGACCGTATAATTACAGACCCGTTCACTACGTCAACTGCGTCAGATCTCACGCCATAGTAGCGCCTCTAATTGGCAGGAGGTAAAGGAAGGTTTTCGTTATTTTGAGGTTTTATGACGTTTTTACACATATTGCATGGTTTTTTATTTTTTTCAGTTTTTTTCGATATTTTTAACCATTTTTCATGATTTATCACAATTTAAGACAAAAATAAGGTTTTTATTACATTTTTAAAATTATTACTACAATTTTACACAAAAATAACGTTTTTCTACAATTTTTGAGGTTTTATGACGTTTTTACACAATTTGCATGGTTTTTAAATTTTTTTTAGTTTTTTTCGACATTTTAGACCATTTTTCATGATTTATCACAATTTAACACAAAAATAAGGTTTTTTTAATTTTTACAATTATTACTACAATTTTACATAAAAATAACGTTTTTCTACAATTTTTGAGGTTTTATGACGTTTTTACACATTTTGCAAGGTTTTTCAATATTTTTCAGTGTTTTTAGACGATTTACGATGTTTTAGATCATTTTTCTTGTTTTACCACAATTCAACACAAAAATAAAGTTTTTCAACATTTTTTCATTTTTTACCACAATTTAACACAAAAATAAGGTTTTTCTCCTTTTTTGAGGTTTTATGACGTTTTTACACATTTTGCATGGTTTTTTTAATTTTTTTCAGTTTTTTTCGATATTTTTAACCATTTTTGACATCTGACAAGTAGAAACTACGCCATTAATAAAAATGGAACGATACACGCTTCAACAATGCATTGAAATTATTAAAATTCACTTGAGTGAATCAAATGCAAATCATCTTGAGTGATGAGGCCCATTTCCACCTCGGTGGCTTCGTCAACAAGCAAAATTGTCGCATCTGGGGCTCGGAAAACCCAAGAGTTATTGTTGAAAAGTCTCTCTATCCTCAACGTGTGACTGTTTGGTACGGTTTATGGTCCGGCGGAGTCATTGGATCTTACTTTTTCGAAAATGAGGCTGGAGCAACAGTTACGGTGAATGGATTGCGCTATCGAGAGATGATTAATATTTTTTTATGACCGGAATTGGATGGTATTGATCTGGACAACGTTTTCTTTCAACAAGACGGCGCTACATGCCACACAAGCAACGAAACCATTGATCTTTTACGATTGAATATCAAAATAACACCTCTTATTGGAAAACCCTGTACTATTCAAGATAGTGGTAGTTGCTCAAGCCAGCAATGAAAATACTACATTGCTGAGATTGGAGCGGCCCGCCTTCGCGTTATTACGGTGTCGATGTGATTTTGGACGAGATTAATATGAATTATCCAGGTTGTGTAATTAAATGTGAAAATTTACAAATTGATCAATTGGAAATCTTAAATTTTCGGAACCTCAAACAGTTACGTACGATTCGCTTGGGCCGGGCAATGTTTAATGCTTAGTAAGGTAGTCTGCAATATGAATTTATCTGTGCTTGAAATGGTGATTGGTAATGGACATAATTGCATTTTCGTGACGCCCGCCCCCCCTCTTAGAAAAATATGAAAATTCCTCGTTGGCTTTCAAACAATCGATACTTTTTGCCCTTTTCGTCAATCAATCGGAGCGAATGTTTTTTTTTTATAAATGTATTTTTTTAAACTTTGTTTTAAACCACTTTATTTGAGTTATATATTATGTAGGTCGACCGATTTCGGTTGCACTTGACCTTTTTCAGGACAATGGAAATATAAACTGTGTAAAACTGAAAGAAAGTTAAAAAAATTCATTTATATAATGTCAAGCCAAAAGTTTTTGCTTTCTTCGATGATTTTTTTTTTACATTAACTCTGGAGTGGAGGCGTAGAGGAAAAAAATATTTTTTCTCAGGGCCTATGTCATCTTTAGGAATGCTATGCGAAGAGTCTTTTCAGTGAAATTCTGGGAAGGAAAAGTATGAAGGGTGGGTGACGATGTATGAATCCATCCCCCCACTGCGATGTCAGGCGATGGGTCGAGAGAATCCGGCTGGAGAGTACATCAAAGTTGAGCTCAATCTCGATGCAACCAATGGGCCTAAGTATGAATTTTGTATGTGAAACATCTTTTTCTTCGCCTAGGGGGGGTGAAATCGACGTTTACGTAGAAAGAGTGGCAAGACGCTCATGCACGGAACGACATTTCGGACGGACACCTTTCCGCCTCTTCGGGGTCGTCTCTTCGAAGAGCAAACTTTGGGAGTTGTCTCGTTTCCATGGAACTATTCCCAAATATTATTCTTGATTCCAAAGTAAAATTTGTTGTTGTGCAGTAAGGCTTTCTTCAATATCCATATTTTCACAAAAATCATCAATATTTTTTTTAGTAAATTGTAGTATTTCTTGTTGAAAAATGATTCGTTTACGGTGTATCAGACGATTCTATTTAACCGCATTGTATAAATGTATGTATTTTTAATTTGTAAATATTGTTTATATTTTAATAATAATAAAACAATGATTTTGCCCTCTCTTTTTGACTTTCATTTTCACTTCCTTCAATAAAAATCATTCTTTAAATCCCCTTTGAAGTTTCACTACTCTCAGTTTCAATACCGATCAAACAGAAGACTCTAAATTAGCGAACCTCGTGATCAACTCCTAGCCCGGGCACTGGTACCGTATAATAGTATTTATTATACTTGTATGGACAAGTACAAGTTCACGCTCGTTTATTCTCTCCTGCCCCTCTCCGGGTCTCGACCGTCGTGAAATGTCGGATCAGAAGCGAAACCTTTGAACTCGAAACGTAATAATAAACTTTCCAGAAGGTAGTATAATAGGGAACCGCGAGCGAAACTTATTAAAGCCTCTGCTATATTATAATGGGTGTGGTTTTAATAATTGTTCAAAATAATACAACATCGTCCCTCTTCCGGCAGAAAACTTTGACGGCTCACTTCATTGTTTCGTATTCTACACGACTGGTACGAGTGCAGTTCCGAAGAGTTGTTTCTGCGGGGTTAAGTTGCCATGTTGACCTTTTCTCCACCACTGAGTTGATTTTATTTTTATTATATTCATTTTTATGCATGTTTCCCTTTTTTCAGCCTTAAATTTTCCGGAGTATAATTTCTTTCATTAATTTGTCTACCTTCATCCATCAGTGATGATCTGTGCCGTAGAATAAACAGGAACACAAAAAATACCTGGTGCACGTGTTTCGTGATCCAAATATTTGACCAATCGGGTGTTAAATGGTTTAGTATCAAAAGGTACCAAATCAGTGTCTACATTTGTTTACTTTAAAGTTTTTGCACTTCTAGTTTTCTACTTTATTCTTTGATCTGTACAAGTACTAATTCATCTTCCGTACTACTATTTCCGGCCGTGCGACACTCGAGGATCTAGATTCGTTCCATATAAATGTAGTTTCCTAACAAAACTATTGAGAAAAAACTTGAGAGCGCCCTGGAAGAGTAACTCCTGTTACTTAAAAAAGGGCCGGAAAACGCTCGGTCACCTCGACTGCCCTGTCAGCATAGAGCATCACAATTCAACACACTTCAACATAATCTTGAATAGTGATAAATAATCATGAAAAAATAACTAGGTTACGTTAGGTTAGGTTTATAACACAGATTTTTTTTCATCACTTTTAATAACTTTTTATCTCAAAGTGTGTTGAATTGCAACTGTCTGAGTTGCCATGGAACCTATAAAAGATACAGGCATACGATTTAAGAACAATGTGCATTTAAATTTCTTTAGTAGTGTTGTTTTCATGAAAAGCGTAATGCACCCAATGCATGCAGCGCAATGTGAGAAGAAGGCAAATAAGGAAGAATGTTGCATCGTAAACATCATTTGTAGATGGAAAAAATCGCAAACACTGTCCCCTTGAAAAAAGGAAGTACGATTTTGGCACCCCTTAATTAGAGGACTTTGTGGTGTGGAAGATAAAGAGAACGAATCGTTAGTTGAAAAGCAATCGGTGATATGAACTAAACATGAATCAATTTGATGCAAATTTATATGTAGGTACTGTCTGAATTCTCCACAATACACTTCCAATTTTGAAAATGGCAATTATTTTCTTTAAAAATGGCCCTTAAATTCAAAGCAAAAGTTTTAAAATTCATTGAACGAGACTTACACACAGACAGACGGAGTCACAACCGAAATTCGTATATTTTCAATAATACGATAACGACCAACCATTCAGTATATAAAAAAAAGTATAATGGGTTATCGGAGAAGTAGGTATACCCAGTATACCCAAGAGAAGATTTTTTATTTTTCCTCGAAAATAATTCTAGTTTTTTATTGGTCTGTTTATAGTTTAGGAGGTAGTTTTAGGGCGTGTTACTTAGAATGCGCCTTCTGCAACATATTATCGCAACATAGTGTGTTTTGGTTCAACCTTCCATATAATATAATTCAGTACTTCGTGTAATCTATTTTCCATTACGTCCGTTTAACGATAGGGTTCCGCCTCCGCGGTGGTGTTAACAGCTCGCCACAAAATATTTATGTTACAAATTTACTATGTTTACTGCCGTAACGAGCTACTTGAGGGTTTCTATCGACAGATATTAAACTAGAATGGCCTTACCGGCAATCCAGTGGCTTTCACCAAACCTAACCGATTGAAAGTTAAGTTACGCAAGAATATATATTAAAATGTTGTGTTTCTGAGTTTACGCAACAAAAATGTGATCAAAATCAATAGTTTAACTTTTTTGTAAATATTTGTTTTATTTTACATATCATTCATTCTTCATCCATGGCGTAAAAACGACCCTGTGATAATTCAACGCTAAGCGGTGTCAATTCATTCAAATTCAATTCTTAGATGGCTTGACTCTTGAAGTTTAGTTTGCCGATCAGCGAAAATAACTCTCAGTCGCTTTGCGATTCTCAGTTTGTGCGTTGGTGCTCGACAATCGCTTATGTTGATTGATAAAACTGTCAACTGTGTAAAATTATTAGTATTTAAACTAGGCTGTTAACTATCAGGTCAATGGGGTATTTTCACCAAATATGAATACCGTTAAAAATGTGCGGAAGATTTTTAAGTTTATTTTTCTGATTCTGATTATTATCATTGTACTAAAAATGTGTAATTTAAATATTTCATTCATAATTATTGATTTGGAAAAACCGCACATCCCGAAACGGTTCTATCTGGCTACAACGTCATTATGATATGGAAAACACACCTGACTGGGAAGACGGCCGTCACAGTCGTTTTGGCTGCAAAGCGAAAATGACACATTTTAAATCGTTATAAAAAATTATAAAAATACCTTCGTTGTCGTAATTTTCCTTAATTTTTATCAAGAGTAAAAAAAAACAGTGAAAATACCCTATTGTCCTCCAGTCATCTGGCCCTTGGTTAATACCCCTTAACTAGTTGTTTAGCGGTTTAATATAATATTTTTATTTGATAATAAGTTATACGCAATTATGTAGACTACCTTTACCCCCTTATTAGCAATCGCTTACTCACTCCCTCACTTTGCTTCACAATAATTACTGCCAACTATAAAATTCTAACGTCAGAGTTTTGTTAATCGATGAAAGCATTACTATAAATTATCCAATCAATTTTTCAAAATAGCTCAGTGGCACTAATTCAACAACTTATTCTTAGGTAGCCCATCGTGCCTTTTCTATTTCAGTCACTCTGCGCTAATGGCGTCTCCGGTGGCGTTGCATTTACCCGCGGAATGGGCATTGAAATCCTATGCAGATCTCTCCCTGCCGCAGCATCCCGGGATGATATTCGCTAGAGGAATGTGGAATCTTAAGTGGATTGAAGTCTTATGTCCTGTTTCTCGCAAATATGCTCTTAACCGCCGTTGCCGAGAGAACGTATTCTGCAATCTGTTATAATGTGAGAACACTCCTTAATGACGTGTGTATTTAATTAATATTGCGTATTCTACTGACAGTTAATGTTTTTTAATTAATTTGCTTAGTTCTTGTTTATTATGCTGTTTTGCGCTACCTCCTTTAGCCAACATTTCGAACAGCAATACAGTGTCCATCATCAGGGTAGATGTATAAAAAATTGTGGTGAAGTTTGTGCTTTATATGTAGATGTGATACCGTTTCGCCAACTCCAATCATCTAAGACTCTTTAGAACTAGCTGGTAATACATTATGAACTCACTTATCTGGAGTCCTTTTTTCTTTATGCCTATTTAAAATGGTTCCATGATAACTAAACACAATGACAACGACCTTTAAGAGGTAATAATTCACCTAGATTTTGTTTCAACAATGTTCACTTATATTTGTACAGCGCCCTCGAGGTGATTTTGCACAAAAACGGCGCTATATAAATCATCCAAATATATATTTTTTAAAGGTGTGTTGAGTTGTCACTGCGTTGATTTGTCCATTTACCATTTACAATGTGTCAGCGAAGATAATATCTCTGTTGCGGATATATATTTTATATAGGTATATCTTCGCTCTCAATGATTTTATTAATAGCGTTTAATTGTAAAAGCTCAGTTGGGCGTAAGAAAACAAAGAACATTGTCGAAATGATAAAACGCAAAATTAGGACAAAAAAAAATTTGATGGTGAATATTTCACAGAAATTGAATTTATTTATAGGCACATTCGTAATATAGTCCAAAGGTCTACCTTTTAGTAATAATGGTACCATTGATACAAAATTAGCCATTATGATTTGATTCGGATTTTAAAATCTGATAGGAATTCATCGAACCTATGTGCCAAATATGGAAGACTCCCCTTAAATTCTATTGACTTTGCTGAATTACTTTTCTCCTAGTTTTAATTCTCCGAGAATCCAATAAACACCTAATCGATCGGACGATTGTCCATAATGAACTATTAATTATTTAAATGCCTGCAGAATCTCTTCTCCCTTCAACCGAAAGCTGCCTACCTATAAAGGTAATTCAATTGTTGGCATGGATGGGATTCAATTTAATGTCAAACCGGTTTTTGATTATTCCCAACAATCAAACTGGTCCACTTGTTGGATGCGTAACCAGATAATGTATGTCAATTAAAATCTTCGCATTAGTCCATAATTTATTATAGTGAATTCCCTAACAAACATAAATATAACTTTTTTTTCTTATTTTCCGTGTCGTATTCAAAATGCTACTCTTTACTATTTAATCATTTATACGAGTCTCTCAAGCTTCTAGTAAGAAAGACATTTTTTATGAAAGCTCACATGTCTCACAGTCGTGGGTTGTGAGATATCTTGGATTACAACACCCTGGATAAAATCTTTATCGCTCACATTACACATAAAAATTAGAGTTTATTCTTAACCTGTTATTTTAGTGATAGTGTATCATAATTCACTTTACTTTAGACCTCTCATTAAAAAGCCCTTAACACCTGCATCGTCGTGAAATTCTACTTACAGTGGAGTTCAGCTGGGTAGGGTGCATCCATTACAGACTGCAGCGGTCTTATTCCAATTACGTTATAAACAACATGCAGCCGTGTTACGACGCAATATTGTACTATAAATTTCCATAAAATAGAACGGGTCCCGCGTGCCTTCGCAATAGGTTGAGGGTTATTTTTTTTTATCGAGATGTTCTGAATAAGTCCCCTGAAACTTAATGCTGGCAACACTCGTAAAAGGAAGCTATTGGGAAAGCAAACATTCGAAGGGGAAACGGAGCTTTTCAAACCATTATCGCATGTGGCAGCTTTAAGTGGGCAGTAGTTGTGTCATACGCAGCCCTAAATATGGATATTCTGAATTTATGCTCGTTTTAGTAGCAGCTACTTGAATCGTTCCGGTAGTCACATGTTTTATCGATGGTAAATAATTTAAGGTATTTGTATGACAGTCGCGCGTGCAGTCAGACGCTTTGTACGGGGTGTTGAAAATTGCAAAAGTTTGGAAAAGTTTCGGAAAACTTTGATATCGTTGAAAATGAATTTTGATATTTTCATTGATATTTCTCGTTGCTTCGTGGATTTAAAGTGTTTAGATAACATTCTGTTTCCATCATAAATTAAAACTTTTAGTTTTTTTTGTAGGTAATACCGTTGACTAATTTATAGTAAATTCATATTCTTCTCTGATTTTAGTATCATCTAGTCATTTTTTTATAAGCATGCAAAAGATTTCATTTATACCAACAAAATTATTGTTAATGTTTTTGAATATAATTTGTTTTAATGAAATTACTTTCAGGATTTCTTTTTTATGCTAAATAAAACCTGACTTAACCTAACCTCACCATCATGTTTATTGAAAATTCAATTGCATAGTAAGCGTGCTTGCACGATCTTCAACAGCTCATTTAATTCTCAAATCTCACTTTTTACGAATTTTAAATGATAAAAGTTATGATAATAGTATTATGTTACACGTTAATGATGATGCTCTTGAGCATTTTTGCACATGGTGTTTTGTTGTTAATTTTTTGAGGTTCCCAATTAATTTTATTGCAACAACATGTATCTACTTCACTCCGTAGGTCGGATGAAATATGATAATATTTCAGCCAACATTTGCGTTGCATATTTCTTATCTTCCCGGGCGGCTAATTAATGTCCATTCTGTTGCAACTCCCAGATACTGGTAGTGACTGGTTCCCACGTTGTTTCCACATTTGAACGCAACATGGGAGATATTGTATCACTATCCATTTCGTCATGATGAATTCGCATGCAATTCTAACCACGTTCATGACGGCTGAGCGAAAAATAATTGAATATTATGTAAATCATTCGGTCGTATGTCAGCCTTATCCAGATCACATTTGAAGTTCATAGTCGGGGAAATGCATGAATATCATGCAATCCTACCTATCAATAACGGTAATACTGTCAAAATAGTTTTACGCTTTCCGCGGAAATGAAGGTTCTTGTTATGCCACGGAGGTCATAGGTGTAAACCCAGACATGGCATATACACATATATATATTAAGGCCCATTTGTGTCACAAAACTTGAACAATTCATCAAATTACATAGTTAATATTCGAGTTCTGTTATAATACACAGAATTTGAACATTAACTTTGAAATTTGATGAATTGTTCAAGTTATGTGAAACTGGCCCAAGTATTTTCCACATCACTCTGGTAAACCTCCATTCAGAATCAAAAACTTGCTGTCGTTTGTGTCTAGAGCTGAATTGCCATGTCACTGCCCCTTTCTCCTTTTCCTACCTCATCCCCCTTCGGGATCCCGATCGCTTCTGGCAATGGTCGATTGGGGTTAAATACCAACCAACAAATCTTGTTTCAATTTTAGCCAGTTTTGTCCCTAGAATAATCGTGGAAACCAAAAAATTTGTGTTTCTTAGATTTTATTTAATTTTTTACTGAAAAACTTTATTTTACTCCGTTTAAATAAGCTCTACGAAATACATCATGTCTTTCACGCCATTCGTAACCAATTTAATCTATTTTAGAATCGCGAAATGCCATTATATTAATAAGTATTCCATGTTAAATCGGTTTCTTTACATCTCTACGTGTTCCTGTCTTCTCCGGCGGAATCCTCCCATAATACGACCACATAAAGCAGTCTCCCTTATCTAGACCTGCGTGTGCTTTTCAATCCACTCCGATCATGGATAGTGTGATATTATCCATAAAGTGAGAAATTTATATCATTATCCCTTCTTCCTCCCCTCTCTCCTTTCCTTATTATGTTCCTGGCTACCTTAATAATATACTGAGAGATCCGTAAACTTGTACCTCTTTTTTCACAAACGAGGTTTGCCACGAAAATATATTTTACATATCTATCCGTATCAGCGGAGGTATCATCAGATCCACTTTAACTTCTCCCTCTTTCTCATAAACGGGGGATATATCGGAAAGAGGGGTTACAACGGATCTTATGACACATTCACATGCTCCAGAGGGATTCATTGTATTCCCCACCTCTTTCCCATATACGAGGCATGTCACGGAAAGTGAGGTTACAACAACATATACCTCATATTGATCATGTTGTAAAAAGGTATCAACAGATTTGTTGTAACCTCTCGTTATATTACACGCATCGTTTATGAGTAATAGCGGGAGGTTGCGGCGGTGCTATCAGCGGTACACCTTTATTTGTGTGTACTTTCATACCTATGTAGTTAGCAGCGTACCTAGGTTCTTCAATTATGAAGTAACCTAGGCCCAGTATATTGGTAGAATAAAATACCCGAGTTATGGGGAAATCTGCCTCACCCACAAGTACAAAGTTTTCTTCGATAATGTTATATTATTACATGCACTTGAAAAATCTGACAGCTTTTTGAATTTCAAAATAACGTAAACCACCATTTTTTATTCGCTATAGAGAGGAAGAAAAAAAATTCTTAAATCAATTTATTTTCAAATATACGCACGGTCCGATAGGGTTAAGAATAATTCCTGTACGATCAGGGGTTCTAAATCTGTGTGTTGCATTAACGAATTACGTAATCTTCTTTATATTTAGATCTGGTAGATACCTGAATTCGTCACTTATTTCTTATTAAATATCTACACAATTTTGCGTGATACTTTTTAAACTGTTAATTCGGTTTTTAAACTGACTTTACGATTAACGATGTTCTGGAAAATTCCAGCCAGAAAATGCTGGAAAAATTTCAAGCCTCCAGAGCTCATCATATGATTGTTCTCCCAATCAGATTTATGCTTTATAGTTAAATTAACATGAACTTTTTAAAGCAACGGTTAGGATAAGAGTGGTTAGAAAATATCAATATCCAAACATTTCGCGAACGTCTACAATGCATTGAGAAATTTAACAAACGAGTGGGTAGCGGTGTTCCAAAGTTTGAGAACCTTAGTCTAGATTGTTTTGATTGCATTATTTAAGTTCCTTCGCCTAATTTAGATACTTTGTCATTCATATTTGCGCCTTGAATAAATTATTGATGAACTCAAAATCAATTCGAACAGGTCAATATATTCCATCTACGTACATTGTTATTTCACGAGATAATGATTACAGTTGCCTTGCAAACACTAATAATAAACATGATTGGCAAACCAGTCCGTACACAATGTCTAATTAGACCGCCATACCTGTTGGCAAACGCCTCCGAATAGACATTGCCTAGAAGTGAGATTTACACAGATTTGAAATAAAAATAACCCCCAATGAGGTTGTCTTGTAATGTTTTTGTAATGAAAATTTATTATCTTTAATGAATTAATAATGACATTAAAATTAGTTTTTAGATATATCAAAAAATGACGAAGTTATGAGCTTTCGAAGTAAACATTGGTAAAATGTATACAGCTATGGCTAAAGTAGACTGAAAGCTGTAGAAATGGGATCCCTGAGGCGAATGTGGTAAAACCATGTACGATCATATGAGAAATGTAGAGATCCGCAAAGAATGCAAGACTATGTAAGCGTGGTGAGTAATAAAGGGACGCTCATATGGTTTGGGCATGTAGAGCGAATAAACGAATAAATGAGTGTAAGGAGAATATATGAGACAAATGGCAGAAGAAGTCGATCTGCTCGATCAAGATATGGCACGAACAAGCGTACGAGATACTTGAGTTGGGCCATGTCAGGAGTCAGAATAATAGAAGAGTATTTATGAAACGATGTACCAATGTGAATGTGGTAAGTGTGTGTGAAGACCAAGTTGTTTGTCGATCCGTTCTATACCTACCCCTGCCGGAAATCAGTGTAATTGTTGGTTAGTTAAGCAAAACTTGAGCATACTTCGGGCTCACTAGACACGCCCACCACACACTATCGGCCTGTCTCTTCAGTGCCAAGCGTCACCAAGTAGGTATTCTACACCACATTCCAACAATTCGATTCCCGAATTTCAGACACCCATTCTCACATGTTATAATTCGCCTATGTATTGTTACGTCCTTTGTCATCAGCATGGCTATTGTTTTTATGTAGGTACCTAATTAAATTATAAACAACGGCTGGCAACACTAAACAATGGGCGATGATTCTGGGTGAGCCTGCTCCGTTATGTGTCAATACATAAGGGGCATTTTTAAATAATGGAACCGGTTTTTTTTGGACGAATTTCATCCGATATTGTATTTTTTTACAGCAGTGTTCGAGTCACGCCTTCCGGTATTGCCGGATTTTATCAATAATTATTTCATTCATAAACCAGACGGACAGACAGGCAGTTTCCGGGAATAAATAATATGTGGTGGATCTTTTTTATTCGTTTTACTCTATTTTCTAATGATTTGTAGGATATGAAAGCAGACATAAATAACGTTCTCTGTCATATAATTCCCAATAATTTTTACACAACGATTTATTCAGTCTTGTTATTATACTTTTAAAAGATTTAAAAATTATTGGTTACTACAGTAGAATCATTAAAGAGATTTTTGGTTGTTTAGTGGACTACTGCGAGCATCGATATACTTCGAATGCTCGTGGAGCTAGTCCAGTCAGTGGAAGTTTTGACCTACAAAAGGTGAAGTATTAGTATACAAATAGAAGTATACAAATATAACAGAAACTAAATGTTTGAATAGAATTGGCTATTTTCACGAACTATGAATAAAAATATATCGAAGAAATAAATACAAAGAAGATAAAGTTTGATTTTCTGAATATGATTATCGTACTAAAAATATTTATTTTTAATATTTTCATTAATAAACGATCTAAAACCGCTCGTTCGAAACGGTTCCAACTACCTAGAACGTCATTATGACATCAAACGTCATTGTCTTGTAGACGGCTGTCACCAACGTCGCCCGGCATGACGCAACGCCGCTTAATTGACGAATAAAAACTAACATGTTGTTTTGAAAGTTTTTCTATAATTATTAAAAAAATAGTTATAGAAAATTTATACGGCAATGTAAAAATTAAAAAAACACACCTTCATTATTGTAGTATTTATCTAAATTTGTTTCGATAGTAAAAAGTACCTAATAATTCTTCCTTTAAATTTTAATCAAATTTAATATTTTTTTGTATTATTTGCAAGTGTTACTTAGTTTAAGTGCAAGCGCATTGTTGCAATTGCGTTGGTGCATTTAGTTTAAGTACATTAATAAATTTGATTTACTATAAATTTTTTTAAAAACTAAATGAAGTTCTTTGAATTAAATTAAATACTATAACGAAAATAAATAATAAAAAATGAATTAAATATATTAAAGAAAATAAATATAAAAAAGGATTACCGCTTTTTTATCTTACCCTTCCCCCAAAGAAAATTGTTTGGTTTTACTACCGCTTGCGTTGAAAATTTCTATGTTTTAGAACATGTTTTAACTTCTATGTTTTAGAACATGAACTATGTTTTGTTTTTTTTCTACACATTTCTTATTAACCTTTGGAACACCAGACCCTTTCTGAGGGACTAGATTATACTATACTATAAAATGATTCTGTAAAAAATGTTTATGCTTTTCTCATGGCATTGAGGTTTAAATCAGCTAGGGCTCAATTCCAAAGCCACCAGCGCACAATCGGTTTGTCTGCGGGAAAATTCTTGTCACTGGTGCACGAACGGTTTTCCAGAGGTTAAATAATCAATTATTTCGAATGATTATCTATTTTTTAATCGATTTTGTCCATCGCTAGTCCGAACCCAATAACAAAAATATTACTAAGAAACCAATATTCGAACAATGTGCCTGTTATATGGTTTTATTGATAGATAAATAGTTCTGCGAATTGAATTATTGTTTTCCATTTATGCTCCATCACAACAATATAGGTCTATCAAGAAGGTGCTTCCACGTACCAACTCGTCCGTAATGATTGAATTCGTAACTCCTGACCCTGGCCTTTCAGATTCAGTGTTGTTACGTGTTGGAGTTCTGCTGAAGTATTGATTGAATGCCGAATCAGATTAATGAGCCTGCTAATTAGGGGTCGCTCTAAAAAATAAACAACTTTCTTCGTGCCGCGTCACCATTCGCGTGGATCGTAAATAATAACGTATTGCGCAAATGGCGTCGTAGTTTCGGTTCCGTTTGCACATATCTACCATTTTAAATGCATAGGATTTATTGATGGCGGCAGAGGGGTTTCATTTGCGGTCATAAATAATGATGATCCTGTTTGCGGGGATTTAAAAAATTATTTTTACATTTCGTCAGTTAGTCATTCATTCATCATCGCATGGTTATTAGTCCTAAATCTTATTAGTATTTCATCAAATTATACACTTACGACTCGATCTCTTCGTATTCTCTCTTTCAATCACAATGATGTTAGTCTGACTTACACTCATCATTAACACATCTTTCGTACATACTTCGTTAATCCTAGACGACTGTAGATCTTCCATACAACAGGAAACATAATAATGATGATTCATTCTATACCTACGATCTGGGGTGTGCAGGGATTGCTTTTTCTATATTCCTCACTTAGGCGAATCACTACGAAGTAATGCAAAATCATCAAAATCGTTTTTGGTTTGAAAATGTCATCGCTTGGATTTTAGATGCTTTAATTAAATGCTGTTATTGGAATACACCTTGGCCTTATAAGCCCAGAAAAAAATTAAGTGTCAGGCCTATGAAAACTGCTTTAAAGTAAATAAATCACCTGCTAAAAACCCCTTTTTGGTTATGGTTTTATTGTATAATGTGGCAAATGAGGTTCTTTAGAAAATGATTGTAATACACTTAAATATTTGTGCCTGAACTTCGCAAAACAAAATAAAATACCCTTTTTGGCGATGTTTTTTACATGCATAAAGCAAAACAGGCGTTAAGTACTGTTACTGGTTATGCGTGAATTTAAACCCTATCGCCATCTACATAAAGAGTGTTATAGTTAACGGACCGATTCCAAATGTTACACGACGTGGTGCATTCAGAAAATTGAAAATATTTCGGCTCATAACGGAATAACTCTTAAATTGTCACTTTTCATTGATGATTTCCACGTTTGTGTGAAAAAGAGAGCTAGAAAAAAACGAGCTGAGAAGCTAAACCACTTTTTGAAGCTGACAACTTCAATTTAGAGGTAAAACTAGCTCTAAAGGAGATGGGCAACACTGGGTGCATCGCCTTAATTCTTAGTCCACAGCGGAGTCAGCGCGAATAGAGTACCTGCCTAGTGCTTAGTCATAGGTCTAGTTAGTAAGTGCAAACAACGCTGATCGCACATCAGTGAAAGTGCGCTCTTAGGCTCCAATGAGTATGCAGGCCTTATTAGTGGCCAATTAGTTTGTCGTCGTCATGTTGTGGCTTCTTACCTAGGTGCTATCAATAGCCATATTGGGTGTTATTGCGCTGTTAGCCAATTGGAAACGATGTATTGTATTCACATCCAGCTCTTTATAACTTGTCTACGTGATTTACGTGATAGAATTTAAGATAAATCTACGCTTAATTAAAGTCAATGCTGAAAACTCACAATTATTTATTGCGTTTTCTTTCTGTGTTTGCGTCGATTTTTCTTATCTCGATAGAAAATCCTTAGTAGAAGTTTCTGAATAAAAATGATACGAAAAGTTTCGTACAATTTATTAGTTTCAGCTCGTGAAACTTTTCATTGTAAATTTATTGAAGGTTGTTTCTTGTTTTGCAGAAATGTATCGTTTCTCAGTAAATTTATATTTGTATTTTATTTTTATTCTTATTCTCACTGTCAATTGTTATGGCCTTCCAAAATCGAAATGTGTTAATTAATTGTTGCCTTGTAAAGTGCTGCAATCATTAAGAAAATATGTATGTTTAAAAAATCAACACGATGAAACAAGCTTTTATTTTCGTTATGAATTTGCAATGTATTCGTGTGGATTTATTAAATTTTCATGAAAGTTTGTTAAATTAGCCGCCATTAAAACTGAAGGTCCCTCTCCAAACGCTGTTTTCTAACGCGCTGTGTATTTTTTTAATCCTTTAAATACATTTATCATAATATTCGCAGTTCACACCCTCGCATGTTGTTGAAAGCATGAAGTGATTCAGTTTAAATTTATGACGGCACATTAATCTTATCAGGCTGTGAAAGTTACGATGATTATAAAGTCAGAACTAGTTTCTCTCGCAGCCGACCCCCGCGAACGTAGCCTTCTATCCTGCCAGCGTGCCACAGCCACACAACCAGCCTCCTATTTGTACACTCTTTGCACTCCTTCACATCATGTTCGAGATAAGAGAGGTGTGAACCGATAATGACACGTCCATAGCAACGGAACGCCTTCCTCTCACTGTGAATAATACGAGTTCGAGGGGTGTGAATAAGTAATTGGTGCGTAAACAGTGAGTATTTCTGTATTAGAACGTGTGAATGTGCATTATGCAGTCGTGCACTTCTTCATAATAAAATTGCAGAATAGCACACGGCTTACTAAACTCTTGATGAACCTTTGATGGAAATAATGTTGGATCGATGTTCAAATTAATTTATTACCTTTAGGATGTTTCGTTTCGTTTTTAAGTACCTGCATAGTTTTTGGTTACTTAATTTATTTTTTGTGTGGTGCACATGAGTCCGAACTGCTTGAAACCATCACATTATTTTGGATGATGTTGTTGAAGCTGAGGGAATTGTTAAATAACTAGCTCTTCTGATCTGGTCACTTAATTAAAAAAAATATTTTTTTTTTGCTCACAATCACAAAAGTACTCGTTAATCGATAGATTATTTCTAATTTGTATTTTATACTTTTCAAAGGAAGAATACCCATGCTTGTTATTATTATTAAATTTTACTTTAAAATTAGTAGAGTTCTCTAGTTCTGTCTATATAACTTGAGTTAATGTTATTGAAACTTCCTCATATTACGGAGTCTAAATAATAATAATAATACTTGGATGACTTGTATAGCGCCGTTTTTGTGCAAAAACACCTCAAGGGCGCTGTACAAACTTATAATACATTTCTACAGTGATCTATGTTATTACATAACTATTTATGGAGAAAATATACAGTACAATACTTACCTGGTAGGTCACTTGAGATTAACACTTAATTAACATTTTCTAATTGTTTATTGGCGAAATTTAGATACAGGATTTAGGACTTAATTGAAAAATTGAATAAAACTGGACTTTCTCTTAGGAATGGTATATTTAATTTAAGGGTACGACAGCTTAAAAAGGTAAGTTTTTAGTTTAGACCTGAATTCTGTTTGACTTGTTATGGATCTCCATTCTTATAATAAATTTAAAGTACTCAGCATCAACTTAGTATGAATATTTTGCTCGCAACCTAGTTGTAAAGAAAGCTGCCGCTGAACAACTTTTCTCGCGTATTAAATTAGCGCGCAGCCGTGTTTATGTTTATGTTTTGTGTTTGTTGAAAATTGGCCAAGTTTTGCAGTTTGCAGGGAAGGCCCCGGCTTGCTAATGTGCTCCGTGTGTAAATAAATGTTTTTCATTCTCTTGTTGGTGCTTATTACTGGCTCTCATAACATGTTAATGTTTTCTTACGCAACTAAATGCATACGTGGCAGTTTAACTGATTTTATGCTCTGTTGACCGAATGATGAAACTTTTTTTATCATAATGCACTTAAGGGCCCGCTTTCCGCGTAAAGAATTTAGATTTGGGCAACACCCACAAAATAAACAATATTTAGTGTTAAAAGAATCCGACAGAGGTGTCTGAATTCGTATTAGGAATAATTTTGAGGATTATTTAATAATTTAAATAACGAAATTAAATTACCGACATCTATTGCAATTTTAGAAAAACAGAACCATTTTTAGTTAGCACTGAGCAAATTAGAACGAAGTCGAAATGAAGATGGTTCTCAAAATATGGGTTTTATTACGGATTTAATTAATTAATTTTTTTTTTAATTTTACAAAAAACATTTACGAAAGTTATTTGTATAGGTATAAAAATTACTTTACTTTACTAAAATACTATTATCACTTTTATAAAAGTAATTTATAACTTTTATAAAATCAATAAATATATTTTTACATCAATAAGGTTTTTCTTATATGGTTATCTTTATAGGGTGTCCGGGGGTAAAGTGCTCAAACTTCAGGAGGTTATTCTAAATGCTAGAAGAAGTAAAAATGAAATGGAAATTATTCGAATTTCCAAATTTTTTCCACAAAAATTTATTTTCCGTAGAAGAAATTGTTTTTTTTTCTATACAAAAAATTAAACTTTTTTACTCGAAAACTATCTTAAAACGTTGGAATTCCAAAAAAAGTTTTTTTTCTTTTTTACTTGTACTATCAATTAGAATCACCTCCCGAAGTTTGTGCACTTTACCCCCGACATCTTGTATAATATGCGCAATATAATATTTATACACGTGTAATATCTACTTTTGTACATTTATATAAATTATATACACGTTTACATTTTTATGCTCATCAAATTTATTATATTATAAAGATAGATAGAAAGATCCTTAGTGCTTCCTGAGGACTTACAAATCAGAAGACTTTTTTGTAATTATTTATTTATTCATTTAAACAATTCAATAATTATAAAGAGTAATAAAACATGTAAGCAACATAAAATTACATTCTAAAATGTGAAAGGGGCTCTATTTATTTACATTTTTATGAAATTACTACTTTTAATAGTTTAAGCTTTCAGTGAACTTTCAATTTTATTTTTAACTTCTCTAAATATTATTTGTTTAAATTGTCAAATATAATTTAATCACAAACACAAGATTCACTCAAAATGAAAGATTGGTGGTTCTGAAATGTTCCCATAAATACGGTGAAAGAACCCTAAACTATAAACTTATTACCCTAAACATGCTTCGAGCGAAATGCAGATCTGGAAACCTTATCGTCAATCTGAGCAAAACATACCATGAACGTCAATATAGCAACAGCCTTTGTTCTGCTGCAGTTTCATTAAATACCGAGAGATCCGTTTACAGTCTCCAAAAAGCAATACTGGGACACAACCCTAGAATCAAAGCTAAATGATTGGAATACAGAAAGATAAAAACACACCATTGTCAAAAATATCTTGGCCGTAAATGATTAAATAAAATTAGATTTATTCAGGAAGGCAAGCATTACGGTGATCGATGTTAAAAATCTAACATAGCCCTGGAATAACTCCAGTATCTTTAAGAAACCTTTCTCTTAAAGCTCAGAAAAAAACTTTCCATGACAGTTAGATATACCACTCTACAACAAGACCGCGTACGGTAAAACTGTAAAAAAAATAAAGTAATAAATAACAAAATAAATATTTCACAACACAATAATTTTATCGAAAATCTTAAATCCGTTTCACCTTTCTACATTTTCTATATTCTCCTTAAGAGTATAATCCTTAGGTAATGCCTTTTCAGATTGTTCGTGGAAGCTAGAAAAAAATAAAATCATTGATTATAACTGCACTTCAAGTGACCTTTTAAATAACAGTAAAGGGCTCAAATGATTTTATTATTACCTCCGTGCCTTTGCATCTTTACAAGACTTGGCAAAACATTCTGTAGCGGAGTATAGATTTCACATCTGAAACATAATTAAAGAGTTTATTGAAAATAGAACACCAAGGTACGGTTAGTCAAAAAACGTACAATAAAGTTAATTCTGGGTAGAAATTGTACAGTTGACATTCAGGACAGGTTCACTCCCTCCTCCTCAAAAAAGACCCTCTATACAGCATTCTCAAAGATGACACAGGCTCTGAGAGAAATTATTTTCTTCAGGGCCTCCTTCCGACATAAAAAATAACATCACTGAACTAAATTATATTATTGTATTATTGTAGAAAGCAATCACTTTGTGGTTTGACATATTTAATAAAATAAAATACTTTTTTGTTTTAAAACCACGATATTTATTAATTTAAGAACCGACCGGTTTCGCTTTACTTAAGCATCATCAGGGTACAAATTAATACTAAACAAGAAGTACATAATGTGTGCATATATATAACAAAATATAGAGGGAGACAACATGATACAAATATAAGCAACACAAAGACGGTCATAAAATACATTAACATAAGTGCACAAGTAATGGAAAACCGCTAGATAATTATGTAGACTAATGGGTTATACGAATAAATCGGGAGAAACAAAACATCAATAAAACCTCAATAATAACGGTTTTTCCGAATTTGCAAATCATTTGATCGATAAAGATCATACATTCTGTCATAGCACCGGTGCTAACATCTTACATAAAAACGGGCATGGTAACAGACTAAACAATTTAGAGGCACTAGAAATTAAAAAAGCTGTAAAAACCAAAAGTCAGATACTTAATAATCAATTAGACATATCAAGTAGTCCAATATTAAGTCTGTTTCCAATAAACCCATAAAAAATTCCCAGTTCTCCTTACCTCCTTACCACCTTGCCAGTTGATGTTTTGTTTCTCCCGATTTATTCGTATAACCATTAGTCTACATAATTATCTAGCGGTTTTTCCATTACTTGTGCACTTATGTTAATGTATTTTATGACCGTCTTTGTGTTGCTTATATTTGTATCATGTTGTATCCCTCTATATTTTGTTATATATATGCACACATTATGTACTTCTTGTTTAGTATTAATTTGTACCCTGATGATGCTTAAGTAAAGCGAAACCGGTCGGTTCTTAAATTAATAAATATCGTGGTTTTAAAACAAAAAAGTATTTTATTTTATTAAATTATATTCCCCACAGTTTCAGAACTTTCAATAGCTTTTTTCGCTCGCCCGTTCATTATTTTTCTGGATTCCACGTTCGAGTATTGTTATTTGAAACAGATGGCCCATATATTATTATTACATATTATATTATATTTCGGACATCGTTGCATTGTTAATCATTAGAGCAGATCTTAGAGTAATATTGTAAAGTGACGTGTGTATTTGTGTACGTAGAAAGTTAATTCACAAATAAATCACGATCATATAGTATCCTCAACAAGCAAACTAAATTAATAAGAACTTGCCCCGTAATTTCTAATGTTTTGGAATTAGTTTTATTTCCCAAAGTACGTATTCTGAAAAAAATAAAATAATAATTTTTATAACTTTTTACTACACAATACATAAATAAAAATAATAATTAATTTTTATAATAAATTATCGTTTATCGTATTCTGAAAAAAATAAAATAATAATTTTTATAACTTTTTACTACACAATACATAAATAAAAATATGAATTACAAATGTTTATAATAAATTATCGTTTATAATAAATATAAGCTTGTAAATCAAATATTGTACTTTTTTCTTCTCACCTATCATGCGTTGAACCCTTTGGAGATATATTGTTTTCTTTGGAATACGAGATGTCTTTCGCTTATTTCCCATCTTTGAAAAAACAATATTTATGAACTGATATACGCTTAAAATTATCTTTATAGGTTCAAATATTTGCACGTAATCGCACGTCTGTATATCATAAAACGTTGAACGACACGTCTGCCCCCAAAGCCCTCGAGTTGGCGAATGAGCTTTGCAATGAAAGATAGGTTAATCTTCATGTCGGAGCGAGCGCGCTATAATAAATGTGATTTAAAAGCAATAAGTGTAAGAGACAGTTGTGAAAATATTTAATTAAACATGACTTATTAACAATACAGCAAAAATTTCTTTAGAAATATCTTAAGTAGCATTTAAAGAAGCAATTTGAATTTTTTCATACCTGTAACTTGTAATATAACAGAAACAAATGTGTAAATAATAATTTTTGGAGCATACTTTGCAATTTTTTTCTATCGAGGGAATTTTATGTAATTAACGTTTCGGCCCTACACATATTCAGATAATATCTTGAAAAATAGCATATATTTTTTTAAGAACTTAGAAACTTAAAGTGTTACGAGAAACTTGTTATAAATCGGTAGAAATTTGGAATGCGGCCCCTTAAGACGGCACAATATTCTAAAATAAAGTCGGAATCTTAACTACGTAAGCGGCCCCGTCGTATTGGACGAACCTACGGTCAATTTGCCCTAGCATGCCCAGGAAATGGATGTTTCTGAGGGGTATGTTTTAATTAATTTTTATGTATATATTACTAAAATATGTATATAAGGTATGTGTATACTGTTTTTTTATTAATCAGATATCAATAACTTCCATTCCATGTGCATTAGTTCGGAGCCTCGTGCAAACCCTCATCAAAGGTGGTGATATCTTCTCTTAATAGTTTCCGAATAATGATAATAATAATGCTTGGATAATTTGAATAGTGCCATTTTTGTGATATATCAGCTCAAGAGTGGTTACAAAACGAATAAAAACTAATTTTCCAAAGAAATAGAAACAGTCTACTCTGATTTAAATACGATGTTATAAATTTAATATATTATCTGAATTGTCTACAGAACCCAACATATCGAACCGTACCTATGTACATACCTACTAGTTTTTCTACCTAACCTAACCCAACATATCGAACCGTACCTATGTACATACTAGTTTTTCTACCTAACCTAACCCAACATATCGTACCGTACCTACCTACATACTAGTTTTCCTACTCGGCTTCGCCCAATCTTTAACATTCGTTTATCGAAAAGAAAATCTTATGAAATCCATTTGAAAAATACGGGATAATGCTTACGGTACTTAGTGTTGTTTTACGTCGACTTACAAATTCCAGACAGTAAAACAAGTGCAGATTTCAAGAAGCTAGAGCTTATCGATCCAGAGTTTTCGCTGCTCCCTGGATTTTAACCGAAGAACTGAGATTCAAAATTCTGCCATCAATCATCTAATCGAACGTGATTTGTGATCTCTTTTACGAAACTATCTTCGCCAAACATCAATCTTCGTATCAAGAAGAGCGCTAACTTCGACGGCCCTATGCAAAACACAGAAAAAAAAACAAATAATGGTTTTTCACCGATGAAACCTTCTTAATTAAACAGTGCCCGGTTCTTGTGAAATGGCAATCTATTCTCCACGTGCCTGCTTGTCCCGACCCTGCTTTACCCCCATCAACTTCTTCCCCGTCTTAATCAATTTATTGATTATGTCCTTAAGATAATTAAACCACGTGGGCACGACCACTCTCGGATCCGGAGAAGGGAAATCTTAGAAATTCTGGGTAAATAGGCACGTTGACTACTTTAACACAATGCTCGCTGGTAGACACTTGAATTGGTTTATTATTTCTTCTTAGCCGTTGGTATCAAATAAACTAGAACGGGCTCCTCAAAAGGGGAAGTTATTTATTTCATTTAGGTAATAATATAATCTACTGCAAACATCGTCGATAGATATCCTAACTAATCGTTACTTTGGTTTGACAAGGTCGTAACTGACATTTTAGTCCAAAATGACCTTTGAATGCGAAACCGTTTGTTTAACTTATATCTACATTCAAAATAATTTTGAAGTCCTTCTGTTGGGTATTAACGAAGTTAATAATATGCCAAAGTTCTAACATCAGACACTTTTAATTTTCATTTATTTTGACAAAGGTTCTAACGTCATCCTAATCCTTCAACACCTGACCATATGGCAGAGTGTTTTTTTTTCAAGCACTCGTAAGCGTTTTGGAGGCCTCCTTCGTGACACTGCAAACATTAAATTGACCGTGAGATCAATTGGCCTTGACCGCGTGTTTTAGAAGTGCTGTTTCCTGTTTAGCCGGTTAAAATAATGAATATCAATAACATTCTAATATTTTCCGATTATCAGATTAATGATCCTGTTTGTATATTTCTGTGAATTCAAAAATTCCCTTATTCTTCACGAGTTCTAGTTAAGAAGCTAGTGTTATATCTAAAAAATGTGCCTATTTATAGGTATTAACCGACTTTTGATATTTACTAGACATTTACCCGCTTATGGATTACACGAGGAAGTTAAAAAAACACATACAAATATTAGAGTTATTTTCCGCTTTGTGGTTTTCCCTCATCTGATTGAAGTATAATAAACACCTGATTTTCATGCCTAGACATTTAAAACTATCACACAACTTTGTGTACCTTCAGAATTTATTTCAACACTTCATTCGTATTCAATACATCAGCACCGAGACCTGTATAAATCAAAGATAATAAATGAACTCAAATTTCCATTACTGTTGCAGTGATTTATTTTCCCCTTTCATTGCACTTGGATATTTAAAAGGGTGCTAAATCAATAGGCCTATGATTTAGATATGATACGTATACATGTATTTAAGTCCGATGTCCGTACATCTTCAGTTCCACTCGCCCACTTGGTGTCAATATCTCAATAAATAACTAAACGCGGGGTGCTGGAATAGGGACTCGCTATCCGTGAGATCGTACACATCCTGTCTGATATTTTCTTCATTCAGCCCAACTCACAAATAATATAAATATAAAACTTGCTTCTCCAACATTTTTTTGTTGTTTTCTTTCCAAGAATAAAAAAGAACATAAATAAATAACTTTATTTCTTAATGTATTGATTCCAGCACTGCATAATATGCAGTGCATCGTAAGATTTGAATTATATCATTTAATTGACTACGAAAGCAGTTGGCCCGGTAAAAGGGTTAACTTGAAACTTTTTTTTGTATTTTTATATTTTATAGTTATGTCATTGTGTTATTTATATTATGATGATATGTTTCACTTAAAAAAATAGGAGGAGCCTCTCTCCTTCCATCCAGAAGGATGTTCCCGCCTGACCCCCCCACCATACGAAAGAAGAACTTATAAAAATCCACATCATATGATCCGCCACCTTCTTTACACAGTAGTTTAGTATTGAAAAGTTTTACTTCGGAAACGCTCAGTAATTAAAGTTTAACATTCGCTTAGTTTTGATTGATGTAAGCGGTCGTAAGTGATGTAGCATGTAGGTAGCTAATTTTAATATAGTATTTACTTTATTTCTGCAAATATTATTTTTTCCGGGCTGTTATTAGTTCCACGTCCAACACCGCTCGTCAATCAAAGTAATTCAATATGACTAGCCCATATTTATTCTTCTAGGAATCTCTGTTAATTTATTACTATTATGGCGGCAGTATATTAATTTGTGTTAATTAATCCTGTCAACGGATCCTAGCGCTGGTAAATAACCTTCGTGCCTCGTAACAAAGCATTACTTTTGCGTTGAATGCTTAACAGTGGACAGAGAACATGCTAGAAGCTTTATTAGTAAATCAATTAGTGTACACATAGAATAATTGGTTTAGCTAAAACTAAGTACCTACTTGCTTTTGATTGTGGCCTTTTGGCATTCCCCTAACCTTGGCACACCTGTAATTTGAACGATCGCCATAATACTCTTGAACCTACCTGTTAAGAATCTTCACACCGTATGCGGAATTCGTATGTATATGAATTTGACATTTAAATATTTACGGATATCAAATAATATTTCCCACACATTAGGGTTGGCCCTCAATGTATCGACGATATTTTGTTTGAGATGTCGATCTTTCAGGGGGGCGTGGGGTCTAAAAAGATGCGAATGACTACATATCGTGCCCTTGGAACAATAAGGTTTCATCTGACTAGTCAATGTTACGCTATAATGAACTCTAAAGTAGAACTCTCTAGACACGATGTATTAAAACCATATTATATTATGTTTGGCCCATGTGGCTAGTGGGGCAATTTGTGTGATTTAATAAAAAAAGTTTTCATGTTCGGCCGTTTGACTCGAGTGTGACACACAGCAATTTTTCCCCATATTTCCTCGGTTCCGTTCAAAAACTCTAGTTGCCAGCTGTAATCAAAGGTCAAAGGACTAACAATGCGATCAAATGTACTTAAAAAGACAAGGAAGTAATACATGCTATTCCTTATATATTATATAATCGTTGTATACATAAATATATATTAATGACTCTCAAACAAGATGTGAAACACAAAAGACAGAAAAAAATATTCAGTCGCATCATAGGAATTGAACCCAGCGCATATCTCTTATTAACTTGGGGCTGTCAAACAAAAATGTATTGTTTTGAAAATATAGGCTTCTTCTACTTTGAGATTTGTTTTATGTTATCGTTATCCGAATGCAATTAAAGGTACATACCTTTAATATCAACATACGAAAAAACCTCAAGGACCCACCCTACTATATATGTTCCTTTTATCGTTTGGCTAATTCATATATTATGCATATATTATTGTGGTTCTTCCAATGAGAGTACCGCTGTCTTTTACGTGCGCTATGTATGAAAAAGAATGAGAGGTTACAACATATCTATGATCGGTTTGACTTTTTACCACGTTTTAGTAAGATTGAGCCGACCTTTGAAACACGCTTCTTGTAGTCATTCAAGCGTCTTCAGTTTCGTCCATTTATGCTATTCAAACATTTTTATGTGCGCCTCTTATTTATAATTTCGTTATTCTTATTGCTGATTTACATAATATCGTGGGTGTTTATTATTCAGTTTATTTTGTTTGTATTATATTAAGCACGTTAATATTGATAGATTAATGAATGGCTTCATTTGTAGTATTTTACAGGTATTCGAACATGTTTTTTTTCCAAGAGAAACGACTTATGACACTTATGTTTTATCTATTTACGTTAGCGAATTGTTATTTTGTTCTCTTTATAATTGCATATCTACTACGAAAACATCTTTGCAAAGATATTCAAAACAAACTTTTACGAAACTACCACCTTTGTTACCCGGTTTCGCCAAATAGATTTATTTTTTTATATAGGAAAAAACAAAGTCTCCTGTTCATGTGAAGCAAATACTTGATATGAGCAAACAAGATTGTGATTTTACAAAGAGAACTCATTCCAATCGTCCACCTACCCCTGTCTCCTCCATTTTTTTGTAACCCACTGTAAAAGCATAAAATGTTTATAACACATGTTACTTGTAGCTTTTAGTAGAGTATTATACCGCCCTGCGGTTGTAGCGAAACCTAGTGACATGATAGAAATTACATTATGAGCTGAAAACTGCGTTGGACTAGAATTTCCATAAAGAAAAATTAATGCAAATTTTATGACGACAGAGCTGGAATTTCAAGATATTTTTTTGCCTTCATACAATCATTTTATCTGATAAATGCAATTATGTTTTTTTTATTTTATTTCAAATCACGTAACATTCGTAATGCTACCAGTACACGCTGGCCCAATGTCTACAGGACCACTTGGCGTATATTGGCCGTTGCGCCCGTTTGCTGCCAACTTTGGCCGACCAACCCGATTATTGTCGGTTTTTCGTGCATTCATCATTGGATCTTGTTGCCAACCCGCCAATAGCGTTGAAATGTTAACGGATTGGCTCCAACTTTGGCCCAACGTGTTCTAGGGGCTTTACACCTTTAATGACCAATTCTCATTATATGTCCTATTTACGCTTATAAAAACGTCTTCAATCATCAACTAGGTAAGTACATATTAACTTATTTCTAAGTGTGTCCAACCTCGTTATGTTGGTAATTGATCCCTCGTGTCGTGTCCTCGTGGGCGAGTAGTTCTCCTCCAGGTGAGTAAAGCGTACCTACGAGAGGTGCCAGGAGTATTGGGGCGGCAGAAGCGCGAGGGGGAGAGTTTATAGGCGATATGTTTCGTGGAGGGCGGACTGAGCGGTTATCATACCATAAATTGCCCTGCACGTTTCCACGCTGCCTGGTATTTACCAACACCCTTGAGTACCTCAATCTTGGAAAGACGCGTTTTACAAATGGAGTTATATAATTTTTGCGTCTTGAACCAAAATCTTCCCATAATAATGTCTAGAAATTTATAGCCAAAATGGCCGCCGATCTTTTTCATTCTATTTTTTAATGTCCATACTTAATTGTATATCCATATTTTAATCATTATTAGTAACTTAATTATATGCTGCATGCTTGAACACATATTATCTGGGAAGTATGAATTAAAGTAAATTTACTTTAAATAAAATAAATATAACATAATACAACACTATTTAATCAAAATTAAGTAAATAACTTTAGATACACCACTATTTTATAAACTACTTTGTAAACACTACTATTTAATCAAAAACAAAAGCTAATTTTGTATACACCACTATTTAGTCAAAAATGATATAAATAACATTGTATACACCAAGTATTTTTTAATCAGTCAAGGGCAATCATTTAATGACGCCACAAAGTGAATTTGCAATTATCGAAGAAAATCAAATTACTTTGTATACACCAATTTATTAATAATTAAACGAAGTCCCCGATGTTACCCGGGCTTTACTCATAGTTTTTAAAAATCTAATGTAGACAGTGACCTTACTTTTGTTTTGAAGGTCAAGTGTGCAAAATTTCGTTAGTCTCGGAATAAAACTATAGATTTGTGTACAAATCAAATGTCCCAAAAGTCTCCGCCGTCTGGCCCGCCCGATTTCCGCCGCCACGAACACACGGACACTCTCCTTAGTTAAATAGATTATGTCATCACAAAGTAAAAACCTACCTCCAGAAGAACTATTCTTCGAAAAATTAATCTGTTAGTGAGATGGTCATCATGTCAAACTTCTAAACACAGAAGAGCATCTCTGTTCATGTTTCAATAAATAAGCATTGTTGTCGTAAGCAATTTTCTGTATTAGTTTATTTTTATTATAATCAATCAATCTCGAACCTAAGTAGTAAATCTTTACCACATTTAATACAACCTAGCAGCATCTAGAACAGAGGTTCCCAAACTTTTTTGCCCCATAGAACACTTGCCAAATATATTTTTTTCCGTGCACCCCCTGCTGGCCGAGTATTGAATTTTCCTAAAACTATTAACGTCCCATGTGATAATCATTTCTCTTTTTCGTAAGAATATTCCTTTCCGTTGCCTGTCCAACAACCGGGTAGCGGTATAGTTCCTCTGTCTTTATATTATGCAGACAGGGGCGCCCTTGTGAGGTATTACACCAAATGAAAATGGAGCAGGATAAGCAACGGGAATTTCTTACTGCCCCTTAAGTTCTTTGTTAGCGCTTATTCCGATCAGTTCTTCTTGTCATATGATATCCGATCCTTCAACATTCCACTGTCAAAATGTCCTCAAACTTAGTTTTAAAGTCTGTGTGAAGTACATTTAAATGTTGAACGTCATTATTACCTTGGACGTTTTTCAAAAACAAGTTGGGAATTTAGGAAAATTTGCGGCTTCCGATGTGCAATGTTTTGCTTCAATATATTAATACTGACGAGAAAAATAACTTATAATTTTATTTATATACCTCAATAAACAACTTTACGAAATATAAAAATACAAATATCAAATAAGTAATTTCTCAGTCTATTATTAGTATTACGTAAACTGTGTTATTTGTGTTAGGTGTATTGTGTCATGACTTAAGGTAAATGGGGGTCCGCTCGTATGTACCCCCATTTGAATCTCGTGGACCCCCAATTTTTTCTCGCTGACCCCCAGCAAGCCGATATCGACCCCTGGGGGCCTATATAGACCACATTGGAAACCTCAGATCTAGAACATAAATATCGAATTTTGCATTGGTAAAATACCTACGAAACGTTTTGCAAATGTTTGAATTCGAACAAGATGGCTACGTACTAGTAGATACCTGCCGTTAGAGGTGCTCTTGGCATCTAGGCATTTAAGTTTTTGCTTTAACACAAGGTTACAACATATTATAACATGTCACAAGAGCACAACTCTTATTATAGTTTTATAGGGGCAACTAAAAAAATATGGCCATGAACACTTCGGCGGTCAGTGATTATGTCGTTAGATTATGTATAATTACGCACCATCGATAAAAAGTACCCTCGATCTGGAGCTAGAATTTACCTCGGTAATCAAATACCATGGCCAGAATGTGATTAATGTCCTAACTATAACATTATCTTCATCGATGTCTTAGGTAGGTAATTGAGAACCATTTTATTTAATCCTATTTTATTAAAATATCCTCCCGTATACCTACCTATATAGTATATATTGATTTTTTTTAATTATTTGTTCTAAGCTTATAAGCCAAATTAAATTCATAACATTTTAAATGATTCACTGGATTTTCGTGGAATCGATAGGATTTGCGCTATATTAGATTCATTGATTCGAGAACGTAATTTTATATTTGAAATAGCCACAAAGGTTTATCATTCACTTGATCAATAAGTGTATAGAAATTTGCTCACCTAATACTAACCTGAAGCTATTTGACGACCTGCGGAGAGATAGCTCCTTGACTCTTGCATGAGAAACATTTTTAATTAAACATTGATTTTTATTCTTATTTTCTCCTTTTTGCAGGTAAGCTCCCTCATAATTTGACTTCACTTGAGTAATGGACCCTTCTTGGTAAGTTCCTTGTAAAGTCATTGTCATTGTTTTCACATTTCTCGGAAAAACTGCAGGACAACTGCTGTAAATATCAGAAACTACATTGTTTTATTTGCAAACTTGAGTGCTTTTGTTTCATTATTATTAACTTGAATTAGTTTACAAACGACCTCCGTGATATAACTAACGGTTTTCTACTTGACCCCGATTGCGGGTTGTCGCGAAAACTCGATGCTTTGTTCCACTCAACTATTAAACGAATCACATGAAGGACGAACAACAGATGCCCGTAGCTCGTTTCAAATTCAACCGACTTTCACATAAAAACGAGTCGAAAAAACGACCCGTTCTCATGAAACGAGCATGAAAATTGTGAAAGAGTGTCTGCTATTAATATATTAACCCTTTGGGTCTCTGCCATGACCGTTATATATATTTTTAAATGCTTTCAGAAAGTCGGAGAATTTGTGTAGAGGTGTACATTTTAATTGTTCTGTGGTTAACTTCTATATTCTAATATAAAGCTTGGTGTTTTCTCTTTCTAACACCGTTCAGTTTATATTTCTAACTATGACGGTAAGGGAGAAACGACGATGTCTGCGAGACTATATGAGCCGTTCCAAAAAACAAACAAATGGACTCTACGGGTAATAATTGTTTGTTATTAAACCGAAAAAAATAGCAGGAGATAGTGAGTAAAAATTAATGTGTCGTGATTACCGAAACTTGAATTAAAAACCCTGCCATCTGGCATCCTCTCAGTCCTGCGGCCGAGCACGTGAGTTACGTGTGTCATTATAGAAGACATTGCTGGAAGCACACAGGTGTCATTGGAAAAGTGAGAGTAGCCAGCAGATGCGGCGGAGCGGGCAGAATCGCCGATGAGTCGCCCATCGCCTCCTTCCGACACACCTTCGTTAACTCTGAACGACACGCTTGTTTATGCTGCGTTTGTCTGTATCTTGTCCTCGTACTGTTTTTCCTCTTTATTACCTGCGTAATTATAATGTTCAACTTTTCCGCTAGTCATTATTTCGCAGAGATAAATCGATGAAAATGTGTTGCGGGCGTATCCGTGTGCCTAAAGTAAGCTCTATTTTCCTTACATAATAATAATTGGATAACTTGTATAAGCGCCGTTTTTGTGAAAAAATCACCTCAGGCGCTGAAATTGTGAATTGAATCAAGTTTAGAAAATATTTCTTTACTAGATAATCAATTTCATTGACCTGTCTGGGGTCTCAGACTCAAAAGGTCTTATGTAAACTGGCATTACAAATCTTATGAAAAATGCGTCGGGTTCCAAAGTAGCATATATACCTTTTGTTTTCAAAAATATTATTCAGTTTGATTTTGTATTTTAGTATTTTGGCCTCAAAATTTAAGTTTTATGTGAAAAGGCCTCGCAGTCGTTCTTTTTAATGCCTTCGAAAGGCGAAAGGGTTCAACAAACGAAACAAAAATAAAGCTTACCGATAATGTAGATTCGTATAGCAGAAAAGAGTTTATATTAATTTATTTGTAAGAAATACACGTTTCTACAAATTAAACACAAACCTGTTATTATTTTAACTAGTTGTTTTAACATTGTAAGTGATGGAATCAATAGACACGATTTATGCGATCGTTGATTTTAATAACAATACAGGTGCTGGGTAATCTCTGAATTATAGTTATTATATCGTCTTTTAATATGTATAAATGTTAATTGTGTTCACGATAAACGGAGTGAGATTCAGCAAATTTTTCGCAGAAAAAAAAATGAATCAATTAAATTATACGGGCTTATTAACGTTCATTAAATGAATTTTATTAGGCATTTAATTCTCAATTTCGACAGAGAATTTTAACCTGTTTGCTTAAGATAATTACAGAAATTCGTAGTAGCTATAAAAATATGGGCCTATTCAATAGTAAAAAGCAGTATTTTGTGGATTGTCTATACTGATTTTTATACGAAATTTTAACTTTATCAACCACTTCGAAAAGGAGCCCAAACTCGACTTGTAGCCAAAATGATAAATAAATTATTTTATATTTCGACATTTATTGACTTCAAAATATTTTTTTTTCAATGGCATAAAATTCGTCCGTATTACAAAACTTTTCCCTACACTGGCGCAATCCCTTTACGCTATCATACGCAGATCGATTGGCTCAAAATGTATATTAGCGATTTTAATGTTTGCGTGCGCGTACCCTTCTTAACTTTTCCTCTTTCTGTACTTAATTTTTTCGTTAAGCTTTTATTAAGAGTCAATTACAATTCGTGAGCATATAATTCTTGATTTCAATTTTTTATCTCTCCACACGCTTTCTTCCTTTTTATTATTACCTTTGTATTCATTGCTTAAGATGAAGAACCGTTCTCATCCTAGGCGACATTGCTGATATGGTATGGACCATATCAGCAATGTTTCACCACACGCTTTCTTCCTTTATTATTATTACCTCTGTATTCATTGCTTAAGATTAAGAACCGTTCTCTTCCTAGGCGACATTGCTGATATGGTATGGACCTACGTAATAGGTAATTTAACCTTGTATTATAATCTACTGTGTATGTCTTAATAAATTCAATTTTTCGAAGAAAATTTCTTTTTAAAGCTATCATTTTGTGATTACATTATTTATTATATTAAAACACATTGAGAATTAAATGCCTAGTGAAATTCATTAAAAACGTTAATAAGCCCGTATAATTTTATTGATTCATTTTTTTCTGCGAAAAATTTGCCGAATCTCAATCCGTATATTAAAGTGATGTAAACAAAGTTATTTATGTTTTAATATAATAATAAATTCTGTTAACTTTACAATTAAATAAGGAACCCATTAATAATAAACGGTGTAAGCCCACAAGACAAATTACATTAAAGCCCATCATCTTTCAATTCCCAGGTCAAAACACGCCTTGTTCATATCTCCATTCGCCCGGAGATAATGTTATACGATAGAGCCATTACACGTTACCATCAATTTGAACGTGTTGGGTTCATAAACTGTTGTCGGTATACCTACCGAGATGTAGAACCTGCGATATACATCGGTAGTTAGTTGTGTCAAATATCGAAGCTCGTGCCAACCTCGGCAGAGATTAGCCGCGGGTTCGAAGCGATGAACCTGACCAGCCGAACCCCTTTGTCCTTCGATCTAATTGGTCCAAACGCGCAGGACACAAGTGCTATTATGACAGGCGTGTTCGGTGTTACAATGTAGTAAGCTTGGATTGTATCCCCGTAGAGAATATGGAACTGCGATGAACAAAATGTAGGATCTGTGGGATTTTTTGTGGAATATCATCTCAGGGACACCGAACCTACAAAGCCAGAATTGAACTTAACACGATAGTTAATAAAATCAAAATTAGTCTAATTACGTTAATAAATAAATCGAACCGATAACTGGTATTTAGAGCGGACTGTGAGGTTTGGATTTGTGATCTGTCGAGAATGAAATAAAGAAAAAGACAAAGAAGATCCAAATTGTATTTATATACATAGTGCCAAAAGAAAATTTTGAATTATGTAGAATTTGGGTTGTTATGATTTCCGTTTTGAACTGTTTTGTTTTCACTTGGCAATTTATTCCGTGCACATGCTTAAGGCCTTTAGGGCCTGCTACTCCGAAAGCTTTTGTCTCTAAATTTAGTATCTGGACTGCGCTTTGGTTCATTCCACCATTATAGCTGATTGTATTCTGGAATCTTTACGTACATTTAGGCCTATAACAATTTCATAGTATTCAGTTATGTAACTGTTCAACTGTTTGAGGTTGATGTTAACATAAGAGCGGCAATGTTATTTATTTGTCAGTACGTCAGCACTGTAGTAAGGACTCCAAATGGTGGTGTTAAATTCTAGTTGGCTTCTAACAAGTGAAGTGTAAAGTAATTTGACAGTTTTTAAATCCTTTGAAATCCTATCATTTGCATTGCTTTACTGGTTATAATATTAATATGTTTAATGAATGTTAATTTAGTGTCAAAGGTTATACCAAGGTCTCTTATTTCATCAACAGATAATAAGGTGTGATTATTGAGAAAGTAGGTGAACAACAATGGGGTTTTTTTTCTGTGGAATCTCATAATTTGACATTTTTATTACATTAAGAGTTAATTTGTTTTTAAGACACCAATCGTAAAAGCTATTAATATTAGATTGAAGTGTTAGACAGTCCTCGATATTGTCAATAATTCTATATATCTTCATATCATCAGCGAACATTAGAATGAGAACACGGGTGAATATGTTTGTTACGTCGTTAATGAATAAATTAAAAAGTAAAGGACCAAGATGCGAACCCTACGGGCAATAATAATAATGTTAATTAATTAAAAATCTTGTCTAATTATTCATTTCCTGGTAAAAATGGGACTGCAGGTCTATAACGAATGAATTGAAAGAATGTTTTATGAGGACGGAGGAACACGTGTTCATACAAATACTGATATTGTCGCATTCCATCTTGATACGTATTAGGAAAAGAACACGTGTTCTCGATATATTCTGAATGAATAATATTCTATCAGGAAGTTGGCATGCTGTCACTTTTTTAAGGATCATTTTTCTCCGTGCATGTGATTAAATTTCGGTACCCTTGACGCCCTTTACCCTTTTAAATTTCGAAAAAAAGAACATAGTCTTCTTTATTTTTTTCATTTTCTTCGTTCAAAGCTACCGCCTTCCTAAGCCACCAAAGTGGTTTGTTCTTGAAATCGGCCATTAGCCTTGCGCCGCGAGAAAAATAGCCTATTCATTCCTTACTAGCAGTTAAAAACCCGCTCCGCGGGTTTTTGCTGCTAGGCCCTGCGGGCGGCACTTGGTTGGTCTTCGCCCAGTTTATGTGATACTAACAGTTACATTTAATAGGTAGATATTAGATCATTTTTTTTTTTTTTTTTTTTTTTTTATTTAATATTTTTTTTGTTACATACATGGTTTTAAAATACAAATTATGTTTTTTTACATACATATTAAAAAAAGAAAGAAACAATGCGAATTACAGAAAAGTATATGTACACATGCACATATGTATACATATATAGTGTATTACACATCATACATAACATACACACACAATACACGTACACACACACGAGTTCATAAACAGCATATACATAAAAATAATAATATGCATAAATGTATGATAGCAAAAAAATCCCACATAGGCATCGCCAGTTCGTGGGTATACTTGTGTTTCTTTAAGGCAGTTCAGTTAAAATTACTCTAAATATACATATTTTATCTTTGTAGAAAATTGAAAAGAAAAGAAAGAAAATATTTATAGTAAAATCATTATTTACTGTATTTACGGAATTAAATATGAAAAATAAAAGTTAATAAGGATTTGTTAAAAGTTAATAGAGATTAATATCAGATGTTACAGCAGGTAAATATTAATATCTATGGTATTTATCCAAGATTTTATTACATTTTTATGTTTCCTGTAGGATGATATATTTTCACATTTGATTTCTGTATTGGTATAGAGTGCATTATAAATTTTTGGTGTAATAAAGTAAGCATGTCTTTGCGCAAGCCTTGTTTTGCACAGTGGAACTTTAAATACATTATTTACCCTATTACTAGACCGATTTTCATTTTTTATAAAAAGAAAATTTCGAGCAAATATATATTTTAAACATTGTGTACAGTAAATTTTTCTTATCTCTAACAATTTAGCCTCTTCGAATAATTGCAAGGAGGGGTAGGTCATATCTTTATGCAACATTATTTTTAGTATTAGTTTTTGTGTTATTTCTAGTGGCTTAATATGGGTGTTATAAATCCCCCCCCATGCAATTATTCCATAAGATACTGATGATTGCACCAATGCATGATACACCAATTTGATTCTTTTGATATCTATTCTCTCTATTTTGATATCTATTCTCATTGGGTAGATATATAATAGAAAGACATTCTGCACCACTAAACACCCCTCACCCCAACATAAATCTCGTCAATGAGAAAAATGTTTCCTCTTCCATACCACCGAAATGATTTAATTTTTAAATCGAAATTAAATTGCAAAATATTTATATGTAATTCGAAAATAAAAAATTTCAACATATTACAATATTACATATAACTTTGGTAAAATAATATACTCTTACCAAAAGACTGTCAAAGTAATTACATTTTTTTTAAATATATTAAGAATTATTTTATTGGGATAAGTCCTAAAAATCTACATATTTGGGTGAAATAATATTACGCTCTTACCTAACGATTGTCAAAGTAAATACACCAAAACTCTCTTAATTCGCGAAAACCTTACAGGTGGGATAAATTGAGTCATTTTCATTTCAAGGGACACAAAAAACAAAACTTTTTAAGCAAGTACAATTTATTATACTTTTATTTTTTACAATCTGCAACATAATATTATACACTTTCATTAGGAAAAAATCTCTTTATAAACAATATTATCCGTATACCAATCAGTCAGAATTTGTATAAATAACGATGACTGCGCTCAAACTGTCCATAAGAAAATACTGGTTCAGGAAGTAACAGTCAACCCCGTTCAAAAGTTTGTCCTTGAGATTTATTTAATTTAATTTGACTGGAAACTGTTTTCTGCACATATTGAATTATATTGTAACATCCGAAAAAGTGTTTTAAATTCTAGGAATGAAATGTACTGTACCTTTTCTGTTCCCTGTAATGATTTTGGCTTGAATTAAGTTACAGCTGAAATTTTTATAGCACCGCTTTTGTGAGATATCACCTCAGGGGCGCTTTCCGTTGAAGTACATCTTCATTGATTGCATAAACATGACTATTTTTAGGGCACAATATGGTACGTTGACTCAACCCTAAGGCATCAGCAGTTGTATGTGTCTCACCGTATATATAGTGAATCTTGACAAATATTTACATTGGGAATAAGCACAGATGACTCTAATGTTCCTTCTACAAAAGGAAGTTTGCCATCTTCCAAGTCCAAAAGCCATTTAGAAAATATATTTTCACTTTCTAAAGCTCTGACATTTGTTTTTAATTGAAAAGTTTTGAAATGGTACCAAAGTGTGCTGCTTTTATGCAAGCGGCAATTAATTGTCCTCGTGAAGCACGTCGACACACTGGAAGGATCTGACGAAAGTCTCCGCCCAAAACAATAACTTTGTTACCAAAGACAGAATCACTTCCCATGATATCACGTATAGTACGCTCAATTACTTCTAAAGCTACACCTGCCATCGGTGCTTCATCCCATATTATAATATCTGCTTCCGTTATAATTTTCCGATTCTTTGATGTGACCTTACATGTTGTATTGTCCTGTAAATTGAGGGGTAAATTAAAAGCAGTATGACACGTTACCCCACCTGGAAGCAAGAGTGCTGCAATGCCTGTCCAAGCGACTGATAAAACTCTTTTACCTTTTCGTCTTAGAGTGTGAATTAAAGTTTAGTAAAGGTATGTTTTCCCTGTTTCGCCTGGGCCATCAATGAAGAAAAATTTATTGTCATCATTTTCATGTGAAAAAAACTTATTCAAAATAGAATTATATGCTTGAAGTTGTACGTCATTGAGTTTGGCAGCCATCAATTCACCTAAAGTGTTTTCAGAAATTACATTAAAATCAGATACTTGTCCAAAACTGCAACTTTCATCAGGTTCAGGTAAGCCCTGCATTCTGCAAGATGAATTCTCCTTCATGAGAATATCCTGTATGTTTAAAAGACAAAGATTAATAGCTGTTTCTTCAGCAACACCATGATGAAAAAAATCTTCAGCCGAAGATCGAAGGGATACATTGTATTAAAATTAAAACAAATAGATGTCTAAGAATTTTAGGCGTCAAATACAATGAAGCCTCCGTCATACTGCGACCATTCTCGTATGTCATCAATGAGCTTCAGTTCACGCGCCGCATCATCAAAAGTAGCTACATAGTAAATTGCCATCAACAGTTCGCAAAGATTCAAAGGATGTAGCTCCAGCCACCTTTATAAGAATCAGCCGTAAATGATACAGTTCTATATTTCTAGGAGAAATTGAAGGTATTCATCCAATGATCCCCGCTGTCGCCTCGTCCACTTTTTACCAGCTGTAAAGACATAGTTATTTGGTACATCTTGATAGAGAATAGAGCGTCCCTCAATATCTTGAAGATTCAATTGGAACCACGCTGTTAAAGAGGTGTTCCTTGTAGATGCTTCCCTGAGAGCCTGTTCCTCCCGCCCAGAGGGGAGGGAGGAGCAGGTTTATTTTGTAGAGACAAAACAAACAGATTGGCTGTCGGGTAAATGTAAAGCCAGAAGTAAAATTGAGTGAGATTGATCATGTATAGATAAATAAATACTATCCAAAGAGGAACAAATTTTAACATTAATATGAGCATCATATTTTTTGCTAAGGAATGCATTATATGGAACAACAAATCGATTGTCGATACGTATATCCCGAATAACGTGATTTTCAGAAAAATTATCACGTCTCCTGTAATCTGGGTAGCCTGCGGAATTATTATCAGTAGCGTCTTTAAATGATTTGGGGAATTTTTTAGAGCACTTACCGTCTACCATGCAGACTGACCTTGGATTAAGTACGCCACATGGTCCATGAATGTTATTTTTTTAAATAATACGGTACAAAGCCGAATTCTTCGGATGGGGTAGTTTTGCAGATACGGCATTATCAATATCAGAAGCTGTATACAACTTATCTTCGCTGCAAAGTGTAAACACACCATGTAGATGAGGTAGTCCTCTTTTTTGCTGTTCAATTGTATACACCCAACAAATTACCTTTCCAAAAACATGTTTCTCAGTCATATCATGAATAAATTCCTTGACTTTTAGATGGAAAACCTTGGCTACTATATCAGGCCTGTCCGCGGCCGATTGATAATGTTCCAATTCGGTTGGTATTTCTGGCCATTTGGGATTGCATGTAAAAGTTATGACGACGACAGGACGACCAAATTTACGTACCATAGCCATTGAAACTTGATAAAGTTTATTCATATGGCGTGGTCCACCAGTAAATGAAGATGGAAGAATGACTGTATTACCTGCACATACTCCTCTATCAGTGGCTAAATTTCTTACATGGTTTTGCAAACCTTGATAGCATTCCACTCTGAGGTGTCGTTGGTTTTTCCTAATGTAATCTAGGCGACCAGATTCATAAATAATGATAATAGATAAATAATGTAAGCATGAATTAAATACTGTTGAAAAAGTTTACCCGCATAATGGACTGGATTAAATATGTTTCTTCGCACTGCTAATTTACTTGCATAAAACTACATAGCAGTTACAGTATGACATTGAGCAGTACAGAAATCAGCATGATGCTTAAAGCCGGGGGTCCAACCACATTCACCTGATGGAAATAGTAGTGGGAAAACCATAGGATCTAAATGCTTTGATAAAGTTGCCATCCTTTGAAGTCCTTAACATTTTTAGGTTAAACAGCGATATCTATACCCGATGGCAAACTCCCGTCTGTCTGCTACGTATACCATGGCGATATCGTGAGAACTGGTTGGAGCATTTTACCTCTGATGAACGTGTAAATAATAGACGTATATCTCTCACCTGCCCACCCTCAGCCGCAATGCGTATTTCTTCTTCCTCGACAGATTCTTTTAGTTTCTTATACTGATGAGGGCTTATTTGGCGTATTTCACTATCAATTATTTGCATTATATTTTTATAGCAATCGGCATTAGATGGATGACTCATACGCACTCTAACAGCCTCATCAGGATCGTATAGATAAAGCTGAGCATAGGAAGGTATTTCACCTGCAACTTGTATACTTCTGGAAGTGAGATGATAAACCTAACCAGAAATTTTTAAACAATATGGACCATTACCTGGGATATTAGCTATTTGCGCTCCAAATTAGGCAAATCTATTAGCACTCTTGTATTGACAAATAAAATTCCTAAAGTTTTTAGATTGACTACAATCTCCTGTCAATAATTCGGTGCTGGATAATAAGCTAAAATTTGTGGTATTATTTTTCCAGTATGACAGCAAGAATGTAACAGTTTACCTTTTTATATGACACTCTTTTGATATGACGCCGAAATAATTCTGTTCTAGAAGCACATAATTAGGATTATTGAGCACACTTCAAGAATACACTACTATCGCTTCGCTTGGTAAATTTCCCTCTCATTCGAACATTCCGAAATTCGACCAATTCTGGTAAAATATTGTCCACATTCCTTTTAGCCATAGTAATTAAATTGAAATAATAATCTGAAAACAAAATATTTCTTTTTAGCGATTCACAGGTAGTTTGTAAACAAATTTCTTGGTTATCACGTCAATAATTCTATAATTATCACATATGACACATATCAAACATTGACAGCGCATGGTGGCGCATGGGGTCGGTGTTGTAATATCAAAAAATAATTAATTACGTATTTAAGTATCGAGTGGAACTGGTTATTTTAGCAGCCATTATTTTTTAATAGTGGATTTATCCACTCGAACGATCGCGCGTCAAAAAACTTTTTTCTCCGATTGCTCGCGGTTTTTTGGCGACGATTTTGAATATTTTCCGCCAACATTAAAAAAATCAAACCTCCGAATTTTAATACGGAAACATAAAACTGATTATAGTGCTATACAGCCAATGAATTCACCTATATTTTAATAATTATTCTATATTTTTAGAATTGATAGATAAATTATTAAAAAATCTTAAACTTTATAAATGCGCGAAATTTGCGTTTTTGTGATTTGAAATTGCCGCCAGTGGCAGTTTTAAAAATCTTTATTGAATATTTTCTACGTTTTTATGTTCTCTATGGCCTGTTTGATAATCACAGATGCAAGAATGTAATAGAAAAATATTTTTTTGCATGTTAAGATCTCTTCAAAAGTTTGGTCAGAAAATAATTTTGTAAAATTTGAGTGCGTGACGCGTCAAAATTGAAATCACTGTATTATATTATATAATAAATTTACCACAAAAACTGGTATAACGTTAGGAAGATACATTAACTGTCTACAATTATTAATAAGCATAGTCGCCGTGTTGGCTTTATTTTATTCATTTGATGAATTATACAGAGAGCCTATTTCACGATGTCAAAATCATGGTGCTACTTTTTAAATAATTGTAAATTAGAACTGGAGATTTGTAACCATGTTTTTATATTACGTGCAAAACGAGGAAATAAGGCTTAAAGTGAGATATATATCATAGATATAAACATTGCCAATATTTCAGGGGGATACTTTGAAAGTTGATGAAATTCACCAATATTTGACCAAAAATCACTTCTGACAGCTACCTTAAGGTCAATCTACATAGGGTAAATCGGAATATGTAAAATGATGATAAATTTGTATATATATATCAAACCTTTGTATGACCGTAGAATTTCAAATAAAATCATAGTGATAATTTTATATCTAAACGCAAAGGTATCGAAAAAAAATGGGGGAGGGAAAATAATTGATGGAACCAATAATTGATTTATTTATTAAGCCCTAATATCCTTTAAAATCAATATTACAGTTGTATGGTTACAATGAAAGAGCAGTATATTGATTTAAACATTGTTTACACCTTTTGTCATAATAAAAATGTATTCAGTTTATTGGTTTATTCATAATTTAAGAAAATCAATACATAATAATATCATTGTGCCTCGCTATAGAGTGAGATTCTGAGTATCGCTCTGGTGAGGGACCACCATTCAGAATTGAACATTGCTTGAATTGGCTTAGTTATGTTCAGTGACTAGATCTGGAAAAGCATCTTTACAGAAAAATTGACAAAATATAATTAAGACATAAAAATAAAACGAGTTATTTAATGTGTACAATAAACAGGGAAAAATGAGAAAACCTGTGCATTTGTTAACATGCATATTTCAATGATCAGAATTGAAATATACATATTAAATGTCCACCGAACCTTATCATATAGAACCTTTGAGGACAACATAACATGAGACGTGAGTATGCGGAAAGAAATGATTATAAGTCCAGCCATCCAGGCCATCATAATTGATGTTCAAACAAATTTAATTAAATTTATAAATTAGAATTTCATAACTAAAAAACCAAAAAAGAAAAAAATGAAATAAAAAAAAACCCTCAGCAAATCTATATTGTAGTGTGATATGGCTTCATGCAATCATAGCATAATGCCACATCACACACATCACACTTTGTAAGGGTCCTTTTGAAAATGTTATTTATGTTGCACCAGGCACATTTCACCTTTTTCCCGCTACGGACCACGAAGTGGTTGCCTTTCAGGATAGGTCGCAGAGTCTTTCCTTCAGCTATTAGGCCAATGGTCCGCACAGTCGTGTCAATTTGACTACGACAGAACAGCAGAAGGAGTTCATCCGCAACCTCACTCCTGAAGTTTCGGTACAAAATGCGTTTATTTTCCTTGCGGAGCTTTGAGCCGTACAATATATACGCATTCTGCACCGAAACGCTTAGTAGTCTCCTGAAAAGCTTCTTGTACCAGACCAGGTTTCGCTGTCGTTCAATGGGGAAGCCTGACAAAAGCTGATCTTTTCGGTCAACCCCCCCCATTACCTTGTTATAGTCTAGTACGAGTTGAGGTTTGTAAGTCCAGGTACCAAACTTTTCAACTGCCCCGATTTCTGCCTTATGGTAGGTGGACAACATACTTACCAGGTTTTTGTCCAACCAAACCATTACATTGAGGTCCCCGCAGTTCGAGTATACAACCTCACCTTCCCTCAGTTTGGACCGGAGATGGGACTTAAATGCAGAGGGCACAAATTCTCGGTTTAACCGCAATGTGCCCATGCAGTCCATCCCATTTCTTTTGAGGCATCGTGCCAATAATGGACTATTATAAAAATTGTCCATTATTAATGTATACCCCTTGTTAAACAGAGGGCTGGCCAGGTCGTATACTATCTTTGCAGTGGCCCCAACTGGGCAGATATTGTGAGCACCCAAAAAGTTGGCCTGTGTCATGTCGTCCGTCATATCTTCCGTTATGTCTTCCGTCATATCTTCCTGGTCTGGATTTGTCGATTCAGCCTGTCTGGAAATGGTCTTCCCCGTATAAATTTGGAATTTCCAAAGATAGCCAGACTTGGACTCACAAAGCTCGTAAGACTTTATACCCGCACTGGCCGCTTTGGTTTTGATCATCTGGACGAATCCCAAACGGCCTTTATAGCAGAGTAAGGATTCATCCAGAGAGATGTCTTGCTCGGGCAGGTATAAAGTCTCAAACTTATTTGAGAGGTGGTCCAAGACGGGTTGAATCTTTTGTAACCTTCGCACAGATAATGGTGCATCAGAAGAAAGACTTTCATTGTTGGTGAAGTGAAGGAACTTTTTAATTAGAAGAAAACGATTATAATCCATGGCTCGGCTGAAATAAGGCATGGCGGTGAGTTTTTTTGAATAGAAGTAGTCTTTTTCAACAGGAAGGGGACTAATACCTTGATACATTAAAATTGCCAAGAATACATACATTTCCTCTTTATTCGTGGGAGCCCATTTATTGGTACGCGCATGACGCTTAAATTGTTTTTTCGCAATCCATTGATCTGCATACCTGTTGGTCTCTCTCGCGATCAGTTCAACGAAATCTGCATCAAAGATTTTAAGAAAGGCATCCACAGGTTTGCCCATTTCGTCGGTATTGAAAGTTGGTCCCGGCGTGCCTGTGAAAGTCTCCCTTATCCCAGTAAAACGTAAGATATCTTTAGACCAATCGAAAGAGTAACCTTCAGGCGGCAGAATCGAACGCATTGCCTCACTATCTACCTGGTCTTGTCTACTAAAGTCTATGGCCATAGCGGAGTTAGGTGAAACGTTGATAATATTATGATAAGGTATTGGTGGCATGCAGAAGGTATCCTCATCGCTCTCTTCGTGGTCGACGTCACTCGCTTCGTCATCCTCGTCGCTCGATCTGTCCATTTCTGAAACAACAGAAAACCCAAATTAATTTAATGTGTCTATATTACGATAACCCACTGCCTCTGGTACGGCTTATGACTCGCAATACGATGGTCGCGGGATCAAATCAAATAAATTATATTTGAATAATTAGTGTTATTTTCACACAAAATTCATTTAAAATAATATATATTATATTTGCGGCACGTTCCAGAGTGGAAGATACCCATAGTATCGCCCTGGTGTAAGACCCCATTCAGAATTGAAACGTTGCTTGAAATGGTTTTAGCCGTGTTTGGTGACCAGTTCTGAATAGCCAGGTACTTTTCCACCTCCCTCTTCCACACCTCCTTCCCCTCCCCGCTACCTTCAGCCTCACAACATACCCCGATTGAGGATGCCATAGTCTCACTGGCTCCAGATGAGGCTCTTGTGAGGTATTCATATAAAAAAATAAATAAAAAGTTAATCAAATACTTGAGGCGGGCTATGTCAGGAGTCAGAATAGCACAGTCAGGTAGGTATGGAATGAAGAAAAGAGTGTGTGTGCCAAGATCGAGTTGCATGGTGGTTCATCCTCTCTGCCTACCGAAATGGCGTGAAGGTAAGTTAGTTAGTTTTATAACTCACGGTTTCCAAGTACAGACTCTTCTAGTACAGCTGCCTCGTCCACGTTACTGCCCATGTCTGACTCTGAAATAAAAGAAAACACAAATTTACAGTAGAATTTGGATATAATGACTTTGCATTTAACGGTCTACTGTTTTAAGTGACGATAATGTAAACTCTAGTAAGGTTTCATAACTTTTAGTAGGAAAACGTATCCGTTTAAAGTGACCAACTACGTAAAGCGACCTATTTTAATGATAATTTGTCCGGTTACAAAACCCACCTACCAATACAGCCTCGCTTTTGACTAGGAAGCTCGACACAATGAGTCCCGTGAAGCGAAAGTGTTTTTTCAATTTAAGAAAAAAATGCTGTATTACACCGTTTAGAAGCCGGTGAATCAAATGTAATCCTCGCAAAGAAGTTCGGCATGTCTTATTTCTCACTCTGCAATACCCGTTACAGAAAAAAAAAGATGTGTAATGATGCATCCACGTCATAACAACAATACATTTTGTATGTTTGTTATGTGGAATTTTTAAGTACTATGCTTATTTCCTGCCAATATACCAACAGTGAAACTGTGCTAAAGATATCAATATAAAATATAGATAATTGATTTTATATTGAGCCCCTGGTATGACATTTTAAAAAATAAACTCACCGTTCCCAAACGCCGATAATTCTTGGTAGAATGGCACGTCCACCCACAGCTCGCTGTGATAGCGGGCCTCCGGAGAGAAGAGTTCCCCACTCCGCGATGTCCCAGGTAACGGCTCGGGAGATGCTGCACGGATAGGCATAATTGGTGCATTGGGAGCCGTTGATTGGATCTGTGCGGGAGTGGACATCCACGGTGGTGGTACGGGTCGTGGCAACGGTGAAGGCGTCCCTTGTGAAAAGGGACACGTTGTTCTCTCCGGAGATGGAATTCTGAAAACATTTACATAAATCATATAAATTGTTCTCATTCACGTGTGAAACAGTAAGTACAGTATGTAAATAAACAATAAAATTAGAACTCTGTAAAATATGCACTGAATGTGCCAAATGCACAGAGCGCTGATCTTACCAACTATCACTGTAAGAGTGGAACGCTGTCAGGAAAAAACAATAATATTGTATCAAGCATCTAAATACGATTGCTTACTTTTGTTTAGTTTTTCTTGGAGGTGCGGTAGGGAGCAAAATGCGCGCCGCCTGCTTCTTGAATTTTCGGCTTTCCAGCTCTAGCCGGAAGGAAGCAGGCAGGGCCCTAACAGCCTTTAGGGCCTTGACGCGATCCTCTCGCACCAGTAGCAAAGCAGGGTCGCTGTTTAAATAAATACAAATATATGATGAGTTCAACGGCCACAGCAAAGTACTTTCATAAAAAAACATTAAAAAATACTAACACTCCAGACGAGGCTGCAATTGCAGCTCTGCGTTGACGTCCACGTGCAGGTAGTCTGGCACCAGCTCGTACCCCACCTCTCCCTCTTCCTCTGCCTCCTCTTGCAGTCAGCACCACTCTATATATTTTAAATTGAAAACACTTAATGTAAGTACTTAAATGTTTAAATTTTGTTAAATATTGCACTAATATAAAATTTGAAAATAATTATTGGGTCGTGGAGTGCTCCCTTTCCCTGGACGACATTTGTTTCTGCACAAATTTGGTAAAAGTGAAGAAATTAATTAATTATACAACTAAATTACTAAATTTTTATTGTGTGACGAAGGCTTTACACCATTTTACATGTAAAAAAGAGTCAACTTTTTGACATATGACTTAAAATAATTGGTTAACAAATATCTGTATTAATAATGAACCAATTCAAATAAAACTTATATATATCTCTTTGTTTTGAATCACTGTGATGGAATATCTATATTTCAAATGCGCGAGTGCAGTATATAAGACATTATTGTAAATCAAAAACAGATGACGTCTTCAGTTGACGTATTCTTACACAAAAACTTCAACCAAAACAATATATTAGAAACAAACTAATTAAAAACGCATTTCAAAGATAGATAAGTCAATCACAATAACACAAATATATAATTATGCGTTAAAAACCCAATAAATTAATTACTTACGGCATTTTAGGAAGAGTCCAAAATTTCGTGAATGTTAAAAATTTATGGTTTTGTTTTTTGACAGGACGCCTTATAAAACCGCGAAAACTCGTTAAATATCACTTCAAAGACAACGGATAAGTTCATAGACAAAGAGAATATATTATCAGCTATTCGATAAAACAAGTAGCTGGCCAAGGAAGCGTTTTAAATAATTACAATAAATATTTTACGAATGGTAGAAAAATCGGTCCATTTTTGGACCGATATCAATCGCAGAAAAATAAAAGTGGTCGATTTTTCGACCGAAATCGTTCCAGTGGTTATTATAATATATTATATTTATAATTATATATTTGTATATATATATATATATATATATATATATATAACTTTAAAAAATTACACTGACATTGTACATTGCTTGACACTAACTGGCTATAAAGGCTTTTTGCATTGATTGGAAATCGATATACGCTGGCAGCACTGAACAATGTGTCTTTCGCGTGAATAATGATAAACGTCAAATTTCAATACGTAATTGTGGATAATTTTTACTGTAATGTAATTAATCCAATGAATTGTGAACTTTCTAAAACATATTTTCTTCGATATTATCCAAAAATTATATGAGCATCGTGTTTTAATTTTCAAATCGTGTTAATTTTCAAGTTAGCGGAATTTAACCGAAACAGACAATTTAAATTTGACCAATCAGAGGGCCTACACCGTCCAGACGCTGGAGTATTAATAATTCCTTATTGGTCCCCTATGTCCGCAACTGCCGGCGAAGAAACTGTGAAATCGCTCGCAAAAAGTAACTCCACCATATTCCTGTTTTTAACCAATTTTTCGTCTCCTACCAACCAACCACACCAGGAGATTAAAGAATTTTTGTAAATTTAAAAAAAAATCAAGAATTAAAAAATAGTTTAAACTCATAAATTTAAAACTTAACTCACACTTAAAATACATCGAATCCATTAAATTTCAAGCATCAACTGTAAACGGGTGTCCCTTATTAATTGACTGAGCGATGTTTTATCTCGATCGTTTTGAATTTCGTCTGTCTGTAAATTTATTTGTACGCCCCATTTCCTTTTCAAGATGAAAGCCGTTTTAATGGTTCGGTAAAAAATATTTTTTCACATGTGAAATCGTCATACTTATTTGGGCTTTTGCGCATTTTTTTGTATTATTATTTGAAAAAATCATTAAAGTCATTAAAATAGTGACGTTTCTTTGGACAGTTAAATAATTCCTTATTTGAAATTTTTTTGAAATCTTGCATTAAATATTCAATGGTTTATAGTTAAGTGGGTAGGTATTTAAGTACCTACTTGCAAATCTTTTGATTTCACAGGAAATTTTGATTTATTAAATAAGAGAAAATTGGAAACATAACTTATTTGAACGGGAGGTCTACTGTTCATAGAACTGCTAGTATTCATTTATCAAGTAGTAACATGTGATAAATCTGTCTGTTTTTGTGTTCGACAAAAACTTAATTACACAGATTGTTACTATTTGTCGTATAGCCTTTCGTTTTGAATCCGGTTATTGCGAGTTAGAATTCAGTATTTTTTTTGCACTTCTAGTTTATGGTTGTTGTCGTATATTATTGTTTACCACCTCCCGAATTCGTTCGATATTCGGATACAAAAAATTATGGCACTCGCAATTCAGCGATATATCTTTTGAGTGTTAAATTGATGTCAGTGCTTTGTAAAAGCTATTGAAAAATATGTTTCATTGACCCGAAATTCCGTGCCTACCGAAAATGCAAGGCGAATCTTTTGACGCTTCTGCTCACTGTACACTGTACTGTTTTGCCACTTCAGAAACTAAACAAACATGTTTTTCTATACAGGGTATTGAGAGACGCACCTGACTTACTTTAACCAATGATTGCCGAGGTCATTCCAACAGAATTCAGGTTTAAACTAAAAACTTACGTCTTTAAGCTCTCATACCCTTACATTAAATATACCTGTATGAGTAGGATTCTTGTATTGCCTATAATGCTACGTATACATACGCGAGCCGAACTGCTGAACTGAACCTCAACTCATGGGAAAGGAATGAAGCAACCGCAAATGGCGCGAAACGCCGCTTGCAGTTGCATCGTTCCTTTCCCGTAATTCGTGGCTCTGTTCGCGTTTAAGTTCGCAAAGGTATACGTACCTAATACATCCTGATCACACTTTTCTTATTGGATTTACATTATTGAAATCTGTCTTATACCGAGGGACTAATCACGTATAGGAAGATGAATTCTGATCAAAACCTTGTACTGTAGTACCGCCCAGCATAACATTTGCTTTTCCTTTCCTAAACACGCTCATTAAAGAACATAAATAAATATTATTAAAATAAATACCGGAAAGTCAATTATGTCCTGTACGTGCGAACCGTATCTAAATCTTTCTAATATAGAATAAATAGTGTTAATCTCAAGTGACCTACCAGGTAAGTATGGTAATGTATATTATCTTCCTGTACAAAATATAAATAAATAAGAATAATAACATATGTACATTTGTAGAAATGTATTATATATTTGTATAGCGCCCTTGAGGTGATTTTGCACAAAAACGGCGCTATAGATATCATCCAAATATTATTATTATTTGTTATTTGGGAGTAGAAAATGCAGGTGACATTTTGGTCCCCTGTGAATTTTGTTTTCAACCAAAAACAGTAGACGAGTCGAATGTGACGGCATGTGAAAAAAAATTGTTTTTTTTGTTTAAAAAAAAATATATCAAAAATGTCACCGAAGACCAAAATTGCATTTACAATTTTAATCCTAGTAATGTCAGGAATCACTGGCACAATCAGTTATGTCCTGCAATCCAATACGAATTATTTTTTCTAAAAATATCAAAGATGATTTTTTTTTTCCTCAAATTCTAATTCAAATTGTCCAGTCAGTTTTTTTTTTCAAATTACGTTCTTGTAGTGAGCCAATTCAGCTCTACTCAAAGATCATTGACTTCTTAATATTTTTTTATGCAATTGACATCCTTTTTTATACCTTTTCTATTTATAGACCCCGTATTTTGTTTGTGCTGCTCATAATATCCTCGTAGCACAAGGATAATTTTTTCCGACCTAAAAAACGTGGCTAAAATCACAAAGGTGTTAATGTTTTTCATCGTTATTAACAACTCAGGCCTCTGGCATATTCTGTTAAAAGTTCGGGTATTTCCGCTTTGCAATAGAATCCAAAGAAATTGAAAAGTTAAAAACAGTTCTTAAAAGGTGATGAAATACGCTTACAGATTTTATTATTAGAAATATACGTATAATTTTTTAAACATTTTTAACGCAAACATAATTAAGTTCTTAAAATTGCTCACCTTACGTTTTGATCGTCTAAACACTGAACCAAAATTACTGATTTTTTTATTTCAAAAAACACATTTTATTAGAAAAATATATTATAAACAATTCAGTTATGTACAATAAATAATGTATATTTCTTAATAATCATATGTTAAGGTCCCGAAAAAGGGCGTTAATTAATAAATAAATTAACATTATCAGTACCTCATTTTTTTCGGTTTCATTAATTTTTTTCAAATTGCGTTCGGATCTTTTGGTTTCATTTGGTATATTTCAATTATTCTATGGTTAACTTCTAGATTTGAATATAAAGCGTGGTTTTCTCTTTCTAACACCTTTTCGATCATATTTATAACTATGACTGTAAGGGAGATTCCACAATTTCTATGAGACCATAAGAGCCACGAAACAAAAGCGAACATATTAGCCTGAGGGGTCAATATCTATAAAATATGATCTAAAAAAAATTGGAAGAAGAAATATATCCGCAGTGTTTATCCACAATCTATTACTCCATAAGAATAGGTAATCCCCAGTCTCTGGGAAATTAATTGCAAATTATAATACCTATGTACTATACTTATAGAATCAATCCCAAGAACAATAAACATTAATTTATTTCGACTTGTACGATTGCGGCGTTTGCGCGTATTGAATTATTACTATATTTATGGCATAAATCAGATTACATTTACACTCTATTCTCAAGGTTGGCGGACTAACTACTCCACGACTTTAAACATTTTAAAAAATGCGAATCTTCCGAGAACACAACCTTTGCGGCGGAATTTATTGTAGATTCGTGAATCTATTTGAATTGCAAAGTTAATATTATTCAAGTAGCTTATATTCATAACTAGGTATTATTCCTCTAAAATATGGTAATATTTCCACATCACAATATAAACTTTACATAGATGGTATAGAACGTATTCAAAACAAATTTATAAAATATCTTTACCTCCAAATTCAACAATAACTTTGAACGTACATCGACTGTACCGAACTTCTGTCCCCTTATTAATTTTAACATACCTTTGCGACGTACACGAAATATAGTGCTATTAATTGCATTTGTTTGTAATTAGTGCGTTTAATTACAAAACAAATGCAGCATCTAATTCGCCAATTAACCGTGCTCTTCATACTTTCAATAATATTGGTCTAAACTCAAACATTGACATTTTTTCGGACTCACTTCTCAATTTCAAACGTGGCATCATGTCAATAATATAAACTGTTCAATGCGCATACATATACACACACACACTCACATATAAATACACGCACACCTATACACTACATAAGTCACCTGGTAATTAAGTAATAAATATACCACATAAAAGAAATTACAAGGAAACATATCATAGGTAGGTACCCAACACCAAATATTTAATATCTGTAAATTGTTTCATCACTGTAACTCATCTACTGTTTGTTTCTATAATATCAATTAAATAAATAAAATCACATAATTCGTGTTTTTAACAGTTTCGTGCTAAATATTTTTCGCAGCTCCTTTTCAGAGCAAATATCCCTATTTACTATTCGGAAACGATTTTACTTTTCAAATCTGTCGCGTATCTCGTCAAACCTGTAAAACTTGTTTGTTCATTTTGTCAAGGTTTTTATTTCTACGACACGTTCCTGATGCCATCGTTCTTTCGAATAGGATAATATTACGAATATAATCCGATTTTGATATTTAAATCTGAGATTTCCTTGAATTTTAATACAGTTTTATACTAATGCGAACATAACAGATCAATAAAATTTTATTGTCTTCTTTCCAATTGTATTTTTTATTAATGAGTCGGCACCAGCTTTAATATCGTCTATACCGTTTCATTGTTAGAATCCCTTTTACGATTACGGGTATCGAATAAACTTTGTAGCAGAGTTGTTAGTAAGTTTATGTTTTCAAAGGTCGCGGGTTCAGTCCTAACACCGCCATCCTGCAATAAGTTTATCGTATCTTCGCAGTTCGGATCGCCAGTTCCTAGTAGTCAAAAGGATCACGAGAACTTCGTTTTACTTAGAACCATTTTTTATGCTACGATTAAAAGTTTTTATTCCGGATTTTATCATGAGATAATAACATTCTTAAAATATGAAAAAAAAAACAACTTTATTGCAAGTTTTCGTTCGAGATTCTTCATACGGAGATTTTAAAATAGCTTTCAGAATAAAAAGGAATTTGAAAAACATCTTACTTATGATATTCGTTAATATATTATTTAAATAATAAAAGGTCACCTTCTGACAATGAACTCATTCAATTTACGAATTAGAATTTATCAAAAGGTTTTAATTTTAAACCTTTTATTTTTTGGAACAACTGCCCGCTTTTTAGCGGATGCATCCCTCTGCGTAAAAAAAGGATTTTGACTTTTACGTAATCGGGTTAGGCAAAGTGTTTTGTAAGAGAATTTCTCTTTGAAGTGAAACTTTTAACGGAAGGGAAAAGTTATTTCCCTCCCGCCGCGGCGGGAGGCTCATAATGAAAAAAAACTTTTCTCCTTGCAACCAACCCGCCACCAACCCCTTACATAACAATAATTGTTTCCTAACTCTCCCATTATATTTTATTATATTTCGAAGGTAGCAAAATAGCATTGATAAAAAATAAACACGATTGGCATGTGTAGCACTGAAAATGACAGCAAACACCGAGAAGCCTGCTAAGTAATTAAATTAATCAAAATATTAATTTCGTCTGTGAAATTGTTATCATTTTCGTTCTGATTCTTCACTAGTGTTAACTGTTTGTATGGTGTATCCAATTTAAGCTGCCACGTACCGTGGAAACTTAATAATAATTTTAATTACATGATCTTGATATTGCGTCCCGTTGGTATAGTTAAAAATATATAAAAAACAAAAATAATTCGTTATTCGTAATTTCTGCGTTTCTTTATCCAACTTTATTTTTTCTCCCTGAACTTTGACCTTAATATCTTATAAAAATTAACGATTTTTTTATTCGTATTTATTTTACCCGGAAGGCAGTTTGTAATTCATGGAAAGTTAATACCATTTTTAAAGGAGAAATTTAAAATATCAGACCATTTTGTAAATACTGCTCTGCACAATTAGTTTTCTTTGTTAACCTTTTTATTATTTTCTCCTTTTATAAAATAACTCATAGTTTGTAAAATTTCTGGACCCTCAAATCTGCGTTGAAATATTGCATAAACTGAATTATATTTATAGAATATTACGTTTCCCAAATTTGATAAAAAATAAGTTTAAAAAAAACAGGAGAATATCATCGCTTCATCCTTTTCAAAACAAAAATCCAAGAATGACGGCAAAATAATTTAGTAGATTTATTGAATGTATTTTTAATAAAACTGACCTATTTCACTAGAGGGCTCATCTAGTATTTTCTACATCTTACTACAGACCTCTTCTCATAAACCGAATCCCTCCCTTAGCTTTGCCGTTGAAGGATACGCCTCTAGAGTGGATTTGATGGATTTATTACAATTTAATGACGTAGAAAAAGTATCGAACGCAAAAAAATAAACCCTCTGTAAATGTAAGACGGCTTACGTCGTTCTTTACTTTTCCGGGCGGGCCATTCTGAGCCTTATTCGGTTTGCGTAAGTGCGGGAGTTGCGTGGGTGTATAAATAGACTTGAGCCGTTTGGTTGGGGAGGAACCCTTAAATAGCCGACTAACTGTCGTTGGGTCCGTCACGCAAGAACGGACTTGGAGCACTCTTTTTTGGCCGGGAGTAATGCAAGGAAACATTGTTAGTTTTCTTACGTAAGGCGGGCGTCGGTATATTCTCTCTGGAGGTTCTGACCTTCAAAATAAACCTAAAAACAAGTGTGTGTAGGCACTACACGTTTCAAATATTTTAACAAGTTTACCGTGAATCAACATTAATCGGAACTGGCCCCGTAGTAAGCGTTCAAAGATGGTTCGGAAGGGAGATATGTAAATACAAATGTTAGAGGGAGCGCGCTAATATTAAAAAAAACTACAATCACTAAGCGAAAATATTTAATAAAAAAACACGATTCGTTTTAAATAGAGCAAACATCTCTCGACAAATGCTTGAGTTGCATTTAACGATACACTGCATTTTTTCATACCTTTAACATATTAAATAACAGAACACAACGTGTTTTTAATAATTTTCGGAGCTTACTTTCAAATTTTTTTTCTATCGAGAGAATTTCATATAATTACCGTTTCGACATATCAAAAGTATATATATTATCTTTAAAGAAAACATTTCATTTTTTTGGAACTTAAAACTTAAAGATTTATAGAGAAATATGTTGTAAATTTTTTTTTTTTTTTTTTTATATTAACTCCACACAGGAGGCCCTGAAGAAAATAATTTCCCTCAGGGCCTATGTCATCTTTGGGGATGCTGTGTGGAGGGTCTTTTTGTGGAGAGGAAGGAGAGAACATGGGTCTTGAAGAGTCCCATGTTGTAGGAGGGAGGAAACACAGAGGCCGGCAGTTCGTTCCACAGCCGAGCTGTTGAACTTAAGAACGAATCGTAGAAGCGACCCGTTCTCATGTGACAAATGTCAACCGTGTACAAATGTTGGGCGCGCGTTTGGCGTGTATCCCGACTATGCACCGGTGCCGAAGGGATCAATGACGCTAGTTCCTCAGAGCATCTTCCATTGTAATACCGATAGAACAAGGACAGCATACCTACCTGACGCCTGTGCTCTAAAGATTGCAGTCCGCTTGTTAAGATTGGGGAATCTATCAAACGGACCGCCCGTTTTTGCACAGAGTCAAGGGTTTTTTTCAGGTATTTAGGGGCTCCGGACCAGAGATGGCTACCAAATTCGAGAGTAGGGCGCACTTGCGATTTGTACAGGGTCAGCAGTTGTGTACTATTAAAGTATCTGCGGGCCCTGTACAGTACGCCCAGCTTCTGAGAGGCCAGCTTTACTCTGGCTTTAACATTTTGTGTGAATGCGGGGTTTTAACATTTTTGTGTATCTGTATGCTTTAGAGCAGGGGTTCCCAACCTTTTTGTACTCCAGAGCACATTCTAAAATATCGGTAGGGTGGCGGGCACCACCTATTTTTAATCGACAAACTCGGGGCAGCAATCGCAATCAAAATGACCACACGGGTTTTCTGCGTGTACAAGGAGTGATGTGCAAATAGAACTCTCCGTTCCAGGCTAGCGTGAAGAGTGCAGTCTGGCTCGCCGCTAGACAGGTTGCGACAAGTACTGTCAGTAAAAGAACCACTCATACATACAATATCGCAAACATACGAACGTATTTAATAAACCTAGGCACTCAAAAAAATTAAAACTCTAACAAATAAATAAAAATAATTCACATTTTTAATTAATGTTTATAAAAAAATTATTTCACTGTCGAATAGTGGTGGGCACATACGAATCGTTCCGCGGGCGCCATGGTGCCCGAGGGCACGGGGATGGGATCCCCTGCTTCATAGAGTATTTCCAGAGGTAACCGCTGTAACCCACATTCCACATCACCAAACTAATGTTCGCAACGAAGATTGACTAACGTGACACGATATCACTGCTAGACGTATAAACTTACATTTTTCTATACTCCACATCTGCCCTAATGAAGGATACTGTAAAGCTGTCCGAATCATCATCGCAAGGAGAAAAAGAAACCGGAACATGGCACAGGCCTTGTTGCTCAATCTGTAGTAGCTAAACCCACCTAAGACTAAAGCGGTAGCCGAATTCTATGCTAACTATATAAAACTTTATATTCCCGGGCGGCGGTACCCATACCCGCCTCCCAGATTTGTATTATTCATTTTGTTTTCAAATAATCAAACAAATACTGTTGTCAGAAACGTACAGAAAAAATGGAGCCATATTTTCATGACAGACAGCATGGCGCGCTCTGTTCAGCTCCGCCAAAACACAACGCCATTACTATATTGGTAAAACTCGATCACCGCTACAAAGGGGTAATTCATTTTTATACTATTTCTATAGTTCTCTTGCAAACGAGTTACCATTTTTACTAAGTGCCGAGGAATACCTGATTATGATTGTATTATTGTTCATCACGAGTTTTTAAAGAATGTGGACCAAATTTATTACCCATCTTCGCGGATATCATTTATAATCGTATTGTAAAACCTTCTTGGTAATGAAATTTCAACAAGACATTATCGCCTACTGATGTTAAAATAATTGTTATTACCAATTATTTATTTAAAAAATAAATGTTTTATTAACACCGTTATATGGTTACGTAGTTAATAATAAAAAATAACATTAATACGTTTTTTCTCTCTTTTTTGTATTTGTTGTATTGATGTGTATTAGGTTAATTCATTTTGTCCTATCTTCTTTTTTTAAATAATCTTTTGTTGCTGTACATAATGCCAAAATGGATAAATTGAATTGCAAATCCCGTTCATGCAGCTGGGAATAATACATTATTATTTCTTTTATTATTATTATTATTATTATATCAATTTGGTATAAATAAAATTACGATAATAATAATTCTGTCTATATTTTTTGTTCGGCTTTTATACTTGGAAGTAGTGATATGCATCATCAATCATAACCCAGTAATTTATCTAGGCCTCCCTATCTTGCACTACTTCGTTGGCCTCAGTCCACTGCGCAGTCTTTTCACATAGCCTTTGTACTTCTGTTTTGTCTGGAATAAGAAACGACCAAAATACATGTCTGTTACGGTACCTGTTAGTTGCGGCTCATGACTTTTGGTTGTACTGGAGTGCTAATACTATAAAAAATGGCATTATTGATGTTGTTGTAGTCGAAAAGCCTTTTTTTTTCGAAAATTCGGTGTTTTGTACGAAGGTTTTCAGGAAATCCAAACGGCCAAACTGAAAATATTTATACAAAAAACGAATTGAAAATAAATCATTTTGGACTAAAATCAATGATGTCGAATTTTTCAAACTTTTTCAAAGTAACGAGCCGCCATCACGGTATGCGATCATAGTGTTACCTATATCGTGATTAACAGTGATTTAATCCTATTTGCATGCCTTTCTTGAAAGAATTGAGTTTGTAGGTATTCGGACAAAACTATTGATTCACTTTCATATTGCGTAAGTACGGGCACAAAAAATAATATTTTAAAGCGTAACTTGCAAAAAGTTAGTTTCCTAAAATACTTAATACCTAAATTAGCGCCGTCTGTGAAAGAGCAGATTATGAATTATTTTAAGTATACCTTTAATGTTATTATTTTATGCATATACGTAGGCATCAGGCGCGGTCCGTCCATGCATGCTGTCGATGCTCCGCATCCCTTGCATTTTAGAATAAAAAGATTTGGCCTTCTAGCCGTAAACAGCAATACTGCAATTTAAATATTTGAATAATTCTACAGCGACCTTAATGTGATTTTTTTACAAAACCGGCGCTGTAAAAAATCATTAAATATTATTATTATAAGACATCGTGCATATTATCGTCCCGTTTCTGTGTACGCACAACGAACGACTCGATACAAACAGCTCGGGCAAGTCTAAATACACATTCTCAAATACTGTGGTGTGGAAGCGATCTGTAAACCGTATCCAAAATGATAGAACGGTCGTTCTTTCCGCGCATGCGCACTGAGACCCGCAAGCCAATATCTTCTTCAACTTTATACGATATTAATGAAAGCATCCAACGAACAAAAACCGTCTTTAGTGCTCATATGTATAATGCACAGAATCGTATACACTATTAGTAATCCATTGGAAAGTATGCGCGCGCTGCTTTGACAGTTTGCTTTGAGCTTGAATACTGAAGTCGAATTCTTATTGAATAGTATTAACCTGCGATTTACTTTTAAATCATAATTTAAAAAAATAAAAATGTGTACCCAAAATAAGATGGATACTTCGCCAACGTGTTCTAAATGATAATAGTGAATTGTGTGGTTGTATAATTGAATCATTAATGCGAAAAAGTTTTGTGTCTCGGCCGTTTGCGGAAAAAAAACTTATTCTGGAAGCTGGAAATACTGAGTTATGGAGCTTAATGGATTTATGGAGATAATTTTAGACGGTACCTAATTGTATCTTGTTCGTGGGCTAGCGTCTAGATGTGCATATTTGATATCAAGTACGTAGTAAGTACGAGTATAATCATTCGATGTCCAGCATCCCTTCTACAAAAAGTCACCGGCCGCCTCTGGTAAGCATGTGTGCATTAAATATTAAGGCGATGCCATTGCCATACGTAGTAATGCAAAATCATGTGTTTTTGATTTGAAAATTTGGTCGCCTCGAAATGTTTCAGATGCTTTAATTAAATACTGCGAGTAGAATACATCTTGGCCTTTGAAATAATCGAGATTTTTTTAGATAAGTCTTTTTTATAAGCCCAGAAAAAAATAATGTATAAGGCCCATGAAAACTGCTTTAAAGTTCAAAATCTCCTACTTACGAACCCATTTTCGGTTATGATTTTATTGTATAATGTGGCAAATTAAGTTATTTATAAAATGATCGAAAAAAAAATTAATATTTATGCCTGAACATCCACAAAATAAAATAAAAGGCACTTTTTGGCCATGTTTTTTCCTTGCATAAATCAAAACAGGCGGATGATGTTAAGCGGGAATTTAAACCTTATCGCCATCTACCTAAGGGTTGTTATTGATAGCGGCTCAATTTAAAATATTACACGACGTAGTGCATCGCCTTAAGTTTATGCTTTGATCTTTGATTTGCTAATTATGTTACGTTTTTGCCTGACCGTACTTATTTTATATCCGCACTGGAATTCGCTTGATAGCAATGTTGTATGCAGCCACTTATCATGAGAATGCGTTTAATTTCCTATGTTTATTTCTAAAATTGCAATACGCCAGCGTGCGCTGTTTTACAAATACTACAAGTAAAATGCCAGTGAACCGTTATTAGATTATGCAAGAATAGGCCACTTTACTTATCAAATACACATACCTGCAAATCAAGTATTTACGTAGATTGGTAGGTCTATTGGTCTAGTTTAATCAAACGTGATGGATTTAGCAGAGTAATAACATATACATCTTAATAGATGTAACTAATTAAGTCATCATCATCATCGGGTATTGTATATCCAATGCTGAATGAAAGCTTCCCCAAATTCTTCCACTGAGCTTGTATACCTCCTCGATCTACGTATCTATTAATATTCTCCTTCTTCTGGTAGTGTCTGCTGTGGGAGGTTTACTATCATCAGGGCAATCCTCACCCTGCAGTCTCCGGAACAACTATGCGGAACTGCACTCGTACCAGTCAAGTCAATTTCGAAGAGACAAGGTGCGAGGTTTTGGTGACGATGTTTACCTTCAGTATCGCTCGACCACCATTCAGAATCGAAACGTTGTTTGAAATGGCTTTAGACGTATTTTGTGACCACATATAAATAGCTGTGTACTTCCTCACCGTCCTCCCCCCCATCTCCTTTCCCTTCCCATTACTTCAGCCCCAAACATACCCCAATTGGAAATGCCAGACTCGCTTGCTCCAGATGGTTGGGGGCAGTAGGGACTCTTGGACTCACATGAAAAAGAGACATTTCAAGAAATAAATAGTTTATACTATTATATTTCTGTGAGGGTAGTCGACCCCGACACGAGAGGGCACCAGATGAAGAAGTTAGATATTATTTTACTGTGCGTTTTTCTTGCGTCGAAATAATAATTTTCACATGTATTATTTTTTTTTTATTTTTAAAACATTACAAAAATTAAACATTCCAAGGCGTTTTTAAGAAATTCCTTTACTAAATTAGGGTTATAAAAAACAGAGATAAAAAGAAGAATAAAAATCAGGTATACCTAAGAGTATAATAATAAGAAAGACTGTGGTGCTTAGCAGAGATTTACGTATAAAATACACTTCATAATTTTGCCAACTTTACGTGGTCCAGCACAACGTGATGTCTTCCCAATGTACAGCTCGTTTATATTTATCTACCGACGAGTCCCGCCAATTTGAACACCTGCAAGACAAACCAATATTATTTCCGTCGGTAACTATGTATAAACTAGTAACTCATACCCATTTTAATTATTTATGTCTGGCAGCCATTCATCAAAACTGCTATAATTATCATTTTTGATAAATTACCCTCCAGAGCTATCGCAAACAATCAAATTATTATTATTATAATACCTTAAATACAGATTTCTAGCAAATTATTTTATTTATTCAAATGCCTTATGATGGCCATTTTTGTACAGTAGTACCTACTTCTGAAAGGGCTAATGTCGTTTATTTTTGGTTCTTTTAAAGCATTTTAAGGTGGAAATAATTTTATTATATTTTAATAAATATTTGTTTCACCTGATCGTGCCATGTCTTCCTCGGGCGTCCTCGATCTCTCACTTCCAAGTCATACATCCTCCTTACACCCATTTCCTTGTTCATCATTTACGTCTCATTTTACCACAAATAATTATTTGATTCACGCCTTCCTCAAGCATCCAAGACTTTTTCTACCATTCGCTTCATGTAGTATCATAAAAGCTTCATTCACAACACTGGAATGAGATACTTAGTCGAATTAAAATCGATATAACGTAGTTTTTAACTTTAAAACTGTGAAATTCATGATACAACTTGAAGTGAATAAAAGGAAGAAATGAATAAAATAATTATGTGTGGTACAACGAGGCTTAAGAGATAATTATAATAAAAACACATTTTGAGTAGAAAATTGTACAGTACAACATTCGGTATTGGATATTCCCACAGAGATATCATTATCTTATGGTACGTATACATTTGCGATCCGAAACGCGAACCGACCCTCGACTGCAAGCGTCGTTTCGCGCCATTTGCGATTGCTAAGTTCTTTTCCCATAAGTTGAGGTTCAGTTCGGCAGTTCGGCTCGCGTATGTATACGTAGCATTACAGGATTTAAAAAATGCTTTTAATTTAATTTGATGTATAAATAATATCATCGAGTGTGGTTCGAACATTGACTAGCGAGATTAAGTCAAATCGGAGATTGTGAATTTTGGTAAGAATTAGTTTTGCTATTGTTTATACTTTATTTAGATTTTTTTCTTAAATAATAAAATGTACCTAAATACCTCAAAACATGTTACACCCAGTGAAGTAAATCAAATTATCCTAAGAAACTTATATTGTTATGACGTGTACCCGGCGTTGCTGGGAGTTATCCTTCGGATAGCCTTTTCAAGATATACAATTCCGTAATACATTATTTTGATATATTTGCAAATGTAGGCTTAGCCAGCGTTAGCAATTTAGGCGCTCAAAAATATTTATTTTACTACCTTGATTTTCTCTACTTTCTATATAATATAACCCTTCCGGAAAAATCTCTCTAAATGTTAGTGAAACCCCTATCGAGATCCGTTGCGTACTTTAGAAGGACTAAGCGCACAAACAGACAGACACTATTTTATCCTATTTAGAAATATTGTACGAACCCTTTAGAACAATATTGCAATTACTGCAAGACACTGATAGCGACTTTATTTTACCCTATTTAGAAATATTGTATGAACCCTTTAAAACAATATTGCAAATACTGCAAGACACTGATAGCGACTTTATTTTACCCTATTTAGAAATATTGTATGAACCCTTTAAAACAATATTGCAAATACTGCAAGACACTGATAGCGACTTTATTTTACCCTATTTAGAAATATTGTATGAACCCTTTAAAACAATATTGCAAATACTGCAAGACACTGATAGCGACTTTATTTTACCCTATTTACAAATATTGTATGAACCCCTTAAAACAATATTGCAAATACTGCAAGACACTGATAGCGACTTTATTTTACCCTATTTAGAAATATTGTATGAACCCTTTAAAACAATATTGCAATTACTGCAAGATACTGATAGCGACTTTATTTTACCCTATTTAGAAATATTGTATGAACCCTTTAAAACAATATTGCAAATACTGCAAGACACTGATAGCGACTTTATTTTACCCTATTTACAAATATTGTATGAACCCTTTAAAACAATATTGCAAATATTGCAAGACACTGATAGCGACTTTATTTTACCCTATTTATAAATATTGTATGAACCCTTTAAAACAATATTGCAATTACTGCAAGATACTGATAGCGACTTTATTTTACCCTATTTAGAAATATTGTATGAACCCTTTAAAACAATATTGCAATTACTGCAAGACACTGATAGCGACTTTATTTTACCCTATTTATAAATATTGTATGAACCCTTTAAAACAATATTGCAATTACTGCAAGATACTGATAGCGACTTTATTTTACCCTATTTAGAAATATTGTATGAACCCTTTAAAACAATATTGCAAATACTGCAAGACACTGATAGCGATTTTATTTTACCCTATTTATAAATATTGTATGAACCCTTTAAAACAATATTGCAATTACTGCAAGATACTGATAGCGACTTTATTTTACCCTATTTAGAAATATTGTATGAACCCTTTAAAACAATATTGCAATTACTGCAAGACACTGATAGCGACTTTATTTTACCCTACTTAGAAATATTGTACGAACCCTTTAAAACAATATTGCAATATTGCAATACTGCAAGACACTGATAGCGACTTTATTTTACCCTATTTAGAAATATTGTACGAACCCTTTAAAACAATATTGCAATTACTGCAAGACACTGATAGCGACTTTATTTTACCCTATTTAGAAATATTGTACGAACCCTTTAAAACAATATTGCAATACTGCCGATTCAAAACTGAAAACTTGAATATTTATATGAAAAATTGTAATATTGTCAGTCCTCTGGAACAAGCGTTGGGAGAGTTGGAGGTCAGTTGGAGGTTAAAAAGCGGAACCTATTTTTTCGATTCATGTCCAATCTAAATATAATACATCAATGCCAGGAACACGATTTCGTTTGTCGATTATTTTAATGTGAATGATCTCGCTTTTATAATAAATTAGTTAGGTGACTTAAATTACCCTAATTTATCGTCACAATATTCCATAAATTGGTACTTAATATAAATATCCTGTTCTAAGTTGTGTTGTTAACTCCTTACCGGTATATCATCTTCTCTGTACCTTCATAAACCTTCACAGAATTTTCTTTTGTTTACTTTTGTAATATAATATTTTCTCCTCAGCTTTAAACTTATCATTTTACGTAAGAATTAAAGCAAGAGTCTTAAAAATTTCACTTGAAGAAATCTGTAATGTTATTTATGAAGTAACGCTGTTATTGTTGCCTGAGAAGTTATCCCTTTGTTCGTTCCATCTTAATTATGGCGCTGAGCTAAAACAATCTGAATTGCATCAACAACTACTTGTAATAGCATTCGCGGATAGTCTGTTATCGCCTTTCATTGTTTCTCACACGTGCTCTATCAACTTCGAGGGATGTTTGCACGTGCCTCGAAGTGATTTGCGTCAGCCACACGTTGATAAAGTCAAACCGCTGAGAGCTCCTCAGTTACCTCTTTTTTATTAGAAATAACAAAGGGTTTAACGGTTTGCCAAGAAGTGAGAACCTATTTTTTTACATTAATCCCACACATCTCTGGGGATGCTTTGTGGAGGTTGTTTTAAAGTGAAGAAGTTGGGAAGAAAAAGGGTACGAGGTGTGGGTAGGAATCTAGGGATCAGTGTGTCTAGGAGTGACGTATAAATATATCCCTCCCGCTGCGGCGCAAGGCGATGGGTCGAGAGACCAGTTGAAGAGGTCAAAGGGTCTCCCCAAACCAGCCTCTCCCTATCTGGCACGCTACGCAGGTGGTGTGGGCAGGCGCATCCTGCACACACCTCACCAGATGAACCCGGGCACCCCTACTAAATCACCAAACGTAGCGAACCACTTGGGGTGACCTATGGCAGAGGTGTTGGTTATCCAATAAATAGTTCCCGGGGCGTCAGTACCCAAACCCGCCTCCTAAATTGTAAATTTTTCTATTGTAAAAATTTGTAAAAACTATTTTATTTCTCCTGGTTGTATTTCTTGCAATGGCCACGGTTTTACAATCCCTTACAAGCTCTTTACAACGGAAATGACCTGTTGATGAAAAAAAAATCGTTAATTTTTTTATTTTCTTTTATACATTGACAACAGCGCCACCTATCAGGTCTAAAACTATCCTATATTCAAACTGGAATCATCCATACACATTCACAAAATTTTATTGAAATCGGTTGGGCGGTTTCGGAGATTAGCGTGTACAAACACAGTGACACGTGATTTTTTTTTATTTAGATATATTATATAGAGGTAATATATAGATATATAAAATATATATATAAAATATATATAGATATAGATAAAATATATATATATTTTTAAAACAGCGCCATCTCTTGGACGTAAAAGCAACACGCGCTATTGTTTCTCTATTTATTATTAATTAATGCCCTTTTTCGTGACTTTTACTTGTGAATATTAAGAAATATACATTATTTATTTTACATAACTGAATTACTTCACTAACAACTTTTTATATTTGTTTAAAGATAAATTGAAAATGTCCACCGACTTGGTATAATTGTTTTCCTCCATTAGTATTCTGGGCAAAGAGGAATACATATGGTAGTTAGTCCCAGAATTCAGAATGTAGAATTATTCTTATTTGTTATTTGCACAGACAGACTGAGCCATTACAACGTGTGATGGGGTACAGCTAGTACATGATAATTTTTATCATTTATTCACTAAATAAATTTAATATCAGGTTTGGTTTGAAATTTCAAAGGTCCAAATCTCAGGAGGGTAAATGATGTCACGTGCTAAAAATAGTACACGGAGAGTAATCGATTTTAACCCTCACGATAAATTAACTGGCCTTATTAATAAAAAAATAATTTAAGAAATGGTTTTATCGATTTGCCTTGATATATCATGACGATTCAATGAATTTTGGTTGTAATGCGAAAATATTCGGATTTTCATGAACACGTGTTCCAAGATCATGATAATATATTCGTAATTTACTAAACGGTTTATCAGGAAACCTATTAATTCGTTCGTAAGGCCTGCTATTCAATTTTACACCGGAATTACCAATAATTTGAAGAGATTCTTAATAAATTAGCAATAGTCATTTTTCTCCGTGTGTTTTAGAAAATCATAAACATACTCTGCAAAATCATACTCTACGTAATTTTATGATGGAAGGTCTTGCCGTTTGAGAGTTTATGCTACTTCAGAACAAAACATATTTCTGCTTAAGAGGAAGCTACAAGCCAAAAATGTGTATATTCTTGGTTTACCTTATATTGAAGGCATTAAAATTGCTTGGCAAATAGAGTCTAGAAACGTTCAATTTCAAGCACAAAACTGTTTTTTATTTATTTTGTAAATAAATTTATATAAAAACAAAAAAGTTAATTAAGTGAAACTGTCACAGATAATCATAGCTATAATACTGTATTTTTAAAAAGTTGTTTCCTTTATGCGTTCATTTATATACATTTATATTTTTTATCGAATAATTTATTTATTTTATTTGTATTCTACTCAATCGAAACGATAGCAAAACCATCAATTTATCTAAAGCATATTTTTGGTATTCATAATGTACAACCAATTCGTTATAAAATAGTGATTTGGAACTAAGCTTCGTCTTAATTTTTCTTTAGAACTTGGCCCTATCTTGGTATGGCATTAAGGAAATACGGTTAGAATCTTATGAAATTAATTATTATACCCTAGCTGGTTGCATATAGTTCTATTTGCACGTTTAAATATGTTCTAAGTATACGTCCTATTTAAATATTTTCCTTTAAAATATATTAAACAAAATTACTTTACACAAGTTGCAACCTCAAAATCAGAAATCGGTAAATAGATTATGAGAAATTGTCTTGCAAACTTTGACACTCACATCTCAGAACAAGGTAAAGTGACGTTAGAACACTGTCCCACCAAAGTGAAGAAAATGGCATATGTCGGCAGTTCAATTATCTCTAATAGCTGCAATGTTGCACGCAAGGTAATAGTTACCCTGGTTATATGCTGAGAGAAGATGACGAACACGTATTAAAATCAACTTAGTTAAAACTTAAGAAGGAGAATTGCGTCTTTTACCTCAACTGTCTTGCCAAATGTATGAAACTTAAATACCTATTTCTCCTTTCTGCGGTAAAATTGTCTATTTTTGTAAGTATCTAATCCATAAATTTCTTATAAGAATCTACGGTAACATTTTTCGTTTTAATAATTTGTCAGTCTGGTTCGTTTAGTAAATATTTGACAACCGCACGCATACGGTACGTTGACATGATTTACATATCGCAAACCAGATATAATAAATTTCCAACTTGGAATCCGTACGTTAAACTTACACGCTATTATTTTGAAATGATTTTCTTCGGTAAGACTCTGCTTAGATATTCCTTGGTTTTCTGGATTTCAGCCAACTACCTTCATCACCGGTGTAGCGATCAAGTAGTTGAACCCATCGTTGATTACCCACGCACGCATAATTTATTAACTTTGTATGGTGACATGGTATGCAATTTAAATTTGAAATCAATTCAACAATTACATCGGTGGTTCATTCTATCATCGCAGGTCGATAAACCCACATCTTCATACAAATAATCCGACTGACATCTGTTTTTCGGAAAAAACATTATGTCAGTTAAAATATTATTCATTGAATTTGTAGTTATATATGCAATAAGTAATGAATAGATAATACATTACAGAAATTCCTTCCACCTAGATTTGAATGGAATTATGCCACTGACTTAGTTATTTTTGGTTCTAGCCTTGTCTATACACTGCCTGACATCGTATATAGCCATTCTATTGATTCTAAATTAAAAATTCTGATGATAAAACGTTTTTTTTGTATTAGAAATTTAACCAAAGAATGGTCAGACTTTTAGATCATGAACGACAGCCACATTGCATAATTTCACATTAAACACTGCGACTTGTACGTTTCGATCTTTATTCCTTCGCGATGATTATCACATAGTTAGTGTTTTATTTTAAATATTTTTAGTGTTGATTGCTTAAAAATCGTCTGTATTTTTAATTAGGCATCCATTAATTATAATGCATGTTTTCTCTTTTTGCAGGTAAGTTTCCTCATAATAGACTTCACTTCGAATAATTGCATCCAGCTTGGTAAGTTCCTTACAAAAACAATTGTTCATTGTTGTATTATTTCTCGGAAAACCTACAGGCTACAGGAGAACTGCTGTGAATATCAGACATAGATATTGTTGTAACTCCGGGTTTGTCTCACAAACTCTTTAAATAAAAACTCCGGGGTCAACAAAACACTTTGGACTTTATTTGCAATAGAAAACTTAGCTCGGATTATTATTAGCAGGTGGTAGGAATCTCTGGGCCTCGACCTTGAGGTTGCAATCGTATTTATTAATGTCTCAATACCTACAGTTATGTGCCATCCATGGGTTATCTTCAATATCTCGGATATCACATCCAGAAAATCTTCTCGGTCTTCTTTTACATTCACATTTTTATTACCTCTATGGCAACGGTAGACTCTTGTATCCCGGACCAACGGGGCGAGGGTTGAAATCCTGACGCGGGCAAATTATTTATTCGGTCTCTGTAAGACCACCAAAATCATTTTTTCTGAGATTGGCTTTAGCTATGCACTAGACCTGAACCGGTAGATAATTTATAACCATTTCATTCAGCCTTAAAATTTATCCCGGCATATGGGGATCGTAGTTTCAATGGCATTGGGCAACTGGATTTCTCTTGTGGTATCACATGCAATTTAGATATCAATAATATAATCAAACATACTAATAACGATTGTCTGACCTTGTTCAATAATCTCAAGTTTGATTTGAATTTATGTGTCGTTTTAAAAAAATTGTAACTGATTGTTTGAAGAATTCAAGCAAGCGATAAAGTAGGTACTTACCTAAACTATAATATTTGACCGGAAAATTATTTTAATTGGCATTTTAAAAATTGAAACAGATATGTTGAGAAATCAGATTAGCCCGTGATTCTTTAAAAATACTATTTTTGTTACTCTGTGTGTCCTGTGTAACTCAATGATGATCCCGTGATTTTTATCTGCAGTATCCTACCCCTGTACTGTGTCCTTGTGTTCATAATATTATGTCTGTTATTATTTAACAATCGATAATATTCAAAGATTAAATGTAACCATTTCTCGCTAACGATTTGCATCATCCAATATCTGCCTCGAATACAAGTAACGTTTTAATTCACGCAAGAGCCATGTCTGGTATCGAATAATCCTCCGAAGAGACATTCAGGATTAAAAACAACAACTGTACATGGGGAACAATGGAAAGGCATCTCTCATTGTTTTCGTGTATCGGTACAACGTGATTACCTGTTAGGCCGTGTATCAAATCCGACGTGATTTCATGTTTGCCTGGCACCTTATCTCGCCCGACTGTCCATGACAGTTTGATGCTAATATAACGCTGAATTATGCAAATGAAATGTTCAAAGTTGGCATGCATCCTACATGAACATGAGCGCGGGTTCAACAACTGAATGACTTGGGGATTTAATGCGCGCTGCAGTCGGATGGAATGACGGATGCCTGCCGTTCTTGGTATGTCGAGCTCGATCACTAATTATTATTGGTAGCCAAAACGGAATAGTGATACTATCTAAATTATACACACATAATAAATAAACTAAACAAAAGTAGTCTTACTTATTAAGATTTCCTAATACGCGGCTGCAGCGTTGGTATATAGCTATACGGTGAAGAGTGCAGTGTACTGCTCGGGTTAAAATCTTTACTTATAATGATATTCATACAAGATTTTTTTAGACTGGCATTTTTTCCAATCCTCAAAAACACGGCCATATTCGCATTTCGCGTTTAGTTGCCAACTTCACGTTTCTTCAGATTACGCGTTCGTATTTGCTTTGATAAATCGATATTTCGATTTAAAATATACCTTTGATAGTGCTGGGTAAAATGGGTATTACTGTCTTTTTACATTTTCATTGCGCGGCCGATCGATTTTTGTCAAATTAACTGTCAACTTGTAATACTTTCGTATTAAGGCCTGTACACGCAGTAAGCATGCACGTGATTAAGAGTTACGTTTTCTACTAATTGTTCTTTTGTAGCTTGTAGCCCAGTAAATTGTCGGTATTGCAGATATAAGTTTTCGCATTTGCCGCCTTTATGCTGAATGACATTATTTTATTTATTTATCGTTTCTTTACATTGTATCTTTTTGTTTAAGTTAGAATTTTTAACCTCACTAGGACAAGCCTGTGTTGAGGTTAATAATTTTACAAAATATTAAAAAAATAGTACAAAGATTATAAGAGATTTAAAATAGTACAAATATAAAAAAAAATAATTCAAATATAAAGATAACAATATTGTTATATTGACGTTTTTGCGAATTGGATACCTACATGGTACCTATCAGCCTATTCATTACAATATAATGCTGTAAACATGTAGGGTGACCATGATATTTAATTGCAATAAAAATGTAAATATTTTTTAAAAAACAGAGAAGAAAGAAAGAGAGAAAAAAAATTACATTAAAAAAGAAAAGGATGAAAAAATTAACTTATTCAAATTATTATGCCACAATTTAAAAGGACAAAGATGAAAGAATATGTTGGAAATCCTCGGATGGCAGAAATAAAATTATCTTATCATCTGTCAAATTGATTCACGTGTAGGTACTATTATTATGGGTACTTTTATAACCGAAAATTTAATATACGTATATAAATTGTAATTTGACAGAAGACTGATAAACATGTAAACAAAATAAATGTCTGTGTGTTAAGTCAGTCATCAACTGACGACGAGGTCGTGGAATTGTTTTGTGATATTGTTGAAGTGTCTAATTAATGTACTTGTTAGAATATTTTAAAACCATTTTGCAACTAACACAAATTTTATTGATAAAAATGATAATTAGAAATTCTATATGTCATATCGGAGGTGACGCGATAATTATCGATCGTCCACTGAAACCGCGAATCTGCTAGCTAGCAGTACGTCGCATTGCTCCCGCCTTCGCCCCGACCCGTTTGCAGGTCCCAATACAATATATGGATCGGCGGGCTCTCGGTATACCGCTTCCTGACAGCACTCAGTTTTTATCGATTACATTATGATATTATGTTAGGTATATCATTTTAGATTTTCACTGCCTGAAGCATTATCGTGATTTGTTTTGGATTACTATGCCTTGATGCGCCTTCTCCTTCTTTAGCCAACGTCAAGCCCTGATGAAGGACACTGTAACACTGTCCGAAACGTCACAATAGTAAATTATATTTCTATTATGTGTGCTCTCATGTTAGAATGAATTATCTGAATAAGACATTCGGAATCGATGAATGGATAATATAGTCTCATAATTATTATTTTAAAAAGCAAAAATTTTTTTGAATACTTTTATTTGAATTACATTGTATGCTAATCTTGGGAGCGGAAATTAACCAACTTCCCGACATCCGATAGAGCTGAATCTCTGCAGATATACTCGTTGTCGATGACAATGAAACTGATTGTGGCAATCATGCATACACGTGCGGACATAAACGCACCTGAAATTCGATAACATTACAGCAGTTAATATACACAATAAATGTCGGTCTTACGCGATCGGTATCTGGCAAGGTCGGTAGCGCGGTTGACTCCGGTCTCTGGGAAGGAAGGTTGAATCCTCAACCAAGCCAAATTGATTTTTAAATTTTTAAAAAACATTTCAATATATTTGTATTATAAAAAAAAAAACATTATTTTTTACGAGTTTATTTATTATGTGAACTCTAATAAGATATTTTTTATTATCTCCATGCATATAACACCATCACCGAGCTTGCAAAAATATTGCATAGTTTTATCATAATATTTATCCTACGTGGACAAACGTCATTTGTTTTCCTTTGTGGATAAATACTTCGTGCAGTTTTTCTGAGACATTATCAGTATTATTGTTTGTTTTTAAATATATAAAAGAACCACTGCGCACCTCAGTATGAAAGTTGTCGCGCATTCAGACCGATCATACGTCGCGCTCTGTACATATGACATATTATCATGTGTTATATCTCGACTACCATAATAATAACAATTATTATTAATCCTTTGAATTATTTGAGTACTCGAGTCTCTAAGCCCCATAGTGTTTCCTTAGTAAGTTTGTTTCCTTCTCGCCTATTTGCGCACAGGACAACAATTCTAAAATAGTTCAAATTTGTTCACTATGGATTATTCGGACACATTTGAGCCACGACTAATGCCTTTGCAATACGGTATGTTATGTTTTCTCTTTATTTTTTGGTAATAAAATGTTTTATTTGCTGGTCTTAATACAGTAAACAATTTATTCTTTAAATGTGCAATACACAGTACACCACCCTTCGTACTATGGGAATTCTGTAGGTACTCAAGTAGGTGCATGCAAATAATTTTGAGTCAATGTTTGAATGTGTTTGTGTTCTCCGATAATGGTTCAAATTTATTCGAACTACTTGGTAACAAACCGCCCGCAGTCCCCTCTTACCCTGTAGTGGTCTTACGATATATTACACCACTAATAAAGCAAGAATCTCTTTAAAGTGATTCTACTAGGTAAATATATTTGAACAAAATAAGATGTGAGAAATTCTTTGATTTCTCTTTGCACTTTTGGGTTCGAATTTTTAAATTTATTTAACCGGACAGGAATATCGACCATCTCTAATTTGAACAACTCACACACATTATTTTATCACAAAAAGCTGAAATATTAATAAAAGGTCTCAAATATAATAATAGAGTATGTAATACGCAATTGAATTTAATCCAATGCCTAATAACATATTGTATTACGTATATTTCAGTACTATAAAAAGCTCTTCGAACGCAGTAAAAGTCATAATACTTTATGATGCCTTGGGTATAATTTGATAGCGCTAGTTACGGATACCTAGGATTGCTTATTTTTCGTATCCCGATTGCCAACATACAACCTAATGCGGTGGGGCAGCGATACATTACGATATTAAAAATACCCTAATATTCATTTCATTTTCGTACATACCCGTCAACTGTATGTAGTACGTTACAGTATCGATTCGCCTAAGCTGTGGGGAAAGCGGTGAAATATGCTACATGTTCATGTTCATCCCTAAGCCAAGGTTGAGTGATGCCAAACTCACAGAGATAATAAAATATTGTCTCCAGTAGTTTGTCACTATTCAATTTAGCTTTTAGTTAATGGTCTGAAAATAATGAATCATGCTACGATTTTAGTCCTTTGTTCGTTGCCGCACATTTTAATTTCACTAATTATATTCCTCGATCATTAGGTAACCCCAAAAGCTTTCCCTTCTTATTTTACAACTTCATTTCACTCTGTTATTTTTTTCTTTGGCCTTCTGTCTGATGAACCAGAACTGACAGCGCGACTGGCACCGCTTTGTTCGTTTATCATTCTTGAAAATCTTGTTGGGGGAACTATCGTTCATAGGAGCGGGGGATTACAACGAGTGAATAACGTGTCCCGGCGACTAAAGGAACATCTTCATTCGGTGCAATTCTAAATCTTAATGATGAGACTTTAAGCCTCTTTTGAGCTTTGCTGTTTTCAAGCCTAAACCACTAATCCCGACGGGATTGTGACATGCCATCGCTTCCTACTTTCCGTCCAAAATAGGGCTGTATAAATAGATGTTCGAAAATAGACCGGCGATTGTCCAATTTCCGCCAGCAATTTTATGAGCTTTGGCCATAGCGCAAGTAGCTATTTTTAGAATGTCTTTGACCTTTTGCGGTTCGCAAGATTAAGATTAGAACACAAAACTGTCTACCGTCGATAACAGAGGCTTAAGTATCCCAGGGTAGTTAGGAGGGTACTTTCCCAACATTGCTCGAATCAGTCAAGCGCCGTTTTAAAAATCGACCGAGTTTTGGAAACTTTTTTCTTAGGAAATTAGACATTTCAGTTGGGAATAATTAATAAAATTGATCCAAGTTAAACCGCTTCCACGAATGTTTATCCCTTCTGCTTCAAGTCGGTAAATTCGTGGATTTAGTAGCAGATAATCCCTTGGAATTAGTCATTCATGAATATTTCCTTCAGTGAACCTTTTCTGGTTGGTAATTGGCTACATTGTGCACGTACAGCTTAAACCCTTGAAATATTGATGGCATAGGAGTTGTTAATAATGCACTTGTATCCAACCACCAAAGCGGCACAATACAAATCGATAATGACGTTTTATTATGACATGGCGTGTGTTCTGTCTAACATAAAGCACGTGTTGTGATGTGTTGATGAATAAATTACGCCATTCTTTTCTTTTGATCATCATTTGTGTTCAAGGATTCTCAATGTCACAACACAGCACGTAGCTGGCCCGTGCATTGAGACATGTTATCGATTCTGCACATAAATATTGTCTAGTTGAAAAGATATTTGGAGGATCGTTGTGCGGTTTTAAAGCGCTGCTTAAATTACATTTTGGATTGTCGCCTTCGCAGTGTTTACTTGAACATAGCATGTGCAGTGCTGGCTGCATACAAAATAGGATTTTCTCCGCGTTGATGCCTCGGCTCCAATAATCTGTGGTCTAATAAGACTTCCTACGTGGTGTTGACGAGTGTGAGTATTTTACATTCTCCGAGCAATTCTGCAGTAATGATTTTCTGGCAGTGGCGTGCATTATATCCAATTTTCCAGAGCAAAAGGTTGAAGATGGGTATTCTTATGCCAAACTTATCGTTTGGTATGAAATAATGTGTCTGGAAGCAATATAAGTATATATATATGTATTTTTGATTCGTAATAAAAAAAAATCTCTAAGCTACTGATTTCCAATATCCATTTTAGTTTCCATGTTCGTATTTTTGATACCTGTAATGTCTGGATTTAGATTGCATATGCCTGAAAGAGGATGGCGCAGTGGCGTATCTATATGTTCTAAATTCCATAACAATGCAATAAACAAACTTAATAGATATGTGATATGATTTGCGATTTTCACAGCTAAAAGTATTAGGTATAGTGATTTATTTTTGGGGTATTATGCCGTGTTGCGCTACCTCCTTCTTTAGCCAACGTTTCGGACAGCTTTACAGTGTCCATTATCAGTAAAAATAATAAAACCGCTAAGCAAAGGAATTTGCGTTCTATTCACGGATTATCCGACAGTTCTTAACATTAGATCCAGCTGTATACTTTCTGTAAGTCGAAATTTAGGGATGCGCCAAAAATGAAATTTATTGATATGTTTCCCCACTGGCTTGTGCGATTTCCGCGCCCCTGATCAGGTACCGAACAGATCCGCCGCCAAAGAGGAACACTCCATCTAAATGGTAATCCCGGTGGTCCCGCTGAATGCAGCTAATGATATTTGTGGTGATCCGCTTTTCAGGCAGGAGCCAATTACGGCGGGGCCTGTTATTCGTGGCGCCTTATCGCGGTGCATTGGCTTCATCATCTGTTGATGTCACTTCATACATTTATTCATGGCGGGGAATTTTTCAAATGTAATATATCCGAGTTGCAGATGGCTCCGTGTATTTATACAATAATGTGATACCAATATTTTAATAATAATATGGAAAATTTTACTACACCGACCTCAGTAACTTAAAGCTCTATGCATTTAACTAGAAATTTCAGTGACTTCAAGAAGTTTCTCGTCCGATTTTTTGTCTAGATTTTTTCTTCATTTCTTAGATATATGAACGCTTCTTTCTGGCTATTGCGATATTGATTGTTGAATGTGATAAACTTTACGATCGTGGCTTTACAGTTACTATAAGAGCTTTTCATTAATTATGTTATATTTCACGATGTTCTCCACTTAAGACGTTTCAATACCCTAAAATAATTTCGGAATATTAACAACGGAAGTGATGAAGGTTTATACAACATTTTCGGCCCAAGGCCCGAAACGGTCCTACGGTCGAATTTGCCCTAACAGGCCTAGAAAATTGATCTTTCCGCGGGGTTTATTTAAATTATTTCTGATAAACTTATAACATAAATTTGAGATGTTTCCAGATAATTTCCTCGGGAAGTTACTAATTCATTATCTAAAAAAATAAAATCTGGTGCTTATCGCTAATTTTATGGTTAAAGTGTCGAGTCGCCTTACATCTTTCATTTTCTAAATAATACAATTTTTATAAAAAAAGATGAATGACTTTGTTTACATCACCTATTTTCATATTAGCCTTAACCCGCGGCTTCGCTTGCGTGGTATTAGGGATACATTAATCTACAACGAATTTTCCCAAGCGAATTAAATGTTTTTTCTGGGATTAACATTATCCTATGTTACTTCCCAATCCTCCAACTATCCCTATTCAAAGAATCGAAATCGATCGGTCGCTGCGTTGCGACGTGAAATAAGGTGAAACAAATAAACAAAAACACTTTCGCATTCATAATATTAGTTAGATTTTCTAAATAAACCAAATTTTATTAAAATACATAATTTAAAAAAAAACACATCAAATATTTGTCTAGGTCGCGCAACCCGCTTCTCCTTGAAGCGTGTCAAACTCGCGTCCCCGCATCTTATACTCTTATAGCGATTATTATGTAGAGGCATGTTCTGTACGTCTGTAGTCTGTAGCTCTCTCTCTCTCTTCTCCCCGGGGGATAAATTGTAAAAGAGAGTAAATAAAAGGACGAGGAAAGTGGAAATGTTACGCAAGGACATCCGTTACCCGCTGTGTTACCCACATCCCTTCATTCAAAGGGCCTTCCCGGAACACTCCAATTAATTGAACTACACTTCACTCTTAATTGACAGGGAGGGGAGCTGTCTTTCAAGCTGTAAAGAATTCTTCCAATCTAAATCAGTTTTAACGATCTTCCTTGGGCGCTGGGCTGACTAAGGAATTTTAATCGTCTTACAAACACTGCCCGCACTATCGCGAATCTATTAAGTTTACTACAAAATAACTTATACTCAAATTTTTACTGGTTATATTCAATAATTATTATTGTTTGTGTCCAGCACCGAACTGATAATCCCAAGAAGTATACCGACTGATTTATACCGACAGAGAGACCTTTCGACCCCAATACCAATAAAATCGATAAATCCGTTCAAGAAAGATTTCAAAACGTATGTTCAATTTCACCAGATGTATGAAAAAATATAATCTCCAAGCCGCCAATAAAAAAATGCGTTAAGAAAATATAGATTATGTTAGTTAGTTTTTAGTCGAAGTATAATACAGTTAAATATGACCGAATGGGATAGGGTCAAATTAGCTCAGTGGTAGAGCAAACCCCCGGCAAGGTTTACGACCGAATCTTTTTCTGTTTCAAATTTTCTTTTGAGGGTCGTTAATATTGTCTCTTTACTCATTAATTAATCCAAAAGTGCTTACTCCTGGCACACGGATACGCTCACAACATACTTCTATCTATTTATTTCTTCAGTGGTATTCAGCTACTCAGTCACAAGATTGGTATCGAATATCACACCAAAATACAAACATGTATTTAGTAATAAATATAAAAATAAATATCGCTTTCAATCAGACAGCACTTCCTCTGCCTCTCGTTTGTCGTCTTAGCGAGATCGCTAATCCAAATTCCTTTAGTCTTTTTTGTTGAACGACTTTAAATATTTTTTATGGACGATAATAGCTATTCTAAGGAATAATTATAAGGTCACATTGAATATCATTCACTCACTGTACAGCAGAAAATCTGTTTGTATGATCTGTGAAGCAATCAAATCTCTCGAACCGTGGGCTCTGATGTCATGAAATTTGCAAAGCATTTTGTATGGAGTTTCTAGGTCAACGCAAATATTTTTAGTTCGTTGAATTGTCAAGAATCTTAAGTAATCGCTGTAGTATTCAACTTTAAAATATCTTGCAACTGTAAAAAAATTATGTGCAATAGGTTTAGATTATACGCTTGCTTATTTCTAACAGCTCACTTAGAAAATTAGTTTGTTCTCTTTTGTCAACTGTTTTTTGAAAATAAGATTTCGAAGCTTCCAGCTTGACCGGTCGGTGGCCGAGTTGTCATCGCTTTTGGGTCCCACCCAGGCGTAGTGTGTTCAATTCCTCCGCTGGCTAAGTCCTCCATCACAACACAAGCAACATTTTCAGCTTACTATGGTGGTAGAAGGAGATTTTCAAATATTGTCAGGTTATTCGTAACCCGGGAATGTTTGTCTATCTTTAAAAAAAAAAAAAAAAACTTCCAATTATTTTTAGAATTATTTAACTGGCTGTATTTTTTAAATAAGCTGGATTTCAGTAATTACCAAATAGATGCGATTTGTGAACGGGTGAGCCTACATATTTATAATTAAAATGACGTCCAAATAATCGAGTAGAATTGATTATTATCCTGTTCAATGTGAGCTTCATTCAACGCACTAATTAAAATGCTTAACCAAATTCGTATAATTTACATTAATTAGTTAACCGCAATGGCTTAGAATAGATAATGTATACCTACCTTTATGTAGTCGATTGATAACGAACCTTTAACCAGCATCCACCCAAATGTTCACTAGAACCCACCTTCGCTAGAACTGTTTGCTAATTGACTGAGCGTGGCGAAGTCCTGTTTGACCTGACCACTTTCCATTTCGTCTATCCGTAAATTTTGTTTGTGTGTTCCGTGTCGAGATGGCCTCCGTTTTTGATGGTACCTTTTTATCCCTCCAGAGCGTATGGGCGTTGCGGTTGTTTTAAATGTTCCTTATGTAGATAGCGAAAAAGTTTAAATTCCCGATTAACACCAGCCGCCGGTTTTCATTTATGCAATAAAAAACCTCTCCGAAAAGTGTGTTTTACTTTACTGTGCGAATTTCCGTTTTTACGATCATTTTCTAAAGAACTTAATTCAACACGTTATACAATAAAAACATAACCGATATAGGGTTTGTAAGTAGGATATTTTGAACTTTTAAGCAGTTTTTTAATACTTGATACTTTATTTTTTCTGGGCTTATAAAAAGACAAAAAAATGCCCGATTATTTCAATGACCAAGATGCATTCTACTCGCATTATTTAATTAAAGCATCTACAATATGTCTAAGCCATCAAATTTTCAAACCAAAAACACATGTTTTTCTATTACTGAGTAGTGCTTGGTCTTTTTAAAATGTACCCATTTTATTGAGATTATGCAGTATCACCACGAAGGACATCATTCTTCTATATAATGATGTGTGTGAAGTAGAATTTTATAAAATTCAATTTGATTTTTAATTAGATGAAATAAATATCATCCTCTCTGCTGATCACAACAGTTCACATCAATTAATCCGTGGAGCAGTGTATTATAACACAGCCAGTCTGCAGCCAATCAGGGGAGGGACGTGACTGATAGCAGATGATGCGGATTCAGCGTTCATTTCAATAGGTAAACACAAGGATAATCACACGCGGGCTGTTTGTACCACGACATAACTGTGTGTGTGCCTTCGGTAGGAGGTGGCCCCTAACGGAACATACAGCGTTTTGCTTCTTAACCTTTGTAATGCCAGCGAATCCGTTGCGTATATGCTAGGAAAAATTTTCCAGCATACTAAAATAAATTTTATTCGGTTGGAAAGGAAATTACATTTTTAATATTATTATAGCTCGTCGTTTTGTCATTTGCAAAATGATTTATTTTTTGTGAAAAGCGCGTCGCAAAATCCCTGCTAAATGTATTTTCCAATTGCTAACTTTTTAATTGCTATTTTTTTCTTTAATTTGTATTGGTTATAATTTGTGCTTGCTACCTCTTGAAATCTTTTGGTTACTTTTTTTTTCTTCTTTTAATTTTTTTTTACTAATTTATTAAATACTTTATTCTTTTGTGGTTTTGGGATTTTTATGAGTTAGATTTTGATAGGAAGGAGGAATCTTTAGATTATTCCGATATTAGGTGGTACATTACCTAAAATAATTTTTCTTCATAATAATATTCATAAGTCTTGTGTCTTAAATGTGAAATATATGTTATGTTGAATGATTTTTTAGCGTGTAATTTAGTATTTTTCCAATTGTGTCAATTTTATCTGTACTTTCCGTTCATAAGCCTCTATTTATTAAATAATAATGTAAAGGGATTTGAAATCAATTTCATTATGCAGTAATTGGAGGTTATGCATAATCTAGATTTATGGGCGTAGTTACTTAATACTGATTGACGATTTCGACTACCTAAACCTTTTTTACCGTGACATTTAAAAAATGAATTTTACGAGGTATTTAAAGCCGGATTTATTTTTAATTCCTTCATTAGATTAGTCGATTTTATTTAATCTTTCGTTTAGAAATTTTGAAAGATGACGACTTTAAAAAATTATAAGTGTTAAGTTGAAGAAAATTATTTAACACTGAGGACTGGGGTCATGAAATTCTTACATCTTTTTCTGCTAGGATTGGGTACGCGCGACTATTGTCTGCTCGCACAGTTATACCCACCGTGAGCTATAGACATTTGAAAGGCAATTTATCTGTCAAAAATACAAGTAATTTTTCCATAGTAAAAATGAGTTTTGTAAGTCGGGCGAAACCGGTTAGTAACTTCGAATAATATTACTATAATGCCGCCTATCCATACTCTCAGTTGCTACAATGTTTATGGAAAAATTCGAGTCACTGAATATTGCCCAGAGTAGCAATTGTGAAAGGTTCTTTGAACGTTGTAAATTTGGTAAATTTTCATTACATAACCACGGCTTTTGTCAAATACTCGTTGGAGTAATTTCCACTCTTGACTCCCTTTTCGCTTTTCCGTCCTTTGATTCTTTGTAATTCTCAAAACATTTCCTTGTGAACAATATATGTACAATGTAGGTACATGCAGTGTACGGTCTACATCAATGTAGAAAGGTACAGTAGAGCGCACAAGTATCAAATGATGGTGTGAAACAGCAAGGATATACCTGTTAATGAAATTTTTAATTTTTGTTTTACATGAAATAAATTTCACCCTTTCTGTGAACGATGTACAATGTTCAATAGTCTACCTCAATGTACAGTTTGTTGGGTGGAGTGTACAATCATGGTACACCCCTCCACGCCCCCTCGGACTGGTCGCATTCCTCTGGGGGCGCGGTCCTGCCGCATACATCACGCCCTGAGATTAATAGCCTCCTCCGGTGTCAAAGGCACACCAACTAAAGTCATCCGCCATCGCCAGCATGGCAACATACAACACACAGACATCAGTAATCAACCCGGCTGCAAGATCACTAAACAAAATACCCACTAACAGTACCTACTTATCTATGCAGTCGGGTATCGCTACAGTAGACTTTAGGGATACCTCATTTACTATATTTAGACAATCTTTCTTCTTTTGGTCGCTTGAACAGATTTCCTTGTTGATTTCATCATTCTGTAGTCCTGCCATTGAGAGTTCCGTTGTAACCTGTCTTTCTTCTGATAAATGCGTTGTTTTGTGATTTTTAAAAAATCCTCTTACGATTCAGCACTAAATACTGGCCCTAATAATTACAATGTAATCGGGCAATAGGTACTACAAATTATTTATATGTAAATCCTATACCGATTGTTTGGAAAATGATGTTTCCAGTGACAAAAATCCTCAATCTGTTATCTTTGTAAATTCTAGGATGAGTACCTACATACCAAAATTTGTGTAATAAATGCAATTTAAAGAAAAACAGTGAATGCACGTTTGAACGTTTTACCTAAAATTACGGTACATATTTCATATAATTTAGAACTTAAAAGCTTACAGTAAGAAGTTTTTTCAGTGGAAACCTTATACATTTTCTTAACTACCCTTATATAATTTACGGACATCATTATTAATTAGCAGACTACAAAATGTATATTTTTGAGTGCTCTCCGTTAAAATACTGACAACTTCAACACGAAACAAGATTTACACAAAACCTCCCTCCCAACTAACTATCACACCGTTTCTCCGCAGGGGTAGGAAGAGAAGACGGACCGCCAAACAACTCGGTCTTGGCATTCACATTAATGTGTGTAATTTACTAGCTTAGCTATTAGAAATAAACGACCCAGTAAGCAAAACTTTTTTTACATTTTTGTATATAATATAGATATTTTGATTTTGAAAATCGGCGGTACCTTTCCTTTTGTATTCCTTACGTTCACTTATTATACCTAGTGTTGTTGACTCTGCAGTTCTGCACAGAGTAAAATAAGTTAAGCGGTTGCAAAAACATTAATTTATCACCTTTCTTCTTGTCGTGACGCCAGTTTTTTAGCTCTGTTTTAATTGATTACCTGGCAATACATCTGGACAGGGCTTTGCGATGGATATGTGATAATTTGCAAGGCGTGATAGTGGCAGTTGATTTATTAATCTTCCAACTTTAATTCCGTTTAATTATACATTTAGCAATCATGTAGACTCACACTTAACACATTAAAACAAAAATGAATTCTTCTACCTTATTACTATCACAATGTTTCATCCATCCTGCGTAATTCAAGATTCTATGATATATTTTTAAAGAAAATTTATTCTTTTAAGATAATGTAGAAGAATTATAGACAGCCCTGATTTATTAAGGCCTCATCACGGGCAAGCCACCCAGTGAGGCCAACATTACTGGAATACTTTGAAATCTAAAAAATAATGTACCAAATAAACAAAATAAAAAAAATTACATTCCATATACCTATAAGAACTACTCGATCCAAAACTATTTTTAATTGCAACAAAAATATCAGGACTAAGTCATTTAGATACTCGCTTATACCTAGATTGCATGCAGTTGGCAATGTTTTATAAGAAGTAGCAGATGTGTTCAACCTGCACGGAATATAGTTATAAAAAGGCTATAATAACATACCTCAAACAAAATAATCAATGTCAGGAATAATATTATTCTTCTGCATGGCTTCTATATCATATTTTACTACATCTAAACTATTTACTTCAGATATCTTATAGTATTAGCTAACATATGTATAATTTTATTAAAAAATATTATCTCTTATCCATAAGATCATTGAATCGCTGACAGCCCTGTGGGTAACAATAAACTCACTACTGATTATTATCATAGACACCTCATAATATAACTATTGTTACACTGGTTTATATTTGTTTTGAATTATGCCTTGTCTTACTGCACTTGCAATCGAGTTTTTGTGTACGCATTAATTGTTCCTTTAATTAATTGTTATTATTATCCTGTTTACCGCTGTACGCTTGTAATTCGATTATCACTGTATTGTAAAAGCCATTTTATGGCGTTTGAATAAATAAATAAATGAAAAATGCAATAGAAAATTCCTCCGCAGAAAGTGGTTGTTCAAGCAATAATTGACTTATTTTGTTAATCCGATGACAGCAAAATTGGAAAAGCGTGTTTGGATAACCTTAATTGATTTGTTCTTCGGTAACTAAATGAAAGATTACCCTTCATAAATCGATATCAAAATCAGAAGAACTGATCACTTTATTACTTTGTACACAGCAACCGGATTTGATTCCAACAGAAGTAATAGGTAATTATTTAATTATTAATGATCGTTCAGCACATTTTATTTTTATTCATTGATGCCTAATTTAATTAATCGGCACGTCGATCAAAATCACGAAAATAATAGAAGACAAGACGAATGAGAAATCTTACCTGTGAAAGATATCGTAGATTTATAATTTGAGATGAAGATGTATCTGCCTGAATCTAAAGACGACAGTGGGTACACATGACCATTTAAATAAGACAACGGTGATTATAATCGGTTAACGTCTGTTTAAAAATGTAGCCTACATATTAAATTTGTAATGGGAGTCATATGTGATTCGAATCCCATGATTGAATTGTGAGACCTCAAGAAAATTTTTCGCTAAAATATTTTGATACTTTGTACAACGCTTTATTTTATAAGCATTCGCCAACCGGTTTCGGGTCAGTAATACCTTCGTCAAGGCATGTATAAAAGTTGCATAACACAGCCAGTCATTTCCAAAATATTTTTGATTTTCCCAAAAAAATTTGCAACATAGTTATTTTTAAAATTACTTACCCAATTATTATCTACTGTTTAATAGTATTATTTCGTTGTGTGACGCCCTAATGATGTATGATAGAAGATACGAGGCTATTTTATTTACCTACACCATTTATAACGTACCTTCAAACTATTCGTGCAAAATTTATCATGCACATCGATTATGAAAAAAAAATGAATACCGCACAAGAGTCGACTGCTCCCAACCATCTGGAGCCAGTGAGACTATGGCATCCCCAATTGGGGTATGTTGTAAGGCTGAAGGTAGTAGGGAGGGGAAGGAGATGAAGAAGTAGAAGGCGGGGGAGTATATGGTTATTCAAATCTGGTCACCAAACACGGCTAAAGCCATTGCAAGCAAAGTTTCAGTACTGAATGGTGGTTTTATACCACGGCAATACTGACAGTATTTTCCACTGTGGAACGTGCTGAAAGTATACTATATATTATTTTTAACCAATAAATTGTGAAATAACACAAATTAATCACATAAAATTTACTTGCGCCCGCCGGGATTTGAACCCGCAACCTTCGGCTTGCTAGTCAAGAGCCTCACCCCTCAACCACGGAGGCCATCAATAAGATAACGTTCGATTATTCCTATCTCTAATCTTTAGGTTTCTATTTCCAAAAGTTAGAACTTACTCTTATTTCGTTGAACTAGAAGTTCCAGACAGAAATTGCTGCGCTGTTCGCTGTTCGATAGTTTTTGCTGTGTGAACAGCTTTTCCTCTTTATATTTAAAATCTGTAGCTTACCATTTCCGTAAGTTATTCAAACACATAATTAAAAAGTGACAAGCTTTATTGAACATATTTAGCTCGCATGTTTACGAGGTGTTGGAAAATGGCTTATAAATTACTCAGTCGCATGTTATTTTAATGAAATGAGCGGTGTATACATATTTATGTATGAGTTCGTGAAACTAGTTTTTGGTTTTCCGGGCTAGCTCTAACACAGTTGACATTAATCTAGAAAGTTGATCTATCGTAGTGCGAAGTTATAATGACATCTCACAGCACTTACCTATATTCAGTTTCGTAGCCAACCCCGAGGGTCTTATCCTCTTTTACCGCGCTTTACCGTGACTAGTAACCCTATAATTCTATAGTTCTCTCTTGTGATAAACGGTAACTCTCATTAAAGACATTTTGGACATTTGTCACTACTTACGTGTGATTTCGAAAAACCACTCCCATTCCCCCTTTCCACCCCTTGACGCAGAATATTGCCTGGCCAACGCCGGGTACTTCAGCTAGTTATGTATATATTTATTGAAACCTACTTTTTAAAATGTTAATTAAAGTAACACAAGATTTTTACCTTGGTGTAAAACGCATGCTTTCGTTATTTCATCACCTTTGCTCTCGGCGATGTACAAACGTATAAAAATATATCATATTGTTACAATCTAAAAGTCCTGAACTAATGTTATTTTTTTGTTTGACACTTCCAAACAAGAGGAAGGTCTCTGTCTTCATAAGATTTAGAAAAACCACCCATCCCCTTTTCCCACCCCTTAGAGCAGAATAAGGCCCCGGGGACGCCGGGTACTTCAGTTGGTTATGTATAATTTTATTGAAATCTACTTTAAATGTTAAAGTACTACAAGTTGGCATGTTTTCTCTATTACAGCGCCCCTGCTCTCCTTTGACGATGTACATACATTTACGTACTTATTTTAAGGACCTGAGCGAATGTTTTTTTTTTGTTTACCCGATCATCTTGATATAATCATCACACAATCATAGTTTGTACCCCTTGCTTCAGCGTTCTTCGATATTGCATAAATGAGTCATTCTGCGCTGACCTCATGCTGTATAGCTTTTGGTTCATTCACTGATTTATGCGCAGGAAAATACCGACATGTTTACTTTGTCGATAGCCAGTGAGGCCTTTGACCTCCCATATCGCCCTCCTAGAGCGTAATCTGCTTGGAGATGTTTTCACGCCAGTTCAATACCCCCGGGGAAACTTCGCGCATCCGAGCGTGTTCGCATTATTACTATTTCTATTACTTTAGTATCAGCATCTCCTAGAGTTGGCTTTGTTTGCAACAATAATTATTATAAATCTTCCAAATCATCAATACGTCTGTCTCGGGAGACGAAGAATTATGGTTGCTGGGCGTACAGGCAATGGCCATTGGATAACTTGCAACCAGAAGTAATTATTATAAGTTCAGTTTGAGCTTGTTGATGCAGGAGTGCGAATTTATCAGGGTAAGTTGTTTGAGGAGGTTTTTCATTGCCTGCGCAATCACAAAGAACAAATTAGCTTCAACCCATGTTTGCTTGTCTGCTAATTGTAAGTTTAACTTTTCGCATATTTTATCATTAATTAAATGTTCCTGGTAATGTTTAAAGTAATGCCTGTTCATTATAAGCAGTTGAATTGTGGCTTACTATCATTAGACTAAATTAAACAAATACCTACGTTTCAAAAGAACAATTACTTACAACGATCATCAGAATTTGCCAGTTGTAAGATGAAACGGGTCCGGTCAAAAATAAACAAGTAGATAAAAGTTTACGGTTTTTAATTTTTTTAATGTCATACTGATGTGGAATTTCAACACGAATTAACAGTTTAAAAATTAATATTTTAATATTTGAAACTGTTATTTCGTGGTGGAATTCCATTATAAATATACAGGGTGTCCGGTGGTAAAGTGCAGTAACTTCGGGAGGTGATTCTACGTGATCGTAGGAGTAAAAAAGATAAATAACTTTTTCTGAAATTCCAACTTTTAGATGTACTTTTAAGCTAATAACGAAAAATTTCTCCGACGTACCTAGACGGCATTATTTTTTTCGTCGTTGCCAAATCTACATCCCGCGCCCCCCCGGTAACTAATCCCCGCTACCCCCGGCACCCGATTTCAGTCGGTCAGCTGGTAAACTGTCCCCCGCACCCCCTCCTGCACCCCCCGCTATTAGTAAATTGTGCTTTAAATGTAATGTGTCACAAAATTTGACGGGCGGAGTAAACAACTTTGAAAATTTAATTTATCTAAGAATTTTTGAATTCGTTCACTAGATTTATTGTTTGTTCTCTGCGAACTTTTCATTTGGTTTGAATTTTTGACAGATGTGAAGAGAACCCCGTACAATTTAGATGTCGGTACGTGTTTTAGAGGTATAATGGTTATGGTGCTGATTTTATCAAAATCAAATTTTATAATATTCTTATTATTATTATAATTTACAAGTACAAGTATATTACATTGGATTTATTAATATAGACGTTGTACATTATAATGATTTATGATCAATAAGATGGATCAAGGAAAAAAATATTTATGAGATGTAATATTTTTGGTATGCCTCGTTATTCTGCTGTGTCATTCGTGTGGAAAACGTTCTTTTTTTTAAATGATTTTCGGCTATGTAATCATTGTTTTTTCTCACCTATAAAATTATGTCCCGTCTTTCCGGTTTATAAAAAAAGGTCTGATTTTTCGGATTGAAATTTTCAAAAAATCCCCAGGGTTTCAAAAATACGATTAAAATAATAATAATAATACAGAATGTCTTAGAATATTTTCCTTAACCGAAAAAAAAAATTAAAAAATATGATGCAAGTGGCCTATTAGTAAAAAGCGATGAAATTAGTTAAGTGTTCAATGAGTTATTAATATTTTTTATAATAAAAAGTGTAACGTGATTTTAGTGCAGTTCTCTTTTTGAATTTGGTAAAATATCAAAACATACGGCGAACTCTGTGTTGTTATTGTTTACAATTCACATGCGGTTTCCATGGATACGCGCCACTCACAAATATGCAACGTTGCCACGTTCACACTTGCGAATTTATCGGGTAAGTTTGCACCTACACTATGGCTTTTTAGCAGGTATGTCTTTTTGTATGAAAAATAAAAAATTGGAATTTCGAAAAAGTTATTTATCTTTTTTACTCCTACGATCATGTAGAATCCCCCCACGAAGTTACTGCACTTTACCCCCGGACACCCTGTATATAAAGAACACAATTTTAAACTTTTTTCCACTTGTTTTTATTTGACCGTGACCGGTTTCAGCCTGTTAGGGCCATCTTCAGACTGGTACAATTTTTGTCTTAAACTAGGGTTTATTTGCCTATGTATATAAACCCTAGTTTAAGACAAAAATTGTACCAGTCTGAAGATGGCCCTAACAGGCTGAAACCGGTCACGGTCAAATAAAAACAAGTGGAAAAAAGTTTAAAATTGTGTTCTTTATATATAGTTTAAAAATTGTAAACAATCAAAGAATGCAAAATGAAATACAAAATGTACGAAAATAGACAAGGGAGCGGTAAAGGGTTTGTTAGTTCAAATGTGAAGAGTTACTAAAATGAAGATCTTCCTTGCTTTACTCGAAAATTCTTGAAGCAGAGTATCGTATTTTTTTCAACCGCCGGCATTTTTAATCATCGTGGTTTTTCTGAACGTTCTTACACACGACGTGTCATAATTTTTATAATCCCTTGCATATGAGTCGTATCCAAGCAGATTTGGAATTCATTAATCATCCATGATCATGTTCACTTGAGGTTCCCGTCAATATTGACGTTATTTCAACTAGTTATTATAATTATTAGTTACATACATACGTTGCGAGAAGAATAATCGCTAACGACTCTCCTAATTAAGTGACCACCTTCTGTATACCCTGCAACCATCGACCAAGCATTATCTAGACAAGACGTGTGAACCTTAAAATTCACACAGAAAACAAAAATATTAGTTTAAGAAAATATTTATCATTTATCATTTGGGATTTTAGCTATAACTTTGCGCTGTTTTATATTGTAGAGAACTTGCATTTATATCTAGGTTTTCGAAACGAGGCATAGGAATTCGATGTGGAATTGTAATAAATGAATTACTCTTAGGAGGTTTTATTTTTAGAATGAAATTAGGTATGAGAGGGCTAATCTATTGTTATTATATATCGAAGCGTGCAACGCATTTAGCACAAGCCTGAAATGATCAGACTGAATAGGGAACGTCCAAGGATTGGTTGGTTGTTTACGTTAAAATATGAAAGGAACTCCGAGATGAGAGCGTTTACCGAGCGTGTCCCGTCACCTGACAGCGTGTAATTATTATCGCTGAGCAGTGGGCGGTTAAGCGTCCCACCGAAGTATGGCATTATTATATACTTTACGCAGCACCGACATCCTTCAGGTATTAGTTGAAGCACCCGGACGCTCTTCTTCTCCCCGGGCAGAGTTCACAGCCTTTCGACGCTAGTTCTCACTCCCCTTCCACTCCCTGATAGGATCGAACAGTGCGGGGATGAGCGATAAATTTTTAAATATCATTTCAGTAATCATTGTCTTACATTCTGACTTTGATACCTTTCTAATTGCTAGATTGTTGTGCACTTCAAGGGGTGACGATCATTCATAAGAATTTAAGGAACTACTGAGGTAAAAGACATGGTAACTTTTTTATTTATTTTATCTTAATTAAAAGTTTATATGAACGTTTCCAAACCTTTTATAACACTATATAATGTTTGACGAGCATAACTTTAGTAAATAAAGTTTAAAAAAAGTGAAGCTAGGCTTACAACGTACATTTAGTAATAGCTGGCGTTGCTCGAGCTTTACGCGGTAAAAACATCGTGTAAAGCCCGGACATCTCTTATTTTGAAGGTCAAGTGTTCAAAATTTCATCAATCTCGAAATAGAACTATAGATTTGTGTACAAATCAAACAAACGCCTCCCGCTCTGTGTCCGTCCGCCCGTCCGTCATAGACAATCTTCTATACATAAATAACTAACACAGGGGTAAGAAAAGAGCACGGACCGACAAACAACTTCTCTACATGAATATATAGACAGATTAGTGTATTAAGCTTCTTATTTTAATATAAATTACTGTCCCATATATAGTGCCCATGATAATTATTCAATATTCTCAAATTTACGGTGTATTTTTCTTTCAGTTGAATTTTGGCGAATTTAATGGATTCATGTTGCATTTTTAATTTATACCAGAAGGTAGTGGGTTACATGTTAAACTTATAAGTTAGAATTAATTTTAGAAAGTTCATTAGGCGTAGGTTGTAACTACTCGGATGTCTACCGAACACAGTGAGAAGTTAAATTATATTATTCGAGTTCACGTAACTTTGCTTAATTACCGGAGAGTAATTTAATTTCTTACACCACATTGTACGGTGCCGCTACTTTACTACTAATGATGCGATTCATAACATTTGTTCAATATCATTTTACATGTGTTCGCTTTCGCCGAATTATGTTACTATTTGACGTATTTGTTTTGTTTGATAAGTCAAGGATTTTGATATGTTAAGGAATTACATGTTTAATCATTGAAGACAATATTTGTGACTCAAACGAAAATTTGAAAGACAAAATTCAGAAGAAGATTCGGTCGTATCTAGAAATTGAACCCAGTAGCCTTGCCGGGGCTTTGCTCTACCACTGTGCTAATTCGACCCTACCCCCTTCGGTCATATTTAACTCTCAACGCATATTTTTATTAACTGATATATTGATTTATGTTTCCAAGATTCTTCCCGAACTAAATGTAATCTAGATAGTGTTTTGGATAAATATTTACATTTTATTTGAACTATATTTGCTACATTTATTGACTTTTCAGCAAATCTAGGATGTTTGAAAAGTATATATTTTTGGAATAAGTTAATGGGTAAAACTGAAACCACCTAACTTATAAACGCGGTGTAAATATTGGTCACCAAACACGGTAATACCATCTTACGCATTTCGATTCTGAATGATGCTCTTTCACCAGGGCGACACTGAAAGTATCTAACCACTCTGGAACGTGCCGCGAAAGTACTGTAATATATCGTTGCTGTGAAATCAAACCGGTATATCTGCAAAATGCATGTTTTTCACCAGAGCGCTTTAAAGATTTCGCATATGATATTTTCCTTTTAACGTCCGTTTGGTTCACCTCAAAGCCACCTTATGCATGAATAAAATTTAGACGAATACTGCTTATTGAAGTAGTAGTTGCAAATAAAACTGAAATTGCTTATATTAAGAGAAATATGCACATATGCCAGTATAACTTTAAAATCAGTGTAATATTTGCTTTTGTGTCACAGTGGCTTCTTCTTTTGGAACCTATTTTAGGTAGAAACAAAAGATAATGTTGTCAATGAAAAAATAAAAATAGACCGGAAAAAAAAAAAATTTTTACACCAACAACTCAAAAGCTCAATTTTTGCACATATGCCGGTTTGATTTAACAGCGACGATATATTATTTAAAAATTGTGAAATAATAAACAAGTCTAATAACATTTACTTGCGAACGCCGATTTTTGAACCCGCCATCTCCGGATTCGTAGCAAGGATCGTAACCACTCAACCACGGAGGCCGACAAATTTAATGTTAGGTTCCACCATTAGTTCAGTTTGAAGCGTGCATGAGCGATAGCATGGTTGGGCGTAGTAATTTACATTATTAATTAATAAAGAATGTATCCATCGCATCGCCGATACTTGAATTATGGTGATTTGATGAAGATTGACAACATAATTTGCACGGGCAGGTTCCAGTAGTAACCGCGGGCCACACGCGCGGTATTATGCTACGTATATATACGCGAACCGAACTGCAGAGCTGAACCGAAATTTGTGGGAACGGGACGAATCAACCGCAAATGGCGAGAAACGCCGCTTGCAGTTGCTTCGTTCCTTTCCCGTTATTCGTAGATCGGCTCGCGTTTTGGTTCGCAGATGTATACGTACCATTAGGTACCACTAGATGACGTGGTGCAGTAACCGCAGCGTCTATTCGTTCCAATACCAACAATCTTCAATAAACCTAGAGATGCCCTGGCAAACCGTGACAATTAACTGAAATATTGAATTACTTCTACTTACTACAATTACTACCCGGCTTTACCCGAGTTTCAACACTTTTCTTTGATTTGATTTTTGGGGTATTAAGAGGAAAAGCTGCGAGGATTTATACAAACTTAAATTTGGATTTTAATCCAAAATACCCAACCAAACTGAATTATTATTTGTTGTAATCAAAAGGAAAGCAAATAAAGTTAACTTGTATGTGCTATTTTATATACTATGTGGGCCATTAAAGAATTCAATTTTGCATGGTTTTAGCGACAACATTGGAATTTTAGTTATAGAGTTATTCGTAATTATTGAAAAATAATCTTGCCCTACCCTTTGTTAATATCGTGAAAAAGCGTTTTTGTTGTAGAAATTTTAATTTATATTCGTCAAATTTGTGTTTGAACGTAAATCAGTCGTTTGTAATGTAAATTTACACCTAACTAACTTATTATAAATACATATCGCAACCCACAAATAATTGTTAAAACTTAACTTCTTTAATGACCAAATTTTATAATTTAAAAAAAAATAAAAAATAGAGAATATCCGTCGATATTTTCTATATCTTTCAATTAAAAATAATTATATTAATTTTGGTTTGTGATTTTGGCCTCAAATCAAAATTTAAGTTTTGTGTGAAAAAGGCCGCCCAGCTGTTCTCTTAATACGAGGAACTTTTTTGTTTCCTTCTCCTTGGACCATATTATTTTCGTACCGCGTTTCAGTGTAATCATCAGGGCATCAGCACCAGCAGGGCTGATGTGTATAGTGTAGAAAAATGTAAGTTGATTTGTGTTGTAGTGGTATACCGTATCACCGGAAATATGAAATTATAATTCAAATAAACAGACGCGCTGTATAATTTTTTGACTATTTATTTTTTATTTTTAATGAATATTTCAAAGATTGAATATTTAAATGACGCTGCAAGATCAAGAAAACAGCTTAAACCTCTCAAGGTTGAAATTTCTATTCCAGTTAAAACTGCAAATGGTACCGTAAATCGTTTGAAAGTTTTTAGTGGGGCACACAATCAGATTTTCTGCCTTATAGTTAAGATTCTTGTGTCTGAAATGGACAAGCAATCGGAACCCAGAGGTAAAATAACACCGTAGTTTCTTTTAGAGTTACTTATCTTTCCTTGGATCAATTAACTTGTCAAGCCTAATTATTCGTTACAATCATACTTCGTCAGAATGATCATTTAAAAATTCAAGAAGTCTATCGAAGCTGACATTTCGTGGCACCTACTCGTACATTTAGATTGAATTCTTCAATTTATTATGCCGGTGTTATTAGTCTGCGTCGAATTTTCATGTTACGTCAGTGGATGTGCAGTCATTTAGATTCATATGATGCCCCGATAGATTGCAACTTGATAACCAGATATAAAGCGTAGGTAAAAAACGTTGTTGGTTTTCCAATCAGAAAACTTTTTAATTAATCTGAACGTAAAATTATAATTATGAATAGTAGCTCTTGTGCTTTTGTTATTTATTTGTTCTATTTAATTATTATTTTAACCCCACTTCTAAGGGGTCGCCTTCACTGGCTTCGATGGCCTGAAAGAATAGAGTTTAAGATCTGTTTAATGACCTACAAAGCATTGCAAGGAATGGCGCCAGCCTATATATCTGAACTATGTGTCCAACAAAACTTAAGCAATAGACAGCTCACTCTAAGGTCAGCAGATCTAGATATTAGTAATTGTCTAATCGAACTCTCTAGGTCAAATCGAGCCGTTTACTATGATCGCTCTTTTAGTGTAACAGGCCCGCTCATCTGGAATAGACGTCCCTCAGCTCTTACTAATCTCCAGAATTTGGCTGAATTTAAACGAGCTTTAAAAACAAAATTATTTAAAAAATCTTACCATTCATAAATCTTAATTTCTTTGCAATATTTTATAATAAGCCATATTCTAAAACTTCCGGTAATTGTTTAGTTTCGGTTGCCTCCTTATTTTCAGAAGATTCTTATTTCTGAGCGCAAATTGCCTCCTGTTTTATATTATGTTTTAGTTTTAATATTCTTGTTTTGTCCCGTCTTGCTGTTATTGTTATTCTAAGTTTTGTCATCACTTTGTATAAACAGTATATTAAGTGTTATAATATTAGATCTGTATTGGGTAAGGCACCCAGTAGGAATAATTTCAAGAACATAACCACTAATACTGAATTACCGTTTTTAAGTTTGTTATAGTTAAGCTCACTTGAAGTGAAATGACACTAAACTGCGCTATATAAATGCCATGTTATTATTATTATTATTGGGTAAACGTACCTAATTGGCCTTTCTAATAAAAGTGCTTTAATAATAACTTAAGATCTTTTGCTTTTGTATTTTTTATTTATTTTCGTAGACATGGTAACAATGACAATTGTTTTTAGATGTTGCGGCGTGGTTTGGTTGATTATTAATATAGCTGTAGATAGAGCTCGTTATACTATGTAAACTCACTGAGAGTAATTTAAATTTTGTACCCTTGAATGGGACTGATATTATGGATAGGTTTAGGTTAAAACTCACTGGAGGTGAATTTACGCTTAATTACTCTATTTATATGTCACGTTATTGATAATACATTTGAAATTGACATTCTCAGTATAAGCACACGTGATTGCCCGTCTATTTCAGCGTCCTCCAAATAATTTGTACCTACTTCCCAGCACGTGGAGGCTTCAGTTTGGTAAATCGTCGGGGCAAATGCCACGTGAAGTTCGGCTAAAAAGTCAAACACACGCAGTCAGCAGTGACATTTGTTAGAGCGGAAGCAAATGTCGGCACTGCCGTCAAAACCTCACTTTACCGGAAACAATTTGGAAATTTATTTTTCATCACAACATATTTGAACCAATTTATTCCTTTAGACGTCCCGAATTCGGGGGAGTGATGGGTAAAATATTATAATATAATATAACAATTCATCAGCTATGACGTAGGTAGTGGGTATTTTGTTTTTGTTCGTTCGTAATTTTTCCCTTTGTCTTGCTTGACGTTTCAAAAGCAGGTTCGAAAATAAAAGCTACTGATTGACATGCTTAACTTCGCAGTCGGTTGCGTCGCGTGGGTATTATGTTGTTGGTGCTAAATAACTCCTGGAACTAAATTATTATTTTCTTCATATTTTGATTTAATTATAACTTTAAAAAAATATTACTTAGAAAACATTCATTCCTTGCGCACTGTTAGTTTAAATTAATGTGTTCTTGAGTGGTTACAGTAATTATTTTATCATGGGTAATTCTACGAAGTTGACGACAATATTTAAATTTCCGGCAACAATATTTTTATATTTTTCCAAAACCCTGAAATTTAAGGATCGTGCATCACTTTTCATTTGGGTTCTCCATTCGTATCGCTTTCATGAACACATGAGGCCCTTAGAAATTTTTTTTCCCCCAGGACCTGTCATCTTTGGGGATGCTGTGTGGTAAGTCTTTTTAGGGAAAATAGATACAGGTAGTTCTGGGAAGGAAAAATATATGAGGGTTGGGTTGGAATACGGGGTTAGTATGTCCAGGAGTGATTTATGAATTCAACCCGTCACGCAGTTGGTGGGCAGATGCATCCGCCGTCAAGACCTGGACAAACCTCACCCCGACGGACCCGGGCACCGCTGCTAAGTCACCAAAAGTGGAGCACCACTTGGGGCGACTTATGGCAGAGATGTTGGTCAACAATAAATGGTTCCTGGGGCGGCGGTACCCATACCCGCCTCTCAATTTGGTGGCCTCCGGAAACAAAACAAACAAAAATTGAAAAAGTCCAGTGATTTTTTTTTGATATCTAAATAACAAAACAAAAAAAAACATGGCATCCGTAGTCCCCTTTTTGATCATCTGAAAAGTTAACCGTGTCAAGCTGTACGTAGTATAAAGAGTTATCACCTTGTTAGGCGGCGATAAAGCTGTCAGCAGCCGTCTTCAGTTGTTTCACTTCGTAGTTTTGGCCGCGCAAAAAGCTAGCCGCAAATAAAAACCTTTACCCGCCACAGGCTCAGGCCGCCGTATACTGTTTTATGGCGCGCGGAAGTGTGTAATTATTTATTTATTTTTTGTATTAACAAATGAATTAACAAGAAGCGTGTAATTTGGTTCTTGTGTATAATACAAGGTGGAACACGCGGTCGCTAAATAACCCGTAAAACAGCGTTATGTTTTCAGGCGTTCTACTTCATACGTTTTTTTGTAAGCCTGAGTTCTAGGAGATCTTGGTAATTGTTTGGTTACATTAATTTAAAAATATTTTTTTTCAAGGCACAAACGGTTTTCTTAATATATTTATTACCAAAGCAAGGCAAAATATTTTTATTTTTCTTTTTGATTGCTTTATTTGAGTATTATTAAGTGGGTGTTTTAATATAATTAATGATAAATTGCGTTGACATTGCAATAAATTATATATATATTCTATAAATATATAATTATATAAATGATTTGTTTGTAAAATTTATTTGAAATCTCTTATTTGTGCCAGTGTTTAGAGAGTTGTTTGAATTGTAGAAGTCGGGGACGCCCGAGGAAGACTTAACGCATTATCTCTGCACGGGAATGAATAGGGAGTCGAATTAAAGGCGATATAATTACATTTTCTAAAGCGACAATGTTGTATACAGGAATGGTAGAAAAAGTCGGGGACTTAACTCATATTTCTGCACTGAAATGATATATGGAGTCGAATTATGTTGAAATGGTGTAGTTTAACTTCCTAGATGAGTACTTTTGTTTAATTGCTATTAAAACACCTCCACCTCTTGACTTCGAACTTGATCTGGCATTTCTGTCACTACGAAAAATTTTGTAGTTAGTGAGTCCAAGTTCAGATGATTTTATTGCAGGGTCAAGCCAGGTTTCCGTAAGTGCATATACGTCATGATGACGGGACGAAAGAGCTGCGTGTAGATCGTCTATTTTTGTTCGTAGTCCACGGATGTTTTGGTACTATATTTTTATTTTCGTTGTACTCGGTTTTTTGGATGGATGTTAACTATTTTAGGTGACGAATTTATATACTTTATAGTTATGTCCGTTTCTCCATTGGCTTTTCGTTTTTCAAGTTCTGTCCGTAAGTCCATTAGGTGCTTTTGCTGTGCCGGGGTCGAGTCAGAGTAAATGCGTACATTATTCTTTAAGAGATGTTTTTTCCTTGTAGTATTCTAGCTGTCTGGGAGTCTTCAAACTGGATTTTAATTGGTCTTGATTTGTTATTGTTATTATTACCAACCAACTAACTAACTAACTAACCATCACGCCGTTTCCCCGCAGGGGTAGGCAGAGAGGACGGACCGCCAAACAACTCGGTCTTGGCAAACACTCCTTGCCTCATTCACATTCATACATCGTCTCATACATACTCTTCTATTGTTCTGACTCTTGATATGGCCCGACTCAAGTATCTGATTCACTTGGTCATGCCATGTCTTCCTCGGGCGTCCCCGACTTCTGCTACCATACTAACATTCACATTAACTAACATTCACATTAAACATTCACATTAAACTTTAATAATTTTATTTTCTTCGGGTATATCCACATATATACATATGTGTGAAATGTATATGTATAGCATCTATATAAACTGCTTGCTTCAGATGTCTTATAGTGTTGGCTAACGGATGTATTATTTTAATAAAAAATGTTACTTTTAATTGTCAAGTCTCTGTCAGCCCTGAATTGTTGAAGCTCCTTTGCCATAGTGCCATAGCCAAGTGAAGATAAATTTGATTGTAACAATAAACTCACTACTATTTGCGCTGTTATAATATTTAGCTAGATTATATCTGTTGGCAAGTCACCTTTTCTGTATATTTTATCCTGTTTAAATGAAGTACTTTCTATTATTGTAGCATTCTATATGCCTTAAGAAAATTTCAGCTGTATCACATTCAATGTCGTTTTGTATACATATTGTTGTGTTCTTAAATGTAATACTAATATTCGCTTATGTACCACTGTGTACTTATAATCTATGTATCACATTATTGTAAAAGCCTTTTATGGCGTTTAATAAATAAATAAATAAAATAAATAAATATATCTATATTGGAAATTATTTCCGTTACTGCAGTTTGGTCATCCAAGATTTTCTCAGTAGCTGTTACCTTTGCACTTTCAGGTACATTGCACAAAATTATGTTTTTCGACCTCTCCGTAATTTCGTTCATTTCGTGGATTACCTCACAGATATTAATGTTGTTTTGAGATGGAATAATTTTTTGGATATCTTTATATGCCCGCAGTTCACCTTCCAAGGCACCAGTCATGCTGCCAATTGCTGCTAAGATTTCGCATGCTATCGGCGTAATTTTTTCGATTTGGTCCTTGTTGAACTTATTTCCAGGGTCAAGAAGCACTTTGTTTATGGCGTTGACTGCCCTTTCTGCATTTGAGATATATGATTAGACATCCATTGTCTCTCCGTTTCAGAACCACTGGTTTAACTTCACTGACGCAAGGTAGAGTGATATGTAGTTTGTATAGGTGTTATAATATAATTATAGTATTTTCCACATTTCTTTAAAATGCACTCAGTTCACAGGTACACTAGAATTCACAACCCCAAAACTATACCCCAAACCATTCACAAGTCCCCGAGTAACGCCGGCTTCTCGTCAGCTAGTGCATATTTATTTATTGGTCAATTTGTATAGCGCCGCTTTTGTGAGATCACCTCAGGGGCGATAAAGATAAGCCTGTTTTATGCGCCTGTCCGTTTGTGCGCTTAGTTCGTCTAAACTTCGAAATGGATGTTGATAAGATTTTAGAAAGTAGAGAAAAGTCGATATCAACATAATGTTCTACGGAATTTTATATCTTAAAAAGGACTACAGAAAAGTCTGCCATGGTGCCCCATGGTATTTGTCTATCTTCTAATAATAATCCCCAGAAACGCCGGGTGCACGTCATCTAGTGTGTTTATAATGCATTCAAAAAGCAGCACCATCTGAAACCAAGCCTTTCAAAACTTGTTTTAAGTGATAAAAGTTAATTTGCCAATTTTCTCTCCAGATTTGGGTTACGTCCTAAAAAATCCTTTGTCTCTAATACGAAGGGAGCACATAACGTCTCTTCAGAGTCAGATTACCAGGAGCAAATAAAGGCGAGGAGTGATTCGACCGTCATCCCTATTGATGTAACACGACGTGTTCGGTTCTCGGCCGTTCTTCGTACACCCCTACTTCGTCCAATTACGTTCGGGGTAACTCCGACCTATCGGGGCATTGGGGGTATATTGTACTGCGGCAGTGACGCTCCTTGATGGCTGGATTTGGAAATAAGTCGTCTCCGTGTTATTTCTGTTCCAGCTTCGCCGGGAGACGAAGTAATCTGTGACAAATTGAAAAATATCACACAACACACTCCCAATACAGGGTGCGGCGAAAAACGTTTACGTTTTCTTAATTTTAATGTAGATATTCTATGGGCATAAAAACAATAAAGACTCCGGAACATTTGTACCGCTTTTCCTGCCGGTTTTTTTAAATTTTTTTTTATAGTGAATACCTCACAAGAGTCCCAACTGCTCCCGTCTGGAGCCAGTGAGACTATGGCATCCCCAATTGGGGGATGTTGTGAGGCTGAAGGTAAGTGGGGAAGGGAAAGAGGAAGGTGGGGAAGTACCTGGCTATTCAGATCTAGTCACTAAACACGGCTAAAGCCATTTGGAGCAACGTTTCAATTCTGAATGGTGGTCTTATACCAGGGCGATACTGGTAGTATCTTCCACTCTTAGTATTTGGTTTAGTATTTGTGAGCAGTTAACTTACCTAACTATTTTTAATGCAGTTTCGAATTATTAATTTAACTGTATGATCTGATGCCGTTCCGTTTGTTCAATAAGAAATTAGATTCTCTGAAAGGTTGTTGAAATACCAGCGAAGCCATGTAGTAACTATTTTTTTTTTTAGTTTAATACACTGAGTTTTTTTAAACTATGTACGAAAAATCTTATTGTTTTCATTAATCCACATTGCGCGTGGGCAAATTATTCGTATTCCTGTTAAAAACGGGATTGCAGACCTTTATTGAATTAATTGACAGATTTCCTAACAAACAATCAATTAAACACGAATGTGTTATGAGGATGTCAAAACACGTGTTCATAAAAAATCTAATATTGCCGCATTTCGTAATTATATTTAAGAGGAAAAGCGCAGATGCTTGAGCATATATTCCGATATATTCTGAATGGACTAATATTTTATTAGGAAACTGCTTATCATCACGTTTTTAACAGGATTTTAGTAAATCAGCTACTTATTTATCTCACTCTACTATAATATTCTCACTGTACTATCATATTCTATAATATTGTAAAGAAGAGTAGGTAAAAAGTTGTATAAAATTGTAAAAAAGAATAGGTATCAAGTTCTATCAAATTGAAAAGAAGGGTAGGTATCAAGTTCAATAAAATTTTAAAGAAGAGTGGGTATCAAGTTCTATAAAATTGTAAAGAAGAGTAGGTATAAAGGTGTATAAAATTGTAAAGAGGAATAGGTATCAAGTTCTGTAAAATTGTAAAGAAGGGTAGGTATCAAGTTCTATAAAATTTTAAAGTAGAGTAGGTATCAAGTTCTATAAAATTGTAAAGTAGAGTAGGTATCAAGTTGTATAAAATTTCACTTGCCTTTGTAATATAACCAGTCACTCATAAAAGCTTAGCATGAAAGCTCCAATGTATTTCTCATCATAATAATTTAAGTCCACCATCTAATATTTTCCTCTGCAAATTACCTAGAAGTTTCCACTTCCCTTCACTCGTGCTGCACTTCGGAGCTAAGCCAACATAATACCGTGCTAGATGTTTTCATTGAAAAACGCAATTTTCTTCTTTCTTCTTCCATGGGTATTACTAGATTTCTAAAGTGTTTATTTTTAAGCTAGACTTTTCTGTGCGATTTTTTTTGATAGATATACAACTACAAAAATAAACTAAAATAGTGAAGTGAGCTCGTCATGGCTGTTTATCATTCTAAAATAATTAATTATCAGAAAACCATTTCTAAGTAAGTTGCTGTTTTTAAATCTCATATTCACTCTGGTGCTTTCGTAGACTAACAAAGTTGGGATAATTTATTGTAACATTTACTTCATATTTGAATCCCTTCCACTTTTGAAGTGTACTCAAGAAAAGCAAAGAAGTTGTTTTGACAGATGGATTATCGGAAGGAAAGTAGAAGTTTCGGAGGGGAAACAGCTGGGCTTGAGATTGGTTGTGATGTGTTAGAGTAAAGTAAAGAAAATAACCATGAAAGTAAGAGAATTAGGTAAACTCCAGTTTTACGTTGACTTGAAAGGAATATAATCATAGCGATGGTAACATTGGATTTCCCTCATGATCGCTCATTAGGTTGTATGACTAGCCCTTATAAAGAACACATTTTTTCTTTAGAGCTTGGTAAGTTTAATTTTTAAAGTTTGGGCAAGTGAAACGCATAGATGGTGAATTCATTAATAGCAAAATATATATTTTTAAAGTCACCACCTACCCAATTAAAACGCAACTTCAAGGTATTGCTTGTAAATTGGTAATTTGTGTTTTTTTCAAACGAACATCACTATTACTTTTTTTATTAAAAATCTTTATAACTTTTTCATGTGCTTAAAGTTTTTATTTTATTTAGATGGCATTTCGCCTGATTTTTTTTAAAGTAATCAACACACATTAGATATTAAATTAATGACGTGTGAATCATCGTAGATTTACGTATTATCTTTCCCGCACTACAAAATTATTTTAAAAATGCTTTAGCATTATATTTTTTTGGGTTTCTATAGGATCCGCCAACTACGTGACAGTCAAACGTGAAGAGTAAACCACTACGAAAATCATGATTCTCCTGAGTCGAGGTGACGCGACGTGCCGGTCAACTTATTTTCGTACCATAAAATTAGATTCAGTAAACTCACATTGCTAAAATATTACATTACGTAATCGTTTCAGATTTGTAGTGTGTTTACTCAATTCTGTAGACAAAGTATCGACCCGAATAAAGTGTATAATATCCATTCCGCATAAGGTGGGTGGAATTGGCTCGCCGTGGGTTAAATATTCTTCCCGGAGATCTACGAAGAAATTCAGATATACTTTTGCCTTTATAATATATGTGCCTTTATAATAGACGTGCTGCGCGTGACGGGGAAAGCGTAACGCTAACAACGAACGTGAATTAGCATAAATCTGTTTTGATCTAAGGGAAGTATTTGGTATACCTAACCTGCCAGTTATTATTTTTGATAGGGGTTGATTCGGCTTCGGATTTCGCGTCGATATTGATACACTTCTCGTATTCTTCACATTCTCTCATGGGATAGAATCGCTGGGTAAAACAGACGGGGTACGTACTTAAATGTTTGCCTTTTCATGTTCACTCTTCGGACCCCTTAGGTTGTGGAATTTAATACAAATATGATAAACCCGCACCGCAATGTCTACACGGAGAAAACTTCATATAAAATACCGTTTATTTATTAAAAGTCTGATGAAATTATTCGTTTTCCTGCTAAAAACGGGACTGCAGGCCTTTAATGAAAGAATTGAAAGAGTTCCTCACAAAGTATCAGTTAAAAGCAAATGTTTTATGAGGACGGCGGAATACGTGTTCATACAAATAATGACATTGTCGCATTCCGTCATTATATTTAATAGGAAAAATCACGTGCGTGAACACGTATTTCGATATATTCTGAATGATTGATATTTTATCAGGAAATTGGCATGCTATCACTTTAACAAGTTCATTTTAGTCCGTCTAGATAGCGCACAGCCGTAGAGAGCCTTATATCTTTCTTACGGTATTTGTAGGTCTCCACCGAATCCTTCTTATTCAACTTTTCATACTCTTCTTCATACAAAAAAAGTATTTTCAATAAAAATACATTTTCGTCTACCTGCCATTTTGCTTCCAGCAAGATAAACGTGTCCAAATAGGTATTTGTTGAACTTGCAATTTTGCAGAAAGTCTTTATTAATTTTCCCTTCTACCTTCATAGACTCGACTTTAATACACGAAAGTTGGGCCATATTCTAATAAATTATGCCATTTCATAATAGATTCACTTTCCTAAATTCAGGCTCCGACGCTATTCAATTAGGTATTTTCGTTTCGTATTCATACGTTAATTTCCGGAAGAATTGACGCTCTAAAAACAAATCAAGGAAATGTGTCGGACTGAGCGCAATCGGATTCCACTGGTCCCCGTGGGCGGAGATGTCATATACCTTGACAATGGGGCGACCCACGCGCACTGCGCAGTATGTGTCCGCGCAGTGCTCTGCGCACCACCGGGCCATGTCGCACTCCGGCAATACACGGGAAAACACCTTACTAAGTGATGGATTATCTTAGAGATAAGTATCTCATTTCCTTATAATTTATCATTTAATATATTCAAATTCTTTAGTTTTTAGGGTTTGTGTGATAGGAATTAAATCTAAAATAACAAAACTGTAATCGCTCTGGTGTAAGACCACTATTTCGAATCGAAACGTTGCTTGAAATGGCTTTAGCCGTGTTAAGTGACCGGATCTGAATAGACATCCCAACCTCTCTTTACCCACCTTCTTCCCCTCCCACCCTATTTAGCCTCGTTACATTCCGCGAGTGAGGATTCCACAATGGCTTCGGGCAATTGGGGCTTTTGTGCTGTGTTTAACTATATATATGTTTATATAAATCTGAAGCGAGTTCAATCAACCTTTCGATTCTGAATTATAATCTCTCCCCAGGTTTAATACTGACGTACTCTTATGTGGATTATGTCAAAATAATATTTATATTTTCGTATTGTTCTTGTTTTATTTTACAAAAACTTAAAACGTTAATTAACCGTTATTTTTACTCACATATTTAATAAATTATAAATATATCTATAACTTCTACTTGGTGTCTGTTATCAAAGGGAAACGCATAAAAGACAGAACTAAAGGCAAAGATATTCACTTTCCGTTCTTGAGGTTACTAGGCCTATCCCCATAGGATGTTTATCGGTCCTCCTGCGGAAATTGGTCATAATTTCTCAGAAACCATTAGATTATTATTTACTGTAAATATGTGAAGCTGGGTGTTATTTTATTTGACATTAGATATTCAGAGAGATCCACGCACATGAGAGTGGAGAAATCACCCATCCTTACTTGAGACCCGACCATAGACATCCAAATTGATAGACTAGCCCACGATGGAAAAAGGAACAAAGTTGCACGGAGCGCGGAGGGGCGTGACCGTCTCCCTTTCCGTAAGTTGTCAATAAATGAATATGACAATATACAGGCATCTCGCATTGCAATATCACCTTTTAGTCCGCGAAAATATTTTTTTTTTTTAAAAGAAAGACAAACATTCCCGGGTTACGAATAACCTGACAATATTTGAAAATCTCCTACTACCACCACAGTAAGCTGAAAATGTTGCTTGTATTGTGATGGAGGACTTAGCCAGCCGAGGAATTGAACACACTACGCCCGAGTGAGACCCAAGCGCGATGTCAACTCGGCCACCGACCGGACGAATATGCTCACTAATTACTAGTCCTTTTTACAAAGTTGCGCAAATTGCTGACTGTAAAAAACTACAAATCCCGGATCGGGTGAACAAAATTTCGGGCTTGTTTCTAAAGCTGAATATTTTGTTACACTATTTAGTTAGCCACTTTTACAAATGTGTTATAATTTGCCCACCTCACCCATTTTTAGCGTCGCTACGCAACCCGACGTAAAAGCGGTTCGGTTTTTTAACCGTTTTTACGAACATTCCGATCCTGCGCAGTAGAGTTCCACAATGGAAAGCGCTGCAAACCGTTGTCTTTCTAACCGAACTTTACTTTTCTGCGCAGGATCTGGTTATTTCAATGTGCTCAGATTATTCAAAGCATTATCGAACCCTCCTGGTGTCACAAATATTATCACGTGGTTTGCCACCAGCTTGTCGAAATGATATCCAGATTTAATGTTAGGGCAAGTCTATCAATTTGGCTGTCTATGGACCCGACGAACAATGGTATTGTTAGGCGTCATTTCATATTAATTTCAAATTGATTTGATGAAGCAAGCAGAATAATCAACAGTGAAATTGCGCATATTGACAACTGTGATTTTTTAACATTTTATTTTGCTGTGTATTAATAATTGTTTTGATTCCAACCTATTTACTTTAATTTGTATAACAAAATAATCTATAATAAAATCTGCAACCGAACTAACTACACGGAGAAAAATGAGTATGACTGATTTATTAAAAACCTCTTCAAATAATTGCTAATCCGGTTAAAAACGGGACTGCATCCCGCTTCCTGATAAACTTTTAGTAAATTCATAATAATATCAGAACACGTGTTCATGCTTGTGCGTTTGTCTTAATATATAATATGACGTGTTCCGATGTCGTCTCAATTTATTGGTATTTTTTCTACCGGACAACGAATAATTTTAAGATATTCTTAATAAATTAGCAATATTTTTATCATTTAGTTTTCTCCGTGTATTAATAAATTTTTTTCTTCTTTTATTGTTTAATTTGATCTAAACTTTCATATGTAATGTTGCTTTCATTATCCGTCGTATTAAATTAAAGCACGGAGAGCACCGACACCGAATAGATTACTTCAGAAAATGTATTGTTTAATATGGGTTTAGGTACTAGACTTTAACGACTTATTACTCTAACAATTAGAGTAAATCGGCTTTGACGTGAAATATCACTTAATTGCGCTGTACAAATTAATTGCTATTATTATTTACCACATCAGGAAAACACCGACCATCAATAATAATACAGGTTCACGGTTCTAGGAGAGCCCCAGTAATGTGTAGTAGGTAGTAGGATTTATAATTTGTGAGCATTTCGATCGCTTCCTTTCTATTTCCTATATTTGTTCAGCTTCGTATGTGGTCTAGCAGATCAAATCGGTGTTCAATTCGATCCAGAGATCGCGGAAACGATCACGGAAACTCGAAACCCGTCTACCGATAGGTTCAAAGAAATACATTTAGTTTCAGTTTCACTTTAAAAATTCATCATGATCTCTACACAGTAGTGGTCTAAATATTTGCCTTTGAGGCGAGGGGTTTCGAGTTTGTTTCTTAAAATTTATTAAGAAAGGATTATTAGGGATTTTTAAATAATGTTTTGACGGTTTCGGAGATCTGGTGTAGATCTATCTAGATACATCTTCAAAATACCCTAGACCCTATAAAGATAAGTAACTACAGCTCCGTCTACCCGCTCAATCTCATTTTCACAAACTCTAATTTGCACTAGTAAGCATGTACGTTAAGACAGCAAAAGGTTATACCGCGCAAACGGCTTGCACAAACGTTAATCTGCGCAAACTAAATTTGCTCTAATTTGCACAAGTAAGCATCTACGTAAGATGGCAAAACATGCACTTCCAATGATTGACGTGTACCGCGTTTTAGCAGCAAACTTTTGCACGAACGGTTGTAGACGCACTTAATTAAAAAAAAACGGGACGGGTTGTTTCGAAGAATTCGAACAATTTATCAAATTTCAACGTTCATTTTCAGGTTCTGTGAAAGTTTTATTCAAATTCTGTTATTATATCATTACAGAATAAAAATAATAATAGCACTTACAAACATCTTTCACAGAACTTGAATTAACTTTGAAAGTTAAAGAGTTGTTCAAATTCTCCGAAACAAGATGACCCAATCAATAATCCAGTAGACGATTGGAAATAATAAAAAATTAAAATATATCTCTTTGTCATGATTGCACAACGTCACCATGAACATATTAATGTAATGAAATATGCATTTCTTATGGACGAATAATTTAATGACAGCATTTGGCGCCATGCCTATTGACATTCAGTTCTAAAAAACATCAAAGCATATAACGTGAGTAAACCGAGAAATGTTTTTTATACTGTTGCCGAGTTCGAAACTGAATACAGATCGTCGGATAAAATAGAAACTAATATAATAATAGAAACTTTGTTAATTTTCATCTCATTTGATTGACACGGTTGAAATAGCCTTGTCAATATTGAACCGGAAGGCCGAACTTATGCGGTATGTATGTATGTATGTTAGCAGGCCCCTGTCTGTCTTGTTTATCTCACGTTAGGTGTTGAGGTTGGTGCAATCTCTCGTGTTCCAATTATCACGACACGGCAAAAATATTCTGAAAGTGTCAGTACCCGAATTGTCCTCAAAATCCACATATTAGTATTGATTTTGTGCCACGTTATCGACACTTTGAAATTCAATATTTATTGTGAAAACTGACAAGCTTATTTTGAAACTGAACTAACCAGTAACGCAACGCAACTCATATTTTAGCATCATACCTTGCATAATCCATACTTTGTTTTTTCGATTCTTGACATGACCCTAAACAAAAATTTGATTAATCTAATTTTGCCATGTCTTTCCAGTGCCTCCCAGATTTTTTATTTATTTTATCGACTTGTGCGTCTTAATACTCCCCTGGCGCTTATTTCACTATGTATTGTTCTGAATCATCTAAGCGACTCTTCCCTTGTTCTTTGCGCTTGTATCGGGATCTTCTCATTCATAATAGGTCATGGTTTATTATGGACTGCTAGCTTTGCTTCCTTTGACAACTTTTTGCTAGCTACTACTGCATTTAGTTCACCTTTCAGAGCATTTCCTGCGTTTAGCCTTCTGTCAATGTCCGTATCAGCCTTCCCTCTTTAGTCCACATACTTCCCAAGAACACACCATTAATTGCACAGATTTTTAGTATCCTCTCTCCAAATGTCATGGCTTTGTTGGACTTAAATTAATCATAAAATGCTTCTGCGTTTTTCTATTATCCTAGACGTAACTTATTTTAATCCAAACAACTTACGTTACATGACAACGAAAGTTAATCTTTTTTGAAAACGAATATAGTTTTTTTATTCTCAAACAAAAATACCTTATCTCAAAATGACACGGCATAATACAATTCTATTATAAATAGTACATTTTTCTTACCAGCCAATTATTCGCCTCATCACAAAGCCGATACTCCACTTTACTCAGTGAAAAGACACCGTGAAAACACGTACAGATCAAACACGCCTTATATTGCTTATATTTAGCTCTGCGCACTTCGAAATACCCGCTGTTTGTGCAAAAAGGCTGTTGGCACACGAGCCCACGAGTGTGTAACTTGTTCCGTGTGGATTGTTCATATTAGCGAGTATCTATTGTAGTGGGAACCGGCGTACGCGTAAATCAATACTTCGGGTTACGTGAACCTTTCACACTTTTCATTATGCTTTCCGTGTGACAAATCGACTGGTAAGTAAACAAACACCTCACCGCTGGTTCCTTGTTAGTTTGGCAGCTTTTACAAGTGGCCTACTTGGGTTTTTCTAGAACAAAGCCTCGTTAGGAAGTCCGATTAGGTTGTGCGGCTGTATTTTTAGAGCAATGGCTAATTTTGTCGGTTTATTTTCCTTGTATTTTTAGAAATTCGTTCATAATGGATTTCTGATTCCAATCATGAAATATACGTAAGGTACGAAATATATTTGTACAGTGCCCTTGAGGTGATTTTTAACGCTAACGGCGCTATACAAATTAGCCAAATATCAATATTATTATTATTTAGGAATGGGTTGTGAGACATTAAACTGGCAAAGAAAGGGCAGAAATACAAAAACGGAATGCAGAATAAATGATACTCCTGAGCATGGCCGGCCTAATGCTGGCGCAATTGGAGCAGTCGGCTTCAGTCGCTGACTCGCCAAGGCGCAAAGCTGCCAAGAAGTCAAGGCGCTGATAATACCTGACACGTAATTCAGCGCCCTTTCGGTTTTTACTAGCGCCAGGCACCGTTTGGCTTATGAAACCATGTGTACCGTATTTTAGCGCAGTGAACAAGATTCAGAAAGGAATGCTTAGATGTTTTGAAAATGTAGAGCGAATGAAAGTTGTGGCAATAATGTACGACGCCAAGTCGGACACATCATACTAGTCAGAATTAAAGAACAGTGTGTATAACAGTGTATTTAGTGTTATAATATTAGATCTGTATTGGGTAAGGCACAATGTAGGAATAATTTTAAGAACCATTAATACTGAATTACCATTTTTAAGTTTGTTATAGTAAAGCGCACTTGAAGTGAAATGACACTAAACTGCGCTATATGAATGCCATATTAATGTGGATGAGTGTCCAATACAGATTTATACGGCATTCCATTATATCTGGCTACCCCTGCCGATTTGTATGATGGTTAGTTATTTAGTAAGTTTTTGCGTTTTTACACAAACTTCGGCTTGGCTGTAAATTCGTTATAAATCAATTATTGTGGCTTTATATTTAAACGTTTACTTTACAATCATAAGTATAAATTAATTCTGTAACAGTTTTTTTATAATCTTCAGTCGGGTGGTAACCATCTCTGATTTGATGATTATTTAATGATTTCTAATGCTTCGTGTTTCGAATTGATTTTAAACATTTCTTCATCATCCATTACTCGGTCGATTGGCAAAATTGACAAAAGTAAATTGAAAAAATAGCCAGTAAACCGATCACAACATTCGTTTCAAAACTCATAACTCCATTATCCTGGACCTGATACTATTTATTAATTAGATTCATCTATGTGAATAAGGTTTACATACATATATTTTTTTCTGTGCTTATGTCACAGTGTTGTCTGTCTCAACATTATATGAGTTTAATTTAATTTTTAATATTTGATAAAATTTAATCGGGTTGGTATTTGTACAGGAAATACATGTTCATAAATATAAAACAAATATTTACAAATATGCTTTTAATTAGTTTAGGGTAATTTTTCCCAAGACAAATCAATTTCGAGCCATTTTCATCAATAGAATGAAGGCCTCAACAAGCATCCTTGTTTTTTTAAAGGTTGTCAACCTCTGTACCTGTAGCCCTCAGAAAACATGTAGTTATCGTTTCTAAACCAAAAGAGGTACAACAAATTGATGATCGTTTGTTTTAACGAAAACCATTAATCCCCTTGAATGAATTGAAGAATTAGTTCCGCCGATTTTCTGCCAAATTTAAAGCCATGATCAAACAATACGTTCCGGGCTCGGCCAACATTCTTCAACCGCATCGTTTGAAGCAGTCTTAAAATGAATTCTTATTTCTTCCAATAAATATCTTCAATATAAATAAATATCAACAACGGTTTCTTTATATCAAATTCATAGGGACCTGAAAATTACGCGTTATTTTTGGCGAAATTTACGTTATTTTTTTTTGTAAAAGCGGTGTTATTTTCCTGCAAAAGCCGTGGTATTTTGCAATAAAAGTAATACTAATATGTTAAATTTTTGCTATTTTGCACCAAAAAGTGGCGGAACGAAGTTTTCAACATGAATTTAGCTGTTTTCCATTTTATTACTATTGATGTTACTCAAAACCATATACAATGAAATATTTAGAATGTATAATATTAATATTTTTACTTTAAAATCCCAGAAGTTATGGAACATTCTTTTACCTTTTATTATTCGTGGGAATGGCAAAATTCGCGAAAACATTATGAATTTTGCCTAAAAATTTGTGCTATCGCTAACCCGAATTCAGATCTTCAGAATTTTCCATCGCCTTCTCCTTTCGGATGTTGGATAACATTCGGACAGTATTTTCTCTGCTGACAGACTACGCAACAAAGTCAAGGAAACTGCACTCATGCCAATCACATAATATGTATGTTTCGATGCTTTGAGGTGCGGCGTCCTTCCATTTCTTCATTGTATTTTCCTTGTATTCCTTATTCTCTTATTTTCACTTGGGTTATCTTGTCATTCGTCATGGTGTGAACAGTTTTTTCCACCATATATTTTTAATTATTTGTTTTGATTCAGCAATTACACTGTAATTTAAAAAGATTTTTTTTTTTTTGTAATAATTCATTAACATTTTTTTCCCTTTCTTTGCAGGTAAGTTCGTGCTACTTTCTTCCTGTTGGTACGTTCGAACGCTTTATTGTCAGTAAGTTTTTTGTTTTTTTATTATTATTTTAATGAAACACTATAACTTTGTGTACCTGCATCACTTTCTAACTAGTTTCGATACAACTTAAAGGCAAAATATTTTTTTTTCATTAAGTCTTACATAGTCGTCGGAACTTTCACAAACTTATTGATAGATTTAAATATTACTACTGCTTTTTGATTGGCGAGAGACTGTTCGAAAGCAGAATCGGGCAATTTGATTTATGGATGGTTACTCAATAAAAAGCACGCGCGGGTCTTGCGCGATGATTGATTTACGATTCTGGTTCAGTCATCACTGCCCTCACAAAATCACCATTGATCAAAAGCCGTCACGACTCGGACGTGACACTCGAACTGCGATGAATATGTGATTTGAAATCACAACTAACCAACCACCTACTAGGCCGCATTCGTAACTTAAGCAAGTTTTTATAACGAATGAAAAACTACTAGAAACCATTGTAGTACAATTACAACAATGCTTTTATTGTGCCCCGTAGTAAATAATATGAAAAAAGAGGCAACTAAGTAAATTACTGACGGAGAAGTAAGACCACCCTACGAATGTCGATGGGTTTTATATCAGTTAATGATTCTTACACGTGGCAGAAGAAAAAGCTGCACTTCAAGCATTTCAAAATCTACTTTACTGGTACGAGTGTTGTTCAGCAGAATCGTTACGTCTGCAGCCTGCGGGGTGGAGATTTCCTCGGTGTTAGCTAATACATTTTTAATGTAATTTTCGTCTAAAGTAATCATCAGAATTTAAATTCATTAGTTTTATTTGACAAAATGTCATATTTGCGGCCGGCCGATAAGTTTGTGATGTCACGATTCATATAATGACTGGCGATTCGAATTATGAATTGTAGCTCGTGTTGGGTCACGAGTCACGTTTGTTAACCTTTTTACTCGAGTTCACTTTAAAAGTTTGCAGATATCGAAACCTAATTTTCCTGTCGTTATTACCTCTATAATGCATTTCATCAAAAAATACTTTTTTGGGAATAACTTTCTCAAACAAAAAAAAAATCTCTACTTTGGGGAATTCATATTAGGTCCGGGAATATTCCCGGGTGCATATTACTTTTTTTACATTAACTCTCTCGGCCTATGTCATCTTTGGGTATGCTGTGTGGAGGGTCTTTTCGAGGTGAAGGAGTGAACATGGTTCTTGAAGAGACCCATGTTGTAGGAGGGAGGAAACAGACGCCGACAAATCGTTCCACAGCCGAGCTGTTGAACTCAGAACGAGTCGTAGAAGCGACCCGTTCTCATGTGACAAATGGCAACCGTGTACATATGTTGGGCGCGCGTTTGGCGTGTTTTCCTACTATGCACCGCTGGATTACTATTACTAGATGGATGAACAATTTTCTTTACCTCAAGTATAACCTTTTTTCGGTCTTGTTACAATAATAAACGACCTCTTAACCTCTCAGGCTTATTTGTTCGCTTTTGGGAACAACTCATATAGTATCAAAGAAATCGTTGTATCTCCCTTACTGCCATGGTGAGAAATGTGATCTAAACGAGATAAGAAAGCGAAAACATCACGCTTTATTATTATAAATTAACGACAGAAGAATTAAAATGTGCTCCTTTACGAAACCAAAAGTTCCGAACTCAATTGAAAAAAAAAATTACTTTGATTTCTTACTAATTATTAAAACTAAAACTAAAACGATAAAAAAGTAAGGTGAATATTCCATTATTTAAATAATAATGCAAAGCTGAAATACTTCAACTTCGACTAGAAAAAGCACCGGGTGGTCTTCGAAAGCCGAGATGGACAAGTAGATCTAAATGATTCATTGCTTAATAAAGTAGATGATTAATAATTAATGCTTAATTGTTCGATTCTTAACTTTTTTTATGACAGTCGTGTTGTGTCGGTTTATATCTAGTGATTTTATTTTTAATACTTTCGAACAGGTCACCTAGTGGACCTATGTAGGTCAACACTAGAATCACATAAATGCATGCTCTTCGTTTAATATATAAAACATTCTCAGAAATGTATTAATAATTTTCTCGTGTTTACCCCAATCTATGAATGTCTATTTATCTCTTAGGTTGAAGCAAGCTGAACGATTATTATATTGTTTTGATAGCGCAATGAAATATCGCCTATTGTTCCGTTAGCAAACAAATTTATCGACATCATTACAATAATTTATATTATTTAGATATCTTGATAACTTTGACAGGGGAAGTAATAGTAATAATAATTTATTTGGTTCAATACCGTAGACCAGGGTTTCTTTTGTCCAAAATATTCTTTTTTTTGTTTTGATTCATTCATGCTTGTGTTTCCTTGAGTATTATTTGGTCTTTATGAGAATCTTTTTCTAAGAAATCGTTTTTAAATGGGACGAAGTACTGGGCTACTTTATTCTCTCACACGGTTTTCATGCTTTATACTAACGCCACCAGTGATTTGAGGTTAAGTTTCACGTCTTGAGAGCAAAAAATGGAAAGAAAACACCAACCCACTCTTCAAGTACCTGATTCTTTTAACCGATTTTATAATTGGATTTTTCACACTCACAACAATTGGATTTTTCTCATGTCAACAATCTGTAAAAACCAATATTATAAATAAACAGCCGTTGTTTGCTCTAAAATGATGGACAGTAGATAAAACTATCAATATCGATTATCAACGATCACTAAAGTAGAAACTATTACTGCTATTTTGCATAATTCACGAAATCATTTTATCGGGGTTGGCCAAAGTAACACCCTAAGGGACAAAATATCCCGGGTTTACGGTACGTAGGTAAATTATTGCGAATTTATATACAATGTGAAACAACCGGTGCGTAATATCATTTGTGACGTAAACAAAGCTTTAGTCTGAATATCATCCGATAAATAATGTTAAACTCCGGTGCCAATTGAATGTGCTAGCTTTCAGTTTCATTATTAAGATTGTAATACGCAAAGCGCTGAATATAATATAACGTAAGAGCTTACACCTACGGTTAATTAGTGTTATTTATGACAAAAACTCATTGCTATAGAAAACGCAACATTGGTCTCTGCAAAGAGAAAAAAATAGTATTGCTAATTTATTAAGAATCGCTTCAATTTATTCGAAATCTCGTTAAAAACGGGATTGCAGGCGGTTTCCTGATAAACTTTTAGCAAATTCCTAAAATATCGTAGCACGTGATCATGCACTTGCATTTGCCTTGATAATATACAATGACGAAATGCGGAAATATTATGATTTTTATGAACACGTGTTCCGACATCGTTTATTAGTTAACCTAAAGCTTCTAACTTACAGTTCCTCAATACAAAATATACTAGAGATGCAATGAATAGTAATTTGGCCGAATACCTAGAGCCGGTCCTGAGCCAAATTGCGCGGTGCCTGGCGCAAATAAAATTTTGACACACCCTTTGAAAACCTATAGATGCCTAGGTAGTTGATCACTGTATTAAAAAAAATGATAATTTGTATTTTTGTTTAGAGCTGTTTTTATGAAAAATATTCTTAAGGGCGATGTGTTAGGTGTTAGGTATTATCAGAGCCTTGGCGCCTAGGCAAATCGGCGCCCGGAGCGAACTGCTTCAATTGCGCCCGCGTAGGGCCGACCCTGCGAATACTGAATATTCAGCAGCGCTCTCGGCCGAAGCGCCGAATACAAATAAAAGAAACACCAATGAGAATGATACTACGTTTGAAGAAATATACGAAAGTTTCTGGAACTGTTTCAATAAAGTCGCTACAGCCAATATGTCTAAATAATATAATTTATGAGAAAAATTTCTTACAGCTGCAGCTATTTTCTTGAATGAAATTGAAACCATGATGTATGCTACGTTTACAAATTTAATACAGTTGTAGTTACTAAAGTTCATAATTATTAATTAGACGTCAACTTAATTGATGTCACCTACATGTTTTTTTTGTATTTGATTGATGAATAAATAACAGCCGACTTATTTTTTTCGATTTTCTTTACTATATTTCATCTAGCGTGTTTTATATCTTTGCTACACGCTGAATACCTTGACTGCTTGACTCATGTCAACGTATGACAAATTAATAAATTGTGACACGATTTCCGATTCATTCAATACATTAGACATATCTTGTGATAGGTATCATGAATTAGTCACTTGAATGGATAATATTTATTACCTCCAATAATAGGAAGTAATTATGATTAGTTTTCCGTTACTATAGTTAATATTTTATCGCTGTATGAAATATAAAGATGATGAACTAGTTTTATATATGAAGCGAAAAATTGTACCTGTAGTTGAAGATATCTGCAAAATTAAAAAAATCTTCCTGCCGTTTTTCAATCAAATATAGCATATAGTAGTCATTACGGCCCCGCTTACCCAATTTCTGCCGATTTATAACAAATTTCTAAGTAACAAGTTTTTAAGTTTTATAAAAAAAGTTATTTTCTAAAATAATATCTATACATTTGTTATGCCGTAACGTTAGTTATATAAAATTCCCTTGATAGAAAAAAAATCGCAAAGTAAGCTCAGAAAATTATTAACACACGTTTTTTTCTATTGTAAGCATGAAAAATTCAAATATCTTTAAATGCAACTAAAGCATTTATGCATCATTTTAAAAAATGATCCACACCAATGACTGACGGCCTGCATAGTCCAGTGGTAACGCATTGGACTGCCATTCCGAAGGTCGCGGGTTCGAACCCGGCGTGCGCAAATAAATTTTATTTGATTGATTTGTGTTATTTCACAATTAATTAATTAAAAATTAATTAATTAAAAATAATATATAGTATATTTGCGGCACGTTCCAGAGTGGAAGATACTACCAGTATCGCCCTGGTGTAAGACCACCATTCAGAATTGAAACGTTGCTCCAAATGGCTTTAGCCGTGTTTAGTGACTAGATCTGAATAGCCAGGTACTTCCCCACCTTCCTCTTTCCCTTCCCCACTTACCTTCAGCCTCACAACATCCCCCAATCGGGGATGCCATAGTCTCACTGGCTCCAGACGGGAGCAGTTGGGACTCTTGTGAGATATTCACTATAAAAAAAAAAAAAATTAAAAAAAAAGCAATTGTCAAGAGATTTTTGCTCTATTTCAAACGAGTCATATTTTATTAAATATTTTCTCTTAATTATTATCGTGTTTTTAATATTAGCGCGCTCTCTCTAACATTCGTATTTACATATCTACCTTTCAAACCATCTTTGAACTCTTACTACTGGGCCTTAAGTCTGCGAATTCCTAAATCAAAATGCAAAAATAACATTGCTTTGTTTGTTTTTCATTGTTTGTCCTGATCGTGTTCCTGTACCATTCGTCCGATTTCGTTGAAAATGTCAATGTTTGATTCAATGAGTGTTTAGAGAGTGGTTTGAATGGTAGAACAAGTCGGGGACGCTCGAGAAAGACTTAACGCATATCTCTGCACTGGAATGAGTTATGGAATCGAACTAACTAGTTTTTTAACACTAACAATTTCATGATACTACATTAAGTGAATGGTAGAAAAAGTTGGAGATTCTTGAGGAAGACATGTATCAAATAATTATTTGTGTTAAAATGAGACATAAATTATGAACGAATAAAAGAGGTGTACGGAGAATGTTTTACACGGAAGTGAATGGTTGAAGAGGAAGACATGACACGATCAGGTGAAAAAAATATTTATTACCAAACAATAATATTATTTCCACCTTAAAAATGCACCCAGTTGTCAGGTACTCACAACCTCAAAACATTTCCTCAAACCATTTATAAGTCCCCGAGCAATGACGGGTACGCGTTAGCTAGTTTATAATATAGAGAAGTACAAATAAATTTCATCTAATGTTAACAAATAATATAGCCTGAACATATTATTATTATTCTCTATTTACCTTGAATTATCGAATGGAAAAAAACGGTCACGCTTGGCGGTAACTTGCGACAATGGTTGACCGTGTTTTTTGACGAGGAAGCCTTTTTTTGTCACGTCCAAACGTTCGCATTTGGCTATTCTGAGACTATTGTCTTGTTTCGCGAATTGAGAAGATTGTCTTGCGCGCGCGATACGATCCGTATTATTTTGGGGTCATCCTTCATAATGTAACCATCGAATGGTCGAACTCATCAATATTATTGATGATAACGGTGTTAGAGGATTCGCGTTGGCTGCGTTCGATTTTAACAATTCCTCGCTACGGGGATAGGTTATTTTATTTATTATCATTATTGATATTATTATGTCGAGAGTCAGAATAATAGAAGAGTATGAATGAGGCAAGAAGTGTGTGCCAAGACCGAGTTGTTTGGCGGTCCGTCCTCTCTGCCTACCGATTGTTAATTAGTTGATATTATTTATATGAAATAAGTAGTTCACTTTATTGCTTTGACACTTGCCTAAGTAAAAAGGGAGTGGACAAATCCAGCCCCTTTTTAATAAACTTTCTCCGGGACTTTCATTGGGTGTTTTTTTTTTAAATATATATATTTAAAATAGGTTATTTATAAACAACCTCAAACGCCGCCTGGCGCTAGTGAAAACCTCAAGGGCTTTGTATTAGGTGTTGTGTACTATCAGCGCCTTTTTTTAAATGTGAAACCGCACAAGAGTTGGCCGCACCCAATCGCCTGGAGCCAGTGAGACTACGGCATCCCCAATTGGGGTATGTTGTGAGGCTGAAGATAGCGGAGATAGGAAGGAAATGGGGAAGAGGAAGGTGGGAAAGTACTTGACTATGTAGATCTGGTCAACAAACACGGCCAAAGCCATTTAAACCAGGCCGGTACTGAGTGTATCTTCCACTCTGGAACGTGCCACAAATACACTATAATATAGTATATATATTATATGATTTTAAATAAGTAATTTGTGAAATTACACAAATAATTAATTCAAATTTTCTTGCGCTCGACGGGATATGAACCCGTGACCTCCAGATTCCTAGTCGAGAGAGCCCCCTGGTAGGCTCCTTGGCTAGTCAGCTTGACAAATTGGCGCCCGGAGCGGACTGGTCCAGTTGCACCTGCACAGGGCCGGCCCTGGGTACCTACGCATAATTTTTATTCGTCATTTATTATTTATTACGCGTACCAGTTTTTTCGACTTCAGAAGTCATTATCTGTGCTGAAGCCATTTACAGAGGAGATATATATATTTTTTCTATGTAAATACTTATAATGAAAATCTTTTGGCAAATTGCTTTTATATTTATCACTTTTTCATACAATTTTCGAATTGTTAGAGTTTGGGGCATCTAAAGTTTTGTTTTTAATTAATGTTTTCTAAACTTATGTCTGTCAGAAGGTAGAACTTTTTCCGTACACATTGTTTTAAATAACTTTTTGTTTTTTTTCGATGTCAGAAGGCAACTCGTTTTAATAATAATAAAAATATATATATCGGATGATATTGCGTTGTTTCTTCTTATATTGGTGATTCCCGGTCATTGCGTATACATCAACCCACAGTTCAGATATTTTATTTCCATATAAGCATACCTTTAAAACACGAGTACCTGCCGAAGTTGGTAAATAATTGCCGTGTAATTTGTCAGCAACACTTAGCAGGCAGGTAGGTAGGATTGGTAGGTCCACACTGCGCATCAGCGGAAAGGCAGATGTGGGAGAGACTTCTAACAAACACCGTGTAGGTACCTACAACTTGTCAACAAATGGTAGAAATTTAATAAAATGGAACTAACGTTTTTCTTTAATATGGCAACATCGAGAAACACCGATTTTAGAACAAAAGAGTGGAAGATTCAAATGTGAGGTTATGTTTGACTTCCGAATCTAACAGGTTGGCTTGGTTGGGAAAATCAATAATTATTCTTAAAAATTTTATTCATGCATCCAATTTCTTAAATTCGTATGTTTATCTGGGGCTTAGAAGTCGAAAGATTTATGCAAATTGGAGACGACAACTTCCTATCAAATCTCTGTAGATCACTGAAAAATAGCGCGGATTCTTCCACGTAGATTTTATTAATGGCTCATTCAAATAAGTTATTTGATAAAATATGTACATTTCAAAATTAAAAAAAAAAACACTTTCTGATGCAATTATTTCTCTATGGCCCAGTTTTTACCTAGAAAATCAAATGTAACATTTTTATCGACTAGCCATTTAGCGCCTTGTTGTTTTTTTTACATTTGAAAGGTCCCCGTTAAACGTTGATTCTAGCTGCAAATTGTAATAAGCTGACAAACTTACGGTTATCATCTTTTGCTGCTTCACAGTTTGTTCAAAAGCCAAAACGGACTTAAGTTTAAAAGTTTGTTGACAGACACGTTACCACGTGAATACTCCAACGTGAGAGGGCATTTAATCTTTTGCGGACGTAGAAAGGAAAGTATTTCACACTCGATCGATGTAACGGATGTAAAGCTTTCGCGGTGGGTATATTATTTTCAGTCTGAATAAAGGAACGCTTACAAAGGAAACAGTCGCGGGCCGGGAGCCTTTTCTATTTTAAGAAGTCCATTCAAGTCTTTTTGCTTTATTTTTACTGCTAGTGTTTTTATGTGCGATAAATCTGGCAATGTAAATATTCAAGATCATTAGATTTCAATTTGTAAAATGATTTATGCTCAGCGAGAGTTAATTATTACAACTATTATTTCTCTTTTATGAAAGTTTTAAAGGAATGGCGTCGGTACCTTCTTGTAATATCGTCGACTGTGATCTTTGAACTAATAAACTGATTGTATTGCGGGCTTGTATGTGCCCGAAGAAAGGTCAATTTTATTTTTCTTCGGATAATAAATAAATAAAATTTAAAAATACAATTTCTTCTTCAAGCGACTCAAGTTTTGTTCGCGAAAAACGCGCCGCTTGTGAGTATCCGTCATACTATTTTGCTAGTGTTTGTACGCGACGCGACGCGTCGACTACGCGTTTGACGTTAGTTGCACGCTACTGACAGTGCTGGTAGCACGCCACGCGAGTTGCATTCGCATCTACTACTCGTTTGATAGAAATGACGTCCGAACATGATTCGAATGGTAAATTTATTGTGGAGGTGGGTAAATATCCTTGTTATAACTATAATTTTACCGGAATACGTTACAAAGCATTTAGCCGAGAATGACATTCTGACGTAGTTCCCTGGCGGCGACGGATGCCCTACAATTAACATTTATTTCGTCGTATAGTGAACTCAAAATCTTCTTTTAGATCGTTTTTATGCTGATATTAATTATTTATATGATCAAAAAACTGGTCATATTATTCGTTTTCAAGTTGAAAATAGGACTGGAGGCCTATAACGAATAATTTGAAAAATTTCATAACAAACTATCAGTAAAGCACGAATATGTAATGAGGAAATCGTGTTCTTTAAAATAATAATAGTTTCGCATCTCGTCTATTATATTTATTTGGACAATCTGCGTGAACACGTGTTCAGATATATTCGGAATGACTTATATTTTATTGGGAAATGATCATGCAGTGACATTTTAATCTTGATAAAAAAGCCGTACTCATTTTTCTCCGTGCAGGCTACTTGTGGTTACATCACAGTCGGTGGCTTGTAAGCATCTCTGTGTACGAAGGACTTAACAGATAATCTGTTTCATTGGTTTATCTGGGACCTAGGAAAAGTTTATGCAAATTGGCGACAGTTTCCTTGCAAACCGCTGTAGATTATACTTCTCTCCGTTTGTGTCTTCAGTGACTGATGTACCTATATTATTTGAACATTAGCATTATTTTTAATTGATTAGTAATTCGGTGATGGGACATTTTTTTGGAAAATTTACACAACATTTTACTACTTTTTTTATATACGAACATGCTAAACGGTTTCCTCTCTATAGAGCCGAAGAGGCAGATATATTTTTATTTTTTTTTTTTATTTGGTACAACATTTTTTTACATTTCAAAGTTTTCCAGTAATGTTGGCCTCACTGGGTGGCTTGCCCGTCCTGAGGCCTTCATTTTATAATATGAAAATATAATCTAAATACAATCTACAATATAAGATAAAATAATACATTTAATATATTAATAATCAATATAATAATATTTATAATACATAATAATATTTAATAATCTTGTGTGTTTGTGAGTGATGTGTGTTTATATTGGTTTTGTGTGTTACGTGTAGGTTTTATTTTATGCTATGACATTTTGGTAATATTGTCTTTTTTGTTCTTTAATCCATTTTGTAATTTTGTGTGTGAATTTATTTTTATTTTCCTCAATTTTAATTTCAAGTTTTACACTGTTGAAAGCTTTTATAGCATGGTATTGGTAGTGTCTTTGTCCAAAGCTTGAATTTAGTGTCGGAGTTTTTATGTTTTCTTTGTACGCTTGTCTAACTGGTCTGTTAGTGTTATTTTATGTATGTCGAATTTTTTTTTTTGTCAAAAATGTAGTTTAGTAGTGTTTTAACGTATAATTGGCGTATATCTAGTACGTCACAGCTGTTGAATATTTGGTCTGTATCAGTCAGTCTATGTTTTTTTAGTATTACCTTTAATATCGTTTTCTGTGCGGTTTCTATGTAATTGATAGCCGAGTTTGTTGCTCCTCCCCAAGCAATAATTCCATATTCTATTATTGATTGGCAGAGTGCAAAATATATTGTTTTCAATTGTTTTATTTTATATATATTTCTTATGTTTAGGAAAATGTGTATTGTTTATAGATATAGAAGTTTATTTGTGATTTGTTTAATGTGAGGTATCCATCTAAGGTTATGGTCAATTACGATTCCTAGATACTTTATTTGTTCTGTTTTTTCTAGAGGAGGGCAATCGCAGATTTTGATTTAAAAACTAATAACAATAAACTTTTGTAATGCCCAAGCCAATGTTCATTTGACGAGAAAATTTGGACCACATGCTTTTTGGCTCCAGAAATATAGAAGATAGGCAGATTGTTAGCCGAATTCGTATTGATTAATGGACCCGCGTGTCTAAGTGTTTGCCTGAGATCTTATCCCCAGCACGTTTATATTTTTTTACGAAATTTGCCGCCTTAGTATCCAAAAGATTAATAACCATTCATAATTCTGATCTAAATTACTTGCAATTATACCGGTTTCATGGATATACTCGAAACCTCCTCGTCTTTCATCGAGAGTATCTTTTACGCTTGTTAACAATATCTATTCTGAATATCTACGCGTAAGCCACTTTCATACACGTTATTTTTTATCTACCTACACACAAGCAAAAACTTCTTATGGATATGGAAGAGTAGCCAGATTTATTCAAAAAATAGAATCGACTTTTTTTCCTATATTACTTAGCAATATCAAAATTATGGATACCGCAAGTATAACACATTCTAATGAAAACGTGTGCTAAAAAATCACTTTGTAATTATTTCCCACCTTCCTCTTGCTCATCTGCTTCCCTTCTCCTGGTTGGTTCCTCACTGGTTGGGAGCAGTTGGGACTCCTGTGCGGTTTCACACTAAAAACTACAATTAAATAATAAATAAAATAAAAAGTAACTGAAGTTCCCAGCGTTTTACGCAGAATTTTTCGAAATCTAATACACATAGACATGGACCTTCCTCTTATTTTGAAGATCAAGTTTACAAAAAACTCTGAATAAAACTGCAGATTTGTATGCAAACCAAATCCAGGCCGCTCGCCCGGTGTGCCCATTTGCCGCCACATACAATCTTTATATTAATAGATATCGCACAAAGTCAAGTAAATAAATAAATAATTTTCGATTTAGTCCGAGAATGAGGTTGGTTTGTAGTTTCTTGCGTATCGCATGACTGATCGCCTCGATAGGACATTAATGCGCGTCAATAAAGCACGTCGACCGTCAATACAATGCCATTGCCTACAATTCCTCATCATGGGTATGTTAGTTTGAAACAGCTACCACAACCCGTGTCCAGATCGGATCCTGCGGCCGATTTGCAAATGACCGGCGTTACACGGTCCCGTATCGCTTTACACGGCCGTACTCTGTGACATTGTGGGTGGGTAAACAAACACACGTTAACACCTCACCTTCCCAGTACCACTGACTCAACCAGCAACCAGCCGTAATCATTATAAATACACGAACATTATTATTTCATTCTAATGTCCTTCCTCTTTACCTTTGGGCGTGGGAGTAGGTAAATTACTTCAAAAAGACACTCGTTATCTTAATTTAACTACAATAATTAGTTTTTAATAATTATATTATGGTTAACTTTGGTGCACCGAGAGAAATCGATTTTTCCCTCACTCTAAATTAACGGGCCTTAGTAATAAAACATCAATTTAAAAATGTTTAATCGATTTCCCTTGATTATAAATATATCATAACGATACAAAATTTTTTCGTTGTAATGCAAAATTATTCGTATCTTCGTGAACACGTGTTCCGAAATCATGACAATATTTTTAATTTGCTAAAAGTTTATCAGGAAACCTGTTAATTCATTCTTAAAGTCTGCAATCCTTTTTTAACTGGAATTAGCAATAACTTGAAGAGATTATTAATAAATTAGCAAAAGTTATTTTTCTCCCTGAGTTGTTGCGGAATTCTACTGTTAATATTCCCCTCTTTTCCTAAAACGGATTGGGAGGTGGAGGGGGGATGTACCCAGCATGAAAATAACTACAATTTTCAGGTACCTAGTAATTATTCGAAGTTTATTATTTTTATGTTGATTTCACGCACAAGCTTTTTGTCATTTTTGTGGATGCTGTGTGCAGAGTCTCTGAGGAAAAGATGTGGTAAAACTAGTGAGGTCATGTTATATGAGGTGGGAAATGCAAAACAAAGTCAGCTTTTGATTCAATCGTTATCATTAAAAATTCCTCTTCAGCTTTTGAACAAATTGTGATCAGCAGAAGAGTTATCATGTTGTTAAACTTAAGTGCGCTGAGTGGGTATTTGATATTTGACTTTGTCACTCGTGAATATCTGCGAAACAACTTTTCCTACTCTTTCACAAAATACAACAATTATAACATTTGATGACTTTGTCACACGTGAATTTCCGCGAAACAGCTGGCCCTAGATTTAAACAAACTACAACAATTATTTAACCCCTATAAAATTTGAAAATTGAAGAAAATAATATCAACAACTCTCATTGAAAATATGACAGATAAAACGGTCGACGGGACTCGAACCCAGTTCCTCTAGTCTTTCTGGAACTAGCGTCTCTACCAATTGAGCTATTGCCACCTAATTACATTCCATAATTTTCAGATTAAGTCATACTTTTTTTTTCAGATTACTAACATAATCTTCAATTATTTTCCATATTTTTGTACGCTATCTTTTTTGTGTTTCGACCGTTATGTTTTTAAAATATTTTCATTGAGTTGTTGATTTTAAATTCTTCGGTGATTAAATACTAAAATGAGGTTTATAAGCTTTCATAAGTTAATCCTAATAAATTTAATATTTATAAAATCTCTACTTTGTTGGGCAGACGTTTGGCTTATTCAGACAGTGCCTATAGGATCAATAACGACTCTTAGTTCTTGGGAGAACCTCTCGATTACAGTTTCCATATTTTATTTTACGTTAATGAAGAAATTTTAATTTCATCAAAATATGTCCACGTAATCTTATAAGTTTAGGTTTTCCAGCTAACTCCGTAGTTATTATCCAGCCGATCCGAATTAAGTCTTTTTGATCAGATTTATCGGGCACTCGTGCGTGTCTAACAAATATGTTATTCCCATTTATGACAAAGACGTGGGGGTTTTCCGATACATTTTCAGCGAGTATTTTCAGGAATGTTTTCATCAAATAATAATAGATCTGTCAGAGTATGATGGATCTGAGACCAGGGCTTTTCAAAGTTATGATTGATAAAATTTCATAAAAAATATTGGGTATTTGCGTTTGCACGTAGGCTATTAAAGGTCACAGGTCATAGGGAGGGCAGAAGCGGCATTGCATACAAGTTTTAACGTAAATAGTTCATGGCTTGTTTACACTTTTTGACGTTTTCTTTCGTAAAAAGAATAGTACACGCAGAAAATTTATTATAAAACATAAATTTATTAAAAATCTCGTCGAATTATTCGTTTTCCTATTAAAAACTGGTTGGAGGCTTACAGCGAATGATTTTAAAAATTTCATAACAAACTATCAGTAAAGCACGAAAATGTTATGAGGAAGTCGGAATAAGTGTTCTTCAAAATAATAATATTTTCGCATCTCGTCCATTATATTTTTTCGGACAAGGGCACCTGCGTGAACACGTGTTCAGATATATTCTGAATCACTAATATTTTAGTAGATGATGGTCATGCAGTCACATTTTTAACAGACTTGATAAAAAACGCCGTACTCATTTTTGTCCATGTGCTTAGGACGGGTTTTTTCGGAGAATTTGAACAATTCATCAAATTTCAACGTTCATTTTCAAGTTCTGTGAAAGATTTTTCAAGTTCTGTTTTATTTCAGTTTTGTCAAGCAACTAGCCTACAATGATATAATAACAGAACTTGAATAGGACTTTCACAGAACCCGAAAATAAACGTTGAAATTTGATGAATTGTTCAAATTCTCCGAAACAACCCGTCCTTAGTCAGCGATCCGTCAGTCATCAGTGTTTAACCGAAGATCAAGTGATATCGCTTATTCTTTTAAATTATGATACTATCTCACAGAGGCATAAAATCCAAAACTCGTCTCCTCGGAAACAATAGGAAAAGACAAATACACCCGTGGGTGATGTCGTGCACTTTTTTTTTAGCATTTTGACGCAAAAATTTTAAAACTGCCCTCATGGCCTTTTTATTCTTCTACTTTTCTTTATTTCCAACAACCTTTTCTAGTTGTACCACCGTTACATAACACAACATTGTCATCTCTTGCATGTTCATTTGATATTATCATATATATTATTAAATCTTTCAATATACACATGTCATTTACTTACGTCTACTACTTGTTAATATATATTTTTTTAACTGTACCTTTATGTCCTCTGAATCTTATATGTAATATATCGGTGTACAACTGTTGTGTGGAGACCATGCAAAAAAGAATCGAGAAAGAGATAATAAAAGAGTTATCAGAGATAATATAGTTGTACACCATTCCAGTTTTTCAAAGTACCTACGTATAATTCATAATAATATTACATTTTCTTTTGGCGCTTATGTGAAAATTATGGATTTTCTGTGTACGTACTTCAATTTTTATATTTTACCTCGCAACGCAAACTTTCACAGTAAATTACAACAATTATTGTTTATTTATCCTAAAAACAATTCAATTTTACTTTATCTAGAATTTAATATATTCTAGTTTTACAAATAATATTATCTCTCGCATTTTCCACCCAAAACACTAGAATTTATTTGGTTTTCTGGCTTCGTCTTTTTGAATTTTGAACCTTTTACTGAAGTTTTCTGAAATATGTCTATGTTTCAAATTGAAACTATGATGAAATGTTGTGTAGCATGTAAAATATTCTCGGCTTTTGCTCATTGGACGCTGTGAAAAATTGAGTATTTATTATTTTCCCATTGCCCATCGATCAGTGAGGGGTTAGCCTGGCGGGTATGACATTCAGCCACCTTGCCGCCATCTACGGCCGGGTCACTTTAACTCTTCCGCGAACGCTGCCATGATAATGCATCATTTATCATAAGACGTCTGTTCGAAGCATCGAGGTGTTCGAGATGCATGATTCGTATCGCAGGGCGGCTCGGTGCAACCATGACTGCGCGCGGCTATGTCTACAGCTGAATGTGATATTGTCCGTATCGCGCTGCGTTTGTTTATATAGATGTGTATGGATACGAGGAAAAATTATTATCCCAAGAATGTTGAAATGTTATTTAAATACTAAAACAATGTGCAATCTAGCTGTGGAAGAAGACAGAAGAAAAAATGCATCCCTTGATCCTTGTCTATCATATATTTATTTGTTTACAATATGGGTCTATTCAAAACCCATGTTCACTCCTTCCTCTCCTCAGGGTCTCGTGCGTGGAGTTTATTTAAAAAAAAAACGTACTTCACCAGTCTTACTAAATCCATTGCCAAACGATTGAAAATGCTGATAAAATGTAAGGACCAATACTAACTGTAAAAAAATTATCCACAATAAATCACTAGTTGAATGTTAAGGTTTGTGAACTGTACCTTATATGTAGTACGATTTATTGTATGGTCTTGAAGTTGTTCGCCTATTCAATTCATTATTTTTGCATATCCCTTCGAGGAATGGCGTGATGGTTTTTTAGTTTATAAAAAATCGATGATAGACAAACTCGAAGCCTGCGAGAGGATGTGACTGTATACGTTGCAAACCAAACAACATCACACCACAATGTACAACAGCATTCTATCCGCTCCAACTGTACGGAAACAATGAATGCAAATATGTATTTGCCTATTCCGTGAATTGCTCCGGGAATGGCATTGTTTGCGTTTATTATTTGCCTTGCTATAAACTGAAAAGATAAAGTAACATGAAAACGCTCGAAACTACTTCTTAAGTTTTTTTTACGAGTCTCTGCGTGAAAGACGAGAAAAACACGTCTATTTCGTTAGCTAGACTTTAAACCCGCGCTGTCATAACAAAAATGTTATCTAACTAAATTAACGTTTTATTTATACAAACACATGTTTATTGGCAACTATTTGAGTGTTGATTTAATTAATAGCACTATGAAATAATATAGTATCGTCAATTTTTAATTAGACTGTCGCTTTTTACAGTCTTTTTTCCAACCAATTATTGATTTCATTGATAGAGATTCCATAGAGAGATTGTCCGTTGAGATCGTGATTACTGATTATATTATTAAATATTTCAATATTGGCATACTGAAATACCATGCGAGCGTATTTCGTGATCCAAAAGTCTGACCATTATTTGCTTAAATTTCGTAAATTCGGAACAACTACTGTGTTTCACGGTCATTATGAAATTCCAATGAGATGGCGATATACGATGCCTGGAATGTGTGAGAGAGACAGTTCGCTTTCATAATTTCTCTAATTTGAGATGCCATATTCCACCGGACCAGTGGCATGCATTGCTCTATGATCAAAGGAAAGGTACGTAGTTTTCAAGTTCAGGTCTTCTTCTTCTTTCGTATGGTAGGGGGATCAGATGGGAACATCTATCCCAGTGAGCCAGTCTAGGGCCTTAAGCGTCGCCCTGTGAACCTCATCAATCCCGCCGGGGAATGAATGTAGCGGACATGCGTTGACCACACGTTCGGTGGTCTGCACCGCATTCACAAATTCACATGTATGGAGAGATAATCGGAGAAGCCTCTCTCCTTCCATTCAGAAGGGTTTCCGGACTTCTAACTGCATGCAGGGTGAGAGACGACCTCGTTAATCGATATTTAGTGATTCCCCCTGCCGGTCTTCGGATCCTTATTTTCGGGTACGAATTAATTATTAGTTGTGCGTTGAATATTTGAAAATATCTTATATTTTTATCACCTTATTTTGTTTCTTAGGGCCAGGGGTAGGTATCTACCTATATTCAGACAATTATAACTTGTTATTTTTTTATTATTAGCTAAAGCTATTCAGACTACGCGCTATCGATTGGGACCGTAGTACGGTGTTACAAAATATATTTTTTACAATGTTTAATATCGTAAAATTGTTAACCTTTTTCGTTTACCTCATGTACTTGAGTTCTTAATGTCGTGGTCAATCTAATTACTTTAATTTAAATGTAATCTCAACATTCCATTTAATGTAACTTCAAAGCACTGAGTAAAGGAGCCTTCATGGTAACAACATACCATGAAGGCTTCTACCCTACCGCCGTGTGCTCTACCTTTTAACACATTTCATATTATTATTATCACGTTGTTTACTCCTCAACTATTTTGCACGTGTAAACCGAACTGAACGATGTTATTCCTAGGTGAACACTGCGAACAGTTCGCAGGGCCGTAATTATATTGCGATCCACGCCGCAAGTGGCGCAAACACTGAAGAGATAAACCGATAGAAGTGTGTTGTGGGCGTATCTGTGTGTCCGAAGGAAACTCATTTTTTTTCTCGTTTCTAGTTAAATTGATGAACAGCTATTAAAAATGTAATTTTCTTTTCCAAAGAAGCGAATCTAGCTGTCCATGAGGCATAGAACTGGCAGAGGAAGGACGAAAGCAGATTGAATGCTGTGGAAATGAGAAATGAGAGTGTTAAAACCGTGTATGAGAAATGTTGAAATTCGCAAAGAATGCAAGGATGATGTAAGCGTAATGAGTAGTATAAGATTAAGAACGGGATGCTTAGACGGTTTGGGCATCTAAAGCGAATGAACGAAGAAAGGATTGTAAGGAGAATATATGATCCGAATGCGAATGATAGAAATGTCGGGGATATCCGAGGAAGACACGACACGATCAAGTGAACCAGATACCTCTACTTGAGTCGGGCCATGTCAAGAGTCGGAATAACAGAAGAGTATGTATGAGACGATGTATCAATATGAATGAAGCAAGGAGTGTGTGCCAAGACCGAATTGTTTGGCAGTCCGTCATCTCTGCCTACCCCTGTAGGGAAACGGCGTGATAGCTAGTTAGTTAGTTAGCCTGTCCGGGGCCCAGATACCGAGCACGAACATTCCTGCTTAGTCAACACTTACTAGCACGACCACAAATCGCCCACCGCGTTTAACACGAACTCACTAAATTCATAACATTTTTAAAAAATTAACATTTGATTGAGTATGCCATGAAACTTATTATTTTATGGATATTTTTTTTCCTTTTTTGGCCTGTTTTGATTTCTGTTTGAATTGAATAAAATAAGTTTGAATAACAGCATAATTGAATAACAATCATTTACATTCAGTGGCGACGTGCGACTTTGAGTGTGATAGAGTGCTAAGTTTAAAGAATTTTTAATGTTGTCATTCCGAAACGATTTTTTAATTAATTTCAAAAATTCTATTTTTTGTATGAAGATATTCAGGAAATTTCATTTTACCGATTTCTTGAAAATCTTCATACAAAAATCCGAACTTCCGAAAAAAAAAATCCCTGTTTTTCTCTCTTCACGTTTCTCAAATGTTCTGCTTTGTCATGAAGCCAGCTGTGCAAGACTCTAGACTCCCAGGAGTCGAAAGATCTTGTGTAAATTGGTGACATTGGTTTTCTTTCAAATCACACGTCTTTGGATTTAGTGTTCAGTGGGCGCAAATGAGTTGGAAAACATTGTTTCGGCTAGGTTAATATTTGCCGGGACTATTAACGAGCGAGTGGCCGACGTGCGACGGCCGCTTGTGATGTCGCTAACGAGATGAGATACATTAGGCGCGTTAGCTGCTAGCTGTTAGCCGGTGATGATTGGACCAAAGGCGTTTTACATTAGGGCACAGCCTAAATGTTTGCCGAAGATTAGTTTCAAGAAAAAACACCTATTTCTGGATAATTTTGCGTTTATTTGGCTGGCTTGGCATTTTGTGGATTTAGCAATCACTAGAATCAATAAAGCTACAAGGTTGGAGTTCTTCATCTTAATTAACCCCTCTGGCCTCTGGCATATTCTGCCGGAAGGTCAGAGTAATTCCGCTTTGCAATAAAATCCAAATGAACATAATATTTCTGAACGTATCCGAAAACTAAGAACTGTTTTTGAAAGGTGGTGAAATACGATTTCAAGTTTTATTATTTAAAAAATAAATGTTTTTGAAATATAACATTTTTTCATGCAAACATGTTTTGTTTAATGTTTTTCTTTCCTAAAATTACTGAAAACAAAAACAACCCACACAAATTTTATTAGACAAATGTATTATAACTTTTAAATTTGTATATAAAGCGTGGTGTTTTCTCTTTCCAACACCATAACTATTTTCACTATTTCTCACCATAAGTGAGGGAGATGTGAAGATTTCTACGAGACTTATATGAGCTGTTCCCAAAAGCGTACAAATTAACCTGAGGGGTCAAGGAGGAGTGCATAAAATGATTTAATCAATAATTAATCAAATTTAACATATTTTTTATTATTAATATGTTAATTTCGTAATTCCCGTAATTTAGAGTCTTGTTTCTGTGGATATAATACGCAGTTTACCCTAGTACCGCGAAACTACTACTATTAATGTTTTTTTTTAAGAAAAAGTAATATAAGTAATTAATATTTTTATAAAAAAATTCCTATTATGTTGTAAATTGTAAATCAAATGTGTTGAGCCGCGATTAACTTTTTTTCATACTAAGGTTGCGCGTGTTAACCTTGCATTATTAGCACGTGTTCGCAAAATATCTAGAAGGTCAAATGAAAAGAGTTTTCATTTAAAAAAATAAAATGAACTTTGAACCTATTTTTTACTACCCCCTGAAGTTTATTTATGCGTTTCTAGCCTGAAACACTGTGTAAAAATGAATAACGTCAAATGAATGTACCTACCTAAAATCTGATGATTGTTTTTGTCATTTACTTCACTCACACAAATGAATCCATTTGACCACACTTCTGCAAGTCTACAATACAACGATGAGATACAATATAATGCGCGTTAGCAGACATACATATTGTCATACAAATTTCCTCTTTGATTTGTTTACTCTTCGCTTCTGGCCGAGCGGAGCCTGAGACAGCTAATGGCGCATTGAGTTATTCACTATTCGCTATTCATCTCCGTGTCAATGTCACCTGCGAGGTGTGTTTTGTTTTTTCAATGTCAAGACCAAATAATGTCATTGTATTATCATGCTAAAATGTCTCAACTGAACCGAATAGTTTCTTGTGACTGATGACTTTGGTGGAGCCATTTTAGACAAATAATGATGTTTCATGATGTGTGTTTACGTTTAAACTAAACAGGTATGTTTTTACTTAATAAGATCCAAGGTTGAGGACTCAGTAGCTTCTTTAAAAATCGCACTGTTTTTTTTTCACTTCAAACTAAATTCTCATGGTAGAGGTGCCATAAGAACGTATGGGTACACATCACCCTTGAGGTGATTTTTTTTACAAAAACGGTGCTGTACAAATTATCGAATTATTATGATTATTACGGATGGTGGATAGAATGTCACACAGTTCTGTCCTGCATTCCATTAATGTTTTTTTGTTTTCTACTTCTTGGGACGTCACTGACTCCTTCCATCCCTTTGTTCTCCGTTTTTCTGACACTCCCTTCTCCTCCCTTACCACCAAAGCGTATTATTTTTAATTTTGTTCATCGGCCTTACATTTTTATTATTACCTTTTTCAGTCGTATTGGGTTTTGGGAATCTCAATTCTACTGCATTTAGTTTTCTTTCGTCCTTCCTTTGCCAATTGCATTTCAAATTTCCTCTGCGAGCAAACAGAGACTTGAGCAAATGTTTGAAATGCATTGAATCTGTTGAGAATAATTATTCAATTCTGAAAACGCGCGACTTCCATATTCTATATATTATTGATCTACGCATTTAACTTTTGAGTCACTTTTCCTTATTCTCGCGCAGTATAGAAATTATTTATTTATTTAGAATAAATTACATACGGTTATTTATTGACAGTGATAGTTCAATATAGAGAGAAAATAAAAATTATAAGATTATATTAGTAAATAAGACAAAAGAAAAAGAATATACGTTATAATTAATATACAATTTTAACAAGTACATAAAATATACACATAATTACATTAGTACAAAAAAAAATCTTTTATAGTATTAATTAATTAGTTCAGCTTTAAACTTCAATAGAGGCATATTAAAACATCAGCTAACATAGCATAAGAGTTGTGTGTAATCTATAATAACACAATTGCAGCCTGAAACCATAGTATAATTGTCACAATAATACTTTATAATCATATATGATAGACGTAGACAAAAAATGGCGCGACGTCACTATAACGTCACTATAAATATATTTAAATTTCAAAAATATATGTGTGTAAAATGAATCCAATTCAAGGTATTTTGGCAAATAACTCAATATCGAGTTTTCATATTGTGATTGGTTCTGAAAGCCGGCTTCCTACTCTCGCAGCGAGGGATTTTTGAAAATGCTTTCGGATCAATTTGTGTCAGCGTTTCATCTTATCCCCGGCTTACGGGTTGATCCCCATTTCACTTTGATCGTCGCGAAGAGATATTGTTTGAACTCCAGACGTCAATACTTAGAAAAATGTATGATTTCCTTTCCTTCCTATTATGCGTATATGATGGTTTGAAAGAGAGATACGAATAAACACGAATGTTAGACGAACCGCGCTAATATAATATAAACGATAATCATTAAGCGAAAATGGTAATATTTAATAAAACACGACTTGTTTGAAATAATGACAAATGTTAACTGACATTTAAAGATACACTGTGAATTTGTTTATGCCTATGATATATTAAATAATTTTGGTAGTTTACTTTGCAATTTTTTTTCCATCTAGGAAATTTATTATAATTACCGCTTCGGCATTACAAATGTATAGATATTATCTTAAAAAATAACATATATTTTTTTATGAACTCAAAAAGTATTAGTAGACAGGTGTTAAATCGGTATAAATTGGGAATGCGGGGCTTAAATGTTCTGACTTTTGTTCGATTTTTTTTGTATAGTTTATACTATCGAAGTGTTTTATGTAAAGGTAGCTTACCTAAAATCGATTAATGTATTAGGTATCTGTGCGCTACCTGAATGTATGTAGGTTTAAGTATTTATAACGAACACAGCATCTTGCCAAATTTAATGTGATTTTGAGATGTTAAATTTTATCTGGCCATAGAAGGTAGTTTGAGTCCAAACTCAAACTACCTTTACTCATTTTGCTGTTTATAAAATGAGACGACAATAAACAATTATAATATTATACGTATAGATCGTTACTTTTGTTTAGATTGATCGGAATAAGGAACGTATCATGAATAACTATAAATAGGTCCATAATTATAATGGGTTCAAGTGCATTACGAACATGAATATTGATTTCTTGATTCAAACATTCAATGCATATTTATACATGCAGATTTGCAAGAAAACTATACCTCTTTGTTTGTAATTATGATTGTATGATTATTATATATTTATATTATTTTTTATCATTTGTATGTAAAAGCCCAAGGACACATAAAAATAATGATTTTTTTTAAATTCAGAACTCTTGCAAGCAGCAGTAAAGGTCGTGTCAATATGACACTACTATCTAGATTGATTGAGTGCGAGAGGTTCTTTCAATAAGCAAAATAATTTTACTTTTGAATCTCTCCTTACTGTCGCAAAGTATATCGATGTCAGAAACAATTTAGCAGTGATATAATGTAAGCAGAAAATTGTTAAATAACAGTATCGTGAACCTAATTTTTCTTTGTTTCAGATATTTTTACCGGCAAGCTACTTAGATTTTTTATTGCCTGGGCGGTTCAGATTACTTATCAGTGAGTCAATTTTGTTCGACGATAGTATGATTACTTAAATAAATATATTGTTTTTACATCGAAATGTAATGCTTCGATGCCGACAAAATCTAATTTTACTATGTATCATAAAAACATCCGAAATCCGAATATCATTGGCTGACCCAAATAAAGGCAAAGAATGTGGCTTCTTTCTTTATTTAAAAATAAATGTAATTCGCGATTGGTGTTTGAAAGCATGACGTGACTTTTGCTGAGTGGGTAGTTCATTTGTATCCAAGATAAAAGCGTTTTTACCAGTGGCTTAGCGGCCGGCAGGGCAGCCGCCTGGAGGTGTCCTTAGACCCACTCCTTGAAAAAAAACATCTATCTTATTTTAATTTATCTAAAATAAAACTAAAATTTAATTAAAATAAAACACTTTGTGCACACCAATATTTAATCAAAATAATGAATACAACGTGTAGTAATTATTATTATTTTGATTAAATAGTGGTGTACGCCGAGGGCTTTACTAATAAGCTTGTTTTTTTTTTTTTACATAATTGGTGAACAACTGTTTACCGTACATAAGTGGCTGTTTATCCGTTGTGTAAATAACGAGTTTATTAGTAAGCAGGAAAGTGTTTTATTTTCATTAAATTAAAATAATACCACAGAGTGAGTTAGAGTTATTGAAGAAATCTATATTATTATTTAAGAAAACGCTGTTTTCTATGTAGTTATTTTTCCTTTAAATAAAATAAATAAATGCAGAGTATAATATTAACATTATTAAAATACGTTTACTTCAAAAAAATAAATAATATTAAATTGAGCTCTACGAATTAGACATAATGCCAATAAATAGTTATATGTAGGAAGATAGTATTTATTCAAATTTTTATACTTCTTTTAGTGCCTCTCTTATCGAAGTTGGCTATTATCAGAGCTATGATGTCAAAAAAAGTTCTGTTTATATAATAATTTAATTTCTGTAAAATTAATAAATAAAATATCCACCCTGCAGACTGCATCACAGAAAAACTCATACCAGTTATTCCAATTATCCATCTATTTACAAGCAATCCTATAACTTTGTGCCAATCCATTTTTTTCAATGGATGCATTAAATTGGAATAGGGTAATTTAAAAATAAAAAAACATTAAAATAAAGTCATTTGATTCTGATAAAGTCTCTTTCGCTTGAGGTGACTCTCTTTTTCTTTCGTAGGTAGATAAATGGTTTGAAACTTTTTGTTACTATGTAGGAAATAAATCCTGGCCCGGGGGGCGTCGCTGCGCTACTGGCACAAATATAATTTAAGTCAGGAATCAAATCGTCAGTCTCCTACAAATAAGTCCCATTTCAAAAACACGAGCCCCTTAATCTTATTGCGTAGAACCTAATTAGATTTTTCAGAGCAGCTTGTGATAGCACATTTCGTCAGTTTTAATGAAACTGATACGACTTGACTTCGTACCATTGATATAAATTATTAAAGATTGGACTTCTGCACGGAATACTGCTGTACCGAATATTCAAAAATGTTGATTTTTAATGCAGATTTATGTCCATCTGTTGAACGTGAAACCGTTTATTTAACTTTATTATTTTCAGTTTATTTTTTGTTCGCCATAACGATGAGATATATGTATCATGGGGGGCGTAAAATTCTACCAATGTACCCCATCTGAACAGTGATATAATAAAAAGAAAGCAGTCTTTCGACCTAGGTCCTATATATCATATAAAAAGTCGTATTTTTAAACTGCTTTAGTTATTAAACCTACTAATTTCCTTTTTACTGTCTACAACTCCGGTACAATGAACTCTAGAACTTGGATGCATTAGAATTTTAGTGTCATTTCCAGGTGTTTGTGTGGAGAATTTAGTCCAGCCATAAATAACCCATATATAACTTTCAGAAACAGTATGTATGCATTTCATTTCTCTGTAAATAAGACTTTTTTGTATAATTATCTTCCCAGATGTTGAGTGTCGGAATTCGAAGGTTGTGCTGTAATTGGATTAACAATCTGAAGTAAATTAAAAAATACATATAATAATAATATTTGCCTAATTTATATAGCGCTGTTTTCGTGAAAAATCACCACAAGGGTGCTGCGCAAATATATTTATTTAATAATGAATACATCTGGCCTACGACTAGGATAATAACTAGTGACTTACATCTTAGTCTTATTTTTAGTGACTAAGGACTAAGGCTCATAACTACTGACTTAAAACTAGCGACTTACATCTAAGACTTATATGTAGTGACTTACGACTAAGGCCTATAACTACTGTCTTAAAGATATATATATATATATATATATATATATATATATATATATATATATATATATATATATATATATATATATATATATATATATATTATTATTGACAGCAGATTGTTAATCCTATTACAGTACAACCGTCTCATTCTTATGTGATTTTTGTCAAAACGTGAAACTGTCATCAGCAAAAAAAATACTAGGAGCACAGATATGTCATGAAGTTTGAATGAATTGTTTTAATTTCCTCAATGATGCTTTTGTCACAATTGTATATAATGTACAAAATTATAATTAACTTTTCAACATCAAAATTATAATACATTTAACGTGAACCTGCCGATAAGAACAAAATACCAGGAGCTCAGAAATATAATGATGTATTTCCATTTGGTTATTATTATAAACAGTTATTGCTCAGTGGTAGTAGTAGTTGTTACCACGTTTGTTTGGTTTAAACGGCCTTAAACCATGCTCTAGGCCGGCTTTACAACGTTGAACGGGCGTGCAAGAATCTAATTAGTAAGACGGTATACTCTTTATAAGTGAGTTGCATTGGCTGTTGAATAGAAAGAATGTTCATAATATTGTTCATGTGCACAGCATTTTCTTTTATACGGGTACTCGGTATCTGAATCCGAGTTTCTTTTTAAATTCGTTGATCTTTTTAAACCCTTTCATGCCAAACTGACACGACGTCTTTTAGTTTTTAATGATGGTCTTATTGCCGTGGAAAGTACGAAGGTTATCACAATAATAACACATTTAATCTGACTGTGACGGATGTTTCATCTGCCATACGCTAAAACACTGCTTCTTTCGTAATAATTCCCAAGTCATGTTGCTCTTGATTATTCGGATTAAGCTTGTCTGTGGCTAATTAATCACACGTCACCATACAAAGGAGGTGTAGAATTATCCGGTTCTATGACAAATCAGAACACTTTCGAAAAGTGATATTCAGGGCAAGTTGTTTCACAAAACGATTCATAAAATGTTAAAAGTTGCTTCGCAGAACTTGTAGTTAATTAAGTTCTGTGAAAGTTCTATTCATGTTTTGTTATTATTCCGTTATGGACCAGTTGTTTTAGTACTTGAAAAAAAAACAGAACTTTCACACAACTTAATTAACTACAAGTTTCTGTGAATCAACTGGCCCTTTTTTAAATTTGAAACCACACAAGAGTCCCAACTGCTCCCAACCGTCTGGAGCCAGTGAAACTATGGCATCCCTAATTGGGGTATGTTGCGAGGCTAAAGGAAATGGAGAGGGAAAATAGATGGGAAGAATACTTGGGGAAGTACCTGGCTATTCAGATCTGGTCACCAAAACGTTTTCGGTCTTATTCCAGGGCGATACTGAGATTATTTTCCACTCTGGAACGCTCCGCAAATATATTATACAGGATTTGGGGGTAAAGTGCGCTAACTTTGGGAGGTGATTCTACATGATGGTAGAAGTAAAAAAATCATAATTTTTCAAAATTCCAATATTTATTTTCCATAAAAATATTTTTCTACAGTAATGGTATAAAGTGCCCTGGCTCAAGTGCCCTGAAAGAATCCAGTACAAACTGTGCTGGATGGTGTTTAAATCCATCAATGAAATGGCCCCACCCTACATCTCTGAACTATGCGTCCCGGAAAACACTGGTCTGAGGCAGTCAACTCTTAGATCAGCAACATCCTCAGCTGTAGGCAGACTGATGGAACCTAAGCTCAAGCCAAATACTAAGTTTGGTGATTGCATTTTCGGAGCACCTGGGCCGAAGGCTTGGAATAAACTTCCTAAGGAACTAAGATCCATAACAGGTAAAACAGAACAAATACCCTTAAATTAAATATACCATTCCTGAGAGAGAGAGAGAGAGTCCAATTATATCAAATTTTCCAATTAGGTATGTCCTAAATCCTGTATCTAAATTTCTCTAATAAACAATTAGTTATTCTTAATTATATGTTAATCTCAAGTGACCCACCAGGTAAGTATTGTACTGTATATTACCTCCATATATAATTAGTAATAATATAGATCATTGTAGAAATGTATTATAAATTTGTACAGCGCCCTTGAGGTGATTTTGCACAAGAACGGCGCAATACAAATCATCCAAATCATTATTATTATTAAAGAATACAACTTTTTTACCTTGAGACTACCATAAAACACTGTTATTTCGAAAAAAGATTTATCCTTTTTAACTCTAAAATTATGAAGAATCACCCCCCGAAGTTAGCGCACCTTACCCCCGGACACCCTGTTTATTATTTAAAATGGGTAAATTGTGAAATAACACAAGTTAATCAAATAAAATTTACTTGCGCACGACGGGATTTGAACCCTCGACCTCTGGTTTGCTAGTCGAGAGCCTTACCCTTCGACCACGAAGGCTGTCAGAAAAAAGTGCCCTGAAAAACTATCCTAAAATCGTAACCTAACCTAGTTAATCTAGTTTTTTTTTAAATGACTCCATGACTTTTTACCATTTTTTAAAAGTCTTCTGATTTGTCACTGTTCTGATTTTTCTGGTTACCTACCGAATAATTTGTAACGAAACAAGTATGTATTTTTTTTACCAAATTATAATTTAATCACGTCTTTATGTGGCAGCAGTCATCTCATGACATTATTTATTTTGCCTTATGTTTTTTTACGTGCACATCCATCTTGTTTTAACCACAAAACTGCTGATAAATTAGTGTAGATTCTGATATCTAATGTTCTACGTTTCGGCAATGGCTAGTTGGTGACATCATCATGGCCGTGCGCAAAATAGTATTTTGTACCTCTTGTTTCATAATCTTTTTAGAATGTGTGTCGTATCGCTCTTCTGTTCTTGAATGAGCCACTTGCAAGGTGATTTTTTTTACAATCAGGATGGCTCTTTGACATTCCGCTGGTAAGTATTACATTTAACTTATGACGGTATTACAGGAATTTATGTAAATACTAGCTGAAGTTCCGGCGTGGCCCGGACTTAACACAGAGATTTTCGAAATCACATATACGGAAACCTCCCTCTTGTTTTGACAGAATTTGAATAGCCACGTAAGTTTTTTTTAGTAGTTTACGTGAGCTCTTTTTTTGCTCTACCATCTGCCAAATTATTAAATCTAATATCCTTATTTTTTTTTATAAATAAATCAAATAATGAGATTTCGTTAAAACAACATGCGCACTACCTAAAATTGTCAATATTATTATCAAATTTGAAATATTTCTGTATTAGTATTTCAAAAGAAAATTTTATGGATTTAATAATAGTGTGACCTTTTATTTAAAAATGAATACCCTAAATGTTTTTCTCTTTTGCTTTTTCTAAGCTAATTGAAAATTAATGTAAGCGGCTCATTGCTTCTTGCATATGCGAATGGAAACGTAATTGCCCGATACAGATCAAAATCATAGAATTAAAATGGCAAACCAATAACAGGTCTTTAACTGCATGATGTAATCGGCTCTTTTATTGGTTTCATTTTAAAAATGTTTGAGCATACGCAGCACGTTGCTGGCCTTTACTGCAACTATTGAATCTAAGAATTAAATTAAAAATGTTAATTATTGATTGAATTGTGAATGTAAAAATATGCTTTTGCATTTGAAGAACCCTCGTTAAAACTAACTTAAAACCCATTTCGAATAAAGTATATTTTTTATACGATTATGATTGTCGACTCCTGAGCCAAGTATGGGCCAATACATTGAATTGATTATCCTAATAAGACAGAGTTTCGGTATTTGAAAAATTTTGATCAATTTCACCTAAAGTAAGAAAAAGGTGAGTTTATTTCGAGCACACAGACACGCCAACAATACTCTTATCTCGGTTTATCTCTTCTGTGGTACAAAGTGACCCAATTGAAATCATTTAAAACTTACAGAATATTGAGTTTTAAAACTACCGTAGATCTTATAATGATTTAACTCAAGGTTTTTTTCATGCATGTAATTGGCCCGCCAAAAATCATAATTACTGTCAAACCAATCTCAAATATGAATAAATGCTCTAGTTTCTAGTGCTTATCGAAATTCGCAGAACGTAATAATTAGTATAATTGCATTATCCTTCAAATTTCAGCCTTTAGGCTTTCTTGAATTAGAATGAATCTAGTTCGGTATTGTCCTTTTTGTATTTTTAATTTGTCTAGGCATTATTATGCAAGCTATGGATAATCGTTGCAATTAAATTAGAGATTGAATATTGAAATTATAAATATTTGTGTAAATGTGTCATTCTGCTTTTAGTTCAACCACCACGTTGATTGTTGATTTGCGGTATATTTCGATATATTAATAGTAGTATATTTTCAATGATTGTAATTCCAGTATCAGTGGCGTGTGGTCATTCTGGTCAATGCTGCGGGATACGTTTTATTTCGTACTTATCTCCAGGTACCTAATATACCAGGACGTCCCAACAAATTATCAAACACAACAATTTTTCAAACAATACCTGTCTTTTTATATAATGCACATAGAAATCCTCACTATTTTCCGTGGGCCATTGATTAAGACCCGCAGTATGATATTAAAAAAAATACCATCGTGACATGTAATGATAATGAACTGTGATTAAATACCATATAAACTAAATATGACTTGTCCGTCATTTAGGTATTATTAATATTCTTATTCGCATAACGCGAGGCTTAGATCTGAGGAGTCAAATAATCTTCAATGGATTTATCTTACAAAAGGATCTTCGCTTGTGCCCATGAACTTGACCATACACTGTCGTGCCTACGCAACCCACATAAGAAAACCTCTGAATAATAACGGACAAAATAATATCAATTGATCATTTAACTACCGTATATCTTGAACTATTTTGAAAAAAAAAAAATATATATATAAGAGATCTTAAATGCTGTGAATGATTTGGTAAATAAATTTGATATACATAATTTAGTCGACACATTCGTTTTTCTTGAGAATTTCCACATTTTAATGACTTGCTTCATTGTTATCGTGGATTCGTCAAATTTCTTATGTAAACAAAAAATATCGTCATCACGTCGTATTAAATCTCCCAAAGTTCAATGATCACATAATGGATCTGTTTTTTGCTGCGCACGCTCACGTTAGAAGGCATAATATGATAATTTCTGTTCAATTAAAGATATTTCAAGATTCTCCACCACGGCTATCGGAAAATTCTGAATACCATTTGAATTCTTTTGCATATTAAATTTATTAAAAAACATTTTCTTTTTCCTCGATGCTTGGATTAGTTTTTGAATAATAGATACCTTGTTTCGTTATTGGTTTGATCACGATAACAACATAAGGTGGCCAATTTCAACAGAATAAAAGTAAGCACGACTAAATTTGAAATACATTATCTTACATTACCTAAAAATAAAAGAAATTGGAACCCAAAAGAAAATACCTACCTCTTTTATTTAAAGAAATATGGACTAAAAGGGGTAGAAAAAGCTGGTTACCACGTACTTTATTGTGAAAGTGTGTTATTTGCTAAAATATTGACGGCTAGAACATATCAATTTTTCAAATATCTTTTCTGTAGTTTTCATCTCCTTCTTCCCATGCTTTAGCGAATGTTTTATATTGTTGCTGCAATTCGAACTTTAGCCCTAAACACTAGGTGTTACTCTTTTTCATTTCATGGGATGTTTTTGAGTGAGCGTTCACTCAATAGATAAAAAAATATTCTGTTAACATAAAACATTTGAATAATCTCATCAGCAGACAATAACTATAGTACTTATAGGATTTTTTTTAATATTTCACATCCTGGAATGCAAATACAGCTATTATATATAAACTTTCGTATCGAGTAACGCTCCATGAGATGGTGTACGAATGTAAATTAAAGAATAACCGCCTTACTAATAAAAGTGTTTTATATTTTACACGAATTATAAACAATCAATTACGATAATATGTACATTAATGGTTAATTATTATTTATGGTTTTTTGGAATAACTTAATGAGTATAATATTTAATTATTGAAAACGATATTAGCGATTCTTAAACGGAAGGAGATAAGGTCTTATTAGCTCAGTTGGTAAAGCAGCGTCCCGCTAAGAGGAGGGTCCTGGGTTGAAGTCCTAGATGTGACTGTAAATTTTTCTGATTTTTCTGTTTCAGATTTTCTTTTTAAAAATCGCTAATATTATTTTCAATTGGTCATTTATTACATTAACACGTTTATTATTAAAGCCCCGAGTGTTTACTCAAATAGAGTTTTTTTGTAATGTATGCTTTTTCCTTTTTGCAGGTAAGCTCCCTCATAATTTGGCTTCAATTCGAATAATGGTACCTGCCTTGGTAAGTTCACATAAATTTTCTTACAAAAATAATTGTTCATTGTTGTCTTTCTCCGAAACTCTGCGAGAGAGTTTCTGCCGTGAATTGTGAGAAACTATAGTAATGCATCTTTTCTCTGCATTGTTTAATGTGTTTTAATTTTTTTTTTTTACTTTTGTATGTAACACACTGAAAATACAACATTGTTTTTGTCCTGAGCCCTTAGTCGTGCATTTTCTTTTTGTTACTTTCACATTAAGAATTCGCCTTTGTATGATTAATTTGTTTAGAGCATGAAACTAAAAAGCCCTGGACAGAGCATTAGTACAATTTTATACTAATGACAAATATTGTCTGCGAATCAATTTATGGTGCTATTAATAAAGTTGACTATAATCAATAAATTGACCCAACTATTTTGGAATGGCTGGTTAACAATGGTTAGAATGGGGAAGGGATTCTGTACTTACCACTGATTTGCAATGTCACTGACGTAGGTATGTTCTCCACACTGTCGGACAGGGACAGGTAATTCGACTACCATAATACGGACATGTGTCTAGTGTGGTAGTCGAAAAGCATGTAAAAAACTGTATTAAAAAAAAAGGATAAAGAAAAAAAAAATTCATTGGGTGGAGGAATTCAGGAAAATATGTTAAAGGGAGGTGCATATAGTTGTGTCAACAGACGTTGAATTAAAATCTAGGGTGAGGGGAATTTGCCTTGTATGACAAATTATTAAAATGATTTGTATACAAAGTGGTATTATTGGTATTTTCATATTGTTAATACAACTATAACGAATAAGAATTAGCGATTTTGTACGAATGACATTGAAATTGACTGGCAGCCATCATGACAAAACTATTGGAATGATTTGTTGAATAATTGGTATAATTGGAACTATTTATATTTTATTTTCATATTGCTAATTAATAACGGCTTATATTTTTTTAGGTATTTGGTGAGACAGGGAATGAGATGTTATTAAAAAAATTAAGTAGGCATTAAATTTTCCCCTCACCCCGCTGCTTCAATTTTTTCTCGAATAGCTCCGTCCAGGGCCTTTTAGGTTCATAGCTTAGAGCCCAGAGTTAATTTAGTTCAATGCGTCTTAGCAGCCGTGAGTCATAATAAACCGACTGCTGTTTCTCCCCACTCTTTACGAGTCTCCCCGTAATCCATTGAATGACTTTCCTTGCCCTACGCCCCCGATCTTCTTACCCCCCTCAGCCCCTGGCCTGGTAAGCTCTGCTTGCGTCAATGCCCGTCCCCGCGCCGCGCATCCGACAAATTGCTCGGGCGTACACTGCGTCTGTGTCTGTGCTGTGTACAGTATATACATAGTAGCAAAAGACTCTTAATTTTATTAAATTTCGCCCTTTTTGCAAATTGCAGGTGGAATAATCAAGGAGACTTAACCAAAACACACTTTTAGATGAATAATTTGTCGGTATATAAATATTGCAATTAAATATTTCTTGATTTCTTTTTAATGCAAATTCGATTGACGATTAGACATGATTGATAATAAGAAAACTCAACTTATTTGTGAAAGCTATCTTTATTTTAAAAAGTAGAAAATTGCGAATTTTGACAAGAGTATCTACGTATTTGAAAGAAAGCGAAATACCAATGTATTTTAGTTCTACAATAAGATCATTGTTTTTAATAATAAGTGTTTGTTTGCTTTGTCTTTCAAAGTACTAACTTACACCGAAATAATAATTATATACATTATGTACCTACCTAGTAATTACACATTTACAGAAATTTTAGCGTGTAGATATTTATTAAACATGGAGCAGGTAAATATATTCATTTTTGAAAATCCGATTCAGCCATTTCGTAGACACCTACATAGAGATTCAAAATAAAATAAAAATTCCGTTTGGAGTAGATATTGTGAAAGCGTTCCTCAATTTTAACTTTAAGCCCTGCATACCCAATTTCTTCCGATTTATAACAAGTTTCTCATTAACTCTTTAAACTTTTATGTTTAAGAGTTTAAAAATTTATGTTATTTTTGATGATAATATCTATACATTTGTTATGCAAAAACGTTAATTATATGAAATTCCCTCTATAGAAAACAATCGCAAAGTTAGCTCCGAAAATTATTAAAAACACATTTTGTTCCGTTATCTAATATGTTATAGGCATGAAAAATTACACAGTGTATTTTTAAATGCAACTAAAGCATTTGTCGAGAGATTTTTGCTCTAATTCAAACGAGTCGTGTTTTATTAAATGTTTTCACCACTTAATTATTATTAGTTTTTTTTAATATTAGCGCGCTCCCTCTTATATTCGTATTTACATATCTCCCTTTCAAACTATGTATCTTTGAACGCTTACTGCGGGGCCTTAAACGTATTTTTGCGAAATGGTTACTGAAATAGAATCACTTTATCACTTGTTTACATTATTTATTATATACTCAGATTACATCTTTAATTTATATTTTAACAAAATCAGAGTTTCCGCCCTGGATCGCGAAATGATAATAAGCATTTAAAATATGTTTGGTTTTTTAAAATATAATAATAATGAATGTGTGATAAAAAACATTTGTGAAACGTCGTTATAATGTTTTTTCCACTACTATTGCTGTTGAACAAACATCTTCATCAATGGCTGAACGCTAAAGAAGTTCAAACACATCAGACCGGTGTTTACATCAGAAGGGGTTGAAATGTAGGTAAACACCGCAGGTTCAGTTCAAAGCTTCTGACGTAGATTTCAACGCTCCTTTCAGTCGCTTTGCTGTTTAGAAAACTGCTTTCTCTTGGTTTAATTTTGTGTTTGCTTACATTTTATAATATTACGAGCTTTGCTATCCGACTTTTTTCAGATCTTTTTCGAAAGCTTTATTAATAATTAAGAAAAATTTTGAACAAATAATATATTATCTCTTTTTTTAATTTTAAAGCGTATTTCAAACCTCCAAGCTCCTGATGAAAATGTCATTACGTTGACCTCAAAACCACGGCCTGAAAAGTCGGTCAAATCGATGACGAGAGAAAAATGATTATCTCCTTTGTGGTTCTGTTATATCCTGAATATTATGAATTATGAAAATATTTTACTTTGAGTCTCTTTTTGCCAATTTACTTTGCCGCCTGTAACTGTAGGGTAAGTATTGTGCCAAACTTTAGTGGTATTTCACCCTCGCAAAAACTAACCACAATCTAAACTACCTTCCGTACTTTGTGAGCAACTTTCACATTTAACATTATGCCTTGCCCGGAAGATGGCGGAAGGTATCAACATAATCAAACGGTCAGATAGCAAATCATGTACCCTCTAACAAAAAGAACAACTCTTAACTTGTGGATTTTCATAGATATTGGCTGTCTTTTTGCAAAGTCCCTACTATTATGCGTAGCTCCATAAAAAGTGGCGAATCTTACGCGGTGCCACATTTATAGATTCTGTGTTCGTGTGTATCTATCTCTTTTAACTATTATCCTTTAATCTTGTTTGGTATGTGTGCAGTATTAGATAAGGTTCTAATCAAAATGTATAAAGGTAGCCGCCAAAGAGAAAATCGATGTTCTGTTGCAAATTTAATTCCCGTGCAAATTTGATGTCACTTGAAAAATTGCAATTGCGCACGTTCATTGTGGTCAGGTTCATTTATGGATATGGCTAAACACATTACAGAAACCAGAATATCTAATAATTTGTTAGCGTTATAAAATGTATTCTAAATCGGCGCGTCCGTAATAGCGAATGTAATATATTTAATTATTGTTCCTCACGACAGCTGCGATGCCATTTTTATGGACACTTAGGTCCGCCATACTCAATAATTAACACCGCGACTCCCTTTCTATACATCGTATTTCCTGTTCATATATCGAAACTGCTTAAAAGTAAAAGCTGTATTGCCCTGTATAGGGTGTAACAGCACGTACCCGAAGTATTTTAACCAGCGATTCGTGAGCCTATTTGCAGTAAAAAATGAAGATGTCATTTTGTTGCTGCCCGATGATATTATTTCTCAATAAAAAAATGTTAAAAATTCACATTACCACTGATCACTCTGCTACACCTCGTCTTTTACCATGCTGCTGGAATGAGACGGAGTTCGTATCACGGCGTATCCAACTACCCAGTGGCGACGTGTGTTTCTATAGGCTTAAATTGTTTCAATTTATAATAGATTTTTTAAAATACAAATTATTTTAAAAACAGGTAATTTTGTGGCCAACTACATACAACATTTCATAGGTTTTTTGATTCTGGACCTAATTATATACACATAGACATACACTTTATAAACAAGGTCAAATCACAATGACATAAAAAATATTCCAGGTCATAAAACCACATTCGGACAAAGAAATTATATTTATTTTGCGACGAAACTCCACAACATCCCTCCCCCTGATATAAAGCGAATAGAAAATTTGTATGATAACAAATCAAGAATAAAAATCTGGCTGAAAGAGATTATTGAAAAAACTCTGAAAAAAACATTAAAAACAACATAGAAAACTAATAAAACAGAAATGAATAACTTGAGTCCGCCTCAGCACAGGTCACCCTAGTGAAGAGGACTAAGAAATACAATTTATTGTACATATATTTAACATCATATTTTTTATGGACAATGTTTAAATAGTCGCTTTAATAAAAAAAATAAAAAAAACAATCGTACACTTTACAAAAACCTTCCTGTACCATCCAGAGTGGAAAATACTCTCAGTATCGCTCTCGTGAAAGTCCCCATTCAGAATTAACACGTTGCTTGAAATGACAATAGCCGTGTTTAGTGACCAGATCTGACCAGCCAAGTACTTCCAAACTTCTCCATTTCCCTCCCATCCTCTCTTTCTTCAGCCTCACTGCATACCTCAATTGGAGATGCCATAGTTTTACTGGCTCCAGGCGGTTGGGAGCAGTTGGAACTCTTGTGCGGTATTCACATAATACAAAAAATCCTCACCCTCCACAGCCGGCTGGGGTCGAGGGGCGAGCGGCCTAACAAATAGCTATATCCGGCCTATCGGGTCCCCAAGTTCGGTACGTGAACCTTTAACTGCGTATCTGCTGTTGTTGTTGATAGTTCAATGAATCAAGTTAAATAAATGCTTCTCTTCCTCCCTTTGGTGGTACCTTCATCCTTAACCCCCTCTCATCCAACTCCCCTTTCTTATCGGCCCAAACATTACCTTCGACTTGTTTACGAAAGAAATGATAAATTCCTAAATCTATACAACATTCGTACATCTACACACGGAGAAATGATGCTATGGAGGTTGCTTGTTTTTTGTGATACCTCACAAGAGACTTAACTGCCCGGAGCCAGTGGGATTATCACATCCCTATTTAATCATGCATTGTTTCATAGCTCTTTTTATAAGAATACCGTGCAAGAGTCCCTCACTAACTGCTCACTGCTCACGACCGTCTGCAGCCAGTGAGACTGTGACATCCCCAATAATAATGGTATGTTGTGAGGATGAAGATAGAGGGGAGGGGAAAGAGATTTATAAGGGGATGGTGGCTGACTATTCAACTCTGGTCAAACACTGCTAAAGCGATTTAACAAAGCAACATTTTTTTTTTTTTTTTAATTATTTATTAACCAATAAATTAACATACATTTTTTTTTGGTATAATCTACCTAACTAGGCTGAGCCTGTTCTGAGGTGGCGGGAGTTTGATTTAATTTTAGATAATGCGAATTTACATAGAATCAAAGATGTAAATAAAAAGATATACATAAAATATAAATAAAAAAAGATATATAATAATCAGAAAGATAAGAATTTTAAAAAGAAAAAGAAAAACATAAGAAATAATGAAAATACATATAAATGAGTGAGAACAGAAGAGAAAAATTCAGGCGTGGAGTGTGCTATAATTTATGGTATTGTAGATGTTATCTGTCCGCAGTATACAATGCCTTTGTTGACTATACATGTGTGGATTTTGTGTCTTATATTTACACTTGTTGCCAGGTCTTTAATATCTTTTTCCATTAAATTGAAAATTTTTGGGGCCAGATTATGAAAATGTCTTTGTCCATAGGTGGTATTTATCTTCGGGGTCATGTGTTGATGTCTGTTTCTTGTTTCGTAATTGTGTTGTATAGTATGATGGTTAAGTTTGTCTTTTTGGTAATATAGAGTTATAATTTTTATGTATAGTTGCTGTATGTTCAGTACGGTGAAGTCCTTAAATAACTGTATTGTCGAGAATCTGTAAGGTTTTTTTGTGATAACTTTAATTAAGGCTTTTTGCGCTTTGACAAGAGGGTCCATATTAGTTTTAGCAGCACCACCCCAACCAATCATACCGTGAGTGATAATTGATTGGGCTAGTGCGTAATATATTGTTTTTAGAGTCTTCGTTTGCATTACGTTTCGTATGTTCTTAAAGAAATATATCAGTTTTCTAACTTTGCCCGCTGTTTTATTTATTTGTTCTGTCCATCTGAAATAGTTGTCAATGTAAATGCCTAAGTATTTAATTACCATTTCAATGGCACTCTTACACCAGGGCGATACTAGTAGTGTCTTCCAATCTGTAACGTGCCACAAATATACTATATATATAATTTTAATTGAATAAATTGTCAAATAACACAAATTAATCAAATAAAAAATACTTTTGCACGCTGAGATTTGAACCCGTGACCTGTGGATTGCTAGGCAAAAGCCTTACCCCTTGACCATGACAAGCCAAAGTATTTTATGCAACAGAAGAATTAAATTCTGTAAGTCTAAACGTTAACTTTGGGGCGCATAGTTTACACCCGCGCTGTGTAAGCGGGTTTCCAACTGGGCATCGGATCATCCCTGTAATTAACATTAACATCCCTCATAACATTTCCCTTATTTGTTATTTGACTTAACCTCTTAAGGACCACGCCCGAGTATACTCGGGCGGCTATTATGTGAAATTAATTTTTTTTTTTTTTTCACACTATGCACCACAACATCAATATTCAGTCCCATTTTGGGCCCGAAATGGCTTTTATATGAGGATATATATTTTGAGTAAATAAAATTCATTGATAAAAAAAAGTGTTTTTTTTTTAATTTTTAATTTTTAAATGATTACTGAAGGGGTGTTAAGGAAGTGTGCTTGGATAAGAGGACGTCTGGAATATTCCTGGCTATTTAGATCTGGTTGCTAAACATATATAAAGCCATTTCATGCCACAATTTTGCTATGGAACGTTTTCCAACCGCATCCTCTGAGTCCAAATGCAAGGAGCCTGAAAAACATAATTGAACATCTTAAATACACGGTGTTCGGAAACTTGTAGTACAAGCGAGAAACTCGTGTATGTACATCACATTTGGAGTCGATTTCGTGGTACCTACGTTTTTTACTTTTTATTTTGATTAGGTCGTATTTGTCAGGTCAAATTTTAAAGATTAGATTTTAGGTCAGATTATAAAATAAGAAATAAATCGGTAGCTCGCGGTTAATATCAGCTACTTAACGTCTTTTAAAATTGCGTCGACCCTGCTCCAAAAGTTTTTTGTCGCTTTAATTTCCGAAAAAAATGGATAAAGATTTAAAAAAAATCGAAATGTTCAGGTCGAAAAAATATTTCATTGGGCTATGCGATGTAGATTCACCAGTTTCCCATTTGTACTTAGAGTTTCCGGACACCGTGTATAGAACAAACAATACTTGACTTTTTACAGTTCAATAAGTATTTCCAATATAAATTACGTTGCCAGTTGAAAATATTTGTTTGAATTTAAAACAAAAAAAAGTTTCGTGATACTCGAGCTCACAGTTCAAGAGTTTTTAGTTAGGCATAATTTTAATTAATTGAGCGCCATGTATTTTTAGATCTAATAATGACAGTTAGGTTAGGTTAGTGAAGTGCTTAGTTTCGTGGAGTTTTGAATTAGGTATCTACTCAACTGCGGCTGAAGCGTTGAAGTCATCCACTCCCTCTACAAATCCCCTTTAGATAGGTATATACTAGTTGTCTTTGAGCACAATTTATGTTAGTAGGATTGTGTGGTGGTTAGATAGGTGGGATGGGGCGCGTGTCGCAGTCATTTCACGTGCTTCTGCGTGTTTCACAAATAAAAATATCCCTGATTGATCAATCCTTCTCTGCGTCGCAGAAAATTTCCCCTATATCTGCAATGACGTTTTGCTCACGGGACTTATTTTAATATTTACTATTCAATCATCTTATCTGCATAGTCTGGAAGATGAATCATAAACTAGAGATTCTAACTGTGGATGAAAATTCAAGATTCTGATGGTCTCAAAGGCTGGGATGCGCTTGTTATGTGGAAATAATGCCAGATGGCTGGGCAAAGAAAATTACGAGTGATGGACTTTTTCATGTGAATTCCGTACAGCATTCACAACAAGTCCAAGCATCTTCAATTGGAGTATGGTGTGATGCTGAAGAGAGTGGGAAGAGGCAGGTTGAAAGTATCTGACTGTTGATAAACACGACTATTGCCATTCAAGTACAAGGAGAAAAATTAGTACGGCTTTTTTTGTCAAGAAACTCTTAAAAATGTGACTGCATGACCATATCCTAATAAAATATTGCTCATTCAGAATATATCTGAACACGTGTTCAACGCAGGTGGCCTTGTCCGAATAAATACAATGACGTCCTCATAACACATTCGTGCTTTACTGTTAGTTTGTTATGAAATTTGTCAAATCATTCGTTATAGGCCTCTAGTCACGTTTTGAACAGGAAATCAAAATTTTTGATCAGATATATAAATTAGCAATATTTAATTTGAGTAAGTTTTCTCCTTGTGACGTTTCGATTATGAATTGTGCACGGAGAAGAATGCTATTGCTAATTTACTAAAAATCTCTTCAAATTATTCGTTCTTCCGGTAAAAAATGGGATTGCAGGCCTTACGAATGAATTAACAGGTTTCATGATGAAATTTTATTCAATTTTGATGTTGGAACATTAAAATCCGAATATTTTTGCATTACAACAAAAAAGTTGTATCGTCATGATATCAAGACAAATCGATCAAATATTCTTATTTTTTTGTTTTATTAATAAGGTCTATTAATTTATCGTGAGGGAAAAAATCGATTTCTCTCCGTGTGGTCGTTCATCACTGATGTCGTGGAAGAAGATTGAAGCAGGAAGGCCTGAGGACTGTAGAATAATAGCTGGGGAAAGTATCCTGTGGAGGAGATTTGTTACCAGGAAAATCTTTATTAACCTTAGTTTGCCCTTACTCTTCTCCTCTCGCATTCATTTACTTATGGTCCGGAGCCCCTAAATACCTGAAAAAAACCCTTGACTCTGTGCAAAAACGGGCGGTCCGTTTGATAGATTCCCCAATCTTAACAAACGGACTGCAATCTTTAGAGCACAGGCGTCAGGTAGGTATGCTGTCCTTGTTCTATCGGTATTACAATGGAAGATGCTCTGAGGAACTAGCGTCATTGATCCCTTCGGCACCGGTGCGTAGTCGGGATACACACCAAACGCGCGCCCAACATTTGTACACGGTTGACATTTGTCACATGAGAACGGGTCGCTTCTACGATTCGTTCTTAAGTTCAACAGCTCGGCTGTGGAACGAACTGCCGGCCTCTGTGTTTCCTCCCTCCTACAACATGGGACTCTTCAAGACCCATGTTCACTCCTTCCTCTCCACAAAAAGACCCTCCACACAGCATCCCCAAAGATGACATAGGCCCTGAGGGAAATTATTTTCTTCAGGGCCTCCTGTGTGGAGTTAATATAAAAAAAAAAAATACAAAATACTCAATAGATGCATTAGTTCCAGCCAGAGGGTAACCAGTTACTAGTGTGGCGTAACAACCTCGCTGTTGACTACAGTTATAACAACGCCCACATCGTGAATGATTCTGTTATCTCTATATTTTTGAACTGTAATTGATTCAAGATAATTATATTATTTCTTTATGCCCACACCGCGCCATAAGTAGGGTCATATAAACTAGCGAAACTACTTGCAGCAAGCGATTAATATTTAGATAAGTTTACGCTCGACTTACTCGAGTTTGAAATGTATTATAATATATAATTAAATGTATCATAATATAAATGTAGTTTTTAGGCCGGGGTCTACAAAGCGAAGCCGCAACAGTAACTAGATCGAGTGCGGCGTCCCGCGCGCCCCCGTCTATAAAATGACACCACCGGGACTAGCAGCAGGAGATACAGGGCCAGAAAAATCTGTTGAAAAAAAAAAACATTTTAGTATTACAAAAATAATATTAATGAATTTTAATTTTTCATTCTAAAATGTGGAAAATTGTGTTTTTGGTATCCATCCTTAAAACAACTTTTTTTAGTCATCGGTTCAAAGGATGGAGAAAGGTTATGGAGAATACTATTCAAATGTATTTTTTAATGTAGCTATAACTTTGTTTGAACCACTATATTATTTTATATCAACGCCGACCGGTTTCGGAACAACCGTTCCTTCTTCAGGGCATATTATATACTAACTTAAAATAATGAGTGAATAAATATTATTAGGTGTTGAAGTGGGGGTGGTGGCATGGCTAGGGGCTTATTAAGTGTGGGGGATGAGATAGAACGGTCGGTGAATGGGAACATACCTGAGATGGGACTGTAAGATTATTCTCATTATTATAAACGGATTTCTTAATTTTTAAGACTTCAAGTTATCTTAGCAATTAAAATCTTACCTTAAAATGGGGAACAGTCATTACTTTTAGTTTAAGTGTATCGGAGTGAGTCAATTTATGGTCTTTATCCTTAGCGTTCCTCAAAAAATGACCGGTATTATTTCTTGTGTAAAAAGCTAGTTTAATAATTATTTATAAATAATATTAAACCATCTTTCTATACAAAAATAGTAACAGATCGCGCTTCCGGAACATCAGTTCGTAATAATAATAATAATGCTCGGATCATTTCTATAGCGTCGTTTTATAGGGAAAATCACTTCAGCACAGCGTGACAATTTATACATTTATCCTACACCCTTTCACTTATACCTTCGAATTGTTACTGGTGGTTTATAACTAAGATTCATAGCTAGTGACTTATAACTATCGCTTAAAACTTGAGATTAACGACTAAACATACTTATTTACATTTACAATTAGAGCTTTAAATAAATTTCCACAAGAGCTAGAACGGATTTACTCAAAATTCAAACTCAAGAGTCTCTTCACAAAGTCATATATTCTTCAATAAATAGAAAACTTTTTTTTAAATTTCAAAGCTTGCCCTTCAAACTTCAGAGTTATATAAAAAAACCTTTGGCACATTTAAAATTTGATTCTCTCAGTTTTTATTTTTTCCGCTAGTCTGAACTTTTCAATGTCATTTAATTTGTGAAATTTCGTTTTCATCATCATTTTACTTTACTTATTATTATTCCAACCTCCGTGGTCGAGGGGTAAGGTTCTCGACTAGCAAGCGGGAGGTTGCTGGTTCAAATCCCGACGTGCGCAAATAAATTTTATTTTATTTATTTTATGTTATTTCACAAATTATTATATATAGTATATTTGCGGTAAATTCCATAGGGGAATATACTCTCAGTATCGCCCTGGTGTAGTAAGACCACCATTCAAAATTGAAATTTTGTTTGAAATGGCTTTGGTCGTGTTTGGTGACCAGATCTGAATAGTTAGCTACTTCCTCTTCCCCATTTCCTTCCCCTCCCCGCTACCTTCAGCCTCAGAACATACACTAATTAGGATGCCATGGACTCACTTGCTTCAGACGGTTGGGAGCAGTCGGGACTCTTGTGCGGTTTCACATAATTTAATTGTTTTTTAATTCCACTTTATTTATACATCGCCCCTGAAGTGATAGATAGTTCTAAAAGTTAGCACTTTAGAAATTAACCAAGTAATTAATATCACTCTTCCTCGAGGCTGCAAGCTTTTGCCCGTGAGGCACGTCCTTGTGTCTCAAATCGTCTCGACGGTGGCGAACAATAGGTCGGAACAATATATTTGATCTTAAGACACTGATTAATTGTTCACGATGATTTATTTGACTGATTACTTGGGAATTATAATAACGAAGCTCTGTTATGTAATCATCTATTATATTGACGAGTTGGAGATCAGGAATGGGAACTTAATGGAAGGTGTAAATGAACTAAAATATGTATTTATCAAGGATGTATAAAATAAAAGCCAAAAAGGGAAATAATAATAAATTATATTTGTATAGCGCCGTTTTTGTGCAAAATAACCTAAAAGGCTGTGTACAAATATATATGATACATTTCTACAATTATATATCTCATTACTAACTATATAGACTAGTCAAACTATTATCAATTTTTGGCTAACAGACTGCATCCACCGTTTCGTCGTCATCACCAATACAAAGCCATATATACAATGCATTTGATGATGCTAGAATGTGTATATATATATATGTTATTATTATTATTGACTATTGAAAGTAAAAGTTCCAGAAAATCTGCTAAATTCAGGTTGCCCGCATAACAAACGCCTTTCTTTGTAAATGCCTGAAAACTGACAGCGTCTCCAGCGGTAGCTTGTTCGAATTCATACATTTACATTACTTTTAGTATTTGTTTTATCAATGTTTAATTATTTTGTTAAATACTCGTACATGAATGAAGCAAATCTTGGAAGCGAAAATTAACACACTTCTCGACAACCGATCGAGCTGAAACTCTACAGATTTGTTGTCGATGTACTCTATCAAATTTTGGTGGCAATCACGTACATACATGCGGACATATACGCATTTATCTGAAACCGGATGACATTACAGTAGTTTATATACGAAATAAATGTCGGCCCTACCCAATCTGCATTTGGCGAGGTTGGTAGAATTGTCGACTCCAGTTCCTGGGTTCATTCCTTAATCAAACCAAAAAAAAATCTTTTAAAATACATTTGAAAATATTAAAAAAACATTGTTTTTTATGATTGATTTTTTTAAATAAATTCTCACATTTAGCTGCTGTATTACAGTATGGCCGGGGGTAAAGTGCACTAACTTCGGAAGGTGATTATACATGATGGTAGAAGTAAAAAGGGTGAAATACTTTTTTAGAAATTCCATTGTTTTTTCCGTACAAAAATATTTGTTCGTGTGAGAATTTTTTTTTCTGTTTCAAACAATTTTTACAATTACAAACTTTTTTCTAACCTGCACGGTGAAAAATAAGTATGACTGATTTGTTTGAATCCCGTTAAAATTTTGATTGCAGGGCGTTTCCTAAAAAAAATATTAGCACATTCACAATTCATCGGATCACGTGTCCATGCAGGCGCGCTGCGCTTATCCTGGTAAAATATAATAACGAATAGCGAAAATATATGAATACGTGTTCCGACAGCATCATAATACGTGTTTTACTGATAGTTTGTTAGGAAATCTGTCACTTCATTCGTTAAAAGTCTGCAGTCCCGTTTTTAACAGGAATACGAATATTTTCACCATATTTTTAATAAATTAGCAATCTTTTATATCGGTAGGTTTTCTCCGTGTGAAAACTACCTTTAAACATTGTACCTACTTTGTAGCATCACCTCCCGAAGTTAGTGCACTTTTCCCCCAGACGCCTTATCGGTTAGTAGCCGAGTGAGCAATGCGTCTCACCATCCCAATTAGGCGTCGTGTCGCGAGTTCAATCCTCGAAGTCCTCCATCATCAAGCAATATTTTCCGCTTCAAAAGTAGGAAGAATTGAAATATGATCAAGTTATTCGTAACCCTGGAGTGTTTCATTCTTACAAATAATAAATTATTAAATATATTAGAAATAAGAATCCCACCATGTACAACTGGACATATTTGAAAGCCGCCAAAGAAGGGACTAAAAAACATTTTTTTTAAATATATTGATTTTTGAATCCATCAAATCTACACAAGCCACACCGCCCATTGCAGCTCTTGGTTGGCTGTCTAGGCCCTTGTATTGGCAGGTGTTAGGGTTGACCAACTGATTTACGGGATATAATACTATAGTATTTAGACAAGCCCTTGCATTTTTTGATTATTATCAACTAATGTTTAGGTATCTGCGCAGCCTGCGTAGTCCGTAGACCTTGTCCATGCGGGTAGTTTGGTTACGGCCGGACACCGATCACCGGACACCGGACACCGTGGGACGGTGTCGCGTTCGAGTCACCCGACACGGCCGCTCAAGGGCGGGAATCCGATGCCGCGCGGGCATATATCACACGGTGACTAGTCACTAGTGACTAGGGTGTATTATATTGTAGGTAGTTAGTTACTAATCAAATAAATCCATTGCTTCCTTTGTTCCAAAATCTGACACCCTAGCACTTGGTCAAGTCATTGATAAAGGTTTACTAAGACTGCCTAATTAAATCGACGTTTACTGTTATTTGTTCGTTGGCGATCTGCAGTCGTGCTCTGGATCGATGACAAGTTCTAGACATTATCGATAAAACCTTTGTGAATATTGCCGTGCTAGACCCCCTGATGCGTATATTTAGTTCGTTTTAGAGAGATTCTAAAAAAAAAATGTTTTTTTAGTCATGATGTCGTCTAACAAATGTACAAGTTGCTACTTGTTCAACATCGGTCTAACATCTAATCCAACCCAACCTAGCCTAACCTAACATCCTTTTCTGAAAAAATGTGAAATCTACTTTTTTATGTGAATACCGCACAAGAGTCCCAATGGGTATGTTCTGAGGCCGGTAGTGACCAGACGAAAAGGACCGGGAAGAGGAAAGTTGCGAAGTATCTGGTTTACTTTCTATACTTTATTTATTTATTCAAGCTTCATTTAAATTATGAACGATTTCGAATGTATTTTCTAGATGTTATCTAAGTTAACGATTGTGAAGAGTCTTCCTGCAATATTAATTTTAGCTAATGTTTTTGCCAGCAGCGTCTACGATACTATTAAATATCCGTATTTCTCAAACAATTCCTTTCTGTGATTTTACGATCAAATCGAAATAAATGTCAGTATCTCCAGTTACTAGTTAATAAAGCTTCTCTGTGTTTTATTATTTGTTTCTCTAACTCAAGCAGAAGATTATTGCATCTTCCTTTGACTTTTATTTTGATTGAAATATAACATCTCTTGGAACATAAATTATTATTATGGCGTTCTCATATCTTAGGTTTCCGTAAAATCACGCCTTCTGCTTGTTTTGTTGGGATGTGATTCGTTCGTATCTAAGTGTGTTGAATATTTGAAATTATATTTATGTATTATATTATTATGCTGATAATTTATTTATTTATTTATTTATTATCGCCGATTTTAACGGCTTTCACAAAAGAATAACAATTGTTTTACATATGAATACAGAATATACATAGATAAAAAAAATATATAAATATAAAATACATAAAAGAGAACAATAGAAATAGTAGTATCAACATAAAAAAGTACAATGAGTAGGTTATTATAAATACAATACAACATATTATAAATCCCGGATATTATGTAATGAGTGTTAAGAAATTAATACTTTAAAACTGTATTTGATTATAGTCAATCTGAGAAGCGCTGACAGACAGTTTTAATTAAGTAGTGTTTGTATGAGGTTAAACTAGCAATGTTTATAGGTTCATCCAAAACATATTTATTTCCAAGTACATTTATTTATTTATTTATTTATTTTTCCATGTTCTCCGTAAAACGGTTATTCACCAATACATTATGGAGAAGATTACAAATTAGACAAAAAGTATAGCAAAACACATAAAAAGGTCAGTTTCACTACTTTGTGACATACGTCAAAAGATAATTGTTAAACTGCCTGTAGGTTACGTTAAAAATGTCGATGGTCAATGCAGACTCGTTGAGCAGTTCAGTCGCTCTGTTGACTGGGGCGTTCTGATAGGCAGAAGTCCTCGCTTTTGGAGCATAAAAAAGGGTATGGGACCTTCCACGAGTATACTTGTCTGGAACATATAAGTTAATCTCTTTCAAAATAGGTGGATTATGTATAGTTCCAGAGATTATCTTAAAAAAATGTTTTCCTAAAAATATTTTTCGGCGGGCTTCTAATGTATTAAGATCGAGCATTCCTGCTAAGAATAAGGATGGATACAGGAAAGGGTAGTACAAATATTCCCTCATATATAGGTAACGCATGAATCTCTTTTGTACTTTTTCTATTTCGAGAATATGGTTTTGCTCAGAAGGGGCCCAAATAATGGAGCTATATTCCAAGATACTGCGAACAAGTGCTTCATACGTTCTTCGGATTGCGATTCCGTTGGTAAATGATCTTGAATTACGAAGAACAAATCCAAGCATTTTGTTGGCACGGGAGACAATATCAGATATATGGGATTTGAAAGAGAGATTTGCTTCAAAAATTACGCCAAGGTCTCGAATCTCATTTTTACGTGTTAATTCATGTTTATTAATGTGGTAGGGGAACAGGAATGTATCTTTGGACCTTGTAAATGTAACGATACTGCATTTCTGAATACTGAAGGGTAAGTTGTTCAGTTCCGACCATTTGACAAGAGAATCAAGATCGTTCTGCAGAAGAATGGAATCGATGTAACTTTTGATTGCTTTGAAAAGTTTTATATCGTCAGCAAAAAGGAGATATTTTGAGTGGTTTATAGTGTTGCCAATGTCATTGATGAATAAGAGAAAGAGAAGGGGTCCTAGATTCGATCCCTGGGGAATCCCGGAGTTAGTTTTGTATTCGTGAGAGATATGGTGTCCGTAACTGACATACTGACGAAGATTGCGTAAGTAGCTAGCCACAAAAGCGAGGAAATTCTGAGAGAATCCGATGTCACTTAATTTTTTAATAAAATATCATGGTCGACTTTATCAAATGCTTTCTCGAAGTCTGTATAAATCACATCAACAGGTACAAAATTTTCAAATGAATTATTAATATAGGTAATGAGATTCATAAGATTCGTTGAAGGTGACAGTGTGGGACGAAATCCGTGCTGATTTTCGGTGAGTGCGTGTTTTGTTTGGTTATATATCTGTGAATAAATTATGGTTTCTAAAAGTTTTGCGGGTGCTGACAACACAGCTACAGGTCTGTAATTATCTATTTCAGACTTTTTTCCTTTTTTATGTATAGGCGTTACTTTCGTTAGTTTCCACATTTCCGGAAAGATATTTTTGCGAAGTGATAGGTTAAAAATATGTTTTAGAGGTTGAACAAAATAACTTGCATATCTTTTGAGGATTATAGGTGGAATACAATCTGGGTCGACGGAGTATTTAGGTTTTAGCTTATGGAAAGCTGTAATAATATCGTAATCGTTAATTTCATGAATTTGTACAGGTAAAGAGTTAAATGACGATGAAGCTATAGAGGATATGTCAAGTTTGGGGATATTGTCGCTAAATACTGATTGAAAATAGTGTGCGAAACCTGCGGCGATCTCAGACGATCCATTATATTTATTGTCTTTGTAGTCCATGTGGTTAAGTTTGTCACAGCCGCGGCGTTTATCGTTAGTGTAAGACCAAAATCGAGTTGGGTCTGTTATTATACTGTTCTCGGCCTCACGTGTAAAGTCAGTGTAGGCCTGACCAATTAACCGTTTGATTGATTTTCGCAAAGTTTTAAAGACATTTACATGGAGGCGATTCATTATGGAATTGAGTTCAGCGTTAGATCCTATATTGTTGCAATGATAGGGTAATTTGAAACGAACTGATCGACTAGGTACATGGAAACATATTAACGAAAGAAGTTCAGGGGAGTTCAACAGGTTGGTAACGATTTTAAATAAATAAAATAGGTCAAAACAAATTCTTCTTTCTTTTAATGTATCGAGTCCCAATAATTGTAACAGAGAGGGGTAATTAATGTTTTCGATGAATATTCCCAATTTAAAATTAATATAACGTAAAAATTTATGTTGGACTCGCTCAAGGGAATTCTCATGTACACTGTAGTAAGGACTCCAAATGGTGGTGTTAAATTCTAGTTGGCTTCTAACAAGTGAAGTGTAAAGTAATTTGACAGTTTTTAAATTTTTAAAATCCTTTGAAATCCGTCAGACAAATCCTAACATTTGCATTGCTTTACTGGTTATATTATTAATATGTTTAATGAATGTTAATTTAGTGTCAAAGGTTATACCAAGGTCTCTTATATCATCAACAGATAATAAGGTGTGATTATTGAGAAAGTAGGTGAACAACAATGGGTTTTTTTTCTGTGGAATCTCATAAGTTGACATTTTTTTACATTAAGAGTTAATTTATTTTTTAAGACACCAATCGTAAAAGCTATTAATATTAGATTGAAGTGTTAGACAGTCCTCGATATTGTCAATAATTCTATATATCTTCATATCATCAGCGAACATTAGAATGAGAACACGATGAAATAATAACACCTCAATAATTAGAATATAAGGCTACTTCATTTCCGAGATGTGTTTTACACGACAGCCAAAATTATTGATATTTTATTTAGTTATAAAATTTAACATTTTATATCTATTCTAAAACTACTATAAAAATATTCCATTACCTACGTACTAATATTTGGACTTCACAACATTGAGACATAATCCACGAAAAACTGCAAGAACTTTTGAAACCTTTATAATAAATATTGTTTTGTGTCAATCTGGTCATTAACTCACTCATTGTTAAAAAATGTATATATTTTTAAACAATGAAGTCAATATTATTGATCGGATGTGAATTCAAAATCAGAAATTCGGTCTCTCAATACAAATTCAAAATGGCGATATTATATGATGTCATGCAGTGTAAGAGAGACAGGGCACGCAATGTTGATTGACTGTCTTGATTTAATAGTCAAAAAATACTCTTTACATTAGCTCCACACACGAGGTATTGAGAAAAAGAATTTCTCTTTGGGGATGCTGTGTGGGGGTATTTTTAGGGAAAGAAGGATGAAGTTCCGGGAAGGATATAGGCATGAGGGGTGGGTAGGAAGCTGGGGTGTCAGTGTTCAAAGGAGTGACGGGCGTATGAGAGTCCTGTTGGAGAGGTCAAAAGGTCTCCCTCAACCAGTATCTCGCGATCTGGCCTGTCATGCAGTTTGTGGGTTGACACATATGCCACCAAGACCCGGACAAACCTCACCACATGAACTCGGGCACCCCCTAAGTCACCAAACGTAGCCTACCATTTGGGTTGATCTATGACAGAAGTGTTGGTTATCCGATAGATGGTTCCCGGGGCGGCGGTACCCATACCCCACCTCCCAAATTGGGAAAACTAAGTCAGTGGCGACATTGGTTTCCATTTAAACCTGCATGGAACGCATTTCTATGAAGGTGTGTGTCTACAATCCATTCAGTGGCTGAAAACCTATATAAATATCACTGAACCAAGGGTGGGTAATTTAATGTTATTTGTCATTTCCTTAATTATTCACGAAGGGAGGTTCTGTTTAGATTGGGCGATTGCGAAGCTTTTGCTTTTCTAGAGGGTTGTTTACCCAAGGGCTTATTAGAACAGGAAAGGCTTTGACGTCTTTCTGTTAGTAAGGGATTCTTGGCTGTAGCGACGGCGAAAGTAATCAGGCAATCATTTTTACTGTTTATATTCAATAATTACAAAAAAAAATTACGTTTTTTTTTTCTTTCTTAAATAATTAATCAATTTACTGAGTATAATCATTTATGTTAACTAAAATAGTTCATAAAATTGGTTTTCACTGTTTTGATGATTTAATGTTTCTCTTACATAGAAGCTGGCGTTTGTGTTTAAAAGAGTGGTGAGCATCATATGAAGAATATTTAGTGTTTGTAATTATGATTTAAGGAATGTGAATATTAAAAAATATATGTAAATAAACAAATTAAAATTTATTAAAAAGATAAGTTTCATCATTTTGGTATTTTTACATTGAACTTCTCTTTAATAGCTTTTATTAGTTGTTTATCGTTTTCGATTGTTCTGATATTTTCAGGTAGGCTGTTGAAATATTTTTTCCTGTAATAATGTTGAGCAAAAGTCGTATTACATTTTTGTGTTGGAAATATATGTTTTTGACGAGTATGACTTTCAGTTAAAAAGCTGTGATTTTGTTTTTCTTTTATTATTTGAATTATCATATTTTTTCGGACAAGATCATTAAATTTTAATACTTTAAATTCTTCGAAAACTAATTTTCACACCTAAGTGTGTTGGATAATCTCTTGGTTTTTTCAATATTGTTTTTATAATTAGACGTTGAACAAATTCAACAGTTAGTAGATTTGTTTTGTATGCAGCTCCCAGCTGCCTACAGCATATTGGTGATTTTGGTGGTAGACCGGTGTTAGATTTTCCAATGAGAGAAAATTTCGATAAAATAATGAATTACTCGTCAAGGCAACCTTTCATTCATTAGCCTGTAAGTTATTTAAATGGGCGTCTCGTATGGTATGTGTTCAGTGAGTTCCGACGAAGCCGCCGGAGGCCGCCTACCAACTACCCAAAGGTAGTTCTAGTTAAGTACTACCTAATGTATAAATATAATAAACCACAGCATAATATATATATTTAAGATTATCAATGGTATTACAGACTCACCTGCTTTGTTGCAACTTATCCAATTCAACATCCCTTCCCGTAGACTCCGAAATAATGAATTGCTGTTCGTCAATCAACATTCTACCAATTATGGATACCATTCTCCTTTGTCCAGAATGTCGAGACTTGTCAACTCACTGTCAAGTCAAAGCATTGAATTTTGTGGTATATGCCTAAATGACTTTCGACAGTCAATACGCAATGTCTAATTTCTAATGCCCTTTGAACCATCTTCATGCTTTGACTTATTATTATCTCCCATTCTTACTTTTATATTATTATTGTCATTATTATTGTCTTCGCTCCTCATTTATATATGCTCTCCTTTCACTGTCATCTCTGTTTATAAAACTTATTCGTGTAATTAATATGTTGTTAATGGACTATTTGTCCGTAAATAAATAAATAAATAAATAAATAAATAATATAAATACTTTTATTTTTAAATGATAAACTAACGTTTATAAGACAAGGTTTTATGCATAGCTTAAAGGATAACAAATTATTATAAGCAATAATTAGTCGTCTGAAATACTAATACAAATTGAAAATATCTCAGTAATTGTTGATTGAGGTAGGTACTAGTACATATTGAATCATTTGGCGGGTTAGAAATAAGCCGACATAGCTCAGTGGATACAGAGCACCTGACCGGACATCAGAAGGCACGGGTTCAATTGCCGTTGGCGGCATTTATTTTTACTCGGGAGATATTTTAAATTTGTATTAGTATTTCGGATGACTAATTATTGCTTATAATTATTTGTAATATAAATACATTTATTATTTTTTTATGTGTAAATCGAACAAAAGACCCAACCGTCTGGAGCCAGTGTGTCTATGCCGACTACCTCACCCCCATTTGTGGTTTTTTGTGAGGGTAAAGTGATTGGGGGGAAGTACCTGGCTATTCAAATCTGGTCATCAGATGACTGATCAATGATGGTGGCATCCAATCAAAAAATCCTACGAAACATCTTAGATAATATTATAGAGAATGTGTCGTAAATTTTAACAAAATCGGTTAAGTAGATCTTGAGATATTTAATATATATGTTTGAAAAAAGTAGTTTCGAATAAAACGCGAAAGAAAAAACAGTACGGCCTCAGCGTCTTAAAAGCATTTTTTTAATTAGCTTCTGCGAATCGTAGACCGTACATGGGGTCTCCCATTGTTATCGCGATGTCCTCCGACTTCTTTTGAGCAGCTCTTTTCAATTTCCTGGCCTTTTTAGTCTCATGTTGACTTTAGAAATTCGACCGATCGCTACCTTTGGTTTTTTTTCAGTTTTGGACCGACTCTGCCGCGTTCAATTCTTATTGCTATAACTTTGTAAATAGTCCGAATTTTGAAATGATTAAACATCTAAAATATTATTAAAAGTATAAACAATTTATGTAGCAAAAAAAAAACTATTTTTTTTAAATCTCAATGTGGTGTAAAGTGTAACCCCTATGTTATATTAGTCTACATTTGCTTGTGCTGTATTTTTTTACCGATTTATTGTGTGTGGGTGGTATTTAAATATATACCCGTTCCCTTATTTTTTATTCTTATCTCAATCGTACCTGTGTGTTTGTAGGGAAATTTGTATTACAGTTTGCGCGGTTCGCGAAAAAATGTGAAAACTCAAGAAAAAGTAATTCCATTCACGGTCGAAATTCGATTTATATTCCATCAATACATTCGTCAAAACATTTTGATTTGTGTGCCAGCACGAACGTGAAAGTTATCCTTTCTTTGATTTCTGTTAATCTAATATTTTCACCATTAATCTCGGCGGGCTAGAAGAAGTTTTACAAAAGCAATCTTTGAGAAGAAACCATTCGATTACGAAAGAGAATTTATAAATACACTTACTCCGAGTTCTCACGATCTGATCGATTGATCCTGATCAACTCGGTGTCTTATTTATTGGAAGAACGTTTCTAGAATTTTATTCGTATGAAGTAAAAGCTTCGCTGGCTGAGAAATTCTGGATTTGTGATATATTAAACAATTTTAAACTTTTTTGACGGTGGGGGTTCGCAGGGATGGTATTCAATGATTTTATTACAATTATCTGAATTTCCTATCTTCGTTGTCTTGTAGTGTTTCACAGCTGAATTTCTGATTCAATTTTTTTGGAATAACTTCTTTTAACTTTTGAAGCTTATATCATCTACGTAATTTATCAGTGAAGAAGATAATACAACTAAATCTAAACATGAACATGAACAAGACATAGAAAAATATAAAGTTAACAGTCTCAACTGGTAATCGAACCCATCATCTCTGACTTTTGGAAACCACTCGGAAAAATGCGAAAAATTAGTCGAACATAATATTGTTAATTCTGAAGTAAAAGTATGATCTTGCAAGGCTGATGTAAGCGTAATGAGTAAGATTAAGAAAGGGACGCTTAGATGGTTTGGGCATGTAGAGCGAATGAGCGAAGAAAGGAGTGTAAGGAAAATATATGACGCAAATGTGAATGGTAGCAGAAGTCGGAGACGCCCGAGGAAGACTTGGCACGACCAAGTGAATCAGATACTTGATTCGGGCCATGTGAAGAGTCAGAATAATAGTATGTACGAGACGATTTATGAATGTGAATGAGGCAAGGAGTGTGTGCCAAGACCGAGTTGTTTGGCGATCCGTCCTCTCTGCCTACCCCTGCGGGGAAATGGCGTGATGGTTAGTTAGTTAGAAATGAGATCAACAATAATGACGTAAAACAATTAGGTCCTAATGGCGAGTGAGGCGTTGTCCCGGTAAAACATAGATTCCTGTTTTCTTTAGATTTATTAGTATTTTATTCTTCTTAAATGAATTTCTAATTATTTGGTTATTACGAGTAGGCATAATTTACCTCGGTTTTTTAGATTAGTTTACTGTTTATTTATTATCTAGCTTTTGTGTTTACTATCATTACCAATTTCAATAAACATATGTTTGTTCCAAGATATCCAATCAAATTCAATCTACCCTGATCCTCGTTAATTAATTACCTACTGTTCACATATTTGATCTTTAGTCTGGAGATCGGTTCCCGCCACAACGCAAGTTATATATACATATTGTATGATGTTAATTGTTACGTTTGATAACCGATAACCTCGGGCAGATTTTTTAATTGAATGCGGTGTATTCCTAGTCGGAATAATAGCTAGTATCTAACCTAATAAGTACTTATACGTCCTCGAGCTTCGTTTAACAAACAACCTGATTCCGACTTTTTATCATTAGTGTTCACATTACAGAGTGCGTGATATTCCAAGGTTTTCTTCAAATTAATAACAGACGAACCTACTTACCTATAAAAATATATATTATATATATTAAAACGTATTACATGCATGTATTAGATACGTGCATTAGCTGAATTAACCAGTTGTTTTTTATTTTTACATTTATTATGTGAAACGGAATATACCCATATTCGCACGGCCAACGAGTCCTTGATACAAATACCTACCGCAAGGTGCAGGGGAAATTAATTCATCGTTCACGTTCTCCATACGCTTCCTTATTGGTAACCATTTCGGTATCCATCAAAGATTTTTTTTTAAAGGTCTTTTTTATACATAAATTCCGTATATAGCGATTATTTATGTAGTTTCTTTTTTCCAGTACATACGGAGAAAAATGAGTATATGGCTGATTTATTAAAATACTGTTAAAATCGTGATTGAAATCCATTTTCTAATAAAATATTATTACATTCAGAATATATCGGAACACGTGTTCCGACATCCTAATAACATATTCGTGTTTTACCAGATTGCTTGTTAGGAAACCTGCCACTTCATTCGTTAAAGGCCTTAAGTCCCGTTTTTACTAGGAATACGAATAGTTTGGCCAGATTTTTAATAAATCAGCAATATTTTATATCCGTAAGTTTTCTCTGTACATGCATTATATATTAGAGTGCGTATAAACACGCGAGCCGAACTGCCGAGCTGAATCGCGACTCGTGTGAAAGGAACGAAACAAATGCTGATGGCGCGAAACGTCGCTTGCGGTTGATTTGTTCCTTGCCCGTAATTCGTGACCCGACTCGCGCTTTTTTTTCTCTTTTTCTGTCTATACGCAGCATTATGTGCTCACCTTCGATTTAGCTGCTTTCAAAAAAAAATAATAAAATAAAAAATAAAAATAAAATAAAATCGATACTGACTTCACGCATGAGAACGTAAAGTCGTAGAGCCTGTGTCATATTTGGAGATGTTGTCCGGAGAGTCTGTTTAATGAAAGGAAAGAGTAAATACGTCTGTTGTCTAAAAATCTAAAATAAATTTAATGTGCCTAAATCAGTCCTTTATTTACATTATTTGTTTATTAAGATCTCTGTAACGTCAAGACAGTTATCTGTTATCTAGTTATGTGTCCAATACTTGTGGAAATTGTATTTAATTGATAAGTACACATCGCAATATACCTACTACATTATATTATTAAAATCTATGTATTCTGTCAGATGTAACCTTACGTGTGTCAGATGTAACTTTTGATGAAAATATCAAAGAAGAAAAAAGATTTTTAAGGTGCCTATCTGTTTCATATTTTCATTGGGAGTTGTTGAAAATTTTATCTTCGTCAATTATGAATATTACAATGACGATTACATAGCATGATCTTGAGCGTGATTGAGTAATCTTGTCCTCGGGACATTGGAATAAGTCTTCAATAAGTTATTGAACCTAGTCTAATTTTGTAAAAGAAAGAATATTAAAAAAAAAAAAAATTACGAAATTTAATATATTATATATTATACCTGCCCTATATTATACCTGTCAAATTGGAATCTATAATAATACATTTTAATTATAAAAATACATTCATTGTTTTGTGTCAAGTGAGTAATTGATACTTCAGAATAATCTAGGACTAAACATTTGACATTTAATTGTATGGCTTATTATTCGCATGTATACAACAATCAATCTTTGTACATATCATTATGTGAAACGTTTGCTTTACCAAGTACCAGCAGTTATACCTGTGCTAGGCATGGTATGAATTCTACGATAATTCTCACGATGGTGGTTCAGTATTCAGTACTGACTGTAACCCGACTCCAATCTCCAGCATCCTTGAAACTTTTTGTTTTGTTGGACCAGTTTGTTGCCGTTTACCATCGACAAGAATGTTAGGATTGTTTCGTATCCCGTACATACATTAATCCGATCGAATCACCAAACCGCACCTGACCCAGAGCCCAGAGCCCCTCACAACTTAAAGCGATATATGTATCTTTGCATTCTTTATCAATGATTTCTTAATGATCTTGAACGTGATTGTGTAATCTTATCCTCGGCCAATTGGAATTAGGTGCGGCTTTATCACGACTAGCTTCAGGAGCAAGTGCCGCTTCACAATGGAACGTGATCGATCTCTGATACTTTAAAACATAGTCCAATTCCTCAAAAGGGATTTGTATTTATACTAAGCATTGCGATCATCATACAATTAGTTTTACCATTTTAGTAAAGTGGTTCGAATTTTATGTAAGCTTTTCAATGGGAAACGACAAGAAGTCCTTCGGAATATTGTTTTATTGGAACTGCAAGTTGAGACGAACAAAACATTCTAGTAGAGACTTTCAAAGCGTGGGAGGATAAGCCTCGTTCTTGGGTTTGAATATCATCCAATAAATCATTACGTTTAATCCGAATATTACCATTAAGCTAAGTTTATACTTTGATGCTATCTTGCCCCATTCGCCATTTCCTATGTCCATTTTTATTATGGTACAATAATGAATATTATTTATACAATAGAAAACGGAGCCTTTCCGGGGTACCAGGTCACTCCTTAATGGTTAAGAATTCATAGTAGGTATAATATATCATTTGATGGATTCAATATTCCTCTTATCTCGAGGTTTTGAATTTCCTGTAAGACTTTTACAAAAAAAAATACTATTTATATATTTGTATGAAAATTTGCCTAAGATTTTTACGGCCCTCAATCGTTAGCGGTTTATTTTTTTTTTAATTCTTCCTAGGAAAATTTTTTTTATGTGAATTAAGTTAAAAAATTAGGTACACTTAATTATTTTAAAAAAAATTATTTGATCGATTTATGATTTGCAACATTTATCCTTACGTGTATCAATTCTTCAAAAAGCAAAATGCGCAATGTAGTTGTAAAGGGAAAATGACCCAAGTTAATCATTCGTCTATATCATTTACATCGTTCTCTATCTCTCAGACACATTCTCATTTCTCATTCAGCCTCTGCATTTGTTTCCCCAGCAGTATTTGGGGCAACCAACTAGAGGTCTTCCCTCTGCAGTAGCCGATATATAGATTTATGTACGGCAATTGTCCTGCTTGTGTCCTGGGTATGCCCGACACACCTCATCTGGGATTTTGAGAGTTGTACTGTACGCCTTTTTTTTAAACTGACCAATCGAATTTTTTTTTCTTCGTAATAACTTAATGAGTAAAACCTCAAATTGTTATATTTAATCATTGACGACAATATTAGCTACTCTGAAACCAAAATTTGACAGAGAAAAATCAGAAAAAAAAATCGGTCGCATTTAGGAAATGAACTCAGGACCTCAGCCTTGCCGTGGCTTTGTTTGGCAATTTTGGGCATATATATTAGAGCCCACAGCGACTGAATCTGTTTGGCACTATTAACGCCGGGCACAAGCCGTCATGCGAGTGGAACCGCCTTGGAAATGTTGCCTTGCCCCAGCTACAAGTGGGCTGGTCCGTCACAATATCGTATTTCCAATTAACACCACATGTGTACCAAAACCAATCACCCTTGAATTATTATCGGATAATATGATTTCATTATGTCAGTGATACAGTTGTGTAATCTGAAGGCTTATTGCGTTTCGTTTTGATCCAGTATTGCGTTACCGGCACGTTTTCATCTTCCAACGCACACTTCTTCGGATAATGATCAAGAAGATATTATTTATATTCTGTATATAGGCACTTTTTTCTTATTCTTATGTATATTATTACAACTTTGGGATTATCTTATAACAACTTTACTACCCATCTTCGTCCGAAATTTGGATTGGAAAGTATGAAACAAATAGGCTTCTTCTCTTAAGTTTTTTCCACACCGATATTTCAAAACTTCATAATTAATGTTGGAAAAGACACTGCGAGCTCAAAACCTCACTTGACCTGAAAGAGATGCCACAACTCTCCGTTCGAGTTTTCTACTTATGTATTCTGACTTGTTAATATCCATTTCTTATTTTAAGCAACTATGCACGTTGTAAGTACGTGTAAATTAATTAAATGGTAAATAAAATGTACATATTTTTATTAAATACATCTAGTGTTATGTATACATGTATGTCGTGTATGTCATGCATCATCATCATCATCCATTCCCTGCTTATCTACGGAATCATAGGTTGGGGAGGATCTTATAAAAACAACCTAAACTCAGTAAAAGTCTCGCAAAAAATCATTATAAAGGTAATACTTAAAAAAAACTCTACTTTCCAATTTTTTTCGTATTGCTTTTGAAATTGTTTCCAGTACCAAATATTGATGATATATTTAAGCAAACTTCCATTATAAAAATGTGTAAAGAAAAAAATAACACAGAATATCAAGAATTTTACAAACTGATGAGAAATGGAAATCAATTTATTACGCCAATCTTTAAAACAACTCAAATGCAAAACCATTATATTTACCAAGCCATAAAAAACTACAATAATCTCCCTTCCGAATTGCGCTGTATTACGAACCAACAAGAACAAATAAATAAAATCAAACTTTTTTTCCAAAAAAACTATTATATATAGTTTACACATAACATAGAATCTAAGTAAGAATCGTGGCTCCCTTATCAGGCACAAGAGCTCCTCTTTTCTGATAAGGTATACATGACCAATTATGAACCTAAATATTATATTTTGCAAAATATGTATGTATTAATGTAACCCATAATATGATCTATATTAAAATAATAATAAAAAAAATAAATTATGTCATCCTATTTCAATTTAGAATTTGTTTTCGGGAATGAACGCAAGCAAATATTGGAAGTGGAAATTAACCCACTTTCCGACATCCGAGCGAGCTGGAACTCGGCAGATAGACTCGCTGTCGACGACTATGTTTTCTCTGAAATTGGATGGCACTACAACGGTTAATATAAGAAACAAATGTCTGTCCTACCCGATTGGGATTTGACACTGTTGTTTGCGCGGTTGACTACCGTCCCTGGGAAGGAAGGTTCAATCGTCAGTCAAACAAAAAAAAATAATTAGGTAAACCTAATTACGGGTTGATTTTAATTTATATTTACATAATGAATGAGGCTTTTCTTTTGTGAACAATATTATGTGTTTGATAACCACATTGTAAAATAACTGTATGGCTCCATTTTAATTATGATAATTAGATGCTAAATAAATTTTATTTAATTAATTCGTATTATTTCACAATTTATTCATTAAAAATAATACGTAGTATTTTTAATGAATAAATCGTTGTTTTAATAATAAATTGTTCGAGAGTGGTATATTCTTTCAGTGTCGCCCCGACGAAATGCCACAATTCAGAATTGAAGCGTTGTTACATTTCAAAGGCTTTAGCCGTATTTGGTGACCATCTCTGAATAGCCAGGTCCCACCTTACCCTTCCTCAACTCATGCCCCTCCCCACTACCTTAAGAATCACAACATTTCCCTATTGGTAGCAGTTGGGACCCTTGTGCTTGACCTACTCATATAAAAAAAAAACACTCTTTTAATAATAAAGATTCAAAAAATATTTAAGAACCAACCAGCAATTTTCATTTAATAATATGTAATTTTGTTGAATAATGCATAATCAAATTGAAAGCCACAATCTTAACGTCAACAAAATTTCCATCGTATCATAATATTCCTCCTCCCATTACCCTCCGCCATAATTATAGCGAGACACATTTTCTGATTGTTATTCCCGAGTTGATTATAATATTCCCGGTATTCAAAGCAATTCTTCAGCCGCCACTTCGAGATCTTATTAAAGATAGGAAATGGGACGTAGTCTGTTCCTGTTGGTTCGAGGAAGAGGGAGCGGCAAATCTCCCGTTGACCTATAAACCACCGCTTTATCTTCCGGTAGTCTCGTTCTTTTTCTCCCGGTCTTTTCTGCCAGGGAGGAAGGCTCCAAGCTCAAAGCTCGCCCGACAATGCAGTGACAATATAAGCCTCTCCAAGTAGGCGAAGCCGATCCTAAATGCATATTTAAAGTCTCGCTGTTGGGGAGTGCGGTGTGCAATCTGCAATCTGCGCATTCGACTAAATGATAAAATAAAAATAAAAAACGCGTAGCATTTTTACTCGCTTACCATTTTTCAAGTGTTTACAGCTGCGATTCTCAAACTTTTTCGTACTTGTTTTCTATTGGTTTACAACTATTACATATTTATTTACATTATACTCCCATACGGGCTCTTACAAACACGTGATATATGTATATAATAATTTAGTGGAACATTATTATAGAAGTAAATTAGGTTTATGAAATTATAAAATAAAATATGAAAAATATAAAGAATAACAAAAGTAAAATAATATGCATTTATGTATTTGATATTATTGCCTTCTTGTATCTAAATTCCGTGAAGCTAAACACGGTTCCATGACAATTCGGGACAGTGACAAATCGACACACTTTTGAAAAGTGATACAAAGTCATTAAAAGTGATGAAAAAAAACTACCATATAAACCTAACCTTACGTAACCTATTTTTTTCATCACTTTTCATGACTTTATATCACTTTTCAAAAGTATGTTGAATAGTCATTGTCCTGAGTTGTCCGGTTACCGTTTTACACGGTAATTTTTTCGTCCAATTTCCATGTTCCAATCTTTTATGGAATCGGGATGAAAAAAAAGGAAATGTTTTATTTTTGTACCGATTTTGGTACAGTTATGGAAAGATGGCGGACGATATTTAACGTATGTTGTCTGTCATTGTGTTAGGTATATTGAAGGGTTTTTATATTATTATTTATTAGTTTATGTACCTACACAAGGGACTAATGGGGTTAACATTATAAAATGCAAATAATAATTACAATTATGGTATAAAATAATAATTTGTAAACATAAAACATTAATTATGTTGCATGTTTTTTTCGTTTTACGTTAAAAAAATATAGATAAATAAGCGTAAAGCTTAAACTTTTATTGTGTCAATGAACTTTATGTCTATGACATGTTAGCCCCGCATAACTGTTCTATGCATTAGAATATTAACTGGATAGAATTCCCATGAATTCTATCCAGTTAAGTTTACAGGACTTAGTTAACACACTAGACTTTCCAGAAAGCGTTTCCCGTTAATTATAAATGGTAATTTTGCCTGGAAATATCCACCGGCCGCCGAGGGGCCTTTCGTGGTTTTCTAAAATTTTATTTAACTATATTATGGACGTGACACTGCGCGCTGTAGATGCGGGATATGAATATGGGATTGACCAGGACCACTGGCTAAATCACTCCTCGTGACGTCGCGACGCCTGGGGCCTCAGGACGTCATCGGACAGAGCACCACTTATTTTATACAAGTTACATTATATACCTACGGGATGAAGCTCTTCGAAAGATAATATATCACTCGTATATTCTGACCAGGGAAATATCAGATTTCGAGTGAGGAAATACGAAGATAATGAAAGGCTCTGTGAGCTAAATTAATTGGATTAAAAGGGACGCTTGTAAATCGGACTGTGTGGTAAAAAGCCATTGTAGAACTATTATGAATGGGGAGGGGGGCAGCATCACATCACAGCATCCTTAAACGTTTTAGACATGTAGAGATGACAGGTGGAGAAAGGAGCTCCAAGTTCAAGTTAATCATCTGAGTTATGACATGAATCGTTATTACAAAAGAACAAATATGTGACCAAAGCCAATAAATGAAAATAACATCAAGAGTCGCAATTTTGCATTTATTGATAGATGAATTGTAGTCCTCGGTATAGTTATTGAATACTAAAATTGTATCAGTAAGGATTTAATTAAATTTTCCGCAACGAGGAATTTCAATAATGTTATAAAATATAGTTATGACCCAAGTATAAGTGGACCTGCGGCGCGTTGAATAGCTCCATTTTCCATGCAAATTTCTCAACATTATGATCACCGCTCGAACCGCAGCTGAATTTTATTATTTTATATCCCTATTCCATTACTTCAATAAATGATTACCTATAGAATACGTTAAACGAGGTTTCGGAAACTCTCACCCAAAACTCGAAACTTTAGAATCTATCTTGCACCTACTTCTGTTTTTCACTTCGATTAATTTTATCGTGCACCCCCAACTGGCTCTTGCAACCATTTTATAAGGTAATTTTCTATTATTATAACTCATTATAAATGCCAGTAGGATAATAGGGACCAACAATTAATTAGTGCATAATTTATTAATACCACTAATTAATTCAAAGCAGAAATTTCTGTTTTGTCTGAAACATCAACACACCGCGAGCTCTAGCTTCGAGAAGCTTATATAGATTAATCTGTCTCGAATTTTTAGGTGAATGCAACAACTTCAGCTCTCTCACTATTTCCACTACGAGCCATGAAATCCTGCTTTTCAATATCAATGTTATTATCAAAAAAGTTGGTTTGGTGATTTTTTTACCCAATTGTTTGTTTGTTTGTTTTGTAGTAAAGTTATATTTCCGAAATTATTCAATGAACTTTCTGTATTATTTATCTATTTAGCCATATTAGAACAAGATGTCTTCTCGGTGAATCGAGTACTACAGAGCAGGTTTCAAAGGATGTCGTCATTGCCAACTTTGGATGTGAAATCGGAAGGAGGGGGCGTTACAGATTGTCGTGTGCATCTTACTATATTTGTGTTAGACAATACAAAACGGGACCTGCAGCCTTTGCAATCTTTACTTATTCTCGGGGTCGCAAAGGCTATATTTATTTATTGACCTGACACCAATACATGCTCACGTACATTGTCAAATGGCGTGGGGAGAGATATCTCGTACCCGGGCGAAAAACAAACCTTTTGCACATACGATGTTTTAATCATATTGTTTTCCTTCGCCGCTAGGCTTCAGAGCTCTTTGATCTTTCTCAGATGTCTCTAGTTTTGCAGTTTTCTTTGCGCTATCAGTCCATTTTATTTGTTTCCTTCGTTTGATCCCCGTTTCGCTTACTCCCATAAGGAACCCTTAAAAGGTTTTCGAATTCCACCTGTCCGTTAATGGGACCATTTTACTCGCTTCGCCTTGTTTTTAATTCACTCGCTCGTTTTGACAGTCTCGCAAGGAGACGCCTAACATGTGTTTTTTGTCATATGGTTATAAAAAATGATTTTCGTTCCAAATGACTTTTGGCATTATGCATTCTTAAAACAAACGTGTTATTAGGTGCCAAGGCATCATCTGTTTTTTTGTGGTTGTAAAATTTGCCCATCCCAATAGTCTTCTTCTGTTAATTAATAAAACATTTGTTATTTTTTTAAAGTTTTTAATCCAACAAGACTGGGAGGGTGTATCAGATATATTCACAATTATTAAATTCAAAGAGAGAAAAAAATTAAAGTCATTGTTAGGTACCTAATAATAACATAAGATAAAAATATCGTATAAATAAGTCAAATTACAATTTTAATTTAATTTAAATTAAAGGATCGTCTATCAGGTAGGTCGCCGCATTATTTGCAGCCATCTCTCATTGAGTAGGGAGCTGAGCCATTCGAATGCAGCCACCACAATGACATAGTTTGACTTCCATGTCCTGCCCCAGAAGCTAGGCTAGTCGGTGCCGAAGTAAGGTGGGGAAGTTGGAAAGTTGCGTGCATGCATTGTTGTAGCACACCCTCTTGTCTCTGCTTGTCTCACTGCGCTGCTGGATATTGTGTCCACAACTCAGACGGGTACAGGGCAGTGCATTATGTTTTTAAAAGTATCGCCGCTACGGTGGTAGAACCGCTTGAGAACATTTCAGCCCTTATATTGATGGCTCTTCTTTGTCGTTCTGGTATCTAATATATATTTCCAATCTTCTATAAGGATGTGTCCCACGCATTTAACCTGTGAGGCCATAAGCAGTTTATTTCCTTAAAATCAGATTGGTGGAATATTTAGTGGCCCCTTGTTGTATTTGAATACGACGATGATTGGTTTTTAGAATTGTATAATAGGTTATGTGAGTTTGAGAACTCTTTAATCGAGGTTACCAGCAGTATCCTGTCATTCGCGTAGTTGACTTTAATTATCCGTGTAAGGTCGTCTATGTAGACATTAAATAGTGTAAGAGAAGTTGAGACATATTACCCCCTTGCCTGACTTCGATATTAAGAAATAAAGGTCTAGAATAAGCAAGATATATTTATTCAGAAACACACGTGCATGTGATAATAGCCAATGTTCTTGCATCCTTATTTTCGGTCAACCGTAGAAAGTAGAGTTCCAAAATGTATTATTTGAACATAAACACAGTATTTAGTATATATCTTTATTTTCCTTTTATGTGCCCGAGCGCTAGCTACGCCACTACAGTTTCCTTTTTACATGAAACGCAATACGAATATAGCATGTTTAACATTTCATAGACTTGTTCGGCCATCCCATTTGAAATTCAATTTTCATTTTGTGTGTTTACTACTCAAGGTGGATGTTCAAATCCAATAAGGCACAAGCTGATAAAGTTTATTCACGCGACATGCATTGTAGTAATATAGACATGTCGCTGTTACTCGGAGTATATTTACATATTGAAATCAAATGTCCAAATTCTTTTATACTTTCAATCTAACGTACCAGGAATAAGGCCAAACCGCCCATACCAAACGATATCATTGAAGTTTATATATATATATATATATGACTGCTGGGTTTACTGGCACATCGAATCCTTAATATCGGGGACGCCATCCATTCTCCTTCACAATAATCATGGAAAATTGTAAAACCAAACACATATACATTTTATAAGCTTTAATTTAGTTATCCGAGGAAATGGTTCCGCTTTTCCAATAATTGCCATCGGTCTCATTGCATACTGCATAATATCACTGGCAATCAATTCATTATTCAGAGTGATACCAGTTGTGTGGTTCTATTGATTCCTAGACTAGACGACCACTTTATTCGGCCCAGGGTAGCGATTCTCAAAACCGCGCCGCTCGCAATCGCCGTCGAAAGTACATACATTGGTCGACATTCTTATTCTTGAGTATCGTCGACGGTACATATTTACATATGCCAAACGTCAAAAGTCATTCCACTCGAATAACGAGTGGTTCGAACCACTCGTTGTTCGAGTGGAATGACTTCGTCGAGAATCGAGGCCCAGGATCGATGGGGACTACAGGCGCCATTGCTTGCCATGTGCAGCGCAATCATTATTTATTAGGCGATGATCCTTATTATTCTTCAGTACGAGGAATCGATGCGGCAAAGGCGCTTGCATGTATAACAGTTTGACCAGAATCGTTAAAGATGTGTTCATTACTAAGTAGCTGACTCACGTTTTGTTGTAATTCTGTTGTATCTGTATGTGTTTACCAGTTTTATTACCCGGCTTAGCCCGTCATTTGGATTTTTGTTGGATTAATTTAGAACAAAACAAATAATTTTGCCCCTCAGTATGTTAAAAGACTCGTTTTAATAATATAACTAATTAAGCGCCCTTGAGGTGATTTTCTCACGAAAACGGCGCTGTACAAATAATCCAATCCATAACTATTCAAAATTTGGGCTTCTCTAATTTTTCACATTTTAATTGTTTCCAAACTATTAAATGTTTATTTTTATTAAATGTAGTTAATGATGCAAATGACGTTGCGAGCATATTTTTTTCTTTATGCTCAAGCTAGATTATATTTATTACTAGCGAACTTGTACCCATCAAAACTAATTTAGTTCCTACAACTTGAGACTACGGTAAACAAGAGAGAAAAAATTATTGCAGATTTTTTTAAATTTGCATCTTCAATAAATTTTTTCGTGATTATTTTTACCGCATCTAAATGCAAATTCCAATAAATGCATCGCAGGTTTTACTATTTACGTCAACTAATTGTTTGCAAGTTTCTCGAATTCCGTTCTCAAGAATTTCAAACATAACGGTACTTCTGATCTAATGTCTAATAAAAAAAGCTGCTGTCTGTCGTTTACATAAAACAAATATTGTAATGCTCACGTTTGTAGTACTCACGTTTCTAGTTAATGTACAAGTTACATTTTTATAATGATTTAAACAAAATTTTGTACAACAAATATTTTGTGTGCTTTATTTGGAGCTTGTTTCGAAGCTTTTCTGAAGTTTCTTTGGTGGTTCGATTAATAGTTGTCCCAAAATAAATAATCCGGCACGTATATCATAGTTAATTAACGGATAAACTAATCGACACTTAAAGTTCTCATTACACATCGATTTGCGCAATCGCCATGTCGTTATGTCGTCAAATATAACTAATCAAAACCAAAAGTATTTTAACTAATTTTAGACTTGCTTTTAATCACATAGTTTTGAATTAAATTTGCAACAGCCGCTAGCCGGGTTGTAAATTAGAGGTGTGCGATACCTAGGAAAATGTTATTTAGGTAATCAGAGATGTACAGATTTTGTGTTTAGTTTGAAGAACTCCATATCTTTTTATAATCAATAAGTTTTCCTAGTTTGCGCAATTCTTTTAAGTGCTTGCTGTTTCGCCGTTCGAAGCCATTTTCAAACTGTGTCAAATTATTCCTTATAGGACCCCAGTCCCATTTATAGCAAAAAACGAATAATTTGATTAGATTTTCAATAAATTAAAAATATTTTATATCGGTAAGTTTTCTCCTTGTACTGGTATTTGATGTGAGTTGTCCCCATTTATGTGAATTACGCACAACGATATCAAAATGTCCCTCAGAGAGTGGGACTATGGCATCCCCAATTGAGGTATGTCGTGAGGCTGAAGGGAATGGGAAAGGGAAGGAGATGGGGTAGAGGAATATTACCTGGCTATTCAGACTTGGTTACCAAACACAGCTGAAGCCAAATCTCAAGCAATGTTTCCAATATGAATGGTTTTCTTTCACGAAGGCGATACTGACAGTATTACACCACTGTGTTATCTAGAGATGTTTCGAAAAATAGGTCTTAACTCTAAAATTCTTCTGGTATAGGTTTTCATAACTTCAGTAAACGAAAAAAGTGCACAAAAGGAAAATCTTTTTTTTTTTAAATATTTTTTCCACGTTTTCGCATATGACTCGCGTTCGCATTGTTAATGCATTTTTATTTATGTATAATGTAGTTCTGTATGTTTTTGTAGTTACGTGATCTTATTATGCTCTCATGAATCAGTATTGAGTCAACAAAATATCTGGAATACAAAGTTTTCGTTAGTCACCAAACATTCCACTGTGGGTTAGTCATACTGTTCCCCATGGATCATCGAAAAGTTTTGCAAGGGCAAAATTCGATGTTTTTTTAATAATTTCACTAAGGTCCGGCCCATTTATATAATTTTTAAAAATCGATATCGACCCTCTAACTTAAATAATGGATTTTGTGTGTGCCAAATTCGAGACGTTTTTTATTCTTAAATTTAACTGCTTTTAATTGAAGAATACGAATTGTTATGCAGTGTAACAAAGTGTAAATATAATGCGTAATCGATTCTATTTTTTCCGTGTAATTGAATATCCCAATCCGAATTTTTGAAGTTATGATTTCGAATGTCAAATAAAAAGTTAGCTTTCCCGTACATGATTTTATATTATATTCATAGTAAACCACAACAGAACATAATTATTAAAATTATCTATCTATTTCCATTTAACGCTAAAGAATAATCTCACGTCTTAACTTCCGTAATGAGCTGATAAGGCATTATGTATATGGTGTGTTCCATATTCTTCATTATAACCACTCAATCTTTCTCTCGATCCACAAAATTATAATAACTACCTACTGATTGACATAATAATTGTTTTTTTTAAGATAACATGAAATTTTAATCAAATCGTAATTTTTATTAAAAATAATGTTTTTTACCTTTGAAAATTTAAATTATACTAAGCATTGCTAATTTTTCAATTTCTTAAATAGCGTTACGAATCCTCGTCACGTTTGGTGTAGGTAATTTCGTCAAGAATAGCGCCCAAAGTTTCATGTTTGCGTTATGATTAGTGATGGTATCGTAATAATGGTGATTTATAGAATAATATCGGGACGCGGAACATTTTACTGTTAGGGCTATTGGCTAATGCAAAAAAACCTCCGATGTGGTACGTGTGGCTTTTTAGGCTAAGAGATGAGCCAAAGTCGTGACTTGGAGGAATTTGGTACAAACATGGCTGAATCTCGTCTTGTCAGGTTCGGCTTAACCGGGAGGTTTCAAATACCCAAAACATATTTTTAAAAGAACAAAATTCTACTGATAAAAATAATCTTCTAAATGCACAAAATACTATTTTTTTAAATTTTTTTTTTAAATAAAGTCAAACATTCCCAGGTTACGAATAACCTGACAATGTTTGAAAATCTCCTACTACCACCACAGTAAGCTGAAAATGTTACTTGTGTTGTGATGGAGGACTTAGCCAGCCGAGGAATTGAACACACTACGCCTGGGTGGGACCCAAACGCGATGTCAACTCGGCCACCGACCGGTCGTCGAATACATATGTATATAAAAATATGTATTCGACTTCCTTTATATTTGTGACTTGAAGGAAGTTTACTGTGACTTAAACATTTAAGGAGTTTTAATTTTTTTTATTTATTGTGGATATTTGCGATTTGTTAGATGTGCATTTATGTGAGTGGTGGATAGGTAGGTACTCGAATAACTAGATACTTTCCAACATTCATCTCCCTATCCCATCCCTTCCCCTCCCCACTTTTTTAATCCTCACATCATGCCGTAGTCCCACTGACTCCGGGCAATTAGCACTCTTGTACGGTGACCTCATTAAAGCAAATCTTCTGGCACTCACATAAATCAAGGAATAATCGTCTTTAAGGTTTTTATGTGGGTTTAGATTTCTACATAATATCATTTTAATTAACCGACAAATTTGTTTAATCGAGAGTTTACTGTGATTTCAAGAGCACACCAGTGTTCAACGGGGAAAATATACATTTCAGATTGTTTGAAGATTATAAATGAACACGTGTTCCTACATGAGACGATTTTATTATTCAGATCTGCGCAATGTGGATATTTGCTTATGGATTTATTAAATCTAACACCAAATCAATAGTGATTCGATGCCCAAAATTTTAGGTATCTTTTGCTACCAAAAATATTATTTGAGCACGAAATTTTTGTCAGCAATTTACGAGTTATTCTACCTTTCTTGATCATCCCATATTATATTATAATATTTTTGGTAGAATGTTTAGGTGACCGAATACTAACTTTAAGAAATCGGGAAAAAACTTTTTGCCGATTGAAATTGTTTTCTTTATTTAGAATTTCATCTATTTGTACATAAATAAAAGGCTTCCGGATAAATCACATGTTTCTGTGACCGGATAAAATTTGTTTTCTGTACAAAAGAGGACCTTCCGAAAAGGCGTGAATCTATTTCCTATCCAGACAGGTTTATTATCAGGTCCAAATAAATATAGTTTAAATAGGAAATACATAACGGCACAGTAACCCAGAATACAGTAGGAAGCGAGATTTGGTTGTGCTGTTTTATTTGAACGGTTCATATGGTTTTCTTTTTGGCAGTATAGATAGAAGTAATTACGTACCTACTTATAATTAGTATTATTTACATGGGCGTGTGTACAAAACTACCAGTTTTACATGATTTTAAAACTGGTTACTCAATAAATCAAACGTCCCGTGGTGATGGCTTAAACCTGGTTAAATTTTATTAGCGAACATGTTCCGATACTTATTATACGTTATTATTATAATTGTGGTGAGTCAATTATTATGTATTATGTTTACCTCATCAATTACTGATGAGGTAAACTGATAGAAGTGTGTTGTGAGCGTGTCCGTGTTACCGAAGTAAGCTCAATTTTTAACTGACGAAATTGATAACGATTTCAAATATCGGCATTCTTTCCTAAATAAACAACTAATTTCTTTGGCCTGTGTGTGATCGAAACTTTCTTTCGAAAAGTCTTATGCAAATAGGCCACATCAACTTTCTTTCAAATCGGCATAGTTTTAATGGTAATTACCTTAATTTTGAGGTTTTATTTATTTAGACATTGTGAAATAATGAATTTGATCAGCTGTGAAAGAAAGAAAAATGTGAAATAAATTTGACCTTTCTTTGGTTACACCGACAAAACATTTCTATCAGCTTGTCTCTTTAGTGATGTTTCCAGTCGTATTTTAGAAAAAAATAAAATAAGTATTTTAAATTCACACAACGCTACAGTAGTTATTATTGATGTTTACAAAGTTATTGTTTTGTTTTAAATTATTGTTTCCCTCGCATCGCAACCCGATAAAACAGAACGATTACAAAACAGAATCACTATTGTTGTATGTTTTGTTTTGCCATTGTTCTGTTCTGTTTTGTCGTGGAACCATGTATCATGACGTCTCCACTCTAAAACCAGTCCTCACAGCACAAAAAGCAATTTTTTAATTATACTTAAAGTCTCCATCAGAACCCCTACAGACTATGTTTTTAAAGTCCTAAATTTAATGTCTCTGAAACAATTATATTCAAAAGTTATTTCACTTCATTTTTATATTAAAAAACCAGAATAACTTTGCACATACAAACTCGAGTCGATTCTCAAGATCCTCATTACAACGTACATTCCACCAACCTACAACAAAAACGACCTTTGGACAAAGAAATTTGCAATATTTCTGTACGAAATTATTTAAAATCCTCTATCTTGCAATAAAACCATTCAAACAATTACCGACTTCAAAATAAGTATTAAGATATGAATTATGGACACGGGAAGGAAGAATGTAGATAAAATGTTGCAACCTTACCTTAAAAAACATAACAAAGATTACCGCTTTGTTATGTTTTTCTTCTAGATACTGCCTTATAATTTTTCTCTTGTAATATTCTAGCATTCTCACAAAAAAATAATTTAAAAAATGAACACACTTACAAAAAAAACTTTACCTTATTAACAATTCACCCACAAAACCATGTACAATGTGACCTTAGAACGGGGTAAGGTTACATTCTTTTCAACATTTGTAAAATAATAATAAAATAAAATATAAAGTAAATGAACTTATAAATAAATACAATACTCTTCTTGGGATTCTGTGTTCGGTGGTATTAGGTATCGGTAAAATAGTAATAATTTGTCTGTGTACGTCGTTCCGCGTGTTTTAGCCGTAATCCTTGACTTTTAAAAGTGCATTTTCTTCTCCAGGCTGTGGTACCGCCACGGGCCCTGGGGCATTCCGTGCAGTAAATTGAAAATGAACAAATAAAAATTGCCTGCGTTTAGCTACGAACTCACGTCCTTTTGTTTAGCTAGAATCACGATCCGTGTTTTTGAATTACACGCCAAATTTGAGTTCAAGTGTTCGCGAAAATTGAAACACAAGTTGCTTCACGATTCATGACCTATCTACAAGTATTTTGTACCGTTTATTTTTATACGGTTACCAAATATGAATGATGTGATTTATGATTACAGGTGGCAACCCCATTGGCTCAATTGACTATAAACAGAAATATATTGCCTACGTTCTAATTTTGGTTTTTAGTCAGTATCTTGAGGTTTGAATGTCTTCATCGTAGAAATAGACCGGCCCATCAGGGAAAGGGAAACGAATTGAGTTGCGGGAAGGTGGCTTTATCGTCTCTCTTTCCGTGATTTGTTAATAAATTAATCTGGTAGTATACTGGTTACTCGCATTGTAATAATCACTATTTAGTCCTTGAAAATAAAATCTGCCTAAGAATTTCTAGTCCTTTTCACAATAAGCTCTCCGCAAAATGTTACAAAAATTACATTAGTGATGTCGAAGGCTCTATCATGGACGACTCAAATTTCTTTTGGAAATATGTTAAATCCCAAAAAGAAAATGGTACTTACATACCTAGTAGTGTGTCATTCGATTCTAAATTATCCCAAAATCTTCAGGAAACTGTTAATCTTTTTGCTGATTTTTTTAGCGGCGTTTACATTAATGCAAGTGAAGACAGCAATATTTCGTGCTTTGATTTGGTTGAAACTCTTGATATATCTGACTGTATTGTAACCATAGACGATATTATATCTAAGCTGAAGAGTCTTGATTCCCGAAAATCCGCAGGACCTGATAATGTTTCGCCCAGGTTTTTAGTAAATTGTATGCATACATTGTCATATCCTATTCATAAGTTATTTACAAAGTCACTCTCATCAGGTGTATTCCCGGACCTTTGGAAGTTTAGTCTTTTAACGCCCATTTTCAAAAAAGGTAATAAGAGCGAAGTAACAAATTATAGGCCAATATGTATAATGTCTACTTTACCCAAACTTTTTGAAAGCCTAGTACTTGATAAGTTGATATCCCGAATCAATCGAACCATCTCTCCCCTTCAACATGGATTCATTAAAGGTAGATCTACTCTTACCAATTTGATATTGTACACGAATGATATTGTTAATGCCCTTAATGCATCACATCAAACTGATTCCATATATACTGACTTCAGTAAGGCATTTGATAAAGTAAACCACAAAATATTATTACGTAAACTAAAATTGTTGGGAATAAGAGGGAGTATGTTGGAATGGTTTAAGAGTTATCTATTAGGAAGGTACTTAGCAGTCAAGATAGATTCGTTTACTTCTTATACATTTGCTGCCTCGAGCGGAGTACCACAGGGATCTCACTTGGGCCCAATATTATTTTGTTTGTTTATCAATGATATTGTTAATATTTTTACTAATGTTAAAGTCCTGTTATTTGCCGACGATCTGAAGATATACAGAATAATCAAAGACGATGACGATCGCGCAATTTTGCAGTTGAACCTTAATAAACTATGTGCGTGGTGTTCTGTCAATGATTTGCAACTAAATTTAGGTAAATGCCAGATTATCAGTTTTTACAAAGGCAAAAATCCTCTTAATTTTTCCTATTTTATGAATGGTGCTAATCTTCTTCGTGTATCACAGATTCGTGATCTTGGTGTTATATTCCACGAGAGTCTACAGTTTAACGAACACATCGATGAAATAACAAGCGATGCGATGAGAATACTAGGTTTTATTTTGAGAATGGGAGCAAATTTTAAAAGTATGTCAACATTAAAACATCTGTATTGCTCGTTAGTACGAAGCAAATTAGAATACAATTCCACCGTATGGTCACCGTACTACAAGGTCCATTCTCAATCATTAGAAAAGGTACAAAATAAATTCCTTCGGTACATTAATTTTAAAATGAAAATTCCAATCGAATTTATAAATTACAATAACTTGCTTGCTGAAACTAAACTTCTTAAATTATCTGATAGAAGAGTGTTAATTGATTTGCTATTTTTATTCAAAATTATTAAATCTTTAATTGACAGCCCTAATTTGTTGGAACTTATTTGCATTAATGTTCCTGCTAGGCAAACTCGCAGTAAAGATACTTTTAAATTTAACAAGAACCTCAACACTAATTATTCTATTTTTTCACCAATTCCTAGAATTCACAACCTTGCGAATAAATACTGTGAACTTATAGATATATTTGGTTTTGACAATTTTGTGAGCTTTAAAAGGCAACTTATTTCGATTCTATCGGCTAATAATTAACTTTTATAGCTTTAATAATTTTATTACATCTTCTCCCATTCGAAACCTTTCAAGTAAATTATATCCATATTTGTTTGTTTTTTATTTGCTCTACTATACACTTATAATTGTATGCTTATACCTACTAACTACTTTTTATACATAACACTATGTTCCATCTCAGATCTTATTATTTCTTATTCATGTCGATATTGCTAAATTCTATTAGTTTTTGCTTTTTACAGGTGCAACTCTTATTTTGTTATTTTTTTTTTTTTTTTAAATCTCTGTTATAATGTTCTTTACCTCACGAGTAAGTTACTCTCTAATTTATATTGGTTTATCGATTTGTTAAACACACAATTAATACTGGGTTTAAACACACCCACTTACTTACTTTTTATGTTGAACTTTCTTTTACTTACTATTTCATGCTTGGGTATATTTTATATTGAGTCCATCTTATTAGTGTTTTGCTAATTTGCACAAAATTTTATTATATGTGTTGCTTTCTTACAATTAACTCCATTTATCTTCTTATGTTCAATTATTGTAATCAATGTAAATGTATATTTTCATGTAAAAGCCCATTAGGGCGTAAATAAAATAATAAAAAAAAAAAATAATAAATAAATAAATGGCGCGCAAATTGCCGACTGCGTAAAAAACTTAAATACAAATTCCAAATTGGGTTATCAAAAGTTCGGGCTTTTTTCCAAAATTGAATATTCGAACCCTCCTCCTGGTGCCAAAAATATGGTCACATAGTATGCCCCGTCACCTCGTCGAAATGATTGAAATTTTTTAGCAGCTCTATCAATTTGGATGTATACGGTCTCCATGCTGATCTTTCTTGTTTTTCTTCTACTTGCTTCTACGTACTCTGCGATTCGTTTGCATGTTTGCAACGCTTGCTTATTTAAAAACAATACTAATAATACATGTAGAATTATATTCTATAGAACTAACTATCTGGTCCACTGAGATTAGCGACTTTGTTTTTGATTTTTTAATAAATAAATAAACCTATTTTCATTGTTTCTTTTACCTTATTAAAATTCAGTTTCTATTATATTGGGATCGCAGGTCACGTGGCTGTTATAAAAGAGGGTTATAGTTTTGTAGCTCCCAAAAGTTGGGAAGCGGCTATCTACGTCTTGATCTGTTCTTGCAACGTCTGTTGATAAACAGAATATATGATAAAGCCTGAATTAATCCCATTGTAATTTATTATAACATTTGAAAAAGTTATCACTAAATTCACGGATAGCTAAAGCTTCTCTAAACCCAAACAATTTTTAACTAATATTTTAGCGGCCATTTATTTTTTCTCTTATTTCCATTTATTATCCCTCGGAAAATAAAACTTTTCCTTTTTTTTGAAATAAGTTATTCCAAAGAATTCTTTTCTGGTATCAACAATGTTATTATTCAAAAAATAACTTGAAAATCTTCAAGTTTTAATTTGATGTAGGTTTTTTTACCCTCGAGTGCTTTGCATTTTTTTGAGCGAAAAGTTGATTGAAGAATTGCGAAAATGGTTTCATAATTTAGAAATGGTATAAATTAACATTTTCTTTCTATTTAGCTTCTTATTATGGATAAATGAAAATACGTACACCGGCATTGGAAACTAATAAGCCATTTACAAATTAATTTTAACTGATAATATTATGCCTTATATTTGGTGACATTATTAAATTTTGCGATTCATGTATGAATTCTCATCCTTCGGTCCAAAAATAGTAAAATGGCTATTAAATTTATTTCGGCAGGACAGATTCTGAATTATTAATAAAAAAATGTCATTTGATAATTTATTACGCACCTTCTTGTATATTCGCCTTTAATTATTTTCTGTCAAAATTAAATATACCTATAGAAATAAATTTAAATAGCATATTTTTTTATAAATATTAAAATTTGATATTACGTACCAAACAACAAATATTGATATCGTGATAGTTTCTTAGAACAGGCACTGCCTAGTTACAAACTAATGTGGACTGGGCCATTATGTATTCACGTCTGTTTTGCAGTCTATCCTCGACGTACATTCTACTTTACTTATTATTACATATAATTGTGCATATATCCAATATCCATTAATACCTTATTTGGCCTGATTTTGTAACTTATAATTTTCTAATATTTGAAACTGTTATTTCGTGGTGGAATTCCATTATAAATATATATATAAAGAACACAATTTTAAACTTTTTTCCACTTGTTTTTATTTGACCGTGACCGGTTTCAGCCTGTTAGGGCCATCTTCAGACTGGTACAAAAATTGTACCAGTCTGAAGATGGCCCTAACAGGCTGAAACCGGTCACGGTCAAATAAAAACAAGTGGAAAAAAGTTTAAAATTGTGTTCTTTATATATATTTATAATTTTCTGTATCAATCGACGGTCCCGAAGAACAATGTCGGATGTGCAAATTTGTAGTTTTGCAGCAGAGCTGTTTAAAGTTTCGTTTCTGCATTTTAACTGTTTTTGGTAATATATTTCTCCAAATAAATAGGGGTTAATGCAAAATATCAAACAGTATAAATTTTTATTTTGATCTCAAAAACAGTAAAATCCAGAAACCATACTTTAAACAGCTCTACTTCAAAACTACAAACTTCTTCGGACCGTGGAATTATACAATAATAATAATAAATGAAAATCCACTATATTCATTCCAATGAAATTATAGTTTGTAGTAACTTTGAAGCGGAAGGCGACTTCTTATAGTAAAATCAGGTTTAAAACATGTTTTGACATCCTTCATTCTAATATATTCGCATTTCTGTCGGTTTTTTGTTCATCTCCGAATGAATGAAATTAGCTTGATTTCTTAGATACAATAACGACTGTGAAATAATAGGTACCCACCACCACCTAAGTATGGTGAGTAATAATATGTACCATGATGCAGAGATGGGTTTTTGACACAAAAAACGAAAGTGAGAGCCACCATGATTAATTTGATATTTAATGCCATTTGGTTGCATAGCTTTTTTGACATTTGCAGATTCTAATCCGTATGAAAACACGTATTTCCTCGGTAAGTCGAAATGTGCTGTGGGTGGAACACCAGTAGAAGAAGTTGTAATTTATAACGAGCTTCTACGAAATATCTGACCATGACAGCAGCTTTGGTGGCCAGAAGACGTCAACCGGGTGTTCGAAAATAATATGTTTTATTAGATGCCTAAACAGCGTTTAGGTTTATTTTGTAGAACTTGTTAAAAAATCATTAACCCTAACACGGGACTTATCTTTATATTTTATTTATTTTAAATTAAATAAATGTTTTTATCGTCAGTTACCGTATTAAGATACTGTCACATTTCAACGCTGCATAAATAATTAGTTTTGTCATGCCGATAAAGATTTCTACAAAATATATAGCAAATAGTAAGTTCTCTGTTTTTTCGATGCCACGTGTTTCCATGGTAAAATTGTCTCTTTGATGTAACGAGGGCGGCCTTGAGTCATCGTGGTTTGGTTATTTTTATGCGCCACTGAAAACCAAGATTTGTCGAACCAAAAAAAGAACCTAAATGTAAAAGCATAAGAGGAATAAATAAGAGTCTAGCATTGAGGTAAACAAATCTCCATGTGACATTGGAACTATTTAGGTAATAAGTTGGTCAAATCGAATTTGACAAAAATATAATAGGATCAATTATTATGTAATTTTCTGCTGGGTTTGTGTGACTATGTCTTATCTAAAGTATTATTTATTTGTTTCAGTAACGGCTGCCCACCCGCCCCAACGCCCCTGGATCCCCCTTACCAGACCCAACAGGACCAGACCAACATGTAAGTTACATCACTCTTCTCATTAACCTCATCGTATTGGTACTCTAACGGCCACGTTCATCAGCTAACATGTGCCAACGCTAAGTTAAGTGAACATTCACCCTTAGCGAAAGCTTAGGGATGGATTCTGAATATCAATTCGTAATATTAAAATCAATAAAATAACATCTGTCCCCTTATTCGTCGAGAATAGGAAAAGTTGAACTTCAACCCTATACCTTTTACTCTCCATGAAACTGATCTGCGAATGGAGTTAAGTAGTTATATATATGTTGACTTTTATCTTGTAAAACAAATATTGTTAGTGAATATCGTGAACAGCGTTCCGTATGTTTATTATGAACAGAATGGATGTACATTTTTTTTTAATAAATCCATTTCAATTTCAATCTAAATCCGTACGTAGATATACTACTACATATATGTAATCTCTTCAAGATGATGAATAAATATTATATTGTTTTTTACTAGCAATCATTGTTTTCAAAAGTAGTTTTTTTAGGTGCATACAACGGTGTTCCAATTATTAGAGCCACATTTTATTTTTGCAGTAAAATTTTAGAAAGATTAAGAAATGTAATTTTATTTACATTTACTACTTTAAAAAAAACTAAAGTTCAAATGTTTTGACCGGTCGGTGGCCGAGTTGACATCGCGTTTGGGTCCCACCCAGGCGTAGTGTGTTCAATTTCTCGGCTGGCTAAGTCCTCCATCACAACACAAGCAACATTTTCAGCTTACTGTGGTGGTAGTAGGAGATTTTAAAATATTGTCAGGTTATTCGTATCCCGGGAATGTTTGTCTTTCTTTTTAAAAAAAAATGCCTAATAACACTTGCATGCCTCGATTCTTCTTGGCATGCTTTCTACGCATTTTTCGAAGTTTTCTTATATTTTTCGCTTCTATGGCAGACCTCTACCAAGCGCTCGATCAGATAGCGCTTGTATATGATCCCCTTTTCATCAGCTACCATAGGTTCTCTATTGGGTTAGGGTCTGGCGAATTTCCAGGTCAGTCAAGATCATTCATTTGTTGGTCAGACCTCTACCAAGCGCTCGATCAGATAGCGCTTGTATGTGATCCCCCTTTCATCAGCTACCATAGTTTCTCTATTGGGTTAATTAATTTTAATTCACTTGTTGGTCCTGGATGAATTTCATCACACTTTTCGCTTTGTGGCACGTTACCGAGGCGTGCATAAATGTGTAGTCCCCATCCAGAAGCCACTCCCGAGTCTGGGGGAGCATCTTTATCTTAATTTCATCATAAACTAAAACACGAATTTTGCACAGTGGCTCTATTAATTTGACCATACGGTGTAGTGCTTACGTATCTTGTACATTTTCATAATATAAGTAAGAAATTGTTTGTTAGTCGATATAATCGCCATTGTGTGATGCTCACTGAACGAACTGTTTAGTTGTTCCATTAGCCATGAATAGTGTAGCGATTGCTCATGATCAATACAATTAGCGCGTAACACGTATTGGCTATTCACTGAGGACAACAAAAGCCCATTATTTGTTTGATCGGCTTTTCTGGCGTTGGAATGCCTCTCTTCATTATTATCCCATCATTAGCCTGTTACGTGGATTATTGACGATTTGCCTTGGATGTAATTCATAGTCATTCAATTATGCAAACATTACTTATTGATTACATAAATTTTATTCAAATAATGTTTCATTTTTATTTAATGCTAGCTGTACCCCACCACGCGTTGCAGTGGCTCAGTCTGTCTGTGCAGATAGATAAACAATAGCGCGTGTTGCTTTTACGTCCAACAGATTGCGCTATTAAAAAAAATATATTAGTCCAACATATGGCGCTGTTTTTCCACAACAGATTTTGTTTACCTGTCACAGGTGTCATCTGTATAATATAGGTATATAAAAACACACGCGTATTCGAATGCAACATTTCAAAGCAATCGGGGAACAACTTTTTGAGATTTAAGATTTATTAACATTTTTATTTATATAGATGTGTGATTACTGGTCGCTTATTCTCTTTGCCTCTAGAATAATTATGGAACCCGTAAATTATTGGGAGATGTAGGAAAGCCGTAGGAAATGGGGAGGAGATTCAGAGTTAGTTAATACGCAGCTACAGCCGTTTCAAGAAACTTTTTGATTCTGAATTATTATTATTTGTAATATAAAACATTCGAGCACTAAGCTGAAGCACTAATTGAAATGGAAAACTAATGGAAATTGAAAAACAGTTGAAATAATACTAGTGAAGTCTCATTTCCTTTGAATGCAATCAAATCGATTGATGCAATCAAATCAATCAATTCAATCAAAATGTAACCTTTTCGTTCTGATCTTGATAATGAATTCATTTATGCTACTAGTCTAGTGAACCAAGTGTTGTTGCTAACGCTTTATTTGAAGTGAAGTGTAAAATTCGTTCTTAAATACGAATTAAATTGATGGGTAAATATTTTGGCTTTGACAACTGCTGGACACAAGTTAACCCATTGTAGGTAAATAATAGAAAGTTATTGAAATAGCTCCCAAGTAACTATCAATATTTACACAAGAATAGCTAATTATAATTATTTTCATTGCAATAACAATCTATTTCAATGTCATTTATCATTTTTGTCTGACATTGGCAACACCAAGTTCACGAACTGCGATTCGCCAGCGAATCTACATAATATTTATGAGATATTCCAAGACAGGCAGCTTTATGATCAATATCTATTGAATCGGCTGGTAAATGGTAATATCACCGGGATAACGCCCTGCCTTGTGCCTTGTGCCTTGTGCCTAGTGCTTTGTGCCTTGTTCATCCGAGAGTTTATCGCCGGCCAGAATGCTTGCATACGAAAGTAGTTTTTTTGTTTGTTCAACTTCACGGAATTTCGTACAAGCTATACGTAATTTTATAACAGCCATTATTTATCGATCTGCTGCCAGGACCGTAATCTAATTATTAGAATAAATAATCAATCATTTTTGTCTTTCTAAAGCATAAGTTTTGTTTTCAATCTGTTTGAGGAGGTATTTTGACCATGTAACGTTATAGCATTTAATAGAAATTGAAAATTGCCTTCATTGCCCATATTTCATGACCTTCTAATGTTCCTTCTGATCCATCGCTTTCCTAAATTCTGGAGGGAACTTTTTTATAGATCGTACCTAATCTCAGAACAACAATTTGTTAGATGACGTACTTGTTTTTCTAATTCAAATTATAACAAATTTTACGGTAAGTGTTGGAATACGAAATTATTATTTCTTAAATTACGCACTGCGTATGTTTTTGCTTTGTTTTTTATGGACATAAAACACAATTATTGAATGACGGAATGAATAAAAATCGTTTTTTTATTTCCGATTTGTGCTGGATTGGACTTATTGTATATATTTTTTTATAGTTTTCTGCTTGTTATTTTTGTTTCCGAGCACCAAATAATGAAAATGATTTCAATAAAATATATTTCATTTCCGAATTTGTTCTCCGACTCTGATTTTTAATAATCCGGCATTCATTGCCATTGAATTCGATAGATCGTTCCGATTTGCTGTCTGAAATCTTGACTTCTCTTATATAAGTCCTATTAAAATATTTTTAATAATCCGGCATTCATTGCCATTGAATTCAATAGATCGTTCCGATTTGCTGTCTGCAATCTTGACTTCTCTTATATAAGTCCTATTAAAATATTTTTAATAATCCGGCATTCATTGCCATTGAATTCAATAGATCGTTCCGATTTGCTGTCTGAAATCTTGACTTCTCTTATATAAGTCCTATTAAAATATTTTTAATAATCCGGCATTCATTGCCATTGAATTCAATAGATCGTTCCGATTTGCTGTCTGAAATCTTGACTTCTCTTATATAAGTCCTATTAAAATATTTTTAATAATCCGGCATTCATTGCCATTGAATTCAATAGATCGTTCCGATTTGCTGTCTGAAATCTTGACTTCTCTTATATAAGTCCTATTAAAATATTTTTAATAATCCGGCATTCATTGCCATTGAATTCAATAGATCGTTCCGATTTGCTGTCTGAAATCTTGACTTCTCTTATATAAGTCCTATTAAAATATTTTTAATAATCCGGCATTCATTGCCATTGAATTCAATAGATCGTTCCGATTTGCTGTCTGCAATCTTGACTTCTCTTATATAAGTCCTATTAAAATATTTTTAATAATCCGGCATTCATTGCCATTGAATTCAATAGATCGTTCCGATTTGCTGTCTGAAATCTTGACTTCTCTTATATAAGTCCTATTAAAATATTTTTAATAATCCGGCATTCATTGCCATTGAATTCAATAGATCGTTCCGATTTGCTGTCTGAAATCTTGACTTCTCTTATATAAGTCCTATTAAAATATTTTTGAAAAACGGTGTGGAACTACTTTGAAATATGTAGTTTATTAAATCAGTTTTAGGTTGTTTCTAAGCTGATTTACTTATTTGAATAACAACACACACACCCGGCAATGGAAATTCATCAATCGGTTGAGCTGATTTTGGGAAAAACTTTTTTACTTTAATAGATTAATTTCAGTATTTTTTTCATTAATACGATTTATTATTTTCAACACATCATAATTTATGAATGTCCTTGATGTCTCCAGCTAGCTTTTAATATTGTCTGATAAAGGTTATCCTTATTTTTATTATTAGGTCCTTATAATATAATTCGTTTGAATATTTCGTCAGCATTTTTTTATTACGACAACTCCAATTTATTATGTTAATGAATTTAATAAAATATTTTCATTGCGGCCAATAAATTTATTTTTTACTTATTGTGATTTTTGTTGTTAACAACAGTGTTTTGTTGTCTTGGACTCATGTTTATCGGCGCCTTTTAACGCATTGGTGCGGAATTTAGTAAGTATAACATTCTTAACCTTTACTTACCTGAAGGTAAAAATCACGTATCATCCGAAGTGGAGTCACTAGGTCCCTCATATATCGCGGAGGGATCGTGTCTCTTACTTACCCTTCTTATTTACCCTTGCTGTAACCTGAAATTATAGTATGTGAAGTAAAAAAAAATTAGATTGCACAAAACTCTCCTTTGGGTATGTGTATTACCGGTCCTGAGCCAAACGGCGCCTGGCGCGAGCAAAATATTGGCACCCCTGTCAAAACCAATAGACGCCTAGGTAGTTGGATCACTGTAATCAATAATATTCGGATGACTTGTATTTATAATATTTTCAAGAGCGACGTGTTAGGACTATTAGGCGTTAGGTATTATCAGCGCCTTAACGCCCGGGTAATTCGGCGCTCGGAGCGAACTGCTCCAATTGCGCCCGAATAGGGCCGGCCCTGGGTTCGGGAGGGTTAAAATTTCAATGATTTATGGCTTCTGGTGTGACTGTATATAGATATCATGGTGGTCTTTGAAAATGAGTTTGCAAAATTTTAATTTAGTAGCGTCTATTTTTATAGTAATCTCTTATTTAAATTTTTTTTAAATGGTTGTCAAATAATGAACCTCCAAAATATAGAAAAAAGAATATTTAATCAGTGGTGAAATTTTCAATCAACCCTACTATTTTCAACTCCGAATATCATTTCCATAATAAGTTATGGCGCTTTGAAATGTTTATTCAACTGCCTAAAAACCTAAAAATTAGAAAATATGGCTTGTATTGAATCTATCTTTTTAGGTGTTGAAACCTTGACTATAATACTATCTCCCACAGATAATAAAAACTTTTTTTCTTCGATTTCCTCATTACATACTCTTATTGGGGATGCCATAGTCTCGCTGGCTCCAGATGGTTATGAACAGTTGGGAATTTTGTGCGGTTTCACATAAAAAAAAATTATTATTGAACTTTTTTGTTTGAGGCTCAAATCTCAGTTCTGATACTTCTTTTTGTAACAGTGGATTAAACTTGAATATTTTAAAATTTATATATCATATGATTATTTTATGCATTGTTGCAGGCATTTTCACGGTGATGTGTTACAACGTGCTGTGCGATAAGTACGCCACCCGGCAAATGTACGGCTACTGCCCAAGCTGGGCCCTCGAGTGGGAGTACAGGAAGAAGGGCATCCTGGACGAGATCAGGCACTATGCTGCGGACATCATAAGCCTGCAGGTATGTACATAATCTCTCAGGTGAAGAGGCCAACTATAGATAATAGAAACAAATAGACATGCGGCGTTGAAGCGTACCGACTGTAGGCGGGGAGTGCGTTTTGCAGTAGTACGGGTTAACAATGTTGGTAACACTTGAGGTGCTTGCAGCTTAATGTTAATAATAGATATATTCTAGAATCACTCATATATATGTGTTTTAAGGATTTAAAGACATTTAAACAAAAACTTTTAGAAACATGTTGGTTGGAGTATCAAGGAGTTATTTAAAAATGAATTGAGAAATATAAATTTAAAAGTAATTGGGAAAAAGATAAACTTGTTATGTTTATTAACCACAGCCCATTTCAGATTTTTTTTCTGTGAGCGTATGTGTATGTACCTATACATATTTTTAACAGAGTAATGTGAGAAATAAGTTTTGCTGTTTAATTTTAAATTGGCGGCTTACGACAGAAATAACAATATTCAGACAATTTTCTGAGCCAAAATGTTGGATATTTGGAAAGTAAGGTTAATTCAAGTTTTGAAGTAGTGGTTATTTATATTTCTATTTCCATAATTAGACTATACTTGCGATTATAATAGATTTCAGAGCCATCACACAGTCTGATGGAACAAAATGTGTATTGCTAATTATATGAGAATTTTTATTGGTTTATATTATGTATTTTTAAGGCACAATCCACTTTTTTCTTAACTGTTCTTCACTTGGATATCTTTACCCAGACCTTCTCGATGAACATAAAGGCATAATTCTACATTGAGACATTTTTATTTCTTTTATTATTAAACTTTCGCCATTGTATAGGATATCCGATAACACCAGCGCCAACGGCTGCATTCTGAATTGGACTACTTAGATTTTGTCAACATTTCGTTAAGATCCTATTCAACATTATCATCTATGATTTGTCGACATGACCAGTCTGATAATTTGTTCCCTGTAGTCTTCTTCTGGTATTTCCTATATTTTGGTTTACTAAAGAAAATGTGAAAAAAAACACCCAAATACCTATTTATTAGTCCAGAGCGAAGGGACCTACCTCTCCGCCACAACGGAAAAAAACGACTTGTTAATGCTTCTATTAATTTTTCAATATTGTACCTGCCAAAGGTTTTGTAAAAAAATCACCTCAAGGGCACTTAATACTTTTTCACCTTTTACTCTGTGTTCAAAATTGCACATTGGCAAAACCGATACTAAGTTTGTGGTTTCCACCACAATGTCTAAAATAGTTTTACCCGATAAAATATATGCAAAATTTACAAGATAGTAAATGCCTTCCTTACCTCAACAATTTTTTCACATGTCGTGTCCGTTGAATTTTTCAATGAAAAAAATGTTTGTGATTCCGGACACACTTGGCATTGAAAAGTCACAAGGTTTGAGACACTTTCTGGGAATCGGCTCTTCGTGACTGGGACCGAATGGCCAAATGCCCGGCCATGTGGCCCATCCTGATGGAGTCACTGCCCTTTTCAGGCAACTAGTATGCGGGTCATGTCCTGTGACCACAAGCTCCAAACCACACGCAAGTATCTGCTTGATATTTCAACAGCAACTATTGTTCCTTTACCCTGTAATAATACATTTTCATAATTTGATGATGTCATTATGACCTGAAACACAATTTATATGGAAACAACAATTATAATTGATCTTGTCCAATATATTTTTATTATTTTATTTTCCTCTGTTACAAGCAAATGCTTAAATAGTTTACAAAGTTCACATATTTACTGATAAAGCAAAAAATCTCATTTTCCCTCCTCAGATTTTGTTAATATTTTCCCATATACAAACTCAGTTTTCTGTTAATTTTATGTTCTTGAGAATGAGAAAGACGGCAAAACATAATATATAAGTTTTTTTAATGTATTCACCAACATTTATATAATTCCCCTAATTTCCGTTACCTGTCACTTTTGTTGGTTAGGCTTTGTTTGACTTGAATTAATATTTTTAAACTACGAATAATGTGAAAACAAATTGACGAAATATAAATGTGAAAACAAATTGATGAAATATAAATGTGAAAACACGTTGAGCATATTTTATTAATTATTGATTTAAAACAAGCATATTCTATGGAATCTGATATTAACGACAGGTCTACTGATATAGCTTTCCTAAAATTCAATTTTCATGTTTGTATCCTGTGATAAAAATTTGTCCATTCAATAATTATAATTTATATGAATTCAACCAATCACATATCCAGAATAATATAATGGCGCCTGATTAATCACACTTTAACTTTTGGTTAACACTTGATTTTTACCAAGAGAGAGAGGGAGAAAGAGAGAGGTGAAAGAATACACAGTGATTGAATAGAAACTCAAAGAACACATTTTTATTAGATCTACGAGTGTTAATGATTTATTTTCTTTTGCAGGAAGTGGAGACGGACCAGTTTTATAATTTCTTCCTCCCCGAGTTGAAGCAAGATGGCTATGACGGAATTTTCTCCCCCAAGTCCCGAGCAAAGACTATGGCTGAGAATGAGAGGAAATATGTTGATGGCTGTGCTATTTTTTTTCGGTCAGCAAAGTAAGTATCCACAACCAATCCTATGTTTATAAAATCTTAGCCAACTTCTTGTTCAGACAGTTCTATCTTTTTTTTAAAATGCATTTTGGCTTGAATTGCAGAATTAGATGGCATTGATACATCTACATGTAGATACCTAATTTAGTATAAAAATATTCCAGGTTTGCGTTGATAAAGGAACAACTCATAGAGTTCAACCAGTTGGCGATGGCGAATTCGGAAGGATCAGACAACATGCTTAACAGGGTCATGCCCAAGGACAACATCGGATTGGCTGCTCTGCTCAAAACTAAGGAAGCTGCGTGGGAAAATGGTATGTATTCACATTTTTTCATAGTAAAATCACAACTAATCGCTAATCAGGCAATGACTATTTTTAAAATATTATAGCATCCTCTTGTTAACAATGCAGTTTTTGCAGAAAAGCAAATGAAGGAAAACAGAATTTACTTAATATACCAACCGTAAACTTGTTTTGGGATGTCATGGAAATTGTCACTAAATAAATATCTACAACGTTTACTTGCAAAAGTAAAAGGAAGGAATTTGAGGAAAGGAATGAGTGGACCTGGGTCATGAAGAGGTCCATATTTTAGGAAGGAGAAAACACAGAGCCTGGAAAATCATTCCACATTCACAGTTGTTATGTATTTAGAAATAATATTTATTATTATTGATTCAGAGGCTGTCTGAAAGCTCCTGTAAGCAGCACTCAAGGCTATAGGCCGATTGTGCTATTATCCATTTTTCACCTTATTCATTTCACAGTGAACGAGTCCCTTTGCCGATTTTATGAAAGAACAAATTTTCTAAAAGAAAACTGACATAATATGTTCATCTAATTTACCATTGTTGTTATAAATTCGCAGGTCTACCAACGGAACCGGGGCAAGTGAACCAGCCCTTGCTGGTGTGTACGGCGCACATCCACTGGGACCCCGAGTACTGCGATGTGAAGCTCATACAGACCATGATGCTCAGCAACGAGCTCAAGTCCATACTAGACGAGGCGGTGCAGCTGACCCGCAGCGGCAAGGGGCCCGGCGGCGGGGGACACGAGTCCAGCCCGCCCGTGCAGCTGCTGCTCTGCGGGGACTTCAACTCTCTTCCCGACAGTGGTCAGTACATATTGCCCTATATATATGTATTATGTATATCCTAAAAATCCACCTGGACTGAAGGGAGAGAGTTATATGGTTGGATATCACTCCAGAAGACCCTACTGAGAGACAGAAGCCTGAGTTCTCACTGCCCCAGATTAATGTACTGACACAGCTGTGGTTTCATCTGGAACCCATATTACAATATTCATGTAGGTACTAGCTTTGAAACAATACAAAATGATTTCTACTTTAAAAGTTTTAAAATGGGAATTCCAGCAATTTTTTAACTAAAACACTTTTAAATAAATGATCTGAATATGCTTAAATTGTCAGACAGAAAATTTTTCACTGACTTTGTACAGTAGGACCCCGTTAATTCGAACCCCGATAATTCGAAAAAACGCGTAATTCGAAATTTTCGCCAAAAAAATTTCCGCAGAAAAATTTTTTCATACAAAAATTTTTTTAATTCGAAATTCGTTAATTCGTAATTCGAAATTTATTTTTGTCCGCGCACGAAAATTTGTTCGTGTAATTCGAAAAAATTTGATTTTTGCGAAAATAAATCATAATATTTCGTAAATCTGAATCTAAAAGTCAGCCGTGGCGGTAAAACGCCGAAAAATGTATTTTTACTCGGTTATACATCGTCCTAATTAGTATTACATATTTCTAAATGATGCATTTGGTAGTCCAGAATCACTTGCATTGCTAAGTTTTCGAATTCCATTATCCGCTCGAGCGATTTTTTGCATATTATGGCAAATTTGCAAAAAACGTTTTGAGAGATTGTTTGTCATAATTAGCCAAATTTATTGAACCTAAAAATGTGGGATAAACAACGAAATCTAGGTGGATTCATTGGCTTTAAAGCAGTCAATATGTTGTTTCCATATTAATATTTTGAGGAATTATATTAATTAAATAAATTCGTAATTGTAATTATACTGGGTGTTAACAGACATATTTGAGTTATTTTAACCAGTGATTCCTGACATTATTTGGATTAAAAAATGTAATTTTTTTTTTTTAAAACAATTTTTCTAAAAATTCTTACATATGTCAACACCGGTCACTCAGTCGAGTAATATCCCAACCCCTCACATAGACACTAGCTGTCCAATTCCTACTGTATAGAAAACATAAAAAAAGTCACCGGAGACCAAAATTCATTCACATTTTTTACTCCAAATAATGTCAGAAGTCACTGGTTAATTATGTCAAGTGCGTCCCTTAACACCCTGTATACAACTAATCGCTTGAGTGAATAAGTAATACTAGAAGTTGGGATTTATTTCAGTTCAGAAATTCTGGGACTAATTACCATATATGTACATGGTAATTACAGGAACGTACTTGGTTTACCTTAACCAGTGACTTCTGACATTATTTGGAGTAAAAAAAAGTAAATTAAATTTTGGTAACATTAAAATAAGATTTGATTTTCAAGGCACTCCCCAACATCTCTCTTACGAAATTCCCCGTTTGGGGTTCTGGGCCGTTGGGACTTGGATTTTTTCAGATAAAAGTTAATCATTTACTTACATTTTTTTTATCTTCCAGGTGTTATAGAATATCTGTCATCTGGGCGCGTGCCCACAGACCACCGGGACTTCAAGGAGCTGGGCTACGCCTCCAGTCTGCAGCGCATCTCCGGCACCGAGAGGCCCAACGAGTTCACACACCCCTTCAAGCTGGCCTCGGCCTACAGTGAAGACATCATGCCCTACACCAACTACACGTAGGATCATTATTTCATCAATTACACGTCATCGTCAGACAGATTAAATAAGATTGACTCCAGAATACGACAGTTTGTAACAGTGTGGCATCTTCAATTCCAATACTAACCTCGGGAATGAAACAAATGAAGAAAAACAAAACAAATTAATAAACAAAAGAACACCAACCTGAAAAGTTAATTAGTCAAAGAGTTTAAAAACCTTATTAATTGCTTATGCAGGTTATTAATCTAAATTACTGCAAATCAACAAGTTTACAGTGATAACCATTAAACTATAAAGTATATCTTCTGTTCAATGTCCGTGAATCTCTGCAGAAGTCAGAAGAAGTCGCCATTCTATCGTGCCCGTAAAAATAGGCACACCGTCCCTCTCAACAATGTACTGGATACTAAAGACTGAAGTTCTTGCATTTGGGATCGCATTTCTTTTGTTTGCTATGAAAAGCTAGGCCGAGTGTAGATATCAATATTCAAAATGAGATTTAACAGTAATTATTGATAGGTATGGGACGGAAATTGCAGGTGTTACAAGTTTGATAGTGGACAGGAAAAATGGTATGTTCCAACATTTTTTTTTTTTGATAAAATTTGCTTACAGTGTGCGTTCTATCCAAATAGTATATATTTTGATTTAAGCCTTAGACACATTCCGCTACACGCATAATGCATAATTTGGGCATGGCCTACACGTATTATATTCTGAGGTGTCACACTATGCTATAATCTTCCTCAGGAGAGGAGGTCAGATAAACTGGGGAACTGCCACGGAATACCATTTATTTGTATGGGATCTTGTCACCTTGATAGATACAGCCGCGTAATTATGACGTTCTGTAAATTGTTCTGATTTGCTGTAAGCAGGAGAGGGGGTCACATAATTTTCAAATATCGCCTGGCTAGCAAATCACGGCGCATCATCGTCGCCACGCCCACACTTATAACACATCTTTCAGATGTGACAGGTCTGTATGGGATTGTATGGCAAGCGATATATAGTTATGTATATAAAACGCTTTAAGCTTATAGCGTAATCTGTCACCCCCATGACATATGTATCTAATATGTGGCTTCTTTAATGCATAAATTTCAAAAATACGAAAAACTCGTCTCTTCTCAGGAAATACCATTAATTTCTGAAAGTCCTTCAATAATCATATCTACTGAAAAATGTTATGAAAAAATTCACTTCTATCAGAGTGCTTTTTTAATGTTACATTATTTTTCCTTGAAATATCTTAAAATGAAACCTTGAAAAGTTTAAAACAATTGCAACATCGTTCTTTTTAATTCTATACTTTATTTATTATTTCTTTAGTTCATCATTTTGTCACCATATTATTCTAACAACGAAGTGAAATTGTTATCAATAATGTCTATTATTTATTGTTTGTTTGCAGGTTTGATTTCAAAGGGATTATAGACTACATATTCTACTCGAAACAGAGCATGACCCCCCTGGGCCTGCTGGGGCCGCTGTCGGCCGACTGGTTCCGGGAACACAAGATCGTTGGCTGCCCGCATCCGCACATTCCCTCAGGTAACACCTCCTCCCTCACGGTTCACTTGAATCATTATACACAATATGTTTCTAATGTCTTTGCCATTAACCAAGTATTATCTAGACGGCGTGTGTGAACCATAAAATTAACACCGAAACTAAAATATTCATCAAAAAGAAAGTGCATTATCTGGCAGTCCAAATATGGGAAGAAGTCTTCCAGCAAGTTCGTCCCATGAGTATTGTGAAGATCACTTTTCAAACACGAATTTGAGGCAGTTAACAATATTTTTGGCCGGGGCTTTCGCAGACTTTATCATTAACATTTTAATCATCTACACGAATAATTAAAAAATATATATATGCTTCATAGATAGCTTTGAGGCGGCGTATCGATTACATTAACAATAGACATAAATCTTATACAGTAGAACCTCGTTAATTCGAAATCCAGCGGACATCAAAAATCAAATTTCGAATTAACAAATTCCCACGTAATTCGAAATTTTATTAAAAAAAAAAAAAAAAAGATGGTGAAAATCGAGTTCCTCGGCCGCCCCTTCAAATTCGGGAGGTATCTTTGGAGTAAATTCGTATTAACACGAATTATTCCCGTTTAAATCGAATTTTTGCAGCCGATTTTCGCCGCGATTGGCCCTTCAAGTTCAGTTATTCTAAGAAAATTCATAAAAATACCACACATTTCCGCGTAAATCAAATTTTCGCGGCCGATTAACGTCGTGGCCGGCCCTTTAAACTCGGATATTCGAAAAATATGATATATTTATGCGTAAAACGAAATTTCGCTGCCGATTTCGGTCACAGCCGTACCCTTTAAATTCAGATATTTTAAGTAAATTTCGTAAAAATACGTCATATTTCCGGGTGAGTCGAAATTTTCGCGGCCGATTTCCGTCGCGCCGGATATTTGAACTCAGATATTCAAAATAAATTTAGTAAAAATACGATATATTTTAGATTTTGAAGCCGATTTCCGTCGCGCCGGATCTTTGAAATTCAGATATTTTAAATAAAATCGTAAAATAGATATATTTACGCGTAAATCGAAATGCCGATTTCCGTCGCGGCCGACCCTTTAAATTCAGATATTTATAATTTGTAAAAATACGATATATTTCCACTTAATTAAATCGAATTTTTTCGGCAGATTTTCTTCGCGGCCGGCCTTTTAAATTCAGATATTCGATAAGTATATTCGTAAAAATATGTCGTATTTCCGCGTAAATTGAAATTTGGTGTTTGAATTCGGTCGCAGCCGACTCTTTGAATTTAGATATTTGGTGTAAATTCATAAAACTAAAACTACCACATATTTCCGCGTAAAACGAATTTTCTCAGCCCTTCAAACTCGGATATTCGAAATAAATTGGGAAAAATACGACATTCCAGTGTAAATCGATTCCGATTTACAAAATAATAATACTAATTAGGACGATGTATAATCACGTAAAAATACACTCTTCGGCTGTCTTTTAGATTCAGATTTACGAAATTTTATGATTTATTTTCGCAAGTTTTTCGAATTACACAAACAAATTTTCGTGTGCGGACAAAAATAAATTTCGTAATACGAATTTCGAATTAAAAAACCATTTTGTATGAAAAAAAATTTCTGTGGATATTTTTTTGGCAAAAATTTCGAATTACTTACTCGTTTTTTCGAATTATCGGGGTTCGAATTAACGGGGTTCTACTGTATTTCTTTCTTCCAGCAAAACAACTACGTCACGTAACAAAAGACGACAAATGAAAACACTTACCACAAAATGAATGATCTTTGCAGGTTTCGCATACGTTTTTAGAAGAATTGGGTTGAAGTTCATTTCTATATCTTGTGACTTGCTGCCTTTTAGGCCTGCTATTATCTGATAACATTAAAAAATTACAACACGGGATTGAGCAATAACTTTGTGCTCTGTTTTATATTGTGGGGAACTTGCATTTATATCTAGACTTTGAAAGCGAGGCATCGGATTACGATGGGTAGTTGTATTTTGAAATTTCTCTTAGTTTGTGTTATTTTTAGATTGGAATTAGGTATAAGAGGGCTAATCTGTTCTTATTATGCATGGATGGTCTTTGCCTTTTGTATAATGGCATTTTACATTTGATTTTACTGTGGTATGTGTTGGAATGATAGGCGACAGGTGGTAATGAAGAGACACTGGACATGCAGTGCAGGCTCTTATATATGTACCTACCTATATTGTTATCTCTCTTTCACACTGTCTCGATCATACAAGGTACAATAATATATGCCCGAGAGAGTTCGGGGTAGTCCTACTGGAGCCACATTTGTTAAATAGTAAATTTGTTGTTTCCAGATCACTTCCCGTTGCTGGTGGAGCTGGAAATGGCCCCCGGCAGCTCTCCCTCCAATGGACTCATCTCCCGGCGGTAGCAGAGCCTCGCCCCTCCCCCCAGCTCTCCCCCCCGGCCTCAGAAGCCCCCCTCGCTCCCCCCTGATCTCACACGCTGCGTCTCCATGCTGCACCAGATACACCCACTTGGGCGATACCACTAATGGCTGCGTGTTAGTTCTTTAGATGGGTATGCAAGGTGGTTCCGATCAGTGCAGTATAATAGTATACTCCTAGTGCAGTAGTGAGGTGAGGAGCAAGGAGCGTCAGTGGTAGGAGAACATTTAAGGACTCTCGGTTAATTATTGTGAAAAATGTCACCCGCTAACAGAACACTTGGTTTCTGTTGAACAACAACTCCCGCGTCATATCCCCGTCCATCGGATACAGACGAGAAGGGGAACAACGTATGCTTTGCATCCAATTTATTCAATATTTGATATACATTTTTTAATATGTATATCTTTATTTTGAAATGTGTTTGACTCTGCATTTAATAGGTCTTTTTAAAGTATACATCGTATGATTTGTATATATATATGTTTGTATTTTTTTTAATGTATATTGTGAATGCTGCCGTATTACTATGTTTCATTATCATATGTATTATGTTTCTTCAATATGACTCTTATCTTGATTTTGTCAACTCAACTCAATAGCTCAGTTGAGTTCCCCACCAGAGATTGAATGTCTCTTCCTGCTCTCATCCTTTATTTGTATGTAAATATATATTTTTTAAATCACAGTTTCATTTAGGACTGTGATTGTTTGGTTTGATATGAATTTTAAATGAAATTGTAATTTTACTGAATTTTTTAAATGAATTTATATGAAAATGTTTACTGATTTTATCGGTCACTGCGTGATTTTACTTTTGCTCTTGTAAATTTGTGCAGATTATAATTTGGTTGGAATTGTTTCAAGTTGTAAATGTAAGAAACTGGTACAAAAATAAACACCCGTGAAGTAATAAATAATGCTCCCGAGATAGTAACATATATTTTTATGAATAAACATAGTAATATAATCGGTATTTAAATGAATTTGATAAGGATATTATTATTATTATATTAAATGATAAGCTTGACAGAGATGCGTGCATACCCCCTTCCCCCCTCCCCATTTCCTCGGCGGTGTGAAGCTGTCATTGTGGTAATTGTGTTCTCTTATTTTTTGTGTCTTTTTATGTAAATCCATTTTCTACTCAGAACTATGATTCGATTTTATAAATGTTTATTTAAAACTAAATCATGTTTTGGAGGAAAATTAAGGGTGATGAAATACTGACCCTTTCTTAATTATTTTGTGCGCAAATTGTTATTTTTTGCGCACGCGAAATCTCTTTGAATTTTTTAACTAGGATTCGCATTGTAGTTTATTGATTTTAATGTATAAGATTTTTAGAATAGGCGATTTATTCACCTCTCATACAATTGTTTCATCCATTTGACATTTTGTATTTTTTTTCATATGGGAGTAAGTAGTCTTTTTAATAATATATATTTTAATACATAACACTTAGCTTCCCGGATTAGGAACAGTTAAATGTTAAATCTATCTATACCAATCTTGCATAATAATATAATACATGCATATGTAATTCATTTAAAACCCTTCTTTCAACAACAAAGGTATTTTGGTAATTTATATCTCATTTTTTTTATTTCGTTTTTTATAACTAAGAAAAAATATCATTGAAAAACTGCTTAAAATGAAGAAATACAATACAACCATTAAAGTGCTGCTATCTTTTGACATTTCACAATTTTATATTTTTCTATCAATTTTCCCGATTGAATAAAATTATCATTTACATATCTTATGCAACTTTTCAAGTAATGTCAATTATGAAACAAATATTTTTAAAATATCAATGTACATACCCTATGTTGAATACTCTAGCAATTCTGTATCTTTACAGCAGCAAACAAACTTTTTTTTTAAGTTTTGCCATTCTCCTGAAAAATTAAAATTTATGGTAATTTAAGAATATGCAATACTATTTTAAATAACACTTAGTTCAGGGTGATCATTGCCGAAATTATGAATTGAAACTTCCAAGTACACTCCTGTGATGTACAGTTTTGCAGACAGAGTTGTTTTTACGCAGGGTGTGTTGATGTTATAATAAATTCCTTCCTTATTTATAATTTTTTTCAATATCGGAATAGAGTAATTTTTTCACTTTTAAAAATGTGTTCACTGATATTATTATCCATTCTTTATTTCACCAGTTGAAGAAGAAAATTTAAAAAGCTAGTTAGTTATTTAATCATTTGATCGTTGTCTTTGGAATAGTATAATAATATTTTGTAATAATCTAATGTATTTAATTTAAATTAGTTATGTTATTTTGTTATCTCATTTATATTTCATTGAATTCACACGGTCAATTCGCTGCCCACTGTCCACTGTCCAGTCGCCACTTAAGTAGTGGCCCCCACGATGTGCCCTATCATCTCCCCGTATAATTTAGATGTTTATGGTTTTTAGGTAAGGAAAAGAACAGTAAATGTTAGAAATCCTGATTTTGCGTACAATTGACGATTTGGTGGTGTAATCAAATGTAGATGTGATACGTAAAGCGAAGGTAGACTTGGACGTCTCCTACAAATAAATATATTATTATACATAGGAAATTATCTGATCCGGCCAAAATATATTTACCATCAATATTTTGTGACTCAAAAATAAACCAAACATAAATCAAATGTATTTTTAATAATAAAAAAAACGATAACGTAAAAAAATTTACATGTTATTTTAATGGCGTGCGAAATCAACGAGTTATATAAAAACACTTAAAATTGGATATTGTATAAATCTGTGTAGGATATATTTAATGCTGGTGTTTCAGCAATTTAACGTTCAATATTTTAAGAGTGAATTAATCTAACATTAAATTTACGGGTTATTCAATTTGTTACTCTCTGTAATAATTAATTAATTAACAAAATGTTTCATATTCTTCTAACATAAATTTAAAATCTAAATTCACAGAATGTCAATTTTTATTTTCACTGTTTTGAGATGAAAAACCAAAATTATAGTGCCAAATGCAACTTCAATACATACTTTATAATGTATCTACAGATTAATGATGTAACTCTATTTATTCATCAGGAATTTATTTAGATTCCCTACTAACAAGATTATATCATCAGTAGCGGAAGTAATTATTAACTTCAACAACTTTGAATCTGTTAGAAAAAATCATTTGCCAATCCTTTTTAAAGATTACATTTACTTATTGAAGACAAAATTAGTGATTTTTAAACGAAAATTTGAAACAGAAAAATGGCGCTCCCCGGCAATGCGAGGGTCTTGGGTTCAAGTCCTAGATGTGAACATATCTTTTTTTGATTTTTCTGTTTCAAATTTTTGTTTAAGAATTGCTTATATTGTCTTCAATAATTAAATATTACAATTTGAGGTTTTACTCATTAAGTTATTCCAGAAATAAAGATTACATTTACAATTAATAGTCAGATATATGTCTGTGTCATTCCTAATATTACGGTGTTGAGATTATTACTGTTCGTAATATAATTTCAATACCTTTGCTGTAAATTGAGGTATTTATAACAAATCTTAACCATCTGTGAGCCAAATTAATTCCTTTGTTGATAACCACAACATTTTTTCCTTACAGAAAAGTAAAAACAATAACCCCCCACTTTTAAAGTAAATATATTTTATCTCTCGAAACATCATAACAATTTTCCTAAATTACATTAAATCAACTTGTGACAGTAACAGTAACAGTAGGTGCCTGGTAGTTACTAACATTACAGAAAAAGCACAAAAAAATTCATTGTGTACTGTGCATATTTGGATAAAATTCTTGAATGATGTGTTTGAATCCAGAGAGTTAATAATTTAGCTTTTTATTTGGAAGCAATTTGTATCGCAATCAAAATTATATGATTTCATTGTGCAATTATTTATGTGGGTGATTTGCCAATTGCAAAAATTAGTTTATAATGGTATTTTCACTCCTTCTCGTTTGTTGCAATATATTAATGCCTGTCTAATATTGTCCAAATTTTTGGTTATGTATTAAAAATCAAATTGTAACATAATTTATGTATAATTGGATATCTACTTTAATAGTTTCTTTGATATATTGATGTCAAAATTATGGCAGAGAGGCTAAAATTTTTTATGTTGCATAATACTACTTCTAATATTATGTTTCCATTTACTGAGGAAAATTAAGAAAAAAAGACTGATTTTGTTTCAAGTTGGAAATTTTTTTCATCTTAGATATACATAGTTATTACAATAAAACACTATTGATTAACAAAAATTTTGTAAATAATAACGGTGCTGATTCACTTAAAATTTTCAGATTAAAACTCAATGTGAAATTATTTTTTGCCAATTTTGTTACAAATCAGTTTTTTTTTTTTAAATTTTTGATCACAGAGCCTATTTATAATTTAAATAATATTCGGAAAACAGGACAAATTATTGAAAATAATTTTTTAATTGAAATTGTAAATTTAATCATTAAAACAATGCATCCGTTAAAGAACTTAATAATGCTTTATATACTAAATTAATGAATTAAAGTTTCCGTAATAAATTGTTTTAAGTCTTTTTGATTATTTGATAACATTATATGAATTACATGGAGAAATATTGGATATTTTTGTTATTTATAAGAGAGTAATTAATAAATGGAGTAATATGATGTAGGTAACCTGTGATGTATGCTAATTATTATGTACATTTACTAAGATCATATCCTGCATTTGAAATGGTTAAGTCTTACCTTTACATCTTCACTGAATTACGTCTATGTTTGGAGAATGTTAATAATTAATATTCTCATTGCATCATGTTAATTATTTATTGCTGCTAACGACCATTAAAAAATGTGCAAAATTCATTTCACTTGATTCGATTCTTATCAAACTTAATAATATCTTGCAAACTAATCTTTTTTAGGATTTTACACTAACCCTCTATTCCCAACATTTAAAAAGCCTACCACTGTCCTTCGACATCAACAAACAGTGGCAAATAAAGACACAGTGTTGGTCTTTTTTTTTTCTAATCTAATAATATTTTTCATTCAGTCATTTTTGGTTATAACATTGATTACTATTGAATTTTTCCATCAACTTTCTTTTTCCTGTATCCGTCAAGTGAAATGCTGTTTGATTGTAGTGAAATCTGTGTGATAAATCGTTACAATAAATCTTGTAAAATATTCGTGTGCACAATTTGACTCTGTTTAGATAAATTTTTGAATTTCCTTGCCTTGGTAGACATAGATTTTGTTAACTGTTATTTTCTCGCAAATGATATTGTATCAACTTATTTCACTTTATGTGCATATCACTAATTTATTAAAACTGTAAAATTTTCGGCCATATTCAATAATTGACAAATAGTTGTGATTAATTTTGTGAATTTAATATTTAATGTCAGTATTGTGTTAGTCCAAAAGACAATGTTTAGTCATCTGTAAATAATCGTTTATGATAAGGTTTGAACACAATTCACCAAACCTCCTGTTACGATGAACGTGTTTGTTACAGAAGAATATATGTAATATGGTGCAAGGCCACTTACTCTCACTTGTCGAGGCAAGACACGAGTAGCAGGCCGTGGCAGGATGTTTGATGATCAATGTGCAGTTGTAGGTTGGTTACTTACAATAAATTATGAATGTGTTGTCAAATTCAATGGTTTTCGCACGAGATAGCTACTTAGATGTTACTGCAATACTGCAAATCCTTTCAATTTGTGAAAATCACTTTCGGGGTGTTAATTTAATCGTTAAAGTTGCATTCAGAGACTCGAATATTTAAAAAAAAAATTGTGATACTGTCTTGAAATAACAATAAATTTGGTTAATTCCTTGATGGTTTTTAAATAGAAATCTATGCGTTGAGATTAGTCATTAACTTCTTGAGGTCTCTTGCACAATTTTACAATTGTACTACAAAGATGTTTAGTAACTAGTGACGTACAATGTTCAAAAGAGATTGACTTCATTTGAATGAGGAGGATTTGTTGGGCGTTTGAAATGAAATATAATGTGTATTAATTAAATTACCTACATGTTGCACGACGAATATTCATTTAGGGAAGATTAGTTATTGATTGGTCTTAGTTGTAAAATAACTCGGAAAATGTGCTTATTAAGTGTTTATAATGGAAAATGTTGATGTATAAATATTATATGAATGTAATGGTTACTTCCACAAGGAAACTCTCACACGGGGTGCAAAATATTCTTATATTGTTAAATTTTATCAAATGCTCAGTGAAATACAATATGTACTGGTATTATCAATATATGAAACAAACTTTTCTGGAACTGAATTAAAAACTTGTTGCTTTACAGTATTGCGTGGACCTTTCACTGGGTGTTTATGTTGACTGCACTTAACGTATTGACCAGGCAAAACCTCGAGGCTTTAATTGAAAAATATAAATGATCATATAATGTGTGTACACCGCAATTGAATAAATAATTTGTGCAATTTGATGTTGAACTCGGCAGAAAGAGTCATAATAGATTTGGTTAATGCAGTATGAGGTGTTTGTTCCCAAAGTACCACTGACAAGTATTATATAATGAATGGAATAAATCTAGTAGTACCTACTTAGGTTTAAAAGACCTGTTTCGCCTTACATGATAACTCACAAATCGTTGAAACGTGCACAGAATATATACCTACCTTTTAATCTTAGCGTGTATATTTTGGTAAAATAGAATAGTAGATCGAAACGTTGAATTGTATTAAATCTCATAAAAATGCCACATAATGATGAATCAGGAATAATATATATGGACTTCGTTAACGAATTTACCTCCCTTAGCAAAATATCTGTGAATAAACTTACTTGAGCGGAATAAGATTCTATTTTTGATAGGTTTATAAACAGACTGTTATGCATTCAAATAATTATATTGTATTGTACTTGTACTTTTAAATAATATAGACTTTACGTCTCGTCTTAGTGCTTGTTCTCGTACCAATGAATTGTTACTGCTCTGTCAATGTTTGGAATTATTCTAGTATCCTGTTCTCTCATCTTTCATTGACCAACTTGTAAAGATTCTTTTATTTACCACTGCTTCTTTCTAATATAACATACTTTTACTTTATTACTACTCGAATATTAACTTGCCGTTGCATATTTCAAAAGGATCTCATGGTTACATTTTAGATTAATCTAATAGGGAGTCATTGCACAAACTATGAATGTCCTGTTTGTTTAAGTTAATTCCGGCTGCACAAAGACTCCATATATGCTTTAGATGGTCAATCTAACAAATCTAACAAAAAAGCAGGGTAATAATTATGTTCTCTATAGTTTGGTTAACTTAATATTCTAGAATATTTTAATTGTAAAACATTTCTTTTAAATATCACTTCATATTTGTAAAAAAAATAACTGGAAAAAAATAGTGTATAACAAAAGATTAATTATAAATCCTGTATTATTTGAAGTTATGTTGTAAGTCGACCAGACATCTGTGATTATTTCAATAATGTTAACACAGCATTTTGGCCATTCAACTTATAAAGGTGTATATTAGTTAAATTAATGTTCATTAAAAGATAGGGGTATTATTACATATTGGTAACGGCAACATTGGGCGAACATGCCAGGGTTTTCTGAACAGTTAACATAACATATTCCAGGGACGTTCATAAGTTAGCTCAAGAATAAGACTGCACAACCTAATACATAATGTAAATGAGTAGTGTCCTAAAGGGGCGCATGAGAAAATGCTTTAGACCACTGTGATAAAGACAATATACACGATTACCTGAATACACACCATATTAAATTTAATCAAAAAGTGATAAAACAAAAAAAAAACTTACTATTTGTATTTTGTCTAAATCATCTATTTAACTTTTCATCTACCAAAAAGTACAAAATAATTATACTTTTAATAGGTGTCTGGCCGACGTTTAATGTAGAAATGCTCTTTCTTTCTTAATAATAATTCCAATTAGAGTAAGAGAATGTTATCGTTGGATGCTGAAAACTGTCTGTGATTCCTGATTCCTAGCATGTATGTTGGCCTCCTTTATGACTTGTCTCTGAACAACCATTATAGTGGTGCTTTTCTTTTACCTGTGTTTCGTCACAATACAAATAAACAAGTTTTATGCACTCTCATGTGTCGACGTGTTGGTAACCATTATGTACACTTACATCTCTCATATGAAAGGAAAAATAAAATAATATGGATGAATTCAATTGACTCGCTTTATTCTACTATGAAACAACCTACACCTACACCTATACCTACAACTAAACATATTTGAAGATGACGTCCTTGGGGTTCTCGATGGTTTGAAGCTCCAGCGTTACAGGGCATTGCAGCCAGTTGGAGAGTAGCTCCTCCGTGTACCCGATGAGGAAATACATCTTACTGGGGCTAATTCCTCGCTTGATAATGGAAGCCACTCTGATGTGGTTGTGCTGCCTTTTGATAATGATTTCAGACAAGCACAGGTTGTGCCATGTTCCAGTTACAAACCTTCTGATGAATACATCTTCACAAGCTATTTCTGAGCGGCGCAAGCCTCCAGTCATATTTGCTAAAATAATAACAAATAAATAACTTATTATTGAACATTTCACTGCATTCGGTAAGACCGTAAAATATAGAATCAATCAAGAGGTACCTTGTGGGCATGTTTCATGATTTAGGCATATTTTCCTAACCGGGCCTAAATTCCCAATACAAAACTGTGTTTAGGAAATTCTAATGGGATGGAGACTAACCACGTAAGTGAGACAGCACTGGGCTATTGGGCTAATTCGAACATTTATTTCCATCTAAATTTGTATGGAAGGCACTTCTAGATTAGACTATTTGATTTGTCCGAGAAGATAATGCCATTGAAAGTATACAGCAAATAAGAAACGGCGAGTAAGAAGATACAATTGTTTTTTACTTACTAGTATTCCATGAGTTCCAAGACTTTCGATGGGCGATAAAATGCGGTGGGTTGGCCATTTCGTAAGTGAGAGGCCTGTTTCGCTTTGGGGTAATTCGGTATTTGCCCGAAGTAACTCTGCAGGAAACTGCCGTTGTGTGAATTGCACACTTTAAGGGTTCTGCATGATGTGAAACCATCTGCAACATTAACGCCTGTAAATAAGCACAGATTTTGATGACTGTTGTATATGATGGAACTTAATGTTCCACTTCAACGATACTTTCAATTCTACATATTTCAAACAAACTTTAGTCAATTGGCAAAAAAAAAAGCACCCAAAAATCTCTGATGTACCAGGCCGTTCAACTCTATAACAAAATCCCGAAGGAAATTGCTGTGATAGAAAATATTAATAAGTTCAAAAATGAATTAAGAAAATATGTCTATCTCAATTATTAATGTTTCTTTTTTTGTGACTTTATTGAAATATTTAAAGAAAGATTATGTTTGCCAAACAATGTACATGTTTATATGTTTATAAAACTATTAGCACACACGAAGATGTGAGCTAACTTAAGATTAATAAATAAATAAATAAATAAATTAGGTCGTTAATTACTTACAGCCTTTGTGAGGTTGGATAGTAGAAGTGACATATTAACTTCTAAAGTATAAATTATTATATGTAATTGGTTTTCAGTGTTAAAACGCTTTTATGTACAATCCAACTTGTAAAATATCACAGCGCTTTAACCTAAAAATTGAAGTGTCAAACAACACGGACTGTGTTGCTACTTTCGAAAAATGAATAATTTAAAAAAGAACGGGGTAGGAAATAGGTACTTACTTATTTGTTTGAAAAATACAATGATAATGCATTTATTATAAAATCATACGTAATCAAAACTCGTTTTTACAACCTAGTTTCGCGATTATCTATAAAATTCGACTTTTATTTTTTATCCCCTTCATAGGAAGAGTTCGATTTTATCAATTCGGTTTCGAGTAGCGATGGGCACAATCGATGAATTATCGACGATTCGCTCGATCTTTTTGACAATCTAAATATTTCGACAATCGAAATATTTCATTGTTATTTATTTATTTATTTATTAACGCCGATTATAGCGGCTTTTACAAAATAATAACAATTGTTTTACATGTGAATACAGAATATACATAGATAAAAAAATATATATATATAAAATACATAAAAGAGAACAATAGAAATAGTAGTATCGACATAAAAAAAGTACAATGAGTAGGTTATTATAAATACAACACAACATATTATAAATCCCGGATATTATGTAATGAGTGTTAAGAAATTAATACTTTAAAATTGTATTTGATTATAGTCAATCTGAGAAGCGCTGACAGACAGTTTTAATTAAATAAAGTTTGTATGAGGTTAAACTAGCAATGTTTATAGGTTCATCCAAAACATATTTATTTCCAAGTACATGTAGGCGATTCATTATGGAATTGAGTTCAGCGTTAGATCCTGTATTGTTGCAATGATAATTTAAAATTTGAAATGAACTGATCGACTAGGTACATGGAAACATAAGTTCAGGGGAGTTCAACAGGTTGGTAACGATTTTAAATAAATAAAATAGGTCAAAACAAATTCTTCTTTCTTTTAATGTATCGAGTCCCAATAATTGTAATAATTACAATAATTTTCTTGAACAATCGATTGTCGTATCTCGTTGGTAAATTTATCAGAAGGATTTTTGGGACTTACCACAACTTATTATTTACATCACATTGATAAAAAATAAATGGTACAAATAGTATTTTCCACTAATATTTCTTCTAATTCTTATATACGCCCTTGGTGGAGTCCAAACAATTGTTCCGTATTCCAAAATGCTACGAACCAGTGAATTGTACAGAATAATGAGGCTGCTTGGATTTTATAAAGCTTAGTAGCTCTTGTCTAACCTAACGTCTTGGTCGAATGTCCATTTGCTGTCAAAGAGGTTTCCAAGATTTAATTAAAGCAGTTTTTTGTGTGAATATCGCACAAGATTCCCAACTGCTCCCAACCACCTGGAGCCAGTGAGACTATGGCATCCCCAACTGGGGTATGTTGTGAGGTCGAAGGTAGTGGAGAGGGGAAGGAGATGAGAACAGTAAGGTACCTCCTGGTGCCAACAATACGGTCACGTGATTTGCGTCCAGCGCGTCGAAACGATACCCAGATTTCATGTTCGGGCAAGTCTATCAATTTGGATGTCTATGGCGATACCATGTGGCAAGTTGCCATAAAAATTCATGTCGTTTCACAGCCGACCTGTTGGTGGTATCTCAAGTAGGTAGTCGTTATAACAACCCATTTTTAATCAGTTTATTATTATTTTGGCATGCTCTTTGGAGGTTTCATCGAAGAACCTTATCTTGAAATACCAGTAGAACAAACACAGCATTCAAACAAAAGGTAAATATTGGAAAATAAATAAATGTAGATACAGCCCAGTGATAAAGCGTCAGTCGTCTAAATGGGAGGCTCAGAAAAATGACGATTTGCAAGTTTTTACAAACACGCTAGCACGGATACTACCGTATGGAGGCGTGCAGAGGGACTCTTGTGGGGAATATGAATTATTATTGATGGATCAAAATTGGTTGACATGGTTTTTTTACTCCATAGGTAGCTGGGTAGGACTTTTGTATTTTTTAATGCAACAAGATGGGCCATGTCAAAAGTCAGAATAATAGAAGAGTATGTATGAATGTGAATGAGACAAGAAGTGTGTGCCACGATCGAGTTATTTGGCGGTCCGGCATCTCTGCCTACCCCTGCAGAACGGCATGATGGTTAGTTAAGATGGTTATTTAATTTGGAGACGGCGGCGTGACAAAAAACCCTAAAGTCTCATTCACAATGTAGTAACGCGATGCAATTTTGGCATTGTGGTTTTTATGGAACTCTCAGTAATATTTCCAGTCTATTGTTGCTAAATGTGGACGTTAGCTGCCGATCGAGTGTACAACTAACGATTTCGGAAAAACGACTCTTTCTTGGGCTACCGACATCAAATATGAGCGAATATTCCTCTCTTGTCCAGAGTTTTCCACTAGCGCAAAGATGCGTAGAGAATCAACGTTGTAATGCTATACTGTTAGTTAATTCATAATTAGATATTAAAATGTAAACTGAAAGTGAGTTTACGGTACATCCTTCTCAAAAAAATCTCATCGCCGAATCTTTTTACCTACATCTGAACTAGCGAACCCTAGCTTCTTTTATTATGTATTATCTACAATAATATTTATAAATCTCATATAAATTTTAGATTTCGGGGCAAGGTCATATTTTTTGTAGCCTATACGGTTTGGTGGGTGTGGCACCGAGGGTAAATCGATGTTTTTTTTTCATTATTGGATTATACCTTTTATTCTTCCGAGCCTACAATTTTATATATTTATAGTAACATTATTAAGCTAAGGCGTAACATATCCCACAGCTCAGTATAGAGACTAAACCATGAATTATTGTCGTGAGATCATGGGACATTAGTCTCACGACACTCAAATGAATGTCTTTAATATTCAATTTTGTTACCGAAGATTAATTAAGAAACGCTGCACTTTTTAGGATTGATAACCCGTAATTTCGAGTACTTTGAAAAATATATAACGAAAAGGATTTATCCGGCAGCCATAAATACGGAATGAGGTACCATAAACAAGTCGGGGCCAAATTATTCTGGTATTAATTATCGGATAAATCAAATCACACATGAGAATGTCTAGCCATCTGTAACCTGTAACAGGTGGGTACCTACCTCGTTTACTGTATAAGAGGTAGGTACCTGTCTATCTAACTACCTGTGAATAGTTTTATTTAATGAGTTTGGTACCGATCTGTCTATGTACTCTGTGGTCAATTACCAGTGGCGGAACTCAAAAATTTGCTTCTCTTGCACAAAAAAAAACATTTTTTTTTAAATATTACAAGTACAACAGAAAATTCGCAAGTTATATATATAGATAACAAAAGTATTTGAATTATCTCTACCCACATCTACTACCATTGATTGTAATTTGAGTTATAGTGGAGGACTTGCACCAGCGACGTCTGGGTGTAAATTCGATGCTTTTGACCACTAATCTGTTAACACATTATAAGTACTTAACAAAAAAGTATGTATCAATTTTTCTCTTATTTATTAAATCTCTAACTAACTAACTAACTAACCATCACGCCGTTTCCCCGGAGGGGTAGGCAGAGAGGACGGACCGCCAAACAACTCGGTCTTGGCACACACACCTTGCCTCATTCACATTCATACATTGTCTCATACATACTCTTCTATTGTTCTGACTCTTGACATGGTCCGACTCAAGTATCTGATTCACTTGGTCGTGCCATGTCTTCCTCGGGCGTCCCCGACTTCTGCTACCATTCACATTTGCATCGTATATTCTCCTTACACTCCTTTCTTCGCTCATTCGCTCTACATGCCCAAACCATCTAAGCATCCCTTTCTTGATCTTACTCATTACGCTTACATCAGCCTTGCACTCTTTGCGGATATCCACATTCCTCACACGATCATACATGGTTTTACCACACATACGCCTCAGGGATCTCATTTCAACAGCATTCAATCTACTTTCATCCTTTCTTTGCCAGTTCCATGCCTCACTTCCATACATCAGGGTAGGTACCAGCACTCCATTGTGGACTGCTAACTTCGCTTCTTTGGACAATTTTTTGTTAGCGCCAACTGCGTTCAGTCCTCCATTAATGGAGTTACCTGCATTTACTCTTCTTTCAATATCTCTGTCAGCCTTCCCATCTCTCGTAAACATGCTTCCTAAATACACAAATTCATCCACCTGCTCCAAGTATTCCTCATTAATTCTCAAAAATCATAATATTTGTAAGTGTTACTTAAATACCCACCTACTTAATTATAAACCATAATTATTTCATGTAACATTTTTAAAATTACAATAAGGAATTTTACAATTTTTCTAAAGAAATGTCACCATCTAATTGTCAATTCTTTTTTCACTGTTTTCAGACCGTTAGATATCTACCATACTATTGATTATTCCGATGACAGCTCGTAGTAGGAACCACTATCATGCGAACTCTGGCGGTATAAAAATGTAGTATAGAACCGAAACCTGAAACGGTAAGTAAGAAACAAATGGTCGAGTTATAATAGGACCTCGCTCCGATCAGTCAATTAGCTAAAGTCTTTTCTGGTAAAATTATCCCAAACAATATAATAAGCATTTTGACGGGCTTTGGAGGGGACCCACCCTTTCCCGACGGCTGTGTGAGGAAACTGATTGTTTAACCTCCTTAGCCGCACACGTCAGGACTCTAATTTTTTTTTATAAAAAGAAGCTACATTTATTTTAAAACGATTCTAGACCCTCCAATGTCCCTGCATGCATGATTGTTAGTACGAAATAATGTATGCATACTTACATTAATAGTAACACAAAATAAGAACACATATGAAATGTGTTCGCCTGGTGGTTTGGCATCTAAAATTAAATAATAAATAAGGAGCACAAATTTTATAAGTGGAAGTATGATTGAAACATAAAAAATATACAAGCCGCGTATCGAGGGCAGTTTACCCCACTATCACGGGGCGGTCCCGGCAAGAATGAGCGTGGCAAGCGGCCTGGCCACAACGATCCCAAGCACCCGCGTCCCTTAGCCAGTTTTCCGAGAGTACCCTCGAAGAAATGTAAATGGGGGGAGGGGGGGGGGAGATACTCCCAAAGACCCTAGGGAATGAAGTGAGCCTCAGGTCACCGGAGGCAGGACGGAAGGGGACCGGGCCCGCGCAAACATTCCCCAGGCCCGCTCATGATGCCGGGGGAGGCACCCGTGGTTCGTGGGACAGCCGCCCCGGATTAATGTCACCTTACTGGATGCAGGAACAGGGTCTATCCGCCCCCGTGGTGGGGAAATGAACAATACAGTACGATAGAGTTCAGTTCGACAACCTATTCATAAACCAATTTGTTAGTAACAAATAAAAAGGCAAATAACAAACTTAGAAAATAAGTTGTGATCAACAACAAATTGACTGTTCATAATAGAAAAAAAAGAAGGGAAAACAAAAGATTAACATAGTATTAAAGAGCTAAAACACAAAAAGAAACAGTATTATCATTATCAACGCGTTCCTAATAAATAAGGCCCAAATTCAAAAGTAAAAGGAAGAATGTGCATAAAAAATAAAAACAGTGTAAAGAACTGGCAAAAACGGTGTAAAAAGCCAATATACACAATAAATGAATAAGAAATAATAAAACAAACAAATAAAATAATAAATGCATTGCGATCATGCCATAAGACAAAGAAAGTAAAACCAATGAGTATATAAAAATAAAACATAAAGCAATCGCGCATAAACAATATTAAAGTTGTTATAGAGGAGTAACCGTGGAGTGACAGGAACAATACGCTTGGCACCTGAAACAAAGATGATTTTAATCTAAATCAGCGACTCTAAGCACAGGCCATCTCTCTACCCAGGACTTTACAAACTTTTTGAAGCATTCAAAATTCTCTCTGTTCAACACGAGATCGGCATTCCATGCCGGTCTTGTAATCCCTCTCAAGCCATCCAACATTTCCTCTCGGGCATCCTTCATCAACTCGCAGTGCCACAGAATGTGCTCGGCTGTCTGGTTAGTGTCACCACATGAACAGTTCGGATGAGGAGACAAGGCGAGACTATGTAACCGCCCCCTGAGCTCCCCATGACCGGACACCAATTGCGTCATATAGTGATCCAGTTTTATGTGCGCCCCTTCCATTCTGCTTTTAACTGAAGGGAAGAAAGAGAAAGTCAATCTACCCTTCGTCGACCTATCCCATCGCTCTTGCCATACACTCAGCGTTCTATCTCGCATGGCTTTCAATAAGCCAGGAAGGGACACCGCTCCACCGGGTGTCAGTTCGACTCCCAGGTGGACAGCGGCCTTACCTCTTGTCAATGCCTTTTTTGTCAAAACTTCCCTAATTTCCAAGTCAATCGGCAGTGTACCAGCCAGAACCGGTAATGCATCATTAGCCACAGTTCTATATGCGCCCGAAAGAGCCAACAGGGGAGTCCGTTGGCCCCGCTTGAGGGCCAAGTGGATCAATGCATTATCCAGCCGGTGCTCCCACACAGAAGCTGCATACGAGACATGCGTCACGTAAACACCCCTATATATGAGGCGAAGTGCCGGAGTCCGCAATCCCCACTCAGCCGTTGAGAGCCTTCTCAATTTCAAGAATAGGGCCTGGGCCCTGCTAGAAACGCTCTTGACGTGCGCTAGGAACGAAGAAGATCTATCTAAAGTGACGCCTAAATACCTGGTGCTTTCAACGAATCGAATAGTGGAGCCTCCCATTCTGATGGTAGGGTTTCTGGCACGACTGAGCATACCCTTCATCAAGAGTCCCACGGTCTTATGGGGAGCGAAGTTCAGCCTGTTTCTCTTACCCCATTCAAGAATTTCACGCAGACCCTCTTCTGCTTTACTCTCCACTTCCTTTCTGCTGTCCCCTGAGACCAAAAGAAACTTATCATCTGCGTAGTCGACCGATATGCATCCTTCAGGCAAGGGTAACCTAGAGGAGTCGTCAAAAAGGATGTTCCACAGGTCAGGCCCGAGGACTGACCCTTGTGGACAGCCCATGTTAACGTCACGTATGATGAAAAAATCACCATACATCACAATAACCTTTCTGTTACGTAAATAATCACTAATAATATTGAACAGTAAAGGCGGGCAATTACGACTTTTCAACTTAGTTAAAATCATCGGCCACCACGCATGATCGAAGGCACCCGAGATGTCCAAAAATATTCCAATTACATACTTCTTAGTACAAACCCTCACCCATTCAAGCGCATACTTAATGGCGTGCTCAGTGGACTTACCGGGGACGAACCCAAATTGGCGGTCGCAGGGTGGAGACAGGGTGAGACGTAGCCTATGTTTGATGATTTTTTCCAGTATTTTACCTAAGATTGGAAGTAAAGTGATGGGTCTGTATGCTCCGATATCTGTTCTCGGCTTGTTGTTCCCCTTTGGTATAATCCGGAGCACGCCTTTCTTCCATTCTGTAGGGAATACTCCTCTACGCAAGCACGTTTCCAACACTTGATAAAGCTCCTCTTTAGCGTGGATCCAAACATTCTTCGCTATTATGCCGTTCAATCTGTCAAATCCCGGTGCCTTCTTCGGACCCAAACCCTTAATTATGATTTCAACCTCTGCTCGACTTAATGGTGGTACGCCGTCCCCCTGGGCGAGGTCTCTAGGTGGAAGCCGTGACAGGTTTCTAACCTGTTGATGGTGAACACTTTCCCCATTAACTGAGTCTAGAGGAACTAACTTGCCCAGAAGTGTCTCAAGAGTGGAGACTATGTCAACACTCTCTGCGTTCCCTTCGCTATTACCGAGCACAACGCTCGATAAGTATCGTTCTGATCCTTTTCCCGAGTTTTCAAGAGCGCTGTGGATTTCCCACGGGTTGGCGTTACCCACTTCATCCACCCAACTATGCCATGCAGCTCGTTTTGCTGAGAGGACGGCCGAACGATAGGCGCCACGGGAAGCCCTAAAACGGGCCTGAAGTGCAACCGCTTCTTCAGGCGAGCATATACTCCGCCTAACCACTACCAGGCCCCTATAGGCTCTTTTGTAGGCCCCTTTCAGCAAAGTCAGCTCTTGTGTCCACCACGGCGTCCTAATTAACTTCTTTGGGTTTGATCTGCCCAAAGAAGTTTCAGCGGCTGATACCACCGCCGCGTTGAAGAAATTCCCCAAGTTGTCCGGTTCCCTAGCGGCTACGTCATGAAAACCCCTTAAAGATTGACGCAGCGCATCCCCAAAGCTATCCCAATTCGCCCTAGTGGTTCTGAAGTTCCAAGATGATTGTGGAGCTTCTGTCTTTGTAATTCCCACTGAAAAAGTTATCAATCTATGATCAGAAACTATCGCACACTCATGAACCGTCCACTTTGATATTTTTGACGCAACAGATCCAGAGCAGAGAGTGAGATCAATGTTGCTTTCGCCACCAGTTCCTGAAAATGTTGAAAACGTACCTGGTTCATTGAGGATGAACAGACCTTGCGCTGAGATAAGATCTTCGACGGCATAGGATCTTTCCGTTCGATTTCCGTTAAAGTCAAACCAGAGAGGCGAGCGCGCATTGAAGTCACCTCCAATAATTATGTTTCGGCCTTTTAATTTATGCAAGGCACGCGTGAGGCTCAAAATATGCGGTTCAACTAAATTACCATATTTAAAATATACTGATATCACGATGATCTCAGTATCGCCAAATTTAAAGGAAACACAGGTTTGGTATTCGTTCGACAGTCCCTCGAGAAGGAGGGGGCTAATCAACGAAGTATTGACCAGAACACCCGCCCCGGGAGAGCTGCCTACTTCAAGTACCACCCCTGGACTAATGATACCAGGTGTTTTCCCTTGCCAAACGTATTGTTCCTGAATGAGCAGAATGTCGATCCCAAGGTCGGTCATGACCCGCTGGGCCTCAAGGGTGGCTATCCGAGACCGCTGCAGGTTGATCTGGCCTATGGAGAGGGGATTAGCGACGGCCATAATCGGTCATGCGAACTTGAGCCTCGATCGCAGCTCTGTTTGCGGGGCAGGTTCGGTCACCAGTACAATGATCGGCTGGTTTCTGAAACTTGGTACAAGTTGCGCAGATAGCGGCCTGTGCCTTCTTGGGGCACTCCTCGAAATCATGACCGGCTGCGGCGCAGTGGCGGCAAGAAATAAACTCCTGAGTACAAGATTTGCTTACATGGCCGTACATGTGGCATTTGAAGCAACGGGTAGCTCCCAGGTAGTCACGAACCCGACAGGCATTCCACCCAAGGTAGCAAAGACCGCTATCTATTAGTACCTTCCGGCAATCCGGATGACACGTGACAATCATATTCATAGTCCCGCCTTCACGTTTCCCAAAGAGGGATACCCTCCGCATTGTCCTTAAATGGTCTTCCCTGGAGAGAGTTGATTTTTCTGCGACGTTATTATCAAAAATTTCCTTGAAAAGAGCCGTGTCAGCAGCTGCGTCTCCTCTGGGGACGTCATAAATGACTATCTTGGGTAGTCGTCCCTGTGGGTTAACCATTTTCAAACCTTTGAGGGTTAATTTTTCCGCCGCCTTCTGAATGTTTTTGACACCCCCCGGGCTATCAGTTTGCAGAAGAACGCCTCCACCCTTGATCTTACGTGTCCTAACCACTTTAAAACCGTCGGTTTTGGGATCCAGAACCGATGTAAGTACATTCTGGGTCTCCTCAGATGTTTTGCCTTCAGGGGCAGTGGGGTAGAATAGAATAGTGGGCCTCAGAGAAGGCAGCTCACGCTCCTGTCCCTCGAATAAGATGGAACCACTGGGAGGCGCTCCGGAAGCTGCACCCGCATATGTTTTTTTACCTACCACTTTTTCAATAACTGGTGGCACATGGGACGGACGTTTAATGAGTAAATCTATTTTTTCCGATAATCCCTTCTGTGATTTAATAACCTCGGCAAAGGCGCCAGCTCTCGCGTTGGCGGCGGCACAGGTATTTGCCAGGTTCGCGAGCTCATTACGAATTAGATCTATACTTACCTCTATAACTGAGCGGTCCTCCTTTTTCATTTTATTTTTCATCTCATTTACCTTTGCAGAGATCGTCGAAAGAGGGCTCCAAAATGGGGCGAGATAATCCTCCTCGACTGGCATATCGTAGTTGTCACCTGAAATTAACTGTTCCTCAATTCTGCCACGCTTCTTTTTTGCTGGGTTAGGCGACGGGTTTTTGGCCACGTCACCAGTACCAGTGGAAATAATTCCAGAAGGAGCGTTCGCTACATCCTTCGGGGCGGCCAAAATTGAAGCTGCTCCCTCTTCACGGAGTAAGCTGCCATGGATACTGGTAAACGGTGAAGTGGGCCGTCTAGGACTACCAGGCTCCTTTTGGGCTTGAATATTCTCCATGAGCACATAGGATCTGGGAGAAGGTCGTCTCCTTTGTGAGGATATCTCCTTCCCTCTTGCCTGCGCTATTTTAATAACTTCCTCCTTTGAAAGCTCATGGAGGGCAACTTCCTCCTCGTCGGAGGAGTCCACGGAGGACATATTACAAATAATAAAAATAAATTAAAAAGAAACCAACCTAAAAATTAACAAAAATAAAAAATCCAGACAAAATGCTGGAACTTACCGCTGTGGGTAGAATGCAAATACAGATGTTATTTACAAAATCTGCTAACTCACCAGAATTTCACAAAATCCGAATTTAATTATGTAATTGAAGATTAACACAGTACTGATAATAGTTTCTGCTGTGTTTATACAATTCAGATTAACTCAAAACACATTTAAACGTCACTACAATTTTCGGTAATCCGACCCGAAAATTAACTAAAAAAAAAACTATTTTTAACACTTATTATGTACTATTTTATTGCTGAAGAATAGAAATACAGTAAATAACCGCCAGAAATGCGATTAAATGTGATTATAATTAAGATTAACACCGTTTCGTTTCAAAAGTAAACAAACCGGCGCACGAAGGTAGGTATATCAACTGCCCGGTTCGGCCGTGCGAACTGAACTGACTTTTGACGGGCTAGTGAATAGCTTTTAATGAAAATAAACCACTTTGTATACACTATTTAATCAAAATAATTGACATGTTTTCGTTAGGTTAATGGGGCTGACAGATTACACTCTACACACATCATGGCTTGGCCCATTTCACCGTAATGCTCGCCATACAATCCCAATGGGAATGTATGGCGAGCGATATACTGAAATAGGCCAAACCACGAGAATATAGCGTGGTCTGTCACAGGCTTAAGAGGAAGCTACAAGCCAAAAATGTGTATATTCTTGGTATACCTTATATTGTAGGTAATAGATATTAAAATCGCCTGACAAACGTTCGATTTCAAGCACAAAACTGGTTTTTATTTATTTTGTAAATAATTTTATAAGAAAACAGAAAAGTTAATCAAGTGAAGCTGTCACAGATAATCCTAGCTATAATGCGTTATTTTTATCTTTAAAAATATCAATAAAGTGACTTTAAACAAAATGTTCCCCCCCTTTTTTATTATTTAAAATGTCAAGTCACAATGTGTTTGCTTCTTTTGAAAAATTAAATGATTTACTTGTCACTTATTTATTTATTGTCCAATGCTTCAAATATTTTAGAAATTTACTGGAAAATAAAACAAACTATACCTAGATTATATTATACCTTTATTTATAAGTATTAAAATATGCTAGCTCTCCAGTTCGACCCGAGAATATTTTTTCTACTAACTGGGTAAGTAGTTAATTATTCATATTATGTAACATAAAATTTTTCTAGTAACTGGGTAATTAGTTAATTATTCATATTATGTAACATAATATTAATGTGTATATTTGCTTTATAATTTCATTTAAAAAATATATATGTATATGTTAAAAATGCATTTATTTTTAAATGGTCCCTTGCCCTTCCCCCCATTCAGTTCCGCCACTGAGTAGTACCTACCTTGTGTTAGTGATTATGAACACACCTGGCTACTTCTTACATGGATTTTACAGCCACTGCCCTCGTTCGAGATTCTCTGAGATGGTCGTCAGACCTTTTTTTGCGGGAATTTCTTTCGAGGTGTGGCCGCTGAGACAAAAAATGCTAGTCCAATTACTATCACCCAATTTCGTCTAGCGGAAACCGTCCGATAAAAAAAGTGGACTTTGAAAATAATTATCATTTTGAGCTTCGCACGATTATTGGATCAGGTTTGTTTCGTGCACCGCCAGTGAAAACACGATAGTTCCTTCTCAAGGACGTAATATAATATATCAGTATACATACGAAAGCTTTTAGTAGTTTTTTCGGAATTTTAAAACATTTTACAATATTCGATATATACAACTACGTTACTCTTGGCCACTAACCCTAAAAGCCAAAATGAAAATTATTCTGAAAGTCCCTGTAAGATAGTTCTTATAATAATCAGTGCTAGTGCACTGACGAATTTTTCAACAATGTTAACTTCATGTCAAATAATCAACTCTGTTCTAAAACAATACTCTTTTGTATTAAAAAATACAAGAAATAAAAACTAACTAGTATATTAGAAACACGAGATCTCAGGGTCATAAGCATATCCAACAAGCAACTTCAAATACATCATTTGGGCAAAAAAGCCTCCTATACTATAATACTAAACTCTACTACAAAATCCCACTCTCATTCAAAACTCACAACAATATTATAATATTTAAATCTCTAATAAAAAGCTGGATACACAACATATTAGTAATTGAAAATACACTGACACCACAGACATAGGAATTAATAGACGAGAAGATAATGGCGAGGGGTAAAATCAACTGTTGAAGAACGAAGGGAGTGAAGCTGACTGTGATTCGTCAATAAATCAATCTGACAGTAAATAGGCATCTCGCATTATAATATCACCATTTACTTCTTAAAAGTAAAATCTGCTTTTGAATGAATAGACATTTTTACATGGGAGCGCAAATTACTCGCCACGTTATGAACAAATTTGCGAAGTCCAAATTCGGCAAAAAAATTCGGTTCTATTTTCAGAGTCGAATATTTCGTTTAAGTATTTAGTTAAGACACTTTTATAAATGTTCATAATTTACTTCCCAGCAACCAACCAGCATTGTGTTTCGCGTCCAGACGTTTCTCGATGTGATAGTAACAACTGATCTATATTATACGATGTGAATATGCTTAAAATAAAGTAAAATAATGCTTATATATGGAATATAATACGACAATTGGGTTTATTCTCTTTTTCACATCTATTTTTACAAGTTTTCATAGCACAAGTCAACATTCTGCCGTGTTATTTCGTAAAATGAATCGATGATACCTCGACCATAGTTCGCACAAGAATGATGACGTCACGTTTTCAAATTTCACTTGAGGCCATACGCGAGCACAGCCGGCTCCAATGGAACCGGTATGGGGAGTGGGGATAATACGCTTTTAATCACTTAGGGCAGGTCTACTAATATTCATGTCTATGACTGACACCAAATATAGACAACCGAAAACACACAACTGAGCTAAAAACACGGTGTAATATATTTATAGTTATTTGAGAAAAAAAACACTAAATAACATATTTATAATTATTTCCTATTGTCCATACATTGTACTATTTTAATAATTTGTAAATTAAGGCGGTGTCTAGTAATTTATCAATTCGAAATAATGAACATATTATTACGCAATACGGTAAATATGATGTTCTTAGCCGGAAAAAAAAATATTATATATTTTTATTATTTATAAAGACTTAGCATTTATCAAAATTAAATCAGAAATATGACCTTTTTATGGCCGTCCTTTCGTATTGTTCAAAAAATATTTTTAAATTTTGAATATATCAAAAAATACCTTGAAGGTTTTTCTTCAAGACTTCGTTCAGAAATTTAAAAAAAAAAAAAGAATAAGGTTGTGGTATAATTATTTCCTAGGCACTATCTTTAATGTTTTTGGAAATGCGGTTTACTAAACTTTGGTTAAATTTATTCTAAAAAAAGGAACGAGGAATAGTTTCTATTATTTTTGTCCACTTTTTAAAATTATTTTCACATTTTTAAATTACCATTTGTTTAAGAGTTTCGAGTTTATTAAAATAATAAATTATTTTGCCGTAAAGTGGCGACATTAATTCAGCTACAACGGCAGAAATTAGAACTGAAGGCTTATTTTTAAATATGTCAACAGATGGCGTTAATCACGGAACGACACTTGGAATTTTCAACAAAATCTTTCGTGTCATCAGTCAGCGAAGATAATACCTACTTGTATATACGAAGTTTGCCAGTAATTTTTTATAAATTGACAAACGGTCTTGCTGTGCACATGTTTATACATGTGTTAGTTTTCGACGTGGACATGCTCACACACACTTGTGTATATTATGTAAATATGTTTTGTCATTGATTTTGAGGACAGGCATCAGAGATGTTCATCGAGTTAGGTTGATACGATTCGTCTTCACAATATTTTATTGTATAAGTAAAATAATATTACATTTATTGTGAGGTGTGCTTAGCTGATTCTTATTTGGTACATGCTATATACGTTCATAATTTTTATTTCAAATTTAATGTACTTTACATACGATTTTTATATATTGAAGTGAAACTTCTTTACGCGCGTTATGCATTTTCAAGGACCGGAGTAAAACCGACTCATGACCGTCAAGTGACTCAAGGCCGATAACGCGACTAATTACCCTCGCAGATGTGCGTGACAAGTTTTTTTAGTAAAAAAACAGCCGTAAGTGAGTTTTTCAAAATTTAAAATTGCGCGGGACAAGTCAATTGAGGAGTACACGTCGTATACGCGGTTCTCGTCGCGCAAGATACCTCTCTTTGCGGTCTAGAGGCAGAGTGTTCGACACTCGTTATGCAGGACCCGGGTTCGAATCCCATATTTTTATAATTTTTAATTTTTTTTTATCACATGCTACTTATAAATATGTGAATTTATAAGTAGCAATTTAGTAGTAATTTATTTTTACTTGTGTCATGACATTGTTTTTAATAATGCATTACATATTATTTACTTAGGCACCGTTGTTTTCTTCTATGATCCTTATTAAAAAAAGCTTACAAAAAGCATGTTTTTTTGTTATCCTTCAAAACATGCATTTTTTACTCTTGAATAGTCTTCAAGCACGTTTTTTTATTACGGTCAGAGCACATTGATGTACCTACCTAGGTACCTACCTATTGTATTTTTTTATGTCAGCGCGGAGCCTTCTGCAGTGGGAAAGTGTTTTAAAAAATCAAATATTGACATACAATATAAGTCAGTTATAATTAGTGACATCTTACGAATTTCAACAGAACTTTTTTAGTACAGAACTGTCTTTAAATGGCTAGTAAAACCTAGTTTCTCCGCTGGGGGGCATTGTTGTAGTTTCGTTCTGAACAGGGTACCTATTATACTTGGCCTTAAATCCTCAGCACGGGAGATTCCAGTAAGGATATCATTATCTCTATTTGTTACAAAAGAGGAAGATGATGAAACATTTATTATTATTATTTTTATTTTTTTTTATTTATTTCTATACATACATTACAGTGTCTACCAAATATTTACATTTGTATATGATACATAAATTTAGAACTGTTGTTAATATGGTGTTTTTTTATTTTTTTTATGCTGGGTGTGAGGTAGGTTTGAGTAGGTGACACTGTGTTGGGTAATGTTATATGTTTCGTGAACACCTCACTGGGAGAACCTGTGCTGAGGTGTCTACGTGGTTATGATTAAATGGTACATGTATTATTATTATGACCATTTCGAAAAACTTGTCAGGTTATGCTAGGTTAGGTTAGGTTTGTGTTGTATTACTACTGACCCAAATAAGCTCGACGTTTATTTATCATTTTCGTACTTTTGACAAAAATATCAACAATTTAATTCATAATGGTACATGGTGGGAACCCGACCCGCAAATACGAAACCCGACCAAAAGTCAACTCGTAAACCACTATAGGGAAGTGATTGTCGGCTTGCCCGAAATCTGAATAGGTTTCGAATATATCCTGATTCATTTTAGAATAACGGAACATGAACACAACTGAAATGAATATTTGCATTTAAGTTCTATTGCAACGTCTGCAGCTATGTAGATAAATAACGTCGCGTTGTACGAGTGATTTTAACGGTAGCAAACCGGTTGCGTTTTGCAAGTATGCAAATCAATGATTTTAGTGTAGCGATATCCATATTTGGGTTTTTGGATAGATCTGGATCATTGTATGACTAATCAACCAGAATAATAACAATATTTTTGTCATCGCAGTTTTGAAATAAAATCACACCTAAGGCACTTTAAATCCTGTGTAATAAAAAACAATAAATTTGTAAGGCGCCTTTGGGATGATTTTTCACGAAAACGGCGCTATAAAAATTATCAAATATTATTACTATTACTGTTTACGTGCATAGTAAGTTCCAGTAATAAATTATAAAAATAAGTAACTGTATGTAAATAGGTAAATAGTTGCGTTTTGTGAAGGCCTCACTCGGAGAACCTGTGATGAGGTTTTCGCATGTTTTGAGATAAAGTGTTATTTTGCTGTCAAAGGTAAAACCACAGTATCGTCCTCGAGACTCTCAAGGAGGACACTTGTTCCACCCGTATTGTGTTATTGTATGCAATATCTATGTACTAACAACCTACTAGATCATATCTAACAAGAATGTTATATGAAAAGTCTGAAATATGATAATATTGGGATGAGTTTGAAGAAGATACCGGGTATTCCGGTAATTTATATTTATTTTGTTAAAATGAAACACACTGCAACACGTTTTCAGGTGGATTCAAAGAAAATAAACCATAAAATGAGTTCTATTTGAAGCATTGATCATTAAATCTTCATGATTTGAAGTGATATTTAGGAATTATATAATTATCAGATGACGTCAGAGTCCAGCCGAATCGTCTGGATCAGTTGATTTACTTTATAATTTTTAAAAATTGATTTATTAATTGTACAGAGAACAATGAAATATAACTATGGGCTAACAAAGGGCAGTCTGATATACAATACCAGAAAATTTAGTTAAAAAACTAAAATAATATTTTTAATAAATAAATAAAATAAAATTATAAATCTGTAAGATAAGGAAAAAGAAAGAAAATTAAGATTTTTCCTTTGTTATCTTGTGCACGTCAGTGGGAGGAACGAATTTCGAAAACCACAAACTTTCAAATGCAATCAATAGGTACCACAATGTTCGTAATGAAAACGATAGTATATGAAACATTAATCTCATTTGTGACTTAAAAAGATTTTTTTATTGCGGGACTTGAAGAGGCAAAATGGAGGAAAAATAGAAGCCGGTTGGTCGTTCGATAGGCGAGCCGACTAACGCAGAAAAGAGTCGGAGAAACGACCAGTTCTAGGAAGCATCAGTTTATTGGGAACGGGTGTTCCGTTCGTGTCAACACATCTAAATGATAAATGATTCCACCCACAAATTCACACGACCACAATCTGTTTGGTGTAATCTAAGCAAATGAGCCTAAAAGTCTACCCACTTAGTTTCCATCTCACACATAATAATATATAGTAGTCATTAAATTATGAAAAATAAATATTATTTAATCTGTTTTGTAACATATCTAATTATTGAATCAGAGAAAACCCGTCAGTATAGTTTTTAGATGTAGCGTAGAAGAAATTTAAAGGTAAAGTGTCTACTAAAAAACTGACACGTTCGTTCAGGAAGGCAACAGAAAAGTATGCCAATATATTTTATATCATGATAATTAATGATTTTGATCATTATTACGTATGAAACGTTGAATGATTTGACTGAATAGAGAAAACTGTCTAAATAATTTGTTCGGATGATGCGTTATTTTACATAGGTTTGATTACATAGGTATTGCATGTTTGTTACGTTCAATATTATGAAAATCAAGAAAGGTAAAATTCTTTATTTCGAAAGGATTGAACTCGACATACTTAAGAAATCCTGAAATTGACCATTTGTTTCATCCAGATTTCTATATAGGTATCTATCCTTAGGTTAATATTTATAATTTTGACATGATCAGAATGAAATTATTTTTAAGAATGAAAAACATTCCCGAATAACCAGGCAATAATTTGAAAATATCCTACGAACTAACTAACCATCACGTTGGTGAAATTTTTTTGTTTAAATTTTTTTTTCGACTCAAAACTAAAATATCTGATTTCGACATTGGTCACTCAGCAGTATAATCACCCAACCCCCATCCTGGCCCAAACTATTAATGCCTACTATTTTTCGTGATTTTGGGTTAAAAAATAGTCACCGAAAAACTAAATGGTTTTGGTGGTTAATAACCAATTTTATTTTTTTATATACAATTTACATAAGCTCTATTCACACCTCACTAGGAGAACCTGTGCTGAGGTGTTGGCATTTATTGGGAAATTGTAATAATGCCGTCATAAGGAAAACACACCATAGTTCTCGAGGTACTCAAGGAGGATGTGTTTTACTGAAAGGACTGACGGTGATGAAAACTGGAAAATATGTTATTAAGCTTAATATGTAACTATGTAACATGTTTTTTTTTTCTTTTCTTTGTAATATTTTCTGTTTATGCATGTAGTGAACCTATACCATTGCTGCACTCAAATTTGTAACCCTAGTGAGGTTGTTTAGTTTGCGATAATTTATGAGAATCAATTAATAAATAAATGCTATATTAGCGACTCTCAAACGAAAATTTGAAAAAGTAAAATAAGAAAAAGATTCGGTCGCATCTAGGAATTTAACCTAGAACCTCAGCCTTGCCGGGATTTTACTTTACCACTAAGCTAATCCGACCAATCCCCTTCGGTCATATTTAACTGTATCAGATATATTCATTTTCTTAAAGCATATTTTTAATGGCTGCTATCATTATTTATGATTGCAAGATTCTTTAGTGAACTAATTGTAATCTAGATAGTGTCTTCGATAAATACGTCAATTTTTATTTTTATGTATTGAGTGATTCTTACGAAAATTTGAAACAGAAAAAGATAAGAATCGAAACTCAGCTTTGCCGGGGCTTTGCTCTTGGTTCAATCCCTAGATGCGACCGAATCTTTTTTTTGTTCCAAATTTTCGTTTTGAGTGTCTCTAATATTGTCTTCAATAATTAAATATTACAATTTGAGGTTTTACTTATGATGTTAAAAAAAAAGTTTTTTGAATAGAAAATATATTTGTCGGCAATAAGCAGATATTAATAGTGTTTGAACTCTCGTAAATCTTGTTTTACTTCTCTTCACACAGTCGTTTCGTATCCCAAACTGTTGAAACCGTTCCCTTCAAGCTGTTAAAACTACATAATCTTAGGTATAACAGTCGGTTAAACCTTTATCGACTACTTTGTAGGTACTATGAACCTCACCGTAACGAGACGGTGAATGTCCGGATATTATTGTTTATCCATGGATACTATCGATTAACGACGGCCAATCACAAAGCGTTTAATATACCTGTCTTGAATTATTGACCAATTTATATCGTTACGAAATAAGGGAATTCATTTATATGATTACTTTTAATGCCTAGTTATTTGCGGATTTTAGACAAACAGAACATGTTGATTTTCGATGTGCGGAAGAAAGGTGAAAATTATCAAAAATATCCAACCGCGAACAATCCGCTTACTAAGTGGGTGCTACCATTTTTACCGAACCTCATGGTGTCACGTTTATCTATCACATTTTTACCGAACTTCATGGTGTCGCGTTTATCTATCACATTTTTACCGAACCTCATGGTGTCACGTTTATCTATCACATTTTTACCGAACCTCATGGTGTCACGTTTATCTATCACATTTTTACCGAACCTCATGGTGTCACGTTTATCTATCACATTTTTACCGAACCTCATGGTGTCACGTTTATCTATCACATTTTTACCGAACCTCATGGTGTCACGTTTATCTATCACATTTTTACCGAACCTCATGGTGTCACGTTTATCTATCACATTTTTACCGAACCTCATGGTGTCACGTTTATCTATCACATTTTTACCGAACCTCATGGTGTCGCGTTTATCTATGACATTTTTCTCGAAAATCACTAATATAGTTTCATGCTTTATTTATTTTTTTATAAGAGAGAATTCGGTATGCAGACTAGATCGCAAACTTAGATGGTGTCAAAGGTAATTACTATATTTTTTCGGAAACCTTTTACTTTGGTCTGTACAATTTTGTTTAGAATTAACATTTGCGAGTTGTAATTCAAAATCTTTGATTTAATATAAACATTTTTATATCATTGCTGAAATCTCCTGCGTGCCCAGTTTTACTGAATCTGATGTAGACAATTATTTTCTCTTATTTTGAATATCAAGTGTGCAACATTTCATCAAGAAGCAAGGGGCGGGAAAAGTGTTGGTCATAGAAAGTGCGATATTCTTTGTTGGATCATAAGGTCAGGTGTTTGATTCCGTAAGGAAAGAGCGAGACAGATATATTATGGTAGTATAAAAGCCCATGTATTAGTTTGATCTCTCTCAAACCCTGCTCGCTCTTTACTCTGTTACCAATAAACCAAATATTAAGCACCATTCTAGGAATAATTCCGAAACCTTAATAAAATAGTGGTACAGCCTACAATCATTATGATACTGTTGTTTTGAAGATCAATTGTGCAAAATGTCACCAATCTTGGAATAAAGCTGTAGATTTGTATAACAAAACAAAGACATCAACAGAAACCTTTCTTTATATTATAGATAGTTATCAGAAAATAGGTAGTTTGCGTAGCAACCGCTGAGTGTAGACAGGTTGAATAAACTAAATATGTACATTTGAGGAATATTTGTACAGCGCACACCCTCGAAAGCCATACAACACTTGACAGAAAATTAGCCTCAATTTTACGATAGTTGATTTGCAGGAAAACCGGTTTTTAAATCTGACCGGTGATGTTAGACACACATGACGACTTAATAATATTCTGTATCCACCGAACAGAATCATACCTACGCTTATCGTTTTTTTTATTGCGTAGTATAGATGGGAGTAGAAAACATAATAGTGTACGTTGAAAATCAGTGCTAATGCTACTACATACTTGTCAATCCGCGGAACTGTTTGCGTATACAATAATTATATCCTTCCAAATTTTGACAGCTTAAAGTCTAAGAGGTAATATTAATTCTTCCTCTTATAGGCCTCCTTAAAGGATTCACCGTTGATATTATATTAGCTGTCATGGTTTGTGACGTTTTCGTTGATTAATTACCGTTAAAACTGTGAGTTTTAAAATAATGTTTAAAAACAATAATGTAGATGTATTTATCCTCAATTTCGGATTCACGAATTATTTTTCAGTTTCACCAAGATTGCGAAGAGCCAAGATTTTGCAATGTTTTTTCCTGTTTTGGTGAATTCGCAATTATCACATGGATTGTACCTTCGCAAAAAATGAAAATTATCCGAAAAGAAGAATGATTCGTTTTTTCCGCACCAGTCAATTACTAGGTATCATTCACTGCATCGGGGGAATGACTTCGATTTTTCGAGTCATCCTTTTTAGATACGTTTTTTATACATGCCTATGTTTTTCAGGGGAAGATGAATTCGCTTTACTAAGAGACTTCTTATGTAAAAATAATTAATATAATTGGCTACTTAATGCTAACTCTGCGATTGAACCTCGCTTACCACGGCAGATGATTAGAAACCTATTGATTAATAATCGAAATTGAACTATTGTCTGCCTCTCCAAATGGTACACGGGGAACATTTTTCAGAAAGTTTTTGAGACCTCTACTCATCTATCATTACATCACCACATCATCGAATCATTTATTGGAGAACGTTCAGCAAGTGGTTCGTTCTCAGATCCCACCCATCCCTCATTCAGAACTTCCTCTCCTTCCTTTCCTTAAAAAGATCCTCCACACAGCGTCCTCAAAGATGACAGGCTCCGTTAGAAATTATTTTTCCCAGGACCTCCTGTATTGAGTTAATGTAGAAAAAACACATTACAAAAAGAATAAGGTGCTTATAATATTATTGTATTTTTTAGGAATCTATATTATTTCCAACGAAATACGGCCGATGGGTGGGTGGGGGAGGGTTGAACCCCTAATCCCAATCCCATGTTCAATAATATTCATACTTTATACTTTGGGAATATTTATTTAAATCCCATCAGGGTCCCGATTTGCAATGATCCCTCGCTATTTTCACTAATAAATAACGTCTGTGGCATTAAGCCGGAATTAGCTATTGTGTTAAATTTTTGAATCGCACAGGAATGACGATTTTTTATCGATTTCTTGACCAACATTTTTATTAATCTAGAGCATCTGGCAGGTATTCATTTCGTTCAAATAAGGGACTGTCTTAGAGCACTTTCTGGAACCTAAATCAAATTAGCAAAAACTGAGACAGGCACTTGTTTATTGCTACAGTTATACACTGTATTTCTTCACCTTTGATTAGCTTTATCCGGCACTTAAACGACCATTAAATGATAAATGAACTAATCGGATTTCAAAGCAGCAAATTTCCCTGATTAGATGTCGTAATTTTATTGACAGCCCTCTGACAAAACTTCAAAGATGATATAACGTAATTTTATTGACAGCCCTCTGAAAAACTACAAAGATGATATAACGTAATTTTATTGACAGCCCTCTGAAAAACTACAAAGATGATATAACGTAATTTTATTGACAGCCCTCTGAAAAACTACAAAGATGATATAACGTAATTTTATTGACAGCCCTCTGAAAAACTACAAAGATGAAATAACGTAATTTTATTGACAGCCCTCTGAAAAACTACAAAGATGAAATAACGTAATTTTATTGACAGCCCTCTGAAAAACTACAAAGATGATATAACGTAATTTTATTGACAGCCCTCTGAAAAACTACAAAGATGATATAACGTAATTTTATTGACAGCCCTCTGAAAAACTACAAGATGATATAACGTAATTTTATTGACAGCCCTATGAAAAACTACAAAGATGATATAACGTAATTTTATTGAAAGCCCTCGGGAAAACTTCAAAGATAACGATTAACGATTTCACTTTTTTATTAATGTGGTAGAGTGAACAAAATACAGAGAATAAAGCGGCTGTCCAATTTCATAACCCAATAAGTGTTTTAACAGAACTGGAAGGCCAAAAAACATATTGAACCGTGCACAAGGAATAATGTCAATTTTTATGTGGAACAGGGGAAAATTATTTTGTTTATAAGTTGAATTTAAAAATATTGAGAAAATCATTTTAATACTAACGCAATTTTTAATGACGAAATGCAGGTATTTCGAGACACGTTTTAGTAAATATCTTCCTTCAGACCTTTAAATAAGTTATCTTCTTAAATGTCAGGACTGTGTAACGATACTTATCAAAACATTTATCTGTGAATTGCCCCCTAAGTGCATTAAGCGAAGTAAACGACGTGATTATCATTGCACATTGTACGCACTTGCGCCGAGTAGGTACCTACTTATTGTATTGGCGGAACAATCAATATTACGCAAAAAATGCTATTTTCCAATTAAACTGTCGCAATATCATGTGCATTCTCATTTCACAATTCTCAATACTACTTTGATATAAACCGTACCTACTTCCCAGAGAATGTCAAATGGTGCTCCGCGCGAAATCTGCGTATTCATTTAAAGGTAAAGAAGGGTTTATACATATTTTTAATACGCCTCACTATGGTCCCCTTAGAGGAAACTAGCTAGACAAAAAGATTTCAACGATGTTTTTATTTATGTACAAAAATATTCTCACAACATTGAAAAATGTTCATAGTATTATGTTCACATCGATAAAAAATTTAAAACAATACGCGCGATACGTGGCAACGTTGTAAACACGACACTTCGGATATGCCAATCGTTCGCCCAGCGGTCAGTCGCTTTCGGATGTGCACGCTGTTCGATCGTTAGTGTTGTTATTTGAAATCGGAGAGAAATTACACCAATATAGAAATTAAAGTATATTGTATGTTCTTTTAAAATGATTTAATTATTTTATAATTTGCTTATTCAACATTACTTTCATTATTAATTAAAAATCGTGAAAAAAGTATCAATATTTACAATTATTTGCCAAAGTTTGATTAAACTTTCAAAATCGTGTACCGATTTGTACCACCAAACAAAACTAATTTCATATAAAACCATTCTTTATGTATAATATCTTATAAAATTTTTTTGCTCAAACTTGCTCTTTTGTCTTTTACAGAGCATCTACCTACAATCTATCGTTTGGATATTTTGGAGATTCTAGAAGTAAAGGGCACGTCAAAGTTGAATTGTGCTGCAATAAGTCAGTGTGTTTATGAACATATAAAATATTTATTGAAGAAAAACTGTTTTTAAAGTCTCGAGGATAGCTTACTTAAGAAAAAAATCCTTTCGTTTATATTAATATTTTGAAAATGGTTTGAATTTGGAAGAAGTACTTTAAAATTGAAGTTTAAACACGAAAAATGGCTTAACATAGTTTTTATTCTTCCTGTAGAGACGCGTGATGAGGGACTACGTGGTAGACCAGAAAAAGAATTTGGTTTATGGTCGTCAAAAAGCAAAACAAAAAAAAAATAAATGTCTTCTGAACTCTCAAAAAATTAAATGTCTTAAAAACTTTCTCATACTACTCAAATCAGCTTGAGGTCACATGAAAAACGGGATGCTGTCAAAATATCAACAACACATTGCGATGTTTTACATAGTGGTGTCTTAAAATTATTATCGATTCCAGAAGTTCTAGCGAATAAAATACAGAAATCTGTTAACAAAGCCAATATTGGAACATTAGCATTTAATAATAGTGACGATAGCGACTCGGAGAGGAATTCATAAACAAAAAATGTCAGTCGGTTTTGTTCTTATATTATGTTAAAAAAATATTTTTAACCAATAACTTAAAATAAGTGATTCGTTGTGACTTAACCGAACCATTATGCTATAGGCATTTTATTAGTAATTAATTTTGTTTTAAAAAATCTGTAACAATGGCTAAAATAAATGTATATTTTTTAAAGTATTTTTTTTATTACATTGTGACCCTTTTGCATCAAATGCCATGAAAAAATATTTTTGTCTAGCTAGATCGGGATTTGGGACCACTGTGCGCCTGTTTCCCTAGGGATGTCCTGTATCGAGACAGGCTAGTTAACAAAAAACCTAAATGTACGATCAGTCGCGGTGTTTATCTGATAACAAAATATATTAAAAATAAAAGTGACGTTTTATCGATCAATTTAACAAACATGATTGCTTTATGTTTTAAATAATAATAATAATATAATATCTTTATTGCGACAAATTTTCAAACTATAACTATAGAAATAAATGAAAGATTGTTTTGTTTATATTGGTTTATAAACTAGATGAGTATATAATTGTATAAACTTACTATATTAAAAATAAAAGTGATGTTTTATCGATCAATCTAACAAACATGATTGCTTTATGTTTTAAATAATAATAATAATATAATATCTTTATTGCGTCAAATTTTCAAACTATAACTATAGAAATACATGAAAGACTGTTTTGTGTACATTGGTTTATAAATTAGATGAGTGTATAATTTTATCAACGGAAAGTAATATATAAACAGTAGGTAAAATAAATGTAAATAATAGAAATGTTAATGTAGTTATGTGTTAAGGTTTATCATAGCCCGCCTCACTAGGCTTAGCCTGTGTTGAGGCAGCTTATTTATGGTACTAGAGTTTATTTCTAGTACTATAACGTACCTACAATTATATAAAAATACGAACACTCAATAGTTAGGTAGCATCAATATCAATACATCATTTACCAAGTTCGTTTATAGTCCTAATAATATACCTACAATTATATGAAAATACATACAATAATTAGGTTGCATCAATAACTGCGAATTTGGATGAGTGCACCGGTAAAGGCTCTATTATTACTTTTGATCCAAATTTTTACGCTATCCTTGAAATTTTTTTGTGAATGACATGTTTTTATTTTATCAGGAAGAATATAAAATATCTCGGTAGCTACATAAGTGCGAAAAATAAAGTTTTAGTGGAGGATTCTATGAAAGGGACATTTTTCTGTTAACCTTCATAATTTTTCTGTCAAAAGTAAATTGGGAAAAGTCAACTTTATTTTAATCTATGACACATTTAAGCAATAAATATTCATTATGTATCACAAATGTTTCAAAAATAAAATTTGAAAAATGAAAAACTGTCATAAACACCTCGCTTTAGAAGGGACACTAGCCGACACACCTTGAAAGGGACGTTCATTAAAATACAGTAGTTTGTTGGATACGTAGAATTATTTATTTATTGAACTAACATAACATTGGTTGAAAGTTCTATCAAAATATAAAACGTAAACTAAAATGTACATCGACATCAGACAATATATAAGTCGATTTCTCGGCGAAAAAACTACAAATATTATTCCCAGATACACCTTTTAAAAATAAAAGTGAATATTGCACAAGAGAAAGTGACACTATGGCATCCCCAATCGAGTATGTTGTGAGGCTGAATGTAGTGGGAGGGGAGAAAGATAAGGAAGAGGAAGGTGGGGAAGTACCTGGCTGTTCAGATCTGGCCACCAAACACGGCTAAAGCCATTTCAAGCAACGTTTCAATTCTGAATAGTGGTCTTATACCAGATCGATACTGAGTGTATCTTCCACTCCGGAACGTGTCAAACTTACTATAGGTACATTATTCTATTTAATTTGCTTACCTGATTGATTGATTGGTGATTGAGTTACAGTGTTAACATAATATTTCTTCACTTGAGGGTGATACCCACACTTTGTGTATTTTTTTTTAAATTCATAGACACTTACTTTTGAAAACTCTGGTACAGCCGGTGTAGCCGACATTACCCTGTGGGAGTCAATCCACATCTCCTGCGCTGGTTTGAGAGCTGACACCTGAGAGTTGAGAGCGGGAATCTGAGAGCCGAGAGCTGAGAGCTCTGAAGGCGGAAGGTAAAACTAGCAACCAGTCAACTACCAAATGTCTACCAACAAGATCAGGCGACCAACTGGGACAGGGGCCGACCACAGATCCATTTCGATTGGATCTTTGATAATCATTTATTTATTAGAATGAAATTATGTATTTATAGTTTAGGTACCTACAGAAAAATCGCAATAAGACAGTAATACGTTTATTAAAAAAGACAGATAGAGGATTAATTAGTAAAAATTTTGTCGTTTTTGTGTTCGTGTTGTCAATTATTTTTGGTGGTTTGTTTGGCGTCAGTTTACTTTCATGTGTTAGTGTGGTGTGGGGAGATAATGTTTTTTTATAAATATTTATTCCGTCTAACTAATTAGATTCTTACCCGACGGTTCAACATTGGTGTGATAAAGCCGGCCTTGAGCATGGTTCAAGACCTTTTTCAAGTCAATATTTTCACTATTCTTACATTACGCGTCGCGTAATATTTACACCGCGTTTATAAGTAAGGGGGTTTATGTTTAAGCACCCGATAACTCATTATTTTTTTAACAATAATATTAGGATGAGCGTAGGTATAAAAAAAACTTATAATAAAATGACAACCAGAGACCAACAGAATTTACTCGAGTCGCGTGTTTTTCTCATGTAAATACGCAGAATAAGATTTCGTATTTTGTTCGCTCACAATTCTCTTTACTGTATGTTTGTTTTTCCAATTCATATTATGGTTTTCGGTAATATTTTTTACGTAGTATTTTTCTTCAGAAGCCGACGCGCCAGCTTGTTCCATTCATTCCCAAGATAGGTGATATAGTACTACAACCAACGGGCTGGGGGGCGGTGATGGCGGGGGGCGGAGGGCAGGTAAACCAGCAGGCAACAGGTGAGGAGGGGCGGAGAAGGGTCTGCAGTGGGCGGGGGCAGGGGGGCGGCCACCGACCACACACAAGACACAATCACCCGCCAGTCTGTTAGTGTTCCTAGCGGTGAGACGCTGTGGCCGCGCTACAACATTAAACAAAAAAAAACGAAACGAAAGAAACATAAAACTAACAACGAAAACAAGTGAAAACGTCGCAAAAAGTTACAAAAACAACACAACATACACATAACCTCAACTCTTCATAGTTTTAAAACAGTTTCAAGTGCGTTTTTATTCATAAAACCAGCAATTTAACGTCATATTTTCTTAGTGAGTGTCAAGTTTTCACGTTGCGTTTTTGAGTTCACATTTGAAGATTTAAACAAATAATAGTGGTGCTCAGAGATGCTCAGTTAAGTGCAATACATTTCGGTTTAGTTGTTTGATAAAACAAGTGTTCTGTTGTAGATATTGATTCCCCGCAGTGGTAGGCAGTGAAAGGATACCTGCCCCCTGGTGCACCTTGACGGTGAGTCGTGTTTGCTTTTCAATTAGTCTGTTTGGTCGGGACGTTCGTGTTTAATTTTCAATTTGTCAGCCAGAGATTCAGAGGAATAATAATATTAGTATATTGAGGTTATTTACCATTACATTTTACCTCAGCAAAGATGAGTTCTGAATAGGACTGTGCAAATCGAATTAGTGGTTTTACCTTGCATTCTTCAATTAGAACGTAATTAATAGGGACATGCTTGTAGGTATATCCACCTAATCAAAATGACATAAATTTATACGTATCGACGTTTTCGTATAGGTAGGTACTCATAAGTCTTACTTCATCGTCTTAAAGTTCCTCCTCATTTGATCTTACCATTATTTATGGCCAGTTATTTCAGAGAACTTGAATAGAATTTAGAATTTGAATATTAACTTTGAAATTTGACGAATTGTTCACTAACAGTTCTGTGAAGCAAGTGGCCCTTGTGTTGACCTGTCTCAGTCCCTATTTGTCCTTACCTAATGCACTCTTCTAACCCCTTATTTTTTACCTGCTTCCATTCTTGATTCTGATTTTATTCACATAGGTACAAATACGACATCCAAATACATATTTGATGATTTGTAATTTGTAGGTTTTTTAGTAGTTAGTTAGGTTTATGATATGTGTTTTTTAGGGGATCCTCGACATGCTTAAAATGTTTCTTTCGTCCCACAAAGAGGGTAGTTTGAAGACCCAGGTTAACTCGTTCCTTTCAATTAAAAAAACCTTTATGCAGCATCCCAAGACATGGAATTTTCTTAGAGAGAAATGTCTATCTATCAGAATCTTCAGAAAGTTATTTTAATTGAATACCTTTCTATTATTATCTGTAACTATTACACAAGTTGGTCACACATCCAAAATATCAGTATCCATTAACAGTTTGCGTGCCGTTAACACAATCGTTAATTATTTCCCACACATTGCAGATTACAGTAACTGTAGTACCATGACGTATCGGCTTCTCAAGAATTTGGACCATGAACTGAACGAGACCCAGCCTCCGAGACATGCTATATAGTAAGGCTACCGCTTCATACAACAGACCACGGAGATAAAGTGACCGAACCATTATACACACGACCTAAATACGGGCTGGCATGGTAAAAACATAACCTGCTTTGAGACACTCATTCCCAATACAACGCTCTACTGTACCTGGCAAAGTAGAACCGCGCTGATCTGCAGGCGATGATAAAGAGACACACAGAAACCCAGTTATACAACTCCACGCAGTCTTACTATGAACGGAAAAAATATAATAAGTACATAAGGCCTTTTGGAGTTCTCTCTAGCTTTCGTTTTTCGCCATTCATTATTTAGGTAAAAAGTTTCACAGGTCCGTTACAGAATTTATTAGTTTTGACTCAAGATAACCGGAACGACATTCCGGTTGGTGCGATGTATCGGCCCACCATTCCTGTTTGCAAAATGTACACATTACTTTTCTATGTTGTAAAGTGAAGAAAAAACTTTATAAAAACATAGATTTCGACGCAGATCTCCAAGTTTTGTAAGTAGGTACCCACGTACCTGAGCAATGCGACCAGAACAAACTAAAACCTTTATTATTTTTGCAAAATATACTTGGTCGGTTAGGTACATATCTATCTACATACTATATTTTACTTTATTATACAATTTTAAAAGTAGTCACCTTTTTTCGGTTATAACTAACCTCTTCGTGACTGTAATAGTATAAAACAACTTATATACAGACATGTATACAATTGTGTAATAAACTGGTTTAAAACAAAGTAATTTTTCATTTAAAATATAATGTCAAGCCACAAAAATATTGCTTTCTTCGATAATTTTTACATATAAAAATATGTTTTTAAAACATGTGAGTTTTTACCATCGAGAGAAAAAATTATTATTGTTGTAAGCAAATTTGGCAATGAAATAATAGTGAACCACCCGGTTGGCTGTATGAAGATAACTTAAAACGATGTTAATGTTCCACCTTAAGAAGAATAATAAAACTTTATCAACTTATTTATTAACGAGCTCATAGCATGCCTGTAGCATGTAGTTATCCGAATGAATAGGTAGGTACTCATCATTATTACGCACTCTTATAGAGTAAACCAGCAGGTTCTACTCGAGAACGTCTCGTCTGTCTATGTTTTAATTAACAGTTTGTCAGGATACGCCATTCCCGGCAAATATACTACACAACATTGCGATAAATATCTGAAAGCTTCCTGAAGTCTAGAATTTCTGCCGCGGATTGAAATAAAGCTTTAACTGTGAACGATAGAGTAAGACAGAAACCCCGGCCTAAGAAATTAGGAATGTCGGATTTTTAACGCAACTTCATAAAAAGCGTGAACGTTTTATATCTTATGTAGCCACTAGCCATGACGAATGCAAAAATGTTTAAGTTTTTACCTTCCTACGGTAAAACACAACAGGAACTAATAATAGAAAAAAATAGGTTCTTTAACAAAAGTTGAATGAAACAAGTGACGCTAATAAGTCAAATCAATACCTACAGATAATACCTACTAAATAAAGCTAAAACATTGTTATTGTTTGAGAAACCAGGTAAAAATAACCGATGACATAATACTCCCATTTCATATAATTTCAAATATCAGTCATTATTAAAAATAAGAAACATTAATATGCCAATATCTATCTATATAAATTAAGATTGAAGATTGTTATTGATTCAGAATCTATATTTTTAAAAAAATCCATGATATAATGCGACTATAACAAATTATTGCAAACATTATTTATAAATGTAGGTAGGTATCTACCTATTAATTATTAAAATGTGAAATTATTATTTTTAGTTTTGGAATAACGCAATATCTCAAATTAAAATATTTAATTATTGAAGACAATGTTAGCGACTCTCAAACGAAAATTTGCAACAGAAAAAGTTTCAGTTGCATCTTGGAACTGAACCCAGGACTTCAGCCTTTCCAGGGCTTTGCTCTACCACTGAGCTAATCCGACCCTATCATCTTCGATCATATTTAACTGTATCATACTTCGACTAACATAAGAAATAGATAGGATGTAGGCAAAATTCTTCAATTAATGTATTTTTACTGTCATGTTTATAACTGTCTGTATCTGTGTTTTCTCCATTAAATAAAAATGAAAAAAAAAACTAGCAAAATTATCGTCATTTTTTTAACGTACCTATATTTTTATTGGCTGCTATCTTTATGATTCCAAGATTTTTGCTGAACTAAATGCAATCTGAATAGTGTATTTGTTATTTTTATTCCATTTCAGTATACACATTTAATTTTTCCAATAATTTACTTACTTATTATTCATAACAAAAAATGGAATAGGTATAAATGCGTTTTTTGAATAAATTAAAAATTTTCTCTTGCTGACAGGTCTTGAGAAAATGACGTCATTTCTATCTATGCGTCACTCGTTTATTATTTTTATATATTGGGACTAATGTCCTATAATTGGCGAGTAACCACTTAGTTAACTGTTATTCTTCATAAAAAAATAATCGCCAAGAATTTACATTTAACCGTGTAAATAAAAAAAAATTAACACTTATAATACACTTTTCATTGCTTTTTCTTGAGGAAAACTGAACGTTAGTATTTTATGATCTCATTGTACGCCGATATAATATTATGATGCACTTTAATCAGACAATGGTTGCAGCTTGCAGCTGCAAAGTGCATTCCTAGTTCAGATAACAAAACATCTGATGTTTTTAATGTCCTGTTTTAAATAAATACCTATCGGAGATAATAAAATCGTATCATCATTTTCATTAGTCACTGCATTGTGTGATGTAAAGATTATTTTAATATCTTATTCATTGTGGGGGAAAAAACATAACATGTGTTAATTACTTTTTCAAACACAGCTAATTTATTTTGTGGCACCATTTATGTTAATTAAATGATAGAAATTACCTAAAGAGACTCGTAAAATTGTTACTTGAACGTTATAAGCCGTAAGAAAAGCAACTAAAACCGGATAATAAAATCATTATTTTTCAATATTCTCGGTTACTCCAAGAAATCAGAAACTAGAAAATCGATTTCTTTGAAACAAATTATACGATTAGACAATATTAAGAATAAATAGTATTATTTAATACTTCCGTTGTAAAATAACTGTTATTGATAATTTGAATAGTGTTTTAAGTGATATTAATCTTCGGTTCAGTCAAAATACGAATTCTTAATACGGATATCCTGCCGGACGAGAAACAAAAGAAGTTTGGCTTGTTTTAATTCTGAATGATGGTCTTACACCAGGGCGATACTGAAAGTATATTCCACTCTCTACTGTGATTCAATTCATTGACGATGTCACTATGTGACCTAACTTTTGTGTAACTATGAAAGACTCAAGATTATTTCTACAATTGTTATAGAATCCATCCAAAATATTAGTAATGAGTTAGTTAGTATCAACTACCAACATTGTATAAGTTTGCGTGGGCGTATGGCGAATAATATGTATAATTCCAGCGATAAAATCTAAATCAACAAAATTATTAATAATGGAGCATTCTTTAGACAATGTCCGTGTAATGAATTCACGGAATGTTGAAGCGAAAGGTATCAAGCAGATTGTATCTTGGTAAATAATAAGATAGCATTTCTCTCTCTAAACTTAACTTTGCATAATTTTATGACGGTTAAATCATGACGCTATTAGCATTTCCAGCCGATTTCCGGAACACTTTACAAACGACACTGAATGGCTAACACTTCACTTTATACAGCTGAAAAACACGTGACTGAAAAAAAACAATTGCATTAATTCCACACAGGAGGCCCCAAGGAAAATATTTTCCTTCGGGACCATTTTTTATGTCACTTTTGGGGATGCTGTGTGGACGGTCTTTTTGGGGTGAAGAAGGAGTGTACGTGGGCCTTGAAGAGACCTAGAAGTTTCGTAGAAGCGACCCGTTCTCATGTGACCGTGTGCGCACTCATGGCCGCGCGTTTGGCGTGTTTCCTGACTATGCACCGGTGCCGAAGGGATCAATGACGCTAACTCCTCCGAGCATCTTCCATTGTAATACCGGTACAACAAGTACAACATACATACCTGACGCCTGTGCTCTAAGGATTGCAATCCGTTTGTTAAGAGAGGGGAAAAGAGGAAGAGGGAAGGGTAAACACTTTTTTATGTATTTTGGGGGCTCTAGACTAGATATGACCATCTGAACCAAGGTAAATGTAAAATAGAGATGCTGCATCCTGGTTCCTGAGTGCTGGTTTATTACCAATTTCCTTTTAGTAATCTGAAGCTGTAAAGTCAGATTTACGACAGATATACCATAACCCATAGACGCAACATGATAAAGATATAAAACAGAGATACCATTATCAATAGACGCAACATGATAAAGATATAAAAGATGTACTTAGATTGAATCGTCGCTTTATAATATTTCGCCGTCTGGATGGGCCAGTCAATTCGGACGTCTAAATTTGCAAAGTATTATTTTTACGACTCTAAGAATTCGCGGCAATATCAATTTATAGATCTGTTGCTAGAATTGCCCACAATGTTCCGGCAACTTTAAGACTTAATTAAATCATTAATAAACCTAATTGATACGGATATGGTCTGAATAGTTCTCACGTCACAGGCTTATGTTTCACACTAACTTACTAACCAACCATTACGCCGTTCCCAGAGAGGAAGGACAAAACTAATCTCTTGGATAAAATTTACCAGGGTTATTATCAAACAGGGGCGTTTAGGCAATCCTTTTAATTTTCATCATTAAATTCAACTTTCCTATAACTATTGATGTTTTCCCCATGCAGTCGCTGCATATATCTTATTAGATTTCAATGTCCTGGAAATAGTCGTAAAAGCTCTTTCATTAAGCTTATAACTGCATTGAGTAGTTTCTTGGCTTCTGTGGTCAGAATCTTAACGACGTAAGGGAACAGTCGTGCACAAAAATATGCGACGCGCGGCCCTTGTGTATTGGACAGACCTACGGTTGAATTCACATTATCAAATCTCTAAAATAAAGTGGCATCTTAACGACATAAGTGACGAAGTTGTGTAAAAACAATATTCATCGCTCGGTTCAGCGTATTGGACGGACCTTCGGTTGACTTTGCAGTCCTAGAACATCGATTTTTCCGCGGGGTTTATTTAATTATTTCTGACTAACGTATTACTAAAATCTTAAATGTTTCTAGAGGGATCCCTCGGGAGGTTAAAAAAACAGTTTCTAGAAAAATAAAATTTGATGAATAAATTAATTGACCATTAATTCATCATATAAACGGATGTCGCAGTCGGTCAAGTATTATAATGACATCAAAAATATTACCGATGTATATTTTATCATGAATGTACCATAATAAATAACAGGTTAAACACACATACGGAAATAAATAATGTCATATCTGTTATCGACGAAAGATAAACATTATTTAGGAATAAAAAAATCCTATAATTTATGAATGGGTTTAAATTTGAAATACGTCTCAATAAACTAGAATCAGCGATGCTACGAACGAAATACCGAGATTTTATTTATGTGTCCACAAGCCGTTGGTCATTAGATACCTTAAATTTTTCGTAATAATATCTTATTTATTTATTTGTTAAGACATACACAGTACAATAAGATACAGTTAGATGTTTTTCTTTATTACATAGTTGTAGTACCTATTACGCGTATGTCCATAAAATATCATTACGTAATTTCGCCTGAGATTGTTATAAAAGGAAGGAAGTGTGTGGATAGATAATGATAAATGAATTGAAAACAAGAATTATAATAAGCTCACGAATTGGAATTGACTGTTAATACATAGAAGTTTTGAAAAATGATGTGAAAATATTTTTGAAATATGTCATGCTAAGAAATTTAATAAGTTAGTTTTGTATGTCAGAAAGGAATCATGAAAGATGTCTAAATGTAGTAATTTTTCGTAATGGGTGTATGTTGTGATTGCGCGAGTAATTACTGAGTTGTTTGCTGCATTGTTATTGTTGGCTTCAATGTGAAATAGTGTAGTGTGCCTGGTACGCCTCGTTGGAACATTTAAACCAATGACGGATAGCAATTCGGGACTATCGATTTTATTATTTAGCAGATTATGTAGAAACAACAGGTCTGACAATGTGCGTCTTTTTTGTAAAGTTAACATATTATTTGAAGTTTTGTTGTATTTCTTGAGTAAATGTTTCGAAAATTTATTCTGTATACTTTCTACTAAATCTATGTATACCTTATATTGAGGATTCCATATTGTGGAAGCATACTCCAGTGGACTTCTGACCAATGAACAAAACAACATTTCTAGAGTCTTAGCACTTTTGAAAACTTTGCATATTCTTAATAAGAAACCTAGCATTCTAGAGGATTTCTGTAGGACATTCTGGTGTAAAGCGCATAGTGATATTAAATTAATTAAATGCAACAATAGTTTCTCATTTTTGTTGCATGCATACTAATAATAATAATTGGATAACTTGTTTAGCGCCGTTTTTGTGATAAATCACCTCAAGGGCGCTGTCATAATTACAATATTCATGTACAAGCTATTGAAGAATACAAAATAAATTCTTATGTTCTTTTTTTAAATTTGAAAATGGGTGTTGCAGCATTTTTGTTGAACCACAACACTGTTTTAACTAACTAACCATCACGAAGTTTCCCCGCAGGGGTAGGCAGAGAGGACGGACCGCCAAACAAATCGGTCGTGGCACACACTTCTTGACTCATTCACATTCATACATACTATTTTTTTATCCTGACTCTTGACATGGCCTGACTCAAGTATCTGATTCACTTGATCGTGCCACGTCGTCCTCGGGCGTCCCCGATTTCTACTAACATTCAAATTTGCGGCATATATTCTCCTTTTCTCCTTTTTGGCTCTACATGCACTAAGCTTATATCAGCTTTGCATTCTTTTCACATTTCTCACACGATCATACATGGTTTTACCACACATACGCCTCAGGGTTCTCATTTCTACAGCATAGACGCTCTTTTTAAAGATATGAATATGGATAAATTGTCGAACAGATAGATTTTCACTGACTTGGTGGTTCTATATAAAATTCTTAATTATGCATTTAATGGTTCAGAATTGCTTTCGTTGATAAACTTTCGGATTCCACTCCAAAATACTAGAAGTCGGGATTTATTTCAATGCATAATAACTACCACATGTATTCTCCATTGCCCAGAGTACTAATGTAGGGAAGGAACTATAAGAACTATAGGAACTATAGTCAGTGGACATCTTCAATTGTTACTGATTCAGTTCAGTTATGTACAATAAATACTTCACAATTTTTACTCTTCATATGTTAAAAGGGGCGTTGATAAATAAATAATAACAACGAAATTTTGATTTACGTGTATATTACAAGAGCAGATAAAGGATATCAGAAAATATATATGTATATTAATTGCACGTAAGATCATTGGTGTTATAATATCGGAAATATGAATATAAAGCGAATACAATTATTACGTAATTGCATAGAAAGTAAATAAACATGAAGGCTGTAATATTTTATTTAATCAATTGAATCAGTCAATTATAATCAAACAAATACACATGTATAATGAAATATTCACGTTTTATACTTCATTACTAACTCATTCCCACTATTCGTATGACCAAATTTTGTGTATAAAATACATAACCTTTTTCGCTATTAAGGTATCCCAAATTAATGTATCCCATCTGGGCGTTTACAAATCCTAAATTGTAATTTCCCTTCTGGGCATATACAAATCCTAAATTGTAATTTCTCCCTTCTGGGCATATACAAATCCTAAATTGTAATTTCCCTTCTGGACATATACAAATCCTAAATTGTAATTTCCCTTCTGGGCATATACAAATCCTAAATAGTAATTTTCCTTCTGGGCATATACAAATCCCAAAAAACTCAATTGTACAAATTCTGTACCAAAATATGTATAGTACTATTTTTTAATATATGTATTTTAATTCATATTATATTAACTTCTCAGCTTTTAACGAATGAAAACAACAATCCTATTTGTTTAATTTAATCCAATTATGGCTATTATGCTGCTGCTGTGACGTACATAATAAATTATCTATCTATTATGACATTTATGACATTTTGTATTATTGTGAGTATGCTTACCATTAGCAAAACTTAACAAACTGTATCTTCCGTGTTTTTGCAACAAAAGTAGGTACTATCAGGTAAAAACAACACTACCTTTTATGAAACCTCTCTCCTTCCGGTATCCTTCCAACTCGCCTTTTAAGATGTAGGTATTTTAATGGTTTCCTTCGTAACTTGTAGACGAAGTTAATTGTACGGAGTATAATAAATCATTATTAAAACCTTCAGTAGGTACATCATGTAGTGCACTAAACATAGAATACGTGTCAGTTAATTTTATAACCGCGAGGACAGTGGGGGAGATAAAGGAAAAGGCAAAGATTGACATATAGACATTTTTTGTTAAGATCTAGTCACTTAATGACGAGCGATAATGTTAATATAATTACACCCACAGTTTAACAACTGATTTTTATGTAGCTTTTGGGTTCAGAACCAAAAAGTTTACTTTTCTGCCACGGAGAAAGGATTCTTTTTGTCTTTTCCACCAGTTGTCTTGAAAACTTTTCTACATTCAACGTTTTCAATGATTTTTAAATCATCAATTTAAACTGTCAGAGAATGTGGATTACAATAAATATCTTAGTTTCTACTTAAGTTACGAATATTGATTTCGTCACGCAATAAATTTACGATAATCGAATATGCCCAGGTACATTTGTAAAGCGAGCAAGTGTAAAAATCCAGACCTATAAAAACCGTGTAGAATTCAGAAACATGAATTGCAATTTAATGTATTTTGCATGGTGTTAAAAGTTAAAACGAAGAATTGGTAGTAGTTTTTATTGGTAGGTTACTCGGCTGAAAGGGACAAAAACTTGTAAACGTAAATGCCATCGATTCAAAGGCATGTTTTTCGATGATTTAAGTCTACCGGCTCATAAAACACGCAGACTTTTATTTCTTTAATATATCTACTTCATTGCATGCTTATACCGTGAAACTTTAAACTTCTGAGGGAGGTTGGTACTATTCTATTTCATAAGGTCCAATTAACAGAAATGATAACAACCCTCCAGGTGTACTGCGACCCACAGTAGATTGGTGCGCGTAACCTAGGTAAGTCAAAAGTTGAACAAGACTCATAATTTACTATTTCGAAAAAATACTCTGTTCGAAAGCCGTTGTGTTTAGGATATCATGAATAGGAAATAAATAAACCCTAGAAGTTTCATAACTAACCATAAAGTGTTTTTTTTAAATTATTTACTTTTAAAGCAATGCTGATGTCAGGTGTCCATTGTCTACAAAAAAACATTTACAATTTTATTAGTCAAACATAAATTTTGTTAAATGGTTTAATTCGTCGAAAGCAACTGAATTCTGATCGAATAAGCCGATTCACCGTGCGGAAACCAACGTAACATAAAAGTCCGGTTAACAGGAAGTCCAGACAATCAGGATTCTGCTGTACTTGCGAAAAAACCGATACGGAATCAACCTGTTGCAGCGAGTCTGTTACCATTTTTGGAATACACATATCCACATATCCAGGTAGACTGTGCAAATGACTTCCATTTATGGAAACGTCCACACCCAACCGGAAAAAAATACATATAAATGTGACAGTCTCCACATTAACGTTAAAGGGAAAAATATCCAGTATTGTTCGCTGATAAATGTAACAGTTTTTTTCTCAAAAATTGCAGATTTCTTTTTAATTGTGAAATATTATTTTATAAAAAGGCATTATCGGTATTTTAACTATAGAATTTTATATATGTATATTTGCATGCTATATATCTGAGTAAAAACACTCCAATATTACATTTCTCCTTTTTCTGGTGTCTTTTTCAATTGGAGATAAGCTACATCAGGACAACATCTAGGAGACTTTAGTTCGAAACAATTCAAAGCGGCATTAAACTCGTAGATACCGTAGATCAAATAAGTTTCGAAGTCACTTTGTATGGTGTCTCACTCCACCATAGCTTTCATAAATATGTCCCTGAAATATATGCCACACCTCATCATGATATTACATCAAGGCATTGTCGTGTCCTATACACATTGAAACATATAAATAGAATGATTATTTTATGTACCTGGCTATTTGATCGAGAACGAAGCATTTAGTTCATAAAAAATAATTAATTGACTATAATTAATTTCACACTGACAAAATTTTGTTCGGAGTCTGCTATTTTACCATTTAAGAAATTTAAATAATTCTACAGCATTAATTACTTAATTAAAAACGTCTTTTATTACCTGTATTTATTTCGAGACAAGTACAATCCCACTATCAGATGTTGCGTAACAGATTTATCGATTGTACCTACTGACTTCTGAAAGTAGCACCTAGGTGTACCGCTATGTTTGAACAAGTGTACGAATAAATTTGTTAAGTGAATTGGCCTGAAATGTAGTCACGAAAACACGTGGTTAATTAGTTGATTCCGTATATGTATTCCGTATATACGCCTTATAATAGACAAAATAAAACCCCAAATATCGTCAATGTATACCTGAAATAAACCGTTGGTTTTGGGCATATCATTGTATGTACCAAAAACAAGTCTTGTTGCATTCGATTTCCCTTCTAATATTGTTATTGAACCTAATTGAGAATACTTAAATTAATTTTCGTTTTAACTGAGTTTTAGAAAAACGAGATTTGCGGTCGATCTCAATCTTATTAATTTATTTCTGATGGTTGTTGGTTGGCCTATAAACAAATCAGTTATCGTTTTTCAAAATACATCAACGCAATCGTGTAACAATTTCAACAATTAACTTTTTTGAAAATAGTGAACGGTATGTAAATTTTAAAATTATTTATTATTCACTTTCGCACTATTTTCTCAAATTTCTTTATTTGCTCCAATAATTTCGTTTAATTATGCGATTCTCTTCTGTAAACCAGCTCCTTGGCATAGAAAATATAGCTGAATGATTATTTTTCTTATTACACGCATCGGCTATTTTTGCTGGTTTTCCTAATACATGTTTTGCAAGCAGAGCAATAAAACACTTTGTTAAGTTAAGCTCCATTTCCGACGTAAACCATTATGACTAACGTTTTTGGCCTTTACCAAACGTGTCAAAATAATTGATTAATATGTACAAGTGATTAATTACCACTGGCGTGAAAATGTGATTAATTACAGAGCATTGTAAACGTTTTCTATTGCATTGATAGCAAATTATTGAAGCAATGGGTGAGCTAGTCTATTATAATATTAATAAAACAGCATAATCTCTTGATCGGTGAGCAATGATGATATGAAATTTACACAGAATTTTTTTAATGTAATTTCTAGGTCAATGCGTCTATTTTCTGCTCACAATATCATTGCCATCACTCTAAGCTCATAGGTAAGAGATATCTGCAATTTAAATGACACTTACAAATCCTACCTCCTTTGTATTCTGGTTTATTGAAATATCCCCTTGCTAAATGATTTATAGTAAATTTTTATTTAACTGATAAATGCTAAATGATTTATTTAACTTATAGTTGTGCTGGTGTAAAGATGGCTGATTTTCATTGTACTGATTATAACCAAATAAAAACTTATTTTATTCTTCTAACAATTTCCTTTATTTTACATTATAAAAAAAAACAATCGAAATAATATAAAAATATTTAAATCCGCAACGAGTTCAAAATATATTTATTTATTTGATGACGCCCAGCTGGCTTTTACACACGGAGAAAAATAACTAATATTGAATATTACTAATTTATTAGGAATCTTTTAAATTATTCGTAATCTGATTAAAACGCAATTGAAGGACCATAATGAATGAATTGTTATGTTTCCTAGTAATTTTTTAGTAAAATACAAATGTTTCATCGTTCATAAAAATCCTAATTATTTTTAAAAAGAAAGACAAACATTCCCGGGTTACAAATAACCTGACAACATTTGAAAATCTCTTACTACCACCACAGTAAGCTGAAAATGTTGCTTGTGTTGTGATGGAGGACTTAGCCAGCCGACGAATTGAACACACTACGCCTGGGTGGGACCCAAACGCGATGTCAACTCGGCTACCGACCGGATTTCAGCATTTCGTCATTGTATGTTATTAAGGCTAATGATGCAGATGCATGAACGCGTGTTCTGATATACTCGGAATTTACTAAAATTTTCTCAGGAAACGGCTTGCAATCCCGTTTTTAACCGGATTACCAATAATTTGAAGAGATTTTAAATGAATTAGCAATACTCATTTTTCTCCGTGCAGTTTTGGTCAAACTCACAGAATAAAATTAGTTGTGAAAAGATCTGTCGACAAGAAATACATCCGCTTAACTATGTAGAAAGGTAATTGGTATAATTAGATACATAATCATCATTGTTAGTAATCAATCTCAGGTAGCCATCATTTATTTATGTTCCCACGAAAGTTTGCTCAATTCTCTACGGAAGCATTTTTGGCAATAATCTCGCTTACCCATATTTTTAATACATACTTTCTCTCTTTTTGTATGTACTTTCTTTAGTGCCAAACATGCATTTACATATTATTAAAGTTTAGATAAGAATTAGAATTATTTAAAAACTTTAAAGAAAATCATAATTATTACCTAAGCTTGAACCACTTTTTAAACATAAAAAAATACAACTAACGCCCGGTATATCAGTCGGTTGCCATGTGCGACATTCCTCGCTCAAATTTAAGCTCTTTAAGTTTTGGTAAGCCGCAAAATAGTTCTCTTTCTAGACACCGATGCGCTAGCATGACTAATGCACTGGCTCAAGCCAAACAAATACTATTTGGGGAACTTTATCAAAAAATCAAATCGAAAATTAAACCCGCCTAAAGCATTTGACATTTTGAAAGCTGTCGATCTCCCGATGACAGTAGTGAGCATAGACAATACCCACGTGTAATTTTGCTGATATCTAGTTTAACGATTTATTTATGGATTATGTTCCAAGCCGCGATAAGCTCGACATCCAGCCAAGCCGAGCTTAAAATCAACTGATATACCGATCATCCGTGCATATTTGTGCTGCTAAAAATCATTATATTGTTGTACTTACACGCGAATTGAATAGAATAGTCGTAAGAACTAGTTTCCTATCTTGTATTAAACCGACTTGAGTTACTTAGGTGTAAACAGTGACCTTATGAGCAAACTGGAGCGACTGCAAAATTTGTGAATTCGATATATTTATGACCTTCGCAAAGTCGATCACATCTTGGAATACTGCACACGATTACGCTGGCCTTTCATAAAATTAGATTTTGAAACAACGTACTTTTTTCTTCCATATACTGTTCTTAACAATATCAACTCGCATGCCTACATGACTGTAATTTTAGTTACATATATGATCATGGATACTACCTACACATGTATTTATATATTAGTTGTAGTGATGAGAAATTGAAAAATCGTCCTTACAAACTCTCGATAAATTAATGGATGGAATTCTCGATCATCAGTTTAAAATTGCAAAATCGCCCTCATTTATAACATCTCTCTGAAATTACCAAAAATGCTGAATCAACAATCTACATTTGTTGTAAAACGATAGTGTTTTATTTTACATTCTTATATAATATGGCACAAGAGATCAATCTTCTAGTAACCAGTAAGAATATGACACACCTAGTCACTTTGAGGAATTTTGTAATACTGAAGGAAGTTGGGGGGGGGGAAGTGATTGTTGAGACTTTTAAGTAGGTATCTCCAAGTAAACATGGCGTTTTATCTCTTGTAGGAGAGACACGAAAAAATATGTAATTTACATAAATGCAGCACAGTGACGGGAGGCGTTTAAAAAGAGAAAGATATTACAATAAAAACTTGATTTTCATGGCCAAACTGCGACCGGCATTCGATGTTTGCTCGCTGAGGTGACTCGGAACAAATTGCTGACAATAAAGTTCATGCAAATAATTATAGCTACCGATAGAGCAATGTTTTGTATTTAAAAAGTCAAGCTCACAACCATTTCTAGGTCATTTGAACTTTGGTCTGATGATTTCCTGTTATTTTGGCAATGAATTTATAACTTTTTTCAGTTTTCTTACTATCTATCATGCGGATGTGAAAAAAAGACTACGTTTTCAGGAATCAAATAATTGTTGTTTTACTTGCATTACGATCGTACTTGTTGACTGGTATGATCCGGTATCACCGTTAAGTTATGCCTTGCTTGCATACTTAAGTTGCCTTTCCTGGATTCATGATGTCACTGACTTAAACATGCAAAAGTTGATCTCACCAACGTACCTAGATCACAACTATGAATAAGTTATTTTTTTTTTAATTATATGTGTAATTTAATTAAATGTTCAAATACCTTTCCTAGCTTAGAGAGTACGGGTAATGCAAAGCGGACGCGTACATTTTTAAAGCCAATTAGACAAATATTACACATTTATTACAGATATTAAGCAATTAACCAAGTTAAGTTAAGGAATTACACAGGTAATTGACCCAGTAAATCGATTATGATTGTCCTGACTTGTATAAATAAATAAATATATTTGCCTTGCAAAAAAACTTTATTTCATTGTTTATTAAAATGAGTTTTAGTATTTTTGTGGAAGAACGAAAATACATTGTTTATGGAACTTAATTCTTGTCGTTCAGCATTTTGATTCGATTTATAAATAATAAAGTGGATTCCTTCCTTTATATTTTTAAACATTAAAACTTGTTTATATTTTAACCTTGTACCCGATTTAATGCTAATAAGATCAAATAATGTCTCAATTAAGTGGAAATTTATTGGTACTTTAAAATCCGTTAGCATTTCTCACGCGAAAATTATTTTTTGATATTATTGAGAAATCGAATACATGTCATTGTCATTTTCTAACAATTATTACTTCTGAATGCATTGTTTCCAGTTTTGCATTAATTAAAGGGAAAAAACATTATTGAGAATTGCGGAAAATGTTTTTTTCGTTGGGAAACTTTTAATTTTGTGGCAATGGTGTATTTATTTCTTACCTATCATTAAATAATATATTCATTACAGAAATCCAAACATTATGTAACAAGCTGATTAAGGTAAGGCTTAGAAAAAAATTCTGAGAGAACATTGTTTAAAAAAACCTCACTTAGAAAAAACTGATTTCTGAAGATTTGGATGAAGATTTCTTCTGTGGTGAATTTATGTAGGTACTTTCACGACAAGCAGTAGCTTAACGCGATCGTATTATATTGGTTGTTAAGGGACATTAACTTATTATAACCAGTGATTCCTGACATTATTTGGAGTAAAATGTGTTAATGAAATTTTGGAATCCGGTGACATTTTAGATTTTCTTTGTTCAACTTAAAACATAAAAACTTCAGAAGGTATCGGGCAGTTAGGATCGGGGTGAGGGGTTGGTCGGTTACTAGGCTGAGTGACTAGTGATTACTTGTGGCAGATTTTTTTTATTGCTTTTTGAAAAAAAAAAATTAAAAAATACTAAAAAGTAATCGGATATCAAAATTTATTTTTCATTTTTTACAAACGAAAACACCCAGTAAATTATATACGCCAAATTATATATGCGCAGATGTTTTTGTGTCCGTCTTTCTATCCACCTATCTGTCCAAAGTTAAAAAAAATATTAGGTTTATTTAACCCTCAGGCCTCTGGCATATTGACCGTTATATTTCTTAAAGACGCTATCGGAAGGTCGGAGAATTTGTGTGTATTTCGATTTTGGTATAAAATCCGAATTAATTGAATATTTCTATACATATCCAAACACTAAAAACTGTGTTTGATATGTTATATATGTTATGTTTTATTAATTTTACGCTTGTAAGGTTTTTACATAGGTATAAGTGGTATAATTTTGAAACGTTGCATAATTTAGCATCAATAGAAGAAATAATAAAAATAAGATCAATATTAAAAAAATACATGAAATAAAAATACAAGAAATACGCTTTCAAATTCAATTATTAGAAATAAATATATAATTTTGTTAAATACAAACGTGAAGAAGTTTTAAAAATGGTTCACCTTAAGTTTTTTTCTCTAAACACTGAACTAAAATTACTGATAATCAAAAAATACACATTTTTTAAATATTTATTAAAAACATTACTGTAACCTCACTTTTGTCGTTTCATAAAAAAATAGGAGAATAAAAAATCATGATTATTACTCAAATTACGTTCGGAACCTTTGGTTTCATAGAGGTGTAGATTTTAATTCTTCTGTGGTTAACTTCTATATCTGAATACAAAGCTTGGTGTTTTCTCAAAAGCGAACACAGATAATAGCTGTTTGTTCCCAAAACCGATCAAATTAGCCTTAGGGGTTAACTAACGCATGCAATTTATTTGCAAGTAAGCGTACATTTACTGCGAAAAGGCAATGAACAGAGTAGGTACATACTGAATTTTCATTAAATATATTTACAAGAAAAACAATTTTATTTTGAAAAATGGCAATTGTGATAATAATAAATCTTGGAATTATTAAAAAATCGAGGAATATATCAATTCCCACTATCCTACCTCACAATTCATTCAATAAATAAGAGATGTGGCTTCTTCCCCTTTTTACTGTGGTGCATGACACGCGTTAGAAAGTCAAACACTATGGATTTATTAAAAGTTTAGTTCCGTATACATTTTTCGTCGAAAATAACTTTTAAAATCGATTCAAGTGGCAAATTATTTCTGCACTTCTGTATTTTTTCCTGATTAGACTGAAATCACAATACATTGTTTCAAATATAGTAGAAAACAATTTTCTTTTACGGCTATACTTTTTTTGCCATTGAAACTGAATATTATTCAATCCTCGTTAATATTTGATAACGTTTTTTTCTCGAGCTTGCCCCTATTGTATCATACATTCCGGATCTCAACGTGAAGGACCAGCCAAACCAGAATCCTGCATACATATATTATCTAATTCAATTATACATTTGAATGCTTTTCATTTCGCGTGGGCTTGACAAACATTATCCACAATTGGCCCAACACTAATAAATGCACTAATTTGTTCAAAATAAGTATCATCATGTTTCATAATATTAATTTAGAGTATTTTTAATGTTCAGCCATTAGTAAACATGATTGCAAGACGCTTTCGATATCAATCGACTGCAAGCAACAAGTACACATGTATTCTCATAACAAATTATCCATATTCGATTATATAAAAATGAAAGTTTCTTTATTTGTGCTCTATATACTCAAAAACTACTGGACCGATTTCGCTGAATAATTCAAAGTTTGTTCTTATTATTGCCAGGAGTTCAAAATTCAAAATTCAAAAAAATATTTACTGCACAAAAAGAGTACAAAGGATGTAGCTTATAGGTTACATCCTATTTCTTCCAGCTAACCCAACAAATACACATTATATTACATAACCCAACAATCACATGTTAACAAATGTATGTAAATAAAAAATAAAAAACAGAGGTATTTAATTTATGTAAGGTATTTATTTAAGGTGTAGTGACATTTGTTTAAAAGAAATGTTTTTAGTGTTGATTTAAATTTAAGTATGTCGGTTATTTGTTTGATGCTACGTGGAAGGTTGTTATATACTGTAATGGCCATGTAGTGTGGTCCTTTTTGAAATATAGTTTTGTTTGCTTTTGGGATTGATAAGTTTTCTGTGAACCATGTAGCGTTCATATGTTATTCATTCATAAACCGAGCAACGCCGGGTACACGTCAGCTAGTAAATAAATAAAATTATTATAAATTAATTATATATAAAATCAGATATTAGTACTGTTTATTTATTAATATTTTTAATTTATTTATTTATTACATTACATTAGATACATGTTTATAGCAAAAATGTCAAGATAATAATATTGCAATAACTGTATATTAAAAATAAGTACAAGTGTAATTATGAATTGTAGCTCGATATTAGTTCCTAGCTAGGCAGATTACCCGTTCTAAGGAACCAAATGCTGTTAAAATTGCTAAAAATTTATTCTGTAAAATTGTTGTTTTTTTTTATTATTTTTTTTTATCCAAATTGAATATATATTAAGTTTTTATTAAATGAGCCATTAATATGTATCCATGTAAACTTTTAAGTGACATTTAACAGTTTTTCAGACTCCACCCTCCCCAAGCCAATCGACCATTTAGTTATTATTGAACCGGTGAAGAATATTTTGCATGTTTTAATATTTAATTCTTGGGAGATTTTACTATATAATTTCAGTCCCGGATATGTATACGACTTTTCCGTATTGCTCCCTGGGACCACGAGATCCTTTCGGGTGTGACTTCTTGTGATATATTTATGATCAATTTTATCAAGATTTTCGTGTACCTGAATAATAACCCTTTTTTATGTAATTTTGACGAACATCAAGTACATTAAATTTAATGTAGAGCTGGTCGCTAGAGTACCTATAAATAAATGCCTACCGGTTTCGCCTACACCTAGGTTTCAGTGTGGATGTTTAATATTCAAAATTACTTGTATGTACTTAGTGTTACTTAGTAATATCAATGTACTTAGTTGTTGTAGTTAGAGGACTTGATGTTAGACACATCACAATCACAATAAAATTCATATGGTCCTGCTGTTATAAGCTATCTTGTAACCGTCTCTTTACGTTAAGAGTGAGTGGGAGAGGTAACAATTGAACTCCTAGCTATATACCTTAACTGGTAGAATCCGTTAGCCTTATTTATAATACAGTTTGTTTGAAGGTCAGATGATTTCTGTCGATTATATTAATTGTATTTATACATAGTCCAGCTCCCATATAAGCCGATGATGATAAACATCTACTTTGAATATCTGGTGACTGTAATTTAACTATTAACAAATGTATCATTCAATTTGTATTCGAATATTGACATTTTCCTTTTTGTAAGAATCAAGAATCGTGACTCAAATAGTTGATTCATACAAAATTATAACGTCAAAGGTTAAAACCCCCTTTTAACTTATTTGAAGGAAACGTGGAGAAGTAGTATAGTGGGAAGTAGATACCTGGCTATCCAATTCTGCAACAATAATATTATGGCATATTGTGCTATTGTTTGACTAGGTATTTCAAAGCTTCATTGCTCATAATGGATATTTCGTTTTATTTGAATAGATTTGCGATATTCTAAATAATGTATGCATTCGAATCATCCAATCAAAATATTTATCGGCTCTGCTACATAGTAAGTTTGACAATTTGAACCGCCTTTGCAATACAAATTATAGCCTGTCTTAGGAAAAAGATTTTAACATTATGTTGTCCACGGTCTCTGCAGTCCGTTTCAAAAACGTTGATTAGACGTTTTTCCGAAACTGGCTACCTCAATCTGCCAGCTTTTGCGAAGCTTTTGTTTTACAATAATCCTACCTACTTATCACTTTTATCATGAAATACCCTCTTTAAAGCGAATTAATATGTTCAATTTAATGATAGTGGGCTCTGCATTATGGTACGAAACGTCAGAGAAAGATGTCGGATCTCAAAGGCAGTACCACTTATAATCCTAAGTAAGAATTCTTTTAGATAAGCACTCCTTTCTTGTTCTATTCCCCGTTACCATCTCCCACGCAACCTCTTTCAGATGAAGCAAATCCAAATGTGAATACCTCCCATAAACGCAAAAAATACTTAAGTATAGTTTACGAGGCTTCATTTGCATATCTTGGGTGAATTTTCATCCGACGTCATAATGATGAAAATTTTACATTCATTATTTTTGCATAACCGTTGTTTATTTGTTTGTTTTAAGACAAAAGAACATGTTGCGTTGCTGGTGAGAATGTTTGAATTGGCCCACGCAGATGATGTATAAAATAATTGCATCTGTTTTTGCAAAATATCAGCCAAATTTTATGTAATCAATCACCGACGATGATGCTTGCATCTTTTGGGTTTTTGTAACTCAAGAACTTGTGTTGCTTTTTGGGCTTTATGTTTATTATTTTGGTTACTAATTCATTGAAAGCTTTCAATGTGCTTAATCATATAGTAATATTCATCAGGTACAATATGGACAACTCTTTTAATTGATGACTGTTCGATGTGGCTCAATTGGATTTTTTTTTAAACTTTTCAACATGAATTGGCTGGTACAGGTAAGAAACAAATTTAAGCGTTCGTTGTAAATGTTTTCCTCTATTCTCTAGTCCAATTGAGACCATTACCATTTTATTTTACTGTGTCTTGTTCTGTTTCATTTTTAGTTCTTCTACAATGGTAAATAAAATAATCTTCATCGAGTGGCTAGAAATTTCGTTTTAGCTTTTAAGCCCACAACAAAAGATTTGGACTCATCAACAGGGCATTTATTGTATTTCTTCCTTCCATAATCCATGTTTTTATACGACTTCCTTATTTTCTATCTTATACGATGATCCACATCTTTGACACAAAATCCTTTATAGATTGATAATATATTGTATACCCTCGTAGGTACTTATTTAAGTCGAATATAAGTTTCAGATTTTTCTGTGCAACCTTTCGATCAAATACGCGGACATAGCATTCAACGCGAACATTAATGCGTATTATATGTTTCGTTGCTGGAAGTTATTACTTTAAAAGCTAATTATATTTTACAATCTGAAATTTCCCAAACCCTTCATAAATTGTAACATAGTAATTACAGGCGCGGGAGAGGTATATCACGTCTGTGTCTGGTCCGCGGCAGGAATGACTTAGTCACGCCTATTAATGATAGTCCGTGTAATAAACTTTATTGTGAAATTACCCTCGCATCGGGTGCGTTCAATTCCTTTAAAAGACTGAAACCTTGCACATGATGAAATAATTACAGAGGATTAGTCAGATTGATCTTAAACTTTTAATGTAGGTTAAGATGGTTCCAAGTCAACTCAACCAAAACCTCCAGTGATCTAGGAGGTTTTGACACCTTTAAAACGTGATATAAAGTCTAGTTTTTGTTTCATAACTTTTTAAATGTATGTTTTGAGTTATCCGGTCACCGATTCAGATATACTCGCACAGATCAAGTTATTGTGAAAACTTTGGGCAGCTTTTTCGAAGCAGAAAACTGTTAATCTGAAGTGGAATTATCATAAAATTGGACTGAGTAGTAAAACTCTATTATCTCAAAGAAAAGGTTCTAGTCGAAACTGTGATTTTTGTGAATTCATGAATGCTTGGGATTTTTAACCAAAATAAGATTACGAAGAATGTTTTTGAAGTATTTTAAATCAAATGAATTCAGTTGAGTAATTATTAATTTCATTCTCCGGAGAAAAAAGTATTGGCGGAGCAGCTGTACAAAACCCACGTCATTAAAACAGAAGTTAATCTATTAGTAATTTAATTTGACAGGTAAAGTTTTGTAATATAAAGTGGATTTGTGAATAAATCTAAACGCCTTCTGGCGAACGATTTAAGACTTTTAATAGTTTCAGTAGTTTCACGATCTTGGAAAATAGTCTCCGAGGGCAGATAAAATGATTGGGTATTATAAATGAATTAAAGTTGTGTTACGGAAATTAGTAACTTTTCAGTATAAATAATGTAATTAAATTAAACTTTTGTTTTTTTATCATGTCTTTTTTATATCACATTTTTAATGACCAATTTAAACATTTCAAAAAACATGTATTACCTTTAATCATATTAAGCTGATATTGTGATGAAACCCTTTATTTAATGAGAAGCAACATTGTACCTACCTAATCAGTGTCTCACCAGTACAGGTGTGACAATAACAAATCATTTATGAACATATTTGTATTTACCTTTTACCCATTCTTATTTGTTATTTACTTCTGCATATTTAGCTTATTCATTTTGTTACTATTTTTGTTGTTATTATGTATTTAAACATCCATGTTTGTAAATTTAAAGTTGTTATTATGTATTTAAACATCCATGTATGTAAATTCTTGGGCACCATGCCTGTTTTATGTACTTAAATAATAAAAAAAAAATAAAAAATAAAAAAATGTCTTCAGGGTATACATCAATTTTATTTTATTAGTATTTTTACTTTTTTTGTTTAGACAACACAGATTATACAGACATCAATCAGAAAGACAATATAAAACATTAACAATAATCTATATGCAAATAATATCCAAATCCTGCAGTTGAGAGCTCCATCGTAACAAATATTTAACACTTTTTAAATTTGTATATTTGTGAATACCGCACTTCCCAACTTCACCCAGATCTCCGGAACCAGCGGGAGTATGGCATTCCCAAGTCGGGTATAAAGTGAGGCTGAAGGCAGTTGATAGGGGAAAGAGATGGGAAGATAAAGGTTGGTAAGCACCTGGCTATTTAAATCCGGTCACTAAACTCTTTTATCAGGACGATACTTAGGAAGTTGTACAACTCAATACTAATTACCAACATACCGTAATAACATTTAAGCAGAAGTAGTAATAAATCTGTAAATAGTATAAATAATATCCCTATCCGCGTCTGTCTGTTTGTGCCCTTAGTTCTTCCAAACTACGTAACGGATTATGAAAGGGTCACTATAACTTTGATAATTTCTTCTTGAAGGTTTATATATATAATAGGTACATGAATATAATATTTATTGAAAGTAGAGAAAAGTCGATGTTTTGTAATCATGTCGTGAATAAAATATTTTCGGGCGCTTCCATTGGTAACTCTGGTTAAACCTTATGAGATGCATCAACATAATGTATAACGGAATTGTATATCTTAAAAAGGCCTACTCTAAAAGGTCTATCTCCTGAACATAGCTCCTAGCAACGCCGGGTTGCTGTACACAATAAATCACATCTAATGTTAAATAAATCCGATTGGTTAATTAACAATATTCGTAGAGTAAATGTAAATATCAGATTATTATTAAGAAATGACTAAAATTATTCTAATTTGCATGACCATTATTTGAGTACAAAGGAAATGGACATAGGTTCAACTTCTGTCTTTGTCACTTTGAAACATTACTTTAGTGTATAGATCAAAACAAGTATGCATCAAAATGTTTCATCAATCTACATTATATCTACTCCTTTGATTCAATAGATACATCCGCGTCTTGTTTGTAAGCGAAAAGGTACTTTAGTTTTATTTCATCTTTCCAAGAAAATCTCCTCGTAGAATATCTCTCAACTCAGGGTTTTCGATAACGTAGTATGTATAATAATCTTTTATTTAGTTTTAAATGTAGTTTTTATTCTCAGAAATTTAAACTCAATTATCTTCATAAGTATAAAGCAGAAATCTTATCTTAAGTAAAAATTATCCAATAGTAAGATGAATAAGCAACTTCATTTACGTTATGAGTTATTTAGCTTTAAATTAAAAATTAGTTAAAAATAAAAGAAGATTTAACCCCTTGGCGGCCTCCGTAGTCAAGGGGAAAGGCTCTCGACTAGACAGCTGGAGGTCGCGGGTCCAATTCCCGGGGTGCGCAAGAAAATGTTACTTGATTAATTTGTGTTATTTCACAATTACTCATTTAAAAAATATGTAGTATACTTGACGCAAGATACTCATAGTATCGCCATAGTGTAAGACCACCGTTCAGAATCGATCCGTTGGCCGTATTTGGTGACCAGATCTAAAAAGCCTCTTTCCTCTCCTCGCTACTTCCAGCCTCCCAACATACCCTGATGCTCACTGGCTCCAGACGGTTGGGACTTTTGTGCGGTTTCACATTAAAAAAACTAATGCTTGTTGCATTTTTTATATCAATAAGAAAAAGGCTGTAAAAAACTCGGGTGAAATCGAGTTGTAAAGACTAGTGTTTACATAAACTGAAAATGTTTTAATTTTTACGAGTTTTACGCAAACGAGATGTATGACGTTTGAAATGTGTAATATATTGTTATCAAATAAAATATTGTTTTCTTTAAAACACTCCGCAAGCATAATAAAGTTATAAATCAAGAAACCAACCTTTGAATAAATGCGTAGGTAGAAGATATACGTGTAGGACCGAAGCATGTAAAGGTCGTGGGTTTAAATTTAGTTAGGCCCCTTGTTTTCTAAATAACTGGCTTACACTCTTAAATAATAAACGTTGTACTGCAATTACTGCTTTTTGAACACCAGTTTACGCGTAAGGACAGTTAGCTTCGTCTATGGACGGATACCAACAATACGAATTATTTTAATTAATATTTATCTTCATTATTCATTGAGATATTCGATGCGTCATGTGCAGGGCAGGTCCTGTATAGGCTCAATTGGAGCAGTCCGCTCCGGGCGCCGACTTGCCAAGGCGCCAAGGATGCAAGTCGCTGATAATACATAACATAGCGCCCTTGAGGTTGTTACTACCGCCAGGGGCTGGGCGGTTACTCGGCTACGTAGTACGTCCCATAACACCCTGTTTACCGTTATGTAGGTATATTTTAAATTATTTTGAAAATGATCAATCACTGTGGTGTTTTAATATCATATATTTAAAAAAAACTATCATAACTTATTTCGTTTTATAAATACGCCATGACCAATTCGCATATTCTGGGAAAAATAGTGTGAAGCGGCGATGTATGTTATTTTATTTATGGCTATCTGTAATCTTTACCATTATTTAAGGAAATGTGAATATTTTCCACCCGTCTGTCAGCAAGTTTAGTTTAGTATTTTTAATTACTTTTGCTATGTATTGGTTTTTGTACTCTTTTTGCAACATAATTACACAGTATATCACGGTCCTTTGAAGACATTATTAAACAAAATTTATAGGAATTCTACCATCGACCGACAACAATTATCCATGGATTCTACTAATTAAGGCGATACCATACGTTGTAATGCAAAATCATGTGTTTTTGGTTTGAATATTTGGTCTCCTAGAAATTTTTCAGATGCTTTAATTAAATACTGCAAGTAGAATAAATCTCGGCCTTTAAAATAATCGAGTATTATTTAGATAAGTCTTTTTATAAGCCCAGAAAAAAATAATGTAAAGGCCTATGAAAACTGCTTTTAAGTTAAAAATCTCCTACTTACGAACCCAATTTCGGTTATTATTTTATTGTATAGTGTGTAAAATTAAGTTGTTTATAAAATGATCGAAAAAAAAAATATTCAAGCCTAAACATCCACAAAACAAAATAAAAGGCACTTTTTGGCCATGTTTTTTTCTTGCATAAATCAAAACAGGCGGATGGTGTTAAGCGGGAATTTAAACCTTATCTACGTAAGGGTTGTTATTGATAGCGGCTCAATTTAAAATATTACACGACGTAGTGCATCGCCTTAAACAAAAATACTATTAAAGTATGTTCATTCTCCTTTGAAGACAGTAGCAATCGTAAAAGACATCGAAAATCAAACGAACAACAAAAAAATTATTATTACGTTGATGTAAGTAAGGTCGTTTATGAAGCTGGCAGTTGCAGTTTCACGATGCATAATTATTAGTTATTAGTTCCGCATTCCAGATGCAGTTTGAATAATGCAATTATTTGCTATAATATTATTACGTATTTTAGTAGATGCATTTGAGATAGCGTTGGTCCTACTGGCCTGCGCTGGGCATTGGATATAAAATAATAATCATGAATATTATGCATCATAACCTGTTTGAGAGTTAACTCAAAATTTTCTTATGGTGTCGATTTTATAGAGTCTGTTGGTATAATGCAGTAAATTGAATTTTAATTACATGAATTAATTATTAAGAAAGATTGTACCTTGATATTGATTTCATTTAAGTATGTTTAAATTGGTATTGGAATTCTACAACACAAACTTGGTGAACAAGTACCATTTGTACCACGTGGTACACTCAGCATTGGACAGTAAGGCTCGGGACGATATGTGACACAAATATATTTTTTGTTTTTAATTGCGACATATTCACCGAAAAGCAAAACTACATTTTTTATTACTGTAGTCTATAAAACTTAACCTAACCTAACCTAATCAAACACAACACAGACACGATTGTTCAGCACGAACAATATGTGGATTATTAGTAGACGGGTAGGTTTAAACCTCGTGAATAAATCGAGGAGTTTACAAACGGATTATATTATTTAGAGAACAGGCGTCAGGTAGGTATGTTGTCCTTGTTCCTTGAAAGATGCTCCGAGGAACTAGCATCATCCTATCGGCACCGGTGTATAGTTTGGAAACACGACAAACGCGCGCCCAAAATATGTTGACATTTGTTACATGAGAACGGGTAGCATCCACGAGTCGTTCTTGAGTTCAACAGCTCGGCTGTGGAACGATTTGCCGGCCTCCGTGTTTCCTCTCTCCTACGATATGGATGTCTTCAAGACCCATGATCACTAATTCCATTTCTCAAAAAGACCCTCCACACAGGATCCCCAATGATGACTGAGGGAAATTCTTTTAGGGCCTAAAAAAGGAGTACCCCTTCACCGTATAATGTGGTCTTGTAAGGTACAAAATTCTATTAACTCGCATTGCTATAAAGAACACATTACTGAATTAGACATAATTTTATGCTTTTTTTCGTTGAACTTTGATACTATTAAAAAATAAACATTTATACAGGTAATGAAAAGCATACTCTGAATATACATTAGCAAATACGTTTATTATTACATTTATTGCTTTAGTTGAGAAAAAAACAGTTAATATTTTAACAAGAAGAAGCTTTTATGCTAATCACTTTTATGATCAATGATCACGTGGTGCATAAGTCACACTATCGGTTTGTGCGCACTTAGAACAGACTTAGTCGATGTGAAATGCTTTTAGCTTTTAGTTTAATGTCTTAAGTCGTTGGATTACCGGATTAAAATATATCGGTTAGTGCCCTCACCAACCGAAAATTTTCTCACAGTTTCTGTAAAAATATTCAAGTTTATAAAAATTCTAGGGACCCGAATTCATTCCTGGGGAGATAACAAAAATATCGGTGAATTTTTGATATTTCTTGTTATTATGTTATAAATAATTCTTTCCTCATTTTTATTTTTTATAAGTGTCCCGAATATGGGCTTTAGCATAAAACACCAGATATTATTTATATTTTTAAGAAAAGCGTACATAATATATTAGTACTCTTAATTAGTGCTAGAGAGATTACAGTATTGGAATATAACTTTAAAACAAACTAATATTGAAAGAAATTTACAGCTTCCGAACTTTTACAATTTCACGTTGAATTTAACAATAGTTCACGAGGAACGAATTTGCGAAAATTAGAAACTATCTGATCAACTAACTAATTAATCACCTTTTTCTGCAGGGGTAGGCAGAGAGGAAGGTCCGCCAAACAACTCTTGGAACAAATTCCTTGTCTCATTCACATGTATACATACTCTTCTGTTATTCTGACACTTGACATGGCCCGACTCAAGTATCTGATTCACTTGATCGTGCCATGATTTCCTCGGAAATCCTTAACTCTTCTACCATTCACATTTGCGTCATATATTCTCCTGACTCTCCTATCTTCGTTCGCGCTCTACACGCGCAAACCATCTGACCGTCCCTTTCGTATCTTACTCACCACGCATACATAATCCTTAAATTCGTTGCGGTTCTCCACGTTTGTCACACGATCATACATGGTTTTACCACACGTACGCCTCAGGGATCTCATTTCTAGAGCGATCAGTCTACTTGCATCCTTCCTCTGCTAATTTCATACCTCATTGCCATACATCAGGGTAGGTACCAGAACTCCATTGTGGACTGCTAGCTTCGCTAGATCAACAGATTTTTGGTAGCGTCATCCGCGTTAATTAATGGAGTCACCTGCATATACCCTTTTTTCAATATTTCTATCAGCCTTCCCATCTCCTGTAAAAATACTTCCCGAAGAATTTATTCTTCTTCTAAGAATTTATTTGAATAAACCCATAGTTTCAACATTATTAAAGCGAAAAGAATGCGCTTTCTCGTGTAAACCCATAAGTTTTTTGCAATGTAATAACTCCGATGGGAAAGTAATAAGTGCATTTAACGATTGCGATCTCGTAAAGGTAGGCACATTTTATTTATTTTGTTTTTTGAAACATCGAGAATGGCAACCCTTTACCACATTCGTATCTTGTCCCACCTGCTTCCTTGCGGTTTCACCTGAGTGCAATCACCCTCTAGACCTGAACGAGATACTCACCTAACCGCCTAACCCTTCCTACCTGCACATATAAAATGATCAAATAATTAGGTACCTTCCTAAGCCATAAACTCGTAAAAAGCTTCAATGGCTTTTTCATGAAGAAGTCTTTAAAATAATTCATAATCGGAAGGTTCATAAATGGTGCTAATTTGATTAATTTATTAATAAACACTTTTTGCAGGTTATGTTTAAAATATTTAGATGAATTATTTGTTTGCGCCCGTACATACGCAATATGAACATGAATAAATAGTTTTATCCGTATACAAACTCAAGTATTTATAAAAAGGTATACAAATATGATATTGGATTAAATCACCGATATAATATTGCATTTTTATGCCTTTCCTCAAATTATTGAATTTTTATACGCACAGAACTTGGAAAATGTGATTTGCCCGCATTTGACCTTTATCAGATGGGGGCAATAAATTGTTTAATTTTATTTATGTATTTAATATATGTATTATTACATCTTACACAGTGTTTCAAGACAAATAAAAATAGCTTTTCCTCACCATAAAGTGACAAGGCATGTGTTTGGTGTTGGAATTCAAGATCAAGTAATTAAATATTGTAAATTAATTGCTAAACAAAATAAATAAGAAAAACATAATATAAGAGATAGAAGAAAAATAAGATTTTTTTTAAATATTAACAAATTTGGACTATTATAGAAGTTTTAAATAATTTTTCAATTTAAGTAGAATGTTTTCTAATTATTTTTAGATTCAAAGAAAGGTTATTAAAATAGGTAAAAACTATATAAACTAAACATGTATGTATTAGGTAGAGGTAGATATTTTTAATATGGTCAGTGTTCTATTAATGTAGTATTTAAATATAATAGTTTAATATGCTTAGAAAATATTAAATTTTTAGTTATAGATTAAGAGCCTTTGATAGAAACATGTTATACATGCCGATGTTTTTGTGGGAAACCAACATCATATTTTTCAAGTCCAAGTTGTAGCAGTTTATTCATGATTTTAAGCCAACGAATATTAAAGTTTTTTCGTCATAAAGTAATAAATCTAGAAATACAGTTGCGCCTTAAATTATATTTTCTGCTTTATTTTATTATGAAAGGTCTTAGATGGTTGAGTGACAGGTTTGCCGGCCAATTATTTAATATATGGTCATAAGCATTTAAAAAAAATAACATAAGCCAATTACGAATTCCCGCTAAGATGAGAGATAAATTGAACGGTCGGTGGCTGAGTTAATATCGCGTTTGGCTCCCACCCAGGAACAGGGCGTAAGTCCTCCATCACAACACAAGCAACATTTTCCGCATACTGTGGTGGTAGTAGGAGATTTTAAACTATCGTCAGGTTATTCATAACCTGGCAATTTTTATCTTTCTTTAAAAACAATGTTAATAAATTACACATGTTAGAATGAGGTAGATCTGGATCTCAGTTACTTATTTTCACTGTTTTCTTTCAAAAACATCATTTTAAGTGTAAGCATAAAACTAGAAATACGTGTTCGTTAAATTAAGGCGATGCACTACGTCGTGTAATATTTTGAATCGAGCCGCCATCAATAACACTCCTTACGTAGATGGCGATAAGGCTTAAATTCCCGCATAACACCATCCAGCTGTTTTGATTTAGGCAAGAAAAAAACATGGCCAAAAATGCCTTTTATTTTATTTTTTGGTTGTTCAGGCATAAATATTTAGATGTTTTCCGATCATTTTATAAATAACTTAATTTGCCACATTATACAATAAAACCATAACTGAAAATGGGTTCGTAAGTAGGAGATTTTGAACTTTAAAACAGTTTTCATAGGCCTTATAAATTACTTCTTTCTGTGCTTATAAAAAGACTTATCTGGGCTTATAAAGGCCAAGATTTATTATACTCGCGGTATTTATTTAAAGCATCTGAAACATTTCTAGGAGACCAAATTTTCAAACCAAAAACACATGATTTTGCATTGCTACGTAGTGCATCGCCTTAAGTCCAGAAACTTAACTATTCTACTGGATTTTATTTAAAAAGAAGCCACAAAAGAAATATGGCAAAAGAACATTTATTTCATGTATTTAAAATCAAAACTTCATCAGCAGAGCCGAAGTATAAAATTTGCATAACATGCAGGATTATATTTTTAACTGTATCAGATATTGATGTTGAAATTGGATATCTCTTGGGGATATTTTCTCATGATAAGTTTCTTGACTTCGTAGGGAAATAACACGTTTCGCAGGTGGATTGTATTATGCATAGTATTACTTTACTGGACAGCTTTGTGTTGCCTTTGTATTGCAACAATGTAGCTTTATTCCACGGGTTGTCGGTGTAAAACCGAAACAATATGAAATATTTGAACGGAATGTTTTTACACAGTCTGAATGAATTTGCATATTCCATTGAATTCTGCTTATTATTAAACTGAAAAGCAATCGATAGTTTATTACAATTGATATTGGGAATTTACCTAATTTAGTTTATGACTTATCTTCCTTGCACCTTCTCAGCGTTACGTATCTAATCAATAGATCATATTGATATTAAAGGTATATGGTGAATGCAATATTACACGGAATGTGGTATTATTAGAGTTTGCAATTTTTGTATTCATTTTCTAACAATAAAATTTTGAATATTATGCTAAATTCTTCGTTATCTATGGGCTTGCAGAAATGAAGTTGTGCGAAAACGGTGACATGATTTGTAGTTAGGTTTTACAGAAAAGATATTGTGATTTTGGTAATAAGTTGGGTTTTCAAGCGATAGATGGCACCAGTCATAAAGCTTACTCCAGAGTCCGACAGATGTCGCTAGAGTGTAGCAATTGCCTGTGGGATATTATTGCCAGACAACAAGCTTCTAGAAACAAAGAATTACCAACCCTCGGGTAATGAACAGTGTGAGAATATATACCTACCAACATTCTAAATGTTTCCCTCACACTGTGGCCACTGTACCTCAAGGATAAAATATTATATTACATTTATTGGTTTTAATAAATTATTAATAAAGTCTACTTTTACTTCACAAGAAATACGTTTCATTTTAAGCACTTAGTTAGTCATTTAGGATTACATAGCCCATAGGTATTTTTAACAAATTGATTAATAGCTTTATTTAAAAAAACAAATTATAAAAATATTTTTTGGGATATCAGCCGTTAAAGTTTTATCAGTATGTACGTGTACCAATTATAAATCTCCTTCTTGTAATTTTACCTCTAATAAGAAAAAAAATAAACATTGAACTTTAAAAGAAAATTATAGAAAACAGAAAATCGGTCACGACAAGTAAGAAAAACATTAATTTATGGAGCATATTCTGGTGGTAATTGACGATGTATTAAGGCACGATATCATACTATAAAAAGAATACAGGGAATTATATAAAACAACAATAGTTATTTATAAACAGAACAAATACACCTAAAATGAAATGCTTTATCCACAAAATTTCCTGTCACTTACACCTCTTTCTTTGTACCACTTTTGCAACATATTATTGTAAGGTAAGTACGTCGGAAATACGACATAAACTTTACCTTCCAATAAACATTTGCACGCATCAATCCATTACCTATAAAGCCTCCAAGTGTCCATAAAAGGCGAAGACAGGCGCCCTAAGATGGCTGCTGGTTACAACTCTCCTCGAAGGTTACACAAGTCTTGTAATTTGGATTTGTGCAAAGAATCACTTTGCTCAGATATCGACGGCTGAGATGCATCAATACCTACTTGTTTGGAAAAGGTGTCTCACGCTGCGTTGCCTGATTGAAATCACGAACGAGATTCAACCAAGATATCTTTATTCTCTGTGGAAAATAATTATTATTTCACAATGTCAATATTATTTATCGTTATTAAGCCCGGCATTTATTTATGTAACGATGATTCTGTCTTTCAAGAGATGATGCTGTAAATAAAACATTTAAGTATTGAGTTATTGGGTTCAATAATTTGATACCTATAAACGGGGTTATAGATTCTCATCAAAGCCCCGAGGAAAGACCACAATTCAGATTTGATTTAGCCAGGTACTTCCCCACCCCTTCTCCCCTGTCTCCTTCTATTTCCCTCTGCTTTCATCCTCTCAAAATACAACAGTTTCACACAGTTGGGCTGTTGGGACTACCCTATGTCCGCGGTCAGTGGGATAGTGGCGCCCCCATGTTGGAGAAAGTTTTAAGAAGAAAAGTGGAAGGAGAAATGGTAGGAAAGTTCTATGAAAGAACCTGGATATTAAACTATTATTTGGGAACTAAACAGAGCTTAAGCGAATTCAATTAACGTTTCACTTACGATTAACATTTACAATGATAATACTGAAAGAACCTTCCACTCTCTACAGCGATCACTTGAAGTAATTAATTGCTAGTATTAGTATATTTAACGATAATTTTAAATGCACATTTAATTTAATTGTGACCTATGCTAGCCAGACTTACACGAAAGTTGTTTGGCTCCGTGATCACAAATCTTCGAATGCTAATCGTAATGATGGGTAGTAATAATTACTTTAAAACCCAATTTGTGCAACATTAAATGATTGATGGTGATGATTTCCGATGTAAATGTTGCTAATTTGATGGCTGTCGATTTGTTTGATATTTCGCCATAATTCCTTACTGCTGGAGACTTACTACATAAAAGGATAGGTATATTTAAAGAGACACAAAGTAAGCGGATGTGGTTGGTGAAGGATGTTTGGTTCGACCTGAAAACTTGTGCGAAGCCATAATTAACCACGGGACAAAGAAACCCCCCATTTAATTGAAGGTTTGACTTTTTATAGTGGTTTTGTACATATTATAATACACCGAAGCTATATATAATAAAATGGCAATGCTGAGAATTGAAGGAATAATATTTTACTTCGTGGGCGCTGGATCCACCCACCAAACTTGATTTAATATCAATAAAGCTAAAAATGTTCGAGTCATTCAAGTACAGGGTGTTCGGGGGTAAAGTGCGCTATATTCGGTAGGTGAATCTACATGATGGTAGAAGTAAAAAAAGGCTTTTTTGAAAATCCAATGTTTATTTTCCCATACAAAAATATTTTTCCACAAAAGAATTTTTATTTTCTCCTACAAACAGATCGGTTTTTTTTACCTAGAAACTACCTTAAAACGTTGGAATTCCAAAAAGTTATTTATATTTTTTACTTGTACTATCATATAGAATCAGCTCCCGAAGTTAGTGCATTTTACCCGCCGGACACCCTGTATATCTTCACGTTTCGCCTTCTGTGATTGTTTTATAAGCTCCAGGGAATAATATTGAAAAATCTTCGAATATTTTATCTGATTGATTTTCCTAGTGTGAGATGTTTTAAAATTTAAATAGTCCTAACTGCTTTCAACCGTATGGAGCCAGTGAGACTATGGCATCCTCAATTAGGGTACGTTATGAGTCTGAAGGAATAGGGGGAGGAAGGAGACGGGAAAGAAGAAGATGCCATTTTAATTCTGAATATACGATAATGAGAGTATTTTCCGCTCTAGAACGTGCGACAAGTGTACAATCATATATTATTTCAGATTAATAAATTGTGAAATAACAGAAATTCATCAAATAAAATTTACTTGAGCACGCTGGGATTTGAACCCATGACCTTCGGTTTGCTAGTCGAGAGCTCGACCCCTCGAACAAAGTGTATTAGCTTAAATGTCGAAAACGATCAAAAAACTCTGCTAGGTTAGGTACGTTACTATAAGTATCTCTTAATAGTTTAAAATAATGTCGCTATCCGCGTCTGTTTTTACGTTTAGTTCTTCTATAGATTTTGATAGAATTTTTACTATCATTTAGAAAATTTCTTCCGGAAGGTTTACATATATAAAATATGCATATTATACTTATATGAAGTAGAGAAAAGTGGATGTTTTGTAATCAAGAGAAGTAAAAAAATCTTATTAGATACATTATATAGAAAATCGACCACCATAACACGGGCATGTGCCTAGCATGGTGGTCGAAAAATTCCTCAATGCATGTAACTAATAATTTTATAGAATAAAGAAACTTAAAAAAAAAAATTCAGATAATGTACTACGGAATTGTATATCAGAGAAGTCCACGATGGCATAAGTATTTCCTAAAGATAACCCCTCAGCAACGCCGGGTACACGTCAGCTAGTATTTTTATATATCTTAATTCATTTTTATCCCGTATACCAGAATATCACTTCTACAACAGCTATGCTACTTTCTCAGACATATAAAACATTTCCGACAAAAAAGATACCTACCATTTCTATCGCCAATAGGTAACATAAAAACCAAAGTTTATTATATTATTATTTTTCTGTTCATTGTCACCTAGATATTTTGTTATTTTTACTTTCACGTTATTTCACGGTTTGCTGGGTTATTTGGCTTAGCTTATAAGAACCCTTGCGGTGTTGTACCTCCAAAGTTTTTGTCGTTTATAAGTAAAATAATGGGAATTTAAAAACTTGCTACCTTTATTGAAATATCGACCATTGTAAGGTGGTTAGCTTCTTATAGCTAAGACAGTTCAGCTAAAAACACTTTTCCAGGGACTGGGAAAGTCGACACAACCATTTCCTTTGGATTTCAATGCAAAGAAAATAAAATGCATGCATACTTTCTAGCAAACAACACGACACAAGTATCATCTAAGTATTAAAAAAAATATTTACCGTTGTGAAGAAGTATTGAAGAACGTTGAACGGATAATGAATTGACTAAATATAAAATAGTTCCATCCACTTATGTACCTACCTACCCAGTACGAAACAAATTTTTCCCATAACTTTCCACGGAGAAAAATGAGTATTACTAATTTATTAAGAATCTCTTCAAATTATTGGTAATCCGGCTAAAAACGGGACTGCAGGTAGTTTCTTGATAAAATTTTAGTAAATTCCATGTTAGAACATTTATCTTGATAATATGTAATAATCACTTCATTCGTTAAGGGCCTGCAATCTCGTTTCCAATCGGACTACGAATAGTTTGAAGAGATTCTTAATAAATATTTACTCATTTTTCTCCGTGTTTCATCACGTTAGTTTTTTACTACATTGCACTGTTTTTATGAACAATTCATAATTAAATTATCATCGTTTCAAAGTTTTTGACGAAGTTTAAGGAAGACAATAATTGATATATCAATATACATATTCAAAAATATTTAAATATATTTTTAAAGCCACATACCGTTACGAAAATGTAGGTAATACGGTTAAAAAGTCAGTGTGCAACGAATATTTGCAATTCATTTCAATGCAAAGTATCTACCAAATCGAAACACGAGACTTCCAGAGTTGATCTTTGTTAATTCTTCGAAAACAATTCATTCCCCAACTCAAAATTCAGCTAGGTTGATATTTTCATTTGCTATTTTCTGTACCTATACCTATACTTATTTTCTCATTTATTTTAAATTTATTATGATCATTCGTTCTGTTCCTTTCCTATTTTTTTCTTAATACAATACATATTTCTTTAATACACTAATGTAATTAACACTTGTACTATGTAAAAGCCCCAAGGGCCTGGGCCGGCCATGATCCAAACGGCGTTTGACGCTAGTAGGTGCCAGGTACTATCAGCGATTTTACTCATTGGCGCCTTGGTAAGTCGGCGCCCGGAGCGGAGTGCTCCAATTGCGTTCGCACACGGCTGGTCCTGCTAAGGGCGTACTAAAATATTAAGTTTAATTAATTATAATCTGCTTTTTGGAATTTATGTAGGTACCTATACATGATAATTTATTTATTTAGAATTAAGGGCACAAGTGCCATTTACATAGATGATAGTTATTGACAGTCATAGTACGGCATAGAAGAAGAAAGAAAAGAAAAATTGTAAGATTATATAAGGGATAAAGAAAAATAATATACATTACCACAAAGTTATTGAAAGAATTGAAGAAAAAACATAAGTAAAAACCTCGTTAAAATATGCACTGCTTTAATTTTTAATTAGTACAGCTTTATACTTCAATAAAGGCATATTAAAAACATCAGCTAACACAGCATAAGAGTTACCAAAGGTATGTAATGTATTTATAACAGAATTGTAACCAGAAATCGTAGAAAAAATGTCAAAATAATAATAATAATGTTTATTTCAGCTGGACAGAGCGGTGTGTGTAATGCTCTGCCTGCCATAAAAGTTTACATTTAGTTAATACATAAAAATCAATTTAGAAATAAATAAAAGAAATGAATAAATTGATGAACACATTACGACTTTATGTTGGCTTGAGTGAAATTCTCCATCTCTAGTATGGAGGCGCTCCCTGCCACTGGGCAACGGCCTGGACAAGAGTGTTGTCCGTCCTCTGGTAACGCTGACTCGTCCCGGCTATTCTGTGGCGCATCAAATCAGCGAACCCATGCACCCTTCCTTCGGTGAACATCTCATAATGCATTAAGGTAACCTAGATCTAATAGTAGGAACATGAAAGTGAATCACCGCTATCCTATAATATATATATATAGTTAATCTTAGAAGTACTGTAATCATTTGAAACAATTAGAAAAAAAGTTTTTTTTTTTTCTGTTTAGAACCTCTAATTTTGATATTTTGATGATAAATATTATTCCTCGTACAATATCTGTGTGTAGGACTAATTTTGATCTTTTTTGATATTTTGTTATACCAAATATGTATATAGTATGCAATGCAACCAACAATTACCAATCTTCATTTATCTTTAGCTGTACAAAATATGTATGTCAATTTATTTAAATTTAACCTGTTCTAAAACGGGAATTTCTCCTAGTTGGACAAACAAAACATTTTTCAAATGTATACAATAACCGAACTATATAAAATAAATAAATATCCTATTTCAAAACTTTGAATGTTTTGAGTTTAACACTTTCTCATATTGAATTCAATCACTTGTATGGATTTTCTTCTTTTGCTGTTTGTGACGACTTGTCAAGAATTCGAGGAAACGCCAAAATGATTCTTATTGTTGTTAGCCTTCCACCTGCCGCCCATAACCCCATTGTGAAACACCTTTTATTCGATTCAATGCGTTGTAACATCGGGTCACTTCAAACTTTCAATTATTATGACAGACTTTTTTCAATAAATATTATTTCTTACACGAAATATCTTCAGTTATAAAATTAATTATGAGTCAGAATTCTTAGTGAAGCGGCCTGACCTCAGTTGGAATTGACGATTAAGTGATGCAAATTAAATCAATGAAATTATGTGAAAACAGGTGGCAAAGTGTATTAATAATGGCATTGGATTATTTACGTTATTATAGTAAGAACAAAGCTTGACCTTTGAGAACAACCTAAGGATGAAATAAAAAGCGTTAAAATAATAATAAAAATCTCATGTAACTACTTTTAACAAAAAGGTTATTTTTTATTGGAAAAAACACAGATGCAGAGAGTTATAAAAATGACAGTAAACAAACAATAATTCGATAATTCGCCAGCATCCCAACTATTTCTCATAGATTAACAGTTCTGCAAGGTATTATTACACACACTGCACTTATAACTATATATTTTACAAGGAAGAACAAGAGACATATATAATTTAAACAATTTATATTATTCAAAATATGATTGTCTTTACCATACACATTCAAATTAATAGACGAGCCATTCTGGGAAAGGGGAGCAAACCAAGGCGCGGAGCGCGGAAGGCGGCCTGACCGTTACACATTCGGTGATTTGTCAATAAATATAGATGACAGTAACAGGCAACCCGTATTGTAATATCACCATTCGGCCCTCGAAAATAAATTTTGCGTATGAATTACTAGTCCATTTTACAATGGCGCGCAAATTGCTGGCAGCGTAAAATAACTTAAGTACATGTCTCAAATAAGGTAAAACCAAAGTTCGGGCTTGTTTACAAAATGTAATACTTTATTACACTATTTAGTTTATAACACTTTTAAAAATGTGTTATAATTTACTCATCGTACTAATTTTTAGCGTCGCTACCCAGGCTGTCAGTCGCTGCGCAGAAAAGTTCCACAATGGACAGCGCAGCAAACCTTTGCATTGCTTAAGCGAACTTTTCACGTAGTTTGCATCCAGCGCACGATACCCAGATTTCACGTTAGGGCAAGTCTGTCAATTTATATATCTTTGGTTATTAATTAAGTTTTACAAAGAAAATATAAATTGTTAACAACATCGATGGATACACAAATTAGAGTATTTGCTAAAAATAATATCGAAAATAATAAGAAAATGATGTACCTAATTAATAAATAAAATATTCTTGGAATTCGGAGATGAAATAATAAAGACGTTTTATTCTAGTATTGAACTTGAAAAGGCTTCATTCCGGGAATGTTCCAACAAACTTATTCTAAGTCTATTCATATTCGTATGCATTGTTCTCTTCCGCCGTTCCAATAATATTTCCTTGTTTATATTTCTTGTGAATCATCATTAGTCGAACTTAAACACAATAGGCACATTACAAACAGCGTATGATAAAAATAACAGGTTAACCTTCCTGGAACCGGAAGTACGAAAATGGTCAACATAGTTAAAGAATTAATTTTCCCATTGACCATGATCAAAAGGCGCCACATTGACTTTGCGGTACAATATATTGGTAGATATAATTAAATATTCTACAAATCGAATGATTTTAAAGGCGTTTCTGTTCGTTACCTCCGACTGACCGCAAAACGAAAGTTATGGCTATGACTTTATCAAATTAATATCGAACTATTAAAGTGATTCTATTACGCACCGTTACTGAGAACTCACACTTTTTCTTTCGATATCCGTAACTGTAACAAATTAAATCATAACTGAAGAAAAGGCAAAGAGAATGTTCGAAAGTTCATCAAAAATAATTTGATGTGAATAATAATAATGATTGGATTATTTGTTTAGCGCCGTTTATGTGAGAAAATCACTCCAAGGGCGCTTAAAATCAAATGTGTTGAGATTCTCTTCTTCTACTTGTGCTAAAGTTTTGGATAACCTTCGCAGATGATGAACATTGCAAGGCTGTAAACGATCAAACCATTAGCAAATAATACTTACAAATTAATATTGACAAATAATACAAATAATCTTGAATTATATCATATCATGCAATTTAAAATTAGCAGAAATATGATATTTTTTTGTTCTCTTCTGGAGTAGGCAATTATTCTGATAGCTTCCGTTTTTTTTTTAATATATCGGTTCTATGAAAGTATGACGCATTTGTTCCCGATAAAAACTTTTCACTTTTATTTTAAGCCAAATTCATAGTTTAGGATAATTGAATATATATTTTATTGATACATGATTTAGAAAGTACACGTGGTTTTTTGTGATATTTCACCCTCCATAGTATGGATGACCCTGTGTTATGGTGGGTGAATTTTACAGTTTAAACAGAATCTATACATTACTATGATATGAAAAAGAAAAATAAAAAAAATATGTATAGCTAGTTTGGGTTGCAAGAAGAGGATGGAGAAGTCAGAGAATTATAAGAAGATGAAAAATTTTAGAAATTATTAGTAACTAGATCATACTAATTAATTATGTACATACTATACCGCTAAGTTAGGGAATAAGGATTTATTATATTGCTTTTAAAGTTTTGAAAAAATTAGGATTTTAATATCATAATCATTTTTTTTAGTATTAAGGTAATGTATATGTCGGGTGAAAGAGAGACATAAAACATTTATGATGCTTATATCCCACGTTCATCGATTGTGGTAATAACCTAAAAATAACTGACGTTAAAATATGTCTCGACATTTCTATTATCCACGTCGGTTCATTTGAGAGAGAAATGGATTGTACCTACTCTCAAAATTAGTCGCTGACCACAAACTCAAAAACCGAACTATTTTCATTGCCTTACATCAGAATTATATCAGGTGCCTCGGCAATAACACAAGCAATTAAACAATACTTTTAACTAAACGTGTTTTTATTATTTAAAATAAATAAATAATCTCTTCATATGAAGCGGTTACTTTGTGATGTGACATTATAATTTAAAATTAAACAATAACTTTGTAAAAATCACTTATAGGTGATTACTATAAGTGATTTTTACAAAGTTATTGTTTAATTTTAAAATAAATAATCTTTCACATTTCTCCTCCCGTCAATTATTTACAAGACATATTAAATGATTTACGACAAATTTTAACCAAATTAAAAGTTTTTCATCGAGTGGCCAAATACGGGTTACTGTACTTACTTACTAGAAATAAAAAAAGAAGAAATTTCCAATACATGTCTTTTTTATGAGGATCGACTAATAATACAAGATAATCCAATAGATAGTTCAGAGGAAGATTGATGACATAGCATAGTAGAGGAAGACGCCGCGCCCAATGTTTGTACACAGTTGAGATTTGTCACATGAGAACGGATCGTTTCTACGACTTTTTGCCGGCCTCTGAGTTCCTTCTCCAGCATGGGTATCTTCAAGACCCAGGTTCACCCGTTCGTTTACAAAAAAGTCTCCCCCATACATCATCCCTTATGAGGATTGCATGGGTCCTGAGGAAAAATTGTTTTCCTCAGGACCTCCTGTGTGGAGTAGACGTAAAAATAATAACAATTTTGAAACATTCATGACCGGTTCGAGTGAAGTTGTCTCTGGATGCAGCCTTCAGGTTGTTCGGTGTTGTTCTGATAACAGCCAATCTCCGATATGAGAGGACACTAGACCCAGAAGAACGAAAAATAAATAAGAACGAAACTTTCCATATTCCTTTCCAAAGATGAACCAATTAAACCTTCTCCCAACGTCTTCTAGATATGTGTCGCCTATAATATAATATCCACTGAAGTGGCAAGAGACAAGATTCCGACAATATTTAACTTTACAGAATTTTTCGAATTTCTTATTTTCACTTATCCACCAAACGTAATTTTTCTTGTTTACTTACGTCTTACCGTCTTTCTAATTAGATTCGTACACCCCCGTTCAACGTTGGTGTGTTAAAGCCTCCTCGAGCCTTGTTTAAGACTGTTTCAACCAAACGAACACCATGGTAATAAGTCAAGTTTTCCACTGTTCTGACCTTACGCGCTGCGTAATATTTACACCACGTTTTTTTACTAAAATATTACCTTACTAGGCTGTAAATGTTTTATTTTTTACATATTAGGACACCGTTATTTGACGGTGGGTATTTGGTCTTTGTTATTTCTTTGAAATTAAGTACATTACAAATGAAATAAAATAAATAATAATTAACATGATGGATAGCCCAAAGGTGACTGTGCAATTTTAATTAGGTCTGCCTGCACTAAGTTCTTCTACTTCTGAACGGGCATGAAAGGCAAAGTAGGTACCTATATTTTATTAATATTTGATAATTAGTAAGGAGCCTGCTGAGTTCCGTTACTCAATTACTGATAAGATCATTTTATTGATAAGAAGGTCATAGTTGAGAATAATTGCACGGCTAAAGCAGTGACTCTTTTAAATTCACTCGTAACGCGTTCAGGGTCTCTGCAACTTTTACGATTTCACGGCTTTAAATAGAGCAATTCGCTAACAAAAAGTTCAATTGTACTTCAAAGTAAAATTATAAAAAAGGCCTTTAGAATAATTGGTTAATTATATTTAAAAGTATTTTTATCGGTTCACATTGCTCTTTCCAGTGGCGTAGTTACTTCCTGGGCTGCCTGAGCAGAAGTCCGGGGCGCCAGGCAAGGTTTTTCTTTTGGAATGGAACCGTATGTCACCACTGATTTATTACTTGATTCTAGCCCATTTAGCACGCGCTCTGTCTCTCTTTTACACTTTCCTGATGTATTTTGACATCCCGTTGAACTTTCATAATTATGAGGAAGAACAGTTTTGTATTGAAAATTTAAGGCCCGATTGGCCAGACTTTTGGATCATGAAACACACCCACATTGCATTTCTTGTGTTCTTCTTTATTGTATGACCACAGTGCAAAAGCTTCTGTATTGCGTGTAGCATACAGGTAATCTTGCCGTACAAAAGCGAGAAAGAGTAAAAAAATCACATCCAACCATTGTGACAGAAAATTAATACAATTTTTACTACTGGATATTGTTTTGTAACTGTAATCAACTGGTGTACTGTTTAATTATCTTCTTAGTATGAAATGAACTTGAGATCGGGGGTATTCAATAAATGCTTTTGTTCGTCAAAGATTACAATTACTTTATTTTCGTAAGATAATTACAATGAACATCTTGCGAAACATACATCAGAGACTATCATTTATTTTGACAAGGGAAGCAACTGGAAGTGAGCTGACTACCTAGAGATCGGCTGGCATAGGCTGTACTCGTAACCATTCGGGTACAACCAACATGTTATCTCTGTTATGTCGTTTAAGTAGCGCCATCTATTGAAAAACCTTACAACTACATTAACGTTCATCATTAGTGTGTTCATATTCAATGGAAAACAATCGGAACTATTTAAAAATGCCCAGGGGCTTACAGTTCTACGCTACACCACATGTTCTTATGTTTACGGATTCAATCATGATATAATTTGAGTATAAATGAGTTTTTGTTTGTGTTTTTTTAAATTTCCAATAATAATTAAATCTCAACAAATTTCTACACTTCAATCCGCAACGAAAATAATGTAAACAATCGAAAGTACCATTTCAGTGTTTCGTATTCGCCTTTGAGTGTATTTTAACTTCCACGAAATAAAACATTTTGATTACGGGTATATAAACACTATTAAATCTCAAGTCAGCCTAAAATAATTGTGCCAATTCAAAAAGATTGTTAAAAGCTATTGCAAAATATTTATACTTGTTTCTTATCGAAGTTTGAGTTTGGTCAAGTGCTTTATTGACTTATTGCAATTATTTTCTCTTGCTTTATCTAGTTCACAATGTTATGAAATTGGGGTACTAAAGACAGGGAATTAATTTAAATATTGACGAAGTAGTGTAACAAACATAGATGGATGAGTGAAGGCAGATATTACATCTTTGGGCGTAGTAAAGTGGAGGGAGACTAGCTTAATTAAAATCACCATAATTCAGAATCTAAACGTGGCTTAAAATGGCTTAAGGCGTGTTTGGTGATCAATTCCGAATATCCAAGTAGGTTCTACCGAATCTTCATCTTCCCCATCTGGTTCCTTTTACCCACTCCTTCCAGTCTCACAAGATAGTTCAATTGGAATCAGAGGAATCGAGCCATCGGAATCCCAATTTGGGGTATGTTATGAGGTTAGCAGGAGATGAAGATAGATAAGAGGAAGGTTGGGAATTATCTTGCTCTTCAGATCTGGTCACTGAGCTCGACTAAAGCGAATTAAAACAATGTCGCGATTCTGGATGTGATTATCTCCCACACTTGAGCAAATAATCTAAAATAAAATGTATTTTACATCTTTGTATTTAGAATATTCAACCTGGAATAAACGAATAACAAAATGGATGATTACGTAGCAGATTTAAAATTGGCTCTGATGCAATTGTATTTTCATCTCAAATAAACCGGTACAATGGAATTATTCGGGCAAGCAATCAAATATTGTAATTTGGAATGTATTGTGTCCTTGTGCCTTGTGATATACTCTGTGCCTTTTACTTATACTAAAGGCATTCCAGAAATATCAAACTTTTATATTGGAATGTTATCAAGGTCTCAAAGTCTTAAAAGTATATTTATTTTTGATCTGAAACAAAAACGTGTGTTTTTGGTATGATATTTTGATCGCTTAGAAATATTTGAGATGCTTTAATTAAATACTGCGAGTGGAACATATCTTAGTCTTTGAAACAAGCGTTATGGTTTTATATTATAATGTGGCAAGTTAAGTTCTTTAAAAAATGATCGTCAAATATTTGTGCCTAAACTAAATAAACTTTTTGGCGATGTTTTTTTCGTGCATAAATAAAAAAGGTGGGTTGTGTTAAGCGGAAATTTAAACCTTATCGTCATTTACATAAGGAGTGTTGTTGTTGGCGGTCCGGTTCCAAATTTTACCCGACATTTCTCTGACAGGTGCTTGGTGTACCTTTTGTATCACAGTGAAATATCGAATAGGGACAATCGTACATTATACAACAGACACCATAACAATTATTATGATGGATGTCAAAATATATGTTCCAAGAACAAGTTCCAACTCTTTTTTCGAGATATTTTTCTTTTGTAAAAATACGCAATATTAAACAACCAATATGGCGTCTCGTCTTATTTTTTCACAGTTGGATAATTGAAAGCTCCATAGTTCATGTTAGAAATGAAATTGAAAATAGTTGCGTTGACCTAGACAATCTAAAGAGAAAACCCTATGTAAATTTCAAGAAGTCAGAGTTCGAGAGCTTTGCTTAAGAAATCGGACTTTGTGCTTTATGGGTCCGATTATAATGATTTAATATGAATGTGTTTTTGGCACTAGTACCTAACTCAAACTTTGTTTCTATTTTCCATTTTTCGTTTATAAATCGGTGGTGGGCTGTCAATTGAATATTTTTGTTGTATTAACGATTATGAGTTTTCTAATCAAGTAAATGCAGTCCCTCCATGTCAAGGTCAAGTCATAAAATACAATAATATATTTTTTTAACTGAGATTTCGGTTTGACCTGTATAACAGGGTATAAATCAACCCGGCATTAAAACAGATATTTTACTCCGTAATGACACGAACCGGAACCTTCGGATTGAATACAACATTACCTGCTCAAAATCTTTATGCTCAAAACTACAAATCACTATACCTGAACACTAACCCAATGTATCAGCTGGATCTTATAACTTTACATCAAGTCACGAAGCTACCTGGCGGGCCACCTTTTACAAAATTATTACATTGTGATTTTGTACATATGCAGTTTAGCAGAAAACATCCAAACCACGCTAAAAAATCAAAATTGGCACATCATATCGTCGGCTTAATTTGTAGAATGCGTAAATACTATTTGACAAATTTTACAAGGGCACAAAAAACGGCTTATTAAAAAAAATTAAAGACAGGTTATTATTTTTATTTATGTTCAGAACATACCATATTTTCTATTTGTAATTTAAGGCTTTCTAATTTAAAACGGAGTTAGGAAATTTATTTAATTCTACAAAATGGCGTCATGGATATTTAATTAATTTTTGCTTAAAAACAAAATGGATTTTTTTATGAAATTACGAGTCTTACTCTTCGAAGCTAGACTAATTTTAGCACCAAATGGCAATAAAATCTTATACTTGAGAAAAACGGAGTTACGCAGTCTTCGAATTAAGCCGACGAAATGTCACTTTAATTATATGGATTTGGTGAATATAATGTTATTGAATTTAATTATAATACGAGATAATTTGCTTACAGTGAAACATTTTTCATAATCTTACGGTCGATCGCTTGAGAGCATTTTATAGTTCGGTTTATTGCAGGTGCAATAATTCTTTATGCCATTGTGCATTCTTGTCGGTACCATTCGGTTTTGTGCAAACAAATTGCTTACAAATAATAACGACTCCTAAGAGAAGCAGGCAGTTAAAATTGTGTAAGTTATTTTTTTACATTGTATAAATAAATTTTCTTATTCACACATCTTAGTCGATCCACGCCGTTGAATTTAAAAATACAATAAAATATTTTATGTGTTAAACATGGCAGCTACTTTAAAATATGTTATTGATTTGATTTCACCATTGCTTAAAATGGACGAATCTGAGAAAGAAAGTTTAATGTGTTGACAATGAAATGTGGTTACCGAAGAAGGTGCGATATTTCTTTAAACCTAAATGGTCAGCATATTATAAAAATACGTTGAAATACAGTAAAAGAGATTCTTTAAATATTGCCATGAATGCGTCAAAATTTGAATGGTTGACTGTCCTGAAGCGGGAAAAGATTAACCCGTAAAAACCGGTTTTTTAATACGACACATCTAGATATTTTAAGATGTCTTTTTAAACTTTAAAAAAATTATTATCATGTCAGGGTGTTTGTAAGAAAATAGTCTTTCAGCGTTGGTCAGTTTATTTTTCTTACATACAGGGTTCACAGCTTATTGTAAAAAACAGAGTACAGGATAGTTGTAGCACAAAGTAAAGTCATTTAGAGTTTAAACAATGATCACTAACGTTCTCACTAAAAACTTAGCGTAATAACCTCAACAGAAGACCCGTGGTCTCTTAGTTGGGTTTAAGTTTTCCCGACAAGTTATGTTACTTGAATCCCCAAGGAGGACTCGAAGGGTTCTCTCGACTTGGTACTGGGGAGGGTTTAACTGGGCAATGACCACTAGGATTCTGTTGCTTAGTTTAACCAGGAGACTGGATACCCTGACTCCATATAGGCCTGCATGATGTTATATACCCTTTGGGGCAGGGTAGTGCCGGCCGATGATGGAGGGGTGAGGGTAGCTCGGCCAATGGGGTGTCTCCCTGTACGGGTGATGAGCTGAAAGTTGCCGAGCGAGACGGCGCTATGCGTGTGAGGGAGAAAGTATTCGGATCTGTGCATCGGACGGTTTTACTAAAAATTGAAACTTCCTACCCAGGAATTGTAGTCGATAAGTCCACCAACCTCGCCGTATTGAGTAATAAATAGGGACCCATTTAGTTTTTCCGACTTTATGTTCGGGTTAAATCTTCCCCACAGGAAACACTAAACCCTTCCACACATGATCATCTAGTAAATCCATATTATGCAAGTGCATTATATAAGCATAATAAATACAAAACAATACAAGAACAACACGTTAACTTACTCCCGGTATTTTCATATCAGAGGGTTCGGCTCGGTAGAACTTCTAACAGGGCCTATAAATCCTACTGATCCTTTAATATAAATATTTAAAAAATCTTTCGTAATCCTACATGTATTTAAAATGACTGATTTTTGCATTTCAATATATACATTTTTTGATAGATCTAATACGCCTAAATTTTTAATGAGGTAATTCTAGGTATAATGCCAATAGCCGAAATAACAAATGGTAATATTTTTATAGTCTGAAAATGCCAAATTCTTTTAATCTCATTTCCTAAATCTGTGTATTTTCTTATTTTTTCAGAAATAGATTTTGAATATTACAGGAATTTGGAATAATTTTAAATTAGGAAAATAATAATATTTTGTTACAACATGCCAACCGTTTTCGGCACAACCGCACCGTTGTGAGGGCACGCATAAATTAAATCGAGTAATACACTTAACTTGTCATGAGTATCGTCCTACATTATACAAATATATTTATCAGATTGTAAGGGCACACCAACTGGTAGTGAAACCGGTTGGTGCGATGCTATAAATTCTGGTTACGCAAAGTCTAAAAACATTGATGAAAAAAAAATCACTTAAAAATATTTTCGCAAATATGTTTCTAAATCAGAGAAAATTATTTTTATAAGCCTACAATGTAAGCATACCCAATTTCTACCGATTTATAACAAATAAACGAAGAACGAGAACGTTTTTTCGTTTTTAAAAAGTAAGTTTTGAAGATAAATTATATACATTTGTTATGCCGAAACATTAATTCTGTGAAATTCCCTCGATAAAAAAAACCACAAAGTAAGATCCGAAAATTATTTAAAACATGTTTTGCTCTGTTATTTAATATATTATAGGCATGAATGTATCACAATGTATCTTTAAATGCAACTAAAGAACTTGTCGAGAGATTTTTGCTCTATTTCAAACGACGGGTATTTTATTAAATATTTTTACAATTTTGGCTTAATTATCATCGTTTTTTAATACTCGCGCGCTCTCCTCTAACATTTGTATTTGCATATCTCTCTTTCAAATCATCTTCGAACGCTTACTACGAGGTCTTAAGAGGAAGCTACAAGCCAAAAATGTGCATATTCTTGGTATACCTTATATTGTAGGTAATAGGCATTAAAATTGCTTGACAAACGGAGTCTAGAAACGTTCGATTTCAAGCACAAAACTGATTTTTATTTATTTTGTAAATAATTTTATAAGAAAGCAAAAAAGTTAATCAAGTGAACCTGTCACAGATAATCTTGGCTATAAAACTGTATTTTTTAAAAGTTGTTTCCCTTACGCGTTCGTACGTTTCTATTGAAAAAAGATTTTTTTAGTAGTTTACATTTATATTTTTTATTGGGTAATTATTTTTTTATTTGTATTCTACTCAGCGAAACGATAGAAAACCCTTCAATTTATCTAAAGCACATTTTTGGTATTCATAATGTACACCAATTCGTTATAAAGATTAATCAAAATAGTGATTTGGCATTAAGGCGATGCACTGCGTCGTGTAATATTTCAAATTGAGCCGCTATCAATAACAATCCCTACGTAGATGGCGATAAGGTTTAAACTCCCGCTTAACACCATCCGCCTGTTTTGATTTATGCAAGAAAAAACATGGCCAGGCATAAATATAAAAAAAAATTCGATCATTTTATAAATAACTTAATTTGCCACATTATACAATAAAATTATAACCGTAAATGGGTTTGTAAGTAGGAGATTTTGAACTTTAAAGCAGTTTTCATAGGCCTTATACATTATTTTTTTCTGGGCTTATAAAAAGACTTATCTAAAAAATACTCGATTATTTCAAAAGCCAAGATGTATTCTAATCGCAGTATTTAATTAAAGCATCTGAAACATTTCTAGGCGACCAAATTTTCAAACCAAAAACACATGATTTTGCATTACTACGTATGGCATCGCCTTAAGCTTCGCCTTAAGGTGAATGCTTATAATTTCAAGAAAAGTGCAATTAATTACCAGTGAAATAGGTAAAAATAACAATGCTAATAAAGGCATTATAACATCAGTTATATTTTATGTTGTTGAATTAAAGTATGCCATGGAGGAAATGAAATTTATCGCGTAATGGGTAATTGTTGTAACGGCTCTGGGAGCTCCGGCCCAGAGGTGAACGCTCTCCATTACTTGCTGTTATCTCCATTAATTTATTTAGAATGAGATTTTATTGGTCCAGTGATAAATTGCAGAAGCTGAGGCGAGAATAAACTGCAATGAATCGAAACAGTTACAAATAAGGAATTTATTGTGTATCGAAATGAACGTAATGCAAGAACGTAATTTTGTAACAGTAAAACGCACTTTATTGTATTTGCGAGTAGAAATGTAATAAACACTGAAAAAACAATGCATTTGTTCAAGCTGTTTTTTATTTTTATTTCTTATAAATTATTGAATAACAGTGTAGAGTTCCGACTTCTGAAATCATTATAAGGTGTTGTAATCGATGTTTTATATTATTGTTATCGATTTTGAAAAGTTAATTAATTTTTTTTTTTCGATACTGCGCTGAATGTATTGGCTAAATAAAGTTATGGGGAAAGGAAGAAGGATAAGATAATGGTTGGGAAGTAATTATCTGTCTATTAAGCTATTGCTATGTAAAGCAATATTCAGATTCAAAATGGTGCGGAGCGAGGTTAATATATACGAATAAAAATGATCATACTTCACCGCATTTAAACCTGCATCACTGGGGCCAGAGGAAGGGAGCTTTCCGTATTTATGTGTATTTCTGGTACATATATGTCATGAAGTCACTAGTTTGAAGTCATAAGTTATAAGCTTTAGTCGTAAGTCACTACATATGAATCTTAAATGTAGGTCACTAGTTATTATTATGAATCCTAGTTGTAAGCTTGTTATATATAATACTTTTATATATAACACTAAAACGGCGCTACAAAAATTAACCAAATATTATTATGTAAACTGCGTTCTGTCTTCCAACTTTTAATGCACTAAATAGTGTATACATAATTATGTGGGTCGTAGTAGAAAAGACGAATTTCTAAGACACATAAATACCACTATTAGTTACATGCCCACGACAACTAAATATTCAAGAAGTAATATTTTCTGGAACTTCAAAGTTTCTTTGTGCACAACATGAAAAATTACAATCCATAGAACATACAAAAAGTTGATAATTTCATCTTCAAACGTAGAAACAAACAAAAGAGCTCTCTTGTTCGAAGAAAATCCCGTTTACATTTGGTAATGGTTTCAGTAAACGTGATAAAATTATCTCAGTTTAACTCAGATCTGAATAACAAAATGGCATTTCTATCTCTGTTTGACCTTTCTGTTATAGTTTATGCAAATAGCCTTTCCAGTTTATATTCCCAAGTGGCCTAGTTTTTACCCTTGAGAGCTTCCAACACAATCGAATAATATACCCATGGAAGCTTGCTTCTGATGTATTTATCTAACTGTTTGTAAATAAGCCCACAGATTTCTGAATACTTCAAGACTTATTCTATTTTCTGAATGGGACAAAGCTCTGTTTTGACATTTATTGCATCAGTATTATGGAGCTGTACACATTGGTTTTAGAATCTGCTTTTCATGGGTATTTGGTATCTCTATTGAAGATGATAGCATTCAAAATTGTTCTATTGTATTATTCTGTAGATTTCTTCTTGTCAGCAATATTTTTGTTTTTTTTTACTGTGATTTCTTTACAACAAAAAAAAATATGCGTAAGACAGTAGAGATTGACATACGAAATATGTTATATCACATATATTAATAAAATAAAACACATTACATTAAAATATTTGCACATGGGTTTAGACGTTCTTAGTATAGCCTCGTAAAACGATCACTAATCAGAATCGAAGCGTCGTCATTTGAAAAGGTTTTAGCCATATTGGGTAACTTCTTCCCAACATTCATCTTTCCCGTATCCTTTCACTCCTTTCCTCCACCCTCACAACGAATCCCAAATTGTGGATGCCATCGGCTTTGCTCTAACACTGATCTAATCCGACTCTATTCCCCTTCGGTCATATTTGACTGTATCATAACTTCGACTAAGAAGCACTAACATCATCTTAATTTTTTAAACGCATATTTTATTGGCTGCTATCTTTATGTAAGTAAATCATATAGATAATTATGTTTTTTTACATTTATTTCATAATAACATATTATTATCTAATTGCGTACATTAACATGTCTTATTTTAACCATTCTACTATTCAAACATTATATTTTCGTGTTTCAAAAATACATTGGTATTTCGTAATTTTTGTTTGCATACCCGATTTTAATATTCATATTATAAGCATATATTATGTATAAATTAACATAACTTACATTTAAAGTTAGAAGCTACCTATCTAGTAGTAATGGAAGCGACAATAATGTGCGGGTGGTGATTGATTAGAACCAAACGATATAAAAGCTATAACTTTCAAGTAGGTAGTACTTACCTGTGAATTAAATATTGACGAATCCTTTATGTAGCTACTTATTTCTTAAAAATGTACGTTTTAATTTTTTTTCGTGACACCATTACAACTGAATAATATTATGGGTTTACCGATTTTTTGTCTTGAATTTGACACGATTGTGTAGGCAAATGACGTGATTCGATTATAATTTATGCAATTCGTAATACCCTAATGGACATTAATGAATAGCTCTAGGCGCCTTGGTCGACGCAGGATTCCCATTGTTAGACAGTGGGTAAATACATGGCATCACCATTGTAAAATGTCACGATTACCTAGGTGCGGACCAGTAAGATCCTTAACTTAGGACCCAACGATGTTAGGATCGACAACCGATAATATAATAATCCATAAAATTGATATTTTTCAACATCATTTTAGATCAGAAGATAAGATACTCGAGAGCATTCACATTCAGAATCGAAATGATCCTTTAAATGCCTAGCTTTTTATTTAATAAAGCTGCTAAATATAACCAGGTACTTTCTACTTTAATCATCCCTATTTTTTTTCCCTTCCAAATGTTCTTCTGCCTAGCATCCCCAAGGTGACCCCTTGATCCACCTACAGTTGGTCCCCCTGACAGTCGATTCCACATACAATATATAAGAAATGATAAAAGAAACTATGAACACAGATAAACAATAAGAACAAAGGCAGATTTGCTCTTTGCACATACCGTATGTATTGGGTCATATGTATTTGTTGTCCTCGAATTACTATTACATATGCATATATTATGCCTCTTGAATCACCCAGTCTTACCTCAGACATGGCGACCAATATATTCAGGGTCAGCCATTCAAATCGCCGCCCAGGCAATAAAATATAAAATAAACAACTGTGGATAGAAATTAATTATTCTATTTTTATTTCCGCGACAAGTATTATACTGATATGAAATTCGTGCGTTGAATAGATGAATGACCATATTATTAAAGAACCTGTATTATGTCAACCCATTAATGGTTGATATATGAAGTTCAGATTGTTGCTTGCACATTTAATTAATATTCTTATCACGCTACAAATAATGTGTTTGAGCATGTCTTGTAGTGTCAATCATTGATCTCAAGGTTTATTATGTCGATCTTTGTCGATCACTCCATGTGACTCGAACCGAGGAGTGATAGTAAGTTTTTCAGTGTAAGTTAAAAAAAACAGTTCACGATCTATAAAATAGTGCATATAAAATATGATTGAAAAAAATAATTAGTCTGGTAATGCAGTAAGTGCCAGATATATTTTAATTTCTTACATGAAATACAGGATGTCCGGGTGTAAAGTGCACAAAAATCTGGAGGTATATTTTTATATGAAAACAAACTACGGAATTCTAAAAAAATTATTTACCTTTTTTACTTTTACCATCATGTTGAATCACCTCCAGAAGATTGTGCACTTTAATAATAATATTTTGATGATTTGTAAAGCGCCGTTTTTGTGAAAATCACCTTTACTCCCGGATACCCTGTATAATAGAAATTCACAAATTTTAACTGCCCGGCTTCACCCGAAATTTTATCACTTTTTTCGTATTTTTAACTTTTTTTATTTGTAAAATAACTGAGCGAATTGAAATTAGTTGCTTTAAATAAAAAAATCTAGTCAAAAATATCTGTGCAAATTTTATTAAAAACTAAACACAGATTTGGTGCTTTATAGTGTTAAGGTACAAGTCTTTACTTTTATAGTTTCATTTAATTTTCCCCTAGTTAATGTGCGTTGAATATTGCCTTATAATAATTATAAATATAGATTGGTAATTGTAGTTGATTTTTGTCTGTTTTTCACTATTATAATCAATGATTTTGGACCGGTATTTTAAACTTATTCCCAGAAATCCAAGTTGATTTGTTATTGTTGCAGTTTTTAAGATCGTATGAAAGAGTCTCTAACGGGAGTCTGATGGGGAAACTGAAATCGAAATGATCTGGACCACGGTAATTCCTAATTTCGGCTTAAAAGAACCAAAATGAAAAATAATTGATGCAAAAGGGTAGCGGTACTTCTCGGTAACGGAACTAAGCTATCGAGTGGAGATAATTTAATTGGATTCAATTACAAATAGGTTTTTATAAATATATTACAATAGTACCTTATCTATTATTTGTCATGTTTCTGGGAAGAGGCAGAGGAAATCTTTGGCATTTCAATTTGTTCTTTTACAAATGGGACAATGAAAATTCATTTTTTTGATGCCGCATAAGATGATGTTTTAAAAGCTTTAACTCTATGGAATAAATTAGTAAAAAATCTTGAAGCAGAAAAAACTGTTAGCTCTGGCGTCCTGTCCGTATAGATCAACGTAACTGTAACGTATTGATGTTTACAGGATAGAATACTGGGCCCTTAATCTCCAGTAATTCTAACGAGGATAGGGATCTGGTAATATATATTAATAGTCGTAGATTCTTATATACGGAGGTTGTTTAATTCGGAATATAATAAACTGACAATACAAGTAACAAGTTTCCCAAAGGCCGTCTAGCGACAGAATGGCTCCTCGCCACCCGACGACGATGTAATCCGAGGCCTTTGGTAGCGTTCGGTTATGTTCGGTAGAACCCGAAGCTGCCCGAACACCAAACACTACAGTAACCTTAGTTTCACCAATGAGGTATTTTCACGATTTTTTTTTAATTCTTGAAAAATTAACGATATTGAAGGTATTTTTATGTTGAAAAATAAATTTTAAACGATTTAAATTTTGCCATTATCGATTTGCCGCCAAAACGACAAGTTCGTTTTTATTCGTGAATTCGGCAGCGTTGACGTCACGTCGGGGGACGTTTGTCCTAATGACGTTGTAGCCAGTTGGAACCGTTTCAGAATGTGCGGATTTTTAAATCAATAATTATGAATGAAAACATTAAATTACACATTTTTAGTACGATGATCAGAATCAGAAAAATAAACTTTAAATCTTCCACACATTTTTAACGATATTCTTGGTTTGTGAAAATTCCCAATTTCCATCATGAGGTATGGGTCTTTGAATGATCTATTTCACTGTGCCTTATATTGTTGATTTATAAAAAAAAATCACATTCTTTCCCAATGGATAAAAAGATTAAAATCTATTTATCAACGGTTAAAAGCTAGGGTGAAGCTGAGTAGTTAAAATTAGTGAATGTATACCTACATTTTATGTAAGAAATTTAATTGTATCGCAAGAAATTTAATGTATTGCATTTAGCTACTAATACTTTTTTTAAATCCAATTTTATATGCACTATTGGTGAACTGTTCTATTTTTACATTTACCGAAACTTCTTACTACACGGAGAAAAATGAGTACGGCTTTTATATGTAGATACTGTTAAAAATGTGACTGAACGACCATTTTGTAATACAATATTAGTGTTATTTTTTTAATGACAAACTAGTGTTTATCCGACTAGGTTTCTTATGAACAGCACAAAGGATAACAAATTATTATAAGCAATAATTAGTCGCCTGCAATATCCAAACAAATTGAAAATATCTCCCGAATAAAAATAAATGCGCTGACGGGAATTGAACCCGCAACTTCTGATGTCCGGTCAGGTGCTCTGGACCACTGAGCTACAAAAGATATAATATTAATAAATCAGAATATATTATCTGAACATGTGTTCATTCAGGTGGCCTTATCCGAAGAAATGTAATGGACAAGATGCGACAATATTATTATTTTTAAACACGTGTTCCGATTTCCTCATAACATATTCGTGCTTTACTGAGAGTAATCAGTAAGATGTGTATCACTTCTTAGTTAATGAATTATTGGGTTGACAAGATCGACACAATAAACCCTGAGCCCAATGGCTATCAACGACCTTAATATATTTCTATCTTGTGAATGGATATTAAACTTAGCTTCATAGTTCAGTCGTATTTATCGTAAAGTAACGTTCACACAACCCAAACTAAGAGTTTCATTTGTTGTTAATAACAGTTCAATAAATAAACATAACATCGAGCCCTGTCGCCGCAGGGGCAGGCGGATAGAATGTTTACCAATATTATATAATAAATGGACTAACACACGGGTTTGCTTCCTCAGTATGTATTTAACTGCATTCCCACTTTTGTAAGCAATATCATGATTGATGTAAAATTCAATGATGTAATTTTATCAATAAATCATTATTTCTAGACAATGATTACGTATAGTTGTATTATATCGTACAGGCATCTATCACGTACAGCAGAAACTATGTGATTATTATGTTCTGTAATATATGGAGCAAAATCTATGTTATATTATTTAAATTGCTGCTTGCTGAAATTTTACTCTTCATAGAAAGTAAATCTAACATCTGATGCCTAGTAGGTTCAGCTACTTGTCCATAATTTTACGATAAAATTTTTTAACAGTTAATTGGACCATTTACAATACACTTTCAAAGGTTTTTTTAGTATTTTTCATTTTTAATGATTTTATAACACTTATATAAAATACATAAATTTGGAATATAATAAATATATGAGTTATAATGTCACACCACAAAATAATATCTTTGACTGAGTGTAGCGTAGAGTTTTAACTGGGCCATTTTGAATTTCATCTGTCTGTAATTATTTCATGGTTCAGTGAAGATTATGTTTTCAAATGTGAAATCGTCGTTTATTTATTTAAGTTTTTAATCTAGCAGGACTAGGAATGTAGTGCAATCCCAGTCTGCCATTTTAAATATAACTATATATATATAGTGTATTACTCACAAGGATATATATATATATATACAAGAGAGAAATAAGAAAAATTATATTATTTCGACACTCTTGTTCGCATTTTTTATCGATGTATTTTTACATTCCCTTGTTTTTCCCTTGTAAATTGAATTAAATGTATCCCTTTTCTCTTATATTAGTGCAACTTTATATCCACCATGTTATCTATAAACTTGTCGTATCTGTATCATACATTAAATCATGTAGAAGTTCATCAGGGCGTTTATAATCAATAAATTAATAAATATTATGTTACCTAAGGAATGTTTCCAAAAAGAATAATCATTGATACAGTGACATTTCTTTTGACAAATTTTATAATTCCTTATCGAAATTTAATAAACAAATGTTACATAAAATACATGGTTTAAAATTTCCATGTAAAAAACGCATATACTTGGAAATTTAGTTTTTAATTTTTTTAAATAAGATTAAATCAAAAACTTTTTTGGAGGCGAGGTTCTACTATTCTACTATTAGTTTATTTGGATACATTATACAATACTTAATCATTTAACACAGTTACGTAATACGTTTATAACAGTATAATAACGGTACTTTGCGTGGTATTTTATTTGTGGAGCGTTAAGGTAGGTTTGTGAATGGAAAATTATATGTTTCGTGAACACCTCACCAGGAGAACTTGTGCTGAGGTGTTCGCGTAGTTGTGATTAAAGGTGGTACAATATACGGTCAGTTTTGTTTAGTTATTTTTATTTTGCTGTAAAATTATGAGATAAGTGTACTTGTTTTTAAAACAGTTACAGTAATTACGAATCTTTTATGGGATATTGGTTTGGGCAAATCCACGAACAAAGTGTATGTACCTGTATTATAATTCACCTTTGAGGTGAATAAATCGAAAATTGTATAAAATGATAATCTCTGGCGAAGGATCACTACACAGAAAAGAAATGTCACCTGACATGAGTAGGAAAATACATCACAACCTTCTCCTTTCGTATCTCCTTGCAGTTGGAACTCCTGTGTGGTAATCTTCACACAGAAGGATAACTCATTATAGTATTCAGTAAAATATAGCTAAAACATTATTAATACATAGACGACCTGAAAGAAATCGAGGATGTGGAAAGGCAAAGATGGGCGATATCCGTTAGAGCAGGTATGCTGTCAAGGCGTTTACACTTTTGCAGTACAAACGTGAAAAAGATACTTTTCAACGCATTTTGCACTTCGCTGTTCACGTCAGAACTGTAGGTGGATTACACTGCATCCAAATGGCATAAACTAAACGTCGCTTACAATAATGCTTATCGCCAACTATTCCGCCTACCGAGATACTGCAGCGCCACGGAAATGTTCCTGGAGAGACGAGTACCCTCTTTCAGAGCGCTTCTCTGCCATCACATGGGAAGCTTATGGCGCAAATTACACCAATCAAGTAACAAAATCATCACTGCCATGGTTGCCTGGATGGAGTCTCCTCTGATGGCCCTTTGGAGACGGGAGATGTGCAAATATCCTCCATAAACGGCTGCCTACACTCATTTTTGTGTTTTTATTTTATATTTTTTCACTTAAATTCCGCTCTTTTGTGCCTATCGGAATCACCCATGTATTAGTATTTTTTTTTCTTATAAATTATGTATATTATTTCAAATATGGAATGTATTGCATTGCACTACCCCTGCATACATTCTGGAATAAATTCTTATTATAATATTATTATAAAAAATATCGATGAAATTATTATCGCAGATTTTTTAAGGTAACCCCCATTGTTACACGTTATCGCCGTCGTTAAGTTGCCATGGCCCGTTCCAATTACAAGTCGTTAAACCTGTAGTGCCACAGTAATGTTTATCGAGGTAGGGAGTACAGATAAACGTGATTTAAGTTACAAGTCACCTGTGTTATTAGTTATTGCCGGTTGCTCTAGTTTCTTATCGCCAATCGCCGAACCAGCGAGGATTTTCACTCTACTGTAAATATTTAAAGGACTCATTTAGACGTACAGTTAAACTATTAAAACGTAGACGGACTAATAATACAGTAAAGTAGAGATAATAATATGTGGATTTTTATTAATTGGTTTGTTTCGCAGCGCTGCAATTAGGTTTCTACAGAACCAGTTGGACTATTGCACTCCCAATATAAGGAAATATTGTATGACGAAAGGATGCAGGAGAGGAAGGGAAAATAAAAAATATATAAATTTTTTTATATTTTGGAAAATCCTAAATTTTATCTCATTGGAAAATCTAACATCGGTCTACCAAGCTATAGTACAATCAAATCTCCAATACGCTGCAATCAACTAGGGAGCTGCATACAATATATCTAATTATAAAAATATTATTGAAAAAACCAAGAGATTATCCAACACACTTAATCTTTGAAGAATTTAAAATATTAAAATTTAATGATCTTGTCGCAAAAAAACATAATAATTCAAATAATAAAAGAAAAACAAAATCACAGCTTTTTAACTGAAAGTCATACTCGTCAAAAACATATATTTCCACCACAAAAATGTGACACCTCTTTTGCTCCACATCATTACATATATCTAGGGAAAAAATACTTCAACAGCCTACCCGAAAATATCAGAACAATCGAAAACGATAAACACTTACTAAAAGCTATTTAAGAGAAGTTCAATGTAAAAATACCAAAATGATGAAACTATCTTCTTAATTAATTATAAATTTTAATATTCATATTTCCTCAAATCATAACTACAAACACTAAATATTTGTCATCTTGATGCTCACCACTCTTCTAGACACAAGCGCCAGCTTCTATAGAAGAGAAACATTAAAAAATCAAAAGCAGTGAAAACTAATTTTATGAATTATTCTACTCTGTAAATTGATTAATTATTTAACAAATAAATAAATAAAAATTATAGGTGCGATTGGATGGGGATAGGGATGGTCAGGTTTAGTACGAATAAACATAGCTAAAGACATTTTTTCGACTTGCATTTGCCTTGATAATATTTCACGACGAAATGCACAAATATTCCGATTTTCATGAACAAGTGTTCCGACATAATGATTTGATTTAATTCGTAATTTACTTAAAATTTATCAGGAAACCTGTAAATTCATTCGTAAGGCCTGACATCCCGTTTTTAACCAGAATTACCAATAATTTTAAAAGATTGTTAATAAATTACCAATGATCATTTTTCTCCGTATACATACTAATTCATCAAAGTACCTACGTTACTCTTTAATAATTCTTTATTAAAAATGAATGAATTAATTGTAAGTCCCTCAAACTGGTATCTCAATAGATCAATCACCACCTATATACTCAACTTCAATAACATATTATTTGAAATATTGATGATTTAGTTTACACTGATCATTTTATTATTTAACTGTAACCCATTGTGGCATATGTGCGGAAAATAAATTATAGTTTCTTTAAATAACTTCATCTGACTTAATCTCAAAGGTCGTCGTAAAGATTAATGCAAATTTTGTGATGTATGTGACAAGAAAAAAACTTGAAGTAAAGGAATACGATATTTTTTTTATGCTTCCGATTTTTTTGTCCGGGTTAAATCTTCCCCATAGGAAAAACTAAACCCTTCCACTCACTTTTCCACAAATGATCATCTAGTCAATCAACACTATGCAAGTGCATTATATAAGCAAAATAAATACAAAACAATACAAGAACAACACGTCAACTCACCAGAGATCAAATGGGAAAATAATTCACCGACTCCAGATATTTTCATATCAGAGGGTTCGGCTCGGTAGAACTTCTAACAAGGCCTATAAATCCTGCTGATCCCTCAACATAAATATTTAAAAAATCTTTCGTTTTCCTACATGTATTCAAAATGACCGACTTTTGCATCTTTATATATAAATTTTTTGATAGATCTAATACGCCTAAATTTTTAATGAGAGTGAGCTAGGTATAATGCCAGTAGCCGAAATAACGAATGGTAATATTTTTATAGTCTGAGAATGCCAAATTCTTTTTATTTCATTTCCTAATTAAAAATAGTGAATAAATAAATAAAACATTAAATAAATAATAATGAAAAATAATTAATTACTAATTTCCTAATTATTATTATTAGTGTTATTATTGAGATTACTGTTTTTAGGACGACATTATAAGAAAATATTTGAACATATTATTCTATAGATGGCATTTTATTCTAATACTATAAACGGCAGATTCGACCGGATGTGGTTTAAAGGCTTAAGCTAAGAATACTTGTTTGTAAGTTTAGCGCGAGGCAGGTGTAAAATTTCAGAGGTATGTGCTTTCTCAGCTCTCAAGATGACGTAGTTTAATCAAGAATGTATGTAGCCGGGCACAGGTAGGCTGGGTACCTATCACATAATGAGAAATTGTTTGTTTGAAGGCGTTGAGAAATTAGAACCTCAAGACTCGAGCGGTTTATTAACTGGCATCAGTGGGTTTCTTGTTTCTGCGTATATTTAATATCTACCAAGCTTTATTCAGAAAGCACGCATGTTATCACTATGAAAGCTCTCTTATTGTTGTGTGCTTCGTTTATGAGATTGAGGGAGAGGTTGGAACGGAGTTATCAGTGGTATGGCTTTGCCTATACATTGGGTTGTGTTTGCACACGATGGGGATCGAGTTCGTGCCTCTGAGATTACAACGCACGTCGTATACCTTAGATGTAAGTACCTAATTGAAAAGCCTAGACCACCGAGGCTGTCTCACCAACTTTATTAGTTATAATTACAGACTCTAAGGTTGGATTGTTTCGGAGAATTTGAACAATTCATCAAATTTCTAAGTTAAGTTTCATGTTCTGTGAAGGTTCTATTCAAGTTATGTTATTATATTATTACTGGCCAGTTGTTTCAAAACACTGATATAATCACAGAACTTGAATAAAACCTTCACAAAACAAGAAAATCAACTTTAAAATTTGATGAATTGTCAAATTCCCTGAAACAACCCATCCAAAATTGTCGATGTTATTTTTGTTGATATAGGCAGTGTAAATTTAAAGAAACTTCCTACTGATATTTTCCATTTTTATTAGTATTTTATTTTATGATAACACATCGAAAACGAAATATCACCATTAATTCAATTTTATTGGAATAAATTTTCTTTTGATAAATTTTAAAGGTTATACCCATCAATGTAATGTATGATTGAAGAATAAGAATATAACAATATGGTTATTCATAGGTATAACATTCAAAAGTTATTAAAAGAAGAGTAATTCCAATAAAATTGAATATTTATTTAGACTTTTAGAATAGTTAATAGGTGTCCCATATAAATAAAAATTGGATATGTTTATCTGAGACACTATTTAGGTTACGAAAATTTTTTTTAGAATTTTGTAATCATTCAGCAACCAAAATATGGGAAAAATTAGTTGAACATATTTTTGTTAATTCTGAATTTGAAATACGAGATCGACAAAAATTACGTAAAATGATTAGATCCCAAAGACCGAGCGGTTAGAGGGGTTAAGGCAAAGATCCAGGGTTTGATTCCCAGTTGAGACCGTTACCTTTTTATTTTTCTATATTTAGTATTAGTATTATCTTCTTATTCAATGATATATTAGAATTTATTATTTATAAAAGTACAATATTTTCGTTACCACTTTGTAAAGTAATTTCGCTTGGTTAAAATTGCAAAAATACGTTTTACAAACACTCGTGAGAATTTCAGACTTCTACTAAAAATAAATAAAGCAACAGATATGCAAGGTGCGTGCGTGCACGCTAAAACTTGGGTTTAAATGATTGTTTGTATTTATTGTTAATTCAGGTGTAGATTAGTGATTCGATATAAATTATATAATTGTGACTATAATGATAATCCAGAAAATAATTATATGACCTTATTGCATTGGGTATTACTACAATGCTATGGGTTGGTTATAGTCAAAAAATTTTTACTAAGAAACGTGTTTCAAACTTTACACAACTGATAAACAACCATTTACCCTACATTAATGGTTATTTACCAGCTGTGTAAAATTTTAAACCCGTTTATAAGAGACGCTTCTATTGTATTGAATATTGAAACATGTTGGATAAAATTTAAAAAAAAAAAAGAAAACAATTGCTGATTTAATAAAAAATGTTTCGATTCTTCAATGTTACTTAGAAATGTTGTCTAGCATAATCCATGTGAAAATATAATATTTTCCTACTAGGAAAAACTCTAATAACATGCTTCATTGCTTCCTTGTGTTTATGTATTATTTGCCCTTTATAAATGCAGTATTTTCAAATCACCCATAAACCCGCATAATAACAGATAATATGGCATTTCACCAGGTATCGTAATTGAATTGTACTGTAGATAAATACAGAGTTGTATGGAGAACCTACTCTTGTTCCACTGATTACAAATGTCACAGAAATTCCCCACCAACAACCTAACCGTACAACGAAGTTCGTTGTAAATTATTTCTCAAATGTCAGACGTCGATAATGCCATTGTTATGATTGTAACGCAACATTTTAAGCGTTAATTTTATATACACGACCTATAAGTTCCCGATTGTTAAGAGTCCCCGAGATGATAATCTGACACAATCGTTAAATATTAGTGTTTTCGTATTATCCAGGTCAATATGATAAGATTTTCGATGTACAGAATCTAGCATTTTGTTTTCACACGTTATTTGCTTGTATTGTTTTCAATCAAAATCTTTATAAGCAACTTATTAAACATTATGGTAAGCACTTACATAAATGGTACGTAATTATGTAAATAATCATAATTTGCTTGAAAATCGTGTTATGCTTATTAATTTGTATTGGACATTAGATAGTTAACTGCAGATATCTGGGAACAACGATTTGTATCACGAAAACGCAACTCTAATTAATATAAAATTAGCTGAAATTATTGCTAATGGCTATAGACTAGAAATATTTAGCTAAGTGGTACTAAACATTACAGTCTCTCTACAAAATTCGTGGAAATATTAATCAAACTGGCACGCAGTGACGTGCTGTTATTATTTTTCCGATTGGAAGAAATGTCATGATAGGCTATAGTATTCATGACATCAGTTTCATGCCAGTAATGGTATGTTATCACCACTAAATTAATCGACATTAGAATAAGCGACAAGAAAACAAGTACAACATTTAATTATAATCAATGTAAAATTTGAAAGTTTATTCGTGGATTCGCTAACAAGAATCGTTGTTTATACATGGGTTGATTCCATAATTTATTACCATTTATGTCGGCACTTTCTTTCAAAATGACATACTCGTGAATCAAGCAAAAAAGGCAATTGGTCTCGGATTCGCAAAGTCATTGAATTTCAAATCTTTCACGCTTCAGTAATGATAGGCATTATGTGTCAGGCTGACCTTTTGGATTAAAGTCATAAAGAAAGTCTTTAGCTGATTATAATCGATGTAAATATTGACAAAAAATACACACCTTTTGTTGGTGGGTTTTTTTCACATTTATACTTCATAACCTGTGGAATAGAAGTGGTTCATTGTGTACCAAATTCTTCACTTATCTTGTATTACGTAAAAATAACTACTATTAAAATGTCAATGAATGAATAACACACTTCCATACATAATAATGCCCCTGTTGTGTTTGCTTATGCACATGAAATAACGAGGATAAAAAATGTTAACGTAGCTTTTATGTAACTGCTCCCAACCAATGAGACAATGGCATCCCCAATTGGGGAATTTTGTGAGGCTGAAAGTAGTGGAAAGAGGAAAAAGATGGGAAAGAGGAAGGTGGGGGAGTACCTGGCTATTAAAATCTTGTCACCAAACACGGCTAAAGCCATTTCAAGCCATGTTTCAACTTTCAATGGTGGTCTTACACCAGGGTGATACTGAGAGTATCTTCCACTCTGGAACGTGCCGCAAGTATACCTAATCTAATTTGAACCCGCGACCTTCAGTTTGCTAGTCGAGAACCCTACTCCTCAACCACGGATGTCTTCAAATGCAACAGACAGTAATTTTGTCGAGTGCCACAAAATCGACATTTGAATTTTAATAATAAGTCTAGAATTTGACACGAATTCAGCAAATTCTTTACTTTTTTCAAAACTTGGCATTCAAATAAAATTAGCAACATCATCAGGTAGTGGTTCGTATTAAAGTTACGCCACATGCAAACTAACACTTTCCTTTGAAATAGAGCAAGTTGCATTCACCCCATTGACATGTTGCTTCACTCCTTTATGTAATCAATTTACTCTGTAATATAAAAATTTTCTTCTTCTGAACAAATCTTAAGGACTCATATTTATATACTCTCGACTAGCAATCCGAAGGTCGCAGGTTCAAATCCGAATTTGTGTTATTTCAGAATTTATTCATTTAAAATAATATAAAGTAAATTTGCAGCAAGTTCTAGGGTGGAAGATTTTCAGTATCGCCCTGGTGTCAGACCACCATTCATAATTGAAACGTTGCTTGAAATTGCTTTAGCTGTGTTTGGTGACCAGATCTGAATAGCTGGGTACTTCCACCACCTTTTTCTTCCTCATCTCCTTACCCTACACACTACCTTAAGCCTCATAAAACACCCCAATTATTGGGAATGCCATTAACATTCACAATAATAAAAAAAAAACTCTCAAGAAAAATCATACTGTGAACTTTTAAACCCCACGTAATTTGGATAGGATTCAGATTTTCACGGACAAAAGGCAGTTATTTTGATTTATTTATGGGGTATTATGCCGTGTTGCGCTACCTCCTTCTTTAGCCAACGGTTTGGACAGAATTACAGTATCTATCGCGAGGGCAGATGGGAAATGAGGAAGCGCAAGACGGCATAGTACTCAAAAATAATTCACTTTAACCCGAGTAATTTGATCTAATAAAGTGTTAAAGGCTAATATAGTATAATTTGTGAGTTTTAAATACTCTTTATCATGATGTAAGTTCATGTTTTCTCTACCTGCACAGTGCATAAACCTTCTTCAGCATACAAAATGCAGACATTAGTAAGTCTATTTGTATGCAGTCAGAGTGCCCGTTGCATTCAGAGTTTACCTTTCAATTTCCTTTTTACATCACCTTGTTCATCGCGCAACTGCCTGCGGGCCTTGCTTGTGTCAGATCTGTCTGTTGGCCTGGTCTATGCAGTCTGTTGTATGTTGTGTTGTAAGGTGCATCTCGTCTGCTTTGAAGATGCAAGTCACTCGCTGAAAGGACTGTTTAATATTGCATGCAAATATAATGCAGGGCAGTCAATGGTTATAGAATTATAGAGGAGTGCTACTAACACAACAATCAAAAATATTGTTTATTACTATCAAGAGTTTTATGATATCGATCGTGAATGATTTACCTTAAAATCTGTATGACTTTTGTAAAGATGTCAACAATTTTGTTTCCATATAACGCTTCTGAAATGTAAAATCTCTTCTTTTTACTTTAAAATGGGAGGTTACAAATTTCATACAAAACTGTAGATAATTTACTAGTTTTGATGTTGAATAATACTTTACTGAAATGGCCCAAAATTTAATAATGTTATTATTAAGTTCTACAAGTATTTTAGATTTTTTATTATTTTGTCATCTGTTTCGGCGTTCATGGCCATTTTCAAACTGCTTTTAAAAATGGTCTTGAACGCTGAAACAGTTGTCAAAATAATTTTAAAAGAGTAAAATACTTGCAGAACTTAATAATAATATTGATTTACAATCATTTTAAAAAATAAATAAATTGAGTTCTACGAATTAAACACAGAAACAGTTAATGTATGCAAGTTTTCAGAGTCACAATAATCATTTTTTTGAAAAAGGAAAAAGAAATTTATTTCATTAATCAGCATAAACTCTGGCAACAAGAGATATGCACAGTTTTTGTTATTTCATATTTATGTTTAAATCTTTGAAAATCGAAGAAAAATACGTTAAAGATCGGATAATGCCGGGTACTAAAGCTGGTATTTTATCAAAGTTAATATGACAATTATTTATTTTGGGAAATTCACATAGCAGGTACTGTCCTATTAAATTTTATTACTTGTTGATTTATTTGTTACATAAGTTCATTAAAATGCTTTATCCTCCAAAGTTGTATAATCTAATCAGCTAGGTCTACTGCTCTCTCAGTAAACGAGTGTAGAATGCTAAGGTCATTATTGTCATTAATTTCCACCGTTTATTTCACAGAACAGACCAACAAGAGTCACGTGAAAGGAAAATCGTTTTTTTTATGCAGAGAATGTGAATGCAAGGACAAGGAGCGAACCTGATCTTTAGATGGTGAAAATTATTTATTTTAACATAAATGCGTGCGTTTCCACAATATATACGTAATTTACAAAAAGTTTGTCAGAAAACCTGTTAATTCATTTGTTAAGGCCTGCAACCCGTTTTTTTCTACAAATATTTGAAGAAATTCTTAATTTATTAACAATAGTTATTTTTCTTCGTAGGTACATTTTTTTCTAAATATTGAAGATAATATTAGTGATTTCTAAACGAAAATCTGAAACAGAAAAATCAGAAAAGGAAACGGTCACATCTGGGACTCGAACCCAGGACCCTTGTCTTTCCGGGACAGTGCTCTACCAACTGAGCTAATGGGACCCTATTCCCCTCGGTCACTTTTAACTGTATCATACTTCGAATAAGAACTACTAACATTGTCTTCATTTTTTCACCGCACATTTTTATTGGCAACTATCTTTATGTATGATCGCAAGATTCAACCCGAACTAAATGCAATCCAGACAGCATCTTTTTTTTTTTTTTAGATAAACCTATCTTATTTTTTATTTTTAATGTGCGACATCTGTTGACTTTTCTGCAAGTCTAGAATGAATATTTATTTTTCGGAATAACTTTATTGAGTAAAACCTCAAATTGTAATATTTAAATATTGAAGACAATATTAGTGATTTCTAAACGAAAATCTGAAACAGAAAAATCAGAAAAGGAAACGGAAAAGGGTCCCATTAGCTCAGTTGGTAGAGCACTGTCCCGGAAAGACAAGGGTCCTGGGTTCGAGTCCCAGATGTGACCGTTTCCTTTTCTGATTTTTCTGTTTCAGATTTTCGTTTAGAAATCACTAATATTGTCTTCAATATTTAAATATTACAATTTAAGGTATTACTCAATAAAGTTATTCCGAAAAATAAACATTTTTTTCTCTTTCCGACACTATTATCCTAGACCTCAAACCAATATGCCTACCTATTTAATATTTGACAATTCTTTCATAATATCAAAAACACTATAAGTCAGATCTGATGAAATTATACGAACACAAAATAATATTTATTCTATAAATAATGTATCTTTAGCGCATTGCCCTCTGGCTGTAAATTTGATATCTCTATTTTTGGAACCATTAAAAATATTTATTTCTACAGTTGGTTTATTCATACCGAAACAATGTATCGTGATTTGAATTGTCAATAATTATTATTTCTCTAATGGCATTTCCGTGATAAGTTGTTGAACTCTTGCACGCACATATTTACAGCTAATATTATGTTACAATATTGTAAATGGAGAGACCCAACGTATGAATATTACCGCGCGATGAAGTAACAATTTATCAAAAAATCAACGATTTCGATACTAATACGAGCATTTTTTTTTCTCAATGCTTCGGAGCACCTACTATCGAAATACCGGTTGAACAGAGGGAATAGATAATGTATACTTTCAGTATCGCCCTGGTCAAAGATCATCACAACTAAATGGCCAGGTACTTCCAAACTTTCCTCTTCTTCATATTTCCCCTCCTTAACTTCCTCCAGTCTCACAACATGTCTAAATTGGAAATGCTATCTGGCTCCAGACGGTTGGGAGCATTTTTTTACACTAACCCCACACAGGAGACCCTGAGGAAAATAATTTCTCTCAAGGCCTATGTCACCTTTTGGGTTGCTGGCTTTTAAGGAAAGGAAGGAGAGGACGTTATGGGAATTTAAAAGGTATGAGTTTTGGGTAGAAACCTAGAGATTAGTGTCCAGAAGTGACAGATGCATGAATATATCCCTCTCACTGTAGTGCAAGGCGATGGTATGAGAGACCAGTTGGAGAGGTCAAAGGGTTTCCCCAAACCAGCCTCTCTCGATCTGGCATGCCACGCAGTTGAAGGGCCGGCGCATCCTAAACACGACTCACCCCTTGAACCCGGGCACCCCTACTAAATCACCAAACGTAGCGAACAACTTGGGGAGACCTACGGCAGAGGTGTTGATTATTCAATATATAGTTACCGGGGCGGCGGTACCAAACCCACCTCCCAAATTGAAACTCTTGAAAGTAATTGGGACTCTTGTTTGTTTTTTTTCCGGTCTCACGGATATTTACACCAATATATCAAAGAAGATTACAAATTTCGAACACATAATACGTCTAAGCTCGTCATCCCACGGGTCCCTGCGCAGAAAAGTTTCACACTAAACTGCGCTACAGACCGTTACCTAACTATATCGAACTTCATTTTCGGTGCAGTGTCTTGCAGCATTTGGTTTATGTAGATTGCTTACCGACCTGTGAGACAACGGGCAAATATGTATAAAGATATAGTTAATGAGAAATGTTTAAAAGACTAAAATATATCTATAAACAAGTATTAGCAATAACAATATAAATAATATTTGTATGTTGAAGATTAAAAAATACTTAAGATAATAAATTACCATGCAAGAGGTGACATTATTGTGCTGTATTAGGTTGTTACAACTATAAAAGATTGACAGAACAAAGCAAGATAGAAGTATAAAAGATCATGGGGGACAGTTTTACTATTTTGTGATTTGTGCAAAAGATGAACTGTCTGTAAGTGATGTTGAAAATATCAATGGTCAATGTAGCACCGTTAAGCAGTTGAGTCGCTCTGTTGATTGATGGTATTCATAATAAAAAAACAAGCAAGCTATTTCACCTCGAATGTAATATGTTCTTCATATAAAACTCGACTTTATTATGCATTATTCTTATATCAGCCATGCATTCTTTACAGATTAACACATTTTTTTACCCTAAAGATACCTCTTATTTCTACAGCACTCAATCCACTGTCAGTTTCATGCCGAATCGTCAGCTGACGTCGACAAAATAAATTACAATGTTTCGTAATCATTTCTCTACTTATTAATTTAATATAGGTAATTAATGATCTACCGATTGGCAACTGAAGAAGAACCTTGCTTAAAAAATCATCACGACCAAAGCAGCTTGACGAGTCGACCCCAAAACAATTCTCAATTGTTGTTTATTTTCTATCAACTTTACATCACTACTTCGTGGTTGGGATTATTACAAGTGGCGACACAGCAGCCGTTAGTTTACCAATAGCCGCGGGCTTTTTCTTCATTGTTCAATCAAACATGACCCAAACAATTAATTCTTGCACACAACATCTGTAAAATTTCCACGTAAACGAGTAACTACAGTCGAGCTGTTGGGGAAATGGGAAAGATTTGACACAATTCCATCGTAAAACATTAATTTAAGTTTGTTTAAAAATGTTCAAAGAATCTTTCTCTTTTCATACGGCCGCCTGGTTTCTAAGGGGATTTAAAAATCCATTACACATAATGTTAATAATTTTCTGAGATACTTACCTACACCCAACACAGCGCCCCTGAAGTGATTTACCACAAAAACGACGCCATAAAAATTATTCAAATATTAGTATTATTAGAAACGCTAATATGTACAAATAAAATGTTTAATTGTAAAAAAGCTTATTTTAGTAACATTTATATTAATTAATAAATATTTTTCTGTAAATTATTTTGTTTTAATGAAAATATTCTATTTATTTGCTTCTAATATTTTATAAAATATCACGAATTCAGAATGTATAGCAACACGTGTTCTTGCAGGTGCGCTTATCCTAATAAATAAAAAGGACGAAAAGCGAAAATATTATAATTTTTATGAACACGTGTTCCGACATCCTAATAACATATTCGTATTTTACCGAAAGTTTTTTAGGAAACTTGTTAAATAAGTCCCGTTTCCAACCGAAATACGAATACTTTGACCAGATTTTTAATAAGTTAGAAATAATTTATACCAGTAATGTAATGTGTTATTCATTTTTTTCTTGTTCCTTACGTATGTACTATATTATTAATTTTACATATTTCCTATGAATTGATGTACCCCAAACTACAAAATATTATTACATATTTCCGATGAATATGTGTGTGCACCCCAAAGTATAAATTATTATTACATATCTCCGATGACTTCATGTACTTGTACCCCAAAGTATAAATTATAATTACATATTTCCGATGAGTTTATGTAATTTTACCCCAATGTCTAAATTATCAGACGTCTATGCTATTGCTCACTTTATAACACTAACATGTTGAACTTAAAATCAAACCAGGTGAACACTGCAGTAAATATATATGAAAAAGCAAAAAAAAAAATCATTTCTATAACTTCTATTTTCTAACCATAGCATTTTAGTTGGCGAGAAAGTAGTCACAAAAAAACCTGCATTTTAGAATACATGATAAATATTTAATGTAGACATTTGACACCCTATGTTAGTATGTTGATAAAGTCATTTACTTTTGAAAAAGGGATAGTTTGAAACCAAAATCCTTTTGTCCACATCCCGTTCAATAAATATTTGAACAATATGATAAGCTGCCTGAATGGCGCTCCCGAATAACTCTGATGTTTTGAAAAACAGTAATACAATATGTTTTATTTCTTTGTTCACAGATCTGATGTTTAAAATTTGAAAGGCCGCCATTTGGGCTACGGGTCCAGGACAAAAGAGGTACGTTTTCCAGTCAATGAGTTTATTTTACGAACTTTTTTGTTATTGTAAGGATAGAAATATCCTGCGTTACGTCAATGGCATTCCGCCGGTGCAATGAAGCTGTTATGTTATCGGGTGTATTGTTGCGGGTACCTGCTTTACTATAATGTTGGTTAGGATGACTGCGACTCCTGCATTCCTCCACTTCTACCCGCCTTTACGTCACGTTCTACCGCAACTTTACTTTGTAGCTTTTTTGCTTTGTAATGGGTTTCTTTCAATAATGTTTTTTTCTAAACCTTGTGCAGTGGTGATTAGTTAGAATTTTCTTCAGTGTGTTTTTTTTCTGAAAATAATTCTTATTAATTACATTATCAAGAATCTATTTTTTTCTCCAAAAATGCGCATGAATTACAGTAAAGGATCAATTATTTAAACGGCCTCGTGGTCGAGGGTAAAGCTCTCGGCTATGAATTTGGAGATGTGCGTTTAAATCCAATTGCGCGCAAGTTAATTTTATTGATTATTTTGTTTTGTTTCACAATTAATTCATTAAAAATAATTTAATATTTAATGGATGATACTCTCAGAATCGCACTGATGAGAGACAATCGTTCAGAATTGAAACGTTATTTGAAATGGTTTTAGGTGGTTTTGGTGACTAAATCTGATTAGCCAGGTCCTACTACCTCACTCACCTTCCTCTTCCCATCTTTCTCCTCTCCCCACAAAGCGCTAAACATGATTCCCGGGACGTTTGTATTACATTGCCACTACCTTCAGCCTCTCAACCTTTGGGTATGATATACACGAATAAGCCCAAAATCAAAGCATAGCCTTAAAATCCCTATTAATTAATCTCTCCCATTAGGAAAGAAACTTGTTCATTAGCTTCACTGCGCATATGAAATAGGACATAATAATGTCCTAAATAATAGAGCCGGTCCCTTTACGCTATCTACGTGGCGTGACATTTAATATTCGAGCAACTGTTGGTAAAGAAGACGTCTGCATTGTAAGATTGCCCGATAAACGTCACATTAGCTACAGGGTGGCAACACTAAATTTGTATAAAAAACGGTTAAGTTTTAACCGGTCGAGTAGCTCCAAATCGGGTATCATAGAATTAGAATAAAGTAATATGATTCCTTGCTTTGGTTTTTCAATTGAAACTTAGAATTTTATCTTTCACAAAGTCAAACAACTTACTAATGTAGAAGTTCGTTTTCAAATGGCTTGGACACACAAAATTGTGATAGATTTAATATGAAGTGAAATATACTCTCAGCACTGCCCAGGTGAAAGACCATTTTTTAGATTCGAAACGTTACATTTGCTGAATAGCTAGGTATTTCCCCACCTTCCTTTTATCAGCCTTACTCTCCCCCATCTCCTCGCCCTCTCCACAACCTTCAGCCTTATAAAATACCCAAATTGGGGATGTCGTAGAGCCGGTATATCAATTCTGCTCTTTGTGCTCGCTAAGTGCATGAATTCTCTCTCAAATTTAAGCGGGCTAATGCCACCGCTTAATCCTGGCTAGACTTGGAACTAGTTCATTTTATAGACGCTGCGACGCTAGTAGTGACACATGTCAAATTTGACTATTTGGTAATCCAATAATTACCATTTCTCGTATCACCAAAATCAATGTAAATACCTACCACGACTTTGATGATTCATCGAATGAAATGTCGATTAGAATTGATAAAGGATGGTATTCAAATCAAAAATGGTTGGGATTATTATGCCGTATTTTAAAAAAAGTGAAATTTCAATACCTTGGTCACGTCATAAGCAGCGAAAAATATTGAATGACCCAACTAATAATTCGAGATAAGATTGATAGAGACTTTGTAGAGAAACGCCTTTGAAAGTGCTTTTGAAACACTTGGGAAAGGTATGAGTGCAGGTATGATACCTGATGAGTGATGATGGATCTGATAATAGGAAAATGTGGATATCAAGATATGAAATATTATGCGAAAATAATGTCACCTAAGTCAGGTGTTACACAATCATGGAACCTGTTAACGTTACAAACTTATTATAGATCGCCTCATTGCCATTGGCATTGTACAATAATGGCTTCAATAATAAACGTCGCCTGTACAATAAAGCATTGCCGAGAAGGTGTTAGGAGAAATTTATGGACACATTAAAAGAAACGATACACTTTTATGATTCAATTTAATCGTTGGTCAATTTCGATGACTTAGTGAAAACGTGGGTAGTTTACCAATGTGCCTAAAAAGCAGTATTTATTTATGGTTATTCTATTTGATGTGTTCATATCCATGTTAGGTATGTTTGTTGGGAACATAATTAAATCTGTGTCATAACTTAATACTTGATTCAAAACGAGGAACAGGTGAGTTTTGAGTTACTAAGCTATATCTATACATATGAGGTATTAAGGATCGATAAAATACGTTGAGCTTTTTAAAACTCTTTAGTTCAAAATACATGATCTAGGTAATTAAAAATCATTTTTTGATCAATCTAAAATTTATACTTATAATTAGGTTTATACTTATAACATATACAAACTTTGCCAAAGAATTTAAAAAAAATCTAATTACAGGATCACTTAAATAGCGTAACTATCTGTTGTCAGAATAACCAGTTATTTTTAAATTCTTCAAAATCTCAATAAATTACAAATCTTTCAAAGGTGAGTCCACTCAGTACTAGTTCATTTAGTGCTGTATTTTGTATGTGGCATCATCAGCAAACACCTGGCACTAAGCCTTAAAAATAATTATTAAAAAAAAATGTGAGTATTGAAAAACCAACCCCTGCAAGTTGACAAGTTAAAACGTTAAATACTTGAGGCGTCACCGAGCGCGCTGGAGCGTGTCTTCCAGAGGACCTTCCTTCCCATTAAACCTTCCCCTCCCCGCTGGCTGCAGTGGAGTCGGACTAGTGACTCCCTATAACTTCCCTAATAATTATTATTCGTCTCGCGTGTGGTCCCGGCCGGCCCGGAGGACCAGCAAAGGGGAGGAGAACCTTTGATAAACGTGACCAAGAAATATTGGTAAAATGAATATTCATAGTTTTTATAAAGATGCACTTGCTGTAGGGCTTTTTACGACCTCATAATGTATAATATGTAAGCATGTTGTCATATTCTAATATTATTTTAATGGATTTTAATTCAGGATGCGGGTCAATTAATGACATTACGCCAGAAAACAATGAAATACGAATAAATCAATTAAAGTTATGGAATAAATTAATGAGTAAAACTTTAAATTGTAATATTTATTCGTTGAAGACAATATCTAAACGACTCTCAATCAAAAAATGTGAATCAGAAAAGACAGAAAAAGATTTAGTCGCTAGAAAGAGTCGCATATAGGAATTGGGCCCAGGACCTCTTCCTTGCTCTGACCACTGAACTAATTTGACCATATCACCTTCCGTACTTTGTAACTGTTTCATACTTCGTACTTTCATACTATTAACATTATCTTCATTTTCTTAACGCATGTTAACCATTTAATATTTAAGATTATAGCATGTACAAAATACAACGGCTTTCAAAATAATTTGTCCTTTATAATTTGAAGACGGTGGTTAGTACGGTAAATTTATTGATTAAATTAATTGATGTTGGTGTACAACAGTTGTGAACATCTGAAACGGAATACATCTCATCGCGTTACAGAGGGCAGGACCGTATCAAAACGCCGTTGTTCGTTGTTTTACTCTCTTCTCCTCTACCAAGACGAGGCGGCTTCGTTCGCCTATCTGCTCTGTTATACTGCGGGAGATATTACAATATTATGCATTGTACCTACCCGGTCTCCTACTTTCCCATCCACAGTACAACAACATACCATTATAATACGGGATACGATACGGGTGGAATTAGAAGATATCCCTAGGCCACGAATAATAAAGCGAAGCAAGCTTTAAAAGCAATAACTAAAGCATGACTGTTCATGGTTACACAAAAAAGACATTTCCTTATAGGAAGACTTACAGGTGGAATAGTATATTCACAGATTTTCACATTGCATTTCCAAGGTGTGCGGTTTTAGGGTAAGACTTGTTTATGCGTAGGTTAGCTCAAATCTAAGCAACTCATAACCGCAAATTTACTGTGGTTTGGAAGCCTTTCTCGTGTGAGGTCTGTTCAAGGTAAGAATTTTACTATTGAGGAAGGTTCTGATTGAAATAGAAATCCAATTTAACACCATACCTCAAAGAGGAGGCACTTTATTGTAGTCATTTCTATCTAAGCAATCAGCCCACCTCTCCCTCGGTTTGCTTCTTTGTCGTTTCTTTTGATACCTTCTCACTGTCCTATCATCTTGGGTGTCCTGTCATCAGGATTTCCTTAAACATGGTCAGCAATCAGTTTATTGCAGTTTCTAGAATCTACGGAGTTATAGAGTTTTACATTTGTTCTGTCTTATATTCTCACTGTCTTATCATCTTAGGTGTCCTGTCATCTGGATTTCTTTAAACAGGGTCAGCAATCAGTTTATTGCTGTTTCGGAACCTATAGAGTTATAGAGTTTTACATTTGTTTCGGGTTCATTTAATTTTTTCGGTTTAGGTTTTACTCTTCTTGTTTTTTTGGGTATTTTGTTTACGAACAGTTCGTTTATTCCACTATAAATATTTGACTCTTTCAGTCCGTTACAGATTTAGAGTCATCAATATAAGAAAGCTAGCTTACATCTTCAAGACTAAGAAATATATTGGACATGGTTATTTGGAGGATTGTGATTATCGCCAATTTAAATGGATTGTTGGCTGGATGATACTGTGGTTCTCCAATCCGCAGAATCCAATATTGCGTGATTACTCTCGGTGTGTAAAATCAGAATTCGAATATTTTCAATTTTGTTTTTATTTAAAAAAACTCACGTTACAATAATTTTATGAACAAAACAGATCGCGTACGTTAGAGCGGATTTAGGGCTAAACTGGAAAGAGAATGAAATGATTTCCGCGTGAGGCATGGCGCGCGAGGTTGTAATGTTACCATTCGCACGTGAATGTGGGGAACTGTAAATATTATTGTTATTTTCGGAAGATGTGAACTCCCTATAAGTTACCCTACATATCTCCCCTCCAGCGTTATACGCGATATAAGGAAACAATTCTTAAAAGTAATGTTATACATTGTGGTTGGTTATACACATAATAATTCATTTGGATAAGGAAAAATGATAATGAAGAAAATTAACTATGCCTTTTTTAGAAAAGCCTGCGGCTGGTTTGTGCCGTGGCCGTTTGAACTGTTAAAACAAAAAAACATATAAAAACAAAAAAAAACTATATACTAAGCGCTTGTTTAATTAATGATTTCATTTAATGTTGTCTGTTGGGGTTCTTGTCACAAGACTACCATAGAGCCTTTAAATGTTGCAAAAGTTTTTTTTATTCGTCACAGTTTTTATATGGTAAAAGTAAAATTATGTCAATAAGGCAATTGTATATAATACAGGCTATCTGTAAATTTTTCAACAGCATTGAGACTGCCAAAAGATCACAACAAGTGCAAAACACCAGATTCGGTTCTTCTTTAATGTATCAGCCGGTGAATACCAAAACATCCTTTGGATAAAGGAGTTTTTTTTTACTTATAAAGCTCCGTTGCTTTATAATATGCTCGGTGAAAATATAAAAACTATTCGTTGAAACTATTCAAGAAATATGTGAAAAATTCCATATTGGCTGAGAGTGGTGATGTTTGTTGGGTTACCCATGTCGTAGCTTCTGTCATGAATCACCTAAGGAGCCCCATATTCAATGTGATCCATCTGTGTATCTATGTGTTTTGTAATTCACTTATTTGATTGAATATAATTGTAAAGCTGCTCATCTCTACGCAAGAATTCCCTAGTGAGGTGAGCGGTGGAGGAAAAAAAATGTATTTATCTAGTCGATGGATTCGTAATTTTTCCGTTGTCCTGTTTTAAGTGAGTTCAAGTTCAACAGTCAAGGTCAACTCTTGCGCTTTGTATTTTGCAAGCCTGAAATTAAATGTTCTTTTCAACATTTAACACATTTCCTCGTACTCAAGCTCATCAGGTTTTGCCATTTTAACATCCTCAATCTCTCCCATCTAGCAACTCATGACCATTGTACTTTAACGTGAATAGTTAGTTACCGTCAAAAGCCCTTGATAAGCAATGATTAGTTACCTAACAGGTAGCTAATCGTAGAATACAAGTAATAAAAACGAGCCAAGAGCGTTATAATCAGGAAGAACGTTTTGAATAAGTATTACCTGCTTTTAATTAGTGTGTGAACATTACCACGGTCTGAAGGTATCTTCCATTCAAATTGTTCAACACCAAGAAGCAATGTATAAAGTTCCACGAAGTTGTAATAGTTGGACTTAACTCACTAATCGTGAGAAACTAATCAAAAAATGTTATTTTGACGTAATATTAGTTTGCAAGTTAGCAATAGTATTTAACATTTTTACACTTTGAAGAGTTCGTATCTTTTGTACCACGGTTTAACTTAAAATTTGCTGAAGCAAGCACAAGTGTATATCATGACATTGTTCAAATTCATTACATTTATTTTTTTAATTTTTTTTTTTTAAAAGAAAGACAAATATTCCCGGGTTACGAATAACCTGACAATATTTGAAAATCTCCTACTACCACCACAGTAAGCTGAAAGTGTTGCTTCTGTTGTGATGGAGGACTTAGCCAGCCGAGGAATTGAACACACTACGCCTGAGTGGGACCCAAGCGCGATGTCAACTCGGCCACCGAATAATAACGTAGAAAAATATAGTAAATAGTAGTTAATGTAATTGTAATTACTAAAAAATATTTTCCTCAGTATGCGAGACGTTCTAGAAAAACATGCTAATGCTTGCCAAGATTCGGAATAACAGACAAGTACAGATGAAGCAGGGAGTATCTGCCAAAACAGGGCAAAGTTAGATGTGTTCATTTTTATAGTGCACTTAATTAATCAGTGGAAATGGTTTTCGTGATCTGTTTTGTGACGTTCAAATAATTAGGATGGAAATACGAGAACTTAAGAGACAGTAGAGTCATATAGGGGTTTGAGATAGATGGTAGGATAAAGTTATGTGTTCAGAAAATCATATAATTAGTAAAACGAGGTTAAAAAGCTGGAATGCAAAATATTTTTTAAATTTATTTATTTATGTGAGTTTTCCTAGCTGTGTTTTTAGATGTTTTTTGTTTGTTTTTAAGTCAAAGGATATCTAATTATGATATATAAGGATATCTAACAACGTAAAAACAAAATACTTTACAATGCAAGATAAAAGATTAGGAATAAATTGAATAAATATACACTATACTAGATTCTGAAACAATCATGGAAATACGATAAATGTACACTATACTAGATTCTGAAACACTAATGGAAATACAATAAATGTACACTATACTAGATTCTGAAACACTAATGAAAATACAATAAATGTGCACTATACCATATTCTGAAACACTAATGGAAATACAATAAATGTACACTATACTAGATTCTGAAACACACATGGAAATACAATAAACAGACTTTTAAGCCCATATATATTTAGCTGGTTTGCCCGAAGTGAGGTGAAATCAGTGTAGATCACATGTACATCTTATATAGGTATCAATCGTACAAAAATAAATTAAATAAGTCGAAGCAGTTCTATGCTAGTCCCAGCGAGAAATCGTACGTGATGTCATCATTTTAGTATCTTCTGTATTTTTCGTTTTCAAACAAGACGCTTGAGAAGGAAGAGGACGAATGTCGATGACGTCGGTTTAGACAATTTGTTTAGTTAGATGTATTGTTCTGCTTGCGGATATAGGTAAATTCTACTAAGATCTGCGTATATTTAGTGATTAATAATAATGTAGAAAATATGATTTTTGTCAAAGAAATAGTGTATTATCGGTCTTCGGAATGTTGGAATAAATTAAGGTGTAGTTATTTATGATGCACATATCTGAAAACCGATGGCGAATAACTACTGATGATTCTACATAAATAAAGAAACCTATTCAATAAAACTGCTTATAACATGCTAATGCAAGAGTGTAAGCCAATAAAAGTAATATATAAAAGTATGAATTATTATTATAAGTATAAATTAAAAGAAAAAATTGCAACGACAGGTTTCTCAATCTTCGCATTGCATATTTTGCGGAATCAGTCATGAATCATTTATTGTTCAAGGTAAAAAGTGTCATCAAGAATCAACAATATGTTTCATGATATTTTGTTCACCGTTTCCGCTTATATGGTCGTTGAATCGACAATATTTTCTATTGTTTAACATTGGCAAATAAAGCCACAATTTATAAGGCAGGTAGTTAGTTGTAAACCTGGTAGGAACACCTTTCCAATTTGATTCACGAACTTTTATTGATCCAATATCGTCCAAGGTTATATAGAAGAATATCGTGTATGACAAATTTCGACGTAATGAAAAGGCCCCCGGAAAATATTAACCTTATGTTTATTGGACTTATGTACATGATATGAATTATTGACTGAGCGTAGCGAAGTACTGTTTAAACTCAACCATTTGGAATTTCATCTGTTTATACATTTGTTTGTTACGTGTTGGATGGCCTTGTTGGATGCAATATTTTTATCCCGCCAGAGTTTGGACAAATTGTATAATTTCTAATTTATTTATTTTTTTAAAATTTTAAATATTTATGATTTTTAATTAAGTAGGTAGTCATTTAAGAGCCTACTTACAAATCTTATGATTTCGGAGGAAATTTTTGATTTTGATTTATTAAATAAGAGAACTTTAGAAATATACTTCGGACACGTCCACAGATCTACTAGTTCTATTATCGGCAGATATCGCCCCAAGTTACAAGAACAAGACTAGGATAGATTAGAGGAACTAGGGAGGGACTAGAGGGAGTTACAAGATTTCCTTTTCTTATTTATTCTTATAAATGAGACAATGAAGAAATATGAACCAAAAATATTTTCACATTATAATAATTATTTTTTTTAGACTGGCGTGTGCAAGTAAATTTTATTTAATGAATTTGTGTTATTTCACAATTTAATAATTAAAAATAATATATAGTAAACTTGTAGCACGTTCTATAGTGGAAGATACTCTCAGTATCGCCCTGGTGTAAGACTCATTCAGAATTAAAACTTTGCTTGAAATGGCATTAGCCATGCTTGAAGACCAGATCTGAATAGTCAGGTACTCCCCCACCTTACTTTTCCCATATCCACTACCTTCAGCCACACAACATACTACAATTGGGTATGCCGCAGACGCACTGGCTCCAGACAGTCGAAGGCAGTTAGGACATTTGTGGGGTATTCTCATAAAAAATAAAAAAATGACAGTAATTTTCATTTGATCAAAATTTGATTACTCGAAATTTTTTCTGTCCTCTTTTTAGATAGTCTAATCGGTATTTCCAAGCTCCTTAGATCATGATGGAAATGAAGTTAAGCACTGAAAATAGTTCAAATTAGAAAAAGAAAAGATGTTTTCGGTTTATAGTAAATATATGATGTCATAAATATTATTGCCATGTTTCAAAATATAATATGTATTAAATCAGCTATAATTCATAAATCGCCAGCAGACATTAAATATCATTTTGAAATTATCCACGTATTTTTTAGTCGGTGATTTATGTTCATCGTTTCGATTCTTATTTTTATAGTACACATATAAAGTTTTTACTGCATATAATCAAGGTAAGTAGGCCCCTACGTAATTAATGTATTAAAAGAAATAACGTCATTCAACACAAACTAACGAAATAATAATGTGTGCCATTACAAAGATGACCTTAGGTGTTCCAAGTTGATGTAAGTTTTCAAAAAAATCTCTACAAAAAGAGAAGTAATTTTGTAGGTTAAATGATGCATTCAATCATCCACATCTCACGTACGAATTGCTTCTAATTGTTGTGTTTTATTTCGTGATCTTCAATAAATGGTAATGATAAATTTAAGACAGAATTCATTTTTAATAGTTCTAAGTTGTGACTGACAGGTCTAAAGCATGTTTATTTTTTAATCATCAGATTTTTGCAGTACGAACTAAAAGTTCCTTGAACAGTAGCAGACCTCGCGTTCAAATCAACATGTTGTTAATTTTTCCTCTGAAATCATAAGATTTCTAAGTAGGTAATTAAATACCATCAACTTAATTAAAAACTGCAAATATTTTACGTGACATTTTTTAAAAATAGAAAATAAGGAATTATACAATTTGTCCAAATAAATGAAACCATCTCAATTACTATTATTCAGGGTTATTTTACCGAATTCGATGGGAATCTGTTAAAATTTTTCTTGGATTATGTAATCATATTGAGTTCATTGTTTTTTCGTTGCAGATAGTATTTGACACTAAAATACAGTTTTTGTTATTGTTTCTAGTAATTGTTAGGGCGAAGCTTAATGCTAAATCACTATTTTGATTAATCTTTACAACGAATTGTTGTACATTATGAATACCAAAAAATATGCTTTAGAAAAATTGAAGGTTTTTCTATCGTTTCGCTTGAGTAGAATACAAATAAAAAAATAAATTACTCAATAAAAAATATAAATGTAAACTACTAAAAAGATTTTTTTTCAATAGAAATGTATGAATGCGTAAAGGAAACCACTTAAAAAAATACACCATTATAGCTAAGATTATCTTTGACAGTTTCACTTGATTAAATTTTTTGCTTTCTTATAAAATTATTTACAAAATAAATAAAAACCAGTTTTGTGCTTGAAAGCGAACGTTTCTAGACTCCGTTTGTCAAACGATTTTAACGCCCATTACCTACAATATAAGGTATATATACATATCAAGAATATACACATTTTTGGCTTGTAACTTCCTCTTGAGCACTTTTAAGCTACATAAATTTCACAAGTTGTTGAAAGTGGAGGAAACGTAATATTTCCTTAGTTCTGCATAGACATCATTATTTTCGTTATTACTTTTGAATTATTAAGTTAGTACAGACTTCTTGATTCTACAAATAAAAAATAAGTGGTTAGGTTAGGTTAATAATACGATATTTTATTGCTGTTTTCATTATAAATCAAATACCCATTGCATTTCACAAAACTCGTATTAAGTGTTTTACAACCGGGTATGATTTGAGATTTTCACGGCCAAAAGTATTACAGTGATTTCTTTTGGCTTAAGAAGGAGGTAGCGCAACACGGCATAATAACCCAAAAACAAATCACTGTCATACAACTGATTTTAAGACATTGGTTACTCATCAATCTATTATTTAGTCAAGCATATAAGTGCGAAGAATGTTAACAAAGGTGTTGATGCAATAATATAAAAACATACAAAGTATCAGAATATTGACCAAAATATGTAATGTTATTATAATATGTGATTGTTCGATCCAACCATCGCACGTCAGTTTAAGGCTCTCAATTGTAATAAAAGTTTGGATTGTTCTTATGACCAAAAAATCACCGACGACATTTTAATTCCAGTCAAGTCCCACCGCAGGTTGATGGACGATGTAATGATGATAATGACGTTCCCTTTGTCTGAGTTAAAATCTTCCCACAAAACATCATATTGTAGTTAATGCGAGCATGGGACACTAACTCTGGAATGAATACATGATATTAGTATGGTGTGAGTGTAGTGTATGGTATTTCATAGGTAGTAACCATTGCTACAGAGCGCATTAGGTGATCCCTCTGTCATTCAATGGAATAACGTTGGAAGAATGTTCTTCTTTTAGATAATATATTAAATTTAATAGTTACATGTAGTCAGTTGTTTTGTAAAACTGTCAAATTTGTGTTACAAATCATGAACCATGATCGATGGTTGACAAGAAAATATAACAAGGGTGAGCTTTCCAACCGGCAATTGGTAGAAATATCCACCCTTCCTGTGGAAGTATCACAATTCAACAGGCTGCACGTCGATTTCAGGTGATACACACCAAATTCAAAGACATAAGATATTGCTGTGGAGTAAAAAAAGCGAAGAAAATATACGTTTCAATGTTTTACCTCGATTTACCATGTTTAAGCATATTTTTCAATATATTTTAATGTCTTACGACGATTTACCGAAACGTTGAATTTGTAAAATTTTGGTTGCTAAATTTTTAAATCAGATAATCATAAATTCGTTACGCCAAATTACTGACTTAGTAACGTATTTTATCTGGGTAATAATGTATTTTATTTTGGTGATAATTCTCGTATTATGATATGTAGCTTTCCAGATTTTTTTTGCATGTTTTTATTTAGTTGAAAAAAATGTGAAATCTTCTACTCAGATAATAATAGTAGGCAGATTTATATGGAAAAATTGTTTATTCTTTGTGAATCCGAAAAATTAAAAAAAAAAACAAACCCAAAAATTAAATTAAATACTTAAGGTCAGATTGTAATTTTTTACATCGATGGTTATGGAATGAATTAAGTACGAGATTACAGTTACACTGAGAGTATACAAAGCGACTGGGAATTAATGGATAATCTTGCAGAAAGACAATGTTGTAATTAACTAATTAAATAAAAATATTACATTACATCACATCGGCTACCATAATGGTAAAAAGTGTATTTATCATTGATTTCAATTTAATAATGAGAGTCGTAAACTTTTACATAGAAATATCTCGTAAATGAACTAGATATCAATGTCTTTTTCGCCGCAGAAGTAATTGTACCTACACTGTCGTGACTTTTGGGAATAATTACTGCTAATGTTAAAATAAAATGGCGTTATTGATGTTGTAGCCGAAAACGCTTTTTTTCTCGAAAATTCGATTTTTTCTATGAAGATTTTCAGGAGATCTGTGCAGTGCACTGCCATCCTGAAAATTCCTGAAAATCTTCATACAAAAAACGAATTTTCGAAAAAAAAAAGCTTTTAAGGCTACAACAACATTAATAATGCCATATTATTTAATAATACCACTCTAGTACCCATTAGCTTAAAAATGGTTCAAAATAACTTCGAAATATCATGCCTATTCTGCTTTTTTAGTTGATTATCACCGCCGTGGTAAACTATACATTTTAGAGTAATATTTTCAAATTACAGTATTTCAATTTGAGAATTGATACTATTTTCATGTTTATGGCTTAAAAGATTTTAATATGTCGCATCAAGTACCAGTTACTAGTAACATACTACGTATTGTTCACTCGTGTAAGGAGGATAGAATTCTAAAAACAAATAGTCAAGTTCAAGAAACAAGCATCGCATAATACGATATAATGTGGGCATACAGAACATCCTCGGAGTTGTAATAATAGACTTGGGTGACCAAGCGTTGTAGGTCACCGAATACATAAATATTTGCTATGCGAGTTGATCATCTTGTATATTTTTATTGACTTTCGCAGAAATTCAGGATTTGTTTTTACTTCTCTACAGACACCATTGTCTTCTTTTATATTCGGTTTCCACATTTTCGTTTTACGATTTCAAGTAACTGTCGGCCTCAATGGTGAACAGAAAGCTTCTTAACAGATAGTTAATCTGCTCAGTCAGTTTAACTATGACATCATTATTTATAAATAATTTTTTAGACTTTAGGAAGTGGAAAGGAGAAGAAGAAGAAAGGAGAGAGCATAGGAATGGAGAGATAAAATGAGAATGCAAAGGGAAAGCTAGGAAATAGGTAACTTATTCTAAAGATCTGATCGCTAAATCTAACGAAATTATGGTTGCAACTATTCGATTTGAATGGTGGTCTCCCGCCAGGGTTACTCTCACCAAGCGCGAAAAAATTGTAAAATTCGGGTAAAATCCATGTAAATGTAATGCATTTTTATAACACTGCATGCTATTTCTTATAGGCTCTATACTTATAGACCCAGAGCCTAGAGAACCTAGCATCTAACAGGGCTGCCACGGAGATCCTCCTTAGATATTTAACAAAATTTCTACACCTAGTCATAAATAGTTTTATTTTTAATTTTTTAAACTAACTACAAAATACCTGAAACGAAAAACAACTAAAAATAGATATATGAAATAATAATATATTTTACAGTTCTTGCATAATATGACTATTGAGATCTTTAAGGCCAATGTTGAAAATATCAAGAGACCTGGATATATCGTTTAGCAGCACCATAAGTCTTATTATTCTATGCTGGTACAGCATGTCCATTCTGCCATGTGGAGTACATATCAGGCATTGGGGTCGACCGTGATTCGCTACAAACAATTTATAGCATTACAGGAGCTATGGACTGTCAATGAAATATCGTTATGACCAAACAATCTCCAACGTTACGCTATAGCTGGTTATGCCACCCGCGCATGCGACTTGCGTACAGTGTCCTAGCCTTCCCGGTACCGTACTGTGCGCGACGCAAGGTCACCGCGTTCACCACCACGTCGCCGCCCAGCGAGGAATTCTGTACGGAGCCACTCCCAGGATGCTGGGGAAAGGACTGGTAACTGAATTTGAAAAAAGTGGACAATGCTTCGGGGTAAGCTAGATGGATTTTTAGACAATGTTGATTGACTATTATTTAAAACTAGCGCTGGCCCGTGAAAAAACTCGGGATAGTCATAATAATCTTCGAAATGTATTTCTTTGTCATCAAGCAAGTGACAGTGCGCGGGGACACCGGATTCGGTAGTTTCCGGTCGTTCGGCGTTAGAGCAGTAGAGGTCAAATTAGACTAATTGGAGGTAAAAAGTTGCCAAACAATTTTTTCGTTTAGTTTTTCATCTAAATAATATAATTCATCAATGGAAATTCCCGACAAATTAGTTCCAATTTTTAAAATGGCAATTAAAATAATTTTCTATTCAAAATATTATATTAAGGGTAGGTACTTTATTGCTCATCTGGATTCTCCGAAAAAAGCCTTGAAATTCTGAAAATGAAGATTAAATTCAAAGTAAAAGTTTTCGAGTTCATTTATCGAAGTTACAGACAGAGGCATAACCGAAATTAGTCATTTTAAATAGATTCTAAAAGAGAATAGATTCTATTTCAGATTTTAGATGGCCGGTATTTGGATACAATCTTCGACTGGAGAAAGTGAAATGGGAAATATTTTGAGCCAGAAGGAGCATTATAATCGAAGAATTTCAAAAATAATAAAAAATGACTTTTCCAACTTTTCTAATGCATATTTTTATTTTTTAAGTGGAATCAAAAACACCTTTACATGCAAACCAAAATTCAGTCCTTAAAAATTTAATTTTATTGCCAAAAATGCCTGAAAGATATATGTTACTTTTAAATAAATTATTTGACTGTTTGCTCATGTTTACAGTGGCGACGAAATAAAAATCTTCATATGTACCTACTTATTTGTTCCCGCTGTAATCCGAACATTTCAAATTTGATACTGGCCTAAGTTTTTTAGAGTCTACTAACCTAACCTTGTCCATTTTTTTTTAAATATGTCGCTTTAGTTCGTTTAGTCTTTTCCCTTGATTGATGAAGCAATTTCAAGAATGAATAGGCAAATTTCCCATAAGGTAGTATCCGGCTGGTCACTATGATCTTATCCATTCCAGTTGATGATTCAATAACCGCCTAGAATGACTTTTGTTTATTTTATTACATTATTTTCGAAGAAACCATCTTTCATCCTCGCATTTCTGATATCTAGTTCCTTCTTACATTTTTTTTAAATATGTAGAAGAAAATAAATCTCATATATAAAGAAGGAGCTAAAGCAATTAGTACTTTAGTAATAATTATGTTGACGATGCAAGCAAACTTACGGTCAGCAATAAATATAAGAGTTTACCTTTACCGCTTACATGATCTATGTCTGCTTTTATATTTTTGCTATCTTCTTTAATCTTTAAATGTTTTTGTGTCATTGCGTTTTAAGTTTTCTGCACTTCTTTATATAATTTCAAAGGAATGCAAGTAAAAACTGGTAATATTGGGTATATACAATGAACGAATTCATTTTGACATTCAAATTAATTAGACTGGCTACAAATTAAATCATCATCACACTACTCAGATATTTTCAATAAGTGGATATTTTTCTTTGATCTAATTTATATTTTCTATAAATTTCCGAAGCAACATTAAAAGTTTTATCACTAATTTCAATTCGCCATCAATACTGTACGTCATCTTTTTAACCTTAGTATCAAAGCCAGAGCCAGCTTTTGTTATTTCACCATACATTCGTTCTACATTTTAAATCTAAGCGATCAATTCTCGATCTTTTTTGAGATGCTAACAGCTGCCTTGCACTCCATTGTAATCTAAAATCTGAATCTTGAAGCCGGAGTAACAGAGAATCGTCAAGAAATGTATCTTGGTATGGAGATTGTTAATCTGGTGAAATAAATCACAGGAAATTAATGTAGTACTAGTTTATGTGTAAAAAATAGTGGAAGATGCAGGCAAGCAATGGTAGCCGTTTACCACCTGTAACAGAACAAGAAAACAACGTGATAATTAGTTAACATTATTTATTTTGATATATTTCCACTTTTTTATATACCCACTATAGCCACTTTTGTGAAAGAAATTACCCACACCGTTATCTCTAATAGAGCTTTGTTGATACACAATTTAAAAACATTAAGCGGTCATTAATCACACCTGCTTACCAGCTTCATGAAAAGGTTATGTTTCATATACAATTAAGGATTCTGAAAACTCTACTCCTTCTTCTGAGCTAACTGGTCTTCTGCAAGGGTCTCAACATATACTTCAGAGATAGCTCAAATGGTCACGTTATTAGAAATTATGAGGAAGGGAAGATGATCTGTTCTGAAGATAGATATTGCAAGGCTGTCTGAAATGTTGGCTCCATAAGAAAAATGAAAAAATCATGGCTTAATCCCATAAAATTCATAAAAAATATACCTATTTCCCGTAATTACAAAACGTCATCTCTGTAGTTCTACCACCGCGCACCGAAGAGTAATGCTTATTCTTGGTCCATAGCCACTCCTACTTGTGCCCGACATCGGCATGTCCGCCTATTAGCGAGAATGACATACCACATCATACCTCTATCATGGCGGATTCAACTTGTTTGATGTGCCGTAGGCATTTGGACATTTTAATGTTCTCTCAGGTTTCTAGTTCCTACCTAGACACATTTTATTATGAACTTTGATGACACAGCAGTATTTCGTAGGGCAGTTAGAAACTTGTGTTATTTACTCGCGCCTTCGTGGAAATCTTCAAGTATCTACACTTCTCTGGAAGCTTTTTGTGAGGCCCTCTTGGGAAATTCTTCATGTAATTTAATTTAGTGCAAATACCTAGTAATTTCTACATTGTTTTATCAACTTAAACTATTTATCTGTTTACATTGGGAGTAAAATAGCGGTATTTAGCAAAATAGCAATATTTTTATAGCAATGACAAAAACCAAAAACGCGCCAATAACCACCAACCATTGGCGATTATTTTTAGGAATTAGAGATCTAAAATTAATGTACCTATTTTAGCTCTAATATAGTAAGGTTTAAAATTATTAATAATCTTATTTGGAATGTGTATAAACTGAGAAAAACAAGATTTACAGTAATATTAAAATTAAGCATAGGACGTGGACATAACGTAGTTTGGTATTTAGCATAGCAGCAAGAACCAGATTGTCCATAATTGTAATCAAATCAACCGTTCGCCAATCTCGCATACCTCGTTACCTGTTCGCCGTGAGAGCTTGACCGGCAATATTAATGAGAGGAGCTGGCGATTAACTGTGAACGTTGTAATAATAATATTGTTTTGTAAGCAGAAAAATAAAACAATGAGCGAGTAATCGCGATTGACAGGTCAGTCACTGGGGCAAGCTCAGAGGTGGAAGAACCATTATGATAGAGGATAAGTCGCATGGGTCAAAATTGAAAAAAGTTACAAACATATTAAAGAGAGACTAGTTTTATTAGACATACGTATGTTTATAAAAATTCTCATCAAATTTGAAATAAATTGCTCCAACCCAGTGAAATGATGGCTTCTCCAAAATGAGGAACTCTGATTGGCTGAATGAAGAGATAAGTTGATGGAGACGGGAAATGACGGGAAGGTAGAGATTGCTTCTTATTAAAACCTAGTCAATAAACACAGTTAAAGTCTTTTAAAGCCAACTTTTCGTTTCTGAATGGTGGTCTCTCACCAGGACGTGTGACGAAGTATCATCTTTCACTCTGGAGTTAGGTGCCAATTTTCAATATTTCAATTCTTTGTTCGAAAGAAACCTGTATTTGCTACACCTGGATTTAAATCGGCAACTTTATATTCCAGAGATACAAATGTGATCAATTTAAAAAAACGATTTTTTTGCATTTTTTGGAAAGATTGCACATTGATAGAATGGATCTTTTCACCGAATGTGGCGTAACCTTTTTTTCCAAAATCAAAAAATCTTCTGCCATATTCTCTTATCAGACACTTTTGTGATGCATTCCCATCAGTTATTTCATCAAGAACAGCGCCCATTGAATGCTAATTATGATTTATTCGGACGCAGACTTTGTTAAGCCTAAAAACGGTTTTGATTTCACTACATTAGCATAACGACCATGCCGTTTGGTAAACAATTCAACAACTATTCCACTCATTTAATGATACTTTTACTCTCTATTTATGTGATGTTGGTATTACAAAATTAGGCGAGATGATACTGATGAGGTAATGAAATTTATCACTAACCGGAAATTTCGGTGAATAGGATGATGATTTGTGATAAGATCTTCAATATAAGATTAGGTCTCTCCGTTGATTCTGTCTGACTATTTGAAAAAGTATCATTATTTGCAGAACTTTCTGAAAGGTGCATTTTTTTAAAAAAGATTTGTATTCTCATGTTAGGCTTTATCATTATTTTACAGACGTTCAAATAATTCTAGCGCAAAAAATCTTTTTCAGATCAATGATTCTTACACTATGATGATGCGCAAGTGATTGAAATAATTTAAAAATGAGCATTTAAAAATATACTTCTCGTCTCATGTCAACAATCATTAAACTAAACGAGAATGAAATCGTAGATGGACAAAAGCTCAGAATGCGTTACAAGACAGATTTGTGCAGAGTTCCATCCTCTTTGCCTACCTCCAAATGACGTGATGGTTAGTTATGTAGTTGGTTATAAATGTACTGCTAGACTGATTATTGCAATATTTGTTGCGAAGTTTGGTGATCATAAGAAAAACAGTTTTACAGTTGTGATAGAATGCGATGATGAATAAATGTATTTAACACAGTTTTATAATACCATGTTTAAACACACGTCCAAGAATGTAAATAAAGCAAACGTTTTAACATTATTTAAAAAATTTAATGGAAATATTTCGTTTGACCAGTATGATATACCTTATATAATCCGCATTCCAAAATGGCTTAAAAATAATGATATATTATTTGTCCAGTCCAGATTGAATATTTACCTGTAAGTGATTCCAGACATTATGAAACTCACTCAGTTTATTCATCTCGCAAATACCCGGGCAATAGAAAAGGAAACTATAGATCGTTTAGTTTTATGTGGCCGTTATGTATGATTGACTGGTTTATCATATAAATCAGTTAAACAATCATTTGGTACTAAGCACTTTAGGAATTTAGCGAAACCCGCCACGAATGTCGATTCACGATTTGAATACGTTAATAACTAATGTCGTGCGTTCGAATTGAAAGAACATTAACTGGATATTATGATGACGCAATGTGCATACCTTCAATGATTTTTTACACGGACATCAGTCAATAGCAATCTTGCTTTGACGGCTCAATAACGATATACTATTGCTGTGATCAATGTGGCGTCCCTCAAGGATCAAAGTTGAACCCTTTGTTAAAAATTGAATAACAATAGATATCCAACTACCGAGATTTGTTAAGTATCATGAATTAATCATGTTTTATGTGTTTTATTTAATATCAGATATGGTGCACGTGCTTCTTTTAAAGCTAAATAAAAAATATTATGGTATTGTTTTCCCAATATTAGAACTCTGAATGCAACAAATCACTAACACTGTGCATTTTATATCATATGTGCTCTGTACTAGCATTTACGTGTACATATATAAAGTTAACCCAATTATAAATATTTCCAATCACAAAAGTGCTAAATTCCAAAATTTAACCTGTATTTGTCGTAAAGGAACTACACGCCAATTTTTAAACAAATGCGAATACATAAATCTCAAAAAGGTTATCTGTAAACATGTTAAAAACGAAGGAAAAAATTGATAAATACGAAACATCACGCAATATTTTAAATCGTATGAGGTTTTTAAGATTTTATATTTCAAAATTTAATTGGAATATTTGGGATCCGCTCGAATCTTTTTATCTTCTTTTAACAGCAAAATACCACGACTATTTTAACCTTCCAAGGGCGTAAAGCGTCACGTTTTGTCAAAAAGGGTCACATTGGGGTTTTTGTGATCGTCTATCAGCGGCGAACGTTTTCCTCTATGCTTATCGCCGACATTAATGACTGTACCTGAATAAAGACCATTGAATTCCATGGCTAATGTTTCACTATTAAGTACCGCCGGGACTAATAATAGTTTAAAAAAAGGGATAAGCAACACCAGTTCAGATCCCCTTATTATCATCAATGTGCCCCTTTCTCAATCGTTAAATCTGTTCCAACAGGGAAGCTTTATGAGTATTCTGTATGAGAACCAAATTTTCAAGGGATTTTATTAAACAATTTTGTTTGTTTTAACAACAAATTTTATATACGCACCGACTGGTATTGGAAGAAATCCTCCTTAGTTCCAAACAATAGAGACTGAAAAAATTTATTTTTTTTTCTTTTAAAGAAGAAAAAAACTTTTTTGAAACATTTTACGAGTTTTCTAAAAATTTCATTCAGTTTACAGTTTATTCAATTAATTATCAAAGCCGGCCCAACCGATTTTCTAACCGACTTGTTTTTTTTAAACTTGATTTGACTACTTCTCCACATTAGGAAGTGAAATTCTTAAGAATTGTTGGTTACAGGTAAACGAAATTTTTATCTTCATTAAAAAAAAACATATTATTCTCTGAGTTTTACACTATGAACTTTCAAAACCACCCAGCTGTTTAAAGATTGTGTGACGTAAAAGTATCGGATTAACGTTTTTCAAAGAAGATAGGAAATAGGTAAATATAAGTAAAACTAATTGTCAAAAGATTGTTCTTGTTGGTAACTTTTTCAAATTTAAACAGAAGCTCTTGAAAAGTGTAATCTATTTCATTCAAAATATATGGTTCTTTGTATTCTGCACCTACTTTTAAGTTTGAAAAGCTCTCTGTCTTGCATAATTCTTGTCACATTCTAAATGCACGCTGCTTACTCCATTATGAGATTGAGCCATTTGGAATGGTTGCGGCCGAAATTATAGCCCTCAGCTTCCCGGGTTGGAATAACAAACGAAAGGTTCAGGCAATCGGGTTACACAAATGTAATGCCGAAAATATATGTGAAAAAAATGAACCCGAAAAAAAGAACCCGATGCGTTGACTCCGTTGCTCATAGAAAAAAAATCTAAACTAACCTGTTTTCTCATGTCTGTGAATTTAACCTAACCTTATTTACCTAACTACAACGCTATAATATGTAGTAAGTATTACAAATACGGCTGTTAATATTTGGTTTCAAAATATTTAAGAAAATATACAATTTTGGTTGTAAAGACAACATTACCAAAGGGTATGAAGATATGTCGACAACCTCTATGCCTGCATATTCCAAAATTTGTGTAAATAAAGTATGCTAAATATTGCCCGTAGTGAGATGAAACCTGTTCGGGTCCCCGTGCGAAAATAAACAGGTCGAAGAACATAAATATTTTATGTTTTAACACTATATTTACATCTGGTACCTGTAACAAGATTATGATACGTTTCTGTCTGCGAACATTTTTAAAACATTGCGAAATAAGTCATCGATCTTCAAAGTTTTATATTCGTACAAAACAACTTTGGTTTGGACCCCACTTTATTGAGTAAACAAAAAAAATATATAAACCAATCGGTTTCGGTGGAGTTTTTTTTTTACATTAACCCCACTCAGGAGGCCCTGGAAATAATTTCACTCAAATGAAGGAGAGGAAAATCTGGGAAGGTAAAATGTATGAGTGTTGGGTAGGACTCTAGGGATTATTGTGTATAGGAGTTACGGACGAATGAATATATCCCTCCCACTGCGGCCCCAGGCGATGGGTCGGGAGACCAGTTGGAGAGATCAAAGGTTTTCCCCAAACCAGCCGCTCTCGATCTGGCACGCCACGCAGCTGGCGGGCAGGCGAATCCTGAACACACCTCACCCGATGAACGCGGGACTAAATCTCCATACCTAGTGAACCACTTGGGGTGGAACCTTCCTCAGGGTTTCATAAAAATATACTAAAATTATTACAGAATTAGATAGAGTGGATGTAGGGAAGAATAGGGGGAACATGGTCTATTTCCCTCTCCGTCCTCCCCTCTCTTACCTACATCCCGCTCGCCACCCCACCGAAGTTGATGTTCGCTCCATGAAGTCTCTTCGAGACACATGTTCACTTTTTCCTCTCCTAAAAAAATACCTCCACACAGCATCCCCAAAGATGACATAGGCCCTGAGGCAAATTATTTTCCACAGGTCTGCTGTGGCGAGTAGATGTAAAAAAAAAACATGTATGTAAGCATATAAACCGGTTGGTTTATGTACTCAATAAAGTGGTGTACAAACGAAGTTATTTTATTCAAATTATAATTATGTACGAGTATAAACCACAAGGTGATTGCTATCTGTGAAGGTGTAAAATTTTTAGACTAATTCACGTGAATGTACGTAGTAAGTATTTATAATTCTTCTCCATAACCACAGAAATTAAACAAAGTCAATTTAAAAAAAATAATTTTAAATAAACGGGAACTGTAACATCACATGCATTCTTTTTGTTTTCTTTTTTAGCATTTCGCTAGTAAAAGTCACTCATCGTTTACAAAATACGCCAGAAATTATATAATAATTTTCTGCCGTGAGTTGTGACTAAGCTCTACTTGGTTTGAGCAACTTCTAGCAGAATTATGAAATTAATTCGCCATATAATTTAATGTAAAATTATGCACTTATCTTAGGAAGTACAACATTCACGCTTGAAGTGATATCTTCATTACATAAATATTATACGCAGCAGTCTCGCTTTTATGATATAAACAAATTATTTCTCTACTAGTTACTATGCGCGAATTCTCGGAATGCACCTAACATGTCTTGCTAGTTGAAAACTGAGAAATTTAACACAATTCAAATAATATAGAATAAATATTACCGTATTGTGTAATTTTGTATCAATTTGAAAAACTACACACTAGGAAATTGTGTTGGTTTATTCTTATAGATAGGTAGAAATACACAATATAATTCTGAAAGAATGCATCAAATCTCATACGTTTTAATATAGTATGCATATTTTTTTTTAATAGAGTGGGTGTGTATATTTATTGTGTAGGTATTTATACAGGTGCCTACGTTGAGCTATTATCTTACGGATGCTTAAATTTTTAAAAAAATACTTTCAATATTAAAATTACAAATAAAAATTCACTTTTCTTGTACCTACTGTATTTAATAATATAAAAATCGAAAGAAATAGCACCACTGAACTAAAAAATGTTTAAAAATGGTTAATGATTGTTATGTCTTTTAATTACGATCTGAATACTAGATTCCATGTGTATGTGACTTGCAGGAGACTTCAATAATTTTTGAGACGGTTCGTCAAGATTCCAAGGTTCTTTATTTACGATAAGAATTTAAAAAAAATTACTGTTGTAGGACTGACGTCATTTACTGAGTTATTCTGCCGAGAGCAGTTCCCTAATGGAGTCGTTTAGCTATGGTCGGCAAGGTTCGGGAACTACTCAGAACCATTCGGATTCTGGAGTGCGCGCGCATCGCTTTCTGCACACTAGCTCTACCTGTCGTAAAATGCAATAACTAACATTACTGACATAGTACATAGATCAAGATTTTTTTTTAATATTTATATTTTTCTAAGCAACTGTACATTAGCATCCATTGATTTTATGCATGTAATCTTATGTATAAATATGCTTTTGAGTATGTTGTGTGACTTTGTGTGTGTAAGCCTATGAATATTTTTCCCCGTGTTATATCTATATGTTTGTGTATTTTATAACTTTGTATTATAATCACTTGTAATGTTATTCATTTTTATCTATTTTCTAAATTGTGATTTCTCGTTATAGGTGTGCTTTAGTGTTATAATCAATATTGTGAACTTGACCTGCTAACAAACTGCTTTGAAGTTAAGCAAATGCTTATAATGAAGAATACAAAAAGTGTTTCTATAATCCTCAAAAAAGGAAGTAATGGGTTTATTGAGTTTATGAACGTTGGGAATGGAGGCATTCACTTTTTATTTGACATTCGTACGTCGAAATAAGGTAGTAGATATAGATAATTTCATAAACGCAGCGAGCTACCAGTTTTAAAAGGTTATTCTTTTTGGCTGCAAAAAGTCTTATTTGGGCAGGTACCTGCTTGAATATGTTTTTAAGAGAAGTCAATGGAAATCAATAGGAACTCATAAAATATACAACGTTTTATTTTTGTAACATGAGTCGGATTCCAGAATCCCTCGTATAAAATTACAAAGGGATATATTGTTAGTGGAAGCACTAAATTATATAGTTAGTAAATTGATTATTGTATTTCGAAACCTTTTTTATTCAGGTAAATTGATACTTCCCTGTATTTACGTAGGATCTTTGATGTGATATTTTATGTAAAATAGGCAAAATTCCTTAATTTATGTAGATTAAGCCTTCAACCTGGTTATTTAACTTCCTAATAGTTAACTATTAATAAAAAGAAAGGTTTAGCCACGTGTCTTAATTGTAAAGTGATGGGCGTACCTCTTCCACACTTAAGATTTCCACATTGACCATAATCATGGATTTATTTACAAATTTTAAAAATATTAGACATACCATCGTTTTTGTCAGAGTAACTCTAACCTACATGGAGAAAACTAGCTGATATAAATTATTGCTAATTTATTTTTAAAAAATCTCTTCATGTTATTCGTATTCTGGTTAAAAACGGGACTGCAGGCCTTTAACGAATCCATTGACAAAACACGTTATGGCGATGTCGGAACACGTGTTCATAAAAATTCGAATATTTTCGCATTTCGTCACATCAGGACAAACGTAGGTGCAAAAACACGTGTTTCGACATATTATGAATGTGCTAAAAGTTTATCGGGAAATGGCAAGCTATGATGTGTTTAACAGAATTTTAATAAATTTGCAATACTATTTTCTGCGTGTAAAACATGTCAAAAGACACTTTTTTTCTAAATGCATTGTTTATTTCAAGTTTTCCCCCAAAATTAAATTTTCCCACCAAAAAATCCACCTGTCAAAGTCAAAACAATTCCTTCGCTTTTTTTTCGAACACTCAAATTTTTATGTAAATGTACCACGAAAGTTCCTACGTATTTCCTTACAATCGTTTGCCCATTAATCTAGGCAAGTAATCACCTTCCAAACGGCCAAGGATCATTAATTTCCGTTACTTTCAACCAGGAATTTCAATTAACCATAAGATGTCATTATTTAATCACCCCGCCTTATCATTAATTCCGTATTGTGTCTGGCTGTCTTATTATACTCCGTAAACTGATAAGTAAAACTTATGAACTTCCGCTTAATAATAATGTGTGATAATTGTCTGAAATGCCGAGTCGTGGGAATTGGTTCAAATGTTTAGCATTTGGTCCGTTTTGTGGTATCAAATACCACGACTATCAGCATAAAAAGTTGACGCTGGTCTTGTAATTTGAACCACTTGCACAAAATCAGCTTGAATTACAATATAACTGCGATAGCAGAAAAGCTATGGAAGTAATGTTATAAAGAAATTAATAATGCAGATTGGTTTCATCTCACAATTACTGAGTTGTGTCAATGTGTAGATAGGTTTTATTTTTTTTCAAATCTTTAAACGATTTTTTTATACCTACTTACTTACGTCACTATACGATGTGGTTAATTTTCAAATACAAACGATTTATATTTATTATTAAGAATCCAATAAAAGTTGTATATTTATTATTAAGAAACGATTTATAAGGTTGAAGGTAAGACTTAAAAAATATATAGAGATGACTTTCTGATGTTCTTTAAAATAGGTGACATATGTTTCGCCTTCCCAACATCAACCCTTTTGAGTTTTGACACTGTAAATTCATTTATGTATTATGCTTTGGTTTGGTCTTGTGAAAACTTCTTCACCTGCATGAAAATAATGCTAAACGGTGTTCAATAAATAATTAAAAGTGTACATGATTCCGTCTTGCATTAAATTTATAACCATCGCAGCTAAAACATTGTTTCACCTTCGACTAACGCGAGCGCAATTCGAGCCACTTGTACCGAAATAGGACCCGCCATATCAACTATTCCTAAACACTAAGCACTATCAACTGACAATGCCCTGATTTATGTTTAATCCAGTCAGCCATCGGCCCGCGTTGGCTTTAATGAGGCTGAAATTCGATAGAAAACGAAAGTGAGTTTGCCCCACGAAGTAGACAATTCAATGGTACATTGTTACAGTAACATATTCGTTATACTGAGGTGCTCGGATTATTCCGACCATGACTGTTCCAACCATGAATATTGCGCACACGTTATTCCGCACCGGATGATTCTGCACACGGAAAACTTCTATCACAAATTATTTATTTATTGATTTTCGGAAAATCCACAGATAACATTTTATCAGCTTGTTTGTGTGTAGGCAGAACACCAAAAAATAAACGGATATCTTGCTCGTGAAATTACTTCTAATAAGATAGAAACATGAATCAAATTTATGTAAAACAAATAATTATACACGGCAAGTTAGAAAAAAATATTTCATGGAGTTTTTGTTAGTTGGTGGTAATTGAATAAGACCACACAATTTATAAATTTTACGAAATATGTAACATAATAATAAGACAATATTTGAAATAAATTGAATTCACAACAGAATTATATAAAACAACAACACAAATTACATAATTAATTAGTAAAAATAAATATTTTATGGTTATTCAGCGCGCAATTGAAAATATCTATTTGGGTATCGTATTATTGTAATTATTGCATAGTTTCTTCAAGCAAGAACTTTGTGGAAGACGAGGTACGTGAGATAATTTTAAGGACTTTATTATTCCACACATGTAAATCTTAGACATCTAGATTTTTTGCAATTTTTGTTTTCGCAACTTTTAATTTATAGCAATTTATAGTACCTGATTGTTTTATGAAAACGGCCCAATATCCTAGTATTGTTAACATTCTTTTAGGACATGGAACATTGATCCATAAAAATTAAAATAAAAACTCCGAATTAAAAAGTATTAGGTGCATTTAAATATTTTGTTGTTATTCTCTAATAATATTGTGAACTACTATTTATTTTAACTTATTCCCCCCCTCCCGGACACTGAAGATTCTACATTTTCACTAAATTTTAAACACCGATAAAAATTGTGCCGAATAATCGGTTTTCGAATTTTTTATGTGCGTAATAATCAATATTGTGCGGAAAAATTGGTAGTTTTCCATGTGCGGATTACCGTGATCGGAATAATCCTCGAACCATTCGCTTATTATAATCTATTCTACTTCTCCGATAGTTGGAGATATGTGATCTGTGATCGTATCGGCGATAATGCGAGACAAATGCAATTTACTGGCAGAAGTGTTATTATTCACGATGTTATTGCTGTTTCGTGATCAAATTATTGCCTATTGGTCAAGACCTCATTTAAAACCCATATTTTATTCGGTTTCAGTATTGTTAAGTACATTCTTTAGAAAACGTAAGCGTGAAATACAATTTAGTGGAAATTGATAACTTTGTGGTGGAATATTCCTTATACTTTCGACTCGTAGGCCCCAAACAGGCCAATGAAATTAATTATAAGTTCAAAAAAGCATTCAGATATTTGAAAATATTTCATTAGGGATGGACAGTGTGGATACGTCCACAACGAATTACCTACCTACGCACTTCAATCTGTTATCAATCTTGTTATCATCAATTTTATGACCTGGCGATATGACAGTTATCATAAATATTATATACACGGAGTCCAGACACTAGTGTTACAAGTGGAAAAGAGGGAAAGTTAATTTTTCAACGTTTAGATTCAAAAAACATTTTTTTTTTAATCTTTAGGGTGAAACTGTTGGAGCCGCTTCTACGAATTTTAAAGGACAATAAATTCACAGCATATAAAGGACAATAGCTGATGAAAACCCCTTAGCGACAGATTTTTTTCAAATTTTCAAAAAAATCAAACTACTGACTCGATTTATTCGAAAACAAAAGTTAAAATCAAAACCGTTATACTATGAAATCGACTCCAAATGTGATGTAGACTCACTAGTTTCCAGCTTGCACTACAAGTTTCCGGATACCACTTGTACACATGGTGTTAAGGGACGTACTTGACTTACTTTTTGTTTAATTTTTTTTTTCGAAACCGATTTTTTTTTTCTTCGGCATATCGTCACTGGTCAATCAGCTGAGTAATCGGTTAATCCGCCACCCTGAACCTTAGTGCTTTTTACTCTTTTTTCCACTGATTATTATGTATAAGTTTAAAAAAAATATATCACCGGAGATAAAAATTTCATTTAAATTTTTACTCCAAATATATTTTTTAATTAACACCCTGTATAGTTATATTTCATACGGAGCGTATATTATAATACAATATCATTACATTAATCATTAGTTTTTGTTTTTGTATTACCTATTCTTTATTTGGCATAGAATTTTCACAACTGCTTTCTCACAAACCCTGAATAGGATTGGGTCGACTATTTATATCAAATTGCTATAATAAATAACGTTCATTTAGCACTCTTGTTCCACTGTGGACTGAAAGATTTAACACCTTCAGTACGTCTTCCTTCATTAAGTGCCCGAGCATCATTTTAATGAAGTGAATTCACAGGAGACTACATCCGCTGGGGTAACCGATGTTGACTTTAAAGAACATACAAAAAAAATATCGTGCCATCGTCGCTTTATTAGAGAAAAAAGTGGTCAAGTCAACGAACTAAACAGTTTATTGAACACTGTCACTCTTCGCCGAATATTTGGTGATAAAATAAACATGTTTATTGTAATTGACTAACCCCTGACCATTTTAATTTTCTTTAGGTAAGGACGAGAATATATATTTTTTTATCTTTTAATTGAGCAATTTTGGTAATAATCATTTTTAATGCTTGTGGAAATGCCAACATCAGATTATAATTACTGACGTGATTAATTCACATCTAAACGGAGAAAAATGAGTATTGCGAATGTTTTAAAATAATTGGTAACCGGTTTAAAACGGGATTGCAGGCCGCAATGAGATTACAGATCATTTGAAGAGATTCTTAATAAATTAGCAATAATCATTTTTCTCCGTGGACCTACGTAATAGGTAGGTAGGTACTCTAAGTATCTACTCAGTGATAGACCAACATTCAGGATCGAAACGTTGCTTGAAATGCGTTTAAGGGGGTATTTCACTATGGCGGGCTAAATATCTGAATAGCTATCCGTTGGCTGGCTTTAAAGTTCAGAATAACTTCGTTATTCAACGGCGACCGTTTCACCATTGTTTCGAGCTGCCGGATAGATAACACTCGAAATAGTCTGGCAACATCGCAAAATGTTTGCAGTTTCTCCATCTACTGCCACGGCTGTCATGCGTCACAGTCCGCACACCGCGAAGTGTGCATTTTTTTGGTTATGTTATGTTGATTATCAGGTCATTTTAGATAGATTCGTGTCGAATTAATACATTGTTTCTTATTTTGAACACAATCAAATAATTCAGGATGGATCATACAAGCATTCAAATTCATTCTACAAAATTCGACTCACTTCTCAGCTGTTAAACTCGGAATGTTTTGACGCCATCTTTGATTCGAGGAATAGCGCCTAACGTGAAGTTCGAGCACTGATTAGTCAAATCTAACTTTAACCCGAGCGTTAGCGTTATTCAGATATAGTGAAAACGAAAAAATGACTATTCCGCGGATTAGTGCTTGGTCAGAACATAATCAGAGATAGTGAAATACCCCCTAAGCGTGAAGTGACAAGATCTGAATAGCTAGTTACTTTGCAAACCTTCTTTCTCCCCATCTCCTTCTGATGATGTCATAGTCCCACTGCCAAATATTTATTTTATAACTCACAATGGGAAATACTTTGAATAAATCTTTCCGTGCATGGTACACACAGACCTTATGACTTATGATTAATTTAATGCTACATGATACAAGCACTTTCTTAAGTCCAAATAAGCCCACATAATTTGTAATGCACGTAATACCTACTCGTTTATGTTTAGCACTTTTTTTATGTACCGTTTATCACCGTTGCGGAATAACTTCACTGAACCATCATGATAATTAATAGGTACCGATCATTATGAAGCGGAGAACTCAAAATTCTTTCTATGATAATTACTTGTAATTATAAGAACATCGTGGGACCGAAGTGCGTGCATTGTACAAATATAATAATTACAATTCGCTTCAAGTTTCTCGGAATGAAATATCGAATTTGCATTGCTTCCATTATTTATTTTGATAATTGGCATTATTATTTTGACGTTTTAACAAGTTGAAGAGTTTTGAATGATCTTTGAGTGGTTTAATAAGGAGATGAACTCTGGCATGAATTATGATGATTAATCAACAAATGAAAAAAAGAGTGTGTAACTTATTCGCCGCTTTCGAGCTGGTATCTCGGTTACTGAAGATGAAAGTAAATTGGCGAATGGGTTAAACCGGTTCAGTAGAAACAAACTTATATATAGAAAGCATTTAAATAAACATATAGAAAGCAAAGCAAAATTTATATAGAAAGTCTTTGAGATAAAAAAAAAACTACAATGTAATTTCACAGGATAATTTTTTTTTTATATCATTTGATTTCATGTTTTTATTTTACAAGAGAGTGTATAATGTCACCCATGCTATTATAATTTTGTGGTCGACATTACGTCGAAGGATACATTGGATAGTTTTAACAAAGAAGACTTAAATTAATACTATTATTGTTCCGTCACGCCGATTTGCTTTTGACAGGGCGTGTGCTGACGAATAGTATGGTCAGAATTTGAACTGTACAGTTTGGATTCACACACGTCAACTATAATCACGGAGTGCCGTGAGCCGTACAATCGCATCGAAACGTTCGTCTTGTCAAAACCAATTTTTGTAGTATCGCCGGTTATTTATCGGAATAATCCCTTAAACGTATTTTATCGCAACTATCGCTATCCAATTCAACATAACGAGTGCTACCGTACAACGATCACCGTTCCAGTGCTGACAGATGATTCTCGAGATGCAGATTTCGTTCGCCACCCAGTAAGCTGACTGTGAATTAACCTTACAAATTGAGTTATCGCATTCGCCTGTCATAAGCTATAGGCTTTATCTATGCTTTATCTGTGTGGAATAGCCCTTCAAAATACGGCTATCCCAACCCTTGTTCGTTCCTCGAACAATTATGGATATTAAAAAAATTACAATAAAAAATATAAGGTATAAATAATTTAAAAAATGAAAATATTACAGCTGTAGCTACTAGAAGGTTCTGAAAAGTCGATACATGCAACCCGCATCGCATTAGAACCTACTGGTAAGACGGCGAATGTACGCTACTAGAATAATAGCGAAGCCGCCAACATTGCTTTTGCGTGATTATTCTCGAACCAATGCGTTCTATATAACGCGGTCACGTCGAGGTACCTAAGTCAGTCAGTCTTAAAAGTGGGTTCCCCAGTGCTGAACACCATCTACAAGTTCGGTCTCCACCAACGCGGTGTCGAGCTACCGACTTCATCGCCTCGACCTCTCCAATCCGTTCATCACCGCTTCATCTGGTGTCTACCATCGACCTGTCGAGGTGACGATCTTCGGCCCAGGGAATTCACCGTCAACTACATCCACCAACTGCATGAGCATCGGTCCGGAGTCATCTCTCACAACTACACTGACTCAATAAACACTGTAACACAAAACTTCTTTCATTCGTCTCCTTATCACATCCCCAGACAGCAATTCCGAAAACAATAAAAAAAATTCATTAAATAATTTGGAAAGAGATTTTAATTAGGAGGTTGCAACCATTTCCATATAAGTATGTATTTTGTATTATGCAAGTTTAGATGTTTTGAATTGTGCAGGAAGTGAACTGCAAAGTTCTGTAGTGTTTTTGTCTTTCATTTTTTGTGCCTTACAGACGATTCAATGTGTTCGAGCGGTTGTTATCAATCTGGTTGAGTTGTATGTAAAGTTGAATTGTGTGGAGGTGAAACTGGGTAGTACCAAACTATTTATAAAAGGGGATTTCTTGTATCGTCCTTGTCTAAGAGCATGATAATTACATAAGATTTAGATAAATTCAATTTCCTGCATATATAAATTATCAATAGATAATTAATATTATTTCGGTCGGTTGAAAAAAAACGTGTCAATTGACTATTGAATGACGATAAAAAAACCATCGATATGTTTTATTGTTATTATGCTGTCTACTATCTGAAAATTTGGCATTGGAAACTAAACAGAAAAAAAAAAACTAAAATAAATACAGAAGTTGATAATGAAATACGGATTTAAACTGTTTACATAATACGAAATAGCAACAACATACACATTGTGAAAGTTGCCTCAGATACGCATCTGAACTAGATTGTCGCCCAGTATAAATCGGCGCACATGCATATTAATTACGACGGAATGTTTAATGTCGCATTAGTGCTAAGATTGGGACAATATAATAATCATATTGGTATAACCTGTTGCCGGTGCAGCAATAGAGTAAGCCCCACCTGTCGCTGGATTAGTATACCTTGCTTTCTTGCACCATACCTGTGGCTTAGATTGGAACCCAGTGGAGATTGAGAGCTTTTTGATATCCTGTTGTTGATGACAGAAAAAGTTTCGATAGTTAAAACTGTACTACTACAACAAGTAGATAGCATTATCTGTCCGATAAGATTATTCCATAGGAGATCTTTAAATAACTGACAGGACGTGTATCTATCAGACAAGTAGCAGCCGATTTAAGTTGTCGACATTAATTTAACTTCTAATTATACTTAAAAGGGATGTTTGATAATATCTGGTTAGTAATTACAACAATTATCGACTACATAATTTATTTTATTTTTTTGTTTATAAACGCCAATTGGGCTTTTAAATTACAATAGAGTACTTATGTACTAACTGAACTAACGCTAAACTGAAAAAATATGAATCACAGTGAAAAAGAGAGAATATATGTTAAAAAATGGACGAACTAAAAGATGACAAAATGTTTCATGAAATTTACCTTATCCACTATGAAATAACTTTTACCTGTCAATAAACAATACAAAGCACTATAGTGCACATTTAAAATCGCTCAATTAAATTTTAAAATGCCATGAAATATGCTGAAATTCTGGCGATAACGGGCACTAATAGAAAATAAATACTGATGTTTGGAATTTAATAAAGAAAATTTATAAAACCATCTCTAAAAATTAACTAGCATCAAGAAGATTCCATTTCGCATTAAAAATGCTTCATGACTCTAAAAATTAACGAGCCTCAAGAAGATTCCAATTCGCATTAAAAATGATTTACGACTCTAAAAAGTAAGTAGCATTACGAAGATTTCAAATAACATTAAAAATGGTTTACGACTCTAAAAATTAACTGGAATCAAGAATATTCCAATTCGCATTAAAAAAGCTTTACAACTCGGACACAATTAGTGTAGGTATATCTTAGTAGTATCTTGGTAGATAGACAGTATATGTTTAAAAATATATTTTTTAAAACTCGTAACTCCATTTTAAAAAGTACCGTTTGTATTTGAGACGTTGCTTTAATAGCATAATGAATGAGAAACAAAGCAATTTGAAAAGCGGATATTCAATGCTGATATTACAAAGTTAAAAATGTCTACTAGCCTTAGTGTCCCTGACTGCACCACGCATTTCGGTGAACATTCACTATGCTAATTCCAACGGTATATTCTCTTTGTTTGTTGTTGGGAGCATTTTCTCATGAGATCGGCCACTACCACCACTTCAACTGCCATTCTACTATACCGCGTGTTCTGTGTACTCATGCAATACATGCACAGCTCGGGGTTACCACAGAAATAGCCGGTGCATAGAAATACTCAACAACGCCTTTGAAATGTTATGCTGGTAGCTATTATGGTCCGGTGCATATTTTGTTTGACAGAATTATGTTAGCGTGTTAATAATTTGTTGATATATATAAGTATTTTAATTTCTTTCTTAGTGTTGGTTATTATTATTATCGTATTAGTGGAAAACATGCATTGATACTTTAGAAAATGAATAATTTAGAATATTCAAGAACTATTTTTATGCATTACGATGAAATAGTACCCAACAGCTCTCTTTCTTATTTCCCCACATCTGAAACTATATTTTTTATTTATGTAATATTATTGTATAACTAGCGCAGACCCGTGATATTATAAGGGTAGGTTTTGTGAAGTTGACAATATTTATAAAATATTTGCCTCAGAATCATTACCTGCAGTGTCGAGCAACACTGAACAGGCGGATCGGAACCGCTCGGAAAGGCCGAGCGCTTCCGATCCAGTCGCGTAAACAGCGAGCGCTGCGCGGAGCCAGCGGCCAGACGGAAATTTACCCTGCTAGCGAGCACACGTTACCAAACTAAGATTGTACAGCTAGGTTGTAATAATATTATATCGTAATAAATCTGAATACGAACCATCCGCGTTTCAATCACACAACGAGCCTTGCGGTTCAGTAAAAAGTGTAGTAAAATACAAAATACTTCATTACCTATCAAAAAAATAAATAGAGCCCTTTCGTTTATTTGCCATTCGAATGAACATTGTTAGTAAAAAAAATATATCTGCCAAAAATGTTTAAAAAAAAAAAAAACAATTTTCATACGAATTATTTTTTTATTAATTATTAAAATAATGTTGGTACCTACTTTATCGTTTGTCTGATTTTATTTAATTCTTATCAGTTCTAATTTTTAAGTTGACTTGAATCATTTTACGCATTACGCATAAATACGTTGTAAAATTTCTTATCACACATGCATCCACCGACAATCGAATACATATATTTAATATTATTTTGGTACAATCTGAATTTCTAGTTTTGTACCTTCTCGCTAGCTACTATTAAAGTAGCTCGTCATCGGTACATAAATAATTTTTTATAAGGAGCAAATAATAGTATTTTTTTCTCACTGTACTTCACATTCAAAACTGTAACTACTACTACTGATACTGATACTTCCAATAAGGAACATAGGTGACAAATATTATGTCTTAAAAATCATATATTCATATAGATCAACAAAAGCTGATTCTGAATATATAAATTTGATTTTAATGGTAATTTAAAAACGATTAAAACCTTAAAAGACTTGAACGATCTGTGATTGGTCGGCGAGTTTTGACAGAACTTACAACGTTGCGTCTCAGGTTGGCCGGCCGACGGCATTGAGAATGTGGACAATTTAGTGATAAGTTGCCCTGCGTAAACTCACACACGGTTCACCACTGCGATATACAAATTATTTCAGAAGAATTCATGTTTTTGTAAATATTGCTATATATTTAAAATGGGATTTGTTGATTTCATACCAATACGACTGGGATTGATCTTACTGTTACCGACAAAACCGAGGTACGTATGACGTCACACGTACCCCCTTCCAACTTTAATAACTGTCAAAAGTTTTAAATTTAAAATATCTAAAATCTCTCATAATATTTATACATTCAAATAATATTGTCGTGATGCATTGATATAAATAGTAGGTCAACATCTGATTTTTACTATTCTCAGTGCGTGTGCCTAACCCGTAGATCAATCTGAGAAACAGTTGCGTCACTTAGCGAATAATACTACTTCACAAAATAGTTCGTGACTGCTATTGTGCGGATTATTTATTTAGGAGCATTAAAACAGATTGAAGTTGCGTACCGCGTCGTGTCAGAGCGGGTCGACGTCTGAATACGAAATTCAATCCAAATTTGCTGCACTCTATTGCAGCCATTACCGCAGGACCAATTTGCAATAAATTTGCGGTTTTTCTGTCACCTATCTTGTTACTATTGTCAATCGTGTATTAACTTTTGTTTTAGAGTTTGAAGGACAAAAGGGAAAAAATAGGTGGTATCCATTGTGTAATTATTGGAACAACTTTTCTTTAATATCTTTTCAAGGTAATACCCATCAATGTAATACATCATTGAAAGAGAAGATAATACTAATAAATCTGAACGAAACATGAAACAGAACAAGACACAGGAAATTTAAAAAAAAAATCGGAGAAATAACGAACGGAATCGACCCCAGTTATATGTCACCATTATGTGTCATTATTGTCGATTTCAAATTTCAAATTTAAAAAATCGTCTTGCAACTAATTTTTTTCCGAGATACTATATAGGTTACAAACCAATTCTTTAGAACTTTGTAATCATTCAAAAATATTGCTGCCAAAATTGTGGTATGAATATTCACATAACTCCCAAATGTCCGAAACCAGTGACATTTTGGCATCTCCAATTTGGGGAATGTTGTGTGGTTGAAGGAATTGAGACGGGGAAGGAGTTGGGAAATATCTGGCTAATCAGGCGAGGGCGTATACGATCAAACATACCCCATTGGCGAAATAAAAAACCAACCCGTAAAAAACAAAGTTTTTTTTTCTATGATACATTTATTTTTATTTTGTGGTGAAACAGTTTAGACTTTCCGCCTAGTAGCGCCATCATTACATCTAATTTCAGAAAAATGCGTTTGAGCGTGTGTGTGAATGCCACCAAAAGTTGATAGAATGCATTGCCATCGACAACGAGTCTATCTGCTGGGTTTCAGCTCATTACCGAAAACAAAACTCCTGGAAAATGCAAACATATTATTTGCATCATATCGTAAATAATATATTAGGGTGAGTAAAAAAAAAAGTCCCAAAAAACTTTCTACTAAATTTCCCAACCCCCCACCTCCCCTTTCTCTCTTGCCGACCCCCCCCCCCCATCCCTCAGGGTCGATACCCCCCCTCCCCGTGTAAATGCTATAGCTGTGCTTTTGAAAACACGGCTAATGCCACTTGGAAGCCAATGCCACCACCGAAAGGAGATCTTTAGTTAGGGCGTTATTATATATTTTTCATCCTTGTCCTTTCTTAAATAATAATATTTTGTATAAGTCCCATTTGCTAAAAACTGAATGTCACCCTAGCTGTCTTTATTATTTACTTGTTTCTTCTTGGGAATAATGATAAATATGTAGTTATGGTTCAAATATTGTTACAATATACTGTCAAATTACCCATCTGGTAATTTGACAGTATATATAAAAACTCATAAAATATAAATTTTTTGTATTTTGAAATATTTTTTATTTGTATGTAGTATGACTTTATGTTTGTGATTACTCTATGTTTGCTTCACTCAAACATAAATTTTTAACCTCGATACATTCTCAGTACTTGAGGTTGATTTTTATCAGAAAAAACGTGATTTATGTATAGTGAGATGCAGTAAATAAATAAATTATGTGTATCTACTACTTCGGGGAATGCTGGAAGAATTAAGGGGATAGTTGGATGGAAATGTTTTCGTGTTTTTCCGTATATTTTCCATATCATTATATATTTTTTTTATATAATAATTTAATGATGATGATATACGAGAAATTGGCCATCAAACTAACTTTTTGCTATAGTAGGACTATTTACATTATTCTCAAATTCATTCGAAATCAGATGACCCCATGTGTACAAAATCAGATGACCACATGTGTATAAAATCAGATGACCGCGTCTGTACAAATCAGATGACCCCGTGTGTACAAAATCAGATGACCCCATGTGTATAAAATCAGATGACCGCGTGTGTACAAATCAGATGACCCCGTGTGTACAAAATCAGATGACCCCATGTGTATAAAATCAGATGACCGCGTGTGTACAAATCAGATGACCCCGTGTGTACAAATCAGATGACCCCGTGTGTATGAATTAGATGACCCTGTCTGTACAAAATCAAATGACCCCGTGTGTACAATAAAAAAAACCAGGCGGACGTGTTTTTGAATTCTTGAACCTTTTGTTTATCTAACAAAAGAAGATCAAATGTTTTTCTCGTGCAGAGTTTACCTTTAAGCCTATGGAGGCTTATACACATATGGATGTGTGCCTAATTTCCTCGCAAAGTCGATATAACTATGACCTCGATGTTCCCATTAGGATATTCTTAGACAAAACTTGTAGGTAATTAACTCACGAAAGATTATAATTATTTTTTAATTGCATGTCTTACGTCTCAACTGGTAGACAACCTACGTAGGTACTTGTAATCATAGTTGCTGAGTAGATTAACATTCTAACTGTGAATACAACTACTTTATTTGTTCCCTATGGTAGATTTGAGATAATATATGTACAAGCAAATATCATCGCGACATGGTTGGGAAAGGCGTGGAGAATTCCTGGAAGAAATAATACCTGGGAAATTATAGGGTTCGTAATGACATTACATAATCAATAAATACAAATCTTAGGAGCGGAATTTAACCCAACTTCCCGACACGAACGAGCTGAAACTCCGCAGGTAGAATCGTTGTCAATGACAATGCATTTCTCAGAATTTTGGTTGCAATCACGTAGACACACGCAAACATATACACATTTCTTTGAAATCGGTTGACATTAATATACGAACTAAATGTCAGTCCTTTTTTTGTTGTTTGTTTTTGGGTGTTATGTTATGTTAAAACAAACAACAAAAATGCTTTTGGCCGTGAGAATCTAAAAACTTACAAATGTCAGTCCTGTCCGATTATTGTATCGTAAAGTTGTCGACTCCAGTTCCCGGGTAAAAGGTTAAGTCCTGATTCAAACCAAATTAATAAACATTGTAAAATAGATGCGTAGAAAAAAAAGTTTTTTATGGATTTTTTTTTTAATTTGAATAAATAGCCTTGTATTTTTATAATGTATAATTGCCATGTATAATGTGACCAATAAATTGAAATTTGCAGTGGAACATTAATGAAACGTGTTTACATGAAAATAAAACTGCTGAATTATATACAAATACATAAACAATATGTCGACCTAAGCAAAATTGGCTACATTATTAATTGTTCATAATAGTACCTACCTAGATACCGAAAAACTGTTGAACTGAGAGGTTAAAATTTATTTATTTTTCTGTGGAAAGGGAAACATTTTTCTCTATAAAAAATATTGATCGCGATAGTGACAGTCAGGGGGATATAACTCTGATCGAAAATTGAAACCGAAATATTGTGACGTCATATGAATGCCTAACTATATCCACCAAAATGAAAATGAAAAACTGTGAAAGTCTATGGAATAAATTTTCGGAGTTTTTCATTGGTGTATATTTTAATAAGTAGGCTTCGAATGAGAATTGTCTATATATATATTGGCATATCTATGGTTTTTTTTTAGAACCAATTTGTTTCATTCAAAAAGCCCGAAGATATCGAGATCTAGTGAGTGGTTTATTTATGGTGACGGTAATACACTGATAAGTAACCCCTTCTGTTAATAATAACCTCCATTATCTTTTCAATATTCCACATAAACTACATGTCTCCAGCTCTTAAAATTACAAACTATATTTAACTTGAAATTAGTACGTATTACAAAACGGCACCTATGCCATAAATACACACCAGCGTATCATTACCTCGACCTTCCGTAGAGAGTTAAAGATGCACTGAATAATGTCTTCAGATTAAATTGGACTACACGCACCGTTATCGGCGTGCGATGCAATTACCTACGTATCTCGTACGTCCACTGAAATAATTACGTAATAAATAGTAGCGTTAAATGCAACACGGTGAAGCTGCGGCTAGATACGTGATGGCGATGAGAAAGAGAACCTAGCATTAATATTGTTTACGAGATTTGTATTTTTTTGTTTGATCCAACGCACAAACGGGAAAAACTACCATGGTTAGTAGCTGATTGATTCAAAGCATCGGGTTCCCACCTCTTCAAATTATTCGTATTCCTGTTAAGGGGATTGTAGGCCATTAATGAATCAATTGTAGGCCATTAATGTATCCTGATAAACTTTAAGCAAAATACCAATGTCACGATGTGTTGATGCATTTCGTCATGATATACATACATACATACACCCACAGTAACAACACGACAAAATACAATATTCTACAGCAGCACACATAAGCGTAACTACATTGCCCACTCTCCGATACAACGACTTCACACCATGGGAAATCATTACTTGGGTGGTTGATGTTGACAATACCAACTTGGCAAGTTTTGTGGATCATTTAAAACATTTATTTCAACAATACTCCTAAACACATTATGTAAACCTACAAATAGCTGTAATTTCCTGTTTTTGTTTTTTGTGTTTGTATGACTTGTTGCATAGCTTTTATCAAATGTAATTTTATTCTAATTTTTTATGTTTCAAAGTATCTGTCAAATTAAAATTATACTACCAACCATGTAAAAGCCCTCTGGGCGTTAAATAAATAAATAAATAATTTAATATAGTATTAAGACAAAGGCAGGAGTATGAAAATGTGTTCCGATATTATTAAGAATTTACTACGTCAGTCCGATTCGAGCCGCGGTCAACAGTGGTTGTGTGTACCTTACTATTGCTGAGTGCCGTTCGCCCGTTCCTGCGCTGCGTACAGATAAGAGATTATTGTTACATTTTATTTAATATTGTTTATCGTTTACCTATTTGTTTGCATTCCTGCTTACGGCTAATCCGTTTTTGTTTGTACAGTCAATGAAATAGACTGCGTATTATTTTTTCAGTTTAATTTTTAAAAGTTAAGTTTTTTTTATATAATGGAGGAAGACGAAGATAGACCTCCCGACCCAGGGTCGATATTGGTTTTTTCTGATTCGGAATCTAATACGAGCCAGGTTTCTATTACGCTCCCATCTCGTAAACGACGACCATCGCAAAGCCTTCACATTCCATCGAAAGTTAAATCTATACCGCCGGTTCAACAAACCTCGACCCCTAACGACCTTAACACCAATAGTAACATCCAGCCAAGTACTTTAACTAGCGATAATGCAAAAAGTACTGAATTACTTTATCCTGCTTCAGCTTCCGGTCCATTTACCGTTAATGTTCAGAGAACTGAACAGGGAAAACTTATTCATCCTTTAGATTTTGGAAAATTCGTATTTGACTCAAAAAATAATAACCTTGGTATTGTTAACGGTTCAATTAAACCGGAAGGGCGATATAAATTATCTATCGAGTTTAACACTGCCGCTTCCGCAAATGGATTTGTAAAAAAAATTGACTCGCTCTCAAATCATAAATATAAATCGTTCATCCCTACATTTAACCTTTCGAGAATGGGTCTTGTGCGAGGAATTCCCGCGGAGATCCCAGAGGCTGAAATTGTTGATGCTTTGAATAATTCTCACGGAACCCCAAAAGTATTAAAAGTACGTCGACTGAACTACAAGGATTCTACTGACGGAAACACGATCTGGAAACCTTCCCAGTCTGTTGTTGTTACATTTGAGGGACAATCCCTACCGTCTCGTGTGTTCATTTACTATACCTCGCTTCCCGTCGAAGTTTATAAATTTCCAACAATTCAATGTTTCAACTGCTGCCGGTTCGGACATTCGAAATCTGTATGCCGCTCCCCCCCACGTTGTTACTATTGCGGAGAAGCTCACCCATTTGATCAATGTCCGAAATCTTCCAATGATCCCATTTGCATTAACTGTTCGGGTGCACATGCCGCGGTCAGTCTAGCCTGTCCGGAATTGACAAGACAGAAGAACATAAAACATAAAATGGCTACCGACAACATTTCGTACTTCCAGGCCTCAAAGTTAATCTCTCCTGCGAAAAAATCATTCGCAGAGATGACATCGTCCTCAGCTCCTTTCCAAACAACCACCTTTTTAAATTCAACATCATCTTCTCACAGAGAAACCATTCTCAAGCCAGTCAAACCCAACCCAAAATATACACCTTACCTTGATAAAAAACAATTGAATAATATTTTGGCCAGCCCGAATGGGAATGCCAAATCCCAGACGCCCAATGGGTGTGCCATTAATGGTAATTCTTCCCCTCCTGCTCTCCCCGAAATAATGAATAATAATTCTTTTATACACACTTTAATTACCCTTTTAATTTCTATCCTTACAAACAACAATACTGTACCGTCCAACGCTGCCGATTACATTAAATCTTTATTATCCTGCCTCCCCAATGGCTTCGAAACTGAACAAAATCCTTCAGTGGAACAGTAGAAGCCTCTTCGCTAACAAATCTGACCTAATTCAATTACTCGACGAACACGACGTTTCAGTAGCCGCCATTTCTGAAACGTGGTTAAAACCCTCCTTTCACTTAAGAATTCCAGGTTATTATTGTCTCAGACACGACAGACCGGATGGTAAAGGCGGCTCGGCTCTGATAATCCAAAATTCTATCCCTTTTAAAGAAATTAATATTCATACTCCCTCCGACGATATCCAGATAATTGCAGCTGTCTTATCTGATATCACAATATTGTCAATATATATTCCTCCCTCTACGACTTTTATTGAAATTGAATGGACACCAATCTTAAGCCAGATTTGTTCCCCTTATATGATCCTTGGAGATTTTAATGCACATTCCCCTTATTGGGGTAGCGAAATAACAAATCGTTCTGGCCGCAATCTTTTAAATTTTATTGATACCCATAACCTATGTTTTTTAAATGACGGATCTCCAACCAGATTCACCCCCCCTCATCAACGGAAAAGTGCTGTTGATATATCTCTCTGTTCGTATTCGTTAGCATCTAAATGCTCTTGGGACATCCTCTCTAGTGATCATTTCCCAATTATAATCCGCTTTCACCATCAATTTAACACTTATTCCCCCCCAGTTAAAAATAATCTCAAATTTAGAACGAAAGATGCGAATTGGAGCACTTTCTCTTCTGAACTAGATAACCTTATTAATTTAACAAAATCGTCCCCGGGAGACATCAGAATGCAATGTGAGACGTTTCCTTCTATGGTTATAAATGCAGCAGAAAAATCCATCCCGAAACGCAAGGCGAACATTAAAATAAAACACTCTACTCCGTGGTGGGACGAGGAATGCACTCGCTCCGTCAACTCTCGAAAAATAGCAATTTCCTCTTTTCGTAAGTGTATGTCACTAGAAAATTTTTTATCAGTTAAAAAAGCCCAGGCAGAAACCAAACGAATTTTGAAAAATAAGAAGCGCGCTGGATGGCGGAAGTTCTGTGAGAACCTGTCTCCGGAAACTCCCCAGTCTTCAGTTTGGTCTAGCTTAAAAAAATTTGGATCATCGTAATCTCCGCCAAGAATCAAACATATATCAGAAGAAATTCTTATAGGATTTGCGGATAAAATAGCCCCCCCATCAGTTGCCGGATGTGAAGAAATGCCTTCTATTAAGCCGTATCCATCTCACTCTAACTGGCTAGATGCTCCTTTCTCCATTGATGAGATGAAACGAGTGATAAGAGCCCTTTCTGACTCTGCTCCGGGTCCCGATGGAATATTTTATAGTTTCATTAAATCATTTTCTGATATGGCGGTTGAATATTTCTTATCTCTTATTAATAATATGTTTGAAACAGGACTAATTCCGGATGTTTGGAGAACTCAAAAAATCATTCCCATTTTAAAACCTGGAAAAAATCCATCTGAAATTTCGTCTTATCGGCCTATTGCTCTTTCATCGTGTTTGATGAAAGTAGCGGAGCGTTTGATAAAAAACAGACTAGAGTGGTTTGTTGAAAGTCAAGATATTATCTCACCAAATCAGTATGGTTTTCGGAAAAAGAAATCTACAATGGATAATTTAAGTTTGTTCACAACTGATATCCGAGTTTCTCAATCCATAAATTCTTATACATTGGCCACATTCCTTGACCTTTCATCAGCTTACGATGATGTTTTGAAAGAAAAGCTAATTAAAAAACAAATCCCCCCGAAACTAGTCCAATTTATTATTAATTTGCTCACAGATAGGTCCATTATTATTGAGTCTTCCTCTAAATGCTTAAGGCGCAAACTATGGAGAGGTTTACCCCAGGGTTCTGTTATCAGTCCTCTGTTGTTTAATATTTATATAAGCGACCTAGACTCAGTAATTCCTTTTTCTATCAAGCGACTTTACTTTGCGGATGATATCCTTATATATTTGTTACATAAAAATATTATTCTTGCAGCTAAGGAAATGAATTTGGCTTTACAATATATTAAAAGCTGGTTGTCAATAAATGGGATGAATCTGGCGGCATCTAAAACAAGGGTCGTAGCTTTCACGCGCAAAAGAAAAATTCCCCACTTCTCAATCTCTTTTGATAATGTGCCTCTACAAACCGCTACTCAAATCAAATTCCTTGGTCTTCTTTTGAACCATAAACTTTCCTGGCTTCCACACATTCAGATAATTTCTACAAAGTGTGAAAAGGGTCTTAATATGATGCGAGCAGTTTCCAGAGTATGGTGGGGATCTCATCCTACCACTCTTAAATTAATGTATAATTCCCTAGTTTGGAGCCACTTGGATTACGGCACATTCCTTTTTGACCCCCTCCCTAAATATTTAGATGAGAAAATGGAAAGAATTCAATCAAAAGCCCTCAGAATGATTATTGGAGCTATGAAGTCTTCTCCAATTAATGCGCTTCAGGTGGAATGTGGGGAGCCTCCATTATATTTCAGAAGGCAATTCCTTGCCAATAAATATATTTTCAAGGCTTTATCGTTATCACGTCATCCTATTAAACAAAGTCTTAATCTGCTAAGTGTTAATTTGAAGTCTAACAAAAGATTGAGTGAAAAAAAATGTTTTCCTCTCCTAATTAAAAGTTTTCATCTCTATAATTCTCTGTCATCTTCCCTCCAATATCTTCAAGAAGTTCCCAATCTTCCTATATACAATATTCCATTTAAGGCAATCACTTTTATGCCGAACACAATAACATCAGACTTTCGGAAGAATATTTTATCTTCCCCAAATAAATTTCATAATGTGGATGACTGTTTTAAAAGCATTGTGGCTTCAAAATTCCCTGGATTTTCCATCCTTTACACTGATGGTTCCAAATTTGAAAATAAAAGATGTGGAGCATCGATATATAGTCCAGAATTCAACATCAATCTCACTTATAAATTACCGAAAGAAGTTTCCATATTTACAGCTGAATGCTTTGCAATTGAACAAGCGCTAAATCAAATCCAGGTTCTCAACATTCATCGAGCCTTACTATGTACTGATTCGCTAAGTGCTCTAACTAAAATTATGTCAAATATTCTATGTTATCCGGAAGACAATATTATATGTAAATAAAAAATCTTCTCAATTCTCTAAGTGAATCTGGGTTTGAGACGATATTGGCCTGGGTCCCTGCCCATTTGGGTATAGAGGGTAATGAGATGGCCGATTCTCTCGCCAAATCTGGTTCAGATTCCGGAACTATCCCACTAAATTTTAGAATCCCTATCTCCGATGTCTTCCCGATTCTTAAATCCAACATGACTCGTGCCTGGGAAGAAAATTGGGCAGGCTCCAAAATAAGAACTGGATCTTTCTATGCTGGAATTCAAAACCATATCCCTGCTAAGCCATGGTTTCACGGTAAAAAACTGTCAAAGCGATTCATTTCATGTATTTCGAGAATGAGAATTGGTCACTGTTCAATTGCATCCCACTTGGCTAGAATTAGAGTTTTGGATGATCCGGTCTGCCAGTGCGGTGTGGAAGAGGAAACCCTCGACCACGTTTTCTTTAACTGTAAAAATCATTCATCTTTCAAGAACATATACCGCCGTCTTATTAAAATCACACACCAGTCCCCCTTTAACATTTCATACCTTTTATCTCTTAACAATTCTCGTGTTCATACAGCTTTATGTAAGTTTATTAACCTGAATGAATTCAACATTTAATTTGTTTTAGCGATCTAAATGAGTCCAATGATTAATTTGTTTTATTATTCTCCCAATAGATTAACCGAATTTTTTTACCCACTTTAACTGTTACCGGCACAAAGCACTCTTTTCAGGGTGAAATGCCTAAAACCAAAAAAAAAAAAAAAAAGAATTTACTAACACTTTATCAGGAAGCGGCTTGCAATATCGCTTTTAACAAGATTACAAATACATTTTTTTAATAAATCAGCATTAATCAATTTTCTCTGTATAGGCGTCGCGGGTTCAATCCTCAATCCTCAATTCATATTATGAAACATTTTCCGCTATAATGATGAACGTGGAAGGAATTAAAATAATGTCAGGTTATCCGTTACCTGGAAATGTTTGTTTTGTTAGAAATACAAAAATAAAGTTGGCTCTCCAAGGCAGCCGGAAAATAATTTAGTTTACTAATTTAGGCGGGATTTGAATAATATTTATAAATACTAATTCAGGTAGGATTTTAATAATTATTATAATTACTAATTTAGGTAGGATTTTAATAATTACTGAAAATATTAATTTATGTAAGATTTTATTCATTATTATAAATACTAATTTAGGTGGGATTTTAATAATTACTATTAGTACTAATTTAGATAGGATGTTAATAATCTGATAATATTAATACTCCAGCGTCTGGATGATGTAGGCCCTCTGATTGGTCAAATTTAAATTGTGTTTAAATAAGACTTTAAAGATTAAGACACGATTTCATACTGAAATAGAATCGCCACATGTAATACGATATTTCTTCAAAAATACCGTTTCTGCTTATACAATTTTTGGATAATATCGAAGAAAATATGTTTTAGAAAGTTAATGATCCATTGGATTAATTACATTACAGTGAAAATTATCCACAATTACGTGATTACGTTTGAGGTTTGACGAAAAAAGCACGCGTTCATTCAACATGGCCGATACGCACCGCGTCAATAGATGATAGCCGAGAGAGCGCTCCTCTGGCGGTGAAAGAACGAACCAAGGGGCTGGCGCGAATATTTAAATATGCAAAATAAAAAGATTTCTTCTGGAAGTTTATTTAAACTTTGCAATGGCATCTATAATATTATTATGCGATCGTCTGGACGGTCTGGGCCATCTGATTGGTCGAATTCAAATAATTTGTTTTGGTTAAATTCCGCTAACTTGAAAATTAAGACCCAATTTCATACTAAAATAGGATCACCAGATTTCTTCAAAAACATCGTTTCTGCTCATATAATTTTTGGATAATATCGAAGAAAATATGTTTTAGAAAGTTCACAATCCATTGGATTAATTACGTCACAGTAAAAATTATCCACATTTACATTTTATATATTTGAAGAATCAAACATTCCAAGGTTCCTTAAAAGTGTCAATCCCTCCTTTACCGGCCGCTGGGGTAGTTTCTCTATTGGCCGACAGAGCGCATAAGAGCGATATATACAAATACGTACAACTTCATTTATTCAAACAACGGTAATTATTTACGTGAAACTACCGTTTTAATACGCATTTACAAATAAAACAAACATTTGATTCAACTTAATGACAATAAACAACAACTCTTTGCATGTACGATTTTGAAAAATATTGATATTTAATATTATTTACGTAAATAATAATTTCGCATTATTTTGACAGAACACCGATATGATATACGCGAAAGTATAGGCACTGCCAACCCAATAAAATAACATGAAAGACAATCGGAAGATAGAAACGCTTCGTTGATTGTAAAATTAGCCAACAAATCTCTAATCTGACATGTACTTATATGTATAATAAAAACAATCATTTTGCCAGGTATAAATATTTATATAATATATTTTAAGGTATTATTCGGAAACGCTGGACAAGGATAATACGAAATATTTTTAAGTAAAACCTTCGGATTAACCTTAATTAATATAGAAGGAATCTGAATGCATTCGGGAATTTTTGAATTTTAGCATTTTAATTTTTAATTACGTATAATTAAAATTTGCTTTCGTTGTATTGGATGACAGCCGGAATAATTTCTATTGATGACATTTTCTTTTTTTGGTATTCCTGATATGAGTGTCTAGAATTTTTACCATAATTTACTGTATGCAAATATTATTTTGGTATTTTGGTTTCTTTTACAAGTAAGGAAATATTTAAAAAAAGGTTATTATAGGTTAGGATAGGTTAGGTTGGGTTATGCTAGGTTAGGTTAGATTAGGTTGGATTAGTATAGTTCAAGTTAGTTTATAGGTAAGGTTAGATTAAGTTGGATTATTATAGGTTAGGATAAGTCAGGTTATGTTAGGTTAGGTAACGTTAGTTTGGGTTATTATGGGTTAGGTTAGGTTGGGTTATTATAGGTTAGGTTGGATTTGTATAGGTTAGGTTAGGTTAGGATAGGTTAGGTTAGGATTGGTTCGGTTAGGTTAGGTTAGGTTAGGCTAGATTGGATTATTATAGGTTAGGTTAGGATATAGGTTAGGTTAGGTTGGATTATTATAGGTGAGGTAAGCTTAGGTCAGGTTAGATTATTATAGGTTAGGATAGGATATAGGTTAGGTTGGATTATTTTAGGTTAGGTTAGGACATAGGTTAGGTTGGATTATTATAGGTTAGGCTGGATTATTATAGGTTAGGTTAGGTTATTATAGGTGAGGTTAAATAAAATAATAGTCAAATAAATCATTTGTGCTAAGTAGGCACTATTTTGCCGGAATATTGTATTACATTATATTTTTTTTAATTTACGTTTTTCAATTGTCTCTAGCCGCTCATTTCAGGAATACCGACAAAAGAAAATGTTATCAACAGAAATTATTCAGACTGTCATCCCATACAGCGAAAGCGAATTTTCATTTTACGTAATTAAAAATTAAAAAGCTAAAATTAAAATTTTCCCATATGCTGTTCGATTCCTTTTATAGTAATTAAGGTAAATCAGAAGGTATTATTTAAAAATATTTTCTATTTTCCGTGTCCAGCGATTCCGAATATTTACCTATATTAATTTACCTTTAGCCATTTAGGCAATTATTCGGGAAAGGTAAAGTTTTACCCGAACAACTGTCATTCTTATTATGCCTAAACGCCTTCCTGTTCCGTGTTTTAACAATATATACTCACCCTCTCTCTGTGAATGACCTAATATCTACCTATTAAATGTAACTGTTGTTAGTATCACTTAAACTGGGCGAAGCCCAACTAAGTGCCGCCCGCAGGGCCTAGCAGAAAAAAACCCGCGGAGCGGGTTTTTAACTGCTAGTTACTAAAAATACTTATTTATTTTGTCACATACATGCGTGATGTGAAATATTCCAGCGTAATGCGTGAAATATTCCAGTGTAATGCGTGAAATTATTCAAGTTCACATCATACAAGCGATAAAGTAAATACCAAAATTATTTTATTTTAGTAATTAATAATAATAATTCTGTATCTGAAATGTGTATTTATTTTGCTGATATTTTTGAAAGATCTAAATCTTTGACTGATCTAAATCTGAATAATGATCTTTAATGTTACTGAAGTTCATTCGATTGGTAAATTTATGATTTTCTTTATTTTTTTATTCAGGCAATGATCATGAAACAAATATTTTATACATACTTTCAGCTTCACAGATCTTATAAATACTTTCAACTTCACAAACCCTATAAATACTTTCAACTTCACAGATCCTATAAATACTTTCAGCTTCAAAGATCCTATAAATACTTTCAACTTCACATATTCTATAAATACTTTCAGATTCACAAATCCTATAAATACTTTCATCTTCACAGATCCTATAAATACTTTCAGATTCACAAATCCTATAAATACTTTCAGCTTCATAGATCCTATAATGTTTTACGGGTTTGCGAGGAAAATATTTACCCAAGTCATTATGTTTCAAAAAGACATCATTCGAATAAAACAAAAAAATTGAAAATGGATAATAAAAACATTTTTTTATTATTGTACTATGGATTATTAATCCATTTACAATATAATCTTCTCATTTTCACACTCGTAACATCTGGAAAGGTAATTATAAAAAAAAGTCTTAAGGCGATGCACTACGTCATGTAATATTTTAAACTGAGCCGCTATCAATAACAACCCTTACGTAGATGGCGATAAGGTTTAAATTCCCACTTAACACCATCCGCCTGATAAAAACATGGCCAAAAAGTGCCTTTTATTTTATTTTGTGGATGTTCAGGCATAAATATTTAATTTTTTTTCGTTCATTTTATAAATAACTTAATTTGCCACATTATACAATAAAATCATAACCAAAAATGGGTTCGTAAGTAGGAGATTTTGAACTTCAAAGCAGTTTTCATAGGCCTTTACATTATTTTTTTCTGGACTTATAAAAAGACTTATCTAAAAAATACTCGATTATTTCAAAGGCCAAGATGTATTCTACTCGCAGTATTTAATTAAAGCATCTGAAACATTTTTAGGCGACCAAATTTTCAAACCAAAAACACATGATTTTGCATTACTACTTATGGCATCGCCTTAAGGCTACTAAAAAGGTATTAAATACATCCATTGTTTCAGAAATTTCATTCAACAGCACCATTCCTCTTGTCATGCTATGTCTTGCTAGAACATCTGTCCTGCTGTATGGTATCTTGCACAAGTCACGGCGACGACTACGACCGAAGTTTTCGGGCACGTATAAGCCAAAGCATCCCAAGAGGAACGAGCTGTCAATAGAGATATGATTTATAATAAAACTAAGTATTGCGAGATTTGCATAATTTCTATTACACCTTTGAGATGTGTGGTGCATGAACCTAGGATAGGTCCGACGCGTTCGCATATAGACGTACATGAGGATTTTTTTCTAGATTGGTTCCAGCATATTTATACATTTAGTTTGGTGCGTAGTCCACACACAACTAACATACTATAGCTTATATTAACACCATCGCCATGTTTGATGCATGAACATGTTCGAGTATCTATAAAAGGATCCATAAAGATAAACCATTTTCTTTTCTGGTCATTTTTTGTAATAAATAATTAATAATTGAAAAATAAAATTATAATAATAAATTTAAACGATACACGAAACATAAAAAAAGACCCCCGTCTTCGATCCCTAGGGACAACACTCTAAGCACGTTTATTTTTATTTTCTGTGTGTTGTTCTGTTTCACATTTCATTTAGACTTATTAATATTAACTTTTTTGATTGATTAAATATTACATTAATATGTAAAACTTTCAAAAGTTGTTCCAATAATTTGAATTAAATAAATTAATCTAAGAAAATGTTTGCGATCCCTTTGTAATTGCGGCGGTCACTCCGTGGCAGAATAGCAGGTAGTGAAGTAGTTTTGTATTGCGAAGAGATCCTTGCAATTATACAAATTAAATATCCCTTTTATAATGAGGCCCGCAGTTCGCTGTATGTACCAAACACGTCTCTCTTAATTAGGTACGCACATAAAGTACTGCAGACCGTCCCTCCTTCCCTGACAACGTTATTAGATGAGTCCAAAGTGTTAAGGGCCAGCCGACCAGTAATAAAATACATTGGCATGAATTTATTAACGTGTGCAACTTGTACTGCAGGTACTAATGCACTGTGGACCCGGTGGAAGATGCATTATTTTATCGTGCCTGCGTTCGCCAATCATAAATGAGCAGATGTGATGTTTATTTATACTACCTTATTTTTTAATGAATTTTTCGATGGAAGAGTGCCTAATTCCATTTCACCAACATTATTGACTGAGCGAACGTTGAAACTTTTACCCGCTTGTAAACAAATTACCGCTGGGCAGTACAGGATCGGGTGGAAGGCATTGTTAGCACAAAGGGAAAAGAGCATGAACCAATATTTAAGGCGATGCACTACGTCGTGTAGTATTTTAAATTGAGCCGCTACCAATAACAACCATTACGTAAATGGCGATAAGGTTTAAATTCCCGCTTAACACAATCCGCCTGTTTTGATTTATGCAAAAAAAAAACATGGCTAAAAAGTGCTTTTTATTTTATTTTGTGGATGTTTAGGCATAAATATTTAATTTTTTTCCGATTATTTTATAAATAACTTAATTTTCCACATTATAAAACAAAATAATAACCGAAAATGGGTTCGTAAGTAGGAGATTTTGAACACTGAAGCAGTTTTCATAGGCCTATTTTTTTTTCTGGGCTTATAAAAAGATTTATATAAAAAAATACTCGATTATTTCAAAGGCCAATACGTATTCTACTTGCAGCATTTAATTAAAGCATCTGAAACATTTCTAGGCGACCAAATTTTCAAACCAAAAACACATGATTTTGTATTACTACGTATGGCATCGCCTTAAATGATTTGTGTAATATGTTTTTAGCAAAAAATTGTATTTTGTGTTATATTCTGTAAAAGTTCTACATTTGTATTTTGTCAGCAAATATGTACCGAAGACTTTTATTTTTTCTAAACACTCGGAACCATTGAAATGCGGCTTGCGTATAAAATTATATGTCACGGAGATTGACAACTTTCTAACATTTATTAATATAAACTCTTACTAGTTAATTGGATCAATTAAACGCACGTAGAAATAACTTAATGGAAACGCTAATGATCAGAAAAAAATGGATAATAATTGTATCAACGACTACATTTTATCAATGCCTTATTACAAATGCGAATAAATTTGAATGAATTAGCAAACTGAGCACTTAATCCGGCGGTAAATTAAATTGTTTAAATGCTCGCAATTACAAGTTACCTACTTTTTGGACTTCTTAATGTTTTCATGCGACATATGGGTATATACTTACAAACACTGTAGTAAAAATTAAATTGTATAACCCAATTAATTCACTAAAACCACTATTGATATCGCGTTCACAATCATAAGAAGATACTTACAGATTTATAATGTAGAAAAAAATGCTGGATATTTATTAACAAGGATAATTAATTTTAACAGGCAAATGATTTTGAAAAGAGCGAACGTTTGAATGTATTTGTTCACCGAATTACATTACACCGATAATTTTCAAACTGCACAAAAATGGTTCGAACTGGAACTCCCATCCGCAGTTCTCTCTTACCCCGCTATACATCGATTTGCCTGCACAAAAGTATTTGGTAATATCAGAGATATTGCCTCTGTTCAAGTTTTCTCTGGGCACGTCAATGGGATATTTTTACAAACTTTTTGTGCTAATAATTTCCTTCATAATTATAATTGATATCAAAAAAGATCTGAAACCACCCATTCAGAAACGGTTCCAACTGGCTGCAACGTCATTATGACATAGAAAACACCAATGCCAACGCCGGCGAATTCACGAATAAAAACAAACATGTCATTTTGGCGGCAAATCGAAAATGGCACATTTTAAATCGATTTAGAAAAAATATTCATCAACATAAAAATACCTTTAATAACGTTTTTTTTTGAGAATATAAAAAAAAAACAGTGAAAATACCCTATAGGTTCAGTACCTATCAAGGTACTTTGAATATATACAAAAATATCAAATAGCTATTTAAGATTTTTCTAACGTTTTAAATGACGCCATTGTATAATTACGCAAATCGCACAAATTCTTGACAGTGTAAAAATACAAATTCTTGGCATCCACTCGCAATTTCGCCAATCCACATTCCATTGTTTATAAATGCAGAATTGTCTTCATGGGACATTTTCAGAATTTAAATGTATCAGGATGGTATGTCACGTAACAACAGAGCGTGTAGATTACGTCACCGGCTAGTCGGTGCCTATATTCCTGCTTACCGGTAACCGGCAAGCTTGTTGGTAATCTTGCAGTCTCTAGTCTCTATAATGGCCCACTGAAGTAAAACCGATAAAAGTAAGCTTAGGACGTATCCGTTTGCCTGAAAAGCTCAATTTTTACTTACTTCTGTAAATTTTTGTTAAAATGTTTTCAAATATCCAGATTCTTTCTTGAGCAATAACTAGAAGTTCTGTGAACAGTAGACCTCGCATCCAAAAAAAGCGTTTCTGTTTTTCTCTTATTAAACAAATCAAAAACAAAATTTCTTTTGAGATTATAAGATTTGTAAGTAGATACTTAAATATAAACGATATATTTAATGTAACATTTAAAAAAAACTCAATTAAGGAATTGTACAATTTATCCATAGAAACGCCACTATTTCAGACAGTTCAATTAAACACAATGATTTCACATTTGAAAAAAGAATCTTTACTGATTCATACAAAAAAACCATCAAATTGAACCGGAAACGTAAGGTACAACCAAATTTACAGACGAAATGCAAAACAGCCGGGTTAAATGGGACATAAATTTCATTTGCCTTCCAGGGGCTTGGGAGTCGAAATGTTTTTTTATTAGCAAAATGTTCTCTTTAGAATCGGTAAAGACCACACTTCTAGGGATTATCTCTGTTCTGTGGCTGTATAGCCTGAAAAGGTAGGTACCCAACTGAATGCATGGATTTAAGACTGTATTAGCCAGTACGTGCTTACCTGAAATCTGAAGCGGTGGAAAAATCTGCATTGAGTCGGTACTTGCCTGCATCGGGTCCCACATTGGTATAAACATTACGTACCTACCTACGTCAGAGTTGAATTTCAAGGACTTTTTCAAATTTTATGAGGCCTTTTTTATTTGAATCCGCACAAGAGTCCCAACTGCTCCCAACCGTCTGGAGACGGTGAGACTATGGCATCCCCAATTGAGGTATGTTGTGAGGCTGAAGGTAGTGGCGAGGGGAAGGATATGAGGAAAAGGAAGGTAGGGAAGTACCATGCTATTCAGAGCTGGTCATTTGAAGTAACGTTTCAATTCTGAATGGTGGTCTTACATCAGGGCGATACTGAGTGTATGTTAAACTCTGGAATGTGCCGCAAATAAACATATATTATTTTAATGAGTAATTTGTGGAATAGCACAAATTAATTAAAATAAAATTTAAGGGGCGCGCCGGGATTTGAAACCGCGACCTCCAGCTTGCTAGTCGACAGCCTTATTCCTGAACCCTTTAACGACCTAAATCATCCATACAAAAAAATCTATATAATGCTTATATGGTCAAAACTTACAATTTTCACTTTTCTTTACTAATAGTGCGAAATATCTGAAATACCAAAATTGACGCGATGTTATGCACCCCTACATACTAAGGTACCTAGCTTACCTAATAATGTGTAATATGGATTATCAATGATGATCTAATTAAATAACTACGCAGTTAAGCTACTTAAAGGATATGACTAAAAAACCACATCCCAGTAAAATATTAAATTATTATAGTATAGGATCCCTTAAAGAACGACCGTCACCGAGATGTTTATTTGATGAAACGTATTTTATATTTAATTTAATATGTCAATAAATATATTGCATATCGGTTGGCTAACAAATTTTAGTCCAGGGTATGATTAATTAATAATTAAAAAAAAAAATTTAAACATTGCACCGGTTTGATTATTATAAAAATTCTATACCAATCGAAAGTATGAAACCCATAGAATATGCAAACGTTAGGTTGCCTACTCTTTTCCGGTCACAACTCTCAGGTTGCCATGTATAAACAGGTAAATCGAAAAAGCATTTTGCATCGGTCTGATTATTGAATAAAAATTATATGAAATTAAAGATTATTTCATTATGAACACGATGGTATAAGGTTGCCTGCTAAAAATCAGTCCCGAATTCCGGTTGTCGAATTTTGAAAACTAAAACTTTTTGAAAACTAGCCGGGAATTCTCGTGTGCGACTGAGAGGTCCCAACCAACCATCCCATGCGATAGAAGAGGACAAAGCATAGCAGCTGTCCGTCCATTAAAACAAAGAGAGTGCGCATGCTATTTGTTCTTGAAAATGAAAAGGATAGCGATAGACTCGTGCAAGGTACCATCTAGTCTAGAGTGCACAGAGAATTTCACTGTAATACCATAACCATTGTAACTTTGAAACTTGTCAATTGTAAATTGTTGTAAATTCAATAAACTTGATAACATCTTTAATAAAGTTCTTGTGTATCACATCCCAAAAAGCAGCCTCTTCACATTTAACAAATATCAGGAGATATTTGAAGAAGGAGCTAAAAACTAGATCTTACTTAGCTCGACATCAACAACATCAGTGTCAAAAGTGGGATCACAACAGCGAGACAGCAGTATGTGTTGTTTCACAATATTATTACAATAACTAAAAATATTCGATAAAACTAGTTTACTGAAAATTTACTTATTTTGAATTGTGTCGTTATTGCAGCAAACGAACAAAATCAAAAACTAAAATTGCCCTTTTAAAAGCAAGCAAAAGAAATACAAATAGTTACATATTTTATAAGCTGTATTTTGTTACCGTATAAGAGACCCATCTGCTCTCAACTGTTCGGAGTCAAGGTACATTGTAAGACTAAAGAAAGTGAAAAAGAGCATAAAATAGAAAAAAATAAGTATTGGGACGTTCCTGGCTATTTAAGCATGTATTAACGTTTATTTTTAATTTTTCGAAGAAAATTTCTTCTGCAAGCTTATCACTTTGTGATGTCATTATTTATTATAATAAAACACAAATAACTTTGTTTACATCACTTTAATGTATATAACCTCTACATGTTTCATGAATAAAGTTCACATCATCAGTATATACTTGCTCCTGATGAGGTGAACTTTGTTCATGAAACATATAGAGGTTAATATATATATTAAAGTGATGTAAACAAAGTTATTTGTGTTTTATTATAATTGTTTATTTTTAATGAAACCAAAGAAGTTCGGCAAAGTTAATAATTTATATTCCCAAGTGAATAACATTTTTCCTTTTCTGAAAACATAGAGTATAACAATTAAAAATGCAAAAAACGCAAAAACAATAAATTTGTAAATTATCACTTCTGTTCAAACACAAATATTAATAAATGTTTCCTTTTGTTACAGGTAAGAACTTTTCCGATCATCGTCCTATTACAAAATAAGGCAGGTAATATTTTTAAAATTGGCGTTCAATGAAGAGATTATAAAAGCCCATGCATTCCTACAAAATAATAAGGTAATTTCGTTTTCCGTTTCTACCACGTTCTTGTAAAGGCTCATTCACACAAAGCTTGCGCAACGTCATGAATTCGATCTCGGTTCGCTTACGAGACTTTATCCGCCACAATCCGTTCGCACGCTCCCTTTTTTGCATTCATTAGAAATATACCCAAGCAGGTAGGTACCTACCAACTGCACAGTGAACAACTACAACCTGTCATGAAATTGTTAAAAATAATAGAGGGCGATGCGATCGCTTAAATAATAATTTTAAATGGCAACACCAAGATGGTTAAGATAATGAAAGTAAATTAAAAAATACACTACAATTATGTGAATGTTTTTCACATCGACTTCAAAAGGTGTTTCAGAAAGTAGTGGTAAAAATCCTGAAAGGAGAGTCTACAGTTTATTCTAAGAAATAGGTAGGTACTAGACTAATAATTGCATGACAACTTTTTGTTGTTCTATTTTTGAAAAGTAGAAACATTATACTTACGTTAGATACTTATCAAAGAAGCCATTTATTCAAAATGAATGCTGTGTAAGGAATAATGCTTTTTTCCTGACCATTTTTATTAATTCCGACGAATTCTAAGGATGTGGAGTTATTTATACTTAATATAAATTGAACCTTACCGTTTATTTTTTGTAAAACGGTTTTAAAATTTTATAAAACGTTTTTCAACTATACAATTAGCGGTAAGAACTAGATTTGATTTTTATAAACTATGAATAAGTAACTTACCAAGGGATCCCTCTAGAAACATCTGAGTTTTTAGTAATACCTTCATCAGAAATAATTAAAATAAACACGGAAAGATCAATTTTCTAGACCTACTAGGGCGAATTCAACCGTGGGTCCGTCCATTAGAGATTTTATTTTAGAGATTTGCTACGGTAAATTCAACCGAAGGTGAGTCTAAAACAACAGGGCCATACGTCGCATATATATGTGCATGGCTTTTTCACTTACGTCGTTAAGATTCCGATGTTATTTTAGGGCATTATCTCGTCTTAATAATATTACACTATCAAATTCGGGAGTCAATCGTAAGTTATGTCAAAATATTATAATTTTTCTAAAATCGAGGTTACTTACTCGGAATTAGAATTGAAAAAAAATAGCATTATATAAAATATCTGCATTTTCTTGACAAGTTGTCTTGCTGTTGTAATACTATTATACCGTATCTACCTGCGTTTGATTGCGGGACGTGTTAAAGCGTTGAATTAATGTTGAGCTCTGGAAGATTTAAGCATCTCGCAAGGGAATCTCGAATAAAAGCATCGCGTTTCCAACTCAAAGGGTCCATTTCTCTATCTCTCTGATTATCTTACACGGCGACGCAAAACTTTTATTGCTAGTAATTTATCGCGAGGCTTTTTATAAATTCGTTTCATCTTATTGCAATGTGATATTATCATATCATCATTTGAATGCTAAATATTAGCAAGTGGAAGATGTCTATGACGTGTACTTTACTTGGGAGGGTACGGGGTATTTATCATATGTCGTAGCATTGAAAGTAGGCCGCCAATGCTTATTTAATCTGCTTTTAAATTAGGGTATTGAAGAATAATCCATTTTTTCTTATTTTAGTGCCTTCTCCTATCGGAGGTTGATTACCATCAGAGCAATCAGAATTGGTTGCCTGCAGGCTACACCGAGAAAAACAAGTATTGCTAATGCATTAAGAATCTCTTCAAATTATTGGTAATCCAGTTAATAACAGGATTGCAGGCCGTTTCCTGATAAACATTTTGTAAATTCCTAATATATATGTTCGTGCACCTGAGTTTGCATTGATAATATATAATGAAGAAATGCGAAAAATTATGATTTTTATGAACACGTGTTCAGACATTGTGATAATATAATCCCATTTTACTAAAACCTATCAATTCATTCGTTAAGGGCCTGCAATCCCGTTTTTAACCGGATTCTTAATAAATTAGCTTTACTCATTTCTCTAATTGTGCAGCCCAGTACAACTCACAACTCATTCAACTCGATACTCTTAGTATCACCCTGGTGAAAGATCACCGTTCAGAATCCAAACGTTACTTGAATGTACACTGTCCTCCTTGCTAGGAGTTTATCTGTGTTGTGGAGGGCATTTATCAAGAGTAAAAAGATTCAGTGGAGTGGAAAACTTTTGGCCGTTCGGACGTTTAGGTGACCAGATCAGAATGGTCATGTCCTTCCCAACCTTTCTCTTGTTCATCTCCTTCCTTTTACCACTCCATTCAGCCTTAAACATACCTACTCCAATTGGGAATATCACAGCCCACCGGATCCGCAGAGTAAGAGCAGTTGGCACGCTTGTGTGGTTCTTCCACTAATACGTTTTCCATATATTGGCGTATGTAACTGTTTTATGGAGACCATGAAAACCATATAAACCTTTCCCTAGATCATATTTAAGATAGTCTTGTATTTTTCATGAATGTTAGTATGCAATCTTGAATAGATGCTTTTTGTCTTTAATCTGCACATAAATATCGTTAATTTACTTTTGTGAAACTTCGAATAAAGTTCCTTCCCGATACCATTACCCCTCGATAAAACCCTCGTAAGATTCAATAGAAATAAGCCGCGGGGTATTACCAGCTCGTAAATGTGAATAATAAATTTAATATAATACAGTACCTACTTAATTGGGGAGACGGGTTGAAAAACAACTTAACTACAATATTCTGGTTCTTAAATGTTTGTCTTAACAGATTTTCAAAGGAGCCTATTATATGCTTAATATTTTTTGTGTGTTTTAAATTTAGTTCTTAGAATGAGTAAGTACCTTTTTCCGTTCTTGTAAGTTTGTTAATAGAAAAATGGCAAAACAAATGTTCGCTTGTGAAGTGTTTGACACACGACAATTTTTTTGACCTACGAATCCTCTATTGGACCGTGTTTGTACGTTTATTATTATTACAGTTCAGTTATATCTGTCTATTTATGTAAAGGAGAGTGTCTGTGTCGGGCGGACGGCCAGGCCGGGCGGTTACAAGAAGGGTGGCGTTTGCTTGATTTTTGTACAAATCTACAGTTTTATTCTGAGATTAATGTAATTTTTTTTTATTTGCAGAAACAAACAGTACATAATTACGTAGAGGACAATAGTTACAAAGTTAATACAATAATTGGTACCGATGACATGTCACTGACATATATTACATATGTGGTATATTATACATTTTAGTTAAGTTAATTTAATTAGTATGTTAGAGAATGAGAAAGGTGTGTGTGAGTGTTTCTGTGTGTGTGTGTGTGCGTGTGCGTGTGTGTGTGAATGTCTGTTATGTATGCGAATTCAGTGTTCTAAAAAAGTTTTTCTTAAATAGGGGGAGAGAATAAAAAAAATATATCGGTATTGGTGATTGTTTGAATTGAGTTAAATGTTTGAAGGATGCGAGAAATGGGGGAATTTGCTGCAGGGTTTATTTTATTATTTGTTGTGTAAAAACTGTTGGTGTGGCCAGTTCTTTTAGATGGGATATTAAATTTTATTTGGGATAGAAGTTCTGGGAAGTCTATTTCGTTGTGTATTATTTTATGGAGAAATGTCATGTCAGCAACCAATTTTAATTTTACACACTTAAGATAAGAGGAACATTACGATTTTTTTTAAAACTCTGTGTTTTCATATTACGGTTTTCCGCTAGTACAAAATATTTGTAATTTGAGGTTTTTTTTTTTTTTTTTTTTTTTTTTTTTATAGTGAATACCTCACAAGAGTCCCAACTGCTCCCGTCTGGAGCCAGTGAGACTATGGCATCCCCGATTGGGGGATGTTGTGAGGCTGAAGGTAAGTGGGGAAGGGAAAGAGGAAGGTGGGGAAGTACCTGGCTATTCAGATCTAGTCACTAAACACGGCTAAAGCCATTTGGAGCAACGTTTCAATTCTGAATGGTGGTCTTACACCAGGGCGATACTGGTAGTATCTTCCACTCTGGAACGTGCCGCAGATATACTATATATTATTTTAATTAATTAATTGTGAAATAACACAAATTAATCAAATAAAATTTATTTGCGCACGCCGGGTTCGAACCCGCGACCTTCGGAATGGCAGTCCAATGCGTTACCACTGGACTATGCCGGCCGTCAAAAGAAGGTAAAGGTATTAAGTAATTTTAACATGTGACCGATTTTTATACTCCGAAAGCAATGACTTCTGCCTATCAGAATGCACCAATCAACATAGTGACTCAACTGCTTAACGATTCTGCATTGGCCATCGACATTTTCAACGTTACTTACAAAGAGTTCAGTAACTATCTTTTGACGTATGTCGCAAAATAGTAAAACTGCCCCATGATCTTTTATGCTTATATGTTCCTCAAATTTGTGATCTCCTCCGTAATATATTGGTGCATAACCGTTTTATAGAGAACATGAATAAACAAATATATTAATTACTTAAATAAAAAATAAAAACTTTAATGAAAATATATAAAATACATGACGTTATAAATAACGATAATTGGACAACAACACGGCGACGCAAGATAACGTAGCAAGTAGGGAAACATAATAAAATGTAACGAATGTAATAACATTTATAATCTTGCTAACTGTTATAAATTAAAGGGTCGTAAGCAAAAAATTATGTGATAAATTTTAACTCGTTCTTTTTTATTTATTTTTTATTTGGTACAATATTTTTTACATTTCAAAGTTTTCCAGTAATGTTGGCCTCACTGGGTGGCTTGCCCGTGCTGAGGCCTTCATTTTATAATATGAAAATATAATCTACATAATACATTTAAAGAGAAAATAATACATTTAATATGTAATCTTGTGTGTTTGTGAGTGATGTGTGTTTATATTGGTTTTGTGTATTACGTGTAGGTTTTATTTTTATTTTATGCTATGACATTTTGGTAATATTGTCTTTTTTGTTCTTTAATTCATTTTGTAATTTTGTGTGTGAATTTATTTTTATTTTCCTCAATTTTAATTTCAAGTTTTACACCGTTGAAAGCTTTTATAGCATGGTATTGGTAGTGTCTTTGTCCAAAGCTTCAATTTACTGTCGGAGTTTTTATGTTTTCTTTATACGCTTGTCTAACTGGTCTGTTAGTGTTATTTTGTGTTTGTTGAAATTTATTTTTTTTGTCAAAAATGTAGTAGTGTTTTAACGTATAATTGGCGTATATCTAGTACGTCACAGCTTGTGAATATTTGGTCTGTATCAGTCAGTCTATGTTTTTTTAGTATTACCTTTAAGATCGTTTTCTGTGCGGTTTCTATGTAATTGATAGCCGAGTTTGTTGCTCCTCCCCAAGCAATAATTCCATATTCTATTATTGATTGGCAAAGTGCAAAATATATTGTTTTCAATTGTTTTATTTTATATGTGTTTCTTATGTTTAGGAAAATGTGTATTGTTTTGAGAAGTTTATTTGTGTGTAGTTTGATGTGAGGTATCCATCTAAGGTTATGGTCAATTACGATTCCTAGATACTTTATTTGTTCTGTTTTTTCTAGAGGAGGGCAATCGCAGATGTTGGTGTTTAAACATTCGTGTATTTTTGTGGTGTTTGTGTTGTTTTTTGGCTGTCCCGTGCTATTTATACTGTATGTTGTGAATTTTGTCTTTGATATGTTAAGTGTAAGTATGTTTGAGTCTAGCCAAAAATAAAAAAAAGGTGAAGTTTTTTTTTTCTTAAAGTTCAATCGATTGTAATCTATAAATATTATAAAATAAAATCGCTATCCGCGTCTGTCTGTTTGTGGGCTTAGTTCTTCTAAACCACGCAACTAATTTTGACAGGGTTTTCATTATCAGGCAACGCTGGCCTTAATCTTAAGAGATACATCAAAATAATGCATTACTGAATTGTATATCTTAAAAAGGCCTACAGAAAAGTCCGTGATGGTATATGTCTATCTCCTAAGGGTAACCCCCAGCAAAGCCGGGTTCATGTCAGCTAATGTTGGAATAAATCCGAGGTGATTGACTTGGAATCTACGTACACCTTTTACAGACTGACTAAACGATGTTGGCAATATCTACAGACGTATAGATTTTAAATAGTTTTTTGCTCGAATAAACGTGCTGGCCTCCTCTTCAAGCGTATGCATTAACACGTCGTTATAATTTCATAATATCGATTAACGGTATTCCAAGAGGGAAGTACCTATTTACTCGGTAAGTTTATCTAACTACGTCCGCGCAGTAACTACTTCCCAGTATACAGCGAGTTGCTTCTGTTACGGTTCCAATTACAAAGCCCCGAGTTCATGGTGCATTTTCTTCGAAGTAATTAAACACTGCTTTTTATGAAGTGACTCTTTGCTTATGAGGTTTGTTATTTCTTACTTCTTTGCCCACGCGGAATTCTTCACTTGTGTGGGAAGGAAGTGAAAAGGCCACGAACTCATAGATCAATAAAATCAATAATAACACAATATTGGGTATGCAATAAATCTATGCATTTGTTTGTGAAAGATGTTTTGTAATTTGATTTGTTGGCGTTTTAATTTGCATAATAAATATTTTCTCGCTATTTTTATTTGTAGCTAGCTAAAAAAACAAATTACTAGCCATCACATCATTTTCCTTGCAGTAGTGGGGACGGAACGCTAAACACCTCTCTCCGAGAACTCACTTCGTACTTGATCCATTTTCATACATCGTCGAAAAACACTGTTAATTGTATAATCATAAGAAAAACTTTTACAAGTGACTTACAACTAAGATTTATAACTAGTGACTCACAACTGAGTGTCATAACAAATAACTACTCAAACTCATAACTAGTGATTTACATCTAAGACTTACAACTAAGATTTATAACTAGTGACTCACAACTGAGTTTCATAACAAATAACTACTTAGGACGGGTTGTTTCGGAGAATTTGAACAATTCATCAAATTTCAACGTTCATTTTCGGGTTCCGTGAAAGTCCTATTCAAGTTCTGTTATTATATCATTGTAGGCTAGTTGCTTGAAAAAACTGAAATAAAAACAGAACTTGAAAAAATCTTTCACAGAACTTGAAAATGAACGTTAAAATTTGATGAATTGTTCAAATTCTCCGAAACAACCCGTCCTAAAACTCATAACCAGTGATTTACATCTAAGACTTACAACTAAGATTTATAAATAGGGACTCACAACTAAATGTCATAGCAAATAACTACTTAAACTCATAATCAGTGATTTACATCTAAGATTTACAACTAAGATTTATAACTAGCGACTTAAAACAGATACATATTTATGACCAAGTGGGGTCATAAAACACAATTAATTTTGTCATTTCGCAATGGAAAATGATAAAAACGATAAATATTAAAACATCCAGTTCCATAAAAGTTATGGGTTTTGTTTAATTTAATAAGCTTCGGGGATAAAAATATAATAATGGCCCTTTTCATATTATGAAAATCTACAAAATTAGAAAAAAAACGTTACGCCACTGAATGTAACTCAAATCACATAAGTACTGCACTTACCACCGGACAAACACAAGATTGCAGTTTAATCCCCGGCCCCGGTGCAACAATAATAATAATAATAATATGTCGTACAAGAAGTGCATAACTGCTATAGCTGCAAACACGACACACGACGCGGGACACGGGGCTGGCCGTGCCAGGTTGTCTGACGCTGAGATCATTCTCCAAATGTCACATTGCCCAATGCAACATGCCGCTAATGCACTGTGCACATATAACGAATGCACCTATTACATATTTGCTGCTTTATCTGATGGTAAAACTATGAAGGATGTGTTACAAGCGCGATCTACAGGAGAAAAACCAAATAAAAAGGTTATTTTATTATTTTAATAGTAGTTAAGATGCTCTAATTCAAATACGCTTTATTCGAAATCCAAAAAAGTTAAGAGTTTTTCGATATCAGATACTGAAAGGAATTTTTCTCTTATTTTGAACGCCTTTGTGTTAAATTGCATCAAGAAGTAGACAGTGACCTTCCTCATGTTTTAAAAATCGGGTGAGCCAAATTTCATTAATCGTGGAATAAAGCTGTAGAATTTTATACAAAAAAAACCATGCCACATACACTTTTCTTTTTATAAATACACAGATAGAAGAAGAAGATATTGAGAATTAATTTCCAGTTTTACTACCTGATTTTTTTATAATAGATAAACAATTTATTATTGAACTAATTATAATGAACATTGTTTTAGTGTTTTGTCTCATTTTTTACCTGGATATTTCAATGTTCTCATAGCTCTCGATGGAAATGATGAAACTTGATAATTTTCACAAAGCATTCACCGTTCGAGAGTTTTATCTGCTTCAACACATAGATTGTAATTTGTAGAAATTTTCATAATTTTTTTTACATGTTAATTTTGTGGCCAATCAAACATTCACAGTTCTAATAAGTATCAACGTTTCTCATTGGTAGTGAAAAAAATATGTGGTGTTCATGAGTAATTATTTTGAAAATTCTTTTTAAAAAAAGTTACAACAAAAATAATACTACTATTCAAATACAGAACTGAATCTACAAAGTTAAATAATCTTTAACATTGTATGAAACTTATCGGTGGATAGAAATAAATCAAGCTTACAGACGTCGACGACATTCCCGCAGAAAATTCATCCACATAACTCTATATTTAGATGCCATTAGTACTCAGGTGAGTGCATATATAGGGCCCTATCCGTACACCTGCAGTTGCTAAGCACGTGGGCGGTCACAGGTTCGATGTTGAACAAGATCAAAAGATCCAATGGAATGTAAAGGCACAATGAAAACGAAGATATAATAAATCTATTCATAGTAGCAAAATCACGTTAATATGGTAAACTTTTAATTTTCTGAAAGCTCTAAGAACTTTAAAAACTTTCGATCTTTTTTGTTATTTAGCAGAGATTGAAATCAGTGAACAGTAGTTCTTTTAGAGAAGACTGCATATTGGCCAATTTAGATAAAATGAGAGAATAGCTGTCACAATAATAAAAAAAAAATATTTGCAAAACTTAATTAATAACATTATTGAAATTTGTATCTACAAATTAAAAAATCAACAAAAATAAAAACAACGAAACTCCAGATTGGAAGATACTCTCAGTAAGACCACCATTCAGAATTGAAATGGCTTTGGCCGTGTTTTGTAACCAAATCTGAATAGCCAGGTACTTCCCAACCTTCCTCTTTCCTATTTCCTTCCGCTCCCCACAACTTTCTGCCTCACAACACCGATTGGGAATGCCATAATCTCACTGGCTCCCGACGATTGGGAGCAGTTGGGACTCTTGTGTGGTTTCACATAAATTTAAAAAAAAAACTCACGAATTCATTTCCTCTAAATTGTTCCGGGCAGCAGTTTGTAGGTTGAAGATGTTTTGATGATATCCAACCTCCGATATGAGAGAGGCCACCATGATAATAATAAAAAATACGCAAACTCTTATCCACATTAAAATTTCTTCCAAGCTGTTAACGATTTGGCGAAGTTAAAAAAATGTTCTTAACAAGGTGTGATTGAAAATAATTAGCCTGGTCTAGAAGAATCCCAAGTTATTGCGTAGTTTCGCAAAAGAGCCGACACAGGTCGTTCTGAAAGCGATCAGTGATATTAGTATTCAGACTAGCTCCCACTAGCGGCTTCCTCTGTAATTTGCAGTAATTACACTCTGTTTTTAACATCTCGCCACTGATATTTGTTCAGATATGGTCAGAGATTTAATTCAATTATCGTTTTATCTGGTGAAGATTCAATTAAATATGCGATGCCTTCATAAATATATCGCATTGATTCCCGGTTGATTAGGCAATACACTGTAGAGGATGCAGCAATAATTAAACAGAGAAAAGAATGTAATGATTTGAGATTATCACGGCCATAGTTATTAATTTTTGGGTTATTACGCCGTGTTGATATTCCCCCTTCTTTGGTTTACTTTCTTCTAAAGAAGATGAACCGCAACAAGGCGTAATAACAATAGTGTGAAAGTGCCCCGCTGACAGTCGTATGATTATAGTTCGAATCCTCAAGTAGACCAGTCCACTTCTTGTTCATAAATATCATATTTTAAAATTTGATCAAACTCTGACACGGGCCGAGAATAGGTGATTAACAGGGGGCTGTTGAAGTGGCATCTGTGACAAAAATTAAAATGATGCTGAATGGTGAATGGACTTCAAACATAGAACGAAGAAGAAAACTACAAGTGCCTTCCATACAAATTTGAATGGATACATATATTCCATTTAACCCATTTAGCACGCGCTCTGTCTCACTTACAGTCGCCTGATATTGTAGATCTCCATCCCATTTGAATTTCGTAATCATGGTGATACACAGCTTTATATTGGAAATTTAAGGCCCGATTGGTCAAATATTTGGATGACGAAACACGTCCACAAGGCATGTGTTGTTCTTTATTTGATGGGTTTAAACGACTGTATAAGGATGGGTTGTTTCACATAATTTTAACAATTCATCAAATTTCAAGGTTAATTTTAAAGTTCTGTGAAATTCATGTTCTCATATCATTGAAACTGAAATAATAACACTACTTGAATATAACTTTCACAGAACTTGAAAATCAACTTTGAAATTGGACGAATTCTTCAAATTTTCTGAAAAAAACAATTATTAATAATTAAAACCTTTGAACCGTGTTTGTTCTGAAGAGATTCGAATCCAAAAAGAGAAAGCGTTTTATTCGAAATACATTTTTTTAATCTATTTATTAAATGTTTCTTTTCTAACTTAGTGCCCTTATCTATTTTCATAACGAGCTGGAAAAATATAATATATCTATAAATTATCCTAATATGTCCGTGTGTTAGTAATAACTGCAGTGAGTTTTCATTCAGGTTACTGGTTCCGTAACTAATAATTATACGTATCCTTTTTAGTTAATATGTAGGTAATTATTATTATATTGCTTGGTAGCAGTGATATAAAATATCTTCTACCGGTCTCAGCGGGGTACTTGCTATTGAAAAGACGGGGGGAGGCGGGCAGATCGTAAGGGGGAGGGGATCAAAGGGAGAAGAGAAGAGGTGGGCGGCGACCATTTACTCCCACATCAAACAAAATTTCATCATTCAAAAGCACTCTCGGGGCTTGACTCCGTGCCCAGAATGTTTGCCAAATGATATTTGGTCCAAAAACATTGGTTATTGACCTTTATTACGGGCTCTTTCTTTCTAGAATACTTATGCTGATCAATCCAATTATCAGCTGACACACGCATTGACCATAACTATATGAGACTAACAAAACAAACCTCCTTCTCGGAATGTCCTGTTCTTCAAATAAAATTGGCAACCATTCGTCAATATTCTCCCTGTCCCGGTTGTTAAAGACGACAGGAAGAATATTGACATCTAGTGATGACACTAAAGTATCCTACATGATTTTCCTCTTCTCCTTTTATGACCAATTTTTGTGCTTATGATGTTGTACTGGTTTCTTCGTAGCATTTGTTTAATATCTTCATATTTTTCAGGTACATACTCTCCTTCCTTGTTGATTTTTCTTATTACCTGCTCGAGTGCAATCCTTTCGGTTGGTTATATCTTCAGAAATATCCTGATACATCCACACTTTGATCTTGTTAATTGAGTTGACTCAAATGTCCAAGTATCAAAAGCAAACCAGAAAATTGCCACTAACCGGGTCGTTCACCACCTGAGAACAAGTTCAATGTTCTGTCACACCGCAAGGAGGACATCTTTGTAAAAGCTTCTGTGGCCATTTCTCTTACACTTATCTCGCTTACAGGATCCCAGTTCTCGAGAAACTAATGATTCTTATAACTACTTCTGATTGCTCTTACTTTAAAAGATAACCTTATTAATTTCACGTAACATCATTTTATGGCAAAGGAGTGCTTGCCATAAATTTAAACATGTATCTTTTGAGCAAAGAAGAATCAACAAAGAAGATTTCCGATACATCCATTATTAAATTTAATAGTTTCTTCACGACACTTACAATTTCTAACCTTGAGGAAGTGTTCACGGTTCATGTCGCTTGTCTTTTGGACCTCGATTTCTGAACCCTCGCATGTCTGCATCATTACAACAGCGCTAGAATCACTATTCCTTCACACATTAGTTCCACATGCCGCGAGGAAACGACTAAGTCTTTTCTTACCGGTCCTGCCTTTATGATCTTTCTTCCGCCTTGCGTTCCCCCCTAATCTCTTTATTTATAACCTTATTACATAATAGATCAACTTACAAGTTGTAAAGATAATAGATATCATTATGTCAGGCCCGTGGGAATGTGAAACATGAGATAACACTCCATGTCCTAAGAAAAAGCATTGCTTTTATTTTCCTTCACAGCATTCATAAAGACAATATTTTACCATGTTGTAACTTCAAGGTTTCAGATTATAAACTCTTTTTTGGTATCTCACTATTTTGACGTTATTGGCTCAAAATTCCTTTTTGATATAAATATTTTTACATAATTCTTGGAACCAGGTGCTCTTTTTTAAAACAATAGGTCATATCCGTAGGTCACATCAGTTCAATTATATTTTTGAGATGTGTTATCCTTTTCAAAACAAGACATAATCGTACATGTTATGTATAACTTGGAAACTGCTATTTCTTAACGCTTCTGTAAATAAGACGTTGTACGTAGCAAAAAATTATAAATAAAAGGGAACGGAGTTTATAATATTCCATAAATTAGATTAACCAGTGAAGTGTCTACTGTTTCACACAATAATAACATTATACCCGGCTATGTTTAAGATTTGCATTTGATAAAATTTAATAAACATTCGAAAAAACAAAACAAACACAAAGAAAATTGTCTCGTATTTTTAATGTAGGTAAAACGGTCGTTTCAAATATTCATAGCTAATTACAAAAATGACTTATATTACTTAAAATAATAGCATTATTTTAAAAAATTGAGATGAAACAAGCCGTACAAGTTTCATAACGCTGGAACTCACCGTGAAGGGTGTTTTCGACTTCCGACAAGCAGACTTCTTCTTTGTAGTTAAAATTGTGTGAAAATAATATTGTATTGAAAAAATGAAGATAACTACATGTGGATTAATTAATGATTTAAAAAACTTTCTAAATTATTGCAAAAAGAACGACCATTAACAATAAATAACCAAATTAATAATATATCCCTTGCAATTATTATTAATTAGCATAATGAATAAGTGGATGATTGTAGAAAAAAGGAAATGGAAGGGAAACAGGTTCTATAGAACACAGCGGGAGAAGAACGGAGTACCCACTAGAAGCGTGTTGGGGATTTAATTATTTCAAGATACGTATATTTATTAAATTGGCCATAGAATAAGAATAATATAAGGTACGTACTACCTTTACACTGACGATCTGAAAGAAACTTGAATGAGAAGGTGCTGAAAAAGAGGTTTAGTTCAAGATTTTTTATATTGATATTGTCTCGTAGCACAAGGAATGTAGTTACATGGATTTTAAGAACAGAATATACCTAGTGAGCTATCGTAAATAATACACAATTTTTTTAAAGCATGATATAACAGTAAACTGAATTGAATATGAAACAATATTAGTAAAACATGAAGTAACATCAAATACTATAGAAACTAGAACAATAAGACAAATCACTGAAACTACATTAACAACACTACTATTTGTAGGATTCAACGAAGTGCTGGTATAAATTACGCTTAATTCTATAAATGGAGTCAATAAATAATGTCAATATTACCCCCTAACTTGTTGCCCATGCATCCTATTGGTTAGTGTGTGTGTCTGATAGTTGGTTGTGAATGTATCATATTTTGTCTTGTGTTTCCTAGTCGGCAGATGAAATTTAATACTGGCAACGATGGCAGGACTGTCAATTAAGTAGGTAATGACTATGTGTAACACGACCAGGTCTGACATAATTAAAGTCAGACATTGTTATTAGATGCAATTGATTTATCAAACTGACATATTTGATATATTCAATCGGAATTTTGAGCTTATGTGCCTTTGAGTATATTATATGCCTACGAGTATGTTGCAAATGTTATAGCTAAATATTAATATATTTTATATATATGTATTGTACATACCTAATCACTTATAATATTATTCTACTTTCTCTATTTTTTATATTTCTCGTTATATTTATGTTACAGTATTATAATTATTATTGTAAAATTAACATGCTGCTCTACTGATTGGGCAGCAACATATAAAGAATAAATACGAATAAAAATAATAAAAGCACTAAGGCATTTTTTTCAATGTAAGGTCCTACCAACTGTGTGCATATATGTATGTTATTATTTCTAGTTTTGAAGTCTTTAAAAAAAACGATAATATAATTTTATTTTTATATCGATAAATAAATTTTATATGACGATTTATAATGTGCCATTTTTGATTTGCCACCATACCGAAATGTTCGTTAGGATGGCATTGTTGACGTCACGCCCGCCAACGTCCGTGACAGCCGTCTTACTAACCAGTTGCGTTTTCTACGTCATAATGATGTTGTAGCCAGTTTGAACTGTTTAGGAATGTTCGGTTTTATTTAGTTTTTTAAATCCATAGTTAAAATAGCGAAAATACTCCATTGGGGTATTTTGTGAGACTGAACCTACTAAGGATCGGCAGGATTAGCAGCAGTGATGAATCAGACACCACCCACGTCAACTGGAGACCTTCGTTTCTTCGTACTTATTAGTAATACTTTCAAGGAATCAGATCTGGTAAAGCAATCTGAATTCCTGTCTTCCCCTTATCTTAGCCGTTGACCAAACTTTTATGTATCAATGATTTCCAAGAAAATAGACTAAAAGTGGAATATCTATATTATTTTACGACCTGCGGTATATAGAGTCGTAAGATCCTTTGTTATCTATCCAAAGTTCACGAATTCAACACAGCTTAACACAATTAACATTTTATGGAAGTTATATAGATATAAAATTAATTAATTATTATTAAATTACTCGATAAAAAGAATCGCTAATATTGTCTTCAGTAATGAAATATTACAATTTGAGATTTTACTTATTAAGTTATTCCAAAAATCAAATTTCTTTGTTTACACAACTTTATTAGACACAAAATCTACATTTTCCAAAAACAATGTTCTCTTCAACAAGGTAATGATAATATAAAGACATATTAATTAGAAGTCGTACACTAAAGTTAAATATAGATTAACATTGGGTGAGGGTTTATGGTTTGGACGAAACCTAAATCGGCAGAAGAATTGTCGAAGGAGTGGAAAGTGAAGTGGGGAGTTAATTAGGGAATTACATAGTAATCAGAAGGGAGAATATGGGTACGTGGGAAAATATTCAAATACTACTTTTTATAATTTTTTTCTGATTAATAATTATTATATTTGACTTAGTATTGAGACCTTAATCTTGTACGTTATATTTTTAACCTTTATTAATATCGAATGTATGATCACATTTCAATGAACTTTTTGCAAGTTTCGAGTTATTATGTTTAAATGTACCTAATATAAAGTAATATGATGTTTTTTTATCCTCCTGTATATCATTTCGCATTTCAAAAATCCACAACATTACCTCATACTCCGGCAATGCATTCTTGAACATTAATTTCAGAGCGTTTTCAAGCTATTCCCATCAAATATGAACCTACGATGTACGGGCTATGTTTCTGGAAATAATAATTAACAACCCGTACTTCCTTTCTTGGGATAATAATTAACTAGTTCTATAGAAAAGTGAAGCTTGATTATACGGTATGGATATTTTATCGTCAGGCAGCCTATACTGGTGTTCAAGCACTGTGAATTGTATCAATATTATATACAGGACCATGGTACCTTCACAAAACACAGTGCCTACACAAAAACGCAGTACCTACATAAAAACATAGTACCTACTCAGATCTCCAGTGCAAACACTGACACATGGTACGTACTACCTACATAGATTCACAGTAGGTTCACTGAAATACAGTACCTATACCAAAACACAGTAACTATACAAAAAAACAGTATCTACGCAGAAATACATTGCCTTCATAGAAACATGGTAACTATACAGAAACGCACTACCTACACATAAACACAGTATCTATACATAAACACAGTATCTACACATAAACACTGTACCTACACAGAATCACACATGGACAAAATCTCTTCAAAATATTCGTAATACGGTTAAAACGGGATTGCAGGCCTTTAACGGTTGAATTGATAGGTTTCGATGTCGGAGTACGTTCATAAAAATTCTAATATTTTTAATTTCGTCATTGTATATTGTCAGGGCAAATGCAGGTGCATGAACACGTATTCCGATGCATTATGAATGTACCGAAAGTTTAACAACAGGAAACGACCTCAATCATTACTAAATCAGCAATACTCATTTTTCTCAGTGCACTAACTATACATAAACACAGTATCTACACAGAAACTCAGTACCTATACAGAAACACAGTAACTACACAGAAAAACAGGACCCACAAAAAAACACACTAAGTACACGGAAAGAAACACAGCAGGTACATACACAGAAAGACAGTATATTATTACATATGCAGTACACAAATAGTAGATATTTAGAATCCACGCCCCGTTGGTAGCAGATCTTATAGATGTTACAACTGCAATTATTGAGGAGCTGGATGAAATAACAATGATGAAAATTATACTTTCGAGTAAAACCCTTTCAACGTTTTTTTTAAAACGTATTCACTTGTAGTAGTAGGTAAGTGTAAGTAGTGTTTAATTTTTTGCGACTAGCGTCTGTGTAAAACCTAAGTAATATTTAGCCAGCGGATAAAGAAGGGATTGGAGACTCCAAAAAGGTGATGGGAGCAAAAATAGCTTGTGTACGTTTAAGTTGTTATTGCATTCAGCTCCTTAATAATTTCCTTAAGATTTCCTCATAAAATTTATACAATATCCCTATATTGTAAGAACCGGTGTTGCAGCGGCTAAGACCGGTGAAGGGATTTGTCTGAAAACCATGTAAAATGTTATAATGTCATAAAAATACAACAAATAATCTTACTTGCAATCCACTTTAGAGCGCTGTGTACTAATTTATTAATTTATTTAATTAAATTATTGCAATCTTTGGTTAAAACTACTTTATTTATAAATTATTCCAACTAGTTTTGAGAATGCGTAGGCCACCAGGTCTGTGTTTGTTACAGTTTTCAATAAAGTTATGTTTTTTTTCATCAATAATAACCAAAGAGTGTCAATTTTCGACTCGTGGAAAACAATGCTTAAGCACAATGCTGAAAAATAATAAAAAAATATTTAATTACCTACATGAGAAACTAGTAATTTCTTATATGCCAAAGTGAAATTTTCTTCAGGGCGATATGCAACGCATCCGTAAAGTAAAATACAATCCTGCTGACTTTTTTTAAACCAACATTGAACTTTTTTGTCAGCCAAGTTTCCTATGAGATATAATTGACTTTCGACATTAAATCTTATACAATAAAGTGGATCTGTAATAATTTACGTAATATCCATTAATTACGTCTATCCGATTATCAAGTGGTGGGCTAACATAAATTTATAGAATATTATTTCTTAGGATAGTGACAGCAATTAACTGGACGGAATATCCCACAAGCTATGAAATAATAAAGTGGAATGTTTTTTCCGCAATTTCTTATCCAAAGGTGAATCAAAATCTTCTAATTTAAAGTTGTTTCTTCTCTCTCATATAACTTAACAAGCCTTTCTTTTAATACTGCACACCCAGTGAGAATCATTCCTAGCGTAGTTCCCACATTTTTAATCACCTAAATAAAATATTTTGACACTTAAATAAATCAAATAAATATTTGCACAGCCTCTCCCCCTCGCGAGAGTTAACGGCGAACGCCGAAGATATACAGAATACACTCTAAGAAACCGGTGAAAGTCTACTCTTGCATAGTTCGTATCACAATCTTATAATGTTATCGACTCTGTAGGGATTCGTTGCAAAAATTACGTAACATTTCAGCCGACTTACAAAGTACTACCTTACAAGTTACAAGAAGCCGAGATGCATATTACGATGGTAAAAATAGCATGGAATAATGTACATGAAGGGGGCCGTGCTTTACAAGCTTACAGCATACAGGTTACAATAAGTAATGGTTCTACAATGTACATGATCTCTACTTAATTAGGGAATCAGCGAAGGGTATCCGGTTTGCTGCGGGTATCGGAAAAGGTACATAAATTATTATGGGCTTTTCTATCCACCGTTCAATACATGTCTGCAGTATCGGTTTGTATCTGTTTAATCTTAAAATACGAAGACATCCTTCCATTCGCTTGGATGGATGGACAGCCGATAGACAAATCTCATTATTGTCCACGGGAAGATCGGAGGGAACTCAAAAACGCCCTAAAAACACTGTACGAGATAAACAAATGAAACCAAGCAGGGTGGAAGCTGCTTCCATCCAGCAGTGAATTTTGCAACTTTTTTATTACACTAGTTACATATACAAGATAATAATTGACAGGGGAACTTTTTTTGTGAATTATGGCTTCGCTGTGTTCAAGAGTCCCATGCACTTGGAGTCAGTAAGACTATGGCATCCCCAATTTGGGATTTGTTGCGAGGCTGGAGGTACTGGGGAGGGGAAGGAGATGGGGAAGAGAAAGTGAGGAAGTACGTGGTTATTCAGATCTGGTCACTAAACACGGCCAAAGCCATTACAAGCAACGTTTCAATTCTGAATGATTGTCTTACACCAGGGCGATACTGAGAATATATTCCACTCTGGAACGTGCCACATATACGATCATTATTTTTATGAGAAATTTGTGAATTAACAAATTACCGTTTAATATAAAATTGGAAATAAATTAAACAAAATTTAAAAGTACAATGAAAAAAAAAATCTTTCTAAAAAAAACTTTGTAAAATTGATAAAATATTTCTCAATAATAATATTAGATATCCTTTGATGTTATCCTTTAGATGTTCTTTGAGCAAAAAAAGAACAAAGCTCATTCTGAAAAAAATATGTTAAAACTTTATTTACCTATGTACGTTTCTCCGCCTTTTTAACCTAAGCGTTTGAAAAAAGGTGTAACAAGATTATTATAGAATTTAAAAAAAAACTTCGTGTATTTTATATGTTATTTGTATCTTTAAAGAATAATGAAGAAATTAAAGTATTTATGGTATTTGATTGAGGAGAGCTATTAAATCACCTCATAATATGCTGATGTCTATAAAGTTTTGTTTTATTTACCAGTAAAGTTGCCTTTTAATGTTATGTCAGAGTCAACAGTCAGTAGGTAATTGTCATCGTGGCTTCTTATCACGACTTCCTTCAACTATATCCACTGATGATAAACAATTTCCTCTCTTCGTGCGTGTGGGGTCTGGCGGTGTCTCACTCGTTTGTCTTATACTGCCCACAGTTTGCAGATAGTCATGGGCAATGGGTACAGCCAATTAAATTTATTGCTCACAAAGGTATCTAATTAAAATTATTTGCGACGTGTGATCGGTAAAAAAATCACACGGATAGAGCGATATAACTTGTTTTCGTCTACCTCCCGAAGAGAAGATGACAAAAAATTAAAAGCGTGATCATTCGTGGAATTCATTTATTAATAAAACTATTTTTAGCGTGGTACGGCATCGATAAAAAATGTTATTTTTATGACGAGATCATCGCAGCTATAATTATTAGTGCTAAAAATGAGTAATAATCTAATGTCAATGTTTTGGAAATTATGATTTATCTTTCGGGTATTTATGTATATTATCGCCATTTGTGATATATTATACGCCATCTTCCATGCTCATATCGCGAATCTTTGTAGGATCGATTCGTGAAAAACTTTGAACAAAAATAAAATTTTAAAAAACTCTAAACAAATAATTAACTTTTTTTTCTTCTAATTTTTTTTAATTTAAACACATATTTAAAGTAATAATTATTTCTTCTCACTCGTTCAGCTGTTTTATTTAGATTTGAAATGTGAGTGGGTCATTTTGCTATCCGAACAAGTGCATTACCAAAGCTACAATGTCACCAGACAATTTTACTCCAATAATTTTTTTTTCTTTCTTATTATAATATTTTTTTATTTTTTTATTATTTAATAAATGTTTACATGTTACATTTTTTGACATTTTTTTAACTACCATACTAGGCTAATAATGCCCGTGTTGTGGTAGTTACTTTGTTTAAATAGTTGTTTCTTAGATTACCTTAAATAACCAAGTATAACGCGGCGTATAAATCAATTAAAAAAAATAGCTACTCTTGAGTTATAGTGTTGGAGGCAAATATTCAAAATGAATAGAAGGAAGGAAGAAGTTTTATGTTTGTACAAAAATTTGTTAACATTTTTTCTTTCTTTACAGGTAAGCTTCTTCCTTTTCTTCGGGTTTTCTGCTTTGGCTGCGGGTAAGATTTTTTTCGTAAAAAATGTTTATTTTTTTAGAACTTTATAGATCTTAAAACAAAAGATTCGCAAAAATGAAACTTTTGGGCCTGGCCATAATGTTTTTGTTTTCTATGGCAGATGGAAAAAAAACTTCTGCCTCCACCTAATATATTTGATCCTGTCTGATGTTTTGAAAACATTTTGTCGCAAGAGGCGAAACCTTTCAAAAATATTTAAAACCAAAATAAAATTGTTATAGGACTGAAAAAAATCTTTTGCTATTTCCTTGCATTTTTATTGATTGTTTTATTCCAATATGGAGAACAAAATCATAATTTATAGACGATTTGAAAAATATTTCCAATTTTGTGATTTCTCAATCGTTTTTTGGTACAAGTGGTAAATCATCATCATAATGATAATAATAATTGGATGACTTTATAGCGCCGTTTCTGTGCAAAATCACCTCAAGGGCGCTGTACAAACTTATAATACATCTCTACAGTGATCTATGTTATTACTTAACTATTTATGGAGATAATTTACAGTACAATACTTACCTGGTAGGTCACTTGAGATTAACACTTAATTAACATTATATAATTGTTTATTAGCGAAATTTAGATACAGGATTTAGGACATAATTGGAAAATTGAATATAACTGGACTTTCTCTTAGGAATGGTATATTTAATTTAAGGGTACGACAGCTTAAAATCATGTCTCCGTTTTATCCGGAGTTCTTTTTTTTTTTTTTTTTTTTTTTTTTATTGTTGCTACATTATTTTACAATATTTATATTCTAATTCAGTAATGTTGGCCTCACTGGGTTGTTTACCCGTGCTGAGGCCCCCATTTTATAATATAAGAATTTATACATTTAAAAATAAATTTCTCATCTCACGGTTTATGTCGCAGTTAAACACCTGCTGGAAAAATAAAAAAAAACATTGTGAATTTTAATGATCCAATCGTTTGAAAGGCCAAGCCCTTGTGCAGTGAACTAGGAACAACTGCTGTATCCGGATCGAACAAAAGGCCGAACCAGACATAATGCGTATTGTCTACCTTCTGTCCCTCGCCGCAACAACATATTATTCAACGTCGAACCAAATAATAGTGCGAGTGAATGTAAATATGAACGTTTTTGTTTGTCTAAAGAGTGACACACCCAAATAAATTTGGTTGGTATTTTAAAGTATATGATTATTCGATAAATTTATCATTCGATGGTCAGTCAAAAATTTGTGCATATTATTAGTTAATAGCAAATTGTTTGGGACCAAAAAAAAAGCCTTATTTATAAAATTCTGATGAGTATAATCTCTGTAGTTTTATTTATTTCCGGTCATCTAGGCAATGCCCAATTTGGGAGGCGGGTATGGGTACCGCCACCCCGGTTATTATTTATTGGATAACCAACATCTCTGCCATAGGTCACCCCACGTTCGGTTCTCTACGTTTGGTGATTTAGCAGGGGTGCCCGGGTTCATCGGGTGAGTTGTGTTCAGGATGCGCCTGCCAACCAGATGCGTGGCGTGTCAGATCGGCAGAGGTTGATATGGGGAGACCCTTTGACCTCTCCAACTGGTCTCTCGACCCATCGCCTTGCGCCGCAGTGGGTCGCATACGTCCATCACTCCTAGACACACTGATCCCTAGATTCCTACCCAACCCTCATACATTTTTCCTTCCCAGAACTTCCTCTTCTTCCTTTCCTTAAAAAGACCCTTAATACAGCATCCCAAAAGATGACATAGCCCCTCAAGCAAGCAAAAACACAAAGATACCCCGAAACTTAATAAATAATGTATGATATTTTATACTTGGAAAGTATAAAAAGTACACGAAAGTTTTATTTGCCCGCGGAAGGAGAAATAGCTGTCACGCGTAGAGTTTATTGTTTAAATTTTGAAAAGCTCGTATTTAACATTTTAAAAATAAACAACAGAAACATGACGAATTTTACATAATAATACATCTATTTTAAAACGTCTTTTAAAACATTAAAAAAATGGTTTGACTGAGTTTGAGCCTTCCTACCCAGAAACTAGAGTCGATAACTCTACCAGCCTTGCCAAATGCCGATAGGTATAGCTGATATTTATTTCATATATTAACGGCAGCTATGTCATCCGATTTCAGAGAAATTAAAAGAAAAGATTGCTACCAAATAGATAGAATGTATTTTCATCGACAACGAGTCTATTTGCCGAGATTCAGCTAGATCGGGTATCAGGCAGTGGATTTATTTCCGCTTCCAAAATGTGCATTCATTCATTACAGAAAATAAAAGTGAAATTTAATTTCATTAAATGCCAAAAATCGGTGGAATAAAGAAACGTTTATTTTTTGTAAAATTCAGTCAACAGAAAAAATAATACGTCATCCGTTTTTAACATAGATAAAAACAACTTATTTTGCTTGTCCAATAACATTTCACAACGCCCATTCACAAGTTTTCCATAGATTGTGACATGTGGCCAGGTTGTTTTCTCTTTCCATAGAAATTCTCATAAAACGTATGACACAATATCACAGTGTTTTAATGTTTAACAGAAGCGTTTCTTAATGACTGTCAAAGTTCAGAATAGCATTAATTATAATTCACAACATTAATCATAAATCTGCCAACGTTATAGCACAATAGATAGTTCGGCTTAATTACTGAGAGTAATTAATAAATCAATGTGTATTCACTCAATGGTTCTATTGATATTGTGTTTAATTTGCGTTTTTGAGCGATGAAAGAATAATTTCTTTCTAATTGCTATGAATTTCTTCTTGCTTTTCGTGTTTTATACGTCATTGCCCACCCATGGTGTTGCCATTAATTATAAATGTTCATTAATTTTATTTCTTTATGATTATATGCATCAAAAAGTCAGCCATTATGTTTTTTACTCATTTATTATTTATTTATTATTCAAAATACTAATTGTGACTATCGGTGCATGGGTGCATTAGTAATTTAAAATTGCATTTCTGCATAGTGTATAAAATTATTCAAGTTCAATGAACTTTCAATTTTCAAAACTTTAACTGATAAATCGTACCAGACAGGCGATAAAATAGTTAAAAAATATATTTAATTAATAAACAATTATTTATTTGAAATAAGTGTTTCTTTTGTTTGAATGTTTGACAAATTTAAATCTGAATAAATAATTTTTTTTTTTTTAAATTAAACAATAACTTTGTAAACAACACTTATAGGTAAATACTTAATGCCAACCGGGTTTCGCTACAACCGTAGCTTCATCAGGGCAGTAGTATTATACTTTTGTAGCGAAACCCGGTCGGCATTAAGTATTTAGTATCGGCAGTATAATACTACTGCCCTGATGAAGCTACGGTTGTAGCGAAACCCGGTCGGCATTAAGTATTTACCTATAAGTGATGTTTACAAAGTTATTGTTTAATTTTAAATTATAATGTCACATCACAAAGTAACCGCTTCATATGAAGAAAAAAAAAAAAATCTTGTTCTTTAAAGTATTATCCCGTTAAACTACAACTAAGCAGTTTGTCAACAGGATGTACACTTTCAATTACAATGTAAATATGTATATATAATATTAACACTAATTGTACATATTCATAATATTGTTACTACTAATAACATATTCATTTATATATGACACACATAATCTAAAATAACACTAAATCTACATGCTACTGAATAACAACTATTGATTGATAGTGATGATTAGTATAAAGTATTTCTACTTATGAGCCAATTTTTCAGCATATATCTGAATCTATTCGATAATTTACACTTTTTGATGTTTCTTGGTAACATCTTGAACATTTTGAAAAATTGAATTACTTTACTAACGCTGTTCATTTTGAAGGTAATTCTGGTTTTCTCTTTAATTATTAGTCAACATATACTTGCTGAATTCCCGTCGTTGCCCAGCATTTCGCCAGAGATTTTCGATCAGATGTAGACAGTAATTTTTCTCTTATTTTGAACGTCAAGTGTACATATTTCATCAAAATTTTGCTTTAGGGATAGGAAAAGGAGATGGGGTATATTTTATCGCATTCGTCTTGATTATATTTATTTACGGTTCAAGTACCTTAAAGGTCAAGTGCGCAAAATTTCATTAATCCCGGAATAAAACTGTAGATTGGTATGAAAATTAGCAGCATTTGTTTTTGACAGGCAATGATTCTCTAAATAGTATAAAACAAAGTCACTATCCGCGTCTGTCTTTGCGCTTAGTTCTTCTAAACTATACAACAGAGTTTGATAAGGTTTTCACTATCATTTAGAAAATTTCTTCCGGAAAGTTTATATGTATAATAAAATTATATTATATTTATTGAAAGTAGGGAAAAGTCGAGCAACGCCGGGTAAAAATACTTTCAGCTTCACAAATCCTACAATTATCTGTGATTTTTCATGAGTTTGCGCTAGTAGGTACCTAAAAATGATATTATTACACTTGTTGTTCTTGTTATTCTGAAGAAATGTAATAATTTTACACCGATATGAGACAATAATGTGATCTATAAGGTTGTGAGAAAACCGTACCAAGTTACGTGACAAGTTTTCCTTGTGTCTAGTGAATGGGTTTTTCAAATTACGTGTTCAATATAGAATATAGGTACCTGGCCTTCTCGTGAGGTCTTATTCAAATGTACAATTATTGTACTAATAGCAATGCTAATATCGGACGTCTCAGTTGTTTCGCTTGGATTATTGAAATGTAATAATAGAGAATATCTATGAAAATAATCTGTATATCTGTGCTTGTCTCATTTAAAGAGCGAAATGATTTGAAAAAGTAGGTTAACCCAAATGTTTGAATTGATAAGCATTTGTAATCCTGCAATACGCGTCCCGCAACCCCGCGAATCAAACAAAACACAATATATTATTAAGACGAGACAATGCCCTAAAATAAAGTCGGAATCTGAAGAAGCCATGCACAAAAATATGCGACGCGCGGCTCTGGTGTATTGGACAGACCTACGATTGAATTTTTCATGGCAAATCTCTAAAATAAAGTGGGCATCTTAACGACATAAGTAATGAAGTCGTAAAAAACAATATTCGGCGCGCGGCCCGGCGTAATGGACGGACCTACGGTCGAATTTGCTCTGGCAGGTCTAGAAAATTGATCTTTCGTTTGTTTGTTTTTTTAAATTATTTATGATGAACGTATTATTAAAATCTCAGATGTTTTTAGAGGAATCTGAATTAATTAACATTAGCCTTAACAGATCATAAAAGACTTTCATTATTCTGTTAGTTTGATAATGCCTGCGGAAGGCGAAACAGCTGTGACGCTTTACAATAACTACACAGCAGAACTTGTTTACAAATAAACCGTGTTTTTATTGAATAGTAATAATATTTTAATCGTTGAAGACAATATTAGCGACTCTCAAACGAAAATTTGAAACAGAAAAAGATTTGGTTGCATCTTTGAACTCATTCTTGGTGAGGCTTTGCTCTACCACTGAGCTAATCCAACCCTATCCCCTTCCTATATGTGAACTTTTCGGATTTAACTATTTCAAATTTTCGTTTGAGAGACTCTAATATTGTCTTCAATGAATAAAATATTACAATAAACAATTTTACAATAAATAATTTTAATAACTCTTACATTTTGTACAAAACTTTGACTCTTAACAAATTATTCATAGGTATGTATTAACATTCTTATACTTAAAACATCATAGTGAATACATTACTCTCAAATCATTAATAGCCAACACGGTGAAATACGCCCGGGGAAGCCTTCATCCAGCAGTAGATCAAGCATTGCTGATAACAAAAGCTTCCTACATACCAGATTGACCAATACAGCACCTCTTCAACAGCTCTTTCATCCCACCGCTAATAGGTAGCACCAACAGTTAAAGCAAGAAACAACATGTAAATGAATGTTTCATCACCTCATGAGCAGCTGATTATCTTCCGGAGAGATGAACAGTATGAACACTGAATATACATGAACATTGAACACGAACACGTATTGTAAAACCGAGATGATTCTCCAGTAACAGTAAGTTATCCACTTTCTTTTTCTTTCCATTGCATTTCGAGGATGATGAAGTATGTATCTACCTATCATCTTGTATGCTTGTTCTTCCAAATTGGCTATGGCCGGTGGCTCATTATCCCATAATCTATATTCCATAGCTTCATCGGCAACATTGTTAATATATGATGGAGATGTTATTTTGACAATGAAGAGTGACCTAAAAGAAATTTAGAAAATATTTCTCATTGTTAGCTCAAGTTGATTGTGAATAGGTTTAAATTTGTTGTATAGCTCTTAGTCATTAGTTGCAAGCCACTAGTTATTAGTTCTGGTACTTAATACGTAAGTAGCACCTAACCTAAGCTCTCAATTCAATTCTGACAGTGAGATTTTGAAGATTTATCAGAAATTCGCTGGCTGAAATTTAATTTAAAATTTGTAATTACTATTAGTGCCATGAGCTAAGTATAGCTTTAAAAAAGCTTCAAGTGCAGGCCAATATTTGTTTCCTGGTGTGTAAGAACTCAGAATTCCGGTATTCCAGCAATATCAATGTGATAATAAAGAAACACGGCAGGTGAACACCCTAAGTTAAAGTATACTCAAATAAAAATAAATGTATGTTCATTTGTAAATAAATAAAACGTGTAAACATCGTGTTTCAGACATAATTTCACACGGTGCGCAGTTTTTGCAACCTTTTGAATCTATAATAATCTAAAACACATTCATTTTTTTTTTTTTTTTTTACAGTAATACCGCACAAGAGTCCCAACTGCTCCCGTCTGGAGCCAGTGAGACTATGGCATCCCCAATTGGGGTATGTTGTGAGGCTGAGGGTATTGGGGAGGGGAGGGAGATGGGGAAGAGGAAGGTGGGGAAGTACCTGGCTATTCAGATCTGGTCACCAAACACGGCTAAAGCCATTTCAAGCAACGTTTCAATTCTGAATGGTGGTCTTACACCAGGGCGATACTGAGAGTATCTTGCACTCTGGAACGTGCCGCAAATATACTATATATTATTTTAAATTAATTAATTGTGAAATAACACAAATTAATCAAATAAAATTTATTTGCGCACGCCGGGTTCGAACCCGCGACCTTCGGATCTGTAGTCAAAAGCGTATACCACTAGACCACGCCGGCCGTCAAGAGACAAAGGCGCAAACACTGAATTATTATGAGCGAAGTGGGACTTGAACCTACGACCCTCATGTTCCAATTTCAATAATAATTACCATTTTATCCAATTAAACTTATTTCCATTTCGACAAGAAGAAAGAGAACAAAAGATTTCAGGCTTTTTGCCTAAGAATAGCCAAAATCTCAAGTCGAAATTGACCGATTAGTCTCGGTATTCTTGGTAGCGCAAATCGTTGTTTCTTTTTTGTCGGTTGTTTTTTTACTTGTAGCTTTTTGTTTCTTGCAAATTAATCGCTATAGTTCTGTCATAGTAATGTGCCTTACTGGTCGGTCAAATCACACAATGATACAAGCAACTACAACTTCATAAAGACGAAAGATAAAATCTAGACTATATCTTGGATCTGGTTCTTTAATTATGGTCGTTGTCTAGCCGCCGAGAGATTTATTGTCTGCTATTATAAAAATACATCAACTCATAACATAACACAAGTTCATTTACTGCTACTTGAAAAAATTAAGATCATTATCATCTTCGTAGTACAGAAATATTAAAGCCTTGCTCTTGACTGCTACTAATTTCTTGTTCTGTGTTGTTGTTCAGTCCGCATTTTAATTTCAGAGACACGTACAGTTAACTCCGTAATGTTAAAATAAAACCATATAACTGAAAACTCTGTTGATTAAATTAGGTAAAGAAAAACAAACAGCGGAGTACAAGGTGCTTTGACTTCACGGTAAATTTCCTTTGTTTTATATAGATTTATTATAACAATGATTGAGACGTCTTCATTTACGCAATTCAATTAAAATTGATCGATTACATTGATCTACTACAAGAAATCTATCTTTTTTCCAAGTATCTGAGTGGAAGCTACGCTTGTTGAGATACGACTGTTTAGGATTGCTGATTGTTTTTTTAGCACATTCCGAAAACCAGGTTCTTCTCAAAACCTCTTCCACATCTCCTTTCCTTTATTAAATAAGTTCCGTTGGCAGAACACTATAGGTCTCAATGTTGTCGGGAATGTTCAATATTCTTTATTCTAGTGTGATTTTTATTTTCATTTAGCACAAAAAGTTTTTTTTTTTTTAATTTTTATCATTAGGATTCTCCTTATTGCAAAATCTTGTCTGATTAACATTATCATCAATATTGAATTTAATAATTTCTCCATTTTTGACAGCTAATGTGACGTAGTAAAACCCTATCCAATTACCACCAGAAAAGATCAGTCTCAAGTTCCTCGTGTCATTTTTCAGTCCCTTTTAGCCTATGAACCATGAAACTAACATCAGAGTATCAAATCGCTGGAGAGGATAGGACGCTTGATTTCTTAGCGAGCAGGGCCGTACGTCTTGTCAGATGAGTAACCGATTAGGATAGTTAAGTTTGTTTAGTGGTGGCCCTTGGACTGTGTTCTCGGGTTTAAGCGATGGCTCAGATTGTTGTGTCATTCTTAATGCCAGATTATCACATTTATTTACGATGCAATGATTCTTTGATAATCTGCATCGTCTTCAAAAGCTTGCAAAAGACAAAATTAAAATATACTCGGAATGAATTTCTTGATCTCAAATTATGTTTAAAATATAATTCATTTAAGATTCTTTTAAGTGTCGATTTCAACTACATGTAAATCGTGTTATGTGTTATTTTTGGGCCACAAACTGGGTGAACAAGTAATGCCTACCTATAATATGAAAACATCAGTTTTTACACAATATGTTTATTGAAACTGCGGAATAATTTGTGCTAAGTTTCTGTTTGATGTAAGTTTTACTGGTGTAAATTTTCGCATATTTATAATTGGTAATCAATGTTCAAGACAGCAATCACAAAGAGATAACGCTGATAAATGATAAAATGAAGTTTAACTTCTAGACTTCTACTATATATTGTTAAAATCAGCGAAACTATTCACATCCTTCATAAAAACCTTATATGTTTAATGCTTTCATGTCTATAAAGAAAAAAAACTTTAGTCAATTAATAAATTGTGCAGGGTAATCATCTGTTTTAAACCACTGTATTATGACGCCCGGCAGAAATTTCGTATCCATATAAGGCAAACACGTGGTTATCTTTTCAGTAAAAATTTCTTAAACACCTGTTGTTTTCGCAGTTCATTAAACTGGCTTGGTTTCGTCGTCTGTTCAACTCTGTGTAGGACTGTAGAGGAGTGTAGGCGGCCATTTATTTACCTCAAAAAGAGTCGGCTTTATGCACATTACACGGCCATTGACAATATTGGCGGTCATCGTTCAGTGGACGTCTTTACCGTTTAGTTATTTAATGAACAGACAAAAAAATTTAAAAGAGAATGAACTGACCGCGACTAATTCTTGGAAAATCTAACTCGTTACTACACCTATTATAAGCACCGAGTTGATTCCTTTAAGATTTATCTCGGTGTGAAGTCGTTCGATAAAGGAGTTTTATTTAAGAAATCGATACCATAATAATTGCGAATTTCACGCTGGAATCGTCTTTAGTATTTTTTGTTGCACAGGATAAAATATGTATGGAGTATCTTGATGTACGGCTGCGAAACATGGTGCCTATCCGAAAGAGATAAACGGAGACTAGAGGCTTTTGAGATGTGGTCCTATAGAAGACTGTTAGGAATTTCCTGGAGAGACCATATTACAAATGAGGAGGTCCTCCATAGAATCGAAGGAGGAAGGCACCTGCTCAGGACCTTGTCCGAAAGGCGTGCAAGATGGATCGGCCATGTTATACGACAAGAAGGCCTCTTGCATGTCATAATGGAGGGTATGACCGAGGGGACCAACTCTAGGGGACGCCCACGCCGAGAGTACCTGGAGGACCTGCTGGTGGACGTGCGCTGCTCATCATATGCAGAAGTCAAAAGAGCCGCACAAGACAGGGAAGAATGGAAGAGGAGATTAGATGAAATTGCTGCAAACCAATCCCAGGATTGAAACCAGAGAGAGAGAGAGAGAGAGAGGATAAAAGTTGGTGTACCTATTCTATATAGGTGTAATACCTACGTATAAAAAAATTTCTACAAAATGTCATTCACAATCTTAATAATAATATCAATAATACTTGGTCATAAAGATGAGTTATAAGTCCTAGTTGTAAGTCACTAGTTATAAGTCGTTACTTAGTTGCTAGCTTTGAGTCTCAGTTAAAAGTTACTATTTATAAATCTTAGTTTTAAGACACCAGTTATAAATCTTTGCTGTAAGTTATTAATTATAAGTATATAGTTATTACTATTATTAGTATTACGGATTACGGGTAAGGAAAGGTTAAGAAATCAACCTAAACTGTAATACCCCGCGCAGAAATGTCCCGCAAGGGCTGTGCTGAAACCCGTAGCGAACTGTACTTTTCTGTGCAGGATCTCACAGCATTCGAGTAGCAATTGGAATCGGGCCGCTAACAATAACACTCGTTATATAGATGGCGATAAGGCTTAAATTCCCGCTTAACATCAGCGGCTTCTTTTGATTTATGCCAGAAAAAAAAAAACAATGTGTTTATTTTATTTTAAGTTTAGGCACAAATATTTGAATGTTTTGCCATAATTTTCCTAAAAACTTAATTTTCCACATTATACAATAAAATCATAACCGATAAGGGGTCCGTAAGACGGAAATTTTGAACTTTAAAGCAGTTTTTAAAGACCTAATACTTTATTTTTTTCTGGGCTTATAAAAAAATTATTTTTTATTTCAAAGCCCAAGATATGTTCTACTCGCAGTCATTGATAAAAGCATCAAAGTTTTAAACCAAAAACTCATAATTTTCCCAAATTATTATAAGCAATAATTAGTCGCCTGAAATATCTATATAATTGTTGACTGAAGTACTAGTAGAATTATTTGGCGTGTTGGAAATAAGCCGACGTGGCTCAATGGTCCAGAGCATCTGAACGGACATCAGAAGGTGCTGGTTCAATTACTGTCGACGGCATTTATTTTTACTCGGAGATATTTTAAATTTGTATTGATATTTCATGCGACTAACTATTTTTTTCAATAATTTGTTATCCTTTGTGCTATGCATAAAACCTTGTCTTATAAACATTAGTTAATCATTAAAAAAATAACACATGATGTTCATTACTTCGTAGTGCATCGCCTTTAATCCCAAATAAAGTGCTGTACAGCAAGGTATATATGTTTTTCATATATTTCATCAAAGGCTCAACAACGACTTCTGGTTTCGATATTATCGAGCGTGAGTCATGATTTGGGATTCAATAGTGTGTAGGAAGCAAAAGTAACAAGTCATGATTGAAAAGTGTAGCACTCTTTCCTGTCTGCCTACGAGGAATCGCCATTACAGTACCTACCTGTAATATAATATACAAAAACATACTTCTGTATTATGAGAGTAGCTTAATTTATTCTCCGTGGTCAAGTTTCAAATTGAAATCCATTTCATTGTGCGGTAGTGCCCGATCAATCAGAAATGTAAATAATAAAAGCAGTCGTTCTGACTTCCAATAGCTACTTGCAAATGCCTTAATAACAATAGATTCTCGATCAACATATTAGTATGATATTTAAAAAAAAAACTATTTAATATTATGTAGGTAGGTACAAAAGATATTTATACCACGTGAGGTTTGCGGTGTTTATCAAGAGGCGCATAAAATATGTGCATATAATAATGTAATAGAAAAAAATCTAATAAATCACATTTTGAAGATTAAATCTTGTGAATTGAATTTGTGCCGTTATTTCTGAAATCGATTGTTTTTAATTTGCGCGAAAACCGGTTGTTCAGTTTATAATTTTCGATAAACATTTATCAATTCGGACTGTCAAAAAAACCCTTTGTTTTTTTTTTTAATGTGGTGACCACACAGGTGCTTCTACTGCCCGAAGCAAGTACAACTATGGCATCACATATATTATAATTTGTGCCTGAAATAAATTTGAGTGGCAGTTGGGATATAAAAATACACTAAGTTATGAGTAGGTACATTTGGCCAACGTTGACGTATTTACTACTTGGAAATGGTATAAAAAAAAACGCATAATGACCTCCAATATTTCGGTGGTAGGTATTTTAGCAGCAGTTTTTCTTCTTGTAAAGTTGACAAATATTTTTGTATTAGCGATTATAAACTTAATCCGGTAATACATGTACAAAATTACACATGGAGAGAATTGCACCTACTAAATCGTTAAAAACACTATCGTTACAAATACTATATTACGAAATACTATCGTTAAAAACCTAACTTTTTTTATTTACGAATTTTAATTTTATTTATACTTTAATGATATAATTATTGATTTATTAAATTAACCTTCTGACAAACTGCTCTGGCAGTTTATAAGGTTTTTTGATGTGTATAATTCCATTACTCGTGAGTGATTTAAGTAGGTGTGTACCTATATAGATAGTCGACGTGTACATCAGTCTGGCAATGATTTTGGCAATGACAAACCTTCGATGTTTCAATGGCAAACTTTTGGAAAAAAATACCTACATACCTATGTTTTATTTACTTGAAAATTTCACCATAGCGTGTAGTCACAGATCATTCGTTGTTCCGATATGCAGAACTAATTTACCATTGGTTATGTCTCTCTGAAAAATATTTGTAAATAGGTAGTGGGTTTTGAAAATAACCTTGCCCTGACATAAAAAATTTCCACCTGAACATAGCAAAATTCAAAACACTAGTTTGTAGGTATATAGGAAAGTAACGATAGTTTTTACCAGAGTGATACTGAGAGTACATGCCATTCTAGTTTTGACGAATGAGTTATAATCCTTTGTTCTTGGTTAACGCCACTTGCGAGACTCTCGTAAATTGTACATTTGTAGTTATGAATTCACATTCTAAGTCGTGATACGAGGATTGTCATTAACGTGTGCCAGGTAATGCCGGGGGTACATATATAGGTACAATGTGCCTTGAGCCTAGAACGCGAACACCTATTGCACAGTCTGAAAGAACATGGCGGCCGGCACTTAGTGCTTATTACAGGTAAACAGGACTTAAACCGTAAAACCTGAACAATTAATATGTAATTTAACTATAAAGTATGCTGACATTTCGTGTTCATATCAGAGGTTTTCGAGGTCTGAGGATTTTATACTCTTCCTTGGTCCACAGTAGGGTGGTCATTGTTAGAGAGGGTCCTGAAAGATTTATCTACATGATCGTGCGGCCACCATCCATCTACCCTCTACCCGGCAAACTGTCTTCTGAGCATGCTAGGACTTCACTCTTTGCAGCTAATAGGGGAGGTATATGCCACCACCCACTTATTCAGACTGCTGCAAAGCTATATCGATAACTTCTAGAGCGCGTGAGTTCCTATGATCCTGGTGACTATCTGAAATAGCTTCATCGTAGATTATTCCGTCTTCCTGTCTGTAGGACCAACCTGCCAATGGTTCTCCCGGGGGAGGAATATATTGCAGCAATAAGAAACCAACTTTCTTCCTATATAGATATGTTTTGCGTAACTATGTGTGAAGAGATATTCATAAGGAAAATCTATTAATTATCAAATTAGACCGATCTCAATGTTTTTTCAACAAGAAAAAGTTTGAAACTCGAGAGAAGCAGGGTAGTACAGCTAGTGAATTTATAAACAAAAAAAAACTAAATTATAAATATTATACCACTTTCATAAACAACTGTTTGTTTTGTACAACATGGTACTCACAGTTTTCAGGGTGATGTCACTATTTTATAGATGGAAATTCCATTTCATTTCTATAGTAACAGGCACCGTACAAGTCACAACACTCCTATTAAAACGGATTGGTTTTCCCGTTCACTATAAAGATTTGCATCAGAATATCGCACAGCGATGTCACTCATTAGAAGGTTATTATTGCACCATATTGCACTAAAAACTTTGTGACACTGATAGGCATAAATAAACTGCTCACTAGAACGATATCTATGAAACAAATTGGTCCTAAAAATCCTTAGATATTCCAATATATAGACAGTAAAATTCTCATTCAGAGCCTACTTATTATACTATACACCAATGAAAAACTCTGAATGTTTATTCCATAGATTTTTAGAGTGTTTCATTGGTGGATATAGCTAGGCAATCATAATATTTATTTATTTAATATCACAATATTTCGGTTACAATTTTTGATCGGAGTTATACTCCCCTCCTAATAGGTGTCAAACTTGCTATTGTTATGTCTTTTGCCCAGGTTAGGTATATAGGGAAAGGTAATATCTAACGTGGGTAGTTTATTTACGTCTCTAACACAACCCAAGTTTATATATCGATAATTGCACGCGCGTCCGAGCCTTCATCATTATGCCTAACGCCCATAATATTATTGGTCGACCACTCAGTCCATTAGGCTTTATTTACCTAACGTCATAATGGACCTAACATATTCGCAGTCGATAATGTACATTGTTACATAAGTCGATTTCTATTATACAATAATAGTTATAATAAGACAGCATGAATGAAAGCTAACAAAAAAATTAAATAGCTTATCATTATTGCTGCTAACCAATTGGGAAATAAGCAAAAATATAGTTCGCTGATAATTATATTTATGTAATTTATTTAACCTACCTATATTATAGTAAAGATTTTGAATATACAATACTAACTTATCTTTAATGTACGACATCTATATTAAATATACTTCTGAGCTCACCGTTCGAGAGTTTAAATATGACATACAAATTGGTGTTCTGGATGCAATGTACACTATTTATTAAAATTAAAGTGATTACACGAAGTTTAGCAACCAGAAATGAATAGCCAGGTACTTGCAAACCTTCATCTGCCTCTCATTTTGCCACTTTATTAAATCTCACATCACTTGTCAAAATGCGGCATTGATTGTGAAACTAAGTGTTAAAAAATAATTTATTTCTTTAAAAATGAACATTCAACAATGCTACCACACAATTCAGAATAATAACTGCTTATCTTAGATAATAACAATAAAAAAGTATTTATATTAACTATTTTGGCTCATTAAATCTTTGTTCCTAAATATTTAATGAAGCCAAAATAGCTTTGAAAAGCTTTTTAAAGCTATGTCGGCCTCATTAAATCTTTTTTTCCTAAATACTGGCAGGATGACGAGAGGTAATTCAGAGTTATCCAGTTTATTCAACTCCATTTTCGGTAAAGTTCTTAGCGATAACGGTTTTATGTTACAGTGTATAGTGTGAACAAAGTGCAATATATATTGTTCATTTTCACCTCGAAAGTTTCATGAAAATCTTTCCACAAATCTATATGATATATACGAAAGAGTATCTTTTTTTTATTTATTTTTTTTTTAAATAATTAGGTACATTTTTCTATGGCACATGAAAAAAAAAATTATAACAAATCATTGAAGTACTCCTCACTAGGAGATCCTGTGTTGAGGGGAACTATATATGTTAGTCGTTTTCAGCGACTAAGATGATGTTTTTAATATCTTAGCTAGTTCTTCTTCCGATATTTCCTTAAGCCAATATTATTCATATTACCAATATTAATCTGTAGGTTTGTTTTGTACACAAATCTAAATTTTATTCCTAGATTGGTAAAATTTGGCACACTAGCCCTACAAAATAAGAGAAAGGTCATTGTTTAAATGAAATTTCGAAAAACCACCCTCATCCCCGTTTCCCACCCCTAAAAATAGAATCAAGCCCGAGCAACGTTGGGTGGTTCAGCAGGTTGCTATACATGGTGGTGTCCGTGGGTAAAGTGGGCTAACTTAGGGGAGTGATTCTACATGATGCTAGAAGTAGCAAAGATAAATAACTTTTTCGAACTTCCTGTATTTATTTTCCCATCCAAACAATACAACTTTTTAACCTAAAAACTACCTTAAAAAGTTGGAATTTTGAAGAAAGTTATTCATCTAATTTACTTGTACCATCATCTAGAATCACATCCCCCGAAGTTAGCCCCCGCACTTTACCCCCGGGTACCTTGTATAAAATCAATCAGAGTGATATCGCCCAAGCGAAATCTACGCACCCAAAATCAAAACGTTGCTTGAAATGGTTTTCGCCGAGTTTGGTGAATAAGTCTGAAGAGTCAATACTTCTCAACCTTCCTCTCCCCCATATAGTACTTTCCTTCACTACTCACTACTATCTTAAGCCTCACAAAACCCCAATCGGATCGGATGCCATAATGTCAGACAGTATCGCTTAAATAGCTTCGGACAGTATTGAGCAATATTTGGGCCAGCATTGTTCACATTTAAAAAGGGATTAAATCTTCATTACAACATTATTCTTCGGATTTTTTTTATATTTATTCAATGATTTGAACTCAATAGCATCTTAACTTGCCCAATTTCCACGCTGGTTCACCTGTAGATACAACTTTTTTCGCTTATTTCTAGTTCATCAATCACATTTTTTTTACCAAACGACTTGCTCGCTTGTAACAGATTTCGCCTAATTACGCATCGTAAAATAGTGCCGATAAAACGTGTAACTGATTGACCGCAAATACACTTCCCGACTAGCAAAAGCAAGGCCCGGTCAAAGAATAAGGCCTAGTACAAAAAACTGGTTCCTAAGACCTGACCAATAATTCTGCGTTTTTTTACAGGCGGCAAACTACGCCATCCCGACACTGGCTCATGTATGACCCACTTTGGCATAGCAGAGAATTATACCACTTGTCAATTTCAAGTGATAGTAAATCAATACCTGTGTAATCTGTTTTACAACAAGGTGTCTGACAGAATACCTGCAATACTTAAGAGGAACGGTTGCGCTGCCCTTTTCAAACAAAACTCAATTTTGGATTTAATGCCAAAATACCCAACGACACCGATAAAAAAAAATTACGTTAATATATGATGGGCAATTACGTTAATATTTAATCGGTTTAAGGCGATGCACTACATCGTGCAATATTTTAAATTGAGCCGCTATCAATAACAACCCTTAATTAAATGGCGATAAGGCTTAAATTCCCGCTTAACACCATCCGCCTGTTTTGTTTTATGCAAGAAAAAAAATGGCCAAAAAGTGCCTTTTATTTTATTTTGTGGATGTTCGGGCATAAATTTTTTTTTTCGATCATTTTATAAATAACTTAATTTGCCACATTATACAATAAAATCATAACCGAAAATGGGTTCCTAAGTAGGAGATTTTGAACATTAAAGCAGATGTCATTATTTTTTTCTGGGCTTATAAAAAGACTTATCTAAAAAATACTCGATTATTTCAAAGGCCAAGATGTATTCTACTCGCAGTATTTAATTGAAGCATCTGAAACATTTATAGGTGACCAAATTTTCAAACCAAAAACACATGATTTTGCATTACTACTTATGGCATCGCCTTAAATTAAAATAACATAACTAATATACGCCGGAACTCAAACTTGTCTTACTTAAAAATTACAAAAAGAAAAAAAGACAATTCATAAAAAAATATTTTTTTATTAAAATAAATTTATGCACTCAAATGTCAAAATTGATTTGACTGAGAATTGAACCTTCATTCCCGGGGGCTGGAGGCAACCGCGCTACCAACCTTGCCAAATGTCGATCGGACGATCAAATATGTCCGACATGGTGTCTGTACGTGATTGACACTAAATGTTGATAGAATGCATTGTCTAGCTCGATCGGATGTCGGGAGATGGGATAATGTCCGCTTCCAAGATTTTCATTCATTTATGCCAGTAAAAGTGAAATTCAAATCGATGTACTTAAATTCCACTTTTTTGGGGTGTTTCATTTTTTTGTATAATGTTATTAATATAGAAGGTTGGAAAGAATTTTTTTAATAACACTAAATTTATATAAGAACAAAACAATTGCTAAATGCAGGTAACTCCATTAATGGAGGACTGAACGCAGTTGGCGCTAACAAAAAATTGTCCTAAGAAGCGAAGTCAGCAGTCCACAATGGAGTGCTGGTACCTACCCTGATGTATGGAAGTGAGGCATGAAACTGGCAAAGAAAGGATGAAAGTAGATTGAATGCTGTTGAAATGAGATCCCTGATCCCTGATGTGTGGTAAAACCATGTATGATTGTGTGAGAAAAAGTGCAAGGCTGATGTAAGCATAATGAGTAAGATTAAGAAAGGGACCCTTAGATGGTTTGGGCATGTAGAGCGAATGAGCGAAGATAGGAGTGTAAGGAAGATATATGATGCAAATGCGAATGGTAGCAGAAGTCGGGGACGCCCGAGGAAGACATGGCACGATCAAGTGAATCAGATACTCGAGTCAGGCCATGTCAAGAGTCAGAATAATAGAAGAGTATGTATGAGACGATGTATGAATGTGAATGAGGCAAGGAGTGTGTGCCAAGACCGAGTTGTTTGGCGGTCTGTCCTCTCTGCCTACCCCTGCTGAGAAACGGCAAGATGGTTAGTTAGTTAGTTAGTTTGTAAAAATTGCCAAAGTTTCTTCTAAAATAACGAAAAATCGAATAATTCCATAGCCTTTATTTTATATTTACAAAACACAAATAAATAAAATAATTAAAAAGCATAAAAATCTTCAATTCAACTTTGCACACGTAAACTTACAAATTCAATTACTAATCAGTTAAAAACTATTAAACAAACATCCTGTATTTGAATGTAAACAGATAGTTAGGTCCGCTTGATTAGCGTAAGTCACTTATTAGGCATTATCGATTAATCACAGTTAGAACATTTCTTATCCACGTTCCCACAGAACAGAAGACATTCGTATAAAATTGTTATCGACCGAATAAAGCCGTTACGACATGTGACTTCACACCTTGAGAGAAATTTGAATTCCATGTCGATTATTGCGTTAACCTTATATAAATGAAGTTGTAGTATTCTTGTAGTTACATGATCGTTGTGACATGTTTTAGTAGTTAACGAGGGAGTCAAAAGAAAGTTTACTAAATGTATTCAAACGACATGTTTATTTATCGTACTTTAAAGGGAAACGAAACCGTGACAATAACAAGTGGAAAACTCTACCCAGTAAAAATAACAATTTCGCATGATCTTAAAAAGCACTGGACAGAGAATTAGTACGATTTTGTATGAATGACATTGATGGGAAATTGTCTGGCAGCCATTTTGGATGACAAACTTTTGAAATGATTTGTATTCAAAGTGGTATAAATTTAACTTTTTTTTTTAAGTATTGTTAATTGCATCAATAAAAGCAATTAAACAATTAAAAAATTTAACGGTTTATGATTTTTGGGGTATTTGATAAGTCAGGGAACGTTTTTTTTCATCTTTCCTCTCACCGCGCGGCTTCAAATTGTTCTCGGATCTGTGCAAGGCCTTTTAAATTCATTTTGTCGTGTTTTGTCGTGTTTGTTAACGCTACATGTTGAAAACTTCGAACGGTGACCTCTGATGTTACGAAATTTGCACCGCTTTTTATTTTTGCAATTTATAGGTTAAGCCATTGATGTATTATATTTAGTCAGTGTGTTAAATGCATCAATTTTAAGCAAGCATTAGAATTTCCATCATGAGCTATGAAGCTTATGATGGAAATATATTAATAATATATTTATTAAACTATCATAAAATAATTAATAAATTAAGAGTTTACTCAGTTTTGATTGATGAAAGCAACGCATATATATTTATTGTGTATTTTATCAAAAAAAAAAAAATTATAAATTTCAACATTACTGTTCCTAAGTGGGTTTTAATACAATAAATTAATGCAATGAATTCTGGATGGTTGGTTTAGGCGAATTTCTGTTTTAACCTTTCCACACCGCACGGAAGTATTTGTATGTATCTACATATTTTTTCTTGACTTTCTTGTATAAAATTGGTGAGAAAATTCAAATATAGAACCTCGTCGATAGACTAAGGACGGGTTGTTTCGGAGTATTTGAACAATTCATCAAATTTCAACGTTCATTTCTGGGATCTGTGAAAGTCCAATTCAAGTTCTGTTAGTATATCATTATAGGCTAGTTGCTTGACAAAACTGAAATAAAAACAGAACTTGAAAAAATCTTTCACAGAACTTGAAAATGAACTTTGAAATTTGATGAATTGTTCAAATACTCCGAAACAACCCGTCCTAACTTGTTCGATCCGTGAGACATTGATACAAGACATTCTTGCATTTCAATGAACAATGTCATCTAACCAGGTGAGTTGCAAAGTATGATGTAGCAATCAAATTTGCCCTTCAACAACAGCTGTCGTCGTGACTTTGTTCCAACGAGATAAACAGCACTCATTACGTCTGCTAACCGATTCGTCTCATCGCCCCGGGGCGATCGAATGCAAATCCGTTCCGTGGATAATTGGATAGTTGCACGCGCTATCAAAAGCATTTAGTGCATCTTCGCATTGCGTCACGAACCAGGTAATAACATAACCTACATTTTAATGTGGGCTAAAGATCTTCTCACAGACATTAAACGCATTACATTGACTATTACAACTCAGAAAATATTTTATATATATAGAGTATGGTAGCCTCCAATGTTGTAGCAGGGGTTTCAGATGTCGCTTATAGCTATTTCGATAAGTGTGCCATGATAACCTCAACACAATGACAAATCAACACACCTTTAAAAGTTATGCAAAGTCGTTAAATTCGATGAAAAATCGTGTCCTATAAACATGGCCCACGTAACCTATTTCCTAGTTTTTGATTCATCACTTTTTATAACTTTATATCACTTTTTAAAGGTGTGTTGAATTATCATTGTGTTGAGTTGTCCGATTACCATAGAAGAATACTGAACTTGTAGTTCTTTGAACAGTAAACCTCGCGTCTAAAATAATAAGCATGTTTCAAATTTTTTAAATAATATCCAAAAATTCCTAAAAGTTAGGTACCTACTTAAATACCTACCTACACAATTTATGAACACGACGATTTCAAATTTGAAAAAATAATCTTTACTGAACCATTAAAACGTCCAACATCTTGGAACTGAAAGTAACAAATTTACAGACAGATGAAATGCCAAATGGTCGAGTTAAAACATGACTTCGATTTGCTTAGTCAATGACAAAACCAACATTTTTGTAATATCGACTCGATCTTCGCAAGCGCATTTCTTTGCCTGTTACAAATCGGATATAAACATGTAATATTATATATTATTTATGTACTTACATAGTATATCACTTTAATTTATATATATTGAATATGGAGGGCCCTCAATGTTGTTGGGGTATTGTTCTCTCACGGATCATGGAATAAGTGAAAGGTTCTCGTTAAACGCTGATTCTCAACCTGTTTCAACTTGTGATCAAATTGAACATTTGAGGAACATAACAGTGAGGTTGTCATGCTTGTCAACATTTCAGCAAACATTCAAACGGACCAAGAATCGGCATTTTTTGTCAATTTAATTTTTCAAATGGCATTTATCATCGATTTGACGATCTCACATGTGATGGAATTTGACACACCTCAACCTAATAGTAGTAGGAGATATATATTTTTATTATATCAATATTCGAATCGTAACTTTTAAGATACCTGAAATATTTAAAATCGAAAAAAAATGACGGCCCACCCTAATGAATATTTTTGTTCTTCAGCATTATCGGTATGGGAAAATATAATATAATATAAAACAACACAGAATGCTGCGGCAAAATGGCTGTGAAATAAATTAACTTTCACAAGTTGTGTCAAAACGGCCATTAAAAATGTGGCTCCATAGCTTCATAGTCTCTATAGCGCTGAGAGCGACCAATCAATTACCATCTTCTGATTTATAGTACTATTTGGCGAGATAATTGAAGAGCTTTTTCCAAAATATCCAAATTCAAAAAGGTATCCCCATTTCTCAAATGTGACATGGAACAGTTATGACTTTTCCATGTCACATGGAAAAACTAGCCATAATAACTCCACGGCAGAAATCTCAATATCTCAGATCTCTGGAAATGTGGAATATACACAACTTTTTTGTCAGGAATTATTAGACTAATGAATCTATTTTCAGCTCGCAACTTAATTTCCATCACTAGGTATTGTGATTTTCAAATATTTTAACGTTTAACTTCAAAAATTATAGAAGATTCTATATTATCTGTTCCATTTTGAAGCCAAACCTCTATTAAAAAAAATCGCTAGTAAAACTATACTAAGAATCTCTTAAAATTATTTGTAATCCGGTTAAAAACGGGATTGCAGCCCATCGCCTTGTAAACTTTTAGTAAATTCCTAATATAATTCCTTGATAACATATAATGAGGAAATGCGAAAATGTTAAAAATTTTAAGAACACGTGTTCTGTAATCGTGATAATATATTTGTATCTTACCAACAAATTATCAGGAAACCAATTAATTTATTCGTCAAGGGACTGCAATCCCGTTTTTACCGGATTACCAATAGTTTGAATTTAGTCTTAATATATTAGCACTACTAATCTTTCAACGTGTATATAAATACATTATTTAGGTTGATTCATATTATTATATTTATTTAGGATGGGTTGTTTCACAGAATTTGAACAATTAATCAATTTGATTGAAATTTGATGAATTGCTCAAATTCTGTAAAACAACCCGACCTAAATTTCAGTTTGGTTATTCTTTTGTCAGATTTCATTAACGGTTAGTCATATTTTTTCTTTCTGTAAAAAAAAATTGTAGTTTTGGATTTCATAAAACTAGGATGACTTAAATTGCACCGCGGTCAAAATCCACTTTCGCCAATTCATTTGCAACTTGAATTATTCATTTAGGTCAAAATATGATCAAAGTCTGTTTGCAAAATAAGTCTTCAATTTGTTTTTTAATCCGCCCAAATAACACAACTAATTGATAGATGCCGGAAGTAAATTACAGATATAAATTTTATTGATTCTCTTCGATAACCTCTGGTAGAAAATTGATTAAATAACTGATTAATATGTATTTTAACGATTGTATCTCGAAATGTACATTACAGAAATAAAGAAAATTTCGCAAGAAATAACGTTTTATCTATACGAACACATTGCTGGTAATATATTTGTTCTAGTACGCCCATTTTGCAATCCCATTTATCACTCCCAAAATTGGACTTAAATTTTTTAAATAATTTTAATGCGTTGTTATTATTTCACGTTTCAAACACCGTTATTAATTCATTCCTTTTATGCTAGCAATCAATTTGGCGATGTGCTTCGGATTAGATTCAAACACGACTTCGTATGTAACCACATCATATTTTAGTCTTACACAAATCACACAGCATCTTAACCAAATAGAAAAACTTTATTTTTTATTTTATTTTTGTACAGCAAAAACTCACGAAAGGTGAGTTTTGGCGTCAGTTGATATTTCTACGTTAACGCAACTATTTTATCTAGACACGTTATGTCTATTATGAGTTATGGAGCTTTTGAAATATTCATTTTTCTGTCAAAAAAATACCGGAAACATATTTAAAAGAAAGTTTAAATAGAAAAAAATATGTTTATTTCCGATACTAAAATCTAAAAGCTAATTTCATAACCAATCAAAAACAGCTTTTAGTTTTCGGATACGTTAAGATATATTCCATTTATTTAAATTTTATTGCAAATCGGAAATAGTCTGACTTTTAAGTTTGTATCTCTTTTTTTAACTGTATTGTCCATGAGAAATGTAAAAATGAATAAAATCCGCATTCCTCTAACACACACTACAGAATAAAATCTCTTAACTATATTGCCTACACACTCTATAACTCTCTTTCAGATATGTATAAAAACAGCAAGCATAATCCAAAAATTCAAAGTAAGGCTTTAAAAGAATTTTATATAAATATATAAAAACTAAAGTACGTGATTCTTGTCGTGTTGTACTTTGTTTTGTTTCTCACTCTCTCTCTCTCCTTTTCTATCCCTTGTATTTTGTAATCGAGGGTAAGAACCTCCTTCTAAATTCCTACCTTGACTCTGTGCTTATGTGTATATCCCTGTCTGTTTCCTTTTTTGTTCCTTCTTGTTTGTTCTACTTAACCTCCCTTTTTCTATTTGTGTACTGTTTTGTATGTGAAACTAATAATTATGAAATATTCTATTTTTGTACTGTTTCGTATTAACTCCTACCTACGAGTATGTATTGTAACTCATCGGGATTGCTCTAGCAAGAAATAAAAATAATAAATAAAGAAAAATTACTTTCCTTGTTTTGTAAACTCCTACCGTCTCAAAATTGGGTTTTATAACTCATTGAGATTGCTACGTAGCTTGGAAAAAAACATGCAAAAGATACACCACTTTCCCACGCATTTTCAGTTGACAACGTTGACCTACAATTACCGACTCATCACCAAGAAAGCATCCCGCATCTCTATAAAGTACTGGTTTTCTAATAGGATTTAACCATTTGCCATATGCACTTATTACCTACCTCCTCTTTAAATCCGGCTGGAGGAGAGACGAGAAGAGAAGTGAGATTGTACCAGTCCGTGGAATGTGCATGAACTAGGCAAGTGCTGGTGTGACTAGAATAAGTACTATCACTTGCTAGCCGGGTTTGATCTGCCAACCCACAAGCGCTGGAATGGAGGATTGGTTGAAAAGCTTCAGTGGCGTGTCTCGCGTAATTTCAAACTGCCCAAAACTGACAAATTGAACATTTTACCTGAGTACATTTGTAAAATATAGTTAATGTATTTATTTATCAATTTCGACAACGATATAGCCATTTATGAATGTTTGATCATAATAGAATCCTAGGTATGTAAAATGTACAAAAATTTACCTAACCTAACTCAATTAACCTTAATTTTTAAGAAACTGAACCATTATTGGACACACACAAGTACTAGAAATCATTTGATAATCTTTATCCTTCGAATACCTAAATAAACTATTTTAAATAACTAATTTTACTACCCGGTATCGCTTGAGAAACCTTTTTTTCGAAATCTTGTGAAACAGTTAAAAAATGTATTTAATACACAGAACGGAGTTTTGCTTTAATGTTCCTCTTCAAAGAAGCTGGAGCTTGTGTCTAGAAAGATGATTTAATGTTAAGTTGATTTTTAAAGCTTTAAATCTCATGATGGATGAATTAATTAACTTTGCCACCTGAAAATAATGTGTGAACCTAGAACTGCACGAGAGCTTTTAATATAATATACATCACATCGTAGAATATCTGAGAGATATATACACATAGATTTTTAAGTTGAGTTATAATAAAGCCCTGAAAACTGCAAAAAGCACATTGGATGGGTCTTTATCAAAAGTGGTATACTATGATTAAATCTAAACAACAAAGTTTAAAAGTAACTTGTAAAAATAACATTCCACAATGATAACTCTATAAAACTAGAATAAACAACGGCAATAACATATTTTTATCGGGATTAAAATCCACTCCTGTGAATTTTAGTTCTACCTCGTACATCCAGAAGTCAAAATATTAGTGTTTATTTTATTATCTCGCATTGAATTCTCTTTAGGGAACAATCGTGACGGACATAAATTTGTAGATACATCATTCTCCGTAATACAAAGTGAGTGGGAGGGGTATGTTGTGTTTTGTGTGCGCCCATGGTATTTATATTACAGGTAAAGGTAATGCTAACGGTTTATGGTCTCGCATACCTCTCTGAGACTGCAGATTCCGGATACAGGGGGGATAGAGTACTTACTGGATAGAAGTGCGGACTAACTGTTTCCATGGGCGGAACTGCAGTATCTACTCGGTTCAGTGTTACTGCAGTTTCGAAGAAGTTGGAAGTGGGTATGAAATATCGAAATTTTACGATATAAATTCGTGAATATTGACAAATAATTACATATCATTCATACATTCATAATCAATACATATATTTATATTTTTTTTTGTTTAACTGATGTACTTTTTTTTTAGGTTCCATTTTTTTGTAGTTTTCTTTTTAAATTTTATACCTATACTTTGTATTATTTAATTTTTTTTAAACTTATGTACTGGTATATTATTCAATATAAAAATGATGTATAATATATATACGATCATAAATTTAAAAAAAAAACATAAAGTAGACTAAAAATTTTACAAAACTGCTATCTAACAGCTTAAAGAAGTATCATTGTAAAGATGTAACATAAATAAATAATTAAATGTAAGAATTTAAAAAAATATATTTTAGTTTTAACTAGGTACCTCAAATAATACTATACTAATAAAAAGAGGGCACAATTCGTCACTCTTAATAATTATGTTCATTAATTTATTTGTATATATGTAATAATAATTAGCAGAACTTGTTTTTAAATAAATCGTTTTTTTTAACTTAAGGCGATACCATTCGTAGTAATGCATGTTTTTGGTTTGAAAATTTGATCGCCTAGAAATGTTTCAGATGCTTTAATTAAATACTGCGAGTAGAATACATCTTGGCCTTGATATAATCGAGTATTTTTTAGATAAGTCTTTTTAAAAGTCCAGAAAAAAATAATGTATAAGGCCTATGAAAACTGCTTTAAAGTTCAAAATCTCCTACTTACGAACCCATTTTCGGTTATGATTTTATTGTATAATGTGGCAAATTAAGTTATCTATAAAATCCACAATCCACAAAATAAAATAAAAGGCACTTTTTGGACATGTTTTTTTCTTGCATAAATCAAAACAGGCGGATGGTGTTAAGCGGGAATTTAAACCTTATCACCATCTACGTAGGGGTTGTTATTGATAGCGGCTCAATTTAAAATATTACATCACGTAGTGCATCGCCTTAAATTATAAAAGTATTCAATATAAAAGAAACTTATAATTAAAACGGAGTTCTCCATTATATTGTTTCATTTTTCTACCTCCAACGCTCTCAACGTTGTATTTAAAATACCGAATCCGGTCTACGCGCACCGCTTACCGCGTTCTGATAGTAGAGCACGTAACAATGTAAAAAGAAAATTACCTTCACAAGTACCTACCTACAAAGTTTTTATTAATTCATTGTCATTTTGCGAATTTGCAGGTAAGTTTGAGATAAGAATGATTTATCATCCAACACAGTGATGAGCAACACGCTGCCCGTGAGCCTCGCCCTGCCCACAAATTTTTCGATATATCATTTGGCTTAGTGAAATATCAAAAAAATGGGATAAAAAATATTCAACGGTTCTATTCTTTTTTATAAAAGGATTTATCGGGAAAACTTATTTACTCATCAAAGTTTTGAATCAGCCGCTCAAAATAATTAGCTAGAAGTTCGTGGTTCAACAACTCAATATAACTATAGAAAAATTTTCACCCTGCAGCGCAGCGCATGCATTGATGCATTTAAAGGTTTCCGTTTGATATAATACCAACAATACTTCTAATGGCAGGGCAGTATTTATTTATTTTTTTATAATATAATATTGATTACATTTTATGATTTTGACTGTCCAACTAGGAAGGATTCCCGTTTCAGGACAGTCAAATTTAAAAGTTTCAAGTTATCCTAGACCAGTGGTCGGCAAACTTATTGGCCAAAGAGCCAAATATGTACATTACAACGATTAAAAAAAATTATTAGAGCCAAATCGGTTTTTTAATTTAGTAAACCTTTATTATAATTTTAGACCTTCATTAAATTACGGGTACACTGAAAAAAACTTGATTTCACACATAATAAAAATTTATTCGTTGATAAACAATAATATAAATGTAAGGTATCCATAAATTTAAATCATGACAATGACTGACAAACACTTAATGCGAACAACCTCATTGCATCTCCTTGGAAATTTTCAGTAAGTCTTGTTTGTATGTTGTTGTTTTTATTTTTAGGCATGATTCCAGGTTCTCATCAATAAGACGACTTCTCAGTTTACTCTTGATAAAGTTCATGCTTGAAAGAGATTGTTCGCATGAATATTTAGAACCAAAAAGGGAAAGAACAGCAAAGCAAGAAGAGTTTTTTCAGCTAATCGTAAGATTGATTCCAGACGTTGAAAATGATCATGTCTTCCTTCTCCAGGTCTTTCAAAGCAGACCACTTGTGTTATGAACTAAAATCACATTTGTTCTTCTCCAATATTTCAAAACAATACAAAGACGTTGAAATTTAGAGCTCCATATTTCCTTTTTTTTTTAATTCTTCAATTGTATTTCGAAGTTACCAATGTCAATGCCAAAAGGAGAAAATGGCAACTCAGTTATCGTAGCATTAAGAGGATTTTTGACGAATGCTAAGGTCGCTCTGCTGTTTTTAACTCCTGAAACCTGCTGATACTTGCTGGTCGTGGATATTTGTGCCAGAGCCGCATTCAAGGAGCCAAAGAGCCGCATGCGGCTCCGGAGCCGCACTTTGCCGACCACTGTCCTAGACGAATACAGGATTTAAGACTAGCTAAAATAAGTATGTTAAAACGCAGATACATAAAAAGATACATAAAAAAGATACATAGAGGCGTTCGTGATTTCAAATTACATTTTTTAGTATCATTTCGGAATTAAAAATTAAAGTATAAATCATAACATGCAAAATAACTAATTGTAAAACCCAAATTATTATGTTATGGACAAAATTGTTATTAATAAATAAAAAAAACTTTAAAAAAGTTTTATAGTTAAATTTTGTTTTACTACTGGAACCTAGCAAAAATTTTGTCTGTGGCGCTTTTAACGTTTGCGATTTGATGATGTTGCTGAAAATATATACCCAAGTAACAGAAGATATTTTTGATATTTCTTGTTTAATAGCAATCGTTCAGATTTCCGGGTGCCATGATGAAAAATGCTACGTTTTCAAAATCTGTTTAACTTTTGTCTATCTATTTTGAATTAGCCGCCCAAAATTTCGAGTAAATGATAAAAATCAATAGCTTTTGACGCAACTATATACATCTCCCTCTAACATATGTTCCTTCTTTCCCGCACCCAACCTGTTACCCAATTACCTGTCCCTGTCTGATAGTGTACCTACATCGTCAGTCTGTTAAAACGACCGGTACAGTGTTCCCTCATTGTGTCTAGTATCGAATCTATTACAAAAATATGTACATTAATAACCACCTTCTGTGTCCCTCAAAGCCATAATCACATTCGCATACAGTATTGCGCTACAACAGCATTTATTGTTTTGACCTTAGAGTCTTAAAATTTTCGCCTGCGACGCTTTATTTTTACGTTCTATGATTGTTTTATTTAAAAAATTACGGTTTTGGAAAAAAATAAATAAGTTTGCGACACTACCGACTACAAAGTTGACCACGTCAAGTTTTATGTGCTTATGTTTAACGAATTGAAAATGGATAAATTTGCTCTCACGATAAAAAGGTTGATCATCACTGATTTAACATCTTAGAATCTTGAAGTAAATCATAGATTTGTCAGATCTTCCAAAGCAGTAGATATGATTTAAGGTTGAACGTGTTACATAAATGATTTCCAACAACTTCAATTTATTAACAATCTCGTATATTGAAGGTGTTCCTTCACGGTATTAAACCGGTATGTTATTTCATTTTCAATTCAGAAAGCGGATTGAGAGAAGCGGCCGTTTCATTTCAGGATTGAAAGTTACACCGCTATGACTTGATTTATGCGCACAAGAAATCAGAAGAATCAGAATCTATGCGCAATCTTTCTAATGAGAAAAGATTTCAAGTTTCAAGATGGCATTAGAAGATTAGAACAATGTCATTTATTTTTTTCTTCGAAACAACGACATAAACTTAGGACATTTTACTTTCTGAGAGTAGCAAAGTCTTGTTATAATTCGACTGTTTTGTGTTTCGTGTCAGTAAATTTGTTTGTACGTTACGTTTCCGTTTCAAGATAGTGGCCGTTTTAATGGTTCATTCGAGGGAACCTATCACTTTTCCGAAACGTTTTAAGGACCAGATGGGTTCCTACATTGGTTCTCACGTCAAGACTCTACCTTTATTTTTGAAACGAAGCTACTAATACCCAACGACTGTCCCTACATGACGCAACATCCATTTATACATACTAAAACGTTGTACTCATCTTGTTCTTAAAGCTAGTGGAGAGACAACATTTTAATGGTTCAGTAAAGATTCTTTTTTCAAATGGAAATCATCGTATTGCTTATTCACATTTCTTCAATGTTTTGGTCATCATAATTACCATCATAAAATAACACCTAAATTATTTCACCTAAAAAATGTAGACAATTTGTCTCGACGCCATCTAGTGAGAGAGTTAGAGCACTTACAATGCCTTTCTCATATAAAATAAAGTTGGTTGTTTTCAGGTGAAAAAATGTAACAAGCAGTAATTGTTGAATGAAACACTAGTATATATTGAATTATTTCGCGGATAAGAGATAAGCCGCCATAGCTCAGTGGCCAGAGCTGTCGACCGGAAATCGAAGGGACACGGGTTCGAGTCCCGTTGGCGTCATGTATCTTTTATCAGGAGATTTTTCAATGTGGATGAGTGTTTCAGGCGAATAATTATTGCTTGTAAAATAATTGATAAAATAACACACCTGATTGTTTGCTTCATATTTTCTGTCAAAAAATCTGGCCAAGTTTTGTAATTATATTAAAAAAGGTTAATTTGTTCAATTTTCCTTGTATAAGTCTAGGCTACATATTAAATATGGGCATTAAATTGCATTACAAGCTATACGTATCAAATTATTTGTAAAATTAAATTGCATCACTTCGACAGGTTGAAAAAAAATAAGAAGTCCAAACATTCCGACCTGATAATTTATTTGCATTACTGTGCATAATAGCCCATGGCATATTAATACAGCCAAAATTTAAGCACGTAAAAAGTAATTGCGTACAAATTAAACTTGTTTTTATTGCCTTCGAGCACGCAGCATAAACCAGGATGGAGAGATCTCTCTATTTATATATAACTAGAAATAATACAGAAATGACGAAATCACTAGGGATTGCAAATTCGGCTTATTTTAGTTTTCGAGTACGTTCAGAAATATTCCACTTAGTTGGATTTTATTGCAAAACGGAAATATTTTATCTTCTTTCAAAATATGACTGAGGCCTGAAGAGTTAAATAATATATTTTTATATATATTATATATTTTTTATTCATATTATTTCTCGTATATTAATATTTTACAAAATAATATGCACACTTATTTGTACTAAGTCTTGCATGTTTGCGTGTATTATAAACCTTATAAATGCAAACTCCTTTGCCATGTCATAGAAATAATTACATACTAAGTATTGCATGTATGTTGGACTATATTATACTTTACTATTCGATTTCTGATTCCAATGTGAATAATTCGAAATTCCGGATTTTTCAAAATCCGGATTACCGGGATCGCAATCTCTAAACATCACTTCTGGTGTGATTTAACCCCTACATGTGAGCCTACCCGGCAAACAGGATATATTTATTTATTCGCCACATAATAATGTGGGAAACATGTTAAATAAGGTTTCGTTTCTTTCGTTTTTCCTTTCCTCCCCATTTCTAACCTGTCTCTGCTGTTTCTTCTCTTTCTCTCACACCAGAAAAATACTAAGAAATAATTGTTTGCTTGTATTTGCATTACAACCTGCATAGATTTAAGTAGTATTGTTGGCGGAACACGAGTATATATATATATATATATATATATATATATATATATATATATATATATATCCCCGATACACGCTTAGGGGGTTGAACTTTGCATTTTCTTAGTTTTACATGCTAGATTGTTATTAAAAAAAAAAAAAACAGAGAAAAAATTTAAGACATGTAACTTATAAACTTGATACTCTAAACCTAAAATTAATAAAGCTGTCTGACAGAAGATTGGTATCTGATGTCATGTATCTTTTTAAAGTCATTAATTGCCTTGTTGCATTATTGCAATTGGTTTCATTTCATGTTCCTAATAGTCACACGAACTAAAAATATAATTCACTGCAATAATAATGTCAACACAAATTTGTTTATAAACTCCCTTATACCACGCATATACAACTTAGGTAACCAATTGGCAGAAGTTGCACATATTTTTAATTGCATCGAAAGAACTTACAAAAAAGCATTTCACATTTTATTTTAAATAGTTGTTAGTTAATTTTAGTTATAGAATTTAGTTATCATGTTAGTATGTTCACACTGTATAATTGTTTTGTAATCCTTTTTTTGTAAAAAATGTTTTATTCTGTATATGAAGATACCGTAAATAAATATTTTGGTAACTAAGGAAATTATTTAAATGTTTTCCTTAGCGTTAACTTAGATTTATTTTAGAAAACTGCAGCCAATATCAGCCCGAAGTAGGCAAGGTTGATCTCAAAGTTATATAGGTTATGAAAAACATGTATTTAACATAAATTTTGTGTGAATATTTTATATAACCATTTATTGCTTCATCCCAAACACCACGATACGAATAATGAAAGCATTTATTTAGATTTGGTTGCACGCGTAATTTGGTAACTTCCCGTTTTAATTTGACCATCGATTTGTCTTGGGGCCGTGTCAAATTTAGAACCTGTCCGCTACCTCGTTTACATTAATTCAAACAACCAAATACGAGTATTCTGAATATGTGATTCTATACCTGACAGGTGAATGGAAAGTGTGAGAAAACAATCACGTTATAAACTCATGTCATGCACGCGATATGTAGATTCAAAAACAGACAGATTTAATTAAATATGGGGAAGAATTTTGATGTGTCTGTGATAAGTCTGATGAAAAGGCGAAATCCTGATTTCTGCAGGAATTGCCTGAAAAAGGGTGTTCAATCATCGTCCTGCGTACCTGCCTCAGAAACTTTTAGTATCAAAGTATAAAAAAGAATCTATTTATCCGATTTGTTGAAAGAAAGACACACGAAGAAGAGAAATACTGATCTTATTGGTCTTATTTGGTATGTAGTTACTTGATTTGGTATTTAGTTACTTAATTTGTCTTCAATGATTAAATATTACAATTTGAGTTTTACTCACTAAGTTATTCCAAAAGAATAAATATTCATCCAAGACTTGCAGAAAAGTCAATAGATGTCGCACATTAAAATAAAAAAATAAGATATGTTTATCTAAAGACGCTGTCTAGATTTCATTTAGTAGATGTCGAATATTAAAATTAAAATAAGGTATGTTTATCTAGAGAAGCAGTCTAGATTGCATTTAGTTCGGGTTGAGTCTTGCGATCATACATAAAGATAGTTGCCAATAAAAATGTGCGGTAAGAAAAATGAAGGCAATGTCGGTAGGTGTTATTCGAAGTATGATACAGTTAAATATGACCGAAGGAGATAGGATCCCATTAGCTCATTTGGTAGAGCGGTGCCCCGGCAAGGCAAGGGTCCTGGGTAAGTATTCAACAGATAGATACGTTAATGTAGAGCCGATCTAAAAATACGCAACTGAACGTTTTGTAAAATATAATCACTGGATTGTATGTTCGCAAGGTTATAGTGAGAGACAACTGCAACCGTTAATAATACCTAATTTTAGAAATTATGTATTAGAAATTATTATTCAACAGATTAATGTTAAGCCCATCTAAAAATCCGCAGCAGAACTTTAAAAATATCATATCGCTAATGTTCTGTGAGTGAGACAAAACTATGGCGTTCAAACGATATTTTATTTAGTCAATGGTTCAAAATTGTTAATGGAATTATAGACAGCCCCGATTTACTGAGCCTAATGACCTTCAACATACCAACTAGAACTGCACAATCGAAAATTCTTTTTAATTGCAACAACAATATCAGGACTGAATCATTTAGATACTAGCTTGTACTTATGTTGGCAATACTTTTGCAGAAATTGTTGATGTGTTCAACTGCAAGGAATATAGTTACAAGATGGCTATCATAACATGCCTCGAAAATAATAATAATAAAGGATATTTATACTATTACTGGCTGTACCCTGCCACGCGTTGCTGTGGCTCATTCTAACTGTGCAGGTAGAGAAACAATGGCGCGTTTTGCTTTTACGTCTAATAGAGGCGCTGTATTTAATAAAAATAAGTTTTTACCTGTCACAGGTGACATGTATATAATATAGGTGTACGAAAACACACGCGTATTCAAACGCAACGTTGTGTCAAAATTTCAAAGCAATCGGTGAAGAACTTTCGATGATTTTTAACAAACAAACCTTTTTATTTAAATAGATAGATTCTTCTGCATGGGTTATAAATGTAATAGCAAATTTTACTATATGATTAGGTTCCACTAAATTATTATGCATATCACATGATTGTGAAGGTCGTATGGGCGTATAATATAAATAAATAAAAACAATGGTAGTGTAGGAAAATATTAAATATACAGATATCTCGGTACTGAGATTGTAAGGTTCACCTGAATGCATTTATGAAAGATGAGATGCACAAGCTAATGTAAGTCTACAGGGTGCTGTGGCGGTGTGCAGTGTGAGTGGAGTGCAGTGTGAGTGGAGTGCAGTGTAAGTGGAGTGCATTACGCAGGTACCCAGTCTGACAGCTTCAGAACAAGGCTTGTCACACCAGATATGGAGCACAGCATGATACCCGATATCCTTTTGCCATTCTTCTCACTTCTCGCTTCTTATTCCTTACCTCTTACTTCCTGCCAGGCAGTGGCAGACCTAGAATTTATTGACGCATATTATGCAAGTTATAGGTATGCACATCATTAAATATACTAATTTCGGTTGTGGGTGCGTGAAGTGAAATATTCCTGCGTGAAATAATTCACGTTCAATGAATTCAAGTTTTCTTGAAAATTTTCAAAATTGGGACCGATTGTGTGAATTCAGACAAGCGATGAAGTAGATGGGTACCTACCTATAATCAGATTATATTTTATTAAAAAATGATAACTTAGTAAACGCCTCTTTTATTTTTCCGTGAGGAATCTTACTAACGGCCTATACTGCACAGTAAACTACGCATTGGACAGTTAAACCCCCGCAAACCAAATTTATACCGATTTAAAACAAGTTTCTCGTTAACTATTTATGTTTTTAAGTTCCGAAAAATGTATATGCTATTTTTTAAGATAATATCTATAGATTTGTTTTGTTTATATGAAATTCCCTCTATAAAAAAATCCCAAAATAAGCTTCGAAAATGATTTAAAACACGTTTGGTTCCGTTATTTAATATGTTATAGGCATGAAAAAATCACAGTGTATATTTAAATGCAACTAAACCATTTGTCGACAGATTTTTTAATATTGGCGCGCTCCCTCTAACATTCGTATTTACAAATCTCCCTTTCAAACCATCTTTGAACATTTACTACGGGGCCTTAAGACGAAGTTTAATGCCAAATCACTATTTTGATTAATCTTTATAACGAATTGGTTTACATTATGAATACCAAAAAAACATGCTTTAGATAAATTGAAGGACTTTCTGTCGTTTCCCTTGAGTGGAATACAAATAAAAAATTTAATTACTCGAAAAAAATAAAAAATGTAAACCACTAGAAAAATATTTTTTAATTGGAAATGTATGAACGCAGAAAAGAAACAACTTTAAAAAATACAATATTATAGCTAAGATTATCTGTGACAGTTTCCCTTGATTAACTTTTTCGCCTTCTTATAAAATTGTTTTAAAAATAGATTAAAACCACTTTTGTGCTTGAAATCGAGCGTTTCTAGACTCCGTTTGTCAAGCGATTTTAATTCATATTACCTATATTCGTGACGGTAGAAGGCATACCAAGAATGTACACATTTTTGGCTTGTAGCTTCCTCTTAAAGCTTTCCAGAATGATGTTTTACGTATTCAAATTCACAGTTTATACTTCCGAATGTAACTTTTTTCTTTTTGTTATAATATCACACTCGCACACATTGCTCAAGAAGTTATTTGCTTTCAGGTGGTCTAAGAGTCACGAGCCGCCTCTGAAAAAAAGCATTCGTTATAGTGAATGAACTCAAGAGTTGTTAGGTGACTGTTGTATCATTGCGTGCCGAGATCTGGCCAGCCAGGCTCTCCTCGTGGGCAAGGAATGGTATCATGTTGATGTGGTCATAACATATAATATTATATATTAGATGGAGGAAATAAACTCAGCTTGACTCCGCTCTAGGATTCACAACGCTTACGGTTTGAGAGTGGATAACCTGTGATAATTTATTATTTCGGCTGAGTCAGCGGATGGCTGTCGGTTTATGAATTGATATATTTTTTTCTGCTCTATATCAACACATGTCGGCATTTTGCGTGAAAAAAAACTACGTATGAAATGAGATACCTACATACATAGATAGCGAAATGTAACAAGAATTACCATGGACTTTCAGAATAATAGTAATTGATTTATGATGTAGGTACATATTTTTGACTGTTTTCCGACGAATAAAAAAATTATGGCGACTTATAAAAGGGCGGGTGTGTATTGTAGCTTGTCTTCTTATCATTACCATCTGATAGTAACTTGTATCACAGTGTGACAATAAATAGTATAAATATTTTACCGACAAGATCATTATTATATTCTACTCATCAATATAATTTTACTTGGTGATTCAGTTCATCTCTAAACGAACTATCATCGTATTTGGCGCAGCCGAAACAAGACAGGAATATACATATATAAAAATGGTATTATAGAAATCAGCCAAATATATAATACCATTTTTTCGAAATATCACCTAAAGGACCCACAAAAAATGTTATTGACGATAAAAACAGTTTCGTTAGTTAGCAGAAGATAAAAAAATCTAATTTAAAAAAAATATATCTCACTGATGTAAGCATCGTCCTTTTTGACAGAGTAATGGATATTTCAAAACTCCTATAATTTATTGGATAAACAACATCTTTGCCATAGGTTATCCCATGTGAATCGCTACGTTTGGTGACTTAGCAGGGAAACCCGGTTCATCATGTGAGGTGTCTTCAGATCTTGGCGGCGGCTTGGGGAGATTGACCTCTCCAGCAACACACCCACCATCTTGCACCGCAACGGGAGTGATGGAATCCGTCACTCCTGGGCACACTGACCCGCCATTCATACCCTTTTCCATACCAGAACTTCCTTTCCTTCCTTTCGTTAAAAAGACCATCCACATAACATCCTCTCCACCAAAGATGACATAGACCCCGAGGGAAATTATTTTCCTCCTGCGTGGGGTTAGTGTAAAAAAACATTGTGTAAATTTCTTTTCTCCAGAGCTCACTGTTCAAAATAGTTATCGCTGCTTGAGATTCCACACAAATACATGTTCAACTTACCTGCATTATTCCGTGAATAAATGTTTGCTCATGAACGCAGAAAGACCTTAATTATCATTCGAACATTCCTCGACAATAAGACCACCTATCGTTTCCAATTCATAGGTGACTGCTCGTTACTATCTCGTAACAAATAATCAATCCATATTCATAAATCTCTGGAAGGAGATTGGTGCGCATAATCGTGAGGGAACGCTCAATGGGCCGTGGACCAGGCAGCTGCAGGTGTTCTGTGGACATTGGTGGATATTTAGCAATGTTGCTTGTCTTCTATTCAATGCAAATGGAGCTACAAAACTTCCGACACGACATGACATGATGTAACATTTAACCGTGTACCAGTCGAGTTAGATTTATTATTTATTACGTATCTATGCAATCTAAGATCTGTGCAGGTAGTAAAGGAAAATCGTTTTAAAGATGACACTTTTGCACACTGGACTAGTTTGGAACACCCGCGCACAGTTCAAAAACGATCTAAAACCTCACGATCCAAAATGGTTCCAACTGGCTACAACGTCATTATGTCATAGAAACCGCCAATTTCGTCGTCCTGCGTGACGCCAACGCTTAAAACGAACATGTCGTTTTGGCGGTAATTCGAAAAGGACACCTTTTCAATCGTAATAGACAATTTATTCGTCAATATAAAAATAAAATAAAAATACAATATAATAGAATTACAAAAATCTTTCAAATGTGAAATAATTATTTTCACCTAAAGTAATTGTAAAAGTGAGCCGTTTAAATGTAGACTCGTGATTTGGGTACGTTTTTTTTAAGATGTATTTTTTACTTATCATTTATTGGGTTAACTGTAAGAAATAGGATGTATGTATCTATAAAGTCGGGTCTCCAGCGACCAAATGTTTTCAAAACATCGCACATTAGGGCCCTTAGGCGCCTTATGATTTAAATTGTGGGTGATGTTTGCGTGTAAAATTCCAATGTCAGTAAGTACCTGAGTAGGTAAGTACTGCGAACATAAATAATAGTCAAACAACCATTATTTGTTTTTAAATGACTATCTGTCACTGAGAAATTACAATAGAATAATATACTATTACTCTTATTTAATATTGTTATTTTTATTTATTTATCTATCTCAGAAGTTCCTACGCGTCTAGTACCTAACTTCTCACCTACACGGGCATATCTTCACATAAAAAATACATACTCATCGTGACGCTTCAAGTAGGTCACAAAGTAAGCAATTATTTATCGAGATCAATTATTATTTTTATTTTTTCACGGTGACATCGTGACACGAGATCCGAGAGGCTGTCCCCACTCCCTATCTCAGTTGTTTTATCTCACGCCGATCATCTGTGTGATTTTAAGAACGACTTTCACCATTTTGTTTATTATTAAGCTTTATAATGATGCACATTTCATTATTTGCATACGCGACATACCAGCTCCATGATAGCTTTCTTTTTATTCAATTTTAGACAAGACAATGGTGATAAAAAAAGCTTCCCATTTCTGGTGCGGCATAAAAAAATATATAGTAAGGTAGGTACCTGCCTGTAAGCTGAAATCTACTCTATTACAATGGAGATGTTGCCATACGAAATATTAGCAAAATTGGAACGTTTAGAAAATAATCGTGTGATTAGCCTTTTCCTACATTTGTTATTTCCTTGTTCATTTTATTTTTAATGAAAAAACTAAGAAAAAACATCATTTTGAAAAATAAGAACTGTTTCCTCCATTCAGTCCCAACCAGGGGGTATAACTCCGATAGAAAATTGGAACCGAAATATTGTGACGTCATATGATTGCCTAACTATATATCCACCAATGAAAAACTCTAAAAATCTATGGAATAAACTTTCATTGGAGTTTTTCATTGGTGTATATTATAATAAGTAGGCTCCGAATGAGAATTTTACTGTCTATATATTTACCTATCTATGGCTTTTCAGAACTAATTTTTCTCATTCAAAAAGCCCGAAGATATCGATGTAGTGAACGGTTTATTTATGGTCCCAGCTGTTCACCGGCTCCAGACGGTTGGAACTCTTGTGTGGCATCCCGAATTGGGGTATATTGTAAGGCTGAAATTAAGTGGGAAAGGATATGAAGAAGAGGAAAGTGTGGAAGTACCTGGCTATTCAGATCTGGTCACCAAATACGGCTAAAGCCACTTCAAGCAACGTTTAGATTCTGAATTCACCAGGGTGATTCTAAGAGCATCTTCCAGTCTGGGAGGGAGAAAAACAAAATGATGTGATTGTATATTTATTTAAAATTTAGTTTTCTTCAATTTATGCACAAAATGTGAAAAATAACAGATATTGATATTTTGGAAAATAAGACGATAGCGAATAGTATAAATTATTGTGAAAAAAATATCGGTAATAATAGCGAAATGCATACTATAGAAACTGGGGGAAACATACCTCATTGGTTACGTTAGGTTAGGTTAAGTTAGGTTAAGTCATCTAAGAAACTTACATTATAATAAGGTGGGTACTGACGTATAGGTAATTTTCGAATTCTCATGTCGGAATGTTTACGACAGACAATATTTTTTGGGAAAAGATGATCTGATGAAAGCAAAATTAGCATTTTGTTTTGGGTGGTCAATATATTTTATTATGGTAAATAAAAGCAATCCTCAACACCCGTCTTTTGACATATAACACAATACCTGTTAATAGTTACATAAACAAATAAATTAAACTTTTCGAGATTTCTTCAGTTTTATTTCGTTCGTTTAACATGATTGTTTATCTGTTTTAAATGACATGCTAATTTATTTGCACCAACCACTACTGTCGCTTTCTTATTGGAGTACGAATTAGATGTAGTTTACCTACTTACATATAGATAGTTATATTGGAATTCCTATGTGTCTCGTTATAATTTACCCAAACCATCATTAACTCTCGCTTCCTACTTTAGGGAATTATCAACTTTATTTTTGAAAAAAAATACTATTATAACTTTTTTTAAATAAATTTTATACGAAGACTAAAAATAACATGCATATTTTAAATATAGCCAATAAAACAATAATTCCTTTTTAAAGACTGTTGTTTTTAGTGGGTGGTAAAAAAAAAACCACAAATACATGAAAAAATCATGATATTTTTTTTAAAGAAAGACAAACATTCCCAGGTCATGAATAACCTGACAATATATGAAATAATCCTACTACCATCATAGTAAGTGGTAAATGTTACTTGTGTCACGGTTGTACGCGGTTGACATTTGTCACATGAGAACGGGTCGCTTTTCTCGACTCGTTCTTGAATTCATTCTCAGCTGTGGAACAATTTGCCGGCCTCTGTGTTTCCTCCCTCCTACAACATCAGACCCATGTTTACTCCTTCTTCTCCTCAAACCCTCCACACTGCATCCCCAAAGATGTCTTAGGCTCTGAGGGAAATATGGCCTAAGCGGAACCTACGTCATAATACGAACCGTTTAGGATTTTGCGAATTTAGAATGTTTTTTCAATCAATACTTATTATTCATGAAAATATTAAAATTACACAGTTTTAGTGTGACGATCAGAATTACAAAAATTTAATTCGTATGGGTAATCCACGCGTTGGTGTCCCTCGTTTGTGAAAATATCTTATAATGGTTCCACAACCAAATTTGAGAAACCATAGAATATAGAACAGATGGGAAATTATTATCTCTATCAAAACATATTTGGCAGCGTTCAGCGAACAAAAAATGTGCTCGTTAAAAACGCATTTCCCCAACGCACGTGCTCGAACAAAATGCAAAAAAGTTTACTTTACAGTTATACTTTTTGTAATATTTTCAATTAGACATCGTTTATCGCGGAAGTTGTAATTGAGATAGTGTTGGAATTGGAACAATGAAATATTTTTTTTTTTTTTTTTTTTTTTTTTTTTTATGTGACACCTCACAAGAGTGTCCCTGCCCGTGCAGTGCACAGACAGGGGAACTATGTCACCACCCGATTGGGCGGCGTTGTGAGGCGGAACAAGGCAGGGGCTGTAGGAAGGGACTTGTTAATGCGGGCCTTGAAGAGGCTCGGATTATAGGAGGGAGGAAAAACAGACGCCGGTAGCCCGTTCCACATACGAGCCGACTTACACAAAAACGAGTCGTAAAAACGGCCCGTTCTCATGAAGCCAACGTCAACCGTGAACGGGTGTTCAGCTCGTGTCCGTCGAGTTTCGCGCACGTGCACCGGTGCATCAGGAATCAATGCTGCTAGCTCCTTGGAGCAGGCTCCATTGAAATACCTGTAGAACAGACACAGCATGCCTACATTGCGTCTATGCATCAGAGAAGGCAATCGGTCTGTTAACAACGGATTGTCAATCAGACGGATCGCTCTCCTTTGCACAGACTCAAGCAGGTTTATCAAGTATTTTGGGGCACCAGCCCAAAGGTGGCTCCCAAATTCAATAGTTGGGCGGACTTGAGACTTGTACAGGGTCAGCAGCTGGTCACTGTTGAAGAATCTCCTAGCCCTGTACAAGACGCCCAACTTTTTGGAGGCCTGATTTACTCGGGCTTCTATGGATCCCCGATACTTGAGCTGGTCTGATATAGTAACTCCAAGCATTTCAATGGAGTCTTTATTGGGGAGAGTGCTCCCATCAAATTGCACCAGACAGTCATTGATCTCCCTCTTTGCCGAAATCAGACACGCTTGGGTTTTTGAGACGTTGAAACTGACCAAGTTGGCCTTACCCCAGGCACGAACCATCTCTAGGTGGTGGTCAATTTTTCGCTTCAAAACTTCCCGAGCTGTTCGGACATCATAGGTGGAAGGGGGCCTGTCAAAAAGATAACCCTCGTGAACGGTGCTGTCATCAGCGTAGCAGTGAATTGGTGCACATTCAACGAGATCGTTGATGTGCAATAAAAACAGCGTCGGAGACAGCACAGATCCTTGTGGCACCCCCGCATTGATTTGGTGCGGTGAGGAAGAAGAGCCGTCAACCACGGTTTGAATTGTTCTTCCCCTCAGAAAGTCCGCAATCCAACTATGCAGGGTTGGGTGGATCCCATACGATGGTAATTTCTCGATAAGCGCCCGGTGCCAGACTCTGTCAAAGGCTTTGGAGATATCTAACCCAACGGTTTGGGTTTCACCAAAACGTTCCATGTACCGCCCCCAAATATGCGTTACATATCCGAGTAGATCGCCACACGATCGGTTTCGACGAAATCCATATTGCCGATCGCTTAGGATATTGTTATTCTCGAGATATGTGAGCAATTTGTTGTTAACCACCCTTTCTAATACCTTCGAGAGTATGGAAGTGATGGCTATGGGGCGGTAGTTAGAAGGGTCGGAACGGTCCCCCTTTTTTGGGATTGGGTGGACGATTGCCTTTTTCCAAAGATCTGGCACCTTTCCACCTTTGAGAGAGAGCCTAAATAATTTCGCGAGCACTGGAGTCATTTCTGCAGAACACCTCTTGAGGACCAAGGCAGGTATTCCGTCCGGCCCACTGGCTTTGTCGACTTTCAGCTCGTTCAAGACTCGGAGAACCTCTCTGTTCCGGATCTTCGGTTCCTCCATTTGAAAACCGCAGTGCGGAATGGAAGGGGGAGTCTCTCCGTTATCTTGAAGAGTTGAGTTTTCCGCGAAAATTTTGCCTAATAATTCAGCTTTCTCGCGGGCCGAGTTAGCCAGCCGACCATCAGGCTTGGTCAGAGGTGGGAAAGTGGTTCTGCAGAAATTTCTTCCGATCGAGCTAGCGAGTGACCAGAAAGCACGGCTACCAGTGGGGCAGTCAGCCAGCTTTTTCGCAATTCTCTGGTCGTGATCGCTCTTAGCTCTATTTAGAACTCTCTTACAATCCCTTGCCCGTTTTCGGTATTCCGAAAGGTTATTCATGGAGCTAATCTTCCGGAGTGCATTAAAAGCCGTATTTTTGAGTCTGACAGCTTCAGCACAGCGATGGTCAAACCACGGTTTTGTGCCCGCTCCAGAGGATTTGACGGAGAAGGGAATGTAGCAATCCATTGCTGATGTGATTACTTCTTCTACCTCGCGTGCACAAATTGATGGGTCCTCGGAGCTAAAGCATACAGTACTCCAAGGAAAGGCGCCGAAGAAAGACCGCATGCCGTCCCATTTTGCTGCCCTGTAGTGCCATACCTTCCTCTTTACATGTTTGTCGGGTTGACGGTTCATGGAGGATGGGACAGAGGTGGTAATCAGGCAGTGGTCAGAGGATCCTAAGGGCGCTGTCACCTCTACTCTGTACCCGAGTGGCTCACTAGTGAGAAACAAATCGAGTAGGTTGGCTCGATGTGATGGGATGTCTGGTATTCTGGTCGGAGATTCTACGAGTTGGCTTAGTCCATGGATAAGGGCAAAGGATTCCGCTGATCTACCGGCAGAGTTTGTTGGGCCCGAGAACTTCAGCCATTGTTCATTATGAACATTGAAGTCCCCCAGGATTACAAACTCGGCCGATGGGTAACGGGGCAAGAGAATATCTACAGTGTCACTCAAGTATTTAAACAACTCAACAGTGTCTGATTCGGCAAGGTTTGGTGAGCGATATAGGCACGCATAAATTCTCATCATACCGGTGAGATCCACACGTACCCATAACACTTCGTGTTTTGCGCTCTCGATATTTGCGAGACGAGCGCAGCTGATGTCAGCACGGCTGTAAAGGCAGACACCTCCTTTGGGCCTGAAAAGGCTTTCCAGATGATATCCTGGGCAGTTCAGATAGGAGGTATCTGGGGGCTCGGCAATCTGTGTTTCCGTAAGGAAGAGGAGATGGGGATTTTGTGAGAGAAGGTGGTGGTGGATGGGAGTTAGGTTGGTGTGCAGACCGCGAATGTTAGCGAAATTCACCTTCATCCTCGGTCCACACTGAGGACTCCTACTGTTCGCTGTCGCTGAGTTTATATTAATTTGTTGTGAGTTCATAGTTTTTAAGTTTGTTTTATTTGTTTGTGGGATTTAGGATGGGTTGGGAAGGATTAGGTTAAAAAGGTTGGGTGGGGAGTTGGAGAGTGGAGCAACTGGATACACCAAATGTAAGGTATGTTCTTCTGACTGCGGTTCTAGGCAATGGGCAGGAGAGTCCGGCTGTGGAGGTCGCCCAGTGCGCCCCAAACGCTAGATGCTGGGTCCTCACCGGTCACGAACCGGCACAACATCAGCGGCAGGGTTTTTTCGCTGGCTGATGGGGCAGCCCACCCTTGGTCGTGAGCCCAAGGGTCGGGCCCCTGTACTATCCAACGGCCCGGACAGCGATAACCGGTTTACTGGATCTCCCTCAACCGGCCTCTCCCAGCCCGGCCCGCCCCGCAGTGAGTAGGCCGACCCATTCATCAGTGTGATCCAGAACGCACAACCCTCCATGAGCCCGGGCACCCCTGCTAAGTCACCAAACGTAGCGAACCACTTCAGGTGACCTGTGGCAGAGGTGTTGGTAACCCAGAGTATGGTTCCCGGGGCGGCGGTACCCATTGACCACCTTCCAAATTATATGGATATGATGAATATGGACTTGTTACGGTACTTAAATATATCTAACTGAATTTACTGGATATCTTCTTCGTTGGTTGCTGTTTTCAAATGGTTAGCTATGGCGTCTTGAAATTTGCACAGCAATTTCTGGGTAACAACACTGAGAAGCACGGAACGAACAAATTGTCATCATGTTTTTTTTATGTACATATGTAATGAATTTGAATTTTAAAAGCTATGATTAAAATGACGTTGCGTGCTTAAAATTACCTTGACCACAAAATTCAGCAAAAGAAATACAAATTTCAAGACTTCAGAACTCACCGCTCGAGAATTTTTAGTAAGTCACACATACACAAATAGATTTTACGTTTTATAGGCATCTATTCAAAATTATTTATTTGAAAGCATTCATTTTTCATGTTGTTATATTTTTTGCGTAAATAATTTACTTGTCTCTTGTTTAAATAAATTAAATGATACAGCATATTAATTTGATATCCCTGTTAACCTATGACATACTAACGTGTTTTTAAAGGATATCTCATCTTTAGACACGTAATAAATAACATTACAATGATAACTTAATTACAACATCGGTGGCATAATCTTTAATAATTACAATACCAACACCATACAAAAATTGATTTATGCGGTGAACATCTTTCGGGGATATAAATAATATTTTTAAAACATGTGTTGAATTTCACTAACGGATGCCATTTCTTCCTTTTGATAACTCCATTAGTAGGAAAAGATCAGATCGGAGCGATCACATTTCCATAATTAAACCATAAAGAAATTTTTGAAAATGTTTCATGAACTTATTAATTATTGCTCCAATGGGGCAGGGCCGCCTCAAGACATTTGAGGGCGTGATTTTAAACCCATATCAATAATTTGAAGCCATCGGGTTAATTTAAATCACTCCCATAACCGTGAGGGGTAGTGTAGCAACCCCATTACAATGTCCTTGCCGCCTTAGGTTGTCATGGGGTAACTCAATAACCCCACACGATTTTTTTTTTTGTTATCTTTCTTTGTCGATGGGTTACCAAATAACCCCGCAGGGAAATCTATGTGGCGGAGATTTTCGCTATGTAGGTACCTACTTTGTGGAATATATCAAGGTAGGTAATATGGTATGTACGTAGGAGTGATCAGGTATTTATTGACTAACTAGTGCAGAATCGTAAAAAAATTATGGGATATTATGGTAGATTTATGAAGCTAAAAGTATTCATAAAAAAAATATTTGCCTCAGGATTATTGGATCATTGCAAAATGTAGAATTTTGCTGTCGAGTACAACGAAAAAGAGAGTGTTAAAAATATAAAATTATTGTCTAAAATCCTATCTGAATTATGAGTTACATGTTCGATTTGAAATAATAATAAACTTTAGCGAATAATAAACTCAGGTTTATGGGTTACCTCGATAGATAAGTGGGTTAGAAATTTGATATCTTGTTAGCAATATAATTTATCTTGTGAGTTTTTTTTATACGCACTATACACGTTAAAAGTTTTTTGTTTAAAGTTTCTTCTTTAAATTAAAGGAAGAAGGGACACTCATTATTATCCAACATATTTAAGCCCAAAGGGCATTAAGTTAGGCTTATTCTTTAGGACTGTCCCCAGGTTGGGCCTGCATAAGGTTATACGCTCCGGCTGTTGTGTATTTTCCGAAAGCCTGACTAAACGCACCAAGAAACAGGTTCCCAAGTAATATAATGCAATCCGCCCACTTTCGACTTTATTAATCTCTTGAAATATTATGAAACCAAATAATAAATAAAGCGATAAGTCCATAAAACATTATTGGTGATATAAAAATCACGAGTAGGTAGTTTTAACGGCTGTCAAATGTGTGCTCGACGAATTCAATAAATGGGAAATAATCTCATTCACGGATGAATGTCAAATTATGAAATCGTGTAATATCAGTGAATCGGATTATGCATATCAACGATAATCCCATTAACAGAAGGCCTACATTACTCGTATTTTTAAATTATCGAATTAGGTGGTTACGTGCTCGGGAATTCTTGAATTATTAGGTAGGTACTAAAATGTTGTTAATAAGTAGGCACTTTTATCAGAGTGGGACTTGCCTAACATGTTACTGGGGTTATCCTAATATAGGCATGTACCAATACGGTGCGGTGGTTGGGGTTAAAATATATTTGGCCGTATCTATATTTAGAATTATCTTTTAAATCTTGTAAATCAGTCACTGTAAGCATAGTTTTAAATGCATCCACTTGAATTCCACTTATTTCACACGAAATTAACACCCTTCTCGACATCCGATCTATCTAAAACTGGGCAAATAGATTCATTTTCGATGACAATGAATTCTACTAACTTTTGATGGCAATCACTTACACATAAATCGGATTATATTACAGCAGTTATACGAAAGTTATACAGATATACGAAATAAATGTCGGTCCTACCCGATCGGTATTTGACGAGGTAGATTAGTCGTTTCGTAGAGTTTAAGACCTTTGAAAATATTTTAGAGGAAAAACTTTGTTTTTAACGAGTTGACTTTTTTTTACCATTTTAAGAAATATTAGATACTTATTTTGAAAAGCAGTCATAAAAAAGTACACCTTGCTTATCGCAGTCTCGATTATTCGACGTGCTATTGTTCATCACTCAGGATAATCCGATCACAATAAAACTGTTTTATGCAATTTTGATTTTCAGAAAATACTTCATTGCCAAGAGTGAAAATAGTTTAAATTATCGCGAAATGTATTTCACAATAATGGGTATAAAACGCAAATGTAAATTCTTACATGAAAATAAGGCTACTTTATATTGTTTTACGGCACTTTGTAACAGGTTTCCAGCAGTTCCGGTTTGTCCGCCAATCTCTATTATCCGACCATCCCGTAATCCCGTTTAGGTCGGATAATCGGGCATAGCTATGCGCAAAACGAAAACAAGTATATTTTATAGATATGCGTAATAGAACGAAGTACGTATTTGCTTTTTTCTTATTACATTCAGAAACCAAATATACCTATTTGCAGAACGATTTGTATTGTACTTGTATTCATATGTACAAATAATAAATTGATTTAGAAAAATGATTTTTAAAGAGCCTCTAATGTAATTCTTCCCAATCAATCAATCGATTTTCAATCATTGTGACGTCATATCATTAAAAATTGAACATTTAAAAAATCTACTAGGAAAATGTGATTTAAAATAAAATTGGCTGTTGGAATTTGCGCTGAGTTTCAAACCAATTATAAATAATATAGAGTAACTGTCTTAGAATATAGATGGCGCTAGTTTACACCTTCAAGGGCAGCGAAACTAGGTTATTTAGGGTCCAAATTTAATTAGGGAACTCACTTCTCTTCCATATTTTCTAGCTAAAGGAACGCAAAGCGACAATTATATTTCGCTCTCCGTTGGTGGAGTGATCTCCACAGAGTGTCGGTAGCAAATAAACTTTGGAAAAAACATAGCAATAAATCGGTGTAATTTCAACTTCTCCAAAGTGTTTTATTTTAAAAGAGGAATCTACCCTTTTGTCACAAGTCCTAACTTTCTACATTGGCTTTTAAGATGGATAAAAATTGTTAAAAATCAATAAATTTTCATTATTCAAGTCGTTGAGTAATAATTTTTAATTTAATTTTATAAGATGACAATATCTGAATAACGGGATTTCTCCCATTTCCAATAATCCATATTCATCGACGAAAACCTTGAATTTAATTTAATTTATAACTAGTCGACCTAATGAATAATTCAAAATTTAACAGCTATGAAAAGAGCAGGAAATACTTTCGCTAATTTAGTCTATAACATATTATTAATTTTTTGTATTTTTTAAATACGCAACGATCATGTTGAAGACATCTTAAACGGGTATTGGAAAACGATTAAAAGGCACTCATTCTGTAATTATTTTGTCGTATAATTGAGCATTAAAAATTCTAGTTTTGAAATAGAAAAACAAGACGAGTAGTCTAACAGTTATTGATGATTTTTTTAAAATTATTATATACACATCTGTAAAACCGTTTACGTAAATTCCACCAAACTTCTAACAATTTTTAACATAACTTACGCAAGACTAGCAGCGCTTTCATTTGGTAAGGTGAACATATATGACGTGAAACACTTTTCTATATGAAATCCTTTCTTTTTCAGGACAAAACGAACAAAAACATAAATAAATCATAAAAATAAGTAGACGTTCACTGCCGGCATTTCAGTTACTTTTTAAGCTGGGCTTAAGAGATATTTATGTTCGTCAAGTTGTGCTGAAAACCCGACCTTAATTGTTGGAGAGGGAAATAACTTTGTAATACCGATAGTAGAAAAGGAGAAGAGATAGGTGAGGGTGTGTGGTAAAATAGAGTTGTTTACTAGGAACATTACCAAACACCAAATCAGCAGTCGAAAGATTTAGAAAACAATTAATAATACTAATTTCGGTTGTGATTCTGTCTATAACTCCGGTTCAATGATCTCTATAACTTGGATTTGATTTCAATCTAAATGTCATTTTCAAAATCAAAATTATTTTATTTCATTGAATTAATTTATAAATCCCATATTTCTAATGTGTATTTCTTTTGTTTTATTTTTTGACAGATGTCGTAATTTTTCAAGTTTGCTAACGGTGCTCATTCGAAAGATAAATTTATGACCGTCTCTAAAATTGACAATGTTTATTCTTAAAGGCAATGATGCTGAGGCAAGCATTTTTAATTAATTCTTTCAGCTTCTCTAATCCTATAATTATTTTCACGGGTCTAGTATAAAAAAGACCTAATAACAAAAAAAACACAAACCAAAATGAGCACAAAACAGCTATTGTTAAAAAATTACACTTCACCGTACACTTACCTTTTTAGAAAAACAAATACGTGAAACAAGTACTGTATTTTTATTGGGTGCCTCTATTTTTGTAAATCGGTAAAAATCATCATCCCAACTCTTTTCTCAGTGGTTGACAATTTAAACGTATTTACTAGAATAATCATTTTCTGCATCACAACAATCAATCTTGCATACTATTTATCATCGTCGACAGTTGAACATTGAAGTAGGTCGTGTGGATAGTATTACAGTGCCCACCGTCCGTTTACAAATAAAATACTTAAGTTTATATAGGTAGTGTAAAGTTAACCAACGCGGCTCATACATTCGCTGAATTATAACGGAATAATCGAAGATGCTGCAAGTCGTTCGCTGGACCCGATTAGTCTCAACTCTCGAGCCACAGCAAAATGAGGACATCAGATTTCTCTTCGGCAATGGCGAATTCGCAGTGCGTTTATATTTTACAAGCACATCTCCTGCTCACCTACCGAAATTATTGGATACTTTTTTTATTTGACACAATACTACACATATATTAATACATTATTTGATAATGTGGGCCTCACTGGGTGAGTGCTTTACCCGTGCCGAGGCCCCATTAACGAGTCAAGGAATTATGAGCTTGTTGCTTCGTTCCTTTCCCATAATTCGTAGCTCAGCTCGCGGAAATTTTTTCCGGTTTATTCGCACCCTAACGTCACATCGAGTATTTGCGAGTAAAATCATTCTGATTTTGTGTAGTTATTTGTTGATTTTGCGTTAATATTAAATGTATTTTTTTAGGTTAGGCGAAATTGAAACATCATTTGGCCGACTTTTAGTTCCATAATTGTTGCTAAATATAAAAATAACTAATAAAATAAAATATTTTTTTTGTTTTAAAACCACGATATTTATTAATTTAAGAACCGACCGGTTTCGCTTTACTTAAGCTTAATACTAGTATTAATTTGTACCCTGATGATGCTTAAGTAAAGCGAAACCGGTCGGTTCTTAAATTAATAAATATCGTGGTTTTAAAACAAAAAAAAATATTTTATTTTATTAAATATGTCAAACCACAAAGTGATTGCTTTCTACAATAATATAAAAATAACTATTACTTAAGCCAGAAATTGGATGTAAACTGACAGCCAGGGTCGGCTATGTGCGGGCGCAATTGGAGCAGGCTCCCCGAATTGATAATACCTACATAACTGTCCTAACTCACATCGCCCTCGATATTATTTTTCATAAAAACGGCTCTGCACTGAAATACAAATCATTCGAATATTATTGATTACAGTGATCACCTACCTAGGCTTCTACTGGTTTTGACAAGGGGCGCCAAAATTTTACTTGCGCCGTGCGCCGTTTGGCTCAGGGATGGCACAGGGCCGACATGATGCCGACAACCAACCATTTAATGTTATGATATTGTATTTTGAAAAAAAAAAATTATTATTATTCTTGGAGTTCAAAATAGCTAGGGCGGCGTGGATATTATTTGTATAAAAATCTACAGTTTTATTACGAGGTTGATGAAATTTTGCACACTTCACCTTCAAAACAAAGAAAGGATTGTCTAAGTTTGATTTCGAAAACCTTTGTTTAAAGATCGGGCTTTGTTTAAAGATCGGACAAGTAGGTAAATGATACAATTATGAATGGTAAAGTAAATTAGTTTTCCGACGGCATTTTTAAACTTTGATACTCTGCAAAAACAATAGTCACGTGATGCTGACATTTTTGCGATGTGCTCTTCAATTAAAACCACTTAAATTTGAGAATAAAAAACGAATCTGGCGTACAAAATCCAGTACAGAGAATTCAACGATAAAATTCATTCGCTATGACATCACACCAACGCCACAGAATTGGTGCGTTTTATTGAGCCTTGAAAAATTTTAACTTTGAAATTATTTTAATTATAAAAACCAATGACTAAATAAAAAACTCTTCTATTCAATGATAAAAGCTAACTTATTTTTTTTAGATGGGAGGTCAAGATTTAAAAAAAACCAAACGGACTGGAGCATGGATCTCCAATCGAAAATTGGAACCGAAATATTGTGACGTCATATTATTGCCAAACTATATGCACCAATGAAAAAACTCGGAAAGTCTATGGAATAAACGTTCAGAGTTTTTCATTGGTGTATAGTATAATAAGTTAGCTCAGAATGAGAATTTACTATCTATATATTGGTATATCTTTGGTTTTTTAGGTTAAATTTTTTTCATACAAAGAGCCCGAAGATGTCGATCTGGTAAGTGGTTTATTTATGGACTGGAGTTCCCTATTATTTCCATCCATCACAACCACATACAAATAATGATAAATAAAAACCATTTTCAAATATGTTCTTTTCACATATTTGAAGCGTGAGTGGTTTATTTATGTTTGAAGCATTATTATCCAATGAAAATATTAACGGCTGGCAAGTTGTAGGAAACTGCATACCGACCGATAAAGAAATCGTTTTTGCTCGTAAATCAAGACAAACAGTTTTTTATAATATTCTCTCCATTAGTAGTAGGTATGTTGTATTGTATTCAATTACCATCATTAATTCCCTAAATTCTCATGTGGTTAATGTGGTATGTATAAATAACTGTTTCCATTTATCTTATTTTGGAGCCAATCATTATTACCAACCTTGGAACGGGACAACAACTAATGATGGTAAAAAACTAAATCGATATTTTCTGAGATCGATACTCCTAAATTAGGTACAAGCCACATTGTTAGGCGGAAAAGTTAACACGCGTATCAAAACCTGTTTTCTTTTTGACAAATGTACAATTTCTCCTTTCTTTAATTCATAAATCAAATATAAACAATGCATCACACTGATTTGGACACGAGCTGTTCTGGTAGACTTATTTAAAGTTTAGTTTTGGCGTTGTTCAATGTTATATGAATACATTTGATGTTGTCGGCTATAGCCAGGGTCGATTCTTCAGGTCGGGTCAAGAGAAATATACAGATTGCTTCGAACAAGAAACAATGCGTGTTATGTTCTTTAAAGCTGTCTGATCTGCAGATCTACCACTATATTCTTGGAGGGCCGGACTTCTAGCAAACATACAGAATAAAGAGGTTTGCATGAAAAGAATTTATTTGAAGGGAAATGAGGCATCATAGTATAATTTACCTAATCTATTTATATAAATGATTAATCTAAACTAATATTATTTTAATTTAAAATAGAAATGGTATTCATTTCACACGGGGAGGGCGAGTTTAATATATATCTCTAAATAGTATGTATAAAATAAAGTCGCTAGTCTGATCGTGCGCTTAGTTCTTCCAAAGTACGCAACGGATTTTGATAGAATTTTTATTATCATTTATGAAATTTCTTCCGGAAGGTTCACATATATAATACATACATATTATACTTATAGAAAGTAGAGAAAAGTCGATGTTTTGTAATTAAGTCTTAAAAAATATTTTCAGGCGCTTATATTGCTAGAGCTGGCTAAACCCTATGAGATACATTAATTTGATAATTTCCCTTTTCTTTTCACATTGAACATGTGATGAAAAAATTTGCATGAAAGTACCTACCTACATACTAACCACGTTTTCCTTATAATTTTTTTAAGTTAAATTTGTCCGGTACCTCTTCGTTTAATTTGTAACCCCAATAGGGATGAGGTGATGAAGACTGAGTTAGTATAGACCAGTATAGACTAGTATTGAGTATAGAGCAGAGGGCGAGCCTCTTTTTGCTCGCTGTCTTCAAGCAATGATCAATGTGTAACAAATCACCACAAGTTATTTCAACACTGATAATAATACGGAGTATTTATTGAACATGGAAATAGTGCGTCTGCATAATATTTCAAACCCATGGGCAGAGGCAAGAGACATAGTTGTTTCATCAGCGTACTTCGTCTCGGAGCGTGAGACACGACTGGGGAATAACAACTGAGCAAGTAGAACAGTTATGACTGCCATTGCATTCTGCTGCCGCATCTCTCTGTATTTTGACGCCCTTTAGAGGTTTCTTCGTAATGTAAAAGACAAAGGGCGTTATTTGACGCGGGTAGGTAACGAAGTAGCTATGGGCGTACTTAATCGAGAATCGAGAGAATCCACTTTGAAATCAATTATTATAATTTTTTTCGAGTTATCAAAATGTTTAAAATTCATTCGAATGAATTAGTAATGCTAAAATTCATCCTAGTATATTTTGGGCCGGATAGTAACTTCCATGCCCCGGGATTAATAAAAACACGTATAAAGGTAGGTCCTATGGTATTTATACTTACACCAAAACTGTGTGATAAAGTAACGAAGCAAAGGTTCAACCAAGGACAGGAAGTCATTATGCCCATATAGCGTGAGCAACTTGAATGGTTCTGCTATTATTTAATGAGGAGCGATAAATATTATATTGTACCTATAAGTTCATACAAAGAAAAAATTAAGAAAAACGAAGAAAAGTGCCAGTTGACCAAAAACAACAGGCATCCTGTTGATAGCTCAGTTTTAACATCTTCATGTTTCTCATAAACAGCACAATCTAACAGAAATAGAGACTACAATGGAAAGCGGCAGAACTCATAGATAAGCTGCCTCTACATGTGTCGCAATAATAAAAAGAGTTCGATCCAGAATTTGAATTTGATATAATATATTTGGAATATTATTCCACTAACTTCATAACGTGCGTAGCTAAGACGGTACCTACCTACTTGAGGATTTTTTTTATAACAATCATATTTCATGAAGATTTCCATCAGGTGATGTCATGTGGCAAATGGATTGTTAACTTTTTGTAAAGATTCCTGAAACGCCTTAGATCGTGACCCACCAATTTCAAATCCATTATTCTCAATGGTGTCACATTAAATTACATATTATTGTAGGCGAATAATTTTATGGTACTAATAAAATGCTTTTTCCACTGACATATATACAGGTACTAAGTGTGTTTTACCATTTTATTAGAAATATAAGAAAATAAGTCTTTCCTTTGAATCATCTCACAAATATTTGAATTAAATGTATTGACATTTAAAATTATTACATTTGTCGCCATTTTTGTGTAAGGCGGATGTAGGTAGGTATATTCGTAAATTCACAGTTTCTATGAATCACGTCTTTATATTTATAAAACGGTATTGAAAAAATATATGTTTTTCTATCTCGATATTATTGATTATAGAATTGAAAAAACATGACTCAATTTTGTACTAACCCAATTTGTATTTATTTTAGAAGCTAGTGCTTATTTTTACTTTTAAAAACGTACTTCGCATTCGGATTCCTCTACTATCGGAGTTTGGCTATCATCATGAAGCAGAAAATATAAGACTCAGCAAACTTTTATTCCTTTTTTTTAATTCGGCAGCGATAGATCCGAAAATTAAACCTTAAAGTTATGTACTTATCTACTGATATACTACTCACACAGAATATTGTGCTAGTGTAGGTACCTTCATTTTTTTCTTATATGAATCGGCAGTAGTAGTTGTTTTCTACAAACATGTCTATTGAATTTTAAACAATTAATTCATGAAAACGCATAACTTCATTTGAATGATTTATCATCCGTCTGTCGCCCCGTGGGACAGAAGATGTTTGATTAAATGTTCTACAATACTATTTCCATTATTTCTTCAGCACACACGCGCCCACCAATTTTTTAACAACACACATTCTGGCGTAGGTACCGCCTTTTCCATACTAAAATGAATAGTTGGTATGACCGGATCGTGATCGCGCACACAATCTTACAATCCATTATTTTATTTTATTCCATCAATATAATTTATTCTAAAACATCGGATACCGTTAGAAACATGCTGCGCGCAAAATTTGCCTACCTATCTACTAGTACTTGATCAAAGCTGCTAATAAAATTTATCTATATAAATAAAAATGTTAATGTTCGTTTGTTCAAAATTTTAAATCTTCGAAAGTTGTTCTCCGATTGCTTTGAAAATTTGCCACAACATTGCATTTGAATACGCGTGTGTTTATTATTATGTAGATGTCACCTGTGACAGGTAAAAACATGTTTTTTTTAAAACAGTTTTACATTACTTTGATTTTCAGCAATGCCAGTCGGTTCTTACTTAGTTTACATGTTTTTATAACCCACAAATTAAATAAATATGATAATTAACATTGTATTTTTTGTTTCCAGGAAGGCAACACAGGAATGTCGGCGAGGGCGGCGACTTCCGCGATGCGGTTGGTAGCTGTGGGCCTCCTGCTCTCGTCTCTTCATATCACAGATGCCAGAGCGGGTAAGCAATAGTTCGCTTGCTTCCTATGGAACGAGTAAAACTTTTCAACATTTTCCTTTCCCGCATATTTTAAAAACAACTGTCAAAATGTTTTCAAACATAATGTAATAAATATTTCGAAGGTGGTTATTTCAAAAACAAAATATTAGTGTAATGTACTTACTAACAGCTAATCTCAATAGTAAGTTGTCAAATTGACATAAGAAACTTTCACTTTTATTATTCACAAAAATGAAAACTCCCAAACTAATACGTATAATTTTTCAATGCTTAAAAGGTTCTTTGTTTATTTTTTGTGACTTCTGACTATTATACCTCAATGATTTGGACAAGTCGTTTGATCATAAGATCTGACATTCTATCAGTTTTCCATTCAACATGTATCAATATTTCTCCTCAGTCAAGTTGTGGTACTTTTTAGAGCTTTATCTCTTAATCTTATCTTAACTGTGACAACTTTCATTTTCTGTTTATTTAAAATTTAAATCATGTTTCAATAATTTATGTGCATATTAATAGAAAAAATGTTGCAAAAGATAAACAAGTTTAATGGATATTAATAAAAGTGGAATGAGACATTAATAACATCCAATAAGCGAACTTCTTGAACTCACTATCTACTTATTCTTACAGTTTTTCAGGTTCCCTATTTAATTTTATTGATATTATAATTTTTGAATTCAATAATAATTATAAACTCCAGCTGTTTAAGAACCGTAATATATTATAAGCAAATCAGTTATATTTAATCATGAACATTGTTACTGTGTTGTGATGCTTTTTTATGGTTAAAATTTAAATAGCAACACCAAATTGAATTTGAATTGCAAAAATAGGAAAATGGCTGTTGATTAATTATTGCTTGAAAGAGATTAATTGCCTACGTAGATATACTGATTATATATTTCTCACTAATTTTTCTTGAATTTCAGGTTTATGCGAGGTGGAAACGGGACAGTCAAGTATTATAGTTGATATTGAAGAAAGTAGAGGCACTTGTAAGTTGATTTTATTTTTCTATATGATTTTACCACATAAAAGATAAAAAAGGGGCGAACGAATTTTTTTTTTTTTTTTGTCTCGTTTTGGAGTTTCCCGGACTTATTAAATGGAAATATGAATTGTTTTTTCTTTCAGTTATTGGCCAAAATACAATACCGGCAGAGTTACCAATAGAAGGGGATCCTTCCTCAGATATAATTTTAGATTTAGTATTTCCGAAAGGAAATCCACTATTTGTTTTAAACGGAAAGAAGTTACAATTATTGCAGCCATTGGACAGGGATGCTGAGAATTTATCACACATTGTATTTCAGGTATTCATTTAAATTATAAATATTGATACATTTTCTGCATGTTCAATCAAATCAATATAATTATAGTTTCGTTGTTAGTTACAAGTTTATGAAATCGATTTATTATTTAAACAGTTGCCAGAAAGCATCAGATGTCTAGTTTTCATATTAACCAGACTAATGACATGGCGTCATTTTTGGTACCACAAAGGCATTATAGTGTGCTTTCTGATTTATTAATTATTTCAGTTGATACTTTCAATTAATATCTAATAACTCTTATTTTAAAAGTAAAACTAACTGCTCTAATTAAGTCAACTTGATTGATTTTTTAATCAATGTGTGTTTTTAATCTTTATTTTCAGTTGACGTGTTTAGTGAAAGCGACCAAGAAAAAACGGACAGTACCTGTCATAGTCAGAGTATCTGACATAAACGATAATGCCCCGGTGTTTATCAACACGCCTTACGAAACTACTGTCTCAGAGGTAATGTACTTAATCTAAAAGAATTAATAATCATACATTGACTGCATATTTTATGCTAATTCTATGTCTTTGATTAATGCGTGACAGAATTTTTAATTTGAAGTAATTAAAATACAGTTCTTCATCAGTTCAGTTCATCTCCGGATACCTCTATGGATGAAGAATCATACTGATGAAGATTCACGATGATGAAAATTTTGTGGATAAATGTTTATGATGATGATGAAGGGATATGATGAAGATTAGATTCAGATTCATGATGGTATCGAAGATGATATTTCATGGTGATGAAGATTCGTGATGATGCATTATTCTATGTAACTAACTAACCATCAAGGGGTAGGCAGACAGGATAAACCGCCAAACAACTCGGTCTTGGCACACTCTCCTTGCTTCATACGCATTCATACATCGTCTCGTACATACCTTATAATAATGATTTTGTAATGAAGTTTCATGATTTTGATATTTTACGATAATGAAGATTCACCATCATTCAATATAATGAAGATCCATTATTCAATATTATTCAGGATAATAAAGATTCATCACAATGAAGATTGATGATAATGAAGATTCATGTCTCTGTACCCAGAGTTTAAGTGTTCTTGAATATATTGTTCTACATTTTAATTAATTAAATAATATTTTTCATTTTCAGCTCACTCCGATCGGCACCACAATCTTCCAAAACATCAAAGCGGTGGATGCAGATGCCGGAGTCAACGGTCTGGCGGAGTACTTCATCGTGGAGGGAGATGGCAAGAGGCTGGGGATTGACTCTGGGATTGGCACCGACCGCATCACCACCGCAGATGGCTATGGGTACTTTGCCATCAATCTGCCACACCAGGGTCAGGTCACAGTCAACAGAACCCTGGACTTTGAAAGAACGCAGAGATATCTTGTGACTATTGTTGCTTCCGTAAGTATAAATTATTGTTGATTGTTTCTTCTTCAAATCGTATAAAGAATAAAACAACATCTATAGAAAACTTTTACATATTTTTGACCAGCATTCTGGGATGATTATGATGATGATTAGTTTTAAATCTCTATGTTTTATTTCTTTATTGGTTTATTATTTCAATTATTATTGTTATGTCTGAGAGAGGAATCATTATCAAGCACTCTTTTAATTTCAGTAGGATGCTACTCACCAAAAATGAATAGATAAATAAAAATATATTATTTCCAATATTATATTATGCATGCATAATACTTAATTATTCCCTTCACTTTTCAAGGCACTTTGCTTATATAATGGTTTCTTTTTTGTGAACAGTGCATGTACAGGACGTATTCAACTCAACAAAAATATTATCACTGACTTTCACATATTAACCATTTATTGTATACTGATAGTTCTGAGAACAGTAGACCTCGCGTCCAAAAAAGTATGTTTCAACAAATCTAAACAAAAATTTCTTCTGAAATCAAAATATTTGTAAGTAGGTACTTAAATACATACCTACATAATTACAAACCAAATATTTTATCTAAGTTACATTTTTTATGTCAGATAAGGAATTATACAATTTGTCTAAAGAAACATCACTCAATGACAATTCTTTTTTCAAATTTTCCTCATGCAAATAGATACCATAATATTGAAAAATACAAATAAGAAAGTCCAAATAAACTCCACGATTACACATTTAAAAAAAAAAATCCTTACTGAACCATTAAAATGGCCACCATCTAGAAACGGAAACAGAAAGTACAAACAAATTTACAGACAGAAAAATGCAGAACGGTAATGAAAGTTAAAACAGGATTTCGCTCAGTCAATTAAATTTAACATATTTTTGGCCAGTCTTCTGGGGTATAATGATTAGTTTTAAATATCTATGATTTATTTGTTTAATTATTTCAATTATTACTTTTATATCTTATAGAGAATCGGTGTGTATTTCTTAAAACAGTATTTTATATTTGTGTAAAAAATTGATCTTATATTCAATTTGATAATTTTTTTTTCTAGGATCGAGCAAGGAATGCCTCTGAAAGATACTCCAGCACCACAACCCTCACTGTGAACATCAAAGATGATGATGACCAGGACCCCTCCTTCATCTACCAGGGATGCATGCTGCACGATGGAGCCTGCATCAACCCAGAATACTCATCATTCGTAAGTTTTGAATTCTGAACTCCCAGAAGAGTCATCATTCATAGGTTATGCCTTCTATCCTCCCAGAATATTCTTCATTCATAAGCTATGTATTCTATCCTCCCAAAATAATTATCATTCATAAGCTATGTATTCTATCCTCCCAGAATAATTATCATTCATAAGCTATGTATTCTATCCTCCCAGAATAATTATCATTCATAAGCTATGTATTCTATCCTCCCAAAATACTTATCATTTGTATGTTATGCATTCTATCCTTCCAGAATACTCATTATTCTTAAGTTATGTATTCTATCCTCCCAGAATACTCATCATTCGTAAGTTATGCATTCTATCCTTCCATAATAATCACCATTCGTAAGATATGCCTTCTACCCTCTCAGAATATTCATCATTCGTAAGTTATGCATTCTATCCTCCCAGAATACTTATCATTCGTAAGTTATGCATTCTATCCTTTCAGAATACTTGCAGAATAAAGGAACTCTTGTGTGGTATTCACCTAACTAACCAACACGCAGTTTTTCCCTACACACTCCTTGCTTCACTCATATTCATATATGTATACACTTCTACTATTCTGACTCTTGGCATGGCCCAACTCAAGTATTTGGTTAACTTGATTGTGAAAAAACATTTATTTTATTCATAAATGAAAGGCACTATTCTACTATTCTGACTCTTGGCATGGCCCAACTCAAGTATTTGGTTAACTTGATTGTGAAAAAACATTTATTTTATTCATAAATGAAAGGCAGCCTTCAGACTTAGTTGCGGAAATAAAAAAAATGTTATGGTACATAATATGAAGATGCGCACATGAGCAACGCGATGCTAGGGAGCCTTTTTTTGAATAGTTTCCAACTGTCGCCACAACTAAAATCTCTTGTTTGCGGGTGGCTTAATTGAACATAAATATTACCCAGATTAGTTTCCAATGGTCCAATTCCTCACAACATCACCCAATATAATATAACATAGTTAATGTAATAACACTAATAACAATGTATGTAAAAGCCCAATGGGCGTTTAAATAAATAAATAAATAAATAAATATTGTGAGACCATTTTGTTATCTTGGATCAACAGTAGGATAGCCAGAAGATTTCTTTGGTTGTATGTATTACATAATACAATTAATATTTCTTTACAGGTATCAAGTGGCATCCTTGCTGGAACCCTCAATATCCTCCCAGAGAAGATCCAAGCCATCGATATGGACACCATCAACTCCCCCATCCGATACAGCTTCCACCAGGGTACTCCAGCGCAGTATAGTGAATACTTCGAGATAAACCCGACCACAGCATCTGTTAGACAGATCAAAGCTGCAGATACATCTATCGCTAAGAAGTTTGACTTGATTATAAAGGTTAGTTTTTAATAAAATGATCCTAATTTTCATGGTCGTAATGATGATCTAAGTGCTTCATACAATTGATTTTCTGAACTAAATCAGTTTTACAGAAAATATAAATAAATCACTTTAACTTCTCAAGCGCCAAAAGTACCCGTTGGATATGAAACAATTGTATCCGTTGAGCAACAGCGTATCCAATTGGTAATCTGAAACAATACTTTATATTTGGGGATTCGGCACACTAATGCGATGTTAGGTCATGGGAGTTCAGCATTTCAAAGGTTTAAACATTATACAAATACAAATCGGATAGGGGTAAATAAAATCATATATAAAAGTTTTCTCAATGTGGCATAACCATAGTTTGATTATGCGGTTGAATGCCAAAACAGCTGACATAATAATAAAAACTAAAATTTTCCCAGAATTTATAAATGACATTATTAAAATAACGGTTCCATGATAACTCAACACAGTGACAATTCAACACACTTTTAAAAAGTGATATAAAGTCATTAGAAATGATGAAAATTATTATTTTTTTAATCTAACCTAACCTAACCTAACCTACTTAGCCCAGTTGATAAAGTTTTTGTTTCATCACTTTCCGTGACTTTATATAAGATGTGATGAATTATCATTGTGATGATTTATCCGGTTACCTAATAAGGTTTTTGTAAATTTTACCATCTTACCAGATAATGTGTTTGTGTATTTATAAAAATGGTAATAATCTACCATATGTAATAAGAATAATTAATAACCCAAGAATAGTTAATTATATTCAGAGAAATGATTCTTTTAATGTGTCCATAAGGATACGCTATCATTCAAGAGGTTAAATAAATAAAATAAATCATTTTAGTTTCATTCAAGAAATTTGGTGCTTTCGTTGGGCATAAGCAGTCATAATGCAAAACTTTTACCTTATTTATCATGAAAGTTTCTAAATTTGTGTACGTTTCTTATGCTAACGTTTTATTTTACAGGCTGAAGAGATTTCCGAATCCAAAAGATTCACCACGGCCAAGTTGACGGTTGTGATCAAACCAGTGGACGCAAATCCTCCGGTTCTGCATTCATCTTCAACCAAAGGGCTGGTGGATGAAAACGTTCCCATCGGTACTAAAGTCCTCGACCAAAGTGGAAAACCAATTAAATTAACTGTTACGGATGATGACTTGGTAAGAATAATGATTCATTGATTGATTTAATTAAGTTAAACCTCAATCGTGAATCTAAATATAATACATGGTTGTCAATTTGTTAACCCCTAGAAAATTTCCAAATGTATTGTGATATTATTGTATGAAATTGTTTGCAATATGATGACTTTAATAATTTATTTTTTCTCTCAAGGGTCCCAATGATGTAAGACCGCAGTACGCCTTTGAGCTTACAACAAATTATTTCCAAATCGAGAAAGGAGGCATTCTGGTTGTGAATGAAGAAAACCTCGATAGAGATGCACCCAGTCCTGGAACCTACCGATTCCAAGTAAGTCAGTTGTAAACAGTCTGTAAATCCGGTTCAATGATTTCTAGAACTTGGATTTGCTTTGTTTTTAAGTTTAATTTTCAAAATTGGAACTGATTGTGGAAACAATTCAGACAAGTGATGAAGTAGGTTTCAAAATTATTTTATTTTAATGAATTAATTATTTAATCTATATTTAAAATGTATTTCTTTTGTATAAATTTTTGACAGATGTCTAAATTTTTCCAGTTTACTAACGGTGTTTATTCAAAAAGTCAATTTCTGATTGTCTCTAAAATTGACAATGTATGTTTTTGAAAGGCAATGATCCCGAGGCAAATATTTTTTTAATAAATTCTTTCCTCTTCACAAATCCTACAATAATTATAATATCCCGTGATTTTTTACAGGTCTACTTTAGTACATTATTATAGTAAACATTTATCTCACCGCTACTGCCGTCTGTGACCTATATTACAAATGATTTTCCAAGAATCTTCATCTAATTTTTTTTTTATATTACTATTCCCTTTCTATGCTTTTACATAGGAATAGTAAAAATTATACAGTTTTTTTTCTTCTTTTTATGTATAGCTAAACTGTCCCAGCAACAATCTTTAGTATTTATTTAGTGTTATATGCAAGATATCCACTGATTCAGCATAATTATTTCCCACTTCACCTTGTAAAATATATTTTGTCATAACAAGAATAATAATTTATGTATATACAGGGCGTCCGGGGGTAAAGTGCTTTAACTTCGAGAGGTGATTCTACATGTGGTAGAAGTAAAAAAGATAAATTAAACTTTTTTTTCCATAGAAGAATATTTATTTTCCCATAAAAAAACAATTCAACTTTTTTACCTAAAAACTGCCTTCAAACATTTAAATTTCGAAAAAAGTGACTTTTTTCACTTGTACTATCATGTAGAATCCCCCCCCCCGAAGTTAGCACACTTTACCCCCGGACAACCTGTAGTTATTATTGATGCCATGTTTCAATCAGTGCTAGATAGAAAGTCATTGTTGTTTCTTTTGAAGGTTGTGGCGAGAGAAGTCAATGGCCAGGGAGCCTCGGCACCCCTTTCCCTGGAGGTGTCTTTAAACGATGTAAACGATAATGCACCTGTACTGGTGCCACTGCCTCACGTTAAGGTTGCCGCTGGTGAAGGAAGGAGATATGTTGTTAAGGTAACATTATGTTTCAATAGTTATAATGTTGACGGCGTCTGTGGCTCCATATTTTACAATTTATTCATTTACATTTAATGATTGCAATTATTATTAGTAAGTAGTTAGATGAGTTGGAAAATGTTTCTTTGGATTTCCTATTTAGTGTGTGAAAAAAGTAATATTTTTTAAATTTGCAGGTTGAAGCTACGGACAATGACTCGGGAGACAATGCGGTACTGAAATACAGCATCTACCACGTATCTAATAACGGAGCCAACAAATTCAAAATAGATCCACAAACTGGAGTTATAGGTAAAACCTCGCCCAATTAAACCTAACTAAGAGTAACTACTAATTAGTACTACTAACTATCTATAAATATCATAATTCTTTAATTTTATTTTAGAGTAAATCAATAGTATAAATATTTCAAATAAAGAAGTGTCTGTGATAGAATCAATCATTTTACACAACCCGGGTCCCTCAGGACCCACTGGCGAAGTGATCGGGTCAAGTGTAACTGCTCTTTGATCGGGTACTTTTGCACATGGAAAAAATGCCATGGATGGGAAAAGAGAGATCAATGTGTGCACCGCCCGCCGAAAGTCGAAAGTACCCGTCGTACTCAAGACCAGAGTACCCGTTGTTCTTTGATGTAGATAGTTATTAGGTAAATGACAGCTCATTTTAGACTTCAGGTAATCTGCAATCTCTATTTGTCTGTCGCGAGAATGAGACACAAGATGCCAGGTCAACAAAATTCATAATTTTCGCTCATCATAAATTATAGGCGGCACCCATTGCGGGACACGGGTACTGACGATCAAGTCTTTGTTGAAAAAGTAACGGATCCACTCATTGGTTCGTGAGCGGGTTACAATGATCGGGTAGTTCACATTCAACCGGAACTAGTCTGCTTGTTTGTTTTTTTATGCAAATCTACAGTTTTATTCTGAGATTGATGAAAGTTTACACGTTTGACCTTCAACAAGAGGAAGGTCACTGTCTACATGATATTTCTAAAAATCACCCCCATTAAGTTTTCCCATCCTTTTTGGAATAAAATCCAGGCATCGCTGGTGCTTTAGCCAGTATAAAATAAAAATATAACAATACTTTATGACAAGTCACAGGACCAAAATTCAGTGTGATGTAATATGATTTTTACCGCTTATAATTATGGTAGTTCATAACCCAGGAATGTCTCTCTCAAAAAATATATCTTTACGGTTGATTTGTGCCAATTTGATACATAATTACATAATCATTCTTATTTGTTGTTACAGAAACCGTGAGCAAACTAGACGCCGGAGAGCAGTACAGCATTACCGTCCAGGCCCAGGACATTGGTGGACTGGCCACTCAGGGAATAGTGGAAGTCAGCATCACCCCGGGACCGAACACTCGGCCGCCTATCTTCGATCAGAACATCTACGATGTGCAAGTCTCAGAAGGAGCCAGTATTAACTCTACAGTTGTGACTTTGAGCGTAAGGATATTTTGATATTTTTTTAACATCCTATTCACTAAGAATGAATCATTTAAAATAATTAATAAATCCTTTATACAAGTACATGGAAACTCTTAGTACAAATGGTATACTGATGAATCTACAAAATCTACATCACATAGAAAACCCAAAAAAAACTTTTCTTTTTCAATTCGAGCATTTTGATTTGTTTTTTGTAAACTTTTTCAATCTATTCTTTTTTAAATGTGACCTAAAAATTCCTAATTGAGATTCGATTTACTCAAAAACAAAAGCTCAAATCATAAATAAATTATACCACAAAATCTATTCCAAATGTGATGTACTTTCGTTGGTTTTCCGCATATATTACTAGTTTTTGGACACCATGTAGAAAGGCAGGTGTTTAGTTACGTCCATTTACTCATTGATACATGGAATTTATATATAAAGAATAGTAATACATCTAATTCTAGTAAGATGTAAGTGGCCCAAAACGAATGTATTTAAAAATATAATATTTTTTATTATAATATGCATGCAACTTTAGTGTGTTAATTTTATGAGTAATTTATGCATTCTTTTTTTATACCGATTTTTTTCTTTGTTGAATTGTTTGAATGTGGTGAATACAGTTGGTTTTATCTTTCTGAAAGTAATAATCAACAAAAAAAGTTTTATTTCTGTAATGCGACATGTTTTTTATTTGTTATTTTTCAGGCAACCGATCCAGAAAATGATCCCATAACTTATTCAATAGTGTCTGGAAATGATTTAAGACAGTTCACCATAGGATCCAATAATGGAATAATTACAGTTATAAGGAAATTGGATAGGGAGGACCTCACAAGCTACCAACTGGTATGTTAGCCATATGCATTTGTAAAAGTTAGAACATGGTCATGGCTGCGCACTCTGCTGAAGATTTATGCTGACATCAGTGGCTACCGCATCGCCATTTCTGAGGCATAGAGAAATGACAGTGAACCGATTATATAGCATGTGTTTATTGACAAAATAATATCTACTGAATTAAATTGGCTAAAATTACACCTTATATACTACTTACTAAAACTGACGAGTTTTGTCCTCCGTTGAACTTCAATATTGTGTCGTAGAATTTAGTCAAAACTCAATCACTCTCTGTTGAACTCGACCGTTTCATCAGCGGTTTTGGGGAATTTCTCCATCCAGGTGAAAGACAGCCACCGGTAATCACCCAGTGAATTCTATAAACCAGCACATTGGTGGACATTCGCTTCTTGAGTTGGATGAATTCACTACAGCTTCTCATAAATGTTACACGTGCATGTGCACCGATACTATAGATCTTTATTACACACACAAATAGGTGCTCATAAGTGCTACTAAATTGTTTGTTTTATTTTGCAGCTGGTCCGAGCTGAAGATGCAGGAAAGCTTTCTACTACGGCTACTGTAAACGTAAAAGTGACGGACATCAATGATAAAAACCCAGAGTTTACTGATAGCGACGTCCCATATGTTTTCAAAATCAAAGAAGGTAAAATAATTACATTTCTGATCACTTTAAAAAAAAAAATATATATATTTATTGAAGACAATATTAGCAATTCCTAAACGAAAATTTGAAACAGGAAATAGATACGGTCACATCTAGGACTCGAACCCCAGACCCTTGTCTTGCCGGGGCACCATTAGCTCAGTTAGTAGAGCGTGCCCCGGCAAAGCAAGGGTACTGGGTTCAAGTCAAAGTCTTTTTCTGTTTCAAATTTTCGTTTAGGAATCGCTAATATTGTCTTCAATAATTAAATATTACAATTTGAGATTTTACTCATTAAGTTATTCCAAAAAATAATAAAAAAATAATTTGATTGAAACGCGTTTTAAGACAATATCTTATATTACAGTTTTTTTTTTTAAAAACTGCTACTGCCTATCCTACCTTGGTAACTATCAAATGCCAACACTTTATTGTTGATTCGATCCAATTTGGTAGCATTAGCAGATCATCTATCAAGGAGTAAAAGAATGTTCTGATTACTCGCTTACAATATTGTAAATCCTCACTGGTAATGTGGGCTCATTTTTATTTTCTTATTTTTAATTTTATTCTAGGGGCATCAAATGCCATAATTGGCAAAGTACATGCAACGGATCTTGACGAAGGAATCAATGCCCAAGTGACCTACTTTATCCCGGGAAATATTCCCTTCAGAATCAACAATCAGTCCGGAGAAATCACTACGAAGACCGCTTTGGATTACGAAACTAAAAACGTAAGAACCTTTCTTCTCTTAGTCCCATATTGATGGATCTCTTGTTATTACAATTGAATTTGCTTACATTTCTAATATTGGACAAGACAGTTTTCCCAACAATGGAACCGTGGAACGTATCTGAAAATTTTCCTTTTATTGGTGTGGTGGGGGAGAGTTGATGGAGGTCAAAGTGAGTTTCTAAAGTTATTCAGCTAGGCAACAGCATCTGGAGTCTCTTAATTCAGCACAGATATGACTCTGGGAAACTGGTGAAGGAAACATACTTCTTTGATACTTTTTAATTGATTCTGTCTGTTAACATGCTTCATGCGGGCGAAAACAACGGTCCCATTCGAGAAAATGGATTTTGTTTAAAACAGTTACTGTATATTTATATCTTAGAAAATAATACATATATTTAAATTATATTTTTTTATATAGTATGTATTCACCAAACCCCAATGATAAAATTACTGTCTGAAATTAAAGCCTACTTTTGTAACACAACTCCATTAACTGAAGTTAATGCCAGTGTTGGGCCATTTAGTGATGTTTTATTTGTAAAAAATGTATGTATTTTATTAAATTACATTTTTGCATAAATTATTACAAAAATATCAAAAAAGTTTTGCATCTTCGGTACAATAAGTGTAAGGATGTATTACGCATTCTACGGGTTTAAATGTAGTTCTTTTTGATAATATATTCTTCCTCACACAAAAGACAAGAATTTGAAGATGAGGAAGACTTGGTTCACATTTTAAAATACATATATGTACATGCAGTTGGGATCCTTACAAAAGATTGATATAAAATTATCAGACCGCAATGCTTTTTCCGCCATTCATGGAGGACCGGCGTAAAAAGTAGAACTACCCTTCCCACCGGAAATGTGTTAACAAAGGCACCATTAATGGTGTCAATCACATTTATTATTCACATTTATAATAATAAAACAGAAGGATGCTTCAGTCACAAATTGTTGTTCGTCTAGTTTGAAAATTTGAAGAGAAAAAATATATCATAAAACAAAGGAATAATGGTTACTTTGGTAAAATAGGAATCTACTAATTTCACTTTATCTTCAAATAAAAGAAACTGGTTACTATGGTAAAAGAGGAATCTACTAGTGTCACTATATTGAAAAAAAAACAAACTGATTACTATGGTAAAACAGGAATCTACTACATATTATAGTTATATGTATATATTGATAAATTATAGCTAAAGAGACATCTATTGACAATATTAGTTGCTGGTATTATTGAGCAAATCTTCATTTGTAAATATTATTTTGTTCGGGGCTTTAAAAATTGAACACAGTCCGCTAACCAATAGAAGTGTGGTTAAATTCGATTAACTTAATTCCTTCCTGTCCTAGACACCAGACAGGCCAATGAAATTGATTTTCTGTTCAAGAAAGAATTTCGGTATTATTGTAAAAGTTTGATCAAATTCACAAGAAGTAAGAAAAAATTGAGCTTAATTTGGGCAAATGGACACGGACACACCCAAAACACACGTATATCAAATTAATCTCTTCAGTTATACTGATTTAATTATGCATAGATATTTATGTTTTAGTGTTGTTTTCTTTGCAGGAATATTCATTTGTAGTGACGGCGAAAGATGGCGCCCCCGAGCCGCGTTTGGGCACAGCTACGGTAACCGTGCAGGTACAGGACGTTCCCGATGAGGTTCCCTTCTTCAAGAAGACTTCTTACAGGATTTCCATCCCCGAAAACGTACCCGATCTTTTGGTCACGCAAGTCACGGTAAGAATTTGTTATTTTCGTCTTTACCGTTCATAAATTCATATATTGGGGAATCATTGAAGACAATATTGTCTCTCAAACGAAAAACTGATATTGAATCCAAGACCTCTGCTGGGGAAGTGCTCTGACCGCTGAGCTAGTTTGACCATATCAACTTCTGTAATTTTTAACTGTATCATACTTCCTACAGCACTACCAACATTATCATCATTTTTCTTAATGCATATATATTTTTGGTTGCTATTTTGTGGATGTTACCTTTAGAAAATCGTCTAAAGCAGCAGAAACTCTCAAACGTGGAACTCCGGCATCATGAAATTTGCACATTTTTTCTGTCCGTTATTAAGGCATACATGACTTTTTTCAGTTATAAATTCCCATGGTGAGATATGGAGCTTAGAAATATCAATTTTACCATCCAAATAAAATAAGATTCAATATTTTTTGTCTCATATTTTTGAATAATAATATTGAAATCTTCGGCCATATAAATTTAAATAAAATATTTTATACACAACTATTATGGAAATTATAATATTGCAAGTGTTATGATAATTTTAATGCAAATCTTGTTAATATTTTTGTTTTGCAGGCTGAGGATCCCGACACCTTCAAAGAAATAACATATATCATCAAACAGGGCAACACGGAGATGTTTTCAATTGACAGGAAGACAGGTGTAGTCAAGACAATCAGGGGCTTGGATTATGAACGAGAGAATATGTACATTCTGGTGATTGGCACCGAGGAAAATGACTCTATGATGGAGGGGTCCATCACCAAGGTTACCGTTGATGTTGAGGTAAACTAAGAAATATATATACCAATAATTTAAAACGCATGTAAATTAAATAGCACATATCCGTACTAGATATTTGCCATACCTTTTCATTAAAAAAATCACTATTCAATTTAATCAAGTCTTTCGGCTTCAAATGCAAATTGTGTTTCGGCTTCAAATACAAATGCAAAAGTGTTGTATGAAAGTGGTCGCGCTGCCGTTCCTCTTATTTTATTTCAATTTATATGAGTTATTTCACAATATACAAGCTGTCCTGGGGTAATGTGCACTAACTTCGGGGCGTTATTCTACATGATAATACAATTAAAAAAGATAGATTATTTTTTTCGAAATTCCTACATTTAAAGTTGGAATTGTTTGTATGGAAAAATAAATATTCTTCTATGGAAAAATATTTTAAAAAAATAAGTTATTTATCTTTTTTACTTCTACCATCACTTCATTGTGTGGAATTGCCTTCCAAATTTTGTGCACTTTACCCCCGGATACCCTGTATATTAAACGTAGTAGATGCTCGAAGTATTGTTGTGGTTGAAGACCGCCATTCAGAATCAAAATTTTATTTGAAATGGCTTTAGTTGTCCATCCCTCAATTTCCAACCTTGCTCTTTCCAATTTGCATCCCCTCCCTACCTCCTACAGCTTTACAGCATGATGATACCATAATCCCACTGACTCAGAGTCTTAAAAATTCCCAATCATTCTGCATAAATATCCAGAATATATTTAGGTTGAATAATCGGGACTATCTAGGACTATCTCGTAAACATGCCAGGTTAGATCACTAATTCTTCTTTGGTTGTTTCTCCTCCTCCCGGTCCTGCGCTGCGTGGAGACTTGCGGATACCGACATTCGTGTCCGACGCCTGTAATATTTGATCACTCCAATGCATCGATGATCTTCCTCCGCTTCTCCTGCCTTCCACCATCATTCACCAATAACAATGCCTTTATTTGTTAATCCAGGATCGAAATGACTTACCACCCACATTCACAACCGTTCCTCGACCGATAACCCTCGATGACGAGGTCGCCATCGGAACAACTGTAACAACGATGGTAGCAACTGACAGTGATGGAACTTCCCCAAATAACAAAGTTCGCTACCAGCTCGTGGGAAGGGACATGGCTTCCAAATACTTCCAGATTGATCCCGACTCGGGTGTTTTGAGAATCAGGGATGATCTGAGGAAGGAAATCAGCAGTGAATATCAGGTAAGTCAAGAGATAACTTTAATTAAATTGATACTTATATGTTAGACACCCAATTATAATAGACAACAGGGTATAAAGACATCATGATGAAAAAAAAAAACATCAAAATTGCCCCAAAAATCAATCATAATAATACTTTTGGCCGTTAAAAATCTCAAATCATTTTTTTTTCTCTTTTACATATCTTATTCTGGCACCCCTCTCCTATCGAAGGTTAGTTATCATCACGGTTCAAATTTATGTCGAACATCGAGCAAGAATTGTGGCCCTTGAATCTTTTTCGCATTGAGCCGTTTACTCAATATCGAACAAAAAGGATTGAGTATAGATATATATTGTATTGAGTAAAATGGTACACACGTTAAGACGTATTCGAATGAGCGTAAAACCATCGATTAAAGAATTAACGTGGGTACTTAGCTTATTGTTACATAAATTTAATTGTTGCAATTATTGTCAGTCAACTCTCAATACTAAAAGTATTTTGGTGTGCTACTGAGGTGGTGGTTCATTTTAAAATCAATATAATATGCATTACTAATGTACGGAGTTTGATAAAATTTTAAGAATGTGCGTATTTGAGGCCTTTAATAATACATATTATCTGAATGAATCAATTTTTAAATTTATGTATGTGCGTGTTTACATGGCTCATTGTGTATTTGTATTTTGGCAGGTGGATATTCAAGCATACGATTTGGGAGAACCACAGCTGTCTAGTATGAGCACACTCAACGTTTATGTGAGACATGTCGCTACTGTTCCTCCAGAGGTAATATTTATCATTTTTCTTATTAGTATTGCAATAAAATAACCTAACGATTTTAAATTTTAAAAAAAATCAGTCATGCAAATGATGCTCAGTCACATACAGTCAAGTTTTTTTATATCAAATCAAATCAAAATCAAATCAAATCAAAAATTATTTATTGTAAAATAAAAATTACAAAAGGTGTACCTTATGGGTAGACCCCATTTCTTCCAGCTAAATAATTTTTTTCAATTTTTCCAGCTTATAAATTTTGTTATGTATTTATTTATTAATTAACGCCCTTTTTCCGGGCTTTAACATATGAATATTAAGAAATATACATTATTTATTGTACATAAATGAATTGCTTCATAAACAACATTTTATATTTGTTTAAATTTGTTTAAAAATAAAGATGTCCACTGACTTGGTATAATCGTTTCCCTCCATTAGTATTCTGGGCAAAGAGGAATACATATGGTAGTTAATCCCAGAATTTCTGCTCTGAAATAATTCCTGACTTCTAGCATTACATTTTGGAACCCGGAAGCCATCACTACACCTTTACCCCTATTATTTACATACTATGAATTCAGTACTTACTTACTGCTTTTTAATATTTTATAGGGCATCAGAAATTTTGTGTTTCATCGCTTTTTTGATATCTTCAATACCTTCTTTATATATATATATATTACTTCTGTAGGTTTTACACAGACGGAGTTACACGCAAAAGTTTAGTTAAAAGTGAAAACTATGCATTTCAAAAATCTCTTCGAAACTACAATTTTCATCACAAGTTGCACATTGCATTACGCTCCAATTTTGGTAAAACCCCTACTCTGCAGCTGGCTACATTTGCAGTCTAGTAAAATTATGACTGCCTTGACAAACTGTGCACTGCAGTGTACAGTTTGTAGAGGCTAGGTTTTAAAAAAAAATGTAATGTAAAAAAGATAATTTTGTAATAAAAAATGTCTTACTATTGTATTATTTCAGCATAATTTTTGTATTAAATTTTGTTTTGAAATATTTACAAAATTTCACCAGTATAACAGGGGAATAAATAAATAAATTATTGGGTACAACATAAATTTCTTCTTCGACCATTATTAAGTTCGTTAAGTAAAATAAATACGGAAAATATAGTGGTGTTGTAATACTAAGCAAATTTATTTCTTTTTTATAATGAAAATACTCACAGTTACAAACAAAGTGGTATTTGTATTTCACTAATTTATAATTATTGCAATAAATTTATTCATAAAAAAAAAATTTTTGGTTTATTTGTCATTTTAAACATTTTTGCTGCATATTACCAAAATGTAATAAGAATAATATTCTCATATAAGATTAATGATTAAAAATTAGCATTATAAATTTATTTTTGTTTATTATGCATTTAGATTGGACTGAGTTTTGCCGATACCTCATACACCGAAGAGGTGCCGGAGAATGCTACGGCTCACACTCTTCTCAAGACCATCGTCATCATCAACCAGAGGGCGCACAGTGAAAACATCCCCCTCAAGTGCGAAATCACCAAGGGGAATGAAGAAGGTAATAATTCCCCTACTTTAAGCAAATGCAATGCTAAGTCTTTGTCACGTAATAGTAATGCCAATTATTTCTGATTTTCATAAGCACCAATAACCATTCAAATCACCTGTGTACGGCTGGCCTAAGGGTGGTGAGCAATATTATGGCTTAAAAAACATATATTTATATAGATCAAAAACATATATTTATATACCAATTGCTCGAATGGTTATTTTGTATGTGTGCACTGTAATCCACCGCTTTCACTAATTGAACACTTAGGGTGGCGGATTAGTGAGAAAGTGTCCTATTACCGTCTAAGCCGTGACATTTTCTTATTTCCCAGAACTATTCTACGCTGTGATGACCGATGACAAAAACTGTGCCATATACCTGATAGCCCCTCGACTAGACTACGAGAATCAAACAGAGTACCACCTCGAGGTCCACCTGGACTCCCTGCAGGGTCTTGTGAACCCCGACCGCAGCTACGCCAGCCTCCGTCTCCACGTCACGGACGTCAACGATAACTCCCCCTACTTCGTCTTTCCCGAACAGCCCGAAATCAAGGGTGGCAGGAAGAAGTACTACGCGGTTGTTACAAAAGACATCGATCTCGACACTAACATCATTCAAGTGCAGGTGATATTGGAGTGTTTGTTTTTTTAACGATCTCACCTCAACGATAGACTACAAAACATTAGCATCAAAGCGATACTGAAGTATCTTTCATTCCAGTATATTATTATGTTTACAATGAATCAACAATCGTGAAAAAAATATCTATTTTAATATGTAATAATAAATTACAATTATTGTTGCTGCAGAGTTTTTATTGACTGTTGCTAAAATATTATGGCATGCTTGTCATGATCGGTTATAACATTTTTACGAGCATTGCTTATCATCCAATATGCCACTTGTGCACAGATTATTCAAATTCACATTCGCTTGAACGTGGGACAAAATTACTCAACCGACTTAAAAACCTAGTGTTGATACGTAATTTATTCAAACATCCACTGATTTATTTACATAATTTTCTATATTACAGACTAAAGATTTGATTACGGCATTTATTTATTTATATGATTTTTCTTTTTACAGGCTAAAGATTTGGACAGTGGAAATTTTGGGAAGATCCATTACAAGGAGTCATCTTGGAGTGCCTCTGCGCAGGAATACTTCAACATTGACTCTAAATCTGGCACCATCAAGAATCTGAAGACGTTTGAAAGTGTTCCCGGGGACCAGTTGCCATTTGTACTGAACGTGGCTGCTAGAGATAATCCAGGATCAAGAGTTGACTACACCACTGCTATCGCACCTGTAATTGTAAGTAAATACCAGAATTAACATTCATGTTAATCCATAGATGATTTTTAACTAGTTGTTCCGTGAACAGTAGACTTCGCATAATATTCCGACTTGACAGCTCGCAACAGTCGTAACGCTCATACACTCTGGCGGAATAAAAAGGTACTATCAAACACGGCTACCATATTAACAGGATTGACCGGTTATGGAACACACAAACAAATTTACAGACAGATAAAATGCAAAGTGGTTGAACCAAAACAAGAGTTGCCTACGCTCAGTCAATTAACATCAATTTAAATTTTTTATCTTTGTGAATCGTTATGATGAATATATAAGGATTTTACAATATTGTAAGGTCAATATATATTTTTTAAATAAATGTACACCTTCTGTGTTACTCAAATATGTACCTACCAGTATTTTATTTATTTTTATAAATGTCGTTTTCAATTTTTCATAACCTTCCAAAATGCTCGAAATCTGGCAGGGTACGCATTATGTCATACGTATGTCAGTTTTCAGTAATAGTTAATTAATAATTAATCAGTAATCCAAAAATATATAAAAATAGTATTCCGCAGTGCCGAGTCATGAGTAAGTCCATGGAACGCAATATAGTGCAAATTCCTCACATTCTTAACGCATGTGTGGCCGACCGATCCATGTGGGAGCGATCTAAGTTCTGTCAGAAACCCGCCGACCAATCACAGGGCATGATGTAATATGAACATGGCCAATGTTGCAAACTTAATGGAACATATTCAAAGTAGTGACGTTAAAACAAGACCTGGGAGTTACCATACACAAGACTTGAAATGGGAACCGCATTTCACTGAGATTGTCTAAAGAGCAAATTCAATAACATATTTATTCAGGACAGCCTTTCTCGAGGTAACACCGGACATGATGTTTAACATATACAAAACATATGTGCGAACTCTCCTGGAATATGCTTTCCAAATATGGTGTCCATATTTTGCGAAGGATTTATATCTTATAGAGAGAGTACAGAGACGATTTACAAAGATACCAAGAGCTTTGAAGGACCCGCAATCTCAAGGTACAAGATTTACCAACGTTAAATAAAGAAGAGATAGGGCTGACTTGATTGAGACTTTATCTGGACATTATAGTTTCCTTGGCATCCAAGAAATCTTCACCACTAACAAAAATATAAATCCCCGTCGAGAATCAAAAAAAAAAAATCAAAACCTTTTGCATCCAATTCTACAAAACACTTCCTTGCAAATGTAGTAGTGGATGCATGGAACAAACTTCCACAACATGTCATCGTGCTACTAAATCTGTAATAAACCAATTTAAAGCTCGATTGGATTATTATTTGGAGAGAAGAGAGGATTAACTTATTTTTAAATTTAAAACATTTAAAAATTACTGTTAAATTTATTGTGAAATCTGATATGAGCGCATCAGCAGAATGTTGCCTGCTCATAAAATTATATTAATAATTATAACATTCCAGGTGAACCTCTTGACTAAAGAGAACCAGCTGGTGCTGGTGTTTAAGGACGCCCGCCCCGAGGTGGTGCGCCAGCAGTCAAGGAACATCACGCACGCCATTGAAGAGAAGTGCGAACTGGTGGTGGGCATAGAGAAGTTCACCGCGCGTCACTTCATTAGCGAGAACGATACGCTCGAGCTCGACCCCACCGGAACGGATCTGTGGTTTTACGTCATCGATCCGGACACGGGGAAAATCTTGGAGAGGAACTCCACCAGAGTTCAAAGGTAAGATCATATTGACTTTGGTTCCACCGCAAAATAGAACAAAACAGAATATTGAAGGAAAAAAATACACACCTTACATAACCTAACCTAAACTAACTTATCATAACTTCACCTAACAAAACTTAATAAGTTAAGGGTATACATACTTAATGGGTCTAACACATTTACGCAATACTCTCGTGGCTTAGCCTATTTCTGAATATCGCTCGCCGTATATTCCCATTCCGTATGGCGAATGTGGGTGAACTATATGCTGAAATTGGCCAAGCCATGAGAGTATAGCATGGTCTGTCACAGCCATGAAAGAATTCATAATCTGCCCTTTCACAGATGACACTAATTTAATTATTTTAGGATAACACACTTTTGCAAGTTATGCTTTAAAATATTAAGATGAATTATTTGTTTGCGCCCGTACGTATGCAATATGAATATGATTAAATAGTTTTGTCTGTATACAAACCTTACTTCTTTCGAGAAAGGCATTCAAATACAATATTGTATCGGTGACTCAATCCAACTACTTAACTACAAACTGAATGATTTCTTCACCATTTTTTATGTTTCTAGATCCATCCTGGAGCCCTCGGCTCAATCCAACCTGACCTTCGCAGTGTCGGGGGTGGCCCGTGCCACTGCGGGGGCCGTCAGGGCCCCTCTGCCACCCCCTGTGCCCCCCCGCCCCCGCCTGCAACCCGCTGCCCCTGACGCATTCCCCTATGCGCTGATCATTATCGCCATTGTGATCTTTGTACTGGGGATTGCGGGGATTATTTATATTTGCGTATCTTGGAATAGGTAAGGAAATTATGTTCACTTATAAATTTTATGAAGTAAAACTCTCTTTTAAGGTTTTTCAAGGGACCGAACATGTGGGATAAATTGGTTTCTGAGAAGCAACTTCTTATGTGGGAACATTGTGAGTGGGTTTGATTGCAACCAATTTGTCAGTGTAACTAAGGCATGGTTTTTTCATTGTCAACCACTCATAGCTACCCAAATTTTAGTAGCATCGCTAGGCATAATTACCCAAAATCAGGTAGCTATGGGAAGGTGATTTTTATTAATTAATTATATTTTTATAAAACGTAAAAATTCCAATAAATGGTTAAATATGGATAGATTTATTGGCTTTAAACCACAGTAAGCAGTTTGTATGTTTCCATATTAATATTCGGAGGTATGATTTTTGGAGAGCTCTGAACCAATCAACAGAAAACTAATAAAAGTGATATCTGTACCGATTTTAAAGAAAACTAGTGTCGTCATTTTTCATCTAAATGTTCTACACCTGGCCCCAGACAGAAAGATGTACTGATGTACTTAGAAAAAAAAGTGATTTCAAGATTTTTGCTCAAAACAATTTAAAGTTTTTATTACTTAATATATAATTTACAATATTGTTTACAGAATAATAGCTGTAACAAAAACAGATACTTATATATGTATTATTTTTGTTGTTATTATATCATTCAGTGGCTGCAGGTTGAAAAATTTGTCATTATGCATGTTGTTTAGCCCAAAATGATTTTTTTTCAAAATTTCTGTTTTTTGCATAAAGATTTTCAGAAAATTTCAGTTTGGCAGTGCGCTGCACCGATTTCGTGATAATCTTCATACAAAATAATTTTAAAAATTTTGGGCTTCAACAACATAATTTTTTTTAATATTAGCACTCCAGTACGCCCAAAAGTCACGAGTCGGGAGGTAATTCTACATGGTGGTAGAAGTAAAAAAGATAATTAATTTTTTTAGAAATTTCAATGTTTATTTTACCATACAAACATATTTTTCCATAGAAGAATATTTATTTTCCCACACAAACAATTCAATTTTTTAACTTAAATACTACCTTAAAATATTATTATTTCTAAAAATTTATTTTTCTTTTTTACTTATAAAATCACGTAGAATCACCCCCCAACGACAGTATATCTTACCCCTGGAGACCCTGTATATACGGTCAATCCTGATTTTACACGGTATTCCATGAAACATATCCCAAGTTTAAAATCAGAATTAAGTGTAATGTAATCATTTATTTTTATTTTTTAAGTACTACCATTTAACAAGGATTGTCTTCTTCAGATACCGCAACTATAAATCCCGCATGCAGAGCCACTACAGCAATGCCCCGAGCCGATACGACCCAGTAATCAGCGGCACGGGAACCGGTACCGCGCCCAGCGTAGATACCCCCAGCCTCAAGGAGTACGAGACGCAGGTGCTCAACATGGCCGTGCCGCTCGACGACTGCGACAGTTGCAACGACCTGCAGCTGGACTTCAGCGCCAATAATCACACATTTAGCTTGGATAATGTCAGCTATATCACTAAGGATAATGGTAAATATTTATGCTTGCTTGATTTCGGTAGTCCATAAGTGTGTATATCAAAAATACTAATTTTTGTTGTGTGTTTGTTATTATAACTCTGGTTCAATGAACTCGGATTTACTTTGAATTTAAGTGTCATTTTTAAATTATGTGAAGAATTCAGACAAGCGATAAAGTACGTAGGTATAGTATAATATTTCTATCGCTTTAGTGCCTCCATACTCCTATGGTACAATAAAAAAAACATTTTTCTTAGCTTTTCTGGGGAAACTACTTATGGTAGATTATATACTATTTTTTAATATATATGTTTAAACTCATTATCTGGTAAGACGGTACAATTTACAAAAACATAATTTTGGAAAAACACGAAAAAGCTATTACAATAATAGAATCAGCTGGCGACAGCAAAAATTTTGCACCAGCACACAGTTAACAAAAAAATTATTTTATTTGTCATTTTCAAAATTGGAACTGATGTGTCAAGAGTTCAGGGTATCCTGTGTTTTTTCACGGGTCTGCGATAAATTGTTTTTATAAGTTTTAATAACCTATGATAACTTTATCTTGTACACAATTAGTCCACCAACGCCAAGACAGTTAAATTTATTTTTCGATCTACCAGGGATAAGTGAAAGTTTCAAGCCTTATGTTATGTACTTCACATTTTGATCTAAGGTCACAAATTTTGCTTTTCATTAATTTCAGATTTTACATACATCTAGAAATGATTTAAGAGATTGTAATTCTAGTCAATTGTAATTTTGAATTTATCAAAACCGGGATAAATTAGAGAAGTTCAAAGTGTTTCCACTTCTACAAAATTTACTGGTCCGAAAAGTGATTCAGAAAAATCGTAACTGAATATGAAAAAGATTCAGACTAATGGTAATATTATATGAAGTTAAAAGAACAAGAATATTATATGCCTATTGCTTTTATTTGTCATTGTGTGACTCATCTTTGTAATAAGATTTTACGATGTTTAATTAAAATAATTTTTGTTTTTGGTGTTTCGAAACTTCACTCTTCAATCTGCCATGTATGTAATAATATAGCAGAAACGATTAATGTATAACTATTAATTACTGCTTTATGAATATATTTTTGAAATATTTAATTACAGGACAAAACAGCCCCACCTCTTCCGAAGCCGCTACAACGGCCCGCGCTTCGAGCGTCGCCTCCCCAACTGACTACCTTCACTCCAACATCCACACGCTCAACCGAAACAACGCCAACCCGCTCTACCGTAACAATAACCACCACCTGTCCACCCTTCCCCGTACGGACCATCACCAGAACCACCAACAAAACAACAACAATAATTCCAATTTCTTGGACACGTTCGGCAGGAACAACGTACGCAACCAGCAGAACAACACATACAATCGCAGCAATAAGAGCAACCTGAATATGCTCTCAAAGGGCAAGGACAAGAACAAGAATGAAAGCAAGAATACCAATGCACTGAAGAGGGAGGGTGCCATAATGGCCTATGATGAGATTCCGGGACATAATTCTGGATTCCAACGGTAAGCTTGTTTACTAAATTCTACCATTTATGGTGATTTGTTAACAGTAAAATTTAAAAGCCCTTCATTAGAGGTAGCACGCTTAACAGGAAGAAAAATGAACTCCTGATTTATGCACCTCTCCCCGCAATGTTCCCTTACACTGTTTGCAAGTGAGAATTATTTTGACTCCATGGAACAACAAAATTGTGTTGAAATATCTTAGTTTGCCATCCTCATTTCCAAAATTATTTTATACTGGAGGAGTTCCCAACCCTTTTTTGATTAGCATATCCCTTGGCAGCCGTTTTGCTTGCACCCCTCATGTTACAAAAATGCTTAGGTACCATACATCCGCCATTATTGGCTTTCTTTCGCATTGCTACCAAGCTAAATTAAATTCATTTGTTTTGTAAAGGAACAGTGACCAAAAACCTTCTAGGTTTTCAGTATGTAACTGGTTTATATGAATTCATACCTTAAGGACTAATTCTCCCTATATTGCAGCCATGTTTCATTGCAAATGATTTTTTCACAAAACTGAAATTACATCTATTTTTCAATAACCTATTAATTTAAATTATGATGAAAGAGAAAGGGGCCTTTTTGGCCCGGAGTTCTGTGTGCCATTATTTCAAAAAGTAAGTACATACCTGGTTTAATAGGTAAACATAATTGAAGTACAATGACGAGAAAACAGTTTTTTTTTTTAAACCATGTAAATGCAATAAAATACCTTTTTTTCTTTCTAGTAAACTATCACACACACACAACAGTTGTCATAGCCACCATAGTTACTATGAAAGTGCTAAATGTGTTGCTCAAAATTTTTGGTTAAAAACAAATTGTGACCAACAAATATAACCTTTTCACTGCATTAGGGTCGTATGTGATACTTTTCGACACCCTTTCAAGCACCTTGGTGATCGCTTGGTATGTCATGTCTTAATAGGTTCACTGCCAACTCCGCCATTTGGCGGAGTTTGAATGTATCGAAAAACTGCACTCGTCTATTGACGTGGGCTTCAATATAACTCTCAATGCTCAGTGAAAATCTGGCAACTGTTCCAACGTGTTTTATGCTTGCCCTGTGCTTGAATGAATCAAAAATTGTTGTCTGCTTACGGTTTTTGACTACCTACTCTAGTTTTATTTTATAGCATGTTGAATATGGGTGACAGAGCTTTCTAAGTTTACATGGAGTTTTGTATGCCTTCACTTTCCAAGGCTGGCATTGAACCTGTTAAGTCGGTTAGTTTCGTGATATGTATTATCATCAATCATCAAACCTCCGTCACCATTAAATAAAATCATTTTCAAATCCATTGGCTTCTCTAGCACCATTTTGTTCTAGGTCTTCTTCTTCCTACTGGTCTTTTTACAGCCCAAAAAGCTTCAACCCTTACGAGGAAGAGAGACTTTGATGGATGAAGGACGATTTACAATCATGTTTAATTTTAATTACTCTTACGCTACATATACAAACACGTTTAATGAAATTGCTAAAAGTTAGTATAATAAAATGGTATGTTTGCCGGGTACAATTTTTTAAATTTTTATTAATCTTCTTTTAATACAATCTATATCTATTTTTTTAAATTGAAAGACTCTGGATAAGGTACCCTAATGTAATAGTTCTGAGATAATAAAGTATTTAAAATAAGTGGGAACAAGAACTCTATTTTATTATTTGCTAGTTATTAAAAATAAATAAAAAAATTTGCAATTATTTAAATGTTATTTACGAAATGAAAATCTAACATTAAAAAATTTATTGTTTCCGAATCAAGTCACATACTGTCAAACTTAGTTATAACGAGCACGAGGGGACCGACTAAATTTGCTCCTTATAGCCATTACTCGTTCCATCCAAAATAGACTATTCATATGAACCTACCTACTTGCCTCTAATATCAAGAGTCATCATAGACTTTTGGTTAATTTATGCTGCATTTCAATGGAACTAAATTTGAAGAACAGGTTTGCAGAACACGAATTTCAAAAAATTCAACAGAAACGTTAAATCTTTATTTTCAATGTCAAGCCGCCAGTTGCCTCCGCGAGTCGGGCAGCTAACCGCCGTGCTTTGCCGCCCCTTTATTTGTTATTACTTCGAGAATATTTCCCAATTATTAAATTTTTTCCAAACAATCCATTCATGTATTTAGAAATTGTGTTGTAAAATTATTTGCACGGTATATCAGTAATCGTCCTTGTTATAACAGCAAACAATTATTTGATTATCTTCAACCTGAACTAAAATATCATTTTGTGCTCATTATAGCCAGTATAGCCTTTATTTTTATAAGCAATAATTATTAGCCTGAAACACTCATCCACATTGAAAAAACTCCTGATAAAAGATACATGACGCCAACAAAAAGGACAAAAAAGGACAAAGGACGAATTCCCGTTGGCGTCATGTATCTTTTATCAGGAGATTTTTCAATGTGGATGAGTGTTTCAGGCTAATAATTATTGCTTATAAAAATAATTGTTACCCTTTGTGCTATGCATAAAAAATCTTGTCTTAAACATTAGTTTACCAAAAAAATAATAAGTATAGCCTTTATTGCCGTGGTCGTTATAACCAAGTTTGACTGTATGTATATATATATATATATATTATATAACTTCAATTTCTTCATCTGAAGAGATGGAAGTTACAATAAAATTTAGATTTAGAACAGAGCTGTCACAATCTTCAATGCTTGTTTGTTGCCATTTTTGTGTTATTTATTTATTATTCAAAATATAATGTGATCAATATTTGAACAAATACAAACTCTGTTTGTTCTCTTTGAAATCTCTGAATAGTATAATACAAAGTCACTATCCGCATCTGTCTGTTTGTGCGCTTACTTCTTATAAACTATGCAACGGAGTTTGATAGGGTTTTCACTTACATTTAGTGAATTTCTTCCGGAAGGTCTATATATATAATACATGAATATTATATTTATTGAAAGCAGAAAAAAGTCAAGAAACGCCGGGTACATGTCAGCTAGTAACTAATATGTATTAAGATTGTGTTTACTGCATTTAACCAAATTTTGGGTTGACATTTTCTTTCCCCGAGTCCTTCAATTAACTAGTAAATTCTTTATTTAGAAAAGATCAAACAAGAGCTTTAAAAAAATGCCTCCATTGATCATTTAAAAAAAAAAGAATTTTGATTGTAGTTTTAAATTCAATATGATGAAAAATATCATATTTAATTTCTAATTAATTTTTATGTTTCAGGTCTGCTGATGACGACGGCATGGTCAGTCCATCCAATGACAATGTCACATTTGGCAAGAGGGACTATGCGCAATTAGGTTTTTCGTACATTAATGACAGATCTCCTGTCGAAACCACAACAGAACTGTAAATAATAACGAATTAAGATTAAATTAGAAAACAATATATTAAATTAATACTTGCTCCAATACTAATGTTATGTAGTACGCCAATCAACTGTGTTCAAATTAATAAATTTTATTATAGAAATCTGAACAATTTTAACCTTTTTTGAACAAATTTCATAATTCGGATGAAGTTTAAAAATTAAACTTAATAGTTTTGTTGCCATGAATCATTATTTTGTTTTTTTTCACCGGTTTGTAAACATTTTTGCCAAAAATTACATGATTAAAAAATGTACTTTGTAAAATATGAACAATTTACATTTTTTGGCTCCTCAACAATTTTTATTGTATAAAATGTACAATAAAAATTACAGGGGCTTTCGTCAATCAAACTGAGCTATCACTAAGTGGAAATAATGCTCAACACCAAAGTGATCATTTTTTTCACTCAGCGGGACATTTAGTGTTAAGATATCATTTCTACGGATTAGCTTCATTGCCGGTTGAATTTATATTTTTATAGATCAAAATGATGTTTTAAACAAAAACATGATTATTCACAATTATGAACAAAAGTGATTAATCAAGTTAAATAACTATGTAATTAAAATAATCTGGCAACATTTTCAATGTTTATTGGAATAGTGCGAATGCTCATTCTAAAAACGATGATGAAATGTAATTGAGTGATTCTTCACAAAATCTGCTTTACCTAACTTATCATTCGCTCAGTTTTATTTGGTGAAAACGACAGATAATCTGTTAAATTTCTCTTATTTAATGTAACATGTGATTTTCAAAGGTTGTTTAAATCGGCCAGTGAGGAAGATTTCCATTTATATCTAGAGAAATCTTTGAAAATAAAACTAACATATATTATTTTTCAAGATATGGCCATAAAAATAATCTAACTATAATTATTAGGATAAATTTGGGCATCTCAATAGAGAGTGAGTATATTGCATTTAATTTCATGGTGTTAGAAGGCAATTATTAATAAAATGTCTACCACCCATTATTATTTGTATTATTGCATTTTTTGCAATCAATGTACTGATTTATATTTACAGGAATAACATTGTATTTATATAGTATTTCATCTCCAATTATTGGAAATGTAAATAAATTATTGACCAATATTAACAGAATTCCACTTCCATTGTGATCTTGAAATATACATTTTCAAGTAAATTGAAATTGAATAATTATGTAATAAAATTTGGCAATATGAAATATATGTTTTAAAAATGTTCTGAAATATAAAACAAAAACATTATATCTATTTAAATTATATGACATGTGTAATTTTATTTGTAGATATACGAACTGATAAAATTTGTAAATAAAAAATATTGTAACATTTATTTAAAAATCACTGTTAATTTTAATTCTACAGCTCAATAAGTGATAATACAAAAAAATAACATCTTTAGATTTATTGTCTGTATTCGAGGTTTTAAATTCATTAATTAAATAAAAAATCAGGTTACCACGATGAACGTGAATTATTAATTATAACATTGTAACATGAAAATTATATTAGATTTTTCTTTACAGAAAAAAAAATTAAATCATTTACAAACATAAATATAATATTTAAAGTCATAGATTATTTTTTTAATTTTATTTAAGAAGTTTTTTTTTTTCTTTTGAAGTTATTAATTTGGTTTTACCTTACAGTGAAACTCTCTTATATACTTTTTCAAGGGTTCCGAAAAAGACATTTTTTTTGTGTTTTTAAGGTAGAAAAAACACATATATAGTATTGATTTTTACTGTTTACCATACTAAGAAAATTAAACTTATATTTTCTTACTATGCAACTTTATTAAAGCATACCATTTAATTTAAGAAATACCTTTAGGTGTACAGCGAAGTGTTACTTATTTAATAAATAAATAATTTAATATTATTATTATGTACTTAATACATATTTTAACATGTGTAATTTTTTGCACTAACTGCTTTTGTAGAACTGTTTTGTACAGATTTGCCAAATGTTCTACTTAAATTGTGCAAAAATTTGTCAGCCTTATAGGAACTAAGAGTTACTTGTACATTATTTCAAGAAATTTTATGTAATATTTTGTAAGGAAATTAGATAGACGACTTGTAAGGGTAGTGTTATGTGAATTAATTGTTCAATGAGGAATGCGTGAATTATTTATTTGTTTTGTATTATACTGCTCATAACTATTTTAAAAGTATTTTGTGTAATATATTTTTTTTTACAGAATAAAATAAGTTTAATAATTATTTTCTTTGTTTTATTTTCATAATTCTCTTCCTCTCAACACCGATATTAAATATCTACTCAAAAAATAATCAGTGGGTGTGGTCTGTATCTTTTGCGTTAAATTAGCATTTTTTTTCGAAGGTAGCAAATACATTTAACATTATATATTGAAAGAAAAAACACACTTTGTAATACACCATTTTTTTATTGAATTATGTAGTAACTGAAGGCCAACCAGGATTCGCTTATCTCAAGCTTCATCAGGGCTATTATAATTACATAAAGACATTTATTTTGGGACGTACTTCACTTATTATAAACAGTGATTCCTAACATTTGGAGAAAAAAAATTTGGAATTCAGTTGCCTGTTTTATGTTTTTTTTTTTTTTCAAAACAGCAAAACAAATTCTTTCTCATGTCATCACCGGTCACTCAACCTAGTAACCGACCAACCCCACAACCCGATCCTAACCCTCCAATACCTAATGATTTTTTATGTTTTATATTGCTTAACCTGTTAACCGGGCGGGACGTATAAATACGTTAAACGTAAACAGTATCGGGTACGGGTAGGACATATGAATACGTCCTTGAAATATATGTTGCACACGGAAATGGAGTTTTTAATTTTTTAATTTTTTAAACTCAATGTTTCTCTTTTATCTGTGTGCTTTTGTTTATTGTTCTGTAATTATAACCTTTTTTATATTTTTTGTAATCTTTATAATTGTTTGTAAAGTTTTTATTTTTTTAATTCGATGTGTTAATTTTTATAATGCATAAATGAAAAAAAAAAAAAATTGAAATTACGTCCTCCGGGCATGACGTACTGATACGTCCTAGTGAAGGAGTTCGCGCCCGTTATATGCTATTTATATGACCGACAGATTACGCTGTACCCATAATAGCCTGGACCTATTTCGGCACATCGCTCGCTATACAGTCTCAATGAGAATGTACGGCGAGAGATATGCTCAAAAAAGTCAAGTCACGAGAATATAGCGTGGTCAGGCTTAAATTATTATTAATCGTAGAGTTTTATTATTTAAATACAAAGTAAACCAGGAGTACATAAAGCTGAGAAGTAAATTTTTTTTTTTATTTAATCTCAGAGTCATCCACTCAAGAACTGAATGTTTATAGAAAACATTAGGTTAATAACAATATAAAATTGTAATTTACATTACTTCAGAGTTGTGAGGATTGCAAACTTGAACTACGCCAGGCGCTCAATTTAAAAATTTTCTCTCTTGTGCTTCTGGTAGAATGTTCATAAACATTAGATTTTGGAGTAGTTGGCTAGAAAATTTTAAATGAATTTGGCATTTTATCTATCTGTAAATTTATTTCTACATTTTCATTTCCGGGATTTTAAATCTAAGTTGCTAACTTTGACTAAGTGGCTAACTTTGACTAAGTGGCTAACTTTGAGTAAGTGTCTAACGTTGACTAAGTGGCTAACTTTGCCTAGGTGGCTAAATTTGACTGAGCTTTTCAACGTGATGGTAACTATGTGAATGAAAAAGAATACAGAGACGATGGACCGCCAAAAAACTTGACACACACTCCTAGCTTCATTCACATTCATGCATCGTCTCGTACGTACCCTTCTGTTATTCTGACTCTCAACATGGCCCGACTCAAGTATTTGGTTTACTTGATCGTGCCATGTCTTCCTCCGGCCCGACTGCTTCTACCATTTTGTTAATATATATTATGTGTATACGTACGCTACAGTAGTTACAAAAAGGTTTGGCTATTATGATAGTATCATGAAAGAAATTTTTATGTATTTTGCAATGTGAAATAATAGTTATATTCATTGAACTCGACTAATTGCGAAACATGGGAAATAGATTAGTCTTTATTTTATGAGCAAAATTATTAAAATTACAGAACGTTTCTTTTACTTCAGGTCGAGTCAAATCTATACAACTAAAGTTACGAAGTAAATTTAAAAAAAAATCATTTGAACAGACTGAAAGCAGACATTGAAATTGGATAGCCATTGAAAGTAGCTTTCAAAAGTATTGACCGAAAGTAGGTACCTACCGAAAGGGTTCCGAAAGTAGAAATAGCAATTAGTTAAGAATCACTGAAAGAAGGTAACCTATTAAAGATGGGTTACAAAAGTAGGAACCGAAAGATTGTACTGATAGTAGGTAACTACTGAGGGTAGGATCCGTAAGCATGGACCAAAAGCATCGATCAAAGTAAGTACTTCAGGTTCCGACCAAAAGTACAGGAATTTCCAATAAGAGGTGTTATTTAGATATTCAATCGTAAAAGATCAATGGTTTCGTTGCTTTTGTGGCACGTGGCGCCGTCTTGTTGAAAGTAAACGTTGTCCAGATCAATATCATCCAATTCCGGCTATAAAAAATCATTAATACACTAGAACCCCGTTCATTCGAACCCCGATAATTCGAAAAAACGCGTAATTCGAAAAAACGCGTAATTCGAAATTTTCGCCAAAAAATTTTCCGCAGAAAAATTTTTTCATACAAAAATTTTTTTAATTCGTTAATTCGTAATTCGAAATTTATTTTTGTCCGCGCACGAAAATTGGTTCGTGTAATTCGAAAAAATTTGATTTTTGCGAAAATAAATCATAATATTTCGTAAATCTGAATCCAAAAGTCAGCCGTGGCGGTAAAACGCCGAAAAATGTATTTTTAAGTGGTTATACATCGTCCTAGTTAGTATTATTATTTTGTAAATCTGAATCGATTTACACTGGAATGTGTAAATGTAAACTTTTTCAAATTTATTTCGAATATCCGAGTTTGAAGGGCCGAGAAAATACGTTTTACGCGGATATATGTCGTAGTTTTACGAGTTTACACCAAAGGTCGACCGCGACGAAACACGGCCGCGAAATTTCGATTTACACGTAAATGTATCGTATATTTACGAATTTATTTCGAATATTTGAAATTAAATGGCCCGCTGCGACGGAAATCGGCCGCGAAATTTCGATTTACGCGTAATTATATCGTATTTTTAAGAATATCTCAATTTAAAGTGCAGGCCGCGACTGAAATCGGCAGCGAAATCTCGATTTACGCGTAAATATATAGCGTTTTTACGAATTTATTGCGAATAACTGAATTTAAAGGGCCCGCCGCTACGGTAATCGGCCGCGAAAATAAAGAAATAATTGGTATTAATACGAATTTACAGCTAAAATACCACCCGGACTTGAAGAGGCGGCCGAGAAAATAGATTTTCGTCGTATTTTTTTTTCATAAAATTTCGAATTACGTGGGAATTCGTTAATTCGAAATTTGATTTTTGATGTCCCGTGGATTTCGAATTAACGAGGTTCTACTGTAATCTCTCCATAGCGCAATCCATTCACCGTAACTGTTGCTCCAGCCTCATTTTCGAAAAAGTAAGGTCCAATGACTCCGCCGGACCATAAACCGCACCAAACAGTCACACGTTGAGGACAGAGAGGCTTTTCAACAATAACTCTTGGGTTTTCCGAGCCCCAGATGCGACAATTTTACTTGTTGACGATGCCACCAAGGTGGAAATGGGCTGAGGCCCATGATGAGTCACTCAAGATGATTTGCATTTGATTCACTCAAGAGAATTTTAATAATTTCAATGCGTTATTGAAGCGTGTATCGTTCCATTTTTATTAATGACGTAGTTTCAAATTGTCAAATATCAAAAAATGACAGCTTTAAAAGTAACATCTACCGAAATAGCGGGCTATTCAAAATAACACCTCTTATTGGAAAACCCTGTACATATCAAAACGTTTTATCCATAGTAAATTTAAATTCTGAAAGTAGGTTCTGAAATTGGGTACAGGTTAAAGAGATTCTTGATTGTGTAGTGGTGTTCTGGATGGATAAAAAATAATTATTTTTCACCTTTTTAACTTCGGATGCAATTACAAATAAAAATTGAAAAAAATATTGTTCAAAAAAATAAGAAATAAAATACAGCGCAATAAAGGTAGGAATTACTTATTTTCCAGTTAACATAATTTGGGAGGCGGGCATGGATACCGCCGCCCATGAAACAATTAATTGGATAACCAACAACTTTACCATAGGTCACCCCTAGTGGTTGGCTACGTTTGGTGACTTAACAGGGGTGCCCGGGTTCGTGGGTTGAGGTTTGTCTAGGTCTAGATGCATTTGCCCACCTACTGCGTGGCGGGCCAGATCGGGACAGAATGGTTGAGGGAGACCTTTTGACCTCTCCATTAAATTAGTTGGAAAATCTTTATTTTAATTTTCGATACCTAAAAAAAAATTCTAGTCGACCAAATAATTTACAAGGTAGGTAGGTACCTATAAATGACAACCCTGCTAATATGAAATAGTGTTTTATAAGGCTAATAAATAAATAAACATAAAATTTTAAATACTTAAAGCTTCTAGATAAACGATCTGTGGTCATTGATAACGATCTCGACGTGGTGATGTAATTCTTTTAACAGTGTCTGGGAAACAAATCAGCAATTATTTACTAGACTGGAATCTTAAACACATGTCATCAATGTAGCATTGCAAGGAGAATGACCGATAGTATTTAAATATTTGCACGAAGGATGATGACACGTAAATTATTTACGGAAAATGGAGCAGAAAGATGACAAATATTATTATGATAACTGAAATCATAAGAAGTACATTGTACAGCTTCCAGGAATAAATGAGATATTATTAATCTTCTATTCTTATGTCTATCTATATATCTCTATTTATATAAAGAGTGTTTTGTTCCTAGTTCCTAATTGGTGAAATTTAGCACTGAAACAAGATGGCGGTCTACGTGAGATTTCTATAAACCACGATCCAATTTTCCGCCCGTTAGACCAGAATTTTGAAACGTCTTGATGAAATTTTGCACGCTTGACAATGAGAGAAAAATTCTGTCTACATCTGATTTCGAAAAACTCTGCACTAATCCCGGGAGATGACAGTGATTTCAGCTAGTACATATACATAAAGAAGAGTTTCTCTGTGTGGCTTGGTTTTTAATAAAATCTACAGTCTTATTCCAAGATTGATGAAATTTTGCACACTTTAAACTCAAACAAGAAGAAGGTCACTGTCTTCATACATGTGATTTTGAAAAACCATCTCAACACTTAAAGTATAATAAAGCCTGGACTACCGGGTGCTTCAGCTACTATTAAATAATCTTAACCATAACAACAGAAGGGTGAGCTCTAGCGACGTGAAATTTGTACAGCTTTTCCTATTTGGAGTTTCTGTCTCAATTCATTAGCTATTTTTTTTTCTTTTATTAAAATAATGCAGTAACTCAGGCCAAACCGGGTACTATCTGATAGAGAACATTAAACACTCTTTACCAAAAATTTAATTGTTTTAAAAACAACCAATTAAAATGCATATTGAGATCAAAATAATTTCAAAATAACCTATCTAATTATTTTAAGTACTTACAAATCATTTTTCCCCCAATTTCCTATTTCCTATTCTTAAAATATTAAAACAATATGATATAAATGTTTCAATAAATAGATAGCCTAGCACATTTTTTGTGGTTAAATAAATCTCGTTTTATTTAGGAAGACAGAATGATAAAGAGCGAACTGTGGACGTTTTATTCGAGCACTGATTGAGAAGGACAATGTATGTGGAACAGATCAGATGTCAGATGATCGAAGCTATTTATTATACCAGCGGTCGCCGAACCAAGTGATCGACGTGACCACCTCAAAATTGTAAACGTTGACACCTTAAAGATTTTTATCAATATTATCGTGCGAACAATCGGTATTGACGTTTGAAAACGACTAAATGCGGTTTTTATCGAAGCCTTCAAGACCTTAAATAAAGTTGTCTGTATGTCGATAAACGTACCAATGATAAAACCATTGATATTTTAAGCAACACCGGGAGTCCTAGCGATAATGATAATTAGCCTCGACAACATCTGAGTGAATGATTCTCTAGCTAGAAGGTCAAGTTGTTTCACAGAATTTGAACAACTCATCAAATTTCAAAGTTAATATTCAAGTTCCGTGAAAGTTCTATTCAAGTTCTGTTATTATGGACTAATAACAGAAATTCAACAGAACTTTGAAATTTGATGACTTGTTCAATTACTACGAAACAACTCCGGTGAAAGACCATTATAGAAGTAAAATTGAATTTATACAGGTTTCCGGGGGTAAAGTGCTCTAACCTCGGCAGGTGATTCTACATGATCGTAGAAGTAAAAAAAATGATGACACTTTTCGAAATTCCATTGTTTTATTTGCCGTAGAAGATTTTTTTCCGTAGCAACAATTCAACTTTTTACATGAAAATTACCATAAAACTATTACTTTCGAATAAATTTGACAATTCTATACGAGAGGCACGGAGAAGGTTGCAAATTGGTGGGAATTCCCCAAATTGAGGGGAATTCTAAGGTTTTTCAAGAATTGGGTATTTTGTGGGGAGAACCTTTTTGTGGGAAAAAATGCGGGGATTCTGGGCTTTTCTTGACTATCCAGCAATATTAAAAAAATATTGTTTACAAGAATGTGATTGAGAAATTTGTTTCAATATTGTGATGTTCAAAATACTAGTATTATTAATAAATCTATATTAGTAATAAAAAATTGGTAATTTCAATAGAATTTTGTTTAATTTTGGATGTAAAGGAACTTTTGGGGAATTTGAAAATCCATTGTAAGTATTTTTGAACATGTGCATTGGCAACCCTGGGCATGGAGGCACTCGCTAGTGCTGGTATGGTGTTGGTGCTATAGCCCATAGCCATGCCATAGCCCGTCGCCCCGTCCGGTCATGGTCCCGATGACCCCACAGTTCTATGGTTTCCACTTCGAGATCTCAGGTTTCGATTTCAATTCAACCCTATTTTCATTAGGTATATTAAATGCAATAACAACAAAAATTTAATTTAGTATACACGTAGTAAAAACAAATTCCCACCTATTTAGGCACCTACTCGAAGTGATTAAAACTAACATCTCATTCAGCTAACCGCTAACAAGATAAATTAAAAGCCATTAATCATAGAGTCCCTCAGGAAACACGACAAATTATGACTGTCAATGTTTGAAATATATTCTCTCGCGTGCATTATTATTAGACGGAGATGTTATCGCCCAAGATGCCTATTCGTATCTCATTAGATTTGGCAGCGAGACCCCATTGTGCATTCCGCTATTAAGCATTTGTAAAATAGAGTTGATGTAATATGACAAAGTGTATGTAATTCATATGACAGCACATTGCTACGCATGCAATATATTGGGAGGCGAAACTGATAAGTTTGACGTATGAGCTCTAGAAAAACCTACAAAATAAAACATCCAACAGTTATTATTCAAATACCTACTGTTTAAAAATTTACTATTCAATAATACGTATAGTTAAAAGAAAATGTAGGATGGGTAGGTATCAAGTTTTTATTTTTGTTTTTATAGGGTTTACAATGTAACTTCATTTTTTACTTTTATTATACTTCGCTACCGGTTTACACGGACGTGTCTAAACAGGTTACAAATTACAAAAATAATGTACCTACTTAACAAAAAATCTATATTGTAAAATAAAAATCTTTAAAAACAAAATGTCTATAAATGATTGATACATAGTTAATGGGCAAGAAATAAAAAAAAAGGTCAGAATTTTGAACATAATTAATTAATATGTTTGGTAAACCGATATTGTTTATCCTGAATATGTAAATGTTGAAATTTCTAAGAATAGTTATAATACAAATATGACGCCTAAGTAAGACAAGAAATCATGAGGTCGATTCCAAGTTGTGACTAATCTTTTTATTTTTCTGTGTCATGTTCTGTTTCGTTTAGAGTTTAGATGTATTATATTTTGTTCTTCTTCAATAATATAGTTATATTATTTTGTTTTTGGTTCAAATCGTTTACCACTGTATCCTGTTCATGTTGTCAATGGAAAATTCAAAGGATTTAGAAATAAATATTTGATTGTGAGCTGAAAATTGTTGAGTTGGTCTAGAAATTAGCAGCGGAATGTTCCTTGAAGATTTCATTAGGAGCATGCTGGATGCGTAGGCACACAACATGGCTAATGGATAACCATTAGATATCTAATATAATCCGGATAAAGAAACACAAAGAGAACAAAACCACATTCAGTTGAGAGTCGCCAAGAACCAGTACAATTTAAGACATTTTAAGTAGGCATATTTTTGTCAAAAGCTGGACATATACCCAAAGACATTTGTTTTGTGAGTCTATGAGTAATGAGTAGGCCTATGAAGAAAAACTCGATGAGTTCATTAGATTACCAAAAACTCGTAAAAACGATCCATTTTGAATAGTTAATGCCTGGTAGTAAGTGTTCAAAGATGGTTTGAAAGGGAGATATGTAAATACGAATATTAGAGGGAGCGCGGTAATATTAAAATATTTAATAAAACACGACTCGTTTGAAATAGAACAAAAATCTCTCGATAATTGCTTTAGTTGCATTTAAAGATACGCTGTGATTTTTATTCATGCCTATAACATATTAAATACCAGAACAAAACGTGTTTTTAATCATTTTCGGAGCTTACTTCACGATTTTTTTTTTAGTCGAGGGATTTTCATATAATTAACGTTTCGGCATAACAAATACAGGGTTTTCCAATAAGAGGTGTTATTTTGATATTCAATCGTAAAAGATCAATGGTTTCGTTGCTTGTGTGGCACGTAGGGCCGTTTTGTTGAAAGTAAACGTTGTCCAAATCAATACCATCCAATTCCGGCCATAAAAAATCATTAATCACCTCTCGATAGCGCAATCCATTCACCGTAACTGTTGCTCCAGCCTCATTTTCGAAAAAGTAAGGTCCAATGACTCCGCCGGACCATAAACCGCACCAAACAGTCACACGTTGAGGATAGAAAGGCTTTTCAATAATAACTCTTTTTTTTCTTTGGTTTTCCGAGCCCCAGATGTGACAATTTTGCTTGTTGACGAAGCCACCGAGGTGGAAATGGGCCTCATCACTCAAGATGATTTGCATTTGATTCACTCAAGTGAATTTTAATTATTTCTATGTGTTGTTGAAGCGTGTATCGTTCCATTTTTATTAATGGCGTAGTTTCTACTTTTCAAATGTCAAAAAATGACAGCTTCAAAAGTAACATCTACCGAAATAGCTGAAATAGCTGAGCATCTCGTACATACGTAACCGGAGCGTTTAGATTTTCTTGGTGTCATTTTCAAAATTGGAAGCGTTGGAATTTAAGGAGAATTCAGACAAGCGGTAAAGAACCTACGTGTAATATAATATTTTTACAGAAAAATATTTTAAATTACCAATTTCAAAGTTGGAACTGATTTGACTATCCGTGGTTTTGCATGGGTATACATTCATGAGTGTATTGATGTTTCAGTTGACTTAGGCATAAAATTATTTTGTATTGTTTTCTTTGTAACCATTAGATGCCGCGTATGTTGTAATGTGTTGATCAAAAAATCTGCCCGCTTCTCAATCAATGTAATTGGAAGAGGCTGCTATCCACTTCTGAGTATGCGTGTTAAAAGGGAAGCTATCTCGCCAGGAAAATGGCATAAGCTCTCCGTCTCCCGTCGGCGGCTAGACGTTGGGGAAACAGCCATTGGGCGGGAATTTCAAATTAAATTCGTCGCGTTCCAATCCATGGAACACTAGATTTTGTTTCAAGTCGTATTGTATAAATATTGTGCCCAGTTGAATTGTCTGAAAGTTTCAGGGGAGTTTTGAGCACCGGTCGAAAGTAAGTTTAAAAAATATTACACGAACTTTTATATATTTTTCAGATTCTTGGTTTATAATGAATACGGAAAAGAAACATTTTTTTTTTCAAAGTCAAAAACTGTTATTTACCCCCTGTTTATCACTAATTTAACAGAAGAATATATGAAAAGGATATTTTTTTTCGTAAATTCATTTTTTTATATTTATTGTTAGTTTCAGTTTTGTAGAGCAAAGATCATGCAAAAAAAGCGGAAAACGTAAAATAGCAAAATATATAAAAATTACGATTTATTTTTATTATTATATTTTAAACTTATTTTTATTATTGTATTTAAATAAAAATTGTTTGACTGAGGATTGAACCTACCTCCACAGGGAATGAAGTCAACAGCACTAACAACTGCGTCAAATCCCGATAGGGTAGGACCAACATTTATTCATTTAACTGCTGTAATGTCATCCAATTTCAGAGTAATGTCATAGAAGGCATTATCATCGACAACAAGTCTATCTGCCGAGTTTCAGCTTGATCGGATATCGGGAAGTGGGTTATAGTTAAGTGATAAAGATGAAAGAAAAGAAGGAAAAAAAATTAAAATAAAATCTCTTAGTCTAGCATTAATCACGCATACAATAATAACCTTCCCCTTTAAATTTTTACATTCATTCATTCATTCACAAAAAAAAAGTTAAATTCGAAAATAAAGATGAAAGAAATTAATCACGCATACAATAATAACCTAAACCTTTAATCTTATAGTATGATAGTAACAGGACCTTTATTAGCTTTTTTAAATTTTTAATAAGTATAACCTACTAAATATTGTACTGTTTAATAAAAGCTCATTTAAAAAAAAACAGTTAGCTAAAATTACGTACTAATTTATCATCCGGAACAATGTCTTCGAGGACATTGTCTGTTTGATAAAACATTTTTAACCTTCTTATTTGGCCTGTTGAAGTAACAAATATTTCTAACTGAACTCGCACCAAAGTAACATATAGTACCTACCCGTGTAGGAAACATCAACGGAATTTTATTTTTCATTTTTTTGAAATGCGAAATATTGCATTCCATAACATACAACGCTAAGAATAACACTACTTATGTAGATGGCGATAAGGTTTAAATTCCCGTTCAACTGCAGCCGCCTTAAACAAGTTAAAAAACATCGTCAAAAAGCGTGTTTGATTTTATTTTGCAAACTTTCGGCACAAGTATTAAATAACTTAATTTGCTAAATTATACAATAAAACCACAATCGAAAAGGAGATGGTAATTATGAGATTTTTAACTTTAAAGCAGTTTTCATAGGCCTAGTACCTACTTTATTTTTTTGGGCTCATAAAGTAATTAAAAGAAATTTTCAAACCATAAACCCATGATTTTGCGTTACTTCGTGGTACACCGTAGAATAGATAGAATACTCTGCAAACTTATTCGATACATTTAGCCACTATTCATTTGTTCGTTAAATAAATATTAAAATCTAAAATATACGTTACTCTATGGATAGTGCTTATCAAGAGGATGAAGAAATACATACCCCCTGAATCAATTACTTACCTGAATTATACTGCATTAAAAATCCCGTGAATGTAAGTCGTTCGTTGGTATGTTTGTCACTCGCATTTAGATTAGTCAAGCATAGTGAACATGATGGCATATAATCCTCCTTATGTGGTGTAAAAACGATTTAAACATTCGAACGGTTCCATGGATACTCAGAACAGTTACAATTCAAAACACATTTGAAAAGTGATATAAAATTATTAAAAGTGATAAAAAAATGCATAAAAACCTAACCTAATGTAACCTATTTAACCTAGTTTTTTCATCACTATAAGGCGAAGCTTAATGCTAAATCACTATTTTGATTAATCTTTATAACGCATTGCTGTACATTATGAATACGAAAAATATGATTTAGATAAATCGAAGGTTTTCCTATTGTTTCGCTTGAGTAGAATGCAAATAAAAAAGTAAATTACTCAATAAAAAATATAAATGTAAACTACTAAAAAAAAAAATTTTTTTAATACAAATGTATGAACACGTAAAAAACAACTTAAAAAAATACAGTATTATAGCTAAGATTGTCTGTGACAGTTTTACTTGATTAACTTTTTTTCTTTATTATAAAATTATTTACAAAATAAATAAAAACCATTTTTGCGCTTGAAATTGAACGTTTCTAGACTCCGTTGTTCAAGCGATTTTAATGCCTATTACCTACAGTATAGTTACATGCAACGTTTCAACTTGTCATTCCCAACTTTTAGCATTAATATCAATTTTTCTTTTCTTTTTCTCTCCTTCCTCAAAGTTCAATGAATAATCCTAATATTTAGGTGTCCCCTCTGTAATTGAAAAGCTTGCGCTTTCATGTTTTTGGTTCGAATTTCAAAATTATTGTATTTATTCAATATAGTAAATCTCAAAGGTTTTAACCTCCTAGATGCGCCAAAAGACGTATTACATCAACAAAATATTACTAATCTATCTGTCTGTTATTGGCTGTCTGTGTATTGATGTGGTAGTTTGATGAACCTCGCAAAACCTTTACCCTGTTTCCACAGATGTCCTAATTAAATTTACGATGATAGTAAAAATGAATCATGCTAGTCATTATGATGTAGCAGAAATAGACTAATCTAAAACACACAAGCACTCGCGGTTCGTTGCACTTGATGCAAGTGACCCAAATGATGACCCATTGATGACCATTGCAGAAAATCATTTGTTTAAATGACATCTCGTAATGGGCGTTGATTTTAGGTTACCCATTTAGAGAAATAGAACATCTGTGATATGTTCGAGATATTGTGTTTTTTAATATTTGCTATAGACTTTAAGACAAATTTATCATGTCAATCGTATGTTACATTTTACATTATTGAGTGTAGTGTCACATAAGTTCAGTATTGACATTCCTCCTCACTAGGAATTTATGTTCTGATGCAGACTATAGGTTGTCGTGTTGGTATAACATGTGTTATGATGTTATAGTGATTTATTTTTGGGGTATTATGCCGTGTCGCGTTACCTCATTCTTTCGTTGGCTTAAGAAGGAGGTAGCGCAACACAAATAAATCCCTAAAATACTTTTGGTCGTGAAAATCTCAAATCTGATTTTTTATAATTTCCTTCCCTTCATATTAGTATTTATTATGCAATTGATGACCTCCATGAGTGATAAGCTCCTTGGCTTATGAACTTTGAGGTAACCAGAGATGTGCAAAATGGGTACACAAAACCATTTGAAATGCAAAATGGAAATGGGTCAAAACTTTTCCATTTGAAAATGCAAAATGCAAAATGGTTTTTAGAAAAGCATTTCAAATGCAAAATGCAAAATACCTATTTTCAAAATGCATTGAAAATGCAAAATGGTTTCTAAGGTCAAACAATTAAAATAATTATAGAATTTTTAAACAGTTTTGTCATTTAATAATGGACATCAATGTAGAACAGACATATTACATGATGATAAATCAAAAAATGCCACGACTACGGATTATAAACCACAAAAAATTTGCGCGGGACAAATGTTGCCAACGTAAAAACATAGAAACTGATATCTAACATTTAATATTACAGCGTCATGGCCCCATGTTCAGTATTTGAATCAGTATTTTTCGTAATGGTATCACTCAATTGCCAGGGCTTCTACCAGGGAGCAACTTGACAAATGTAAATTACACAGGTCTGCAAATTGACATTAAAATTTTTTTTCTAAATGGTAATGGTTGAATTGTATGTATTTCGGTATGCTGAATTCGAGAATGCCATCCATTTCGACCCATCACGTAAGGATTTTCCGCAAAGTGGAAATTAAAATATAGGGAAAACCCGCCTTACACAACTTCTGTAGGGAATGTTCAAAAGAAAAAAAATCATAAAATTATACAAATTTAATTAATTTTAAGTCTTAATATATTTTATTTACATTATATATACAATTATAAATCTTTATAAAATCTGCTTTTTTTAGTTTGGAAGCTTCGTTTTGTGCTTTTTCGTTTGTGGGACGTTATATTTTCCCTATGCAGCATCCAGCAGTAGTCGCCCATCATATTTGTATCTCATCGACCTCGATACCTTCTCTCCATTTCCTTGATATCTTGGTGATACCTCTCACCTTGCTCTCTAACTGCACCAACATTTTCCGGGAAGTAATCCAAATGGGAGTTCAAAAAATGGAGTTTTAAACTCATTGAGCATCCCAGATTTTTAAAATCGAACAACATATTTTCTACGATATTTTCAAAGTTCGGATCCTTCTGATTACCTAGAAACTTCGTAACTACATCTTTAAAAGAATTCCATGCTGACCTCTCAACATCGTTATCACATTTTCAAAGTTGTTATCTTTCATCAGCTTACGAATGTCAGGACCAACAAAAACTCCCTCCTTCAGCTTTGCTTCAGACAGACCAGGAAACTTGCTTGAAAGGTATTTAAATGTCTCGCCATCTTTTGGCAACGCCTTCACAAACTGCTTCATCATCCCAAGTTTGATATGGAGCGGTGGTAGAAGAACCTTTTTAGGATCAACCAAAGATTTAAAGTGCACGTTTTTCTCTCCGACCTTCAATGTTCTTTTCGGCCACACTTTCTGGTTCCAGTGTTTAGCTTTGGCACGACTATCCCATTCACAAAGAAAACACCAAAACGAAAAGATTTAACTTTACCTTTTGACCACATTTTAAGTCCTTCAACACACCCTGAACAAACTCCATGCGGGGCCCAAGATTTGTCCTGGTCCCCTATCTTCACACCAAAATACCCAAAATATACTTTTTTTATGAAATCAGTAATATTTAGTTGTTGTTTTTTCACTACAAATTCACCACAAATATAGCAAAAACTCTCAGAAGAATTTACACAAACTCTTGAAGTCATTTTTGAAACGCACGTTACGAAAGTTGGAGCAGAAATTAATTAATGAAAGGGCATAGAAGGGAGTGGGCACCTTGGGAATTCCGGCATTCTCTCATAATACTTACTATGGAAAATCCCAATATAGATATATAATTCAAAGCTGACGAATTTTATCGTCATGAGTTACTAAATGTTTTGTTTCAGTCTATAAAACTTAAAATTATCTTATAATAAGTTGTAAATAATAAAAAATATATATTTCGGCAATAAACCCCGTTTGATAGGCAATCCCACAGTATTTTGCGTTTTGCGGAAAAACCTTACGTGATGGAATTTTTTTGATAGTTTTCCCGAATTCAGCAACTAAAAAAAAATGGGAATTACCTCTTATTTCAATGGAAAAAAAGAGCGGAGATTGTAGGAAGAATGTTGCAAAAAGCATTTAAAATGGAAAATGCATTGAGAAAAGCATTTAAAATGCAAAATGGTTTTTAGAAAAGCATTTAAAATACAAAATGGAAAATACCCATTTTGCATTTTGCATTTCCATTTGAAATGGATTTATTTCAAATAAAGTACATCTCTGGAGGTAACACATTCAAAACACGGCGAGAGAAAATAAAAAAAAATCACGATTTACATGGAGGAAAGGTGCTTATGTCAAATATGAGAATTATTCAGAACAGCCGATGGTTAATCGAATTTTTGACGCAAAAAATTATGAAATATTGTAATAAAAATCGGATATATTTATCCGAGACACTATCTAGGATACAAACCAATTTTATTAGAAACTTTGTAATCATTTAAAAGGGTAACTGTCAAAAATATAGTTTCAAGATGATATTGTTGATTCTGAATTTGAAATATGATTTCGAAAAATTTGACGTTTAATAAATAGGTCCCAATGGTCGGGTGGTTTAAAACGCCTGTCCCGGTAATACAAGATATCCTAGGTTTGATTCCTAGTTGTGACCGTTATCTTTTTTTATTTTTCTGTGTCTTGTTCTGTTTCATATTTCGTTTAGATTTATTAGTATTACCCTCTTCATTGTAACCTTCAAAATAACTTAAAAGAAAAATTGTTCCTTTATATTATTATTATCAGACGTAAGTAACCTGGGTATCTAGCACGGTAGATCGATAAAGGTTTTGTTGATAATGTGGGTAAATTGTCATCGTTCCCGAGCATGACCGCAAATCACCAACGAACAAACAACAGATCAAAACGAATAAGTGTTCTCAAACTTATTCGACGTGAACTGTTGTTTGTACGTTGGCGATATGCAGTCATGCGTGAGAACAATGACAAGTTATCGACCGAATCGATAAAATCTTTATCGATCGAGAGTGCTAGATACCCTGATCTGAATAGTTAACTATATTTACATCGAAACTGGATATTCACGGAGTAACACAACAGTGTCATTTATAACAAATTCAAAGACAGTGTCCATTCTTTGGTCACTTCTTTTCAAAATAATTATTATTGTAAAATGAATTTGTAAAAATAGATAAAAAATAACTTAATTAATAAGATCCAACAGTCCAGCAAAGCTTCGTACGGGGTAGGCACAAATTTAAATAAAAATATACAGGGTTTTCCAATAAGAAGTGTTATTTTAATATTCAATCGTAAAAGATCAATGGTTTCGTTGCTTGTGTGGCACGTAGCGCCGTTTTGTTGAAATTAAACGTTGTCCAGATCAATACCATCCAATTTCGGCCATAAAAAATCATTAATCATCTCTCGATAGCGCAATCCATTCACCGTAACTGTTGCTCCAGACTTTATTTTCGAAAAAGTAAGGTCCAACGACTCCGCCGGACCATAAACCGCACCAAAAAGTCACACGTTGAGGATAGAGAGGCTTTTCAACAATAACTCTTGGCTTTTCCGAGCCCCAAATGCGACAATTTTGCTTGTTGACAAAGCCACTGAGGTGGAAATGGGCCTCATCACTCAAGATGATTTGCGTTTGATTCACTCAAGTGAATTTTAATAATTTCAATGCGTTGTTGAAGCGTGTATCGTTCCATTTTTATAAATGGCGTAGTTTCTACTTGTAGAATGTCAAAAAATGACAGCTTCATAAGTAACATCTATCGAAATAGCGGGCTATTCAAAATAACACCTCTTATTGGAAAACTCTGTACATTAATTTAAAATATATGAGTGAAATATTATAATCCCTTCATATTTTTAATATTTATTAGGTATGTACTCCATCAATCTGTATCAATGATATATCTTATGATAAATAAATTTCTATTGAAAAAAGCCCAAACTAAATATAACTGTTCTATAACAGTGAAATCTTCCTACTTGAACAGTCACAACGTTATTTCTAACAACTGTTAATATCGAATGCATTTATATACTAAATAAATAGAGAAATATTGGGCGACCATTCCACTTTGATAGAACGGCTAAAGATGTTTTAGCAGTTAATGTGACACAAGGCTCTGAAAACGGGGGTTGCTCGAAGCTCACATTTCAATTATTTCTGCTGAACGGAATTCCTACGGGTGTAAGTTATTTATATTTAAGATTAATAAATACAGGACCTGTATGTATATGTGGTGTATATGCGGCCCGTAAAGTCAGAACAGTGAAACACTTGACTTATTACCATGGCGTTTGTTTAGTTAAAACGGTCTTAAACCAGGCTCTAGGCCGGTTTTATCACACCAACGTTAAACTGGAGTGTAAGAATCTAATTAATCACAACCTTAGTACTTAGAACTAACTATTTTTTTAATGGCATGTCTTATATCCTGTCTCATCAAATTCCTCCCAAATCATAAACCGTTATAATTGCATTAACAATACGAAAATAATAATATTACATCTGTAATGGGGCACACTTTAAGAAGAATTTTAAGAACATGACCACTAATACTAAATGACCGTTATTAAGTTTGTTATGGTAAAGCGCAGTTGAAGTGAAATGACACTAAACTGCGCTATATAAATGCAATGTTATAGTTATAATACAAAAATAGTTAATTATCTACGAAATTGGATACAAATCATTTTTTCTAAAGTTTGTCATACAAGATGGCTGCTAGGCAATTTCTCTTCATCATAGATTTGGCTTCAATGCCGCCGGTACAAAATCCAAGGCTAAAACCGTTTGAAAATTTTATAAAACGTGTTTCAACTATGAAATTAGCGGTAAGCATCGGATTTTATTTTTATAGACGATGATTAGTTACTTCCCGGGGGTTTTCTCTGGAAACACTTGAGATTTTAGTAATACGGTAATCAGAAATAATTAAAATAAACCCCACGGAAAGATCGATTTTCTAGGTCTGCTTGGGCAAAGTCGACCGTAAGTGCGCCATTACGCCGAATATTATTTTTACATGACTTCATCACTTATGTAGCTAAGATTACCACTTTATTTTAGAGATTTGATAGAGAAAATTCAACCGCAGGTCTGTCCAATACCTACACCAGGGCCGCGCGTCGCATATTTTTGTGCATGGCTGATTCGCTTACGTCGTTAACCTTTCCCTTACTGTGCTAAAAAAATCCACGCGTTCCGGTGCTGTGTAGTCAATACACATCTCAAAATAAACGATTTAATATCGGAAAAATATGAATATTCATAGCTAATCGCTTATGATTATTGTATATTATATCAAAAGTGATAATAATTGTAATTTGATTGCTGAAAACATGAAAAAACCATCGGCAGATGCTAAAAAAACGCGCGAGAAGTCCACATCTAACGACGGTCCGCGACCGACTGGCTGGCGCATAAATAAACCACTTGGCTGGCGGCTGGCACACACACAGCTATGCGGTCGTAGGTATCGATGGTCTAAATCAAAATACAACTGTGGACGTGTGGATTCCTCATAACGTAGCAGTGTCACACGGTTGATTGTATTGGTGTTTTTTTACCGTTTTTTAACAAAAATCTCTGATTTTTAATTGAATTTGAAAACTATGTAAAATATTAATTTTTAATTCAGTGCATAAATGTATAACGGAGGAATACCTAAATTCTGAACCCAGAATTTATTATATTTAGAGAGTTATTAAAGTTATTAGAAGCAATGTGTGGTAAATACACACCACAGATAAGGAAACGTTAGGATTCTGGTTTAATTTTAGGGTATTATCTCGTCTTAAGTAGCAAGCTTGAATTCCGTAAAGCAGCGTTTACGCTATGCAAGGAGCTTGGGCGCAGGTTGCAAGTACCTTGCACCAACCTCTACCTGCGTTTCAGTGTAGGTTGCATGCAATTAAATTTTGACTCTCACGGGAATACTTTCACGGGTTTATTTGGTGCCATGACAGTGACTGCAAACCTGCGAGCAAGTCGATTTTCAGTTTCTAATGTCCGTGCTAGCACTTGCGCACAATTAACACGCGGGCAGGTGTAACGGTGACGTCACACTTTTGGGCGCACAATTTATACCGCGTTGCGCATGCGGCTTCCCTAAAAACCATCGGACCATAGTACCTTGATCATAGAAGTTAAAGTTTAGGTAATAGTAATAATATATGTTCACACACTAGTAATACAAACGATTTTCCTCCGGTAACATGTTTATACCAACTGACAAAATCTATGCTCGACCAATACGTATTTAATTGAAATTGGTTGGCGGAAATAAAACATCCTTGAATAAACAAAAAATTCCTATAACACAAGCAATTGTATCTAATAAAAATGGCATTGACTCACTAACAAAAACATTTGTTTGTTTTGATTCGATTTATTTGTTACCTAATTACAGCTATAATAAAAACGTGGTGTATATGCGGCCCGTAAGGTCAGAACAGTGAAAAACTTGACTTATTACCATGGCGTTTGTTTAGTTAAAACGGTCTTAAACCAGGCTCTAGGCCGATTTTATCACACCAACGTTAAACTGGAGTGTAAGAATCTAATTAATCACAACCTTAGTACTTAGAACTAACTATTTTTTTTAATGGCATGTCTTATACCCTGTCTCATCAAATTCCTCCCAAATCATAAACCGTTATAATTGCATTAACAATACAAAAATAATAATATTACATCTGTAATGGTTAAGGCACACTTTAAGAAGAATTTTAAGAACATGACCTCTAATACTAAATGACCGTTATTAAGTTTGTTATGGTAAAGCGCACTTGAAGTGAAATGACACTAAACTGCGCTATATAAATGCAATGTTATAATTATAATACAAAAATAGTTAATTATCTACGAAATTGGATACAAATCATTTTTTCTAAAGTTTGTCATACAAGATGGCTGCTAGGCAATTTCTCCTCATCATAGATTTGGCTTCAATGCCGCCGGTACAAAATCCAAGGCTTTTAAGGTTCATGGTACTTAGGTACCATTACCATTGGTACCAACCAAACCCACTCTAGTGATAAAGAAGTCAATAATACCAACCGATAAATTCAGTTAGAACAATTATTATTAATTACTCGGTACCTACTCAATAACCAATACATTTTAAAGTGTGCCCCACATAGAGAGTTTTGATTAATGAATAGTTTGGACAGATGTCTGCACCATGACTTCATGAGTGGGTACTTTATTATTGTTTGGAGCAATAAATTGAATTGGCAGATTTATAGGCCCAACGATTGCTGCGAATGCGCCTTCCTCATGGCGCCTACAATTTGTTCGATGATTTCAATTTAAATATAGAACGAATAGATCAGGGGAACCAATATGCCAGTCATAATATTATTATTTAATTCTGGGAGATTGGAATGTCACTATTCAATCGAAAATACCATAAATCCAATAAAAATAAATATATAAATTGAACAAATATAATGAATACCTTGGTGCCCATAAGATGGACACTGTATCGCTCTCCGAAACGTTGGCCAACAACGAAGGAGGTAGCGCAACACAATGTGATACATTTATTGACGAGTCCAAACTTCTCCCACTGTAAGTGAGTTAGTGGGACTGTGACATCCCCATTTGGGGTCTGTTGTGAAGCTAAATGGAGTGGGGAGGGGAAGAAGATGGAGATAAAGAGGAGGAAGGTTGGGAAGTATTATTTAGATCTAGCCCCTAAATACGGCTAAAACCATTTCAAGCAACGTTTCGATTCTGAACGGTTGTGACGATTGAACGAAAGAATTATTCAATGGAATTCTTCTATAAGAAGTTTAAGAACAGAAGATTTAGGATGGATTGTAACACAGAATTTTAAAAATTCGTCAAAAAATTTCAAAGTTAATTATCAAGTTTTGTGAAAGGTCTATTCAAGTTCTGTAATTATTTCAGTTGTGTAAAACAACTGGTCGTACGATAGCAGGACTTGAAAATTATCTTTTAAATTTGATGAAATGTTAAAATTCTGTCATTAATGTTGAGGATTTCGATTTAATTTTGAATATTTAAAATTGAGGATTACGACAACAGTGTATGAGAAAAACTTCGTTCCCTTTCCTATGATACCATTTATATCGTTAACGTTAATAATAGATAGCAAAAATATATAATATGTATGAAATTAAATAATGATAAATATTTTGGCCACCCCTGGAATAGAGCATTGTCCCCGACTAAAGATGACATCTTTTATTTATGGCTAATTTCTGAATGGTGTCATAGTTACTCAGTAGCGAGCATAAATTAAAGTGATATTATTATAACCATATGGTTAACTTCCTTCTGGAGAAATGAGACATAAGACGGCATCCGTGGCTTGTTGGTTGCGATCCTCGGTTACGAATCCGGAGATTGCGGGTTTAACGTGCGCAAGTAAATTTTATTTTATTTATTGGTGTTTTTTAACATTTTTTTCATTTAAAGTTATATACACGGTGTCAAGAAACTCGTAGTACAAGCGGAAAACTGGTGAATCTACATTACATGGAGAACGCAAACTATTTTTTTTCGAATATTGAAGTTTTCGATTCTAATGCTAACATTTAGATTTTTTTCAGTGTTTTCAGGTCAAGATTTTTAAAAACACTTTTGGGGCCGTGTCTACCATGATTCTTCGTTTTGACATTTAAAATACTTATCACCGATTTTTTTTTAAATCTGACTTAAAATATTTCAATTTCGGACTCGACTTACCTACTCTAAAACGAAAGCACTAATCAAAAAAATTATGGCACAAAATCGACTTTAAGTGTGATTTAAATCCACCAGTTTTCCACTTGCACTACAAATTTCCGGACGCCGCACAGTGGGCTGAAAATCGCCTTTCATAGACATAGAGACTTGAATTTTCAAGGGTATTTTTTTGGCTAGAAATGAATTCTGCTGATCATTACAATGCTATAAAATTTCGTACGAAGCAATTGCGTGTACAAATGTAGGAGTTATCATTTGTTAAACAAAAAATTGTATGGCACAGACATTAAAAATGAGGCTATCTCTGGAATCATAAGGTTGGCCATTCCATCCTTACACACATATATACTAATATTTTTTTGTATTTTTTTGACATACTTCGTATTGTGGCGCAACTTGCGATTTTTTTTTTTAAATCCTCAAAGTTGAAAAAAACACTTTTTAATGTTGATGATTCATTTAAATGCTTAAATGCTTTTAGGCTTGCAGTGTAAATAAAATATTGTAAACTAGACAAAGCATACTCATATGTAAAGCATTTAAGCATTAAAATGAATCATCAACATAAAAAAGTTTTTTTTTCAATTTGAGGATTTAAAAAAAAAAATCACAAGTTGCGCCACAATACGAAGTATGTCAAAAAAATACAAATAAATAGTAGTATATCTGTGTGTCAGGATATAATGGACAACCTTATGATTCCAGAGATAGCCTCATCTTTAATGTCAGTGCCAACAAATTTTTCTTAAAAAAATGATGCCTCCATCATTTGTACACGCAATTGCTTCATACAAAATTTTATAGCATAGTAATGATCAGCAGAATCCATTTCTAGTCAAAAAAAATACCCTTGAAAATTCAAGTCTCTATGTCTATGAAAGGCGATTTTCAGCCCACTGTGCGCCGTGTATAGTATATTTGCGGCATGTTCCTAAGTGGTAGATACTGTCAAACGTTGCTTGAAATGGCTTTAGCCGTGTTTGGAGCCTGATCTGACGAGCCAAATACATTTTTACCAACCTTCAACTCCCCCATCTCCATCCCTTTCCCACTAAGCTTTACAACATACCATAGTCACACTGGCTCTCTCTGGACTGTTTGTTGTTAGAGAATGACTATATTTTTACTAAAAACTATATGGAGTCCACTTGGTCAAAACACAGGATCATCACATAACCAGTAGGTATACACATTTTGAATCAGTGTTTGTTTATTTAAGGTTGATTTGTATGCAGATGTCAGAGTTTATATGTGATATTTAAATTGGTAGGGTCGCAGAAATGCGTTTCTTCGTCACGATTTGCGCCGCCGCCTTCATGGTTGGGGCTGCATCAGGCGCCGGGGCACGCGCGGGGCACGGAGCCCGGGCGAGGGCCCAGAGGCAGGCCGGAGACCCCACACCCAACTACGACGATTACGAGACCCCGGATTACACTTATGACGACTATGAAGGTAAAAATTATAACTTTATAGACCCTATGGCCCGGTATATCAGTCGGTCCGTATCCGCGCTATGTGCGACATTCCTCGCTCAAATTTAATCCGGCCAAATCGGCCGGTCAAGTCTTGGTAGTCGCGGAATAGTTTCCTTTTTAGACGCTGATGTGCTAGGGGTAACAAATGCCAAATATGACGTATACGTAAGTAATTACGTAATTCATCAATCTAAAATAAACAAATAGTCTGTTAGGAATTACAAGGGCGATTTTTCAACGGCAGTACCTACAGTGTTTTCAGTAGCTTTTTCATCATAATTTCATAAATAGTGCTGACTCCAGCAAAATATATCCAAAATTAATATCCTAGCATTTGTCATTTTGAAAGCGTTCGATCTTCCGATCACAGTAGTGGGCATAGATATACCACAGTAATTTTGTTTTAAGAAAAAAAGTCAAGAGTCAGAATAATAGAAGAGTATGTATGAAAGTGAATGAGGCAAGGAGTGTGTGCCAAGACAGAGTTGTTTGGCGGTCCGTCCTCTCTGCCTACCCCTGCGGGGAAACGGCGTGATGGTTAGTTAGTTAGTTAGTTAAGAAAAATCATAGACAATACGTGTAATATTGCTGATATCTAGGCTTACGACTTATATATGGATTATGTTCCAAACCGCGCTAAGCTCGACATTCCAACCAAGCCGAGCTTAAATCATAGACAATACGTTTAATATTGCTGATATCTAGGCTTACGACCTATATGCGGAGTATGTTCCAAGTAGTGCTAAGCTCGACATTCCAACCAAGCCAAGCTTAAAATCAACTGACAACTGGGCCTATGACAATTTAAGTCGTCTCGTTCTTCCAGCTCGCGTATACCATATTAGTTCAAGGCAATAAGTTTAATAATTTTGAATGTGTTCTACTAGGTCAGGCCAAAGGAGTTTCTTTAACAAACTTTCCAACGAATAACTTGTTATTCAAGTGTTCTTGAAATTTGTCCAGTATTTTTACAGTGTCTCCGTAATTAATCTGTAATAATGTGAATTGTAGAAAAGGGCTCCACTCCACCTCCAGTGCCACGTGGTTACGCGACGGTCACTCAACAGCCAGAAGACGAGGTTCCCACGACAGGTCTGTACATTTAATTTAAGTAAAGCATTAAAACTTATACTTATGGATAATTGGTTAGGTTAGGTTAACCTAGTTTAAGAAACAGTAGAAATGGTCGATATTCATGTCCCGGTGACTTTGCTTCCACTGGGTCTATCGGTAATTTTCAATGACTAAAAAAATATCCTCGTTATTCAATGCTATTTATTATTCTGGAACAGGTTATTTTTGGAACTGGTTATTTTCTGAGCTGGTGCTTTTTGTAACTGGTTCTTTTAGGAACTATTTCTTTTTGGAACATTTATAATGCGAAAAAAATATTCATAAGTTTGTTAGAAGCTAATTTGTGTGTTTTTCCCCGCAGAAAGACAAAGACGTCCTCCGATGTCAGTTTCTTATCCCACTGCTGCACCCCCAGAACCCGATAACAGGATTGGTAAATATATTATGGCTCCATTTATAATTAAGATAATATTAACAACTTTCATAGAATCAAACATACTAATTTCGGTTGTCTGCATGTTGTCTGCGATGTGGATTAGTTAATGTTGTCTGCGATGTGGATTAGTCATTTTCAAAATTGGAACAGATTGTTTGAAGAATTCAGACAATGATAAAGTAGGTACCTAGGTAGTAGGTACTTACCAGTTATGAGATTTAAAAAAAAAATTAATTCATAATTTTTTTTTTTAGAATGTGCATTTCGTTTGTTTAAATTTTGAAAGAATAATATAATATTTTGTAAATAAAATTAACAATATTTGTTTTTTATAGGCAATGTTCCTGAGACAAATGTTTTATAAGTACTTAGTCGAACTCGGTCGAACCTCAGTCGAACTCGGCACTTCTACCCGGAAGTGACGCGTCACTCAATAGCCATACTAAGTTTTATTATTGTTGTTAATTAGTACATCCTATTGGAAAGCAAATTAATATTTTTTCGTAATTTTTGTGGCACCCAGCACCATTTTCCTGCAACATGGGCGACCTGTGGTACCGGGAGGGCCAGCAATGGGATCTCAACGAGTGCAACGAGTGCCGCTGCAACAACGGGGTCGTCAAGTGCCGCCTGAAGGACATCTGTGCCACTTGTAAGCATAATACAACCAATTATTAATGATAACCTAATTGAAAACCTGCAAATAATTCACCAACGCATAAAATCAAGTAAAAGGTTTCAGTCTGGATCAATACAAAGCACAGGATCTAGTCAGGTGAAACACTATAACACATAAACAGCGGAGCATTAGATCAGAGGTCGCAACGAATCACGTGATACCCACCCTGTTTCGTTTGTACGGTGGTGCTGGAACGAGACGGAGTGCTTGTCGCGCGATGTGTTAGGTCAAGGGTCGGCAGACCGTGAAATAAAATGGGAATATTAACGAAATAAGTGATGAAGTCGAATACAAACTATATTCGTTGTGCGGCCCGGTTTAATGGACGGACCTACGGTCGGATTTGCCCTAGCACACCTAAAAAATTGATCTGTCCGTGGGGTTTATTTTAATAATTTCTAATGAACGTTTTAGTAAATGCTCAGATGTGTCTAGAGTAATACCTCGAGAAGTTACTAATTCATCGTCTAGAAAAATAAAATCTGATGCTTATCGCTAATTTTATAGGTAAAAAACATTTTATAAAAATTTAAAACCGTTTTACATACATAAGTATATTAATGGTAAGGTCCAGTTTTTATTAATCTTAAATATAAATATCTTGCATTCGTAGGGATCCCTCTACTTGAGATTTTAGTAATACGTTAATAAGAAATAATTTAATTGTGAGGATAGATCAAATCTATGTTATTAAAGACTTATGTCACTTTAGCGAGCCTTATGAGATTGCACCGCGGATCGAACTTTGACAACATCAGTGTTGCCATCTCAGCTCTTGTAGACCCACATTTAGCTCTAAATCTAGGTCATCAGCCCCAAAAAAGTTGATTCTTAGCTTCTTTTTTTCAGATATTCTAGATCAGAGGTTCCCAAAGTGGTCTATATAGACCCCCAGGGGTCGATATCGGCTTGCTGGGGGTAGCGAGAAAAAAATTTGGGGGTCCACGAAATTCAAATGGGGGTACATACGAGCGGACCCCCATTTACCTTAAGTCAACATTTAGGAGTTCTGTAGATGACACAATACACCTAACACAAATAACACATTATTATGTTTATTTTTTTTTGGTAAACTAATGTTTAAGACAAGATTTTTTTATGCATAGCACAAAGGGTAACAATTATTGTTAATATTATCCCTATTAAATGTTACCCTTTGTGCTATGCCAAAGAAAATAGATATTACCCCGGAAGCCTTCTCAATTTTTTTTCGGGAAAAAATTGAATCCATTCGTGCTTCCGCATCTCACGCCCCTCCGCCAATATTCACTTTAAATTCTAAAGGAATTTTGTCGTCCTTCAAACCCACAACGCTGGAAGAAGTAATAAAAATTATTTCAAGCTCGCCTAATAAACAGTGCAGTCTTGATCCCATACCGACATGGTTATTAAAACAATGTTCTACTGTTTTAGCGCCATTCCTAGTTCACGTTTTTAATAAATCACTTAGCACGGGTGACTTCCCTGAACCACTCAAGTCAGCTGTAGTTACACCAATCCTGAAAAATTCAAAACTAGACGCCGATAACTTAGGTAATTATCGACCCGTTTCAAACTTACCATTTATTTCAAAAATCCTGGAGAAAATTGCTGCCGCACAAATAACCAGTCACTTGAATTCAAATAAATTATTCGCAAAACGTCAATCTGCGTACAGAAAGTTCCACTCAACTGAAACCGGACTACTTCGTATGCTATCAGACATAACTCTTGCCGTAGAGTCAGGTAAGTTATCACTTATCTCACTCCTAGACATGAGTGCAGCGTTTGACACGATTGATCATGAATTCCTCATTAGGAGATTAGAGGAAACATTTGGTTTGAATTCCGACATAAAAAATTGGCTGGTATCCTATTTATCCAATCGCTTACAAGCCGTGAGGGTTGGAAATAAACTCTCCAACTTCGCAACACTTTCTTCAGGGGTACCCCAGGGATCCGTTTTGGGTCCACTTCTCTTCATCCTTTTTACAAATGATGTCGCCAAAATAATCGAGTCATTTGATCTCTTGTCTCACTGCTACGCTGACGATCAGCAAGTTTATTTTTACTGCGCTCCAAATGAAATCAATAGTCTCAAGATCCGTATAACTGAATGTCTAGAAGTAATAACTCGTTGGATGTCTTCAAACAAGCTGAAGCTTAATCCATCTAAGACTGAGTTTCTCTGGGCAGCCACAAACAAACGTCAACATTTCATAGACAATTCACCTATTACTATTTCCGGCAGCGATATCATCCCAAAAACAACAGTCAAACTTCTCGGTGTCAATTTAGATTCAGACTTTTCGTTTAAAAGTCAAATAAATAGGACTGTAAGCACCGGCTTTTTTCACCTAAGACAACTCAAGTCTGTCCGAAGAAACCTTCCTACAGAAGCAACAAAACTACTTGTCAACTCTTACGTAGTCTCACGTCTCGATTACTGCAACGGCCAGCCTTCCAAAATATCAAATTGACAAACTTCAATCAGTGTTTAATGCAGCAGCACGGCTCATAACCGGGGTTTCAAAATATTCGCACATTTCAGAACACCTTCGTAACCTTCACTGGCTCAAGTGCCCTGAAAGAATCCAGTACAAACTGTGCTGGATGGTGTTTAAATCCATCAATGAAATGGCCCCACCCTACATCTCTGAACTATGCGTCCCGGAAAACACTGGTCTGAGGCAGTCAACGCTTAGATCAGCAACATCATCAGCTGTAGGCAGACTGATAGAACCTAAGCGCAAGCCAAATACTAAGTTTGGTGATCGCGCTTTCGGAGTATCTGGGCCGAAGGCTTGGAATAAACTCCCTCCGGAACTAAGATCCATAACAAGTCCAACAGAATTCAGGTCTAAACTAAAAACTTACCTTTTTAAGCTGTCGTACCCTTAAATTAAATATACCATTCCTAAGAGAAAGTCCAGCTATATTCAATTTTTCAATTAAGTCCTAAACCCTGTATCTAAATTTCGCCAATAAACAATTAGATAATGTTAATTAAGTGTTAATCTCAAGTGACCTACCAGGTAAGTATTGTGCTGTATATTTTCTCCATAAATAGTTAAGTCATAACATAGATCACTGTAGAAATGTATTATAAGTTTGTACAGCGCCCTTGAGGTGATTTTGCACAAAAACGGCGCTATACAAGTCATCCAATTATTATTATTATTATTATTATTATGCATAAAAAAATCTTGTCTTAAACATTAGTTTACCAAAAAAAAAAAAATAATAATAATTAATATTTGACAAGTATTTCACCTAAAAATGTAGACAATTTGTCTCGACGCCATCTAGTGAGAGAGTTAGCACTTACAATGCCTTTCTCATATAAAATAAAGTTGGTTGTTTTCAGGTGAAAAAATGTAACAAGCAGTAATTGTTGAATGAAACACTAGTATATATTGAATTATTTCGCGGATAAGAGATAAGCCGCCATAGCTCAGTGGTCAGAGCTGTCGACCGGAAATCGAAGGGACACGGGTTCGAGTGCCGTTGACGTCATGTGTCTTTTATCAGGAGATTTTTCAATGTGGATGAGTGTTTCAGGCGAATAATTATTGCTTGTAAAATAACAAATAACACAGTTTACGTAATACTAATAATAAACTGAAAATTACTTATTTGATATTTGTATTTTCATATTTCGTAAAGTTGTTTATTGAGGTATATAAATAAAATTATACGTTCCTTTTCTCGTCAGTATTAATATATTTAAGCAAAACATTGCACATCAGAAGCCGCGAATTTTCCTAGATTCCCAACTCGTTTTTGAAAAACGTCCAGGGTAATAATGACGTTCAACATTTAAATGTACTTCACACAGACTTCAAAACGAAGTTTGAGGACATTTTTACTGTGGAAGTCTAATGTTGAAGAATCGGATCATATGACAAGAAGAACTGATCGGAATAAGCGCTAACAAATAACTTAAGGGGCAGTTCAGTTCTCAGCTACAGAAAGAAATTCCCGTTGCTTATCCTGCTCCATTTTCATTTGGTGTAATACCTCACAAGGGCGCCCCTGTCTGCACAATGCAGAAACAGAGGAACTATATCGCCACCCGGTTGTAGGGCAGGCAAGGGAAGGGAATCTTTTTACGAAAAAAATAAATAATTATCACATGGGACGTTAATAGTTTTAGGAAAATTCAATATTCGGCAGGCAGGGGTCTACGGAAAAAAAAAATTGGCAAGAGGTCTACGGGGGAAAAAAGTTTGGGAACCTCTGTTCTAGATCTTTATTTTGTACTGAACTCATTCACGTAAAGTTTATTCTGAGAGGAACCGTTTATTTATTTGGAATATTTGCTTTAACCCCCTCCCCTTTCCTTCCAGGATTTTTTTTCTCACAAATTTTCTAGCCATCCCCCCTCCCGATTATATGGCTCTCTGATACATTTGTTATCCTGTTCCTCCACAATTTGGTTCTTCTCATTAGAAAGTCTGCCGACCCATGCGCTGTGCGCTAGGTTGTACCCAATGGCGGTGTGTGATCGAAAAATATTTATTTGGTTTTTGATTGAAAATTTAAATTTAAACATCTCCATTTTTTACTGCAATTATGCTCAGGAATCAATGGTTTAGTTTTTTGGGTACGTACATCCTTTATAAATGCTGTTAATCTCAATGATTGTAGAAGCCTATGGGCGTAAATAAATTAACTTATTTTTATAATTCCAGCCACCACCCCGAGGCCCACAACTCCCGCAACGAGGCCTACAACCCCCCCAACCACCACTACCGAGGAGGCCCAACACGCAGTGTTGCCTGCCGCGGGTTCTGCGGGGCAGGGTGCCCCCAGGCCAGGGGGGCGCGGCGAGACTGGAGGCCCTGGTCACGCGGGACGCGTGGGGCCCGTGGGGGAGGTTGGGTCACCGGGGGGACCCGGTACACCTGGGGTTCCAGGGCCACCTGGACCTATGCCTGATGTAAGTTGTTTTTAATATCTATTATGTATCATGGCAAACTTCTAAAAACTTCAAACTTATAAAATTAGAGTTTTATTCTACTATTTTTCCATCTTACATTGTCATGTTTTTTATTGTTTTTTTTATGTTTATGTGCACATTTAGACATTGGTTGTCTAAAAAAAATATACATGTTAAAGCCTAGCGGGTCAACATCAATACCATAGCTTTAATGTATCAGTCAACAAAATGACAAATCAACACACCTATAAAAAGTGTTTTAAAAGTTATGAAAAGTGATGAAACAAAAAATAAAATAAAATTTATTATCTTGCTTTTTCCAGCTATCAATCTACTACCAACAACTAGCTCTGGCAAACGCTGGAGGAGATAAAGGGCCAGATGCTCCCACAGACCCCTTCCACTATTACCAGGCCCCAGTAGGCCCTGTTGGAGCTAGAGGATCCATTGGTGAGACATCGTGCACTGCTAAATAAATACCTGTAACATGGAAATGACGACTTACACGATTAGTTATTAAAAAATATATCTGCCGTAAATATACATTCCCAATTTTAAAGAAGTAGGAAGGTACCTACACTACGGAATGTCAGCATCAGGAAATTTAATAAAATGGAACATTTTTTTTCCTTACTATGGCAACATCGAATTTAGAACCAAATGTAGTAGATTAAAATGTGAGGTTATGTTTGGTTTTCGAATCTGACATAAATTAAATATTTACAATGGACAGGAAAAATGGCGTAATTCGATTAGATATTTTTTTATAGTTAGCGTTTCCTGCACATACTTGATTAACGTCTAATGAATAATAGTTTCTTTGAAATGTACATTTCAAAAATAATGATTTTTTTCACAGTAAATAATATGACAAGTACAAATTACGTCGAGGATAAGCAGCAAATACAGGCATAAATACATTATGGCCCAGTCAACCTTAGTTTCTAACTACATAGTGCCTGTTCAAATATCAAATTGTAAAGATTTTTAAAAAATTATATTAAATTAATTTGTTTGCATAAGTAATCCTACTAAAAGTGAATTTACGAAAAATAGTGGAAAAAGAAAAAAAATGACAGAAACGAATTAAAAGCGAAGATACAACTAGACAGTCGTAATAAATTATAAAATGAATCTGTCCTGCCTAAATCTAATAACATTTCGCTATTTTTAGATCGAAGGATGACAATTCACACATTTTCAGTTGTGAAGGGATTTTATTTTATATTTTTAGTCCGATGTACCAGACTACTTTTTGATAATATATCATTTATACATATTATCAAATTACAACAAGTTCTAACACAACATTTCCTTAAATTAAGTCAACGAGCAAGATAAATTGCCTATTTCCAAACTTCTTGCCCGGCAATGATCTTCCGTCCGGGTTGGCCGAAAATATTGCCGTCTCCCCTCGATATTTCCGTATACCGTAGGAGTATAAATACAAAAACACGATCTCCTGCAATAAATCCACAACACTTGCATAAACTTGGAGCAAATAAATTATGACAGTTTTGGTAGCGAGTAGATGAACGTAGATAGTACATTTACAATATCCACAGGGCCGGCCTTGAAGCAAACGGTGCCTTATCATAATGATTGAGGATGATTTATATTTTCAGCTATTTAGGTATTATCAGCGCCTTCATAATTCGGCGCTCAGAGCGGAATGCTCCCATTGTGCCCGCATAGAGCCGGCCCTGAATATACATACTATAACAGAGAGAGAAGGAAATAGATTTGGCTCGGCAATATTGTTGTAATATCCGTAGACGAACGAACTCACCGCCAAGACAGAGCAATACCTCATTAAGAATGCACGACGATGTTGGGCTTTATTGCCCGGCAATCTTTCCCTGCAAGACATCACTGTAAAAACTTGCTCGTTAACGAGAGCCTTTAGATTATTAGGTTTGTTTCAATGAGGTAGACACGTGGTTACAAAGTTTAATCGCCTTTAAAACATTTTTGTGTGTTTGTAGGGTCTCCGGGCCCCCCGGGGCCGCAGGGTTTCCAAGGAGGCAGGGGCGAAACAGGAGAGCCCGGGATGAACGGCCCATCAGGACCCCCCGGAGCAAGGGGACTCCCTGGATTAGCTGGAAAAGATGTGAGATATAAAAAATGGTTCCACGACAAAACAGAACAGTGACTAAACAGAGAGAAAAGTGAAGAAAATAACAAACCTAAACTAAAGTAACATAACCTAACCTATTTCTTTATTATGTTTTTGTCACTCTTCTGTTTTATCCGGTTACCAAATAAAAGTATGTAAATATGAAAAAATATAAACATTAAAATAGGGAGAGCATTGGTGTTTTTTAAAAAGACAAAATGTGTGGTGGTACCTAGTCATTAATTCTAATGAAGGAATAAATATTCCATAAATGCATTTTTCATCCGTTACTACGAGTACATACAATAAGAACATTTTATCACCCAAATCCAATAAAACATTCAGTTATTTGTGAAGAGATAAATTTATTGTATTGAAACCAAGTAGGTTTCAACTGCTTTGTATAAATCGGCAGCTACTTAGGTGGGTAAATGTTTCAAGCATTATTTTGCGCCCTTGAGGTGTTTTTCACGAAGGCAGCGCTATATAAATTAGCCAAATATTATTTACCAGAGGATTGTTTACATTCATTTATACCGACATTCAGTTGATGTGTAACAGTCGTTTTGGCAAACAAGTGACTGCAGATAGTAGAAAAAGATATTGTTATTATTAAACAGTAAAAAATATACTGTAGCTCACCATGCCAGAAAAATATATTGTAGCTCACCATACTAGATAAATAGATAGTCGCTCACCATGCTAGATAAATATATTGTAGCTCACCATACTAGATAAATAGATAGTCGCTCACCATGCTAGATAAATATATTGTAGCTCACCATGCTAGATAAATATATTGTAGCTCACCATGCTAGATAAACATATTGTAGCTCACCGTACTAGATAAATAGATAGTCGCTCACCATGCTAGATAAATATATTGTAGCTCACCATACTAGATAAATAGATTGTCGCTCACCATGCTAGATAAATATATTGTAGCTCACCATGCTAGATAAATATATTGTAGCTCACCATACTAGATAAATAGATAGTCGCTCACCATGCTAGATAAATATATTGTAGCTCACCATGCTAGATAAACATATTGTAGCTCACCATACTAGATAAATATATTGTAACTCACTATGCTAGAAAAAAAAGAGCACGATCTATCTTCATTGATTTTCATGAATATAATAATATGATGTAAACATTCTTTTTAAAATCATTAATTCCCTTATTGACAGCCATGTATTAGGGCAGTTGATTTCATTTCATGTTCCTAATAGAGTCACACAAATTAAAAATATCTTTCACTGGAACAAAATATCACTTCCAATTATTCGTTTATAAACTCTCTTATACCACACATACGAATCATAGGCAACCAATACGTAGAAGTAGCAGATATGTTTAATGGTACCGAAAGAACTTACAAAAAAGCATTTCAGTTATTTTTAAAGAAAGTTTCCTGTAACCTTATTGTAATTTTTAATTATTAATCATTTTAGTATGTTTAGTAGTAGTTGTACCGTAAGGCTTACGGTACAATTAGTGCAAGTTTACATGCATCAAACTGATGAGGATTGAAGCTTATTGGATACACCAGTAAGCAAACAAGGTGAAAAGATGAAGCTCGTCCGAACATAGAGTTGCGAAAAGCGATTGGAATGTTTTCCGCTAGTGGCGCTATGTAGTTAGTTTTAATAATATGACATTAATTAGGATCGAATGAAACAACGTGCTTGGCTAGGCGAACAAAATGGAAGACGTTTTATTTCGTATCATAGACAAGTTTACACCTCTACATTATGGGTGGCGTCAGAGAGAAGTACCTAAAGACATGGTATTTTGAGCATATTAAAAGAGTTAGGTGTTTTTGTCTGTGGCCAGGATTGGCTAAAATGCAATAATTTCGGTTAATTAATCAATTATTTTTGTGTGTTTTAGGGTGATGGCGGTGAAGACGGCGAAGCAGGTCAACCAGGCTCCGCGGGGCCCACAGGACCTCGAGGACTCCCGGGCTCTCCGGGTTTCCCCGGAGTCAAGGGGCACCGCGGCTTCCCCGGGCTCGACGGGTCCAAAGGGGATCAGGGGTCTACTGGAGAAAAGGGAGGACTTGGAAACATTGGACCAATGGGGCCGACTGGACCAGCGGTAAGTTGAGAAAAACACAATGTATTTTGTTCGGTTTCAAGAAAAAATAACAAAAGTAGGTAAAACAAACCTAAGCTACCCTTTATCTTTATCATGTTCTATTTTTCACCGTTCTGTTTTATTCAGTTACAATTTTGTCCTCACTTATATAGTGAATTGTGAAACTTGAGGGTGTGATTTTTCATGACAACAGCTGATATGGTTTTTTGAAAGGAGCATGAACATTGTGGCTATTGGACAAGTCGGAATATTGAATATTACACGAGGTATACTGTTCACAGAACTACTGGTAATATGAAAGACGATGTATTGAAAAGTTATCGAGCTAACGCTGTCTTTCATTGTGAGAACATAATATTTTTTTGGTTAACTTAAATTTAATTTTTCATTGACAGGGCACTTCAGGACCCAGAGGAGAGAGGGGGAGGGAAGGGCCTCCCGGAAATCCTGGAATTAGAGGACAAGATGGACCATCAGGACCTCCTGGGCAACCGGTAAATTTTTTTTTATTTTTTTTTTTATTATTGTAATATAGATCATAGTTACATTAATACATACATTTTTTTGCAAAATATAATATTTAGGTACATAATTGGTCATGTATACCTTATCAGAAAAGAGGAGCTCTTGTGCCTGATAAGGGAGCCACGATTCTTACTTCAGTGATTCAATGTTATGTGTAAAATATAAATATAATATATCCATATATTTTTTTTAATATAAGTTTTTTTTGAAAAAAAGTTTGATTTTATTGATTTGTTCTTGTTGGTTCGTAATACAGCGCAATTCGGAAGGGAGATTATTGTAGTTTTTTTATGGCTTGGTAAATATAATGGTTTTGCATTTGAGTTGTTTTAAAGATTGGCGTAATAAATTGATTTCCATTTCTCATCAGTTTGTAAAATTCTTGATATTCTGTGTTATTTTTTTCTTTACACATTTTTATAATTGAAGTTTGCTTAAATATATCATCAATATTTGGTACTGGAAACATTTTAAAAAGCAATTTTGTTGGGAAAGTAGAGTTTTTTTAAAGTATTACCTTTATAATAATTTTTTGCGATACTTTTACTGAGTTTAGGTTGTTTTTATAAGATCCTCCCCAACCTATGATTCCGTAAATAAGCAGGGAGTGGACAAGAGCATAATATACATTTTTTAGTATTTTCACATTTAAAATATTTCTTAACCTAACAAATATATATATACATTTCCTTATTCTCTTTACTAACTCCGTAATATGGCTTTTCCATTTCAAATTTTCATCGATGATCACACCAAGATATTTAATTTCAGAAGAAGAGTTGATTACAGTACAAATAGGATTAAGTAGTTTACAGTTGACATTGTCACAATTTTCATCATGGATTATGATATTTACTTTGTGTTTAGGTATTTTTGTAGTGAAAATAATACATATGTTGTTTTTTTGGCATTAAGTGTGAGTAGGTTATTATCAAACCATGATTTTAAGATATTAATACATTCATTTGCAAGTTTGTTAACTAGTTCCCATGTTTGACCTTTTATTAATAAAATAGTATCATCAGCATAAGAGATTAATTCACCTTTGATTTTCTGTTGGAAAATGTCATTTACATACATTAGAAATAGTAATGGTCCTAATAAGTCCTAATAGTAATTAATATCATTATTTTTTTTTCCGGTATTTAAAACAATTATATCTGTAGCATAATTGACAAATGAATAGAGATTCTGAATTCGAGTATGTAGGTAGGTACCTATCAATCGCAACAATATCTTTTTATTTTCTTTGCAATCTTCTATTTCATATGTATTGAAAATTATGTGGCTGTTAAAAGGGCCAATGTCAGTTTTTTATACTTCACGAAAGCTATACAAAATTTTCTATTTTTAGCACGTTTTCATTTTAAGAAGAGCGATTTTGTGGTGTAACACACCAATTTTTTGATCCCCGAAAAACAAAAAACCCTCAAAATCGAAAGGTGTTGAATTGTCACTGCCCGACTATCCAGAAAAAAACTGAGATTGGCCCTTTTAGAAGCAAGCCACAACATTACAGATTGGGATCTAGATGGTTATAATGGTGCCTTTTAAACAATGTATTTGCAGTGACAAAAACCTTGTAAGAGCGTTGTAGGAAATGAAAAAAATATCGATATTTTATTTATGTACATTTAGGAAATACGTGGCTCTCTCCTCGGGTGAGTTCATGAACAAATTTGTGCGACTCGCTTTACAATAAAGTAGGATATGGCGACGTCTTCGAGAGTGAGACTCTGGTACAAATAAATTTGTTTGAGCCAGAATCTGTAACCGTTTATAAAGAGATAAAAAATACCTCTACGTCTCTCTAATGAGTCTTAATATATTAGCCCCTACGAAATTTGGGCTAAGCGAAACCCGATCGACTGTTTTCGCATTAATTCAATAATGTGGTTCATTACAAAGTGTGTATTTCACATTTTATAAATTTTATTATTTTAGAAATATGTTTTTCATGAAGCAGCAAAATCTGCCTGAATCGTGAAATTTGTGTTTATGTATTTAATTTAATATTGTATTTATGAATTTAATCAACAGGGATCTATCGGAAAACCTGGATCGCCCGGTTTCCCAGGGAGCCCCGGCAACAAGGGAGACCTGGGCGGACAGGGCCCCAAGGGATCAGCGGGCCCCCAGGGGCCCCGTGGCGAGGCAGGCCGCCCGGGACAGGCAGGAGAGGCGGGACCCCAGGGCGTAGCAGGGAAGGACGGACAGACCGGTGAGCGGGGGGCGGCTGGGGCCCCGGGATCCGGAGGGCCGCCGGGATTCCCCGGGGCAAGGGGGGCGCCGGGACAGGCGGGAGCGGCGGGAATACCCGGAGTCAAAGGAAACCCGGTGAATATACATTAAAAACATATTATTCCATTGCGAACAAATTAATTGTAGCTTGCTACTTAGGTAGGTACTTTATTAATTTCTAAAATTCAAATATCTTAATTGCAGTAATACATATAATTTGGTCAAAATGTTATTTTTTTACTAAAAAACCTTCCCACACGGAGAAAACTTACTGATATAAATATTGTAAATTTATTAAAAATTTGGTCAAATTATTCGTTTTCCTTTACTGCAGGCGTTTAATGAATGAATGACAGATTTCATAACAAACTATCAGTAAAGCAAGAATTAGTTATGAGGAAGCTGAAACACAAAAATATTATGTTTTCGCATTTCGTCCATTATATTTATTAGTACAAGGCCACCTACGTGGACACGTGTTCAGATATATTCCGAATGACTAATATTTTATTAGGAAATGGGCAGGCAGTCACATTAGTATTTTGATAAATAATCCGTACTCATTTTTCTCAGTGCACTTGGGCTTTTTCTGTCCTTAATTTCTGTGTAAATATCACGTGTCAACAAATTATCGAATTTCCAATTGAATATGAAAGGACGTTCAGACTGTTGAGTGAATTTTGGCTAAGCCGAGTAATAATAATAACCATAATTTTCTAATACATGGTACTCCTATAGTACTGTTTTCTCCCTATATATATTTCTAAGAATTGCCATGTTTTTATGATTTTAAAATGAATAAATAAATTTAGGGAGTACCTGGAGAACGTGGATACAAAGGAGACACGGGCAGCAAGGGAGAAACCGGAGCTCCTGGCCCCAGGGGTCTCCCGGGCGTAGCAGGCTCCGAAGGCAAGCGAGGAAAGCGGGGCATGAGAGGCCCAACCGGACCAAGCGGCCCTCAAGGCGAGAGAGGCACCCCAGGAATACGGGGTCTACCGGGGGCGGACGGGGCGCTAGGTCCCAAAGGACAGACCGGGGAGAGAGGAGCAGTCGGCGGCCAAGGGATCAAGGGTAACTCCGGAGAGTCAGGGAGACCCGGGCCGGCAGGACTCCAGGGTCTCAGGGGCACTGTGGGGAGACCCGGGTCTCCTGGAAAGGCGGGGAGCCCTGGAGAAAGGGGAATTCAGGGAGCTGATGGAAAGACAGGGGAACAAGGACCACAGGGCCTACAAGGGCTTTCCGGACCTATGGGATTGCAAGGAGATAAGGGAATCACGGTCAGTAATATATTGATATGGTATTTACTTGTCGTTCACATAATTTCAATTTAAAAACACAAAATTTTTCTACAAATCAATGCAATAAAATCTGTTGTAATTTATAAGGACTTTTCAGTTATAGATTATGTTAATAGTCTATAAGCCTCGTTTCAGAGTAGAATACATTCTCAGTGTCACCCCGGCAAAGGAAACGCTTCTCCGAATAGGAGCGCCATTTGAAATAGCTTTGACTATAGTTATTAGTTTATATACAAAGCAATACATATTAATTGAAACGCACTGTCCAAAGAGCCTTATCTGCATCTCTCACTTCTCATCCCTTCCCAAACTTTCTTCATACTCCACTTGCTCGGAGAATTTTGATATATCTGTTTGTTTCAGAAAATTAAAAATATTACATTAAATTGTGTTGATATTTTAGGGTGACCACGGTAAAGACGGTGAGCAGGGGCCTGCAGGACCCCACGGACCACGCGGAGACGCCGGAAAGGATGGAGCCCCGGGCATACAGGGACCCCAGGGGTCTGTGGGACAGGACGGAGAGAGAGGACCTCCCGGGCCGGCGGGACCTATCGGATTCCAGGTAAATTAAATATAACGAGTTTAATTTTAGTCTGAAGAAAATCGGCTTAATTATATCTGAACCAGGAAAACTCTCAAACCGTAAACTTTAGGCAATTGTTTTTTTTTTTTTTTTTTTTTTCTTTCTATGTTTTTAAAATCAACTATTAGGACTATTTTAGTTCACGACGTTCTTTCAATCATGGGATATGGAGTTTTGAAGTACCTACCAATTACTTTATTTAACTAAAGAGATAAATGTACATTATTTTTAGATTTTTTAAATAAATTTAATTAATAAAACTAGATATATTTGATAATTTTTATTGTGATTTACTTCCAGGGCCTACCAGGTGTTGCCGGGTTGCCGGGATCAGCCGGAAAGGATGGCGAGACGGGACAACAGGGTCCCCTGGGGCAGCCGGGACAGTCCGGCGCAAGGGGAGAGCGGGGCTATCCCGGTGAGCGGGGGCCCGTGGGGCAACCGGGCCTGCAGGGTGTCAAAGGAGACTCCGGAGCCTCGGGACCTGATGGGGCACCGGTAAGTTATTAAATATTATAGAAAGTCAGGATGTCGAGGTCAACCTAGATTAGCAGGGATAAGCCTTAATGGTGCACCAGTGTGTTAAAAATATAGCCATACTAACTAATAGCTTAAGAGGGGTCTATGCCAATTTGAAAGAAACCTAAAGTTGCCAATTTATATGAGTAAGACCTTTCGATGGTATTTTTAAAATAGCTTTAATTTATGATTTGAAAAGGGACAATCGGGCAGCAAGGGAGACAAGGGCCACCAGGGAACTACAGGGATGATCGGTCTGCCGGGATTGAGAGGTCCCACAGGCCTAGGGGGAGAGAAGGGAGAGAGGGGTTCTCTGGGACCCATTGGACCAGAAGGACCAACAGGTACGCAAACCATTTTAATATTATAATTAATCCTCATTATTATACTTACTTTTCGTCACAATTCTTTTAATAATAATAGACAAAATCATTAACTACTTAGATTAATAAATTATTTTTTCTTATAATTTCTGTGAAACTCTCACGATTAGTGAACATAATAACGAATAAGTAATTCAAAAACGTTTATTTTAACTATCGAAGTTCTTTAATTTTTTACCTAGGTCAACAAGGAGAACGCGGACCCCAGGGTGGGGTGGGGCAACCCGGTCCCCCAGGAGAGCCCGCCGAGAGGGGGGAGTCTGGCGCCCCAGGGCAGCCTGGAGAGTCGGGGGCCTCAGGGGCCCCAGGGGAGCGAGGCCCCGCTGGCCTGCCCGGAGCGCCGGGTTTCCCAGGCCCACATGGTCTAGTGGGTGTTCCTGGAGGAAAGGGAGAACGAGGATCCTCTGGCGCTAAGGGTGATCAGGGAAGTCCTGGATTAGCAGGTACAACTATAATATATAACATTGTACCTGATTTAATGATTATTAATTAGATTTATACAAGGTATAAGAAATGTGGCGCTTTATGACTTCAAGTCGAATATAACTCCTCGATCTGGTCCCCCAACTACAAATTAAATTCAGATTCAATCGAAAAAATTCAACATAAATTCCTAAGACACATTAATTTTAAACTCGGTATTCCCATTGAAAATATAAATTATAATTACTTGATGAAAAATCTAAATTTATTAAAACTCTCAGATCGAAGAATTATATCCGACTTAATATTTATGTTCAAAATTGTAAATGGTAGTATAGACAGTCCAGATTTAATTAACCTCATTGAATTTCATATACCCACGAGAGCTACTCTTTCTAAAATTTTGTTTAAATGCAACAATATCAGGACTGAGTATTCCAAACACTCGCTTGTACCTAGGTTGCATGAAGTTAGTAATAGATACGCAGATGTGGCAGATCTATTTAACTGCACGCAAGGTAGGTACAAGAGGGCTATGCTATCAAATCTTTTCAATCAATATTAATTTAATCTAATTCTACCTTATTTGCACTATAGAAACTTATGTACTTGTATCTCTTGTTTACTTACTTACTTACTCTCTAATGTCATTTCACAATCAAATGCCACATATATTTGTAATTGTTTTTTAAAAATATTTTTACGATTTTAACTGTTACATGTTATCATTGTTTATGGTATATTTATACCGTTGATATTAAATAAACATTAAATAAACATAAACATAACCCATAGTGATAGATACTCTCTCAAGTATGCCATTTTTTATGTGAAAATCGCACAAGAGTCCCAACTACTACCAACGATCTGGAGAAAGTGAGACTACAGTATCCCCAATTGAGGAATGTTGTGAGGCTGAAGGTGGTTGTGGGGGAATGGGATGGGGAAGAGGAAGGTGGGAAAATATGTGGCTATTCAGATTTGTTCACCAAACATGGCTAAAGTCATTTAAAGCAAATTTTAAATTCTGAACGGTGGTCTTCACCACGATGATGCTGAAAGTATCTCTAGAACGTGAAACAAAAAAATGTTATTTATCATTTTAAATCATGGTGAAAAACCACTATTCATAATCGAAACGTTACAACGCTTTGCTTTGAAATTGCAATAGCCGTATTTACTGACCAGATCTGAACAGCCAGATACTTCTCAACTTTCCTATTCCCCATCTACTTCCAATGTACTCCCCGACTAGGGATGTCGTGGTCTCATTGACTCGACTGCTGGGAGTAGTTCTCACAGGGACCGCTTAGCCAGCAACCGAGGAGAAGAGATGTAACTTGTCCAAGTCGAGAGTCCATTGTTTTCGATATACGCGTCCGGGACAGTTTACGGCTTTTGGCGCTACGGGCGTTGGTGTATGTACATAGTAGTTGTTAGATGGTCTATGGTCAGCAGTGGCTACAGTAATATTACGATTGCTGGTATTTTATCATCAGGACCACCGGGAGAGGCTGGACTCAGGGGTCTCATCGGCCTCACTGGGGCAAAGGGAGGCAGGGGAGAACAGGGACTGCGAGGGGAGGTGGGGCACAGCGGCTTCCCGGGCAAACCAGGAGATGCTGGTCAACCGGTAAGTACTTCGAAAATCTTTAATATAAAAAAAGATGCATTTTAATCTTAATTAATACGGGTTACGAATAATCCGACAATATTTGAAAAACTCGTTGGTACTACCATCAAACCAAACTGAAAAGTTGTTTAAGTCATGATGCAGAGGAATTAAACTGACGACGCCTAGATGTGTCAACTCAGCCACTAAAAGGTATTTCAGTGAAAATTCTTTATAAACAACGTTTATTAATGCTGCCAAATGCTCCAGATGACAATTAATACTAAATTATTTGCGCCTGTTCCGATTAGTAACAACAAAAAACAAAAAGTTCAAGAATTGCAAGAATTACCTTTAAAAACCATCCATAATTTACTTTGCCCCATTCCATTGACAATAAATCCCATCAAGCCTATAATAAATAACGATATGGCATTGTACAATAACCAATAACGCTTTGATTTTTAATCTTAACTACAATTATTTTATCCACTATTATTGAATATTATTATTTATTAACATGTTAAACTGTTCTTTGTTTACCAGGGTCAACCAGGCAGCTTGGGCCCACAGGGCCCTGCAGGTCCACCAGGGTCTAAGGGACAAACCGGCGAACCAGGTAGAGTTGGTTCTACAGGCCCGCAGGGTCTGTCAGGCCCCTCAGGACTAGACGGACCCAAGGGAGACGCAGGGGCAGATGGTCCATCAGGCCCGTCCGGGCCCCAGGGACCTCAGGGACAGGCGGGAGAGAGGGGTCTCCCTGGTCTACCAGGCACTCCAGGTGTGGCGGGGGTTAGAGGAATTAGAGGAGTACCGGTAAGAATAATATCAAACTATTTTAGTAAAAAGGAGGTGTGACTGTCCTGTGTACCTCTGGTTCAATGAACTCTGGAAGTCAGATTTGCATTGAATTTAAGTGTGATTTCAAAATTGGAACTTATTGAGTGAAGAATTCACATAATATTATTATTTAAACAGAACATTATTTTAATTGTCACTTTCAATATTGGAATTGTAATATCACGCGATTGTTAGATTATTCATTAAAGTATCTATTCAATAGGGTGACCAAGGGCAAGTGGGTAAGACTGGATCATCAGGTCCACCAGGGCCGACGGGTCCATCAGGCCCCTCGGGTCTGCAAGGCCCACCCGGAGAACACGGGTCAGAAGGACAGGCGGGCAAGCCGGGACAACCCGGGATATCGGGACGTCCAGGAGACAAGGGGCCATCCGGGGCACCGGGACAACAAGGGCCCGGAGGAGCACCCGGATTACCAGTGAGTATTATAATATATTAAATTTAACAGTCATTGATCAAAGTTAATGTGTTATTAAGATATATGATAAGCAATACAAGACTAAGCCAACAAGGTGAAGAGATACGTGGCTCGTTCAAATCGAGAGTAGCAAATGCCCTTGTTTTTGGATAACAAAGTCCAGTTAAGTGGGGCTTGTGTATTTGTTTGTGGCTAGCAGTGACTTAATTATGAATGTGGTTAGTCGCATTGTAGAGTAAAAACATTTAAAAAACTATTGTAAGATGAGCTCTTATGATATTCTATTTGACATGTCAGGTTAGATCAAAGCAAATATTTTCAACTCCATTTAATTTAGATCATAAGCTACAGAGATTTAAATATCAACTAAACTGCAAAAAAAATAATGATAATAAATTTGTCATTGGTCAGTAAGTATCAATTGAAGTAGTATATGCCGGTAATAACATATACCAACCTAATAATAACAAGTAAAAAAAAATTACATTCTGTACCTAATTCAATACGCAATTACAACAATCATGAAATTTCTTATAGGGTCCGCAAGGGTCTGTGGGACCAACGGGCGCAACTGGCGAGAGGGGAGCCAGGGGCGAGACAGGGCCTCAGGGACAAGACGGACAAGTTGGATCGAGAGGCAAGCCGGGAGAGGCAGGTGTGGCGGGGGCACGCGGGGAGAGGGGCGAACCCGGACCATCGGGGGCAAAGGGCCACAGAGGGCTCATCGGACTGCAGGGTCTGCCCGGGTCTCAGGGACCGGCGGGAGAGAAGGGCATGACGGGACCGGCAGGACTACAAGGAAAGGACGGAGATACGGGTTCGAGAGGTAAACCACTTTTTTTAATCATTAAGCATAACATATTGAACCATCTAACTATTATAACTGATTTGTAATCATTGAACTAACCGTTATAACTCTGTTTGATACTTGAGCTCAGTAATAATTATTAATTATTCCTTCCTTCTAGTGAAACTGTTTTATAAAATCGAATTTCTTTATTGATCATAAAATAAATTTCTAAACTAAGAACCTAAAATATTTACATAATTGTGCAATTAGTAACATTTGTTTTTTTTTCTTCAGGTTTCACAGGACGCGATGGGTCGCCAGGACCAATTGGTCTCTCAGGCCCCCCGGGTCCGAGAGGCCCATCTGGCTCGGACGGCAGGCCGGGACAGCCCGGGTCTGCAGGACCCCCCGGTCCTCCTGGACCCCCGTCAGACAATGTTGGATATGATGCCGCTATGTTGGCAGCCCTCATTGGCTCAGGTTAGTAAAAAAAAATTAAAGAAAGTGTTTTTCTGGAAGAATGAATAAGAGTACATTACTGCGTTACTACAAAACCGCGCATGGTGGAATATCTTGATATAAAAAAGCCTTAGCATCAGTAAAATATAAATATCTTACATGGTACCCTTACATACTTTACCTTCGTATCTATGTACATAGTTATTACATGGATGATTTCGACATTTCATTTTGAAGTACTAACCTAAATGGAGACCGGATAACTCATCAAAATGACAGTTTAACACACCTTTAAAAAGTGTTATAAAGTTATGAAAAGTGATAAAACAAAACCCAGGTTAAATAAGTTACATATGTGTCTATTTAACCTGGTTTTTTATTTCATCACTTTTATTGACTTTATATCATCTTTTAAAGATGTGTTGAACTCTCATTTTGAGGAGTTCATGGAACCTTATTATTATTATTATTATCTAACCCGGGTTGATAGGTTACGTTAGATTAGATTAGTGAGAATGTTAATATGCAAAAAAACTTGCGGTTTTATTTTGGCATACTTGTGCCTGTATCACAATACATAATTATGGTTCAACCTAAAACAAAATACCGTTCCCTACCATTGCGTTGTCCGGAATGTGGCGAGTGTGGCGTGGCTTACCACCAGCCAAAGCTGGTAAATCACTAATAAATCACGACCTTTCTGAGAATTCTGTGCATAGCAAGAGACATGCGTCTGCGCACCTTCTTTTGCTTGCAGCAGTTTTAACCATAATACTATGTTGAATGTGAGTCGCGACTCCATACTAATAAACTACAGTCCCCTTTTATCCTGCAAATGCTATACTGGGTGCAGTTACGTTTACCAATTCCGTTTATCAATATCGTTAAAATTTAGACTCCCGATCAGCTAAAATTCGTTTCAAATTTTGTACGGAATACAAACATATTTGAACTCAGCTGCTGCGCTAGCGATCTTGGAAATCGGTTTGTACTTCGGTTCTAGTTTACTGGACTCCACTTATGTTATATTTCAGGACAAGCAAACAACCAGAAAGGCCCCGATGATCAGGGCGACGACCCGTCCATCCCGCGTCTGTTCGGCAAGGACATCACTGACGAGGAGCGGCGCGAGGTGGTCATGAAGGCCTACGACCAGCTCAAGGCGTCCTTCGAGCGCTTCAAGAAGCCCGACGGACAGAAGTCTTCACCGGCGAGAACTTGCAGGGATCTCAATGTGGCACACCCAGAACTGTCGACAGGTAAAATAAACTGCTTATCCACCGTCCGTATTTAATTATTGCTTATCGTTATTTACCTGGTGTCTTCCAGAACAGTGTGCAATTTTATATCGATGACGGCAGGAATATGACCCCTCCATGTCGCACCTGTTTGGCAAGAACATTAGCCAGACATCTATCTAAGCATCTATCAATAGGGGTAGGCAGAGAGGATTGACCCCCACACCTTTCTGCCTTCGCACACATTTCTTGTTTTATTCACATTCGTACGCACTGTTTTTCAGACTCTTGAGATGACCAGACTCAAATATTTGATTATCTTGATTGTGATATATCTTCTTTGGGCATCCTTGACTACATCTGTCATTCACTTTCGTGTCGTATGTTCTCCTGGCCCTCCTATCTTCGTTCATTTACTTCAAATTTTTTACCACACTTACGCCTCAGGGATCTCATTTCTACAGCATTCAGTATTATATATTATTCACCTTCACTCTAATACATATGATCGGTATCTGCACTCCATTGTGGACCGCTAGCCTCACTTTTTTATCTATCCAACACAATATTTTATAATTATTCTATTTTCCAGGCAAGTACTGGGTGGACCCCAACTCCGGTGACATCCGTGACGCCATCCTTGTGCACTGTGAAATGGAGACCAGGTCTACGTGCGTCCTGCCCGCGCCGGCAGAAACCCCTGTACTGTCTCACCACAGGGCCGAGGAAGATGACTTATGGCTCAGCGAAATGAGCAATGGCATGAAGGTAAAAGCTAATAATATAATATTCTTAACTATAAGGGAGTTCTTTGGCCCCATAAAATTAGTACCGGTTAACCGGTCCGAGATTTCTAGGTCAATGTAACTCTCGGAAGCTGGGCGTACTGTACACTTATACACAACCCGTAGAACAGTTTAATGGTACACGACTGCTGACCCTGTGATCGCAATATAAATCGCAAGACGCCGCACTGATGAAATTGGAAGCCACCTCTGGTTCGGAACCCCAAATTATCATAAAAAACCCGTGCCTCTGTGCATAAACAGGTGGCCTATTTTATAGATTCTCTTATCGCGCAGTATTTAGGGCACAAACAGGTGTGAATGGTGTGAATGCTGTCCTTGTTATACTGGTATTTCAATGGAAGATGTTGCGAGGATCTAGCGTCATTGATCCCTTCAGCACCGGTGCACAGTTTGAAAACACGTCAAAAACACCTCGTACATTTGTGCACTGTTGACATTTGTCACATGAGAACGGATCGCTTCTACAACTCAATCTTGTGTGCCTGTGAAACGATTTTCCGGCCTTTGTGTTTCCTCCCCCCTACAACATGGATCACTTCAAGACCCAGGTTCACTCCTTCCTTTCCTCATAACGATCCTTCACACACCAACCCCAAAGATGACATAGACCCTTGTTTCCCTTAAGAACTCCTTTGCGGAGTTAATATATTTTTAAACGAAACTACAATTAACAAATGTTCTTGAACGAGAGCCTTTTTCTGAGCTTCTCTTATTCTGTGAGAATGATTTTTACATGTTTTTTTCTGCTAACACCGCAATTATTTCGTTATTTAGCTAACCTACAAAGCGGACAGCAACCAGATCGGCTTCCTGCAACTCTTGTCCACGCGCGCCACACAGAACATCACCTACCACTGCAAGAACTCGGTGGCCTATTACGACCACACTGAGGAGACATACAAGAACGGGCTAAAGCTGCTCTCTTGGAATGATGCAGAGCTCACCGCGAGGGGCAGCCATCGCTTCAGATACACGGCAGAGCTGGACGAGTGCAAGGTACTTATCTAATTAAATTCATTTAAAAAGAACGAGGTGCCTACTCAAATAAATTATATATTTAAAAAGAACAAAGTTCCTACCTAATTACCAGTAATTACGCTTGATTAAAAAATACCAGGTACCTACCCAATTATGAAGTTGAAAGTTTTTTCAGATTAATACAGCATTCCTCACAAATGTCAACCAAATGCTAAAATCAGAAATAACAAAGAAGGGGAAATAAAAAATAAGATTGTTATGAAATGAAAATATGTGTGGGCAAAAAAAAATAGAAGTCTTAGCGATCGAGGCAAGGCCCAAAATGTTCAGTGAGAGAGGCCGCCTTAGATTCAACCCTACGACTAACAATAATATTGCATGTATTATTATTGACTTCGTATTATTTGACCGTTATTGTAATATTGTACCCTTTATTTTCCAGTACAAGACAGCGCAATGGGCGAAGACAGTCATTGTCTATGACACAGACCTCTCAAAGAGACTGCCTATCGTCGATGTGGCTATACAAGACATCGGTCAACCGGAGCAAGCCTTCAAACTAGAAATTGGAGCAGTGTGCTTCAAATAATTTACATAAATTCCTATTAATTTGGCCAAATAAACTATACAAATTCCTTCAATGTATTATATAGATTAATTTAGAGTTTAAGTTACTACATATACATAATTAAATTTATCTATATTATATACAATTTACATTAATGATTAAACACTTAATGATGTTTTAGATTTTATAATACATATTTACAAAACAAGGGTCTCGCATAATAGAATAGATAAGTTATTGTGATTGTACTAATAATACTTAATGTTAGCTTTAAGATAGTTTTAACAAGAAAACTGCCAAAATACTATAGTCTATAACAATGAAAATAAATGTTTGTAAATCCTGTTAATTAATCTGTTTTTTCTCTTTCGTATAAGCCGGGCCTCTTCAAGGCCCGCATTAATAAATCCCTTCCTACAGCCCCTACCATTGGCCCCTACCTTAACCTGCCTCACAACGCTGCCCAACCGGGTAGCGTAATAGCTCCCCTGCCTTTGCACTGTACATATAACGGCGCTCTAGTGAGATGTCAAATTTAACGTGAAACCTCACAAGAGTTCCAACTGCCCCCAACCGTCTGGAGCCAGTGAGACTATGACATCCCCAATTGGGGTATGTTGTGGGGTTGGAGGTAGTGGGGAGTAAACACGGCCAAAGCCATTTCAATTTTGAATGGTGGTCTTATACCAGGGTGATACCGAGAGTATCTTCCACTCTAGAACGTGCCGCAAGTATAGGTACTACACATTATTTTTAATGAGTATTCTGTGAAGTAACACAAATTAATCAAATAATTTTTTTTTTTTTTTTTCGTAGAAAGCAATCACTTTGTGGTTTAACATTTTAATGAAATAAAAACAATATTTTTTTTGTTTAAAACCACGAATTTTTATTAATTTTAAGACCGACCGGTTTCGCTACACTCGAGCATCGTCAGGGTACAAAATTAAACTGTTAGTTTATTAATTTTGTACCCTGACGATGCTCGAGTGTAGCGAAACCGGTCGGTCTTAAAATTAATAAAAATTCGTGGTTTTAAACAAAAAAAATATTGTTTTTATTTCATTCAAATAAAATTTACTTGCCGACGCCGGTATTCGAACCCGCGACCTCCAGTTTGCTAGTCGAGAGTCTTACCCCTCGACCACGGAGGCCGCATATTATTTCAAATGACACCAGAAACATTGTGGAGAGTTCATTATATTATGCACTTTATTTATGAAATTAAAGAAAATAAGAAAGAAATCAAATAAAGATATTTTTAAATCAACTTATTGTGACCAGCTGTCAAATATAACAGTGAAACATTATTTTTTATATATATTATCAGACTATAGTAAAATATCAGTCTTCTAAATCTTTAGTTTCTCCATGATGTCAGCAGCGCTACATCTTCAACATATTTTTTCAGTGTTAGGACAGAAGGCGGCAAATCTCCGACTCCTATAAAAACAGTTTTTTCAATAAGAATATCAGGTTAGGTTAGGTTAGGTAATTAATAATATAATAAGAGTGTGCCAGTATAGGTGATGTACAAGGAGTTTAACTCCGCCGCCTTCCACCCCTGCGGAATTACCTCGGATATAATATAATAAATTAACCTATCTTATAACTTATAACTGAAATAGGTTAGATTAGAAAATTCATCAGACGAAATTTATAAATGGAATTCCTCATCTTTTTCGCAAGAAAAAACCCAGAGTCAAAAGCCGTTGAAGTACGGAGCAATGAAGATATTTGGTGAATTACCAGAAGAAATAAAATTAGAAGAAAACAAATTTAAACTTAAATTACGAAAACATGTGAATTTTTTTATATTACATGTATATAAGGATTGTATAAGGACATATATAACTATGCATTTTTTTAAAATACCATAAATAATGTGTGTATATTTTTCTGGAAGAAAAATGGCGGCAGATAGATAATAGGAAAAACTAAAAGATGTACATCAATGAAAGGTGCAGTCTCAGATATATTATTTTTTCTTCCAGGACTTGATGGTGTCGACTTTTGGAAGATTGCCTTCAACGTTGGGTTAGGTTTGCATTTTTGCAAACAGTTTAGTTTGCACTTTTCTAATGTCATCAATCGCATAAATACTGTGTTTTGCAAATTAAAGACCTCATTCTTTTGGCGAAAATGTATAAAATATTCTTGAGAAATAGATAAAATGATAAGAAAGTTTGTTGATAACTTTGAGGTTTACGTATCCCAAATGTAAGTACCATGTATCTACTGTCTTCTATCATAATGATTCATAATACGCGCGTAGGAAGATGGAAGTATTAGTATTGCCACAAATAAAAATAAATATTCCATAAAAATCAATGAATAAATGGGGAAAACGAACAAAAAGTAAGAACCACCGAAAATAAGTTCTGAGGAAAAGAGTTTTATCTTTCAGGCAACACAATAGCTGTCAAATATGTTATGAAATACGCGCAACAGTTTTTGTCTTAAAAGTTTAGTTTTACAAAGAAATTATTCATCAGGATTCTGTATAGTAGTAAACCTTTATTAATCTGTTTTTCTTCCTTTCTAAGCATTTCCGATTTATTCAAATGTAAGTAATAAATTTAAAAGGATATCAAATATTTCAAGTTGATTGTATTTTTATTATTTGTTAGTCTAAATAAATTGAGAATAAAATCTTATTACCATAATAATATAGAGGAATGTTTATTTAAGTTGTATTGCCACAGTTTAAACAACTAATGTTGATTTTCATTACAGAAAATACAATAATAAGATGACATCCGAAAGAGACATGCAGGTGTCACAGACAAGAGACATCTTCTTCAACCTATTACAGATATCAAAGTTACTCTCCACTGGCCTGGATTCTGAATCTCTGGGCTTATGTATCCGGCTTTGTGAATTGGGTATTAATCCAGAAGCCTTAGCCACTGTTATCAAAGAAATAAGACAAATGGCGGAAGACCAACACAAAAATAAACCAATTGAATAACTACTGCTGACCTTTTAATACTCAACCCTATTGGCACTTTTTCGTAGTTGCTGAGATACACTGCTTATTCACTTTTGTGCATGCATATTCACAAACAAGCAATTCATCATCTGCTGCGATTGGTTTTGTACATTGGAGCATATCAGAAGCTTTGAAATTTGTCTAATGTTGTTACAAACGAAACATACACTTAGATTCTCAGCTCTGATCATAAAACTTTTGATATTCTTTATTCATACACGATCCTACCAGTTAAAGCTTTCTGTTGCACGCGCCGTTTATGAGAGTTGGAGAGGTTAAAATGGAACCATTTGTGTTATGCTTTAAATAAATATACTTTTAACACATTTTTTATCCAATTTGTCTTTTCTTTACATCAATAATAATAAGTTGGTAGCTGTGTTGACTAAGCGTTGGGCTGGCACCCAGACGTCGTGGGCTCCATTCCTCTGCTAGCTAAGGACTTTGTCATCGCACAGGCAATATTTTCCGCTTATAATGATAGGAGTTTAAAAATATTGTCAGGTTATTCTTAGTGCTGGTATCTTTAACGTTTAAGAAAAAGTAAATAAAATATGCCCACCTGATATTATTTTGTTTCGTGCTTTCATTATCAGAGTATCCTTGTAGAATATTGCAGTTTTATTTGGAAAATAAACTCTGTGATAAGCATACGTTTATTCACAAAGAACTAAAATTTCCTAAAACCAATATATTGTGAGAATAAACCAAATATTTTTTAATATCATATTGCATTGTTTTTATTAAATACTAATATTTTTAAATAAATCTATTTTCATGAATCATGATTGTAATAATATTTTATAAATTATTGGAATTTTGGCATAATGTTGTTGATTTTAAAAATTAAATTCTTACCCTAGTGACATTTTTTATTGTTTATTTCAAATTTTGTAAATGGCGTTCTTGTGCTGCAAATATATTTTTTTAAATACTTATCGTGTTGGTATTTGTGAATGCTTGGAATTCAAACAATGTAGATCCTTATGTTGCCAATTTCCCCAAAATAAGAATCTGGTAGGTACCTGATCAAAGGTGGGACTGGTGAATAACAAAATATTTGTTTGTATTTTGTGTAGGTAACCACAATATCTACAATAGCGACCCGCCTGCCTGCACCAGTAAGTTGGAATGAAATTTGAATTAGCCATGGATTTTGCACTTATATAGGATAGTTTTGGAACTAATAGGTGGCACTGTTGTCAAGATCTAAAAAAAAAAAAATTTTAAGTTCCCTATGTAGAAGGCGGTCTGTGGCAGGAAAATGTCTTATTTTATAAAATGCATTCCAAATTGTTGAGTTATATTCTAACTTGAGAAACATGATAACAACTCCGATGGCGCCGCAGCGGCGACATAAACTATGGGTATACATTTTATTGTTTAAAAAATAAAATGGTCCTTTTACAGGTATACACATGAATCTATTCAATCGTATACAGTACCCACTTACGATTGGTTTCGCTTTTTGCTCTGATTTTCATACATAACAATAACTACGCATTCATTTCATTTGAATATTTTTTACTGGGCAATAAATATTCTCACTCTATCAGAGACCAGGCTAAATGGAAAACTCCATATTTTAAGAAAAGGTTCCAAGTGGGAACATATGCATTTGGGCGACTGCTTTCTAAAATACCACACGTTAAAAAATTATAAAAATTAGAATATGCAAATTTTTCTTTTATTAACAATCTTATATGATAATAAATATATATTTCTTAACATAACTACATCATTTTATTTACTGCCTTACCAAAAAACAATTTTTTCTAATTTTCTAAAAATATCATAATTTTTCTCATATTTTTACATTACACTCTCTGGAGTAGCTGGTATAAAACCATATAAAAAAATGGTTTTATATTTTTTATATGGTTTTAAAAAATATAAAACCATATAAATTATCATATATATGGTTTTATATTTTTTGGTTTTATACCAGCTACTCCAGAAAAATTAGGATAAAAATATCTTTTTTTTTCATATTTTTACATTACACTCTCTGGAGTAGCTGGTATAATACCATTTAAAAAATAGTTTTGAGTAAAAAGGTTAGTATATAAAAATTCAGCCTGCGCATGTTTGTGCTTGCAAACCTTGAAAAGTAGTCAACCAGTATCGCTGAAAATTTCAAAGTCTGTTGTTATTAATGGCAGGAGTGCTGAGATATGTTTAAATGGTAGAAGAAGTCGGGCACACCCGAGGAATACAAAATGCAATATCTCTGCACCTATGAGATGCGGAGTCGCATTAAAATCGATATAATGCAGTATGTTTAACAGTAACATTGTGGTGTACAGTAGTGAATGGTGGAAGAAGTCGAAGGCGCCCAAGAAAGACATTAGCAATAGCGAAGCATTGCGGGGGATCCACTAGTATTTTATATATATATATATATATATATATATATATATATATATATATATATATATATACAGGGTGTATCGGCAAGTATCCAACAAACTTTAACCAACTATTCCTCAGCACATTTGGAGTAAAAAATGTTATGGGCGCTTTGCTGTCCGGTAACATTTTTTTTCCATTAAAAACAAAAAATAAATAAAAAATCCACACTCCGTCACTGTCATTTGCATTGTATCTCTTGTTCAGCAGCTGTTATTGGAAAGTGTGTCAAAAAGTGTCTTCGCTCTTTCGTACACACTAAATAATAATAGTTAAAAATGAGACGAATGGTGCCGTGCCATTTCGTTGTGATTGTAAAAGTGCGCCAACGTAGGTACGTACGTACATTATTCAACGAAACTCGAACAAAATATTGCCAGATGGGTTTTCAAACTTTGACAAAGGATAAAACATTGGTGACATGTGGTGAAAATATGAATAATAAATTCTTTATTAAAAAAAAATGTTACCGGACAGCAAAGTGCCCATAACATTTTTTACTCCAAATGTGCTAAGGAATAGCTGGTTAAAGTTTGTCGGGTACGTGCCGATACACCCTGTATATGATAGTGTGTATTCATAACCTAGACTAATCATGTCCTTTTTTGGCAAAATAGTACAAATTGATGATTACAGAATCTATATAAATAAAAAGTAATGTAGTGTGTGTTTGGACTCAAAAATTACTTGACCGATTTTGCTGAAAATTTCAAAGTTTGTTTTTATTAGTGCCAGGAGTGTTTAGAGAAGGATTTGAATAATAGAAGATGTCGGGGACGCCTGAGGGAGACTTAAAGCATTATGTCTGCACTGGAATGAGATAGGGAGTCGAATTAAAGTCTAGAATGTAGTTTTTTAGTAATAATAATGAATGGTAGAACAAATCAGGGACGCCCGAGGAAGACATGAATCAGATAATTATTTGTGGTAAAATGATAAACAAAGAAGGGGTGTAAGGAGAATGTTCGATGTGGAAGAGGATGGTAGAAGTCGGGGATGCCTGAGGAAGACATGGCACCATCAAGTGAAGCAAATAGTTATGTATGACAAAATGAGGCTTATGTGATGAATGAAGAAAGGGGTGTGAGGAAAATGTATGATATGGAAGTGAATTTTTGAAGAAGTCGGGAACGCCCGAGTAAGACATTGCACGATCAAATGAATCAAATACATAAAAAGGTAAAGTTTTCAATTCTTTACAATAATATTATTTCCACCTTAAAATGATCGAGGTTTCAGGTACACTAGAATTCACAAGCTCAAAACTTTACTCCAAACATCAGCTAGTAGAATGAATAATCTTAGATTAAGCAATTTGTATAATAATTTATTTATAGCCAAAAATACTTTTGAATTGAGGAAACAAAATAAGTAAAAGTACTTTATTTGCATTTCTGATTATCCAAAGTATTATTGTAAGATTCGAAAATATGCTATTATTGCTATGTAAGATAAAAATGTCTAAGTATATATCATTTCCTCCTAGATAAAAGTGGAATAGTTTTTAGAAAAGAGAGGGACAAAAAGCTAAACATAATTAAACTGAAATAAATATTGCTAATCTGCTTACTTAACCGCATCCATAAATAAACCAACCCGCATCTTAGCCGTCTCATTCAGGACATTAAAATCTCTTCCTACAACCAATTCTAAACTCATGTTGAAAGAGAAAGGGGCCTTTTTGGCCCGGAGCTCTGTATGCCATTATTTCAGAAAGTCAAAAAAGTCATTCAGGACATCAGTGATGTGATATCTAGGGAAATTTCCCTTGATCTAGGGGAGAAAAATATTTTTAGGGTAAAGGGAACAAACCACAAAAATAAATGTAACTTCTGAAATGTTGACGAAATTAGGTTCATTAAAATTTTAGGTGAAATTTTTGGTCGAAATTTTTTAGAGGTTATATTGTGGGGAATTATTAATTTCGAAATTACCTAGCCAGCCCCCCCCATATCGATTTGAAAATATTGCGGGGATTTATCTTTTTCTGAAATTCTCTAATTCCCCGCCCCTACATAATAATATACTTATTGAGCACCACTTTTCGCAGGAAACGAATTATTCGATTGGAAGTCGTTATATAATACTTCATATAATATTTAGCTTGGCTAAACAATCAATAACATTAAATGTGTCTATTCACATGTAAAATCGGTAATATTACTATTATTCAAATGATTTTTCAGTTTTTTTGATATTAGATATTATAGACATTAAGGTGCTTTATGAAACTATTTAGAAAATATGTAAACGAAGTAAAAAAATACACCTAACTAGAGTATGTTATTTATTAAATTTCACTAAAATAAATCCCCAAAGTTATGCAATTAAATTGTACAAATAGGCAAACAGTAGTAGTTTATCACAATATTTGATTATTATTGTGTAAGATAGAGTTGATAGAGATAATGTAAGATAGAATTGGCATCAATGGAAAACAATTTATTATATTTCATTACTAGGTCATTTTATAATTTTTTCTATTACCTTTTGTATTTTTATACATTTTATACTAACGACGTTTTAACTTTATATCTTTGTTAATGGCACATGTTATGCAGTATTTTTATTTTTATATGGAATAATAAATTTATTATTATTATATGGAATATATCCATAAAAAGTTCAACAGTAAGATTTACGGTAGGTACCTAAGCATTTGTTTGAAAAGTAACGATGTTTTTTTCATTGACCACCCCAACGCGCCCATCGCCCAAAACGACTCATCTTCGGCGTGCGCCATTTCCGTGGTGTTCTGTTGGGTGTTGTGCGGTCTGCGTGTTTCAAGGTATTTAAAGTTATTTTATTGATTTTACTCGCTCAAACAACCGACCATTAGTCAATGCCGCCATATATTTGCAGTATCCACACCGGTGTGTACTTTTTACAATGCTTGTTATGGTATTCTCGCGCATAGCCGTTATTTTTAGGATTTCCAATACCACTCGCCGCCAGCCCGGAGTGAAAATTGTTTTATTTTGCGCAATCTCGTAACTCGTAATCTTTTTCGTTGTAATAGTGAAACGAATAGTGTTTGACTCGGGAAGGATGCTTCATCTGCAAAGGGAGGTGGCCAGGATGTCGGGAGTACATAATATTCCCATATTAGGTTTGATCGCACCCACTAAAGTTTGAAGGTGCGTATGTGTTGTTATTCCGTCCATTCAACTTTAGGAATTCGCCTCGTAGTTTTCTGGTGGAAATATGGCGTAGTTTACCCAACTCACGAAGTGAGTAAAGTTATTATTCACTCCAGCCAGCCAGTTGTGTTTACTCCGATGATTTTACCGCTAACATGAGGGAGATGGTTGTACCTCCGCCATTGGAGAGAAGAGAGAGGAGGATGCGCGGTGCCCTGTGCGAGCGCGACACGAGACACGCGTGCCGTAACCGTTAAATGTTTCCTGGAAGAAAATTTTAATACGCATCAAAATGACGACAGACAATATTCAAAGCCAGCGTCACTACTGTGTTAATCGGATTAAATTCGGAAAAAGCTGTTGTGGTGCGGCTCTTCCCAATCAATGGTAAAAGGGGTTGGTTTTCGTTGATATATTTATCCAATAATCTAATGCGGGCGCATCGCGTACATTCCGTATTTGGGTGTGAATCATTGTATAAGTAAAAACAAGTAGGAAGCGTCTACAATCCAGCCACTCGTGGATAAATGGGTACATTCCCCTCTGTATTCCATACTTCTGTGTTATTATTCTATCCAAACTTCACCGTTAGGGTGTATTTTACTCGTACGCATGGCGTTACCGCCTAATTAGTGTAAAATTCGGCTTCTAATACGTGATCTAATACTCGAAACTTGTGCGGCCTCATTCGCATAAAGTAGAAGAATGTTTCATTCAATAACCAACGAATTCATCAATGGTTCTGAGCGTTCACGTCATGTGCTACTGACGCAATTTTTGCAAATCATTAATTTGTTTTATTTACAATTGACGCTGCTTATCAATAATAATAAATAATTATTGGTATTAAAATTAGTGAATGAATATTGTGCTTTGCTCCCGAGATAAGATATCACTTGGACATAAAAATTGTATTTGATGCAAGTTTTTTTTATTTAACTTTTTTGTGTGATAACAAAAAGTTAGTTATTTTTTTGTATCTCAATGAACTTTTATCATAATAATGCGTAGCATTATTGTCTTTCGAGGCGCAATTATTCATAAGACGTCACCAGCATCCATTGCCAACAGTTTCAGAACTCTTATATTTTATAAAAAAAAATTAAAAGGATGAAACTTTTCTAACCTCTAAATTAAAGCACTTTCATTCCACATCTGAAAATTTCTTTTACAGGACATCAAGGTCTGATCTGTCAGGTCACAGAGAGGAGTTTCGTGATGGGAAGAATTTAAACTTCATCAATGGAAAGAAGATTGACATCATCACTGGAAAGAAGATTGACATCATCACTGGAAAGAAGATTGGCTTCATCACAGTAAAGGAATGAAGATTGACTTTATCACTGGAAAGATGATAATTTTCATACATTTTGATGAAGACTATGTCGTCAAAACTGGTCTGTCTTAGCTTACCTAGTGCTATCACAGCCAGTTTTGATGATCACAGTCGCATTGTACCCCCGATGGAACCCTGGATAGGTACTCGCAACTTGCAGAACGTCATCTGAAACCTCTGATTCTATCAAAGGTCTGACTTTTGTCCTATTCGCTAAGGCGGTTGTGAAATGTTATGTCGTATCATATCACAGCCACTTTGGTGAGCTAGGCTGGAAGTAAGCCAACATCAGATGCATCAAATAGTTGATATTCAAATGTATCTACAAAGTTGCATATTTGTAACACATTTTTAACAGGTTCTTTCATCTTTTGGACACATGAAACATGCTAATCATCCCAAAACTATTAGTTTTTAACTACCAAACTTTTTTTGGTATAAAATGTCCAGTAATAAGTGGGCTTTTAATTTGAAAAAAATTAACATTCTACGAAATGTGTTGAATGTTGTGTGTCGAGATAATTCCCATTGAAGTTTTGGGATTGGCATATTGTACATATTTTGCACTGTTGTAATGCGACTGTCCATTTTTTGCTATTGATTGATGGGTGTGGCTTTTTAAAATAACCTCATGTCTTGTCTTTCATTATAACGTCATTTTACGTATTCGTTCGTTGATTTCTCACCATTCAACTGGTGTAGAATTATTCATAGTGTTCAGAAACTTGTGGTACAAGTGGGAAACTGGTAAATCTACATCACGGAGCCGATTTTGTGGTGTAATTTTTTATCTGAGCTTTCGTTTTCCAGTAAATTGAGTCTAAGTTGGAATTTTTTTCACTGGGGAAACCAATTTTTATTGACTAAAAATAAAAAGCATTGAAGCACAAATATGGTTTTTAAAGTTATTTTAATTCTTTAATTGCCAAAATAAAACAAAAAATACATAGTTTTTTTGGGTTCTCAGTGTGATATAGATTCATCAGTTTCCCGCTTGTACACTTGGTTTCCGGACTACGTGTATAACTTCAGTTGATTCTTCAGTGTTCATAATTATTATTATCGAGTGTAGGATAAATCCGTACACCAGGAAGTATCTAAATGTTCAACGGTTTCACTTAGTGGCAGTTTACAAATTATGTTTCTTAGCACAACCAAAACAAGCATTGAATTTACTGTTAATTTATTGTCTTGGAAGAACTATAGATTTCCAAACATTCATGCTGTCTCCCACTGTGTTCATTCACTTTGAAGTAACGAACGACAAATTAGCTCGCTCAAGCATTGTTATTCAGACTGTTGATTTCATCATTTACATTAGCTTTCATGTTTCGCTCTGCTCCTAAACACTAGTCTCTCATCTCACACTCTGTACGTTGTCTTACAATGATTTTAGTTAGTCTTTCATCTCAAACCAAAATACTAGTCTTGTAATGACTGTAAATACATACATTCATCTTCTGGGTCACATGTCACTATTTTCCTCCTACGAATTTGAGTCTTTCCTAAGTTAGTTTGCATCGCTATCTTTCTGCTCCACTTTATTATGTCCAAGAACAAATAAGATTGCGTCTGATAAACAATCAAATCAAAACTATGTTTTGTTTCATATTTCCGGATTTTGCAGGTAAAGATTTCAAATATGATAAAAAATGATGACATCAGAGCTTTATGTTGCATAAAACCTTTTGCATATTTGTGAGCAAGATTTTATTTGTGATATTTTAAAATAATATCATTTAAAAGTTAATCATTGATGACAATATTAGCAACTCTCAAATGAAAATTTGGGACAGAAAAAGATTCGGTAACTCCTAGAAATTGAACCCAGTACCTCAACCTTGCTGCGTCTTTGCTCTATCACTGAGCTAATTCGACCATATTCTCTTCGGTCATATTTAACTATAACATACTTTGACTAAGGGGGTATTTCACTATGTCGGGCTAAATATCTGAATAGCTATCCGTTGGCTGGCTTTAAAGTTCAGAATAACTTTGTTATTCAACGGCGACCGTTTCACCATTGTTTCGAGCTGCCGGATAGATAACACTCGAAATAGTCTGGCAACATCGCAAAATGTTTGCTGTTTCTCCATCTACTGCCACGGCTGTCATGCGTCACAGTCCGCACACCGCGAAGTGTGCATTTTTTGGTTATGTTTTGTTGATTATCAGGTCATTTTAGATAGATTCGTGTCAAATTAATACATTGTTTCTTATTTTGAACACAATCAAATAATTCAGGATGGATCATACAAGCATTCAAATTCATTCTACAAAATTCGACTTACTTCTCAGCTGTTAAACTCGGAATGTTTTGACGCCATCTTTGATTCGAGGATTAGTCAAATCTAACTTTAACCAGAGCGTTAGCGTTATTCAGATATAGTGAAAACGAAAAAATGACTAATCCGCGGATTAGTGCTTGGTCAGAACATAATCAGAGATAGTGAAAAACCCCCTAAGAATTACCAATATTCGTAATTTAATGTTCTTAATGCATATTTTTATTGGAAGCTAACTTTGTGCAAGATTACATGATTGCAAGATTATTCCCAAACTAAATGCAACCTACATAGTGTCTTGGATAAATATATATGTACATTTTTATTTTAATGTGTGACATCTATTGATTTTTATACAAGTCTAAGATGAATATTATTTATTTTTGTATTGACGTATGAGTAAAACCTCAAATTGTAATATTTATTGAGTTCAATTCAGTAGTTTTAGTATTAATTATTTAATAAATTTATTTGTACAGAGCCATTGAGGTGATTTTTCACAAAAACGGCACTATATAAATTAACCAAATAACCTTTTTCTGATTTTTCCGTTTAAGAGTCACTAATATTGTCTTCATTGATTAAATATTACAAGCTAATTTGATTGCGTAAAATTTTGATTCAAATTCATAAAAAAAAATGTTGAAAGCCAATTATTTATTTATTAATCTTTGGCAAATCAACGGTTGAATTTTATAATTTTTTACATTATATTATTAAAAATTTTATTATACCTTAGAGAGGGAAATCCGTGGTTTTCTTAACTAAAATAAACCCTTGTGGCAATTTTTCACAACTGCAATTTAATATTACAATATGGCAGACGCAAACCTGTGAAAAATCACAGGACGGGATATTAATTATAATGGCAATTTTGAAAAACAATTAAAATACTTTTCCATTAAAATATTATTTTATGGGTAGGTACCTACTATATTGCTTGTCTGAATCCTTTACATAGTGAGTTCCAATTTTGAAAATGAAAATGACACCAGAATCTAAGCAAATTTGAGTTCATTGAACCAGAGTTATGCAAGACGACGTACAATAAAAATAAGTATTAATTAGTTTAATTTTACCACTTGTGAAGTATTGTAATGTGACTATAAATACCTTTAAATGAATAAAAATATTATTCTTTCATAAATTCACATTGGCAACTTAGCAGCGTGATTCACCCGCACACATCGTTTTGTATGAAAATCGTAGGGTTATACACATTAGCGACTTAGCCACGCGATTCACTTGCAAAACGATGTACGCTACCGAGTCGCACTGCTAAGTCACCAATGTGAAGTTAGCCTTTGAAAGAATTGTAACGATTCCACAGTTACCATGGATTGAAAATATTATGGAAGCAGAAAAATCATTTTAAATAGGACATGTTTGAATGTATTTGTGCACAGCCGCCCGTAGTCCCCTCTTGCTCCACAAGTGCTGAAAGAGTCCATCAATTCGACCATGTTGTTTTTATGTTTCATCCTTAAGCTTCCAAACAAAAAAAAAATATTATTGTGTCAGGGTGTTTGTAAGAAAAATAGCTTTTTATCGTCGGTCAGTTTATTTATCTTACATAAAGGGTTCACAGCTTATGGTAAAAAACAATGATCACTTAAAGTTCTCAAATATCACTTAAGCACAGCGTAATAGCCGCAACAGAGGACCCGGGGGGTCTCTTAGTTGGGTGGAGATTCTCCCGACAAGTAATGTCCCCGAGGGAGCTGTTACTTGAATTCCCAAGGAGGACCCGGAGGGCTCTCTCGACTTGGTACTGGAGAGTGTTTAACTTCTCCCAACAAGTAATGTCCCCGAGGGAGCTGTTACTTGAATTCCCAAGGAGGACCGGAGGGTTCTCTCGACTTGGTACTGGGGAGTGTTTCCTTCCTTCTCCTTCCTTCCTTCCTTCTTGCTTGGTTTCAAACAAGTCCATGTACACCTTGTACGCTTGTCGTCTCGGCGCGAATGTCTGCCTGAGCAGATCCATGGCGGCCTGCCATGTTTTGACGCCGGTTTTGACTCCTTGCCACCACGGCGAAGCCACTTCTTGGAGGAGTAGGGGTAGTCCTTCCAAGGCGTTGTCATCTGGTATTCCCTCAGATGTCTTGTACAGCGTTGCCGTCAAGATGAATTCTTCCACCTTCTGTGGGTCTGTACATCCATTGAACCGGGATGAACAGTGAGCGAGGTTTTTTATCCTCGCGCTCTGGAATAACTCGCGGAGTTGGTCCTGGGAAATCGCCATTTTTGATTTGGCCACTATCCGCGCACTTTTCCGTGTAGGTTCCGTTTTTTCCACTTTGTCTTTCACTTAAAACTGTCACGTTGGTCGTCACTCTCGTCGGACTTTTCCGCGTAGTTCCGTTTTATCACTGTCTTTCACTTTAAAAAAGCTGTAACGTTGGGCGCCACTGTGTCAGGGTGTTTGTAAGAAAAATAGCTTTTATCGTCGGTCAGTTTATTTATCTTACATAAAAGGTTCACAGCTTATGGTAAAAAAACAATGATCACTTAAAGTTCTCAAATATCACTTAAGCATAGCGTAATAGCCGCAACAGAGGACCCGGGGGGTCTCTTAGTTGGGTGGAGATTCTCCCGACAAGTAATGTCCCCGAGGGAGCTGTTACTTGAATTCCCAAGGAGGACCCGGAGGGCTCTCTCGACTTGGTACTGGAGAGTGTTTAACTTCTCCCAACAAGTAATGTCCCCGAGGGAGCTGTTACTTGAATTCCCAAGGAGGACCCGGAGGGTTCTCTCGACTTGGTACTGGGGAGTGTTTAACTGGGCAATGACCACTAGGATTCTGTTGCTTAGTTAACCAAGAGACTGGGTACTCTGCCTTCAAAATGGGCTGCACGGCGTTATATACCCTTTGGCCGGTCAGTACCGGCCGCTGACGGGGGGGTGGGGGTAGCTCGGCCAATGGGGTGTCTTCCTGTACGGGGAATCGGCTGCGATTGGCCGAGCGAGACGGCGCTATGCGTGTGAGGGAGAAAGTATTCGGATTCGTGCGTCGGTCGATATGCCGCGCGCTACATTATTCATTTTTCAGTTTTGGGAACAAACAGTTATTACCCTTTAGAGCAGTCATACTCAACCTGCGGCCCGCCAAGCTATTTTGTGCGGCCCTCAATACATTTAATATCGGGAACATGGTTTACAAAATCTGGCATTCTATATCACGTTAATTTGAGATTAATTGCGACTTTGACGTACAGACATTGAAACCCAAGAGGATAGTCGTTGTCGTGTCAACATCAGATCTGTTATAAGAGTGTTGCTACTGCACACGCTAGATCTATCTCCAAAAAACAAAGATATGACTGACAAATATGCGCGCAAATAATTTTGCTCATGGCAACACATACATTTTTGACAGCTTCAAAGTTAAATGCGTCACATTAAAAAAAAACGGGGGTGGTGGGTTTCATGATATTTTTTGTCATACCAGTATCAGTGTTGCCAACGAAAAAATCTAAAATCGAAATGGAATTCCGTAGCTCCCCATGGATTTCGAAAAATTGGGGAATCACATATGAAGTTTTTGGTTGTGCGGATTTTTTTTTTCAGCGAAGTTCTGTAACAACCCCCCCCAATGGATTTCAAATAATAAAAGGGTGGATTCAAGCTCACGTAGAATATTTGTGGGGAATATGTGGGCAGAATTTATGTGAGTTCATTAGAATTACTGCAACTGAAATTCGGCTACATTAGGCTACTTAATGTTTGAAAAACGGCGACATTAGGCCAAGATCCGTTGGCAACACTGACCAGTATAGTGTTGCGGCCCGCGTAGCTTTACAAACATATGAATGTGGCCCGCAGAAGAAAAAGGTTGAGTATCATTGCTTTAGAGTCAATTTGTTCACTTTTCGGTACAGCCCATATGGTCTCACAGAATAGAAATCGTTGTCTCCATTACCATCATTGTTTCAAATATTAACTGAACGGTGTTAGAAAGAGAAAACACCAAGCTTTATATTCAAATCCAGAAGTTAACCACAGAATAATTAAAATGTACAGGTCTGAAAACTCTGAATTTGGTTTTGAAACCCCCTCTCCCCAAAGTCACCGGGACCGTCTCTTGACATTGAAACCACGATACACATTGCATAGATAAAACAGTGGAAGTGGGTGGTTTGCCCAAAGGTCAATTTTATGAGTGAATTTGATCCAACATCAACAAACATCGAAAGTCTTGAACAAGGGGGTAAGTCTTTAACTTTTGCGTTAGCTAACGCAGGTTAAATGAGTCACATGTAACGACATAACAGACTCACCCCCAGGAGTTCAATATGTATGCACGTTAGACACTACTCATTAAGGCCGCATTAGCTGACCCAAAGGTTGCACTCACCAGACATGAAAATTTCATTGTTTGCCTAGAGCCTGGGAGTCAAAAGGTTTTAGACCTTTCTGATTGGCAAACGGCGACACCAGTATTCTTTCAAATAGATATAGAACACTCTTGTGTTTTTCTATTTCTAACACATTTTTCTATGACAATATCAGTTGAGATAACTCTTTGAACTCAATTTGATGTCGAGAGTGTCACCTTCTGAAGACAAGACATTTCCGCATCCCAATGTTTTTCTATGGGACAACACGACTGGGTCCCCGAATAGGGGACTCCCCAGTTCAAAATGGGACATATGGTCACGTTGACCATGCCTCACATTTTAATCCAACTACAGTAAGAAAGGTGCTAACGGCATCCTTAGCTGTCAATTCAAGAAAAAAAACTAATTCGAACAAAAAAAAATTAGTCACAACTGAACAGCAATGACATTCATAAATATTAAAGAACGGACTACAAAAGTTTAAGTGCCTCGACAAATCTATGAATTTTTATAAAAGGTACGTTCGTTTCTCATTTAATGACCAGCAGAGATAAGCCATCTGTACCATAATTAGATGCACTGCTTGCAGATGAACGACTTATTACTACTTTAAGGTACTTAGCTATAGGAAGAGATAATTGAATATGTACATGCACATCTTTTATAGGCAATACTGCTATCTCAATTATTGTATTCTTTACAATCTTTTCACCGATCGTCTAACCAAATTGAGTCATTTGTAGGGACACTTTATACAACAAGCCATATATAACCTGATCTTCGCAGCTGTTGCCCATGTGATGCGTTGACGGCTATCCCCATGCACAGATATTGCATTTGTGATCCATGAAGTTTCACTAAAACACACGTGTAATGTAATGCCACGAGATGGAATAGATTGCATTGGAACGGCCAGCATTGAAATGCTAAAAATGTTTTTTTTACATGAGTTCTAAAACGATTGGAGAATTTTTACAAAAGTAAAAAAAAAGGTCCGTGCAATAAAATGTTATACAGAAAATAATAATATGAACATAATTTCGTAAACAATAATTTTATTCCTACAAACAACATTAAAGCTGGATAAACTATGCGCTTTCATAATCTAGAAAATATAATGTACCTATAACTAACTCTTATGTTAGTATTTCAGAATTGTCGATACATTGTGAATCAGAAAAATTAAAAATAGTTGTTTCCTATATACCAAAGAAATTAACATTGTTCTTATGGAACACTTTCAATTTTATTATAACTCCTTGCAATATCTTCAATGAACGGATTTGGAACATACATTGATTATTATCTTATTAACAGATTCAGAAGGGCAACAAGCACCTGTGTAAAATTATCAATCTGTGACTGAAAGGAGGATTAGGATGAAGCAAATTAAGCTCAAACTGAGTTCACTCGCCCTTCTGTTTTTTCAAACAATTAAATTATTATTGCGTCACATGTCAATCAATTGCTTCAATATGATTCCAACAAATTATATTCCTTGTCCACGTGACCAAGGAGCAACTTTATGTACTGACTCTTTCCATTCGCATTCAGAAATTTTGTGTGGGAATATCACAATTTTATTAAAAATAAAGCAAAAAATATACAAAGCTAAATTCAATTCGATCACCTCAAATTCCCTTAACGTACAAACACATTCCCTAGGTATTTATTACACTATCGGAGAGTTGAAAACTTTGCATTAAAATACCATATTAATTTTTTCCATGAACATGAATCAATTATTATGAGAAAGAAGGCTAATTAGGATTTGAGAGGCCTGGTGAGCCGAGTGCTGTTGGATCTTCGAATACAGGTGCTTGTGGTTTGAATTGCTCAGCGGTCATTCTTGAGAACATGATACCGATTCCTTCAATCAGGGCTAAGAGGACTCCTCCTACAATGGCACTGCCTGCCATGGCGGGGACACCTGCAATGATAAATACATTATTAGTAATTGTGTTGGCTAAAATAAATAAAAAATCACAATAAGAAAATACACACTTTCATAAAATTACTTTTTTATTTTGGCAAAGAATTGTATTATGGAATTATGCTCATGGTGTGGTTAGTAAAATTCTAACAGTCATTTCTATTACAATCTCTTTTTAGAAAAATTGTCAAAAGGAACCGGTTCTTCAGAAAACAGAAGACTGAAGCATTTTTGATTTAAACAACTCATATTTTGGAGAATTTTATCGGTTAAGGCATGGGTGACCAACCTTTTCAGCAGCTGGGCCTAATTTTAGAAATGAGATTTGCTACCGGGCCGTACTAGAGGTGAGTCGTACTAGCTCGTTTTGATATTTGGAACAACTGGCACAAGTATGAATAAATACCTAGTCCAAATACCTGTTCCCTAGTATTTCGCTCTTGTACTCTTTTACAAGTAAAGGTATGCCGAAAGGAATTATTGCATGGGGTATTGCTCACTCGGTGCTGGATTCCCCACAATTTTTTCAAATCCATGGGGAGGGGGAGGAAGAGAATTTCTGTGAAAGGTAATTCCCCACAGAACAAAGAAATTTCCGATGTATGATTCCCTACAATAATTTTCGATCCATGGGGGAGGGGAGGGTTAGAGAATTTCTAAGATAAGTGATTCCCCACAAATTTCCGATGTATGATTTCTCACAGTGATTTTTCAAAAATCCATGTGAGGGGGGGTAGCTAGAGAATTCCCTGTCGAAAAATTCCCCACATTTTTTTTATATGCTCCTCTTTTCAGCGTCTTGCGGCTGGTGAGTATTGCATGTACAGGACGCAAAAGACATCCGAGACCTGAAAGACTCGCAGTACTCGCAAGAAGCGCAATACTCGCAATACTGATAGTTGAATCAATGTACTAAGATATGATACGAACTACGAACGTTGGAATGTTTTTTTTGGTGGTTTTATGTACACTAAAAGAATAAATGTGTGCATATGCTCCGCAGGCCACAAGTAGGCACCCAGCGGGCTGCGGGTTGGCCACTCTTGGCTTAACCCTCCGTTGGGCGCAGCCGGCCTCAGAGGCCAACAAAAGACATCTTTTCCCTTTCCAAGGCGGCCCCCCGCCCCTTCCCTCATTTTACTCGCCTAACTTTAGGAACCTCAAACGGCGCCCGTCTTCAGTCAGTCGTCGGTCTTTACGCAGCTCACGTACACCTTCCCTGGCTTCACAGGCCGCCTGCGGCCGATTGCATCACAATTTTAAAGGTGAGTTTTTTCAGGATATTTTTATTTGCAGTTGTTCATTATACTCAATTATGCCTGTTCTGTATGAAGTTCATCAGTATCTTGAGAAATAAGTGCTGTATTGGACCCTGGCCTTTCAGGCAGAGTGTGCCCGATTGAATTATAATTTAATTTTTCCTCTTTTCAGACATTTTATATACGTATGTTTCTGCCGAAATGGCTACAAAAGATGATCTCTCTCAACGCAATGATGTTGATGATATGATGAAGTTTCTTCTCGATGATGATGCTTCTGAAGATCCAGCTTTGGTTTGAAGATTTAGGCGATGAGAGCGACATCGGACAACTAGCTCGGCGAAGTCTGAATACAAGTGGAATGCTGATTCAGTTGCAAACACGCTTGAAAAGGTTTTTGCCCCACGAGGAACGTGAAAAAAAACCCCACATCCCCTACAACACCTCCCAAAAGGCGAAAGTGTGGAATATGCGTGTTTGAATTAGGATTTACGAGGATGACGAATTACGAATGTTTAGGTTGTCATCAACCGATCTGTTTACTCCACGTAAATGCGCTGTGCCAAACTTGTTTTTCGGCTGTTGATTTGGGAACCTCAGCGTCCGTATCTGGCTACGGCTGTGATCAGTAGAGACTACCACCTACGTTACCTTTAAATTTTTATCATTTTAAAACTTTTATTACTTTTATGGAGCTCGGTTTGACCGATTATTTTGAACACTGTTTTTGGAAAATTGTTTATTTTCATTATTTTAGTTTATGGTTGGTAATGTTTAATAAACTGGTTATTTTGTGTTATATTTGGTTTAATTCCTTTCATAGACCCTAGTAAAGACTACCAAGTATTTTGTATTAGAATTAATATAGTGGAAGGTGGGGGCTAAAAATATATGGGTGGCCTCTCAGGCCGAGTGCGCCCGATTTCGGTTCGAACACAGGTGCGCCTGACGGAGGGTTAAGGGTTTCTCAAAATATATTTATAAACGTCAATTATTTTCAATATTGTTGAATAAAACACTTTTGACACATTATGATTTTGAATATTGAGATGAATTTTTGATTTGCGTCTGTACATAAGATATATTAATCTGTATAAATTGTTTTTTTCTACCTATAATGCTCAGATCTTAGAAAACGGCATAAAAACACACAATTTGATTGCAAAAAGAATATGTAAAAAATACATTTGCCAAAACTCGCGCGTGTGTTTGTATACAAATAAATATTACCCAATCAAAACATATTTGCGAAAAAGAGTGCGTCTCAAAGTTCTAACGGTATAACGCGTAAGTTGGAAAGAAACGGAACACTGGAGGATTGTTGAATTCAGTAATTTAAATCAACGCCCGGGGGAGATTAAATGATTCATAAAAAGGGCTGCTGGGTAACAAAGGCCTTTGGTGCTCTGCTTGCGTTAACTAGACCCTATTTTATTACGCCTGCATAATGCACAATGCTATGTGAAGATCGTTATAAGTCCGTATTACGTGATAAGTTATATATTTTTTCTAATGAAAAGTTTCAAGTCTTATGAGAGGTTACCTAAATATTCACTGCCGCTGTTTATTTTGAAATCCTTCAACGCCACTTGAATTTTCTTTAAGCGTTTTCATTGTGAATTTGTAAATTTTTCGATATACCTATCGCTTTTTTCCAAAAATCGTAGTATAGTATTTTTTTCTTTTGTGGTAGGGGTTTCTCCTTCAAACTAATGCACCACCTCTCATAGTTTTTATGTCTTTGCTTCACGAAAAATCTTTGTGATGCTGGTAACAGATACACCAGTATCACTTGCTGAATGAAGAATGCTGTTTTCCAAATTATATTGTTATTTTAATTGATCACAAGTACCTTTAGTAATCATAAGTGACAAGCGCTTGTCTAGAAGCCTGAACCAGACGTGGTTGATTTGTCAATAAATTAGAGCACAAAATGTGATATTGTGTTAAACGGGCTTTACGCAGCCTAAAACCAATCGATGTAGGTACAAATGTACCGACAAACCTCAGTTTTTGCTTGTAGTGAATATAATAATAATAATAACATGGAATTTATATAGCGCAGTTTAGTGTCATTTCACTTCAAGTGCGCTTAACTACTCGTTTAACAAACTTATTCCTACAGTGTGCCTTACCCAATACAGATCTAATATTATAACACTTAATACACTGTTTATACAAAGTGATGACAAAACTTAGAATAACAATAACAGTAGGACAGGACAAAACACGAATATTAAAACTAAAACATAACATAAAACAGGAGGCAGTTTGTGCTCAGAAATGAGAATGTTTTGAGCAGACACTTTAAAAAGGTACAATAAGGAGACAACCGAAACCAAACAATTACCGGAAGTTTTAGAATATGGCTTATTATAAAATATTGAAAAGAAGTTAAAATTTATAAATGGTAAGATTTTTTAAATAATTTTGTTTTTAAAGCTCGTTTAAATTCAGCCAAATTCTGGAGATTAGTAAGAGCTGAGGGAAGTCTATTCCAGATGAGAGGGCCTGTTACACTAAAAGAACGATCATAGTAAACAGCTCAATTTGACCTAGAAAGTTCGATTAGACGATTACTAACATCTAGATCTGCTGACCTTAGAGTAAGCTGTCTATTGTTTAAGTTTTGTCGGATACATAGTTCCGATATATATGCTGGCGCCATTCCTTGCAATGCTTTGAAGGTCATTAAGCAGATCTTAAACTCTATTCTTTCAGGGCATCGAAGCCAGTGAAGGCGATCCCTTAGAAGTGGGGTTATACGGCAATACTTAGATTCACCAAAAATCATTCTTGCCGCAGCATTAAAAACTGACTGGATTCTATTGATTTGTTTCTGAGGTAGGCCGGCATATGCACTATTGCAATAGTCCATACGTGAGACGACGAACGAATTTATGAGTGACTTTGCTCCATCAGAGGGAAGGCATCTCCTGATTGATTTTATCTGCCTTAAATGGAAAAAACCAGAACTCACAGCTTTTGAAATTTGCGATTCAAGAGAAAGAATATTGTCCATAGTGAAACCTAGAAATTTTATTTCTGCAGAAGGGATTATATCCGTATCCTGAATACGGATTGGACTGAAGTCAAGGAGAGCTTGCCTTCCAGGGGAAGCTATCCACATAAATTCTGTCTTTGTGGGATTTAGTTTAAGTTTATTGACAGACATCCAACTTGAGATTGTGTTAATGAGGCTAACCACCTCGTTTTTAAGGACGTCTTTTTCGTCCGGAGAACAAAACTTGAAAATCAAACGATCATCTGCGTAGCCTTGTGATTCAAAGCCAGCTGAGTGAATTAGTCGTTCAAGACGATTCGTATAGAGAATGAAGAGAATGGGGCCTAGGACAGAACCCTGGGGAACTCCAAATTCTATGGGAGTTTCAGGTGATGTACGTTTATTGAAAGTTACTGAGGCTACTCGTCCAGACAGGTACGATGTCATCCATTGGAGTGCATCACCTCGAACGCCAAATTCGGTTTCAAGCACATTTAGTAAAATACTATGATCTACTGTGTCAAATGCCGCACTCATGTCAAGAACAGATATCAAACCCAACTTACCTGCTTCCATCCCGATGATCAAGTCTGAAACAACCCGCAAAAGAACAGTTTCCGTTGAATGAAACCGTCGATAAGCGGATTGATTTTTGGCAAACAGACCAGCGGAGTTCAAGTACCCCACTAATTGTTTGGCAACGATTTTCTCAAGCAGTTTTGATAGGAATGGTAGGTTGGATATTGGCCTGTAATTATCTGTATTATCAGTATTAAGATTTTGTTTTTTTAGTATTGGAGTTATAATTGATTTTTTAAGTGATCCCGGTACAAGTGAATTTACAAGAGACTTCTGGATAATTTCGGTAATTACAGGTGCTATATCCGGGAGACATTTCTTTAAGAGCCAGGTCGGTATGGGGTCTTGAGCGCATTGCTTGTTTGGGCAAGACTTCACAGCACGTACGACATCTTCTTCTGTTACTGCTGCAAAAGTAGTGAAGTTACCAGTGAGCGGAGTTGTTGCTGCGACAGAAGGCAATCCTACCCCACCGAGAGCCCGAATTTTTTCGACTTTACTCCTAAAATATGTCGCAAGACTATCCGCTTCAAGAGAGGAATCAATCTTGATGTTGCTCTCTCCACATAACGTTTTTATATTTTGCCACAGTTTTCGAGGGTCCTTTTCTGCCTCAATTTGTTCACACCAAAAGTTAGATTTTTTCTGCGTTACTTCTTCCTTGTAAGCATTTTGTTTCGCAATCAAAAGTTGCCGATTGCTGAAAGTCGGGTTTCGTCTGTACAACCTCTCGAATTTTGGCATTTCCCTTTTCTTCTTGAGACATTCAGCATCGAACCATTTGCAGCCATTTCGAATGCGGCAGACCTTCTCCGTGAAAGGCGCATTTTTGTCAAGTAATGCCAGTAGCGTAGAATTATAAAGAATTACTAACTCTTCTACCTGGTATTTACAAAACTTTTCCTTATCACAGAGCGGTGAGATTTTCAGTTCATTGCAAAATGCCTCGAAGTCGAATTCTCTCCAATTTCTAGAGATAACGGATTTAAACTCCAATTTTGGAGGATCGAAGGCAAACACGGATGTGACGAGACGATGATCCGATAGTCCAATGTCAGTCACGTGAGTTCTATTCGGGGGAGACCCAACTCGGGAAATGATTACATCAAGTGTACCTCCTGCATCATGAGTAGCTGAGTTTACCCACTGCTCGCAGCCGAAGTCACACAGGATTTTGGTGAATTTTTTGGACATGAGATCAGTTTTCTTTTCTAGGTGAATATTTACATCTCCTAAAATGATAACATCGCAGTTGTAGTTGGAGGTGCATTCTAGGAGAGACCCTGAATTCATTAAAAAAATTTGCAGTCGGTGCGCACGACCCGGGACGGTAGATGGAGATTATGACGAGGGATGCACCATTGGCAGAAGCCTTGCAACTGACGAACTCGAAAGTAGTATAGACCTGACGTATCCCTATACTGTCTAAACGAATACCACTTTGCGCTACAATTGCAACTCCCCCATGATTTGTAAAATTAATGTTCGTTGTATCATCTTTAATGGGCCTTGCAGCTTCATAAACCGAGAACCCGCTTGATCGAAGGTTTTTGATTGAAAGTGAGTCTGCATTTTCGTGCCAAGTCTCCGATAGCGCCAAAATTTGAATACCTTTGTCACGTATCAGATCCACAATATCATTGTGTTTGTTTCCAATGGATCGCGCATTCCAGGCGGCAACGGTTAAAAAACTAGATTTTGCTTGTAGACCGAAGAAGATATGGCACGAACAAGTGAATCTGAAGGTATTCAGTATAAATGAGAAGGGTAGAAGAAATCGGAGAAGACCGAGGAAAACGTGGCACGATCAAGTGAATCAAATATTTGAGTCGGGTCACGTCATGAGTCGGACGTATGAGACGATATCTTAATGTGAATAAAACAAGATGCGTGTGCCGCAACACAGTCGAATGGTGATCTGTCCTACGGGGAAACTGCGAGACGGTAAGTTAGTTATAGAGTCCCAACATTTCCCAGCCGTCTGGAGCCAGTGAGACTATGGCATCCCCAATTGGGGTATGGTGTTTTGGGTATCGCCACCCCGGAATCATTTATTGGATAGCAAACAACTCTGCCATAGGTCACCCCGAGTGGCTCGTTACGTTTGACGACTTAGCAGGAGTGTCCGGGAAACAGCGCGAGGACTTAGTAAATAAATGAATTATATAATTATTGTAACCACCTAGCAAATATTTTTGAAAGCTTTCATACCTTCCTAAGCGCATGCGTCATTGTTTTAGAATAACACAAAACTGTGTTGTACAAAATTATTATTACTATCTATTTAGTAGTCACTTCGAAGTTCAAACCGCTGACTGCATATGATTATAGTAGATGTTTGTAGTAAAAAATCAAAAGATTGCATGTAATGATTTGTGATTCTGATACAATATTCGTTTTGCTTTTTTAAAAATGTTAAAATATTTCATGTTATATATTATTATGAATAAATTTGTAGATCGAGCTAGGTACGGTACAATATCTGACTAATTTCATGAAATCTTTTGATTTTTTACTACAAACATCTACTTTAACATACATAATTCAAATGTGCTAAAAGTGTGCTCGACAAACGAATATCGAAACTGATAACACACGAGTGTGTCTCATGCAAATGTTCATAAGCCAGGAGTACCTACCTATATTACAGGGTGTGTGTTTCAGCTAATACCCACAAAAATGGGATGAAAAATAATTACTTTTGCTAATGCAATTACTTGATTATTATAAGTGACATAACAATGAATTAGGTATTTGCGCCAATTTCAATTATAGTATTATTTTTAAGTAATAAAATAATATCGGTTGATTTCGAGTTTCATTTCACCTTAAATAGGCATTAATGGCAAAAAAGGTTCCAATATGCACTAACAACAATATAGAAATACACATAATCCAATGTCTATATTATATAACCAGTCAACAGAAAAATTTTGGAAGCAATCTTAATGCATAATTATTAGAATGTAATACCGTTTCTCGCGGCCAATATTCCCCCGGTGAGCGCGCCGCTCATGATGGAGTTCCAGGGGTCCTCCTTCTTCCTGATGTGGACGAGGGTACAGTCGATGGTGGAGAACATGCCGCCCCACACTGCAAAGTTGCCTGCTATGATGGGGGACCGGTGCTTTATTGCCATTAAACTGCCAGCCTGGAAAAACACATTTCTTTTTTGTGAAATATGGAAACACTCGATATCAAAATTATGACTTTTCGCCAGCTAGGTGGTGCAATGTAAGATGTTATATATGTTTATTTGTTCAAAATCTTAAAATTCCGAAAGATCTTCACCCATTGCTTTCATATTTTGACACTACATTGCATTCAAATATGCATGTTTTTTTATATACCTATATTATATAGATGTCACCTGTGACAGGTAAAAACAGCGCCATCTGTTGCGCAAACATGATTTAAAAAAAAAAAATTCTGTATAAAAAGTGCCATCTGTTGGATGTAAAAGCAATATGCGCTATCGTTTCTCTTTCTGCACAGACAGACTGAGCCACAGCAAAGCGTGGCGGGGTACAGCTAGTGTTAAATAAAGTTATACTACTTATTTTTTTACAACAATTTCTTGCCAGCAAGATATTTCCGTATTGTTGGTCAAGATTGGGCAAGATTATCGTGTATTGCCTATTCTTGACGTATTGCTGTGTCTTCACGATGAGTTTGCTCGACTTCCGATATTACAACAATATTACAGGTCCATCTACCCGTCCTTCTCGCGCTATTACATTTATGCGTCTCTGTTGGCGAACAGAGGTGGTGACCTAACTGCAAGAGTAATTTCACCATTAGAAGATGATTCAAATGTATTAACCTCGCTCAAAAATACATTAATTTATTTAAGAGTACCAATTTAGAACAATGCGTAAAGCCATAGCCGTCCAGATGCAGAAAGGCTGAGGTAAAGCAAAATGGCCACCCTCATGGTTAAGCGATCAGAATACTTTTCTGTATCATGAAGTTGTATGTGCATAATATTTTCTCATTACATTCGTTCGAACTGAAATTTGAATAAAAATTTGAATTAGGTATAAGTTTTAGAAATGTTCCATCACATTAGTAATAACTTTGGTTTGTCGTTGCAAAGGAATACCAGGTTCCAGTTTTGCCATAATAACTATTAACGAAAAATTATAACTTTGCAGACTTCATACAGTTTCGATCAAAATGTGGCAAAAGATTTGAACATGTGCACTGTCTAAATGCTACTGACTGTAATCGTCCAGCTAATGATCACTCACACACTTACACATGGGTTCAAGAAATGGCCTCCTTAATAGTATTAGTAAAGGATTTTATAATGGTGAAATTACTATACCAAAAGTGTCATATTTCAAATTCAAATATATACAAGTTTGGCGGAGTTACTGCAAGAGATATTTTATTTCACAACAGTATTGACAGGCGACACCTTGCCCAAGAAGACTATTGACGGCAAAGAAAGTTGTTCGGCAATAAATAATAATGGGCAATTAATTTTGCTTGTTTACCTGCAACTTAAGCTATAGAAAGTGAATTCATTCATGCGGACAGAAGTTAACTTGAAAGTTTTCAACAAATAAATTGACTAAATTGACAATTTTAGCATAACAGTTTTAACGTATAAATAGAAAAAATAACAATTGATAAACTCTCCATGACTCCTTCTTTGTTCTTTGTAAAGTATTGTTCAATTAATTTATTTTTAGGAATTAACATTACACAACGAAATATCAAATGATCGGTAATTTGGGAAAATAAAAATGAAATTCAGGAAAATTTTGGTTGAGAATGTTGATTAGGAAAACTGGTACATTAAAATGATGTAATAATCAACATCACAAAGCAGAAACGATTCATGTCATGTCTAAAATGATTTAAATAAAATATAGCGACGTTGGGTTGATTTAGGGACTTTTATCATCAGAGCATGGCACAAATCTATTTACGAAGTAAACCATCTTTTTAAAAAGTAAATTGCACACGATTGGTTAAAATTTTACTAATTTCAGTCTAATTGCTGTCAAACGCATAGAACGGTTGGTAGAAAGATAACTAACCATTCGCTTGTTAAACCCCGCTGGAGCATTCCTGAACCCTTTGATTGAATGGAAGATGCCTCCACCGATGGCGCCCATAAGGAAAGCACCTCCGCAGTCGTCCATGATCCTCCATGGGCATGGTTCACGTGAATATTCATCCATGATGTAAGGTTATAAGATGCTGCAATAGACCATAAAACTTAAAAATACAGAAAAAAACGCAATGTCATACGCAATTTATATTTAAAGGAATATAATACGATTCGATATTGATTTTTAGTTTCACATTTACGGTCAAATTCGATATAAAACAAACAGCGTAATCAAATACGTCATAACCTTAAAGCAATCTAAAACACAATCGTTTTGACGCGAAACATTACACAAATAGAGCCATATTTGATAGAAATAAGTAACAGAAATTTAATTTCTTTCAGTAATCTTCTTACCAGGCTAAAGAATGAAAATAAATATTTCAATTTCTGCTAATATTTTACGTAAACCATCCCACAATATTTTACGTAAACCATCCCACAAAACTTGAAGACTGGATTTTTATCTAAAAAGACTTTGACATCTAGAGGGCATAGACAATAATATTACTATCGAATAAAATTAGCTACCTACTTGAAAAATTACAACTCCATTTGAACGCAGCGCAGCTAAAGAAAATTATAAATATGTTTAATAAATCAGAAAACGAGTGAAATTATTCTAAAAATTAGTAACAGTGTGATGGAAAAATTATCGAAAAACCAAAATTTTTCATAAAAATATAATTTTTTATTACAACCACAAAATAAATATATTTATTGAGTTTAGGTATTTTTTTAGACTTTGAACTAACAATGATCCCACACATTTATAACATAGGTTATGTATGCTTCTGAGGCAATATATAGCGTTATTTAGTGCGATAACAAAATTATTCAATTAAATAATAATTCAATATTTACTTCTTTCATTTCACTAAAGAGAAGTTGGAAGAATAAAGTTGCCCTTATTTAAAACAACATTGTGAAGCTTTATTTATGTTTAAATGAAATCATTTTCTAAAGAAAAGTAATCTAATACGCAAGTACCAGTATTTACAAGAGTTTGTGCATAGATCTGTCTCGTACAAAAAATCTAAAAATATAATCTAAAAGTGCTGGTACAGAAATAGCTTCTTCCTCAAGACGTTTTACTCATAGCTCAGTGTTGTGAAGAAGTCATTGGTTATAATTCCCGTAGCACAGTAATATTCAAACTTGAAACAGTGTAATACTTAGTAAGTAGTTGCTTTACCAGTAGTTATTTCAAAGCACGTTATTATAATTAATCAAAAATAAATATAGAATTCAAGGTATTTTATTTATAAACATCGTGGTATTTAAAACTGTGAAGTGCATGTGGACTTATCAACAGAATTTGTAAAACTAATGTATCAGAGCCATGTGTAAATTTAAGTAGATACATATGCTTTAAATTATTGGTTTCTTAAAACTGATAAACTGTTATAGTTAACATGGCGGATCCTGCAAGCAAAATACCCGTTGAAGGGGAGAGTGTTGAATTACAAGATGTCAAACCAAAAGTAGCTGTAAACGGGAGTACTGAAATTAAAACAAATGAACATGAATCTGTGGAGAAAATGATTGCGGCCCTATTGGGAGATATTGAGAGTTCTGACGTGAAGCTGGGTAATGGAGATGAAACGCCACCAATTGCCATGCCGGATGCTTCCAAAGATGGTATAAACAGTGTTATCCATGCGTTGTTGGATGCACTGCAAGGGTCTGTTCAGAAGAAAGAGAAGAAAGCTGCTGCATCTACTAGCAAAAGCGAGGTACTTACGTAAATAATACAACGTATTTCATAGACAATAAACATAGTAATAGTAAATTAATTTTTTCTGTTTTGTTAATGCTATCAAAAGTATTTAGTAAAAACTTGGTAAGAACCTATTTTCATTAGTATGTGTTAATAACGAAGTAATTTTTTGTTTTCAGATTTTACCCAAGGTGGTTGAAGAAGTACCCCGTCCCAAAGAAATTCCCAAAAAGGCATGGTCCGATGACGGCAGAACAGAGGTTGGTACAAACATCAAAATAATTAATCTAACACTACAAACTGAAAATAGTTGATCTGGAAACAGATTTGTTGCTTTATATTATGATTGTGGTAGTAGGTTGACCGATTTTTATTTCCAATTTTTAAGGATTACACCAGTAACGTAATCTTCGGTAATAATAAATTAATTGTGACTACAACTTTTGTATTTTTAGGAAGAATGGAAAATCAGAGAAAAGGTTTTGCTTGCCAAGATTGGGAAATTAGAAGAGCAAGCCAATGACGATATTAAATACAAGGCACTGGAATTGAAGTTAAAGGTAAGAAGTTACTATGAAATATTTAAACATTCACGAGAATATACCAACACGGTGCCCGGAAACTCGTAGTAGCAACTCGGAAGCAGGAAACTGTTGAATGAATCGGAAAACTAAAAAAAATGTGTTTTTTTCAGTTGAAAAGTGACGAGAACGAAATATTCCGAGCCAAATTGAAATCTTTGGAAACCGAACTCACCGCTGTGCTAAGTAAACCAAATGGAAAAAATAAGGACATGGTGGCGAAAATTAAAAAACAACACGATGAGGTATGCATTATATTTTCTGATTATGTTAAGACGTATCTTATTTATCAATATTATCACGGCTGGCTAGCAGTAGCCTAGTGGTCAAGTCCTCCATCATTACTGCACGGCCACCATTTTAAGCTTAAAATTATGGGAGTAGAGGGATTAAAAAAACCGCTTATTCGTAATCCTTTCTCTATTTTTAAATACATCTATTTGAACTTCGAATTTGTTCTCGAATGAATGGATAAATAATTGAACGAATGAATGAAATGGAATCTTGAAAGTAGAAATTAACCCACTTCCCGACATCCGATCGAGCTGAAACTCGGCAGATAGACTCGTTGTCGATGACAAAGACAATCTATCAACAGATGAGGTGGCATTCTGGCACACTCGAGCACACAGACATATTTCTCTGAAATTCGATGATTTTATAAAAAATTTCAGCAGTATATGCGAAATAAATCTGTCCCTGGGGAGGAAGGTTTAATCCTCAGTCAAACTATATTTTTTTTTAAGATTTATAAGACATTTTAAATGTTTACTGCAGTTAGGAGCCAGTCTCTGGGGAAGAAGGTTCAACCCTCGGTCAAACCAATTAAAAAAATATATAACCATTAATAAAAGAAGATGTATTATAGTTTAAAAAAAAACTTTGTTTTTTAAGGGTGGATTGTTAAAAATAAATTATGTGCGCTTGAAAGGGTCGAGAAAAATATTTTATTAATGCGATTTAAAATAGTGTTTGGTACAGATCGACGAAGAAAGCGCCGAAAATTTAGATTCTACTGTTCAGATTAGTCCACACAATACATTAAATAATCAATTAATTTATTTACAGTGAAAGTACCAATAAATATGATTAAAGTTGTTACCTACCTTCCTGGCTTCCTCCTTCTTTGGCCAACGTTTCAGACAGCCTTCCCGTGTCAATGATCAGGGCAGGTGTGAGAACTGCTAATGATGGATGATAACGAAAGACACTGCAAGGAAGAAACACTGAAACATTGGTTAAATAAGGAGGAAGCGCAAAACGGCATAATACCCCAGAAATCAATCACGATACCCAGGGCCCTGTGAAAAACGGAGCCTAGTGCTAGTAAAAACCCCAAGGGCGTTGAATAGGTGTTAGGTATTATCAGCGCCTTGGTGCCTTGGCAAGTCGGCGGTCGTAGCGGACTGCTGCAATTGCGCCTGTACAAAGTAGGCCCTGACGATGCCTAACACTTTTCCGTGATTATCCGTTACTGATCCGTGAGAATCTGAAATAAATTATCTATCGATCGATTTCCGAGACTTTTTAATTTTTACAGCTCCTCACCAAAGCCCGCGGAATGATCTTCGACAAGACGAAGATGATAAAGAACCAGGAGCTTCAGATTGAAGCCCTGTCCTCGCAGGTGTCCTCGCTGAAGGAGGTGGTCAGCTGCACCAAGGACCTGCTAAACATTAGAAACATGGAAGTCGTCCATTTACAGGTACACTTTAAATACATTTTTGTTTATTGCTTCGGAAGACTGGAAGACATGTAATTAATGAGTTGTCGAGATGTTATAAATAAGGCCATTGATCTGTTGGCCAGTGCAGAAAAGCTTTCACGACAATTTTTAACCCTTCCGGTTCCATAAGATAATATTACTAATAGTACTCAATGTGTATCATTTAGGCACCTACCCGGGGCTTCCTCCGACGTTGGGGCTCTATGGAAATTTAGATGTATTATTTTCAATATGTTTGATGTATTGTCTTCAATGTGAACCATTTTCACAGTAACACCAAAGATGACATAGGTTGCCTTAAGAAGAACTTGTTTCCTATCGGGGCCTCTTGTGTGCCTTCTTCCCCCACCTCAAGGATAGGGCCCTAGACTGGGGTCTCTCGGGCCAAAGTGGAAGTATCTAGGGCCTGTATCTGGCACTAAACTTGTACATTTATTTAAAAAAATAACAGATTTGTGTTTTGTTCCATTATACACGTTTTTTTTCTTTTAATTTTCTTTGTTCACAAAATTTGTCTGGGGGTGGGGGGTTTATACTCGTAGTGTAGTGCAAGCGAGAAAATGGTGAATATATCACATTTTTAGTTAGTTTTATGGTATTACTATTTTTTATTTATTTGAGCGTTCGTTTTCAAGTAAATCGAGTCCTAAGGTATATTTTGAAACAAATTTGAAAAAAAAAATCGAAATGCTTTGATCGGAAAAGATTCACTGGTTTATGCTTGTACTACGAGCTTCCAAACACCGTGAACAGCGGACTTATTGCCAAAAAAGTGTTCATATAGGACATATAGGTACTAATTTGGTAAATGGTTAAGGTACCTTCGTAAGAATTACATTTCAATAATTGGAACGAATTAAAACGAAGCTCTCGATTAATTGTAAATCAATTTGTAAGCAGGGGTTTTGCGTATTTTCAGGAACGTTTGGATGTAATGGATATGAAGATACAGGCAGAAAAGGACAGACATAATCTAATGATGAAGAAGATGGAAACCGGAACGAAAGTTAACGATGAACTGAAGAAGGAATATTTGAAACAGATGGATCTTTTCAAGGTAAAATGGTTATATCTATTTAACAATGTAATTTACTAATAATTTAAGAATTTACGGTTTATCAGGACGTTCCCAACAAACTTTCACCAGCGTTTCTTTAGTGAAAAATTTGGATGGCATTTGGTCTCCGGTTACATTCTTGTTTCTTTCACATGCCGCTAATGACAAGAATCTAATGCTAGCTAGCACGCTCGTACCATGTGGTGCACCACCGTGTTCCCATAGCATTGAACAGTAAAGCTTATTACACACGAGGTACATACTATACAATTATTTATGGTCGCAATGCAATCCCATATAACCGTCACAGATAATGAAGAAGTCTAAATAACGATTACGCGAGCGATATTTCTCACTATAGTGCGAATGGCCACGGCCACATATTATATATTCCTCGTGTGTAACCAAGCAGCCGGGAATAATCACAGGACGAGTGTGCCGATACAGAATTGTTCGACGTTTAATCCTTAGGACCTATTTACTCCTAATATGCAGATAGGTACCTATTTAAAGTATGTTTTTATTTTTCAGTGCTTAAAATCGAAGTATGAAGAAAAATTCAGGGTGTTGGAAGCTAACCAGAAAGAAGTACAATCGCCCTCCACCAGCTCTGCCGCCCCCGAGTCCGCCACCGCCACCGAGGCATCCACCGCCCTCGAGTCCGCCCCCGGCCCCGAGTCCGCCCCCGGCCCCGCAGCTGACACAGCCCCCGCCCTATCTACCACCCCCCTACAGGATAACGGAGAACCAACACAGTGAATTGAATAATACTGCGATGGATAATGATATACGATTACTATTTACTGTTTTCGTACAAAAATAATATTTTATTTATTTATTTCAGATGAGAAGTATTTTGTATTTAAAAGGCTGCGTATAAACAGGAGAAAAGAGCCGTTTTTTTTCTTCTGCTTGTAAGCAACATAAAATAGTTTGTTATATGTATAATTTTACATATTTTAACGAGAAAATAAATTACATTTTCTAAAAGCAATTGTTTTTTATTTGATTTTAAGAGTCGAATAAACTAGTACCTAATTCTGTGCATAAGTCACATACGAGTAGACTTCATTGTGTGTTGGCGCATACTGGTATGTATACACTTCCGACAGCCTTGCTTGCACACTGCGCTATTCAAATGTTATAGGTATTTATTTATTACGCCTATTTATATATATTTGCGAGAAATATAGGCAGATTGGTAAATACTTTCAGTATCGTCCTGGTGAACGACCACCATCAAGAATCGAAACGTTGCACGAAATGGCATTGCCTATGTTTGGTGATCAGATCTGAATAGCCAGGTACTTCCCCACCTCCATCTTCCCACCTCCTTCCTCTCCACACTAATGTTCACATGAAAAAAGAAATGTTATGTTATTACCGGTGAAAAATCACGGGATATTATGATATTATAAATGGATTTGTGATTTGCTCAAATTAGGTATTTATAAAAAAAAACATTTGCCTCAGAATCATTGACTTTCAAAAGAAGTAATTTACCTTTCGAATGTTCGTAAAATTACGTTAGTTATATTACTCAAACATGTAAACAAAAGAGATACACATTTCAAATAAATAATATTAATTAAAATCATTATTTTGTATATATCGCTTTTCTGCATAGACTAAATTAGATTAGACACGGGATATCCATTGAAAAATGACCCCAACACAATTTTGGTTTGGTTCACGTGCACATTTATGAAAAGGCTCACGCATTGTGCTGCAATGCGAAATGGGCACTGTGCATTGCGTTTTGCCTTTTGTTGATCTAGGTCTAGAGTTGACTTATTTTGCTTCCCAGCTATGGCTGGACAAGTTAATTTTTTCAATCACAAAAATAACCCAGTTCAAAATATTTTAGATTGTACCTATGACAGACTTTATTTTAGAAAATATAATCAGCTATCTGAATACAAAAAAAAATATAAGTACCTTACAGATAGCTTGAAGGCAGCGCATTAACAAATATCAGAAATTAATAGAATTTCACTATCGACAAGTAAATTTTCTGACGTCATCTTTCAAACTAGTCAAAATCATGACGTCATGCAGTGTGATACATTTTATACAAATACATATAAACAATACGACATGGAACGAGCCTGGCACCTGATAATTATTGATGTGTTGGTTAAAATCACGCGTTTTTACTTGATACGCGCAAAAAACTTTAGAAGTATCGGTTATTTTTTTGGGCTTGTCTCTAATTCAGGGTTGTATTAAGTCCACAATTATTTGCGTGTTAAATTATATGAAAAAATCGCGTCGTTGAGTAATTTATTTTGTGTGTACTATGTTAATTACATCTTTCTTTTCATCGAAAAAATATATATTACAAAGTATTTATATATATGTATATTACACTTACCTTTTTATTATATACTGAGCAATTTTTTAAATGTTACCTTAATCAGCGCAACAACTATTAGCGACAAGCCATGTTGTATTATAACAAAAATGTGTTGTTTTTGGTCATATTTATTAATATAATTATAACTATTGCTGTAAAGGTGATGAAGGTGATGGAAGATATGTTACATGAAAAGGAACGCTCATGTAGGCTTAAAATGTTAGGTATAGGAATAAATATTTTCTATATACATTCCGATAATTATTCAAAATGTCTTATTTTCACTTAGGTTTCCCACAAACCGAGACAAAATTGAGAAATTGACATAAGCAATCCGGATTCAATGATGTGAAAATAACTGGGTAAGGTTTATTATATATTGTATATTTACAAATACGGAAAAAAAGAGTATTTGCTAATTTATTTTAAAAAAGCGGATTGTAGGCCTTTAATGAATGAATGAACAGGTTTCTGGTTGAACTTTTAGTAAATTTCGAATACATTAATTATCACGATATCGGAACACGTTGACCATACCATCATCAGGAAACCATGTGTGCTTAAATCATTTTCATCCCAAACGTTTAGACTGCAATTTCCTTCAGGTCCTTTATAATCTTTGAGCATGCTGTGTGGAGGAGAGAATGTAGTATACCCACGAACAAGGTATCGTTGCTTAATCTGAGAAAGGTTATTTTAATTACTGGTTGTTATTGTCTAGCTTTGATTTAGCACCATCTATATCTATATTTTACAAAAATAAACCGAATAGGAATTTCTCTGAAATCGTATGACATTACAGCAGTTAATATACGAAATAAATGTCGGTCCTACCCGATCGGCATGCATTTTGGCAAGGTTGTTGGCGTGGTTCACTCCAATCCTTTGGAAGGAAGGTAAAATCATAATTTTTTTCCGTAGATTGTAAAGTTGTGCCAATATTCTCAAAAAGGAGACAAACACAATGTAAAATTCCAGATCGGCGTTGATGCAGTGGATTAAGAATGGGAGACCATTACATGGTCCCACTGCGGATGAAAGAAAACGAAAAAGTAAGGAGTTTAAAATAGCTCTTAAACACTGCCAAAGCTCTTCTGAACAAACAAAAATGGATGATATCGTAAAATCACTTGACACAAAGCAGTTTGCCCAATTCTGGAAGAAAAGCAACAACCTGATCAAACCAAAAAATCGAATCGCCAGCCAAATTGATGGGTCCACAAACACGGAGGAAATTGCTAATACTTTTAGAAGAACCTTTGCAGATATTTCCGGAAATGAAGTACCGTCTGTCCCTGATATTATGGAATATGATGGACAAAACGTTTACCTCTCTGAAAGTAGTATAATGAAGGCCATAACAGGCACCAAGGCTGGTAAGTCTCCGGGACATGATAATCTAAGTATTGAACACATAAAATACGGAGGTAGATACATACCCAAACTATTAAACATACTGTTCAACGCAATACTTAAACACAACCATATACCGGGTGCAATGACGAAAACGATTATAACTCCAATCCTGAAATCGGGACAGCCTGACATGACTAACTCCAGCAATTACCGGCCAATATCTTTAGCAACTATAACTGCAAGATTATTTGAAAGGGTAATATTAAATGAGATACATGATAAACTAATGTCTAAAGATAACCAGATGGGATTTAAATGTAAATTATCCACTAATATGGCAATATATACTGCAAAGCAAATAATAGAATTCTACAAGAAACGAAAAACTACCGTATACGGGTGCTTCTTAGACCTAAGTAAAGCCTTCGACAGGGTCTGTCATAAAACATTATGGGATAAATTGAAAGCTAGGAATATACCTACCTTATTTATAAACATACTATCCCGATGGCACTCCCAGCAGGAAAATGTTGTACGGTGGGCAAGTACATACTCCCAGCCGATATATTTACGGTCAGGAGTAAGGCAAGGAGGGTGTATGTCCCCCATTCTATTTAATGTATACATGGACGAGTTATCAAGTCGCCTGGATATCAGAGCGGGCTGTCGTGTTAACAGTATATGTATGAATCATATAAGCTACGCGGACGACATGATCCTCCTAGCTCCGTCGATCAAGGGATTAAGATTACTCCTAAACATTTGTGAAGAATATGGAAAACAACATAATATGATGTACAACCCGAAGAAGACGGAATTGATTGCGTTCCACCACGGAAAAAGTCAAGATACAAGCAAGATGCTCCCCGTATACCTTAACGAGGCAAAAATAAATACATGTTCGAACGTGAAATACTTGGGGCACATTATTAATGAAGACCTATCGGACGATGGCGATATCGAACGACAAAGGAGAAGCCTAAGCATAGTGTCCAACATGATTGCCCGCAGATTTTTCAAATGCAGCAATACCGTTAAAAAAATACTGTTCAACGCATTCTGTACTGGCCTGTATACGTGTGAGACATGGTGTCACTACCGAACTTGCTCGATGGAACGACTCCGAATTCAATATAATGACGCCTGTAGAATCATATTTGGATACCGAAGATACAGCAGCGCATCGACAATGTTCATGGAACTAGGACTGAATGGATTTGCCGGCCTGATGAGACACCGGGTTACTGGAGCCAGGATGCGGCTAATGGCCTCCGCCAATACGTTGGTGACCGCAGCCTACCAGCACCAAGCGCCACTACTGAGTGAGCGCTGGGCCCAAGCTCACTCAAGACCACGCCCTGCATAGTTGTTAATTACTTTGTTGTTAATTTATTCTCTGTCATATATTTTTTTTCAATTTCAAATACCTACTGTACAAAAAATATGTATACATATATGGGACGTGTGGGATTGCACTAACCTCCCCACATCCTGGAATAAAAATTATTATTATTATTATTATTATTAAAAATGTAAAAGCCTATTTAATGGTCATAAATAAATTGATATTATTACCATGTAACCCCCGTCCTCCCTTGTCCCACCCCACCACACCCTCTCTGAAGGTCTGTCCTTGTCTAATATGATTTCTCTCGCTTTATTTTAAGATTATATTTTATACCTTATTATTGTTTGTACCTAGACTTGTTTTTTATAATGCTGTCTTATAAACCTAACAAAGTGGTTAAAAACAAAATAACTTTTCATTTGATTAAAGTGTCAAGCCACAAAGTAAACGCTTTCTTTGATAATTATATACTATTTTATATAAATAATTTTGTAAATTCATAAAACTTCTACTCAATAGTAAATATGTGTACGTTTCCCGTTTTGGTTCAATATGTTGTTTATAGAATCGAAAACTTAAAATGAGAAAATAAAAATCTAAATTAATCTCGAATTTAACTAGACAAGGCTAATCTAGTATAATACATCAATGCTTGTCTGATATGATTTAAACTTTGGAAATTCCAATTTTTTAAAATTTAAAGTTCATTGAACTTTGATAATTTTACGCAAATGCGGGAATATAATTTCAAATCACTTTACACATTCACTCATCCACCGACACCCGAAATTAGTATGTTTAATTATTTTAACATAGCCTAATTATTTCTATAGAATAGGTACAACATTAGCATACGATCATGGAATTCGAATATTCGAAATGTTTTTGAAGTGAAACTTCTTTACGCGCGTTATGCAATTTCGAGGAGAGGAGTAAAACCAACTCATGACCGTCATGAAAAACCGTGATCATTTCGCTATAGGAGCCTAGCCAATATTATATACCTACTTTAGGTCACTCTCCAAACTCAGCTTCGCGGTCTAGAGGCAGAGCGCACGATTGTCGTCGTGAAGAACCGAGGTTCGATCCCCGCTTAAACTAATTTTTTTTTTCTTTTTGTGATTTTTTTAATAATAATTTTTTCAAAAGTGATAAAATGCTCTCGTGCTGCGACTTTTAGATATTTTGACTATATGATATTTTGGTCGAATACGTAATAACCGCGATCTAGAGGCAGAGCGTTCGACACTCGTTATGCAGGACCCGGGTTCAAATCCCATATTTTTATAACTTTTAATTTTTTTTATCAACGATTTGTAATAATGTAGTAAAAAATTAGATAAATTTGTTAATTTAAATTTAATTTACTTTACGGTACCTATATGATATTTTGGTCGAAATATAGCTTACAAATCGAGCCGGTAGAGTCGCTCGGTATTTTGATTAATTATTTTTATATATCAACGATTTGTAATAATGTACTAAAAAATTACATAAATTTGTTAATTTACTTTTACTTCAATTTACGATACCTATATGATATTTTGGTCGAAATATAGCTTACAAATCGAGCCGGTAGAGTCGCTCGGTATTTTGATTAAATATTTTCATTTTGAATCATTAAAATTACTAATCAAGGCCGATAACGCCGCGTCGCGCGAAATATCTCTCCTCGCGGTCTAGAGGCAGAGCGTTCGACACTCGTTATGCAGGACCCGGGTTCGAATCCCATATTTTTATAACTTTTAATTTTTTTTTATCATATGCTACTTATAAATATGTCAATAGACAGAAAAAAAGAGAGAATGAAATAAAAAGAGAGAGAGAACAATAATAAAAGTTTCACTTCCGTCGTGCGTAGGCTTGCCACACACTGTACTTTTTATAGTTCTTTTTATAATTTAAAACAAAACTGTATTTAATTTTCGAATTCAGTTTCAGTTTGAAATATTTAATATGCTGTTTGAAAGTAATGCATCTATGGGAGTAGGTACTGCGTTCGAGTGGTTATGAAATTCAGTGGCGTAGCTATAGCATTCACAGTTTTTTGGGATCTGTTAACAACTTATTAAGTTGATAAAAGATATTGAGCAAATTATATTGATGTATTTTCCAAGAGTGTAATGTACGAGTACCTACCCTTAACCTTAACTTGGCAATGAAAGAAATATTAAAATTAAATAGATATTTATTATATAAAGAAATATTTGATATGCCAGGCTTTGTAAATTTGGAATTGTATTCGAAATTTATTTTATTTTATTTTATTAAAATACAAACGGCCTGACATGTGTCATTAACATAAGATAAAAATATGGTTAAAAGTACAAGGTAAGTATACAGCAAAAAGTTAAAAGTATAATATAAGGTATAAAATGAAGAGGTTAAATATAAAGTTAAGTATAAAGTGTAAAGTATAAAGTATAATTTACGATGTAAAGTGTGGAGTTAAATATAAAGTTAAGTTAATTATAAAAAACAAGTACAAGAAGTAAGAAAAAAAAAATTGTTATTAATGACTTATTTGTCAGCGAGACTAGTTCAGGGGAGTCAAACCAGTTACTGTTTATTTTAAATAAAAAAATGAAATCATTAAGTATTCGTATATCTTTTAACGATAAGAATCGCTATATTTGCAATAGAAAATCATAATTAATGTCATCCGCAGGAAAATCTAATTTAAAATTAATTAATCGGAGAAATTTTCGTTGGATCCTCTCAAAGGATTTTATATGGCTGTTGTAGGACGGGTTCCATATAGAAGAGTTGTATTCTAGATGGCTTCTAACAAGAGTTGTAAAAAAAATTTTAACCTTCTAAATAACTTAATGAGTAAAAACTCAAATTTTAATATTTAATCATCGAAGGCAATATTAGCTACTCTCAAACGATAAGTTGAAACAGAAAAATCAAAAAGATGCGATCTTATCCTTGTTTTATACAAGAACATAGTACATAATAGTTAAAGCAATCTTATAAATATAATAAATATAACATAATAAAAACCTGGTTCAATTAAGGATTACTGCATATTTTCATGTATATGCCTTTTAAAGGAAGCTACCTAACTAACTAACCATCACGCCGTTTCCCTGCAGGGGTGGGCAGATTTCAGATTCATTTTATAATTTAAGACAATTTCTAATTTGTCATTTTTTAATTTCAGATAGTTTCTAATTTCAGTCATTTTCTAATATTAGACAGTTTCTAATTTCAGATAGTTTCTAATTTGGTATTTTCTAATTTCAGACAGTATCTAATTTAGGTTATTTTCTCATTTCAGAGACTTTCTAATTTCAGACAGTTTCTAATTTCAGAGAGTTTCTAATTTCTGGTATTTTCTAATATCAGACAGTTTCTAATTTCAGACAGCTTCTAATTTCAGACAGTTTCTAATTCCAGGTATTTTCTAATTTCAGATAGTTTATAATTTCAGTTATTTTCTCATTTCAGAGACTTTATAATTTCAGAGAGTTTCTAACTTCAGACAGACTCTAACTTCAGAAAGTTTCTAATTTCAGATAGTTTATAATTTCTGGTATTTTCTAATTTCAGACAGTTTCTAATTTCAGACAGTTTCTAATTTCAGACAGTTTCTAATTTCTAGTATTTTCTAATTTCAGACAGTTTCTAACTTCAGACAGTTTCTAACTTCAGACAGTTTCTAACTTCAGATAGTTTCTAATTTCAGTTATTTTCTCATTTCAGAGACTTTATAATTTCAGAGAGTTTCTAACTTCAGACAGACTCTAACTTCAGAAAGTTTCTAATTTCAGATAGTTTATAATTTCTGGTATTTTCTAATTTCAGACAGTTTCTAATTTCAGACAGTTTCTAATTTCAGACAGTTTCTAATTTCTAGTATTTTCTAATTTCAGACAGTTTCTAACTTCAGACAGTTTCTAACTTCAGACAGTTTCTAACTTCAGATAGTTTCTAATTTCAAATAGTTTTTTTTTAATATCAGGCAGTTTCTTATTTCAGAGGGTTTCTGATAAGACAGTTTCTAATTTCAGAGGGTTTCTAATTAAGAGAATTCTAATTTCAGAGACTTTCTTATTTCAGACAGTTTCTAGTTAGAGAGTGTCAAGAGTTTATTATTTGACAGTTTCTAATTTACGTTTCTTTTACTAGACAGTCTCTTATTTCAGAGAGTTTCTGATTTCAGACAGTTTCTCATTTTTGATATTTTCTAATTTCAGACAGTTTCTAATTACAGAGAGATTCTAATTTCAGAGATTTTATTTACTTCAGATAGTTTCTTATTTCAGACAGGTTCTAATTTCAGAGAGATTTGAAGTTCGCATGCTGTCACTTTTGTACCAGGATTTTTTTGCTCATAAAAGACGTTGCATTTACATGCCCCTTGACACCTTCAAGGCTACTGTTAAAAATGTCGACAGTCTTAGACATATTATTTAATACCGCCATACCTTGTGTCATACTATGCCGAGCCAGTACGTCTATTCTGCTGTGTGGGGTACATAGCAGATCATGGTGCTGTAACTGGCTGTAGTTGTTTGGTACGAATAACATATAGTATTCCAGGAGGTATGGGCTATCTATTAAATTATTATCATTTAATATGCCGCTACTGCGAGGGCCACTCCTCAAATCTTCGTGATGCATGAATCGCGGGTACTCTCCATGAATTCTTATAAACAGATGTATCTAAGGAATTTTTTTCTATTATTATCTGTGATTCTAATTTCTCAATTTCTTAGACCTTATAACGCAATTATAGATAACAATCATTGCTTCGGGATAAGAAAACTGCATGCAACATCTTTTTACAAACCCTAGAATCCTATGATCTGAATATATAAGTTTGGGATCAAAGAATAACCCTAGATCCTTGATGGATTTAACTGGTGACAATATGTCTATTTTAATACAATAATCAAACATAATGGGGTCGAACGTGTATAAGACATAGTGACACATTTCTTTGTATTAAAAAATAATTTATTTCCTCCGCGTGGCAGGACGGATCCACAAGGCTGGTTGAGGGAGACCTTTTGATCTCTCCAGCAGGACTCTTTCGGAACATCGCCTTGCTTAAAAATAAGTTTAAATACGGAAATTTAGAAGATAATAACTTGAGAAAAATAAATATAATCCGCAATCTAAGGTGAAAAAGCTATCGTCATCATCACGACACTAAAAATATAAAGTGCAAAATGATGTCCAATTTATTAGGATTAATTCATCGAAGCTTATAAACCTAATTTTAATAATTATATATTAATTATGACAATACTTATACTCATTAAATTGTATAAAAAATATATTACGACATAATGATATTTTTTTATGATAATATATAATATGTCTCCTCATAATTAATCTGAGCTTGTACGAGTATGTAGGTATATTATAGTTTTCAATGTGTTTTTGAAGATGAAATTATAAATCTTTTAAACTGTTTTTTATATTATTTTATCTTTCTGGTAATGAAATAAAAAATTTACTCTAAGATATTTATAAATGAATTGCCCCATTGTTTTTTTTTCATTTTGAGTTGGCTGAATTGATGTTTGCGTAAGATTTTTACATGATGCAGTTATACTTAGAACATAATCTTTATAAATTTTTAATGTTGCATGGTAGAAGTATAATGCATTTTGTTTTCTGACTTTATATTCTTTAAACAGAAGTTCTGATGTAAATAGTTTAAATGAAATAGTTATTATTATTAATTTCAAATTGTAAATTGGTTGTGCGTTTTTATTTTATAAGATCCACCCCATCCATTGGCAGAAAGCAAAGTTCCTTAGTTAAATTTATAATGTTTGTTCAGATGTCTGTATTGACAGACGATTGTCTGAATATTTTTTCATCCTTGTCAATTCTCAAATAAAAAAGATTTTATATATGTCCCATTTGCTAAAAACTGAATGTCGCCCTAGCTGTCTTTTTATTATTTTTATAAGCAATAATTATTAGCCTGAAACACTCATCCACATTGAAAAATCTCCTGATAAAAGATACATGACGCCAACGGGACTTGAACCCGTGTCCTTTCGATTTCCGGTCGACAGCTCTGACCACTGAGCTATGGCGGCTTATCTCTTGTCCGTGAAATAATTCAATATATACTAGTGTTTCATTCAACAATAACTGCTTGTTACATTTTTTTTTCACCTGAAAACAACCAACTTTATTTTATATCTAGTCTTTTTTATTATCTAGTTTTTTTATTCCTAGGAATAATGATTAGTTATTGTTCAAATATTGGTACTATCAAATTACCCATCTGGTAACTCATCTAATACATATTTTTTCTTTCTTTTTGAAATATTTTGTGTTTGTATATAGTATTACTTTATGTTTGTGATTACCCTTTGTTTGCTTCACTCAAATGTAGAGTGTTAACCTCGAAACAGGCTTAGTCCTAGTGAGGTTGATTTTTATTTGACAAAACATTATTTACGTATAGTAAGATGCAATAAATACAAAAACCATACTCAGCTAGACTCGAATCCAGATCCTCCAGTTTTACCGAGACTGGCGTCTCTATCAAAATTGAGCAATTGACACCTTCGGAGTCCCAGTAAGACCAGGAAATCTGGGTTCGAATCTCAGTAGCAACCGTCACCTCTATCATTGTCTGTGTCTATCTTTTTCAATTTGAAGTCATGTTCTATGAGTAAAATCTCATGAATAAAGCTACCACCCGAATGGAAAATTTTATTCCTCTAGTCTGCGTATCCGGTCGGCTAATGCAATCTCCAGTATTACATCCCCCTGTAACCTTATTTGTAGATTTCACTTACTAACACAGTTGGGGTGAAGCTAATGGCTTTTTAGGCGATGTCTTCTAAGATGCTAAAATGGTATAAAAACTGAGAAAGAAAAGGAATCATTACCAGTGCTCATCCAGCTCTTCTGCTGTCATCACTTCGTCACATTCAGCAAATCTACCCAGAAATCTAGGTAAGTGAAACAACTAGATCATTTGATCTTAACTAACATTGTTCTATGATGTATCTATGTCATCCATTATGCATATACCTATTTTTTTGCCACCACATGAGAGAGGCACACTAAGGGCGTATATCATCTTTGGGGATGCTGTACGGATGGTATTTTTAAGTAAAGGAAGAAGATGAAGTTCTGAGAAGGAAAAATGGCTTGAGGGGCGGGTAGAAATCTGGGTCAGTGCGTCTAGGAGTGACGTATGAATCCATCTGGTCTAAGACCACCATTCCGAATTAAGAAGTTGCTTGAAATGGCTTTAGCCGTGTTTGATGATCAGATCTGAATAACCAGGGAGTCCCCCACCTCACTCTTTCCCATCTCCTTCCCTTTCCAAGTACCTTCAGCCTCACAACATACCCAAATTGGGGATGCCGTAGTCTCACTGGCTCCAAACGGTTGGTATCTGTTGGGACTCTTGTGCGTTATTCACATTAAAAAAATTCCACGATTCGAATTTCTGTTACATAACATACTAATTATACCTTAAAATTATTGTTCTTTTTTTCTAGTAAAAATTGTGAACTCAAATTAAAATAAACAATTCCTGGACAGCAAATCTCAAATCAAAATAAACAATGCCTAGACAACAAATCTAAATTCTTCTTGTTTATCAAGTAAAAAATTGTGATCTCAAATTAAAATAAACAATTCCTGGACAGCAAATCTAAATTCTTCTATTTTATCAAGTAAAAAATTGTGATCTTAAATTAAAATTAACAATTCCAGGACAGCAAATCTTCATTAAATCGTTAAAAAAACTTTTACCGCTATGGCAACGTCTATTAAAAAAAACATTGATATAATTATTACCTCTAAGATTCTTCAACAGCCAGTAATAAAATCTACCTTCACCCGAAATGTTTATAAATAAATGTTACTTAATAAAACAACCTTATAAGTAGTTCCGTGTCCATATCAACATGCCTACGTGCACCAAATACATGTAATTTATGCAACACGTTACTAATTAATTACGTTGATTCAACTAATCAATTAAATCAATAGAGTGTAATATTAACCAGTATTTAATATCACAGTGTATTTATAAAATAAGTGACGCTTTTTAAAAGTATACATTTTTCGCGTAATGCGAGTAGTGAGAGTGTCTCAAATATTCTCAGTTTAAAGTTACCAAAGAATGTTTGTCTTTCTTAAAAATAAATCTTGATTTGCATAAAATTTTAATTTTATCATTTAAGCCTTTTTTAATGTTTATTTGCGATACAAGCTGTACCCCGCAACGCGCTGCTGTGGATCAGTCTCTTTCAGTGGCGGCTTTTCTACGAAGGTCTTTTGGTCAAAGACCTCCCAAAATATGCTGCAATAGTATTAATATAAAAAAAGGATTTACAAAACTAACCGAGCCGCCTTTGGTCCAACAAATGCGCTCTTTTTTAAAAAATAGCACGTTTTTACCTGTCATATATATAATGTAGTTATATAAAAACAAACGCGTATTCAAATGCAACATTGTGTTTCATTTTCAAGTTTCAAAGCAATCGGTGAAGAAATTTCAGAGATTTAAGATTTTGAACCAACGAACATTTACATTTACATTTTTTATATACATTGTACTGCAACTTGCATAAATTACCACTAAAAGAGTGTTGGTTAATTTACTCTTGAAAAAAGTAGGTGTTGAAAATTTCGGTGTAGAAAAATGATTTCACCTTTTCTTTAAATTGCCACACTTGTTGGTTTTAGTGATCTTTAATAACATTTTCAAAATAGTTACAGGTTCATATTTGTTAAAATTTATATAATATGATGATTAATTCGGCTTACGTAGCCCAAGTCTGCATTTGGTCCACAAAAGTTGAAGGAATTATTTTAGAAAAATAATTTATTACATATATTTTTCTTTCTGGATCATTAACTCATTTCCAATGCGACTCGTAACTAGGTACTACTTTAACTCGACCTGTTTGTAAATTTGTTTGTACGTTCCGTTTCCGTTTCAATGTTTTATTTAGACAAACTTATTCGCATTTAAAAAAATATATATGGTAGGTACCATTAATATTAGGTAGGTACCAAAGCACGAGGAAAAATTAAAAAAATATTTGTCATTGAGATAGTGACGTTTCTTTTGAAAAATTGAATAATTCTTTGAAATATATTTTTTTTGCATAAAATATATGGTTTACAATTAAGTAGGTAGGTATTTAAGTACTCATTTACAAATCCTATTATTTCAGAGGAAATTTTTGTTTTACTCAAGAGAAAATTAGAAACATGCTTTTTTGGATGTGAGTTGTACCTACTGTTCACAGAACTACTAATTTTCAACAGATATTTGAAGGTTTGTGCATAAGGCACTTTTTAACCAACCTGTAAATAAAATGTAAACACTGCCTCCAGGCTCTGCAGGTCGGTGGACCAAAAGCCTCGATGAAGATCAAGAGCATTAATAATGAACAAACTCGCATTAAAATGCCACCGTAAAATCACTTGCTGACTTCACTACTTCCTGACTAGGAGTTTGGTTTCCATGCGGGATTTTTTAAAACAATTTTATTCATACACGAGCAGAGATGGCTTCGGAGTTAACAAGAGGGAAATTGAAGCTTTAAAGAAATGAATAATACCTAAATGATACGCTTTAGTCTGAGAATAAATGTGACAGCTTAATATAGTGACTGCATTGATCTCGTAAAACATAGCATTGCGATACAACACGACAGTCCACGTATTTAGATTATCAACTGTTTGTATTCTGCTACTACATTGTCTAAACTTTTGCAACTCCCTATCTACAAAAATGCTCTTTTTTTAGTAAGTTCTTGTATATTCTTACGGATACGGTTACGAAATTCGATCTTCGGATTGTCCACATCTTGCTTCTCTTAGTCATCCAAGACCTTTACGACCGTCGATAGGTATGAATTGCATTTTTGTTACATAAAATGTTGAAATTCTGCGATACCTGATAAAAGGTGGCCAGTTTATGCAAATTATCGATGCGTCATTCGATTCATTGCATTGCGATGATTTGCGACACTCGCCAATTTCACGTTTGAGTTCAGGCATCTTTGGGTTAAAAATATTTATTATCTAAATAACCGACCTCACGCCATGCAAGCAAAGAGGATGGAATGCCAAACATCTATTTCTTGGCACGTACACATTGCTTCATTTATGTAAATTCTAATATATTACGATTATCTCCTGTTATTACGACTCTTAACATGATCTGATTCACTTAATTGAGCTACGTTTTTCTGGGACGGGTCACACATTCTTTACTTTTGCTTTCCCTGAAAACCATTTAGATAACTCCCTTTCTTATTCTACTTCACTGAATTGTGCCATACCTTCCTAGGGAATCCCCAACTTCTTCTTCCATCCACTTGCCACACACTCTATTGGAAATCATTTTAGCTCACTTTGCAAACCATAACTCTCCTACTTATTCTAGTTCAAAAATACAAAGAGAGGCTTACACACTTGTTATTTAATTAAACCATTTTCAGATTTAATAAGATTTGAGATTATCACGGCCAAAAGTATATTAGTGATTTAATTTTGGCGAATTAGCAGTTGACAGCATTACAGTTTCCATCATCATTTGTAACATAAAGTGATTTGTTTTTGTGGTTTTAATGCCGTGTATGTATGTGTTACATATGCCCTGATGATAGACACTGTAATGCTGTCCGAAAAGTTGGCTAAAGGAGGTAGCACAACAAGGCATAATACCCCAACAGTTGAATAATAATCTGTTGACTCCGGCTCTGACGAAAGGGGAAATCCGTCTTGCCGGATCTGTCATAGGATCAGCAGAAAGTATTTTAAATCTCGAATCCATTTCCTACCTCGGAAACCGAATTGTCTCCACCGGCATTCGAAGGACAGCGTGAGCCTATTTTGGTATAAATATATCCCGATATCTTACAAATTCACTAGAAGTTTGAGTTCAGGTGAAACACTTGGCGGACGTATAGGTACACACATTTAAGAGTAAATTTTAAATTCAGTGACTTTTCATCGTGTCAAAACATAAGTGAATCACAGGAAGTAAAAATAGACTTATTACCTATTAGTGATTGTGTTATTGTAATCTTAACCAGTTAAGTACATTTGTAATTAAAGTGAGAAAGAAAGTTAACTGTTTTTTTTTTTTAATAGAAAAAAAAACCCTTGAAAAATAAATAACTTCTTGTTTTATGAAAAGCATGTTTCTTCAACTATTGGGTAAATTGATTAACCCCCTCAGACTGTGTGTTCAATTGAAAATACGTATATTTTACAATTTACTTTTCACAACGTTTTTCAACAACGGTTTTCGTTTTCCAATTGGTGATATAACTTTTGTCCGCTATTTTTTTAATTAACTCTGATTCCATTAAAAATACACAGCAAAAATTTCTAAGATATTCTTACTATAAACTCGGTTTATAGTGAATATAGAAACTATAAATTACAACCTCTTGATAAAATTATTAAAACTCTCAGATAGAAGACTGTTTCAGACTTTAAAAAATTGCTAATGGTATTATAGACAGCCCTGATTTTCTTAGCTTAATTATCTTCCACATACCAACTAGACATACTCGATCAAAAGTAATTTTTTATTAACAATAAATAAATTGCAAGCATTTGGCTATACATCTCAGAAATAGTGCACGTGTTCAAATGCACGGAATTTAGTAATAAGAAGGCTGTAATTACATACCTTATAAATAAATATTAATGTTTGCTGTTATACTTCTTTGCATGTGTTATATTTAATATTTTATTTTACAAATTAGACTTCTTCGACTAAAATATATATATATCACATGTTTATAAAAGCTTGTATGGCCGTATAATATAAATAACCATTCTGTAATTTTAGGGACAGTAAAATATAAATTAAGGCGATGCACTACGTCGTGTAATATTTTGAATCGAGCCGCCATCAATAACACTCCTTACGTAGATGGCGATAAGGCTAAAATTCCCGCTTAACACCATCCAGCTGTTTTGATTTAGGCAAGATAAAAACATGGCCAAAAAGTGCCTTTTATTTTATTTTGTGGATGTTCAGGCATAAATATTAAAATTTTTTCCGATCATTTTATAAATAACTTAATTTGCCACATTATACAATAAAACCATAATCGAAAATGGGTTCGTAAGTAGGAAATTTTTAACTTTAAAGCAGTTTTCATAGGCCTTATAAATGATTTTTTTCTGGGCTTATAAAAAGACTTATGTAAAAAATACTCGATAATTTCAAAGGCCAAGATGTATTGTATTCTCGGTATTTATTTAAAGCATCTGAAACATTTCTACGCGACCAAATTTTCAAACCAAAACACATGATTTTGCATTGCTACGTAGTGCATCGCCTTAAACAATACTTATTATTTATCGGAAGGTACAGGTAACATTGCGCTTACCTTTTATTGTATAATCTGAGGTTTAAACCACTTTGTGAAATAAATTTAAGGGTTGTCAATAATGTAGGATTTGTAATGTTTCCAGTATTATGCCATCCAGCAACTATCGCCGCCTTATCTTCTCTGTGATGACCCTGACTGTTTTAGCAATCTTGGCCCAGGACTTCGTCGACGCATCTCCTGCAATCGGTAAAAAAAACATATTAATTTGATTAGCTTCTAGATCTGAGCAGCCAGGTCTAAAAACATCAAACCTATTTTACCGATTTCAAATTTTTAACGATAATTAACATGTTCGTAAGCCTACTATGTATGTATATTATAATATCTTCATTGAAACATGAAACAGAACAAGACAGAAAAATAAAAGGCAACGGTCGCAACGAGGAATTAAGCCCCGAATCTCTGTATTGACAAGACAACACCTTTAACCACTCGGTCACCGATACTTGATTATTTAACGTAATTTTGGACAATCTCATAATCTAGAATTATCAATTAAATATTACGTTATAATATTTTTCCTGATTAATTTAAAATATATATTATTATAATATATATTAGAAGTTAAATTAATCAGGAAAATTATTTAATATAAAAAATATTAAATTAAAGAAATATGACAGAAACTTCATAACAGAAATACGATAGAATCTGCATAAAAGCTGTCTTGTGCCCGGAGAAAACTTGCTAATATAAAATATTGGTAATTTATTCAAAATCTGGTAAAATTTTTCGTATTCCTGTTAAAACGGGACTGTAAGCCTTTAACGAATGGAGTATCAATAAAAAGCGAATGTGTTATGAGAATGGCGGAACACGTGTTCATAAATTATTATTGTAGAATTTCGTCATTATATTTATCAGGAAAAGAACACCTGCATGAACACGTATCCCGATATATTCTGAATGGACGAATATTTTTTCAGGAAAAGGATTGCTATCACGTTTTTAACGGGATTTCAATAAATCATACTTTCTCATTTTTCTCCGTGCGTGACCAATTTTTTTGGTATTATTAAAACTAATAATATCAATGTTTTACAACAAAAATAATACATAAATTAATAAAAGATGCCAATATTATCTTCAACTAACTGTTCAGGTTCAGATAAGACAGAGATCAAGGGTTTGATTCTCTGTATCTCTTTCTCTTTCATGTTTCGATTAAATTTTTCAGTATCATCTTCTTCTTCAACAATAATATTGCATTGTTGGGAATAACCTTCAAAAGTTATTTCAATAAATTGAATAATCCCTTCACCTAAATGTTCATAGCAGGGTACGACCTTCTTGGAGTCTGCATTCGTAACTGCGCCCAATGCAAAAAGATGTATGGACCGTGGTTTGAGGGACAGCTCTGCGCTGAGGCCTGCCTCAAGTTCAAAGGAAAGATCATACCAGACTGCGAAGACGTGGGATCTATTGCACCCTTCCTCAACAAACTGGAATGAACTAAAGAAGACTTCAAAAACTTTATTGGACCAAGGATGAAGAGATGAAAGCCTTTTTATAATAATTAGTCTTAATTGAAATACGCTGAAGCATAGGTTGATAATTAAAAAAAATAGTATGTAAGCACCTTTCACGAAAATAATCGATTTTTTTGTGTTGCAAACTAAGCTAGGTATAGTTTGAGAACCTACACTATTTTATACAAAATGTTAAAGGCCTCACTATTTGGGAGGCACCATTTATTGGATGAATAACACTTCTGCCCCAGGTCACTTAGCAGGGGTGCCCGGGTTCATGGGGTGAGGTTTGTCTAGGTATTACTGCGTGTCGGGCCGGATAAAGGCCGGAGACATTGGTTGAGGGTTGGTTCATTGGTTGACCCTTTTACCTCTCCAGCAGGAATCTGTAGTCTTGCACCAGGTGAATTGGATTCAAAAGTCAGTCTATCTATGTCACAAGTATTCCTACCCACCCCATTCTCGTTTCCTTCCCAGAAATTCTACTACTTTATATCCTTAAAAAGACCCTCTGCACATCATCCCGAAAGATGACACGGGTCTCGAGGGAAATTATTTTCCTCAGGGCATCCTGCGTGAGACTAATATAAAAAAATGGCATGTTTTAATGCAATTGTTGAAAGCAGTTCGGATAAAACATAATATGTACCAAGTATATCATGCAACTAAACTTTAACTGAAGTGATTTTGAAAACTTATACACAATTTTACAACTCTACTTATGTTCTCCGTATGTTTTGATTATTAGCTATCCTTTCAATTCATCAGGCGTTCCAAACCTTCTCCAATCTTCCTCAGGTAGTCAATGTTCCTAGATCGCTTCCCCTGGTGCCCTCAATTTGTCCTGAAAATGTCCTGTCAATTGACATCATTTCAACGTGACCAGCCCATAACTTTAAAGGTTGTATTCTGTTGGTCTTCAGCAAAACTAACAGAATACAACCCTGAATGTATCACACATATAAACAATTTCAGATTTTATATTGCAATACTTTTCAAATTTACATTCCTTTGTAATCATAAATTTAGAACAGCATGATTCACTTGGCAAACTCCTGAAATTGGTATTATTTAACGTCATTGTCACCAATCAGTGTAACAGGTGTTTGCGATTTGTATTGAATATTCATTTCATCAATCGACGCTTTCACTCACCACATCATTAATTTCATGTCATGTGCCAATACTTCTTGTCTTAGTCATAGATATAAAAAATATCGATACATGGAAAAGAACTTGTTATCATTTTTTGCCATCATCTCACATTCCATTTAATTTAGTAGCTTATGTACCTTATTGATATTAATATTTATTTAATTGATAAGCTTGATTGTATTGTAAATTGATTGTTATTCTTGTAAGATTGATGTGAATGCTACTTATAAACATGTTTTGTACGAGAAAAGAATTGATGGAAATTAAATAAATTTGCATATTTGAAAAACGCTCTGTTTCATTTCATAAGTGTTATTACATTGAGTGATGGCATTTTTTATATCTGTGTATTTTAAAAAATTAAATATACTCTGCGGTCAAGCGGTTAAGATCCCCGATTACGAATCCAGATGTCGCGAGTTCGAATCCCAGCGTGCGCAAATTTTAAATAATAAATGTTATATTTGCGGCACGTTCCCGAGTGGTATATAGTACCAGTATCGCCTCAATGAAAGTCAACCCTTAAACATCTCCCTTCCTTTCCCACTCCCTTCAGCGTCACAACATACCCCAGTTGGGAATTCCAAAGCCCCACTGGCTTCAGTTGAGAGCCATTGGGACTCTCGTGTGGTAATTAAAAAGTATGCTTAGTGTAAAAATATTTTCGGTTTTTAATAAGTTTCACTGGAAAATTTGGTAGTAAACTATTAATTGCTTAGGTGTAAGTAATAATTATTCACAAGATAATGCAAACAATTCAGAGACAACGTAGGCAAACCAGGTAGGTTCACATTCGTAGAAAAAAGGTTACGTGTAATAAACATACTTGAAAGTAATAAAAAATGTTGTTTATCAAAGGACATTTCTAAAACGAAAACTAGAGACGATAAAATCAGATAAGTTGAAATGACAGAAATAAAAAGTTAGTCTGGAGGGCCTAGGTTATGGGTCCATTGTTAACTTTTTGATGAATTGGTACTTAAACTTATCTTCCACTGCCAGAAGTTTCTTCTAACACAGTTTTCCACCAAATATTTGTCTTTAATGGCTGTCACGGATTTCTCCTAACAATATGCTTCGTTGAATATTAACTTTTAGTCCTGATAAAACACAACAAACATTCCTGGTTTGTTATTTTTCTAATTATAATGGCCATCAGGTTTATATTGTTGGGCTGGTTTGTAGTGATATGAAGGTTTGTAGAGATGAGCTGGCTTGTAATGTTGGTACGAGTGGTGGTGAGATTCTCCGTGATGTTGAGGTTTGTAGTGATGAGCTTCGTAGTGCTGGGTTTGCTGGGGTTTGTAGTAATGTCCTGTGCTTTGAGGATTGTACCAATGTTGTGGGGAGCGGGAGTTCCTGGGGCTCTCAGGACCTTGAGGCAAGTCAGTATCTTCAAGGTCTGTTGTAAAACCAGCGTTTCTGGCGAGGATGAGAGACCCGAGGTTAACAGCTGCAGAGGCTTGTGGCACCAAGTTCTCCAGATCTCCCTCATCCAGTTGTGGGAAGTCATCGGATGACTCTGGATAGTTGGTAGGAAATGCTGCGCAGGAAAGGATGAAAACAAATGCGACTAGGATATGCATCTGAAAAAAAAAACATTCATATTAGAAACAATGCAACTCACAAACACTTAGAAGAACACAATACTTACAAAAAGCAACTACGTCAAGAAAAAAAAGATGGGTTAAGAAAAATAAAGACATAACAAAATATAAATGCAAATCAACGATTTTGAAAAGGGTTCGAAAAACGACGAAGAAATTTTTGAACAACGAGTATTGTAAGCTAAAATAACTTTAAAATAAATGCTTAAAGTGAAGTCAAAACACGGCTGACAGAACCGAGTGTGAATCATCTTGCAAACATTACACTTAAGACAATGTAAAAGCTTATGGATACCTATCTGACGTGTAACCGGCGTTGCTGGGGGTTATTCCCCAGGACTTGGACATATACCATCGCGGACTTTTCTGTAGGCCTTTTTAAGATATACAATTCCGTAGTAAATTATTTTGATGCATCTCATAAGGTTTATCCAGCGTTAACAATGTAGTGCCCGAAAATATATTTTTACGATTTGATTATTAAACTTGTCTCTACTTTCTATAAACATAAATGTGCATGAAGAAATTAAAGAATAAAGAACAAAAAAGACAATATTACCAAAATATCATAGCATAAAATAAAAATAAAACCTACACGTAACACACAAAACCGATATAAACACACATCACTCACAAACACACAAGATTATATATTAAATGTATTATTTTATCTTATATTGTAGATTCTATTTAGATTATATTTTCATATTATAAAATGAAGGCCTCAGCACGGGCAAGCCACCCAGTTAGGCAAACATTAATGGAAAACTTTGAAATGTAAAAAAAAATATTGTACCAAATAAAAAAATAAAAATTATATATATAAACCGTCCGGAAGATATTTTCCAAATGATGATGAAAACCCTATCAAAATCCGTTTCGTAGTTTAGAAGAACTAAGCGTACAAACAGACAGACACGAATAATGACTTTATTTTATACTATTTATATGGATAATCAATGATAACTAACAATTCATTATTAAACTACAACAGGCCGCCTCAGAACAGGAAATCCTCTTGAGAAGAACAACGAAAACCGAAAAATTATTCTTGTATTATATATTTTATACAATGTATGACTTATTGTAATTACCCCTTAAGTCATAATCACTTACAAACTTAGCTTAAATAGCAACTAATAAAATAAAATAAAAATTGAAAACCTCGAAGACAAAATTTAAGACATGTGAGGAAATGGGAGAGAGTGCTAATGAATTTAACAGAAAAAAGAGATTAAAATAAATAATAGCTAAAGAGGATGCTTACCGTTTTTTGATGATTGTGAATAGTGATGCAAATAGTAACAATATTACAAAAAATAACAACAGTTTTGTTTACGTAAGCAGTTCTTAGTGTCTTGACTCTTATAATGCCAAGGGATGAATGAATGACCTGTGACGTTTTCAGCATTACTTATACCCGACCCAAGGGGTAGGAACATATTTACTAATTACAATGGCAATAATCTGCCGTTCGCCACATTAGTTATATTCACAAACCAATGGTATTTATTTTAAATATAAGTGATAAAGTTAATTATAGATTTAAAATGAAAAAATTTTTGGAGTACATTTTATCTGTTGGTTATGGCATATACAAGAATACATACGTACATATTTTTGGTAGACAGGTAGACGCCCCCAATCACCTGATAAAAGACCACTATTCAGAAAAGATTTTTTTAAAACGAATGAATCTTGTTGTTTTGATGACTAGGTCTGTTTAGTCCGGTACTTACCAACCTTCCTCTTCTCCATGTCCTTTCCTTCCCCACTCCACTCAAGGGATTCAGCCTCACAACACACCCAAACGGGGATCTCATATTCTCACTGACTCCGGAAAGATAGGAACTGTGAGTAAGTTATCTTCTGAAAATTATTCTCAAAAATCAGTCCATAAAAAAGGGTTTTTTACTATAATACATCCAATTTAAAGAGTATCAGCTCGATCGGATGTCGGGAAATGGGTTAACCTAACCTAACCTAACTTTATTTTATTTTATTATTTTAGCCTAGGAAGCCTAGGTGAAACAGTTTTTACAAAAATTAAATAATATTTATTAAGCTAATATTTTACATACAAACGGGCATGGTAACAGACTCAAAAAATTAGAAGCACAAGAAATAAAAAAAGCAGTAAAAACCAAAAGTCCTATCCTCAATAATCAATTAGACATATCAAGTAGTCCAATATTAGGTTTGTTTCCAATAAACCCTTAAAAAAATTCCAAGTTCTCCTTATCACCATGTCAGTTGATTCTTTGTTTCTCCAGATATATTATTATAATCCATTAGTCTACATAATTATCTTTCGGTTTTTCCCATGTCTTTTGTACTTGTGTAAATGTATTGTATGCTTTCTCTGTGTTTGTTATATTTATATCATGTTGTCTCCCTCTAATTTTTTTTTAATATTTGATCTAACACTTTGTACTTCTTGTTTAGTAATAATTTGTACCCTGAAGATGCTTGAGTAAAGCGAAACCAGTAGGTTCAAAAAATTATTAAAAACTCATGGTTTTAAAACAAAAAGTATTTTATTTTATTAATAATATTTTCATTTATGTAGGTAGGTAATCTATAATTCAAGCCCGGATTGTATTGATGATGTCATTGTCATTATTATATTTATTACATTATATTACAGTAGGTAAATCCCACTTCGGGCGAATTATGAATAAAGCTAATAAAGGCATAAAGTGAACTAATTAGGTATTACTACCAAGCTACTATACAATCAAAATTCCTTTAATAAAAAACCATAAAGGTGTTAATACTGAGTGAGTAATCGACTACCAAAAAACAAACCATTGGTTTAGTTTTTCAATCGTAGTTTTAATATTTAATAACTGTTCACTTCTTTCTTCATTGCCAAAAACGAAGGGTAAGTTCGAAGGCTGAAGGGAGTATGAATAGAAGAAGATCCGCTAGAGGAAACGTGGGAGGTATCTGACCATATCAGATATGGTCAACAATTAAGCTCATTTCAAGCTAGACCAAAGGCCAAAAAACAAAACCATTAATCCCAGTGTGTTAATGTTTTTTTAGGTGATTACCGTACGAGAGTTCCAACTGCTCTCAATCTTCGGGAGCAAGCTAGATATGTCATCCGCTAGTGGGGTATGCAGTGAGGCTGTAGGTTGTGGGTAAGAGAAAGAGATGAGAGGAGGAAGGTGGGGAAGTACCTGGATGTTCAAATCTGGTCACATTCATTTTGGTTAAACAAAGTTTTGATTCTAAATGGTGGTCTTTTACAAGGGTGATACCGAGTGTATTTTCCATTATGAAATGTGACGCAAGTATGTTAGCTCCACACAGAAGGTCACATTTGACGATGCTATGTGGAGGGTAAAAGGAAGGAGAGAATGTTCTGGGAAGGAAAAGGTATGAGGTGTGGGTATGAATCTGGGTGTCAGTGGGGCCAGGAGTAATGGATGTATGATCCATCGCTACTGAGTCAAGAGAGTCATTCTAGAGAAGTCAAAAGATCTCGCTCGACCGGTATTTCCCGATTCGGCCCGCCACGCAGTAAATGAGCAGACGCATCCGCCGCCAATATCTGGACAAACCACACACCTTCCTAGTCACCAAAAGTAGGAAACCACTTCGGGCACATAATATAGTATTTAAATTGAATAAAATTGTGAAATAAAATTACCCTGCGTAGGCCAGGATTTGAATACGCTACCTCCAGATCGTACCCGAGGATCGTAACTACTCAGCCACAGAGACCGTCGAATTAATAATAATAACCACTCAAAACCGTAATATTTATGATGTAAATATCTGCAATGTCCATAACACCATAATTTGGAAGAGAAATACAAGAAATACGCGTATTAATGTTTTCTCTTCAATCTCTTGTGCTCCTGGTAGATTTGTGTAAATAACTAGCTGACGTATACCCGGCGTTGCTCGGGGACTTTGTTTGGGGGTAAAGTTTTGAGGTTCTGATTTTTTTATTACCTGACCTGGGTGCATTTTTAGGGTGGAAATAATACTATTTTATAGTAATAAGTATTTGTTTTACTTAATCGTGCCATGTTATTCTCGGACGTCCTCGCCTTCTTCAATCATTCACTTCAAAGTCATACATTCTCCTCACACCTCTTTCTTTGTTCATCACTTTGCCGCGTCTCATTTTACCACAAATAATTATTTGATTCATGTCTTCCTCTGGCATCCCCGACTTTCTCTACCATTCGCTTCATATATAATGAAGCTGTTAGACAGCTACATTATGTATTTGTATACTATTTGTATTTTTTACAATAAATATACAATGTTTACAAGTCACACTGTTTCAATTTATAATACACTTCCATTAAAAGCATTTTCTTGTGGATGGAAGAGGAGTGCACATTTTCGAAAAAATAATATAACTAGGTTACAAAGTAAAAAAAATAAAATCCATACAAATTATTGAATTTGGACGGAGGAAAAAATTTATATATATTATTTATTTATTTATTTAACGCCCAGAGGGCTTTTACATGGTTGGTAGTATAATTTTAATTTGACAGATACTTTGAAACATAAAAAAATAAGAATTAAATTATATTTGATAGAAGCTATGCAACAAGTCATACAAACATTATTATGGAGGATAAATAGAGTATAGTAGGATAATTTGTGAGATTTTCAAGTGAAACGAGGGGAATCAGTTATAATATTATTATGTCATAATTATATCATGTCGACTTTAATTCGATTCCGTGTCTCATCCTAGTTCAGAGAAAATGTGTTAAGTCTTTTTCGGGTGTTCCCGACTTCTTCTACTATTCAAACCACTATCTAAACACTCCTGACACTATCTGAATGAGTAACGTTAGGTTAGGTTTATACTAGATTTTCAACACATTTTAAAAGTGATGGAACTGTACTTATACTTTATATGGGATGTGTGGAATTGCACTTATCTCCCCACATTCCACAATAAGACACAAATAATTTTTATTATTTACACAGATTTCAATTGATACAGAATAACCGTATGGGTAGCAATGGTTGCCATGAAGCTGTATATTAGGGTGGCATCTATCGGGAAAAGCCGCCAAGCTGTGAGCACCATGGGACGGGAACTTATCTGGTGCTCGAAGGTGCTAAGTCTCTTTCGGCTTGATTCATTTGAAAGAGAAGTTTAATTACAATTTTAACTGGGTAAATTATCGTAAGATCATTAATTAATACGATAAAAAATGTAAACCCTCTTCTAAATATGTTTCCACATACCCGATGTTTCCCTTCTAAAGACAATATAATGCCTAATTCTAATATAGTTCTCACAATCACCTCCCCTCCTATCTCTCACCCCCCCATAGTTGATCCAAATTCTAATAAACTTATCACATTCAAGTCCTCCCCTCTCACTCTATCCCCAATATCTTTCCATCTCCATAGTTGATCCAAACTCTAATAAACTTCTCAAACTCAACTCTTCCCCTCTTTCTCTTCTCCTATACTTTTCCTTCTTCATAGTTGGTCCAAATTTTAATTTTCAGCGTAGGTAAATTTTTAGTATTGGTACAGTTATTTCTGAAGAAATGGAAAATGTCTCTGAAATATGCTGATTGTAATTTTTCGAAGAAAACTTCTTCTAACTGCTTTTCACTTTGTGATGGCATTATTTATTTTTTATTAAAACACAAATAACTTAGTTTACATCACTTTATTTCGATACAAAATCTCAACATGTTTCGTGAACCAAGTTCACATCATCAGGAGCACAAGTATACTAAAGTTATAATTAAAATTAGGTCTAGAAAGAAGAGGTAGAAGGAGCGGGGAGGGGTAAGAGTGGGGGAGGGTTATTCAAAGTAGGAATTAAAATGTCATTAGACGGGAAAGACCGGGTGATTGGGAAAATATTTAAAATGGGGTTTATAAAATTTTTTTGTTTATTAATAATATCTGCTTTCATATTCACGTGTTTTCTTATTTCTAAGATTTCAAAATTATTGATTTGAGATACCTTGTAACCAGAATGTAGTATTTTAAAACCTGAATTAATATCGAAAGTATGGTCGTTATTTAATAAATGATCCGCAAATTCTGATTCACAGTTTCCCTTTAAAGCCCTAAGATGTTCTTTAATTCTGATCTCAAAGTTTCTATTAGTTTTTCCTATATAAAAGGACTTACAATCATTACAGTTGAGTTTATAAACACCTGATTTTTTAGTTTGACTATCAATATCTTTATTATTAAGAATATATTTTTTTAATTTGTTATCCGTATAAAACGCCGGTTGAATAGTGAAGGGGATGTTTTTATTTATAATTTTGGAAGTATCATTATCTACAAATAGAATTCTACGCCATTGTTTGTTTGTATCTTTATAAATAGGATAAATATAAAGTTTAAAGAGTTTATGTTTAATTTTTTTATTTAGTATTTCAACTATCAATTTATAATAATAATAATAATAATAATAATAATGTTTATTTCAGCTGGACAGAGCGGTGTGTGCAATGCTCTGCCTGCCATAAAAGTTTACATTCAAGTTAATACATACATAAAAAGAAAATCATTAAAGAAATAAATAAAAATAATAAAAAATAAATAAAAAATCAATACATTGATGTGCACATTAGGTCTTTATGGTGGCTTTAGAGAAATTCTCCATCTCCGGTGTAGAGGCGCTCCCTGCCACTGGGCAACGGCCTGGACAAGAGTGTTGTCCGATCTCTGGTAGCGCTGCCTCGTCCCGGCTATTCTGTGGCGCATCAAAGCAGCGAACCCATGCACCCTTCCTTCGGTGAACATCTGTGAGGCGCTGCATCGCCAGGGGAGGCCAAATAGGGCTCTGTATGCGTGGTTGTACTGTACTCGGAGTGTGTTCATGACGCCTTGTGTGTATGTCGTCCATAGCTCGCTAGTGTAGAAGCTCATACAATATGTTTGGAAAAGTTGCTTCTTCACCGGAGGACTGCATTTGTTGAATCTCCTGGCAAGCATGTTAGCTCGCACACTCAGTACTCTTCTTTGACGTTCTATGTCTTTTTTATCATTTAGGTCATCGGTAATGACATGCCCCAAATATTTGATTTCGCTGCAAATTGTCAGGTTGGCCCCGTCGAGACGTATGGATGGAATGACAGTGGGACCAGTATTTGCTTTAAATATCAGCAGGGATGACTTTTTAGCATTGTACATCAGCCCGTGACTATCAACGTAAGCTTCGCATATTGCCAGAAGTTTTCTCATCGCTCTTATCGATGGAGCTAGTATGACCATGTCGTCTGCATAGCTAATATTGTTCATACATACCCCGGCAATATGGCATCCGATTCTTGTTGTATTCAGTGTTTTACTAAGTTCGTCCATATATACGTTGAAAAGCACTGGGGACATTGAGCCTCCTTGTCTAATGCCGCACTTTAATTTGGCTGCTTCTGATAGGCTTTCATTCCATCTGACAAAGTTTTCCTGTTGGTTGTACCATGTTCTCAATATATTGACAATTTGTGGTGGAACTTGTCGTTCGGTCAGTTTTTTCCACAACGCATTATGACAAACCCTGTCAAAGGCTTTGCTTAAGTCTAGGAAGCATGCGTACACCGTTGTTTTTCTGGCTTTATAGTATTCGATTGTTTGTTTCATGCTATATATGGCCGTATCAGTAGAGCATCCAGCTTTGAAGCCCATTTGAGAGTCCTCTGTATTGAGCTTGTCTTCCGTTAAATTTAAGATGACCTTTTCGAAGATTCTTGCAATTATTGTGGCAAGAGATATGGGTCTGTAATTAACAGATGATGTCAAGTTCAACTGGCGGCTTTTTGGGATCGGTATTATTATTGTTTTGGACAGCTCTTTCGGAATGTGTCCGAGGCCGATCATGGCAGTGAAGAGAGAGGCAAGCAGTATTGTTAAATACTCCCCCGCATGCTTGACATGTTCTATCACTAGTCCATCGTGACCTGCAGATTTACCTCCTGCCATGTTGCTTATTGCTCGCTGGATCATCTCAGGTAATATGACGATGGACGGCTGTTGTTCTGGTTGATGCATTGTTGTCTCGATCTCTTTAACCATTATTTGCGGTTGATCTGGTGCGGAGCAGAATGTATTTCTGAAAACTTCAGCAATATCTTTATTTACAGATTTTCCATCAATCTGGCTCGGTGCGGTGTATTTCGCTTTCAATACGGCATTGGTTTTATTCCAGAAAGATGAAAAATTCTTGCATTCAAAGCTGTTCGCTATTTTGTCCATTTTGTTCTGCTCAAAGCTTCTTTGACAATTCTTATATTTTTTCTTAAAAAGCAATCTGGTTTCTTTTCTAACTTCCATGATGGGACCTTCAGTAGGTCGTCCATTCTGCAGCCAATTTATATGGGCGTTTCTAGACGCTTCATAATATAAGGCAACCTGCTCATTCCAACCCGCTGTAGCCTTCCATTTTCTCCCATTTTTTGGCCTTCTCCCTATGTTAAACGCAGATATAGCTGAGTTACTCAATGCTTGTACAATGTTTTTGTATAGGTCGTCGATTTGGGCTGCATTCATCGTGGTGCTGTCATAAGTTTCTGTGTTGGTTCCATAAATTATCTGAAGTTGACCAATTGCAAATTGGGCATACCTGGAGTAGGACTGCACTTCTACATGACTTTTGGGCCGCCATCGACACGGATCCTCTACTTTTGTGTGACTTGCGGTATATGTGGGTAACCCATTAGTTCTTAGAGTGGTGTGCATTGGTCTCTGATCAGACCAGTCGGACTTGTAGTCAATATACATATTTTCTATTGTATTGAGTACTGCCTGAGTCACTAGACAGTGGTCGAGCCACTTCGTGGTATTATGTGCATCGCTTACGTATGTGTAGGAGTCGAGCGGGAGTATGTCAACATACGCAATTTGTAGGTTATATTCGGAGCAGAATGATTTAAGCTCACGTCCAAATGGCGAATTCATGTCGGCATTAAAGTCTCCCAGAATAATACAATTAGGGTTGTCTCTTTCCTCAATTATCGTGTGCATTTTTGATAGACAGGATAAATATTCCGGTAAATTATCAGTGTTGTCCACTGGCATGTATACACTCATGACAAGTAATGTTCCAGTGTTGAGTGTGATATCAATCGCTATTATCCTGGGAGTTTCACAGTCGATTGTCACTGCCTTGAATGATTTCCTCCATAGTATAGCTAGTCCGCCATATGGTCGTCCTCGTAGTGGGCCATTAGAGACGTCTACCGCTGAGGTACCATAGCTCATGAATTCAGGGTGAATTTCGCTAAGAAAATCTAAATCAGTTGGTATAAGCCATGTCTCTTGTAATAGAACAAGGCTGCCCAACCCCAGGCCCGCGGGCCACAATGTGGCCTGCGAACGAATTATAAGTGGCCCGCGTGAAACATTTTCAAAAAACCCGCCAATCCGCCAATTTGAAAAAGTGTCGCGGGCCCGCGGTAAAACAAATAATGCAGCTTGCGCGCGGTCACCAGTGTTGCCAACGACGGCGATTTATCGCTATTTAGGCTACTCAGAACGAGAATCAGCGACGAAAAAATCTAACCTGTAGAACTTACTTTTGAAACAAAAATACACCGGTTTTCGACATAATATTTTTTGCGTCGAAATGGAATCCTGTAGCCACCCCCCCCCCCCCATGGAATTCGAAAAATTGCTGTGGGGTATCACATATGATGTTCGGAATTTTTTCTTAGCAAAGTTCCGTAACAACCCCCCCCCCCATGGATTTCAAATATTTTGTGGGGAGCACTCATTTAGATTTTTTTTTGTGGGGAATTATGTTTTATAGAAATTCTCTAACAACCCCCCCCCCTCCCATGGAAATAGGAACCGTCAGGTATTCAGTGGCCCGCCAGTGATTCAAAATCGCCAATTTTGCCCAACTGCTAAAAAGGTTGGGCAGCCTTGTAATAGAATGATATCGTTTGTAATACACAGATCAGAAATAAATTTTTCTACTCTTTTTACAGATCGGCAATTGATCGAAGTGATGTTTAACTTATTCATTTTGTTTTGTTCCTTTCGTGGTTCGCTCGATAGCTTCTCTGTATCTTCTGAATACGATGCCTTGGGGCCAGAAATCGTGATTCATCACAGTTTTAATGTCGCTTTGCTGGATCATGATTTTAAATGTCCTGAATGGAGTTTCTTTGAAAGGTTTTAGGATTTCAACATTAATTACTTTTAAACCTTTATTTTCGCAAAATAATTTTACATCTTCTGTGTTTGTTTCAAGTGCGAAACGAGATACATATAACCCTATTGAAAGGTTTGCTATTTTTAAATTTCCTTCGTTACTTCCTGTTCCGCGATTATTTAAGAATCGCTTCTTGCGATGTTTATTCATAACAACCGTAAAACCATTGTTTACGTTTGACGCGTTTGACAGTGAACTGCTTCGGTTTTTTCCGGCTCTCTTCGGGCTTTCTCACTAACACTAGCATATGTACGAGCATTTCGTTTAGATTTGCCGTCGTGAGCGGCTGTAGGCTGCGGCCATATTTGCGTATTCTCGTGATTTGCATTGTTTTCGTTTGAAATGTCAAGAGAGTTTATAGAAGGATCACAATTTTTGGTTGTGCATTAGAATTTGATCGTTCATGTGTGATATGGCTGACGGTTTCTTTGATTTTGAAGGATAGCCGTTATTAGATGCTATTTGTTTTATGATATTTAATTCTGAGGTATAATTAGGATCCGACAAAGGAATCGAAATTAATCTATTAAGCATAGAATGGAAAGCTGGAATATGAAAGCAGATATTATTAATAAACAAAAAATTTTTATAAACCCCATTTTAAATATTTTCCCAATTACCCGGTCTTTCCCGTCTAATGACATTTTAATTCCTACTTTGAATAACCCTCCCCCACTCTTACCCCTCCCCGCTCCTTCTACCTCTTCTTTCTAGACCTAATTTTAATTATAACTTTAGTATACTTGTGCTCCTGATGATGTGAACTTGGTTCACGAAACATGTTGAGATTTTGTATCGAAATAAAGTGATGTAAACTAAGTTATTTGTGTTTTAATAAAAAAAAATGCTGATTGTGTATGATTTGAGATTTTCATAGCCAAAAGTACGATGGTGATTTGTTTTTAGGGTATGACGCCGTGTTGCGTTAGCTCCTTCACTAGCCAAGGTTTCGGACAGCATTACAGTGTCCATCATCAGGGCGCACATTTGCTCAGATGATAAACATGTAATGCTATCCGAAACTTTGGATAAAAAGGAGTGAGCGCATCACGGCATAATACCCAAAAATAAATCACTAAAATTAGAAAAAAATACAAATACCAAAAGTATGGCAAGAGAAATAACAAAATATAAATAATATTGACTTTATATAATGAGTTCATCGGAAGTTCCTCGTGAAACATACTTTTTGATGCATCAATTTTTTTTGTATTGTGACCTTTAACCAATCGTCAAATTATTTTTTTTAAGACATTTTGTATTTTTTTCTTAAATGGTTCTTTTGAAACAATGGCGATTTTTTGAAAATTACAACCCAAGAAATGGGACAATTTTTTTATAAACCGGAAAGACCGGGCAAAATTTTTATTATTTGCAAAAAAAACTCTAAACCGCCAAGTCAGAAGCCAAAGTAAGGGAGTGGACCCTGTGTAGTGTTTTATTCTTTTAATATGTATTTATTAACTACCGTAGAGTCAGATAGTAAAAATAACAAAAAAATATTTGGTAAACTTGTAGAATTCCGCTGCATGCAAAATATGCACCGACAGTAGATTTAAAGATACAAGATAAAAATCAACACTAGATTTCAAATTAAATATCTTAGGGAGACAACTATTTATGTAGGGGTTTAAGTAAACATGAACAAAATATGGTTTTATGGTTTTCGTTTGGGTTATTTTAATAATTTATGCGTATTTTCTCACCTTCAAACTTAACTTTGAGAAAAAAGGAACATTAATGCATCTTTTACCATCTCCAACGACATAAATAGTTATTTCTTGTAGCAAAAGTTGAATTTATAATTTTTGCTACAGTGAAAAGGTTTTGCGTTGAACCGAGAAATGAAGTTGTTAGAAATGCAAGACCTCAAAATCAATGGAAATCTGCTGAAATCTATTGCTATTTAGTAAAAATAAATAAATAAATGAAGAAAATCGTTGACTGGAAATTTTTAGGTAGTGAAACTCGATTTTTTCCAAGTCATTATAAAATTCATACAAATTGCCCATCGCGACTTTTATTAGAGCATTTCAGCAGTTTAATAGCTTAACCAGGAGTTGGACGCCTTATGCCTCATTGCAGCATAAATACAATTTACTTTACGTGATGTAAACATTTCTATGGCACTGCAAAACCTCGATAACCGAAACAATTATTAACAATTGCATACAAGCGTTGTTGTATTGAACTGTTATGGCATTCCACTGTATAGCTATACTGTATCCACAAGTCTGCCGACAAATGTATGTTCGAATATGGAAATTTGAAATATTGAAGTAGTAAATTACTATCAAAATATTTAATGTTTAATTTACTTACCAATCAAATTGTATATTTGAAGTTTGTTGAGGGTGGTGATGGTTTGGGTGTTTCCAATTTTCAACAGTTCGGCCATCACTACATAAGAACATACGACGGACATGTTATGAATGAACCATTGTAGAAAACCTAAAGCCATGCCGATATTCTGCAAAAAAACTATTTTATTATCGGTGCTCATCAAGAAAGGTAAATTATCTTTTAAACTGTATATATTATTTTTGTAGAAATTTAACACTAACAGCAGCTATTACTTAAACTTGATTTATTTTAAATTTGTCCCATACAGTTCCATCTTTAAGGGGAGACACGTGGAAGGTATTTTTAAGGAAAGGAAGAGAAGAAAGTTCTGGGAAGGAAAAATATATGAGGGGTGGGTAGGAATCTGGGGGTCAGTGTGTTCATGAGTGATGAATGAAGGCGACGTGTCGAGGGAGTCAAAGCTAAGAAGATCAGATCAGTTTCCTTCAACCGACCTATTCCTATCCGGCCCGCCACGTAATTGGTGAGGCAAATACAAAGATATTAGAAGAACGAGATATGCTATGTTGGCCGCCGGACCGTAGGCGGAGTACTACCTAATTAGGGTACTTTGAATACGGGAAGAAATCGTTCATTTAGTTGATTTGATGTCGTAACCGTGTACAGTTTGTGCCCGTTTTATTCAAAATGCCGTCTTGTTCAGTGGAACTATGCAAAAACACGACAAGTAATGTTAACTTTAAGATGAATGGAGTTTCATTTCACCGGTAAGTACAAAATTATAGTACTTTATCAATTTTTGATTATTATTCAAAGTTTTTATTGACGTAAGGCCCCGAGCGAAGCGAACATCGCCGCCACTAGAGGCTAGTGATGGGGACGCCAATTTTTTTTTAAATACCGACTATCGATTTTTCGTAACATTAGCAGGGCCATATAAAAATACATAGAAACTTATTATTTCTTTTGAATTTTTTTGTAGATAATTATTATGGTAGATGCTGATTGGTGGTAGAAACAAATGCAATGATTTTCTTTTAAAATCTTTATTTATTAAAATTAATGTTTCTTTGTTTGTTTCGCATGCGTTCCTGTATCATTTATCCGATTTTCAATGAAACTTTGGTGATTTTTTGTACCCGAGCCCGCGGAGGTTTCTATATACGAGTATAATGGTGAGCTGTAGCATTATGAAATTATTTCCTATACCATTCATCCGATTGGGATGAAATTTTGTTGTATAGTTATGGGCATGCCCGTGAAGTTTTCTATACATATAATGGTGAGCTCTGGCGTTATGAAATATGTATATATTTTTTGGCGTATTATCAGTTTGAAAAATGTTTGTATTTCATATAGTTTAACGGCAGGAAAGGAAGGAGAAGGGAAAGAGAATCCGGGACGAGGGATCCGATAGGGGAGGGTTATTTGAGTTGGGGGGTAAACGAAGAAGAGGGTTGGCAGGGGTGACAGAGGGGGGGGGGGTTACAAGAAAAATAACACCTTCATTTGGCTAACAAAGTTAGACATGATCACATTTTTTTTAAAAATCAAAAAATGAAAGTTAAGTTGGCTTCTCAATTGTTCAGCAACAGTGTTGCAGATGCTCTAACATTTTGTACGGGTCTAAACAATTGTGACTTTCAAGACTTTGAAGGTACCGTTGAATTTTTAAGAACTATCAACAATCTATTCGACGTTCTTAATTCGCGCAACATGAGTCAACTTCATTTCAAAAAGCCACTAAATATGTTTAATAAGCATTATGTTTTTGAATTTTTGGTGAATGCAGAAATATATATTAAATCTCTAACTCTTTTTGACGGATCTAAGGTGATAATTTCTAGTAGAAAGAGAGGGTTTTTAGGTTTTTTAATATGCATCAAAAGTCTGAAAGAGCTATATCTAAGACTCATCGAAAAGGAGAAAAATTTGCAGTATCTTCTAACATACAAATTGAGCCAAGATCATATTGAACTGATGTTTGGCCATATACGTGCCCACGGGGGGTGTAATACAAACCCGACGCCTCGGCAATTCCAAGCAATTTACAAAAAACTTCTTGTGAAGTCAGAACTGAGAGATTTCCAAACAGGAAATTGTAAATCATTGGAAGAGATATCTTTATTGTGTTGCTCGTCTGCTGTTGAAAAAAATAATATCTCCACTGATAGAACAAATCTCTTAGAGAACTTTGATGACGAAGTACAATTACTCCACGAACAATTAATGTTTGATGATGAAGTTGATTTTCTGGTACGAGATACTTCACAATTTAGTTCTCAGGTGATAGCTTATAAAGCTGGCTTTGTTGTTCGTTTTCTATGTGGAAAATTAAAATGTGATACTTGTGTCGGTGCATTGATTGCAAACGAAATTACAAGTCATCATGGATTTATAAAGGTAAAAGATAAAGGTGGCCTTTTTTTCCCTTCCATTGATGTTATAAACATTTGCAAAACAATGGAAGTGATAATAAAGAACGCCATTGTAGATGAAAATAAACTGAAAATTAAATCAAAATATAATATTAAACAGGAACTATTAAACAAAGCCTTAAGACATTTTGTTGGAATGAAAGTATTTGAAAATATTTATTTTCATCAATATGACCAATCACCAATGGACAATCATTTAGTTCAACTCGCTAAAGCCGTTTTGGAAAAATACCCTGATATCCGTTTTTATTACTTATTTAAAAACGTAACACCAAAATTGTCGAAGCGACAAGCACTAAACAAATATCTCCACTTTACCGGTCAATAGTATATATTTAAAAAATATTTGTTATTTAAATGAAATACCTCTCGTACATATATATGTGAATATATTTTTGTTGATTTGTTGAAATTGTTGAACACATTTGACATTCAAAAGAGGAGGAAAACAACTGTTTACATCTTATTTAAAAAAAACTACCTGTAAAACACGGGTAATAAATATTTCTCGAAACAAAATATGAAATCGCGTAATAAAGGCCCTAACACGGGTAGAGCACATAGCGTTTCCCTAAATACTTGTCAATATTATTGTAAAATTATTAACTGTGAAACAGAAATGTAAATATATTCAGTATAATCCTGGTTAAAGACCACCATTGAGAATAGAAACAATGATTAGAATGGTTAAGCCGTGTTTGGAGACTAGATCTGAATAACCGGGTACTTCCCCACCTTCCTTTTACCCAGCTTCTTCCCCACCCCATCACCTGAAGTTTCACAACATACACCAATTGCGGAAGCCCTAGGCTCACTAGCTACAGATGGTTGGGAGCAGATGGGACTCTTGTGAAGTACTCAAATACAAAATAAACTAACATTAGGTAAACACTGAGAATCTCATTTTGTGGATTTTCACAACAACAAAAACACATTGTGATTGTAATTGTGATTAAATTGTTGAACAAAACCAAAAAACTGTACAGACAAAATTTAATTATAGATTAGATGCAAAAAAATGATGAGGACTGTTATGTATCGCACTTATTCCGATTTATCTGTTGTGAGAATGTGAACTTTTCATCAAATAAAATTTTTAACTTGAAAAATTTTTTCATTTAAATATCGACATTGCGATTTTGTATTATTGCCATCCCTATTAGACTTCATTTGTATGTATTGCTAATCGCCAATGCTATCGGGACGTGTACGCACAGAAATCTGTTCTATGTATTAGTGCCAACTGAAACGATACGTTTTTTGTGTGAGTTCGAAAAGGGGCGGATACCTTAGCGTAAGCGAAGGTGTGCAGTAGTATTGGTGAACAAAACCGGCGACACTCGGCAAAACAATTCCACACAGTATGAACTGCTCGTAGCACATCTCGTTCTTCTAATATCTTTGGGCAAATATCATAACCGGACCAAGACGGACCGGACTCAAAACCCAAAAAACTAAGTCAGCAAACGTAGCGAACCACTTGGGATAACCTATGTCAGAGGTGTTGGTTATCCAAAGACAGTGATGTTTTGGAAATCATGCCATCGTTACCTAAGCTGCAGTATGCAGCGTAACGCTATAAATCTGTATACATCTGCAAAATATTCATACGTATTTAAAAAAGTTTGAGGCATAATTCCAGTTTTTTTTTAAATTTCCATTAACCGGAAACCTGGTTCCATTGATACGAAGTAAATTTTCCAATAATGTTACGTCGCCGTAGTTTAATTTTCAAATTATGTGACATTTTAAAACCGTCAGAAATACCTTAACTTCAGGCAAGACTAGTTTGGTGACTTTATTAAAATTAACCATATTACTCACGAATTCAATTATTTCCATTAAAATCAGTATAATTCCATTCCAAATAGTCAAAATGGAAAACAAACAGCACACGGTTATGAGAAGAATCTGAAACATTAAGAATTTATATTTCTACATCATTTAATGAACAAATTTTCCAATTTTATTTAGTAAAACGATTGATGATTTACATTCCTAAAGACAAATTTTTTCAGCAACTAGTGAACAGGTTCGCATTCACCAATCAAACTGACGGAACGTTGAATTAGGATAATTTGTCTTAAACCACACTCAAACGTTGCCTTTTATATTAAAAAATAGTCAACACGGAGTAGTTTAGTAAAGGGTGCAACACAAAACAGACAGTGTAGTTTTGAAGGGCTATTAAAAATATAGCACAACTTACAGAAATGTGGTATATTATATTTTATATTATGCCGTTTTATGCCTCAAGTCCTGAAGATAACATCAGAAAGTTGATGGCCCCCGGTAGCTATTTCTAAAGTATTCGGCCGAATTTTGGAACATCTCGACGGGTAAAGCGGCGATTTCCTCCCGAATTCGATCCATGAGTTCTGTGGCGATGCTACGAGAATATTCCAGAACGCTCGCCAATGCAAAACGCATTGTAGCAGGAACATTCTAAACGCAATGCAAGCGTTCGGCGTTTCTGCCTACAGTTATGAAATGCTCTCGAATGCACCAGGGCGGCTATATGATGAGGCGTGCCGAGATGTACTTAGTCAGTCATTAATTAGCAGTTTCACTAGTGACCAACAATGCGAGCGCCGCTACTGCTTGCTGCATACTAAAGAGGCAGACACCGACCGCCGCCATTTTCACCACACCGCTACAGGACCTACTCACCTACACCCGGCTCTGCACGGACTACAATTAATTATGGACTCCTTGGGATCACATCGGCGTCCTGGCCCCGGCTATCATTCCTGATCCTGCAACCACTTCGCCGGTCTGCACCTCGGCCCCGTGGCATCGTCGCCAGCCTGTATCTCCCCTTCATCTGCCAACCAGGTTCATCGCACCTTCCGCTACCTCGTTCACACTGGAGTACCCGGAAGATTCCACGTCTTCACCAGTGCTGAACACATCTACGAGTCCGGTCTCCATCAACGCGGCGTCGACTCACTCCATCACCAAACCATCGCCGTCATCGCCGTTTACACTTGGTGTCATCCTCATCGGTCCCAGTAATCTCCCAACTACGCAATTCTACTGAAACGCTGTGACACAACACAACATCACCTTTCATTGTCTGCTTACCAGATCCCCCAAAGTTCTCCCAAGGTGAGAGGCCGATGTTTAAAAACGTTTTCCTTTAGGTAGTCCCGCAGGAAGAAAACGCAATTGCTCAAATCAAGTACGCACGCGGGACCTCCACGTCAACCTTCTGAGAGACAAGCCGCGCAGGAAACATCTGGTGCAGTTTCTTCATTGAAACTTGAGCATTATGGGCCGTAGCAACGTTCTGCTAAAACCAAATGTTTCCCAGATCTGTTTCCTATGTTAATACTTCCCATTGAGGTTAAAAAAAAATTCCAGCATGGAAACATAACGTTCAGCGTTGACAGTAACCGTTCGTCCATTTTCTTCAAAAAATAAGACCCAATCACTTGGAAATTTGGAAATCGTACACCAAACGGTTACTTTTGGGTAGTGAAGAGGTCGCTCGTGAAGTTGCTTTGGCTTATTTTCAGCCCAGTACCGAAAGTTTGGCCGCTCCACAGATATAGAAGATAAGATGGGCGGCGATAAAAGAAAGGCAATTTTCAAGAAACGTACGGATAGCGATGCCTCGGTATTGTCCGTACCAAACACTGGTAACGAATGAAAACGGTATGACCCTCCCGATACAATCAGACCGTTTCCAGGTTCCTGACCCAACCACACGGGATGCACCGGCCCTTCAAAACTGCCCTGTCTGTTGCTGCACCCTATATTTGGACTTCTGACTATGTTTACTTGGACATTTGTATAAGGAGTTCTGTTAGTTTACACATTATATTCATTTTGGCGTCAGCTCAAGTCTGAAAGGTGACTGCGGCCGTTAGTCAGATACTCAACTCAGACTAATTGAACAAAATGTCGTTTTAATGCAATTAAAAATATATGCATATATGTTTATTTACCTAGTTAGCAGTCCACAATGGAGTGCTGGTACCTACCCTGATGTATGGAAGTGAGGCATGGAACTGGCAAAGAAAGGATGAAAGTAGATTGAATGCTGTTGAAATGAGATCCCTGAGGCGTATGTGTGGTAAAACCATGTATGATCGTGTGAGGAATGTGGATATCCGCAAAGAGTGCAAGGCTGATGTAAGCGTAATGAGTAAGATCAAGAAAGGGACGCTTAGATGGTTTGGGCATGTAGAGCGAATGAGCGAAGAAAGGAGTGTAAGGAGAATATACGATGCAAATGTGAATGGTAGCAGAAGTCGGGGACGCCCGAGGAAGACATGGCACGACCAAGTGAATCAGATACTTGAGTCGGGCCATGTCAAGAGTCAGAACAATAGAAGAGTATGTATGAGACGATGTATGAATGTGAATGAGGCAAGGAGTGTGTGCCAAGACCGAGTTGTTTGGCGGTCCGTCCTCTCTGCCTACCCCTGCGGGGAAACGGCGTGATGGTTAGTTAGTTAGTTAGTTAGTTAGTTTATTTACCTGAACTCCATATACTGAATTAACTATTGCAATATTGTCAGCCAGCTTATCGTAAACTGACATCAATCTTATAATACCCTTTTCAAAATTTTCATGTAAAAAAAGATTATTAATTAACACATCGTTACTAAGACAATCCATGTCGATGACGATATCACCATCTCCATGGCAAATAATTGGCTGAACCAGGTCAATTAAATGAGAATTTAGTACTTTTAAGCGATTAACTACGATCCAGACATCGAATAAGTATTGAAAAACAACCATATCTCCGCTTAACATCATAATATATATGGCTAAAATCCGGAAATTGTAGTTTGTTCTCCAAGCAACAACGTCACAAAAAATAACGTTTGCAAAAAAAAAATAACGTACAAAAAATATCCGATTTTAATTCTTAAGCAAGCTTTTAGATACCAAGTCATAGGAATTTTTAGTTTATCATCAAAATACTTTACGTTTTGTGTTAGTTTGAAATTGATGTTAGAACTTTTAATAACATAAGAAAAAATCGATGAAGCCAATATTGATAAGGAGATAACTACTAGTAGGTGTGAAGACCCAATAATGGATTTCTCCAAATTCTCTGAATTGAATACAATACCATGACAATACATCGAAAGGGCAAAAACGAAATATATAAATGGGTATAATTTAGCTTCGTTTGTCAGAGGTATAATATTGTTTCCTTCAAAAGATATCCTTTGCAGACCCAAAAGTATAAAAACAAGATGCAAACTTTTGTAAATATGTCCAATATCGCGTGAACATTTTTGGAAATCTTCAGCGTTTTGCTTTGTTCCATATCTTTGTCTGGAAATTTTTGATTATTGATACATTTTTGGCTATCATTTTTCGTATTGACCTTGCACTTACAAAGTGAGCAACTTATTGAAAGGATGGATACATTATCAACACTTTATTAGACATTTCAATATCGTTTATTCGATATTTCGAAGAAAAAACAGTTTTTTTTCAAGTATCACTCAGTTAATTGAACCTTTATTTTTTAGCGAACGTTTTTTATAAACCCACACACCTACTTTAATAAATAAATTAAAAAAGCGTTTAACTAATTATCTTAAGGGGTGTTTTTAAAAATTATCCTTTTATGATTGTTAATGGTGTTTTTTAAGTACATTGAATGTATCACAACATTGAAAGTATTGATAAAGGAAAGGCAGTTTTAGAAAGAGCTTGATAGGAAATAGAATATTTGTTTGGTGCCTTAATGACTTTTTGTGAAAATCCGCTTCAAGGGCGCTGTACTGCTCTGTCTTTTTATTAACTACGGACTAGACAAAACATTAAAACAACTAATGGATAACATATTGCTTCCACCGGTTCGTCGATCGACAGTACAAACTGTACGTAGGATTTGACCAGTGTACGTTATGCTGTGTTAGAATATACTTAAACTCTGTATGTCCTTTTGAAATTAACCCCTTAAAGGAGGCCCTGAGGAATTTAATTTCCACCAGGGCCTATGTCATCTTTGGGGATGCTGTGTGGCGAATATTTTTTATTAAAGGAAAGAGAGGAAGTTCTGGGAAGGAAACAGGTATGAAGGGTGGGTAGGAGATAAGTATGTCCAGGAGTGACGGACGAATGGCCTATCCCTTCCGCTAGGGGCAAGGCGATGGGTCGATACTGAATAGAGATCAGTTGGAGAGGTAAAAGGGTCTCCCAAAATCAGCCTATCCCGATCCGGAACACCATGCAGCTGGTGGGCAGGCGCATCCTGAACACAACTCACCAGATTAACACGAGCACCCCTGCTAAATCACCAAACGTAGGGAACCATTCGGGATGACCTATCACAGAGGTGTTGCCTGAAAATAGTTTCCGGGGCGGCGGTACCTAAACCCACCTGCTAAATTTAGGATTGCAAATTTAAAAAAAAATTGTTTATATACGAAAAAAGTGAAGTGTAAATAACTTTTATAATACCTTTGTCTAATTAAGTTTGTGTTTTTTTTGTAAAGTATCTAGTAATTAATGTTTACACGATAAAATCGTAAGTAATCGAATTTGTTTGGTTCAGAAATTTAATATTTTTAATTTCACATGTCGATTTGTAATATATGAATCTTAAAGAGTCTTTTTTCTGCTTTTGTCGATTTGTAATATATAAATCTTAAAGAGTCTTTTTTCTGCTTTTCGTCGCTCTAATTAGTTTTTGTCCAACAGACCATTTTTTGAGTTAAGTATGCAGTTGTTCTCAGAAAGCATTTATTTATTCCAATTGAAGAAAAGAAAACAAAAAATATTCTTAATGTGTTTTCAAAACGCAGTTTGTCTTAAGTCCACCAAAAATAAACAACATTCCGAGCGTGTCTATCCAACATCCACACGTTGGCCAAAAGAACCCCTCATTTTTAAACCGGCCGTTAAGTTACATTTCATATAAATGTATCCAATATCCAAGCCATATCTTAGCCTATGTGTGAAATCCTTTCCGGGAGTAAGTTGACGTAATGCTGGCCGTGCTCTGGGGAGTGAGTTTTTTTTACATAAATAAAAAAATATATTTTTTGATTAAATTTTATGATAGTATGCTAAATAAATAACAGCCGATATCTCTGTCGATAATGATGTAAAATGTTTAAAATTGGCGTAAAGTTACAGGAATATGCCCATAGATAGCAATACGATGCATATTTACAAAATATGCATCGAATATGAATATGCGACTCCTGTCGTCCATAGCCGTCCATACTCCTTTGGCGAAAGTGTGTACCGTCGTTCATTAGCGTCCATACTCCCGGAAAGGTTAAACTTTCCGTTACGGGCGTATTACTCTAATAGACCAAACAGCCATTGGCAGCGCAGCAAAAGGACCACGTGATTGGTGTTATTACAAACATTCGTTTGTTAGCGCCAAAAAAGTAAATGTCTTCACTTGTGATTTTGCTATTTACAAATATATTTTAGTGGTTGTCCGGAGATTTCAACACACGCAGTGCCTAAAGATGTACGCTGTAGAAAACGATAAAGAATTACATGGAAAATGCAACAGCTTAATAGTATTTCATTACTTTATCAGCAAATCGTTTCAACTTATCGCCCGTTAAAAAACCGAAAAAACTTGGCACTCTTGGCAAACACTCCTTGCCCCATTCACATTCATGGATTGTCTCATACATACTCTTCTATTATTCTGACTCTTGAATTATTATTATTTTTATTACTCGCCTGAAACGAGTATCTGATTCACTTGATCGTGCCATGTCTTCCTCGGGCGTCCCCGACTTCTGCTACCATTCGTACTTGCATCATACATTCTGGAACTGCCCAATGGGACAGAGGAACTGTCCGATGGGACGGAGGAACTGTCCGATGGGTCAGATTAACTGTCCGATGGGACGGAGGAACTGTCCGATGGAACGGAGGAACTGTCCGATTGGACATAGGACATGTCCGATGGGACAGAGGAACTGTCTGATGGGACAGAAGAACTGTCCGATGGGACAGAGAAACTGTCCGATTGGACATAAGAACTGTCCAATGGGATATAGGACCTGTCCGATGGGACAGAGGAACTGTCTGATGGGACATAGGACCTGTTCAAGGGACCACATTAATTATAAAATAATCTTGACTTCCAATGTCCCTGCATAGTCCTGCAGGATGCTTACAATAAACACAAAAACACAATTAACAGTATTAAAAAATGTTCAGGTATAATTAAAATAATTTTTTTTTCCGGTATAATTTAAATAAAATGAGCCTAAAAATAATAATGGACGAAATGGCTTCTTAAATACTAGGCCATCTGTAGAGAAAACAAAAAATAATTAAAATGAAAAAGAAAAAGAAAACACATTACATATATTCATGACAATGTTATGAATCTACATTTGAACACACGAGTATATTAATTTTAACGGAGATTATTACACCCGTCCACTGGCAGTCCATCAAGACTTCCAAAAGGAATGCATTGTCGATAATGAAAAATATAAGGAAAGGGGTGCTTGAATAGTTGGGCACATGCAGTGTCAGAGGAATGTATGACGCAAAAATGTGGACACTTATTGTGGATCATGTTAAAAGTTGTAATAATGAAAGAGTATCTGAGATGATGTTCGAATATGGATGGAGCAAGGATTGGGGTCCAAAACACAGTTGCTTGGCGATCCATCCACTCTGCCTACTCCTGAGGAGCAATGGCGTGATGGTTCATTTATTATCATTATAGTTAGGGAATCTTAGTAATCGTATTATAACTAATTTAATGGTCCATAAAAGAACAGTAAAGGTATATTATAAGTTATAAGCAATGATTTTTTTTGTATAAAAATTATTTAAATTTAATTTAATTAAAATTTAATCGCAACAGAATAATTTTGCAATTATTGAAGAAGTGAAAAGTTGTGTTTTTTTTTGTTACAGAGTTGACAAAGTAAAAAGGATTTGGATCTTTGATATAGCAGCAGACGAAGCTGTTGTTTGTTTAAATGATACAATAAATAATTATTTATGAGAGATTGTACTTGTGATGTTTAAAACAAGACAGTTATTATCAAAATCGTAATAGAATGACAATGAAAGGTTTTTCTTATTTTGTACATTTAGTACCTAACATTTCTCCTGGGTTTGTTTGTTTCTTACAGAGCTAATAGAATTTCAATAAAAACATTTTTTTTTTCGAACATTTAATGTTTATATTTTTCATTTTGTGTATTTACCTACATCTATTTCCAATCCTTTCATTCAGCCACTTTTGTAACCCATGCCCAACTGAATGGTAATACACAATAGCTCACCCATATCTCAAACACTGGAACACTTGTAACGGAGCTAAATGTTAGAAGGTTTTATGACCTCTTTTTACAAGGTAGTCTATATTGTGTAATAGAAATAAATCCTACCCCATGTGTTCCAATGTCAAATCATTTTTAAAAAGGACTCGTTGTATATTGTTTTAAATATTTCTAAAGAACTTGTAGGTATCTTTTGTGTTTCGAGATCCTTTGAATTATCTTACTATTTTTAAAGCTCCGATTTATATTTACTATATGCCATTATCTGATCAAAAAACAAAATTTTTGAAAATTTGTATGGCGCCGTTTAAGTGTAAAATCACCTTTAAGGCGTTTTACAATAATAATGTAGTTAACGATTGATGACCTACTTGATACACTAATTGCATTAACTGGCTCGTCAATCAACAATAACAAATGCAATGAATCGCCCGATAAATGCATTGCCGCCTGATATATTATTTTTTGGACGCAATTGTCTGAAAAGACAAGTTTTCTATTATGATTTTACGACGTTATTATTTGATTAAGTTCACTCTTAACATTTGATTCCCAATCAAGAAATAATTCATTTAAAAAAATGTCACAAAAAATTATTTAAGAATCACATCTGAAATTTTTCGGTCCCACCTCCAAAATTTAACTAATAAGTTAATATTATTAAACGCAAATCATGTATGTATCATCGTTCAATGACCGACATATTTTGAGTGTATTTAATAATAATATTATTTTGAAATGCTTTCCGATCTTCCTGTAATACCTAACATGTTGGATAAAGCAGAAGTCACGCAAGAGTGCGCGCTTTTTGTCCAACATCCATAATAATAATAATAATAATAACGTAGCATTTATATAGCGCAGTTTTGTGTTGTTTCACTTCAAGTGCTCTTAACTATAATAAACTTAAAATAAAATTTCCTATTGTGTTCCTTTAAAAAAAATTAATTACATAATATGAAATAAAGAATAAACGGTTTACACAAAAGCAGAGAATAAAATTTAACAATAACAGTGCTATTTTAGTAGAGGACAACAATAAAGACAGTGACAGTGCACGAAAAATAAGAACTTTAAAATTAAAATATTATATAAAACAGGAAAACATTAAAATATTATATAATAGGTGGACATTAAACATAAAAGTACAATAAGGAGGAGACCGAAACCAAACAATTACCGGAAAACTTCAAGTATCCAGTCTCCCTTATCCAATTTCCAACTTTGACACACAAGATTTCGTCATTTCGTCCTACATCCAAATTAAAATGTGTTTTTTACGTAATTTTAAACATTTGGAACGAATTTTACATAAAAATAATAATTTCTATCACTTTAAATCTATTTAGTAAGCTTAGAATTGAGCTAATTTCATTATATGTGCGTTTTTCGTAAAAAAAACTTTGAAGGGCTATTTTTACCGATTTTTCGTTTTGGTCTGTTGGATAAAAACGAACTAGAGCGACGTTTTGTCGATTTGTAATATATAAATCTTAAAAACTCTTTTTCCTGATTTTGTCGATTTGTAATATATAAATCTTAAAGAGTCTTTTTTCTGCTTTTGGGAATATTTTTTTTAATTCGAAAACAGTATTTTATTTTGAAATACGTTAAAAAAATATAATTAATCTGGAATAAAATGTAATGTGTAATTATTTTCCACCAAATCTGTATTCTTCTCTTAGAAGAACTTATAAATAACCTAAGACAAAAAGTTCAAAATTTCAAAAGTTTTAGGGGTTAATGCACCATTTTAATGTTCTAAATATTTTCTAAAAGTATTTCTCTTTTATTATCTGCTCGGTGGAATTAACACCATTGATGCTGGGAATCTATACATGTTGCTCAATGAATTTCTATAAAAACCCAGACATAATGTGGAAACAAATTCTTTCCCCGAAGTCTATCGAAATGTGAATCACCTTTAAAAACTGTTAACAGTCCTCTGTCTTTTGCAATGTCATTTTTCACGATTTTACCATGAACTCCTGTTAAAATTTTGCCTCGAAGTTACCGACCTGTGTGTGCCGTTATTGCCGTTGTTTTATATATTAACACAACAGACAGGGTATTTTCAATAGTTTCTGGTTTTAACCCTTCGAACGTTATTGAACTTTACAGGGTTAAAACCAGGCCACTATTTTCTAGGCCACCATTTCAAATATGGAGAGAGGTAATGTGAATTGATCATATGAAAGATTGGAGTCGAATTCAGACTAAGAAGAGATAAAGTGTTGAATGTAGGGAAGGCTATTATAGATAAGGCTAGAGGATATTTGTTAGAATAGAGGATATTTGTTTATAGAGAGATAACCAAAAAATATATGATCTAATAAATTTTCTTTTGCTGACAGAGGTTAACAAAAGAAAATACAAGGAAATAACAACGAAAAAAATCATCCATATAATAAGGGTAGTCAATAAAAAGTTAAACATAAATAACAGATAGATAAAATAACAAAAAAACAAAACAAGAGAAATAAAGTTTCGGTCAAGTTTCAAGTTTCAGTAAGTCAAGTTAAAACAATAGATATTGTGGGCAATCGCTAAATATGTCCGGAATCTTCCTAATACAGTTTTAGATGTTATATATGTTCAACATATTCGCACAAAAGGTTGGGAGAAGGTTAAGTTCGTTCTTTGGAAAGGAATATGGATAGTTTCTGGGTTTCTATTGATTAACAGACGATGATTGATATTTGTTTTGATTGTGGCCAAAAGGGAAGATTCTATAGGTTATTTATAATTTTGAACGAAATTCGATATAAATATAAAAAGAATCAAGCATTTTAAAGCTATTCGTCTAAATATATATCTAGGATTTCTGAATGTAATACTGTCGTTATAAACAAAAAACCCTTAGGAATTTACAAAAGTCACATTCTGATGTACTTTTAATTGTAAAAGATGGAAAGGTCAGGAATATCAGAATTTGACATTTTTATTTACATAGATCGCAATTGGTATATGATGACAGTATAGGTGGCAATGGTCCCAATAAAGCTGTAGATGAGGGTGGCGTCTATTGGGAAAAGCTTCCAAGCTGTGAGCACCATGGGACGGGAAATTATCTGCCGCTCGAAGGTGGAAAGACGCTTTCGTATTGATTCATCTGAAATAATGAAAGTGTTGTTTGATATAATCATTTTCAGTGGGTAAATCAACCACTTAGCCAATATTATATGATATGAACTGACACACCAGAGGATTCGACTGTTTCTCACAAGTGAGGGATAATAATTAATTGTTGTTGGTTGATGACAGCTAAAAAGGTTTGAAATTAGGCAGAAAATTGATAGAATACCAATTAAAATGGATACTAATTTCAGTTGCGTTTCTGTGATTGTAACGATGGTTCAATGAACTCGGATTGGTTCTGAATTGCGTCATTTTCAAAATTGAAACAGATTTTGTGAGGAATTCAGAAAAAAACGATAAAGTACCTATCTAAAATAAAATTTGTTTTTACTAGAAAATTTATTTAATTCTATATTTGAAATGCTAAAATTTATTGTTTGAATTTCTCCAGTAAAGACAAATTTTGTGCATTTTCAAGGGTCTGCGCTGTTTACTAACATGCAATAATCAATCCCACAAATTTATATTAATACACAATATTACATACAAATTGTCTATTTTTTTTAAACGCATTTATTATTTTATTTTCACTATATTATTTGAGTTCTTTAATTTCAATACAGTCCGTTTTATTAACATAAATATCTTGAATCTTATAAAATTTTAAAATTGGAACCTCAGCACGGGTACCCAGTAAGGCTCACATTACCAAATATTTTTTATATAAAAAAATACTGCTAATGTATAAAAAAATCCTGGTTTACGCTAGTTTTATTCTAAAACCTTTACCATTGTTTCACAGCCAACATTTATTAACAATTTACTGTGATTATTATGATTGTGTGTAAGGAAATGCCAATGGAGGTGTAACTGAGCACGCCATTGAAGAACAATTTTTGAGCAAACTTACCGACGAAATTGTAAATCTGAAGTTTATTAATGGTGATGATGGTATAGCTTTTACCACTCTTCAACAGTTCTGCCATCACCACATAGGAACATATGAGTAGGAAGCTATGTAGGAACCAGTTGAAAAAACCAACTGCCATGGTGATTTTCTGCAACAAAGAAAATTCATAATCATTCATTGTAAAAAATTAAAATAAGCTTAAAAGTTTAAGATATTTTTAAACCAAACTGTAACTGGAGATTTGGAAAAAATATAATCTGGCAAAATAGTATAGATAATGTAATTGTATTTAGAAATTTAAAAAAAATTAGGGAGTTATTGTATTTTCAAAAATAGATTTGAAGATAGTTAAAAAATGTAACTTACAAATTCAATTATACCAAGAGCAATCAGAATAATACAATTCCAAAGAATCAAAATTGCTATGAAACAACATACAGTTATTAGAAGCATCTAAAATACAAAGAGAAACATTGGTTTGACTACTTCAATAAATTATTATTATGAACCTACTGAATTTTTTCCTGGTTTCCAAACTGGGTACAGGAATAATCAATTATTAACAGAATTATTTTGCATTAGCTTTAATAAGGTAGGTAGGTAATCATTTTGTTTGTTGTTGATTTATGCTCTTGACGCTATTATTAAGAATGGACCCTGTTCGTCAACCTTTACGTATCTGAAGGTAAAAATTATATATCCGAAGGGGTCTCTAGGGTACCCCGTAAAATTTTGAAGCAACTGTGACACTTATTCCTATTACCCTTTCCAGTATCACACTGATATTAGTTACTACCTACCATTTTAACCGGATATCGCTCATCTTCGCTCAAATCATTAAGTGATGCAAACATGTTAGAAAAACGTGGTATGAAAGTGAGCGTAACACAAACATATAATATTATTGTAGCCCTTAGCAGTAAAATGCACCTTTTACTACCACACTTGCGAGTTTAATAGATATTAATTGATTTGGAGTATTTAACGAAAAAACAATTTAATACTCCCGTTTGGGTTAAGTGTATTACTCTCTTCGGAACGGGACTGTTAATAATTTTTGTAACTTGCTTACTTCTTTTCTCACCTGTGTCCCATACGCAGAATTAATAACTGTAACATTGTCAGCAAGCTTGTCGAAAACTGACATCAATCTTGTAATACCGTCAGAAAAAAAATCCCGGGCCAAGAAGTTATCCGGTGTTTTATTGCCACAGCTTTTCATTGAAAAACTTTGATGAAGATAATCCATGTCGATTGCAATATCATCATCTCTGAGGCGGAGAATTGGCTGAACTAAGTCGACCAATTGTAAATTAAGAATTTTTAAACGATGTACAACAATCCAGACATCAAATAAGTACTGAAATATAATCATATCTTCGCTTAAAAATGCGATATTTATTACGTAAAGGCGGATGTTTTTAAATGTTTTCCAAAAAACTATATCCCAAAGAATAAGGTATGCATAAAAAATAACATACAAGGAATACATCAGTCTCACTTTGAATCTAATATTTACATACCAACTTGAAGGTATTCTTAATTTATGATCAAAATACTTGATGTTTTCCGCTAATTGAAAATTGATACGAGAATTTTTGATAACTGAAGAAAAAACTGATGATGCCAATATTAATAAGCAATTGACAGTGAGAAGGTGTGAAGTCGCAGACATCGATTTTTCTACAAACTTTCCATTTTCTAAATTGTGTATAAGACTGTAGCAATATATCAAAACGAGAAGAGAGCAGTGTAAAATTGGATAAAATTTGGCTTCATTTGTCAGAGGTGTAATTTTTTTTCCTTCAAAAGATATCTTTTGCAGACCAAGCACCATAAAAATCGGTTGTAAGCTTTTGAAAATATGTCCAATGTCGTATGAAGATTTTCGAAAATTTGAACTTTTTTCATTTTGTATATTTACAATATTTTGCAAGTGAACCCCACGACCTTGCTCATTTTTCTTTGATCTGAGTATTGCCTGGTAATTGTTTATAATTGGTACACCTTTGACAACCATTTTTCTGTTACGGCTCCGTCAACACAACGCAAAAACTGTTTTCAAATAATCCATACTGTCTTCACTGTATTAGAAATTCGAATAGCAGTTGATTGATGATGCTTGATGTTTGCAAGAATTTTTTAACTTCAAACTATCACTTATATTATTGGATATTTGTTTACGCAGCACGTACCTTTATTAAGTTATTAATTTAATGTACTGTTAACACTTCGTCCCCTTGCTTCTGTGCCATTTGGCCTAATTACACGAATTAATCCCGCTTATGTTAAATTTCTTGAATGCATTCATAAATAATAAACGAATTAATTCTAATATTCTCACTGAAACTCGCTAGGTAAACTCGTTGTCGATGATAATGCATTCAATCAACTTTTGTTGGCACTCAAGCACACACATGCGCGCACACACGCATTTATATGGAATCGGAAAACATTATAAAATATTACAGGAGTTAATATACGAAGTAAATCTCGGTACCATTTAATTAGGACCCGCTAGTGGTGTCAAGTGATATAGAAATCTAAATGAAAAATTTTAATTGAAAAAATATCGTCGGACAGCACAATGAAACCTAATTTTTTTAACTAATATCATTTATAACTCATTTTTAATATACTCAGGCAGCACAGTGACAAATAATCGTCCCTTCAACACGATTCATTGTTATAAGACACATATATTAAGAAATGAGTTAGTGATATTCAATTCAAAATAAAAATATCTTTATTGCACATAAAACAATTTTGTAATTTTGTAAAGGATTAATATAATATTTTCCTATTTGTTGTGTTTCTTAGAAATTTGTTACCATCTTTTTTTGTTTTCATGGTTTGATGTTATTCTTACGGTAGACACCGCTTTTCGAACTTCACTTGATTTCAATGGTTCCAGATAACATTATTAATTTAATAACAATATTAATCAAATAACACAGTAGATAGATAAAACACGCGTCAAGAAGAAAATATTAAATACGTTACTACTTAAATGTAAACAAGTACACATAAAACCATCAAATATTAAAATTTACTTAAAATAGTACACACATTAAAGTTGGGTTGTCCAATAAATGTTGATTGACAAAATTGATTGGGAACATCAAATAATAAAATAATTATTTCTACAATAATATAATTAACACTTGTATTATTTATTAATTAAATATTTATTATTTTCTGTGTCTTGCCCTGTTTCATGTTTCGTTTAGACATGATTATTTAGGACAGGTTGTTTCGGAGACTTTGTGATGATTCACCCTTCTACATTTCTACCCACGTTAAAATAATGATGATTTCTTCTGTCTGATCTGTAAAATGTTGTAACATCCTGGTCATTGTCCTTCGATTTTCCTAAGCTGTTGGTGGCGCCCTTTAGAAGGCATACCTTAAAAGGAAACCCTACCTAAGCCTTTCGATCCCCGTATGGAGCATACAGTAACAAGATCTTATGAGTTATTTTCGCAATAATGCTCTTTTTCAGCGTTGTGTTTTTTTTTTGGTTATGAAATTCATATGAAATATGAACGAGCTATTAATGCATATGTTTGTGGTAATCCAGTTTCGTTTAAATTAGAGTGAGTGATCTCTTTACCATTGAAATTTTTAAACTTTTCTTATAAAACCGTGTGTTTAACCTACTCTCGTCCCCTACAGTACGCCTAAATCTAATACAGTAGTAATCACTTGTTTTTTTTTAAATCTTTCCGACCTTAAATAAATCCGAGAACATGAAATAGTTTCTTTATTGCTCAAATTAGTACAGTATAGTACCGACATGCATAGAGCGTCGGTTTTCGGGGAATTCCCTGCCATCTCAGCTCCGGGGTCGCCTCCATCTGTTTTATTATATATTAATTTTGTTACTCGACACTTAATCTTTTAAAGGGAAGGAATGAGAGGGGGGGGGGAGAAGGAGAAGGAGTAAGCTATATGAACGAAATATTTTCAAACTACGTTGGCTCCTCCACTGACCAATACGATAACGGTGAATGGTGATCAGAAATCAAACGCTGACTCCGACGCGGCTAGACTATACCCCATAGCTGGCAACCCATTTCATAAAGGTACCCTGACCTATCGGATCCGTTCACGTCCGAGAGAAAACGAATTAAGTCATCACGCCATTTCCGAAATCGCTCCAACGCCCATACCTCCGGACGATCTACTTTACTGGCTCTAGATGGGGAAAGTAATTGCATCCCATATCATGATGCTAACGCGGAAAGTGTGTCATGTAGATTTTGTGTGTGAAACTCAAACTCCCACGTGCCGTCAGACCTACATTCCACCTCAAAGAAGCTGTTGTAATTTCGCCAAGGGAGCGTTCCAGTTGGCTTACATCAGCTGCCCGGTCGACACCATTGGATAATGTGATAGCGCTGCGGACTTATTCTCACGTGATATCACGTCGTCGCCCCCTCCACGTGGATTTTACAGACACCCCGAGGTGTCTCCATCCTAGACGCCCCAACCGTGAACCATGTTCCCGTTCATTATAAGGCGGCATCATTTTTTCATTCTTCTCTCGCGCCCTGTCACAAAACACGGTCCCGTCAGAGGGAATAGTTTTCAACATCCCGCTAGTCCGCTCCGTCCGCGTTGGCAACCCCTACCACATGACAGCGTGAGAAAAAAAATCCTTCTGACTAGTCCATATTTGTGGGATACGAATTTACAGCGTCACTATCTGACATTAACCAACTATGAAGTTTAATCGAGGTTTAAATTCGGGAATGAGGTAAGGTTTGCGAATGATACTACCGAGATAATATCGGACTTGTTGAGGAATCCTGAAAAATTGACATGTTGGTTTTATATACATATTAAAATGGATTAGTGGTTATTGTTAGTCGACAGGTTTCAGCATCGCTCGTTCTAAGTTAAATTGGAACACCTCAATTGGAAATGAAAAACACTTACCAAGCTCCTACCCGCTAAATAGCAACATCCGGGTGGGAATTACACAACCATTGCTTTTGGGTGGAGCGTCCCATATTTACTACTAGGTCTATCCTGAGACGGTAACCTAAAATTTTATCTTAACCCGAGATATCTTCAATCTTATTTTCCTAATTTTGATTGTGTTATCCACGCTACCCACCGTAATGAATGAACTTCGAACTTTCCTCCCCAACCTAGCAATTATTGAAGTATATCAGCTATGTCTTTCATTATGTTTAAGAAGACTTCAGGGATATTATTTTGTTTATCATAAATTTAGTTATAACACGGCTTTGATCGAGCCTAACACTCGCGATAGCAAGACATTTAGGTATATAAATTTAATTTTAGTCCGAGACTTTATCAAAATCCCAAAGGGAGATCTTATCACTTGCGTTTTATTTTATTCGAGAAGGAATTTTAGGGTTTATTATTTTTAACTACAAATTCATTTATAATCCTTGACTTTTTTTAAATCATAACAATTGCGTTTAATTTTATTCGGGAGAGACTTTTTTTGTATATTATTTTTAATCATAATTTTATTATTAACCCGCGACTTTATCAAATCAAAATTAACATGCGGGACTGTCTTTTATTTTATAATCCGTGACTTTATCAAAAATCAAAACTGCCGTTTGCTTTCCAAAACTGTGTAAAACTGTTTAAATCAATTTGAGCACTTTTGTTTAAAATCTCGCGACGCGCTTACTCTGCAAAAATTATCAAAACTCTCGAACCTTCCAAAACTGTGTAAACTGTTTAAATTAATTTGAGCACTTTTGTTTAAAATCTCGCGACGCACTTACTCTGCAAAATTGTCAAAACTCTTCCAAGTCTGAATTTAATTATTTAAAATACCGCGATGTGTTCACCCTGCAATTTTAACCCTCCAAAAATCCTCGAAAAACTCCCTCATTTTTTCAATGTTCAGACTATTTATAGCTGTGTTTTCTCATTAATCACGTTAAATATATGCTATTCTAACCTTTATCGACTCTTTTGTTCTTTTCTATTTAGGTCATAGTAGCATCATGCTAATTAGGCCATCCTGGTTATTTCAAAAAGGTTAACACCCTGGCGTCCGTTTCATGTGATCAAATGATCAGACGTGGACTGGAGAGCGGTTCCCGATTTCCATAGGGCGCTTTCTATACAATGCTTTAGTGAAAGCTGTTTTTTTGAAGTGTGAATTCCGGACTTTTTAATTTAAAATGCTATTGTGTCCGCAAAATTGCTTTAATGACTGTCGTTTGCTTCCCTGACAGACGAATGTCTCTTTATACTAACCAGTCAAACCCGAGAAATGCCCAGTGCAATCACCCTTGACTGAAGTCACAATCTAACGTAGACTTGCAGCAGTATCCCCTACCGTCTACAGTTGCTTATGATGTGGTACGCTTTGTTTTTAACGCTTTCACGAGCTTAGCTTTGATCATCTCCAATTTGCCTCTGATAATAATAAAATAATAGCAGTAATTGGAAGACTTACACAGCGCCGTTCCTGTGCAAAATCACCTCAAGGGCGCTGTACAAACCTATAATACATCTCTACAGTGATCTACGTCACTACTTAGCTAATTATGCAGACAATATACATTACAACACCCACCTGGTAGGTCACTTGAGATTAGCACTCAATTAACATTATATAATTGTTCATTAGCGAAATTCAGATACAGGATCTAGGACATGATTGGGAAAATTGAATATAACTGGACTAGACTTTCTCTTAGGAATCGTATATTTCGATTATTCACTCCCCCCTCCCTTTTTCTACGTGAACCCAACACTCTTCCGAGATTTTTGTCTCCAACTTCCAATTTTTTTTCCTGATTGTACGTAATTTTATTGCCAAATATTCTAGTACGCTCCTTCTTTTGGGCAGGGTTTTTTTCTATTTCATCGGGGTTTACCTCCGTTTCGTCTCTTTCATCCACGAAAATACATAAATAACTTATAATGTTGCAAACATCACTTGAAAATGTTAACAAAAAAAGCTTTAAATTTATTTTATCTCTGGCCATTAATTTTAATGGATATTCTTCTCCTTTACCCACCATGTTAAAGTCTAGTAGGCACTTTAGGCAAAAATTCTGTTAAATCTTTCCACTTGAATTTTAAAGAAATCGGAAACCTTTTTTCTCGAGTAACAGATCTGTTGCAACCAAATCTCGTGCCGTTCCATGTGATGTTACGCGTTTAAAAGGGTTGTGAACACCTCAAAATGTCAAGTTGATCAGCCTTGAGATTAGCTAGTGCGTTCACCTAATCATTTGGTAGGAATATTTTCAAGGTCGATGCCATATAAATCAAAACCTAACCCCACCCTCTCTCAAAAACATCCATTGTCCTGTCAAAAGGCCGCACCCATTCCCCTCTATCTGTAATTGGATTGGGCAATCCAGTTCTTCTGTCGCAACCCTAATGGAAATATTCCCACCCACGTATGCAGTTCCCTATAATTCATATGCGCCTGTTCCGATAGATGGCCCTACTATGACGGTTTATATCATTTACCTTGGGATAGACCTTGTTCCATCACAGTCGAGGTAATTTTTAGCAGAAATGGCTTTATAAGAATTATCATTATGGAGGAAAAAAGTTGAAATTTCAAAATTAATTTAATTTTTAAAAAAAATTACCGAAAAAATATTTTCATAACGCAATTAGGTACCTACTCGTTAAAAAATAAAGTGATAAAAACTGTAAATATGAATGGCTCCCGGGGCGACGGTACCCATGCCCGCCTCCCAAATTAATGATTATATAACAAAAACTCAAACTGGAAAAACTTTTGATTAAAAAAATGTTTATTTTACAAAACAATTAACATCGCTTGTAATGATCTTTACTTTTCACTCTTTTCTTTCTGCGATGAATTTTCTTTAAGTTCCATAGGTAACTTTTCCATAAGGCTTTGATTATATATATATCCGGGGTAGAAATATCCTCCCTGCCGTCTGTACAAGCCTTTGCTTCTCTCTCTTGATTACACACCCCTTCAAGTGTGTGCATCCTAGTTTGTCTACGTGTTTTACGACCTTGAACGTAATTATTTCACGTGACGGTTAAGTATAAAAAGGTCTCACCGAACGTTGTGTTGTTTTTTTTTTTCTCGGTATAGAAACCTGATTATCTATGTATGTGGTATCCCTCGGTTCTTTTGAGATTGAGTTGAAGTTGAGTGAGTTGAATCCCTTACCGCTGTGTTTTAAAGCCATTTCATAAACCTTATTTTCTGTCTCGCCTGCTCCCCAACTAGCTACGTGATTCTACCTGTCGTAGAGTAATATGTGAATATGATAAAGTGTTAGATTTTATATACATGTGATATACGTACGATAAATTTATAGTGTTAGTCGGCGCCATCCATATGTATATTTTGGAAGGAGAAGGAAAAACGGAAATGAATTTGTTCAAGCTAAAGTTGGCTCCTCCGCTTACCAAACAAATCTGATGGATGATAATTAGAACAAGGCAATCGATCTCTACGAGTCTGGATATCCGCACCGGCCGGGTCTGACGGGCTTTCGCAGGGCCTCTCCTTGTTCCGATTGGCAACCTTCACGCCAGAATAAAGAAAACCAGGTCTTCATACCAATTTCAAAAATGTCCCAACCTCATTACACCTCCAGGAAAATCTACTTTACTGAATGTAGAAGGGGAAACCATGACATCCCTTGTCACGAATCTAGTCACAAAAATGTGACACGTAAGGTCTCAAGTTACATGCCACCTCCAGAAAACGCTGTAAATTCCACGTCGTCGGGAACTTACATCCCTTTCTAGGTCAATAACACAGATAACACACGACGATCTTGTCGACATTATGTCTGCTTCTATGGATAAGTTGTGTGCTTACCCATTCAGCCAATTATCATGTGAGATATATGTAAGGTTTACTCGAGATGTCAAATTTAGGATGAGGACTGTCTGTATTTTAATATTTAGTTCCAGTAATTATTTTATGAGGTTACTAGTTCCCTCGTGTATTAGGTATGGATAATCTTCTATTGAATACCTATCCTCTCAGGTAGGTATAAACGGATAATTGGTTTGATTTTGGCATTTGATTTTATGAGGCTGCCTACCTCACGAAAAGGGACCTGTTGAGAAAAGTTGTTCGGTTGGTAGTTTTATTTCGGATATTACCATCTCCCCTTTTTGACTCTAGATTTGTTCTTGTGTATCCCAATTTGTAAATTAGAAAGTCAAATAACAGATGATAAGTATTCATTTTTGTTCTGTTTGGTTGCATCCGATCGCTTTTTATTCGGGCGGTCATACGCTAGCAAAACTCCCTCCCATTCGACTGAGTATACTCTGCGCCTATCCTATATCCCCGTAGAGTCTGTTCCAATTGTACGCCAGTGTCGTGGTAGGTACTCTGTAGATAGGTATTTTTATACTGCGAATTTATATTGGTTGGCCTAATTTGTAATAGGTATTTAATGTTTCGTCGGCGATTCAATACCTATCGCAGGGACAACGTCATGATTTGATTCGTAATGTTTTAAAAGAATTACAGATCAGCAGGTAGGTAATTTTTTAATATGACCCCCGGACCGAGGCATTCCCCTAACTCAAATGTTATCAGCCCACATATGAAAAAGGTCATTGGCCCGTCTCCTTCTTACATCTGATAGATAATCATGTCTGGCGTATTCCTGTAATGAAATACATTATTCGGATGGCAGGTGTTGTAAACCTGGTATTGAACATTGTGACTGGATTCCTGTAATAATACATTATTTGTATGGCAGGTATTATAAACCTTGTTCCTGTTCCTCGGTTGCATCCGTCCTTTAAAGGGTCTTCTGAAATTTAATAAATAATATAAAGAAACTCACCCTGTCAGCCATTTCCCAATCCCAGTATGAAGCTTACTTGGTTCTACCCTACATAGCTAAATCAGTTTAGTTTAACTTCTCTCGGCATTCCTTCCTCCTTTTAGCGAAGTCCTTGCAATTTGCTCAGTTTTATGGTCTCCTCCCTACGTCTATAGAAGAGTAATTAAATAATTCTGTAAATAAAATTGTACCTCCCTAAAACCTCTGTCAGGATTCGAACCCGCAGTCTTATGATTTATCCAGAGCTACATAACCTCTCTTTTAATGATTTGTTTGATTCTTTGGTTTACGGTCTCTGTGGATAGGACGCCATCTCGTTAATCATTAATTCCTCCCTAGCTCGATCAACCGATATGGCAAACACTTCCCGCTGCTAAATACGTTCACTTTGTTTTAAGACGCAATTATTATTATTATTATTATCATTACCTCTATGTTTTTAAGATAAGTAATTTAGTTTGAACAGTTTACGAAATCACCTTTAACTTTCCACTTTACCACAAATTAACACATTTTATAATATAATCGCGATCGCACAACACCTAATTGTATCCTCACTGAGTCCAACCATTTTCACTTTACACAAACACCGATTCAATAATATTTTACACTTATTTAATATTAACAATAAATTTTAACACCATCTGAATTCATTAAGAGTAACTTCACATATTCTTTTAATCACCACCGATTTTAGTTGATTTCTCCGAGCTCTCTCCCTATTGAAGTTTAAACCCCGACTGTCTTCGTCCTGCAATATCCCCTCTTTCTCCCTTACCGTGGGAACGTGTTTACTTTAAAACACTTCAATCAATTATCCAAACTCACGTCTAAAAGAGTTCATCTTATTTTCAAAACACACTGCAAAGGTCTAAAATTCCGTGGTAAAGAATTCATAACTCTGTTTGAAGGGCACGCCTGTCGCATTTTATGTTGTTAATCTAAACAAAATTTTTTTTGGAGTACGTTCGTCTCGTTTATATTATGTATGTGTTCAAACCATCACAACTTTGACTAATTCTTCTAATTTTAACGTTCATTTTCCGGCTCTGTGAAAGTCCTATTCAAGTTCTATTATTATATCATTATAGGCTAGTTGCTCGACAGAATTGAAATAATAACAGAACTTGAAAATTAACTTTTAAATTTGATGAATTGTTCAAATTCTCCGAAACAACCCGTCCTAAGTAATCATGTCCAAACGAAACATGAAACAGGGCTAGACAAACCGTCTAAGACATGTATTATTTTTTTCTTCAATGATTAACATTTATTTATTTGAAATTTCACGCCCGGCTGGGCTTTTAAATATTATTTTTTTATTACAAATAACATCTAAATAATCACAATAAAATAAAATAAAACACAACCTCTTAAACAAAAACAATGTCAAAAACGAAATAAAGTTGAAACTAGACACTCCGCCATGCAAGATGGAAAAATATAATATTATATATAATATTGGTAAGATAAACAGAGCTACGTAGTATCTATAGTTAAATTATATTAAATTTGATGTTCTTCTTTCTGAAATAAATTTGGTAATGACTTTTTTGTTGTTTGTTTTTGGGGTGTTATGCCGTGTTGCGCTAACTCCTTCTTTAGCCGACGTTTCGGACAGCGTTGCAGTGTCCATCATCAGGGCAGATCCGGTAGATCCGAAGATGATGGCCCTGATGATGGACACTGCAACGCTGTCCGAAACGTCGGCTAAAGAAGGAGTTAGCGCAACACGGCATAACACCCCAAAAACAAACAACAAAAATGCTTTTGGCCGTGAGAATCTAAAAACTTACTTGGTAATGACTTGTTTATATTTGGGGAATGATGTGTTGAATATGTCAACAACATATTTATAGTAATTATTTTTTTAATGATTAACTAATGTTTATAAGACAAGGTTTTGTTATGCATAGCACAAAGGATAATAAATTTTTATAAGCAATAATTAGTCGTCTGTAATATCTAAACAAATTGAAAATATGTCCTGAGTAAAAATAAATGCCGCCGACGGGAATTGAACCCGTGCGTTCAACCCGCCAAATAATTCAATATGTACTAGTACTTAGTCAACAATTACAGCTTGTTATATTTTTCCACCTGTAAACAGCCAACTTTATTTTTGAATGAAAGGCTTTGTTAGTGCCAAATTTCCCACTAGATGGCGTAGAGACATATTATATCTACATTTGTTGGTGAAATATTTACACGACTTGCATAGCGCACTTTTGCGAAAAACTCAAGAGTTATGATGTGCGGTCCGTTTTATCAATTTTTTTTAAAATTAGATCCTATTTGGAAAATGCTTTTTATCTTATTTTTTTAATTTTCAAAAAAAAATTCCAATTTTTGTATTTTCAATAGTAGAAGGAACCGGTCTGGGATGTTCAGTAAAATAAACGCTTTTGAGTAAAAAACACAAATAATGGCAAATATTTTTTTCTTGCGGCGAATGTTGTGTTTTTAAATGAACTTGGTGACGGTGAACTTTCCCCAAGATGTGGAATTGTGTTTAGTGAATTATTGTGTGTGGTGAATTTAGCGAATACCCTGGAAATTACTGCACTTATTAGTTCAGTACCCGGTTATTTTTCTCAATAACGGTGTGTAGCATATTTTTGATTAAGAGATGGCCAATTTATGATGAATGCATTTGAGTTTGCAAACCAAGTTATTGTGAAAATTATGTTCTTATTTGATATAAAATTACAGTGTAGGTGGCAGTGGTCCCAATGAAGCCGTATATGAGAGTGGCATCTATCGGGAAAAGCTTCCAAGCTGTGAGCACCATGGGAGGGGAAATTATCTGATGCTCGAAGGTGGAAAGACGCTTTTGGCTTGATTCATCTGAAATTATTGGAACAGCGAATTTATATCACCTTTTTTTTTACGAGCAAAATGTCTAAAATAGAACTGATTAACGTAATAAGCGGGAAAACATCTATGAACAAACTTGCCAGTTAATTTGTGTATTTGAAACTTGGTAATTGCGACGACGGTGTTGTTGTGTCCAGTCTTCAGCAATTCTGCCATTACCACATAGCAACATATGAGAATGGCGATATATACGAACCAGTTGAAAAAACTGATAGCCATGACGAAATCCTGCAAAATAGCCATTTTATTATTGGTATAACTAAATTTTAATTATTTCACAGATCTTGAACAATTCATCAAGTTAATTATCAAGTTTTGTCAAAGTTCTGGTACTTCAAGTACTGTAAAAAGAACGTGCCTTTAATGAAATTTAAGCGACACACTACTTACATCGTATATGGTCAGTATGCACGGGAACACAGCCTGGAAAATCCGGTACTAACAGCGAGAGTGCGCCGGCTTTACCGCAGCTAGTAGAATGATCAGAACGGCTTTACTAGGCGCTCGCGTATTTAAATACCGCGCACAGCGCCACACACTCACTGCAGTAATGAGTAGTACTCACCCACTCTTGTGCCTGGTGATACCTTGTCGACGTATGCCGCGTCGTGCTCCACGCCAACCAGTTCAGTCTATTAATCATAATCCGAAATTTACCTACGTTTATCTCCACCACTCCCGGAGACAAGCATTGGCCTGGAAGAATTCACTAACATTCATCTCCACCACCAACGGCGTCAAGTATCTTACTGGAGTACCAAGAAGATCCGTAATCTTCACCACCAGCCGACCACAACATCACAGGGCGCAGAACCACATCTCGACGAGATGCGACTTAGGTGACATGCATTCCTGCTTGATACATAAACCAACACTGTGTACGTAGGAAAGACACATAGATACCTCTTACATATCCTCTTTAATTTTCTCTACCTACCGTTACCCAAAAATTTGACCCCGACGGGATTGGATACATTGGTGATCACGAAAAATATCGTGCAATATATATACGCTGAATATATAGCATGTCGCCACAGAATAATAAAGAAACTTGACTGGAAATTTTGCGGAACTTGATTATTAACTTTGAAATTCGATAAATGCTATCAATTATGTGAAACAACTGACCCCCGTATTGCATTTTGAGAAATATAATAAGATTTTTATGGAAACTATAGGAAACAAAAAACTGAGAATCAAAAACAGCAATTATTAAACCATTGGTCACTGGCATGCTTGCATGATATTAAGGGCCCGCTTTCCGCGTAAAGAATTTAGATTTGGGCAACACCTACAAAATTTAGTGTTAAAAGAATCCGACAGAGGTGTCTGAATTCGTATTAGGAATAATTTTGGGGATTATGAAATTAAATTACCGACATCTATTGCAATTTTAGAAAAACAGAACCATTTTTAGTTAGCACCGACCTTAGAGTAATAATGCACCGACCAAATGAGAAGGAAGTCGAAATGAAGATGGTTCTCAAAATATGGGTTTTATTACGGATTTAATTAATTATTTTTTTTTTTAATTTTACAAAAAACATTTACGAAAGTTATTTGTATAGGTATAAAAATTACTTTACTTTACTAAAATACTATTCTCACTTTTATAAAAGTAATTTATAACTTTTATAAAATCAATAAATATATTTTTACATCAATAAGGTTTTAAACTTTTTTACTCGAAAACTATCTTAAAACGTTGGAATTCCAAAAAAAGTTTTTTTTTCTTTTTTACTTGTACTATCAATTAGAATCACCTCCCGAAGTTTGTGCACTTTACCCCCGACATCTTGTATAATATGCGCAATATAATATTTATACACGTGTAATATCTACTTTTGTACATTTATATAAATTATATACACGTTTACATTTTTATGCTCATCAAATTTATTATATTATAAAGATAGATAGAAAGATCCTTAGTGCTTCCTGAGGACTTACAAATCAGAAGACTTTTTTGTAATTATTTATTTATTCATTTAAACAATTCAATAATTATAAAGAGTAATAAAACATGTAAGCAACATAAAATTACATTCTAAAATGTGAAAGGGGCTCTATTTATTTACATTTTTATGAAATTACTACTTTTAATAGTTTTAAGCTTTCAGTGAACTTTCAATTTTATTTTTAACTTCTCTAAATATTATTTGTTTAAATCGTCAAATATAATTTAATCACAAACACAAGATTCACTCAAAATGAAAGATTGGTGGTTCTGAAATGTTCCCATAAATACGGTGAAAGAACCCTAAACTATAAACTTATTACCCTAAACATGCTTCGAGCGAAATGCGGATCTGGAAACCTTATCGTCAATCTGAGCAAAACATACCATGAACGTCAATATAGCAACAGCCTTTGTTCTGCTGCAGTTTCATTAAATGCCGAGAGATCCGTTTACAGTCTCCAAAAAGCAATACTGGGGCACAACCCTAGAAGCAAAGCTAAATGATTGGAATACAGAAAGATAAAAACACACCATTGTCAAAAATATCTTGGCCGTAAATGATTAAATAAAATTAGATTTATTCAGGAAGGCAAGCTATCGATCAAATGATTTGCGAATTCGGAAAAACCGTTATTATTGAGGTTTTATTGATGTTTTGTTTCTCCCGATTTATTCGTATAACCCATTAGTCTACATAATTATCTAGCGGGTTTTCCATTACTTGTGCACTTATGTTAATGTATTTTATGACCGTCTTTGTGTTGCTTATATTTGTATCATGTTGTCTCCCTCTATATTTTGTTATATATATGCACACATTATGTACTTCTTGTTTAGTATTAATTTGTACCCTGATGATGCTTAAGTAAAGCGAAACCGGTCGGTTCTTAAATTAATAAATATCGTGGTTTTAAAACAAAAAAGTATTTTATTTTATTAAATTATATTCCCCACAGTTTCAGAACTTTCAATAGCTTCTTTCGCTCGCATGTTCATTATTATTCTGAATTCCACGTTCGAGTATTGTTATTTGAAACAGATGGCCCGTATATTATTATTACATATTATATTATATTTCGGACATCGTTGCATTGTGAATTAATAAGAACTTGCCCTGTAATTTCTAATGTTTTGGAATTAGTTTTATTTCCCAAAGTACGTATTCTGAAAAAAATAAAATAAAAATTTTTATAACTTTTTACTACACAATACATAAATAAAAATAATAATTAATTTTTATAATAAATTATCGTTTATCGTATTCTGAAAAAAATAAAATAATAATTTTTATAACTTTTTACTACACAATACATAAATAAAAATATGAATTATTAATTTTTATAGTAAATTATCGTTTATAATAAATATAAGCTTATAAATCAAAAATTGTATTTTTTTCTTCTCACCTATTAGATAGGATATAATTTTATGAGATATCATTTTTTCTTTGAAATACGGGATATCTTTCGTGTATTTCCCATCTTTGAAAAAACAATATTTATTAACTCATAAACTTTACACGCGTAAAAATTATCTTTATAGATTCAAATATTTGCACGTAATCGCACGTCTGTAGATCATAGAACGTTGAACGACATGTCTGCCCCCAAAGCCCTCGAGTTGGCGAATGAACTTTTCAAAGAAGATAGGTTAATCTTCAAGTCGGAGCGAGCGCGCTATAATAAATATGATTTAAAAGCAATAGGCGTAAGCGACAGTTGTGAAAATGTTTAATAAATCACGGCGTATTTCAAAAATAGCAAAAATCACTTTTGGGGTCTATTGAGTAGCATTAAAAGAAGCATTGTGATTTTTTTCATACATATAACTTGTAAAATAACAGAAATAAACGTGTTAATAATATTTTTCGGAGCATACTTTGCGATTTATTTCTATCGAGGGAATTTCAAATAATTACCGTTTCGGCTTTTGGAACAAATAGATACTATCTTAAAGAATAACATATATTTTTTTAAGAGCTTAAAAACTTCAAAATTTTAAGGAAAGTATGTCGGAAATTGGATGAAATTCGAATAGTGGGCCCTTAATAATAAAAAAAAAACAAACATGTCACTTACATATTCAACTTGATCCATTACAACCAGTACAACAGAATTCCAGATGGTCAAAAGGGCTATGAAAGAAGATAGGGTTATTAGAGTTATCTGAAATATAAAACAAATAAATGTCTGTAATAATTTTTAATAATTATACAAAAGGTTTTCAAAAATGTGTGTTCATATTTCTTACCTGTATCCCATACACAGAATTGATTATAACAACATTGTCAGCCAGCTTATCGTAAACAGACATCAATATTATTATACCGTTTTCAACATTTTCATGTGCAAACAATTTATTTTGACAGTTTTCAACTGAAAATTCATGTTGAAGATAATCCATGTCGATCACGATATCTTGACGAATAATTGGCTGAATCAAGTCGACCAATTGAGAATTCAACATTTTCAAGCGATTAACTACGATCCACACATCTAGTAAGTATTGAATTACAATCATGTCTTTACTTAAAATTAAAATGTTTATGATGTTCACATGGAAAGTTCTAAACGATCCGAATACCGCATAGTCCCAAATAATAATAACATATGTATAAAGTACGCCGTACAAGAAACATGTAATTATTACACCGTATCTGATATTTTTGTACCACTCTGAAGGATCGTTTAATATTTCAGCCAAATACTTGATGTTTTGTAAGAGTTTGAAATAAATGCGTGAATTTTTGATAACTGTAGAAAAAATCGATGAAGCCAAAACCAGTAACATTAATACAAGAGCGATGTGTAAGCCCCCAGCCACGGATTCTTCCTGTTTCAGCAAATCTAAATTGCAAAAATTACTATAGCAATACATTGAAAAGAGAAGCAACCAATATATGAGCGGGTATATTTTAGCTGTATTTGTCAGAGGTATAATATTGTTTACTTTAAAAGATATCCTTTGCACACCAAGTATTACAGAAATTATTTGAATACTTTTGAAAACGTGTCCAATATGGTATAATAGTTTTGGGGATATTTGTGAACTCTCTCTTTCTTCCTTTGATCCATTTTCTGTTTTGAATTTATTAATATTTTTCGGACTATGGACAACCATTTTCACAATGTCACTTTGTACTCACAACGAAATAATAATTTCACGTATTCTTCACTGTTTTGTATACATATAGGGTGTCCGGGGATAAAGTGCGCTAACTTCGGGAGGTGATTCTACATGATGGTAGAAGTGAAAAAAAAAACTTTTTAAGAAATTCCATTGTTTATTTTTCCATGCAAATAATTGATCTTTTTAACCTGAAAACTACCACGTTGGAATTTCGAAGAAAGTTATTCGTCTTTTTTACTTGTACTATCATGTAGAATCATCCCCCGAAGATAGCGCACTTTAACCCCGGACACTCTGTTTAGCGCTTGATTAAAATTAGAGGTAATGGATGACATATTTTCATAACGCGAGCATGGTAATGTAATCATCACGGTGATGCTAAACTGAGACTATGTTAACATGTGATTATTTTCCGGAGGGATATTTTTTCTTCTTTCTTTCGTAGGTCACCCCAAGTGGCTCGGTACGTTTGGTGATTTAGCTGGGGTGCCCGGGTTCATCGATTGAGATTTGTTCAGGATGCGCCTGCCCACCAACTGCGTAGCGTGCCAGATCGGGAGAGGTTGGTTTATTCATTAGTTCATCACACCTGGACACACTGAAACCTAGATTTATATTCACCCCCAGTGGATGTTCTTGACTCTACGTGTACTAGGGTGCTAATATTACAAAAATTGGCATTATTGATGTTGTTACGTTTTTTTTTTTTCGAAATTTTGGTTTTTTGTATGAAGATATTTAGGAAATACGTGCGGTGCACTGCCAAACTGACATTTCCTGAAAATCTTCATACAAAAATCAAATATTAAAAAAAATTAAAAAATCGTTTTGGATTAAACAACATCAATAATGTCGATTTTTTTCAAAATTACCACTCTATCACCCTCAAAAGTCACGAGCTGCCACTGCCCACCCCTCATACCTCTTCCTTTCCTTCCTTTCCCTAAAAAGACTGTCCACACATCATCCCCAGAGATAAAATAGGCCCCGAGAGAAATTATTTTCCTCAGGTCCTCCTACGTGGGGTTCGTTTGAAAAAAAACAGAGAAGTAAGTACCTACGTTGATAAAAGACAAAAATATTGCAGAAGATTGTATCTGTTTTGTCGTGTTTGATTTTGGACCGTTTTGCATTTAGTCTGTTTGTAATTTTTTTTTTACGTTCCATTTCCGGTTCAAGATGGTTGCCGTTTTAAAGGTTCAGTGAAATTTTTTTTTTTCAAATTTGAAATCGTCGTGTTTATTTGGACTTTTTTTTCGCAGTATATTTATATATTTCGGTACCTACCTGCCTAAAGAAAGTTTGCAAAAGAATTTTCATTGGATTGTGACGTTTTTTTGGACAAATTGAATAATTCCTTATCTGAAGTACAAATATGTTGAATCAAAATATTTAGTTATAATTAAATAAGTATGTATTTAAATACCTCATTACAACTCTTATGATTTCAGAGGAAACTTGGGTTATGAGTTATTAAATAAGAGGAAATTTGAAACGAAGATATTTGAAAGCAAGGATTACTACTGTTCACAGAACTACTAATTATAAATTGGCCTGTTTAATGGGATATTGAACTATTTAATTAAAATTACTGATAATTATTGGCATCTGAATTACATTTTTATTCGTTTTGGCTACTGCTATATATTATTTATTTAATGCTAATTAATGGAAGCATAAGAATCATTATTATTTTCAACGTGTTTCATTGTAAAACGACAAGTATATAGATGGGATAGATGTTTCTACTAAAATTACAAAAATGTTATTAAAAAAAAACAGAAATTTATGTTTTTTTTATTATAAAAATTAAAAAAAAAAAAAAAAATATTCCCAAATTATTTTTACAAAATTTAACATAATTTTTTTTAATATAGTACACTGACACTTCAGCTGTGCTTGTAATGTTGTATTTTTGTATTTTCAAAATTACCTTGTCTCCTGTCATATATCTCACCGCTCGTGCATGTCAGTTTACTCGTTTCAAGATTAAATCCTACCGCTGAACCATACTAAAACAAACGTGAGTGCCAGACCTGTCACGTAACCGCACGTCATACGCACGCTTTCGTCAATTGACGATTGCAAGACGAATGCTTGCAACTTGCGTAGAAACAATGAAATCTGTGTCCACGAAGCGGCAGCGTCGCGTCAGCCGCTCGTCATGCGTTCGTAATGCGGTGCGCGCGGCAACATGTCACTACTCGACCGACTCGTCAGTATCTTTGTCTTTGTATCAGTGGTCCAACAGTAGAGACTAAATTTTGGTACGTATGTTTAGTCATTCGGTAAAATGATTGAAATACAGAATCATCTTCTGATAACTGTCTGGCTGCAACAAACAATCTACAATTTATATTTCTTTCGATGTATGGATGAATCCAGTAGTTTCTTCGCCTGTTTCGTCATCTTCTAATGAAAGTGTATGCTATAATCACTTCATCATCATCACTTGACATTTTCACAACAAAAGACGTGCTTTCTCGATGCTAGTTGAAAGCAAACTGAGACGTTTTGTAACGTGACTGACTATTTCATGAAGCAGCGTGGACATAACAAATATGCAAAATACGCCTATCTTCATTTGTAGGTTACATGCATCCTACAAAAGACGACTGTGTGGACAATGGGCCTAAGTCGCTCTTTCGCAAATGAAGAATAACTGTAATCCCCAGATACACGGTGAGTCCTTTCTCCCTTTCTTTGCAAACCAATTCCTCTGGAAGAAGTTCAATCCTCAGTCAAACAAAAAAAAATGTTTTTAAGGGTTAATTTTTTGTATCATGACACTGTCGAACTTATATTAGAGGATAACACCTAAATACGTACTGAGAAAATGAAGTTTTTATCATTGTCCTCTGATAACACTGTTACATGTCGCAACGGATCACGTGATACCGGCTCTCTCGTGTATAACGCGATCTGCTAGGCTGTGTCTAGTGGTGTCAGGTGATAGGTAACCTTTTATAGAATGTGTTACATTATGTAATGTAAATGATTTATATGTCAATTTATATGTGTTTTGTGAACAACTTAACCTTAAATGAAATGTTTTTATAGATTTCCTCGGAGCAGAGGAGGTAGCTGAATTGAAAATTTTTAAACCTAGGCACTTTGGATCACCCATTGATAATAAAATTGATGACGGCAGCATAGGAACACATTTTTTTTTTAACACGATGCTTTGTAATACGACACACGTATTTGACCAATCAGTGGCTGAGTTGGGACTTTTGTGCGGTATTCACATAAAAAAACGATATTTTCTAATTTCGATTCTGAATAAAATTGTGCATCAAATATTTAAAATTTTGAATGTTTTTAATCATATTTTGTGGTATTGTAACCACTTGTGTTGAAAAAAGTCAAGTGTAAAAGTTCTATCTATTTCTTAGAATTTTTTTGCCATAATTTTTTTTCTTTTCAAGGTTCGATGTTTTTTTACGGTAGGCACAGTTTTTCAGCACTCATGGACAGAACGCCGATGCTTTTAGATAACTTTAAAATAACGAAGTAGGTAGATAAAACCCGCGTTGAGTAGAAAATATAAAATTTGTTACAGTCTAAATGTAAATAAGGAAAAACCTTAAAATATAAAATGCACATAAAATATTACACCCATTAAGGTTGGCTTGTCTGGTAATGTGTTTTAAATTTATTATTGCTATGAATAATAATAATACAATAATTACTTGCATAATACACGTATATAATTATAACTTGTATAATGTATTAAATAAATAAATACATTTTTTTCTGTGTTCACTTCATGTTTCGTTTAGATTTATTAGTATAATCTTCTTCTTCGATGATTAATGTAATATTAATTCATTTGGATGATTTGCACATTGTCGTTTTTGCGAAAAATCACCCCAAGAGTGCTGATGTTCGGCAGAATTTTTAAATAATATTTTTTTTTAAATGGAGTCTTTTTCGAAGATGGTAATGGAATGTTATTTTTTTGGCCTTTATCAATCGTTAGTAATCGGCATGGATAAGAAAGTTCAGTAAAAAATACATACAAGTAATGCAAATTATTTTCCGCGTTCTTATTTTTCCGCGGTGATCTTTCCCCGCGGTGATCTTTCCCCGCGGTAAATTGTGGGCGGTGAATTTAACGAATACCTTGGAAATACACTGCACTTTTTTCCTACCTGTGAGTCCGTGACTTTTCACTAAGCTAGAGTGGTAAGATTCAAAATTACGACATTAATGATGTTGTGTTTAAACTTTCTTTTTCTTCTAATTTTCATTTTTTTGTTTGAAGATTTTCAGGATTCCACAGTTTGGGGAAGCACAGCATCTCCAAACTGAAAAATCTACAAAAAAAATTAAATTAAAAAAAATCTTTCAGTTCAGCATGATAAATGTAGTATTTTTTCAATTTTACCACCCTAGCTCACTGAAAAGTCACGGACCGCCACTGTTTGGAAAACCAATATTTTTTTCTCAATGACGGCGAATTATGATAAAATTATGATCTCATTTGATATAAAATGACAGTATAGGTGGCGATAGTCCCAATGAAGCTGTAGATGAGGGTGGCGTCTATCGGGAAAAGCCTCCAAGCTGTGAGCACCATAGGACGGGAGCTTATCTGCTGCTCGAAGGTAGAAAGACGCTGTTGGCTTGATTCATCTGCAATTATTGGAACAGCGGATTTATATCACATTGTTTTCTATGAGTAAAATGTCTAAAGTGGAACTGAATAAATTAATAAAGGGAAAAAACATCTATGAACAAATCTGACAATTAATTTGTAATCATCTTCATCTGCAATTATTGATACAGCGGATTGATATCAAATGGAATTCTAGAGGTCAAAAGTGAACTGAATAAATAAATAATGCGAAAAACATTTATGAACACACTTGCCAGTAAATTTAAATATCTGAAGTTTGTTAATTGTGACGACGGTGTTGGTGTATCCAGTCTTCAGCAATTCTGCCATTACTACATAGGAACATATGAGGATGGTGACATATATAAACCAGTTGAAAAAACTGACAGCAATGGAGAAATCCTGAAAAATAGCTATTTTATTATTGTTATATCTAGTTGTTCCACAGAAATAAATTAGCCCATGCATGACTTTTTATTTAAAAAAACCCTATAGTTTGATACATGTTTGATATAATACTTGACATCAAAATGCACACAATCTGTAACCTCCAACTGTCAAGTTTTAAACAAAATTTTCATATTGTTGTATGCCATCTGTTGTAATTTTTCGGCAACATTATTATGCAGAGATAATGTAAAAAATAATACTGTAATACCAAAACCCATCAACAGATGTCAGAATGAATAAGAAATAAAAAAAGCAAATTATATCAGACTTGTTACACTATGCAGTTAAGGGTTTGAAGTTAATCTTCAAGTTTGTTATTTTTCTAGTACTGTAAAAACACTGGCGTATAATGAAATAATAACAGAACTTGAATGGAACTTCGCAGGACTTATTATCAATTTTGTAATTAGACTAATTATTTACGTTTTGTGAAACAACTTGCCCTTATAGTCTGTGTTATAATGTATTTTGACAAAAGTTATAACATTTTAATAGAAATGTGGTAGGTTTTACAGATTTTTGAAAACATAAAACTAAAAAAAAATATTTAAATTCTCATTTTTAATCTCTTAACATAATATCATATAAAAAAATGAATCGTAAATAGTAATTGATCCACTAGTTTTGGTCAGTACTTGTATCATATTAATTTTAAAATAAAAATCACGTTACTTACACCTTCCATTTTATCCATTGCAATCAGTACAACACAATTCCAGATAGTCAAAAGGCAAATGAAACAAGCGAGGGTTATGAGAGTCATCTGAAATATAAATCAAATAAATTTGTATAATTTTTTAAAATGTTTTTATTAAAAGTTTCTCAAAAACGTGTTGTTAATTCTTTACCTGTATCCCATACATAGAATTGATTAAAGCAACATTGTCAGCCAGCTTATCGTAAACAGACATCAATCTTATTATACCGTTTTCAAAATTTTCATGTGCAAACATTTTATTTTGACACTTTTCAACTAAAAATTCACTTTGAAGATAATCCATGTCGATGACGATATCTTGACGAATAATTGGCTGAACCAAGTCGACCAATTGAGAATTCATCATTTCCAAGCGATTAACTACGATCCACACATCTAATAAGTATTGAATTAGAATCATGTCTTTACTTAAAATTAAAATGTATGTGATGTTCATACGGAAAATTCTAAAGGTTCCGAATACCGCATAATCCCAAATTAAAATAATATATGTATAAAGAATGCCGTACAAGATACATGTAATTATTACAACGTGTCTGATATTTTTGTACCACTCTGAAGGAATTTTTAATAGATCATCCAAATACTTAATGTTTTGTGAGAGTTTGAAATTAACGCGTGATTTTTTGACAACAGAAGACAAAATTGATGAAGCCAAAATCAATAACAACAATACAAGGACGACGTGTGAACCGCCAGCCACGGATATTTCCTGTTTCAGGAGATCCAAATTGTGAAAATTACTATAGCAATACATTGAAAAGAGAAGCAACCAATATATGAGCGGGTATATTTTAGCTGTATTTGTCAGAGGTACAATATTGTTTCCTTCAAAAGATATCTTTTGCACACCAAGTATTACAGAAATTGTTTGAATACTTTTGAAAACGTGTCCAATGTGGTATAATGGTTTTTGGGATATTTCTGAACTCTCTGTTTCTTCTTTTAATCCAGTTTCTGTTTTGAAATTATTCATGTTTTTCGGACTTTGAACAACAATTTTCATGATGTGACTTTTTATTCACAACGCAATAACAATGTAACCTTTTCCTAGCTGTTCTGTATATATATATATAGCGCTTGATTAAAATGAAAGTTAATGGATTACATGTTTTAATAACACTAGCATGGTAATGTTGTAATCACCACATCGTGGTAATCATCATTTAGTTAATATATTATTGCCCAACACCAAGGGATTTTTTTATAAACGAACCTATGATTTTTTAATGACCCTCCTTTTTGAAATTTTAATTGAATTTGACTTATTAATTTCAAAGGTTTTTATTAGTATAACGTCAAAAATTATTGCAATCAATTTTAGTACCTATGTGGTTAAAAAAACAGAAATATTGTAGGGTATTGTGTATTTAAAAATCTCAGTAAATAAAAACGTTTTTTTTTGGTCATGATGTCACTTTATCTTCATGACGTCACTATATCTTCATGATTGCACTATTTTTTATTTTTTTTTTTATTTTTTTATTTATTTTTTTTATTTTTTATGTGACACCTCATAAGAGTGTCCCTGCCTGTGCAGTGCACAGACAGGGGAACTATGTCACCACCCGGTTGGGCGGCGTTGTGAGGCGGAGTAAGGTAGGGGCTGTAGGAAGGGATTTGTTAATGCGGGCCTTGAAGAGGCTCGGATTATAGGAGGGAGGAAAAACAGATGCCGGTAGCTCGTTCCACATACGAGCCGACTTACACAAAAACGAGTCGTAAAAACGGCCCGTTCTCATGAAGCCAACGTCAACCGTGAACGGGTGTTCAGTTCGTGTCCGTCGAGTTTTGCGCACGTGCACCGGTGCATCAGGAATCAATTCTGCTAGCTCCTTGGAGCAGGCTCCATTGAAATACCTGTAGAACAGACACAGCATGCCGACATTGCGTCTATGCATCAGAGAAGGCAATCGGTCTGTTAACAACGGATTGTCAATCAGACGTACCGCTCTCCTTTGCACAGACTCAAGCAGGTTTATCAAGTATTTTGGGGCACCAGCCCAAAGGTGGCTCCCAAATTCAATAGTTGGGCGGACTTGAGACTTGTACAGGGTCAGCAGCTGGTCACTGTTGAAGAATCTCCTAGCCCTGTACAAGACGCCCAACTTTTTGGAGGCCTGATTTACTCGGGCTTCTATGGATCCCCGATACTTGAGCTGGTCTGATATAGTAACTCCAAGCATTTCAATGGAGTCTTTATTGGGGAGAGTGCTCCCATCAAATTGCACCAGACAGTCATTGATCTCCCTCTTTGCCGAAATCAGACACGCTTGGGTTTTTGAGACGTTGAAACTGACCAAGTTGGCCTTACCCCAGGCACGAACCAACTCTAGGTGGTGGTCAATTTTTCGCTTCAAAACTTCCCGAGCTGTTCGGACATCATAGGTGGAAGGGGGCCTGTCAAAAAGATAACCCTCGTGAACGGTGCTGTCATCAGCGTAGCAGTGAATTGGTGCACATTCAACGAGATCGTTGATGTGCAATAAAAACAGCGTCGGAGACAGCACAGATCCTTCTGGCACCCCCGCATTGATTTGGCGCGGTGAGGAAGAAGAGCCGTCAACCACGGTTTGAATTGTTCTTCCCCTCAGAAAGTCCGCAATCCAACTATGCAGGGTAGGGTGGATCCCATACGATGGTAATTTCCCGATAAGCGCCCGGTGCCAGACTCTGTCAAAGGCTTTGGAGATATCTAACCCAACGGTTTGGGTTTCACCAAAACGTTCCATGTACCGCCCCCAAATATGCGTTACATATCCGAGTAGATCGCCACACGATCGGTTTCGACGAAATCCATATTGCCGATTGCTTAGAATATTGTTATTCTCGAGATATGTGAGCAATTTGTTGTTAACCACCCTTTCTAATACCTTCGAGAGTATGGAAGTGATGGCTATGGGGCGGTAGTTAGAAGGGTCGGAACGGTCCCCCTTTTTTGGGATTGGGTGGACGATTGCCTTTTTCCAAAGATCTGGCACCTTTCCACCTTTGAGAGAGAGCCTAAATAATTTCGCGAGCACTGGAGTCATTTCTGCAGAACACCTCTTGAGGACCAAGGCAGGTATTCCGTCCGGCCCACTGGCTTTGTCGACTTTCAGCTCGTTCAAGACTCGGAGAACCTCTCTGTTCCGGATCTTCGGTTCCTCCATTTGAAAACCGCAGTGCGGAATGGAAGGGGGAGTCTCTCCGTTATCTTGAAGAGTTGAGTTTTCCGCGAAAATTTTGCCTAATAATTCAGCTTTCTCGCGGGCCGAGTTAGCCAGCCGACCATCAGGCTTGGTCAGAGGTGGGAAAGTGGTTCTGCAGAAATTTCTTCCGATCGAGCTAGCGAGTGACCAAAAAGCACGGCTACCAGTGGGGCAGTCAGCCAGCTTTTTCGCAATTCTCTGGTCGTGATCGCTCTTAGCTCTATTTAGAACTCTCTTACAATCCCTTGCCCGTTTTCGGTATTCCGAAAGGTTATTCATGGAGCTAATCTTCCGGAGTGCATTAAAAGCCGTATTTTTGAGTCTGACAAACATATCTTCATGATGTCAATATATCTTCATGATGTTACTATATCTTCATGATGTCACTATATCTTTATGACGAAGCATACAAATGTGTAGTCTCCGATTTTCTTTATTTATTTTACAAAAATTCACATTGCTTTTTTTTTAAATAATGACTTTGTAAATTTGACGTTAGACATTAATTCACTTGTTGATGCCAGCATAAGTTGTTTTACGAAACTATAAATTTATCTCTTTGATTATACAATATCTATAATCACTTATACGAACCGGACCCTACGGAAGTTTTATGAATCCATTTTTAGATAATAAAATCTGCGCCCCCCTCAGATTTGTGAATTTTGACAGATGTTATGAAGTGAACTTGTAGCGGACATCGAAAGACACGCGTTGGCATCGAATTTCAGCCGCCACTTGGTGGATTCAAAGAAGCTGAGCGTTGAATTCCAGAGAAGCCGGCACTCGGCAGTTGGTTTTTGAGGCGAGAGGGAATCACATCGCAGGACGGGCTGCTTGGATGTCGGAGATTTAATATACGCACGTGAGACAATTTTATTAATCCACATGAATTAGACACATAATTTCTTAGATATCACCATGTTTATAAATTCGTTTAGAAGAGTTTTCTAGACTGGCGCTCAGTGGTGATGTCTTATTTTAAGCTTTATAGTTAATATAATTTTACGAGTAAATGTCGTGGCCGAGTTCAAATTACGTTGTGCCATCAAATAGCCAACCATCCCTGATTTTCTAAATTTAAGTCTTGCTCTTGTAATCAAGTTTAACTCAAATATACATTCATGTTATTATATCACTATTGATATTGATGTGTAATCATTTGAATTCCCCTTATTGCTGCAAGCTATGGTGGAGCATATAACCGGTATACGGTGAGTTTAATATAATATGTGGTGACAATCTACGTTACAAACTTCATACGGGTTCGTGCTGCTTCCAAAGCGGCAGGCTCATAAGCGTAACGGTAAAGGTGGTGACTTTAATAAAATCAAACTACATACTAATATCAATGACGTTACAATATATATAGACGCGCTGTAGAAAGTGGCAAGCGGCATATTCCATTTTGCAGTTTTAGAACTAATCTGCCACATATTGTGTAAGATCGTGCGCTACCCTAAATACATTGCATTAAAAAGGGCCAAAATGCTCCCGTGTGTGATGAGAAAATGTTTTCATTATTCGGAAAACACCAGTAAAATACCCAATAATAATGAAAGAAATACAAACAAATTATTGGATTATTATAAAAAAATATTATTATTTTTTTTTTTTTTTTTTTTTTTTATAGTTAATACCTCACAAGAGTCTCAACTGCTCCCGTCTGGAGCCAGTGAGACTATGGCATCCCCAATTGGGGGATGTTGTGAGGCTGAAGGTAAGTGGGGAAGGGAAAGAGGAAGGTGGGGAAGTACCTGGCTATTCAAATCTAGTCACTAAACACGGCTAAAGCCATTTGGAGCAACGTTTCAATTCTGAATGGTGGTCTTACACCAGGGCGATACTGGTAGTATCTTCCACTCTGGAACGTGCCGCAAATATACTATATATTATTTTAATTAATTAATTGTGAAATAACACAAATTAATCAAATAAAATTTATTTGCGCACGCCGGGTTCGAACCCGCGACCTTCGGAATGGCAGTCCAATGCGTTACCACTGGACTATGCCGGCCGTCAATTTACATTTTTCGAAGATTTTCAGCGCCATTAGAGTAAGTGAGGTGAATTGGGTCAATATCGAGTTACGAAGAGCCAAAAACATTGACAGCAAAGTCATCAACAATCAAATCAATCCAAATAAAAGCCCGGTCGGTGGCCGAGTTGACATCGCGCTTGGGTCCCACTCAGGCGTAGTGTGTTCAATTCCTCGGCTGGCTAAGTCCTCCATCACAACTCAAGCAACATTTTCAGCTTACTGTGGTGGTAGTAGGAGATTTTCAAATATTGTCAGGTTATTCGTAACCCGGAAATGTTTGTCTTTCTTTTAAAAAAAAAAAAAAAGATATTTGAGTTGTTCACTATTGACAAAGACTACTCTCTTCCCAACCCCCTTCATACTCCTATTGCTTCCTCCACTGCTCCACTCCTCCATCCCAATTTTTGGTAACGCTTTGGGTAAGTTTAATTTATTAATAAAACTTTTTTTTATTTTTTTATTTCATATTTGAAAAAAATATTTTTTTACATAGATAAGTATACAGAATATAAACAAGATATAAAACAATAGAAATTAAAGTAGCCTTTCCTCATAAAGAGACAATGCTCTTGTGTTTGGTGAGGGAATTCTAGTTCAATTATATATATGTTAGTATTAAGGGCGCGCAGGAGCGCCGAGAAATTTTAACGATAGGTATTTGTAAAAATTATTTCTATTTCGTTCATCTCAGCGGGAACAGCAAAAGCGCTATCGGTGTATTGGTGAACCCCAATGCGTGTGTGTGCGTGGCTGCAGGTGTTGGAAGCACGAATCGTCGCGCCGCGCCCGATAGCGACTTCGCGTCATATTATCGCGATCAGTTCTTATTATTTCATTTACTGTTATTCATTTATTCCAAAAATTAAGTAGGTGCCTAGGTACATATTCGTAATAAAATAGCGAGGTCTACATTATTTAATATTGTATTGTACTTAACTTTATTATTATTATTACTTACTACAAATATGTACGTAGATACATTTATTTTGCCTCCGTGGTTGAGGGGTAAGGCTCTCGACTTCGAGTCCGGAGGTCTCGGATTCAAATCACGGCGTGCGCAAGTAAATTGATTTTAATTAATTTATGTTGTTTCACAATATTAAAAATAATATTCATTAAAAAGAATATTAATTAAATATAATATAAAATAATTGTCTGGAGAAATAATGATACACGCGGCGACTTAGTTACGGCCAAATCAGCTATCAGCTTACAGGGTTTTGTAATACTAGTCCAATTAAGTCGCCAATTGGGAAATCCACAGTCTCACTGGCTCCAGACGGGAGCAGTTCGGACTCTTGTGCGGTATTCACATAAAAAAGTCACGTCACAACTCGCAACTAGAGCGCCTGCTGTTCGCTCATCACCTCAGTCACATCGCGACCTGTGCGTAGTTATATACATGTGACTGCCTGCTCCGAGCTCATCTTCTGCACACGCACAAGTAAATGAGACTTGTGGGTGCGTGTATACAGGTTGCTGCACACACAAAAAAGTCATGTCGCAACTCGCAACTAGAGCGCCTGCTGTTAACTCATCATCTCAGTCGCATCGCAACTTGTGCGTAGGTATATACATGTGACTGCCTGCTCCGAGCTCATCTTCTGCACACGCACAAGTCAATGAGACTTGTGCGTGCGTGTATACAGGTTGCTGCCTGCTGCAACAGATAAGTCAATACGCGTCGCGACTTGAGCGTGCGTATTCCTATATAATAGATATCTTCTGAGCTCATAGTTCATTCATCTTGTTACTATTAGTAAAGTAAGATGCACGCTGTTTTGGTTTAGTAATATCGGGAGATTCATACCATCTTTTTTTATAAAACGGCAGCATAGGCGCAGTAGGTACATCACGTACTTTGTGATTGTATAGTGTTTTTATTTTTCGCTGGCTGCATCACTCTACTGTTTTTGACTAGCTTTTTTACTGGAAACTATTCTACCTCAAATACAGACCTTTGAATTTTGACCCTGAAACCCCCTTGAATATTGAAAGCCAGTATGTTTTCGAGTGCAAAATGTGCAAGAAAATAGAATACGTACACTCCGAAGACCCGAAACGGAAAATGTCTATAAATACTGCTGTCGTCGAAGGAGTGATGTGTACAGGAAATGGGTATTCACAATGGAATGAAATTTGTGGGGTTTTAAATATGCCAAATATGGATTGTAAACTTACACGAACATAGAACAATGTTTAGCGCCAACAATTGAAGAATGTGCCTTAGAAGAAATGATCGCAGCTGGTGAAGAAGAAAAAAGGCTAGCCATTTTAAACGGTGACGTAGACGAGGGTGGCTATCCTTTGGTAACGGTGGTTGCAGATGGCTCCTGGGCAAAGAGGTCGTACAAAAGTGGATTTAGCTCCTCATCTGGCGCAGGGTGCATAGTTGGACTACGAACTAAAAAGGTTTTATTTCTGGGAGTGCGAAACTCATACTGCTGCATATGTGCTAGAGCTACTAAACTACACATAGTTGCTTCTGAGCACAGGTGCTTCATAAACTGGCGTGACAGTGCTAATGCCATGGAAGCCCACATTATAGCAGAAGGGTTCTCGAGAAGCATGGAAATGCATGGATTGAAATTTAACAAACTAGTTGGTGATGGCGACTCCAGCATCATGAAAAAAATAATGCAACAAATGCCATATGGTCCTAACCTTATAGTACAAAAAATAGACTGCAAAAATCACTTACTCCGCAATTTTTGCAACAAAATGAAAGCACTTGGAAAAAAAACCAACAACGCTAAAGGCTTTGTACCAGTTCATATAAGGAAAAAGGTTGAAGCAAACGTTTTACGCATGAGAAGAGCTGTAGTTGGAGCAGTAAATTACAGGAAAGAGCAAGAAAACACAGTCCAAAGTGATAAAATAAAAAAATTGAAAATGGACATAAAAAATACCGCAAACTATGTGTTTGGTGATGATAAAAATTGTGCATCGTACTATTGCAAGCCGGAGAAGTATACTGATGATCCAAATTTAGTAAGCGATCTTCGAGATTGTGGAATATGGACTGATATCCAACAATTCTTATTGTCTCTAATAGCAAATGCAGAAAGTCTTATTATTGACGTGACAAATAACACTGTGGAGCAATTCAACAACGTTATCGCCAAATTTATAGGTGGAAAAAGGGTAAATTTTACTACAAGAGGATCTTACCAAGCAAGATGTTTTGGAGCAGTAGCTTCGTGGAATAGTGAATTGGCAACCCATTCAAGAATACAAAAGAAAATCCAAGGACACAGTCCCGGCAAATACACGAAGCACTTTATAGAGAGAAAACGACGTTCGAAGGAGAATACACAAATGTGTCGAAAAAAAAAACTAAAGTATAATGAAAATACGACAGAAAAAAGAAAAAAGTTACAGGGCCCGATGAAAATTATGGTCAATTGGAATTAGAACCAGATATGCCACCTGAAATATTTGAAACGAAAAAAGAGGAATTTCTCAAAGAATTATCTTCAACGAATAAGGAAGAGCTCGAACGGAATACGGTAGGCCAAAGCAACAACAATCTGTGGGCAATTGAAAGACGTAAGCGGATAACGGCGTCTAACTTTGGAAAAATATATAAGCTTCGGCAAAAAACTTCAGTTACGGGAGTATTAAACTCTTTACTGTACTCACAATTCAAAGGAACTATGGCCACAAATTATGGAAAAGAAAATGAAAGCCTAGCAATAGAGCAATTTTCAAAAAAAACAAGTTTGCAGGTATCCGCTTGTGGGCTATTTATCGATAAAACCAAAAACTTTTTAGCGGCAAGTCCGGATGGCCTTATCGGTGAGGATTCTATAATTGAAATTAAATGCCCTTATAGTACAGCAAATATGTCACCAGAAGAGGGAATTGCACAAAAGATAATTGATTACTGTAAATTGGAAGACCATTCTTTAACATTAAAACGGAATCATAATTACTTCTACCAAGTACAAGGCCAGTTACATATTACCCGTCGTAATTATTGTTATTTTGTTGTGTGGAGTCCAAAAGGTTTGCTGTACGAAAAAATTGAGAGGGACGATGAAATCTGGCAAAAAATCGTTCCACTGTTAGAAAATTTCTACCACCAATGCCTTTTACCAGAAATAATTGACGGTCGCATACCAAGAAATTTACCGGCGAGGGAAAGGTCTGGACCATAAATTGTTTTAATTTCATTGTGTAGATGTTAAACAGTAATTTTTTTTACAATAAAGCGTTTAAAAACAAAAAATATTAGATTATTGAAGAAGATTGAAAATGTCAAGTGATGTAGGAGGTATTCCCAAAAGTGCATTTTTCTGTAATAATATAACGTATTAAAAAAGTTAAATAAAAACTAAACTAGTTATGTGTATGTACCTAATATGTAGCACAATAAACAATATGGTGCCTTTTATACATAGATTTCAATATTCATTTGTATAATATGATATTATAATAACATAATCGATTCAACAACATGTGGTAGATGCATGTACCACTGAACATACGCTGTACCAGCATTCCATCAAACGATCAGTGGTGTATGTACTTACCATCACACATTTTCTTGTAAAATATATTTTTTTTGAAAAAAAAATCTAGAACAATATATTTAGTCAAATATAAAAGTTTTTTTTTGATTCGGTAGTTGTATCTTTAAAAAAGTGTCCTATAAAGGGATAATATTATGTTGAGAACAACCTTCAAAAGTTATCAAAAACTATTTTAATTAATTTTTGTGTTCCATATCCAACTCGGCAATACGGAACGGAATCATCTCGGGGTCTGTCTGTAACAGGTGTTTTTTTTCAATTTTTTTCTATTAATTTATTTGACGTAAACAAATTAAATTTGTCACAATAACTTTAGTAAATAAGCTCGGTAAGTATTGGCACACTCAAGATAAGTCACCAAACAGAAAAATAATTTAAAAAAAACATCGATAACTCGGGACATGACAACACTAGTGGACTAGTGTATCGATATAATTATTGAGAATGTCACATCACTTCGTTGACTGTATACGTAATCAACAAAACCCTCTCCGCCCCCCCTCACCCCCGAATACTGAGAGAAAGGGACACATGCACCTCAGCCTGATAATACCTAAATAAAATTGTCAAAATCGAGGTTTTGTAGTCCTCATTTTTCTACTCCAAAACTGAACCGATTTCCAAGATTTTTTTTATCAAATGTATTGGAAGAAAACATTCTATGTCTGTACCTTTTGCTTTTTTTAAAAATACATCGTCTTATTTGTATACTGAACGTTTGTTGATGGCGTTAAAAAAGGCAATTTTAACAATTTTTGAAGGGTTATAACTCCTATAAAAAGTAACTTATCAAAAAAATCAAAACGTTCCGATACGCTTGCGGTCAATATTCATATTATGTAAAAAAAATATTTTCTCTAGTGTCAAAATCCAGAGAGGGAAATGAGGAATACGTTCGTATGGAAAAAACACCACCCGGTTTCCTATTAAGGTAAATAAATTATTGAGAAACAACACAAGATTCAAACAATATTACTTCTAGATGTAAGTAGTGAACGTATTTTGGACTTATAATAGTTTAAGGTAATTTTTTAAATTTAAGATGAAATTCCTGAATATTTTCGATACTTTTTAAATTTAATGGAAGGTTATTAAAATAAATTATGCCTAGATAAAGATAGGTATTTTGAATGAGCTAAGTGTTAAATTTTGGGATTTTAATAGTTTTCTGGTATCTTGCTGATGTATTGAATTGCAAGTTATGAGTATTTGACTGTATTTCTGTGATGTATTGATATTGTACAGGATAGAATACTGGGCCCTTAATCTCCAGTATTCTAACGAGGATAGGGATCTGGTAATATCTCTATTAATAGTCGTAGATTCTGATATACGGATGTTGTTTAATTCGGAATATAATAAACTGACAATACAAGTAACAAGTTATCTAAAGGCCGTCTAGCGACAGAATGGCTTCCCGCCACCCGACGATGCAACCCGAGGCCTTTAGTACCGTTCGGTTATCTTCGGTAGAACCCGAAGCTACCCGAGCGCAAACACCAGACACTACACCTTCCCTCCTTCAACTCTGAAGCCACTCACAAACCAACATAAATATTTTACATATATAAATCACAACATAGATATTCATTTTATATTACATTTGGTTTTAACAATGATTTTAAAAGATAGCCAACTTAGAAATTTAAAATATTTATGCACAAACACGATTAAACCAATTGTGCAGATCCACAGAGATTTCTAACAGAGCTGCGCTATGCAGTTATTACAACAAGTGAAGTTATTACATTTTGCTAACAAATAATCCTAAGACTAACAACCGCGGTGCCTGGGTCAAGTTGCCCCGTTTCCTCTGGAAGATGTGGGTGTCTCGCGTCTTGGCCGCAATCTCCCCGACCATGGTCTCTGTTGCCGGGCCTGTGTCTGCTCCGACACCACCTCCTCTGCCGCCAACCTGAAATCAGGAGGAAAACCAGTGAATCCACGCAATAAGGTTGAAGTCTCTAACTCCTGAGGCTCATTCCTCGAAATTTCAGACGCGGGATGCTGTGCACTATTGCCATCTTCCTTCCAGCTCACTGACATTTCCCTCATTTGGTCGACATGTCTCTTCCATGTCACATCTGTGTTCTCTATCTTAATAATATAAACTTTTTTACCAAGCTTTCTAGAGACTACTCCCTTAGCCCAAACTACTTTACTATCCTGACGATAATCTTTTGTTAAACACTTTTGTCCAACTTTAAAAACCCTGGTTTTAACCCCTTTGTAAAACTTAACCTGATCAGATTGAGCTTTAGAAATGTTAACGTTTGCTTGACTTTTTGGTGGTGACTGTTTTGACAACGCACAACCTGAACATGATTGAACGACTTTCTCCAAGTCTTTGTTCAGAGCTGTCCACCAAAAATATGCTCTAGCTATTCCCTTCATTTTAACAATATTTTATTTCATTTTAACACATGTAAACAGTGCACGGTTTTGTTTCTGCTCCAGTTTAAAACATAAATAAGAATACTTAATTTTATACCTGTGCGTATAGGAAGTACTAAATTACAAGTGCAAATCGAGTTTTAGTGTAGTGATAGAATTCCAAGTGATTCCAATCTCGCAGATAAAAGATATATCAAAAACAAAATAATTATAAATCTGTCATCAGAACTGTCGATTCGTCAGTTCGCACTTGCTTCTAGTGTGTGTGTACGTAAAGTTACCTTCACATTTACGCATACTATCCCGAGTACGTGATCAGGGCAGCTAAACTTTTTCATATATTATATTTCTGCTTCGATCTACTAATTATGGATTCGTGTGATCCCTACCATTTTATTACGATGGCAAGTAATATAATAAACTCTATGAACAGTACCATTATGGATCCATCGAATAAATTTACCAAAGAACAAATGGCTAAATTAACTCCTAAACTTTCGGAACTTTTGGGGAATATTAGTGTTGTTGGTGCGAAAGTGGGCTTCCTGGAAGGAGAGCTGAAGGCCTATACAAATATCTCACAACAGAAGCCACCTCAGGTCCAACCTCTACCTAACACCATACAAGACCTACCTGGAATTTGCGAAACACTAGCGGAAATGGAGGAGAGAAAATTACGTTCTAAGAATATTATAATGTTTAATGTTCCTGAATGCTTAACTGGTACTCAAACTGACTGCATGAGGGAGGATAAGAACAAAGTTTTGAGTATTCTAAGCAAAGTTGAAAATGTTGATACCTCTGAAATAAAAATGTTCCGTTTAGGTAAAAAAGAAATGGATAAAATACGTCCGATCAAGATTGAACTGTCAGACCAACATCAAGTGAAACTGGTTCTTCAAAAAAAGGCGATAGACTACAAAAATTTCAGTATTAAAACCAAAAAAGACTTAACATGGGTTCAGCGCCAAGAAATTCAAAATGTATGGAAGGAGTTAGAAAATCGGAAAAATAAGGGAGAAAATAATTTAACCATAAAATATATTAACAACTCACCTAAAATTATCAATGTTCAACCAAAAAACTCCAGCCATATAAACGCCTCATCTACTACCAGAACGTCAGGGGCATCAGAACAAAATTAAAGGAGTTCAGAGTAAATGCTCCATCTTTCTCAAATGATGTCATCATACTCATTGAAACATGGCTAACATCATCAATCTTCTCAGCGGAGCTAGGACTACATAGGCACCATGTCCACCGAGCAGACCGGAGTCACCATACCATCTCCAATACAAGAGGAGGTGGTGTCCTGATAGCGGTCCGCAAAAATATTACTTCGAAAGTACTCAAAATCAAAAATACTGATGTGGAACAATTGTTCGTATGATTAAGTGGTGATTTCAAGAAAACTATTATTGGAACTGTTTATATTCCTCCTAATGCCAACATATCAATCTATAAAAAACACTGTGAAGATGTTGAGTTAGTAAAAACAAAATATCCAAATCATCAAATAATTATTTGCGGTGATTATAATTTACCTAATTGCAATTTCAACGTTTTAGACAGTAATTTTAATTCAATACCAACAACCGCCTGCGAACGAGCAATTCTAGATATGTCTTTACTTTTTAATTTAACCCAATATAACCATGTACGTAATATTAATAATCGTGTTCTTGATCTAGTTTTGTCAAATGAAAGCAACGTAATTATAAATGAATCATTAGAGTCTATTCTTCCGATAGACAACCACCATCCCCCACTAGCAATACTTATCTCTTGTACTAAAGAAGGCAATAAAAATAATTCAATTCCTACGTATAACTTTAAAAATGCCAACTATAGGAACATAAATGATCGTCTCCACAAGGAAGATTGGTCATTTCTTAAAGAAGGCGACATTAATCAAAATATTGAATCATTTTATTACTTGCTGAATAAAATTATTACAGATCTCATCCCACTCATTCATTTTAAAGAATCAAAATATCCGAGATGGTTCAATAAAGAACTTGTTCAATTAACTGCCCTTAAAAAAGTTTTACATAAGAAATATAAAGAAGACAGGTCATTATCAAATTATATTGAATTTAAAAACGTTAGAAAAGATTGTAAAATCTTATCAAAAATGTGCTACAATTCTTTTATTATTAATGTTGAAACTTCAATAAATCATAATGTAAAGTATTTTTGGAACTATGCAAAATCAATGAAAAATAACAACTTTGGTATACCCGCCAACTTGGAATATGCAGGTAAAAAGGCCAAAGACATTCAAAGTATCGCTGACCTTTTTGCTGATTTTTTTTAAAGCGTTTATGAATGTGAGACACCAGTTTCTGCTAGTACAGTATCAAATTTTACTACTGATCATAATCTTAATTTATCTTTTATCCACATAGAATATAATGATATATTGACTGAACTAAAATTACTAGATCAAAGCAAAAGTGGTGGACCAGATAAAATACCTCCTGTATTTTTGAATAATTGTGCTACCAATCTGGCGTATCCTTTATATTTGCTGTTTAATCAGTCTTTACGAACAGGATGTTTTCCTACTAAATGGAAATTCAGCTTTCTTACGCCTATTTTTAAAAAAGGCGATAAACACGAGGTGATTAATTACAGACCGGTGTGCCTTTTATCAACAATTCCTAAAGTTTTTGAAAAAATTCTTCTTAAAAAAGTTATTTTCCGACTAAACCACGTCATTTCTCCTAAACAACATGGTTTCTCTACTGGAAAATCTACCCTTACTAACTTGTTAACCTATCAAAACTATATATCTGATTCCATGTCTAGTAAATGTCAAGTTGACTCTATTTATACCGATTTTAGCAAGGCGTTCGATAAAGTCAATCATGAGTTATTGCTGAATAAACTCCATAAATTCGGTATAGGTGGTTCACTATATAAGTGGTTTAATAGTTACTTGACCAACAGATTACTGGCTGTTAAAATTGATGGCACACTTTCATACAAATTCACTGCTACGAGTGGTGTTCCCCAGGGATCACACTTAGGTCCAATCCTGTTTTTATTATTTGTCAATGATGTATTGTATATTTTCAATGATGTTCAAGTGTTAATGTTTGCAGACGACCTGAAATTATTCAAAGCAATCAGAAACATTAACGATTGCCATATATTGTCAAATAACTTGTAAAGATTAATTATATGGTGTCGTGATAACCGCTTGCAACTTAACATAAGCAAATGTCAAATTATGAGGTTTCATCGAATAAAGTATCCAATACTTTTTGATTATTCCATTAACAACATGTCGTTAGTATCTGTCTCGGAAATTAATGACTTAGGTATTTGGTTTGACACGAAACTTAACTTTATCAAGCATATTGAAATAATAACCAATAAAGCTTTGAAAATGTTGGGATTTATTTTAAGGGTATCTAGTGATTTCAATAATGTAAATACTGTAAAAACATTATATATGTCACTAGTAAGGAGTCATGTAGAATACAATTCCACGGTTTGGTCCCCAAATTATGAGGTTTATTCACATGCGATTGAAAGAATCCAAAATAAATTTTTAAGATATGTAAATTTCAAAATGGGCATTCCTAGAGAAAACCTAAATTACGATAACTTACTTTGTTCATTAAATTTAATAAAATTATCTGATCGCAGAATTATTTTCGATTTAACCTGTTTGTATAAAATCATTAATTCAATGTTTGATACCCCTGATTTATTATATGTAATCTCTTTTCATACTCCAAGCAGGTCGGTTTCAAGACAGTACCTACCATATTATTGTAGCAATTCTATGTCAACGTCCCAATATCATACTCCTATGCGACGGATTCAACAACTAGGAAACAAATACTCAGATGTTGTTGATATATTTAATACATCAATTTCAATATATAAGCATACCCTATTGAAGTTTTTTTTTTCATCGAGTAGTGGAATATTTTAATAAAGGTATTTAATTTGATTTGACTAACATTTAATAATTTTGTCAACTGAAACAGAAAAAATATTTTGGATTTTTTATATGTTGTGCCTGCATTCTGTGTAGATCAAGTTGAGTGATATTTTGACTTTATATTTATTTTTCTGCAATTGTATTAATAGTCGTTTCCTGCACTATTTTCATGTATAATTTCGTAAATATTTTTTATATATATGTATGTAAAAGCCTTAATAGGCGTGAAATAAATAAATAAATAAATACCAAGATGTGACCTGTGTAATGAACCTAACACTTGCTTTTGGAGAGAAAAAGGTATAACTATTCTGTGTTGCCAAAACAAACAATCTTCTACGATAGAAAGTTCGTTCCTTTTTAGCCAATATTTCCATATACTGCTGTCACGATTTACTCGTTTGGGCCAGCCCTGCCGCAAATACCTAAATACTAGCTGTAATTCGCGATCCGCTGCGGTGGCTTCCACAACTGCTTGAAAATTTACATGTTCACAATTTTCAATAAAACAGATTTTGTCCTTGATTGATGAAACCGAATTTATCATCACTGGAACTATTTTCAGATTAAAAATCTCCATAAAATCCCTACCCACTATCAATTCCGTGCCATTAACCACAACAGTAAATAATAAATTATTTTTAAGATTATTGTATTCTACGGTAAAACAGGCACTACCTACAAGATTAAGTGGTTTGCCATCGTATCCTGATAAAGTACGCTTATCTGGTGACAATGTTACATTTCTAAAATAACGATTGAAAATAAAATCCGGCATGACCGACATGCTTGCCCCTGAATCAAACATAGCAGCAAATTTTACTACGTTAATTACCACATTAGCCCTAAACGGATTAATGTATGAAATACTATTATTCTGGGATTGTTCAAAAATCGGATTAACCTTGTGATTCCTACAAAATTTCTTCAAATGCCCTACCTTGTGACAATTAAAACATTTTGCGTTCTTGAATTTACAATATTTTTCTACATGATAATCACCGCAAATCGTACATTTTTTATTACTCGGTTCGGGGCTCTTTGAACGAGATAACCTTGAAAAACTTTGAGTTTCTCCCAAACGCGACAAATGTCTCCCGGGCGAATTTGAACGATTCGAAATGGCATTCACATCCGAATTCCCTGCGGAAAATTCAGATTTAATTTCCGGAACTAGATTGTCTAAAACTGAAACCGTTATTGCTAACTCTTCCATCTTGTTAAATGTTAATTTAGTTCCCTCTAGAAAAATTTTCTCCTTAGCCCGGCCTGGTAAAATACCGATTGCAAAGGCATCCGCTAAGCTTTCTGGCAAGCGCGTTCCAAATTCACAAAAGGAAGATAATCCCCTTATACGAACTGCGAAATCTCTGACCGATTCCCCATGCGATTGCTTGGCTTGATAAAATTTTTCTCGTTCCTTGAACACCGATCGCGGTCTGGAACAATGTTTCTCAATTAATTCTATTAACTGATCGAATGCCACGTCTGTAACTTTAGCAGGGAAACATAAGTTGATCAAAAGAGTTAATGTCTCCGCTTCCAGAAGATTCAGCAAATAAGCGCGTTTCTGTGAAGCATCTAACTTAGTCGTTTTTATGTCATCACGAATTAAAAGGAACTGTTCTAACCTCAAGCGGAATAGACTCCAATCTCCATTAACATGGGAGAACCTGGAAATTCCGCCCGATTCCATGATTGTAACGACAATAACAAAAAAAAAAACAAACCCACCCGGCAACAATAACACCTTCCAGAAAAAAACAAGAAACAAGACAACCTGACTCCAGGAACCGGCGCCGATGCAGTCCAGCGCCCAGCCGCTTCCCGGAATTCCAAGTCTTCTTCTTCTGTGAAATTTGTCTGGTCTTTGTTACCCAGAGCCACCGATCTGGTCTTTGTTACCCAGAACCACGTGACTATTTATTATTCGCTGGATTCTTCGTCTGGTCTTTGTTACCCAGAACCACGAAATTATTGATTCTTCGCTGGATTCTTGGTCTGGTCTTTGTTACCCAGAGCCACGTAATTATTTACTTCCAATTGTCCTTATTATGCCCAGTTTATCTCCATTTGTTGTCACCTTGACAATAAAATCCCGGAGATTTTTTTTCTTGCAAGTCACTGGTGTGAAACAGATCCACTTGCCGGCAATCCGAAAAACTGTTTCCGTATACTCCTTTTTAAGCTGCGCCACTGTGATGTATTGATATTGTACAGGATAGAATACTGGGCCCTTAATCTCCAGTATTCTAACGAGGATAGGGATCTGGTAATATCTCTATTAATAGTCGTAGATTCTGATATACGGAGGTTGTTTAATTCGGAATATAATAAACTGACAATACAAGTAACAAGTTATCTAAAGGCCGTCTAGCGACAGAATGGCTTCCCGCCACCCGACGATGCAACCCGAGGCCTTTAGTACCGTTCGGTTATCTTCGGTAGAACCCGAAGCTACCCGAGCGCAAACACCAGACACTACAATTTCTTTGTAAATTTGAAGTATTGAATATTTTTGATACATGTTTATTTATTTCTTGGATAATTTGTATAGCGCCGCTTTTGTGAGACATCACCTCAGGGGCGCTTTACAGTTGATGCATGTATTACAAAAAATATAAATATGACAAAAAGAAAGTGAAGTACAGGAAACAGTGTTACTTGTTGATTGTAGATTTTAAATTTGAATTCTTTATTATACAGCTCTGAAAAAACTGCAGAATGGTTGTAGCGAAACCCAGTCGGCATAAGTAAAAAAAATGAAAGTGGTGTTTACTAAGTTATAGTTTTATTTAATCTATAGTGTCACATCCCAAAGTATCTAATTAATTTGAACAAATAAAATATATTAACTAATCTGGATTTGTACAACATTCTGCCTCATTTTTATGAAAATTATTTTTAAATGTGGTATTTTTTGGAAGATTGTTGTAATATTATTTTTATTACCCTTGCCAATTATTTTTGTTATCAATTGTAGTGGGAAGTTGAGTAGAAAAAAAGTAATTTCAGTAAATACACATAAAAATAATTTTCCATGTGAATTTGCCGAATACCCTGGAAATGAATGTGATTTCTTTTCACTGGCGATAAATCGGAAAATATATTGAAAATACAATTCTTACATTTCCATACAAGAGATTAACATTTGTTACCATGGGATTAAGTGCCAACAAATAAAAGTAAGGAAGGGTATAAACCCTATAATAATATCTAGAAATAAAAAAAAAAATATTTAAGAATACTAAAATGTATTGCCACAAAAAAGACATAATAAAAAGAAATTAATTAGCATCCTACTATATAATCTGTCTGGCAAAGAGCTTGTATAGGTAAAATGAAGGTGTGATACCAGATTGTTCTTGATGCGAAATAGTAGATTCCGGTTCTTTATAGCAACTGTCCCAGTTTAAATTTATCCAAAAAATAATGTTGTGGTCCAATGCAAAATAGTCTAACGCTGCTGGTCTCCAAAAGGGTCCCTCTTAACCAATCAAGATCGGCAGATGCCATCCGATTCCATCAATCCAATGGTCAATGCTCCATATGCAAAGCTGATGCTCACAAAAATTGGCGAATGTGTTCGTCGAACCTCAGCCAAGAGGGATGCCCGCTGCTCTGGGCTGATGATCAAAGAATGGCGACTGCTTCCAATGCAAATCACAGATTCTAGCTCCCACAGGTTTGGCAACTCTCCAAGTCAGAATTCCAGGGCTGTCAATTTGACCAATAGCAAAATGACAATGTGTAGGTACTTAAAGGTCCCACACACCAAGACCATAGATGCGATATAAGTAAAGTGATGCACACACACACCTTGTTACAAATCTTATATGTAACACATTTTAAGAAGTTACCAAAAGTCATCTATCTATATTATTAAGATTAATATTAAAAGAAGATACCATAAGTAATAATAATAATAATAATAATAATTGGATAATTTGTAGAGCCCCGTTTTTGTGAAAAATCACCTCAACTATCTATATTATTTAAATTAACATTATAAGAAGTTACCAAAAGTAATTATCTATATTATTTAGATTAACATTGTAAGAGGTTAGCAAAAGTAATTATCTATATTATTTAATTTAATATTTTACATTACCTACTTCACTAGGTGTGACCTGCTCTAAGGTAGGTAACAGTAATGTACTGTAAACATATTTAATTGCCTTGTTATTGGAAGAAAATGAGGAAATATTAAATTTAGAAAAATATTGATGGAGAAAAATTTAAAAAAGAGTGTAGTTTCTATTAAACACCCGGTTAAAAATTCAACGATCAGATATATAAAAATAAATAAAATAATATAAAATGAATACAATACATATATGAGCAATGCAAAAAAAAATAACATGTTACAATCTGTTAATTTAATTAATACCAATTACATATAATTGAGAAATACTCGTGTTTAGGGAGGGAGTTTCGTTTTAAGTTTTTAACGTTAGTTAATTTTATGAATAATATCATATATATAAACATAAAAATTATGAACATATGTGTACAGAATAACAGATGTCTGTAGGCTGAATATAGAAAAAAAATATATATTTGATAGAAAAAAAAATTAAGAAAATTCTGTGTATACAGTATTTTTTGAACATTGCTTTTTTATAGATTGATAAACCAAACAACCAATTTAGTCTGAGGTAAATTGTATTTTAAGTTTATTCTTGAAATTTTCATATTTTTTTTCTTTGTTAAAGGAAGTTTGTTAAAACATTTAATGGCTGAGTATGTGTAATGGTGTAGCGCCGTTGTTGTACTTTTTAAAGTTATTGTTTGTCCCGTGGTTCTCGATCTTGTGCTCAATTACTCTATAATTATAATGATAATAAGTTTTAATCTTTGTGGATTTGAAGTAATGCATATTTTTGATAAATTTTGTTTTATTTTAAAGCTTTAAATTCTTGAAATAATTCAAGAGTTGAATAATCTTTTTTAGAATTATTTCCACGAGTCTTCTTTAGATTACTTTCAGTAGGGCTAAGTTAGTTTTAGATGCTCCTCCCCAGCCTATTATTCAGTATTGCAGAATCGATTGGGCTAGCGCAGAGGTCGGCAAACTTATTTGCCAAAGAGCCAAATATGTACATTACAACGATTTAAAAAAAAAATAAGAGCCAATTCTGTTTTTTTTATTTAGCAAACATTTATTATAATTTCAACACTTTATTAAATTACGGGTACCTACACTGAATAAAACTTGATATCATATTTAATAAACATTTTATTCGTTGATAAAAAAATAATATATAATTAAGGAATCCATAATGAGGCATCTCATTCAAAAATCAAAACAAAAGTTAGGTCATTCTACCTCCGTGGAACATGAAAACAAATATCTAGGACTATAACAAATACCTAGATCTGTGAAAAACAAATAATGTCCAAAACCAAGAATATTATGGACCAACACCTAGATCTGTTTACCATTGTTAAAAATAAAATAATTACTATCGTACATTATGAATATTATGATCAAAAGCATTATAAGAATTAGTTAAATATTTTAATATTAAGTATTACACTATTACGTAATTATGATGTATTACCTATTAAAATATTAAGTTGAGATATAATTATTTTATTACAAACAAATAAACAGGAAAAATGAGAAATTTCTTACAATCAAACTGATTGATCAGTTTTGTAAGATTTAAGTAACGTAATGTAATATACTGTATACTTTAAGTAATATACTGTACAAAGAAACATTAAGAAAACAGATTAAAAATAATATATATTAAACCATGACAATGACAATCATAATAAGTACTTAATGCGAACCATGCCCTTGCATCTCCTTCGAAAGTTTGAGTAAGTCAGGTTTGTATGTTGTTGTTCTTAATTTTAGGCACGATTCCAGGTTGTCATCAATAAGACGACTTCTCAGTTTACTTTTGATAAAGTTCATGCTTGAAAAAGATTGTTCGCATGAATATGTAGAACCAAAAAGGGATAGTACCATAGACATATGAAAATTCCTATGTCTGTGGATAGTACAGAAAAAGCGAGTTTTTTAAGCTGGTCATAACAGTTGGGAATACTATTCCAAGCGTTGAATATGATCATGTATTCCTTCTCTAGGTCTTTCAAGGTAAACCACTTGTGTTGTGAACTAAGCTCACATTTTTTCTTCTCCAGTATTTCTAAATCAACACAAAGACGTTCAAATTTAGAGCTCCATAATTCCTTGGTTTTTAAATCCAGCAATTGTATTTCAAAGTTACCAACGTCAATACCAAAAGGAGAAAAATTCAAATCTGTTATCGAAGCATTAAGAGGATGTTTGACGAATGCTAAGGTCGCTCTGCTGTTTTTAAATTCCTGAAAACTGCTGAGAAATGCTTCCCTCATATTTAAGATGGTTGTTTTGAAGTAGTGCTTGTCAATGAAAGAATTATTTTCTTGGCGATGCTTCAGCAGACTCGGAAAGTGAAACAATGTTTCCCTTGCAAAATCTTCAGCAAAGAGGGATAATTTGATTTCAAATGAAACGACTTCTTCTAACATCGAAAAAATTGTATTTCCTTTCCCTTGTAGTTTATGATTAAGTTGATTTAGATGAGACGTAATGTCTACCATGAAATAAAAGTTTTGAATCCACTTATCGTCTGTTAGTTCTGGATAGTTAACACCCTTCCCGAGGAGAAATGCTTTGATTTCTGGAAACAGCGATTCGAAACGCTTTAAAACGTTCCCTCTTGATAACCAACGTACCTTGTTATGAAGCAGAAGATCGCCGTACTCACTCTCCATTTCAATTAAAAATTCTTTGAATTGGCGATGATTAAGAGATTTAGCTAAAATGGAGTTAACAATCGTAATCACCAATTCCATAACTTTACAAATTTCTTTTGGAAATGTCTGCGCACAAAGCGCTTCTTGATGAATGATGCAATGGTAAGCAAGTATCTCATGATTATTTTATTCTTTCAAAAGAGCAACAAATCCCTTTCTGTGGCCGGTCATACTTTTGGCCCCGTCTATTGAAATCGACACAATTTTTTCGAGAGAAATTTGATGTTTATCCATACATCCAATTACAGCGTTTGCGATATCCTCTCCACGCGTCTGACCTTTGAGTGGCAATAATCCTAAAAGTTCTTCTTTAGGACCTGTATGAGAAATAAATCTTACAAAAAGCGAAATTTGCGCTGCATCATTTATGTCACAAGACTCGTCAACTGCTATTGATAAAGCCGAAACCAATTTTAGATCTTCGATTTGCTGGATGGTTATATTCGAATACATTTTAAGTGTGCTATCTTTCATTGTTTTGGCAGACAACGGTAACCCTTTAATTTTTTTTTAAATTTCTGCCTTGTTCTTAAAATCCCGAAATAGTTCTTCGGATGCCTTTACAAAACAACTTTTAATGTATTCACCGTCTGTGTACGGTTTCCCTCTCTTAGCAATCTCTCGACTAACAACAAAACTTGCCATATTAACATTACTGAAAGATTGCATGCAACACGACAAGCGCCGACCACCGTGCCGTAGCAACGCGACTGGCGAGGTGACTGCTATCCAACGCCAACCAGACTTATTGAAAAGCGAGAAGAGTCTCCCTCGCACCGCGCACCCCGCAGTCGTCACCCGCCGATACCATCGGCGCGTCTTGCGCGCCTGTCCGTGAACTTTTGCGCGGGAGCCGCACTTAAGAGGCTAAAGAGCCGCATGCGGCTCCGGAGCCGCACTTTGCCGACCTCTGGGCTAGCGCATAGTAAACCGTCTGTAGCATTGCTTTTTGAAGGATAATTATAAGCTTAATAATTATCATATTGTTTAAGTATCATATTTTTTATTATTGAGCCCTTTTTTGTTTCAGATTTTCGTTTAGGAATCGCTAATATGGTCTTCAATAATTAAATATTACAATTTCAGGTTTTACTCATTCAGCAAAGACTGAAAGTGGTAAAAGAAACATAGGCCACAACGATGTATACATATATAATCTCCTTCCCAATAGCTTGGCATCAGTAAATAAAATTAAAATATTTAAGAAAAAAATGTTTACCCTTAAGATCAGCGAACTAAATAAAAATTGTTACATGTAAATTACATGTAACAATAATATTTAATTTTATTTTGAATATTTACTTTTAAGTTAAGAAAGTGAAATGTGTATATTTCCTATAACTTAAAATATTAAAAAAAGATTAAGAATTTTAGTTTGACACATAAGTGAAAATTATGATCTCATTTGATATAAAATGACAGTATAGGTGGCAATAGTCCCAATGAAGCTGTAGATGAGGGTGGCGTCTATCGGAAAAAGTCTCCAAGCTGTGAGTACCATAGGACGGGATCTCAGCTGCTGCTCGAAGATGGAAAGACGCTTTTGGATTGATTCATCTAAAATTATTGGAACAGCTAATTCATACCAAATTCTATTCTTGGAGTAAAATATCAACTGAAAAAGTAATAACGGGAAAAATATTTATGAACAAACTTACCAATAAATTTGTATATTTGAAGTTTGCTTATTACGACGACGGTGTTGTTGTGTCCAGCCTTCAGCAATTCTGCCATCACCACATAGGAACATATTATAATGACGGTATATATGAACCAGTTGGAAAAACTGACAGCCAAGGCAGAACCCTGCAAAACAGCTATTTTATTATTGATATAACTATTACTGTAAGGGTTAGTCGTTTTACAAATCTTGAACAATTCAACAAATTTCAATGTTAATATTCATGTTATGTGAAAGTTCTGCTATTATTAAAAAACTGCAAAAAAACTGGGCTATAATGAATTAATTGGGTGAATTGTTCAAGCTTGGTGAAACAACTGCACATTTTAGTCTTTATAATAATGTATTTAAAACATGATGGTATTACAGATTTTTGAAAAAATTAACACAAAACCGATTCTAATTCTCGTTTGCAATCTCTTAACATATCGGCGATCTACAATATTTCAACCCACAATATCAAGGGAAACAAAAAAAAAAGAATTATAAATAGTAATTGATCCACTGGTTTTGGTCAGTACTTGATCATATTAATTTTAAAATAACAACCGCGTTACTTACACCTTCCATTTTTTCCATTGCAATCAGTACAACACAATTCCAGATAGTCAAAAGGGAAATGAAACAAGAGAGGGTTATGAGAGTCATCTGAAATATAAAGCAAATAACTTTGCATAATTTTTTTTAATAATTATGTTAAAAGTTTCTCAAAATGTGTTTGCAAATTCCTTGCCTGTATCCCATATGTAGAATTGATTAAAACAACATTATCAGCCAGCTTATCGTAAACAGACATCAATCTTATCATACCGTTTTCAACATTTTCATGTGCTAACATTTTATTTTGAAACTTTTCAACTGAAAATTCACTTTGAAGGTAATTCATGTTAATGACGATATCTTGACGAATAATCGGCTGAACCAAGTCCACCAATTGAGCACTAAGCACTTTTAAGCGATTAACTACGATCCACACATCTAATAAGTATTGGAAAACAATCATGTCTCTACTTAACAATAGAATGCAAATGATGTAAATGCGGAAAACGATGAACGTTCCCAATACCGCGTAATCCCAAATTAAAATAATAAATGTATAAAGTACGCCGTACAAGAAACATGTAATTATTACACCGTATCTGACATTTTTGTACCACTTTGAAGGGATTTTTAATATATCATCCAAATACTTAATGTTTTGTGAGAGCTCGAAATTAATGCGTGATTTTTTGATAGCAGATGAATAAATTGATGAAGCCAAAATCAAAAACAACAATACAAGGACAACGTGTGAACCGCTAGCCACGGATATTTCCTGTTTCAGTAGATCCAAATTGTGAACATTACTATAGCAATACACTGAAAAGAGAAGCAACCAATATATGAACGGGTATATTTTAGTAGTTTTTTTCAGAGGTATAATATTGTTTCCTTCAAAAGATATCTTTTGCACACCAAGTATTACAGAAATTGTTTGAATAGTTTTGAAAACGTATCCAATGTCGTGTAATGGTTTTTGGGATATTTCTGACCGTTCTGTTTTTTCCTTTGATCTTTTTTCTCTTCTGAAATTATTTATATTTTTCGGAATTTGAACAACCATTTTAACAATGTGATTTTCTACATACAACGCGATAATGTAAATACGTATTCTTCACTGTTCTGTAGACCTGTAGCGCTTGATTAAAATTATAGTTAATGGATGAAATGTATTCATAACATGTGTCAGGTAATTTAATTATTACTGCTTCACGGTAATGTGTCATTTTGTTTACATGTGATTATTTAACAAAGGGATATTTTTATTGACTTCTTTTTTGAAATTTTTATTGCATTTGACGTATTAATTATAAAGGTTTTAATTAGTGCCAGAAGAGAAGTAAGTAGGTATCTATGTGTTTAAAAAAACAGAAATATTTCAGAGGATTGCGTTATTTTTGACTGAGCGTAGCGATATCCTGTTAGTCTGCAAATTTATTTGTACGTTCCGTTTCGGGTTCAAGATGGTGGCCGTTTTAAATGTTCTTTTTCAAATTTGAAATTATCGTGTTTGTTTGGACTTTTATTGATCGCATTCCAAACTCGCAACTTCAACAGAAGGGCTTCGAAGCAGATGATGGACGTCAATGACAATGTTTTCTTAATGGCTTAATTAATTAATCAATCAATTGTTTAGGTCTTGTGCACATACTGAGAAGTGGAAAGTAAATATGTTTTACTTACTTTATCAATTGATATTATATTAGATAATAATAATTGAATTAGAATTGTTTAAGAAAATTCAATCTAAGACCCCTTTGTTCTATATTTGAGGGTTTAGGCTTGTTGTTGTTAAGCGGAAAATGGCATTGAGTGCCAAAACAGCTATCACAATTATAAGAACTATAAATACTCACAGAACTTAAAAATAACATTTAACAAATTGATTTCATTAAATTTTAACAAAAAGCATTATTGTTAAATATTTGGATTAAGTAAAATAGTTATGTCTAAATAAGTTAAACATTAATAAGGTAGACCGAGGCTATTCGGATCGTTTTTAATGTTTTCTTGAAAAAAATTAAAACTAATGCATTTTCGAAAAAAATATTTATTTAATATTTAGCATTTGACATTTTTATACGTTTTAATTTTAATGATCATAGCATAAAGTAACTTTAAAAAAACATATGACTATTACTGTAGACCTCTCCACTGATCCGAATCACCACATATATATGTGGTGATTCGGATCAGTTGTGGGGCTACTCGGATCAAACCCGAAAAATAGTTATGTATGAAAAAAAAAACAAAAACCAAAAATAGGTTTTAGAACCCATAACTTTTATGAAAGTATCATCACACTTATTACACTCTTATTGGCTTACCCACCGCACAAATAAAAACTTTATTAAAAACTTTCTTGTCGTAACATTTTTCGTGGCACCATTCTTCGCAAGAAGAACATTGAATCCAATCTTCCTTTGGAGGATGTACAAAAACTTCATTGCAATAAATGCAAAACCACTTTCTTGAAACCCCAGCCGATGAAGAAGCTGTTACGGAAGATTTTTTAACTTAAGTCCCGGGGTACCTTTTCCTTTGAACTGTAATTTTGTGAGGTTTTTGGCGAGAGATCTTTTGTTTTTCTTTGCGTTCGAGGCTTTTATTTTTTCTTCAGTATTTTTACGCAATTTGGAAACGTTTACTGGAGATGTAATATGAAAAATTGGCACCTTTGCAACGCGGAAATCCTTTTCAGGAGGATGTGCCAACAAAAATTGTCGTGTATGGGATTCCGTAGCTCACAGCAGCACCGCGTAATCCCATTTCACCGGATTTTACTTTCCTAACGGTTTCATCCATTGCAATTTTCGACCATGATTGATTAGTCGTCTTTTTCACATAGTTGCGCAGCATCTGTTTCAAATAAAAAAAATAAAACAATTAACGCATCGAATTTTAAAAGTATTAAAATATGATCCAAATAGCTTCCCCACCATCGGTCCGTTTAACCTCACATTTATTAATATGATATTTACTAAAAGTAAAGTACAAAAACACACAAAATGCAATTTATTGCGCTTTAATTCAGTTTACTGTGCATTTGATTGATAAATATATAACATATGAACATGACTGAATAGCTTACCTTTTCAGAAAAAACACTAAGAACGCAGAGAACAATATTACATCAAGCATTTATTTGAGACGTAACTTGTATGATCTTCACACATATCGATTTTTAGCAGTCAACCCACGCAATCTGTAATATCGGTAATTTTACTATTATGACATACGGTAGATGGGGACGCTATGTACAAATTTTTTCATTGTCATTTGGTTACAATAGCCGAGATATATCCATATAGCTTGATCCGAATAACTCACCCGATCCGAATAGCCTCGGTCTACCCTATTATTATTATTATTTTTAAAAGAAATACAAACACTCCCGGGTTGCGAATAACCTGACAATATTTGAAAATCTCCTAGTACCACCACAGTAAGAGAGAATTGTTGCTTGTGTTGTGATGGAGGACTTAGCCAGCCGAGGAATTGAACACACTACACCTGGGTGGGACCCAAACGCGGTGTCAACTCAGCCCCCGACCGGTAGTCGATTATTGATCAACAAGATGGATCAAGGAATAATTATTTTCAAAAATGTCATTCTTGTGGTAATCGTCGTTTTTTTAAGATTTTTTGCTATTCATTTTTTACTAATTTATTTTGTCCAATCTTTCTGGTGTATAAAAATGTATGAATTAAAATCTCAGTGGTTTCAAAATACGAAGAAAAAAATTAAAAATGTCTTACCTTAGCCAAGAAAAAAATTGATCCAATTGGCTTTTGAAAGAATTGAAAATTAAATACTCTTAATTGGATATTTTGAAAATCTACATTAGCTTCTCTTTTCGTTTTCTTATTTCTTACAGCTGATATAAATAATAATATGATCAAGAGCTTAGTAGAAAAAACTAAATAAACGACAAAAATAAAAATGATATCAATATATTTGTATTAGATCTATCAAAAAAATTATTTATAAAGATGCAAAAGTCAGTCATTTTGAATACATGTAGGATAACGAAAGATTTTTTAAATATTTATGTTGAGGGACCAGTAGGATTTATAGGCCCTGTTAGAAGTTCTACCGAGCCGAACCCTCTGATATGAAAATATCTGGAGTCGGTGAATTATTTTCCCATTTGATCTGTGGTGAGTTGACGTGTTGTTCTTGTATTGTTTTGTATTTATTTTGCTTATATAATGCACTTGCATAGTGTTGATTGACTAGATGATCATTTGTGGAAAAGGAAAAATTATACTGTAAAACACGTTTCATTGCAAATAGAATTTTTAATTTGGGAGGCGGGTTTGGGTATCGCCGCACGGTGTACCATTTATTGGATAACCCCAAGTGGTTCGCTATGTTTGGGGTGGAGGAATGCCCGGGTTTATCGGGTAAGGCATGTTCAGGATGCGCCTGCCCACCAGCTGCGTGGCGTGCCAGATCGGGAGAGGTTGGTTTGGGAAGACCCTTTTACCTCTGTAACTGGTCTCTGGACCCATCGCCTTGCGCCGCAGTTGGAGGGATATATTCATATGTCTGTCACTCCTGGACACACTGATCCCTAGATTCCTACCCAACCCTCTTACCTTTTACCTTCCCAGAACTTCCTCTCCTTCCTTTTCTTAAAAAAGTTCCTCCACACAGAATCCCAAAAAATTATGTAGGCCCTGAGGGAAATTATTTTCCTCAGGGCCTCCTGTGTGGGGTTAATGTAAACAAAAACACTAACTTATAAACGTGTTTTAAATTTTACACAACTGATAAATAACAATTGGTAAAATGTTGTGTAAAATTCATAAAAAGTTTATCAGTAAGGCCTGAATACGACGTGTTTCGTGTTCTCACTAGCAGAACCTATTTTTTTTAGTAAAATTGATTATTTTTTATAGTATGGAATCATTTCTGGGTTGTATGATCTAATATTTTTTAAAACTTATATTTGCAATGCAATGAGGTCCCTTTTTTAGGGTTTTGTTTGCTTAAAGCAGTGATGAATAACCTTTTCAGCCAAAAGGGAATATTTATCCATTTCCAATAAGTTTTCAATATGTGCATACCTACAACCTATTTAAAAATTTAAAACAGTGATTTTGAAATAAAAAAATTGTAGTACGGAAACACAAAGGGCAGCAAAATGTTAAAACTCCAATACCAAACCAATAAACGCTTTCAATTTTGATTCTAGAATATTCAAAAACATAATAGAAGAAACTTTCAATTTTGAACAGTTCTTTCAAAATAGAGAGACAAAACATTGTCACGAAACCCTTTCGTATTTTGTAATATAGACTTTGAAAGCGTTAAATATTTGATTATTATATCAATGCATTAAAAAGCGCTGAAATTTTTTTTGCAATTAAAGCCTAACCACAAAATTTTGTCTTTTTAAGAATATGTAAAAAAGGCTTTGTGGGGTAAATTATAGGTAGTGTGCATCTCCCGAAAATAAGAACAATATAATTTTTACCCACATTCTTGTGAGGCTGGTATACCTCGCGCGGTAAATAATATCATTCTGTCTTCAGCAGTCTTGCCGTCGGGTTGAACCTAAACCTCCTCTAGCTTACGCGATTTATCTGTTCGTAAAATTATTATAAGTGAGTTTTGTTAAAATACAAAAAAAAACTAAATTAGAATTATCCAAATTCTCGTTATTTTACACTAAAAATAATCACGCAACCTCGGATTCTGAGGATTTGGAGAACCGCAGAATCATTTAGCCATCAATTCATTTAAACTGGCAATGATAACCAATCCTCCAAAGCCTATTATTTTTAAAAATTTTGGAGAAAGAGTTTCCGCTAACCCTTTTACAAAACAGAACAGAAACTTTTGAATTTTTTTTATTGATATTTTATTAAGCCAAGTGAGCTTTATGGAAAGGCATGTTGATCGCATGAAATGGGCACGCAGGCCGCGTGATGCTCATATTTTTAATAATCAATATTTTATGACTGTTAGAAGAAGACTGGTAGAAATTGCTCTGGGGGGGGTCTTAGCACTTGTAAAGCATCCATTGAGTCCCACATTATCAAATAATGTTTTAAAATATGTAAAATTATCGTATCTAATTAAAAAATTAGGATATCAAAAAATTTGCTACATTTTGTCGGGGACGGTTAAAAGATTTTTTAAAGAGGTATGTAGGTATCTACACTTGGCAATAGAACGGATATAAAATGCCATGAACACTTTTGAGTTTATGGAATTTAGTTTGTAATATTAGAATATTTCTTGGTGTGTCTTAGAACATTATGATCTAATTTGATATAAAATAACAGTATATGTGGCAATGGTCCCAATGAAGCTGAAAATGAGAGTCGCGTCTATCGGGAAAAGTTTCCAAGCTGTGAGCACCATGGGACGAGAACTTATCTGCTGCTCGAAGGTGGAAAGACGCTTTCGGCACGATTCATCTGAAATTATGGAAACATTTGGGTATCAAATCGTCTTATTTACCTTCTTACCCTTATTTCATTTCGTACACAGATTATTACTGCACTATTCTATTTACGCAATAGTTATTCACGGTGTCCAGAAACTAGTGAAATAAGGAGAATACTGGTGATTCTTCATCACATTTGGACTCGATTCTGACTTTTAACTTTTTTTATTTGATCTTTCGTTTTCGAGTAAATTGATTTTTTTTAATGCAAAATTGAAAAAATATATCAAAATGCTCAGATCGAAAAAAAATAATCTTTTTTGGGTTCTCTGTGATGTAGACTCACCAGTTTCCCTCTTGTACCACTAGTTTCCGGATACCTTGTACATGAATGGTAGTGAGGCGCTCGCTAGTTGCGCCTCCGCGCTGCCAACGTGGTTTACGTATTTGATTTATATAATTGCGGGTAAAAAATGATACGGAGCATGATCATAGATGCAGATGTACATATTCAAATGCTTAATTTTATTCAAATCCATTTTATTTTTATTTTTGTTGTACCTACTGAATTCAGCTCACAAGTTAAGAAGGAGAAACAGAGGGATGGATAGAGATGGAAAGATAGAGATAGATTAACCAAAATTTTTAAAATGTGTTCATTTTTTAAAAATCCACACACTTGCTTGATGTCATACCCGTTAAAAAACCACTGTGGACGGGAAGTAAAAGAAGCAAAGTACTCAAACATATACATATCAAAATAGCAGTAATTACCTACGGTCGTGAGATGTGGTGCCTAACCATGATCGCAAAATACTACTTTGATCCTTGGCTAGAAAATGGATCATCCAGAAATAAAATACGAGACCATTGCAAGATTGAATGAATTAAAAAGACACAATAGAAAGAATGCCAGATGACAGGACATCCTAATGGGGGCGACCTGAAGAAATACCGAAGAAGAGTTGATTGACTTCGTTAAGAGGAAGCTACAAGCCAAAAATGTGTATATTCTTGGTATACCTCATTGTAGGATTTCAAGAACAAAACTGGTTTTTATTTATTTTGTAAATAATTTTACAAGAAAACAAAAAATTTAATCAAGTGAAACTGTCACAGATAATCTTAGCTATTATACTGTAATTTTTTAAAGTTGTTTCCTTTACGCGTTCATACATTTCTATTAAAATATATTTTTTTATTAGTTTAAATTTACATTTTTAATTGAGTAATTTATTTTTTATTTGGATTCATCGATAGGGAAACGATAGGAAAACCTCCAATTTATCTAAGGTATATTTTTGGTATTCATAATGTCCACCAATTCATTATAAAGATTAATCAAAATAGTGATTTAGCACTAAGCTTCGCCTAAAGAAGATTAAAACAAACGGAACGAGATGGCTCGAAGACTAGAGGGGAATTTCGAAGAAAGGGAGCCTGTAGATAGCATTTTGACGTGATGATGAATAATTTACGTGGATGCTTGTCTTGTTCTTATTCTAGTTTTTTTTCTAGAATAAGAACAAGACTAAAATTTAGTCAACATTTATTAACATTTAATGTTAATAAATAAATCAACTGCATGTATGTAGTGCGGTTATAAACAAACTTACCAATGAATTTGTATATTTGAAGTTTGGTTATTGCGATCACGGTATTATTGTGACCAGTCTTCAGTAATTCCGCCATCACAACATAGGCAGATATGAAGACGATGTCATATATTAACCAGTTGAAAGTCCTGACTGCCATGACCATATCCTGAAAAGAATTTTACTTATTATGTTTATAACTAAATATTACAGACTGTAATATTGCTTCTCAGATGAGTAAAAATAAATTTTATTTGTCATATAATATGTTGGCTAACTTGTGGGATATTTTTTCGTTTTTAACTCCAATTCCTTTTTTTCAACAGAAGGGAGTTATGTTCTGGTCACAGATACGTTACATAAAAAAATGATCATCAGTAAAAATCAACCATGTTACTTACACATTCAATTCTACCCATTGCAATCAGTATGACACAATTCCAGATAGTTAAAACACCTATGAAACATGATAGAGTTATGAGAGTCATCTGGAAAATAAACAAATTGATTCGTATTAATAACAAGTAATTCGTTAATAACTATTACTTAGGTAAACGTGAACCATTGAACCATATTAGTTTAATATTTTTTAAGTAACTGGGCGTGAGTTCTAAGGTTGGCTTTCACCTATCTAAATGAGCGACCATTCATTGGACCAAAACAGAAAAACCAAATCAAAAGAAACAGAAAATGATTGATTTGTACATAAAGCACCATTTTGTGTCTTATTGTTATTTTTTTAAATTTAAATTTTTTTTTTTTATTATTTTTCAAAGAAAGACAAACATTACGAATAACCGGACAATATTTGAAAATCTCTACCACCAAAAATCAAGCGCAATATATTGCTTATGTTGTGATGGAAGACTTAACCAGCCGAGGAATTGAACACACTACGCCTGAGAGGGACCCAGACGCGATGTCAACTCAGCCACCGACCGGTGATATTTAATATTGACAGCCTTACTAAAAAAAAAAAACACTTTCCAAACGTTATATGGTGTTTTAGTTACACATTTAATAAAGACTGTACATGCTCAGATTCGATAATAAAGGCTCCATAGTAAGCGTTCAAAAATGGATTGAAAGGGAGATATGTAATATAAAAAACGATAATAATTAAGCGAAAATGGTGAAAAAATTAAATAAAATACAACTCGTTTGAAATATGGCAAAAATCTTTTGACAAATGCTTGAAAAAAACGTATTTTTAATAATTTAAGGAGCTTACTTTGCGATTTTTTTCTATCGATCGAGGGAATTTTATATAATTAACGTTTCGACATAACAAATGTATGGATATTATCTATAAAGATAACAAATATTTTGTTTGGAACTAAAAAACTTAAAGAAGTAAAGAGAACCTTCTTGTAAATCGGTAGAAATTGGGAATGCAGGGGGCTTAATGAACGGAGGCAGATTAACGAAGCTTGTACGATTGAAAGACGTCATTTATGCGATCAATTAAATCCGTTTATACTTGGAGAGACTAAATTTGTTTGAAACGAGTTGGTTTCATATTTATCGTATGGCTAAAGATCTCATTAATAAATTGGAAATTTTGAATTGATATATTAACCTAAATGTGCATTGGCAGTCCGTATTTACTCTGTGGCATTAAAAGGGGAGTTATTTCGTTAATAATGTCTTTACTTATGACTAACAACTTTTCTTCCTCCAAGTTAGAACTGAACCAATTGATCGTGAATACGATTTCCTTTAACTTAAGGACTTAGTTTATTCACCTCCATTCATTAATTAGCCAATTATTTTGCATAACGAACGACATTGTCCTATAAGTTGTGCATATTGACAGCTTATCCGACACCTTGGAGGCCTCGCTAAAAACAGCGGCTTTTGTCTACCGACCGTCGGAATCATATTTTGTCCGTGCTCGCGAACATCGCAAGCTGACCATAGATGATTAATTTTATCAATATCGTTTTGACATAGGGCTTTATGGATTGGTATAAAATCATCGGTAATTACGCCTATCGATCGACACTTTTAATATATCCTCGCCTCGCCTTCAGATCGCCAGATTTGCCGCGAGTCTGTAACGGAATATCCCAAAGTTAAGTAAATCCATCACATGTTGAGTTTATTTAATTATTTTAGCTAATGTTTTATTTGTGAACTGTGTGGAGAGGAGTATACCAATGTACGATCAGCACACTGCAACACTTAGAAGCGCTGATGATGGTAATGGTTATAGCTTTGACAATGTATACATAATTGTGCACGAAAAACTTCAAAATAAGTAATTATTCCAGCTTTTTGTGATGTTTGTCCTTACCTGTATCCCGTACGCAGAATTAATTATAACGACGTTGTCAGCCAACTTGTCGTAAACAGACATCAATCTTATTAGGCCGTTTTCAAAATTTTCATGAGCAAACATTTTTCCAGACATTTTATTTCGAACTTTTTGAACTGAAAAATCATTATGAAGATAATCCATATCGATATTGTCATCCCCGTGACAAATAATTGGTTCAACCATGTCGATCAGTTGATCATTAAGAATTTTCAAGCGGTTAACTACGATCCACACATCTAATATGTATTGAAACACGATTATGTCTTTACTTAACAGCAGAATGTTTAAGATGTAAAGGCGGAAAAGTTGAAATACTTTAAAAACTACAAAATCCCAAAAAATAAGAAACGCATAAAAGATAAAGTACAAGAAATATGTAAAAATTACCCCGAATCTGATTTTTTCGTAACACTTTGAAGGAATTTTTAATTTACCGTCTAAATACATGATATTTTGTGATAGTTTGAAATTGATGTGAGAGTTTTTGAAAACCGCAGAAAAAACCGATGAAGCCAAAATCAGTAAGTAATTTACAATGACGATATGTGAACCCCCAGCCATAGAAACCTCCAGTTCGATCAGATCCAAATTGAAGACAACACTAAAGCAATAAATTGAAAAGATAAACAACCAATACATGAACGGGTATATTTTAGCTCCATTTGTAAGAGGTACAATATTGTTTCCTTAAAAAGATATCCTTTGCACACCAAGTAATATAGAAATTGTTTGGAAACTTTTGAAAACGTATCCAATATCATGTAATGGTTTTAGGGATATTTCTGAACTTTCTGATCCTTCCTTTAATCTATTTTTTGTCTCGTAATTCATGATTTTAAGACGTTTTCTTGTTATTACTCACACCGCGAGCTAACCTCTTGAAATAATGTTTTGTACCTTTACTGGCTTTTATTATACATCATATTAACAGGGCTTAATTGAAATGCGAATTAATCATAGACTTTAAAATTAATAGACTTGCCCTATTATAAAACCTGGGAATCATTTCATTGAGCTTGAGGCAAACCAAGTTATCATATTTTTGGCACCAGGAGGGTTCGGGTAAAAAACTATGACATCAATCATACATTGACCATCAAAAAGCGCACCTTGTAACCAGACCATGCACCGAAAAGTAAAGATTTCTAAAATAAGGCAATGGTTTGCAGCCCTGTTCATTGTGGGGCTTTTCTGCAAAGGATCTGATTTATCGTTCTTAAACGAATCGTCGGGCTTAGCGATTCTAAAATTGAGTGTGGTGGCTAAATTATAAAAAATTTGCAAAGGGATTTGCAAAAACTAAATATTAAATTTTTTAAACAAGTCTGAATTTTTGTTTATCCGATTTGGGATATGTATATAAGTTTTTTACGCAGCCCGAATTTTTTGTGCCATTATAAAAAGGAGTAGTAATTCGAAATCAGATTTTATTTTCAAAGACCAAATAGTGATATTTGCGATTGCCTGTATCCTGATAGATTAATTTATTGACAGATTTTCGAAGGTGGGACAGTCACACCGCCTCTCGTGCTCCGCAAGTTGGTTTGTTCCCCTCTCCCTGATTTGCTCGTCTATTAATTTGGATGTCTATGGAGTTGATCGATGAAATTATTTTCATTTCATTAGCACGGCAGTAAGACACTCAGATAATTACTAATTAGGCCCTATATACGGCTTTTAGATGAGCTTCGCTCAATTGCATGTATAACAGCAATTATTAGAATGCGTGCGAAAACTTACTTATCACGCAGGTTCATTTTACTATTAAAAAAGTCATTTGTGATTGCCTACGTATCTTATGTATGTCGTATAACATCGCTCATTTGAAATTCACTGGAAGAATGAAAACTAATTTGTGAATGCCTACGTAACTTTTGTATGTCGTATAACATCGCTCATTTGAAATTCACTGGAAGAATGAAAACTAATTTGTGAATGCCTACGTAACTTATGTATGTCGTATAACATCGCTCATTTGAAATTCACTGGAAGAATGAAAACTAATTTGTGAATGCCTACGCAACTTATGTATTTCGTATAACATTGCTCATTTGAAATTCACTGGAAAAATGAAAACTAATTCGTGAATGCCTAGGTAATATATGTATGTATAACATCGCACATTTGAAATTCACTGGACGAATGAAAACTAATTCGTGAATTTTTTTATTTTATTTTATTTTATATTATTGAAACAAACAGTACATAATTTACAGAGATGAAACAATATACAGGAATAAGATACTTCATGTTGTGTACCTATGATATGTTTCCTTGTAATGTCTGCTAAGTGGTATGTTTATTCCTTAATTACCAGGTGACTTGTGTAGTTTATAGGTGTGTGTGTGTGTGACGTGTGTAATGTGTGTGTGAGTGTTTGTATATGTGTGTGTCTGTATGTATGCGCATTGAATTCTTTAAATTATTGACATGATGCCACGTTTAAATTTGGGCAGTGAATCCGAAAAAATTTCAATGTTAGAGTTAATACAAATATTATTTAGAGTATGAAGAGCTCGGTTAATTGTCGAATTAGATGCTGCATTTGTTTTATAATTTAGTGTGTGGAATAGCACTGTATGTCGTGTACGTCTCAAAGGTATGTTAAAGTTAATAAGGGACAAAAGTTCAGAACAGTCAATTTCATTGTTTAAAATTCTGTGTATAAATATTGAGTCAGCTACTGCTCGTCTTCGCTGCAAAGTTTCAAATGTACACTCAAAATTATTGTTGAATCTGTGGGTAATATATTTTATAAATTTGTTTTGGATTCGTTCTATACTATCTATGTAAAGTTTATATTGCGGATTCCAAATAGGCGATGCATATTCCAGTGTACTTCTGACTAATGTGAAATATAACATTACAATTGTACGCGGATTACTGAATATTTTACTTACACGTAGCACGAAACCAAGCATTTTATATGACCTATTAACGATCAATGTGCTTATTAAATATAAGTTTGCTATCAAGGTAAACGCCGAGGTCTTTACATTCCGTTTTAGAGATGACAGGTTCATTGTTGAGTGAATATGAGTACTTAATTACGAGTTTATTTCTGGTGAATGTCATAGTGTGACATTTAGAAACGTTTATATCTAGACAGTTAACTTTACAATACTTGCAAAGCCTATCTAGGTCACTCTGTAACGCTTCGCAGTCAGAAAGAGAACGAATAACTTTGAATATTTTCATGTCATCGGCATAAAGTACATATTTGGAATTTTGAAAACATGATCCAATGTCATTTATATAAATGTTGAACATTAGCGGACCTAGGTGGGACCCTTGGGGGACACCAGATTTTACCTCGATAGATTTTGAGAAGACGCCGTTGATTAAGATTACTTGATTACGGTTACTAATGTAAGATTTGATCCATCTAAATAGGTCACCGTGTATACCAAATAAGACAAGCTTTTTCAAAAGAATTGAGTGTATTACGCGATCGAAAGCCTTAGAAAAGTCTGTATACATAGTATCAACCTGCTCTTTGTCATCCATCTTGCTATGCAAGAAGTTAATGAAAAGGGTCAGGTTGGATGTCGTAGACCGACCTCTCATGAATCCGTGCTGATTCGGTGTAATTATTGTGGAAATAGCCGAGTATAATTGATCAAAGACAATTTTTTCTAGAACTTTGCTTAAAATAGGAAGTTGGGAAATTGGACGGTAGTTTTTAACGTCATGCTTATCACCGGTTTTATGGATGGGTGTGATAACTGCTGATTTCCACTTGAGGGGAAACGTTCCTTCTGTCAATGATTTTTTATAGATGGCGCAAACCGGAAGACAGATATATTTACTACAGTTGCGTATAAAAACTCCGGGTAGCCTATCGATTCCTGGTCCTTTTTTAATATCTATGTTTGAAAGGTATTTCAAGGTGATTTCTTCATTTATTTTAATTGAGGATATTAATGTGTTGTTCAGAGGATCTTCCTTATTATTAACATTGAGTGTTGGAAATTCATTTCTAAATACCGTTGAGAAGTAATCAGCGAATAAGTCTGTAACTTCTTTGCTATCGTGTGCCGTTGTCGAATGATAGGTCATATGTTCTGGTATAGTGGGAGATTTTCTTTGCGTCTTAACATAATTCCATATTTTTTAAAAATTATTTTGTATATCTGATTCCAATCGAGCAATGTAGGCGTTATGAGTATGACTAGAAATTTTCTTTTGTCTTTTGCGAAGTATTGAGAAAGATAGGTAATCTAGAGGATTCTTGAACAGTTTCCAGGCACGAAAAAACTTTAATTTTTCTTTAGTTATGTTAATTAAAGCCGCCGAATACCATGTTGGGAATTTGGTTGATTTGATTACTTTATTTGGAACCAGATCATCTATCAGGGCATCAATAATACCATAAAAATGATGCACTGCAGCATCTACGTCCTGTGCATTAACGACAGAGGACCAATCACTGTTTCTGAGAGCATCATTAACTACCTCGTAGTTAACTTTATTGAACATTTTGACTATCTGGGGTTTTAGGGTGGTAGCAGGGAGAGGAATATTTAGTTCAACTATAATAGATTTATGATGTGCATCTTCGATTACTAGTGGCGAGTCAGCCGCGGAGACAATGACTGCAGTGTTACAAAGCACGAGATCTAAAATTCGTCCGTGAGTATTATAAATTTCGTTATACTGTGTTAAATTGGAAAACGAAAGGCAGCTAAGGAGGGTAGAGGTACAGAGGTCAATACTACGTGGCTGATACGTAGAGTTCCAGCTCACATTTGGCAAATTATAATCGCCTATTACTAGAAAAATGTCATTTGGAAATTCAGTAGTTAAGTCAGATATGGTAGTTGTATGACTATTGATAATACAGAAACGCTGTGCATTAGACAACTTAGGACTAACTCCTGGTAAGTAAGAGCAACAAATATGAATATTTGAAATGCAATGTTTTGAATGTCTTAGTAATAGTGAGATCCAAATATCCTCGGCTTCTGATGTCCATGACTTTTGAGATCGAACTTTAAAGTGAATGCCTAGGTAATATATGTATGTATAAAATCGCACATTTGAAATTCACTGGACAATGAAAACTAATTCATGAATGCCTAGGTAATATATGTATGTATAAAATCGCACATTTGTAATTCACTGGACGAATGAAAACTAATTTGTGAATGCCTTCGTAATATATGTACTTCATATAACATCGCTCATTTGAATTCACTGGACGAATGATAATTAATTTCTAATAGTAACAACATCCCATTGACTAAGAAAGAATCTGAACTCGAGAACGCCACCTAAATTGTGTATTTTTACGTACTCGGTTCTTTATCAATTATATAAAACTTTCACCACATTTATTAGTAAGGCTGTAAGTGTTTATTTTATATATTTTATTTTTTATATTTTATGCCTGAACATAAAGTAATTCCATAGTAAGAAAAAAAATCATTAAATTATTTATTATGATAACTTAAAATAGTCGGAATAAACCATTTTTAAAAATAAAAAATACAAACAATTTATACAGTTTAAAACAAAATAAAATGATTCAAATTAACTAAAATTAACAGTGAAGAAAAGTCTTTGCTTTGGAAAACAGAATGTTTACTGATAACTTTAAAAAATATATTTTTAAATCGAGTCTGGGTTCAGTCGTCGTGAGTTCAATTCTTTGTCTGGTTAAGTCCTCCAACACAAGGAAGGAAAATTTGGTGGTAGAAGAAAATTTTCAAATTATTTTCAGGTTATTCGTAACCCGAGTATTTCTTTAAAAAACAAATTTTGTTGAAAATTTTGAATTTTTTTTTGTTATTAAGAAAAAAATAGTTTCTTATATGATTTCTCATACTTTATTAAGAACTTACGATACAATTAAATACTACAGAATTAGTATTCAAGCCATTTCTTAGTGAAGGCACATAAACACCTAGATTTTTTTAAACATGTTATGCTGCATACAGACACGAGAAAAAAAGGCGCGAGCCGAACCACGAATTACGGGAAAAGAACGTTCAACATGATTTCAGTTGATATAAAATGACGGTATAGGTGGAAATGGTTCCAATGAAGCTATAGATGAGGGTGGCGTCTATCGGAAAAAGTCTGCAAGCTGTGAGCACTATGGGACGGGAACATATCTGCTGATCAAAAATGGAAAGACGCCTTTGGCTTGATTCATCTAAAATTATTGGAACAGCTAATTCATAGCCAATTCTATTCTTGGAGTAAAATATCAACTGAAAAAAGTAATAACGGGAAAAATATTTGTGATCAAACATTTATGCATGTATTTAATGCGGTTATGAACAAACTTACCAATACATTTGTATATTTGAAGTTTTCTTATTACGACGACGGTGTTGTCGTGTCCAGTCTTCAGAAATTCTGCCATCACTACATAGGAACATATGAGAATGACGGTATATATGAACCAGTTGGAAAAACTGAGAGCCAAGGTAAAACCCTGCAAAATAGCCATTTTATTATTGGTACAACTAAATGTTAGGGTTAGTCATTTTCTGCTCGATGGTGGAAAGGCGATTTCGGCTTGATTCATCTGAAATGATTGTCGAAATGGCAGTTTGATTCAAAGGATAAATGTTGTTCCTTTTCCTCAAATCCCATCGATATGTCAACTCTATCATATCTATAGTTATCGACGGAATTTGAGGAATATAGTGAGAAGTAATTTATGGCGTTTCTTACAAATTCGGTCGAATAATTCGGCCAACCAATGCGTAATTTTATGAGCAAACTCGCCATCTGATTTCGTCGCCTCGCTTCGAAAGCATAATATCTTGGGAAACAAATTTGGTCCTTGCAGACTTAAAAAAGGCAAAAGCAATGCTTCTTTCGATCTTTTTACTGCGACATAATGCATTTTCTTTTTCAAAATTTTTTTCATAACCCAATTTTTGGAACGAATAGTTTTGGTTTCAGGGTCATTTTTAACATCCACACGCCTATTGGTCGTATTAGTCTAAGTCAATTATCTTTAAAAAGATTTGGTATAAATGCAAGTCATGTATTATTAAAATACATAATATGTAGCGGTAAGCTACTAGAATGTTCAGGAATATTCATCCGTGTTACCCGAATCGCTTTAGAACCTACTAGCGAAATATCGTAGGTACTGCACATCTAACTACTTGCGATTTCATAGATTATTCTTTAATACAATTGCGGGTGTATAAAAGGCATGGTGAAGGTTGACTTTTTGAATTGTTTGACGTGGTCAGTCAGTCAGCGAGTGCCCGCTGCAAGGGCCCGTCGCACCCCGACTCTTACCTCACCGCGCCGCCACAAGTCACCGAGCCATTGATAATAGAGAGGCTACGGATAATTACATTAGCGCCATGGCCATGGATATCATCTCTGGCCTGCGCTCCTTTCGCACCTAGATCTTACGATATCTTCGCTGGTCTCCGCCTTGGCCCTGCTACATCTTTGCCGGCCTGCATCTCCCGTGCATCTGCCAAGGTCAATCATACGAAGCTGTAGATGAGGGTGGCGTCTATCGGAAAAAACTTGCAAACTGTGAGCACCATGGGATGGCAACGTATCTGCTGCTCGAAGGTGGAAAGGCGATTTCGGCTTGATTCATCTGAAATGATTGTCGAAATAGCAGTTTGATTCAATGCATAAATTTAGTATTCCTCAAATGTGAAATTCCTATAAAAAGATTTATTTTTTTTGTAACTCTTATGTTTCTGATATAAATTAAACAATGTAGATCCAACCTTAAACTACCATAGATAAATTAAAATCAGAGGCAGGTAACCGGCCGCAAGACCCGTAACCCAAAACCCATTACCCGTCACCCCGCTACTTCACTTTCGTTTGACGTAGGTAGGTAACATATTCATAATATATATATATGTTGAAAAATATTCATATTATTAGCCTATTTTAGATTGCAGGAATCTACCATCTCTATAACAATATATATACACCAATTTTGTCTGCCGCAAGAAAGTTATTCCAGACGTGATGTCCAAAGACAAACAATTTTTGGTATACAAAATTCATGCATCTTCTATTCTATATTCTATGTGCGCTCGCCTCGCCACTCCAGCAACTGGCACCCGGGTCGCGAGAATAGGTCGGCGAGAGTGGGTCGCGATACCTGGGTGTTGACGAAAAAATAGCTCGCTTTCTTTTTGGAAGCTCTTGGGTGGGTTTCAATGAGCGGGTCATTCACGATTGACCCAGGACTTACACGTTTGTCTCTTTCACACATTTGGAAATACGTTCCTTAAACTGGCATTTATGTTTTGTTTATATAGACTAAATGCGTATTTGCTGAGATTATTGTTTCTAAATTAAGTTACCGTTGAATTTGATTATTTGAAGTTTGTTGATGGTGATTATTGTATTGTTGTGTCTACTATTGAGCAGTTCTGCCATCACCACATAGGAACATAAGGGGGAAATGCAACGGATGAACTATTTGAATAACCCAATAATTATGAAAAAATTCTGAAAACAGATATACTATTATTATTTTTTTAAATGTAAATATCGCATTTAAGAGTTCCACCTGCTCCCAACCATCTGAAGCTGGTGAGACTACGGCACCCACCCAATTGAGGTATGTTGTGAGGCTGAAAGTAGTGGGGAGGGAAGGAGACGGGGAAGAGAAAGGTGGGAAAGTACCTTGCTATTCGGATCTTCAATTCAAAATGGTGGTCTTACACCATGGTGATATTGAGAGTATATTCAACATTCAACTGAACTGCAAACTCGAAATCACAAACTAATATAGAAGCAGCGCGAATTTCATAATCATTTGGACATCGCCGTTGAAGTTGTTTGACTGATCCTATCTCTATCTCCTATTTTATCTCTGAAGTAAAGTAGTTCACAAAAAAAAACAGTACCAGTCCAAAAAAATCATAAAAACTTACAACGAAGAATTGATATTTTTAGATATCAATAGATTCACTAGCACAGGGTACTGGGCTCATGCGATGGTAATAAATGTTACTTACAAATTTATGTTGTCCGGCTACAATTAGCATGACACGATTCCAGAGAGTCAAAATGGCTATACAACTAGATGGTTATAATAATCATCTGAAATATAAAAGTAAACATATTTGTATAGGTTTCGCAGCGTTTTTTGAAAGGTGCAGACTACTCACATGGATGCATTGCTTGCAAGCAGCATGTTTCCAAGTCGTAACTTGACTACAGAGCAGAAAATTATGGTGAAAGCCAAAAAAAACATTTTTAAGAACACGGAGTAAAACTTTGATCAACGTCTTACTCGTTGTCATAAGAAATAATTAGGTATAAGCAAGACAAAAGGCAGTGTCTTAGTAACGTTTTTAAAGAACACCACCGTTGCATATACATACAATCACGGGTATAATTACGCTGTACGCATCAACTAGTTATAAATTAAAACTTATAATTAAAATTTCAGAATCACTGGACACGCTTTACGAATAAATGTCTATACATATTACCAGCACGTAACGTAACAGACACGTAGCGTGCCAAACGATGCACAGACACATTTGAGTATTCACATCTACCGGCAGTGAGTGACAGATACAGCACCACGAACCTAAAAATCCCTGGAATTTTGCAATTTAGTATCAATGACATTGATGCCAAATATTGTGTGAGGGGAAATTACCTGGCTTCCGTCTTGTATGACATATTTTACTAGAAAAAACAAGGTAAAAAAACAAAAAAAAGCATGGCACAAAAACTGTCAAAACACACAATTTTTTTTAACCATTATTAAAAAAAAAAGTTTTATGAAACTTTTTCTGAAAAGTTTTCCTTGGTCCTATTAGTTTTCCAATCTAAATGAGTGCCGCTGAGTTCAAAATTTGCTCAAATTATGATCAAACATAAAATTTCCGTGTGACCAATCTGAATCCAGATATGGGTTATTACAATTGACAACATATTTTTAAGTATTGCTAAGTATTGATTATTGATATTATGCACTTAAATTTTATTCAGAGGCCCTAAACTTAGCCAATGGGTGGAAGGTACAAATTTATTGAAATGATTTAATTTTTGTCTAGCGAATATGTCACTAACCGCGGGGTCTACGTACCGATAATTGATTGATAATATGTCGCTTTTACGCACGTATTTAAAAATAAGATAAAACCGAAATAATATACTAAAAATAAATACAAATTATTGGTAACGTCGAGCAAAATTGAGAACACATCAGATAATATGGGAAGAAACATTTCACACAGCTGATCTAACATTGCAAATTATCAAACAATGGTTAGATAATAATTTACTAACATTAAACATACCCAAAACGAAATATCTAACCTACAGTCTTAATATTCAATGTCAACCTTCAACCAATCATATTCTAAAAATACACTCTTGTAGAGATATCTCTAGTTGTCAATGCAACCCACTGGAACGAGTAGATTCCATTAAATATTTGGGTGTAATAATTGACAATAAACTCCGGTGGGAAGATCACGTAATCGATGATACAAACCGTACACGGAAATTGGCGTAAATCTTCAGATCATTACGAAATATTCTAAATAAAAACACACTAAAGACGGTATGCTTTTCCCTATGTCAATCAATTATATCTTACGGTATAGTAGTCTGGGGTGGATGCTCTAAAACTATATTAGATACATTAATTAAAACTCATAAATTGATTATGCGGACAATCTACAAAGTACACTACATTCACCCCACGAAGGACTTATTTAAGGACTTCAAAGTACTAAATATAAAATCCCTATACATCAAACACTTATCCTCCTACTACAAATTCAAACATACGAAAAAAACCATTTTTGAATCAAACATTTTTGAATTATACACAAGAAATTCCAACCAATCCAACTATACTATTCCAACAACAAGAACCTCAATGGCGCAGTCACAATTTAATTTTCTTGCTTCTAATATCTTCAACAATTTACCAATAGAAATAAAGTCAATTCCCAAATACGACAGTTTCAGGAAGGCGCTTTGGGATTTCTTGATGAGTAAATGGGATAGTGTCGGTAACCTGCTTCTCGTACTCAGATAGAGGTGTATATATTGTTTACATGTGTGAGGAATAAGATACATGTATGTAAGTATATGTATTTTGTGTATGTGTATGTGTATGTATATGTATATGCATATATACATGTATGTATGTATATATACTTGCCTGTGCATGTGTATGTATGTACATATGTGTACTATTTTATATATTTGTCTATATCTTATAGAAAACTTTGTGAGTTATTGAAAACATTTTTTTACCAATTTTCAAATTATTTTTTTTATAATTCTACCAAAATATGTTTACACTAGACTTCAATTCTAACTAACCATTCTTTCATTGGGCACCATGAAACAGGCAGCTGCCTAGTATGGTGTTCTAATGTATCTTCTCTAAATAAATTTATTAATCATGTAACATGTACTTATAAATAAATAAATAAATAAATAAAATATATAAGATAAAATTAGGCAAAAAATTAACTATAAAATAAGGAAGTTGTTAAAATGATCGGTCTTAATAAAATATCAAAAAAAATTACAAATAAGATGTTCAACAAAAGACATGATACTTAAGGGCATCGATAATGACTATAACAAGGATATCATGAATATATCATACGCTCTTCTGTTCTTTTTTAGGGTGGATCAATGCAAAACGAACTCTAAACAGAATTCTTGCCTGAACAGACTGTGCAATTATTCCAATTGTATTATCAAAGGTGGATATTTTCAGTTGCGAACTTACCAAATACAAGAGGTCCATAAAAGCATATTTCTCTGATGGTTTGTGAATAATGTTATGTCTCTATTGTGTATATTTCTATTATGATATGATTTATATCTAAAACCTCTCTCCATGGCTATAAATGTATTGATAAATGTTTTGTTTTGTATATTTTTCGTTTTGTATAATCTTTTGTTTCGTATAAATTTTTGGGGATCAATGGTGAGGCACGAAATGAAAGAAGGTTGTGAAGGTCACATGTGTTTATTGGTGAGTCAGTAGCCGTGACAAGGAGATGATGAAGGACAGAAGAATACACCGGATGCTGGCTGTGATGTGCTGGTCAAGCGCGGGTCAGTGAGTCGACGCCGGGCGCTGGTGACCGGGACTCGATGTAGGTCAGGCACTGGCGAAGAACGTAGGTCTTCAGGCACTCCAGTGCTGACGAGACGGCCGAAGGTGCGACGGACCTTGTGGGCAGTTGAACGGGAACGATGTAGACCAGTGAGGATGCTGCGTGTCCTCGTAGTGGTCATGGTAGCGTGGAAGAAGCGCTGGTCAGAGACGCTGCAACCAGGGCGCTTGTAATCCGAGTAGCGCTGGCCGCGGACGTGGCCGAGGCGCTATGATGATGTCCCGATAGAGTCCATGATGATAGGGGCGAAGCCGGGAATGTTGTCCTTTGCGCTAGTAAGATTAGCGCGGGTTAACACTCGTTGTTCCTTGTAGACTGGTGGCAAAATTATGACTGACTGACTGGCTGGCTCGCTGCGTCGGGCTTATTTATACTACCCGGCCGATGGCGACAGTAGGTAGTAAATTGCAATTAAATCGAGGCCACTCGCTTGGACTGTGTGTTTCGGGAACCTTCGACATTGCGGCGATTAAGCATAGGCCGTAGACTCTAACCTTCTGGCGAGTTCTCGTAGTATCCCGGACTGAGTGCGCGTTAGTATTGTCGCGAGTATGCAAGTAGGTCTTGAAACAGGTAGGTTGCTTTGTTTTGATTTCGGCTGCAAATACGTACCTAAGTAGGTCGAACGGTTTATTATTAATTATTCAATGGATTAATATCGACGCTACAAATTTATTAATTCATATTCCTTTCTTACCAATTTAATTTACTTATTCCTTATTATGCTGTGTCAGTAGAGGTAAAGTCACGAGGAGGAAATCCACAATTGGTTTTATTTTGGCTATATAATACTTATGTACAAACTGAAATAAATTTAATCTGTGTGATGAATGGCTTTAATCAACAGTGAAAACAGATAAACCGTAGCTTTCCACACTGCTAATTAAAAATATATCAATTACTTATGAAACGGACATCCTTGCGACACCTGTTGAATTAAATTTGACCGAGTTATGTTGACGGTAGACATCTGTAAAAATTGAACTTATATCGAGGTTCTAGAACGAAAACACAGAGGTCGTTCAAATCGTCTCGGGAGAGGGGAAATCCTTTTTTTAGGAGTGATAACAAACATTGAGTTTTTGACAGCCAATTAGATTGAAACAGAAGCGTATAAAGGTTTGAGTGAACCAATCAGTAAACGGAGAGGCGTGTGTGAACGGGAGACAAAGGACTGACCTTTACACCCGACAATTAAAGAGATAATTAATGACTTTTTCATTCCCACAGAAATTGGTGGTGAATGCACTGTAATATAAATATCGAACGTTTCAAGATTTTTAGTAAGACGAACCCAAGGAATGTTTGAATAACGTTTACATTTGTGGGATAGTGAACCCCAGGAATCGAGTGCTTTGGAGCCTTTTACATGTTGAAAAACACATGCGAAAATACGATGAAAAAAATTATACATGAAATATTTATAAGAAAGGGCGGAAAAACAAAGGAAAATTACTGGCAGGATTTTCAACTGTCGTGCGATTGCTTATGAGAGCGGGAGGGTGCCTAATTCAAGGAAAACCGTGCTAAAGAAAAATTAAAGTGTTGGAAGCAATGGGAACTTATCGTTATCAATTTTAGATGAAGCGGAGATATTGGGAAAACGATTCGGAAGGATAATTTCACGAAAAATGGACATTTTAGAAAGAGTGCAGCGACTGAACGAAGGAACAATTCAGAGATTTTGGGCAATTACAAGGTCCTGAGGGACATGGTAATACAGAACCAAATGAAGATAATAATACTAAGCATATAGCGATAGATTTAATTCAGGAAAAGGAGGCATTTTACATAATTATGAGGGTAGGTAAATCTTAGAGTTGTACGAGACTACAGGGGAAATGAGACGAAATAAAAGGTTGACGATCTCATGTGTATTTTAGGTTATAAACAATCAAAATTCGAACATGGTTTTCGTTTACGTTAGAGTAATAAGCAATTAGGAAAGCAATTAAGGTTAACATAGGTCTTACGAGATGTGTAGATAAAGAAAAAGAGATAAAATTTAATGATTCTGTAATAAAGAGAAATTTACGAGCGGAGTACCAAAGTTTGAGGCCTAAACAAATGTCAATAAGTATGGTTTATGGAATTTTTGGTAAGAAAGAGACAAATTTTGGGAGGAGTTTTAATCAGACAGTTAACGTGACAGATATCCCAGAGTCGGATTAGGAATATCTCCCATAGAAGTGTGGAAAATGATATATTAATTAATAATAGATGAAGGATAAAATTTTCCTAGAGACAGCACACATCTGGAACAGTATGGGGTATGGTAAGGAAAGGGTAAGCAACGGAGATAAGAGATGATCCAAGTGGGGAAAAGAGATACAATTCCAAGTTATCCATGAAATTAATAAATATGGCTTGGAATATAATTAATTATAGAGTTATGAGATATAACATAAGAATAAAGAAGAAATTCGTGGAGAAAAACGTCAAAATTCGAAAATTCATAGAAAAAGGGAAAACTCAAATCTACGACATAAATAGAGAAAGTACGGGTTAAAATAGAAAAGCTCATATAGGTGAAAATAAAATTAAGTAGAATTTAGGAAAATTGAAATTCAAAAATGCATAGTAAAGATTTCGACATTGGTTTAATCATTTTTCGCACGAGATGCATAAAATTGAGATCTATATATATGTTATTGAGGACGGAACTATCTCAAATTGAGGAAAAAAAGGAACACAAAATCATGATATTCTAACTACATTTGTATGAACAGTAGGACAGAGGAAGATTGGGCAATTTAACGCAGACTTACTCGATCCGGACCCTATGGAGATGAAAACATGAGACAAAGCCTAACCACCACCCAGAGCCAGATGACTGAAATGATACAAAAGATCATATGTTGGTACAGAAAAAAATAATAAGGAAATGTCAAATGATTACGAGTTGATAGGAGATAGGATTAATTATCAAAAGAAATTCAGATACGCTTTTTTGGACCTGAGAGGGGTATTTAATATGCTGCCGAGGGGATTTTGGGACAGTCAGCCGTGTGAGTGGAAAAGAATTTAGCGTGGCGGCACGACGCGTTCGGTAAATTAACGGTGAAATATTTCTAAGTGTTAGATTATGTGCAAGCCAGTTAGTGAATTTTGGTACTTGTAAAATTTCGTAATAAAAATTAGTGGAATATTTCTAAGTGTTAGATTATGAACAACTCTAGTGACTTAGGAAAAACTCGCAATTAAAATCAGTGAAAAATAGACAAAGTGTTTCTTTTAATTAATTGTGGATTGTTAAAAAGTAATTGTGACAAGTTAAAAGTTTTGTGATTAATACAAAAGAAAAATACTTAGTGAAAAACAGTGAAGTTAATAAAAATAATTAACAGTGGATAAGTTCTAAATAAATGGTTGCGTCGAGTTTAAACGGGAAGATTTAACGAATATATGTATTGTTTAAATTCAGTATTGGTGAAAACAGTGCAATTTGGGAGAAAGTTTTTTACAAATATTTAATTTATTAAAATTAAGTTAATTAAAAGATTGCGCAATTCCGAATAAATTTTCTTATAAATTTATATAAAAGAATTTTAAAATCAATAAAGTGACCAATTATAATTTATTGTGCGTATAAAAGCTGTGCTTAAAAGTGTTTGTCGATTTAACTAAGTGGATGAAATAAAAATTCAGAATCAATGAAGTGACCAATTATAATTTGTTGTGCGTATAAGGGCAGTGCTTAATAGTGGTTGATGATTTTGACTAAGTGAATGAAATAACAAAAATAGTTCGACTAAATAATTTTCAATTTTACGGCACATCTTTATCACAAAATATTAATCTAATAATAAATATTAATTAAAAAAAAAAAAACCTGTATTTAAATAAAAAAAAAATAATAATAAGAAATAATAAAGCATAATAGTATCTTAGCGCTAAATGAAGGTTCGGTAGAATGATCAATGAATTTTAACATGAATCTACCATTTCGAAATTAATTTTGATGTAGCTGTTATTAAATCAACGGGTTTTCTGGAATAGGATTTTGTTTAGAAGGATAAATATTAAATATCAGCTAATTTATATGGATCAAGCAAGAATAAAATATTAAATAGGAATAAATAGTCGAAAAGATTTATTTTGAAATTAGTTGAAACTACAGGTAATTAGGTAGGGATTCTTCGAAAAGGTTTTGTCATGTAGAACCCGACCGGAAAAACCTTAATGGGGTGAGTTTACCTTTTTATAAATAATTTTCAGGTCCCAGGAAAAAGAAAGTGCTGAAGAGTGATGGTATTTCAATTTAATTATTAAAAACAACAAAAAGAATTACACATTAATATATATTGTTTATGTGTATTATGTATGTATATTATGGATGAATATATATAAATATAAAGTAAAATATTGTATATAAAGTGTATATATGAGTAATTTATGTACATGTATATATATATATATATTTTTATTTATTAATCGAAACATCGTAATGGTAACGATTTTAAATACCTACCTATGGACATACCTATATTATTGGAAAAGAAAATATGTACTTATTAATGTTCAAGTCCATGTAGAATCATATATTTTATATTTATTTATTAATATATGTACTATTATTTAACATATTTTGGCAATCGAGATATGTGTATTTATATATATTGACCTCTTCCCGTAGTATGTTGATCCAGTAAGAAGTTGTTAGACTAAGTTGATCCACCTTTAACACCATATAACTTGGCTATTGTGGAATACATCTGAATGATTTGGCAACAGTGGTACAATAATTATCAATGTTGCCAGTTTGCCAGAAAAACCATTTGATATACTGTTAATAAAATTTTCAAAATTTGTATGGAAATCGGATGCATAATTTATGTTGATCTACCCAAATTGGCATACTTATGTTGATCTCATATATATTGATCTATTCCCGTAGTATGTTGATCCAGGTAAGAAGTTATTAGACAAAGTTGATCTGTGTCCCTATATATGGTTTTACTAAATGAACCAATCAAGGGGCAATCGGTGGACTGTTCATCACAAGGTTTTATGTGATTCCGTAATCTTTTGTGATATTGAACTCAAAGCATTAATCTCTAGAGTCGAATATCGCATGAAATGACTGTGAGATGGTACCGTTTCAAATCAAAATGACGTGTGTTGCTTGAATTGTTTATAAGAAATGTATGCGTATTTAGATTGAAACGAAAATTTCGCAAAAACAAATCCATAAAAAAATCATAACTTAGCAGGGGTACACGGGTTCATAGGGTGAGGTTTGTCTAGGTCCTGGCGGCGGATGCGTTTGCCCATCTACTGCGTGGCGGGCCGGATCGAAAGAAACTGGTTGAGGGATACCTTTCGACCATAAAAATCCAAAATGGCGGCAAAAGGAATAATGTTATGTAGGAAATTTTGAACCTCTATCTTTTACCATCTCTCCTGATTACGCTTCGTGACTTAGTAGGGGAGGCCGGGTTCTTGGTTATAATGGGTAATCAATGGATGATTGGACGCGGTTGGAGCTAACTAAAAACTGTCCAAAGAAGCGAAGCTAGCAGTCCACAATGGAGTGCTGGTACCTACCCTAATATATGGAAATGAGGCATGGAATTGGCAGAAGAAGGCTGAAAGTAGACAGAATACTGTAGAAATGAGATCCCTGAGGCATATGTGCGGTAAAATCGTGTATGACGAAATGTGCGTATGCTGTGTCTATTCTACAGGTATTTTATAAGAGCCTGTTAAAAGGAGATAGCAGCATTGATCCCCGGTGCACTGTGCACGTGCTTGATACTCGACGGACACGAGCGGAACACAGGTTCACAGTAAAGTTGATGTTATCTATATATGAACGGGTCGTTTCTCCGACTCGTTTTACCGTAAGTCGGCTCGCATGTGGAACGAGCTATCAGCATCTGTTTTTCCTCCTCCATATAATTCGCGCCTCTTTAAGACCAGCATTAATAAATTCATTCCTACAGCCCCTACCTTAACCCGCCTCATAACGCTGCCCAACCGGTTGGCGACATAGTTTCTCTGTATTTAGAGTGTAAAGACAGGGGCGCTCTAGTGAGAGGTGTCACATAAAAAAAATCATACCGCCGAATTTGAATATGGAGACTTACAAAACGAAAAACGAGTTGGAAAAACGACCCGTTCTCATAAAGACAACATCAACTTTATTGTGAACGTGCGTTCCGCTCGTGTCCGTCGAGTATCAAGCACGTGCACGGTGCACCGGGGAACAATGCTGCTAGCTCCTTTTAACAGGCTCTAATAAAATACCTGTAGAATAGATTTCGTCATACATGATTTTACCGTACATATGCCTCAGGGATCTCATTTCTACAGTATTCAGTCTACTTTCAGCCTTCTTCTGCCAGTTCCATGCCTCACTTCCATATATTAGGGTAGGTACCAGCACTCCATTGTGGAGTTTCGCTTCTTTGGACAGTTTTTTGCTATCTCCAACCGCGTTCAATCATCCATTGATTACCCATTTTAAATAATTACCCATTATAATCAAGAACCCGGCCACCCCTACTAAGTCACGAAGCGTAATCAGGAGAGGTGGTAAGAAGTTCAAAATATACCATATAATATTATTCCTTTTGCCGCCATTTTAGATTTTTATGGCCAAAAGGTATCCCTCAACCAGTCTCTTTCGATCCGGCCCGCCACGTAGTAGCTGAGCAAACGCAACAGTGTACAACTGCTAAGTTATGATTTTTTTATGGATTTGATTTTTGCGAATGTTTCGAATAGCTCTAAAGATGATTCTTTTAAAATCATCTCATATTTAATATTATAAAACAATATGACCGGAAGTCGGCATCTTTCTATAAAGCATAAACTAAAAAAACAGCTACAAGGTGGTTACAAATGCAATTATATTTAATCAATTTGTTCGATTATATTTTATGTGAAGTTGTTTTCACAGTGGCCCAATGAATATTATATGGGGCCAATTGAACCAATTTGACTTTAAGCATTTTCTACGTCTTGCGATAAAAACTTAGGCTTACGATAAAAATACTCATAATCAACGGCAGAAAACTAGTTGTCTACCAAATTCTTATTTTTTTTAATCTCATATAAATTAAGCTATATACTCATAAACCGATCGAGTGAAAAGCTGCAATGATCCCGACCCCGGGGTCATTGCAGCTTTTACGGAATGACGAGGAAAATAATATTTTTTAATTAGTTGAAAAAATTACTTTTCAAAATTTCAATTATGTTTAACGTAATACACTATCTGGCCTCAAGTAAATCAGTTTAATCACGAACCGTAACTATTTAATTTAATAAAATAACAAAACAAATTAATGTTAATATGATAGTTTGCTTTAATCTCAATAAAAAAATAAAGAGAAAAAGTTTTTTTTTTATGATTGAGATAAAACTTTCCCCCAAATAACATGTATATATATTGATTAAAATTATAATAGCACCTTCACATTAGGAAAGAGAGGACAACGAACAAATAAGTACATTGACTAAGTGTTACGGACGGACATGCACTTGAGCTTATAAAACTTGGGAGCTGTACTCACAGAAACTGGAGTTAAGTTGTAATACGGGGTCAATTGTACCGGTATAATCATCCCCCAAAAACATTAACATAGAAACCATATAAACTACTAAATGCGGTTTAAAGCTAACGAATCCACCTAGATTTAATCAATAATCCCGTATTACGGTTGAAAGTATGATCTTTATTAATTAGATGTTCTGCAAATTCTGAAAATCCCGAACTGGTTAGACATCTTAGGTGTTCTTTTATTCTAGTTTCTATATTGCGTGATGTTTGCCCTATGTAGAATGCTGGGCAATCATTACAACTAATTTTATATACGCCTGAGTGGCTAAGAACATCTTCTTTATCTTTGGCATTAATTAAAAATTTTCCTAGATTATTATTAGTATAATACGCTGGTTTAATTTCTGGGGGGAATTTAACTGTACATGTAGAGGAAAGGTTATTAATATACAAAATTCTTCTCCACTGCTGGTTGGAGTTATTATTGTTGAGAGTTGGTGGACTACTGTAGACGTATTTATTTATGGCAATACATCTTAATTTTTTTGTAAGGATTCTATCAATAAGGCCTATTTCATATCCATTATTAAGTGCTATTAGTTTAATTGTACTTAACTCATTAGCGTAATTAACATTTGATAAAGGAGTAGTGACTAAACGGTGGATCATAGAGTGGAATGCCGAATGTTTGTGGGAAATAGGAGGTCTTACAAAACCTTATCCCAAGATTCCAGCCGAAGCAGAATCAAGAAAACTTACACGCCAAAAATATCCGTGAAAAACTGAAGAAAGAAGATTTAATATTAACCAGAGCTGATAAAGGCAATACAGTTGTAATTATGAACAAGATAGAATATAATCATAAAATTAATGACTTCCTAGAATCTGATAACTTTGAAATTTTAAAGTCCTTCACAAAAATGAGATAGGTTTACGACTTAACAACTTGGAAGCGTTGGAAATAAAAAAATCAGTCAATTCAAAGGCTGAAATTATCAATAATCAACTAAATTTAACGTTCAGCCCTATAATAAATATGTTTCCTGTTATCCCTAACTCCCCTCCCCCACTTCCCGCCCACAACTGATACTGTCTCTCTCTGTTTTTTATCTCTTTCTCTCTCAACTATTTGTTTATATATATATGTGTATTATTCTGTATTTGTTAATATTTTTATAACTGTCCTGATGATGGTACGGAGGTACCGAAACCGGTAGACGTTAAAAATTTCAATAAAGTGACTGTAAACAAGGTGTTTCCCTTTTTATTATTTAAAAATACTTTATTCAACTTCTCGAAGTTAGCAGCTGTGGCTTTTTGTAGGAAATATGATATCTGATTATAATATTTGTTTCATTTTTTACAAATAAAAACTTGTGTGAATACCGCACCAGAGTCATACAGTCCTAACCACTCCCGTCTGGAGCCAGTGAGACTATGGCATCCTCAAAGGAGACCTCGAAGGAGATGAGGAGGAGGAAGGTGGGAGAGAACCTGGCTATTCAGATATGGTCACCAAACACTAATTGTAAAATAGTGCAAATTAATTTTAATAAAATTTATTTGAACCCGCGACCTTCGGATTGCTAGTCGAGAGCCACCTCAAGTAGTTTGATATGTTTGGTGACTTAGCAGGAGTGCCCGGGTTTATAGGGTGAGGTTTGTTCGGTTCTTGGCGGCGGATGCGCTTGCCTACCAAATGCGTGGTGGGCCGGATCGATTATTCCTCTTTCAACGCATCGCCTTGCAACGCAATAGGAGAGTTGGATTCTTATGGTTATCACTCGAACACACTGACCCCCAGATTACTACCCACCCATCATACCTATTTCCTTCCCATAACTCACTGTCCTTCCTTTCTTTCAAAATACCCCCAACACAGCATTCACAAAGATGACATAGACCCTGAGAGTTACGATTTTCCTAAGGGCCTCCTGTGTGGAGACGATGTAAAAAAATACAAAAAATAAACAACTTTCTCGCTTAATCCTTGGCGGTGACTAATGGAAGGGGTATTGGTTATCTAATAAATGGTTCCCGGGGCGGCGGTACACATAATTGTAATAATTCTCGAGGGCTCTGATGTACAGACATTATGGCTCCTGTTGATTGACGAACATATACGAAAACATCGTTGGTTACAATCGGTGCTTGAAATGACTTTAGCCATGTTTAATAAAAAACAAATTGGAATAAATTTTTCAGCAATTTTAATTTAAAATTTGAAAAATTAAATTCTCACCAATCTAATCGCCGCAATTTTAATAGGCACAAATTATGGATATTACGCTTTGTTTCAACTTAATCATTACAAGAAACTTACGTCGGGAGAGATGGTAAAATATACATTAAAATAAAATTGAATTCAATCAATGTTCAAAATTTCTCTTTTAAAATGACTCAATGAACCTCACCCCATGAGCCCGGGCACCCCTGCTTAGTCACGAAACGTAGTAAATGATGCATTAAAGTTACATTTTTGTTTAATCAAGTTCAAAAGATTTTTTAAGCATGGATTTGACGTTTGCGAAAGTTCCATTTCAATATAAATACGCGTGAGGCAGTCTATCCTCTTTAAGTAAAAAGTCATTTTCATAGAATATAGATGTTCTAACAGAATCCAAAAAGTACCACAACGCGCGCGAAATCGGCGGTTACAAGTTACAACGATGCAAGCCGTCAAGTTTTTCAGAAATATATAGATCAACAAAATAAATCGTGTAAAATGTATATGCGACCGAAAAATGGGCGTGGCTTACAGCTAAATCTCGATGACACAAGTTGATCTATGAGGATTTACATATGTATGCCAACTTGGGTAATGGATCAACATATCCGGGGTGGATCAACAAATGCAAACGGATCAACATATACCTGGCGTACCGTCGCGCGAGATCAACATAGTACGAGAGGGGATAAATATATATATATATATATTTATTCTCCACTTAACCGCTAGTAATTTTACGAAATTCGGATAGTGAAATAAATCGTTTTAACTTTAAAAAGGAATTTAAAATAATGGATTAAATACCAAAGTTGTGGGGTTTTAATTAATTATGCACAATAAAAAAAAAACACAACTGACTTATAAGAAGAGGAAGGTATGACTTAAATAAACATATCTCATATTTAGGTCAGTGTGTCAGAGGAGGTGTTTACATTATTGAAATGTTTATAATAAATCGTTCACCGGAGAACTGAGTTAATTAAATAGTTTGAAAATGACCTTGGGCCGTAAATAGATAATTATCAGGATTATAAACTACAATAAAAGATAAATTGAATTTCAGGATATAATTGCGCAATATGGAGCGATTTGGGTACTCTCATATACCCATCATTCACATACAACAGTTGAAAAATCACGGGTTAGTAAGATTTATTTCGAAGTATTATGTGAAACATTCGAATATTATGGATTGGGTATTCGCATAGATTCCCATCAGTTACCTGAAACAGCTGGGAGTTGCGTACTCTCTTATGTGGCAATCAATTACATGAAACAGTTGAAAAATCATGGGATAGTATGAACTAAATCTAATGTTGAACCCTGGGGAAAAATTAAAAATACAGTTCAACCAATAGGAGGCAGTGGTCACTTCTATAACAAAGACCATTAACCAAACAAATAGAGATGGCGAATCTCTTAAATAAAATCGTCAATACCAAACAAAAAAAAAGCCTGGAGTTTCGGTAGCTCTCCGAAACAAACTACCAATAAGATCTCAGTATATTAGTATCTATTTATATCATCTACTCTTCTTATGTATTTATTCGGTTATCAAGCTTAGAATTTCGCAGAATTCTTTGTACGAGATCTGAGCTTGGGATGCGAAGCAAGTATCCTCGTATTGCAAGTTATAAACCTTTCCCAAAATGTATGTATACATAAATATCTTTTATGTACTGTTCATTGGAGAATGCGGACCTGCATACAGCTTGCATTTTAGGTCTCCGGACCACTCTCGCATTGTCTCTTGAACGTGGAAGGAGGATTCACGACCCGTAATTCCACACCACACCGTGAGTAAATGATTGTATATAGGATGAAACCGGTTCGCCCTAAGTAAATAGTAGACTGAGGAGAGGTAGGAATTTGGGGGTTTCGAGGCTCGGAAGAAGACCTGAAGGCAGTGCATGATGACGAAGGAAGATTCTTTTGGGACGCGGTAACTTAGGTACCAATCAATTAAATCGTGTCACAAGATTGTGCGAATTTCTAGTTGACTCTCGACCACCTCGTTTACTTGCAGGAGGAAAGGAGCCAAATTTTGCTAGCAAAGGGCTATTCTGAGTTCGTCAAATTCGTATTTATAAAGATACAAACATTCCGTATTTATAAAGATACAAACAAACAATGGCGTAGAATTCTATTTGTAGATAATGATACTTCCAAAATTATAAATAAAAACATCCCCTTCACTATTCAACCGGCGTTTTATACGGATAACAAATTAAAAAAATATATTCTTAATAATAAAGATATTGATAGTCAAACTAAAAAATCAGGTGTTTATAAACTCAACTGTAATGATTGTAATTCCTTTTATATAGGAAAAACTAATAGAAACTTTGAGATCATAATTAAAGAACATCTTAGGGCTTTAAAGGGAAACTGTGAATCAGAATTTGCGGATCATTTATTAAATAACGACCATACTTTCGATATTAATTCAGGTTTTAAAATACTACATTCTGGTTACAAGGTATCTCAAATCAATAATTTTGAAATCTTAGAAATAAGAAAACAGGTGAATATGAAAGCAGATATTATTAATAAACAAAAAATTTTTATAAACCCCATTTTAAATATTTTCCCAATTACCCGGTCTTTCCCGTCTAATGACATTTTAATTCCTACTTTGAATAACCCTCCCCCACTCTTACCCCTCCCCGCTCCTTCTACCTCTTCTTTCTAGACCTAATTTTAATTATAACTTTAGTATACTTGTGCTCCTGATGATGTGAACTTGGTTCACGAAACATGTTGAGATTTTGTATCGAAATAAAGTGATGTAAACTATGTTATTTGTGTTTTAATAAAAAATAAATAATGCCATCACAAAGTGAAAAGCAGTTAGAAGAAGTTTTCTTCGAAAAATTATTTTAAATTACCTACAATCAGTAGATTGTTTTTTGATTAAATTACTAGTTTAAAAAAAAATTTAATATTTCATTGAGACGTAACATTTCAATTTCATATTGAAACTTAAATATCTTGCCTTTGCATACCTTATTATGGGACAAAATATTGATACAGCATATATCTGACTCTGAATATAAAAAGAAATTGGGACATGAACACAACACTAGGTTCATAAAGAATGAAGGCATGTTTGTTCCAAAATAAATACGGACAGCGAACCCTAGAATATAACGAGCCCAATATCAATCAATAGTTGTTATTTATTAGCATGTAGATTTAGTGTTATTTAAGATAATATGTGCCAATAATAATAATCTGAATATCTTATGTAGTAACAATATTATGTATATTTATAATTAGTAATAATATAATGTATACATATTTACTTTGTAATTGAACAAGTACATCCTGTTGATCAACTGCTTAATTTTACAATATAACAATAAAGAAACAAGAAAAGATCACTGATTTTGTGTGGCTTTCTTGAAAAAATTTAGTTTTTATACAGAAAAACCTATTTATTCGTATTATTGTCGCGTATGTACGGGCGCAAATAAATAATTCATCTTAATATTTTAAATCATAATATTCAAAAAGTGTTTTTTCCAAAAATAATTAAATCAGCGCCATCTATTGAAGAGTATACAGTTTCCCAATATTACGTAATGGCCTGTTTTCTGTAATTAGGGGTGGCGGTTATTATTAATATACTTATTTTTTTACCTGTATCCCATACTCAGTATTAATCATAGCAATATTGTCAGCCAGCTTGTCGTAAACGGACAAGTTTGATTTCAACCTGGTTCCCCCCCCCCGCTCCACTTCCGCTGTCTACTGAACCTGCCTGCTAGCCAACCTCGAGGAGGGGATCTACTGTTGCCTACTGAGCCGGCCTGCTCACTGGCCCCGATGTCGCAGACTCGTTAACGACTGAGCCTTCCCAACAGCCAGTTACCGACTGAGCCTGGAGGGATACAAGAAGTTGCACCCGCAATAAAAACCAACCGTCTTTATAAAGGCGTTCTTTTAAAAATGCAAATTACAAATGTCGTATATATCGTCTTTCTCAAGATGCATTCGTTTATGCAAACATATTACAAGAGTCGATATTCCCTGGATCGAGGGGATCGAACGTTGCCGACTGAGCCAGTCCGCCTGCCAACCAGCCCCGGAGAGCCTTACCGACTGAGCCTTCTTGCCAGCCAGCCTCGGAGTAAGGAAACAAATTAGCATAAGAATATGTGAACTCCTCGATATGGATTTTTCTAATGTTTCTGTACCACTTATGCTGTAAATACTGAAGCAATACATGCAAAAGAGAAGGCAACACAATAAAAATGCATAAATTTTTGCTGTATTTGTTAGAGGTTTAATATTGCTCCCCTCAAAAGATATCTTTTGCAGACCCAGTATCATAAAAATTATTTGCAAATATTTTAAAACGTTTCCTATATCTGGTAATAGTTCATTAGGATTTCCTGATTTTCTCTTACTTCCATCATATTACTTTTAGCCTGAAAATCATTAATATTTTTGAAACGTTTGTCTGTCATTTTTATGTGATGAATTTCCTTTTAGGACACTATCAAACCGAGTAAAATAACCCGTGTCATGATCATTATGATATTAGAAAATTAACAGCTGTTGATTGATGATAAGTCTAGATGTTTTCATAAAATATCCAATCGAAGAAATCAATTTGATAATTGTACGAGTTTTTTTCCAAAGTCAAAGCTTTTTGTGTAAAATTGAACTCAATTGTATTAAAGCAAATTATGCTTGAGTGTATTAAAACAAATTGTGCTTGAGTGTATTAAAGCAAATTGTGGTTGTGTGTATAAAAGCAAATTGTGCTTGAGTGTGTTGAAGCAAATAAGAGTATTTTCTAATTGAAAATTAAAACTGTTTTGTATTTTTGAGTATGTGAAACAGCATAATCAAGTAACAAAATCAAAGTTTATTGAATGGTTTGTTATGGCAGGTCCGGTGCTGGCAATCGATCAAACTGCAAGAAATAAGTCGAACAAAGTTGGGAAGTCTTAAAATTAATATACAAATTCGAATGGTTTGTCCTTACCTTTTCCACGATTGGCAATTGGTGTCGTATTTACCATATTATTTAATAAATACCAATTCTCAAAATATTATAAATGAAACTATAAAACTGCCTACTGCGGTTTAAAGTCAATGAATCCACCTATATTTTTTTCCGTTTATCCTATATTTTTAGGTTCTATAAATTCGGCACATTATGACAAGGTATAGCTAAAAAAGGTTTTTGCAAACTTGACAAAATATGCCAAAAATCTAACTGGAGAATTGACTGAACAAAGTCGACCAATTGAAAGTAATCCATGTCGATGCCAGCATCATCATCTAGCTGGAGAAATAACTGAACAAAGTCGACCAATTGAAAGTAATCCATGTCAATGCCGGCATCATCATCTAGCTGGAGAATCGACGAACCAAGCCGACCAATTCAAAATTCAGTAATTTCAAGCGATGTACTACGATCCAGATATCGAATAAGTATTGACATTTTTTCATCGTTAATTGTGGTAAACGTCGTAATATGTCTGATACAACTGTTAAAACTTTCAGATGTTTTCCGAAATTCAACATCCCGAAGAACAATGCAAATGTGAACAATGACGTAAAATAAAGTATAACTTTTATTTGATATTTATACACCAAGCAGAGGGAGTTTCCAATATATTATCAATGTTCTTACGGTTTTGTACGAATTTGAAATTGTTTCGTGATTTTTTTAGAACTTAAAAATAAACCAATGAAGCCATTAAAATTCAAATTCAAAAAAATATTTATTGCACAAAAATACAGAGTACAAAGGGTATAGCTTATAAGTTACATCATATTTCTTCCAGATAACTCAACAAATACACATTATATTACATATCCCAAAAATTACACATTAACAAATGTATGTAAATAAAAAATATAGGTATTTAATTTTTTTTTTAAATAAAGTCAAACATTCCCGGGTTATGAATAAACTGAAAATATTTTAAAATCTCCTACTACCACCACAGTAAGCTGAAAATGTTGCTTGTGTTGTGATGGAGGACTTAGCCAGCCGAGGAATTGAACACACTACGCCTGGGTGGGACCTAAACGCGATATCAACTCGGCCACCGACCGAGTATATGACCGACAATTTATGTAAGGTATTCAAGGTGAAGTGTTATTTGTTTAAAAGAAATGTTTTTTTTTTCATTATCAATAAGCAAATCTAAACAACGATATGTGATCCTTAAATACGGAAATCTCTACCTTTTGCATATCCTCTAAAGCAAGGCTGCCCAACCTTTTTAGCAGTTGGGCCAAATTGACGATTTTGAATCACTGGCGGGCCACTGAGTACCTGACGGTTCCTATTTCCATGGGGGGGGGGGGGGGGTTGTTAGAGAATTTCTATAAAACATAATTCCCCACAAAAGAAATCTAAATAAGTGCTCCCCACAAAATATTTGAAATCCATGGGGGGGGGGGGGTTGTTACGGAACTTCGCTGAGAAAAAATTCCGCACACCCGAACATCATATGTGATACCCCACAGCAATTTTTCAAATTCCATGGGGGGTGGGGGGTGGCTACAGAATTCCATTTCGACGCAAAGAATATTATGTCGAAAACCGGTGTATTTTTGTTTCAAAAGTAAGTTCGACAGGTTAAATTTTTTCGTCGCTGATTCTCGTTCTGAGTAGCCTAAATAGCGATAAATCGCAGTCGTTGGCAACACTGGTGACCGCGCGCAAGCTGCATTGTTTGTTTTACCGCGGGCCCGCGACACTTTTTCAAATTGGCGGAGATTGGCGGGTTTTTTGAAAATGTTTCAGGCGGGCCACTTATAATTCGTTCGCGGGCCACATTGTGGCCCGCGGGCCTGGGGTTGGGCAGCCTTGCTCTAAAGTGTACATAATTTATTTATTTATTTTTATTTAAGTACATAAAACAGGCATGGTGCCCAAAAATTTACATACATGGATGTTTAAATACATAATAATAACAAAAATAGTAATAAAATGAATAGGCTAAATATGCAAGTAAATAAAAAATATGAATGGGTAAAAGGTAAATATAAATATGTTCATAAACGATTTGTTAATGTCACACCTGTACTGGTGAGACACTGATTAGGTAGGTACAATGTTGCTTCTCTTTAAATAAAGGGCTTCATCACAATATTAGCTTAATATGATTATAGGTTATACGTTTTTTTTGAAGTGTTTAAATTGGTCATTAAAAGTGTCTATTTCATTATTAGAGCCATGTATAATGTTATAATTTATTAATGTTCGCGGTCCTGTATTTGTGTGGTAGGCTTTAATATGGAAAATGTCTTTCATCCTCCTTGTTGATTTTCTTGATGGTATATTGATGTTGATTTGGGATAAAATGTTTGGAGTATCAACTGATGCATGTATAATTTTGTGTAGGAGCAGTACGTCAGAAAGTTTACGTCTGACCGTCAGTGAGTAGTTTATAGTGCAAAATTCAGTCATTGTATGTTCCAAATTGACCAGATAAACCTTCACGATAAGCAATTACACGGGTTAGTTTCCTTTGTATGGATTCAATTCTATAATTATGAATCTCATAATTGGGAGACCAAATTTTTGATGCGTAATTGTTGATAATGTAATATTACATCCAAAAGAGAATGGCCCATAATATAAATCGGTATATTTTGGCTCCATTTGCCAGGGGTGTAATATTTTTTCATTTTCAGAGTACCATAAAACTTGATTTGCAAATATTTTTAAATGTGCCCAATATCGAGAAACTGTTCTTGGGAACTTCTCTTCCATTGATCCATTTTTTCCTGCCAATCGATTAGTATTTTTAAACGTTCACAATTTCATTTTGTTAATCTTAAGCTTGTTTAATTAAGCCAATATCTTTGTTTGTACATTATTTATTTATTCAGATAGTTAACATATTATCAGTTTTGTACAAAAGTATCACTAAGCCAAAATAAAACCAATTATGAATTACCTCCTTGTGACTTTACTTCCTACCCTCTCTCATAAGACAGCATAACAACAATAACTCAAATATGGTAAATAAATTTTACAATTATGTTATAAAAAAATATTGAATATGTTAACGAGAGTATTCCGAAAATTGTCCATAATATTCAAGAACAAATGGAAGGAAGATAAATAGAATTGGAATAAAAAAATAATAACAAAGGAGGAATTAAAAGTAACTCTAAGCCAAATAAAATCAAAACCCAGTCCTGATGGAATTAAAATACAATTAACAATTCAATCATTACCAATCGTTGAGAATTACTTACTAAATATTGCAAATGAATCAATCACCTAAGCAAGTTTATCCAGTTATGGAAAATATCGACACAATACCAAAGAAATAAACATACATATATATGTATGAATTAGACCAATAAATATGCTCCATATGTATGGACAGATACTTGAACATGTTGTAAAAAAACATCTTGTTGATTTCATAGAAAAATGCGACTTGTTATGTGAAGAAAAGTATGGATAAATAAATAACCAATCGTGTGAATTGGCTTTCAATTTAGTTCTTGAGGACTGGAAAAAGATTCAGATAAATATAAATATGTGATCGCGGTTTTCCTGGACTTTGAAAGAGCTTTCGAAACTATACACAAAGTCATAAAAGCAAAAGCTTTAATATGGCTCAAAGATTATCTAACTAATAGATACAAAACCACAACAGTGGGTGAGATAGTCTCGGAATCAATGAATGTACCTTTGGAGTACCTCAATGAAGTGCAACGTATGAATATTGTACGGTTTGTTGTGCAGTGTCTACTGAGTTCCAAGGAAGAGAATTTAGTACTGATTTAAAAACAGGTAGCAAACAAAATATAATGAAATTGAGAAAAAATGTTTTCATTATTATTTACGAGATTTTGACTGATATAATATGACAGTAGAGGTGGCAATGGTCCCAATGAAGCTGTAAATGAGAGAGGCATCTATTGGAAAAAGCTTCCAAGCTGTGAGCACCATGGGACGGGAAATTATCTGGTGCTCGAAGATGGAAAGGCGCTTTCGGCTCGATTCATCTGAAATTATTCAAACAGAAGTGCTACAGATTTGGTACGATTGCGTTGTGGATAAGTTATTTAAAAATAAAACAATGATGAAAATTTATTGTCGGTTATTAATAATGAAATACGAACTTACCAGCGAACTCATGTATTTGAAGTTTGTTAATGGCGTGGTCAGAGGCATGACCCAACTATACAACGTAAGGTGCTGGTGGGAGACATCGGCAGACGGAGACAGGACCCAACTATATAACGTAAGGAGGCTGTGGTTCTGAGGGACTGGCGGCACACATGGTGAAACAAATCAGGCCGGTCCATATCTATGGCGACACCAATTTCGGCGGCGATGGTAACACGGAACTAACACATTGTGTTGAGATCAGCGGGGTCGGCGGTCAACTGGCGCGTGGGCAGCTAGCCGCAAGTACTTGACCTGCGTTGGTCCTCGCTGGGGGGGGGCTTGTCCCACTCTTTGGCGCGTGCCCCATGCCCTTATAAGGACACGAAGTACATGATTGGCTGTTAACCCGCGTGATCGTGACAAGCAGAGATATCGCGGATGTACTTGTATGTATTGGTGATCTAACACGCCATCAGTGCGTGGTTCGTTTCCTGCAATCGTGTGGACATACATAACTTTGCAGTTAGCTCTAGCAAGCTTTGTGCAAACATCTGGTTATGTCCATGTTTAAGTAGTTCACCCATAAACACGTAGGATCCTATGACAATGAAGCTATGAAGATTCCAGTTGAAAAAACCAATAGCTTTACCAGTATTCTGCAAAAATACATGACTTCTTATTAAGACGAGATGTTACGTTAGCGTTTAAGCCATGTAATATACTATAGGTGTGTTACACAAATAGTCATCGCCGCACAAGCCGGCGGCAAAGCTTGATACTCCAATCATTCAGGGTGTGGATTATAGTCAATTTCCCAATTAAAACAAGTCTCTTGTTATGAAGGTTTATTATACAGGTAATACAGGTTATCAACAGATCTACAAAGGTTACATAGCTTTTTAAGGCCTAACTAGTTACTTAGGCAATCTATTGACTCTAAGGGCTCTGATTGACAAGGTATATTATGCGCTCACGTGTAATTTACGGCGGATGCGGTGAGACGGTCGGCAGGGGCCATGGCAGGTGCCAGGCAGGGTGCAGGACGGGTGCAGAAGGGCGGCCACGAGGGCACACCACGCTGGACAGCAAAAGGTGCGCCAGAATGATGCGGGGCTGATGCAGAAAGGCGGCCACTAGGGCACACCACGCTGGACGGCAAAGGGACGCCAGGGCGGCGGCCGGAGTCGCAGAGACGATGGAGCAGAACGGGGGCACTGATTGGATGGCCAAGGGGGTCCACACAAACAGGCTAGGGCGGCAGACGCCCAGGGCTGAGGCCGGGGTCTACAAGTTCACGATCTCAGCCTGGGGTCGACGGTAGGTGGGGCAGCTAGCATCACAGGGGTACGAGGTTGGCGGCGTGGTCAGAGGCATGACCCAACTATACAACGTAAGGTGCTGGTGGGAGACATCGGCAGACGGAGACAGGACCCAACTATATAACGTAAGGAGGCTGTGGTTCTGAGGGACTGGCGGCACACATGGTGAAACAAATCAGGCCGGTCCATATCTATGGCGACACCAATTTCGGCGGCGATGGTAACACGGAACTAACACATTGTGTTGAGATCAGCGGGGTCGGCGGTCAACTGGCGCGTGGGCAGCTAGCCGCAAGTACTTGACCTGCGTTGGTCCTCGCTGGGGGGGGGCTTGTCCCACTCTTTGGCGCGTGCCCCATGCCCTTATAAGGACACGAAGTACATGATTGGCTGTTAACCCGCGTGATCGTGACAAGCAGAGATATCGCGGATGTACTTGTATGTATTGGTGATCTAACACGCCATCAGTGCGTGGTTCGTTTCCTGCAATCGTGTGGACATACATAACTTTGCAGTTAGCTCTAGCAAGCTTTGTGCAAACATAACACTACCCTCCTTGTCGATGAAAGAAGATCCCAGGCAACGTGGCTGAAGCAGGGCAACGTCCTCTTGTTTGCCGTACGAGAGGTACAGAGCTACCTCATTTCACAAAGATTTAAACACTCCCTAACGAGCCAAAACAAAAATTTAACTACCTGAGAGCCAAGTTGAATAATCCCTAACAAATACACTGAACAAGGGTTGCCAAACCTCTTTCAAAAATAATTGCAGAAATGATCTCCAAGGCGCGATACAAAACACGCTATGATTTACATACACAACTTTTTTCCAAACAAAAAAATACACATGGCCTTCTTCCCAACAGAAAAGAATACTCATCACCTTCTTTCCAAACAAAAAGAATATACCTGGCTTGCTTTTTTTTTTCTCAAAAAAAAGACAATACCAAAACAACAAATGTAGCATACAATGTGGTATTACCGAATGGATGTACACAATTTACCACCAGGCCTACACTTTCCATCAAACCACAAAAGAAGAACAATTAACAATGTTCACAATTGTACAATGTTATACAAAATGATATTCTGGTTAGAGAATATTTTACGCTTATGCGATTGACCAAAATCAACCCATATTTCGCGTTTTTTACAATGAAATTCTTAAACTATACATGTTTTTTTTTTTATACACAAAATTCCTGTTATGGAATGTGTACGCTGATTATATCATGCGATTGATCGAAATCAACCCATATTTGCGTCTTTAACAATGAAATTCTTGACACTATACAACACAAGTATCAATACACATGTTATGTTATTTCTTATTATCCATTGATAATTTTGAAAAACGGAAAACAACAAAAATTCTACTCAAGATTTTAACAATATATTCTCATTTAGTCATGGTTTGTCTGGTTGCTAATAATTCTTAGGCATATAGACCAATCCTCTCGTATCGCATATTGATTATACAGGTCAACGCTACCAAGACCTACCATATAATTAATTATAAGGCTAATATTATCCTATGACATTTAACGATTTATTTTCTATAAACCGTACAGCGCTGTACCAGGTGTTAACAAGAAACACCAGCACGTCGTTACGAAAACGTTCGACAAAATTTTCAGAACACTCATAAAGTGTTCTCACCAAATGACCAGACAAAACCCAAAATGACCTTAAGTGCAATTATCAACCCAATTCTTTGGTTAAGATTCAAGAATGTCCCAAAATGACATAAATATGCAACCACCATTTGTCCTTAATGACCAACAATTTTAGATTTCCAAATCTAAGACATAATTACGTTATCTTTACAAAAACTATTTCTTCTTACCGGGTATATATTATAATTCATCTTTCTATGAGAACATACACACCACACTTGACATGGCGTAACACATATTACAATTACACAATTTTATTTCGTCACGACTTTATGAAGGACTTTACACGTTATTTCTTTTTATTGATACCGAGGCAATCAAATACGTGTTTACAACTAAAAAAAATTTACACCATAATTGACATGGCATAACATATAATATAATTACACAATTTTATTTCGTCTCAACTTTATGAAGGACTTTACACGTTATTTCTTTTTATTGATACCGAGGCAATCAAATACGTGTTTACAACTAAAAAAATTCACACCATAATTGACATGGTGTAGCATATAATACAAAAACACAATTTATTTCGTCTCAACTTTATGAAGGACTTTACACGCTGGTTTTTTTTACCATATTGATACCGAGGCAATCAATTACGTGTTTACAAGAAATTACAATACACAACCCATAACCAATTAATAATTAGTTAGGGAACAATTTACACAATTATAATTTACAAACATATTACATACCACTCAACAACTACTGTGTGTGATAATTCAATCTCTGTTATATAAGACTTATTCGAGTCTTTTCAATTTAAAAATCGAGAACTACATAATCCGATTCCTAGAGTTTAACTTCCTTAAAAATAACGACACGTATTCACTACGCAAGAAGGAGAAAAGAAAAAAAAAATCCAGAAAAATTGGTATGTAACCAATTAAATACAAAAACATTTGACATAATTTTCTATATAAGAGAATGTCTGAACAAAAACCACATACGGGGTTTCTCATTTGAACTATACAATTTATAACACAAGATATTTGAGTTATATTTACAAAATGGGTTCCTAATCTACCACTGATAACTTTAAGTGATGAAGAACGAAATCATCACTTCAAAAGTACAGGACATTTCTTACGCCGTTTCCTGTCAACGAAAAGAAGATTATATATACAAATATAACCTTAAATTGTACTAAAAATTGGTATATATTCTTAGTACAATAATTCCACGAAATATAAATTAAGTTTATTTTTCGGTCCCGGGCAGGATATTGAATGCTTAAGGCGGTTTTTTCCTTACTATAATAAAAAAAATTCCACTAAAACTTAAGGTTCTTGAATTTAACCCTCAATCAATGTAACGTGTCGTGTTTCGTAACGAAATATATACAAAAATGTATATTTTTAAATATAATTTTATATAACTTATGTAGTTACTTCATAACTACAACTTATATCTTCTATATCACAATACTCACTTATTGTGATAAATGTGTTTGATTTTCGATTTATTGTTATTTGCTATTTTAAAACGAGTTTTAGTTATGGAAGAGAGAGAAAAAGACATATCATGTATTTCTACAAGAATTCTGCTAGCTAGACAGAAACTCCCAGAAAACATGATAAACCAAAACAGAGAGGTTATAATGTCAGCCAAAACAGATACACTCAAAGATTCATGACGTCTTTGAGTTATAAAAATTGAATGACACCACAGCTCCTGTTTATTCAAATAATATTATTAAAAATGCACGAAATATATATGTTATTATATACATATTATATTGCATTGAACTGGGTGCGAGAAAAAAAAAAAAATAAACGTATTAACTTGAATGCGGTGACCTTTGATCGAATTCATATTTATTATTATTATGCGTAAATATTGTCTGTTGCGACGCGGGAATGGATCTTTTGTCGGTATTTTTAATAGACGTGACTTATTAAGATATCTCAATTTACTGCTCGTAGCGTGTTTTATATTTTCTACCAACAATTTATTTTCTGTGTAATATTTTTGTTGCGAGTTTTTATTCTGATCCATGATTTATTTTTTGTTATAATACTTTTGCGGCAAGTTAATAATAATAATTCCTTGTCGTTATATTATTAACAGTGAAATTGTTAACGATATTTATTCTCAGACCGGATGAGCAAAGTGATTTTAATTGTAATGACCGCCGTTGCCTTTACAAAATTTAAAATTCTACTAATATTGTGAGGATCCATGGTTTAATAATGGGAACGACCGGTAAAGTCTATGGATCTTAATTAAAAACAACCAATACGTTATTTATTTAATAATGTGAATTAAAAAACGATAACTGAATTTAATCCGACGGAGAATTAATACTTGGAAGTTCTTTTGAGTATTTGAATTATTTCAACTTATTACAATGAAACAGATAAGCAAAGCTTAACCTGACAAAAAAAATTATTTCTATAACGAAACAATTAAATTGCATTCCAAAATTGAAATAACACATCTATCTTTCGGAAACATCCACATTTAACATTTATTACGTCGTAATTTCTCGTATTTGGTTTATTACGTATTTAGTAACAGAATGTATTTGCTTCACGCTTCCGACGGCACATTCGTATTACAAACACTCCCGGATCAGAAATTGAATTATAACACACAGCTGTGGGAAAAAAAACATTAATATTATAGTAAAACATAGCAACAAAAGACGTATTTTATCGGGCTAATTGACTATCCATGTTGTGGCGCCAGTGTTACGTTAGCGTTTAAGCCATGTAATATACTATAGGTGTGTTACACAAATAGTCATCGCCGCACAAGCCGGCGGCAAAGCTTGATACTCCAATCATTCAGGGTGTGGATTATAGTCAATTTCCCAATTAAAACAAGTCTCTTGTTATGAAGGTTTATTATACAGGTAATACAGGTTATCAACAGATCTACAAAGGTTACATAGCTTTTTAAGGCCTAACTAGTTACTTAGGCAATCTATTGACTCTAAGGGCTCTGATTGACAAGGTATATTATGCGCTCACGTGTAATTTACGGCGGATGCGGTGAGACGGTCGGCAGGGGCCATGGCAGGTGCCAGGCAGGGTGCAGGACGGGTGCAGAAGGGCGGCCACGAGGGCACACCACGCTGGACAGCAAAAGGTGCGCCAGAATGATGCGGGGCTGATGCAGAAAGGCGGCCACTAGGGCACACCACGCTGGACGGCAAAGGGACGCCAGGGCGGCGGCCGGAGTCGCAGAGACGATGGAGCAGAACGGGGGCACTGATTGGATGGCCAAGGGGGTCCACACAAACAGGCTAGGGCGGCAGACGCCCAGGGCTGAGGCCGGGGTCTACAAGTTCACGATCTCAGCCTGGGGTCGACGGTAGGTGGGGCAGCTAGCATCACAGGGGTACGAGGTTGGCGGCGTGGTCAGAGGCATGACCCAACTATACAACGTAAGGTGCTGGTGGGAGACATCGGCAGACGGAGACAGGACCCAACTATATAACGTAAGGAGGCTGTGGTTCTGAGGGACTGGCGGCACACATGGTGAAACAAATCAGGCCGGTCCATATCTATGGCGACACCAATTTCGGCGGCGATGGTAACACGGAACTAACACATTGTGTTGAGATCAGCGGGGTCGGCGGTCAACTGGCGCGTGGGCAGCTAGCCGCAAGTACTTGACCTGCGTTGGTCCTCGCTGGGGGGGGGCTTGTCCCACTCTTTGGCGCGTGCCCCATGCCCTTATAAGGACACGAAGTACATGATTGGCTGTTAACCCGCGTGATCGTGACAAGCAGAGATATCGCGGATGTACTTGTATGTATTGGTGATCTAACACGCCATCAGTGCGTGGTTCGTTTCCTGCAATCGTGTGGACATACATAACTTTGCAGTTAGCTCTAGCAAGCTTTGTGCAAACATAACAGAGACAATACTCTAAATTAAAGCCAGAATCTTAACAGTTAGTGTATTGGACCAGACCTGCGGTTGGATTTGCCCTATAAAATCTCTTAAATAAAGTGGTAATCTTAACTATATAAGAAATGAAGTCAAAAACAGTATTCGACGCGCGGCCCGGCGTAATAACGGACCTATGGTCGACATTGCCTTAAGAGGCCTATAAAATCGTACTTCCTTGGGGTTTATTTTTATTATTTCTCATGAACTTACTACTAAAATCTTAAATATTTCTAGAGGAATCCTTCGGAAAGTTACTAATTCATCGTCTGAAAAAATAAAATCTGTTTGATACGGCTAATTCTATAGTTGAAAAACGTTCCATAAATTTTTCAAACCATTTTACATAAAATATGTTAATGGTTGGGTCCTGCTTTATTAATCTTAAATATAAATCCCTCTAGAATCATTTGAAATTTTAGTCATTCATTCATAAGAAATAATTGAAATGGGAGCATGGAGCATACTCCCGTTATTAGAGTCTTACGTCGCGTCGCCTTAATAAAATGTAAAAAAAAATATTTTTCTAAAATTCACACCGTTAGTATGCTAGGGAATTTACTTAGACAATATATTTTCACCGTATGTGGTAATATATATAGCGTGGCATTCTAAGACAAAGATGACCATCACATTTCTTGATCACGAGTATTCTTAAGAAGTATGTTGATTCTTGTGATTAATAAAAAGTATGAAAAGTTTGGCCTAATCATGTAAGAGTAATGATCGAATGTAAGAGTTAAATTAAATATCTCTACTGTTGATCTTAAGGACTGTCATGGATCTATTGATTCAAGGCACTGATATACTGTGGTCATAACACAAAATAATAAAAAAATACTTACGTATTCAAACAATCCAGTCGGAATCAATATGGTACAATTACAGATAGTTAAAATGGCTACGAAACAAATTGCAGTTATGAGAATCATCTGAAATGTAAAAATCAAAATTATATTTCAAACATATTTTATTTGTCGTTTTCAATTAAAATATAATAAACCTATTTATTCCGGTAAGGTTGGAGACACATACACGCTACACGCATCATTGCTTGGCCTATTTCAGCATATCTCTCGCCATACACTACCAATGGGAATGTATGGCGAGCGATATGCTGAAATAGGCCAAGCCACGATAATCAAAATCTGTCACAGGTTTAAGGCTAGACAATACCCTAAAATAAAGCCAAAATCTTAACGACGTAATAAAGCAGCCGTGCACAAAAATATAAGACACGCGGCCCGGCGAAATGGACGGACCTACGGTTGAATTTGCAATTAATCACTAAAACGTATTACTAAAATCTCAAATATTTCTAGAGGGATCCCTCGGGAAGTTGCTTATTGATCGTCCAGAGAAATAAAATTTGGTGCTTACCGCTAATTTTACAGTTGAAAATCTGTTATAAATTTTACAAACCGTTTCATATAAAATATTTTTATGGTGAGGCCTTGTTTTTATTAATCTTTAATGTTAATAACTTACATCCACAGGGATCCCTCTAGAAATATTTGGGATTTTAGTAATACGTTCATTGGAAATATTTAAAATATGAGCGTCAAGCAAACCCCCGTTATTAGTCTTTTGTCGTCATAAAGGGTATGTCATTCCTTCCAATGCATCACTATTGTCAAGATGTTTAGATACGGTAGCATTCTCCAATGTTAGTACCGTTAGTTATGTTAGCACCGATGGTTATTAATTTGAAAATGTATTTATTAATTGTTCATAGGAATTACGTAATAAATACTTCTAAAGTTTCTAAATTTTAAAATATTTTTGAAATGCTTGTATTTACCTGTATCCCATAAGCAGAATTTATCAAAGCCACATTGTCGGCCAGCTTGTCAAAAACAGACATCAATCTTATTATACCGTTTTCAAATTTTTCATGTTCAAACATTTTCTCATTTTTTTTATCTGATAAACGAAGATAATCTATGTTAATAATTTCTGGTCCTCTGTGACGAAGTGTTGGCTGGACCAAGTCGACCAGTTGAGAATTAATCATTTTTATCCGATGTACAACGATCCAAACATCAAGTAAGTATTGAAAAATGATCATCATGTCTACACATAACATTGTAATATATACGATATAATTGCGGAAACGTTGAGATGTTTTCCATACACTCATATCCCAAAGAACAATGCACGTATAAAAAATAACATACAAGAAAAACGTAATTTTTACGTGTTTTTTTGTATTAGTATACCAAGCAGAGTGAGTTTTTAATTTATTATCTATGTACTGGATGTTTTGGGCAAATTTGAAATTGTTGCGACAATTTTTGTAAACTGAAGAAAAAATAAATGATGCCATTATCAACAAGCACATCACAGTGAGTACGTGTGAACCACCAGATACGGATAATTCTACCTTGTCTTCATTTTCTAAATTGTGCATACTGTAGTAATAAATCCAAAAGAGAAGACTCCACAATATAAATGGGTATACTCTAGCTCTATTTGTCAGAGGTATAATATTGTTTCCTTCAAAAGAGATCTTTTGCAATCCCAGTACCATAAAACTTGGCTGCAAATATTTTAAAATGTGCTCAATGTCGGTTGGTGGTTCATGTGAATTTCTCGAGTTTTCCGTTTCTTTCATCGTTCAACTTTTGCCTGCCAATTATTAAGAATTTTTAATTCATTTTCGTACAATGTCTCCGTGCTCACACCGCGAATAAATCTATTGAACTAACCCGTGCTGTTGTCTTAACTTTATCGCAATCTATTACTTTGGTTGGTTGATGATACATAAAGATGTTTACATAAAATTTTTCACAATTTGGTAATTGCAAACTTGTGTTTTTTAGACGAGTGTGATAATAATGAAGGTTAACTCGCATTAAAAGCTATGTACACTTATTAATTTGGTGGACATGTTTAGAAAAGGTTTGATAGATAAATGTTTGTATGCAAATTTAAAGTATACATTTGACCTTCTTTTTTATATGTTTTTATGTTCTATCATACAAGAACCCCAACTGCTCCCGAAGATTTTACAAAGGCATTTTTATTTATATAGATAGATTATATTAACTGGATTTTTACAGATGTCTTCAATTACCTCTGAACAATTCAAAAACTCGTTTGATTGACATTATGGACAAAATTCAGAGGAAAACCATTTTATTCGAATCGTTGGTTAAAGAAAGGAAGAGCAACAGGCATAAAACCACAAAAATAAATTCTTGTCTTGAAGTGAATTGTTCCTACAAACATTGATTCTATGCATGGCGTCCAATTTTTGTACGGGATTTATTATACAAACCATTGATTTTTTTTTGTGAAAATATATTTAAGAGGTGCCAAATCACAAGGAATGTGAAAAAAATGTAAAAATATGTTAAAAGTAACTTTATGCAGCATTTCTTAATACTTTATTTGAGAGGGGTTAAAAAGGAGAATTATAAGATGAAGTTCTGAAAAATGAAAATAGTTCATTCTTTTTAAATACATGTTTTATTACGAAGAATTTATTTGGTATAAAATAACTAGGTATGTGGCGATGGTCCCTGTGAAGCCGTAGAGGAGCGTAGCATCAATTGGAAAAAGTCCGCTGGCTGTTAGAACCATGGGTCGGCTTTTGACTTGACTCTCTAAAGTTGACAACCGCTTTCGTTTTGGTTTATCTGAAAATAACAAAGTATACTTCATCTTAATATGCTTGTAAACAATAATTAACTTCCATTCCACAACTGCCTTGATAAAATAAAATACATTACTATAATCCCATATATGATCCCAGTGGAGATTTGAGGTACCATTAATGTATGATCCCAGTGGAATTTGTTGTCAATTACGAACCCCAGATATATAATGCTTTTAGTTTCGGTTATATGCGGGCAAACACATCAAGGAATAATTCTTTTTCCAATATTAATTAAAAAATAACCTAGAAAAATATCATTAACCATCAGCCATTAAAAGCTATCTTCATATGAGCGACTGACGTATCGCCACAATTTTTCAAGCATTATTTCAACTGTGGAATCTTATTCGACATAGCAATACTTAATCTACTGCTTTGTAATGAAAAGCAAACGTCACTTTTAAAAATACAAAAATATATCTTACAGGGTGTTAAAGGAAGTATTTTGATTCCTGACATTATTTGGAGTGAAAAAAGAAAAAGAATTTTTGGTTATGACTAGGAAGTCTCTTAACATCCTGTGTATATAAAATTAATGTTTCTTTGTTTGTGCCCTAAAGACTAAAAAACTACTGGATAGATTTCACTGGAAATTTCAAAGTTTGTTCTTATAGTGCCAGGTCGATCAGCATCGTCAACAGCCATAGGTAGATTTTCAGTACCTATGCGCAATCACAATACCAATTTTGGAGACCGAGCTTTTGCAGTAGCAGGCCCAACAGCTTGGAACAAACTCATACAATACACATAAATCTCATGCAGATAATGTTGTTGTTTCTTTTCCTACCTTCCTCCATTCCCGCACCTTTTCGCTGCACATTGTGTAATAAGACAATAACCCGCACTGTTTGTCTATAAACCGCTCCCGCGCGATCTTATCATATAGCTTAAACCGCTCGCTGAAACATATTTATGATTTGCTTTACCTACATACATTTACATCCGCGCACGTCTCATGCAAAACCGCTTTGTGTTCAGTGCCACCGCTGTGATACCTGAGGAGGATAGACAGGAAGAAAACGAGTCTCTTTTTCCAAATGGTGAGTTCTTTCATATTTATACAACATATTATTGTCTTATGTGCAGTGGTAATAACACTATCATTCAAGGTCCTTCGACAAAAATTTTTTACACTCCTTAAAAATATACCATAACATCTTTTACACATCAAGTACTATTTTGTGTTTTAACATAGCATAACAAAACAACGATGGAAGGATGCAGGAGGATAGGACATCGAATATAATGATTAATTAGTAGAAGAGACCCAGATGTGGATTGACTGCATGGAATAAGATTTGAGCAGGATCAGAAGGTTTGAAAACAGAAGACGAATAGCTAGAGACTGGATGCAATGAAAAACAATCGCAAAGAAAACAAAATACTGCCCGGTATAGAATAATAATATAAATTTATGACTATAACTAAAAATACATGTTAAGTGTTCACAGTGTACATTTGTTTATAAATTAGGTAGTAAATAGAATTGACAACGGAAAATAATAATATAAAAAAAAACAATAGGTAGTATTTAACAAATAGAAAAAGTTGAGGTTTCTCGTAACCTGCCTCACTAGGCTAGCCTGTGTTAAGGCAGTCATTTTAAATGTTAATTTAAATTCATATGAATATTCTACACTTATATTACAATATAAACGCTCATTATTTTTGTGAGTTAATTTGGGTGAGGGCACCGGTAAAGGCTTGTCGCGCGTCGGACCTGGGGGGGTCCTGACTTACCCTCGGCCAGCTCAGAAGCGGGGCATGAGACGTCTCTCTCATAGTCAGGGTTCGGGGTCAGCGCGTGGCTCGAGAATCCATATCCCACCGTCTACACAAAACACTCCCATACGACTGTTATCCCCAAATGAAAGAGGTTAGGTTTTTATGAATTAGCATTGTATTTGAGCGGCTAAAGGACATTACATGGGTGAATAACAATAGTACACAGGTTATTACATCCTAAACTGGAATTATCATCAAGGGTTCCCTAATCTCTCTCTGGGAAATAATTAACAGCTCACTCTCTCTAGATCGGCAGGCAGCGTGGACGAATTTAGGTTATTAGCGGACACATTCAAGGGTAATAGGAAATGTAAGAGACTCACAGCATGGTGTTGTCGGGGTATCCTGTTGATTTGCAGGACTGAGCGCCGTGTTTCAAACAAACGGTGCCAGCCTGTCGATGTTCAAAGCGCGCCATTTCCGTACGTTATGCTTTCGACGGAGCGGTGCAAATTGGGAACGCGGGAGCCGAAACGAACACACGTCCAGCTTGGTCAGAGGTCGGCGCGCGAGAGGGGCGAACGGGGCGTAGGGTCGCCGGGGGTGGGGGAACTGTAGCGGATGTATTGCGCGTTCTTCACTACGTTTGGCCTAGCAACTAACTTGAATAATTCCCGCTCTCAGGCTGGCAACTGTAGGATCTTTTGCGGCTAAAATCTGTTATATGACAGGCTCTATTATTACTTGTTATCCAAAATATTATGTTCTTTTTGAAATTTGTTTGAGTATCGCATTTTTTAAGTTCAAATTAATACAGGTAAATACTGTTATTATTAGGTTAGCTGGAAGAAATAGGATGTAACCTACAAGCTATACCCTTTGTACACTTTTTGTGCAATAAATATTTTTTTGAATTTTGAATTTTGAAAAAATTAATATTTGTTTGAGTATCGCATTTTTTAAGTTCAAATTAATGCAGGTAAATACTATTTGTTATTTTCTATTCTTTGTCTCGACTAATAATCGTTTTAATTTTGTAGACCTTTTAATGTTATTTTAACATTAGCTCCACGCAAGTACTTTTCCACGTGGTCTTTGTCATCTTTATGGAAATTCTTCCTTTTCTTAACAGACGGTCTGTTGAAGTGATGAAAAAGAGGAGGTTCAGAAAAGGAAAAAAAACCCTGCCATCCTTGTCATTGCAGTGATAGGCGATGAGTTAGGAGAGTCCAGCTGGAGAGATGAAAAGGTCTCCCTCAACCGGCTTCTCCCAAATTCAATTCGATTTAAAAAAACCTCACCACATGAACGCGGGCACACTTGGATGAACTATGAACGGCAGAGGTAAAATATATAGGTTCCTTGGGCAGCGATAACAATTTTCCTTTCCAAAATAAGACTTACCAATAATGTTGAATAATTGAAGTTTGATGATGACGACCAAGGTTTCATTGTATTCATTCTTAAGTTTCTCAGCCACAAATACGTAAGATGAGAAGATCAGTGTGCTATGGAGGAACCAATTGATGATATCACCTATGACGAGGGGTTCCTAAACATACAAGATTTTATTTCTACATTCACCATTAATTCACCACAAATGCATTTATGCCAAAATGGTAAGATCTTATTGTTGAATTCTTAATACATTTATCAGCTATGAAACACTTACGAAATGAACAAGTTCTGTAATATACACCATAAAAAAATTCGAAGCGGCCAGAAAGGCAATCAAACAGTAGACGGTCACTAACACTATCTAAAAAAATAAACGTATATCACGTATTAAAATATTTTCTAAATTTCTTTCTGAGGTCAGAAAATTATTGTTATTTTATAAGTCACCTGAAATCCATAGGTTGTATTAATAATGCGAAGGTTATCAGCTAGTTTATCATAAACAGATATCAATGTAAAAATGCCATCATCAAAGCTTTCATTTACTCGATGTCGTTTAATTTTATTGTCATTATCCTTCGGATCGCTTTCAAGAACCCAATCGATTTGATATTTACCACGTATTTCGTTGCTTTTATCAGGCGAAACCAAAGCGATTAAGTGAGTAGTGAGCGTCTTCAGTCTTGTCGCTATGATCCAGATATCAAACACATATTGAAAAACTAACATGTCCGTGACAATGGACATAAGGTATAGGGCATAAGTGCGGTTACCACCTTTTTTGTCCCACATGGTTGCACTGTACACCCAAGTAAATGCAGCGTGTAGGTTACACGCAACAAAAGCAAATATGATTCTACATCGTACTATCGCGAACCAAGACGAAGGAATTTGCAATTTATCATCTAAATAAATAGTGTTCTGCATATGTTTGAAATTTAACTTGTAATATTTTAAAGCTGATGAATAAACTGAAGACGTGACGATCATTATTATATTGATCTCGATAAAATTAGAAGAACCGGTCATGGTTTTCGTTAATTTTACACCATCAAATTGTTTTCTTTCCAACATATACAAACATATTAGTGAAATACAGAGTAAAGGTGGGTATAATCTAGCCCTAGTTGACAGGGCTGCAATTTTATTTCCATCGAATGTAAGCTTTTGATGACCAAACGCAAATAAAATAACACGTAGACCTTTGAAAACATATGTTATATTCCTTTTACTAGAATTTTTCGAATAATTCGTAGATGTTTCTTTACCAGTCGGGAATATTTTCTTATCTAAAACATGAGCGACAAACATTTCACGGTTGAAGCCGTCGTGTTCCATTGGAAGAATATTACCTATTGAGGCAAATGATTTCTTTCCTGTTAATGGTTAACATGTTTCTTTTTAATGTACGGTTAACTAATCAAAAAACACTTAACTCATTGGTTATAAAGTATTTTTTTTTTTAATTAATTATCAATGAAAGCATTTATATTTTTTAACGGCAATAATAAAATTGACTGATCTCTGTTAGATTTAAAACATTTTTTTGGATCAAAGTTTATCAATAATAGGAATGGCCTATTTTAAGGATTGCCATAATATTCTGGCCTAACAAAAGGCTAAGGTTGCCTACGCAATATTGAAACCAAAGATGAAAATTAAATTAATCCAGAAATCCACCTTTCTACACCTACGATCATTGATAGTATGTTTTAATTAGTCAATGCCTACGAAGCTATTTATTCGGAGTTGTGCGAACCATTTTAGGGAGAGGATTTAATATAATACCAATTTTTTATCATTTTAATACGAGTAACGTTTATTTTTGTTGAGTATTTCGCTAAGCATGCAGCGCATTTTTCAAATTATTTAACGAAGAATTCTGTTTTGAAATATTTTAATCATTCGACAGTTTTTACTAGTTTTTATGCTCTGAACTCCTAATCATTTGATCAAAAGATGACTAACGTATCATTACTACGACGCAGATATTGAAAAAAATTAACAACGTTGGAATAGGAATGGGCAGGTCACGCAGAAAAAATGGAGTTAAATATTTAAGTAGTTAAAAAAATGGTAGGTAGGTAAGCATTTTTCGGGCTGTTTTAAAGGTTTTAAAAGTGGTTGGACGCAGTAGCGGCCAGTTAATAGCGCCGAACAACCAACAAAATTTCCGGCATGGCTAATACGAAACACAGTTTGGTTATAACATCTCACAGAGATCTCATGCGACGGGTACCTACTAAGCATTGATTAATTATTAAAGCTGTTTTTTCATAAGACAGCACAAACAGATTTTGATTAGAAGTTACACGGAAAAGGGCTTCATATGATTATTATCCATGTGAAAAACACTCAACGCTCAAATCTAAGCTTGCAACATATCTTCAATACGCACAGAGTAGCATACTTGCGTCAGTTCATCAATCTCCAAGAAAATCAAGTTATTTACCTTGCCTACTTGTTCGTTAGTAGGTGACAGAATTGCTCTTTCCTTGAACCAAAGTATAGTCTTACAACTTTTGTTATTAATAATTTTGGGATAAACATTGTCGACCAATTCTTGAAGGTTATTTACCAAAACGCAAAGGTTTTCAATGTCGAGAATAATTCTACCACGTCTTGTGGTAGCTGCCCATTCCCAACTCTGAAGATATGTTTTGAAATTTTCACGGCCAAAAGTTTTATAGTGATTTATTTTTGGGGTATTATGCCAAATAATTAAATCACAACAAAACAACTTTGAAGCCTGTGTTCATGTGTAGGCAACGAAATTCTCACGTTGGTTTTAACTTTCAATTTATTTTAATATGGCTAAAGGTGAGATCTTTTTTATTACCTCTCGTCACAACAAGTATGATTTCACCCCAGAGGTGAGTTTTTGTTGTGCAAATCGCGCTTTGTTCTATCTAATGCTTCCAAGGAAGTCTTGATCGATATGGTAACTTTATCCCAAACTATTAATGAGCTGTCGATTCAATTATCCAGTATTGCTTTGTTTGAAAATACTACAAACGCTGTTAGTATTATCAGTATCAATTTTTTAGCGGAAATGTCGAGTGGACGGTTAGGCCTCCTTCCAAAAGATGATGCGACGGCTAATGCAATTTTTACCAGTAGATCTGACTTTGGCTAAGAGCAAATTGATAAAATCCTGTACCTCCTGGAGCATCAAGGGAAAATATTTTTTCTTCGTTCCTATAAATCGATGTTGATAACGCATCGTATACACTTTTTGGGTCGATGATTATCTTGAGCTACAACTTGTAACTGATTTGATTGATGATAGGACTACTTGTATTGTGCAATGGTAAAATCCGAGTTTGTTATATAAGTTGGCATTACCAGTCAAAAATCCTTAAACTGGTAAAGTAATTCTGCTAATATGTTTAATTCAAATAACGTTTTGTCAAAGATGTTTTGATCATATTGAACGTTACTATACCAAATGAAATAATAATTAACTGATAAACTGAATATGAAACAATATTAGTAAAATATGTGACAGTAACATAAAATAATAAAGAATCTAGAAAAATACTACAAAACAATACAAATCACTAAAAATATATTATCAATGCCACTGTGATTTGTAAGATTCAACAAAGTGCTGGTTTAGATTACGCGTAGATCTATAAATGGAGTCAATAGCACCCCCAAATATCAATAGCACCCCCAAACTTGTTGAACAGATCGTGTGTGTCTGATAGTTGGTTACGTATGTACTGCAGACATTTTGTTACATGTTACATTTTGTCTTATGTTCCTAGTCGGTACATGGTATTTAATAGTGGCAACGATGGCAGGATTGTCAATTTAGTTTGGTTAACAACCAGGTCTGACATAACACAACCATATCTGACATAAGTCCAGACAGTGTTATAACGTGTAATTGATTCATCAAACTGAAATAATTAATGCATTCAATTTGAATTTCGAGCTAAAGTTAGAGCATTATTGAGAAATATTCTAACTTACTTTGAGTGAGGTTAAAAAGGATAATAAGTTACCGTATCAGGATCAGTTGCGACAATACTGTTGTTGAGTGAAGACGTCTGTACACATAAATCACAACAATAAATTTGTACCTACTATATTACACCTTGTTTACCAGTGAGCACAAAGTCTGTGGGGTGACCATCTTTAATTTGTCAGTTGTGAGTCACATTATTTTAATTATATACAATGCCTAGCAATCAGAATCTAGTGCAAACTAGATCAAAAGCATTGGATTCTCCATCTAATGAAGATCAATTTGGAAAAATTGTTAAATACGTGGATAAAAAAATGGACGATTTTAAGCAACAAGTTTTTGCCAAAATTGAACTTGAATCGACTACTTTGAAAAAAAATCTTGAATCGGAATATGAGAAAAAGTATTGAATTTATCAGTCGACAATATGATAAAATCACTATGAATATTGGAAACATGATGCAATCAAAAAAATTGCCTGGGGTAGAAACTTTGATGGGTGAAAATTCTGTGGAAACCGTTGAAAGATTTATAAAACAACTTGACATTCCGATTGAACCAGGTAGAATCAATAAAGTTACTCAATATCCTGATAAATCTATCAATAAACCTGGAGTTCAGAGGATGATCATTATTTTCAAAAATCACAAGTCCCAATCGGAATTTTTTAACGCACATAAAAAAATAAAGCAATTGAATGACTGTAACGTATTCATCCGTGAAGTTTTATCCTCGTATTCAAAAAACCTTCTTTGGAAAACCAAAAAAAAGCTAAAGAAGCTAAGTTTCAATTTGTATGGTTTCGTAACAATAAAATTAGTGTGAAAAAGAACCCGGAACAATCCTCAAGAGTTCTAATTATTATACATGCGGATGACTTGAATCAATTGTCTTAATCATCACTCAGAGACTGTTACTATTATTTAAAAAAAATAAATGGATGATATTTACAACATAATTGATTTGGATGATAATAATGAATCTAACATATTATTAGAAGATTCACATTCTTGCAAAAATTTTTTGAGGGATTCAAAATTTTCTTTATTGTGCGTGAATATTAGAAGTTTAAGCAAAAGTTTTGATGAAACTGTTACTATGCTTGATTGCATTAATCATCGTCTAGAAGTACTAGTCTTCACAGAAGCTTGGATGGGCAGTTTGATTAATATGCCTATCATTCCTGAGTATGTAGTCTACAAAACAAAGATGAACTATTTGCAAAATGATGGAGTAGCTATCTATATAAAGCAAAACATTCAGGTAACTGTTGAGGAAATTTTTCTCCCCAATGCCAACTGCTTAAAAATACAATTTTCCAATACAATATGTTTAATAGCTATATATCGATCTCCATCTCAAATTAATATAGATAACTTTCTCTATTCATTGGATGAATTGCTTGACTCTGTATCCTTGCAATATAAGGAGATTATAATATGTGGGGACTTAAATATTGATACTCTAGATTTGAAGAACATAAAAACACAAAAATATCTATCATTTCTGGCGTTTCATGGTATTAAGCCCATAATAAACTCACCAACAAGAGTAACTCCTAACAAATTAAGCTGCATTGATCACATTATGGCGAAATCACAATTAAAACCACAGGGAGCAGCTTTTACTACTGGAATAACTGACCATTTTGCAATTTTGATGATGTTTATGAGCTTAACTCTTAAAAATATTTCAAATAATAATGGGAAACCAAAACTTGTTGTTGACAACAACCTTTTGAAGACCAAATTAAAGGAGGAATCCTGGGATACAGTACTATCAATGAACGACGTCAATCTGGCAACAGATAATTTCATTAAATGTGTGAAAACTCACGTGCAAAGTTGTACATCAGCACAAATTGAGAAAAATTACAGAAAATATCTAAAACCATGGATACATGTTGGAATAATCGAATGCCTCAGAACAAGTTATAAATTGCACAATAAATGTAGAAGAGAAATCTATAACAAAAAACTGTTGGAATACTATAAAAGATATCGGAATTGGTGTACAAAGATAATACGAACAACAAAACAACTACAGAAGAAAATTGGATGAAGTCAATGGTAACATTAAACAACAGTGGAAGATTATAAAGGAGGCTATCAACCTACAAATGGAACAAACTAGCATAAAAAATTAAAAATTAATATTATTATTACTTCAATGGAAGAGAGTCCAAATATAATTACTAATCATATAAATAACTTCATCAGTGACATTAGCCCAAGCTTCGCTAATAATTTGTGCAGTGCTAATAAAACCAGTGAGATGTGTCTTGTGAATGATTTTAAATCTGAACTTCACGTTACAGGGGACAATTTGTATTTTAAACCAACAAGCATTTCTGAAGTCACAAATGTGATAAATGATTTAAAAATGTCTTTCTCGTGCGGTATTGATTCTTTAAGTGTTATGGTGTATAAAATGCATGTATCCGAATTAGCTGGTCCCATATCTCACCTTGTAAATATTAGCTTCGAGAGCGGGATGTTCCCTTCTCATTGTAAGAAAGCTAAAGTAATTCCCCTTTTTAAAGGTTGAGATCGTCTAGATGTCAATAATTACAGACATATATCCTTACTCAATACTCTTTCAAAAGTAATAGAGAGATTGGCTAAGTCAAGATTGGTATCATTCTTAGAAACATGTAATATACTCTCTAGCAATCAGTTTGGTTTCAGAGAGATTATAGGAACACGCGATGCAGTGTTGAGGGTATTGTCCATAGTCACTAGTGCATTAAACTATGGAAACAAAACTTTGGCTGTGTTCTTAGATCTATCAAAGGCATTTGATACGGTGTCCCATGGATTACTCATCAAAAAATTATCATCTCTTGGCATTCATAGTACAGCACTAGGCTGGTTCACATCCTATCTATGTGATAAATAATATAAATTTTTAAGATGGAATGATCAAATCGATATATTAACAAAGAATATCAGGAGACTTACATTTATTTTTAAAGAACTTCGACACATATTGGACAAAGAAAAATTAAAAAACTGTCTATTTTGCCTTAGTCCAATCTCGACTTTCTTATAACATAGTATGCTGGGGATCATGTCTAAAGTCCAATGTTGAACCACTAAATATTACTCAAAAATTGATACTTAAAGTGATGTACAAACAAAAAATTCTGTTATCCATCCAACCTACTTTATAAGGAATGTAATGTTATGTGCATAAAACAGCTATATATCACTCAAATACTTTGTCGATTGTTTATCAATATTAAATTTGCTGAAAGAACACAACAAATGCGGACAACTAGAATTAGCTCTACATTGAACTTTGTGGCGGTACATACTAAAATTTCTTTTGGTCAAAGAAAGTATTTATATCAGGCACCACTTATGTTTAGTATTCTTCCAAATCATATTAAGTCTACCAATTCCTTAGTTAAATTTAAAAAGTTAATTAAGGTTTTTGTATTGACAGACGATTGTCTTAATATTTTTTCATCCTTGTCCTTTCTTAAATAATAAGATTTTATATAAGTCCCATTTGCTAAAAACTGAATGTCACCCTACCTGTCTATATTATCTACTTTGCTTCTTCTTTTGAATAATGATAATGATTAGTTATGGTTCAAATATTATTACAATATACTGTCAAATTACCCATCTGGTAACACATCTAATACTTATTTTTTCTTTAATTTGGAAATATTTTGTGTTTGTATGTAGAATTACTTTATGTTTGTGATTACTCTCATGTTTGCTTCACTCAAATGTAAATTGTTAACCTCGATACAGGCTTAGTCCTAGTGAGGTTGATTTTTATGTGAAAAAAATTTGTTTTATCTATAGTGAGATGCAATAAATAAATAAATAAGATGAAGTTCATTTTTAATTCTATTTCCATTGATGTTTTGTTACAAAGAATTTATTTGGTATAAAATGACTACATAGGTAGCGATGGTTCCTATGTAGCTGTAGATGAGTGTAGCATCTATCGGAAAAAGTCCGCAAGCTGTTAGAATCATGGGTCGGCATTTTACTTGACTCTCTAAAGATGACAACCGCTTTCGCGTTGATTCGTCTGAAAATAACAAACGTTTACTTCAAATAAATATTGTTTTAAACACTAACAAATTTGTATTCTGCCATTGTCTTGATAAAATAAAATAAAGTCGTAGACATCTATGCTAGATGCAAACCATGTTTTTGGCACCAGGGGGTTCGCGAATGTTTTGAATAATCTACGACATCAGTCGTACGTTATACGCCAAAGAGCGCACATTGAAATTATCAGACCCCGCACAGAAAAGTAAAGTTTGCCAAAGTAAAATGGTTCACAGCGAATTGTGAGACTTTTCTACACAGTACAGTAATAAGGGATTTATTTATTAACAAATTATAGTAAGGGAGGCGGTCATGCCCCCTACCCGCTCCATACAACTAGGTTCGTCCCCTTTCCTTGATGGGTTAGTCTATCAATTCGGATGTCTATGAATGAAGTACTGTTTTTGTACAAAACGATAATGAAAGGATGCGAGATTATAGGACATTGCATATAATAACAATAAACATTTAATGGAAGAGACCCTGAGGTAGATTGAGTCCATGGAAGAGGATTGGAGCAGGATCAGAAGGTCGGAAAAGACTGAAGTAAGTGAAAAACAATTGCGAAAGAAGCAAAATCTCACCCGGGATGTAGAAGATATTAATCAACTTTACAAAATTAATAGTGTGAATAAAAAATAGAAGGAGTGACTGACCAATTTATCCCTCCCACTGAAATCTCAACTGGCCTCTCCTAATCCAGCCCGCAAAGATATGGACAAATCTCGCCACATGAACCCGAGCACGCCTGATAAATATGGTGATACATAGCGAACCACTTGGGGTGGACTGTGAATGGCAGAGATATTGTTTATCCTGGGCAACGGCACCCGTTACCTTCTTCCAAAATGAGACTTACCAATAATGTTGAATATTTGAAGTTTGTTGATGACGACCAAGGTTTCATTGTGTTGAATCTTAAGCTTCTCAGCCACAAATACGTAAGATGAGAAGAGCATTGTGCTATGGAAGAACCAATTGATGATATCACCTATGACGAGGGGTTCCTAAACATAAAAGATTTTATTTCTACATTCACCATTAATTCACCACAAATGCATTAATGCCAAACATAAATGAAACACTTACGAAATATATTTGTCCTGAAATATATACTATACAAAAATTCGAAATGGCTAGAAAGGCAATCAAACAGTAGACGGTCACAAGCACTATCTAAAAAATAAATGTATATCACGCATTAAATATTTCCGAAATTTATATCTGAGGTCAGAAAATTATTGTTACTGTCAGATAAATTCATACATATGTCATAAATCACCTGCAATCCATATGTTGTATTAATAATACGAAGATTATCAGCTAGTTTATCATAAACAGATATCAATCCAAGAATGCCATCAACGCTTTCATTTATTCGATGTCGCTCAATTTTATTGTCATTATCCTTCGGATTGCTTTCAAAAACCCAATCGATTTGATGTTTCCCAGTTGTATTATTGCTATTAGCAGGCAAAACCAATGCAATCAAGTGAGTGGTGAGCGTCTTTAGTCTTGTCGTTATGATCCAGACATCAAACACATATTGAAAAACCAACATGTCCGTGGCCATGGACAGAAGGTATAGGCCATAAGTGTGACTACATCCATTTTTGTCCCATATGATTGCACTGTACATCCAAGTAAATACAGCGTGCAGGATACACAAAACAAAAACAAATATGATTCTATATCGTACTATCGTGAACCAAGATGAAGGAATTTGCAATTTATCATCTAAATAAATAGTGTTCTGCATATGTTTGAAATTTAACTTGGAATATTTCAAAGCTGATGAATAAACCGAAGAAGCAACGATCATTATCACATTGATCGATATAAAATTAGAAGTGCCGGTCATGGTATTCGGTAATTTCATACCATCAGTTGGTTTTTCTTCCCATATATACAACCACATTAATGAAATCCAGAGTAGAGGAGGGTATAGTTTAGCCCTAATTGACAGGGCTGCAATTTTATTTCCATCGAATGTAAGCTTTTGATGACCAAACGCGAATAAAATAAAACGTAGACCTTTGAAAACATATGTTATATTCCTTTTACTAGAATTTTTCGAATAATTCGTAGATGTTTCTTTACCAGTCGGGAATATTTTCTTATCTAAAACATGAGCGACAAACATTTCACGGTTGAAGCCGTCGTGTTCCATTGGAAGAACATTACATATTGACGCAAATTATTATTTTCTTTTAAGTGATTAATATGCTGCTTATTAACATATGGTTGACTTATCAAACACTTAGATAGCATAAGCAATGAAGTTTATAAAATAATATTTATTATTAATTAATCAAAAATGAAAATACTTATATTGTTTAAGGGCAATAATTTTTTTTACTGACCTCTGTTAGATTTAGGCAACATTTTTTCGAATCAAAGATTCTAACGTAAAAATAGGAATGGCCTTTAAAGGAAGGTCCATTAATTTAAAATAAAACGGAAATGAAATAATCTCACAAATTCAAGTAGGGCTGATTAAGGCTTTGGCTGCCTATACCATATTAACTTAAATTAAACCAAAAATCAAAACAAAAAAGCAATTATCTGTACCTGCGAAGCTATTTAATAGGAGATTTGTGAACCATTTTTGTTGGATTTCTTAATATTTAATTTAAATTTGTTTAATTGATATAATACGGTACATTTTTATTTTCCTACATAATTTGTCACATAAAATTGTAAAATGCCCTAGGCCGCTAGGCCCTAAGCACTAGTAAAGCATACAGTGAGACTTATTATTATAGAGATATTACCAAATCACATTAAATTTTAAAAAGTTTCTAATTATTGAATGAGGAATTCTGTTATTTATATATTTGAGTCATTCTACTTTTCCGACATTTCCTCGTCATTGGGGCTTTTATTAGTTTAATGCTCTGAACTCTAATCATGTGATCTATTAAGGGAAGCTTAGTTAAACGTGTTTATGTGGGCGAGTGTGTAGATAAACTAGATCAATAAATAGCTTTCTTTCAAAGTTTCTAACCCCGCTGAAAAAATCTACTCGTCCCCTTACCTACTCTACCCTACTCTCGTATAATATGTTTGCTTCCCTCTTTTGTAGTTGAATCTATTTTTATCACCAGTAAGGTGACTTATTTTTTTTCTATTTTAGCTCTTTCTCTCATTGTATTATTGCCTTATTTTTATGTGTATATAGAAAATAGAAAATATTTAGGCTTACATGTTATGTATATCGGACGCTTGTGCATTATATTTTAAGAATGAGCTTTATATAATGTTTTTGTTTATATCTGTCGCTACTATTTCATATTTTGTAGAAATAAATAAATATTGTTTTGGGTATAATGTTAATCCGTGGATGTGACATTAATAAACTATTTGAAATTGTCCACATTCACGGAACCCTGCATTGTGTACCTAGCTTTAAAGCGGCCGCTACACTACTCGCTTCGACGCTTCGACGAAGTCCTCGACGAAGTTAGCCGAAGTTCGAAGTGCGTGGCCACACACTCGTGCAACTTCGCGAGTAACTCAGTCCAACTCAGTCGTGATTGGTTTATTTATGTGTTCGAACTTCGGGACGCTTCGAGTCCTTTGACTCGGGCGCATTTACCGACAACAATCGGAAGTCGGGCGAAGCGAAGCGAAGTTGCCCGAAGCAAAGTGAAGTTCGTGCCCACACTATCGTATTCGGTCAACTTCGATCAACTTCGCGAGTAGTGTAGCTGGGCTATAAGATTGTCAAATTCTTTAAAATGTAAAAAAAATAAACAATACACAATTGGCCGGCGGGTAGCGGTTAGAAAGTGTGGGTAGTCCGAGGCTGGCTCGTACGCTCCAACGGCTATAGAAATCCGACCAATGAGAAGCCATAAACGGGCCGCCGCACAGTGGGCTGAAAATCGCCTTTCATAGACATAGAGACTTGAATTTTCAAGGGTATTTTTTTGGCTAGAAATGGATTCTGCTGATCATTACTATGCTATAAAATTTCGTACGCAGCAATTGCGTGTACAAATGAAGGAGTTATCATTTTTTTAAGAAAAAATTGTGTGGCACTGACATTAAAAATGAGGGTATCTCTGGAATCACAAGGTTGGCCATTCTATCCTTACACACAGATATACTACTATGTATTTGTATTTTTTTGACATACTTCGTATTGTGACGGAACTTGCGATTTTTTTTTTTTTAATTCCTCAAGTTGAAACAAAAATTTTTTTTTCTTGATGATTCATTTTAATGCTTAAATGCTTTACATATGAGTATGCTTTGTCTAGTTTACAATATTTTATTTACACTGCACAGTGGGCTGAAAATCGCCTTTCATAGACATAGAGACTTGAATTTTTTAATGGTATTTTTTTGGCTAGAAATGGATTTTGCTGATCATTACTATGCTATAAAATTTTTTATGAAGCAATTGCGTGTACAAATGAAGGAGTCATCATTTTTTTAAGAAAAAATTGTATGGCACTGACATTAAAAATGAAGCTATCTCTGGAATCATATGGTTGACCATTATATCCTTACACACAGATATACTAATATTTATTTGTATTTTTTGACACACTTCGTATTGTGGCGCAACTTGTGATTTATTTTTTTAAATCATCAAAGTTGAAAAAAAAACTTTTTTATGTTGATGATTCATTTTAATGCTTAAATGCTTTATATATGAGTATGCTTTGTCTAGTTTACAATATTTTATTTACACTGCAAGCCTAAAAGCATTTAAGCATTACGCACTATGCGACCAGCCGCCACTGGCCCTGACGATGTTTGAGATAAGCAAAACCTGGTTTGTTGTTATTTATTAATGAAATAAAGGTGGTGCGTTAAAAATTGTGTTTTTTCATTTAAACTGGGTATTATTTATGAAGTAATTGATTATAAAGTTATTGAATTATATAATGTTTTCACCATATTTGAATGGCAAGTCAGAGCATAATTGAGGGAAAGGGGTAATAAGGGAGAATTATATAAAAAAGATAATCATGAATTCTGTTTAAATACGTATTTTTTTAGGAAGAATTTATTTGGTACAAAATGACTAGGTAGGTGGCGATGGTCCCAATGAAACTGTAGACGAGTGTAGCATCTATCGGAAAAAGTCCACAAGCTGTTAAAACCATGGGTCTACACTTTACTTGGCTCTCTAAAGATGACAATCGCTTTCGTGTTGGTTCATCTGAAAATATCCAACGTATACATATTATAAATATAATTCAGAATTTAGCTATAACTTTGTGATTATCTATAATAAATAAATGTTATTTAGCTTTTGGTAAGTTTTTCAGAAGTCTAAAGATAAAAACGAGGGTTTACCCCAGTGAAAATGATAATTTTACAATGTCGGATCGATAGGCGTAACTACCGATGATTTTATAACGATCCATAAAGCCTTATGTCAAATACGATATTGACGAAATCCATTATATATGGTCAGTTTGCGATGGTCGGTAGACGAAAACCGCTGCTTTTAGCGAGGCCTCCAAAATGTCGGATAAGCTGTCAATATGCACGACTTTTTGGATAATGTTGTTCATTATGCAAAATAACTGGCAAATTATTGAATGGAGGTAGATTAACTAAGCCCTTAAGGCCCCGTAGTAAAAGTTCAAAGGTAGTTTGAAAGGCAGATGTGTAAATACGAATGTTAGAGGGAGTGCGCTAGCATTAAAAAATGATAACAATTAAGCGAAAACATTTGATAAAACACGACTCGTTTGAAATAGAGTAAAAATCTCTCGACAAATGCTTTAGTTGCATTTAAAGATACACTGTGATTTTTTATGCTTATAACTTAAAAAAACAGAACAAAACGTGTTTTTAATAAATTTATTTCAAAAATAACATATATATTTTTGGGAACTTAATAACTTATAGAGTTAGCGAGCAATTTGTTATAAATCGGATGAAATTGGGTATACGGTGGCTTTAATGGAAAGAAATCGTATCTACGATCCATGAACGATCGAATTGATTGAATTGATTCTCTTCCAACTTGGAGGAACAAAAGTTGTCAATCATAACTAAAGATCTCATTAAATTATTGACTCTCTTTTTATTGTCAAAAAGTACATGCTGGTTGCAAATGTATGATGTTAAAGTTATTATTTAAATCCGACATTGTCAATTTATTAGTATTTTTTTACTTTTATGTAGCCGCATGACGTTAATTAATTTGCCAGCTGCCAGTATTGCCAGCGTGTATCGAAGTGTATTACCGATATATACACTGGCAACACTAGAGTAAATTGACATTCCGAATCATCAAACGTAATAAATATGAATAAATTGGGGATATTGAATTGAAATGCTATCCTTAATATGCATTGACAGTCCGTATTTACTTTTTGTCATTAAAAAATGAGTTCATTAGTTATTGAGATCTTTAGCCATAATACGAGATATATGAAACAATAGCATCGTTATAAACTAATTTTGTCACTCTTAGTTTGAACGGATGTAATTGGTCGCATAAATGACGTCTTTCAATCCTACGATCTTCGTTAATCAGCCTCCGTTCAAATAAACCAGCTATTTTGCATAAATAAAGACATTACTAAAAAATTTGCGATCAACAGTCACCCAGATTTTAATGACAGACAAGAAGATTTGGCAGGATTTCTTTATCGGAATTTCATATCAATCTTCGACCGTGCTAGGGAATCTTGCGAACTGACCATAGATCCTGAATTTGACCAATATAGTTTTGACACGGGGCTTTATCTTTCATCCGTACTAGACCTCCACAAATTGACCCTTTCTTACAGCTAAAATGTATTGACCGTTCTTCATTTTATACTGAGAAAACGATTCATAATTTTGATATTAGAATCAAAGAACATTTAAGGTTTAATAATTATATTTTTTGACGATTTCGACTACCATATTAATTATGAAGCGAATAATCATAGTTTTGAAAAAAAAATACAGGCATAAAAAATTTATCCATTAAAAGAAATCCTTTATAATATTTAGTATTTTGTCAATAAACCGAAAAAATTATCTTAAAGTCCCATCTTAGATATGTTTTCATTCACCTCCCCCACCACTCATTCACTAATTACTAGTCCCACCTCCACCCCCACTTCAACACTTAGTACTTTATGTTCATCGATTATTTTGTAATGTTAAGTGAGTACATATTTTGCCTTGAGAAAGGAACGGTTGTTCCGAAAATGATCGACTTTGATATAAAAAATACAGTGCTTCAAACAAAGTAATATTGTTTCATTTATCCACATGAATATACTAAACTTGTAAAAATTAACTAACTTCTTTTCTTTTTTTTGTTATTTGTTTTTGGGGTGTTATGCCGTGTTGCGCTAACTCCTTCTTTAGCCAACGTTTCGGACAACATTGCAGTGTCCATCATCAGGGCAGATGTGTTATTTGAGGTTGTGTAAAAATGTGAGCTTATGTATGAGGTTGTGCAACACGGTATCACAACCTCATACATAAGCTCACATTTTTACACAACCTCAAATAACACATCTGCCCTGATGATGGACACTGCAATGTTGTCCGAAACGTTGGCTAAAGAAGGAGTTAGCGCAACACGGCATAACACCCCAAAAACAAATAACAAAAATACTTTTGGCCGTGAAAATCTTAAATCATATTTAACTTCTTTTCTGACGGTCTTGACAAAACAAAATAAAGTGTTTTTATTTTTATTTTAACACTGGAAAAAAACAATAATAAAAGGAAGCAGGATAACAGGACATCGAATTTAATGAACAATTAGTGGAAGAGACCCAGAGGCAGATTGAATGCATGTAATTGGATTGGAGCAGGAAAGTAAGGTCTGCTATCAGAAGGCAAATAGTTGGAGACTGGAGCCAGCGAAAAACAGAAGAAGCAACATCCCACCCAGGATATAGCACAGTGATAACATTATTTATTATAAGTATTGTTGATGTATGGTCTAACAATACTTATAATTATGTTGACTTTTAAATGTTTTAGACATTACTTCCAAGCAGGAGGCCCCGAGCGAAATACGCTTACACATGGTATTTGTGATGTATGAGGGGATTCTGTATGGAGGGTTTCTTGGTTAATTAAGAACATTGTGCAGGAGTGACAGTCTTACGAATTCGCTCCTGCCATTGCAAAGCAAGGCGATGAGAAGTGAGAGACCGACTGGACAAATGAAAGGGTCTCCCTCTACCGGCCTCCTCCAGACCAGCGCGCCAAGATCTGGACATACCTCACCACATGAACCCGTTCACCCCTACTAAGTCATCATGTGTAGCAAACTACTTTCAAAATGAGGCTTACCGACAATGTTGAATATTTGAAGTTTGTTGATGACGACCAAGGTTTGATTGTATTCAATCTTAAGCTTCTCAGCCACAGATACATAAGACGAGAAGAGCAGTGTTCCACGAAGAAACCAATTGATGATATCAGCTACGATGAGGAGTTCCTATATATATATATAAATAATATATGAATATTTATATATATAAGATTTTATTTCTACATTCGCCATTAATTCGCCACTAATGCACATTCCAAAGTGATAAGTCCATATTGATGAATGCTCAGTACAATAAAGTTATGAGTATGGAATACTTACGAAATGTATTAGTCCTAAAATATATACCATAAAATAATTCGAAACAGCTAGACAAGCGATCAAACAGTAAACGGTCACAAAAATCATCTAAAAAAATAAACGTGTATCAAACATTAAAATATTTTTCAAATTTGTACTGATATCAGAAGACTATTGTTATTGTCATAGATAAGTTAGATTAACCTGCAATCCATAAGTTGTATTAATAATATGAAGATTATTAGCTAGTTTATCATAAACAGATATCAATCTAAGAATGCCATCATCCAAGCTTTCATTTATTCGATGTCGCTCAATTTTTTTGTCATTATTTTTCGGATTGCTTTCAAGAACCCAATCGATTTGATATTTCCCACTTATAATGTTACTATTAGCAGGCAAAATAAATGCAATTAAGTGAGTAGTGAGGGTTTTCAGTCTTGTCGCTATGATCCAGACATCAAACACATATTGAAAAACCAACATGTCCGTGGCCATCGTCATAAGGTATAGGCCATAAGTGCGACGACCACGATTTTTGTACCATATAGCTGCATTGTACACCCAAGTAAATATATCGTATAGGTTACACGAAATAAAAATAAATATGATTCTGTATCGTGCTATTGCGAACCAAGACGAAGGAATTTGCAATTTATCATCTAAATAAATAGTGTTCTGCATATGTTTGAGATTTAACTTGGAATATTTCAAAGCTGAATAAACCAAAGAAGCAATGATCATAATTATATTGATCTTTATAAAGTGATGTGAGCCGGTCATGGCTTTCGTTACTTTTATGCCATCAGTTTGTTTTTCTTCCAACATGTACACACATATTACCGAAATCCAAAGTAGAGGAGGGTATACTCTAGCCCTTATCGACAGGGCTGCAATTTTATTTCCATTGAATGTAAGCTTTTGATGACCAAACGCGAATAAAATTACACGTAGACCTTTGAAAACATATGTTATATTCCTTTTGCTAGAATTTCCCGAATAACTCGTGGATGTTTCTTTACCAGTCGGAGATTTACTCTTATCTGAAACATGAGCGACAAACATTTCACAGTTGAAGCCGTCGTGTTCCACTAGAAGAAAATGACCTATTGACGCAAATTATTTCTTTTCTATTATTGATTAATATGTTGCTTTTTAATATATGTTTGACTAATGAAACACTTATTTAGCACAGGTAATGGAGTTTATCAAATATTTTTTATCATTAATTGATCAAAAATGAAAGCACTTTCATTTTTTACCGGCAATAATAAAATTTACTGATCTCCGATAGATTTAAGCAACATTTTTTTCAAATCAAAGCATCTAACTTAACAAAAGTAAAGGTCTATTTAAAGGAACATCCATAAATGAAAATCGGATTAATCAAAAATTCCCTCCTACACCTGCAAAGCTATTTATCCGGAGACGTGCGAACAATTTTTGGGGGAGTATTTCATATAATGACAATATTCTAACATTTTAATATGTGTAAAGATTATTTTTTGATGTTTTCAGAGTTCATCGCTAGGTATACAGTGCATTATTTCTAATTGATCATACGGAATTTACACAGAAAATTATCATGAACATAATACTTTAATTACATTATTACATTAATAGACCAGTTAGACGAACGTACATACAAAACATAAAGTCTCCTTCGAAAAAAAAAGCTTTGGACCAAGATACCACAAATTCCAGGCAAAAAAAGAATTCAAAAATCTTACACTCAATACAAAAAATGAGGGAAACAAAAAACATTTCAAAAACAAAATTAAGATTTTAAAGAAAAAAAGTCTATACAGGGTGTCCGGAAACTCGTAGTACAAGCGGGAAACTGGTGAATCTACATCACATTTGGAGTCGATTTTGTCGTATATTTTTTTTTATTTGAGCTTTCGTTATCGAGTAAATCGAGTTAGAAGTTGATTTTTTTTTTTTTTTTTTTTTAATCAACTTCTTATAAATTATTACTGAAGATCAAAGTACCCAACTAATTAAAACTATTTGAAAGTAAAACAAATGAAGAAACTCGGATTTGAAGCATTATTTTGAAATCACCCTTCATTTAATCCGGTGTAATCATAAAATATTTCTGCTGTGCAGGGTTAAACATCTGTTGTTCAACCCTAAACACCAGAAAAAACTTTAACCCTAAAATAGCCGATAAATATTTTTCTTTTGTTTTTTTTTTTTTTGTGAAATTGCTCAAATCAAAAAACTTTATGTTTATTTGGATTCCCCATGTGGTGTAGATTCTCCAGTTTCCCGCTTGTACTACGAGTTTCCGGACACCGTGAATTACAAAATAAATTTATCTTAAAATAATAAGAAAAATAATAATAATATTTGGATGATTTGTATAGCGCCGTTTTTGTGCAAAATCACTTCAAGGGCGCTGTACAAATATGTAGTACATTTCCAAAATGTTATCTTATTAATAACTATATATGGAGATAATATACAGTACAATACTTACCTGAAGGTCACTTTAGATTAACATTTAATTATTATTTATTTATGTTTTTATTTACTAAAAGATTATACATTTATATACATTATTTAAGAAATGTTTTGACTGCCCAACTAGGAGGATTTCCGTTTTAGGACAGTCAACATTAACTAATTGTTTATTGGCCAAATTAAGATTTAGGATTTAGGACGTCATTGGAAAATTGGATATAACATTTTATTGTTTTTAGTATATTTATAGCCTTCAAGATTCTCAACATACAAATAACTTACAGAACGAACAATAATACGTGTTTTATACAACAATCACTGACACAAACATCACAAAAATCCTACACATCAATCAGAACTCACTAACTCTTATATTTAAATATTATATTAATTAAATTATAACTATGATTCAGCTGCATGTGAATAATTACAATGATTCCGATATAAGCTGTAACATGAACGTTGTTCTAGATATGAATAAATTAAACAACTATAATTGGAGATCATATAGCTTGAAAATCATTCATCAGAATATCACTACTATTTCAGACCATTACACTACAGCGATTTGCCTCAAAGACAAGCCCCATACCTCTACTAATATTAAATTCGTTTCTCAAACAAACTTCAATAATCTACTTGACGAATTAAGTTTAGAAAAATGGCTAAAAGTTCTTGACCAAACAGAAACTGATGCAGCAATGAATGAATTTGTTAACAAACTAAATGAGTATATTTCAAAACACACAAGCATTAAACCCATATCAAATAAACTAATAAAACTAACGCCATGGATCTCCCCGGGACTAGTCAAATCGATTCACAAAAGAAACCAACTGCATGAAAAGGCGAAAACTTACCCAGGGAATTTGTTATTACAAGTTTATTATAAAATGTATAGGAATTTGTGTAAGAATTTAATTGAATCAGCAAAAGAAACTTTCTATAAAAAACTCGTTTACGAAAAAAACTGTTCTCCAAAACTTTTTTGGGAATCGTTTCGTCAAATAACCAAATCTAAAATTAACAAATCTTCAGAAATTAAATCTCTGTACATCAACAACTCAAACTCTCAAGTCCCAAAAAACATGGCAAATTATGCCAATAATTATTTTACATCTGTGGGAGATACACTTGCGAAAAAAATTCTCGATAAATGTATGACAACAGAAACCGATCAAGCCAATTTATCTATCCCTAATCTCAGTCACAAAATAGAATTAATCCAAACATCACCAAATGAAGTCATGAAGATAATTGACGACCTTAAATCTTCAAAAGCGTGTGGTCCAGATAAGATTTCATCAAATCTGCTAAAAATCATTAAATCATACATAGCCATACCCATTGCATTCATTTCTAATCTCAGCTTTAAAGCGGGTAAATTCCCTAATCATTTAAAACACTCAATAGTTATATTACTGCACAAAAATGGGGACAAATCACAAATACAAAATTACCGACCTGTTTCCTTACTAAATTCTGTATCTAAAATTATTGAAAAAATGTGAAGAACCTTCTCAGTCATTATCTTGAAAATAACAACATTCTTTCTAGCAAACAATATGGCTTTCGCAATGGTTTAAGCACTGAAAATGCCATTGCCAATTTGACAAAAATCATCTCTAATAATCTAGACAAAGGTATTAAATGCATTGCACTCTTCTTGGATCTAGCCAAAGCATTTGACACTATTTCACATAAAATTCTTTTTTTTTTTTTTTTACAGCAATACCGCACAAGAGTCCCAACTGCTCCCGTCTGGAGCCAGTGAGACTATGGCATCCCCAATTGGGGTATGTTGTGATGCTGAGGGTATTGGGGAGGGGAGGGAGATGGGGAAGAGGAAGGTGGGGAAGTACCTGGCTATTCAGATCTGGTCACCAAACACGGCTAAAGCCATTTCAAGCAACGTTTCAATTCTGAATGGTGGTCTTTCACCAGGGCGATACTGAGAGTATCTTCCACTCTGGAACGTGCCGCAAATATATACTATATATTATTTAAATTAATTAATTGTGAAATAACACAAATTAATCAAATAAAATTTATTTGCGCACGCCGGGTTCGAACCCGCGACCTTCGGATCTGTAGTCAAAAGCGTATACCACTAGACCACGCCGGCCGTCAAACTACAGAGAATCGGTATCCAGGGGCAACTTTTAAAATGGTTGGTCAGCTACCTAGAAAATAGGAGCCAAAGAGTGGAAATTAACGGTACTCTAAGCGATCCAGCAAATATAAAATTCGAAATCTGGTAAATAATTGGCTTCTGATCTTGGGGAGAGCTGAATGCGAAAATATGCTAATTAACAGTCATTAAACTTGCTTTTCTTAAATTTCGTTTTCGAAATACCCTGCATTTTATTTTATATATATTTATGTATAACAGTAAATTTATGTGTTTACCATTGTAAATTCAAAATCTGCTTATAACCTTTCTTTACATCTTTTTATTTTATTTTTCTTTGTTTTATTTCTCAACTCTCTTTTAAATTTTTTATTTTTATATTTATTGATTCTCTAGAGCATTAATTCAACAAAAGCAAAACAAAATTTCATGGAATTTTTACCATTGTAAATTCAAAATCTGCTTATAACCTTTCTTTAAATCTTTTTATTTTATTTGTCTTTGTTTTAGTTTCTCAACTCTCTTTTAAATTTTTATTTTTATATTTTTTGATTCTCTAGAGCAAGGCTGCCCAACCCCAGGCCCGCGGCCACAAAGTGGTCCGCAAACGAATTATAAGTGGCCCGCGTGAACCATTTTCAAAAAACCCGCCAATCCGCCAATTTGAAAAAGTGTCGCGGGCCCGCGGTAAAACAAACAATGCAGCTTGCGCGCGGTTACCAGTGTTGCCAACGAAGGCGATTTATCGCTATTTAGTCTACTCAGAACGAGAATCAGCGACGAAAAAATCTAACCTGTTGAACTTACTTTTTAAACAAAAATCCACCAGTTTTTGATATAATATTTTTTGCGTCCGAAATGGAATCTTGTAGCCACCCCCCCCTCCCCATGGAATTCGAAAAATCGTTGTGGGGAATCACATATGATGTTTTTGGGTGCGCGGAATTTTTTCTCAGCGAAGTTCCGTAACAACCCCCCCCCTCCCATGGATTTCAAATATTTTGTGGGGAGCACTCATTTTGAATTTTTTTTGTGGGGAATTATGTTTTATAGAAATTCTCTAACAACCCCCCCAGTCCCGCCAGTGATTAAAAATCGTCAATTTCGCCCAACTGTTAAAAAGGTTGGGCAGCCTTGCTCTAGAGCATTAATTCAACAAAATCAAAATAAAATTTCATGGAATTGAGAAAAAGCACACATTTTTTTTTAATATTAATTTAACATTATTTTTTTTTTTAATCTTCTATCTATTTCTACTCTTCCTTTCAATTTTTTTTTATATATTTTTGATTCTCTGGCGCATTAATTTCACCAAATCAAAAGTAAGACTTCACGGAATGGTTGAAAAGGTTATGTGCTTCTATTTTTTATATATTTACATATACATATACTTTTTTCTTTTTGCATATTTTTTAATTCCCTATTTCTATTTTTTTTTGCTAATTTTAATTCTCCATTTTCTTTTAATCTCCTTTCTTTCTTTTATCTATTTTTGATTCTCTAGCTTATTAATTCATCTAAATAAAAAGTAAAATTTTATTTGATAAACTCACATGTCAATAATTTTTTACTATATTGCTATTTTTGAATTATCAAATTTGAATATTCTTTTAGTCTATTCTCTACGTTTATATTATTTAAAATTTATAGTTAGCAACTTCTTATATCAACCAAGAAAACTTTTAAAATTATTTATAAAGTGCGGAAAATGAGGAAAAAATAAAAGAGAGATGGATGAAGTATTTCGAGGAAGTCTTCGAAAGTGAAGTGAGTGACAGTGATTCAACCGGCGAATCAGATATGAATGATGATGGAGTGAATGTTACCGAAATTAGTATGGATGAGATAGAAAGATCAATTAAGTGTATGAAGAATGGTTAGGCTGCCGGTTTCGACAATATTGCTGCTGAATATTTTAAAGGAGGTATCCGTATAATTCTCACATGGTTGTGCAATTTTTTTAACCAATGTTTAAAGGAGGCTTACACGCCTTTGGATTGGAGAAAGGCAGTGATCATGCCATTATACAAAGGTAAAGGGTCACGTATGGAATGTGAGAATCATAGGGCTATTAGCCTGCTAAGTTCAGTTGGCAAGCTGTATGGTAGAATTTTGATTGAAAGGATAAGAAAGGAAACAAAGGATAAAATATGGGATGTGCAAGGTGCTTTTATGAGTTGAAGGGGGTGCATGGACCAGATCTTCTCATTGCGTATGCTCACCGAGAAGTTTCTGGCAAAAAACCAGAAACTTTTCTAGGCAAAGAAAAGTTTCTGGTTTTTTTTTGTTTTTTTTTTCCCCTTCTTCTTTTCTTTCTATCTACAAAAAGCATACGACCGAGTCGACAGGAAAAAGCTATGGAAGGTGTTGTCCAAGTATGGAGTGAATACGAATCTGACTCAGGCAATTGCGTCTCTGTATGAGGGAAGCGTTGCATGTGTTAGGGTGAACGGTGATTTTACGGGGTGGTTTGATATCACAAAAGGTGTTAAACAAGGCTGCGTAATGTCACCATGGTTATTCAATCTATACATGGATAATTGTATGCAAGAATTGAAAGAGGTGGGATTGGGAGCGAATTTGAGTAATTTGAAAGTATGTTGCCTCTTGTATGCTGATGATGCGGTGCTGATTGCTAATAGTATGGATGATCTGCAGTCTCTCGTGTTTAGGATGAACGAAGTATGCATGAAGTATGAGTTAATGATGAATGTAAGTAAGTCTAAAGTAATGGTGTTTGAAAGAGAGAGTACGAAAACAGTGTGCAATATAGCTGTGAATGAGGAATACTTGGAGCAGGTGGAGGAGTTTGTGTATTTAGGAAGCATGTTTACGAGAGATGGGAAGGCTGACAGAGATATTGAAAGAAGAGTAAATGCAGCTAACTCCATTAATGGAGGACTGAACGCAGTTGGCGCTAACAAAAAATTGTCCAAAGAAGCGAAGTTAGCAGTCCACAATGGAGTGCTGGTACCTACCCTGATGTATGGAAGTGAGGCATGGAACTGGCAAAGAAAGGATGAAAGTAGATTGAATTCTGTTGAAATGAGGTCCCTGAGGCGTATGTGTGGTAAAACCATGTATGATCGTGTGAGGAATGTGGAGATCCGCAAAGAGTGCAAGGCTGATGTAAGCGTAATGAGTAAGATCAAGAAAGGGACGCTTAGATGGTTTGGGCATGTAGAGCGAATGAGCGAAGAAAGGAGTGTAAGGAGAATATACGACGCAAATGTGAATGGTAGCAGAAGTCGGGGACGCCCGAGGAAGACATGGCACGACCAAGTGAATCAGATATTTGAGTCGGGCCATGTCAAGAGTCAGAACAATAGAAGAGTATGTATGACACGATGTATGAATGTGAATGAGGCAAGGAGTGTGTGCCAAGACCGAGTTGTTTGGCGGTCCGTCCTCTCTGCCTACCCCTGCGGGGAAACGGCGTGATGGTTAGTTAGTTAGTTAGTTATTTAGTTATAAAGTGCAATAATTAAGTAAAAGTTAATACACTAGACCAGTGGTCGGCAAACTTATTGGCCAAAGAGCCAAATGTGTACATTATAACGATTTAAAAAAATTCTGAGAGCCAAATCTGTTTTTTTTTTATTTAGTAAACCTTTGGTATAATTTTAGACATTCATTAAATTACGGGTACACTGAATAAAACGTGATTTCACACATAATAAAAATTTATTCGTTGATAGATAATAATATGAAAGTAAGGTACCTATCCATAAACTTAAATCATGTCAATGACTAACAAACACTTAATGCGAACATGCTTGCATCTTCTTAGAAAATGTCAGTAAGTCAGGTTTTTATGTTGTTGTTTTTAATTTTAAGCATGATTCCAGGTTCTCATCAATAAGACGACTTCTCAGTTTACTCTTGATAAAGTTCATGCTTGAAAAAGATTGTTCGCATGAATATGTAGAATCAAAAAGGGAAAGAACAGCAAACGCGAGTTTTTTCAGCTGATCGTAAGAGTCAGGAATACTATTCCAGACGTTGAAAATGATCATGTCTTCCTTCTCCAGGTCTTTCAAAACAGACAACTTGTGTTGTGAACTAAGATCACATTTGTTCTTCACCAATATTTCCAAATCAATACAAAAACGTTGAAATTTAGAGCTCCATATTTCCTTGTTTTTTAAATCCTGCAATTGTATTTCAAAGTTACCAATGTCAATAAGTGGATTTTTGACGAATGCTAAGGTCGCTCTGCGGTTTTTAAACTTCTGAAACCTGCTGTGAAATGCTTCCCTCATATTTAAAATTGGTGTTTTGAAATGGTGTTTGTCAATAGAGGAATAATTTCAGGAGTTTAAAAACAGCAGAGCTACCTCAGCATTTGTGCTAGAGCCGCAATCAAGGAGCCAAAGAGCCGCATGCAGCTCCGGAGCCGCACTTTGCCGACCACTGCACTAGACAAAACAAGAATCGCATTTAATAAATCTGCCTATTTCTGACTGTCCTAAAACAGGTTTATCTCCTAGTTGGTCAGCCAAAGATCACTGTAATATGTAATATGTCATGTTTTTTAAAAATTAATAAATATATAAAAAACTAGAAGTTCTTTCAGGAATGGTATATTTAATTTAAGGGTATGACAGCTTAAAAATATAAGTTTTTAGTTTAAACCTGAATTCTGTTGGACTTGTTATTATTTATTATTAATCTTCTGTTGATATTAGTTCCGGAGGAATTCCGTTTTAAAAAATATTACAAAAGTGAAATGGGAATGGGCAGGTCACGCAACAAAGAAAAAAGGTAGTTTGTAACATACCCCTACAATATTGGAAACCAGAGTGAAATAATATGACTAATGAGTTATCAAAACATAAATTTATTGGTTTTGGTTTTTGTTGTAAAATATTCAAGAGAGAAAAAGAGATACATAAATATGTTCAAGTAAACACCATGCAGTAACCATCGAATTCCACGTGTAGCTAATTGTTGGAGGCAACAAGGAAGTAACGAAGTTCAATGACGAAGAAAATTGTGTTTTATACAAAATATTTCATTCAACCCAATACTATTTTTACAGAGAATTTAGTTGATATAAAACAACCATGTAAGCTACAGTGGTCGCTATGAAACTGTAAACTAATGTTGCATCTAACGGGAAAAGGCCGCAAGCAGTGAGTGCCATGGAACGACCCTTTAACTGATTCTCGAAAGTTGACAGTCGCTTTTGTGTTGATTTATCTGAAAATAATCACGTATGCTTAAAAACATCACAGATTCACTATTTGTAAAAAAAAAAAAAATACGCAGTGCTTTCAATCACAAAATAAAACAGGATGCGGAAAAAAAGACAGTGCAGTTTTGGAGGGCTGTTAAAAAAATCGGCGTAACTTACAGTAATGAGGTTATTTTTATTTTATTTAGTACATCATGCCGTTTTATGCATCAAATTCTAAAGATAACATCAGAAAGATGATGGCCCCCACTAGCAATTCATTAATAAATGCGATTTCAGAAGTTTTCGGCCGCATTTTGGCACATCTCAACGGGTATAGATGTGATTTCCAACGGAATTCGATCCTTGAGTTTTTCCATGTTTAAATTTTTTTTCCTTCAGGTAGCCCTTCAGGAAGTAGTCACGAATTGCAGCTGTAAGGTTCGCTGGGTGGCGATGAAATAACGGCCATTTTCAAGAAACGTGCGGACGGTTCCATGATAAATCAAGAAATGGACAATTCAACACACCTTTAAAAAGTGATATAAAGTCATTAGAAACGATAAAAAAAAAATTTAAACCTAACCTAATCTAACCTAACCTAACCTAACCTACTTAACCCAGTTAATAAAGTTTTTGATTCATCACTATCCAAGACTTCATTTAACTTTTTAAAGATGTGATGAATTATCATTTTGATGATTTACCAGTCCGGACTAAACCATTGTAACGACTGAAAACGGCACGACCCTCTCGACATAGTGAGATACCTCCCAGGTTCCTACCTCACCACGCGCGATGTACAGGTCCATCAAAACAGTCTGTTTTGCGGCACCTGTATTTAAATTCCACTACGAAATTATAAAAATAGAAATACGTGCAAAAAGCTGAAACATTTATTTAACTTATTTTTCGTGTAAATAAAAGACTCCTCAGGATGTGTGAGGTGTTGAAATGCGTACTACCTACGAAAAATGGATCCAACGTAGGCAACGAAGAACATTTTCTTTTATAGATGAGGTCAAACCTCACAATGGCGTGTATTGTAGTTTATGTAGACTTACCAACAATGTCGAATATTTGTAGTTTGTTGATGACAATCAAGGTTTGCTTGTATTCACTTTTAAGAATTTCTGCCACAGACACATATGATGAGAAGAGTAGTGTGCTATGGACGAACCAGTTGATAATGTCAACTACGATGAGGGGATCCTAAACAATCATAATTTTACAGTAATTATGGTACTACACAAAATAACTTGATGTTGAACATTAATAAACAATGAAACTTACGAAAGGTATTTCTCCTGAAATTAGTACCATTAAACAATTCGAAATCGTCAAACTGGCCATCAAACAGTAGACTGTCACGAAAACTATCTAAAATTAATGAAAGTTTCATGTTATACATAAAACAATTTTTGTGTGGAGTAAGATTTATTAAATACACTGTGATAAAAATGCTAAATATATAATATTATTAATCACCTGTATTCCATAAGTTGTATTAATGATGGAAACATTATCAGCCAGTTTATCAAAAACATACATCAATCTAAGAATGCCATCTTCAAAACTTTCATTTAGTTTCCGTTTGTCGAATTCTTTATTTTTCTTTGGATTGTTTTCAAGAACCCAATCAACCGCAGTAATGTTTTCTTTGTAATTAGAAGGCAAAACCAAAGCGATTAAATGAGTAGTGAGTATCTTCAATCGGTTCACTATGATCCAAACGTCGAACACATATTGAAAAATGATCATATCTGCAGAAGTCGTCAGCACGTAAAGGCCGTAATTACGACGGTTACTTTTGTCGTACCATACCAACAAATTGTACACCCAAATAAACGCATCGAAAATTAAACACAAAACAAATATAAGAGTAACTCTACGCCGTGTTATCGCGTACCAGGACGTCGGAATTTGCAATTTATCATCCAAATAAATAGTGTTCTGTGTATGCTTCAGATTTAATCGACAATATTTAAATGTTGACGATATAATCGAAAAAGATAAAATTATTACCATATTCATAGCTATTAAATGATTTGAACCGGACATGAGTTTGGTTATTTGTAAGTTTTCGAAATTACTTCCACTCTCGAAATATGAACTAACTAGGAGGATCCATAGAAGAGGTGGGTATAATTTAGCCCTAGTTGAGAGGGTCGTAATTTTGTTTCCTTCAAATGTTAGCTTTTGATGACTAAATGCGTTGAAAACGTTACGTAAACCTTTGAAAACGTATGTTATATCCCTTTCGCTTGATTCTTCGGAGTGAAACTGAGATATTTCTTCGTTACTCGGGAATTTTTTCTGTTCTGAAACGTGAGCGATGTCCATTTTACTGTTGAGAGCTTCGGCCACTTCGGCTTCCACTGGTAAAATATGATACTAAAGTCATTAATATAAATTGTGCATTTTCCTTTAGTTTTACTACTTAATTCGATTTTTCGAAGTAAGTAAACACTCAGACAACACATTTCGTTAAGTATCTAGGTACCTATTTATCATTTTTTTATAAATAAAAGGATTGAGCCGCTTTTTCATAAATTAAGGTGCAGTGAATGTTCAAATTTAAATTTAAAAAAGTTAATCTAGAGTTTTAATTTTTATTTAATAATTAACATTTTTTTATTGCTAATTTTATAAATAAATTTGATAGAAAAATACCTCTTGTGATCAAAATAGCAGATATGAACAAAAAAATCGTGACAAAAATGCCTGGAAACCAGGAGAAAATGTACAAAGCAGTTACGCTAGTTAGGAGTACGAAGGACGAAAATTGTAAAGAAAACTTGAGGTTGTGCTCGCGTATGGCCTCCCGTGAATTTAGAAAACGTGACGTCATCATTCTTGTGTGAACTAGCGTCGAGCTATGGTCGAGGCATTATCGGTTCATTTTACGAAATAACACGGCAAAATGGTGGCTTGTGCTATGAAAACTTGTAAAAATAGATGTGAAAAAGAGAATAAACCCAATTGTCATATTACATTCCATATATAAGCATTATTTTACTTTATTCTAAGCTTATTTACATCGTATAATATGGATCAGTGCAGAAACATATACTATCACATCGAAATACGTCTGGACGCGAAAAACAAAGCCGTTTGCATAAGAATCAGGGATGTGCCTTCGCCTTTTGCGCTTTGATAACATACATAATCGTATCATATGGAACTTCTATTTTTTCATCTGTTATATCTTGCTGGAACTCTGTCGTATTAATAAAGGATAATAAACCAATAATTTTTAAATTTATTCCACTTTAATGGCGTTATTACTAAACGAGTTTTTAATTTTACACAACTCATAAACAACACTTAATGTAGGATAAATGGTTGGTTATCAATTGTGAAAAATTGGTATGTTTGGAAGTAAAATTTGGATACATGAGCATGTTTGGAAAGAAAAATGTATGTGTCATTAATGCTGTCCGATGATATTTTTTATCTATTCAAATTAAAAATATTATATTTTTCTATCGCACGTCGCCACCGATCATATATTATCTTTGGATCATTCTATCACACGTCGCAACGGACCACGTGTTAGGTACGCGCGTTATTTCGCATGTACGGTACTGCTGGAACGAGAAGGAGTGCATATCACGTAATGCGCTAGGTTATACCGAGTGGCGATGTGTGATAGAAAAACTGGTTTTTGTTTTTAATTGAAAAAGTGTCATCGGACGGCAAAATGATCTCCAAATTTTTACTCCAAATACTCTTAGGAATCGCTGGTAAAAGCTGTGTGTATATAATTTCATTTGTTTTTTTCGTTGTTTTACATTTCTATTATCTTCTTAAAAGTGAAATGTTATATACTTTCTTAAAGATTTCATTATTTTATTTTTAATAGGAACAGAGCGGTTGTGACAACCCTCGAACATTGGTCGAATGTAGCGATTCTCAAGTGTGCTCATGGTTGGTTGCTGGGAAGTAAATTATGAACATTTATAAAAGTGTCTTTACTAAATACGTAAACAAAATGTTCGACTCTGAAAATAGAAGAAATTTATTTTGCCGAATTTGGACTTTGCAAATTTGTTCATAACGTGGCGAGTAATTTGCGCTTCCATGTAAAAATGTCTATTCATTCAAAAGCAGATTTTACTTTTAAGAACTAAATGGTGATATTATAATGCGAGTTGCCTATTTACTGTCAGATTGATTTATTGACGAATCACAGTCAGCTTTCCTCTCTGCGTCCCGCAACTCTTGTTTTAACCCCTCGCCTTTAACTTCTCGTCTATTAATATTCATATGCCTGTGCTTGAATTACTATTTCTGATAGAATGTATTCAGAGTACATCAATAAATGTGCAAGCTGTAACTGATGCCAAGAGAAGTTCTACTAAATATTAAGGGATTTTTCAAAAAAAAATTTATTGCTTTTTTTAAAGAAAATAATTTATTATTTAGACCAATAAATATATATTATAATCTGTATCGAAGCCATCTAATTAGGATTATCATAATGCGTTGCGAAATAATTTGATAAGTAATATAAAATTTCAATGATGAATGAAAAATACCAGTACATATTGAATATTTAGGCGAGTTTTGAATCAATTGGTAGAGCACCTGACCGGTAATAAGAAGGCTGCGGGTTCAATTCCCGTCAGCGGCATTTATTTTTTCTTGGAAGATTTTTTCAATTAATAAAGGTGTTTCAGGTTAATAATTATTGCTTAAAAAAGTGAGAAAATTTGTATTTTTCATTTTATAAGAAATACCTAATTTATTTAACAACAAAATAATGATTCCCATTATTAAAAAATTGTGGCATAGAGTAATTTAAAAAAACTGATATTGTTATTTTTTACTTGTGTAACTTATTATTTGGACATTCGATGTAGGTATATGTAGTAAATCCGTACAACAAAATGAATTATGTTAGTGTTGGCGTGGGATGGGCTATTTTTTAAAGTTAATTAATCAGTTAACCTCTCCAGAATTTTTTGTGATAACTGCCACAAAAAAAATGGAAAATGCTGTATTGTACTAATAAGACTTAACTTTACTCAAAAAGCCTTAAAAAATCAATTAGACGCTAAAAATTTTAGCTGAATATTTACGATGACCTATGTATGTCCAACTTATTTATATATATTTAAAAAAAATAAGTATTTGAAGGTAAATTTGATAGCAACCACCAGAAATAAAGTCATCCCAGTCAGTTTATTAGTGCAGTTTTCAAATGTAACATTCTCCAACTATACAACGAATAGCTAGCTGATGAAACAACTTTACTTATAAACATGTTTCAAACTTTACACAACTGATAAACAACCGCATACGACACTTAAATGGTTGTTTATCAGTTTAATAAAACTAAAAACTCGTTTATTACTAAGGCTGTTAGAATACAGGTTATTGGAAGATTTAAAGTAACATAAAAGTGAGAGCTATTTACAGTTCCGTTAAAGATGTGTCGACTTAAAATACATATCCTTTACACATTTCGTAATCAAGAAAATGAATAATCTATAAACTAAAAAACAATTGTTTGTGTATTTGATAGTGTACGTGTACACCTCTGCCATTTGTTCTCTCAAGTTGGTTACTTAGTAGGGGTGCCCGGGCTCATCGGGTGTGAGGTGTGCTTAGGTCTTAGCTACACTGCGGTGGACACGCCTGCGCACCAGATGTATTGAGGGCCGGATCGGGGGAGGCCGATTTGGGCAGACTCTTTGATCTCTCCAACCGGACTCTGTCGACCTGTCTTACTGCAGCGGCAGGGATGGATTTATATACATCCGTTACTCCTAGAAAAATTGACTTCTAGATTCCTAAACACCCCTTTTTCCTTCAAAAAACTTCCTGTCCTTGCTTTCCTTAAAAAGATCCTTCACACAGCATCCCCAAAGGTGACATAGGTCTAGAGGGAAATTATTTTCCTAAGGGCCTCCTGTGTGGGCTTAAGGTAAAAATAAATTATTTTACATAATGACATCAAATATGTTAATATTGTTATAATTTCCATAATATTAACCATTAGGGGGGGAGATCAAATGATTGATCTCTAACATCAATAATACATGCCCAAACCAACTAAGGGTCCCTTTTTTAATCTCACTCATTACACTTACATCAGCTTTGCATTGTTTGCGGATCTCCACATTTCTCACGCGATTACACATGGTTTTACACATATACGCTTCAGGGATATCATTTCTACAGCAATCAGTCTACTAGTCCTTCCTCTGTCCGTTCCATGCCTCACTGCCATACATCAGGGTAGGTACGATCAGTCCATTGTGGACTCCTATCTTCGCTCCTTTTAGAATATTTTTGTAAGATCCAAACACTTTCTGCTCTTCGTTAATGGAGTTACCTGCATTTACCCTTCTTTCAATATCTCTATCAGCCTTCCCATCTTTCGTAAACATACTTAAATACACGAACTCATCCACCAACTACATTGCGCTCTCGTTCAAACACCCTGACTTTAGACTTACTTACATCCATCATACATACTTCGTTCATCCTAGATACATGACACTGTAGATCTTCAATATTGTTAGCAATCAGCACATCATCATCAGCGTACAACAGGCAACATACTTTCAGATTACTCAGAATCGCGCCCAATCCCAATTAATGAATGTTTTTGTTTTTATTTTTATTCAGTGCTATATTATATAACGAAATTGAAAGGAGGGTAAATGCAGGAAAATCCATTAACCCTTCAAGCCTCGGAAGGATACTACTAGCCACAAACATATTACATTATAGCCTCGGAAAGATAGATCTGATCGAAAGTGTCCGTACATTATAAAAGTTTTTTTTTTCATAATGCGGAGATGTGTGATTTGATCGCAGTTAGAAAGAAAAATAATTATTCTTCTAAGTTTGGCTAAAATATTTATTATAAAAAAATAATACAAAGAGAGAAAGGGACAAATTGAAAATAAGTTATCTTATTAAGAGATACAAATAGAAAAGACGGAGAAAATTTATAAAGGAGTTTTAGATAAGGGGAGGAGAAAACAGTCTCAACGGAGGTTACGGGTTTGAATAGTAATTTAAATTGTAATGTCACACCCCAAAGTATTCGCTCCTTCGAAAAGAAATTAAATGTGTGTGTTTTTTTTTAATAATACACGTGTATAAGGACATAGATAAATTATTTAAAATATCACAAATAAAATTAAAATTTACGTAGATTTCAATTGAAATAGAATGACAGTATATGTGGCAACAGTTCCAAAATAGCTGTAGATGAGGGTGGCGTCTATTGTAAAGAGCCTGCAAGCTGTGAGCACCATGGGACGAGATTTTACCTGGTTCTCAAAGATGGACAGTCGTTTTCTTTTTAATTCATCTGAAAACATTGTAATGCATATATAAATATGTAATATAAGTAGGATTTTTTTTTATATCCACAATAATTAACCTAATGGTCTTGTCGAGAGAAAATGTATGTAGTTGAAGTTATCATAATACAAGTCACAAATTATATTATTAACGTTACATCGAAATGAAATGCTGCATGCAAAGTAATATGAGAGACGGAAACCGTACGGTTTTGTTGCCGACGCCACTTCATTGTAAATAAAAAAAAAAATATAAAACAGAACCTCGTCGGATAACTTCGCGTTGAGAAATAAAGATTGATACTTCTGTCCCCACCAAGAGGAACGTTGAAGTTCACTAAAGAACTGTGATGTAGACCTTACTTGCGACTGTTCATAATCACAAATAAAATTCCGTACTCATTATCACTTGACATTACAATATTAACATTTTTATAAAAATCTTTGTGTTAGATTTTTTTTTAAATTGATATATCATTCATATATCATTGTAGAAGAAGATAACAATAGTAAGAAAAATAAAATAATAACGGTCACTCACGACTAGGAATCGAACCCAGGATCTCGTGTATTACCGGGACAGGCGTCTTAAACCACTTGACTATTGGAAACTATTTATCAAACGATACATTTGTCGATATCATATTTCAAATTCAGTATCAAAACTAACATTTTGCAACTTATTTTTCCCATAATTTTAGCAGCTATCTTTTTTAAATGATTACAATTTTTCTCATCAAATTGGTTTTTAAACTATATAGTGTCTAGGATCATCTAATTTTAGAATGTTTGGTTGTTAATTTTTATTTATTTATATATTTTTTATATTAACTCCACACAGGAGGCCCTGAGAAAAATGATTAGGTACCTTAGGTCCTACGTCGTCTGTGGAGATGCTGTGTGGAGGGAATTTTCAGAAGAGGAAGGAGTAAACATGGGTCTTGAAGAGAAGAGATGAAGAGAATAATGATATAAATCCAAGCCATCCACTGCGGTGAAAGGCGATTGGCTTGCAGAGTCCGGTTGGAGAGGTCGCCCGATGCGCCCTAAATCCTCTCTGGTCACGAACCGGGACAATTGCAGCGGCAAGGTTTTTACACTGGTGGACAATGCAGACCTCAGTCGTGAGCCTGAAGGTTGGGCCCCTGCGCTACCGTGGATGGTAACTGGTTGTAAAGGGTCTCCCTCTACCGGCATCTCCTAATTCGGTGACCGCCACGCAGAAGGTGAACCGACGCACCCGCCACCAACACCCGGACCAACATTACCCCTTGAACCCGGGAACCCCCGATAAGATACCAAACGTAGCGAACCGCTTAAGGTAAGCTATGACAAAGGTGTTGGACATCCAATAAACGGTTTCCCGGGCGGTGGTACCCATACCCGCGTACCAAATTGCAAGTTATAAGATTAAAAAATGAAAAATACACTTCTGAAGCACATGATGACTTGCAGAAACCTAGGAATGCTGTATGACGCACGCTCACCATTTTATACTCATATTGAAAAGATCTGTAAATCAAGTTTTGTCCTACGCAATCCAAAGGAGTCAACCAATCTTGAAGTTATAAGGCTGCTATACTTTAGTTTAGTACGTAGCATTCTCGAGAGTGAATCTCAGGTATGGGTGCCAGAGAACAGTGTCATTGGAAAACACGGAAGTGGTTAAAAAGAGCTCACCAATGAAGTCATATATTTGAAGTTTGCTGATGACAAACACGGCTTGATTGTATTCACTTATAAGCAATTCTGCCACAATCACATAGGACAAGAGTAACAGGACGCCATGTAGACACCAACTGATCATATCAACTATGACAAGAGAATCCTAGAAAAATAATATTCATAAGTTATTTCTTATGTTTTCGCAAAAATTGTTTCTAGTAATTTTTTTAAAGGGACTTACATATTTAAGTTCTCCAGAAATTAACACCGTCACTCCATTCCAAACGGTTAAACTGGCAATCATGCAGTAAGCTGTCGTAAGAACTAACTGAAATAAATTTAAAAAAAAACATCAATGCGTTTCTTTCAAATAATATTTTAAAGAAAGAGAGTTTCGAGACTGTCTTCGGAATCTCTAGAAAGATCCGCGACTTTAAAAAGTTTGCAAAATATAAGGTTCCTCTTGAACAAAAGGAGTCTACCTTTGCACACTTAGCTACTAGGATGTTATTATATAATAGTAAGCACAGAAAAGACAAAATGGGTGTACGTCATTTAAACGTCTGCTGCAAAAATGATTTTTTTTACAATTCTCACATTATGTAATGGATACTGCAAGGCTATCTAAAAACGTTGGTTAAAGAGGAAATGTCAAATACCCCACAAGTCAATTCATATTACATAATAATGTACCTACCTGCACTCCATAAGTTTTATTGATAATACCAATGTTATCTGCCAGCTTATCGTAAACAGACATCAATCTTATGATACCAACTTCGAAGCTTTCACTTACACCTTTCTTAGTGTTTCCGTTTATTTTCTTGGGGTCATTTTCAGTAAGGTGTTCTGTCAAAAAATCGATGTTCACATTGCCTTCGTGACATAAAAATGGCTTGACTAATATGATGATTTGATTGGTTAGTATTTTCATTCGATTCACTATGATCCATACGTCAAAAACATATAGAAAAATAATCATATCACCAGCTACCGTCAAAATGTAAAGGACATAAAGACGACCGTCCAGTCTTTCGTACCACACAGCAATATCACATGCCGCAAGAAATGCCGCGTAAATAATATAAAAGAGAAGAAAACATTTAATTTTAAAAACTGCTTTTTTGTACCAGTACACAGGAATTCGCAAGGCATTATCCAAATAAACAATGTTTTGTACAAATTTGAGATTTATGCGACAGTTTTTGATTACTGATGAATAAATTGATGAAGCGAAAATTGTTGCACTTATGAAACTTATGATATGAGACGAACTAGACATGGATTTATCAGCATTTCTTTCTTCACCAGCCATTGTTCCATTGTAATATAAACCAATTATGATAATACACAACATAAAAGGGTATATCTTAGCTCTATTAGAAAGCGTTGTTATTTTGTCGCCTTGAAATGAACACTTTTGATGACCGAATAGGAATAAAAAGCCTTGTAAACTTTTGAAAACGTTGGTTATGTCAAATTTATTGGAAATTTCCGAGGAAACCCATGATTTTTCATTTTTGATTGCCGACTTCTCCTTAACTTGTATTACTGAAACGCGTTCGACACCCATTTTTGTGAAACGCCCATATTCCACTAACCAAATTCGGAAGTAAATTAGGCAATTGTACCATTTTTCCTTCATGTCCAATTTACTAAAGCCCCTAATGTCCACTGCTCGACTGATACGTGTCACGTCAATAATACATTTTTAATGTATTGCTCACTAATTGAACACTTTTATTGATTTCTACATGCGTGGAAAATGTTTTCGGTATTATTATTCATACTTCTACAATCATAATAGAGAAAGAAATTTTTAAAATAATTGATTATTTTAAAATTTTCTACGAAACTTTGGCATGGTAACATAAAATAAAAAAAATCGACCCGTAAAAATGTTTTTTATTGCAATACATAAATTTTTTATCAAAAGATGTAGGTATTGATTTTTTTGGTATGACTGCGGATGCGACTTTCTCCCCAGGGACTAGCTCTTAACTACTGTGAACTTTTAAAATCTGCTTAGCAACTTAAAAAAATAATGTTTGAATGGGGAATGAACCTTCCTCCCCAGATATTGGAATCAACCAAACAACTGAGCCAAAATCCAATTGGGTAGAACCGGCATTACTTACGTATTTTAACTGCTGTAATGTCATTTAATTTCAGAGAAATGCGTATATGTTCGGGTGTATATGCGTGATTGCCATCAGGTGGATAGAGTGTATTGTCATTGATAACGATGAGTGATGAGTTTCAGCTCGATCGAATGTCGGGAAAGGGGTTAATTTCCACTTCATTAATATGAATACTGCACAAGAGTCGCAACTGCTCCCAGCCGTCTGGAGCCAGCGAGACGAGAGAGTATGTTGTGAGGCTGAAGGTTATTGGGAGGGGAAGGAGATGGGAAGAGAAAGGTGGGCTAAAGCCATTTAAAGCAAAGTTTCAATTCTAAATGGTGATCTTACACCAGAGCGATACTGAGTGCATTTTAATTTCATGCTTTATTTTGTTATATAATTTTATTTTTTAAATTAAGTTAAAAGACTACAGTATATTGTTATTGTAAAAACTCGATGGGGCGTTAATAAATAAGAAAAATCTAATTTAATATAATAAATACAGACGAAGGTGAGGAGCCCATTATTGTACTTGTTTAAAAAAATCCTATGTGAAAACATTAGTAACTAGAAATGGTATCTTAGGCAAAAAAAACTTTTCCACAGTGTTATATAATATCGAACATTTAGAACACAAAATGCAAAAATTTTGTGTTCTATGTTTTTTCCTGTATTCTTTAATGCACATTTATCGCATCTCCATATTTTTATACCAATTCTACAATGTTGAGAAAACGGCAGCACTATACCCACACCCGCCATGGTGCGGCGGCTCAAACATTAAAAATGCTCTTCTGAACAAATTCATCTCCAGTGAATTTGCTCCTTTGTGCATAGGAGTTAGTGTTGAATAATGTAAATCTAGGAATAGTGTCGGTCCAACTAGGATACCCTGGTGTACGCCAAAAAAATATTTCTTTGCAAATGAACGATATTGATCAATTAATTTTTATTAAAAAGACAAATAATTTCACTTAATTTTTCTATATTTTATTCGTATTATAATTTTAAATTTAAATTTGCATCAATGTTTTAAATTGATGCAGTCACATTGTGTGTTGAAACTTACTTACTTAATTATTTTTTCTTACTAACATAGGAAAGTCGTGATTTCAAGAAAACTTTTATTATTTGTTCCATATTTGTCACCATGAAACCTTGTTAAATGATTATTATTAAGTTTTGATAAAATCCAACAAGTTGAACAACAAGTAATTATTTGTTGTTCAATATTTCATTTGAAATAAAATAATTGTGTATGTGGCAAGAGTCCCAATAAAGCTGTAAATGAGGGTGGCGTCTATTGGGAAAAGCTTCCAAGCTGTGAGCACCATGGGACGGGCACTTATCTGGTTCTCGAAGGTAGAAAGACGTTGTCTTACTGAATCATCTGAAAATGTATACAACAATTTAATACAAATAGAAGTACAGCGTTCTGTGAAGAGTAAAATGTTTTATGTTGAGAGATATGAAATGAAATCTGTACTATTGAATTACTCTTTGTACGAGGCTTAGTTTCATTTAGAAAACGTTTGAATTACATGTAATATAAATTGGTGGCGGATACTAGGTCTAAATAACTCCATTATTATAACCATCATTGTTTTTATTTAAAATGGTGACCATAATCAAACGAAGGTAATCTCATTGTGACGGGAAGCCAGAGAAATGTTTAATTGTAAGAACTGATTTGAAATCTTTTAATCGTACTTCCTACACTTTCAAGTCGAATACTTTTTTTGTCAAATTTCTTGACTTGTTAGAGGCTATTTATTGTTTTTGTGTTTAATTCGTAGAACTACATTTAATTTTTTTTTAAATTTTAAAATCAAATTTAATAATATAATTAATTAAGCGTATGAGAAAGAAAAGGCAACGATACAAACGATCGCGGTTAATAATGGATATAACATAAATAACATTGAAAAAATTATAAAAAATGAGAAATATAAAAATAAAATTAATTTAATATATCCGGCAAATAATAAAAATATCGAAAAATTTGCATGTCTCAAATTTATCGGTCCAATATCCATAAAAATAGCAAAATAAATAAAAAAATGCGATCTAAATATAGATTTCAAAACCAATAATAACATAGCAACAAACCTTAAAAACTCTAAAAGTAGAAATTCTAAACTTAATAATAGTGGCATATATGAATTAAAATGTGACCACGCCGATTGCAACGCTACTTATATCGGACAGACGGGAAGGGATTTTTCAACTAGATTCAAAGAACATATAAGATGTTATAATAATAAAAGCACATTTTCAAAATTCGCAGAACATCTCTTAGTAAATAATCACGTCCCGCTTGACAACAATGAACTTAAACCCTTGCACATAGAAAGAAAGGGCCTTAGATTAAATTTACTTGAACAATTAGAAATCAATAAAAGAACCAATGACCCTAATATAACATTAATTAATAAAGTAAGGAAAATTATTTATTCCACGCTTTCTGTTCACAAAACCTAAACAATATAACACATTTAAATAAATTAATAACTGCTACATCATTATTAAACAATTAAGATAACATTAATGTGGGGAAAACAGACTTCAAAATACCCCCACAGAATATGAAATCTATTGTCACAATTATTTTTATCAGTAAATTGGTTTAACCGGTTATAAATCATTTTAACTTGGGAGGGGGTAGAATAGAATCATATTAATAAGTCGTCAAAACGTGGCTTAACCACAGTTTGAAAATGGCCTTGAAAGCCGAAACAGCTGTAACAATAACAAAAACCAAAAAATACTTGCAGAACTTAATAATTATATTTTTAAATTTGATTTTAATTAAATTTAAAAAAAATTGTTAGAGGCTGTTCAGAAATACAATTTGACTTTCGAAAAAAATAGTCTACACTTTACACTGCCGTTTACAGAACGAAATAGAGGATTAATGGGAAGAAAGATTAAACTGCCTTCACTAATTGCTAGTTGGTTAGATGAAAAGCTTACTTGAGAATTTGTAAATTTGAATTTTATTGAGGGTGGTGATAGTTTGAGTATTTTCACTCTTCAGCAGCTCTGCCATCACCACATAGGAACATATGAGTAGTAAGCTGTGGGTAAACCAGTTTAAAAACCCAACTAACATAATGGAATCCTGCAACAAGACAAAATATGTTTTAAAATAGTTAATATCGTCCCATTCTTGAACCCCTTAAATCCGGTAAATTCGATAATATAATAAGAAACATAAATAATTGCCAATACCAAATCATTTAAACATAATAAATAAAAAATGTTGTTTTGAAAGGTTGATTTTCGAATACAGGAATAATACTAAGTACAGGTTGTTTTATAATATTTGAACAATTCATCAAATTTCAAAGTTGATTTTAAAGTTCTGTGAAAGGTCTATTCGAATTCTGTTTTTATTTAAGTTTTTTGAAGCTCCTGGTCAATAATAATATAATAATTGAACTTGAATAGAACCATCAAAGAACTTGAAAATCAACCTTGAAATTCGATGAATTGTTCAAATTCCTTATTTTTAAGAATGCTAAAACGTTTTAAATATATTACTTCTGGCTTTAAATAATTCCCTGTTTCATTCGAATTTCAAAAATACGTTTTAGAACAAAACATGAATAAAGATTCGATAATCTGGTATTTTGAACGTCCTATAGCTCATGTAGAAAGATTTAGCATTGTGCGTTGAGAATAGTCCTGTTGTTCAGTGACTTCCAGTGCTTCAAAAACAAAAAAAAAATCTAATTTCTAATTGCTGTCCGATTACGATATTTATGTAAAAATACCACTTACCAAGTTCATAAGGTGCTTTATAATAAGAATGATACTATTCCAGACTGTTAAAATTGCTATGAAACAACACATGGTTATGAAAATCAACTGAAAAAAAAATTAAACAATTTATTCGCCATTTATCGACAATGAACATATTTAACAATAATTTTACACAGTTTGAGCTCTAGATTCATATTAATTCAAGTTTAATTAAATAATACAAAAAATATTTCTGATGTTCATGAATTTATTGTTTGAATTGTGTTGGTTTGTGCACACATTCAGAGCGTTTTTTTTTAAATAACAATTTTCACGAACCACTCATTAAATATCAACCGAACTCTTGAATATCGTGTAATGACCCTGTAGAAATTTTAGAAGACTGAATGCGGTGGTCGCATTTTGTCCCCGTAAATATAAATGGTGACCGGATAACTCGTCAAAATGACAACACACATTTAAAAAGTGGTACAAAGTCATGAAAAGTATGAAACAAAAACTAGGTTAAATAGGTTACATAGGCTACAATTTAATCTAGTTTTTGTACCATGTTCAATGACTTTAAATCACTGTCATTGTGTTGAGTTATCAAGGAACCATTTATGAATGAAAACAGGGAGATCCCTGTGAAAGTCCAATTGTAGTCCAGTAACCTTGTCACCTAAAAGAGGGTGGTGAGGGGGGTATACAATGAATAATCTAAGTTTCAGACCTCGAGCGCCGAACGCAACATTGTCAAAAATAAAAAAATATAAATTTTCTACCTTTCCACATTTTTGGCGATTTTCACCCAGAAGAACTACTTTTAGATTATAACCATCATGTACGTTTTCAAAGTAGACTAAATTTGCTATAGACCTAGAACTGAGATTTTTTTTTTTCAATTTTTGTTGTTCTGGGGGAATTTGAAAATCTTGCATCAATCAATCAATCTGGCATCTTTATTATTTTAGGTAACTGCGGGTTAAGTGACCGACCGCTATCTCTGCCTACCACCCCTACCCTCCCCTTATCTCTCCTCACCGCTCCTTCCCACTTACGATCAGACCCTTCGTAGAACAGCAGTTCGCGTCTGGCACATAAGTTCGCGTTATAGAACCATCCGTTTTTTCCACAATGGATTTCACTATGTCCATCAGCAGTGGACAGGTTGGAGAAGTTACTGTCGACAGCCACATGGCTCTACAGATTGGAAGGAAATTAATGCTAAGAGCAATTGTTAAAGGAAATTCCAGGAAGTGAAATTCAAACTTAAAAACAGTCCCTTTCTTCAGCTGTAAGAACTATTGTTGTTCATTAAAGAAAAGTCACTGTCAATCCTCTAACACTGTTTTACGGGTTATGTTTCCTAAGTCGAATGAAGAATTGAGAGATTTTTTTATATACGAGCTGTCACCAATCCAAATATCACCATTCACCAAAAAGGGAATGAAATCCTCATTATTTCCAGCATTCCAACCAGTGAACTTGGATGAGAAGCAAGGAATAACGAAATTTTCCACTTCACAAAGTTGTGTGGTCTCGAAGCTCATAATTTGGTTCGATAGCTGACAGCTACATCCAGTATATCACTGCTCATAATGGCTTAAACATGGCGGTAGTTTTCGATGGTTACCCAACAAATGCTGCTCAAAAAGGCACGAAGGGCCTTGCAGATCCCGTTAAAAAAATGGAGTACTGCAGGCAGAGGAAGATGCTAACAAGCTGATCATCACTACAGCTGTCACTCTTGCCTCTTAATACGATGTAGTTTTAGTGGCTGGTGAGGACATCGACTTGTTAATAATGCCCAATGAGATCTTAAAAGCAAAGTCACAGATGTGATCACATCTCCTCAAAGTACACAGAAAAACTTTAGACTTTCCTTTTCATTACTGCCTTTAGTGGGCGTGACTCGACATCCGGGTTCTTCAGCTAAGGGAAGATGAAAATATCATCCATGGTAAATGAAAACCAGGACCTGAAAAGGAAGACGCCATTTTTATCAACACCACCTTTTACATCTGAAGAGATGTAGCAGCAGAGGAACAGATAATAGTTCCTCTGTACGGTGGCAATCCTGAGACCCAGAACCTTGATAAGCTGCGGTATCACCCGTTGCTAGGGCTGCAGTGGAAACGAGCTTCAATCTTACTAGGTTACTTCCTACACGGGACGGAGCTGAAATAAATTAGCAGATAAATCAATATACTTTACAGTTAATATATAAACATATAAAGTCTCTTTCATAATTTTCTCTTCAACTGTATAATCTTATTACAGGTGCAGAAGTGGCTGGGAGCCAAACTGAACCCTCTCGCCTGGGAGTGGATGTCCAGTTCACGAGACCACAAACGCAAAATGATGGCCAGAGACGCAGCTCCACAACACCTCTTGCGGATAATTTTGTGCGACTGCAAGAGGGGTTGTAGGAACACGTGCAGCTGCAGGAAAACAGGGATGAAGTGCTCTCTAGTCTGCAGCTACAGTAGCGGGCCTCATGCGACAATATGCCAGACATCGCACTTGTGGTAGATTCCCACTCCCCAGTAAGCGACGATCTGCCCAAAGTCAAAATTCTGGAGGATGAATTGCAGACAGATCTCATAGAAGACATTGACGATCCTGCTGCAGGTGTTTTCAGTAGAGAAAACGACGACGCTCAACCGGGCCTTTCCAAGAGGGCCATATGTTCTTAAATAATATAAGTTTTCATAATTATTATCATTAACTTAATTTTATGTTTTAGTTATTTTTTTTAAATTTTTTTGAAATTGAAATCATTAATTATTTCATCAGATTCCCATACAAATTAAAAGGAGAAACACAATATTACTTGTTAAATATCGTCCATTTCAGAATTTTCAAAATGGATGGAGAGAGAAGTACCGTATGGTCATAAAACGTTCAGACAAGACTTCGATAGTGTAACACAAGGAACAGAGCTAGAAATGAGAAATATGACAAATTTAGGGAGTGGTTCATCTAAAGGTCCTCTCAAACCTCTTCAGCGTCCATTGGAATATGAGAGAGGGCAATTCCCGAAGAAAATTTTCCTGGAGGAAAAATTTTCCCTTTCATTTTTTTTGGGAATTCTGACATTCCCAAAAAAAAATCAAAATATTTCAAAAATATGCCGAAATCTGAAAAAATTGTAAATGTATTTTTAAAAGCTTTTAAGCTATATTTTGGAAAACTCAAATTGTTGTTAATTTAGTTTTATTTCAAAACGTTATAATCGGGAAATAGTTCTTCATGGATAAAATCGAAAAAAACTTAAGAAAGGAAGAATATTATGTGGTTTTCTTGATTTTTGAAAATGTTGCGTTCGGCCCTCGAGGTCGGAAACTTAAATTATTTATTGAGCTATTATCATAAACAACTCAGCATAAAATCAGAACTAGCAGATCTGATGTACGTGGTTACTGGACTATTGAAGTTAAGTTGCCAAGGCGCTGATAACATTGAATACAGCGCCTTTGAGGTTTTCACTAGCAAAATGCGCAGTTTGTCATGAATTGTAACGAAAAAAAATAACAATGTGTAGCATGAAATGAAGCTTTGGCAATACAGAGGCACAATGTCGAAACAGAAATTCGATACCATTGAATTCCATACTAGAACTCCATACCTTGGAAACCAAACATTTGACGAATTTACTAATCAAACTTATTTTGCACTATTTTGGACAGCCAACGTTGTTAAAAATAAGCTTCCACTAAAAAGGCAATTGTTCTTGTTTTCTTACCTGTATTCCATACACTGAGTTAATTATGACAATATTATCGGCTAGTTTATCGTAAGCGAACATCAATCGTGTAATACCGTCTTCATAGCTCTCTCGTATAAACCTTTTCTCCGAATTCTGATTAATTTTCTTTCTATTTTTTTGGAGACCCTCCAGGGAATAATCCAAATCAATGGTCATTTCAACATCTCCGTGATGTAGAATTGGTTGAAGCAAGTCAATCAGTTGAGAATTAAGAACTTTTAAACGATTTATTACGATCCAGACATCGAATAAGTATTGTAAAATAATCAAGTCTTCAGCCATCATTAAAACAAGTAAAATATGAAGGTTGAAATCATTATATCTTTTCCAAACAATCTCATCCCAAATAGAAATGTACGCAAAAAAAGCAATGTACAGTAAAAATATAATTTGAACTCTGAATTTGATTTTAATATACCATGCTGGAGGAATTTGCAATTTTCTATCCAAATCTTGAATGTTTTGTACTAGAATAAAATATATACGAGAGTTTTTGATTACTGAGGAAAATATCGATGAAGCCATAACCAAAATTATATTCACGGTGAGGATGTGTGAAGACCAAGAAACGGTATTTTCCTTGTATTCCTCAGCATTCAAATTGTAAATAATCATGGAGCAATATAACCAAACAAGCAAACCGACAAAAATTAATGGATATATTTTAGCTATTATTGTCAGTGGAATAGTTTTGTTTTCTTCAAAAGATATCTTTTGCAGACCAAATGCTGTAAAAAATGGATTCAAACTTTTGTAAATGTGGGATATATTGTATTCATTTTCGGAAGAATTCGTCGATTGATTTTTGTCTCCAAACAATCCATTTTTTGCTTGGCGAACATTTATAATTGTTACACTGTTGTGAACCATTTTTTCTTTGTAGAGTTAACCTTTACCACCAAGATGAGCGCACTCCTCAAATGACACATTTGCGTACGTACGCAGTAATATTAGAACGTAGTTAATCAGCAGTTTATTGAAATGTTTTTAATGGAAAAACTGAGTAGTTAATCGATGTAACACAATTTAATTATTTAAAATACTCACTTTGTTTATTAAATACTAGATTTCTTGAGTGAACGATGGATTACCCTAGGAAGATATATAACTTTGATAAGGTTGAAATAATACAGTGTGATGTACGTAATATTTAGAAGAATAGTCGATCGACATAGTTAACATCAGTGGTAAGGTCTGTCTTTAGGCATGATGTTGATTCTCACTCAAAGTGTGGGGTCAGCAATGATCTTCTGCTACATCATTCAGAGACAAGGTTTCAGTAAATTTAAAAGAGTTCGGTTTCAATTTTATATTATAGCAAAGAGCTACGTTACAACATACAAAAGGTTTCAACACAAAGAATACATCTTATACATATGGAACATAGTAAACATGAAGGGTAAGTAGTATAATCTAATTGTGATCTCTCTCTCTCTGAACTAAAATTACGTAATCGGCACAGAGTTTACAAAAGCACATGAATAAGAGGGTAGAAAGGTCAAGCTTACATTGTTTTCTTCTATCGGTCTTGCGTAAGTGTAGCACCCATTTCCCACGTGCAAGGAGCACGTGGAAAATGAGTTAACAAGGTTAGGTTCGCTGAGAAATCCAGCCAGGAGTTTATTCTATATTCCTGGTCGAAAAATGATTTGACCGTGATTATCCAGACGTTAGTCTGGATATTCTTTTGTATTCGGATTCAGCTCCCGAGTCGCACTAGACGCAACTCGGAGCAACGGGTTGACGTATTGGGGGCAGAATCTGAAGGCCGGTGAGCGTTGGGAACAGCCGGGCGATTAGTTCCGAAATTCTGATGGCGAGAATTTATGGCCGGCGATTGAAGGAACTAGCGTATGGCAGTTTCAAATATTATTGTTATTTCCTACGATTCAAACTGCTACATAACACTTCCGCCTCTCCGCCAAAAAAAAGCGACGTGGCAATGAAGCAAGAAAAATCATTTAAAAAATATTTATCTCAAGAATTTGATGAAAGATTAGGGGTCATATTTAGGTTTTGAAACAAATACCTTATTTGGTTTGGACAATTTTTGGTAAATAGACAAAAGCAAGTGTAGCGCTACTATTATTAGAGGGCCAAGGATATTCTATATTTCGCACGAATTACGATAAATATTAAAACGTTTCCGCGTCTAGCGTGAAGAAAGCATAAATGAACGAATTACAACTGTGATGCCAGTGTTGCGGGTTGAGACGTTCATAATCGTAGTTGTGGCATTGTGTCGCATATATATAACGCTTTGAATACAGTTAACACTTGCTGTATATAACTCTTCAACTGTATAATCTTATTACAGGTGCAGAAGTGGCTGGGAGCCAAACTGAACCCTCTCGCCTGGGAGTGGATGTCCAGTTCACGAGACCACAAACGCAAAATGATGGCCAGAGACGCAGCTCCACAACACCTCTTGCGGATAATTTTGTGCGACTGCAAGAAGGGTTGTAGGAACACGTGCAGCTGCAGGAAAACAGGGATTCAAACTGCTACATAACACTTCCGCCTCTCCGCCAAAAAAAAGCGACGTGGCAATGAAGCAAGAAAAATCATTTAAAAAATATTTATCTCAAGAATTTGATGAAAGATTAGGGGTCATATTTAGGTTTTGAAACAAATACCTTATTTGGTTTGGACAATTTTTGGTAAATAGACAAAAGCAAGTGTAGCGCTACTATTATTAGAGGGCCAAGGATATTCTATCTTTCGCACGAATTACGATAAATATTAAAACGTTTCCGCGTCTAGCGTGAAGAAAGCATAAATGAACGAATTACAACTGTGATGCCAGTGTTGCGGGTTGAGACGTTCATAATCGTAGTTGTGGCATTGTGTCGCATATATATAACGCTTTGAATACAGTTAACACTTGCTGTAACTCATAATTTTCATAAGAGAATCCTTACTGGAGTCAAAATGGGTAATTAGTTATTTTGAACGTATACGCATTAGGGCAATTTGTATTAGGCAATTCACCCTAAAAAGAGTGCTTTGTGCCGTTCGAGTTAAGATATATGGTTAAACTGTTGTGGATTATCTAAAAGGAGATAGGATATATCATATATTAAGGTCATTTAAATCTATAAACTTATATACAATTGAATATATGCGAGAGTTGTTGAGGGACAGCAAATACGGAATACTAAGGGGAGACTGGTGGGTAATTTTAATAAGCAATCGATACATGCCATTGAAAGCCATCAAAAAAATGCCATCAAAAAAACACCAAGTGTCAAACAGTGAACAAGTCAAAATTTCTGCTCCTATTAAAACCTAGAAAACTATGGGTAAAGCGTGATATTAGCGAATCCCGACCTCTAATACCAAATTCTAACATCTAATCTCAATTTCATCGATAATATTTGTCTAAAACAGTGCCCGAAAGCGATAAAAAATTAAAATATAAACCACTTCTGGTAATCGTGACACTACGATATTGTGAGAAAACTAGGTGTTAAATGTGATATCTGTGAAATCCCAAGTAAAAAATAAAATTCAATAACAACCATCGTCTAAATAAAGTGCACAAAAGTTTTAAAAATTTACACATTTTAGTGCAAATCGCTGCAACACTGAGACATTTAGCGAGGTTAAGTTGTCAAATCATTGACATCAACAACACCATCGGAAACGAAAGATTACTGTGATAAAAACAACTAAACTTAATCCAAAGTTAAATAAAAGTATAATAACTTGCTAAAACATAAATAATTACCAATTATAAAGCTTAATTTTGAAATATTACTACTCTAAAAAAAAAAAAAAAAACAAAAGAACTTCAGTGACATCTATTGACACAAACTCAAAGCTAACATCAATAATAATCCATACAGTTATAATTCGCCAAACTGCACATCGGGGCCGTGGTTCTGTGGTCTAACGCGCCGACCGCTCTCTTTTAATTAGGCTACCTCGGTTCGATCCTCAGACCGGCAAAATCTTTTTTATTTTTAAATTTTAAAATTACATATTACAAATCACGTCTCTAAATTAAAAAAAAATACACAATGAGTAGACAAAGAAAGCCAGTGACATCTAGTGACGCAGAGGAATTTGACGCACCTACAAATAAGACCCAAAATAACTCTAAACAGAAGGTCAAAGACACCCATCAGAGTGCAAGTTCAAGTGACATAAACAAATCTAGTGAAGACAATATAACGCTTTATGAGCGTCTTACAAAACACTTCGATAGTAAAATCACAGAAATTAAAAAAAATGTTTACAAATGAAATTAATGATCTAAAGAGAAGCAGTGATTTCATTTGCAATCAGTACGAAGATCTGCTGTCGAGGTTTAAAATAATGGAAGATCTACAAAAGGAATCTAAATTCTTGCGAGAAGAAAATGAAAACAAAAGAATTAGAATCTCTTCTCTGGAATGTCGTGTCGCAGAATTAGAGCAAGAAAAACTCTCTGATAGCTTAGAGATGGCGGGCGTACAGTTGCAGCCGGATGAACCACCTGTGGAAGCGGTACTTCGGGTAGCCAGTTCCCTGGGATTGCCCCTGCTACAGCAGGACATACGACTGGTGACCAGGACACAGGATCGGCGACAGAATGCCCCGGACAAACTCCATGCTACCTTCTTCTTCTTCTTTATGTGCCGTATCAGGTCCCCCCGACGTTGGCGATCACTCTTGAAAATGTCTCTTTGTCTTGCGCTGCCCGGAATAGCTCCTCCACACTTCTAATGCCGGTCCACTCTCGTATGTTTCGCAGCCAAGACATTTGTCTCCTACCAGGCCCTCTGCGACCCTCTATCTTGCCTTTCAATATTAACTGGAGCAAGTGATACTTCTCCCCTCGAAGTACATGACCCAGATATGAAATTTTCCTGATTTTTATTAATCTAAGCAGTTCTCTCTCTGCTCTAGCCCGCCTGAGAATTTCTGTGTTGGTGATCATGTCGGTCCATGGGACTTTGAGTATTCTCCGGTGAAGCCACATTTCAAAAGCCTCTAACCTGTTCATGGTATTTACTTTCAAGGTCCATGTTTCACATCCATACAACAAGACCGACCACACATAACATTTTAGCATTCTATGCCTTAGTTTTAAGCTGATATTATCATTGCAGAAGAGGGATTTCATTTTAATGAACGCAGTTCTTGCTGCTTCAATTCTGTACCTAACCTCTACATCTGGGTCAAGAGTCTCCGTGAGAATACTGCCGAGGTATCTAAATCTTTCGACCTTTTCGACATTGCAACCATTTAACTGTATCACTGATTCAGAGTGATCTAGTCGTCCAAAAGTCATCCATTTTGTTTTATTGACGTTGATTGTTAGGCCCAGTGCTACCTTCCTCAGCCTAAAAACCAGGGATTCTATTTTATCACTCAAAAACAAGGCTAAGATTTTAAATACAAACTCTCCCATTTACATTTGTGAAGTGCTTTCACCGTACTACAAAGAATTATTATGGAAAACCAAACAATCGGCCAAAGAAAAAAAGGTTTAAAACAGGCAAACTGCTAATCCGGAAAGGTCCGGGAGAAAAAATTATACAAATTAAAAATGAAAATGATTTAAAAAAAAATGGTGTAACTAATTTAGGTCACTCAGACCTCATAATAACATTATTCTTATTTAACATACCACCATGGCTGATCTACTCACAATGAACTTAAATAGCACACACCAACATCACACAACCAATGATACAAAACTATGTGATTCTATTATTAACACCCCAGGTTCTCTTACAATATTTAACCAAAATATAAGATCCCTGAACAAAAACTATGATGAACTTGACATACTCTTAAGCAACTTTAAAACAGATTTCAAAATTATAATCCTAACAGAATGTTGGATTTCAACAACTTTTACAAAAAAAATACAAAGATAATTATACTTCATTTCACACATTAAATAATAAAAATCAAAATGATGGCATTGTTGTATACATAAATGATAGTATTAACGCTTCTGTTTCAGAAATTGAATTAGTAAAATTAAACTGTCTACAAATAATCACCGACTGTAATACGTGTATTCTCGCCCTATACAGATCACCATCCATACCTAATATTACACCATTTATAATGGCTCTGGATTCTCACCTAAAAAAAATTAACTTCATTCAAAAACATCATCATAGCTGGTGATCTAAACATAAACATACTTCCTAATGGTCACCCTCAAAACATTGAATACCAACTGATGCTTCTGGAACATGGCATTATAAGCACCATTAATACTCCTACCAGGGTAACCAAAGACTCAGAATCATGTATAGACCACATTATGGTTAAATCAAAAAGACCAATAAGTAGTGCAGTATACGAATCTACAATCACAGATCACTACACAACAATGATAGGCCTGACTTCCCCAACTATGAACTCAACTTTCCAAAATAACACCGCAAAAAAAATAATTAATTACCCAAACCTAAAACAATGTTTAGAAAAACAGACATGGGAACATCTTACAAAAATTAACTCAACAGAAGAAGCCTGGAATTATTTTTTAACATATCTACAAACTCTCATTATACAAAATACCATAAAAACATCCACATCTATTCCACATCGCAAAGTTAGACTTAAAAAATGGATTACTCAAAGCATCATAAATAGCATTAAAAAAAAGGATAAACTACACAAACAAGTTAAACTGAACCCTTATGATACCTCACTTTATTTCTTCTATAAAAGGTACAGAAATATTTGTTCCCTTATAATACGTAAAGCCAAAGAATTATACTACCGAAACAAACTGATAACAGCAAATTATGATCCTAAAACCGTATGGTCAATTTTGAGGGAAAGTACGCATTCACAGAAGAACAAAGATGATACCATAAAAAAATTACTAATTAATGATGAAGAACTCCACTTCCACGAGAATTCTACACGTATCCTCAACTTTATAAACAAACACTACACTAATATTGGTGTTAGCCTAGCTGAAAATATAAAAACTACGTTGCCTCTCAGAGATATCCAGGAACCTCAAAACAGTACAACAAACATCAGTAATGATAATTACAACAGACATTTCAAATTAAATAATGTTACGCTAGAAGATACTAATAAAATAATTCAATCATTAAAGAATAACACAACTACAGGACCGGATGGTGTAGACTCTAAAACTATCTTAACACTAAGTCAACAACTACTAAAACCACTCACATACCTAATTAATCTTAGTATAAAAGAAGGAATCTTCCCTAGCTTACTAAAAAAAGGTCTTATTATTCCAATTTACAAATCAGGACCAAAAAATAATGTAAACAACTACAGACCCATAACGCTACTAAATACCATTTCGAAAATTCTTGAAAAAACTATTAAAATACAGCTTCAACACTATCTAGAATCAAATCACATACTCTCGATCAACCAACATGGCTTCAGGAAAAACATGAGCACAGAACATGCAATAGCTACTGTAACGGACTTCATTACAAAAAATCTTGACGCTAAGAAAAAAGTTATATCTATTTACTTAGATCTATGTAAAGCCTTCGACACAATTTCACACGAAAAACTATTCATAAAGCTAAAAAACATGGGCATTAATGGAATAGAATTCGATCTAATTAAAAGCTTCATGTCTGACAGAACGCAACAAGTAAAAATTGACAGCAAGACAAGTCATCCACTTTTGATCACGTACGGAGTCCCACAAGGGAGTGTACTCGGCCCTCTATTGTTCCTCATCTACATAAACGAACTATGTGAAATTGAAATTGAAGGTAAAATCGTGACCTTCGCTGACGACACAGTGCTTCTCTGTCAAGCAGCCACATGGAAAGATGTATTTATAATTGCCGAAAAAAGTCTATCAGTTGTCAAAAAATGGCTAAACTGGAATACTCTTACCGTTAATACAATAAAAACAAAATACATCACACATAGTATTACACAAAGAGGTCAACCTCCACCTAACATAGACCTGTTTCTACATGACTGTGAACAAACTTCACCCAATTGCCAATGCGAGCGTATAGAAAGGGTAAACCAGACAAAATACCTAGGGGTCATTATTGATTCACACTTACGCTGGACTGACCACATAACTTTCATTACTAATAAACTAAAAGAGTCATGCACCTAATAAAGTCAATCAAAAATATTTTCCCACATTCAATACTTAGATCTATATATTTCGCACTCTGTCAATCGATTGTTACATATGGCATACTGGCTTGGGGAAGCGCTACAAACACTGCAATCGACCCAATACAAAAAATTCAAAAGGCAATATTTAAAATCATTTTGCAAGTACCATTCCACACAAATGCAAGCGAAATTTTCAAAACTTTAGACGTCATGTCAATAAGACAACTTTATGCCAAATCTGCACTACTTAATTTCCTCCAACAGAAACTACACACTCTAATACCACCTCAAACAACAATAAAAACAAGGTCGACAACAAACAACACCCTGAACATACCGATAACATACACCACAAACGGACAAAGACACTTCCAGTATTACGCTACAAAACTTTTTAATTGTATGCCCACCACTCTGAAACTACAACTAATGAGAAATACATACACAAACATTCACAAAAAACTGATCACAGCCTGGATCAAAAAACAAGATATCCATTTTATACAAAACATTATAACACCAAACCAAACATAATCATGGATGAATGTGTATGTATGTATGTATACATGTGTTTACTTATATGTGTGTATGCATGCATATATGTTTATTTATGTATGTATGTATATACATGGGTGTATGTATATATGTGCATATAAATAAATATTTTTCCTTTTCTTTAAATAACAATGTACAATAACCAATAAAAAAAAAAAAATTAAAATCACAATTCACAATTTATGTAAGAAAATTTAACCAATACACATAAATACATGTACCATTTAATCATAACCACGTAAACACCTCAGCACAGGTTCTCCTAGTGAGGTGTTCACGAAACATATAACATTACCCACCACAGTGTCACCTACTCAAACCTACCTCACAACCAGCATAAAAAAAATAAAAAAAATTTACTCACATACAGTGTCACCTTCTCAGACCTACCTTACACACAACATATTATAGTTATAAGTTTGAAATATATCATGTAAAAATATAAATAATTATGTGAACACTGTAAATATTATATAGAAATAAAAAAAAAAAAAAAGAAGAATGATTTTACAATTGAAGAAAACATGTTCAAGAGTCTCATCCTCCACACCACACTTGCAGAATGAACTCTCGAGTACCCAAACTTTAAACAAATGAGCTGCAATAGAGCAGTGGCCAATTCTCATTCTCGAGATGCAGGAAATAAAACATTTTGGATTTTTTTCCGCGGAACCGGGTCTTACTTGGAATATGATTTTGTATTCCAGCATAGAAAGTTCCAGTTCGAGTTTTCGTGTTTGTCCGATTTTCTTTACAGGAACGATACATATGGATTCAAGGATAGAGAAGAGGTCAGAGACAGGAATTTTAAAATCCAAGGGAATAGAACCAGAGACTGTTCCAAGTTTAGCGAGAAAATCAGCTTTCTGGCTACCCCCAATTCCTAGATTGCCAGGTACCCAAACTAATATTGTCTCAAACTTAGATTTGTTTAAAGAATTGAGGATATTTTTATACTACAAATAACATAGTCTTCTGGACAACGAACGATATTAGAAGATAATTTTAATACTGCATTTAGAGAGTCAGTGCACAGTAAGGCTCAGCGAATATTGAGGAGCTGGATTTGAAGTAAAGCTTGTTCAGTGGTGAAGCATTCTGCAGTTAATATGCAAACTTTTTTAGGCAACTTATAAGACTTTCAGGGTGAAATGCCTAAAACCAAAAAAAAAAAACTTATAAGACAGATTAACATTGAATTCAGGAATATATACCGATGCGCCACATTCTTTGTGATCAGATTTGGAACCATCTGTGTATATGAGGGAAAATCCAGCAAACTTTGAAAATATAATGTTTTTTAAATGTTCCTCAACATTTTGAAAGTTATTAGGTGATGTTAAAATGTTCGTCTGTAAATACATTTAGGAAGTGGGTCGAAAAGAAATGTGCCATAATCCAAGTGACTTCGAACGAGGGAAATATACATTAGTTTAAGAGTAGTAGGATAGAATCCCCATCATACTCTGGAAACAGCTCGCATCGTATTAAGCCCCTTTCCACACCTAGCAAAAATGTTCTGAATATGCGGAAGCCAGGAAAGCTTATGGTCCAAAAGTAGGTCAAGAAATTATATTCGTTTAACGATTTAAAGAGGGACATTATCAAAAGATACTGTAAAGTGGGGAAGTTTTCTATTGCCAGTAAAAGCCACAACATTGGTTTTAGAGGTAGCTAAATTTCATTTTATTTGCCAACAACCAAACTTTAATATTATGCACGGCCAAAATAAATTCCTTCGCAGCATACGATAAATTTTTGTGTGGTAAATATATAAGAAAATCGTCCGCAAAATAAAGTCGCTTGATAGATGAAGGGATAACAATGTCTAAATCACTTATATAAACATGAAATAATTAAGCGGAATGATTAGACCCCTAGGGTAGCCCTTTCCATAGTTTGCGCTTCAATATTTTTGAGGAAGAGTACATAGTAATGGAAATAAATAAATAAATAAATAATATAAATAAATCGTTTATACTTAAAAATACAATGTAATCTCTCAATTATTATTAAATTGAAATCCTTTTCTCTTATTTCTTATTCTTATCTCTTTCCTTCTTTTACATCCTTTTCTATTTGATATAATTTTGTAATATATATATTGTATGTAAAAAAAAATTCTTTTCATGATCTTTACACTCTCTGAAAAAATATGTTAAATTATTATTTTGTAGCAGTGCGTACTTCTGGACGGGCAGTTCCTACCCGATTAAGATAAACATTGGTCAACATTCTACAATTGGCACTACTGTTTCGAGCTATGAGTGCGGAGCGCACTTCGTCGACAGTTGCTTGCTGGACTCGGTAGCAGACGGTGTGTTCGTACGACGCTGGAACAATGAGGGTCTACTGTGCAAACTACGAAAGGTCTTTTTCACTTATAACTTTTTAACAATGTACTTATAATTCAAATAGGGATTACTCATTTTAACTTCTTGCGTAGTTATTTTATAACTCGCTGGCGCCCGCTCAGACATTCCTTACAAGATTTTAATGTTTTAAATTTATTAATGTTACATGTTCGTTAGTCAAAATCTTATCAAGATGGCGTTAAACACACGTTTATTCTTGACACGCCCGGAGATAGTTGTTTGATAGAGTCTCATGTTTATTTTATTTGATTAATTATTTTAATAATTGTTTTAATAAATTAGCGTCTGTTGATATTTAAAATATTCTTTATTTAATCTTCCTTATCAGTTCTCATCACTACCTACCTACATTGAGTTAGTGCGTGTGCGTAGATGTCTAGATAATTGTATTCGGTAATTTACCTATTATTGTCACAATTGAAAGATCCATCATTAATTAATACAATTATCCTTTCATCACCCATCCACGATTTAATGTTACAATTTACATGCGTTTCTCCGCCTTTTTGACACGAGCATTTGCTCTAAAAAAGGTGTATCACGATGTACTGTAATGTATCAAAAAGAAAACAAACTTAATGTAATGTAATAACTTGTAATTATAAATTTAATATTAAATAAAGAAATTAAAAAAATAAATTTGTCCATTAGCAAGTTGATAATAAATTGAACATATTTTATGGGGATTTTTATTTTAATTAATTTTTCTTTTAAAACATCGTCGTAAGCTCAAGAAAGATATAGAAATGTGGCCAATGTGCAAGAGTTAAGGGATTGAGAAATACGGATATCTGTTGTAAACAAACTTAAATTTTCCATAGTTGATTTGTTTTTCCGGAAGCCGTATTGATTAGGAGAGATAATACTGTGATTTTTAAACAAACCATTCTAATCTGTTCTTAAATGTTCCGCTATTTTCATTCAGCATGACAAAAGAGCAACAGGACGATAGGTTTGAGATTTCAGACGGATTTTTTGCTGGTTTTAAAACCGGGAGGATTTTTTTAACTTTCCAGACATCCGGTATAAATTCTGTTTCAAACAAAACCGGGAGGATTTTTTGAACTTTCCAGACATCCGGTATAAATCCTGTTTCAAACAAAACCGGGAGGATTTTTTCAACTTTCCAAACATCTGATATAAATCCTGTTTCAAACATTTTACTGATTAAGGATAGGAAATATGCAGGTCGGAATTTTAGCAAACCCAGTTTGCCACCTCTTACCAGACCTGACGGCTCACTAGCATATACCGCCACCGAAAAGGCTAACCTATTAGGGAAAATGTTTGCGGAAAACTCGACCCTCGACGACGGAGGTGCTGTTCCGCCGTCGGTTCCTCACTGCGGCTTCTATATGAAAAAGCTGAGGATCCGGCATCGGGATGTATTCCACGTTATATGGGGACTCGATGTTAACAAAGCTAGTGGACCTGATGGAATACCTGCCCTGGTATTGCAGAGGTGTGCTGCGGAAATAGTTCCAGTTTTGACAAAGCTCTTCAAAATGTCCCTGAAGTGTGGCACTGTGCCCTCTGGATGGAAAAAAGCGGTCATTCACCCTATTCCCAAGAAAGGTGACCGCTCCAACCCGGCCAACTACCGCCCCATAGCGATCACATCAGTTCTGTCCAAAGTGATGGAACGTGTGATCAACGACAAACTGCTCACATACCTCGAGAAGAACAAAATTATCAACGACCGTCAATACGGATTCCGGCGGAACCGCTCGTGCGGTGATCTTCTCGCGCATGTGACGCATGTTTGGGGGCGGTACCTGGAACGTCACGGTGAGACCCAAACGGTCGCACTAGACATATCCAAGGCCTTTGACCGGGTCTGGCACCGAAGACTTGTCAACAATTTGCCTTCTTACGGACTTCCCGCATCCATGTGTACGTGGATTGCTGACTTTAAAAGGGATAGGTCGATTCAGGCGGTTGCTGACGGTCCTCTCACCTCTTCCTCACACTCCATAAATGCTGGCGTCCCACAGGGATCGGTTCTGTCTCCGACTTTGTTTTTGTTGCACATCAATGACCTTTTGACATGTGCACCGATTCATTGCTACGCGGATAACAGTACAGTTCATGATAGCTTTTTGTTTGACAAGCTCCCAAAGAGCACACAAACTCCAACGGCTCGGAGGGCTTTGAAGCAGAGAATGGACGGTTATCTCGAGAGTATTTCCTCCTGGGGTAAAAATAATCTCGTCGAATTTAATGTTTCAAAGACCCAATCCTGTCTGATTACGTCTAAAAGGGATCCAAATGATAATCTAGTCTCCTTCAACGGAAGCAATCTTCCGAACAGGCCTTCCATTGATATGCTTGGTGTAACTACATATAAGTGACCAGCTCAGGTACGGGGGCTCCGTCGAAGCCAGAGTAAAGTTGGCCTCTCAGAAGCTAGGCGTACTGTACAGGGCTCGCAGATACTTTAAAAGTACACAACTGCTGACCCTGTACAAATCGCAAGTGCGCCCTACTGTCAAATTTGGCAGCCATCTCTGGTCCGGAGCCCCTAAATACCTGAAAAAAACCCTTGACTCTGTGCAAAAACGGGCGGTCCGTTTGATAGATTCCCCAATCTTAACAAGCGGACTCCAATCTTTAGAGCACAGGCGTCAGGTAGGTATGCTTTCCTCGTTCTATCGGTATTACAATGGAAGATGCTCTGAGGAACTAGCGTCATTGATCCCTTCGGCACCGGTGCGTAGTCGGGATACACGCCAAACGCGCGCCCAACATTTTTACACGGTTGATATTTGTCACATGAGAACGGGTCGCTTCTACGATTCGTTCTTAAGTTCAACAGCTCGGCTGTGGAACGAGCTACCGGCCTCTGTGTTTCCTCCCTCCCACAACATGGGACTCTTCAAGACCCATGTTCACTCCTTCCTCTCCACAAAAAGACCCTCCACACAGCATCCCCAAAGATGACACAGGCCCTGAGAGAAATTATTTTCTTCAGGGCCTCCTGCGTGGAGTTAATATATAAAAAAAAAATTAACCGACATGTCATAGAATGCTTTAAAAAAGCTATATAATATTCTATCAGGACCCGGACAAGAGTCAGAGAGGGATTTAATTACTCGTTTTAATTCACTAACTGAGAAAGGAGAGTATAGCCAGTTAGAGTGAGATGAATATGAAATAAAAGAGGGCATTTATTCACATCTGGCAGCTGAAGGAGGGGCAGTTTTATCAGCAAAACCTTTAATAATTTCTTCCGGAATATGTTTTGAACGCTGCAGAGCATATGACGAACCGATTTTTTTAAATTGGTCCATACAGATGACTGGGGAGTTTCAGGAGACAATTGTTCACAGAATTTTCGCCATCCAGACCGCTTTTTATTTTTCAAAATACATTTTGAGGGAAAAGAAAACTGCTTCTTTTCTAGAGTTAACAGCACGAGTGGATTCTTCGTCCCACTACGGGGTCAAATGTTTTGTTTTAATGTTAACTTTACGCTTTGGAATGGATTTTTCTGCTGCTTTTATAACTGTACTAAGAAATAATTCACTTTTTTTCTGATGTTCCCAAGAGAAGACTTTGCAGAGTGCACAAGAGAGTCTAATTCGGAAGAAAAGGTTATCCATTTCGCATCTGTCGTTTCAAATTTAAAATTATTGTTAACCGTAAAGGAATGCGAGGTAGTTAGATGGTGAAAGAGAGTTAATACGGAAATGGTCACTGAAAGGAGGGTTTTAAAGTATGTTCCAGGAACATTTACGTATCACCGAAGATTAACAGAGAGATAAATCAACAGTACTTTTCCTTTGTTGACGGGGGGGGGGGGTGAATCGGGTTGGAGATCCGTAGTTTAAAATACATAAATTATAGGATTCAATAAAATGTAAAACTTCACTACCCCGTGAGGGAGAATAAGCGTTAAAGTCAACCAGTAACATATGCGGGGGATGGATCTGAGATATAAATGATGACCATTTGTTTTCAACAAAAATAGAAGAGGGAGGGATATATATTGATACTATTGTAATATCAGATATAATAACTGCTACTATCTGAAAATTGTTAAAGAGAGTATGAAAAATGATTTGTTTGAAAGGGATAGAGTCATTGATAATTGGAGCAGTTCCACCTTTACCATCCCGTCTGTCATGTCTAAGACAATGATATCGAGAAATCTTTAATTTATACGAGGGTTTAAACCACGTTTTGGAAATGACGGCTACTGAAATATCTTGTTCATCGAGTAATTTTGCAAGTTCAAATTTATTGCAGATTAGATTTCTGATATTCCACTGAAGTATTCTGTTCAGTTTCAGAGACAGGGAAGACAGGATAAAAAAGATTTAAAACATTCTGCAGCGTTGGACGGTACATTATTTTTGTTTGAAAGAAAAGAAATTAAGAGGTTAATTAAAGTCTGAATAAAAGAAAAATTTTCATTCACCATTTTGGGGAAAATAAGAGAAGAAGAGAAAATATTTAAATAACTCCCATTGAGTGTCTTAGATTTATAATTCCCATTCGGGTTAAACAAAATGTCATTATGAAGATTTTTGTCAAAAGAAGTAATCAATTTTAGTTTTGATTTTAGTGGTTTAAAAATTGTTTCCCTGTGGAAAAATGATGGAAGAGGTTTAGGACGGGTTGTTTCGGAGTATTTGAACAATTCATCAAATTTCAACGTTCATTTTTAAGTTCTGTGAAAGATTTTTTCAAGTTCTGTTTTTATTTCAGTTTTGTCAAGCAACTAGCCTATAATGATATAATAACAGAACTTGAATTGGACTTTCACAGATCCCAGAAATGAACGTTGAAATTTGATGAATTGTTCAAATACTCCGAAACAACCCGTCCTTAGAGTAAGGTAGGTTGAAAGGAAATGAGGTAGACTTTATCTTTGCAAACGATTTTTTTGCAAGTGGGAATAATTTTGATGCCTGGAAATAGGAAATGCTAACTGAAGCCATTGATTGCTTAATATTCTTTTGTCTGGTCAATTCTGGATAGGCAACACTAACCGCTGTATGATTACTATTGTTGATGCAACATGGATCATTTGCTGAAAAAAAATTTTCGAGGACTGACCTAGTGGTGTGAATTTTTTGTAAATCACTTGGCGAGAATTTCACAAACACTTGATATATCAAAAGGAGATTTAATTTAAACAACTCACTTTTGTGTTATATTGTATGGGAAGAAAACAATATACGCAATAGCACTCCACTTGTTTATTGATGCAGAACATTCAACATGTACCTACTGAATAGGGTGAAATTGTGTAGCGTGAAATTTTGGAAAATAATATATTTTTAATAATAGAAACATGACTTAAATGTCCGTTGCAAAGCTTGGCGACTTAGATGTTCGTTTGTTACATGTTTGTGTGAAATGGTGTTTTCTTAGCTGGCCCATTGGAATATAGTTCGCCTGACAACCGTGTTTGATTTAACTTTCCCGCGCGTATCAACGGTCTTTGCATAGTTTGCGCCATTTTGGAATGATGAAATTTGCAATAATATAAAATGGGAGAAATTTCAACAAATCCGATATGCAGAGAGAATTTTTTAAAAAGAAGAAACCCGTCGCAGTTTGAATGAGGAAGTGACTCCACGTGGCGCCAGTGCAATGATACAATGTTCGTGCAATACACGGTGGGTAGCAGTGCAATAATACAGTCAGCTATAAGTATCTGCTACTATCATTCAGAACGAGACAGGAGGTTCAGTAGAGACAAAAGAGTCAAGTTTCAACGTTATATTCTAAAAAGGGCAACGTTACAGCATACAAAAGGTCATCACATCGAACACAATTTATATACAATGTGGCATGGAAAACATTACCGGTACAAAATATAGTCATAACTAGTTCGACCTCTCTCTGAATTTTAAAAATTACGAAATCGGCACCGAGTTTATGAAAGCACATGAATAGGGGGTAGAAAGGTCAAGTTTACATAGTTCTTTAAACGGTGAGTGAAATATGCGGCGGCCATTGTACACGCGTGACGTGCGCGTTGGAACATGAATGAACAGGTTAGTTTTGCCGAGAAATTCAACCAGGATTTTATACTATTCCCTTGTCGAAAGGTAATGATGTTCGAGTGATTTTTTTTTTTTTTATGTTTCTTTATTCATTGAAATTATTTATTACATGCATTTAGGATTTTTCGACCACAAGGCTAGGCACATGCCCGTGTTATGGTGGTCGATAGGGTGAATATCTGGATATCCATGATAGGGTGATTGTCTGGATATTCTTTTGAATTCGAATTCTGCATCCGAGTCGCGAGACGCGACCCGGAGCAACGTCTTGTCGCGCTGAGGTTAGGATTGCGAGAGGGAATTTCTCTATCTGATGGAAAGAATTTAGTGACCGAAGGTGCTGCTACTTGCGGTGATCGCAAGAACTTGCATATGGTGAGTTTGACTATCAATATTATTTGCTTCTATTCAAAACTGCTACGTAATATAGCAAGTTTTGATCCAATCCATAAAATACCAATTTCGACCGCTATAACAAGTAATTAACCCGAATTTCGTCGATTCGCCAGTTTTCATTTAATGGTTTTATCATCTTTTTGTGGTTTCTGTACCTATTCACATCGATTTCATTTGAAATAAAATAATCGTGTATGTGGCAAGAGTGCCAATAAAGCTGTAAATGAGGGTGGCGTCTATTGGGAAAAGCTTCCAAGCTGTGAGCACCATAGGACGGACACTTATCTGATTCTCGAAGGTAGAAAGACGTCGTCTTATTGAATCATCTGAAAATGTATAAAACAAATTAATACAACTAGAAGTCCAGCGTATTGTGAAGAGTAAAATGTTTTTTGTTAGGAGATTTAAGATGAAAACTGTACTATTGCATTACACTTAATACAAGTTTAAGTTTCATTCAGAAAACGTTTGGATTGCATGTAATTTATATTTGTGGCGGATGCTAGGTCTAAATAGCTAATAACCATCTTCGTTTTTACTTAAAACGGTGACCATATTCAAACGAAGGTAATCTCCTTGTGACGGAAAGTCAGAACGTATTTTATTGGAACAACTGATTTGAAACATTTTTTTCGTACTTCCTACTCCCACAACCGAATTTTTTTTACTAAAATTACTTTTTTTGTCTTTTTAGAAATACAATTAGACTTTTTAAAATGGAGTGCACTGCTGTTTAAAGAACGAAATAGAAGATTTATGTGAATGATGTTAAACTGCCTTCACTAATTGCTAGTTGGTTAGATGAAAAGCTTACTTGAAAATTTGTAAATTTGAATTTTACTAAGGGTGGTGGTAGTTTGAGTGTTTGCACTCTTCAGCAGCTCTGCCATCACCACATAGGAACATATGAGTACTAAGCTGTGGGTAAACCAGTTTAGAAACCCAACTAACACAATGTAATCCTGCAACAAGACAAAATATGTTTTAAAATAATTAATATCATCACATTCTTGAACCCCTTTAGAAGAAAAAGTATTTTTTTTATTTGGTAAATTCGATAATATAATAAGGAACATAAATAATTGCCAATACCAAATTATTTAAATATAATTAATAAAAACATGTTGTCATAATAGTTTGATTTTCAAATACAGCAATAATAATGACCGTTTGTTTCATAATATTTGAACAATTCATCAATTTTTTAAGTTTTTTTCAAGTTCTGTTAAGGTTATATTCAAGTTCAGTTATTATTTCAATTTTGTGAAGGCCTTGGCCAATAATGATATAATAATAGAACTTGAATAGAACCTTCAAGGAACTTGAAAATCAACTTTGAAATTTGATGAATTGTTCAAATTCTGTGAAACAACCGGTACAAAATCAATATATATATATATATATATAATATATATATATATATATATATATATATATATATATATATATATATATATATATATATATATATATATGTAAGATCATATATATGTAAGATATCCTTTATACATAATATGATACTTAAATATATATATATATATATATATATATATATATATATATATATATATATATATATATATATATTTAAGTATCATATTATGTATAAAGGATATCTTACATATATATGATACTTCTGCTTAATAGCTTAAGATAATTCCCGGCTTTGTTAGAATTTTAACAATACGTTTTAAAACAAAACAAGAACAAAGAAGAATGAAAAATCTCGTATTAAAAAATTAATTTAATTAAACGTCAAATGGCTTATGTAGAAAGAAGACGTCTCTACTGCTTTAAAAACAAATAAAAGAAAAATTTAATTTTTAATTGCTGTCCGATTACGATATTAATGTAAAAATGCCACTTACCAATTCCATAAGGTGCTTTATAATGAGAATGATACTATTCCAGATTGTTAAAATGGATATGAAACAACCAACGGTTATGAAAATCAACTGAAATTAAATATATTAAACATTTTATTCGAAGTTTATCGACAGTAAACCCATTTAAAAATAATTTTAATAATAATAATTGTTTTAATTTTTTTTTTTTTTTTAATTAACGATATTCACGAACCACTCATTAAATACCAACCGATTTCTTGAATATTTTGTAATAACGCTGTAGACATTTAGAAGACCGGTTGCGGTGGTCCCATTTTGTTCTCGTAAATATAAATGATGACCGGATAACTCATTGAAATTTCAATTCAACACACCTTTAAAAAGTGATTTCATTAGCTTTAATGACTTTTAATCACTTTTTAAAGGTGTGGTGAATTGTCATTTTGTTGAGTTATCGTGTAACCGAAGGATGGGTAGGAATTTGGGGGGGGGTTACAGTTTTCAGGATTGATGGTCATATGAATCCATCCATCCCACCGCGGTGTAAGGCGATGGGTCGAGAGTGTACGACTGAAGAGTTCAAATGGTCTCCTTCAACTAGTACCCTCGCCTCACAAACCCGAGAACCCCTGCTAAGACACCTAAACGTAATGAACCGCTTGGTGTGACCTATGACAGGGGTGTTAGTTATCCAATAAACGGTTCTCTGGGTCTTCATACCCGCCTACCAAAGTTAATAACCGTGTTAGTTGTTATGTGAATACTCACTAGGTTAATTTACTCCCTTCCAGCTAACTTGGATATTTTCCATATGTCCTGCAACCACTTTAAGCGCGAAATATTGTATTTGTTCTAAATGTATACTTACGTATAAATTTTTTCCCATATTTTGTTTACCGCTTTTGCATATGTTTTAACTGTATACTTATGTATACAATTTTCTTCCATAATTTGTTTACCGCTTTTGCAATGTATTGGTTTTTGTACTGTTTTTGCAAATAAATAAATAAATAAATAAATGTCTTGTATTTTTAAATGTACAGAAGTCAGGGAAAGAAGCACTTTGCAGGCGCAATTAGAGCAGTCCACTCCGGCTGCCGACTTGCCAAGGCGCCAATTTGCCAAGACGCTGATAACACCTAATACCTAACACAGCGCCTTTGAGGTTTTCACTGGCACAAGGCGCCGTTTGACTAAGGGAATGTCCCGAAAGGAGTAGGAATTGTTTTAAAATACAGTGTGTATCGAACATGAAACATGATTTTATTGCATGTAATATCAATTGCGGCTAAAGTTGCACACCTGCAAGTTTGATGACCCCCTTTTCCAAATCATAATATTTAACAGTTGAAACATGTACCAATAATAATCTGTTACTAGGCTATTCAAGCCGGAAAAATTAATATTGAACACCTGCATTTGAAAACATGTTTTTGCAAGCTGACGTCACACGAACGATTTAAGAAGATATTATAAATAGCCCATTAAAACAAAATATTGGAGGAATAGAGTTTTAAAACTTGTAGGAGCGATAACGCCGGTAATAACGCGATCTGTTTTTACAATTTCTGAGTGTCAACTGAAAACTGTATTCGCTTCTGTTTCTTCATCACGGCACAGTCATTTTAAAGATTACAACTTTGTGCGACGGTCTGTTTACTGCCGGCACTCAATTAGTCGAGCCAGACGCATCTGTCATTATTACAATAATGGGGTGTCTCCGAGTGCTGGCCTTTATAATCAAATGACCATGCCACCGTTGAATTCCTCCTGGCTACCGACTGAACCAGCCACAGATGCTGACAACCTAAAAGCTGATGAATTCCTGCCGGCTACCGACTGAATTATTCACTGCTGCTGATCACCTAGAGGCTGGCCAATCCCTGCTGCTGCCGATTCCTGGTCATTGATGCTTACAAACTGGAGGCTGGCCAATTCCTCCTGGCTACCAACTGAACCAACCACAGATGTTGACAACCTAGAGGCTTGCCAATTTTTCCTGGCTACCGACTGAATAAGCCACTGATGCTGACAACCTAGAAGCTGGCCAATTCCTTCTGGCTACCGACTGAATTAGCCACTGCTGTTGATCACCTAGAGGCTGGCCAATTCCTGCTGCTGCCGATTGCTGGTCATTGATGCTTAAAACCTAGAGGCTGGCCAATTCCTCCTGGCAACCGACTGAATTAGCCACTGATGCTGATAACCTAAAGGCTGGCCAATTCCTGGTGGCTACCAATTGAACTGGTCACTGCAGCAGTTGCCTGCGCCACTTGCTGTATCGTATGGCGCAATGATGCACAATGTGCTCCAATATGAAATTATCGCTGAAAGAATTCCGATTATCTCAGTTTCTATCATTATCCAGGTTGAGGGCTGATGTGTGCCGGGTACTTATTAGTTTCAGTCTTTTCTTGTACAGGCAAATACGTCCCGTACACAGTTGTTATTTTACATGATGATAAGATTGTTGAAGATTTCGTCAATGCTAATTTTTACGGGAACTTTCAGCATAGTTTTCAATATGGATTTTGAGTTTTAATAAGTGAAATTAGAATATTGTCTTTTTCACTACCCATCCAATAATACTATATTCTAACAGTGATTGCCAGAGAGCGATAAGTCTAATAAATTAAATACTTTAATGAAGAAATTTGTGAAGGTTCAAATTTTTAGAAACAAAAATTAAAAATGTGTGGCATAAACGAAGCTTCGGCAATAAACATGCACAACGTCGAAAGTGAAATTCCATACCACTGCCGCCTTGGAAACCAAACATATTACGAATTTACTCATCAAACGTAGTATTCACTATTTAACAGGACGCGGTTAAAAATAAGCTTCAACTAAAAAAGGAATCATTCTTGTTTTCTTACCTGTATTCCATACACTGAGTTGATTATAACAATATTATCAGCTAGTTTATCGTAAGCCGACATCAATCGTGTAATACCATCTTCATTGTTCTCTCGCGTAAACCTTTTCTCCGAATTTTGATTAATTTTATTTCTATACTTTTGGAGACCTTCCAGGGAATAATCCAAATACATGGTAATTTCAACATCTCCGTGACGTAGAATTGGCTGAACCAAGTCAATTAGTTGAGAATTAACCACTTTTAAACGATTTATTACTATCCAGACATCGAATAAGTATTGCAAAATAATCAAGTCTTCAGCCATCGTTTAAACAAGTATAATATGAAGGTTGAAATCATTATATCTTTTCCAAACAATCTCATCCCAAATAGTATTGTATGTGAAAAAAGCAACGTACAATAAAAATATGATTTGTACTCTGAATTTTATTTTTATATACCTATCTGGAGAAATTTGCAATATTCTATCCAAATGTTGAATGTTTTCTACGAGAATAAAATAAATGCGTGAGTTTTTGACTACCGAAGAAAAAATCGATGAAGCCATAACCAAAATGATAGTGACGGTGACGATGTGTGAAGACCAAAAAACGGTATTTTCCATGTATTCCTCAGCATTCAAATTGTAAATAATCATGGAGCAATATAACCAAACAAGCAAACCTACAAAAATAAATGCATATATTTTCGCTATTATTGTCAGTGGAATAATTTTGTTTTCTTCAAAAGATATCTTTTGCAGACCAAATGCTGTAAAAAATGGATTCAAACTTTTGTAAATGTGGGATATATTGTATTCATTTTCGGAAGAATTCGTCGATTGATTTTTGTCTCCAAACAATCCATTTTTTGCTTGGCGAACATTTATAATTGTTACATTGTTGTGAACCATTTTTTCTTTGTAGAGTAGACCTTTACCACCAAGATGATTGCACTCCTCAAATGACACATTTGCGTACGTACGCAGTAATATTAGATCGTAGTTAATCATCAGTTTATTGAAATGTTTTTAATGGAAAAACTGAGTAGTTAATCGATCTAACACAATTTAATTATTTAAAATACTCACTTTGTTTATTAAATACTATATTTCTTGAGTGAACGATGGATTAAACTAGGTAGATATATAATTTTGATATGGATGAAATAATAATAAAGTGTGATGTACGTAGTATTTATAAGAATAGTCGATCGACATAGTTAACATCAGTGGTAAGGTCTGTCTTTAGGCATGATGTTGATTCTCACTCAAAGTGTGGGGTCAGCAATGATCTTCTGCTACATTATTCAGAGACAAGGGTTCAGTAAAGGCAAAATAGTTTGGTTTCAATGTTATATCATAGCAAAGAGCTACGTTACAACATACAAAACAGTTTCAACACAAAGAATACATTTATTGTAATTAAGTTTAATTTGTAGAACTCCATTTTAATTTCAATTTTTGTTTAATTTTAATTTTAAAATTTGTCACATTAGCTAACTCCATCAACCGTAAAATCTGCTTTACGGCTGAAAGAGAGTGTAATAAGAAAATTAATTTTTTAGACCTAACAATCAGTAGAGAAAATAAAAAAACATACATTTGAAATTTTCCGTAAGCCTACGTATACAGACACGACCATTAATTATAAATCTTTACACCCATGGTCACATAAATTATCTGCCTACCATTCAATAATACATAGGCTCACTAACATCCCACTCGACAAGAAAGCATACGAGAAGGAAAAATACAATCCTAACTATTGCTAAAAATAACAGCATCAAGGGTAGAGACATTGAAAAAATATTTAATAATAACAAACACAAAAATAACCTTTAATTAACTTACCCAGCGACTAATAATAAGACGAGCAATAAATTCGTGTGTTTAGAATTCATCGGACTGACATCTAATAAAATTGCCAAAGTCCTCAAAAATTGTGGCTTAGATATTGCCTTCCGCACAAATAACAACTTAGGATAATCTCTTAAAAACTCAAAAGTAATAAAAAAACAAATTACAAAATTGCGGCATTTATAAACTCCATTGTGACGAATGCAACGCTGTTTATGTTGGACAAACTGGCCGGTCCTTCAATACTAGGTTCAAAGAACATATAAGATCTTTTAAAAATAATAATGAAATACAATCACAATTTGCCAAACATCTCCTAGATGAAAATCACTCACTTAGTGATAATAATAAACCAACTCCGTTACACGTACAAACTAAAGGCCGTAAACTGAATCTTTTAGAGCAGTTAGAAATTAACAAAAACTCTAATAATCCGAAAGCTATTCTAATCAATGAACAAACAAATATAAATCGTTCACCCCTACTAGATATCTTCAAACCTAGTGCAAATATGAGTGCACTACGAAGTACTTAATTATGCTATTAAAATAACCCTATGAGTCATCGTTTGGGAATAACTAACATAAAGACATTCAGTCAAATTTAAACATTACAGTAATTGGGGAAACTTTACTGGGGTAATAGCCATTAATAATTTCTAACATTTTACTCAGAAATCAATTAAGAAATCAGTAATTGAAATTAAAATACCGATCTAGAAATAATATAAATGTATCGTCTGTAAGTGGGCTACCCACAGTTTGATAATGCCTTCAGAGGGCGAAACAGCTGTCACGCGTAATAATAATTACACAGAAGAACTCGTTTAAAATGAAACTGTTTTTATAAACCCAATAACAATATAATTGAATATATAAAAAATTAAAAAAAAAAAAAACAAAACAAAAAATACATCTTATACATATGGAACATATTAAACATGAAGGGTAAGTAGTATAATCTAATTGTGACCACTCTCTCTCTGAATTAAAATTACGAAAACACATGAATAGGAGGGTAGAAAGTTCAAGCTAATATAGTTTTCTTCTGTCGGACTTGCGTAAGTGCAGCACCCATTTGAGTAAAACGGTGAACAAGGTTAGGTTCGCTGAGAAATCCGGCCAGGAGTTTATTCTATATTCCTCGTCGAAAAATGATTTTAAGGTGATTATCCAGACGTAAGTCTGGATATTCTTTTGTATTCGGATTCAGCTCACGAATCGCACTAGACGCAACTCGGAGCAACGGGTTGACGTATTGGGGCAGAATCTGAAGGCCGGTGAGCATTGGGAACGGCCGGGCCATTGGTTCCAAGATTCGCCGTGAAGATGCTGATGGCGAGAATTTATGGCCAGCGATTGAAGGAACTAGCGTATGGCAGTTTCAATTATTAATGTTATTTCCTACGATTCAAACCGCTACATAACACTTCCGCCTCTCCACCGAAAAAGGCGACGTGGAAATGAAGTTTTAGGGCAAGAAAAATAATTTTAAAAATATCTATCTCAAGCCACAAAACAAAAGAAAAAAAAAACAGTGTGTGGCAAGCCTACGCACGACCGAAATTAAACTTTTAGTATTCTTCTCGCTCTCTCTTTTCATTTCATATTATTTTTATTCAGAATGCTGTACATTATAGTTTTAAAAAGCATAAATTTATTTATAGGCGTGTTGTTAACAAATGAACGTTTAACTAGATTCCTAATATTGACATATTTATAAGTAGCATTTGATAAATACAAATTAAAAGTTATAAAAATATGGGATTCGAACCCGGGTCCTGCATAACGAGTGTCGAACGCTCTGCCTCTAGACCACGAGGAGAAGTATCTCGCGCGACGAGAACCGCGTATAACGTGTACTCCTCAATTGACTTTTAACGTGTAAATTTTCGTTTTCACAACGGGCAAATAAATAATATCACATAACGTCTCGTTAACGCTTTATATAGGGTCGAATAGAAGATATATCTGCAGTGTGAAGTCATATGTGTCGTTTTTAAAAATATTTCCGTATATTTGTCCGTATATTAATTAATAATGAGTGTGTTTTTTACTAAAAAAACTTGTCACGCACGTCTGCGAGAATAATTAGTCGCGTTATCGGCCTCGATTAGTAATTTTAATGATTCAAAATAAAAATAAATAATCAAAATACCGAGCGACTCTACCGGCTCGATTTGTAAGCTATATTTCGACAAAAATATCATATAGGTAACGACCGTTAATTCTATCCAATTACTCGAGTGAACACCTGCCGGCCTAGAGTCTCACTAAATGGATTTAGACATCTCGGGAGACTATCGGTTAAAATTAACAAATTTATGTAATTTTTTAAAAAATTATTTAAAAAAATGTAGATATTTTCTTTTATGTATGCCTGACAATGTCGCAGCACGAGAGCATTTTATCACTTTTCCTCGTATTAAAAAATTCACAAAAAGAAAAAAAAAACAGTTAAAGCGGGGATCGAACCTCGGTTCTTTACGACGACAATCGGGCGTTCTGCCTCTTGACCGCGAAGCTGAGTTTGGAGAGTGACCTAAACTAGGTTTATAATATTAGCTAGGCTCCTATAGCGAAATGATCCCCGTTTTTCGTGACGGTCATGAGTCGGTTTTACTCCGGTCCTCGAAAATGCATAACGCGCGTAAAGAAGTTTCACATCAAAAAATGGGAACTGATGCGAGGACTAGAGAGGTTTATCCAGGCATGGCTAGCTAATGAACATTTATGATTGATAAAAAGCTTACAAGTTTAGGCAGTAGTGGTGACAAAATACATACAAATTTATGCAAAAGTGACAAAGTACACACAAATTTATGCATAATGACAATATAAATACAAGTTTTAGCAATATTGACAAAGCACACACAAGTTTATGCAATAATGACAGAATAAGGAGGAGTCTAAATTTTCCATTGGTCTAGTGGTGAAGGTATTTTTGCAGAGCGAAGGTTTGCGAAGGTGGCGTGGTTTGCGTAGATTGACGTGGTTAGCGTAGATTGACGTAGAGAACACTGAAGTTGGGGTGCCACCATGACACTAGCAACTAGACCCGTTTGAGATTTACAATCAGAAGTAAACTAGGGTCTTGAGGAACGGAGACTGCACTTTTTATGTTGTCGTGTTTGTGGTCACAGAGTCTGGAGGGAGGTTGATGTTCAGGTTTAGCGACGAACCATTATGAATCTAATAATTATAAAGTTTAGCGGGATATAACGAGGGTTAGCGCGTGGTTTGTATACAACAGTGATATTGGTGAGTCTTTGTGGTTAAGTCCACAAGACAGGGTATCTGTTGATGCAAAGAAGAAGCAAATGACAACGGCTGGCTTTGAAGATTGTTAGGATTAGCCCAAAGGCGGGTGCCTCTATGGTTTTTAAAGAGTGGATATGTGGGACTACTCGGTTCACAACTACACATAACGACTCAAACTCGATTTGGGTATGGGTGATGACAGTGTGGCAGCAATGAAGTAAAGCTCGGTGAGCAGCTGGTAAAGACGTCCATTTGGGCTTTTCTTAAAGTCATAAATAGTCAGTACATAAAATAAAGCAACGCCCGTATCAAGAGTGGCGTTAATTTAACCATTTGGCATAATTGTACCGAATACATATTTCAAGATAAAAGGTGGTGTTTGCGCATTGACAAAAAATCCTGTTTGAGAGTAGTTACGAGTACCGCTTGAAGCGGTAACAACTTAAAACTTTCAATTACAAGACATTCGTGTTGAATACAGTTAGGTTGAGGGCAAAAAGGGGTGACGATTTGAAATAGATCCATGGATAGAGATTTCTACTGACTGACAATACGCCAAGTGCATTACGTACTATTTTCTAGATCCATGAATTAATTTCTCGGGGAAAGGGCTGATGAACAATTGAGAGAAAAAGTCTGCTTGAGGACTGTGATATTTTAAGCTTTTTGCCATTCTTTTATTTGTTTAAAACAATAAAGAATTTTCTTCTCTCTTGGCTATGACCGATATTTATTTTTTCCTAAGGCTTTGCACATGTGTTCGTAGGGTTGAAAAATTCTTCCCCTACGTCACATAAGCCTCCATGAAAATTGGACCCTTATTTTCTTTGATAACTACAGAAAGCTACTTAAAGCTCTCTTGTACTATATATCTCTATAGACATATGTACTAAACTAATTAATAGGTTATTTACGTCCTTGAACGTAAACATTTTCGTATTTATATTGTAATTAAATTCCATCAAACGTTGTGTAATTTTTTGATTTATGATATAGGACTTAAATTACTTTCATTTTTGTAGTAACCCTCTTGATTCTGATCAGGGCGTTGGGCTTCAAAATTGAATTGGTTTTTCCATTGCAAATCTAAATTTAAATGGTTTCACTAAGTGAGCTAACTTTCCCTATGTAACTTTTTTGATTCCCTGCATCCTAACGAATTCGTAGTTAAACGCTAGCAAAAGATATTATACATGTATATTTGGACAGGTAATTAAATATAACTCAAATGGTTAATTGTTAGTAAATTTGATTATGGTTAACTCTTCTGTCTGTTTGGCGTCACTCCTTTATGACTCTGCTGCTATAAGGTATATGTAAAGATTGATTTAGTAGGTTAATGTTATTATTCAATTGTATATTTGACGAACTCGGAATAACCCTTTGCTAGCAAAATTTGGCTCCTGTCCTCCTGCAAGTAAACGAGGTGGTTGAGAGTCAACGAGAAATTCGCACAATCTTGTGACACGATTCAATTGATTGGTACCTAAGTTACCGCGTCCCAAAAGAATCTTCCTTCGTCTTCATGCACTGCCTTCAAGTCTTCTCCCGAGCCCTGAAACCCCCAAATTCGTACTCCTCCTTGGACTACGATTTACTTAGGGCGAACCGGTTTCGTCCTATATACAATCATATACTCACGGTTGTTGTAATGACAAGTTTCCTAGGCTAGCTACCACTCCAAGAAGCGATGTGACCATCTTAGGCCTAAAACACCAGCGGTAGGCGGGTTCACATCCCCCAGTGGATAATAAATTCAAAGATATATGTGTAGACATATATTTTGGGAAAGGTTTATAATTCACAATGTAACATTTTCTCATATGAAACATTGGGAACCGCGAATCTCAAATCCCAGGGTTGTGAGTCCTGAGTCCGATATCTCGATTCATAAATACTAATAGGAAATACGAATAAATACGATATACTAAGATCTTATTGGTAGTTTGTTTTGGAGAGCCACCGAAACTCCAGGCTTTTGTTTTTGTTTGGTTTTGACGATTTTATTTAAGAGATTCGCCATCTCTATTTTTTTGGTTAATGGTCTTTGTTATAGAAGCAACCACTGCCTCCTATTGGATGAACTGTATTTTTAATTTTTTTCTCCAGGGTTCAACATTAGATTTAGTTCATCCTAACCCGTGATTTTTCAACTGTTTCATGTTATTGAATAACACATAAGAGAGTACGCAACTCCCAGCTGTTTCAGGCAACTGATGGGAATCTATGCGAACACTCAATCAATAATATTCAAATGTTTCGTATAATACTTCGATATAAATCTTACTAATCGGTGATTTTTCAATTGTTGTTTGTGAATGATAGGTATTTGAGAGCACTCAACGCCCAGCTATTTCAGGTAACTAATAGAAATACACTAACCTAAATGTGAGATTTGTTTATTTTATAGTTCAGCTGGAACGCAGTTTGTTAATTTAAAAGGACTTTGACCTATTTTAGGCCTTAAGAAATCTTTGGGGTTTATATATGTATCTGTTATCAGTTACGTAATATCTACTATCAGCTGATAGTTTAGAAGACCAATCGTTCATTATCGTTTTGGACTGTTATAGTACACGTAGGTAAATAAGGTTTACCTAATTTCGAAAGGATATTTAGAATTAGGTATTTGTTTTTGACACGAATGTGGTAATAGGTATTTGAAGTAGGTATTTGTGCTTGACACAAGTGTGATAATAGAAATTCGTTATAGATACATCTTTATGTGTGAAGTGATAGAAAGGCTATACCATATAATAGGTATCATATGAACCTAATTCTTGGGAGGGATCTAGTTGCTGAAATCATCGCAACCAGAGACTGGACCGGTTTATAACCTGTATATATAAAATATTATAAGATTTCACTTGTTTTTTCCTCGGCTTTCAGGGACGTTGTCGCCCATGATTTTTTTCTCCTCTCGGCTCTCAGGAACGTTGTCTCTTGATTTCTGAATTTTTATTTTATATTTTGATTTCTTTTTGACTCACCTACCCTGATCGTTCTTGCAAATAAATCCATTCGGGTTTACAACGAAATTTGCAATCAAGGTTCCAATTCCTACGTACTTGCTGTTTAGAATGTAGTCTAATCAAATTTATTCGTGACTACCTTTTTTTCATTCGACCGCGGCTTTAAGGTATTGATTTAGTTTTCGTAAATATTGTTTGACGTAAGGACTGAGGTTATTATTTTCCAAAAGATATGGCAAACAATGTTAAAATATTTAATATTATTATTTATTCAAAATCTGAGCTAGCTATTATTACTCCTTTTATTTTGAAACAAAGGAGAGTGATTATTGTTATTTTTCCCGAACCACTATTTTAAGACAAAGAGGTAATGTTTATTTTAATTTTAACTAAAGTATCCGATGAATCCTTTATTTTTAAATTTATTTTATTATTACTTTTTAAACAAAGAGACAATATTTATTTTATCATTTTCACTTTTTTTTAATACTTCCCGAATTCACTTCGCACTTATTTTAATGGAACAATAAAATTACAATGGGATTAAATTTAATCAAATCTAACCATTGATATTATTTTTTTCGAACTGTTACTTTTAGAACAAAGGTGTGAGTATTTATTATTATTTCTTTTCGAACTGTCTAAATTGTGTGTCCTTTTAAACTAAGATGTAAGTATTTACTATTAATATTTTTAAACAAAATTGATACTAATTTATAATCTAGTTTTAAAATATCAATTCACAATCACTTTCTCTTTAGATTTCCGATAAAACACTTAAATTGAATTTAAATTTTTTTCACTTTGAATGAAATAATTAGTTTAGAATTTAAATAATTCACCATTCACTTTTTAGCACTTTTCACTTTACACTCTTAAACACTGAGTTTAAACTCTATTTTATTTTCATTGGTTAATTAAATTAAAACTGACTTATTAAAATTACACTTTACATATTACATACAATTACATTACACTGACGGCCGGCTTGGTCTAGTGGTATACGCTTTCGACTACAGATCCGAAGGTCGCGGGTTCGAACCCGGCGTGCGCAAATAAATTTTATTTAATTAATTTGTGTTCTTTCACAATTAATTAATTTAAAATAATATATAGTATATTTGCGGCACGTTCCAGAGTGGAAGATACTCTCAGTATCGCCCTGGTGTAAGACCACCATTCAGAATTGAAACGTTGCTTGAAATGGCTTTAGCCGTGTTTGGTGACCAGATCTGAATAGCCAGGTACTTCCCCACCTTCCTCTTCCCCATCTCCCTCCCCTCCCCAATACCCTCAGCCTCACAACATACCCCAATTGGGGATGCCATAGTCTCACTGGCTCCAGACGGGAGCAGTTGGGACTCTTGTGCGGTATTACTGTAAAAAAAAAAAAAAAAAAACACTGACGGGATTTTTTTTTCAAGAGTATTTAACACGGAATTTAGTACTTGTACTTTTCACAAAATTCTCTAAGTCCAGGGACTTGATTAATTACGCACACGCTTAACCGTATCTCCTTCCGACTCCCAAAACTCTCGACGAAACTCTCGAAGAACTCTCCCGAATACTGCTGTGCGCTCGTTTTTATACTGTCTTCAATACCAAAATGACTTAAGTCGATTTCATCCTTCAGGCAATTAGATCATCAATCAACTCGTAAATTTGAACATATCTGCCACTAATTTCGATTATTTAAATCTAGTCACTTATTCAGACGACACAGTCATATCTCAATGACGCCCCCAAATTTCCTGTCTTTGTTCTCTGCAGTTGCAGGGCTGGATCAGCATCCTTTATTTTTTTTCATAGAGTTCGTCGTAAGGTTAAATTTGTTTTTCTAGCTGTGCTTAATTTCGTTTATTTTTCTGGGAATATAATCAGTCCATTACAGTACTCCCTATGCACACTTCACATTCAACGTTTCTTTATTTTCTAAAGAATTTTACCTCTAATTTTTGTTCTTTTCGGGATTGCGTTTCATAATTCAGTCACTATTGTTCCTGTCTTAGCAGGCAAGTTCATGTTCGCACTGGGTTCCCTCAATCCAATTACGCTTAATAGTGTTTGCCCTCATTTCCCACCTTCCTCTGGTTATTATGGCCCTTTAAATTCGTCTCCACGCTCATATGATGTGCGAAAACCCTCCCATCACTGCATCCTTGTCGTATCCAGCCGAAATCAACTTCATAATGCTGCTATTTTCGTGTATATTCCAGTTCTTGCCAATCTGTCGGTCTGTATGCGTCCTTTCTTCCAAGACCAAACTTTCTATTTAAAGTTCGCTTGGAAAACAGAACTCAAATGTTTTAATCTATATCCTTATGCATTATCTCAGTTTAAGCGTACAAGGCAGTACTTCTAACCATCTCAAATCTTTGTCCATCTTAATGTCATTAGACCTGAAATGAACATTAATTTTTTCCCCTCTTCACCGGTTCGCCACTGTAAAGTAATTAAATATTAAGGTGTTACCCGTATTGCATCTTGTTCTCTCAAAAATAGTCATTAATTTTTGATTTATATGGAGTCATTATTTTGAAATTTTTGTACCTCAGCCATCAATTCTAGCTAATGTGTCTGCCTGTCAATTTAATGTCTTTGGTTTTAAATAAACAGTCACATATATCCTGTGTTAACCTAATTGCTTAATTTCAGTTTAATCGTATGTCTAATGATCGTGGGTCTTGTATTGTTTATCTCAATATAAATATATGCATTTATGAATCAGGCCATTGTATTCAATCTCACCAATCCAAAACCATTGGTTTCACAGCTGGTAATTGCCTAATACGATCTTCTCAAATTTGCATATCGATTACGCGTTTTTCTTATTGATCTGTAGGTGTAGTTTCCCTCCATCATTCCTCTAAATAAATCACTTTATTTTATCTTGTTTTCACCACTCTACACAGTTTTTCCAGGTTCTCCTGAGTCTACTCTACCCTCACGCGTTAATTTCACTTATTAAAAATTTCTTGTTCTTCCCAGATAACAGTCTATGATACTTTATTCGATTTTGAATGACAATCAATAATTTTTTTCCATTTGTATCAATCTCTCTTCGTTTCTTACACCGAAAGTTTTCGACCAATGTAGTCCCCAAGTGAACGTGTTTAGTTTATAGTAAATTAACCCTTCAACTCGATGCTTTCATTCCCAGGTTAATAAATAATGTAGATTTCTCCTTTGTCCTGTCAAAAGCAATATATGATTGGTCAATTTTAATCATAAATCTGGATAGGCACACCCTACTAAAACGCCTCTTTTTCTAATTACAATTTCCTGCAGTTAGTACAATAATTTTCTCTAGGTGTCTCTAGTGTGATGATTTCTACGTAATTGAGGTTTAGCTTTCATTAAATACATTTTCTTTCGGGGAAACCTATTTCATCACAGGACTTCAGCTTAGAATCCCAAAATTCAGTCTCTATGTGAGAGTGAAATGTTATCCACAGCAGTCTTCTTTCCTGATTACAAATTATTTGATGAGGGATGAGGGGCAAAAAAATTCACAGCCACATTAATATAATCCTTCACGTGTATTTGATGAAAGATTGGGGGTCATAATTAGGTTTTGAAACAAACGCCTTATTTGGTTCGGACAATTTGGTAAATACACAAAAGCAAGTGTAGCACTACTATTATTAGAGGGCCAAAGATATTCTATCTTTCGCACGAATTACGGTAAATATTAAAACGTTTCCGCGTCTAGTGTGAAGAAAGAGTAAATGAACGAATTACAACTGTGATGCCAGTGTTGCGGGTTGAGACGTTCATACTCGTAGTTGTGGCATTGTGTCGCATATATATAACGCTTTTAGTAAAGTTGACACTTGCTGTAACTCATAATATTCGTAAGAGAATCCTAACTAGAGTCAAAATGGGTAATTAATTATTTTGAACGTATACGCATTAGAGCAATTTGTATTAGAAAATTCACCCTAAAAAGAGTGCTTTGTGCCATTAGAGTTAAGATATATAGTTTAATTGTTGTGGATTACCTAAAAAGGAGACAAGACACATCATATATTAAGGTCATTTAAATCTTTAAACTTATATAGAATTAAATATATGCGAGAGTTGTTGAGGGACAGCAAATACGGAATACTAAGGGGAGACTGGTGGGTGATTTTAATAAGCAATCGATACATGCCTTTGAAGGAATGATTTTTTCAATTGAAGAAGACATGTTCAAGAGTCTCATCCTCCACACCATACTTGCAGAATGAACTCTCGAGTACCCAAACTTTAAACAAATGAGCTGCAATAGAGCAGTGGCCAATTCTTATTCTCAAGATACAGGAAATAAAACATTTTGGATTTTTTTCCGCGGAGCCAGGGTTTACTTGGAATATGATTTTGTATTCCAGCATAGAAAGTTCCGGTTTGAGTTTTCGTGTTTGTCCAATTTTCTTCCCAGGAACGAGACATGTGAATTCAAGAATAGAGAAGATGTCAGAGACAGGAATTTTAAAATCTAAGGGAATAGAACCATAGACTGTTCCAATTTTAGCTAGAAAATCAGCTTTCTCGCTACCCTCAATTCCTAGATGGCCAGGTACCCAAAATAATATTGTCTCAAACTTAGTTTTGGAGATCGGTAGTTTAAAATACATAAGTTATAGGAATCAATAAAATCTAAATGATCACGGCCAGAACGGTTTGTTAATTCACTACTCCAAGAGAGAGAATAAGTGTTAAAGTCAACCAGTAACATATACGGGGGATGGATCTGAGATATAAATGATGACCATTCGTTTTCAACAAAAATAGAAGAGGGAGGGATATATATTGATAATATTGTAATATCAGATATAACAAATGCTACTATCTGAAAATTGTTAGAGAGAGTATGAAAAATGATTTGTTTGAAAGGGATAGAATCATGGATAATTAGAGCAGCGCCACCTTTACCATCCAGTCTGTCATGTCTAAGACAATGATATACAGAAATCTTAAATTTATACGAAGGCTTAAACCACGTTTCGGAAATGACGGCAACTGAAATGTCATGTTCATCGAATAATTTTGCAAGTTCAAATTTATTGCAGATTAGACTTCTGTTATACCACTGAAGTATTTTGTTCAGTTTCAGAGACATTGGGAAGACAGGATAATAAAGATTTAAAACTATCGGCAGCGTTGGAAGGTACATTATTTTTGTTTGAAAGAAAAGAAATTAAGAGGGTAATTAAAGTCTTAATTAAAGCAGAACTTTCATTCACCACTTTGGGGAAAATAAGGGAAGAGGGGGAACTATTTAAAGAATTCCCATTGAGTGTCTTAAATTTATAATTCCCATTCGGGTTAAACAAAATGTCATTATGAAGATTTTTATCAATAGAAGCAACCAATTTTGGTTTTGATTTCAGTGGTTTAAAAATGGTTCCCTGTGGAAAATGATGGAAGAGGTTTAAAATAAGGTAGATTGAAAGGAAATGAGGTAGACGTTATCTTTGCAAACGAATTTTTTGCAGGTGGGATTATAATTTTCATTTTTATTTATTTATTTGTTAAGACATACACAGTACAATAAGATACAGTTAGATATTTTTAGTTATTACATAGTTGTAGTACCTATTACGTATGTTCATAAAATATCATTACGTAATTTCGCCTGAGATTGCTATAAAAGGAAAGAAGTGTGTGTATAGATAATAATAAATTAATTGAAAACAAGAATTATAATAAGCTCACGAATTGTAATTGACTGTTAATACATAAAAGTTTTGAAAAATTATGTGAAAATATTTTTGAAATATGTCTTGCTAAGAAATTTAATAAGTTAGTTTTGTATGTTAGAAAGGAATCATGAAAGATATCTAAATGTAGTAATTTTTCGTAATGGGTGTATGTTGTGATTGCGCGAGTAATTACCGAGTTGTTTGCTGCATTGGTATTGTTGGCTTCAATATTAAATAGTGTAGTGTGCCTGGTACGCCTCGGATAGCAATTCGGGACTATCTATTTTATTATTTAGCAAATTATGTAGAAACAACAGGTCTGACAATGTGCGTCTTTTTTGTAAAGTTAACATATTATTTGTAGTTTTGTTGTATTTCTTGAGTAAATGTTTCGAAAATTTATTCTTTTTACTTTCTACTAAATCTATGTATACCTTATATTGAGGATTCCATACTGTGGAAGCATACTCCAGTGGACTTCTGACCAATGAACAAAACAAAATTTTCAGAGTCTTAGCACTTTTGAAAACTTTGCATATTCTTAATAAGAAACCTAGCATTCTGTAGGATTTTGAAATAATGTGTTCAATGTGCTTGTCAAAAATTAATTTGCTATCTAAGTAAACACCTAGATCTTTACACGTAGACATAGGTTGTAAAGGTTTGTTATTCAAGTTGTATGGATAGATGATTTTGTTTTTATTTCTAGTAAATGTAATCGAGTGACACTTAGATATGTTTAAGGACAATAAATTTGATTCACAATATATGCACAAATTATCAAGATCGCTTTGCAATTCCATACAATCGGGTAAACACTGTATAGCTTTATAATTTTTCATGTCATCCGCGTATAAAACAAAGTAACTACTTTTAAAGCATACATAAATGTCATTTATATAAATATTAAATAAGAGTGGTCCAAGATGCGACCCCTGGGGCACACCTGATACGATTTCCGTTAAGCAAGATGAAAAACCATTGACAACCGTGATTTGGTGCCGATTATTGACGTATGATGCGATCCATCTATAGAGGTCACCGTGAATTCCTAGACCTAATAACTTTTGTAAAAGAATATAATGATTACCACGGTCAAATGCTTTAGAATAATCCGTATAAATGGCATCTACCTGGCATCGCATATCCATTTGAGCATGAAGAAAATTAAAAAAAAAGAAGCAAGATTTGAAGTTGTGGAGCGATTTTTCATGAAGCCGTGTTGATTATTTAAGAGTGAAGGTGAGTTAGTAGAATATAATTGATCGTAAACAATTTTTTCCAATACTTTACTTAGTATCGGTAATTTGGATATAGGTCGATAGTTCGAGACATCATTTTTACTGCCATTTTTATATATTGGGGTAATCAAGGCTGTTTTCCACTTGTCGGGAAATGTTCCTTCAGATAGAGATAGTTTGAAAATAACAAAAATGGGGGGTGTCAATTTTTTACAACAATAATTTATGAAGATCCCTGGAAGTTGATCATCCCCTAGTCCATTTTTGATATCAATGGACATAAGGTATTTGAATGTGATGTCTTCATTGATCTCGATTGAGTTGATTATGCTATTTGAATTAGAACAAAGACTGGCATTGCTTGTATGTGCAGGTTGAGCATTCGAAAATACAGATCCAAAATACTCAGAAAATAAGTTGGCTACTCTTCTACTGTCATTAGCAGTTTTTTCACCGTAAATCATATGATCAGGGATGGCAGGAGATTTTCTTTGAGAATTGACATAGGACCATATTTTTTTAACATTATGCTGTATACCGGATTCTATTGTAGAAATGTAGGTTTTGTAAGCTGCTGAAGCGACTGTTTTTTGCATTTTGCAAAGCAACGAAAATTAGAGATAGTCAAGGGGATTTCGATGACGCTTCCATTTTCTAAAGAATTTTAATTTTTCGTTTGTTATTTTTATTAAGGCTGCCGTGTACCATAGTGGGTATTTTCCAGATTTCACAACTTTCTTAGGAATAAACGCTTCGATAATCTGTTCAATTATAACATAAAACGAATTTATCGCTGTATTTACATCCGGTGCATTTATAACGGTTGACCAGTCGGTTTCTTTCAGTCTCTCATTGATCTCTGCATAATCTGCTTTATGGAATAATTTTATTGTTCGAGGAGTTGAGAGGGTTGCAATAGTGGATGGAAATTCTAGTTCTACAATGAATGATTTATGATGAGCATCTTCTTTAACTAGTGGGTGGTCGGCAAGCGACACATTAACTGAAGTGTTACAGAAGACGAGGTCCAAAATTCGACCGTATTTGTTAGGCAAATGGTTGAATTGGGTTAAATTTGCAAAAGATAAGCCGTTAAGTAACGCGAGTGCGCATTAATCTCTATTAATTGGCATTTGTTGATTATTCCATTCGATATTGGGCATGTTATAGTCGCCAATGATTAGAAAATTTGTCATTGGGAAAACGGATTGTCTAGTCAGAAATAGTATTGGTATGACTGGTAAATAATGCTAATCTTTCTGATGATGTTAATTTTGGACCGACGCTAGGTAAATACACGCAGCACATATGTATTTTATAACAATGACGATTCGATTTTGATGTATTGACAGTTATCCAGATATCCTCAGCGTCTGATTTCCAAGAGCGAGGGGTAACAAAAAATTCTTTTTTAATTCCTATGAGTACGCCTCCACCAGTTGATTTACTAGTGCGGTGTATATCCCTATCATTTCTGTAAACAGAATAGCGATTATCGAATAATTCCTCATCTCGGATACTATCAACCAACCAACTTTCGGTAATGAAGATCAAGTCATAATTATTGAGCAGTATATTTTGATGAAATTCCAGTGTTTTCGAGCGCAAACCTCTTGAATTTTGATAAAAAATATTAATGAATCATGCATTGAGAATTTTCGGTAATTACATTATTATGTTCGGTTTCTGTAGAATATATTTGAAGAATATTATATTCTAGAGTTTTATTATTAGTCATGAGTCCACTGGGCTAAGAAAAGCACAACATACTATTATTATCAATTAAAGTGGGTGAGTATATTATAGAATGTAGTAGTGAGCAGTTAGTGTAATTATTAGCATGTGGGGTTAATGTAAAAAGGGAGATATTGAAAAAATTATGAAAAAAATACGAAAAAAATAGTAGTTATGAGAGTATAGGTGGATTAACATTGCAATGGTAGTTAGATAAGGTTTTTTAGCTGTAATTCGCATGTGACGTGTATGGGTGGTGATGTTTCGTTTTTCCGTAGGTAGATTTTTGCGCTTTTTATCCATAAAAACTAAATAGTTGTGTTCATTTTTAAAGGCTTTAGCGCACCTCAACATAGATTTATTCTTCCGCGTGAGATGGTCGTTGACGAAGATCCTCTGGTCAGCTCCAACCATTCCGATGGCCTTGGTAGTGATTCCTTTTCTTTTCTTGATGGCTGCGACAAATTCGTCCTTATTTTTGCGGGAGGTGAATTTGGCGATTATGTTACCCGGACGTCCATCTGTCGTGTCTTGTGTACGGTGGCGCTTACTGATTCTGCTAACGTATTCAATGTCGCTTTGATGGAGAGGGCATCCAATGACTGTTGCGATATTTGACATCATGGTAGGTAGATTCTCGTTGGTGGTCTCAGGTATTCCATGTATTTCTATATTGTTGGATAGAAGTTCCTGGTCCCTTTCGTTGTTTCCCCTCTCTAACATGTAAACTGTTTTTTTTAATTCTGAGACCTCCATTTCTAGCTTATCTATTTTAGCTAATTTTTCGTTTATAGATTTCATATTACTTGAAAAATCTTCCATGACATTATTATTATAAATTATGACTTTTTCGTATTCTGCCATTTTACTGCTCATTTTTTCTATTTGTAGCACCATTTTTCTAATCTCAACAGTTAGGAGTATGTTGCTTTGATCTGAGGAGCAGGATTGAGTATCTAAAGTGTCCAGGGTTTGGATACAATTATTGCACTCCCACGCATCCTTTGATGCCTGGAAATAGGAAATGTTGTCTGAAGCCATTGATTATGTTTAATATTCTTTTGTCTTATCAATTCTGGACAGGCCACACTAACCGCTAAATGATTACCCTTGCAGTTAAAGCAACATGGATCATTTCCTAAAAAAAAAATTTCGGGGACTGACCTAGTAGTGTGCATTTTTTGTAAATCACTTAGCGAGAATTTCACAAACACTTGATATATCAAAAGGAGATTTAATTTAAACAACTCACTTTTGTGTTATATTGAATGGGAAGAAAACAATATACGCAATAGCACTCCACTAGTTTATAGATGCAGAATATTCAACATGTACCTACTAATATGGTGAAATTGTGTAGCGTGAAAGTTTGGAAAATAATATTTTTTTAATAATAGAAACATAACTTAAATGTCCGTTGCAAAGCTTGGTTACCCAGATGTTAGTTTGTTACATGTTTGTGTGAAATGGTGTTTTCTTAGCTGGCACTATTGGGATATAGTTCGCCTGACAACCGTGTTTGATTTAACTTTCCCGCGCGTATCAACGGTCTTTGCATAGTGTTCGCCATTTTGGAATGGTGAAATTTTCCATAATATAAAATGGGAGAAATTTCAACAAATCCGATATGCAGAGAGAATTTTTTTAAAAGAACAAACCCGTCGCAGTTTGAATGAGGAAGTGACTCCACGTGGCGCCAGTGCAATGATACAATGTTTGTGCAATACACGGTGGGTAGCAGTGCAAAAATACACTCAGTTTCTGCTACTATCATTTAGAACGAGACAGGAGGTTCAGTAGAGACAAAAGAGTCAAGTTTCAACGTTATATTCTAGAAAAGGGCAACGTTACAACATACAAAAGGTCATCAGATCGAACACAATTTATGTACAATATGGCATTGAAAACATTACCGGTACAAAATATAGTCATAACTAGTTCGATCTCTCTCTGAATTTTGAAAGTTACGAAATCGGCATTGAGTTTATGAAAGCACATGAATAGGAGGTAGAAAAGTCAAGTTTACATAGTTCTTTAATCGGTGAGTGAAATATGCGGTGGCCATTGTACACGCGTAACGTGCGCATTGGAACATGAATGAACAGGTTAGTTTCGCCGAGAAATTCAACCAGGATTTTATACTATTACCTTTCGATCTGGTTGATCCCAAAAAAGTGCTTTTACCCCTACTTCACATCAAGCTTGGACTGATGAAGCAGTTTGTCAAGGCATTGCCCAAAGATGGCGAAACGTTCAAGTACCTTGAAAAGAAATTCCCGGGACTGTCTGAGGCCAAAATAAAGGAGGGTGTTTTTGTTGGTCCGGACATTCGGAAACTAATGAAAGACAATCAGTTTGAAAAGGTTATGAAAAAAGCTGAGAAAGAGGTGTAGATATCATTTAAGGAAGTTGTGACTAAGTTTTTCGGGAACAATAAGGACCCGGATTATGAAGAAATTGTAAATAAAATGTTGAAATGTTTTAAAACCTTTGGGTGCTCCATGAGCTTGAAACTTCACTTTTTGAACTCTCATTTGAATTATTTCCCAGAAAACCTTGGTACCGTAAGTGAAGAGCAGGGCGAGAGGTTCTACCAAGACATCAAAGAAATGGAACGGAGGTACCAAGGACGATGGGATGTGAATATGATGAGAGGCTACTGTTGGATGCTCCATAGAGAACTTCCAGATATCCCACACAAACGGAAAAGCTCAAAACGGAGTTTTGAGGGAAAAAGATGTAGATATTATAAAGAATTATAAATTCTTATTGTATATACATATTATTTTTATCAAATTGTATATAAAAATGTAAGTAAACCACTAGTAATACATATTTATTTTTCATTTCAAAATGCATTTTTACCTATATGTACTGCGGGTTTTGCATAACTTTCATTTTCATTTTGCGGAAAATCCCTACGTGCTGGAGAAAAACTGAGGGCATATTTGGACTCAGCGCACCAAAATACCTACGATTCACTCATTACGGTGAAAAAAACTATCAAAAAGTGTCAATTTGCAGGCCTGTGTTATCCATGATAGGGTGATTGTCTGGATATTCTTTTGAATTCGAATTCTGCTTCCGAGTCGCGAGACGCGACCCGGAGCAACGTCTTGTCGCGCTCAGGGTAGGATTGCGAGAGGGAATTTCTCTATCTGATGGAAAGAATTTAGTGACCGAAGGTGCTGCTACTTGCGGTGATCGCAAGAACTTGCATATGGTGAGTTTGACTATCAATATTATTTGCTTCTATTCAAAACTGCTACGTAATATAGCAAGTTTTGATCCAATCCATAAAATACCAATTTCGACCGCTATAACAAGTAATTAACCCGAATTTCGTCGATTCGCCAGTTTTCATTTAATGGTTTTATCATCTTTTTGTGGTTTCTGTACCTATTCACATCGATTTCATTTGAAATAAAATAATCGTGTATGTGGCAAGAGTGCCAATAAAGCTGTAAATGAGGGTGGCGTCTATTGGGAAAAGCTTCCAAGCTGTGAGCACCATAGGACGGACACTTATCTGATTCTCGAAGGTAGAAAGACGTTGTCTTATTGAATCATCTGAAAATGTATAAAACAAATTAATACAACTAGAAGTCCAGCGTATTGTGAAGAGTAAAATGTTTTTTGTTAGGAGATTTAAGATGAAAACTGTACTATTGCATTACACTTAATACAAGTTTAAGTTTCATTCAGAAAACGTTTGGATTGCATGTAATTTATATTTGTGGCGGATGCTAGGTCTAAATAGCTAATAACCATCTTCGTTTTTACTTAAAACGGTGACCATATTCAAACGAAGGTAATCTCCTTGTGACGGGAAGTCAGAACATATTTTATTGGAACATCTGATTTGAAACATTTTTTTCGTACTTCCTACTCTCACAACCGTTTTTCTTTTACCAAATATCTAGATTAGTTAGTGTCTTTTTAGAAATACAATTAGACTTTTTAAAATGGAGTGCACTGCTGTTTAAAGAACGAAATAGAGGATTTATGTGAATGATGATTAAACTGCCTTCACTAATTGCTAGTTGATTAGATGAAAAGCTTACTTGAGAATTTGTAAATTTGAATTTTACTAAGGGTAGTGATAGTTTGAGTGTTTGCACTCTTCAGCAGCTCTGCCATCACCACATAGGAACATATGAGTACTAAGCTGTGGGTAAACCAGTTTAAAAAACCAACAAACATCACGTAATTCTGCAACAAGAAAAAAAAATGATTTAAAATAATTAATATCATCACATTCTTGAACCTCTCTAGAAGAAAATTTTTTTTTGATTTGGTTAATTCGATAATATAATAAGGAACATAAATAATTGCCAATACCAAATTATTTAAATATAATTAATAAAAACATGTTGTTTTGAAAGGTTGATTTTCAAATACAGCAATAATAATGACCGTTTGTGTCATAATATTTGAACAATTCATCAATTTATTAATTTATTTTCAAGTTCTGTTAAGGTTATATTCAAGTTCTGTTATTATTTCAATTTTATGAAGGCCTTGCCCAATAATGATATAATAATAGAACTCGAATAGAACCTTCAAATAACTTGAAAATCAACTTTGAAATTTGATGAATTGTTCAAATTCTGTGAAACAACCGGTACTAAATCAATATATATATATTATTATTATTTTATTTTATTTTTTTATTGAATAAATTGTTAATACATATCAACAAACAAGTCCTGCTAAGCCAATTGAATTGGCTTGTCAACAGGTGCTTAAAATTTAGTTTCATATACATTTTTATAAGTTATAATTTACAAGTTATTTTCAGTATCATATGTATATATGATACCCTACATATATATGATACTTATGCTTAATAGCTTAAGATACTTCCCGGCTTCGTTAGAGTTTTAACAATACGTTTTAAAACAAAAGAAGAACAAATAAGAATGAAAAATCTGGTATTTTGAACGTCAAATGGCTTATGTAGAAAGATGACGTCTCTACTGCTTCAAAAACGAATAAAAGAAAAAAATTATTTCTAATTGCTGTCCGATTACGATATTAATGTAAAAATGCCACTTACCAAGTCCATAAGGTGCTTTATAATGAGAATGATACTATTCCAGATTGTTAAAATGGTTATGAAACAACCGACGGTTATGAAAATCAACTGAAATTAAATATATTAAACATTTTATTCGAAGTTTATCGACAGTAAACATATTTAAAAATAATTTTTATAATAATAATTGTTTTAATTTTAAATTTTCTTTTTAATTATCGATATTCACGAACCACTTATAAAATACTAAAGGGAACTCTTGAATATCTTGCAATAACGCTGTAGACATTTAGAAGACCGGTCGCGGTGGTCCCATTTTGTTTTCGTAAATATAAATGATGACCGGATAACTCATTGAAATTTCAATTCAACACACCTTTAAAAAGTGATTTCATTAGCTTTAATGACTTTTAATCACTTTTTAAAGGTGTGGTGAATTGTCATTTTGTTGAGTTATCATGTAACCGTTGGATGGGTAGGAATATGAGGGGGGGGTTACAGTGTCCAGGATTGATGGTCGTATGAATCCATCCATCCCACCGCGGTGTAAGGCGATGGGTCGAGAGTGTACGACTGAAGAGTTCACATGGTCTCCTTCAACTAGTACCCTCACCCCACAAACCCGAGAACCCCTGCTAAGACACCTAAACGTAACGAACCGCTTGGTGTGACCTATGACAGAGGTGTTAGTTATCCAATAAACGGTTCTCTGGTTCTTCGTACCCGCCTACCAAAGTTAATACCCGTGTTAGTTGTTATGTCTTGTGTTTTTAAATGTACAGAAGTCAGGGAAAGAAGCCCTGTGCGGGCGCAATTAGAGCAGTCCACTCCGGCCGCTGACTTGCCAAGGCGCCAATTTGCCAAGACGCTGATAATACCTAATACCTAACACAGCGCCTGAAAGGAGTAGGTATTGTTTTAAAATACAGTTTGTATCAAACATGAAAAATGATTTTATTGCATTTAATATCAATTGCGGCTAAAGTTGCACACCTGCAAGTTTGATGACCCCTTTTTCCAAATCATAATATTTAACAGTTGAAAAATGCATCAATAATAATCTGTTACTAGGCTATTCAAGCCGCAAAAATGAATATTAAATACCTGCATTTGAAAACATGTTTTTGCGAACTGACGTCACACGAACGCTTTAAGAATATATTATAAATAGCCCATTAAGACATAATATTGGAGGAATCATGTTTTAAAACTAGTAGGAGCGACAACGCCGGTAATAACGCGATCTGTTTTTACAATTTCTGAGTGTCAACTGAAAACTGTATTCGCTTCTGTTTCTTCATCACGGCACAATCATTTTAAAGATTACAACTTTGTGCGACGATCTGTTTACTGCCGGCACTCAATTAGTCGAGCCAGACGCATCTGTCATTACTACAATAATGGGACGTCTCCGTGTGCTGGCCCTTATAATCAAATGACCATGCCACCGTTGAATTTCTCTTGGCTACTGACTGAAGCAGCCACAGATGCTGACAACCTAAAAGCTGACGAATTCCTGCCGGCTACCGACTGAATTATTCACTGCTGCTGATCACCTAGAGGCTGGCCAATCCCTGCTGCTGCCGATTCCTGGTCATTGATGCTGAAAAACTGGAGGCTGGCCAATTCCTCCTGGCTACCGACTGAACCAACCACTGATGCTGACAACCTAGAAGCTGGCCAATTCCTTCTGGCTACCGACTGAATTAGCCACTGCTGGTGATCACCTAGAGGCTGGCCAATTCCTGCTGCTGCCAATTGCTGGTCATTGATGCTAAAAACCTAGAGGCTGGTCAATTCCTCCTGGCTACCGACTGAATTAGCCACTTGTGCTGACAATCTAAAGGCTGGCCAATTCCTGCTGGCTATGTATTGAAATACATGTTACTTCTTCTTGTAAATTGGGTTGGCTGTAAAAAAATAGGAAGTACCTATAAGCTACACCCCTTTGTACGTTCTGTATACCAGTACAATACTTGTAATTAAAATGTGAATTTTGATTCGAATCGTCTTTCTTTTATGATGGTTTGGATAGAACACCTCACGGTGTTTTACTTAAATCATTACCCAGGTTGAGGACTGTTGTGTGCCGTTGCTTATTATTTACAGTATTTTCTTGTGCAGGCAAATACGTCCCGTACACAGTTGTTATTTGACATGATGATAAGATTGTTGAAGATTTCTTCAATGCTAAGTTTTACGGGAATTTTCAGCATAATTTTCAATATGGATTTTGAGTTTTAATAAGTGAAATTAGAATATTGTCTTTTTCACTACCCATCCAATAATGCTATATTCTAACAGTGATTGCCAGAGAGCGATAAGTCTAATAAATTAAATACTTTAATGAAGAAATTTGTGAAGGTTCAAATTTTTAGAAACAAAAATTAAAAATGTGTGGCATAAACGAAGCTTCGGCAATAAACATGCACAACGTCGAAAGTGAAATTCCATACCACTGACGCCTTGGAAACCAAACATATTACGAATTTACTCATCAAACGTAGTATGCACAATTTTACAAGACGTGGTTAAAAATAAGCTTCAACTAAAAAGGGAAGCATTCATGTTTTCTTACCTGTATTCCATACACTGAGTTGATTATTACAATATTATCGGCTAGTTTATCGTAAGCCGACATCAATCGTGTAATACCGTCTTCATAGCTCTCTCGCGTAAACCTTTTCTCCGAATTTTGATTAATTTTATTTCTATACTTTTGAAGACCTTCCAGGGAATAATCGAAATCAATGGTCATTTCAACATCTCCGTGACGTAGAATTGGCTGAACCAAGTCAATCAGTTGAGAATTAACCACTTTTAAACGATTTATTACGATCCAGACATCGAATAAGTATTGCAAAATAATCAAGTCTTCAGCCATCGTTAAAACAAGTATAATATGAAGATTGAAATCATTATATCTTTTCCAAACAATCTCATCCCAAATAGTAATGAATGTGAAAAATGCAACGTACAATAAAAATATAATTTGTACTCTGAATTTTATTTTTATATACCAATCTGGAGAAATTTGCAATTTTCTATCCAAATGTTGAATGTTTTGTACTAGAATAAAATAAATGCGTGAGTTTTTGACTACCGAAGAAAAAATCGATGAAGCCATAACTAAAATGATAGTGACGGTGACGATGTGTGAAGACCAAGAAATGTTTTTTTCCATGTATTCCTCAGCATTCAAATTGTAAATAATCATGGAGCAATATAACCAAACAAGCGAACCGACAAAAATAAATGCATATATTTTAGCTATTATTGTCAGTGGAATAATTTTATTTTCTTTGAAAGATATCTTTTGCAGACCAAATGCTGCAAAAAATAGATTCAAACATTTGTAAATGTGGGATATATTGTATTCATTTTCGGATGAATTTGTCGATTGATTTTTGCCTCCAAACAATCCATTATTTGCTTGGCGAACATTTATAATTGTTATATTATTGTGAACCATTTTTTCTTTGTAAGATTAACCTTTACCACCAATATAAGCACACTCCCTAAATGACACGTATGCGTACGTACGCAGTAATATAAATAAGTGGTTAATCATCAGTTTATAGATATGTTTTAATGGAAAAGTGAGTAGTTAATCGATGTAAAAAACACAATTTAATTATTTTAAATAATCACTTTGTTTATTAAATACTGGAATTCTTGAGTGAATAATAGATAAACCTAGGTAGGTATATAATTTTGATGAGAAAGGTATGATTTATCGATCTTTCTGTAAAACAACTGACCCAATAATAATAACGAACTTGAATGGAACTTTCACGACCTGAAAATAAACTTTGAAATTTGACGAATCGTTCAAATTTTTTTAAACTGGCCCGTATACTAAAAGTGATATCTTTCGCTCTTGACGACATTACATGCTCAATATATTGCAGATATAATTGAAATCATAACAGTAAAACAAAAACTCCCCTTCGGTTTTAAAATCATCCTTTCAATTCACTTTAGTGATAACTATAGAAGTGACAAAATAACATTTTAAAAATATCTCTGAGTATATTGAATAGTGTATTGAGTTGAATACTGTGAGTTGAATACTGTATTTAAATTTGTGTGTGAAATTGTAATTTGAGTAAAAACGATCATTATTATTATTGAATGTGCGTATGATATTTAAAACACTCGCATTCATGAAAAAAATATAACACTTGAATATACTGTATCATCCAAAAGGGGATCCATAAACAAAAAAAAAATACCAAGTGTCAAACAGTGAACAAGTCAAAATTTCTGCTCCTATTAAAACCTAGAAAACTATGGGTAAAGCGTGATATTAGCGAATCCCGACCTCTAATACCAAATTCTAACATCTAATCTCAATTTCATCGATAATATTTGTCTAAAACAGTGCCCGAAAGCGATAAAAAACTAAAATAAAAACCACTTCTGGTAATCGTGACACTAGGATATTGTGAGAAAACTAGGTGTTAAATGTGATATCTGTGAAATCCCAAGTAAAAAATAAAATTCAATAACAACCATCGTCTAAATAAAGTGCACAAATTTACACATTTTAGTGCAAATCGCTGCAACACTGAGACATTTAGCGAGGTTAAGTTGTCAAATCATTGACATCAACAACACCATCGGAAACGAAAGATTACTGTGATAAAAACAACTAAACTTAAACCAAAGTTAAATAAAAGTATAATAACTTGCTAAAACATAAATAATTACCAATTATAAAGCTTAATTTTGAAATATTACTACTCTAAAAAAAAAAAAACAAAAGAACTGCAGTGACATATATTGACACAAACTCAAAGCTAACATTATTAATAATCCATACAGTTATAATTCGCCAAACTGCACATTGGGGCTGTGGTTCTGTGGTCTAACGCGCCGACCGCTCTCTTTTTAATTAGGCCACCTCGGTTCGATCCTCAGACCGGCAAAATCTTTTTTATTTTTAAATTTTAAAATTACATATTACAAATCACGTCTCTAAATTAAAAAAAAATACACAATGAGTAGACAAAGAAAGCCAGCGACATCTAGCGACGCAGAGAAACTTGACGCACCTACAAATAAGACCCAAAATAACTCTAAACAGAAGGTCAAAGACACCCATCAGAGTGCAAGTTCAAGTGACATAAACAAATCTAGTGAAGACAATATAACCCTTTATGAGCGTCTTACAAAACACTTCGATAGTGAAATCACAGAAATTAAAAAAATGTTTACAAATGAAATTAATGATCTAAAGAGAAGCAGTGATTTCATTTGCAATCAGTACGAAGATCTGCTGTCGAGGTTTAAAATAATGGAAGATCTACAAAAGGAATCTAAATTCTTGCGAGAAGAAAATGAAAACAAAAGAATTAGAATCTCTTCTCTGGAATGTCGTGTCGCAGAATTAGAGCAAGAAAAACTCTCTGATAGCTTAGAGATGGCGGGCGTACAGTTGCAGCCGGGTGAACCACCTGTGGAAGCGGTACTTCGGGTAGCCAGTTCCCTGGGATTGCCCCTGCTACAGCAGGACATACGACTGGTGACCAGGACACAGGATCGGCGACAGAATGCCCCGGACAAACTCCATGCTACCTTCCTCAGCCTAAATAATAATAATAATAATAATAAATTCTTTATTCCAGGTTAGTGCAATCCCACACATCCCATAGAGGATATAAGTACAGATAGTATTTACATATAGTAAAATAAATAAAACGAGATTAAAAATTAAAATTAAATTAAAGATGAAATTAAACCAGAGAAGCACGGGAATCCATCGGATGTAAGATTGTGGGAGCAAGTATCTTTCTCCAATGGTCTTCGATGCTCGATCCTGATGTCAGACGGGATTCTATGATAAGAATGTTTCTGGAATTGTTTATCCTTTCCCTCAGTCCTGCAATCTTGGTTCTTAACAGAGCTGCAAATCCTGGAACTCGCCCTTCTGTAAACATCGATGAGGCACTGCAGTGCCTGGGAAGTCCGAACATCAATCGGTAGGCGTTGTTGTATTGCACCCGAAGCCTTTCCATTGTTCTTTTCTTGAAATTAGCCCAGAGCTCGCATGTGTACAGGGTGGTGCAAAAGGCTATGAAGAGCGTCCTTTTCACTCGTGGACTACAGAGCCCGAATCTTCTACTGAGCATATTACATTTTATACTCAGTACACGCCTCTGCCTGTCAATATCTTCATCATCCGATAACTTGTTGTTGATGACATGTCCTAGATATTGTGTGGTTTCAACTGTTTTCAGAATCTCACCATTCAAAAAGACGGGGGGAATGTTTTTTGGGCCTTTCCGTGTTTTATGACCAACAGTGCTGTTTTTTTCGCATTATAGATCATGTTGGTTTCGTGAGCAAATTCTTCACAGATTTTCATGAGAATTCTCAATCCCCGTATTGACGGTGCCATCAGAACCATATCATCTGCGTAGCTCATATTATTAACACATAGACCTCCGATGTGGCAGCCCACTCCAGCATTGTTTAATCTGTGGGTTAATTCGTCCATGTATAGATTAAACAGTACTGGGGACATACATCCTCCCTGTCTGACCCCGCTTTTCAAGAAATAGGGTTCTGAGAATCCGTCTTTCCACTTTACAAGGTTTTCTTGCTGACGGTGCCATGATTCGAGAATTTTTACCACTTTCCATGGTATCCCTCTTTCCTTTAGTTTTTTCCATAATAAGGGGTAGGAAACTCTGTCGAATGCCTTACTAAGGTCCAGAAAGCATGCATAAGTTGTTGTTTTCTTCTTCCTGTAGTATTCTAACGTTCTTTTTACGCAAAATATAGCTGAGTCAGTAGAGCATTCTCTCTTGAAACCCATCTGATTATCTTTCGTTGTCATATGGTATCCGACTTGATCTAAGAGAACTCGTTCAAATATTCTTGCGATGGCCGTGGCGATGGATATCGGTCTGTAGTTTTCCTGTGAAGTTATGTCTGCCAGTTTGGATTTTATTATCGGTATAATAATTGTCTTTGTCATGTCTTTGGGTAGATAGCCACTCTTTATGATGTCGGTGAACAGTGTTGCCAGAAGTCCCATAATCGCTGCCCCTGCATGTTTGACGTGTTCGGTGCTTAAACCATCATGCCCTACAGACGTTCCAGATTTCATATTACTAATGGCCGATTTTATCATGTTAGTTGTGATGGTGAGATCGATATCATCATAAGCCGTTAAATGTGATTCACTTGAGTCGATAGTCGGTGTGGTAGTTGCAAAATGTTCTTTAAAAATGTTTGCAATTACTTCTGGATTCGTCTCTCCGTGTATGTTGCACGAGATTTTACAACGCATGTTTAACAGTTTATTTGACTTGTTCCAAAATTTTTTGAAGTCACGATTATCTAGATCCCCTGCTATTTTGTCCATCTGGAGTTGAGTCGAGTTATTTTGGCATTGTTTTAGTGCTGTTTTAAATGCAGCTCGCTTTGCCCTTCTATCCTCTGCGACAAGACCCTCGCCTGGTCTCCCGTTAGTTATCCAAGTGAGCATCGCTTGTCTGGATTCATCGTATTTATCCGCTACAAATTCATTCCAGCCACATACTTGCTTATGTTTTTGGATAGTACGCTTAGTAAACACAGAAATGGCACTGCTACGCAGAGCATTTACTATACTGCCGTATAGGTATTTTATTTTGGCGTATGTAGGGTTGCCACCATCCTCAGCAAATGTTTTATTTGACTTTATTTTGACGAGATAGGTTTGCGAGTAAGACCAGGGATTCTATTTTATCACTCAAAAACAAGGCTAAGATTTTAAATACAAACTCTCCCATTTACATTAGTGAAGTGCTTTCACCGTACTATAAAGAATTATTATGGAAAACCAAACAATCGGCCAAAGAAAAAAATTTCCAATTCGTGTGGTTTAAAACAGGCAAACTGCTAATCCGGAAAGGTCCGGGAGAAAAAATTATACAAATTAAAAATGAAAATGATTTAAAAAAAATGGTGTAACTAATTTAGGTCACTCAGACCTCATAATAACATTATTCTTATTTAACATACCACCATGGCTGATCTACTCACAATGAACTTAAATAGCACACACCAACATCACACAACCAATGATACAAAACTATGTGATTCTATTATTAACACCCCAGGTTCTCTTACAATATTTAACCAAAATATAAGATCCCTGAACAAAAACTATGATGAACTTGACATACTCTTAAGCAACTTTAAAACAGATTTCAAAATTATAATCCTAACAGAATGTTGGATTTCAACAACTTTTACAAAAAAATACAAAGATAATTATACTTCATTTCACACATTAAATAATAAAAATCAAAATGATGGCATTGTTGTATACATAAATGATAGTATTAACGCTTCTGTTTCAGAAATTGAATTAGTAAATTCAAACTGTCTACAAATAATCACCGACGTATTAGGTAAATTAAATTAAATTACATACGTGTATTCTCGCCCTATACAGATCACCATCCATACCTAATATTACACCATTTATAATGGCTCTGGATTCTCACCTAAAAAAATTAACTTCATTCAAAAACATCATCATAGCTGGTGATCTAAACATAAACATACTTCCTAATGGTCACCCTCAAAACATTGAATACCAACTGATGCTTCTGGAACATGGCATTATAAGCACCATTGATACTCCTACCAGGGTAACCAAAGACTCAGAATCATGTATAGACCACATTATGGTTAAATCAAAAAGACCAATAAGTAGTGCAGTATACGAATCTACAATCACAGATCACTACACAACAATGATAGGCCTGACTTCCCCAACTATGAACTCAACTTTCCAAAATAACACCGCAAAAAAAATAATTAATTACGTAAACCTAAAACAATGTTTAGAAAAACAGACATGGGAACATCTTACAAAAATTAACTCAACAGAAGAAGCCTGGAATTATTTTTTAACATATCTACAAACTCTCATTTTACAAAATACCATAAAAACATCCACATCTATTCCACACCGCAAAGTTAGACTTAAAAAATGGATTACTCAAAGCATCATAAATAGCATTAAAAAAAGGGACAAACTACACAAACAAGTTAAACTGAACCCTTATGATACCTCACTTTATTTCTTCTATAAAAGGTACAGAAATATTTGTTCCCTTATAATACGTAAAGCCAAAGAATTATACTACCGAAACAAACTGATAACAGCAAATTATGATCCTAAAACCGTATGGTCAATTTTGAGGGAAAGTACGCATTCACAGAAGAACAAAGATGATACCATAAAAAAATTACTAATTGATGATGAAGAACTCCACTTCCACGAAAATTCTACACGTATCCTCAATTTTATAAACAAACACTAAACTAATATTGGTGTTAGCCTAGCTGAAAATATAAAAAACTACGTTGCCTCTCAGAGATATCCAGGAACCTCAAAACAATACAACAAACATCAGTAATGATAATTACAACAGACATTTCAAATTACATAATGTTACGCTAGAAGATACTAGTAAAATAGTTCAATCATTAAAGAATAACACAACTACAGGACCGGATGGTGTAGACTCTAAAACTATCTTAACACTAAGTCAACAACTACCAAAACCACTCACATACCTAATTAATCTTAGTCTAAAAGAAGGAATCTTCTCTAGCTTACTAAAAAAAGGTCTTATTATTCCAATTTACAAATCAGGACCAAAAAATAATGTAAACAACTACAGACCCATAACTCTACTAAATACCATTTCGAAAATTCTTGAAAAAACTATTAAAATACAGCTTCAACACTATCTAGAATCAAATCACATACTCTCGATCAACCAACATGGCTTCAGGAAAAACATGAGCACAGAACATGCAATAGCTACTGTAACGGACTTCATTACAAAAAATCTTGACGCTAAGAAAAAAGTTGTATATATTTACTTAGATCTATGTAAAGCCTTCGACACAATTTCACACGAAAAATTATTCATAAAGCTAAAAAACATGGGCATTAATGGAATAGAATTCGATCTAATTAAAAGCTTCATGTCTGACAGAACGCAACAAGTAAAAATTGACAGCAAGACAAGTCATCCACTTTTGATCACGTACGGAGTCCCACAAGGGAGTGTACTCGGCCCTCTATTGTTCCTCATCTACATAAACGAACTATGTGACATTGAAATTGAAGGTAAAATCGTAACCTTCGCTGACGACACAGTACTTCTCTGTCAAGCAGCCACATGGAAAGATGTATTTATAATTGCCGAAAAAAGTCTATCAGTTGTCAAAAAATGGCTAAACTGGAATATTCTTACCGTTAATACAATAAAAACAAAATACATCACACATAGTATTACACAAAGAGGTCAACCTCCACCTAACATAGACCTGTTTCTACATGACTGTGAACAAACTTCACCCAATTGCCAATGCGAGCGTATAGAAAGGGTAAACCAGACAAAATACCTAGGGGTCATTATTGATTCACACTTACGCTGGACTGACCACATAACTTTCATTACCAATAAACTAAAAAGAGTCATGCACCTAATAAAGTCAATCAAAAATATTTTCCCACATTCAATACTTAGATCTATATATTTCGCACTCTGTCAATCGATTGTTACATACGGCATACTGGCTTGGGGAAGCGCTTCAAACACTGCAATCGACCCAATACAAAAAATTCAAAAGGCAATAATTAAAATCATCTTGCAAGTACAATTCCACACAAATTCAAGCGAAATTTTCAAAACATTAGACGTCATGTCAATAAGACAACTTTATGCCAAATCTGCAGTACTTAATTTCCTCCAACAGAAACTACACACTCTAATACCACCTCAAACAACAATAAAAACAAGGTCGACAACAAACAATACCCTGAACATACCGATAACACCACACACGGACAAAGACACTTCCAGTATTACGCTACAAAACTTTTTAATTGTATGCCCACCACTCTGAAACTACTACTAATGGGAAATACATACACAAACATTCACAAAAAACTGATCACAGCCTGGATCAAAAAACAAGATATCCATTTTATACAAAACATTATTACACCAAACCGAACATAATCATGGATGAATGTGTATGTATGTATGTATACATGTGTTTACTTATATGTGTGTATGCATGCATATATGTTTATTTATGTATGTATGTATATACATGGGTGTATGTATATATGTGCACATAAATAAATATTTTTCCTTTTTCTTTAAATAACAATGTACAATAACTATTAAAAAAAAAATAAAATTAAAATCACAATTCACAATTTATATAAGAAAATTTAACCAATACACATAAATACATGAACCATTTAATCATAACCACGTAAACACCTCAGCACAGGTTCTCCTAGTGAGGTGTTCACGAAACATATAACATTACCCACCACAGTGTCACCTACTCAAACCTACCTCACACCCAGCATAAAAAAATAAAAAAAATATTAAAAAATTTACTCACATACAGTTTCACCTTCTCAAACCTACCTTACACACAACATATTATAGTTATAAGTTTGAAATATATCATGTAAAAATATAAATAATTATGTGAACACTGTAAAATTATATAGAAATAAAAAAAAAATTAAAACTATTTTATAAAGATTACATGCGCGAATAATACTAATTACTTGTATAAGTCGTAATTTTGATGATATTTAGATTCTGTGATCAACGTTTACTATTGTCCAAATGTAAAGGACTTTACTGCTAACTGCAACAAAGACAATACACACTTTTGTTAATCCTTAAATAAAATATAGAGTGAGATTCTTATTTCGCTGTTTTATTTCTACATTTGATTTATGATTTTTTTTACTCTTTTACAGGCTTCTACGATTTAGCACATTTTAAAATCATGCAAGGGTATTTAAAACAACTATCAAAATTTAATAAAGTGATTCTTCTTCATTTTTAACCATTTAAAAACTTAATTTCAACAAATTCAATGAACTCAACTTCCTAAAATGCCAATCGAATACTCCTGGTATATCTACGCTGCATTATATCACAATAAAGAAAATAAAATAGCGGAGAACTTTTTAAATGTAGATTCTGATTAACTATTTGAACCTTTAACAGAACTGTATAACTTTCTAAAAAGTCGATCTCATTCGTTTGTATATCTATGCAGCAACTAAACCACAATTACAAAACTGAATTATACTAACCGAGAATTTTACGAGTGGAAGGGGGTGCATGGACCTGATCTTTTCATTGAAGACAAAATCAGAAAATTTTCTGTGCTTTTGTAGATCTACGAAAAGTCTACAGGAAAAAAAAAACTATGGAAGGTGTTGTCCAAGTATGGAGTGAATCTGAATCTCACTCAGGCAGTTTCGTCTCTGTATGAGGGAAGCGTTGCATGTGTTAGGGTGAACGGTGGTTTTACGGGGTGGTTTGATATCACAAAAGGTGTTAAACAAGGCTGCGTAATTTACCGTGGTTATTCAACCTTTACTTTAGATTGGGCTAGGATAATTTGAGTAATTTGAAAGTATGTTGCCTGTTGTATGCTGATGATGCGGTGCTGATTGCTAATAGTATGGGAGATCTAATGTCTCTCATGTCTAGGAAGAAAGAAGTATCTATGAAGAATGTAAGTATTAATGATGAATGTAAGTAAGTCTTAAGTAATGGTGTTTGAAAGAGAGAGTACGAAAACAGTGTGCAATAAAATTGTGAATGAGGAATCCTTGGAGCAGGTGGATGAGTTTGTGTATTTAGGAAGTATGTTTAAGAGAGATGGGAAGGCTGACAGAGATATTGAAAGAAGGGTAAATGCAGGTAACTCCATTACTGAAGGACTAAAAAATGTACAAAGAAGCGAAGCTAGCAGTCCACAAAGGAGTGCTTGTACCTACCCTGACGTATGGCAGTGAGGAACGGAAGGATGAAAGTAGACCGAATGTTGTAGAAATGAGATCCCTGGGGCGTATGTATGGTAACACCATGTATAATCATGTGAGAAATGTGGAGAACCACACAAAAGTGCAAGGCTGATGTAAGCGTAATGAGTAAGATCAAGAAAGGGACGCTGAAATGGTTTGGGCATGTAGAGCGAATGAACGAAGAAAGGAGTATAAGGAGAATATATAATGCAAATGTGAATGGTGTTGTCAAGAGACAGAATAATAGAAGAGAATGTTAAAGACGATGTATGAATGTGAATAAGGAAAGGAGTGTGTGCCAAGACCGAGTTGTTTGTAGGTACGTCCTCTCTGCCTACCCCTGTGGAGAAACGGCGTGATGATTAGTTAGTTAGTTATTTGGGAACATTATAAACATACTGGTTAATTCTTTGAATCATTAACCGAACTTTATAATAGGTACTCCAGTTTTAGGATAACAGTTGAATCATAAAACAACAGAAATTACGAAACGTACGAAATAGTCGCAAATACAAATACTATTTTCTACCAAATATTTTTTGTTTTGTATTAATTTTTCATGAATAATACATTGAGTTCATTTGGTATATGATCACAGTATAGGTGGCAATGGTCCCAATGAAGCCATATATGAGGGTGGCGTCTATTGGGAAAAGCTTCCAAGCTGTGAGCACCATGGGACGGGAACTTATCTGGTGCTCGAAGGTGGAAAGACGCTTTTGGCATGATTCATCTGAAATTATAGACACAACTTAAATTTTTTTTTAAATTATGCAAATACTAAGTTTTGAATAATCCTCAACACTGTGCGTTTCGGCTGAAAAATTGGAAAAAGAAAACTTAAATAGTATCCCACTCAGTAAAATCTCAACTCCCATAAGAATTGAAATGATCGATATATAGATATAAATAGACCATTTTTAAAAGTCAGCTCAACAGAAACATAAGGAGAATGAGAAACTGTTTAAAAAAATAAAAGTGTTTGGCAAAATTACCAATTAAATCGTGGATTTGAAGTTTGTTGATGGTGATGATGGTTTGTATATTTCCACTCTTCAGCAGTTCTGCCATCACTACATAAGAACCTATGTTGAAGATGCTATGGACAAACCAGTTTAAAAATTTCCCAATCACAATATAGTTCTGCAAAAAGACAAAATGTTGCACGTATTCATAATCATGTCAATAAAATTGGTGGTGTGTTTTCGTGATCATGTATTCATAATCACATCAATAAAATTGGTGGTGTGTTTTCGTGATCATGTATTTATAATAACATCAATAAAATTGTTGGTCTGATTACATGGTCATGTATTCATAATCACATCAATAAAATTGGTGGTGTGTTTTCTTGATCATGTATTCATAATCACATCAATAAAATTGTTGGTCTGAATTCGTGGTCATGTATTCATAATCACATCAATAAAATTGTTGGTCTGTATTCATGGTCATGTATTCAATAAAGTTATCTGCCCCACCGACAAAGTAAGAAAAGGCGTAGAAACAATTGTAATTACTAACAATTGTGACAAAATTTCAATGATTTTTTCAAAACATCTTTACATGACTACATGTACTTAAGAAATATTGCAAATCTAAAGACCGGCTACTTCACAGAATTTGAACAAATCATCAGATTTTACAGTTAATAATCAAGTTCTATGAAAGTCGTATTCAGGTTCCGTCACTATCTAAGTACTGTGAAAAAACCTACCCATGATGATGAGATAACATAACTTTCACAAAATTTGAATTTTAACATCGAAATTTGATGAGTTGTTCAAATTCAGTAAAAAAAAACAACACAATTTTGTGTAATATCTAAAAACATATTCAACAGATACCTACATTCATTATCATTCTTAAGTAATTGTATAAGATGAAAAATACTGTCCAGCAAAAAAAAAATAAAAAAAACAACCTTTTATTCTTAGATATTGGTGCAATAAAAGATGTAACTTACCAGATCTAGCAAACCTTTTGAAAATAGTATAGTTTCATTCCAGATAGTCAAAACAGACAAGAAAATGCAGAAAGTGATGAAAACCATCTAAAAAAATAACTATTAGTGCATTTATTAACAACCATCTAATTTTATTCATCAAACTTATTCTGATGGAGACGTTCAACCATTTTCCTGCCGGACACTTGAATTTTTAGTGTGCCAGAATTTTACACAGAGAAAACTTCCTCATATAAAATTTTGCAAATATTAAAAATCGCTTAATTATTCGTAATCCTGTTTAAAACGGGACTTCAGGCCCTTAACCAATGGATTGACGAGGTTTGGTGTGAAACTTTAAGTAAAAAAAGGAATGGATTGACGCGACGTTGGAACACGTGTTCATAAAATTCATTATACTCTCGCATTGTACTAACATCATCATTGTATTAACAGGGAAAATGAAGGTGAAAGAACACGTATTCCGAAATATTTAAAATTACTAATGTTTTTTTTTATTTATACGCCTAAATATTATGAAGTTATTATTTAATAAGAAACGGTTTGATGTCCCGTTTTTAACAAGATTTTAATAAATACTTTGAGAAAGATCAAAAATTAAAAGAGTGCTGAAATATTATTTTGTAAAACTGATCATTTGAACAAAAAATCATGAACCATGCGATAATTTTTCAAGTCACTTTCTTACAATGGTAAACTTTTTAAAAAATCACCTCAAGGGAGCTTTTCGTTTTTTTAAGCCTTTTTCAAACTTTTTTATGACCTCAAACTAAATGGTATGTTATTCTTAGAATATTGACCCAGTGCTATGAAAGCTCTTCTTTTACAAATAGCATAACATTCACACGATAGGATTCAACCAGTTCATCAGACTTGTCTAGACTAAGCGCAACAACCAACCGCAGTGTACGCCATAAGATAATCTTTAAACTGAACTCTTTCTGTTATTATTAATTGAATTATTGAAGACAGAAAAAGATACGGTCACATCTAGGACTTGAACCCAGAGCCCTTATCTTGCCGGGACACCGCTCTACCAACTGAGCTAATGGAACCCTATCTTCTTCGGTCATATTTAACTGTATTGTACTTCGAATAAGATCTACCGAGATTGCCTTCATTTTTCTCATCGCACATTTTTATTGGCTGCTATCTTTATGTTTGATCGCAAGATTCCAGAAGACACTGACTAGATTACATAATGTTTGAGTTGACTTTTAGGTACAATTTAGTAAAATTATGAATGGACCAATATCAAGTTAATATTCTCATACGTAAAATATCCACCAAGATTATCAGTAAGGCCATATATATTTATTACTAATTTTTACGCTCTGTTTGAGTTTGAAGGCGCACTTTTTCAATTTACAAAATGCATCATGTCTTATTCATCATTACCTCTGATTTTTTCTGAGAAAATAGTTTGCTAATGACTGCCATGCGTTAGTCATGGGGAATGTAAATTATTAGTTCGTCTAATTTAACAACTATAGCTTTGTTCTAACATTCTTAGTCGCCATATTTGATCATAGCACTGTGCTGTGTTGAAAAGTCTGCAGTCCGTTCAAATATTTTCTTCAAGGTTCAAATTAACATTAGGTAGACCAGCTTACAAACTATAGCAAAAAATACGGTTACTCGTAAAAAATCTCTAGAAATAATATGGTTTAGACTTACCTGTATCCCATACGCAGAATTAACTAAAGCAACATTGTCATTCAGCTTATCATAAACGAACATCAATCTGACTATGCCATCTTTAAAATTTTCCCGTAATTTTTTCGATTTCTCCAAACCTTTGATACTATTTTTTTTTCTGTCGTCTTGAAAGTAATCCACGTCAAAAACGTTATCAACCTCTTCGTGGCTTTGGATTGATTGAACCAAATCAATCAGTTGAGAATTAAGAATTTTCAAGCGGTTAACTATGATCCAGACATCGAATAAGTATTGAAATATTATCAAATCTTCCACAAACAATAAAATTACAATAATATGAAGATTGATACTGGTATATTGATGTGATATAACTTCATCCCAAAAAACAATGAAAGAATAAAATGAAATATATAAGAAAAATGCGAATCTAACTTTGAACGTTGTTTTGACATACCAAACCGAAGGAATTTGTAATTTTTCATCAATATTTTGAGTGTTTTGTATGAGTTTAAAATAGATGCGAGAATTTGTTACAACTGTTGAAAAAATTGATGAAGTTGCAACCAATAATAGGATCACAGTGATGACATGTGAAGCGCCAGCAATAGAATTATCTCTGTGCTCATAATCCGAATGGGGAATATGGAAATACATGACAAATAGCGAAATCAAAAATATTATTTGATATATTTTAGCTGTGTTTGTCAGAGTTGTGATCTTTTTTCCTTTAAAAGAAAACTGTTGGACACCAAATGCCATAAAAATTGGATGCAAACTTTTGAAAATATGCGATATGTTGTGCAAAGTGGCAGGAGAATCTCTTGAATATTCTGTTTCTTCATTTGAATGTGTTCTTGCCTGTGTGCCAGTAAAAGTTGATACATTTTTAGAATACATTTTACTATTTGAGTTGATGGCTTTGTTGTAACAATGCGAAGAGTATTCGTGAAACGACACATAAAATGTTTTTTTCTAAAACATACAAAAGCTATATTATTTTATTGGAAAGGTGTGAAAACAAATTACTTAAACATTCGTTGTTAAGAGTTCACCGTGCGTTGTTTTGACCCCAAAATATGACTTTAATCATTTCAAGAAATATTATCTATGACGGAACAATAATAACAATTTTTAAATAGATTTTTTCCTACTTGTTGTGACATGATGTGATATTGTAATTTAAAACAAATATCTTAGTAGCTTCTCCAGGACAGTTTAATAAATTCTAAAATTTATAAGTAACTAGTGTTATCAATCGATTAAGCTTAGCAGTGGAGGAGGTAGTAGGGGTAGGTAGATGGTTGGTAAGAGAATGCTCGTTGTCAATAGGGAACAACCCGAGTATCGGACTTTAATTTAGGTTGATTTGGTTGTTTATGACTTTGCTATTGATGTTTTTGGCCTTCCGTAGCTCTGGTGTATTCAAGTTATCTCTTCAAGTTGAGGTAAACTGACCCCTGTATAAATATGATTTAAGATTTTCACGGCCAAAAGTATTTTTGTTATTTGTTTTTGGGGTGTTATGCATATTATTATTCATATTATTTATTTATACTATAAAAACATTTGTTAAATATTAAAATTTAATTATGTGTTACCTTGTGTAGTTGATCTGATAGGCCGAAATGTCTTCTGGATTTGACACCTGCTGAAAAACAAATTGGTTAATGGTTAAAAGTGGGTGTTTTGAATTCTTCGGACACTGCAATTCTGTCCAAAACGTTGGTTAAAGACGGAGTTAACGCAACATGGCATAACACCCCAAAAACAAATAACAAAAATGACCCCTGTATATTTATTAAATGTGTGGTATGTTTCAATGAGATAGTTTGCAAATTCGGAGAAGTTATTATTATTTAGATATCTTAGGAATACATTGGAAATAAGCCGACGTGGCTCAGTGGTGCAGAGCATCTGACCCGACATCAGAAAGTGCGGGTTCAATTCCGGTCAGCGGCATTTATTTTAAATTATTTTTTTTTTTTTGGTAAACTAATGTTTAAGACAAGATTTTTTATGCATAGCACAAAGGGTAACAATTATTTTACAAGCAATAATTATTCGCCTGAAACACTCATCCACATTGAAAAATCTCCTGATAAAAGATACATGACGCCAACGGGACTCGAACCCGTGTCCCTTCGATTTCCGGTCGACAGCTCTGACCACTGAGCTATGGCGGCTTATCTCTTATCCGCGAAATAATTCAATATATACTAGTGTTTCATTCAACGATTACTCCTTGTTACATTTTTTCACCTGAAAACAACCAACTTTATTTTATATGAGAAAGGCATTGTAAGTGCTAACTCTCTCACTAGATGGCGCAAGACAAATTGTCTACATTTTTAGGTGAAATACTTGAACTTGTAAAATATTAATTATTTTTAAATAAATAAGATTTTTACTGGGGAGATATTTTCAATTTGTATTGATATTTCAGGCGACGAATTATTGCTTATAATAACTATGCATAAAACCTCGTCTTTTAAACATTAGATTATCAAAAAAATGGACATCTTAGGTATATTAGACAGAAATATTAATATTACGCGACGTTTTGCGTATATAAAAGTGTATACTAAGTGAGTAAATTCCCGAGTGGCCTAAAATATTCTCTTGATCCTTACCGTTCATTAAAAACTTACCTATTCTATTGTTTGTGTAGAATGCTGGTTTGATATCCGATTTTTTAGTCGTTTTTTGAGAAAAAAATATTGATCTTCTACGTCATTGGTAAGGATGATTATTATTGGTTGTTAAATTATTATTATAAGGGGGCTGATGACTAAAAATTTACTTATCGATAATTTTTGTTTATTTTTATTTAGGATGTTATTGATCATACTAGTTCGATTTGTTTGATCGTAGAAAATTATAGTATGAAGTTAGTATTTGATAAAGGGACCCTAACCAGCCCATGGAACATGGAATGAAAAGCGGAATGTTTGTGTTGATGATAGATGGGGTGGATAGAGGAATTATGAATGGTTATATCAGTGTAAGTAGGTTTATGGTATATATATATATATATTTTAATCGTATCAACTTTTATCTTTATCTATCGTTTAAAATATTGAGGGCCTAAATTATGTTTCAATTTCGTCAACAATGTGAAACAACAACAATGAAACTTTAAAATGAAAAAACTGTATCCGTACAAAACTACAACAAAATGTTGTTTTGTGGACTGAGTTCCGTGATGAAGAATCAACAGTTTCACTCATACCAACCAGACAGCGCGTTTTGATGTGACGGTGTTTTAACAGTTTTTTTATAAATCTAAAATATTGAGAATTTGAGCTTTTACATCTATATGAATGCCTTAATATTTTCAAGTAATGTTTAAAAATATTCACTGGAGTTCCTAACTTAACGCAAAATCAATATAGTTGAAATTAATGAAACACTCGAATCGTATTCGCAAAAAAGCTTTATTAAAAGTAATGATCATTAAAATACAAACGGAAAAAAATGATATTTTAGTGATATTTGACGAGTGTGTCCAGTTACAGTGCTAATTATTTTTCTCCTTTTATAGAAATAATGTTACTGCCACCTGCAAGAAATCAATAAAAATAATTTGTTTAAATTAATCATATCGCGACACAAAGAAACTAATTTCGGCTGTCGATCTTTCTGCCTGACGGGTACTTCAGTTCAGTGAACTCTGGCACTGGGATTTGAACATTGAATTTAAATACGTCCTTTTCAAAATTGGAACTTTTGTTCGGACAAGCAGTTAATTTGGTACCTACCTATAATCAGAAAATTATTGTAATTTTATTGATTAAAATAAATCTACATTCTTAAGGTGTATTTCTTTTTTTTTAAATATTTAACTGTCTTCATTTTTACTGGACTTAGTTGAATCTACCATTCTTCAGTAGAGATGTGAAGGTTTTTGACCTAGATAGGCCCATGTCACTGCTTCAGAGTTATCTTCTTCTCTGTGAAAGATATTCCGAAGAACTTTCAGGATCGAAAGAAGAAATTCCGGAGGCTCTGAGCCCGGCTGACAAATTTTGGGGTGTCTTTATGTATTCAAGTGATCAAGCATCCTTGTAAATTCACTACTTCGTAGTATTCCCCTATTTTTCATCTCCCATACAATTTATTATTTTCGCGAAGCAATTTTTAAGGAACCTTTTTATTTTTGGGTAAAGAATATTTTTCACTTGCACCTCTAATGGAAATATCGTAGCTTAGATATGGCCTAAATATTAAACGTTTTATAAATACTTTCAGCCTCGCAAATCCTACAATTTACCACGGCCTGTCTTTGTTGTGGAAGGGAGCCGGCAAATCGTTCCACTGTCGAGCTGTTAAACTCATGAACGAGCCGTAGAAGCGACCCGTTCTCGTGGAACAAATGTTCAGTACGACCAGCTTCTGAGAGGCTAATTAGAATTGGCTTCGATGCAGCCCCCTAGTTATACCAAGCTTATCAAAGGAAGAGATGTTGGCAACATTGCTTCTGTTGAAGGATACTATATTGTCATTTCGACCCCTTTTAGACGTAATCAGATATGATTGGGTCTTGGAAACATTAAATTTTACTTTTTTATTCTTATTCCAAGAAGAAACTTTTTTTGGAGTTCAACAAAACAGTTAGAGACAGAGACAGAACCAATCCCTGTGGGTTGCCAGCATTTATTGTATGTAAGGGAGAGGTGAAACAGTCAGCAACCGCCCAAATCGATCTGTTCCTCTAAAAGTTGGCAATCCATGTACACAAGGATTCGGGAAGTCCGTTTGTTGACAAGTTCTCGGTGCCAAACTCTGTCAAAAGCCTTGAAAATATCCAGTAAAACTGTTTGCAACTAATTTAACAATTATTGAACAAGTTAATAATTTTGTTCGAGGTATTTGAGTAGTTCGTCGTTCCATAACCTTGGATAGAATAGATGTAACCCTTCTTTGGAAGATGATGAATGATTGTTTTTTTTCCATCCAAAGGATACAGCCAGACTTCAGGGATGTTTTAAAAAACTTCGTCTAATTGGAGCACCCTAGTCACAAACCGGTATAACAGCAGAGACGGAGTTTAACTCTTTCAAAAAAATTATTAGCAGGGCGGAAGTGAATTTAAATTATTTCGTCAACTAATTGACGACTTTCTTCATATTCAATTTTTGAAAAAGACCATTTAAATACTTCAATAAACCATAATTTTTACAATCACATTAATCAATTAAATCAACCATAAACAATGAAAACATTATACAGGATTTCGAGTTTGATAATGTAAAGATATATAACCAAAGAAGCATGCACAAAATCATTTGCATGCAAAAACAGCAAGTTTTCTCTTTATGGTTATTGCAGTCCGCAATGTCTGCAATGCTGTCTGTAAATTAAAAACTTTATTATTTTTCTCTGAACTGTAAATGTTGTATTTACATTGAGTTCATTTGGTATATGATCACAGTGTACGTGGCAACGGTCCCAACGAAGCTGTAGATTAGGGTGGCGTCTATCGGGAAAAGTTTCCAAGCAGTGAGCACCATAGGACGAGAACTTATCTGCTGCTCGAAGGTGGACAGACGCTTTTTATATGATTCATCTGCAATTATTGAAACATCTTAAATTCGGTAAAATCCCGATACTTATCGCTATAGATGGTATCGATAGATGCTTAGAAAATCTACATTTTTTTAAAGTTAGTTTAGCAAAAAATAAGGAGAATGATAAAATGTAGAAAAGAATAAAAGCTTTTAGAAATTTACCGATGAAATTGTGAATTTGAAGTTTGTTGATGGTAATAATAGTTTGTTTGCATCCACTCTTCAGCAGTTCTGCCATTGTAACATACGAACCTATCAAGAAGACGTTATGGAAAAACCAGTTTAAGGTATTACCAATCACAATGTAGTTCTGCAAAAGGATAAAATTTGTTCATCTTATTAATAAATTTGTATTTACACCTCCGAAGAAGATAAAAATCGGTTAAAAATTTTTCTTCTTTAATTTAAATGATTTTTTTACCATGCTAATTTACTACCAAGATTTGTATTTTCTAATGGAGCATTATAAATACACTTATTAATATTCAAAATATAGATTCGGGGCTTAGGTTTACAGGGGCCTAAATATAAAAACTTTGTATTTTGAGTTAAGCTTGGTTTCGATACTGACAAAGTCATATTTCTTAGTGACACGAAGCTGTTTAAGAGATGCAATCAGGTATACAGGTGAGCATATGAGCAATCCAATCTTTATTTGCGTTTATTTCAAAACTATATTTTTGTTGATAGGCCCCTGTGATCCTAAACCCCCGCATAGTTATAACTTATTCACAAGTAAGTTTTTAGCCAATGCATAAGATGTCTTTTCAGCCAATGTAGTAAAATAGCCATAGAAAATTTAACACAATACCTACATAGAAAAAATATAAGTTTTGTATGTTTGACATACAAAACTTATACAAAAATATAAGTTTTGATTTGGTGTATCTAAAAACATATTAACTACGTAACCATAAGAACGCGTTCATAAGAAATTCAACAGGACGAAATGTACTGTCTAAAAAAAAATGGTAAAAACATACTTTGATGCCTAGGTACCAAGTTGCAATCAAGAATGTAACTTACCATATCAAGTAAATCTTTTGTGATCAGCATAATGTTATTCCACATATTCAAAAAACAGAAGAAAATTAAAAAAGTAATGAAGACCAACTGAAAAAAAATCATTTAGTTCGTTTATCAATCATTTATTTAATTTGGGAGGTGGTTATGGATGCCCCGGGACCCAAAATGATAAAAGATATTTCAAAACGTCAAACGGCTACGTATTTTATTGTATTTTATATTTTTTGTCTATCGGTAGTTGAAATATTTTATATAAATTACTGATCGTGCTCGCACATATATAATAACGCCTAATAACCGTAGATGACGGATTAAGTCAATATCGTATCGAGGCAAAGTTTAATTTATCGACCCCTGGACAAACTGAACGGCATATTCCTATCCAACGCTCACACCCTTTTCCTTCTCAGATATACATTCCCTTACTATACTTTAAAATACAAACAGTATTTAACAGCATCCCCGAAGATGAAACGTGTCTCTAAGAACATAAATGTGTGGAGTAAATTAATCACGGATTTTTTGTGATTAATTTACTATTTATTTATTTAATCATTTATTTATAGAAAATTCAAAGGAAAAACAATAAAAAAGAAGAAATAAAATCCTATATAATTAAAAAAATATCATGAATCGAAATTTTTCCTGTTGATTTTTTTTAAGGTTAACATACAGCTCAGTTTTGTGATAAAATCTCCTAAGGGTAATTTTTTTGTTTAAGTACGTAGATTGGCCTTTTGTAATGAGGTATATTTACAAAAAAAATTTAAAAACTAGTTTTTGACCTCAAATTAAATGGTAGGTCATTCTAATAATGTTGACTCAGTGCAGTGAAAGCTTTGTCCACAAGTGTTGGGTAGGACACGATATTAAGAGTAATATATTTAGTATGAGGTGTTTAAGGTTCCTTATTCAGGATGCACTATAAATGCACCAATATTATAAGCTCCCATGCCTTTCAGGTTACCTCAGGGATCAGCACTGTTTTCTTTAATGAACACCTCCAGCATTGTGTTTAAATCAACATCAGGCATACTAGCATAAAAACTGTTGCAATATCTAAGTCAATAAGAAATTAGAATATATTTTGAATTTTTTAGATACAGATACACCGATTCTGAAAACACATATATTCTTCTATGTTTTTAATCACAGAAATAATAAAGTCATAATCGAAAAAGAAAAAAAACTTCATACAAAACGTCCTAACGACGAGTATCGTTCAGTGCACGGATGACGTCACCCCCCCCCCGCCTCTTGCCGATCGTATTGTGGTTGTTTTTGCAGGTTTAAACATATTCAAACTTGGAGAGTTAATTTGACCATAAAAACTTTCTTCAAGAAAATAATAATTTGACTCACATTCCTTGTTGTAAACATCCTCAAGAAAGAAAGTGGCTTAGACTTACCTGTATCCCGTACGCAGAATTAATGAAAGCAACATTGTCATTCAGCTTATCATAAACAGACATCAATGTGACTATACCGTCTTCAAAATTTTCCCAAACACTTTTTTTATATGATTTTTCCAAGCCATTAATTATACGATTTTTTCCGTCTTGAAAATAATCCACGTCGATAACTTTACCGTCCACTTTGTGACGTAAAAATGTTTGAACCAAGTCGACCAGTTGAGAATTAAGAGTCGTCAAGCGTTTAACTATGATCCAGACATGGAATAAGTATTGCAAAATAATCAAATCTTGCACAAAAAATAATATCATAACAATGTGAACATTGATACTTTTATACTGACGCGATACAACTTCTGCCCAAACAACAATAAAAGAATAAAATGATATACACGCGAAAAATATGATTCTAAATTTGAATCTTGTTTTCACGTACCAAATCGAAGGAATTTGTAATTTTTCATCAACGTTTTGAATGTTTTGGAAGAGTTTAAAATAAATTCGATAATTCGTCACGACTGTTGAAAAAATCGATGAAGAAAAAATCAGTAGTAGGGTCACAGTGATGATGTGTGACGCGCCAGAAAGAGACTTTGCTCTGTGATATTCACCATCCAAATGAGGAATCCAGAAATACATTATAAACAGAAAAATTAAAAATACTATTTGATATGTTTTGGCTCTGTTTGTTAGAGTCGTGATCTTGTTTCCTTTAAAAGAAAACTGTTGGAGACCAAATGCCATAAAAACCGGATGCACATTTTTAAAAACGTGTGATATATCGTGCAAAGTTTTTGAAGAATCTCTTGAATTCTCTGTATCTTCAAGTGTAGGTTTTTTTGCCTTGCAATCAGTATGACTTGATACATTTTTAACATACATTTTTTGACTTGCGTTGATTGCTTAGTTGTAACGATGCGATAAATACTATTTATTTATCAATGAACACTTATGTTATTTTATTGAAAAGGTGAACCAATTTGTAAAGTAGGTGATTTTTAAAACTGGGTTTTTCTTTCGTTAGAAATTAAATAAAACATCTCTAACAACTGAATTTTCTAGCTGTCGGACGGGTGCGTTTTTCAAATGAACCACCAAACTTTTCAACTTTGTTCCTCGGATCAAGTTACTCTTTGATACCAATTTATCTATATGTGTCCCAGAAATAACATCGTGAAATAATGAAATACTTAAAAAAAAATATGGCTTAACGTAAAATGCTAATGGACAGTCATATTTATTTAAGAAGTTAAAACATTAATTTTAACAATCAGGAACTCCAGAGAAAAACATAATCCTTTTAAGAAATATATAATCATGTGGATAGAATTTAAAAACCGTTAATTAAAAACGAATAAAACAACATTTAAACACACCGTTTGGTTAGTATGACTAAATTTTCAGATTCCGACATTATAACCAGTCTACGTGAGTCATATATATATATATATGGTCTATAATCTCCGCATTTGAACCGATGAAAAAGTTGTTTGTATTTAAAATATTTCGTTGTTGTGGGTTCAGCGTAGATGGAGTTAAAACATTTGTCGTCTATTATTATATTTTAGAAAATTACTGACAGTGATAGGCATTGATAGACATTATATAATTGATCAATGTTGATAGGTGCATTAAAAATAAAGCATATTTTCAGGTTTTTGTCAAAATCACATATGCATAACATAATAGGTATCACAAAGGAAAAATCGTAGAAACTGTCATGTAATTTAAAAAAAAAGATGCAGTTGAATCATCAAATTGTTAAGAAACTGTAAATACCATACAGGTTAAACTTATAGCAAACATTTATTTCACCTCCTAAATTAAACTATTCTTCCATCAAAATGATCCCCGAAACAAAACTTGGTTGATGTAAGTAATAAAGAAACATGGTTCCAATTGTTAGTTTGATATCGTAATACCATTTCTTTCATAGTAATTATAATAATAATGTTTATTTCAGCTGGACAGAGCGGTGTGTGTAATGCTCTGCCTCCCATAAAAGTTTACATTTAAGTTAATACATAAAAAAAACAATCATTATATAAATAAATAAAAATAATAAGAAATTAATACATTGATGAGCACTTTGGGACTTAATGGCGGCTGTAGTGGCTTTATCTCTGGTGTAGAGGAGCTCCCTGCCACTGGGTAACGGCCTGGACAACAGTGTTGTCCGATCTCTGGTAGCGCTGACTCGTCCCGGCTATTCTGTGGCGCACCAAAGCAGCGAACCCATGCACCCTTCCTTCGGTGAACATCTGTGAGGTGCTGCATCGCCAGGGGAGGCCAAATAGGGCTCTGTATGCGTGATTGTACTGTATTCGGAGTGTGTTCATGACGCCTTGTGTATATATCGTCCATAGCTCACTAGTGTAGAAGCTCATACAATATGTTTGGAAAAGTTGCTTCTTCACCGAAGGACTGCATTTGTTGAATCTTCTGGCAAGCATGTTAGCTCGCATACTCAGTACTCTTCTTTGGCGTTCTATGTCATTTTTATCATTTAGGTCATCAGTGATGACATGCCCCAAATATTTGATTTCGCTGCAGATTTTCAGGTTGGCCCCTGGTATGGGTGGAATGACAGTGGATCCAGTATTTGCTTTAAATATCGGCAGGGGTGTATTTTTAGCATTGTACATCAGCCCGTGACTATCAACGTAAGCTTCGCATATTGCTAGAAGTTTTCTCATCGCTCTTAACGATGGAGCTAGTATGACCATATCGTCTGCATAGCTAATATTGTTCATTTATACCCCGGCAATATGGCATCCGATTCTTGTTGTATTTAGTGTTTTACTAAGTTCATCCATATACACGTTGAAAAGCACTGGGGATATTGAGCCTCCTTGTCTAATGCCTCACTTTAATTGGGCTGCTTCTTATAGACTTTCATTCCATCTGACAAAGTTTTCCTGTTGGTTGTACCATGTTCTCAATATATTAATAATTTGTGGTGGAACTTGTCATTCGGTCAGTTTTTTCCACAACGCATTATGACAAACCCTGTCAAAGGCTTTGCTTAAGTCTAGGAAGCATGCGTACATCGTTGTTTTTCTGGCTTTGTAGTATTCGATTGTTTGTTTCATGCTGTATATGGCAGTATCAGTAGAGCATCCAGTTTTGAAGCCCATTTGAGAGTCGTATTGAGCTTGTCTTCCATAAAATTTAAGATGACCTTTTCGAAGATTCTTGCAATTATTGTGGCAAGAGATATGGGTCTGTAATTAACAGATGATATCAGGTTCAATTGGCGGCTTTTTGGGATCGGTATTATTATTGTTTTGGACAGCTCTTTCGGAATGTGTCCGAGGCCGATCATGGCAATGAAGAGAGAGGCAAGCAGTATTGTTAAGTACTTCCCCGCATGCTTTACATGTTCTATGACCAGTTGTTATGAAAATAACATACAATTATTACACTAAGTAAGAACCTGTCAAATCTGTGATTTATCTTGTCTATTGTTTATGCTCTGGCAACTTAGAACTCTAACAGGAAGTGACAAAAAATTCAAGATGGCTTCACTTCCCGGCCGGACAGAGAGGAGACAGGGTGTCCGGTCGGAGGTCAATTATTATTTCTGTAGGTCTGAGGATCTGATCGAAAGATATTTCATGGATTTGTGATTAATACCGAAATGTTCAGTTTGTGCTTCAAGATTAGAAGTCTAGTAATATTTCCCGCGAGTGGAATTCGCCCCGGGTGGCGTGGATAATGAAAACGTTTTTCACCATGTGTGGCCATGGGGGTAATCAGAGTTTATGCAAGCGATCGGTGATTATTTCTGCCGATAGACTGTTTTTCACCGTGTGCATTTTGATTCGGAGCATTATTAAGTTCCACCTTGCCTCGTGGAAGGGCAACTTACGGTTCATCCGTGGAACTACCTACATGGCTGGACCTCACTGGGCCGATGCCAGCCACATCTGATGCCGTCATCTACTACCTACATGGCTGGACCTCACTGGGCCGATGCCAGCCACATCTGATGCCGTCATCTACTACCTACATGGCTGGACCACACTGGGCCGTTGGCCAGCCACATCCTGAAGCTGTCGTCTACTCCTCTTGGCTGGACCCCACTGGGCCGTTGGCCAGCCACATCCTGATGCTGCCGTCCTCTAGCTACATGGCTGATTCATCTACTCCGCCATTCGCGGCACTCAGTGTTCGTTCCTCATAACTAAATACGTTCTTATTATTTTAGACAGGGTAGATAGATTCTACGTTCTGGTCGATGGGGGTAAGTTTTCACCTTTTTGTATTTCTCTGTGAAATTTATCAAATATAACTTGTTACGGCCAGTCCAAAGTTTAACCAAATTACTTTTATTCTGTAACCTTGCAACTTCCTTTCAAACATCATTTAGATGGGATATATTTTTCCCCGCCCTGAATGGAGAATTATGCTCTACCGTCGGTAGGTCGGTTAGGCGAGATCTTTTCCAGTTCAACCACTGGAAGGGACTCTGGCGCGTTGGCTTTCTAAGACCAACAAAGTCAAACTTGGCCACCCACTATTCAATCATAATAACAGTCAATAATGTACTTAAAAACCTATCGTAACCCAGCCTATTCACACCACATTGGGCTAAGTAAGTATCATAACATAGTGACAACACTCTTTATTCATAACACAGTCCATCGTGACCTGCAGATTTACCTCCTGCCATGTTGCGTATTGCTTGCTGGATCATCTTAGATAATATGACGATGGACGGCTATTGTTCTGGTTGATGCGTTGTTGGTTCAATCTCTTTAACCATTATTTGCGGTTGAACTGGTGGGGAGCAGATTGCTAATTTCTGAAAACTTCAGCATTATCTTTATTGACAGATTTTCCATCAATCTGGCTCGGTGCGGTGTATTTTGCTTTCAATACAGCATTGGTTTTATTCCAGAAACTCAAATTCCAGAAACTCAACTCAATTGAATCTCTGCGTTTTCAATTGAACCACCAAACCTTTCAACTTTGTTCCTCGGATCAAGTTACTCTTTGATACCAATTTATCTATATGTGTACCAGAAATAACATCGTGAAATAATGAAATACTTAAAAAAAAATATGTATAGGTGTCTTAACGTAAAATGCTAATGGACAGTCATATTTATTTAAGAAGTAAAAACATTAATTTTAACAATCAGGAACTCCAGACAAAAACATAATCCTTTTAAGAAATATATAATCATGTGGATCAACAAACGTGGTTCTAAGTTATATAAGTTTTATTGTGCATTATAGAATTTAAAAACCGTTAATTAAAAACGAATAAAACAACATTTTAACACACCGTTTGGTTAGTATGAATAAATTTTCAGATTCCGACATTATAACCAGTCTACGTGAGTCAAATATATATATATATATATATATATATATATATATATATGGTCTATAATCTCCGCATTTGAACCGATGAAAAAGTTGTTTGTATTTAAAATATTTCGTTGTTGTGGGTTCAGCGTAGATGGAGTTAAAACATTTGTCGTCTATTATTATATTTTAGAAAATTACTGACAGTGATAGGCATTGATAGACATTATATAATTGATCGATATTGATAGGTGCATTAAAAATAAAGCATATTTTCAGGTTTTTGTCAAAATCACATATGCATAACATAATAGGTATCACAAAGGAAAAATCGTAGAAACTGTCATGTAATTTAAAAAAAAAGATGCAGTTGAATCATCAAATTGTTAAGAAACTGTAAATACCATACAGGTTAAACTTATAGCAAACATTTATTTCACCTCCTAAATTAAACTATTCTTCCATCAAAATGATCCCCGAAACAAAACTTGGTTGATGTAAGTAATAAAGAAACATGGTTCCAATTGTTAGTTTGATATCGTAATACCATTTCTTTCATAGTAATTATAATAATAATGTTTATTTCAGCTGGACAGAGCGGTGTGTGTAATGCTCTGCCTCCCATAAAAGTTTACATTTAAGTTAATACATAAAAAAAACAATCATTATATAAATAAATAAAAATAATAAGAAATTAATACATTGATGAGCACTTTGGGACTTAATGGCGGCTGTAGTGGCTTTATCTCTGGTGTAGAGGAGCTCCCTGCCACTGGGTAACGGCCTGGACAACAGTGTTGTCCGATCTCTGGTAGCGCTGACTCGTCCCGGCTATTCTGTGGCGCACCAAAGCAGCGAACCCATGCACCCTTCCTTCGGTGAACATCTGTGAGGTGCTGCATCGCCAGGGGAGGCCAAATAGGGCTCTGTATGCGTGATTGTACTGTATTCGGAGTGTGTTCATGACGCCTTGTGTATATATCGTCCATAGCTCACTAGTGTAGAAGCTCATACAATATGTTTGGAAAAGTTGCTTCTTCACCGAAGGACTGCATTTGTTGAATCTTCTGGCAAGCATGTTAGCTCGCATACTCAGTACTCTTCTTTGGCGTTCTATGTCATTTTTATCATTTAGGTCATCAGTGATGACATGCCCCAAATATTTGATTTCGCTGCAGATTTTCAGGTTGGCCCCTGGTATGGGTGGAATGACAGTGGATCCAGTATTTGCTTTAAATATCGGCAGGGGTGTATTTTTAGCATTGTACATCAGCCCGTGACTATCAACGTAAGCTTCGCATATTGCTAGAAGTTTTCTCATCGCTCTTAACGATGGAGCTAGTATGACCATATCGTCTGCATAGCTAATATTGTTCATTTATACCCCGGCAATATGGCATCCGATTCTTGTTGTATTTAGTGTTTTACTAAGTTCATCCATATACACGTTGAAAAGCACTGGGGATATTGAGCCTCCTTGTCTAATGCCTCACTTTAATTGGGCTGCTTCTTATAGACTTTCATTCCATCTGACAAAGTTTTCCTGTTGGTTGTACCATGTTCTCAATATATTAATAATTTGTGGTGGAACTTGTCATTCGGTCAGTTTTTTCCACAACGCATTATGACAAACCCTGTCAAAGGCTTTGCTTAAGTCTAGGAAGCATGCGTACATCGTTGTTTTTCTGGCTTTGTAGTATTCGATTGTTTGTTTCATGCTGTATATGGCAGTATCAGTAGAGCATCCAGTTTTGAAGCCCATTTGAGAGTCGTATTGAGCTTGTCTTCCATAAAATTTAAGATGACCTTTTCGAAGATTCTTGCAATTATTGTGGCAAGAGATATGGGTCTGTAATTAACAGATGATATCAGGTTCAATTGGCGGCTTTTTGGGATCGGTATTATTATTGTTTTGGACAGCTCTTTCGGAATGTGTCCGAGGCCGATCATGGCAATGAAGAGAGAGGCAAGCAGTATTGTTAAGTACTTCCCCGCATGCTTTACATGTTCTATGACCAGTTGTTATGAAAATAACATACAATTATTACACTAAGTAAGAACCTGTCAAATCTGTGATTTATCTTGTCTATTGTTTATGCTCTGGCAACTTAGAACTCTAACAGGAAGTGACAAAAAATTCAAGATGGCTTCACTTCCCGGCCGGACAGAGAGGAGACAGGGTGTCCGGTCGGAGGTCAATTATTATTTCTGTAGGTCTGAGGATCTGATCGAAAGATATTTCATGGATTTGTGATTAATACCGAAATGTTCAGTTTGTGCTTCAAGATTAGAAGTCTAGTAATATTTCCCGCGAGTGGAATTCGCCCCGGGTGGCGTGGATAATGAAAACGTTTTTCACCATGTGTGGCCATGGGGGTAATCAGAGTTTATGCAAGCGATCGGTGATTATTTCTGCCGATAGACTGTTTTTCACCGTGTGCATTTTGATTCGGAGCATTATTAAGTTCCACCTTGCCTCGTGGAAGGGCAACTTACGGTTCATCCGTGGAACTACCTACATGGCTGGACCTCACTGGGCCGATGCCAGCCACATCTGATGCCGTCATCTACTACCTACATGGCTGGACCTCACTGGGCCGATGCCAGCCACATCTGATGCCGTCATCTACTACCTACATGGCTGGACCACACTGGGCCGTTGGCCAGCCACATCCTGAAGCTGTCGTCTACTCCTCTTGGCTGGACCCCACTGGGCCGTTGGCCAGCCACATCCTGATGCTGCCGTCCTCTAGCTACATGGCTGATTCATCTACTCCGCCATTCGCGGCACTCAGTGTTCGTTCCTCATAACTAAATACGTTCTTATTATTTTAGACAGGGTAGATAGATTCTACGTTCTGGTCGATGGGGGTAAGTTTTCACCTTTTTGTATTTCTCTGTGAAATTTATCAAATATAACTTGTTACGGCCAGTCCAAAGTTTAACCAAATTACTTTTATTCTGTAACCTTGCAACTTCCTTTCAAACATCATTTAGATGGGATATATTTTTCCCCGCCCTGAATGGAGAATTATGCTCTACCGTCGGTAGGTCGGTTAGGCGAGATCTTTTCCAGTTCAACCACTGGAAGGGACTCTGGCGCGTTGGCTTTCTAAGACCAACAAAGTCAAACTTGGCCACCCACTATTCAATCATAATAACAGTCAATAATGTACTTAAAAACCTATCGTAACCCAGCCTATTCACACCACATTGGGCTAAGTAAGTATCATAACATAGTGACAACACTCTTTATTCATAACACAGTCCATCGTGACCTGCAGATTTACCTCCTGCCATGTTGCGTATTGCTTGCTGGATCATCTTAGATAATATGACGATGGACGGCTATTGTTCTGGTTGATGCGTTGTTGGTTCAATCTCTTTAACCATTATTTGCGGTTGAACTGGTGGGGAGCAGATTGCTAATTTCTGAAAACTTCAGCATTATCTTTATTGACAGATTTTCCATCAATCTGGCTCGGTGCGGTGTATTTTGCTTTCAATACAGCATTGGTTTTATTCCAGAAACTCAAATTCCAGAAACTCAACTCAATTGAATCTCTGCGTTTTCAATTGAACCACCAAACCTTTCAACTTTGTTCCTCGGATCAAGTTACTCTTTGATACCAATTTATCTATATGTGTACCAGAAATAACATCGTGAAATAATGAAATACTTAAAAAAAAATATGTATAGGTGTCTTAACGTAAAATGCTAATGGACAGTCATATTTATTTAAGAAGTAAAAACATTAATTTTAACAATCAGGAACTCCAGACAAAAACATAATCCTTTTAAGAAATATATAATCATGTGGATCAACAAACGTGGTTCTAAGTTATATAAGTTTTATTGTGCATTATAGAATTTAAAAACCGTTAATTAAAAACGAATAAAACAACATTTTAACACACCGTTTGGTTAGTATGAATAAATTTTCAGATTCCGACATTATAACCAGTCTACGTGAGTCAAATATATATATATATATATATATATATATATATATATATGGTCTATAATCTCCGCATTTGAACCGATGAAAAAGTTGTTTGTATTTAAAATATTTCGTTGTTGTGGGTTCAGCGTAGATGGAGTTAAAACATTTGTCGTCTATTATTATATTTTAGAAAATTACTGACAGTGATAGGCATTGATAGACATTATATAATTGATCGATATTGATAGGTGCATTAAAAATAAAGCATATTTTCAGGTTTTTGTCAAAATCACATATGCATAACATAATAGGTATCACAAAGGAAAAATCGTAGAAACTGTCATGTAATTTAAAAAAAAAGATGCAGTTGAATCATCAAATTGTTAAGAAACTGTAAATACCATACAGGTTAAACTTATAGCAAACATTTATTTCACCTCCTAAATTAAACTATTCTTCCATCAAAATGATCCCCGAAACAAAACTTGGTTGATGTAAGTAATAAAGAAACATGGTTCCAATTGTTAGTTTGATATCGTAATACCATTTCTTTCATAGTAATTATAATAATAATGTTTATTTCAGCTGGACAGAGCGGTGTGTGTAATGCTCTGCCTCCCATAAAAGTTTACATTTAAGTTAATACATAAAAAAAACAATCATTATATAAATAAATAAAAATAATAAGAAATTAATACATTGATGAGCACTTTGGGACTTAATGGCGGCTGTAGTGGCTTTATCTCTGGTGTAGAGGAGCTCCCTGCCACTGGGTAACGGCCTGGACAACAGTGTTGTCCGATCTCTGGTAGCGCTGACTCGTCCCGGCTATTCTGTGGCGCACCAAAGCAGCGAACCCATGCACCCTTCCTTCGGTGAACATCTGTGAGGTGCTGCATCGCCAGGGGAGGCCAAATAGGGCTCTGTATGCGTGATTGTACTGTATTCGGAGTGTGTTCATGACGCCTTGTGTATATATCGTCCATAGCTCACTAGTGTAGAAGCTCATACAATATGTTTGGAAAAGTTGCTTCTTCACCGAAGGACTGCATTTGTTGAATCTTCTGGCAAGCATGTTAGCTCGCATACTCAGTACTCTTCTTTGGCGTTCTATGTCATTTTTATCATTTAGGTCATCAGTGATGACATGCCCCAAATATTTGATTTCGCTGCAGATTTTCAGGTTGGCCCCTGGTATGGGTGGAATGACAGTGGATCCAGTATTTGCTTTAAATATCGGCAGGGGTGTATTTTTAGCATTGTACATCAGCCCGTGACTATCAACGTAAGCTTCGCATATTGCTAGAAGTTTTCTCATCGCTCTTAACGATGGAGCTAGTATGACCATATCGTCTGCATAGCTAATATTGTTCATTTATACCCCGGCAATATGGCATCCGATTCTTGTTGTATTTAGTGTTTTACTAAGTTCATCCATATACACGTTGAAAAGCACTGGGGATATTGAGCCTCCTTGTCTAATGCCTCACTTTAATTGGGCTGCTTCTTATAGACTTTCATTCCATCTGACAAAGTTTTCCTGTTGGTTGTACCATGTTCTCAATATATTAATAATTTGTGGTGGAACTTGTCATTCGGTCAGTTTTTTCCACAACGCATTATGACAAACCCTGTCAAAGGCTTTGCTTAAGTCTAGGAAGCATGCGTACATCGTTGTTTTTCTGGCTTTGTAGTATTCGATTGTTTGTTTCATGCTGTATATGGCAGTATCAGTAGAGCATCCAGTTTTGAAGCCCATTTGAGAGTCGTATTGAGCTTGTCTTCCATAAAATTTAAGATGACCTTTTCGAAGATTCTTGCAATTATTGTGGCAAGAGATATGGGTCTGTAATTAACAGATGATATCAGGTTCAATTGGCGGCTTTTTGGGATCGGTATTATTATTGTTTTGGACAGCTCTTTCGGAATGTGTCCGAGGCCGATCATGGCAATGAAGAGAGAGGCAAGCAGTATTGTTAAGTACTTCCCCGCATGCTTTACATGTTCTATGACCAGTTGTTATGAAAATAAAATACAATTATTACACTAAGTAAGAACCTGTCAAATCTGTGATTTATCTTGTCTATTGTTTATGCTCTGGCAACTTAGAACTCTAACAGGAAGTGACAAAAAATTCAAGATGGCTTCACTTCCCGGCCGGACAGAGAGGAGACAGGGTGTCCGGTCGGAGGTCAATTATTATTTCTGTAGGTCTGAGGATCTGATCGAAAGATATTTCATGGATTTGTGATTAATACCGAAATGTTCAGTTTGTGCTTCAAGATTAGAAGTCTAGTAATATTTCCCGCGAGTGGAATTCGCCCCGGGTGGCGTGGATAATGAAAACGTTTTTCACCATGTGTGGCCATGGGGGTAATCAGAGTTTATGCAAGCGATCGGTGATTATTTCTGCCGATAGACTGTTTTTCACCATGTGCATTTTGATTCGGAGCATTATTAAGTTCCACCTTGCCTCGTGGAAGGGCAACTTACGGTTCATCCGTGGAACTACCTACATGGCTGGACCTCACTGGGCCGATGCCAGCCACATCTGATGCCGTCATCTACTACCTACATGGCTGGACCTCACTGGGCCGATGCCAGCCACATCTGATGCCGTCATCTACTACCTACATGGCTGGACCACACTGGGCCGTTGGCCAGCCACATCCTGAAGCTGTCGTCTACTCCTCTTGGCTGGACCCCACTGGGCCGTTGGCCAGCCACATCCTGATGCTGCCGTCCTCTAGCTACATGGCTGATTCATCTACTCCGCCATTCGCGGCATTCAGTGTTCGTTCCTCATAACTAAATACGTTCTTATTATTTTAGACAGGGTAGATAGATTCTACGTTCTGGTCGATGGGGGTAAGTTTTCACCTTTTTGTATTTCTCTGTGAAATTTATCAAATATAACTTGTTACGGCCAGTCCAAAGTTTAACCAAATTACTTTTATTCTGTAACCTTGCAACTTCCTTTCAAACATCATTTAGATGGGATATATTTTTCCCCGCCCTGAATGGAGAATTATGCTCTACCGTCGGTAGGTCGGTTAGGCGAGATCTTTTCCAGTTCAACCACTGGAAGGGACTCTGGCGCGTTGGCTTTCTAAGACCAACAAAGTCAAACTTGGCCACCCACTATTCAATCATAATAACAGTCAATAATGTACTTAAAAACCTATCGTAACCCAGCCTATTCACACCACATTGGGCTAAGTAAGTATCATAACATAGTGACAACACTCTTTATTCATAACACAGTCCATCGTGACCTGCAGATTTACCTCCTGCCATGTTGCGTATTGCTTGCTGGATCATCTTAGATAATATGACGATGGACGGCTATTGTTCTGGTTGATGCGTTGTTGGTTCAATCTCTTTAACCATTATTTGCGGTTGAACTGGTGGGGAGCAGATTGCTAATTTCTGAAAACTTCAGCATTATCTTTATTTACAGATTTTCCATCAATCTGGCTCGGTGCGGTGTATTTTGCTTTCAATACAGCATTGGTTTTATTCCAGAAAGATGAAAAATTTTTGCATTCAAAGCTGTTCGCTTTTTTGTCCATTTTGTTCTGCTCAAAGTTTCTTTGACAATTCTTATATTCTTTCTTAAAAAGCAATCTGGTTTCTTTTCTAGCTTCCATGATGGGACCTTCAGTAGGTCGTCCATTCTGCAGCCAATTTATGTGTGCATTTCTAGACGTTTCATAATATAAGGCAACTTGTTCATTCATTTTCGCACATTTTTTGGCCTTCTCCCTATGTTAAACGCAGATATTGCTGAGTTACTCAATACTTGTACAATGTTTTTGTATAGGTCATCGATTTGGGCTACATTCATCGTGGTGCTGTCATAAGTTGCTGTGTTGGTTCCATAAATTATCTGAAGTTGAACTATTGCAAATTGGGCATACCTGGAGTAGGACTGCACTTCTACATGACTTTTGGGCCGCCATCGACACGGATCCTCTACTTTTGTGTGACTTGCGGTATATGTGGGTAACCCATTAGTTCTTAGAGTGGTCTGCAATGGTTTATGATCAGACCAGTCGGAATTGTAGTCAATACACATATTTTCTATTGAATTGAGTACTGCCTGAGTCACTAGACAGTAGTCGAGCCACTTCGTGGTATTATGTGCATCGCTTACGTATGTGTAGGAATCAAGCGGGAGTATGTCAACATCCGCAATTTGTAGGATATATTCGGAGCAAAATGATTTAAGCTCACGCCCAAATAGCGAATTCATCTCGGCTTTAAAGTCTCCCAGAATAATACAATTAGGGTTGTCTCTTTCCTCAATTATCGTGTGCATTTTTGATAGAAAGGATAAATTTCCGGTAAACTATTAGTGTTGTCCACTAGCATGTATACACTCATGACAAGTAATGTTCCAGTGTCGAGTGTGATATCAATCGATATTATCCTGGGAGTTTCACAGTCGATTGTCACTGCCTTGAATGATTTCCTCCATAGTATAGTTAGTCCGCCATATGGTCGTCCTCGTAGTGGGCCATTAGAGACGTCTACCGCTGAGGTACCATAGCTCAAGAATTTAGGGTGAATTTTGCTGAGAAAATCTAAATCAGTTGGTATAAGCCATGTCTCTTGTAATAGAATGATTTCATTTGTAATACACAGATCAGAAATAATTTTTTCTGCTCGTTTTACAGATCGGCAATTGATCAAAGTGATTTTTAACTTATTCATTTTGTTTTGTTTCTTTCGCAATGCAAGTTCGTAAACACCAAATATATTAGAATATGAGTATTCTTGTATTCTAATATCTTTGGTAAACACCGATAATTGCTTTATCAGGAGCGTTCATAGGTGCATTTTTGCAATTTGGTTCAAAACAATAACATAAGTGAAGATATTAAAACGTTATACCTAGTAAGTGTTCTTCAACGATAAAAACTGTTAAAATTAAAAATAAAAAACATCAAGACTCACATGAAAATACAGCGCCCGTTGAAAAATTAACGTAGGCTTTTTGAGACTGGTGACGTCAAACAGACATCTATAGAATTGGATGCGATTTTGAGAGAACCGTTAAATTATTAAATCTAACATTAACAGAAGGTCATTATTGATAAAACAAATAAAGAAAGAAGGACTGGAGTTCCTCATTGCGCTTAAAATCAAAAGACTAAAGAACATTAAACACTAAAATTACGAATTAAAATAAAGTATAATTTCTAAAAAAACTTTATTAAATTGAAAAAAAGACATTTTAATGATGTTTAGAGTATGAATAAATACAGCACTTATTATTGTTCTCCATGGGTAGAAATGACGTTACTGCCAACTGCAAAAAGAAATAAATATAATTTATATCTATAAATCATATCATCACACAAAAATATGAATGTCGGTTGTCGGTCTTTCATTCTGTCAGTAACTCCGGTTCAGTGAACGCAAGAAGTAGAATTTATTTTGAATTTAAATGTCATTTTCAAAACTGGAACTGATTTGTTCAGACAACCGACAAAGTAATCAAACCATTATTAAAAATTATTTTATTTATATTAATTATTATAATTCTGTATTTGTGGTTGGCATTGCTTATGTTTAATTTTTTGAAAGTTGCGGTGATTTTGAATAGACTTAGTTGATCTAGCATCCTTCAGTTGAGATGTGAAGGTTTCTGTTCAACATTCGTCTATCTTTTCCACTCGTTTCAGAAATGTCTTCTTCTTGGTGAGAAATTTTCCGAAGAACTGTTGTAGGACCAAAAGGAGAAAGTCCAGTTGGCGATTTTCCGGGAATCTTAGAGTCAATTGATTATAATGTGCTCAAGGCTCTTAGGATAAACACTATTTGGCAGTATTCCCCTATTTCTCATCAAAATTGTTATCGCAATGCAATTTTTAAGGGTCGATCATTGAACTCTTAGGCTTGGAATATTTTTCACTGGCACCTTCAATGAAAATTTCGTACCTCAGACGAGGCCTAATTATCAAACGTTTTATAAATACTTTCAGCTTCACAAATCCTACAATTATAATGTCAAATAATTTTCACGGGTCTGCACCTAAGTGTATTTAAAGATCTTTATGACGCTGTTTTAATTTTGATTATGGTCGGTTTAGGAAATATAATATACAGGGTATTTATAATACCCGAACCGAAATAAGAATTGTTTCATAAATAACATGTTCAATTAATTGAATTTTTTTAACCCCTCACAAGAGGCCCTAAGGAAAACATTTTCCTTCAAGGCCTATGTATTTTTTGGGAATGCTATGTGGAGGCTCTTTTTAAGCAAAGGAAGAAGCGGAAGTTCCTGGAAGGAAAAAGTTATGGGGGTGGGTACTAATCTAGGGTATCAGTATGTTCAGGAGTGACGGACGAATGATCTATCCCTTCCACTACTTCGCAAGGCGTTGGGTCAAGAGAGGCAAGTTGGAGAGGTCAAAGGGTCTCCCCAAACCAGCTTCTCAAAATTTGTCAGGTCACAAAGCTGGTGGGCACGCGCATTCTGAAAACACCTCACCCAATGAACCTGGGCATACCAGTGGCGGATCGTGACTTTTTGGTGTCATAGAGGGCTAAGTCTGAAAATTTCGACATTGAAAATGTTGTTTATTTGATCAAACTGATTTGATTTTTTGTATAAAACTTTTCAGAAAATTGCAGTTTGGCCATAACCCATCAAATCATTTGCATATACAAACAGCAAGCTTCCTTCCTTTCAAATTTTTTTTTATGCTTATTGCGATCCACAATGATGTAATTTGAAAACTTTAACACTATACTCTAAACTATAAATGTTGTATTTACATTGAGTTCATTTGGTAAATGATCACAGTGTAGGTGGCAACGGTTCCAACGAAGCTGTAGATTAGGGTGGCGTCTATCGGAAAAAGCTTCCAAGCTGTGAGCACCATAGGACGGGAACTTATCTGCTGCTCGAAGGTGGACAGACGCTTTTTATATGATTCATCTGCAAATATTGAAACAGCTCAAACTACGCAAATAAATGGTAAATTAGTTTTGAATGAAGTTAAAAAGATGATTTTCGGCACGAAAATTTGAAAAAGAAAACTTTAATAATGCCCATTCGACGAAATCTCGATTCTTATCACAATAGAAAATATCGAGAAAATGTAAAATATTTTAAAGTTGGTTAAAAAAAATAAAGATAATGATAAAATGTTAATAAGAATAAGTTTTTTGGAAATTTACCAATAAAATTGTTGATTTGAAGTTTGTTGATGGTAATAATAGTTTGGTTGCATCCACTCTTCAGCAGTTCTGCCATTGTAACATATGAACCTATCAAGAAGATGTTATGGAAAAACCAATTTAAAGAATTACCAATCACAATGTAGTTCTGCAAAAAGACAAAATATGTTCATGTCATTAATAAATTTGTAAATTTACCTCCAAAGAAGTTAAAAATCGGTTGAAAATTTTCCTGAAATTTCTGATTACACAAATGTGAAAAAATTTTAATGATGTTTTTTAAACATGCTTACCAAGAGTTGTATTTCGTAATAAAGCATTAAAATACACGTAGTAATATATTCAAAAGATACATTCGGGGCTTAGGTTTACAAGGACATAATTACAAAAACTTTGTGTTTTGAGTTAAACTTGGTTTCGGTAATGCCAAAGTCATATTTATTAGTGAACAAGCTGTTTAAGGGATAAAGTCGGTCCTATAGGTGAGCATATGAGCAATCCAATCTTTATTTGCGTTTATCTCAAAACTATGCTTTTTTTGATAGGCTCCTGTGATACTTAACATCCACATAGTAATAACTTATTCACAAGGACGTTTTTAGCCAATGCATTACACGTCTTTTTAACCAATGTAGTAAAACAATGCCCATAGAAAACTTAACACCATACACTTACATAGAAAACAATACTTGATTTGTATGTTTGAAAAATATTTGGTGTACCTAAAAACATATTAACTACGTAACCATAAGTACTCGTTCATAATAAATTAAACAGGACGAAATGTTGTCTAACAATAAAAGATAAAAAAATGTTCGCCTGAAGCACTCATCCACATTGAAAAATCTCCTGATAAAAGATATATGACGCCAACGGGACTCGAACCCGTGTCCCTTCGATTTCCGGTCGACGACACGGGTTCGAGTCCCGTTGGCGTCATGTATCTTTTATCAGGAGATTTTTCAATGTGGATGAGTGTTTCAGGCGAACAATTATTGCTTGTAAAAAATAATTGTTACCCTTTGTGCTATGCATAAAAAATCTTGTCTTAAAAACATTAGTTTACCAAAAAATAATGATAAAAAAATGCTTTGATGCCTGGGTAAAAAGTTGCAATCAAGGATGTAACTTACCATATCAAGTAAATCTTTTGTAATCAGCATAATGGTATTCCACAGAGTCAAAATTGAGAAGAAAATTAAAAAAGTAATGAAGACCAACTGGAAAAAAATCATTTAGTTCGTTTATCAATCATTTAATTAATTTGGGAGGTAGTTATGGATGCCCCGGGACCCAAATGGTTAAAAGATATTTCAAAACGTCAAACGGCTATGTATTTTATTGTATTTTGTATTTTTGTGTCTATCGGTAGTCGAAATATTTTATATCAATTACTGATCGTGCTCGCACATACCGTCTCACGCCGGCTAATAACCAGAGATGTAATATGTCAATATCGTATTGGTGCAGAGTTTAATTTATCGATCCCTGGACAAACTGAACGGCATATTCTTATCCAACGCTCACACCCTTTTCCTTCCCCGATATATATAGATTTTCCTTCCCTTTCTATACTTTAAAATACAAACAGTATTTAACAGCATCCCCAAATATGAAACGTGTCCCGAGGAAAATAAATGTGTGGAGTAAATTAATCACAGAATTCTTAATAATAATAACCGTAGATGACGGATTTGGTCAATATCGTATTTGTGCAGAGTTTAATTTATCGTTTAATTTATTTAATTTATTACTTTTAACACAGCATCCCTTAAGATGACACGTGCCCTGAAGAAAATAAATGTTTGGAGTTGATTAATTACAGATTTTTTTTCATTAAAAAATCAAAGGAAAAAAAAATTCAAAAAAATTTAATTTTTAATATACATCATTTTTAGATAATGTGAAAATTGATCATTTGAATAAAAATATAGAGAAAATTAAATTTTTCATTTGGTACATTTTTAATAATAGTTTACATACAGCTTACAGATTGTACAGATACATATTGTGATAAATCTCCTGAGGGTAACATTTTTGTTAAGGTAAGTAGGTTGTCTTTTGTAAATAGGTATATTTACAAAAAAATTGAAAATTAGTTAAAACTTCTTTCTGACCTCGAATTAAATAGTAGGTCATTCTAATAATGTTGACTTAGTGATGTGAAAGCTTTGTACACAAATGTTGGGAATTGTATCGAACATCATTTCATATAATTAGATTAAGTTGTTTCCACCCACTGCATCACTAATCTGAAGTGAATTGAACCTGCGAATTCGATGACTCTTTGTTCAAAAACGAAATCATAATACAAATGGTTAAGGCAGGTTCTAGGCGAGATATTATTACGCGATGATGCACAATGTGCTCCAATCTGAAATCATTGATGAAAGCATTCCGATTTTCTCAGTTTCTATCTGTGTATTTCTATCCAGTTATATTGAAATACATATAACTATTTCTTGTGAATTGGGTTGTCTGTAAGAAATAAGAAGTACCTATAAGCTACACCCCTTTGTACGTTCTGTATACATGTAATTTATTTATTTATTGCATCTCACAATACATAAAACACTTCTTTTCATATAAAAATCAACCTCACTAAGACTAAGCCTGTATCGAGGTTAACAATTTACATTTGAGTGAAGCAAACATAAGAGTATCACAAACATAAAGTAATTCTACATACAAACACAACATATTTCAAAATTAAAGAAAGAATGAGTATTAGTTGTGTTACCAGATGGGTAATTTGACAGTATATTGTAACAATATTTGAACCATAACTAATCATTATTTAAAAGAAGAAGCAAAGTAGATAATAAAGACAGATAGGGTGACATTCAGTTTTTAGCAAATGGGACTTATATAAAAACTTATTATTTAAGAAAGGACAAGGATGAAAAAATATTAAGACAAATTAAAATGTTAATTTTGATTTAAATCGTCTTTCTTTTATGATGGTTTGGATAGAACGCCTCACGGTGTTTTATTTAAATCATTACCCAGGTTGAGGGCTGATCTGCGTCGGAGCTTACTATTTACAGTCTTTTCTTGTACAGTCAAACACGTCCATACAGGTAGGACACGATATTAAAAGTAATATATTTTGTATGAGGTGTTTAAGGTTCCTCATTCAGGATGCATTATAAATTTAAAAATATTATAAGATCCCATGCTTTACAGGTTCAGCACTGTTTGCTTCAATGAACACCTCTTGCACTCTGTTCAAATCAACATCAGGCATACTAGCATAAAAACTGTTGCAATAACTAAGTCAATAAGGAAAATGAGTAAAATATACTTTGAACATGTTAGAGTGCATATTTACATTGTGCAGGTTTAAAGATATTCAAACTTGAAGAGTTAATTTACCATAAAAAATATCTTTAAAAAAATAATAAATTGACTCACATTCCTTATTACAAACATACTCCAGCAAAAAGTGGTTCAGACTTACCTGTATCCCGTACGCAGAATTAATGAAAGCAACATTGTCATTCAGCTTATCATAAACAGACATCAATGTGACTATACCGTCTTCAAAATTTTCCCAAACACTTTTTTTATAAGATTTCTCCTTAAAATTAATTCTACGATTTTTTCCGTCTTGAAAATAATCCACGTCGATAACTTTACCGTTCACTTTGTGACGTAAAAATGTATGAACCAAATCGATCAGTTGAAAATTAAGAGTCGTCAAGCGTTTAACTATGATCCAGACATTGAATAAGTATTGCAAAATTATCAAATCTTGTACAAAAAATAAAATCATAATAATGTGAACATTGATACTTTTATAGTGACGCGATATAACCTCATCCCAAAGAACCATAAAAGAATAAAATGATAAACACGAGAAAAATATGATTCTAAATTTGAATCTGGTTTCCACGTACCAAACCGAAGAAATTTGTAATTTTTCATCAACTTTTTGAATGTTTTGTATGAGTTTAAAATAGATGCGAGAATTAATCAAAACTCTCGAAAAAATCGATGAAGCAGCAATCAAGAGAAGGGTCACGGTGATGATGTGTGACGCGCCAGAAAGAGACTTTGCTCTGTGGTATTGACCATCCAAATGGGGAATCCAGAAATACATTATAAATAGCAAAATCAAAAATACTATTTGATATATTTTGGCTCTGTTTGTTAGAGTAGTGATCTTGTTTCCTTTAAAAGAAAACTGTTGGAGACCAAATGCCGTGAAAACCGGATGCACACTTTTCAAAACGTGCGATATATCGAGCAAAGTTTCTGGAGAATCTCTTGAATTTTCTGTATCTTCATGTGAATATTTTTTTGCCTGACAATCAGTAAGAGCTGATACATTTTTAACATCCATTTTTCAACTTGCTTTGGTTGCTAACTTGTAACAATGCGAAGTATTTTATTGGAAAGGTGTGAAAACAAATTACTTAAACAGTAGTCAATAATTGTTTATCGTACATTGTTTTGACACTTAATTGTTTTACACGACTTTGTTCATTTTAATTGATGTTTTTTTTTATAGTGAAACAATCAATTGATAAATTTATGAACCAATTTGTAAATTAGCTGATTTTTAAAACTGGGTCGTTCTCACGTAAGAATTTAAATATAATATTTGTTAGAACGCTGTATAAACAATAAATTACATTCAGAGATTAACAAACAAGAAATATTATTTGGGTTCAGAAAACCGAAATCGGAATTTCCCATTTGCCGGACGGGTGCGTTTTTCTATTGTACCTTCAAACGTTTCTACACTGTTCCTCGGATCAAGTCACTCTTTGTTACCAATTAATCTATATGTTTCCCAGAAATAACATCGTTAAACAATTAAATTCTTTTAAAAAAATGGGTCAATGTGTTTTATCGTAAAATGCTAATGGACAGTCATATTTATTTAAGAAGTTAAAAAATTAATTTTGACGTCAAAAATATTATGGTTTTACAAAATACATAATATTCATGAGGATCAACAAATTTAATTTTAAACATGTTATTTTTATTGTGTATTATTATAGGTACAATTTATAAATCGTCACTTAAAAACGAATAAAACACCATCTCATTCAAACACACCGTTTGGTTGGTACCTACGACTTAATCTTCCTATTCCGACATTATAACCAGTCTACGTTAGTAATGAATATATAGCCTACAATCTCCGCATTTGAACCGATAAAAAAGTTGTTTGTACTTAAAAGATTTCGTTGTTGTGTCTTTAGTGTAGATGAAGTTGAAACATTTGTCGTCTGTAATTATATTTTAGAATATTAATGCAGTGATAAGCATTGATCTACATTGTATATGGTGATAGGTGCATTTTAAATGAAATATGTTTTGAGTTTTTTTTTTTAAATCAAAAGACAATAATATTTACATGGTAAACGGCTTACATTATTTTATGCATAACATAATAGGTTTCATAAAGGAAAAATCGTAGAAACTGTTGTAGGGTAACTTATAGGGAGAGGGAAAATAACAATAATATTTACAGTTCCCCACATTCACGTCCGACTGGTAACATTACAACCTCGCGCGAGATCATTTCATTCTCTCTCCAGTGGTCTCAGCCGCCAGTTTAGCCCTAAATCCCCTCTAACTTACGTGATCTGTTTTTTTCAAAAAATTATTGTAACGTGAGTTTGTTAAAATAAAAACTAAATTGAACATATTCGAATTTTGATTTTACACAAAGAAAGTAATCACGCAACCTTGAATTCTGCGGATTGGAGAACCACAGAATCATCCAGTCAACAACCCATTTAAATTGGCGATAATCACAATCCTCCAAACTGTCATGTAATTTAAAAAGAAAATATGCGGTTGAATCACTAAAATTGTAAACAAATTTTAATTACAATATATGTTAAACTTCTAGCAGATATTTATTTCACCTCCTTAATTCAAATATTGTCCTTCTATCAAAATAATGCCCGAAACAAAATTCAGTTAATTTAATTGATAAAAAAGCATATTTCCAATTGTTCGTTTGATAGCTTCAAACGATTTCTTTCGTAGTTAAGCTAAGCAATCGCAAATACCGATAAAGGCGCTGTCATAGATGTATTTTGGAACTTCGGTTCGAAACAATAACAGAAGTGATGATATTAACACATTTTACTTATTATTCTTCAACATTAAAAGCGGTTAAACTCAAGAATAAAAAATATCACGATTCCCATACAAAATACAGCGCCCTTTGAAAAATTAACGTAGGGTTTATTATATCGGGGATTATTAAAGAATAATAGACTGTTGACTCAGACCTATGACGTTTATTGACACTCTTACACATTAGTTAATAACTCCCAAGTGACGCATCAGGACTGCCAACATAGCAATACATATCATCCTTTCCTCCTTTAATTTTTTTAAATTTTTTTTTCAACTAATTTACAATGACCAAAAAAAAACTTAAACATAACTATGACTAAATCTGACAAGGGGTTTCACCAATCTGCCAGCCCTAGTTATTACATCATTTTTCCCACTAGTGCTGGGTAAAGGATCACTAACATTTTTATTTTCTTGACTTCCCAAGTCAAACCATTTATCGGGATTTTCATAATTTGATTTTAACTTTATACAACTTTTTTTTATTGGATAAGAATATTTTTATATTTTATGGACCTTTTTTATCTCTCCTCCGATTAAATGAATTAAATACACCCATGAACTTAATTTTAACTTAATAGTTCCCTGAACCCATTTCATAGGACCTTTCAGATGCTTTAAGTATACCAATACATTATCATTTTCCTCATAGTCTTTCAATGCATTTTTTCTTGATTGCTTACTTTTATTTACATTATTTTCTTCTGACAAATTATGAAGAGGTGTACGTGGCTCATACGAAAATATTTTAACCGTAGGAGATAAACCCGTGACAGAAGTAGGAGTGGAACGATAAGTATACAAACAATCTATTAGACGTTGAGCTGGTGACAAAAATTTAGAATTTTTTGAAAACATAAATTTAATTAAAATCTTTTTGAATGTTTGAACAGATCGTTCTGCTAATCCATTTGACTCGGGATTATACGGTGGAGAAAATAACAATTATAGATTTTTCTTTACAAAAATAGAAAATTCTTTACATAACCGTTATCACAAACAATAGTTTTCGGAAACGCAAATCTGGAAAAAACTTCACTTAATTTTGATAACAAATCCGAATATTTAGTATTTTTCCTATAAAAACATTCTATCCACTTTGAATATGAATCGCAAACTAATAGGTATTTGGAACCTTTTAAGTCAAAAAAATCCAAATGGACTCTTTCCCATGAACTTTCAGCAAGAGGCCAATTATGACGCACATTTTTGTTAGCTTTTTGTACCGACTGACACATTTCACATCTAGAAATAATATCTTCAATATCTTGATTCATACCTAACCACCAAACATAAGAACGAGCAAGAATTTTTGATCTGACTATACCAGGATGACCATAATGTATTATATTTAAGACTTTACACTTAAGAGATTCTGGTATTACAATTCTGTCGCCAAATAAAAGACATTTTCCCTTGACCGACGGTAAATTTTTGAACTTGAAATATTTTTTAATTTTTGGACTTAACAAGTTTTCAATTCAACCGATTGAAACATACTTAATGACTTTACATAATATTTCAAAACAAATGTGAAAAAATTAAAATATTTTTTTATTACCAAGAGATATATTTCCTAATGGAGCATTATAAATAAACATAGTAATATTCAAAAGATACATTCGGGGCTTAGGTTTACAGGGGCCTAGTTGCAACAACTGTTTTTTTTAGTAGAGCTTGGTTCCGGTAATGCCATAGTCATATTTATTAGTGACACGAAGATTGAAGTCGTTTAAGAGATACAGTCGGGCATACAGGTGAGCATATGAGCAATTTAATTTTTATTTGCGTTTATCTCAATACTATGTTTTTTATTGATTGGCTCCTGTGGTACTAAACACCCACATAGTAATAACTTATTCACAAGTAAGTTTTTAGCCAATGCATAAGATTCAGCCAATGTAGTAAAATAGCCAATGTAGTAAAATAGCCATAAAAAATTTAACACAATACTTACACAGAAAAAAATATATGTTTTGTATGTTTGACAAAGAGTTGGTGTATCTAAAAACATATTAACTACGTAACTATAAGAACTCGTTCATAAGAAATTCAACAGGACGAAATGTTGAATCGAAGGGACACGGGTTCGAGTCCCGTTGGCGTCATGTATCTTTTATCAGGAGATTTTTCAATGTGGATGCGTGTTTCAGGCGAACAATTATTGCTTGTAAAATAATTGTTACCCTTTGTGCTATGCATAAAAAAATCTTGTCTTAAAAACATTAGTTTACCAAAAAATAATAACTGAATATAAATGTTTTATTTTGTATTTTTATAGGCAGAATTTATAAATCGTGAATTAAAAACGAATAAAACACTATCACATTTTAACACACTGTTTGGTTGGTCCGACTAAATATTCTGATTCTGACATCATAACCAGTCTACGTGAGTAATACATATATGGTCTACAATGACTTCATTTAACCGATATAAATGTTGTTTGAATTTGATATATTTTGTTGTTGTCGCTTCAGTGTTAATGGAGTTGACATATTATTAATGCGTCTATAATTATATTTATGAAAATTAATTACATTGATATACAATATATAATTGATGGATTGTGATACGTGCAATATAAATAAAGCATATTTTGAGGTTTTCTTCAAAATCAAAACATAATAATATTTATATGGTAATCTGCTTATAGTATGCATAAAATGATAGGTATCTTAAAGGAAAAATCGTAAAAACCGTTGTGTAATTTCAAAAGAAAAAAATATATTTGAAATTCCCTCCCTAAACACGAGTTATACTCAATTAGGGTTACTCCATTAAGGTTACTCCATTAAGGGTTAAATTTAAGAATAAAAACATCACAACTCCCATATAAAATACAGCGGCCGTTGATAAATAAACATAGCCTTTTATGACTGGTGACGTCACACAGACATTCGAATTTGGTGCGATTTCGAGAGACCCGAAAAATAATTAAAACTCAAAATTTAAAAAAAAAATTGGGATTTGAGTTAGAAGGAATTGATAAAAGGGGACCGGAGATCCTCATTGCGCGCAAAACAAAAGACTTAAATAATAAAACAACCAAATTAGTTCTTAAAAATATTTTATTAAGAGTAAGGATCATTAAAATACAAACAGTAAAATATTACCTTTTAATGATATTTTTAGAGAGTTTTACCAGTTACATCAATTATTATCGCTCTTAATGGGTAAAAAATTACGTTACTGCCAACTGCAAAAAGAAAAAAAAAATCAAATAAATCACTTTATATTTATTTAAAATTATATTCAAATAACTGTCGGTTGTCGGTCTTTCATTTTGACGGTAACTCCGGTTCAATGAACGCTAGAACTGGAATTTGGATTGAATTTAATTTTCATTTTAAAAACTGTAACTTATTTCTTCAGACAAGCTACAAAGTAATAATACATTAATTTTGATTTTTTTTTATTTATACTAATTATAATAATTCTGTATTTGTATTGTGCATTGCTTTTGTTTAATTTTTGACAAATGGATTTTGAGTGGATTTTGAGTTGATCTAGCATCCTTCAGTTGAGATTTGAAGGTTTCTGTCCAATATCTTTTCACTCGTTTTAGAGATCTTCTTCTTGGTGAGAAATTTTCCGAAGAACTGTTTTAGGACCGAAAAGAGAAAGTCCAGCTATCGATTTTCCGGGTGTCTTACAGTCGATTGATTGTAATCTGCTAAAGGCTCTTAGAAAATACACTATTTGGCAGTATTTCCATATTTCTCATCAAAATTGTTTTCGCCAAGCGTGTTAATATATATACATTTCACTTTTCAATATATATATATTTTACTGGCACCTCTAATGGTCATTTCGTATCTCAGACAGGGCCTAATTATCAAACGTTTTTTAAATACTTTCAGCTTCACAAAACCTACAATTATAATTTCACGGGTCTGCTCTAGTGTATTTAAAGATTTTTATGACGCTGTATTAATGTTTATTATGGTCGGTTTAAACTATATAATATAAAAATATAACACCCGAACCAAAATAGTTTAAACATTTTATTTAGCAGTGTGGAATGACTTTCAAAAATTCGTCAATTAAATGATTTCTTTTAACATTTCAATTCAATCCTGTATATATTCCAATAATCCACAGTACGAATTTAATCAACTAGAGCAGTTTTTTTAATGTGGGTGATAACGCTCCCTCGTAGGCGCTGAAGGCTTTCAGGGTGGCAATAGAAAGCCTGAAGAAAATTGGGAACCGTAAGGAAATCTAGAAGGGCGACGGCAGAAAAGCTTTATCCATAAAAATCAGAAGGAATTTAGCTGAATTAAATATTAACTAGCAGTTAAAAACCCGCTCCGCGGGTTTTTTTCTGCTAGGCCCTGCGGGCGGCTCTTGGTTGGGCTTCGCCCATTTTAAGTGATATTAACAACAGTTACATTTAATAGATAGATATTAGGACATTCACAGAGAGAGGGTGAGTATATATATTGTTAAAACACGGAACAGGAAGGAGTTAATTAATAATAACATGCTAAATTTACGCATAATAAAAATGACAGTTGTTTGAATAAATGAAATTTTACGTATTTGTGATGGATTATTTCAAATGAAACACTATTATTGACTACATGTCTACAACTGATATTAACTGTTATCGTACCTAATATAATTAGCTCATAGGAGACTTGAAGTGCTTAAATATGTGTTACAACCGTCAATGTCTATAAGTTTAATCAATATCGTATAGTTTGTCACAATTAAAGATAGTTATAACAAAGTTGACTTAAATAATAGATTATTACATATTGATTAATTGTACCCGTGTTTATGAATAAAAGGAGGGTAATTGTGCGATGAGATTAGCAGTCGGTTTAATTAAAAAGGTGTTAATTTTACTCCAACTGGTGGTAATTCTTTACCTACAAATGTTACTATATCTAATAAAGTTTAAAGTTAGATTATATATACACCTTTATCAGGAGGGTAAAAATCTATATATAAAGGTAGATTATTACAATATAGCGTCCCTCACAAAAGCAGCGCTATGCAAATTGTCCAATAAATAAATAAATATAATGTTTACATTTTATTGTGTAGGTATACACCGAAGTCAAAAATTAAATATAGATTGCAATTTGGAAAGAAGAAGTGGAAGGAGGGGAGAGGGGTAAGAGTAGGCTGGGTTTATAATAATTAGGAATTACAATATCGTTAGACGGGAAAGACCAGTTAAGTGGGAAAATATTTAAAAGAGAGTTTATAAAAAAATTCTTGTTTATTTTATCTGCTTTTATATTAACATGTTTCCTCATTTCTAAAATTTCAAAAATATTTATAGTGAAGTATTTTAAGACCTGACAAAAACAAATAGAATATATCCATAAAACAATATATTCATAAGACAAATAGCATTTAATAACGGTTATTCTAATAAATTGATAGTTGAAATACTAAATAAAAAAAATTAAACATATTCTCTTCAAACGGTCTTTCTAAAGATAGAAATAAACAATGGCGTAGAATTCTGTTTGTGGATAACGATACTTCTAAAATTATATATAAAAACACTTCTGGTACTATTCAACTGGCGTTTTACACTAATAACAATGAAGAAATATATTCTTAATAATAAAGATAGCAAAATTCAAACAAAAAAAATCAGGAGTTTAAAAACTCAATTGGGATGATTGTAATTTCTTTTACAAAGGTAGAACCAATGGAAACTTTGAAGTCAGAACTAAAGAATATCGCAGGGCTCTAAATGGAAATAGTGAATTTGAGTTTGCAAATCATCTTTTGAATAATGATCACACTTTCGATAAAAATTCAGGTCTTAAAATACTTCACTCAGGATATAAAGCATCGCAAATAAATAATTTTGAAATTTTAGAAATAAGAAAACATGTCAATATAAAATCAGATACAATTAATAAGCAAAAAAAATTATAAACCCTCTTTTAAATATTTTCCCGCTCAACTGGTCTTTCCCGTCTAACGATATTGTAATTCCTAATTCTGATAAAACTCCGGCCACTCTTACCCCTCCTCCCTCCTCCCACTTCTTCTTTCCAATTGTAATCTATATTTAATTTTTGACTTCAATGTATACTAACTCCTATAAAGCATCGCAAATAAATAAGTTTGAAATTTTAGAAATTAGAAAACATGTCAATATAAAATCAGTTATAATTAATAAGCAAAAAAAATATAAATAATAATGAAAAATGCCATTACAAAGTGATAAGCTTCCAAAAGAAATCTTATTAAATGCTTGTTATTCGTAAGTAGTCAAATATTGTGAGCTGCATATTTAAATATTCGCGCCATTCATTTGGTTCGTTTTTAAAGCGCCAGAGGTGCGCTCTGTCGGCCATCCATAGCCATGCGTATCGGCCATATTGAATAAGCAACGCGTGATTTTTTATAAACGTCAAACATAATCAGGTAACTGTGGATAATTTTCATTGTAATGTAATTTATCCAATGGATTACGAACTTTCTAAAACATATTTTCTTCGATATTATCCAAAAATTATATGAGCAGAAACGATGATTTCAAAGAAATCTCGTATTATTATGAGGCGATCCTACTTTAGTATGAAATTGTGTCTTAATTTTCAAGTTAGCTGAATTTACCCGAAACAGACAATTTTAATTCGACCAATCAGAGGGCCTAGATCGTCCAGACGCTGGCATAATAATACTATCAGATAGTTTATAGTACTTGCTCATAAAGAAACCCGGTATTCGCCACTTTGTTAGTTAGTTTTTAAATTAAGTGAATCACTAATAATGGAATTATATATTTTCCATCACCGTCTTTGGTTCTTCAAAGTTTGTATAGAAAACTGTATCGGACTATCCACCTTCAGTTTGTGTTGTGTTTGTGGCCAACAAGTTCTAACAAGTTTTTTGTTAAACAACGCGAATTTTACAACCTTGCACAAATTAACAAGATAATCTGACTTTTTCTAACATGCTCACACTCTATCTATCATATCAATATAAGAAAGCATGCTTAAAAATTATCTTTGTTATAACTCTTTTTAAAATACGCAACAGATCTTAATGTAAAAAGTAAAAAAAAATATGGGTGCACTGAATTTTTTTTAATACTCAAACTAGGTGGTGGCCGAAATAAGTTTCCTAACCTGCGAACTGGAGCGTTGTAACAGATATCAAGTTAAATGATGCAAATATAAATGACCCGCGAAGTACGCAAAAAATCATTTGAAAATACCAACAGCAAGTCTCAATATTTACAAAAGCATTTTTATGGTTATTTCGGTCCACAATTATGAAATTTTAAAATTTCAATACATAACTATGTATTCAAAGTTATATTTACATTGAGTTCATTTGGTATATGATGACAGTATAGGTGGCAATAGTCCCAATGAAGCTGTAGATGAGGGTGGCGTCTATCGGGAAAAGCTTCCAAGCAGTGAGCACCATGGGACGGGAACTTATCTGCTGTTCGAAGGTGGAAAGACGCTTTTTATATGATTCATCTGAAATTATTGACACAATTTGAACTACATATGCAAAAAAGTGGTAGACCAGCTTAGATTGAATTCAAATACAATACTTTTTTGTTCAAAAATTTCAAAAAGAAAACTAAAATAATATCCCACTCGATGTGGTCGCAATTCTTATCACTATCAAAGAATCGAAAGGTTGTTGAAAATCGGATATTATTTAAAGTAATCTAAACAAACAAATAAGGTAAATGATAAATTATTAATTAGAATAAAGGTTTTAAGCAAAATTTACCAATAAAATTGTGGATTAGAAGTTTGTTGATGGTAATGATAGTTTGGTTGCATCCACTCTTCAGCAGTTCTGCCATCGTTACATACGAACCTATCAAGAAGATGTTATGGACAAACCAGCTTAATATACCACCAATCACAATGTAGTTCTGCAAAAAGATACAATGATGCGTATTATATATTAATTTTATTAATACATTTGTTACTCCCCCCGAAGAAGTAAAATAAGGTTCTATACCTTAGCAAATGTGAGAAAAATTCAAAGATTTTTCAAAACACGCTATAGCAACAGATATGTAATGAAGCATTATATAGAAATATTCAAAGTAATATACATAGTAATAAGTTCTTCATAAGCAAGTTTATTATATGCATAGAATATTATAAAACTATATATACTATAAAACCAGTCCTCATAACACAAAAGGCAATTCTAAAAATTATACTTAGGATCCCCATCAGAACTCCTACCGACTATGTTTTTAAAACCCTGAATGTAATGACACCAAAACAATTATACGCAAAAGATATACTAATTTACGCATTCAAAAACCAGGACAACTTTACACAGACAAGCTCAGACAGATTCACAAGATCCACATTACAACGTATGTTACACCAACCTACAACTAAAACAACTTTTGGACAAAGAAATATGCAATATTATTCTATAAAATTATTTAATGTCCTCCCTATTGAAATAAAAAACATTAAAAAAATAACTGACTTCAAAAGAAACATTAAGAAATGGATAATGGATAAGGGAAGGATGAATATAGATATAATTTTGCAACCCAACAAAGACTAAAGCTTGTATTATGTTTTATTTTTCTCTAAATATTGTTTTTAATTTTCTATATAGTATTTTAACATATGTACTTATACTATTTCAAACACACAACCATGTACAATGTGTCCTTAGAACGGGGTACCCCAGTAAGGACACATTATCTTATATAAAAAAATTATTAAAAAAAAAAAAAAAATAAAAATAAAATAAAAAAAATAAAAAAAAATAACCTCCTAGCTAATGTAGTCAAATAATGCATAGATAATTTTTCACAATAACACTTATAACGAGACAATACCCTAAAATAAATCCAGGATATTAAAGCTTAACTCTCAAATGTTTCTAAAGGAACTCTTCGTGAAGTTATTAATTCATCGTCAGGAAAAATAAAATCTGGTGCTTACTGCTAATTTTATAGAAAAACGTTTTATAAAATTTTCAAACTGTTTTAAATAAAATATTTTAATGTTAAGGTCTTGTTTTTATTAATCTTAAATATAGATAATTTAAATAAGTAGTGATTCCTCTAGAAACATTTAAGATTTTAGGAACACGTTCATCAGAAATAGTTAAAATGTAAGCGTTGAGCAAACCCCCGTAATTAGTCTGATGTCGCTATAATGAACACGAATCATGTTGTTGTTGATATAATAAATAACATTATTTGAAATATCAAATAGATGAAATGACTTGCAGCTAAATGAACACCTGTGAGTTCGATGACCCTAATTTCTAAAACGAATTCGTAATATTTACAAAGGCAAATGACTGTTACTAGGCTGTTATTGGCACCATTCCGCCATTAAAACTGAAAAACATGTTTTCGTAAGCTGACGCTGAGTCACACGAATACCTGTAGAAGAAATTATAAATAAACAATATTCCAAAAGCCAACAAAATATTCAACATTCAACAATTACAACCAGTGGACTCAACACCTCCCGTGAGAACGCGATCTGTTATAACTTTAAATTATAATTCCTGAGTCTCAACTGAAAGCTATATTTGCTTCTGTTCCTCCATCACGGCACAATCATTTTTAAGATAAAAACTATGTGCAACGAGGTGTTTGTGATAGTTTATATTATGTATGCACACAGACATAATATAAACGAGACGAACGTACTCCAAAATTTTTTTGTTTAGATTAACAACATAAAATACGACAGGCAGGCCCTTAAGTAAACACGTTCCCACGGGAAGGAAGGAAAGAGAGGAGATTGCTGGACGAAGACAGTCGGGGTTTGAACTTGGATATGGGGGCAGCTCCGAGAAATCAATTAAAATCAGTGGTGATGTGTGAAATTACGCTTAGTTAGTGAATTCAGATGGTGTTAAAAATTATTGTTAAATATTAAATTAAAGAGTGAAATATTATTGAACCGGTGAAGTGAAAATGATTGGAATCAGTGAGGATAGAAATAATAATAATAACAATAATAATAATTGGATAATTTTTAGAGCCCGTTTTGTGAAAAATCACCTCAAGGGCGCTAAGTGTTGTGCGATCGCGATTATATTATAAAATGTGTTAATTTAAACGTGATTTCGTAAACAGTTCAAACTAAATTACTTGCCTTAAAAACATGGAAATAATAATAATAATAATTGCGTTTTAAGACAGAGTGAACGTATTAAGCGGCAGGAAGTGTTTACCATGTCGGTTAATCGAGCTAGGGAGGAATTAATAATTAGCGAGATGGCGTCCTATCTTCAGAGACCGTAAGCCAAAGAATCAGACAAATCATTAAATAGGAAGTTATGTAACTCTGGGATAGATCATAAGACTGCGGGTTCGAATCCTGACAGAGGTTTTAGGGAGGTACAATTTTATTTACAGAATTATTTAATTACTATTCTATAGACATAGGGAGGAACCAAAAAAAACTGAACAAATTGCAAGGACTTCGCTAAAAGGAGGAAGGAATGCCGAGAGAGAGAGAAGTTAAACTAAACTGATTTAGCTATGTAGGGTGGAACCAAGTAAGCTTCATACTGGGATTGGGAGATGGCTAACAGGGTGAGTTTTTTAATATTATTTATTAAATTCCAGAAGACACTTTAAAAGATGGATGCAACCGAAGAACAGGAACCAGGTTTACAACACCTGCCACCCAAATAATGTTTCATTAAAGGAATGCGCCAGACAAGATTATCTATCAGCTGTAAGAAGGAGACGGGCCAATTACCTTTCATATGTAGGCCGATAACATTTGATTTAGGGGAATGCCTCGGTCCGGGGGTCATATTAAAAATTTACCTATCTGCCGATCTGTTATTCTTTTAAAAACATTTCGAATCAAATCGTGGCGTTGTCCCTGCGATAGGTATTGAATCGCTAACGAAAACATTAAATACCTATTACAAATTAGGCCAAACAATATAAATTCGCAGTATAAAAATACATATCTACAAAGTACCTATCACAACACTGGCGTTCAATTGAAACAGCGAACACCACCAGCCGGGACAAGAGGCAGAGTATAGTCAGTCGAATGGGAGGGATTTTTGCTAGCGTATGACCGCCCGAATAGAAAGCGATCGGATGCAACCAGACAGAATAAAAATGAATACTTATCATCTGTTATTTGACTTTCTAATTTACAAATTGGGATACACAAGAACAAATCTAGAGTCAAAAAGGGGAGATGGTAATCTCCGAAATAAAACTATCAACCGAACAACTTTTCTCAACAGGTCCCCTTTCGTGAGGTAGGCGCCTCATAAAATTAAATGCCAAAATCAAACCAATTATCCGTTTATACCTACTTGAGAGGATAGGTATTCAATAGAAGATACCCATATCTAATACACGAGGGAACTAGTAACCTCATAAAATAATTACTGGAACTAAATATTAAAAATACAGACAGTCCTCATCCTAAATTTGACATTTCGAGTAGACCTTACATATATCTCACATGATAATTGGCTGAATGGGTAAGCACACAACTTATCCATAGAAGCAAACATAATGTCGACAAGATCGTCGTGTGTTATCTGTGTTATTGACCTAGAAAGGGATGTAAGTTCCCGACGACGTGGAATTTACAGCGTTTTCAGGAGGTGGCATGTAACTTGAGACCTTACGTGTCACATTTTCGCTACTAGATTTGTGACAAGGGATTTCATGGTTTTCCCCTTCTACATTCAGTAAAGTAGATTTTCCTGGAGGTGTAATGAGGTTGGGGCATTTCTGAAATCGGTAAGAAGACCTGGTTTTCTTTATTCTGGCGTGAGAGTTGCCAATTGGAACAAGGGGAGACCCAGCCGGTTTGGATATCCAGACACGTAGAGATCAATTGCCTTGTTCTAATTATCATCCCTCAGATTTGTTTGGTAAGCGGAGGAGCCAACTTAGCTTGAACAAATTCATTTCCGTTACTCCTTTCCCTTCCAAAATATACATATGGATCGTATGTATATCACATATATAAAATCTAACACTTTATCATACTCACATTACCCTATGACAGGTAGAATCACGTAGCTAGTTGGAGAGCAGGCGAGACAGAAAATAAGGTTTATGAAATGGCTTTAAAACACAGCGGTAAGGGATTCAACTCACTCTATCTCAAAAGAACCGAGGGATACCACATACATACATAGATAATCAGGTTTCTATACCGAGAAACAAAAAACCAACACAACGTTCGGTGAGACCTTTTTATACTGAACCGTCACGTGAAATAATTACGTTCAAGGTCGTAAAACACGTAGACAATCTAGGATGCACACACTTGAAGGGGTGTGTAATAAAGAGAGGAGCAAAGGCTTGTACAGACGGCAGGGAGGATATTCCTACCCTGGATATATACATAATCAAAGCCTTATGGAAAAGTTACCTATGGGACTTAAAGAAAATTCATCGCAGAAAGAAAAGTTTGAAAAGTGAAGATCATTACATGTTTACTGCAGGCACTTCATCATTATAATAGGGGCGTTTCCGTGTGCCGGACCTTACAATCAAATGACCATGCCGACGCTGAATTCCTGATGGTTACCTACTTAACTGGCCACCGCTGTTGATCACCTAAAGGCTTGCCAATTCTCACTGCTGCCGATTGCTGGTCACTGATGCTGACAACCTAGAAGCTGGCCAATTCCTGCTGCTGGCCACCGCTGTTGATCACCTAAAGGCTGGCCAATTCCCTCTGCTGCCGATTGCTGGTTACCGACGCTGATAACCTAAAGGCTGGCATCAGTTTCTTTTCTTCTTTTCTTTCATTTGCTGTATCGTATGGCGCGCTGATGCACAATGTGCTCCAATCTAAAATCATCGCTGAAAGCATTTCGATTGTCTCAGTTTCTATATGTGTATTGAAATACATATAAATATTTCTTGTGAATTAGGTTGGCTGTAAGAAATAGGAAGTAACTATAAGCTACACCCCTTTGTACGTTCTGTATACAAGTACAATACATGTAATTAAAATGTGAATTTTCATTTGAATCGTCTTTCTTTTATGATGGTTTGGATAGAACCCCTCACTGTGTTTTACTTAAATCATTACTCAGGTTGAGGGCTGATGTGTGCCGGTGCTTATTATTTACAGTCTTTTATTGTACAGGCAAACACGTCCCTCACACTCACCTTCAACAGCACTTATCTATGTTGGACACTCCACCTACATATAAAAAGACATATTTAGATCAAAGAACTCGTCCCTAAGTAATACAATAGGAAATGCACTACCTAGCAAAATGTGGTTAAAACATCCGCTGATGCTTAAATAATAAGGTGCAATATAGAAATAAAATTACCATATCAAGTAAATCTTTTGCCATCAGCATAATGCCGTTCCAGAGAGTCAAAATAGACACGAAAACATAAAAATTTATGAAAACCAACTGAAAAAAAAGGAATCATTTATTTAGTTTATCAATAATTTCTTCAATTTTGGAGGCGGGTATGGGTGTCTGAGAATCATTAAAATGATAAACCGATTCTGAAAATACATAAATACTTTAATATTTTTACTCTCAGAAATAATAAATCGTCCCTGATAAACGATTTAAAAGTCAAGCTGTACAAACGTTTCATGATTGGTCGATAAAAATCTGACATCATCAAATATAATAATAAAGAATCTCCATACAAAATGCCCTCAGGCAACCCCTCCCCCCGCCTCTTGCCGCTCGGATTGTGGTCGTTTTGATGATTTAAAAATATTCAAACTTGGTGTGTTCATTTAATCATAAAAACGATCTTCAAGAAAAATAACAATTTAACTCACATTCCTTGTTGTAAACATCCTCTAGAAAGAAAGTGGTTCAGACTTACCTGTATCCCATACGCAGAATTAATGAAAGCAACATTGTCATTCAGCTTATCATAAACAGACATCAATGTGACTATACCGTCTTCAAAATTTTCACAAACATTTTTTATGTATGATTTCTCCAAACCATTAATTATACGATTTTTTCCATCTTGAAAGTAATCCACGTCGATAACTTTACCATCCACTTTGTGACGTAAAAATTTTTGAACCAAATCAATCAGTTGAGAATTAAGAGTCTTCAAGCGTTTAACTATGATCCAGACATTGAATAAGTATTGCAAAATAATCAAATCTTGCACAAAAATTAAAATTATGATAATGTGAATATTGATACTTTTATACTGTCGCGATATAACTTCATCCCAAAAAACTATGAGGAAGTAAAATGAAATACATGAGAAAAATATGATTCTAACTTTGAATCTTGTTTTCACGAACCAAACCGAAGGTATTTGTAATTTTTCATCAACTTTTTGAATGTTTTGGATGAGTTTAAAATAAATTCGAGAATTTGTCATAACTGTTGAAAAAATCGATGAAGCTGCAACTAATAATAGGGCCACAGTTATGATGTGTGACGCGCCAGAAATAGACTTTACTCTGTGGTGTTGACCATCCAATTGAGGAATCCGGAAATACATTATAAACAGCAAAATCAAAAATAGCATTTGATATATTTTAGCTCTGTTTGTTAGAGTGGTGATCTTATTTCTTTCAAAAGAAAACTGTTGGAGACCAAATGCTATAAAAACTGGATGCACACTTTTGAAAACGTGCGATATATCGTGCAAAGTTTCTGAGGAATCTCTTGAATTCTCGGTATCGTCATATGAATTTTTTTTTGCCTGGCAATCAGTAAGAGCTGATAAATTTTTAACATACATTTTACGACTTGCGTTCATTGTTCACTTGTAACTATGCGAAGAATACTCGTAATGCAACACATTTAATTATTCTTTTTTTTACTAAAACGTGTAGTTATGTTATTTTATTGGAAAGTTGTGAAAACAAATAACTTGACTGTGTCAATAATTATTTTTACACCTAAACATGACTTTAATCATTAAAATAAACAATACTGTTGTAATGGTATGGGTGATGGGGTTATTTTATGTATCTACTTACATTTTAACACAGGTTTTATATCAAAATAATCCATATGATTTTGATTATTTTAATAAATATGTTTTATAATAGAAAAAAAATAATTGTAATTAAATAAATTAATTTATACACAAGAAAACATACCGCTAGAAGTTATCTAAGACTCGAAATCGGATCTTTCCGTTTGAGGGGTGCGTTTTTCAACTATTTACCTCAAATCAATATTTTATCATTTTATTGATACGTATCCCAGTTACAATAACTTCGATGGGCAATGTACTTTTACCCCTTTGGATGGAGAATGTGTCCTGGCTAGGCCATATAAGAGGTGTGGGGTATAAAACTAGTTTTAGATAAAGGCAGGTGCGCACATGGTTTGAATGGACGTGTTAATATGTTGTATATATATTGTTTATGTTTATATAACGGTAAACACACCCTGTTTGCGCGTACAGTACCAACGATGGCAAATCCTTTTCCCATCATAATTCTGGCCAAGTCGAGTGGCGTAAAAAAGTTAACGCAGTTCATTGATTCACTTCACGATCAGCATCTGTAAGTTTTCCGGTGTAAATTTGACCTCTGAGCAGGTAAGTTCGTATCTGCATAGTAGACCCACCAGACCTTGAAGCCATATGCGATGGCCTTCGCAGGCCATTTGGTACAGTCTTTGAATTTTTTTCTTAATGTTTTTTATCCAATAGAGGGATTTTTTGGCGTATTTAAGTTATGGCAGATGACTTGTCATAATGTTTCATATTTATAGAAACTAAAAATAAGGGATATACGACGAAATCTAGGTGGATTCAATGCATTGACGGTAATGAAGTCAGCGGTTTTATATAAATATATATATAGTATAAACAAATATATTATATATTTAAATTTATCTACTCAAACGCCATAAAATGACTTTTACAATACAGTGATAATCGAGTTACAAGCATACAGTGGTAAACAGGATCATAAAGAAATATATATAAAAGAATTGTATACCAGTGTAACAATAGTTGAACTAATTTATACTAGGCTTGTATAAGACCTATCAAAAGTCGAAGTATGAGGTGTCTATGATAATTGTCAGTAGTAAGTTTGTTGTTACCCATAAAAGTAATTATACTTGGAATAGCTGAGTAGGCATAACAACTTGGCATTAACAATTCAGGGCTGTCAGCTATTCAATTATACTTATGGATAAGAAATAATATTTTTTAATAAAATAATACAAATATTAGCTAACAATGTAAGATATCTGAAGTAAATAGTTTAGATGTAGTAAAATATGATATAGGAGCAATGCAGAAGAATATTATCATTCCTGACATTGATTGTTGTGTTTGAGGTATGTTATTTGTTGTAAACATTACAACAGGCCAATGTAGTGTAGAAGCTGGAGTATTATTGTAGCGGGTGAAGGTAGTACACAATAATGATACGTGATCTTGTAGTGATATTTATTGGGGAGCTGCTATTAACAAAAAAAATGAAAATTCTAGAATGCATCGCCTTAGCATCTCGCAAGCATGCTATCTCGCTTGTACTTTCACACATTCATACAAACACCACATAAGTTTTCATAGAAATATTTTGAGGATTAGTATTATTTAAATAATATGTTAGAATATATATATATATGGCACCAATCACTCCAGTGGTTATACTTCCACCCAAACACAATCTCATCGGCAATAACACAGCTCGCCGAGTTGTAAAGTATATTGATACCGCATGTCAAAAGTCAAAGGAAAAAAAAATCATTTCAGAAAATCAAAATGGCCTGGCCAGGCCGTATTGCCCATCGGAGAGTTAAATTAATTTAATTCCTAATTCATGGGCAATAATCCAGAGGAATATTGAATATATTTACGTTTCGAAAATTATTAATTTTTAACAAAAACATTAAACGAAAATCAGACTCGGATTCTCACAAAAAAAACGCTTTATTATAAGTATGTAAGAAAAACAATCAAAATACAAATGGAAATGTATGAAATTTAAAAAAATTTTAAACGAGTATGATAGCACTTATTATTTTTCTCTGTATAGAAATAACGTTACTGCCAACTGCAAGAAGGAAACTAAAATAATTTGTGTTAATCAATTACAAGTAATATACAAGATCTTATTAATCATATGTAATATACGTAATATTGCTAATTTATTAAAAATCTCTTCAAATTATTAATTAATTAATTTATTTATTATATATATATATATATACATACGCCTAAAAAGGCTTTTACATAGAAGTGATACATGATGCAGTGTACATAGGAGAATATGTATTATACAGGGGATATTGACAGTAAATAGATATAATCCATTTTAAAGAAGGTACAAAATACACACTTGTACAATTGTGATTACAAGTATAATGAGAAAATATTATAAATATGAAGCAATATTAGTAAAACGTAAGAGTAAAATAAAGTAAAAAAGAAATTACAACAACACTACATATAAGACAAATCATTAAAACTAATTTACCAACGCTACTCTAATTTGTAGGATTCGACAAAGTGTTGGTGTAGATTATGCATAATTCTATATATGAAGTCAATAAATAAATCAATAGCGCCCCCATACTTGTTGCCCAGATCATGCATCCTATTGGTCAGTGAGTGTGTCTGATAGTTTGTCGAGTATGTGTTACAGAAGAATGTTATATTTTGTCTAGTATTCCTAGTCGGCACATGTAGTTTAATAGTGGCAAGGATGGCAGGACTATCAATTAAGTTGTTAATGACTCTGTGTAACACAACCAGGTCTGAAATAATTCTCCTGTCAGACAGTGTTATTAGATGTAATTGATTCATCAAACTGACATAATTATTGTAATCAATAGGAATTCCGAGCTTAAAATTTACGTACTTAAGAAATTTGTGCTGAACTCTTTCTATATTACTGGAGTGAATTTTATATAAAGGGGACCAAATAGGTGAATTATACTCGAATTGACTTCTGACTAATGAAATATAGAGGGTTCTCATACAATCTATGGACTTAAAATCAGTTAAAGTTCTGCAAAGGAAGCCAAGCATCTTTAAAGCCTTATTAGTTATATAGTTGATGTGTTCAATGAATGAATTGATAGGTTTTCTGATAAACTTTTAGTAAATTACACGTTTTATCACGATGTCGGAACGTAACATTTTCGCATTTCGTCATTATATATTATTAAAACAAACGCAAGTGCATGAACATGTGTTCCAATATTATTACGAATTTACTTAAAGTTTATTAACGGTGTGCAGTACATTTTTAACCGGATTACCATCAATTTGAAGAGATTTTTTATAAATCAGTATTACTCATTTTTCTCCGTGCATAAATGCCCGAAATTGTAAAGAACATTACAAAGGTAACGGATTTGAAGTTTGATAATGTAAAAAATATATAAGCTATGTACATCATCATACAACAAAAACATTAATTTGAGGCTACCAACCACAAGGCTACTTTTTAGTGGATTTTTTTATAGTTATTTCAAAATTAAAATCTATAACTTAAAGCAATAAAATATTATATTTACATTGAGTTCATTTGGTATATGATGACAGTATAGGTGGCAATGGTACCAATAAAGCTATAGATGATGTGGCGTTTATTGGGATAAGCTTCGATGCTGTGAGCACCATGGGACGGGAACTTATCTGCTGCCCAAAGGTGGAAAGACGCTTTCGACTTGTTTCATCTGGAATCATTGTCGTAGCTTTAAGTTTTACAATGTATCCACATAAATTGTAGCCCAATTTACGTAAATCGTAAAACAATGCGTTAGGTAGATAAAAGGAAACTGATGGGAAGCATTTCACTAAAATAAGTCAAACTTACCAACAAAATGTCATATTTGAAGTTTGTTAATGGTAATTATGGTTTTCTTGTTTCCACTCTTCAGAATTTCACCCATCTCAACATAAGAACTCACGAGGAAAATGCTATGGACGAACCAGATGAAAAAACTTCCCAACATCATATAGTTCTAAGAATATAAAATGTTACAATAATACTATAATACCCTACTGAAGAAGCAAAAGATCGACGAAGAAACATCCCGTAGATTCTCTAATAAATATACTCGTAATATATCCGAATTGATGCATTTAAATGTAAATAAGCTGCACCATGAAGGGGTGTCATATTATAGCATATGGTATCACGTTTTACAATACATTATAATGTAGCTTACCAGTTCCAGTAATCCCTTTGCCATCAGCATAGCACTGTTCCAGGTAGTCAAAAGTGTCAAGAAGCAACAGGCAGTTATGAAAACCAACTAAAAAGAATGTTTAGTTTAATATATCACAAAATTATTTTTTTTATTAATTCGTTAAACTCTCAGACATTTTAGATGAACCTAATTTCATATGTAACACTGTGAGAAAGATCTGTTAGGAATATGGAAAAAGGAAATTTATTTTTAATAACAATAAAATATACAATTTTAAGTTTTCACGTCAATTTGATGTGAAAACTAATTAACTAACTAACTTATAAATAGTCTAGTCTAGATTCTAGATAAAATAAGTGATGCGATACTAGCCATTTAAATTTTTAAAAATCGCGTTATTGCTTTAATTTTAAGCCATGGATTTCGTTAATAGTGAACGTCCTCCGGAAAGAAAATGGTTTAGTTAATAGTGTTTTCTTTCCTGCATTCCATAAGCAGAAATAATCAGGGTAAAATTCTCTCTTATAAACGGACATCAATCTGAGTATAACGTTTTCAAAATTTTCTAGTACGATTGTGTTTGCCGATTTTTCAACGTTTTCTTATATTCTTTTCAACTTCTTGAAAGTAATCCACGTCAATGAAGGTATCATCCTCTAGGTGGCGTAAAATTGGTTGAACCCAAAGATATTAGAAGAACGAGATGTGCTATGAGCAGTTCATACTGTGTGGAATTGTTTTGCCGAGTGTCGCCGGTTTTGTTCACCAATACTACTGCGCGCCTTCGCTTACGCTAAGGTATCCGCACTAATACATAGAACAGATTTCTGTGCGTACACGTCCCGATACCGTTCAAAGTACCCTAATTAGGTAGTACTCCGGCTACGGTCCGGCGGCCAACATAGCATATCTCGTTCTTCTAATATCTTTGGTTGAACCAAATCGACGAGTTGAGAATCAAGAATTTCAAGCGTTTAATTACGACCCATACATCGAATAAGTATTGCAAACTAATCAAATCTTCAACAAACAATAAAATAACAATAATATGAAGATTGACACTTTTGTATTTTCGCGATATAATCTCTTCCCAAACAAATATAATTAAATAAACTGAAATATACAACATAAACGTGAATTTAACCTTGAATCTGGTTTTTATATACCAAACCGAAGGAATTTGTAAATACTCATATACATTTTTAATGTTTTGTGTGAGTTTAAAATAAATGCGAGAAATTGTCACAACTGATGATTTTCTGTCATTTGAAATTGTCATAACTTTTTAACTATGCTTTTCATCAACCAAAAAGGGAATATGGAAGTAAATCAAAAAGAAAAAACCCAAAAATATAAATGGGTTAATTTTAACCTTGTTTGTCAGAGTTGTAATCTTATTTCCTTTGAAAGAAAATTTTTGCAGTCCAAATGGCATAAAAACTGGATGCAAACCTTTGAAAACATGCGATATATTATGCAAAGATGTCTCTGTATCTTTATCTGAATACTTTTTGGCTGTCAGTAACCACCGATAAATTTTTAGCATTCATTTTTACACGTGTCGCGAATTGTGATATCTCCGTTGGAACTATTCGAATCTTGATGTAATTCATTTAATTATTACTTTTACTTCAATATGAGTAATTAAAAAATTTGATTGTCATATTATTTTATTGGTAATGTGTGAAAACAACACATATAAATAGTCCCAACAGTGGTAGGAGTACAATGTTCTGTTAATCCAAAGTACCTATACGGCCATCCTAATTTGAAAGCTAAAGGAACTATTTTATCGACCTAATTAATAAACTATAATTAATCAATCAAATTCGCAGTTTGCAAATTTAAGTATCATATAGATTTCGATTGGTATAAAATAATTGTATAGGTGGCAATGGTTCCAATAATGTTGCAGATGAGGGTGGAGTCAATCGGGAATAGCCTCCAAGCTGTGAGCACCATGGGACGGGAGTGTATCTGTTGCTCGAAGGTGGAAAGACGCTTTCGTTTTGTTTCGTCTGAAAATCAAAAAATCATGTGACAATGTAATGCATTTAACTGGGAATCGCGATAGTCCTTCTAAATTGCTCTAAAATCAGATTCTACCTACGATTCTACGTACGGTATAAAGGCTCAACGAATTCGGAGAATTCGATATTACATACCTTGCAATAGTTACACTATGGTGTAAGAGTCATGGAATTGACGAATTAATAACTTACCAACGAAATTAAATATTTGAAGTTTGTTGAAGGTGGTGATAATTTGGTTGTTTGCATTATTCAGCAGTTCTGCCATCACCACATATGAACATACAAAAAAGATGCTATGGAGGAACCAGTTAAAAATTCCCACAGAGATTATGAAATTCTGCAACAAGTCATAATAATTTTGCGGATTTTCTTAAATCTTTTATAAAATAAATCTGTGTGCATTGAAATCTTCTGTATCTTGGATAAATGTTGAAATTGATTTAATTAAGAATATTTCAATAAAGCTACGGCGCGGCGTTTTAATATCGTAATACTCCGTTTTTACGTTCTAATGAATGCTATGTATAAAATTAGATAACTGTTTAAGTTAGTCTGTCTTTAAAAAGCAACAATGTTACTCAGCAAAAATCTTACTTAAGACTGGAATAATTCCTAATACAATTAATATAATGCTGTTCCAGAGAGTCAGACAGACCATTAAACCACATATAGTTATAAGAAACAGCTAAAACAGAGACGCGAAGAAATTCGTATTAATTTTGTTTATAATAATATAATTTTATTAATAAATAATTGAACATTAATGAAACTTAGTTTCAAGTTTTGACTATCCTAAAACGGGAATCCTTCCTAGTTGGACATCATAAAATGTATTCATTATTATAAAAAATAAGTAAATAAATAAAAAGTGACAGTTTGTAAGCACCAAAAATTAACAAACTGAATTTGACACTGTTCTTAATAATGGATTCTTTGGAATGGATTAAAACATGAACACGAAAATCTTATGTAGGATTAAACTCTTATAACACACTGTAGGTTTTAAATCTCACTATGGGGTGGCCAAAAGGAAAAAAAATACCAGATGGGCCTCCATTAGAATCAACCCAGATGCAGATGCAGGAGGCTAACTAAATTCAAATAGATTTGAGCGGAACAGGAAGGTCCGACGACAGAAGAAGAATGGTTAGGGGTGGAGAATTTTGGTAGTGGTTTTGAGTCTGAGTTGAAAAACATACTAGCTTCAAAAACCCATTCTATTAATGCCAAACGTTAGCTGTACTGTCAAGTTCGTAATATTTTTTTTTCGCAAAAAGTTATCCATTCTGTTTTTCTCACCTGTACTCCATACGAAGCATTAATTATATCAATATTATCAGCCAACTTATCGTAAACAGACATTAGTATTTTTATACTGTGTTCAAATTGTTCTTCTGCGAACGTGTCAGATTTTTCATCATTCTTACTTCGAAAGTTTTTAAAAAAATCGACATCTATTTTAAATGCTATATCTCCATAGTGTAGAATGGGTCGAACCAAGTCGATCAATTGAGAAGTAAGCACGTTCAAGCGATTAACTACGATCCAGACATCGAATAAGTATTGAAAAATAATCAAATCTCTACAAAATATTAAAATAAGGATGGTGTGAAGATGGAGATTTTTCTTCCTTTTCCAAACGGCCTCATCCCAAAGAGCAATGAATGCATAGTAAAGGATATAAATGAAGAATATAATTTTCACTTTGAATCTGATTTTTACATACCAAATAGAGGGAATTTGTAATTTTTCATCCAAATACTGAATATTTTGTACTAGTTTGAAATAAATGCGAGAATTTTTGATAGCTGACGAATAAATTGATGCCATCAAAATCAGGAAGATATTCACCGTGAGGATGTGCGAAGATATGGAGATAGATTTTTCAATTTTTTTAAATGTTTGAAATTTGTGAAACATACTATAGCAATACATCCAAATAAGAAAACCTAAAAATGTAAACGGATATATCTTTGCTCGGTTTTTCAGGGGTATCAAACTGTTTCCATTAAAAGATATCTTTTGCTGACCAAACGTAACAAATATTGGATGCAAGCTATTGAAAACGAGCGCCATATTATGCAGATTTTTGTGAGAATTTTCATTTGAATGGCTTTTTGTATAGCTATAAATAATATTTGGTATTTTATCCATTTTTGTTCGTACGGTGATGATTTCGTTTTAATAATGTGAGGAACTACTTATGACACAAATTGCTCCCCGTATTTAAGTAGATTAGCAAGTAAATATCTATTTGTGTGGAAGAAAATAATTTAATATGAATAAAATAAGCGCGACCTTTGTCAGCAGTTGATTGATGGTGTTTTTTTTAATGGAAATTAAGTTATTGGACGGTTGCTATGCAAAATTAATTCCATTAATGAAATTACTCAACAACATACAAACATCAAAAAGCAATCAATTGTGATACAAATTATCGATTGTATAATATATAGCGATGATATCAGGCCTAGTATGGTCAGGTTAGCATGATTTTTTTTTTTGATTTTCTAGATTCTTATTTTCCATGAAGTGGTGAATCGTTAAATTTACTGTTATTACTGCAGAATTGAATCAATATCTTGACAAAATAATACCGTATGTTGTCATACATAGCCTAGATAGACATTGGAAATCTCAATGATATCAATGAATCTCAACAGAGTATATCTAATGATACTGTGTCGGGGGTCATTCAGAAGATTATTAATAGGGAGCTTCTGGTCCCATCAATACTGGACCGTTCGAGAAATTTATAATAATATGCCCTTTGTTTTGTCAGCAAATGTGATTGATATTGAAATAGTAGATGTTCTAGATGCCAACCTAGTAGAAATGGATGACGGTTGTGAGCCCCTTTCTTCAAGTGTGATCCATTAAATTTTTTGGGAATCTTTGATGGAGTTCACGAGCGATGTTTGTAAACCACGGATGAATTGCTTAGAATGAACATATTATATTACAATCAGGAAGTTGAGCGGCAACGAGGGTGGCACCATGAAGCTGCAGCTCCCCATAGATTGCTTTCTATTATACTTGACAACATCGATTAGCCTTCTCAAAAATATTTTCATTTTCAACACCATCAGCTCACCAGCAGCTACACACGTGTTTGTTTGTGTTATGTTGGGATTAGGGGGGAAATTCAGCTGCGCCTTATTTTTGGGAATTCCTTTTCAGAAGGAAAGGACCCAACGCATGTGTTGTGACTTTAAAATACTCAATCAATTCTATTTTTCGAGTTACATCATAATACGTGGACTTACTTTTATTATATTGAAGAAGAAGATAATATTGAAAATTCTAAACGAAACATGAAACAGAAAATATATATTGAAAGGTACGGTCTCCAATTGGAATCGAATCCACTGTCTTACTGGGACAACGCCTCTAACCAGTCGGCTATTGGGACCTAATTATTTTATATCATTTTTGTCGATCTCATATTTCGAATTCAGAATTGATAATACTATTTTCCCATAAATTTGGTTCATAATTTTAAAGAATTTGTTTGTTACCTAAATAGTGTTCAGATTTATGTTTGTGTGGGAGACCTATTGGAGCTAAATAGGATACGTTTATCCGAGACACTATATAGATTACAAGAAAATAATTTTAAGTACTTTGTAGTCCTCAAAAATATAGAAGCCATTATTAATTATGATATCTAAATGGAGTGCTTGACTTGAATAGTTTTCATTTTTGATACTTATAATTTTTCCAATATTTTGATTTATATCATTGGGTTTTTATGCCTCCAAAATTAAATTTCTGACATTATCGTGACAATAATTTTTAAAAACAAAACGACCAAAAGATTCATAGGACCTGAGTTTGACATTTGAAGCGGTGATGTTGATCACATCTTCCACAGGGAATATTATAACCTGATGACGATGGAATTGGGGAAATGGATACTTACACTGACTTTATTTTGACTGTGGTGATGATGGTGACCCATGACGAGTGAATTCACGATTTGAAGACCTTTACTGACTTGGTCCTCTTGAACTTTACGCATTACTGTTGACATTTTTTGAGTGATATGGTGATATTGACTCTCTTGATGTACTTGTATGTTGACTTATTCGAAGAATATTTTCAGGATTTGTTCGTTGAGTGATTTTCTAGCAATTTCTACAGTTTTAGGTATTACGTCATAATAGCTTTTATATTCAGTTAGGTTAATGTTTTAGTGTAAATCATACACAAGGTAAACCTTCACAAAGCTGAGCTCTATAAATGTACAATTTTTGATTTATTTTAGTTATTTATTAATGACTATTGAAAAAATTATCTAACGGATATTCAAAAAATTACCCCTAAATTTTAATTGTCTCCGAAACTCTGCAGTCTAAACGACGCGCAACGGGGGTATGTAATTTATTAATGTTTACCACCTGTGATTACCACCTTGTGTACCACCTTGTGTATTACCTATTTGTAAAGTTGTGAGATGGTCTCTTTAACAATATTATATACAAAACTAGTTGTTAACCCATTACTCAACCCAAAATCAATGGTATGTTATGTACCTATAAATCTTACCCTTAATCTACCTACCTATTTGTAAAGTTGTGAGATGGTCTCTTTAACAATATTATATACAAAACTAGTTGTTAACCCATTACTCAACCCAAAATCAATGGTATGTTATGTACCTATAAATCTTACCCTTAATCTACCTACCTATTTGTAAAGTTGTGAGATGGTCTCTTTAACAATATTATATACAAAACTAGTTGTTAACCCATTATTATATATATTGAACAACTGTCGTTTAAATTTCCAAATAGTAAAATCACCATCATCGGTGATTACAATTTACCAAAAATCAACTGGGGTACCCGCGACAATTCTACATTATCTCAAAACTCTAGCTTAACTGACACAGAAAAAGAAATAGTTGAATTATGTGATTTCCTTAACCTTGTTCAATTAAACAATGTAAAAAATGACAATAATAGATTACTAGATATTGTTCTTTGTACCGACTTGTCAACTGCGGTTGAAAAGTCAGTCGATTCAGTTCTTCCCCATGATTCTCATCACCCACCTTTAGATATTACTGTATTATGTAACCCTATAAAATGCCAAATTAAAAACCAGACACAATATCCTAACTTTAATAAAGCCAATTATGTTGCAATACGCGAATATCTATATAACACTGACTGGTCTATACTAGAAGGAGGTAATCTCGATGAGAATATTAAAGCCTTTTACGATCATCTATATAAAACCATAGAAAACTTTGTCCCAATTAGTTATAAACTATCTTCAAATTTCCCTCGGTGGCTTAGCAAGGATCTCATTAACATAGTAATTGAGAAGAAAAAAGCGCATAAAATTTACAAAGAAACAACAAATCTTTCTGATTTTATAATTTTCAGCAAGCTGCGAAAAGATTGTAATAAATTATCAAACATTTGTTATAATAATTACATTAAGAATGTGGAATTTTCGATTGGTAACAATGTAAAACATTTTTTCAACTATTGTAAAGCTCAAAATAACAACAACCTTGGCATACCTGAATCTATGCACTATAAACTGAAAACTTCCTGTAAAATCAAAGATATTGTCAATTTGTTTGCAGATTTTTTTAAGGATGTATATGAAACAGATATCCCTGATGAAGACATTCCAAACTTTGAGTCCGATATAAATTTACAACTATAACAGATACATATTGAGATTAAAGAAATTGCAGCATGTATCAAACTACTGGAACCTAAATCGTGCTCAGGACCAGATAAAATTCCCCCAGTATTTCTAAAAAACTGTGGGAGTAGTGTCTCTTACCCTCTGTACCTACTATTTAATCAATCACTTTTAACAGGCAAGTTCCCACAAATATGGAAAAATAGCTTTCTCACTCCAATATTTAAAAGCGGAGACAAGTCTTTAGTTGAAAATTACAGACCAATATGCATACAATCGTCAATACCAAAAAATTTTGAAAAGTTAATTGTCCAAAAAATATGTTCTTGTATAAAATTTAATATCTCATCATTTCAACATGGTTTTATCTCTGGACGATCTACCTTAACTAACCTTACATTGTATGAACATTTTATTTCTGGTGCTCTTGCTAATAGAGAACAAGTTGATTCAATTTACACGGATTTTAGTAAAGCCTTTGATAAGGTTTGCATTAAAATTCTTATAAATAAATTGTCTAAATTAGGAATAAGTGGTAATTTATTATGTTGGATTAAGAATTATTTATCAAAACGTGTACTAACTGTCTGTATTAAAGAACACTTGTCTTACGAATTTGAAGCCACTAGTGGTGTGCCTCAGGGTTCCCACCTTGGTCCAATATTGTTTATACTATTCATTATTTAGACGGCCGGCATAGTCCAGTGGTAACGCATTGGACTGCCATTCCGAAGGTCGCGGGTTCGAACCCGGCGTGCGCAAATAAATTTTATTTGATTAATTTGTGTTATTTCACAATTAATTAATTAAAATTAATTAAAATAATATATAGTATATTTGCGGCACGTTCCAGAGTGGAAGATACTACCAGTATCGCCCTGGTGTAAGACCACCATTCAGAATTGAAACGTTGCTCCAAATGGCTTTAGCCGTGTTTAGTGACTAGATCTGAATAGCCAGGTACTTCCCCACCTTCCTCTTTCCCTTCCCCACTTACCTTCAGCCTCACAACATCCCCCAATTGGGGATGCCATAGTCTCACTGGCTCCAGACGGGAGCAGTTGGGACTCTTGTGAGGTATTCACTATAAAAAAAAAAAAAAAATAAATAAACGATGTCACTTCCATATTCACTGATGTTAACATATTACTATTTGCTGATGACATGAAAATATATAAAATCATAAAAAATATATACGACTGCTTGTCCCTCCAATCCAATTTTATAAAATTCGTAGAATGGTGTACCATTAACAAACTTACACTTAACATAAAAAAATGTCAAATCATGAGTTTCTATAGAATTAAAAACCCTATCAAATATAGTTACTCTTTTAACAATCACAGTTTATTGTCAGTACCTGTAATAAGGGACCTTGGAATAACCTTTGACTCTAAACTACTATTTACCAATCACATTGATATAATAACTGGTAAAGCAATGAAAATTCTGGGCTTCATTGTAAGAATTTGTAAAGATTTAAAAAATATCCAAACATTTAAAATACTATATACAACTCTGGTTAGGAGTCATTTAGAATACAATTCCCCCATATGGAACCCTTTCTACAAAAGCCATGCAAACTCCATTGAAAGAATCCAACGCAAATTTCTCAGATCAATTAATTTAAAATTAGGTATTCCCGCGGTTGACATAAACTATGAATCTTTATTACATAAAATGAGACTGTTATCGTTAAAAGATAGAAGAATACTCAATGATCTTATTTTTTTATTTAAAATAAACAATAACTGGTTTGACTCCCCTGAATTGGTCTCATTAATAAATTACCATGTACCTAGTAGACCGACTCGACTCAAAACACCTTTCCACTGTGACAATACTATGACGAACGCAGAACAAAACTCAACCATAAATCGCTTGCATATTTTAGGCAATGAATATGCTAATATTGATCACGCTGCCGGTAATCTGTCTTCATACAAAAGATGCGTTAAACTAAATTTGTTTGCTAGTACCACGTAAATACATCATGTAAACATAATATGCCTACCAGTACTTCTAAAACTATTAATGCACTAGAAATCATAAGTACTTGTAAAATTTATCATATCGGTTAACATAATCCAGGATTTATTACTTTTTATATTTAAATCTTTGTCGGTACCTTGAGATAGGTATCTTATTGGTACATTTTATTGTTTTATTTCAATCTTTAAATTTTTATTTTTACTTTTTCCTATTAATTTATGGTTTGTACTTTAATACTTTATATTTTAAACTATTCACTTTACAATTTACTTTTATACATTATAGTTTTTATACACTACTTATTACCTTACTTTTTACCTATTTTCTTAAATTTTACTAACATTTATACTGTTATTCTTCATGTTGTTGTACTATTATAAGTATGTCAATTATGTTAATGGCACGTGTTGTGCCGTATATGTGTAAATAAATAAATAAATAAATTACTCAACCCAAAATCAATGGTATGTTATGTACCTATAAATCTTACCCTTAATCTACCTACCTATTTGTAAAGTTGTGAGATGGTCTCTTTAACAATATTATATTCAAAACTAGTTGTTAACCCATTACTCAACCCAAAATCAATGGTATGTTATGTATTAATACTCTATCTATATTGTCTTTCTAAAAATTTTACGTTGTAATCTTTTGTATGTTTGCTTTAAAAACTCAATGTTTCGGCAACAGTTGGAACGCTTCCATGCCATATCTCCATGTCTATTCATTTTCTATGTGTGGGTTTGTATATAGAGGATCAGAATCAGAACACTAGTTGTAATAACTACAATATAATTTATTTCATTTGGAATAGTACAATAAGATAGGTAGTAATTGAGGCCACAAAGCTAAACAGCAATGAATTGTCCACAGTAAAGCAGCCACAAACACTCAGAACAAAAGGTCTGCATTTTATTTCGCTTTCAAGGCGGATGAGACGTTCCTTGTAGACCTTATCTGTATAGAAATTATTCATATTATTTGTAGTGTCTTTTAAGGAAGTACTGGCCTTACTTATTTTAAGTCATCTGTCGACTAGAAACTCACAACCAGCGGCGCGCGCACAGCTGATCGTTCCCGAACCTTCCCGAACGGAACCGATGGTGACCACCGGAAACAAGGCTGCTTTGAGCGACTAGGAGAATCACCTCGACTCCCTTGATTATAGGACGTTGTCCTTGCCACGATATTATTGTAATCAAATAATTTGTGATCATAGACAATCCAACTTATTGAAGAACCACACGATCCATATTTCAAAAAATATAAATGGTACTTATAACTAAGGAACATTACAGTATTCAACAGAACTCAGTAGAATAACGTTAATGGGTTATTCACATGAATTTCACAAAACTCTTAACCTTTAGGTACCTGAAAGTGTAAATCACGCATTACCCAAAGGGAGGTGGGGTTCCCTATATACCTTTCCAGAATGTAATTCTATAAAGTATTTGTAAATGGCTTACTTATATTTGAATCCAGCAATAGTTTATTGATAACAACGACTAAACGTTCGCTTTCGTATTTCATCGTTTCGGAAAAAATCACTGGAAGTATGGACGCCAGAAGAAAGTTCAAACACCAGTTGATATTTGAACTGACGATATAAAAAATCTAAAATAAACATGGTTAAAAAAATCCCTGAACACAGTGAACAAAATAATTTCAAATTATTTTTCCTCAACTTTAGATAACAAACCGTCGTCGAATCGACTACGACGAAACAAAGTTAAATTTTTAAGCATTTTGTAAGCTCTTTCATTATCTACTACTAAACAATGATTTTTCGAAACCTTTTTTGGTGCATAGGGTAATTGAAAATGTTTGTAGCGCGCGGTATTTGGTCCGATGCACGGATCCGAATACTTTCTCCCTCACACGCATAGCGTCGTCTCGCTCGGCAACTTTCAGCGCACCACCCGTACAGGAAGATACCCCATTGGCCGAGCTACCCCCCACCCCTCCGTCATCAGCCGGCACTACCCTGCCCCAAAGGGTATATAACACCGTGCAGGCCTTTATGGAGTCAGAGTATCCAGTCTCCTGGTTAAACTAAGCAACAGAATCCTAGTGGTCATTGCCCAGTTAAACCCTCCCCAGTACCAAGTCAAGAGGACCCCCCGAGTCCTCTTTGGGAATTCAAGTAACAGCTCCCTCGGGGACATTACTTGTCGGGAAAACTTCAACCCAACTAAGAGACCACTGGTCCCCTGTTGAGGTTATTACGCTAAGTGTTTAGTGAGAACGTTAGTGATCATTGTTTACACTCTAAATGACTTCAATTAGTGCTATAACTTTCCTGTACACTGTTTTTTACTATAAGTTGTGAACCCTGTTTGTAAGAGAAGAAAAACTGACCAACGCTAAAAGACTATTTTCTTACAAACACCTTGACACAGGTTTCAATTTAAATCAGTTTAAAAAAACCGTTTTGATTATATACTTGTACCTATGCAGAATTTTGTTTACAATATCTAGACCGTATTATATGTTCATCCATATTTAACAATATCTATACCGTATTATATATTCATCGATATTTTACAATATGTAGACCGTATTACATATTCATCGATGTTTTACAATATATAGACCGTATTATATATTCATCGATATCTTTGAACGCGTAGCAGAGCCGAAGAAGGTTTGTAAATAATAGAGTTCATATTTTTTTGTTTGTTTCTAGAACCTATATCTAGGGTAACTAAAGAATATTATTACATAAGAAGATATTATGTCAGTTTTTTAGATATTAACTCACGTTTGGTTGTCCATAAATATGATGAGGGTTAAATAGAGAAAAATTAATTGTCTGCAGTGCTGACATAAAAGATGTCCCGAATATGAGTAAAACCTGTTAATTAAATGTTATTTTTAAAAAATGTAACAACAATTACAGTCACACAAATTTTAAATCAATACATACTTATTTTTGATCACTCGGACGTCTACGTTAACAAAAAAACTGTGTGATATGTATTTAGCCAGTCATTTCACAATTTCACTGAACACTCTCACAAAGAAAAAGTTCTATTAACGAATCCAATCTAACGAAGGTCATTAACATAGGCAATATAATATAATTTAATTTTATAAGTTTGAAGTTCCTAAGAATCCTAAGAAACATTGCGCAAGTAGTCGTAGGCAAATTAGTGGCATTGAAACACAATTTTCGGCAGAACATCAGTTTTATGGATTTGTATGGTTAAGTGTTATCAAAAGCGCAACTTTTATCATATAACTTTTAGTAAGCTTTTGCATATTTTACCTGAATTCCGTAAAACGAGTTGATTATATCAATATTATCAGCAAGTCTTCTATAAATTTTCCTCACTCTGAATATCCTTTCGCCAAAAGTATCCAAAACATTACTTTTCTCAATCAGTTGGTTCATTTCTTCCCAGTTTTGAATGCACATAAAGTTGTTAGGTTCGAGACTAACACTATTGGTATTAAAACACATATTTTTGCAGCAGATAAGTTGAGAAGAGAGAGCTCGTAATCTAAAGGTCACAAACCAAATATCCAGCACATATTGGAATACGGTATACGCAACTACAATCATTGCAGTGTACATTGAGAACATGAAGTATGATTCTGGACTCATCCAAACCAAGTAATCGTGGATTACAGTAGTTCCCACAGATAGACTTGCCACGGTTAGTCCTTTAAACGCTTTACTTCTTATGTCCCTAAAACATTTCGCAGGAAGATCAAGCAATTTATCAACGCATTCAAAATTGTATATGAATTTCTTAGTGGCTTTTGCATCATAAAAGAGTGACGAACAAATGGATGAACCCGCTGCCACCAAGCTAAATACGTAGGCGAGTTGATCGGTAAATTGAGCCATAGTTTGAGGCATTTTCATTCGTCGTATATTTAGAAAAATGTAACTTGCGAAAATTCCGAAAAAACAAAATAATGAGTAGGCTTTGCTCATGATAGTTCTAGACGATACCTTACCACTATGGTAAGAATATCGTTGAATACCTAAAAAAAATAAAAAAAAGTTCACTGGTTTAAGAGCCAGATGCAAATTTATTTCTAATTCCGATGATTCGTCTTCAAATTCACCGGAGAAATATTTAACGCGTTTGATTATTTGAGAGCCAAACATTTTTCTCTCAGGAATTGATAGTGATTTAATGAAAGTTTCAGTAAACTAGTGTAAACTGTAAACTGTCCTGCGGCTTTTCCATGTCAGTTTCGACGTATAATACCGTAGCTATTACACCACCTTTTTATGTTTCGTTAAATATCCACGTAAATAATTCACAGCTACAAGGTTAAAGTTGATTTTTTTTATCAAATATAAACATCGTAATCAATAAAAACTTATTCACTTCGTTGAAAATATTTTTTAGAATGCGAAAACAAATTATGTAAGTAGCTTAAACGATTCAAAACCAAGAGATATGATCAATATAATACAAAATGACATCCAAAAGGCAGAAGGGTCTAATTCAAATTTACCAAATTTGAGGACAACCCAAAAACTCAGGATATGATCGATCATTGGCGACTGCTGCTAACAAAAATGGGCAGTGCGTTAAATATCTTGGACATAAAATATATAGTAGGTAGGTAATCTGATAAAAATAGATTTAATTACGAAAAAATCCTACCTATTTGTTAATTAGGTCGATCCTCCGTTGTCTCTGAGTGTTCATGCACCTGCATTCGTCTTCTTTTTCTTTGGTATGGTGAGGGGGGAGGGGTATGTTTGTATGGGGAATGTGTGTGCCGACATCGTGACAATTCATTGGTATTTTACTAATACTTTATCAAGAAACCTATCAATTCATTCGTTAAGGACATGCAATCCCGTTTTGAACCTGATAACTTTACTAGTAAAACCTCGAATTGTAACATTTAATTATTGAAGACAATAATAGCGATTTTAAATCAATAATTCGAAACAGAAAAATCAGAAAAATATATGGTCGCATCTAGAAAGAAATGCGACCTTATCCTAGATTTAAAAAAAAACATTAAACAAATATATTTATTTATTTTTTCATCATTGCAATGTTGCATAAATTACCAAATCCATTGTTTTATGATAATCGGTAATTTATTTATTAATTAATTATGTACTTAACTCATGGGTAATTTACGTACTTTTATTCTCCTTTATTGTTTTACACGTTCATAAAAGCAATTTATTATTTATGAATTTCTGATTTCTCATTTTATAGTTTATGTCCTGTACCGTAAGTGTACGGGAAGTGTTTGCCTGTAGAAGAAAGGACTGTAAATAATGAGCACCGACACACATCAGCCTTCAACCTGGGTAATGATTTAGGTAAGTAAAACACCGTGAGGTGTTCTATCCAAACCATAATAAAAGAAAAACGATTCAAATCAAAATTCACAATTCACAGCCAACCCAATTCACAAGAAATAGTTATATGTATTTCAATACAACTGGGTTTTAATACACTGATAGAAACTGAGACAATCGGAATTCTTTCAACGATGATTTGAAATTGGAGCACATTGTGCATCAGCGCGCCATACGATACAGCAAATAGCGCAAGCGACTGCTGCAGCAGTGGCCTGTTTAGTCGGTAGCCAGCAGGAATTGGACAGCCTTTAGGTTGTTAACATCATTGGCTAGTTCAGTCGGTAGCCAGGAAGAATTTCTCAGCCTCTGTCAGCATCAATGACCAGCAATCGGCAACAGCAGGAATTGGCCAGCCTTTAGGTGATCAACAGCGGTGGCCAGCAGCAGGTATTAGCCAGCTTTTTAGGTTGTCAGTATCAGTGGCTTATTCAGTCGGGAACCAGGAGGAATTGGATAGCCTCTAGGTTGTCCGCATCAGTGACCAGCAGTTGGCAGCAGCAGCAATTGGCCAGCCTCTAAGTCGTCACAATCAGTGACCAGCAGTCGGCAGCAGCAGGAATTGAACAGCCTTTAGGTTGTCAGCATCAGTGACCTGTTATCGGCAGCTGCAGGAATTGGCCAGCCTTTAGGTGATCAACAGCGGTGGCCAGTTTAGTCGGTAGCCATCAGGAATTCAGCGGCGGCATGGTCATTTGATAATAAGGGCCGGCACACGGAGACGCCCCACTATTGTAAAGATGAGAGATGCGTCTCTCTCAGCTGATGAAGTGCCGGCAGTAAACAGCTCATTGCACATAGTTGTAATCTTTAAAATGATTGTGCCGTGATGGAGGAACTGAAGCGAATACAGTTTTTAGTTGAGACTCAGGAATTGTAATTTCAAGCTATAACAGATCGCGTTATAACCGGAGGTGTGGCGTCTACTGGTTGTAATCCTTGAATACATATATATTTTAATCGGCTATTTTTAATTTCTTCTACAGTGTTCGTGTGACTCAGCGTCATCTTGCAAAAACATGTTTTTCACTTTTAATATTGCGCGTCAATAATATCTCGCCTAGTAACAGCCTTTTAGTCTTTGTATTATGATTTCTCTTTTGAAAATAGGGTCATCGAACTCGCTGGTGTTCACTTCAGATTAGTGATACAGTGGGTGGCAACAACTTAATCTAGTTGTATGAAATGATGTTCGATACAGTAAGTAAGTAAATGGACAGGAATCTAAACAATTCCCCGCCTTGTCAGGTATTCCCCAAGGGTCAAACCTTGGTCCTCTGTTGTTCCTAATACTTATAGATGACATCCAGGTCTGTGTAAAATATAGCAGATGTCTTTTATTTGCGGATGATCTCAAACTTTTGATGGAAATAATATTTTACGAAGACTGCTTAAAAATGCAATCTGACCTTGATGCTATAGCAGAATGGTCAGATAAAAACAAATTAGAATTTAATATAATAAAATGCGTAACAATGACATATACCCGCTCTCAGAAGCCCGTAGTTTTTGATTACACCATTAAAGAGAAAAAATTATGCCGAGTCAATAGCTATAAAGATCTCGGTATCGTCTTTGATCCCAAACTAACATTCTCGGACCACATATCACGACTTACTACAGCATGCTACAAACTCCTGGAGTTTATCACCAGAACATGTAAACAATTTCACGACCCAGATGCAATGATAGCCATGTTTGATGGCGTCATACGAAGTAAGCTGGAGTATGCTAGTGGTGTGTGGACTCCGCACCAAACTAAGTATATTAATATGCTGGAACAAATCCAGAAAAAATTCCTCAGGGATGTCTATATGCAGATGCGTGGAACTTATCCAAGGTTCATGCACCATGTGGACTTACTTGAGGCAACAAATAGATTTAGCTTGGAAACTAGACGTCATGCAAATCTTGCAATACTTAGTTTTAACATAATCCATAACTATATTGATAGCCCGTTCCTCTTGGAATGCTATGGTTTATACGTGCCCGAAAACTTCAACCGTAGTCGTCGACGCGACATATTCAAAATACCATACGGCAGAACAGATATTCTAGCACAACATAGCATGACAAGAGGAATGGTGCTATTGAATGAAATCTCAGAAGCACTAGATATATATAATTCTTCTTTAAATAGCCTAAAGTTTTTTTTGTATAATAATTATCTTCATAGGTGTTAAGATTGTCAAATTGAGAATTGTACAGTAATTGGATAATCTATCTGTTGTGCAATAAATAAAAAAAAATATATATATATTGTAATTATAAAAAGGTTTTAGTTAATAATGTGAAACATGACATTCATTTACTTTTATCTACATTTATTTACCCAGTTATTAGAGACATATTCTCGTGTCTAACTACGGAGCTAGTCTATTTACTTATTCAATATTTAAATAAATAAATATTATTTACTTGTACCATAAATTTCATTTTAAATAGTTGGTATATTAGTTACAACGAATTTGAGAAATTATCTAAAATATTGAACCATAAATGATTCAGTGAAATAGAAATTAGAAATAGGAAAGTTATACTATGTTAAAAATCAAAGAAAATTCAAATAAACGAATGAATTATAAAAATAAAAGGGAAACTGATATATGTATCTCAAAATTGAATCATTTCTACTCCTCGCGAAGGATTAATAGCTTTCTTTAATCTGGTACAGTATAACGCTGTAAGTAACAATGGTGGCCAAGAGATTGTGGAGCAGGATGAAATCCACTGGAAAGAGGCCACACACAGTAGTCACGAAGGGCCTTGACTTCATCAGGTTCTCCAATAGGACTAGAAAACTGCAGGGGCCGTCATCTTTAAAATACAAATAAAAACCCCTTTTGAAGAAACGATAATTTTAAATAATATTACATGAGAGTAACTTTATGAAATGACGCGGAATATATATAATTACACTTCGATAATAATATAACAATCATGCTACATTGCTCGAAACGGCTTGAGCCAAGTTTAATGACCAGATCTGTGTTGCCAGGTATTTTCCAACTTTCATTTACCCCATCTCCTTTTTCTCCACACACATTTCAGATTCATAAAATTACCCAAATTATTGGGGATGTCGTAGTATTCCAATAATAAAATAACACTGGTTTTAACAAATATTGAAACTGAACAAATCGCTTTGCATTTATTTTAGACCCTGAAGAAAATAATTTCTATCGGGGCCTGTCATATTTGGGGATGATTTGTGGAGGGTCTTATTGAGGGGAAAAAAGAGTGTCTATGGGTTTTAAAGAGACCCCATTATAGGAGGGCGGAAATACAGAAGCCGGCAAATCGTTACACAGCTAAGCTGTTGAATTAGTTCTCATGTTAGTTTGGCATGTTTTTATGGTTATTTCATAAGTGTAAATTTATCTAATTTAATATTTTTCAAAAATATGTTATTTTGAAACGTGTAATTTACGCCTACTTCAAACTAATAATTTGTATCCTTACTTGTTATTTTCCTGCCAAGAATAAGCTTGTTGATGACCACGATTCCTCGTTTATTTTCATAATGCATTGATTCTGCCGAAAACGTCATTAAAAAGGGCACAATGGAGAAATGTAGGCCCCAAATCACTCCTGACAATACGTAGTTCTTGGGCTAAAATTTAATGAAATAATAAACAGATAAATGTATATCTCAAGAACAGGAAGTCTTTTTTACTTTGCATATCACATCCATAAAAATACTTACCTTATCATAATAGCCCCCGATGTTGATAAATGCATTTGCTATTTGTAAAATCGTCGTGAAACATGCTCCTATTATAAATAAAACCTGAAGAAAGGGGGTAACATTCTATTAATAGAAAAATCAGGTAGATTCACTCAAATTATTGTAAGTAAAGTGTCCTTTTAAAGCATAAAGGTCACTATGTCAAAAACAGAACCCAAGGTAAATTCCTTATATATTGAAAGAAAGTGTACATATTCTAGTCACAGGCCATTCCACCGCTAGATCACACAATCATATTATATAATAAATTAAATAGATTTATTTGGAGTTATGTAATATAATTAAGCTAAAACACCACGAATCAATTAGTATTTTCAATCTCTGTGTAAAATCCTAAGTAGTAAATTTATTTATTCTGCTAAAGCGATAAGGACATTTCACAAAATAATATTTGCCATCATAAATATATAAGGTTACACGTGAGATTAAAAAAGGTTAAATAAACACAGTTATAGGTTAAATAATACATCGTGCTTAAATTCGTTGTAGGACATGCGGAAAATATCCCCATTTCCTGCGAGGCAGTTAATTAACCTAGAAACTCTTCGCAGTGGCATCACCATTGTTAAGTTAGTTCTGCACCTGAGAAGATTCAGAAGACTATGTTGGCGGACTCGCTTGAAATTATCCTGAATATATAATTATATTTGGCCAGAATGTCTGCTATTGATTTAAAAAACAGTTCAGACGGTTATAAGCAATCAGCAATAATGCGATATCCTTCCTAGAACTAAGACTACAGATACCCAGCATTCCCGTCGTCTAGAGCCAGTGATACTATGGCATCCATAATTGGAGTATGTTGTGAGGCTGGAGGTATTCAGAGCAGGTCACCAAATACGGCTTAAGCCATTTCAAGCAACGTTTCAATTCTGAATGGTGATCTTACACCAGGGCGATACTGATAGTATCTTCCACTCACGTATTATTATTTTATTTTAAATTAATAAATTGTGAAATAACACAAATTGGTCAAATAAAATTTTTTTCCCCCCTCCGTGATTTGAACCCTCGACCTTCGTCTTGCTAGTCAAAAGCCTTGCCTCTCGACCACGGAGGCTGTAGAAAACAGCCATGGATAAAAATTGAACTGTCTCATGTAGAGGTAAGCTTAATTAAAGCAGCATGATAACTTCGTGTGAATAACAAGTCCAACTTAATCATTAAAAAATGAAGACGTATTTCAATGATTAATTAATTGGTAATTTGTGTATAAGGAATAGACAAAAATATACCTGAAGGCCATAGTATGAGTTTATGATGTCCACATTATCAGCCAATTTATCATAAACCGACATCAGCCTTAAAATCCTGTCATCAAACATCTCGAGGGAATTGCTTTTGTATAGTACATTTTTATTGGTAGTCCAACCACTTTGCATCATATTATTCGCAGAAAAGTCAATGCAAGTTTTTTCAGAACACAATAAAGTATTGCAGCGTATAAGTTGACAAATGACAGACCGCATTTGAAAAGTGACGATCCAAATATGCAGCATATATTGTAAAATTAAAAAATCTATCACAACCATTCCGATATACATGGGAATATAGATTTGCGTATCTTGACCGTTCCAGGTTACGATATCACTTGTAATTGTAAAAGACACAAAAAAAGTCAGAAATATAGCGAGACATATTATCCAAGCCCTCATCTTTCTATAATATTCTTTCGAGAGATCCAAAAGTATGTCTATATTGTTAACATTTTTCAAAAATTTTCTTGATAATACTTGCTCATTACCAAGTATTGGCAAACACATTGAGAGTACAGTAGCACACATTATTAATACGTATGATAAATGGTCGGTGACGAACACTGCCAGTACAGATCTCGTTTCCATATTAATTTTCTTTCTTATCATACAAATATAAAACATCAAGATGCAAAATGAACATATTATTGAATACGCTTTACTCTGCGCAGTTTTTGGTAAAATTTTACATCCGTTGTAAGAATGACTTTGAATACAAAGGAACATAAAAATGTAGTGAAATGGTTTTAGAGCATAGTGAATATTTTCCAATACTACCAATTTCTCATTCCTGTATGAGTTATACATTGCTAAAAGTTTTCTTTTTGGTATATTAGGCGTAGTATCTATCAGTATCATCTTATACTGGTGGATATTTTACTTTCAATGAGCTGGTTTATAAAAAAAAATAAAAAAACTCTCGTTTTCTATACAGGATGTTACAGCACATACCCGAAGGATTTTAACCAGCAATTCCTGAGTAAATTCGTAGTAAAAAACATAAATGTTATGTTGCTGTCCGGTGATATTTTTTTCAATTGAATATGTCTTTATCGCACGCCGTCACTGATCACACTGCCACATGCATGACGGGATCAGCGCTGATCGGCGCTGAGTTGTGGACACAGAGAAAGCGGGTAAAATCTGCGCCACGCCTGTCAGCCGTCGAGCTGTCAGTTTCTGTTCATGAAATTAATGTGACTTAAAACAAAGCATTCTACGGTCGGAGGCTGAGTTGACATCGCGTTTGGGTCCCACCCAGGCGTAGTGTGTTCAATTCATCGGCTGGCTAAGTCCTCCATCACGACACAAGCAACATTTTCCGCTTAATGTGGTGGTAGTAGGAGATTTTCAAATATTGTCAAGTTATCTGTAACCCGGGAATGTTTGTTTTTCTCTAAAAAAATATATATAAACACAAACTTGAATTAAAGCAGCAGTTCATAAAAGTGTATTATAAGAATAGGATATTTATAATAATAGTTTTGATTTACTGCGTACTTGGTATTTAAGTTTTCAGACTATTTATTTATTCATTAATAATACCACAAACTGGGCAAAATCAATTCACGTTGTTAAATCAGTTGATGAGCTCCTCCCCCTAGACTGTCACCACCCCGCTGTAAGCATAAACATTATGACAAGTAACTTACTAGACGACACAACTATTCTGTCTAACCTTACTTATAATTTTTCTTAGGCTGACTATCCTAACATGAAACATTATCTTGCTAATGAAGACTGGTCATTTCTTCACCTCAACAATAACAATAATATTAATCACAATATGGAATTATCTTACACAATTATTAATAGGGCCATTGAAAAATAAGTACCATTTTCACATTTCAAAGAAGCAAAGTTCCCAAAATGGTTCACTGGAGAGTTAATTAACATAGTAATATGTACAAAAATTGCCCACAAAAACTTTAAAGAATCGAAATCCCTAAATTGATCTCAATGTAAAAAAATGTCTAAAATATATTAATTACATAAATGGAATCGAAAATTCTATACCTTCCGACATTCAGAACTTTTTCAATCATGTTAATTCTCTAAGAAAAAACAAACAAGGCTTGCCCATCTCAATGCATTTCAAAGAAAAAAATAGTACTGATATGAAAGTAAAGGTTAACTATTTTGCTGACTACTTCAAAAGTGTTTATGATGAAGATATCCCAGACAATTACATCCCACCTTCATCCATTAACGAGACCATACATATCCCTGCCATACATATCAATATAAACTAAGTTAAAACTAAGATTAAATCCCTAGACAAAAACAAGAAGGCCGGACCTGATAATGTGCATCCCATAACCGAAACTTTTTGAAAAACTAGTACTTGATAAAATTTCACCTTATATTAACCACCTCATTGTTCCGAATCAACCTGATTTTTTGTCGGGCAGATCAACTTTGACAAATCTCTCATTATTGAAAACTATATATCGAACGCATTAGCTAATAGAACATAAGTCGATTCCATATATACGGACTTTATTAAGGCATTTGACAAAGTTTGCTATAAAATTCTCCTCGTCAAACTATGTAAGCTCGGTATCGATGGAAAACTTTTAGACAGGTTCGCAAGCTATCTAACTTATAGAGTTCTACTAGTAAAAATCAATTCGTTCCTTTCCAACCAATTTATAGATACAAGTGGTGTACCACAGGGGTCTCATTTAGGCCCAATATTGTTTACTGTTTATTAACGATATTGTTAATATATTTGATAACGATATAAATGTATTACTTTTTGCAGACAATTTAAAAATATTTAAAAAAGTAAAAACCGTTGAAGATTGTATCAGTCTACAAAATAACCTAAACAGGTTAATTAATTGGTGCACTCTAAATAAACTATATCTCAATATAAATAAGTGCCATTCAATAAGATTTTACAAAATAAGTCAACCAATTATTTATTCATATGAACTTAATAACTCAACCCTTACCTTTGTCGAAGAAATTAATGACTTAAATTAAACTTAATATCTCACATAAACTCAATTAACAATAAGGGAATCAAAAAGCTTGGATTCATTCTTCGAAACTCCAGAGGCTTCAGAAATATTTCAACCTTGAAAATTTTGTATACATCTTTAGTTCGAAGTCAAGTCGAATATAACTCCTCGATCTTGTTCCCACATTAAAAAATACATTCAGATTCAATAGAAAAATTCTACACAAATTTCTAAGACACATTAACTTTAAACTCGGTATTAACATTGAAAGTATAAACAATAAATACTTAGTGAAAAAAAAAAAATTTTTAAAACTCTCAGATCGAAAAATTATATCCTACTTAATATTTATGTTCTAAATTGTAAATGGTAGTGTAGACAGCCTTTATTTAATTAACTTCATTGAATTTCATGTACCCATAAGAGCTACTCGTTCTAAAACCATCTTTAATTGTAACAATTCTAAGACTGAACTTTTAAAACACTCGCTTGTACCTAGATTACATGAAATTCGAATGGATATGTCGCATCTGTCAAATCTGCAACAGTGAATTTCGCTCCCCAATATATCTAACGAAACAAGAAGAATTTGCTAATCCTCGCATCTTCAAGTGCGTAAAAGTTGAAATCAGTTTATGAATTCATAATTCATTCAATTTGTTTTCTACATTGGAGTGCTTGCTGTTAAATATCGTGATTTAAAATATAACAAAGTCCAACACCGTAAGAAACACAGATAGTTTTTGACATTAACTCGTGATTGGTCAATACTGTTGTAATCTGCCTCGTGATTGGTTAATAGTGTTGTCATCTGCCTCGTGATTGGTCAATAGTGTTGTCACTTTTGACGACTTTTAAAAACATCAACATGAAAAACACAAGGGCGAAGCAAAGTTCAGATGCGTGCTCTACAAAAACCGATCAGAATATCAATGTCGAACCACTCAATAAAGATGACTTTCAGCAATACACCAAGTACATCGATGATAAACTCGAAAAACTGACGGCAGCTCTGGAACATAACCTAATTCAAAAATTTAGTGATATAATTACAAGTAAAGTGACAATGGAATTGAACTCAATAAAAGAAAAATTTGTCATGCTCGACGAAATAAAGACCTCACTGGATTTCCTATCTACAGAATATGATCGCTTATGCAAAGAAGCCAAAGAAAATTCCTCAACAATAAATAAATTATGTGTCGATAACCAACGTCTCCAAACAAACAATGATATTCTTACGAAGAAAATTGATTCTCTTGAACAATTTAATCGGAAAAATAATATAGAAATACAAATGGTTCCTGAGAAATCTAATGAAAATCCAGTGAACCTGTTTAAAAAACTTTGTTCAGCAGTTTCATTCCCAATTCGGACAGAAGAGATATTAGCTTGTCATCGTGTCCCTCAATCAAACAAAAGCTCCATTCGACCTAAAAATATTGTAGTGGAACTACCTAGCAGCTATACCCGAGATGCTTTACTGTCTGCAGTAAAAAACTACAATAAAAAATACCCAAATTGCAAACTCAACAGTGAACATCTGGAGATTACTGGAAAAACCCCTGTATATGTATCGGAACAACTTACTCCCAACAATAAAGAACTTCACGCCGCAGTACGTCACGCAGCCAAGGAAAAAAACATTAAATTCATTTGGGTACGGAATGGGAAAATATTTATTCGAAAAAATGAGAATTCCCCGGCAATATGGGCAAGTAGCAAAGACGTGTTAGAGAAAATCTAATTTCTGCATACATATACACATTTCTACATCCCTCTGATAATCAAAATGGAAGTGTCTTTATATTATCAGAATATAAGAGGGATGAGAAGCAAATTAGATCAAATCTCTTTAAACACTCTCTCCTCAAACTATGATGTTATATGTTTAACAGAGACATGGCTAAATTCCTCAATTCAAGATGCAGAGATACTGGATAAACGATACACTATTTTCAGACAAGACCGAGAAAAACTAACATCCAGAAAGAAAGACGGAGGGGGAGTTTTAATAGCTATCAAGAAAAACATTGTAGCCTATCAAATATATGATGAACCCTCTAATATTGAACATATTTGGGTAAGAATTAAATCAAACGGATCAAATAAAAAATTTATAAATATTTGTATAGCTTATCTTCCACCAGATATTGCAACTGACGCATTTACTAATTTCATCAACAAGTGCCAAGATATCTGTATTAAATCACACATCAATTCTCATACATTAATACTGGGAGACTTTAATATCCCTTCCATTGAATGGTCAGTTAACGCCAACAATGATAGTAATTATGTTGAATCATTTGCTAATCAAAAATCTTCATTGTTATTAGAATTTCTACATTTCTCTAACTTACATCAGTATAACTATACAAAAAATGTTAACGGTAGAATACTTGATCTAGCTCTCTCTGATTTTACGCTTAATGTTCAACCTGCCCTCGCTCTTTCTAAAATTGACGTGCACCATCCACCAATTGAAATGGATCTAACTATTAATACAATGCACAATCTTAATGATAACCTTGAACGTCCTTTATTCAATTTCAAGAAAACTGATTATCTTAATTGTACCAATGAATTATCCCTAATCGACTGGACCCCAATGGTAACACTAAATTGCAATGAGTCTCTTCAATTCCTATATAATAGCATCTGGCCAATTATAGAGAAACACACACCAAAAAAAGTGAATAAAAACAAATATCCTATCTGGTATTCCAGTGTTGTTATCCATCAAATCAAAGAAAAAGACAAACTTAGAAAAAAATTCAAAAAGTTTGGGAATCCTAGAGACTATGATAGTTTCACAATCCTACGATCAAGGGTCAAAACTGGAATTCACAAATGCTTCCAATCTTATATTAATTCTATCGAAGACACTTTACATCATAGTACAAAACCACTATGGACTTATGCAAAATCAAAAGGTATGACTCACTTAATTCCTAAAATAATGCACTTCAATGAAACTGTAGCAAACAATGGTCATGAAATTAGTGAACTTTTCTCAAATTACTTCTGCTCTGTTTTTAATACAAATGATGTATCAAATCAACATGTAAATTATGATTCTCAAGAAAGTACCTATGAGCTCAGTCATGTCGAAATTTCAAAGACTGAAATATTCAACGCTATGAAATCACTAAACTCAAACAAAGGTCCAGGTCCAGATGCCATTCCACCATTATTTATATCAAACTGTGCTAAATCTCTTGTTTATCCTCTTCATGTTATATTTCGTAAATCTCTTAAAGAAGGTGTTTTTCCTGATCTTTGGAAAACAGCACGTATCACTCCTATCTTCAAATCTGGGAATAAAAGTGACATCTCTAATTATCGCCCAATAAGTATACTCTCATGTTTTGGGAAAATTTTCGAATCCTTAATCTATAAAAGCATTTTTACACATTTTAAACATATTTTAAGTTCTGTTCAGCATGGATTCGTATGCAAAAGATCCACTACCACAAATTTAATCGAATATGTAGATTTTTTATGTACCAATTTTGACAAAAGAACACAAGTAGATGCAGTCTATACTGATTTCCGAAAGGCTTTCGATAAAGTCAGTCATCCTCTTCTGATCCAAAAACTAAAAAGAACAGGTTTCCATGGCAACCTCCTGAGATGGATCATATCTTATATCTCTAACAGGAGTCAATATGTACAAGTTAATAGTTATGAGTCCTCTCCCAAACTTGTCACATCTGGTGTCCCTCAAGGATCCCATTTAGGACCACTACTCTTTATTATATTCATAAATGATCTAACGGCAAAACTTTTTTGTAAATGTTTACTATATGCGGATGACTTAAAAATTTTTCAACCCGTGAATTCACAAGAAGACTGCAAAACTTTGCAAAAAGACCTCCTCACATTGTCTCAATGGTGTATAGATAATAACATGGAATTAAATATTGGCAAATGTAATGTCATCTCGTTCACGAGAAATGTCCGTAAAATTGATTTCGCTTACACGATCTGTGATGAAATCCTAAAACGAGTAGACTCCATTAGAGATCTGGGAATCTTACTTGACTCGAAGCTAACCTTCAGAAACCATTACCAAAACATTGTCAATCAGGCTAATAAAATGCTCGGTTTCATCACCAGAGTCACTAAATCATTTAAGAACACCAGTAGCTTCAGAATCTTGTACTACTCATATGTAAGAAGCATCTTAGAGTACGGCTCTGTGATTTGGTCACCACATTATGCAATTCATAGCAGGAAAGTGGAGTCCGTTCAAAAAAAATACTTAAGAATACTAGCTTACAAATCTGGAGTACATCGGAATCTCAGTAACTATGCTGAAAGACTTACTCACTTTAAAGAAATCTCACTCGCCAAAAGAAGAAACGTATCAGATATAATCTCTCTGTTTAAAATCATTAACAATGTATATGATTCATCTTTAATTAATCAAATTAACCTTAATATAAGACCGAAATCCACAAGAAACCCTGAAACCTTTTGGATAGATACTTGTCGTAGTAATACAAGTTTTTTCAAACCAACATCGAGAATGACTCGATTGTATAATAGATACTGCAATCTTCTAGATTTAGATATATTTTCAAACTCAATTAATACCTTCAGAAAGAACTTACACATACTTATACCTGATGATTTCATTTTCTTTACCAATCACCTACTTATGCATTAGCTCCACTATATATGATTCGTGCGTGCATATGTGTATATATGTTTGCATACAATATGCGTACAGTGTACACACTTATGAGTGTGTTTGTATTTAAATGTGTATGTACGCATCTATGTATGTGTGTATATATGTATGTATGTGTATTTATATGTGTATTTAGATGTATGCATGTATGCGTATACATATATATGTATAATATATTAATAAGTATGTAAGTTTCTTCCTAATAATTGATTTCGATCCTCATTGTTTTTATATACACTCTTTTAATTAAATTTATTATTACTGTAACTAACCAATTATTATTACACAAATAATATTGAGATGAATGTTGTGCTCACCTATAATTAGAAACATCATTATAACCATGTATAAATGTAAATTACTGTTAAAATTATGTGATGTATTCTGTTGGCGAGCCAATAAATAAATAAAATAAATAAAAAAAAAATTAGTAATAGGTACGCAGATGTAGCGGATCTGTTTAACTGCATAGAAGCTAGGTACAAATAGGCTTTCATATCATATCTTTTAAATCATGACCTATATAATGTAATTCTACTCATACTTACGTAAAAAGTCAAATAAATATGTATATAAAATGAATGCCTGGGGCATCTGAGGAAACTTGGGTCAATATTAATATTCAATACGGTGAACCAACAGCTTGATTGGCACTTACCTACTTTCAACCAAAACCTGAAAATAAATGCATACATTTTAGCTATTGCAATATATTATATCATGTATCTATACTATCATATATTTCAATCAATACTAATCTAACCTCGTCTACCCATAAGTTTTGCATGTACTTGTATCTCTATCTTTTTATATCCGTCTAGAGTTTCAGTTAATTGTATATTTTCTGATATCACTGTTTATAATTTATTTATTTATTTTTATTGAGGTACATAAAACAGGCATGGTGCCCAAAAATTTATATACATAAATACATAATAATAAAAAAATGATAATAACAAAAATAGTTACAAAATGATTAAGCTAAATATGCAGACGTAAATAACTAACAAGAATGGGTAAAAGGTAAATACAAATATGCTCATAAACGATTTGTTATTGTCACACTTTTACTGGTGAGACACTGATTAGGTAGGTTTTCTGTATATTTACTGTATATGGTATGTTTTATACCGTTGATATTAAAATAAATAAATAAAATCCAGTATTACGGTGGTAACATAAATAAAAAAATATATAAAAACAATAATACAAGGTTGTACATATGTATATCGTTATACAAAAACAAAAATAATAAATATATATACGATAATAGGGAAAAAGTTGGAATGATTTCACTTAAATGTCTTTCTTCAGTCAGACAATAATTTCATTCAGGAAGCTTTCCGAATTCGTTGTGCCACTTTCTATCACCCATACGGTAATTTGCTTTTAAAAAGGGTCAGGAATACATGGAAACGTTGTCCAAACGATGTATTCATTTTTGGTACTCGTACTATCATCTTTTGTCTTGTCGTGTAAATGTGATCTACAAGACTATGAAGCTTGGGATTGTTCGTATAGTACATTATGAGGGCATTTGTATACATCTGTCTTACGTTTAATAATTTTTTTTCCTTAAATGGTAGGATGTGACCTTAGAACGGGGTACCCCAGTAAGAACACATTATCTTATATAAAAAAATTGTTAAATAAAAAAAATAAAAAATAAAAAAATACGGGTGTCGACGGATACATATAAGAATTTTTATGTATCACTCTTATTACAGCTTTTTGTTCCTTAACTTAACGATATATGTTTCCCTTAACTAAAGGATTATGAAGTTGGTATTTCTATCCATCAATTTATTGTAAATTCTGTAAATTTGAGTAAAAACGTCAGTGAATTTTGACACTTCTTGTGTACTCTAAAAAAATAAGCGAAGCTCACTCGCATCAGAAATTAAGAAATCATTTTATCGGCGCCGTTAAGCGCGGACGCTATCAAAATCTGTTTTCATTATGTGAGGTCTCATAAGTTAACATATTAACATTCTTGTCGGCGCGCCTGCGCAAGTCGGCCGCCCACGCGCCGACTAATCAGAAAGCCGAAACCATCGTCCGTTGTGATTTCGTCCTTTCTCTCCTCTGTTACTGCGCTGCTGGAAAGAGAAGAGAAATAGTGCGTATAGAGTGACCCGCTATTCAGTTGCGACGTGTGATGGAAAAATATGTTTTTTGTAATTGAAAAAAAAATTATCGGAGTGCAATCTACATCTACATTTTTTACTCCTCAGAATATTTACTCCTCAAATATGTTTAGAAATCGCTGGTTAAAATCGTTCGGGCACGTGCAATTATACCCTGTACATAAGACAAATTAATTCATTAATCACTAAAACAATAAATTCAGTGTTTTTCTAAGAGGTGAGTTATTGAACAATTAAAGAAAATAAGCAACTTGGGACTTACGTGTGTTTTTTCCATAAATGTAAGATGTTTAAACATAATATAAAAATTTAAAATAAAAAAATAATATTCGTTGCAATTATTTTAGCATAACAAACAACAATTCATTCGGTATGTCGATATGAACATTTGAAGTAAATTAATACTGCTACGTAATGAAAAACTTGAGTGAAAAAAGCGGGCAATAAAACCCTTACACCCACAAAAGGAAAACTTTGCAGGAGACGATAACAACTAATATTTACAAATCCGTAAAAAATCATGAAATTTAAATATGATGAAAGTGGTTCTTTGTTTCGCACAATTTTGATGTAAAATATTGCAATTCAATTTATAATTTTATGAAAGATTTCAGGATTGAGTAATTTCATCTATAGTTTTTTCAAAATAACCTTAACAAATGTACGCAAAAAATTAGTTATTGGTACAGGGTTTTCCAATAAGAGGTGTTATTTTAAATAGCCCGTTATTTCGGTAGATGTTACTTTTGAAGCTGTCATTTTTTGACATTTGACAAGTAGAAACTACGCCATTAATAAAAATGGAACGATACATGCTTCAACAACGCATTGAAATTTTTAAAATTCACTTGAGTGAATCAAATGCAAATCATCTTGAGTGATGAGGCCCATTTTCACCTCGGTGGCTTCGTTAAAAAGCAAAATTGTCGCATCTGATGCTCGGAAAACCCGAGCCCCAGATGCAACATGGTCCAGCAATCATGCGGTTTATGGTCCGGCGGAGTCATTGGACCTTATTTTTTCGAAAATGAGGATAGAGCAACAGTTACGGTGAAAGGATTGCTCTATCGAGAGATCATTAGTTATTTTTATGGCCGAAATTGGATGGTATTGATCTGGACAACTTTTACTTTCAACAAGACGGCGCTACGTGCCACACAAGCAACGAAAGCATTAATCTTTTACGATTGAATTTCAAAATAACACCTCTTATTGGAAAACTCTGTATTACAAATAATAATATTAACAATCAGAAAAAATTCTTTACCATTTACATTGAATTAAGAAAGCAACATTCATAAAAAAATATTGTATGAAGGGTTGTACAAAAACAATAACCGATTTTACTTTAATACTTTAATTTGTTTATTGTGGACACTTGCCAAAGAATTGACGATGGCACGAATCTACAACTGCAAAAAGAATTCTTCTGAAATGACAGAAAATTGCATCTTAAATACAATGTTCTGCCAGGACAGCCTCACAAATACGTTTTGCCGTTTCATAGCGGTTGTCGTGAGGAGTCGATACAGTGTGTAGCGCGCATCTAGAAAGTTTAAGTTACACGTTACACCTATCGGCAGCTATCCTCGCAAAGCGCGCGTCTTATGTTAAGGCAATATGCTGTACATCCAAAAAGCTAGTTGAGATAATTGACTTAAAAATTTTGGGAACATTTTGATTATTTTCGTCGCAAACTTATTGTAGTAACAATTTTAAATATTTTGAATGGTTAAATTGACACTTCATTTAATATATTGTTAAAAAAGATTCTTAAAAATGAAAATAACAAAATGTCCAAAAAATGTATTTATTTAGAGACTGGGTTTTTGGAGATTTCATTGAGATTTGCAGCATATTGCAATAACACGACCGCCCAGAGGTTGCGGATTCAAAATCGATGGTATGTTATGTACCTTCAATCTTACCCTAAAACTACTTTCTTACTCGTAAGGTTGTGAAATGTTCTCTTTATCAATTAAATTGTTTAACAAAACTAACTGTTAACTACATAACACTTATAAGTATAATTATATAACAATAACACAGTGAAAAAAACATAGTGACACAGAAAGCATATTCAATTTTACGCTCAACATTAATCTTCAGTTAAAAGTGTATTTAACAAGTGAAACTTACAATATAACAAGTCATTAGGTGGATACAAGTTCTAATACAAATTTACAAGTTTTTAAAACTAAAACTAATTGAACATTGTCAATATTAATACTAGTTAAATTGATTTAAATTATTGTCGCCCAGGCTATTACCTACCACGCGATACGGCCGCTAATACTTCATATTTACTATACTTCAATTCAACTCTACCATAAATCCAGGCTGACCCATCTTCCACTTTAAAAAAAACATATATATAAACATTAAATATTTTCATGGAATCTCAGGATTATATAAGTCTAGCGAGAAACGCAGAAGAGGCTTTAACAGAATTAATAATCGACCCTAGTACCAAACTAAACAAAGAGCAAATTGCCAAAATGGTTCCCAAAACCAACGCCATTCTAGGAACAATTGCACAGATGGCTGCAAAAATGACTACTCTTGAGGATGAACTCACAGCCAATAAAACATTTATAAACAAACCAAACTTGAGTTTAATTCAATAGTTTCTACATGTGAAGCGGCCGACGAGCTCGAAGAGAGAAAAAAACAGAGCTAAAAACCTTATAATAATAAACGTACCAGAAAGCTCAAAAGCAAACCAAATTGAAAAAATCAAGGATGATAATCTACAAATAACTAAAATTCTGAACAAAATAGATGACAACATTGAATCAAACTTCATTAACACTTTCCGTCTTGGAGCACTGAGGCCTGATATATCAAGACCCATAAAAGTTATCTTAAGAAGTTCGTCAGAGGCAATGAATATTCTCCGTAAAAAAACTTTTGTTTAACCAACTCCTCTATCAAATTTTTTTCCGATCAAACACCAAACCAAAGGAAATACTTGTCGGACCTACGCCAAATAATGGAAAGTCGGATACAGGAAGGTGAAGTCGGGCTAACAATAAAATTTATCAATAACAAGCCGACAATAGTGAAGATTTATCCAAAAAACTCAAAACCATCAAAGGATACGTCCAAAACATCAGAGGCTGCCGTACCAAACTTTTAGAATTGCAAACTACTCTTCCATTACTCCAAAACATTGATGTATTTCTTCTAACTGAAACCTGGCTTGATCCTGATATTCATACTGAAAAACTCGGATTTCCATCTTACAACACCCACCGCCTTGATAGAAATCCAGCAACTAGTACCAAAACCAGAGGAGGAGGAGTTCTTATATCAATTTCAAAATCAATGCCATCCACTCGATTTCTATGTAAACATTTAGACGTGGAAAAGGTATTCGTATTATTAACAAATAAATCAAGTAAAATTCTCCTGGGAATGTCTACATTCCTCCTGGATCCAACATCACAGTCTACAGAAACCACATTGATGACGTCAAAACCTTTAAAAATAATTATCCGGATGCCAGAACAAATTTATTTTGCGATTATAATACCCCTAGCATTGATTGGACGAATAAAGACTCTTGTAACAACTTTAACCTTCCAGAAAATGCTCGCAAATTAATAGATATGATGAACTTACTCTCGCTACATCAAGTCAATCAAGTCTACAATAACAATAATCGACTGTTGGATTTAGTGTTCTCCAGTGATCTCTCAATTCATGTTGTTAAATCAGTTGATGAGCTCCTCCTCCTAGACTGTCACCACCCCGCTGTAAGCATAAACATTATGACAAGTAACTCACTAGACGACACAACTATTCTGCCTAACCTTACTCATAATTTTTCTAAAGCTGACTATCCTAACATGAAACATAATCTTGCTAATGAAGACTGGTCATTTCTTAACCTCAAGAATAACAACAATATTAATCACAATATGGAATTATTTTACACAATTAATAATAGGGCCATTGAAAAATATGTACCACTTTCACACTTAAAAGAAGCAAATTTCCCAAAATGGTTCACTGGAGAGTTAATTAACATAGTACCTAATATGTAAAAAAATTGCGGACAAAAACTTTGAAGAGTCGAAATCCCTAAATTGATCTCAATGTAAAAAAATGTCTAAAATATATTAATTACATAAATGGAATCGAAAATTCTATACCTTCCAACATTCAGAACTTTTTCAATCATGTTAACTCTCTAAGAAAAAACAAACAAGGCTTACCCATCTCAATGCATTTCAGAGAAAAGAGCAGTACTGATATGAATGTAAAGGATAACTATTTTGCTGACTATTTCAAAAGTGTTTATGACGAAGATATCCCATACAATTACATTCCACTTTCATCCATTAACGAGACCATACATTTTTAGAAAATAGATAACATTTTAATATAAAAGCAAATATAAATAACAAGATTTTTTTTAATAAACTCTCTTTAAAACATTTTCCCACTCAACTGGTCTTTGCCGTCTAACGATATTGTAATTCCTAATTCTGATAAACCCCGCCCACTCTAACCCCTCCCCCCTCCTTCCACTTCTTCTTTCCAATTGTAATCTATATTTAAGTTTCGAATTCGGAGTATACTTACTCCTGATAAGGTGAACTTTGTTCATGAAACATGTAGTGGTTGTATATAATAAAGTGATGCAAACAAAGTTATTTGTGATTTAATGAAATAAAGTTTAATAAGATTACATTATTTTATCTATTTCCGCTGTATGTCAATGCAAATGTACGCAATAAAATGTAAACATTATATTTATTTATTTATTGGACAATTTGTATAGCGCCGCTTTTGTGATATATCACCTCAGGGGCGCTATATTGTAATAATCTATTTACAATATATACTCACCCTCTCTCTGCGAATGACCTTATATCTACCTATTAAATGTTACTGTTGTTAGTATCACTTAAACTGGGCGAAGCCCAAATAAGTGCCGCCCGCAGGGCCTAGCAGCAAAAAACCCGCGGATCGGGTTTTTAGCTGCTAGTTGTAATATATTGTATCATATATCAATACTATCATATATTTCTAATCTAACCTAGTTTACCTATAAGTTTTGCAAATACTTGTATCTCTAACTTTTTATATCTATCTATAGTTTCTGTTAATTGCATATTTTCTGATGTCACTGTTTATAATTTATTGTATATGGTATATTTTATACCGTTGATATTAAAATAAATAAAAGTGAAAATAAAACCACGAAATTTTATTTATTTAACTATCTATGACTGTCCGGTTTCCACTCCTTGTACACTCTTTGCCTCATTCACATTCATACATCGTCTCATGTACACTCTTCTATTATTCTGACTCTTTACGTGGCCCGATCTAAATATCTGATTCACTTGCTCGTGCCATGTCTTCCTCGGGCGTCCCCGACTTGCTACCATCCTCATTGACGTCATATATTCTCCTTACACTCCTTTCTTCGCTCATTTGCTCTACATGCCCAAACCATCTAAGCGTCCCCTTCTTTATCTTACTCACTACTCTTACATCAGCTTTGCACTCTTTTCACATTTCTTACACGATCATACATTTTTTTACCACACATACGACTCAGGGATCTCATTTATAAAGCATTCAGTCTACTTTCATCCATCACTTGCCAGTTCCATCCCTCACTGCCATATATCAGGGTAGGTACCATCACTCCATAGCAGACTGCTAGCTTCGCTTATTTGGGTTTTTTTTGTTAGCGCCAACTGCCTTCAGTCTTCCATTAATGGAGTTACCTGTATTTAACTTTATTTTTATGTAAACATATTAAATTTGACAAAATATATAAGAGATCATGAAATCAAACATAGTAACAGATAGAAAGTAAGAAAACAGATAATGTCTTGTACATAATGGAATAAATATTTTATCTAAAGAGACAAGGCGTCACTTGAACAGGTGGTTAAGGGCTATTGGGAATTTTATTAGTTTATGGGAAACATACCTAATATTGGGCTATTGGACACATTTAACTGATTATTTACTATGTTCATTTTCTAATTTATTTAGCCTGTTGCTGCGACCATTTTATTTTACCGGCATTTTCATTAAAGGTGTGATATTGATCAATAAGATGATTGGCAAATTCGGAAAAGCAAGTTTCGTTTTAGGTATCTAAGATGATTAAACAAGTCCATTGTTTTCATCCTAATATTCCAATTCCTATGCTCTATTGAAATATAATGTAGAGGATCAAAATCAGAACACTTATTGTGTTTACTAAAATATATTTTATTTCATTTCGAATAGCACAATAAGGTAGGTAGTCATTGAGGCTATATAGCTAAAGAGCAATTTGCTGTCCACAACAAAGCAGCCACAGGCACTCAGGACAAAAGGTCTGCATTTTATTTCGCTTTCAAGGCGGATGAGACGTTTCCCGTAGACCTTATCTGTAAAGAAATTATCCTTGTTATCCAACAAATATCAATTTTATAATGTTACTGGGTTATTAACATGAATTCCCCAAACCTTTATGTAACTTAAAGTAAAAATTACCCTAGAGTCTTTTTACTCTTTCCAGTATGTAACACTCAGATGTTATTTATTTATTGAATACAATATTAGCGATACTCAAAAGATACTTGAAACAGAAAAATCAGAATAAAATACGGTGGTATCTAGGACTTGAACGCAGGTAGTTCTTATTCGATATACAATACAGTTCCGTGACTGTACGTAATACAGTTAAAATTGAAGAATCGCTAATATTGTCTTCAATAATAAAATATTAAAATTTGAGGTTTAAATTAAATTATTCCAAAAATAATAAATACCCAGAAGTTTTACGTCTGGTTTGCTGTGAGGATTAAAAAAGAGTTGTGGGGGGGATTAATTTGCCAACTAATCGCATGAAAAATGTCAGAAAGTGGATCTATTATTCTTGACTGACTGTCAACAAACTGGTCGTATTATTCTTGACTGACTGCCAACAAACTGGACGTATTATTATTGACTGACTGTCAACAAACTGGTCGTATTATTCTTGACTGACTGCCAATAAACTGGACGTATTATTATTGACTGACTGTCAACAAACTGGACATATTATTCATAACTGGCTGTCAATAAACTGTTCGTATTTGTATAAAATGGCTTACTAATTTTCGAATCCAGCAACAGTTTATTGATAACAACGATTACTCGTTCCCTCTCGTAACTCATAATTTCGGAGAAAATCATTGGAACTATGAACGCCAGAAGGAAGTTCGCACACCAGTCGATATTTGAACTCACGGCATTAAATAACTAAAATAAAAATGAACAAATTAAAAACGTTGTAGAGTTTTCATAAATCACTGGACACAATTTAACAGCGAATTATATTTCCAATTGGTTTTCCTTAACCCTAGATGATTTTTGACATTTTTTTTTTATTCTTAAACATTGTAATCTCTCCGTATTTAAGTACTAAAGAGTGGTGAGGCTTTTTGTTCTGAAACTGAAAAAAAAGGTTTCATATAAAAATCAGTACATTTAAAAAAAAATTAATACCAATTTAGTGCATGCACATTTTATTTTGCTGTCTCTAGACCGTTTTCATTCACTCATATTTTTTGAACGCGTAGCGGAATCGAAGAAGGTTAGAAAAGAAAAATATGTAAGTTTCAACCAATGAGGTTAATATGTCAGTTTTTTTACACTGTTCGTTTATTTTTAATATTAATAACCTTGAATGTTGAACGAAATGGGAAAGGAAGTGAAACATAATAATGAAATATGAAAATTGTTCCTGTAAGAATTAGCACTGACGATATCTTCTTCAAATTTAACATGAAATCACTTAAACAGCTATTTTTAACAGGTCATTTTTAATTACAGTTTAAACCACCAAGCTAGGCTTATGCCTGTCTTGTGGTGATTATTATATATAAAGTACATTTAAAGAATTTTTCAAGGATTCAAATATAGAAGAAATTAAAAGAAATATAGTATACAATATAAAAGAAAATAAAGAGTATGGAATTTAAGAGGATATCTCTCTCTCTGGTTTCAATCCTGGGATTGGTTTGCAGCAATTTCATCTAATCTCCTCTTCCATTCTTCCTTGTCTTGTGCGGCTCTTTTGACTTCTGCATATGATGAGCAGCGCACGTCCACCAGCAGGTCCTCCAGGTACTCTCGGCGTGGGCGTCCCCTAGAGTTGGTCCCCTCGGTCATACCCTCTATTATGACATGCAAGAGGCCTTCTTGTCGTATAACATGGCCGATCCATCTTGCACGCCTTTCGGACAAGGTCCTGAGCAGGTGCCTTCCTCCTTCGATTCTTTGGAGAACCTCCTCATTTGTAATATGGTCTCTCCAGGAAATTCCTAACAGTCTTCTATAGGACCACATCTCAAAAGCCTCTAGTCTCCGTTTATCTCTTTCGGATAGGCACCATGTTTCGCAGCCGTACATCAAGATACTCCATACATAGGTCTTGATGAGGAGTATTCTCAGTTTTAGGTCTATATTATTCAATTCTATTATTTTCGACCTTTTATTGAATGCAAGCCTAGCCTGATGTATACGGCTGTCAACCTCGCTCTTAGACCGACCGTCCCATGTTATTTTGCTCCCAAGGTAGACAAACTACTTGATGTTCTTTAGTGGAACTCCTGCCATCTCTACTCTCATCTGATGTTGCGTTCGGCCTACAGTCAGCAGCTTTGTTTTGTCTTTATTTATCTTCATGTCTTTATTTATCTTCATTTATCGAGAGGATAAGAGGATATAAGAAGTACATAATTTAGAAAAAAATATGTACATTCAATTTACGAAATCAATGAAAAGTACTAACAAGACTAAAATAAACTGATTATATTTTATATTTGCGTGTTAATGTTGCTGTGAAATACATTCAAATATTTTAAAAGAATATATCAAAAGTTAATAAAAAATGTATAGAACATAAAACATAATAAGCAGTATAGAATAAAAAATAATATAAGAAATTAGTGATTTAAAAAATACACATGTATAACATCAAAGTGAGTATGTATTACAAGGTAAGCCAATTTATTTATTTATTTATTTATTTACGGACAAATAGTCCATTAACAACATATTAATTACACGAATAAGTTTTATAAACAGAGATGACAGTGAAAGGAGAGCATATATAAATGAGGAGCGAAGACAATAATAATGACAATAATAATATAAAAGTAAGAATGGGAGATAATAATAAGTCAAAGCATGAAGATGGTTCAAAGGGCATTAGAAATTAGACATTGCGTATTGACTGTCGAAAGTCATTTAGGCATATACCACAAAATTCAATGCTTTGACTTGACAGTGAGTTGACAAGTCTCGACATTCTGGACAAAGGAGAATGGTATCCATAATTGGTAGAATGTTGATTGACGAACAGCAATTCATTATTTCGGAGTCTACGGGAAGGGATGTTGAATTGGATAAGTTGCAACAAAGCAGGTGAGTCTGTAATACCATTGATAATCTTAAATATGCAAATCAGATCAGTGTCCCTTCTACGTTTCTCCAAAGAAGAAATGTTTAAAGTTTGTTCAACTTCATCATATGAGTACTCTCCTCTTTCAAGACCCAACCTCCAAGCGATTCCTCGTAGGAAGCGATGTTGTACGGATTCTATGTGACAAATGTGGACAGCATAGAAAGGAGACCAAATAACACTAGCGTATTCAAGGTGAGGGCGAACTAACGAGCAGTAAAGAGTTTTAAGGGTACTTATATGTTTAAAGCCAATGTGATAAACTGTTGGTATTTTGTATGTTCGAGTTACAGTGTTTATACAAAGTATATAAAAATAGTTTAAAAGAATATAATAATAATAATAAGCCTTTTATTCTGAACTTCTGTTAGGTATATTAATATTAGAAATGTTTTGTTTGTTATAATATATCCCGAAGCTCAGTTTGCCTCTTGGCATAGGCCTCCTCTAACAATCTCGTATTTAAAGTTGCAATATTAAGTATTTTGCTTCTTCTTGTTGTTAGAGGGTTGTGGTCTATAACTCCCGCGGGGACCAGCCGAATTGGGAGACTTTTTGTTGGTTGGTTTTGGTTGTTAATTTTGGTTTGTGTTAATATTCCTTGTTTCCGATCTTCCGAGACAGTAATTAGTTTTTTGGAGCATTAAGTTGTGGGTCAGAACTTGCCCGGTTGACATAGTTCAGTATGTTAGGTCTGTTGGTCTCTCTCATGCTATTTTTGGTAGAGGTTGTGAAGGATTGCTTGATATTTTGTTTGTATTTACTTTCTTCTGTGCTGATGACTTAGGTTAATCCGGAGTTCCTCTTTTTCGCTTTTCGCTAATGTTGTCCTTCGGTTTTAAAACTATCAGTTTGTCATATTTTATGTAAGCAATTTTTCCTTCCCTTTTCTCTTCTTCTAGTTGAGGTTGTAGCTGTTTACGTTTTTCCAGGAATATATAGAGAATTAAAAAAAAATTAAGAATAAGTAAAAGTGGCAAACTGATGATATTTTGTATGTGCGAGTTACAGTGAAATATGTGGATACATTATTCTTAAGCTTTTTTTGTATAGATTATTGTTTAAACTCCGGCTAATAATACTAGAAAATAGAGTAAAGTCACATTATTATGTGGTAAGACTGTATCTACCTACTGCGTAGGTATACCTAACATTATTGTAACCAGCCAGTTCTAAATAAACAGCCTTGCAAGCAACTGCGTGTTTACTTTACCTCCGTACATTACATTGGCGACGAGTACCTAAATTAATTTCAGTGGTTGGCGATGCCGCATATGAATTAATGGTGAAACTTTGCAGCCCGGCGAGATCTACTGAGAAGCAATATGAAGACCTAAAAAAAATTATGCAAGATCACCTGCCGCCTGAGCTTTCCAAATAACACGGACCACGGCAGAAGTTACAATTGATAAATTGCGGGAAACATGGGCACGTTTTGGACTACCGAGTCAAATTGTTACGGACAATGGTCCACCTTTTACTTGTGAGACATTTGGCAGGTTTATACGGGGAAATGGCATTAATCACGTATTTTCAGCACCTTATCATCCGGCGTCAAACGGTGCGGCAGAAAACGCGGTAAAAAATTGTAAAAAAGTAATTAAAAAAGCCTTACGAGAAAAAGTGGACGTTATTGTGGCACTACAACGATTTTTATTAGTACGCCATATTACTGAACATTGCACCACGGATTTTACAAGAGCGAACACTTGGCACTCGATTAGATGCAATAAGGCCGGATAGAGCAGCGTTAGTGGAGACCGAACAAGCGCCACAAGCTCAGGCGGCAGGTGGAGCGAATCGAGCAGCAGGCGCGGGAGATAAAGTTTGGTTCCGTGATTTCGGTTTAGGCCGTACATGGGCAGAGGGGCAAATGCTGGATATAGTAGGAACTAGGAATGTCAGGGTATCAGGGCTTGATGGGGCAACACATAACCGGCACATCGACCAAATAAGACCGAGAAGTTCATTGGTTTTTCCGTCTGTTTCGGGAAACGGAGACCAGTGGGGGTTGAGTTCAGAGACTGTGGTGACGTCGCCCCAACCGCAAATCGTAAGCCCCGTGGAGCCGCCCCAAGCCTCAACTGAAGCCACGGTGGGTCGCCGCTATCAAGAGCGGTTTCGGCGTCCCGTTGATAGGTTGGAAGTACGTTAATAATGCATTGCTGTCATTGACATCATCATGACCGGTCGGTGGCCGAGTTGACATCGCGCCTGGATCCCACTCAGGCGTAGTGTGTTCAATTCCTCGGCTGGCTAAGTCCTCCATCACAACACAAGCAACATTTTCAGCTTACTGTGGTGGTAGTAGGAGATTTTCAAATATTGTCAGGTTATTCGTAACCCGGGAATGTTTGCCTTTCTTTTTAAAAAAAAAAAATCTATATATATATGTATTTTTTTTCATATATATTTATCATATATTCATATATGTACCAAATTCATTTATGTACCAAATTCATATATGTATTTTTTTTTCTCACCTAAATAAGGTTAAAATATATTTTTTTTTCATTCTTTTCATTGTTACTATTTATTATCTATATCGTTATCCATTGCTTATTTTATCTGTTATCTATTGCTACTGTTTGGGTATGTACCTTATAGTGGAATTTACGGGTGGAGGTGTTATATGGTAAGACTGTATCTATCTACTGCGTAGGTATACCCAACATTATTGTAACCAGCGAGTTCTAAATAAACAGCCTTGCAAGCAACTGCGTGTTTACTTTACCTCCGTACATTACAATTATGTCATATTATTCTCAACATATACTGAAGCGACTCTAAAGTACATGAAACGTATCAGTGGTGTCAAACATATTTTTTAATAATAAATGTAAAAAATAATTAATCTTTCTGCTATTATAGTTATTATTTGAATACAAAAACTTTAAGTGGTAGTATAGATTCATATGTTCCTTGAAGAAATTTCGTCCGTTTTCAGATATCCATTTTTTCATTCAGTCTAGGACTGAGAAGGGAAACATTTAAAAATGATCTTTCGTAGAAGTTTTTGAACTCTGTTTTAAAATAAAACTCATTTACATTAATAAATACAAAACACAAGAAATAAAAACTAACAAACACATATTTATATTATAAATACTGGATCTCAGGGTCAAAACATATGCAACAAGCAACTACAAATACAACATTTAGGCAGAAAAGCTTCCTTTACTATGGTACTAAACTCTACAGCAAAATCCCACTCTCATTCGAAACAACATTATTTTAACAATTAAATAAAAATAAAAAAGCAGTTTGGGGATCTGGTGAGGAGGCAGTGAAAGATGCATGTTGTGTTATGTCACAGCGTTTATTGCGAGTCGGTGGTATTGCGCAGTTGCGAGACCAGGTGTAGACGGCGATGACAGCGATGACGGCGAATCGGTCGAGGGGCGGGTCAGTGAGTCGACGCCGCGTTGATGGAGACCGGACTCGTGAGTGTGTTCAGCACTGGTGAAGACGTGGAGTCTTCCGGGTACTCCAGTGTGAACGTGGTAACCGAAGGTGCGATGTACCTGGTCGGCAGATGAGCGGGAGATGCTGGCCGGCGACGATGCCGCGGGACCGAGGGGCAGACCGGCGAAGTGGTCGGTGAGTCTAGGCGCGTGAGATCAGCGCTAGCCAGGAACGATGGCCGGGGCCAGGGCGCTGATGTGATCCCAAGGAGTCCATAATAAATCGTGGTCCGTGCAGAGACGGGTGTAGGTGAGCAGGTCCTGTAGCGGCGAGGTGAAGAAAGAGCGGGACGCGGCGCAGGGAACCAGCCATAGCGGCCGACCCCTCAGTACGCAGCAAGCAGTACTTGTGGTCTAAGTACTTGTGGGCGCGCCTCATTATATAGCCGCCCTGATGCATTCGAGAACATTTCACAACTGTAGGTACGACGCCGAACACTCGCAATGCAACTAGAGTGTTCCCGCTACAATGAATTTTGTATTGGCGAGCGTTCTAGAAAATTCTCGTAGCGTCGCTACAGCTGGATACAAAACACAATGAGATCAGAAATAAATAATATACTGACAAAACACTGAAACTGAAACCTCTCAACTAAACAAAAAATACCAAGTAATACATTTATAATTATTTCAGAAAAAAAACAGTACTTAATATATTTAGAAATACTTTATATTAACTATACCACTGAATTTTAATGAAATCCTCAGCACGGGAGATCCCATTGAGGATATCATTATTTCTATTTGTTAAAAAAAAGAAGATAATAAAAACCTATTATTATTATTTCAGTTTTGTGTTCCATATTAAAAATAATATATAAATCAGTTATACAATAAAATTTATTACAACTCACGTTTGGAAGTCCATAAAAATGATGAGGGTTTAATAGAGAAAAATTAACTGCTTGTAGTACTGCTACAAAAGATGACCCAAATATTAATATAACCTGTTAATAAAATTATTATAATTATTATTTTAAATTTTTTCGGATAAATTGTTGGTATAAACTTTAGTACCAATGTGAAATCGTTTCGTAAAAGCAATTACAGAAGACAGTCAATTAAAATAAATTTTAATACGTTTAATTATTTTTATAATTTTATTGAACTCTCTCAGAAAGAAAAATGTTTCATCAGCGATTAAAATCTAACAAAAATGATTCAAACGCAAAATAGAAAATTTTTAAATTTAGATTTATCCGTAGTTAAGTTCCTAAAAATCTTTGAAAAACATCGCGATAAGTAGTCTTTTTAGTGACATTGAAACAGTTCAGACTTTTGACATCAGTTAGTGGATTTGGACGTTTAGGTGGTTAATATGCAAGCACAACTTTAATATAACTTAAGTTTTTGTTTATTTTACCTGAATTCCGTAAAACGAGTTGATTATATCAATATTATCAGCAAGTGTTTTATAAATTTTCCTCATTCTAAATATCCTATCCCCAAAAGTATCAAAAACATTGCTTTTCATAATAAATTGGTTCATTTCTTCCCAGCTTTTAATGCACGTAAAGTTGTAAGGTTCGAGGCTAACACTATTAGTATTGAAACACTTAATTTTATAGCAGACAAGTTGAGAAGTGAGAGCTCGTAATCTAAATGTCACAAGCCAAATATCTAGCACATATTGTAATACGGTATATGCAATTATAATCATTGCAGCGTACATTGAGTACATGAAATTAGATTCTGGGTTTAACCAAGCCAAATAATCGTGAATTACAGCCGTTCCAACAGATGCACTTGCCACGGTCAATCCGATTAAAACTTTCGTTCTTGTGTCTCTAAAACATTTTGCTGGTAGATCAAGCAATTTATCAATGCATTCAAAATTGTTTATGAATTGTCCAGTGACCTTTGCATCATAAAAGAGAGACACACATATAGATGAACCCGCTGCCATCAAGCTCAGGGCGTAGGCTGATTGATCCGTAAATTTAGCAATCGTTTGAGGCATTTCTATCCTTCTTAGATTTATAGAATAGTAACCAAAACAAATTCCGATTAAACAACAGAAAGAGTAGGCTTTGCTCGTGATAGTTCTAGACAAAACCTTGCCACTATGATAAGAATATCGTTGAATACCTAAAAATAATAATAAAAAATTCAAAGGTTTAAGAGCAAAATGCACATTTAATTTTAATTTTGATGATTTGTCTTCAATTTCACCAGAAAAATGTTTAAAGCGATTGATTATTACAGAGTCAAACATTTTTTTTTCGGGAATGGCTGTTATTCGAATGAAAGTTTCAGTAAGTTAGGGGTATTTCCGTGACAGTTTGACTTATAACACAGTAGTTATTACACTACTTTTTTGATAATTCGTTTAATAGCTATATCAATAATTCACAACTAGAAGGTTTCAGATAAATATAGAAACCATAATCAATAAAAACATATCTACTTTGTTTGAAAATATTTTTCATAATAGAAAACCAAATGACGTCGGTACTTTGAACTATTACCAAGAGATATGATCAATATAATTCACAATACGACTGTCGAAAGGCAGAAGGGTATAATTCAAAATTACCAAATTTATGGATAACCCAAAAAGATCACGATAGGATTTTCTATGTTGATTTTTTTCTTCTTCTGTATGGAAATTTAAAATGTCGCAAACTTTTTCAGTTTGTCGATGAAAGGCGTTATCATAGTTACTGGATAAATGTGCACATTTGCCTTACGTTAAAAGAATAAACACGTGATGTGGTCGCAGTCATAAACTAACGATTTCTACGAATTCATAATTAAGGTTCGCAAAATTTCGCAAATTAGTGGTTTTGATACATAATAAATAATAATTCATACACATGAAAAAATGACTTTCGTAAAAGTATCCATTACAAGGCATGATTTCATGTTTAAAAAAAACATTTTACGATAGCTAACATCAATTAATGATTCATTTTATTAATTATAATTATCATAGATTAATTAATGATCGAGAAACTTTGAGGGCAAACGAAAGGTATATATGAAATAATAATGAAACATCACACAAAAACGGCCATAGCCATTTCAATTCTGAATGGTGGTTTTACACCAAGGCGATACTGAGAGTATCCTCCACTTATTTTTAATGGTAGTTTTGAGGTTAAAAAGTGGAATTGTTTCAATGGGAAAATTAATATTCTTCTGTGGGAAATTTCGCAAAAAGTCAAAAATCTTTACGCACTTTATCTTCGGACACCCTGCATTGTGTCAGTACAATATTTGAAAAGGTTTTCATTAATTACTTGTACAGTATATTTATTTTAAAATAAAAGATTTATCTAGTTTAAAAAGAATTACAGTAATTAACTAAAATATTATAAATATTAGACAATAAGTGAATCACTGACAATTCTTGAATTGAGAATTTCGAACAATTCTTCAAATTTCAAACATAATTTTCAAGTTTTGTGAAAGTTATTTTGAAGTTCTGTTATTATTTCAGTTCTGTCAAGTAACTGGCCTACAATAATATATAATATAAGAACTTGAATAGAACTTTCACAGAACCTGAAAATGAACATTGAATTTCGATTAATTGTTCAAATTCTATGAAGCAACTCATTCTTAGAAAATAACAACAGAATAATAAAAGAAATAGGAGGGGTTTTATTACAGAATTTGAAAAATTCGTCAAATATCAAAGTCACTTCTAAAGTTCTGTGAAATCTCTATTCAAGTTCTATTATCATTTCAGTTTTGTGAAACAAATGGCCGATAATAATTTAATAACAGAGCTTAAATAGAACCTTCAAATAATAGAATTTCAAAATCAATTTTGAACTATGATGAATTGTTCCAATTCTGAGAAAAAACATTTTCAATACATGATTCAAATACATAAATCATAAAATAAAACTCATCCATCAAAAAATGAAATAATTTTTATTCCGTCTGAAGGTTTATTCTTTAAGCTGGTACAGTATAAAGCTGTAAGTAACAATGGTGGCCAACATATTGTGGAGCAAGGTGAAATCCACTGGGAAGAGGCCACACACAGTAGTCACGAAGGGCCGTGACTTCATCAGGTTCTCCAACAGGACTAGAGAACTGCAATGGCCGTTATCTTTAAAATACAAATTAAAACCTCCTTTGAAGAAACGATAATTTTGAATAATATATATGATAGTAAGGTTTTGAAATCACGCGGACGAAAATTACACTTGGATACTATTAAAATCACGCTACGTTGCTTGAATCGGCTTGAGCCATGTTTAATGACCAGATTTGTGTTGCCAGGTACTTTCCAACCTTCATTTCATGAAATGGCTTGAACTGCGTTGTTATGATTTGCACAAACTGCACAGTTATGTATATCCACACGTGGCCCCAGAAACGGATCACGCATTGATGGCGTGTTAGCTCACCAATACATACACGTACATCGGAGATATCTCCGCCTGACAAGGATCACGCGGGCTATCAACCAATCAGATGGCTAATAGAAGAAGACGACCAAATAAGGATATCCCTTCCACCTTGCGCCCGACGCAGGTCAAGAACTTGCTGCGAGCCCGCCACCGCCAGTTCCGAGCGAGACGCGTAGAAAGCAACACGATGGATTAGTTCCGTGATAGCGTTTGCCGCTCAATTACGCTCGTAAATATGGACCGGCCTGATTTGTTTCACATTGTGCCGCGTCTCTAGACTCAGTTTATCACGTCAGGACAATCTTCAGCCGACCACACCGTCATGGATATGATTGTGTCATATCCCTGGGCCGCGGCCGTGCACCCGCAGCCGCCCACGGGGTTCCAACTACAGGCTTTTGCCGCCCGCCGCCCAAGCTTCCGCCCATTGCTCTGCCGCCGCTCTGTCGCCACGCCGTTAGCCGCCCAACAATGGCCCAGGCCGCCCCAGGCTGCCCCAGGCCGCCTCTGTGCCGCCCTGTAGGCGTCGGATTCCCGCCTTACCGTCCACGACAGCCTAGGTTTCGCCTATGGCATCCGCCCATCTTTGCCGCCCTACGCCAGGCACCCCGCCTATGGCACCTGCCGACCGATTCACCGCATCCGCCGTAATTTACACGTGAGCTAATAATGTACCTATGTCAATCAGAGCCTATAGATTCAGTAGATTGCCTAGTAACAGTTAGGCCTTAAAGAGCTATGTACCTTATGTAGATCTGTCTGATAACCTGTTTTATTTGTACAATAAACGTTCATATCAAGCGACCTGTTTTATTGGGAAACTGTTTAATATCCACACCCTGAAAGATTGTAGTTTCCTTGCTCGGCCGGCCCCTAGCCGGCCAGGGTTAAATGCATACCTCACACATAATACACTATGTAACTTAAGGGACATATAAGCTTATATGTAACAGCGTATTAAGATTTCAGGTCACTTCAGTAAAGAAAAATATGATGACTTTGCACTATTTTAATCTCTACCCAGTTAAAGAAAAGCTCGGCCCCCCCTGCTAGTTATACCACTGCTTTGCTTCTTGTAAAAAATAGAAGAAGTAAGTTTTAAAGGAGCTTATCGTATTTACAAAAAATAGATCAAAACCAATACAATAACAAATAACTGTGTTTATAGTTGAACACTTCAGTGTACTACCGCACATTGGCATATATAAACAATAGACCAGAACTGCTCAGTGAAAAACATGTTCAGTCAAGCTCTAAACCGAATAACTTATGATTTACAACGTTGATGCTTTGTGGAGGGTCTTTTTGAGGAGAGAAAAGAGTGTATGTGGGTTTTTAAAATACCACGTTATAGGAGGGCGGAGAGACAGAAGCCGGAAAACCGTTCAAAAGGCGAGCTGTTGAACTCAGAAGCGATCCGGTTCTCATGTGACAAATGTCAACCGTACAACGGTTGATCGCGCGTTTGGCGTTTTTCTAAGCACCGGTGCCAAAAGGATCAATGACGCTAGTTCCTCGGAGTACCTTTCATTTAAATACTTGTAAAATAATGAAAAATATTGTCTTATAAGCAAGTTACAATTTAAGATTTTTTTAATATGTTTTTTCGTCTTGTATGGTTTCATAAGTGTAATTAATTTAATAAATATTTTTTCCATGTTATGTAATTTTTGCAGTGTAATTTTTGCCGTGTAATCTCCGCCAGCTATAATTTGTATACTTGTTATTTTTCTGCCAAGAATAAGCTTGTTGATGACCACGATTCCCCGTTTATTTTCATAATGCATTAATTCTGCCGAAAAGGTCATTAAAAAGGACATAATGGAGAAATGAAGGCCCCAAATCACCGCTGTCAATAAGTAGTTGTTGGGCTAAAATTTAATGAAATGTGAAACAAATTAATGTATATCTCAAGCATATCACTTTTTTCTTTGTATATCGCATGCATAAACATACTTACCTTAACATAATAGCCCCCGAGATTGATAAATGCATTCGCTATTTGTAAATCCATCGTGAGACATGCTCCTATTATAAATAAAACCTGTAAACAGAAGGTTAAATGTTATTAGTGGAAAAAACAGGTAGATTTGCACAAATTATTGCGAGTAAATTGTCCGTTTAAAGCATAAAGTAGGTACTATCTCAAAAACAGAATCCAACGTTAATTCCTTTATGTCAAAGTGTCCTTTTAAAGCATACATTTGATACTATCTCAAAAACAGAATCCAACGTTAATTCCATTGTGTTAAAGTGTCCTTTTAAAGCATAAAGTAGGTACTATCTCAAAAACAGAATCCAACGTTAATTCCTTTATGTTAAAGTGTCCTTTTAAAGCATAAAGTAGGTACTATCTTAAAAACAGAATCCAACGTTAATTCCTTTATGTTAAAGTGTCCTTTTAAAGCATAAAGTAGGTACTATCTCAAAAACAGAATCCAACGTTAATTCCTTTATGTTAAAGTGTCCTTTTAAAGCATAAAGTAGGTACTATCTTAAAAACAGAATCCAACGTTAATTCCTTTATGTTAAAGTGTCCTTTTAAAGCATGAAGTAGGTACTTTCTCAAAAACAGAATCCAACGTTAATTCCTTCATGTTAAAGTGTCCTTTTAAAGCATAAAGTAGGTACTATCGCAAAAAAAGAATCCAACGTTAATTCCTTTGTGTTAAGGTGTCCATTTAATGCAAAAATTTGGTACTATCTCAAAAACAGAATCCAACATAAATTCCTTTATGAATTATAGCAGTTCATAGATTCATGGCAGTTCTTTAGAAATAAGTAGTCAAGAAACTGTACGTATTTTAGTCAAAGGTCGTGCTATCAATACTTTTATAGTATTATTGTTTAATATCAACATTATCAATTTCTGAAACTAAGGCGAACGGTAGCCGACACTATATTCCTTTATAATATCTTAAATTAAAAATTGACTGTACTGAACGCCTGTCTCAAATTAACTTATAGGTAGGTACCATCTCAATCTATACATTGAACGTACCACCATACCAAACTAATTAACAAATTTGGGAGGAGGATAACTAACACCTCTGCCATAGATCACCCCAACTGGTTCGCAAAGTTTGGTGATTTAGCAGGAGTGCCTGGGTTCATCGAGTGAGGTGTGTTGAGGATGCGCCTTTCCACTAGCTGTGTGGCGTGTTGGATCGGGAGAGGCTGGTTTGGGAAGACCCTTTGACCTCTTCAACTGGTCTCTCGACCCATCGCCTTGCGCCGCAATGAAAGGTATATATTCATATGTTCGTCACTCCTGGACACACTGACCCCTAGATTCCTACCCAAGCCTTATACCTTTTACCTTCCCAGAACCTCCTCTCCTTCCTTTCCTTAAAAAATATCCTCCACACAGCATCCCAAGAGATGACATAGGCCATGAGGGAAATTATTTTCCTCAGAGCCCCCGATACATATATATATATATATACATTTTTATTTCCGACTTTATGTCTGGGTTAAATCTTCCCCATAGGAAAAACTAAACCCTTCCACACACTTTTCCACAAATGATCATCTAGTCAATCAACATTATGCAAGTGCATTATATAAGCAAAATAAATACAAAACAATACAAGAACAACCCGTCAACTCACCAGAGATCAAATGGGAAAATAATTCACCGACTCCAGATATTTTCATACCAGAGGGTTCGGCTCGGTAGAACTCCTAACAGGGCCTATAAATCCTACTGATCCCTCAACATAAATATTTTAAAAATCTTTGGTCCTACATGTATTTAAAGTGACTGATTTTTCCATTTTTATACATAAATTTTTTGATAGATCTAATACGCCTAAATTTTTAATGAGAGAGCTAGGTATAATGCCAGTAGCCGAAATAACAAATGGTAATATTTTTATAGTCTGAGAGTGCAAAATTCTTTTTATCCCATTTCCTAAATCTGTGTATTATATTATTTTTTCATTAACAGATTTTTGGATATTGCAGGAATTTGGAATAGCGACATCAATGATATAAGTAATTTTTTTTAATTTTGTCATGTAAAACTATATCGGGTCTATTATGACTTATCGTTTGGTCTGTTAGTATAGTTTTATCATAATATATTTTATAAAATTCGTTTTCTTAAAATGAATTTGGTTCGTATTCATAATATGGTATTATTTTACGGCATTCAATCAAGTTATGTTTAATTACCAAACTTTGGCGAATTATTTTTAAAACTTGATTGTGTCTAAATATATACTCGGACGGTGGTAATATAGAACATCCCGATATAATATGTTCTATAGTTTCCGGAAAATCCAAACATTTTCTACATAAATCATCAATTTGATTTGTATCTTTGAGATTATATGCTTTCTATATTTTTTAGTATTAATGACTCTATCCTGAATGGCAAGCATAAATCCTTCTATTTCTGTGCCCAACTCTCCAATACTCAACCATTTGTTTGACGATAATTTGTAAAAATACGTTTGGTCGTGATAATCGAAGTGTTTTGCGTTTAAAATTTTATTTGACCAGGAATCTAATAATTCCTGGTTGGGATTTATAAAAATGTTGGCATTCTAATCGTATAAATTTAAAGGTGTAATATTTCTATCTGCCTTGCAAATTATTTTGTGCATTTCTGAACTATGAGCTTTCCTATGGAAAAAAGTTCTTATCATTTTAACCTGATTATGTTTCAAAGAAGTTATTTTGACTATACCTCTACCTCCTAAATTTCTAAAAATAAATCAATTCGTTCTATAGCTGAATTTGGATGATGGCAATTAAACTTTCTTAGCGTATTTCTAATTAATCTTTCTAAGTAATCTAAATCTGTATTGGACCATTTAATTATGCCAAATGAGTACGTTACTAAATTTTTAGCAGATAGATTGCATTTTAAAATTTTCCTGATCCTAGTTTGAAATTTTATCCTAATATCATTTTTAATACTAGTATGGTCTTATCCAAGGCTGCCCAACCTTTTTAGCAGTTGGGCGAAATTGACGATTTTGAATCACTGGCGGGCCGCTGAATACCTGACGGTTCCTATTTCCATGGGGGGAGGGGTTGTTAGAGAATTTCTATAAAACATAATTCCCCACAAAAAAAAATCTAAATAAGTGCTCCCCACAAAATATTTGAAATCCATGGGGGGGGAGGGTTGTTACGGAACTTCGCTGAGAAAAAATTCCGCACACCCGAACATCATATGTGATACCCCTCAGCAATTTTTCGAATTCCATGGGGGGGGTGTGGCTACAGGATTCCATTTCGACGCAAAGAATATTATGTCGAAAACCGGTGTATTTTTGTTTCAAAAGTAAGTTCAACAGGTTAGATTTTTTCCTCGCTGATTCTCGTTCTGAGTAGCCTAAATAGCGATAAATCGCCGTCGTTGGCAACACTGGTGACCGCGCGCAAGCTGAATTGTTTGTTTTACCGCGGGCCCGCGACACTTTTTCAAATTGGCGGATTGGCGGGTTTTTTGAAAATGTTTCACGCGGGCCACTTATAATTCGTTCGCGGGCCACATTGTGGCCCGCGGGCCTAGGGTTGGGCAGCCTTGGTCTAATCTATTTGATTGTGGTTATTCTAAATACTTATAAACCTCATCCATTTTCATACTAGTAATTTGGAAATTTCTAAATATACTCTCGTCCCCATCTACAATTTTGCCTTTCTCTATATGGATCGTTCTACATTTATCTAAACCAAAAGTCATTTTGATATCATCTGAAAAGTTTTTAACTACCTCGATCATTTTCTCTAAATTTCGTTCAGAATTCGATTTCAAAAATTATTTTATATCATCCTTAAATAATAAATGCGAAATTGTACCACTCTCCCTTGTATTACCCTTAACTTTTATTCCAAACTTGTTTATAATTAATATTTTAGATAGAGGATTCAATGCTAAGCAAAACCAAAGAGGACTCAATGAGTCTCCTTGAAAAATCCCTCTTTTAATTGAAATGCGTGGTATTACTATTTTCATACCTTTTAAATTGATAAGTAAATTGTTATTCCAAAAGGAAATAATATTTTTCAAAAAGCTAATAATAATGTGGTTAATTTTATATATATTTAATACTTTGATCAGCGACGAGTGCGGGACACTATCGAAAGCCTTTTGGTAGTCTATATAGCAAGTATGTAAATTACGTTTTCGAGTTTGAATCTCATTTAGAATTACAGAATCAATAACTAATTGTAGAATAAATAATATATATTTATATTTGTGTGTTTAGTATAATTATCTATTTTAAATAGTTTTCGAATTATAATAATTTTTAAATTTTGTCTGATTGAGGAATGAACCTTCCTTTCGAAGAACTGGAGTCGATAATCCCACCAACCTCGCTAAATGTCAATTGGGTAGGACCGACACTAATATCGTATATTATATCCTAAAACGGGAAACTTTTCTACTTGGACATTCAAAAGCTTCCTTGCATATAATGTAATGAATATTATAAAAAATAAAAATAAATCGTATATTATATTAGATTTCGTTTATTATATTATATTTCGTATATTATAGTATATTTCGTATATTATATTAGATTTCGTATATTATAGTTTATTTCGTATATTATAGTATATTTCGTATAAAATATTATATTTCGTATATTAAAGTATATTATAGTATATTTCGTATAATATATTATATTTCGTATATTATAGTATATTTCCTTTATTATAGTATATTTCGTATATTATGTTATGTTTTGTATATTACTAATTATTTCTGTATATGTGATTGCCACCGAAAGTTGATATAATGCATTGTCACTGACAACGAGACCATATGCCGTGTTTCACTTCGATCAGATGTCGGGAAGTGGGCTAATTTCCGCTTCCAAGATTTGCATTCATTCATACATTACCGAAAACAAAAGTAAAATTCAAATATATTTTAAAAATAAGTAAAAAACAAACGCTGCAGCAAACTTACAAATTGTCCGTGTTCTCGAAACAATCAATAATCTTTTTCCTAACTCAATTCTCGAAATATTTTTTACCCCACGCGTCACTTGAGAAAAAAACATTACTCTTATCTTAACCAATACGCACTCACAACTCTTAACTACCTAACACAATTCAGACACATAGGTACACATATACGTTCACATATGAATACATATACATATATATACCACAATAATTATTCATGTTATAGCGTTTATAATTATCTAAAATCATTCCCTAGCATTTAGTATTTAATTAATGCTTCTTAAACATTTTTAAGTCGTCAAATTTTCAAACCAAAGACATATGATTTTTTACGTATAATATTATAAGTATCGATTTTTGGTATGCAATAAAACATGTAATCAGTCTTTGATGCACAAGGAATTGAAAATTATATACCTGGAGGCCGTAGTATGCATTCATGATGTCCACATTATCAGCCAGCTTATCATAAACCAACATCAGCCTTAAAATCCTGTCATCAAACATCTCGAGGGAATTGCTGTGGCGTAATTCATTTGTTATATTACTCCAACCAATCGTATTTATCATATTATTCGAAGAAAAGTCGATGCATGCTTTCTTGGAATACAATAAATTATTACTGGGCATTAGTTGAGAAATGACAGCACTCATTCGTGAAGTGACGATCCAAATATGCATCACATATTGTAAAATTAAAAAATCCATCACAACCATTCCGATAAACATGGGAATATAGATTTTCGTTTCTGGACTGTACCAGATTATGATATCAGTTGTTATAGTAAGAGACACAATTAAAGTCAGAGATATAGCAAGATATATTATCCAAGCGCGCAGTTTCGTGTAATATTCTTTCGGGAGATCCAAAAGTGTGTCAATGTTGTTAACATTTTTCAAAAACTTTCTTGCTAATACTTGCGCATTACCAAGTATTGGCAAACACATTGAGAGTACAGTAGCACATATCATCAATACGTATGATAAATGGTCGGTGACAAACATTGCCAGTATAAATCTTGTTTCCTTATTTGTTTTCTCTCTTATCATACAGATGTAAAACATCAAGATGCAAAATGAACATATTATAGAATATGCTTTACTCCACGCGGTTTTTGGTAAAATTTTACATCCATTGTAAGAATGACTTTGAATACCAAGAAAAGCAGAAATATAGATAACTGGTTTAAGAGCATAATGTATATTTTCCAAAACTGGCAACTTTTGCGAGTGATACATGGCTAAGAGTAAGTTAAAAAAAAGGTTTCTTTTGCTGTGTATTAGGCAGATGCTACTGGTAGACATTTACTTTCAATGAGCTTATGTAAGAGAACAAATTACTTGCGTTTTATACTTATTACCTACATTTAAAACAAAATAATTGATCCATATGTACGTATAAAAATCAAAAGAAATATGCAATATTTTGGGGACGGTATGTTCTCCCAGAAAAGTAAGTTGTTTTAACTAACAGAAATGGTAAGTGAATAACAACATAATATTCATTTGGATAATTTCATTATCAAACAACAATACATTAGTTTTGTCAAAATGAATGATTGAAGTGGATACTTTCATGTAGTTAGGAAATTGAGTAAAAATATTATTGCTTACAAATTTATATTTATATCAGACCAATAAACGCAATTTCTGTATTAATGAGTTTTATTATAGACATACAATTTATACGTAAAATTAAGGGGCATATTTGAAAAACTGACTTAGGCGTCTTAACCAGCGGACGAGAATTCAAATTTCGTTAAAAAACGGTCTCGCAATCGGACGTTTTTTTAAAACGAGACAGAAATACCGAATTCATTCCACTGCAAGCCGTACACCCGCGAGGCTGACGAAAACTATAGCATGGTTCCGATGAAATAATAATTATTGTTGTTGAATTCTCGGTTGTAGCTTTCTTCCTAATAAGTAGTTACATACATATTTGTAAATTATACGTCGGAGTGCGTAAACATAAATAAATACAAATGCAGTGCGTTGACACGGTAGATATAAAATATAAAGCTATATGAATACATATTTAAAAAAAATTTCAAATTTTTTTTTTTTTATATTTATTTTACAAAGGTTTTCCAAAAGTGAGTAAAAATCTTTTGTTTTACATATTTATTCGTTTGTCCGAAAGGTATTACCAGTAAGTTTTATTTCTAATACTTATCTTTAAAGTATTACTTAATTTGATACATATGACATTGAAAAGAGGGTTTATTTCTTAAAACTGAAGTAGTATATATATTAAAACTAGGTTTTATTTCCAACTATTTTCTACTGTACCTACCTACATATGTAGTTGTGCGATTGCATAATATTGTATCGCTTTCATGTATTTGTTTTCATGGTTAAATAAGCGACCTGAGTCGTCTAATTATCGAAATTTTATTGAATTCACAAGGTAAATTTCGATTGAAAAATCATAGGTTAGTATGTCAAAAATAATCTCGTCTTTTTTCCTAAAACAAGAAGCTCAATTCACATTATGACATAATGAAACTGACAAAAAGTAACCCAAAAAATATTAAATATGTTGAATTATACCAATGTAATAGTGAATTGGACAATAAAATAGAAATTATGAACAATAAAATGATTTAAAATGATGTGCGCATCACGAATCAAAATTCATTTGGTTCGTGGCACTTTTTGACCACCAATCACAAACTGTTTCACGTACTTTGGCATGAGTTTTAACATTTATACATGAAACATCGATGACAGACATAAACTCCTGATAGTCCATAGTTGATTCTTTTCCCTGGAAATTAAACAACACAAAATTATCGCCAAATGTTATAAAAAATATGTGTTTATTCTGACTGATTCTTTCGAACGACCCTGTAGCATATAAGTACGTACAATGTACACGGATAATTAAATATCACTAACCTTTGTTTTCTTTGAAAATATATCTCCCACGTACGTTTTTGATGTCGTAATTTGTGTTTTCTAATAAAACTTTTGTTCCAAGGGTATTTTCCTCCTCATTTTTAAGCGAGGAATTTCTTTAAAATGTTATCAACTTGTAATGATCTGCACTATTCAAACTTTTTCTTCTGCGATGAATTTTCTTTAAGTTCCATAGGTAACTTTTCCATAAGGCTTTGATTATGTATATATCCGGGGTAGGAATATCCTCCCTGCCGTCTGTACAAGCCTTTGCTTCTCTCTTTTTATTACACACCCCTTTCAATGTGTGCATCCTAGTTTGTCTACGTGTTTTACGACCTTGAACGTAATTATTTCACGTGACGGTTCAGTATAAAAAGGTTCCACCGAACGTTGTGTTGGTTTTTTGTTTCTCGGTATAGAAACCTGATTATCTATGTATGTGGTATCCCTCGGTTCTTTTGAGATAGAGTGAGTTAAATCCATTACCACTGTGTTTTAAAGCCATTTCATAAACCTTATTTTCTGTCTCGCCTGCTCTCCAACTAGCTACGTGATTCTACCTGTCGTAGGGTAATAGGTGAGTATGATAAAGTGTTAGATTTTATATACATGTGATATACGTACGATAAATTTATGGTGTTAGTTGTCGGCGCCATCCATATGTATATTTTGGAAGGGGAAGGAAACACGGAAGTGAATTTGTTCAAGCTAAAGTTGGCTCTTCCGCTTTATCAAACAAATCTGATCGATGATAATTAGAACAAGGCAATCGGTATCTGCGTGTCTGGATATCCGAACCGGCCAGGTCGGACGGGCTTTCGCTTGGCCTCCCTTTGTTCCGAATTGGCAACCTTCACGCCATAATAAAGAAAATCAGGTCTTCTCACCAATTTCAGAAATGCCCCAACCTCATTACACCTCCAGGAAAATCTACTTTACTGAATGTAGAAGGGGAACACCATGCCATCCCTTGTCACGAATCTAGTCGCGAAAATGTGACACGTAAGGTCTCAAGTTACATGCCACCTCCAGAAAACACTGTAAATTCCACGTCGTCGGGAACTTACATCCCTTTCTAGGTCAATAACACAGATAACACACGACGATCTTGTCGACATTATGTCTGCTTCTATGGATAAGTTGTGTGCTTACCCATTTAGCCAATTATCATGTGAGATATATGTAAGGTTTACTCGAAATGCCAAATTTAGGAAGAGGACTGTCTGTATTTTAATAATTGGTTCCAGTAATTATTTAATGAGGTTACTAGCTCCCTCGTGTATTAGGTATGGGTATCTTCTATTGAATACCTATCCTTTCAGGTAGGTATAAACCGATAATTGGTTTGATTTTGGCATTTAATTTTATGAGGCTGCCTACCTCTTGAAAGGAACCTGTTGAGAAAAGTTGTTCGGTTGGTAGTTTTATTTCGGAGATTACCATCTCCCCCTTCGACTCTAGATTTGTTCTTGTGTATCCCAATTTGCAAATTAGAAAGTCAAATAATAGTTGAAAAGTATTTATTTTTGATCTGTTTGGTTGCATTCAATCGCTTTCTATTCGGGCGGTCATACGCTAGCAAAAGCTCCCTTTTGACTGACTGTACCCGGCGCTTCGGCCTACATATGAAAAGGTCATTGGCCCGTCTCCCTCTTACAGCTGATAGATAATCTGTCTGACGCATTCCTTTAATGAAACATTATTTGGGCGGCAGGTGTTGTAAACTTGGTTCCTGTTCTTTGGTTGCATCCGTCTTTTAAAGGGTTTTCTGGAATTTAATAAATAATATAAAAAGACTCACCCTGTTAGTCACCTCCCATTCCCAGTATGACAGCTTACTTGGTTATACACTACATAGCTAAATCAGTTTAGTTAATCTTCTCTCTCTCTCGGCATTCCTTCCTCCTTTTAGCGAAGTCCTTGCAATTTGTTCAATTTTTGGTCCCCTCCCTATGTCTATAAAAGGGTAATTAAATAATTCTGTCAATAAAATTGTACCTCCCTAATACCTCTGTCAAGATTCGAACCCGCAGTCTTATGTTTATCTCAGAGTTACATAAACTCTTATTTAATAATTTGTTTGGTTCTTTTGTTTACGGTGTCTGTGGATAGTACGCCATCTGGTTAACTATTAATTCCTCCCTAGCTCGATTAACCGATATGGTAAGCACTTCCTGCTGCTAAATACGTTCACTTTATTTTCTAAACGCAATTATTATTATTATTATTTCTATGTTTTTTAGACAAGTAATTTAGTTTGAACTATTTACGAAATCACGTTTAAATTAAAACATTTTATAATATAATCGCGATCGCCGAACTCTTAGCGCCCTTAAGGTGATTTTTCACAAAACGGCGCTCTACAAATTATCCAATTATTATAATTGTTATTATTATTATTTCTATCCTCACTGAGTCCAACCACTTTCACTTCACCGGTTCAATAATATTTCACTTTAATTTAATGTTCAACAATAATTTTTTACACCGTCTGAATTCACTAACTAAGCGTAATTTCACAACATCATCACTGATTTTAATTGATTTCTCGGAGCTCTCTTCATATCCCAATTCAAACCCCGACTGTTTTCGTCCTGCAATCTTCTCTCCGGGCATTCCTTCCCGTGGGAACGTGTTTATTTAAGGGCCTGCCTGTAATGTATTTTATGTTGTTAGTCTAAGCAAAAAAATTTTTTGGAGTACGTTCGTCTCGTTTATTTATGGAAGTGTTCACCGCCCGGTCGCTCACCGCCCGGTCGCGGCGGAGAGAATGACAAAAAATTTTCTTGCGCCGAGTAAATAAAAAGGCACAAACCGCGAATCGAAATTAATTACTATTATATACATTAAGAATATATCTTTTTTCTTCATAAATTATTTCAATAATGTCTTGGTAAATTATTTTGGTAAAATAATCTGAACTATACCAATTTGTAAGACCATAAATAAATGGTCAAATTGAGGGATTTTTGTCACAAAACGCGTGTTCAGATTTATTTATTAGTAATTTTATTTGAAATAAAAAACAAAATTCTCATACATATTTTTCGTAGCTAATTTATTGATTGATTATACTGTATTTATGATTTGAAATATTTGTTGTATAATACAAATTCACCTTTGAAAATGCAACAAATCTGCGCAACGTCCAACGGTAACACTTTATTATGATATGAAAATAATATTATTTTTCAAATGTACCATCTTGCTTTACAAGATAAAATAACGATCTTTCGAAATCAATTTGTATTTTTTTTTAAAAGGTTCCATACGTTTAAAACTGGCCTCAAAAATGCCAAAATCAGGTCAAGTCTACCTATTTCGCCTTAATCCAGTTTTTATTAAATTTGACCTGTGAATGTAGTATTTTTCTAAATATATTTCAACGCAATATTTTTGCAAAACGATTTTACAAGAGCTGCTAATTCGAATAGAAAAATAACTTTAGAAAACACTTTTGAAGTGAAACTTCTTTACGCGCGTCATGCAATTTCGAGGAGTAAAACCAACTCATGACCGAAACGAAAATGCGGGACCGATTAAAGTTCATTTGATGTAGTAAAAGTTTTGAAGTAAAATATAAATGCTTCTTAGCTCATCTCGACAACTGGCGTTGGTGGTGTAATGGTCAGCATAGTTGCTTTCGAAGCAGTTGATCCGAGTTCGATTCTCGGCCATGGAATATTATTTTTTTGTTTTTAAGGAATTTTTTGAAGTGAAACTTCTTTACGCGCGTCATGCAATTTCGAGGAGTAAAACCAACTCATGACCGAAACGAAAATGCGGGACCGATTAAAGTTCATTTGATGTAGTAAAAGTTTTGAAGTAAAATATAAATGCTTCTTAGCTCATCTCGACAACTGGCGTTGGTGGTGTAATGGTCAGCATAGTTGCTTTCGAAGCAGTTGATCCGAGTTCGATTCTCGGCCATGGAATATTATTTTTTTGTTTTTAAGGAATTTTTTTTTTTTAATGGTTGACCATAATATCAATCCACTAAGTAATATTTTAGGCCTGTAGCATAATTGAAAAGTTAAAGAATGATATAAAATTTTTTATGATGTTAACGATAAAAAAATGAAAAAAAACATAAAATTAAAATAAAAAATGGGCCAACGGCACGCGGTGTTCCCAAGCGGTCACCCATCCAAGTACTGACCGCGCCCAATGTTGCTTAACTTCGGTGATCGGACGAGAACCGGTGTGTTCAAAATGGTATGGTCGTTGGCAAAAGTTAAACAATATTAATTTCTATTCTACCTGCCAATAAATATATGAAAATTAGTATAAAAAAGCCCTAATAATATTGAAAAAATTAGCAAGGTGTGTGCGAGGTTGATAAAAATAATCATTACATACGCGCTTGAAAAAGATCGTAATTACATTAATAAGTTTGTAGGAATTTTTTTTTTCAATGGTTGACCATAATATCAATCCACTAAGTAATATTTTAGGCCTGTAGCATACTTGAAAAGTTAAAGAATTTTATGATATTATTAATTATAGTAATGATAAAAAAATAAAAAAAACATGAAATTAAAATAAAAAATAGGCCAACGGCACGCGGTGTTCCCAAGCGGTCACCCATCCAAGTACTGACCGCGCCCAATGTTGCTTAACTTCGGTGATCGGACGAGAACCGGTGTGTTCAACATGGTATGGTCGTTGGCAAACGCTAAACAATATTAATTTCTACTCTACCTGCCAATAAATATATGAAAATTAGTATAAAAAAGCCCTAATAATACTGAAAACATTAGCAAGGTGTATGCGACGTTGATAAAAATAATCATTACATACGCGCTTGAAAAAGATCGTAATTACATCCATAACTTTGCAGGAATTTTTTGAAGTGAAACTTCTTTACGCGCGTCATGCAATTTCGAGGACCGGAGTAAAACCGACTCATGACCGTGACGAAAAAACGGGATCATTTCGCTATAGGAGCCTAGCTAATATTATATACCTAGTTTAACTCACTCTCCTAACTCATCTTCGCTGTCTACAGGCAGAGCGCACGACTGTGGTCGTGAAGAACCGAGGTTCGATCCCCGCTTTAACTAATTTTTTTTTTCTTTTTTTATAACTTTTAATTTTTTTTATCACATGCTACTTATAAATATGTCAATAGACAGAAAAAAAGAGAGAATGAAATGAAAAGAGAGAGAGAGAAGAATACTAGAAGTTTCACTTCTGTCTTGCGTAGGCTTGACACACCCATTTTTTTTCTTGCAAACGCGTCTTATTCCATCAAATGTATATCCAACCTAGTGTTTTTATTTAAAATCTTGCATACTAAAATCGACAGCCCTGATTTGCTGTAGCTTTCATATTCTTGCTAGAAATACAAGATTATCACTACTAGTCTAGGATCCCGATACAACAAACCTTAAGTCATCAAGTACACAGATGAAACTACTTTAAAGTGAAAATAGACATTTAGTATGCCTTAAAACCGTTGGTCTGCCAGTGCACCTCTTCGAGGATTCCGCGCAGTCATGGAAATAGCCAACAATTTTTTTCGTAAAAATTACTTCATAAGGTACATGAACGGGAGAAGCTTACGATATTGGTCGATCAGTAGATGAAAAAAAACAGTCTGCGAACGGGCAGCCTAGTCTATTTGCAAGTAACCACATATAAAGTTCGATAATAATTGGTAAATGTTACGTCATTGAGTACACGAATAAAATCAACGAATAACGGTGGTCCAGATCATCCCATTAGAGGATTTCTTGATCTGCCTACCAGCAGCCTGACAGTTTTTTGTGCGCCAATTTTTAAAGTTTTTTTGTTTTAGAATTATTTTCATTATCTATATTATTATTTTTATTTCGACGTGCGATTAAAACCTTAATTGCCAGAAATATAAAAAAAATAGTGATAATGATAGTAAAAAATAATTTTAGTGTTCCGATAGAACGGGCGAGCATTTTGACGCGAACCAACTTCCGAACCCGTAAGCTCGGAATAAAACCGTAGATTCGTATACAAATCAAATCCACTCCGCTTGTCCGCCGGCTGTCACAGACAATCAACTTTATTTGTTGGATGATTCAAATCGGATATTATTAAAGTAAACTTTTACTTAAAACTATACAAAGTTGTAAAATCACATACATGCCATCTGTATCAGTTGTTTTGCGATTTCCCAACTAAATTCAATTATTAAATCGCCTTTTTTTTTAAAACTGACCAATATTTTATTAAATTTACCAATATTATTTTGAATACCTATTTTAAATAAATATTTGTGAAAAAATAAACTATTTTATTTACCCATATACGATTTTAGTTGACAAGTTTGAGCCATTACTAAAATACTCTCGAGAAGCTTTCTCTGAAGTTCTCTAGCCACCAGAAATATAACATCCAGCCCCTATAAATATTTGAAAATCTTCCGATGTTCCTTTTTGTGAAATGACATCACTGGACATAGCTCAAACTAGCTCGGTTTCTCGGCTCGGTCATGTGTGGCCCCCTGATTTGCACCGTTTCCAAATCCGAATGGCTCTGCCGAGTGTGTACAGCTTCAAAATTTACACAATTCTATTTTACTCAAGCAATAGGATAAGATTAGAAGCATGAGAACAAATATCCATTCAAAAGGTCTACATTTCTGTCTAAAACATTTTGATGGAAGCGTCCTCCTGAAAAAAAAGTGTTTCAATTGAGATTTTTTGACAAAGAGTGAACTGACTCTGAAAACTTTGAGTGAATGAAGTCCGGTATGCAAATCTAGGTTCCCAAAAGCGAAACGTTCTGCGAATCTAATTTTTGAATGTGACTATAAAACCAATATTAAGACAATTTTAACAACAATAACTTTTATAAAATTAATTACATAAGTCAACAATACACCACTATTTCAAAACAATCTTAAAGTTTGTTAGTTATAAAACTTCTTACCGAAAATTATAAGAAATTTTGTTGTATATAAATAACCAATTTTATCTTATGTCATTGAAAACCATCACCCGTAATCTCTTCATATAAATGTTTTATTCTCTAACATTGCAACATTTGGATAATAGGTTAAATTCTTTTAAATCATTTTTTTCAGTCTTTTAAATAAATTATACTTGTTTTAATATTTCAATCACCCGAAGAAAAGAGCTTCAAATTTTTATCAATCCACAGTGAAAACGTTAAATTATTAATAACGTTATTTATTTCGAATCAGTATCTGTATTTTTCTTATTTTTCGTATGCTTTGCACATACTCCATCCTTTATTTCATCACTCTTCTTGAATTTACCGCAGCACGGTTTGTTCTTTTCCGAAGCAACTTCTATCGTGTCTCTATCATTACTTCCACCTCCAGTTTCATCGCCATCTAGATTGGTGTCTTTATCACAGCATTTGTTTCCTAAACTGGAACTCTTCATTGTGGAGATATTGGTCGTCTTTTTGATTTTAGAGTCGCAACAATCGGCGTCTCTTGTCTGCTTGCAGACGTCCGCTTCTTGGTCTGAAAGATGCAACGCCTCCGCCGCCGTGGAGTGAACTTCAAGGTTGTTGAGATTGGTCTCGGCGGCTTCACTGCCTTGAAAAAAGTAGGAACTAACGTTATGTAAGTAGTTACACATGAATTAATAACGTAAAATAGTGATACAGTTATATTTATGTGCAGATAACGTAGAAAATTAAGTGGTTTCTCCGTTGCACCCATACTATTGACGAATTGTGAGTGAACAAAGTAAGTAGGGAAGAACATCTAATAAAAATTACGACCTCGAGGATTAGGAAGACACTTATTTTTTACTGAGTTATAAACACAAATGTGTATTTAATATGTCTGCATAGAACTTTTACTTCTAATTATTTGTTGGAATATTTTATTTTGAGACGCAATTCATTTGATAGACAGAATCTATGCGCAGTCGGCAAACACGGAGAACGCGCGTCAAACATTTGTACATGGTTGATATTTTTATACTTGAGATCGGATGGCTTTCACGACTCGTTCTTGTGTCCAAGAAAAATACTGTGGAATTGTCTGACGGCATCCGTGTTTCCTCCCTCCTACAGCTCTCTTCAAGACCCAGGTTAACTCCTTCCTGCCAAACTCCACACCTCAAATATGATAAAGGCCCCGAGGAAAACTATCAAGGCCCTCTGTATGAAGTTAAGGCGATGCACTACGTCATGTAATATTTTGAATCGAGCTGCTATCAATAACACACCTTGCATAGATGGCGGTAAGGCTTAAATTCCCGCTTCACACCATCCACCTGTTTTGATTTATGCATGAAAAAAACATGTCCAAAAAGTGCCTTTTATTTTATTTTGTAGATGTTCATGCACAAATATTTGAATGTTTTTTGATCATCATAAATAACTTAATTTTCCACATTATACCTACAATAAAACCATAACCGAAAATGGGTTCGTAAGTAGGAGATTTTGAACTGATTTTTTCTGGGCTTATAAAAAGACTTATCTAAAAAATACTCAATTTTTTCAAAAGCAACGATGTATTCTACTCGCAGTATTTAATTAAAGCATCTGAAACATTCCTAGGCGACCAAATTTTCAAACCAAAAACACATGATTTTAAATTACTACGTAGTGCATCGCCTTAATGTTAAAAAACAATACGTCTAGCACATGGAGAATAGAAACAGAGTTAATTCATTAAGTATATGCATGTGCACACAGTAGGTCATGAAAAAAAAATCCCTCAAGGCCTATGCCATCTTTGGGGATGCTGTATGGAGGGTCTTTTTAGGGAAAGGGAGGAGAGTAAGTTCCGTGAAGGAAAAATTTATTAGGTGTGGGTAGGAATCTGGAGGTCAATGTGTCCAGAAGTGACAGACGTATGTATCCATCCCTCCTACTGCGGAGCAAGGTGATGGTTCGAGAGAGCTCGGCTGGAGAGGTCGAGAGGTCTTCCTCAACCAATCTCTCTTGATCCCACCCACCACGCTGTAGGTTGCCAAACGCATCCGCCACCAAGACCTAGACAAACCTTACTCCATGAACCCGGGCAGCCCTGCTAAGTCATCAAACGAAGAAAACCAATTGTGTTGACCCGTGGCAGGGGTATTGGTTATTCCATTAATGATTCCCTGGGCGGTGGTACACATACCCGCCTCTAAAATTGAAACACTAGCATGTAACACTAACACTAGTATATCCGAGGCATTAAGTGGGGATGAAAAATTGTGTGGTGGATACCTTTAATTAAGGACCTGTTACAGCAAGTTAAAAGAGGCTATCAAAGATTGGGTGAGGTTGAGTCATTTAAAATTGAGAGGAAAAGTTGGGATAGGTACCTATTTTTTGAGTTTTCATACCATCTGGTTCATTTTGACGTTCGGGGTCTACGGAAGTATCACTCACATCGCCATCACGTTCTCTGAGCTGGCAACCTAATACAGGACAATATAATAATTATATAAATGGTCAACTTTCTATTATGACAAGTGACGCGCACTAGTGCCAATCTTATCAAACATACCACACATGTCAAAGATACCAACAGGATGTGGCGTACATAACACTTTCTGTAGCGCTGTTTATTTATTGAAGTGAAACTTCTTTACGCGCGTCATGCAATTTCGAGGACCGGAGTAAAACCGACTCATGACCGTCACGAAAAACCGTGATCATTTTGCTATAGGAGCCTAGCTAATATTATATACCTAGTTTAGGTCACTCTCCAAACTCAGCTTCGCGGTCTAGAGGCAGAGCGCCCGACTGTTATCGTGAAGAACCGAGGTTCGATCCCCGCTTTAACTATTTTTTTTTCTTTTTGTGATTTTTTTAATACGAGGAAAAGTGATATAATGCTCTCGTGCTGCGACTTTTAGATATTTTGACTATATGATATTTTGGTCGAAATATAGCTTACAAATCTAGCCGGTAGAGTCGCTCGGTATTTTGATTGATTATTTTTATTTCGAATCATTAAAATTACTAATCAAGGCCGATAACGCGACTAATTACCCTCGCAGACGTGCGTGACAAGTTTTTTTAGTATAAAACACAGTCGTAAGTGAGTTTTTCAAAATTTAGAAATGTTTTTCAAATTCAGACTCCATACGGGTATGAGACTGTTAAAACACGATAGATCTTTTCCAAAACGTACAAATATACGGAAATATTTTGAAAAACGACAGATATGACTTCACACTCCCGATATATCTTCGATTCGACCCTATATAAAGCGTTAACGAGACGTTATGTGATATTATTCATTTGCCGTGTTTGAAAATGAACATTTGCGTTTACACGTTGTATACGCGGTTCTCGTCGCGCGAGATACCTCTCCTCGCGGTCTAGAGGCAGAGCGTTCGACACTCGTTATGCAGGACCCGGGTTCGAATCCCATATTTTTATAACTTTTAATTTTTTTTTACCACATGCTACTTATAAATATGTCAAAAGACAGAAAAAAAGAGAGAATGAAATGAAAAGAGAGACAGAAGAATACTAAAAGTTTCACTTCCGTCGTGCGTAGGCTTGCCACAAACTGTATTTTTTTAAAATTTAAAATTATACAGAAACCATGCAAAATAATAGTATTATGCTATTCTATTATAGCCTTCTTGTAACTATATTCTATAAAGTTGAACACGTCTACAATTTCTGCAAAGTATTGTCAACTCAAGGTACAAGCGGGTATCTAAATGACTCAGTCCTGATATTGAGTAGTTCTTGTAGGTACGTTGAAGGTGATTAGACAAAGTAAATTAGGGCTGTCTATAACTCCATTAATAATTTAAAAAATAAAAGTGAAGACGGAAATAAGTCTTCTATCTCAGAGTTTTAATCATTTTAATTCTTTCATCGAGTGATTGTAATTTATAGTTGTTATTGGCGATTAAATTGACAAGAAGTTGAGAAGTTGTTGTTGAATGAAGATATAAATTTTTTGAAAAGGTCTATTCATTAATTTAAATTCAATATATATAAGACCTTTAAAATCCATTTGAACACATCCACAAGGAATCCGCATTCGACTACTCTGTTATTATTACATATACATAATTGTTATTACATTTCGCCGTTTCTGAAACACAGATCCGGCATGATGACTGAAGTGTGCAAATGGAACTTAAATAATATGGTATATTTTTGTACCTGGTTCTTCGCATTCTGGAACACAGACCGTTACCACTTCCTCCTTTTCCCTGACTTGGTCCATTTTGTATTTCACCGATATGTGGCCAAATAGGAAGTAGCCTTAAATAGAAAACAATCAAAGGCACAGATAATATAAACGACGGAGTTTGGTCGTAAATCATTCGAAGTATAAAAATGCACGCACCAAAGTGTTGCCAACATCGTTCACCCTTACTAATTCAATTCGCATCTACGCACAGCTGCACGCTCATTCGTAAATACCAGACGAGTTATCAATTCGGGATATTTTCACATAATGCTCGACGGTACGTCAGCTATTTACCTCTCTCTCACAAATTTGTTCGCGAACACCTATTACCCGTGGAGTCAATTTGTTCGCTTTTTGGAATAGCTCATACATGTTCTCAAAGAAATCATTGTGTCCCCCTTACTATCCCAGGAGAAATATGATACAAACGGTGTTAGACAGAGAAAACACTACACTTTATATTCCAATCTAGAAGTTAACTACAGAACCATTAAAATACCTCTATGAAACCGAAATTCCGACCGAAATTGATTATTGTTTATCGTGAGATGAACACAAAATAAGGTAACAGTAATATTTATAATACTTTTATCTACTTAATAAAGTGTTTTTTTAGTTATCCGTAATTTTAGTTTAGTGTTTAATCGAAAACATAAGGTGGACTATTTTTTTAAATTTTTATGTTTGTGTTTAAAATTTTAATATTTTCTATAATTATATGTGTTTTCTAACAGTAAAATTATGTTTTTTCTAACAATAAAATTTGATAGCTTACTTTATATCCTTTAAAAAAACAGTTTTTAGTTTTCGGATATGTTAAGAAGTATTCCATTAATTTGTATTTTATTGCACAGCGGAAATACGACCTTGTGACAGCGTCTTTAAGAAATTTAATGGTCAATATATCGGAGGCCTGAGGGGTTAAATCAGTATTATTTTAAAGTTCAAAGATTGTGAATTGTTTTAAACGGATTAAGTTAAATAAATAAAAATATGCATGCGAAACTTAAAAATATATTAAAATCTAATGCCACATTTACATTTGCGGACAGAAGCGCGAACCTAACCACCAATGGAAAGGTTTCTCTCGTTTAAGTATATATTTTTATAAAAATGTTTACCAATAGTGATTCCTAAAAGAATGGCCATGATCAAGTATCCATTGTACATCATAACCACCAGCATTAAGAGATAGTTGATGCCTGTGTTGGTTGTGTAGAGGAGAACCTGACTTGCTATCACGATAAACCTATAAAAAAACTTTTCGTGTATTTAAACTATTATTTTCCTAAAAGTAAAATAAAATAAAATATTTTTGTTTTAAAACCACGAGTTTTTAATAATTTTTAGAACCGACCGGTTTCGCTTTACTCAAGCATCTTCAGAGTACAAATTACTACGTACCCCGTATTACGTTAGTCATAATTTGTAACTTGAAGATGCTTGAATAAAGCGAAACCGGTCGGTTCTAAAAATTATTAAAAACTCGTGGTTTTAAAAAAAAAGTATTTTATTAAATATGTCAAACTAAAAAGTGATTGCTTTCTACAGTAATATTATTTTCCTTTTCTGAACTTCATAAATGAACCATACAGTTTCATTTAGGGTCTATATAATTTTTAAGGTTCTTGTTTTGAACTGTAGAGGGTTTAATCTAACTAACTAAATAGGCGCAGAGGGTTGAACACCAAGTGAATCTGTTTTAGCACAAACTCATTCCTATCTATGCATCATCTTATATATATTAGATACACTCTTTTGTTATTCTGCCTCTTCCGACTCAAGTATTTGATACACTCGGGCCATATAGCTATCATCTACAAATTTGCACCGACTTCATTGTAGACGTTTCTACGAGTTGATTAAATGGAACAGAAAAAATAAAAAATAATTCTCACTTTATCTTGAGGACTTCTGATGTACTGCTAGTATTCTGATCGCTACTGGTCCCAGTTACAGCTCTGGAATAATATAGACTGATTGAAAACTAAAACAAGTTGTAAACAAATTTCAATCAGAAAAAATTAATAGCAGGTGACGAAAAATAGGAGCGACACATTAATAGCAGTTGACCAAAAATAGGAGCAAACAGGTGATCAAAAATAGCAGGTGATCAAAAATAGGAATAACACATTAATAGCAGGTGACGAAAAATAGGAGCGATACATTAATAGCAGTTGACCAAAAATAGGAGCAACCCATTAATAGCAGGTGATCAAAAATAGGAATAACACATTAATAGCAGGTGACCAAAAATAGGAATAACACATTAATAGCAGGTGACGAAAAATAGGAGCGACACATTAATAGCAGTTGACCAAAAATAGGAGCAACCCATTAATAGCAGGTGATCAAAAATAGGAATAACACATTAATAGCAGGTGACCAAAAATAGGAGCAACCCATTAATAGCAGGTGATCAAAAATAGGAATAACACATTAATAGCAGGTGACCAAAAATAGGAGCAACCCATTAATAGCAGGTGATCAAAAATAGGAATAACACATTAATAGCAGGTAACCAAAAATAGGAGCAACCCATTAATAGCAGGTGATCAAAAATAGGAATAACAAATTAATAGCAGGTGACCAAAAATAGGAATAACACATTAATAGCAGGTGACCAAAAATAGGAGCAACCCATTAATGGCAGGTGATCAAAAATAGGAATAACACATTAATAGCAGGTGACCAAAAATAGGAGCAAGACATTAATAGCAGGTGACCAAAAATAGGAATAACACATTAATAGCAGGTGACGAAAAATAGGAGCGACACATTAATAGCAGTTGACCAAAAATAGGAGCAACCCATTAATAGCAGGTGATCAAAAATAGGAATAACACATTAATAGCAGGTGACCAAAAATAGGAGCAACCCATTAATAGCAGGTGATCAAAAATAGGAATAACACATTAATAGCAGGTGACCAAAAATAGGAGCAACCCATTAATAGCAGGTGATCAAAAATAGGAATAACACATTAATAGCAGGTAACCAAAAATAGGAGCAACCCATTAATAGCAGGTGATCAAAAATAGGAATAACAAATTAATAGCAGGTGACCAAAAATAGGAGCAACCCATTAATAGCAGGTGATCAAAAATAGGAATAACACATTAATAGCAGGTGACCAAAAATAGGAGCAACCCATTAATAGCAGGTGATCAAAAATAGGAATAACACATTAATAGCAGGTGACCAAAAATAGGAGCAAGACATTAATAGCAGGTGACCAAAAATAACTTAACAACAAATTCATTAATACGAAATGAAAATATTATGTATTTTTCTGCTAAAAAAGAGTAAGATTAATATACTTTTAAGCGACACAATTTTATTTTTTTATATTTACTCCACACAGGAGGCCCTGAAGAAAATAATTTCCCTCAGGGCCTATGTCATCTTTGGGGATGCTGTGTGGAGGGTCTTTTTGTGGAGAGGAAGGAGTGAACATGGGTCTTGAAGAGTCCCATGTTGTAGGAGGGAGGAAACACAGAGGCCGGCAGTTCGTTCCACAGCCGAGCTGTTGAACTTAAGAACGAATCGTAGAAGCGACCCGTTCTCATGTGACAAATGTCAACTGTGTACAAATGTTGGGCGCGCGTTTGGCGTGTATCCCGACTACGCACCGGTGCCGAAGGGATCAATGACGCTAGTTCCTCAGAGCATCTTCCATTACTTACATTACAATTACAATACTTTAATTACGGAGGTTTTCTCGAGGCTAACATTGATTCCGACGATTTTGTAATTATTATAACTATTTTTCAGACCGATACGCAAGAAAATAAGCTATTTATATTTAAAATTAATAAAGACAGTTCTTTACCATTCAAAATTTTGTAAAATGTTTGTCAACTGTAAAATTATTTTTCCAGACTATGAATTTGCAACTTCCCAAAGTATTCAGTTAGAAACATGTGAGAATGTAGTAATAAATTTATCAGATTTAATTTAAATAAACCCCGTGGAAAATTCAATTTTCTAGGACTGCTAGAGAAAATTCGACCGTAGGTCCGTCCAGTGCGATGGGGCGCGCGCCATTTTTTTTCTAACACGGGTTCTTCGCTTTTCGTTAAGATTCCGACTTGAGCCTTGGCATATGTAGATTAAAATATTTTTTTTTTGGATACTCGATTGGCTTAAAGATAATTTCCTTGAGATATACAAGTATTATTGCTAGTATTAATACTTATACTGGTACACGGAGAAAACTTACTGATAAAAAATAATGTTGATTTATTAATAACTCGTCAAATTATTCGTTTTCCTGTTGAAGACGGGACTGGCGGGCCTTTAACGAATGAATTGATAGGTTCCTAACAAAGTATCAGTAAAAAGATAATGTTTTATGAGGATGGCGGAACACGTATTCATAAAAATAGTAATATCGATATAGACATACTGATATTGTCGCATTCCATCGATATTTATTAGGAAAAAACATGTGTTCTCGATATATACTGTAACATTTGATCAGGAAATTGGCATGCTATCACTTTTTTAACAATATCATGTTCCTCCGTCTACAGGCTGAAAGACATGTCCGCTGAGACACCTAAAAATGCTAGTAAGGACGCGTCCTAATATTCAGTTGCGAATTGGTATACATTCAAAGACAATTCCTTTGAGATATCTGCTCTTATATATTCCGCTGCTAGCGAAATAGAAAACCTCCAAGACGTACACAAGTCATATCATAAAATTTCCCCATGGAATGCAAGCCTGAAACGGTTAAATCTAAGATATTGGCGTTCAGTTGATTGAGTTCAAACCTTCTCAGTAGATTGGTCCTATCCTCTGCGCATATTCCCTGCATGGCCTTTCTCATTCTCGTGCTGTGATCTCTACGAACTTTGGATTGCAAAACCTAGCAGAACATAATTTTCTAGCGTTAGTTAATAAGTTTTCTGAAATTGCCCAATGTGGCGATGTTCATAAAGTAGTTTGGCTGGAGTAGATACCGTCTTCATCACACTTTTTTGGCGGTGGTTACTAATCTGGTTATATACAATATTACGGTGACAAAACGGAGTGCGAAAAAACTATAAGGTGAGATTTCAGAATCACTGGACACGCTTAAAACACATGAAATTTTGATACTTTCACTGCCAAAAAATGTAACCATAATGCATTTCATTTCAACATCGTGTATTATAATTGTAGGTATTTTGTAAATGTACATAATGGTGAGACACGGTGAATACGGACTTTTAATTTTAAAAATAAGTTAGATAATAATGAGAAATTAGTATTCCAGTTTCCGGAAATGGAAAACGAAGCATTTAAATATTTACGTCGTTAAAATTAAAATAGATTGTTCATAATTTTTATAGATGTCTTATTTTTTGTATGTTTTTATTTAGTTATAAAAAACTATATTTTTTTTATCTGGTATAAACCTTTTAACAACTTATTTCTATTACATTAAGGACACTTTACAATACATCTAAAACTTATTCTTTATAGTATTTAGGCATAACCAAATAACCTAACAACCATAACAAGGCTTTTAGCTTCTTTAACATCTGTAGGTAATTTATTAAAAATCTTAAATCCTTTAAAAAAGAGTTTTCCAAATTATTTTGGGATCCCGACAAATTTGTTTTTGGAAGTCTAAAATCTCCACAGTTTCTCGTGGGGTAGCCATGTATATGGAAATTAAAATATGATATGTAAATATGTTAATTATGCAACATTTTCAGCTTACTGTGGTGGTAGTAGGAGATTTTCAAATATTGTCAGGTTATTCGTAACCTGACAATACTTGGAGCAGGTGGATGAGTTTGTGTATTTAGGAAGTATGATTACGAGAGATGGGAAGCCTGGTACCTACCTTGATGTATGGAAGTGAGGCATGGAACTGGCAAAGAAAGGATGAAAGTAGATTAAATGCTGTTGAAATGAGATCCCTGAGGCGTATGTGTGGTAAAACCATGTTTAATCGTGTGAGGAATGTGGAGATCCGCAAAGAGTGCAAGGCTGAAGTAAGCGTAATGAGTAAGATTAAGAAAGGGACGCTTAGATGGTTTGGGCATGTTGAGTGAATGAGCGAAGATAGGAGTGTAAGGAGGTATATGATGCAAATGCGAATGGTAGCAGAAGTCGGGGACGCCCGTGGAAAACATGGCACGATCAAGTAAATCAGATACTCGAGTCGGGCCATGTCAAGAGTGAGAATAATAGAAGAGTATGTATGAGACGATGTATGAATGTGAATGAGGCAAGAAGTGTGTACCAAGACCGAGCTTAACACGAAAAAAATTGTAAATAGCACATGGATTCAACTTAATTATTACAAGAAATACTCATGTGTGTCGAGGGAGATGGTAAAATATGCATTAAAGGTCCATTTTTCTCAATCAAAGTTAAGTTTGAAGTTTAGCAAATAGGCACAAATTATTAAAATAACCTTGCTATAATTATTATACTAACCATCACCCTAAACACCTCTTTTGTGCATGTTTCCTTACACCCGATATATAGTTATGTTTTTTTCAAGTCGACAAGTTTATTATAAAATCTGTCTATTAATCGTGTCTCACTTCTCTGAATGTTTGCCTTGTATTATCTATTGAAGTTGAATCGAAGTGTTACTTCAAAAAATATGTGTGTCCAGCTTCTCTAAAAGATTACCAATATCAGAGGTTAGTTTAGGTTAGGTTAGATCTTATTCCTCCGATGCTGTGTTTTGTCACCGTTCATTTTATGTATCCGTTTTTGACGATGTCTTTATGCAGATCTTGGACCATCACCTTGAATCCTTCAAACAGAACTGTCAGAATAACAAACACCAGGCAGGTGAGGACCATTTCAGTAGCGTTCTGTACGACCAGTCCACTGAAAAGCAGATCACCAACATTGGCACCCCACCAGAAACTTTCATGCATCATGGCCATAATCAAGTTTCACAAATGAATACTGAAATTAATTTATACACAGGAATGTGCAAATACAGTCAGAATATTATGTAAATAATCTGCAAGTAAAACACTTGTTGCTAAGGTTTTAAAATATGGCTGTCAAAAAAAGGCTTTCAAAAATAGAACTTGTTTTTTGGAAAATTTGTAATATAGCAAAGTAGGTGCCCGAATATTTCAAATGGCATCTTATAAGTCTATCCGATGACGGGGCAACTGAGAAAAAACCAGTTGCCAGCTAAAGTTGCTATTCTGTGTATTTTAATGGCGGTCCGCAAATGAGATCCATATTTGAAATTAGTACCTCCATCTTAGTGTTTTGTAGGCGGTATGAATAGGGACTAAAGAGGGTTTCTTGGTATATCTGTTGGAAAAATTTGAAAAATTATGCGCGACATCATAGACACGTTGTAGAGATCTTAAAGTGGCAAGCGAAAGATACGGTAATTGCCAAAGATATTAGAAGAACGAGATATGCTATGTTGGCCGCCGGACCGTAGCCGGAGTACTACCTAATTAGGGTACTTTGAACGGTATCGGAACGTGTACGCACAGAAATCTGTTCTATGTATTAGTGCGGATACCTTAGCGATGCCTTTAGCGTAAGCGAAGGTGTGCAGTAGTATTGGTGAACAAAACCGGCGACACTCGGCGAAACAATTCCACTCAGTACGAACTGCGCATAGCACATCTCGTTCTTCTAATATCTTTGGTAATTGCCATCATTTCGATTTAGAACTAAGATTGACAATGAATTAAAAAATACGTTAAATATATTTTTTCGATAACCTTCTGTGAATTAATTACTTTGCTAACATGAATAACATCAAAAAGCAGTTAAGGAAATTTGAAATCATCTAAGTATATGGTTACGTTTGAAGGGACATTAGGCATGAGTCATAAAACTACAAAATGGTTTAACGGTTAATTTTTCCACATAGCTGAATATGTTTGTTGTTATCATAATGACCCGGCAGGAGCTCATTACAAGAATATTATTCACAAACATCACACCCATTTCATTGTAAGACTACAATTCTTTAAAGGGTCACTCACAGTGATGTATTTCGATAAAACAAGTTCCTCCGAAAGTTCTAGAACTGTAGTTGTAGAATTGGATAATATACACCGTGCCCTTAAACCAGCGAATTACATCTTTTGCTTTCTTGGTTTTCAAAATCATTCTCACAAAGGATATAAAGCTACACAGAAAAGTACAAGTAGTAAATTCTACTCAATCACAAGTTTAATTTGCATTTTGACTTCTTTTATCTATTTGATGACACTCCGATTTGATATTGCCACGGTTTCAATATTCACAGAATCCATCACCGACAATCTGTCGTATTTGTGTATAATGTGTGTTGCAGGTTTCTCGTTCTTTTTACCAGTGCTCGACTATACGCAATTATTATCCGTAAAGTATTGGACGAATGTGGAATATATTGACGTACTATTAGACCTTCCTAAAGGATGTTATGTGAAAATGCGCTCTTGGATAATATATCTTTCAAATTTGCTGGGTTTATATGTGTTTTGTACCATTGTATTTGATGTCATAACCTGGTTTAATTCCAATATAGTTATCTATGTTCCCATGTACATCGCCATGGTCATAGAAGATTTCGTCATTTTCCAATATGCTCTGTATATTTGGATTGTCACGTTTCGAATGCGTGTCATCATTTCTCAGCTGATATGCTCCGATAAATTATATACCAAAACGGAGTGCATTGACTTTTGTCCTCACAATATGATGTTTATCAATAGTTGGAAAAGCATGAATAAACTCGCATGCAAAAGTAATGCTTTTGAGGATTTCGATGCTAGAATATTGAGACTAATGACAATTTATGATAAGCTGGCTGATAACGTTGACATCATCAACACATACTATGGTATTCAGGTAAATGTATTGTCACGCATATTAATATGACGTATAATAATATTACCCACCTTTTCCCAAGTGATAAATCTAACGAGAGCAATAAGGAAATTAAACTCAGGATTTGTGGAACTAGACGATACTGTTTTGAGATATTAATGATAAAATAAGAACAAAATTCTTCTTATAATCAATATAGTTGGCATATAAAGTCAAGGAGAGAAAACAGAGAGGAATTTTACGAACGCGAGTTCTTCTGGATTGCAGCTAGCACTCGTGTTTTTACAGAACCTCTTCTGTAATCATGGCAAAGACGTCCATCCCTCGTGTCCGGAAATCAAGCGGTAAACCGCCTCCGATCCTCTCATCCAACTGCGTACATATGAGCGGGACGATGACAGTGTGGCTCTCGGCACAATTTTCAGGGATTGTTTTCAACACCGATCGTGCACCCAACAAAAAAAACGCCCGCACCAACCGTGGCAGCCATTTTTTTTCTAATTTCGGTAGACAATGAGCGCAGGAGAACACGCCGTCAATAGGAGGAACAATGAATTTGTTTGAAAACTCCTTTAAATACCATCACTAAGTAGATACAAAATCACTCCTTTTAAAACTGCGTCGATATTATATACAGTTTCTCTAAAAGCCTGCGCCAGCCCGTAATAAACAAATCCACGTCTATCGCCATCTTGCCTCCCTTCCACTGCGCCCATTTCACCGGTCAACTTGCCATTGCACAAAAACAAGGTGCATCCACACCTCTTGAAGCAACTACGATACCGTATTTACATCAAGAAGAGTGCCTATGGCGGGCGGAGCACATTTGATGTTTATACAAATCTACAGTTTTATTCCTAAATTAATGAAATTTTGCACTTTCGATTTTCAAAACAAGAGATAAATCACTATCTACGTCTGATTTCAAAAGCTCTGGGTGGCTGTTATTCTTATACCCAAAGAGGATCTCACAATACATTTAATTGTATGGTTTGTAGATCAGACATGCATGTTGTTTTTTTTTGACAATAACTTCTATCCACTGAACCTGTTAAATCCAAAAAGTGTGATCTTTAACGATTTGAAAAAAAGCTGTTTCAAATTTTGAGATTTGATTTGAGATTTTCACGGCCAAAAGCATCGTCGTGATTAATTTTTGGGTTATTATTCCGTGTTGCGTTTGTGATAGATTCGCCCTGGAATTTTTTTTATCAATTCTGAAGAAATTAATGAATTGTGGTCTTAATAAAAACGTAAACAAAGGTAGCATCTAGTGGAGATCCTAGATATTAAAAGGTCAGAGGCGTGAACATTTTTTATACTAGGTTCTACGCCAAAGGATAGTCTACAAGTTTGAGCTATAGTCGTGAAAAACAGCCCTTACCAAGATTCTCAGAAAAAAAATCCCAGTTTGACGTCTCCTTATGTCGAAGTTAAGATTATTTTAAACAAGTGCTTAAATTTACGATGCGAGAAAAAAAATTAAGAAGATGCTCAGCAATATTTGGAGAACTCCAAGAGAGTTTAGCAATTCTCAGATATAGTTCCAGTGGTGTTGAATGATTTAGAGCGGGAAAAAAACCCTTACTAAGTCAATGAAGAACTAATAGACTCAGCTAAGTTGATGGTACTGAATTATCCATTACGTAGAGAATCCGCTGCGAATTAGAGTTACGTAATTTTACAAAAGATTTGGATGAGCTATCATTTTGACAAGCGAGATAAATCACATTTTGTCAGGATAAGGTTGGAAGTTGATCAATTAAAATAATACCACGCACAAAGAATGAAAAATATAGCGCTCAAATTATGCAAATTGCAAACCGTGTCAGTACTCACCACCAAAAACTGTCTAAAATGTGCAAGTAGGTACACCACTGGACTTATGCGGTAAAGTTACAGGAGGGTTAGACTAAAATCTGACGGTTTCGAGAATTGTAGAATTTATTGGCTTTGGCATGGTGACGATTATATGAAAGGTTTGAGGTTTGGCTGATATTTAAATTTTAAAGTTCAGTTTTTTCCTTCGACAAACGGATTGCAGTGGAAAAAATCATCGCGTGGGAGGAGCCTGGGGAGTGGGCAGGGGCCCGGAGCAGAATCAAGGAGAGCGAAGATCAGTTAACTTTAGCACGCGGATTAATAATGAGTTAATAAGGGAAAAGGCAATTAACTTTAGAACGCGGGTGCGAAAGGTTAATAAAAGTAGTTGGTGGACGCGGTTGCAAAAGGTTAATACAGGGTAGTTGAATTTTGAACGCCGACGCGATGAGTTGATAAAAGGAATTAGCTTTTGGACACGGAAACCATAGATTTATAAGGTAATGGAGGGAGTCGGTTTTGGGACGCGGAAAGAATAGGCCAATTTGTCTACTGTTGAGTCGGGACTAAGAAAAATTACTTTTGAGAAAATATTTAAGGAATTTAAAGGAAAATGGTTTTGTCGCCAGGGATAAAGACTTAAGTCTGCAAGTTAAAATCAATCAGATTAGAATTGTGGTTTTACTAACAGCATGGGAGGGGGAGGGTTTATTCGATCCTGGGCATAACGGATTCAGTATTTTGTTCCACCGTAGTGCGTGTTCGTTTATTAGTGTACCTTAGTACAATTTATTATAATTTGTAAGTCATATTATAATCTAATTACTAACCAATATTTGTGTGGATTTTGAAAAAGCGCTAACTACGCCTCAATATAGGGTGAGCAAAAATTTCGTTGTATTTTGAAATCAGGGTATTTAAATTGAATAAAATCACTTATTTCGCAGAAAAAAATTAAATTAATCAAAATATAATCAATACTTCTAAGAAGAAATCAAATAAATATCTTGGACAAAAAAAATATGGGGAGATGAACTGTTTGAAGTCAGTTAAAACACTTTACATCTACAATCTAAAGTCGTAGCACAGTAGGAATTCATAAATTAAAACGTACAATATATTGTATTGAAGCAAACCGGGTACTTGACCACATCATAAATAAATGCTTCATTTTGTTTGTCGGGGAAGATCCTTACAATAAAATAATTACTTCGTAACTGTCTCGTTGCATAAAGATATATAGTTTGGATGACATAACCCGAGTATCTACATACCTACCTATATCATTTTATAATTCCTTTTAACTTTCTCCCGTTACCTTTACATCAATATATTCTTCAAATCCTTAGGTGTTTGTGTGTCGGGTGCGTACGTTAGATGCAAACTGAAGTACATATCTAATTTAGTACCGACTTTAGAATATAAACAATATACGCTTGTTGTACCTACGATATGCAACTTAAGGATTTATAAAATTGACGCTAGGTAGACTTACGACGTTCTATTATGAAACAAACATTTAGATATACGGAGTTCATAAAACAAAGCCCTATGCGTATACGCGACGTCTAAAGTAAACAGGTAGCTAAATTCAAAGGAATCAGTTGTTTTCTTATTTAAAAACCATACAGAATGTAACAAGCCTTCATCTTAAAGAACCAATGTTACCACAACTACGAAAGAAATCCTTCAATAAATTAACATACCTATGTCAAAACAAAAAAATACACAACGTGATAGATTAATACGATAATATTGTAGGGTTGACAAACCGCAATAAGCACGTAGCTAGAAATAGCTAAATGCGTAGATAGGGTGAGCTAGTATTCAACACCTATGCCTTCAACGGGATTTGGGAACCATTAGTTGAGGGGGAGGAACATTACACGTTTCTTCCTTCTTTTGCCAACGTTTAGGACAAAACCACAAAAAATAAATTATTTATTATATTTAAATGAGACATGCAGTGAAAAAATAGATTCTACATGATTCTACAATTGACCTACAACACTCCCAACGCTCCAACTAAAACTACCGAATCCGGTCTACGCGCACTGCTTAGCGCCAATTGATGAGATACAGTTCGCTATAGCGCCTTTAACTGTATAGTTCTATGGTACGTATTAATGATAATAATAATATTTTTTTAATTAATATTATCTTTACATACCTTAAATTGGATACATATTAGAAACTACAAATAATATTTGCAAAGAGTTTTACGAATATTAAAAAAAATATTTATTTTTAAAAAATTTTAGGCAATGGTGAAAAATACACCAATGAAGAAATACTCTTTCAAGAAACAATAGGATTATTTCCATTACGAATCTCGTCAAAATATATTGACATCGGAAGAGATTTGGTTCCGGAGCAATCCTACCCACCGGAAAAACCATTGGCAGGTTGATCCCACAGGCAGGAAGATATAATAATCTAAGATGACGCTGTCTAAGATAGTCATCAGGAACATGAAGTTCTCGATATAGCATCGCAGGAGTCTTAATCAGTGGGTGACGGCATACCCCTCTCTTGGAAACTGCAAGGAGTGAAATCCGAACATGCCAAGAAGAAAGTTCGTCGGGTAGAGCTAGAACTCCCTCATGAAGAGAAATCTTTTTTTGAACCTTCTCCAACACGAGGGACAAATATTAATATGGACGACGGAATTAAGAGGATCAACGTTTTCAACACGTACATGGATACACACTACACCACAATCTACATATCTGCCCTGATGATGGATACTGTAACACTGTTCGAAACGTTGGCTAAAGAAGGATAAATCGTAATACGATATAGTAAACCAAAAATGATTTACAATGAGAAAGAAAGCCCTGAGGAAAATAATTCCCTTCATTCGTCTTTTTAGTAAAATAAGGGGAGGAAGTTCTGGGAAGGAAAAAGGTGTGAGAGTGGTGTAGGAATCTGTGGGTCAGTATGTCCAGGAGTGACGGATGTATGAATCCATCCTTCCACTACGGTGCAAGGCGCTTTTCTGAGAGTCCTTCTGGAAAGGTCATAGTGATAATAATAATTAAAAATGATATTAGGATTAAATTTCAAACTAGGATCAGGAAAATTTTAAAATGCAATCTATCTGCTAAAAATTTAGTAAAAGCAATAAATACTTGGGCAATACCTCTATTAACGTACTCATTTAGCATAATTAAATGGTCTAATACAGATTTAGATAACTTAAAAAGATTAATTAGAACTACGCTAACAAAGTTTAATTGCCATCATCCAAATTCAGCTATAGAACGAGTTAATTTACCTAGAAATTTAGGAGGTAGAGGTATGGTCAAAATAACTTCTTTGAAACATAATCAGGTAGAAATGCTGAGAACTTTTTTCCATAAGAAAGCTCATAGCTCAGAAATGCACAAAATAATTTGCAAGGCAGATAGAAATATTACACCTTTAAAATTATACGATGAGAATGCCAACATTTTTATAAATCCCAACCAGGAATTATTAGATTCCTGGTCAAATAAAATTTTACACGCAAAACACTTCAATTATCTCAACCAAACTATGTTGACAAATTTTCGTCAAACAAATGGTTGAGTATTGGAGAGTTGAGCGCAGAAATAGAAGGATTTAAGCTTGCCATTCAGGATAGAGTCATTAATACTAAAAATTATAGAAAGCATATAATCAAAGATACAAATCAAATTGATGATTTGTGTAGAAAACGTTTGGCTTTTCCGGAAACTATAGAACATATTATATCGGGATGTTCTATATTAGCACCGTCCGAGTATACATTTAGGCACAATCAAGTTTTAAAAATAATTCACCAAAATTTGGTAATTAAACATAACTTGATTGACTGCCGTAATATAGTACCATATTATAAATACGAACCAAATTCATTTCTAGAAAACGAATTTTATAAAATATATTATGATAAAACTATACTAACAGACCGAACGATTAGTCATAATAGACCCGATATAGTTTTACATGACAAAATTAAAAAAAATATATCTTATATAATTGATGTCGCTATTCCAAATTCCTGTAACATTTAAAAATCTTTTAATGAAAAAATAAGAAAATACACAAATTTAGGAAACGAAATAAAAAGAATTTGGCATTCTCAGACTATAAAAATATTACCATTCGTTATTTCGGCTACTGGCATTATACCTAGCTCTCTCATTAAAAATTTAGGCGTATTAGATCTATCAAAAAATTTATATATAAAGATGCAAAAGTCGGTCATTTTGAATACATGTAGGATAACGAAAGATTTTTTAAATATTTATGTTGAGGGATCAGTAGGATTTATAGGCCCTGTTAGAAGTTCTACCGAGCCGAACCCTCTGATATGAAAATATCTGGAGTCGGTGAATTTTTTTTTCCCATTTGATCTCTGGTGAGCTGACGTGTTGTTGTTCTTGTATTGTTTTGTATTTATTTTACTTATATAATGCACTTGCATAGTGTTGATTGTGGAAAAGTGAGTGGAAGGGTTTAGTTTTTCCTATGGGGAAGATTTAACCCGGACAACAAAATCGGAAGCATAAAAAAAAAATTTTAATGTCTTTTTTTCTTAGTAAAATATAGAGATAATGATATCCTCACTGGGATCTCCCGTGCTGAGGATTTCATTTACATATTATAATTGAATTATAAGAAAATTAATATTACAACAAAGTTACATATGAATTTAGTTATGAACATATATCATGTAGTATAATGATTTTTTTTTTAATAATTTTAAAATAAGTAAGATAGTGTTTTTTTGTAAAGTTCAGTTTAGTAGATTCTGTTTTAGTCTGTGTTTGATATCAGTATATTTTCTATTTCAGATCTCCCTATATTAAGTACCCAGCCTTTTATTTGAGATTTAAATGTTATAATGTGGAGGTTTTTGAGTGAGAGTGGTATTTTATTTTAGAGTTTAATACTATGATATAAGAAGCTTTTTTGCCCAAAAGTTGTATTAGTAGTTATTTGTTGGAAAAGTTTTGACCATGTGATCTAGTGTTTCAATTGTACGTGTTTGTTGTTATTTCTTGGGTTTTGTACTTATGAATGTAAATGAGAATAGTTTTAGAATATAGTTGTTTAATTGATATGATGTTAAGATTTGTGAAGATTTCGTCAGTGCTAGTTCTTACAGGAACTTTCAGTATAATTTTCATTATGGCTTTTTGAGTTTTAATTAGTGGATTTAGTATATTTTTATTTACACTGCCCCATCCAATAATACCGTATTCTAACAGTGATTGGCAGAGAGCCATGTAAATTTTGATAAAGTCTTTTTAATGAGCACATTCCTGATAGTTTTGAAAAAATAACTTTAACAAAGTTTTTTAATTTTTTTTATCTAAATAGCTAATGTGATTGGTCCATTTTAAATTTCCGTCAATTTTTAGACCTAGATACGTTATATGGTCAACGTTTTCTAATGAGGGACAATTAAAATGTTCATTTAAGTGATGCGGGCTATGAATTTTCAAGTTAAGGTTTTCTTCTGAGTCTTCTGTATTTTTTATTTTGAAAGTGATGAATTTGGTTTTATTAGCATTTAGTGTAAGTGAATGGTAGTCGAGCTATTTTTTAATCCTGTTTAGTGTGTTTTCTGCTTTTTTAAATGTTTCTGTCCAATTTTTCCCATTTATAAGGAGAACAGTATCATCCGCAAAACTGATAATTTCTCCGTCATATTCTATGTGGCATGGGTCATTAATATAAATTAGGAACAGAATCGGACCCAGAATACTTCCTTGAGGCACCCCGAATTTGACATTAATACACTCACTGGTTATGTTAAGTTTCACAGTTTGCTTTCTATTTTCCATATAGTTTTTAAAGAAAAACAGTTCATTATCAGTGATCCCTATGTTCTCTAGTTTTTCAAAAAGATGTGAGTGATTTATTGTGTCGAAGGCTTTAGAAAGGTCGAGAAATACTTCAATGCATTTTTTATGTGAATCTAGAGAATTTTTAATATATTCAATTACTAAGGCTATGGCGTTAGATGTTCCTAGATTTTTTCTGAAACCAAATTGTTTGGTGATAATAGTTTATTTTCGATTCTAGGTAATCGACGAGTTGAGTTTTAACTGTTATTTCTAAGATTTTAGATAATGTGTTCAGAATCGTGATTGGTCTGTAGTTATTGATATCTGTACGATTTCCTGATTTAAAGATTGGTGTAATAATCCCTATTTTGTGTTGGAATGGAAATCTGCTTTCCGTAATAGATATGTTTATTAGAAAGAGTATCGGTTCGGTAATTTTATCTTGTATAAATTTTAATGTTTTCATTGTGATTTCATGACTACCAGATGAAGATGTTGGTTTGAATTTAGAAAATATTATTGTTAGTTCTTGTTTAGTGATTTGTTTAAGAGCAAATTTAAACCTTTGTGGATTTGGGTGTTTGTTTATTTTCGGGTTATGGTGTTGGGGTTTGGCTATTTTATTCGCTAAGTTCGAGTCTATATTTGCAAAAAAGTTTTTTGTGTAGTTAATTAGTTTATGTATTTTTTTGTTGAGCGTGAGTGTACCGTTCTTTGTGTTGATTTCTTCCAATGGGTTTGCTTTGTTTTGATTTGTGTACGTGATTTATTTAATTATTTGCCAGATAAGTTTTGGATTATTATTGGATTGATGTATTTTAGATCTGTAGTAATTTTATTTGGCCGATTTAGTAAGATTGGAGCAGATGTTTCTATAATTTTTGTAAAATCTTCATCAACCAGTCTCTCCTGATCCGCAGTTGGTGGGCAGACGCATCTGTCGCCAAGACCCTATGGCAGAGGTGTGAATATCTGCGCTCATGAAAACATTGCCGGTAGAATTGCCAATATTCTAATATGTTTATATCTTTGGGACGATAGGTTTAGGATATGCAATATTTGAACCCTAAAACATAGAGTATCTTTAGTTAATTTTAGTACTTAACTCATTTTTGTCTAAAATTGGAGATGCAATATTTTAGCTCTATTTCATTGGCATTTGAAAATGTTCTTGTTTCCATTTAAAAGGATGTTTGTTCCCGGAATAATTATTATGGTTTGGTCGATTTTCAGATATAGGAGTGCACATGGTCTAATTATTAATAAAAAATACGATGTTGGCGAACTAATATATATACTCACAGAGAGACACAATAGGAGACGATATTGCTTACTTATATCTCGTCGAAGCGTGTTTCGCATAGAGCGGATTTGGTAGTTTTAGTTAGAGCGTTGAGAGCGTTGGTTATCAATTGAAGGTAAAAAAAGTGGAATCTATAAAAGAGGCATTTATGAAATACCTTTCCCAATATTTACATAAGAATCTTAAAGTCTGAGAACGTTTGTACCTAAGTTTTTTTTAAATGTATTTGATGTTTTTCCTTCAGGTTTTGTTCACAATAGGTACATGTTTTACCAGCATTTTGCAAGGAGCAAGTGTATTTATCTACCAGGCAAAAGATGGTTCGATTGTAAGTTACTTTTTTCAAATGATATATCAAGAGAATATCCTTAATTTTTAAGAAAAATAGTTACGCGGTCTTTTTCATACAAAACATAAATTTGGACAACACTTTACCTAATTGAAAAATTATTTTCTTAATCCAAAAGTATAGCAACAGCACGAACGTGGGCTATTTTTATCGGTTTCAAATTATCAAATATAGGCCATTAAAGAAGTCAATTTTAATTATTTTAGAGGCTTGTTTGGTTATTATTGCGAGTTTATGATAACCATTTAAAAAAATATTTTTGCGCAACCTTTTTTGTAAATATAATGAAAAATTAAAAATATAAAAAAAAACATTAAAAATAAATTTTGACTGACGATTAAATCGATAGTAATTGTGGCATTTTGTTAAATTTTGTTTTGAACGAACCCATTTATCTGCTTCTTCTTGGATTTTGTCAATTTTACTGTCAATCAAATATGGCAGAGTTCGAAACCCCGAACTTAATATTTTTTGTTAATCTGAATAAACAATATTTTTAGTCCGCAAACAACACATGGGCAGGAATGAACTGGTGCTTTCATTTCTTTCTGGTGATGTCTTTGATAACCATCCCCGTAGATGCAATGATTTATGAAAATAAAAGGGGAATCGTTATCATCAACAAGATGATTCTCAATAGGAAAAGTATGTGTGAAAATGTTATATTAATTTTAAAATAATATGTCAGTTGTTTTAATTAATCTTGGCCACAGAGGTGAACAGTTGTTGATTTTACATCTCAACATTAAATTTTTAACTAATTTTAATTAATTACAATAATACCAATAACATTATGTACATAATATGTCTATTATAACGCAACTGTTATCAATCAAGATTTGTAATGAAGGGATACTGTTTTAATTTATTTTATAAAATTATTGTATTAAATATTTTTCTTTGATGTTTAAGATGATCGTCACTGCGAAGTTTTGGTACTTTTTGAAAACCTGATGAAGTCCAGGCCTTTTATGGCTACTGCGTGTGGTCTCTTCCCAGTGGACTGCACCCTTCTCTACAGTCTGGTGGCCACCATTGCTACATACACCGTTATGCTTTACCAGATTAACTGAGTCATTCATTGTTCATGAGTACTACTACCATAATATATATATTCATCTTTAATAATAAAAAACCACCTCACAACCCTAAATAAGTGTTAAATCATTAAGAAAAAATCAGTGTCAAATATTTTTCGAATAATTAGTTATGAAAAATGCTTCGCGACATTGCATTTTTAAAGACTGGCTTATTTTCACCGTAATATGAGTAATATATGAGAGCTGTAATTTGAAACTTGTAATGTGCGATTTAAAACATGTTTTTGTTAATAATTTATTTTCTTATCAATATATTTACTTATATAAATTTGTTGTCAGATTTAATGTCATTTTTTGTTATTGTCAGAAGGAAAGGTTATATGGGATATTTTTTATTGACTTTTTCCGCGTGGATTTAATAAAACTTCCATGAAAGTGATTTTTTAAATAACATAAGTAGGTAAATACAAAATAAAAATTAATCTACCTTTGTATTGTGCCAAAATGAATCCAATACTTCAAAATTTTGTGCTTATTATCTGGGAATAATTATTTTATAAACGAGATAAAAAGTGAAATGAAGCTTTCTTGCAAACTCCTTAAATAAAAGGACTCTTTTTTTCGAATTTTGATTTCTCTGACATTTTGCGACGTTTTTTTCAAAATGTTTGTTGTACTGGACGGGAGTCCGCACAAGACTGTAGATTTGGGCGCCGGTTCCAAATCATGTCTTTAACCCATGGGAATGCTCCTTTACGGCCGATGATGATGATAGTGGTACAAATTTATGTCAATCTGCCTCCCGCACCCGGTGCTCGGTGAATGTTGGGCACTGGGTGTGCTGTCGTCTCTGCTCGCTTCTGGCGTTGGCGGTTTTCCTGAGCAGGGCCGGCTGATCTTGATGAGGTAATACCAGAAGGTTTGGAGCAGAAGACTAGGCGAGGTGAGGCAGTTGGTGGGCAGGAGCCACTTGTTGATAATAAAACGCTTGTTTGGTGGTAAAGTTGAACTGATTTAATATTTTTTGTGTTGCTGCTTATATGTAATAAGCTTGACTCGCAGCCGACATTTGGCTGTCGGCCGAAAAGTGGTGGAGATTCTATCCGCGCCACAAACGCATACATATGCCACTATTAAAAGTAATTAAGTTTGATAATAATGAGAAGAAAAATAGAAAAAAAAAAAATATTTATAACGTTATAATTAAAATAAATTTTTCATATTTTTTTATGTACTTGTCTAATTTTGCGGCGTGCTTAGAACGAAAAAATTGTAAATAGTACAAGGTTTCAACGTAAGTATTACAAAAAATACTAATTTTGTGTCGTGGGAGAAGGTAAAAGATTTATTAAAGGTTCATTTTTTCTCAATCAAAGTTAAGTTTGAAGTTTAGCAAATACGCTGTTATGGTTTGCACATACTGCAAAGTTGAGTATATCCACACGTGGCCCCGGAAACGGATCACGCAGCGTCAGCATGTCAACACACCAATATATACGCATCTCGCGGCATCCCGGCTTGGTACGAACTCACGGGTGATCACCAATACATACATGTACAACGGAGATATCGCCGCCTGTTACGGATCACGCGGGCTATCAACCAATCAGATATCGTAGTGTATCCCTTCCACAACGCGCCTGGAAAGCTCGCGAGTAAAGGACTTGCGGCCAGCTCACCCACGCGCCAGTTCCCAGGGAGACGCGTAGAAAGCAACATGCTGTATTAGTTCCGAGTTAGCATTTACCGCCAAATTGCGCCATAATATGGACCAGCCTGATTTGTTTCACCTTGTGTGCCGCCTCTCTAGTTCAAGCTCTCCACTTCAAGAGGATCCCCAGAACCACAGCCCCCTGATATTATAGAGCTGTGTCATGGCCCTATCATCCACACCAGCCTGGGGGCGGCGAGCCGTTTCCCGCCCAGTCCTGAGTTCCTGCTGAGGCCCACCAACCACAGCCCCATTATGTTATGCAGCTGTGTCCTGTCTCCTTCTGCCGATGTCGCCCACCAGCACCCTACGTTATATAGCTGGGTCATATCTCTGCCCACGCCGCCAGCCTCGTACCCCTGTTGATGCTGGCTGCTCCACCTACCGTCCACGCCAGGCTGAGACAGTGAACTTGTAGACCCCTGCCACAGTCCTGGGCGTCCACCAATGCCTGATCGTGAGGAGCCCCGTTAGCAATCCGACCAGTGCCCCCGCCCTTCTCCATCGTCTCTGCGTCTCCTAGCCGCCGCCCTGGCGCCCCTTTGTCGTCCAGCGCGGTGAGCCCTCGTTGCCGCCCTCCGCCCTGCATCAGCCTAGGCCGTGCCTATGGCCACCGCCCATCGTTGCGGCCCCCGCCGTAATTTACACGTGAGCTAATAATGTACCTATGTCAATCAGAGCCTATAGATTCAGTAGATTGCCTAGTAACAGTTAGGCCTTAAAGAGCTATGTACCTTATGTAGATCTGTCTGATAACCTGTTTTATTTGTACAATAAACGTTCATATTGAGCGACCTGTTTTATTGGGAAACTGTTTAATATTCACACCCTGAAAGATTGTAGTTTCCATGCTCGGCCGGCCCCTAGCCGGCAAGGATTAAATGCATACCTCACACATAATACCCTATGTAACTTTAAAGGGTATATAAGCATATATGTAACAACGCATAAATTATTAAAATTACCTTAACTATCACCCTAAACACCTCTTTTGTGCATGTTTCCTTACATCTGATATAAAGTTGTGTTTTTTTCAAGTCGACAAGTTTATTATAAAATTTGTCTATCAACCGTGTCCCATTTCTCTGAATGTTTACCTTGTATTATCTAATGAAGTTGAATCGAAGTGTTACCAATATCAAGTTAGATGAAGTTAGTTTAGGTTAGGTTAGTTCTTGTTTGTTCATGCTCTGTTTTGTCACCGTTCTCTTTTTCATGGAACCCTTTTTGACGATGGTTTTTATGCAGGTCTTGGACCATCATCTTGAATCCTTCAAACAGAACTGTCAGAATAACAAATACCAGGCAGGTGAGCACCATTTCAGTAGCGTTCTGTACGACCAGTCCACTGAAAAGCAGATCACCAACATTGGCACCCCACCAGAAACTTTCATGCATCATGGCCATAATCCATGGAGGGGACCTAGCAGCAGCGTTTGGGGCGCATTGGATGCCCTCTCCAGTCGGACTTTCCCAGCCTATCGCCTAGAACCGCAGTGGGTGGGCTGGAACCAAACGCCCATCACTCCTGGACATTCTGAACCCCAGATTCCTGCCCACTCCTCATACCTTTCCTTTCCAGACCTTCCTTTCACCTCACCCTTACAAAAAAAAAAACAAAAATAAAAATTTAAAATCATGAATATACATCAAAATAAAATTAACATCATTACAGCGGCGAGTAGCAGGCGTTCCCGGTGCGGGCCAAAACTGTTGGTAAATTTTGCCACCATTCGCGGCCTGCACAAAAATATAAACTCTGTTCATCACCATCTTTTGTCCCAACGTCCCAACCTTCTTTTCCTATCCGAAACTCAGATAGCCGAGCCGCCAGACTCCTCCTATCTGGACTGCCCGGGCTTTACCCTTGCAAGCAAGTTCCGACTCAAAGGAGGAGTCTGCCTCTATAGTCGAGCTGACGTCAACTGTGTACGACTATTGAGTCTGGAAAACTCCAGATTCGACGTAATGTGGATGCGCGTCAATCTTGCTAGTACGGCAAGATTCTACGCATGTCTATACCGCTCACCGAACCATAGCGAATCAGACACTTCCGAACTCTTCAAACATTTGAGCGATACTATTGATGATCTCTTGCCCCACTTGTTCTAGGGGACTTCAATGTTCATAACGAACCAAGGTTGAAGTTCTCAGGCCCAACGGACTCGGCTGGCCGACAGGCGGAATCCTTTGCCATTTGCTACGGATTAGAGAAACTTCTTCAGGAGCCTACAAGGGTTCCTGATGCCCAGAATCACCGCTCCAATCTGTTAGACCTATTCTTAACTACTGTGCCACACGGTTATAAGATTGACATCACAGCGCCTCTGGGATCATCCGACCACTGCCTAGTGACGACATTAATCCCCGTTAACCTCAGACCAACCAATGAGAGGCTGAGGAGAAAAGTGTGGCACTATAGGTCAGCAGATTGGTTCGGTATGCGGGCCCATTTCAACGCTTTTCCGTGGTCAGCTGTTTGTTTTCGGACTTCGGACCCTTCAAGATGTGCCCAGGAGATTGGTGAAGTCATCAGATCGGCGATGGATGGCTTCATACAATCGACTACTAAAGAAACTGTTGTGGGCTCAAAGCCGTGGTTCAGTCGACAATGCTCCGAAGCAGTTCGACGAAAAAACGCGGCTTACCGAGCCCACAACACATCTCGAACGCCCGAAAGCAGATCAGCATACAACAAATCGGCAAAGGAATGCAAGAGAATCATTAATAGGTCAAAATTCGAACACGACCTGCAGATCAGCAAAAAGCTGGCTGCCTGCCCGCATGGCAGCAGAGCATTCTGGTCGCTTGCGGGCTCCATAGGTCGAAATTTTTGCAAACCCAGTTTGCCACCTCTTACCAGACCTGACGGCTCACTAGCAAACACCGCCACCGAAAAGGCAAACCTATTAGGGAAAATGTTTGCGGAAAACTCGACCCTTGACGACGGAGGTGCTGTTCCGCCGTCGGTTCCTCACTGCGGCTTCTATATAAAAAAGCTGAGGATCCGGCATCGGGATGTACTCCACGTCATACGGGGGCTCGATGTTAACAAAGCTAGTGGACCTGATGGAATACCTGCCCTGGTATTGCAGAGGTGTGCTGCGGAAATAGTTTCAGTTTTGACAAAGCTCTTCAAAATGTCCCTGAAGTGTGGCACTGTGCCCTTTGGTTGGAAAAAAGCAGTCATTCACCCTATTCCCAAGAAAGGTGACCGCTCCAACCCGGCCAACTACCGCCCCATAGCGATCACATCAGTTCTGTCCAAAGTGATGGAACGTGTGATCAACGACAAACTGCTCACATACCTCGAGAAGAACAAAATTATCAACGACCGTCAATACGGATTCCGGCGGAACCGCTCGTGCGGTGATCTTCTCGCGTATGTGACGCATGTTTGGGGGCGGTGCCTGGAACGTCACGGTGAGACCCAAACGGTCGCACTAGACATATCCAAGGCCTTTGACCGGGTCTGGCACCGAGGACTTGTCAACAAATTGCCTTCTTACGGACTTCCCGCATCCCTGTGTACGTGGATTGCTGACTTTTTAAGGGATAGGTCGATTCAGGCGGTTGCTGACGGTTTCACCTCTTCCTCACACTCAATAAATGCTAGCGTCCCACAGGGATCGGTTCTGTCTCCAACTTCGTTTTTGTTGCACATCAATGACCTTTTGACATGTGCACCGATTCATTGTTACGCGGATGACAGTACAGTTCATGATAGCTTTTTGTTTGACAAGCCCCCAAAAGGCACACAAACTCCAACGGCTCGGAGGGCTTTGAAGCAGAGAATGGACGGTTATCTCGAGAGTATTTCCTCCTGGGGTAAAAATAATCTCGTCGAATTTAATGTATCAAAGACCCAATCCTGTCTGATTACGTCTAAAAGGGATCCAAATGATAATCTAGTCTCCTTCAATGGAAGCAATCTTCCGAACAGGCCTTCCATTGATATGTGGTGTAACTATAAGTGACCATCTCAGGTACGGGGGCTCCATCGAAGCCAGAGTAAAGTTGGCTTCTCAGAAACTGGGCGTACTGTACAGGGCCCGCAGATACTTTAATAGTACACAACTGCTGACCCTCTACAAATCGCAAGTGCGCCCTACTGTCAAATTTGGTAGCCATCTCTGGACCGGAGCCATTAAATACCTGAAAAAAACCCTTGACTCTGTGCAAAAACGGGCGGTCCGTTTGATAGATTCCCCAATCTTAACAAGCGGACTGCAATCTTTAGAGCACAGGCGTCAGGTAGGTATGCTGTTCTTGTTCTATCGGTATTACAATGGAAGATGCTTTGAGGAACTAGCGTCATTGATCCCTTCGGCACCGGTGCGTAGTCCGGATACACGCCAAACATTTGTACACGGTTGACATTTGTCACATGAGAACGGGTCGCTTCTACGATTCGTTCTTAAGTTCAACAGCTCGGCTGTGGAACGAGCTACCAGCCTCTGTGTTTCCTCCCTCCTACAACATGGGACTCTTCAAGACCCATGTTCACTCCTTCCTCTCCACAAAAAGACCCTCCACACAGCATCCCCAAAGATGACATAGGCCCTGAGAGAAATTATTTTCTTCAGGACCTCCTGTGTGGAGTTAATATTAAAAAAAAATCAAGTTTCACAAATGAATACTGAAATTACTTTATACACAAAAATGTACAAATACAATCAGAATATAATGTAAATAATCTGTAAGTAAAACACTTTTTTATTTTTATTATTTATTAACCAATAAATTAACATACATTTTTTTGGTATAATCCACCTCACTAGGCTGAGCCTGTTCCGAAGTGGCGGGAGTTTGATCTAATTTTAGATAATGCGAATATACGTAGAATCAAAGATATAAATAAAAAGATATATAGAAAAGATAAATAATTAGATAGATAAAAATTTAAAAAAAATATATATATTTATATATAAATTAAAAAAAAAAAAACATAAGAAATAATGCAAATACAAATAAATAAATTAGTGAGAACAAAAGAGAAAAAATCTGGCGTGGAGTGTGCTATAATTTATGGTATTGTAGATGTTATCTGTCCGCAGTATACAATGCCTTTGTTGACTATCCATGTGTGGATTTTGTGTCTTATATTTACACATGTTGCCAGGTCTTCAATATCTTTTTCCATTAAGGCCGAGTGTAGACCTGTCTGTACTGGACACCTACGCCAGTGACATTGACTATAAATGCCGTTTTCCTCTCGGGGGTACCTTGGGTAAGGATTTGCAAAGAAACACAACTTGCGAATGTCGTCGGACAACTGACTGGTTGTGCCAGCTGTTTGCATATTTATTGAGTTCAAATTCAACACGTGTTAATGTACAGCAATTATTCTTATCTCTAAACAGGATGCATGAGAGCATTAAGGAACCAAGAAAAATAACCAAATTTTAATTACTACGGTTAAATCCCATTTGACACATGATACGTGTCCGGTGATAAGCTTCAAAAGGGATTCGGCATCGTTAATTGCATGATAACAGTAAATATTCATTTCCTTAATTATTTTAATGATTATGTCCATCCGCCTGCTGTCCGGTACACTGTCAAAATCAACTATTTTCGACACACAAGAACTCTGTTGTTCATTTCCAAAACAATATTTTTTCTAACTAGAATTTATTTTAAAAACGTTTGCCTGAAAACAGTAAGATGGCGGTAATGTAAATCTTCGTTATCATCGTTATAAAAGTTATGAATTTCAGTTACCAGATGGCACTATTTTTTTGTATTATTACGCATTGTAAAAAATATACCTACATTCCTCTTCCTAGCATCCCATGTTTGTATTGACATAAAAAAGATAGTGCTATGTATTTGTCTTTGAGAAAGGAATGAAGCAACCGCAAACAACGCATAACGCTGCTTGCGGTTGCTTCTTTCCTTTCGTTTCAATGTGTTTATAAATTAATATTGTCACTTTTTCATAAAAAATTTTACATTTCATCTTTGGTGACACCTATAGCGGAGCGGGTGGGACTTCAACACTTCTCATTTTAAGCAGCCATATAATGTTGGAGATTTATTGCTTTCCCTACTTGAGATAGACAATAGGTAAGCCGCCACCATTCTCGCCTTCACCGCCGCCGTTATAGACATCTGTGGGCCATATAGCCTGTCCGTGTTTCCGTCACTGAATCGCCAAAGACCATCGCCCTTACAAGAGAATCATCTGGCGATTCCTGCAACCCCGCTGCACAACCCCCGCGTCCCTACGCCCTTGGAAGTAAGAAATCCAACTGAAGCCGCGCCCGTTGTCTTCTGTCGATACGCAGTAATATTTTCAACAGTGAAATGACGATGAAATTAAAAACCGATTTACTTAGAAAATCATCGAGTGAAGAGTGCCTCACCATGATTACCGTTAATTTACCCCCCCCCTTCCTTTAATCATAGCTGGTTGATTTTAATTTCTTTGTAATATACAATTACATTTTTACAGCATAACATCCCTTTACTACTTTGTTTTCTTGCAAATCATCGATCTTTTACCATGTTCACCAATTCATTACTACGCGGATGACAAAACAGTTCATGATAGATTTTTGTTTGACAAGCTCCCGAAGGGCACGAGGGAAGAGTTTTTTTTATTAAATCTATTTTTTTAATTGTTTTATCTACCTATTCTTAATCAAGGTGTTAGATGTTTGTTTAAATAAGCAGAGCTTGGTATGTTTATTTAATTTTTAAATTTGTTTTAAACACTTGAGAATTTTTTGGCATACAAATATGGCGTGTTTGCAAAACATCTTAGTAGTACTACTAGATACTACCTAGAGTACTTATAGAACCTGAAAATATAGACGAGCCAATTTTGTAGAAAAAACTCCAAGTTAGGACAAATAACGGTAAAAGGTCTGTGAATGTTTTTTTTTCATGACCAATTTTTTTCATTATTACTTCGACGGTCTCCGTGGTCGAGGAGTAAGGCTCTCGACAAGCAATCCGAAGGACGCGGGTTCAAATTCCGGCATGTGCAAATAAATTTTATTTGATTATTTGGTGTTATTTCACAATTTAATTAAATATAATATATAGAATATTTGCGGCACGTTCCATAGTGCAAGATACTCTCAGTATCGCCCTGGTGTAACACCACCATTCAGAATATTAAGCTAGCTTGGAATGGCTTTAGCCGTGTTTGGTGACCAGAACTGAATATCCTGGTACTTCCCCTCCTTCCTCTTCCTCGTCTCATTCCCCTCACCTACCTTCAGTCTCACAACATTCTCCAATTGGGGATAGGCCATAGTCTCACTGACTCCAGACAGGAGCGATTGAGACTCTTGTGTGGTATTCAATTCAAAAATGTACTGCTAGACGTAAAAAGTAGAAGAAAAAAATAATATAACTGGAAGTGGGTGTACAAGCGTGTCTCCTGGGCCACGGAAAAAATATCATTGTGGTCCTGCCCCATGGTTGACCTTGGTTAATCTCGGTAAACCATGGTTATCGTAATAAATATTTAGAAAAAAAAATCTACTTATTTAGCCCTGAGGGGTTTTACATGTAGGTAGTACAATTTTAACATCATTATTTAAATTTAGACCGCAGAACGGGTATTTTTTATTGAATAAGTGAATCTACCTGGCTATTCAGATTTGGTCACCAAACACGGCTAAAGCCATTTCAAGCAACGTTTCAATTCTGAATGGTGGTCTTACACCAGGCGATACTGAGAGTATCTTTCACTATGGAACGTACCGCGAATATACCATCCGTATTCGATCCCGCAAACTTCGAGTCGAGAGTTTTACAGTATAGTGTACAGAATAGCATAACCTAAGCCAGTGGCAGTGGCCGTTTGACTTGTATAACTGAAACCGATTTATACGTTGAATATTGGCTTATGGACATGGGAAGAGTCGAGAGCGAACTCATGCTAACACAAACTCACATACCTAATAGGTAAGAGTTTTTTCTCTTTTTCTTTTTGTACTTATTTAAGTACTTTGATATAAAAAAAACAAATTCCTGTAATATCTCTCTAATATGTTTTTGAAAAAATAATAAAATACACAGATTTGGGAAATGAGTTCAAAAGAATTTGGCATTCTCACTATAAAAATATTACCATTTGTAATTTCGGCTACTGGCATTATACCTAGCTCTGTTATAAAAAATTTAGGCGTATTAGATCTATCAAAAAATTTATATTTAAAAATGCAAAAGTCAGTCATTTTAAATACATGTAGGATTATAAAATATTATCATATTATTTTTATTTATGCTTCCGATTTTGTTGTCCGGGTTAAATCTTCCCCATAGGAAAAACTAAACCCTTCCACTCACTTTTCCACAAATGATCAGCTAGTCAATCAACACTATGCAAGTGCATTACATAAGTAAAATAAATACAAAACAATACAAGAACAACAACACGTCAACTCACCAGAGATCAAATGGGAAAAAAAATTCACCGACTCCAGATATTTTCATATCAGAGGGTTCGGCTCGGTAGAACTTCTAACAGGGCCTATAAATCCTACTGATCCCTCAACATAAATATTTAAAAAATCTTTCGTTATCCTACATGTATTCAAAATGACCGACTTTTGCATCTTTATATATAAATTTTTTGATAGATCTAATACGCCTAAATTTTTAATGAGAGAGCTAGGTATAATGCCAGTAGCCGAAATAACGAATGGTAATATTTTTATAGTCTGAGAATGCCAAATTCTTTTTATTTCGTTTCCTAAATCTGTGTATTTTCTTATTTTTTCATTAACAGATTTTTGAATGTTACAGGAATTTGGAATAGCGACATCAATGATATAAGTTATTTTTTTAATTTTGTCATGTAAAACTATATCGGGTCTATTATGACTAATCGTTCGATCTGTCAGTATAGTTTTATCATAATATATTTTATAAAATTCGTTTTCTAAAAATGAATTTGGTTCGTATTCATAATATGGTACTATATTACGGCAGTCAATCAAGTTATGTTTAATTACCAAATTTTGGTGAATTATTTTTAAAACTTGATTGTGCCTAAATGTATACTCGGACGGTGCTAATATAGAACATCCCGATATAATATGTTCTATAGTTTCCGGAAAAGCCAAACATTTTCTACATAAATCATCAATTTGATTTGTATCTTTGATTATATGCTTTCTATAATTTTTAGTATTAATGACTCTATCCTGAATGGCAAGCATAAATCCTTCTATTTCTGCGCTCAACTCTCCAATACTCAACCATTTGTTTGACGAAAATTTGTCAACATACGTTTGGTTGAGATAATTGAAGTGTTTTGCGTGTAAAATTTTATTTGACCAGGAATCTAATAGTTCCTGGTTGGGATTTATAAAAATGTTGGCATTCTCATCGTATAAATTTAAAGGTGTAATATTTCTATCTGCCTTGCAAATTATTTTGTGCATTTCTGAGCTATGAGCTTTCCTATGGAAAAAAGTTCTTAGCATTTCTACCTGATTATGTTTCAAAGAAGTTATTTTGACTATGCCTCTACCTCCTAAATTTCTAGGTAAATTAACTCGTTCTATAGCTGAATTTGGATGATGGCAATTAAATTTTGTTAGTGTAGTTCTAATTAATCTTTCTAAGTTATCTAAATCTGTATTAGACCATTTAATTATATTTAGTTTTTAAAAATATGGTATAATATCATATAATTTAATAATAATAATATTTAAATTATAATATATATTTTAATAATTATCATGTAATTTAATAAATAATAACTTAATATTATAATCGGTTTGAAAAATAAACAATAACCAAGACTCCGACCATGATAGCGCCATCTGTTGGGATATTTAAAAGAAGCTTTTTTTTTTTTTTTGTATTGGGCAATTCACCCTAAAGAGAGTGCTTTGTGCCGATTGGGTTAAGATATATGGTTAAACTGATGTGAATTATCTATAAGGGGACTGGACATATCATATATTAAAGTCATTCAAATCTATAAACTTATAAAGAATAGAATATACGCGAGAGTTATTGAGAGACAGCAAATATGGAATACTAAGGGGAGACTGGTGGGTGATTTTAATAAGCAATCGATACATGCCTTTGAAAGAAGAATGGTTTTTACAATTGAAGAAAACATGGTCAAGAGTCTCATCCTCCACACCACACTGGCATAATGAACTTTCGAGCACCCGAATTTTAAACAAATGAGTTGCAATAGAGCAGTGGCCAATTCTCATTCTCGAGATACAGGAAATAAATCTTTTGGACTTTTTTTTGCCGTGGAACCAGGGTTTACTTGGAATATGATTTTCTATTCCAGCATAGAAAGATCCAGTTTGAGTTTTCGTGACTGTCCAATTTTCTTCCCAGGAACGAGACATGTTGGATTTAAGAATAGAGAAGACGTCAGAGACAGGAATTTTAAAATCTAAAGGAATAGAACCAGATACAGTTCCAAGTTTAGCGAGAGAATCAGCTTTCTCGTTACCCTCAATTCCTAGATGGCCAGGCACCCAAACCAGTATTGTCTCAAACATAGATTCGTTTAAAGAATCGAGGATTTTTTTAATATTACAAATAACATAGTCTTCTGGACATCGAACGATATTAGAGGAAATTTTTAATACTGCACTTAGAGAGTCAGTACACAGTAAGGCTCGACGAATATTAAGGAGTTGGATTTGAATTAAAGCTTGTTCAATTGCGAAGCATTCTGCAGTAAATATGGAAATTTCTTTAGGCAATTTATAAGACAGATTAACATTGAATTCAGGAATATATACCGATGCGCCACATTCTTTGTGGTCGGATTTGGAACCATCTGTGTATATGAGGGAAAATCCAGGAAACTTTGAAAATATAAAGTTTTTAAAATGTTCTTCAACATTTTGAAAGTTATTAGCTGATGATAAAATGTTCGTCCGGAAGTCAGAAATTATTACGTTTGGGATAAAATTAATAGCATTAAACGGGGTACTGTAAATAGGAAGGATTGGATCATCTTGTAGATTTTGAAGGTAAGAAGACAGAGATCTAAATGATAGAAAACTTTTTAATAAGAGAGGGAATCGATCTCTATCTATTACCCTCCTTCTGTTATTCAAAATACTGAACAAACGATCGAGACTCTGTTCCAATGAGTGACGCGATAAAGATAACGCTTTGAAGATATATCTATCCGCGAGGTATTGTCTTCTCAAAAATAAGGGAGGATCTACACATTCTATCTGAAGAGCATTAATTGGAGAAGATTTCATTGCCCCAATAATCATTCTGAGCCCTTTTGATTGGATTCTTTCAAGTTTTTTATCCAGATATTTAGGAAGTGGGTCGAAAAGAAATGTGCCATAATCCAAGTGACTTCGAACGAGGGAATTATACATTAGTTTAAGAGTAGTAGGATGGGATCCCCACCATACTCTGGAAACAGCTCGCATCATATTAAGCCCCTTTTCACACTTAGCAGAAACGTTCTGAATATGAGGGAGCCAGGAAAGCTTATGGTCCAAAAGCAGGCCAAGAAATTTTATTTGCTTAACGATTTGAAGGGGGAAATTATCAAAAGAGACTGTAAAGTTAGGCAGTTTTCTTTTGCGAGTAAAAGCCACTACCTTGGTTTTAGAGGTAGCTAAATTCATTCCATTTGTCAACATCCAAACTTTAATATTATGTAAGGCCAAATTTAATTCCTTCGCAGCATGCAATAAATTTTTGTGAGATAAATATATGAGAAAATCGTCCGCAAAATAAAGTCGCTTAATAGACGAAGGGATTACAATGTCTAAATCACTCATATAAATATTAAATAATAATGGACTGATAACAGACCCCTGGGGTAGCCCTTTCCAAAGTTTGCGCTTCAATATGTTTGAGGAAGAGTGGATAATAATGGATCTGTCTGTTAGCAAGTTGATAATAAATTGAACTAATTTTATGGGGATTTTTATTTTAATTAATTTTTCCTTCAAAACATCAATTAATACATCGTCGTAAGCTGAAGAAAGATCTAGAAATGTGGCCAATGTACAAGAGTTAAGGGATTGAGAAATACGGATATCTGTTGTTAACAAACTTAAATTATCCATAGTAGATTTCTTTTTCCGAAAGCCGTATTGATTAGGAGGGATAATACTGTGATTTTCAACAAACCATTCTAATCTGTTCTTTATCAAATGTTCCACTACTTTAATTAAACACGACGAAAGAGCAATAGGACGATAAGATGAGACTTCGGACGGATTTTTCCCTGGTTTTAAAACCGGGAGGATTTTTTGAACCTTCCAGACATCCGGAATAAATCCTGTTTCAAACATGTTATTAATTAAGGATAAGAAATATTCAACCGACATGTCGGAGAATGCTTTAAAGAAGCTATATAATATTCCATCAGGACCCGGAGAAGAGTCAGAAAGAGATTTGATTACTCGTTTTAGTTCACTAACTAAGAAAGGAGAGTCTAGCCAGTTAGAGTGAGATGGATATGAAATAAAAGAGGGCATTTCTTCACATGTGGCAACTGAAGGAGGGGCAATTTTATCAGCAAAACCTATAATAATTTCCTCCGGAATATGTTTGGTACGCTCCGGAGCATATGACGAACCGAATTTTTTTAAATTAGTCCAAACAGATGACTGGGGAGTTTCAGGAGACAAGTTTTCACAAAATTTTCGCCATCCAGACCGCTTTTTATTTTTCAAAATACGTTTAGTTTCTGATTGGACGCGTTTCACTGATAAGAAATTTTCAAAAGACATGCATTTGCGGTAAATGGAAACTGCTTCTTTTCTAGAGTTAACAGCACGAGTGCATTCTTCGTCCCACCACGGAGTCGAATGTTTAGTTTTAATGTTAACTTTACGCTTTGGAATGGATTTTTCTGCTGCTTTTATAACTATACTAGGAAATAATTCACATTGTGTTCTGATGTTCCCAAGAGAAGATTTTACAGAGTGAACAAGAGAGTCTAATACAGAAGAAAAAACTCTCCAGTTCGCATCTTTCGTTTTAAATTTAAAATTATTGTTAATTGTAAAGGAATGCGAGGTGGTTAGATGGTGAAAGAGGATTATAATAGGGAAATGATCACTGGAAAGGGGGTCTTTAAGTATGTTCCAAGAACATTTACGTATGACCGAAGATGAACAGAGAGATAAATCAACAACACTTTTCCTTTGTTGAGGGGGGGTGAATCGGGTTGGAGATCCGTCGTTTAAAATACATAAATTATGGGAATCAATAAAATCTAAAAGATTACGGCCAGAACGATTCGTTAATTCACTACCCCAAGAGGTAGAATGAGCGTTAAAGTCGCCCAGTAACATATACGGGGGACGGATCTGAGACATAAATGATGACCATTCGTTTTCATCAAAAATAGTGGAGGGAGGGACATATATTGATAGTATTGTAATATCACATACAACAGCTGCTACTATCTGAAAATTGTTAGAGAGAGTATGAAACATGATTGGTTTGAAAGGGATAGAGTCATGGATGATTAAGGCAGCGCCACCTTTACCATCCAGTCTATCATGTCTAAGACAATTATATCCAGATATCTTAAATAGATACGAGGGTTTAAACCACGTTTCAGAAATAGCGGCAACTGAAATTTCATGTTCATCGAGTAATTTTACAAGTTCAAATTTATTACAGATTAGACTTCTGATATTCCACTGAAGAATTCTGTTCAGTTTCGGAGACATTAGGAAGACAGGATAATAAAGATTTAATGCAATCGGCAGCGTTGGACGGTATATTATTGTTGTTTGAAAGAATAGAAATTAAGAGGGTAATTAAAGTCTGAATGAAAGCAGAATTTTCATTCACCACTTTCCCTAAATTAGGGGAAGATTGGGAACTATTTAAAGCACTCCCATTGAGTGTCTGAGATTTATAATTCCCATTTGGGTTAAACAAAATATCATTATGTTGATTTTTATCAATAGAAGCAATAAATTTTGGTTTTGGTTTGAGTGGTATAAAAATTGTTTCCCTGTGAGAAGACGATGGAGGAGATTTAGAGTAAGATAGATTGCAAGGAATTGAGGTAGATGTTACCTCTGCAAACGATTTTATTGCAGGTGGGAATAATTTTGATGCCTGGAAATAGGAAATGTTGTCTGAAGCCATTGATTGTTTAATATTCCTTTGTCTGGTCAATTCTGGACAGGCCACACTAACCGCTGTATGATTTCCCTTGCAGTTAATGCAACGTGGATCATTCGATGATTTTTGGCAAAGATCAAAGGGGTGGTCTTCTCCGCAATGAAAACAACGTGGAGGGGAACGACATATTGGTTTTGAGTGTCCGAAACGGCAGCAGTTAAAACACTGGATCGTCGGGAATTTATATACTTCCACAGGGAGTGCGTTGTAATAAATAAATACCCGAGATGGCAAAGTTTGGCCTTCAAAAGTAATAACAACCGATTGTGAGGGTTTCCATGTAGTGGTTCCATTAGATGTATCTTTGTAATTTAATCTACGTGCTTTTAAAACCTTAGGGGTCACTTGAGAATCATTAAGTGCATCAACAATTTCAGATTCTGAGAGATCGGTTGGTATACCTCTCACTCGGCCCATTCTAGTAAGGTTGTAAGTTGGAATATAAGATTTAAATTTGTGGTGTGAAAGCGTATCTATTTTTTGGACGAATTCATTTGCAAAGTTTGCGGATTTAAATTCTAGGGATAACTTATAGCGGCCTTCCGGCTTAATAGATCCGTTAACTATGCCAAGGTTACTGTTTTTTGAACTAAAAATGAATTTCCCGAAATCCAGAGGATGAATGATTTTTCCTTGTTCAGTACTTTGGACATTGACAATGAATGGAGCCGAGGAGGATGGGGAATAACTTAGTTCAGTATTTTTAGATTCTGATAATATGGTATCCTTACGACTTTCCTTTGGGTTTGAGGTTTCATCGGATTGCGAAGGTTTAATTTTGGGTGGTACATTAAGACAGAGCGATGGTCTTCGTTTTCTGGAAGGGACTATTATAGAAACATCCGATTCATACTCATCTCCAATATTAAATATGGACTCGGGGTCAGGAGGTCGATTTTCATCTTCCTCCATATTTATAAATTAATTAACAAAAAAAATAATAATACAGTCTATTTGATTGACTGTACACACGAATTTATCAAAACCTAAATATAACAAACAAATAATAGAAAACAAAAATGTAACAATAATTTCTTATCTGTACGAAGTCCGCGACAGCAGGTAGGCAATTTGTCAAACACAGAGCACGACTATCCACTACCGTAGTTCGATGACTAATCCAAAAGAAGCTTTTAGTTCGATGTTCTACCGTATTAAAATTTTCAAATAGGCGCCACCAGACGGCCTATTTTAAAAGTAATTTAAAAATCTAAGTGTTCTTTCTTAAATTATAGTATAAAAAAATATTAAATTAACTTTAAAAAATGGAAAAATATAATACCAATAATTTATCCTTTAGTTTTGTTAAAAAAACGTATCCAAAGTTTTATAATCTGCATTTTAAAAACAAGAACAATTAGTGTTTATGAAAAAATTAAACTACGAACCTATTTTATTTATTTTTTAGTTTTTTTTTCGTACGTTTAAAGAAAACCCCTTCAGGTATTTTTTGACGATATTCAGCCTTTAATAGTATTTTTTAAAACGCACGTATTACGGTCTGAAAAAGGTCATATTTTCGATTTGATTTTGATAATTACTAAGAATTTTATTTTATTTTAATTTTAAAAATGTATAAAAAAAATTTTACTTGTTGAAAACACTATCATTATCGATTTGCTTAATAATATTATCATTATTTTAAATTAATAAAAAACTACACTCGGCCTTAAATTGAAAATTCTTGGGGCCAGATTATGAAAATGTTTTTGTCCATAGGTGGTATTTATCTTCGGGGTTGTGTTGTTAAGGTTGTCAACATGTTTTAAAATATGGCTGTTAAAAAAAAGCTTTCAAAATAGAACTTGTTTTGGAAAATTTGTAATGTAGCAAATTAGGTGCCTGAATATTTCAAATAATTGGCTACTTCTAAGTCCACCAGCTCACAGTACAACTGAAAAAAAACCAGTTGGCTAGTAAAGTTGCTATCCTGTGTATTTCAATGGCGGTCCGCAAATGAGATGCATGTTTAAAACGAGTACCTCCATTTTATGGTTTTGTAGGCGGTATGAATAGGAACTAAAGAGGGTTTCTTTAAAATTGGTATATCTATTGGGAAAATATGAAAAGATCTTAAAATGGCAAGCAAAAGATACGGTAATTGCCGTGATTTCGATTTAGTACTAAGATTGACAATAAATTAAAAAACCTTAAATATATTTTTATTTTCAATGTCCTACTGGGATTTAATTACATATTTAATGTTAATGTTCACATTTATGATGTGTAACGAACTGATGAAAAATGACAGAAACATGCATTTTGACGTCTTTTAAAAGGGTTATAATTAGTTAATTTCCATGACAAATAGCGTTGCTTCGTGACAATGATTAAAAGTAACCTTGTTAGATATTTTTATGCTTATTATTTCATATCTAACATTTATGTATATTGATTTAGTATTTTCAATGTTCTCAACACTATTAGATAGACGTGAACATCAAAAAGCAGTTAAGGAAAATTTAAATCATCTAAGTAGTTGGATACGTTTTAAGGGAAATTAGGCAAAAATCATAAAACTACATAATGTCATTTTACGGTGACTTTTTCCACATGACTAAGACTTGAGCTCACTACAAGAATATTATCCACAAACATCACACCCATTTCATTATAAGAATACAATTCTTTTAAGTGTCACTCACAGTGATGTATTTCGATAAAACAAGTTCCTCCGAAAGTTCTAGAACTGTAGTTGTAGAATTGGATAATATACACCGTGCCCTTAAACCGGCGAATTATATTTTTTGTCTTCTTGGTTTTCAAAATCACTCTCACAAAGGGTACAAAGCTACATGGAAAAGTACAAGGAGTAAATTCTACTCAATCACAAGTTTAATTTGCATTTTGACTTCTTATATCTATTTGATGATACTCAGATTTGAAAATGTCACGGTTTCAATATTCACAGCGTCCATCACCGACCATCTGTCGTATTTGTTTATAATGTGTGTTGCAGGTTTCTCGTTCCTTTTACCAGTGCTCGACTATACGCAATTATTATCCGTTAAGTATTGGACGAATGTGGAATATATTGACGTACTATTAGACCTTCCAAAAGGATGCTATGTGAAAATGCACTCTTGGATAATATATCTTTCAAATTTGCTGGGTTTATACGTGTTTTGTACCATTGTAACTGATTTCATAACCTGGTTTAATACTAATACAGTTATCTATGTTCCAATGTACATCGCCATGGTCATAGAAGATTTCGTTATTTTCCAATATGCGCTGTATATTTGGATTATCACTTTTCGGATGCGTGCTATCATTTCTCAGCTGATGTGTTCCGATAAATTATTTACCAAAACAGAGTGCATTGACTTTTCTCCTCACAATATGTTGTTTATCAATAGTAACACCATGAATAAACTCACATGTAAAAGTAATTATTTTGAGGATTTCGATACTAGAATATTGAGACTAATGACAATTTATGATAAGCTGGCTGATAACGTTGACATCATCAACACATACTATGGTATTCAGGTAAATGTATTGTCACGCATATTAATATGACTTATAATAATATCAATCACCTTTTTCCATGTGATAAATTTAACGAGCGCAATGAGAAAATTAAACATTCGTCGAATAAGACGATACTGTTTTCCGTCAGAGAGATTAATGATAAAATAACTACAAAATTCTTCTTACAATCAATATATTTTGCATATAAAGCTAAAGAGAGAGAAAAGAGATAAATTTTACGATCGCGAGTTCTTCTCGATTGCAGGTATCACTCTCTTCCAGGCGTGTTCCTCTAGATTGAAGGTAGCACTATTTTCCAAGCGTGCTTTTAAAGAACTTCTTCTGTAATCATGGCAAGTCCATCTCTTATCTCCGGGAATCAAGCGGCAAACCGTCTCCGATCCTCTCTCAGCCATCTGCGTATATACTCGTATGAGCGGGACGATGACAGTGTGGCTCTCGGCATAATTTTCAGGGCTTGTTTTCAACACCGATCGCGCACCCAACAAAAGAAACTCCCCTACCAACCATGGTGGTGATTTTTTCTAATTTCGGTAGACAATGAGCGCAGGAGAACACGCCGTCAAAGGGAGAACGACGAACTTTTTTGAAAACTCCTTTAAATACCATCACTAGGTAGATTTAAGAATACTCTTTTTAAAACTGCGTCGATATTCCATGAAACAAATCCACGTCCATCACCATCTTATTGCATCCCTTCCGCTGCGCCCATTTCACCGGTCAACTTGCCATTATACAAAAACAAGGTGCATCTATACTTCTTAAAGCAACTACGTTACCGTATTTACATCAAGAAGAGCCTATGGCGTGCGGAGCACATTTGATGTTTATACAAATCTACAGTTTTATTCGTAAATTAATGAAATTTTGCACTTTCGACTTTCAAAACAAGAGAAAAATCACTATACATGTCTGATTTCAAAAGCTCTGGGTAGCTGTTACTCTTACAGAGAGGATCATACAACATTTTGCTAGCAAAAAGATGAAATTTTATGTCAGATCGATGGTGTTGTTTGTTTTAACGATATACCTGTTTTAATATTTTTTATTAATGCACAATAATCCGCCGCTTTCACTAATTAGAAACTTGCCCGGTTTTGGGGGTGGCATATTAACGAGATTAGGCACAGTATATATTTTCATGGAATAAAAATTAATTTCCAAAATCGATTATCTATTAACTAATTACTCACAAACAACATATACACAATACATTTTATTGTATGATTTGTAGATCAGATATTCATGTTGTTGTGTGAATAAAAAGTGGGTTTTTTTTGTCAATAACTTCTGTCCACTGAACCTGTTAAAACCAAAAAGTGGGGTCTGTAACGATTTGAAAGAAAGCTGATTCAATTTTCGAGATATGAATTGAGATTTTCACGGCCAAAAGTATCGTCGTGATTATTTTTTGGGTTATTATGCCGTGTTGCGTTTGTGATAGATTCGCCGTGGAAATTTTTCAATTCTGTAAAATAATTGAATTCTGGTCTTTCCAATCAAAACGTAAAGAGAGGTATCTAGTGAGGAAATCGGAACAATACACTCCTACTCACCGGAAGAACCATTGGCAGGTTGGTCCTACAGGAAAGAAGATATAATAATCCATGAGGACGCTGTCTAAGATAGTCATCAGGAACATAATGGACTAATGCGCTCTAAAATAGCTGAGTTCTCGATATAACATCGCACCAGTCTGAATCAGTGGGTGACGGCATACCCCCCTCTTCCGAACTGCAAGGAGTGAAATCCGAACATGCCAAGAAAAAAGTTTGTCGGGTAGAGCTAGAACTCCCTTATAAAGAGAAATCTTTTTCTGAACCTTCTCCAACACGAGGGTCAAATATTAATAGGGACAACGGAGCTAAGTTTTATAGTTTTTAGTATCCGGTGAAACTAAACTAAACGCGGAAAACCACATTAAGAGGATCAACTTTTTCAACATGGTAATGCTTCCACATACATGGATACACACTCCACCACTATCTAAATATCTGCCCTGATGATGGATACTATAAGGCTGTTCAAAACGTTGGCTTAAGAAGGAGAAATCGTAGTACGGCATAGTAACCCAAAAATTATTCACAATGATTTGAACACTGTTCAACTAACAGGACCCAGACAGGCTAGTAAAGAAAATAATTCCCTTCAGGGCCAATTTCATCTTTGGGGATGTTGTGTGAGAGGTCTTTTTGGGAAATAAGGGGAGGAAGTTCTGGGAAGGAAAAAGGTGTGAGAGTTGGGTAGGAATCTGAGGGTCAATATGTCCAGGAGTGACGGATGTATGAATCCATCCTCCCACTACGATGCAAGGCGCTTTTCTGAGAGTCCCGCTGCAGAGGTCATAAGGTCTCCATCAACCAGTCTCTCCTGATCCGCAGTTGGTGGGCAGACGCATCTGTCCCCAAGACCCTATGGCAGAGGTGTTGGTTATCCAATAAATGTTTAATACGATATTTCAGCTCTTTAAACATAAAGATAAATTATACTGAAGAAGATATAATATCTGTGGTCATGAAAACATTGCCTGTAGAATTTCCAATATATTAATACGTTTAAATCTTTGGGGCCGTAGCTTAAGGATATGCAATATTTAAACCCTAAACATATGGAGTAATCTTAGTTCCTTTTAGTACTTACCTCATATTCGTCTAAAATTGGAGATGCAATATTTTAACTCTAATTCATCGGCATTTTAAAATATCGGAAATAATTACTATAGTTTGGTCTATTTTATGAAATAGAAGTTTACATGGCCTACTTATAAAAAAAACTTCGATGTTGGCGAACTAATATAACTAATTCTCACAGAGGTACACAATTAGAGGTGCTATTGCTCACTAATATCTCGTCGAGACGTGTTTCACTATTAGAACGCGATAAGCGTTTCGCATAGAGCGGATTCAGTAGTTTAAAGCGGCCGCTACACTACTCGCTTCGACGCTTCGACGAAGTCCTCGACGAAGTTAGCCGAAGTTCGAAGTGCGTGCCCACACACTCGTGCAACTTCGCGAGTAACTCAGTCCAACTCAGTCGTGATTGGTTTATTTATGTGTTCGAACTTCTGGACGCTTCGAGTCCTTTGACTCGGGCGCATTTACCGACAACAATCGGAAGTCGGGCGAAGCGAAGCGAAGTTGCCCGAAGCGAAGCGAAGTTCGTGCCCACACTATCGTATTCGGTCAACTTCGATCAACTTCGCGAGTAGTGTATCTGGGCTATTAGTTAGAGCTTGGAGAGCGTTGGAGGTCAATTGAAGGTAAAAAAGTGGAATCTATTTTTTTTGCTTCATGTCTCATCTAAATATAATTCATCAATGTACATACTGAAAAATGTACTGATTTGTACCAGGATATTTTTAAAGTGTCATTTATGAAATACCCTTCCCAATATTAACATAAGAATCTAATGGACTGAGTATATTTGTACTAAAGTTTTTATATGTATTTGATGTTTTTCCTTCAGGTTTTGTTCACAATAGGTACATGTTTTACGTGCATTTTGCAAGGAGCAAATACATTTATCAACCAGGCAAAGGATGGTTCGATTGTAAGTTGCTTTTTCCAAACGATTTACTAAAAGAGTATCCTTAATAATTAAGAAAAACGGTTGCGCGGTCCTTTTCATACAAAAAATAAATTTGGACAATACTTTACCAAAATGAAAAAATATTTTTGTAATCAAAAAGTATAGCAACAGCACGAACGTCAGCTATTTTTTTCTGTTTCAAATAATCAAATATAGGCCATTAAAGAAGACCATTTTAACGATTTTAGAGGCTTGTTTGGTTATTATTGCGAGTAAATCATTTTTTTTATTTATTCATCAATATAAAGTTTATTACATAAATTTTTCGACATCTGTCTCACTAGGGTAACCCTGTCGAGACATACGTATTCAGGTACTTAAAGATTACTTACAAAGGGGCTATTATAAAATTATTGAATACATTTTTTTTTGTTTATATATTGTTGTTACTAATTGTTTACGTGTAATTTGGTTTACATATGTTTGTGATAGTGGGACGCCCAATACTTGTTATCCATTTCTTTATTTCATGTTTTAATTTGGTCATTGACTCTGTTCGTCTGATAGTGGCTGGTAGTATATTGTATAGCTTGCAAGCTATTTATTTGAAATGTCCTTGCCCAAATGTGGTTTTAGCAAAGGAGTTTGGAGAAGTTCTTTGTTTTTGGCTCAGGTATTGTGTATCGTTTGAGTTGGTTTGTGTAGTGTTTTGCTGTTTTAGTGTAAATTAATCAAGATGGATCTTGCAAAGAGCTGTTTTATGTCCATAACGTTGATATTATTGAAGATAGTATCAGTACTGGTACGATAATTATGTTGTAATACTTTTTACGATAATCATTTAAAAAAATATTTTTGCGCTACTTTTTTTGTAAATATAATGAAAAATAAAATATAAAAAAAAACATTAAAAAAAAGTTGACTGACGATCAAATCGATAGTAATTGTGGCATTTTGTTAAATTTTGTTTTGAACGGGCCCATTTATCTGCATCTTCTTGGCTTTCGTTGATTTTATTGTCAATCAAATATGGCGGAGTTTGAAACCCCGAACTTAATATTTTTATTAATCTGAACAAACTATATTTTTAGACCGCGAACTACACATGGGCAGGAGTGAACTGGTGCTTTCATTTCTTTCTGGTGATGTCTTTGATAACCATCCCCGTAGATGCAATGATTTATGAAAATAAAAGGGGAATTGTGATCATCAACAAGGTGATTCTTAATAGGAGAAGTATGTGTGAAAATATTATATTTATTTTAAAATAATATGTCAGTTGTACTAATTAATCTTGGCAACAGAGGTGAACAGTTGTCGATTTCACATCTCTACATAGAATTTTAAAATAATTTTAGTTAATTCCAATAATACAAATATCACTATGTACACAATATGTCTATTATAACGCAACTGTTATCAATCAAGATTTGTACATGCAGGGATAATTTGTTTTATAAAATTATTGTATTAACTATTTTTCTTTGATGTTTAAGATGATCGTCACTGCGACGTTTTGGTACTTTTTGAAAACCTGATGAAGTCCAGGCCTTTTATGGCTACTGCGTGTGGTCTCTTCCCAGTGGACTGCACCCTTCTCCACAGTCTGGTGGCCACCATTGCTACATACACCGTTATGCTATACCAGATTAACTGAGTCATTCAATCTTCAAGGGGACTACTACCATAATATATATTCATCCTTTCTAATAAAAAAACACAACCGTTAAATAGTGTTAAGCCATTAAACAAAGACCAATATGAAATATTTTTCAAATAATTACTTATGAAAGCAACGCGACATGGCATTTTTGCAGACTGGCGCATTTTTACGGTAATATGAGTAATATATGACAGCTGTAATTTGAGATTTATAATGTGCGATTTAAAACATGTTTTTGTTAAATATGATTTAAGATTTTCACGGCCAAAAGTATTTTTGTTATTTGTTTTTGGGGTGTTATGCCGTGTTGAAATTGGCCCTGAAGGGAATTATTTTCTTTACTAGCCTGTCTGGGTCCTGTTAGTTGAACAGTCTTCAAATCATTGTGGATAATTTTTGGGTTACTGTGCCGTATTACGATTTCTCCTTCTTTAGCCAACGTTTCGGACAGCATTGCAGTGTCCATCATCAGGGCAGATGTGTTATTTGAGGTTATGTTAAAATGTGAGCTTATGTATGAGGTCACATTTTAATACAACCTCAAATAACACATCTGCCCTGATGATGGACACTGCAATGCTGTCCGAAACGTTAGCTAAAGAAGGAGTTAGCGCAACACGGCATAACACCCAAAAAACAAATAACAAAAAAAAAAGTTTTTGTTAATAATTTCTTTTCTAATGTTAAAATCACTACTGTATTAGCATCAATGATTTATTTTTTATAAAATATTTTATTTGTTGTCAGCTTTAATTCATTAATAATGTAATTTTATGTTATTGTCAGAAGTAAGGGTTTTTTTTTTTATTTTTTTTTTTTATTAACTTTCAAAAATATATTTTTTACAATTAAGTCCCGTTAAACTGATTGATATCAGTTTGTCAACGGGTTCTTTTAACAATTACTTTTTAAATACATGTACTATTTTTACAAGTACATAAAATATACACATAATTACATTAGTACAAAAAAATTCTTTCACATAACAATTTTTTTAATATACATTTCCTTCTGTGAGTCAATTCACAGCTTTTTATTGAGCTTGGTAACATGTTGTAAATTATTGGAACGAGGTATTCTAGAGTTCTTTGACCATATTTATTCAGGTATCTGGGAACTACAAGTCCATCGTTGGCAATTAGTCTTGTATTATGAACATGTGTCACTATTTTATTATGTTCAGATTGAGATGTATGCTGACTCGCAATTTTAAGCCACAATAAAGCACGAACAGATAATACATTTCCAGAGTTGTATAGTAATGACTTTGGTACGTCATTTCTTTGTTCGTATTTAGTTTTGTTTAATAATAATTTTACCAAAGAATATTGTACATTTTGGACGGAAAGAAGATTTGTTTTTGTTGAATGTCCCCATGAAGTTATTCCGTATCTTATTAGGGATTCCGCCAATGATAGGTATACTATTTTAAGGGTATTTGGTGGAACAAAAAACTTCAATCTATAACACAGTCTGCTCGTGCGCAGGATCGGAACTGCTCGCGCGCAGGATCGAATTGCATACGCTGCCGTCGCTTACGAAAACAATATGAATATTACGAAAAAAAGTGATAAATTAATTATTAATGAACTTCTAACGTTTCTTCAAAACAAAATCGATGTCTTAGACGAACTAACCGCGGTTCAAATATGCTCCAATCATTTCTCAGAAGACGAAGTGGAGGCTGCGAAAGACATTCTGTGCAGTGAAACAGTTGAACGCAGGATTATGAGGAAAGGCGAAGGTAGGAAGTCTAAGAATTTATATGATATCATTAAAATACTGAAGGAAACAGAGAATGAAGCTCTACCGACATTTGTGGATCAGAATCTACACAAACTACCGCCTGTCAATTTCGATCACGTAGATGTCACTTGTCTCCTAAAAGATATCACGGCATTAAAGGGTGAATTAACCACAATTCAGTCACAAATGTCCAAACGAAGTGATCTGGAAGTATTGCGCTCTGAAATGGCTCTCCTAAGGAATGAACTGAAAATAAATAAACATAACCGTATTCCAAATCAAGACGAAAACACATCGCCGTCCTTGAACACATTGAAGGTCACCATACCGGTAGCCATAGATAAGAACCGCTCAAACTCACGGTCGCCAACTAATGAATTTCATTTGGACAACAATGCGCACTGCAGTAATGTGATAACCCCGCCCGCGCCCCTCGCCTTAGCTGCCCCACCTGTCATGCACTCTCCTCAATCATGGAATAAAGTAGCGGCGTCTAGCTCTCTCACACAACAGCAACAAGTCATACTACAGACATCACAGATACATCAACCGGGTATGGGTGAACCAGCCAAAGTTGCACGCACACAATCTCACAAAAATACATTTAAACCAGAGACAAATAATTTTAATACGGATGGTTATAAAACCGTTACAAGAAAACTAAGAAGATCGAGAAATATTATTGCAACTGGAACAGCGATGGAGAACTCCCTCAAGATAGCTGAGTTAAAAACAACGCTCTATGTGTCGAGGTTCGACAATAGTGTAACTGAAGACAATATTCGAAACTTTATCAATTGTAAAATAAAAGGAATTAATATCCAAATAGAAAAAATAATACAACGAAATCCCACGCAGTTTGGATCTTTCAAGTTGACTATACCGAATACGGATTTCAAAACCTAAATGAACAAAGAATTTTGGCCGACTGGTACTGTTTTCCGAAAATTTATTGAAAAAAAATACAATGGAAAAGAACAAAATTAAGATATTTTCAATAAACTGCAAAAGTTTTAAACGAAACGTCAACTTCGTTGTAGATATGTGCGATATCTACGATGTAATACTTTTGCAAGAAACGTGGTTATTACAAAACGAAACATCGAATCTATCTAAAATTCATCCAAACTTCCAGGGATGGGGTACTTCTGCTGTAGATTTATCAAACGGACCGCTACGAGGCCGACCCTACGGAGGAGTCGCAGTACTTTGGAGGAACGAGCTGCAAGCTTGTTATGAAGCGGTGTTAAGTCTTATTTAAAAGTAATTATTTAAAACACCTCTTCAGAACAAGTACCATTCATAGCATTAATTTTGATTAAAATTATAGAGAGCACGGTCTGGCAACAAATAGACCGCCGGGCAGTCTATTGTTTGTTTCCGTTTCCTTTCGCTGGGCACTCTGGAATTGTTACACGAGCGGGGCGGCCGTGTAATGATCGCACAGTGAATTAGATTATAATTCATTTTTACCCTGGATGGGCGATCGTATTAAAAAAGTGTACATCAGTATTCCTGATGCGGGTTATTCGGTTCTTTTTTACAAAAACCAAGTCGGTGCAGGTTCTATTAAATAAACGTCCGTATAATGGATGACCGTGTGTGTGTTCGTGAAGATCACAAATAATGTTCTACTGAAGTTTATATACGCGATCCCTTGCAAATCGTTATACCGCGGACTCCGGGAAATGAAGCATTCACCTCAAGTGGCGCGATACAAGCCGTATTTTTCTTAATAAGAAACGGATAATAAAATCACAAGCCCGGACGGCACCCGCTCAAGTAATCTGCCGATCAGCTCAATGGATGGATTCGCTCCATTAATGTTACATAAACGATAGACCCGATACGCTCCAGAACCGCTTATCAGCCACCTTGTCGGAGACGCTGGACCCGTCTCCTGGACCAAAGCCCTGATGGTGCCAGCTCGATCTGTCGGGGACAGACCACCGCCGGCCGTATAGAAGCTCCCCGCTCACTTCCCGTAATTAAGTGGTTAATCAGTTTTAGATAGAATTAAAAAACCAATTATTGATCCCTGGGGGTAAGTGCCGAGTCATAATATGTAACATGTTAACTTAAATATATTCTCCATGTTTTATAATGTGCAAAAACAAAACTACAGCTTTCATTTCACTACAATCAGTAGAACCTGTAATCCTTTGAGTGCCCATGCCTTGGCGACAGTTTCATGCTCTGCCCATCCCGAACATTACTCGAGGACCGAGTATTGGCGCGCAGAAAATCTGCAAAGTTCTGGATGGCATTTAATATAAAATATGGCCGGTAACAATTGGCGCCCAACGTGTTTTGGCTCGTGGTGATTGCATGTTGTGCTGATTTTGGTGAAATGTTTCATGATTAATTGACATAATATTGTATCACTTATGTCTAGTGATTTGAATATTGTTTCATAACCTCAAATACACTCAGTATTCTTGTAACGATAATTCATAATTTGCGTTATTCTATGGTAAAATCTTGCGTAAACTTTCATCTTTCATGAAATCTATGATTTATCTATGCTTTTGTAGCTGTCAAATTTTATGTCAACACTAATTGGTAAACAAGATGATTATATGGGAGGTTATGTCAAACTGTCTAATTCATAATTATTTACGATTATTTTACGATGTCATTCACTTGTTTGATCAAGGCATATTTGCGTTTTATAATATTATTAGATTTTTACGCTAATATACATAATATTAAAAACATTTATGTCGGCGTTCTACAATACAAATTGTAAGTCCACATTACAATCGATATGCGTTTTAATTACTCGTAAGTCAACAAACACTCAATATTATTTATATACATACCTACGTCATTTTTTTTTTTTTCTCGCCCAAATTAAATGATATCTTTGATTGACAATTACATTAGGCCGACGTTTAATAACGTTTCACAATATAATAGGGTGGTCCATTTTTCGCAATTCTCATTAGGGTGGAGCATATTTTTTTTAACAATTTTTTTTTGTTTTTTTTCACAATTGTACAATAGAAGTTGAGCTAATATTACGTCTAATGATACTACAGCCGTCAATGAAGAGTTTCTTTTGTTTTATAAACAAAAAAAATTAAATATTTATTTTTCTCTTCTTTTACTTCTTTCTTCCTATCTGAACATCAAAGAACGTAATCATGTCTTCACCAATACCAATACCAAATATCAATGGGGCTTCGAAGGAGGTTCTCATTAAAGAACTTAAAGACAGGAATATTGATCCATCGTCGACTTCTCATGAGTTACGTTTACAGGCGCGCGCTTATAATAAAGAGATTAAAACACCTGCTATAAGTGAAGTGAATTCTGAATCATCGGATTCTGAATTAGACGACACAACCATTAAGAAAGCCCACATAATTAAACAAACGAAGATTATTTATAGGGACTCACACTCAAATAACGTAGACGGTTGGAAACTGAAATATGACGGAAAAAGTAGTGTAAGGGAATTCTTACTATTAATTGAGGAGAAATGTAGGACAAAAAATTTTAACCAGGATCATCTTGTACGCGTTTTTCCTGATCTTTTAGAAGGTTTAGCACTCCTGTGGTTCAGGTCTATTTACACTCAGGATTTGAAATGGGACGATCTTTCAAAACTTTTGATAAGACAATTTGAAGCAAACGACCTTCAAACAGATCTTAAGGTAAAACTATTTAACATGACACAACCTAAAGGTATGTCAGTGCTAGAATTCACTCTCAGAATGAAATCATTAAACAATATGCTTGAAGCTAAACTACCGGAATTAGAACTTTTGCGGTTGGCAAAAAAAGCTTTATTGCCTATGTATACAAATTTACTAGTCTCAAGAGATATATCGACATTCGAGCAATTGACTACTCATGCAGGCAACTTGGAATCTTATGCATCACTGTCGGATGATTTCGTATCTTTCAACGTTTCTCAACCAAAAGTAGACTTACCTGTCACTAATAAACCGGAGAAATTTGATAGTACTGCTAGACAAACACCTAATTTTAATAATAATAATATTCATAGACACCAAGGTTATAGCCAAAATCAGTACAGAAAACCAAATAACAACAATTATTCCAACAACTATACTAAAGTTAGTCTTGGAAACAGAGATAATAATTATAAATACAATAAACCGTCTTCTTCTACTTCTAACACATATACAAAAACTGCACACGAAAATTCTAGAACGTTTTACAATAAACCATTCTGTTCATATTGTAAACTATCGGGACACGTTATAGAAGATTGCAGGAAGAAAAATTCAAGGTCTAACAATCCTAAAGTGGGAGCTATCAATGACAAAGCTCATAAAAAGTCAAAAAACTAGGTCGGAGTCTCTCTTGCTACAAGCCGTCCTTGGCGCAGAGGAAAAGCGAGTGGGAGAGTTGGCTCCGAATAGTTGATAAATTTCTTTCATCCCCATCAACCGGAACAGTGGGCCCGCTGCCACGGGAGATGGCTATTGAAAATGATAACCGTCCTTATACTTATGTACATATTATAAATAATTTCTACAGTGGAATGCTAGACAGCGGCGCTTCATTGTCATGTCTAGGAGGCAATAGTTATAAAATTTTTAAGGAATTAGGTATTAAGTTAGTTAAAGTTAAGTTTAGTGTTTATACAGCGGACGGTTCAAACCAACCAGTCTTAGGGACAATGTCATTGCCGGTCACGTATAAATCATCCACAAAGGAAATTCTTTTCTACGTCATCCCGACATTGTCGCCTTCAATTATTCTAGGAGTTAACTTTTGGAAGGAGTTCCACATCGCACCGGAACTGTTTTCGAAAGCTACTCTTCCTGTTTCGGAAGGAAATATTAGTGGGTTGCGGGCTATTCGGCCAGCCTCATCCCTAACTATTGAAGAGAACAGGGAACTCTCTAAAATAGTTAAAAAATTCGAGTCAATTTCTTTTGAAAAAAAGGGGTTAGGTCTAACACACTTAGTTAAACACAAAATAATTACAACAGGACCACCCATCAAACAGCGGTATTACCCTCTTTCACCCGCACGGCAGAAACAATTAGAAACAGAAGTTGATGAAATGCTAAAATTAGGGGTTATTCAACCTTCTCGTTCACCATGGTCCAGTCCAGTAATAATTGTAACAAAAAAAGACGGAACAGCTAGATTCTGCCTTGATTCTCGAAAAATTAATAACGTCACGGTACGTGATAGTTACCCTCTTCCCTATATTGCGCGTATCCTAGATAAACTGGGCGGTGCCAGATATGTTTCCTCGATTGACCTCTCCAAGGCATTTTGGCAAATAGCCTTGGACAAAAAATCATGTGAAAAGACAGCATTTGTTGTTCCTGGGCGGGGCCTCTTTGAGTTCACTCGCATGCCGTTTGGTTTGAAAAATGCTCCTAGCGAATTACAAAGACTAGCGGATGCATTGTTTGGACCTGATTTCGATGATAATGTTTTTTGCTATTTAGATGACCTTATATTAGTATCGGAAGACTTGAAATCACATTTAAACTTGTTAAATCGGGTGTACGAACGTCTACGAGACGCGGGTCTCACCATTAACTTAAAAAAGTCAGAATTTTGTAAAGCCGAGCTTAAATACTTGGGCTATATGGTGGATTCCCAGGGACTTCGCACTGATCCAAGTAAGATAGATGGTATTAAAGATTTTCCTATACCGAAAAATGCTAAACAAATTCGGGCATTTGTTGGCCTGTGCGGTTACTTTAGACGGTTTATCAAGGGATTTTCAAGCATTGCAGCTCCTTTAACAAGTATTACTGGTTCAAAAAAGGGAATTAGTAATTTTAAATGGTCACCGGAAGCTGAATCCGCATTTATTGCACTAAAGCAAGCACTTACTTCTGCCCCAGTCTTAAGTTGTCCAGATTTTTCGAAACCCTTCGCTATACACTGTGACGCAAGCTCCGTAGGCATTGGGGGGGTATTAATTCAAACTATAGATGGACAGGAGCACCCTATAGCTTATTTTTCGAGATGCTTAAACGTTCACGAACGTAATTATGGAATAACTGAGCGCGAACTTTTAGCCGTACTAGACTCCGTTACACACTTTAGACCATACATTGAAGGAACTCATTTTACAGTTGTAACCGACCACTCAAGCCTAAAATGGTTAGGTTCTCTGTCCAACCCCAGCGGTCGTCTCGCGCGTTGGAGTTCACGCCTATCCCAATTCTCGTTTGACGTAATCCATCGTAAAGGTACTCAACACATAGTCCCAGATGTCCTTTCGCGAATGGATCTTGCCGAAATCTCCATTATAGATTCAGGAAATATTCAAGATGAGTGGTATCAAAATATTTGGAAGGGTTGTCAAGAATTTCCCCAACGTTTTCAGAACTTCCAAATTCGGGAAAACGAACTATTTCGTCACACGAAAACTCGTTTAGCACTGTGTGAAGACACTGCGTGGAAAAAAGTAATTCCTCAAGAAAAAAGATTAGACATTTTAAGTAGTGTTCACGAGTCTATTCGATCTTGTCACCCCGGCGTTTTTAAAACTTATAAAAAAGCACAATTACGGTATTTTTGGCCAAATATGTACAGAGACATTAAACAATTTGTAAATCGCTGTACGGTCTGTAAGGCCCACAAAATCAGTACGGCCTCACCTAACGGTATTTCATCACATCCAAAAAAAGTTACACGTCCAATGCAAATGTTATCGTTGGATTTGGTAGGTCCATTACCGAGAAGTTACTCTGGTTTTACCGTTATTTTATCCTGTGTCGATGTTTTTTCAAAGTTTACCTGGCTGTTCCCGTTGCGCAAAGGTACCGCGCGAAGCATTGTGAAGAGTTTAGAAGAAAGTATCTTTCTTGTACATGGCGTACCGCGCACCATTGTTTGTGATAACGGCCGTCAGTTTGTATCCAAAGAATTTAAGGACTTATTAAATAATTATAATATACCTCCTCCGTTTTATAACTCTTATTATACCCCTCAAAATAATGTGGTAGAGAGATATAACCAAACTTTGGGCACCGCATTATCGATATTAGTTGAATCAGACCACCGTAATTGGTCAAAATTTTTACCACAAATACAATCAGCTATGAACAATTCCGTAAATTGCGCTACGGGTTTTACACCTTATTTTCTAATGCATGGTCGGGAGCAAATATTAGACGGTGATTTGCATCGTAACCCTATAGCTGATACGGAATCTAATTTACAAAATTGTACTAGTCAGAGAATCTACGCACAAAAATTAGAAGAACTGTCATCAGTTTATGAGCAAGTCTCAGATGCTTTACTAAAAGCTTATCAAAAAGGAGCAAACCATTATAACCTGCGGAGAAAACATGTTAGTTTTCAAGTCGGAGATAGGGTTTGGCGTAGAAATTTCGTCCAATCAAACGCTTTAAATTACTTTGCACAGAAACTAGCTCCACGCTTTGTGCAAAATATAGTCGTGAAGAAAAAATCAGACTTAATCTATACATTAGCAGACCTCAAAGGTAAGGAAACTGGTAACTTTCACGTGAAAGACATCGTCAAGTCAGAAAATATACCGGATTAATATGTTTCTGATAGTGCTTTGGTGGGTCTGGCCACCCTACCAAGTACTCTCAATTAATTAATATTTCAAATATTTTTCAATGCACGGGAGCACAAAGCGGCTTGATCACCCGAGTTGGAGCGACCCAGCATTATGACAGTCCTTAGTCCTGTCCTAGTTAATTTTCTTTTAGAAAATATAGAAATTTCGTAAAATGGTTAGTATAATCGGTAAATAATAGAAAGAAACATAATAAATTTAGTATAACACTCTAGTATCCTACTCGAGTTTGTTACACGACAATGATGTTGTTCAGATAAGCTTATAGGAAAATAATTTAAAAAAAAAAAAAAAAAAAATGACTTGAAATATGGTTTGACTAAACAAGTGAAAGTTAGGTAGCATGGGATATATAAACTGCCCAAATCTTGGAATGCACGGTGATACTTTTCCACTATCCCCGTATATTCTAGGTTTCTTAATATATACTTATGTTCATATTGTATACGTTCGCCCGTTACTTAGAAAGTGAAGATGTACCGGTCCAGTACATCTTTGTTTTCTAAGCAGTTTTAAAAATTTTATTATTAAGAATTGAATTTTACCAAATATATTTTTGTTTACTTTATTATAATTATCTTGTCATGTTTGAAAATGGTATACTTATGTTAGTACTCTTGATATTTTGTTTAATAATTTCATAGTAATTAATGTTACAATTATAAGAGCTGGTTCAGCATATGTCTTTTCCTTAAATTCCTTCTATAACTTTAGTTATATTAAGTAAAAGTAGGTTTTATCTATAAATTAGTACAATAATACAATTTTCTACAAATTGCACCATTTACAACAATGGATGTATACAATTTTCTACCAATTGCACCATTTACAACAATGGATGTATACAATTTTCTACCAATTGCACCATTTACAACAATGGATGTATACAATCTTCGACCAATGACTCCATTTACAACAATGGATGTATACTACTACTAATTGCACCACATCTATAAGATTGGTTGTTGACAGTTCCACTCGATTAAACCACCTTACACACCTGCGTGTGTGTAAAGGTTAAAAGTTTTTTCTACTATTACGAAATAATGCTTTCCAAGGATGATTATTTTGTCTTATTGTATAAATTCTCTTCGAAAAACTTACCCAATAACCAGGTCAGGTAGAGTAGATAGAATTTCTTCGAAGTGTGTTTTATCTCCAACGGAGAAGTAGACTCAGTGAAAAGTGAGGGTTGGTTTACCTCCCTAAAAAAGTGTTGCCTGAGTGGCTTATCGCCCTATTAAAGGGCCAGTGAAGCTTTAACGCTTAAGTTGTTTAGATGTGTTGAGAAGAACAATAATATTTTTTTATATACCTACAGGTTTACCTACAATTTTGTTTAAGAATATTTTCCGTCACAGATGTAACGCTAACGGCAGTCTTCGACAATCGTCAATTTATCATCACCCGGTATTCCGATACTGTGGGTGCTTGCAGACTCCGTTCACGTAATATCTTCTAAAATTTGTAATTAAGTTACATTAATCTTAAGTTATCTTTAAGTTCTAGAATGGATGAATCGCAGGCTCAACCATCCGGCTGCACGCTCGATGGGTGCGATTGAAGCTGCGGCACACCCATTCATCATAAGTTTTGCTATCCAAATCGTAGATTTTGTCTTATTCCTTACTTATCTTACAAATTATGATGCTCATGTATAATTGTTGATTGTTTTTTTTAGAAACCCAGAGGATCTTTTCAAGCTTAGTTATTGCAGTTGTAGTTTTTTTTAGAGTTGTATTAATGTTTGGGGACAAACATTTGTGTGGCGCGGGGGGTAATGTTATGAAGCGGTGTTAAGTCTTATTTAAAAGTAATTATTTAAAACACCTCTTCAGAACAAGTACCATTCATAGCATTAATTTTGATTAAAATTATAGAGAGCACGGTCTGGCAACAAATAGACCGCCGGGCAGTCTATTGTTTGTTTCCGTTTCCTTTCGCTGGGCACTCTGGAATTGTTACACGAGCGGGGCGGCCGTGTAATGATCGCACAGTGAATTAGATTATAATTCATTTTTACCCTGGATGGGCGATCGTATTAAAAAAGTGTACATCAGTATTCCTGATGCGGGTTATTCGGTTCTTTTTTACAAAAACCAAGTCGGTGCAGGTTCTATTAAATAAACGTCCGTATAATGGATGACCGTGTGTGTGTTCGTGAAGATCACAAATAATGTTCTACTGAAGTTTATATACGCGATCCCTTGCAAATCGTTATACCGCGGACTCCGGGAAATGAAGCATTCACCTCAAGTGGCGCGATACAAGCCGTATTTTTCTTAATAAGAAACGGATAATAAAATCACAAGCCCGGACGGCACCCGCTCAAGTAATCTGCCGATCAGCTCAATGGATGGATTCGCTCCATTAATGTTACATAAACGATAGACCCGATACGCTCCAGAACCGCTTATCAGCCACCTTGTCGGAGACGCTGGACCCGTCTCCTGGACCAAAGCCCTGATGGTGCCAGCTCGATCTGTCGGGGACAGACCACCGCCGGCCGTATAGAAGCTCCCCGCTCACTTCCCGTAATTAAGTGGTTAATCAGTTTTAGATAGAATTAAAAAACCAATTATTGATCCCTGGGGGTAAGTGCCGAGTCATAATATGTAACATGTTAACTTAAATATATTCTCCATGTTTTATAATGTGCAAAAACAAAACTACAGCTTTCATTTCACTACAATCAGTAGAACCTGTAATCCTTTGAGTGCCCATGCCTTGGCGACAGTTTCATGCTCTGCCCATCCCGAACATTACTCGAGGACCGAGTATTGGCGCGCAGAAAATCTGCAAAGTTCTGGATGGCATTTAATATAAAATATGGCCGGTAACAAGCTTCAATAATACCGTGTGGAGATGACCGCATCGCTGGTATTCAGATAACCACCAACGGAGGGACGATAAGCATACTGACTGTCTACATGCCAGTATGTCACGCGGACAACCTTACCGACTTCACCAACTACCTTTCCAAAATACATACGATCATTCAAGATAACGAACACTCTGAAACCATTGTGATGGGAGATTTCAACGCTCATCCATCCTCCATATTCGGGAAAGAACTCTCTCATTTCAACACCGAAAATAACTACAATTGTATCGATATTGAAAGACTACCGAATGACACATATACATATATTAGCGATGCACACAATACCACTTCCTGGCTCGATCACTGTATATGCACTAATAGTCTTAAGAACAAAATAGATAATATAAAAATACACTATGATACCGACTGGTCCGATCACAGGCCGACATCTTGCGTAATCGCTGCTGAAAAATTACCTGCAACTATTTTTAATATTCCACAACAGCCTAATAACATAACATGGAGAAGGAATAATAATAAGAAAATCAGTGAATATACGTCTGTAGCAGAAGCATTACTTAGTGTGATCTATCAAAGACACTCCGAATCCATTTGTAATTCGGATTCTATATGTGACAGATGCGACCATATACAAAACATCGAAAATATATACACAGACATCGTTGAAGCCTTAAGTAGGGCTGCCGATACCGTATTTCATCGGGAAAACGATCAAAGCAATCCAAAAACACATCGTGACATTGCTGGGTGGAATCAACAAGTTAAGGAACACTACGAAAATTCCAGATCGGCGTTGATGGAGTGGATTAAGAATGGGAGACCATTACATGGTCCCATTGCGGATGAAAGAAAACGAAAAAGGAAGGAGTTCAAAATAGCTCTTAAACACTGCCAAAGCTCTTCTGAACAAACAAAAATGGATGATATCGTAAAATCACTTGATACAAAGCAGTTTGCCCAATTCTGGAAGAAAAGCAACAACCTGATCAAACCAAAAAATCGAATCGCCAGCCAAATTGATGGGTCCACAAACACGGAGGAAATTGCTAATACTTTTAGAAGAACCTTTGCAGATATTTCCGGAAATGAAGTACTGTCTGTCCCTGATATTATGGAATATGATGGACAAAACGTTTACCTATCTGAAAGTAGTATAATGAAGGCCATAACAGGCACCAAGGCTGGTAAGTCTCCGGGACATGATAATCTAAGTATTGAACACATTAAATACGGAGGTAGATACATACCCAAACTACTAAACATACTGTTCAACGCAATACTTAAACACAACCATATACCGGGTGCAATGACGAAAACGATTATAACTCCAATCCTGAAATCGGGACAGCCTGACATGACTAACTCCAGCAATTACCGGCCAATATCTTTAGCAACTATAACTGCAAGATTATTTGAAAGGGTAATACTAAATGAGATACATGATAAACTTATGTCTAAAGATAACCAGATGGGATTTAAATGTAGATTATCCACTAATATGGCAATATATACTGCAAAGCAAATAATAGAATTCTACAAGAAACGAAAAACTACTGTATACGGGTGCTTCTTAGACCTAAGTAAAGCCTTCGACAGGGTCTGTCATAAGACATTATGGGATAAATTGAAAGCTAGGAATATACCTAACTTATTTATAAACATACTATCCCGATGGCACTCCCAACAGGAAAATGTTGTACGGTGGGCAAGTACATACTCCCAGCCGATATATTTGCGGTCAGGAGTAAGGCGAGGAGGGTGCATGTCCCCCATTCTATTTAATGTATACATGGACGAGTTATCAAGTCGCCTGGATATCAGAGCGGGCTGTCGTGTTAACAGTATATGTATGAATCATATAAGCTACGCGGACGACATGATACTCCTAGCTCCGTCGATCAAGGGATTGAGATTACTCCTAAACATTTGTGAAGAATATGGAAAACAGCATAATATGATGTACAACCCGAAGAAGACGGAACTGATTGCGTTCCACCACGGAAAAAGACAAGATACAAGTAAGAAGCTCCACGTATACCTTAACGAGGCAAAAATAAAAACATGTTCGAACGTGAAATACTTGGGGCACATTATTAATGAAGACCTATCGGACGATGGCGATATCGAACGACAAAGGAGAAGCCTAAGCATAGTGTCCAATATGATTGCCCGCAGATTTTGCAAATGCAGCAATACCGTTAAAAAAATACTATTCAACGCATTCTGTACTGGCCTCTATACGTGTGAGACATGGTGTCACTACCGAACTTGCTCGATGGAACGACTCCGAATTCAATACAATGACGCCTGTAGAATAATATTCGGATACCGACGATACAGCAGCGCATCGACGATGTTCACGGAACTAGGACTGCATGGATTTGCCGGCCTGATGAGACATCGGGTCACTGGAGCCAGGATGCGGCTAATGGCCTCCGCCAACAAGTTGGTGACCGCAGCCTACCAGCACCAAGCGCCACTCCTGAGTGAGCGCTGGGCCCAAGCGCACTCAAGACCACACCCTGCATAGTTGTCCTTATTAGTAAATTTATTATATGTATTATACAATGTAAATCTATATGTATATTTATATGGGACGTGTGGGATTGCACTAACCTCCCCACATCCTGGAATAAAATATTATTATTATTATTATTATTATAAAGTTTGCTCACTATAGCTCTAAGCCGTGTGCACACTTGTTGTATATGTATATCCCATTTAAAATTACAATCAATTGTTAAGCCTAGATATACGTATTTTGAAACAAGTTCAATATTTTTGCATGAGCATGGTTGTATTACAAAGTTATGGATGCAATTGAAGTCATGAGAAATAATTTTAGGAGTTATGGTGATGTTATTATGAGGAGATCTGATGTGCATAAGCTTCGTTTTTTTAGCATTGATTATTAAACCTACATCATGTGACTATTTTTGAAGAGTGACGAAGTCAATTTGTAGTAAAGTACTCGCTATTAATAAATCCTCATGTGAAATAACTAATGCAGTGTCGTCAGCATAAACGTAATGTTTTACATGAGAAAAAATAAATTTCATTGCAGTAACATATATTATACACAAGGTAGGGCCTAGTATGGACCCCTGTGGGACGCCTGCGAAAACAATATTTTTTTTGCTAAAATGATCAAAAATTTTTACACAAATCTTTCTATTTTGAAAGTAGTTAACAAATAATTTATGTAGGTTTCCTGTAATTCAAATGTTTTCTAGAGTTTTAAGTAATTTACTATGATCAATCGTATCAAAAGCCTTTGAATTGTATGGATTTGTTATTATGGATTTAATAAAACCTCCATGAAAGTGATTTTTTTAAAATAACATAAATACCTTATGCATTTGCAGGTAAATACAAAATAAAAATAAATCTACGTTTGTATTGTGCCAAAATGAATCCAATACGTCAGATTTTATTGCTTATTCTCTGGGAATAATTATAATATAAACGAAGTGAAAAAGTGAAGTGAAGCTTTCTTGCAAATTCCTTAAATAAAAGGACTCTTTTTTTTACGAATTTTGATTTCTCTGAAATTTTGCGACGTTTTGTTCAGAATGTTTGTGATAACCCTTGTTTCAACTTTTTTCATGTTTGAAATTAAAATATTGCAATTTTTAAATACCTACTAAAGTATATTTCAAATATAAAAATCTGAAACGTAATTTTATTACGTCATCTTTAAAATTAAAAAATGTATGGAACATTTAAAAAATTTCGATGAGAAATTAGTCTTATTTCATGTTTGTACAACAGATAAACAAGCCTCCTTGACTGATAAGCAACATATATATCTTATGTATCTTTCCATGATAGTTAGTAAGTTTCTATTTTTCAATTAGTAAGGTTTTTACATACACGGTCGTTTATCAATTGAATAAAATTTTCACAAGGTTTTTTAGTAAGACCGGTTGTATTTAAAATGCTACGAGGAAATGTCATGTTCTAGTTGTTACATAAATAAAAACGAATCTAAGCTTAGCTTAGCTTTAAATTGTGATAACCGGCTGTCACATAAAATAAAGAAGAATCTGCCGTATCCCTGGCGTTGCTCGAGTGAATGAATGCATGGTTTGTGTTAATGTAGGTTCTTTGTTCTACTTGGGGTAATGAGTTCGACTTTTTTACCACCAGTGATGAAAGCAGCGCCACTGAACTCTCGCGGAAAACGACAAACCAATCGTAATTAATGAAGATATTTTGGTGAAACACTTACCAGAATTTTTTTATAAAAGATCCCTATTTGTGTGATAATCGCGTAGACCATCGACACATGGATTAGATTATAATGGTTATAATCTAGGCAGGTATGTGCCTATGTAAATAAACGCTCCGTTCGCTGAACCAAAAATATAGGTATTCGCAAATGTGACTTACGGAAGAGTTGGTTGTGATGTTCGATGATATGATTCTTTTGGTAGCGCTCGTATGGTGGAGGATTTCACAGGCACTCGTATCAGATTGAGCTAATTATAACTCCGGCTAAAATTCGAATTGACACATCGGTTGCTTTCTCGGTACGGTGTTTTGGTCAACTGTCATTAGATGACGTTTTTGCTCCGGCGCGGGCGCCTCGATTCCACTCAAAGCCACACTGCGCAGATTCAAACCATTTAAATTTGAATCCTAGCCTCCTTATTGATTGGAGCGGAAAAAGCGTTAAAACAATTCAGCGTCACGAAACACTATTCTTATTTTTTTGTTTAAAAATAAACGCCTTTCCAAAAAACCCATTTTGCATTTTACCTATCGTATTTTACACAAGATATATTTTTTAAATAATCATATAAATACGAAAATTTCAACTATACTCATGGTAAAAACCTTAATCACCTTCAAAGAAAAGGTACAAATTTAATGTAACAATGGATTTGTCGAATAAAAAAATATAAATGGTAACTTGGTAATTAATAGATAAATGTTTCTAGCAGAGATTATCTTTTCAACATGGCAGAACGGACGTTCTGGTCCAGCATAGCATTAAAAGAGGTAATATATGTCGCTAATTGAAATGTGAAATAAAAGTCTCTTGACATTATCAATATCGGCCTTGAAGGTTTCAAGAGTCATTTTAGGTAAAGACTCTACTACTAAACTATTAATGTAACATTTTTCATTTATATTTTAAAGTTATGTAAATTATGCCATGTGTATTGTAACAGGATTAAAACATCTTTACTACACATTATTAAACAAAAAGTCGCAATTTGTAGATCTTTGATTCAATCATATTTGCACATCTCAAGTATTCTGTTTATTCGTTTAGAAAATGTCAATCGCCAATTTGATTGCATAACTATTTTTCTAGAATATGAATTATCATGAAGGGTTATTAAGTTGACTTGTGTGAGCTTAAAAAGTTTTTACAACGGTCAAAATTTAGGATTAGGATTAGGAAAGTTACTAAAATTATTATTTTAATTTTTTAAATTTATATTGCAAAAATAGTTTTATGGTGTAAAAATATTATTAACACGGTGTTATTAGTGGCGGTTACTTAGTACGTGCATTTGTGCACTATACTGCTGAACTTTAGACTTCACAACAACTTGCAACGACATCTGTGCCCCAGTCATCGATGTACGAAAGTACTGTTTGAGATATCTTCTAGTAGGTACAAGATTCCCTCGCAGAGGGCGGACAGAACCATGTAATTCTTGCCAAGTCACTATTTGAGCTACCTTCTAGTACAAGACTCCCGCGCAATAGCTAGCGGGCCGTGCATTCTACGATATACAAAAAACCATGTTTTACCATAGGTACTACTGAAACTGTGATATCGAGACAGTGTAGATATATAAATCATCCCATGCATTATCGAATCTAGAGCTTTCAATGCGGGGAATATTTTTCAGAACTGGGATAACGGTTCTATCGTTTTTCAATCCTGGAATCACAGTGCCGGCACTGGGAATTTAAATGTTTACATTATTATTAAAAAGTAGGATTTGTGACAAATATTTTATTTTTATTTTTCAGGTATTATACATAGATTAACTAACAAACATTATTAACTTAATTCTGCTAGTATAAAAGTATCTGCACGAAAGAAAAATGAAATGAAAAAATACATAATACAAATAAAAAATCATTCAATATTTTGAGGCTTAAAATTCGACTTCAATGACATCAAAGTGGTTTCATCATCAAGTGATTTTCTTATTTTAGTCACTGTTTTCCCATATTCCGTTCGAATTTCACGCTGGCGATTGTATTGATTTTAAATCCATGTAGATTGTTTAAGGATTTACTCCACGATGTATTTCGAATTCAAAATTTGCCAGCTCCATATTTTATTTTATTTTTAAAGACATTCTCGGGTTACCAATAACCTGGAAATATTTGATAATCATGTGATGGAGGACTTGAACCAGACGAGGAATTGAACACAATACGCCTGGGTGGGACCCAAACGCGATTTCAACTCGGCCACCGACCTGTCAAATATGCCTGGTAAGTTTTTGTAATAAGGTAGATGCGTGACTTCCATTGGATATTCTCAACAATTTCAATTCCAAGATATTTGATGCAAAAATGCAACCTTAAAATTTACCTTCTGTTTTAATAGACTGCCGGCTTAATTCTATCGAAGTACTTAAAATGTGTTATCTAGTGACATTATATTATAAACGGTTGGGTCATACTGACAATTATTTATGTGTTAAAATCTCAACGGGTCATGTTCTCGAACAGAGGCAGATAAAATAAGAAAGGATTTTGTTTCTGAAAGACTATAGAAACTCAAAGAATGAGCGTCTACATATACGGGGTGAGATGGCTATTGTAGAATAACAATACACATAAAACCTCATGTTGATACTGTAAACAAATGAACAAGACAAAATGACATGTTACATGGATAGAACCAATAACTAAATTAAAGCCTTTTTAACCCTAGAATGATAACCTACGCCACAGAAGTGCCGGCGAAAATAAAATTTCGCTGTCTCTTTCCATCGCTTGTATGCATTTATGTTTGGTATTATTTTTATGTTTTCACTATTTTTTAACTGATTGTATTGTGATACGTTTGAAAAAATATAAGTTTATGTTGTTTTCTAAGCATAAAGTTCTTAAAAATGAAAACAATTGATTTTGTTATTATATTTTGAGACGTTCACTTTTTTTTTGTAAAATATTAAAAATAAACGAAATACCCGGTTAATTGCGTTTTGTTAACAAAACAAGAACTACATCGTTAGTGATAAATAAAAACAAGTAACAATAACTAAATCTGAAAAAAAAAACATTTTAAAACTTGCGACTCTGAAGCGTATGGTTATTTACGACGTACATTTCAATGGTTATCTCTCTGGGGTTAATATTCAATTTATTGATTCTATACGCATGTACATTGTACAATGTAGGTACATCATAAAAGTCTATTTTTCCTAATGACTTAAATTTCCTTTCTATTTCTTATTGGGTTAGGTTTTTTTCCATTTAGTATAATCAATAATTATAATAATAATCATTTTGTGTATGATGACATTCCAGTGAAAAGGCAATGTTAACAATGGGAGAACCCATGAAACATTTGAGTATCTTATCGATTACTAATGAAAACTTTATAATTCAGAATGAATTGAATACATCAACTAATAAATACAATATCAAATATGCCATGAATCCCCTTTTTCGGTTGCAAGCAATATTTTCATTGCGGCGTAGAGCACACAACAGCTGGATAAATAACCTCCACTCTGCAGGAATGGCTACTCTACTGATTATCGCGACAGGAATTGGTATAAGGGAGAAATTGGAGATGTTTAAAGATGTTCACCCTGGACTCATGATTATAGAAAATCTTTACGTCATTATTCATCTATTAACGAGCTTGGGAAATATTTCAGTAAGCGTCTTTCATTCGAAGAGTGAATATGCAATATTTATATCTCGAACAAAAGACATCGCCACAGTTCTTGGCCATAATGTGCCTGCAACTTATAAAATTGTTCGTAATGTTGTGAATAATATTATTATATTAGTTTTACTAACTTTGTTTGGATTGTTCGCATTAGATACGTATGCATTTTTATATGTATTCACGACTAAACAAATGCTTCTATCCAGTTTTTATAACATGCTTTACGTGATGAACTCGCTTGTATTTATTCATTTTGTTCTCACGATGTATTACGCGCGATGCGCATTCTTTGTCATAAACGTAATATTGATACATAAATATAAGAACAACGTTTCAGTCAAGATAAAGGAATTACAACAATACAGCGACAATAATCCTTTCAAATATGTATTTCCCTGGTGGACTATTGCCAAAGCTACAGTAGGAAGATGCGTCATGACAGAATATAATATCGACATGCTGATGGAAACTTACATGGCTACTTGTGATCATTGTGATTCTGCCAACGAGTTTTTCAATGTCCAGGTATTCCTAACTAATATTATAAATGCAAAAACGTGTTTGTTTCCTTGTTTTTCAATATTTCACGTGGTGACGGAGCATTAACTTAAAAAAGTCCTGGATTTTGTATGGGAGGCATTGTAGCCAAATCTATGGTGAGGGGAGCCATCTTGTATCACAAACTTTTGAAATGGTTTGTATGTAAAGTGGTACATAATTAAGTATTTTAATTCTATGTATGTATTGTTAATGCTTTTATAACGGCTTATGATCCTTTTTCGTATTTGTTAAGACAAGGTGATTTTTTAATGACACAATGCCATTAAAAAATTAAGTGGAATTTGGCATTTTTCATGTATCTCCCCCCTCACCCCGCGACTTCAATTTTTTCCATCCAGGGCTTATTAGGTCAATACAACAGAGTGACCGATCGACGTGATTTGTTGCACAGGGATAGTTGAAGTTCGGGGAAGTGACATATTCTACTTTTCATCAGGAAAACATTTGATTCCCGTTGATTTTTTTTCAGTAATTTTTCCCCAATACCATTGCTTCCGAAGCCGCGGAATAATCTAGTCCGGTATTATTTAAAGTTTTCTAAATCTATAATATTACTCTATATATTTTGATAAAAAAAGGTTTATTTACATATCGGCAGTGTAATTATTTATTAATTAACTAACTAACTAACCATCGCGCCGTTGAGGTTAGGCAGAGAGGACGGACCCCCAAACAACTCGGTCTTGTCACACACTCCTTGCCTCATACTTTTATATTATTCTGACTCTTGACATGGCCCAACTCAAATATCTGATTAACTTGGTCGTGCCATGTTTTCCTCGGTCGTCCCCGACTTCTGCTACAATTCACATTTGCATCATTTATTCTCCTTACACTCCTTTCTTCGCTCATTCACTCTACACGATAAAACCAGCTAAGCGTCCCTTTCTTGATTTTACTCACTACGCTAACATCAGCCTTGCACTCTTTGTGGATCTCCACATTTTTCACATGATCACATATGGTTTTATAACAAATAAGCCTCAGGGATCTTATTTCTACAGCATTCAGTCTGGTTTCTCTACCAATTCCATGCCTCACTTCCGTACATTAGGGTAGAAACGAGCATTCCATTGTGGGCTGCTAGTTTCGCTTCTTTGGACAATTTTTCGTTAGCTCCAACTGCGTTCAGTCCTTTATTAATGGAGTTACCTGCATTTACCATTCTTTCAATATCTCTGTCAGCCTTCCCATCTCTCGTAAACATTCTCCCTAAATACACAAACTCATCTACCTGCTCCAAATATTCTTCATTCACAACTATATTGCACAGTGCTTTCGTACTCTCTCTTTCAAAAACCACGACTTTAGACTTTCATTCATCATTAACTCATTCTTCATATATACTTCGTTCATCCTATCCCATACGAGAGACTGTAGCTCTTCCATTCTATTAGCAATTAACAGCGCATTATAAGCATAAAACAAGCAACTTACTTTCAAATTACTCAAATTCGCACCCAATCCCACCTCTTTCAATTCATGCATACAATTATCCGTGTATATATTGAACATCCATGTGACATTACGCAGCCCTATTGTGATATAAAAATAACCCTTAAAACCACCGTTCACTCTAACATATGTAACACTTTCCTCATACAGAGACGAAATTTCCTGTTTGAGATTCCTTTTCACTCCATACTTGGACAACACCTTCCATAGCTTTTTCCTGTCTACTCCATCATATACATTTTTTAGATCTACAAAGGCACAGAAAAGTTTCTGGTTTTTTGCCAGAAACTTCTCAGTGAGCATACTCAATGAGACGATCTGGTCCATGCACCCCCTTCTACTCATAAAAGTATATTGCACATTCCATATATACCCTTTGTTTACTTTTTTACCTTTCAATCAAAATTCTACCATACAGCTTGCCAACTGAACTTAGCAAGCTAATTGCCCTATGATTTCCATATTCCATACGTGACCCTTTACCTTTGTGTATCGGCATGATCACAACCCTTCTCCTATCTAAAGGCGTTTAACCCTCCTTTGAAAATTGGTTAAAAATATTACTCAATCATGTTCGAATTACATGCCTATCTCCTTTAAAATATTCAGCAGCAATATTGTCGAAAACGAGAGCTTTTCCATTATTTGTACATTTAATCGATCTTTTTATCTCATCCATGCTGATTTCGGTAACATTCGCCCCATCATCATTCATATCTGATTCACCGCTGGAAACACTGTCACTCGGGTTACTTTTGAAGACTTTCTCAAAATACTTCATGCGTCTCTCTTTTATTTCTTCCTCATTCGTCAACATTTTTCCATCTTTCGATTTTATCACTTTCATGCTTACGTTTTCTAGACCACTCTGGGACCTTTTGACTTCCTTCCAAAACAGTTTAATGTTTTCTTGGAAGTGGTCTGTCATTTTGATTCCCTCTTCCTCTTCCAGGCGTTTTTTTTTCATTCTTTCACTTCAATTCTTACTCTTTTCTTTCATCACTTAATAATAATAATAATAACATGGCATTAATAGTGTCATTTTACTTTAAGTTCGCTTATACAAGTCCTTCGGATGCACTGCCAGCCGCTATCAGACATAACCATGCTTTCTTCTTCTCTGAAACCAGTATTTCAACCTCATCATGACACCATTCATCACCTTTCTTCCTGCCCTGTGTACTTATTCCACCCACCTCTCTAGCAGATTCACAAACAATAACTTTTATGTGGTTCCATGTTTCGTCTATTAGACCGGCCATTTCCTTCTCATCTCTGCACAATTCACATACATTTTTTTTTATTTTTTTTTTATTATTATTTTAATATAGATCATAGTTACATTAATACATACATTTTTTTGCAAAATATAATATTTAGGTACATAATTGGTCATGTATACCTTATCAGAAAAGAGGAGCTCCTGTGCCTGATAAGGGAGCCACGATTCTTACTTCAGTGATTCAATGTTATGTGTAAAATATAAATATAATATATCCATATATTTTTTTTAATATAAGTTTTTTTTGAAAAAAAATTTGATTTTATTGATTTGTTCTTGTTGGTTCGTAATACAGCGCAATTCGGAAGGGAGATTATTGTAGTTTTTTATGGCTTGGTAAATATAATGGTTTTGCATTTGAGTTGTTTTAAAGATTGGCGTAATAAATTGATTTCCATTTCTCATCAGTTTGTAAAATTCTTGATATTCTGTGTTATTTTTTTCTTTACACATTTTTATAATTGAAGTTTGCTTAAATATATCATCAATATTTGGTACTGGAAACATTTTAAAAAGCAATTTTGTAATATAATTTTAACATAATTTTCAAATTATCGTTTTGCAGTTTTTATATTTTGAATTTTGTTGGAGTTGATACCGTTTTCACTTTAGGCGCCAACCGCAAAACATTTTTACCCTCGACACTACCAGAAAGGCAAAACAGCTGTCACGAGTATTAATAATAACAAAAAGCAACTTATTCATAAATATATTTTATTAAATAAAATAATGTGACTTTGTATATAATATATGCAAACGCCTGATTAGAAACTCTACTAATATAAAAAATTGTGCACCAAAACATAAGATCTATAAATAAAATCTTTGATGAACTCTTAATACAACTTCACCACATAAATGTTAATTTCGACGTAATCATTCTGACCGAGTGCTGGATGTCAAATACATATACACCTAAAATCATCAAAAACTACACAATTAAACTATTTTTGATAGTCAGAACGATGTGGTTGTTGTTTACACAAAAATTATTCAAAACTCAACCGAACTTAAAATTCAGGAAGCAAGTTGCACACAAATAAAATACAACAATGATACAGTACTCCTTGCTATATACTGCTGGCCATAGACTCGTAACATCACGCCATTTCTAAACAGTCTTATTTGCACACTTTCAAATCTTTCCAATGCTAAAAATATTATAATAATAGGCGATTCAACTATTAACATACTACCGAGCACCACCAAAGCCAAGACTATATTAACATGCTAGAATTTCATGGATTAGTGGATACCGTCAACTCACCAACAAGAACGACAAATGGATCTATAGCATGCATTGACCACAATATGGCAAAGTCCAAAAAACCATCTAAAAGTATCGTCCACAAATCAACTATCACGGATTCAACTATTTTTTAACTACAAACAGCTACCAAAATAAATAAATGTAGCCTACCTTTAGCATACAATAAAATCAAATTTCAAAACCTAATAACTAATTTTAAGAACAAATCATGGCAAGAACTCTTCCAACTTAAACAATCGGAGGAAGCATAAATATACTTTGTTAACTATTAGACGATGACCAAAAATATAAGTAACAAATTGAAAACCCTGAAACCATGGAATAACTACTCCATTATAAATTGCATTCACAAAAGAAGTACGCTACACAAAAAACCAAAGATAATATATCTGACCAAATAACATCCAACTACTATAAAAAATATAGAAAGATATAAGAAATATTTAAATAATATTTAAATATAAACTTTAAGAAATATTTTAAATGTGAAAATACTAAAAAATGTATATTATGCTCTTGTCCACTCCCTGCTTATTTACTGAATCATAGGTTGGGGAGGATCTTATAAAACAACCTAAACTCAGTAAAAGTCTCGCAAAAAATTATTATAAAGGTAATACTTAAAAAAAACTCTACTTTCCCAACAAAATTGCTTTTTAAATTGTTTCCAGTACCAAATATTGATGATATATTTAAGCAAACTTCCATTATAAAAATGTGTAAAGAAAAAAATAACACAGAATATCAAGAATTTTACAAACTCATGAGAAATGGAAATCAATTTATTACGCCAATCTTCAAAACAACTCAAATGCAAAACCATTATATTTACCAAGCCATAAAAAACTACAATAATCTCCCTTCCGAATTGCGCTGTATTACGAACCAACAAGAACAAATAAATAAAATCAAACTTTTTTTCCAAAAAAACTTATATTAAAAAGAAATATATATCAAACTTTAAAATCAAACTTTTTTTCCAAAAAAATTATATTAAAAAAAAATATATATCAAACTTTAAAATCAAACTTTTTTTCCAAAAAAACTTATATTAAAAAAAATATATACTATAACATTGAATCTAAGTAGGAATCGTGGCTCCCTTATCAGGCACAAGAGCTCCTCTTTTCTGATAAGGTATACATGACCAATTATGAACCTTAATATTATTTTCTGCAAAATATGTATTAATGTAACTTAAATGATATATATATTAAAATAATAAAAAATAAAAAATAAAAAAAAAAGTGTTGTAACGTCAACAGAAAGCAAAAGAAACTTTAAAGAATGAAGAATTAAAGAATGTAACAATTATCCCAAAAAAATATGGGAAATACTGAGAAAAGCCACACACTCGTAACCTACAAAAGAGAAACAGAGCATAATTAAACTTTTATCGATGGACATATTGTTGAAACCGCAAAAAATTCTAAGCCCGTTGCTGACTATGTAAACAATTTTTTTATTAATATCGGTAGAAATCTTGCTTCTCAAATTGCACAGAGTGGAATCACTCAATCTACCGATACAGTAGATCAAGCAAATAATAAAAATATAAAATTTCTATTCCAAATTATGTAGGAAGACATTCTTAAAATAATTAAATCTGTAAAAAACACTTATTCTGCTGGAACAGATGAAATTCCAACAAAAATCCTTAAAACGCTGTCTTCGGAGATTACTTTGCCTCTAGAGTAACTTATAAACCTAAGCATTATACAAGGCTACTTCCGCTCTAACGTAAAGCAAAGTATCGTGTTTCCCATCTACAAATCTGGAAACAAGTCAGATACCAACAACTGTCAACCAAATACTTTACTGAATAGCTTGTCCAAAGTTTTAAAACCTCATTAATGCACAACTTTTAAAATTCGTTGAGAGCCATAAAATACTTTCAAAAAACCAATATGGATTTCAAAACACTAACATGGCATTGCGAGTGTGACAGACTTCATTGTAAAAAGCCTTGATAAAGGAAAAAATGTATCTCGATCATTTTAGACCTATCTAAGGCTTTTGATACAATATCACATATTAAACTAATTCAATAACTAGAAAAAATCCGCATAAAGGAAAAAAAGCTAAGCTTCTTTACAAGCTACCTAAATGGACGCAAACAACAGGTAAAAATACAGAATACCCTCAGTAATCAGCGCTCAACTGACTATGGAATTCCACAAGGAAGCGTATTGGGACCGACTCTGTTCTTACAGTATATTAACAACTTTTGCAACCTTGAGATTGATGGAAGAATTGTTATCTTTGCTGGCGATACTGTCTTATTGTTCGAAGACAATAATTGGTCAGCTGTATTTAAAAAAACTGAAAAAATATGAGCTTAGTTAAAAAATGGTGAGATATAAACACGCTTACCCTTAACACACAAAAAACAAAATATGTCAACTCAAGCATCTCTACTATAGGCCAACCTAATGAAGATTACTCCATAAAAATTCATAACTGTGCCAATTCATATGAATGCAATGAGTGCCCCAGTATAGAGCGCACTCCACAGATAAAGTAACTTGGCCTCACCATTGACCCATACCTCAAATGGAATCTACATACTCAGATCATTTCAAATAAAATTAGGAAAACAATGCATTTCTTCATATCCTTGAGGAACTTCCTTAACTTACAACGTCTTATAACGATTTATTTTGCAATCACCCAACCTATCATTGAGTATGGTATCATTGAATGGATAGGGGGTACTTCATCAGCTCTCGATCCTGTTGAAAAACCGCAAACAGTAACTTATTCTTCAACTTAATGTATAGTGTATTTGATGTTCGATAGATCTATCCTCATGCATCTCTTTAAAAAAAACACATGTTTTACAAAGACATATTGAAAATTCCAGCATTTTCTTCCACCTTTGGTCAACGTGGCTTCAGATAATGTTATGATGCAGTTGTGTAAAGTGCTTGATTGATACACTGGTAATCAAGTACTTGTTTATTTTTCTTTTCCGTGGAATTGTCTATGGTTTTTTGGTGCGACCAACACTTCCGCGGAAGCGTAAAATGTCGGGTCACTCTTCCTGGGGAGCAGCGAGGCGGGCTGCTTTCAAAAGACAGTCGCAATCTTTTTATTATGGCGGTAGTATGATAACCAAGTTGGTTTTTTATTTTATTTAATGTGGATCGGGCGTTAATCCACGGTCGCAATGGGCTAGACTCGTGGACCATTTGAGACATGTTGAACGCGAGTTCGATGTAAAATTAAGTTGGAAAAAGTGTTAAAACGTGATCGCCGCCATGCGGCTAGAAATATCTAACGAGTTTTATCAAGTCAATCGTAGACTTGGATGCCTAGAAACGAAGACAACCTTTGTGTAGCCTTATTATTATTCTCCGCCTGCATCATATCATCACCCCTCCTAAGTAGACGAATGCCTTTTGGGCCGGACATCATCCGCAGGCTAATCCTGCATCGTTCCTGTGATGTATGGTAAAAGGTTGGGTATTCATAGCGATAGATGGCACCAGCCATAAAGCTTACTCCAGAGTCCGACAGATGTCGCTAGTGTGTAGCAAGTAGCATCCTTGTCAGACTTCAAGCTAGTAGAAACAGAGAATTACCAACCCTCGGGTAGTGCCGGACTTCGTGCGCAGGCTGCTCCTGCAACGTTCTTCAACGACCTCTACTTCTACGCATGTCCCTTGGGCCGGACATCGTACTGCGAAAATGTCGTTCAGCATCACAGTAGTATAGTTAGCTCCTAGGTCGGTCACAGTGGGGGTGAGTCTCGAACTATTGACTCTTTTGTAATAAGTGTATAAAATTTAATTTCTACCCAGTCAATCTAATACATGTTTGTTTGGCGACTAAATGCAATTTGCAGTTTGATTACTTTACTATAGAACCTAGCCTACCATCTTATCACGGGGAATGTAATTTAACCGTACTCATGTGCCCTCGAAATAGAAATCATGCTTCTACCCTCAGAGGGTGGCATACAGGAAGCGCCCGTGAACACGTCTCTTGGGAATTTTGGCGCATTACGAAACGTAATAAAGTTCACGGGTCCTTCCTGGTAATGCTGCCTTCGGACTTCAAATCCGAAGATTGCAGGTAAAAAATGGCTACCTAATAGTGTCCTAAACTGCGTCAAACACAAAAAGAGTTTTTAAAAGAAGTGTTAAAATTTGTATTTATTCTAATGATCTAGCATATACTGGTGCCCTCACCCAAACGCCTTGTCATTGATAGTTTTTATAATATGTATTGTGCTAAAACTAACTGTATTTGTATTGTGTATATGCAAACAACCTAAAATAAAGTATTGCTGTACAGGAACCTATATTAAACATTTATAAGTAAATCATAAACAAAATATGAGAAATAATTAACTAAAAATTCTGCCTCAACACAGGTTCGCGTAGTGAGGCAGGTTATTCACCACTTCAAATATGGTATATTATGCCATTTCTATACAACACTCTCACATACGTATTTACTTTTTATTCTATTAGAAACTGCTCTATTATTGTAAGTTTATTCTTTCAAAATTGTTACTAACTTACATATAGTTATATAACTTACTCATATACATATGATATATTAGTTATTAAGTTTGTACATAAAAAATATTATATTAAAATGGAGTTCTCTAATTTAAACTTGATATGTAACAATAAAAAGTATAGTATGTTGAACCGTAAATAGCATACCTACCGTTGAAAGTTTGAAACTTATATACACGGTGTCCGGAAACTTAGGTAAATCTTAATCTTCAGTGAATCTGTTGGGTGCTCTATGATTCGCCATTTTCCCGATTGTATGACAAGTTTTCGGACACCGTGTATTTTTTTATAATTTTGAAATGCTCTGATAATTTTTTTTTCAGAACTTGCTTATTACTGTCAACGGAATGATTTCTGTAATACGATCGTTGTTCTCTGCTACAAGTTACGGTATGCAAAAAGAGGTAATATCGGCATAATGATAGATAATCAAAGAATAATATTGAATGTAGGTATTATGTTCTGTCTCTAATATATAAAGTATTTCCAGAATCGATTTGTTTTCGCTGTTGTGAGTGAGTGTTTGTTTGCCCTCTACGACTTCCTCACGCTCGTGTGCATGACGGCTGCCTGTGAGATGGTGGTTGCTGAAGCCAAGAAGACTTCACGAATAATGGATTCTTTGGTATCAGCAAAAATAAATGGTAAAATTTACGTTAACCTCTTGGGCTATTTTGGATTTTTCACAGACAATAGACACCCTTTCAGTCTTTTTGGGAGTGAAAAAATTTAAATAACTCTATGAAACAACATTCAGCATTAAAAAAAAGTTTGTGAAAATTCGCAGATTTCTTAATTAATATTTTTACATAAAACGAAAAAAAATTAAATGATGCTAATTACAGTTTTAACGATAAAAAAAATATCAGTAATCGACTTGAAAAACTTTACATGCAATATACTTTCGAGAAGTGCCAGAGGCTTTAGAGGCTCACCTCACAATTTTGTATTGTGGGAAGGGGCTAGTACTATTCTCCATATTTTAATAATAACCATTATAAGTTACTCAATTAGAATTATCAATAAATGTTATTTTCAGGTGGCACGGATAGAATTTCAATGTGGTCTAACCTGGTGGCACGCCGATATCCCCACTTCACCGCCTGCAAATTGTTCAACATAGAGTACACACTTCTGTCAAGTATAACAGCCACAGTAACAGCTTACTTTATCATCTTGATGCAGTCGTCTTAGAGAAGTTTATATTTAATTTTTTTATCGTTCTGACGCTCAATTCTACAGTTTGTGGAATTATATTTTAAAAATGGGGAAATCCAGTATTTTTAACTTTTTTTTTCTCAATGTCCACCCTCTAATTTAAATGCAAATTTTTAAAGCAAATTGTTGTAAATGAATACATTTTTATAATAGTTTTCCCCGGTGTTCCATATTGATTGAATTTTCGATGCACGTTTTGTAACGTGACATTTATTATTCTGTAATGAATGACTTTATATTTAGTAATATATTATGCACCCTTAAATTGAAATTGTTTTATATAAGCTTGTAGACATTGCTATAAAATAATGCGCTCAAAGTTGAACAACAAAGCATTATGCACACATTACCAGAGGCGGCTCTAGGGATCCAGGCGTGGTAGGTCATTTGAAAAAATGTAACACTCATCTTTTTTTGATATTGTGAAAAATGCCCATAAATTATTATCTAAATCAATTTGTAAGTCCGCGACTCTAAATTCATTTTATGTTAATATGGTAAATTGAAAATAACTACGCAATTCTACGGCCAATTAGTTTAAAGGGATTAAGTTTTAATGTAGTTGAGCATAACATTAAAGTAAATAAAATAAAGAGTTTCAAACGCCCGGCCGCAGTATCCAAAGATATTGGGTGCGAAACAATTGGAAAACAACCAATATTCCACACACGACAAGCATGTAAAATGAAAAACTGACATATGTTCATCGTGCTGTCTCCCTCACGGCCATGACCTAAGCTTTCTTCGGTAACCATTTTTTACTTAGACGGAAGACATAGTGCCACCTCGTTTATCCTATGGCGCGCTTAGAAACAGAAGATGCCAGCTTGGGGACATTCTTTAAATTGACCCAGCAAATTGTGTGGACTTGAAAGAAAGCTTCTTTTAGAGACAACACATATCACTGCTCGTCATTATCCGCCACCGCTCGCAGCTCTGCTGTTTCGCGGTATATTTCAATCAAATTAAGAATTAAACCGGTTGTTTCGATGCACATAATTTATTATTATTGTAGTCTTATAATTTTGGGGGTCAAACACCAATTGATCTTATGGAAGAGATGCCACTGTACATTACCATAATTAATCAGTTAACTTTTGACTCTCCGAATGGGAATAATAATTTATTTTCACATTCAATTATTAATGTTTATCTCTCACTATTGATTGACTCGTCAAATAAATTGCGAATTAAATATACGCATATACTTATCATAATTAACTCACCGTGTGATTTTTGTGTAATTTCTAAGGAAAGTGTTTTTCTCATTTTCATAACATTAATTAATTAATATTCACCCTTTACGACCAGCTATTTTTTTGGTGGAATGTATTGTAGAGCAATTAAGTTTAGTTAAAGTTTTTTAGTAAATAACTGGCTAACTTTGTTCCCTTTTTATAATTTTCATAAGAAACTTAAGTGATTTGACACAGCTTGAAAACGAAAGAATATAATATATATATGGAATTTCTTTATCAAATTAAAAGTTGGAAAAAACAAAATGAAAAGCATGTAACGGTAGTTAAAGTGAATGAATCTGGTAAATCAAATCTTTATTATTCTATGAAGCCAATATTACGGTAGCAGCCTTGTTTAAAATGCAGCAGACTGTTGTGCCAGCCATGTTAACCGTAGATGTCGTTTCTCTCGTCATCCATCTTTTGACAAGCTTAGAAACCTCTTCGTTGGCGTCTCCCAATCAAAATCTGAACATGGTCAATTCTCCATTAAAACAAAATAGATTGGTAGCGCCATTGGATTTGATAATTCTGACACATATAAAACTGGAAGGAAACTTGTCGTCAAACTTATAATTATAGTTCTGTTAACCTTAATCTTTTTGTTCAGTGTGGATGTGTACGCATTCTGTATGATTTTAACAAAATATCAGATTGTAATTAATTCAATTTTATATTTAATAAACTCTTTAATCGTTATTTATTTTTCTTGTAGATGATTTTTATATAGTGTATATTTTTGACAAGAAATCTTTATTTTGTGAAAAGATATAAAAATAATTCCCGTGGGATACAACAATTAACGAAATTAATTCTAATGACGATAATCTCTTTGAATATATATTACATTGGAGAAAAATTATTGCTTCAACATTGAACTACAAAGAATTTAAGTGCTCATGGATAAATATGAGACGGCGTTGATTGTGGTTCGCTGTGTTTTTTGTGTTCTCGTGCCACTCGAGCCGACCCAGACATCTACAGAATTTTCCAATAAGAGGTGTTATTTTAAATAGCCCGTTATTTCGGTAGATGTTACTTTTATGCCGTCATTTTTTGACATTTGACAAGTAAAAACTACGCCATTAATAAAAATGGAACGATACACGCTTCAGCAACGCATTTAAATTATTAAAATTCACTTGAGTGAATCAAATGCAAATCATCTTGAGTGATGAGGCCTATTTTCACCTCGGTGGCTTTGTCAATAAGCAAAATTGTCGCATCTGGGGCTCGGAAAACCCAAGAGTTATAGTTGAAAAGCCTCTCTATCTTCAACGTTTGACTGTTTGGTGCGGTTTATGGTCCGGCGGAGTCATTGGACCTTACTTTTTCCAAAATGAGGTTGGAGCAACAGTTACGGTGAATGGATTGCGCTATCGAGAGATGATTTATGATTTTTTATGGCAGAAATTGGATGGTATTGATTTGGGAAACGTTTATTTTTAACGTTACGTGCCACACAAGCAACGAAACTATTGATCTTTTACGATTGAATATCAAAATAACACCTCTTATTGATAACCCTGAATTTATTTAGTCGGTTTTTTATTTAATTTAAATTTAATTGTTAGAAGAAAATATAATAAAACTGATTGCTGTTTTATAAAATCAAATGTTCATATAAGGATCACATTATATTGTTATTTGATGTTAAGGAGATGTAATACGTAGTAATTTAAAATCACGTGTTTTTGGTTTGATAATTTGGTCGCCTAAAAATGTTTCAGATGCTTTTATTAAATACTGCAAGTAGAATACACCCTGGCCTTTGAAATAATCGAGTATTTTTTAGATAAGTCTTTTTATAAGCTCAGAAAAATATAATGTATAATGCCTATGAAAACTGCTTTAACGTTCAAAATCTCCTACTTACGAGCCCATTTTCGGTTATGATTTTATTTTATAATGTGGAAAATTAAGTTATTTATAAAATGATCAAAAAAGATTTAAATATTTATGCCTAAACATCCACAAAATAAAATAAAAGGCACTTTTTGACCATGCTTTTTCTTGCATAAATCAAAACAGGTGAATGGTGTGAAGCGGGAATTTAAGCCTTATCGCCATCTACGTAAGGCTCGATTCAAAATATTACACGATGTAGTGCATCGCCTTAAAACCAAATATTTACTCTAGGTTCCTTTGCATTATAGTTTAAATTTTTATTTTATTTATAAAATACTCTTTAAAAAAATACAATGTGTGTGCCCTAGAGACTAAAAACTACTCGACCGATTTCGCTTTGTTTGAAGTTTGTTCTTATTAGTGTCATGAGTGTTTAGAGAGTGGTTTGAATGGTAGAAGAAGTCAGGGACGCTGGAGAACGACTTACGTAATATCTCTACAAAGTCGAAATAAGACGGCCTCTCTAATTCAGGAGAAAGACTCCCGACTAGAAATCCGGAGGACGCGGGTTTAAGTCCCGGCTTGAGCAAGTACATTTATTTAGTGAATTTGTGTTAAATTAAATATAATCCTATAGTACAAATGTCTGTGGCACGTTCCACAGTGGTAGATACTCTAAGTATTGCCCTGGTGTAAGACCACCATTAAGAATTGAAACATTACTTGAAATGGCTTAAGAAGTGTTTGGTGACCAGATCAAAAATCAGGTTCTTCCCCACTTTCGTCTTCTACATCTATGTCCACTCAACCTACCACAATTGGAGAAGACATAATCTCACTGTCTCCAGAAGGCTGCGAGCAGTTAAGCTATTATGCGGTACATAAACAGTAAAATTTGTTTTTGTAACAATTTTTTCACACACTATTGTTTTCAATATAATAATAATAAAAAATCGGATAAAAAACAGTCTAATTCAACTGTTGTCTTTTGTCATGAAGAGAGTTAAGGAAAAATAGTGAATAGATTTTTTTCCAAATTTCATAGTGTGTGTTAGAAGAATGCGGATTTTATTCTTATTTCGAGCATTGTAGTTGTGGATGTCTTGATTGTAAAGTAGCTTGATGTTGGTGTGGGTTGATTGTTGGATAATTTGTAGGATGGTGGCCGTGATTTCATGTTTGGAAAGCACTGTGATTGGAAGGATATCGGAAATTGAATAAATGCCTAGCATGGTGGTCGAAAAATCCTCAATGCATGTAACAAACAATTAAATGAATAAAGAAACTTAAAAAAATATATCATGCTCTTACAATATCAAACACTTTTATAAAGGTAACTGAACGTATCCAATTAAAAAAATCTTGGAAACAATTTGATCAAATTAAAAAGTAATAATTTACGTAAAACCTTATTTTGAAACTGTTAACAAACGACCTAGAACAATTGACATGTCACGTGGATAGAACCACTAACTAAATTGAAGCCCTTTAATGCGATAAGGATAACCTACCTAGATGTAGTAGCGTTTGGTTCTCTCTCGGTTAAAATGCGATTGATTATTTTTTTACGCATACTTGTAAAATTTAGGTACATCTTACAAGTCTATTTTTTTAATAATTTAATTTTCCTTTCTTTTTCGTATTTATTTACATATTTTTTTTCCATTTAGTTCCTTATTTTGTATCAAGGTTTTAATCACTTTGTGTGTGATCATATTGGAGTGAACAGTCAATGTTCACAATGGGAGAATCCATTAAACATTTGAGTATTCTATCGATCTCGAATGAAAACCCTATAAATAAGAACGAATTGAATAAAACAACTAGCAATTACAATATCCAACATGCCATGAATCCCCTGTTTCGGTTGCAAGCAATATTTGCAATGCGGCGTACAGCATCTAACAGCTGGATAAATAACCTCCACTCTGCTGGAATGGCTACTCTACTGATTGTCGTGACAGGAATTGGTTTAAGGGAGAAGCTAGAGATGTTTAAAATTGTTCACCCTAGACTCTCTATTGTAGAATATCTTTACGTCATGTTTCATTTATTGACGAGCTTGGGAAATATTTTTGTAAGCGCATTTCATTCGAAGAGCGATTATGCAATATTTATAGTCCGAACAAAAGACATTGCCACAGTTCTTGGCCATAATGTTCCTGCAACTTATAAAATTGTTCGTTCTGCTGTGAATAATACGATTTTATTAGTTTTACTAACACTGCTTGCGTTGTTCGTATTTGATACTTACGCATTTTTATTTATTTTCACGACTAAACAAATGCTTCTATCCACTTTTTATAACATGTTTTACTTGATGAACTCGCTTGTGTTTATTCATTTTATGTTCACGATGTATTACGCGCGATGCGCATTCTTTGTTATAAACGTTATGTTGATACACAAATATAAGAACAACGTCTCGGTCAAGATAAGGAAATTGCAACAGTACAACGACAATAAACCTTTCGAATATGTTTTTCCTTGGTTGACTATTGCCAAAGCTATAGCAAGAAGATGCGTCATAACAAACTATGATATCGACATGCTTATGGAAACTTACATGGCTACGTGTGATTATTGTGATTCTGCAAATGAGTTTTTCAACGTCCAGGTAAACCTTACTGACATTATAAAAGGAAAAATGTTTTTGTTTCTTTGTTTTTCATTCTTTCACATCGTAACGGAGCATGGACCTAAAAAGTTATGGACAGAGCATTAGGTTTGTATGCAAAGTGGTACATAATGAACTATTTTAATTCTATGTTTGTATTGTTAATGCTTTTATAACGGCTTATGATCCCTTTTTCGTATTTGATGAGACAGCTTAATTTTTGACATAACGTTTACTTAGGTAGTAGTAAAAAACGGGGTTTTTAACTGCTAGGTTAATATTAATCAACTATTGAATGTCTCTTAAAATAGATTGAAGAGTAGACCCGCATCCATTTTTTATTTAAACTCTTTAAAAAAATAGATATATTTTTATTGATAAAAATATTTTTTTGGGTTCTTTATGGTTAGCCAGTTTCCCGCTTGTATGGCGTGTTTCCAGACACTGTATTTTTTTAAAATTAAGAAATGCACGGATATATTTTTTTTCAGAACTTGCTTATTACTGTAAACGGAATGATTTCTGTAATACGATCGTTGTTCTCTGCTACAAGTTACGTTATGCAAAAAGAGGTAATTATCTGCATATTTTTAGATATTCATCCAATAATATTGTATGTAGGTATTCTGTCTCTAAGATGTAAAGTATTTCCAGAATCGATTTGTTTTCGCTGTTGTGAGTGAGTGTTTGTTTGCCCTCTACGACATTCTCACGCTCGTGTGCATGACGGCTGCCTGTGAGATGGTGGTTGCTGAAGCCAAGAGAACTTCACGAATCCTGGATTCTTTGGTATCAGCAAAAATAAATAGTAAAAGTTACGTTTACCCCTTGGGCTATTTTGGATTCTTCACAGACAACAGTCTTTTTGGGAGTAAAAACATGATATAACTCTATGAAACAACATTTACAATTTTTTTTATAAATATTGATAGATAAAAAAAAAATTATATGACAACAATTTTTTAATACCTTTGTCTATGTATATATACTTAAGTGGTAATTACAGATTATATTATAAAAAAAACATCGGTAAGCCACTTAAACAACTTTACTTGCAATATACTTTCGAGAAATACATTGCAACTGCCAGAGGCTTTAGGGGCTAACCTCACAAATTAGTCTTGTGGGAAGGGGCTAGTACTATTCTCCATATTTCAATAATCACCATTTAAAGTTACTCAATTAGAATTATGAAAAAAATTATTTTCAGGTGGCACTGATAGAATTTCAATGTGGTCTAACCTGGTGGCACGCCGATATCCCCATTTTACTGCCTGCAAATTCTTCACCATAGAATACGCACTTCTGTCAAGTACGGCAGCCACAGTAATAGCTTACTTTATCATCGTAATGCAGTCGTCTTAGGTAAATTTATATTTTATTTGTTTATTATTCTAACATAACCATAGTTGATGATCCCTCCATAATGCTTCGAAATAACGCTGCGATCGGGTCGTTTTAAATACTTATCGCACTATCGTTCTACACGAATATATCTTTATAAAATGTGTTCCAAAATCGTTACACGTTTTGTAACATGAATTTTATTATTCTGTAATGAACGAATTTATATTGAGTAATGTATTATGTACCCTAAAATACAATTTTTTTATCTGAACTTGAATAAATATCTATAACCAAAAATAAAGTAATGCGCTCAAAGTTGAACAACAAAGCATTATGCACACAACACCATAATTTATGAAAAAACTTTTTGACTCTCCAACTGGGAATTACAATTCATTATCGCATTAAATTATAAATGTTCATATTAAAAACATGTATGTACCTATCATAATTAAATCACCGAATGCTTTTTGTGTAATTTCTACGCAAGGTGTCTTTCTCGTTTTCATAACGTTAATTATATTAATATTCATTCTCTTTGACCGGCTATTTTTTTTGTAGAATGAATTGTTGAGCAATTAAGTTTTAGTAGTCAATAACTGGCTTCACTTTTCACTGTTCACTTTTCATCATTTTTTTAACAAAATGAAGTTCATTGACAATGCTTGAAAATGGAAGAATATAAGTAGTATTTCTTTTTAAAATGAAAAACTGGAAAGAAAATCGATAAGTACGTAACGGTAGTTAAAGTGAATGGATATGGCAAAACAAATCATTATTATTCTATGAAGCCAATATTACGGTAGCAGCCTTGTTTGCAATGCAGCAGACTGTTATGCCAGCCATGTTAACCGTTGGTGTCGTTTCTCTCGTCATCCATCTTTTGATAAGTTTGGGATACCCCTTCGTTGGCGTTTTCCAAACAAAATCTGAATATGGTCGATTTTCCATTAAAACAAAAAAGATTGGCAGCGCCATTGGATTTGATAATTCTGACACATATAAAACTGGAAGGAAACTTGTCGTACTTATAACTTGTAACAAACTTATAACTATAGTTCTGTTAAACTCAATCTTTTTGTTTTTAACGAAATATAAGATTGTGATTGATTTAATTTTATATTTAATGATCTCTTAAATCTTTATTTAGTTTTCATGTATATGATTTTCATAAAATATACATTCTTAACAAAAATCTGTATTTTGTGAAAAGATATAAAAATGATAATAATGATAAAAAGATATATTGATGTCGTTTATGTTGAGGATACTACGGATGTTTCTAAAGCAGTACATGTCTCGGGTGAGTTTTTTTGTAATAAAGTCAATGTGTCCGATCCATGGGAGATTTTCAACAATTTCAATTCAAAGATATTTTAAATGCTTTTGGAGTGGGACACAGGCATGAATGGTGCGTATGGTTAGATTTGAATAGTTAACGGTATAAAATATTTAACCATAAATTTACCTGCCGTTTTTGTAGACTGTCGGGTTATTTGTTATCGAAGTACTTATTTTTTTTATTTAGTGACATTAAATATTGTTTATCGTCAAAGTATCATGCTCTAACAATATCAAAACAAACTGTTGCAGAAAAAAATTTGTGAGGATTTTTGTCAAAAACCTTTTCTGAAATAAAAATTTCAACACTCAAAAGAGATGAGGTGGCTATTGATTGGACGGTTGTCTTTAAACAAACAACCTAGAACAATTGACATGTCACGTTGTTGGAATCACGAATTAAATTAAAACCTTTTTAACCCGATAAAGATAACCTACGCCGCAGAAACTCCCGCAAAAATAAAATATCTCTATAGTATAATACAGCATGCATATGCATTTGTGCATCTCAGCTATCTCAGTCATCGATCAGTACTTTCAAGGTACAACCGTGTTGACAGGGTAGGTACACTGGTTTCGCTGTGATGACGAGCTGATGAGCTCCAGAGTTGCTTGGTTTTTTTTTTGTGTAACTTTTTGTAATGCATTATATTATTATCTGTATCATTTTTCAGACTGATTATAGTGTGATAAGATAGAAAAAAAACATGTTCGAAATTTTTTTTGTTTCATAACCATTAAGTTCTTATAACAGAAAACATGTATTTATTTATTTTTATTTAAGTATATAAAACAGGCATGGTGCCCAAAAATTTACACCCATGGATGTTTAAATACATAATAATAACAAAATGACAATAACAAAAATAGTATCAAAATGAATAAGCTAAATATTAAGAAGTAAATAACAAATAAGAATGGGTATAAGGTAAATACAAATATGTTCATAAACGATTTTTTATTGTCACACCTGTACTTGTGAGACACTGATTAGGTAGGTACAATGTTACATATCTTTAAATAAAGGGCTTCATCACAATATCAGCTCTAATATGATTAAAGGTAATACCTTTTTTTTGAAGAGTTTAAATTGGTCATTAAAAATATCTATTTCATTATTAGAGCCATGTATAATGTTATAATCTCTTAATGTTCGCGGTACAGGGGAAAAATATCCTGTATTTTTGTGGTAGGTTTTAATATAGAAAATGTCTTTCATCCTCCTTGTTGATTTTCTTGATGGTATATTGATGTTAATTTGGGATAAAATGTTTGGTGTATCAACTGATGCATGTATAATTTTGTGTAGAAGCAGTACGTCAGAAAGTTTACGTCTGACCGTCAATGAGTGTAGTTTATAGTGCAAAATTCGGTAATCATATATTCCAAATTGACCAGATAAACCTTCACGATAAGCAATTACACGGGTAAGTTTCCTTTGTATAGATTCAATCCTATAATTATGAATGTCATAATTGGGAGACCAAATTGTTGATGCGTATTCGAGAATACTTCGCACAATTGATTTATATAATGTTATAGTTAATTCTGTACTTTTAAAACAGTTTGTGATTCTTAGCGTTAATTCTAATATTTGTGATGCACTTTTTGAAATTGTATCTACATATTTATTGAAGCTAAGTGACGAGTCAAATGTCACGCCTAAGTCTTTGATTGAAGTTGTGTTTAGTAGAGGGATATTGTTAATGTGATATGTGTTTGAGAATATATTAATGATCTTTGTGAATGAAATAACGGCACATTTGTTTTCATTAAAATATAAATCATTTAGTGTGCACCATTCATGAAGTGATGATAAGTCTTTTTGCAAATCGATGCAATCTTCTAATTTTGTACAACTTAAGGTCATCGGAAAACAAGGTACGGGGGCTCCATCGAAGCCAGAGTAAAGTTGGCCTCTCAGAAGCTGGGCGTACTGTACAGGGCCCGCAGATACTTTAATAGTACACAACTGCTGACCCTGTACAAATCGCAAGTGCGCCCTACTGTCAAATTTGGCAGCCATCTCTGGTCCAGAGCCCCTAAATACCTGAAAAAAACCCTTGACTCTGTGCAGAAACGGGCGGTCCGTTTGATCGATTCCCCAATCTTAACAAACGGACTGCAATCTTTAGAGCACAGGTGTCAGGTAGGTATGCTGTCCTTGTTCTATCGGTATTACAATGGACGATGCTCTGAGGAACTAGCGTCATTGATCCCTTCGGCACCGGTGCGTATTCGGGATACACGCCAAACGCGCGCCCAACATTTGTACACGGTTGACATTTGTCACATGAGAACGGGTCGCTTCTACGATTCGTTCTTAAGTTCAACAGCTCGGCTGTGGAACGAGCTACCGGCCTCTGTGTTTCCTCCCTCCTACAACATGGGACTCTTCAAGACCCATGTTCACTCCTTTCTGTCCACAAAAAGACCCTCCACACAGCATCCCCAAAGATGACATAGGCCCTGAGGGAAATTATGATTCTTCAGGGCCTCCTGTGTGGAGTTAATATAAAAAAAATAAATAAATAAAAAAAAATAAAAACAGGAGATATTTTGATGTTTTTATTGGAATTCCCGATGTTACAGTAAAAAGATCCGCGGAGTACATTACTTTTTTTTTTATTTTTTTTATAGTGAATACCTCACAAGAGTCCCAACTGCTCCCGTCTGGAGCCAGTGAGACTATGGCATCCCCAATTGGGGGATGTTGTGAGGCTGAAGGTAAGTGGGGAAGGGAAAGAGGAAGGTGGGGAAGTACCTGGCTATTCAGATCTAGTCACTAAACACGGCTAAAGCCATTTGGAGCAACGTTTCAATTCTGAATGGTGGTCTTACACCAGGGCGATACTGGTAGTATCTTCCACTCTGGAACGTGCCGCAAATATACTATATATTATTTTAATTAATTAATTGTGAAATAACACAAATCAATCAAATAAAATTTATTTGCGCACGCCGGGTTCGAACCCGCGACCTTCGGAATGGCAGTCCAATGCGTTACCACTGGACTATGCCGGCCGTCAAAATTACTACAACCACTTGCAGTTTTCTTTCTGTATTGTAACTTTCTAACCATTTCAAAGTATTTCCATTTATGCCAAACTTTTCCAGCTTCTTGATGAGTAATGATTGATTTAACTGGTCAAATGCTTTGCAAAAATCCGTGTAGATGGTAAAGTGCTTAGAAAAAAGCCCGCAGATAATTTTACCTTGGGTAGTTTTTATATCATTAAGGTGCATCTCTTTTGGAATATCGGTTGTGCTTTTATATTTGTTTTTTTGCAAATTTCCAGAAATCATTCGGGTTTGCTTTTAAATTTTGTTTGATTCAGTCTAAATGCTTATGATAACAAACTCTAATCAGATTTTTTGTTCTGGTTCTAATCAAGCTGAATGATAAATGATCTAGTTCATTACCATATTTCTTATATTTTTTATGAAATTTATTTTTTTCCTTTATCAAACGAATGAGATCTTTTGAGTATCACTTAGGAAAGTGATTTTTGTTCGTTTTGAGGGGAACATGAGAAGAGATAATCTGGTAGAGCATACTGTAAAACTGATCGACAGATTGATCAATATTTCCATGATTAATGAATTCCCAATCAATCTCACGAAGAAAGGTATTAATTGAATCATAGTCGGCTTTATAAAAGTTTGGTCTTGGGGCGTTACGGGTTTCTATATGTGGTAAAAAATTCAAAAGAACATTAATTTCTAGAGCAGGGTGGTATCGATCTTCTTTGCATGTTCTTAACGTGTTACTGATAAGTCTTCTTTATCTGATAAAATGAGATCCAATATTTTGGATTGGTGATTCATTATTCCGTTAAATTGTTCAAGATTACAGAATGAGGTGATTGTTTTTGTGTTTGTGGTGAAAAGTAATAAATTTTTTGTTTCATCGGTAATCTAATGAATGTTAGACTTATTGAAATCGCCAAATACGAAGATGTGTTGGTTTGATGTTGTTAGGTACACATTCCTAAGATTGTTTAAAAATGAGCTTACAATAGATTCTTCTTCATTTGACGGTAGATATACTGTGCAAACATTCAGTTTGATACTCCTTTTATTATGGTTAATATTATGTTGGATCCACAAGTCCTCTGCTTGACATTCCCAATATGCCATCCTCTTCGCCTCTAGTTTTCTTGATACAGCAACCATGACTCCTCTTCCATCTTTTTTTGTCGTGCGAAGTCTATCTCTCCAAAATACTTCGTACCGGATATCTACTAATTCCTGGTCACAGATAGATTCCTTTAACCATGTTTCTGTTAGGCTTACAAGGTCGTAGTCGTTGATAAGGAAGTTTTCATTCTACAATGATTAACATCCAGTTAATCATTGTAGAATGTATAGTGGTTATGAATGTTGTCATATTTGTAAATTACCGATCAATTTATTCTTCCAGCAATATGCTGGTCTGTGTGTATATCGGACTGTTTAATCAATGATTCAGGCGATAGTTGATCCTCGTGAGAGATCACTATAATCTTATATGTATATGTCTTCCTGAGGAAGCATCGTCCGTTTCTTGAGCATGCAAAAGCGTAGTTTTGATCTCTTGCGAATCTTTTTGTTAGTCTTAGTATTTTAGGATTTACTAGTTTTATGGGTTTCATTTTTTCATGTGTATTTAGGTGTTCGCTTATGAAGATGGGCTCCGTTTTTTTGTGTCATGAACCTCTTTAAGTGGGTTGTATTTATTTTGTCTTCTTTCAGCTTTTGTTTAATGTTAAATGTTTTTACGGCCGCAAGGAAGTTGTCTCTTTGATTTTGTTACTATATTTTGATAAGTTACGTTTTATAACGTACGTTTTCTTTACAGGGTTAATATTCGATTGATTCATTTTTGACACATACTTGTACAATGTAGGTACATCGAACAAGTCTATTTTTCTTAATAACTAAATTTTCCTTTCTCTTTTGTATAATAATTATCGTATGTAATTTTGTATCAAGGTTTTAATCATTTTGTGTGTGATCATATTGGAGTGAACAGGCGATGTTAGCAATGGGAGAATCCATGAAACATTTTAGTATTCTATCAATCTTGAATGAAAACCCTATAAATAAGAACGAATTAAATAAAACAACTAGTAATTACAATATCCAACATGCCATGAATCCCCTTTTTCGGTTGCAAGCAATATTTGCAATACGGCGTACAGCATCCAACAGCTGGATAAATAACCTCCACTCTGCGGGAATGGCTGCTCAACTGATTGTCGTGACAGGAATTGGTTTAAGGGAGAAGCTAGAGATGTTTAAAATTGTTCACCCTGGACTCACCATTGTAGAATATCTTCACATCATGTTTCATTTATTGACGAGCTTGGGAAATATTTCTGTATGCGCCTTTCATTCGAAGAGTGATAATTCAATGTTTATAGCCCGAACAAAAGACATTGCCACAGTTCTTGGCCATAATGTTCCTGCAACTTATAAAATTGTTCGTACTGTTGTGAATAATATAATTATATTAGTTTTTCTAACTCGAGTATTAGTGCGATTTTGTATGAGCGGCATTGTAGCCAAATCTAGGGTGAGGGGAAATTGCCTGGCAGCCATCTTGTGTGACAAACTTTTGTTGTTTGTTTATTTTTTATTTTTTCACATCGATTGAGGGAAAGAGAGACAGGCTACTTTTCATCCAAAAAAACTTTTCCATTCCCTCGAGAATATCCTTTGTACAGTAATTAATTAATTAATACCACGCGAGCGAAGCCCCGGATAAAAGCTTGTATACTGGTATATATACTGGTGGTTTTAACGTTTTCAACGTTTAATACTATTATTATTTGATTTGAAAGAATACTGGTTTATTTATTAACTTGCTATGCAGTTATTAATACAACGATGTGTGCATGCGTGACAGCTATTTCACCTTCTGAAGGCTTGATCCATCTTGATTAGTGAACCCACTTGTATACGATCTGTAAATATTATTTCTATAAATGTTCTTTCGTTATAAAAATGGAAGCGATTAGTTTACCTGTATAGAAATAATATGAATAGATCACCTACAAGTGGATTCACCACAGTTTGATCATGGAGCTGTCACGCGTAATAATACGTAGTTATATCTATTACAAAATATTACATGATTTCAAACTATACTAGTATGCAAAATAAATAAATAAAAAACCCTAATTATTTTACTGCTCTAGGTGCTCGTATTTATGGGAGGAATAAGTATAAAATCAAATTAAATAATACTTAAAAGGCGATGTGTAAACAATATATAAAGCTTTATTAAATAACTACAAACGTAATTCAATATATTAATTAACATCATTCAATCATCAAATAAACTACAACAATAAACTACTGCGTTTCTTTTATCTACTAAGATTCCGAGATACTTAACATTAGATTTATATTATATAACATGTAATGTCATTCATATTTAATTTATATTTTTTTTTACAAATTTTCTTGTTGAGAGAAGGGAATATATTTTTTTTTCTGTATAGAGTGATAATAGATTGTTTTTGAACATTTTTGATAATCTTCATATGGTGATTTGCTGCATTGGTAATCTTGTTCCATGTCTTTTATTCGATAATTATTGCAGTGTTGTCAGCATAAAATATAAGTTGATAGTTTAAAAAATTGATTAACGTGAATTATAAATAAAATTGGTCCAATGACAGTCCCCTGCGGAATTCCAATTTCCAAATTTTTTTCTTCATTTGTGTTATTTAATGTTACTTTTTGACCTCTTTGAGTTAGATAGCCTTGTAACCTATACCTCATCTATTTAATATATTAATTTGTTTTAATTCCTTACTTAAATCTTTGAAAAAACCAGGACAATTTTTTATCCAATGCATGGTATATAGATGGACTTCTGCAACGGAATCATAAGTACCTAGTATTTCTCAGTACAATAAATAATAGAAAATAAACTTTCTAAACAAAATATTAATATATCCACATCCGAAAATATCAAAATAGAGTTCTGTAAAATTAAAATTGTTGTGTAACAATTAATAATATAACAAACCCATCACATGCATACTTACTGTGGATAGTTTGAAACATCTATATACACGGTGTCCGGTGGTATACCAGCGATGAATCTACATCACATCTGGAGTCAATTTTGTTGTATAATTTTTTTTTCATCTTTAGTTTTCAAATAAATCGTGTAGTAAATTTGGGTAAAATTTAGAAGTTAATATAAGCTATTAAATGTCTCAAAAAATGCATCGAAGAGTAGACCCGACTCAAAAATTTTTTCAAACTCTTAGAAAAATTTGAAATATTCGAATTTATAAAAATTACATGTTGTGGGTTCTTTATGATTTGCCAGTTTTCCGCTTGTACAACGAGTTTCCTTGTTATTGTCAAAGGAATGATTTCTGTAATACGATCATTGTTCTCTGCTACAAGTTACGGCATGCAAAAAGAGGTAATTAACAATAATATTTTATGTAGGTATTATGTTCTGTCTCTAAGATACAAAATCTTTTCAGAATCGTTTGTTTTCCCTGTTGTGAGTGAGTGTTTGTTTGCCCTCTACGATATTTTCACGCTCATGTGTATGGCGGCTGCCTGTGAGATGGTGGTTGACGAAGCGAAGATTCTTTGGTATCAGCAAAAATAAATGGTAAAACTTTCATATAAAGGAACGGCTGCGCGGCCTTTTTCATACAAAACTTAAATTTGTTTTTGGGGCCGTAATACCCAACCAAACTGAATAATTATTTATTCAATCAAAAGGTATAGAAAATACCTTGTACAGTTTTGAGCCAATTTATTTATTTGTATTTAAATTAAAAAAATCTGGTGATTAAAGAGTGATTTTAGAGGTAACTTTGGCATAATTTTGTGAGTTAATGTAATTTTTTTTAAATAATCCTCCCCTTCTCACTCGAGCGATCGTTGTCATATGTATGCATTTGCGATATAATTTATGTAGTACCGTTCATCAAAAGATTACTATTGAAATATATGAATCTGCTTACTGCGGTTTAAATACAATGAATCCACCTAGATTTTACCGTTAATTCTATATTTTTAGGTTGTATAAATTTGGCACATTATGGCAAGCGATCGCTCTAAACATTTTTGCAAACTCGGCATAATATGCTACAAATTGTTCGAGTTCACATTTATTTTTGATTTTAGATTTGAGTAGCAAATAGAGAAAAAATATATTTTTTAATTATTTTAACTAAACCACAAATTTTTATTTATGTTGTTATAATATCTTACATGTCTTAGTACAGTTTAGTAATGTTGGCCTCACTGGGTGGCTTACCCGTGCTGAGGCCTCCATTTATGATGCTTAAGTTTCCTCTAACATAATAAAATTTTAAATCCTTAAAATTAAGCCTATATATAGGTAGTGGTACGCCACTACTCGAGTCGGACAGTGTCAAGTACTACTTAGTACACAATGCCGAGCGCTAAGGTACCTAGAACATTCTGGAAATTTCGGCCGTTGCTCAGCGTTGCGGGTGGCAATTTTTGTATCTGTAGCAACTAAAATGTTTGGGAACGTACGTAGGTGCAAGTTGAATCGATTTCACCAGTCAGTCTACTACGCGCTACGTTTTAACGCGCTAGTCAAAATAACTTACGCGCTGCTATTACTTAAATAATCCTTGCTGTAATTAATCTATTATAAAATATTACACGGTTTACTTTAAACATTGAACACATCTTCAACCTCCACAACACATATAAAACACAAATAAAAAATCGAGCACATATTCGTACTATATGTTTGCTACACCATTGGATTAAAACACTGATTTTTTAGTTTGTTTGGATATTTTGGCCACAAATACAATTATAAGTTTAGTATGAAAAGAGTCGCGCAGCCGTTCCCCTTTACTTTTTGGACAATTTAGTATGAAGAGAGCCACGAAACCGTTCCTCTTAACCCCTTGGACAATTTAGTATGAACAGATTCGCACAGCCGTTCCTCTGAACTCCTTGGACAATTTTGGGAGATATTCTTCGCAGACAACAAACAGCCGTAGAGTATTTTTGTTGTTTGTTTTTGGGGTGTTATGCCGTATTGCGCTAACTCCTTCTTTAGGGAGTTAGCGCAACACGGTATAACACCCCAAAAACAAACAACAAAAATGCTTTTGGCCGTGAGAATCTAAAAACTTACCAGCCGTAGAGTATTTTTGGAGATATGTTCCCCAGTCTGACACGGTCTCATAAAAGTTATGCTATGACATGCATAACTTTTTTGTTGCATATAAAAAAATTTACCCTGGACGCTCCCGAAAATATTTAAATAATTATAAGAAACAAAAGCATTTTAAAAATATTTTTCAGGGTTTGCAACATAATTTTTTTTTACGTAAAACGACAAAAAAATTAAATGACAATAACTTTTATATTACCTTTGTCTAATTATATATGTTTTTCAGTTTCGTGAAAATTGGTAATTACAGTTATAAAAACATTGGTAAGCGACTTCAAAAACCTTGTCTATTTATTAAATCAAAGTCTAAAAGGTTCGTTCAACTGCTTTTAAGCAGTATTTTATTTAGAAATCTGTTAAAAAACAGCGGATCTATCTTCTGTATTTGCAATTTTACGGTGCATTTATGAGAAATACATTGCAAAATGTTGGTAGCTTTAGGGATTAACCTCACAAATTAGTGAGCAGTTGGGGAAGTGGGTCTACCAGTGCTATTCTCCATACTTCAATAATTACTTTTTAAAGCTATTCAATTAGAATGATCAATAAATGTTATTTTCAGGTGGCACTGATAGAATTTCAATGTGGTCTAACCTGGTGGCACGCCGATATCCCCACTTCACCGCCTGCAAATTGTTCAACATAGAGTACACACTTCTGTCAAGTATATCAGCCACAGTAACAGCTTACTTTATCATCTTGATGCAGTCGTCTTAGAGAAATTCTTATTCTATTTGTTTAATGATCTGAAGCTCAATTCTACAGTTCGTGGAATTGTATTTTAATAATGGGAGAAATCCAGTCAACTTATTTTTTATCAATGTTCGCCATCTAACTAAAATGACATTTTTTAAAGCACATTGTTTTGGTAGACTATTTTTTTTTGCTTTGTAGCTTCATACCATTTTACGCAAGATGACGTAACAATGGTTGATAATCCCTTCACAATGCTTGACAAAACCCTGCGATCGGGTATAATGACATCAGATCGTTAATTTTTGTATTGTATTGTTTTGGATGGGGAATCACGAAATGCTAATAACCAAGCACTGTCCCTCTATCGGCTATCTTTTGACGGCCTGCGTGGTCGAGAAAATTTTATTTGATTCATTTGTGTCATTTTATAAATTACTTAATAAAAATTATATACCTATAGTGTATTTGCGGCATGTTCCAGAGTGGAGCATACCCAGTTCGCCCTGGTGTAAGACCACCATTCAGAATTAAAACATTGCTTAGAATGGATTTGGCCGTGTTTAGTAACCAGATCTGAATAGCCAGGTACTTCACATCCCAATTACCTTCTGCCTCACAACACACGCCGATCGGGGATGCCATAATCTCACTGGCTCCAGGTGGTTGGGAGCAGTTGGAACACTTGTGCGGTATCACATAAAAATAAAAGAAAATGATTAAGTTTGTAATATGATATTTATTATTCCGTAGTGAATGAATGCATATTTGGTAATATATGTTAAACCCTAAAAATCGAAATTGTTGTAGGTATTTGAACTTGTCGGCATTGCTATAACCAAAAATAAAGTTTCGTACTCGAATATTAACAATAAAGCATTGTGCACAAATTTCAATAAATTTTTCAAATTTTGACTATCCAACCGGAATGAATTTCTTAGACAAGAGATCCTGGGTTCAATTCCTAGTTGTGACCGATATTTTATTTTATTTTTCTGTGTCTTATTCTGTTTTGTATTTTATTTTGATTTATCAGTATCTCCTTCAATCATTTATTATCACATTACATTTTTAATTTTAACCTATCATTATTGAGTGACCCGTCAAATAGAAGACGAATTAAATATATGTATGTACCTAAAACAATTAATTCACCGTGTGTTTTTTTAATAATTTCTTGTGTTTTTCTCTACGTTTTAAAAATATTATTTATATTAATAATTAGCTCAATGTCTAATTTTTTTGGTGGAATGAATTGTTGAGTAATTAAGTTTTAGTAGTCAATAACTGGCTAACTTTGCTCAAGTATCTTAAAAAACTCAAGTGAATCGACACTGCTTTAAGATGGAAGAGGTTACGCAGCCCGTAAGTAGTGTTTCTTTATCAAATGAGAAGCTGGAAAAACAAGTAAAGGTAGCTAAAGTGAAAGGATCTTGTAAAACAAATCTTTATTTTTCTATGAAGCCAATATTCTGGTTGCAGTCTTTGTTTGCAATGCAGCGGACTCCAACATATGGATTGAAACACAACGTACATTGTGCTTTAATGGGATGTATTTTGATTATATGGTCTACTATTTTATTGAGACAGAAGTTTATAGATTACCACGGTCACCAACCAGCCATGTTAATTGTAGATGTCGTTTCTCTCGTCATCCATCTTTTGACAAGTTTGGGAAACCTCTTCGTTGGCGTCTTCCAATCAAAATCTGAATATCGTCGATTCTCAATCAAAACAAAAAAGATTGGCAGCGCCATTGGATTTGATAATTCTGACACATATAAAACTGGAAGGAAACTGGTCGTCAAACTTATAACTATAGTTCTGTTAACCTTAATCTTTTTGTTCGTTGTGGATGTGTACGCATTCTCCATGATTTTAACGAAATATCAGATTATGATTAATTCAATTTATTACTTGTTTTATTTGATGAACTCTTTAATCTTTATTCATTTTGTTATGTGGATGTTTTTCACAAAATGGACATTCTTAACAATAAATCTGTATTTTATGAAAAGATATGAAAATAATTCACCTGGGACGAACATTTTATTCGAAGAAATAAATTACAATCATGATGATAATCTCTTCGAATTTATATTTCCTTGGAAAAAAATTATTGCTTCAACATTAAAAAGGATTGAAGTTCTCATGGATAAATATGATGCAGATTCTTTGATGGAATCTTATATGGTTAACTGTGAGCAATGTCAATTTACCAATGGGTTCTTTAACATCCAGGTGAGCATATGCTAATGGTAATGAGTTAAATTAAATTATTGTCTTTATTATTATTTGAGTGCGCATAGTTCACCTAAGCACTCAGGCCTTGGGCTCATTGTGGGTTCCGCATTATCCCTATTGTTTTTTTTTCTATCACACCTCTCCTCTAAAAGATAATTCTGGTCCCATTTATAAATTTCAAAGTCGCGATGTCTCCTAAGGGGCCATTCTGTTTCTACATAAGGAAAAGGAATTATCCGTAAGCTTAAAAATGAACGACTTTTTCGCTGTTATCCGGGAGAACTGGAATCGCAGTTAACGATGAAGTCGTTAAATATTGTAAAGTGCGGAAAAATTATTATTCTCCAATTAAGTTAAGGATTATCCGTGTTTTACCTTCTTAGTTTGATAAAAGAAGTCACTATAATAAGGATCGCCAGGTTCGCCATTGGGTGTTTGGTTCCACGGTTCTCCAAATGACTACTCAGTTATCTAAGTATTCTTCCTATAAAGGCGGAACATTGACACCTGGGTATCTTGCACGGTCGATCGATAGTGGATTTATCGACAACTTGTCATCGTTCTCGATCACGGCTGCAGATCGATAACGTACATATCACAACACACTTCGAATGAATTAAGATCACTTAGTCGTTGTGAAGTATTTTTTGTTCATTGGCGATCTGCAGTAAAGCTCGGGAACGCTAGCAAAATACCGACATTATCGTTAAAACCTTTATCGAACGACTGTGCTAGGCTACCCATAAATGATTAGATGAACCAATGTTTCTTCGTACTCGCCAAATTTCTCACGGTACTCGATGTTTTCTGCTCCAATGAGAAAAAATAACTTGTTAAAAAAGTGATAGCATGACAATTTAATGATAAAATATTAGTCATTCAGTATACACCGAAAACACGTGTTCTTTTCCTAATAAAAATTATGATAGAACGCGACAATATCAGTACCTATGTCAATATCAATATCAGTATTTGTATGAACACGTGTTCCACCGTCCTCATAAAACATTCACTTTTAATTGATACTTTTCTGGGAACTCTGCCAACGGTATTTTAAATCAGTAAGTTTTCTCCGTGCTTGTCATAATAATCACTTTCTCCCTCCGTGAGATTCTATCCATTATAAATGTTTGTAACTTGGCTGGGGATTGAAAATCAACAGCTAATTAATGTCTAATTGCAGGCGTTTTTTTTTCCATTTCTGATTTAACTCCAATTTATAAATAAAAAAAACCTATATACAACATGATAAAATGTTTCGTTGTACCTAGGTAGGTTTAATAACAATCCTAAAATAACCCTTGTGTTTGATTTCAGAATCTTTTAATAACAATCAATGGAACTGTTTCTGTTATACGATCATTGTTTTATGTTACCAATTTCCACGGAATGAGCAAAGAAGTAAGTTATAGTCCCTACAAAGTAAAATAGGTCAATAGGGGGGTGATCGTGTGCAAATCGAGCACATCAAGCAAATGCTCGAAGTTTTAATTTCCATAGTAAATGGGTATTTTCCGTCTGCATAAAAGTCGTAGCGGGTAATGATTTGAACCTAGTTTGAGCAATATTATTGAAACAACAAAGTAAAACAAAATATATTTCTATTTCATAATGGTTTTTTTAATAAACGATGCATTTTTATCTAACACTTTGATTTCAGATGACTGAAGACTCTGACGTGTATTCGCAGCATAATTTGATGTTTTCTAATTTTTTACCAGTCGTTATAAGGGGTTGCTTCTTCGTTCTCTATGACATAATCACACTTATATCAATGACAGCGGCCTGTGAAATGGTTGTCTCAGAAGCTAAAGAGACGTCTTATATTTTGAATTATATCAGTAGCAAAGATAATAAAGGTTAATGCTTAAATATATTTAATCAGAATTATAAAACGGAAAATTTGTGCTGACGTAGCAAGGAGTTTTCTAGATCATGATTTACAAATTTTATTGAATTTTTGATGTTTAATAAAATCAGATGTCGGGTATCATTATCATTGGCCTTCTCCACAAATCTTCTCTACTAGCTGCGGTCCAACGCTGTTATCCCCCAGTCCTCAGGTCTTCCCATTCCGCTTCAAATATCTTCCTTGGACTGCCTCTGGGTCGGTTCTACAGGAGCACCACTTTCTCTCTCCACTAGTTTCTATATACCACTATTATACCGCCTTCATAGAGATCACATCTGGTCACTGTACTATGGGATGGTGTGAAGCACAGACATAGGAATTAATAGACGAGAAGATAATGGCGAGGGGTAAAATCAACTGTTGAAGAACGAAGGGAATGAAGCTGACTGTGATTCGTCAATAAATCAATCTGACAGTAAATAGGCATCTCGCATTATAATATCATCATTTACTTCTTAAAAGTAAAATCTGCTTTTGAATGAATAAACATTTTTACATGGGAGCGCAAATTACTCGCCACGTTATGAACAAATTTGCGAAGTCAAAATTCGACACAAAAATTCGGTTCCATTTTCAGAGTCGAATATTTCGTTTAAGTATTTAGTTTAGACACTTTTATAAATGTTCATAATTTACTTCCCAGCAACCAACCAGCATTGTGTTTCGCGTCCAGACGTTTCTCGATGTGATAGTAACAACTGATCTATATTATACGATGTGAATATGCTTAAAATAAAGTAAAATAATGCTTATATATGGAATGTAATACGACAATTGGGTTTATTCTCTTTTTCACATCTATTTTTACAAGTTTTCATAGCACAAGTCAACATTCTGCCGTGTTATTTCGTAAAATGAACCGATGATGCCTCGACCATAGTTCGCACAAGAATGATGACGTCACGTTTTCAAATTTCACTTGAGGCCCATACGCGAGCACAGCCGGCTCCAATGGAACCGGTATGGGGAGTGGGGATAATACGCTTTTAATCACTTAGGGCAGGTCTACTAATATTCATATGTCTATGGTGTGAAGTGTTTGGAGGACCATCTTTCCATCCCAATGCTCACTGTCTCTCGTCGGGACTGCCAGTGGCTTGCCAGATGTTGTAGATGATGTTCTTTTATTGTACCCGGCCATTGAAAAGTATTTGAATATGTTTTTCTTTTCTGTTTTCATATTTTAATGTATGTTCGTGTTTACAAACATTGTCTTATAACTATCTTAAAAAATAAGGACATAATGCTTTATAACGTTTTTGGTATGTATGAATCGTGGGTTTTTTGAATCATTTTATAGTAGCTTTGTTTTAAAAAAAAAAGTGCAGTCTTGACGTGCAAACCAATGCAGGGACCCATTTTGATCTTAAAACATTTAGGAAAAGTCACCAGTGCCCTGAACTTGGTCATAATTCTTTGTTTCCTGTTATGTGAAATTCTTTCAACGCGTTCAGCCAATCGCAGTCTTTGGAACTTAAAATATGCTTTCAACAATTCTCACTCAATTTTAATAATGTTTTTGTAAAATATTTTTCTACGCATTTGGAATTAAATGAGTGCTTGTGTTATTTCTTCATTTCAGGTTAGGTATCATGTCTCAATTCAATTCAATTCAATTAAATTAGTTTATTCCTTTAAAAACGTTACAAAATTACATTTTAATTCGTTTTTAAGTACATTTGTAAAATGGTATTACATAATAAGTAAACGGTGTATCAACTTTACCAGTATCAATAGAGATTGCCTTTTAAAGGCAGCTTCACTGATGCTAAATATTTCGATATCCAAATTGATTCTGTTCAACAGCAAGACTACTCTCCCCACCGGCATGACCATTGGCAAGTTAGTCCTGCAGGCCGGGAGATAAAACAGTCTATGCTGTCGGTGACGGAGATAACCATCAGGAACATAAAGACTAATATTATCCATGATAGTAGGATTTTCAAACAATCCACGAATCAGTTTGAAGAAGTGTGATACAATATGCACATCTCTTCTGACCAGTAGATGGTTCATACCGAGCATGCCTAAGAGAAAGTCAGTAGGATAGAGCCACGGGTAGTATGTAGGTCTTTTTTGTCTTGAGTGTTAAAAAAACTATGTTAATGACTCTTATACTCTTTAAGCCTTACAAATAATAAAAAAATATTGCCCAACCGTTTAACAGCATGTTTGTTACACATTGAACAAAGACTGTACAATTTCTATTTCTAATTAGTACTAATAAAAAGACTCGAAACAATGCATTTTGGCAAACTGGCGCAGTTTTACGGCAATATGAGTAAAGTGACAGTTCCGATTTGGGGTTTGAGATGTATGATTCAAATCATGTTTTTGTTCGTAATTTAGATTCTAATGACCAATTACTATTGCATTTTTATTATTTAATATATTTATGTTATTCTTGGTAAGTCTTAATCCATTCATTTTTTTCATTAATTAATTTAGTTTCATGTTATGCAAAAAACTAAATGTTTACTTCATACTTTTACATGGGTAAGATATACACAACTCATTAGTTAACTTCTATATCCAAAAAGACAATAGAGAGCAATTGTTCAAATAAAACATTTTATTGTTATATTTCATAACGGACTTTTATTTTGATGTTATTGCAGATGGTTGCAGATTAACAACATGGGCCACCATTGCAACAAGGCGGTTACCGTACTTTAATGCCTGCAGATTATTCACCATAGATTTCAAACTAATATCTAGTATGGCAGCAACTGTTGCAGCTTATCTCATTATATTAATGCAATTGAACATTGTCAGTGAGAGCAGTAGTAATACAGACTTGGAAAAGCATTGAAAAATAATTGTTTTTAATAAAAATAATTTGTTAATACAGAAAATGAATTTTAATATTTCACAGAATTTGAAAGATAGATTTAAGAGAAATAATAAAAAATGTTCTTGCTTTTTTCTTTTCTTCTTTCTCCTTGCCTTCTTACTTAGATGCACTACAATTACAAACAATTTTTTTGTTTTTTAGAGACCCAAACATTGTTGATTATTAATACAAAATAAATTTCCCTAGACTAACGCGTCTGCAGCATTCACATTATAATAATAATAAAAAATAAATAAACATACAAGTGCAAAGTTAATTAAATTAAATAATGTAAACTAAGTTTATGTACATATTTATTAACCAAGATATTGAACTTTTTTTTCAGCCGTGTCAACCAAACCACAAGCAATATGCTCGGCATTGGTTACCCAACGCCTCAAAACCACCACCAGAATATATTATTGGAACTTAAAAAATTAAAACACTCTCCCAAAGGTTACAAAAATAATACTACAAATAATACTTTTTAGGATTTTTATTTGTTACTGTAGTACAGAAATTATATATGGATATATTTGAAACAAGCGATACTATTTGTAAACGTATTTTTGATGGTATCTGCTTTGGAAATATCGTTGTATATGTACGCAGAATTGTATAGCTGTTCTATCACCAGGGTATGCAGAATTGTACAGCCATTGTATCACCAGGGTACGCAGAATTGTATAACCGGTGTATCACCAGGGTACGCAGAATTTTCAGACAAACACACGTTTACCAACAACAAAGGAAGGCAGTGCAAAATTTTATTAGGAAAGACACCTACCTACCCGATTAGAGGTTTTATATAACGTGATTTCGTGAAACTAATAAGGTAATAAAAAAGCTAATATAAATCAAACACATTTCAGAATACATGTGTTATTTGTTTCCACGTTCTGTTTTGTCGAAATTAGCATACTGGTTCGAATCTGGTACAACACAACAATATAAGAAGCCACACTTGCTACCAAACTGATGGACAGGCTGTAGTCCACTGGGAATAGGCCGCAAGCAGTAGCCACAAACGATCTCGTTTTCATCTGATTTTCCAACATTACTAGACGAGGACAGTGAAGACCACCTTAACAGAAAAAAACTAAATTTTAGACATGTTCTTTAAATTAGCTTTCAAAAATATTAAACAATTATCTTCAGAAAAACAGTGAAGCATACTTATTTCTTCTGTACCTAGTATCAGCTTGTTGATTACTACGATACCTCTTTTGTGTTCATTCTTCAACGATTCTCCAAATGACATAACTACCGTTAGCACCACCACGTAGTGGAAAAACCAACTTATAATTGCCAGGTTTGAAATTACAAGCTGAAAACAAAATGTTTGACCAACATTTTAGAGTGGAATCAAAATACAACGAATTTCATAACGGCCTCATAGAGCTCTCTAAAAACATCAAACATATATCGAAACTTTCAATAAACAGGAACAATGGTCCCAAACACATAGTAAACAGGCATCGTGGTCCCAATCGATTCAAACGGACATCTTGGTACAAAACATTCTGTGAACAGGCATCATGATCCAAATCGTCCGTTGAATTGATTCAAACAGACATCATGGTCCAAAACGCCTTGTGAACAGGAGTCATTACCCCAATCATCCGTTGAATAGATCCAAACAGACATCATGGTCCAAAACGCCTTGTGAACAGGCATCATGATTCTAATCGTCCATTGAATCGATTCCAACAAACATCATGGTCCAAAACGCCTAGTGAACAGGATCGTCCGTTGAATGGATTCAAACAGACATCATGGTCCAAAACGCCTTGTGAACAGGATCGTCCGTTGAATGGATTCAAACAGACATCAAGGTCCAAAACGCCTTGTGAACAGGATCGTCCATTGAATGGATTCAAACAGACATCATGGTCCAAAACGCCTTGTGAACAGGAGGCATGACCCCAATCGTCCGTTGAATAGATCCAAACAGATATTATGTTCCAAAACGCCTTGTGTTCGTTATATAGATAAAAAATAGGGATAAATCTTGATCCCAAACGAATAACTTACAGTTGAATGCATTGTAAAACTCGCCAAATTGATAATGGTACTTCCTGATTGTAAAAATGACAAAAACGCTACCGTTATGGAGAATAAAATCTGAAATAAACAAAACAAGGTAACATCAACCTTTATACAAAAACTAAAAATTATTTTATTTTAATATTTTGTTAATTCACAAATTGAAAATATCTCCCGAGTAAAAATAAGTGCCGTCAATGGGAATTGAACCCCTGCTTTCTGATTTCCGGTCAGGTGCTCTGTATCCACTGAGCTTTGTCGGATTATTTCCAACCCGCCAAATGATTCAATATGTACTAGTACCGCAATCAACAATTACCGCATATAATATTTTTTCCACCTGTAAACAACCAACTTTATTTTTGTAGGAAAGGCTTTGTTATTGCTATATTTCTCACTAGATTGCGTCGAGACATATGATATCTTCATTTATTGGTGAAATATTTTTGACTTGTCAAATATTATTGTTATTTTTTAATGATAAACTAATGTTTATAAGACAAGGTTTTATGCATTGCATAAAGGATAACAAATAATTATTGCTTATAATAATTATTTGTTATCTTTTATACTATGCATAAAACCTTGTCTTATAAACATTATTTTATCATTAAAAAAATAATAAAGTTTAATTTAATAGTTCAATGAATTATCCTCATTTCAGCCGATTCTTAAAAGCTCTCACTTAACCGACAGTACTTTTCAAGTCGCAAGCTCATTTCATCTATTTCTCTTTTCTAACTCCTAATACATAAACATTATTTAAAAAAAAACATAAACTACGTATTTTTAAAAATCTATGGAAATTTGATTTTTACCTGAATACCGTAAAATGAGTTTATAATATCTACATTGTCAGCAAGTTTGTCATGTACCTTCATAAACTTTAGCACTCGGGCATCTAAATCGTAAGCAGCATTGCATTTTGCCATCAATTTAGTGATTTTATTCCAACTATTAGAATCCATTACATTGTTTGGAGAAAAGTCAATGGTGTCAGTTTTATCAAATTGCTCGTAGCAGTTAGTTAGTTGATAAACCAGAGTCCGCATTCGAAATGTAACCATCCAAATATGAAGTGCGTATTGGAAGATGACAACATCCAATACGAATAATGCGACATACATTGAAATATAATCTTTCGATAGTGGACCGTACCAGATATAAACATCGACTAAAATCACTAAACAAATGTATATACCAGATAATAACGACAAGCCAATTAATTTTCGCATTGTCCTATAACACTCTGCAGGAAGTTGGAGTAGTCTGTCAATACTTTCAATATTTTTCATGTATTTCAAGGGTAGTTGCGAGTTACCAAATACTGGCATAAGTATTGAAAATATGACTGTGATTATTTGAAAAACATATGTTAAATTATCGGTAAAATTTAGGGACAATCGGGATGACTCAACCTCTGCTATTATTTTTCTGCTTACCAGAAATACGAAAGTAATCAAAATACTGCATAAAAAGAAGAGAGAATAAACTTTACTGAATGTGGTTTTCACTAATAGTTTGTTTCTTTTGTATGAATAATTTTGGATACCGAAAAAGAAAAATATATGATTCACTGGTGTAAGGGCATGATGGATATTCATTTTTTCATAATTCATATTTTTTTCATGATCTAGAAGAAGTTAGAGCAATGCAAAGAATTCAACTTCCACGTACTCGTAGTTTATGTGTTTACCAACGACTAAATAACATAGTGCTTGCCAATTATGACTTATTGACATGAAGCCTGAAGACTACTCAAATAATAATTTCCTTACTCAATATATTAACGAAATGAATTCACTCAAAATTTGGTAATCATAACGCTTTTCTAACAATGAATTGTTTAAAATGGTCTTTGCTAATAAACTTGCATGCAATGTTAAGTAAGTAATATATATTTATACTTTTTATTGATTAAAAAAAAATTAAGCAAGGATGCAAACTGATAATTTTTAAAAAATATAAAACCGCACAAGAGTCCCAATTGCGCCCAACCATCTGGATCTAGTGAGATTATGGCATCCCCAATTGGGGTAAGTTATGAGGCTGAATGTAATGGGGATGGAAAGTAGATGGGGACGCTTAAGGTGGGGAAGTGCCTGGCTATTCAGATATGGACTCAGAACACGGCTAAAGCCATTTGTTTATTTATTTTTTAACATAATTGTATTTTATTATAATAATAATATTTTTTATTCCAGGTTGTGGGGAGGTTAGTGCAATCCCACACTTCCCATATACATATTTTTAGTACAATAGATATTTTTATTTTATTTAATTTATTATTCATTAACGCCTTATCCGGCTTTTACATAGTAAATTGACAGTTTATTTATGTAAGTGTAACATAATACATGGTTAATATCATAACTAAATACAAAAAAATAAAAATCAAATGAAAATACTAAGATTAACATAAAATCCAAATAAAGTAATATTGTAAATAAAGCAAAGTTTCAAGTATAAAGTATGTATGTACATTTTACAATCGTATATGCATATAATTATTCATGTTTGTTGCAAAACCAGTAAGACTGAAAACAGTAAAATAATTTACTCGTAAGGTAATTAGAAAATAAATATATGTATTATAAAACAAATGTTTAAAAAAATAAGTAAAATAATGTCTGTTGTATCTATAGAGAAAAAACTAATAAGTAATGGCAAAATACAGACGCCGTAATTAATATTTAATTTAAATAATATACAGTACTTCAAATGGTAACGTAAATCAAAGTATAATATACATATCAAGTATGACCGTACATGCATAGTCATTAATATGCATCCAAAAAAATAAATAACAAATAAACTAAGGAGTATGTGAGTTAAACGTTGGAAGGTATAGAGACAAGACTTTTTTTTAAAGCTAATAAATAATACAAGTTAATAACTAGCAAATAGGTCTGAAATTAGTTGCCTTTTGAAACTCACATAATTATTAACACCAAATATATCAATAAGTTCACAGTATTTGTTTGCTAGGTGATGAATTCTTGGAATTGGTGAATACATAGAGTAGTTAGTATTGAGGTTATTGTTACATTTAAAAGTGTCTTTGCTTCGAGTTTGTCTGGCAGGTACATTCATATAAATTAATTCCAATAATTCAGGGCTGTCAATTAGAGATTTGATAATTTTTAATAAAAATAATATATCATGTATTATGAATACCCACAAGTGTTTGCTACAAGTGAAAAATTAATAATATATCAGTTAGACCTCTTCTATCTGATAGTTTGAGAAGTCTGGTTTCGGTACGTAAGTATTTATAATTTATAAATTCGATGGAAATATTCAATTTAAAATTGATTTACCGAAGAAATTTATTTTGTACATTTTCTAAGCCTTGAGAATGAACTTTGTAGAACGGTGACCATATTGTTGAATTATATTCTAATTTACTTCGTACAATTACTGTTATCACATTTTTAAACTTTGCCCCCATTCTCAAAATAAAACCGAGCATTCTCATTGCATAGCTTGTAGTTTCATCGATTTGTAAGTTAAACTGTAGAATTTCGTGGAATAAAACGCCGAGATCTAGAATCTGTGAAACTCGAAGAAGTTTAGCGCCATTAATGAAATAAGAAAAATGAAGAGGATTTTTACCTTTGTAAAAACTAATAATCTTGCATTTACTAATATTTAGTTCCAAATCATGTAATATAATATGTGAAAAATGCAAAAATATATGAAGAAGAATAAATGAACAACAGAGTACAACTATGCAGGGCGTGGTCTTGAGTGAGCTTGGACCCAGCGCTCACTCAGGAGTGGCGTTTGGTGCTGGTAGGCTGCGGTAACCAACGTGTTGGCGGAGGCTATCAGCCGCATCCTGGCTCCAGTGACCCGGTGGTTCCCAAATTTATTTCGACCACAGTCTACTTTGAAATTAAAAAAATCTAGTGCTCCATATTTTTTAACTTACCTTTTTTTATAAAAATCTGTTGCTTAAAAACAATTATAGTAAATATTTTTAAACATGCATTATTATATGGATAGGATAGATAGGGTGTGACCCTTATCCTATTTCTAAGATCAAAGAATGTTTCAATTAAACTAAAAGGAAATAAAACTCATATTTAGAAGTATTTTCATTAGCATTAAAAGAAAGTTTTAAATTTAAAACTTTTCTAATATGAAGGATGAATCTGCTGCATTTAATTTAAAAACAGCCGTAAGTCACTTCGTTCAGTAACTTGCAGCCGATTTCTCTTTTTAAGTAGCAACGTCGCTACAGCGCTAAAAAGAAACAAACTATTATTATTTAATTCAGCTTGATTCCGTCAAAATTTTATACGGATGAATCTGCTGCATTTAATTTAAAAACAGCCGTAAGTCACTTCGTTCAGTAACTTGCAGCCGATTTCTCTTTTTAAGGAGCAACGTCGCTACAGCGCATAGCGCATAAAAAAAAACAAACTATTATTATTTAATTCAGCTTGATTCCGTCAAAATTTTATACATAAAATTTGTCTGCCGTCGCCCCTCTAGATTTCCTTAACATCCCATATTTTTTTTAGCCTTCTTCTGCGCTATCATATACGAGTATAATAATTATTAATCAATTATATTATATAATATCGGTAACATTTTCAATAATTTTACAATCAATTTTCATTTTGTGTTCAATGCCTGTGTTCGTATGTCCAATTATCATACGTTTTTTGTTTAATTTAAGCTTATTTATTTTTTGCGGTTTTGATACATTATTCCGTTCACTATTTAAAATATTTATTAATTCCTCGTAGTTATCTCCAATTATCTATATGTGTTTATCATCGGCAAATAGCCGTCCTTTGCATTTTGAAAATATTTTTAACGTGTTATAAATAAAGAGTATGAACAAAAGAGGTTTGAGGACTGATCCCTGCGGTACTCCTAATTAATTCTTCTTTAGTTTTTAAAATTGGATATTTACTTTTGTTAAAGGTTGTAACATTTGTTATATTTATATTGTAACATTTGAAACATTTCCACCAATACATTTATAATTATTGCTTATGTTGCGCCATGTGAGTCACGGATTGATCTCACAAAATATAGTAAAAACTTAGAACACGATGTCCAGCTAGCTAACTCGATCGCATGTCATCCAGAGTTCCGCTCATCAATCTCTCCTTAGACCGGTTCCGTCAACTAATATTATAATAATAAATCAACTATCTATAGATTGATAACTTGACCCTCTTTCCTTACGATTGGTTTGGTCAAGTTTTTAACCTTAGATGTGGCAAAATTTCAGACACCGCGCATCGGTGACGTCACACCACACCATCGACAAAGGATAGAGGAAATTAAAAAAAAGGCGCGACCATAGACAGTATAATTCTGCTTCGGAACCTACCGAAAATCCAATTCATTAGCCTAAAACATAAGTAAAATGTCACCCAAGACCACAAGGTCTCATCTGAAAAAGGGCTGTCCTGAGAAATAAAGTGAGCTTTAAAGTATCTTTCTTTACAGCTCATTTTCTTGGGACAGCGTTTTATCAGAAGCTGAAAAATAAACTCGTAATTACATGTACAATAATTTTATTTTTAAAAAATAAACATGAAATACAATAATATAAGCACAAAACACATTTAGAAGGTGAACCAAGAAGTACTTCATCAATATATAACTAGCGGTTGGAAATAATAGTTATATTCTTTCATCATCCAACGCTATTGAAAAAATAGTGTCAATAGGGCAGTCAACGATTTGACCTACTATATTAGCTGTATTGGCGTCTAATAACTTTATTATTATACCGAAATGAGACCCACAAACTGATGCATATTGAGCTAAGATTGAAAATCAATGAATTCAAATTTTCCTTATCTCTAACACCATTCCCGAAATCGACTATCAGAAGTTATGAGCGGATACTTGTGTCGAATAGAGTCTGTGTCAGTACATTATTTTACACAACACGTGACAAGAACTTTATCGGTAGGCATTTTTAGTTTCACACAACCAGATATTTGAAAATATTAAATGATTGCACAATGTTATGATAATATTAACTGATAATGGCGTCCGTCAGACTTTGTTTACATTTTTTTCCAGGAGGTGGAAATAGTGGGTAGCACGCGTCGGCCACCTAGCGGCAAGAACACGCATTACACGGTTTGCAAAGCCTCTCTTTCTGTTACACAGGTCTTATGATGGAGTGAGCGAGATACATAATAAATACGCATCGGTGACGTCACAAACGTCTGTGTCGCAGTTTCGAAGCGGAGTTATACCCCCTGAGCGGTTCGCTCATTCAATGCTAGTAGCGCTGTTCTCTTCTCCATCAAAACGAGCGGCTATACACCGAGAGGCTAGGCGGTCAATTGTAAGTCAACATCAGTTCCTACTTACTGATGAGTAAACATTAGATTCTTGGGGTAGCAATTGAATCTGTTATAAGGTTTTTGGTTTTTAAATACTCTAACCTAGAAACTGTAGAAACCACAGACATAGGAATTAATAGACGAGAAGATAAGGGCGAGGGGTAAAATCAACTGTTGAAGAACGCGGGCAGTAAGGCTGACTGTGATTCGTCAATCTGACAGTAAATAGGCATCTCGCATTATAATATCACCATTTACTTCTTAAAAGTAAAATCTGCGTTTGAATGAATAGACATTTTTACATGGGAGCGCAAATTACTCGCCACGTTATGAACTAATTTGCGAAGTCCAAATTCGGCAAAGTAAGGCAGCTTCTATTTCAGAGTCGTAGTTAGTTTCAGAGTATTTAGTTAAGACACTTTTACAAATGTCTCATAATTTACTTACCCCAGTAAACAACGATGAGCACACTTGAGAATCGCTACATTGTGATGTGATAGTATATGTTTCTAAAACTGATCCATATAATACGGTGTGAATAAGCTTAAAATAAAGTAAAATAATGCTTACTTATGGAATGTAATACGACAATTGGGTTTATTCTCTTTTTCACATCTATTTTTACAAGTTTACATATCAAAAGTCAACATTTTGCCGTGTTATTTCGTAAAATGAACCGATGATGCCTCGACCATAGTTCGCACAAGAATGATGACGTCACGTTTTCAAATTTCACTTGAAGCCATATGCGAGCCCAGCCGGCTCAATGGAACCGGTATGGGGAGTGGGGATAATACGCTTTTAATCACTTAGGGCAGGTCTACTAATATTCATATGTCTATGGTAGAAACCCAATTTCTTCGAGCTTTATTATCAGTATTTCTCTATGTATGGTTTCGAATGCACTTTAAAAATCCAAAAATATTGCTAAGATAAATTTATTTTGTTAACTTATTTTAATTACGTTTAATACTGTTTCAGAAGAGTTATTGATCTTTATCCGGATTGCTCTTGGTAAATCATATTGTTTTTTTTACCGAAATACTGCAAAAGTTGGAATTTTATTATCACCCCAAGTATCTGTTCTCCACAATTTCTGGTATTTTTTACCTTCGTGATCCTTATAATAGTAGATAGTTTCCATGAAATTCTTCTTCTTCAACTGTCTCAATTACAATATTTAACGGTCTAGGTCCAATTACTCGAAAAGTATCTCTTATTATACTCATATTTTATCCAATTGAACTGTTCTTTGAAATAATTGTAGATAATAAATAAATATTAAGTATTTCTTTTTCTGAAGACCAATAATTTATTCTTTCACGTTTTAATTATCATTCGTATCAATGTTAGGTATTAGTTTGTTTATTGAAGTGATGCTTTCAATAAAATAATATTTAAATGAAACAAGATAACTTTGTTTGAACACTAATTTTTTTTTTTTAATAAACGCTGACCAGTTTCGGTATATAATATAATTCAGTATATATTTTTCCCTAAGGAAGGAACGGTTGTTCCGAAACCGGTGAGCGCTTATTAAAAAATAAATATATAGTGGTTCAAATAAAGTTATCTTGTTTCATTTATTTATAATGGATAACCATATAGTTATAGCTACTTTCAAAAGCATAAAATAATATTTATTTAAGTTATTAGCTATGTTATCTTCATTTAACGCTATTGGGAGGCTTACAATTTGTATGTCTTTGTTTTCACCATTTTCTTATTATTTGTGTTTTTACATTTTGTTTGGGATACTTTTCTTCTGGGTTCATTCTAACTTAACTTTTTTTTTTAACTCCTTTATTTTTCCCAATTTTTACATTAATTACATACAATATTATATAAATCAATACGAATAATGGGAACCCACTAAGGCACCTGTGCGTGGGTAATACATTAAAGTTATTATATTATTGTACCTAGAAATAAACAAACTGTGGGCATATAAAACAAAAACAACATTACATTTTTTCTAAGCGGTTTGTATAAAAAGTGTTTACAATAGTGTATAGTGAAGTTATAGGTGTTTAGTGTATATTCATAACATAGTTTATCTTTTGTGTACCATTTATAATTGTTTCCTTTACTTTTCTTCTGTTTTAAACTATTTCGTAAATACATACATACATATAAGTTTTATATCATATTGTTAGGTTTTTTTGTCATATTTCATTTGATTTATTTCATCCCAAATTTATGGTTTTTAAGGTCCGAATGAAATTTTCTTTATTGTAATTTTTAAATGAAATTAGTTGTGTTTCGTTATCGGGTAGGATTTTTTTCTTTCAGTTGTGAAAATGTGAATGATATTATGTTCGGTTATTTTAGGTTTATTGATGTTTTGTTTGTTAATTCGGTTGATGGACTGTAACACTCTCCTCGTCTAAAAATGATTTTGGGCTAGCCTAAAAAAAATAATGCATAAAATCGTCACATCAAATACACCCACATATAGAAACTACTGAGCTAAAAATTGTTGGTGTATCTTCTCCAGTTTTAAAGATACCCGAATTTAATGACACTAAGTAAACTGAATACAAAATATATTAGACAATGCATACTTTTAAATTGTTCACTTAGAATCAGCATGTTGATAACGATGATTCCTCTTTTATTTTCAAACTTAATTGTCTCTCCAAGTAGAATGATGACGAGCATCCCCAACGCATAGTGGACAAACCAAAGCAATCCTGCTACTGTCAAAATTACTTTCGTTAAATAATTAATAATGCTTTAATTGATATTGGTAAAACTAACCAATAAATTTTAAAATTAAAAATATTATACCAATCCTGATTCAGACGGTCAGTCATGAAATTGGCAAGGGAAGGAAGAAAGTAGAAATAGTGGAATTTATTGGAGTTGTGTAGCTTAAACTCCTCAGACAAACAAATAGCTATTAGCCGTAGAGTTAATTTGTTTGCTTTTTGAAACAGCTCTTATATCGTTGTGTCTCCCTTACCGTCGTTGTAAGAAATGTGAACTTATCGGTGTTAGAAAGAGAAAACACTAAGCTTTCTATTCAAATATATAAGTTAACAACAGAATAATTCAAATGTACACCTCTATGAAACCAAAAGTGTTGAAACCTAAACTAACCTAACCTAACCCAACCGGAATTTGAAAAAAAAATATGGTAATTTGTGAATAAAAAAAATATTTTCATACAAAATGACAAAAAGTGATGTGACAGTAATAATTATAATACATTTGTCTAATAAAGATGTGTTTTTTCAGTAATCCGATCAGTTTTAATACGAAAAAACAGTGAGCCATTTGTAAAACTCGTTATTTTCGTTTTTTAAATTTTAATATTTCAAAAACTATACTTTTATTTTTAATAATCAAATTTCACAGCTTATTTTTCTATTTTTTTACCTAGTTTTTAGTTTTTTGATCTGTTTAGAAACATCCCATTTATTTGTTTTTTAGTAAACGGAAATACAAACAAATTATTCGACTTTCCGAAAACATCTCTAAGAAATGTAACGGTCAATAGGATAACGAAAATAGGATAGAAATGAGTTCCTTGATGCACACTGCGTTTGTATTATTTCTTAATAAAAATGTATATTTTAATTTGCATAAACCCTCTGGACGTTTATATGATATTTTTTTTAAATGTATGATATAATCAGATAGTTCTAACAAACGAATATTACAAGTTGGCGTACACATTATGAAAGAAAAATAACACACTCATCTCACGATTTGGATTGAAATAGTCCTCCATAATTATAAGTCCATTTGCTGCCTGTAAAACTGACAAAAACGATTAAAATCTAAAACATGAAGCAAAAACATGTATCGTAAATTTCTCAAAGCGTTGATTGAATTTATTTATTTACGCCCTAATGGGCTTTTACAAAGATAGGTAACAAGTAATACAGTTGTGTTAGGTTTAATAATGATTTATGATTAAATTAATTAATAATTAAAATTTATAGTGTGGATTATGGAAAGCAAAATATGTATAAAGAAACATAGAAATATAAAAATAAAAGTGTATTCACTACGGAGTCGTGAATTCATACTCGTACATCTCAGTAAAGTGATTAAATGATTTCATTTTATGACTATTACGGAATCTTTAAACATGTCTAGAATATTCCCAAATATATTGCCAAAATGTTGGCCAAATTTTTTCATCTTTTCAAAAATATGTTTTCATTTATAAAATGTGCCAACTCCACGCCACTGGCAAATTCCTCACTCCCCGCCACTGCTCATTTGTATCCCGTTTCGGCCAAAATTTCCCAAAAATTCTGACCCCGAAAAGCATCGATACCGTATCGCGCACGTACACCGGTCGAGCGGTACGATGTTCAGATTTTTCTGTATACAAATTTTACTAACAAATTATAATTTACAAAATGTTACTAATACCTGTTTTAACTTGTACATCTCCTCAGCGGTAGTCAAATAAAAACTATTTGCGATATGCTGCTACTGAGGAGATATTTAAAATGCCTATTTTTAACGATTTAATGTAACCATTTTTTTATAATTATTTTACATATTTGCCTCTACAAAAATCCAGGAACGTCGTAGCATAGTGAATCTTTCCTCTTTCGGAGCGCTATGTCACGGGGGAACTGCGAAAAATGCATAACCATTTTACAAATTTGATCGCTTCAAGATCATTTTTACAATTTTATTTTACAAACATTTCTTATTTTTTATCGTATCTTGACAAACTAAAAATATAGTTGTCAAAATACACATTGTTATAGCTACTATGTAATTGTAATACAGGCGAGCTTGCAAAATCTTTGCAAAGTCTCAAATTCAAGCGTCTGCCTTCATCTAATCCACCGGCAAAATGAATATACAACGTTTTTCGGTGGCTTATGTACGCGTATCTGGCGCGGATAAAATCCCCACCCTTTTTCGGTCGACAGCCAAATGTCGGCTGCGAGTCAACTTTATAGAATATAAGCAGCGACATTGAAATAATTAAATCAGTTCAACTTTACCATAAAAAAACAAGTGTTTTTATTTCTACAAGTGACTCCTGCCTTCCAACTGCCTCACCTCGCCTTGTCTTCTGCTCCGAATCTTCTGGTGTTACCTCTTCAAGACCAGCCGGCCCTGCCTAGGAAAACCGCCAACGCCAGAAGCGAGCAGAGACGACAGCACACCCAGTGCCCAGCATTCACCGAGCACCGGGTGCGGGAGGCAGATTGCAATAATTCATACAACTATCATCATCATCGGCCGTAAAGGAGCATTCCCATCGGTTGAAGACACGGTTTGGACCCGGCGCCCAAATCTACAGCCTTCTGCGGACTCCTGTCCAGTACAATAGGTTTATAAGCTTCATAGTTGGTTTTAAAATTGTCACAGAAAAAAGGTAACACTACTAATATACCTGCCTATTAAATAGATTTTTTTTCAGTTTATGTTTCATAAATATTATCGCAATTCATAGAGTTTTTCACCAAATTTGATCGCTAGAAAATGCGTTTATTTAAAAAATTATAATTAAATAAAAATAAAATATTTTGTTTAAAAACCACATATTTTGTAAATTTTATTAACGCCGACCGGTTTTGCTTCGTAGAACCATCTTTAGGGTTCAAAATTTAACTAATTAGTTGGATTAGTTAAATTTTGAACCCTGAAGCAAAACTGGTCGGTCTTAGTAAAAGTTACAACAATTAATACTTAAAAAAATTACTTTTGCATTTAAAATGGAAGATTTTGCTGAAGGTGAGGGTTTATCCGTTCATTAGTATACAATATACATTTGTATAATTTATTTGAATGCACTGAGATGAAGAATTGCTAAGTCACATTATAATCTACATATCTACTAACAATCATTTGTGTGGATTTTGGAAAGACGGTAACTGCGTCTCAATATACAGTGAACAAAAATTAATTTTTATTTTGGAATCAGGGTATTTAAATTGACTAAAATCACTTATCTGAAATTGAAATTAAATGAAATTAATTAAAAAATAAGCAATACTCTTGAGAAGAAATTATATTAAAATCTTGAATAAAAAATATAAAAATATGGTTGAGATCGGTCACTTTACGTCTACAACCTTAAGTCGTTCACAGTAAGGAGTCATAAATTGTGATTATAACATTGCAGATCACCACACAATTGCTATTAATATTCAGTTAGATTCTATAGAACAAGTAAACTTGGAAAAAACGGAAAATATAACGATTATCAACGATTATTACGAAACATATCGACAATAATATCCAAAATTATGATTGGAAATCACTTCTACAGGGTTTTCAAATAAAAAGTGTTATTTTGAATGGCCCGCTATTTTGGTAGATGTTACTTTTGAAGCTGTCATTTTTTGACATTTGACAAGTAAAAACTACGTTATTAATAAAAATGGAACGATACACGCTTCAACAACGTATTGAAATTATTAAAATTCACTTAAGTGAATCAAATTCAAATCATCTTGAGTGATGAGGCCATTTCCACCTCGGTGGCTTCGTTAACAAGCAAAATTGTCGCATCTGGGGCTCGGAAAACCGAAGAGTTATTGTTGAAAAGCCTCTCTATTCTCAACGTGTTACTGTTTGGTGCGGTTTATGGTCCGGCGGAGTCATTGGACCTTACTTTTTCGAAAATGAGGCTGGAGCGACAGTTACGGTGAATGGATTGCGCTATCGAGAGATGATTAATGATTTTTTATGGCCGGAATTGGATGGTATTGATCTGGACAACATTTAATTTCAACAAGACGGCGCTACGTGCCACACAAGCAACGAAACCATTGATCTTTTACGATTGAATATCAAAATAACACTTCTTATTGGAAAATCCTATAGAAGAAAATGACAGTTGTATTTATTTAAAATTTCAGGATTATTTTGATGACTTGTAAGAAAATAGCACAACCGTGATAAAAAAATCCAAAACCCGGCCTTATGCGATAAACGATTAGATATCTTCCGATATTTTATGTAAAATTAAAAAAGAGATAACTCAAAAAAAAGAGTACAGAACTGCTGCTTCAAAAAATTGCCAACATGATAAATAATGAATTAAACTGTAAAAAGTATACATAAGTCTTATTTATAAATTACTCAAAAGCCTTTGATACTATTGACCATGGTAAATTACTTAAAATACTAGAAATTATAGTAATAAGACGAAAACTACTTAAATTTTTTGAAAATTACCAAAACAAACGATGCATGAAATTAAAACTCTTAAAGCAAAAAAAAATGTTTATGCCGGCGTTCCTCAAGGTTCCATATTAGGTCCAATTCTGTATATTATATATGTATTTTTTATTAAATACATTTTTAGACAAGTAAAGCACTTTATATATGCGGACGATACCGTTTTAGTGATTTCGAGCAGTGATTTGCAAACTTGTATAGACATTTTACAAAAAAAACTACATTGAACTCTTAAAATGGTCTCATGACTCTGGCTTAATCATAAATGCCAAAAAAACTAAATTGTTACACACAAGAATCCCTAATTTTTAGGTATATATTACACCAGAAATAAAGACCCATACCTCAGATTGCTTACACGATGGTATTCCTGCAATGTGTACATGTGAAAATCTGGAAATAGTTAAAGAATATGTTTATTTAGGTGTCATTGATTGCTTTTTCAAGTGGGATATACAAATTAACAAAGTTTGTGCACGACTAAGATCAATTGTAAGCAGATTGCATAAAATAAAAAAAAAATCCAATCTGGACATTTGCAGATGCGGAAAGTATGTAAGGCTGATGTAAACGTAATGATAGTATCAAAGTAGTATGTATGACTTGAAATGTGAATGAAGCAAGGATGGTTTTCCAAGGAAGAAGTTTGTGGCGGTCTATGTGCATTGAAACGACGTAATGGTTAGTGATAGGGGAATCTATAAAACTTACCCTCCGTTTTTGCACGAAGTCAAGGGTTTTTTCGTGAAAATTATTTTGGGGCTCCAGACCAGAAGCCCGTTCAACAATGGGGCGCACTTTAGATCTGTGCAAGGTCATCAGTACAGTACAGTACCTGTATCTGTACGCGCGCAGTTAAATTATATTTGGCTAATTTGTGTTATTTCACAATTTACTAGTTTAATATATAATATAAAGTATATTTGCGGCACGTTTCTGAATGGAAAATACTCCCAGTATCGCCCTGGTGTAAGACCACCATTCAAAATTGAAACCTGAGCATAATCTGAAAATCACATTCACACTTATTATTGATATAGTTGGGTTTCACTGTATTTGTGAGGGCATGGAGATTACTAAAGATACGCATTTCGTAATTATATTGCAATCCAGTCGAGGAGATGATGTGATTTATGACTTGCAGGTGGCCAGCCCAAACGCAAAAAGTCCAGAGTTGAATTAGAGTGGTTTTTGTGCGCTTTTTTAATCTTATTATATTGAAAATAATAGTTTGTGAAAAATTTGTTACAAAAACAAATTTTACTGTTAGACTATGGCATCTCCAATTATGGTATATTGAAAATAGTAGGGAGTGGAAGTAGAAGGAGGAAAGGAAGGTGGGGAAGAACCTGATTAATCTAATCTGGTCACCAAACACAGCTTAAGCCATTTCAAGTAAAAATTCAATTCTCAATGATGGTCTTACACCAAGGCAATACAAAGAGTATCTACCACTCTGAAACGTGCCGCAGACATTTGTACTATATGTATAGTATTGTTTTTAATTATTTAATTGAAAAAACACAATCGGTCGAGTAGTTTTTTAGTCTATTGGGTAAACACAAACGAACATTATATTTTGTTTAAAGAGTATATTATAAATAAAATAAAATTGATAGATATCATTTAAAAATTTAAACTAAAATGCATAGGAACCCAGAGTGAATATTTGGTTTTAACATCAAATTACAATGTAATGTGGTTCTTGTCACCATTAAAGTTAAATTAAATAAAGAAACGACAAAATAAATAGTTGCTTGGGTTGGCTTTGGTGACACGAGAGCACAAAAAACCCAGCGAACCACAATTGACGCCGTCCCAATATGATATGAAAAATCCTTCGTGTTTATCGAAAGACCGACAGGAAAGCTATTCGCCGAAACTGGTTAAGATTCAGTTCGTCAGCGCTAAAAAATACGTCCCAATATGTAAAACAGCGGCTCGCAGGCAGTTCGGCTCGTGTATGTATACGTAGCATAACAAAACTACAATTTTAACTTTCAACCTGTGTCTTTAATGTTTTTTTTGTATTTTTGCGTGTCTACGGTTACAAACTCGTTTTATAACTAGTTTTTCACGAAGGTCAAAATTCATTAATTAAGAACCTATGACTTCAGAATTTAGAATGCAAATAAATAAATTAACATGTTAATAATTTGTGTGAGCCATTTATTGAACTCGATATTCATTTTAACTGGTATATAATGACAATGTAAGATGTAACGGTTGCCACCAAACTGAGTAACAATGCGCAGTCCACTGGGAAGAGGCCGCACGCAGTAGTCACAAAGGGTCGCGATTTCATCAGATTCTCCAACAGGATCATACTAGAGCATTGCCGACCATCTTTAAAAGTTAAAGAAAACAATATAAAATGACATGATAAGGACTTTGATCAAATGTGTTACTTCTAACCCAAACCATTATCTGGAGAAAACTAAGAATTTATAAGAAGGTGTACAGATGTTGATTGGTTTTTGAACTAGTTTTAAGAAACCCAATTAAATATATCAAGTAATCATACTTTTAACTTCTCCGCCCAGAATCAGCTTGTTGATAACTATGATTCCTCTATTGTTTTCAAACATTATTATTTCTCCTAGTAGAATGATAACGATCAGCCCCAAAGCAAAGTGGGTAAACCAAGACAATCCTGCTAATATAAAAATGGTGCGCTAAAAAAAATAAAGCTATTATCAATATTTTAATACAAAACAAAAGTTATCTAATGATAAATGTTGCCCGTCCACAATTAGTTAACAAACAGCGCACAACGTGATACTAACGCTGATGTCTGACCAATCTGATCAATCGGAAAATTGGTAGAGGAAGGACGAAAGTATGCTGAGTGTATTGAATAAAGAATAACACAACAAGAAGCGCCTTGAGCGCGAGTTTCCAGATCCAAAGATAAGCCCACTTTGGACCTATATTTCGATACAAAACTGTGTTTCACTGTGATTGCCAAATTTAAAAGGAATCCCAATTGACAATTTTAGGCAAGTTTAGGCAAGAGATTTTAGGCAAGAGACAGACCACGTACAGAATGGGCAAGAACCAATAGGTGCAGTCAGTGGCAAAATTTGTTTAATTCAAATTTATCTGAAAGGCAATTTTAGTTTTCTTCTTTTATTCTATTGCTAAATCTAATGGATATGAGAGGTTTTAAAAACTTCAAACTAAAACTTTAAAGGCATACTGTTGTCCATACGTATTTACTTATATATGTATATATATATTTGGTAAGCGTAATGAAAAGAAAAATAACACACTCACATCAATATTTAGGAAATCATAGTTTTCCACATTTATTATTTCGGTTGCTGCCTGTAAAATTGACAAAAACGCTGTCACTATGGCGAATAAAATCTGAAACGAGAAATTCAAACGTGTATTATAAAATAGTTAATGCTAGTATTGGTGTCGCAAAACTGCAACTCCAATGTATATGGTGTTAAGTGCTACTGGAATAGGCCCTACGCAACACACCCGAAGGACCAGTCCCAAACTATGTTATTCACTATGTTATATGGGATAATTAACTTTGAATGCATCCGCTAAACTTGATAAACAGAATTCCTCAATGTTTAAACCCTGGCTTCTGGAACATAAGACAAGCCCAGATGGAGTATAGGATAAAAGGAACTCACCCGTCGCAGTTGAGGCCAGAATCTGTCAGATTATGCATTCACTTGAAATATGAATATTAAATAATAATTTATTCCTAATAATTTAATGAATATGTTATAGGTCGATCCTCCCTGTCTGAGGTATTATTTTACACTGAGCTCTAAAGAGCATAATTCCACTTTATTGACATCTTGCAACAATTAAACCGGTCATGGTGACGTTTTAGGATGGATGCATTGGGTAGGTAGGATAATTGCCGGATTTGAGATTCCCTATCCACCGAGTTTTTGCGAATGCATGCTTACCAATCCAATATACGAGTATATTGCGTAAAAGTAAATTTATTCATATAATGATATGTATTAAATTCTTCGAAAATCGTAAATACGCTTTTTACAGTCAGTCATTTTTATTTAATTAAAGTAAATCATTTTATACATCTATTTAATATAATTTTCTTATCAAGTAGTTAGTACTTACATCTATTGAAAATTTCAACATTACCTGAATTCCATAAGATGAGTTTATAATGTCAACATTATCTGCAAGTTTATCATAGATCGTCATAATCCTTGGTACTTCGACATCGAAATCGAAATAAACATTGTGTTTAGTCATTAATTTGTTCATTTTATTCCAACAACTGTTGTACATCATATTGTTAGGAGAAAAGTCAATGGGGTCAGATTTGTATAATTGTTTATTGCTGCATACGAGTTGAGATACTAGAGCCCGCATTCGAAATGTGATCATCCAAACATACATGGCGTATTGAAAAATAAGAACGTCTACTATGGCTAATGCAATGTACAAAGCAAAATAATCATTTCCCATATAAACATTTGCAACAAAACGATCAAATAAAATAAAAAAACAAATGTACCAACTTAAAAGTAAAGCTACAGCACCAATAATTTTACGCATTGACCTATAGCACTCCAGTGGCAGACCAAGAAGTTTATCAATGTTTTCCACATTTTCTAAGAATTTGACGGCAAGTCGCGTGTTACAAAATACTGGACAAGAAATTGCAAAATTAGCTGAGAAAATTGAAAAAAAATACGACAAATTATCTAGTAAAGACAATTTCAACGACGCTGTTTCGATTTCACTCCCAATTTTAATAGCCATCAGGTACAAGAAAAATACATTTAAACCACATATTAGTAACAGCGAATATGTTTTACTGAATACTGTTTTTGTTAACACTTTGTTACTTTTATAGGAGTAGTTTTGTATTCCAATAAAAAAGAAGAAATAATTCAACGGTGTAAGAGCATAATGTATATTTAAATTTTCGTTTATCTTTTGGTTGTTAACCTCTCTAGGTGTGTTTTGATTGTCAGTCATCACTTTAGTAGTATTACAACTGTTTTTTTTTGTTGTGAACAGATTTTGATGAAGCAAAGCCTAAGGATACTGTTCTATGAGTAAGCACTTACCACAAACTACAAAATATTCGTGAGTAAATACGTGTCCATATAAACTGTAGTTCGTTTAGTTTTACTAGTTATCTTCTTTAATACTTTTAATTCATAAAGAAACATGTAATGGTATCTCAATTTCCTATATTAAAAACTATAGTTGCTTAGGTGCTCAGAAATTTCGACAGATTATAAATCCATTTAGTGTACAATTTTGATGTATGATTTTTTTTTTAATATTCGGGGTATATTTTAATCGATAAACCGAGTAATATTAGTGAAAAGCTACGCTAAGTACGTAGGGGACGGGGCAATGAAGGAAATGTTAAGTTCGACTAAGAAAATTTACTGATCTTTCAAGAACTTTTGATATTAATAAACATTTATATTTTTTAATATATTTATTCATTAGATTAAAGTTATGTCATTTACAAAAAAATATTACTTTGTGTAATAATTTAGTCTGATCTAATATGTAAGATGAACCCATTTGGGACAGGGGTAAAATGAAGCGTATGTAATGAACGAAAGAAGGAATATAAAGGAATGCGTATACGTGGAAGTTAATTGTAGAAGAAGTCAAGGTCGCCGAGGAAGACATGAAACAAATAGTTATCTGTGTCTCCAATCGAAAGAAACTAATAGTTACTGGCAAAAGTGGAAGGCAAAGAATATTGGGAAATTGGAGACCGTAAGCCACACCAATTCATTCGTCCTCTAAAAACCTAACTGGGAGTATGGGGTCCAAAAATGCGACTAGTCCTTACCATCCTAATAGATATCGCAAACCCATCCGCCCACTCACTGGTCAAAGTGGCGGTAAACGTGTAGGCCCGTCGTTCTATGTAGTTCGTTTTTATACAACAGACCAAAACGTTAGTCGGGAGCGATTCAGAAATAGTCGGGAGAAATAGTAACTTAAATTAATTCAATTTTTAGCTTACTAATATCTTTTAAAGTAATGTTCCAAATGTTTAAAATTACGCAGAAAACACGTTTCGATTTGGATGCAGGACAAAGTGACCAAATTTTTCTTTAATTATTGAAGACAATATTAGCGATTTTTAAACGAAAATCTGAAACACAAAAAATCAGAAAAGGATACGGTCACATCTAGGACTCGAAACCAGGACCCTTGCCTTGCCGGGGCACCGCTCTTTACCACTGAGCTAATGGGACCCTATCCCCTTCGGTCACATTTAACTGTATCATACTTCGAATAAGAACTTCCAACATTGTCTTCATTTTATCACCGCACAATTTTTATTGGCAACTATCTTTATGTATGATCACAAGCTTCAACCCGAACTAAATGCAATCTTGACAGCGTCTTTTTAGATAAACCTATCTTATTTTTTGTCTTCAATAATTAAATATTACAATTTGAGGTTATACTCAATAAAGTTATTTAAAAAAATCAATAAATTTTTCTCTTGTTAAAGTTCGATATTGGATAAAGGAGACGGGATGTTGGACAAAAGCGCGAACTCTTGCGTGACTTCTGCTTTATCCAACGTGTTTGGTATAACAGGAAGATCGTAAAGCATTTCAAATTAATATTGTTATTAAATTATTAAGGCTTTTGCAAACATATATAATAATATTCACCTATTGAGGCTTTTACATACATATATAACAATATTTACTAAATTATACTCGTAAATAGTGCAGAAAATGACTCTTTAAAACACGTGTATGAATAAAAAATATTGTTGAATTTGATCCACATAGTATGTAGGTACAAACAATAAAAATAAAAATCCAAAATAATTTTTTTCTTTCAGCCGACAAAATACTGCTAACGTGCAAAATACTGTAATACTGTCAATTTAAATATCTTTAGCAAAATATTCTCTTACTTGATGAAAAAAATTTCAATAAGGTATGCTTATACATATATTGAAATTGATGTACTAAATATATTAACAATATCGGAGAATTTGTTTCCTAGCTGTTGAATCTGTCGTATAGGAGTGTGATATTTGGACGTTGATATAGAATTGCCACAATAATATTAACTTATTAGTTATATTTTGGAGGTGAGACCGAAAAAATTCAGGTGTGATTCTTAAATAATTTTTTGTGGCGTTTTTTGAATAAATTTGTTTCTTCATTGGGAATCAAATGATAATAGAAAGCTTTATACAATAATAATGTCGTAAAATCATAATTGAAAACTTACCTTTTCAGACAATCACGTCCAAAAAATAATATATCTGGCGGCATTACATTTATCGGGCGAGAGCTAACTTAAGCCTGTGTATGCATTATTATTGTAAAACGCCTTAATTGGAACACATGGGGTAGGATTTATATCTATTACACAATATAGACTGAATTGTCAAAAGATGTCTTAAAACTATCCAACCACATGTAGCTCCGTAACAAGTTTTCAAGTGTTTGAAATATCGGCGAGCCATTGTGTATTACCATTCAGTTGGGCATGGGTTTCAAAGGTGTCTGAATGAAAGGATTGGAAATAGATGTAGGTAAATAAACAAAATGAAAAATATAAACATTAAAAGTACGAAAAAAATCACGTTTTTATTGACATTCAATTAGCTTTGCGATAAATACTTAATAATAATAATAATAATAAATTTATTTCACATAAAAATCATACAATAAAACATGCGGAAACTTTGACTAGCCAACTAGGAATGGATCCTGTTTTAGGCCAGTCAAATTGACAAGTTTAGTTCATATTATAATTTAGTACTTAATATAAAACAAAACCGGTAAAGTAAACAACAGCCAGATAGTAGTAATAAAAAGACAGATCACCACAGAAGTTGTAAGGTAGAAAAAATGGGAAGGGTAGTTTATAAGTTTATAATATAGTTGGATGATTAGAAAATAATCGATAGCATTGATAAATAGAGTACAGATTATTACAGAATTGACAATTGTGTTCAGAGGTGATAAATATGTGTTTTTGTATTGTATGGACTTTAAAAAATTATGTATCAGTGTTTTGACAATAATGTACATATATTTTTTTTATAATTTTTTATAATGAGATTATCTATTGTTCAACATATCTTCACTTTTTACCCTCCCTAAATCAAGGAGCCAGTCGTTGACCAATTTGCGCAAAACATTTGTACTTTTCGTTTTCCAAGCATTAGGAATGATATTAAATAATTTAGGTCCTAAGTACGAGAATTGCCGTTGCCCAAGGGATGTCGTGGTTTTTATTGGGACTATTGGATTATTCCTTGAAAGTCGGGTGTCGTGAAGGTGGTCGATGGAAGGGAAGTGCTGACGTTGTTTTTGTGCAAGTAATATAATCTTTCTAATATACAGTTGTCTATCATCGAGAACTTTTATTTCCGTGAATAATGCATCACTGGGGTACCTGAATGGTTTTTTGAGGATGAATCTTAGTAGTGATTTCTGTGCTTTAACCAGGGAGTCTAATATTGTTTTGGCACAGCCACCCCAACCTAGGGATGCATATTCGAGTAAAGAATTACACATGGAATAGTATATTGATTTCATATCTTTTACAGAGAGAATATTTCTGATGGTCATAAAGAGGTGGGTAAGTTTTCTGACTTTTGAGGCAGATGAGTTAATGTGTTCTTCCCATCTCAGATATTTGTCAATGGTGATTCCTAAATATTTTAAACTATCTACGGATTCTAGGTTTTTGCAAGTACAAGTATTTGGTTCATTACAAATGTGAATAGTAATATTCAGTATTTCCTTGGATTGTCCCGCTTGAGTTGCACTAAAACGTATAAATTTTGTCTTTTCCGTGTTGAGAGTAAGGAGATTATTATCTAGCCAATGTTTAACATTGTTTATCCCAATTTCGGCTTTTCTATGCGTTTCTAACCAGTTTTTGGCCTCAAATATTGAGACCGTATCGTCAGCAAAAGTGATGATATGATCGGCAAGGTTACTGTTACAAAGATCATTGATATAAATATTAAACAATATCGATCTTTAAATACTTCACTGTGGAACACCAAATTCGATATTGGCTGGATCGCTTAGAGTGCCACTAATATTAACTCTTTGGCTTCGATTTTCTAGATAGCTTTCTAACCATTTAAGTTACTGCCCCTGAATACCAATTCGTTGAAGTTTTTTCAAAAGGATATTGTGCGAGATGGTATCGAAAGCTTTAGCCAGATCCAGAAAGAGCTCGATGCTTTTAATTCCTCGATCGATGTTATTAGAAATTACTTTAGTAAGATTGCCAATGGCATTTTCGGTACCTAAACCCGGTCAGAAGCCAAATTGTCTTTCAGAAAGTATGTTATTATCTTCAAGGTAAAAGCTTGTAATATTTTCACCCTTTTCTCCATCCTTTTTATTATATTAAAACAATATAAAATTTTCTTCTCTCTTGGCTATGACCGATTTTTCTTTTTTTTCTAAGGCTTTGCATATGTGTTCGCAGGGATGGAAAATTCCTCCCCTACAACACATAAGCCTCCATGAAAATTGGACCCTTAATTTCTTTGATAACTACAGAAAGCTACTTAAAGCTCTCTTGTACTGTATATCTTTATAGACATATGTACTTGACTAATTAATACGTTATTTACGATATTGAACGCAAATATTTTCGTATTTATATTGTAATTAAATTCCATCAAACGTTGTGTAATTTTTTGGTTTATGATATAGGATTTTAAATACTTTCATTTTTGTGGTAACCCTCTTGGTTCTGATCAAGGCGTTGAGTTTCAAAATTGAATTGGTCTTTCCATTGCAAACCTAGACTTAAATGATTTCACTAATTGAGCTGACTTTCCCTATGTAACTATTCTGATTCCCTGCACCCTAACAAAGTAGTAGTTTGACGCTGGTAAAAGATGTTATACATGTTTATTTGAACAGGTAATTAAATATAACTCAAATGGTTAATTGTTAGTAAATTTGATTTTGATTAACTCTTGTATCTGTTTGGCGCCACTCCTTTATGATTCTGCTGCTATAAGGTACATGTAAAGATTGATTTAGTAGGTTAATGTAATTAGTTAATTGTATATTTGACGAACTCGGAATAGCCCTTGCTAGCAAAATTTGGCTCCTATCCTCCTGCAAGTAAACGAGATGATCGTGAGTCAACGAGAAATCCGCACAATCTTTTGACACGGTTCATTGATTGGTGCCTAAGTCACCGCGTCCCAATGAACCTTCCACGTCATCATGCACTGCCTTCAAGTCTTCCCTCGGGTCCCGAAACTCCCAAATTCCTACTCCTCCTTGGACTACAATTTACTTAGGGCGAACCGGTTTCGTCCTATATACAATCATATACTCACGGTTGGTGTGGACTTACGGGTCGTGAATCCTCATTCCACGTTTAAGAGAAAATGCGAGAGTGGTCCACAGACCTAAATGCAAGCTGTATGCAGGTCCGCATTCTCCAGTAAACAGTACATACGAATAAATATATGTATACATACGTTTTGGGAAAGGTTTATAACTTGCAATACAAGGCTATCTACCTCGCATTCCAAGCTCGGATCTCGCGCCAAGAACTCTGCGAAGCTCTAGGTTTGGTAACCGAATAAATACGTAATAATAAGGTGATACTAATAAATACTAGTAAAATAAGATCTTATTGATAGTTTGTTTTGGAGAGCTATCGAACTCCAGGCTTTTTGTTTGGTTTTGACGTTTTTATTTAAGAGAATCGCCATCTCTATTGTTTGGTTAATGGTCTTGTTATAGGAGCGACCACTGCCTCCTATCGGATGAACTGTATTTATTTTAAATTTTTCTCCAGGGTTCAACATTAAATTTAGTTCATCCTATCCCGTGATTTTTCAACTGTTTCATGTAATTGATTGCCACATAAGAGGGTACACGACTCTCAACTGTCTCAGGCAACTGATGGGTTCTATGCGAACACTCCATCAATAATATTCAAATGTTTCGTATAATATTTCGATATAAATCTTACTAACCCGTGATTTTTCAATTGTTGTTTGTGAATGATAGGTATTTGTGAGCACGCAGCTTCCAGCTATTTTAAGTAACTAATGAAACCTATGCGACTATCTAATCAATGATATTTAAATGTTTCATGAAATTATTCGATATAAATCTTGCTAACCCATGATTTTTCAATTGTTGTTTGTGAATGATAGGTATTTGTGAATGACTCATATCGCTGCACATTGCACAACGACATCCTGATGATTATCCTTATAACCCTGATAAATTATCTGGTTACGGCCAAGGTCGTTTTCAAACTTGCGGTTGACACAGTTCTCCAGTGACTTTATTTGTAAACAAATAATGTAAACATCTCCTGACACACTAACCTAAATGTGAGATTTGTTTATTTAAGAAAGATTTCTACCTCTCCCTATAATCCAGTTATGTTACCCTTTTATGTGCATAGTTAATTAAAATATTTTTAATTCCTTTTTGAAGTTAAACTATTTATTTAATTTTTTGAACGCAAATTTACTAGAGGTTAAATGAAGAATAAATATTAATATATATTTAAGTACACATATCTCGATTGTCAAAATATGTTAAATAAGAGTACATATATTAATAAATAAATATAAAATATATGATTCTACATAGTCTTGAATATTAATAAATACATATTTTCGTTTTTCAATAATATCGATATGTCCTCGGGTAGGTATTAAAATCGCTACCATTTCGATGCTTCGATTAATAAGTAAAATACATATATATAAATACATTACTCATATATATATTCCTTATATACAATATATTATTTTATATTTATATATATACATATATATATAAATACACAATACACATATTTTAATGCGTAATTCCTTTTGTTGTTTTAATAATTTAATTGGGATACCATAATCAGCTGTATCTCCTCACTCCAAGGGCCTGAAAATTGTTTATAAAAGGAAAACTCACCCCCTTCAAGATTTTTCCGGTTGGGATGTACACAACAAATCTTGTCAAAGAAATCCTACCTAATTAACTGTATTTTTCAAATAATTTCAAAATTAATCTTTTCGACTATTTATTCCTATTTAATATTTTATTCTTGCTTGATTCATATAAATTAGCTGATATTTAATATTTGTGATAAAGATGTGCCGGAAAATTATAAATTATTTAGGTCGAACTATTTTTGTTATTTTCACTCCTTTTTAATTTTTTTTATATAAATTTATAAGAAAATTCATTCCGAATTGCGCAAACTTTTAATTATTTCGATTCTGAATAAATTAAATATCTGTTAAAACTTTCTTCTAAATTGCACTGGTTTCATCAATATTTTAACCTATCCACAATTAATTTTCTTTTCGAACTGTTTCTTTTTTGAACAAAGGTTTGAGCGTTTATTATTATTGAATCCTTTTTTTTGTTTTTGTGTTTGATTGATGCTAAATTATAATCTATTTTTAAATATCAATTCGCGAACGCGTTCATTCTAGATTAACGATAAAACTCTCAATTAAATTTGAATGTTGTCACTTTGAATGAAATAATTATTTTTAAATTTTAATAATTCACTAAACACTTTTTGCACTATTCACGTAACACTTTTAAGCACTGCGTTTAACCCTATTTATTTTTTTATTAACACTGTTTGATTAAATTAAACTGACTTATTAAAATTTCACTGATTTTAGTACTTGTACTATTCACAAATTAGTCCCTGGACTTGTACTATTTACAAGTCCAGGGACTTATTTAAAATTTAACACTTAAAGATTTTTTCACTATTAATTTTTTACCAAGAAACGTAGTACTGCGGCGTATCCTCCTTTTCAAAAACCTCGACTGACCCTCCCAAAACTGGTGTGCACCGTATTTTATACCCCTCTCAGGTTCCAAAAGACGTATCTGAATTTCTTTTGATGCTTAATTCTATCTCCTATCAACTCGTAAATTTGAATATCCCTGCCTCTAGTATCGATTGTGCCTACATACGATCTTCTGTTTTCCGGCTCTGGGCGGCGGTTAGTTTTTCTCTCACTAAGCTAACTCGATAGGGTCCGAATCGGGTAAGCCTGCGTTCATTGCCCAAGCTTCCTTTGTTCCATGGTTCATACAAAATGTAGTTAAAATATCATGATTTTGCGTTCCGTTTTTTTCTCAATTCGCGATAGGTCCGTCCTCAGTAACATATATATAGATCTCAATTTTATGCATCTCGCGTGAAAAATGATTAAATCCATGTCGAAATCTTTACTATGCATTTTTGAATTTCGATTTGTCTAAATTCTACTTAATTTTATTGTCACCTATGTGAGCTTTTCCATTTTCACCAGTACTTTCTCTCTTTATGTCGCAGACTTGAGTTTTACCTTTTTCCTCTTGAATTTTCTTTATTCAGATGTTTCTCTACACAAATTTCTTCTTTATTCTTATGTTATTTCTCATAACTCTATAACTAATTATATTCCAAGCCGTATTTATTTATTTCACGGATAACTTAGAATTGTATCGCTTTTCTCCACTTGGATCATTCCTTATCCCCGTTCTCTACCCTTTCTTTTATCTTTTCTCCACTTTTTCCGAAGTGTGTGGTCTCCAAGAAAATTTCATACTTCATTTATTATTAATTAATATATAATTTTCCACACTTCTATGGGAGATATACCTAATTTGACCCTGGGATATCCGTCACTTTTATTATCTTACTCGATCTCCGCCCCATTCTCTATCTTTGTCATACAAAATATCACATAAAACATCCGCATTGACATCTGTTTACGTTTAGAATTTTGGTACTAGACTCGTAAATTTAATTTAATTTCAAACCTATTAATTTTAATATCTTTTGCTTTAAATAAATATTCCATAAGCCCTATGTTAAATTTTATTGGTTTTCTAATCGTTTATTACCTTAACGTAAATAAGAATCATGTTCGAATTTCGATTGTTTATCCTTTAAAATACACATGAGACTGTCAACCTTTTATCTCATGTCACTTCTTCTGCAGTCTTGTGTAACTCTAATATCTATCTACCCTGATAATTATGTAAAATGTCTACGTTTCCTGAATTTAATCTATCGCTATATGTTTAGTTTTATTACCTTCCTATGGTACCCTATTGTCATGTCCCTAGGACCTTTGTAGCAGCACAAAATCTCTGTATTATCCTTCCGTTCAGTCTCTGCACTGTTTCTAAAATGTCTATTTTAATGCGAGATTTTCATTCCCAAATTGATTTTCCAATATGTCCGCTTCATCTTAAATTGATAACGATTAGTTTCTAATGTCCCTAACACTTTCGTTTTCCTTTATTACGACTTACATCGAACTCGACACCCTCCTTCTATCATAAATAATTGCACTACAGTTGAAAATTCTGCCAGTAATTTCCCTAAGTTTTTCCGCCTTCTCTTATACTATTACGTTTATAATTTTTCCATTGCATTTTCGCGTGTGTGTTTTTCAACTTGTAAAATCTTCAAAGCACTCGATTTCTATGGTTCGCTATCTCCTAAATGTCTCAGTTATTGTAAACATTTCCTAGAGTTTGTCGCCTTGAACGTCGGTGTTTATACCATAGTGCGTTCACCTCTAATTTTTGTGGGAACGGAAATGTAATTAATCATCTATTTTAATGTCGGGTCCAAAGTTTATTCCTTTGTCTTTCGTAGACACACGCCTTTCCGTTCACTGATTGGTTACTCAAAATTTTATAGCTTTTTGTTCAGATCTATTGGTTGACAAAATGCAATGTTTATTTTTTGGCCTAGACAGGGGAATCTTTTCTCGTCCTAGACGATTTTAATGACCTCTGTGTTTGCGCTCTAGAACCTCGATATAATTCCAACTATTACAGGTGCCTACTGAAAAACAAACTAAATCAATTTTAACCTCAACAGATGTCGCTAGAATGACGGTTTTCATAAATAATTTGCATATTTTTAGCAGCTATGGTTTATCTGTTTTTCACTGTGATTTAAGCCTTTCATCACAAGCTAAGACGGTTTTTGACAATTTTCTCGATAGGTTTTGAGACCGAATTGACCAGAGATATCGGCCAGTAATTTTGAATCGCAGATTTATCTCCATTTTTATGTAGTAATACAACAATTGAATGTTTTAGATGGTTAGGGAATATTCCTGATTTGAGATAAAAGCTATCGGAGTTGCTATGAATGACTTAATTACTTTTAGCAGATTTGTCGAAACTTTGTCTGGTCCACAAGCGTTAGATGGCTTTAGGTCGTCAATTATTTCCAAGACTTCGTTCATCGATGTTTGTATATTGTCTATTTTATTTTTGAGGTTAGAGGTGACCAACTTGGCAAGATCGGTTTCAGTTTTATTGCATTTATCGAGGATATTATTGGCAAGTGTGGTTCCCACCGACGTGAAGTAGTTATTAGCAAAATTCGCCATATTTTTAGGATTAGAGGAGTTTGTGTTACCGATATCTAATTATTTAATTTCGGAAGACCTGTTGATTTTTGTTTTACTAATATTACGAAATTCTTCCCACATACGTTTTGGAGAATAAGAATTTTCGTAAACGAACGTTTTATAATAATTTTCTTTAGTATTTTTAAAAATCGTTTTGCATAAGTTTCTGTATTTCTTATAGTGAGTTTGAACTAAAATATTATCTGGAAACTTTTGCCCCCTTTTGTGGAGTTGGTTTCTTTTGTGAATCGATTTGACAAGGCCGGGAGATATCCAGGGCGTAAGGTTTAACTGGCTGTTCGGTATGAGTTTGTTACTTGTATGTGTAAATATATATGTATGAAGGATGCAGATGAATTCGTTCATCGCAATGTCAGTATCAGTTTGATCAAATACGTTTTGCCAGTATTCTAATTGCAAGTCCTCAATTAAATTCTTGTAGTTTGTTCGAGGGACGTACTTAATTTTTGCAGTTGTGGGCGGTTTAACTTTAAAGCAGAGGGCTGTTGTGTAGTGGTCGGAAATTGAAGTGTGGATAACAAAAGAGTCAGTGAAGTTAATATTTTTTACGTTGATGTGATCCAAACAGGATTTGTTCGTGCCCTGTTCACGAGTAGGTGTATTGATTGTTGCTCAATATACCTACACGTCGTCGAATTGGGGGTGAAATGGAGATAAAGTGTTAATATTAAGGTCGCCTATAATGATTTGACGTTCAAATTTATCGGAACTGCTGATAACAGTTTGGAGTGAATTCAAAAAATAATCTATGTTCATAAAAGAAGGTGATCTATATATAGCAAAAATACATAAGTTATTATTAAGAACAATTCTAAGGCGGAAAATAATAATAATTAAGGCGGAATTCTAAGGCTGAAATGGAGATAAAGTGTTAATATTATGGTCGCCTATAATGATTTGACGTTCAAATTTGTCGGAACTGCTGATAACAGTTTGGAGTGAATTCAAAAAAGAATCTATGTTCAGAAAAGAAGGTGATCTATATATAGCAAAAATACATAAGTTATTATTAAGAACAATTCTAAGGCAGTTACCTTGCGATACTAAGATTTCTTCGACTTGCGCTTGAATACCATCTTTGATGTAAACAACGACCCCACTAGATTTATTTATATTATTAATTGAGTGATATTCCGTGTAAGTTTGTATTATTTTAGATGTGTAGTTTTTGTTGATCCAACACTCTGATAAAATTAAAACATCAAAAGTATGATTGAATTGATCTAGAAATAACAGAAAATCATCAATGTTTGACATACTTCTGATATTCTGGTGAATAATCTTTATACTATAAGACTTCCAACTGTAATTATTTAATTTGCTGAGATCGACAATCAAATTCGAGTTTCAAGTTATATCTGTGTCATTGTAGATATCAGGAGGTAATTGAATCATAATTATTCAGGTGAAATGCTAAGCACAGAATATTTCACTACTATACGATTTTGATCCATTTCCAGAAACAGTATAACATACATAATATTTCTATTTTTGAGACCGATAATTCGTGGTGGAATTCCATTATAATATATTATAATAAAACAAATAAAAAACTTTATTCCACTTAATTTTATTTTGACCGTAACCGGTTTCAGCTCGTCAAAGCCATCTTCAGACTGGTACACAAAATTCTTAGTCTACGGTTTATATACACAACATATGGGGGAGGGGGGAGAGGGGTAGTTTATAGGGTTTTAATCAATTTTATTTGTTACTAAGTCGTTTAAGATTGTGGAATTTCTAAACATTTGGTAATTCCAGTAAGCTAATTACCTTGGGTTTGTAGTTCATTTCAATATTTATTAGGGAAAAAACCTCACAGGTAATATGCATTAGACATAATTTTATTGTCAAATCATTATTTATGATGGGATTATATTTGCTTTTTGAAAAGATACATGTTTACATTTGAGAAATTATTATAGGAATTAAGAAAGTAGGGACTTAGCAACTGATACTAATAGCTTATTAATTACAAAGTTACTTATTGAAGGGGTACATGTTTACATTGAAGTAGGGATGGTCTAACCTAACTACATATTTTAATGTCGAAATTATTATGAAAATTACAATGGATACAAGAGCGGAGACTTGGCAAATGATTCTAATTGTTTATTCATTACAAAGTTAGGGTCTATTTTATTAATTAAGCGAGTAATTTCTAAAGATTCTAATCTATCAAGCTTGTGGCCTTTATTGCAAGTATGGAGGACTTTAACATCTCTGTCTTTATCAAACGAGTGTTTGTTTTCTAATAAATGTGATGCTACATTTGACAATTCGCCTTTATTATTTACCCAATTTGTAAAATGTTCTTTAATACGGGTTTTGAAAGATCTCCCTGTTTGACCAACGTAATATGCTGGGCAGTTGGCGCAGTTCACTTGGTAAACGCCTGAGTTCTCGAGTTTTTCTCTTTTATCTTTGTTGTTAATTAAAATTCTACCTAGAGAGTTTACATTATAAAAAGCTGTTTTGCATTTATCATTATTGGTTAATCTAGATATTTTTGTTGATATTTCACCAATATAAGGGATTTTAACCCATTGTTTATTACTATCTTTTTCATTTTTATTTTCAAGGCCTTGTGAAATGATTGTTAATGTAAGTTTTTTATCCTTTTTCTCTATTAGCCTATCAATAGTTTCGCTTTTGTATCCGTTGTTATTGGCGATAGTTTTAATAATATTTAATTCATTATTATAATTTATATAATTCAAAGGCACGTGTAAAAGTCTGTGAATGAGTGAATAAAATACTGATAATTTATGTGAAATGTGGTGTCTAGATGTATTGTGTATGATATTATCACTATATGTAGGTTTTCTATAAATTGAAAATTCTAATTTATTGTTAATGATTTCGATACCTATGTCGAGAAAGTTAATCTTATTACCCCCCATTTCCATTGTGAACTGGATTGATTTGTTAATTTTATTGATTTCTTTTAGAAAAATATCTAATTGTCTGTTTGTTCCTGTCCAGATAATCAGAATGTCATCTACATATCTACGGTAGAAGGCGACTTTATTAAACGATTTTAGTTTTTCGATGGATTCTTCGATATAATCCATGAAGAATTCAGCTAAGACCGGTGAAATCGGGCTCCCCATAGCTAACCCACTAGATTGGATGTAATAGTTATTATTAAATCTAAAGAAATTTTGTTCAATGCATGTATTTAGTAATCTTGTTATTTCGTTACGTTTTATTAAATTAATGTTTATTTTTTCCATGTAATTATTAATAATTATTTTTAATTCGTTTGTTGGTATGTTTGAGAACAAACTTACAACATCAAATGAAACTAAGGTAGCATTATTGGGAACTTTGATGTCTTTAATGAGGTCTATAAGTTGTAGGGAATTTATTATTCCGTATTTTGGTTTAAAATTAAGAGTATTTTTTATAATATTATTTCCAAATTTTGCTAATTTATAGGCAGGGGCTGAATTATATGACACTACTGGTCTTACCGGCATATTATTTTTGTGTACTTTTGGCTGTCCATATAGACGTGGGCATTGGGGGTTCATAACAGAAAGGCTATTTTTATGGTATTTATTTTTAATCAAGGTTTGGCATGAATTTAGAATTGTGTTTACGTCTGCTGCAAATTTAGGAGTGGGGTCCTTTTTCAATAAGGTTACATTACTGGTGTCCAGCACATCTTGGACTTTTTCTAAATAATCTGATTTATTTAAGATAACTGTACTGTTACCTTTATCTGCTTTTGAGATAATCAGATTATTTTGTTTGATTTTATTTTTTATTGATTTTACGATACGTGCTTCGCTAGAAAATTTCCCCTCAGTCGTTGCGTTTTTTATTATTTTAGTACATAGGTATTTTTTACCGTAATCTGACGTTGCAATATCTGTATCTATCGCGAGATTCTCAAGATCTTTTAAGTTAAGTGGTAAGTTTGGACAGTATTTTAATCCTTTATTAAGCATTGTTATTTCAGTATCATTAAATTCTACATTAGTGTTGTTTACTACCTGATCGTAAAAGGATGGTATGGGTGAATTAACAGTTTTATCCCTTGTCGTTGATTTTAAGTGTTTTTGTGTCCAGTGTGTTAGTTTTTTAAGTTGTTTTTGGTAAGTTATATGAATTTTATTGTTAACCATAAGGGTGGTGTCATTATAAAGGCAATCAAATTCTACGGGGTGTAGTTGTGATGTGAGTAAAGTGTGTACATAAAATAAATAGTTATTTACATTATCCCGAATGTTGTACCATTTCTTCATCTCCTGTGTGGTCCATGTTCTGCGGGCTGCGGTAACTGCTAGTGTAGCTGCTTTGCTGTTCGTGTTCGTCCTGATGTTGATGTAGTTGGGTATAAGGCCCCGTTTTTTGCACTCTCGATTGAACCACAAATGTTGTGACGCCATCCGTCGTTTAAGAATGAGTTTTTTGTAGAGTCTCTTCAGTGTTGCTGTGTTTGCACTTTTTAATATTTCTATTTTTGAGACCGATAATTCGTGGTGGAATTCCATTATAATATATTATAATAAAACAAATAAAAAACTTTATTCCACTTAATTTTATTTTGACCGTAACCGGTTTCAGCTCGTCAAAGCCATCTTCAGACTGGTACACAAAATTCTTAGTCTACGGTTTATATACACAACATATGGGGGAGGGGGGAGAGGGGTAGTTTATAGGGTTTTAATCAATTTTATTTGTTACTAAGTCGTTTAAGATTGTGGAATTTCTAAACATTTGGTAATTCCAGTAAGCTAATTACCTTGGGTTTGTAGTTCATTTCAATATTTATTAGGGAAAAAACCTCACAGGTAATATGCATTAGACATAATTTTATTGTCAAATCATTATTTATGATGGGATTATATTTGCTTTTTGAAAAGATACATGTTTACATTTGAGAAATTATTATAGGAATTAAGAAAGTAGGGACTTAGCAACTGATACTAATAGCTTATTAATTACAAAGTTACTTATTGAAGGGGTACATGTTTACATTGAAGTAGGGATGGTCTAACCTAACTACATATTTTAATGTCGGAATTATTATGAAAAAAAACTCATTCTTAAACGACGGATGGCGTCACAACATTTGTGGTTCAATCGAGAGTGCAAAAAACGGGGCCTTATACCCAACTACATCAACATCAGGACGAACACGAACAGCAAAGCAGCTACACTAGCAGTTACCGCAGCCCGCAGAACATGGACCACACAGGAGATGAAGAAATGGTACAACATTCGGGATAATGTAAATAACTATTTATTTTATGTACACACTTTACTCACATCACAACTACACCCCGTAGAATTTGATTGCCTTTATAATGACACCACCCTTATGGTTAACAATAAAATTCATATAACTTACCAAAAACAACTTAAAAAACTAACACACTGGACACAAAAACACTTAAAATCAACGACAAGGGATAAAACTGTTAATTCACCCATACCATCCTTTTACGATCAGGTAGTAAACAACACTAATGTAGAATTTAATGATACTGAAATAACAATGCTTAATAAAGGATTAAAATACTGTCCAAACTTACCACTTAACTTAAAAGATCTTGAGAATCTCGCGATAGATACAGATATTGCAACGTCAGATTACGGTAAAAAATACCTATGTACTAAAATAATAAAAAACGCAACGACTGAGGGGAAATTTTCTAGCGAAGCACGTATCGTAAAATCAATAAAAAATAAAATCAAACAAAATAATCTGATTATCTCAAAAGCAGATAAAGGTAACAGTACAGTTATCTTAAATAAATCAGATTATTTAGAAAAAGTCCAAGATGTGCTGGACACCAGTAATGTAACCTTATTGAAAAAGGACCCCACTCCTAAATTTGCAGCAGACGTAAACACAATTCTAAATTCATGCCAAACCTTGATTAAAAATAAATACCATAAAAATAGCCTTTCTGTTATGAACCCCCAATGCCCACGTCTATATGGACAGCCAAAAGTACACAAAAATAATATGCCGGTAAGACCAGTAGTGTCATATAATTCAGCCCCTGCCTATAAATTAGCAAAATTTGGAAATAATATTATAAAAAATACTCTTAATTTTAAACCAAAATACGGAATAATAAATTCCCTACAACTTATAGACCTCATTAAAGACATCAAAGTTCCCAATAATGCTACCTTAGTTTCATTTGATGTTGTAAGTTTGTTCTCAAACATACCAACAAACGAATTAAAAATAATTATTAATAATTACATGGAAAAAATAAACATTAATTTAATAAAACGTAACGAAATAACAAGATTACTAAATACATGCATTGAACAAAATTTCTTTAGATTTAATAATAACTATTACATCCAATCTAGTGGGTTAGCTATGGGGAGCCCGATTTCACCGGTCTTAGCTGAATTCTTCATGGATTATATCGAAGAATCCATCGAAAAACTAAAATCGTTTAATAAAGTCGCCTTCTACCGTAGATATGTAGATGACATTCTGATTATCTGGACAGGAACAAACAGACAATTAGATATTTTTCTAAAAGAAATCAATAAAATTAACAAATCAATCCAGTTCACAATGGAAATGGGGGGTAATAAGATTAACTTTCTCGACATAGGTATCGAAATCATTAACAATAAATTAGAATTTTCAATTTATAGAAAACCTACATATAGTGATAATATCATACACAATACATCTAGACACCACATTTCACATAAATTATCAGTATTTTATTCACTCATTCACAGACTTTTACACGTGCCTTTGAATTATATAAATTATAATAATGAATTAAATATTATTAAAACTATCGCCAATAACAACGGATACAAAAGCGAAACTATTGATAGGCTAATAGAGAAAAAGGATAAAAAACTTACATTAACAATCATTTCACAAGGCCTTGAAAATAAAAATGAAAAAGATAGTAATAAACAATGGGTTAAAATCCCTTATATTGGTGAAATATCAACAAAAATATCTAGATTAACCAATAATGATAAATGCAAAACAGCTTTTTATAATGTAAACTCTCTAGGTAGAATTTTAATTAACAACAAAGATAAAAGAGAAAAACTCGAGAACTCAGGCGTTTACCAAGTGAACTGCGCCAACTGCCCAGCATATTACGTTGGTCAAACAGGGAGATCTTTCAAAACCCGTATTAAAGAACATTTTACAAATTGGGTAAATAATAAAGGCGAATTGTCAAATGTAGCATCACATTTATTAGAAAACAAACACTCGTTTGATAAAGACAGAGATGTTAAAGTCCTCCATACTTGCAATAAAGGCCACAAGCTTGATAGATTAGAATCTTTAGAAATTACTCGCTTAATTAATAAAATAGACCCTAACTTTGTAATGAATAAACAATTAGAATCATTTGCCAAGTCTCCGCTCTTGTATCCATTGTAATTTTCATAATAATTTCGACATTAAAATATGTAGTTAGGTTAGACCATCCCTACTTCAATGTAAACATGTACCCCTTCAATAAGTAACTTTGTAATTAATAAGCTATTAGTATCAGTTGCTAAGTCCCTACTTTCTTAATTCCTATAATAATTTCTCAAATGTAAACATGTATCTTTTCAAAAAGCAAATATAATCCCATCATAAATAATGATTTGACAATAAAATTATGTCTAATGCATATTACCTGTGAGGTTTTTTCCCTAATAAATATTGAAATGAACTACAAACCCAAGGTAATTAGCTTACTGGAATTACCAAATGTTTAGAAATTCCACAATCTTAAACGACTTAGTAACAAATAAAATTGATTAAAACCCTATAAACTACCCCTCTCCCCCCTCCCCCATATGTTGTGTATATAAACCGTAGACTAAGAATTTTGTGTACCAGTCTGAAGATGGCTTTGACGAGCTGAAACCGGTTACGGTCAAAATAAAATTAAGTGGAATAAAGTTTTTTATTTGTTTTATTATAATATACATAATATAATAGTATTTATGAAAACAAGCATGTGATAATAATCAAAGTATTCCCAGGTAAGTGAACATAGAAGTATTAGTGAATAAGTACATAGTAGAATCGGAAACATAATAAAAATATAATGAATAGCGAAAAGTAGCATACCTCGTGAGTATATTTGGTTCTAATGACTGGGTGAGGATAATCACTGGATATAAATATGGCAATAATAATAATAAAACCTTCATCTTATATTTGTTGTCGGTATTATGTGTATTGTGTTTGAGATAGTCATAGGGAAGCCAGCTTGTTTTCATCTGATATAAGAATATCACCTGAACCACTCTCTTTCCGCAAATATATCTGTCCTTCTTTGATCCATGCAAATTGATATCACGTAATTGTAAAAAGCATTCACTTTGTGGCTCTTCATAATTTATAATAAAAACACATAAATTTGTTTTTAAATATTCTCCTGACGAAGGAAGGGATCTTCCGAAACCGGTAGAGTGAAAATAAAACTATAGTGGTCAAAAACAAATTTATGTGTTTTTATTACAAATTGATATCGTTTCTCTCTTGCAACTTGACGAGTTTTATACCAAATCTGCTTCGCCCGAAAAGTTAGTTGCTCAGAAATATAGATTGGCAACCGGGGGCCGGCGAGACCGATGTTTAACGTGTTGAGTTTTTCTTCGGTATTGTGTTTGTTCTTGTTGAATGATTTCACATCAGCTAGCAGTTAGTTCCTAGCCAGGTTTGATTTTAATTTAAGAACAATTGTCCTCGGTTGCTTCTGGTTGCTTTTTTTTGGTAGACGATATACAGCATCGATGTCCTTAGTTTCGATGGGAGATCCTGTTGTTTTGAAGATGTTGAAGACCACGTCTTTTAGTGATTCGTCCTTAATGTCAGGGATGCCTCTTATTTCTACATTACTAGACTTTAAGGCCCGTTCTTGGAACTCGATACTATTCTCCAGTAGAACGATTCTGGCTTCCAGTGCAGAATTCTTCGCTGTAAGCTCATCATTACGGTATTCGACGTCACGGATTCTGGCCATAAAGTCTTCATATTGCGCGTTCATAAATTGAATGCTTTCCAGTATCTTGTTGTTTTGGTCCATGATGGCGTTCTGTTTTTTTTTCAGGTTTGTTTTGGTCATGACTAAGACCTGAATATCTTCGAGATTAGCGGGGGATGATGATGATGATGGAGCTCTTTGATCCTTAGTGGCCGTTAATTTTTTGGGCGGATCCAAAGGTGCGTTCCAAGATCGTGTGTCCTTCTTACACTGCTGTTGCTCTCGACGTTCTCGAGTGAGTCGACGGTAGGTGCTTTCCGTTGTTCCTCCGCAGGCTAGATGGTATGTACCTTTACACACCGAACACACAAATATCGACTCGTCTGATAGAATAACTTCAGAGCATACGCGGCAGTGCATTGTGATTGATTTTTAATAACTACCGACACGATGATGTTTTTGATAAACTTAGTATATTTTCTGAATTACACTAAGTGCGACAGTAAAACACCTTGATATTATTTGAATATGTTATACTTTGATGCCACGACAGGAAGCATAAACCTCTAAACGGAGTAAAATTAATATGAACTAGTCACACGGATATTGTCTATGATATGATACTTATTATATAAATAAGTATAATATCATGTCTATGATATGATAATATACTTATTTTACTAAATCATAATTCTTGAACAAAAAAAGGGAACAGGTAAGAAACAAATGAACCCGAGAGAAATTTTAGGTACTAAATGTACAAAATACTAAAAACGCTTTCATTGTCATTCTATTACGTTTTTGATAATAACTGTCGTATTTTAAACATCACAAGTACATTCTCCCATAAAAAATTATTTATTGAATTATTGAAGACAATATTAGCGATTTCTAAACGAAAATCTGAAACAGAAAAATCAGAAAAGGATACGGTCACATCTAGGACTCGAACCCAGGACCCTTGTCTTTCCGGGACACCGCTTTACCAACTGAGCTAATGGGACCCTTTCCCCCTCGGTCACTTTTAACTGTATCATACTTCGAATAAGAACTACCAACATTGTCTTCATTTTTTCACCGCACATTTTTATTGGCAACTATCTTTATGTATGATCGCAAGATTCAACCCGAACTAAATGCAATCTAGACAACGTCTTTTTTAGATAAACACATCTTATTTTTTTATTTTTAATGTGCGACATCTATTGACTTTTCTGCAAGTCCAGAATGAATATTTATTTTTCGGAATAACTTTATTGAGTAAAACCTCAAATTGTAATATTTAATTATTGAAGACAATATTACGGGAAATGGAATCAATCAGAGACGCTCAAGATGAAATGGAGCAGCGTAGCAGAGTGTGTAAGCTAGACATTCACGGCATTCCCGAGGCAAAAGGTGAAAATCTTTTAACATTACTGGAGAGAATGGGGTCCATTATTAACGTCCCGCTTCCAAGTGGCGCTGTGGTGGCGGTGCACCGCGTCGCTCGCGGTCACTCGTCGCCTTCCAACCGTCCACGCAACATAGTCGTCCAGCTTACGACAAAGCGTCTCCGTGATGATGTCATCGCTGCGGTTAGGACTCGCCGTGGCCTCACAACAGACCTACTAGGACTTGGCGCTCCCACCACTAACTTTTATGTTAATGAGCACCTGACAATAAAAAAATAAAATACTTTTTGGAAAAACACGTGCCGCCGGAAAAGAAAATGGCTATAAATACGTATGGGTGCGGAATGGCAGTATCCTGGCAAAAAGGAATGATCTCTCTCGAGTGGTCACCATTCGTCGTGAGGGAGACCTTAACAGAATTAGGACTCATGATCAACAGAATATGTGACTTCTACAACACACTCGTTACTACTGCTGTCGATGCCAACTCTCTCTCACTATCCTGTACCCTTGTTCACTCGTTTGTTTCATAGAAATTTACATAATATTTTTGTTTACAGCGCAATACCTCCATTATTATATAGCACTATCATGTCTCTTTCATATTCATTCACATTTTACAATTTTAACATATTTTACACTGAGTAATCTTTGTTTCATAAATAATTTTGATGTTTCATACGTCCTACCCAATGTACCGCTCTCGCAAATGTGGAATAAGTCGAAGGGCGCACTTACACTAATAAAATGCCCTCATCATCTTTATCTGTTTATTACCAGAACTACGGTGGTATTAAGACCAAAACTCAGGAGCTACTTATTAACATTACATCGAATAACTATGATGTTATAGTTCTAGTTGAAACGTGGCTAGTAGCAAGTGTTAATACGGCCGAATTCATAGATTCACGGTACACGGTGTTCCGACGAGATAGGGACCGTATACTTACTGGTAAGATGGACGGAGGCGGTGTGCTAGTAGCAGTGCGCAAGGAGCTCTCAGCTTCCCGTCGCGATGACTGGGAAAAAAATCAGATTGATCAAATCTTCGTATCTATTCCGGTAAGGTCTCTCAATCTCATCATTTGGGCTGTATACATACCTCCTGTCACGCCAAAACGTTTTATGATATTTTCTCCAAAAACCTGGAATCCGTTTTTTTCATCAGAACCAAATAATATGTTTTGTGTTCTAGGAGATCTGAATCTACCTTCACTAACATGGTCATTTTTTGAAGGCTACAATCATGGTCTTGCCTCCTCGAACACGGCTACATCGCATACTTTGCTTCAAACAATGGCATTGATGAGCTTACTCCAATATAATAGTATACCAAACCACAACGATAAATTCTTAGAACTTATATTTTATAGTTGCGAAACAAAAGTTACACATAGCGACGACCCTCTCCTTTCAGAGGATAGACACCATCTAGCCCTGAAATTCGAAATATCCTCCGCGATTCAATCAAAAATTAAAAACAACAAAGAGCGTAGACGAAATTTCAGGAAAGCTGATTACACGCAAATTAATAATGACATTGACTGTATTGATTGGAAGTCTGAAATCGCAAATTTATCAGCAGAAGAAGCAGTAGACTAATTCCATGTAATAATAAACAATGTAATTGATAAGTTTATTCCATTACTGGCACGACGAAATGAAAAATTTCCCATATGGTTTACCCCCGAACTTATTAGGCTATCACGGAAAAAGGACAAAGTCTGGCTCAACTGGAGGCATACAAAGGTTTTTCTGCTTATAGTGAATTTTCCTTCTTACGTGCAACATAAAAGAAGTTGTCTAGTGAATCTCGAAACATATTTTTCGACAACGTCGAAAGTTCATTGCAAAACAATATCAAAAGTTTTTGGTAATAAATATCCGCATTAAAGTCGTCCGACGGATATCCTGCTGCTATGTCCTTTGACGGACCTGAATCTAATAATGCCCAGGAAATCTGTAATATGTTCTCTGAATTCTTCAAGTCAACATTTGAACCCTCCTCCGTCAATGAAACAATAGACATTGATCAACTTGAATCAGTTCACGACTCAGGACTTGTGCGTATTCACACGATTAAACTAACGAAACAAGAAGTGAAATCCAGTTTAAAGTCGCTAGATATAAACAAAGGTGCGGGTCACGATAGAATTCCGGCGTTTTTCCGTAGATCTGCTGCGTCGTCACTGTGTGTGCCGCTTACCATAATATTCAATAAATGTCTGAGTGATGGGGTTTTCCCTGGCAGGTGGAAGCTGGCCTACATCATACCGGTCCACAAAGGTGATTCGCGTCAACGAGTGGAAAACTACAGGCCAATATCAATTCTCTCGGCGATCCCTAAACTGTTGGAAAGACTTGTCCATACTAATATATATCCCCAGCTTGCTGCCAAAATTACAGACCAACAACACGGGTTTGTCAAAGGCAAATCTACCGTGAGTAATTTACTTATTTACTCTAATTTTTTGTTTACTAGCATGGATCGAGGCCATCAGGTAGATGCAACTTACTGCGATTTCAAAATGGCTTTTGACAAGGTTGATCACCTTATTCTTATTAAAAAAATTATGTATAACGGAATTAGGGGAAACTTATTACGTTGGTTCATCTCATATTTAACAAAAAGACAGCAAGCTGTATCGTTACAAGGACATACTTCCGTATGGGAACCAGTTACTTCTGGCGTACCACACGGATCAATCCTAGGACCGCTTTTATTTATACTTTTTATTTATACAGTTTCTGAATGTTTCATGCATTGTTTATTTCTCTTGTACGCCGATGACATAAAAATATTTGCCATTGTTAGGAATATAAATGATTGTCTGCTCATCCAACGAGACTTAGTAAGGTTCGAAGCGTTTTGCAATGAAAAAAAAAATTTACCTAAGTTACAACAAATGTAAACAAATAAGCTTCACTAAAAATCATAACGCTATTATACACAATTATTATATAGGCAACTATTCACTAGATCGTGTATACTGTATAAGGGATCTTGGTGTACTTTTTGATTCCAAACTTCATTTCGATGCGCACATTAAGAACATTGTGAATAAAGCTTACTGCATGCTAGGCTTTGTTATCAGAAACAGCCGCGTATTTCGAAAGCCTGAAACCTACCTTCTGCTTTACTATACGCTGGTCCGTTCTCAACTTGAATACTGCACCTCCATATAGACTCCACTTTACGATATCTATAAAGAAAATATTGAAAGTATCCAGAAGAAATTTCTGCGTTACCTCAACCACAGAATGAGCGCACCTAAACGGGGATACATATGCTCTCGAAATATAACGTCTCCACTCTTACTAACCGGCGAACTTACCTTGACCTATTGACCTTGTACAAAATCTGTAACAACTTTATCGACTGTCCTGGCTTACTCAATCTAATAAACTTTAAAATACCACTCAGAACGACGAGGCTTAACGACTTGTTCCATATTGGCCGGACGCGCACAAATGCTGGTGTCAGAGATCCAATCAGAAGAATGTGCGAATTGTATAATAAAAACCAAAACCTGAAGGATTCCGACATATTTTTTGATACATATAGTACTTTTGGTAGGAAATTGAAGTCTGTTTTACTATAAAAAAAAAAGAAAATGTGTACTTACTTCATTCACTATACTCTTTAAGTACTTTTTTTATGATTTATCTCTAAACTTGTATAAAAAATATTTGTACACCTTTATTTGATACTGAGCATTATCCATATACAAAATAATTTTACCTTATTTACATGTAAAAAATATTTAAAATTGTTATCTACTAGTCAATCAGTGAGAAATAGTTAGGAAGCAGGCGAATTCTGAAGTTATTGTTTTACAAAATTATCTTTAAATTACTGTCTGTATCTGTGTTTTCTCCTTAAATAAATAAATAAATATTAGCGATTTCTAAACGAAAATCTGAAACACAAAAATCAGAAAAGGATACGGTCACATCTAGGACTCGAAACCAGGACCCTTGTCTTTCCGGGACACCGCTCTACCAACTGAGCTAATGGGACCCTATCCCCCTCGGTCACTTTTAACTGTATCATACTTCGAATAAGAACTAACAGCATTGTCTTCATTTTTTCACCGCACATTTTTAATGGCAACTACATAAATAAAGATAGTTTAAATTAAAATTTTAGGTAAATTTTGTGAATTTTCTACAAGTATTAAATTCAGTGTTAAAATCTCTTTGAAAAATCCCATCAGTGTAATTTTTATTAAGTCAGTCTTTATTTAATTAACCAGTGAAAATAAAATAGAGTTTAAATTCAGTGGTTTTCTGTAAAAGTGAAAAGTGAAAATGAATGGTGAATTATTTAAATTCAATTTATGTGTTCTATCGGAAATCTAAAGTGAACGTGATTGCAAATTGATACCTTAAAATAGATTATAATTTAGTATCAATTTTGTTTAAAAGTATTAATAGCAAAAAATAAATCAAAATATAAAAATTTCAGAAATCAAAAAGGCTCCGTTCCAGAAAGCCGAGGAGGGAGAAATCGTCAAGTGAAATCTTATAATATTTTATATTTTTCTATAACAGGTTATGAAACCGGTTCAGTCTCTGGTTGCGAAGATTTCAGCAAACTAGATCCATCCCAGGAATTATATACATATGATTCCTATTACATGGTATAACTTTCTACCACTTCACATATAAAGATGTATATATCACGAATACCTATTATCACACTCGTGTCAAGCACAACTACCTACTTCAAATACCTATTATCACATTCGTGTCAAACACAAATATTTACTTCTAAATATCCTTTTCGAAATTAGGTAAACCTTATTTACCTATATGTACTATGACAATTCAAAACAATATCGAACGATTGGCCTTTCTAAACTATCAGCTGATAGTAGATATTACGTCCCTGATAACAGATAAATAACCCACAAAGAATTCATAAGACCTAACTAGGTCAAGGTCCCTTTTAAATAAACAAACCGCATCCCAGCTGTTATGAACTCGATAGTAAACCAAACATCGGGTCCAATAAGGGCAGGTTTCTCAAAGCTCGTTCTTCATACCAAATCACAGTAGGCATATTCATGTGTGTTTTATACACTTGCTAGAAGTCAAAATAATATCAACAAGAAAACATTCTAAATACCTAACTACGTACGTCAGAGATGAATAGCTCACTCAAGGCACCTATTCGGTTAATTATGGTTCAATTAAGGAGCCGCATATACTATTTATGTGATCATATTCAAAGTGGCCAAATCTAAGTGTCATAATAATTTCGTACGTATGAGTACAAACTATTTCCACACAATGTCTAACAACTCAGTCAAATTCAACCAGAAGAGGAGGTGGTGGTCACTCCTTATAAAGTCCATCAACGAAACAAGAAATTTGGTTGTCAGACCGCGATACCAAAACTGGCAAACAAACAAACAAACAAATATATTACTTAGTATATCGTATTTATTCGCATTTCCTATTATATTTATAAATCAAGATATCGGACTCAGGACTCACAACCCTGGGATTTGAAATTCTCGGTTCCCAATGTTTCATAAGAGAAAATCTTACATTGTGAATTATAAAAACCCACTTTAAGGTTACATATATATCTTTGAATGTATTATCCACTGGGTGATGTGAACCCGCCTACATTTGGCGTTTTAGGCCTAAGATGGTCATGTCACATCGCTTCTTGGAGTGGTGGCGAGCCTAGGAAACTTGTCATTACAAAAGACCGTGAGTATATGATTGATCAGAAGACAAAACCGGTTCGCTTCAGTAGTCGTAGATCCGGAGGTGATGGAATTTGGAGTGTACTGGACCCTGGGGGGGTTCGATCGTAGCACAAGAGGGTTGCGGATCTGGGATAAATGGGAAAGCCTAGCAAGTACCGATCACTAGAGGCACCTGACTACGGTGTGAAGATCTTATTCGACCTTGGATCACCCGGTTACATTGCAGGAGGAGGTGCCAAATTTTGCAGCAATATGCTTTCCGAGTTCGTCTTCGTACAAAATCACTATCACTAACCATTACTAATAATTGAATGTATGTCAAATTTAATATTACCTTATTTTGTGTTTATAATAGGTTATGTACACACCATTCATTAATGAAATAGTTAGAATTCATGTCTAGTATCGGAATTAAAACAGAATAGAAAGATTAGTTAAATTAAGATTTGGTTTAAATGTTTTTGAGTCTTTCAATGGCCGAGTTCCATTCACTCTACCTTCTAAAAGAACATAGGTTACCACACCAACGAATTACATTAACCTTTCCATATCTTAAAACAAAAAATACACAACGTTAGATGAAAGATTATTGTACGATAAAGCCACGAAGATCTTGTTTACTATGTGAAAAAATCATAGGGACTCGTGGAAGTTTAGGCAATAGGAGTTAGAACCTCCTTACATTTCAAAAAAAAAAGTTAGGAGCTTTAAACCCACGAAGGGTTATTTCCCATTAACAGCAATGGGTAGGCTCAGTTAATTAGTAGATGAGTCGAGAGGCTCAGATAGGCAGCTCCGAAGGTCGGATCATCACAAATGGTCCACGTGACCAGGACAGTTAGTCGTCATCAAAAGCGATTCCATTACAATGTTGGATAGTCACGCTCGGAATGCTGTTTAGTTTTGGTGGACTTAAGACAAACTGCGTTTAGAAAACACGTTACAAATGTTTTTTTAAATTTTTTTTTCAATTGGATCGTATAAATAAATGCTTTCTGAGTACAAAACTGCATACTTAACTCGATGTCGCCAAAAATGGTCTGTTGGACAAAAACGAACTAGAGCGACGCACAGTGGGCTGAAAATCGCCTTTCATAGACATAGATACTTGAATTTTCAAAGGTATTTTTTTTGGCTAGAAATGGATTCTGCTGATCATTACTATGCTATAAAATTTCGTACGAAGCAATTGCGTGTATAAATGAAGGAGTTATCATTTTTTAAGAAAAATTTGTATGGCACTTACATTAAAAATGAGGCTATCTCTGGAATCATAAGGTTGACCATTATATCCTTACACACAGATATACTACTATTTATTTGTATTTTTTTGACATACTTCGTATGTGGCGCAACTTGCGATTTTTTTTTTAAATCCTCAAAGTTGAAAAAAAAACTTTTTATGCTGATGATTCATTTTAATGCTTAAATGCTTTACAAGTTAAAAAAATGATAACTCCTTCATTTGTACACGCAATTGCTTCATACGAAATTTTATAGCATAATAATGATCAGCAGAATCCATTTCAAGCCAAAAAAATACCCTTGAAAATTCAAGTCTCTATGTCTATGAAAGGCGATTTTCGTCGCTACTAGATGCAGCGGCTGTTTTAACAGTACGGAGATAACAACAGCGATAAAACATGATATGTGTGTGATAAAGAGAATATAAGGCGAAAAAACAATCCACACATAGAATAAAAATAGAAAATTAGTTAAAAATACTTTATTAAAAAATGTATGCAAATAGTTGCTTATGGAGGATATTTGACTCCCGTCTCCAGAGGGCCGTAGGGGAGAATCTATCAAAGTATGGCAGTGATGATGGTTTTCTTCGATTGGCGTAGTCTGCGCCGTAAGTTTCCTATGCGGTGGCAGAGAAGTGCTCTTGAAGAGAGCACTCGTCCCTTCAGGAACATTTCCGTGGCACTGTCGTATATCTGTAGGCGGAATAGTGAGCGATAAGCATTATTGTAAGCGACTTGTAGCTTATGCCACTGGGTGTAATTTACCCACCTACCAAAAGTTTTCACTAGTTTTAAGTCATTGATTATGTTCATCAGTCAATGCATATTTATATGTATATTCTCACATAAACATCATACAATACAGTACAATTTTACATCACATCAGCATTTGGCTAAGTGACTCTTCAATAATTGTTTTAGGTCATTTGGAGAACAGTCACTTACATCTAAATTCATTGCTAGTTCTTTCAATAACACCACTCCCCTCGTCATGCTATGCTTTTCCAGGACGTCGGTTTTGCCTTTTGGTACTCTGAATAAGTCATGGTATCGACTTCGGCTGTAGTGGTCTGGTACATATAAATCATAGCATTCCAAGAGGAATGGGCTATCGATAAAATTGTTCCAAATTTTGAAAGTCATAATAAATAGACTTGCTTTCCGCCTAGTTTCCAGACTCACAGAATTAGTTTCCTCAAGTAAGTCGATATGGTGCATGAACCCAGGATAGGTTCCATGCGTCCGCATATAGAAATACCTGAGGAATTTCTTCTGGATTTGCTCTATCATATAAATGTACTTCTGGTGGTACGGTGCCCAAACATCGCTCGCATACTCGAGCTTGCTTCTCAGTATGCCATCAAACAATGCTAACATAGCATCTTGGTTATTGAACTGCTTGCATGTCCTAATGACGAACCCAAAAAAAGTTTGTAGCAAGACTGAGTGAGCTGCGATATTTGGTCAGAGAATTTCAGTACGGGATCAAAGACGACACTGAGATCCTTTACGGAATTTACACGTGATAGTGTTTCGCCCTTTTCTTATAATCGTAAAGTATAGTATTTAGAGAACGAGTGTAAAATATGGTGACACATTTTTTTGTATTGAAATCTAATTTGTTTATCAAAAACCATTCAGATAGTGCATCCAGATCTGATCAAGTCATGCTTCAAGAAGATCTTTTCACACTGCATAGCTAGTGCACTCAAATTGATATGTTTCTAAATATGGATAAATGTTACATCATAACCTTCACTCGTAACAGAAGACAAAAGGATCATACATATTTCATTAATAATGTTCAATTAAATGCAGTCACCACTGTTAGACATCTAGAAATCACTCTTGATTCAAAATTTAAGTTTGATGTACATTTCAGTGATATCACGAGTAAGCCCCTGAAAATGATGGGATTTATCCATCGAATATAGAAACCATTCAAAAATCCCCAATCCATTATAACCTTATACCACTCATTGGTTAGAAGCAAATTGGAATATGGTAGTGTTATCTGGAACCCTCACTACTTGAAATATTAAAAAAAACTATTAAATCCGTACAAAAAAAAAACTAAGATTGTTATTATTTAAACTTGGAATAAATTCCGTACTCCAGTCTTACGAGGAACGACTCCAATACTTTATCTTTACGACCCTGGATAAAAGAAGACAATTTGCTGACTTAATATGTCTACACAAAATTATTCATGACAAGCTTGAAACAACTCACTGTCTGAGCAATATTCTTATTAAAGTTCCTAATAGACGTAATCTAAGGAGTCAGAATATATTCCATCTAGAAATATTAAAGAACAATATTGCACACTTCAATCCATTGTCTCGAATGTGTCGTCTGTTCAATTCTATTGAATGTAACTACATAGATATATATGCAAATAATCTCGCCTATTTTAAAAAGCAAATGAGCAATGGATTGTGAATGTTTGTTTGTTTTTTTATTTACTCGATTTGTTTTTTGTTTTTTTATTGCTTTTGTTTTATGGATAATATGTTGATCTGTATGTTTTGTTTACGATTTCTCTTTGTTTGCCTTTGTTCACGATTTGCTGTTTATATTTTTTGTTAATACCTAGTATGTAATGATACTTAAACTGTGCATGATGTGAACATTTTTAAGTGGACTGTTGACATACACGTTTTTTGCAATGCTTATCTCATGATTTTTTCATGTCAATAGTCTGTAAATGTTCCCAAACAATAAATAATTATAAGAGACCTTGCCTTATGTCACTTATCAAATAAAATGAGTTGTAAAACTCTCCAGACCATTTCACCATATTTTCTTCCTGTATCTGCTCTTTTCCTTAGTTTTTACCAGAGTTTATTCTAACATACACATAGAAAGCAGGTATAGATTGGCTTTTTCCTTAGTTCATAATAGCTGGTGGTTTTTTTTAAAGGATTTTTGCTATAAATGTTGACAGTTCGAATTTAAATCCACAATGGTTATCCTCTGTGATAATATGGTCTTTTACAATTCATTCAATTTCAACATTAATTTTTAAGTTCTGTTACTATTTTATTTATGTGACCTGACCAAGAATGTAATATATAAAATACTGAATGTATAATATAATAGATTACTTGTATAAAATAAAGAAATTAACATGTCAATACTTAGTGTGAACCATTTATTGAACTCGATATTCAGCCTTTTAACTGGTATATAATGACAATGTAAGACGTAACGGTTGCCACCAAACTGAGGAGCAAGGAGCAGTCCACTGGGAAGAGGCCGCACGCAGTAGTCACAAAGGGTCGCGATTTCATCAGGTTCTCCAACTGGACCATACTAGCGCATTGCCGATCATCTTTAAAAGTTATAGAAAAAATATTAAATGACAAGTTAAACACTTAAATGGGTTCTTTCTAACCGAAACCATAATCTAGAGAAAGCTTATTTTCTAAATATAAGAATGACTACAAGTTTTAATGAATAATTAAACATAACACTGCGAGTTCAGGAAAAATTAAACACAACACCCTGTAAGTTCAAAAATAATTTAATATAACACCCTGCAAATTCGTCAAGGCAAGTCATTCGTCAATTTTTGGGCAAGTATGACTAACATAATTTTTAATTGTATATAAAGATGTAGTCGCATCAAACCACACTCCTACATAGAACGATACAACAAGCTAAAAGTGATAGGTAAGTAAATCTCCAGTTTTCAAGAAACCTGATTTCAATGGCTTGTGTTGAACATAAAATGTTACAGGTAATGCGTACTTTTAATTTCTCCGCCCAGAATATGCTTGTAGATAATCACGATTCCTCTTTTATTTTCAAACTGCATTATCTCTCCAAGTAGAATTATGACGAATAGCCCCAAGGCATAGTGAATAAACCAAAACAATCCTGATAATGCGAAAAGGGCGCTCTAAAAAAAAATCATAAAGACATCATTTAAATTTTAATACAAACAAAATTAGTCTAATGAAAAATGTTGGCAGTCCACAATGGAGTTACCAAATAACGCACAACGTAATACTAACCCTGGTGTCTAAAAAACAATCGTCAAACTGGCAGAGGAACCACGAAAGTATGCTGAGTGCATTGAATAAAGAATAAGTGTTTTGTGGTGTCTGACAGTCATTGGGAAATTAGCAGAGGAAAGTTGAAGGGAGACTAAATGAAATTTAGATGAGAAGTATTAAATTAGTATGGTAGAAATCAGATCCCTGAGGCACACTGTATGTAGTGAAACAATGCGTCATAAATATATAAGTTAAAAAAACAACTTACATCAATACTTTGAAGACCATAGGTTTCCATATTTATAAGTACATTTACTGATTGCAAAATTGACAAAAACGCTGTCACTATGACGAATAAAATCTGAAACATGAAGTTTAAATATTTGATATTGTTATCTTAAGCCCCCACATACCCAATTTCCACCGACTTTATACCAAGTTTCTCTTTAACGCTTTAAGTAAAATATATTTTGTTTTTTAATATAATATCTATACGTTAATTATATGAAATTCCCTCGATAGAAAAATATCTCAAAGTAAGCTCCGAAAATTATTAAAAACACTCTTTCTGTTATTTAATATGTTATAGGCATGAAATTTTTTTTAATTTTAAATATTTTCCCCATTTTCGCTCAATTATTATCGGTTTTTAATATAAGCCTCCTCCTTTCAACAATCATATATCTCCCTTTCAAACCATCTTTAAATGCTTACTGTAGGGCCTTAATGACTCGACAGTTTAGGATTGTTGTAAATGAAAATGGCGCCCTCAGTTATTTTCAAAAAGAACCGTCGACGTTTTCAACCAAAATCCCCGATGAGAAAAAGTTAAAAATAAAATCTACAAAACAAAACAAAATCAAAAAGATAAATGATTTTCTAAAAATTCCTGACCCATTTTCGGAACGACATTTCCAATTTTCTCCGAAGAAATATTTTTTTGGTAAATTTCCTAGCTTTACATAATAAAATAATGTTAGAGAAAATAATTGTTTTATAAATAAATTCAAAAACCCTTTTTCCGAGTACTTTCCAATTTTTCTGAAATTAATTTTTTTCAGAAAATAAAAACGTCCCAACATGAAAAATTTCCAAACTTAGTATAAAAAAATAAAAAAGATAAATCTTTGACCAAATATAACGTTTTCCAAAGTCAAATATAAGAATTGAAGAACCGGCTATTTTTGGAATCAGTTGCTTTTGGCTTTTATAAAATACGAAAATTTTAACTAATAAATGTATCTAAAATGATTTATTTTATTTGTAAACGGTATTCTTGAAATTTTAGAGCCCTCAAACCGATTTGGTTAAAAATTGCGATAGTGGAGGTTATGGGGGAAAAACTCTTAATATCGGCGGCGTTCTTTTCTCAGTTTATGCGAGTTCATTACTTAGTAGAAATTAGTTTTCATTCATCTATTGAATTTCAAATGAACTTAAATATACGACACCGGTATATTAAATAGACATTCACAAATTATTATTTATATAGCCAGAAAAAAGTTAATTTTTGCCGGCTATTTGGATTTGTCTATACTTACATGTCAACAATACTAAAATTCAATATTTTACATGACGCGTTTATCCCAACAAAGAAACCATTGAAAGAATTCTTATTTTGTATTCTTTAAATCTTTCTGTACGTTTATTAGTAATAAGTATATGTTTTTATATGTAGTATTACCTGTAGTCCGGAAGATGAGTTTATAATGTCAACATTATCTGCAAGTTTATCATAGATCGTCATAATCCTTGGTACTCCGGCATCCAAATCAAAAGACACATTGCATTTGATCATCAATTTGTTCATTTTATTCCAAGAACTGTTGTACAATATATTATTAGGAGAAAAGTCAATGAAGTATTTTTTATTGCTGCATGTCAGTTGAGATACTAGAGCCCGCATTCGAAATGTGACCATCCAAACGTACAAGGAGTATTGAAAAATAAAAACATCTGCTATGGCCGTTGCGATGTACAAAGGAACATAATTATTAACATATATATAATCGTTTAAAACAAAACGATCAAAAGAAATAGCAAGACAAATATACAAACTTAACAGTAACGCTACAGCAATAATAAGTTTGCGTATTGTTCTATAGCACTCCGGTGGCAAACCAAGAAGTTTATCGACGCTTTCCAAATTTTCTAAGAATTTTACAGCAAGTCGCTTGTTACAAAATACTGGACAAAAAATTGCAAAATTAGCTGAAAAGATTGAAAAATAATACGATATGTCATCGACGAAAGTCACTGTGAATGATTTCGTTTCGATTTCACTCTCAATTTTAATGGCCATCAGATATAAGAAAAATACATTTAAACCACAGATTAGTACCAGCGAATATGTTTTACTGAAAACTGTTTTTGTTAACACTTTGTTGCTTTTATACGAGTAGTTTTGTATTCCAATAAAAAAGAAGAAATAATTCACCGGTGTAAGAGCATAATGTATATTTAAATTTTCGTTTATCTTTTGGTTGTTAGCCTTACTAGGTGTGTTTTTATTGTCAGCCATCACTTCAGTAGTATTATAAATGTTTTTTTTGTTGTGAACAGTTGTTGTTTAAGCAAAGCATAAGGATACTGTTTTATGAGTAAGCATAATCTACATAATATTCGTGAGTAAATACGTGTCCATATAAACTGTAGTTTGATTCGTTTTACTAGTTAACTTTTTTAAAACTTTTAATTCATTAAGAAACATGAAACGGTATCTCAATTTTCGATATTAAAATTTTTAATGCGTGTTTAAAGGTGATTTGGAGTAACGACATAAAGAACATATAATAATTTTGTGTGATATATATAAAGGGCACGTAACCCCCCCCCCCCCCCCCAAACAAATAGGCAAGGAGTATAATACGATCCCGCCATAATTAAGTTCGGTTTGTTTTGTGTACTATGGAGTATGAAGCCCCCATAACAGCACAAAGTTATAATGGAAAAACCGCTTTACTGCCTCTTATTGAACCAAAACCTCCTAAATCACGTGTTTAGGAGGTTTTGATTGAACACGGAAAAGGAAATATGTCGACAGGGCGGGGGGAGGGGTCGACTTCCGCGCAATCAGTAACGACAGGTTGTCTGGCCGAGTGTCCAGCAGATGCCTTCAAAACCGCAAGGGCGCACACAAGGAGGAATTATCAATTTACGGCGGCAAAAATATTTTATTTGATTTCATATTACATTATTAATGTGTTTTGAATTTATAAGATAGGTAAATACGACAAATAATTGTAATAAAACTATAAAATGACGATAATTTTAAAACTGCTCATTTCTTGATTTGATAAATATGTGGTTCTTTTCTCTTAAACTTTAGAGCGTGGTCGCCAAGACTACCTGAAATGAAAACGTTCGATTTATGAAAGAGGGATATACATTTAGAACGGGTTGTTTCGGAGAATTTGAACAGTTCATCAAATTTCAACGTTCATTTACGGGTTCTGTGAAAGTCCTATTCAAATTCTGTTATTATATCATTATAGACTAGTTGCTTGACAGAACTGAAATAAAAACAGAACTTAAAAATATCTTTCACAGAACTTGAAAATTAACTTTGAAATTTGAACAATTGTTCAAGTTCTCCGAAACAACCCGTCCTTAACCTTTTATACTTCTAATTTATTTTACATTTAATCGTAATAAGTCGTCGAACTCGGTGGAACTCTTACTAGCTAAGGAAATATTTTAAATACTATTTTTAACATAAATAGTATTTCATGATATTCTATCCATCTTACAATGAAAACAGTTTTGGATTAAAGTATATACCCGACGCTTCAATATACATGTCGAAAAGTTTCTGATTTTAAAATAGTGTCAATAGGGTGAGCGTAGTTACTCCTTCAATGAATCAGGCGCAGCTAAGCAATATTAGTCTCGCGAAAAATAATTCAACTTTGAAGACTATTAGACCGTTAAGACAATATTATATTGAATGTTTATTGTCTTAGACCGTGAAGACAATATTATATTGGATATTATTATTGTCTTAGACCGTGAAGACAATATTATATTGGATGTTATTATTGTCTTAGACCGTGAAGACAATATTATATTGGATGTTATTATTGTCTTAGACCGTGAAGACAATATTATATTGAATGTTTATTGTCTTAGACCGTGAAGACAATATTATATTGGATATTATTATTGTCTTAGACCGTGAAGACAATATTATATTGGATGTTATTATTGTCTTAGACCGTGAAGACAATATTATATTGGATGTTATTATTGTCTTAGACCGTGAAGACAATTTTATATATGATGTTATTATTGTCTTAGACCGTGAAGACAATATTATATTTCATTATAACCATTTTGTTATTGCTAACAGTACGTTTGTAAAACCGAAACGGTAATTATATGAAATTTTCTCTATTGACAATAATTTCAAGGAATGCTCCGAAAATTATAAAAAATACATTTTGATTTGTTACTTAACATGTCACAGGTATGAAAAAATTCGCAGTGATTCTTTAAATAAAAATTAAGAATTTGTCGGGTATTTTTTGCTTAATTTTAAACATGTTGTGTTATATTAAATATTTTAACAATAAAAATCAATATCTCCAAATTATTATCGTTTTTTTGTTATATATTAGAGTGCTCCATCCGTATTTACATATTTCCCTTACAAATTATCTTATTTTTCTTTTTGACGCTTACTACAGAGCCTTAAGCTAGGCCAGGGCGGTGTATATTATCGTTATTTGTTTATGAAGAAAAAAACAGACGTTTACATATTCAGTGTGTTTTTTAAAATCTTATTTATATCCCTGAAATATTTTGGTAAAGAGTAAACAAAAATACTCGGAAACATTTATAATTGAGTTGCCCAATTGTTTTTTTACATTTGGAAGTTGAGAGAGTTAATGTTTTTTTTTAAATTTATATTGCATTATTTTTAAATGGTGCAGTTTTGTTAAGAATATTAAGTGGATTTGCAATATTGCATGATGGAAGTACAATACATTTAGTTTTCTATCCTTATTTTTTTATACAGAATTTATGATGAATTTGCACGTGGTTTGAGTAGAATTGTTTTTAATATTAATTTGTATGATGTGTAAAGCGATTTTCCTTGTTCCACCCTATCCTATAATGCTATTCTTTCAAGGAGCAGTTAAAGAAAAATTGTGATTATTTAACATACCTTTAACATGATAAATAACAGAACCAGGTGTATTTTTATAATTTTAAGAGCAAGCTTTCCGATTTTTTTCCGACAATATTTAAACGAAATATTATTCGATTATTCAGGGTCTTTCAACTATCTATCTATAAGGTATTTTAAGATACTTTATACACGTTGTTCATCTAATTTTAGACTCCAACTTGTAGAAACTCAAAGTCACTGGCAAAAGCTGGAGAAGTAGAAGAAGGTGCGTTGGAGTAACTAAGTGTTATATCTCTTCTTATTTGCAGATTTGTGTTGGGAACTCTTTGAAAAAGTAAAAGGTTCTTTACTATGATTGCGTTTATTTACGTTACAATAATTAAGTCTGATTTAGCTACACTGTTCATTACACGAGGGTTGGTAATTCTCTGTTTCTAGAAGCTTGAAGTCTGACAATGATACCCCACAGGCAATTGCTACACTCTAGCGACATCTATCGGACTCTGGAGTAAGCTTTCTGACTAGTGCCATCTATCGCTTGAATACCCAACTTTTTGCCATACATCACACTAAGTATCACTGGAGTCCGGTATGATGGTGTCCTTGTGACTCGAAATGACTCGAAAATCCTACAAATTTGTCTTATTTATCAAAAAAAAAATTCGAAGGGCACTAGATTTTTTTAAAATCTCAAAATGTGTGATGGTCGAAATTAGTAATTGAGAGCCTAAACTCTCTAGATGGTAAATAAAAGCCTTCGTGAACTTATCGCCCTGGGGAGTGGAAATACAACCTGCAATAGTCATCCCAAGCTAATGTATGAGCCACCGTGCTGAGAGCTGAATTTCTTTGGGGAACATCCAATACGTTATTCCTAGTGATGCTGAAGAAAAGAATATGATGCTCCAAAACATGCAATTTTAGTAGGGTTTTTAGGTAACATTTTTTTTCCTTACAGAGAAAACACAAGGCCTCACAGCATAATATAGCTTCAAGTCATAATAGCCAGGTAACATTTTATACACCCATATGGGGTAAAAATTGTTAGGCACATATGACGCTGTTATATTTTTATAAAGAACAATAACTTTAAATTCAGTACATTTAAATGATTCATCACTTCATGAAATATAGATATAAATATAGAATATAAAAAAAAAATAAAAATCAACCTTAGATTACACATCTGCCCTGATGATGAACACTGCAATGCTGTCCGAAACGTTGGCTAAAGAATGGGGAAGCGCAACATGGCATAAATTATTATTTTATTTTTTCTTGTTTATTCCAGGTCTCGGGGATGGTGATGCAATCCCACGAGCTCCATAATACCTGTTATGATGCAGTTACGCAAAAATACTTGATTAACAGACGGTTAATCAAGCACCTATTTATTTTTTTCCTTTTCGCGAAGTTGTCTATGGATTTTTTTTGGGCGAGTAACACTCTGGACGGCGGAAGCGTATTTCGAAAACAAGATGGGCGAACTTTTTTTCGGAGGACAGTCGTTCATTTTTATAATGGCGAAGGTTAAAACCTATATTTGTTAAAATATTGATTTTAACTCGGTTTGGCAGTAAGTCGTTGTTGCGATTGGCGAGTTTCGCGGAAGATACGGGATGTAATGAACGTGTTAGAATTCCATGGATTAATTAGTACCATCAATACACCAACAAGAATCGTCAATGAATCAACTTCATCTATTGATCACATAATGGTCAAAACTAATAAAAAAACCAAAGCATCGTTTACAAATCAACAATTCCAGATCATTACACAACAATCTTCACTTTACAATCTGACACCATAAAAAATAGACGAGATCAGACAATTATATACAATAAAATTAACTTTGAAAATTTAAAAACCTCAATTAAAAATAAATTTTGGCAAGAGCTCTTCCAAATTAATAACTCAGATGATGCATGGAGATATTTTGTTGACTTTTTGAAAAATGAATTAAGTAATAATACCACAACTTTGTCAGAAAAAATTCCAAACAAAACTAAACCCTTGAAATCATGGATAAGTCATTCAATCATCAACTGCATTCGCAGAAGAAATGCACTACACTAAAAAGTGAAAGACAATCCTTACGACATAATCTCATTAAACATCCACAAAAGATACAGAAATACGTGCGGGGAATTCATTAGAAAGGCAAAAGAAATCTACTATGGAGACAAAATCAAAGGAAGCAATAACAATCCCAAAAAAATATGGCAAATTTTAAGAGAAGCCACAAATACTCAAAATACCAAAGACAAACAGGACATACGAAAACTCTACATTGATGGAAAAGTTATTGACACCTCAAAAAATCCTAAGTTCGTTGTGGATTACATCAATAATTTCTTTGTTAATATTGGTTCAAATCTTGCTTCTCGTTTACCAAACTATGGAAATGTTCAACCTACTGAAACAGGACTTCAATACTCCAACAGAAGACTCAATTTCCAAACGGTTTCAGAAGAAGAGATTCTAAAAATTATTAATTCCCTAAAAATCACTTCCTGATGGCATAGCAACCAAGATCTTGAAAACGCTGTCTATGGAAATTGCATTGCCTCTAGAACATTTAATAAACCTTAGTTTCACTCAGGGCCACTTCCCCTCAAATCTTAAACAAGCTATCGTTATTTATATACATAAAACAGGAAACAAGACAGATATCAATAATTATCGACCAATAACCCTACTAACAAGCTTATCAAAAGCATTTGAAAAAGTCATCAACTAACAGCTGGTAAGATTCCTCGTGAGCCATAAACTGATCTCAGAAAATCAATACGGGTTTCAAGAAAACAAGAGCACCTCGGACGCTATTGCCGCTGTCACAGATTTCATTGTCTAACGCCTTGATAAAAGGAAAAAATGTATTTCAATCTTCTTAGATCTTTCCAAAGCCTTTGATACAATATAACACAGTAAATTAATAAACAAACTTGAACAAATCGGTATTACGGGAAACGAACTTAACTTCTTTAAAAGTTACTTTAATGAGCGCAAGCAACAAGTTAAAATAAATAACATACTTAGCAACACTTGTTCATCTAACTACGGTATACCACAAGGTAGCATATTAGGTCCGTCTTTGTTCCTGTTGTATATTAACGACTTATGCAACATTAATATTCAGGAAAAATCGTTAGTTTTGCCGATGACACCGTCTTACTGTTTGAAGCTGACACTTGGCTAGCTGTCTACAAAAAAGCTGGAACGGACATAAGCATGGTAAAAAAGTGGTTGGATATAAACACGCTCACACTCTACACAGAGAAAACTAAATATGTCACATCAAGCATTAATATTACTGGTCAACCTCCTGATGATGCCTCCATCACAATACACTCGTGTTTGAATTCCGATGAATGTTGTCAGTGCCCCTAAATTGAGGGCTCTACTCAGATGAAGTACCTCGGTCTCACCATTGATCCTTATCTCAAATGGAATCTTCATACTCAAATAATTGCAAACAAAAAAAGAAAAACCATGCACTTTTTCAGGATCATACGAAACTTTCTCGTATGCTAAATACGAATACGAAACACAAACACAAAATATTTCAAAAAGAAAGAAAAAAATGTATTAGGTGGGTAATTTGTCAGTAAATTGTACAATATTTGAACCATAACCAATCATTAATCAGAATTCACAAGAAGAGACAAAGTACATTATAAAGACAGTTCGGGTGACGTTCAGTTTTTAGCAAATGGGACTTATATAAAATCATATTATTTAAGAAAGGACAAGGATGAAAAAATATTAAGACAATCGTCTGTCAATACAAACATCTTAATTAACTTTTTAAATTTAACTAAGGAATTGTTAAACTTACTATGATTTGAAACATTTCTGTGACTGTTTGATAAGTTTTCTTTAATTCTTTTTTTCATCTTCTTCCTGAGCCTTCTCTGATCCGGAATTGGTGATAGACCATGAGATACAATCTTGCTGAATTAAATAATAATAACAAAGTATTAAATTATAATGATTTGTTTTTGGGGTATATTAATTAATTAAGTAGCATAATTGGAAAGGTAATATGGGTAGGTTTGTTATTAATTTAGCAACTTTTATTGCGGGCAGAATGCACCACTTCAAAAATTAGCAGGAACAGAATTTTTTTATTTTTTTATTTATTTAATATTTGTATGTTTTTTACAATAATTATATACAATTTATACATATTATACAGTGTTACAAAGGTAAATAATAATAGCTTTTCCTCACCATAAAGAGACGATGCTCTTGTGTTTGGTGAGTGAATCCTAGCTCAATTATTTGGAATCATGTAAGTAAGAAAATAATATATTTGCAAAACCAAAGGGATAAGTAAGAAATAGGCAAGATTTATCAATAATACAGTTTCAAGATTTGAAGAAAATAATAATAAGAGTAAGATATGGACTTTTATAGTAGTTTTAGGTAATTTTTTAATTTTATTTTAAATTCCTGAATATCTTCAATATTTTTTAGATATAATGGAAGGATGTTAAAATATGTTATACCTAGATAGAGATAGGTATTTTGTGTGTGCTTTGTATTAAGTTTTGGGATTTTGATAGTTTTTTGATATCTTGCTGATGAATTAAATTGTAAGTTATTTAACTGTATTTCTTTATAAATTTGTAGAATTGAATATTTTTTATATATATTGTCTATTGTGGGTACATTGAATATTGAAAAGAGAACCTCAGTAGAAAATTTGGATGGTTTTTTCAATATTACTTTAATTATCAATCTTTGAACTATTTAAAGAGGATTTAATATATTGTTATAAGTTCCTCCCCAGCCAATAATACCATATTGTAATATAGATTGTACAATTGCATAGTACACTCTTTTTAGGTTTTCTAGTCTAAGAATATTTCTAAGTCTTATAAATATATAAATACATTTTTTAATTCTTTTGACAAGTTCACAAATTTGTTTTTTCTATTTAAAATGTTGATCTATATATATACCAAGATATTTAATTTCAGAAGTTAGACTAAGTATAGAACATTCTTGATTGCAATTAGTTCTGTTACATTTAAGTTGATGTATTATAATTTTTAATTCTGGTATTAATTTAAATTTGTTGATAGAGAATGGGATACATTTTGTTTTTTCAGTATTTAATGAGAGGAGGTTTTTATTGAACCAATTTTTCAGTATATTAATATCAGTATTTGCTAAGTTATTAACATTATTCCAATCAGTACCTTCAATTATTATGATAGTGTCATCAGCATAAGATATTATTTTTCCATTTAATCTTTGATTGAATATGTCATTTACATAAATGATAAACAGTAACGGTCCCAGGACTGTACCTTGAGGTATGCCGAAGTGACTTGTTTTTTGTTGACTAAGTACATCGTTGATTTTTACGACTTGAGGGCGTTTGAAAAGGTAGCTTTTTATCCATTCTATAGCTGTACCACTTAATCCAATGTTTCTTAATTTACTTATAAGTTTGTCGTGTGATATGCTATCAAAAGCTTTTTTTAGATCTATGAAAATTCCAATGCATTTTAATGATTTATCTAATGAATTATGAACAAGACTAGTTAATTTTGCAATTGCATTCTGAGTGCTTCTACCTTCCATAAAACCGAACTGATTTTCATTAATTAATTTATTACATTATACAAATTGGTTTATCCTTTTTTTAACTATCTTTTCAAAAATTTTTGCTATGTTCGAGATTACTGATATGGGTCGGTAATTGCTAACTTCTTCTGGGTTACCAGATTTAAATATTGGAGTAATGGTAGTTTGTTTGTAGATTGATGGAAACACTCCGCTTTGGAAACTTATATTTATTATGTGTTTTAACGGTTTAGAAATTTGATTTTTAATATTTTTTTAAATATTAACTGTTATTCCATCAAAACCCGGGGCAGAACCTCCTTGCATACCGTTTATAATTGATATTATTTCGTTCTCTGTGGTGACTTGGAATGTTGCTATATTATTGTCAGTATCAATACTACAGTCTGGAAATGTTATATTTGGGTCAGTATGAATGAGATTGGCAAGATTTTCCCCTACATTCGCAAAGAAGGTGTTTTATTCAAGATATAAAAAACATAGTATCTGCAGTCATACAAACGACAATCACAGATCATTTCGGGTGCATTTTTACGTAAAATTACGATAAAAAATGTTTACCAATACAAACTCAAACTCCGGAGAAGGACAACGGCCGACACAAAACGCTCAACATAAATGCTCTAATACATAATCTAGATAAAGAGAAATGGCACGACATCTTCAATTGTAATGACACGAATAAATGCTTCGAACTATTTGAAAAAAAACTATCAACGCACGTAAGTACTGCACAATTCATTGATTCCAGAAAACAATCTTCAAAATTTAAACCGGTTAAGCCATGGATAACTTTTGGATTAATTGTATCAATCAGACACAAAGAAGCACTATATAAAAAATTTATCCGACAACCTACAAATGAAACACTAAAGAATCACCTAAAAGCATACAAAAACAAACTCACTTATTTAATAAAAAACACAAAAGAAAACTATTTTCGGCAAAAATTGGAAGCAACGGAGAACGATCCAAAAAAAGTCTGGCATGTTGTAAATGAAATCATAGACAGGAAAAAACATTAAAAAAATGAAATACATAGCATCACAAATAACAATATCAAAATACGATGCAAAGAAAATCCTTTAGATACCGCTAACATATTCAACAACTTCTTTGCAAATGTAGGCAAAAACCTTGCAAATCAAATTCAAAAAGTACCGTCCAATGACGTACAGAACGTTAAAATTAAAATCTCAAATAAAATTGACATGTTTCACCTTACTTCAGCACAGGAAATTGAGCAAATCATTTCAAGCATGAAGGGAAGATCAGCACCAGGTTTCGATGGAATTACTGTCGAAACACTAAAAATTATCAAAAAACATATCTCAAAACCCTTAACACATTTAATCAACATAAGTCTCCAAAGCGGAATATTCCCAACTGTATATAAACAAACCATCATCACTCCAATCCATAAATCTGGCAACCCAGAAGAAGTGTCAAATTATCGTCCAATATCGCTGATCTCAAACATTGCGAAAATCTTTGAAAAAATTATCAAAAAAAGATTGACTGAATTTATTGACAAAAATGACGTAATTCACGGCAACCAATATGGATTTATGAAAAATAGAAGTACCCAAGATGCAATTGCCAAATTTACGAACATAATCCAGGACACATTAGACAAATCTTTGAAATGTCTCGGAATTTTCATAGATCTTAAAAAAGCTTTCGATAGTATTTCTCATGATAAACTTATTGAAAAATTGAATTGTGTTGGGATAAACGATAAAGCTCTAAAATGGATAAAAAGCTATTTATTTGAACGATGCCAAGTAGTCAAGATAAACAACTCACTTAGTCTACCACTAACAAGTAATTTCGGGATACCGCAAGGCACAGTCCTAGGCCCCCTACTATTTATAATTTATGTCAACGATATTTTCAAACTACCACTTAACGCAAACATAATATCCTATGCCGACGACACAGCTATCATAGTGAATGGGATCGACTGGAATATAGTTAACGAACAAGCAAATAATTGCATGAACACATTGAAACAATGGTTTGATACAAATCTTCTCTCATTAAATGCTAACAAGACATACTATATACATTTCTCAATTAACAAACTACAAACACTCCCTAACACTCAAATAATTATTCACAATAACAAATGTAATAAAAACATATGTATCCAAGGCTGTTCAATATTGAACTCAGTATCAGAAATTAAATATCTCGGAGTGATAATAGAACAACATATGAAGTGGAAAAGACATATATGTGAATTGGTCAAGCGTATCAGAAAGTGTGTATACATATTCATAAGATTAAGAAATATTTTAAAAAGAAATAACCTAAAAAGAGTATACTACGCACTAATCCAGTCGTTAATTCAATACGGAATTATTGGATGGGGGGGGTCATACAATAAGATTCTGACCCCGATCAAAGTGGTCCAGAAGCTAATCCTCAAAGTAATCCTCAAGAAACCCTCCACGTATCCAACAGAAACGCTATTTACAGATTTCGGGGTGCCCCGAGTAGAAGATATATTCAAGAAAAATGCAATTATCCAAATTTATAAAGATAATATAAACAAAAAATTTGAAACCCACTTATCTAAAAGATATCAATACAATATCAAAATTCCAAAATGTAATACCAAACAAATGCAAAATAACTATAAATATTTAGGAATAAAGTATTTCAACAACCTTCCGATTGAAATAAAGAAATTACAGGATATTAACATACTTAAACTAAAACTAAAGTTACTCTTTCAGAAATAATCAACTAAATAATTGCCTGTTTTTCCCTTCATTGATATTTATTATCAGTCTATACTCATCTCCACTGTATTTAGATTTTGTCTCTTTATATATTGTTCCTATCATATATATATACTTACTTATAGCATAATGATTCTATTTTTCTTATAATTAGTGTAACTCTCTCACCAAACACAAGAACCAGTTTCTCCATTGGTGAGATTGCGAACATAAATATATTTTGTAATGTAATGTAATCTATAAAGTATCTTGAAATAAAGTATCTTGAAAAAAAAAAAAAAAAAAAAAAAAAAAAAAAAAAAAAAAAAAAAAAAAAAAATGTTTGCAGCTTTTGAGGGATTTTCTTTACAACATGTTTTCATGTTGTCATGAAATATAGTAGCGATGTCGTTATTCTTGTTTTTTTTCTTGTCAATTATTTCATTTATAACTGTCCACACTCTTTTACTATCATTTTCAGCCTGATTCAACTTTTGTTTATAATACTTTTGTTTTGTATTTTTTATAATATATGAAAGTTTAATATGATTTAAGATTTTCACGGCCAAAAGTATTTTTGTTATTTGTTTTTGGGGTGTTATGCCGTGTTGCGCTAACTCCTTCTTTAGCCAACGTTTCGGACAACATTGCAGTGTCCATTTTTTTTTTTTATTTTTTTTTTTATTTTCTAGATTCTTATATTCCATGAAGTGGTGAATCATTTAAATTTACTGAATTTAAAGTTAATGTTCTTTATACAAATAGAACGGCGTCATATGCGCCTCACAATTTTTACCTCATATGGGTTTATTCAAATATTACCTGGCTTTTATAGACTTAGAGGCCTTGTATTTTCTCGGTAGGGAAAAAATTTGTTACCTAAAAACCCTACTAAAATTGCATGTTTTCATCCAGCATCAGCACCACCAGCGACCGACAGCGGCCATATACTACATACGTGTCTGTTTGTGTTGTGTTGGGAATGGGGGGAGGAAATTTCGGCTGCGCCCTATTGTTGGGTTCCTTCCGCATTTGCCGTTGGGAGTAAGGAAAATCGCAGAAAACCTTACCCGGAAGGAGCGGCCGAACGTCAACTTGAAACGTATACGGCCTTCAGTAACATCGGTATATGATGTCCTGCATTTTTTGAGATGTGTGTGTGTGTGTCTGTTTTTATGTTAATATATACTTATGGGAGGATAGAAAATAAACATACATATACATACAAATTATAAAAATATTATATAAATATATAAATAGATATATAAACATTATATATTTAGGAGGAAAGTCGGGAGTTTAGGAAATACCTACTGCTCGCTATTCGTCCGCGTCTGATTCTGGTATGTGCCATATGTGGTCATGGTCCATGAGGATGTGTTTAGGTAGTCTGTGTGTGTATTTGAATGTCAGGTCGCTCGGAGCATTGTATTGTCCTATGTCTCGTATTAGTGGATTTTTACTAAGTGTGAGTGATTTGTAAAAGCGTGCAGTCAGTCTGTGTGTGAATTCGTATAGTGTTGGAATTTGTTCTCGTTCGTGTAATCTCTTCAAGTTTGTTCTGAGTCTCGTGTTGTATGTGATTTTAATGCAGAGATTTTGAAGTGTCTGTAGTTTCTTGTGGTCTGTGTGTGAGATGCTGCTCCATACGGGAATCGCATACGAGAGTACCGGACGAATGAGCGAGTAGTAGACGAGGAGTTTGGTTTTGGGAAGTAGCGGACTCCGTCTATTGAAAATTGGCTTCATCATGCCGATCGCTTTTCGCGTGCGCGCGTGCATCTTTGCTTGTTGAGATTTCCAGTTGAGGCGGGAGTCCATGGTCAGGCCGAGATATGTAACTTCATCTTTCCATTCAATGCTGTGTCCTCCCATTTCGATGTTGAAGTCAGGTGTTCTATTTATACGTTTTCTCGTGAACATGATGGCTTCGGTTTTCGCCTCGTTCAGTTTCAGGCGCCATTTCTTGTAGTACTCTACGAGCGCGTCGAGCGCCCTCTGTAGGTAAATCGCGGCCATGTTCGCTTTCAGCGAGGAAACGTATAGTTTGACGTCATCTGCGTAGATAGACAGATTGCATCTCTCGTCTCGGGGGATGTCGTAGGTGAACAGAATGAAGAGAAATGGTCCCAGTAAACTTCCTTGCGGCACGCCTTTTGGAATCTCACGCATTGAAGATAACACGTTCCTTATGAACACTCTGAACGATCTATTCTTTAGGTATTCCTGTATCAGTCTCGTTAGGTATATGGGCGTGTTGGTGCGGTGCAACTTATGCACGAGCCCGTCTATCCATACGGTGTCGAATGCCTTCTCTAGGTCGATGAGCGCAGCAGCGGTGAAGCGATGTTCGTTAAATTTTCTTGCGATGAATTCCGCTACTCTGGTGAGTTGATGGGTCGTGGAGTGCCTCTTTCTGAAGCCGAACTGCTCGTCTGGCAAAGTCTTGTGTTCGTCGTGGTGTGGGACAAGCCTGTTTAGTATAATTTGTTCAAATACCTTGCTCAACGTAGATAGTAGGCTAATCGGCCGGTAGCTTGTCGGTTGCGTTCTATCTTTATTCGGCTTTGCGAATGGCAGCACGGTCGCCGATTTCCAAATCTGGGGAAAATGCCCAGTCATGAGGCAGGCATTGAACAATTTTGTAGTGTATATGATGGCTTTTTGAGGGAGATGTTTGAGTAAAATGTTGTGAATTTGATCGCTTCCCGGCGCCTTGTTCGTTCTGAGTCGCTTGATTGTGACCGCAATCTCGCTCGGCGTTGTGAAATGAATATCTTCAGCGTTTGTCTGCTCTGCTTCGTTCAAATCTCGTAGAGAGTCAGCTACGATCCGGTCCGTAGCCGGGTCGGAAAGGCCGTCTGTAGCGGCGTAGGCTCTCTCGAAGCCGTCGGCGAGTGTGTCAGCTTTTTCTTGTAGCGACAAAGCCGTCCCAGGGCCGTTCAATTTCTGTAGCGGGGGGATAGTGAAATCTTTATGTCTCAGCGCGCTAGCCATTTTCCATAATGAATTATCCTTCGGCGTGAGCGACGCGACTTTTTTGTCCCAAAGTTCGCGCTTGAGTTCTGCGATTTCGGTCTTGATTTCCCTCTGCAGGCAGTTGTACGCTGTCTTGAAGTATTCGTCACGCGTGCGGTGGTACATGCGTCGCAGGCGATTTTTGTCCTTGATGAGCGATAAAACGTGCTCGGGAAGCTTGATCGTGTATGAATGTACTTCTTTGAGAGGAATGTGTGTATCTTGTGCTGTTTGAAGAATCTCTGTGAGAGTGCTTGTAGCTGCGTCGATTTCTTGTGGCGAGCGCAGAGTTCCCGAAGTGAGATGAATTCGTTCGTTGACTTCCTTTTTAAATCCTTCCCAGTCCGCATCCTTATAATTGCGCTGTTTTCTGGGGGTCCTTGAAGTTGTGCCGCCTATAGTAAAGCACACGGGCAGATGGTCCGAAGACAGCTCGTCTAATGTGCGCAGTGGAGATATTGTCTTAACATTTTTCTCGAGTACTATATCCAAAGTACTCGGATATCTAGAGCGTTGCGAGTAGTACGTAGGTCTGTCGGGCGCCATTATCGAATAGGTATTTGTCTGCATGTGTGTAAAGAGCGTATTTCCGTTCGCATTACCTCTGTAGTTATTCCAGTAGTTGTGTTTGGCGTTCAAATCGCCTCCTATCACAACGATTGGTCCCAGATTGAGCAATTTATTGAGATCTTCTCTCACTAGGTTACTTTGGGTGCAGTATACGGAGATGATGGTATGCGCTCTACCCTCTATGGTGACTTCGATAATCGTGGCTTCAGCGTGCTTTAACTTCGGAGTGGGAATTCTTGTGGACGTCATTGATTGTCGAACGAATATTGCGGTTCCTCCGCCTGATCTTCCCTGTCGGTCGTCTCGGTAAATCTCGAAGCCTTGCACTCTCAGCGGTACGCTTGGATTCAAGTGGGATTCTGATAAGAGAATTATGTCTGTGTTTAATTCATTTGCCAAAGCGAGCAGTTCGTCTGTCTTGTTGCGCACGCTAAATGCGTTCCATACGAGGACTCTCACCTTCTCGGGATTAGACATCGAGGGTGGTCGTGAGGAGCTCCATCAGGACGACGAGCTTCTCTGCTCTTGATGTGCAGCGGGCGAGCTGCGATCGCATCCTCAGGAGGCCTTGGAGCAGGGCCATGATGTCCAGGTCGTCCTCTGTAGTGGTGGGCGCGCGCACGGGCTCCTGCTGTGAGCGGGGCTGGGGGCGGGGGGGCTGTGGGGGCGGCGCGGTCTCGCGCTGCTCTTGGGCGGGGGCGGTGCCTCCGGCTACGTTGGCCCATGTGCGTCCATCCGTCCTCGGCTGAGGAGGTGGCCTGCTCGGGTTCTGTTCTGCCGGAGGGGGTTGGGGCCTTCTGGCAGGTCGCTGCTGGATTGAGGCGACGTACGCTACCCGCTTGGGGCAGCCTCTGTAGTTGGCGGGATGCGGGCCTGAGCAGTTACAGCATGCGGCGGGCTCGTCTCTCGTCTTCTTGGGGCATTCTGCCGAAGCATGCTCCAGTAAGCATTTTACACACCTTGCTGTGTGCGAACAGTTTCGGGACCCATGTCCGAAGTCTTGACATCTGTAGCACTGGGTGCCGTGCTGAAGGTGATTACTCCTGTGCTTCTGGAGTCGAATGCGGCAGTGGCACAGGTATTTGACGGCCGCGCGCAGCTGTCCCATGTTGACTTCCTTATTGAAGTGCGCTAGGTATATGGGATACTCATTTGAGGCAGTCATCTTGACCACCTTCACAGCTGGGAATCCTTGCGATTCCAGATCCGCCGCGATGTCTTGTACTTCAACTAGAGGCAGGCCCTTGATCACGGCCTTCTTCATTTTTTCGGCTTCGGCCGTGAATGTGTGGAAGCCTCGCGCCTCCGCTCGCAGTCCATTGGTGAGGGCGCGATGGTCCTCCATCGTGCGCACGAAGATGTTGGCCGTGCCGCCCCTGTTATATCTAAAAGTGAAGAGCTTACCCGCCCCCAGATGTCCTTGCACCGCAGCTGTGATCTGCGCGTGTGTCATGTTCCCCAGGGTCATCACAACCGGGGGAACACGGTCTCTCCTTCCGGTACCTGCGGGGGAGAAAGAATTATTAGTGTTGGCACGCTTATTACGCGGCGCGCCGGCGCCTTCGCTTACCTCGGGCAACTCTTCAAATCGGTTGCCACACTGGAGCGGTTGTGGTCCCCGTGGGGACATGGGCCTCTTTGCGGGGTTGGACGGCCTCGTCCAGCCTCCATCCTGGGGGGCAGCCGTCTCCATCGGCTGCTGGGGCCTCGGGGGCGCCACGTAGGCCGACGCTGGGCCTATCGGGGGGCGCCTGGGGGCAGGACTGGGTCCTGTTGCCCAGGAGGGGCCTGCTATGGGCTCCGTCATCTCGGTTACGTCGGGCGTGGTGGCAGTCGTGGTGGTGGATGGTCTCCGGGTCCTTGGGTCCTCGGAGCGGGGCTGTGGTGCCGGGACCGTAAGGCGCATGGTCCCTGTCTTCCTTCGAAGCGCTATCTGATGGGCGCCGGGCGGTACCACGACCGGGGAGTCCTCGTGGTCAGCGGGGAGCATCCTCGTCGGGAACATCTTGACAGGCGGTAGTCTGTGCCTCCTCTTGAAGAGGGAGCACGTCTCTGGAGCTTGTGGGCGGTTTGCGGGGGCCAGCGTGAGTCTTCGTTGTTTAAGTATAGCGAGAAAGTGTTGCCTTGATAAAGGCAGTTGGGTGGGCGCGAGCGCCTGCTCGGTGGGCCGGTGGGATCTCTCCGGCCGGCAAAAGTAGCGGGGCCTGGCTGATTACTCAAGCCAGACAAAAACGACTTCTGTGGTTATGTCGCAAACCACAAAAAACGACTTTTTCTCCTATCTATCTGGCTCTCTATCCAGGCCTATCTCCCGGCTCATTGCAGTGTCCATCATCAGGGCAGATGTGTTATTTGAGGTTGTGTAAAAATGTGAGCTTATGTATGAGGTTGTGATACCGTGTTGCCAGCTCCAACCCTCTGAGCTAACATTAACGTATCATTTTTTATTTATTTTTTTTATTTTTTATTTTTATTATTTAAAGTGGTTTTCTTCGTTTAGCTCTGGTGTATCCGTCAATTACCGGATACCAAGAACTATTGAGCTTAGCTCCATCGTCTCTATTAATGTTTACGGGATTTTTATGAATTTCAATGGCTTCCGTAATCAGCCGTGCTCTATAAGTTTTGGGTCTCCCCAGGATTTCAGGAACAAATCCAAAGTAATGCCCGGTGTCAATCAAATGTTCGGCAATTGCCGATTTGTCAGGGTGGCCGAGTTTACAAGCTCTGAAGTGTTCTGAAATCCTTTTGGAGATAGTCCGCTCTGTCTGGCCTACATAGACCTTGTCACATCCGGAACAGCTGAGTTTATACACTCCATCTGTTTCCAGAGGAAACTTAGTCTTTGCAGACCTCAGTAAGTCCTGTATCTTTGTTGTTGTTCCGAAGACAGTCTTGATACTTTCCTTTCTCAATAGCCTGGCAATTCTGTCTGTTACATTGTGCACATAAGGCAGGAAGGCACAGCCTTTCGACTCTTGTTCAATTCTGTCTTCGTTTGGTGCAGATTTTGCTCTTATGATTTGCCTTGTCTGACTTGCTGGGTAACCGTTACGCTCCAGTGCATCGGTCAGCTTCGTAAGTTCCGCTCCGATTTTATGTTCTTCACATATTCTGGTCACTCGGGTCACCAATGTATGGATAAGTCCTCTCTTCTGCGCTGGGTGGTGGTGCGAATCAGCGTGTAAGTACCGATTCGTATGGGTTGGTTTCCTATATACAGTATGTCCTAGGCTACCATCGTGTTTCCGCATCACCTCCACATCTAGAAAAGGCAGGATTTTATCTTCGTTTTCCAGTTCCATTGTGAATTTTATTTTGCTGTGGAGAGAATTAAGATGGTCTAGGAATTCGTTTAGTTTCTCCGTTCCATGAGGCCAAATGGCGAAGACATCGTCGACGTAGCGCCACCATACTTTGGGGACAGCCGAAGCTGTGTCGAGTGCCACTTCTTCAAACTTCTCCATAAAAAAGTTGGCTAGTACTGGCGACAACGGACTGCCCATCGCAACTCCCTCCAATTGCTCAAACAGTTCACCCTGAAACGCAAAGTATCCCGTTTTGAGGCAGTGTTCAAAAAGTTTGCAAATGTCTTCCTCATATATCTCCCTGAGCATTGTCATGGAGTCTTCTAGAGGCACATTTGTGAAAAGAGACACGACGTCAAAGCTGACCAGAATATCTCCTTCCTCAGTCTTAACTTTCTTGAGCTTACTAATCAGATCTGTTGAATCCTTAATCCACGATTCGGTTTTTCCAGTTTGAATCTGCAGTAATCTCGAGAGGTATTGGGAAAGTTTGTATGTAGGAGCACCAATAGCGCTGACAATCGGTCTCATTGGGATTTCCTTTTTATGTATTTTTGGGAGACCGTACAGGGCAGGAGTTCTAGAGGCTTTTACAAAAAGCTTAGACCAATCCTCTTTCCTGATGCTTGAAGCTTTCACTAGTTCCCTTGTCTTTATGTCAATCTTGTTGGTGGGGTTGTTTTTAATCTTCTTATAGGTGCCGGAATCGCACAAGAGGTCTTCCATCTTCTTTGTGTAGTCTACCGTATTAATCACGACAGTGGCATTTCCTTTATCGGCTGGCAGAACCAAGATATCCTCATTGGCGCGTAATTCTTTTAGGGCCGCAAACTCTCCTTTCGTGATATTGGGGCGGGGTATTTCAGCCCTTTTCAAAATATGGCAAGTCTCTTGCCGGATGTCCTCTGCTTGCACCTCTGACATTTTGTGTACTTTCATCATTGTATGTAGTGCAGTCTCTACGCCACATACGATGGATTCCACAGGTATCTTTTTGGGGGCCACTGCAAAGTTCATCCCCTTTGCTAGCACAGAAGTTGCGTCTGGGCTCAACGCAAGGGTCGAAATGTTGATGACAACTTTATTTTGATCGAGTTGTTTTCGATCACCTTTTTTGTCTCGGTTGAGCCTTTCAAACTTTTGTTTCTGTCTCGCATCTGTTGACTGTTTAGATCTTACTGCTTGTTGGTAAGTCATGTTATCAACTTTTCTCCAGTCTTCTTCGGTAAGGGTTGCACTTAGGTGCAAATGTAGAGCGAAAAGGTCTCGAGATACTCCATCCAGCTCGCTCCGCACATTGTGGATCCTCTCCCTTAATAGCGCAGCCTCCGCTCTTTGGAATACTCTATCTGCTTTCCGGGATGTGATGTGTCTTTTTATTTGGATGTGTACTGGTACAATCGATTCTTCTTTACACCTCTTGAGAAAAACAAGACTGCCCAATAAATGGTACCTTCTCTTTCTCAGATTCTCCAATCGTCGTACCAGTGTGTGAACTTCCTCCCCATAGAGGTTCGTCAAATATGATTTAAGATTTTCACGGCCAAAAGTATTTTTGTTATTTGTTTTTGGGGTGTTATGCCGTGTTGCGCTAACTCCTTCTTTAGCCAACGTTTCGGACAACATTGCAGTGTCCATCATCAGGGCAGATGTGTTATTTGAGGTTGTGTAAAAATGTGAGCTTATGTATGAGGTTGTGATACCGTGTTGCCAGCTCCAACCCTCTGAGCTAACATTATTATAACAATAATGTTATAATATTTATTTACGTCTTTAAATTCTATATTGAGATAAAGGATGGACTTGCCGAACGTCACAATGGTGCTGCCAGAGTCTCTTATCTATGTGAGGTGTCAGCGCTTTATTAGCAGCAGATACATACCTGGACGCTGTTGTTGGACGCGGTGGACTCTCTTGCTGCAGCAGCTGGTCCAGTTCCTTCACCACCTTGCTGCAGAGTCTCCATCTTCTATCTTCTTAGAACGTCACAGCGGTGCTGCCAAGGTCTGGTATCTGTGAGAGGAGAGTGTGTCAGCGCTTTATTAGCAGCAGACACATACCTGGACGGATGACGTACCTCGTGCTGGCACTGTTGGTGGACTCTTTCGCTGCAGCAGCTGGCCCAGTTTCTTCACCACCTAGGATTCTTGCTGCAGAGTCTCCATCTTCTATTTTCGTGTTCTTATACTTCATTTTACTTAACTTAACTTCACTCTATTTTTGTAATATTTATATTTTCTGTAATACCCGCATCAACTGTAAAGCGCCCCTAATACATTTTTTTCTTTCTTTTTGAAATATTTTGTGTTTGTGTTTCGTATTTATTTATATTTGTGATTACTCTATGTTTGCATCACTCAAATGGAAATAGTTAACCGCCGTACAGGTTTATTCCTAGTGAGTTGATTTTGATGAAAAAAAAACATTATTTATGTATGTATAGTGAGATGCAATAAATAAATAAATGGAATATCAATCCCCGACTTATATTAGTGTCTGTTTCATTACTTAATACATGATAAAATTTATTATAATTTTAAAATATTTATTGGACAATTTTCTTGTCGTGAAAATTTATCAGCTTACGAGTAGTTCTTTAATTCGAGTAATGTAATGAATAAGCTGTGTTTTGACCCACCCTCCTTCTGTACGACAAGCTATAAACGGTGGATTTATTATTTTTTATAGTATCCAAATAATGACAAGGTCACACACATTAAAAAAATGTCTATTCGATATTTTATTTAATGACGTACAAAACGTTAGCTGGATTGGTTACTTATTTTCCTAAAGACAGACATAATGGTTTTTGTGGAATATAACTCGAAGCATGTTCAATCTATTGAACTGAACATACACTATGTGCTTAAACCAGTGAGTTTTATGGGATTCATTTTTTGCATTTATAAATACTCATATAAAAACTTTAAAATTGTCCCAAGAACAGTGGGAAGTAAAGCCTACTCTTGGTGTCTTTTATGCTTTATAATCGCGTTGTTTATGTATATAATAAAATTTAAACTTAACACAAAATACGACCCGAATGTAGCTAGTATCATCGATCATTTAGCCTATACCATATCAGTGTTTTCAACAATTTATTCAGTAGTTTTTTCACTGTTTTTCGCCAGGCCATACACCGTGAGATATCTGAACAATATAGAATGTATTGATAAACTTCTTGAACTTCCTTCTGAGTATTTTGTGAAGATGCGTACTAATATAGCATAAAATAAAAAATAAAACCTACAAGTAACACACAAAACCAATATAAACACACATCACTCACAAACACACAAGATTATTTTCAATGTACTATTTTTTTTTTTAAATTTTAAATATATTATTATGTATTTTTAATTTTAAATGTATAATTTTTCTCATTAAATGTATTATGTAGTTTTTTTATATTATAAAATGAAGGCCTCAGCACGGGCAAGCCACCCAGTGAGGCCTACATCACTGAAAACCTTGAATTGTAAAAAATATTGTACCTAATAAAAAAAATAAAAAAATGTGGTCCTGATAATGTTACTTTTGTTTTCTTATGTGGGCTCAGTTATAGTAACAGATGCTTTAACATGGTTTGGTGAAATAATCATTAATATGAGTGCAATGTATGTCTCTATGTTTGTAATGGATTTTCTCGTGTTTCAATACGTGTTGGATATTTGGATTCTCACATTTCGATTGCGAGCTATCGTTTCTCTGAATCTTTTCCAAAAGTTTGAGAATCCAAGAAACCAATATGGACTTCTTTCCTCTAAACACGGGTTCCACCAAAACTTGGAGTGAAATGAACTGGTATTTACGTAGAAAGAATAACTCTGCCAATTACAATAAAACAATAAACGGACTTACGACCATTTATTACAAACTGGCCGATAAAATTGATTAAATTAACGCGTCTTATGGCTTTCAGGTAAGCAATAATTAAATTTTTATGAAAACCTTCGATATTTTAAAATCTCAGCGGGTAAGGGACTTCCATATTGTGTATTTTAATTAAATATGCACATAGCAGTCAATTAGATTTCATTGGTAATACAAAGTAACATTTTTTTATTGTACCTACAACAGAACATTCATTCCAGTTACGGTACAATTTTACATACAGTACAATTTTACATCATATCAGCATTTGGGTAAGTGACTCTTCAATAATTGTTTTAGGTCATTTAGAGAACAGTCACTTACATCTAAATTCATTGCTAGTTCGTTCAATAGCACCACTCCCCTCGTCATGCTATGCTTTGCCAGGACGTCGGTTTTGCCTTTTGGTACCCTGAATAAGTCATGGTATCGACTTCGGCTGTAGTGGTCTGGTACATATAAATCATAGCATCCCAAGAGGAATGCGCTATCAATAAAATTGTTCCAAATTTTGAAAGATATAATGGCTAGGCTTGCTTTCCGCCTAGTTTCCAGACTCACAGAATTAGTTTCCTCAAGTAAGTCGATATGGTGCATGAACCTGGGATAGGTTCCATGCATCCGCATATAGATATACCTGAGGAATTATTAAAACACGTTGCTTTTCGCAATAGACAAAAGAATAATCTTTATTGTTCTTGAAATTTATTTGAAATGTTACACATTGTTTCAATATAGATGGCGCCACTAAACACATTTGATAATTTTGTTACCATTATTCTAATACTCCCACTTAACAAAATAAATGTGAATTTTTAAACAGAATACATGGATATTGTTTTATTTAACTTTAATTCCCAGCATGTGCATGAACTTATAATGCTTAGTTGACAAAATACCCTTGGTTAACAAGTCAGCGGGCATTTCCTGAATTGAAATGTATTCTTTTTAATATTTCTATTTTTGAGACCGATAATTCGTGGTGGAATTCCATTATAATATATTATAATAAAACAAATAAAAAACTTTATTCCACTTAATTTTATTTTGACCGTAACCGGTTTCAGCTCGTCAAAGCCATCTTCAGACTGGTACACAAAATTCTTAGTCTACGGTTTATATACACAACATATGGGGGAGGGGGGAGAGGGGTAGTTTATAGGGTTTTAATCAATTTTATTTGTTACTAAGTCGTTTAAGATTGTGGAATTTCTAAACATTTGGTAATTCCAGTAAGCTAATTACCTTGGGTTTGTAGTTCATTTCAATATTTATTAGGGAAAAAACCTCACAGGTAATATGCATTAGACATAATTTTATTGTCAAATCATTATTTATGATGGGATTATATTTGCTTTTTGAAAAGATACATGTTTACATTTGAGAAATTATTATAGGAATTAAGAAAGTAGGGACTTAGCAACTGATACTAATAGCTTATTAATTACAAAGTTACTTATTGAAGGGGTACATGTTTACATTGAAGTAGGGATGGTCTAACCTAACTACATATTTTAATGTCGAAATTATTATGAAAATTACAATGGATACAAGAGCGGAGACTTGGCAAATGATTCTAATTGTTTATTCATTACAAAGTTAGGGTCTATTTTATTAATTAAGCGAGTAATTTCTAAAGATTCTAATCTATCAAGCTTGTGGCCTTTATTGCAAGTATGGAGGACTTTAACATCTCTGTCTTTATCAAACGAGTGTTTGTTTTCTAATAAATGTGATGCTACATTTGACAATTCGCCTTTTCACATTTCACATAAATTATCAGTATTTTATTCACTCATTCACAGACTTTTACACGTGCCTTTGAATTATATAAATTATAATAATGAATTAAATATTATTAAAACTATCGCCAATAACAACGGATACAAAAGCGAAACTATTGATAGGCTAATAGAGAAAAAGGATAAAAAACTTACATTAACAATCATTTCACAAGGCCTTGAAAATAAAAATGAAAAAGATAGTAATAAACAATGGGTTAAAATCCCTTATATTGGTGAAATATCAACAAAAATATCTAGATTAACCAATAATGATAAATGCAAAACAGCTTTTTATAATGTAAACTCTCTAGGTAGAATTTTAATTAACAACAAAGATAAAAGAGAAAAACTCGAGAACTCAGGCGTTTACCAAGTGAACTGCGCCAACTGCCCAGCATATTACGTTGGTCAAACAGGGAGATCTTTCAAAACCCGTATTAAAGAACATTTTACAAATTGGGTAAATAATAAAGGCGAATTGTCAAATGTAGCATCACATTTATTAGAAAACAAACACTCGTTTGATAAAGACAGAGATGTTAAAGTCCTCCATACTTGCAATAAAGGCCACAAGCTTGATAGATTAGAATCTTTAGAAATTACTCGCTTAATTAATAAAATAGACCCTAACTTTGTAATGAATAAACAATTAGAATCATTTGCCAAGTCTCCGCTCTTGTATCCATTGTAATTTTCATAATAATTTCGACATTAAAATATGTAGTTAGGTTAGACCATCCCTACTTCAATGTAAACATGTACCCCTTCAATAAGTAACTTTGTAATTAATAAGCTATTAGTATCAGTTGCTAAGTCCCTACTTTCTTAATTCCTATAATAATTTCTCAAATGTAAACATGTATCTTTTCAAAAAGCAAATATAATCCCATCATAAATAATGATTTGACAATAAAATTATGTCTAATGCATATTACCTGTGAGGTTTTTTCCCTAATAAATATTGAAATGAACTACAAACCCAAGGTAATTAGCTTACTGGAATTACCAAATGTTTAGAAATTCCACAATCTTAAACGACTTAGTAACAAATAAAATTGATTAAAACCCTATAAACTACCCCTCTCCCCCCTCCCCCATATGTTGTGTATATAAACCGTAGACTAAGAATTTTGTGTACCAGTCTGAAGATGGCTTTGACGAGCTGAAACCGGTTACGGTCAAAATAAAATTAAGTGGAATAAAGTTTTTTATTTGTTTTATTATAATATATTATAATGGAATTCCACCACGAATTATCGGTCTCAAAAATAGAAATATTAAAAAGTGCAAACACAGCAACACTGAAGAGACTCTACAAAAAACTCATTCTTAAACGACGGATGGCGTCACAACATTTGTGGTTCAATCGAGAGTGCAAAAAACGGGGCCTTATACCCAACTACATCAACATCAGGACGAACACGAACAGCAAAGCAGCTACACTAGCAGTTACCGCAGCCCGCAGAACATGGACCACACAGGAGATGAAGAAATGGTACAACATTCGGGATAATGTAAATAACTATTTATTTTATGTACACACTTTACTCACATCACAACTACACCCCGTAGAATTTGATTGCCTTTATAATGACACCACCCTTATGGTTAACAATAAAATTCATATAACTTACCAAAAACAACTTAAAAAACTAACACACTGGACACAAAAACACTTAAAATCAACGACAAGGGATAAAACTGTTAATTCACCCATACCATCCTTTTACGATCAGGTAGTAAACAACACTAATGTAGAATTTAATGATACTGAAATAACAATGCTTAATAAAGGATTAAAATACTGTCCAAACTTACCACTTAACTTAAAAGATCTTGAGAATCTCGCGATAGATACAGATATTGCAACGTCAGATTACGGTAAAAAATACCTATGTACTAAAATAATAAAAAACGCAACGACTGAGGGGAAATTTTCTAGCGAAGCACGTATCGTAAAATCAATAAAAAATAAAATCAAACAAAATAATCTGATTATCTCAAAAGCAGATAAAGGTAACAGTACAGTTATCTTAAATAAATCAGATTATTTAGAAAAAGTCCAAGATGTGCTGGACACCAGTAATGTAACCTTATTGAAAAAGGACCCCACTCCTAAATTTGCAGCAGACGTAAACACAATTCTAAATTCATGCCAAACCTTGATTAAAAATAAATACCATAAAAATAGCCTTTCTGTTATGAACCCCCAATGCCCACGTCTATATGGACAGCCAAAAGTACACAAAAATAATATGCCGGTAAGACCAGTAGTGTCATATAATTCAGCCCCTGCCTATAAATTAGCAAAATTTGGAAATAATATTATAAAAAATACTCTTAATTTTAAACCAAAATACGGAATAATAAATTCCCTACAACTTATAGACCTCATTAAAGACATCAAAGTTCCCAATAATGCTACCTTAGTTTCATTTGATGTTGTAAGTTTGTTCTCAAACATACCAACAAACGAATTAAAAATAATTATTAATAATTACATGGAAAAAATAAACATTAATTTAATAAAACGTAACGAAATAACAAGATTACTAAATACATGCATTGAACAAAATTTCTTTAGATTTAATAATAACTATTACATCCAATCTAGTGGGTTAGCTATGGGGAGCCCGATTTCACCGGTCTTAGCTGAATTCTTCATGGATTATATCGAAGAATCCATCGAAAAACTAAAATCGTTTAATAAAGTCGCCTTCTACCGTAGATATGTAGATGACATTCTGATTATCTGGACAGGAACAAACAGACAATTAGATATTTTTCTAAAAGAAATCAATAAAATTAACAAATCAATCCAGTTCACAATGGAAATGGGGGGTAATAAGATTAACTTTCTCGACATAGGTATCGAAATCATTAACAATAAATTAGAATTTTCAATTTATAGAAAACCTACATATAGTGATAATATCATACACAATACATCTAGACACCACATTTCACATAAATTATCAGTATTTTATTCACTCATTCACAGACTTTTACACGTGCCTTTGAATTATATAAATTATAATAATGAATTAAATATTATTAAAACTATCGCCAATAACAACGGATACAAAAGCGAAACTATTGATAGGCTAATAGAGAAAAAGGATAAAAAACTTACATTAACAATCATTTCACAAGGCCTTGAAAATAAAAATGAAAAAGATAGTAATAAACAATGGGTTAAAATCCCTTATATTGGTGAAATATCAACAAAAATATCTAGATTAACCAATAATGATAAATGCAAAACAGCTTTTTATAATGTAAACTCTCTAGGTAGAATTTTAATTAACAACAAAGATAAAAGAGAAAAACTCGAGAACTCAGGCGTTTACCAAGTGAACTGCGCCAACTGCCCAGCATATTACGTTGGTCAAACAGGGAGATCTTTCAAAACCCGTATTAAAGAACATTTTACAAATTGGGTAAATAATAAAGGCGAATTGTCAAATGTAGCATCACATTTATTAGAAAACAAACACTCGTTTGATAAAGACAGAGATGTTAAAGTCCTCCATACTTGCAATAAAGGCCACAAGCTTGATAGATTAGAATCTTTAGAAATTACTCGCTTAATTAATAAAATAGACCCTAACTTTGTAATGAATAAACAATTAGAATTATTTGCCAAGTCTCCGCTCTTGTATCCATTGTAATTTTCATAATAATTTCGACATTAAAATATGTAGTTAGGTTAGACCATCCCTACTTCAATGTAAACATGTACCCCTTCAATAAGTAACTTTGTAATTAATAAGCTATTAGTATCAGTTGCTAAGTCCCTACTTTCTTAATTCCTATAATAATTTCTCAAATGTAAACATGTATCTTTTCAAAAAGCAAATATAATCCCATCATAAATAATGATTTGACAATAAAATTATGTCTAATGCATATTACCTGTGAGGTTTTTTCCCTAATAAATATTGAAATGAACTACAAACCCAAGGTAATTAGCTTACTGGAATTACCAAATGTTTAGAAATTCCACAATCTTAAACGACTTAGTAACAAATAAAATTGATTAAAACCCTATAAACTACCCCTCTCCCCCCTCCCCCATATGTTGTGTATATAAACCGTAGACTAAGAATTTTGTGTACCAGTCTGAAGATGGCTTTGACGAGCTGAAACCGGTTACGGTCAAAATAAAATTAAGTGGAATAAAGTTTTTTATTTGTTTTATTATAATATATTATAATGGAATTCCACCACGAATTATCGGTCTCAAAAATAGAAATATTAAAAAGTGCAAACACAGCAACACTGAAGAGACTCTACAAAAAACTCATTCTTAAACGACGGATGGCGTCACAACATTTGTGGTTCAATCGAGAGTGCAAAAAACGGGGCCTTATACCCAACTACATCAACATCAGGACGAACACGAACAGCAAAGCAGCTACACTAGCAGTTACCGCAGCCCGCAGAACATGGACCACACAGGAGATGAAGAAATGGTACAACATTCGGGATAATGTAAATAACTATTTATTTTATGTACACACTTTACTCACATCACAACTACACCCCGTAGAATTTGATTGCCTTTATAATGACACCACCCTTATGGTTAACAATAAAATTCATATAACTTACCAAAAACAACTTAAAAAACTAACACACTGGACACAAAAACACTTAAAATCAACGACAAGGGATAAAACTGTTAATTCACCCATACCATCCTTTTACGATCAGGTAGTAAACAACACTAATGTAGAATTTAATGATACTGAAATAACAATGCTTAATAAAGGATTAAAATACTGTCCAAACTTACCACTTAACTTAAAAGATCTTGAGAATCTCGCGATAGATACAGATATTGCAACGTCAGATTACGGTAAAAAATACCTATGTACTAAAATAATAAAAAACGCAACGACTGAGGGGAAATTTTCTAGCGAAGCACGTATCGTAAAATCAATAAAAAAAAATAAAATCAAACAAAATAATCTGATTATCTCAAAAGCAGATAAAGGTAACAGTACAGTTATCTTAAATAAATCAGATTATTTAGAAAAAGTCCAAGATGTGCTGGACACCAGTAATGTAACCTTATTGAAAAAGGACCCCACTCCTAAATTTGCAGCAGACGTAAACACAATTCTAAATTCATGCCAAACCTTGATTAAAAATAAATACCATAAAAATAGCCTTTCTGTTATGAACCCCCAATGCCCACGTCTATATGGACAGCCAAAAGTACACAAAAATAATATGCCGGTAAGACCAGTAGTGTCATATAATTCAGCCCCTGCCTATAAATTAGCAAAATTTGGAAATAATATTATAAAAAATACTCTTAATTTTAAACCAAAATACGGAATAATAAATTCCCTACAACTTATAGACCTCATTAAAGACATCAAAGTTCCCAATAATGCTACCTTAGTTTCATTTGATGTTGTAAGTTTGTTCTCAAACATACCAACAAACGAATTAAAAATAATTATTAATAATTACATGGAAAAAATAAACATTAATTTAATAAAACGTAACGAAATAACAAGATTACTAAATACATGCATTGAACAAAATTTCTTTAGATTTAATAATAACTATTACATCCAATCTAGTGGGTTAGCTATGGGGAGCCCGATTTCACCGGTCTTAGCTGAATTCTTCATGGATTATATCGAAGAATCCATCGAAAAACTAAAATCGTTTAATAAAGTCGCCTTCTACCGTAGATATGTAGATGACATTCTGATTATCTGGACAGGAACAAACAGACAATTAGATATTTTTCTAAAAGAAATCAATAAAATTAACAAATCAATCCAGTTCACAATGGAAATGGGGGGTAATAAGATTAACTTTCTCGACATAGGTATCGAAATCATTAACAATAAATTAGAATTTTCAATTTATAGAAAACCTACATATAGTGATAATATCATACACAATACATCTAGACACCACATTTCACATAAATTATCAGTATTTTATTCACTCATTCACAGACTTTTACACGTGCCTTTGAATTATATAAATTATAATAATGAATTAAATATTATTAAAACTATCGCCAATAACAACGGATACAAAAGCGAAACTATTGATAGGCTAATAGAGAAAAAGGATAAAAAACTTACATTAACAATCATTTCACAAGGCCTTGAAAATAAAAATGAAAAAGATAGTAATAAACAATGGGTTAAAATCCCTTATATTGGTGAAATATCAACAAAAATATCTAGATTAACCAATAATGATAAATGCAAAACAGCTTTTTATAATGTAAACTCTCTAGGTAGAATTTTAATTAACAACAAAGATAAAAGAGAAAAACTCGAGAACTCAGGCGTTTACCAAGTGAACTGCGCCAACTGCCCAGCATATTACGTTGGTCAAACAGGGAGATCTTTCAAAACCCGTATTAAAGAACATTTTACAAATTGGGTAAATAATAAAGGCGAATTGTCAAATGTAGCATCACATTTATTAGAAAACAAACACTCGTTTGATAAAGACAGAGATGTTAAAGTCCTCCATACTTGCAATAAAGGCCACAAGCTTGATAGATTAGAATCTTTAGAAATTACTCGCTTAATTAATAAAATAGACCCTAACTTTGTAATGAATAAACAATTAGAATCATTTGCCAAGTCTCCGCTCTTGTATCCATTGTAATTTTCATAATAATTTCGACATTAAAATATGTAGTTAGGTTAGACCATCCCTACTTCAATGTAAACATGTACCCCTTCAATAAGTAACTTTGTAATTAATAAGCTATTAGTATCAGTTGCTAAGTCCCTACTTTCTTAATTCCTATAATAATTTCTCAAATGTAAACATGTATCTTTTCAAAAAGCAAATATAATCCCATCATAAATAATGATTTGACAATAAAATTATGTCTAATGCATATTACCTGTGAGGTTTTTTCCCTAATAAATATTGAAATGAACTACAAACCCAAGGTAATTAGCTTACTGGAATTACCAAATGTTTAGAAATTCCACAATCTTAAACGACTTAGTAACAAATAAAATTGATTAAAACCCTATAAACTACCCCTCTCCCCCCTCCCCCATATGTTGTGTATATAAACCGTAGACTAAGAATTTTGTGTACCAGTCTGAAGATGGCTTTGACGAGCTGAAACCGGTTACGGTCAAAATAAAATTAAGTGGAATAAAGTTTTTTATTTGTTTTATTATAATATATTGAAATGTATTCAATATTAATTAATTTATTTTTAACTGCATCTCTAACATAATGATACCGAACATCAATATGTTTTGATCTAGCATGTGCCTGATGACTTGTTGCTAATTTTAATGCACTTTTATTATCACAATTCAATTTAATTACACATTTTTTACCAGTAAGTTCATACATAAGATTTCTGAAATAAACAGCTTCTCTAGATGCCTCTGAGAGAGCAACATATTCTGCCTCAGTACTGGATAAGGAGACAGTCTTTTGTTTTTTACTTTGCCAGGAAATCATAGAACCACCCATTACAAAACAGAACCCAGTATAAGACTTACGATCCAGACTATCACTAGCCCAGTCTGCATCAACAAAACCTGTCAGCTCTACATTTTCCTTACAATATGTTAAACAATAGTGTTTTGTCTTTTGTAAATAATTTAATATTCGTTTAGCATAACTAAAATGAGTTTCATTATAACTGTTATTGAACTGGCTGAGATAACTAAGGGAATACGACAAGTCTGGTCTAGTCAAAACTGCCAAATACATAAGGCTTCCAATTAGCTTTTGATATGGAATGTTTACTACACAATTTTCAGCCTTTTCTATGTTCAACTTACTCTCAATGGGGGTATCTAAAGTTTTACAATTGGACATATCAAACCTTAATAATAATTGCTCTATATATTCTTGCTGATCTATAGTTATAGTCTTACATTCTTTGTTTACACTAATTCGCATGCCTAAGTAACGTCTAACAGAACCTAAATCTTTTAATTTAAATTGAGAACTTAATACATTTTTTAATTTTTCTGTTTCTGCAATACTATTAGAAAAAATTAAGAAATCGTCAACATATATAGCTACAATAATCTTGACATTCTCATAAAAAAATGTAAACAAGCATGGTTCAAATTCACTTATTTTAAAACCAAAGTTCAGCAAACAATCTTTCACTTTTTCATACCAGACTAAAGCAGACTGTTTCAGTCCATATATAGCTCTTTTTAATTTCAAGACCTTTCTAATTTGTTTATTTACAAAACCTTCTGGAATTGACATGTAAATATTTTCTTTTAAATTTCCATTTAAAAAAGCTGTTGTCACATCTAGATGTGTTATGTCCATATCCCACTGTACACTCAGAGCAAATAACATTCTCAGCGTAGAATGTTTTATGACAGGAGAAAAAGTGTTCTCATAATCAACACCACGTCGTTGCGTAAAACCTTTAGCCACGAGTCGGGCACGATACCTTACTTTATCATTCACATCTAGTTTTTTATTTAACATCCACTTGTTTTGCACAATTAATCCATTACTTGGTATATCAACAATTTCCCACGCATCGTTATCCTCGAACGACTGAAGCTCCTCTCGCATGGCCTGTCTCCACTGATCAGCTTCTGGTCCATTCAGCGCTTCTGAGAAGTCTATTTGTTCGACATCTGGATTGGAATTGGAAACACAGATATTACCAAACCCAAAACGTTCCGGAGGTTTTCGTGTTCTCTTCTCCTGTTCTGGTAATTCTGGAATTGGTTGCAACTCACTGATAGAGATATCTGTCTCTATGTTTGTGATGCTTGTATCGTCATCATTTTCACTAGCCGGATCAGTATATATTTTTTTTATTTTTATTTTTTTATTTATTACTTGTAAATTATTTAACATTATAAATGATAACAATATGCAGACAGATACATAATTTTTTCGTTTTTTTATTCTACTACTCCATAAGTTGAGCTCAAGGAGCTCGTGTTTATGGGAGGAGTATTTACATTTAGTTCTAATGATTTTTTAAACAATAATCCATAACTTTTGATATAAATACAAACATAATATTAACATAGGTATACAAATTAGAAAAGTGTCTTTTTAAGGATAATTAAAATAATATATCTTCTTACAGATTAAGAAAGCGTGAGGAAATTAAGGGTACAATATATCAGGTAAACAAATTAGAAAAATAGTTTTTTAACGACAATTAAATTAATATATATTTTTGTACAAATTGAGTAAGTGTAAGAAAATTAGGGGTACAATATATCAGTATCCAATGTTAGGGACTTAATTAACTTTTTGAATTGTTCATAATTCACAGTTTCGGTTACACTAATTTTATTTTTGGACAATAATATATTGTACCATCTTACACCTAAATATGAATAGTGGTGCTGAGCCGTGGTCGTTCTAAGCATAGGAATGGCTATTAAGCGATTAGTTTTGAATCTATTGCTTATGCTATCTGAGGGGTGAATTTTATAAATAAAATATTCTTTATAAATTTGATATAAGGCGATTCACTTATACAATTCTGTGATAGATGGTACATTAAATTCCCGAAATATCTCTAAAGTAGGGGAGTCATATGGTTTCCTAAGGATGATTTTTATAATTATTCTTTGAATTGTAATTATGGGCTGTAAAGAAGCCTTAAAAGCCCCTCCCCACCCGATAATCCCGTATTGCAATATGGACTGAATTAATGCATAATAGACAATTTTGATAGTTTTCTTATTTAAAATATTTCGTATATTATAGAAAATATAGATAAGTTTTCTTATTCTTTCAACAGTGAGATTAATGTGGTCTTTCCATTTAACATTTTTATCTATTAAGATACCAAGATATTTTATATTAGATTTATGATTTAGTTTCGCGCAGTCCGTATTACATGTACCGTTATTTACACAATTTTTAGAATGAATTGTTATGTTAATTTGGTTATTTGGCACATCTTCTTGTAGAGTGAAAGGAATACAATATGTTTTTTCTGTGTTGAGTGATTGCCATCGAACCAATTTTTTATAACCTTCATATCTTGATTGGCTGCATTGGTAATTTCGTTCCATTTCTTTTTTTCGATAATTATTGCAGTGTCGTCAGCAAAGGATATAAGTTTACCATTAAGTGATAATTTAAACATATGGTTAACGTAAATTATAAATAAAATTGGTCCAATAACAGTCCCTTGGGGAATTCCAAATTCTAAAGTTTCATCCACGCTTAGTGAGTTATTTAATTTTACTTTTTGGTTTCTTTGAGTTAGATAGCTTTTCAGCCAATACCTTACCTTACCAATAATACCGATATCATTTTATTTATTTATTAGTTTTGTATGGGAGATACTATCAAAAGCCTTACGTAAATCAATGAAAATGCCAAGGCATTTATTTTTTTTATCTAATGCACGGTATATAGTTGAAGTTAGTTCTGCAATGGCATCATGAGTGCCTAGTTTCTCTCTAAATCCAAATTGGCTAGGACTAATTATTTTCAATATAGTACAAAACTTGCTTTTTTACGATCTTTTCGAAAATTTATGCAATGTTTGAGACAAGAGATATTGGTCAATAATTTGATATTTCTTCAGGGTTGCCAGATTTAAAAACAGGTGTTACAATAGATTTTTTATAAACGGAGGGGAATATTCCACTATTTAAACTAATATTTACAATGTGTGTAATTGGAATGCTTAATAATTCATTATAATTTTTCAATATTTCTACTGTGACTCCATCAAACCCTGGTGCAGATGCACCTTTTAATTCACTAATAATATTTTTATGTCATCTGTTGTTACCGGTTTGAAAACTGACAGATTATTTTGTTTAAGGCAGTCCTTTTCGAAATTATCTATTTTATAATTTTCATCGATCCGTGTAGCTAAATTTTGACCGACGTTAGCGAAATATTTATTGAAGGCATTAGCACATTTTGTCGGTTCCTTTAAGGCATTAATAGAATTTTTTTCCGATATTAATTTTTTTAATTTGAGTTTTTTAATTTTTTCTACTATTTATTTCATTTATTGTTTTCCATATAAGTTTTACATTTGGTTTAGCCACATCAATTTCATTTTTGTAAAAGTTTTCTTTAGTGGTTTTTAGTAAACAGGTTAATTTGTTCCTAAATTTTTTATAATATGTGTATATTTTTTTATCTAAGGGAAATTTCTTTGTCAAGCGATATAGCTCTTCTTTTTTTCTAATAGACACGATTAAGCCATGTGAAATCCATGGTTTTATTTTTTTGAATTTTGATTTAATTTTTATAGTTTTAACATCTGTTGATGCTGTAATATAATTGCATAGAATATTATCAAAAATATTTGCGCATGTTTCAGCACAGGTTGATTCTAATACGGAACGCCATGTTTCTGTTTTTATTTTTAGGCTTAATTTATGATGGTTTAGTGACTTTTTTGTAAAAGTATTGCATTTTGAATCAATATGATTATTAATATTAAGTTTTTGTATATAGATGCATGTGTGATGATCAGTAATATTATTTTTTAATATTATCGTATGTAATTTGTCGGTATCTTTAGTGTTACTCCATATGTGATCGATACAAGATGGACGTTGACCCGTAATTTCTCTAGTATATTTTTTTATACATAATATAAAATTCATTTCCGACATAAAATTGATAAATTCAGTTTTTATTTTGTTACTATTTTCATTTGAAACATCTATGTTGAAATCGCCGATTATTGTTATGTTCTGTTTATTTTTTTTGATAATATAATGCTTCTTAATTCATCCATAAATGTATACTCGTTTGATCCGTGTGTTCGGTAAATTGCAATAATATTAAAACATATTTTATTTACATTTAGATTAATATCTAAGCAATTAACTCGCTGCATAGGTACTTCTTCCACTGCGATGTTTGAATAACAAGATTTAACAAATACAACAATACCACTATTTCTATTAATAGCACAAGATGTTACGAAGTAGCTATATTCTGGAATGCAAAATTTATTGTATTCGTTGGTGAATGCTTCAGTTAACACTATGACGTCCGGTTTATGATTTAGTAAATTAATTGAGAGTAAAAATTCATTGAAATTTTGTTTCATTGATCTGATATTCAAATGGAGTACTGAGAATGAATTTGATATTTTATCCACGACTTTATTGAAATCATTTAAAGTGTGACAAATATATTCCGAAATATTAAGAGTTTTATCTAATTCCTCAGTGAAGAAATCATTCATTTTTTTTTTTTTTTGGAAATCAACAGTTTACATTTTTACAGATTGTACATAAGTAAAATAGCCAAAATAAAACCAATTACGGATTTCCTCCTTGTGACTTTACGTAAGACAGCATTAGAAGAAATAATTAAATTTATGAGAAATGTGAAGTTATAATTATATAAAATAAAAGAATTGTATAAAATAATAGAACAAAATAATACAACAAAAATAAAGGGAAAAAAAAACTAAAATTTATATAAAATAAAAGATTATCGATACATTGGTAACCATAAGAATACAAACAATATTGTGCATTTAAATCATATCATAACCATAACCATAAGAAGACAATGTTGTGCATATAAATCATACCATAACAGGATTATAAATATATAAATACTAGAAACATAAACATCAGAAACATCAATTCAAGAAACATCAGTGAAATACTCTTTTAAGGTCATTTTATATTTAGTAAATTCGCAATTGAAGATGTCGATATTGAATAATATGTTATTGTAATTATTACATATTCTGTTCAGGCAAGAATTTTGTCTACAGTTCGTTTTGCTTTGATTGATTTTAAACAGGATAGAAGACCGTGTTAAACGTGCAGGCACATTAAATTTAATATTATTTAGCAACTCTGGGCATTGAATATTATTATTAATTAATTTATATAGGAATAGAGCATCTGCATGATGCCTTCGTACACTTAATGAATCAATTTTAAAGTACGAAGCTGCCTCTGCATAATTATTAAATCTTACAAATGACCTGTAACAGAGATATTTTAGGAATTTGTTTTGAATTGCTTCGATTTTGTTTATGTGGATTTTATAGAATGGAGACCAAACAATTGATGCAAACTCCAGATGACTTCGTACGTAGGCAAAGTAGAGTTGCTTAATGATATTGATGTTATTAAAAAGTTTTGTGTTTCTAATGATGAAACCTAACATTTTAGCAGCCTTATTTGTGATTTGTTGTATATGAAGGTTATATTGAAGTTTATTATCAAGAGTTATTCCAAGATCACGAATATTTGAGACTGTTGCAATGTTGATGTTATTTAAAGAATAATTAAATAATGTTTTATTTTTATTTCTGGAAAAGACAATGTGATGACATTTTGAAACATTTAGAAATAATTGATTTTGTTGGCAATAGGTAGCTACATTGTTTAAATCATGTTGTAAATTAATACAATCGTTTAGACTTTTTATTGGCTTGTATAGCTTATATAGCTTAAAGAAATAAATATACGAAATACAACTCACTCATATTCAATTCGCATTTGGGCATTTTGTATCATTTTCTTGCGGAATTCACATAAGTGACTGTTGGCAGCGTGATCATTTTGATACCCCTTTCTGTTAGTGCAGTTGTGGCATTTGGCAGAATCTTGTTTTTTGGTGCAGTTTTGTATTTTGTGCTCTTCTGCACAGTGGAGGCATCTGGGATTCTTCATGTTGTCGAGGCATCTCAGTGAGGTGTGTATTTACATATATACAGATGTATTTGAATTTTGGAGAGATTCATCCATTGAAGACTTCCCCACTGAATCTCTGCCATCTTCGTTTGTTGCCGGAGACTCATGCCCTTCAAATTCAACATCATCCTGTATACATTCTGCTTTGTTTTCTGCATTGATTTCCGATGATACTGTATCTTCTTCTATCACTATTATATCTCCCTTTATAGTTATAATATTTTTTATGGGATCATATACACGATATCCCTTTACTGTTTCTGAAAATCCTACAAGAATCTGCATTTTAGCCTTCTTGTCCCATTTTAATCTTCTTTCCTTCGGTATGTGGACCATTACGGGCCTGCCAAATAGGCGTATATTACTTAAATCTGGTTTCTTTTAATACCACGCTTCATAGGGTGTTTTATTTCCCAAACTTGAAGTTACAGATCTATTTTTTAGGTATACTGCTGTATTAGCTGCTTCAGCCCAGAACTTTTTTTCTAATTTCGCATTAAAAAGTAAGCATCGCGCTTTCTCTATAATAGTTCTATTTTGTTCAGATGTGTATGCAGTTGTCTTTTGGTGTATAATTCCTTCTCTGAGTAAGTAATTCTCCATCTCACCACTACAAAATTCACCACCATTATCTGTGCGTAATATTTTTATTTTTGTTTTCTGACTATTTTCAGTCATTGCTTTAAAATTCTTAAATATCTTGAAGACTTCATTTTTATGTTTGTGGAAGTATATGAAGGTCATACAACTGTGATCATCAATGAACAAGACAAAATACCTAGCACCACCTATGGACTTCGTTTCCATAGGACCACATACAACTGCATGTATTGTATGTAGTATTTCTGTACTTATTTTTCCAACATGATGAAATGGTAACCTCATTTGTTTACCTTCGCAACAGGTCACACATTTCGCCATTGTCATATCACTGGTACCCGGGTAGGAAAATCCATCTACAATGCCGTTCTTCATTTTATTTAAATCATTACTGTTAATATTACCCTTTATTGTATCCCTCTGATTTTCTTGCCGGAATGCTGGGGATAGAACGTCTAGACGTTAGGAGAAATATTGCAATGGTGTTAGTGGCGCACAAGCTGCTAAATGGGCACATTTGCAATCCAGATATTCTGGAACGAATTTCTTTTTATGTCCCTGATAATTTCATCAGAGCTAGACAGCACAGATTATTTATTTTTCCAAGGGGCAGGACCAACCTACCAATGATCATGCCTTTGGGGAGAATAACTACTTTGTTAAATAACATTTCTTCTGTGATTGACATTTTCAATTTGAACCAAAGAGAATTTAAGACGGCAATAAGCATACTATTTAACAAATCTGGTTAATCAGATAGTATTGATGTACTTACCCATGCAAATAAATGTATGTACTTACTTCTTATAAACTGTAATTTATAAACTGTTATTTGTGAAATGTAAATGGCTTATACTGTTTTTCACAATAAATCAATAAATCAATAAATAAATATGCGCTAACCGCCTGTGCCAAAGATCTGCATTTGCTACAGCAGGTGCTGCCAGTATACAATCTGCTACTTTGATGTTTAGCTTATACACTCCATTTATTGACGTTTCTGTGGCCACCAACACATTCTTAGTGTACGTATGTAGCATTTGTTTTCACCAAAAACAACATTGTTTCCGTTCTTGATTAGTTCGCTCACTGACAACAGGTTTGTTGTTAAGCTCGGTATGCAAAGCACATCTTTAACCATGATATCGTAGTTGCAGTTAGTTATTATTTGTACATCTCCGGAACACAAAACTGGCACTTTCATATTATTCGCGACGGTTATCTCTGATAAATATGGCGTAAAATTTGCGTGTTTTATCCACTCTTTGTTGGCCGTCATATGTGCACTTGCGCCACTGTCAATGTACCATTCGTTTTTATTGTATTCTCCGTTCAAAAAAACTACACTAAAAGCATTTGATTGTTTGTTTTTTTGTAACACTGGACACTGGTTTCGATAATGACACGTCTGTTTATATTTGTAACAAGTGATGGTCTTGTCACCTGTCACTTTTGAATTTTTCGATGACGTCTCGCCATTTTTAAATTTCTGCTTGTAGCTTTTATTTGCAGCAAATGCTGCGCCGCAGGAATCCACGTCATTCTTTGAAACCTCCATATCAATCAACTTAGATTTTATTAAATCGGTGGTAATCTGCATTCCTGAGTGCTCCACCGCCATAATCATTGGCATGAATTTTTCTGGCAGACCTGCGAGAAGTAACGATCCGACCCATTCTTCTGTAATTGCAAATCCTGTGCCCTTCAATCTCTGAGCTGTTTCGACTACTTGCGTGACGTAAGAAGTCATGGAATCACAATTTTCCTGTCGTAACGAGATTAAATGTCTTAGTAGAGATATTTTACGAGAAAAGCCTGAGTCATCAAATATAGACCTCAGCTTAATCCATAACTCTAAAGTTGTTTTTGTTTCCTTAATATGCACGTACAATCCAGGGTCAATAGTTAAAACTAGCTTCGCCTTGGCTCTTGCGTCATCTGATGCTTTTGACTCGAAATTTTTATCTGGCAGATTTTCGACTGCAAAACTCCACTGATCATAATTCTGGCGTCCTGTCAGCTTCTCAATACTTTGAAAATAGTTTACAGCCATATTTCCACGAAAAGTCAACAATTTTCGACTGTTTTATACTAAATTTACATAGTAAAAACCGAAAAATATATGGATATTTGCCCATAACCTATTAAAACACGTTGCTTTTCGCAATAGACAAAAGAATAATCTTTATTGTTCTTGAAATTTATTTGAAATGTTACACATTGTTTCAATATAGATGGCGCCACTAAACACATTTGATAATTTTGTTACCATTATTCTAATAGGAATTTCTTCTGGATTTGCTCTATCATTTCAATGTACTTCTGGTGGTACGGTGCCCAAACATCGCTTGCATACTCCAGCTTGCTTCTCAGTATGCCATCGAACAATGCTAACATAGCATCTTGGTTATTGAACTGTTTGCATGTCCTTATGACGAACCCAAGAAGTTTGTAGCAAGGCTGAGTGAGCTGCGATATATGGCCAGAGAATTTCAGTTCGGGATTAAAGACGACACCGAGATCCTTTACGGAATTTACACGTGATAGTGTTTCGCCCTTTATCTTATAATCGTAAAGTATATTATTTAGAGAACGAGTGAAAGACATAGTGACACATTTTTTGTATTGAAATCTAATTTGTTTATCAACGACTATTCAGATAGTGCATCCAGATTAGCTTGCATTTTAAGACAGTCTTGTTGGGAGCTTATTTCCATTAGAATTTTAAGGTCATCTGCAAACAGTAGACATTTACTATTCTTAACATAGTTTTGGATGTCATTTATTAGTATTAGAAACAACAGCGGTCCGAGGTTAGACTCTTGAAGAATTTCAAATTTCGCTGAGAATATTTTCGAAGTATGTCCATTTACCGAAACAAATTGGTTTCTGGATTTTAAATATGATGAGAAAAAGTCTAAGCCTAGTTTAAACATTTTCCTCAGTAAGATATCATGGTTAACACGGTCAAATGCTTTGACAAAGTCGGTGTAAACTACATCTGTTTGGTGCCTTGAGTCTAAAGCGGTGGCTACCAATCTCGAGAAAGTAAGCAGATATGTGACTGTTGATTTCTTTGGAAGGAAACCGTGTTGATTTTCTCCAATGAATGGCATATTCTGGAGACTTAATTTGTCACAAATCATTTTTTTAAATAGTTTTGGTAGCACTGATAATACGGCTACCGGTTTGTAGTTTTTGACGTCTGTCTTGTCACCAGCCTTGAAAATAGGACTGACTCGGGTCAGTTTCCATATCTGGGGGAAAGTAGAAGTCAAAATACTGGTATTAAATATATGACAAAGAGCTTCGCTTATCATTGGCGCTATGCTAATGATAGTACTGGAAAGGATTCCATCCGGCCCTGTAGCCTTGTCAGTCTTCAGTTTACGGATATAAGCTTCTACCTCTGTCGGGTTCGTTAATCTTAGGGAAATGTTACCTACGTTCCATGGGACCTCTGTTCGCGTAAAATCTGTACTAAGATTAGGGGTTTCACTATAATACACAGATTTTTTTTAATTTTTTTTTATTATTTAATAAATGTTTACATGTTACATTTTTCACATTTTTTTAACTACCATACTAGGGTAATGCCCGTATTGTGGTAGTTATACATGAAATAATAATAAATATAACATAAAAGAACTAAAAAATACTATTTTATAGAAACATAAGTATGCAAGTATGAATCATACACGAAATAATAATAAATAACATAAAAGAACTAAAAAATACTATTTTATAGAAAAATAAGTGTGCAAATATGAATCATACATAAAATAATAATAAAGATAACTTAAAAGAATTAAAAAATACTATTTTATAGAAACATAAGAAAGAAGTAACGAAAAAAACAAATTTAATGATAATTAAAACTAAAAACAAATATATTAAAATTAATAGTAAACTGAAAAAAAAGAAAAAGTATAGGTATATTTCAAAAGATACAAATAAATTTTTTAAATATTAAACATTAAGATTAAAATATACACATAATTAATATAGATTATAAGATTAATTTCAAATACCACATTTTAAATCCAAATACGCGCAAAACTCTGTAATAGTACGTATTTGTGAAACTCACAATGCCTTACGAGATGTAGATATTTTCAACCATAACTTGATATCAAATATGATTTAAGATTTTCACGGCCAAAAGTATTTTTGTTATTTGTTTTTGGGGTGTTATGCCGTGTTGCGCTAACTCCTTCTTTAGCCAACGTTTCGGACAGCATTGCAGTGTCCAAATAACACATCTGCCCTGATGATGGACACTGCAATGCTGTCCGAAACGTTGGCTAAAGAAGGAGTTAGCGCAACACGACATAACACCCCCAAAACAAATAACAAAAATAACTTGATATCATTTAAAATTCAGCTTAATAAATTAATAAATTAAAATACTTTTATTTGATTCGATTTTTTTGTTGTGAAAATTACATTATTATCACCCGTAGTGAATAGTATAGCTATGCGAAAAGTTGTATTTTTTCTATTTGTTTTTAATTTTATGTATTTCTTTATTATGTTTATTTTTTGCCATTTAATATGTTGTGTAGGTAAAAAATACTAAATCAACATTTAACTCAATGGAACTTAATTGGTCTAGAACATATGAATGTTTATTGTTATAATTTTTTACTGTACGACTGTTTGCTTCCTAAATAAAAAGAAATAAAAATAAAATAATAGTAGATTATTTAATGCATATAATTGTTTGTGTGCATGTTTATTTATCGTAGGTATTATCTATAAGACAACATGTTTATGTTCAACACTTAATTTTAATTTTCGTGATATGAGACAAGTAGGACAGAAGTTTTTATAATTTATTTTTTTATCGTGTTAGGAACTCATATAATCTTTAAAGAAAGGTCGTCCCCTTTCAAATATCCATTGATGTACACGGGCAGTAAATATGGATATAGAATTACTTGACTTTAAGTCGGTACTCAATGCATTGTATATTTTAGGCGCGATGAACCAGAATTGCCGTTGAGCGAATGAGGTTTTAGTTTGAGGAACCACGCAACCCAGGTTTGATGAAAAGCGGGTGTGAGCTTGGTGTTGTGGAACCACCAGTAGGTTATTTTTTCGTATGTAACAAATGCTTACCTTAGTGAATAGCTGTCGTATATCTAAGACCCTGATTATAGCAAAGAGTTCATTAGAGGGATGGGTAGGTTGGCATTTAAATATAATTCTCAAAATTAGTTTTCGAACTGTAGTAATAGGATTAATAATGGATTCAGCGCAACCACCCCATCCCACTATACCATATGTTGCTATAGATTGGAAAAGGGCAAAATATATGCTTCTTAAAGTCTGTAAATCAAGGATGGACCAAAGGGAGCAGAATACATGGCAGAGTTTACGAAGTTTGTTTACCGTGTCACTGATATGGGCTTCCCATCGTAGTTGGTTGTCTTTGATTATTCCCAAATATTTAACTGCATTTGATGATTTAAGGGTAGAACACGTGCAATTTATATTAGGTGTGATTTCGTGAGTGTGTAAATTGAGTGAACACGAGTGAATGATAGGTTTAGGGCAGTTGTTGGGTACATTGTGTTTGCGGATGGAAAATGTCATATATTGTGTTTTGTCGATGTTAAGTGTGAGGAGGTTTGTGTCCAGCCAATGTTTTACTTTTAATAGACCATTATTAGTTTTGTAAGTGACTGTTTCCCATGTTACATCTTCGAATATTAGAACAGTGTCATCGGCAAATGATAATATTTTACCTCCAATATTCATGGGACATAGTGAGTTTATGTATACAAGAAATAAAATTGGTCCTAGTATACTGCCTTGAGGTACACCAAAGGACACAGGTAATTTTTCGCTTATATGTGTTTTGTCAGAGTGGATGAGAGTTTGTTGTGTTCGGTTCATTAGATAGTATTCAAACCATGTGTAAGCTACTCCTGTTATTCCAACCTGATGTAGTGTTTTTGGCAGTAAGGAATGAGAGACCGTATCAAATGCTTTTGCAAGATCGAGAAAGACAGCCAGTGGTTTGCGACCAATGTCAAGATTATAGGAAACGATTTTTGTGAGGGCAGCTATTGCATCAGATGTACTCCTACCTTTGCGAAAGCCATATTGGTTGTCTGATAATATGTTGTTATCTTCGAGGAACTTACAGAGTCTATGTTTCAGAGCCGTTTCTACAATTTTAGATATTGTGCTTAGTAAGGATATCGGTCGGTAGTTATTTACAGATAATTTGTCACCTGCTTTAAAGATTGGGATTATTGTAGCCTGTTTTAAGGAGTTATGAAAATTTTGTTAGGTTTGTCATCTCTATTTTGAGCTTGTTTGTTATATGTTTTTATATCATTTAAGAAGTTGTCACGGTCGTTATTTGTTTTAGATTTAAGGATTATGGGCCTTTGCTGGTCTCTGTTATTTCTTTGAGCGAGACGGTATGCCGTTTCCACGTTATCTGCGTTAGCACTTGTTATTTTTTTAACATTGGAAATAACAAATTTTCGCCATTTATATGAGGGATTCCCCTGATTTCAACGTTCTTTGCTCTGCTTTCTCTATCAATTTGCTCAAATTGGCCTTCTAGTTGTTCAATGCGAACTTTGAGAACAGCGTTTTTTGCTTCTAATTTTTTATTTGTATCTTCTAATTCGTGTACTCGTAGTAAGATTTCATATTGTTAACTCATTAATGCCACTGTGTTGAGAATTTGTGTATTCTGATCAAGAATTAGGTTTTTTTTGTCAGTAGCTCACTGTCCAAAGATGAACTACCCACCGCATACTCCGCACACGCATTACAGTTATTCATGTTGATAGTTGTTATTGTATTGGGAAAGTAAAGTTGAGTAGCAGTAAAGACTGAACTAAATTCACTTTTATATTGGGTTAGTAAATGATCCAATGTGCACTAAAAACTTTGATTTCTATTATTTATAAAAAAACAAATATTATTTTGATGTTTATAAACACTGTCACCATCTATTGGGCAATAGTTGAATTAAAAGTATTTTCCTTCACAAGTTTGCAAGCATTACTATCTATTGATTCGTAGGCGTAACTCAGTTTATTTTATAATTTTAATGTATGTAGGTATTTACTGACATCTATTGAATAGTAGAGAAAATATGCCATATGTAGGTAGTGTATCCAAATAATTAGTTAAAATCTCAGTTTTTAATTTTTTTGTAATGAGTTTCTCTTAAGAATGCGGTTCGGTACATACATAAAATTAGTTCCAGAATTTCCGCCGCACTATGATGCACAGATACACAAGTTATATAATGTTTACATTAAACTTTTGCGCTTTATTCCACTATTTTATACGGAGCAAAATTATACTTGACGTCTGTCATTGACTTTGTTATTGTATGTGATTGAAAGTAGTCTGCAAATTTCTGACAGATAGATTCTGAGTCCGTTATAAATTTGTCTCCACTATTCAGGCCGTTATGTGAACTGGAGTTAGCTTTCTGTGATTTTATAACATATACTCGTATTTCATTTTTCAGATTTGATTGGCCATTGGCGGATCATACTTAGCGACATTGCAGGGATCCGAATCTATCTTTCACTTGGAACATAATAGTTATATTTTGAACGTAAGCTAATACTTTTTCTTTCTTTTTAAATGAAATAAATACAAACAGACTTACTAAAAAACATGGTCAAACTTTTATTCAATTGATAAACGACCGTGTATGTGAAAACCATAATAATTGAAACCATAAAAAAAACTGACATAAAATAGTTCATGGAAAGATATGCAGGTGAAACTATCACCCTATGGAATCTGAAGGTACGGTGGGTTGGGTAGACCCCAAACATCAGGCGCCACTGTTACATTGCTACGGGTATATAACGTAACTTAGATAGTTAGTAAATAAGTGAGTAAAGGCCCCAAGTGGCGGCGCCAGTGTTACATTGCTGTTCATAGCCATGTAATATAATACAGGTGAGTTACACAGTTAACCATCGCCGCACAAGGCAGGCGGCAGAGCATTGAAACTCCAATCAGGGGGTGGATATAGTCAGTCTCCCAATAAAACAAGTCTCTTGATATGAGGGTTTATTGTACATATAAAACAGGTTATCAGACAGATCTACAAAAGGTACATAGCTTTTTAAGGCCTGACTGTTACTAGGCAATCTACTGAATCTAATGGCTCTGAGGGACATAGGTACAATATTAGCTCACGTGTAAATTACGGCGGAGGCGGTGAATTGGTCAGCAGGTCCCATAGACAGGGTGCCTAGGCGGTTGTTGACGGAGGGCGTGGATACGACGCCTACAGAGCGGCGCAGAGGCGGCGGCAACGAGGGTTCGCCGCGCTGGACGACAAAGGGGCGCCAGGGCTGGAGCAGGGCGGGGGCACTGATTGGATGGCCAAGGGGGTCCACACAAACAGGCTAGGGCGGCAGCTATCGCTCAGGGCGAGGGCGGCACAGAGGCGGCCTGGAGCGGCCTGGGGCGGCCTGGGGCATTGTTGGAAACACGTGGGCGGGCGTGTGGGCACGGCCGCGGCCCAGGGATATGACGCAATCATATCCATGATGGTGTAGTCGGCTGAAGATTCCCTGGACGTGATAAACTGAGTCTATAGACGCGGCACGTTATAAAACGTATGCACGCCGGTCCATATTTACGGCGACACCAATTTGGCGGCAAATGTTAACTCGGAACTAATACAGCATGTTGAACTCAACGGGGCCGGCGGTCAACTGATTTCGGGTCCCGCCGGGAGCGAACTCGTCCCCTCCTGATCTATTTTTGGCGCGTCGTCCGATGCCCTTATAAGGGCACGCTTTTGTCATCTAGCCATTTGATTGGTTGTAGGTACTTGTAAGCCCGTGCGTTCCGTATCAGGCGGCGATGTCCCCGATGTACGTGTATGTATTGGTGAGCTAACATGCCCTCAAAGCGTGCTCCGTTTCTGGGGGCCACGTGTGGATATACATAACTGTGCAGTTTGTGCAAATCATAACACCACCTACCGGTATTGTTGTGACTGAAATGCAGAGGCCAATGCCCCCTTCATTGATACTAGCCATGTCGCATTCCGGCGGAGCCGAGGCAGGGCCGCGGGAAAGAGACAAGGTCATACGGTGCATTGCCATTAGACACCTTACCTTCACCTACACATACAGTCATTCTGTAATAATGTTCCTACGGCTATACACTCATGTAACCTTAAAAGGAATTATGGATATTTAAATAAGAGCAGCTTGATATGGTTAATTGTCCAGACGGCCAAACGAGGAACTTAAATCTTTCACTCTCTTTTTTATGTCTGACGTAAAGCTATACAAATTACTTTTTATCTATCACTTTTCCATCGACTTAAACAAGTACCTAGGTCTGTAAACAGCAGACTTCGCGTAATGTTGATTACTCCAAATTGACAACTCGCAACAGTCGCAACGTTCATGCGCTCTGGCGGAATAAAAGGTACTATCAAACACTGCTACCATCTCGACAGGATTGACTGGACACAGAACACACAACCTGACAGACGAAATGCAAAGTATTGAAATGCGAAATGGTTGTGTCAAATATATACATTTCTTATCCAGCTAAAAGTTTTAAAAGGAGCCAATTTTTTAGAGGGCAATATAAGTCGTGATTTGAGTCTGACCGCTTTAGCACAGCAATGGTCAAGCTACGGGTTTGTGCACTTTGACGGAGAAGGGAATGTAGCAATCAATCGCCGATAACACTACCCCTCCCATCTCGCGTGTACACATTGATGAGTCCTCGGAGCTAAAGCAGAACGCACTCCAAGGAAAGGCGCTAAAAATGACGGTATGCCGTCCCATTTTGCTACTCTGTAGTGCAATTTTCATGAAGGATGAGACAGAAGTGGTAATCAGGAAGTGCTCGGAGGATCCTAAATGCTTTGTAACCTTCACTCTGTACACAAGTGGCTCATTAGTGAGAAACAGATCGAACAAGTCTGCTCGATGTGATGGGACGTCAGGTATTCTGGTCAGAGATTCTATGAGTTGGCTTAATCCTTGTCTTGATATACCGCCCGAGTTTGTTCGGCCCAAGAACTTCAACCATTGTTCATTATGAACAATGAAGTCACAGAGCAAGTAGCAGAGCAAGAGAATGTCTATTTTGTTGCTGAAGTATAAAGAACAACATCAAACTCTCAACGATAACTTGTATTGTACCCATCGACTTAAGATAATTTCTACATAATAATTGTAACTGCTTATATTGTTTGTACTCGGCCTATTATGTTAAGTAATATGCACTCAATATTGTACTCCTTAACAGCTTACCTTAAGGCGGTTTAACCAGCAGACGAGAATTCAAATTTCGTTAAAAGACGGTCTCGCGATCGGACGTTTTTTTAGACCGAGACAGAAATACCGAATTCATTCCACTGCGAGCCGTACACTCGCGCGGCTGTGAAAACTACAGCATGGTTCCGATGAAATAACAATTATTGTTGTTAAATTCTTGGTTGTAGCTTTCTTCCTAATAAGTAGTTACATACATATTTGTAAATTATACGTCGGAATGAGTAAACATAAATAAATACAAATGCAGTTTGTTGACATGGTAGATATGAAATATGTAGGTATATGAATAAACATTTAAAAAAAATTCAAATATTTGTTTTTTTTTTAATATTTTACACGAGTTTTCCAAAGGTGAGTAAAAATCTTTTGTTTTACCTATTTATTCGTTTGTCCGAAAGGTATTACCGGTAAGTTTTATTTCTAATACTTATCTTTAAAGTATTACTTGATTTGATATGTATGACATTGAAAATAGGGTTTATTCCTTACAACTGAAGTAGTATATACATTAAAAGTAGGTTTTATTTCCAACTATTTTCTACGGTACCTACCTACATATTTTGTAGTTATGCGATTGCATAATATTGTATCGCTTTCATGTATTTGTTTTCATGATTAACGGAGCGACCTGACTCGTCTAATTTTCGAAATGTTATTAATTTCACGAGTAAATTTCGATTGAAAAATCATAGGTTAGTATGTCAAAAATAACCTTGTTTTTTTTCCTAAAACAAGAAGCTCAATTCACAATATGACATTATGAAACTGACAAAAAGTAACACAAAAAATATTAAATATGTTGAATTATACCAATTTAATAGTGAATTGGACAATAAAATAGAAATTATGAACAAAAAAATGATTTGAATCGCACATCACGAAATTCATTTGGTTCGTGGCACTTTTTGACCACCAATCACAAACAGTTCCACGTACTTTGGCATAAGTTTTAACATTTATACATGAAAAAACGATGACAGACATAAACTCCTGTCCATAGTTGATTCTTTTCCCTGGAAATTAAACAACACAAAATTATCGCCAAATGTTATTAAAAATATGTGCTTATTCTGACTGATTCTTTCGAACGACTCTGTAGCATATAAGTACGTACAATGTACACGGATAATTAAATATCACTAACCTTTGTTTTTTCTACAAATATATCTCCCACGTACGTTTTTGATGTCGTAATTTGTGCTATCTAATAAAACTTTTTTCCGAGGGTATTTTCCTCCTCATTTTTAAGCGAGGTATTTCTTTAAAATGTTATCAAGTAGACTGGCGTGGAATAGACGTCCGCTCGCCGCCCTGTCGCAGCGGGGAATGATAAAATTTCGGCTTGCGCCGGGGTAATCACAAACAACAAACGCGAATCGAAATTAATTACTATTATGTACTTTAAGAATATATTTTTTGGTCATAAATTATTTCTAATGTTTCAATAATGTCTTGGTAAATTATTTTTCTAAAAAAATCTGAACTATACCAATTTGTAAGACCATAAATAAATAGTCCAATTGTGGGATTTTCGTCACAAAACGCGTGCTCGGATTTATTTATTAGTAATTTTATTTGAAATAAAAACAAAATTCTTATACATACATATGATAGATAATTTATTGATTGTTTATACTGTATTATTATATGATTTGAAATATTTGTTGTATAATACAACTTCACCTTTGAAAATGCCACAAATCTGCGCATCGTCCAACGGTAACACTTTATTATGATATGAAAATAATATTATTTTTCAAAATTTTACATCTTACTTTACAAGATAAAATAACGATCTTTCGAAATCAATTTGTGTTTTTTTCTAGGAAAGTGTCCATACGTCTAAAAGTGGCCTCAAAAATGCCAAATTTCAGGTCAAGTCTACCTATTTCGCCTTAAACATTGTCATGTAAAAGCCTTCATTGCGTGAATAATTAATAAATAAATAATTAAATAACTAAACAGTGTCGATTGAGCGAAGAAAGGAGTGTAAGGAAAATATATGATTTGAATGCGAATGGTAGCAGAAGTCGGGGTCGCCTCGAGTCAGGCCATGTCAAGAGTGAGAATAATAGAAGAGTAGGTACGAGACGATGTATGAATGTGGGTGTCAAGACCGAGTTGTTTGCCTACCCCTGCGGGGAAACGGCGTGATGGTTAGTAAGTTAGTTAGCTAGTGGTTATTCACTGTCATTAGATGGTCTTTGACAATTCATCAAATTTCAAAATTAATTTTAAAGTTCTGTGAATGTTCTATTCAAGTTCTATTACTATTTAATATATGTAAAACTGGCCAATAATGACAAATTATGAAAACTTCAAAAGAACCTTTACAATACTTACCAATACCCTGAACATACCGATAAAATACACCACAGACGGATAAAGACACTTCCAGTATTACGCTACAAAACTTTTTAATTGTATGCCTACCACTCTGAAACTACTACTAACGGGAAATACATACACAAACATTCACAAAAAACTGATCACAGCCTGGATCAAAAAACAAGATATCCACTTAATACAATTTTTTTTTCCTTTTCTTTAAATAACAATGTACAATAACCATTAAAAAAAAATTAAAATCCCAACTTACATTTATATAATAAAATTTAACCAATACAAATAAATACATGTACCATTTAATCATAACCACGTGAACACCTCAGCACAGGTTCTCCCAGTGAGGTGTTCACGAAACATATAACATTACCCACCACAGTGTCACCTACTCAAACCTACCTCACACCCACCATAAAAAAACCATATTAACAACAGTTCTAAATTTATGTTTTATATACAAATGTAAATATTTGGTACACACTGTAATGTATGTATAGAAATAAATAAATAAAAAAAAGAATTGGGAAATTGACTTTGAAATTTAATGAATTTATCAAATTGTGTGAAACAACCCACGCGAGCCGAACTGCCTGCGCGCCGACGGTTTTCGTACTGGGACGTCCTTGTTTTCGTGAAACCACGATCCATGGGAACGCAACAAACCAGCACTCCAGTGCTGTACAGTGTACTGTACACACTTGCCAATACATTTCACGTCCACATGCTGGAAGCGAGTGGGCTCGCGTTGATTTCTTCTCGTTTCACGCCTGTATTCTATACGAATTTGGCTACTTTGGTACCCGCTCGGTGGAGTGCACAGTCGTATTTGAAACTACTACAGACATCGTAAATCAGCATATAATTTTAAACAAGTGTGATAAAACATAAACTTGTACATTTTATAGACAAGAGTTTAAAAGTCCACTAATATTGTTATCAGTATTATTCTATTTTACATTAAATCCACATAAGATAAAAATATTTTTCTTCGGGCCGATTTCAACTTTGGGAATGCTGTGTAGAGGGAATATTTCGGGAGAAAAAGGAGTGAACATGAGTATTGAAAAGATCCATGTTTAAAGAAGGAAGAAACACATAAGCCGACAAACCGTTCTATAGTCAAGCTGTCATAGAAACGACCAGGTTATCTAGCATGGTTGATCGATAAAGGTTTAACTATAACGTTGTTATCGTTGCCAAGTATGACTGCAGATCGTCGACGAACAAAAAACAGTTTGCAACGACTAAAGGCATGCTCGAGATTGGAATAAACTCTCAGTATGGCCCTATTTAAGACCACAATTCAGAATTGAAACGTTGCTTGAAATGGCTTTAGTCGTGTTCGGTGACCAGATGTGAAAAACCATCGAATTCCCTAACTTCCTCTTTTTCATCTAATTCCTCTTCCCACTGCCTTCAGTCTCACAAGATATCCCAACCGGGAATGCCATAGTCTCTCTGGCTCCAGACGGTTGGGAGAGGTTGAGAGCAGTTGAGACTAAAAAAATATTATACAGTTTGTCAACTGTAAGAATGTGGTAAATTTTATCATATCTATCTAGGCTCTCGACTAGCAATCCGCTCGTCGTGGATTCAAATTCCGGTGTGCGCATGTAAATTTTAATAGATTAATTTGTGTTATTTCACAAATTATTTGTTTAAAAGAATAAATAGGGTATTTTCTTCACTTTCCAGAGTGACCCAATATGACAAATATTAACCGTGTACAAATGTTGGACATGCGTTTTGCATGTTTCCTGCCAATGCACCGGTGCCTAAGGATTCAATGTACCTAATTTCTCGGATCATCTTCCATCGAAATACCGGTATGACAAGGACAGTATTCGCACCTTACGTCTGTGCTCTAAATATTTTATTTATTTATTACAAGATAATACATTACAAAATGATAACAAATTTATAATGTATTATTCTCAGTTAACAAAACTCATTTTAAGATATCCTATATAACATTCTCTAGCCTAATAAACGGATTGCAATCTTTGAAGCACAGGCGTCAGGTGAGAATGCTGTCCTTGTTCTACCGGTATTTTTATGGAAGATGCTCCAAGTCTCATGAGTTTCGTCAAGACCCTTGTTCAATTCTTTTTCTGCTTAAAAATACCCCTCTATACAGCATCCCCAAAGATGATATAGGCAGTCACCACGCATGCATTCTGTAGCCACAATATTATTTTTCCCGTATGGTATCCCAAACGAAAGCAGCGTTCTACTTACCTGCTGAGCGGAGTTTTGACCGGCCGCCGCCATTCACTGCTGGGAACTGGTTAGGCTAGCTGATTGTGTGCGATTCGCCTATATATCTTCTGACTTAGTGTCGTGTTAATAATGTTACAATATTTTTTTTATCGAAGGAAGCAAACACTTTGTGATGTGACATTATATATCAAATGAAAAATACACTTTGTAAAACACCACTTTTATTTTGAATTAATATTAACAGCCAACCAGGTTTCGCTTAGCTCAAGCTTCATCAGGGCTTATTATATCAACTAAAGTTATTTTCATACAGACACATATATATATAGAAGAAAATAAAACAATGAGTGAAAGAGATAGAAATAAAATACAGAAGTGAAAGAGATAGAAATAAAAGAGCAGACACCTTATTAGTGCTAGAACGAGAAAGGATGTATACTGATTACAGGATGGGTAGGAAGGGAGGGGGGAGGGAGGAAACAGTTTTATCAGAGGTTAACGGAATAAATTAAATATTGGACTATTAGTTAAATTGATTTGATTGTTGATTATATTTGATTTATTATTGACGGCTTTTTTTATTTCGAGGGCTTCTAAATTGTTTAACCTAATTCCAATTCCATTTTTATGTAATATTGTAGTCCCAGAGGTTTTATCAAATGAATGGTTAGTTTCTAGTAGATGATTCGCGAATTCAGAAAAAGCATTATTATTTAAACACCTCAGATGTTCTTTTATTCTTATGTTTACGTTCCGGGCCGTTTTACCAAGCTAACCTCGATTTACCAAGCTAAAATAGCATGGCTAAAACAAGACCTAAAAAACGCATACAAAAAACGGAACAATATTAAATTAAAACTCAAACTCTTACACATTGAACTTGTTCACGAACTTCATGCTGTTGAATGGGACCTGTTTGATGATAAAATCAGAAACTTCGTTTCTATTAAAGCTTTTAAAAAACGTGAAATCTTAAACAAAAAACTAAAAAAATTATGCATTACCTACCAAACGATAAATAATAGTGATCAAATAAAACATACACATCAGTTTTTTGATCGTGTCAAAAATCTCTCTTCTGGACAATTTAACACTCAAGAAATCAACCTTTTAGCCAAAGGTCTTAAATACAACTTAAAATACAATAAAAATGACTTCAATAGTGCTGTTCAAAATGTTGCGGTGGACATCGAAACTGCTCTATATAATAAACCAAAACCGTTTTTATATAAAAGTGCAGAAATCTTAAGTAATTTAATTCCAAAATTTAACCTTAAACTAAAAACAGATCCGGAAGCTACCATCGTGAAGAATATACAGAAAAAGTTAAAAAATGACAATTTAATTTTGACGAAAGCTGACAAAGGCAACACTGTTATCATAATAAACAAAAGTGACTACAACTCCAAAATTGAAGATTTCATCAAGAGTGATATGTTTAGTGTTCTACCAACGGACCCCACAGTTAAATATTTAGACAATGTAAAATGTGCCCTAAAAAATTGTAAAAACTCTATTTTTCAAGATGATTCATATCACCAAACAAAGTTTCTCACAAAAAACCCTAAAGTACCAAAACTTTACGGATTTCTGAAAATCCATAAAATTGAAACCATCCCAATTAGACCCGTGGTCTCCTGCTGTAATTCCCCCAATTTTAAAATAGCTTCTTTTATAACAAAGGTATTTAATGACACCAATGTGTTTTCCCCTAAATATACCATCAAAAATTCATTAGCGTTAATTGATGAACTAAAGGACCTGGTTCTTCCCACTAATTGTAAATTAATATCGTTCGATGTAGTAAATTTATTCCCTAATGTTCCAATCACTGAAAGTAAAACTCTAATATCAAATTTACTAAATAATTCACACCTAACTAAAGATCTTGCTAATGATTTGTCGCGGCTGTTTAATATTTGTTTAAATCAAAATTATTTTCAATATAATAACATTATTTATCAACAGAAGGATGGATTAGCCATGGGGTCTCCAACGAGCCCTCTCATCGCCGACATTTTCATGAACAATCTAGAGAATAATATTTTTGCTTCCAAATCACCTCTCTTAAAAAATATATTACTGTGGAGACGTTACGTTGACGATGTTCTTTGCATTTGGACAGGTACCGAAAGACAATTAGACTCATTTCTCAAAATAATAAATTCTTTCCACAAACAAATTCAATTTACTTTAGAAATCGGTACCAACTCAACCTTGAATTTTCTAGACCTGACTTTAAGTATTATTAACAATAAAATTGATTTCGATATCTACCGTAAACCTACATATACTGATACTACCATTCACAATTCATCTAACCACCCGATATCCCACAAACATTCAGCTTTTCACTCCATGATACATCGATTGATTACCGTACCATTAAACAAAACCAATTTTAACAAGGAATTATCTATAATTAAACAAATTGCTGTAAATAACGGGTATGAGACAAAACTAGTAGACAATATTCTTAATAAAAAATTAAAACAAATAGCTTCAAATAAATTTCTTTTCAATAAATCTAATAATAATATGAACATTAATCACCAATTCCAGTGGCGTAGAATACTGTACACAAATAACTTTTCTTCTTTAAGTGTAAAAAAATTCCCTCCAGAAATAAAGCCCGCTTTTTATACTAATAATAACTTAGGTAAATACTTAATTAACACTAAAGATATTGATGATAAACTTAGCCACTCGGGAATATATAAACTTAATTGTAATGATTGTTCTGCTTTTTATATCGGAAAAACGGCCCGGAACGTAAACATAAGAATAAAAGAACATCTGAGGTGTTTAAATAATAATGCTTTTTCTGAATTCGCGAATCATCTACTAGAAACTAACCATTCATTTGATAAAACCTCTGGGACTACAATATTACATAAAAATGGAATTGGAATTAGGTTAAACAATTTAGAAGCCCTCGAAATAAAAAAAGCCGTCAATAATAAATCAAATATAATCAACAATCAAATCAATTTAACTAATAGTCCAATATTTAATTTATTCCGTTAACCTCTGATAAAACTGTTTCCTCCCTCCCCCCTCCCTTCCTACCCATCCTGTAATCAGTATACATCCTTTCTCGTTCTAGCACTAATAAGGTGTCTGCTCTTTTATTTCTATCTCTTTCACTTCTGTATTTTATTTCTATCTCTTTCACTCATTGTTTTATTTTCTTCTATATATATATGTGTCTGTATGAAAATAACTTTAGTTGATATAATAAGCCCTGATGAAGCTTGAGCTAAGCGAAACCTGGTTGGCTGTTAATATTAATTCAAAATAAAAGTGGTGTTTTACAAAGTGTATTTTTCATTTGATATATAATGTTACAATAAATTTAATAAACAATAGATTCTGTGAAACATAACCATCTTTATTTCAATCAACATGATACCCCAATAGTATGCGAGAACGATGAGGTAAGCGTCTATCCCTGCATACTATAATGACAAAAAAAAAAAAAACCCGAGGAAAATTAATTTCCTCCACAAAAACACAGAGAACCACAATCAACGCCGTCCCAATATGATATGCAAACTCCTTTGTGTTTGTCGAAAGACCGACAGGAAAGATATTTGCTATTCAGTTCGTCGGTGCTAAAAAAGACGTCCCTATATGTGAAACAGCGGCTCGCAGGCAGTTCGGCTTGTGTATGTATACGTAGTATAAGAAAATTACAATGTTAACTTATAACCTGTGGTAGTTCTCTCATGATTTTTTTGAATTTTTGCGTTGTTTTTATGGTAACAAACTCTTTTTTATATCTAGTTTTTCACAAAGGTCAAAGTGCAGTCATTTAAAACCAACAACTTTAGAATTTAGAATGCAAAATAAAGAAATTAATATGTTAATAATTTGTGTAAGCCATTTATTAAACTCGACATTCAGTCTTTTAATTGGTATATAATGACAATGTAAGACGTAACGGTTGCCACCAAACTGAGGAGCAAGGAGCAGTCCACTGGGAAGAGGCCGCACGCAGTAGTCACAAAGGGTCGCGATTTCATCAGGTTCTCCAACTGAACCATACTAGCGCATTGCCGACCATCTTTAAAAGTTACAGAAAACTATATTAAATTACATGTAAAGGACATTGATCAAATGTGTTACTTCTAACCTATACCATAATCTGGAGAAAGCTAAGTGTATATAAAAAGGAGTACAGATGTTAGTTGGTTTTTAAACCAACGAACCCGTTGGTATTCCACGTTATTCGTTACCCGTTCAAACCCGTTGGTTTTCTTTATTATTCTACTGAAATTGTCGACCAGACTGATTTTTTTTTTAAATTTGGGCAATCATTTCGGCTATCCAAATTGTGTGTTCCAAATAAAAATTTGCTAGAAGTCGTCACATCAAAACAAACCCACACATGGAATATTACAACGACTAAAAAGCTGAAAGTGATAATATAACTTAATACGTATTATGTAGGTATATCTCCATGTTTCCAGATACCCGATTTCAACGGGACTTGTATTGAAAATGAAATATATCAAGTAATCATACTTTTAAATTCTCCTCCCAGAGTCAGCTTGTTGATAACTATGATTCCTCTTTTATTTTCAAATTTCATTATTTCTCCTAGTATAATTATGACAAGCAGCCCCAAGGCATAGTGGGTAAACCAAGACAATCCTGCTAGTATAAAAATGGTGCGCTAAAAAAACATAAAGCTATTATCAATATTTTAATACAAAACAAAAGGTGATAAGTTAACAAACAGCGCACAACGTGATACTAACGCTGAGGTCTGACAATCAATGGGGAAATTGGTAGAGAAAGGACGAAATACGCTGAGTGAATTGAATAAAGAATAACACAACAAGCAGCGCTTTGTGGGCAAGTTTCCAGATCCAATTCGGACCTATATTTCCATACAAAACTGTGTTTCAACTGTGTTGGTCAAGAACCAAAAGGGGCTGTCAGTGGCACATTTGTTTCCATTTAAATTTATGTGGAAGGCAAATGAGGTTTTCTTCTTTTATTCTATTGCCGAATCTAATGGATATGAGAGGTTTTAAAAACTAAAAACATAAACTTTAAAGGCATACAGTTGTCCTTATAGTTGTCCTTACGTATTTACTCATATATTTGGTAAGCGTAATGAAAGAAGAATAATACACTCACATCAATATTTGGGTAATCATAGTTTTCCACATTTATTATTCCGGTTGCTGCCTGTAAAATTGACAAATACGCTGTCACTATGGCGAATAAAATCTGAAACGAGAAATTCTAACGTGTATTATAAAATCGCAAATGCTAGTATGGGTATCGCGAAACTGCGACTCCACTGTATTATATGGATATAGGTGCTACTGGAATAAGCCCTACGCAAAACACCCGAAGGACCAGTCCCAAGCTATGTTAATCGCAATGTTAAATGGGATAATTAACTTTGCATATGCATCCGCTAAACTTGATAAACAGTATTCCTCAATGTTTAAACCTCGGCTTCTGGAACGTAAAACAAGCCCAGATGGAGTATAAGATAAAAGGAACTCAACCGTCGCAGTTAGGGCCACAGTCTGGCAGATTCTGCACTCACTTTGAATATGAATATAAAATTATATTCATAATAATTTATTTCACGGTTGTGGTTATGCTTTACGTCATTTCTCCACTTGTTTTGTCTAAGGTATTATTTTATGCTGAGCTTCAATTAGCATAATGTCCCTTTATTGACATCTTACAACAATTAAACCGGTCATGGTGACATTTTGAGATGGGTACTTTGGGAAGGTAAGAGAATTGCAGGATTTGAGATTTCCTATCCACAAAGTTGTTGCGAATGCATTCTTTCCAATCCCATAAATATTGCGTTAAAGGAAATTTATTCAAATAATGAAAATTATTAAATTCTTCAAAAATCGTAAATACGCTTTTTTGAGTATTTTTTTATTTAATTAAAGCAAATCACTTTGTACATTTACTTCACATAATTTTTCCTATATATATTTATTTTTAAGGCTTTTATATTAACCTTATTTATTCTTAACTTGTACTGTTTAAACTTTTCAAAACGTTTATAAGTAAGCAAAACTTTGCTTCAAAATTGTAAGTAGTTAGTACTAGTTATATCTGTTGCAAATTTCAGAATTACCTGAAGTCCATAAGATGAGTTTATAATGTCAACATTATCTGCAAGTTTATCATAGATCGTCATAATCCTTGGTACTCCGACATCGAAATCAAAAGAAACATTGTGTTTAACCATTAATTTGTTCATTTTATTCCAACATCTATTGTACAACATATTGTTAGGAGAAAAGTCAATAGAGTCAGATTTGTATAACTGTTTATTGCTGCATACGAGCTGAGATACTAGAGCCCGCATTCGAAATGTGACTATCCAAACATACATGGCGTATTGAAAAATAATAACGTCAACTATGGCCAATGCCATGTACAAAGCAAAATAACAATTTTCTATGTATTCGCTTACAACAAAACGATCAAATGAAATAAAAAACAAATGTATAAACTTAGTAGTAAAGCTTCAGCACCAATAAGTTTACGCATTGACCTATAGCACTCCGGTGGCAGGCCTAGAAGTTTATCGATACTTTCCACATTTTCTAAGAATTTTACTGCAAGTCGCTTGTTACAAAACACTGGACATGAAATAGCAAAATTTGCTGAGAAAATTGAAAAAAAATACGACATGTTATCAACTAAACTCAATTTCAACGACGCCGTTTCGATTTCACTTTCAATTTTAATAGCCATCAGATATAAGAAAAATACATTCAAAGCACATATTAGTAACAGCGAATATGCTTTACTGAAAGCTGTTTTTGCTAATACTTTGTTTCTTTTATAGGAGTAGTTTTGTATTCCAATAAAAAAGAAGAAATAATTCAACGGTGTTAGAGCATGATATATATTTATATTTTCGTTTATCTTTTGGTTGTTAACCTCTTTACGTGTTTTTTTATTGTCAGTCATCACTTAAGTAGTATTAAAAATGTTTTTGTTGTTGCGAAAAGTTTTTGTTTTAGCCAAGCATTGGGATGATGTTTTATGAGTAAGCACTTACCACAAACTACATAATATTAGTTAGTAAATACGTGTCCATATAAACTGTAGTTCGATTAGTTTTACTAGTTAACTTCTTTAATACTTTTAATTCATAAAGAAACATGTAACGGGATCTCAATTTCCGAAATTAAAAAACTATAGTTGATTAGGTGCTCAGGAGTTTTGACAGAATATAAATACGTCTATTTAGTGTACTATTGTGATGGATGACATTTTTTTTCATATATGTTTCATTAGGATACGGTCTATTTTAATTAAAGTTTGACTAAGAAAAAAACTGATCTTTCAATAAATGTTGATATCAATAATGTTGTTGATGTATATTATTTTTAATATGTTTATTCATAAGAGTAATGTTACGTCATTTACAAAAAAATTTCGAATGTAATAATAATGTGTAATCTATCATATATGTACCTATATAATTAAGCTGAGCTTGTGTGTATGGGGACAGGAGGGTTATCTTATTATATTATCTTGTAATATAACAATATAATACAAAATTCTACAGCATTGACATTTTTACCAATAACCTAAAGAAATATCAATATGAAGCAATGCGTACGATCGATTATTAATATGAGAGTATGGAATGTATCGGGAGCATCTCCTATCCTCTTCATATTTTCCTCTTCCCTAAAAATAAATCCCTGATTAATCTAAAAGAACCAATTATTTACAAACTCCTTTCAAGACGAGTTGGAGACCTGTTTGTACGAACACAACAGTTTATAATAGCTGATGTCAGAGGCGGCTCTAGGAATCAAGGCGTGGTAGGTCATTTGAAAAAAAAATTGTCACTAATCTTTATTTGATATTGTGAAAAATGCCCATATATTATTATCTATATCAATTTGTAAGTTCGCAACTCTAAATAGATATTAAGTTAATATAGTAAATTGGAAATAACTACATAATCCATGTACTTATGGCAAATTATTTTAAACAGATTACGTTTTTATGTAGTTGTGCACAACATTAAAGTAAATAAAATAAGAGTTTGAAACGCCTGTCCGCAGTATCCAAGGATTGAATTGAATTGAAAAACAACCAATGATGAAAATAAAATAAAAACCGACGAACGTTTATGTCACCATTACTTTAAAACATATAATATTCATCGTACTGTCTCCCTCACTGCCCTGACCTGCGCGTCTCTAAGCTTTCTTTTGTACTTATTTTTACTTCGACGATAGACATAGTGCTATCTCATTTATTCTATGGGCGCATAGGGACAGAAGATACCAAAGGAGACATTCTTGAAATTGACCCAGCCAATCGCTTGGACTTATGAATGAAAGCTTCTATTAGAGACAACAGATGTCACTGCTAGTCACTCACCGCCTATCGTTTAGATTAGTTTTTTTTTATTAATAAAATAAAAGATACACGAATTACACAATGTAATACAGTTATTATTAACATAATATACAATCTGTATTTGATGTACCCCATAATATAATATAATATAATAATATAATATCGCTAGATGAATTCTGGAACACAGAATTCAAAAAACCTGTAAACCATAACTACCCTACTAGGCATAGAGAAGCACAAATATTCATTATTAAAATATCGCAAAATGTATACGGAGATAGAACGAAAAGACATAAAATTCCGGAGTTATTTAACTCATTACCAGAAGATATTAAAAATGAGACATGTTATTCAAAAATAAAAACGAAAATTAGATTGTTCTACCTCCGTCAAACATAAAAACTATTAATATTGTGGATCAAGATAAGTATCAAGTTCAAATTAAATATATTATTATAAGCTAATACATAGAAAAAGTGAGAGATTTCTTACAATTAAACTGATTGATCAGTTTTGTAGAAAAAAAAAAATAAAAAAAATAAAAAATAAAAATAAAAATAAGCAGGGCTTGTGTGTATGGGGGTGTTGTTATATTGATTAAAATTTGATATGATTCAGTTCAAGTGTTCGGAATATTTTTCAAGGTGGCTTTTGAATTCTTTTAATTTGCATTCATGTTTCTAATTTTTTCTGGTAATGAGTAAAAAAAATTAACTCCGAGATATTCATGGTTGAACTATCCTATTGTTTTTTTACGTTTAGGAGTAGGAAGTATTGACGTTTGTCTAAGATTTCTGATATTTTGAAAGAGTGCAACTTTATTTAGAATATTGTTTTTATAAATTTGTAATGTTGCATGGTAGAAGTATAATGCACTTAATTTTCTGACCTTAAATTGTTTGAATAAAAGTTTGGGCAAAAATGAATAGGGTTTTTTAATATAGTTTTTATTACTAGTTTTTGTGATATGTAAATTGTTTGTTTGCTTGTCAGCTATGCTGGGCAAGTTCATTTTTTCAATCACAAAAATAACCCAGTTCCAAATATTTTAGATTTTACCTACCGCGGACTTCATTTAAAAAAATGTAATCAGCTATCTGAATACAAAAAAATATAAGTACCTTACAGATAGCTTGAAGGCAGCGTATTAACAAATGTGAAAAATTCAACGTGATTCATTTATTGCCGGTAAAATTCCTGACGTCACATGAATAACACACCCACAAGTGAATCCACCAATAGGGTGATCCATGTTAATTATTATCACGGGGTGAGCATACGAATATCACGCAACCAATGCGTGATAATTATTGATGTGTTAGTCGTCTAGCGTTGACACGCATTAACACGCGCGACAACTCAAGTGTGTGTGATTTATTTGGTCCGTGCTAATCAGGGTTGTATTAAGTCGTCATTGCCTTTCGGGTAATATCTGCTTCGCCTTTTCGATTTTTTGCAGAAGAATTGATAGAAATAAATTTGCGTCATTTAATGACTTAATTTATTTTATGTGTATTTTCGCTTAGGTTTCCCCACAATCCGGAAAAATGGAGAAATGGTTAGAAACAATCCGGATTCAATTATGTGACAATAACTGAGTACCATCAGCAGGAAACCGCGTTTGCTCTAATAATTTTCACGCCAAACATATTTATCTAACTGCAAGCGGCCTCCGACGTGTAGACTGCAAAGCTTTGCCTGTTTTTCCGGTAATTATTTTGTTTGATTTTTGTGTGAAAACTTAAGCAAGTTTATTATGGATTGATCAGGTTTTAATTGATAATGTCTTTATTTCAGGCTGATATCGGCCAGTCGCTGTCCACCATGGTCACAGGTTCTGCGAAAAAGATACTATCATTGTTTTTCCTCGAACAGGACTGGTTCTCGATCCTGCTGAAATTTCTTTTGTAATCAAAAAGCCGGTTGTTCCTCTACCAGAATTGTAACAACCGATGTGTGTGAATGCCGTAAATAATAAGTAAAATCCTATTTAACGGGCGTAAATAAGTGTAAATTTTAATCATGTAATCTCCACCCCCCTTACCCCTTACCCATAAGCTCTCTGAAACTCTGTCCTCATCATTGCTGCTTATTCATTTGCGAACCGGAACGCGAGCCGAACTACGAATTATGGGAAAGGAACGAAGACATATTAAATGAAAAAAACATACACTTAGTAAGACACCACTTTATTTTTGAATCAATAACAATAGCCAACTGGGTTACACCCCAAAGTATTTGCTTCCTTCGAAGACATATTAGGTTGCTTTGTTCTTTTCCCATAAGTCGTGGTTCAGCTCGCTTGTGAACACACAAAATTTTATGATTTATCTCTCTCTTTATGTTAATCTTACATTATATTTAATGTAAAGTCGTTTAGTTTTCAATAATGCTATCTTGAAGAAGGTTGAGAAACTAGCTGACCAAAACTAGTTGACACAATGTCTTAATTCTAACAAAGTGGTTGAAGACAAAATAACTTTTAATTGAATGATAGTAGTTTGATTATTAAATGATACGTAGTGTTGTTCTAGTCTCTATAGTTTTTATGTTACTGTTAATTGTTTTACTAATACTATTTTATATTCATCAGCTTTAATTATTTTGTATAAGTTTCGATAGCTTACTAGATATATTCTGTTTTAAAATGCATGCAAAAGCCTGACTGGGCATAAAACCAAATTAAATTAAATGATGTCAAGTTACAATTTGACTGCTTTCTTCAATAATTATATACATTTCTATATAAGTACTATTGTAAATTTAAAAAAAAACCAATGCAAAATAGTAAAAATGTAATTTTTTTTGGTTTTATGGGACCTGTATAGAATTCAAAAACACAAATAAAATAAAATAAAATCATTTTGTGTTATTTATCAATTCTTTCCTGATTCAGACCTTTTCAGCACATAAAATTTGCTTTTGGCTTTATGTCCATATTATAACACCTCTGACAACAAATTCTTCGTGGTTTCGCTTACGAGTTTGAACGCTTGTACAAGGAGTTTAAAAAGAGTTGGATTGTTAAGTTCATCTCCATATTTGTGACGTACGCTATGTGGGGTCATTTTTAAAATAAATTTAGCTAGACAGGGCTAATCTAGTATAGTACATCAATGGTGGGGACCATTTTAAACGCTGGTCTATTGTTATACCTAGGTACTTAATATCGGTCTTGCTTTCTATATTTGTACATAATATATTGCATTTGTGGTTTTTTTGTATTTTTCACAGAGTGGATAAATTTTTTGGGTGTTTCTTGTTTTATTATGAAAAATGGTAAATAATAAGTTTTTTTAGAATATAAAGTTAACAGGTTTTCATCAAACCATAATTTTCGTTCATTGATATCTGTATTTGACATGTTATTTAATTCATGTAATGGATTTGTTTCGCGGTACATTGTAAATTAATTAAGAATCGTCCAATACTTTTGATGCACATAATTTATTAGTATTGTTGTCTTATAATTTTGGGGGGTCAAACATGTGATGTTTTATTCTTCTTTTTGCCATTCTTTTTATTTGTTTAAAACAATATAGAATTTTCTTTTCTCTTGGCTATGACCGATATTTATATTTTCCTAAGGCTTTGCATATGTGTTCGTAGGGATGGAAAATTCCTCTCCTACATCACATAAGCCTCAATGAAAATTGGACCCTTATTTTCTTTGATAACTACAAAAAGCTACTTAAAGCTCTCTTGTACTATATATCTTTATAGAAATATGTACTTACTAATTAATACGTTATTTACGACCTTGAACGTAAATATTTTCATATTTATATTGTAATTAAATTCCATCAAACGTTGTGTAATTTTTTTGGTTTATGATATAGGACTTTAATTACTTTCATTTTTTGTGATAACCCTTTTGATTCTGATCAGGGCGTTGAGCTTCAAAATTGAATTGGTCTCTCCATTGCAAATCTAAGCTTAAATGGTTTCTCTAAATGAGCTAACTTTCCCTATGTAACTATTTTGATTCCCTGCATCCTAACGAATTCGTAGTTAAACGCTAGTAAACGATATTATACATGTCTATTTGGACAGGTAATTAAATATAACTCAAATGGTTAATTGTTAGTAAATTTGATTTTGGTTAACTTTTGTATCTGTTGGCGTCACTTCTTTATGACTCTGCTGCTATAAGGTACATGTAAAGATTGATTTAGTAGGTTAATGTGAGTATGATAAAGTGATAGATTTTATATATGTGATATACATACGGTACATTTGTGGTGTTAGTTGTCGGCGCCATCCATGTATATATTTTGGGAGGGGAGGGAGAGGAACGAAAATGAATTTGTTCAAGCTAAGTTGGCTCCTCCTCTTTACCAAACAAATCTGATGGATGATAATCAGAACAAGGCAATCAATATCTGCGTGTCTGGATATCCGAACCGGCCGGATCTGACGGGCTTTTGCTTGGCCTCCCCTTGTTCCAAATTGGCAACCTTCACGCCAGAATAAAGAAAACCAGGTCTTCATACCAATTTCAAAAATGCCCCAACTTCATTACACCTCCAGGAAAATCTACTATACTGAATGTAGAAGGGGAAAATCATGACATCCCTTGTCACGAATCTAGTCGCGAAAATGTGACACGTAAGGTCTCAAGTTACACGCCACCTCCAGAAAACGCTGTAAATTCCACGTCGTCGGGAATTTACATCTCTTTCTAGGTCAATAACACAGATAACACACGACGATCTTGTCGACATTTAGTCTGCTTCTATCGATAAGTTGTGTGCTTACCCATTCAGCCAATTATCATGTGAGATATATGCAAGGTTTACTCGAAATGCTAAATTTAGGATGAGGACTGTCTGTATTTTAATATTTAGTTCCAGTAATTATTTTATGAGGTTACTAGCTCCCTCGTGTATTAGGTATGAGTATCTTCTATTGAATAACTATCCTCTCAGGTAGGTATAAACGGATAATTGGTTTGATTTTGGCATTTAATTTTATGAGGCTGCCTACCTCTCGAAAGGGACCTGTTGAGAAAAGTTGTTCGGTTGGAAGTTTTATTTCGGAGATTACCATCTCCCTTTTTTGACTCTAGATTTGTTCTTGTGTATCCCAATTTGTAAATTAGAAAGTCAAATAACAGATGATAAGTATTCATTTATGTTTGTTTGGTTTTGACGATTTTATTTAAGAGATTCGCCATCTCTATTTGTTTAGTTAATGGTCTTTGTTATAGAAGTGACCACTGCCTCCTATTGGTTGAACTGTATTTTTAATTTTTTTCTCCAGGGTTCAACATTAGATTTAGTTCATCCTATCCCATGATTTTTCAACTGTTTCATGTAATTGATTGCCACATACGAGAGTACGCAACTCCCAGCTGTCTCAGGCAACTGATGGGAATCTATGCGAATACCCAATCCATAATATTTGAATGTTTCGTATAATACTTCGATATAAATCTCACTAACCCGTGATTTTTCAATTGTCGTATGTAAATGGTTGACACATTTGAGAGTACACAACTCCCAGCTGTTTCAGGCAACTAATGGAAACCTATGCGAATACCCAATCAATAATATTCAAATGTTTCATGTAATACTTCGATATAATTCTTACTAACCCATGATTTTTCAATTGTTGTATGTGAATGATAGGTATACGAGAGTACCCAATTCGCTCCATATTGCGCAATAATATCCTGAAATTCAATTTATCTTTTATTCTAGTTTATAATCCCGATAATTATCTAATTACGGCGCAAGGTCATTTTCAAACCATTTAATTAACCCAGTTCTCCGGTGAGCGATTTATTATAAACATTTCAATAGTGTAAACACCTCCTCTGACACACTGACCTAAATGTGAGATTTGTTTATTTTAGAGTTCAGCTGGAACGCAGTCTGTTTATTTAATACAAAATATTATAAAATTTCATTTTTTTTTATTTCTCCCTCCTCGGCTTTCAGGAACATTGTCCCTCATGACTTTTCTCCCCTCTCGAACGTTGTCTTTTGATTTCTGATTTTTTTAAATATTTTGATTTATTTTTGACTCACCTACCCTGATCGTTCATGCAAAATAAATCTATTCGGGCTTACAACGAAATTTGCGATCAAGGTTCCACATCCTACCTACTTGCTGTTTAGAATGTAGTCTAATTAAATTTATTCGTGACTACCTTTTTTTTCATTTGACCGCGGCTTTAAGGTATTGATTTAGTTTTCGTAAATGTTGATTGACGTAAGGACTGAGGTTATTATTTTCCAAAAGATATCGCAAACAATGATAAAATATTTAATATTATTATTTATACAAAATCTAAACTAGTCATATTATTATAACTCCTTTTATTTTGAAACAAAGGAGAGTGATTATTGTTATTTTTCCCGAACCACTATTTTAAGACAAAGAGGTAATGTTTATTTTAATTTTAACCTTAACTTTTAAGTTTCCGATGAATCCTTTATTTTTAAATTTATTTTACTATTACTTTTAACCAAACAGACGATATTTTTTTTATCATTTTCACTTTTTTTTAATACTTCCCGAATTCTTTTCGCACTTATTTTAACTGAACAATATAACCACAAAGAGATTTAATTAACTCAAATCCAATCATTTTTTTTTTTTTCGAACTGTTACTTAAGAACAAAGGTATGAGTATTTATTATTATTTCTTTTCGAACTGTCTAAATCGTGTTTCTCTTTTAACTAAGATGTAAGTATTTACTATTAATATTTTTAAACAAAATTGATACTAAATCATTTTATATTTTTAAATATCAATTCGCAATCACGTTCACTTTAGATTTCCGATACAACACTTAAATTGAATTTAAATGTTTTTCACTTTGAATGAAATAAATATTTCAGAATTTAAATAATTCACCATTCACTTTTTAGCACTTTTCACTTAACACTCTTAAACACTGAGTTTAAACTCTATTTTATTATAAGATTTCACTGATGGGATTTTCAAAGAGATTTAGGAAAACTGAATTTAACACTTTTTACTTTTCACAAAATTCTAGTAATAAGTCCAGGGACTTATTAATTACCTGATTCGACGTACACACACGCGTAATCGCACGTTCCGCACTTCTAAGCTCCGCAAAACTCCCGAAGAACTCCCCCGAAAACTGCTGTGCACTCGTTTTTATACTGTTTTCAATACCAAAATGACTTAAGTCGATTTCATCGTTCAGGCAATTAGATCATCAATCAACTCGTAAATTTGAACATATCTCTGTGACTCTCCAAATTTTTTTTATCTTTCCTTTCTGTAGTTGCAGGGCTGGATCAGTATCCTTTAATTATTTTCATAGAGTTCGTCGTAAGGTTAAATGTGTTTTTCTAGCTGTACTTAATTTCGTTTATTTTCTGGTAATATAATCAGTCCATTACAGTATTCTCTATACACACTTCACATTCAACGTTTCTTATCTAATTCTTTATTTTCTAAGGAATTTTCCCTCTAATTTTTGTTCTTTTCGGGATTGCGTTTCATAATTCAGTCACTATTGTTCCTGTCTTAAGAGGCAAGTTCATGTTTGCACTGGATTCCCCCAATCCAATCATGAATATTAGTGTTTACCTTTATTTCCCACCTTTCTCTGGTTATTATGCCACTTTAAATTCGTCTCCATGCTCATATGATGTGCAAAAACCCTCCCATCACTGTATTTTGTCGTATCTAGCCGAAATCAGTTTCATAATTCTGTTATTTTCGTGTATATTCCAGTTTTTGCCAATCTGTCGGTCTGTATGCGACCTTTCTTCCAAGACCAAACTTTCTATTTAAATTTCACTTGGAAAACAGAGCTCAAATGTTGTCATTTATATCCTTATACATTATCTCAGTTTAAACGGCAGTACTTCTAAACATCTCAAATCTTTATCCACCTTAATGTCATTAGACCTGAAATGAACATTATTTTTGCCCCTTTTCACCAGTTCGCCACTTTAAAGTAATTAAATATTAAGGTGTTACCCGTATTGCATCTTGTTCTCTCAAAAATAGTCATTAATTTTTGATTAATATGGAGCCATTATCATGAAATTTTTGAACTTCAGTCATCAATTCTAGCTAATGTGTCTGCCTGTCAATTTAATATATTTGGTTTTATATAAACAGTCACATATATTCTGTGTTATTTTAATTGCTTAATTTCAGCTTAATCGTCTGCCTCATGATCGTGGGTCTTGTATTGTTTATCTCAATATAAATATATGTATTTATGAATAAGGCCATTGTATTCAATCTCACCGATCCAAAACCTTTTGTTCCTTGACTGGTAATTTTCTAGTACAAACTTCTCAAATTTGCAAATCGATTGTGTGTGTTTCTTATTTATCTGTAGGTGTAGTTTCCCTCCATCATCCCAAACTCTAAATAAATCACATTGTTTTGTTTTCACCTCTCTACACAGTTTTTCCAGGTTCTCCTGAGTCTACTCTACCTTCACGCGTTAATTTCACTTATTAATAGTTTCTTGTTCTTCCCAGATAACAGTTTATGATACTTTATTCGATTTTAAATTAAAATCAATCCTTTTTTTCCATTTGTATCAATCTCTCTTCGTTTCATACACCGAAAGTTTTCGACCAATGAAGTCCCCATGTGAATGTGTTTAGTTTATAGTACATTAACCCTTCAACTCGATGCTTTCGTTCCCAGGTTAATAAATAACGTAGATTTCTCCTTTGTCCTATCAAAAGCCCTCTATGATTGGTTAATTTTAATCATAAATCTGGATAGACACACCCCACTAAAACGCCTCTTTTTCTAATTACAGTTTTCTGTAGTTAGTCCAATAATATTCGCTAGGTGTCTCTAGTGTAATGATTTCTACGTAATTGAGGTTTAGCTTTCATTAAATAACATTTTCTTTTGGGGGGGGGGGGGGAACCTATTTCATCACAAACACCAATTGACCTAAGGGAAGAACCGCCACTGGTTAATGGTTTTTTAAGATTTTTTTTGCTATTAATGTTGACAGTTCGAGTTTGAATCAACAATGGTTTTCCTCTGTTATTAGATGGTCTTTTACAATTCATCAAATTTCAAAATAAATTTTCAAGTTCTGTTAATATTTTATTTATGTAAACTAAACAAGAATGCTATTATGATAAGTTTACTTCAATAGAACCTTTACGTAACTTGTAAATAAACTTTGAATTTTTATGAATTGTTCATATTCTGTGACACAAACCCGTCCTAAGAAAACTACAATATTAGATAGTTATCCGAAAGCAAAACTATACTCCCTTTAAGAATTTACTGCAATTTTCGACCTATGCTACCTCATTATTTTTTTTTTGCATTTGCGGTGTTTTAATGGTAACAAACTTTTTATATCACGGTGTTTATGAGGGCTAAGTGCGCTCATTAAGAAGCAATGACTTCAGAATGTAGAATTTATGATATGAAAAGGGATACTGAATGTAATGTAGATGAGAAGTATTACATTAGTATGGTAGAAATCAGATCCCTGAGGCACACTGTATGTAGTTAAACAATGCGTAGTAAATATATAAGTTAAAAAAGTAACATTTATGGAAGAGGAATAACACACTCACATCAATACTTGGATAATCATAGTATTCCATATTTATTAGTACATTTGCTGCCTGCAAAATTAACAAAAACGCTGTCACTATGACGAATAAAATATGAAACATGATTTAAATATCTGATATTATTATCTTAAGCCCCCGCATTCCCAATTTCTACAGATTAATAACAAGTTTCTCTTTAAGGCTTTAAGTTTTTAAGTTCCAAAAAAGAAAATTATTTTTTAGGATAATATCCATACATTTGTTATGCCGAAAAATTAATTATATGAAATTCCCTCGATAGAAAAATATCGCAAAGTAAGCTCCGAAAATGATTAAAAACACGATTTGTAAATTTTTGTTGTTTGTTTTTGGGGTGTTATGCCGTGTTGCGCTAACTCCTTCTTTAGCCGACGTTTCGGACATCGTTGCAGTGTCCATCATCAGGGCAGATCCGGCTCTAGAATTCGCCACAAGATGTCGCCACTTCCGTTGGCATTTCGCACTTGGACGGGCCCCAGGCTAACGTAAATACTGTGCTTTCACTTAAATTGCAGTTCCCTTGTAATGTAATACCTACACGCTCGTAGTGGATTGAAGCTGGCGGCACGGTATCGCTTCCAAGTAAATAAGCACAAACTCGACAACAATTACACATCTTCGGATCTACCGGATCTGCCTTGATGATGGACACTGCAACGATGTCCGAAACGTCGGCTAAAGAAGGAGTTAGCGCAACACGGCATAAAACCCCAAAAACAAGCAACAAAAATGCTTTTGGCCGTGAAAATCTAAAAACTTACGATTTGTTATGCTATTTAATACATATGTTACAGACATTAAGGAATTCACAGAGTATGCAATATGCAGTGTATGCTTTGCGATATTTTTATATCGAGGGAATTTCATATAATTAACGTTTCGGCAACATGCAACTAAAGCATTTAGCCGTGTTTTATCGAATATTTTCTACATTTTCCCTCGAATTTTATCGGATTTTAATATAAGCGTGCTGCCTTCAACAATCATATTTACATGTTTACCTTACAAACCACCTATGAACGCTTACCACGGTACCCTGATGACTCTACAGTTAGGATTGTTGTAAACGAAAATGGCCCCCTCAGTTATTTTCAAAAAAACCGTTTACTTTTTCAACCAGCATCCCCGATGAGAATATGTTAAAAATAAAATCAACGAAACAAAACAATATCAAAAAGTTAAATGATTTTCCTAAAATTTCCCGACCCATTTTCGGAACGAAATTTTCATTTTTTCGAGAAGAATTTTTTTTTTTCTGCACATAATAAAATAAATGTTAGAAAAGATAAATGTTTTATAATTAATTCAAAAGCCTTTTGGCGAGCATTTTCAAATTTTTCTAGAATTCTTTTTTTCAGAAAACAAAAATTTCCAAGCTTTTTTTTTTTTTTTTCCATTATTTTTGGCTTTCACCCTTCAAGGGTGTTCTTGGCCATCATTTAAAATTATTGAGAAATGAAATGTGAATTTAAATATTAATTTTATTTAAATAGACAAATTTCAAAATTATAATGAAAATTGGAGTCGAGTTCAGACTTAAAAGAGATGAAATGTTGAATGGAGGGGAGGCAATTTTAGTTAAGGCTTGATAGAAGAGAGGATATTTGTTTAGAGAGGGACAACCAAAAAATATGTGATCTAAAGTTCCCACTTCTAGACCACAGAATGTACAATCTGGGGAGTCAAGGACGTGAATTTTAAAAAGGTGGGAAGGAACGGAACAATGTCCGATCCTCATTCGAATGAGTAAAGAAATTTCTTTTTTGGAAAAATGAGGGAATTGCTGAAACCACGGTTTTGATGGAATAGTCCTTTGTATTGAGGCATAGCAGGCTCCCTTGGATTGACTAGCAATGTGCCAATACTCTGCCCAAACATTGCGGGATCTTTCTTTGATGATGGAAAAAATGTCAGATAAGGGAATGTGGTTTACGAGGGTAACAACAGGGTAGGACGCTCCTTGTTTTGCCAAGGCATCCGCAATATCATTACCCATGATACCAACATGTCCAGGAATCCAAATCAGAGTTACAGTTTTACCAGAGCTTTGAATGGAGGCTATCATCACTCGAATAAGGCATACAAAGTGATCATCAGGATGAAGAAGAGGACTGGATTTAAGTTTCTGGAGGGAACTGAGAGAGTCAGAGAGAACGAGGGAATGTTCAAAATTATTTTTGATTATATATTTGAGAGATTCTATTATTGCAATGCACTCAGCTGAAAATATTGAAAATTGATTTGAAATTGAATGAAATATTCTATCATTAGAATTATTGTGGTAAACGTTAATACCTATACCACAGTTAGGAGAGTCGGGAGATTTGGATCCATCAGTAAATAAAAGAGAAAAGTTGGGCCATTTAGATAAAATAATGTCATTGAACATATTATTGACAGTTCGGGCCGGGAGATTGGAATGACTTTTAAAGATTCCGATCCCTTCTAATATTGTCGGGGATAAGGTGACGTAACTATATTTTAGTTTGTATAAGGGAAGTAGATCATTTTGGATGATGTGGAGCTCTGAGAGAGACTTAAAATTTTTACAGATGTCAGGAATAGGTTTAGTTGAAGCTCTGATTGTAGATGAATGGGTTGAGTCAATGAACAACGAGACGCTGGGGATAACCTGATGACATTTAGAATTTAAACATTTAAGAACAAATTTGTCAGCAAATAGTTGACGCCTTAAATAAAGAGGAGGATCAGAACATTCTACTTGAAGGGAATTGATGGGTGACGATTGCATCGCTCCAGTTATTATTCGCAAAGATTTAGATTGAATTTTTTCTAATTTATTAAGTACATTTTTTGAGGCAGTACTAAAAAGTGGGCAGGCATAGTCGAGATGGCTTCGAATAAGTGCATTGTAAAGCAACTTAATGCAAGTAGGGTGAGCTCCCCACCAAACGCCAGATAATGATCTGATGATATTTAAATTTTTTTCGCATTTAGTAACTAAATTATTAATATGGGAAGACCATTTAAGTTTCCTATCAAATGTTACTCCCAAAAATTTTACTTCAGAAGCGTTGGAGATTGGAGAATTTTTAAATAAAATTTGAACGGGGGGGTTTTTATGGCGGTTTGAGAAGGTGACACACTGAGTCTTTTGGATTGAAAGTTCAAGACCATTTAACGTGAGCCATGTGCAAAGGGCATTCATGGCTTCGTTAAGATATTTGACGGCAAGAGGGATGATTTTGGATGATAAGAAGAAAGCTATGTCATCTGCGAACTCGATAATTTTTATTTGTGGGGGAATAGTGACATGCATATCATATGTGTATATATTATACAGTAAGGGGGACAATACATCGCCTTGTGGTAAACCCTTCCAAATAGACCTACTTTGAGGAGAAATATCTGGAAGTTCAATGAAAATTTTTCTATCTAGAAATAGATTAATAATAGATTGGACAAACATGGGGGGAAGGCCAAGGCCTAGAAGTTTTTTTTTCAGGATTGGGATGGAAACATTGTCAAAGGCGCCTTCTATATCTATAAAGACGGCAAGACAAACTTCCTGTTTAGAAATTGATAAATTAATATCAGTACTGATGATGGCAAGGTTATCCTGAGTGGATAAATGTCAAAAAGATAAATGTTTGACCAAATATAACGTTTTCCAAAGTCAAATATGAGAATTTAAGAACCGGCTACTTTTGGAATCGGTTGCTATTTTGGCTTTTATAAAATTCGAAAGTGTGAGCTAAAAAATGTATTTCAAATGATATAATATTTTATAAATGTAAACGGTTGTCTTGAAATTTGAGAGCCCTCAAAGCGATTCAGTATATTATGGGAGAAAACTCGAATTTTATGTTAAAATACACAATTTCGGCGGCGTTCATTTCTCAGATAATGCGAGTTTATTACATAGTAGAAATTAGTTTTCGTTTTCCATTGAATTTAAAATGAACGTAAATATACGACACCGGTATATTAAATAGCCATTCACAAATAGTTTTTATTCGGCTGACAAAATGATAAGTAAATTTTATTGATTTGTCTATTCTTACATGTCAACAGTACTAATATTCATTATTTCATGCCCATTTATCCTGACAAAGAAACCATTGATAGACTTTAATTCTTATTTTGTATTCTTTAAATCTTTCTGTACGTTTATTAGTAATTAGTATATGTTTTTATATGTAATACCTGTAGTCCGGAAGATGAGTTTATAATGTCAACATTATCTGCAAGTTTATCATAGATCGTCATAATTCTTGGTACTCCGTCATCAAAAGCAAAAGAAACGTTGCATTTGATCATCAATTTGTTCATTTTTTTTCCAAAAATTGTTGGCTTTATTTAATGCATATCCATCCAGACATTGCGTCAAGAATGAAAGCCAACTAAATACTAGATATCTTCAGCGGTAAAGGAGAGTTATACTTAGAGTTTGAAAGAAAAGAGTCGTTATTAGCTATCTAATTTTTTACTTTTTTAAAATATTATTAACCTTTATATTAAAATCACAAATATATTTCTTAAAGTTATTTGTTGTATATTGTTTGTTAATCCCAAAAATACACTTTTTGCCCGTCTGACCCTTGTGCCCCTTCCAGAAAAAAATCTACGATCTCCCATTGATAAAATGTACCAATAATTAAGCCGCCGCATTCAGAACTTCTACCGATTTATAACTTATTTCTCTTGAACACTTTGTGTTTTAATATTCCTAAAAGAATGTGTGTTGTTTTGGAAGATAATATATGCACATTTGTAAAGCTGAAATGGCAATTATATGAAATTTTCTCGATAGCAAAACATTACATTATGTGCTCCAAAAAAAAATGAAAAACACATTTCGATCTATTAGTTAACATGTTAAAGGTATGAAAAATTCGCAGTGTTTCTTTAAATGCAAATTAAGAATTTGTCGAGTAATTTTGCTCTAATCAAGTCGTGTTTTATTAAATATTTTCACAATTTTCGCTAAATTATTATCTTTAGTTGTTTTTGTATATTAGCGTGCTCCTTCTAACATCCGTATTTACATATCTCCCTTACAAACCATCTTCTTCTTTTTTTTGAACGAATACTACGGAGCCTTAGCTGATCTTGTGAGTATGGGGAAAGAGGAGTGTATATTATCGGCATTTGTTTATTTATGAAGAAAAAACATCATTTTCAGTGTGTTTTTAAAGTGATTTTTAAAATCTTATTTATATCCCCGAATCATTTTGGTAATGAAAACATAAACATACTCCGAGACATTTATAATTTAGTTGCCCCATTGTTTTTTACATTTTGGATTTGGGATAAAAGTATTATGCATTTAGTTTTCTGTATTTAAATTCTTTATACAGAATTTCTGGTGAATGTGCACGTGGTTTAATAGATTTTTTTAAATATTAATTTTTGTTATATATAAAACGGTTGTCCTTGTTCCACTCTATCCTATAATGCTATTATTGCAAGGAGGATTTAAGGAAACATTGTTATTTTTTTCCATACCTGTAAGATAATAAATAATAGTCCCAGGTTTATTTTTATAATTTTTGGAGCAAGCTTTCCGATTTTTTTTCCAACAATAATTAAACGAAGAGTTTAAATATTGTCCGGTTATTCAGGGTCTTTCAATTATTTGTCAATAAGGTATTTTAAGATAATTTTGACACGTTGATCGTCTAACTGAGGACTATAACTTGTAGAAACTCATAGTCACTGGCAAAAGCAGGAGAAGCAGACAAAATTGTAGCAGAAGGTGCGCTGGTGTAACCAAGTATCTAACCGATCTCTTACACCCAACGGACATGGAGTGGAGGAGCCATGTCTACCATGGAAATTAACGTGTAGGTCACGATCCTCAGTAATGAGAAACAGACTCTAGAGACGACACAAACACTAAAATAACGTTGGAATCTTAACGAAGTAAGTGAAGAAGGCGTCTACAAAAATATTCGGCCCAAGGCTCAGCATACATGACGGACCTACGGTCGAATTTGCCCTGGCAGGCCTAGAAAATTAATCTTTTAATGGGGTACACTTTAATTAATTCTGATAAACGTATTTTTAAAACTTCTGGTTTTTCTAAATTAATATCTCGTGAAGTTACTTATTCATAGTCTAGAAAAATAAAATTTAAAATACGTCTATAAATTTTTTCACAAAGTTTTACGGAATTTATTTTAATGGTGAGATACTGTTTTTATCCGTTTTACATCCGTGAGAATCGATCTGAAAAAGAAAGTATTGTAGTAACAAATTCGTTATAAATAAAAATAATGAACTTGTGTCACCTTGAACTTTTATATTCTGGTTATTACGAAGGCATTCATGATTCATGTTAAATTATTTGCGTGTTATTCTTTGTTGGTTCCACTTCAGTCTTTTATCTGGTAGAGAATGACAATGTAAGCTACGACGGTGGCTACCAAACTTATGAGCAGGGAGCAGTCCACTGGGAAGAGACCGCATGCAGTAGCCACGAAGGGTCTGGACTTTATCAGATTCTCCAATTGGACTAAGCGAGTGCAGTGACGACGATCTTTAAAGAAAAAAATACATTTAAACGAAAATGAAAGTTTGATAGAAACTCGGAGAAAACGAGATGAAGTATAGATATTAACCAAATTGTTTTATTAGTCCATAATTTCCAAAACTGTTTTGAGCAGCCATTTTTGCTAACAATATTGTTAACCCAACATAAAAATAACCATTCAAGATAATATTCTCATAAAAAAAACAACTACACATCAAACAGTGATTTAATCGCGTGCTTCATTACTAGATTCAACACAACATCGCCATTTTCATTAGTGATTATTACATCGAATGTTTCATCATAAGTTTCATTGCATGTTTCATCACTGATTTCATCCCAGGTTTCATCGCTGAATTCATCACTGAGTTAATAAATAATATAAATATATATATTTTTTTAATTTACAATATTAGATATTACGCACCAAACAACATAAATTAAGGTAGTGATTAGTTTCTTAGAACAGGCACTGCCCATAGAGAAACTAGTGTTGCTTGCTTTCTTAACTGGGCTATAATATATTCACGCCGGTATTGCAGCTTTTCTTCACCGTACATTTTTCTTGTAAATATCACTGTCCATATATTCAATATATTATTATTTGGCCTAATATGTAACTTATAAATAGATAAATAAAATCGATTCAACAATAAACTTAAAAGTGGTGCTTATCGATAGTGAATTTGAAATGAACTTTACATAATATATAAGTATTGCTTACTTTTAACTTGTCCACTTAGAATCAGCTTGTTGATGACTACGATTCCTCTTTTATTTTCAAATTTCATTGTCTCTCCAAATAAAATAATGACGAGTAGCCCTAAGGCATAGTGGACAAACCAAAACAATCCTGCAGCTGTATAAATGGCAACCTAAAAAAAATTTCATATTGATAGTTGCTAATTAAAATTATGAGTAGGAGGAGGAACGTACCCCATCCACTTAACACGCCACTGAATTCAGAAGCGATGGCTTAGACTGCTGGTGCAACGAAATTGGGGAAAATGAACATATACTAAATGCACACTAGAAATACCTTCTACGTTGATGTTACGGGAAAAAAATATCGCCACTGACTCACCTTTTTTCTCTTAATAATTTTATTATTTTCTTTATACATGCACTCAATGGCACACAACATACTCCATCTTATTTTCTAGCCCATTAAGCACCCCCTGTGTCTATCTTACAACACCAGACATCGTGTATAGTCATTAAATTTGAACGATTTGAAAATTTCAAAATAATGATGAAACTAATTTTTGTATTTTAAATTAAAACAAAGCATGGTGAGACTTTGAATCACCGAACACGCCTACAGCGCATTTCTTGCGTTCTTCTTTATTCTGTGATTGAGAGCATAGCACAGACTACTGATTCACATAAATCATAGCCATTTTGCTCCTAGCGCACCCACAAAGTTATAAGTTTCCCGCTGCAGTAAGACGAATAATGGTTTGAACGATATAAAAGACGCCTCTTCACTCCTTCAGTTCAGATATAATGTAAACGATTTTTCGCCAAACAGACGTTTCATCAAGCTGTAGCCCATCGGATGTCATTTACTTAGCCTATCCCAGACAGCAATATACGGTATAACCAAAGTAAATAAATCATGAAGTAGTGACTGACGATCCCTTAAATATCTAGGGAAAGAGCTAGCATTACACAAAAGATTTACCAATCAACATACAAAAGTATTACAACACTGATGTCTGACAGTTATTCATGAATTTGGTGAAGGAATGACGCAATAATACTAGAACGTGGAGTTGAGTAGCCTTAAATACTTACAGCCTTACTTGTACAATATTTAATTCGAATTATTACTAATAAAAAATGTCTATCTGCGTAAGATCTGACAACGTAGCCCTTTTTGACAGACTCACACATGCGCCTGATGCGCCATCCACATTTTTTCATCAGAGTGGCAGCTCTGATTTGTGATTTGTAATGAGTTATTTTAAACATTTTTTCGTTAATAATTTCTATTCTAATGAATTCACCATAACATTAGTATGATTTGACATTATTTACTATTATTTGTGTTATTTTTTGTTAATTTCAATCCATTTATACTGTCACGTAGTATTCATTTTTAATTGAATTTTACTGTGTGGAATTTAATGAAAGTAATTTTTTAATTACATAATAATAATAATAAACAATGCTTTCAGTATATGAAAATATAAATAAATTCGAAATATCAACGTTTAAATCGTGCCAAAATGATTCCAAAATGTCTTATTTTTTTGGTTATCAGTCAATAAAAAACAATAAAACACTCACACCTTGTGTTTCCGATATATCATAATAGTTTTTCAAATTTATAACTCCATTTGCTGCTTGTAGAAGGGATAAAAACCCTGTCACTATAGTGAATAAAATCTGAAACATGACAAATATAGCATTAACTCAAATAGTTATTTCTAATATGTTTCTTTATAGAAAATACTTTAAGTGTTTTTGTTCACATAAACATTTCAATAGTCCATTTAACACTATCCTCCTAAAAATCTGAATGCAGATAATCCATTAAATAAATTCGGTTCAATTAAAAACAATCAATTTTAAAACATGTCAACATTACCTGAAGTCCGTATGATGAGTTCATAATGTCTACATTATCTGCGAGTTTGTCGTAAATCATCATAAGCCTTAGTACTCCGGCATCGAAATCCAAAGAATCATTGCATTTAATCATCAATTTGTTCATATCGTGCCAACAATTGTTGTATATAAAATTATTAGCAGAAAAGTCTATGCTAGTATTCCTGTATATTTGTTCATATCTGCATGCCAGTTGAGATACTAGAGCCCTCATTCGAAATGTAACCATCCAAATATATAGGGCGTATTGGAAAATAAAAACATCTACTATAGACAACGCGATGTACAGTGCAATATAATCCGTTTGTAAATAACTGTTCGTGGCAAAAAGATCAAATGAAATTGCAAAACAAATGTATGAAATTATTAATAAGGTTACGACAGTTATCAGATTGCGTATTTTTCTATGCCACTCCGGTGGAAGATTAAACAGTTTATCGATGATTTCAATATTTTTTAAGTATTTCACTAGAAGTCGCGAGTTACCAATTACTGGACAAAAAATAGCAAAATTCACTGAGAATATCGAAAAAAAATAAGAAATGTTATCGAAGAAACACAATTTTAATGACATCGTTTCTATATCATTCCCAATTTTTCTGGCCATCAGAAACATGAAATAAACATTTAAATTGCATAGTAGTAACAAGGAATAAGCTTTACTGATAACTGTTTTGGTTGACACTTTGTTGCTTTTATACGAATAATTCTGGATACCAAAAAATAAGAAGAAGTAATTCAGTGGTTTTAGGGCATAATGTATGTTCAAATTATCGTGTTTCTTGAGATTATTCACATTTCTGTAAATGTATTTATTTGTGGCCATCGTTTTTGTGGGATTTGCACATTTTTGTTCTAGCAAAACATTAGGACATTTTTCTATGAATAAGCAAGTAAAACACCTCAATAGATCGGACTTGGTACATATTAGCTTAGAGCCAAGTGAATAATTTTACACCCAATAAAACTTGATAATACGTGTTTTATTGTATTAATCAATCGCTCCTAATCGATATGAACACGTTATCACTTAGTTAATTGGATCTTTGTTTATCGTGGAGAGTGATAACATATACATAGTATGATTAATGAGTCATTTTAGGAAAAAAGTTCTATAAGCGAAAAGCACTCTTCAAATAACGTAATTTGGATATGTTTTGTACAAATTGTTGCAATCTTCAGGTTGTTCACCTTTCTCAAACTGTAATAATTTGTGTCCATTACTTCAGCCTGGTTTGAATTTTCAAAAAAAGTTGTTTCCGATACACCATACAGTTTATCGATTACCGTATTACAATTACTATGTTACCATTCCTTACAATTTCATACAATTCCTCAGCATTCTTCAGCATTCCTCAGCATTCCTCACCATTCCTCACAAGTCCTCACCCTTTCTCAGCATATCTCAGCATTCCTCACCATTCCTAACCATTTATCGGCATTCCTCAGCATCTATCGGCATTCCTCAGCATGTATCGGCATTCCTCAGCATATATCGGCATTCGTCAGCATTCCTCAGCATTCCTCGGCAATCCTCACCATTTCTCATCATTCTTCACCATTCATTGAAAATCCTCCTTTATTCAGCTACCCCAGAGTTTCTCTAATTGTTCTTAACTAACCCTGGGTTATCCAAAGGTTGACTATGCGTTTCCATATTGGTTTGTTTCACATGAACCCCAAGAGGAAATATACAGTCTACCCTATAATGCCCTGAATCCGGGTGTAAAGACTAAATGCTTCTAGAAGTTAACGTCATTACAGCGGTGAGTAGCAGGCGTCCCCGGTGCGGGCCAAAACTGCTGGTAATTTTTGCCAACATTCGCGGTCTGCATACTAATTTAAATCCTGTTCATCACCATCTTTTGTCCCAACCTTCTTTTCCTATCCGAAACTCAGATAGCCGAGCCGCCAGACTCCTCCTATCTGGACTGCCCGGGCTTTACCCTTGCAAGCAAGTTCCGACTCAAAGGAGGAGTCTGCCTCTATAGTCGAGCTGACGTCAACTGTGTACGATTATTGAGTCTGGAAAACTCCAGATTCGACGTAATGTGGGTGCGCGTCAATCTTGCCAGTACGGCAAGATTCTACGCATGTCTATACCGCTCACCGAACCACAGCGAATCAGACACTTCCAAGCTCTTCAAACATTTGAGAGAAACTATTGATGATCTCTTGCCCCGCTACCCTTCGGCCGAGTTTATTGTTCTGGGGGACTTCAATGTTCATAACGAACCATGGTTGAAGTTCTCAGGCCCAACGGACTCGGCTGGCCGACAGGCGGAATCCTTTGCCATTTGCTACGGATTAGAGCAACTGGTTCAGGAGCCTACAAGGGTTCCTGATGTCCAGACTCACCGTTCCAATCTGTTAGACCTATTTTTAACTACTGTGCCACACGGTTATAAAATTGACGTCACAGCGCCTCTGGGATCATCTGACCACTGCCTAGTGACGACATCAATCCCCGTTAGCCTCAGACCAACCAATGAGAGGCTGAGGAGAAAAGTGTGGCACTATAGGTCAGTAGATTGGTTCGGTATGCGGGCCCATTTCAACGCTTTTCCGTGGTCAGCTGTTTGTTTTCGGACTTCGGACCCTTCAAGATGTGCCCAGGAGATTGGTGAAGTCATCAAATCGGCGATGGATGGCTTCATACAATCGACTACTAAAGAAACTGGTGTGGGCTCAAAGCCGTGGTTCAGTCGACAATGCTCCGAAGCAGTTCGACGAAAAAACGCGGCTTACCGAGCCTACAACACATCTCGAACGCCCGAAAGCAGATCAGCATACAACAAATCGGCAAAGGAATGCAAGAGAATCATTAATAGGTCAAAATTCGAACACGACCTGCAGATCAGCAAAAAGCTGGCTGCCTGCCCGCATGGCAGCAGAGCATTCTGGTCCCTTGCAGGCTCAATAGGTCGGAATTTTCGCAAACCCAGTTTGCCACCTCTTACCAGACCTGACGGCTCACTAGCAAACACCGCCACCGTAAAGGCTAACTTATTAGGGAAAATGTTTGCGGAAAACTCGACCCTCGATGACGGAGGTGCTGTTCCGCCGTCGGTTCCTCACTGCGGCTTCTATATGAAAAAGCTGAGGATCCGGCATCGGGATGTACTCCACGTTATACGGGGGCTCGATGTTAACAAAGCTAGTGGACCTGATGGAATACCTGCCCTGGTATTGCAGAGGTGTGCTGCGGAAATAGTTCCAGTTTTGACAAAGCTCTTCAAAATGTCCCTGAAGTGTGGCACTGTGCCCTCTGGTTGGAAAAAAGCGGTCATTCACCCTATTCCCAAGAAAGGTGACCGCTCCAACCCGGCCAACTACCGCCCCATAGCGATCACATCAGTTCTGTCCAAAGTGATGGAACGTGTGATCAACGACAAACTGCTCACATACCTCGAGAAGAACAAAATTATCAACGACCGTCAATACGGATTCCGGCGGAACCGCTCATGCGGTGATCTTCTCGCGTATGTGTCGCATGTTTGGGGGCGGTGCCTGGAACGTCACGGTGAGACCCAAACGGTCGCACTAGACATATCCAAGGCCTTTGACCGGGTCTGGCACCGAGGACTTGTCAACAAATTGCCTTCTTACGGACTTCCTGCATCCCTGTGTACGTGGATTGCTGATTTTTTAAGGGATAGGTCGATTCAGGCTGTTGCTGACGGTTTCACCTCATCCTCAGACTCTATAAATGCTGGCGTCCCACAGGGATCGGTTCTGTCTCCGACTTTGTTTTTGTTGCACATCAATGACCTTTTGACATGTGCCCCGATTCATTGTTACGCGGATGACAGTACAGTTAATGATAGCTTTTTGTTTGACAAGCCCCCAAAGGGCACACAAACTCCAACGGCTCGGAGGGCTTTGAAGCAGAGAATGGACGGTTATCTCGAGAGTATTTCCTCCTGGGGTAAAAATAATCTCGTCGAATTTAATGTTTCAAAGACCCAATCCTGTCTGATTACGTCTAAAAGGGATCTAAATGATAACCTAGTCTCCTTCAACGGAAGCAATCTTCCGAACAGGCCTTCCATTGATATGCTTGGTGTAACTATAAGTGACCAGCTCAGGTATGGGGGCTCCATCGAAGCCAGAGTAAAGCTGGCCTCTCAGAAGCTGGGCGTACTGTACAGGGCCCGCAGATACTTTAATAGTACACAACTGCTGACCCTGTACAAATCGCAAGTGCGCCCTACTGTCGAATTTGGCAGCCATCTCTGGTCCGGAGCCCCTAAATACCTGAAAAAAACCCTTGACTCTGTGCAAAAACGGGCGGTCCGTTTGATAGATTCCCCAATCTTAACAAGCGGACTGCAATCTTTAGAGCACAGGCGTCAGGTAGGTATGCTGTCCTTGTTCTATCGGTATTACAATGGAAGATGCTCTGAGGAACTAGCGTCATTGATCCCTTCGGCACCGGTGCGTAGTCGGGATACACGCCAAACGCGCGCCCAACATTTGTACACGGTTGACATTTGTCACATGAGAACGGGTCGCTTCTACGATTCTTTCTTAAGTTCAACAGCTCGGCTGTGGAACGAACTGCCGGCCTCTGTGTTTCCTCCCTCCTACAACATGGGACTCTTCAAGACCCATGTTCACTCCTTCCTCTCCACAAAAAGACCCTCCACACAGCATCCCCAAAGATGACATAGGCCCTGAGGGAAATTATTTTCTTCAGGGCCTCCTGTGTGGAGTTAATATAAAAAAAAAAAAAAAAGAAGTTTTTTTTTTATCACAAAGAAATTCAGCTCTCAGCACGGTGGCTCATACCTTTGCTTTTGATGACTATTGCTGGTTGTATTTCTACTCCCTAGGGCGATGGGTTCACGAAGGCTTTTATTTGCCATCTAGAGAGCATTTTGAGATTTAAAAAAAATCTAGTGTCTTAAAAAATTTTCTCCCTCTTGAAAATTTTTTTGACAAATAAGGCAAATTTGTAGGTTTTTCGATAAATCCTTATTTAATATAGTCCAAACTGTACTGTCATCTCTTTTTCTTTGCTTCCGACATAGTTTGGACGTTATTAAAATAATCGTTTGGAACCTGCTACCGATATGATGATGCAATATAATGAAAATAAAATACAATCACTGCTTTTATATAGATTGGATATGTAACACTCGCCGACAAGAACAAGACAAACTTGCATTCACTTGTTCACGTCATGGGAGAGACCGAATTCGTACTGAGCAAGTTAGAAAAAGCAAGATAATCATCTCAATTCATGCAGTATTGTAAAAATACGCGTTGTTTAACAAAAGCTTTATAGAATTTGAGTGCCACAAATACGGCACGACATGAGGTGGATAGTCCGATACACTTTTCCGTTCATAACTTTGAGGAACCAATGACGGTAACAAAAAATATATGAAATTAAAATTTGCGAAACTTTTATTCAATTGACAAACGAACGTGTACGTGGAAACCTTAGGTAATATGGGAACTACTTGCAGAAAATGATTCATAGAAATATACATAGGTTATATAAATTGCTTATCCACTAATTACGGGTATGAACTTGAAATAATAATAATTTCTCAACGAATTCCGGAATATTCCCAAAGTATTTGAAATGTTCTATATATATGAATGTATTTTTCATTTTGAAGTCGTCGTAAAAAATAATACCAATTTAGAAACTATATAAAATTACCTATTAAATTTTGGTTTTTGAAATAAACTGTAATATTTAAAAAGTGCAATACATTAATTTCAAACATGATAAAAGTTGAAAAAACGCTTACCACAAACATTTTTCATCAAAACTAAAGTTTGAATTTTCTGATATTTTGTGAACAAAATATCAGAAAATTCAAAATTCAAAAACAAAATCGTTTTATTTAAGGAGTTTGCAAGAAAACTGTCTCCTCATTTTTCATCTCGTTCGTACAAAAAAATATTTAAAAAATGTGAGCTTGATTTTAATTTCCAGGAAGCAATATAAAAATAAACTAAAATGTTTAACGCAATGCTTGCGAATTTTCAATTTTTTTTCCAAATTTGATTACCAAAACGTGTATTAGACATTTGTGTTATAAAAAAAACATCTCCAGAAGTTCTTGTAAAGTATACAACATAAAATTCAATTCGAATATTGGCATCACCGTTTGACCCAACTTATTGACAAAACATGAAAGTAAATTTCACAAATGCTATTATTATATAATTACTTTGTCATAACACAAATAAGTTCATCATACACAGGCCGAGAACTACGCAACAGAGTCACGCTGTAGTAATTAGCTCAGATGACCCGGGAAAAAACTCTGATGACTTGGACCAGCTAATTAAGAAGCACATCGATGTTCGATCCCTTGGAATTGGTGTATCGGGTATGCGAAAAACAAATAACGACAAACTCATTTTTAAGATGGCCTCACTACAAGATAAAAATGATTTCAAAGCGGAGTTGAGCAAAGGACTTCACGGACAGATAACAGTGACGGACGGAAAGCAACTCGATCCGCTTATTATAATAAAAGGGCTGATAAAAGGTGCCTCCGACGAAGACTTACTCAAGTCACTTCAAAATCAAAATAAAGGGTGTGAAATACATTTCACACAAAATTTAAGAATCAAATATAAAAAAAACCATAGAAACAAACTTCTGTGTAACGTTATCCTAGAAGCGTCCCCTACAAACTGGAAATCCTTGGTAAACGCTGGACGAATAAACGTCGGATACCAACGGCTTGTGGTCGAAGACCAATCACCGCTGATGCAATGCTATCAGTGCCTAGGTTTTGGTCACACCCAACGCTTCTGTACAGAGAAGCTAACTTGTTTTCACTGTGGCGAATGTCATAAATATGACATATGTCCCAACAAGGCGAAAGAACCAACATGTTCAAATTGCAGTGGAGGTACGAGAAACCACCGGGCAACAAATCCAGAGTGCCCACTCTGGAAGCTAATGGATGAGCGCTTCAAAGAAAGGGTAGACTACCTGGGCCACTGTTAAAGGCAACATAAAGGAAAAAAAATGTTTCAGTATACAAGAATACACTACTATAAATTCCTGTGTGCGTATTATGTACATGAACGCTAGAAGCATCAGAAACAAAATAGACGAAATCGAAGAAACCCTCAAAAACATTACACAAACAGTACATATTCTCGTGATTACAGAAACCTGGCTACGTAAAGGAGAGGAAACTTTTTTCAATATTGCTGGCTATTCTGGAATCTTTGCTTCCCGCGAGATGGACCGAAGAGGAGGGGTCGCCATCTACATGCATAATACACTCAACAGTAAGAAGATCGAAAAATGCTGCAGCGAAAATACCTTTCTAGGAATTACAGTCACGTCAAAAAGTATTAAACCTCTAAATTTGTATGTTTTTTACCGTAGGCCGAACTCAAATATAACAGATTTCTTTGAATCTTTCGAAATAATATTAAACAATAACAAACAAGACACATTACTTTTTGGAGATTTCAATATCGATATCTCAAAAGACACTGATACTACACGAAGATATATTCACACCTTGAAATCATATAACTTTTATTTATGTAACACAATGTTTCCCACAAGGGTAACTAATAACACCAGCTCGCTGATAGATCACATCATTACAAATAGGACAAATGTTTCCGGCACAATTTTAAACATTAATGATCTCCTTAGTGACCACAATATACTTATATTGGATTATGAAAATTCCTTGAAAAACCTTCCCAATAACAGATCCGCAATAAACCCCACAAATGCCTACAAAATAAATTATCAAAAATTAAATACTTCACTTAAAACTTGTAAATTTGATCATTCATCTGATGATGTAAACAAAAATTATAATAATTTCGCTGACTATCTCCAGAATGCTATAAATTTAAGCAAAACAAAAGTAAAAACAAATACAGGGGACAAAAAACTGAACAATACTCCATGGTTTGATGCTGAACTTGATACACTTATTAAAAAACGAAATAGTATATTTAAACTTTGGAAACAAAATCAAGAAAGTATTCCTTTGACAATAGAAAAAAATAAAGCTCGTAATACTGTCACCAACTATAGAAGATACATTAAATCTAAATATTATACGAAATTGATTAATGAAAACATTAATAAGCCACAACGAACATGGAAAACAATCAATTCCATTCTATCAAATAGCTCGCGAAACTCAACAATAGCTTGTAAATCTCTAGTCATAAATGACAAAGAAGTAAAGGGACCAAAAGAGATTGCAACTGCATTTGACACATTTTTTCTCTCAGTTGGGGAAAGTTTAGCATCAGTCATAAAAACCTCAAAAACTGATGTAAATACGATTTACACGGAACCTCAAGCAAAACAATCTTTTAACATGATCAGGACAAATAAAAAGGAAATCTTACGGATCATATCTAACCTTAAGTCTAAAGCAGCAGCTGGTTCCGATGGTGTAACCTCTCTCCTTCTCAAAAACTGCAAGGGTGAACTGGTGGATGACCTCGTTTACTTAATAAATATCTCTCTATCAAAGGGTATATTTCCAGATAAACTAAAAATTGCAAAAATTATTCCTGTACATAAAGATGAATGTAAAAAAAAATGTCCAAAATTATCGTCCAATCTCTATACTTCCAGCTATCTCTAAAATTTTTGAATGTGTCATTAAAGAAAGACTATTGAAATATCTCGAACACAACAAAATTCTCACGTCAAAACAATATGGTTTCAGACGACGATCTAACACTAAATGTGCAGCCTTCGATTTTATATCAAATCTGCAGAAGCATATAGAAGACGGTGATTTTACGGCGGCAATATTTATTGATCTATATATTTATTGGTGGATCATAACGTATTGATCGAAAAACTGAAGCATTTGGGTATTGTTGGTACACCTCTGGAGCTTTTCCGATCTTATTTATCAAATCGCTTTTCGGCAGTAGAATTTGGAGGAGAAATGAGTGAATTAGGTAAAATAACATGTGGAGTACCACAGGGATCAATTCTTGGACCGTTGCTATTCCTAATCTACGTGAATGACATAACAAAGTGAGGTATTAAAGGCACTTTACAACTTTATGCTGACGATACGGTATTTTTTTACAATAAACTGAACCTAGCGGAGCTTGAAACGGAGATGAATGCTGATATTTCCCATCTCACAAACTGGTTGAGAATAAACAAACTAACTCTTAACGTAAAAAAAAAACCATTATATACTTTTCGGTAACAAGAAAAATTTCAGCCTCGATATTAAAATTGGAGACAACTGCCTCGAAAAGAAAATGAACACAAAATATTTGGGTCTGATCGTAGATTCCCAACTCTCGTGGGATCTCCATATAAATCATATAAAAGAGAAAATTACCACTATAACTGGTGTACTATATAGGCTTCAAGGATTACTACCCATTCCTTTACTAACTTCAGTATACTATGCCATGGTACATCCCACCTTTCCTATCTCTGCTGTATCTGGGGTTTTGCCTCAAAGAAATTGATAGCTGACCTGCAGGTGGTTCAAAACCGAGCTCTCAGAAATGTGTTTGAACTTCCATGGGACACTCATGTTAGGGACATCTATTCAGTTTCTGGTATCCTTCCAATTACAATCCTTCCTAAATATGAAATCACAAGCACCATCCTACAAATTACCCAAAAATCAACTCACACCAACATCAAGCCACTTTACAATCAAGACATCCACAACCACAATACTCGAAATAACAATAAAATCCGCATTCCTCAAACACACACTACAAAATATGGGTTAAAATCACTGAACTATATTGCCTATACACTATATAATTCGCTTCCAGATATGTACAAACACATCCACCATAACAAAAAATTGCAAAGCAATGCTTTAAAAGAATATTAATATTTTAATATTTTTTAACTACATTTAAAAATGAAAATATGTAACTGTGTTGTCATTTCTTGTTGTATCTTATCATATCCATTATATATTATCCATCATTATCTTACCCTTGTTTTCTATTGTTGTTTGTTCTACTTAACGTGTCATTATTTTAATTTTTAATTTTTATGCTGTGTTGAATGTGAAACTTATATTTGATATCAAAATACCGTTGTAAAATTGTACCTACTACCTCCCACATATGAATTGTAAGTTCCTATTGTCCTAAAATGAGTTCTGTAACTCATCGGGATTGCTCTAGCAAGAAATAAACACAATAAAAAATAAAAATAAAAAAAAGTTGTAAATATGTTGAATTACACGAATATAATAGTAAATTGACAATTGTATGAATACAACACGATCTGTGAAGATATTTCAAGCAGACATAAAATAGCTGTTCATCGCATACGTGAAGTCACAAAAAACATGGTTGCTAAATTTAAAAAATGAGTCAAAGATATATTTCTATTAATACAAACTCGAATCTTCAATTTCACATTCTTTATACAACGTTTAACAAAAACACCGTTTAACGAATGATAAGTGGTTTAACTTTAGTAAGGCTTTTAGTTTTTTTACCTCATTTAAAAACTAACTAACAAAGTGGCGAATACCTAGTTATGTTATAAAAAAAATGTTTTGTCATATGGAAATAAAACAAACTTTTAAAGATAAACTTTTAATTACGAGACAAGGTTTTTATGCAAAGCATAATATAAACATACATTTTTTTGGAAGATTTTTCAATTTATGTGTTTCAAGCATTGAATGGTTTCAAGCTAGTAATTAAATGATTTTTTTTCAATTTATGTATTTCAAGCTAATAATTTATTGATTTCTTTTTACTTTATTTTAAACCACTTTATTTCCATTGTCCTGAAGAAGGTTGGTTGCAACCGAAACCGGTCGACATATATAACTCAATAAAGCTGTTGAAAATAAAGTTTTTTTTCGTTTAAATGATGTCAAGCCACAAAGTGTTTGCTTTCTTCAAGAATTTAATAATTTATTATCATTATTTTATTCAGTTAGATTATATATCTAGATATGTTTTGTGTTTTCTTTTAGCGCCCTTGAGGTGATTTTGCACAAAAACGGCGCTATACAAGTCATCCAATTATTATTATTATTTATGTCACCATTTCCGTATCAGTGAAGGCTCATGAAGAAGATTAAATCAGCAACTTTTCTGAACAGTTACAGTTTCAGAAATATTACAAATCATATAAAGTGTACCAATTCCATTGTTTAACCCCTTCAGTAATCATTTAAAAATTAAAAATTAAAAAAAACACCTTTTTTATAGTTTTTTTTTATCAATGAATTTTATTTACTCAAAATATATTTCCTCATATAAAGGTCATTTCGGGCCCAAAATGGGACTGAATATTGATGTTGTGGTGCATAGTGTGAAAAAATAATTAAAAATTTTCATTAGTATGAATTCCGAATTCTGGCCGCCCGAGTATACTCGGGCGTGGTCCTGGTGGGCGTGGTGAGGTTAAAAAGTTAATTAAGATGTATTGACAGACGATTGTCTTAAAAATTTTATATCCTTGTCCTTAAATAATAAGATTTTATATAAGTCCCATTTGATAAAAACTGAACGTCACCCGAGCTGTCTTTGTTATCTACTTTGTTGAATAATTCTTGTGAGTAATGATTGATGATTAGTTTTGGTTCAAATATTGTTAAAATATACTATCAAATTACCCATCTGGTAACTCATCTAATACATATTTTTTCTTCCTTTTGAAATATTTTTTGTTTGTATGAAGAATTACTTTATGTTTGTGATTACTCTATGTATGCTTCACTTAAATAGAGATCTAAAATAGAAAATATACTGATATATCAAACACAGACTAAAACCGAATCTACTTAACTATACAAAAAAACACTATCTTACTTATTTTAAAATTATTTAAAAAAAAAAATTATACTGCATGATATATGTTTATAATTAAATTCATATGTTTCTTTGTTGTAATATTAATTTCTTATAATTAAATTATAATATGTAAATGAAATCCTCAGCACGGGAGATCCCAGTGAGGATATCATTATCTCTATATGTTTCGATAGCTCTTGAAAAACTTTAGCGTCTGTGTCGGGTGCAAATTGATCGATATACGGGAACGGGAATAGGAAATTTGAGGATGCCACCAGAATTAAGGGAAAGTCCTACCTTGTACTGGTATCTCCTTACAGCTTCCGTGGTAGCACCAAACTCACACAGTATTAATCTATTTCCGTCACTAGATATCGACCACGAAAGAAATGTCCATTGAAATGTATGACCCGAGACGCGTATCGGTAGGTGGTAGAAATTGTACTGGCCCGCGCCGGTCGAACGAAATCCCTATCTCCCGATGGCAAGGTGGGAACAAATAGGATGTAGGTAATAAAATAATTATAATTTATTAGCGTTATGCCCGAACATATACCGCCCGCCAAAATTAACAATTTTTCAATACCCATCAAAACTGGTCGAACCCGAAAAAAAAAAATAAAAACAAATAAGCTACAAAAAAACAGTAGGTATGTGAAACGAAACTTAATCCTAACAGTTAGTCTATTACTTACAAACTAGATGCACGCGAAAAAAAATTCTTTATTTTATTGCGGGATATTTATAATCCAGTAATTTTTCTGAAACAGGAACTGCAAGGTTCGTGATCCGGCATGCAAATATATATTATGGTAATATAATATAATACTCAATTTTTTGTTTTTAATGAGTTTTATTAATACACAATGTACATTTGTTACGTATAAATTTTTATAAAATTAGCGACCGGTTTCGACACGTCCGTGTCATTAACTAGCTATTTTAAAACTAAATTTTTAAGTGCAGAAATATGGGGTTTTATTTAGTTTGGTTCTTTGGTGGGAGGGGATTTGAAAATTTATACGTAACAAATGTACATTGTGTATTAATAAAACTCATTAAAAACAAAAAATGTCTAGAAATTGTTACATAGTGAATGCCAAAGAAATACAAAAAATTATAATACTCAAACCTACCTCACACCCAGCATAAAAAAAAAAAAAAAATTTACTCACATACAGTTTCACCTTCTCAAACCTACCTTGCACACAACATATTATAGTTATAAGTTTGAAATATATCATGTAAAAATATAAATAATTATGTGAACACTGTAAATATTATATAGAAATAAAAAAAAAATAAATAAAAAAAAAATATATATATATATATATATATAAGAAGCTCAGCTATTTTACTATTCTTCGCAAGGATAATTGGAAACTTAGTATTGTAATTTAAACGAGAATTGCAGAGCCGCCCGCCAACGCGAAGTACATTCTCGTTGTCAATGAAAACATTTAATTTTTGAAAAGCCACTGTGGTCACCCCATCTCCTTTGAGCTTTCGGAATTCAGCAGGAAAATGAAACTGCTGATCGCATTTTAACAAGACCATAGTCGCGTGGTTTATTTCTGAGCAGGTTAGAATTCCACGCTCACAACCGCTCTTGCTCTCTTGCCTAGCATTGTTTATGAATCTGAGGGACCAAGCAACCACATTCACGAGACGTGTCTACGATGAAAACCGGAAAAATCCTAGGCCCTTAAAATAGTCATGCGGCTCATGAACCGTTGAGACGTGAGACTTTACCTCTGGCAATTGTTCAATCTTTAATGTTTCCGGTAAAGCTAACGGCCACTTCTGTAACGACTGAACTAGCCACGGAGGGCCTTGAAACCATAATTCATTATCTATTATTTGAGGCGGATATAAACCGCGAGAAGCTAAATCTGCTGGATTCTCCTTTGAAACAACGTGATACCACTTTGCGTCCTCGACTTGATCGAGTATTTTAATTACGCGGTTCGCGACAAATGTTTTTAAGGTATGAGGAGGTGCCTTAATCCATGATAAAACAATTGTAGAATCCGAAAATATTATTATATCTGTAATTGGTATAAGAGTTTCAATCGACGATTTCGTCATTTTTATCAGTTTCGAAAGCAGATGAGCTCCCAGGAGCTCAAGGCGCGGTATTGACAATGTCTTCAGTGGCGCAACTTTAGATTTACTAGTAAGCAATGTCACTTTAGGGTGTGCTTCCTTCGTAACCAAATATACACAAGCAGCATAACCCAACTCACTAGCATCTGAAAATCCTACTAAAATACAGTTTGACTGTTTAATTGTATTGCAATGTCTAGGTATTTGTAAAAAACGTAACGATGGTAATCCATTTAAGAAATTTTGCCACAAAATGACAATATTTTCAGGGAGCGAGTCATCCCAACCTATCTTGATTTTCCATATTTCTTGCAAAAGGCATTTTACTTTGAAAACCACAGGGGTTATTAATCCAATAGGATCGAATATGCGAGCAACACAGCTTAGTATTGCACGCTTTGAAAATACCGTTAACTTTTCTTCCACGGAGTATGAAAAGGTATCCTTTTCTGGATCCCAAATTAAGCCTAAAATTTTTAACGAACCAGATGTTTCATCATTAAATACAACCTGACCACTTGAGTGGATCCGATGTTCACTCGGGATGTCCTTAAATACCGGCAGCGAATTACTCATCCATTTTCTTAATTGAAAGCCTCCTTTCGCAAGTAGTTCTTTCAGCTCCCTCTGAAGCTGAAAGGCGCTGTCTGTCTCCCAATCAGCAGTAACAATATCGTCCACGTATGTATCCGACAACAGTGCCTTGGAAGTTTTTGGGAATTGTGCACCCTCATCCTGCACTAGCTGATGTAAAGTTCTGATTGCCAAATAGGGCGAAGAAGTCACACCAAACGTGACTGTGCTATGTGTGTATTGCCCTACCGGCTGCAAAGGAGAAAAACGCCAAAGAATCCTTATAGATAGTGTCTTCTTCTCTTATTCGAATTTGCAAAAACATTTTTTGAATATCCGTAGTAAATACTACCGGGTATATACGAAACTTTAATAAAATTTGTCCTATCTCATTTTGTAATTTGGGACCTGAATATAAACAATCGTTTAAATAAATTTGTCGGTCTGATTTACAGGAAGCGTCAAAAACCACTCGAATTTTAATATCATTACTAATTTTTTGCACGACCGGATGATGGGGAATGTAATTCGTATTCCGTATCTCAGTCGATTGGGTAACTCTTGACATGAAGCCTTGCTCTATAAAATCCTTCATATATTTACGATAATGTTCCGCTAAGGTTGGATTTAACGACAAACGTTTTTCCAAATTATATAATCTCTTAAGAGCGATATCATATGTACTTCCTAAATTTACTTCCGATTTATTTTTAAAAGGTAGCGCTACTACATATCTGCCACAAATATCCCGTTTAACCGTTGCCTGAAATATCTTTTCGCATTCACTATCATCTTTATTCTGAATAATTTCGTTAGAAATCTCTTCGACTTCCCAGAAACGTCTTACCGCGTAATTTAAGTCGTTGTTTTCGACTGCAGTTAAAGCTGACGTCACAAAAGCCTGTGTTTCATCTTTCATTTGTGCTACACATGAACCCATGACTACGTATCCGAATATTGTATTCACGGCCAGCAAATTACATTTACGGCTTGAAATACATCCTGGTCTCCATATTTTTGATATCAAGTCAGTCCCCACTAAGAAGTCGATATCGCCTGGAAATTGAAAATCTGGATCCGCCAGCTTCAACTGTTTGAATTCTTCAAACGGTTCATGCATATTAACGGGCGGAAGCTTGGAGGTAATATTTGAAATAACTATCGCTTGTCCTGACACAAAAGAATGATTCTGAATAGGATATATTTTACAAGTAACTAAACCTAGCACATTGTTGACTATTGCATTATTGACCCCAGTGACAGTACCTAACCATTTCTTCGATTTTAATCCCAAAGCATTATATAATTTTTCAGACATGAACGAAATTTCACTGCCAGAATCAATTAATATTCTGGCGCGCTTTCTGCGTCCTGAAATGTCAAGGAATTCTGCCAGCGCGGTAGGTAAAATAGAGCGTTTTGTCATTGAGTATGCAGCATTACAGTTTGCTGAATTATCGAGTTCAGAATCGCGGTTCGGTGAAGGTGACCTTTCGTCACTATGTAAAAGGGTATTGTGTGACTTGTTACAACTTCTACATCGGAATTTAGATCGGCAATTTTTAATTAGATGTGGATTTAAACAATTGAAACATAATCTTTCTCTTTTGACGAAGTCTCTCCTACTGTCTACTTGTAATCCAAGAAATATTTTACATTTTGTAATGTGGTGATCAGCTTTGCAACGACTGCAAATAATTTTCTTCGTGTAATCGTTTTTAACAAATAGAACCCGTTTAGACTTACGATTTTCTTTTAAATCTGAAAGCATATTTACGCGGTTTTGCGTTGCCAAGAAATCAATTAATTTTCCGACATTCGGAATTTCATCCTTATCAATTCTAGATTCAAAAGACCGCCGAGTATTTAAATCTATTTTTTGTAAAACTAAATGGCAAATAAATTCCTCGAATAATTTGTCTCGTTTTAGTTCGTATAGACCGGAAAGATTTTCACGTAATCCATTTAATATCTCCACATTGCTAGTGAAATCGCAATTTAAAATAGAGTTTGCATAGTGTATAAATAATGCTCTCGACTCCGAAAATTGATTTAATAATGTTTCCCAGGCAAATTCATAGTTTTCTCGTATTATTGGAATTGTTTTAACCAGGGATAATGCTGTGCCCTTCAAAGAACTTAGTAGGTAGTGAAATTTTTCAATATTAGTGAGAACTGTATTTTCGTGAACGAGACTCCTAAATAAATTAAAAAACGGAGGCCAATCTCTAATGTGGCCACTGAAAGATGGTATTTTTATTTCTGGGGCCAGAAAACTTCGACCCGGGCGCTGCAATTCCTCGCCTGATGAGTCATTATGACCATTCTTATTCGCCTCGAGAGTGTCACGCGCCGACGTGACCTCGAAGTACAGTTCATCAAAAACACGGGAAACTTCCAAAATATCATTCTTTGACTCAAATTCGGGAAGTGAAACCAGGTCCGACAGTTCGCATTTTATGCTTTGAAATTCCTCATATGTCGACTCGATTTTATCCATTCTAGCCTTAAATTGACATTACTTTGCACTTATACTTAAATCTTTAATAAGATCATATGCGGCTTGTATACGCCCAAATAATCTTTGCCTTTTTAACTTTAAAGAAGCAATCTTAGTTTCATTCTTGTCCATTTTGAAACATGTACTGAAATTACTACCCACCTATGAAATGCAACCGCGGCGCGCGGTAAGAAATAATAACTACTTGAAATAATCTTTTAATCGTACGATTATTGAACCATTTAAAACTATTTGAATACAATTTCTACGCATTAAACTAATCTTATCCGGCTGAAGACCAATGTTTCGATAGCTCTTGAAAAACTTTAGCGTCTGTGTCGGGTGCAAATTGATCGATATACGGGAACGGGAATAGGAAATTTGAGGATGCCACCAGAATTAAGGGAAAGTCCTACCTTGTACTGGTATCTCCTTACAGCTTCCGTGGTAGCACCAAACTCACACAGTATTAATCTATTTCCGTCACTAGATATCGACCACGAAAGAAATGTCCATTGAAATGTATGACCCGAAACGCGTATCGGTAGGTGGTAGAAATTGTACTGGCCCGCGCCGGTCGAACGAAATCCCTATCTCCCGATGGCAAGGTGGGAACAAATAGGATGTAGGTAATAAAATAATTATAATTTATTAGCGTTATGCCCGAACACTATATGTTACTAAGAAAAGAAGACAATAAATCATTATTATTATTATTATTAAATGTAAATTGTTAACATCAAACAGGTTTAGTCCTCACTAAACTAACTTTATTTATGCAAGTATAGTGAGCAGTGGCGGATCGTAACTTTTGGGTGTTTGGAGTGCTAATATCAGTAAAAATGACATTATTGATGTTGTTTTATCCGAAAATGAATTTTTGGTTTTTTGTATGAAGATTTTCAGGAAATCCTTGCAGCGCACGGTCAAACTGAAATTTACTGAAAATCTTCGTAGAAAAATTCAAATTGTCGAAAAAAAAGCGTTTTGGACTAAACAACACAAATAATGTCGAATTTGTCAAACTTAGCACCCTATCACACTAAAAGGTCACGAGTTGCAACTGATGGTGGATTCAATAAATAAATAAATGTAATATCAGTCCCGATTTATTTTATTGCCAAACTGTTTCATTACTTAATATATGGTGATATTTATTATACTTATACAATAGTTATTGGATTGAAAATTCTTGTCGTGAAAATTTATCAGTTTACGAGTAGTAATTTAATTCGATTAATTTAGCCCACCCTCCTTCCTTCCGATAAGATATTAACGGTTGATTCTTATTTTTTTATAGTTTCCAAATAATTTCCAAGGTCACGCACATTCAAACAATGTTTATTCAATATTTTATTTAATAACGTACAAAACGTTAGCTGGATTGGTAACTTTTTTCCATAGACAGATATAATGGTTTTCGTGGAATATAACTCGAAACACGTTCAATCTACTGAACTGGACATACACTATGCGCTTAAACCAGCGAGTTTTATGGGATTTATTTTTGGAATTAATAAATACTCATATAAAAGCCTTAAAATTGTCCCAAAAACAGTGGGAAGTAAAGCCTACTCTTGGTTTATTTTATGCCTTATAATCGCGTTGTTTATGTATATGATCAAATTAAAACTCAACTCTAATTACTACTCGAATGTAGCTTGTATCATCAATCATTTAGCCTATACCATATCAGTGTTTTCAGCAATCTATTCAATAGTTTTTTCACTGTTTTTCGCCACGCCATCCACCGTGAAATATCTGAACAATATAGAATGTATTGATAAACTTCTTGATCTTCCTACTGAGTGTTTTGTGAAGATGCGTAATAATGTGGTCCTGATAATGTCACTTTTGTTTTCTTATGTGATCTCAGTTATAGTAGCAGATGCTTTAACGTGGTTTGGTGAAGTAATCATTAGTATGAGTGCAATGTACTTATCTATATTTTTAATGGATTTTCTCGTGTTTCAATACTTGTTGGATATTTGGATTCTCACATTTCGATTGCGAGCTATCGTTTCTCTGTTAATCTGTTCCAAAAGTTTGAGAATCCAAGAAGCCAATGTGGACTTTTCTCCTCTAAACATGGGTTCCAACAAAAGTTGGAGTGAAATGAACTGGTATTTACGTAGAAGGAAAAATCCTTCCAATTACGATGAAACAATAAATAGACTTACGTCCATTTATGACAAACTGGCAGATAACGTTGATACTGTTAACTCGTCTTATGGCTTTCAGGTAAGCAATATTTAAATGTTGAAATTAAAACCTTCGATATTTTATTGTCCCAAAGGGGTAAGGGACTTTCATATTGTGTATTTTAATTAAATATGAACATAGCAGTCATACAGTTTGATTTTATAGGTAATAAAAAGTAAAATATATTTTATGTTTTAGGTTTTATTGGCTATTGGCGCGTCATACTTCGCGACGTTGCAGGGAGCCGAATCTGTCTTTCACTTCGAGCATAATAGTTCTATTTCGAACGTAAGCTAAAACAGTTGATTTCTTTTTTAAGTGAAATATATATAAATAGACTTACTAAAAAACGTGGTGAAAATTTTATTCAGTTGATAAATTACCGTGTATGTGAAAATCGTACTAATTCAAACGAAATATAGAAACTGACGTAAAATAGTTCATGGAAAGATATAAATATATATACCTATATACAAGTAGCTCACTAATGACTAACAGATAGAGCAAGTCTGCTCGATGTGATGGTATTTTGGTCAGAGATTCTACGAGTTGGCTTAATCCTTGTCTTGATATACCTGCCGAGTTTGTTGGGCCCCAGACTTTCAACCATTTTTTATTATGAACATTGAAGTCACAGAGCAAGTAGCAGAGCAAGAGAATGTCTATGGTGTTGCTCAAGTATTTAAAGAACAGCAACAAACTCTCAACGATAACTTTTTTTGTACCCATCGACCAAATTTAATTTCTACATAATAATTTGTACCTGCTTATATTGTTTGTACTCGGCCTATTATGTTATGTAATTTGCACTCATTATTGTATTCCTCAACAGCTTAACTTAAACATTGTCATTTGGAAGCCTCATTGTGTGAATTATTAATAAATAAATAATTAAATTTAATTATTGAAGAGAATATTAGCAATTCCTAAACAAAAATCTGAAACAGAAAAATTATAAAAAGATACGGCCAATTATAGGACTCGAACCCAGGACCCTTGCCTTGCCGGGGCACCACTTTACCAACTGATCTAATGGGATCCTTGTCTTTGATAGCTAAATAATTGTTATTTTTTATAGATTTTAAATATATCTTCTTCTTCGTGACCCTTCTGGCAACCAGCTTTGAACTCAGATCTCCATCATTTTTACAGATTTGAAATATATCTTTTTCTTTGCAACTCTTCTGGCGAACAGCTTTGAACTAGGTCTCCCTCATTTTTACAGACTTGAAATATATCTTCTTCTCCGTGACCCGTCTGTCGACTAGCTTTGAACATAGGTCTCCAATATTTAAAAAAAAAGAAATATATCTTCTTCTTCGTGACCATTCTGGCGACCAGCTTTGAACTAGGTCTCCCTCATTTTTACAAATTTGCCGATACATAAATAAATACATTTTTGTAATAATGAAGTACCATATTTCTTCTTTAGGTTGACCTAGCAATCATGTCAACGTTTTACTGGTGCGCTCATTTTATACTGTTGCTCATCTTACTAGTCTACTTCTCGGAAGCCATGAAATATGAACGTAAAAGAGGAATGGATTTGATCAACAAACTCATGATTGACAAAAGCACAAGTAAGTATTCATAATTTTACCATACTCTTCTAACGGGTTTACGTTAACATAAACTCCAAACATGAGTTCTTTGGGGAAATCAATTCACTCGTGGCCAATATCATCTTCGAGGTTGCTGTATAAATGGTTTAGTTAAGGAAAAAATGAGTGAAACTGGTTCTTGAAGATACACCTATTTTTTAGGATGGACGAAACGAAGAGGCCGACAAATTATTCCACCAGTCGAGTTGTTCAAAACTGGAACGAATCGAAGGAATACCCAAGCCAAAATGTGTAAATTCTTAGTATGCCTTATAACACCACGAATATAGGTAATAGGCATCAAAATCGATTTCGAAAACGTAGTCTAGAACTACCTGAATTTAGTATAAAGGTGGTTTTGATTTATTATGTGAATAATTTTAAAAAAAAAACAACCTTAATCAAGTGAAACTGTCACAGCTAATATTTCCCATAATATTGTATGTTTTAAGCTGTTTCTTATTCGTTCATACATTTATGAAGAAAAAATTATATTTTTTTTAATTTTACGCGTATATTTTTTGTAAAATTGTTATTTTTTTTATTCTACTCAAGCAAAAAGATAGAAAAAGCTTCAAATTATCCAAAATATATATTTTTTGTATTTATAAAGATTAATCGAAAATAGTGATTCCGTATTCATGTTGCCAATGTCAACAATCCTAAAATACTGGGCGTGCGTTTAGCACGTTTCCGGGGCAAACACCCGTGATGTCAGTCCCTCGGAGCTGCTCCGATACAACTGGTGGAACTTTTTAATTAAATTTTCACATGTAGCAAATAGTGACCGGATAAATCACCACAATGATAATTCATCACATCTTCAAAAAGTTATATAAAGTTATGGAAAGTGATGAAACAAATTCTTTATTAACTGGGTTAAGTAGGTTAGGATAGGTTTAAATTATTATTTTTTTCATTGTTTTTAATAACTTTATATCACTCTTTAAAGGTGTGTTGAATTCTCACTGTGTTGAGTTATCATGGAACCGTAGCAAGTACTTTGTCGGTTTACATAATTATAATAATTAGAATAAAATAACTTTTTTTTTAACATCACTTTATTTTTTTATATAACTCTGATGAAAGTTCAGGGTGAACTGAAACCGGTTGGTTTTATATATTGAGAATATATACAATAAAATGGTATTAAAAACAAAGTTACTGTTTTATACTTTTTTAATTAGATTGGTGTAAATGAATATAAGCACAATTTGGCTCTCCAAACCTGTTAGAAATGATAATGTTCAGATAACGTAGTAGAAATATAAGAATGATCTATTTCTTACCAACTTTGCAATATTGACACAGACTTTATAATATTGTTAATAAACTAATAAATATTGTTCGGATATTTTAAAATTAGGATAACTAAAATACAAAATTGAAATCAATAAACTCTTACCACTACTAAATGTAATGATTTGAACTTTTCCACACCCGGGAATATTATTGAACTGCTTACAGAGGGCTTTAAGCATTTAGATAATAAAAAAATTGCCTGATTACACGAAAGATGTAATCAGGCAAATTGTACTATTGCTAAAAAAGGAGGCGGAACTGTAGGAGGTGAAAATAAGAGATTATGTGTGAAAATATTTAGATTGAGAAAGATTCGTTAAATCTTGATGACAGAAAGATTAAAAATACATAAATAGATCGTAACAGAATTGTTTTTTTAGATTAAAGGAGACAGACGTTGGGAGCAGTTATGAAACTGTGAGAACACCACACGTACTTGCAAGGTCAGATTAGAAAATAAAATTGGAGAAAGCGTTTGAAAGATATGAATAAAATTACTGAGAAATTATTAATAAACTTACAAAAGAAAATAACATCAATGAAAATTGACAAAAAGAACATTGGTATAGAATATTGCCAGTAAATACTTAGATTTATGCGAAAGGAAACACTAGAAAACATAAGTGCTTTGTTTTGTAACAGACAGGTGCGAGATGGACATATACAGATCGGCAGATTGACAAGAATTTATATATGGACAATTACAGTACAATAAAAATGATTTCGTTGGGAGTTCTATTCTTGTTGTTGTCTGCTCCTTTACCGTGGACAACGTCAAAAATATATTGGGATAAACGAGATGAACAGCGGGCCAATCTACCAGATGGGTTATCTAAGCCATTTTAGACTGCTATGATTGTGATAACGGTAAACTTGCTACCATCTACATAGCCTCGAAAGTGATGAATGGATTCCATAACTAGTAATTCCGTAATTTTGTTCGCGTTTATTTAAAGCGTTACTGGCTGTATTTTGGCATGGAGACGTTTGCTATTGTTTCCACTTGGCAACAGCAACGAATTTGAGTTGTATCATACTTTATAATTACATCTACCAACATTAGTATTATTTCTTATAGTAGCGCAGACCCGGGAAAATCACAGGATATTATAATTGTAAGATTTGTGAAACTGAAATTATTTATTAAAAAAATATTTGCCTTGGAATCATTGCCTTTCAAAGGAAGTTCGAATGTTAGTTAACTAAAAAAATTACGAAATCTGTCCAATGACATTATAAAACTACTAAATATTAAACAAAACAAATGTAGCACCGCTTTTGAAGAGCATTGCCATTCAAAGAATATGTGTGAATGAATGAAATAGAACGTCATACTTAATTATGTCCACTGAACATAGTTCAGTGAAACCACGCCCGTTGTCTCAGTAACATATCTTCACTATATTAGTTCACATATGCATCTCTCAAACATACGAACAAATACATACTTGCAATAAAGAATTATTCCCACGTACAATGTATTCTTATAATATCATGTATCACTCTAAAAGCCTTTTTAGGAGAATACATAAACAAGGGTAGCATTTCCACTTGACGTCTGTGTTCCAAAGATTGCAATTTGCTATCCGTCTGAGATAAGGGTATTTATCTAGTTGTTACATTGTAAGGAGATTTTCCAGAAAACCAATCTAACGTGGCTTTTATTTGAATGTAATTGATTGTTTATTTTTTTCAGTTAAACATCACGGCCCAAGCTTCATCCTTTTGGAAAACCTGATGAAATCAAGGCCTCTCGTACTAACAGCTTTTGGTTTCTTCGAAATAGACAATGTACTGTTGTACAACTTTGTGGGAACCATGGTAACTTACATTGTGATATTTTTCCAGTTAAAAGAACCACCTAAATGCATCTGTCTGTTGGCTAACCAATCCTTAGAAGTAGCATAAGTAATAAGTGATATTTCATTACCGTAACATGGGGAAACTTTTGAATCGGCGAGGGGACTCTGATCATCGCGGATGTCTGCATAATTCTCGCCACTTAGAAATTACTCGCTTCTTTTAAATGATTTTGAAGCGGGCAACGTGGATACAATGATATTTGAAAAAGTTTTGAATAGGTTGGTTTCTAGTTATATTCAAACATACTGATGGTTGAATTGTGAACCTGTTTATTAGATATTTTCAGACAGAAAAATGTAAATACGTTTTATAAATTCCTCACCGATTATAATAATTTCGTGTCGTTTCGTTTAAATTGTAAATTTTTTTCATGGTTTTATTATATTTTTGTAAAGCTTAATAAGTGTTCTTCACAAAAAATCTAATTAAATATATGTATATGTATAATATTTTCAGTTATTTGTATATATATAAAAGCAGTGAAAACTAATTTTATGAATTATTTTATTTAACATTGAAATCTGTAAATTGATAGTTATTTTTAAGAATATATATATTCTTATTCTATATTTATTTATATATATATATTCTTAAAAATAACTATCAATTTACAGATTTCAATGTTAAATAAAATAATTCATAAAATTAGTTTTCACTGCTTTTGATTTTTTAATGTCGCTCTTCTATAGAAGCTGGCGTTGTGTCTAGAAGAGTGGTGAGCATCAAGACGAAGAATATTTAGTGTTTGTAGTTATGATTTAAAAAAATATGAATATTAAAATTAATAATTAATTAAGAAGATAGTTTCATTATTTTGGTATTTTTACATTGAACTTCTCTATAACCCTTTCAGCCCCAGTGTTAATTCAAATTAACATGAACTTTGTGATTTTTTTTACCGTAGCGATTTAGAAGAGCCATGTTTTTGTTTTTTTTATAGCTTGTAATCTTTTCTGTGGCGTCTATTTTATCTGCTCTGTTGAAATCCTTATTCCCGCCACAACAACGATAAATATTTTGACATCTTCTGATTGTGAGTTTCATCAAATTTCTGCCGTCATTGATTACTTAATTTAAGGTGAGATATTTTCTACTCGAATTACAAATATGTCAACGCATTAAGATGTGTTCTATAATAATAACATCAGTTCAATTCACTGTTCACAGTCATTTGCCAGAATATTGTAAATGAATTTCAATGTTCATTCAAATTAACACTGGTAGTGACGGACATGTTTTTGACTAGTATGGCCAATTTTTAAAGATTTACTATCTTAGATTATTTCCTTATTTCTGAATGAATTTTAGTTAAAATATTATTTGTTTGTACCTTAAGAGATTATCACTACATTGTAAATTTGTATTTTTGATATGAATCAGTTATTTGTATTATTTTTGTGTTACGTTAATTTTACCTTACTATTTAAAAAATACCCTCTGACGTCCAATTTTAATGCAAATTAACATAGATAAATTTTTGAAAAAGAAAAAAAAATTAAATACCAAATATTTTCAAATAATTTTCTGAGGTATTATCTAGCATTACATATTTTATATATGTTCAAACAATAATGTGGGTGTGAAAGTGTCGCTTTTACAAGGTGTTTATGTAGTCATGTTGAGCAAAAGATGTGTTACATTTTTGTGTTGGAAATATATGTTTTTGACGAGTATGACTTTCAGTTAAAAAGCTGTGATTTTGTTTTTCTTTTATTATTTGAATTATTATGTTTTTTAATACTTGGATAATCTCTTGGTTTTTTCAATATTATTTTTCTAGTTGGACGTTGAACAATTTCAACAGGGAGTAGATTTGTTTTGTATGCAGCTCCCCAGCTGATTACAGCGTATTGGAAATTTGATCGTATAGCGTGGTAGACCGATGTTCTCTGAGATTTTCCAATGAGAGAAAATTTGGAATTTTCAAATATATATAATTTAATTTTCTTATTTTGTTTTAGGTTAAATTGATTTGATCTTTCCATTTAAGGTTTTTGTCTATTATTATTCCTAAGTATTTAATTTTATTTGTAATTTTCAATGTGGAACAGTTTATTGAACAGTTTTTTTTATTATATTTTTTAAATTGCCATGTATAATTATGTCAAAACTTTGTAAAACGTCATTTGCTTTTATTGAGTGAACATGAGTTTTTTCGCTATTTAGAGATAGTAAGTTTATGTCAAACCAGTATTTAAGAGTATTTATATCTTCTGTGGCTTTTAGTTTTACTAATTTCCTTGTATTGTCACTTTCAATGATTACTGTATCGTCAGCATAAGAGGTTATATCATACTATCATGAAGTGATTGAGAAAATATCCCGTTTACAAATAAGATGAATAATATTGGAACCAGTACCGTACCTTGTAGGATTCCATAATTAGATGTATCTTTATATATACATTGTTTATTTTGACATATTGAGGGTAATTATTTAGATAGCTTTTTATCAAATTTGCTACATTCTTTTTAATGTTCAGATTATCTAATTTTTCCATAAGTTTTGGATATACTGTCGAAAACTTTTCTCAGATCTATAAAAATACCGACACATTTTTTGCTAATGTTTAGGCTTTCGTATATGCGTGATGTGAGATTTGCAATTTAAATCCGTATTGGTTGTTGTGAAGCATTTTGTTGTTTTCTACAAATTTTGTTAGTTGATATTGTACATTTTTTTCAAATATTTTGCCTATTTTGAAATGAGGGAAATTGGCTAATAATTTGATTGATAAAATACATTTTGGGTATTTCCTCTTTTAAATATAGGTGAAATAATTGTTTTTGTATAATTAGACGTAAATATTCCATTTTTGAGACTTAATTAGGTGGGTTAATGGTTTCATCACATGGTTTTTAATAGATTTCAAATTTTGCACTGTTATATTGCCAGGAGACGACCCTCTTTTCATATTTTCAATTATGTTTAAAATATCTACTTCGCTGATCATTTTGAATTGGAATAGTGAGTTTAGATTTTGTATATTTCAATAATTGGTTGTGTATTTGATCCTTTTGTAACATTAATTTTTTTGGCTAGGTTTCGTCCCACTTTTGCGAAAAAGGAATTGAAAACATTAGCAAATTTTTTTGGGTTTTCTTTGGCATTTATTATTGCGTTATTTTCATCTTTAATTTCATTGATTGACTGTTTTTTTAATTGTTTTTTTTATATATTTATTTTTTTTTATTTGGTACAATATTTTTTACATTTGAAAATTTTCCAGTAATGTTGGCCTCACTGGGTGGCTTGCCCGTGCTGAGGCCTTGATTTTATAATATAAAAATATAATCTACATAATACATTTAAAGAGAAAATAATTCATTTAAAATATGATCTTGTGTGTTTGTGAGTGATGTGTGTTTATATTGGTTTTGTGTGTGACGTGTAGGTTTTATTTTTATTTTATGCTTTGATAATTTGGTAATATTGTCTTTTTTGTTCTTTAATCCATTTTGTAATTTTGTGTGTGAATTTATTTTTATATTCCTCAATTTTAATTTCAAGTTTTACACTGTTGAATGCTTTTATAGCATGGTATCTATTGGTAGTGTCTTTGACCAAAGCTTGAATTTACTGTCGGAGTTTTTATGTTTTCTTTGTATGCTTGTCTAACTGGTCTGTTAGTGTAATTTTGTGTATGTTGAACTTTTTTTTTTTTTCAAAAATGTAGTTTAGTAGTGTTTTAACGTATAATTGGCGTATATCTAGAACGTCATAGCTGTTGAATATTTGGTCTGTATCAGTCAGTCTATGTTTTTTTAGTATTACCTTTAAGATCGTTTTCTGTGCGGTTTCTATGTAATTGATAGCCGAGTTTGTTGCTCCTCCCCAAGCAATAATTCCATATTCTATTATTGATTGGCAGAGTGTAAAATATATTGTTTTCAATTGTTTTATTTTATATATGTTTCTTATGTTTAGGAAAATATGTACTGTTTTGAGAAGTTTATTTGTGATTTGTTTGATGTGAGGTATCCATCTAAGGTTATGGTCAATTACGATTCCTAGATACTTTATTTGTTCTGTTTTTTCTAGAGGAGGGCAATCGCAGATGTTGGTGTTTAAACATTCGTGTATTTTTATGTTGTTTGTGTTGTTTTTTTGGCTGTCCCGTGCTATTTATACTGTATGGTGTGAATTTTGTCTTTGATATGTTAAGTGTAAGTATGTTTGAGTCTAGCCATGTTTTCACTTGCGAGATTCCCAAATTCGCTATGTTATATACATTATTCCAATCCTTAGATTTAAAGAGTAAAACTGTGTCGTCTGCATAGCTAACTATTTCACCGTCTATTTTCATGCTGCAAAGTTCATTTATGTAAATAGTAAAAAGAACGGGCCTCAGTATGCTTCCTTGTGGAACTCCATATGTAATCGGCAGTGGTTTACTAGTATGGTTGTTAATTTTGACTTGTTGTGTTCTGTTACTCTTATAACTTTTTAATAGTTGAAGTTCTTTGCCTTTGATACCCATGTTTTCTAATTTTTTAAAAACTGAATTGTGGCAGATTGAGTCAAAGGCTTTAGCTAAATCTAGATATATCGCTATGCATTTGTACCCTTGATCTAATAAGTTGCTATGTATATAATCTATTGTACATGCCAAAGCTTCTTTTGTGCCTATTTTTTCTCTAAATCCATATTGGTAATCCAAGATTAATTTGTTTTCTTCTAGGTATTTTATAATTAGGTTTTTTAATACTCTTTGAAAATCTTTGAAAGCGAGTTTAACAGAGTGATTGGTCTATAGTTAGTTATTTCCATTTTGTCTCCGGATTTATAAATGGGGATCACTAGTCCTTTTTTAAGAGTACTAGGAAAGCAGGAGTGTGTTATAGTAAGGTTGATTAAGTGTGTTATAGGTTTTAAAATTTCATTTTTTAATATCTCTTTGGGGATCAATGGTGAGGCACGAAATGAAAGAAGGTTGTGAAGGTCACATGTGTTTTATTGGTGAGGCAGTAGCCGTGACAAGGAGATGATGAAGGACAGATGTTGTAGACTCCGGTTGCTGGCTGATGATGTGCTGGTCAAGCGCGGGTCAGTGAGTCGACGCCGGGCGCTGATGACCGGGACTCGATATAGGTCAGGCACTGGCGAAGAACGTAGGTCTTCAGGCACTCCAGTGCTGACGAGAAGGCCGAAGGTGCGGCAGACCTTGTGGGCAGTTGAACGGGAACGGCGTGACCAGTGAGGATGCAGCGTGTCCTCGTGGTGGTCATGATGGCGTGGAAGAAGCGCTGGTCAGAGACACTGGAACCAGGGCGCTTGTAATCCGATGTAGCGCTGGCCATGGACACGGCCGAGGCGCTAAGATGATGTCCCGATGGAGTCCATAATGATAGGGGCGAAGCCGGGTAGGTACGTGTTGTCCACCGCGCTAGTAAGAAGAGCGCGAGTGATCACTCGTTGATCCTTCCTTGTAGGCTGACGGCTGAACGGTAACTGATGACTGACTGACTGACTCGCTGCGTCGGGCTTATTTATACTTGACGGCCGACGGTAGCAGTGGGTAGATAGATGGCAACTAAATTGAAGACACTCGCTCGATCTGGATCATTCGCGAACTTTCGACGGCTTGGCAATTATGCCTAGGCGGCAGACTCGTTCCTTCTGGCGAGTTCTCGTAATGTGTAAGACTGATAGCGTCATAGTATTGTCGCGAGTAGATAGAGTACGTAGATTACTTTGTTTACGATTTAACGAGCAAGTAGCAAGTAGGTACCTAAGTAGCAAGTAGCAGTTTATTATTAATTATTTAATCTGGATAATTCGACGCCACATCTCTATGAAATTCGTTGTTATCTCATCTAATCCAGGAGCAATTCGGTTTTTTAATGTGTTTATTATTTTGTCAATTTCCTCTTCCGAGTTTGTTTTTATTGTAAATCTTTGTTGTAACGGTTTTTTTTATTTATATTTGATCTATTTGTTTGTGTTAGTGTGTTTGTATTATGCAATTTACGGTTCGCTAAAACTTTTCCTATTTTTGATTTTCTGACATAAAAATTGCCAAGCTTTTAATAGCAGAACCAAAAATATAAAGGTCTAAAAAAATATAAGCTTTTCCATTATCAAATATAAAAATTGAAAAGAATTTTTTTTTAATTTTTGAATAACTTTATTGAGTACCTCAAATTGTAATATTTAATTATTGAAGACAATATTAGCGTTTTTTAAACGAAAATCTGAATCAGAAAAATCAGAAAAGGATACGGTCACATCTAGGACTCGAACTCAGGACCCTTGCCTTGCTGGGGCACCGCTCTTTACCACTGAGCTAATGGGACCCTATCCCCTTCGGTCACATTTAACTGTATCATACTTCGAATAAGAACTTCCAACATTGTCTTCTTTTTTCACCGTACATTTTTTATTAGCTTTTTATGTATGATCGCAAGATTCAACCCGAACTAAATGCAATCTAGACAGCGTCTTTTTTAGATAAACCTATCTTATTTTTTTATTTTTTTTATGTGAGACATCTATTGAATTTTGGTCTTGGATGAATATTTAATTTTTGGAATAACTTTATTAAGTTATACCTCAAATTGTAATATTTAATTATTGAAGACAATATTAGCGATTTTTAAACGAAAATCTGAAACAGAAAAATCAGAAAAGGATACGGTCACATCTAGGACTCGAACCCAGTACCCTTAAATCAATAATTCATCTTTGTGTGCGTCGGTGTTCTTGGCTTTCCGTGCAGTGGAGGGGTATTGTCCTCTGCGGAAATTGGAGTGGGGATTAGGATCTTCAAGAATGAGGAAAATAAAGTAATAACGTAAGAGAAAAAGGTGTCTGCAAAAACATCTGGCGCACGGCCCAGCTTATTGGACGGACCTACGATCGTACGTTCGAATTTTCCCTGGCAGTCTTGAAAAATTGATCTATAGTTGTATTACTAAAATCTCAGATGTTTTTTTTTTAATTCTTCGGGAATTCATTCTAAATGAATTCATTGTCTAGAATAATAAAATAGTACTGGATGCTCATGCCAGTAACATTGTCTATAAATTGACGGATTCTTCTTGATGGTACCTTCCTCTGGATCAAATAAATGCATTTTTAAATGAGTCGTAGCGCCGAAAATTAATTACTATGGTCCCACGGTTTGTAGTGCGAGTAATTCAAGTTGCAAATGAAATGTATTTATTTATTTTATTGATACACGATTTCGAGAGTACATGTGGTTTTTTTGTAATATTTATACATTACTGTAATATAAAAAAGAAAAATAAGAAAAATGATAAATTAATAACTAAGGTCCCACGTTTCGTAGTGCGAGTAATTCAATTTGCAAATGAAATATTTATCGCATTTTATTCATGATTTATGTAATAAAATATCTTCTTAAATTATTTGAATTTTATTTATTGTTTGTTCCACTTTTAGTCTTTTATCTGGTAGAGAAAGGCAATGTAAGCTACAACAGTGGCTGCCAAACTTATGAGCAGGGAGCAATCTACTGGAAACAGGCCACATGCATTAGCCACAAAGGGTCTGGACTTCATCAAATTCTCCATTTGGACTAGACGAGTGCAGTGACAACGATCTTTAAAGTAGAAAAAATACACTTGTTGGAAAATTAAAGAGTTTCATAGGTTCATCATACCGAAGCCTGGAAATAACAAGATGTAGCATAGATATTAATCGATTTGTTTTCCTAGTCCATTTATCCAAAAATATTTTTGGAAACCATCTTTGCTAACAATATCCTTACCGAATATAAAATTAACCATTCAAAATAATATCCTGAACATGAAACACAACTAAATATCAAACGATTACATTAGTATTGCTTACTTTTAACTTGTCCACCTAGAATCAGCTTGTTGATGACTACGATTCCTCTTTTATTTTCAAATTTCATTGTCTCTCCAAGTAGAATAATGACGAGCAGCCCCAAGGCATAGTGGATAAACCAAAGCAATCCTGCCGCTATATAAATGGCAGCCTAAAAAAAATTTCTTTAAGATATTATTCATATTAATAATTTTAACCAAAATTCAGGGGTTAAGGATCACATTAGCTTATCTACAAAAACATTATTTTGAAATAAACGCAAATATAGATTGGAATTCTCGTATGCCTAAATGTATTTCTTGCGGCTGTATGTACGAGATAGAGCTTCGTGTCACCAATAAATATGATTGTATCATTACCGAAACCAAACCATGCCCCTATGATCCTATGTAAATCCCCGAATTATGGCTATGGGGATCAAAATATTCCTTCCACCGCTCTGAATTCTGAACCGATGGCCCAGATTGCTGGTGCAGCGAAGTTGGAATATCCTTATATGTATATATTAATTGCTTCCATTACAAACTAGAATAATATAAACTAGGGTGACCGGATAACTCATCTAAATGACAATTCAACACTCCTATAAGAAGTGATATAAAGTTATAAAATGTGGTTTAACAAAAACTAGGTTACATTTGTAAATATTTAACTACAAAAATTTAAATATTTATCACTTTTCATAATTTTATAGCACTTCTTATAGGTGTGTTGAATTGTCATTTTGAGGAGTTTCTCACAATTATCTTTACCTTTCTAAACCATCAAAGACAAAGTTATTAGCCACTTTATTTTTTTATACATTAGCATAAAAAGCAGTAAGGAAATATGTAGGATAACGTAAAAAAATTATAATTTATTAACTTAAAATAAATAATTCAAATTAATCCACAAAAATGTATGAGAGAAAACCAAGGCGCACAACTCATGCCGCTAGGAAGCGCTAGTGTAGCAGGTTGCCATCAGAAAGTATGGAAAACGTCAGAAGTTGGAGGTATTATTAATATTATAGGGTATTTTCTACCAGACATCGTATATAGTCAATTGATTTTAACGAAATGAAAATTTCACAATAATATTGAACCTAATTCAGGCGCACCTCAAGTTCGACGAACCCTGCTGGAGTGGGACGAGCAATGGATCGGACAATATAACTCTCCCCAGCCTCCCCACTTCTCAACCCTTCTGGTATTCATTTATTTTTACCAACAAGTCCCAACAACATGGTAAAACTTCATAGAATTTCTGAATGCGAGGTATCTAAAATGAGCTACATATTGCCTATTTTTGAAATTGTCGTAAAAAAAATACAATTTTAGAAACTAGATAAAATTATCGTTGAAATATTTGTATTTTAAATAAATATTGATATTTGTAAAAAAAATTTTTTTTGACAAACATGAAAATTAACAAAAAACTAGACGGGACATTTTGACTCGAAAATTCCATACTTTTGAAAGAATTCGATATTTATAAAACACAATTATTTTTTGCAGGTAATTAGTAATAAAACTGTCACTTCACTTTTTATGCCTGGTTTAGCACCACAAAACAATTTGTGTTTGTTTTGATTTATTTTACTATTCCTTCATATTTTCAAATAAGTACGTCAAATTTTTGTTGTTTGTTTTTGGGGTGTTATGCCGTGTTGCGCTAACTCCTTTAGCCGACGTTTCGGACAGCGTTGCAGTGTCCATCATCAGGGCAGATCCGGTAGATCCGAAGATGTGTAAATTTTGATTGTCGAGTTTGTGCTTATTTGTTTGTGGCCTGGGCCTGTCCAAGTGCGAAATGCCAACGGAAGTGGCATTTCGCACATGAAAAAAAAAAGTACGTCAAATATTGTGTTTCATTCCTCTATGTATTTATTATTTTCACTAATCTGGCAGGAGCTTACCCGAATGCACAGCAAATGGAATTTATTCTATTTTATTAAAGTACTTCAAAATTAGAACTGTCTGCGTTTGTTTGGTGTTCTATTTTTTCTTACTGTTATTGTTTGGAAAATTCGGAAACGCTGGCCACGACCTAAAATGATTTTTTTTTAATAAAACCTTTTAATTTACCTAAATTACTATAAAACGAAACTGATTTGCATTTGGGATTTTTTTTTTTATTTTAGCGTTTTATTTTCGTAAAATGAATATATGCTTTCGTTAATCAAATTAAATTAAAGGGAGTGTAGTGATCTTCAGCCCAACTTTAAAATGAACAAAATAATAAACGTAGAGATGTGGACATATTCAACACAACCTCGAAAACATTTAGGTAAATATTAACCTACGACTACTGTTTTAACACGCATTAAAAAATAAGAAATCACTTGATTCATCTTAATGACAATAAACAACAACTTTTTGCATTTACGATTTTGAAAAATATTGATATTTAATATTATTTATGTAAATAATAATTTACGAGAAAATTTTCCAATCAACGCACCATTTTGACACACCTATATGAAGTTCTCGCATAGCTCGCGTTTGTTTTTACGTAGTGTAGGGCACTGCCAATATAACAATTAAAAACACAATCGGAAGCGAGAAACGCCAAAATTTAAATATAATTTATAATAATTGGTCATAAAATTAGCCAACAAACGTCTAACCGGAATCACTCTCTGCTAACTGAGCTGTAGAATCTTTTTCTCCGTCGTTAAATGGATCAAAGGCCTGACTGGCCATTTTGAAAAAAGTTTGTACTCGGTCCTTGTGATAAGGAAGCGACCTTTTCAATAGGAATTCGCACAGGTAGCCTTCGTAGTGCAATTCGCTTTTTCCCAATCTAGGCACACTTCCCCGAACTTTCGACATCTTTCGATATTTTGAGTGTGAGCTCCACTCTCATGGTCCACAAAGGTAACAATGTGGTTCACATTCATGTGAACAAAACCTTTGTCTTGTAGACAGTTGTAAGCCTTCCAACAATCGGAAATGATGGTAGATCCAGGCAAAATGTTTTCCTTGATCGCTTGCAACAGCGTTTCTTTCGATCTGTCTGAAACCGAGAAGACAAACATTTTTTTGGATTCTCTTTCGAATCCGCCAAAAACCCACTTTCCATCTACCCGTTGACCCCTGTTATACTTGCGTATTCCAATTTTCGCTTCATCAATTTCAACAGTCACGCCAATCCCACCCACCTTTCCCTTTGTTTTGTAACAAATATATATAAAGAACACAATTTTAAACTTTTTTCCACTTGTTTTTATTTGACCGTGACCGGTTTCAGCCTGTTAGGGCCATCTTCAGACTGGTACAATTTTTGTCTTAAACTAGGGTTTATATACATAGGCAAATTACATTGAGGGGAGGGGTTAACATAGTAGGTTGGTTTGAATTATGATGGGTTTTTTCGTGAAACATGATAATTTCCCAAATAAGTATTGTTATTAAAATCAAATGAATTTATCTGTAGAACTATGATAATTATGCCTATTAGGACTATCAATTTAAGGATTTACCCAACATAAAGTTATCGGTAATCTATTGTGTGGTTAGGAAAAAATATTTTAATGGATTTTATATAATTCAAATACATATTTATGAAAGGTGACACACTGATTATATTATGTTTTGTAACACCAATTATTACACTCTTATAAATTGAAGGGGAAATAAAGGGAAGGTTTTAAAAAAAAATTATGTGTAAATAGCCTAACCTATAATAACCTAACCTAACCTAACCTATCCTAACCAATTATAACCCAACCTAACCTATCCTAACCTATAATAACCTAACCTAACCTTACGTTTCCTATAATAATCCAACCTAACCTAACCTATCCTAACTTAACCTATAATAACCCAACCTTACCTAACCTAACCAATCTTGTAATAATCCAACCTAACCTAACCTATCCTATAATAATCCAACCTAACCTAATCTAACATATAATAATCCAACCTAACCTATCTTAACCTATCATATCCTAATGAAACATATAATAATCCAACCTTACCTAACCCAACCTAACCTATCTTAATCCAACATATAATAATCCAACCTAACCTATCCTAATCCAACAAATAAAAATCCAACCTAACCTATCCTTATCTAACATATAATAATCCAACCTAACCTAACCTAACCTGTAAATAACCTATAAAAACCCAACCTCACCTAAAATAAAAACGTTTTATTTAAAAAAATCATAGAAAACCATTAAATATTAATAAACTAAATTCTTATGATGTTTGGTATCAAAGTTGATCGCCTAATAATTAACGGGTGCGTGTCTAGCGATCTCAAAAAATTGTCTATTATGCCGATTATGTCTTTCATGTTTTATCCACTGCCACTACACAAACAAACGCGAATTATGCGCGATGTTCATATCGGTGTTCTGTCAAAATGGTATGTCGTACGGAAAATTTTCTCGTTAATTATTATTTACGTAAATAATATTTTATATCAATATTTTTCAACATTGTAAATGCAAAAAGTTGTTGTTTATTGTCATTAAGATGAATCAAATGATTGTTTTTTTTTAAATGCGTATTAAAAACGGTGGTCGTAGGTAAATAATTACCACGTTTTATTTTAAAAAAATCGTAGTAAACCTTTAAATATAAAAAAACTAAATTCATCTGATGTTTGGTATCAAAGTTGATCGCCTAACAATTAACAGGTGCGTGTCGAGCGATCTCGAAAAATTTTCTATTGTGCCGATTATGCCTTTCATGTTTCCTACACTGCCACTACACAAACAAACGCGAAGTATGCGAGAACTCGGTGTGTCAAAATAGTGCGTGTCGTACGGAATATTTTCTCAAACGGTAGTCGTAGGTAAATAATTACCTTTATTTTTTCTACTTACATCTAACTAAGTGTTCGTTCCTGTAATAAGACTATGCTAACTACAAGAACTTGTTTAAAAAATAAACCGTTTTTAACCGTTTTTTTTTTTATTTTAAGTGATCAGAGAAGAATGCAACACTTACATCTTGTTCTTCCGGTATTTCGTAATATTTTCTGAAATTCATGATTCCATTTGCTGCTTGCAGAATGGACAGAAAACCTGTCAATATGGTAAATAAAATCTGAAATATGACAAATATAGCATTATCTCAAATAATTATTTCTAATATATTTATATATATATATATAATAATAATAAATGTCTTCCTTATGTCCTGGGACATAAGAGAGAATTTTTTTTCATGAATTTAAATAAACATATCCTCTTATTTTATTCAATTTGATCCCAATAACTCATATAATAAATATTATTTTGATTAAACACCGGCAACCCGTGCCGACTTGATGCCAAACATATGGTACAAAAATTTGTACAGAATTAATATGGAAGTATTTTAAACTTTCATTTTTGTCGGATAAATAAAATTAAAAAATGCACAAATGTTCAATTATGTATTATTTTATATTTAACCATGGTTGATTCATTAAATTTTCTCTTCAAAGTTTGTTTTTTACAGTCAGGATAAATCTTCCGATGTTCCTGAACGCATCGTAACAAAAATTGTTTTTGTTCCTCTACGACCGTGATTAGGCCATCAAAATCTTGCATTAACTTAACAGCTCTTTCAGCTGTATCATTCACTACCCTCAGCGACGACACCTTGTTTCTGGCTTCTTGATACGAAGCATTAATTGACCACATCGTAAGGCATTCGTTAAGAAAACTGGCATCTATTTTCAGACGGTCAAACAAAGACTTGCTTTTGACTGAAATGAAGTCGTAAATATTTTTCTCTGAAACAAAATTAACTAAATGATATGAACAAAAACCTCAATACAAAACATAAATGTAACTACTTGTTAAAATTACCATGCAATTTACCCTCAAGATCATCCTTTGATGGGATGTAAAGTTTGTCATGGGTTGATGAATTATATTTTTTGATATTTTCGAGCATTTTTACTATAGTTGTTTGATCCACAGCGTGGTCAACAGCGATAAAATAAATACTTCATCGGTCAAATACAATAAATGCTTACTGAACTTCTGTAAAGCCGCCATTGAGATGTTTTCATCAATTTTTTTCGTAAGCCTTCGTTGATTTCAAAAGGTCTTTTGTTTCTGGTAAGGTGCTTTAACTGGTATAATGCATTGTAGCCATGGCTTGACATAGGATGTTACTATGAACAGGCAAACGGCTAAAAGTGCCGCCTTATCTTTACCGGTAATTTAATTTAATTACTTATTGGAAACTGATCAATATTATATTCAAGAGCCTCAATAGTAGCTTCAAGAATGAAAACAGAATTTCTCATACTTAACTGGCACCTGTCTAGCGCTGCGACTAATTTTGGAGTAATAAGTAATAAGTCTTTTGCATCGACGTTTTACTGGTTTCAGGTTGAGTTTTCTGTAAGGGTTTTGGAAAATCACCTAAATTTGTGTCTTAACCCCCCCTAAGTAGCCAGGATGACCTGGTTCTCTTTGCCGCTACAAGAAAATTCTATCTTTATTAATTCAAGAGTATCGGCGTATGCAATGTCAAATGAATTATCTAATTTTTTAACAAAACTCTTGACGACGTTCTTCAAATTTGTCTTGCGTTTTCTGCGCATTTTTTGTAAGTCCCTCCAAACTTGATATAAGTTTACAAGTTTTTTCACACAATAAGGTAAATATTTGGTTGGTATACGCGCCTTTTCCCAATAGATAACACACTCGCGAATAGTGAGATTAGCACTTTGATTGACAGTTAAATTCAATTCCCGGATATTGTAGAACAAAACTTAGAAGTCTAAGAGCAGGCAGTTTAGAACCCGATACTTGGTGTTTTATGACTCCTATTAAGAATTTACCTACTTTTTTTTTTTTTTTTAAATAAATAATCTTTATTGACTGAAAATTTTACATTTTTTTTTTTTTTTTTCAGACAATGTATAGATAGTCCCACGAAGCTGCCACATGGCTGCTTGTCTGCAGGTTCTATCTCAATATACAATTATAATATAATATAAGTCTCCCGTTATATAAAATAAATAACAGACTCTTACATACAACTACACTAACATAGGACAATATAGCACACAGATAACACACATTCAAAAATAATACATATACGATCACACACATTGAAAGTGAATAACATCGTACTGTAACATAATGTAATAGAAATATACTCTTTTTAGAACTGCGTAAATCTAATGACATCTTGCCTGAATGGGTGATATTCGTTTACTAACAAAAAAGCAAGTTACTACAAGCTCATCAACAAGTTTACTCGCGGGCGTCTTAATGTAAAGTACTAACATGCAGGGGGGTATAACTCCGAGAAAAAAGTGGGTCAGAAAAAAAGACACGGTAAGTCTCTATGGCTGTGTATCTGTGACGTATATTTTCCACAAACCAGTGCGAACTTCATGCATGTTTATAGGCCGCTGTCAAAACATGAAAATGTCAAAAAATGTTAAGTGCGATGTGAAAGGATGTACGGACAATACATCGATTCGACATCGGTTTCCGAGTTTTAAGGAGTACCCTAGTCTTTTTCGCAAATGGTCAATACGGATTGATAGATTAGAATTTATTACGAAATACAAAAATCTTCTGTGTTTTTCATTTTTCTGTTAAAAGCAGAGAAATATCAAAATTCGTTACTGTCGTAAAAAAACATTTCATATTTGATAATCTTATAAATGTTCTTCCTTTATTTAAAGGATTTTAAGCCAATTTAGTTTATTTTTACGACAGGTTGATTGTTCATCTCAGAACAAAATTTTAGGCTAGTGAATGGGATTGGCTTCGAATGAGAATTATATTGTCTATGGTTACGCCTTTTTTATAGTTTCTATCCTAGTCGATGGTGAGTATGTGTAGTAGTGACGTATATTTTTCAGTTACAGACTTTTATCTATGGCAAACATTAGGCCCCATGGGCTCAGTACTAAAAACCCGAAGATATTGATCTAGTGAGTGGTTCATTTATGCTAACATGTTTCGATGCAAGTCGGCACGGGTTGCAGTGGTTCCAAGTAAACGAAATTTTATTTACAAGTGTTTTGTCATTATTGAAACAAAATTAGAGGGTATGCGTTAAAAAAGGGCGCCCTAATATATATACATTTTTTTTTTAAAAGTAAATACATGCATTTTTTGGTATGAACATTACCACAATCCATTTAACACTATCCTTTAAAAATTTTGATGAAAAACATAAAAATAATCACTATAATTAAAAAATGTCAACATTACCTCAAGTCCGTAAGATGAGTTTAAAATGTCTACATTATCTGCAAGTTTATCATAGATCTTCATAAGCCTTAGTACTCCGGCATCAAAATCCAAAAAATCATTGCATTTTATCATAATTTTGTTCATTTCGTTCCAACAACTGTTGTATATCAAATTATTAGCAGAAAAATCGATGCTATTAGTCATGCATATTTGTTCATATCTGCATGCCAGTTGAGATACTAGAGCCCTCATTCGAAATGTAACCATCCAAATATACAAGGCGTATTGGAAAATAAAAACATCTATTAAAGACAACGCGATGTACAGTGCAACATAATCCGTTTGTAAATTCGGGTTCGTAGCATAAAAATCAAATGAAATTACAAAACTAATGTATGAAATTATTAATAAGGTTACGACAGTTATCATATTGCGTATTTTTCTATGCCACTCCGGTGGAAGATTAAACAGTTTATCGATGATTTCAATATTTTTTAAGTATTTCACTAGAAGTCGCGAGTTACCAATTACTGGACAAAAAATAGCAAAATTAACTGAGAAAATCGAAAAAAAATACGGAATGTTATCGAAGACACACAATTTTAATGACATATTTTCTATGTCATTCCCAATTTTTCTGGACATCAGATACGTAAAATAAACATTTAAATTGCATAGTAGTAACAATGAATAAGCTTTACTAATAGCTGTTTTGGTTGACACTTTGTTGCTTTTATACGAATAATTCTGAATGCCAAAAAGTAAGAAGAAGTAATTTAGTGGTTTTAGGGCATAATGTATGTTCAAATTATCGGTTTTCTTGGGATTATTCACATTTCTGTAACTGTATTTATTTTTGGCCATTGTTTTTGTAGGATTCGCACATTTTTGTTCTAGCAAAACATTAGGACATTTTTCTATGAAAAGCAAGTATAACACCTGAATAGATTGGACTACGTACATATTAGCTTAGCGACGTATGAATAATTTAACACCTTATAAAACTTGCTAATGCGTGTTTTATCGTGTTAATCAATCGTCCCTTATCGATGTGAATACTTTATCACTTAGCTAATTGGATCTTTGTTTATCGAGGAGAGTGATAATATATACATAGTATGATTAATGAGTCATTTCAGGAAAAAGATTTCTATAAGCGAAAAGCACTCAACAAACAATATAGATTAAAAAAGTACTATAAGTAATACTATAATAATATAAGTAATTTGGATATTTAATGGTTGCGATCTTCAGGTTGTTCACCTCTCTCTAACTATATTAATTTGTGGCCATTACTTCAGCATGGTTTGAATTTGCAAAAAAGTTGTTTAAGATACACCATACTGTTTATCGTTTACCATATTATAATTACTGTGTTACCATTCCTTACAATTTCCTACAGTTCCTCAGCATTCCTAAGCATTCTCTTACCATTCCTCACAATTCCGCACCTTTTCTCAGCATTTCTAACAATTTGTCGGCATACCTCAGCATTCCTCAGCATTCCTCAGCATCCCTCACCACTCATCACTATTTCACACCAATCTTCTGCATTCCTCACGATTCCTCAACTTTTCTCACTATTCCTCAGCATTTCTCTGCATTCCTAACCATTCTTCACCATTCAGCACCATTTTTTACCATTCTTCAGAATCAATAACCATTCCTCACTATTCCCCATCATTCATCACTATTCCTCAGCATTTTTCAACATTGCTCACCATTCCTCACCATTCCTCAGCATTAATAGCCATTCCTCACCAAATCTCAGCTATCCTTAGTATTCACCAACATTCTTCAGAATTCCTCACCATTCCCCATCATTCATCACTATTCTCACCATTCCTCAGCATTTTTCTACATTACTCACCATTCCTCGCCATTGATCAGCATTCCTCATCATTCCTCACCATCCACTCATCATAGAATAAATCCCAAACAGCGTTAAAATGTAAAGGATGTTTTACAAAAGGACAAAAACATTAAAATTCACATAATTTTGTCCAAATAATAGATGGTTAAAGTACTTTATTAGATGTGTCTTTATTACAGACTTTTTATAAATCTTACAAAGTTAGATCGTAATACAGAGAAAAGTGGCAAATGTTTTTAAATTGCAGATAACATGCTAAAAACTAGCGAATGAAACATAATTAGCTCATAACAGCGTAAAGGTTCCACACCACTGAATAAAATAAATCCAATTCTGTCAATTTTGCTGCAAACATGTCTGGAAGACAACTGATAAACGTAAAAAAATATTGCACATTATTTATTGATTATCTTTAATCTGAAACAGGACAACCACGTAAATAGATATGGTAGCCACCAAGCTGTAAAGAAGACTGTAATCTACTGGGAATAGGCCACAGGCAGAAGTTTCAAATGGCCTGGACTTCATCAGGTTTCTCATCAGAATTAAACAACTGCAGCGCGGATCATCTGAAAAGAAAAAAAGATTATTTTCTACATATTCCCTACCTGATTTATTCATTTCTGGACTGATCATAATTGTCGCCCTAAATATGAATGCAAAAAAATCAGTCAAAAATCGCATATTGCCCATTGATGTATTTATACAGGGTTTTCCAATAAGAGGTATTATTTTGATATTTAATTGTAAAAGATTAATGGTTTCGTTGCTTGTATGGCACGTAACGCCGTCTTGTTGAAAGTAAACGTTTTCCAGATCAATACCATCCAATTCCGGTCATAAAAAATCATTAATCATCTCTCGATAGCGCCATCCATTCACCGTAACTGTTGCACCAGCCTCATTTTCAAAAAAATAAGGTCCAATGACTCCGCCGGACCATAAACTTCACCAAACAGTCACACGTTGAAGATAGAGAGGCTTTTCAACTATAACTCTTGGGTTTTCCGAGCCCCAGATGCGACAATTTTACTTGTTGACTAAGCCACCGAGGTGGAAATGGGCCTCATCACTCAAGATGATTTGCATTTGATTCACTCAAGTAAATTTTAATAATTTCAATGCATTGTTGAAGCGTGTATAGTTCCATTTTTATTAATGACGTAGTTTCTACTTGTCAAATGTCAAAAAATGACAGCTTCAAAAGTAAGATCTACCGAAATAGCGGGCTATTCAAAATAACATCTCTTATTGGAAAATCCTGTATTTAGATGAGACAGAAAAGAGTAAAAATATGTGCCGGTTTTTTTCCTCAAACTGACCTCCAACTCTCCCAAAGCTCTAACTAAATCTACGCTCACTGCTCATCGCGTAATAATGAAACAAGTTTCGACGATACATTAGTACGCAATAGAGCATCTAATTGTAGCGCTTTGACTGAAATATCTTGTTTGTCCATTTTTGAATTTCTGAAGATAAACCAAAAAATACACTCCACTCCAAAAAATAACATTTTGACAAATTATTTAGTAGTTTTGTGAACAGTAGACCTCGCGTCCAAACTAGAATGTTTTAATTTTTTCTCATTTAATCAGAACCAAATTTTCCTTCTCTAACCATATATATAATATAATATAATATTTATCAATGACAATTCTTTTTTCAAACTTTTTTCAGGACGTTTGTTACGTAATATTGAAAAAATGGTAATAAGAAAGTTCAAATAAACAGGACGATTTCACATTTGAAAATGAACCTTTACTAAGCCATTAAAACGGCCACTATCTTAAACCAGAAACGGACCGTACAAACAAATTTACAGACATACGAAATACAAAACGGTCGATTTAAAACAGAATTTCGCTTGTAATTGATATCTGTTACAAAAAAATAATGTCTAATCTGTAACGACCGCTACTTTCTACACGGATAATGATATGCTAATACATTTTAATTACTGAATAACTTCGTAAACTGCCCTCAAATGTTAATGTGTTATAAATATTCGTGTCCAACAACCATAGCAATAACTATTCAGAACTTTTCGATTTATTTAAAACCTCTTAGTCCCACATCAAACATTCATATGTAAAAATTAATTAGTCATTTGTAAACTTTAATGTACAAATCACTAAAATAAAATTAATAAAAAAAAAAATTAAAAAAAAAACAAAGATATAAGATATGAATAAAGGGTGTTAATGGACATACTTAGCATACTTTAACCAGTGATTCCTGATTTTATGTGGAGTAAAAATGTAAATGAAGTTTTAGAATCCAGTGACTTTTTGATGTTTTTACTATTTTTCGTCCACTGTCATCACTGGTCACTCAGCCAAGTAACCGACCGAATGCCTAAATTACACCTGCCGAGTGCTCGGCCGAGGCAGTTTATTTGGCAGAGGGCTCGGCTGATGCGATCAGTAGTCAGTACTCAGCCAAGTAGCGAGCGAGTGATTCAGGCCAGACAGTGGATAGAAGTAAGGCCAAATGACTCGGTCGAAAAAGTAGGTACCCCCACCACCTGCATAATCAACTCGACACATCACTTGAGCGTCCACGACTTCTTCTACCATTCGAACCTTCCTTAATACTACTGACACTAATAAGAACAAACATTGAAAATTTAAAATTTCAGAACTTTCCGAGACTAAAGATTTTGAACAAACGAATATTTATATTTTAATTTATATAGAAGATAGACGACTAAACTGCGTCTGTAACAATCTTTTGTATTTGTTAAGTGATAAATTATAGATGTCCATTGACTCGGTATAATTATTTCCCTCCATAAGTATAGAATGAATATAAATGAGGAATACATATGGTTGTTAGTACCAAAATTTCTGCACTGAAATAAATCCAGACTTCTAGTATTATGTAGTGGAATCCGAAAGCTTATCAATCCAAGCAATTATGGACTATTAAATGCATCATTTCGAATTTTATGTAGAAATACTGGATAGGTTATTTCACAGAATTTTAACAATTCATCAAATTTCAAAGTTGATTTTCAAGTACTTTAAGGGTTCTATTCAAGTTCTGCTATTATAAAATTATTGGTCTGTTGTTTTACAATACTGACATAATAATGGAACTTGAAAAAAACCTGCAAAGATCTTGAAAAACAACTTTTAAATTTGATGAATTGTTCTAATTCTGTCAGTGAGTCATGTTTATCTATAACGTTTGTAAATTTTCGACATATTTCGCTTGTAAAAGCCCTACGGACGTTCAATATATAGATAAACAATATATATATATAAGTGTGGCATACTTCTCACTTCTCTGCTGATAATTAACTTGTCGATGACAACGATTCCTCTGTCATTTTCATACATCATTGACTCCCCAAGTAAAATGATGATAAATAGCACAAGGATGAAGTGAACACACCAACTCAATCCTGACACAGTAGCAATGGTTTGCTAAAAAAATACACAACCTATATAATTATTTGTAGAGGGTACAACAGGACGTCCCTGACAGATAAATTTCATGTGTCGCAAGAACTTTAGGCCATCCCATGGGGTACGCACCGCTCTGGACATTGAGGTATGCTGCGGTGGACGAACGTTTAGTGAGTTGGCCTAAAGATCTTATACAACTTTGCCAAATTTTGCACTGGCTTATAAAAATGACAGTTATTTCACATTACATTCATTTACAATATTGTATTGAATTTTTTTAAATATTTGTATGTATTGTCATCAAATTCAATTTGTGGAAGTCCGTTTTAATTTAAAGTTTTTCTTTTACACACTAAAAACATAATATTATTATTTAATGTATGAAAAACATATTATGTATTAAAAAATTAGGCTGTGTTATGCGTGACAGTTGTTTCGCCTTCCAAAGTTATTATTAAACTGTGTCGAGGCCACTTCCAGACGATCTATTTATTTTACTTGAATATGAAAATTAAATTTTTTAATTTTTTTACTATTGGTTTCCGAGTAATTCGTCGGAAATGATAGATGGTTATTATTGATAATTCCCTCTGAAGGCGAAAATAATTACACAGCAATTGTTTTTTATGCATTTAATAATAATATTATTGAATAAATTTTAACTTTTATTTCATTTTTCACTGAACACATTTTCAGAACTTTATCAAAAGCTGGTACATTATGCATAGTGTTAGATAAAAATATAAACCCACTCACGTATTCTGCGTGATAATTGTCATAATATTCCTCCATGTTTATGATGAGATTTGCTGACTGTAAAATTTCCAAAAACGCCGTTGATATAGCGAATAAAATCTAAGAACGAAACAAAAACGATTCTAGATTAAAAAATTTTTTTAATTTGAACGAAAAATAAAATGATGAATGTTAAAATTCCGTTACCTGAACCCCATAAGAAGAATTAATAATGTCCAAATTATCAGCAAGTTTATCGTAGATCATCATAAGTTTGTGTATTTTGCCATCAAAATCATGAACAGCGTTGTAATTGGTCACAGATTTGTTCATTTTATTCCAAGAACTGAGATAAAATTTATTGTTCGGAGAAAAGTCAATATGGTCATCACTGGATATCAGTTGTTTATTGCAACAAAATAGTTGAAAAACCAGAGCTCTCATTCTAAATATAATCAGCCAAATGCACAAAGCGTATTGGAAAATAAAAAAATCAACTATGAACACTGAGATGTACAAAGCTGCATAAACCGAAGACTGTGTACCATAAAAAGTGTATAGATCAAACATGATAACAAAAAAATCATATAAACCCAAAAACACAAATGTGAAAATTGTACATTTTCGCAAAGTTCTGTAGCATTTTGGTGAAAGTTCGAGAAGTGTGTCAATATATTCTATATTATATAGATATTTCAACGCTAGTTGTGAGTTACCAAATACTGAATAAGATTGTAATAAAATTGTAGCAAAAATTCCAAAAAAATATGCAATATTATCTATGAAAGCGAATTTTAACCTCGATGCTTTGGCTTCATTACCAATTTTTATTTGTATCTGATATATGAACAAAATAGTCATGCTGAACATTAATAATAAAGTATAAACTTTACTGAGAATGGTTTTTTTTATTGCTGTGTTCCCTCTATAGGAATAACTCTGAACACCAAAAAATAAAAATGTGTAATTAACTGGTTTAAGGGCATAATAAATATTTAATTTAGCGTTTATATTCCGATCTCCAATCATTTTATTTGCGCATTTAAAATTGACTATCATCTACGAACCATCGAACTTGAAATATTCCCGACCAATGAGGTAGTTGAATACTTTAGGTTAGTACTACATATCACTTATCTGCTAAGGGCTATTTGATTTATTTACTAAGCAATGAAATGTTTATCAATCAAATTATTCCCCTTAAAACAATGCTTAGTTTTGTAAAGAACCACTTCCATTATATTCAGTAATTTATCCCAAGTGAAGCAAAAAATCTTCCATCTATATTTATATAAAAATGAATTTTTCTTTGTTTGTCTTCTATAGACTCATTAACTACTGGACTGACTTCGCTAAAAATTTCAATGTTTGTTCTTATTAGTGTCAGCAGTATTTAAAGAGTAGTTTGGATGGCAGAAGAGGTCGGGGCGCCCGAAGAAGACTTGAAGCATTATATGTGCACTGGAATGAAACACGGAGTCGAATTAAAGTCGATTTAATGAAGTTTTTTTTTTTTAAATTAACAATGTGGTATACAGTAGTGAGTCGTGGAAGACTTGGCACGATCAAGTAAGATAAAAACTTTTATAAAGATAACCTTTTCAATTCTTTAGAATAATATTATATCCACATCAAAAATTGACCCTGTTTTCAGGTACGCTAGAATTCACAACCTAAAAACTTAAAAAAAATGAAGACAATGTTAGTAGTTCTTATTCGAAGTATGATACAGTTAAAAGTGACCGAGGAGAATAGGGTCCCATTAGCGCAGTTGGTAGAGCACTGTCCCGGAAAGACAGGGGTCCTGGGTTCGAGTCCCAGATGTGACCGTTTCCTTTTCTGATTTTTCTGTTTCAGATTTTCGTTTAGAAATCACTAATATTGTCTTCAATATTTAAATATTACAATTTGAGGTTTTACTCAATAAAGTTATTCCGAAAAATAAATATTCATTCTAGACTTGCAGAAAAGTCAACAGATGTCGCACATTAAATAAAAAAATAAGATAGGTTTATCTAAAAGACGCTGTCTGGATTGCATTTAGTTCGGGTTGAATCTTGCGATCATACATAAAGATAGTTGCCAATAAAAATGTGCGGTGAAAAAAAATGAAGACAATGTTAGTAGTTCTTATTCGAAGTATGATACAGTTAAAAGTGACCGAGGAGAATAGGGTCCCATTAGCGCAGTTGGTAGAGCACTGTCCCGGAAAGACAGGGGTCCTGGGTTCGAGTCCCAGATGTGACCGTTTCCTTTTCTGATTTTTCTGTTTCAGATTTTCGTTTAGAAATCACTAATATTGTCTTCAATATCTAAAAACTTTACTCCAAACCATTCACAACGCCGAGCAACGCCGGGTACACGTCAGCTAGTTTAAATAAAAACATTATACTAGGCAACATAACAAATTCTACACAATAGTACAACGCCGGGTACACGTCAGCTAGTTTAAATAAAAACATTATACTAGGCAACATAACAAATTCTACACAATTCTACCCAATAGTACAACGCCGGGTACACGTCAGCTAAAATAAAAACATTATTAACGGAATTTGAACAGCAATAATGAACAACCGGAGTTTGAAACGTTTTTAACCTAAAAACTACCTTAAAACCTTGGGATTTCGATAAAATTTATTTTTCTTTTTTACTTGTACTATTGTGTAGAATCCCCCCCCCCCCCATCAAGTTAGCGTACTTTACCCCCGGACACCTTGTATAAGACTTAACTTTATTTTTTATTTTTTTTTTATTTATTAAGTTCAAAGAAATTTACATTTCACTATCTACTGAAATAAGTACAAACAAGTAGTTTTCTAATTTTGTTCTGATAACTTAAGATAATTTTTTTTTTAAATACATTTATACTCTCCGTTTTAAGGTTATCTGGAAGGAGATTGTATATTTGTACACCCTCGTCGCCAATGCCTCTTTTGCCACTTTCAGTCCTTACAGTATTTGTGTACAATTTGTTATATTGCCTAGTATAATGTTCGTGTACTTGTGACTTTTGTTTAAATGTTGTGTTTGTGTGCATAAGTCCATTTTGGATTTTGTAGATTAGGAGGCATATGTTGTATTCGTACGATTTTCTTATTTTCAAGAGTTTCATTTCCTGATATAGTTTTTTTGTAGTAATATCCGAGTTATAATTGGATAGTTTTTTAATAACTTTGTTCTCTATTGTTTGTAAATCATTTAGGTTTGTTATTATCAAAAAAGAAAAAAATAACCCAAAGAAAATATGGAAAATATTAAAAGTAGTTACATACACACAACAATACAAACAGAAAAATACTATTTAAAATCTAAATATTAACCCAAAAAAACTAGATGTCAATACAAATACAGAAACTATAGCAAATCATGTGAATAACTTCTTAGCAAATATAAGAAAAGTTTTAGCGAACCGTAAATTGCATAACACAAACACACTAACATAAACAAATAGATCAAATATTAATAGAAAACCGACACAACACAGATTTACAATAAAAACAACCTCGGAAGAGGAAATTGACAAAATAATAAACACATTAAAAAACCGAATTGCTCCTGAATTAGATGAGATAACAACGGATTGCATTAAGATATTAAAAAATGAAATTTTAAATCTTATAACACACTTAATCAACCTTAGTATAACACACTCCTGCTTTCCCAGCACTCTTAAAAAAGGACTAGTTATCCCCATTTATAAATCCGGAGACAAAATGGAAATAACTAACAATAGACCAATCACTCTGTTAAACTCACTTTCAAAGATTTTCGAAATAGTATTAAAAAACCAAATTGTAAAATACCTAGAAGAAAACAAATTAATCTCGGATAACCAATATGGATTTATAGAAAAAATAGGCACAAAAAAAGCTTTGGCATGTACAATAGATTATATACATAGCAACTTATTAGATCAAGGGTACAAATGCATAGCGATATATCTAGATTTAGCTAAAGCCTTTGACTCAATCTGCCACAATTCACTTTTTAAAAAATTAGAAAACATGGGTATCAAAGGCAAAGAACTTCAACTATTAAAAAGTTATATGAGTAACAGAACACAACAAGTCAAAATTAACAACCATACTAGTAAACCACTGCCGATTACATATGGAGTTCCACAAGGAAGCATACTAGGGCCCGTTCTTTTTACTATTTACATAAATGAACTTTGCAGCCTGAAAATAGACGGTGAAATAGTTAACTATGCTAACGACACAGTTTTACTCTTCAAATCTAAGGATTGGAATAATGTATATAACATAGCGAATTTGGGAATCTCGCAAGTGAAAACATGGCTAGACTCAAACATACTTACACTTAACATATCAAAGACAAAATTCACAACATACAGTATAAATAGCATGGGACAGCCAAAACACAACACAAACACCATAAAAATACCTGAATGTTTAAACACCAACATCTCCGATTGCCCTCCTCTAGAAAAAACAGAACAAATAAAGAATCTAGGAATCGTAATTGACAATAACCTTAGATGGATACCTTACATCAAACAAATCACAAATAAACTTCTCAAAACAATACACATTTTCCAAAACATAAGAAACATATATAAAATAAAACAATTGAAAACAATATATTTTGCACTTTGCCAATCAATTATAGAATATGGAATTATTGCTTGGGGAGGAGCAACAAACTCGGCTATCAATTTCAAAGAAACCGCACAGAAAGCGATCTTAAAGGTAATACTAAAAAAACATAGACTGACTGACACAGACCAAATATTCAACAGCTGTGACGTACTAGATATACGTTAAAACACTACTAAACTACATTTTTGACAAAAAAAAATATATTTCAACATACACAAAATAACACTAACAGACCAGTTAGACAAGCGTACAAAGAAAACATAAAAACTCCGACAGTAAATTCTAGCTTTGGACAAAGACACTACCAATACCATGCTATAAAAGCATTCAACAGTGTAAAACTTGAAATAAAAATTGAGGGAAATATAAATAAATTCACACACAAAATTACAAAATGGATTAACGAACAAAAAAGAAAATATTACCAAATTGTCAAAGCATAAAATAAAAATAAAACCTACACGTAACACACAAACCAATATAAACACACATCACTCACAAACACACAAGATCATATTTTAAATGAATTATTTTCTCTTTAAATGTATTATGTAGATTATATTTTCATATTATAAAGTGAAGGCCTCAGCACGGGCAAGCCACCCAGTGACGCCAACATTACTGAAAAACTTTGAAATGTAAAAAATATTGTACCAAATAAAAAAAAAATAAAAAATGTATGTGTTTCCCCATATTTCTATAAAATAATTTAGATGGGACTGGATTAAACTAAAGTATAAGCCCCTCTTTACCTCTGTTGGTAATTAGTAATTGGGAAATTCTACCAAATACACCAATTAGTGGGATGATTTTTTCATTTAATTTTTCTACGTGTTGTTTAAATGTCAGATGTTTATCAATATGTAAGCAAAGGTAGCAGGTCCCTTTCTTCTATTTGAAAAGGTTTATGCGACGGTATTATTATTTTAGGTGAGCTTAGGATCATGTAGCCGGTTTTATTAATATTTATTGTTAATATATTTTTTAATAGCCATAAACTTTCCTTGTTCTATTTCTCTTCTATATTTCTACGAACAACCAGCATCATGGATTTCTTCGGCACTGGAGCACGCCTAAAATTTGTTCACGCTGATGATAAAAAATCAAACGATTTTTCAATGTGTGTCTTTAATCTGATAAAGTATAACAATATAAGCTGCAATGGTGGCCACCAGACTAAAGAACAGGGTGCAGTCCACTGGGAAGAGACCACACGCAGTAACCACAAAAGGCCTGGACTTCATCAGGTTCTCAAACAGGACTAGACGAGAGCTTTGGCGATCACCTTGAATTAAAAATAAATAAAAAGTTATTTTGATTACTATCCGCATTTATTACAGTTCAAGAGTTCCCAACTGATCCCAACCGTCCGGAATCTTCTTTAAGGCTGAAGGTAGTGGGGAGTGGAATGAGATGGGGAAGAGGAAGGTGGGAAAGTAGCTGGCTTTTTAGATATGGTCACCAAACACGGCTAAAGCCATTTCAAGCAACTTTTCATTTCTGAATTGTGGTCTTACAGCAGGGCGATACTGAGAGTATCTACACTCTGAAACGTAGAACAAATGTGCCACTTATTATTTTATATTAATAAATTATGAAATACTCAAAACAAATTGAATGTGCGACCTCCAGATTGCTAGTTGAGAACCCTCTACTACACTGGCTGCGGCCATCACTCATGGTCATTTTAATAATTCATTAGCAGTGGCATGTTTCAGAATAACTTTTAATTATAGCACTCAAACCATAGAAAAAAGTACCGAGTCTTAAATACACTTCTGAGAATACATTGATTTTCATCCACGAATAGATAATTACATTACAATTATATTGCTTCAGTAAAATTGATGTAACATTTTAAAATTTTGACGAGTTTAATAAACATGTTAACGAGACTTGTCAATCAATATCAAACTGGCTGTTATCACAAAATCTGTCGCTTAACACAAACAAAACTGAACTTCTAAAATTTTGTCCAGTACAAGCTACACCTATAAACATAAATGTTAACTTTAATAACAATCATATCGAACCTTCCCAAACTTGTTCACTGCTGGGAATAGTCAATATCGAGTCAGTAATTAACCGCATACTATGGATACGTATACTCAATGATAAAATACGAAATAGTTTTTGGGAAACTCAGTAAACGCCAAAGATGTTTTTATCATCCAAAAGAGGTGCCTACGAAAAATTAAAAACTCTGATCACCGGGATTCATGTAGACCAATTTTTAAAAATCTCAAACTTCTGACAGTGACGGACATATATATAATGGAGTTATGCCTATTAGTTCGATCATCTCCAGAAAAGTTCCAACAAAAAAACTCAACACATAAACACGCTACAAGGTTCACAGAAAACTTATTAATCCCAAAAGCAAACAAAACTATATTTCGAAAAGGACCACACTACATGGCCATTACAGTATATAACAACCTTCCACGTAGCATCAAACAAATAACCGACATACTTAAATTTAAATCAACACTAAAAACATTTCTTTTAAACAAATGTCACTACACCTTAAATGAATACCTTATATAAATTAAAAACCTCTGTTTTTTATTTTTTATTTACATACATTTGTTAACATGTAATTGTTGGGTTATGTAATATAATGTGTATTTGTTGGGTTAGCTGGAAGAAATAGGATGTAACTTATAAGCTATACCCTTTGTACTGTTTTTGTGCAGTAAATATTTTTTGAATTTGAATTTGTAAACTTTGAAATTCTTGAAGGAAATCTGTTCAATTTGCTTGCCTTCGCAGGAGTCAAAAGGTCTTATTCAAATTGGCGACATTAGTTTTCGTTGAAATCGATAAGATTAATACAAGTATTACTAGAGTTGCATACTTCTCATTTCTCGGCCAAGTATCAGCTTGTTGATGATGACGATCCCCCTCTTATTTTCATATTTCATTATCTCTGTAGAGAAGATGATAACTGCCATCATAAGAGTAAAGTGGAAACTCCAATTTGCACCGGATAAGGTCGCACTAATTATCTAAAATATTATTTAGATGATTTGAACAGTGAAACCATCGACCAACAAAGTCACCATACATAGAAACCAAAATTATAGGTTACGAAAATTGGATTACGAAAACATCTGTCAAAAACAAATGTACATTCTTTACATTGAGGTATAAAGTTAGGGTCTATATTCCTTGCAAAATTGGAAGATTGGTGTGGTGGCTGTCGATGTCGCCCAAATCCTTCCGACCACGAACGAACTCAACGAACGGAGACGTCAGTGTCCGACCGCCGCGCCCCCGCCCGTAATATTTGCGCTTCAACTTCAGGGCTCCTTGAGTTTTTTAAGATTAAAAAGCCAAATTACACTACTGATTATTGTTGGACCCTATTTACCATTAAAAGGTTAAACCATTGCTTTCCCTATCTTTTCCAGTACGACTTATTTTTTATTTTTTTTTATTTTAAATACATAAACGGCTATACTGCCTTTTATAAATAAACATATAACTGAGTACAAAAGTAAGAAAAATAATATCAGTAAAATAATATCAAAATAAAGTCACATTATGGAAAAATAATTTTTGAGTGCATGTTTATATTGTGTTAATTTTAAGAAATAAATGTCGTCGATGTTAGCATATTCATTTCCCAAAATGTGTAATCGACTGATTGGTGAGTAATAATGTGATAATGTGTGTGTGTTATTATAGTAGAACGGTAGAGTCAGTCTATTGTTAGCGCGACCAGGGCAATGAAATCGTATTAGTTCTATTAAATCCAGGACCGAGTGAATTATTTTATTTTTTCTGCGATCTGATACATTTACGAGATTAGTCCAGTTTAATAACAAATTATAGTCCACGGATTCTCTTGGAATACCTAATTTAAAATTAATGTACCTAAGGAATCTATGCTGGACTTTTTCAATCGCTTGAATATGGATATTGTAATGTGGAGCCCAAATCGTAGAGTTATATTCCAAAATGCTTCTCACTAGCGTTATGTATAAAATGTGAATAGTATCAATGTTACAAAATTGTTTGGTTATTCTAATAATAAATCCTAAAATCTTCATTGCTCTATTAATAATATTAGTTATATGGCTAACAAATGTAAGTTTTGAGTTAAAAATAATACCTAGATCATTTATTGTTTCTACTGAGTTTAATATAATTTTTTCAAGTTTGTATTCATAAATTTTCGGTTTTATTTATTTTATAAAATCTTATTATTTGACATTTACTAATGTTAAGTGCCAGTTTATTGCATATACACCAATTAAACAAGTTGTTTAAATTTTTTTGTAATATTATGCAATCAGAAATATTTTTAATTTTTTTATATAATTTTAAATCATCAACAAATAACAGAATATCAACATCGGAAAAAACGTCTACAATGTCATTAATAAATAAAATAAACAGTATTGGTCCTAAATGGGAGCCCTGTGGCACACCACTAGTGGCAGAAAAGGCATCCGATATTACGTCATTTAACTTTACAAACAGTTGCCTATTTGTTAAATAACTCTCTACCCATTTATTATAGCGTGCATGCCGCCATTTTGAAGTTATCGACTGAAACCCACGGTATCTCACAGCGGACAATGAACTGATGTAAGTGGCCCATACTTCGAATACCAATTTGCCTCAATTTATATACTTCAATAATTATCTCACAGAGATAGAATAAACCTAAATTAGTATTGCGTTTTACATTTCGTTGGTCTGTAAGGGTCAAATCTGTCTCCCTAGATAATATAACGCTTTCAAAGCGAGGCGACAGAATTTGATAAGAAGCTTGCTTTTGAAATTACCCATTGGTGGTTTAAAGAATTCACCCGAATTGGTAAGACACGCCATATCTGAATTTGATTTATCGATGAGTAAAACAGTTTGCGAACAAGAAAGGCTTGCTGTGCAGGAAAAGATTACTGATGTGTCATCAAGTCAATAAAATCAAGTAAATAATGAATGAACTTACTCCTTTGAAGTTTTCATAATATGACATATTAATGAACGAGTTTGCTGCTTGCAAGATTGCTAAAAACGACGTCGCTATTATGAAGAGCAGCTGAAAAAATGAATTTGTATTTATAAATACATAAGAATACATTTAAAAAAATCTGGCGCATAAATAAGTACTAAAGAACAACTTTGGAAGCGAAATATCTTTATAAAACACAATAAAATATTTTAAAAAAATAAGTATTTATCACGGAACAAAAGCACTCTTCACATATGCAACAAAAACTTATATTTTAAGGTTAGTAAGTATGTACCTGGACCAAAGTTGTATTTACCGGTACCTACACTGCCTACGCCGAATAGTAAGTAAAAAATTATATATTAAGGTTGCTTGTCAACTTAGGACCAGTTGTTTCGCAAAAATTCAGCGCCATTTTTTTTAACATTTGAAAGGTCCCCGTTAAACGTCGATTGTCATGGTGTGTTTCAGCTTTTTATCAAATTGTAATAATAAGCTGATAAGCTTAACAACCTTCTTCTTCTGCTGATAACAATTTGTTTAGTAGCTGAAACGGACTTAGAATCAGCATTTATCGGGAACTTTTCAGCTGCCAAAAAAAAAAAACAAAATTGCTATTTGAGGACAATGTTACAATTGACTTTCTGCGAAACAATTAAAAATATAAATATCACACAGTTTTAAGAAAAAAATATAATTATATAAATATTCTTGACATTGTACCTGCGGGCCATAATGCGAATTTACGATGTCGAAGTTATCAGCGAGCTTGTCGTAAATTGTCATAAGTCTTAATATTCTATCATCAAGGCTGTCATAAATATTGGTACTTAACACGAAGGTATTCATCGTATTCCACGTGTAATCAAACAATATATTGTTTGGAGAGTAGTCGATTGTGTCAGGTGTCTTGTATAGATTGTTCGAGAAAATTAGCTGGGAAATTAGTGCACGCATCCGAAGTGTAATAATCCAAATGAAAAGCACGTATTGTGCTGAAAGAACATTGATAATGTACATTGAAATGTACATTGGTATATACACAAATATAACTTTAGTTAAAAGAAACATCACGTCTATGGAAACCGTAAATCCAACATAAAACACCAGCGAGATAAAAAGAAATGTTACACGAGTCTGCAATTTCTTGTAATATTCCATGGGTAGGCCTAAAAGCTTGTCGATGTATTCAATATTTTGGAGAAATTTAGGCATTGATTTTGTATTACCAAATATTGGTATGCCAAGACTCAAAGTCGCTGCACTCATAAGAAACAAATACGACAAATTATCTGTGAAAAACAATGCTGATTTTGTTTCAGCTTCTATCTTCACCACCATCAGGTAGGTAAAAGCACACAAGTTTCCACACAATAGTACCAATGAATAGACGTTGCAATTCAAAGCTTTTGGTAATATTTGGAATCCTTTAAAAGAGTAACACTGAACACCGCAAAAGAAGAATATTATATTAACTGGTTTAAGAGCATGGTTTATATTCGAATCCAAAGGATTTAACTGATCTTTTTCTGATTTAAATGGGTAATTCTTGTTGTTTCCCATCATATATAAGTATTGCATACGTCTCACGTTGAAAAAAACTATTTCGATTCAATAAAGTCAACAATTGAACGTTAGTAGGTATATGCGCGAGGAGAATGAATAATTTAATGCTGAATCAATCAATTATGTTACCATCTCTATCCCATCCTACTAATCTAGATCAATGAATTGCCTACTTCAAGAATGGAATATTTTTTATCGGACTTAACATAATTGAATTTTTTTCTACTATGGTCACACCACATATTTCAGTATTTTTGACGGGTATAATATTCATATTATGAACTTTGGATTTTGTCACCAGAAGCAGCGCAGTAAAAACATGTCCTTTTAATAATAGTTTTCAATAACTTGACGATAGTTTTATTGGAGCTGCGTTCAGTAAATGTTTTTATTTGAACAGTAAGCACTAAGCACATTAGTTTATTGAATTACTACTTACATGGTGCAGGAGAGAGGAAACACCGAGGCTGGAAAATCTGTTGATCTGTTGAACTCAAAAACGATTCGACGGTGTAGATATGTTGGGCACATGATCATATAAATACAATTTTGATGTGAAACATCTTTTGGCGCGCCTAGAGGGTGAAACCGACTTTTACCCAGTACCAAGCGTTGCAAGACGGGATGACGCTCTTGGACGGAACTTAGTATAAATGATTATTATAACACTTAAGGCGAAGCTTAATGCAAAAGCACTATTTTGATTAATCTTTATAAAGAATGGTGTACATTGTGAAAACCAAAAAATATGCTTTAGATAAATTGAAGGTTTTCCTATCGTTTCGCTTTAGTAGAATACAAATAATAAATAAATTACTCAATAAAAAATATAAATAAAAACTACTTAATAAAATATTTTTTCAATAGAAATGTATGAACGCGTAAAGGAAATAACTTTAAAAAATACAGTATTATAGCTAAGATTATCTGTGACAGTTTAACTTGATTAACTTTTTTGCTTTCTTGTGATATTATTTAGAAAATAAATAAAAACCAGTTTTGTGCTTGAAATTGAAGGTTTCTAGACTCAGTTTTTCAAGCAATTTTAATGCCTATTACCTAAAATATACAATATAACCCACAATCTACAATCTACAATACCAAGAATAGACACATTTTTGGCTTGTAGCTTCCTCTTAAATAAATTGACAACGTACAGTTTTACTAACGGTACCTACCCACTTAATAATAAAACAATGTCATTAGTCATTATCAATACAATGGCAACGTTTTAAAAGAGATAAGTATTTCAGACAATCGATAATTTATTTTATTTATTTATTAATTTTTAAAAAAACATGACATATTACAGTGATCTTTGGCTGTCCAACTAGGAGATTACCTGTTTTAGGACAGTCAGAAATAGGCAGATTTATTAAATGCGATTCTTGTTTTGTCTAGTGTATTGACTTTTACTTAGTTATTGCACTTTATAAATAATTTGAAAAGTTTTCTTGGTTGATATGAGAAGTTGCTAACTATATATTTTAAATTATATAAACGTAGAGAATAGACTAAAAGAATATTCAAATATGATAATTCAAAGATAGCAATATAGTAAAAAATTATTGACATGTGAGTTTATCAAATTGAAATTTTACTTTTTATTTAGATGAAATAAATAAGCTAGAGAATCAAAAATAGATAAAAGAAAGAAAGGAGATTAGAAGAAAATAGAGAGTAAAAATAAGCCAAAAAAATACAAATAGGGAATTAAAAAATATGCAAAAAGAAAAAAGTAATGTATAAATAAATATAAAAAAAAAATAAAAGCATGTAAGCTTTTCAACCATTTCGTGAAATCTTACTTTTAATTTGGTGAAATTAATGCGCCAGAGAATCAAAAATATATAAAAAAGAAAAGAAATTGAAAGGAAGAGCAGAAATAGATAGAAGATTAAAAAATAAGTTAATATTAAAAAAAAAACATGTCTGCTTTTTCTCCATTACATGAAATTTTGTTTTGTCACCTTCTACTCGTTTTTTGAGTGCGTTCACGTTCGGAAGTATTTGGGCGACATCGACAGCCGCCACACACCCCTTCCTACTTCCCGCACGGGAACAATATTTCACACTTATATTGCAAGGAATGTAGAGTCTATTTATATACAACTCAATGGTTTGTGCTGTTGTGTCTGGGACTCAAACCGATATATGAATGTTGATTTGGTGTTCTTCTTCCGGATACATCGCCAGATGTCATTTAAGTGTCCGATTTACACTACACTCATATTTAAGTTTTTTCAATAAATATAATCCGGTTGGGACCTTCTAACTTTATATTTATTCAGCACGCAATTGAAGATGTCCACTTTTGATATCATGCTTTTGTAATTATTATACAGTCCTTTCAAGCGAGAATTTTATTTTCTGTTTGTTTTACATTGATCCACTTTGAATAGGACAGAAGAACGTGTGGAGCGCGCAGATTCATTAAACTGAATCTTATTTAGCAAACTCCGGGCATTGAATATTATTGTTAACTTATACGGGAGTGATTCATCTATGCGGTGATTAAAGTTGTATTTTTTATTTTCCCTTCCAAGGCTTTCTAACCACCAACCTATGGGCATATGGTATCATGCTCAGGTCTATGAGAAAGACAGACATATTACAACGGAGCTATCAGCGGTATTCTTTTACCAATGTGATTACTCGGCATTATAATGTGCCTATTCCACTGCCCAGGATGGTGATGTTATTGTGTGTTGTGTGTTATATAATATTATAAAGTAACTGTAATGTTTGTGTGTCCGGTCTATTTATTACAGTTATTACAACAACTGCTATATTAGATCAGAGTCGGCACCACCTCAGCTTGAAGGCCATGCTACTTGCCAGTACTACGTCTTATGAAGTTATTATAATATACTATACTATATTATAATATAATATACTATATAAAAATTCGAGCCCTCGGGAAATTCGGGCAATTTTTAATTCGGCCTTCCAACGCTTTTCACGGCGCTTTTTTCTATCTACTCTATCTAAGGTGGTGGAACGTGTGATCAAACGACAAACTGCTCACATACCTTGAGAATAACAAAATTATTAACAACCGTCAATACGAATTTAGGCGGAACCGCTCGTGCGGTGATCTTCTCGCGTATGTGACGCCTGTTTGGGGGCGGTGCCTGGAACGTTACGGTGAGACCCAAATGGTTGCACTGGACATTTCCAAGGCTTTTGACCGGGTTTGGCACCCAGAACTTGTCAACAAATTGCCTTCTAACGGACTTCCCGTATCATTATGTACGTGGATTGCTGACTTTTTGAGGAAAAGGTCGATTCAGACGGTTGCTGACCCCTTCCTCACACTCAATTAATGCTGGCGTCCCACAGGGTTCGGTTCTGTCTCCGACTTTGATTTTGTTGCACATCAATGACCTTTTGCCGTGTGCACCAATTCACTGTTACGTGGATGACAGTACAGTCCATGATAGCTTTTTGTTTGACAAGCCCCCAAAGAATACACAAACTCCAAACAGCTTAAAGGGCTTTGAAGCAGAGAATGGACAGTTACCTCAAGTGGGTTTTCTCTTGGGGTAAGAATAACTTCATCGAATTTAAGGTTTCAAAGAACCAATCATGTCGGATTACATCTAAAAGGGATCGAAATTATAATCTAGTCTCCTTCAATGGAAGCAATTTTCCCAACGTGCCTTCCATTGATATGCTTGGTGTAACTGTAAGTGACCAGCTCAGGCACAGAGGCTCCATCGAAGCCAAAGTCAAGCTCTCCTTACAGAAGCTGGGTGTACTGTACAGGGCCCGCCGATACTGCAGATAGTACACAACTGCTGACCCTGTAAAAATCGCAACTGCGCCCCACTGTTGCATTTGGCAGCCACCTCTGGTCCGGAACCCCAAAATACCTGAAAAAACCCTTAACTCTGTGCAGAAACGAACGTTCCATTTGATAAATTCCCCTATCTTAACAGGCGGATTGCAATTTTTAGAACACAGGCGTCAGGTAGGTACGCTGTCCTTGCTCTACCGGTATTACAATGGAAGATGCTCCAAGGAACTAACGTCATTGATTCCTTTAGCACCGGTGCATACATTTGTAAATGGTTGACATTTATCACATGAGAACGGGTTGCTTCTACGACTCGTTTTTGAGTTCAACGGCTCGGCTGTGGAACGTGTCGCGCGTCGGACCTGGGGGGGTCCTGACTTACCCTCGGCCAGCTCAGAAGCGGGGCATGAGACGTCTCTCTCATAGTCAGGGTTCGGGGTCAGCGCGTGGCTCGAGAATCCATATCCCACCGTCTATACAAAACACTCCCATACGATTGTTATGCCCAAATGAAAGAGGTTAGGTTTTTATGAATTAGCATTGTATTTGAGCGGCTAAAGGACATTACATGGGTGAATAACAACAGTACACAGGTTATTACATCCTAAACTGGAATTATCAACAAGGGTTCCCTAATCTCTCTCTGGGAAATAATTAACAGCTCACTCTCTCTAGATCGGCAGGCAGCGTGGATGAATTTAGGTTATTAGCGGACACATTCAAGGGTAATAGGAAATGTAAGAGACTCACAGCATGGTGTTGTCGGGTATCCTGTTGATTTGCAGGACTGAGCGCCGTGTCTCAAACAAACGGTGCCAGCCTGTCGATGTTCAAAGCGCCATTTCCGTACGTTATTGCTTTCGACGGAGCGGTGCAAATTGGGAACGCGGGAGCCGAAACGAACACACGTCCAGCCTGGTCAGAGGTCGGCGCGCGAGCGGGGGGGAACGGGGCGTAGGGTCGCCGGGGGTGGGGGAACTGTAGCGGATGTATTGCGCGTTCTTCACTACGTTTGGTCTAGCAACTAATTTGAATAATTCCCGCTCTCAGGCTGGCAACTGTAGGATCTTTTGCGGCTAAAATCTGTTATATGACACCTCCCCCCGCGCTCGTAAAAAAGGCGACGTGGTAATGGAGCATCAGGGTTAAAAGATCCTCTATGTGCCTCCCTTGGGGTTTTTTTGACAAAACAAGAGTTGCCCTTAGTTTGAGAGACTTGGATGGCCAGAGAGATGCCTAGCTAAAACATAATGACTAGCTTATGCCATAGGCTAGGTAACAATATTTGTGGGGAGAAATGAGGAAGGGTACATAGCATGTTTGGAGCAAATAAATTTTGGGGAGAGAGCAGGTGTGGAAACAACAAGTAAAATTATGCAATTAGAAAACAATAGACATGGTTATGCAATTGAAAGACAAAAGACAAAATTATGCAATTGAAAGACAAAAGGGCATGGTTATGCAATTGAAAAAACAATAGACAACATTATACAATTGAAAAAAAAAACAAAAGACGGAATGTTAAGGTGTGATTCTAGGGTTTCATTGGTCTGGAAGCTAAGTTTGCGTTGCGTTGGTTTTTTGGTTTCGAAGAGTTGCGAAGGAAACGAGATTTCACTGACTCTAAAAGATTACATTATCACTGTAATCTGACCCATTGAGATAACACTCAGGAGTACACTTAGGTCTTGGAAAAAAAAAAAAAAAAAAAAACTTTGCTTCGTTGTGGGCGTTGATGTTTGCGAAGTGGGGCTGTGGTTTGCGGGGCTGCGGCTATGGTTACAGTGGTCATTGGAGAGAGTAGTCCAGGTTCCGTAGTTATGCCAGTACGAGTCCTATGTGCTATTATGGTGGGCACGGATCGTATGTGTTGGTTATCGGAGCATAATGTAGCTCAGGATAACTTTTTAGAGATGCGCAGTTTGTGTTTACTGGAGGGGCAAAGGGTAGTTATGCTTCACCCATGACCTGGTATGTGTCACTGCATGACAGAGCAAGAGACGGTATAACTGGCATTGGCATTGAGGGCAAGAAATTTGAACTCCGGGACTAGCGTGTCCGAAAGGTAGTTCAGAGTGTCATAAAGTATAGTGGGACAACTCGGCTTGCAGTGGTGAGACAAACGTCATACATATGATTAGTATTGTCTGAGCTTTCAGGAACAAGATGGAACAAGTGTGTAGCGAGTAGTAGTCGAGGGACCTTTGTAACCACAGCGCAGGCTGCTAGGAGGTGAGGCTCAGCTTGGCTGCCGGAGATGACATCCGCCTGGGCTTCTTTTTAAATCCGGGGGGAATTATTATTAAAGCAAATTTCTTGAAGTTTACCTGCCTAGGGACCAATGAAGAAAAGTTTGGAGAGAAACAAAATGTGTCCAGAAAAAATAAACAAACGAGGTTTAGCTGCCGGTCCGGAGAGTGACGAAGAGTGTGAGAGAGAGGTAGAGAGAGGTTCCTAACTAGTTTTGATTACATAAACATTATCCTTTATTAGGATGACTTGGTGTTTGCCGAATGACAAACTGTCTTGGTTGAAAAACAACCGGCCTTCTTTGGCCTATGTTAACATACAGGTGGTAACATTTTCGTAGGATTTCAAAGAACAAGACAAAAAAATTCGTGAACGAGTCACGGCAACAGCAGGGAAACTAATTCATGAATAAAGGTTGTCAGAAAAGACAGACGATACGCCAAGTGCGTATCATACATATTCAAAATTCATGAATGTGTTTCGTTGAGGAGAGAAAAAAAAATGACAACATACGTGAAAGGTGAGGTAGGAAGCCTGTTGGTGACCGGAACAATTACCGATTCGAACTCGAAATGAGGGCGAAATATGGTCGACAACAGATTTTCCACTTCATACATATTGCCTGAGGGCATGGGGTGGGGAGGGGGGAAAAAGGACGGGAATTGAGTTACGAAATTGCTAGAGACTGGACTAATTTCCAATTCAACCTCTATGTGAGAGTGAAACATATTCAACCAGCAGATTTCCTGACTCTTTACATTTTAATAAAGTGGATTAATTTTTAAACCGCATTTGAATACACATTGTACTAAAGAGGCTAATCTTTTGCGTGTATTTGGCAAAAGATTAGGGGTCGTTTTAAACTTCTACATGATTGTGAGAAAAGACAGACCCTAGTTCCAATTTCACAAACCTGGGATTCTTCTTATTCGTTTCCCAGATGACGAGTTTAGTGGTTTTGTGCCCATCGATTAACTCCTGCGGCACTATGCCCCATAATTGACAGTGAAGCTGAAAACTAGTCCTTTTGGGATAGTAGATATTCCTGGGCTTCTTTTCTTTTTGGAAAGCAGCAAAAACAGGAAGTCCACGGGCATTGGCGTTGAACAAAGAGGCTTCTGTGAAATACTTACGTAGTTCACATATAAAGGTTTGATATTATTTCGTTCGCACGATTCATGGTGAGTATTGTAACGTCTTCACGTATAGTGTACAAGTATGCAGTATATGCAAGGTACAACTCAATTATAGACAGAAGTCAAGGAGTGTAAAAACAGTTCCTTAAAGGAGATGACGATGTCGATATTATGTCGTTCACACGAATCACGGTAAGTATTATTATTACGTCTCCACGTCTCGTGTACAGGGTTGTACACAATTATACACAAAAGCGGTTCTCATGACATGTTAATGACACACGACCAAATTATACACAAAGGGCGGTACTCATGGCAAATTAATGTCACACGACCAAATTATTCACAAAGGGCGGTACTCATGGCAAATTAATGTCACACGACCAAATTATACACAAAGGCGGTACTCATGGCAAATTAATGTCACACGACCAAATTATACACAAAGGGCGGTACTCATGGCAAATTAATGTCACACGACCAAATTATACACAAAGGCGGTACTCATGGCAAATTAATGTCACACGACCAAATTATACACAAAGGCGGTACTCATGGCAAATTAATGTCACACGACCAAATTATAACACATGGTTATAAGTATTAAGTAATTGTAACGAACTTCTCGTGTAGTGGTGGATTTTGTAAGGATCTCTCCTATCGCGTGACAATTTTTTACATTTAAATATAATTCAACAAAAGCTAGCAGTATCATTTGATACTGTTTGCAAAGATTTGTTAGATTGACTAACTCCGTAGCCTGGAGGGGCGTACGATGGAACAATAGAGAAGATAAACAATTTTAATGTTACTTCATTGTGTTACAAGGTGCAAGATGATGGTAGAAGGTATTTCTACTTACATCGAGCGATGGGTGGGAACAGGCCCATAATGGCTTTACATACTGTTCGTTGTAGCGTGCAATTGGGTTGCAAACACTTGGTTAAATGGTGAGACAAAGGTTGGGTGTTTATATTATGCAACGATGATCGAACAAAGTCCTGTTGATTTACGTTGTGATATAATTATTTGCGTTTGAAGATCAGGATAACCGTAAGGTTTTACTAACCTGTCCCGTAGGGTTGAAACGTGAGGTACGAGACATACGTGACGTAACAGTAGAGAAAAGAAAATCGCGATCTCGTCATACAATAAAAGACCTTAATGGGTTTTACATACTTTTAGTTGAAGCGAGTCCAGTTATTTGTATGTGGTTTTATAGGACCGACATTTGGTTTTCTTTTATAAATACAATTTCCCAAAATGGATGTGTCAAAATCCTATTTTTGGTAAATGTGAGCTTGGGTAGGACGCCATCAATTTTTGAAAGGAAAAAATTGAAAAAAAATGAAAAAAAAAATTATATACATACAAAGAAGACAATTATGTGATTAATTGCTACTTGGTTCTTGCCTTTGAGACCACTATAGGGTTTTACATACTCAAGGTAACGTTGAATTGGACAAGAAAGAATTAATGGCTGTACTTGACAGGTTTTCTTTTTTTAAAAAAAGGGTCGGTATTTAACACTTTGGAATTTACAAAATCCGAACTCTTTTGGATGGCACTCTTATGAGTGATTACCAATCGTTATTTTACAAGGAACAAAAACAAAAGTGGGGTGGTTCTTTCTAACACGACGAAGGGAACAAAAATGAAACGAAAATGGGGTGACATGACATAAACATTGCATAGTGTAGAAGTTGAGGAGCAAAAGCGGGTTCGCGACTTCCCGGCGATTGTAACTCGAAGACGTGTCTCTATTCTAAAATGATCAGTTTCAGAACAGGTGAGAAAATAAAACGTAAAAAGGGAGAAAACGATTGTCGTGAGGGAAAGAACGTTATTACAGGAATAATATTTCATGGTCATAATATGTTAATATACATTCATTTACAAAGGTGGGTTAAACTCGTTTTTGACGAATAGGTTGACATGTAGTTGACACTTTACACGCCTAATTATGGTAAGACTTCATAGCTTACAATAGTTTGTGATAATACACAGTGGGTTAGTTTAAAGTTGCTGGGGTGGTGGGGCAGTTTCAACTGTCTCCTCACTTCCAGACTTTACAATGTCCTTAATATGGTAATTACCAGTATGTTTGCCAGAGGAGTCGGACAGGTAGTAAACTAAGCCCGATATTTTTCTTACAACCTTGGCCTTGACAAAACGGGGTGCCAGCTTGGCAGAGAAGTACAGGGCTCCTTGAGAGAGGGTGTTATTCCTTCTCCAGACAACATCGCCTACATTAAAAGTGATGTGTTTCCTACGTAGGTTATATCTGTCCGCACTTTTTTGGTGGGCCAGCAATAGGGCATCAGTAACTTCACTATAAATGGCAGTAAGTTCTTCCAAACGATGGGCGTAATCAACGGCAGGATTGCTTGTGGAGGTGGTTGACGTGGGGAAATTCGTGTTCCAGTGCAATGAACCGTGTACCACCTGTTCCATACCGTGTTTTAAAAAGAAGGGGGTGTAACCAGTGGTTAGGTTAACAGTGTTATTCATGGCAGCTTGAATTTTATCTAAATTCTTACACCAATTACGTTGGTCTTTGTCAACCAAAATGGCCAGAGCTGTGTTAATAGTCTGGTTATATCTTTCGACAGTGTTATTTTGGGGAGTGTACAAGGTATTATAATAAATATCTTTAATCCCGTATTTAGCAAGGAAATCTTTAAATTCCTGTGCTATAAACTGTTTTCCGTTGTCAACTATTACGGTTTTGGGTGTTCCGTAGGGTATGAAAATGTGTTTTTCCACAAGTTTGACAATGGCGGCAGCGTTGGCTCTTTTTAAGGGGAAGATCCAACAAAATTTGGTAAAGATATCCACAATGCTGAGTATATGCATGTGTCCAGAATAACTCCTGGGAAAAGGTCCGACGAGGTCCATAGATAACGATTGGAGGGGTCTATCAGCACGTTTGGGTTTTCCCATTAGGCCGGCAGGGGGTGCCGTACTATGTTTGTAAGCTTTACATGTTTCACATTTGGAGATGTAGTTGCGAACTTGCTTGAAAAGACCAGGCCAGTAATACTTCAAGGAAATCTTTTTATACGTCTTGAAGGTTCCTGGGTGTATAGAGTCGGGGGCACTATGATTGTTGATGATTACTTGTTTTCTCTTTTCGAGGGGCACAACGAGTTTCCAAGAGTAATCTTCGAGGATGGACAGTGGGGCCTTACAATTGCGATATAGTTGTCCTTCTTTTATAATAAAATTGGGAAACTTTTGTTGATTGTTTTTGCACCCTTCATAGATTTTGAGATACCATTCATCTTTTGTGGATGGGGTAGAGGCAATTGTATCGATGTTTAATGCGGCAAGTTCAATTCTTGACAGGGCATCTGGGACAATATTGTCCGCACCTTTACGGTGGATGACATCGAAAGTGTATTGGGACAAACGAGAAGCCCAGCGAGCGAGTCTGCCGGAGGGATTACTTAGAGAGATCAACCATTTCAAACTACTATGGTCTGTGACTACAGTAAATTTGCTACCGTCTATGTAACCGCGGAAATGGTGAACAGAATCCAATACTGCCAGTAACTCTTTTTCGGTGATTCCGTAATTTTTCTCGTGTTTATTCAAGGTGCGGGAAAAATAGGCTACAGGGTGTTCGCCATCGGGGAATTCCTGAGTTAGGACTCCACCGATCCCTACGTTAGAAGCATCCGTGTGGAGGGTAAAAGGTAGTTCAAAATTAGGACAATTCAGGACAGGGGCTGTTTGAAGAGCATTTTTTAAAGTCGTAAAAGCTTCTTCGGCTTCAGTAGACCAACGAAAGTTGCTGATACCTTTACGGATACCAGTAATTTTGTTTAATGGGGCCGAAATAGTGGAAAAGTCTTTAATGAATCTCCTATAGTAACCTGTAAGTCCAAGGAAACCTTTGACTTCTTTCGCGTTTTTGGGTCGGGGGAAATTTGCCATTGCTTCCACCTTAGTAGGATCTGTTCTCAGACCTTTTTCGTCGACAATGAATCCCAAATAACGCAGGCGAGACTTACAAAATTCAGACTTCTTTAAATTGATGGTTAAACCAGCATATTTAAGTTGTTGAAAAACTTTTTCCAGCATTAACAGGTGTTTTTCGAAGGTGTCACTAACGATGATGAGATCATCAAGGTAGCAGAATAGGTTGTTGTCAACTTCAGGGCCGAATAGTTTGTCCATCAGCCTCTGTAGTTCGGCGGGGCTATTTTTTAGACCAAAAGGTAGCCTTTTAAAGTGGAACATTCCCCTACCAGGTACAACAAAAGCAGTTTTTTCGCAGGATTCCGCATCTAAAGGTATTTGCCAGAAAGCTTTGCTTAGATCAATGGAAGAAATGAATTTGGCGTTGCGTAATTTGTCTAAAGTTGCGTGAACGAAAGGCAGTGGGTACGCGTCGGCTTCAGTGCAAGAGTTCAATCGTCTACTGTCGAGGCAAAAGCGTGCAGAGCCGTCTTTTTTTGAAACCAAAAGGGTTGGGTTGGTCCAAGCACTTCTGCTGGGAACTACCACTCCCATTTTCAACATTTCATCAAGTTCATTTTCTAAAAGTTTCAATTTTTGGGGGGCTAAATTGTAGTAGCGTTGCTTGATTGGTGGGCCGTTGGTTTTAATGTGGTGTTTTACCAAATTAGTTAAACCCAGTCCGCATTTTTCGAAAGATATTGATTCAAATTTGTTGATCATTTCCTTTAATTGGAGAGCCTGGTCAGTGCTTAGGTTTTCGTGAGGTATTATTGTTCGAATCTCACCAACTTGAGCGACCGGAGGTTTTTGGCCAAGAGTATTAAATACTTGTGGAGCAACGTTAAAAGCCTTCCAGAAGTCAACGCCAAGGATGAAATTCTGGGATATAGAGGGTACTATTAGAAAGTTAATTGTAACTGTGTTATTGTTACATTTAATTGGTAATGACAGAGTACCGATGACTGTCTGGGGAGCATTGTCCGCAGTTGTCACGAGTGTAGGTTTGGAAAAAACTTTAAAACCGTTGTTAACAAAAGGCAGGTGGGCATTGTTGCCAAGGCAACTAACAGATGCACCACTATCTAGTAGTCCAGAGAAGGGGACATTGTTAACGGAGAAAAGGGCATAAGGTCTTCCATCTTTAGCTTGTTTGCAACAAACCGAAGAAACATTTAAGGTCTGGTTAAAATATTTAATGTGTGATAACCAATCAGTCCATTCCTTAGACCTTGGTACAGAATGAATACCTGAGAGGTTATTATTTAGTTTTTTGGTTTTCTCGCATGAAAATTCGGTGGGGGTTTAGAGAAATCCACTTGAGGTTTAACAAAGTGAGGGTCTTGCAACCTTTCCATGTTATTTCTTGATTTTTTGAAAATTTCACGCAGTTCGTCGCGTGGAGGAGAACGATCCCTGGAGCGATGTCTCTTTAAGGTTCTGGGTTCTTTAGCTTCCAGAAATTTGGCCTGCTTGAAACAAGTGGTAGCTAGGTGACCTACTTTTTTGCAAAAGGAGCAAACTTTTTTGTTGTCAAATTCTGGTTTTAATCCAGAAGGACGGCTTGGTACAGTGATATTGTCCGTGGTGGTTTTGTTGTTTTTCCTGTCTTGGTGGGATTCCAAAATGAGGCAAACTTCGTTTAAATGGGCCAACGACACAATTTTCTGTGAGGTGATAATGTTTTCATATCTTTGTAGGAGGCCATCAGTTATAACTGGTAATAATTCGGCTTCCGAGACAGGGTGGGAAAGTTTGATGTTGATGGATTCGGCCCTCTCTATGAATGTTGCCACAGTTTCGTTTACTAATTGTTTAATGGATAGTAACGATAATTTAATTCTGTGTTGGGCCTCTGATTTGCCGAAGCTAGTGATCAGGGCTGATCTGAGTTTATTCCAGTCCTTGCATTTTGATTTTTGTATTCGGTGCCACGGGATTAATTCTGGAGATATTAGTTCTATAAAGTTTTTCTGCAGCACGTCAAATGGAACATTTTTAATTGAGGCCGTTTCTTCGATTCGGTCAATGAAATCCAGTACATCAGAAACACCGTTATATTTGATCTTCCAAGGAGTGAGATCGTATGTTTTTTCTTGTGCCGTGATGGGTGCATTGTCTTGTTTTACTGTAACATGTGTCCTGGTTTCTTTGTTAGAAACGGGGATTTCCAAAGCTGGGGTATTGGGTGCCTTGACTTCATTTGCAACGGATAGGTTTATTTTCCTGATGAACTTCTTGTTAAATAACAAAGCGTATGCTTTCAATGCTGACTTTGATTTGTTTAGTGGTGATATTCCTCTGTCTTTTAAGACGGCTTGTAGGTGCACTTTGGATAAGTTGTGTACATTGGGAATGACACCCATGTCCGAAGATGTAGCCATTTGATTGGAATTCATTGTTAAAAATGGTTTAAAAAAGGAAAAAAAAACTCCGAAATTCTTCTAAGTCTTTTTGAAGAAAATTTGGCCAGGGGGACACTTTAGGATTTGCATTATTTAATTTTTGTGGGCACTATTCGCACTTATATTCACTGCACTCGAGGAAAGGCACGAAAAAGGCACAAAAAACAGCACTTTAGAAGCGAAAAAACACTTTTGATGGAAAGATTTTATATTTGCTTCATTTACTGGCACTAAATCGTGAGATTGAACACACGTTCTTATTATTGCGTCGAGAAAGCACTTTTTTGCAAAAAAAACACTGCACTTCTGAAGTTAATTTGAAACAATTCACTTAAAATCACTTTTATAACAGTCAATGCTGAAAAAAGAATATGGACAAACACCGTACCTATATAATTAATCGGGATAAAGAATTACTTGTGTTTTACAGGTTGTAGCTGATATACTTTTTAGAAATCAGCTTCGATGGGCCGTTGGGTGTATTGTGCTTTTTTTAAAAAAATCACTTCCGGTGTAAAAATTGGCTTCACAGTTCTAAATCCTGACTGTTATTATTACGGTGCAATTTATGCCGAAATTAAAACAGTGGGTTTGTTTTGTTAAACAAAGAATACAGAATCTATGTTATTGAAAAAAAACAAAAACATTATGTTCGAACTTTCGTTATCACAGCATTTGGCGGGAATTTCGCGCGTCTCTTTTATTCGTTCGAGAAGATTCTTACCGTTATTTTTCGCGGCAAAATGCGCTTAGCAACAAACAAAGTCACGACAGGATTGCGTGCATTTCTTATTTATTCGAGAAACTTCCACCGTAGTTTTTGCGGCAAAAATGCTCTTGGCACAAAATTGCATAGTACATGTTTTCAAATTGGGGACAATCGTAAAGGCAATTCTGTGCAGTCGGGAAGGATATGTTTAAAAAAAAAAAATTCTGCCCCTAAGTTGGTCGCCAGTGTCGCGCGTCGGACCTGGGGGGGTCCTGACTTACCCTCGGCCAGCTCAGAAGCGGGGCATGAGACGTCTCTCTCATAGTCAGGGTTCGGGGTCAGCGCGTGGCTCGAGAATCCATATCCCACCGTCTATACAAAACACTCCCATACGATTGTTATGCCCAAATGAAAGAGGTTAGGTTTTTATGAATTAGCATTGTATTTGAGCGGCTAAAGGACATTACATGGGTGAATAACAACAGTACACAGGTTATTACATCCTAAACTGGAATTATCAACAAGGGTTCCCTAATCTCTCTCTGGGAAATAATTAACAGCTCACTCTCTCTAGATCGGCAGGCAGCGTGGATGAATTTAGGTTATTAGCGGACACATTCAAGGGTAATAGGAAATGTAAGAGACTCACAGCATGGTGTTGTCGGGTATCCTGTTGATTTGCAGGACTGAGCGCCGTGTCTCAAACAAACGGTGCCAGCCTGTCGATGTTCAAAGCGCCATTTCCGTACGTTATTGCTTTCGACGGAGCGGTGCAAATTGGGAACGCGGGAGCCGAAACGAACACACGTCCAGCCTGGTCAGAGGTCGGCGCGCGAGCGGGGGGGAACGGGGCGTAGGGTCGCCGGGGGTGGGGGAACTGTAGCGGATGTATTGCGCGTTCTTCACTACGTTTGGTCTAGCAACTAATTTGAATAATTCCCGCTCTCAGGCTGGCAACTGTAGGATCTTTTGCGGCTAAAATCTGTTATATGACAAACGATTTGCCGGCCTCTGTTTCCTCCCTCCTATAACATGGGTCTCTTCAAGATACATGTTCACTTTATCCTCTCCTCAAAAAGACCCTCCACACAGCATCCCCAGGATGACATAGGCCCTAAGAGAAATAATTTTTCCTCAGGTTAAAAAAATAAAAATACCTGCCTTATAATCTGGTTGTGACCTGAAGATAGTTTTTGCCCGCCACTAATACTAAATTCGTCACAAGATTCTCGCATGCTTGCCGCTTGCGCTGATTTGCGCATCGCAATTATCAACACAAGGAGAAACTAAAATTTAATTTATTTTTAAGTACTAAAAGAACAGTGGATCTATCCGAGAAGAGACGGAATACTGTGTGAAATATGACACTGTTTGCGACACCTCGCGGGTCAGAGAAAATGAATTGATTCTCCTTTGCCTATTGAACACCTGTGAATCCCGATGCAGGTCGGGTTCTAGCGGCAGTTTGTCTTCTGATGATGGTTTAGTGTGGGTGGCCACACTAATGGTGTGTGGCCACACTAACACGCTAGAACAATAATATCTCTCTGCGAATTTCACTTGAGATGATTATGCACTTTCTGCGGCGGTTACGTCGAACTGTATGGCCATGCACGACCAATACAGTATACAGGAACTATATGAAGAATGAGTTCAGAATCGTTTGAGCTCAATATTGCTTTAGAAAAAACTATTTGATGTACGCAACTTCTCTGATGGCTTTGGAATAAATTATCTTCACGTCATTTTTTCTCAACGTCACTACCTGCAGTCAAGTTAGACCCTGTTAGACCCTGACTCCGAGCAGCTTCCATATATCTGCCACGCCACTGAATTAATTCCTAAATTACGAGCTTCTGCCCCCTTCTGTCTTATGACATCAGCCTAATGTATGTTCAGTTGTTGATGTAAATGCACATTACTTTATTTGCCGATTTATTTGTAGGAAGCCGACTGCGAACGTATTGAAGGTTAATTAAATGATTTAATTGCATTGACTTATCTGTGCATTATTATTAATTTATTACGAACTGGCAATGCTGTCTGTTTATGTATAATGTGTTGTAGTACTAATTGAACAGGTATATTTATGTTCCAGAATGGTAGATATTATCATCAGTATTGCTCTGGTAAACGACTACCGAAACGAGAACCGAAACGTTATTTGAAAAGGCATAAACCATGGTTTGTGACCAGATCTGAATAGATAGGTACTTCCCCATCTTCCTCCTCCGGATTCCCTCCCCTCTGCTTCCATCATACCCCATTTTGGGGATCTCATAGTCCCACTGGCTCCGGGCAGTTTGGACTCTTGTTCGAACTCACATTATACATATTTTAGTATGTATAATTTATTTGTAATTTTTTTTAAATATGTTATCGAAAAATTATTTATTTATTTTTTATTAGACTATGTTATATTTTTGGATGCTGTGTGGAGGGTCTTGTTGAATTAAAGGAAGGAGATGAAGTACTGGGAAAGTAAAAAGTATGAGGTTTGGGTAGGAATCTACGGATCAGTGTGTCCGGGAGTGACGAACATGTGAATATATCCCTCGTACTGCGGCGCAAGGTGATGGGTCGAGAGACCAGTTATAGAGGTCAAAGGGTCTCCCCTAACCGGCCTCTCCCGATCTGGCACACCACGCAGTTTGTAGGCAGGCGCATCCTGAACACACCTCACCCGATGAACCCGGGCATCCCTGCTAAATCACCAAACGTTGCGAACCACTTGGGGTGACCTATGGCAGAGGTGAAGGCTTTCCAATAAATTTTTCAAATTCTTTTATGAATTTAATTTGTTTTACATCCTGTCTTATTCCTATTATATTAGAATATTATTGTTTTGGTTTTACGTAATTCTGTTAATTTCTCATGACAAGCAGGAAATCTATAACTTATTGAATTTTAAAATTTGAATGTAATAAAAATTACAAAATTCAACTCAAAGAGTAATAAACAAATAAATATATCTATATATTTTCTAAAATAAAATAAAATAACTATGAAATAGTTTTTCTAAAATAATTGAATTAGTGCCATCTGTGAGAGAAGAGATTATTAATTCTTTTAAGTACTCCCTTAAGGGGACATAATAGAAAATGTTTATTTTGTGATCAATAGATAGATAGAGAAAAGTGATAGGTTTGCATAGTCCATATATTATGCATATTAGCGGAATGCAGAAATAAATAGACAAAACATAGTTTTTGGCGAAACACAGTAGTCCGAGGTTTGTCTCAATGGGTCGGAGGTTAAAACAGACGCCAGGTTGCGTGTTAAAATCAGAGTGGTGAAAAAATCTGCATAATATCTCGCGTGTTTATCCAATTCACACGTTTTCGTGTAGTTTGTGTTCAATATTCCATCACTGTAATTATAGAAAAATAATGGCTTTCAAAAAATTCACTGTTTTTATCGGATTATTTTACAAGTTGTCCACACATATAAACATTACATTTTAATATCCAATGTCAACAATAATTTGTGTAAAATATGTTACCATAATCAACAAATGCTTTTTATAAATTGCGTGGACGTCCTGATCCTGATCAATAATTAATTTAATAGCCAATGTACAGTTCCATTTAGTTAATTGTACCAATGATCTAATGCAGTTTTGTATTTAATTAAATTTAACGTGCATGACAAAGTAAAAAACAGTTTCAATACTATGCAGTGCATGTTATAAACGTGCCCTATTCAAAAATGTTAAAAGTTGGCGCGATATTGTAATAATATTATTGTTTAACCATGAAAATCAAAAAGAATAAAGTTGTTCACCAAACCGCCTCACCAGCGATAACTACTGTGATTTATTTTTCAAACAGAGATATAGCAGCAAAAACTAAAGATTTAAAAGACATTATCTACATTTTTAAGCCATTTCAATGGTTACAATGTATCGTAGGTCTTCAAAAAGTGTCTTTCAACAAGAAAGAAGTTAAAAAAACTTCAAAATTAACTGCTTTGTATTCTGTTGTCTTGGCAATCACCTTATTCGCTTTGCAAACGTATGTTGTGGCTCGCCTGATAAAAAAAAATCATAAAATTGACAGTGCAGCAAACATTGCTGTTGATTTGTTGAATTTGGTTCCTGTAACATGGTGCGCCCAGTTATCTTTATTTCTCTCCGCTACTAGATATCAACCCTTGATAGTTCGATTGTTTAATAACTTCCAATTAATCGACCACTATCTGCATATTTCTTTGGATAAAAATTATATATCCTTAAGGAAGAAACTTATTTGCATATTGTTCTTATTGATAACGATTTCTGTAATCTCATACGGATATGATAGTGTGATATGGCATGGAGATATAAGGCTATCCTTGTCTCCCGTTTCAACAACAATCATGGAACTAACTTTGCTAGAAGTTACGATATATCTTTACTTGATTTACATTCGACTAGGTGACTTGAACAAACAACTGGAAGCTAGTAAATATGACTCCACGAAGATATTTCTCACTGAAGGGACTAAGGTTTACTCGCGAAGAGATTTTACTATATCACAGTCAGTTGACAGGTTTAATACAAGAAAACGAAATAAGAAAATGTTTAAAAATTGCCACGACGATATCACAAGACTAATGATGATTTTCGACAGACTGGCTGATAATACAAATATAATAAATTCATGTTTTGGAATAACGGTATGTTGAAAAAGCTTACTATGATGATATTTGCTTGGTGCAACAAAAGAGAAAAGGAGTTGATAATTTTCAAGTACAAATTATAAACCCACCTTCTTAGGATTAATCCTAATTGAAGTTTAATGTTGCTGACAACGGAAATATCCGTTGGAGATTTAAAAAATCTAGATCATAGGTGGCAGATTATCCCAAAATCTCCCTTGAAAAGATCACCAATCGAGACGTTGTTCGAAAAGGCTTTAGCCATGTTTGTTGACCAGATCTGAATAGCCGGGGACTTCTTCACCTTCCTTTCTCCCATCTCTTTTTTCACCCACTGCCCAATACCAGCTTACAACATACCCCATTGGGGATGCAACAGTCCCAAAAATCAAAATAAAGTTTTTTTTTTTTTTTCAGTTTCTGACTTCAGCAATAATAACATTTGTGACTATAATATCTTCAGTACACGGTTTGCTCACAATTACAGAATGTGTGAGTATGATGAAAAGAACAAACCAATTTTAAGGCGATGCACTAGGTCGTGTAACATTTTGAAGCGAGCCGACAACAATAACACTAACAATAACACTTACAATAACACTAACAATAACAAAAACACTAACAATGACACTAACAATAACAATAACGCTTACAATAACACCCCTTGTGTAGATGGCGATAAGGTTTAAATTCCCGCTAACACCATCCACCTTTTTGATATATGCAAGAAAAAACATCGCCAAAAAGCTTAAATGTTTAAAATAAAAAATATATTTTTAAATGTTTCACCATCACTTTCTAAATATCTATTTTTTCTGGGCTTATAAAATGACTTTTCGAAAAAATACTCTATTATTTCCAACACCAAGATGTGTTATACTTGCAGTATTTAATTAAAACATCTAAAACATTTCAAAGCGATTAAATTTTCAAACAAAAAACATGATTTTGCATTACTACGTAGTGCATTGCTTAATATTTTTTTTAAAAAGCTTCAGACCTATCAAGAGAACAGCAGAATAAAGTGAATTTGTGTTGCAGCTCGGATTGGTGTTGACCAACTGGATACTGTGGTGTTTCAGAGACGTGACATTCATCATATTAGTAACCAGTCTTGTGGAAGCTGTGCAAGCTAGGGTCAGGAAGACTTCCGACATCATCAATAATCTTATGATCAGTTCTAAAAATGGTGCGTGGTACACAAACATTTTGAAATAAAATACTTACTTTTTCTCTATCTCAAATATCTCTGTTTCTTGTGTTGTTTCTGAAATAATTGGTTGACACGCAATATGATTTTTTGGTTTTACAGATAGTAGAAATTTTTTTTTGATTCATGTCAATGTCTCGGTAATATTTAATAGAACACTATGAATTTTAATGTTTTTAAAACACTGGATCGTTGTGGAATCCAAAAGCTGCCAAAACGTTAGAAGTCAATTGTAAAAATAGCATTACAAAATATCAACAAAGTGGAAGACAGAATTAACAGAGAATGATCACCGATTCTTGAACAGTGCAATTGTTACAAGAGTCCAGAACATCGGTGTCCACTGCATGAAGAAGCCAGGTTTGTCAGGATAGTTAGAGTGAGATCACAATGTTCAGATAGTAGGGTTTTTTTTTATACTAACCTATTCTGAAAATTACTCTCCGAAAACAATTTCCTTCAGGGCCTATATAATCCTTGGAAGAATTGTGTGGAGGGTAATTTTGAGGAGAAGAAGGAGTAAACATGTTGTGGTAGAAAGGAAACATAGGCAAATGCAAGGCCGGCAAATTATTAAATAGCCGAGCTGTTAAACTCAAGAATGAGTCGTAAAAACAAACTGTTATCATGTGACAAATGTCAACCGTGTACAAAGGTTTGTGAGTACAAAAAGTTTACACGCGTTTGACTTGCTTCCGGAATATGCACCGGTGCCGAAGGGATCAATGAACCATCTACGGATCAGGAGAGATGTGCGCATTGCCACACATTTCTTCACACTAATTCGTGAATGGTTTAAAAACTCAGTCATCATGGAGAGCATTTCTTTCTATGTTCCCGATGGTTATCTCCGTCACCAACGTCGTGGACAGTTCTATCTCCCGGCCTGCAGGACTAACTTATCAGAGGTCATGCCGGTGGTGAGAGCAATCTTGTTGGTGAACAGAAGAATTCAGATTTTGACATATTTAGCATCAATGAAGCTGCCTTCAAAAGGCAACCTCTGTTTTTACTAGTGTGGTTGATATACCCACCGTCTAAATTTACGTAAGAATTTTCCATAAAAATGTATAAAAACGAATTAAAATGAACAATTTTTGTAATATTTTTTAAATTAATGAATAAAATGAATTGAAAAAAATATTTAAGCTAGTGCTTCGGAACATTTTCGATTGAAATACCGGTAGATCCAAAGCAATGACACCAGTGCTCTGAAGATTGTAATCCGTTTGCTAAGATAGGGGAATATTTCGAGTGGACTGCCAAGAGTTTATTTGGGTTCCAGAACAGATGTGCCTCTGACTCCTGCTTCGATGGAGCCCCCGTGTCTGAGCTGGTACACCAAGCATAATATAATCGAAGTTGTCGGAAAGATTTGTTAACAAGCTAATAACACGAAAGTTTTCAAAGAGTGTGTTTTTTCTTTATTTCAGATTCCGACAGACGAGAGCGCCTTGGGAGGTTCAGTCAGATCGTGTATTGCCGCAGCTTCGCCATAACTGCCTGCAACTTCTTCTCCTTCGACTTCTCGTACCTCTACTCCCTCGTGGGTGCTGTAGCCACCTACAGTATCATCATCATGCAGACCTACCAGTCCAGAGAGAGGAGCATTCTGGGATTGTCGTCAATACCTATGAACGAATCCTTATCTACAATAAAACCATATCAGTACATGTAATTCAAAATATATTCTTACTAACTATTCATATCTCTCAGTAAAAGAGACAAATTTAGTAAGGCTATAAAATCTTGCTGTTTAAGGTTCAATGCATTGATGTTTAACGATTCAAACATAATAATAAAAAGGATTGGCTCTAAAATTGATCACTTGAAACACTTTTCACTTTTCACCAATTTTTTTCTCTAATTTGTCGATCGGTTGGTCAATTTTTGAAGATATCTTATTATATTAATCTAACAATAATAGTTTTAATCTAAGGATAATCACAATTACCGTGTTTATACACCTTATTCTTTAATTTAAAAATAACGTAGTGTAAAAATATATAATAGTTTTTCGACTTTTGAGTGTGGACATTGTAGCCGTTATGGATAGTTCAAAAAAATGCACTACTAAATCCCGAACGTCATGATATCATGACATTTTGTCATATGTCATGGCACTTTTAACTGGGTGATTTTCTAACTAATTGTCATAATGAAATAAGTCAAATAGAAGAGACAGAAAAAGATTCAGTTACATCTAGACCCAGAACCTCTTTCTTGCTGGGGAAATGCTCTGACCACTGAGTTAATTTGACCATAACGCCATATTCGCATTGCGTCCTTGAGGTTATTTTCTCACGAAAACGGCGCTACACAAACAATCCAATCATTATTATAACAACTTACATCATTTTTAACTGTACCATACTTCGTTTGATAGTTTAGTTTCTTTGCTGCTATCTTTATATATGATTAAATATAAGATATGCTGATGACAAAATTTTACCCAAACAAAACGCAATTTAGATAGTGTCTTGGATAAATACATCTGTTTTGACTTTTCTACAAGTCAAGGGTAAATATTTTAAAATCTGAATAACTTAATGGGTAAATCCTCAAATTGTTATATTTAAACATTAAATCATCGCGCTAAGAAAACAAAAATAATATAATAATACAATTTAAAATGACGTAAGTTGACATGGTCAAATTAGCTCAATGGTCAGAGCACTTTTTCGGCAAGGAAGAATTTCCGGGATCAAATCCTACATGCGACTGCATCTTTTCCCGTCTTTTCTGTTTCACATCTTCGTTTGAGAATTGTTAATATTGTCTTCGATGATTACATAAATACTACAACTTCAGGTTTTACTCATTATTTTATTCCACCATTGAAATAATACTTTACATATATATATAAAACATATTATTTTAACAATAAATAAAAGGTGTAAAGTGACATACTTGACTTACTTGAACCAGTGAATGAGTTGACATCCTAAATATAATTTAAATGGCTATTACGAGTTATTCACTTTGCCAAGTACTTTAACATTGAGTGTTTTAAATTTTATTATTTTGAAAATGAAGACGATTTGGTCCATTTTGAAAATGAGGACAATTTTAAAATTGAGTACCAGGTACTTTGGGTATTTCCGAATAAAAAAATTGTATACACGTAATGCAGGTTTTTTTTCATTTAATTTATAATCATCCTATATGATGAGGCAAAAATGTGATTTATTATTTTAATTATAAAACATTGATATTACTAAAATTTTAATAATAACAAAAAAGCAGTCTCGCAAAGCTGCCACAAGGCAGCTTGTCTGCAGGTACTAACATTTTTCTTAAATTTAATAAATATAACACAATATAATCATTAAGTTGGTAAATTTAGTTAAATTTAAGTTAAAGACAATGTCTATTCATATTTATTATGTACCTACTCTGAAAATATTATCAACTCTGCTTTATTCCATTTGAATAGAATAACTCCGTGTACTTACCACCTACTACCTACTTATTAATCTAAAAGTAATAATATTATTTTTATTTTACTACATCCATATTCTTAAATTTATTTACTGTTACTGTGTATCTAATTTAGTAACTGCTATATTAGTCTATTTCATTATCTATACTTTTCTTATCATGCTATATAAATTTGTTTATTTCTTACTTTATAAAGAAAAACTTTTTTATTTTCTTTACGTTATGTATACTGTAATGGCACTACTACCCAATTCAAACACGAGACACGTTTTTTCTCGATTAAATTGGGCAGTTACGTTAAAAAGAAAATATTTTACTGTAATTAGTTTTTAGAACCATATTTTTTTCCTCTGTAAATCTGTCATATGTATGTATTTCAATTAAAAAATATATTAATAATGCAGCGATCTCTTCTTCTCATAGTTCAATTAGGTAAAGTGAGTATTTTATCAAATGCCGTTTTCATAAATATTCTTAGCTACCAAGGTAAATCAACAAAATACCCATTTATTTTATTTGCGTGGATCCTTTATTAAAAGAAATTTGGTTTGTATTGTTCATTTTTTAATTCACTTAGTGTCTCACGTCAACTGGATCAAATGTTTATTAGATAGGTACTGGAAGGCCAACTCCTGTATATAATTAATCCAAATTGAAAGCAAATAATTATATCATTTTTTATTAAATACTTTTATTGATAACTACAACAAAAAAATATTCTATCCTTATATACGTAGCTGTAAAGTTGTATCATAACATAATATTGAAACCTTTTTCAAAAATTCAGGATAATTTTTGGAAAAAAAAAACTTCGATGAAAACCAGAAAAAACAGTGTTATTTATCAAACTTCGCCAATTATTACCGGAGTTCTGCCATTTAATTTTCATAATACAAAACATAAATTGAATACATTCAATTCATTAAATGTTACTTATATATTTGGATGCCTCCAATATTTTTTACTCATTTTTGGACTTCAGAAAGTATCAATTTCGGAAAGGACAGTTCGAAAAACTCAGAGATCGAGTGCAATTTACTCTCTTATTCTAGCCATTTTTATATTTTGTGGACAAACCTACGCAGTTTACTATCGAACTATTCAATACTACCAGTCGATGCCATTGCCTACAGTACTTGTTGACTTATTGAATCTGATTCCGTCTACAGTAACCGTGCTTGTGTCATTAATTTTTTCTTCAACTAAATATCGGACGATTTTTGTGAAACTCGTGAATAATTTTCAAGCAATCGACTATTATTTAAACATACAACTTGACAAGGATTATCTAATTTTGAGGAAAAGAATAACATATTTCTTAACATTTATCATAGTAACATCCATCGTTGTAAATTTGTATGATAATTTTATATGGAAAGGGGATACCAGAATATCACTTACTCCTGTTTTAATGACCATCAAAGAATTGACATTATTTGAAGTGTCAATATTTTTCTACCTTATTATTATCCGATTCGACGACCTTAATTTACAACTAGAAACTGCAAAATATGACAGCCCAAATATTTTTCTCTCTGAAATTGTAAAGACAGGTTTGAATAGAGATTCCAATGCTTTACGGGAGGATAAGATGTTTTTTGAAGGTAAAAAAAGAATAAGAAATCAGGAAAACTTGACAAGACTTCTGATTATTTTTGATAAATTGGCCGATAATGTAAATATAATTAACTCGTGTTTTGGGTTAGCGGTAAGTGCAATATATTTGTGTGTTTTTTGTTTCTGTTTTCTATTTCATATATTTTGTTTTTTTTTTTTATTTGTTTGTTTGTTTATTTGTATTTTTTTATTATTGGTAGTAAGAGCTTCACAGATGCACTCATAGAAGTCAGTGCATAGAGCTTGCTTGGAAGTCCGCAAGATGGCAGCAAGTAGCCAGTAGTCGCCAGGACCAGTTATAATGCTCCCAGACAAACTTGGTGTTTTCAGATCTCATTTAGCCAGCTCCTAGTTAGGTCGACTATCGAGTCGCCATTGTAATACGCGAAGTATTAATTAATTCCTGATTTAACACAAAGAACCTATTATTTAAATTTTCCTTCCACGACGAGTTGGAGAACTGTTTGTGGGAACACAACAGCTACCAAAATACAAATGATAGATTATTTTTAAGAGAGAAATTGAATTAGGTGAATGAAACTTGCTGAATCGAAAACTAAGCTGATTGCTAAAAGCTACCAACAATTAATATGATCTCAATTGTAAATCATCGCATTTTTTATTGCAGTTCCTTACTGCAGGTATAACAACATTTGTAACCGTCATATCTTCAGTTTATGGTCTCATCAATTTGAGAGATGATGTGAGTATTTCACTTCTTAAATTTTCCACAATTATTATCGTTTTCTCTTTAAAGGCTTCGAGAACTTTTGAATCTCACTTTTGCCTCACCGAATTTTTAGTTTTTCCAATTTTGTGATCCTCACTTTTAAAAACTATAATTTGCAGAGTACTCTTATCTGGGTGAATTGGATATTATGGTATGTCAGAGATGCAGCCTTCGTTATTTTGGTGACAAGTCTCGTGCAAACTCTTCAGGGAAGGGTTAAAAAAACTTCAGCCATTGTCACAAAACTCTCCATAAGCCCCTACAACGGTAAGAACCAGTCCTGCTAAAATTCTACTGACTTGTAGGATTGGAACTATTTTAAAACATTTTATTTTTTTTAAGTTGTTTTAGTTTTATTTTTATGAACAGTTTAAATGCCACAAACACACTATAAAAAAGCATAATTTGCAAAAAGCATATTTTATTAAAAATAATTCAATTAACGCCATCTATGAACGCGTAAATTATTACAAACTTCGAGCTTAACCTAAAACATAATTTTGGATTTTAAAGTCACTAAAATTATGTTTGAATTTCGTATAACCAAAGAAGATACACATTTAATACAAAAAGCCACTTCACTCGTGGTAACCAAGCAGGACGTTTGAGAACTAATACACTCTGTTAACATAATAATTATTAATATATCTCAAACCAAAGATTTTAAAATTAAAATACTAATGAAAGTACACGAAAATTAAGACATACATAATAATAAACAATGAAGCAGATAGAAAAAGCAATAAGCGGTGGAAGGAGGCATTTAATTACTTATAACAGTATAAATAACAAAAACCTTAAAAAATAAAAATAACACACTCAAGAAGCAACCAAGATGCCTAAATAACAAATAAAAATATGACAATTAATATTAATAAACAAAATAAATTTAGATGACCATTAAAAAATATATATTTTGCTAAACGATAAAGATTAATTGACTATTAACACTTTTCGTATTTTTTTTTTTACATGTATTTATTTATTAAATAATTAATCAATTTACAGTATGATAGTATAACAAAGTATAATTAATAATGTTAACTAAAATAATTCATACAAATAGTTTTCACTGCTTTTGATTGTTTGATTTATTAATGTGTAATTATCTTAAATAATAATTTCGGTGATGTGTCTCCGTGAATTCCGGTTGGATGACCTCTAGAACTTTGATTTGTTTTGATTTACAAAATTGCATCTGATTTTGGGAACGATTCACACAAGCAGTAGTAGGTACCAAAATTATTTTATCAATTGATAATTCTTTATTTTAAATGTGTATTTCTTTTGTTAAATTTTTTGACAGATGTTGTAAGTGTACTGACGGTGATATGCAGTGGGTAAATTTCTAATGCTGGATCAAACCTTTTTAGTGATGTGTGTGTGTGTGTGTGTGTTTTAATTTACTTGAATTCCTTATTACAAAAATCTTTTCGTTTGTTTTCAGATGCTCTCCGACAGGAGCGTCTCGGGAGATTCTCTCAGATGATTTCGAGTCGCAATTTCACCATTACAGCTTGCAGCTTCTTCCCATTTGACTTCTCGTTCCTCTACACCCTGTTGGGAGCTATGGCTACTTACAGCATCATCATCATGCAGGCTAATCAAAGTCGAGCGAAGAATATGTCTCCACAAGAAATACGCTCGAACACAACTGTAGACATCTTGTAGCCTAGATTTAGCCGCAGTAGCTAACATTTATTATTTAAAATTAGTCCTCATCAGTTCTTATAATATTTATGTGCTCTTGTTTTAACTATTGTTCTTAAGTAACAATATTTATATTTTATTGATACATTAAGTAATTATTTCCACGATAAATATTATATGATGTATAATTAAATAACATTTATATATAGCCTTTGAGATATGAAAATATATGAAAATTAACTAATATGTCATAAGCTTTGTATATTTCTAGCACTTAATGAAGTGGAAGTAATTCTCAGTATCACCCTAAGAATACTTTTTCAGAATTGACACAATCTATTTTCAACGACTTTTGCCACCTTTAGTGATCATATTTCAGGTACTTTCCGAACCATCTCCCTTCGCACTTCTTATTTATCTATCCTCCTTCTGTCCTTCAGCGTCATAGTTCCATTTCTTCTGAGAATTAAAACACCGTTGTGTAATAGAAATGTAAAACAAATATACAGGGTGTCCGAGGGTAACGTGCGCTAACTCCGGGGGAGGGAGGTGATTCTAGATGATTTTAGAAGTAAAAAAGAAAAATAAATTTTTTCAAAATTCCGGACGCCCTGTATATAATAAATATAATATAAATAAATATATATAAGTGTAATTAAGTGATTAAAAAAAATTGCACGAGAATTTATCGCCCTACATTTGTTTCCATGGTAACCCTTATTTTAATACATAGTTCAGAAAATAGATTATTTTGATGGTAAGTGAATTAAGGGTTGTTTATTTTCTGTATACACATTATTTGAATATGTAAATAAGTTTAAGTACCCGATGTGACATAATATTATTGAGCGCTTCAATCAATTTCCTTAAAAGCTGTATTATCATAATTGATATCATCTAATCACTCAACAAATGGGCTTCTATGTTATACAGTTTTTTTACGATATCATAATATGTCACTCACATATCTAATACTTTGAATGCTTTCAGTATTTAATAAACAATTCACACATCCATTTCATAAATGATACAAGTACGTGGTAAGTAGATCGAAATACTTCATTTATAATTGATTCGGGTTTGCACCAACTCGCATCATAGAAGAATAATTTTTTATTTTATTAATTTCTCGTCCAAAGATGTATAAAAATAGCAAGTTTGACGAAAAGGAATGCAATACAGTACTGCAGTATAAATTATCAAAGATAACCCATGTACATCCAAAGGAAGAAAAGGAATTTTCTAAAGATGAACCAAACTCTGACATTCTTGACAGCGTTAGGCCATTTTTCTTCGTCTTGCAATTGATCGGAATGCAACAAATGACTTTTAAAGGAAGAGAGATCGTTCCAACAAAGTGGTTTTATAAACTATATTCCCTTATGGTAGCATCTGCAATACTCGTGATACAATCTTACGTATTATACATGCAGTATACCACCGAAGCCGACACCTTGACACCGACACCGACACCGAGTCCGACAGCGACAGCTACAGCGACAGTGACAGCAACAGTGACAGCGACAGCGACAACGATAACTACACCTACACCGACACCGAAAAGTCCAGCTGCCGTTGTGACAGAACTGCTTAAAGTAATACCACCTTCCATCTCCGCAATCATTTGCTTGGCCTTCTCAGCAACGAGCTATCAGAATATGATTATAAGAGTTTTAAATAACTACAAAATCGTTGACAAACAACTGGTTATACAAAAAAGTAACATTTACAAACCAATGAGGAACAAGATCATAGTTTTTGTGACGGGAATGCTGCTTCTCGCCATATTGATGAATGGTTTTGATTATTGGGTTAACGAACTTCGTACGAAAGTAATCATCATATCTTTGGTGATAAGTTTGAACGAGTTTGTGCTGCTGGAGGTGTGCATACTGCTGTACATTGTCACTACTCGTTTGGATGTTTTAAACACTCAACTGAATGCCACTAAGTACGATGCGTCAAAGCTCTTCAACAATGAAGTGTCCATTATTAACAAGAGGAAGGATTTAATCATGATGAGTATGGCAAATGATTTAGGAAACATGAACGCTCAGAACAATAAGAATTTACGTGATGAAGAACAGTTGGATGACGTGATAAGGCTTATGAAGGTATACGATAGGCTGGCAGATAACGCTAACATTGTGAACTCTTGCTTTGGGATTCCGGTAATACAATATCTCATTATTAGGTCCTTCTTCCACAGGGATACATAAGTATCCGATACTCGAAGATTCAAGTATCTTGGCGACTACCACCGACATACATCTGTATGGAGGTTTGTATATAGGCACACGATGTCGACATTTTGTTAACTCGTCGGCGATGCAAGTCTCTCACGACCGGCAGGGGGAGGTTATTCCCACTCACGCCGTCATGAATAAATATGTAAAACTGCGTGTGCTTCAGATCAATACTAGGAACAAAACAGTAAACAAAGAATGACAGGATATAAAAATGACTGCTACATCAACTGTTTGGTTGTGGGTGATATTATGAAGGCATTCTAGATTTGATATTTCGAGAATTTAACACTGATTGGTATCGACGCGATTAGATTGTCTAGCGATTTCAGTGGAGACGTGTATAGACTTGCTTGATCATTTTTTGTGACGAGAGTATCTGGTACTTGTATAATATACACTATCGTCTCCCTGTGGAAGAACGCCATTCCATTCGACATATGAAAAATATGACATATTCGTCTTACATATGAAAAAGTCACTACGTGTGATCCTACATCCCCTAGTAAAGTCACCAAGAATTTTATCTGTTGATTCTTACACCATACCAATTATATCACTTTAACGTATTAGGAAATATTCCTTTCGTCAAATACTATGTTCGATATAATATTGTGATATGTGTTAAGTACCCAATTTGAAAAGTTGTTTCACTGAATTAAAACCATTCATCAAATTTCAAAGTAAATATTTAAGTTCCATGAAAGTCCTATTCAAGTTTTGTTACTATCCAAGTACTGTGACACAACCGACTCAATATAAAATTATAACAGGACTTGAATAGAACTTTCACAGAACTTGAATTATTACTTTGAAATTTGATGAATTGGACAAATTCTATGAAACTATCTGTCCTAAGAGTCTTGTGTTTCGAAGCCGACACCTACTGTTTATTGAGACGTGACTTCATTGGTGTGATATTTTACGAATGACATCATCTGAAGAATAAAAAAGTACAATTTCTTCGGTATCCATTTATCTTGTTTGGAAAAAAGATAGAATAATAACATATCTAAATGGAAAAATACTAAACCAAACTCTATGAATATTGAAAATTTTTATTAAGCATAGCAAAGATCTGAATTTTTAACATAGGACGCAATTAGGAATAAAATTATTATTTTTTCTTATTTTCTGTTTCAGCTGTTGAGTTCCGCAATTGCTGCATTCATGAACATTTTATCAACTGTCAATGATCTGATCTCTATTAACAAAGATGCGATTGTTGACGATGTAAGTTTTTATATGTTCTTCAACATCAAAAATATCAATCTTCAATTGCAACCACACGTCGAATGGCAACAATACTGAAATAAGACCAAATGGATTAAAGGACAAATGGACATAGACCATCGTATAAGAATTGGACGTGGCCCTTAGTCACCGACCAACTTAACAGCAGTCAATATATAGTATTTTCAATTTGGGAGTCTGGTATGGCCGATCCAGAAACCATTCATTGGACGACCGACACCTCAAGCATCGGTCGCCCCAACTGGTTCGCCACGTTTGGTGACTGGACATGGGTGTCCGGGAACAGAGTATTGTCTAGGTCTGGCGGTGGATGTTTCTGCCCACATACTGTGGTGAGACGAGATGATGAGAGACTGCTTGAAGGAGATCTTTTTACCTCTCCAGCATGACTCTCTAGACCCATCGCCTTGCACCACAGTGGGAGGGATGAATTTAAGCGTCCGTCACTCCTGGACACACAGGCCCCCAGATTTCCACCCATCCTGCAAACCTTTTTCATTCCCAAATCTTCCATTCCTTCTTTTCCTTAAAAAAAACCCACACAGCATCCACAAATATGATATTGGCCCAGAGTAATTATTTTCCTTAGTGCCTCCCACGTGGAAAAAATCTAAAAAATATACTTATACATACAAATATGTGCTTCTGTTTACCGCTTGTACTTTCATGTTTTCACTGGGTGTAGCGTTTTATTACAAATTTATAATATATTATTATATAATTTTGGCAATATCTACATTTAACCCTTATTTTATTTAACATGATAAATGATAACACTAAAGCCTTATTTGATGCCTTTCTTTGTAGGATGATCTTAATAATATAAACCTGGCTATCTGGTGTCTGAGGGATGTGCTGTTTGTTGTTTTGGTAACCATAGTCATTGAGACGATGCTGAGCCGAGTCAAGAAAACCTCTAACATCATCAACAAACTTTCAATTAACCCCAAGATTGGTAAGACAATATCCTTCTTGGTATCAGAGAGGGAAATAATTGCGAAGTTAATAATTAATTGCGCTTAATTTTTGATTGTTAAAGCGTGCTTCTCAACTCTATGGACTAGTGCCGAAGGGATCTTTGTCTCTTTTTCCTCGGATCATCGTCCATTGTAATACCGGTATAATAATGACAGAATTCCCACATGACGATCTAAAGATTGCCATCTGTTCGTTAAGATAGGGAACTCTACCAAAACAGTCTAGATTTTTTTAAATTCAATAGTACCAAAAGTTTACCAAATTCAGTTGTGTGGAGTACTTGCGATTCGTACAGGGTCAGCAGCTGTGTACTTTTAAAGTATCTGCAGGCCCCACACAGTACTTCCACCTTTCGAAACTTGACTTTGGCTTCGAAGGAACTCCTTGAGCTGGTCAATAATGAATAGAATTTCACCACGAATTATCAGTATCAGAAACAGAAGTATTACTTATTTCGTTTTATTTTTACGTCTAGATCCTGCCCGCGAGGAGCTCCTGGACAGATTTTCCCAGCTCATGTCTTGCAGGAAGTTCACCATCACAGCATGCAACTTCTTCCCCTTTGACTTCACCTTCATATACTCTCTGGTCGGGGCCATTGCCACCTATACTGTCATCATTCTGCAAGTCAACCCGCCTAAAACTGGATGATCACATTAAATACCAGTATTTTGTGGCTTTTATGGTTTGTAGCAAAGTGCAATGGTGTAAAATCACGTGTTAGTTTTAAAGATTTACAGATAATTATGTAGTTTTTTAGGATACTTTTACGGAGGAAACGTGACACAATACTTTATAAGCGAGTTCATTTGATTCTAGATTCGAACTTATAATGTAATCACATCTCAAATTTAGAATAGTAAATGCTTATGTTTGATTCCTGCAACACAATCCTAAAAGCGCGAATAATGTTGAATGCCTTTAAAATAACCACTTTGCGCAGTGGGGTTTATCGGAGGTGCGATTATCGCTAGTTGAAAACATTTTTTAGTGATGAATTTCAAAGTTAAAATTCAAGTTCTGCAAAAGTAATATTCAAGTTCTGTTATTATTTCAGTTTCGTGAAGCTACTGGCCCATAATGATATAATAACAGAAATTTATCAGGACTTTCACAGAACTTGAAAATTAATATTGTAGTTTTATGAATTGTTAAAATTCTGTAAAACAACCCGTCCTTAGAGTTTGTAATATCTTTTTAATACCATACATTTACCATGTATTTTTATTAATTTATTATTACACAAGTTTTTTGGTGTTTAGCAATATTTTATGTTTTGCAAATAAATAATGTTAAAAATTCTTACACAATTTAATTCAGTAAATTATTTTATTCTGCGGTATTATAAAATATTATTTGAGCTACTGTTTGTAGTTATTTGCATTAATCAAGATAATCGAAGAAAATTTTGTTCTTGTGGAGGTCCCATCAAATTACATAAGATTACACATAATAAAAATATTTAATCATTGAATATAATATTAACAACTCTCGAAAAATGTGAAGCAGGAAAATCAGATAAACATTTGGTCATATCAAAAAATTGAACCCAAGACCTTAGCATTGCCGGAATTTTACTCTACCACTGACCTAATCTGACCATTTCAACTTCGTTCTTCTTTAACTGTATCCATACTTCGACTAAGAACTACCAACATTATCATCATCAATATTTCTTGACAAAATGAGAAAGAATTTTAGAATTAGCATAAAAGGTATAATCATTTCCTTATGTGCTAATTTCTTCAGAGTTAGTTTTATGCATCCTTTTCAGCGGGTGCCTTCTCCTACCATTTCTTCTTCTGCTTGGCTCGACAGCCAACCCAGTAATATTTGGCAAGTTATTCCCCAAAGGATACAAGAAATCAATCCCGTTGTTCTCGCACCCCTCTTGCGTCATGTCGAACATAAAAGCTAGGTCTATGCTGTATCTGGGTAGCTTGTCTCTGAGGTAGCTGATGACGTTGTGGGGTAAGGTGACGTTTCTGGACATGATGAGGGAAGAAAGGTATCTGGTGCTTTTCTCCTTCTCTGCGCAATGCATTAGAAGAGTCCAGGTGGTGTAATCGGTGTCTAGTACGTAGGTGTTGTATATGCCCTCATCTGAAACATAAGCATTGAAAAATTATATCGCAGACAGTTTAAACCCCAAATGAGTCAGGCATCTAGGGATACCCAATATTATGTTTATTTATTTAGAATTTGCCATTTACATACAAAGTTTTTATTTTATTTTTTTACATATATACATAGTGCAGTATTAAATTTTGATGAGAAAAATTAAAGAATTAAATTTAGTTAAAACATAACAAATAAAATAACAGTAAAGAAAGAAGCAATGACAATAGCCTGTTATGTAGTGACCTCATTAAAATAAGTGGCGTTAAAATGTGTTATTAGTGCAGCTTTATACTTTACAAGGGGAGTATTAAAAGTATCTGCGATTTTAGCATATAAGTTCCCAAGTGTGTGTAATCTTTTTATAACTGAATGATATCCTTAGACTGTGGTATAATTGTCACTATAATACATACTAGAGGACCTTGATCTAATGGTAGGTACATGAAATTGAATCAACATTAATATGTCAGGGCTATCCAACTGATAATTTATAATTTTGTATAAAAATATAAGATCAAAAAATTTTCTTCTATCACTTAACTTAAGCAATTTCAATGAATGTAATAAGAAATCATAATCTATTGTTTCTAAAGGAATTCCAAGCCTAAAATTAAAACACCTCAAAAATTTGCATTGGACTCTTTCAATGGTATTAATGTGATTATTAAAGACAGGTGACCAAATTGTAGAGTTGTATTCTAGAATACTTCTGACGAGAGATGTGAACAGAATTTTTAATGTGTTGATATTTTTAAAATCCTTGGAAATTCTTACTATAAAACCTAACAACACAAGCAACAAAAGATAATGTAAAAGACAAAAAAAAATCTGAAATCAATTATGTAAGTATACAAAGTAATATATACTCTCAGTATCGCCTTGGTGTAAGACCACCATTCAGAATTGAAACGTTGCTTAAAATGGCTTTAGCCGCGTTTTGTGACCAGATCTGAATAGCCAGGTACTCCCTTACCTTCCTCTTTCTCATTTCCTCCCTCACCCCACTACCTTCAGCCTCCCAACACACCCCAATTGGGGTTGACATAATCTCACTGGCTCCAGAAGATTGGGAGCACTTGGGACTCTTACATAAAAAATGCCCCCTTTCCATTCTTTTACCTACCTACATCTTCTGTAAATTATAAGACTAGTAAAAATATAATGCTTACAAGTATCCTCAGCATGGACCCAGTGCGCAGGAGTGTTGGTGTCAGGAACTTGCCAAGTAATGTTACCCAGGAGTGTCTCGCTGAGGGGGTCATTGATGAAGGCGTATGTGAAGTTCATCGTCACTGCCATTTGATGCATCCCTAGTTGGACAAAAATCAAATTTTAACTATTGTTGTGAGAAATAAAAAAATATTCGTTCATAAGATGTTCGGCTATGTACGACAGGTTTTGAAAGAAAAAAATTAATCCATTTTTGCCATTTTACAATTGATCAATTTGCAGCCGGTCTGTGAACCATTCATAGGATTACTAAAACCTCAGCCATAGGTCATCTCAAGTGGTTTGCGACGTTTGGTGACTTGATGACTGGAGGGGTACCTGGATCATGGGGCGAGGTTTGTCCAGGTCGTGGTAGCGGATGCGTCGGCTGGATTCTCTTCTCTAGCCGGACTCTCTTGACCAATCGCCTTGCACAGCAGTGGGAGGTATGGATCCATATCTGTCACTCCCTTACTCATCATAACCCAGATTCCTACTCAACCCTAATACCTATTACCTTCTCAGAATCTCTTCACGTTCATTTCCTTAAAAGACCCTACATACAGCGAAATTCTCATAGACGTCATAGAGATGACACCTACTGAGAGAAATCATTTTCCTTAGAGTCGTGAATACCATCATTATCGGCCTCATGAAAGACGACCGTTCAGAATCGTTGCTTGATGCAATGACTTTAAATGGGAACAGATCTGAATATCCAGGTACTTTCCCACCTTCCTTTTCCCCAATTCATTCCCCTACCCAATACCTTCAGGCTCACATCATACCCCAAATGTGAATGCTACAGTCTCACTGGCTCCAGACAGTTGGGAGCTGATGGGACTCTTGAGCGGTATTAACACACAAACAAAACTTAAAATGTACGCAAAATAACTTTACGATTTTATCAGCTTTAACTGTGTTTACCTCCAAATACAGTGCGTTGATGAAGATATCTATTCTTGATACTAGTTCAGTATGCATTTTAATCATTTTAGAAGAAATCTTACCAGATAAAATTATTTTGTGTTCTTTAGTAAAATCCGCCAGATTTCCAAGAATCCTAAAAAAATCCTAGAATACCGTCAGAATCCTAGAATAAATCTCATCAGATAAAATTATTTTGTGGTCTTTGGTGAAATCCGCCAGATTTCCAAGAATTCTGGAAAAAATCCTAGTACCGCCAGAATCCGAAAAGAAATCTTACCAAATGTGATTATTTTGTGGTATTTGGTGAAATCCGCCAGATTACCAAGAATCCTAGAAAAATCTTAGAATATAAAAAGAAATCTTACCAGATGAAATTATTTTGTGGTCTTTGGTGAAATCCGCCCTCATGCATTTGTACGAAAGGTCCTCTTCTGAACTGGCATAGTACTGTACAACGTACCATTGTCCTAGTATCTGTAATAATATCAATATTTATTTAATTATTGAAGAAGATATTAACAACTCTAAAAACGAAAAATGTGAAACAGTAAAATCACAAAAAAAGATTTGGTGGCATCTAGGAATTGAACCCAGGATCTTAGCCTTGCCGGGGCTCTGCTGCGTAAAATATCAATACTGGCATAATATCTTATTGTTAGGTTTTAATATAGTACTCACATAATGAAGAACACCATGAAAAAAACATTTATCAGATAGCATTTAAAGTAAAAGATTTAAAATTTACTACTAATAAAGGAATCACATGATGAGACATGGGATTTTCTCGGCAAAAACTTTTATAGTGGTTTATTTTTTTAATGCAGATGTGTGATCAGATCTGCCCTGATGATGGACACTGTAATGCTGTCCGAAACGTTGACTAAATAAGGAAGTAGTGCAACACGGCATAATACTCTAAAATAAGCCTCTATAAAAGGGATCACGTGTTCAAATTTCCTAAAAATATTTTGTAAAATGTTACTCTATTAAAAATGACTCCGTTTGTCTGTAACTCCGGTTCAATGCCCTCTAAGACTTTGCTTAGAATTTAATTGAAATTTTCAAAATTTTAAATGTTTATTTATAGATTTCGGACATGCGACAAGGTACCAAAATACTATATAATGTTTTCGACAGAAAATTATTTTTTTTTTTTTTTTTACTAAAAGTATACAATACAGAATATAGTATATTATATAAAGCATTGTACTCCCAGGAGTTAATAAACTCATTTTAATCACCATTTTCATAATTGGAACTGATTTGTAGACAATCAAGACTATCCGTGATTTTTCACAGATCTGCGCTGGTATTTACAAAAGAAAAAGGGAAAAAAAATGTTATTTTCGTCTAACTTTTAATCAGATCTTGTATTTACCTGATTCAAATCGAAATTTCTCACAGCCTTCACGATGGGACACTTTGTTTTATCAACTTTTGTACGAAACAAATAACCATCAGATAAACATAAGATCGCCAAAAACACACACGCACTTAACTTAGTCATTTTCGAACTAATCACCATCACGATCTGCAAGTTTATTACGATTATAATAATAATTTCTCTTTGAACCTTTATACTAATCGTATTAAATATTTTTTATGGAGAAATTAACACTAACATAATTTAATTTATATGGATTAATATGAAATCAGTCGATATTTTTGACTGTCGATTGAATTTTCCGTCCGCGAAATCGAAACAATCATTCAGTACTAACGTGCTTTGACAAGTTATGCATCATCCACACACTATCGTGTACAGACTAAAGCAGGGGTTTTCAACTCCTGATTTGCTTTAAATACCAGTATGAATAATCAACATAATGTTTTTTTTGTGCAAGCATTTTGAAATTATTAAAATTAAAATCAGTGTTAAAAATGCATCGTTATTTTTGTCATGGTCAGGAGAAACATTGTTATGGAAAACATTGTGTGTCCATAAACAAATTTAGTGAGCAAGGCATAACATTACAGTGCACCACAACTTTGAGAAAATAGAAATGGAAACCGTACTGTAAAAAATACTATAACTATATGGGACAAGTGCAAATAATCAGACTGCAATTTAATTTTTAAAAAGAGAGAAGGCGCAATAGCTTTAATAATCTTAAGTGGTGCAGGAACAAGGATCTATCCTTCTCCTCATAGGGAAGGCCCACGAGCTATGATAAACCAAGCAGTACATACAATATGGTAGCACATTTAAAAACTGAAACTGCTCATTTAAACATAGAGCAATGAGTGAATCTGGAAGTAAATTTGGCCAGTTAAATTGGAGTCATAAACAACATAATATTTACTTTAATAAAAATATAGTTTTAATTTAATACTTTGATCATTTGTTATTTCATCAGCCGTCAAAAATATATTTGGTTATTTCACCAGCCTTCAGATATATATTTTGTTATTTCACCAGCATTCAGAAATATATTTTGTTATTTCACCAGCCTTTCGAAATATATTTTGTTATTTCACCAGCCTTCAAAAATATATTTTGTTATTTCACCAGCCCTCAGAAATATATTTTGTTATTTCACCGGCTTTTCGAAATATATTTTATTATTTCACTAGCCTTCAGAAATATGTTTTGTTATTTCACCAGCCTTCAGAAATATCTTTTGGTATTTCACCAGCCTTCATAAATATATTTTGTTATTTCACCAGCATTCAGAAATATATTTTCTTATTTCACCAGCCTTCAGAAATTTTTTTTAATTGGATAAAGTTAATATGTATTTTAGTCGCCATGTAAATTATATCAGTCAATTAATTTCGTAAGGTATTGAGGTACTTGAACATATATAGAAATATATAAAATACTTGTTTTTAATTATCAAATATAGATTTAAGAATGACTGGAGAAGATAGCTACCTAATGTGAGATTCGATTCGCTGTGAATAACTAATGGGAATCGAAGGTTGAGCACGTCATCAGAGAACCATGAACAAATACTTCCCATACAAACAATACATCATAAACAATGCATGTATGCTAGGCCGGACAGTCAATTTTTTCAGGAGTCTCAATAGTTTCACTATAGAATAACGGTGACAAAAAAAATAATATGTCTCTTACCACCTTTGACCCTGTTACTAGAGGTAAAGATTTAAAAAGTTATTTCAGACTAAGTAGACACAATACCCTAAAAGTCGGAATCTTAACGACGTAACTGCGTAAGGCATCAAACATGCGTTGCGCAGCCCCTGTGTATTATTTTCCATATAAAATTTTAAAAAATAAGTGGGAATCTTTACGACGTAAGTGAAGAAGGCGTCTACAAAAATATTCGGCGCGCGGTCCAGCGTATTGGGCGGACCAAAGATATTAGAAGAACGAGATGTGCTATGCGCAGTTCGTACTGAGTGGAATTGTTTTGCCGAGTGTCGCCGGTTTTGTTCACCAATACTACTGCACACCTTCGCTTACGTTAAGGCATCGCTAAGGTATCCGCACTAATACATAGAACAGATTTCTGTGCGAACACGTCCCGATACCGTTCAAAGTACCCTAATTAGGTAGTACTCCGGCTACGGTCCGGCGGCCAACATAGCATATCTCGTTCTTCTAATATCTTTGGGGCGGACCTACAGTCGAATTCGCCCTAGCAGGCCTAGAAAATTGATCTTTCAATTCCTTTTAACGTAAAATATTTGAATGTTTAGATACTAATTAATTTTATTATTAACTTACATCCGTTAAAGTTTGAATTATAATATTATAAAAAGGCATTATAGTTGCATTATTAAAATGTGAGCGTCGAGCGATCCCCCGTTATAAGTCTTGTGATGACCTAACGGTTCACACTGAGAAATACCTTCATACCTTCAAAACGGTTCCATGATAACTCAACACAGTGACAATTCAACACACTTTTAAAAAGTGATTAAAAGTCATTAGAAACGATGAAAAAAAAATTTTTTTTAACCTAACCTAACCTAACCTAACCTAACCTAACCTACATGACCCAGTTAATAATTTTTTTGTTTCATCAATTTCCATGACTTTATATAACTTTTTAAAGATGTGATGAATTATCATTGTGATGATTTATCCGGTTACCCTTCAAAACTACACTTATGATATATGATATACGACACCCTTTACAACCAGGATCTTCTTATGATGCTTTCTCTTATCAGAGGTTAACTATCGTCAGAGCATTCTTTACCCTCCAAGCTATAGCCTTTAACAGTAGCTATGTTGAACTGCGTTTATACCTTCCATGTAAATTTTGAAGTAATAAATTATAACAATAATCGCTTACTTTAAAAATGTGAATGTTTTATTTCTTTTTTAGTGCATTGGAGCGTTTTTTGTTTGGTTTTTGAAGTATACGGAGATTGAGTGATGTCTTGAAAATGTTTCTGTCACAATCGATTCCTCAAACTGTTGAAAAGTGCTTATTATTAATCCAAAAAAAAAATAATTAAACAAAAGAATGACTCTCTTTGTAACCACAATTCGTTTAGTTTATTAATATCCACCAGTTTTGGATAACACAGGGTACAAATCAAACCAATTAGAAATATGTATTGTGTGTGCTTATATATTCATAATACCGAGTGAGATAAAGTATAAAGAAGAGTAAAGGAACAGTGAGATAGCATGACATTAAAATATAATGTTGTAACAGAGAGACAGATAATGGGTTACCATATTATATCGAAACAGACAATGCATCAACTGAAGAGGTAATTAATGTACAGTGGAAATTTTAATGAGTTTCTCTGAAATATACCTAATATTTAGCGTAATAGCCATTTGAAACATTTAATAAATATGATTTTTGGATCTACAAACAAAACAGTTGTATTATTTCATAATTTGTCAAACCACAAAGTGATTGTTGACTGAAAGTGACAAAAAAACATTTTATTTAATAAATTTATCAAATATCTATTTAAATACCTAATTTAGGTAAAGGGTCAAAAGTATGATTGAAATTGTGAATTAAATTTGAGGTTGTCATCTAAACATACTGATGTAACTTTGAGACTTCTGAGATACTAAAAAACCCTTCATACATTTGAAGGCCACCCTAATGCACACAAAGGCGCCATCACAATTTCGCAGATTAGAACATTCCCATGTTTGTCCAGAAGTGAGGTCTGAAATATAATGATAACAATAACAAAACTAATTATTGCTGTTGGTTTCTACTTATCAACATTATTTATCCCTGTGATAACGGCTTACATAGAGTAGCCACAGGAAGTCAACAGTGTGGAAATAAAGATAGGAATTCAATGTGGATAGCACGGTACTCGAACATTCCTGAATTATGAGTTATTTGGCATATTTTTAGTTTTTTCATTCATTCATTATTATTACGTTTAGGTTATGTTAATAATATGAAATGTAATAAAAATATGATGTAATGACACTTGGAGAGACTTTAATAGAATTGTTTATTTATGGTTTCGATCGTGGTTAGTTAGTTTATTATACTTCTGATTTAAACGATAAAATAAATAAAAACAACGATGTTAAGTCGAACGCTTTGCTAGCATACATCATGTATATAAAAAAAAACTTTTATTGGATTTGATAAAGAACACATTGCAAAACTTTTCTAATATTGAACTGTAAACAATTATGAAATTTTCAAATTCGATCGTGTACACTTGTTGTTCCTTTCGCGCTTATCAATGCATAAACTTATATTTAATAAGCACATTGACTCAATTGTTAATAGGTCGTATAAAATGCTTGGTTTCGTGCTACGTGTAAGTAAAATATTCAGTAATCCGCGTACAATTGTAATGTTATATTTCGCATTAGTCAGAAGTACACTGGAATATGCATCGCTTATTTGGAATCCGCAATATAAACTTAACATAGATAGTATAGAACGAATCCAAAATAAATTTATAAAATATATTACCCACAGATTCAACAATAATTTTGAGTGTACATTTGAAACTTTGCAGCGAAGACGAGCAGTAGCTGGCTCAATATTTATACACAGAATTTTAAACAATGAGATTGACTGTTCTGAACTTTTGTCCCTTATTAACTCTTTGATGGGCGGACATAACAGTATAACTGCATTTTTGACCATTTAACGATTTATATGAGAAAATGCTTCTTGTGTATGCCGGCATCAATGTTATTAACAGTATAGTTACACCAGTACTCAAAACATATTATGTTTTGAGTACTGGTGTAACTATACTGTTAATACCATTGATGCCGGCATATACAAGACACATTTTCTCATATAAATCGTTAAATGGTCAAAAATGCAGTTATACTGTTATGTCCGCCCATCGAAGAACTTTAACATACCTTTGAGACGTACACGACATACAGTGCTATTCCACAGACTAAATTATAAAACAAATGCAGCATCTAATTCGACAATTAACCGAGCTCTTCATACTCTAAATAATATTTGTATTAACTCTAACATTGACATTTTTTCGGATTCACTGCCCAAATTCAAACGTGGCATCATGTCAATAATTTAAAGAATTCAATGCGCATACATACAGACACACACATATACAAACACTCACACACACATTACACACGTCACACACACACCTATAAACTACACAAGTCACCTGGTAATTAAGGAATAAACATACCACTTAGCAGACATTACAAGGAAACATATCATAGGTACACAACATGAAGTATCTTATTCCTGTATATTGTTTCATCTCTGTAAATTATGTACTGTTTGTTTCAATAATATAAAATAAAAATAAAAAATAAAATAAAATAAGCAAGACGAAATGCTGTTTCTCAGTGACGTTTGGCGAGGATAACACTTCGGAAGTATGTAGATATGCATCAATAAACACAATCCAAGAGTGTGTTGTTTGATGATTCCTGTCATTTTAAAACAAGTTTTGTAGTAACCGCTGTTTTAATTCATCCAAACCAAATTTGACTCGGTTTTTGTATTATTTTGGACAGGTGAATCCAAAATGGAGTGATGCGATGATTTTTCTTTGCGGTTCCTTAAACAGTCATCCACATCCAAAGGAATTACGTGCAAGGAATACAAACATCGAACTGCTTTGAAGTCCAAATATAAAATGATCTCTTTGAGAAACCTTTCATATAATCAAAACATACTCAGCAATATTGACAAATTATATTGCAAATTAAAAGGTATTGAAAATTTTTAGAGTGATCGTGGCGAAGTCCCGTTTTAACTCAAGCTTTTGGCACTTCGTCTGTCCGTAATTTTTTTTTTCCGTTTCCGTTTCGAGATGGTCCCCATTTGAGTGGTTCACTAAAGATTATATTTTTAAATCATATATTGTACATGTTTATTAACATCTTTTCAATATTTTTTTACCTACCTGCCTGAAGAATGTTTGATAAAAAAATTGTCATCGAGATTTTGACGTTTCTTTGTACAAATTGTAAAAGAATATATACCTATGGTTTATAATTAGTATATAGATATTCTCACAAAAATGGCTTTATGGTTTTGCATCCGTGAAGATGACAATACACTGTCGGTGCAATGGTTAAGTACTCCAAATGGCATGATGGTTTTGCATCCGTGATGATGACAATACTCTTTCGGTGCGATGGTTAAATACTCCAAATAGCTTGATGGTTTTGCATCCGTGATGACAATAGTCTTTCGGTGCGATTGCTAAATGCTATAGGTTTGTACCTTATATTCATTTTAATGAACTAGTAGAACTAAATATTTTGACAATATTAAAATACCCGATATTAGAGGCAAGCGTTTGTGATAATGAATGTTTTCATTATTGCTGTTTAATAATGTTACGCAGGAAAGGAAAAGATAGGAAAGGTACTTAAAATTATTTAACTAACCACAAACAATATTAACACGCAACACAAATTTAAAAAATTAAACCACAAAAAATATAACCATTCACCAAAACAATGAAACAATGTCCAGAAAATCGTAGTATAATCGCGAAATTTGTGTATTTATCACATTTGCAGTCGATTTTGTAGTACAACGTTTTTTGATTTGAGCTTTGGTTTTCGAGTAAATCGAGTCATCGAGAATTGAGAAATTGGAATTTTTACGTTAAAATTTTAAAAAAAAAAAACCGTTCCTGAGGGTTTACTTTTATAGATACTGTTGAGTTTACTTTTATAGATACTGGGGGTGGTTAATTTAAAAAAAAAAAAATTCTCAATATGTTTTTTTTATTTATTTCATTTTGAATTTTATGTATTTTTTCCTACTAGAGGCATAAAATCATCTAAATAAACAATACAAAACGAATACTAGCAGCTGTTTATTGTCTTTAAGGCGTTGATCCGGCTCCAAAAACTTATTTTAACCCTTTAGTTAAAAATAAAAGGAGGCAAAAAAATAGTTTTTTTGGTGTTTATGTATATGATGTAGATTCACCAGTGCCACGCATGTCCGACGAGTTTCTGGACTTCGTGTATAAGTTGTAACTGATTTTTCTGATTGTCGTATACAAGCTTTAGCGCCAACACAGTCTGGTTTCAAATATCCGGTGACCTATAGAAAAAAATACAACACTTATTCTCATCACTACATCGTACTTTTTTATGCTAAAACATCCAAAAACGTTCAAAATCCTGTACTTACCTACTATTATAAATTTATATTGTGTTGGAAGTGAATTGTATAGTTTTATAGCCTGGAATCTGTAGTGTTTTTGTCCAAAGGGTGTGTTGGTTTTTGGTATTAGTAGTTGGTGTGCATGTCTTGTTCTAGTATTGCTATTATAAATTTCTGCTTTTCTGTATATTCATTGATGCTTTTCTGTTTTAACGTTATCCATCTAGTGTTAGTTTTTAAAAATTTTATTCATTTCACAAATCTCAACGAATAATTACACACTTCAGGTAGAAGATTATTGACCTAATATTAGTTAACCTTGGTTGGTAGGTATACCTAATTAATAAGAAACTGCAGTGAATAATATTATGGCTAAAATATTTATATATTCATGTAGATCAACAAACTCTGATTCTATGATCTCTGATACGTATTGTCATTTAAAAACGAAAAAAACAACTCGTCATTAAAACACACCGTTTGGTTGGTATGACTAATCTGATGATTAATAACAACCAATCTGCGCCAGTAAAAATCTAAGGTGTAAATTTTCTGCATCAGGGTTGCCAATTCGTGGAAAATTTCCCAAATTGCGGGGAATTTATAATATTTCAAGAATTGGGTTTTTTGCAAGAAGAACTTTTTGTGAAAAAAATTGGGGGCTTTGGGTAAATCTTGATTATCAAACCATATTGAAAAATAATTGTGAGAACGGACTATATATCGTTTTCGATCACAGCAAATCCGAAAATGAATAGATAGTAAAAAAATTAATGCTATTTTCATTTCACTTTGGAGATAAAGGAACTTGTGGGGAATTGAAAATCTCTCGATAGCTTGGGGGTATTTTTTGGCAACTCTGTTGCATATTAATATTTGAACCGATGAAAATGTTTTGATGCAGATTTTTAAACACTAGTAAATTGTTTATCAACTGGTTTCATGTATGCATTTTTGCACATTTATTCTATACGGCATCATTAGTGACGACATGTCAACATATTCATTCAGATAACATTGAAAAGATTCAACAGAAGTTTCTAAGGTTTATAAATTATAAATTGCATATTCCTATACAAAACATAAATTACAATTACCTCTTGGATAAAATGTTTCTATTGAAACTTTCAGAAAGAAGAATAAGCACAGATTTAATACTGTTACAAAGAATACTACATTTTAAAATTGACTGTCCCGAATTACTTCAATGTATCAATATCCATGTTCCCAAAAAATCATGCCGACATTTCTTACCTTTTTACTTCAATAACACCAGGACACTAGCTTACCAAAATTCTCCGATTCCGAGACTTCACAATCTCGGAAACAAATATTCTGATCTGGGTGATATATTTCATTTGAAAACTAATCAGTATAAATGTTGTATATTCTATCACTTTTATTCTTCTAGACACAAATAGACCTATGTACCCATATAACTTCTCCACTTCTACTTTTTTTATTTTGTTGAATCTTTTAAATTCAATTATATGCGTGAGGATTCATTTTTGCCATTATGTTTACATTCTTCTTTATTGTTTTAATTTTTAAGTGTTTACTCTGATACAAAATGCTTGTATTTTTTTTAAAGAAAAGCCCACTAGGTCGTGTAATCAATAAATAAATAAATATTACATATTATTCTTCCATGTTAAAAGCGGGTAATCTTTAAAAATAAAAACGTCTCGATCCTCATACAAAATACAGCGCCGGTTGAAAAACAAACGTAGTCTTTTTACGGGTGACGTCATGGGTCACTTCCACCGATTTGATGCTTTTTTGTTAAGCCCGAAAAATTGAAACCTTATAAATTATTTTAACTATTAAAACCAACTTTAAGAAATAAAAATATTTACAGGTATTTAACTTAGAAGGTTAATAAAAAAAATAAACAAATGGACCACAGTTCCTTATTCTCTACAGGGCACTTATTATGATGTATTTTCTACAGAATTCAATTGCGTTAAGTTGTTTTCATTTTAAAAAAGCGAACGATATAAAAAATAACTTATGTGCATTATTCGGAAAAAAATATGGAACTATTGTAACAAATGAACAATTTTCCAGCAAATTGACTTACAAACCAAAATTTGTGTTACAGATATGGTTGAAATAATCACTCTAGTAGCTAAAATGTTTACAACTCAAACCTGTTAAGAGTTAGGCCATAGTTTTAATTGATTCTGACATCTAGTGAAATTTCAAAGGTAGTTCAGACATTATGTTAGTTGGGAAGACAATAAAATAAATTGTAACTGATAACGTAGTTGTTTTTTTTTTATTTTGAGCTCAATATAAATAACAAAAACACACTTATTTGTACTTATAACAAAATAAATTATTAATCTAGGGCCCTTATCTTAATTACATAAAATAGCTAAATCACTAAATAAATGAACACACATAAACAAACACAAAAGGTCGCTAAAAACTTGAGTTTTAAAACGGAAACAGGTATTAAAAATAGATTATCATTTCATATATTTATAACAATTTAATTTTTTAATTTAGCTTTAATTTGAAAATATTTTTAATGAAATATCAAAAATAATCACGTTCGGTTAATGTTATATAATTTAAATTATTTGAACTTTGTTTTCTGCTCAAATTGAGCACGTTTTTGTTTATAATAAATCTATGTGACTTGGTTTTAGATTTAATTTTTTTTTTACCGTTAATTGTTAGCAATTATTTATTTTATTAAGTCGTTTATTCAATTTGTTTAGCCTCAAGAACAATTCATAAAGCAAAACCAAAACTCAAATAGTTTTATAAACATTAGAAGTCTAAGTGTTATCATTACTTATTACTAACTAATTTTCTAAATAATAAATTAATCTCAAAATAGAGTTACTTTTTTGCGACGTATTTGATACGTCGACCGTTCCCTTACGCCCACTTCTTTAACAAAATTATAAGTTACTAATACATAAATAATAAGTTACTCTTACATAAATTATAAGTTACTAATACATAAATAATAAGTTACTCACACGTAACTAAAAAGTCACTTATATGGAGAAAATAAGCTACTAATACGTTACCAACCAGTTACGTAAATAATGAGTAACTTATATGCAACAAATAAGTTACTATTTTGTAACTCATTAGATTCTAATACATAACTTATAAGTTACTAATACGTAACTGATAAGTTACTTATATATAACTTGCGGGTTATTTACTAGAAACTTATGAGTTACTATTACGTAACAAATAAGTTACTAATACGAAGCTAATAAGTTACTAATATGCAACTGATAAGCTACTACCAAATAATCGGCAAATTAATTATTCCTATTTATAATATCAGGTATTTGACTGGTGTACATTATTTTCAGTATAAATAATGCCAGGCTTAAGTTTTTTTTTATTATTGGAGTATTTTGGTAGGTACTTTCATCGATTTGTCTTGAAAATGAGAAATATAAATTGAAATATTTACACATTTTCAATGTTTTAATATAAGTAAGTACATATTTACTATACCATATAATAAGTAAGCACCTATTTATTATACAATATTATAAGTAAGTACATATTTATTATACCATATAATAAGTACGCACATATTTATTATACAATATTATAAGTAAGTACATATTTATTATATAATATTATAAGTAAGTACATATTTATTATACCATATAATAAGTAAGTACATATTTATTATAACATATAATAAATAAGTACATATATAATACAATTGACTACAAAGCGACGGAGAAAAAAACTTTTTCTCTAAATCGCTTACGTATATAATGTCTCGAGGATTTATATTTATTAATACGGAATTTGATTGGTTAATTTGAGTTTTTTGAAAAATGTAAAGAAACGTTGCGTTTTATAATTATTTCGAATAAATAAATAAATACATTTATGGCTTCGAATGCTTAATCTATTCCTTCACCATCCCAGAATTTATAAATACATAATTTGCTTATTAAAAATATTTTTACGATCCTCCTTCCGATTTATTCCACACTTTTTTTTTTCATTCCACGCATCTATGACTCATTCCTTATTCATCCATGTTAGAAGTGAATTAAGATTCTATTGGCGCTTATTTTACATCAATGAATTACATTGATTTATTTTGATATGTATGATATTTAAGTGATTCTTCAATTAATTGACTTTGTCGGTTTTATGATGCAAGAATTCATCATAAATAAAAAAGAGTTTTTCCTTTAAATTTCTAACTGAAACTTATTTTATGAATAGAAACAACTTTTATTATTTGACTTCTTTTTAGGAGAAATGGGATCATTGAACGCCATCGTCTTTTCGTGAAGACCGGAGAAGGGCCTCAATCGGATGCATAAAAATGCTGACATAAGGCAGGATACAATAAGAATACCTAAAAGGACGATAAGTGTGGCTGCAAAGCCAGGAGTAGTCATGCAAATCATGCCACCAGGGGGCATTTCTTCTCTCGCAGGGAAGATCATGGTTTCTGAAGATGTATTGTTGGAGCTTTCGTCTAATGCAAAGGTCAAATCTCCAGTAGATACAACTCGGATTACCCTGTTGACGCCGACTTCCTTTTCTGGGTCTACTTCTCTTGTTCTCCTTACTCTGCGTTCATCCCGGTGATGTCCTCCATGCAAAAAGGCTTCCAGAGGTAGCGGTGGTGGAGGAGGGGGTCCGTATTCTGGTCCAGGCCTTCTGATCTCAGGTCCAGAGATGAGTCCTTGGTCGGAGCACTGATCTGGGCATTGATATCTGCAGATCTGAATGGTACATTGGAAGTGCACTTCCATTGAGTCAGGAAACTTGAATGCTTGGAAATGTGCATAAGACAACACAGAAGCACTAGCTCCAAAATTCTTTATTTTAGTGAATCTCGACATGAGTTTCGGTCTTGTAACGCATCCCTTTTGATCAACAAGCTGAATAGGTGCCCGTTTGCCATCATGAGCCATGCAATTTCTGACTAACATATCAAACTTGGAATCGTCATCCTTGATAGCCAAAACCATTGTCATAGTTTGTCCAATCTTAACTAAGCCTGAAACTTCTGACGCCCAAGGTCCTTTTCCGACTTGAATCTGCATCCAGCATCCAACATTATCACCTGCGAAGTCAGCTCTCACAACATCAAGCATATCAACAGGGAAAGGTCTGAATGTGACAGACTTCTCATACTGATCGTGCCACGTGCAACGAAGCTTCCTAGCTTGATCCCAAACTTCTTGTACTTGAGGATCGTACTGAATGACGATAATGTTTTCAAAGTAGGTTCCTGATCCAGAGTCTGCGCCATATCCATATAGACCATTCTCTGTGTTACCAGCGGTTCCGCAAGCATGGATGCTGATTTCAAAGTTAGCCGAAGTTCTTCCTAATCCTGCTGGAAGATGGACGCAATTTAGATTGGAGTAATGTCCTTTAGAGAAGACGATACCATAGAAAGGTTTATCAAAACCTAGAAAGACTTTCATTGAATTCTTTTCACACTTGACGTCAAGGGATATGATCTTAGGCATCTCTGGGACTGGCGCAGGCCAGATATCATTGCCTCCGGAGAAGATCTTGTCCATGGCTTCTTGCTGGATTTTGTTGTTGTTCTTGATTGACTGGGGTGGGGGCGGGGGCGGCTGCTGGCCACGGTAGCCGATGTTGTGCTTCTGCGGTCCGTGGAGTAGACCGACCTGGTGAACGTTTGGTACCCGGGATGAAACTGAAAAGATAAATATTCGATTTTGGTATTAATAAGTAAAGAAAAGAAAAACTGAAGATTACTGCGAAGGGGGAGAGTATTCAAATTATATTTTTATAACTTAATCAGATGAAATTAGACTACGCGCTACGCGCATGAATTACACTACTTAAAACAATTAAACTACACCTAGTAACGTTTTACTGCAACCCAGATGTTAGATTACCATTATTTTGATAAATAATTTTTCAAACATTGATTTTTAAAATAGTACCAGGTTTTGAACGAAATGAAAAATAAATATGTTGCAGTGATAATACAAAAGAATTTTGTGTTTGTGTACAGTATTATGATTAATTCATATTTTATTGTTTCGGCAAGCAAATACTCAAACCAAAGTGATTCAAAGAAGCGAATGTTAGTTTGAGTAGTAATCCAAAGAGGGCGGTATCAAATCAAACCGTGCCCTGAAGTTCAGGTTTGTTTATTATTTTCAACGGAAATAAATATAAACCCTTTATATAGTGGTATAAAAAGTTTGTAATTTATCGAATAATTTGTCAAATTTTAGAGCATCTTTCGCAAAATGAAAAAAACAATATTAACAAACCTCCACCTGCACTCCTTCAAAGAGAAAAGTATTCATAACAACCAAAAGAAGCCACAAAGACGTCTGTGAACCAAACTCAACAACAGTATAAACCAAGGCTGCCCAACCCCAGGCCCGCGGGCCACAATGTGGCCCGCGAACGAATTATAAGTGGCCCGCGTAACATTTTCAAAAAACCCGCCAATCCGCCAATTTGAAAAAGTGTCGCGAGCCCGCGGTAAAACAAACAATGCAGCTTGCGCGCGGTCACCAGTGTTGCCAACGATGGCGATTTATCGCTATTTAGGCTACTCAGAACGAGAATCAGCGACGAAAAAATCTAACCTGTTGAATTTACTCTTGAAACAAAAATGCACGTAGCCACCCCCCCCCCCATGGAATTCGAAAAATTGCTGTGGGGTATCACATATGATGTTCGGAACTTTTTCTCAGCGAAGTTCCGTAACAACCCCCCCCCCCCATGGATTTCAAATATTTTGTGCACTCATTTAGATTTTTCTTTTGTGGGGAATTATGTTTTATAGAAATTCTCTAACAACCCCCCCCCCCCATGGAAATATGAACTGTCAGGTATTCAGTGGCCCGCCGATTCAAAATCGTCAATTTGGCCCAACTGCTAAAAAGGTTGGGCAGCCTTGGTATAAACCATCAAGCCATCATAGATTATTGAAATCAGTACCGATCAACTAAATGAAACTTCCGATCTTTACAAGAGATGTCGCTCAATAATAAATAAATAAACTCTACCTGAATATTTTCAACGTGAAATCTTAACTAAAATTACAAACATGGATGAAATTAAATCATTGGAAAATTCTTCAAGAAGTTATACTCGAAACCATCGACGAGCTATATTGAACCAGGGTATAATCAAAGCAGACCAACCGCAGCAGCCTTCTTTGGAAGTCACTGGAAAAACTTCACTGGAAAAATACAATTTCACTACAACAAACAGCAGATCAAGGCATGGTTCCTAAAGAATGAAAATAATATTGAAATGTCCGCCTTTCGAGGAAGAAAAAATAAATATGATAATATTTGGCAACGAACAAACCTAAAAGATGAAATTTTCTTATATGCAGATGACGATGACAAAAACTTCCTAGAAAAATCACAACTGGATCCTTAATGTTTTAAACAACTAGTTAATTAAAAGTATATTAACAATTATTTATTTTTTTAAATACTAATTACATGATCTGAAGCTCATAAAAAAGAAAAACACCGTCTCATATACCATTGCAAATTGAAGGAAAACCTACACTCAGGTAGTGAAAAATACCTGAGACTACATATCGATAAATAATCCCTTGTCATTTAGGCAGCACATAAAAAACTAAAAGATTTTTTTTTTTACCGCTTGGTGTATTTGGTTAAAAAATTTATCTTCTACCAACAAAATAAAATAAGGGATTGTACTTTAATTTATTTCAGTCCTTTATGTTGATACATTTGCCATTTATCCACTGGTACTTTATATCAAAGCTATATAAGTTTAGAGCTAAATTTATGAAAAAATCGCGTTTAATACACTACACTTTTTAATTTGTATGCGTACGGGAATAATTATTTGGATAACGGACACCTCTGCCATAGATCACCTCAAGTGCTTCGCTACGTTCAGTGACATAGGGGTCGTGTGGTGAGGATTGGCCAGGTATTAGCGTCTAATGCGTCTGCCCGCCGATTGCATGTCAGGTCGGTTCGAGAGAGGTCGGTTGACATCTCGTATCTTTTGACCTCTCCAGACTTACTTTCACGCCTTGCACCCCATTCAATTGGTATGCAAAAAAAATAAAATCAAAACTTTCTAGCTCCTGATTTTAATTCGCTTCTAACATGGATGAACAAGGAATGAGTCATAGATGCGTGGAATAAAAGAAAGTATGGAATGAATCGGAAGGAAGATCGTAGAAATATTTTTAATAAGCAAATAAGAGAGGAATGTAAGGAGATTATACTACGAAAATGTGAAAGGTTGAAAGTCGGGGACGCTCAAGAAAATCAAATACTTGAGTCGGGCCATGTCAAGAGTCGGAATAACAGAAGAGTAATTATGAGATGATGTACGGATGTGAATGAGTCAACGAGTATGTGCCAATACTGAGTTGTTTGCCGATCCATCCTCTCTGCCTACAGCGTGATGGTTAGTTGAATTATTGAAGAACAACAGAACTAATAGCAACATCTGATTATTGTGCTGCTGCATGTTGACGTTCAGACTGGCGTGGTCAATGAAACTGGAAACGGCGTGATATCAGTAAGTTAGTTACTAAAACTGAATGATTTATAAACAGACCTATTTGCAATCTCCGATTTTGGTTGCTGCTGCAGGGTGAAGCTCAGACTGGCGTAGTCAAGAAAACTGGAAACGGCGTGATATCAGTTGGTTAGTTATTTAGATTGAATAATTAATGAGCGAAAGTTAGTTAGTTAAATTGAATCATTGGTAAACAACAGACCTAATTGCAATCTCTGATTAGGGTGCTGCTGCACGTTGAAGTTCAGACCGGCGGCCTGCCCGTTTCCCGAGTCTTGGTCTCCCGACTCCAAGGCGAGCTGATCCGGGTTTGGGATGTCGTTGTCCCCTCGGTCCACATCGTTGGGGTGGCCATTGTCCAGCTGATCCTCTTGTCCGGAAACAGCTTCAACCACTTCCACCTTGTCGGATTTAGTAAAGGCCAGCTGAAAAAGATAGGAGGATTACGTTAGTTGCTGAATATGAAATTATTCTTTTTATTTTACAAACAAGTGTATGGCTTTTTGTTTAGTTCATCAATTTATTATTAAATTTTGCAAAAATAAGCTTTTATGGAGAAGCGACAATTATTTAATTTAGTTAAAAAAGCTATGACTTGATGAAGGGTTTTCTTTTAAAACAGCGGCTTATTAATGTTAATTGATTAAATATTATTTCATGGAAACGTTTTTTGATGTGTTGTAAAAAAAAGTGGTCCAGCAAAGCTGCCATATCGTTGTCTGTCGGTTCTACTTTAATAAAAGTAAAAAAGATTATTTGTACCGTGTCAACACCAATAGAATCAAGAGTCTGCGGAATAATCAACAGCATACGGAGTAAAAGTTATGGACTAATGTTTTAGACTGCGTAATTAATTAAAAAATAATAATTTTATGGATATATGGATGTTTTTTGTAGTGCTAGATTTCTCATTTTCCTCAAGTGCAAAGTTATTTCTTGGTTAAAGATCACTGGTATCTACACAATATTCCAGCGTCGTCCTCCATACTAAACTTATTAGATTAGTGGGATTTTCAGACCATTGTTTTCTATGAAACGTGTGGCAGTGCACTAGTGGTTTTTATTTTTCACGATAGCGATTTGTAAATTTTGTACATATTTTAAATTAGCATTGCTTGTGTTCCCCCATGTTCATATTCCGGATCTAAAGATAGATTTTTTTAAATAAAGATATTATTTATTCAAGACAATGTAAGCCATTTTTAGGCGAAAATTGGAAACAGAAACATATACGGTCGTATCTAGGACTTGAACCCAGGACGTTTGCCTTGCAGGGGCGGTGCTCTACCAACTGAGCTAATGGGAACCTATTCCCTTCATCATATTTAACTGAATCATACTTGGAATAAGATCTACCAAAATTATCTACATTTTTATTTGCTGTTATCTTTATGTATGATTGCAAGATTGAACTCGAACTAAATGCAATCTAGGTAGTGTCTTGGATAACTATATATCCCATTTTTTTAAATGTGCGACATCTATTGACTTTTGAGGATGAAAATTTATTTTTGAAAGAATGTAATGAGTAAAATCTCCGTCTAAATCTCGCTAGCATTGTCTTCAATGATTACATATTACATTTTGAGGGTTTACTCGTTAAGTTATTTTAAAAATTAATATATTATTATTTTTAATCATGAAAGTGAATCCAGTGAAAAATCTAATAAGTGATAGGTGTTGATTGAGAAATACCAGTAAATATTGAATAATTTAGTTTTGAATAAGTCGACGTAGCAAAATTCGTAGAGCACCTGACCGGCAAGGCTGCGGGTTCAATTCCCGCCAGCGGCATGTATTTTTTCTCGGAATATTTTTTTAATTTATATAGGTGTTTCAGGCCAATAGTGCTATAAATATATTAGTTTAAGGGTGTAATGAATTTGTTTTAGCATTTATCTGGCCATTTTCATAACATAATTGAAATAAAAATTATTCGTTTTATTTTTTAATCAATAAAACTCAAGAGGGAACTGGGCGGTAGCAAAAAGCCATATTCCGAATTCCAAGACACTCGTGGGATCCTCTACAAAAAGCCCAGGGTTCAAACCGAATGCTATTATGCTGCACACCGCATTCTGTATGCTGTTTGATGATGGCACAGAAACGATAAGAGGGAACAATGGATGGGAAGAGAAGAAGCGACCTGTTCAACCGTTCAGGTTCAGTGTTCAGACCAATTGTCGGCTGTGAGAGTTAATCTTTGACCGGCTAGCTTATATTCTACAATGAACACATAATGTATAGGATTATTGCACTCTGGAGTCGGTATTTGTTCAACATGTATCATTTATTTTTTTATGTTTTTATAAATCGGTATCTTTTTTTGTTTTTTATTTATTTATGTGTGGTTTCTAAATAGTTACCAACAGCCTAATACAATCCTTATGCATTTTTTTTGTATGAATTATTATTTAAATTTGTTTTTATATTCCTCTAACTTTATTTTTTGACACCGTTTTTTCAAAAGGTAGTCTTATTTTTCCTTTTCCTTGTCTCACACGGAAAAAAATAATCCGGTTAAAAAGGAATCATCATGCGAACTTTCTGATAAAATAAAAGTCATTTAGAATATATTGAGAACACGTGTTCTTTTCCTAATAGATATCATGACGAAATGCTACAATATAAATATGTCAGTATTATCAACACGTGGTCCGTTGTCCTCAAAAAACTTATGCTTTTGACTGATACTTTCTTAGTAACTCTTTCAATTCATTCCTTAAAGCGCTATAGGCCTGCAGTCCCATTTTTAACAAGAAAACGAATACTTTGATTAGAGTTTTAATAAATTAACAGTATTTTATATCAGCAGGATTTTCTCCGTGCATGTGTGTTTATGATGTAGGTTTTTAAAGTTTTTCTTAGAAATTCAATTGATGTATGGCCATTTAAAATAAAGTGAAGTAAATAATTTGTTTAAATAACAAGAAATTTAACTCCTTCAATTATTTTCGTCTATTTCTATCTATTTTTCTTCAGTATAATTCTCGTGGCTATATTTTGTGGTATTGTCATTTTTATTTCATTAATCCATCGTTGTCAAATAATATAACATGTGGTACATTGGCACTGTATATATTTTTATCGGAGACTGTGCTTAGAAAAGTTCTTATTCTTCTCAATAGTGAGATTTTTTTAGCTTGTATAAATCAATAAAACACATATGGATCATCTTATAACCACTCGAATTTTTATACATGCGAGTTTTGTTGAACTTGCGATGGTTCTTGCAAAAGAAAGGAGAAACGTATTTTAACAAATTTTTTTTAATTCAATTTAGATGACTGGTTTATTGGTTAACCCCCACTGATGTGAAAATGATAATACTATTTTTAGTATTACAGCAATAGTTTTAAATAAGTGAAATAATATAACTTCGTTTGAACCACTATTTATATTATTTGAAAGCCGACCGGTTTCGGAACAATCATTATTTTCTCAAGGCAAGATATATACTAACTTAGCATTACAAAATAACCAGTTAACATATATAAATAAATGTCGAAGTGGGGGTGGAGGCGTGAATTGGTGAAGAGCAGCAATAATTATTATTGCCGAAAAGGCGAATTGGCAAAATTAAATGGCTATAAAGTAACAGGAAAGACACGTATTTAAAAAATATCCACAGTTTCACTTTTTAATATTAACTAGTATTTTATGAAATTCAAAGGTTGTTGTTTTCCACATAGGTACTTATGACGTAATAAAGACATATTAATAATATTTATGCCAGCTTCTCAAAATTAATCTCAGCTATTATACTACATGGCATCTTTGGACATACAAACACTCATGCACTAAATCAATCATCCAGCAATAACTGGATGGCTATTCTAATAATGGAACGGAGATGCAGAAAATACATATTTTTATACTAACTTATGTCCCCGACTTTGCCCGGGCTTTTTATAAATGTTTTCGAAATCATATGTAGACAGTGACCTTCCTGTTGTTTTGAAGCAAAATTTCATCAATCTCGGAATAAAACTGTGGATTTCTATAAAAAATCCACCTCACCCGCCTCAAATACCCTTCTTTATATAAATAGTTTGATAGATTATTATTACTTACATTACTGTTATACCATATGATTTTATTCCTGCTTTTACTATGTTACCCCCATAATACAAGCATTCTCCTAGTTTGGTGGGTCTATTTAAAAATAACAAAACATAGAAATAAACAAACAAAAAATAGTGACAGAAATCTATGTTATAGTTTTCTTATCTAGAAAAAGATCAATACATAATTGATTTTTATTTAAAAAAATGAACACTATTTTACGCCAAACACGTTTTTACCCATCTTTTTCCTCATCCATGTATTCATTCATGAAACGAATACCTATGCTTAGAGGGTACCTACTCGTATAACATTGCTACCAGTTGCCATGCATCGGCACCGCACTATTCAGTACCTATCCAGTATCCGCTCGCACCTGGTTAGGTCGGTAGATGTTAGACGTTAGATGTTGTGTACATTGGTACATCTCACATCGCTGCAGCCTCTGGTATGGGAGGCAATAGGCCACGGAACGTCCCGGCATTAGGTCAATGGAATGGTCAACTCATTTCTTTGTGGACGTGGTATCTTCTACGAATGTAAAATACTTGGGGCACATTATTAATTAAGTTCTATCGGACGATGGCGACATTCTATTAACACTACGCTGATTTAAGTTCCACCATAGTGTATGATAATATTAAAAATATTGTTTAAAGCATTTTGTACTAGCCTTTATACGTGTGAGACCTGGTGTCACTATCTTACTTGCTCGATGGAATGACTCCGAATCCAATATAATGTTGACTGCAGAATCACATTTGGATACAGAAGATTTAGCAGTGCATCGACAATGTTTACTGAACAAGTTCTGGGTGAATTTGACGGCGTGATGAGACACCGGGTCACTGGAGCCAGGATACGGCTAATGTCGTCCGACAACAAGGTGGTGACCGATGCTTATAGATTTAAAAAAAGTTAGATAAATATCAAACAAAATTCATTTTTAAGCACTCCAATGTTACCCATCCAAAACCTGGGAATCATTTTCGATTGAAAGACTTTGATAAGAAGCACACAAAATACATTAAAATAATCAATCCGTCATAATAACAGCGAACGGCAAGAACATGGAAAATCTAAAAATAAATCAAGCGGATTAAAACTAACAGTTTAATATGTGCTCGGTATTTAGTTAACCTGTCATTATATCGCGGAAAGTAGTTATGATAATTGTTATTGAATAGATTGAATTTTGTAGCTTTTAAAAAACTGACAGTCTCGTTCGAAAGTTAATACATCAGAACTGTATTTGGAATTAACTAATTGCCCTATCTAGTTGAAATCAAATGCTGTAGACTGTAGACCAACTGCTTTGATAATCTATCTAATATATATTATTAACCCGTGTTTCCCTACTCGCCCATTTATTACTAGCGATTTTGGTGGGGGTGGCTGAGCGTGGGTGGGATTGGGTGAAGAAAATTAGCTTTGTTATAGAAAGGCCGCGAATTCTTCAGATTATTTCAAAATGGGTCCGCCGACTGTGTCGGTGAGTCTGGAAGGTTCCAAGAAGATCATGAAGGATCTCAAATGCTATAGAAGGTTCTGGAAGAAGACATATCAAGAAGGTAATATAAATTTCCAAACTAAGTGGTGGAGTGTGACTGTGAGTCTAGAAGGTTCCAGAAAGTCCGAGAATGCTATTGAAGGAGCCACAGCAACGCGTGGTGTGGTTCAACTAATAATGAATATAATGCATACATTTTTTTTTTTTTTAATTCAAAAATTTTAATCAAACAATCCTCTTTTGAATACTTTCCCACATAATTATTTTTCCCTTCTACAACCATGGAATTTCACTTCGACCCTTTCCACTCCTTCGTCAATTCTTCTGCCGATTTGGGTTTCCCCCCCTGTACCCAATGACTTTGAAATTGTATCGGTCAGCATTGAATATTATTTTATCTGTTAATATTTATTAATAATTTTATTTATGTGAGTTCAATTTGTCGGCTCCTCAAAGTCCTCCATCACGATACAAGCAAAATTTTCCGCTCACTGTGATGGTAGTAGAAGGATTTTCAAATATCGTCAGGTTACTCGTAACCCGGGAATATTATCTGTCTTTAAAAATAATAAAATCTCTCACAAAACTTGTTACGTAGAAAAAATCTTATAGTTTCAGTTACTCTGCCAAGCCGAACAATCGCAAAGTTGTATATTTATAGGTTGACTTTAAAATAATCAAAATAAAGTTTATCTCCTTTTTTATAAAGCCGTGATTGAAAAAATGTTATTTTAAATACCTAAAAACAACAAAAAACTGCCCATATAAGCAGTATATGATGGTAGGCTTTTAAAAAATTATTACTGATTACCTTCGTCCAGGAGCTTTACGATGCTTTTCGAGATCGATTTTTAATGGAAATAATAACATCGTTAAGATTTATTTACCAATGGGTCCGACGCCAATTATAAAGTCATTTCTTAATGCCTATAAAACAAAGCTTACAATTCCACAACAACGAGACTGAAAGCAATTACAGGAAAAAATTGCAACGCCCTAACGTCGGTGGCCTTAGACGGTCATCTGCCGGTTTTACGATGATTGGTCGATCATGGTTTTTTTTCATTAAATCGTTTGTTTTCATCGGACAGATAATTGCCGTTGGGTAAACACGTGACCATTTCAATGGCGTGTTGCTGAGCCCACTGGGCATAAATAATGGGGTCAAATACGGTTCAAACAACTCGATATTCGTGTACTAACAGAAACAATAGTTTTGCATCCGAAGAAATGGAAAGCACGAGATTGGCGAATGGGTATCACATATGAGCCCGGAATTCTCACACTGATAATTTACAGCTCAGGGATTTGCTGTATTTTAACACCTGGGTTTCCGTGTTCGAGGGGTAAAGCTTTTGAATAGTAAGGCAGAGGTCGCGGGTTCAAATCCAGGCTTGCGCAAGCAAATTTATTTTGATAACTTTTTGTTATTTCATAATTTTCTGACATAGAACAATAATATAAGACCACCATTCAGAATTGAAACGTTGTTTGAAATAGCTTTAGCCATGTTTGGTGACCAGATCTGAATAGCCCTGTACTTTCCCACCTTCCTCTTCCCCAACTCTTTCTCCTCCCTGTAGCCTCACAAAATACCCCAATTGGGAACACCATAGTCTCAATGGCTCCAGACGGTTAGAATTCTCATGCTGTTTTTTTAATTTTTTTTTATATATATGTCATGTTTGCTATTATGTTTTTGAGGATTTTGTCTAAAATTCATCCATTTCGAAAACGTCTAAAGGAAATCTATACTTCAATACATTTGGGCATTGCAAGAGCAATATCTGTGAAAGCCTAGCTTGGATCGGATAAATCGTGCACCAGAAGAAATATTAGGTGGATTTCGTGACAAAAAGTAGGTCAATGTTGGAAGTTCGGCGTATAGTAAAATTGATAGGTTACTTTAGATGTTATTTTTAAATCGACAGTCGACGAGATATTGTAATGTAATAATATAATTTTGAATAAATTTATTAAAGAAAATCATTATGTACGAGTATATTATTAAAACATTACAAATTAATAAAATTCCCTTTTTTATCTTCTGTACTGAAAATAATCTTCTTCTCACTCTTTTACCCGATATAAAATCAAAATAATATAAATTAAACCTTTTTGTTAATTATTTTTGCTTAAGTGTACGAGTAGTTTTATTTTAGAACTTTAGTATACGAGTAGTTTTATTGTAGCGTTTTAGTGTATGAATAGTTTTATTCTAGCGTTTCAGTGTATGAATTGTTTTGTTGTAGCGCTTTAATGTACGAGTAGTTTTATTGTAGCACTTTAGTCTACGAGTTGTTTTATGGTAGATCTTTAGTGTACGAGTAGTTTTACTGTAGCACTTTCAATGTTCGTAGTAGTCCGTAGTGTTCGTTCACTTTAGTAGTTTTATTGTAAAACTTTAGTTTACAGGTTGTTTTATGGTAGAATTTTAGTGTACGAGTAGTTTTATTGTAGCACTTTAGTCTACGAGTTGTTTTATGGTAGATCTTTAGTGTACGAGTAGTTTTACTGTAGCACTTTCAGTGTTCGTAGTAGTCCGTAGTGTTCGTTCACTTTAGTAGTTTTATTGTAAAACTTTAGTTTACAGGTTGTTTTATGGTAGAATTTTAGTGTACGAGTAGTTTTATTGTAGCACTTTAGTCTACGAGTTGTTTTATGGTAGATCTTTAGTGTACGAGTAGTTTTACTGTAGCACTTTAGTGTTCGTAGTAGTCCGTGGTGTTCGTTCACTTTAGTAGTTTTATTGTAAAACTTTAGTTTACAGGTTGTTTTATGGTAGAATTTTAGTGTACGAGTAGTTTTATTGTAGCACGTAGTAGCATGTAGTATGTTTCGGTTCTAAAACATTTATATATTTTTTTTAATGAAATAGTAGTTTCTACGAAATTTATTACTTTATTTTAATTAAAATGATGGCAAAAAGTGAATTCACAAAGTTATTGAAGAAGTTTTTTTTTATTTTCACAGTTTGTTTTGGAATTTAGGATAAGCGTTTCATTATAAAATTTCATTTCATATTAAAAATAAACCTATTGCTTTTTAATTTTTAGTAAGATGCTTCATAAATATTTTTTAAATTCGATCTCAAAAGAGTCTCTATTTGTGCAATTTAAAGACAGAGTACACAAAAAACGTGTCGAAGAAACAATCCGTTCTGATAAAGCTAACATCAACTATGAACGGGTGTTCCGCTCGTATCCGTCGAGTGCACCGGTGCACAATGCAGGCTTCGTTGAAATACCTATACAACAGACTCATAATGCTTGCATTGTGTCTGCGTATTAGAGCTTACAATTGGTCTGTCAACAACGGATTGTCAGACAAACCGCCCTCCTTTGCGCAGGATCATTTAGGTTAGGTTAGGTTATTCTAGTGATTTATATGTCTAGGCTCTAGGCTAAGGAAAACTTATATTATGTTTGAAATTTCGCTGACACTAACAAAGACAAGATTGACGCGTAGCGCCACGTTTTCAATTACACGAGAAATCCCATGAGATGCAAATCTTTCAATAATATTAACATTTCCTTTTATCTACCGGTAAATTGTTTTACATTGACGCCTTTCGCGCCTCGTCTTGGTGGTATTTATGCAGACTTTATGACTCACGAATGCGACCTTTGACTTAAATTTATTCATAAATCAGTTCCAGCTTTCATTGTTTCTAGATTATGAGGCTGACCGCCAAATATAGATTTGTTTATGGGACTTTTCTGACTTTATTGAAACCACAGTCTCATTTAAGTTTGTTACCATAATTAATTAATTAGTTTAAATCTTCAAGGAAATCTATTTAATTACATCTTAACGAAACATGAAACACAACAAGACGAAGAAAAAAATAAATAAAAACGGTTTCAAACAGGAATACCGGCTGTCTTACCGGTACAACGTCTTTATCCACTCGACCATTGAGACTTAATTATTATTCGACATATTTGTAGATCTCATATTAATATTATGTTGCAACTATTTTTTCCCATATTTTTGGCAGCTGTCTTTTTGAAAAAACTTCTAAAGAATTAGTTTGTGACCTATATAGTTTCTTGGATAAACGTTTTATGTGATACCAATTAATTTTCTGTAAAAGTCTAAATGAACATACAATTTTTATTGGAACAACTTTTCTATAACTTTTAAAGGTTATATATACCCATAAAAGTAATACATCATAGAATAAGAAGACAAAAATAACAAATCTAAACTTTTATCTAAACTAATATAGTTAATCTTCTATATAATGTATAACCATCAAAAGTTAAACTACAAAAATAGTGGGCCATCATCGTACTGATAAGTGATGCGAAGCTCTGTCTCATACACACAGCCATTGAGATACAGTTGGGAAAATCATTTGGGCATACAGTTGGGCATATGAGCATACTAATCTTTATTTGTGTTTATCTCAAAACAACATTTTTGTACATAGACACCTGTGATCTTAAGCCCCCAAGTTTTTTAATAAAAATTAAATCTATTTCAAATTTTGAGAGATAAATCAGTTGAAAATGTATATAAATATTCTATATTCTACTAGAATACTAGAACATTGTTCATATATAAGTAATGAAGGTTTTAATCTGAATAGTTGGGTCCGTCATCACATATTTTTCTCCTCCCAAATTATTGCCATTACAAAATATTAAAAACTGTTAATTTTACTGTTTCCAAACATTACGACAAACACTAAAATCGATTTGAATACGAGGATTTAGCGATCTCATTACAAATATTGTCAAAATTAATTAAGTATGTTAGGATCGTAAATATTTTGACGAAACAGAAGAAGGTACATTTATTCCATGATTTTTAGGACATTTTTTGATAGGTTTTGCCATCTCATTCCCCTGCCCACTACCTTCAACTTCACAACATATCTATGGTATTCACATAACATGAATTTTCTTTAAAGCATAGCATAGCAAAGAAGTGAAATTTAGAAAAGTGAAAAATTTTAAATATACCAAAATCTTGATACATAAAAAACTCTCGCTTTTGTTTGGTAAAGTGTGCATTTGTTTTTTTGTTTGTTGTTTATTTATTATTTGTCATCCAATAGCAGCTTTGCGTCATTAAAATTATTGACCTAACAAATCTATCAATATGTTAACCCTCAATTCCCAAGTAAATGGGAACAAAGTAGAAGCCAAGTGGCTTCCACACTAATGTGGAACGACCTTCGAGCTCACTTGCACTATTATCTCTTTAGTCAGCACTGGTACACAGTAGATCACCGCACGCAAACAGGATTGCTGCATCCGTAAGAGTGCTTTAGAGAAATGTCTTGTATTTTATTTACCGTTAACATATCTGCCGACTAGTTTTCTGCTTTCTTCTGCGGAAAAATACACACACCGACTGTGGAAAAAATCAATATTGGTTTCATTGAGAAATCCACTGTAATTATACCTTTTTCGTTGATATCGCTTGAAGTTCTGCTCATTTACCAGATATAAAACAAACAGTAGTTTTTATTTTGATAAAAATAGCCTCTAGACAAAACTATTAGTTTAAACATTTTTTTTGTTAATAATTTGAAATATTATTTTTTTATTTTTTTTTAGCTCCTAACGACAGCTGTTGAACTGTGTTTTTCATGTACTTGGCTAACAACAGGTGGTTTCGGTTTGTTCAAAACATTTTTGTGTATTTTAGGATTACGTGAATTATTTCAACTTCCAATTAAAACTGCGATTTTTTATTATTATTTAACATGTGTATTTTTTTCGTGTTTAATTCTTATACTTCAGTATATGTATATTTAAAAAAAAAATCTGTTTTCATAAATACCTTATAAATGGTACATTATACTTATTTTGGTATCAAAACTACAGCACCTATCAATTAAATATACGTAAATTGCTAATCCCTGTCAGAATACGATACAATAACAATATTCGAAAATCACTCATTAAAACCAAAAAGCCATGATGAAAATTATTTCGAAAGATCTAGCACTGACGAAATCTTCAAAAATTTTAACATAATGACAATAAATCAACTCTATTCTAAAACAATACTCTTTTATATTAAAAAATACAAAAGACAAGAAATATCAATATGCTACAAAACTATACAATGCTCTATAAAATGAAACAAAATATAACGGAAATGATTATATTTAAAACAAAAGTAAAAAACATGGCTGAGAAAACAAAGTGATAATCAATTTATAAGCATTATGAAAACGATGTAAAGACAATTTGAAACTAAATACAAATGTTTAAAAAACTACATGCCGCCACAGAACAGGAAACCTTAGTGAGGAGGACGGTGAAAAAAAAATTATGAATACTCTTATTATACTTCATACCTTCACCATGTACAAACTTTGCCATCAAAACAAATAAATAAAAATGAAAAACAACTAATATTAATCACACTAGATCTCAGTGTCAAAAACATGTCCAACAAGCAACTACAAATACATCATTTTGGCAAAAAGCTTCCTATACCTACTATGATACTAAACTCTACAACAATATCCTACTCTAATTCAAAAAGCAAAACAACATTAAAACATTTAAATCTCAAATAAAAAGCTGGGTACAAAATATGGGGAGATCAGAAATAGAAAATGTTCTGACACCAAATGCAAACTGAAACCGAAACCTCTCAAAAAATTGATTTCAAAAAAACACACATAATAATATATTTGTAATTACTTCATAACTTCTAAAATTTAATATAATGTGAATAAAATCCTCAGTTCTGGAGATCCTTGTGGGGATATGATTATCTCTATTTGTTGCAAAAAACGATGATATTAAAACATCTATTATTATAAATCACGGTGTTGGAATCGAAGATGCCAATCTTCCAACGCATAGTCAAATGTGTCAAATAAACCACAATGTTATGGAGAAATATTGAGTAAATGCATTAATGAGTAAATAGCATCTATCATTTGCTTTACCTACTTTAAATTCTGTTAGCGATTCAAATCAGTTTCATTTTCGGAACTAGTTTTCTCTCGTATAATGTGGCGACAGGATAAGCCAATTACTGAAAGCGCCACTTGTTGGGAGACAGCAATATACATTATTGATGTTAGCTGAAGCAACCGGTAACAACTTGTCGGTTGACCACTGACCCTGCAAATGATACGAGTTATTGCTGTAGTGCAATTGAACATTTGTGCCTGCAGAATATCCCAATGTGAATATTTTCTCTCTTCGATTATTTCAATGGGTAGGTATTATACGAGTATGTAGGAAGATATATTATATCTAGGAACCTACATACCCCATTGAATAAAATGATAGGTTTGTTGAAATTGGGAAGTAATTTTTTAGTCAGCAGTTAATTAAAAATTAAGAGATAGTTTGCATAAATAAATGTATCAATATTTATTTGTTCTTCTCAATTCGTGTAATAAAAACATTCACGAAATAAATTAAACCTAATCTAACTTTAACCCCTATTGTGCGACTGGCTACATTTGCAGTCCAGTGAAATTATGACTACCTTGAGGTGCACTGCAGTTGCAGTGTTTAGAGCTAGGTTTTCACGGATTTCCATTAAAATTCCAAAGAAATAAATGCTAATTTTGTAGAAGCGTGTCCACAAGTTATTGATCAATTAGTCAATGATCGATTCCCACGGGTTTAAAAAGAGGATGTGACGCACTACGGATTACTGCCTACCCCAAATAACACATAAAATCGACATCACTTATTTAAAAGCTATGCGGGTCACCTGCAACACCGGAACCCGTCGACAGTCGACATCGCAGATCCGTCTGATTCAATCCACATATCTTGTCGATTAGATCAATAGATCACCGCGTCTCCGTGTCCGTACCCGTCTCCGTCCCCGTCTGCGTCCATGTCCGGCTGCCGCGCGGAGAAACGCGGCCGCGCCGTGTTCGCGGAACCAACGGGTCCAGGCTAACCTTGTTTATGGGGTTAGGTGACCCGCGCATCAATCTACACTTCTAGAGTTCTAGACTGGCGCGCGTCGATAACCGACGGAGTTTGAATCTAACATAAATTTAGGAAATACATAGGAACGATTAACTAAATTATTTTAAAAATACAGGGTTTTCCAATAAGAGGTGTTATTTTGGATAGCCCGCTATTTCGGTAGATGTTACTTTTAAAGCTGTCATTTTTTGACATTTGACAAGTAGAAACTACGCCATTAATAAAAAATGGAACGATACACGCTTCAACAACGCATTGAAATTATTAAAATTCACTTGAGTGAATCAAATGCCAATCATCTTGAGTGATGAGGCCCATTTCCACCTCGGTGGCTTCGTCAACAAGCAAAATTGTCGCATTTGGGGCTCAGAAAACCCAAGAGTTATTGTTGAAAAACCTCTCTATCTTCAATGTGTGACTGTTTGGTGCGGTTTATGGTCCGGCGGAGTCATTGGACCTTACTTTTTCAAAAATGAGGCTGGAGCAACAGTTACGGTGAATGGATTGCGCTATAGAGATATGATTAATGATTTTTTATAGCCGAAATTGAATAATATTGATTTGGATAACGTTCACTTTCAACAAGACGGTGCTACGTGCCACACAAGCAACGAAACCATTGATCTTGTACGATTGAATATCAAAATAACACCTCTTATTGGAAAATCCTGTACATTAAGTTTTTTGCACCTTACAGATGTGTGCAGATTATTAGACTAAAAAATCTTATTATTTTTCATAATATCATAGATCTATGTTCAGTCTTTGTTTTTTTATGTGTCAACTATGGTTTGCAAATAGTGATGGAACATTCATCCATGACAAGGCTCCATTCCACAATGCCAAAGTTGTCAACAAATATCTTCTGGATAATGCAAATTCCAACGCTCTCACGACCTGGAAATAGCCCCGTACCCACAGACATAGGAATTAATAGACGAGAAGATAAGGGCGAGGGGTAAAATCAACTGTTGAAGAACGAAGGGAGTAAGGCTGACTGTGATTCGTCAATAAATCAATCTGACAGTAAATAGGCATCTCGCATTATAATATCACCATTTAGTTCTTAAAAGTAAAATCTGCTTTTGAATGAATAGACATTTCTACATGGGAGCGCAAATTACTCGCCACGTTATGAACTAATTTGCGAAGTCCAAATTCGGCAAAGTAAGGCAGCTTCTATTTTCAGAGTCGTAGTTAGTTTCAGAGTATTTAGTTAAGACACTTTTACAAATGTCTCATAATTTACTTACCCCAGTAAACAACGATGAGCACACTTGAGAATCGCTACATTGTGATGTGATAGTATATGTTTCTAAAACTGATCCATATAATACGGTGTGAATAAGCTTAAAATAAAGTAAAATAATGCTTACTTATGGAATGTAATACGACAATTGGGTTTATTCTCTTTTTCACATCTATTTTTACAAGTTTTCATATCAAAAGTCAACATTTTGCCGTGTTATTTCGTAAAATGAACCGATGATGCCTCGACCATAGTTCGCACACGAATGATGACGTCACGTTTTCAAATTTCACTTGAGGCCAATATGCGAGCCCAGCCGGCTCAATGGAACCGGTATGGGGAGTGGGGATAATACGCTTTTAATCACTTAGGGCAGGTCTACTAATATTCATATGTCTATGCCCGTACCATATTATACTCCATCAAAAACCTGTGGTGAATTGTGAAGAAGGAATTTAAGAAAACAAATGAAGCACACATTGAGGAACTCATTCAATCTGGAAAAAAAAAATTGCTGCAAAAAATTCGTGAACAGCATGCCGATAGGGTTAAATTGTTTCTTAAGAACAAAGGAAAGTTCACCAAATAATCAATAGAAGGTATTCTTTTATTAAAGTAATTATATTAAGTTTGAATTATATGAAGTATAATAATATGCACAGTTCTGTTTAATACATATTGTACTTAGTACTTCATATTATAGGTAATTTCTTGTCTATTGTCTGGCTGCAATTTCTGCCTTTCAAGTAAGATTGGTTGAAAGATAAAACCTCCATACGAAAGTAGAAATGAGCTAGCTTCCCGAGGGTGTTGTGTGGTAAAATCTTATATGATAGTATTATCTAAGTGGAGATGAATCGGAAGGGAGTGTGGTTAAAATTGATGTTAATTTTTTCTTTACTTTAGACTGCGTCTTAGATGATTATCAAGAATTATCAAAATCTCCAACCAATAACAGTTTTACAAAACTTTTTTTTTCATTCGAAAGGTAAACATATTTCCAATCGTTTTATTTAATTATTTTTTTGAAAAGCAAATTTGAAGGTAAATATTTCATAAGTAATTTCTGCTTCACAAATCCTGCAATTCTAATATCCCGCGATTCTTAACAAATCCGAATAACAATCAATAATGTATTTATTAAATGCTTGCTTTTCGGTCGTGTAAAATATAAAATATGTTTATTAGTAGATGAAATAATCTACACTTCAAATTTTCGTAGTATGTAATATTTCAAGCGTCAATGGTTGTCGAATAAATCGAGTTCTGACCAATCACATCCTTGTCGCTATCATGACGATTCAGCGTTCAACCGATATTCATTCAACGATCCTACTTCCAAAGCCATATCTATCGCATCTCAAGCGGTAAACTCACCTCGAATAGCAGCAGTTGACACATATTTATATGTCCACTATCTTCTTCAAAATCAACTACACACTCGTTCCTAGGGCACCTTGTTTTGATCAACCGATGAAATACTGATAGAAACATCGCTTTAATTGTCGGTCAACTGTTTCGAAAATTCCACGCATTTTGATTCCATATAATTGCTGTTACAGGAAACGAATTCATTGAAAGAACCTAAGGAAGGTAGATTCCATTAATCAGTATCATCAATCAATTACGAAAAGGATTTATATTATGTTAAATCAATATGTTATCCTTATCGTAATAGTCAAAGTAGTATTGGATATTTTATTCGGGAGGTTTTGTGCTAAATTCCTACTGATGGCCTAGAATATTTTTGAAAATATTTTTTTGAGTATTCAAAATCAGAGGTGAAACCAGAACTTGGTTTAATTAAGTTGAGACCAAAAAACTTTTTTTTTACAAATCAGCGAAAATTTCCACTGCTTCAAAAAAAAACATACATTTATATAACAATTTATTTTTTAAATTTCTAATAAGGAATTATACAATTTTTTCATAGATGTCATTATCTCACAAAACTGCTGCTTTCCGCCTTGGGGAAAATAATTCCGCTCAGGGCTTATGTCAAGTCATACTTGGGGAAACTGTATGAAGGGTCTTTTGGAGAGGATGGAGTGAACATCTTGAAGAGATGAGTTGTTGTTAAAGAAGAAAATACAGAGGCCGGCAAGTAAAAATCCTATCGTAATATTTTGTTCATCAATAACCAAATAAATTATCCCTCCTCATTTCACCGTCTCGCTGCATCCTAATTTATAAAATCAAAGTTTTTTTATCTAACAAACATTATCATTATTCAAAACGGCCACCTATGTATCTGTTTGACGTTTTAGAAAGTAGACAAAAGTTATCGACCCGATAGTTGTTGATTCGGTAGGATTCCTCGGAGGAAAGTTTAAAACACTAATGTTGTTGTTGTCACGAGAGGACGAGTAAATAAATTAGTCGGTGTCTTCTCAAACAACCTGGGTCAAGGCTAGATTTTTATCAGTCTTCCATTTCCGTTACGGCTTTCAATTAGAAAAAGGCACTCATATAAATAAATATAGATAGTGGTGTAAAATTAAATTCTCAGTGGTGCACGATCAACTTGTGGCAATTCCGATGAACATTTTTAGATTTTGATTAATGTTTTTCTTTGGAAATGGAGTCCGTCTTCTTCGTATCCTTAGTCAGCTGTGTGACCGCTCTGTCACATAGACTTTATTAATGTATAGTAACCGGGTAACTCAGGGCAGTGCCAATTCAAAACACTCTTGAAGAGTGATGTACAGTCATTCAAAGTTATGTACTGTCATGAAAAGTGATGTGCAGTCGTGAAAAGTGATGTACAGTCGTGAAATGTCATGAAAAAAATAGATTGAATAGGTTTAGTTAGGTTAGATAGGCCAGTTTTTTTAATGACTTTATATCACTTTTCGAAAGTGTGTTAAATTGCCACTTTTCTGATTAGCAATGGAACCATTAATATAACTTAATATACACGTAGAAAAATGAGTACGGTTTTTTTATCTCTTCTGTTAAAAATATGACTGCATGACCATTTCCTAATAAAATATTAGTCATTCAGAATACATCTGATCTTGTGTTTAACGCAGGAACACTTGTCCTAGTAAATATAATAGACCAGATGCGAAATTATTATTATTTGTGTTAACACGTGTTCCAACTTCCTCATGACATATTTGTTGTGTACTGTTATTTTGTCAATTCAATTGTCATAGACCTCTAGTCCCGTTTTCAACAGAAAAACTAATAATTTGACCACATTTTTAATGAACTAACAATATGTCATATAGGTAAGTTTTCTCCGTGTAATAACGGGCAATGAACACCCCAGTTGCAGGATCGAAGCTGGTTTGCCACATTGACTTGGAAAGTAGGTCAAATTTCAGCAAAGGAAGAAATGAGTGACAGCACTATAAATGCGACAATCAAACATGTTCATAGAAGGTTCAAATCCTAAACAAGCCAGAAAACTACTCGATACGGATTTAAACTCATTGGGGGCACTATTACGACTATTGGCAGGACACTGCCACCTCGGGAGGCATGTGGGTGTGGAAATCACCAATAGCTAAAGGATCTGTAAAGAAGATGAGGAAACACCAATTGATAAATTTAATGATGCTGCCACTATCCCACCTTGACAGGAAGAAGGCTCAAATACCTGTTATACCATGCTGTTGACCCAAGAGATGTAACTAAATAGTGACAACCCTCGTGAAATATATTAAAAAGGACTCCGCTATTGTGAAAAATACAAGGTAAAACATGACAAAAATCCCTCACCAAACACAAGAACAAGAAGAACAGCTATTATGAGTGTAAACTTTATTGACTGAGCGTAGTGCCTGTAAGTCCTGTATCGACTCGTATTTCGTATTTCGGTAAATTTATTTGTACGTTCCGTTTCTGTTTCGAGATGGTGGCCGTTTTAATAGTTCAGGAAATAAATATTTTTTAATTGTGAAATAGTCGAGTTTATTTTCAACGTTATGGTACCTACCTGCCCATAATAAAGTTTAAAAAAAGAATTGTTATTTAGATAGTGACGTTTCTTTGGTCAAATTGCATTATTACTTTTTGAAATAACATAATTTTACATAAATTATGTGGTTCTTAATTAAGTAGATAGATATTTAATTACCTATGTTTAATATTGAAACAGTTATAAGATTATCCAAAAATTTCAGTTCCTACCCAAATTGCATTATCCTTTGTATTGTAAAATTCCTAAAGATCTTATCTTCGAAAAAAGTAAGAATGAAGATTTGAAAAATAGAAGTCCAAAGCAAGTGTCATTTATTTTTTTATGTTCGAATACACATCGTCGAATATAGTTGAATATTTTTCGCCCCTAGTAATCATTAGTCTAAAGAAAAAATTGTAAAAGATTATAAATTATCATCCCCTAGTAAATATACATTAAATATTGTCGTATGTAATCACACAACAGTTCGTTTTGTGGAACGGTGCTGATGTAAATATAAACCATTAATAGTGCCAATGGAACCTTAAACGAAAAAAACACCATTCACAAGATAAAGGCCTCCTTTTCCCCTCTCCTAATTTTCCTTGCGATCTTTTTAAAATTACAGTCCAATAAAAAGTAGCAATAATTGCCGGTACGCAATAACCTACTAGAAATGTTGGTGTTGATTTATTAAATGTGGGAAAATGAAGTAACACAATACTAGTTATACATTGTTCAAATGAAATTATTTTCTGATAAAAAAATAATTATAAAAATTAAAATTGAGTAATTCGAAACCATAGTCCCGTGGCCTAGAAGTAATGGATACGTTTCCAAATCAACATGATGTTATAAATAATACACATTTTAGTAATGAAATACTAATAAAGAAGATAAATTGAACACAAGACATCGACACCCACCCAATAATTTGAACTCAACTTAACAGGTGATTTTTAATACAATTTTTATGTTATTTCGAGTTCAACACAACACGCCTACATTAAATGCTGATCGTTAATCATAAAACAAATAAAAATATCATTTTGTCAGAATTTACAACACATACCGTAAGTCTTGAGTATTTTTCAGCGCGAAACTACCGTTTAAAATTTCATTGAAAAAACGTATTCACCGTTTGATATTTCCGTATTAGGAAACCTAGATTAATACGTAGTTTTCGCATGCTAGAAATCTGAAATAAATGCTAAATGAATACTTTAAGTGTGCTGTGTGAATTCCCACGGTTGAATACGAAATGAGTCATTTTAATTAATACCTCTCGGAGTCATAGGTGATAACGTACGTCAATTTATCTTCGATTGCGTTTTGGTCGTGTGTAGCAAAATTATCAGAGGCGAATCGAGAAGTTATTTAACCAAATAAAATTTCTTTCAGAAACATTTTCAATTGTAAGATATTTAAACAATATTATTTATTTTTATAACATGAAAAATCGATATTAAACTAAGATATGAAACCGTTATTAACCGTTATTAATTAAACTAAGAAATGAAACCGTTATTAAAAGAGTTGGTCACAAAAGTTCTGGATTTAATCAAAAGTCGATGAAAAAAAATGACTATAGGCCCTCATAGAAATTACTTTTTACTTATTGCATCTCTGTGTAGAATTATGAATTAAAAAATCTGCCTCATAAATTAAAAAAAGTATAATCAATGTAGCGTTTGAAATATCACATTTTTTCTGAAGTAATGGGTAAAGAGTATTGAATTCCAAACGAATCGGTCTTCAAAAATCCCATTCTAAAATATATATTTTTTAAATATATTTTGGGAGGCGAGCATGGGTACCGCCTCCCGGGGAATTTTTCATTGGATAAACAACACGCTCTGCCGTAGCTCACCCTAAGTCGTTCGCTACGTTTAAGTGTCCGAGTTCATGGGGTGAGGTTTGTTTAGACCTTGGCGGCGAATGCAGACCGGATTGGAAGAGGCCGGTTGACCCATCATCGCCTTGCACCGTAGTGGGAGGAATGCCCACTTTTGAAGTGTTTCCCGAATAAACCGGTGCCGAAAGAATCAATGACGGTGGAACACTTGTTCATACAAATACTGATATTGTCGCATTCCTTATTGATATTTATCAGGAAAGAACATGTGCGTGAACACGTGTTTTGATATTTTCTGAATGACTAATTTTTTATCAGGAAATCGGCATGCTATCACTTGAACAGGATTCCTTGGAGCGTCTTCCATTGTTATACCGGTAGAACAAAGACAGCGTACTTACCTGACGCCTGTTTTCTACAGATTGAAATTAGTTTTTCAATATAACATTTACTTTTATTGTATCTTTAGTACTATGCCATTACACATCTTTTTATGTTAGATGTATATCTAATGTGTCCTTAAATATATACCTCATGTTACCTTAAATATATATGGAATGTTACCTTAAATGTGTATCTAATGTTACCTCAAATGTGTATCAAATTTTATTTAAAATATATATCTAATGTTACCTTAAATGCATATCGAATGTTACCTTTAATGTATATCTAATGTTACCTTAAATGTATATTTAATTTTATTTGAAATGTATATCTAATGTTACCTTTAATGTATATATAGAATGTTACCTTTAATGTATATCTAATTTTACCTTAAATGTATATCTAATGTTACTGTTAAAAATGTACGAACCATTAGCAAAGTTCACCACCAGTTACTTTACAGGCTCCTGCCTAGCACCTAGCGGTCAGAGGTAAAACTAGGGCTAACAGATAAAAAAAGATATTTTGCCTTATCAATTGGCTTTCTTTGACAGTGTTTGTTTACAATTAGCTTGTCAATGTGTTTTACTTGGTTAGATTATAAAAAGCCTCGCCGACTGGATTCCTTCTTCTTCTCTCCTATAAAATAGTATCAAGCAGTCATTATGGTCTACAGACCATTAGTAAAAGTGTTTTGTCCGGGTCGGGAATAATTTAACTCTTTGTAACATTAAATAAAGTAAAAATGCAGTTTTGTGCAGTAAAAACAAAAAACCATGCGTCTGTTATTGAAGACTTCATCAAGCCCAAACAAATCTTAACAGTTACCTTAAACATATATCTAATATTCCCTCGAATTGTATGTAAATTAATAATCTTGTTATGTTTTTGATGATAAATAAATAATGTAACATCGAACAAAACTCAAACAAATAATGTTATTAAAAAAACATACACATTCTTCCATTTCAATTAAATTTAATTAATCCCATAGACCTATCCTAATTTATTACCTTTTTTTCCTCGAATACCTCAACACTGCCCAGGTGGTACGGTGACCAGTGTTTTTTATTAAAACAAAACCTTTATTTACATTCGTTATCGAAGGCTTTCATTAATTTAAATTGAGCGGGCCGAACGGTGTTCCATTTTTAAACGTATTGATAACCGTGTGATAAAAGTGACAGTTGAAAAATGATCATCTAACCTACTTATTGAGTTTCTTCTAAGGTGTTACAATGCCGTGGATATCGCTAGCATAAAAATATTACATCGTCATAAATGGAACGCATTATATATCAATCGAATTTTTATATTTAACCCCGCTTCCTCATGGGTCGGTAAGGAATCAACATTTACAAGTAAAAATGCGAACAGTGGAAACACCGCTCTTATGTAGTATCGACCCGTGTACGAGCGCCAATAGATATAAATATATGGAACGGAGCGCTCTCGGCATCACGCTTTCAAACACGGAGTAAAATGAGTATGGATAATTTATTAAGAATCTCTTCAAATGATTGGTAAAAAATGGATTGCACGCCGTTTCCTGATATATTTTTTTTTAATTCCTCATATATCGGAACACGTGTTTATAATGCACCTTCATTTGCTTTGATAATGTATAATGACGATATGCGGAAATATTAGGATTTTAATGAACACGAATTCCGACATAGTGATAATACATCGTAATTTACTAAAAGTTTATCAGGAAACCTTTTGAAACATTCGTTAAGGGCCTACGATCCCGTTTTTAACCGGATTACTAGTAAAGAGATTCTTAATAAATTAGCAACGGTAATTTTTCTCAGTGTATCTACAGAGTTAAAATTAATTATCTTTTTTTAATAATATCTGGTATATCTCAAATGCGCTTCAGGGTGCTATATACATCAGCATCGCCCTGATGAAAGGACACCTTTCAGAATAGGTATAGGTTGTTTCAAATGGCTTTAGCCATGTTTGGTGTATATAGATCTGAATGGCCAGATACTTCCCAACCTTCATTATCCCCATCTCCTTTCCTACTCCTTCCCACACCAACGTACCACAATAGATGCGATTGCCATCGTCCCACTGGCTCCAGACATTTAGGAGCAGTTGCGACTTTTATGCGGTATTCACATTGAAAAACCAAATAAATATATTCAATTTGAAGGGAACTACTGGATTTTTTTTTTTACTTTTATGAAACAAGCAAAAATTCCGAATTTTACATAATTTTGAAGACAATCGCGGCATTTATTTATGCTTAAGTAGAAATTGTTTTCGAAAACATCTCTTTCCAGTTTCCTTGGAAATATTATTTTATGATAGAGCACCATTATGAATCAAAATGTGAGTTGAAATCATAGAGCTACAATTAGAGAAGCTATTGTGTGCTAATATCTCGTCGAAACTTGTTCCATAACTTGATTAGCGGTGCGCAAAGACCGAGTTTGGTAGATATAGGGGGTTTTTCACTATCTCTGATTATGTTCTGACCAAGCACTAATCCGCGGATTAGTCATTTTTTCGTTTTCACTATATCTGAATAAAGCTAACGCTCGGGTTAAAGTTAGATTTGACTAATCAGTGCTCGAACTTCACGTTAGGCGCTATTCCTCGAATCAAAGATGGCGTCAAAACATTCCGAGTTTAACAGCTGAGAATCGAGTCGAATTTTGTAGAATGAATTTGAATGCTTGTATGATCCATCCTGAATTATTTGATTGTGTTCAAAATAAGAAACAATGTATTAATTCGACACGAATCTATCTAAAATGACCTGATAATCAACATAACATAACCAAAAAAATGCACACTTCGCGGTGTGCGGACTGTGACGCATGACAGCCGTGGCAGTAGATGGAGAAACAGCAAACATTTTGCGATGTTGCCAGACTATTTCGAGTGTTATCTATCCGGCAGCTCGAAACAATGGTGAAACGGTCGCCGTTGAATAACGAAGTTATTCTGAACTTTAAAGCCAGCCAACGGATAGCTATTCAGATATTTAGCCCGACATAGTGAAATACCCCCATAGCGTTGGAAGAGTTGGAGGTAAAAAAAGCGGAACCTATTTTTTCGCTTCAAGTCTCATCTAAATATATTCATCAATGTTCGAAATCCATTATTAACTCAAATCCACCATTATTATTAAAAATAATTACTCTATTTGGAAAACAAAGACCTAGTTTCCGTAAACATTAATGCTGATGTATTAAAAATTTATTTTACCGGTTGTACTCAAAAGCTCTGAAAGGTAACGGATCACCCATTTTGAATGAAACGATGAAATCAATAAATGTGGACTACCCGCTTATAGTGAATTATTAAGATAACACTACTGATTGATTGTTATTGTTACTGATTGATTGTTATTGTTACTGATTGATTGGTATTGTTACTGATTGATTGGTATTATTACTGATTGATTGGTTAATTTATTAGTTTCCAATTATTGGCATTTTGTAAAAAATTTTACGTTGAGCAAGAAAATTTTATTTGATGAATTTATGTTACTACACAATTTATAGTTTACTTGGGGCACGTTTCAGAGTGGAAGATACTCTCAATATTGCCTTTGTGTAAGACCACCAATTAGAATTGAAATGGCCTTAGCCGTGTTTTGTGGCCAGATCTGAATAGCCAGGCAATCCCCCACTTTCTTATTACCCATCTTCTCACACTTCCCATTACCTTCAGCCTTACAACATACCCCAATTGGGGATGCCATAGTCTCACTGGCTCCAGACGGTTAGTACCAGAGTTTTTTTGTCTTTTCTGTTTCACATTTTTCATTTGAAAGTTGTTAATATTGTCTAATATAATTGAGGAGAAGTTGTTTCACAGTATTTCAACAATTCATCAATGTTAAAATTCAAGTTCTGTGAAAATTCTAAATTTTGTAGTATTTAGATAATAATAAACTTATAGTAGACTTTCACAGAAATTTAATATTTTTTCTCGAATTGTTCGAATTCCGTGAAACAACTGCTCCTAAACATATCATTATGTTGTTTTACTGATGTGTTAAAATACAACAATACGTCTTTTAGGTACCTTCTGATAATGAATTATTGGTATAAATAAGAAATTATTTTATTACAAAATCGTTAGAATGGAATAAATGACCTTTAATTGCAACAATATTAAAAAATTACATAAAATGATTTTTATTACTCTTAATACTTAAGATTGTTAGTTTAGCTAACTGAATAGATTTCACATTAGTTCCGTTAATCACATACGTCAAATCTTCGCACACTTAATTCCTAACATACTAAATCCAAATTGAACAAAGTATTGTAAAATATAATCAATCCACTCGAGCAATTGGTGTTATGTATGTATGTACATATACCATATTATTTACTGCAATTGAAACATGAAACTAACTTGCGGTTTAAAGCCAATAAATCCACCTAAATTTCACCGTTTATCTTATATTTTTAGGTTATGTAAGTTTGGCACATTACGGCAAGCGATAATGTGCCAAAAATCACTCTAGTGAAATTTTTAGAATGGTGCACGTTAGAGAAGAAAGATTTTTACAGTCTAGTTCATAACTAATTATCACCAAAAACTTAAGATATTAGTACACATTGCCTTGATTTTAAACCATCGATAAAGAGTATATCTTTACGTTGGATCCGATCCGCAGCCTACCGGACCTAGCCAGTCATCCGTATCAAGTAGCATATCATTCATTGCAGTTCCACCAAGTTCCACCGACAACTGACTCTTGGCGAACCAGTAGGCAGTATGAATGCACTTAGTAATGTAGCAGGTAGTAATAGTACTAGGTAGGCCTTACAACGTCAGACTGATGGCGATGTGCCCCGGGTCTAATGTCTAATGTCTCGTCGTAATGGTAAAGATTGAAATGATGTTTTCAACGAGGGCGTCTTCAACAGACTCTCTGGCACCACTGGGGTAATGAGGAATATTTAAAAGCAACCTTGAAGTGATTTGTCGCAAAAACAGCGCTAAATGAATCGCCCAAATATAATTATTATTATTGTCAATGGATGTTGTCAGACAGTTTAGCAAATATCTGTTGACGCATGTCACAAAATAGTAAAACTGCCCCTTGATCTTTACTTCCACTACTGCTCTATTCCATATCAACTTTTTCTATTTTTACCAATGTAGGATAATACAATAATGTCACGTCTTGCATGTTTATTTGATATTGTTACAAATCACACACATGTATTACCAATGTAGCAAAACACAACAATGTCACGTTTTTCATGTCTATTTGATATTGTTCTAAATCACACACATGTATTACCAATGTAGCATAACACAACAATGTCACGTCTTTCGTGTCTATTTGATATTGTTCTAAATCACACATATGTATTACCAATGTAGCATAACACAACAATGTCACGTCTTGCATGTTTATTTGATATTGTTATAAATCACACACATTTATTACCAATGTAGCATAACACAACAATGTCACGTCTTTCATGTTTATTTGATATTGTTCTAAATCACACACATGTTTTACCAATGTAGCATAACACATTTATTTTATACTATTTCTCATCTGCTTTGTCGTACATTTGTAATCTCTGTAATTTATTGATGTTCATCGTGTTCAACTGTTTTAAGGAATAATGAATACCTTTTAAAACAAATAAATAAAAACCGAATAATTAGAATTAGACTGTTACCTTTTTATTTTCCTGTTTATTTTATTCTTCTACGATATTATTGCATTAATGGGTACAACCTACAAATGTTACTAATAAAAAAAAATTATTCCAAAAAAAAAATTGAACGTTCATTTATGCTTTTAGAAAAAGTCAATAGGTGTCTCGTATAAATAAAAATCGGATATTTTCTATCCGAGACACAATCTGGTTACAAATAAATTTGTTTGAACTGTATATTCTAGAAAGATAGCAGCCAAAAATATGGGAAAAATTAGTTGAAGATAATATTAATTAATTCTGAGTTAATTAAATATGAGCTCTACAAAAATAATTAGGAACCAATGGCCGATTTGATTGAGGCGTTGTCACGGTAAGACAGAGATCCTGGGTTCGATTCCTAGTTGAGACCGTTACCTTTTTATTTTTCTGTGTCTTGTTCTGTTTCATGTTTCGTGTTGATTTATTAGTATTATCTTATTCCTTATTGATATATTAAAATGATCTTCAAAAGTTTTACAAAAAAATAATCAAAAAATAAAAGTTTTATCGTCTTGAAACAAATAGATTTGAGTCCATTGCCTTCTTTTTTTTACAACACTTTCCGATTTTAATAGGAGTAAATATTTTTTAATTTGGTGTAAGTATTTACGACCGGTAATCTGTAAAACAGCAATAATACTCTCAAACGATAAATTCTGTCATAGTCAAATTTGCACAGTTTATTTTTATTAATAAATCTAGATCAACGCAACTACTTTCATCTCAATACGTGATAACCATAAAAATAAAAAAATAAAAAATGAATTATTTTGGTCCTAAAATAATATTGACGCAACCGGTTAGTAATGTTAGTTGCATATTAAAAATTAATTAATTTTCTGAAAAATAGTTTCATATTGTCATAGTGACTGAATACACACTTAAGAATTCTTGTGTGGTCTTTGCATGAAAAAAATGTCTTCCCATCAGTAGTAAGTGATAACTAGTAACCGTGTCACGCCAGTTAAAAAAAAAAACCTTAACGTGTCCACTCCCACAATCCAACCGAATACCGTTAGGATTTTACTACGAGTTTATAGTAACCTTCTGGCGCTAGTTAACATTTTTCCAGTTGTGACCGGATGCATTAAACGCCCTGGCCATTTATTGTATGTTCTAGTTTAGTTCATAAATATTTCCACTGCCGAAATTTATTCATCGGCCTTTGGTTTGAGTTCAATAAATTTAATGTAACTGGTTTTATATCGACAAGTTAAATGGGCAGTTAGAAGTTAGACACGAATACCGTAGGTTCTTACTTGGTGTATGAATGGATTGCGGTACGGTAAAATATGCAAAATGATTGATCTTTTTTAATACGACGCATGTAGGTTTTCATGTATTTTTGTAATGCAACAAATGCAATTTCTATACAATTTATGTACGTATTCAATATATTCACACAGCATTAGCCAGCTAGTAGTCTAGTGGTACAAAGCGTTGGTATCTCACTCACTTCAAAGCGCGCGTGCTCTTCACTGCTAACAGGAAACATTTCCCGCTGTGGTAGTATAAGAAATCAAATTTTGTCACGCCATTCATAATTTGGGAAAGTTAGTCGTTAATTATTTTAAAATTTTTTTTTTGGAAATTCAAATAAATATTTGTAAAAAAGCTATGTTTGTGAGTTCTTGCCTTTTGAACTTTGCCCACATTTTACTATTTCGAATATGTTGGTTGGAAGAATGCTTTTCATGCAACATAAAGTCAAAATTATTTATTTCTTGTCATGAACTGTTTAATCAATATTTTTATTTATTTATTATTATTATTTTACGTAAAAATTCATAACATCACACAAATGGAAAAAAAAACTTTGACCGGATAGAAAAATGTTGATTTAACACTTATATAAAAATTGATCTAAAGTTATGAAAAGTGATTAAAAAACATTAAATAGGTTTTTTTTAATCTTAACCCCAGACAGAGGCAGGAAAATAATTTCCCTCGGAGAGTATATCATTTTTGAGGCTGCTGCGTGGAGGGTATTTGTAAGGAAAGGAAGTTCTAAGAAGTAAAAGGGTATGAGGGTGGGTAGGAATATAGGGATCAGTGAGTCCAGGAGTGACGGACGAATGCATATATCCCTCCCGCTGCGGTGTAAGGCAATGGGTCGAGATATTAGTTGGAGAGGCCAAAGGGTCTCCCCAAACCAGCCTCTCCCGATCTGGCATGCCACGCAGCTGGTGGGCAGGCGCATACTGATCACACCTCATCCAATGAACCCGGGCACCCCTGTTAAATCACAAAACGTAGCAAACCACTAGGGGTGACCTATGACAGAGGTGTTGGTTCGCCAATAAATGGTTCCCGGGGCGGCGGTACCCAAACGCGCCTTCCAAATTGAAACTGCTGAATGCTGAAGATTCACGAATTGAATATAGTGGAAGAAACAACTAACTATACCTAACCTAACCAAAATCTAGGAAAGGTTTGTCTAAGACGTGTTTAAACATCAATTTCAAACAATCCGCGCACAAAACAAATCTCAAGTCCCACTCACCTGGGAGCTTACATGCCTCCGAGAAAGGAAAACAGAACTCACACGTGCACCCACGTAGAAAAAAACCCAAGTGTAGTAATTAAGGGACAACTTATAGAGGTTAATGCGGATGCTTATCTGTGTCAACGAGTTTAAATAAATATATGCGGGAGAATGCCTTGTGAAAGAATGGCCATTACCGAAATGGTAATTCGGTATTTAGTGCTCACATCCAGAACAATAAAAATGCATTCCCGAAATGGTAATGTTTGCATTGTCTTCGACTGATGGCAATTAAATGAGCCTGTTATTAGTAGGATTTGCAAATAAATAATTGGGAGTTATTTTTAACTTATTCTGCTTTCTTAGCCTGATTTAACAATACACTTGAATTAAGTCAATTTCGTTCAAAGAAAAGAGTCTGTTTGTGCAGAGGTTTTGTGTTGTTGAGTCTTGGACTCAACCGATATCCGAATATGGATTTGGTGAGTTCCTTCTGTAATATTGCCAGATGGTATTAAATTAATGTAACTACACTCACATTTATACATGTATGTGTAAAATCTGGTTGGGACCTTTGGAATTTTTCTGGCCCACCTTTGAGAAGCACAATAATCACCGCCAGAAACGGATAAATCGCTAGCTTTTTCTTTTCGCTACATTCGCTGTTCGCTCAACGCTTTAGGCTATTCGCAATTCGCTATTGGCTGTTTGCGGTTCGCGCTGCTCGCAGTGACAAATCGTTTAAATTAAAAGGTGCATAAGGGAGAAACAGTTCCAGTCCAAGAGAAAAAAAAGCATTGAGTAACCATTTCATGTTTATTGTGAGATTGGGTCTCACGGGATTATTCTTGCGCAAACATACCCTCTTGCATTTCTTTTCTTTAATAATTCTATATCAGTCGATTATTTACACGTCGATTGAATTTAAATCATACAGAACCTTTGTTTTGCGCCCGCATTTTATTTAAGTGAATACCATATGAGGTTTTCAACTTCTTGTGTAGATTTAGAGAACCTTACCTTCATCAGGGCTGGTCTACACTGTAACTATAAAAACTTATGATATTGCTTAAGTCATGTATTCCATCAAAACCATGTTCAGAAATCTGTTTAATCTGTAAAATCTGTGAAATTGCTGGTGTATGTTTTTGAGCAAATCGTTTTTATTATATTGAGGTAGAATTAGTTTGTATCATTATCTTTTGTGAGTTCTATTGTTTCTAAATTCATGAAATCGTGCCATATCAAAAGGAATCGTGAAAAACCATAAACAAGAGAAAAACTTTGTTTGGTGTCAAATTAATGCATTCTAGGTAAGTACTTAATTCTGCAATTTCTCTATTTTCGCATTCAAACAGGGTATTTTTAAGGTGTGTTTGTCAAATCCGTCATTTGAACTTAAAATTCCGAATTCCATTCCAAATTTAAATATTCAAAGCGCGTGGGCGCGCGTGCGCAATGGCTCTTAACACGGTAACACAAAAAGTCCCCAACAAACAGCAGGTGAAGTGGTCGACGTGGAATTACTCTCGCTCTTCGTCTCGTTCAGTCTTGTAAATTTTCCGTATTCCCATCTCTTACCTTCTTCAGCGCCTCGGGCAATGTGCCGACGGTTGACAGACTGACCTACAGACATGGAATCACCCGATAATGCCCGGTCGCTTCTCATTGAGATGATAAACACGATATTAAAACGTTGGAGTGCGTTTCCTATTCAGTTTTGTGAATATTATTATTTGTACTTAGGTAAACTATTCCAACATTATTAACATCGCGGCAATAGACCTAGAGTCAAAACATTATGAGTATATTCTTTGTTATGTGTGACAAAGTATTGTAGAAAACCTCCATTTTAACCGTAACAGGAAAGTAGTGGAACAAGCGAGATACTGGTAAATCTACAGCACGTATAGCTTTTTTTGATGTAAGCTTTCGTTTTAGAGTAAATCGTGAACGAAGTTTGAATTTTTAGGTCTAATTTGAAAAAAAGGTTTTTTTTTAAATGCGTCGAAGCGAAGACTCAACTCCAAAAGATTTAAAACCCATTAGTTGACAAGAAGGGGTTATCTGTGCAGATTTACCATTTTCCCGCTTGTACCACTAGTACCTTCCACTAATTTATAAGTACTTCGTATTTGAAATGTCTCAAGACGAGTTAACATCTAGTCAAACAACATAAAGAAGCACAGAATGCGTCAATTTATTTTTTATATCTTTTTTGAGTACAAGAGTCCTAACTGCCCCCAACCGTCTGGAGCCAGTGAGTCAATGACATCCTTAATTGGGATACATTCTGAGGCTGAAGGTAGTGGAACGGGAAAGCGATGGGAAAGAGGATGATTTTGAAGTGCCTGTATCTACGGTTCGCGTCTCAAAACATTGTTAAATCCATCATAAAATCTGAATGATGGTCTCTCACCAGGAGAATACAGGAGAATAAGTCCAGCGCACATGACCAACTGTAGTTGCAGGCAACAGTCGCGTGTCGTCCCAATAGTTGCTTGTATCAAAATCCACTGCCGTAATAGATAGGCTTCCCGACGCGACACTAGAGAAACTTTTTGAATTGAAAACAATTTTGACAATAACTGTTGCCACAATTAAAGCTGCTCGTCTGCAGGGATTCTAAGAAAAACGACTTTCAAAACGACCTATTTTTTCAAGCAATTTTTTACCTCTCAAAAAATATGTCAATTCGTAAAATGTATCATTGCTTATATAAACAAAATAAACTAGCACATTAGCTACTGAATTCCCTTCGATCATAGAAATCCCACTTTCTCAAGATCGCCATCTCTATTTCCGTGTTGCAAACAAATATGCCACTTAAGTTCACGCCAATAAAGTTGAGTGTTAACTTCACGTAGAATCATTGGATGCACTCAAATGCAAGTGTTACGCTATGCAAATCATCCAAGCAATCATTGGAATTCTCGTCCTCACATGTAGTTGACCTCAACTTAGCACCGGTAGTACCTATTCCACTACCTGATGACCACTCACAGCCATTTATTACCATTAGGTCATCCTAAGGCTTCCAGTAATTTGCAGGCATGTGCAATTTAGCGACTTTGAAACAAAATGGCAAATGCGTTAATTTTATTTGGTTGTGATTATAAATAGTCCTATTCAAAAATGATAGCATGTTAATTTGTTGATAAAATATAACATTTGTAATAAATTAACAGTATTTTATTTTTGAAATTACTTATGAGTAAAACCTCAAATTTTAATGTTTAATTATTGAAAACAATAATATTAGCGATTCTTAAATGTAAATTTTGAACAGAAAAATCCGAAAAAAATACTTGAACCCAGGACCCTTGCCTTTCCGGGGCACCGCTCTACCAACTGAGCTAATGGGACCCTATCTCATTCGGTCATATTTTACTGCATCGAACTTCGAATAAGAACTGCCAATATTATCTTCATTTTTTCACCGCAGATTTTTTATTGGCTGCTGACTTATGCATTATCGCAAGGTTCAGACAGTGTCTTGGAAAAATATATCCTATTTTTATTTAAATGTGCTACATCTATTTACTTTTTCTGCAGATCTAGGATGAATATTTTAGTTTTGGAATAACTTTGGGTAAATCTTCAAATTGTAATATTTATTATTTATTGTGTGTGTGTGCGTGTGTTTCTGTAAAAAAAAACCAATCACATTGATCTCCATAGATACTTTTTACAAGTTTAAAGTGTTTATGCAGCTGCGCTTATCCCGATAAATATAATGTATGCGAAAATATTTGAATTTTTATAAACACTTGTTCCGACATCCTTACAACATATTCGTGTTTTACTGATAACTTGTTAGAAATTCTGTTGATTCATTTGTTAAAAACCTGCAGTCCCGTTTTTAACAATAATACGAATAATAGTCCCACCGGCTTCGGAAAGTTGGAAATCGTGTGTGGTTCTCACAATATTAAAATCGATGCACGAGAATAATTTTGATTTTATTGCCAGGTTCATTGACATTAATTCGCGTTCTACATTCTCTTGGGAATTTGTGTTTGTTTTTTTCCTTCTACTCTATGACTTCCGTGCCTGGCAACATTGTCTAGGTCAACATTAAAATATACGCACAAGAAATAACCCACACACATACATCACACGTTATGCACATAATACACATACATATAGCCATTAGCAACAAAAACATTAAGAACATAAAACGTATTTTGCTCACACATTATTCTAATGTAAAATGTGATACCAGTAAAGACTTGTGAATTTATTAGAGACGAATCACTCCCAATAAACGATGAATATTACACAAGTAATAGTTGCTAATTGAATTCATGTTGGTAAAGCGATAGAGTCAACAAAGAAACTATTTTATAACGGTTTACGCAGTCATGAAGTTTTGATTTGCATTTCGCTTGTTAACAAATTCATATTTAATGCCATAAAATAACCCCAAAATGAAACCAACTTATTACACGTATAAAGAAGAAAATTTGTTTGTTCCCAATGTATGAAGCAGAAACAGTGGTAGATACTATCAGTATCGCCTTGGTGAAAGACCACCATCCAGAATCCAATGTTGCTTGAAATCGCTTTAGCCGTGTTTGGTGTCCAGATATGAATAGCCAGGAGCTTCCCAATCTTCCTCTCCACATCTCATTCTTTTCCAGATTCCCTTCAGCCTCACAACATAACCCGATTGGGAGCAGTTGGGGGTATTGTGTTGTAGTTACATTAAAAAAAAACACAATTTGAGGTTATATTTTCACTGTTTGGGATTTATGGATAAATGCATATATTTTCACCTCATTAAGTCACTTCTATCATGAAGTATTTACGAGTTACAAAAATTTAAAACAACTCTATTTTCTAAGTAAGGATCAACAATTTGCAATAACTATTCATGGTTTTTTTGTTTCAAAATCTCTTAGCTAGTTGCTGAATAAAATATACAGTATTTTCAGTGTGTTAGTTTCGCCCGGGGAAATGTTAAACTTGTTGCTCACCGCAACAATAAACTGTGGCTAACCGCGACTTGAATACATAAATACATACATTTCAAATTGCCAAAGGCTGCATAATATACTAAACTTGTAAAAAATGATGCATTGTGATGAAAAATTTGAACTTTCAACGTTACGTTTTGGTTGTACATGGTAACATGGTTCTGAGATGAATTTGCAAAGAATACATTTTAAGTTTATCAACACTTTATTCTCAACACTTTATATCTAACCATTACGCCGTTTCTCCGCAGCGGTAGGCAGAAAGGATGGATTACCGCACAACTCTGTATTTGCATACACGCTTTGCTTCTATCGCTTTAATGCATCGTCTCATACAAAATTTATATTGGTCTGACTCTTTAAACGACCCGATTAGAGCATTTTGTTCATTTGATCGTTGAATTTCTTTCTTGAATGTCTCTGACTTCTTTTATCATTCTTACTTCTACTGAAGGCGTAATCCTTCAGTAATTTGAACACTTTTTTCAGTTTGCAATGTTTTCGATATTTCGAAAACACATTCTATTTGTTTGGGAAATTCGTAAGAAAAACGTAACATCACTTTTACCTCGTTCGTATAATAAAAACTGAGAAATAATTTTTAAAGTTAAACTGATGGTTACGATAGGGACGCAAAATATGAATTATTATTTTTTTCTATTTTTAGGATTTTATTAATAGCATCTAGAATAAATATTTGAGGCAAAATGGAAAGAATTATTATTTTACATTTTAACGTAAAAAAATTACACAATTTGGCATTATAGAATATATGGTCATATATGGCCCTGAAACTCTGGAGGGGTTACTTACGTTACTTTCTTCTTTATTTCTTAATCTTATTCATACCCGTAAAAATCACATTTCATCACAAAAAAAATTACAAATAAAAAGTATGGAGACATAAATTCATTATGTCTACGTAGTGAAAATAGAATAATTATGTACTTTTTTACTATTAGAATATAACGTACATACTCAAATCACATCACTAGCGAAATAATATTGATTAATTATTATTTAACTAGTGTGAAAAATCATGGCATTTGGGATTTTGATTACCACCGCAGTGGGAGAGATATGTTTATATGTATACCTCATACCTTTTACCTTACCAGTACTTCCTCTCATTTTTTCCATCCCAAAAGATTGCATAGGCCCTGAAGGAAATTATTTTCCTCAGGGCCGTTTGGGGTTAATATATTAAAAAAAAATAGTAACTCTAACGTGTTTTTTGTAAAACCTAACTACTTGGTATATTTATGACCACTTCTAAGATTGACAACGCCCTACTACGATCGCAATGTCAGCATAGAGCATGAAGCCATTAGAGTCAGGAGTCAGTGAGTGATACAGTTACCCCGGTTGTAACTCGTTCACATACATTACGAATAAGGACCTATTGCAAAGTCAAGTCGTAAGTTACTCCGCAATGCATTTTTGCAATTATGGTTAAACAGAAAAATCCGCTATTTCTGGCTACGTTCTGCAACAGTAGTCGATTTATGTGTTCTAGACTACAGGAAATAAATTGTATGCAACAATTACTACACTTCAACTTTTTAACATAAACCTAACCTAACCTAACTTAACTCAACGTGTTCTTTTAATTTATCATATTCTGGTTTATCACGAGTTCAATATTTGTGATGAAATTTAAATTACGTGGGTTACAAAAAAACAAAAAAACAGTGCAAATGTATTAATACTTTCTTAATAATTAAAAAGCTTAATTTTGGTTGTGGCTCTCTCTCTCTCTCTCTCTTTTACATTAGTTCAATGAACTCTAGAACGAGGATCAGCATAATTTTAAAAGTTTATGTTTGTTTAAATAATTTAGACAAGCCATATAACTACATATATATATTTTTCACGGATCTACGCTGGGTAAAATTAAAAATAAAAATTTCAGTAGTGTGTCTCTCTGTATGTCGGTAACTCCGGTTCAATGAACTCTAGAACTTGAATTTGCTTCGATTTTCAAAATTGGAACCGATGACAAGCGATAGAGCAGGTACCAATATTATTTAATTTAAATGAATTCATAATTTTTTGTTTGAAAGTTGCAGTTTAGTAAGGGTGTTTAATCGAAACGTAAATTTCTGATCGTTTCTAAAATTGGTAATATTTGTTTTTAAATGTTTGGTTTCTCGACAATTTAGACTTTCCTTAAAAAATTACATTCGAATGTTTCTATTTTAGAGCTTTCTCCTATCGGAGGGCTATGCAACTTGAACTGCACTCGTTCTGGTCACATAGATCTTTTACTCCATTTTTTTAAGATGTTCACCACGTCTACGTGTAAAACAGAACACTAAATTTAAGCAGCAGAAACACTAAATTTTGAAACTGTAAATTTTGGCGGCGTTGATCAAATTGGTGTAGATGTTTATGTATATTTTTTCTAGATCTGTGCAGCTATTTCCTTGTTGCATTGGCATTTCTTATACCCATCACCTAAAATACCATAAAACTGGAACAAAATAAGGCAAGACTGCATTTTAAGTTGTCAAAATGAAGTAAAAAATGTGTAGATATTCGACCGAATTTAAAACATAGTTTTAGAATTTTTCATCTTTTTTTCATAGCATAGATAAAAAGGTTTGAACTTAACAGTTCTGTGAATATGACTAGACTGTTTCGAATGATTTTTAAAAGTTTTATTTATGTTCCACTTGAGCACTATATTATTAACCTAAACCAAATTATAAAGTGCTATTGATGCGTCTAGAATTTTCAATGTGGCAAGGTTTTTTGTGCATCCTATTCGGTCAATACAAGACGTGTTAATTAATAGACGATCCACGAAAAAAAGTTAAAGCAATTTTAATCATTCATTTTTAATTCAGGTCATCTTAGCCCCACAGAGTGGACGTGGACAGTGTTGTTTTTCTCAGTCTTTAAAAGTATGGCCTCGTTTGCAGCATTTTTTAATCAGTAATTCGGGACCCGGAAACCGGTTTGGATGGACGATAACGCAGAACGGAAGACGTCAAACATTTTGCCGCCAAAAACACAATTGGGCGGGGACTATAAATCTTACCATCGCAATCAGTGGCGTGCGGTGCATTTATCTTTCTGTTTTAACCGTAACAGAATATGTGTTGCTAAATAATTTACTCTTTTGAGAACTTGTGCATGAATGTCGTCATTTTAATCCGTATCCGTATAGTATAGTTCCGATTAATTAATTTGTGGCCATTTTATAAATCTTACGAATTTGGAATAAACGGCAAAATATAGATGAATTAATTGGTTAAATAGCACTACAATTAATTTATGTCTTCATATTAAAATTCAGAGGTATGCAGGTTTTATAATGAGAGCGGGAAATTTCCAAAACAAATGCTTATAAGTTTCGAGCGCTTGATACATATTTCGGTTATTGACACGATCAATCGAGTGCTTATAGACTCTTTAATAGAAGATGATATCTTGGACTAGAATTCGATCGACTTTAATAATAATAATAATAATCAACGGATCGATTATTCGAAGAATTTCAAGTGCCTTCATTTAATGATCTTTATACCAAAAATGCATTAATTCAAATCATAAAAGAAAAAGACAAGTATCAATGTCTAACTGAAAACCGTACTCGACTTAAATATATTTTTCCGTGCCCAAAATTAAACACTTCCTTTGCACAAAATTATTACACTTACCGGGCAAGAATTTTTTTCAATCGACTACCTTAAGAAATTAGAAACATTAATGATAACATCCAAATAATAAACAGTGTGAAAAAATATTTTAAAGACAAACTTACATAAATTAAAAATGTTTCCAATTGAATTAATCTTAAGAATAACTCATCTCAATAAGTTTCCTTAAGTAACATTCCATTCTTCAAATAAGTTTAAAATCATTTTATTTTTAATTACTTACTTACTGTAATAAAACAATGTACACTCCTCTTCCAGCCACAAGCTAATGCTTCTATGGAAGAGGGGTCTTGAAATATTTGACCATATATTGTAACAAATAAACAAAAATGTACTTTTATAATAAATAAATAAATAAAAAAAATAAAAAAAAAATAAAAAAATTGGATGACTTGTATAGCGCCGTTTTTGTGCAAAATCACCCTAAGGGCGCTGTACAAATTTAGAATACATTTCTACAGTGATCTATGTTATTACTAACTATTTATGGAGATAATATACAGTACAATACTTACCTGGTAGGTCACTTGAGATTGACACTTAATTAAAATTATCTAATTGTTTATTAGAGAAATTTAGATACAGGATTTAGGACATGATTAGAAAATTGGATATAACTGGACTTTCTCTCAGGAATGGTATATTTAATTTAATGGTATGACAGCTTAAAAGGGTAAGTTTTTAGTTTACACCTGAATTCTGTTGGACTTGTTATGTATCTTAGTTCTGGAGGGAGTTTATTCCAAGCCTTCGGCCCAGATACTCCGAAAGCGCGATCACCAAACTTAGTATTTGGCTTGCGCTTAGGTTCTATCAGTCTGCCTACAGCTGATGATGTCGCAGCTAATGACTTTATATCTCTCAAAAATATAACTCTCACAGTTTTTGAATAAAATGAAAAGATTTATTGAAAATGTCTAAAGTTTCAGAATTTAAAATATTTTCTAATAATGATATTATTGAAAATTTTAACGTTTTTACTTTTTTCATAAAAACGTTTACATTTTGAGCCTTAACGTAAGGTTATCAAATCATAATTTTATTTCGCTCTAAGTAACTCTTTCTTTAGAATGTAGTCATTAGAATACATGAATGTAGCTCGTACTTTCAATCTTTTACCGAAAAATCTTCAAATGATTACTAAACTTCCTCTATATTTAAAAGAGTTAAAATTATGGCTTTTCGATACAGAAATTGAAACTTTTTTTATTTAATTTGTGTTTAATCAATTTATGTTTCTCATAAAATATTCACCATATATTACACTTAACACTTATAACTTCCCTATATACTATTGTAAACCCTTTTTATACAAACCGCTTACACAAAATGAAATCTTTTTTGTTTTATATGTAAGTACTTTGTTAATTTCTAGGTACCATAATATTATAACTTATATATATTACCCACGCAGAGGCTGCGCCTTAGTGGGTTTCCATTATTCGTAATGATTTATATAATATTGTATGTAATTAATGTAAAAAATGGGAAAAAATAAAGGAAAAAAAAAATCTTCCGCAATTCGAAGAAATTTCGAACCACATTTTTTACTGTATTACTAGGCAAGTGTTTTGTTAATAGAAATGCGTTGCTTCGACCGCACGCCTCTGTCATATAGCATACAAAATACAACATGACCAATTTCCACCCAGACGAACTAGGGCAGCAGCGGGTCTATTCTCATTTCGTTTGCAACCGGTTGACGGGGAACTGGTTGTAATCATTTTAAATTCGTCATTTTCACGTTTTTAACAACGTCTTTTGCCATCTACGTCGAATCGTAGATATTCGTGAATAAAGGGTTCGGCGATTAGAAGTGGAGCAACTAGATCAAGTGTAAGACAGATGGTAATTAAATACTTGTAAGAAATGCCTATCGAAGATCATAAACAATTATTTTAAATAAACCATGTTTAAATTTAAATGTATGACCAAACATCTCGATTGTAGGCCTATCTAAATTTGTTAAGTTCTTGCTAGTTGTGAAACTAGTTTGTAAAGTAGACATATTCATGTTTTATGATTTTTTTTACAGATTTTGAATGCAAATAGAAGCAATATTAATTATTTCAGCAAAAATAATATTCACGCATTATTTGAAAATTTGATTAAGACTATTTTTTTCTAAATTTTATCATAATCTGCGCTATACACTTTGAAGAGAACTGACCCCTTCGATGAAATTCTACTTTTCTTTTATATCCTCCCCTTCCTTACTCTAGTTTCCTATACCCAAGGATAAAAATATTTCACTTCCCGATTTTTTTGTATCATATTAATCTCCCCCTTAAGGGGTGGGTAGATCCTCGTCCCTGCTCCAACGCAGGTGACTTTTGATAATTTATTTTTCCTTTTAAAATTACAGAATATTGATGATTATATTTTTGTACCATATTATTCCAACTATTAAGGTGATTTTGTTTAAAGTTATCGTTTGCTTTCCGCAGAAATTTGGTTACTGTTTATTAGTATCATCCATTTACACATGTTACTACTTTCTTCTGCGCAAAATCATTTGAGGTTTCGTTTTTACATAAATGTAGCTTCGTTTAATTAAAAGAATAGAGCCGTTTTAGTGCGCTTTCAAGGAGTCCCCTAACTGTCGAAGGATATGGTGCCTGTTTCCACATCATCTAGTCGTCTTTTTAAAGCCATCCAACAGTCCGTCGTTTTGCGAGCTTATCATAAAGGAACATCATTGGTTATCAACTATCTTCCATCATTGCTATATTATGTTCATCCCGTTTATCAACGGGTCTTTGGACAATTCGCAAAGCCCATGACTGTAACTTATTAGCCAGACCACATTTTATTGAATACTACACTAAAAAAATATTTCATTACATATTTCCCTTTCAAAAATATTCATTTCTCTATCAATATTATTCGTTAGAATTATATACGTATCTTGTTATGGGTCTGATATTGATCTGAGTATTATAATATTAAAAAAATAATAATAGAAAATATAATATAGTAGAAATATTGAAAATCTCAGATAAAGGACTCATTTCCGAAATGACTTTAATTTAAAAAAATGTTAATGGAATTATAGACAGCCCTGATAAAACTTCCTGATCGAAAATTATGTTTAATTTCTACAACAATATCAGGACTAAGACATTTAGATTCTCACTTGTACCTAGATTACATGCAGTCGACAGTACTTTCGCAAACATAATATATGTGTTCAACTGCACGGAATAAGTCTTTAGTAACATGCATCAATAATATTAATAAGTAAGCTTATCATGAAACTACTCCTCTGCATTTAATTTCTATAAAACTAATAGCAATTATTTACTATTCCACGTTCCATTTAACTACTACGTATTTTAAAAAAAATGTAAAAATAAATATAAATAAATAAATACATGAATTGAAATACGAGTTTCTTTGGAGACGGTAGTAGCATAATCGTTTCATCGAAAAAGTTTGGACAGATGCAAAGATATTAGAAGAACGAGATATGCTATGTTGGCCGCCGGACCGTAGCCGGAGTACTACCTAATTAGGGTACTTTGAACGGTATCGGGACGTGTACGCACAGAAATCTGTTCTATGTATTAGTGCGGATACCTTAGCGATGCCTTAGCGTAAGCGAAGGTGTGCAGTAGTATTGGTGAACAAAACCGGCGACACTCGGCAAAACAATTCCACTCAGTACGAACTGCGCATAGCACATCTCGTTCTTCTAATATCTTTGGACAGATGTAATTAATAAAATTTATAACATACTTTCGTGATTAAATTTATTTGGTTGCAGTTCAAATTGATATTAATTACGAATACATTAAATCAAGTAACACGAATTTAATTTGTTTTGTTTTGGAAAGTTTTCTACTAATAGAATGCACTTCCTTGAATTCCTATGAAGAAGGCTAGTAGAACTAGCATTAACATCGCTTAACCCATACATTTTATGACGCATTTACGCGTAATGCGATCTTAAATGAAAATAATTACTGGAGTTTAGTTGGTAAATTGATTAAAGTGGTATATATGCGATTTCCAGAAGATGTGAAACTAATCGTACATAATGCTTAACATTTGTTAATGAGACTGCGTCTCCGGTTGGTTTCTCTGAGATGCATGATTGATGGTAAATAATTAATTATCTTATACAATTTGCTGACATCAGCATCATTTCTTACGTATATGTATGTATTTAGGTTTGTAGAAAGATATCCTTAAATTTTAGCGTGACGATGCAACAAGTAACATGTTTAATTTACTAAGTGGCAGAACTTCGGGTGGCAAAAATGCATAATTTGAATTAAAAGCGTCATCGAAACCTGAGAAATATATGAAAACTGTGTTTAATTTGGCAGGAATAAATTGTGACAAAAATTTGTAATTATTCGCAAATCAATATCAAAAATAGTAACTTTGACTCGCAAAGTTATCTCCGACAGGGTTAGTATTTCATACAAAACTTAAATTTGGATTTGCGACTGAAATACCCAACCAAAATGATTTTTTTTTTTAAATCAAAAGTTTGTAGTCTAAAATCATAAATAATTAAATGCTTAAAATGGCTATATTTTACAATTTTAAACACAATTATAGTGGCACATATCGGTACTAGATATTTGTTACAACACCATTATGACTAAAATAATAAAATAATTTTATCTGTTTGGGTATATGGCCTCAAATCCAAATTTTAGTTTTACTTGAAAAATGCCCTGCAATATTTTGGCTCAAAAAGCCTGTTTTGTCAACAGAGATGATGAAAATTGACACCTAAACGAAAGCAGAACAATTTTGTAGAAATCTGTTTTTATTTTTCGATTTATACAAGTACAGTTAACAGGTATGCGATTGATTCCAATTCAGAAATCATCATTCATAATTGGAAAAAAGTGTAACAACTAACAAAACGTTCGTGTGAACATCGTTACCACAAAATAATCAGCTATAACTTCTGGTATGAACTGGTTACGTACCTTCTATTTCGAATATAATCGACAGGTGTTTAACACCACGTATGTAATATATTGGAATGACGTTAGAGTTATTCGGGTCTCTCGTAATTAAATTATGTTGGATTTTGGGTCACCATGTCGCTGTTCAGTAAGTTTATTTGGTGGATTCCTTCATTATAGTAGTCATGTGCCATCACGTATGTATCAGGTGTGAAAATTGATGTGAATGCGACAAAACAACCCAATTCTTTTATACATATTATCGATAGTTTAAAGCCAGGATATTGTATTTGCTTTATTATTTTGAGGTGAACATTTGAATCTCCTAGAGAAATCAATATATGTAAATATCTTTGGATTTGTTGGAGTTATACATGACATATATTTATACACCCACAATTTTGGTTCCTCTTTAGTAGAGTCTATGTTATAACAAAATTGGAGATACAATGTATTGGTTTTAAATCATCTATACTACGTACTCTTTAAAACTGCCCAACCAATAATACGGAATGTCACTAAAATCTTTGATTTTCATTTTGTGTCTTATTACCTATCTTACTAATTTATTTACTGCGTTTTATACGCAATATATAGTTTGAAAATATTAACGTTGATAATAGTCTAAAAGATTGTTAGAACACAATGTAGCATTATGAAGTACTTGCTTGGAAGTGTTAGAGGAAAAGTTAGAAAAGGCTGATTGATTGAAAAGACTGAAAAATAGTTTTTATTAAAGTCATCTATAAACGAATTGCCTTTTTTAACTAAATAATACAATGATGATAATAATTGGGAAATTTGTACTAACAACTAATTTTTTGTGAAAAATTACCTCAAAGGCGCTGAATGTGAGTGTGACCATTGCACATGGCTCTGTTGTGAAAATCATCCGTATAAAAGTACAAATATACTCATTTCAAGAAGTGTAAATGTTCTTACATGACTTTATTATCGGTCTCCATCGGAAATCAAATGTAAAACTATCATTCAATAAACTATGGAGAAAACAGATTATTTCATATACCAGTAAATTACTAAATTACCAGAAACAAGGGTTCGTAATTATTTTAGTAAGTTGATTAATCGTGTTATATGTGTGATCATTTTTAATTGCCACAGCTTTCGCTCCCAGCCAGCTTTGTGAATGAGGCGGTCGATGCACCGTTACTTGAATGGAAGAAATGTGTTTTGTCTCCTTTTACACTTCTTCTCTTTCATCTTCTACAAACACTACAACTACTTACTATCATCAAGCATCGCACATCAGCCAAGGCAGGCCTTCTCAACTAGTGACACCCACAATTTTACTACACCAAAAAAAATCTAAAAGTTTAAATATCTTATTTTCACGTGGCCGATGACCTAAGCTAAATAAGAGATACTAATTTTGTTAAACGGATTCTTATTTTTTAAAACACACAATAATACATTTGACCTCATTCGCTTTGCTGCGCTTGGGTGTGGTTATTCCCAAAAAATCAACTTTTCGAGTTTCATTTAGTATGAATGGATCGAAATAAATAAAAATTGTAATATTACCGTTGAAAAAAGATAGATCAGCGTTTTTTGTAGTTTTTACTCTATAATAACGTTTATTTATTCAATTTAAAGTTTTAGAACCAACGGCCTAGATGCATGTACACTTGCGTCTCATGCCAACTGTATTGTAAGGCCACATAAATGAAATACACACCAAGTAGAAAGAATAGTTACAAAAGTTTATAAGTGGCTTTGGTAAAAAAATTTAAAAGTCATATTTATTTGTATTGAGTGATATTAAGGTTAGGTTACCCTTTCAGACCTGAATTAAAACTGGCAAATGGTAGAACATTTTTGATGCTAGATAATAATTTTTAGGGTTGTTTGAAATATGTTGGTGTTTTTTTTCAAGAGTTTAGAATTTTTGGCTGATTTCATTTGATGGATCATTAGGTCTCAGAGAGCGGGTTTCACATAGAGTGAAAAACAGTACCTACACTGTGTACAAAAAATATAACATTTTGTTTAATTCTAAAAAATTATAATAGAAAAAATTTCTTCAAAACAAACAGTTTTTTAAACAAAAAAATCCAATTTCTAAATATTAAAATGGCTACCGTCAAAAATAGTAGCTAAAATCCAATAAATAAAATCGCAGTCAGAATTATACCAGCAATTGAATAACAAAAACTGCCAATTTTTCTTCGCTCTGGAACAAATTATTGTAAGCAATAATTATTAGCCTGAAACACAAATATAAATAAACTACACAATTGTAAATGTTCTCCAAAATGCTCTGGAAAGAATCTCAGACTTGTGATGTCCCGAAAGAAACCATTCATCTGTTCTGAATGCAATTACTAATGTTATCCAAATTGACCCTGGTAATGAATTACATCTTTGCGATTCTTTCAAGGATAAAGAAACCATCCTGTCACTTCGAATGCAATCAACAATGTTCTCAAAATTTGTTTTGACAGCATCGCAATTCCATTGTAAGAATATTATGTACTAAATACACAATTTGGCTATCGTGAAACGGGAATCCTTCCCAGTTGGACCGACAAAGGTTCATTTTGTTTTGTATTGTTTGTAATTTATATATATATATAAAAATATAAAAATTAAAAAAATGGTAAAAACTTCCGAGAAAAAATTAATGTCGCCGACGGGAATTGAACCCGCACCTTCTGATTATCGGTCAGGTGCACAGAACCATTGTTCTACGTCGACTTATTTTATATAACCGCTAAATAATTTGATAAATACTAGTATTTAATTCAAAAATTGTTGCTTATTGATTATTTATATTTGTGTTTCAGGTTAATAATAATTTATTATCATTTTGTGCTTTGCATTAAAACCTTGTCTTGTAAACATAAGTTTACCTTTAATAAAAAATAATCTTATTTCTACGTATTTTCAAATATTACCTTTCATTCCTTTGTACATGCATGGAATAATCTTCGAAATATGAAAACTTGCAACGGTTGAAACATTACATAGTCGTATATACTTAAAAAGGAGACGATTCGCGGCTGGAGTAGGGTTTCTCTGTAAGCGATTGAAGTACATTTTTTAACAAAGTTGTAAAGATTACTTACCCCTTGTATGACAAGGACGGCCGCAAAGAGATAGAGAAGTCTCATCCCTCCAACAGCTCCCTGAGCTTTGGCTACTTCTGTGTTTGTATCTGTGAATTTTAAAAAAAATTTAAAACAAGTTGATAAATGGCAATTGTGTTAACCATGCATACTGTTCAAAATGTGTGGAATATTTAAAAGGTTATTTTTCTGATTCCTATCATCCTAGGTACTAAAAACAAGTGATTTTAAAATTTTGATCCATAATCAAATTTTAAAAATGACCTGAAACCATGCATTACGAAAAGGTACCAATTGGCTACAGTGTAATTATGACGTGAAAACGCTACCGGCTGGAAAGACGGCTGTCACCGATGTTGGCCGGTGTGACGTCAACAACGCCACATCCATGAACAAAAACGAACATGCCGTTTTGGCGGGAAATTAAAAATGCCACGCTTTAAATCGTTACAGATAATTTATTCGTAAACAAAAAAAATAAATTAAAATGTCTTCGTTATAATGTTTTTCTTAGTTTTTTGGATAAATAGAACAGTAACAACGCCATATTTTGCTATACAATTAATAAACTGTTGAAAATTATTTAAAGGTTTTTTATAATGAATCTATTAAACCAAAGAAACCTTTGTTTGGTTTATAGTGTTTAAAACATGAAAGTACGAGTCCTAAGAAAATCAACAACTTTGCTAAGCCACATAAAACCATAGTTTTTTTATAGTCTTATAACTTTTTTATTCATTATTATTTTTTTATTTTTTTTACACTAACCCCACACTGGAAATCCCGATAAAAATAATTTCCTCACTGCCTATTTCATCTTTAGGAATACTGTGTGGAGAGTCTTTTTTGAGAAAGGAAGGAGGGGAAGTTCTGGGAAGAAAAAATGTCTGAGGGGTGGGTAAGAATCTAGGAATCAGTGTGTCTAAGAGTGACGGACGAATGAATTTACCCCTCTAGCTGTGGGGCAAGGCGATGAGTCGAGAGACTAGTTAGAGAGGTCAAAGGGTCTCCCAGACCCAGAGGGTCTCCCCAAACCCACCTCTCCCGATCTGATATGCCACGCAGCTGGTGGGCAGGCGCGTCCTGCACACACCTCACCCGATGAATCCGGGCACCCCTGCTAAATCAACAAGCGTATCGAAACACTTGGGGTTACCTACGGCAGCGGTGTTGGTTACCTCGTTATTTCGTCTTTTTATACCCATAGCGTAAATTGATATGAAGATAAAACGAACTCCTATATTTATGAAGATTTTTTTTTTGTATAACAGACTGAGTCCATTTACTATACAAATGAAAATACAATAATGCATTATTTCAACATAAAAGTTGACATAAGTGTTACGTCCTAATTAAGCCTAAAAGATAAAAGTCTTCCTAATTAGATTCTTACGCGCCAGTTCAACGTTGGTTTGGTAAAACCGGCCTTGAGCCTGGATAAACAAACACTTAAGTAAATAAAGTGAATGTTCATAAGAGTGAAGTTTTTCACCCTTCTGATCTTACGTGCCACGTAATATTTACACCGCGTTTATAAGTAAGGGGATTATAGTATAATAGAATTAAGGGACGTTATTTGCATGTTTGTTGGTTTGTGTCGAAGATATCAAGAGGCATGTTATTTAGCAGCACCATATTCGCGTCATGCTGTACTAAGCCTGTACATGTGTTCGGCAGAACACAAATGTATGCAAAGCAGATCGTGGTGCCGCCAATTGGATGTAGTTGTTTAGTACAAAAAACTTATAGCCTTTCAGAATGTATGTACTATCTATCAAATTCTGATAAAGATATATTGCATTTGAATGGTATCATTATTAGACACGCTAATGTTTTAAATATTTGCTATTCATTTTTTTTAATATATAAATATACAATAGACTCCCAACCGTCTGGATCCAGTGAGAACATGGCATCCCCAACTGAGGTATATTGTGGGGCTGAAGGGTAGTGGTGAGGAAAGGGAGATGGGGAAGAGGAAGGTGAGGAATTTCTGGCTATTCAGATCTGGTCACCAAACACGGTTGAAGTCATTTTAAGCAACGTTTCAATTCTGAATGGTGGTCTTACACCAGGGCGATACTGAGAGTATTTTACTGTGGAATATGCCGCAAGTATACTGTATATTATTTAAAAAAATAAAAATAGTGAAATAACAATAATAAAAAGATAGAATATATTAAAGAGATAAAATTATGGCTGAATGACGCAGATATTGAAACGCTTTTACTATAAATTTATTAATCCTTTCTACAACTCACTTGCTGAAACTTTATAAACTATTGTACATAATGTTTTCTCTTTACTTTTTAAAATAACTATAAATAAAAAAAAACTCTTTCTACTAATGTATATTATACTTTAGGTACTTGAAATATAGTAATCGTTTTATATTACCCACACTCAGGCAGTGCCTTAGTAGGTTTTCATTTCTTGTGTATACTATTTGGTATTATATATTATGTTATTATATACTATCTATTAATATGTATAATATATGTAGAGAAATGAAAATAAATAAAGTAAAAAAAAAAAAAAAAAAAACACACAAATTGATCAAATAAAATTTACTTGCGGTATTCGACCCATCGACCCCATCCCTACGGAAGCCGATTGATCTCAACACAAGCTGAAACCTTATCATTTTGTTTGGTAAGAATCTCTCTTACTGGAAAATTGCAATTAAGGTTATAATGTTCATGAATAATAATATGTTGTCAAGGTAAGTAAGGTGCAACACAATAGTACAATTATTGGGAAATCTCATTGTTGGGAAAAAAAATCGTTAAATAGCTATGTCACTTATATATGACATTTTCACAAACTTTCACAAAAAACGTAAAGGTAGTTAAAATACTTTGTACACACTAAAATATTGCGAGAACTGGATCGCGATAATCAATTTGTCGCATGTTTTGATGCGGATTTTCTTTTTGTCTTTGTTTTCTATGTCATTAGTTCAACAGTGGTGTCATTATAACGAAAGCGAACTTAATGTCTTTATCTGTTTTCTCTCTTTGTTAGTCGTGGCTTCGTAACCTAGGTTCAATAAAAAGAAAACCAAAGTTGTAACAACATTGTTGTATACACGCACGGCTTTGGGAATAATGATAAAAAGGTATGATCTCTCGGGTCTCTTTCACCTTCTTTGACATGGATGATTTAAATTTACCTAATAGTGCATGATATCCAGTTGATATGGATAACTAACTAACTAGGAGTACTAGAAACACTGGAAAAGGGGTACATCTTCTAGGCTAGAACTAAAGTGAGTTAAATTCCTCGACTGGCTTAGTCCTCCAACATGACAGGTGGACAGGCTTTCCAATGGTTAGTTTTTATTTGCCGCGCATGAATCCCAACTATCCGGGACTGTGGTATCACCAATTGAGTTGTAAGCTGTGAGACTGAAGGGGTGGGGAGAAAGGGGGTTGAGTAAAAAGAAAATTGGGGTAGTAAGAACACCACAATTTGTATTATTGCTCCATGAAAAGGTGACATATTTGTTAAATACAAACATGAGAAAATGCAATTAATGTCTAGTTTTATGTAATAAGCAACTGTCGCTAAGCAAACAAGGATACGCCTAAATTATTAGCTTGGATATAAGGGAGTCTGAAAAACACTAAATAATTTAACAAAATTCTTCAATCATAGAAAATTCAACTTAATGAAAATCAATCACTTTGTCACATTTTATCTAAAAAATTTAATTCCCATTATTATGTATCAATACTCATAATAATTATATTTATTTTATTTTGTCATCTTAGTTACCCTTGATTTGGTTCTATTAGTTGGTATTTTTTTTAAATATATTAAAATTATAATTACCTATTTAACAATATTTTTTGTTTATTTTATGTATATATTTTTTAATAATAATAAATAACTAATCACCGCTCATTGGATATTTTTGTAAACATATGCTTACTTATATTATTAATTTTCAATACACTTTTATCCTGACGAAGAAACCAATAGTTTCGAAACAAATCGTATATTTTCACTAAATAATGTAAAAGTATATTATGTATTTATTTTCATTAAATTTTACAAAAAATATTCAAACATATTAATAACTTAGTAGAGTTTGAAGAAAAAAATTATTACATAATAATGTAAAACGCATATCTGTAGTATTTGTTTCCTTAGAAATGCAAAGGACTTAAAGAGTCGGCGATGTGTGAATGTGGGGCGGTGCAGACCACCGAACATGTGGTCAACCAATCAATATCCGCTCCATTCATTCCCCGGCGGGATTTATGAGGTTCACATGGCCACGCCTGAGGCCCTAGAAAGGCTCGCAGACCTAGACGTCCCCCTCTGACCCCCCCACCATACGAAAGAAGAAGAAGAATCTGAATGGCGGTCCATCTCTCTGCCTACCCTTGTGTCGAATCTACGAGATGGTTATTTTGTTATAATCATTTAAATCCAAATTTCACATTGCATTGTGACGCCACTGTTATCAGCTTTTCAGCAATTTTACTAGAAAACATGTCGAAAGTATGTTATGATCTTGCAATCCAACAACTAATTTTACGCATGGGCGGGCCCGTATAGTGCCGCCGGGGGCCGCACGGGGCACCGCGGGGGCAGATGAAACGAATTATCTCCGTACTTTCTCAAGAATGTACCGAAATAAAAATGACCCACTTGTGGAAAACTAGAAATAAATTCAGAAAAAAAAAAAATCTTTTCGCATTCCATAATGTAATACTATTCGTACTTATGACGATACCAATTAAATTAGAAATTAACATATAATTTTTGAAACATAAAAATTTAGAAATCAAACCAAAAAAATGGTTCACCTTACGTTTTTTCGTTTAAACACTGAACTTAAATCATTAGAAAAATGTATAACAAACGTTATTGCTACCTCGATTTTTTATCGTTTCACATAAAAATAGTAAATAAAAAAATTACAAAGTTTCATATATTTTTCACAAATTGCGGTCGGGACCTTTGGTTGCATACAGGTGTACATTTAACTATATTGTGTTTAACTTATATATTTGAGTATAAAGCTTGGTGTTTTCTCTTCCTAATACCGTATAGTTCAAATTTATATCTTTTGCCGTAAGGAAGACACAACGATTGATCCGAATAAGTTGACTCTACGGGTAATACAGTAATTACTTCCCAAATTCGAGCAAAATTAACATTTTTCTGTTAAAAAATCGTTCTACATTGTTGCATGATAAGAATCAAACCAACGCTCTTCAATACAGAAATATGTGTGCTAACCACACAACAACAAGATGCCAGGTGCAAAAAGCAACAAAAACCCGCTTCCTGCTGTATAATAATTTCGAATAATAGCTCATTACAACAACATGTGCTTTTAATTTCGGTCCATAATTTCGGAACGGTTAGATTTCGGTAATCTCAGAATCACGCTTGTTCCATTTCCTCGCCAAGTCGTGATCCAAGATCATTTAGTGAATGAAAAAAACATAACGAGAAGCGGCGCAATCTATACTCTATTGAAGATCAGATGTATCTAGTTTCAGATGCTGATCGCTGTATAATTTTGATCGTGTTTTCAAACTGAATTGGCTGTATTGAAAGATAGCACATTTAAAAATGTTGTTGTGGTTAGTTACTTATTTTTATTTACTTATTGTGGTTATTTACTTTTGAAGTTATTTACTTATTGTGGTTATTTACATATTGTAGTTATTTAGTTATTGCTGAATAAATTCATAATATTAAAAAAAATATATATATTACAATTTTCAATATATTTAACTCAATAAAGTTATTCCGAAAAAATAAATATTCATTCTAGACTTGCAGAAAAGTCAACAGATGTCGCACATTAAAAATAAAAAATAAAAGATAGGTTTATCTAAAAAAAAAGACGCTGTCTGGATTGCATTTAGTTCGGGTTGAATCTTGCGATCATACATAAAGATAGTTGCCAATAAAAATGTGCGGTGAAAAAATGAAGACAATGTTAGTAGTTCTTATTCGAAGTAAGATACAGTTAAAAGTGACCGAGGGGAATAGGGTCCCATTAGCTCAGTCGGTAGAGCACTGTCCCGGAAAGACAAGGGTCCTGGGTTCGAGTCCCAGATGTGACCGTTTCCTTTTCTGATTTTTCTGTTTCAGATTTTCGTTTAGAAATCACTAATATTGTCTTCAATATTTAAATATTACAATTTGAGGTTTTACTCAATAAAGTTATTCCGAAAAAATAAATCATAATATTCACTTACTGTGGTTACTATTTATTGTTGTTGCTCATTATGGGACTTTTTTATTTTCATGTGTATGGCACAACATGAGTATGAATAGTGCAACAACATAAATAAAGTGTAATGTAAAAAAATATAGAATAAATGCTGGGAAAAAAATATCTTTCAAATTATGGGTAATCCGGACAAACGGAATTGCATTTCTTTTCGTGGTAAACTTTTAGTAAATTTCCATGTTTTGGAAAACGTATTAATATACGCGTGTTCATTATCACGATGATCGTGTTTTAGTAAAAGTTTATTAGGTAACCTATCAATTCATTCGTTAAGGGCCTGCAATCCCGTTTTTAATCAGATTCCGAATAATCTGAAAGGATTCTTAATAAATTTGCAAGATTCAATATTAATAATTTTTCTCGGGGAGAATCGGGATTGATATTAGAGTGTACCTATAATGTTCTAGTAGGTAACATTAGGCGAAAACAGACAAATCGTATATTTTAACCATTCAGGCTAATTCGTTCCCTTTTGAGAACAACTCACATGGTCTCACAGAAATCGTTGCATCTTCCTTGCTGTTATGGTGAGAAATATGATTTACACGGTGTTAGAAAGAGTAAACACTTTATATTTAAATCAGACTCAAATCAAATTTAAATAAACCACCGAATCATTAAAATGTGCAACTTTATGAAACCCAGGGGTACCACAATTTTAAAAAACTTGTGAAACTTCGTGAATTTGTTATTAATTATTTTTACTAACAAACTACAAATAGTGAGATGACGATAACGTTTGTGATATATTTGTTAATAAAATAAGTATGTTTTTTCATTATCAGTAATTTTAGTTTTTAAAATACGTGAAAAACCCATTTAAATAATTTTTTTACATTTGCATTCAAAATTAAAATATTTAAAAAATTACCGTTTATTTGTAATAATAAAATATGAGAGCGTAATTCATCAAATTTCAGAAACACTTTTTAGTTTTCGGATACGTTCAGAAATATTCCAGTGATTTGAATTTGAATGCAAAGTGAAAATACTATTACCGTCTCACAGAATATGGCTGAGGCCTGAAGATTTAAAGGTGAGAGTTATAATTACTTGGTGGTGGGTAGTAAAATTAGTAAAAATCGGATGTATTATTATATAAAATTATAATGATTAAGACCATTGACATGATAATTTAATCAACATTAACATAAAAATACTGTTCCGTCACGCCTATTTGCTTTTGACAGGCCGTGTGCTGACCAATAGTATGGTCAGAATTTGAACTGTACAGTTTGAATTCACACACGTCAACTATAATCACGGAGTGCCGTGAGCCGTTCAATCGCATCGAAACGTTCGTCTTGTCAAAAACCAATGTGTGTACTCTCGCCGGTTATTTATCGGAATAATCTCTTAAACGTATTTTATCGCACCTATCGCAATCCAATTCAACATAACGAGTGCTACCGTACAACGATCACCGTTCCAGTGCTGACAGATAATTTTCGAGATGCAGATTTCGTTCGCCACCCGGTAAGCTGACTGTGAATTAACCTTACTAATTGTGTTTTCGCATTCGCCTTTCATAAGCCATAGGCTTTATCCATGCTTTATCTGTGTGGAATAGTCCTTCAAAATACGGCTATCCCAACCCTTGTTCGTTCCTCGAACAAATACAGTGATTCAATTTATACTTATCTATTGTTACTTTTTGATAAATGATAAATTTTGTTTTACGCATCTTTTATAATAGGTAATAGATCTTGCATGATCGATATTAGAATATTCATTACCTAATCTCTTCAATCGATTCATCTATTGTATGTTCTGCATTGGTGAGTCGATTTGGTCTTCCAGGTATATGACAAACTATGTTATATACAAAAGTAAAATGATTTTACCCTTAATTTGTCTTCGTTCAAACTACTGCAAGTTGCAATAGTTTGAACGATGAACGAAGTTGGCGATACCTCAGTTTCATACTTATAATGGTACATGGAACATCTTTCTTGTTTTTATTATGTTTTGCTCCAAATCGATACCAAAAGTATTCATTTCTCTGCTACTACTTTTAATCGACGGCTTAAATTCAAAAAACGAAATTCAAAATCTCAATTTTGAAGAAGACTTTTACCCTTTTTCCCTTTTTACATTTTATCCTTGTGTTGCCTCAGTTTAGGAGATATTTAGTTCATATAATGAATGGTTCAAGACCCACCGTCCTTGTTTTTATTCCGTATGCTATAAATTATTACGAAAACATACTCGTTTTCCTGCAACTACCTCAAATCAAAGCTTTAAACAGGAGACTAAATATTTCCTCTATTTATTCAAATTTAGCAAAATTCGTTCAACAAGGATATTATTTTTGATTAAACCTATGTTTAGTCATTATTGATCAAAATCGACATTCGATTTTCAAATATTTCGCTTCCGGCAAGCCAAAATTCGGCCGCGTTCCATTTCCTCGGGTTTCGGCGGGGCCGGTCCACTGGGACTGTAGTGTAGTGTAACGCTATTATAGTACTATGACTGTAGTATAGTACTGCGAGTGGTAGTGGCCCACTTGGCCAGATTCCTCTTGGCCCGGGGCTGCCCGGTCGGCCTACTTCCTGGCCCGCCCGGACAGTGCGGACTGCCAACTGACCCGGCAGGGGCGGATTAGCATAGTAGGGGCGGGGTTGCACAAGGGCTGTGAACCGAAGAAAACCAACAAATTCTACTAGTTAATGGGATCCTTATAAATTTTGATTGAATGCCTATTCTAGACTACCTTTGTATTCGCCTAAAGTCATTACGAACACCATACAATTAAGCAATAACTGCACGCTAAATTGAAGAAAATACCGCTCGAAAAGTCTTGCTGAAAGTTAAAAGTAAAATTAGAATGTTAAAAATTCTTGTATCAACGCTGGAAAATGGATAAAAAAAGTTACATAAACTCCAAAAACTAATTGAGCATATAGCCACGAGAAGATTATGTAGCACTCAGTGATTTTTTAACGTTAAATATACACAGGAGGACTCATCTGCCATTATACTACTGGTAGGACCTATGCTCTAAAAACTGCAATCCGTTTGTTAATTTGATTATATCAAAGACATTGTACCAAGAAAAAACGAAATATCAGATGACACTGAATATTGAGGCGATACATGGGCAGACCGAGGCGTAAAATAAAATAAAAGAAGAGTGATAAGTCTTTCTTTAGCCAACGTTTCGGACAACGTTACAGTGTCCATCATCAGGGCAGATGTGTCACATCACGGCATACACCCCAAAAACAAATATCAAAAATACTTTTGGCCGTGAAAATCTTAAATCATATAAGAGTGATAAGGGCTAGGGACTGAAACCTGCGAAGAAAATTTGTTAAGGAAGACTAGTCCCACCATAGGTTTCATCTTTCATCACATGGTTAATAAACCTAATCGCTGTGATAAAAAATGAACAAAAAAATTGCAATTTTTTATAATATGTAAAAATAATATTTCAGCCTTCATTTGTAATATTTTTTTTTCATTGCTTTTGTTTGCCAAGTCCGCCCCTGAGGCCGGCCCGCCCGCGAACGGCGGCACTGCTCAAAACGAGGGTGTTTGATTTTAAACTTCAAAATTATTTTAATTCCGCCGAGAAAGCAGATTCTCGTTTTCTCTGCACCACGTAATTGCGCTTAAGATCGATTCCGATGTGCGCTCTGTTCCGTACTATGTATAGCGCAGCAAGCGTGACGAGAGTCCGAAATATCGATTTAATCAGAATTGGCAAATTTAAAACCCCCCATTCCAAATTTGTACTTACATGTAACATAATTCCCTTGAAAGCTTTGTAAAAAAATTGATGTCATTTTGTATTGTTACTGAATGCTGTAGAAATGAGATTCCTGAGGCGTTAGTGTGGTAAAACCATGTATGATCTTGTGAGAAATGTGATGAATGATGAATGCAAGGCTGATGTAAGCGTAATGAGTTAAGATTAAAAAAGGAACGCTTAAATGCTTTAGGCATGTAGAGCGAATAAACGAAGAAACGAGTGTAAGGAAAATATATGACGCAAATGTGAATGGTAGCAGAAGTCAGGGATGCCCGAGGAAGACATGGAACGATCAAGTGAATCAGATACTTGAGTCATGTCAAGAGTCAGATAATGGAAGAGTTTCTATGAGACGATGTATGAATGTGAATGAGGCAAGGAGTATGTGCAAAGATCGTGTTGTTTGGCGGTCCGTCCTCTCTGCCTACCCCTGCGGGAAACGGCGTGATGGTTAGTCAGTTAATTTAGTTATCTATATTCAGTTACCGAGTTGAAAAAGTAATAAATTCCCTCGATGGAAAAAAATCGCAAAGTACGCTCGGAAAATTACAAAAAAACTCATCTGGTTCTGTTATTTCATGTGCTATAGATATGAAAAGAATCATAATGTTTCTTTAAATTCTCAACTGTAAAGAGATTTTTTTCTATGTTAAATAAGTGTTTTATTAAATGTTTCTACAAGAGTCGCTTACGCCTTTCCTTATAATTTTTTTTATTAATATTAACGCTTCTTCCATCATATCTATTTATATATCTCCCTTTCATACTATTTTCAGTAATCTTACGGGTAAACGTAACGTACGTCATAATCTACGCGTTTATAGATGGCGTTAATTTAATTATTTGATGAAAATACAATTTTTACAAGTTTAAATATAAAAACGAATTGTTTGTTTGGGCCGATCGTTTGGAAAAATTACATGCCGTTCCAATTAAATTAGCACGTTATTTCAGAAACCTCCAATTAAAATGATGCCAGTTGCATACTGTCAGCGTTTAAAAATACCATGATTATAAAATTTAATCTAAGTTAAATTATCACAGTACCTACTTCATCAGTAACCCACTTCAAGCGTAAACTGTTTGATTAAAGTAAAAAATTATCAATACCACGGTAAATACCGCCCGGAGGGTCGGCACATCTCTTTGACGATACTCGAGCTTATTACATACTACTCACACGCATACCTCATGCTCATACTATCATACTCGTACTTATCATAGTCATACTTTAATTGATCATAATAATAATAATCACTATTCGTACTCAAACTACTCACACTCAAACTACTCTTGCTTGTACTGCTCATACTCATTCTACGCGTACTCATACTAATTTGTCTTCTCATACTCATGTTACGCTTACTCATACTACTCATGCTCGCACTTTCATACTCATACTAATCACATTCATACTACTCATACTGGTACTAATCCTAATAATGCTAATAACTAATTATACTCAAACAACTCATACTCATTCTACACATACTAATCATATTTAAACAACTCATACTTATACAACTCATACTCATACTAGAATACTTATACTAATCTGACTACTCATACTACTCAAGCTCACACCACACATGCTTATACAATTCATTCTCAAATTGCTCGTGCTCATACTACTCGTACTAATCATATTCAAAGTACCTACTCATCTTCAAAACTTACACAATCATATTAATCTTTCTACTCATACTTATACCACTCATAATTACACTGCTCATACTACTCATAATCATGTTATTCATACTGAATTTAAACGGGCTTTAAAAACAAAATTATTTAAAAAATCTTAGAATTCATAAATCTTAACTTCTTTTCAATATTTTATAATAAGCCATATTCTAAAACCTCCGGTAATTGTTTGATTTCGGTTGCCTCCTTGTACCTTTTAAAATGTATAGCCAGTAGATTCCAATATCTGATCACAAAGTGCCTCCTATTATATATTATGTTTTAGTTTTAATATTCTTATTTTGTCCTGTCCTGCTGTTATTGTTATTCTTAGTTTTGTCATCACTTTGTATAAACAGTATATTTAGTGTTATAATATTAGATTTGTATTGGGTAAGGCACACTGTAGGAATAATTTTAAGAACATGCCCACTAATACCAAATTACCGTTTTTATGTTTGTTATAGTTAAGCGCACTTGAAGTGAAATAACACTAAACTGCGCAATATAAATGCCATGTTATTATTACTCATACTATTCACACTATGTTAAACCTCCCGATAAGCGACAGCCTTTACATAAGTGCCGCCTAACTAGCGGCTAGATATCAGAGGTGTCATACCTCAATAAGCTGTCAATAGGTACTGGAGGCTGTCAATCTTTTAAATAAATTTATTAATTAAAAAATATATATATAATTAGATCTCGGGTATCTTAAACATACCTCTACTTCCAAGTCACGAACCTTCGTACTCGAATGGTTAATATCCTTGATTACAAATCCTTAAGAGGAAGCTACATCCAAAATTGTGTATATTCTTGGTATACCTTATATTGTAGGTAATATGCATTAAAATCGCTTGACAAATGAAAGAAAGAAAGTCTTCTCAAGAAACTCTAGAAACGTTCGATTTCGAGCACAAATTTGTTTTTTATTTATTTTGTAAATAATTTTATAAGGAAGCAAAAAATTTAATCAAGTGAAACTGTCACAGATAATCTTAGCCATAATACTGTATTTTTAAAAAGTTGTTCCCTTTATGATTTCATACATTTATATTGATTTTTTTTTGTTAATTTACATATATATATTTTATCGAGTAATTTTTTTTTTTTTATTATATGTAAGCGAAACGATAGGAAAACCTTCAATTTATCTAAAGCATATTTTTTGGTATTCACAATGTACACCAATTCGTTATAAAGATTAATCAAAATAGTGATTTGGCATTAAGCGTCGAATTCCGGAGTACATAAAGAATGTTATAAGATGTTTGTTGTTTCAAACTGATATTATATAAAATTATATGTTGTACATTTGCATCACGTTCCAGAGAGGAAGATGAAAGACCACCACTCAGAAATGAGCGGTTTTCAGTGACCAGCTAGGTACTTCCCACTCTTCACCTCCCCATATTCTTAAATCCCCTACTTCCTTCAGCCTCACAGCATACCCTGATTGAGGATGTGATAGTCTCACTGGCTCCGGACACATGGGATTAGCTAGTATTGTGGATTGGGTTATTTTCACAAACGATGAACACCGTTAAAAATGTGTGGAAGATTTAATGTTTATTTTTCTGATTCTGATCATTGTCTTGAAAATGAGTAATTTGAATATTTTCATCCAAAATTTATTTTTGTATTTAAAAACGATCTAAAACCGAACATTTTGAAACGGTTCCATCTAGAACGTCATTATGAGATGGAAAACGCCAATATCTGGTAAGACGGCTGTCACCAATGTCGCCAGGCGTGAAGTCAAAGCCGCCGAATTCACGAATAAAAACAAACATTGTCTCTTTGGCCACAAATCGAATATGGCACATTTTAAATCAGCATAGAAAATTTAAAATGAAATAAAAATCCTCATTGTACTTTTTTCCAATGTTTTAAAAAACAGTCAAAATAACCGATTATAGGATTTTACAATTAGAAGCAGTTGGGAGCACATTTGGGAGCAGTTGGAAGCAGTTGGGAGCAGTTGGGAGCAGTTGGGAGTAGTTGGGATAGCGCGGCATTTTCATAAAAAAAAAGTAGAAAGTTGTTCATTATATAATTAATTGTTTGATGCTAATGATGATCATTTCTAAGATCGCGCGCCCATGTGGAAATACTTTTCATTAATTTACCATAAAGTTGCCATAACATAATCCTAGAAAAACGAATCAGTTATAATTGCGCAATGAGCGTGAGAAATGAAGAATTAATAGCATTACGAGATCAATAATTTTATGTGCATGAATTATTTTTTCTAAGGTTTATCTCACAGTTATGTCAGTTGGAATGCATTCAGTTAGATGTGCCTGTTTGAATGGTATTTCATTGTTATCTTGTCATTGATTGATTTTTGATTGCATTGCAAACTGTACGTTGTAGATAATTGTTTATTTTCCACATCGTTTGCTTTGTGCGAATCATATGAAATACCAACGTAAATAATGGTAAATAAAATACCAAAGACGCTTGACCATAGAAAAATAATAACACTAGAAGTGCCTTCCATACAAATTTGAATAGAAACACATGTTCCGTTTAGCCAAATAAGCGCCCCGTCTGTCTTAATCTCGTTTGGCATCGTAGATCTCCAGCCCGTTTGAATTTCATAAACACAGTTCTGTATTGGAAATTTATGCATCGATGAAAGAAGCGAAGCTAGCAGTCCACAATGGAGTACTGGTACCGACCCTGATCTATGGCAGTTGTCACACACAGTTGTCACAGTTGGCAGTTTGTGACACACTGACCCCTGATTTTTATCCACCCCTGATACTTTTGTTCTTCTTTCTAGAACTTCCTTTCTTAAACGATCTTCTATACAACATCTCCAAAGACGACATAGACCCTGAGAAGAAATTATTTATCTCCTGTGTATCTTAAAAGGATTGTTTAATGCTTCTATGTATCCTTTTGGACAAAGAAATTAAAAATTAAAAATCACGATCTGCATGTACATATTTATGAATATCAAAAGCCTGCGATTCATTTGGTTTCCTTCGGGTCTAGTCTAAAAACTGTGAAAGGTGCCCATTGCTCTGATGGATTAATCTGAAAATAATTTAAATGCTTAAGAGCCTTAATATTTGCAAGAAGGCATCACTTTCAGTATGGTGCATCTAATGTTCAAGCAATTTTCTTATTACAATCCTTGAGGTAAAAAAATACGTCGCGTGTATAAATTACTTTTATTTTTTCTATGCACTCCTTGTTTGGGGCTATTTACATGCCCCAGCTAAAATAATACCAATTATGCGCAAGATTTGAAAGAGGTGGGCTTGGGCGCGAAAATGAGAAATCTAGACGTAGGTTTCCTATAATTGTATGCTGATGATGCGGTGCTAGTTTCTCTTCATTTGCGTCCCTTAAAACCTGTGTTCAAAAGGTTTCATCGATTAGGCAAATACTTGGATCACGAAACACGTTCACAACGCGCTTGTTATTGTTCATTCGATGCGTTCGACACATTCACTTACGTTCGGTTTAGATAAAAATATTAATTACTTTAATAGTTTAGTGAAAAATCAAATCAATCATTTAGTAAAACACGAAAAATTTGCGTTTATTTATAATATTTTAAAAACGACGTTCACATAAAACATTAATATTACTTTCTATAATTTAAACTCATTTAATCCATAAGTTAACCTTTCCAGTTGAATGATAATAATGGTATCTTACAATCAATTCGTTTTGCACTGTGTCATTGATGTTACGTAAAAAAACCGACAACTGCTGCGAAGCCTTTTTCCTACAAACCTTAAATTTGGATTATGGCCAAAATACCCAACAAAATTGAATAGTAATTATTTGAATCTATGAGCACGGCAAATCTAGTGCGGATATGTGCAAATTTATTTATTTGTGTTTCAAATTATAAAATAAAGGATATTATGCCACGTATACATACGCGAGCAGAACTGCCGAACTGAACCTCAAATGCCTGAACCTAATGGGAAAGAAACTAAGAAACCGCAAATGACGCTAAACGCCGCTTGCAATTGGTTCGCCTCTTTCCCGTAATTCGTGGTACGGTTCGCGTTTCGGTTCGCGCATGTAAACGTACCCTTAAAGAATTCATTTTCTCAGTTTTTATGTGCTACTTTGGCAATCGTTTGTGGGTTAATGATAATTATGATAAAAAATTAAATAAAAATGATTGAAAGAAACTTTTTAATAGGCGTAAATTCAAATTACTAATAAATGATTTACGTTGTATTACAGATGTCTCGCATTTAAATTATAATTTTAAGTATTTTTTTTTATTTTTTATCATATTAACACAGAAGGTTTGGTAAGATAATTTTTTTAAAGCTAAATTTAACTCGCGAAATTTCAATTCTTTAACAGGCCAAGTTTCATAATCTAATTAATAAAATAGCACATATCCGTACAGGATGTTTGCGAAACCTATTGATTTAAAAAATAAATGATTGAAATGGCCAATATTTTGTCCTGAAATTTAAATTTTGGATTTGTATGAAAAAGGTCGCGCAGCCGTTCCCCTTGAAATGTAGTATAATAATAATTGAAATATCCTAATGCCACCTTAAACAGAATATTTTTTTATATTCCTGTTATGTTTTTAATTATAAACAAATTAATTTTTTAAAATTCATATATATTTTCTTATAAATTGGCACAGCCCTGCTTACACTTGTTCAGCGCCTTGTTGTCTCGGCTCTCCGTGCCGTCTGCTGCAAGAAGAGTTAAGAGTACCGTAAATCCACCTAATTTCCGCAGCCACAGACACACTCACACACTCAAACCACCAAACTCATCTTCTCACAGCACACATAATGTAAAATACGAGTATATATATACATGTGCATACCTACCTATGTGACTAGCGTAGGTGACTTCGTTCTGCCAACCAGATACAAATTCACATATACAGCACGACATTATCTTGACTAATTTATAGTGATTGTTTGCTGCGTTATTATGCCGTGTTGTAATTTCCTCTTCTTTTGGACAACGTTTCGGACAGCGTTAAAGTGGCTATCATCAGGGCAGATGTTCAGATTGTGTGTTTACGTATTTAGAAGTGATACCGTATTACATGCGTTAATCCTCTCAGGGCCGATCTTTCAGTATAATAATGATTAATGTAGTTTCGACGTTTGGTTTTGATGTAGCCGTCTAGTACGGGATACCAGATAGATATTTTAAGCTTAGTCCCGTCGTCTCTATTAATATTTAAATGGTTAATGTTGATTTCATTTGCCTCCATAATTAGTTCGGTAAGTTTTGTATCTGTTCAGGATTTTTTGAACAAAACGATTGCCGATTTGTTCAGATGTCCGAATCTGCACGCTCGAAAGTATTCTGAAATCCTTTTGGAGACTGTCTATTCTGTATGGCCTATGTACACTCAGAGCCACATCCAGAGCTTAGAATAAATCCTAAATCACGTCTGAAGTAATTTATATAAAATATCTCCTATCATATTTCATATTATATCATATTTTTAACTAATAAACCAACTCTTCTCTTGATTCTGTCATTTTTTATTCTGCCCCTAATAACTATTTTCGTTTTGTGAACAAACTTAATCTTGCCATGTTTATCGTTTATCTTCCATGAGTCTCCAACCATTTTTTTTCATCCACTTGCTCTCTATACTCTTGCCCTCTAACTTTTTCTGACACTCCTTTCTTTATCCATCTGCTCTGCATATACAATTTATTACAACTATACCTATTTCAAAGTTATTTTCAGAATCTCAACGACGTAAGTGAAGCAGCCGTTCACAAAATATGTGACGCAGGGCCTTTTTGAATTGGACAGACATGCGGTTGAATTTTCCCTATCAAATCTTCAAAATAAATTCAGAATCTTAACCACGTAAGTGATGAAGTCGTGTAAAAACAATTTTCAGCGTAATGGAAGGACCTACGGTCGACTTTGCCTTAGCAGGCCTAGAAAATCGATCTCTCCCTTGGATTTATTTTAATTATATCTGATGAACATATTACTAAAATCTAAAATGTTTCTAGAGGGATACCTCGGAAAATTACTGATTGATCGTCAAGAAAAAAAAATCTGGTGCTTACCGCTAATTTCATAGTTGAAAAATGTTTTATAAAATTTTCAAACCGCTTACATAAATTATTTTAATGGTAAGGTCCGATATTCATTAATATTAAATATAAAAAACTTACATCCGTAGGGATCCCTCTAGAAAAATTTGAGATTTTTAGTAATATGTTCATCAGTTATAATTAAAATGTGAGAGTCGAGCAAACCCCCGTTATTCGAGTATTATGTCGCCTTTATATCTAAAGAGCGTTTTACACCGTCCTTTTTTTCAGATGGATTCGGTATGAAAAAAGCACATGTTTTATTCTGGTACCGATTTTGGTACAGTTTAAGATGGCGGACATTATTTGATATGTGTTTGTAATTTGTTACGTAAATATGCTGCGTAAATTTTAATAGTACGTCAAAATAAATTTTAAATTGCTTGAATAATTTAACAATGAAGTCCTCAGCTTAAGGGCATTCAAAATCATATTTAATTGAGCGAAACAATATCATATTACCGTACTTAATTGTGGTAGTTAGTCAATTCATTTGTAGGTTCACATCTCTAGTAGTTTGATTGTAACATTCCATTTAGTTATCCGAAGACGTATTAATTTTACACTTATTTTGTACCATTAAAACTTTAATCAGGTTAACGATGTCTCACCTCAAATCGTGTGCTAATTAAATGTAGACTGCACCTGATAAATTCGCTTAACATGTATATGGGTAGTGAAAAGGTATTTCGCGTGTCTGCACCTCAAAGTGCTATTTATAACACATATTTCTTCAGCGATATAACTTCATCAAATTTTAAATATTATTAATGAAAACGTGAACAAGGTACACCTGCACCGAGTTTAACACCCATCCCAAGAAACCTCAAGTCATCATTATTCATAACATGAAAGGTTAAAAAAAAAAACAACTTTTTATTGATGTAGAATTCGCATGTTTTGGTACAATACATAGTAGATACTAGCAATTATTTATTTTACCCAGCCGATTTGAGAAACATTATTTTTTTATTTATTTATTTATTTTTTTTATTTCATATATATCCCGTTAAACTACAGTTTAGTAGTTTGTCAAACAGGATTTTTATTACAACTTTTTACAGAATTCAACTTAGATCTTAAATTATACAATAACAATAAACTTACACATTAAATCGCCTAATACAAATTATTTCTACCTCGTAGCCATGTTTTCAGCAAATATCTGACTCTATTTGGAAATTCGCATTTCTTAATATTACCAGGTAGCATATTATATATTTTAGGCACATTATACTCAAGGGTTCGCTGTCCGTATTTATTATTATGTTTAGGTACAAGCTAAAAAAAAAAGCTTCTTAAAAGCTTTTTTTTGTAGTTTCTTAAAACCCCGTATTCCAAATTTCTAACGAAATATAATGCACTTCCCTTGAACACTCTAACTTATTAAGTTATTGAAATTTTATGGCATCAGAGTGGAAGATACTCTCAGTATCGCGCTGGTGTAAGACCACCTTTCAGAATTGAAACGTTGATTGAAATGGCTTTAGCCGTGTTTGGTGACCAGATCTGAAAAGCCAGTACTCCCCCACTTTTCTCTTTCCTGTCTTCTCTCCTGCCCAACTACCTTCAGCCTTACAATATAATGGGGATTAACATTAAAAAATTGCAAAGGTTCATATTTTTTCTCAAATTGCGGTCGGAACCTTTAGTTTCTTAGAGGTGTATATTATAATTCTTCATTAAAATCATAAAAATGTTCACAGTGATGTGTAATGTTATATGTTTCGTGAACACCTCATAAGGAGAATCTGTGCTGATTAGTGTAATGCTACTTACGACATTAACTTGTTGACAGATGTTTGCTCTATTTTTTAATCAATCATGTTATATTAAATACTTTAACATGCGCCTACTGTTAATTAAAACATTCGTATTTACTTATCTCCCTTTCGATGCATCTTGTTATTCTTTTTGAACGCTGGCGTTAACATTTTCTGAGAAGTAATTATATAGACTGCCCCCTTAAATGAACTGATTGACGCATCGGGCTTAAATGCGCACCTATAATTTTTTTTATGTATTCTATATTTATGCATTTTATGAGTTTATACTTGTACAGCTGGAAAACTGTGAGAATATAAAAAGGCGTGAGCTAAGTACGAGTTTAGAATAATGTGTTGTGACGATGATGTAATACGTGTTATTTTGGCATAACATTTATAAAAGAGACAGAGCCGTGTTCCGTTGAGAGAGAAAATTGATTTCCATTCAACGCATGAATTCATCGCAAAATAATTAATTAATTCAGCAGCCTTGATCTGTTCGGTGATCACTTGCTCAAGTCAGGTCCACGCTGGAGTATGTGGCACAAACTGTTTGTTCACTTTCTACAATACCGATGGGAACAGAAACAGTTAATTATATTATATTACGGCCTGGGAACGCAGAAAATGAAGGGGGTCGGAATTTTTTCACAACCACTTCCGATGTTCCGGTAAACGTGAGAAGACTCACTGACACATTAAAAAGTTGTAGGCGACACATTTAAGAGTAATTAAATTCACAATACGCGATTTACCTGAGCGATAGAGATTTACCTAAGTTTCCTATTGGATAGTGAGATCTTTCTGATGCAATCATTTCAGACACAGCCCTCAGCGTGTAACGTCCGGAATCGGGAGAAATCACTGCTTACGCAGATAGCAACAATGTTGAAATTTCCGCTTAAGAGGAAGCTACAAGCTAAAAATTTGTATATTCTTGGTATACCTTATATCGTAGGTAATAAAAATTAAACTACATAATATATGTTTATTATTAAATTCGTAGATATGTTACTTTTTTGTAATATTAATTTATTATAATTAAATTAAAATATGTCAATGAAATCCTCAGCACTGGAGATTCCAGTGAGGATATCATTATCTCTATATGTTACTAAGAAGAGAAGACACTAAATCATCATTATTATTATTATTATTATTAATAGGCATTAAAATCGCTTAACAAACAGAGTCTAGAAACGTTCGATTTCAAGCACAAAACTAGTTTTTATTTATTTTGTAAATAATTTTATTAAAAATCAAAAAAGTTAATCAAGTGAAACTGTCACAGATAATCTTAGCTATAATACTGTATTTTTTTAAGTTGTTTCCTTTATGCGTTCATAAATTTTTATTGAAAAAATATTTTTTTTAGTAGTTTACATTTATATTTTTTATGGAGTAATTTATTTTTTTATTTGTATTCTACTCAAGCGAAACGATATGAAAATCTTCAATTTATCGAAAGCATAGATTTTGGTATTTATAATGTACACCAATTCGCTAAAAAGTATTCAAAATAGTGATTTAGCATTTAGCTTCGCCATAACACTCGCTCGCCGACTGTTTTGCCAACGCCAACAGGTGCTTGTATATAGATTTAATACAAAGGGTGAATTAGCAATTATTATTGTTGCCTACCGCACGATTGCTACTGGACGAATGGACTGTAATTTTAACGAGGTAAAAATAATCAAACGATAATATTTATTTATCAAGGAAATATAGGAATGGGAAAAGAAAGCCTCTACCTTGTGAATGATGTTTGCTTTATTTAGAAGTTCTGGTGTTTACTTGAAGATTATTGAAGTGTTGTGAACATAAAAAACACTTGCTCTGGGCTTCTTTTTTCAAATGTCTTCATATTTGCTTTCTTCGAATGTAAGATCTTTAGGAAATGGAACAAAACAAAGAAAAAGGCAATATAGGTAGGAACTGGAATGTTGAGATAATCATAAAAGTGTTTCAATATTAATCATTTATTACTTAACAATATTAAAATTAAATCACTACACACTGTGAAAATGACACGATCTCTTCGAGTACCTATTCAAGTTTTATTATATATGGTGATAATTTGCCAGTATTAACATGACCTCACTCAACATACGAAAAGTTAAAGGTGTTTATTGCTCTTATAAAAAAACTGCTAATTGACATGTTTTACTTTTAAAAGAGGTTAATTGGGGTATAAATAAGATGTGGATATTATTGATTTTGATGCGTGATCAAAGGCCGCGGGTTCAAGACCCGGTGGATTTCAAAAACGATATATTTTATCGATGTGAATTTTATCACGTTTACAATAATTTAAATATCATAATATAAATATACATATTGGAAAATTCACTACAAAACCTAAATATTTATAATTAAACATACTAATTTCGGTTGTCGGCGCATGGTTGCGTGCGCAATTTGAAATTGTATTCCTGCATTGATGAACTATATTTAGATGAGACATGAAGCGAAAAAATAGGTTGCGCTTATCTACCTCCAACTGACCTCCAAATCTTCCAAAGCTCTAACTAAAACTTCCGAATCCGGTCTATACACACCGATTATCGCGTTATAATAGTGAAACAAGTTTCGACGAGATATTAGTAAGCAGTAACGCTTCTAATTGTAGCTCTATGTATTCCTGCGTAATGCGTGAAATCATTAAGTTCAATGAACTTTTAATTTTCTGTACTGTTGAGTTAATCATACCAGAAAAGTGTTAAAATTGTTTTAAACTAGTAGTAAAACAGCAACAAAACTTATGGGTTCTATCGAATGGCGTCTTTATCATGGTTTTGTTATTCTGGGCTGCAGCCTGCAGAGTAAAAATAGCCAACCTGTATATTTGAGGAAGAGTGAATGAAGCAAGGAAGGTGTGCTTGACGCTCCTTTCTGCCTAAACCCCCTTCGAGAAAATGACTTGGTGGTTATTGAGTTAGTTAGATAACCACCCTCTGACAAGAGAGGTCAACAGGAGTGAAATAAATTATGAACCATGTCACAAACATAAAAAAGCTCTTTCGAAAAGCATAAAATTTTCTTCTGAAATTTTCTCAAGAATGGTTGCTAAGACTGCTAATCGGGAAATAAATTTAAAATATTGAAAAACATTTTTAGAAGAGAGTTACAACGACTAAAATAAAACTAAAACGTGAAATGCCCACAATGCCATGAAAACCTAACAAATTTTATTGTTACGATGAACTGCAGGCAGCATTTATTATTTAATTAGGGTATTTTCACTTTTGCTATAAAGCAAGTAGAACGTTTTCCTACTAATAAAGACTTAAATATTTTAAAGACATACGAACTTGTCTGATTGTGTTTAGATTACCTTTCTTTTACGGTTAAACATAAACTGTTGCTTTTACTGGTTTCTCTACTTTCATGAACTTAGTGTATATATTTTTCTTTATCATAAATCAATTTATTACATTCACATTTAACGATGACATTCCGATGGCAATAAAAAAACTAATTTCTAAAAAATATATTTCCTCATTATTCTTTAAAAAATCATTAAATCATCTTTACTAATCAATACAAATTTTTTCACAACAGAAATCGAAACTTGAAACACGGTAAAATAATATAATTATTTTTTTTTACGTGAATCCATTAATTAATTGGTATAAACATGTTTTTTTTTAAAATAGCGCCATCTGTTGGATGTTAAAGCAACACGCGCTATTGTTTCTCCATCTGCACAGACAGTCTGAGCCAAAGAATCGCGTGACGGGGTACAGCTAGTTATAAAATAAAATAATTAATTAATAACTAATCCTTAGCCGTTTGTGTTTTTATTGCCTTTGCAAATAAAATTTGCTAATCGGACTTTTCTTTTATTTTTCAGTTGGAACAACAATGAAAGCAAAGCATTAAAATAAACAAAAACTTCAGTATTTTCTTTGATTGCTTAAAAACACATCTAATGAGTGGGTAAAACATTGTCTCAATTATAAATCTGACCTGCAATACTATGCTCAACGATTATTTTAATTAAACCACTTCTCATAAATTATTATAATCACGCCTCCGCCATTATGATTAACATCACTATCAAATTACATTGTCTACTACTCCATGCCGCACATAAATGAACATAGACATGTTCCTACGTAAATTTAACAATAATTATCATTGTTAGTACGATTCGTATCGTAAATCCAATGTAACATCAGGCCCGGTGTTATTAAAATTCAAGTGATGCGTTCGATGTTGGGTTCGTCATATTTGGGTTGGCTGTCACATTATTTGATACGTGATAAATATGAGTTAATTCAGCGCCATTGTTTGATATGCACTCCGGTACCTAACATAGGTAACTGACGAGTGTTTGAAATAAATAATTTCCCAGCTTATTTTTATGTGGGGTAATCTCGAGATTTAACCTGCTAATTGGATAAGCTGTGAGAAAAAATAAACATACGTAAGTACTCATGAACAAAACAGAAAAAATATGATGACCCATAAAAATACAGCATTATTTGAGCACAAAACCATACCTAGAAATAGAAAAAGTCCAAAAAGGTTACACGTTACCAATATAATATGAGATAATATACGTACTATCCGTTCCTGTATCCATCCTTGTTGTTAAGGCGATGCATTACATCGTGTAATATTTTAAATTGAGCCGCTATCATTAACAACCCTCACGTAGATGGCGATAAGGTTTAAATTCCCGCTTAACACCACCCGCCTGTTTTGATTTATGCAAGAAAAAAATATGGCCAAAAAGTGCTTTTTATTTTATTTTGTTGATGTTCAGGCATTAAATATTTAATTTATTTCGATCATTTTATAAATAACTTAATTTTCCAGATAATACAATAAAATTATAACCGAAAATGGGTTCGTAAGTAGGAGATTTTGAACTTTAAAGCAGTTTTCATAGGCCTTTACACTATTTTTTTCTGGGCTTATAAAAAGACTTATCTAAAAATACTCGATTATTTTAAAGGACAAGATGTATTCTACTCGCAGTATTTAATTAAAGCATCTGAAACATTTCTAGGCGACCAAATTTTCAAACCAAAAACACATGACTTTGCATTACTACGCATGGCATCACCTTAAGAGGAAGCTACAAACCAAAAATGTGTATGTTCTTAGTATACCTTAAATCGTAGGTAATAGGCATTAAAATCGCTTGACAAACGGAGTCTAGAAACGTTAAATTTCAAGCAAAAAACTGGTTTTTGCTTATTTTGTAAATAATTTTATAAGAAAGCAAAAAAGTTAATCAAGTGAAACTGTCACAGATAATCTTAGCCATAATAGTGTATTTTTTAAAAGTGTGTCCTTTAGGCGTTGATACATTTCTATTGAAAAAATAGTTTTTGTAGTAGTTTGCATTTATATTTTTCATTGAGTAATTTATTTTTTATTTGTATTCTACTCAAGCGAAGCGATAGAAAAACATTCAATTTAACTAAAGCATATTATATGGTTGTCATAATGTACAAATATTCGTTATAAAGATTGATCAAAATAGTGATTTGGCATTAAGCTTCGCCTTAAAGGGAATGCTCGATTTCTTAGAAGCAGGCCGATTAATAGTTTTAGGCTAACATTTTTTTAAAACTAATCTGAAGAACTATTCTTAATCAACTTATATTGAAAGAGGTTAACTTATATGTACCTAACAAGTATACTCGTGGGAGATCCTATGAACTTTTTATACTCCAAAAGCGAGGTCTACTGCCTATCAGAAATCGCCAATTAACAGAGCGATTCAACGGCTTAACGATTCTGTATTTACCATCAAAAATGACCACGTGCTTTGGTCATGAGATAATATATAATGACGAAATGCCAAAAAGTTTATTACGAAACCTGTCAATTCATTCTTTTAGGTCCTGCAATCCCATGTTTAACGATTTTTATTAATAATTTAAAGAGATTCTTAATAATTAACTAATATTTTTCATCAGTAATTGTTGAACAGACAGTTCAGCAACCATTTTTTCACGTATGTCACAATATAGTAAAAATGGGTGCATGACCGTTTATACTTACATTTAACTCAAATTTCTAATCTTCTCCGTAATATATTGGTGCATATCCGTTTTATGGAGAACATGAATAAATAAATATTTAAAAAATATGTATATATATATCTTTACTAAAATATCGAATATGTACTTACGATACATTACTTGGAGACGCTTAACGAAAAAAATAATATTCCTAAAAATTGCGGGTTGGAAATAAGCTGACGAAGCTCAGTGGTCCAGAGCGTCTGACCAGATATCAGAAGGCGCGGGTTCAATTCCCGTCGGCTGCATTTATTTTTAGGACATATTTTCAATTTGTATTGATATAGGTGGCTGATTATTGCTTATAATAATTTATTCCTAAAAAGTTTAATCCAAATCGATTTTATTTTCAATTGACACAGCGACATATCCACAAAATATTTAAATTTACACAACGACACGTCCACAGCATATTTCCATAGATTTTTTCTGCAATATTTAAATTGACACAACGACATGTCCAAAACATATTTCCATCGATTTTTTCTGCAATATTCAAATTGACACAACGACATGTCCACAACATATTTCAATCGGTCTATTTCTGCAATATTAAGAAATTATATCTTTCCCGTTTATTTTACATCACAATTCCATTACAAGAAACAATACCACAATTTGACCCAATGTATAATTAATTGTAAATTCTTTCCAATTGTAATGATGTTATTCTGTCAGATCATTCCGAACATGACAGCCAACAAATCAGCTAAAAGAGCTTTAGCTTGTTTTTGCGATAACGTAAAGAAATACAGGAATACATAAATTCAGACCAGTCCGTTAGTAGCGTGAGATTAACGCCAGTCAGAATGAAGGCAATTCGACTGATTAACACTTTATATGGCAGATAATTATTATTCTATTTACAAACTGGCGTTTTCTCTGATACCTACAGAAAATCCACGATCGTATTGATATGAATTGGCCATAAAAAATTGAAATGTGTATATTTTCCCACAATTATTTTTGATTGTAATATGTAGTGTGATATCTGTACACATAAAAATAATTCTTTGTTTGTCATCTATAGACTACAAAACTACTTGACCTATTTTGCTGAAAAATTCAAATTTGTTCTTATTAGTATCAGGAGTATTTAGATAGTGGTTGGAATAGTGGAAGTAGTCCGGACACTCGAGGAAGACTAAAAGCAATATCTCTGCACTGGATTCAGATGCGGAGTCGAATAAAAGTCGATATGATGTAGTTTTTTGAATAGTAACATTACGGTATACAGTAATGAATGGTAGACAAAATCGGGGACACCCGAGGAAACCATGGCACAATCAAATGAATCAAAGACTTAAGTGTTGTAAAATGTCGCTTATGTGAAGAAAGAAACGCCGGGTACACGTTAGCCAGTCTAATCTAATCTAATATATTACTAAAATAAACTCGTATGTCCCTAACCGCCTAATTTTCTTCACTAACAGCCACTGTCACCCACCGATGGTTATGGTGATACCCCTTGGTGTCACATCGAAAGTAAGAGAGTTTGGTGGAGATGACTGATCGTGGGTGGGAGTGGGTGATGAAAATGTGCTTTGTTATGGGAATGCTTCAAATTACTTCAGAATGGGCCCGCCGACTGTTTCGGTGAATCTGGAAGGTTCCAGAAATTTCATGAAGGTTCTCAAATGCTCTAGAAGGTTCTGGAAGAAGAAAGTTCAAGAATGTTCTGTAAGGTTTCAAACTGAGTGGCGTAGTATGTCGGTGAGTCTAGAAGGTTTCCGAAAAAATCGAGAATACTCTTGAAAGAGCCACAGCAACGCGTGGAGAGGTACAGCTGGTCATAAATAAACACCGTTCTTCAGCTAGCAGCCAAGTGTCTATGGTTGATAATAATGCGGACTCACTGTTTGTCTAAATGCCGGTTTGATTTAATCGCAATAAATCATTATTAGAACGGTCATGATGTGCGGTATAGTTACTGTCTTAAATCGAAACCACCGCTGAATCAACACACTGTTACAACGTTAAGTTGGAGAAGTCAATCATATATAGCGGTAGATACTCTCAGTATCGCTCTGGTGAAAGATCACCATTAATTATCTTAATTTGCAATAGCCTTGCTTAGTGGACAGATCTGAATCCTTGGTTCACAATTCCAGTGGGTTCCACCTTCCTCTTTCCCATTTCACTGACTCCGGACAAGTCAATCTAACTATTTATTGCACATCTATATAAGTAGGGTTGGTAGTTTTTTTGTTTAGTTCTTGAAGTAAGATACAGTTAAATCTGATTGAAAGAAATAGGGTCGGACTAGCTGAGTGTACAGCAGCGCTTCGACTCTGAGGTAAGAGGGTCCAGGATTCAATTTCTAGATGCGACCGTATCAATTTCCATTTTTTCCGCTTCAAATTTTAGTTTGATATTGATTTCAATGATAAATAAGTCATTTTGCAAAGCAGAATCATCACTCTTATACTTCAATACTTCATAGAGTGTGCCTAATCCATTAATAATTTGCTTTGTAACGAGTATTTATTGCCCATTAAATGAGATTCTGTTGATAAAATTAAGCATGAAGTCAAACGTACCACTTTGAGGCAATGATTCAGATTAATACAAAACAAGATTAATAAAAATACAGATTAATACAAAACAAGATTAACACAAAACAAGATTAATACAAAAAAAGATTAATACAAAACAAGATTAATACAAAACAAGATTAATACTAAACAAGATTAATACAAAACAAGATTAATACAAAACAAGATTAATACAAAACAAGATTAATAAAAAACAAGATAAATACAAAATAAGATTAAACAGAAGACATAATTTCAAGAATGTAAGTGCTACCGTGCGCAGAGGTCGACAACAAATAATTTAAGATATATTTACGGTTTGGGCGAACATTTCTTACCGCTATATAATAATTTCAGCAAATAAACATAATATGAAGTCAACAAACTTTCAATTTTACCTGAGCATTATAAATATCCATTCAATCCTTTTAAAGTAGGTATATTACCTGGTTCTTAGTATTATTATTGGTAACGGTACAATGCGCACATTGCGCGCAGTTTGAGAATGGGCCTTCGAAGAAAAACGTAAACAACTATCAAAGAAGCCGATTCCTGGCTTGTCATTTTTTGTTGATTGTTGTTGTCGTGATTTCTAATTAATATCTACTTATACAAATAAATTCATTTTCACAGAACCACCTGTCGTTGAAATGTATCATTGTTTTGTTTTGTATCCGTTTTGGCAAAATAAAAATAACTTTTTTCACTAACTGTATTTATTTTTAGTATTTAATTTTTAACAACATTTGAAACAGTAAAACTAATGCCACTGTAAGTCAGTTGATATATACATGGATATTTTAAAGGGAGCATACGTTATAAAAAAAATCGGAAATGTAATATGCATTTGTAGGCGCGAAAACTCTGTGTTTTGTTTGAAAAGAGTATTTTCAACATGGTACGAAGACTCTTTCGAAAGGCGAAACAGTTGTTAGACGTAAGAATTTATTTCCAGAGAGGACAAGATATTGTACATAGTGTAAATAACGAAAATTTATGATAATAGGCTCTTTCGAAATAAACTCGTAAAAATTGTGTACATTATTTTAAAAATAACTGGAGCCATAGAAACCGGGGTGGGGAAGTACCTGGTTGTTTAGATCTGGTCACCAAACACAGCTAAAGCCATTTTAAGCAAATTTTCGATTCTAAATGGTGGTCTACTACCTTGGAACGTGCTGCAAATATATTTAAAATACTGGGATTTGAACTTGTGACATCCGGATTCGTAGCCAATTTGTAGCGGATAGTATTTAAGTATTATAAGCATTTCGGAAACCGGACTTAACTCTTTTCAACCGGTTTTTTCACCGGAGAAGATGAGAAGCTTAGGGTGGATGAGGTGGAGGGGGGAGGTCTAAAATCTCAAAAGGAATCCGATCATTGACTGACTGACCCACATAATAAAGTCTCAAGAAAACCAAGTCAAGCAGATACCACTTAGCAACAAGGCCAAAAAGACATCAACTTGAATGCCAAAAAAATTGGTTCTTTTTGACTCGGTGGTGTTGAATTAGCTTATACAACTTTGTCATTATGCCACTGCCTGATCCCGTATTGCGTATTAACATATAATAATCATAACCTGTAGTCACCATAACACGCCGAGGCCTCATTGTACTTATAATGATGTGTAATTTGCCCATTTTTTTGGGTTTAATTTTAGAAAGTTATACTCTTGGAAGTATTTTGGCTGGTGAAATGAACTCCGCGTGAAATTTGACATTGTTTTTCCGGTCTGACAGATTAGCACATGTTTTAAACATTAAAGTTTAAGTGGAAAAATTATGATTTAATGAGTTTATTCTGACAAACATATGATTAGTATGTTTGTAAATAAATAAAATATTTTTTCAATGTGAAAAAAAGCAATCGGTGAACATTTTTCATTTCTTTTGTTTTTCGTATGTGTTTTCGCTTCGAAATATCAGTCCCCTCTAATTTCACAAATGAACAAAGATACTGCGTCCGTAACAACTTTTATCAAAAATTGTATTCATGAAATTATAATTCGTAAATTAAAAATAATTTTTTTCAGCTAGCGTTAGGAAACTGTTTAAATTTAGACTTGCGATTTAGGTAAACTTAGATAATTAATCTGTTTAAATTTATATAATTAAACTGTTTAAATTTGTATAATTTGAACTGTTTAAATTTGTATAATTAAACTGTTTAAATTTATATAATTAAACTGTTTAAATTTAGACTTGCGATTTAGATAAACTTATGTAATTAAACGGTTTGAATTAAGACTTACGATTTAGGTAAACTTATATTATTAATCTGTTTGAATGAAGACATGCGATTTAGGCAAATTTACACTTTATGATGTCCACATTAATAACATGTATTTCTTAATTTTTTGTTTATTGGGTAATTTATAAAAAAAAGGATGTTCCTATGAGCTATGCTCTTTGAACTTTATATTTTAATTGTACATTGCAAGATTTTTGGACTTTTTGTTGTTCAAAATATACTGTGAACAAATTCAAACTCAAATCGAAACCACTCAACATTTTCTATTTCTGACAGAGTCAAGCTAGCCTTACAGAATCTGGGTGTACTGTACAGGACCCGCAAATACGTTGATAGTACACAACTGCTGACCTTGTACAAATTGCAATTTCGTCCCACTGCTTAATTTGGCAGCCACATCTGGTCTAGAGCCTCAAAATACCTGAAAAAACCCTTGACTCTGTGCAGAAACGGGCGGTCCGTTTCATAAATTCCCCTATCTTAACAGGTGGATTGGAATCTTTAGAGCAAAGGTGTCAAGTAAGTTTGATGTCTTTGTTGAGAATCTTCAATTGTAATATCTTCCGGTATTACAATTGAAGATTCTCCGAGGAACATTAATCGCTTCGGCACCAGTGCATAATCGGGAAACACGACCAACGCGCCCAACTTTGTACATGGTTGACATTTGTCACATGAGAGCGGTTCGCTTCTACGACTCGTTCTTGAGTTCAACAGCTCGGCCGTCTCTGCTTTTCCTCCCTCCTACAACATGGGTCTCTTATAAGTCTCATGGGTCCTACAATATGGGTCTCTCCAAAACCCATGTTGTATCCTTCTTCTTTTAAAAAAGACCCTCCACACAGCATCCCCAGAGATGTCCTGAGGGAAATCATTTTTTTCAGCGCTTCCTATATGGAGTTAATGCAAAAAAGAAGAAAAAAACCGTATGTATTGTAGCCAGCTTTTTATTTGAGATTTAAATACTATTGTTGCGAGTTGATACATTCGATGTAGGATTGATAAGTAATAAGAATGAAAAGAACCCTTTAAACATAATATGGTAGGTATTTAAAAGTTATGAGTAAAAAACACTTGGGTTAGAACATCAGTCAATTTTTCTCTAAAATAATATGTTGCTTTAAATAAATGAATGTATATTCAACATTACTTTTTAATATATACTATCAATCAATGGATTATAACAAATCTTGTTTTAATTGTGAGGTTAAGCACTATATTGAGAGCGTGCGCTCTCTAACCTTCCATGAATTTGTACGTAGTATCTACCAGCATATTCGCCATTAAATTATCCAATTAAAAAGTTCGTCAAATTAACTACCAGACATGTGGTCCGTTTTACCGCCGTTCAGTGAATTAATTACCTCCAAATTTATGCTCGTTGAGTTTATTTTTGTCTAAATCTCGCAAGTGCCATACAATGTGTAAATGGAGATGTTTGTTATAGACATACGTACGTATCGTCATACTAAAAGTACCTACGATTTATAATAAATTACTACGTATTATGGTTTTGATTTGGTATGACTTGCCAGCATCCATCTAACCTCCTTAATTTAATCCTTAAGGCTTTAAGTCTTAAGTAAGCCTTCAAAAAGAAGAATGATTACTGAAGTTGGTTTGAAAGGGAGATACGTAAATACGAATGATAGAGGGAGCGCGCAAACATTTAAAAAAAATCGTCAAGTTATAATTTATAGTTGTAAGCAAATTTTTTTGAAAATATTTCAAAAAACACAAAATCTCTCGACAAATGAAGAGTTCTGTGAATTTTTCATTCCTGTCACATTTTAAATAACAAAACCAAATGTGTTTTGAATAAATTTCGAGGCAAGCTTTGTGATTTGTTTTTCTATCGAGGGAATTTCGTTTAATTACTTATTCAACTCGGCTAATGAATAAAAGTTATCCTAAAAAATGGCTTTATTTATTTAAGAGCTTAAAAACTTAAAATATTTAAGGGAAGTTTGTTGTATGTCGGTAGAAATTTCCGGTTCCGGTCAAACTCCTTTTATATGTCACTACCACATAACCCCATTTTTTTGCCAAAAAATCTGTTTTGTTTTCTTGATTTTTAACGACAAAAGTCTAAAAACACACTTATTCCATATAACACCTTAAAAGCGAAAATTTTCCTATAAAACTTTATGTTACAACCATCTGACAATATCAAAGTCATAAAAATTCGTTAATCCAATAATTTCGTGAAAAAATTTCGTGCGGCATTTCTTGTCATTTTTTACAAGACGACAAACCCACGGATTAACTCGTAAAAAACGCATTAAAAATCACGACTTAATTCGTTAAATCAATGTTATTATTATTTCATTGTGAATTTGGAAGTGTGGTCTGAAGTCAGATCAGCTTGATTCCGAATCGCGAGTTTACCGGCGAGCGCCGCGAGTCGAGGCGAGCATACGAGTCGGGGCGGGCGGCTCGAGTCTCGGAGCCGAGTCAAGTGTCCCCGATTCGGAGGCGAATGTCGGTCAGAGCCTTGACCGCGGCTGCTTGACCTTTTTCGTCGGTCAGTTCCCCGACACACTCACACACTCGGCCGCCCGACATGTGCTCAGGGATGCACTCGTATTAGTAGTTTAAAACGTACAATATAGAGGAACTGTGCTTCACATTCAGAAGGAATGGTAATATAAGATGATAAACGAACTAATTCAGTGGCGACATTAATTTCAGTTAAAATCTTATTAGAAGGGATTTCTAGTATTCTTTTATATTCTATGGATAATTGAGAGTTTTTGACATGTTATTAAAATTGGTACCTGCTCTTAATATTAGCTCTAATTATTTCTGCGGTTATTTTTGAAATTAATTAAAAAAAAATCTAGTTTAAGGGGTTTTTTCTGTTTAATTTACATTAAGAAATTTGAAAAAAAAAAAAACTTTTGAAATGTTAAAATAATGTCAAAATATATTTCTAGTTGTCCTGTTCAAAATACCAATATAAAACAAAGGATTTTGCATGGCGGCGTCTGGTTTTATTTTTGGATAATAATATGAATATTTCAAGGATGCATAGTTCATCTATGTCTCAAGAATAACCACATAATATACGGATTATCTCGGTTCATAATTTGAAAGAGTAGCCGGACGGCATTCAAATGCATTTTGTATTCAAATTTCATAATTAATACATTTTTCGAGTGAATTATGCAAGAAAAACACTATGAAAGTGCTTATCGTTAAATACATAAGCCAAATCAGACACTAGGTAATTTAAAGTAGCCTGGCAGCCCAGTCCGCCTCTGCCGAAAGCTCAATATACCGATAAATACATGCACAACCAAGGCACTTTATACACACTCACAAGTAATTGCGATAGGCGGAAAAGAAGAATTTTGGATCATTGATCCATCGGCTAAATCAGGTCGAAATAAATCTATTCGGAAAACCTTTCAATTAACTAGTATCATACCTGAATCTGCCATTTAATTTTTAATATACCGTTTATCGTGATTTTTATTACATCGTTTGGGTTGTTGAACTCAAATCGGATGTATACTGAGAAAACTAAATGCTGTTAATTTATTAAATATCTGGTCAAATTATTATATTTCCTGTTAAAGACGGAACTGCAGGTCTTTAACGAATGAATTGATAGAGTTCCTAACCAAGTTAAAAGCGAATGGTTTATGAGAACAGCGGAACATGGGTTCATACAAATATTGACATTGTCCTATTCCGTTATAAAATTTATTAGGAAAAGAGCACGTGTTCTTGATTTGTTCTGAATGACTAATATTTTATCAGAAAATTGGCATGCTATCACTTCTTTAACAGGATCATTTTTCTCCGTGTAGTAGATACAAAATAGCAGAGTGTTATACTGAAGTGTGACGTGAAAACGAAATGTATTTTTAGTAATTATTCGAAGAACGTAATATATTTTGATAAATATCGTAATTAGGTATTTTTTGCAAGAGTCGCAAATTTTGCGAAAATAGTAAAAGACAATTATTTCAATCAGTATTTATTTTCTAAATGCAATTTTAAAAAAAGGTGAACAAAAATGAATTATTTTTAAGAATTGAGAAACTACTAAATAAATTTGGAGGTGTTTATGGCAACCCATCACAAAAATGACTCCTATATACCTTTTTTATCTCCACAGTATCTCCGTTGAATATTAAAATGGAATCATGTCCTTTGACACTACGTGAACAAAAATATTTAAGGGTTTATCTAAATTATCCGGTAAATAATTTAAAAAATATCAGAATCTACTTTTCAACGGCTCAATCCAAGATATTAAATAGAATTTTAATAATTGAATTCTAATTTACATTGCACGAATAGTGACGTCGTTTTCAAAATTTATTTATTAACTGGACTTGGCCCAATTTACAAAATTACACGAAATAAAATGATCCTGTTAAAAAAGTGACAGCATGCGAACTTCCTGATAAAATATTAGTCATTCAGAATATATCGAGAATACCTGTTCTTTTCCTAATAGATATCACGACGGAATGCTACAATATAAGTATGTCAGTATCTATATCATTATTTGTATAAATCCGACGCCCTCAACAAACATTCGCTTTGGTAGACCCTTTTGTAGTTCAACTCATTTTTTATAGACCCGCAATCCCATTTTAAACAGTAAAACGAATAATTTGACCAGATTTCAAACAAATTAACAATATTAAATTTCAGTTATTTTTCTCCGTGATACGGAAATAGAATAAAAATAAAATGATAAACGAAAGCAAAGACAAAAGAGATATAAACATAAGAAAACAGAAGTGACAAGTCAAGTCTACACCTCGATAGAAGTCATGGTAATATTTCTTCACTATTAGGAGCATTGTGGACACACACTTAGGTTTCTTGCCTGGGTGTAGTGAATTCAATCATCTGCTAGTTAAGTCATTCATTATTAGCAACATTTCCGTTTATAATGATGGAAGAAGAAATAAGTTGCCATTAGAAATGATAGTTGCGAACTCTATGAATACCTAATTATATCTTAACAATTTCCTTCGTATTTTAACAACAGATTTTCTCAGAAAAGTTCCGAGAATGTTAAAATCTGGTGAATAGTTCTTGCTAGGTACCTACTTTTGACAAACATTTTTTTTAACAACGTCGTTATTCTCGTTTGTGGCTGTAAAACGATAAATCATAAATCTTTTTTTTTTTTTTATTCGTACCGCACAAGAGTCCCAACTGCGAGTGCAACTACGAAATTCCCAATTATTGGGTATATTGTGAAGCTGGTGGTAGTAGGGAAGGGAATAAGATGAGAAAGATGAAGTGGGGAAGTATATAGTTCTTCAGATTTGGACGCCAAACACGACAAAAACCATTTCAAGCAATGTTTCGATTCCGATTTATGGTCTTTCACAAGGGGATACTGAGAGTATTTACCACCCTGGAAAATGCCGCAAATATACTTTAATATTATTTTTAATAAATTAATTGTTTTACTTTTTAAAATATTTATATTTTTGAAGTATTTTTATTATTAATTTTTAAATTTTTGTTTTTATTTACATGAGTATGTGAAACTGAACTTAAAAATAATTATGTTAATCTTTGCGACAATCACTGTCAGTATTTAAGGAAAAATTTTAAAACAGAATCAATACAAAACATCGTTGTAATAATCAGTGTGTACTCCTTGTCTACCAAGCGGGTGAGTGTACAGTGTACATTATCACTACATTGTGACAAGTATTTATTATGTTTTTTTTTTCCATCGGCTAAAGCACCGAGAATTGTGTCAAATATTTTTCTCCGTCACAATTCTTCAGAACTAAGGAGAAAGCGAATCAATTGATTAAATTATCGATACTGTCTCCGTGCAAAATTGTGACGTCACTAAATCAAATAAATATAGTCAGATCTCTGTTGTTCCATCGTTAAACATTTTGTCAATTGATCGTGGATAAATTTTTCATGTTATTTAGAACGGATTTATTCGTAGTTATACCTACATAGATTTAAATATCCGAAGGAATCATGGTTTTGTGAATCGTGCTTTACAGGTAATAATAATGCTTTGAAGAGAATTTGTCAACCTTAAATTTATCACATTCAGAAAAAAAGTCTTTAAGCAATATCATCAAACATACTAAATTCGGTTGTGGGTCTGTCTGTGTGTAATTGTTACTCGGGGGTAATGAACTCGGATTTATTTTAAATTTAAGTGTATTTTTTTTTATTCGAACTGAATGTGTTGAGAATTCATAAAAGTGATACAAGTACCTACCTAACTATTAATATAATATTTTGACAGAAAATTATTTTATTTGTTAATTTCGAAATTTTAATATATGCGACAAGAGATAAATTAATTACCTAAATGTAATACATGATATTTTTTAAAAAGAATATTATTCGTTTAAAATGTGTATTTATTTTGTATGAATTTCTTAGGTTTTATATTGATAGTTAAAAAAGTAAAATTTCGTTATTTTTCATAGGTTCTGTGCATTTTCATTTTCAAAAAAGCGTTATAAACTGACTAACTGGATTTACTAACATAATATCCCGAATTTTTTCGTGGGTTTGAGTTAGTTAAAATTTTAAAAGGAAAATTAAAATATGCTTTATTTTTAAAAATAATTTCAGGTTTCGTAGTAAGTTTTAAATCCCAACAAATAAAATGAGAAAAAAATATAAATTATTATGAGAACTCCAAACTTGTTATTAAATATCCATTGGAGTGCTTGCTAACATACAGGTTTTCCAATAAGAGGTGTTATTTTGATATTCAATCGTAAAAGATCAATGGTTTCGTTGCTTGTGTGGCACGTAGCGCCGTCTCGTTGAAAGTAAACGTTGTTCAGATCAATACCATCCAATTACAGCCTTAAAAAAATCATTAATCATCTCTCAATAGCGCAATCCATTCACCGTAACTGTTGCTCTAGCCTCATTTTCGAAAAAGTAAGGTCCAATGACTCCGCCGGACCATAAACCGCACAAAACAGTCACACTTTGAGGATAGAGAGTGTAACGGACGTAGTTGACCATATTATTTAATTTCATAAAAATTGTTTACTTTTATAAAATGTCCCTACTCCACGCCACTGGCAAAATCACCACTCCCCGCCACTGGTCATTTTGTCCAATTTTCGGCCCAAGCGGCTTGAAAACTTTGACTCCGAATGGCTTCGATACCACATCGCCGGCTTACCTGCCGCGTGGATCAATGTCCAGCATTTTTTCTATGTAAATTTTACATAGAAAAATCAATTTTTAAACATTGCAAATATGTATATTTTACTTGTTCATCCCCTCGGCGGTAGTCAAATAAACACTATTTTCGATATACTACCGCTGAGGAGATATTAAAAAAGCTGTTTTTCACCCATATGTAAACCCATTTTTGAACAATATTTTTTACCCTTTTTGCGTGTACAAAAATCCAGGAACCTCGTAGCATAGTGAATCTTATCTCTTTCTGAGCGCTATGTTACGGGGGACCTCGGAAAAATACTAACTTAACATGTTTTACAAATTTGATCGCTTGAGATCATTTTTACACATTTATTTTACAAACATTTCTTATTTTTTGTCGTATCTTGACAAACAAAAAATCTAGTTGTCAAGATACACATTCCTATAACTACTATGCATTTAAACTATGTAATTATCATTCATGTAAGCGCTCAAAATCTTTTCTAACTCTCAAATTTAAGCGACTGCCTTCAAGTGTGCTACCGGCAAAATGAATATGCGACATTTTTCCGGGGCATATAAACACATATCTGGCGCGGGTACAATCCCCCACCACTTTTGGACTCAAAACCCAATGTCGGGTGCGAGTCAGGCTAATTAAATATAAGCAGCCACAAAATTGAAAATAAATTAGTTCATCTTTACCACCAAAACCAAGCGTTTTATTTATCAACAAGTGACTCCTGCTCAAGAATCTGCTTCACCTCGCCAAGTCTGCTGCTCCAAGATCTTCTGGTGTTACCTCTTCGAGACCAGCCGGCCCTCCTTTGGAAAACCGCCAACACCAGAAGCGAGCAGAGACAACAGCACACCCAGGGCCCAACATTCACCAAGCCTGGGTGCGGGAGGCAGATTTCATCACAATATCAACTACAATCATCATCATCGGCCGTAAAGGAGCATCTCATCGGTTGAAGACACGGTTTGGACCCGGCGCCTAAATCTACAGTCTTGTGCGGACTCCCGTCCAGTACAAGTGGTCCTTCGAGCCGGGATTCTCACACGCCTTCAACCAGGATGTCTCCAACTTTACGGTCGAGCCGGATCCAAGACGATGGATCCTCAACACCATCTGCAGATGCCCTGGACGCTGGGTCTCAGGCCACGGCTGTGGTTCACGTCACGCCTGACGTAACCCCCATGCCCACGCCCAGCACTACTCCTGACATGGCACCACCTGCAGATCATGACTCACCGCCCTCCATATCTCAAGAGGATGCGATGGAGTCATTGCGACAACAGCTTCGCAGTCAAACCGAGCACATTGAGAGACTTAAAGCAGCTCTTCAATCAGCTCCAACAGCAGCAGCCCCTGCCCCTCCTGGACCTTCGAAGCTCCTGGAGAGGTCACCACCATCATGGACGCAGCCCGGCCAATCGAGCCCGGTGCCTCTGGTGGACCAGAGGTATGAGGAACCAGCAGCAGCAGCGCCTGCCCGATCTGGACCCGTACTCCTGGAAGGGTACCCTGCTCAAGGAGGACCCTGGCGCTTCCAAGGGTACAGCCCTGGATGGGTGCAGCCCGGCCAACCGAGCCCGGTGCCTCTGGTGGACCAGAGGTACTCAGCAGCGGCGCAGCCAAGGCCAGCCGGTCCCCCGCCCTCGTCACCCTGGCCCAATGCAGGGTGGCCAAACATGATGCAGCCTGGACCCTCTGGCCCCGTACCGCCCGCCCCTCTGATAGAACAGAGGCAAGCCGTACGTGAAGTGCCAGCCGGACCTGTACCTCTGGTGGACCAGAGGTACGCATCACATGCGCAGCAAGAGCCAGCAGGCCCTGCGCAACCAGCACCCTGGACCATTCAGGGATGCCCAAACATAATGCAGCCTGGACCCTCTGGCCCCGTACCGCCCGCCCCTCTGATAGAACAGAGGCAAGCCGTACCTGAAGTGCCAGCCGGACCTGTACCTCTGGTGGACCAGAGGTACGCATCACGAGCGCAGCAAGAGCCAGCAGGCCCTGCGCAACCAGCACCCTGGACCATTCAGGGATGCCCAGTACTGGTGCAGCCTGGACCTCATGGCCCTGTGCTGCCCGTACCTCTGCCCCACCCGGGGTACCCAGCGCCGACGCCAGGATCACCTGCCGGACTGCTGGAGCAGTGGGACGTGCCATGGACACAGCCTGGACCACCTGGACCATCTGGACCATCTGGACATGTGCCGCCCGTTCCACTGCGCGAACAGGAGTATGGCGTGCCGGCACGGCCAGATGGCCCGCCCACAGCCAGTACCAGCTCCATGCCGAGATTCCCGCCCCAACCTACGGCGGATGAAACGGCCCAACATACCAGAGCCTGGGTTCAGCATGATGGCAGTCCCATGGCTCAGCTGGCCTCCGCCCTGACAGAAGCCATCAGAGCTTCAAGGGCTCAGGACAGCCCCCGTCCCACAATCGAGGACGATCCACGAATGGCGGCCCTTATTGCCAGACAATCAATGGCCAAGGACCTGCCTCCATTCTCTGGAGATCCACTGGAGTGGCCCACCTGGAGGGCACAGTTTAACCAGTCTACCTCCACATGTCGGATGACCTCCAGTGAAAACTTGATCCGCCTACAGCGGGCCCTCAAGGGGAAAGCCCGAGAAGCCGTCGGCCCCCTTCTGATGGACCCTGCTCAGGTTCCGGAGATCCTGGCAGTCCTGGAGCAGAGATTTGGAGGGACTACCTCACTCGCTGCTCTGATGCTGGACAAGGTGAAGAAGCTGCCCCACCTCACAATTGAGGCTTCTCTGGAGGACATCGCAGACTTCTCTGGCACAGTTCAGAACCTGGTGGCATCACTCCGCTCCCTCAACAATGATGGCTACCTGACGAATCCAGCGCTGCTCAGTGACATCGCGGGGAAGATGCCGCCCACCTTGCGGTTGGCGTGGCTGATGGAAGTGCGGCACTACGAGGCCTCCGCTACCATTTGCCAGTTTGCCGCCTTCCTGAAAACCGTCGCGAACGCCATCCCAAAGTCCGGTTTGGTTGACCCCGCGAGGTCCCGCCCACGCCGTGAACATACGCTCGCCACAACGGAACAGTTTTCGCGAAAAAACAGTGCTCAAAAACGTGATACCTGTGAAAGTTTCATAAATACGTCTGCCGCGTCAGAAAAGTTTTCGCGAAAAAACAATTCGAACAAAAGTGACACTTGTGACAACAGTTTAAACACGTCTGCCGCGTCAGAACGGTTTTTATCGCGGGAAAACAATGTTTACAACAACAATTCTAGTGAAAAACAACATTTCGCGCAAAATAATCGAAAGCCCCAAAATTTGTCTGGTAATAATCGAATGCCCCAAATTTTGTCTGGTAATAATCGAGAAAATAATCGAAGCGGGGAAAAAGTGCAAAACAGTTACAGTGAAGTTCGCGAGTTCGACAACCGCGCCGGGTGTGTCGAGTGTGGTGAAAATGGCCACCAACTTAGCGAATGTCGCACTTTCGCCGCGAAAGACTTAAAATATCGTTTTGAAACAGTGAACGACGCCGGTTTGTGCCGATTGTGCCTCAATGGCAAACATTATACAAAACAGTGCAAAGTTAGTGAATGGTGCGGCGTGGGGGAGTGCAGATCCCCCCACCACCGACTTCTTCACAACCCGAACTATCGTGAAAATAACAATACAGTGGCAGACGTTCACAATATGTGACGCCACACCGAAAGTGCCGTGTTAAAAGTGGTGGGGGTCATATTGTCGGGCCCCAAGCGGCAGATCAAAACCTTTGCGCTTCTGGACGAAGGCTCCACTGTCACCCTTATTGACGCCACCACAGCACAGAAAATCGGCACAACCGGACCTACCCGTGAGCTACGACTACACGGAGCAAAAAACATGTGCTCAACAGACATAACGTCCCGCCGCGTGCCAATCACTCTACGCGGCGCCGGAATTGCTGATGAGTTTATCATCAGAGCAAATACCATCAAGCAGCTCAGCCTTCCTGTACAGAGGTACCACGGTCGCTACATCACCCCCACACTTCTCATCGGGCAAGACAATGCTCACCTTATTGTCTCGAGGGAAGTGCGCGACGTTCGTGATTCTACGCGAATATTATCACGAACGGCGTTGGGGTGGACCACCCATGGCGGAGGGACCTCTGAACATGTGGATGAAGCTACCACATTGGCCATACGAGCCACACTGTCACCCAGGCGCACTGCCGGGAGGCATTCTACCATGCCACATGGACCATCTGGCCCCGTACCGCGAGCACCTCTGATACAGGCGGCCGTACGAGGAGGACCAGCTGGACCTGTGCCAGCATTTTCGCAGAGAAGGCCAGTCGGCCCCGCGAAAGGGTCTCCCAGGCACATTGCCGAGAGACCTCATACAGTGCAACATGGACCATCTGGACCCGTACCGCGAGCACCTCTGATACAGGCGGCCGTACGAGGAGTACCAGCTGGATCTGTGCCAGCATCTTTGCAGAGAAGACCACCCAGGCACCATGCCCGGTGGCATTCTACCATGCCCCATGGACCATCTGGACCCGTACCGCGAGCACCTCTGATACAGGCGGCCGTACGAGGAGTACCAGCTGGATCTGTGCCAGCATCTTTGCAGAGAAGACCACCCAGGCACCATGCCCGGTGGCATTCTACCATGCCCCATGGACCATCTGGCCCCGTACCGCGAGCACCTCTGATACAGGCGGCCGTACGAGGAGTACCAGCTGGATCTGTGCCTGCAAATGGTACGAGAGGATCAGTCGGCCCCGCGAAAGGGTCTCCCAGGCACATTGAAGTAAGGCGCCAAAACGTTGGCCTTTCTTCAACTGTGGCAGAGACACTGCCCGACATCAAGAAATTTTCCTCATTCAATCATCTTATTCAAACTACCTGCCGGATACATCGTTCTATTAAAAGGTGTCGTGGAAAAAGCCACGAACAACCTGATAATCATTTAAGAACCGATGAAATCAAGGAAGCAGAGGCCCGATGGGCAAGAAAATGTCAAGAAGAGACATTTTATCATGACATAAATGCGCTCCAGAAAGGAGATCCACTACCAAGTGACAGTCGGCTCAAAGCCTTGAGCCCCTTCCTTAGACCTGACGGCCTACTGAGGATGAACTCAAGAATACGAGCCCTCAGTAACGTGCCCCAAGCAGTGCGGACACCAATAATTTTGGATGGTGATCATGCATATGCACGACTTCTGGTGAGACGTCATCACCAGGAAGCCGATCACCCAAATAATGAGAGAACAATGGCTGAGGTGCGAGGCAACTACCATGTGCTGCGACTGCGAACAAATATTCGCAAGATCGCTCACAACTGCCCCACCTGCAAGATGCGCAGGAGCAAGCCAGCCCCCCCTCTGATGGGGCCCTTGCCGCCATCAAGGCTAGCCCACCATGTTCCTCCATTCACCCCTGCTGCAGACGGCCGAGTGACGACCGCCAGGATCCAGACGAGCACCGGATTTTACGTCCACCCCGATGTGAAGCTCGCTGTAATCCTGCCGGCCCCGCCTACCGATGCAACATCAACAGTACCACCAGCCCAGCACCATCCCAGAGAGACTGGCCGCCGCGGACTGCGCCGTACCAACAAACGTCCTATTTTTTAGTTCAGCATAGCTAAACGGGGGGAGTGTAACGGACGTAGTTGACCATATTATTTAATTTCATAAAAATTGTTTACTTTTATAAAATGTCCCTACTCCACGCCACTGGCAAAATCACCACTCCCCGCCACTGGTCATTTTGTCCAATTTTCGGCCCAAGCGGCTTGAAAACTTTGACTCCGAATGGCTTCGATACCACATCGCCGGCTTACCTGCCGCGTGGATCAATGTCCAGCATTTTTTCTATGTAAATTTTACATAGAAAAATCAATTTTTAAACATTGCAAATATGTATATTTTACTTGTTCATCCCCTCGGCGGTAGTCAAATAAACACTATTTTCGATATACTACCGCTGAGGAGATATTAAAAAAGCTGTTTTTCACCCATATGTAAACCCATTTTTGAACAATATTTTTTACCCTTTTTGCGTGTACAAAAATCCAGGAACCTCGTAGCATAGTGAATCTTATCTCTTTCTGAGCGCTATGTTACGGGGGACCTCGGAAAAATACTAACTTAACATGTTTTACAAATTTGATCGCTTGAGATCATTTTTACACATTTATTTTACAAACATTTCTTATTTTTTGTCGTATCTTGACAAACAAAAAATCTAGTTGTCAAGATACACATTCCTATAACTACTATGCATTTAAACTATGTAATTATCATTCATGTAAGCGCTCAAAATCTTTTCTAACTCTCAAATTTAAGCGACTGCCTTCAAGTGTGCTACCGGCAAAATGAATATGCGACATTTTTCCGGGGCATATAAACACATATCTGGCGCGGGTACAATCCCCCACCACTTTTGGACTCAAAACCCAATGTCGGGTGCGAGTCAGGCTAATTAAATATAAGCAGCCACAAAATTGAAAATAAATTAGTTCATCTTTACCACCAAAACCAAGCGTTTTATTTATCAACAAGTGACTCCTGCTCAAGAATCTGCCTCACCTCGCCAAGTCTGCTGCTCCAAGATCTTCTGGTGTTACCTCTTCGAGACCAGCCGGCCCTCCTTTGGAAAACCGCCAACACCAGAAGCGAGCAGAGACAACAGCACACCCAGGGCCCAACATTCACCAAGCCTGGGTGCGGGAGGCAGATTTCATCACAATATCAACTACAATCATCATCATCGGCCGTAAAGGAGCATCTCATCGGTTGAAGACACGGTTTGGACCCGGCGCCTAAATCTACAGTCTTGTGCGGACTCCCGTCCAGTACAGAGAGGCTTTTCAATAATAACTCTATTTTTCAATAACTGGGTTTTCCGAGCCCCAGATGCGATAATTTTGTTTGTTGACGAAACCACAGAGGTGGAAATGGGCCTCATCACTCAAGATGATTTGCATTCGATTCACTCAAGTGAATTTTAATAATTTCAATGCGTTGTTGAAGCGTGTATCGTTTCATTTTTATTAATGGTGTAGTTTTTAATTGTCAAATGTTAAAAAATAACAGCTTCGAATGTAACATCTACCGAAATAGTGGGCTCTTCAAAATAACACCTATTATTGGAAAACCCTGTATGTACACATGTACCAAATTATTTAATTAATACCGTTCGTCAAAATACGGATATAAAACAGCTAAATTCGGTTTGAAGGCAATAAATCCACCTAGATTTCGCTGTTAATCCCTTATTCTTAGGATCCATAATGATGGCACATTGTGACAAGCGACCCCTCAAACGTCTTTTTCAAAATGGCAAAATATGCCAAAAAATCACTCCAGTGGATATAAAGGGATTGGTATTTTGACACAGTCAAGATTAGAGTCTGGTGGGTGGGACGCTTGACTAGCAACTGATTGGATCAAGTTCATTTTTAATGTTAAAAATTGCCAAAATAGATGAAGTTGAATGATGTAAAACTGATATTTTAATAAAGACTAAGCCTTTTCAAAACCCACTGCAAAGTATATATGTTTTTAGTAAAATAGTCAAATACCCTAGTACTATATTAAGACGAAGTGTTACGTTGTTAGGTTTCAAAATTTCATCCTTTAGAAATAAGCTCGGAAACAAATAAGAAATAAAAAAATGGTCAGAGCGCTAAATACATACTTTAAAATCTCCTACTGCCGAACCTTTATTCTGCTATGGTTTTAATATGTAATGGGGAAAATTAAGTTCTTTATTAAACATACGCAATTTTTTTTTAAATATTTGTGCCTGAACTTCGAAAAATAAAATAAAACATTATTGGCAATGTTCTTTTCTTGCTTAAATCAAAATAGGCGGCAGGCGATAAGTGAGAATTTAAACCTTATCGCCATCTACATAAGGAGTATTATTGTTAGCAGAACGATTCCAAAAGTTACACGACCTGGTGCATCACCTTAACAACTAAGTTATCTATGAAAAAAAGACAGAATAAAAATTTAAAAAAATAGATAATTATTTCGATTAGCAGTTACAAAAAAAATTACTGTGGTCTTAAATTTAGAACAATAACTAAACAAACTAAAGTTGTTTTTTTTTTACGACTCAGCGCCGAAACTGTGTCATTAACCATTAATGAAACCGATCATACAAAAGTATACCATAGAATAAATTACACGATACATAAAAACTCCGTTATGATCATCTCGTCTGGGGAAAACGAATCTTGCTCGTGAATGATTTGATTTCACACATAAAATATTTTCATATTATTGTCATAAAATAAATGAATGTGGGTCATTGTTTTGCCCAAACTTCCGATTACAACTTTCACGGCGGCTTCTCAAAAGACTTATGTTTTTTTTGTAAATAATATCGATTGGAATTTTGATTGACGTGTTATACGTTTGATGTTGAAGCGACTCGCAATAAAATCAACGTTTTAACTTGTTAAGCATTATCGTTATATTTTTATGATGGTTTTATGTCGATCAGCTTTGTTGCATCCCTAAAAATTCATCCGTAAAAATTAATATTTCAGTAGACAACAACCTTTTTTATAGTTGCTTTAATTCTATTTATAATTTTCGAAAGATAGACATTTTTATTTGAGGTTGTACAATACAGTCAAGTTGGGATTTTAGTTTAACCCAACTAACCCTAACTTAACCCAACATAACCTAACCTAACCCAACGATTATCACGTTATATCGTTCCTTATCAATGAAAATAATAAGGCTCGGTAAAATAAACGTAGTTTTATTTAACACACTATTTTCATTTATTTATTTTTTAATCCTGAATTCGTTCACATCATTGTGTATGTTAATAATTTACAATAAGAATATTTGCATCAAGAAAATATTTAATTGCTGCATTATTGTTGTTCAACATGCGACAATCTATTTTAAGGGTTTCTTTGAATCTGTAAACGATTTTCAGGACATTGATGGTTTTTTCATCTAGGGAAAAAACAGGAGTATTTAACTAGCTGTCCTCTAAGTGATTATCAAATATTTAATTAGAACAATTAACAAAAAATGTTAAAAATACTTACCGAAAAATAAACAACACAAAACGGTCCAATCCAGTGGTTGAACAGCAGCGTTTAAAAGTCACCTTTTGACAACAATTAATTCAAAGTTAATAATTGTAACACCACAGATTTTAACAGCAAACAACTTTAATATATATTCTTTATAAACTGGATCAGAAAGTCAATGTCCTTTATCAATCACTTGCAAATACCGACTGTCGAATTGCACCACCGAATGTCGATCGTAATAACCGTTCAACACTAGTCAGAGTACGGTGCTTTTCCGGCGTCGCGACGTCTTGTATGATGTGGGGTTGTAGTGAGTTTGTTGGTAGTTGGCACGCTCGCCGCGTTCGAGATTCAAAACGAGAATGACAGTGGCACCTGATAGTGGCTAAGCCTCCGCTTCGCCCCCCCTCCCCTTTCTCCGAAGGCTGTATTCTCATTTCTCCGTCGAAGAAAGCCCCCACCGCCCCATTCACCGCCCCCTCTCTCTGCAGATATACTAACAGAAGATAGCGACACTCCTTTCTCATGACATTGATTCCATTTGAGGCACATGTGTGTGGGGAGTACTGATAAAGAGTCACTATTATATTTAACAGATTTTTAATAAAATATCTATTAGTTTAACTTATATCGTAACTTTTGACCTTTCAATGGTTTAATTTTTATGTGAGTACCGCACACAACTGCTTCCAACAGTCAGGAGCCAGTGAGACTACGGCATCACAAATTATTTGAGTATGTTGTGAAGCTTGAGATAGTGGGGAGAGGAAAGAGATGGGGAAGAGGAAGGTGGAAAAGTACCTGGCTATTCAGATCTGATAAACACGGATAAAACCATTTCAAGCAACCATTTCGATTCAGAGCAGAGGTCTTTATTGTTTTGCCATTTGATCTTTGTAATTCATAAAGTAGTATGCAAGTACTTTCTGTAATCGTTATATCTGCCTATCTATGACATATATGTGAATATATATATATATACGTTATATATATATATTATCGAAGGAAGCAAACACTTTGTGGCTTGACATTATTACACAAATGAAAGAATATCTTAGTTTTAAGCCACTTTATTACATTTATATACGTCGACCGGTTTCGGTTGAACTCAACCTTCATCAGGACAGTACAAATATAAACTAAAATATAATACAGAGGAAGATTATTAAGTAAACAATAAAGAAAGAGAAAGTATATAAATGTGAGGGAGAGAGCATCAAGGCAGCGGAGTAGGTAGTGTGGTCGGGGAGGGGTGGGGATTACCCAGGGAGAAAGGAAACATCTTTAAAATAGGGCTTTTAGTAAGTTCTATCTGTTTGTTTAAAATTGGGTAATTATTTTTATTTTTATTTGCTTTTGAGATTTCCAATGATTCTAAATTATTGAGACGTATTCCTATTTTATTTTTATGTAGTATTTGAACTCCTGTCGTTCTATTAAATGTATGATTAGTATTAATTAGGTGTTCGACAAATTCTGAAAAACCGGTATTAGTTAAACACCTGACATGTTCTTTTACTCGAATATTTACATTATGCGCGGTTTTACCAATATATATTGCCGGGCAATCGTTGCAATTAAGTTTGTAGATCCCAGAGTGGCTAAACGTATCTTCTTTATCTTTACAATTATTTAAAAATTTGGCTAAGTTATTATTAGTATAGAAGGCCGGCCTAATTTCTGATGGAAGTTTAGATGTGCAAAGGGAAGAGAATTTACTTATGAACAAAATTCTACGCCATTGAGTAGTTAAATTATTATTATTAATAGTTGGTAGAGCATTATATAGAAATTTATTTGTTGCGATTCGGCGAAGTTTTTTTGAAAGGATTTTATCAATAAGATCAGAGTGATAACCGTTGTTATTAGCTATTTGTTTTATTGTAAGGAGTTCGTTAGAAAAATTATTATTAGATAATGGGATGGTGACTAGCCGGTGGATCATACTGTGAAAGGAGGAATGTTTATGTGAGATAGGGTGATTGGAGGTATTATGGATTACGGTGTCAGTAAATGTAGGTTTTCTAAAAATGTTGAAGTTAATTCTATTTTTAACGATAGACAAAGAAAGATCTAGAAAGTTTAAGCTGGAATTTATGCCCATCTCTAATGTGAACTGGATTTGTGAGTGGAAGGAATTAAGGAGTGTTAGGAAAGTGTTTAACTGGCGCTCTGTGCCCGTCCAAATACAAAAAATGTCATCCACATAACGTTTCCACAAGAGAATATTTTTTAATAATGGGGATTTACATGCAAATATTTTATTTTCTATATTATCCATAAAGATATCAGCTAGTACAGGGCTAGTAGGAGCGCCCATTGGTAGACCAGATCGTTGCTGGAAAACAGTATCATTAAATTTAAAATAATTTTGGTTTAAACACAGGTTAAAAAGGCGAGTAAGATCGTTAGAGAAGTCATAAGGTAAATTGGAACTATTTAGTAAGTTAGCTATTAAAGATTTACATTCTATTATAGGTATATTAGGGAACAAATTGACAACATCAAAAGAAATAAGTTTAGAATTAGCTGGGAGTACTAGATCCTTCAAATCGTTCACTAATTCCATAGAGTTCTTAATTGTGTATTTGGGGAAAAACACATTGGCATTATTGAATACATTGGTAACAAATGAGGCTAATTTAAAAGTAGGGGAATTACAGCAAGAAACAACGGGTCTAATGGGGCTATTGTGTTTATGAATTTTAAGGAATCCATATAGTCTGGGTATTTTAGGATTTTTAGTCTGAAATTTAACTTGATCATATGATGAATCCACGAATATTGGGTTTTTACAGTCTTTCAAAGTATTTTTTACATTTTGTTGGAATTTATTTGTGGGGTCTGAAGGCAATATTTCAAAAGCATCATTATTTAAAAAGTCTTCAATTTTGCAGTTATATTCTGCTCTGGGCATGATTATTACAGAGCAGTTCGAAATAAGTTAAAGAATGATAACCTAGTGATAACAAGGGCAGATAAAGGCAATACTGTTTCCTTTCTCCCTGGGTAATCCCCACCCCTCCCCGACCACACTACCTACTCCGCTGCCTTGATGCTCTCTCCCTCACATTTATATACTTTCTCTTTCTTTATTGTTTACTTAATAATCTTCCTCTGTATTATATTTTAGTTTATATTTGTACTGTCCTGATGAAGGTTGAGTTCAACCGAAACCGGTCGACGTATATAAATGTAATAAAGTGGCTTAAAACTAAGATATTCTTTCATTTGTGTAATATATATATATATATTGCCACCGATTTTAAAGTGTAGTCTTTATTGTCTTAAACATAAATTTGATATATATTTAATTTAAATTAAAACCACAAGATAAAGGGAAGTGATAGTAAAAGTAAGATTATATTTTCTAACTGAGTGAATTCAAAAAATAAGCGTCCAAAAAATTGTGTTTCTAATTTTCTCTGGTTTAATAAATCAAAACCAAAATTTCCTCTGAAACCCACTTAATTATAAACTGTAGGTTTTATGATACATTTTATATAATTTAAAGATTTATACAATTTGTCAAAGAAACGTAAATATCTTAATGAAAATTCTTAAACCAATTTTCTTCTGGTACCATAATATTGTAAAAATGCACATTTGAAAAATTAATCCGTTCTGTAACATAATATACTCATATTTCATGGGAGGAATTTATAATTTGTTAAAAAACATGTCACCATCACAATGATATTTCTGTTTTTTAACTTTCTTCAGGTCGGTAACATAATATTGATTATTCCGATTTGGTAGTAATCACGACCATACAAAACTATTGCGGGATAAAAATATAGGATCCAATAAGGCTCCATCTTGAACCGGAACCAGAACGTAACAAACAAATATACAGACAGACGAAATGTAAAATGGTCGGGTTGAAACAAGACTAAGCTCAGTCAAAGTTTTTAATTTATTTTTAAGAATTTTATAATTGGGTCAGTCAAAATCTGTGCGAGCTCTTTATTACTCTCCGCATCGTTATCGCGGTCGGACTCCAACCATAATGTATTAGTGATGGTGCAGAATACCGTACCTCAATTATTGTGAGAAATAAAACAATGCAAACATCAGTACAAACATCGTACGGGGTGTTGATATTTCTGCGATATTGGCGTGATTGAGTTAATAAGAATGAGTGAAGGTTCCCCTTGTGTAAGTTGAACGGATAATCGGAATTACATGTGACCTTTTGGAAAAGTTTTATCAGGTGTAAGTCGAGAAGATTATCGGGATCATTGTGACCTTTTCCAAAGTGTCATTATTTGTTATTCGTTTAACCTTTAGTGGATGAGAGAACGATTCTAAGGAAAACAAAATTGAATTTTAATACCATATAATAATAATTGTCGTAAATACTAAATTTTATTTGTTGAAAAAACTTTCATACGGTGAATTCTGCCACAGCGAAACGTTCATTGTTTTAACGCGTTGACTATGGTTTATATTTCCTTTTATTTATTTTATGTGAATACTACACAAAACTCCCAACTGTCTGAACCAATGAGACTATGGCATCCCCGATTGCCATCCCCTAAGATGAAGAGAGGTGAAAGATATGGCGGTGAAGGAAGATGAGGAAGTACCTGGCAATTCAGATCTGGTCACCAAACACGGCTAAAGCTATTTCAAACGACGTTTCAATTCCGAATGGTGGTCTTACACCAGGGCGACACTGAGAATATCTTCCACTCTGGATTATGCCGCACATACCATATATCATTTTGAAATAATAAATTGTAAAATAAAACATATGAGAATAAAATTTATTTGCACACGACGGAGTTTGAACCCGCGACTTCAGATTGCTAATCGAGAGCCTTACCCCTCGACCACGGAGGCCGTCAATTTATTAAACCTAAAATAAATCAACTCTTGTATCTTCGCAAATATAAATTCACTTTAATTTAAAATTTTATTGCTTATTACATACTTAATTTTTAGATTTATAATATTGATATGTATTATAATAGATTTCGCACAATCATGTTTGTTAGAAAGTATCAATTATCGAACAAAATCACATATTTTTAAATTCATTAAAATCTAGCTAGTGTTGAGTCTGGCATCATAGAATTTACACAGTATTTTTTTGTAAACGCAACAATTTTATTTCATCTGCATAAAATTTGGAAAATAAAATACCTTTTGACCTACATAATTTGTTGAAACTCAACTAGAACCTTTTTTCATATATATAATGTTTTTTTCATAACTGAAAATGACTGGACAAGATTTTTATAGTGGAAAAATATGTTTCATGAAAATATTACAATTTCGTTGGTTAAGGCCCCGTAGTAAGCTTTCGAAGATGGTTTGAAAGGGAGGTATGTAAATACGAATGTTTGTATTTAATAAAACACGAATCGTTTGAAATAACACAAAAATCTCTCGACAAATGCTTTAGTTGCATTTAAAGATACACTGTGATTAAATTTTTAATTTTATTTTATAAAATATTTATTAAATAATTAATCAATTTACAGAGTATAATCAAAAATTTTAACTAAAATAATTCATACAATTGGTTTTCACTGCTTTTGATTTTTTAATGTTCCTCTTCTACATATAGAAGCTGGCGCTTGTGTTTAGAAGAGTGGTGAGCATCGAGATGAAGAATATTTAGTGTTTGTAATTATGAATACTAAAATTTATAATTTATTATTAATTTATATACGCCTATTACATATTCAATAACAGAAAAAAACGTGTTTTTAATAATTTTCGGAGCTTACTTGGCAATTTTTTTCTTGTGATGGAATTTCATATAATTAACGTTTCAGCATAACAATTGTATAAATATATCTTCAAAAATAACATATATATTTTTCGGAACTTAAAAACTTCAATAGTTAACGAGAAACTTGTTATAAATTGGTAGAAATCTGGTATGCGGGGACTTAAGTGTAACAACTGCATTCTCAGCATCTGGGATCCCAGATTAAATAAATCAATGAACCAGTGGCGGCTCGTGACTTTTGGGTATACTAGAGTGCTAATATTACACAAAATGGCAGTATTCATGTTGTTGTAGCTACAAACGATTTGATTTTTGGACAATTATTTTTTTTGTATGAAGATTTTTGGGAAATCCGTGCGGCTCATGACCAAACTGAAATTTCATGAAAAACTTCATACAAAAATCGAAATTTCGAAAAAAAATAATAAATCGTTTTCAGGTACAACAACATCAATAATATCATTTTTGTAATATTAGCATTCTAGTACACCCAAAAGTCACGAGCCACCACTGCAACGGACAACATAAAGAAAATAAATTACTATTTTTCTACACACTACACTATTGAAGTTTGTTATTTTTTCTTTATATATCATTGATGTGTGCGTTTATTGAAAGTAATAATAATAATCTGTTTTGGCATTTTAAATTTTATTTATTTTTTGCTAATTTATATCTCCTTTCTTCGTACATCCTAACATTGATATCACCAAACATCGCTTATATTTCGACATAATACTAAGCAATAAATCCATCAACTATTGCATGATTAACGTGCTGTAACACGCAGATTGTCACATCCCCCCCCCCACTAACGGACAGTGTGCCGGACTGGTGCAATTACCCGAGAAGAAAACAGCAGAAATTACTGTATTCAAAGTGTATTGATTACTAAGGGAAGGTAAAACCGTACTGCTACGAACCCCGTTGTAACGTCTCACTCTTTCACGTAAACTAAGCGTGTAACAGAAAGTGCGATTGCAACGGAGCTTTTAGAGCACGGAAAAAATAAAGTATTGCTGATCTATCAAAATTATGTAAAAAACGGGATTGCAGGCAGTTTCCTGTTAAATTTTAGTATATTCCTAATATATCGGAGTGTACATGCACCTGCATTTGCCCTGATAATATAGAATAACGCGATAATACATTCCGTTTTTACTAAAAGTTTTACTGAAATCCTAATAATTCATTCGTTACGGATCTGCAGTCCCGTTTTTAACTGGATTACCACTAATTTGAAGAGAGTCTTAATAAATTAGCTATATTTACATCAGTTTTCTCCTTGTGGAAGTTAACGGCCAGGTTAAGTACAGAGTATTGTACCATCTTACTTTTTCTCGGAAACGATATGTGCAATCAGAGGTGGCCCGTGACTGAAATTTCGATCAGTGTATTTCTTTTTTTAAATGTAACTAGTATTTAATTTAAGTGGAGAAAATTAATAAATGGCGGTACTTACTGCAATTCATTGCATCTTATAAGTTATATTTTTAAGCTAATTAATTAAATAATACTGCTTCATCAGCGTTCCCAAAATCATCTCAAACCGTTTGAACTCACCGATCGCGAATTCCAATGTGTGAATGTTGTAGCGCTAACAATTTAATTCAATATTTCTAAGCAAATACATTCCAGACGCATTGGATTACGCATGATCAAAGTGATACGAAATTCATTCGCCGTTAAGGCGCTTCGATAATGCACGGAGTGAGTTATATATCTGCACTGCTCTAACACGTGATTTGACGTTAAGAGTGTATTTTGTCTCGCTCATGTCACTGTTTAAGGTTGGACTGTCTTCATACCGCCCGATGCTGTTTCAGTAGTACGATAAAACATGGTTCTGTGCATATCGGGGTATGCACGGCCCGTTTGTTCTTACGCATAAGTCTTGTACTAGAAAATAGATCAAATAATGACCTGGCTGGAATTTCGTACATCGATGACTGGGGTACAGATGTTGTTGTAAGTTGTTATATGAAGACAAAAAAAGCAGTGCATGCACAAATACACGTATCAAGAAACCGCCTCTGTGTGCAGTATAAGAGGAAGGTAACTACGAAGATTTCATCGATATGACTATATAAAACTGAACTTTGCGGGTAGGTACATAATGGCGTGCCTCTGTAAGTTCTGTTGTAGTTTATCCCTCTTTCTCATTTATTACGCGTGTAACAGAATGAGAGGTTCCAATTGAACTTTTATTGGCATGATCATACAAAGTTGCAGTTAAATGCACGGGTGAAAATACCGCTGACAGGTCCATTGTGATCTCTCACATTTTCTCGTAAATGATTATGGAACAGAGAGAGAGGTTATAACGAAGCTCTCAGCGGCTGTGAGGGTACTTAATTGCTCTCTTATACTTGACCGACCGCTGAATGAATACGCGAGAAATTGGGGGATCGATTAGGTATTTTAAAATGGTATACGGTGGAAGGCACAACCGTTGTTGATGAAGGATAGTGCCTTAAATAATGTGAACATATTAACAGTGCATTTTAAATAAAACAATGCATAGTGATAGTAACATGAAGCCTTTGTATCCTGGAATATAGTTCCATTATTTGGGGCCCTTTTGAAAAAAACCATAACCTGGAAAATTAAAAAATACAAAAAAAGAATAAATTTTATTCGTTACCTATATAAGAGAGAAAAAACGTAATATTCCCGTATCTATCCTTGTTTGATTTCAATTCCTTAGAAACACGACAAAAAATATTTTTAGCTAAGCTAATCTTTGGAACTACACTTAATCCTCCTATACTGAAAGAAGTCAACTCAACAAGATTACTCATGGGAGATCCCATACACTATTTTAAACATCAGAATGCGCCAATAAACAGAACAACTCAACTGCTTTACGATTCTGCATTGACTATCGACATTTTCATCGTCACTTAAAAGAGTGTTCAGCAATTATATGTTGACGTATGTCACAAAATAGTAGAACTGCCCTAATGACCTTTTATACCTACTGTTTGTTCTTCAAATTTGTTGTCTAGGTACCTAATTGGTGCATAACCGTTTTATAAAGAACATGAAGGAAAAAAGCTTAAAATAATTCATAAAATATATATAAAAATAAAACGCGTTGAACATGCCGAATTATTTAAGCACTTGAATTCCACAAAAATCTCATTGATATTAACAGAGACGACGGGACTATAGTTAATAAACCTTGTTATCCGGTACTTGAAGGCTACAATAAAAATAAACACCGAAAATCACCGAAATATATATATAGTAATGCACATTCATAATGTACGCTTCATCACAATCTTCACCACTGCCTTAATAATACAAAAAAACTCCATCAAAACCTAAATGAAATTTCAATAGGAACTATGCTTAGTTTCATTTCAAAACTAAACACGGCATAATACCCCAAAAACTAATACTTTTGGCCAGGACCGCCTGTAAGACAAACAGCGCCTGGCGCGACTAAAATTGTGGCGCTTCTTTTCAAAACCAGTAGACGCCTAGGTAGGTGATCACTGTAATCAATAATATTCGGATGATTTGTATTTTACAGTATACAGTATGGCCCTAGCCGAGAGATTTTTACACGTCAACTTACAAATTAATACAACATAAGTATGTGTAGGAACTTCATATACCGTCCTTACCAAAGGGTTATTTACCTTATTTTCTTATAGAATGACTCACTGTAAAATGCAGTAAATTACGCAATAACTGACAATTGATTAAAATTGATTACTGCATTCAGCCTACAATTACTAAACAGGAAATACTTACTTAGTTATAATGCCTACCATTATTTTGTTTCGGGAAACTACGTTTCGACATCGGATATGCAATAAAAAAGATCGTAAGTGTCGTAAGAGAATGTTTGGCAAATACAACTTAAGACAATTTGGTGGGTAGCATTGTAAGCTTATTATTAACATAAGAAGAAAAAAATCATCCCGTGAAAATTTTCTTTTTATTATTATTAGGATTTTAAAAGGTCCTTGAAAATTAAAAAAAAATCAGAGAAATTTATCTGCGTGTAAATGCATTGTTATCGATAACGAGTATATATGCCGAGTTTCAGCTCGATCGGATGTCTGGAAGTGGGTTATTTCCCGCTTCCAAGATTTGCATTCATTAATTCATTCACGAAAACAAAAATGAATTTCAAATAAATTATTTAAAAAATATATACCAAACAAATATCAATAAAAAAATATTCGAATAATTATTGCAAAAATACAAAATCATGAAAACATATTAGCATTCATGCTAATTTGTTCACTTTTCGGAACAACTCACATGGTCTCACAGAAATTGTTGTTTCTCCAATATTGTCAGAAATATAATTAAAAAAAACTATTAGAAAGAAAAAATAACACACTATATATTCAAATCTAGAAAAGAATTAAAACATACAACTTTATGAAACCAAAGATTCCGAACGCAGTTTGAAAAAAAAATTAAAACCCAAGAATTATTTTTATATGAAACGAAAGAAAAATGAAGTGACAGAAACACATGTCTATTTTTTTTGTTCTCAGTAATTTTACTTACAAAAAACGTAAAGTGTGCTATTTTTAATTATTCTTTATGTTTACATTCAAATTTTTTTTACTAAAATAAATATATGTTTATTTATAAAGCAGTATTATTGGAAAGCGTATTTCATCACCTTTCTAAAAAAGTTTTTAGTTTTCGGATACGTTCATAAATATTCCATTTATTTGGATTTTATTGTAAGCGGAAATACTTTGACCTTGTTAAAATTTATAAGCAAAGAAATTAAGTACATTTAAAAATAAGTTTTTGTCTTTATATTGGCTTCAATCAGAAGCACGACTCTGTTACACAAAGTGGCTTTCATTTAATATTGTTGACTCAGAGATGCCGTCACAAAAATTTTAGATAGAGGAAAAGGAGGGATTTAAGTAGAACTAACAACCAGGTGCCTTATTACCTAGGCATGTCAGATACTTGCAAATAGGTCTCACCACGCCCAGCAACTGGACATTACTTAGCGGTGATGTTTTGTTGGAGAAATCAGGCTCTTTCAGAGTTAATGTCCTCTTGAAGATGCGCAACGCATGTCTCTTTGTCTCACATTCCTCGATCTACCGCCACCTCTCGCCCAATCGGTTGATGGTTTCTTGGCGGAAAACGGCTGACGGACGAATAACAAATGGTCAACTTACCTTAACGGTTTTATGTCCGCAAGGATTTGCCGATTGCTACAGATCCGTAAATGCAAAAGTGAATTGTATGACCTGTTTTTTACAATAACTAACTAACTCATCATTACATCACTCAGCACAGATGGTAAAGCGTTAAATTTCGTCATAGATTTAAGTCACCAACGCAGACCAGATAATTGAGGGGTATATTTGCAAAACTGACTTATTCCATTTTTTTCAAATTTGATCTGTGAATGCAATATTTTTCTAAATATATTTCTACCCAATATTTTTGCAACACGATGTTGCAAAAGTTACAGATTTTTTTTTATTATTTAATTAAAATAACTGCTTGGCAAACTTGTCTTACTCCATCCAATGTTCCCATTAAAAGGATTATCATTTCAGCCAATAGAGACGGAGCATTTGGACTTAACAACATAGATGTTTTTAAGTCCAAAACGTTTTTGTTTGGGATTTAAAAAAAAAATTGTATAAGATTTTTAGGAAATTCCAGTTTCGCCGCAAGGATTTGGTGAATATCTTCATAAAAATAGCTGAATTTTAGAAAAAAAATCCGTTTTAGCTACAACAACTTTAATAATACAATTTTTTGTCATATTAGCCCTCTGGTAAACCAAATAGTCACGAGCCGACAGCCGACCTATTTCCAAGACAGCAAAAGAAGTTTATTCTCAGATGGTCTGGCAAATAGACTTATTCCAAACATAAATTATTATAAATATCTTTTTACTTTTCAATATTTATTTACGTTTTATGACCCAAGTTGAATATTATTAAAGTCATCCATTACTAAAAAAAAAACTAGTTACAAAATTACATATTTGACACATTTTAAATTTTTTTTTTGACTATCCAACAAAATGTTCATTTGAAATAAGTCAGTTTTGCAAAAATACCCTTAACTGCGGGATTTGTGAATCTCATTGCACGTCAGATACAAAAATAACAGAAAAGAATATTGTCAATTTTCTTTATAACAAAATGATATTTTTTGTTGACAAATTTCTAATAAATGTAATAATACCAATATCATTTATATATCATTATTGGAGAATAAAAAAGCAACTGTAAATCATGCAATATGCAGTGTTCTCCATTCTATCTTCACTACGCTTAAATTTTCTAATAGAAGTGCGTTTATCTGAATTTACCTGCCAGGTAAACCTGTCACAAATTTAAACAATACAAATAAAAATTTGAAATGATGAATTATGAATGAATTCAATAATTTTTGTACCTACATTATCGATTGTCTAGTAGCTCTAATTTACTTAGCAGTTCCAATTTAAAATAACAATAAATTCAAAATTTCCAAAACTTTTATGCGCTTCGCAGATATACAATTTCAAATCAAACACGCATACACCAACAACCAAAATCAGTATGTTTAATTAACTGATTGCTTCATCCTCACTTCTTATTTTTGCTTTAAGACTTTTCACACATGTAACTCAAGAATTTAAAATATTTGAGAAGAGTTGGTGTATAATATCCACAACCCTTAATGTAACATATTTATATTATCTAAAAATATTTTTGGTGTCATTTTTATCCCTTGATCGAGTCATGGTAATTGTTGTTATAAAGGTTTAAAATGTTCAATAAACTCCGCGTCTTGCGGCTTTTCGAGTATTGTATCTCAATGTTGTGAAGTGCAAATATTAGTAAGTAGGTAATATAATATTATTATAGTAGTTTTAGAATAGGTATATACCAGAAAACTATAGTTGCTCCACATTTAGATTATTGCTCTACTATGTTATATTTGGCCAATGAAGGAAATTTGAACAAACTAGATGTCATACAGAATAGAGCTATGAGATATATACTGGGAAAAGGCAAATACGCAAGCATTTATCAAATGAGAGAGCAGCTAAATTGGATTCCAATAAAAAAAGAGACTGTTATTTAATGTGTTAATTTTTGTACATAAAGTCATGAACAACCAAATGCCAAAATATTTTAAGGATGAAATTTTTTTTAATAGAGATGTTCATAATTACGAAAATAGAAATGTAAAAAGAATTAGATTGCCACATATGAAGAAATCAAAATCACAGAACTGCTTAATGTACAAAGGACTAAAGGTGTATGATGAAATGCCTGAAAGTATGAAGAATTAATTATTTAAAAAGAAATGTTATGTTTATTGTAAAAATGTTCAAAATTTCAAAATGAAATATTATCTTATTTATATTAGTTTATATTCAATTTTTTTTATTAACTAACTCAATAAATAATTTTGAAAAAATAGAATAAAAATGTTAAATTTTCTACCTAAATATAATATACTATGAAAACTTGGATAACACTAACACCTTATTTCGTTCATTTGTGGGTTTTATATTCTCCTTGCTCTATTTTTTACGTTTTATTATAAACAACTAGAAGGAATTTATTTGAATAATAAAAATACTCACCTATATTCAAATTAGTTTTTCTAGCGCTCGTAAATCAATGTGAGCAGATGGCAATAATTTCCCTCCGTCAATAGGTGATCTACTTTGGCTGACCCTTTGAGTTGCCCTATAAAATGCAGTGTTGCCTACACAAAATAGTTAAATATGTATCTGTGGCAGTAAATTAATTTAAACTATTCCCTAAATAAAATTAATTGCGCTCTGAATCATAACAACTTTGATCCAAGAACTGACTAGTTACCAAAAGATAAAATAACTATAGTGGTTTTATCGATTTGTGACGTTTGTATGGTTTTAGTTTTTTGAGCCAGTCTGTGTATGTTGTGAGGTTTAATTGAGAAGGGGGTGGGAAATGAAATAGGTTGGGAGGAATAATGCTAGCAAGTACCTTGCTATTCAAATCTGGATATCAAACCCGGCTAAAGCCATATCAAGCAACGTTTTGAATATCAATTAAATGCTATCATTTATAAATTCCCCGGGGCAATCCTGGGTATATTTACAAAATAACTATAACTATTAATAAAATAACTTCACATACGCACGCAAGGATTTTAATCCGTGGCCTCTAGATTTATAGTCGTCAATCTTAACCGCTTGTCCACGGAAGCTGTGGAGATATAATGAAATTAGTCATCAGCATTTTGGGTTTAAACGTTTATTTATCCGATTTAAATTTAGACTGGAGATTCAAATTGACAATGTTCTATTTATGTATATTGATTAAAAACAAAATGATTATAAATACTATTAAGCTTCACATACACATACACGTACATAAGTAAATAAATGAGCAAATGTCTCTTTAAAATTTAATTCATTAATAATACAGGGTTTTCCAATAAGAGGTGTTATTTTGAATAGCCCGCTATTTCGGTAGATGTTACTTTTGAAGCTGTCATTTTTTGACATTTGACAAGTAGAAACTACGCCATTGATAAAAATGGAACGATACACGCTTCAACAACGCATTGAAATTATTTAAATTCACTTGAGTGAATCAAATACAAATCATCTTGAGTAATGAGGTCCATTTCCACCTCGGTGGCTTCGTCAACAAGCGAAATTGTCACATCTGGGGCTCGGAAAACCCAAGAGTTATTGTTAAAAAGCCTTTTTATTCTCAACGTGTGACTGTTTGGTGAGGTTTATGGTCCGCCGGAGTCATTGGACCTTACTTTTTCGAAAATGAGGCTGGAGCAACAGTTACGGTGAATGGATTGCGCTTTCAAAAGATGATTAATGATTTTTTATGGCCGGAATTGGATGGTATTGATCTGGACAATGTTTACTTTCAATAAAACGGCCTTACGTGCCACACAAGCAACGAAACCATTGATCTTTTACGATTAAATTTCAAAATAACACCTCTTATTGGAAAACCCAGTATAACAATCTATTTTAAACAACCATTGCAATATAGCATCCTCTATAATTGTTGAACAATATGACACCAAAAAATATGTCTTCTATTTAGATTCAAAAAGTACTGTCGGCAATAGGTACCAAGTCGTCAGTGAGTATTTTACAAGTGTTTTCTATTAAATTTGATATACCCACATTTTTCAAATATTTTAAAGTAATAGGCCGCGTATACAAGATGTGGTCGCTCTATATAACGTAATCGTCGCCGTCATAACGTTAATTCATAACACTGGTAGAGTCTGTTCGAACGTAAGATATATTTCTCAGATTTTTTTTACTCTATGCTAAGGCCCTATAAAAGATTACCAATGGGGCCCATTGTGAGATTCCATCACCAAGCTTCTCCGAAAATGTTTACGGATGCTGTGCAAGAGTTTTTTTGAGGATTGGATTTAATAAATCTGGGTCTTGGCCCATGTTATAAGTAGAAGGGAGTTTTTTTTTCCATCGTCATTTAAATTAAGATTACGTGTTTTTATTTATTTCTCAACAATCTTAAGCTGCCTGGAGTTAGTGGAACATTTAAACCCCTAAATAACGGGCAATGAATTGTGAAAAATGATTTATGAAGAATGAGTTGTCAAGGACGAATTGTAAAGAATGAATTCTGGGGAATAGTTTGTGAATCTGAAAGAAACGGAAAGGAAAAGGAAAATGGTAAGAATGAGGTTAGGAAGTGGTCGTTTCTTAGTATCTATAACCTAACTGAATCTTTCACATAGCGTTTTAATTCAGAATATTGATTTAAATTAAATAAACTTAGTACCTATTTAAATAATCTGTATACTTATATAAGATTCGACGAGTCCCTGTGTATAATTATTTGTTTTTATATAGGTATAGATAACTATTGAAACTTAATTGGTTTATCGTTTATTGATTTTATATTGTAACAATCTTGTAAAATAACTGTTTGATTTAAAATATTTAAGCGTTTTTTTTAAATCACCTTATTTTATAAAATCAATGGTTGCAAAATTGCAAGCTTAAGTTTTCTCAAAATATTGGTTTATTAATACACCGGTACTTATAATTGTGCTCTTAAATTCTAATCCATGAAAATTAAGATGATAATAATTCCTATCAAACTAAACTCTAATCTAGAACAGCCTTTTAGTACAACATAATATTAATATATTCATTTGAGATATTTATATACGTCGAACTAAATGATTTCAACGCGTGGGCAAACACCAAGCGCACTCCACAAAACCTGATCTGTCCAAAACGACAGAACGAAAGTACGCCCAAATCAAATTCGACGGTCGGCATGGGTTCCCACGAACGGGTCCCCAAATCGTCCCAAATCTAGTTCCGAGAGCAGTGGCGTGTTCTAATCAATAGCGGCCCCGGGCGCGGTCCACATAGCCCAGTGCCCATTGCCCATTGCCCAGCCGGCCGCATTGCTAAGGTGTTGCGACTGCCGATGATTTGCGGCCATTTGTAGGTCCACTTATCAAATGATTGCAGCCTCTTGGTATACTGACGTACTCCAGTTGGAACAGATTCGTGAATTGAGATGAAGAGCGGAGTATGTCTGGAAAGCGTATCTTTAATGATTTTTAAAATAGGTAAAAAGTACCTACCTCGCTTTCTGTGGAAAAAAAATCACATTTTCTTATGTACGGACAAAAATAGCTGACTTTTAACAAAAAAACGTCTTCAAATTAATACTGTCGATTTAATTCTTCAGTGATCTGGAACTAGTGAATCTATGTGCTAAGTCGCAACTGGAAAGTGTAGAAGAATATAAAGATTGGTAGGTACGTAACTATTAGAACTTGTTACGAATCAAATCTAAAACCAATTAAAGCTATACTTCGATGTTCCATCTGAATTATGAGCACTGTGAAAAAATCCCTGTCTGCGGAATAGGTAAGTACAACAACAAATTAGGTACAAAAATGTTATTATAATAATATTATTTGGATGATTAACATAGCGCTGTTTTAGTGCAAAATCACCTGAAAATTATGTCAAGTTGAACGGAATGAAAACGTTTTCTGAGAATTGTTAAACGCATTCAACTCTTTTAAAGAATTTTTTATTATTGTTGACTTACACAGTTATTCTTCTCAGGAACGCAATTATAAAATTTTATTGAGTTCTAAATTTAGACGCAACGCATGCGAAAGGAATTTAATGAAAAAAGCAGATAAAAATTCAATACTGTTTTAAATCTCCATTGTAGAGTATCAATGTAACCTAAGCCGAAAAAATAACTTTTCCCCAATTTTAGGAATACTGAAAGTTTGAATGAGTTCAATAGAGGAACGAGATGGGGAGGTGTAAGGTCTAGTTTAGTAAATATTCATTTACAATAATGTATGGAGTCTGTCAGTCTGGGTGTTAAAATATTACCTGATACTCCTGATAGTGGGTAGTTGATGCTCCTGATAGTAGGTAGGTCATAATACCTCATTCGCGCCTTCTCAATAACGCAATACCAAGGTATATATTTTCTATTAAAATGATAGCCATCTACACATAGAAAAAAAACTTCCGGCATCTTTCTCTTGCCAATGATATATTTATATTTCTTGACAACCTCCCGTAGCAGTTACGATGTCCAATGGCGACAGTTTAAATAACTGCCATTGGCTATAATGATGATTTTTAAAAGAAAATCGATAGTTTTGGTCTTCCAATATTAAAAGGTGTTAGATTTGATTGAATTATTGAGTTTTTTATAATATTAAGAAATACCTCCATAATTAAGCTGAGCTTGTGTGTATGGGGTGTGTTATTATGTTAATATTATAATTACTCACCCTCCATTGTATGTATGGGGGTTGTATTATTATAATTTTATCGTTATTTGTTTTTTTATACGCATGTTATGGAATTCACTTTTAGTTGTATTCTGAAGGCGTAATATTAAATCTTCTAAATTGTTATTTGAACTACTGAATTTTTCTAATAAAGAATTAGATAAATTTACTCGAAAATATTTATAATTGAATAAGGAACTCAAGTCCCTTTTTATAATTTTTTTTTATATTTTTTTTGTATTACATATCTTTTTTTACCCACTACGACAAAATAGAACAATGTTTTTTTTTCAGTGAAATATGATGCAAGGTCAAAAATTCCTTGCCCTATAAAAAAGTTGTATAAATTTCTAGAAAAAGAACCCGTATGCGTGAAACAACTTCATCCGAGTTGTCAAGTACCTACCTTAGTGTGTTAGACTAGATGTCACCCACAGGTAACAGGTAATAGAACTCATTCCAACAGGATGCGATGGCCACTGACTATAACCAGGTGTTGCCATACGGAGATAACCTATTGACAAACGGCAGAGTATCCGGATACAGATTGGAGTCCATTATTCTGCTGGGATTCCCAATTATGACCTATCCATGGCAGTTTTAAGTTCGTTTAAGGTCTAATGTAAATTATTGTATTGTATTCTAAATAAGTAATAAATATTCATCCTAGACCTGCAGAAAAGTCAATAGATGTCGCACATTAAAATAAAAATAGGATATATTTATATGAGACATTATCTAGATTGCATTTAGTTGAAATTGAATATTGCGAAGTATGATACAGTTAAATATGACCGAAGAAGATAGGGTTCCATTGGGTCAGTTGGTAGAGCGGCGCCCCGGCAAGGCGAGGGTCTTAGGTTCATATCCTATACCTTACCTTTTTCTGAATTTTCGTATAAGAATCACTAATATTACCTTCAATAATTAAAATATTACAATTTGAGGTTTTACTCAACTAAGTTATTTCAAAAATTAAAAGTTATTTTTTTATTATTCTATGAGATTCCGAATAAATCTAGATATTTACATAGTACATACACTATGGTGTTTCTAGTATAGGGAATGTTGTCAGGATGAACACTTGAGAGAGGGGAAGAAGTTGAGGTAGGTATTCACATAAAAAACGCTTGATAAGAGCCTGACACGTCAGATCTTGACATTAAACCAAATAAATTCTTTCAAGGTTCCAAGGATTGAGCCGATTTTGATTGATCATTTCAGAAAAAAAATAATACGTAACTTATAAAAACCGGCATAATACCCAATAAAAATCTCTGTGACTTCATAATGTATGTATAATTACTTCATATTATTCATACTACTAATTTATAATAGTATCTAAATGAAATCCTTAGCACGGGAGATCCCAGCGAGAATATCATTATCTCTATTTATTACAAAAATAATAATAAAACATTAACTATAATAATTATATTTATTATTGATCCCGCCAAATAACCTACTAATTATCAAAAGTTATACAAATATTATTAATAATATATCATAATTATTGAAGATGATATTATCGATTCTTAAACCAAAACTTGAAACAGAAAAATAGGACTTGAAACCATCGCTAGTACTGTCTTCAATAATTCAATATTACAATTTGAGGTTTTACTTATTAAGTTATTCCAAATATAACAATTTAATTTCTATTTGGAATCCTTATTTGGAGAAGGGTGAACGCTGGTATAAATAAAATAAATATAATAGTAATAATATATAAACAAGTTTGGGGGTAATATTGATACATTTAATGACACTATTTATAGAATTAAGTGTGATCTAAACAAGCACTTCGCTGAATCTTACAAATTTTATTGGCGTCGGTAATGTAGTTTTGGTGATTTATCTTTTACTATGTAGTATTGTTCTACTTTCTATTTTAGTTTATGCTACTGTTACGATTTACTAATATTTTTTCGTATTTAATTTATTATTTTAATTTCATTATTTTAATTTCATTATTTTTAATTATATTCTTATAATAGTTGAAATCACAGTTTTATATTTGTGTATTCATAGATCTATTTTGTACCTAATAAAATGGATAACATCTACATACTGTTATTATATTCTATATTATACAGATATTCTCCAATATACGCTGAATCACTTCTATGTAAAAACCTTTTTAGGCGTTTAAATTTTTAAAAATAAATAATTAGTACGAGCCTCCAATATTTTGAAAATTACTCCCGATGAACGAGAAAATTAAGAAAAAACGAAAATCAATTATTCACAACACTGGTGTGTTGGTGCTTCTTCCGTTTTCCATATTGCCGATTAGTGTAAAATATTGTTGGCTTGTCATTTGTCATTAGTATTACGCTAGTTGACATACGACCGATATTTACACAGATGTATTAGGTCGTAGAAATACCTGACCAGATGGTGTAGGTCATCAATTGAACCACCGGAGAATCTACAACCTCATTAGGGATCCTGCTAATATTGACTATTTATATATTGCTGACCAAAAGATAATATGGTCTTTAATCCACGCCATCCACTTTCGTCGTTTAAAATAATGCTTTAAATTCGTGGACAAACATAAAAAAACCGAAAAGGACATAATCAATTTTCGACCTAGTTGCGCAATCTCATTGGCCAGCTAGTAACTAAATTCAAAGAAGAAGAAAAAAAAATGGTTTGACTGAGGATTGAACTTTCCTCTTCAAGGATTTTAGTCAACAACACAAAAGCCAAATCCCATTTGGATGGTACAGACATTTATTTCGTGTATTAACTGCTGTAATTTTTAAAATTTAATGTGATCCAATTTCTGAAAAATTCGTGTGTGCGTATGAGTAGCACAGTTGACAAAAATTAACGACGAGTCTATCTGCCGAGTTTCAGCTATATCGGATGTCGGAAAGTTGGTTAATTTCATGTTTTAAGATTCCATTTCATTAATTAATTCAATCAAGAAAACAAAATCGAAATTCAAATAGATGTATTTTAAAAGTTTTTATTATAAAAACAATTCATACAATTTTTTTTATTATAAGGGAAGCAGCCATGCACAAAATCATGCAATGCGCGGCCGGAGGTGTATTGGATAGACCGGCTGTTAAATTTGCCCAAGCAAATCTCTAAAACAAAGTGGAAATTTAAATGACGTAAGTGACGTCGTGTAAAAACAATATGCGCCCCTCGTCCCGGCTTAATTAACGGATCTACAGTCGACTTTGCCTAAGCAGGCCTAAAAAATCGATCTTTCCGTTGAATTTATTTTTATTATTTTTGATAAACGTATTACTAAAATCTCAAATGTTACTAAAGAGATACCTCAGAAGGTTACTAATTGATCGTCTAGAAAAATGAAATCTTTTGCTTACCGCTAATTTCATAGTTAAAAAATGTTTTATAAAATTTTCAAACCGCTTACATAAATTATTTTAATTGTAAAGTCCTGTTTTCATTAATCTTAAACATAAATAACTTACATCCGTAAGGATCTTTCTAGGAACAATTTAAATTTTAGTCAAACGTTCATCAGTATCTATTAAAATGTGAGCGTCGATCAAACTCACCTTATTATAGTATTATGTTGCCATAAGTCATCTTAAATATCACACATCAACATCGGCATTAATATTCATTGATACTTTCATGCTTATTAAATACTAAACCGTTCAATTTGTAATTAAATTTCCACAATATTCTTTAAAATCATTTTAGCATTAAAAAGTGTAGGTACTTACATAATAAGGAAGTTTAAATACTTTTTTGTCATTTTTTCACTAATAAGACATAATTTCTTAGTCCTTGGTACACTTTTCAGTATGTTTAATAGGAAAAAGGAAATAAAACGGTCCCTGCCTTTATCATGTTAGGGTTAAAATAATAAACGCGCCGTGGAATGGCAATTGCACGCACAATAAAAATAATTTCAAGCTTTTGCATTGATTTTATTGGAAGTCGATTAATTAAGCGGGAGGTAATTTAAAATCCTGTTCACTTTTCACCTACATACATAATGACATTCATATTGGGAGTTGGGAGGTTGCGGTGTTTGCACTTATCACGTGCAGGTGTATGGGAAAAAGACGAGAGGGGATAATGAAGTTTCAATTTTTTTTTTACATTTTCCCCTCACAAAAGGCCACGAAAAAAAAAAATTCCCTCAGGGCCTGTGTCACATTTTGGGGTGCTGTGTGGATGGTCTTTTTTAAGGAAAAGAAGGAGTGAAAGTTCTGGGCACGGTAAAAGGTATGGGTAGAAATCTAGGGATCTACGTATGCAGGAGTGACGGACATTTGAATATATCCCTCTCACTGCGACACAAGGCGATGGCTCAAGAGACGTGTTGGAGAGGTCATAAAGTCTCCCCAAACCAGGCCAATAGTATTTATAACAAAAGTGAACCAATGTTTTTTTTTTAATTTCTTTTGGCATTTACGAAGTTATGTTGGAACTGTAAACCAATCATTTCTTCTATACGTTGCAAAAACGGTTCACAAAAAAAACCTCTCTGAGATGTTTGGCAACAATTTTGAAAAAATGCATGCGAAATTAAATTTTACTTTAAAAAGTATTTGCCAATAGAAACTTAAACAAATCTTTAATAACGAATTTCATAATTTACAATAAAACAATTATTTGGTTTGCATCATATGTCTTTTTATACTTGTTGCCGACAAGGTTTCGTCAGGGCATTATTTTATACTATGCTGTACAAAAAAAATCTTTAGTCCTAAGATTGAACAGTCAAAATTCAAATGTCAACTATACGTTAGGTACTAATCTTATAATAAATGTTATGGCAATTGTAAAAGACGACTAGCAACTGTAAAATCATACAATGTGCAGTGTTAATAATATTGTGGCCTCAGCGTACAAAATCGTGTCTTCTACGAGCTCCTTAATAACCTGTGTTTATTAGAATTTCCTTTTTTATGTTAGTCCCAACTGCTCCCAACCATCTGAACCCAGTTAGACTGTGGCCTGGCCAATTACGGTATATTGTGAGGCTAAAGGTAGTGGGGAGGGAAATGAGATGAGGAAGAGGATGGTGAGTAAGTACTTGGCTATTCAGATCTGGCCAGTCGAGGAATTGAACTCACGAAGTCTGATATTTCGGTACTTTGCAAAAGGTATATTTTGTGTGTTTTAGTGTATTTTTATGTACCAATATTTTATTATATTTTGTTGTCAATATAGTTGGGAGATTACTGAAATGTTAAAAACTACTAGGCTAAGATATTTAACCTATGGAAATTAATCTTTAAAATCTTTAATCTTGTTTTCTAGGTTAGGTTTGGTTGCGATAGGTATGATTGTGAGAAATTTGTTAGAAAATACTTTAAATTGGTGTGTTCCTACTAGATTTACGTATAAATTTTTGATTTTTTGTCATATAACTTAAATTCTATCAAACAGCTATTTAAATAAAAATATACTATCATGGAAGTTAATCAGGTTATGCAGGCTAGCTAGATTAAGTTTGGTTAGGATAGGTGTGATTGTATTAAAGTTATTTAGGAATGGCACTACTAACATACAATAGGACCCTTATTTAGTTAAAGCTTTATATTTCTATTAAAAAAAAATAATAATAAAAATTATAAATATAATTCCGATGACCATTTCGCCCGGCACTCCTCTCGCGACCCGGCCCGAAGAAGCCCGCACCGGCACCGTCTCGCTCCGGCCCGGAATGTCGTTCCCCCACTTACGTAGCCGGACTCGCCGCGGCCGTCACCGCTACCCGCTGCCCGATACCCAGAGTAACTAACACACATCAGACCGCCAGCCTTTCACACACATGCGTCGCTCATCGACCACACGCCAGAGGCAAGGGGCCCGACAAAAAAATACGCGAGAATACTCGATTTTGACTCAATGAGAAAAACATTACGTGAAAATGATCAACGTTATACTTGATTATTATTGATTGACTCATTTTGATTTAACTTCAACAAAGATAATTTAAAAGGATACTGGCCTATGACAAATGAATAAAATATTTAAAAAAAATTATATTATATTTAATTTTTTTGAAATGTGAATACCGAACAGCTACCATCCATCTGGAGCCAGTGAGGCTATGGCATCCCCAATAGGTTGTATGTTGTATTCCATATTTTTAGGTTCAATAAATTTGGCATATTATGGCAAGCCATCGCTCAAAACGTTTTTTTTCAAATTGACATAATATGCAAAAAAATCGCATTAATTTATCATTTAACATTTTAAATTTCGAACATGCATTTTATTTAATTTAAATAAAATGCATACGAGCGCTTTTATGTATTTTCAGGTCGATATTAGTTCCTAGCTATAACTTATTTTAAAATATTTTTGTTATTTGTTTTTGGGGTGTTATGCCGTGTTGTTATTTGCAGATGTGTTATTTTTCAAAAATAACACATCTGCCCTGATGATGGACACTGCAATGTTGTCCAAAACGTTGGCTAAAGAAGGAGTTAGTGCAACACGGCATAACACCCCAAAAACAAATAACAAAAATACTTTTGGCCGTGAAAATCTTAAATCATATTTTATTTTAAAATAGTTAAAAAAAAATACTTGAGGAACGAGTCAAGAGTCAGAATAACAAAATAGTACATAATATGTGTTAATTTATGTGTGTGAAGACAGAGTTGTGTGGCGGTCTATTTTCACTGCCCTTGAATAAAAAAGGTGCGATGGTTAGTAGTTGTCACTTTAATTATTTCCCTTTGATACTCTTTTTTACATTAACATTTTGTACACTTAAGAAAACCAAGGTAGGTTTTTGGCCTCTATATTTTAAATATATAATTCAAATAAAATACACAAATTAAAACATTTTTAAGTTTATAACTCTATTGAAATTTGTTCAAATGTTATTTAATGAAATCATTTTACTTTCACTACCCCTTGTACCCCAGCCAAATAAATCTCGTGTAAGCGTTACGCAAGTGCATTCCATATAGACGATATCCCTATCCAATTAAAAACTTTTATGTTTTTTAATTTATTACGTATAAATCAATATTATTTACGAATAACTCTCACTGTGACGTTTGCGTTTTAGTGAAATGATCAAATTTCACAAAAATAAGTTGGTGACAATAATTTATTTATAAACAAATCAGGTTAAATTATGTTTCGTTTCGTGAGTGTACCTACATATAGCACATGTTGATTTGTGAACAGTTACTGAATTTACATTGATAGTTAAAATCTTAAATGAGCAACATCACGATACGGCAAAAAACTTTAAGTAAACTTTCTATGTTAATTAAAATATAATATTTAAAAAGAATAACATATATTTTTTGTCTGAAGATTGAGCCTTCCTCCGCAAGGACTGACTAAAACCTTAAACAAAATTCTTATTGGATGGTAGCGAAAATAATTTCGTATGTTAACTGCTATAAATTTTATGTAATGCCATCCAATTTCAAATAAATCCGTATGTGTGCGGAGTACCTTTAAAAATAGAATATTATTTCTCTTCTTTTAACACATCTAAATCCTCTCTCAGGGGTGTGGACCACTCCTCCACTTACTAGCACTCCGACGCTACTTAGAAAAAATGACCTATATCAATTACTATGTAATTTATCTTGGCTAAAGATACGCCCCGTGGTGTATGCTGGCACATATCATGGCTAATTGATGGCCAATGGAGTTCAAATATGTTTTTGTGTGACTTCCTTAGTAGGGAATAATAAACTGATTAATAGCCTCATATTTCGCACAGGTCATAATTTCAGAACCTCGATATCTAAAAGGGACGTATTTATTTATTGGACAATTTGTATATCGCCGCTTTTGTGAGATATCACCTCAGGGGCGCTTTACAGTTGATGCAGGTATTACAAAAATAAAGTTAATTAAAATAAAGTACAGGAACAGGTGATGAAGTACAGGAACAGGTGACACGAAGATAGAAGATGGAGACTCTGCAGCAAGAATCTTAGGTGGTGAAGAATCTGGACCAGCTACTGCAGCAAAAGAGTGCACCCCGTCCACCAACAGTGCCAGCACGAGGTTCGTCATCCGTCCAGGTATGTACTTCAACTATTAGGCGTCCATTGGAAATTAAATAATATTTGTGTCTATTTCCTTGTCTAATAACACGTATTTATGTGATGAGCCTTGCCTAACCTATTCTAAAAAGAGCTATTGGCTTTGAAGGATCTCATACCAGTTGAGAGGATGATTTTATTCAGGGTCCCGCCTTTTGGTGAGAGCGGCCAAAGAACCAAAAAAACAATATTAAAGATGAACAAATGAGAATAGATAAACAAGTATAGACAAATAAGTACCAACAGATAGAAATATTACATTGAGCGGTGATTATTTAGTTATTATAATAAATAAACAATTATAATAAATAGGTAATTATTTAATTTATTTTCACATATATTTTTTTAAATTAACATATCAAAATAAAGGAGTAACTGAGAGGTCTAAATAATAAAAATAAATTACTATCAATATAGGTATTATTGTGAAAATAAATTGATAACAAAATAATTGGTAAACAAACATATTTTATTTATTATATTTTATGTTTACTTACTTATTGCACTTTTCCTTATTTCAAAGTTATCTAATTGTAAACTAATTGCATTTTTAGTAGGATTTATAATCCTTAACTCATAAGAAAATATTGATTTGTTTCCGAAATGTGGTTGGCAAATTCGGAACAATTATACTTCAAACACCAAAGATGCTCCATAACTCTAGTATTGAAATTTATAGAAGTCTTACCTATATAAATAATATTACAATCGTTACAAACTAATTTTTCAACCCCCCATTTGTTTTAAATATCGTAATTATCATCGCTATTTAAAAAAAGTATTTTAAAAAAAAATTATTAGTATAAAAAAAGAGTGATTTATACAAAGTTATTTATTTTCATTAAAATGTTATTTAAATTAAAATGATGCCCAAAATGAATTTACAATTAAAGAAAGTAAAAAATTTCATCTGAATTCAAAATTTCTAATTTAAATTTTGAATTCAGATGAAAAAAAACTTGCCGTCCACTGGGTTTAGGCCTACTTTTCCGAATCTTTAATGAGCTAAGGAATATGTTTTTTGAAGTTTATTAGAAAGATGTGTGTAATTAATTAATTCATTCTGACGACGAGAAATTTATCTAAACCTCGAGCTCGTGTAAACGTAGTTTATGAATACCTGTATTACCTACAAGGTAGACACTCGTAAATTGTGAACAAAAGAATGTAAAAGATATATCCCGCACAGATGGCGTTTTAGGTGTTAACAAATAAGGCTGTTGGGATAATTGTCAAGTTTTACACAAGTGAAGTAGTATTTCATCTACATTTTCGTAGTTTAAATCGTTTTTACCTAGATACATAATAAAATTGTGACAGAGAATATCTACCACATAATTTCAACTGAATTTATGATTATATGGTGTATAATAGATAATTTAGTTTTAATGATCGTATTGTTTTAACAAAAATTGTAATAAACATAAAGGTTTAGTTCCTTTGCTTTCGTATTTATTATTCCCAGCTGAATATTACTTTAATTTGTAAATCTTAATCTTATCTTCTATATGTGGGAAAATGGTTCACCTAAATACTTCTAGTGGGTAAAGAAATTTCATCTCATGTTACTGAATATTTTCTATCACGAACATTAAAAGGCTCACAGTGGCACAATATGATTGCTACCGCGAGATCAGGTAGCAAAAATTAATAAAATTGATTAGAAAAAAATACCAACTCTGTAAAGAATGGAGTTTTTTTGTATAACAGAGAGAAAGAGTTATGCATTCTAAATTAAACTATCAGGCAAAAGAGTGCTTGCTTTTTTTAGTACGGAATGTGATACAGATTGCAGCTTGTTTGAAGACAGCTGGTTGAAATGCAGTAAATAATCCCCTTGTCATCTCCTTTACATAAATAAAATAATTAACGTAATTATCACAATTGACTAAACTTTGGTTTCTTTTGGAAAGAGAATATATTTTCTTCCTTAGGGCGTCTGTAATAGTAACTAATTGTGAACGCGTAGCGAAGTGCTGTTTTAAATTTAAAACTGTTCGGCATTTTGTCTCTCTTTAAATTTGTTTTTACGTTTCGTATCTGGTTTCTAAAATCTGCTGCATCCACTTTATTAATGCCGAACCTTGCTTTAAATAGATGGCTAACTTTTATCATGTGGCTAACATTGACTAGGGGGCTAACTTTGGCCAGGTGGCTTAATTTGACTAGGTGGGTAACTTTGACTAGATGCCTAATTATGACTAGGGGGTTAACTTTCCTAGGTGCCTAACTTTGACTAGGTGGCTTACTTCGACTAGGTGGCTAACTTTAACTAGATGCCTAACTTTGACTAGGGGGTTAACTTTCCTAGGTGCCTACCTTTGACTGGGGGATAATTTTGACTAGGTGGCTAACTTTTACTAGGTGGCTAACTTTTACTGGGTGGCTAACATTGTCTAAATAGTTGAGTGATTTACGTTTTTGAAAATTTGCTGCATTCACTTTATTATTCAATACAGCCTTACTTTGACTAGATGGCTAACTTTCACCAAGCTTTAGATATTTACTTTAGTTTTATTTTTCAAATAATTTAATTACTAAAGCCTTAAATTGCAATATGTTAATCTATGAAGACAATATTAACGAATCTCCAACGAACATTTGAAACCGAAAATTCATATAAAGATTCAGTCGCATCTCAGCTTTGCCGGGGCTTTGCTTGGGAAGAATCTTGCATTCATGCATAAAGATAACAGCCAATAAAAAAATGCGTTAGTAAAATGAAGATAATATTGCTAGTTCTAAGCCAAAGTAGATACAGTTAAATATGACCCAAAGGGTAGGGTTGGATTAGCTCAGTGGTCCTGGGTTCAATTCCTAATTGCAACCGAATCTTTTTCTGATTATTAAATTTCAAATTTTCATTTGAGCTTTTTAATGTTAAATCCGATTAAATAACATTTTTTTCATATTCTCCGGTTGAATGTTTGAGTACCCCCTCCCCATTTCCAGTAGGTATGTCTAACGGGCCAATAAACTTGAATATCGAGCGAAGCATTCACCACAAAAAAATCGTTAAATATGAACAACTTTTATTTGATACACAAACCGATCGGCAAATGGGAAAGATAGTAGAAAAAAAACTTGATATGTAGGTCACATAATAATATAATATTATACACTAAATAATTTGTACACAGTGCACGGAAGTTGGCGTGTTAAAGTTGGAAGCTTTCAAAAAGAAGAAGATGATTTGGAAGAAGAAGAAAATTGAAAAATGTAAATAAGAGTATTTACATCACGGAACACACTAATATAAAAAATGATTATAATATAACAGGGAAAATATTTGATAAAGCATGACTAAAGTAGTATTGATTTAAAAAAAAATTCTGCCCGGCAAATGCATAGATATTATCTTAAAAATAACTTAATATGTTATAAATCGGTAGAAATTCTTATTTTTTAACCCTAAAGTTATGTAAAAGAAATATAAGGAAACGCACATTACATTCTTAAACGATTTACAAATAATATATAATAAACTTATTAAAAAAATCTTCAACTATAACTCAGATACCCCCACGAAGAAATTATACCAAAAATGAACTTGTTGAAAACTAGAAAACAGATATTGCCTTTTAAAATACAAAATGGACCAATACACACGAATACAACATTTATAAAAAAGTTACTTTTACACCAACACTATCCAAGTTAACGAAAACAAATGCCGCCGACGGGAATTGAACCCGCACCTTCTGATGCCTGAGCTACGTCGGCTTATTTCCAACCCGCCAAATAACGCAATATGTACTAGTACTTCAATGAACAATTACTGCTTATTATATTAGTAGATCATTAAAAAATAAAAATGTACAGTTACTGTTAAGGTGAAATGTTATGTACTCTTGTTATATTGTGTAAAATTATTTTTGCTAAATGTGTTAATATTACATAGCTTATATTTTGATAGAAAGTGAAATATTTATTTTTCTAAGATAAATAATAAAAAGAAAGAATAGTAAAAAAGTGAATATTTTTTTGTCTTAAAAAATTATAATTTAACTCTTCGGACACTATTTTGTAATCATTTAGTAGTCAAATCACTGGTGAGTTATATTAGATTGTAGTTTTTCTATTTGTTGTAAATCACCTTTCATTTAAAGGTTGTTTTCATTGTGTATTTAATATTATGTTTGATACATGTTCAAACCATCGAACACATATTGAAATTTTTTTTTTTGGTATTATCTAAAAGAAAATTAATTACTGTTTGCAAAAAATACAGTCAAATGATGCAAGAATTTACATTGTCGTGGTCTCGGGCAAAGTTACGAGTAGACATCGTTAGAATGAGGTCCAATAATACATTTCCTAACTGCTCCTAACGATATAGAGTCTTTTGAACAATGGTATTCTTAAGAACCCGGCTATTCCGATCTGGTCAACAAACATGGTTAAAGCCATTTCAAACAACGTTTTAATTATTAATGTTTGTCTTTCACTAGGGAATCTTCCACTTACAATGCGTAGAAAATATTCTACACACTATTATGTTGAAATTGAAATAGCGGTTTCCCGACACCGTTTAAAGGTGGTTAACATCAGAGAACAGATACACTGAAATGATAATAAGATAAATCTATTATTAGCTTCCGCAGGAATTGTAAGTCCCTTTCAATCGTCAATTAATTTACTTTAATTGACCGGGATCCGAGCGATAAATGGAAGAACGTTAAATGAAATTCCGAGAAGAATCCAAGGAATGTTGGTACAAACATTAAAGCCTATTAAAAAATATATTGAAGAAATCTCTCCGCAAATATTTGTATGACTCATCCACTGTAATACATTTTGTACGTATCTTATAAGTTCAAGAAGACGTTAATTGTAATAATTTTATTACATAGGTATTTAATAATCACTAATCAAGCATTCCTTACTTCGCTATCAAGTGTGAAAATTTAATAATCACAAAAAATATTTTTTATGTGGGGAGGTAAGTGCAACCCCTCACTTCCCGTATAGTTTTACATCTTGATAATAAGTACGTAACTGTAATGATCTGCACTTTTCAAACTTTTTTTTCTGTGATGAATTTTCTTTAAGCCCCATAGGTAACTTTTCCATAAGGCTTTGATTATGTATATATCCGGGGTAGGAATATCCTCCCTGCCGTCTGTACAAGCCTTTGCTTTTCTCTCTTGATTATTCACCCATTCGAGTGTGTGCACCCTAGTTTGTCTACGTGTTTTACGACCTCGAACGTAATTATTTCACGGGACGGTTCAGTATAAAAAGGTCTCACCGAACGTTGTGTTGGTTTTTTGTTTCTCGGTATAGAAACCTGATTATCTATGTATATATGTGGTATCCCTCGGTTCTTTTGAGATAGAGTGAGTTGAATCCATTACCGCTGTGTTTTAAAGTCATTTCATAAACCTTATTTTCTGTCTCGCCTGCTCTCCAACTAGCTACGTGATTCTACCTGTCGTAGGGTAATGTGAGTATGATAAAGTGTTAGATTTTATATATGTGATATACATACTATAAATTTATGGTGTTAGTTGTCGGCGCCATCCATATGTATATTTTGGGAGGGAAAGGAGAGAAACGGAAATGAATTTGTTCAAGCTAAGTTGGCTCCTCCGCTTTACCAAACAAATCTGATGGATGATAATTAGAACAAGGCAATCGATATCTACGTGTCTGGATATCCGAACCGGCCGGGTCTGACGGGCTTTTGTGGGGTCTCCCATTGTTCCAAATTGGCAACCTTCACGCCAGAATAAAGAAAATCAGGTCTTCTTACCAATTTCAGAAATGCCCCAACTTCATTACACCTCCAGGAAAATCTACTTTACTGAATGTAGAAGGGGAAAACCATGACATCCCTTGTCACAAATCTAGTCGCGAAAATGTGACACGTAAGTATCAAGTTACATGCCACCTCCAGAAAACGCTGTAAACTCCACGTCGTCGGGAACTTACATCCCTTTCTAGGTCAATTACACAGATAACACACGACGATCTTGTCGACATTTAGTCTGCTTCTATCGATAAGATGTGTGTTTACCCATTCAGCCAATTATCATGTGAGATATATGTAAGGTTTACTCGAAATGTCAAATTTTAGGATGAGGACTGTCTGTATTTGAATATTTAGTTCCAGTAATTATTTTATGAGGTTACTAGCTCCCTCGTGTATTATGTATGGGTATCTTCTATTGAATACCTATCCTCTCAGGTAGGTATAAACGGATAATTGGTTTGATTTTGGCATTTAATTTTATGAGGCTGCCTACCTCTCGAAAGGGACCTGTTGAGAAAAGTTGTTCGGTTGGTAGTTTTATTTCGGAGATTACCATCTCCCCTTTTTGACTCTAGATTGTTCTTGTGTATCCCAATTTGTAAATTAGAAAGTCAAATAACAGATGATAAGTATTCATTTTTGTTCTGTCTGGTTGCATCCGATCGCTTTCTATTCGGGCGGTCATACGCTAGCAAAACGCCCTCCCTATTCGACTGACTGTTCTCTGCGCCTCTGGCCCCGGCCGCATGTCAGGTATTATAAACCTTGTTCCTGTTCCACGGTTGCATCCGTCCTTTAAAGGGTCTTCTGGAATTTAATAAATAATATTAAAAAACTCACCCTGTTAGTCATCTCCCAATACCAATATGAAGCTTACTTGGTTCCACTCACATAGCTAAATCAGTTTAGTTTTACGGTCTCCTCCCTACGTCTATAGAAGGGTAATTAAATAATTCTGTAAATAAAATTGTACCTCCCTAAAAGCTCTGTCGGGATTCAAACCCGAAGTCTTATGATTTGTTTGATTCTTTAGTTTACGGTCTCTGTGGATAGAACGCCATCTCGCTAATTATTAATTCCTCCCTAGCTCGATTAACCGATATGGTAAACACTTCCTGCTGCTAAATACGTTCACTTTGTTTTAAAACGCAATTATTATTATTATTATTATTTCTATGTTTTGAAGATAAGTAATTTAGTTTGAACTGTTTACGAAATCACGTTTAAACTAACACATTTTATAATATAATTCGCTATCGCAACACTTAATTGAATCCTCACTGAGTCCAATCATTTTCACTTCACCGGTTCAATAATATTTCACTTTAATTTAATATTAACAATAAATTTTAACACCATCTGAATTCACTAACTAAAAGTAACTTCACAAATTATTTTAATCACCACTGATTTTAGTTGATTCCCCCGAGCTTTCTCCGTATTCAAGTTTGAACCCAGACTCTATCTCTATCGAAGTTTAAATCCCGACTCTCTTCGTCCAGCAATCTCCTCTCTTTCTTCCTTCCCGTGGGAACGTGTTTACTTAAGGGCCTGCCTGTAATGTATTTTATGTTGTTAATCTAAACAATTTTTTTTTGTAGTACTTTAACCATCACATAACATAGAATGATATGTTGTACAAATAAAATAAAATTAAAATAAAGAAAAGCAATTATGACGGGCGTGATCCTTTCTTTACATTAGCTCGAAAAATAATTTCCCGGAGGGTCTAATGTCACCTTTGGTGATGCTGTGTAAAAGTTTTTTTATGGAAAGGAAGGATAAGAAGATCTGGGAAGGAAAAAGATATGAGGAGTGGGTAGGAAACTGGGGGTAAGTGTGTTGAGGAGTGACGAACGTATGAGTTCATCCCTCCCACAGTGATGCAAGGCGATGGGTTGAAAAAGTCCAGCTGGAGAGGTCAAAAGATCTCCCTCAACCAGTTTTTCCAAATCAAGCCCGCCACACAGAAGGTGGGCAGACGCGTCCTCCGCCAATACCTAGACAATCCTTACCTCATGAACCCGGGCACCCCTGCTAAATCATCAAACGTAGCAAACCACTTGGGGGGACCTATGGCAGAGGTGTTGGCTACGCAATGAATGGTTCCCAGGGCAACGGCACCCATTCCCGCCGCTCAACCCTTATTGAAGTCGACCCTAGTATTCACTCGGAAGTAGCGTTAGTTTTGTTGGTAGGGTGCAGTCACCGTCACATACTGTCTCTTGACATAACCCTTTTTATGCGAGTCCCAACGGCTCCTAACAATATGAAGACAGTGCAACTATGGCATCCCCGATTGGGGAATATTGTGATGCTAAAGGTAGTGATGAGTGGAAGGAGATGGAGAAAGATGATGAAGGTTGTGATGAGTGGAAGGAGATGGAGAAAGATGATGAAGGTAGTGATGACTGGAAGGAGATGGAAAAAGATGATGAAGGTAGTGATGAGTGGAAGGAGATGGAGAAAAAATATGCAGGTAGTGATGAGTGGAAGGAGATGGAGAAAGGTGATGAAGGTAGTGATGAAAGGAAGGAGATGGGGAAAGATGATGAAGGTAGTGATGAGTGGAAGAAGATGGAGAAAAATGATGAAGGTAGTGATGAGTGGAAGGAGATGGAGAAAGATGATGAAGTTAGTGATGAGTGGAAGGAGATGGAGAATGATGATGAAGGTAGGATGAGTGGAAGAAGATGGAGAAAGATGATGAAGTTAGTGATGAGTGGAAGAAGATGGAGAAAGATGTTGAAGGTAGGATGAGTGGAAGGAGATGGAGAAAGGTGATGAAGGTAGTGATGAGAGGAAGGAGATGGAGAAAGATGATGAAGGTAGTGATGAGTGGAAGGAAATGAAGAAAGGTGATGAAGGTAGTGATGAGTGGAGAAAGATGATGAAGGTAGTAATGAGTGGAAGGAGATGGAGAAAAGGAAAGTGGGAAAATAGTTCTTTAGATCTGCAAAATTTGCATAAAAACAGCTGTTCTGAATTTTGCTCTTTTTCTTTTCACCATGGCGACACTATAAATTATCTACCACTCTAGACTATAATTAAGTATTTACTAAGTTGATTGTGTCATATCTAGGAATAATTAATTATAATAATAATTTACAGAGGAAATAAAATTAGAAGAAAATGCAAACAAATTGAAACTTTAATAAAGAAAGTATGTATTGGTGTACACTTTTTTTTAATAATTATAAATTATAATAGGAATTGCATTGAGAATTATCTAACTGTGAACCAATTTTAAAAAAAAAATAATAATAATAAATATCGCTGATTTCATCTGTCCGTCCCTGGAACATTGTAATATTATATATATTGTCCCAACACTCATAATAATTGAGACTGCGAATTTCTTTCGATTGAATATTTTGGCATTTCACAGGTGGTTACTTTCGCCTTCGCGGCACATAACACGGTGGTATAGTTTCCGGTGCTTTTCCAACATGGCGAGCATTTCCGTCAGGAAACAAGATGGCCGCTGACATAATTCACCGGTAGGCACCTCCTCCACCTACCGCCGTGAGACCCGCTGTTAACGGAACTATTTTTTACCACTTTTCGGTACAACTTATCCATACACGAAACGCATGAATAGAATAGTTTTATATTTAAATAATTTGGCATTTGTGGAAATAATAAGGCTTATTATTATAAGCAATATCTCAATATAAATTAATAATTAATATTGCTTTAAACTCTAACACGGTTTGTGGTTTGTTTTATTAATGTTTGTTGAAAACAGAAGAAACAATAAGCGTTATAAAATTATTTGGTATTATAAACAACTTTTTACTTTATTTTTGTATTGTTATTATTCATTTATATGTTTTTCTTTCTGTAAATATTTTTATAAATATTTATCTATACTTTTCTCGTAACCCCATTATGGGGATATCCATAACTCCAATATTTCAATTTTTTTTTTCGGATTAAAGCACAACAACCAGGAAAAAATATTTTACTTTTCTATGCGAGTCCCAATTGCTTGGAGCCTGTGGGACTATGGCAACCCATATGGTTTTTTGTGAGGCTAGATAGGATGGGGAGAGATATGATGAGAGGAAGAAAACGGTTGGCAAGTAGCCAGGTTGGTCAGAACTGGTCACTAAAGACAGCTAAAGCGATTTCCATCAAGGTTTCGATTCTTAATGATAGTATCTGCCACTCGATTTTTAAAGATTATGGCAGATGAATTGAGGAAAGTGATCAGATGGGAAACAAGGAAAGAAGAACAAAAAGAAAACAAGGAAAAAAATAAACGAAAATGGTGAAAATATTTGATGAAACACGACTCGTTTGAAATTGAGCGAAAATCTCTCGACAACTGCTTTAGTTGCATTTAAAGATACAATCTGATTTTTCATGCCTACAACATATTAAATAACAGAACAAAACGTGTTTTTAATAATTTTTGGAGCTTGCGTTTCGATTTTTTTCTGTGAAGGGAATTTCATATAGTTAACGTTAGGGCACAAAAAATGTATGGATATTATCTTCAAAAATAACATATAATTTTTTGGAACTTAAAAATGTAAGGAGTTATCGAGAAGCTTGTTATATATCGGTAGAAATTGAGTATGCGAGGGGCTTAATATTGTTTATTAAGTTGAAAGCTCGTAGTAGGAACCACCATCATGCAAAATCTGGTGGGATAAAAGGTATTTTCTCACAAGGCCACCATCTTGAACCGGAACCGGAACGTAAAAAAAAATTAGAGATGTTGAAATGCCAAATAGTCGAGATAAAATAAGACACCAAAAAATTTTTTTTATTCCATAACATGGAGATTTTTTTATTTTTATTTATCTATGCAAGAAATTGTTTGTATCTATTAATTACCTTTTATTGCAACGAGAAAACAATGAGCTTTATCTTTTCTCCAATGTGATCGTATGCAATAATTAATGATCAACGGAATATCAAAGTGGAAAAATAGACAAGCAATAAAGATACATGTGAAACGAGTTGACAGTCGATAACTTGGTCCAAATCTGTTTAGAATATTGAGAGCAGAAAAAAATGATTAATTAATTCTTAAATTTTACTGGTGCAGTGACAGCATAATATATTCGTTATCGAATTTTTCATCACTGTATTATATTCAGTGAACACGGGTACACATTAATAAAAATATATCAAACACCTACGTGGAACAAGCTTGTCTACAGAGTATTCTGCTTAAATTTAATGTATCACGCCTACGAATACGATGATTTATACCAAAATAGGCTAGTGACAAATTCGGTATCAGAAGAAAAAAGCCTATATTTTGCACGGAACGACGGAACAACGAACGACTCATTCAACCAGCATCGTGACACATTGGCTCTTTTTGCCAAGCCGCCAAAACTCTGTGCGGTGTATTTTTTTTCTATTTTTTATTCAAAGTAGGTAGGTATCTATTCCAAATGATTACGAATTTTTAATTTGTAATATATTTATTTTATAGTAATAAAATAATTGTTTTACTATCAAAACTATAAAGACATATTTACTTTCATATTTACCTTAATTTAAAAAAAAATCGAAGTTTCACAACTACCAGGCGTCCCGTGACGGCTATGATTTTTTTTAAAGATGCCTCCTTGCATTCGCTTGGCAGCAGGCAATTTGAACACTTTCTATGATTTTTATTTGTTTTATTTGGTCTTAAATAAATACCCGTCACTTTATTGTGTGTGTTCATAATAATTATAACATTTTAGATAATATCCTTAACTAATGAATCGGAAGAATACCCTTTTACAGTGATTACTTAGTGCTAAAAACTTTCCAAGGTCATTAGTTTTGTAGGTTTTGAAGAATAAATTTTACCTCCACCGGGTTCAGGTAACTACTTAGAAAACACGAGTACAAATTTAAGTATTTATTCCAGCAGGACTAGGAGAATAACCCAATCTCAGTCTGCCATAATAATTATAATGATTGGATAATTTGGATAGCGCCGTTTTCGTGGGAAAATCACCTCAAGGGAGCTTAGAATGGGTTAAAGTCGTTCAAGGCGCTAAAAGCGCTAACGGTTAGGTTGGGTTAGGTTAGGTTGTAATTTATACAACCGTTATATTTAAAATAAATATTTAATTAAATAAAAATAAAACATTTAAGTTGGGTACCTAACGATAACATAAAATATAAATAAGTAAATTACCAATTAAATTTAATTTAATTTAAATTTAAGCATCGTCCATCAGGGAGATTGCCGCATCATCCGCATGCATCGCTAATTGAATGACTTTGGTTGACTTCCGTGTCCATCTCCAGAATCTGGCTAGACGGTGGAAGTCAGGCATGAGTACCTTTTGGTGAACATCGTGGAGGCACTGTAGAACTTTGGTAGTTGTATAAGTCGCCTGTATGAATTATTGGAAAACACCCTCAACTTGTCCAATTGCCCTGCAGGGTATTGTGTCCACAGTTAAAAGCTCTTCCCGCGAGCGAATTCGGGTACAACATTTTGTTATGACTTAAATCACCGACTCCATCAAACCTTATTCAGTCGTTGAAATTTCATTCCTAAATTTCTTTTTGTTTGACATTACTTTATTCATGTGTATTTAACACCCATTTTCCATCATTCACGTATTACCACATTTCCATTGAAAAATACTTCATACATAGTCCCTAATTAACTTTAAACTACCCCTCAGACGTGCACGCAATACAGCTCTATTCCACGCGATTTATGCTTATGCTTTCATGTTTTTAGATTCACTGCTCACATTTAAAAGGAGCAACACTTCAATAATATAAATGTTACGAATAAACTTGACAATATTATATTTCACCACATAAAGCTGAAGATATTGCTTGTGTTGTGATGGAGGACTTAGCCCGCCTATGAATTGAAATCACGGCGACTGGATGGGACCCAAACACGATGCCAACTCAGCCACTGAAAACACACACTCTCACATACTTAAAACCTATACACTACACACACACGTCACCCGGTAATTACTAAATTTACCCCAACTTGATATATTTAATTTTTGTAAATTGTTTCATAATTCTAATCAATTTGCTTTTTTGTTTTATGATTTAATATTATTTTTTAAATACATGTATACACCTACAAATAAATATTTGCATTATGTCAACATTCAAGTACGGTGAAGCTGATCTGCCGTAATTTCATTCGATAGAAAGAATTTGCTTTCGTTTATGAAGAAAAATAGTGTTCTAAATTATAGCAATACATACAAAACTTTCCTTGTACGCAAAGAATCCCATCTAAAATGACTGCTAAACGCGCAAAATGATTGCCAAGCCATTGCGCTTGATTCGGCTCGAGTGTCCTACATTTGCGCTATGATTGATGAAGCGAATACTTGTCTTTCTTTGTGGACCGACATTAAAAACTGTGCTCATCATTTGCAAGAGCGTAATTAAGTTCAGTGTAATCCAAGACACGCCGTGGGAATATTGCCACTCTGCATACAAAAGGAGTGAATGAGTATTCGAAGAGCTGTTTTCAGAAATTATCATGTATTTTATGTATCCGTATTAGAACTAAGGTCATCGCTACTATGAATTCAGGTCGCAGAGTGAGATTTCGGGTTAATCGGTGTTGTGATACGTAAGCTCTATTTTTATACATATAATTAAATCATTGGAATCATTTCTGGTTTTACTGATTTTATGCATTGGATGGCTGTCTGAATATGTCGTATATTAGATTTTTATTCAAATCAAAATGTTCGAGTACTCTTCTTATATATGGCAGTAGGTTATAGACTACTAACCAATCTATGTTTGTGTTAGAAAAATAAAGTAATTTATAGTGTAAGCGGCCAAAACAGGAATTTACAAACACAAGAACTAATTTGTTGAAATATACGTAAACCCAGAGTAACTAAGGGCCAGTCGTTTTACAGAAATTCAAATATAAAATTGTCATCAAATAGCCACCCAGCAGCACCCATTTGAAATGTCCCCGTTAAAAGCAGATTCTGGGTGCATTTCAGCTTTTTATTAAATTGTAATAAGATGAGAAGCTACTAACGTAAGCTTTACAACTTTATAGTTATGAGATTTTCGCAGCAAAAAGTATTATATAATCATTATTTAAATATTATATAATACACAACATTACTATTACTACACAACAGCCCTGATGATGGACGCTGTAATGCTGTCTGAAACGTTGGCTAAAGAAAGAGGTAGCGCAACACGGAATGATACCGAAAAAATAAATCACTCTGAAACACGATAGTTGTCATCTTCTACTAATTACAATGTGATAATAATGATAAATTTTTGATGAAAATGTTACATTTGATGACAATGTTACATTTGATGACAATGTTAGATTTGATAACAATGTTACATTTGATGACAATGTTTCATTTGATGACAATGTTACATTTGATGACAATGTTACATTTGATGACAATGTTACATTTTATGACAATGTTACATTTGATGACAATGTTACATTTGATGATAATGTTCCTCTTTTTTTTCATTGTTTTTTTTTAAAGAAAAACAAACATTCCCGGGTAACGTATAACCTGACAATATTTTAAAATCTCCTACTACCACCACACTGAAAATGTTACTTGTGTTGTGATGGAGAACTTAGCCAGCCGAAGAATTGAACACACTACGCCTGGATGGGACCCAAACGATGAAACGAAAAACAACAATGTTACATTTGATGACAATGTTACATTTTATTACAATTTTCAGTTTTAATTTCTTCGTCTTAAGTCTATTGAAAGCAATGCATGGGTCTGGTGAAAACCTTAGGTTGCGTAGGAATGCCTGTTATAATTTCGCACACATGACTTAGTTTTGTCGCTTTGCACTTATATTTCTATACCTTATATTTCTGGCAGCTAATAAACATTTTTTATTAGTTCGAAATACTCCTGGGTGAAATGATAACTCTAACATGGCTTTGTACATCTGTACATTACATAGCTCTATCAAAGATATTGCAAAGTAATTAACCTTTTCGTCCCGGAGAGAAAAAAATCACATAAGATCCGAAGGGGGGACACTAGGGACCCCAATTTGTTTTGCTTATTAAAGGATGTTAATGGCATAATCTTGCATAATTTGTTTTGGTAATAATTAGGGGGGAGTATATTCAACGTGTTTCAGAAGTCATTATCTAAATAATTTCATAAATAAAGTCGTAGTTAATATTCTAATGAATTTAGATAATAATGCGCCTTTTTCCATACAAAACAGGGAAGGCGGGCCGATAGCGAGCATAACTCCTCGATTCTGAATCTCGACTGGCGATTGGCGATTACAGCGTAGTTAATTTGTTGCACAGGGTGGTCCGTAAATGATGGATATATTTTTAAATATATATTTTTTAAGTTTTAAAAACCTACCACTACTAAACCAGGTATGGATGTTATTTCGAATATTATGGAATGTTTAGATGTATGTGAAGGTTATAATTCCTAATTTATGATTTTATATTGTACATTTACATTTAGGGTTAAATCATAGTGTTTGCGTTACCATAAATAATGGGTTCGTTTATATGTCAAGGGTTTCGAAATAAAAATTTTTTTTGGAAAATAGTGAAAAAAACAAGGTATTTTTAAAACTTAAACGTGGAGTAAATTATTTTTTATTGTAACCTCAGATATTCCTGTTTTTGATTTTCCTATGTAAATACACCACAACAGTCCCAACTGCTCCTAATCATCTGGAACCAGTGCGACTATGGCATTCCCAAATGGGGGATGTTGGAGTGACGGCTCGTAACTTTAAGGTGTACTAGAGTGATAATATTACAATTAATAGTAGACCAAAAGTCACGAGCCGCTACTGGTATGTTGTTAGGCTAAAGGTAGTGGGGAGGGTAAGGAGATGGGGAAGAAGAAGGTGGGGAAATACATGGCTATTCAGATCTGGTCACCAAACAAGGTAAAAGTCATTTCAAGCAACATTCGAAATGAATTCTGGTCAGTAAATTGTGAAATATCACAAAGATTAAAATTTACTTGCGCACACCGGGATTTGAACCCGCGACCTCCGGTTTACTAGTCTAGAGCCTTACCCCTCAACAACGGATGCTGTAATATTTATGAAAGAAAAAATATATATAATATCAAGTTGCAGGGCGGTAGATGCTTTCAGTATCGCCCTAGTGAAAGACCACCATGTAGAATCCAAACGTTGTTTGAAATGACTTAAGCCTATATGGTAACTAGATTTGAATATACACGTACTTCCACCTTTGTCTTACCCATATCCTCCCCCTTCCCATCCCCACTATCTTCAGCCTCACAAAATACCCCAATTGGAGATGCCATAGTTCCACTGGCTAGGACTGTTGGGGCTCTTGTGCGGTTTTCACACAAATTAATTAAAACCATAGAATTTTCTGATATAATTTAAAACATTGGTAAATATGCCGTAATGAATTGCAATAAATACATGCCGACTGATTACATAAATTCTAATATTTTAAGTACAGAATAAATATTTTACAACCCTGAAATAGATATTAATTTATAAACACAATTTCATAAGTATAAATGAACTACTTACCAGTCTGAAGATGCCCATAGCAGGGTGAAACTAGTCCAGTTTTGCAAAAATATATTTACTACGTAAATTTAGAAAGTTAGCAACTAAAACCCAATATCCAATTTAACACACGTTTGCGATAGACCTTTTAACCATATAGTACTCTGTTTTTATTCAAGTTCCTTCAAATTACTTAAAAATGTAAAAAAAATATGTTTCTCTTTCTGACCCATTTCTTTTCCATGTGAGAAACAGAGACAGACATAATTTTAATGTTGTCTCTAAACATGAAAAATTTACCGGATACACCCCAGACAGGCCGATCTTCGTCCGGCAAGTGAACATTTTAGCATCGCAAAAGGAAATACCAGTTGTGCAGTGTACGCCACCGAGAGTTAGCCCTTTCCATAAAATGCAACTTTTACGGTCCAGTTCGCAGCTCGCTGGATCGTCTCGGTGAATAGCGGGGAGTGGGGATAGAGACGAGGGAATTTTAGCCGATGCTACTAAGCTGAGGTGCGGGGCAGGGGACAGGAATTTTGCCGGAATTTTGTACAAATTATTTATTATCTAAGAAACTAGAAATAAAATATAAATTTTTTAAATGCAGATCGATGACCAAATGGTTTTTTTAGGATTACCTAAATTACAGAGTATGTGGTGTAAAAAACAACTTAGATATAGCATAAAACTCTCGTTAGTGTAAGTGTGTTCCCCCCGTCCGGTGCGGGAGTGTTAAGGAAGACTGATGAAGGCGTTATCAACAAGATTAAGATATTAGATAAGGATATGTAGAGCGGATGAACTGGGAAAGAAATTTCCAAAAAACATATGCAACACCAAGTGAATCAAGTACTTCAGTCGGTCAGTTAACCCCTAAAGCCTCTGACACTCACATATGATAACTGTCAGAATGCAGATTTGGTCGAAAATATTGTCACATTGCGTTCGATTTCAGATAAATTCACTGTTTTCGAAAACATTTCAAAATAAAATACTATTCTTGAAAGGGGATGAAATACTCTTTCAAATATTAGTATTACTAATCAACGTATGCAATTTAAAATATATAGAATTTAACGCCAACAAAGGTAATGTTTTTAAAGTCGCTCACCGATTGTTTTTAATGTGTAAAATGTAATTAGACACGAAACTTAAAAAACATATTAAAGGATACAAAGTTACTACTAAGAATTTTGACAAATAATTTTCAAATATTAAATGCTGTTTCACAGAATTATTTTTAATTCATCGGGTGCGTTTGTGGTAATTTATTAAATGCAAACTGAAAGCGCGGTACCCTGTCTTTCTTAGGACGGGTTGTTTCGGAGAATTTGAACAATTTATCAAATTTTAACGTTCATTTTCAAGTTTTGTGATAGTCATATTCAAGTTTTGTTATTGTATAATCATAGGCTAGTTGCTTGTCAGAACTGAAATTAAAACAGAACTTGGTGAAATCTTTCACGGAACTCAAAAAAAATATCGTTGGAATTTGAAGAATTGTTCAAATTCGCCGAAACAACCCGTCCTAACACTGTTTCTAATTTCTACCCATCATCATACGAAATGAGATTTGAGACCGCGTCAGCCTGTCAGATTATATATATAAACTTATACAGGGTGTATCGGCAAGTACCCGACAAACTTTAACCAGCTATTCCTCAGCACATTTGGAGTAAAAAATGTTATGGGCGCTTTGCTGTCCGGTGACATTTTTTTTCCATTAAAAACAAAAAATAAATAAAAAATCCACACTCCGTCACTGTCATTTGCCTTGTTTCTCGCTTTCAACAGCTGTTATTAGCAAGTGCGTCAAAAAGTTTCCTCGCTCTTTCGTACACACTAAATAATAATAGTTAAAAATGAGACGAATGGTGCTGTGCCATTTTGTTGTGATTGTAAAAGCGCGCCAACGTAGGTACGTACGTACATTATTCAACGAAACTCGAACAAAATATTGCCAGACGGGTTTTCAAACTTTGACATAGGATAAAACATTGGTGACATGTGGTGAAAATATGAATAGTAATTTTTTTATTAAAAAAAATGTTACCGGACAGCAAAGTGCCCATAACATTTTTTACTCCAAATGTGCTAAGGAATAGCTGGTTAAAGTTTGTCGGATACGTGCCGATACACCCTGTATATGTAATACCTCCCAAAAAGACTGAACAGTTGTTTCTTGTCTGTGAAGAATGTCAACTCTTGACAAATGACTAACAAAAGATGAGTGAGATGATAACTGAATGTGGATGAAGCAAGGGGCGTATGCAAAAAAGAGCTGTGTGCCGGTCCCTCCTCTCGTGGAAAACATCAGGAAACGTATTTAGTTTTTTTGTTTTTGTTTTTAAAAGACTCGAAGAACAGTTCATAAAATCTTGTTTTAACGCTTGCCAAGCAATATTAGGCAGAAGCTAAAACGGTGTGCAGTTTTTACAGTGTACATTATGTGAGTAACCCATTGGTCATAGCTGTCCGTAGCACTGCTAATAGCCATAAAAACGCCCTGAAACTGTTAACGTTAGTTGAACGAGAACGAGTCATTTCTGCAACTTGTTTTTGTAAGACAATATTATAGGAACAAGTAGTATTAAAAGGACAAGTTACTTCTTACAAGTATTGTAAGTACCTACCCAATTGTAACTATTTTACTTAATTACTTTTGTGTGGGTGCAATCAGTTTGTATACATGTCTCGGATGATGTTTGATAATATAAGATAAGAACTTGTGTGATCATTTGTTGTGGCCTGCTAATGCTTTCCGATCAAATTAACTGGTGTCGTCATCTGATGTAGTCACCTGGAGTGGCCATATGGGGGTATGGTCATCTTTTGTGGCTATTTGATATGGCCATCTGATGTTCTCATCTGAAGTTGCCATTTGGTGTGGCTATCTAATGTTTACATACGATGTGGCCATCTGATATGGTCAGCTGACATGACCATCAATACCGATAAAACAAATATACTAAAATAAAACTAATTACTTATAATACTATATTTTAATTAAATAGTTTTATATTCTCAATAAAAATTTAGGCGTATTAGATCTATCAAAAAATTTATATATAATAATGCAAAAATCAGTCATTTTAAATACATGTAGGATAACGAAAGATTTTTTAAATATTTATGCTGAGGGACCAGTAGGATTTATAAGCCCTGTTAGGAGTTCTACCGAGCCGAACCCTCTGATATGAAAATATCTGGAGTAGGTGAATTATTTTACCATATGATCTCTGGTGAGTTGACGTGTTTTTCTTGTATTGTTTTGTATTTATATTGCTTATATAATGCACTTGCATAATTTTGATTGACTAGATGGTCATTTGTGAAAAAGTGTGGAAGGGTTTAGTTTTTCTTTGGGGAAGATTTAACCCGGACATAAAATCGTAAAAAATACATTATTTTTATTTTATTGAAATCAAGAGTTTGCAATTCACTTAACTGGGAAACCAATTATAAATTACTTCATTATACTAATACATTAATATGTATGTAACCATAAAAAATATAGGTATTACAACAAGAGATGCTCCATAACATGTATCTTACAAGTTATGCAGTTTTTTTTTTAATTAATTTTATTTTTTTATGCGAAACCGCACACATGTCCCAACTGCTTCCAACCGTCTGGAGCCATTGAGACTATGGCATCCTCAATTGGGTATGTTGTGAGGCTGAAGGTAGTCCAGAGGGTAAGGAGATGGGAGAAGGAAGGAGGCGAATTACCAGGATATCATATTTTTCAGATCTGGTAATCAAATACGGCCAAAGCCGTTTCAAGCAACGTTTCAATTTTGGATGGTGGTCTTACACCAAGACGATACTGAGAGGATTACTGCAAGTATACTATATTTTATTTTAAATAGTAAATTGTGAAATAACACAAATTAATCAAATAAAATTTACTTGTGCACGCCATTATTTGAACCCCTGACCTCCGGCTTGCTAGTCGATAGCCTTACGGAGTCGACCACGTAGAAGTTTTGTTTTGTGCCAATATAGATACATTTTAAATTGAGATTTTACATTTATTTTCGTTACCATTGGAGATATCTACATCAGAGAGAATATGATTTTATGTCGAACACAATCTTATAAGGGAAGAATTCTGATTTGAATTTGTTTTTCATTAAAAATATTGCACGAAGTCGTGTCCCGCTTGGATGCTTTCAATTAAATTAATCAGAACGGTCATTAATTTTTAAGTCAGTAATGTCTATGTATATTTAATGAATCAATTTTGAAAAATGCAGTTCCAAATATAAATTAATGTTCTCAAAATACATCGCTTGAAGTGTTTTACCTATTTGAAGAATGTATGTAAAACAAAACCAAAATCTAATCATGTTATGTGTATGAAACAGCTGTATATCACTCAAATACTTAGTCGATTTTTTATCAATATTAAATTTGATAAAAAAGAAGACAAAAAACGCGGACAACTAGAATTAGCTCTACATTGAACTTTGTGGCGGTACATACTAAAACTAATTTTGGTCAAAGAAATTATTTATATCAGGCACCACTTATGTTTAATATTTTTCCAAATCATATTAAGTCTACCAATTCCTTAGTTAAATTAAAAAAATTAATTAAGATTTTTGTATTGACAGACGATTGTCTTAATATTTTTTCATCCTTGTCCTTTCTTAAATAATAAGATTTTATATAAGTCCCATTTGATAAAAACTGAATGTCACCCTATCTGTCTTTATTATCTACTTTGTTTTTTCTTTTGAATAATGATTAGTTATGGTTTAAATATTGTTACAATATACTCTCAAATTACCCATATGGTAAGACATTTAAAACATATGGTATAATCGGTTGGGGAGTGACTTTCAAAACTAACCTTTCACCTGTGGAAAAGGTTCAGAGGTTAATTTTGAAAGTCATCCTAAGAAAACCATCGATATTTCCAACCACGCAGCTGTTTGACTCATTTAGGGTTCTTAGCTTGAACAAAAATTTTAAAAAGAATGCACTGTTACAAATTCATAAAGACCATTTCAATTCAACAATTTCTACAAAAATAAGTAACCGATCTAGATCACGTGGTAACTTAGAAATTTCTAAATGTAAAACTAGTGCTGGTCAACACCATTATACTTATCAAGGTATAAAATTGTTTAATGCCCTTCCGGATAAAATTAAAACTGAAAAAAAATAACAAAACTTTCAAATCACAAATCAATCAACTTTTAGATAAACCCAACGGTAATCACAATTTTTAATTTCATTGGATACATTTATCAAATAATTGTTTAAATGAACTCATTTGTAATTTTTTTGATTAAATTTTCCTAAATTCACGTTATGAATTTAGGAAAATTGATTAGTGATTAATAAAAAAAAATATAAAAACAAAATTTAATATTAAAAAAAAAGCTACATATATTTATTTTACATATCCTCTAAAGTTATATTATGCGCTTCCTAATATGCGTTTATTGTTGTTGCATTTTATTAAGTACCCATTTCATACAAGATTGCCAACTCGGTCATTGAACAATTTACAACCAGTACTGTACCTACCTTCTATTATTTCGTACCTAATAAGTACATTTTTATATCTTATTTTTTCTAAGTTTAATAACTATTATATTATTTAAGTTTTTTTTTTTAGTTTTTAATTAAATTTCTTATTTTCTTAATTATATTGTGATATCAAATTTATCATCTAGTTTTATAACTATTTGTTAATTTTTAGCTACATCAACTAGTGAAATTTTACAACCTATAAACCATAATGACTCCCAACACTCCCCAACTCAAACACGAGAAATAATTTCTCAATTGAGTTGGGCAGTTTTCGTTAAAAATTTCTAATTTTTTCGCAATCAGCCTCGAAATATCTACATTTGTAAATTATTGTAATGTGTTTGTATATTCAATAAAAATAAAATAAATAAATAAATATCTTTTCTTTAATTTTGAAATATTTTGTGTGTTGTATGTAGATTTACTTTATGTTTGTGATTACTCTTATGTTTGCTTCACTCAAATGTAAATTGTTAACCTCGATACAGGCTTAGTCCTAGTGAGGTTAATTTTTATGTGAAAAAAACGTGTTTTATGTATAGTGAGATGCAATAAATAAATCAACCAAATATTTTGAAGATCTCAGTATAAAACACTCAATACATTTGCGACTAAGACGCTTCTGGTGAAACACACTACAGGTATCTTTAACGGACAAGTTATGATATTCAACACAGGCATAATAATAATAATACGAACATGTGCCTATGCATAAAAAATGGGACCACAGCAAGAATGTTCCGTTCGGTAGAATTACAAAAGTAAAAAGTTGCCTTAAATTTTTCACGAAGCAAGAACAGTTGTTTTGATCCGACGCTCGTAATTTGTAATATTATGTGGCCGGCGAATTTAATGATAATTTTGGCAAACCGCCGCGGCCGCTCTCGTTTTGAATAATGCGAATGTCAATGCAATTATATCGGTAATCGATGTAATTTATTTACATATGAATTCCTGTGGCAGTAGTCTCTATTTGAATCGGTGATAATTATAACATAGTGGTATAAGATCCGGTAGGAGATCTAGATTTATGTGGTTTCCGGAATTAGCTTTGACAATCAATTGTTTAGTTTCGATGTCAATTAACTTTTTTATATGTCTATTTATGTAAAGGAAAGTGTCAATCATGTTAACGTCGGGCAACGCCGGGGACTTTGGCTATTGTTAATATGTCCGGTTAAAATACATGTCGTTTTTAAGAGCGAAACTCGAAGAAAGCGGTTATAAAATCGTGGATAACATGCACTTCTTTTCGAAGGTTTTTTGCATCATTATACGCTAACCCCCCTACTAATAAACTTGTTTTAAATTTACACCTCTGATAAATAACTATTAGTGTAGGGATAGTGGTTGTTTATCAATTGATTAAAATTTAAAACACATCTATTAGTAAGAAGGTTATTAACCTATGGCCACACCCATAGCTTACTTTATGGTATGCGAACCGCGTGATGATTACTTCTCCCAATTCACTTTTCAATTTTCGAACTGTGTATAAATATTATAAACTTCCCTCTTAATATTTTGTACAATATAAAGCATCATACTAGTCTAAATATATTTGTAAATACCATAAATGATAAATACCTACGGAAAATATGTCAAGTGAAGAGAGAGTACGAGTAAAACTGTTCATGAGAGAATAACGGAGAGAGTAAGAAAATTTAAGTTACTGGTAAGTATCATTATCACTATAATCAGTGGCGGTTTTCTCTAAAGTGTGTTTGTACAGCGAACCCTCCATTAAAAATATGAGAAAATAAAACAAACTTGCTTTATGACAATATTAGCACATTATAAACGGCGCGTCATTAAAATTCCCAAAAACCAAAAAATACTTGCAGAACTTAATAATTATATTATTAAATTTGATTTTAATTAAATTTTTTTAAAAATTAAATAGAGTTCTACCAACTAAACACAAAAACAATAAATAAAAAAAAATAAAAAAAAAAAATATGTTAAAATTCCCCCTTTAAAATTCAAGCGACCGAAAAATATGGCCGAAGAGCATCCCGATATTCCCATATTGTGCGTTATGGAAACATCAGAAAATACTTCGTACAAAAAAAACTGAAACCACATCACTGCCCCGACGACGGAGAAATTCAATAACCTACACCAAAAAAAGACTATCTTTGTGCGCCGCGATAGTAGATTTTTTGACGCTTGAGTATCACAGTGATTGGCTAAGCCCTACGCCCGACACTGGCAGCTGGATTGTTCCTGTATTTGCTTCTAATGGCATTTAAGTAAATCAGATTCTAATATAGTTTGGCTTTGTTTTCTTATTCAAAATTCCACTCATTCTTAGACAAAACATTATATTCTCTAGCTGCGAGAGTTTTGGCAAACGCCGTATTATTTTTAATTTCTAGGTAATTAATATATTGTGTTTCGCTTTCTTTAGTTTGATTTCGGCTTCCAACTAGAAAGCAGTTGACTTTATAGATTTGTCACAGTTATTCTTGTTAGATATCCCTGATATTGTACAATGTCTAAATACTGTGTATTTTAAATTAAAAAAGTTCTGCAAATAGGGGTGTGAAATTAAAAATGAGGTAATACTATAAAATTATACCTGTTTTATCAAATTTTACGCAGTTCCCTCATTTTTAATGTCTAGCCTCTATTTGAATTATTATTTTTTTATCACTATCATTCCTTAAACGTCTGAAACCCAAGTGAAACATCCACAAACCAACACTCACAAAGAGCAAAATCACAAAGTAAAATCACCCTGGCTAGAAGATTAGGTGCTAAGGTAACAAAAAATACTCAAAATTGAAAGTTACTTGGAGAAAAATCTAATACAACACTTATCAGGAGTGTTATAGGTTCTCAAAAAGAAAACCGAAAGGAAATGGTAGTGGATTATTTGTCAAAGAATCATAGCCATGGAAGAAAATGTTGCGTGGTATGCAAAGTATGAATAATTTGTTCATGTAACTTTGTGAAGAGCCGCCAATAACAAGATTAATAAAACTAGAACAATTCCGCAGGGCAGGGCGTGTGGCAAGAATTGAAGATAGCCGGCCACTTAAAAGACTTCTTAAGATCAAGCCAACAGAACAGAATGAATAAGGCTTAAGCAATGACTCTACAATTTATACAGACGCGCTAGAAAACTCAAAGTGGCAAGCCAAAACCAAGACAATTGTATTGTTTACGACTTCGTAGTATTAGTACTAAACAACTATGTAAATTATACCTCTAAGTAAATTATAATTTAAAAAAAGTGCCCAAATGCCATCGTCTGCGATAACAAAATGTTTTCATTACATATTTCGATTGTTTCCCGAAAGTTTTTAACGATGTTAGAGAAAGCGAGATAGCGAAATAGCAGCGCATAAGTACAGTAGCTAGCCTAGCAGTAGGTCGTCTCAAATAGTATTCCGTGTTCGTCTTTTGTTGTAAGCGAGTAAGCGTATCTTGTTATCTCAGTCGCACCCGTGATGTAGAATATAGTATTAGACGCAAATGCGAAAACGCAGCCGGCTCTCGTTTATTTCTTCTATATGTCTTTCTTTGTTACACCTGATTTAAGAATTTACTTTAAACATAAAAGTGCTACTTACTTGCTACATTTTATCTTGAGATTGTGAGACAATAACGAGTCTAGCTGTATTGTAACTTTGTTGGGTTTAAGCTAAATTGACTGGATGATGTGGAGATCAACATTATATTCCTAAGGACGTTTTATGTACACTATGCTTTTTTTCGTACAGCTTCCAAAATTATTTGGGAATTTTATATGGATTCGGGGTGAAAAATAAAAGTGTTTATTTTCGTATAGATTTTTGTATTGTTTAACATGGCAGACATCATCTGACATCTGTCATTGTTTTACGTAACTATAATAAGTTTAAATGTTACAATGTTTGTTTCATTTTTACTTTAAATTATTGCGAAAAATACTTTAATACGTGTTTATTATCTACTGATTGTGAACGCTTATTACTGTTGGTCATTGTGAATTTCGCATGTATCTATGGTGGTTTGTTGACGGCAATGGCAAATTTCAGATGCTTTCATGTGATTTATGGTTTCGTACAAGATTTTGCCATTTTTGACCGCTCCAAAATATTATTTATTTGCTATTGGCAACTATCTGTATGGAATGGTCCGTTCAAAATATTTATATTTTTTTTTAATATTAAATAGTATTATTATTTAATTTTTATTAAATTGATTAATTTTGAAAAACTTCTGCCGTTAAATTATTACGCGTGACAACTATATCGCCAACTAAACCATTATCATAATGTGTGTGACAAACAATGCCTTTGGAAGGCGAAACATCTGTCAGAATAATATTTACAATAATAATAATTAACCGTTTTTTTACTTATTAAATAAAAGCATAATTAATTTTTTTTTTAATTTAATCGAATTCTAAAGTTATTTTCCTCAAGGCCTCCTGTATGGAGCTAATGTAAAAAATAGTAATAATCTTCATTTGAAGAGTGAGGTGGTGATAAACATGTATAGTATATTTTATCTTTCACTAAGGGTAAGTCATTTCCTAACATGAGCAAACGAAAAAATTTTATTGAATTTTCGTGTTTTTTGCTGTAGAAAAACACGTGTTCATTTCATGTGATGTCTAATTGACCTGGTGTTGGATGATTAGAGTCGGTTCAACAAATGAAGACGTAAAATTATTTAAAAATACTTAATAATGAATAACTTATGTTCATAACATAGTAAGTTAAGGTTTGAATTGAAGAAGAAACTTATTGTTACGTTTCAAAATATTGTTATTTTTAATAGCGATACAGGATTTAATATATGTCTTGATTCTGTTAGAAATAGTTACGATGCAGGCAAATTCCTTATAATAAATTATTTGGTATGTCTGTGTATTGTGTATCTGTGTTTTCTCCGTAGTAAATAAAAGAGCACCCTGTCTCTATTGAGGACTCAAAATTATCTATATAACTATTATTTAGGTATTACAGCTAGAAGTTCAAATATAATCGTTTCCAGTTGAAAGAAAAATACAACATTAACTGTTAAAATAATATATGTAAACAACTCACAAATATTTGTTCATTAATTATATTTTTGTTATCTTTTGAAACGCTTCCACTATAGGTGGTTTCCTGCTGTCTCCCTCCAGTTCCTTATCCTCAGGAAAGATTTTTGTCTCCACGAATCCTACGTTATATAGTTAATAAAAAAAAACTACAAAGTTATACGTAGGTACACTGAAAAACTTTAATTCGTTTTCCTGTTAAAATAGGACTGTGCGGGCCTATAACGCATGATTTGAAAGAATTCGTGACAAAGTGTCAGTCAAAAGCAAATGTTTTGTGCGGACGGCAGAACACGTGCTCATATAAATGCTGATATTATAACTGACATACTTATATTGTAGTATGCCATCATGATATCTATACGGAAAAGAACACGTGTTCTCGATGAACTCTGAATGACTAATATTTTACTAGGAACTTAGCATGCTGTAACTTTTTAATATGATCATTTTTCTCCGTGTGTTGTACACCACGTGAAAGAAAACGTTAGTATACCCCCTTTTCCAAAGGAAAAGGGGAACAAACGAAATCACGAGGAGTGCGGGAGGTGGAGCGTGATCGTCCCACTTTCGGCTATTTGTCAATAAATGAATCTGACAGTATACAGGCAGTAATACCATAAATCTTCTTAAGAATTACTATTTCTCTTTACAGTGGCACGCAAATTGCTGGCGGCGTAAAAAAGTTACTACGTATTCAGAACCAAAAGTTTGGGATTGTTAAAAAAAAATAATATTTTGTTACACTAATTAGTTTGACACTTTTACAAGTGTGTTATTAGTTACCCACCTTATTCAATTTTCACAGGCAATTCATTGAAGAACGAGCATTCAGATCCTGCGTAGAAAGTTCTACGGTGAACAGCGTTGCAAACCGTTTCTTTTCTTTAACTTTTCTGCGCTGGATCTGGTTATTTCAATGTACGAATGATGTCATTTGTTTGTTTAAAGCATTCTCGAACCCTCCTGGTGCCAAAAATATGATCACGTGGTTTGCCTCCAGCTTGTCGAAATGTAACCAGATTTCACGATAAGGCAAGTCAATGAATTTGAATATCTATGCGCGCACCGCTTCACGCTACGTCACATACCTCTAGGGGTACGCGCATCACCAATTAGTAACCACTGGACTGGCGTAATCGTGGCATTACTTTTGCACTTGTTTCAATAATATTCGAGAGGCATTAGGTACATATATAATAGATGTTATTCATTTTGAAACATGCTCCAATTTATTATCGTTCAAAAGAAGAAAAAAAGAGAGTGTAGATTTAGAATCAAAGTAATTTATTTTCAACGGAACAAAAGAACGTCTGACCGAGCGCAGAATAATATTACTAAAGGCGTGTTTATACAAACGCTTTGTAAAAAGCTAAAACTTAGAACTTTTAGTAAAACTTTTTTTGGGTACTGAAAAAAAAATCTCAAACTTTTTTCGTCATCAAATCACTCCCCAAATTTTTGCAGCATAAACTTGAAACACGGTGTTTAAAAGATGTTTATTATAAAAATATTATTCAGTCGTATAGCGCATTTTATCTTACAACACACTATACGTATCAAAATTTGGGAACAGAAATACCGCCGAATCTGGGCCAGTGGGCAAAATATCTCATACGTAAATAGTATCTTGCTCTGAGAGACTGCGGTCTCAGACGACGACGGGTCTATGGGCCACTCAGAGGCCCAGCCAAACCACTCCGGCACAATAAGAACACCGGTAGAATTGATTACACAGCAATTAACACACCACCTGATCGTGCAAGACGAAAATCTACGAACCACGTACGATGGCGATTGGCAAGTTAATTTTTGTATGAACATATTTTTTAAATAATTAGATTTTTTACGCACCACACAGTAATGCTTTTTTTATGAAAAACTATTTATGATCGTGTGAGAAATGTGGATATTCGCAAAGAACGCAAAATTAATGGAAGCGAAATGCGTAAGCGTTTGGGCATGTGGATTGAATGAATGAAGGAAGGAGTGTAAAGAGGATGTATGACGTAAATGTGAATGGTAAAAGAAGTCAGGGACGCCCGAGTAAGACATGGCATGATCAAATGAATCAGATACTTGAGTCAGGCCATGTAAAGAATAATTAGAATAATAGAAGAGTATGTAGGAGACGATGTATAAATGTGAATAAGCAAAGAGTGTGCCAAGACTAGTTGTTTGACGATCCGTCTGCCTACCCCTGCAGAGAAACGGCGTGACGGTTAGTTAATTAATTAGTTATGAAGTATAGCAAGTATTTTTCTATATATACTAACGCATTAATTTGACGATATTATTGTACGTAAATTAAGACGCCCAACTTCTGAGAATCACGGAAAATCCAATTAATTGAATGTCATGAAAAATAAGAAGGAGTTAAGTAGATGGAGAAGAAGAATTTTGGGATCTGGTCACTAAAGATGGATTTAAGCAACGTTTCCATTCAAATTGTAATATTTCACCAACGCGATTCTAAGATTAATTTCTATTCTGAATATATTTTAAATATTCTGGCCAGTGAGTAGATAAATATGTTTCAATATACAGTGAGTAGATAAATATGTTTAAATATACTGGCCAGCGAGTAGATAAATAAATATGTTTAAATATACTGGCCAGTGAGTGGATAAATATTTATAAATATGCCAGTGAGTATATAAATATACTTTCCAGTGATCAGATATCTATATTTAAATGTACTGGCTAGTAAGTAGATAAATATCTTTAAATATACTGGCTAGTGTGTAGATAAATATGTATAAATATACTGGCCAGTGAGTGGATAAATATTTATAAATATGCCAGTGAGTATATAAATATACTTTCCAGTGATCAGATATCTATATTTAAATGTACTGGCTAGTAAGTAAATAAATATCTTTTAATATACTGGCTAGTGTGTAGATAAATATGTATAAATATACTGGCCAGTGAGTGGATAAATATTTATAAATATACTGGCCAGTGAGTAGATAAATATTTATAAATATACTTTCCAGTGAGTAGATATCTATATTAAAATGTACTGGCTAGTGAGTAGATAAATATGTGTAAATATACTGGCTAGTGTGTAGATAAATATGTATAAATATACTGGCCGGTGAGTGGATAAATATTTACAAATATACCTGCCAGTGAGTAGATAAATATTTATAAATATACTTTCCAGTTAGTAGATATCTATATTTAAATATACTGGCTAGTGAGTAGATAAATATGTATAAATATACTGGCTAGTGAGTAGATAAATATGTATAAATATACTGGCTAGTGTGTAGATAAATATGTATAAATTATAAAGTAACTTTGCCAAAATAATAATTGATCCTGTTAAACATTTGTTTTTTTCTCATATTACCCATACACAGACAGCGCTTTGAAGTGGGTTCTCATTACTTGCTTTGAAAAAATACTTGAAGATTATAATGTTAATTCTGAATTCAAAATATGAGATCAACAATCATGAAGTAAAATAATTAGTTCCCATTGGCCGAGTGGTTAGAGGCGTTGTCCAGGTGAGACTGAAATCCTAGGTTCGATTAATGAGGATCTAAATTCAATGACATATTACATTGATAAGTATAACATTCAAAAAGTTATTAAAAGAAGTTAATCCATAAGATTTCAAAAAATTCAAAATATTGTACAAATGCAGAATTTATGTTTAAATAACTAAATCACCTACCTTTGAAAACAAGACGTAAATATTGAGGAGATATTATACGTTTTTGTAAGTGCTAGATAGGTAATTTAATATGACAAAGTATCAGTCAAAAACAAAAGCCAATTATTCTACATAATGCTTCTTATTAAGCAGGCAATAAAAATTCTCAAGACCAAGTGTGAAATATATATTATCGCTGCTATAAATGTATGGAAACTAAAGTAGAAATGATGGATGGTACGAAATACTAGTATTTCTGTTTCGTGATACAATCTGGGGCCTGTTAAAGTGTAACAAGTAACAAAGCGAAGTATTTGTAGATTTGTTACACGTGTTTTTACATGCTTTTCAATGGCCATAAAAATAATAACAATTACTAACCATGAAAAAAAAAACATTGAACAAAATTTACAATAATAATTTAAGTGTAATAAAACCAACATTTTTACTGCTTTAATTTAAATTCATATCATTTCATCAGTGAATTATCCTTAATGATTAAATATAACAATTTGAAGGTTAACTAATAAGTCTTACCAAAAAATAAAAATATTAATCATAGACTTGCAAAAAAGCCAATAGATTTCGCACATAAAAAAATAGGATATAATAATCTAAGACACCATCCAGATTGCATTTGGTTGGTAAGAATCTTGCGAGCATACATAAAGATAGCAAATAAAAAATATGCGTCAAGAAAAATTAAGATTATGTGGGTAGCGCAGAGAATGACATGATTAAATATGACCGAAGGAAACAGGGTCGGATTAGCTCAGTGGTAGAACAGCGCCCCGGCAAGGCCTTTGTGTTATCTTTGTATTACAACACCGTGTGGTGATTAAAAAAATTAACATTTAATTTTATCATTAAGAACAAAGATTTTAATACACAGTGGAATGGAAAGCAACGTATTTCCCCCAGTTTAAAAAATCATAACGTTTTGAATTTTTAAATATCACTTTTGAATAAAGTGTCTATTTATTTGGTTAAAATAATATAGAATCCAATGTATTTTAATACCAATTATTGCGTTTATAATAATTATTGTACTTGAAGTAATTTTTTTACAAAAATATTTGAGAATCTCCTACTACCACCACAGTCAGCAGAAAATGTTGCTTATGTTTTGATAGTTGACTTAGCTAGCCGAGGAATTGAACATACTACGCCTGGGTGGAACCCAAACGTGATGTCAACTCAGCCACCGACCGGTATTATCAGATCCTTTGGAAACACGTTCCTTCTCGCTTTTCGATTATCTTAAAAAACTTGCATTTTAAATTTGAAAACATTTAAGAGGAAGATTTTTTACCCTTTGCCAAGAAAGTTAAACATAATTTCTAACAGAATAATATTTAATTCAATGACATACCACTTGAAATACATCTGATTTATCACTCGAGGAATCAAAACCGTTTACTTAAGAATTTCTAATTTAAAAAAAAAAAAAAAAAAAATTATCTAATTTATTTTAGTAATTCATAATGGTTTTCAAGACATAAATAATATGAAATGCCAACTTTCGAATTGGTATTTTTATAAATACTGGTAATATGCTTTAAATTATTGATTCGACCGATTTAATTGCAAAAAAAAACAAATTGTATTACTAATTCAAGCCCTAACACGTTAAGAAAATTCGAATGAAAACGCCCATTCAGAATTTAAAAAGATGAGTCAAATTATTACTATGCGCATTACATGCGTGACAACAAATACTTTTGAATATAATTTAAATTCTTCCATAAATAATACTAACTGCGTTTTTGTCTCAAAATTTTCCAAAAGCTAAGAAAAGTTCATTCTCTTAACGTGTAAATAATTATCAATGTTTTTTTTTTTATGTACCAGTTAAGAGAACTTAAGCTGTCGTCCGTCAAAGACCCAATCATTAAAATCACAATACGTCAAAGACCCAATCACTCACATCACGAACTTGTTCATAACAATGCAAAAATTAAAAATAATTATTATACCTATAAATTATGAGACAATGTCATGGAAATAATACTAGAAAAATACACCTGTATTTTCATCTAAATATTCTCCTAAACGCTAAGAAAAGCTCGTTGTCTTAACTAGTAAATAATTATCAATGTATTATTATGTACCAGTTAAGAGAACTTAAGCTGCCGTCCGTCCAAGAATAAATCCCCATAATCACAATAATAAAGCCCTCTCATAATGAGCCTAAGTTCATAACAAGATGTAAATGAGCCAATGAGCCCATTGTTTAAGCTCGCGGTGCTCGGTTAGTATTATTAGTATGATGACTGAGATCGTTTGATGATGTGAGCGATTGCGCAAAGACAGAGCTATGATTGGAGGCTGTATCGAGGCAGCATTGCTATTTGGCCTTGTTCTGCGTTCTGTTCTCCCAATCATTATGCAAATTGGTTATAACGGAATCGAAGCGAGATGGGTGTAGTCAATCACCGAGCTAGTGCTACCACTTGTTGAAATTGCTTTGGGAATATTTTTAAATAATTTTATTTGATGAATTTGTGTTGTTTCAAAACGTATTTATTTACCTCTCCAGGCCTATATTTATACAGAATATTATGACAAATAAATGGAATATTTCCTACCGTATTGCAAAACTAATAACTATTTTTGAAAGGTGATTTTTCATATATTAATATTTCGTTATGTTTTTTTTAAAATAAAACACTCGCATTTGACTAGAAAAATATATTAAAAGGGATACTGTCACATCTCTTTTAATTAATAAAAATATCAAGAAGCTTTTTTTTTTTTTTCAAATTGTGTTTGAAACATTTAGCTTCTTAAAGATGCACATTTTAAGTAGTAGTATTTAAATTCAATATTTAAATATAAAGCATGGTGCTTTCTCTTTCTAACACCGTTTAGATCATGACAGTAAAGATACAACGATTTCTATGAAACCATATGAATTGTTCAAAAAACCAAAAAAATTAACCTGAACGACTAAAATAATATATACCTAGTGCACTTGCGGCACGATGCAAATTGAAAGATATTATCAGTATCGCTCTGGTGTAAGACCACCATAAAGAAATGCAAAGTTGCTTGAAATAGTTTTAGCTGTGTTTGGTGACCAGATCTAAATAGCCATGTATCCCTAACGGAGTAGTTGGGACTCTTGTGCGGTATTCACTTAAAAAAATATACATGGTATATTTCAGGCAAGCTCTAAGTGGAATATACTCTCAGTATCGCCCCTGTGAAAGACCACCATTCCGAATTGAAATGTTGCTCGAAATGGCTTTATCCGTGTTTGGTAACCAGATATGAATAGCCAAGTTCTTCCCCACCTTCTTTATCTCCTTCCCCTTCCCACTTCTTTCAGCCTCACAACATATTCACATACAAATTTTTAAAAATTATGAATTTCTAATCATTAAATTTATTCATCTTTCAAATTCTATTTCGCCTCTCAATATTCCCCCAATGAGTATGCAATTTTCTGACAGATCCCGAACAGAATTCCTCTGATAAGTTGTCTCACACAAATAAAAACAACTTTGCATACCAAAAACATGTAGATTCATATTTATTAGTCCCGTGCATAACAGCCGAAGCATAGTCACCCCACTATATAACCACCGTCTCAAAAGAAATTGACCTAAAAATGTTTTAGATTCACAATGCGACCATCTAGTTCAAGGACTGATCGCCCACAAAAAAGTTGTAGAATCTTGATTTTACTATCTAGATCAATGAACCACAATTTGGTACCACTTTTACACACATCCTTGACTGACCAGCATTATTAATTGCCAAATAACAACAAACGTACGTACACTAAAATAAATATTTAAATTTTCTTTGAGAATTTAATATAACTACATTTTTTATAACAGAATGGAAGATCTACAGTATCACGTGTCTAGGATGAACTAAGTGTATATGAAGAATGAGTTAATGATGAATGTAAGTAAGTCTAAAGTCATGGTGTTTGAAAGAGAGAGTACGATAACAGAGGGCAATATAGTTGTGGAGCAGGTGGATGAGTTTTTAAGGAGTATGTTTACTGGGTATTGGAAAACTGACAGAGACATTGAAAGAAGGGTAAATGTAAGTAACTCCATTAAAGGAGGACTGCACGCAGTTGGCGCTAGCAAAAAAATGTACAAAGAAGCGAAGCTAGCAGTCCACAATGTAGTGCTGGTACTTACATTGATGTAGTGAGGCATGGAACTGGTAGAGAAAGAATGAAAGTAGACTGAATGCTGTAGAAATGAGATCCCTGAGGTGTTTGATCCCTGCTGTATGTATGACAGAAACATGTATGATCATATGAGAAATGTGGAGATCCGCAAAGAGTGCAAGGCTGGTGTAAGCGTAAGGAAGATATGGCACGACCAAGTGTATCAGAGACTTGATTCGGGCCATGTCAAGAGTCATAATAATAGAAGAGTATGTATGAGACGATGTATGAATGTGAATAAGGCAAGGAGTGTGTGCCAAGACCGAGTTGTTCTGCGGTCCGTCCTCTCTGCCTTCCCCTGCGGGGAAACAGCCTGATGGTTAGTTAGTTAGTTATTTACCTTTTAATACTATATCAATTTAGTATTTTATCAAAGCTATAGCTGAAATACCGTGTATTTATGGTTTTTTTTATTATTTGTTTCAAAAATTTAATTAACTACCGATAAAATATTCAATGCAGGTATTGGTTAGTGGCTAGTTTTTTAGGAAAGAAAGTTCTGGAAGAAAAAATGTAGGAGGGGCGAGTGTCATTGTGTGCAGGGGTGACGGGCGTATTAATACATCCCTCCCACTGGGGTGCGAGGAGATGTTCCGAGAGAGTTCTGCACGAAAGGTCAAAAGGTATTTACCAACCAGTCTTTACCCATTCAGCCTCGGTTGTATTGGTAGGCAGATGCATCCGCCATCAAGACCCGGACAAACCTCACCCCATGAACCCGACTGCTAAGTCATCTAACGTATTGAACCACTTGAGGTGACCAATGGCAGAGGTGTTCGTTATTCAATAAATGTATAAATATCCATACAAACATTCCAAATTGAATTTTTTATTGCAAAAACCATTACACTTATGCTGATTTATTTTTGGTGTTTTATGCCTGGTTGCGCTACAATGTCAGATCTGCACTGATGGTGGACATTGTGCTGTCCAAAACGTATATCAACATAATACTTTTGGCCGTGAAAATCTCAAATCAAATCTGAAATCTTCTTGTTTGTTCAAAACGAAGTAATATTTTTGAGGGTATTATACCATGCTGAGCTGCTTTCTTCCTAAGTCAACGTTTTGGACAGAATTACAGTTTCCATCATTAGGTGGTGTTTTTTTTTTCATTAACTCGACTATTTTAATCTTATTCTCCATGAATTGGCATACAATGAGCCGTGAAAATACAGAATTTTCCAATAACAGGTGTTATTTTGAATAACTCGCTATTTCGGTAGATGTTACTTTTGAAGCTGTCATTTTTTGACATTTGACAAGTAAAAACTACGTCATTAATAAAAATGGAACGATACACGCTTCAACAACGCATTGAAATTATTAAAATTCACTTGAGCGAATCAAATGCAAATCATCTTGAGTGATGAGGCCCATTTCCACCTCGGTGGCTTCGTCAACAAGCAAAATTGTCGCATCTGGGGCTCGGAAAACCCAAGAGTTATTGTTGAAAAACCTTTCTATCCTCAACTTGTGACTGTTTGTTGCAGTTTATGGTCCGGCGGAGTCATTGGACCTTACTTTTTCGAAAATGAGGCTGGAGCAACTGTTACGGTGAATGGATTGCGCTATCGAGAGATGATTAATGATTTTTTATGGCCGAAATTAGATGGTATTGATCTGGACAACGCTTACTTTCAACAAAATGGCGCTACGTGCCACACAAGCAACGAAACCATTGATCTTTTACGATTGAATATCAAAATAACACTTCTTATTGGAAAACCCTGTACTTTATAATCTTAAGATAATACAAAGCCGTGAAAGTCAATTAAAGGTAGTTCTAGGAAGAAAAACGGTATGAGGGGTGTGTAGGAATCTGGGGGTCAGTGTGTCCAGGTGTGAGGGACGTAATCCATTTATCCCACTGCGTTTCAGAGCGATTAGTCGATAGGGTCATGTTGTAGAGGTCAAAGGGTCTCTCTCAATCAGTGTTTCTCGACCACCAAGAAGCAGACGCACCAAGACCTAAAAAACATAGCCCCGTGAACCCGGGCACCCTAAACACCAAACGTAGAGAAGAATTTTGGATGACATATGGCAGAGGTGTTGGTTATCACCAACACAATCGTTTGGTTAACACCATTTTTCTTGTGCAGCGACATCTATTAGATTTATTTCGATGCCAAATAAAATACAGATAACAGTATCTAGTAGATAACTGCTAACATTATTTTATGTAGGTTCATGATCAATCATGATACCTGTTATTAAATCGGTGTTCATTCGGTCTGAGCATATGTATCGGAACGGAAGCATGATTCTTTGCTTAGTTATAAATTGGATACATTCCTTCAAATATTATCTTATTATCGTAGGCACACACCTTCCAACATACCTTCGTCAATTACTTTATCACATGATCGAACGATCACTTTATAAATCTTTTGTTTTATTTTTATTTGAATTAGTTACTAGACAGGGTTATTTTGTTTTTTGGACATTTGGATGACGAATATTTGGCGGTGTCCGCGTCGCACAGTGGTCTCAAATCCCGATCTAGCTAGAAAAAAATATTTTTTCATGGCATTTGATGCAAAAGGGTCACAATGTAATAAAAAAAATACTTAAAAAAATATAAATTTATTTTAGCCATTGTTACAGAATTTTTAAAACAAAATTAATTACTAATAAAATGCCTATAGTATCATGGTTCGGTTAAGTCATAACGAAGTACTTATTTTAAGTTATTAGTTAAAAATATTTTTTTAACATAATATAAAAACAAAACCGAATGACATTTTTTGTTGATGAATTACTGGCCGAGTCGCTATCGTCACTATTATTAAATGCTAATGTTCCAATGTTGGCTTTTTTAGCAGACTTCTGTATTTTCTTCGTTAGAACTTCTGGAATCGATAATAATTTTAAGACACCAGTAGGTAAGACATCGGAATGTTTTATTGATATTTTGGCAGCATCCCGTTTTCCATGTGACCTCAAGCTGATTTGAGTAGTATGAGAGAGTTCTTGTTGATTTCGAGAGTTCAGGAGACATTTAATTTTTCTTGTTTTGCTTTTTGACGAGCATAAACCAAATTCTTTTTCTGGTCTACCACAAAGTCCCTCATCACGCGTTTCTACAGGAGGAATAAAAACTATTTAAACTTCAATTTTAAAGTACTTCTTCCGACTTCAAACCATTTTCTATGAATTATTAATAGAAACGAAAGGATTTTTCTTAAGTAAGAAAAGAAAAGACTTTTAAAACTGTTTTTCTTTAATAAATGTTTTATATGTTCATAAACACACTAAAGGATCGCAGCACAATTCAACTTTGACGTGCCCTTTACTTCTAGAATCTCCAAAATATCCAAACGATAGATTGTAGGTAGAGGCTCTGTAAAAGACAAAAGAGCAAGTTTGAGCAAACAAATTTTGTAAGATATTGTACATAAAGAATGGTTTTATATGAAACTAGTTTTGTTTGGTGGTACAAATCGGTACACGATTTTGAAAGTTTAATCAAACTTTGGCAAATAATTGTAAATATTAATACTTTTTTCACGATTTTTAATTAATAATGGAAGTAATGTTGAATAGGCAAATTATAAAATAATTAAATTTATTTAAAAAAACATACAATAGACTTCAATTTCCACCTTTGCGTAATTTCTCTCCGATTTCAAATAACAACACTAACGATCGAACAGCGTGCACACCCGAAAGCGACTGACCGCTGGGCGAACGATTGGCACATCCAAAGTGTCGTGTTAACAACGTTGCCACGTATCGCGCGTATTGTTTTAATTTTTTTTTTCGATATGAACATAATACAATAGACATTTTTCAATGTTGTGAGAATATTTTTGTACATAAATAAAAACATCGTTGAAATCTTTTTGTCTAGCTAGTTTCCTCTAAGGGGACCATAGTGCGTCGTTAAGGTTTTTAGAGGTTTTTTTCATCATTATATGCACCATCTTAATTGTCAAAGCAGTTTCTCAACAGAACATGTTCACAATATTAATCATACACTAAAGCACACACATAACGGGAAGCCACAAAATATATACAGAAGAATAACATTTCAAGTGACTACAATTCATATACATACATTGAGGCCAGGCTAATTCAGACGGTAGCTAGGAGGAATTGGCCAACCTCTACGTTGTCAGCATCAGTGGCTAATTCAGTCGGTAGCCAGGAGAAATTGGCCAGCCTCTAAGTTGTCGGCATCAGTGGCTAATTCAGTCGGTAGCCAGAAGCAATTGGGTAGCCTCTAGGTTGTCAGCATCAGTGGCTAATTCAGTCGGTAGCCAGGAGCAATTGGGTAGCCTCTAGGTTGTCAGCATCAGTGGCTAATTCAGTCGGTAGCCAGGAGGAAGTGGCCAGCCTCTAGGTTGTCAGCATCAGTGGCTAATTCAGTCAGTAGCCAGGAGGAATTCGCCAGCTTTTAGGTTGTCAGCATCAATACAGCAGGGATTGGCCAGCCTCTAGGTTAGCAGCATCAATGCAGCAGTGATTGGCCAGCCTCTAGGTGATCAGCGGTTCTGGCTAGTTCAGTCGGTAGCCAGCAGGTATTCGTCAGTTTAGATTGTCAGCATCTGTGGCTGGTTCAGTCGCAGGAATTCAGCGGCGGCATGGTCATTTGATTATAAGGGCCGGCACACGGAGACGCCCCACTATTGTAATGATGACAGATCCGTCTGGCTCAGCTGATAGAGTGCCGGCAGTAAACAGCTCGTTGCACATGGTTGTAATCTTTAAAATGATTGTGCCGTGATGAAGGAACAGAAGCGAATACAGCTTTCAGTTGACACTCAGAAATTGTCAGAACAGATCGCGTTGTTACCGGCGTTGTCGCTCCTACTAGTTTTAAAACATGAATCCTTCCATATTTTGTTTTAATGGGCTATTTATAATATCTGGTACAAGCGTTCGTGTGACGTCAGCTTGCAAAAATATTACGTTTTCAAATGCAGGTGTTCAATATTCATTTGATGAAAAAATTATTAGTAACTAGATCACGCTAAATAATTATGTACATACTATGCCGCTAAGTTAGGGAATAATAATAATAATAATTGGATAATTTGTAGAGCGCCGTTTTTGTGAAAAATCACCTCAAGGGCGCTGTACAATTTATTTCCTAGGATCTACATTTGTTGTTTAGAAAAGATACCAAAACATACTTACCTGGCAAGTCACTTCCAACAAACACACTTATATTAAAAAGTTTATGCTTATGAAAGATAGAACTGCACGCAGAGGACACTATATCAAAAAACACTGGTCGTCGCATGATCTTAAGTCTGCTATAGTTTTTATTTTAATTTAAATGTATTTTAACTGTCTTAAAAGCCTACAAATTGTTAGTTGTTATCATTTTTATTTATTTATTTTTAATTATTATTTTTATTTATTTTATTTTATTTTTAGTATTTTTTACATTTTGTTAATTAAAATTGCCGTCAACTGTGAAAGTGGAGGTTTCTGAAATTATGGATACGACTGTCTGAAAAGGTGCGTTTTAAGTTTAGACCTAAATTCTGTCGAGTCTGCGATCATTCTCAAATCATGTGGCAGTCCATTCCAGGCTTTAGGTCCTGACACGGCAAAAGCCATAGAATAAGGATAAGGATATATTATGTTTTGTCTGAAAGGTGAATAAATTTATAGAGTGTAGAATGAATGGGTATTGTAGGTGTAATGTATTCCGTATGTGAGGATCCATTTTGTTATTTTTTTTAAAAGGAATCGGGTCTACTCACGGTTTTTAGGTTTTCAGGGTTAAAGATTTTCAGATTTATCAGATTAAAGATTTTATGAGCTAGGGAGAAAAAATGTCTTTGAGCTGACGTGGTATGTAGTGAAGGTACTTTGTAGTGACCGTTGATTATTGTTCTGGTGGTGTAGTGGTGTTGTAAGAGAGTTTTATTTTTATATTTGAACAGGAAATGTATTAGCGAAAATTTTAGGTGGAGTTGTCGTATGTTTAAGACCTATGAGGAGTCGAGTGGAGGGGTATCTTGTCGGTCGCTTTTTAATGACACGTATTACCATTTTTTGGGCTTTTAGAAGACGTTCGACGGTAGATTGTGCACAGCCACCCCAGATTATAATGCCGTAAGCTAGTAGGGATTGGCAGAGAACATAGTATACAGTTTTAAGAATTGAGCTGGTAAGGATATTTCTTAGATTTCGAAAAGCATAAGAGAGCTTGCGGATGCGTGGAGTTAGACTGGCCAAGTGCTGATCCCAGCGAAGATGTTGATCAATGATGATGAGGTTAAGAATTTTGTTTTTCCAGCATTAAGGGTAAGGAGATTATCATCTAACCATTTTTTATAAGGTCTATGTCGTTTTGAGCTATGTTGAATGCTTCTTTCCAGTTTTTGTGTCGAGATATAAGCACAGTGTCATTTGCAAAAGGCTACCATTATTTGTCTTGCGCAATTCTCACCAAGACGTTATTCCGTATCTCTTATGTAGATTATGCCAATAACAATTAGATTATTTTTAACGTACTTATAGGCATGAAATATTTGTTGCAAATTCACTCCGCAATAGCTCGGTTCTAAGTAAAATGTTAGGTTTTTGCGAAACGAGAGGTCTAGCACGGTCGATCAATAAAGCCATACGTGATACAATATTGACTAAACTCACTGTCTACGGTCAGTTAGAAACATTTGCCAGCACGGTCAACTAAGATAGGAAATTGTCCCACAGCCGATAAAAAAGATAAGCGCTACCTCTGTAGTACACATCTTTTTTAATAATGTCGAATGTAAAATTATAAATGTATTAATGAACGGAGTTGAACTAACGAAGCTCTTAGAATTGAAAAAAGTTGTTTAGGAACTCCGTGAATTAAATCCGTTCGGGCCAATGATGCTACATGGTTCAAGCTTGGAAAAACGAAAGTTATTCACATAATTTGTGAATAAAGATCATAATAACTAATTAACTCCCTTTTAGTATAGATAAGTAAGGCGGACTGCCAATGCGTGTTTAGGTTAGTATTTACATAATATCAACATTGTCAATTTATTAATATTTTTGCATAGCTGTTTGACGTTTGACGGGTCGGAATATCAATTCATAGACAATACCTCTAGTGTTTCCACAGTATATCGATATCTTATTTATTGCCTTATCAATATCGGTCTGGCTATCGACAGCGCGACCGCACTGGGGAATCAATAAAAAATCGTCGGTAGTTACGCCTATCGATCCGATATTGAAAAGTTATCTATTTCACCTTACTAGACCCCAGGTGGAGAAATATATTTAACTGAAAGTTTAGTTTACTGATAGTACATTTCCTAGTCCAACTTTTTTTCATTTGCTGCGACTTCGGGAGGTTTTGTTGGCAACGCTTGAAAATTGTGGTAGTCACTCTTGGCAATAAGTGTAAGAGAACCGCATAATTTTATCCTTTAATTATTATAACATCTTGGGTACTTACTGTATTTCTAATTCACTTATATTGTATACCACTGATGTAGGTTACCGCGATTGGTTCGCTGCGTTTGGTGACACTGGGGTGCCTGAATTCATGGGGTGAGGCTTTATTGGACTGGGCGGCGGGTGCACCTGCCCGGGGTGACTGCGTGACCCTTTAAACTCTCTAGCTGGACTCTCGACTCATCGCCTTGATAAAGACTAGTGACTGGTGACGTCACAGGTAACATCCATAGATTTGGTGCGTTTTCAGGAGACCCGAAAAATAAAAACATTGAAAATTATTTTAACTCTTAAAAGTAACTTTAAGAATAAAAAAATATTTACTTGTATTTAAATTTGAAGGTCATTATTGATTTTTTTAATGGGATAAAGTTCCTTTTTATTTTTTATTTATGTAATATTGCTTTATGTTGTTATTCGCATACTTTTATTATAAATACGTTTAAGATAAAATAGAATATCAAAGTTCCTAACAGAATTGAAGTAAGAATAAAAAATATCCTACGCATTTGTCAAACCTGTTTTCATTTTTTTCACATGAAATAAACATCCTGTAATATTATGAAGGGATAGATTAAATAATATGTAATTATGAAGTGTTAATAAATAAATAAAAATCTTATTTAAAATTTAAAGATTGTAATGAAATACATAATCAAATCCGGTAGAGAAAAAAAAAACTTCGTTGTAACTGTATCATTATTTATTTCTGATAAAATCGCATATAAAAGTTTTATAAATATATTTACTGAAAATAACAATAGTTCAAATTATAAGTACATCTATCATTGATTTTAAGTGCGTAATCGATGACATAATTCATTGAATTTAATGTTTTTTTAATATGTATATTTAAATGGTTCCCTTTTCAGTTTTTATACATATATTGTGGTATTTTATAAAATTTTACAGGCTTATTTTATAAAATTTATGAAATAATATGAAACGAAATAATTAACGAATGCAAACAATAAAAAGCAAATCAATGCAAAATAAATGTAAAAAAAAGCATTTTGTAATAAATAAATATTTTTCTAGTGAATACGAAAGATAAATATTTAATCGTACTTTTAATATGCAGGTATTTTGTGAGCGCATATTTTCGATTTCTCGACCTAAAATATTTTCATCCAAGTTATCAATAGTTGTTACAATAATGCCTACAACTAAAATATTAACTCTGTTTGAAAACTTGCTAATATTGAAAAAAAACACGTAGCATCATAATGATTTTTTTTGATAATATAGTCATATGAAAAAATCGTTTATTTCGATTTATTTTATTTGAATTCAAAGTTTAAAGACGGGATGTTTCAAATAATTTGAACAACTCTTCAAACTTCAAAGTTGGTTTTCAAATTCTGTGAAAGTTTTTTTTTCAAGTTCTGTTATTATTTTCAGTTATGTCAAGTAACTGGTCTAAAATGATATAATAACATACTTCAAAAGGAAATTCACAGAACAAATGTTAATTTTCAAGTTCTGTTATTATATCATTTCTGACCAGTTGGTTCATATAAGATAAATTAATAACAAAACTTTAATAGAACCTTTACAAAACTTGAAAATTAATATTTAAATTTAATGAATTGTTTAGATTCTGTGAAAAAACCCGTGTTTTTCATCAAATGAAAGTAAAATTAAACGTGTATACAAAAACTTAAACAAATCAGCTTAACAATTAAATATAACATAATTTAACTAGAATGAAATGTTAAAATGAATTTTAAAAATTTTATTACAATTTATTTTACATTTCCAAACAAATAAACAAAATTTTAAAAGCACCATTTATTCAGCGATATAAAAATATAACGTTTTATTTTTTAATTGACATCTGTTTTATTATTATCAAAAATAAGTTTGAGCAAAAAGACAGGTGTTTTGAGGAAAATAATATTCCAAAATAATTCTACGCGGGAAGGTATATCCTATTCCCGCGACAATAGAATTATGCATAAATCATCCAAATAAATTAAACATGCTTACTTTACTGTAAATATTCCTTTACGAAAGGATCCGTTAAATAAAATCATTTAATTTTTCACAATTTATTTTTCGTGGAAATAAGTTGTTGCGAAAAAACCAAAAATTTATTTAACCAAAAATATAAACCGCAACCGTTAAACCACGTGTGAAGGGAATTTGATTCCTTAAAATTAGGATAATTGTTAAACGAATTTTATAAAAGCGTTTTTTTAATAATAACTATACGTCGATACTAAAACTTGGAAATATATTCCAGTTGATTTAAAAACTGCTACTTTTGGCATCTTGCTATACGAAATGTAATTATACAGCTTAGATACCTAATCAAATATTATATTAAATGTATTATGTATTAGATTATTAAAAATTTTGTGTACAATGTATTGTTCACAACTTTTGAAATAATATATAAGATGAATCACAATTGAAATTAGACGTTTTCGAGCATTTTAAAGTTTTAGAAATTATAAAAAAATGAATGCTAAAACACTCATACAACAAATTCGTATAAAAGTTTATGCTTTTCCACAGCCTGGTTTGATTTTTTTAATTTTTTTTTTAATAAAAGACAAAATTTCATGGGTTAAGAATAACCTGACAATAAGAATTGGTCGAGGAATCAAACGTACGACTCTTGGGTGGGACCCAAACGCGATGCCAACTCAACCACTGGCCGGGTATATATATATTCGTCCATGGTACTTTAAATAATTAGTGAGAATAAGATATATGTAAGTTAAATCAATTGAAAATAACGTGGTTCTCATATTTTCAAGCATATTAAAATGGACTGTTTATCAGCTTCTCAATTAATTGTTGAAGAGAAACTTTGAAGTTAACAGTTAGATGCTATTAATTTAACTAACAAGTTTTTACACATTTAAGTCAGTGGAAAAGCATAATTTTTTTTTAGAATTAACAAAAATGAATTGAATTATAAAATAAACATATTCTTAAAATATATTAATTATAGTTAAATAAGTGCCGGGAACCGGGTTAACTTGCCATTAATATTTGACGTTTTTCGGTTCTTGAACGAGAGCTTAATACAAAATTCATCAGGACAGAAACCTTGTCCAGGCATAATATTGCAATATATAATTTGTTACTTTGACAGATAAATTACGGGTTCAATGAGCATGTTTAGTCAAATCATGTTTTTCGTAATATTTGTGAATTTTTAGAAAAAGAATAATAATATTATAGTGTTTCAAGCTCTCGTCGAAAAACAGTAACTTTTTTAAATAGCAAAAGTTCATTGAAAATAAATATGTGATTTTTTAAATTGAATTGATATCTATAAATAATAAGGACGGGTTGTTTCGGAGAATCTGAACAATTCATCAAATTTCAACATTCATTTTCAAGTTCTGTGAAAGATTTTTTCAAGTTCTGTTTTTATTTCAGTTTTGTCAAGCAACTAGCCTACAATGATATAAAAACAGAACTTGAATAAGTCTTTCACAGAACCTGAAAATTAACTTTGAAATTTGAATAATTGTTCAAATTCTCCGAAACAACCCGTCCTTAATGTTGTTCTTTTTGAATATTTATCTGTTCGATTAAAATGGCGCAAGGGAGCACAGGGGATGAATTATTCCTCCAAGTTTTCCATTCTATCATCAGAAGCTCTATGGAGAGTTTACATTTTCAATGATTGTTTTCTTTCACAATTGAATATTTGACGAAACCAACAAAAAGAACAAATTTAAAAAAATCGTAATTCTATAAAATTCTAATAGTAAAAACAGGTTTAGTTAACATCATCCAATGTCAATTAAAATATTATTTATTTACGTACATGGTATAATATTGTATTAACGTCACAAAAACTTGTTGAAGATGAAACAATGAAAAATTTTATAGACTGATGCATTTCTTTGTAAAAAACAGTGCATCAAAAATCTCACCTGCCGGCAAATGACAATAATAACTTCTTTTTTTTAAATATGTTTATATTATAAATTTTTATTAATTGCATTGATCGGACAATTTTCTGAATCAAATTTATGTTCGTCAAATATATAAAAAAGGCATGTAACATCAGATCCCCGCTAAAATTAATGTTTTTTTTTATAAATACCTATCACTTACATTATTTATTTAATTAATTAAATACTTTAAAAATAAAAGAATATTAAAAAAAAACATAATTTAAATCTAGCGCACTAAAACTAAGTTAATTATTGCAAATTTTCCCAGATTCACTTTTAACGCTAAAATTCCGGATTTTATTTCACAAATTTCACAAGTGTTCTTCACGATTCAAAGTCAACGATCACATTCATTTCATAAATATGATCAATTCATAATAAGTCCCGATGGAAAGTCGTTCAGCTCCATCTTCTATAATTCAATCTAGTGTTCTTATATTTACTGGTCGATTGAATCATTTTTAAATATGTAAAACAGATTCAATGTTATTTTGTTAGAACACAAATTTGAAACACATTTCCAGATTTATCGATGTTTATACAATAAGTCCTTTCGTTTGGATAAAAAAAGATGTCATTCTCACATTTCAATCAATGTGTAACTCTTTGATGGATGCCTTTCGATGGCTTTTACGCAGATTCATGTAGGAGTAAGCTTGGTTTGAAAATATTTAAAATTATTTCTAAAATAAAATTTTCAACTTAATTGCATCTTAGTTGAAATCTTGACAACCATAAGAGAAAATTAAAAATTTAAGTTTTTATTGGAAAGAAAACATGTTTTTATTATTTTGCAAATCAAGCTATGGATGTATACTCGTATTTGTTACATACTCCGAATTTTATATATCCATTTTGGATTTGAGTTTAGTTTAGTTCTCTGTGTGGGCTATAGGCGGTGTTGGCGTTGCTTGTCTTCCGCCCATCAATCTAAGAGCCATCCAAGAGGCTAAAGACTGGGCTGCAATGGCGGGGACTTGTCTAGCCGCCCTTTCCCTTTGCACTTGATAACGATACAGCAATGCTCCAGCTACTAAAGCTGATACTACAGCTGAAACAGCCACGAGGACAAACAAGGCACTGAATCCTGGAACTGGGAGACAAATTCCATAGACCACCTCTTCTCTGATCCTGCCTTGGAAGACAGTTACTGCCTCTGCTTTGTTGTCTGGACTGAAAGCCAAATCTGCCTCAGAAATTACTTCATAGAGTCCACTTACTCCTACGTCAGTACTTCTTACTTTCCTGTCTGAAACCACGATAGATCTACGTCTTCTATTGGGATTGTTTGAAGACTTGTTCTCTGAGTCTTTGTCTGAGGTCTTTTCATCGTCTACCATTGGGGGCATGGCATCTAAGTCCAGGTTTCTGGGTCCAGCTACTGCTGGAAGTGGTGCTGGCAGAGGTGATGGGCCATCTTCATCCTCGTTTACTTCTCCGTCCAATAAGTCTTCCAAGTTGCGTGGTCCGTGAGGGAAGCGCTCTTGACTGTCCTGCAAATTAGGTTCCTGGAATAAGAAAAATAGTGTGAAAGATTGTTGGCAGTTGAAATGAAAGCTCAGGTATTGGTAGTTGTAGAAAATCTTATATTTTAGACAATATTATTAGCCACTACGAATTTTTAAATGAAAATTTATCAAATTATTACAAGCATATTAATTATTAGTCGCCCGAAATATCCATACAAATTGAAAATATCTCCTGAGTAAAAATACATAAATATTTCGGGCGACTAATTATTGCTTATAATAATTAGTTGTCCTTTGTTCTATGCATAAAAAACCTTGTCTTATAAACATTAGTTTATAATTAGAAAAATAAGAAAATTTATCAGTTTTGTTGAATGTAACAGGTTCCTCAAAGGTCAAAACATCATACTGTATTGGAACCTGGCGAAATTGGTTTAACTTGGTCCGATATTCAAACTTATACTCCGTCTTGGAGTATTAATTTCCATATCCACATGGTTGTGCAATATTGTGTATTCCTGATTCCACGTGACCTGACTATTCACACCTTGTAACCAGAGAGTAAAGTACTCCAGTGTATGAAAACAATTATCAACTAATGACAATCCAAACCAATAGATTTAATTATTCTTATATTTACCTCAAACGGCTTCTGCAGCATCTCAGCAATAGCAAGATCGCCATCTTCAAAGTCATCATATCCATCCTGAGAGAAGGGTACGTGATTGTGCTGTTGGCTTTCTCCCTTGAGGGGTGGTGGTCGCTGGGCCCCCGGGAAGGGTCTGTTCTGGATGGGACCCGATGAAGCCTGACCTCCAGGGCGCTGCGGCCCCCCTGAAGGCTTTTGAGGCGGCTGTTGAGGAGGCACCTGCCGCTGGGTGGGCGGAGAAGGTTGTGGACCTATTAGAGCGGAGTCATCGCCATCTTGGACGATGTCGTCATACAGGGTGTCTGTGTTAAGGTTTGAGTTCTCAATGCTCTCCGATATAGATTGCCTGAAATCAATTAAAACAAAAGTAACATTAAACACTTATTTAATCACACTGGGATATACCAAGAACAAAGAACTAATAACACCACGGAAACTTTTTAAGGGTTATGAATGAGATAATGCTATTTGCAAATCCCTTGTTTTACTGACGCTCGTCCCACTTATGTCAAAAAGTCACATTTTTTCAAATACCAAACATTGATAATTTATTTTCCGACTACTCCAAGCATAATCATTACATAACAGTGTAAATTATTATGTTTCCACATGTATAAGTAGGCCCACATTATCAAAGAATGTTTTATTTATTTATTAACGGACATCGTCCAAATTACAAAATAATAACACGAATAAAGTAAAATGAAAAATATAGGAGTAGACAAAGGTACATGAAAGCAAAGACATATGGTAGATATAATATAAAAAAAATAAAGTGACATGTCGAATCAAGTCAAAAATACGCCGTGGGTCAGGACCACAGGACACTTATAATATTCCGTCACTTTTTTAGCGACTGGCAAAAATCATTTAGACTTATCCCAAAAAAGTTAAGGCTTTGACTTGAGTTGACCAGTCTACACATTCTGGACAATGGTGAATAATATCCATAATTTGTCGAATGATGGTTGAGGAAGAGCAGTTCATTATTTCTGAGTCTTTGCGAGGGGATATTGAAGGGAATGAGTTGCAGTAGAGTAGGTGAATCATTAATACCATTTATAATTTTGAAGAAGCAAATGAGGTCATTTAAAATAAGTATTGTATAATTTTTTTTCTGTTGCACTCAGTTCATAAACACATGTTATACATGAAATATATGGTAATTTCACTATCCTTACCATACCTCAGAAAAAAATAAAAATCGATTCCTGGAAGATTTAATTAGTACCAACTAAACAGAGAACAAAATGTCAAGTAACACATTCATGGGTATTTTTTTCAATAGAGTTCTCTTATCACTCTTCTGGACTGACAAAGCATACAAAATATTATTTTTTCTCAGCGCGGAACATATTTTTAAAGCCTTTTTTTCAATAATTCCCGTTATATCTTAGTTTATTACAAGCAGTTTTCCGTGGTATTTCTCACAGATCTTTCATTTCACTCACAGCTGACGTTTGTGGCAATTATGTACGTGGATCTATCAATCAAAACAATGCCCTTAAGACAACAATGTCTTCTTCGTATTATTAACAACTAGAATTGTGTCTGTAGTGTTCTGCGATTCTACATTTTTCACCTTTCATTGCCTTCACTACTCATACTTAAGTACCTACTTAGATTGTAACTACATAAGTGTTTTTTACCCATCAATGCGGCATACCTAATACAACAAGAGTTGGCTTATTCGTGAGAACTTTTTAGTACTCTGTTTAGGTCTTTTCTTGGTGGTATATATTTTTGATTGTTTTTTTAATAGTGAGCTTTTCAGGAGTCTTTAAACCAAATGATATAGAATTGGAAATGTGGCTACAAAATCCATGGCGTATTTGCACGTAACGATTAATAACACATAGGAATACAAGTGTTTCGCACATGAAGAGAATTATTTGAGTATTTCAATAAGCCTAGAGATTTCTAAAAAGATGTGATATCTTTTTAGAAATTCTGTTTTAATAAAATCACTTTTGCCTCTTTTAAGACTTAATCATATGCCCGAAATGCGCATAATTTAGTTTGAAAGTGTTTACTTTAGTCTTTAAAAATGGCTTTTGTTGAGAACAAAGAGTGCCTCTTCTTGACTGTGAGTTTTGGGAAATTCGTCCGTAAAGCTAGTTGATATCTAATAGAATTATTATCTTAATGACTGTACAGTTTATGATTATTGTAAACGGAAGTGGCACCCTCTGTTATTTTCAAAACAAAGCGTTGAAGTTTTCCAACTGCGGCAGCGGGTTTTTTTTTCTGATAGTAATATAATATTATGACAATGGGCTTATGGTTTTCTAATAATGTTTTTTTTTCAAATGGTGATAAATTATACGAACAAAGACTATCATAAAAATTATTAATTTCTTAGTCATTATGTCGCGTTGCGCTTCCTAAAGTTTCGGACTGCGTTACGGTGTTCATCATCGGGGCAGATAAGTAGATTGGTGTGAAGTGCGTGTATACGTATGTTAAAATTATACAGTTTCACTCACTTTAATTCTCTTAAGAGAATTCGTAATCTGCTAGATGGCGCTAATTTAATTATTTTAGGAAAAAACACTTTTTGCAAGTTATGCTTTAAAATATTAAGATATACCATTCGTTTGCGCAATTACATACGCAATATGAATATAAATAAATAGTTAGATAGAACCTGCAGACAAGCAGCCATGTGGCAGCTTCGTGGGACTATCTATACATTGTCAATTGTTTGGTGCAACTAAAGTTCAGCACAGTCACCTATGATGATGGGTATCCGCATGATCTGCAGTGTCCTCCTTTCTCTCCAGAAGGGCCCCTTGACCCGGAAGTTGGCAGTGCTCCAGGCAGCCATGTCTGCATATTTCCACCTTGCACTTGATGTGAACTGACAGGGCGTCCGGGAACTTGAAGGCGTGGAAGAAGGCGTACGTTATTACCGAGGCTCTGTCGTCTGCTGCCTTTGCCTTCAAAAACCTGCAAACAAAATGAAAACCTCATTAAATAATGCATTAATATCGCAACAATATAAACGTAATACATTGTATTCGATTTTATTTCTTTAGAATTATCTCAAAACAAGAGGCCGTGACCTAAAGATTTTCCTTTGGGAAATTTGTCATCTTTAAAGATTTAGTGTGGAGGGTCTTAAGGAAAGGTTGGAGAAGAAATTTTGGAAATGAAAAGGGGTTGGTAAGAATCTGAAGTCAGTGTATTTCATGTTAGATTTACCTCGATATCATCTTTGGTCTAAGAACGCATCCTGCTTCATCAGACAGGTCGATAATGTGTCCTGCTCCATCAGAGGCTGCACAAGACTTCACTCTCATATCGAACTCACCTGAAATTATCGGTTAACAAAGGTAAGCATATATTTCTACAATACTATCCAGCCGTTGAACTTAGTGTGAAAATTGAAAAAAAATTATAGAAAAATAATCGCACGTAAACTTTTGTTACAGAATATGGTTTCTGGGCATCGATATAACAGCAATAAATCAGGCGTCGCACATCTATTTTCAATCTAAAAATAACTTTACCTAAAAGTAATTTCATTTTGAAACTCCTCTTGTTGCTGAGACTTGTAAAAGCTTTTAAAAATATACGCAAAACCACCGTAAATGGTTCATTTTGTGACAAAAGTGTTGTCGCAATTTCTTGCGTGACGTAGTTGCTGGAAGACAAATTTGCTCCGTGCAAATCAACAAATGGTACAACGCTATGCTTTTTTCTGATCTTTTGACTGCGAGAAACTTTTTCATAAACCAATATTCTTGGTTTCGGTGTTAATTTTAAGTCTCACACGTCCTGTCTAGATAATACTATTTCTATTATAGTCTTTTGGCAATGACAACAAAAATCTCGTATTTTAAGGCCTCGAACTATCTTTCGGTAAAAACATTAAGGGTACTGCTGTACTGATCTGAAGTAAATTAATATTATAACTTATTTATGAAACAATTTAATCGATAAAATATAAATTTGTATATCTATTTTTTTCAATAGTATAATTATGAATACAGTTGATATGAACGACGACGGTAAAAAACAGATACTGAAAGGATGCATAAGTCAGTATTCACGAAGCTAATTGATTTTGAATTGAATGTTTTTCTATAAAAAATATACTTTTTAATAAAAAGAGACAATACTAGGTTTATGAATGCTTTGAAATTGTTTTTTTTTTGCTTTAAATTCAATTATCTCAGATAATTTCTTCAATGTCATGCGAATAGCACCAGATCGTGGACCTGCGTAAATATAATATTAATTATAAGTTAATTTAATTTAAGTTAATTTAAGAAGTTAATTTAAGAAGTGGAGGGTGAGACGACAATAAGTGAGCCTTCATTTAAAGTAGCGCGATTCCGCCCAGCCTCTTTCTATACTGTTAGGAAGTAAGTTAGCTAAGAGCTTCACAGATGCACTCGTAGAGGGCAGTGCAAAGAGCTTGCTTGGAAGTCCGCAAGATAGCAGCTAGTAGTCAGTACTCGCTAGGGTCAGTTTGGCTGTTTCCAGACAAACGTAGTGTTTGTAAATCTCATTTAGCCAGCTCCTAGTTAGGTCGACCATCGAAGTCACTCTTGTAATACGCGAAGTATTGAATAAATCCCTGATTAATTTATTTTTTATTGTTCTTCAAAGTACAATCCCGTTAAACCGCAATTAAGCAGTTTCAATTACAATATAACATATGTGCATAATATAAAGAACTAATTGTCTAAAATCTCCTTTAACGACGAGTTGGAGAACTGTTTATGGGAACAAAATATATACCAAACCATCGCGATAGTCCAAGCTTAATATTTGTCTGCAATCATAGTTTTGCTTAAATCAGAGGATCAATTCAATAAACTTCATTTACAGAAGAACAGAGTGTAATCATTGAAGACCTATTCATATACCAATTTACACTAAATAACAAATAATTTTGGCGCAGCCGGTAGGATACACGGTATAGTTAGGGGTACATAGATAGGGAATACTGTTACCTCTGTAGTCATTGATTGCCACCACGAGCGTGAGGGTTGAGCCCAGAGGGACAATACCACTGACAGGAGGGGCCCAAGGTCCTTTGCCGTGCTGAATCTCCATCCAACAGTCCACGTTGTCTCCTAAAAACATGTAAAATACCAATAAATTCTTAGTTTTTACAAATATCCTAGCAAAGAAATAATAACAAAAACTAATAAAGGCATTATAAACGAATGAATAATTCATAATCACATTAACCAATTATAAATATTTATCGTTAGTAAGTTTAATTCGCTGAACTAATTATATCTTTTTAAAAAAGTTAAATCACATTTAATAATTTAATAACGTTACTGTGTAAGTTCCGCAAGTGCATTATTTTATATTATTGTGGCAGCTGTTTCGGAATTAAAGGTGAAAGATGACTCTCTCTCTCTCTCTGTCAAGCTGTCGTTTATATATATTATGCACCTACCTACGGATACATCTCCGTGATCAACAAAGTGAAACTATAGTTTTTTTTTTCTATTTTTGCCAAATTCAGTTGAAATATACATAACTGTAGCGGTAAGCAACTAGAATGTTCGGGAACGTTCATCCGTGTAACCCGCATCGTCTTAGAACCTACTAGCAAAATATAGTAGGTACTGCCCATCTACGTACTTGCGATTGCACCGATTATTCGCGAATGCATACTCGCCTATATACACGGCAGCGTCAAGGTACTTAGTCGGTCAGTCATTCAATAATTAGCAGTTACAAGCGAATACCCTGCGAGTACCATTTTCTGCCAAATGACCGGCTGGCCGACTTGGCCAGCCCCCGCGTCGCGCCCTGCCATTACCTCACCACGCCGCTACAGGAAACAGACCCACTACACCCGGCTTTGCACGAACCTTAAAGGAGAGGCTACGGATAATTATCAACTCCGCGGGATTACATTAGCGCCGGGCCTTAGATATCATTTCTGGCCTGCGCTCCCCACGCGCCTAGAACCTGCGACATCTTCGCTGGTCTGCGCCTTGTCCCTGCGGCATCTTCGCCGGTCTACATCTCCCGCGCATCTGCTGACCAGGTCAATCATTTGTTTTACACTAGATTACCAGGAAGGCTCAACGTCTTCCCCAGTGCTGACCACATTTACAAGTCCGGTCTCCACCAACGCGGTGTTGAGCTACTGACAATATCCACCGACACGGTGTCAATTTTCGGCCCGGGGAATTCACCGTCGATCTACATCCACCAACTGCGTGAGCTCGGTCCGGAGTAATCTTCCGCCGCTACTGCACTGACCAAATAAACGCTGTGACATCACAATATCTTTCATTTGTCTCTTTACCACATCCTCAAATAACTAGTTTTGACTATAAAACAAATGCTTCTAATGATACGTCTCGGTAATCTCGACATCTATTTCCCTGTCTTGCACTACTTTCCACCTATGCAATTACTTCCGTATTTGTTGGAATGCTTTTGTTTTGGCAAAGTTTTTGACGGCCTGCGTGTTCGTGGGGTAAAGTTCTCGACTAACAAGCTGGAGGTCGCGGTTTCAAATCCCGGAGTGCGCAAGTAAATTTAATTTTATTTATTTGAGGTTTTTCACAAATTACTCATTTAAAATAACTTGCTGTATATTTGCGACACGTTCCAGAGTTGAAAATACTTACAGTATCGCTATGGTATAAGACCACCATTCAGAATTGACACGTTGCTTGAAATGACTTTGGCCGTGTATGGTAACCAGATCTGAATAGCCAGGTTCTTCCCCACCTTCCTCTTCTACATCTCGTTCCCTTCCCCACGACCTTCAGCTTCACAACATACCCCAATTGGGGATGTCATAGTCTTACTGGTTCTAGACAGTTGAGAGTAGTGGAGACTCTTATGCGGTTTCACATTAAAAAAATTCAAAATAAAAAAAATAAATGAAAGATTTATCTGAAACCGGTCAGTGGTGAAAAAATGAGTTGTTTTATTAATTGTAAAATATGGTTCATTTATTAATGCAATACACTACCAATATCTCCAAATATTGTGAATCACAGTCAAGGAATGACAAATCTATTCATAATCATGACTTTCAAATCGTTCTGTGCAAATAAAATCTCTTCTGTGTCTATGGCGGCAGTACCACGAATAATAGAAACAGAATGGAAGGATTACTTCCAATGACTATTGTATTTTGCCAGTAGATCAGTTACATAAGATTAGAGATAATATAAAAAGTTGAATCTTCTTTGGAAATTATAATGTGTTAGTAAAGTTAGTTATTGCATTTTAAAACAGGTATATAGTGTGCAGAAAGCGAAACCCAGAATCTAAATGGTTCCGAGTAGTTCCCGAACCTAGCCGACCGTAGATAGGTGACTCTATTATTCATCCGATCTTAGCAGAGTAACCAAGAGCCTTTACAGTAAAGGACGTCAGTCCTACAACAATACTTTTTGTAATTTTTATCGTAAATAAACAACTATGTGATCTTTATGACCGTTTATAAAATCATCAGTCTACTACAATTCTCGTGCACGTGGAACATGAATACATCATAAATTATATTCGTAGATTTCGTGAAGAAAAACAGGTCAAATTTTAAAGTTCATCGGTATTTCATACAATTATTTATGTCACCTCGCATAAAATTGACATTAAAATTCCACCGATCAGTGGTGTTTGGTAAAATATCCAATAAGAGATTTCTAAGTTAAATTTATTTTACACTCGAGGGGAGAAACATAACAACATTTTTTAAATATAATTTGATGTTGAAATAAATATTTCAGTAAATAACAAATAGATTTTTTATATGAGGATGGTTACTAAAACCAGCATGTCTTTTATATTAGACAGGAGATCATTCTGAGAAACATAATAAAAAATGGAATTCTCAAGTTATTGTTTCATAGTGCTTTCACAAAAACGAAGTATTGAATTACGTAAGTCTAAACTTAAGCTTTAGGGTGCACAGTTTACACCCGCGCTGTGCAAGCGGGTTCCCTACAGAGTATCGGACCATCCGGATATTGATGAAGTTTCATTTATTTTTAATTTTATATTGATACAATAATAATATTTATTTTCAAATATTATATGATAACGGACATCACTGGGTACAACAAACGACTTCATCTGTTAACTGGAATATAATAATGTGTTGGTCGGAAGCTGGGCTAAGTTATGGAATTGTTCATAAACGATTCCGTAACTACTGTGCGTGTGTTTGCTCTAACTCTATAATAAGATCAATGGGTGCTTACCCGTGCTGAGGCAAAGCCTCTTATGTGATCTAGGAGATTTTAGCTGGCGCCCCCATTTTAGAATTTCATGAAATACAAAATATGTATGTAAATAAAATGGACTATTTTGATACTAAATTAATTTTAACAAACTTTACGATTATGTATATAAATGTATTATTATTTTAGGTTGAAATTTTTTTTCAATATCGCTTTTTTATTCTTTAATCTAAATCTAAATTTGCTTGTGAAATGTTTTTTGATTCCCTTTTTTTTGTACCGACTTTAAGATTTTAGAATGTTTTTACTGCCTGCTATTTATAGTGTCTTAGCCAAAGCTTGTGCTTATCGATGGATCCTTTATGTTTTGTTTTTAGGCCAGTCTAACTCAGGCCTCAGTTAGGCCTCAGCACGGGTAAGCCACTTAGTGAGGCCAACGTTACTAAATTATACTAAGAAATGTAAAATATTGTACCAAAATAAATAAAAAATTAAAAACTGAAATATTAATCATAGTTTCAATATCATTAAACATTTCATCTGCCACCACTGCTATCAACAATGCAGTTTTTTATACATCTAACGCGGTCATTTGAATAATTATATACCTTTAGGTTGTTAAATTGTGTCATTTACAACTTTTTCCGTAAATTATGGGTGTTCTTTAAGCTAATACAAAGCAAATGTTGACCAAATGAGTTATTTTGGACATTAAAACTAACTTTATGTGTTTTTTCCCAAAGTGTTTCGGCGATGTGTGACTTTTTTTCTCCATTCTTTGCAGCATTGTATTACCTCAGATTGTATTTAATATTCACATCAGGCAATAGATAAAAGTGTTATTTACTAGTTTCGTGAATTAGAATCGTTAACAGTACTAAATGCTAAACTGACGGAGATAGGAATGTGCCTAACTTGAAATTAGTAAAAGGTGAAATTAACAGTTTGATGACATATTCCTTCTTTTTGAAAATTTCCGGCAAATCTATTGGCTTGGTAAATTATCGAATCGAAAAGTGTTTGACTTCTAAATTTTACATCAATTTGTGGTGGTAATTGATTATAATCATACAACCGACCGGGTACAGACCGAGTACTGCCTTATATTATGCCGGTCTGACGTACATTTGAACGGAATACAACACCTCAAATAATATTTACACATTATTTTCTACAATTATCTTTCACATTTTTCTACGCAATTTCCTAAATTAGCTTCAAGTCATAGAAATGGTGTGTAGACACTAAATGGATGATACCATCATACTTGACTAAAGTGTATGAGGTAATACAAACCGACTGTGGAGAGAGCAATGCATCAGAGTGGTTTGTTCAATAATTATATTAAAAAAATTATTTATACATTATTTATACATTTATACAATTATACATTATATTTATGTTTCCGCATAAGACTACCAAAGTTCCCGGAATCGGTGCAACTATGGCATCCCTATCAAGATACTACACAAGCCAATAATATGTATATTCTTAATGTGTCGTATATCACCACGAATTCAGCTAATAAGTATCGGCTAACAAACGGGGTCTAAAAAATATCGATTTTATCAGAAAACTTATATTTATTTATTTATGGAATAATTTTAAATTTTGATTTAAGCTAACCAATGAAACTTGTCATAAATAAACCTAACAAATAATTATAAGCAATAATTAGTCATCCGAAATACTAATAAAAATTGAAAATATCTCCCGAGTAAAAATAAATGCCGCCAACGGGAATTGAACCCGTGCCTTCTCACGTGCCTTCTCTTCACATCAGAAGGCACGGGTTCAATTCCCGTTGGCGGCATTTATTTTTACTCGGAAGATATTTTCAATTTGTATTAGTATTTCGGATGACTAATTATTGCTTATAATTATTTGTTATCCTTTTTGCTATGCATAAAACCTTGTCTTACAAACGTTAGTTTATCATTAAAAAATAATAAATAAACCTAGTCATAAAACTGTACTTCTGAAAAGTTGTTTCCTATGTGCTTTGTGGTTGATGCATTTCTAATAAAAAAATACTATACTGATTTGTTTTTGGGGTATTATGCCGTGTTGCGCTATCTCCTTCTTTAGCCAAAGTTTTGGACAGCATTGTAGTGTGCATCAACAGGGCAGATGTGTAATTAAATTGCACATGTGCAACACGGCATAATACCCCAAAAACAAATCACTTAATACTTTTGGCCGTGAAAATCTCAAATCATAATAAAAAAATGTTTTTTTATAGTAATTAACGCTTATTGGTAATTATCACATTTATTTTAATTCTACTCAAGCGAAATTATAGGAAAAGCCTTAATTACACCTACGTATGTTTTTGATATTCATAATGAAAACTGAATCGTTGTAGAGATTAATCAAAAATAGTGATTTCACATTAAGCTTCGTCTTTCGGGTATGCTATAAGATTTTACCTACGGTTGGAAAGAACTTGGTTGTTGTGATTGTGTTAATATTTTATTGTTATAGTTACCTCTGAAGTCCAACTGAATGACGTCGAGGTCCGCAATGACCATCGGCGGCTTGGAAGCTGTCTTCTCGTAGTCATTAAACCACTCGCAGCGTAGTCGCTTGGCCTCGTCCCAAACCTCCAGCAGGTCCTTGTCGTACTGCACCACCACTGTGTTCTCGTAGAATTGCCCGTGGAGGTCTATAAATAATTAAATCAACGATTTAAGAACACGCGAAATAGAAATATTCATCAAATTCACACCTCAAAAAAACATTAAAATCATATCTCAAAAACATAATTAAATCACACCTAAAAAAACATTAAAATAATACCTCGAAAAATCATTCAATTTGCACCTAAAAAAAAGACAAATTACACGTTAAAAAAATCATTAAATTCGTACTTCAAAAAAATCATAAAATACGTTCTTCCGAAAAAAAATATATAACACCTATCATTAAAATCTCACCCTAAAAAAACCATTAAATTCACACTTCAAAAATATCATTAAAGTTACACCTAAAAAAAAATACGCCAATTGTATTGATTAGATGAGACAAGAAGCGGAAAAATAGGTTTTGCTATTTTACCTCAAACTGACCTCTAACTGACATCCAACTCTACCAACGCTCTAACTAAATCTAACGAAGCCGGTCTACACGCACCGCTTATCGGGTTGTAATACTGGAACAAATTTCGACGAGATATTAGTATGCAATCTCGCCTCTAATTGTAGTTCTAGGCTCCAATGGCATTTTGGTTGACTCGTCTAATATTTAACTTCACTCAAATACAGCACAATTTATATTATTATTTTCCTTCTACTTTCTGAATTGAACATTTAATAACAGTCGGCTTACTTTCTCATCTTACATCTTATCACTACCACCGAATTACTATCCGAAAATATTAGCCAGAGAAAGGTGTGTCAGGGTGTATATCTATATGTTATGATAGTATGGCACGAATAAGTTTTGTGAATCTAATGGCCTCTTTACACTATACTTTTGTTCATACCGATATTCATATGGAAACTACATTGAAACTCATGAAAAATATTTGATTTTCACGAAAGATTTTTTTTATTTTTATTGCCAGTAACTAGGTCGTTTATCGACAAAAATTGCTTATTTACAAATCATGTGCGCTACCCGACTCACTTGACAATATCTGTTCTGAGCCGGGTAGCAAAATCATTACATATAGGCATTATAGGCTGGGGCGGTACATATAAAAATCAAACACAAACAATTTACATATCACAAAAACTAATAATAAAAACCATACTAAAAAAACCCTATTCATATTCGTCCGAACTTTTATTCAAACAATTTAAGGTCAGAAAATTAAGTGCATTATACTTCTACCATGCAACATTACAAATTTATAAAAACAATATTCAAAATAAAATTGCACCCTTTAAAATAACAGAAATCTTAGACAAACGTCAATACTTCCTACTCCTAAATGTAAAAAGACAATAGGACTGTTCAACCATGAATATCTCCGAGTTAAATTTTTTAATTTATTACCAGAAAAAATTAGAAACATGAATGCAAATATAAAAGAATTCAAAAGCCACCATAAAAAGTATTCCGAACAGTTGAACTGAATCATATCAAATTTAAACCAATATAACAACACCCCCCATACATACAAGCCCTGCTTATTTATGGGGGTGCATCAAATACTTATATTATATTATATTATGTAATTAATAACTGTATTATATTGTGTAATGTAAAAAAAAATATATATATATTTTGTAAACAAATCAGGGCTTAATAAAAAACATAAAAAATCTAGATATAAAATATTACATACATACCTATTTTAAAAAAATATGAACACAATTTAGTGTGAGAGTTCTTATTTAGTGTGAGAGGAAATATGCCAGCTATTGCATTTAAAACCGCATTTATATCACCGATCTCCATATGGAAACAATGCGAAACTAATGGGTAAGTTTTTAGATTCTCACGGCCAAAAGCATTTTTGTTGTTTGTTTTTGGGGTGTTATGCCGTGTTGCGCTAACTCCTTCTTTAGCCGACGTTTCGGACAGCGTTGCAGTGTCCATCATCAGGGCAGATCCGGTAGATCCGAAGATCTACCGGATCTGCCCTGATGATGGACACTGCAACGCTGTCCGAAACGTCGGCTAAAGAAGGAGTTAGCGCAACACGGCATAACACCCCAAAAACAAACAACAAAAATGCGAAACTAATATGAAAAATATTTGATTTACACGATAGTTATTTTCATATTTTTGATTGCATACACATAATTAATTACTTTTAGAGAAAAAATATTGTTTTGAATGATACTAAATCGTTAAAAAATAGCAACACTTTAAGTTGCCATTTTCAATCATCAATAGTTCAAGCTAAATTTGCAATACCGAACAGTTATACAAATTCACAATCCGTAATACACATATTTTATAGTTTTTTTTTCAAAATTTTAAATATCAAACAAAATAAAAATCCATGTAATAATTAATATTCCATTAATTCTCCATGTAATAATTAATATTTCTTAATATTTGAAGGAAAAACATGGAACGATGTACACTGCAAAGCAGAAAGTGGAATAAAACAGCTAAAACTTTGGTTAGACTATAATCTGTTGACACTCAATTCGGAAAAAACTAAATTTATACGATTTAGTGCGACAGAAGCGGGCCAACCCGAGGAAGCATATAATATTACAAAGGGTAACAATTATTTTACAAGCAATAATTATTCGCCTGAAACACTCATCCACATTGAAAGATCTCCTGATAAAAGATACATCGTTAGTTTACCAAAAAAAAATATATATATATATTATTATACATAAATGCATTGACTCCACTACCTGTAATTGCTATAAATTGGAATGCGTAGACAGTATAAAATACTTTGGTAATAATAATAATAATACCTTGGTGTTATATTAGACAAATATCTTAGATGGGACGGACACATAGATCTAGTTGCCACAAAGGTTAGAAAGCTTACGTACATGTTTATGACAATCAGAAATATCTTACGTAAAAAAGAATTGAAACTCATCTATGATGCTATGTGTGGGTCACTTCTAGACTACGCATCCTTAGGTTGGGGTGGGTGTGCAAAAACTGTTTTGGACAAATTAGCAAAAGCTCAAAAATCACTACTAAGGGTAATCCTCAAAAAACCATTTAGATATCATAACCATGCACTATTTGAAGAATTCAGAGTTCTGGATGTTAGACAGTCAGTTGGGCAGTCAAAACATTTCTTAAATAATGTATAATCTTTTACTAAATAAAAAATAAAAATAAAAAGAAAAATAATATAGTTACGTAAAACAATTATAGACGACAGATGTCAAATAATGTTGGCCATATTGAACTGTATGAAATTCAGTACCAAAATGGTACACGTTCTATTTTTCACCTTCTATTTACCGAATCCAAATGAAAAGATTCCACATGGATATGTCCAGAATAAAAGCATCGTGTAAAAGGCTCACAATTCAAACTCTCTTATTAAATGAATAAGTTATTCTCACAAACTCTCTTATTAAATAAAACTACGGCTTCGAAAAAACATTTGGACTCTGATATCTTTCAGCAGAGGCTTGGAATAATTTAGATCTCGACCTGGAGGTTCCTACCATATTTATAATACACTCGGTCTCTACAATACTCGACAGCTTAACGCCATCTATGGATAAACTAAAACACTAATCTAGTGCCATCTATGGATGTGGTCTTACACTAATGTCAGGAATATTGCGATATGTCAACAGATCAAGTGCGCACCGGGAGAGTATTTTCTGTACTTTCATCCTCCCACGGTATAAATTATATGCTTTCCATTTTCTACTGTCCTGAGTAATCAATTACGTGATCTTTTGGGTTGGTGAGTTTCATCGCAGTTGATTGAGTTGCATGATTCACTGTTGAACCAATGGTCAAATATTCAAAGCGCTTACAGTAGGTACTTTTAAAATTAAGAACAAGCGAATCAATCCTCTCGAGAGGGTGATAATATTTGTAGGCGGATTCTGTCCCTTTCTTGGTTTAATTTTTTGTATTCAAAGCTACGTTCTTTGACATTATTGCGTTTTTTTTATCTTCCACTATTGACCTTTTTAAAGACTATTTGCGACGTGTTACGAACTACCTGAAAAGATTTTAAAAAGTCCTGCTATCGTTATCGTTAGCTGAAAAATTGCGTGTGGAATGAAGGAGGATTTAACTAGCATGAATTGAACCATCAACGCCTAAGAAATGTGAAATTCGGGACGCATTTGTCTGCTTAGCTACTAGCCGGTCTTTATTGACCAAAAAAATAATCTTTGCGTTTTATTATAGAGTTTATTACCGCCAGACTAGGCACGTGGCTGTGTTGTTGTAGTTGTTTTTTTTATATACATATGTTAAAGACAATAACATTGTCTTGTCAATTAATAATCATAGATTTACGATGATGCAAGAAAACGGAGACAGTGATGACAAACTAAGGTTAGACAAATTTTTGTATAAATTTAACACAATATAAGAGTTAGGCAAACAAAGCATAAACAGATCTAACAAAAGGGGAAATTTAAGGACAATATAAGGGAACATAAAATAAAGCGAAGCAATAACTCAAAGAATTTCATAGAAATTAAACTTTCGGGCATCCGAGTACCTACAGTATTATGTAAAAAAATCAATATCAATAAAATTAATTTATAACTATTAATTAAGATTAACATAAAAATGACAGTAAAAATAACATTAAAGTAGATGTCCCGCCACGCATTTGATTGAATTTCAACTTGACTTTTATAATAATAATGATTGGATTATTTTTATAGCGCCGTTTTTGTAAGGAAATCACCTCAGGGGCGCTTAACAACTTAATGTGTGCATTTAATGTATTCCTATCACTTATAACTAATTACTTTTGGCTTATAAATAAGTTTCATAGCTAGAGACTTATCTAGTGGCTTAATGCTATATATTATATTAATAAGCTATAACTAAGATTAATGTTTAGTGATTTAGAACTAAGACTTTTGAATGATGACTTAAAACTATAGGTACATATTTTTACGACTGTGTGGGTATTTACACAATATTGCTATAATGGTACTTAAAACTACGGCTTAAACTAGAGATTTACGACTAACATACGAAAGGGTGAAAGAATGATGACTTTCATTTGTTTTCAAGTTGTTCGTAGTTTAAAAGCTAATTATAAGGAAAAAATATATAATTTTCAAATTTTGTATTTAATGTAATCAAAAATACTAATAAATAACTAGTTATAATTACACGGCAGGGTATCTAGCACGGTCAATCCATAATGTTTTTATCGATATTGTCGGTAACTTGTCACCGTTCTAGAGCATGACTGCAGATCGCCAACGAACAAATAGCATTTCACAACGATTAACTGTACTTAATTTATTCGATTTGGAATGTTTTTTGTACGTTAGCGATCTGCAATCGGACACGGAACGATGAATAGATATATAAATTATCGATAAATCGTTTATATCGACCGACCGTCCTAGATACACAGAACTTTTTTTATAAATAAACTGTTTTTTTTTATAAATTGAATAATAATATTATTGAACAGGTAAAAGAAAAACTTTAATTATTATTTTTTTTGGTAAACTAACGTTTTAAGACAAGATTTTTATGCATAGCACAAAGGGTAACAATTATTTTACAAGCAATAATTATTCGCCTGAAACACTCATCCACATTGAAAAATCTCCTGATAAAAGATACATGACGCCAACGGGACTCGAACCCGTGTCCCTTCGATTTTTCCGGAGATTTTTCAATGTGGATGAGTGTTTCAGGCGTATAATTATTGCTTGTAAAATAATTGAAAAACTTTAAATTCAAACGGAGTTCTACATTCATTTCGGATCATTTCGGTATTATTACTATGTGAAGCTTCGATCAGATGTGAATAAAGTAGGCAACAATGATTATTAAGGCGATGCACTACGTGTATCATTTGGAATCGGGTCGCTAACAATAACATTCCTTATGTAGATGGCGATAAGGTTTAAATTTCCGATTAACGCCAGTCCCCTGTTTTGTTTAAGCAAGTGTGTTTTATTGTATTTCTTGAAGTTCATGTGCAAATTAATTTTTTAATATTGTACAATAATTTTCATATTAGAACTTAATTTTCCACAATATAAAATAAAACCATATCTGAACATGGGTTCATAAGTAGGAGATTTTTACTATTGTAGAAAGCAATCACTTTGTGGTTTGAAATATTTAATAAAATAAAATAAAATACTTTTTGTTTTATTTTCTTACGAGATTTTTAACTTTGATGCAGTTTTTATAGGCCTCAAACTTTATTTTTTTTTTCAAAGGATAGTAAAACATTAATAAAATATGCTAGATCGTTACAAAAGTCAAGATATTTTCTACTTGCAAAATATTTCAAATCGATCAAATTTTCATACCATAAACACATAATTTTGTGTTACCTCATAGTGCTTCGCCTTAAATCAAAGTTCGTAAAATATTTTTAACTACATGTCAACTAATAAAATTAAAACCATTTATATAATTTCGGACCCGATAAACACTGTAAAATCGATCAAAAGAATTGATCATTCGTGATGGTGTTTACTCAATAGAATCAATGTACATATTTAGTCTAAACGGAATCATGAATATCTAATAAAAGAATAGACAATCCGTTAAAAGAGTCTTCATTTGCATGGATAAGAATACCAATCAGCATAAACGCTGCCAGTGTCGTCCGTGAATACCGTATACGGATCTCCCCTCGGACAAAAGTCAATAAACCCATTTCGATGACCACTAGATTTACAAAAAAACAGGCTGATTGCTCAAAATACGTGTAAAAGATACCGCCTGTCTCAGGCACACCTATATTAACGGGGAAAAGACGATTGACATAAAATTCCACTTATCACGTTTCTCACAAGGGCTATCATCCTATTTTCCACGCGTTATTTTACTGCTAATTTTATGTCTAGGTATGGGTATAGAATTTCGATGACGATACGTACATTGAAATTAAAATGTGTATCAAATTTGAATGGTTGATTTTAAAATCCTTTCAGTTTCTTTATTATTAGATATCAAAACTGATTTTAGATTTTTTTTATGTAATTGTGTTTTTCGAAAAAAAAATGTTTTTTGCTTCCATAAGCGCACGTGTAGAAGTAAATACACATTATTTTATGGATATAGGTTAAGTCGAAAACTTGACGAGTAGGAGATAAAATACCACAATTTCATAGTCGGTATTGTAATGATGATTGTTTAAAAAATCAACTCGTAAAAAACATTGTTTTTTGCTATAAAACATGTAATTTTTTTTTTAGTTTGACTGAGAATTGAGCCTTCCTCCCCGGGAACTGGAGTCAACTGCACTAACTACTGAGCCAAATTTCAATTGGGTAGGACCGACATTTATTTCGTATATTAATTGTTGTAATGTTATGCAATTTCAGGAATATTTACGCGGGTGTATGCGTGATTACCACCAAAATTTGATAGAATGCATTTTCATTGACAACAAGTCTATCTGCCGAAATTCAGCTCGTTCGAATGTCGGCAGTGGGTTGATTTCCACTTCCAAAATTTGCATTCATTTATTCAGAAAAAGATATATTTAAAAAATAATTGTTTTACGGCGTAATGGTCTTAAGAAGCATTGAAAACATTGACGATTCAGATTAGCAAATGGTATTACGTAATTCTTTCTTAGATACGAAAATAACAACCATTATCTGTTAGTGGATTTATTTTAGACCTTCGACTTTTGAACGTTTTGGATCATAAATAATGGGTACAAATAATATTTCGGTTACAACTTAAATGTAAATGGTAAAGCAGGAATAAACAGGAAGATTGACAATAATTCTGAAATAAATATCATTGAATTGAATCTTATGGGAGCTACAAATGACTCAATTTGGTTGAATCGATTCAGTTGGGTTGAACATGAAGTTGAACCGTGCGGAAATGCGTTGTGTGCTATGATAAGGGGCGTGGCTATCAAGAACGGTTGAAGCGCCAGAGCATCCAACCACTATCCAACCACCCAACCGCCAACCGAATTGGATCGTCTGTAGCGTGGTTGAGTGTTTTAATCAAATTTACTAACTCTGCCTAGGGAACCGTCGTGTGTAGTTTGTGATATACAAGGAAAAAAGCTTTTGTGGTCCTTTTGAAACCGTTCAAATGGTCTACACAGGTATTCAACAAATCAAAAAGATTATTTTTTCTTTTAGTAGCATTAAATGATGGAATTGTTATCGTTCAGTGAGCCATTTGATCCCATCTTTTCCCATTTAACTACTTAACTACTAGCGCGATTGCGAATTTTTATTTATTTTTTTTCGCAATATTTAACGGTTAACACGACGGTTTAACCGACCTAATTGAGTGATCCGTAGGGGCTTTACTTTTCCATTTTAAATATCAGCATGATTCTGCCCACTTCAAATATTATCATTAGATACTTTGACTAATTAATTTGATTCTGATTATTTTTTTCTTCTTCTATGCTATAGTTATATTAGGATTAAAACTAATATTGCTGCATTACGAACTGTATTACATATGCATATTGAACTGATAAAAATGATTTAACATTTTACTTTCCTGAAAACTCTAGTTGTAGTCGTCCCCACAACTTTTTTTAAGATACCACACGGTAGAACAGCTGTTCTATCACAGCGAGCAAGAGGAATCGTGCAGTTGAATCAAACTTACTAAACAGTAGATTTATATAATTTTCTCTTTAAATAACCTTAAAACTTGAAATGTAAAACATTTTTTGGGGGTAAAATCGATTCTTGCGTAGCAAGTGTGGCAAGACTGGACGACGCTCTTGTATGGAACGCCCCTAACTCGTCGGCTCTTTTTGCCCGACCGCCAAAACTCTGTGCGCTATATTTGCATCTAATCGCACAAAAATTGGTAATGGATCTATTCTAAATTATAATAATTTTTTAATATATTTCTTTGTGTATATTTTAATAATAAAAAATGTATATTTTATCATCAAAAATATAAAGACTTGTTGACTTTAATTTTCACTTCCTTCAATAAAAATCAGCCTATCTACAACCTATCTTCTCGAAAGTTTGTACTGTAAATGGACTAATATTATTGATCTGTCGTACAATAATAAAAAAGCTTAATTTGGGGAAAAATAAATAAATCATAACAAGTTAGTAATATTCTTACCTGGTTTGGTTCCACACCGGGCGTAGGCAATCCTGAATGAGAAGAACGTCTGCCCCGTAGATGGGGGCACGTACACACATCTCGGGTCACCGTGCTGACCTGAAACCACCGTCAAGTTCTATTAAAACATCAAAACCATAAAAACACCATCAAACCACTCTCCGGTCTGATTACATTAACCGTGCTCGATCATTTATATTCACATACCACATACAAACGGAGAGTAAGAATTGAAAGCAAGAAAATTTAAGATATGCAAATACAACAGCTTATTACTTAAAACAACCAATAAGATAAATGAGATAATAAATGCTTGTTGACAATAACTTCATGACTAAATATGATGTTTGGTAATAAGTTGGGTATTCAAGCGATAGATGGCACTAGTCAGAAAGCTTACTCCAGAGTCCGACAGATGTCGCTAGAGTGTAGCAATTGCCTGTGGGGTATCCTTGTCAGACTTCAAGCTTCTAGAAACAGAGAATTACCAACCCTCGGGTAATGAACAGTGTAGCTAAATCCAAACTTAATTTATTGTAACGTAAATAAACGTAATTATTGTAAAGAACCTTTTACTTCATCAAGAGTTCCCAACACACACCAAATCTGCAAGTAAAGGCAGAGATAGAACACTAAATATTATAATACAGTTATTTAACTATATAACTATCCTTTTTATAATTATTACGATTTATTTTATGAATAATACATTTTTCAACAGCGCGCTTTTTGCATTAACCCGGGAAGAATAAACATATTTTTATACGTAAAGATTAATCATTTGTCAATTTGACTAACACTTCTATCACGCTTCACAAAATGCATATTTTGTTCACAAAAGTTTTTAATATGTTTATTATATTTTGAAACAACTTAATGCAAAGAATAAAAAAAATTTATATATTTTTTGTTTATAGTATTAATTTAAAAAAATATGTTTATGTAGGAACATTGAGCCACTAACTTTACCGAATCAAAATTGTAAACCGGTGGCATAAATTTCAAAAATACTAACGAAAATAAAAGTCAATTTATTGAAGCTTAAGAACCAAATTGTAATATTTAATCAATGAAGAAGATAATATGAAGAACTCGTAGTGATCATATGAAACAGAAAAAGACACAGAAAATAAAAAGGATAACGGTCGCAATTGGGACTTGAACCCAAATCCTCTAGACCAGGGGTTCGATTCGGATGTGCCCGCCACTATTCGACAGTGAAATAATTTTTTCATGAACATTAATTAAAAATGTGAATTATTTTTATTTATTTGTTAGAGTTTTAATTTTTTTGAGTACCTAGGATTATTAAATACGTTCGTATGTTTGCGATATTGTATGCATGAGTGGTTCCTTTGCTGACAGTACTTTTCGCAACCTGTCTAGCGGCGAGCCAGACTGCACTCTTCACGCTACCCTGGAACGGAGAGTTCTATTTGCACATCACTCCTTGTACCCGCAGAAAACCCGAAGTGAACGAACGAACTGAGCCGATGAACGCCGAAGGCGCCAAAACACATGGCAAGTGACTCTACCAGCTCTGTCTGTCAGTGAAAGCAATAAGCATGGCCCCGAAAGCCAAACTGACAGTAGTCACGTGCTCGTACCGTCCCGATCGGTTCGGCGATCATCGGCTCACTTCGGGTTTTCAGCGTGTACAAGGAATAATGTGCAAATAGCATTCCCCACCTGGAAACGCGTTGTTGTCATTTTGATTGCGATTGCTGCCCCGAGTTTGTCGATTAAAAATAGGTGGTGCCCGCCACCTAGAATACAAAAAAGGTTGGGAACCCCTGCTCTAGACCAAGAGTGGTCTACCCGCAGCCCGCTGGGTATCTACTTGTGGCCCGCGGAGCATATGCACACATTTTTTTCTTTTATTGTACATAAAACCACCAAAAAAACTTTCCTACGTCCGCAAGCTCCCTTGAGGTGATTTTCTCACGAAAACGGGGCAATGCAAATAATCCACTCATTATTATTATTAGTTCGTAAGACATCTCATATATGGAAGTATCTCAGTACATTGATTCAACTATTGTGACAATTTTTTCAATGGTATGTTTGTGTTAAAAACTATTACTAGGCGTTTCGACGACATTGGAAAAAATATTGAAAATAATTTGAAAAATCGAGCATCCAATTTCATATTTTTTGCTCTAGCATTGGATGAAAGCACCGACCTAACAGATACCGCCAAGTGGGGATTTTATTATTTTTATTGATATCCATTTTAATAAAATAGAAGAATTAGCGCGCATTAAAGACACCACTTGCTATCGAGATTTGTTAGGAGCTGTTACATCGACATTGAATCGCTTTTCGTTACAACTCAACAACCTATCGGGCGGTGGTTATAAATTAGTTGATCTTTCCCTTGTAGACGAGTATTAACAACATTTAGGTGGCCTACTATATCGACCAGAAAAGCAAAGTCGCTAACCCACTCCTTGTCTTCAAATTCTGGGATGTTTTTTGACTTACTTGCCGCACGTGGCCCGCGGACCGCGGATTGGTCACCCTTGGTTTAGACTTAACGGGTCTGGGACCATTAGTCCTGGTAATACTAGAGATTCTTGGTTTAATTTTTATATATTTTCAAAATAACTTATTGACACAAGGAACATGTTTTGTGTAATAAATTTAATTCGTGTTGTTCAAGTCCCAGTTGTGACCTGATGAATTACCTCTTTTGTGTCTTTATATTTCATTGGAAGTTCTTTTTCAAATGATTAAATAAAAATAATAAAAATGTTCTTGTTTTCCGCGACTAAGTATAAAGGTTTCATTATTTTATAAAGTGTTTAAAAAAAATAACATTTGTGTTCTTAACCGACTGGACTAAAAAGGGTGTCATATATAGAAAATGGCGGCATCTACCCCCGTAGCATACTATTTATAGTCAGTCTGTGGAAGCCTTAGCGCGATCGGCGTATTCGTTAAAAAGATACAGCATACGATGCAGGCATTATTAGTTAGATATTAGTAATTCTTCTTCTTCTTCAATGGCGCTACAGCCCATTTCGAGCCTTGGCCTCCTTTAACATGAGCCTCCACCGCCCTCGTCCTCGGCCGTCGTCTTCCAATCTGCAACATGGAGTAGTCCTCTGGCATCTTTCCTGACATCGTCCTCCCATCTCAGCCTAGGTCTGCCCGCCTTTCGTTTGCCTCCCGGGTGTCCTGTTAGAACCTTCTTTGGTACACGTGTGCTTGGCATTCGGTGCACATGTCCGGCTCATCTTAGTCTTTGGAGCCGTAAATGAGTACAGAGTCTGGGAGCTTGGTAGATGTCATATAGCTCCTTATTGTGGCAGATTCTCCATGCCTCTCCCTCTCGCACTGCTCCTAAGATTCTTCGAAGTACCTTTCTTTCGAAGGTGTTCAGCCGTTCCGCAGACTTTGTTGTCAGTGTTCCCGCCTCACATCCATAGGCCAAGACCGTTCTAATAATTGTTTTGTACAGGGTTATTTTGGTTTTCCTATGGACGTTTCGGGATTTGAACACTGGCAGCAACGCGAAGTAAGTGTTGTTAGCGGCTGTGATGCGCTTTCTTACTTCTACTGGGTCTTCGTTGTCCTGCGTTATGATGGAGCCCAGGTAGGCAAACTCTTCGACCACTTCAAAGTTATAGGAGTTTTTAAAAGATATTAGTAATTAAGGGTTGAGTATGCACACTACGGCAGTGGGTACTAGGATCACATCATCATTATCGGCACTCTAAAACTTAAAGAGTCCTGACCACCTGTAAGAAATGATTCTTCTCATTGACTCCTGCTGTTTACTTCCAGTTCCTCGTGCTCCATCTTTCAAACAAGTAAGTTTACTTCTATCGACACTTTTAAACTTTTTAAGGTCTGACTAACGGACACTCTCCAGTTTTATAAATCATAACATTGGCTTATCAAACAATTGGTATCGCTGTAACTGATCAAAAACTATAACTTTTTATGTAACACGTTCGAAAATTATGCTTTAGCGCCCAAAAGCTCCTCATTGCTTTATTCCGTTGATACAAACGTCTTGACGCAAAACCCATGTAATAGTCGAATTACGTTCCCATTAGACCCATGTGTTGAGGTCGGAAGTTCTATAATAGACTACGAAGAACCATTTAAGCCTGAAGGCTTAGATCTGAACCATTATTAGGCCCAGTTTAAAGCTTTAATGATTTCTATCTTACTACCGAAGCGATTAGGCATTACGCCTACGGAAAAGTCCACGATTTTTCAATTTCCGGTAAAGATAGTTTTCAATTAATTTTTGTTTCGCATTAACGAAGTATTTAAATTTTGTTGTGCACCCAAACTAAATCGTTATTTTTATACTGTGTGGGAAGGCTGATTTACAAAGCATCCCCAATTATTAAAGGTAGTGGGGAGGAAAGAAATGGGGAAGAGGAAGGTGGAAAAGTACCTGGTTATTCAGATCCGGTCACCAAACACTTCCAAAGCCATTTAAAGCAACCTTTCAATTCTGAATGGTGGCCTTACACCAGGGTGATACTGAGAGTATCTTCCATTTTGGAACGTGTCTCAAAAATACTATATATTATTTCAAATGAGTAAATTTTGAAATAACACAAATTGGGGCCTTCAAAAATCGCTTCCTATGGGCATAAATAACCGAAAGAACAGAACCAAGATATCAGGAGACATAGGCCCTTCGTCCAGAGAGGCGTAAAAGTATCCTATACCTATGTTGTGTACTTACGTCGAAATCAACTCGTAGCGCGCAGTCCTTAATCATTGTTGAATTCTCCAAACGTTGAAACTAGAATGCCATAACCTCGCTCACAACCAAACAGTTTGCCATTTTTATATCCTGTCGTTTCACTGGTTTGTTCCTAGCATTCATCTTAACCACACGCATTGTTCCAAAATGTTTGTCACGTGACGCCATATTTGAAGTCTCATAAATCGAGTGGCGACAACCTCATCCGGCCAGTCACGGGAGACTGGCGTCGCCGACAAGTTTACAAAATGTCAGCACCGTGTGCCTGTGAATGAAACTTTGGTCTGACGTATGGCGGTAGTCGCCAAGATACTCGAATCGTCGGACACCTGTGGACAAAGGGCCTTTCATGACTGAAAGGCGTTTCTTAGAAGCTTTCTGGGACTCTTTGTTGGCTGTAGCACCGAGGATTATGATGATGATGAATGATAATGAATGAATGACAATCATGTAGATATAAAAGATCCTCAATAAAAGATTGGTCCGTGTACAGTTTTCAGTTATTAGTGTTAAAAATTTCATCTACTAGCTAATTTCAACATAGTAATAACAAAATATACTCGCTAGTTACGCAATTATCAACAGTACCCATTATACTTGGTATTCAACTTTTTATTAGGATCGGATTATTATCTTTATCACGATAGTCGGCGTATAATAGATTCACCGTTAGACTCTACGCGTTTTAAAACTTTTATGTTTTAATTCAGCAGAAATAATTATTGTAACTAAAGAGGCACAATTAGTAATGTATGAACAATGTTATCACAGAATTAAAATCAGTTTTAGCAACGCGATGATCTCATTTATTATATTACGTGTTAAATCGTGCGTGCGTTAGATTCACTGGGTTGATTAGTATGGACTAAAAATCTTTGCAATTGAGCAAAAAACTACTGGATTTTAACAAAATTAAAATTTTATGAGTTTGTGTCTTATTTCGGAGTTGAAGAACCACCTTTTCCTTGTTAATACTCTTTACACGGCATCTCCTACGATGATATAGACAGTTTATTAATGTGAATAATCAGTAAACTAACTACATAACTCACTAGACTCCCAACTGCTTCCAGCTGTCTGGAGACAGTGGGACTGCAGCATTTATAATTATTGGCATACATTTTGTGGCTAAAGAGGTGGGGAAGATAAATGGAGAGGTTAAAAAGTAAAGGTGGACTCGGGTAATCTGTTTGAAAAAGAGAATAAGATCATTTTCGTTACCTTTTGAAGAGACGATTCCCTCAAATGGATGGGAGAAAGAAAGGTGCACATCCATGTGATCTTTCCCACACATGACCTCCAGCGACTGTATGACCGGCATTCCTTCGGGCCTTTCTAAGGGCCATAATTCCCCTCCGCATGACGATATCTATAATTGAAGAAAACGAAATATTAACATCTAATCATTTTTAAAACTGAGGGAGTGTATCTATCTGCACACATCAATCAAAACACCACGAATAGGCTCATCTACGGCAGTCTTTCACAAAGTGATCAATAACGCCACATGTGGGCGGTGGAGGCTTTCAGGGGGCAGTAGAATATTTAAAGAAAATTAGGGGACGTTAAGGAAATCTAGAAGGACGATGGTAGACAAGTTATATCTATAAAAATCTGACTGAATCTAGATGAATTAATGGTTGGTTTTACTTCCTTCGACAAAAACTTGGTGAACCTTCACGATGACTTTATGGGACTATTCCAGGACGTTTGTTCGCTGTTGAATCCCCTTTCAATCTTCAACAAAGCAGGATCATCCCAGTTAGAAGAACAACTTATATAACTGAAAACGAACGAAAAATTAAATTCTAGAATGACTACCAATAATTTTGGCAGCGGAAGCGAATCTCCCAACAGTACAATGGGTTATTGCCTTTTGTTTAACGATTTCTGAGAGTATCCCATCGTCGTATTTGTGTGAAAGTGGATTTAGTGCTGTAGCAACGTTACTAACTAAAAATAAAAATCGGCTGCAAGTTACTGAACGCGACGACGAACGACTCTTTTAACTATCCCGCAGCCAGTGAGGGAGTAGGTAGTACCCAGAATTAATATCCTCCTTATGTTAGCTTAAATACTTGACATATCATTTTAGTATTTTACGTATTTCTGCGCAAATACATAAGTTACCATTAATAATTGACTGAATAATTGGGATTTCTATAGTTTAAAACCCCATAAGACAGAAAAATGCATCGGGTCGTCAGAAGACCCACTTGGTTACAGACGTTTTGTTTGGCATCTTGGCCTGTCAACAGTTAAAGTGAATTCGAGACTGATATCAACAAACTCGTAGAAATGAATTAAATTCATGATCCACATTAGATAAGTTATGAATTTAAAGCCTTCTTTTAATTTTAATAAAAATACTGAGTTTTATTTCCTCTCACTGAAACATTATTTGGTCTCAGAAATAGGATATAGGTCACAACCATTATATGTCTCTCCATGCATGTTTAAAAATTATATTTGCAATATCTTTAAGATACGCAACAGGTGGTAATGTAAAAAGGTAAGTTAAAAATTATGGAGAGCACTAGATTTTCTTTAAATCTCTATGTGGGTGGTGGTCGCAATAGGTTTGAGAACCTGTGATCTACGGTCTCATGGATCTTAAGGCCCCAGTACACATTCGGCCAACGCGTGCGGCGAATGCGACCGGCAGATTTTCGTGATACCGTTCACACATTCGCGTGTTCATTCGGCGTTGGTCGTTAGATGAAGATGGACGTTAGGGCGACTGCGGCCGCTGCGATATACTTGTACAGCGCTTTCAGATTTTTTTTACTTGTGCACCAGAGAAGAGTGATTAAAAAAAGATGGCGCAAAAGAAGATGGTGGATGCTGAGTATTCATCGAAACAGAACAAGGTAAATCAAATTTTGTTTTAATTGTTAGTATCCTATTTTGAATGTGTGTACTTCTAGAGTATTCTGCCACCCCTTTGTGAAAATATAGGCGTGACGGTATTTATTTTTATTATATAGAATTTAAAAAAAACATTTTTTAGGGAGACCATGAACAACCAACTTGCCGAGCTTCTAGCAGAGCCATCTGGAGAGTTTGAAAACTTCGTACGATTGTCACCTACTGACTTTGAATACCTCGTACAAAAAATTTCCCCGATCGTTTCAAAACAGGACACAAAATGGAGGGAAGCTATACCAGTAAAAATACGGCTAGCAGTGACTTTAAGATTCCTAGCTACCGGGGACAGTTACAGAAGTCTGCACTATCTGTTTAAAATGTCAAGCCCAGCCATCTCACGCATAGTGATTGAAGTCTGTTTAGCACTCAATGAAGTGTTAAAAGATATGATTAAGGTAGGTAAAAAAAAAGGTTTTATTTTTAATCAATTATTTATTTCAAGATAATACTTACCTTATTTGTGTTGACAAATATTTGACTCAAATAGGTTTCAATTAATTTGTTTTTTTTTATGCATCTCTATATGCTCGATAAAGAATATTTTGTGATGGAGTTGCGTCAGTTTCTGAAGAATTGTACCCTTCGCACGTGTAACTGTGATCATCAGTCATAGTATGTTGAGAGACTTCTGGTATACTTATTACAACAGGAGATTCTTGCTGTTCTTGTGACGGTGGATGGGTTGGGTTGGGTGAAGATTGTGACGTGTATATTTGTGCTGGGGCTAAAACTTCATTGGAAATTATTTGAACTCGTCGAGGTAGAAGTTGATTAGGAACATAATATGTAGATGGTGGTGTACTTGCTGAAAATGGTCTGTTTTGAGGGGAAGAAGGCGGAGGAGGCGAGCATGACCATTCAGATCGGTATAAATTTTGAGAAGATGGTGGACGAATGACATATGAATTTTGAGAAGAGGGCGGACGAATGAAGTATGAATTTTTAGGAATCATTTGTGATTTTCGACGCCTGTTTAACAACATGTTATCTATATCTAACATGATTTCTTCTCTTTCAATCTCTGTATATTTCCTCAGTTTTGTTGCAAGAAGTTTTCCATATAATTCGCATGGATCATCTTCTCGTGTTGAAGAATCTTTACTAAGGACTTGATTTAAAGTGTTGAAAGCATTTGACATCTCTCTGCTAGCCTCTGCTAATTCTGGCGGATTTTTGCAACGTCGCTTTGTAGCTGGAACTTTTCCTGGATTACTGTTACTCCCAGCTACGGAGTTGTTTCCTTGACTATCATCTTGTTCATCTAGTGTATCTTCTACAGAATATGTCGATGATGAGGCCTGTAAAAAAATAACTTGTTAAAAACATGTTGAAATTTTTTTAATAAATTTTTTAACTCGTTAAAAACTTTTTTTTCAGATGCCTGAAACTGCAGACGAATGGGTTAACAAGTCAGAAGGATTTACTTTCCCCCATTGCCTTGGGGCTATAGATGGCAAACACATAACTATACAATCACCGGCAAAGAGTGCGTCTGACTATATTAACTATAAAGGCAGCTTCAGCATTGTTCTACTAGCTCTAGTTGATAGTAATTATTGTTTTTTGTTTGCCGATGTAGGATGTAAAGGTCGGATAAGTGATGGCGGCGTATTTAATCAGAGTGTTTTATGTCAAAAACTATCTTCTGGCACTATGAATTTACCACCTCCGAGCCCACTTCCGGATGGCGACAATGATATTCCGTTCGTATTTTTAGGAGATGGAGCATTTGCGCTTAGTAGCCACATAATGAAACCTTTTGCAGGCCACCATGCCCAAGGATCCCCGGAAAGAATATTTAATCAGCAATTGTCTCATTCTCGTGTAAAAGTAGAAAATACTTTCGGCATCCTATCCAACAGGTTTCGATTTTTTAAAAAAGCTATAGCTCTGGAAACCCCTTTACGAGCCTCTATTATTTCAATGTCTTGTCTACTTTTACATAACTTCTTGAGATACAGTAGTTCATCTCGGAATATTTATACACCCCCAGGTTCATTTGATACTTTCATTAACGGAGAACTTGTACGACCAGAATCATGGAGAAATGAAAATAGAGATAGTGCTTTGTTGCCATTACAAAATGTGCCACGTAGACCTACCCAAACAGCAACCCAGATACGGTTGGATTTTATGAATTATTTTTGTAGAAACAGTACAGAAAATAATTAAAATTTGTCAAAATAAATATGTTGTTTTACTTACACTGTTACCCTCTGTGTTAATAATGCTGGAAAATTCATAAACGTCATTTAAAAAATTGTCCATTGCTTCATAAAACGGCCAAATTGGGTTGTAATATTCCTCTTCACCCATGCCGGATTTAATGGACTGGATTTTCTTCCTACGATGAATTCTGTACGTTGCCATTAACGACTCCTTCTTTTTTTTTAATTCACTTACAGGGATATTCATACTGTCTGCAATTCTACTCCAAGCATCATTAACCTGAAATAAAAAAAGTAGTTAGGAACTACTAGCTCTAGTTGATAGTAAAAACGAAAAAAGTAGCTAGGAACGGTATACCTATAGACAAATTAATATCGCAACTAAACATGTATTATTTTATGTAGTGAGGCAAGTTACTTACTCTGTTTTTATTTTTGTGTTGCTGGTGTTTGGGGTTCCATATAATGGATTCATTATGATAATAATCAATGAACCTAAACAGTTCTTCGTTACTCCATGGCGCCATATTCGCGACACGACACTACAGTCTACTAAATATACCAAACCACACACGTCCACTCCGGCCGACGCGCAACTATGAACTGAACGTTCGGCCAATGTGTGAACGCTCTTTGCCGCTCGCGCCAAATTCCTTTGATTCGTGCACGAAAAACCGACACTCATCGGCTCGCCGGCGAGCGTTGGCCGCAAACGCGAAATTCACACAAAATGGCCCAGTACACATTCGGCCAACGCGTTGGCCGCACGCGTTGGCCGAATGTGTACTGGGGCCTTTACGAGAAGTTCATGTTCCATATTTTGGTTTGGCGTACAATACCGCGTATAAGACAATGTTTTCAAAAGCGATATATTAATATCATTTTATTCACGGGTATTATTTAACACAGCTTATGTGCTTTCCAAGGACAATACCTCATTGGTCGTGGTTTCTTCTGAACATTGTTTAATATTGCTTACGCGGTATTGCATGTCGGACGATGATATTTTTTACCTAGGTATTTAGTTGAGAAAACGCAGTCATTGATTTCAGAAACTAGACGAAATAGGACCATATTAAGTGTTTAAACTTTCAACATCCTATTGATGGCGTAATTGAAAATAAATAACAAAATGTCCTTAATTTTTTTTTGTGAATAAATTTTTAATGAACATCATTTTAAATACATTATAACTTTCTACAATTAGAATAAAACAACTTAGTTTGAATACCAATTTAATTGAGTATAATATAAAAATCAACCGGTTTCGATTCAACTTGAACCTTTATCAGGGTTTTAGTCAAAGATATTAGAAGAACGAGATGTGCTATGAGCAGTTCATACTGTGTGGAATTGTTTTGCCGAGTGTCGCCGGTTTTGTTCACCAATACTACTGCACACCTTCGCTTACGCTAAGGTATCCGCACTAATACATAGAACAGATTTCTGTGCGTACACGTCCCGATACCGTTCAAAGTACCCTAATTAGGTAGTACTCCGCCTACGGTCCGGCGGCAAACATAGCATATCTCGTTCTTCTAATATCTTTGGTTTTAGTAAACATTTTAAATTATTTACAGAATTACAGTTTGTAAGTGAGATAAAGGGGAGAGAATAATAACTTTGGAGGAGGCGGAGGGGAGGTAGAATTGGTTAAAAAGGAAAAAGGGGTTAAAATTAGGTGCAGGGGTTGGGAACATGTTTAAAAATGAGCTATTTGATAAATCTTTTTTTTATTTAACAAATTGATTTTATTTATTTACAAAACCTTTATGACGGCTCAGGTGGAATCAAAACCGGTTGACTTATATATTATACTCAACAAAATGGTATTCAAACGTAATGATTTTATTCAAATTACAATTATGTAAACCCACAAAGTGATTTTATAACTTTTTAACAATTTATAACTTTTTTGTTGGAAACCCGTTGTGACGGAAATTGCATGACACCACATGCAAGTAATTAAGATTTTTTTATGAATCGATATCACATTTTATTTCTATGGTGGTCCATTTACATATTTTACTAGTGCAAGATTAATTATTAATTTTTAGAAAAAATAAATCGACCACCTTGAAACGTCTACGCAAAAAAAAATATAACACCACCTGTAAACTTTTTATGAACTTCCTACGAATAATTGTGTAGATCATTTTTTTATGTATTAATTACTTTGGTGATGACCGCATCATGCGAGTCTCATATTATAATAATATACTGAGATTGGTTAGGGATACGGATTCAAAAATTCGATTGATTCCTTTAGTCAGACATTTTTTAAACACCTGTAGATTTGATTTGAATCATTAAATAATAATGTTTTGGAATATTATCGTAAGGGGGTATTTAACCCTCCTCTCGATAAACTGTTAAAATAACTAAAAATTCTTGCAATAGGAAGAAAACTTGCTTAAGTTACACACTATATATAGCCACTATTATTTAAAGTTTTGCTTATCTAATAGTACACTCGGACTTTATAGATAGGTTAAGTTTTAATTTAAGAACATTTTTTTTTTTGGTTTTATTTTTAACTCTTTTTACTCCGCTGTCGCCGCTACGGCGACATATAAAACATTCTAAAAACTCTGATGCCGCCGCAGCGGCGACATAAAATGTGCGTATACATTTTTAATTTAAAAAATAAAAGGGTATTATTACAGGTTTACACATAATGCTATTCAGTTGTATACAGTACGCACTTACGGTTGGTAGTGCTTTTTGCTCTGTTTTTCATAAATAACAATAACTACGCGTTCATTTTATTTGAATATTTTTTACTGGGCAATAAATATTTTCACTTCACCAGGCTCAATGGAAAACTCCATATTTTAAAAAATGGTCCCAAGCCGAACTGTGTGGTCTGCTTGAAAAGGGCAGTTAAAGGTGGCAGACGGGAAACCAGTAAGTACTGTGACACTTTCTAAAATATCACATGTTAAAAAATTATAAAGATTAGAATATGCAAATTTTTCTTTCATTAACAATCTTTTATGATAATTGATATATTTCTTAACATAACTATATCATTTTATTTACTGCCTTATCAAAAAAAACATTATTTCTAATTTTCGAAAAATATCGTAATTTTTCCTCATATTTTTACATTACACTCTATGGAGTAGCTGGTATACTATATAAAAATAATTTGGAGTACAAAGGGTTTTAACGGGCAGACAAATATTTATTAACACGAAATATTTGGACAATCCAACTACCATTATACTTCGCTGTATTTTTCAACTAAGCTACTAACCGGTCTATAAGCTCTAGATACTATATATTAAGCTCTGACGAGATGAAATTTGCACAGCTTGTTGGGCCTAACTGCTCGCTCATTTTAATCATGCAGTCAGGAGTAAAATTAATACCAAAGGATTCCTAGATAAATAGTCCGTCAAGTTTTTGTTTTCCATTATGAGCTACGGAACTTTGGTGTATCTATTAAATATTCAAATAATAACACTTGTAAGTAATATTATATAAAATACTTTTTTAAATTGTGAAAATCTGGAAAGGAATTTTTCAAAAAAATCTTAAACTAGAAATGAAAACACGTTCAAAAACTACTCGGGTCACTTAGTGCTATATTTGTCACGAAACTTTAAAAGCGTTGAGTCACGTTGTGTTATATATGTCACCAACTAACACGTCTTCATGAAACTATAATCTTCTTATCTTATAAGTTATTTATAATATTCAATAGAAAATTTTAAATTGAATGTAAAACGGGAAAATTTCGAAATAAATCTCTAATCTGACAGATTTTGCAACTAACAGTATATAATAATACAATGTCAATAATCAAGACAGTATTATTGTCTAGACCCGAGGTTTAAATATATTAATAGAATGTCAATAGTGTAGACAATATTATTGTCTAGACCCGAGGTTTAAATATATTAATAGAATGTCAATAGTGTAGACAATATTATTGTCTAGACCCGAGGTTTAAATATATTAATAGAATGTCAATAGTGTAGACAATATTATTGTCTAGACCCGAGGTTTAAATATATTAATAGAATGTCAATAGTGTAGACAATATTATTGTCTAGACCCGAGGATTAAATATATTAATAGAATGTCAATAGTACAGACAATATTATTGTCTAGACCCGAGGTTTAAATATATTAATAGAATGTCAATAGTGTAGACAATAGTATTGTCTAGATCCGAGATTTAAACGTGTTAAATGTTTTACGAACACGACACAAGTCAAAATTATATATCAGTACACTTACTCGTAATACAAATCACTAGGCATAATAAATTATTACCATTTTACAAACATATTACAGAAAAACATACAAATTAATTTAGCTTTCCGGGACGAAAAGGGGTTGAATATATCGAAAAGGTCTGTAAATTATGTATTGGAAGTTCAGTAAAATTGCGTTAGAGGTAAGCGATATGAATATTTTGTGATATGGTTGTCATAGTGAAAAAGATGGTGGCATCAAGTAGATTAAACAATGATACGGATATTTGAGAGCAGTCGATAAAAATAATTTAATGTACAAAATTAAATACTGGCGATCTCCAGGGTTTCACGACTCCGCAGTTATAAACCAGAAGATAAAAGGTAATATTTATAAATCAATATTGTGACTTAAAAATTCTGGACGTTCATTCATCGATGTTCGGGCAAACCTGTTCTGGTTTTGTGTGAAGAGTTAACTTATTATCTCTTCGTTAAATATTACACCAAAGAGAAAGGATTCCTTGGATGATGCTTGTATTGAAAATCTAAACATTATAACTGTAGGTACTGAATTAAAACATGATATCCATTTTTTTCGGAAAACTTCTGTTGAAAAACTTTGATAGTCACTCTATTGAAACCACTGGTTGATTATGAATATTTAAAAAAAAAAGTAAGGATCAGTTGTTTCTATTTAGGTCCTTTATTATTTTAGTTATGGAAAACAACTTGCCAATAACTATATAATAACAAAACTTAAATAGAACCTTTACAGAACTTGAAAATAACTATGAAATTTGGTGAACTTTTCAATGTCTGTGATGCAATTCATCAAATTTCTAAGCTTATATTAAAATTCTGTTAAAATTATGTTATTACAAGTATTATGTAAAAATTGCCCCATAATGAAATAATAACAGAACTTGTACAAAACTTGAATATTAACTTTGATATTGATATTGCTCCCAACCGTCTGGAGTCAGCGAGACTATAGCATCCGCGATTCGGGTATTTTGAAAGGCTGAAAGTACAGTGGAGGGACAGAAGATAGGGAAGATAAAGGCGGGAAGTACTGGCTATTCAGATCTGGTCATCAAATGGTCTTTCACCAGGGCAGTACTGAAAGTATCTACACATTATGGAACATGCCGGAAATATTATCTTAAATGAATGATTTGCCAAATAACACAAATTAACCATATAAAATTTACTAGCGCATGCCGGGATTTATACCCGTGACCTCCGTAGGTCATGAGAAGTATGATTTAAAGAATTTGTATAAAAACTCTGCGCGTCTGCGAGGAAAAACAAAACTAAATTTTCAATCGACCCGTTGCCAGTATTAATTTATTCGATTAAAATCATCCATTTCCTTTCTATGGTTAACTTCAGATGTTAGTGTGTTGCGCTATACGAGTATTACAGGGATTTCATTAAAACAAAATCTTCAGCTGTAGCACCTATATCCAGGGAGAAAGAACTAGAGAGACTGTGTAACGGTGTAACTTGGATATATATTGGATATAGCAGCCATTTTGATTTACTTAAATCCTGTTACTGAAACCCGGTCATCACATATATTCAGTGGCGTGGCGGGACCTGGACAAACGTGAACAATTAAATTTGTGAGAAGTGATTTTGATATTTACTCCTCCAGAGGCAGATCGGACGGATCACCTAAAAAATCGGTCTTGACACACACTCCTTGCCTCATTCATATTCATACATACTATTCTATTATTCTGATTCTTGATATGGCCCGAGTCAAGTATCTGATTCTCTTAATCGTGGTATGTCTTCCTCGGGCGTCCCTGATTTCTGCTACCATTCGCATTCATATTCTCCCTATCCACATTCACTCTTCATGCCCAAACTATCTAAGCGTCCCTTTCTTAATCTTACTCATTATGCTTACATCAACCTTGCACGATCATATATGGGACCTCATTTCTATAGCATTCAGTCATTCAGTCCCCATTGTACAAGAAACATTAGCAACTATTCTGCCACCCTTTCGGTAATTGTGACACGTTCTTGGGTAATACGCATAACAAAAACAACACCTAGTTTCGAGTTAAATCCTATAAGAAAAAACATTAAAACTATTGCAACTGGTCTCTATCAACCCATCGTCTTGCGCAGCAGCGGGAAGAATAGATTATTCGTCCTTCTGGACACACTTATCTCTAGATTCCTACCCTCTGTTGTTTTTCTATCCTTTCAATTTCCCTCTGATTATTGAGTTCGAAAAAAAGAATAGGTATAACCTCATTTCTGTTACCGACGCTCCCATGGTATCTTCTATTTAGCCACATTATTAGAGCTTCGATCTTCTAATTATTAAGCTTTCTATATCGAAGTATCACTTGCAAACATTTAAATTGGCATTCTTCTGAGGTAACTGGCATATTCTGTCAGAATGTTAGTGTTTATTCGTTTTGTAATACAATCCAAATAAATTAAATATGTCTGAACGTATTAAAAAATTAAATACTGTTTTAGAGAAGTGATAAAATACGGTTTAAAATTTTATAATCAGAAAAAAACGTTTGATTATTGAAATCTTAAAATTTTGAATGCAAATATAAAAATGTTGCAAAAGATGGCTCACCTTACGTTTATCGTCTAAACACTGAAAAACGTCAAGCGAGCCATCTTTTGCAAATATAAAAATGTTACAAAAGATGGCTCACCTTACGTTTATCGTCTAAACACTGAAAAACGTCAAGCGAGCCATCTTTTGCAAATGTAAAAATGTTACAAAAGATGGCTCACCTTACGTTTATCGTCTAAACACTGAAAAACGTCAAGCGAGCCATCTTTTGCAAATATAAAAATGTTACAAAAGATGGCTCACCTTACGTTTTTCGTCTCTACACTAAACGCACACACACACACACATATTATTAGATAAATGTAATATAAAAAATTATTGTTACCTATATTTTGTCGTTTCAAATAAAAATAATTGAAATATTCAATTTTTTTTCTCAAATTGCTGTCCGAATCTTCGGATTCATAGAGGTGTACATTTTAATTTTTTTCAAAGCTGAAACCAACTAAACTTTTGAATGGGTCTGATATGACCTTAATATTTGGGAATGAAAGGCATCATAATTTGCCTCAATATCTACATAAAGAACTTATATTACTGTAAAAAATAATGTTTAGTCGCCTACCTCTTTATATAATTAATCTTTTATGGAATCCTCTACAGTTTTTTTTTCTTTATCATGTAGGTACCTACGCCAAAATTATTTTTTAACAATTTCTTTCTTCCAATAAATCAAAAACCGACTGCCTCTTATTAAGGATTATCTATGGTTATTTTTGGATGCGATTCATTCGACATCTAAAATGAATCTGGCGCAATATTAAAAGCGTAATAATTTTATAGCCTTATAATAGCAATAGCAAATTAATCCTATGTATATATAAAAAGATATCCCAATTTATCAAATCCTTTGAGATAAACTAATGTATTGTACCAACAATATATTATTTAAATGTATACACTTTTTGTACGTAAAATAAAAATGCTGCAGCAGAGATTCTTTTTTGGGTAATTTTGTTCAGAAGCGGTGAACTTTTGACAAATTATATTATTGAAACGACACTTTTTCACTAACGAATTCTATGAGGGTGTAGAAAAAAATTCTGAATCATTTAGTGCACTTTCTCTATTGAAATAAAACCTCGTTGGTTGAACAAGACGCACCTTGGTGCTGCGATGAAAGAGCATTGTAAAATAACAGATACTAGTTTGTTGTAACATAAAATCACCTGAGATGCTTTGCCTTATTGAGGTACATTTAACTGTGTGTCCATAATAGAGGACATAAAATAAGACTGTTGTAGTCAGCCTGTTTGGAATGTTCTTCCTTTTCTAGTAAACTCAAACTAATTATTATCAAATAGATTCGAAGATAAATCGACTATAGACCCCGGTTAGATAACTACGGGGGAGTAGCTACCGCACAATTGTCACCTGGCCACATTATGCCCGCAATACGGCAACACTGCACAGTTATTCAAACGTTGGCATCTGCGCGCGCAGCCGTCCTTTGCCGCTCTTTCCCTTACTCTCCCGCGCTAGGAATGTCTTCGGCGACGGTCGTAAATCGCGGCGACAATTCCACGAAAAGCTCAGAAGTAAAGACAGAGTGACATCGCGAGGAATCCTTAATGACTGGGCGAGCCAGCGGTCAGCGGTCCGAGATTAATTACTCGACGTCGCTCTAATCGAATTCTTTCGGAACGAGCGCGATACTTAGGGTAGCGGCCATTACGTGAGACAATTATCTGATGCGCCCTAGAATCACTCGCTTCTGGCCGGTGCTGGTGCTGGTGCTGATGCTTCCATTTCGGTAGGCAGAACAACGTGAGGCATCTTAGAACTCGAGTCGTCAAACTGACATAAAGCATACGAGCAAAAACCAATTACATATCCATACGAACACAATAAGAATTGTAGCTTATTACTGGATAGGCCACAAGGTTCCATATTGCAATTGTATGTATCGCAACAAGTACATCCCGTCCTAAGTGAAATTAATGGCCGGCCATTAGATGATAAGTTTCGCATAGCCCGGATTCTTTAAAAGAGGAACTTCGCTCGGCATGTAATAATTAAAATACCCACTAGCTTTTTATGACCCTTTTCATTCATATAAAAAAATATTGACAGGACACTCGACACGAGAGCCATTAATATACACGTATCGGAATCTTTAAGCGAGAATGATTCATTGGAGCTAGAAAAAAAAACAATTTAATAGGTTGGTTCTTGATTCTATGGCCGTACGCACTTTTAAACATATTACTTCAATAAACAATACTTACCTTAGTATATTTCATTAATTGTATAGTAATTAATAAATGCTTCAAATTTTTTATCCTATGTAAATTCAATGTAACACTCAAAAACACAAAAATAACTTATTGAACAATGCAACACATACAAAAACGGTACATAGTTTGCTATCCTTGTGTAAATTTGATTTATAACGAAAATTGGAAAAATATTGTTTTTTTTTCATAATAAGTGTGTAATTTTTTCCATCCAAAAATTTTTAAATAATTTTGTTTTCTTCAAAATCTTGAAAATCGGAAAAAACGTACACCGCAATGTTAAATATGAATCAAAACAAAGGGTAGATTTATCGTACCTTTGATTCCAACAATAATATTGATGAAATCACATCAAAGCAATAATATTGCGTCCTACTTCTCACAGATTAATTCCAGTTAAGTTCAAATAAAAATCCAGTAAGCTTAAAGCTCGAATACAATTTTATAATATTTTTCAAAGTGTATTATTTAGCAAAGGTTGTATTGACTGAACAGTTGTTGGTTGCTTGGTAGCCACAGATCTGTAGAAGGCCTTATGGAAGTGACCAGGAATTATATATGAACTCCCATCACAACAACATCGCAAAGTATGGCTTTTATGCGCTGAGTCAACTTTTTAATGTATATTTTATAGACCCGTATTCCAGAAGGCAATGCTTCACTATATCACTACTCTGCACTTACTCGTGTAATCAAGGTATGTAGCTGAAAACATAAATTACGAGAAAACCCTTTTAGATCTACAATTTTATCCTATTTTTATGAATATTGTACAAATCCTATGTACCTACTTCCTGAAATAACATTATTATAGAATGAATGCTCATCTTGGAAGCGAGAATTTACCCATTTCCCGATATCCGATTGAGCTGTGCAGATGGACTCTATAGTCGATGACAACATTCTGTCATATTTTGGTGGCAAGTGTATTTATACGCATTTCCTTGAATTTGGATAACTTCACATACAAAATAAATGTCAGTCCTACGCGATCGGCATTTGAGCTTATTAGCGCAGTTAACTCCAGTCTCTGGGGAGAGAGGTAGAATCCTCAGTCAAACCAAAAAAAAAATCATTGAAATTGGCTACAGCCGGCTCAAGAGATGGCTCAACTTAGTTGAAATTTGGCTACAACCGGCCCAAGAGATGGCTCAACTAAGTCGAAATTTCGCTACAACCGTCCCGAGAGATGGCTCAACTAGGTCGAAAACTGGCTAGAGCCATCCCAAGAGATTTTTATAAACCATTTTAACTGAGCATTACGGGTGGATATATATAGAGAGATAGATCTGTATTATATCTGATCTAAGAAATGCGTGTTTGTGTCAAATAAAGTTGTTAGGTAAATGTAGATTATCAATTGAGGGTCAATTTTCTATAGTGCTCTTTCCGTCAACTTGCACAGCTCCAGAAAACTTTTTTATTTTGTCGTTATGAGATAACTTTTCCCAACTTAACCTTACCTAACTCCCCCGACTTTTAAATTTCCTTGAACAAACTTAAAGTTTTTTTTTTAGACTTTTAGACGATGTCGAATTTTAACCAAACCACTGGCCTCCCAAATATTAATAAATCACAAAAATAATACACCTAATAAAAAGTAATTGGATTCTGAAAAAACTCTAACAATAAAATTATATTAGGTACTTCTTTGCTTGTTTATAAATTAAATCAATTGTCGTTTTTATCCCTTGCCCAAATTTTATAAAAATATATTCTTACTCAAAGTAAACATCGAAACCATCAACCTTAAGACGCCCATAACAGGATGAAACCTCTTCGCTCAAAAATAAAGTTTTGTATGTACAAGCAGAGAAATCTATTTTTTTAATGATAAACTTACGTTTATTAGACAAGGTTTTATGCATGCTATGCATAAAACCTTGTCTTATAAATGTTAGTTTATCATTAAAAAAATAATAATATTTGACAAGTCAAAAATATTTCACCAATAAATGAAGACATTATATGTCTCGACGCCATCTAGTGAGAAATTTAGCACTAACAAAGCCTTTCCTACAAAAATAAAGTTGGTTGTTTACAGGTGAAAAAATATAATAAGCAGTAATTGTTGATTGAGGTACTAGTACATATTGAATCATTTGGCGGGTTGGAAATAAGCCGACATAGCTCAGTGGATACAGAGCACCTGACCGGACATCAGAAGGCACGGGTTCAATTCCCGATGGCGGCATTTATTTTTACTCGGGAGATATTTTCAATTTATATTAGTATTTCGGATGACTAATTATTGCTTATAATTATTTAGAGAAATCTATTTTCGCCATCTCGATTAATTAACATACATTATTAATAAAAATGTTTTGTTATTTTGCTTGTACATGACGATACAAAGAATGTTCTTTATAATGCAAAAATATTCGAATTTTATTAACAATTTATTCGTAGTTCACTAAAAATTTATTAAAAAATTGTTAATTCATTCATAAGGCCTGATATCCCGTTTTTAATCGGAATTACCAATAATTCGAAGAGATTTTTAATAAAATACCAATAGTATTTTTTCTCCGCGTAGCTACATAAATATAGGTAAATTATTTTAATTCATGTATTTTTTTATTTTTTCAACTTACAATCCATTAAAAATAAATCATATCGTTCAGAACACAACGCCATCTTCAAATACGAACAAATCAACAAACTTCAGAGTAGAATGGAGAGAAGAAAGACCTATGATCGGTTTCCACTAGAATCAGGTTAGAGTACAGTCAACAAGGTTTCAATGGCCAAGTAATTGATGGAAATTGAGTCTCGTAAATTACGTAACTTTGTCCATGGCCTGCGTCAAACACTCCGCAGCAGCAACCGACTACTTCTTGAGAGACTGTATTGATCTGCGTTGGCAGGGCTGGTAGAAGAAATTTTATGCGGATGCACGAAAAAAACTAGTATTGCTGATTTCTTAAAAATCTCTTCAAAATATTGGTCCTGTTAAAAACGGGACTGCAGGCCGCTTCCTGATAAAAATATCGAAACACGTATTCATGCACCGTTTGTCTTAATAATATATATATATATAATGACGAAATGCGATAATGTTATGATTTTTATGAACACGTGTTCCGCATCATGACAAAACATTGATATTTTACTAATATCAATAAGTTTATCAGGATAGCTATCAATTCACTCGCTTATGGCCTGCAATCCCGTTTTTAACCGAATTACGAATAATCTGCAAAGATTCTTAATAAATAAGCAATATTTTTTTATCAGTAAAATTTTTCCGTTTTTGTGAAAAATCAAATCAGAGGAGCTGATATTTTTACTAATCTGGAACGATTACGTGATCAAGTAATTTCTAATTTGTATTATGGTAGCCTTCATTATCGATAGATTTTTAGACCAGAGATTCATTTGAAAGGTTTGTATTCCGAGATTTGTTAAAACCTGCTTGTAATGACTGAAATACACTATATTTTTTGTTGAAGTAATTTGTTATTATATTAAAAATCAATTTCAGTTAATTTTTCGAATGTGTTTTTCTAATTATTAAAAATAAATAATACGTTAACTAATAATTAAATAAAATAATACGCTAACTAACTAAAATAATACGTTTAATAATATTAAAGACATATATTTATGAAATAATAATCCTTTTATCACACATTTTTTTTTGTTATTTTTATTTGAATATATATCTTTTGATGTCAGTTATGTTCCAGTTATAAAATCTGATCTCCCAAAATAAAAAACCTTGCTAAGTTACGTAAATGTAGGTTTTCGCCCGGCTTGCCAGAAATTTGAAATCCAAATTCGAATATAATTCGAACGAACTTTAACCCAAGTCTCAACCTGCCCTACCTACAATCGCAATACACCGAGTCGGTCTCACGGGTAGGCAGTCCGGTAAACAATTGCGCATGCATTTGCCTCCCAACTCGATCCGATCACTGGCACTTACAGGTACCGGGGAACGGAACACTGAGCACTGAGCGAGTACTGAGTGGCTGGTGGTTGAAGGGTGATTAATACCGCTGAGTGAATGACTGGCCGGTGAGTGAGGCGGTAACTAAACGGACTGGGCACTTTAGTAGTTGCCGAGATGAGTAGGAAATCAGCCAGGAAATGTAAAATGTTTCTGATTAAGGTTTACTGGTAAATAATTGTAGACAAATCAACTGCTTCAAGGAATACCGAAGTAGATAACTTTAGAGTTTTTTAATGTTACAAAAATAGATAATTAAATTGAATAAGTGTTCAATTTTAAAACGTCGTTATTCCAGTGCTTTCACATTTTGCCCAAATTCGTACTAATTTATGGCTCTCAGAAATAGAGGTAAGTTAAAAATCTCAAGTTTGAAGTTACCCCGTACTTTTTGAAGCAATGGAAATATTGGCTGTGTAGTTCAGATATATAACCAGATAGGTTTAATAGCGTTCTTTTGATTTATGATTTTTGCAGGGTGTTTTGTTTTATTTATAATGTACACAACAGAGGGTTAACATTTAAAAAATATATACCAACCGTTTAATGACGGTGTACATCAATATTTGAGAATAAACTAACATATACAGTGAGCAAAAAACAACTACAACAAAAATAGGAGACAATAAATTTTGGGTTAAGTGAAGTCGAGTGAAAACAAAAGATTCGAGTTTTGTAAAGTTCTGTGGGCTATCGCTAAACATGTTCTGTATCTTGCCTCTACAATGGATGTTATATAGTCAAAGCACCAAGGTTGATAGTTATAATAATAATAGTAATTCGTACAAGAGGTTGAGAAAAGATTAAGTTTGTTATTTGAAAAGGAATATGAAAATTGGGAGTTTCTTATTAAACGATTGTGGAAAAAAGAAAAGATTCTATGCTATTATTTATAATTTTGAAAAGACATACAACGTAATTTTTGTCACAACGTTAATTTAATGATGATAATTTAAAAAATGTTCTAGGTGTTACTTATAGCGATTGGCAAACTGGTTGTAATTGGCATTATATGTTCTAGGCGTTACTTGTAGCAATTGGTAAAAGGGTTGTAATTAGTATTATTTGTTTATTTTTTGGAATAACTTTATTGAGTAAAACCTCAAATTGTAATATTTAATTATTGAAGACAATATTAGCGATTTCTAAACGAAAATCTTAAACAGAAAAATCAAAAAAGGATACGGTCATATCTAGGACAAGGCAAGGGTTCTGGGTTCGCGTCCTAGATGTGACCGTATCGTTTTCTGATTTTTCTGTTTCAGATTTTCGTTTAGAAATCGCTAATATTGTTTTTAATAATTAGTATTATTTGTTCTAGGCGTTACTTATAGCGATAGGTAAACGGGTTGTAATTGGTATTATATGTTCTAGGCGTTACCTATAGCGATTGGTAAACGGGTTGGAATTGCTATTATATGTTTTTGTTTTTTATGAGTTTTATTATTTCAATGTACATTTGTTACGTATAAATTTTATTAATTAGCGAACGCTTTCGACACGTCTGTGTCATTAACTAGCTATTTTAAAACTAAATTTTTAAATGCAGAAATATGGGGTTTTATTTAGTTTGGTTCTTTGGTGGGAGGGGATTTGAGGGAGGGGGAGGGAGTTGAGAGGGAAACGGAGGGAGGAGTCAACATAACAACATAAAACAAATAACATAACTATTGACAATGTTCCCCGTTATGTTGACTGCTCCCTCCGTTACCCTCTCAACCCCCTCCCCCACCCTCAAATCCCCTCCCACTAAAGAACCAAACTAAATAAAACCCCATATTTCTGCACTTAAAAATTTAGTTTTAAAATAGCTAGTTAATGACACGGACGTGTCGAAACCGGTCGCTTATTAATAAAATTTATACGTAACAAATGTACATTGAAATAATAAAACTCTATAAAAACAAAAATGTCTAGAAATTGTTACATAGTGAATGCCAAAGAAATACAAAAAATTGCTATTATATGTTCTAGGCGTTACCTATAGCGATAAGTAAACGGGTTGTAATTGGTATAATATGTTCTAGGCGTTACTCATAGCGATAGGTAAACGGGTTGTAATTGCTATTATATATGTTCTAGGCGTTACCTATAGCGATAAGTAAACGGGTTGTAATTGGTATAATATGTTCTAGGCGTTACTCATAGCGAAAGGTAAACGGGTTGTAATTGCTATTATATATGTTCTAGGCGTTACCTATAGCGATAAGTAAACGGGTTGTAATTGGTATAATATGTTCTAGGCGTTACTCATAGCGATAGGTAAACGGGTTGTAATTGGTTTTAAAAATGAAGACTTCTTGATTATTAAATGTACACTGCACAATACATCAAAAACTAAGAACGGGCAGCTAATGGAACTACATACGCCATTCCCAATTTGGGTCTTTTTTGGGGGTTAAGGGTAATGAAGAGGGGAGAGGATGATTGGGAAGTGATTCAAATCAGATCGCTAAACATGACTTAAGCCATTGTAACTATGTTCTACGTTAAGCTACTTTAATACCAATTTATCATCATTCATTATAACTTATTTCGATTATTAGTTTATTTAAATTAAAAGCCAAATGACACTGACGTGATAATTTCTAACTGGAACCCAGAAATGAACCAGCGCAAAGCTAACCTTATAATAACAGCTAGATTTTTGAACTTCCAGCACCACATATTTAAAAAAAAAACACTATCACTCTGCGGTTCTTACAATACAAATTCATGCATTAACTTGCAATACAATATCATCCCATAATTTGAATAACTAATCACTCAACCTAAATTTTCACAAGATTCCTACTTCACACTTTACAATCACCGCGAATATAAACAAAATTCGTCAGTAAATTCAACCATAATATAAATTTTTTAACAAACTTAATCAATTAACACGGCACTCATTTCTCATCATAATCAATAACATTAATTTGTGCTACGTTGATAAATGATTTTTAAATAGTTTTTATAACAATTTCATTTTTTTCACATCAGACTTAAGTAATAAATTCCTTAAACAAAAAAAAGCTAACTATATCATTTTAATGCGGTTCTTCTTCACAAGTCTATAAACAAATCTATGAAGCATGATTTATGACATACTCGTACGTGGCAATAAGGCCATCTCTGTGGTCAAGTACTAACCAGTAAATATGTACCGGAAATACGTGGTTTCAATAATCGCATGTTGGAAGCCTAAATTGCTATGATCGGTAATGATACTGAGCATCGATAAGTGTTTGACGCTACTCAACGTGATACCTATACAACTACAGTGTGTTTGGCAAACGATATGTAAATGATACACAGAAAGCAAAATACAATAAATTTATCATTTGATAAATTTTTGTACCAAGCGGTCTCCATAGTTGATTGGTCACATTTCTTGGCTACGAATCTGGAAGTTGTGGGTTCATACCACGGCGTGCACAACTAAATTTTCTATGATTAATTTGTGTTACTTCTGAATTTATTAATCTGTAATAATGGTTCCATGATAACTCAACACAGTGACAATTCAACACACTTTTAAAAAGTGATATAAAGTCATTAGAAACGATGAAAAAAAAATTTAAGCCTAACCTAACCTACTAAACCCAGTTAATAAAGTTTTTGTTTCATCACTTTCCATGACTCTATATAACTTTTTAAAGATGTGATGAATTATCATTGTGATGATTTATCCGGTCACCGTAATAATATATAGTATATTTGCGACACGTTTTGGAGTGTTAGATACGTTCAGTATCGCCCTGGTGAAAGATCACCAATCAGATTACAAAGGTTGCTTGAAATAGCTTTAGTCGTGTTTGGTGATCAGATTTGAATAACCAGGTACAACCCCTTCCTCATTTCCTTCTCCTCCAATTATATTTAGTCTCACAATATAGGTTCACTGTCAGGCTCGCTGGAGCCAATTAGGAATGTCAGTCTCACTTGAGCCAATTGGGGATGTCATAGTCTCACTGGAACCAATTGGGGATGCCATAGTCTCACTGGAACCAATTGGGGATGTCATAGTCTCACTGGAGCCAATTGAGGTTATTATATTATTGAGGAGGTTGTTATAAATTATTAGGTTATCATTGAGGTTATTATGTTATAAATTATTAGGTTATCATAGTCTCACTGGAACCAATTGGGGATATCATAGTCTCACTGGAACCAATTGAGGTTATTATAGTCTCACTGCAACCAATTGGGGATGTCATAGTCTCACTGGAACCAATTGAGGTTATTATAGTCTCACTGGAACCAATTGGGGATGTCATAGTCTCACTGGAGCCAATTGAGGTTATCATAGTCTCACTGGAACCAATTGGGGATGTCATAGTCTCACTGGAACCAATTGAGGTTATCATAGTCTCACTGGAACCAATTGGGGATGCCATAGTCTCACTGGAGCCAATTGAGGTTATCATAGTCTCACTGCAACCAATTGGGGATGTCATAGTCTCACTGGAACCAATTGAGGTTATTATAGTCTCACTGGAACCAATTGGGGATGTCATAGTCTCACTGGAACCAATTGGGGATGTCATAGTCTCACTGGAGCCAATTGAGGTTATCATAGTCTCACTGGAACCAATTGGGGATGTCATAGTCTCACTGGAACCAATTGAGGGTATCATAGTCTCACTGGAACCAATTGGGGATGTCATAGTCTCACTGGAACCAATTGGGGATGTCATAGTCTCACTGGAGCCAGGCGGTTGGGAGTAGTTGAGACTGTTGAGCGGTACACAAATTTAAAATAAAGAAAATACAAAATATTGTAAATATGTGCTGACAAACTCCAAAAGTAGTTCACCATGATTTAAATCGTAATAAAAAAAAATTCTCATTTAAACACTACAAATAGGTGCAGTAAAAAATAAGGACATAAGTTGTACTTATAAAGCTAGGTTTATATTACGTTCAACGTTAAACGAAGGAAATTAAGATTCAGAAAAAAATTACAATGTTTCGTCATATTAATTTGGATTGTTTTAATTCGATTCATGTATACTGTTGTCCAACACCGAAACATCTTGTGCTGATCATCATCTACCTACATATAATCGATCATGCCTAAGTTTTTAACTACCCGACTGTATGTCCCTTCTAGGAAACGTTTTCTAAAATATCACCCGTTGATAATAGTTAACATGTTATATGCTTCATTTAATAGCGCCTACGAGGAAAATACATGATATCTAAAGCTTTCATTTTCTGGGAATTTCATCTCGTTAACTGGGAGCAGTACCCAAATGAGAGATTTTTATCTACTGGTTTAATAACAACTACATATTATTTCCTCTTAAGTGCAAGGCAGTTTATCCTCATTTTAATAAAAGCTTACCCACTTAATCCTTGGAACGCTAAAGGGATAAAATTCCAATCGCCACTATATTTGTAACAACTTACTTGTTACCAGACACATGCCTATTGCATATAATATAAACATCATATGTTTCGTGGTTCATTAAACATTTAATTGATAATAAACATTTGTTAATTCGCAGGAGGAATCTCCATTCAATTTGATCAGGTAAAAAATAATAATGATCGTTACAATACAGCGAAAAGTCATACCAAAAATTCTCAATTAGATGTTTACTGTAGATCTCCCGTACCATTTGTGATCATCTTACGATGGTTGATGACAATACCACATTTGTCTTCCAATCGTTTAGTAGCCTACCCAGAGATTAAATCTTTCACCGCGGTGGCAAGAAGCCCGACTTTACCAGGTTATTCATGAGAAAACAACATTAATTTCTCGCCATAAACGAACGAATATTTGCATTGTGTTTGTTTTATTATGCATTGTCTGCGATTGTCTTGACTATTGACTTCCACAAGAGGAGTTGTTCTCTTTTATAAGAGCTGAAAACATCCTGTTTACGTTATTTTGACGCCGCGTGATAAATATTGGAAAATCCGTTATTCAATTCAATTCGAACATTACAAAATTTCCACTTCAATTCATTTAAAAAAAAACATAATGCAGAATTATATAAAATAACTAAATTTTCTGATGGTACAAGGAGAAAAATGAGTATCGCTAATTTATTAGGAATCCCTTTAAATTATTTGTAGTCCGGTTAAAAATTTTATTTCAGGAATTACGATTGAATTAACAGGTTTCCTGGTAAACTTTTAGTATATTACGAATTTAATCAAGATGTTGGAACATGTATTCATGAAAAACCGAATGTTTTCACATTAATTTAGGCGTATAATAAACTAATTTTTTTTTCAGGAAACCTGTTAATTCAATCGTAATTCTTAACCAAATAAAACATTTTATATTATTATAATGGAATCTGTTTATTATCCATTCCACATTATCAATTAATGAATAAATCACTTCTCATCTACGGTTTTCAGATATCAATGAAACAAGCTTGTAAATATTATGCAGTTTTCTTGTTAACTCTGCTTGTGTAAAATGTCCAGTTATTCAATAAAAGGAGTGGCGATTGTAAAGTCGTAAAGCTGTACAATCCAGAGGAAGATGAGTAAAAGCGGAAATATTAACAAATGGATATCGGTACTTATTTCTATGTATGTCTGACGAAGTAACAACACGGAGAACATGTCACTTCGAAAAATTGTTTTTTTTTTCAAATGAAGAAGAGAAGGTTCAGGGAAGAAAAAGTTATGAGGAGCGAGTAGGAATCTGAGGATAAGTGTGTCCAAGAGAGCGGACTTATGAATATATTCCTCCCACTGCGGTGCAAGGCTTTGGGTCGAGGGAGTCTGGCTGAAGAGGTCAGACGCATCCTCCGCCGATATCTAGACAAACTTTACCACATGAACCAAGCACCCCTTTTAATTCACTAAACATTGCGAGCAAATTGGAATGATTCATGGCAGAGGTATTAGTTATCAAACGAATGGTTCTTAGAACAGCGATACCCGTAACCGCCTCTCAAAATGAACTTATTCATGCTCAGAAACGCACTTATCAACTAAAAACTTATTTCAAGATCAACCTTTTATTCTCAGTGAAGCTTTTGTATACCTACTTCTGTTGCAGGTAGATTTAAATATAATGCGGGTCTCAAACTGAAGGTAATTTTAAATGATTTGTTCGGCTAATCATTTGAGATTGTGTTACCTTACAGATTCATGATCTTGGAAAAATACATGGCACCCACAGCAGTCATCGTAGAATAATGAATTAAGCGAGTTATTCTTATTTGTTTGACTTTCGAGCGTAGTAGGTACTAACCTGTGTGGAGTTGATAATTAAGTACGAGGTACACAGAATGGTACTGCCCAGTCAATGAGGAAGCGGCTTCAGTGGTCATTCATTTGTCAGATGCTTTCAGCTTGTCTTTACAAACATTAAGTGGAGACATTCTGGTACAGTGGCGTGGGTGTGATATATTAAAGCAGGCTTTGATTATTTGTTGGCGTGGAGAGTAAAAATGTGTTTATTTAATTCCTCTGGCCTCAGCCATATTATTTCAGAAGGTATTATTATATATATATATATATATATATATATATATATATATATATATATATATATATATATATATATATCGCATTATTATGTATATCATATTATTTTCGCTTTGCAATAAAATCCAAATGAATTCATATTTCTGAAATAATTCGAATAACTAAAAAGTGTTTTTGAAAGGTGGTGAAATTCACTTACAAACTGTATTATTAGGAATAAACATAGATGTTTTTTTAAATATTAACATTTTTAATGCAAACATTTCTCACTTAACGTTTTTTGTAACTAAAATGACTGATAAAGAAAACATATTTTCAAAATAACATTCGTATATTATTAGATAATTGGAATCGAAACGTTATCGTCACCTCACTTTTTTTATTTCATATAAAAATAATCAATAAAAAAATCACGAAGTCTCATAAGTTTTTTGTCAAATTGCGGTCGAAACCTTTGGTTTACATTTTAATTATTCTATAGTTTACTTCTAGATTTAAATATAAAGTGTTTTTTTTTCTCTTTCTAACACCGTTTAGACCTTCTCACCATAACAGTTAGGAAGACAAAACGATTTCTGTGAGACCATTTGAGTTATTCCCGAACAAATTAGCCTGATGGGTAATACAAGAAAATGTGTACAAATTTAGAAGCCTTCATTTACAGTTAATTGCGATACGATTGTTGTCACCCCAACCAGGAGCACTCCTGTCCTGGTGCGACCGGTACAGCAGGGGGCACTGCTTTGTTAGGACTTGGAACACGTGCTCTGAGGATTGGAAGTAGGTCGGAGTTGAATTGACCGGTATATATGCAACCTAATAAGCCAATATTGGAATTTAGGATGGGGCAGGGAAAAAGGAATTGATTGAGAGTTATTATTTCTTCTCTATGTCTTCCTCCTTCTTGCCTCTTTTTACATCTCCTTGCCTCCTTTTGGCTCGTTTTGTTTCTTCATGTCTCTTCTTGACTCTTCTTGTCTCTTCTTGTTTCTTTTTATCTCTCCTTGTCTCTTCATATCTCTTCTTGACTCTTCTTGTCTTTTTTTGTTTCTTCTTATGTCTTCTTATCTCTTCTTGACTCTTATTGTCTCTTCTTGTCTCTTTTGGTTGCTTCTGGTCGCTTCTTGTTTTTCTTGTCTCTACTAGTTTACCTTGGGTTCTTTTGCTTCTCTTGACTCGTCTTGGCTCTTCTTACATATTTTTGTATATTCTCTTCTCTTCCTGCATATCTTTACATCTTATAGCCGCTTTTTGGCCCCTCTTGGCTCTTTTTGCTTTTTGCTTTTGCTTCTCAAAGGATTAAACGAACAATATCGGTTATATCCCGTCCGCTGTGACGAAGATTCACGTGCTTTTCTTCTTCATTTACAATTAATTAAAAAGGGAAAAATCGAAATATATCTATTCCCAAATAAGTAATTGGTTCGGACCTTTCATCTTTATATTAGAATGAATTGGGAGAGACATAATCTTGAAGGTTAAGGCCTACCATTCCTTAGTTACGAATAACCTGACGGTTTTTTTTAACTATACCTACTTTCTAATTACAATGAGCGGGGACTTAGCTGGTGGAGGAATTAACCCACGACTCGTTAATGGGAACCCGATGAATTGGTCCACAACGGTCATTTAGTATTAATTTAATTAAGTTAAATTAGTAACTAAAACTAATAATTCAATCGTTTCAAATGAATTACACGAAAATAAAGACAACGTATTAAAAGAAGAAAATCATCAGTTAAACAATCAGGGTGAACATCACCAAAGGACACTTCCTCAAAAAACTCTCTTCATTCTTATTTTCTATCATGATCAGACATAGAATACACGGATTTCCGAATAGTGAACTCCAAGCTTTGTCTTTGCCTTAAAAGTTTACGATTATTCTGGAAAATAGAAATCCAGTTAAGGATTGCCAATTTTAAATAAAGAGTAATTTTTATACAGTTTTTGTTTTGTTTTGAAGAATTTTTTTTTTTGAAAAGATATAAAGAATGTCACCCTAGACCAAAATTTCGTAAACATTTTTACTCAAAATAATGTCAGGAATCACTGGTCAAAGCAAGTCAAGTACGTCCCTCAACACTGTGACATTTGTGCATTTAAATATTTGTTTTGGTTTCGTATATTTTATTTATTATATTCGAAAACTTTTAACGATATACGAAGATACTAGAAACGTTAAGAGAAAGCTGAAAAATTGAAGATTATGCCGTAAATTAAATTGTAGGTAATTACGTTCAGGTCGCGTGTAAATGGGCTGATAATGCTATGACTACTCTATTAATCTATAGCTTAACGTGTTGCTATCATACTGACCGATGCTTTATGGGTTCCTGATAATTGAGAGACAGAAATAGAGATTTATTTGCAATTAATGGTACAAGTGCCATTTACATAGATGATATTCATTGACAGTCAGAGTATAATAAAGAAAGTAGAAAGAAAAGAAAATTTATAAAATTATATTAAATTTTAAAATAAATCCAATTAAGTAATATTTAAAATTGATTGTACAAACTGGTGTATAGAAACAACATGTCCTATTTTCTGTATTAATTAATTTATACCACCGTTCTTATAGCAGTTTGTAATATAATGGTTAGCACAGTTGCCTACATTTATAGAAAATAGGACGTGTTATTTCTGTACACCAGTTTGTACAATCAATTTTAAATATTACTTAATTGGATTTATTTTAGAACGTTAATTAATAAGCGATTCTTAAACGAAAATTTAAAACAGAGAAATCAGAAAAAGATAGGTCATATCTAGGACTTGAACCCAGGGCCCTTGCCTTGTCGGGGCGCCGCTCTATCAACTGAGCTAATTGGACCCTATCTCCTTTGATCATATTTAACATATCATACATCGAATAAGAATAACCAACATTATCTTCATTTTCATAACACACATTTTTAATGGCTACCTATCTTTTTGTGTGATCGCAAGTTTCTACTAGAACTAAATGCAATCTAGACAGCGGAGTGGATAAATATATCCTATTTTTATTTTAATGTGCGACATCTATTGACTTTTCTGCAAGTAAAAAATATTTTTTTTTATATCTACAGATTTACATACATATTTAGTTATTTACAATGTCGGTACCTGTATATATTTTTATTAATTAATTTTCCCATATTTTTAAACGATCATTTTATTTCAATTATTCTTTTATAAAGCTACCTTACGATGTTTGTTATTATTTTTTTATGCAGATATTATACGATGTTTTTTATTATTTTTTAAACAGGGAACTTACGATGGTGGATATTATTTTTTTATACAGGGAACTTACGATGTTGGTTATTATTTTTTTTATACAGGTACCTTACGATGTTGGTTATTATTTTTTTATGCAGATATTATACGATGTTTTTTATTATTTTTTAAACAGGGAACTTACGATGGTGGTTATTATTTTTTTATACAGGGAACTTACGATGTTGGTTATTATTTTTTTTATACAGTTATCTTACGATGTTGGTTATTATTTTTTTTATGTAAAACTGCACATAAGCCCCATAATTTATCATCTTTCCAGTGCCAGCGGGAATATAGCCTTCCCAATCGGGGCGTGTTGTTAGGCTAATGAAGGTAGGAGACGTGTGAGAGATGAAGAATCGGAATATCGGGAAGTACCTGGCTTTTAAGATCTAGTTACTAAATACGACTATTACCATTTGCAAGCAAAGTTTCGATTCTGAACGGTGGTCATTCAACTGGAAGGTTAGCTACCAATCTGGAAATTGCCGCAAATAACATACTAGATACACGCTATCGTAGCGTGCTCCAACTTTCGACCTACCATAGCTACGGTGATAAATGTGGATCCGATTTTCTTATAAGCTTCAAACCAATAGCCTTATTCAATGAGAAAAGTTAGTTTTCATCTTTTTTCTATAAAGTTTAGAAAAGATTTCAGAGTAAAACATTTTATGAGGCGAGTGTTGGTACCGCCGCTCCGGAAACCATTTATTGGATAACCAACATCTCTAACTGAGTAGTTCGCTACGTTTGGTGACTTTGCAGAGGTGCCTAATTTCATGTGGGAGAGGTTTGTCCGGATCTCGGCGGCGGATGCCTGGAAGGCCAGATAGAAAGAAACTGGTTGAGGGAGACCCTTTTACCTCTCCAACAGAACTCTCTCGGAACATCGAGTGCACCGCAGTGGGAGGAATAGATTCATATGTCTGTCACTCCTAGACTACCAGATACTTACACACCCCTTATACCTTACTAATTCCTCTCCTTTCTTTACTAAAAAGACCCTTTATACGGATATTAAAAGATAATCAAGACATTCAAACACACAAGACATCTCCAAAAATGACAAAGGTCCAGAGGGGAATTATTTGTCTCAGGGCCAAAGATATTTCCAGATAATATTTTTATTAACTCTACAACATAATTTTAGCTTTAGAAATTACACACTGGGAAAAATGAGACCAGATTTTTTTATAAAGAAATTGTTTAAAATGTGACTGCCGAACCATTTCCTAATAACATAAAAGTCAATCAAAATATATCTGATCACGTGTTCAACACAGGTGGCTTGTCGGAATAAATATCATGAACGAGATATGAAAATATTATTATTTTTCAGAACACGTGTTCCGACTTCCACATAACATATTCGTGTTTTACTGATAGTTATAAAACTTGTGAATGTATTCGTTATAGGCCCGCAGTCCCAGGAAAACGAATAATTTGACCAGATTTTTAAATTAATTAACAGTATTTCATACCATTAAGTTTTTTCCGTGTAGAATACTTAGCTTACAAAAGATTTAACTTTGGATTTGGATTTGAACCACTCCGATAAATACCGGTTAGATATGTTAAGTTTCTAATTTCCATAATTACATTTTGATTAAAATCACTTTTACGTGCCGCCCAGAACTTGATCAGGGCCTGCACTTTACCTGCACCTACACGATACTGCGGAGATAATCTCCCGGCGCAGACTATCAGCGCACGAATGTCAACGAAGGTAAACCAACCGGAAAACAGTCTGCCGGGTCAAGTCGAAGAATGGTCGCAATGCGGTGGCACCATTCCTCGAACACCACTAGCAGCGACAGGTACCGGCACTGCGAACTGTGGTACTTATTGACAACTCTCTCGCATACAAAGAGTGCATGTGCATTATGCGCAGCTAATCTAACTGCAAGACGATATTCAAACAGTGACGTATTTTCAAGGAAGGAATTATGAAAAATGTTTGATCAAATAGGAGAGGATCCTTTAAAAATAATTTAAACTCTGTATTCTACCTTCTCAACAGAGTCACTATTTAAATTGTTTCCAGTACCAAATGTCAATGACAAATTTAAGCAAACTTCCATTGTAAAAATGAACAAAGAAAAAAATAACAAAGAATACCAAGAATTTTACAAACTAATGAGAAATAGAAATCAATTTATTACACCAAATTTTAAAACGACACAAATGCAAAACCACTATATTTACCAAGTCATAAAAAACTCAATAATCTCCCTTCTGAACTGCGCTGTATTGTCAACCAATCAGAACAAATTAATAAAATAAAAAAATTTAAAAAACTTAATTTAAACATTACATTGAAAAATCTATATTCTATACAAAAATATTATTACAACCTAAAACCTATGAAAGAACCGTGTCTCCCTTATCAGACACAAGAACTCCTCTTTTCTGATAAGGTATAATCGTACATAACCAATGATGATCAAAAATGTAATAATGTTAAATATTTATGTATCAATATTCCTTATATTACAATAAAAAAATAAAAAAATAATTTCGAAAATCGCAACATAATGTCGTAATAAGGATCTTGTGCATCAACCCGAGTTTGTTTGTTACCAAGATTTTTGTGCCGTCATTTGTTTTTCTAGAAATAAGAAAAATTCATTTTCACTTATTTAACTAAAAATAACTAATGTATTACACATAAATACATTACATGACGTTATTATTCACCTTCATTGTTTTGTTGATTGAGCATAAAAACGAACTTTTTTTTAAAAATTATCTACACTTTATTTTTTTTTTTTTTTTCTGGAAGGCATAACTCATATATAACATATACTCATAAATACACATACAGAACTCATTAAAACGTCCCTAGTACAAACACACTTTACACGGCAACACGATAAAATACATGTAAACACCATACATACTCATTGTGATAATTTGTATGTATGGTGTTTAAATGTATTTTATCGTGTTGCCATGTAAAGTGTGTGTGCACTTGGGACGTTTTAATGAGTGATATGATTGTATGTATGAGTTTATTATTTGTTTTGTATATGAGGAGACATGTATTATATTCATTTAATTTTCTTAATGTTTAGTTTTGTTTCCATGTACAATTTTTTTGTGGATCTTCTAGGTTTTAAGTTTTTGCTTTGAATTGAATATCTCCGAAACATTTAAATTGAAGAGATATTTTTATTTATACATTCAAAAACCAGGATAACTTTTCACACACAAACTCGGGTCAATTCACAAGATTGTCATTAGATCATAAATTCTACCAACCTATAGGTAACTAAAACAACTTGTGGGCAAAGAAATTTGCAAAATCTCTGTATAAAACTTTTTAAAATCATTCCTCTAGCAATAAAAACTATTAAAAAAATAGCAGACTTCAAAAGACGTATTAAGATATGAATTATGGATACGGGCAAGAAGAATAAAGATGCAATGTTGTAACCTAAAGAAGATTATCTCTGTATTATGTTTTTCTCCAATAGTTTTACTTTATAATTTTCCTCTTGTAATATTTCAGTAAACTTACAAAAAAAGCTGATTTACAATTTACACACAAAACCATGTACAATGTGACCTTAGAATGTTGTGTCCCCAGGAAGTTCTTTCAACATTTGAAAAAATAATAAAAAGAAGAAGTAAAAAAATAGTCGGATAAAAAAAATTAAGGCCTAGTTCTTTAGCAAAAATTCACTTGTGACAAAGTCATCAAATACTCATTCAGCGCTATTTATTTTTTCAAATTTATTAAACCGTTAAACGTTGATTCTAGGTGCGTTTCCGCTATCTTTCAAATCGTAATAAACTGACAAGCTTAACAATGTATTAGTTAGCCTCTTCTGCTGATCACGATGAGTTCAAAAGCTGAAACGGACTTTAACGGTGACCTTTCAAATGGTAAAAATGGTCACAATTGTCACGTACTCGTTGAAAATGTAGTAAAACATGAATAAAAAAAATGTATTTACTTTGCATTTCAAATCATTAAAAAATCTTTTTTCTACCACGTACTGACAGTTCAGATTTATTGTTACAAGTTTAAAAATAAGTCGACCGTTCCCAAACTGAGTACGCAGTAATGTTACCATAATACCATATTATGTGTAACTTATAACTCTTCCTTTGCGAATGTATTACCATTGTGTGCAGTTTTTAAATTAAAGCATTATTTTCTTTGCTTGTTTTGACATCTAGCAATACCATGAGAGTTATTCAATTCGAAATGAACACACGTTCGTGAAATGTCCAAGTTAATATAATAATAATCTTCAAGTAACATTTTCATTATGAATTAGCTTTACCCTGCCACGCGTTGCTGTGAATCAGTCTGTCTGTGAAGATAAAGAAACAATAGCGCCTGTTGCTTTTACATCCAATAGATGGCGCTGTTTTTTTTTTTGTTTTTTTTAAGCATGGTTTTACCTGTCACAGGTGACGTCTATATAATATAGGCACAAAAACACACGCTTATCCGAATACAATGTTTTATCAAAATTTCAAAGCAATCAGTGAAGAGCTTTTGGAAATTTAAGATTTTTAACAAACGAACAACTACATTTTTATTTACATAGATAGATAGATAGTAGTCTTGATTTAAAAAATGCCATCATCGGTTATGGTACCATGGTTTTCCTAATTGGGTATATTGTGAGATTGAAAGGAGTAACAGGGGAAGAAGATTATATTTATTTATTGAACGACAATAGTTACTAATATTGAATATTGCTCGTTAAATCAGAATCTCTTCAAAGTTTTCGTAATCCGGTTAAAAACAGGATTGCAGACCCTTTACGAATGAATTGATAGGTTTCCTAATAAACTTTTAGGAATATACGAATGTATTATCACGATTTCGAAACACATGTTCATAAAAATCCAAATAAAATAAGTATGTTTTTAGTAGTTTTTAACCGGATTACTAATAATATGAGGAGATTTAATAAATTCGCAATACTCAATTTTCTCCGTGAAGGGCTTTTGCAGACATAATAAAATTCGAAATTTCACATACTGCACAAATTTAATATATATCAGAAACATACATTACATAAAAGTCATAAATTCAGCACTATCGTAGCCTTTCCTACAAAAATAAATTTGGTTGTTTAGAGGTGAAAAAAAAATAATAAGCAGTAATTGTCGATTGAAGTACTTGTACAAATTGAATTTTTGGCAGGTTGGGAATAAGCCGAGGTAGCTCAGTGGTCCAGAGGACCTGCCTTGACGTCACAAGGTGCGGGTTCAATTACCGTCGACGGCATTTATTTTTACTCGGGAGATATTTTTAATTTGTATTGATATTTCAGGCGAGTAATTAATGCTTGTAATGATTTGTTATCCTTTGTGCTATGCATAACAGCCTTGTCTTATAAACATTAGTTTATCATTAAAAAAAATAATAAAGGTCTGTATTATATATTGGCAGTTTGGTGAAATCGCGCTAGTTATGAGTGATATGAATAATTAGTGCTATTTCTCAGATATGGAAGATGAGAATGGGGAAGTACCTGGTTATTCATATCTGGTCACCAAACATGACTACAGGCAATAATATCTACATCTACTTACCTTATGCAGTATGCATATATCGTTGGTGGATAAAATGCATTAAATTATTTAAGATCATCTACCGGAAGAAGTAAATTACATTACCAGTTGCTTAGTATACTGTATTTAGAATAAAGATTTATTATCATTAGTTGTTGCTTAATAACGTTAAATTTAATGGGATAAATAATAACTATAAAATAACAGGTTTTAAATAACCTAAGGTGGAACAGTTACCCAGGTCAGTTCTGCAATTCAGTTCAAAGTGCATTGCAGGTAAGGATAACTGTGTGGCATTACGTAGAATATTTTTTATCAATAAAATTCAACACAATAGATATATTAAATCCACACTTTCATTAAAAGTGTACCCAAATATTTTGTAAATAATTTTGTCAGAAATTTCAACTTTTCTTGACGTTTGACTTCTTACCTTTGACTGTTAAATAAATATATATTAAAATAACATAGCTCACCATGAAAGCCATATTAAAGCCCAGTTGTTTGACAGAAATTCACGTGTGACAAAGTCATCAAATGACCACTAAGCGCAATTTTGTTTTTTTACAGTTGGAAGGATCCCGTTAAATACCGATTTTATGGATGGGTTATTTCACAGAATTTGAACAATTCATCAAATTTTAAAGTTGCTTTTCAAGTTCTGTGAAGGGTCTATGAAAGTTCTGTTATTGATTCGTTTTTGGCCAGTTGTTCCAAAAAACTGAAATGGTGAGATAAATTGCATAAAACCTTCACAGAACTTGAAAATCAACTTTGGAATTTGATGAATTGTTCAAATTTTATGAAACAACCCGTCCTTAGTCCGTTATAGCTTTTGAATAAATTGTGATCAGCAGAAGGGGACAACTATCTTGATGCAGCTTATCACAATTCGATTGATGATATAACAGGGGTGCCAAGGTTCATCGAGTGAAGTGTGTTCAGAATGCGCTTGCCCACAAGTTGGTGGCGTGCCAGATCGAGAAAAGCTCGTTTGGTGAGACCCTTTGACCTCTCCAACTGGTTTCTCCACCCATCGCCTTGCGCCGCAGTGGGAGAGATAGATCATTCATCTCTCACTCCTGGACACACTACTCTCTAGATTGCAACCCACCCCTCATAACTTTTTCTGTCCCAGAATCTCCACTCTTTCTTTTCCTTTAGCACAGCATCCCCAAATAAGACGTAGGCTCTGAGTGATTTTTTTTTTACTTGCTCACTTATAATGTGGGGTTAATTTAAAAAAAATTGTAAACAGAGACAACAACAAAAATATATGTTCATATAACAAAAACAAAAATTGATATGTGGTATGTAAAAAGGAGCTTTAAAGCATATATTATAACATTTATATAATGAGAAAGAAAGAAAATAGTTTTATCGTAAATTCGTATAAAAGGTTGGGAACAGTAGGGACTCGTATGAGAATGTGACTTGGAGATACCAAACACTAAAAGTCATGCAAATTTTATGGGGCCAGATTTTACATTTTGAGAAATTAAATTACTCCGTAAAAACATGTTTACTGCTTTATAGTGTAATAGCTATTTTAGGCCAGAACACAAACAGATAACGTAATTATTTTTCAGCGCGCTCCACACGCTTTTCTCTCCTACACAAAGTGGATCAATGTACAACAAATTGTTACCAAAATTCTTGCTTGATTAGACTGTGTTTTTAAATAATTACAATAATATTATTTCTAATGGAGATGCCTTCGATTGTGAGCTGAATAAATGGAAAACTCTATGAAATAATGCTTTTCTGAATTATTGCCAGAGTTATAGTTTACCTATCTCATTATTTAATATAATATCTGTTCTTAATAAATTATGTCTTCAATTATTTTCTGAAACAATATTTTAATTAATTTTTTATTTGTATATCGTGCCTTATTAGAGGTAAAGTCAAAAAGAGGAATTTCATAAATGATTATATTTTGTTATACTAGGTGTAGTATTAGTATTGTAGTATTTTGTTATACTAGATGTAGTATTAGTATTGTAGTATTTTATAATACTAGATGTAGTATTTGTATTGTAGTATTTTTTTATACTAGGCGTAGTATTAGTATTGTAGTATTTTGTTATACTAGGTGTAGTGTTATTTATAAAGATTCACAAATACGCTGCTGCAGCGTTGGTACAGCTATATGAAGACGAGGGCTCGGGCTAAAATCTTTACTTATGGTAATATTCATGCAAGATTTATGTGGACTGATACCACTTTGTTCCAAACCTCAAAAACACGGTCACTTTCGCATTTCGCGTTTTGATGCTAACTTCACGTTTCTTCAGATGACATTTATAATGTCATTGTCTGTTTTTAATTGCATCAAAATTCAGTCAATTCGATTATGCGTTCCATATTTGCTTTGTAAATCGATATTTCGTTTTAAAATACTCCTGATTATACTGCAAATGGGAATAACAGCTTTTTACATTTTCATGACGTAAATTAAACAAGATTGTTAACAAATTCCGCTATCTCCGTCTTACTACGATCGTAATATGTTCCTATTACTGAGGGGTAGGGCGGTTTAAAAAACTGTCAACTAATAATACTGCAGTATTACGGCTGGTAAACGCAGTGAGCAGTGATTATGAGTAACGTTTTCTACTAACCTATTCTTATCCTCCGTATTATCTATTTTGAGTTAGACGGCATATGTATAAACTGATAAATAAAGTATTTTTTTTATTGTTATCAAGTTTAATTTGTAGAACTCCATTTTAATTTTTAATTTTTACATATATTCAATAATATTATTAATATATGTAAAAATTAAAAATTATTAATAATATTATTGAATATATGTAAAAAAAAAACAGTTTATTTTTAAACAAGTTCTGCTGTGTAATTATTATTACGCGTGACAGCTGTTTCGCCTTCTGAAGGCATTAGGCAGTTTGATAATGCCTTCAGAAGGCGAAACAGCTGTCACGCGTAATAATAATTACACAACAGAACTTGTTTAAAAATAAACTGTTTTTATAAATCTAATAATAATATTATTAAATATATAAAAAATAAAAATAAAATTAGAAAAAAAAAAAAAATTATAATAATTTATTTTCGTAGAACGACACTCAATTTATTTATATATTTAATAATAATAATAATTATTATTATTATTATTATTAAATATATAAAAAATAAAAATAAAATTAGAAAAAAAAAAAAATTATAATAATTTATTTTCGTAGAACGACACTCAATTTACAATTTATTATTAGTCGCTAAGTATACTTGTGTTCGAGTATTTGTTGCTAATTTTACGTGATAAGTGCTTGTGTAGTATGTCTATTAAACAAATCATTATGACGAACACGTTTCCATAATGATAATAAGTCTTATTTACATTCCGGCAACACAATATTGTGACAGTACGAAGAACAGATGCATACATTACGCGTTCGTGTTTACTGTTATAATACGTCTAAGGCTGGATTTTGTATGTAGATTTATGCGTCTGTCCGTTTTAATCTCAATGTTTAATGGGTAGTTATGAGTAGTGTATGGTTTGTTTGATGTTAGAATAATCTTATGCGCCTTGTATTGTTCTGCAGATGGTGTTTACGTATTACTGTATTCACCGTTCTGTACAAGTATTTGCTAGCAATGGTGGTAACAATACGCATTTTAAAAACGATCAGTGTGTACAAGTAACTGAATGGATAATAATACGCACTAGAAATGCCTTCCATTTTGATTTAGATGGAAACCAATTTCATCACTAACTACATTTTGGTTCTAGCCATGGAACAAAGAAGAAAACTTTATTTTGATATTCAATCGTAAAATATCAATGGTTTCGTTGTTTGTGTGGCACGTAGCACCGTCTTGTTGAAAGTAAACGTTGTCCAGATCAATACCATTCAATTCCGGCCATAAAAAATCATTAATTATCTCTCGATAGAGCAATCCATTTACCGTAACTGTTGCTCCAGCCTCATTTTCAAAAAAGTAAGGTCCAATGACTCCGCCGGACCATAAACCACACCAAAAAGTTACACGTTTAGGATAGAGAGGCTTTTCAACAATATCTAACTCTTGGGTTTTCCGAGCGAATTTTAATAATTTCAATGTGTTGTTGAAGCATGTATCGTTCCATTTTTATTAATGGCGTAGTTTTTACTTGTCAAATGTCAAAAAGTGACAGCTTCAAAAGTAACATCTACCGAAATAGCGGGCTATTCAAAATAACACCTCTTATTGGAAAACCCTGTACTTGCCTGAAATTTTATTGAGTTTCGTTATTATGATGAAACACAGTTTTGTATGGAAATAAAGACCTAAATTAGGCTTATATTTGGATCACGAATCACACCACAAGGCACTTCTTGTATTTTCATATTTTATCATTCTAGCCCATTTCGCAAGCGCTGTCTCTCTTACACTTGCTTAACATCGTATATCGCCATCCCATTGAATTGTAATGAAAAATTCGTAATGATGAAACACAGATTGTATCGTAAATTTAAGGCCCAATTAGCCAAACTTTTGAATTATGAAACACGCCTTCATCTCAATTTTTATGTTTTTTCTTTATTTTACTATGCGAGTTATTCAATTTGTTGTGTATTTGTGTACTAAGAATGTAGGAGTAAATTTTATTACTGGGTATTCGGAAGAGAATTACAAAAAAGTGAATAATAATAATAAATAAACAATAAATTCTTTATTCCAGAATGTGGGGGGGTAAGTGCAAGCTAAGACATTCCATAGAGAGTAACAGTACATAGTTATAACATACCGTATCTGTGAGAACATATTTAAAAAAAAAAAAAAAAAAAATCAAAAATAAAAATAAAACAACGAAATAAAGGAAAAAAAGAGGGTGGTATCATAAGAGAATAAATATTCAACAACCTTATTATTTATATGACACGGACTAGTAAAATTATACACAGCCTCCGTGGTCGAGGGATAACGCTCTCAACTAGCAAGCCGATGGTCGCAGGTTCAAATCCTGGCGTGCATAAGTTAATTTTATTTGATTGATCGGTTTTATTTAACAATTTATTAATTTTAAAAAATAAAGTATACTTGTGGCACGTTCTAGAGTGGAAGATACTCTCAGTATCGCCTTGGTGTAAGACCGCCATTCAGAATTGAAACGCTGCTTGAAATGGCTTTAACTGTGTTTGGTGACCAGATCTGAATAGCCAGGTAATCATCCACCTATCTCTTTCTACTACCTTCAGCCTCACAACATACCCCAATTGGGGATGCCATAGTTTTACTAGCTTCAAACAGTTGGGAGCGATTGGGACTCGATACGATATCTGCATTTCTCCTAATACTATTTTGAAAAATTCCAGGCGCCACTTCTAGGTAGTGGAATTATTAATATATTTATGTATATATCGCATAAGAGTCCCCACTGCTCTGAACCGTCTGGAACCAATAAGACTATGCCATCCCCAGTTGAGAAACTTTTTTTTTTCCAAACTCAACATAATGTCGGAGGTAAATTTTTCCGAACCATTTGTTTTTGTCAATTGCACTGTATCAAATGATGAGCTGTTACATGGAATTTGAACGATTCATCAGATTTTAAAGTTCTGTTATTATTCCTTTGTGTGGGTAGTTGTTTCGCAGAACTGAAATAATATCAGAACGTGAATGGAACTTTCACAGAACTTGAAAATAGGATTTTACATTTGATTTATTGTTCAAATCACGCGAAACAACCCGTCCTAAGTGCGTAAAGGTAATAAAAGTTAGATATTTTTTTATAAAAATTGTTAGTTGAACATAAGTAAGAAGAAAAACTAATGTTGATGTAGGTTTAACCGCAAAAAGTAAAAAGTAGCTCCTCAATTGGGGTATGTTGTGCGGCGGAAGGAAGTAGGGAGGGGAAAGAGAATGAAAACAGAAAGCCGATTAAGAACTTGCCTATTCAGATCTGGTCACCAAAAATAGCTAGTCATTTCAAGTATAAGTATAATGTATAAATATCACACATTAGAGTATCGCTCATGATAATATGATGAGGTTATCAGTATAAGTTGGTACTGAAGTACCAGAATTAGTAGCGCGCTTTCGTGCCGGGCCGTTCCGGCGTGCGCGCAAGGGGAGCGCGCGCGGGCGCGGCAACCAGAGCGCGCCGAGCGCAACAGAACCTTATTGTGTGATGGCAAATTGCCTATTATACCTACCTAACATGCGAACCATGTGAATTATTACTGCGGAAGAAGCGGCTGGTATGCCACGTGGTTATTACCTACTTACATTACTTAGTTTTCTTAGCAGGTGAATGCTTTGGAGGCGAACAAACTTTTTTTTTTAATGTTAAACTGCACAAGAGTTCCAGCTGCTCCCAACCATTTGGAGCAAATGAGACTATGGCATCCCCAGTTGGGGTATGTTGTGAGGTTGAAGGTAGTGGGTTGAAGGATATGGGGAATAGGAAGGTGTAGAAGTACCTGGCTGTAAACACCAAATCTTAATGGTCTCTAATTTTAATGAATAAAATAAAATTTTGCTAATCAAATACCCCTCGACTACGGAGGCCTTCAAAACCTACAGTGAAATATGTTTTTTATCAATAAGAAACTCCAGCGAAAAAAATGTTGACTTTAAAAAATGTATTAAATTAATATAAATCATCAAACGGTGATTAGGGATACATTAGTTTTAAAATAATTTAGAATTTTTTGATAGTCATTTAAAAATGAATAAAATACAATTACATCAAAATGCCATGTTTGTTTGGCACGACTGAAAGTGTTGATTCTGACGTCAAGAGTCAGGAATTGCTTTTCATTCTGGTTTTGTATTTTGAATTTGTGAACTTTAACAATTTCACAGTTGTTTCACAAATGTTAACGGAATTGAAACGTCATCTGAGTGCGTATAATAAATAATATTAAAAAATTTAAAACTAACGCTAATCACTCAAAATCATTAATTTTAAAATAATATTTACAAGTAAGTAACCATGAATGTATAAAAATGCATACATTCATGGTTACATACTTGTAAATATAATTTTAAAGTATATTTACAAGTAAGTAACCATGAATGTATGAAAATGCAAAATGAATGTATGAACAAGTACGTAACCATAAATGTATGCATTTTCATTAACACTAAAGTAGGTAAGTAGGTACAAAGTAGGTATCTAACCATTAAACATATAAAATCTGTTAATTACAAGCTATTTATAAGTTACTAACTTTGTTAAATCTATATAGAGTTTATTAATTGGCCTGACGTTACCGTTACGTTACATATATTAAATACGGCGTTTTACAACGAGCGCTCACTTTTAACGTTAACGTGAATAAGATCATTTGATTTATTAAAGCCATTACCACACGCAGCTTTATATAAGTATTACGGTTTAAATATGGCTAGATAAATGAACGTCCGAGCGGTTTTCTCAATGGAAATAACGTCACTTTCCTCCATTCAACCACCAATACTACCTTAAAGACCGCCATAAAACACGTATAAACCTTATAAAGTTATTCTACCATAAAATAATTATTTTCGTATGTGAAATATCATCGTAAACGGTAAAATACCACAGAAAATTAATAATAATAATGAATTAATTATACAGGTGTTGTATTTTTTTAACATCCTCTCACCAGGCAGATGTGAATCTATGATAAATATATTTTATTATTTAATAAATTTACACTATAATTTTTACGATCCCAAGGTAGTCCAAAAATAAAGTACGACTTTATGTATATTTAGTCTTCAAACAATGGTGTTACATTTTCCTGTATACGTATACAAATAAGTCAAACCTAGTTTTATTTTATTAATGCTACGGTAATGATTTTTTTAACAAAATGATTTAAGATTTTCTATCGATACGTTCTTTCTCTGGAATTTTCCTTATTTAAAGGACAACGGAACATTCGTTATTTTCTGGGCGTTCATAGAAAGCGTTAATTTAATTATTTTAGGAAAAAACACTTTTTGCAAGTTTTGCCTTAAAATATTAAGATAAATTATTTATTTGTACCTGTACATACAAAATATGAATACAAATAAATAGTTTTGTACGTGTAAAAGTGTTTCAAGGAAGGTATACAAATACAATATTGTACCTGTGGTTCAATTAATTATTGTATTTTTATGCCGTTCTTGAAAGAATTGAGTTTTTATACGTACAAAACTATTTATCCATATTCATGCGCAAACAAATATTACATGCGCAAACAAATAATATATCTAAATATTTAAAGCATAACTTACGAAAGGTGTTTTATTGTAAATAATTAAACTTACGCCAACTGTAGACGCATAGATTAGAACGTATGTTCCGCTTACCATTAACATAAATATTTTTGAAATTCTCATTGGGAAGTATTATTTTCCAACAAAATCTTAATGGGATGTTTGTCATTCATTTCTTTAATATATTTAATGTCTTTCGTAATTTAATCGAAAGATATATTTTATAGATAGCCATGAACGGTTAAGGTATTTAATTTACTGACAAATCCATTTATACAAAATCGTTAAGTTTGTATTAACAAAGTGGAGTTCCAAGCCGGAAACAGGTGGTTTGAATAATTAGTATCTATTCCACCCCAGTTAGTAGGTAGGCTAATTCCATATAATCTTACCAATCAACCATTATAATAGCAGGTAGGACCTTCCGCAACACCTACCATTAATAATTAAGTCCCATTTGTCATGTTTATTGCCATAAGATGGTAAATTGTAAAACATATAAATCTCGGTCGAGGAAACCATAATTCATTGTTTTGCAAAAACTCACAATGATTACAGATTTATTGGGGAAATGTGTTTGTTCTTCAATAAAATATGCCCATTATCATTGTCCTAATTATATAAACATCTCAGTTATGTTTCTGACAATACGATTTTAATTGGCATGAGAATAGAACTGACGGATTTTATACTGAAAAACTTGCGGAATAATTTAAATCAAATGTAAGCATAGTTTAAGCTAGAACTGACGACTAATTAACACTTAAAATCTAAGAAAAAAAATTAATAAAATTGTGATCTTAAGAAATTGACCCAATACCTGCAGAGGAAGAATAATCTCGTCATTATTATGTAGGTATGATAAAGAACTCGAAGATAATTTTTTAATTTTTTTTCCTTATTCAGTGCATTGCTTATAGTAGTCGTTGAGAATTTTTCAACCATCTTGCTTTTAAGTTAATAATAATTAATTTACCATCCTTCATAAAAACTAGGCACGTGCTTGTGTTATGATAGTTGAATCTTATCAAACTGCAGTGAAATAATTAGTGGTTATTCCATTACACGCTCATGGAGGGACGAGTACCAACTTTTGAAGCCTTCATAAAAATTCGGGTGGCAGGTAAAGGAGGATAAATAACTCCAAAAATGTTTTTATGAATGGACATCATGGAATCCCGCCATAGTCCGGATTCCAGCATCGTAGTACACCGGAGAAAGTTTTTGAGAAAAATTGTTTATCAAGATACCGTTAAAAATATGACTGCAAGACTATTTCCTAATATTATTTATTCAGAATAAATCTGAACACGTGTTTAACGCAGGTGGCCTTGACGGAAAAATACAATAGACGAGATGCGAAAATATTATTACTTTGAAGTTTACTGGTAGTTTGTAATAAAATTTGTCAAATCATTCCTTAAAGGTTTCTAGTCACGTTTTCAACGGAAAAACGAATACTTTGATCAGATTTTTAATAATTTAACAATATTTTATATCAGTAATTTTCACCGTGCAGAATGTTAAAATGTTAATGTATAAGCTTTTATGGAATGTGTGGGATCGCACACACATTAGGCGGAATTAATACACTTTTATCGTTAATTAAAAATATCTGTGACTATTGAAAGAATTTGTGTCATTTATATGATTTTTTGTAATTGCGTAATTTTATTTCTAAGTATCAAGTCTTTTAAGTGATTAACTGAGGTTGGAAGGTTACCATTAGAATAATCGATTGCACATAAGGAATATAGATGCATATTTTTTTTTTAAATGTGAACACACTGACTGTATCGTTACTTATATCTGACAGACGGTAAGATTCCAAGAACATATATGATGTTGTAATAATAAAAGCACTTTCTTAAAATTCGCAGAACCTTTCTAAGTGAATAATCACGCTCCGGTTGACAAAAGCGAGCCTAAACCCTTACATATAGAAAGAAATGGTCTGACATTAAATTTACTTGAATAGTTATAAATCAATAAATGAACGAATGATCCCAATATAACATTAATTAATAATAAGGAATATTATTTATTCCCCATTTCTCAGATTGTTCACAAGACCTTAAAAATTTATCACATTTTAATAAGCTAACAACAGTCACGTCATTATAAAAGCATTATCATTCAATGTGTGGAAAATAGATTTCAAAGTACTCCACAGAATAGAGGATATATTGTAACAATAACTTTCCCTGTATTTCGGTTTAACCAGTAATAAATCATTTCAGACATTATAAAAATTGTAATTGGGCGGAGGTAAATAGAATCATATAAAGTGGTTTAACCACAGTTTTAAAATGGCCTTGAACTCCTATACAATACTAAAAAACTAAAATACTTGCAGAACACTGTTAAATTTGATTCACATTTTTTTTTTAGAGAAATAGAGTTCAACTAATCAAACACAAAACAAATCATATTTTATACAGGATGTTAGAAGGGAAAGTGCGCTTACTTCGGGAAGTAATTCTACGTGATACGGTAGCACAAATAACACATAAATATAACTTTTTTCGAAATTCCAAGGTTTTAAGGTAGTTTTTAGATAAAGAATTGTTTGTATGGGAAAATAAATGTTCTTCTATGGAAAAAATTATGTTTTTTTATGGAAGAATAGATGTTCTACTGTGGAAAAATATTTTGTATTGAAAAATATTTTGTATGGAAAAGTATTTTGTATCTAAAAATATTTTTGTTTGGTAAAATAAATATTGGAATTTCGACAAATTTTATTTATCCCATAGTAAATAATAGGCTCCCGATGTTAGCGCATCTCACCCCCAAAACCCTGAATTACACCATGGTTATAAATAATTAACTTATTTTGCGTTATTGCAGCAGTTTGGAGAGTGCAAATTATCGTCATAAATATTATGGCTCTTGATGTAGGCTCCTACTTACTGACTCTAATAAAATGATCTTTACGGTACCGTGAAAGCTAAAACAGTAAATTTAGTTCAATAGCTCAGTAACTTAAATTAATTAGAGCCAAAGTTCTAGTTTATTGAAACTATATAATGTAAAGCTTATTGACTAATTACTTATTCTGGCATAACTCAAAACCTTTTCTCCCAGTTTTTTGCAGCTCTTTGGTTACAGGTCAGGTTTCGCGCTTGACCTAGCGTTGATTTCATTTAACAGATCGATTGTTACTACGTGCACTTGAAACAAGAAGGTTCTATCTGAAATTGGTATGAAACTGAGATATTTTATTTTTTTATGAAATACGTTGTACTTCATTTACAAGACACTGATACATTGGATCACCATACTAGGCAACTGTCTGTTTCATGGTGACCAATTCATTATATATTTTTTTTATGATAAACTAATGTTTATAACACAAGGTTGTATGCATAGCACAAAGGATACCAAATTATTATAAGCAATAATTAGTCGCCTGAAATATCAATACAAATTGGAAATATCCCCCGCGTAAAAACTAATGCCGCCGACGGAAATTGAACCCGCGCCTTCTGATGCCCGTTCTGATGCTCTGGACCACTGAGCCACTTCGGCTTATTTCAACCCACCAAATAATTAAATATGTACTAGTACTTTAATCAAAGATAACGATAATTAATATTTCAGTCGACTAATTATTGCTTATAGCAATTCATTATAGTTGTTTTGTATAAAATGTAAACCATATGATGTTAGATTTGGAGCCTTACTAATAAATGTGTTTTAAACCCTACAAAACCGATAACCAACTCTTAATGTGGAGTAATGGTTGTTTCTCAGCTGCACAACATCTAAAACACGCCCATTAGTAAGAGGGTAAAAATATAAAATTTATGAATAGATGTAGTTTTGAATTAACGATTTAATTTTTTCATAAAAACGCCTTGAGGTGAAAAATTTGAATCCCGAATGAATTAATACTTGAAATTTATGAATATTACGCAGAACGTGTTGTAATTGAATTATCTTTATTTTTAAGAATTTAGCCAAACAACTTGGCAAAAAAACAGATATAATCTTGTTGCTTTGAAAATCAACAAAATTCTATCTAATTATTTTAATTACTTTTTTTGGAACCATGTAGTCCCAACCCAATGATATCGAATAAAATGCAAATGGAATAAAATTGCCAAAAAATATTTATTTATGGCAGATAGAACTATGTTGGCCTTAAAATTTTCAAATGGAACAATGTTGTTCTAAAAAATAAATATGAAGTTTTTTAAATCGAACTTTTTTATCTACAAAGATTGAGTTTTAAAAAAATGGAAACTTTGTACAAAAAAATCAATTTTGGCCAAAATGTCAGATAGAACCTTGTTGTCACTAGTGCACGACTAGGCGTTGTATAGGTAGAAAATGACAATAATATATTATGACAGTTTTATCATAATTTTCATTATATATATATTTAAGAAAATTTTAATGTTGGTAAGTACCACGTGACAATTTTACAATGGCACTTTAGTGACTCTCGGTAACTTGGTGAATAGTGACGTTTCTTACCTTATTAAGGAGGCAATACTAATAATAGTGTAATTCTTATTGATATGAATTAATCATTATAAAAAATTCTTATTATTATGCTTATATAATGCACTTGCATAATGTGGATTGATTAGATGATCATTTCTGGAAAAGTGTGTGGAAGGGTTTAGTTTTTCCTGTGGGGAAGATTTAACCCATCGGAAAAACATATTGAATAATTAGTGTTTGAATCAGAGTAATGACTTACCAAGTATATGAGGAAGGCTAGACACGTCCCTGTTAAGTATTTTCTAAAGAATATGCAGGGACCCCGATCTGCCATCTTTATCCTCACCCTTCTCATGTCGCAGCCAGGGTTGTCTTGGCTCTGAAAGGGAGGGAAGATACAATCATTGGTAAATTATATTATGCAAAAAATTGACGAATAGATAAACGAAAATTAATAATATATCACAGATTATTTTAAAGTTTGAAATTATTGGAATGACAATACTTATCGCACAATTAAGAGTGGTTCATTTATATGGTTTTTTTATCTTTGTTATGAATTTACATCTTCTAATTTAAATATCAGCATTAATTATTAATATCGATTTCATTGTCAAAATAATGTTCTAAATTTGCACATTTCAAAGTCCGTCAAAACAATAGAAATCTTCCTTCTTTGAAACTTGAAAAAAATTACTTTAAATATTTATTTTTATAATTAAGATGCCCATTTATAAATCTTATGATTACAGTTAAAAAATTTTAGGACGCAATTTCTAATGTATGCAGAACTACTGGTATATTTTGACCATAGAAGGATAATTATTACAACTATTATTTATACTTTGACTGAGTTTTTCTAATGTTGTGAATTATGCAGTTTTTGTAACTGGATTGTTCACGTGTAGGAGAGAACATCTGTAAAAACCCAGTATAAATAAATACATCAAACAAACATACTACTGTATAGTGCTTAAGTTAATTGTTTATTCCTACGTATTGTATTGGTTATTGAGTTAAAAGAATAATTAAAATGATTATAAAAAATCGTCAAATTACATTCACTCAATAATCACGTTCCTTCATTCTGTCATCCAAGCACCAAGTGCATCGTATATTGTATAATGAATTGACCAAGCCCAGGTTGGTTTGTTGGTATGGTTGGTTGGGTCACAGGTCACAGGTCAGCCTCTCTCACGCGCCCGAGGCTCACACGACGCAGGTATGCGGAAGAAACGATGGACATGTGTCCGAGAATACCGTTAGTATTCGGATCTCACCTTCCATTTCACTTGCCGCATGGGAGTTTTTTTTACATGGTTGACTGTTGAAATTACTTTATTTAACTGTTAACTACGAATACCGGAATCAATGATGGTAGATATTTTAGTTTTGGCTTTTATGTTGTTAGACAATATGTTGCTGTTTTCTGGTTTAATAACGACCTCCTTTACGTGAAGTATTTTATTGTTTGTTCTTTTATTCTAAAATTGTTGCAGAATTACCCTTTTTCTATTGTCCAGCGAGACTATGGCATCCCCAATTGAGGTATTTTTAAGGCTGAAAAAAAATAGGAATAATTATGACAGAAGGTTGAAAGTACTTGACTATTCAGATCTGGTCACCAAAGACGGCTCAAATCATTTCAATTGACATTTCGATTATGCATGATGGTCTTTCACCAGGGCGATACTGAAAGTATCTAGAACCCTCTCCCTGGCGGATTATCGCTATTCAGGATTTAATTGTTGCTTTAAATGACTTTAGTTGTATTTAATAACAAAATCTGAAGCCGTGTAATTTTTAACTTTTCTTGTCTTATTTTCATATAGTAAATCTTCAGAAGTAAAGAAATACTTTAATGACTGGCTTCGCACAATAACCCCGAAGTTTTCCATATTCTAAACCCCCTGGGTAAATGAGACGACAATATACATATAACACCTACTGCAGTGGCAAGATACTGAAAATATTTAGCGGTAGACCCCAAAACTTTACAGAATTTCTTATTATTAATAATAACATGGCATTTATATAGCTCAGTTTAGTGTCATTTCACTTCAAGTGCGCTTAACTACTCAATAACAAACTTAAAAAAATGTTAATTCATTATTAGTGGTTCTTAAACTTATTCCTACAGTGTGCCTTACCCAATACAGATCTAATATTATAACACTAAATACACTCTTTATACAAAGTAATGACAAAACTTAGAATAACAATAACAGCAGGACAGGACAAAACACGAATATTAAAACTAAAACATAATATAAAACAGGAGGCAGTTTGTGCTCAGAAATGAGAATTTTCTGAGTAGACACTTTAAAAAGGTACAATAAGGAGACAACCAAAACCAAACAATTCCCGGAAGTTTTAGAATATGGATTATTATAAAATATTGAAAAGAAGTTAAAATTTATAAAAGGTAAGATTTTTTAAATATTTTTTTTTAAATCCCGTTTAAATTCAGCCAAATTGTGGAGATTAGTAAGAGCTGAGGGAAGTCTATTCCAGATGAGAGGGCCTGTTACACTAAAAGAACGATCATAATAAACAGCTCGATTTAGAATGTTCGATTAGACGATTACTATTATTGTCACTTAACTTCGCTTGACCAAAACATGTTTATTGTCACTTGTTTATTTGTTGTCCTTGTTTTATAAACTTGTTGTTTTATTCTAACATATCATTGTACACCGTTATTAAACGGTTAGTATTTATTAACTTTTTGTAATGTTTTTTATGTTAACCCTCCATCTGATGTGTACATCTCTAAATAGTATAAAATAAAGTCGTTATCCGCGTCTCTCTGTTTGTTTTTTTAAACCACGCAACAGATTTTGATAAAATTTTCACTTTAATTTAGAAAATTTCTTGCGAACGGTTTATATATATGATACATGATTATTATAACTATAAAAAGTAGAGAAAAGTCGATGTTTAAAATATATTTTCGGTCGCTATATTGATAACGCTGGCTAAACCTCATGACCTAAAAAAGACCTACAAAAAAATCCACGAGCTTACGAAAACCCTATCCCCTAAGGATAACCCCTAGCAACGCCGGGTACACGTCAGCTAGTAACAAAATAAACCTTAGTTACTCCTCGATTCTGTTTTGTTAATTTATAAATGTTTTTGGTGTAAACATAAATGTAATAATTCACTATTAAATCTATCTTCTATAAATAAAAATGTAAATGTCATTCTTTAACGATTGCTTTGAAATTTTAACACAAATTTCCAACCGGTTAAAAAAAATAGAATACAACAAAATATATTAAAATATTGGAACGTTGACGAATCTCCTTGGTACAAAAATACTAACTTCTGTTCACTTTTGTTCCAGACGTCAGTTCATAAGTTTCCAAACTGCTTCTTATCCTATAGACTATACGTTAGAAGAAGAAAATCGTGAGATATGTATAACGTAGAGCCTGCGAACGAAAGCAATACGAATACGAACAGCATCAATATCCGTGAAACAGGTTACGGGCACATAAGGTTGAATGAATCAGCCACAGCGGTGGTAGATTCACTCACCTGGGAATATTCTCGTGAACTTTGACACCGATGCTGTACGACGTTATAATATAAAGCACAGAAGCTATAGGGAGGCGACTAGCCAAATCGTGGGATCATTCATTCGATTCTCGGCGTGAAAAACGATGAATGGTAGTTTTGAATTTTATTAGCTGCGCAGTTATGCACTTTGATAAAAACTCTACAGTAATATTTTTAAGCGTTATAAAAAGTGCAGGTATTGTCAAATAATTAACAAATTTAGAAAACAGCTAGCGCAGACTCATGAAAATCACGGATATTTTAATTATTGTTTGACGGCCACCGTGGTCGAAGGGTGAAGCTCTAGACTAGCTCTAGCTTGCTAGCTGAAAATATTGATATTAATTAATTAATTAATGTGACTTTGTATGTTAACTGAGTTTTTATAACTGGATTGTTCTCACGTAAGCGAGATCGTCTGTAAAAACCCAGTATAAATAAATAAATAAATAAAGGGTAACAATTATTTATATAAGCAATAATAATTAGCCTGAAACACTCATCCACATTGAAAAATCTCCTGATAAAAGATACATGACGCCAACGGGACTTGAACCCGTGTCCTTTCGATTTCCGGTCGACAGCTCTGACCACTGAGCTATGGCGGCTTATCTCTTATCCGCGAAATAATTCAATATATACTAGCGTTTCATTCAACAATTACTGCTTGTTACATTTTTTCACCAGAAAACAACCAACTTTATTTTATATGAGAAAGGCGTGGTGAGTGCTAACTCTCTCACTAGATGGCGTCGAGACAAATTGTCTACATTTTTTGGTGAAGATACTTAAACTTGTCAAATATTAATTATTATTTTTTAATTTAATTATGTATTATGTTTGCAGTTTAACACGTTGTAATAAAAACTGTTTTGGTGCTAATAAATTAAGAATTTAAAACAAACGAAAAAAAAAAAATTATGTTATTTCACAAATTACTTAATATTTGCAGCACTTTCCAGAGTGAAAGATACTCTCAGTATCGACCTGGTATGAGACGACCATTCAGAATTGAACCGTTACTTTAAATGGCTTTGACCGTGTTTGGTGACCAGATCTGAATAGCCAGGTACTTCATGTTCACCACTAATTTGTGAAGCTAGAAGCATTTATTAAATATTTGCTTCAGGATCATTGCCTATAAAAAAATGATTAGTGGTGATTATAAATTATTTACCAATCAAATAAACCCCGTTTGTAAACTTTAAATATATTTTTCAGGTTTAGATCTGTCAATAATTTGAACAAAAGAAATACATATTTAAAACATAGAAGTAATATTCTGATTTATTCAAATAAAATAATTTTGAATATATTTTTCGTCGCTTTTTTATTTGATTTTATACTTATCAGTTTCAATTTTGAAATTTAAGAAATAATTAAAATTGAATAATTTTACGCATTATGTAGTTATATGGACAAATATTTCACATCACCCATGCACCGATGTTTAATTTTTGTTTTCTTATCATTTTTTGTGTAATGTTTCTTGTTAGGTTTTTATACAAATTTTAACTAAAGAATATTAATTTTTATCTTGTTTTCGGTCCCATTATAATTCAATACAATGACAACTCAACACACCTTTAAAAAGTGATATAAAGTTATTAAAAGCAATAAAAAACTAACGTGTATAACCTATTTAACATGGTTTGTGTTTCATTACTTTTCATGACTTTATATCTCTTTTTAAAGGCGTGTTAAATAGTCATTGTGTTGAGTTTTCCGTTTACTGTGTATGTTAATTAAGCGGTTTAAGTTTTGAACAAAGTAAAAAAAAAAAACAATATTGAAAATTCCAATAAGATTCTTGTTAATGTCGCTCCCATTGAAAATCTGTGGAATAAGTATCTCACAAAACATTAACATACAATTATTTTATCATGAACAATGCACACATATTAAATATTATTATCACAAAACATTTTTGATTATCCCATGAGATTTGATTCAAAGTTTGCTAAAAACCCCTTCATGTCGCCGCTGCCTAAAATAATCACTTGAACACGCTTCTTTTATGTAACTTGATATAATTCCTTATAACAATACCACCCATCAAGTATCAAAGCAAACAAGATAATATAATGTAGTACATTTCATTACGTAACAACTACTGTACTTAGTAACACCATCTGACGCGTGTACTGAATAACTAAATAGTAAATGGGTAATAATGTGAGAAAATTCCTACAATGGTTCCCATGTGATTATAATACGTGTCAGTGGGATAGACTCAATAATAATCAAATGTTGGGTTAGGTTTATTTTTACAAGGTGATGTTACTAATTTGTGTCCCATGTTACATTCGTACAATTTAACACTTAGTAACACAGTGAATAAGTGTTTTTTTTTTGCTTATTATATTTTCACCACAATTACTACATATATGAGCAGGGAAATTATTTTAAAGAGCGCACGTTTGAATTATTTGTCAACACCGATAGTGATTAAAATTGGTTTGAAATATTTTAAAACACCCGCCACAGTCCTTTCCTCACCCGCAGTACACGATGTTACAGTCATACTATATAGTATACCACTACAAAAACAATAATCTCATTTAAATAATTATATTGTATACACTTCGTTCACTGAAAAGTCTTCAGGATCCCATTTGGGGTCGCGAGGGTGGGAGCCTGGGCCGGATTTTTTACATTAAATTCACACAGGAGGTCATGAAGATAAAAATTTCGTTCAGGGGCAATATCATCTTTGGGGATGCTGTATAGAAGATAGGAAGGAGTTAATGTGGCTTTTCAAGAGACCCATGACCCACAGATAATCATTCCACAGCCGAGCGGTTGAACTCAAAAAAGAGTCGTCGAAACGACCCTAAAATAATAATTTTCCTCAGGACCAATATCATCTTTGGGGATGCTGTGTAGAGGATAGGAAGGAGTGAATGTAGCTCTTCAAGAGACCCATGACCCACAAATAATCATTCCACAGCCGAGCCGTTGAACTCAATGAAAAATTATCGCACTAATCTCAATCCACATATTCTAATATCACAATAATTCGCAATAAGTTCTTTGTGTGTTCTCCATACGAAAACGAATTTATTATGCGGCCATTATTTATGTTCCGCTTGATCCAATTAACTGACGTGAAATGTGCATATCACAAAAACCTGCCCATAAAATCATTCGATAATAATCTGAACAATAATTATTATAGATGTTATTGCATATCGAAAAAACTGCTTTCATTAAGATAGTGATTCATTTCGTGCCTGCTTTAAGTGTTCGGTGATACTGTGATCCAATTATAAGCGAGATAATCGGTTTATTAAATCAAGCGATTATAATAAGCCTGGAAAGCGATTCGTTCTGGCAAGTGTCTACTTAGGAAACTATGATGTTTTAATAATATTTTGTTTTAAGTTTTGTTTGAATAGATGTATTTTTTTAAATCCTCTTTATTAATTCCATTAAGTGGTAATATGTTGTGCCTGTCTCACTAAGACCTCCTGTGTTGAGAGCAGGCTCAGTTTATAACAGTTTACAGCAGTTTATAACAGTTTACAGCAGTTTATAACAGTTTACAACAGCTTATAACAGTTTACAGCAGTTTACAACAGTATACACCAGTTTATAACAGTTTACAGCAGTTTATAACAGTTTACATCAGTTTATAATTTAATAACAAAAAAATAACAAAATATTGTGTTCATTTAAAAAAAAATCAGTATCTTATAATTGGAAATGCATACTTATAAATTTGTTTTATTAAATTCTTTGATACTTGATTTGTCTTTCCCGATGATCCAAGATTTATTTTTTAGAATAAGTTGAATTCTGTCTAATGGGCAGTAGAAGACCATTGTATAGCTTTGTACTTAAAATTTCTTTGACCAAATTATGTTTTAGCAAAAGGGATAAGTTAGAAGTTATGATATTTGGTTCTTGTATAGCGAGCAGTTTGGACATTGTCAAAAGCAGTTCTATGTTTGAAGACATATGCTAGAATGGTTTAGGCAAAAAGTTTCATCAAAATATTAATACAATTTTTTCTTATAGTTAGGAAGCTTTTTAACGTTAATGTATATTTTAGAAAATTATTTAGAAAGTCCCTGTAAGAATAAGCACTGACAAAATCTTTTATTAAACAACTAAACGATCTAAAACAACACGTCTTAAAATACAAAACAAACCACTAACACGTATATTATTATAGAAACACTAGAACTCAGGGTCAAAAACATATCCAACTACAATACTATATTTAGGCAAAAGAGCTTCGTGCTAGCTTAATAAACTCTACAACAAAATCCCACTCTCATTTAGTATTCACAAAAATATAATAACATATAAATTAACAAATAAAATCCAGGATACCAAACATAGGAAGATGTAAAATAACAAAAATAAACTGATACCAAAATGCAGACTGAAACCGAAATTACTCAACTACACTGAAATCACGATGTTATATATTTATAAACATTTCAGAAAAATAACACTTTAGGACGGGTTGTTTCGGAGAATTTGAACAATTCATCAAATTTCAACGTTCATTTTCGGGTTCTGTGAAAGACTTATTCAAGTTCTGTTATTCTATCATTGTAGGCTAGTTGCTTGACAAAACTAAAATAAAAACAGAAATTGAAAAAATCTTTCACAGAACTTGAAAATGAACGTTGAAATTTGATGAATTGTTCAAATTCTCCGAAACAACCCGTCCTTAGTAATATATTTAAAATTACTTCATGTTATCCATACGACTAAATTTTAATAATATGTAAATGAAATCCTCAGCACGGGAGATTCCAGTAAGGATATCATCAATGGCCTAACGCACACATGTTTTAAGTCCAATTTGAAAATTTCATTTAAAAGAATACTCCAGGTTGATTATAAGAGGTAAAGCAACAAAATTAAAGTGATATCTACTTTTATCCATTCTAGATTAAATAAGTCAAGTAAATTTCCCACGAAACATCTATTTACAAAGTGAGCAATTTTGTTAAAGCGTAATTGTTATTTTCTTAAAACTCCATTTAACATATGTGGGCCATTGTTTTTATCTCTATTTGTTAGAACAAAAAAGTTAATAAAACATTTATTTTTATTTTGTTTAAAAGGCCATGATCAGAAAATCAATTTTAATTTTATTTTTCGGCTGTTCCAGAAATGCAACAAATAAAGTTCAAATTTGTTGAAATAAAATGTTAAATGTTTCATTAGAACTTGTCCAAAATTTTTGGAATAAACGTTTTTTATCGGAATTTGTTTCAAATTTAATTTTGGAAAATCATTTTTGTGTTAAAAAAAATGTATTTATGATTATTTAAATTTGAAGTGACAGCTCTGATGATATTTTTACTATTCCGGAGGTATTAATGTCACATTGAACAATTGATTTCTAGTCATAGTGAGGACAACCAACTTAAATATATATAATGTTAATCCTCACTGAGATCTCCCGTGCTGAGGATTTAATTAACATATTATAAAAATTTAGTATAATGGATAATATAAAGTAATCATAAATGTATTTTTTCTGAAATAATTATAAATATTTAACAAAGTGTTTTTTTGTTCAGTTGAGTGGTTTCCGATTCAGTCGGTATTTGGTGTCAGTATAATATTATCTATTTCTGATCTCCCTATGTTTTATATCCAGCTTTTTGACTAAAATATAAGTGTTGAATTATTGTTGCGTGTTTTGAATGAGAGTGGGATTTTGTTGAAAAGTTCAGTAACTTAGAATATAAAGCTTTTTTGCCCAACTGTTTTAGATTTATAGTTGCTTGTTGGATATGCGTTAGTTAATATACGTGTTAGTTGTTATTTCTTGTGTTTTGTATTTATCAATCTAAATTAATATTGTTTTAGAATAGGATTGTTTAAGTGACTTATTATGATTTAATGTTAAATGCCGACTTAAAAAGCAATGTCATTAAATATAACGATTATTCTTCTACATAATCAGTGGATTAGTTCCGCATCACAGAATCATCAACTGAGTACATATTTATCTCATCCTTCAATTCATCCGGCAACCCTACTTTGCAGACAGGGCCGGCGCATTTCCGAGAATTCAGAGGAATCTGCGCAACGGTAGTACCTCCTCCCCCCTCCCCACATGGCCGGCGGTCAATCAGAGCATCCCCCCTCCCCCCAACAACATCCACCCCCCTCCCACCGCCGTCCATTCGCAGCAATCCGCTACTGGCACATTTTTCTCGACCGCTGCTCAGATATCCGGATGATAAGAAGTATTTCGCTGATCGAAGGCTCATGAGTAAAAAAATAACGCAATGAATGCTATCTTATATTTTGATATGCCTAACTTTTGTGGTGACTCTTTGATCATTAGATTCGTTGTAAGTCTGATCATTGTGAGACCACATAATTTTTGTAGTAATTGGTATTGGAATGATATATATTATTGAGTTTCTCGTATTGCATATATGTAATACCACTATTGTTTAATTGTCGAATACATACAGCCTTACATAAAATGTAGTGTAAATATTATATTGAACGGGCGTGTAAGAATCTAATTAGTAAGACTTTTAATGCATTAATATAATGAGTAAATCTATAATTGATTTCTCAGGTAAACTGTACATTTTACTAAAATAAAATAAATAAATGTTTTTTGCATAAAAAATTTATATAATTATTCCTCCCAGGTGGGTAAATGTTGAAATAATTTTTTTGTAACAAGTATATCTACACAGCTTCCCCGAATAAAGCTGTGTATTACGAAATATTTCATATACAAAGAGAAAGAATTTTATGGCGCCAGAGCTTCCTATTCTATAGTTTATTTATATAGCTTACTATTAGAAAAACACACTTATATAAAAATCAAATAAAGCAAAATTACATTCAATAGGAACTATTCTTCATACCCTTACTATCAGATTTTCTTCTTACTAGGTATTCAATTGAACTAATTGTAAAGTGCAAAATTATTGCCGGAAAGTTAATTAAGTGCCTCCTCTCTGGATAACATTTATAAATAAACACCTTATACTTAATGGAATATGCCTTTACCATTTACGAGCGAAGTGACGCTTCACACGGTAAATTTGTTCAGCCAAACTTCACGGCGAGCCGTATTAAAATCACCTAGACCCAGGCCAGAACACTGTAATCATCCTATAGTTTGTTATGTATGGTTAGGTTATTCAACCTTAAATAAACATTTTTTTTATAAATGGTTTTCACTTTGTTATGGAATTATTTATTTAACTAAAGGGCATATAATTTTTTAAACTTTTTAAGGAATAACTGTACGTTAAAGTTATGCATTAAAATATAGGTATTTTAATAATAGTTCTTAAAGTAAGGCATCGTAAAAAATAAATATGAAATATTGGATATGAGAAAATAAAATAATAATAATGCAGACATAATAAACAGACCAAAAAAATGTAAACCCATTTTTAAATATTTTCTCAATTAAGGCGAAGCACTATAAATACAAAATCATGTTTTTTTTATTTGAAAATTTGTTCGCTTAGAAACATTATAGATACTTTAAATAAATACTGCGAGTAGAACACAGCTTGGTCTTTAAAATGATTGAGTGTTTTTTTATGGGTCTTTTTATATGCCCAGAAATTTTCGGTTATGGTTTTATTTTATAATATTGAAAATTAAGTACTACAGAAAATGATCACAAAATATTTAATATTTTTTCCTGAACTTCGTAGAACGAAATAAAAAACACTTTCTGGCGATGTAAATCAAAACTGGCGGTTAGTGTTAAGCGGGAATTTAAACCTTATCGCCATTTACATGAGGAATGTTATTGTTAGCGGCCCGATTCCAAATACTACACAACAATCCCAAATGTTAATAAACTTCCTCCACTTTCTCCCCCTCTCACTACCCCCCATTTCAAAAGTTGATCTATGTTTTTTGCTTTAAATTTAGTAAATAGTTGTTTCTGAAACTGTCCACGAAACGTGTTGATCGTTTATCAAAATAAAGTGACGCAAAAAAGTTATCTGTCTCTTAATTAAAATACCTGTTCATTAATACAATTTACAATATTTGAGTGAAATTGTTATACAAGTTAGAGTAGCTCATAACAGAAATAGGTGATTTAAAAAAAATAAGAGGCTCACTTGACTTCGGTGTCATGGCCTCGGCTTAGGTGGTTTTGGCCGCATCCACTATAGGGTCACGATACTCTTTTTGTGATAATTTATTTTTCTGATTTGTGTGGAAGCGGCAAAATTTTGTATTTAATACTTATATTAAATCACTTCATTACAATTTATGGATAATCAACAGTAATAATTGCATGGACATGCCATAGGCCATAATGCCATAATTTACCATTTTTTCCCACAGAAATCATTTCTTAGCTTCTATTGTTATGGCTGAAAAGCTTTCTTTTCAGTTTCCTTTTTACGGTAGAAGACGTCGATGACGTTGAGAGCAGTTATGGCACGATCAAGTGAATCAAATATTTTAGTCCGTCGTGTTAAATATCAGTATTACACTAGCGTATATAAGAAATAATGATTGAATGTAAACGAAGCGAGGAATGTTATCCAAAACAAAGTAGCGTGACATTCAATCGTCACTGCCTATCTCTCTAGAGGGATGGCGTGATGGTTGGACATTTAAAATAAAACTCCAGACAGTATATTTTTCATACAGCAAAAAGTATTTTAAAATCATTTTTGTTTTTAGTAGCAAATAAACATTCAAAGTTTTTATATTATATTAACAAATTTAGTTCAATTTAGTTGAAACGAATAAAACATGAGATTATTTCAATTTAAGAGATGGAGAGGCGGGTGTGGGTACCGCCGACAGGGAACCTATTCTTGGATAACCAACACCCCTACCGTAGGTCACCACAGTCAGGCCTGCATGGGAGACCATTGGACCTCTTCTGACACATCGCCTTTACTGCAGTGGGAGGGATGGATTCGTACGTCCGTCACTCGTGGACCCACAGACGCTTAGATTCCTACCCACCCCTCATACCTAATTTATTTACTGGACAATATATTACAATCATAAAACCAGCTACTTTTCCACCTTTCTCTAACCTATCTCCTTCCCTTCTTTACTATCTTCAACCCCCTCAATCGGGGATGCCATAGTCTCATTGGCTAAACATAGTTGGGAGCATTTCTTGTACGGTATTCACAAAATAAATATTTTTTTAATTAGAATATGTTTTCTTTAACAGCGGAACGTCATTCTATTGTTTTTTTATTCATCTTATTTCTCTGCATATCTTTGTTGTAAAGAATGACGAAGAGTAGCTACCTATGAATGTAAATCTTCCATTTGCAAATTTAACAAACGGTTATATTTTGCATAATAAGTTTTTTCAACCTACAGCGGCATGAATAATGAATATATATGTATTTGATTCTCGTTATGTGGGAAATTGTACCGCGAGTGGGATGTGAAATAGATACCCTCCATTGGACAGGTGGGTTTGGAGCTTCCTGACTTCACTTGAGTGTTGAACAGTTCATAGCCATTTCCCACGCAAATATTCATCGATACATCACTAAACTTGATGGTGGGATAAATCGAACTGTGCTTAATCTACACGGTCGTTAAAAGCGAATGATCCTGTTAAGATTCTTGTCGTTTTACTCCACGTGGTTATTTTACCAATAATATCAGCTTCGAACGGCGTTGAGAGATTAAAAGATTTGATAAAGCGATTAAAGGTTCTCATAGAGATCTCTCGTAGCAATCAAAGTTTCTCATAGCGTAGAGTCATAGAGGTTTAGTATTTTCTTGTTCTCAAAGAGAACTTCAGGTCTCCTAAAGTCCTTTCTGAGGTTTTGCAAGATTTTTTGTATGTGTAGTCTAACTCTAACTAACTATTTAAAAAATCCAAATTTTTCGCCCAGCCGAATTCCCGACGGGATATTTTAGAAACTAAGAATACTGTTAAAAATGTGTCAGATTCTAATCATTGATTAAAAATGTGTATTTTTTTATATTTTCATTCATAATTTTTAATTTATAAAACGTTCTAAAACCACACATTCTGAACAGGTTCCAATTGGCTACAACGTCATTATGACAATGAAAACCCCACTGTCTGGTAAGACAGCTGTCGTTAACGCCGATGAATTTAGGAATAAAAACGAAGTCGTTTTGGCGGCACATCGATTATCGCTCATTTTAAATCGTTATAGAAAATTTATTTATTTTTCGGAATAACTTTATTGAGTAAAACCTCAAATTGTAATATTTAAATATTGAAGACAATATTAGTGATTTCTAAACGAAAATCTGAAACAGAAAAATCAGAAAAGGAAACGGTCACATCTGGGACTCGAACCCAGGACCCTTGTCTTTCAGGGACAGTGCTCTACCAACTGCCGACAATGACGACAATGTTAGTAGTTCTTATTCGAAGTATGATACAGTTAAAAGTGACCGAAGGGAATAGGGTCCCATTAGCGCAGTTGGTAGAGCACTGTCCCGGAAAGACAAGGGTCCTGGGTTCGAGTCCCAGATGTGACCGTTTCCTTTTCTGATTTTTCTGTTTCAGATTTTCGTTTAGAAATCACTAATATTGTCTTCAATATTTAGAAAATTTATTATTCAACATAAAATTAAAATAATAATACCTTAAGTAACGTACTTCTTGTTTTTTTTAGAATAAAAAAAAACAAGAAGTACGTTAAAAAATGGGTAAAAAATCTTCCAATAATAATTGTACATTTGAACTTAATTTGCTCAACCGTGGATCTCTTCATAGGTTTTAATATAAATATCTTAAGAATTTATATCTAATTTATAAAATAAACGAATTCCATTTTCTGAGAGCACCTCACTTTAGAATCTCAAACAGACCAATTTTACTATATTTTTTACTACGAAATTTTTGTGATTTAGATTATCATACTCGCATGAAGATGAAGGTAACACAATCGGCTAAAATTAACTCCCTTGCCGAAAAGGATAAAACCCACCAAATATTCCGTCATAATAATCCAAAGTAATAAATGGACTTTTTTACTCGCTTCCTTCCAACTTGTCCCGATGCGGACTTGTATTTATCAGATACATACATACGTATTATAGAATTGCCTGTGTCTACTGATATCACATCATGATCAGGTGTCCCACATTTTGTCCATTCCAACCATCCCGCTTTTCAGGTGAAGCCAGAGACATTGATTAAAAAGATTCGTTTCAATCGAGGACCATCGTATTCACTTAGTGTCAAGGTTATGCACATTTTGAGGTGGTGTCCTCAATTTAATGATCATCGAATAAAGTATAATGGCCGCTTTGGGGTCAGACGTTGAACCAGATACGTTCGATTCCAATCGGAATGACAGTAACGGGCTTGATAAAAAAGCTCACAACAAATGGAACATTTTAAAGTTTTTTTGTAATTTTTGTTGTGAAGTGTCTTCATTTTCCATGTATCATTTTGATGTGTCTATGTATCAGCCGTTACTCTGTACAGAGCTTACCTTACAATGCCAAGGTTCTGCCTCCGTCAGTGAACTTGGTCATAACGAACTAGGCAGTCGGAGGTTGCGTTATGTTGTTATTTCACATTACTATCAGCTCTATTTCATTGAATAATTGTATGATGGACTTTTATTACCCTATTCCTTGTGAAATATGTGTGACTGAGAATGCAAGCGCGTCTTTTAATGCTATGCATAAATTTTTTTATTGGAATTAGATAAATTGTGCTGACCTGAATAACTCAATGCAGACAGATAACGATTAAACACAACATACAAACACGAAATTCCTGCAATAAAAAAGAAGAGGAAAACTGTTGGGTAGGTTAGGTTAGGTTAGATTAAATAATGTTATTTTAGTTGTGAACAAGACTGTTTTATTTTCAAAATTTGTACTGATTTATTTAGAGACGAATCATTTTAAAGAGCGCACATTTGAATGTATTTGTAAACACCCATAAAATGGAAAGTTTAGAAAAATTGTCTACTAGTTTGGAACTGTCACCTGCAGTCTCCTTTTACCCCGCTAATGCTCAAAGGTATTGGATGTGATGTGAGATATTTTCGTTTTATTTGTACAATGAACGTTTTTTCATTTGAATTTGCATCCGAAAGTCAAGCGATAACAGCCGAATTTCGCTAGCCGCGCAAAAGCTGTTATCGATGCTAAGTTTAGACAATTTCAATTTTGTTTATCACAAATTAAAGTAAGATTTCATAATTATTTTGTATCTGTCCAGTGTACTACTATATAAGCAATATTCTAGTTAAAATGATTTCCCGTTTTACCTCCAAGGATTTATCTGCATATTATGTTGAAAATTATGACATTAATTATAACACTATTTAAATAATCTTTTCAAATCATGACGAGTGATAAATTACCTAACTCTAATATTATTTCCAGATTCCGTATTAACCCGGCGTGAGTGAGGTTGGGTATGTCGTACCCGATAAGTTTTTAAACGCAGATTATTTAATGTTATTGTTGCTATGCAAATCCCGTCAACACAGTAGTTGGATGTAAGGAAGTAAGGAGCGAGGTGCAGTGGAGATACACGTGCACAAAGGTGATTGGGGTACGTCACACCCGACCTCATAGTCGGTGTTACATGTTTGTAATATTCTTATGGTTATTTAAATAGTTATTTATATTTTTTGTATAGTTATTTGCGATTTATTTTATAATTAGAAGATAATATAGTTTTGCTGATTAATCAAAGAAGTTTTAATTTTGTTAGAATTTTATACAATAAATTGTTAAACTACCAAAACTTCAAAGAAAATATTTTGTTATTTCAGTAAAAAAAACGTCTTTTTATCTTAAACATTGTATTTTATTTACTCATCTTGAATGGATACTATTATTAATATCCCAAGTAAAAAAAATACTTAATACACAATTGTAGTATCAAAAATTCGCTATCAAAGTTTTGGGTATCTTCTACCCACCTCATAGCTGGAGTACGATTTCTCACCTCTTTCACGCCGGGTTAAGTTGAAAGGTGCGTAATCGGTACGTCTTACTCTTGAAGATCATATTGGCAAGCCATGTTACACCTCGCGATTTTCTGCGGGTAACCAGTAATAACATAAAATAAACAAATCGTATTAAACTACGTACATTGTAATTAGTAAGAACAATTATTGTTAGTATGATGGTAGTTAGTAATTTGGAATTAAACTCGATTCTGCTGTGTGATTTCACGCGAAGGTATACGTTAATAAAACTGTTATTTTGCGAGAATAATGATAATTGCGAACGTTTACAATTCCGCAATTATAATATGTACTAGGTAGTTACTGCAGATAAGCGGGTTTACATTTAATAAAACAGGCCAGTAAATTAACTGAGATTATTTCCGACATTGTTTAAACTCTCTTTAAAGTGATACAATTAAGCGCTTTCTATTTTCAGCGGTCTTTAAGCGAAAAAAATATTTAATTGGTTAATCTAATTTTATCATTCCATGTTCGCAAAAAATTCAATGAAATGGTACTAACATGATTTTTTGTTTATTTATGCCTATATGGTTTGATAGGGTTTTTTTTTTAGCAAAACAAACAGCAAAAAATCTTAAAAGCGATGAAATCAATATTGTTCCTTTATGATTTGAGATTGTTACTGCCAAAAGTATGAAAGTGGTTTATATTTGGGGTATTATGCCGTGTTGCGCTACCCCATTCTTTAGAAGCGGGTATTACAGCGGAATTACAGCGTCTGTATCAGAGCAGATGTGTAAACGTTGGCTAAAGAAGGGGGTAGCGCAACGCGGCATGATACCACATAAATAAAACACTGTTATGTTATTCTGGTTCACATAATTACAAATTAAAATGTAAAAATATGTATGATTATATTATACCACATGAAGTGTTGAACTATTAAACCTAAAATAAATAATATATGTTGCATTGCGCTACCTCCTATTTCAACCAACGTTTCGGAAAGTGTCTGAAATGAATCTCAAGTTCCATAGGCGCGTTATGAACATCAGCACCTGTGGAACCTTACGTCATATTTCATAGGTTCATACAAAACATACTAGTGGCGGCAAAGTGATAGACCTGCAAACCTTCCGAATCTATTAGCTGTCTGAGTGCGCAGCACCTATGAAAAAAAAATTCTCGCTTTATAATCTCTGATTGAACTCCCAATGAAATTGGCCACTGCTTATGACTACTAACATACTTTTTAACCTTTGTTTAATTATGTGTGAAAGTTCACTAAAATTCTCAAAAATCTTCGCTGCACATCAAATATGGGAATGTGACTCTGAGTATATTCTGAGAAAATCGATAAAACTGTTGAAAAAATAAACAAATATTTCAAATTTAACTCTTAAACCATAATCTAGTGCTGGAGAGACTTATATTATAAGATTATTTTATCAAAAATTATATGTGAATTTTGTATATATACCATATCAATTGAATTGTCTAGAGACTTTATTTTTTATTATTTTCATTTCATATTACTCTGAGAAAATAAATTTATTTTCTTTTAATGCCATGTTTTCAACGTTCCCGAGTGTAAATAACACTGATTTTGAAGCATTATGGTGCCAAGACTTGCAGCACCCAAATTTACACAGAAAAAAATCCAAGCAACATTGATACTATTAATTGGAACAAAATTCTCAGTACATACGTTAATGAATCATAAAAAGGGTGATGATCTTTTTCTATCACAAGTTTTAATTATTGCAAATATCTGAATTTGGATTCAGATAAGAAAAGGGGTTTGGCATAGAAAGGGAATTGAGGAACATCATCACAGCCACCTTTCGTGCGGCGTTGAAGAAATTCAATAATGTGCTGTTATTATCTAGAATATCTAGATACGATTGATCTAGCACCGAGCATTAAAATGTTTGTATCATGTTATGAAGGCAGTTACATGGAGAAAAATAATGCTGTTAAAAAAATGATAGCTTGTAAATTTCCTGATAAAATAGAAGCCATTCATAATATATCGAGAACACGTGTTCTTTTCCTAATAAATAACATGACGGAATGCGACAAGATCATTATGTCAATATCAATATTTGTTTGAACACGTGTTCCGCCTTCATAAAACATTCGCTTTTAACTGATACTTTGTTAGGAATTTTGTCAATTCATTGGTTAAAGGCCTGTAGTCCATTTTTTAATAGGAAAAGGAATAATTTTACCAAATTTTTAACAATATTTCATATCAGTAAGTTTTTTCCGTATAGTTACATTAAAATATGGCCTTATCATTATCTCGGTTGAGAGTTTTATGATAATGAATTAACCGATTATTAGAGATTACCTACCAAAAATTCTACATTCCACATACCTGATATACGTTTAATGCATTTCAAGGAAGAACTAATGTCTTTATATTTCTCTTTCCATCTATCTAAGAAGCCTCCGTTCGACAAACTATCAACATTTCATGCAAACTTGATCTACCGTAACAAATTTCTCCATTTAAAACATTCTACTACCATCAATAGAAATCTGTTTAGAAGTACCTATATCTATCTGACAACTATTTAGTTACATACACTTGCTAGTTAGCAAAGGTGTTGACAAACTGCTCTGTCTGAAAATGTGTAATTGATAAGTTCTTCGGTGTTCTGGTAGTAGTAAAAGTACGATCTAGGTGCCAGAACATAAAGGCATCTAGGACAATGAGAGTGCTGATAGTTTAGCAAGGAAAGGGCTGAAAACCCAACCGTGGGATGATACAGTCAGAACCCTACACGGAGAAAACTTACCAATATAAAATACTGTTAATTATGGGACTAATGTTAAAAATGGGACTGCAGGCCTATAACAAATGAATTTAAAGAGTTCCTAACAAAGTATAAGTCAAAGGCGATGTTTTTATGAGGACGGCGGTAAACGTGTTAATACGATACTGATATTTTTAAATTTATTTATTTGTTAAGACATACACAGTACAATAAGATACAGTTAGATGTTTTTCTTTATTACATAATTGTAGTACCTATTACGGATGTCCATAAAATATCATTACGTAATTTCGCGTATGATTGTTATAAAAGGAAGGAAGTGTGTGGATGGATAATAATAAATGAATAGAAAAGAAGAATTATAATAAGCAAATATATAACATTTGTTTGGATGATTTGTAATATTTCAGATTGACGTTACGGTACAATAATAGGGTTGCCAGATGTCCGGTTTTGGACCGGATAGCACGGTTTTTTGAACGGCTGTCCGGTCTAGAAAATTTTGGAAAACTGGACAATCGAATGTCCGGTTGTTTCAAAATACGCGACATATATACCTCACTCACGAGATAATTTACAGAGAAAAAGCCGTGAATGATTCTGGCGGGTGGTAGCAAGACTTGCTCAAATCTGTTGAAAATGTGTGCATTGTTCCCGTCTCCAATGCCTTCGTAGAAAGAGTTTTTAGTGTAATATGTAATGTATGGACTGAAGAAAGAAATCTGCTATGTGTGAATACTGTAATGAATTTTCTTCAATTTAAATGTCAGTTGAACTGAATTTAAGGATATAATTTCAGGTAATAAAGGATTATTTAAAGCAGTATCATCTTGTGGCAAATATGTTAAAAAGTGATTTTATGTTCACCCATAGCAATAATAAAGTTGTTTTAATGTTTAGTATTTCATCGTGTTCACCCTGAGAAATTTTCGGAAATTTTCTCCGTTTGTTTTGGTCAAAATCAAATGGGTTTAATCATAAACCACTATGATAATCAAACCACTGTGATTATCAAAAGAGTTTGATAAAAAATGTACGGTTTTTTTATCTGGCAACCCTATACATTAACAGTGGTAGCATATATAAATTTATTTTTATTTCAAGTAACTCATTAATTCAAAACTATAAGCAATCTAAGTAGATTCAGCAATAAATAATATACAGCAGAAGCTTTTCTCTAAAACATGGATTGCATTGACAGATAATATAACTTTATAGATATAACTTATATAAATTTATGTAATTAATAACTGTATAGAATAAATGAAATGGACTAACTAAAATTATATTTTTTTACTAAGTTTGCTAAGAATGTTCTCCTATAAATGATTATGTTATGATATGGAAACAACTCATACGGGCATATCGGTGTGGGTATCCACTACTCTAGTTCAGCAAGAGTATGTTAATCTGTTCGGAGTTATCCTAATCTTTAGTCTTGTTATGTAAATTTATTGTTTTCTCTTTGCCACCATTATTTTTTTGCATTCTTCACAGATAACTGAACTATATACTATATGTATTGAAGAAATTTGAGCAGCACGCCTTTGAAAAAACTGTTTTATGACCAGGACCGGATAAGCAAATAAGTTAAGCAAATTTGTTGCAGAAAATTTTTATTTTTCCAGTCTTAAATAAGAGAACTTTTATTATATCGACGAATTTAGTAGATTAAAATAGTCGTTCTACAAACAATATACCAACTTCCTGATAAAATATTAGTCATTCAGAGTATATCCAGAATATGTTTTTTTCCTAATATATATCATGACAAAATGCTACAACTTAAGTATGTCAGTATCGATTGGGATCGTTGACAAATAATACATTAGCTTTTGACTGATATTTTTTTAAGAAACTCTTTCAATTCATTCGTTATAGCGTTATAGGCCCTCAGTCCCATTTTTAACTGGAAAACGAATAATTTTTAACTAACATTATTTCAAATTAGTTTTCAATTTTGATTGAAATTTTACATTAAAACTGTATGTTTTCCACAAATATATTATGTTAGCTATTTTAGAAATCAGACTTTGTTTCATTGAATGTAGAAATGAGACATCTAAATAATGTATTAAAAATATATTGGACAGTTTTATTTAAAAACTAAATAAAGTTGAATAACGAATGTGCATATTAAAAATGAATAATTTTCCAATATTTTATAATACGTTCCAACGCAAAAGCCAAAACGTAGTGAGCAAACTTGTTCAAAATATCTAACCCTTAAGGCGATGCACTACGTAGTAATGCAAAATCATGTGTTTTTGGTTTAAAAATTTGGTCGCCTAGAAGTTTTTCAGATGCTTTAAATAATTACCGCTAGTATAATACATCTTGGCCTTTGAAAAAATCGAGTATTTTTTTACATAAGTCTTTTTATAAGCCAAAAAAAAAAAATTTACAATGCCTATGAAAACTGCTTTAAAGTTCGAAATTTCCTACTTACGAAACCATTTTCGGTTATAGTTTTTTTTTTTTTTTTTTTTTAATTTTTTAATTTTTTTTTTTATTTAATATTAAATTTACAATTACATGTTATTACATTACATTAAGTTTATTTTCTTTTTTATTACAGTACATCGTGATACACCTTTTTTTAGAGCAAATGCTCGTGTTAAAAAGGCGGAGAATTGCGTGTAAATAGTAATTTAACATATTTTTTCAGAGAGTGTAAAGATAATGAAAAGAATTTTTATTTTTTAATATAAGAGAATAAAATTTTTATATGTAACAGTATTTTATCAAATAGAAAAGAGAAAAGGATGTAGAAGAAGGAAAGAGATAAGAATAAGAAATAAGTGAAAAGGATTTCAATATAATAATAATTGAGAGATTAAATTGTATTTTTAAGTATAAACGATTTTAATATGCTATTGATATAGTGTTTTTATTGAGCTTTTGAATTTTTTATAATTCGTTTCCAATCTTAAGTTAAGAGGTAATTGGTTAAACCATTTGACACCAAAATATTTATAAAATTGTTGGGCTGTGGTGGTGTTACAGCGCGGGGTAGTTATAGAGCCAAGAATACTTTGTCTATTGCTGTTCGAAAAAGTTATTAAGTTGTCAATGTTGAAACAATCTTTATGTATTTGAAAAAGAGTTATTTTTTTATAAATAATATGAAGTGAAGGGACTTTAAATTCTTGAAATAGTCTAATTGTGGGGTAATCATACGGTTTTTTCAAAATTATTTTTACTAATATTCTTTGGATTATTTCTAAAGGTAAGAGAGAAGTTTTGAATGCTCCACCCCAACCAACAATTCCGTATTGTAATACTGATTGAATTAGTGAAAAATAGATGGTTCTTAATAGAAGTTAATAGTTCTTAATTATTGTATAATGTCGCAAATTAAGTTATTTTTAAAATGATCGGAAAACATTTTAATATTTATTTATTTATTTTATATGTATATATATAAATTACAAACAATACAAAACAAAATGAACCTTTGTCTGTCCAACTGGGAAGGATTCTCGTTTCAGGACAGCCAAATTGTGTATTTAGTACATAATATTCTTACAATGGAATGGCGATGCTGTCAAAACAAATTTTGAGAACATTGTTGATTGCATTCGAAGTGACAGGATTGTTTCTTTATCTTTGAAAGAATCGCAAAGATGTAATTTATTACCAGGGTCAATTTGGATAACATTAGTAATTGCATTCAGAACAGATGAATGGTTTCTTTCGGGACATCACAAGTCTAAGATTCTTTCCAGGGCATTTTGGAGAACATTTATAGTTAGAATTTTCACATTTATAAATCAGTATAAGACATATGAATCCTATATATTTTTAGAATTTCTTGTTCTAATCCAATAGTAATATATTTTTAGAATTTATACCAGAACATCCACAAAATAAAATAAAAGGCACTTTTTGGACATGTTTTATTCTTGCATAAATCAAAACAGCTGGATGGTGTTAAGCGGGAATTTAAACCTTATCGCCATTTACGTAAGGAGTGTTATTGATAGCGGCTGGATTCAAAATATTACACGACGTAGTGCATCGCCTTAAGTACTTTCAATACATTTGTTCAGTTCTTATTTTTGATTTTCCTTAAAAACAAATACTGTTTTACAAACTAGATAAAATTATCTTTCCTGTGTGTGTATTTAAAATAAACATAACTATTTCTAGATAATAAAATTTGAATATCAAACGTGAAAAATATTGTCAAAAACGCTAACCACATTTTTACTCCAATCATAGAAAAATTGAGAGTAACTCGATATTTCGATAACACATTCGTGTTTTTTGGGGAATTTGTAAGAAAAGTTTAACATCATTTTTTTCATGTTCATATAATAAAAAAAAGAAAATATTTTTAAAATTAAACCGATTGTTATGATAGGGGTGCGAAATATGGATTAGGTATTCTTTTTTCAGAGGCAAACTGGAAAGAATTATCATTTCTCTTTCGAACGTCAAAAAATCACCTATTTCTGCATGATAGAAGAAAATATTAAAATTCTTTTATAAAATATGGACGCCCGGTCATATATGACCCTAAATCGCTGGAAACCAGAAATTGAATTTGTATAATTTTGACCTAGCCGGGTTCGACCAAATTTTATGTTATACCTTTTTTATGAACTATGTACTTAACTATAAGTTGGGATAGAATAATACCAGACTTGGTACGTTGCGTTGGCACCACATAATTTGTAGATAGGTACATCAGCTAGCTGCATACCTTGGTATTATGGTTACACATTTAAATAAATAACCCATTGATGAGTCGACGTACATTACTTTAAACTACACAGTACATATTAAGAACCAGTTCCTGACCAGATCACATCTACCAGTTTACCACTACGTCAAAAGGGGATATTGAATAGGTATGATAATGCGTTTGGATTAGAATATTTATAGTTCACGATCAAATTACCTATATGACTTTTTTTTAAGGAATAACTACGGTTGACCGAAAAGGGAATGAGATAAATGGAAAACTAGAAAATTTAATACTACTTTAGCTTTCATACACTGTTAAACTAGAATATAAGTTAACTAGCATGTACTCTGAAAAATCATAGGAAATTGGTATTGTAAGACTTGTGAAAGTCAAAGAATTTATAACAATAATATTTGCCTCAGAATCATTGACAAAAATATTATTACATTATCAATTTTAGAGAAGATCGTAAATTTACCTTTCGAATGAACACTGTTAGTTAACACGAATAATTAAATTTGTTAAAAATTTAAACAAAAGAAATACACATTTTGAATAAAGAATTAAATAGTTTTGGTACGTACTTTATCGTACTGAATCGTTCGAAAATCAGTTGCAATTTTGAAAATCATAGAAAATCCCAGATCTAGAGTTCATTGTACCGGAGTTACAGACATAGAGACAGACACAGAGTAATTAATAATATTATAATATAATATGAACCTACTCAATTCCTTTGCTGGCTAAGTCCTTCATCACTGCACAAGCAACGTCTTTCACTTATAATGATTATAGCATCAGATATTGTCGTTTTAAAAAGTATAGTGTGATTATTTTTAAGTACTTTTTAATAATCTTTCTTGGTTGTTTTCTATTTAAGCAAATTTTAAAGAGATATTTTACAATGAATCGTAATGAGTGTAATTTCTCCTTCAAAATAATGGGAACTGTTTATGATTTATTTCTAATGATGTTCTATCAAAAATATACTTTTTACAATATTATTTTTAGTATATAACCTTAGGAATTTTTATAAATTGAGATTTTATCTGAAGAGCTGAAATAATATAAAAATACGCAACAAAAAGTTTCTTGGCACTTTGTACCATGGAAGTCTGTCATTCCTATATCTATATCTTACATATGTATGCATATCAATTAGGATTACTCGTTTCCAGGTACAAACTCTTACCAACAACATAACAGTATGTACGTATATATAAATGGTTCAAATTAGTATTAGTAAAAAGCTTCAATAAAAGTAGCGGAAACTATTATTTCTCGAATGATTTGTTTGAGATTTTAAATTGGTCTACTTTCTGGAGAGAATTAAAAAATCTCGTCCACTACAGATAAACGTGCCGTATATTTCTATCGCCTATATTTTACCAGTCTGGCCGCCAAGATTCGGGACAAGAACAGTTGTGGAGTAATGCTAATTTTTATGCCTGGGTAAAATTGAATAATCACGCCCACTGCAAATTGCCGTGCTCTGTATTTTTTTTCGCCAGGATTTTCGTGGCATGTCGGCTGAGTTTTGGCGGGTACTGGTTGAGTAATGCTATTTTTTACGTGGTACGGTTGGCCGAAATATCGCTCGAGGCGCACACACGCCGCCACCGGAGGAATGTTCTCACGCATTTAAGCAAGTCCCGAAGAGCGAGTCCGCATCCCAGACTACCGTTATCGAGTAAAAAAGTACGCTCATTTCTAAATCGCTCATTAAAATACCGCATAATGCGTTGAGGCCTTTTTGCGCGACGGCGACCGGTATTCTTTCCTCCGCCAATCCCGGTAAGCAAAATGCAGACAACTTACCAAAAAATCATGGTTTTTTATGTTGCTGTGTGGGTTTTTTAAATTTTTTTGGTGAAGTGTCGTCAAGCTCGCAAAAGTTTAAATCGTTTTGTTCGAAGCGGAGAAACAGGTGTTTCGGCCGAAAGGAAAATTGAGTGTGCTACATAACATAATGGAATGCAAAAGAAAAACAACTCGTACTGCGCGCCTTTAATGTTATAATATGCAAATGCATTTCCACGGCGTGTTATGCAGACGCCCGGAATTCCGTCTGCCGACTCCTGGGTATTTGGTGGAACGGTTCCTGCGCAGAATTTAGTTCAGCCAATTATTTGCTTACCACCACTAAGGTACTACAAAGATTCATCTGAGTGTGTGTACGCTTTGAATGTATAGCTTATTTAATTGGTGAACTGTTTTGTATTGTATGTGAATTTCGTGCATTAGGTTCGATTCATACACACCGAACCCTAATCTTAATAGAACGGTTCCTGCGCAGAATTTGGTTCAGCCAATTATTTGAGTACGACTATTAAGATACTACATAAATTCATCTGAGTGTGTGTACGTTTTGAATGTAGATCTTATTTAATTAGTGAACTGTTTTTGAACTTAATTTGAACTTTGAGAATTATGTTTAATACATATATACCTGTCTTTTAACCCAGGAGTCTCGGGTCCAAAGCATGATGATAATGAATTTAATAAGAATACGTTTTTCCATAATAAATTTAGTCTTGTCCTGGTGACGTATCGCCACTTTCTTTGGATTTGTTTCCAGTTATGTTAGTGACAAGATACTGATAATGTCGTGAGTATTGTAATGTACATATAATGTGGATATATATATTTAGGTATATATACAATTATGAAAGGAAAACTTTGAGGCGCATCTTCGGACCGGTTCTAGAAAATGGATTTTGGCGCAGACGTTATAACAATGAGCTCTATACTCTGTTTAAGGAGCTAAACGTCACAAAATTCATAAAACTGGGAAAAATTCGGTGGCTAGGTCATGTGGAGAGAATGACCGAGCATCAAGAACCAAAGTCCCTGCTGAGCTTAAGACCGATAGGGAGAAGGAGCCTGGGAAGGCCAAGGTTAAGATGGAGCGACAACGTCCTCAAAGATCTGTCTGCCTTGGAGCTTCGAAACTGGAGAGAGCTGGCGCGGGACCGAGATGAGTGGAGGAAGACTCTTGAGGAGGCCAAGACCCACCAGGGGTTGTATAACCAAAAGTGATGATGATGATATATACAATTTGCATGTAGGTAAATATTATGCATATTCTTTGTTTATTGCTCATTTGTCTAACATAAATTCAACGGGTTCAAAATTCTTTACAACCATTTTGATTTAATGGTTTAATTTTACAAAGAAATAATTTGTAAGCATAGAATCTGTGTTTTTCTGTATTTTTCAAATTTGATTCAATGAGTGTACGTAGTCATGTTGCAGATGCGATGTAAATCAGACGAAAATCTTAAACAACGTTACTGATTTTCCTTAATTATGAAACAGAATTGAATTGAGTCACATACGCGTTAGTGCAATATATTTAATGAAAAACATTGTAAAACTAATTCAAATCAAAACGCATGCCTTGTAAGATTATGTGATAATTCAGACATCTATAATTGGTTTCTCAGTTAACATGAATCAACTATATCAGAAATTGTCGATTTCCTTAAAATAAAATAAATTTTTAATTTGACTAGACAAATCGATCAGATATTCCTTTGAATGAAAATAAAATTTCAATTTCAATTGGAATAACGTTTCTTTTAATATTTTTTTAAGGTTACTCCCATCATTGATATAACCACTGGAGTGATTTTTGTCAAATTTTTCCATTTTGCAAAAATGTTCTGAGAGATCGCTTGTCATAGTGTGCCATAATTTAGAACCTAAAAATATGGGATAAACGGTGGATTCATTGGTTTTAAACAGTTTATATTCACATTTTGAGGAATGGTATTGGGAAAGAATTAGGGAAGAGAAAGATGGGAAAGTATTTGGCTATTTAGATCTGGTCACTAAACACGGCTAAAGCCATTCCAAGCATTGGAAGATATATATTGTTCATTAAGCGTCATTTATCAACATTTGTTGAATCACATTTATCACACGAGAACGGGTCGTTTCTACGACTAGTACCCAGAGGGAAATTATTTTACTACGGGATTCCTGTGTGGAGTTTTTTTTTTTTGTATTAGGCAATTCACCCTAAAGAGAGTGCTTTGTGCCGATTGGGTTAAGATATATGGTTAAACTGATGTGAATTATCTATAAGGGGACTGGACATATCATATATTAAAGTCATTCAAATCTATAAACTTATAAAGAATAGAATATACGCGAGAGTTGTTGAGAGACAGCAAATATGGAATACTAAGGGGAGACTGGTGGGTGATTTTAATAAGCAATCGATACATGCCTTTGAAAGAAGAATGGTTTTTACAATTGAAGAAAACATGGTCAAGAGTCTCATCCTCCACACCACACTGGCATAATGAACTTTCGAGCACCCGAATTTTAAACAAATGAGTTGCAATAGAGCAGTGGCCAATTCTCATTCTCGAGATACAGGAAATAAATCTTTTGGACTTTTTTTTGCCGTGGAACCAGGGTTTACTTGGAATATGATTTTGTATTCCAGCATAGAAAGATCCAGTTTGAGTTTTCGTGACTGTCCAATTTTCTTCCCAGGAACGAGACATGTTGGATTTAAGAATAGAGAAGACGTCAGAGACAGGAATTTTAAAATCTAAAGGAATAGAACCAGATACAGTTCCAAGTTTAGCGAGAGAATCAGCTTTCTCGTTACCCTCAATTCCTAGATGGCCAGGCACCCAAACCAGTATTGTCTCAAACATAGATTCGTTTAAAGAATCGAGGATTTTTTTAATATTACAAATAACATAGTCTTCTGGACATCGAACGATATTAGAGGAAATTTTTAATACTGCACTTAGAGAGTCAGTACACAGTAAGGCTCGACGAATATTAAGGAGTTGGATTTGAATTAAAGCTTGTTCAATTGCGAAGCATTCTGCAGTAAATATGGAAATTTCTTTAGGCAATTTATAAGACAGATTAACATTGAATTCAGGAATATATACCGATGCGCCACATTCTTTGTGGTCGGATTTGGAACCATCTGTGTATATGAGGGAAAATCCAGGAAACTTTGAAAATATAAAGTTTTTAAAATGTTCTTCAACATTTTGAAAGTTATTAGTTGATGATAAAATGTTCGTCCGGAAGTCAGAAATTATTACGTTTGGGATAAAATTAATAGCATTAAACGGGGTACTGTAAATAGGAAGGATTGGATCATCTTGTGGATTTTGAAGGTAAGAAGACAGAGATCTAAATGATAGAAAACTTTTTAATAAGAGAGGGAATCGATCTCTATCTATTACCCTCCTTCTGTTATTCAAAATACTGAACAAACGATCGAGACTCTGTTCCAATGAGTGACGCGATAAAGATAACGCTTTGAAGATATATCTATCCGCGAGGTATTGTCTTCTCAAAAATAAGGGAGGATCTACACATTCTATCTGAAGAGCATTAATTGGAGAAGATTTCATTGCCCCAATAATCATTCTGAGCCCTTTTGATTGGATTCTTTCAAGTTTTTTATCCAGATATTTAGGAAGTGGGTCGAAAAGAAATGTGCCATAATCCAAGTGACTTCGAACGAGGGAATTATACATTAGTTTAAGAGTAGTAGGATGGGATCCCCACCATACTCTGGAAACAGCTCGCATCATATTAAGCCCCTTTTCACACTTAGCAGAAACGTTCTGAATATGAGGGAGCCAGGAAAGCTTATGGTCCAAAAGCAAGCCAAGAAATTTTATTTGCTTAACGATTTGAAGGGGGAAATTATCAAAAGAGACTGTAAAGTTAGGCAGTTTTCTTTTGCGAGTAAAAGCCACTACCTTGGTTTTAGAGGTAGCTAAATTCATTCCATTTGTCAACATCCAAACTTTAATATTATGTAAGGCCAAATTTAATTCCTTCGCAGCATGCAATAAATTTTTGTGAGATAAATATATGAGAAAATCGTCCGCAAAATAAAGTCGCTTAATAGACGAAGGGATACAATGTCTAAATCACTAATATAAATATTAAATAATAATGGACTGATAACAGACCCCTGGGGTAGCCCTTTCCAAAGTTTGCGCTTCAATATGTTTGAGGAAGAGTGGATAATAATGGATCTGTCTGTTAGCAAGTTGATAATAAATTGAACTAATTTTATGGGGATTTTTATTTTAATTAATTTTTCCTTCAAAACATCAATTAATACATCGTCGTAAGCTGAAGAAAGATCTAGAAATGTGGCCAATGTACAAGAGTTAAGGGATTGAGAAATACGGATATCTGTTGTTAACAAACTTAAATTATCCATAGTAGATTTCTTTTTCCGAAAGCCGTATTGATTAGGAGGGATAATACTGTGATTTTCAACAAACCATTCTAATCTGTTCTTTATCAAATGTTCCACTACTTTAATTAAACACGACGAAAGAGCAATAGGACGATAAGATGAGACTTCGGACGGATTTTTCCCTGGTTTTAAAACCGGGAGGATTTTTTGAACCTTCCAGACAACCGGAATAAATCCTGTTTCAAACATGTTATTAATTAAGGATAAGAAATATTCAACCGACATGTCGGAGAATGCTTTAAAGAAGCTATATAATATTCCATCAGGACCCGGAGAAGAGTCAGCAAGAGATTTGATTACTCGTTTTAGTTCACTAACTAAGAAAGGAGAGTCTAGCCAGTTAGAGTGAGATGGATATGAAATAAAAGAGGGCATTTCTTCACATGTGGCAACTGAAGGAGGGGCAATTTTATCAGCAAAACCTATAATAATTTCCTCCGGAATATGTTTGGTACGCTCCGGAGCATATGACGAACCGAATTTTTTTAAATTAGTCCAAACAGATGACTGGGGAGTTTCAGGAGACAAGTTTTCACAAAATTTTCGCCATCCAGACCGCTTTTTATTTTTCAAAATACGTTTAGTTTCTGATTGGACGCGTTTCACTGATAAGAAATTTTCAAAAGACATGCATTTGCGGTAAATGGAAACTGCTTCTTTTCTAGAGTTAACAGCACGAGTGCATTCTTCGTCCCACCACGGAGTCGAATGTTTAGTTTTAATGTTAACTTTACGCTTTGGAATGGATTTTTCTGCTGCTTTTATAACTATACTAGGAAATAATTCACATTGTGTACTGATGTTCCCAAGAGAAGATTTTACAGAGTGAACAAGAGAGTCTAATACAGAAGAAAAAAATCTCCAGTTCGCATCTTTCGTTTTAAATTTAAATTTATTGTTAATTGTAAAGGAATGCGAGGTGGTTAGATGGTGAAAGAGGATTATAATAGGGAAATGATCACTGGAAAGGGGGTCTTTAAGTATGTTCCAAGAACATTTACGTATGACCGAAGATGAACAGAGAGATAAATCAACAACACTTTTCCTTTGTTGAGGGGGGGTGAATCGGGTTGGAGATCCGTCGTTTAAAATACATAAATTATGGGAATCAATAAAATCTAAAAGATTACGGCCAGAACGATTCGTTAATTCACTACCCCAAGAGGTAGAATGAGCGTTAAAGTCGCCCAGTAACATATACGGGGGACGGATCTGAGACATAAATGATGACCATTCGTTTTCATCAAAAATAGTGGAGGGAGGGACATATACTGATAGTATTGTAATATCACATACAACAGCTGCTACTATCTGAAAATTGTTAGAGAGAGTATGAAACATGATTGGTTTGAAAGGGATAGAGTCATGGATGATTAAGGCAGCGCCTCCCTTACCATCCAGTCTATCATGTCTAAGACAATTATATCCAGAAATCTTAAATAGATACGAGGGTTTAAACCACGTTTCAGAAATAGCGGCAACTGAAATTTCATGTTCATCGAGTAATTTTACAAGTTCAAATTTATTACAGATTAGACTTCTGATATTCCACTGAAGAATTCTGTTCAGTTTCGGAGACATTAGGAAGACAGGATAATAAAGATTTAATGCAATCGGCAGCGTTGGACGGTATATTATTGTTGTTTGAAAGAATAGAAATTAAGAGGGTAATTAATGTCTGAATGAAAGCAGAATTTTCATTCACCACTTTCCCTAAATTAGAGGAAGATTGGGAACTATTTAAAGCACTCCCATTGAGTGTCTGAGATTTATAATTCCCATTTGGGTTAAACAAAATATCATTATGTTGATTTTTATCAATAGAAGCAATAAATTTTGGTTTTGGTTTGAGTGGTATAAAAATTGTTTCCCTGTGAGAAGATGATGGAGGAGATTTAGAGTAAGATAGATTGCAAGGAATTGAGGTAGATGTTACCTCTGCAAACGATTTTATTGCAGGTGGGAATAATTTTGATGCCTGGAAATAGGAAATGTTGTCTGAAGCCATTGATTGTTTAATATTCCTTTGTCTGGTCAATTCTGGACAGGCCACACTAACCGCTGTATGATTTCCCTTGCAGTTAATGCAACGTGGATCATTCGATGATTTTTGGCAAAGATCAAAGGGGTGGTCTTCTCCGCAATGAAAACAACGTGGAGGGGAACGACATATTGGTTTTGAGTGTCCGAAACGGCAGCAGTTAAAACACTGGATCGTCGGGAATTTATATACTTCCACAGGGAGTGCGTTGTAATAAATAAATACCCGAGATGGCAAAGTTTGGCCTTCAAAAGTAATAACAACCGATTGTGAGGGTTTCCATGTAGTGGTTCCATTAGATGTATCTTTGTAATTTAATCTACGTGCTTTTAAAACCTTAGGGGTCACTTGAGAATCATTAAGTGCATCAACAATTTCAGATTCTGAGAGATCGGTTGGTATACCTCTCACTCGGCCCATTCTAGTAAGGTTGTAAGTTGGAATATAAGATTTAAATTTGTGGTGTGAAAGCGTATCTATTTTTTGGACAAATTCATTTGCAAAGTTTGCGGATTTAAATTCTAGGGATAACTTATAGCGGCCTTCCGGCTTAATAGATCCGTTAACTATGCCAAGGTTACTGTTTTTTGAACTAAAAATGAATTTCCCGAAATCCAGAGGATGAATGATTTTTCCTTGTTCAGTACTTTGGACATTGACAATGAATGGAGCCGAGGAGGATGGGGAATAACTTAGTTCAGTATTTTTAGATTCTGATAATATGGTATCCTTACGACTTTCCTTAGGGTTTGAGGTTTCATCGGATTGCGAAGGTTTAATTTTGGGTGGTACATTAAGACAGAGCGATGGTCTTCGTTTTCTGGAAGGGACTATTATAGAAACATCCGATTCATACTCATCTCCAATATTAAATATGGACTCGGGGTCAGGAGGTCGATTTTCATCTTCCTCCATATTTATAAATTAATTAACAAAAAAAAATAATAATACAGTCTATTTGATTGACTGTACACACGAATTTATCAAAACCTAAATATAACAAACAAATAATAGAAAACAAAAATGTAACAATAATTTCTTATCTGTACGAAGTCCGCGACAGCAGGTAGGCAATTTGTCAAACACAGAGCACGACTATCCACTACCGTAGTTCGATGACTAATCCTGTGTGGAGTTAATGAAAAAAATAGCAATGTTTCGATTCTGAATGGCGGTCTATCACCAGGGCGATACTAAAAGTATCTACCACTCTGAAACGCTCCGCAAATATACTATATACAGGGATATCCAATAAGAGGTGTTATTTTGAAAAGCCCGCTATTTCGGTAGATGTTACTTTTGAAGCTGTCATTTTTTGACATTTAACAAGTAAAAACTACGCCATTATTAAAAATGGAACGATACACGCTTCAACAATGCATTGAAATTATTAAAATTCACTTGAGTGATTCAAATGCAAATCATCTTGAGTGATGAGGCCCATTTCCACCTCGGTGGCTTCGTCAACAAGCAAAATTGTCGCATCTGGGGCTCGGAAAACCCAAGATTTATTGTTGAAAAGCCTCTTTATTCTCAACCTGTGACTTTTTGGTGCGGTTTATGATCAAGCGGAGTCATTGGACCTTACTTTTTCGAAAATGAGGCTGGAGCAACAGTTACGGTGAATGGATGGCTATCGAGAGATAATTAATGATTTTTTATGGCCGGAATTGGATGGTATTGATCTGAACAACGTTTACTTTCAACAAGACGGCGTTATGTGCCACACAAGCAACGAAACCATTGATCTTTTACGATTGAATATCAAAATAACACCTCTTATTGAAAAACCCTGTATTATTTTTAATGAATAAATTGTGAAATGATGCGTATTAATTCATGTAAAATTGACTTGCGTACGCTGGGATTCGGATTCATAAGCCAGTGATCATAACTGCTCAACCACAGAGGACGTCGATGAAATACATTATAATCTCAAAGACTGCTTTCATAGTTACTTCAATTACTTAATAAACATTAAACATTGGTGAATATAGACAATTTATTTATATGGTGATTATATATATATATGACACCAAACTCTCCCGTGGAACTACTACTATTGAATAAAAATATATCCTTTTGTGTACAAAAAAAAATTGTAAAAAAAATTTATTAAAGTTTTATATAATTTATAATTTTAAAATTTGTATTTAAAGTCTAAATTTATGTGTATCCTGGTGAAGAAAAAATTGATTTTGAAACATGTCGATAATTTTTAAATAAACAAACTTTGTTATTTTTATTTTACGACAAAGTGAATTTCCAATTATCAAAGAAGATTATATTTTTATATTATTCCACAACGAAAAATGTCGTTTTGTTGGAATTAGTCTGTTGCATTTCTGATTAAAGCGGCTTGACAGTTGTGGTAGTGCTAGTATGACCACTGACTACTTCTTATGGTATATGATTACCCATGGAGTATGGGGCAGGAGCTGGAGCTGTAGTCAGCACCAGTCAAGTAGTCTCATTGAAGCGGTACATTGTAGTACCAACTCCCCAGTACCGCATCACGTCTTTATTCCACTTTCCCGTTATTGTTTAACTGGGCTTATTATTATTTCAAACACTGACCGTTTTCTTCACTCGAACAATGCCGTTTTCCTCGTTTTAACCATACTCGTTTTCCCCATTCGATAATGCCCGACCTTCTTATTTCTACATTCCTGCCAATCAAGAACTTTAAACATAAGAGTTAGGGTTAATATTAATACGAAAGACATTCACAATTCCAAAATTTTTCTTCAATTCAATATTTTCCGGTGATCTTTCATTTAAACATTTCCCGTTTTCATTACATTAACAAATTTTTTCTCTAATTCACTATTTCTCTTCTTTATCGCATCAACAATTTTCTCTAATTCACTATTTCTCTTCTTTATCACATCAATAATTTTCTCATATTCCCCATTTTCTACATTTACTCTTGTTTATCATATGAAAAATTTTCTCATTTTCTACATTTACTCTTGTCAATAATTTTCCATTTCAACACCTAGAATACTATTTCTGAGATATTCGCAATATGTAATATTATTTAACAATGCTTCCACTCTCAACAAAAATAATTAAATGCACTGTCTTTTTGTTTCAACGATTACACTCGAGTTTTTGATTTTCAACAAATTCCGATATATTTCTTAAAAAGCGATGGACCGTTAATTGCATTTTATACTTTATCTCGAATCTTTATTGTTAATTTTTTTATATCAATTGCCAGTTTAACATTTTTTTATTTATAATTGATTTGTGTCATGATTAGCTGTCTTCTTTCATTTAGACTTCTGTGATATAATTGAGTGGTGACGGACTTCTTTCCGTATTTTAACTTCACCCTACCTTTCTCTTACGCAATTTTTTTCCACTGTCATATTCACCAACCGGGTCATTGTTTTACTATCTCCAGATAGCAGGTATGAAATTTACATATAAAACTATGCAATATGTACAGGTCAATAATCCGGAAAAGCTCTTTTGGTCGTTTGATGTTTGCCTAAGCAAACAGTGGTCGTTGCCTCATTCGCATTTTACACTACTAGGTAAATAAACTGTGAAAATAAGTATAGGCATTTCCACATACAATGCCCAAATCACTAATCATTTTTATGTGGTCCTACAGAATAGTTAAAAATTACTTTTCTGTTTAAAACAGGTAACAAAATGTGAAAACCTTGGTCCAAAAGTAAAAATCAGGGAGTTCCTCATGGGTCAGTATTAGGTCCAATTTAATAATTATTATATTTTACACAAATGTTATTATAATAACAACAATCAAACATTGCAAAGGCAGTCATTTAGCGGATGATATGTTAATGTACATTTCAAGTGATTGTTTGATATTACCATTACGAGATATACAAGGCTTTTATAAATTAACCGACAAAAACAAACAAAAATCCATGTTGTTCGTTTTACAATTGTTCAATAAGAAATTGGTTTCTTAATACAGAGGGCTTAAATCTCTGGAAAAATTGTGTAGTAAAGCTTGCTGAAGTGTTAAGTATATTTAAATAAACATTTGTTTTTTTCTTTATTTGTTAATTTATTAAGATTAAATAAAATTTTATAATGTTATTATTAAGTTCCGCAAACACTTTCGTTTTTATTAAATTTACAAAAAAACAACTAAAATACTAGAACTTAATAATAACATATAAGTGGGTACCTACTTTAATTTATTTATTAAATGGAGTTCTAGGAATTAAACACAACAACAATAAAGAGTTTTTTACTCAGTTTCAGTGATGAATCAGAAAACACTAAAAACATCAAACGTCATTAAAGATTTGACGGCCTCCGTGGTCGAAGGGTAAGGCTCTTGACTAGCAAACTGGAGGTCGCGGGTTCAAATCCCGACGTGTGCAAGTAAATTTCATTTACAGAGTGGAAGATACTCTCAGTACCGCCTTGGTGTAAGACCACCATTCAAAATTGAAACGCTGCTTGAAATAGCTTTGGCCGTGTTTGGTGAATAGATTTGAATAGTCAGGAACTTATTCACCTTCCTCTGCCCCATTGCCTTCAGCCACACAACATGCCTCAATCGGGGAAGCCATAGTCTCACCAGGTCCAAGCGGTTGGGAGCAGTAGGTACTCTTGTGCGGTCTCACATTAAAACAATAAAAGATTTATAGTATGAATTACACAATGTACACGGATAAAACTTAGTGATATAAAATACTATTAATTTATTAAAAATGTGGTCACATTATTCGTTTTCCCGTTAAAAACAAAGTTCCTAACAAAGTTTAATTTAAAATCAAATGTTTTATGATGATGGCGGAACACGTGTTATATGATATTTATTAGTAAAAGAATACGTTGTCGATATATTATGAATGACTAAAATTTTATCAGAAAATTGGTATGCTATTTTTTCAAACAGGATAATTTTTCTCTGTGTAGTCATAAACAACTGTAGATATTATTAACATTTAATTATTATATTCTCCTGATGAAGAGATGCTTCTATCTGAAATTACTTCTCAATTTAAAATAATGCAAGCGGTGTGTAGAAAAAGTTATTCCACCATGAAATCAATAGTTTTCAAAATAATTCGGTTAATTAAACTTGTTCCGTTGTCCAATTACTTTAAAGGAGAGCACGCGTGCCAACTTATCCGAGGAAATAATTATATCAATTGATTTACTTACCTATTTCTAGGCCTATCGCGTTATGCAGAATTAACCAGCAGACCGCACTGCAGTATACAGTATGCAGTTTGCACTGTGCACGCAGCGCTTTACCCACATATTAAATCGCAGACAGTTAAATCAGATTTTAAATGAATGAATTGGGTTGAATAACTGGGATGAGAAAGTTAGGATATTTATTTCACAGAAACAGGTACATAATTAAGTGCAATTATAGAGATGAAAAGTTTTGTCAAATTTGTCAAATTAAAACTAATATTTATAAAAAAAAAACTGACTATCAACCGGTATTACGACGTTTTGATTGATCTTATGTTAAATTTCGTCTTATTATTCGACATTTTTACAGTATTCTTTAGAGCTCCATAGCTCATGAGGATTTTTTTATAAGTTGAAAATAGTTGTGTCAACCTCGAAACTTCATAAAATAAATGACCGGTCGGTGAATGAGTTGACATCGCGTTTGGTTCCACCCAGACGTAGCGTGTTCAATTCCTCGGCTAGCTAAGTCCTCCATCACAACGCAAGCAACATTTTCCGCTTACTGTGGTGATAGTTGAAGATTTTCAAAAATTGTCAGGTAATTCGTAACCCGGGAATGTTAGTCTTTCTTTTTTTTAAATCGAAATAGTAAAAGAAATTGTTGATGTGTTCAACTGCTTAATTTTATTAAAGCTAGCATAATTGTGTTACACAGAGTCATTAACAACTTAATTGATAGTCCTGCCATCCTTGCCACTGTTAAACTACATGTGCCGACTAGGAATACAAGACAAAATATAACATTATTCTGTAATACATACTCGACCAAGTATCAGACACACTCACTGACCAATAGGATGCATGATTTGGGCAACAAGTATGGGGGTGCTATTGATTTATTTATTGACTCCATATATAGAATTAAGCATAATCTACACCAATACTTTGTTGAATCCTACAAATTAGAGTAGCGTTAGTAAATCAGTTTTAATATTTTGTCTTATATTTAGTGTTGTTGTAATTTCTTTTTTTTCTTTATGTTACTCTTACGTTTTACTAATATTGCTTCATATTTTTTAATAATTTCTCATTATACTTGTAATCACAATTTTACAAGTGTGTATTTTGTACCTTCTTTAAAATGGATTACATCTATTTACTGTCAATATCTCCTGTATAATACATATTCTCCTATGTACACTGCATCATGTATCACTTCTATGTAAAAGCCTTTTTAGGAGTATATATATATAAATAAATAAATAAATAATACAAGTCTTCTGCGAGGATTTCATATAATTTTAACAGAAAATTTTCCTTTATGATTTTTTTTTGTGAACTCCGCACAAAAAGTCTGGAGCCGTGAGACTATGGCATATGGTATATTGTGAGGATGAAAGTAGTGGGGAATGGAAAAAAAGATGTTGAAGAGGAAGCTGGAGAGTATCTGGTTATTCAGATCTGGTAACTAAATATGGCTAAAGCCGTTTCAAACAACGTTTCAATTCTGAATGCTGGTCTTACACCAGGGCGATACTGTGAGATCTTCCACTCTGAAACTTGACGAAAGCATACTATATATTATTTTAAATGATTAAATTGTGAAATAACACAACTCCGGGATATGAACCCACGACCTTCTAATCGAGAGCCTTAATCCTCGACCACGGAGGCCTTCTGATATTCCTATAAATTATGATGTATATCACATGTTTTTAATAGCTCCCATTGGCGTATAATATTAAAAAAATCAATATTATTAACAGAAGCACTAGAACGTATTTTGAGTGATAAATCATATATATTTTAACATTTTAAAGTTAGCTAAAGAAAATGCCGATTAATTGAACAGTTGAAACGCCCTATTTGAATTACACTTCACTTAAAAAGCGTCCCGTACTCATTTGTACGCGCGACTAGGTAAAGAAAAAGCCTTCTCTCAAACAAATTAAAACGTACAGCCTCATAATAAACTCATAGTAAGTGGGAGAACGGTTAAAGAACTATGCGTACACACTTCGCCTGGGCGTACGGTCAATAAACTGACCAACCCAAAAAGAGATTTATGACAACACGGTATTTTCTTTGTCGCTAGGTATTTTTAACTAATTGTTGAAATGACGCGGAGCCTTTCGTTGAACAATGTTATTTTTAGCCCACCCACCGAAATAATTTTGTTCAACATTTATTTTTCGTTATTTGTCAGCTAAATTAACATATTATTATTAACGCAGTGCCGTGAAAAATCAGTAGATATTATAATTCAAATTTTAAAAATACAATTTATTTATTTTTTGTCAAAATATTTTATTGTAGGGAGATACCTACTTTATCACTTTTCTTCTGAATTATTCTTTATACAGTCATTTTCTTTTTTGAATTCAAAGCAAATTTGACTATATTGAACGTTAAAAATGTTCATGCAACAATAAGAAACGTGTCACGCTCAGACAATTTAAATAAGAATTTTTGAAAAGTCGATATCTCTTTCATCACTTTTATCTTTACACAGGCAGTTCGAACTTCAAAAATGGCACTTAAATTCAAAGCAAATAAGAGTTCTTTGAACGTGAATAATTTCGCACAGGAATAACGCACTGTTTAATGATAGCTATTAAACAGCGAGGTAATACGATCACATTGACCACCGTTAAGACCTTGACTTTAACAGGGTTTTATACACTGAACAGATAACCTTTATAAATGTAATCTTTAACAATATGGAACCAAATTGTTGTCGCGAAATTGTATAAGACTCTGGTACCCAGACAGGTCAATTAAATTATTATTTGCTCAAGAAATTTCGTGTGTGAATTAAAAATACAATTAAATTAGTTTTGTAAAAATATAAGTTTTTCTGCTAGATAATTATAATATTTAGTTATTATTATTACAATGTTTTAATAAATTAGCAAATACATTTTTAATACAGTGAGTGTTTTATAAATTAGATACATAAAATGAATTAAAGAAAATAATATAAAACTGTTGGTATTATGAAGTATGTAAAGAACATAAATGAATAGTTATATGTTGAGGTTTCTCAATTACGAATACACTGGTGTGTAAATATGCTATAAACATTGAATAGAACAGACACGTATATGATTTTTGACATCCCTGTGTTCGAATTTGGATTTTCATGAACACGTACTCCGACATTGTGAGAATATATTCGTAATTTACTAAAAGTTTATCAGGATACCTGTTAATTCATTCGTAAGGCCTGCAATCCCATTTTTAACCGGATTGCCAAAATTTGGAAGAGATTCATCATAAATTAGCAATACACATTTTTCTCAGTGCAACATCTTGATCTGGAGTCTGACATATATTCTTTACCGCACGGCCACAAAGGTCACCGTTTAATATAGTCTAAATTTTTTAAACTAAACGATAAATTGATTCTATACAGAAAGGAAGTAAATAAAACAAATGAAAACCGATGGAAGATCTACACTTTGTAACCAATTTCAGTTTCGAGGCCGTGATTATATGGTAACGCAATTGATCAGCACGAATAAGATGACTAGGTATGTAAAATGGGCTTGATAGTATATTTGTTAACGTTAGGTAAAGATTGCCAACAGCTTCGACAATAATATATGTAGAATTTGTCGGAGCAACCACAAACTGCCTCATTTTTTAAACAACCATAAAATATCAAATGTCTTGAGGCTGTACACAATAGTTGGTACCACTTACAAATATGAAGAACCTTATTATTTATATTTTTTGCGGATACGTCCCATTTATTTTGTATTATAATTTCCTGTATTCTTAATTTTTTGCACGAGCTTAGTATTTGTAATTTTATACAAGCATCTTTACAACTACGGATTCCTGCCATACAACGCTATAAAAATCACGATGCATTCGTGACGACATCAAATTAAACTACGAAGTCATGCATCAAATTCCTATTAAAATATTGTAACTTACTAACCGTCAAGCAATTTCCCCGCAGGGGTAGGCAGAGAGAATGAACCGCCAAACAATTCGGTCTTGGCACACACTCCTCGCATCATTCGCATTCATACATCGCCTCATACATAGTCTTCTGTTATTCTGACTCTTCCCATGATCCGACTCAAGTACCTGATTCATTTGATGGTGCCATGTCTTCCTCTGGCATTCCCGACTTTTTCTCCATTCACATATGTATCATATACTTACTACAAAATTCACATCAATAACATTGAGCGAATACAAAAAAAAATTCTACGTTTTATAAATTTTAAATTAAATATCCCACTAGAAGACTTACAATATCATTTCTTATTAAATACTCTAAAAATACACACATTGTAAGACAGGCGTAAAATAAACGACTTAACTTTTTATTCAAGATTCTAAACTCTTAATTCGACTGTTGCGAACTTCTGCAACTCATAAACTTACGAATACCTACAATAACAACACGACAAAATACACTTTTCCACTGCAACACACATAAGCGCAATTACTTTGCGAACTCCCCAATACAACGGTTTCACATTATGGGAAACCAATACTTAGGTGATGTCGATATATTTAATATTAACTTTGCGAATTTTGTGGATCACGTAAAAGACTTATTTCAACACTATTCCTAAATGGAAGTTATATTTTTGTAAACCAGTCAAATCGCTGTATTTTTTAATTTATGTTCTTGTTATTTTCAATTTTGTTTCTTGCATATATTATATTATTTTTTAATGTAATTTTATTTTTATCATTTCCTTCTCATGTTTCAAAACTGTCTGTCATTAAAATTGTACCACCTACATTTAAAATCCCTCTGGGCATTAAATAAATAAAATAAATATATTCTCATTACACTACTTTCTTCGTTAATTCGCTCTACATGCCCAAACCATCTAAGCGTCCATTTCTTAATATTACTCATTACGCTTACAGCCATGGATTCCTTGCGGATCTTTACTTTTCTCAGACGATCATACATGGTTTTTCCACACACATGCCTTGGGGATCTTCCCCCCCCCGCCCCCCAAAACATCGTTATAACGTAAGTACGTTTTCTTTTAAGTAAAGAATTTATTAACAGTGAATATGAACAGGTTATCTGATATTATTAATACTCCAGCGTCTGGACGGTGTAGGCCCTGTGATTGGTCAAATTCAAATTGTGTTTAAATAAGACTTTAAAGATTAAGACACGATTTCATACTGAAATAGAATCGCCACATGTAATACGATATTTATTCAAAAAATATCGTTTCTGCTCATACAATTTTTGGATAATATCGAAGAAAATATGTTTTAGAAAGTTCATGATCCATTGGATTAATTACATTACAGTGAAAATTATCCACAATTACGTGATTACGTTTGACGTTTGACGAAAAAAGCACGCGTTCATTCAACATGGCCGATACGCACCGTGTCAATAGATAGCCGACAAAGCGCTCCTCTGGCGGTGAAAGAACGAACCGAAAGTGGCTGGCGCGAATATTTAAATATGCAAAATTACTTGACCATTAACAAGCGTTTTATAAAAAGATTTCTTCTGGAAGTTTATTTAAACTTTGCAATGGCATCTATAATATTATTATGCGATCGTCTGGACGGTCTGGGCCCTCTGATTGGTCGAATTCAAATAATTTTACCATAATTTACTCTATGCAAATATTATTTTGGTATTTTGGTTTCTTTTACAAGTAAGGAAATATTTAAAAAAAGGTTATTATAGGTTAGGATAGGCTATGTTGGGTTATGCTAGGTTAGGTTAGATTAGGTTGGATTAGTATAGTTCAAGTTAGTTTATAGATAAGGTTAGATTAAGTTGGATTATTATAGGTTAGGATAAGTCAGGTTATGTTAGGTTAGGTAACGTTAGTTTGGGTTATTATGGGTTAGGTTAGGTTGGGTTATTATAGGTTAGGTTGGATTTGTATAGGTTAGGTTAGGTTAGGATTGGTTAGGTTAGGATTGGTTCGGTTAGGTTAGGTTGGGTTAGGCTAGATTGGATTATTATGGGTTAGGTTAGGATATAGGTTAGGTTAGGTTGGATTATTATAGGTGAGGTAAGCTTAGGTCAGGTTAGATTATTATAGGTTAGGATAGGATATAGCTTAGGTTGGATTATTTTAGGTTAGGTTAGGACACAGGTTAGGCTGGATTATTATAGGTTAGGCTGGATTATTATAGGTTAGGTTATTTTATTATAGGTGAGGTTAAATAAAATAATAGTCAAACAATCATTTGTGCTAAGTAGGCACTATTTTGCCGGAATATTGTATTACATTATATTTTTTTAATTTACGTTTTTCAATTGTCTCTAGCCGCTCATTTCAGGAATACCGACAAAAGAAAATGTTATCAACAGAAATTATTCAGGCTGTCATCCCATACAGCGAAAGCGAATTTTCATTTTACGTAATTAAAAATTAAAAAGCTAAAATTAAAATTTTCCCAAATGCTGTTCGATTCCTTTTATAGTAATTAAGGTAAATCAGAAGGTATTATTTAAAAATATTTCCTATTTTCCGTGTCCAGCGATTCCGAATATTTACCTATATTAATTTACCTTTAGCCATTTAGGCAATTATTCGGGAAATGTAAAGTTTTACCCGAACAACTGTCATTCTTATTATGCCTAAACGCCTTCCTGTTCCGTGTTTTAACAATATATACTCACCCTCTCTCTGTGAGTGACCTAATATCTACCTATTAAATGTAACTGTTGTTAGTATCACTTAAACTGGGCGAAGCCCAACCACGTGCCGCCCGCAGGGCCTAGCAGAAAAAAACCCGCGGAGCGGGTTTTTAACTGCTAGTTTTCAATTATTATGTAATGTTTATATTTTTTCTGTGTCTATAAAATCATCCCGAAGACGAAACAGCTATCACGTGTGCAATTTAATTCAACCTACTGAAAAAAGGCTTAGATTTTTTTTCTCATTTAAGTAGTATAAATATCTGGTCCATTTGGCACCTGTTACAAATAAATTAAAGTCGCAAATAAACAATATAAGAGGAAAAAAAACGCAGAAATATAATTGCCTCATTATGCCTTTACCCTTCCGAAGAAAAATCCGCTGCTGTCAAAATAAGTTTTAAATCTTCCTGATTAAACATATTGCTTTTTATACACCATCGCAATTATGAAACATCAAAATGCTAATTTTCACCAAAAGAGAAGGATAATGTTAAACGGCCAGCGTAATGTGGAATTTGAACTCAAAATTATCAAAAAATGTACATTTTTACATGCGTGTGCGTAGTTTGTCGAAATCTTAATGTTCAGATTTCACGCCACGAAAACGCATAAAACTGAACATGAACGACGAGAAGCAGAATGTAATGATCTTCAATATCCCAAATATACTTACACTTCGATCTTGTATGCCCAATATACTTATACTTCGATCGGAGAATTATAGAGTGAATTTACAAGCGCGTAACGCGTTCTGTAATGTAACGGTGAATTATTAATGAAAAAGTAACGCATCGAGTAGTGACTGTCGGCGGAAAAAAATATGTTCTGTTATTTTTAGGAGGAATTAATGCGTTTGAAGAAGTGTACAAATGTTTTACTTGATAATAACACTGGGTACATAGGTTTATGTTGGCACCAGAATTATTTACTATCATATTATGCGACGTGGTGGTACGTTTGCTGAATTTAAAAGATAATAATAATATTGAGCTGATTTGTATAGTGCAGTTTTTGTGAAAAAATCGCATCAAAGGCGTTGCACAAATAAATAGATAATAAAATTAATATGATTGCCTTACAATTAAGATTTCTAATTATAACTAGTGACTTACATCTAAGATTTATAGCTGGTGACTTACGACCAAGACTAATAATTACTGGCTTAACACACATTCGTATTTACAACTGTGTCTTAAAGTCAGAGACTTACATCTAACATATTTACAAATACATATGTTTTTAGTTGTAAGTATAGATGTCTCAGTCAGTTGAAGTTGAATGAACAGTATCAATTATTTGCGAAGTAAAACAATGAAATGCAAAATGTCAATTGATTGATTGAGAACGCATACGAATGCAACGAGGATATTGATAGTTATTTCACGCTTTCTATTGACTGCATGCCAAGGGGATCAAAGTCATCAAACTGAATAGACAACTATTGCTGACTTAGATACATTTGGAATCCTTCATTAAATAGTTGAATCGCATTATTTATACGAGTTTTAATGTAGTTGGGTCGGCAATAGAATGCAATAAACAATGTTGTACTTTCAAGTAAGTATTAGTTATACATAAATGTTTTTTATGTAAAAAAAAACTACGTGAATTAGATAAATAGTAACAGAAAATATTAAAATAATGAAGCAAACGCATTATTCGCAGAACACATTACAAAAGTCAGAACGCACAGAGGTAAAGCATATTTCTTGAACATCGACTATATAATACATCAATGCGCTTGAAGGAAGGAGTCGCGCCCAATGAGAACCAAGAGGACTAAAGGTCGCCCGAATACCAATTTATAAACGAGTTATGTTATGTTGGGAATGGACGCACAAACCAAAAAGCGTGGAAGCAGCTAATAAAAACCTTTTTTTTAAATGTATGACATTGTCTGATATAAGGTTAGTATTGCAATTTAAGTCGTTTTATTATCCTCACGGCTGAACCGACGTTCTAGCACCGCATAGCATGACAAGAAGAATAGGGCTATTACAGCCCCATTGAGGTGCTTTTTCATGAAAACGGCGCTATGTATTATTTATGCAGCCAAATAATTGTTAAATATATTATCTGTACATCCAAATATGATTTATTATTATTATTGAATGACATTTCTTTATTTTTCTGATACCTGTCTTCCTTAATGTTGAGATTGTTATTATTTGTATACCTGTTTTCCTTAATGTTGAGATTGTTATTATTTGTATACCTGTTTTTCTTAATGTTGAGATTGTTATTATTTGTATACCTGTTTTCCTTAATGTTGAGATTGTTATTATTTGTATACCTGTTTTTCTTAATGTTGAGATTGTTATTATTTGTATACCTGTTTTCCTTAATGTTGAGATTGTTATTATTTGTATACCTGTTTTTCTTAATGTTGAGATTGTTATTATTTGTATACCTGTCTTCCTTAATGTTGAGATTGTTATTATTTGTATACCTGTCTTCCTTAATGTTGAGATTGTTATTATTTGTATACCTGTTTTCCTTAATGTTGATATTGTTATTATTTGTATACCTGTCTTCCTTAATGTTTAGAATATTATTTTTTGTATACCTGTTTTCCTTAATCATAATTTCCTGTATCATAAATTAGAGAGTAAATAATGTATGGTACGTAATAAAGTATTTGTGAACCTACCAGGGATATTACTGGTAGTTCTGTGAACCCAACAGTGATATTACTAGAAGTTCTGTAAACCTACCAGAGATATTACTAGTAGTTATGTGAACTTACCAGGGAAATTACTATCAGTTCTGTAAACCTATCAGGGATATTACTATTAATTCTTTGAACGTACTAGGGATATTACTAGTAGTTCTGTTAACCTACCAAAGATATTTTTGTTGTTTGTTTTTGGGGTGTTATGCCGTGTTGCGCTAACTCCTTCTTTAGCCGACGTTTCGGACAGCGTTGCAGTGTCCATCATCAGGGCAGATCCGGTAGATCCGAAGATGTGTCCGAAACGTCGGCTAAAGAAGGAGTTAGCGCAACATGGCATAACACCCCAAAAACAAACAACAAAAATGCTTTTGGCCGTGAGAATCTAAAAACTTACCTACCAAAGATATTACTTTTTTTTTTATTTATTTTTTTATTATTATTTTTTTTTTTAAGTCGTGGTTAATAAACAAAGTGTTTTATTTGATTTAATATATAAAGATATTACTATTAATTATTTGAACCTACCAAGGATATTACTAGTAGTTCTGTTAACAATAATAGACTTCGCGTCCAAAAAAGCTTATTTCTAATTTTCTCTTATTTAATAAATCAAAACCAATTTTCCTTTGAAATAATAAGATTTTTACGTGGGTACATAAATGTCTTCATACTTAAAAACTACGTATTTATGTAACTTTTTGATGAATTTCAAATAAAGAATGTCTAAAAAACTGTCACCACTCAATGACAATCCTTGTTTCACACTTTCTTTATGCAGGTTGGTACCATAGTATTGAAAAAAATGCTAATAAGACCGTCCAAATAAATACGACGATTTTACATTAAAAAATAATCTTTACTAAACCATTAAAACGGCCACCAAATTGAAAAGTAAACGGAACATACAAAAAAACGGACGTATGAAAACAGGACTCAATCGGTTAGGGAATAAAGACATCGCCGGTTAGTTTTCTTGAAAATTTACCAAAATATCATTTTGTTGGATTGCAACATTCCTTACTGATTTTCTTCTATAACACTATACGCATTCCATAGAAAACTAATAGCAAATTCATATAAAGTTCCCGACCGCATTCCAGGTAATATCTTACAGCTTATAATTTGAATACGCCAACATTATAATATGTAATACATCTGTGGTCTACTAAGCTCGGCCTAACCGGTAACGAGAAACAAGAAGCGGATCGTTTTCAAATCGGCAAAACGAAGCCAGCGCTATTTGCACACTAAACGTAGCATGAACCAAACAAAACCTCTAAACGGCCATGTACGTCACAATAATGATTGATATACATTGGCTAAATCAGGTTCAATACATTTTGCATCAACGAAACCAGGCGAGCTATCTCTGTACTTAATACCAGTCTCCCAGCATCTTGACAGGGGCATATCAGATAAATTATGTTTAAATAACTTATTGACGGCTTTTGGTTTGATTAAACAGACGAGTTTATATTTTTTAATACCCATGGGTAAGATACTTCAATTTTTGAAAACCATTTATTTGCTGTTAAGATGATATGAAAGCCTCAAATCTAAATTTTTACCGAAAATCCATAATCCAAAGTGCGGAAAATGATTCTTTTGGTTTTTAGAGCATTTAAAAAAATTATTAATGTTTTTTTTAACTACTGTTTTTCATCATAACTACTTTGAAATTGCAAAAATAATAATAATTTGACCTGTCAGTGGCTGAGTTGGAATCGCGTCTGGTTCCCACCCAGGCGACGTGAATTCAATTCCTCGGCTGGCTAAGTCATGCATCACGACATAAGCAACATTTTTCGCTTACTTTGATTGAAGTAAGGGATTTTCAAATATGGTCAGGTTATTCGTTACCCAGGAATGTTTGTCTTTCTTTAAAAAACAAATCCACTCTTTGAGTGGAAATTGTGTAAACAAAACAATTTTCTACTGTGTGATATACCTACATTAATTTTAGTAGCCTGAAAGCTATGTATCCATTTGAAAATTATTTTGAAAAGATTGGTAGCTTTGATACTGGGCTTTGTCCTAATGCAGATCATAAAGGGAATAAAATTAACAAACTTTTTCCAAGATATATCGAAAAATTTAACTTTTCCGTCTTATTCATTGACAATAAAAAGAATAATCGAAAGCTCTTACGACGAAAATGGTCTTGCAAACTAAATCAGTTGGTTTTACGTGAAAAACTCGGACGAATGTTGTGATATTAGAGCTAATCGTTTGTCTTTGATTTTCATTCATTCCCAATTCGACCCTCCGCCTTGTGATCTTGTGTAACTTGTGCGCGTGCACCGTGAAGCTCTGTTTGTTTAAGGTATTAATATTTCAATTATGAGGCGCATTAGCTTCCCGCTCCGTGACAAATTAGTTTAATTGGTAAACAGAGTGCGCCGGCAGGCCAACTGAGACCCTGTTTTTTCGCTATCCGGAATCACGCAGTTCCGTGTGGTGGAAGAGAATACGTGGAAATATATTGAAGTACAAGCTAATTGAAGTGCCGGACACATGGAAATTCTTAGGACACATGGAGATACACTGCACAGATGTTATGACAGTGGTTTTTCGAAGGCCTAAAATTATTTGACAACATTTTGATTTAAATAGATTTTCTTCTAATTTAGATTACGACCGATTACAGAAAACTTTTCGAATCTAATAAAAGCATATTTATTTCCATATCTGCTTTAGTATGGTGGTTGGCTGTACCACTATTATATTAAGTTTCTGGGATTATTCCTACAATGATGCTACGAGAATAATGAATTCAATATTTAGAGCAAAATTTTAGAGGATTAGACCAGCTGACCGACAATCAGAAGGCTGTGGGTTCAAATACTGTCGGATATTGTCAATTTGTATGGATATTCGTAGAAGTTTGTTGAAATTCGGGCGAAACCGGGTAGTAACTACAACTTTAACAATGAAGGTAAAACGCAATTACATATTGTGAGTACGTTTGCAGTATTCTTACTTAACTGTACTGTATGGCCGCTAGTTAAGATAGTTCAGTTTGTTCTGCCACAATAATTGATTGGCTCACACGAATCAATTTTGGTTAGCGCGCAGCATCTGGGAATCTGTGCTCTGCGCGTTGGGTAATTTAGCCAGTTAGTGTGTGGTGATTACGATGGTGTATTTGGGTTACATATGAGAGACTGTCCGCCGCCTTCCTCGAATAGCGGAAATAAGTTGATAATGAATAATGCAAGCAATATTTCCCGTAATACGCGGCTGCTCACAAATGAAAGTCTCAGGTTCGAAACGATAAAAACGATGAAATACCAACAGAAAGATTTACTTTTTTTTAAATATTAAAATTAAAATGAATTATTCTATTGGCAAGCGATTTCCATATCTGCCCATACATCTAAAACAAACAAAAAAATGTTTTCTAAATTGTCACAATGATCCAAAAATAGCGCGCAATGCTAGTTATACCCTCACGTGAATTGATATAGTGAAGAAACGAGACACCTGAACTAGGTCCCATGGACTAGCGGCCCGTTCATATACATATTCTTTGAGTAAATCTTTTTCGTAAGCGGTGTTTCCTTTTTGTCTTCGATTAATTTGAATATAACGCATCTTGTATTATATATGGAATTTTATTGGTAATTGGAAAAATTCTGAAATATACGTACGATACGAAAGGGTTAAGAATGAAGCCCGCAAAATAATTTGATTTTTACAAAATATAATATACGTCTTTTTTTATATTTTCAGCAGAAGATTTTGTTTAGAGGTGGCTATGTGACATCATATTCATTTTACCAAACTATTATAAAATTCTATTAAATTTGATCTTCGATAAGCGTTAATATTTTCCATTAAATACAACAAAAGCAATTATATCAACGGACGTTTTAATCTCGAAAGTCATTGTATCACAGCAACACCAAAAATACCTACCACCCAATTACAACAACGGGTAAATAGCAGAATGTAACCATACTTAAGTGTAACATTAATAAAATGTAAAAACCTACAAACATTAAATACTGTTAGGTTATTTCGTCTTTATCTCATAGATCTTCTAATTAGTGACACGGTTCAGATGGTTACAAAATGTCAACAATGATAGAATTAATAAAATAAATCAAAAATAAAAACAGTAAATACTGAGGCTAATTCCCAAAGATATTAGAAGAACGAGATATGCTATGTTGGCCGCCGGACCGTAGGCGGAGTACTACCTAATTAGGGTACTTTGAATACTGTCGGGACGTGTACGCACAGAAATCTGTTCTATGTATTAGTGCGGATACCTTAGCGTAAGCGAAGGTGTGCAGTAGTATTGGTGAGCAAAACCGGCGACACTGGGCAAAACAATTCCACACAGTATGAACTGCTCATAGCACATCTCGTTCTTCTAATATCTTTGCTAATTCCCAACTAACTAACCAACTCAGCTAAATCCCACCTTAAAAGAACAGAAAACCCATAGAAAATAACTGACTAGTATGTTTAAAACATCGTCATAGAAGATACTGAAAAACCCTACCCACGCCATGAAGTTGTACCATAGAAGTCACTGAATACCCTAAATCCAAAACCAAGTTCTCCTAGTGACAAAAGACTAAATCTCTTTTATATTTGTATTTCATATATGCCAAGATTATAATATATTAATTAAAAAAATAAATAAAATAATGCAAATGAAGCAACGAGTATGCACCGATAAACAGTTGAATGGTGTGATTGTCAGTAAGTTGGTAGAAACTAAAGTGACAATCCGCTAGCAATCTATTACTGATAACGGATTACAATTCAAAGCAAATCAGACGCTACAGTTGATCAGCAACAGCAACTCTCGAGGTCACTGGCTTAGTTTTGTTACAAGTTACTAGGTAGCTACCTACTCACTTTCATCGTCCGGTTCATCCTCCACAGCACACACGAGATCTCACTCGGGTCCGTTATGAGTTGATCTCCACCGCTAGCCATTCATATGAGTTCTTGTGCTTAATTAGGCATTTGTTACAATTATGTGTGTTACTGTCCGCAATCCATGTTTTCTGAGCCAATAATACAGTATACAGTATGCTCCAACTTCATAAATAAGCTACTATTTCATATTCTTAGGCTACTGCAGTTTCTTCTACCATTTGTTCAATGTTCGTGTCTATTAAATGTAACGGACTGAATGTTCATGTTTCGTACAAATTAACAATACAGCTTGATGTAGACGCTAATTGTGATGATGGTTATAGTTTTGGTTTCAGATATGAGTGAATTGTGTTCTGGCGTATTTTGACCTTTCTAATGTATCCTTCCAGTTTTAACCATGTAGTCATAATATTGCAATGATTTGTGGAATAATTAATTTGGGTTGGTTTTATACATGATAGAATTTATGAATGCCAAATGAAAGGGATCATTTGTGTTTGTGATTATATTATTTAATTTGATTTTTATTTGTTGTTATTTGAACTTCGATTATTTCATTTAATTTTAATTATTTATTATGCATGTATTACATTAGTGGCACTGCTGAAAACCAGCTGAGTTCCGGGAGAAATCAGGAATGTACAGCTGAACGTGACCCATCCTTTCGTCAATGGAATTAAAATAAACAAAGAAAATAAGATATATAACATACTATTTAAAAAAAACTCTTTTTTTCTATTTATTACTACCTGACGTGTACCAGGCGTTGCTGGGGTTATCCTTAGGAGAGTCATACCACCTAGATCTTTTCTGTAGGCCTGTTCAAGATATGCAATTCCGTAGTACATTTTTTAATGTATCTCGTAAGGTTTAGCCAGCCTTAGAAAATATATTTTTACGACTTGATTACAAAACATCGATTTTTTTCTACTTTCTATAAATATAATTTACATGTATTATTTATTTTTTTTATTATTTTTTTATTAGGTACAATATTTTTTACAATTCAAGGTTTTCAGTAATGTAGGCCTCACTGGGTGGCTTGCCCGTGCTGAGGCCTTCATTTTATAATATAAAAAAACTACATAATACATTTAATGAGAAAAATTATGCATTTAAAATTAAAAATACATAATAATATATTTAAAATTTAAAAAAAAAAAAATAGTACATTGAAAATAATCTTGTGTGTTTGTGAGTGATGTGTGTTTATATTGGTTTTGTGTGTTACGTGTAGGTTTTATTTTTATTTTATGCTATGAAATTTTGGTAATATTGTCTTTTTGTTCTTTAATCCATTTTGTAATTTTGTGTGTGAATTTATTTTTATTTTCCTCAATTTTAATATCAAGTTTTAAACTGTTGAAAGCTTTTATTGCGTGTTATTGGTAGTGTCTTTGTCCAAAGCTTGAATTTACTGTCAGAGTTTTTATGTTTTCTTTGAATTATATACATAAACCTTTCAGAAAAAAGTCTCTAAATGATTTTAATTAGAAAATTTATTAAAATCCGTTGCGTAGTTTTTGCAAAGAGACAGACAAGGGTGGAAACTTTATTCTACACTTTTTAGAGATATTGATTTTTATGTCAGATTTTAATTTATGTGGCAGATTTTAGCGCGTCGTTTATCGAACTTGATACGTGAGCCAGTGAACTATGTGACTAATCACTTCAATCGCAATATTCTCTTGGAACGATCAGCTTATTTATTTATTCCACATTAAACATTGTAATTTCCTTCTAAATAAGATATGTTTTACCAGTAAATATGTTTCGTTCTCCACTCTTTTTGTGTCATTTCATAACAATCCGATTCTACACGGAGAGAAATGAGTATTGCTAATTGAATTATTATTGAGAATCTCTTCAAATGTTTGGCAATCCAGATAAAAACGGGATTACAAGCCCTAAACGAATGAATCAACAGGTTTTTTTATAAATACATTATCAAGTATTTACAAATATCATAATATTTTCGCATTTCGTCTTTAGATACTATCAAAGCAAATGCAGATGCATGAACACGTGTTCCGATATATTAAGAATTTACTAAAAGTTTATCAGTCTTCAATCCCGTTTTTAACCGGATAACCAATAATTTGAAAAGATTCTTAATTTTTCTCCATATAAATACAAGCAAGTTGCAACTGGTATCTCACCTGATTTCTTCCACTGGCAAATAATATCAAACTTAAGGCAGTTGTGTTTACTTTTAACACAGTAGAAAAATACACAAGTAATAATGTTTTTAAAACTCACTATTTGTTCTTGTATGTGCTCCTTCAAAATCCAGTTGCCAACAATTTCTTGAAGATGTCCATAAAATTTTAGTGTTTTTTTTAGACCGCTGGTTCAAACACTGCCTTTTAACTTTAAAACATAATAAAAATTAATGTCCAACACTTTTTTTCCATTAAAACTGTATCACTTTTGGTCCAAGAGTATGGTAACACTGACTTCTAAAAGTTCATATTTTTTTCAAAAATCTGTAACAATATTGCAGGATGTGGTATAAGATTAATGGTGCGTGAGTTGTAAAAAATGCTAACTGGCGGCAGTGGTTTTATCAAATGTTTTATTATTGAGATTCGTTGATCGCGCATGCCGCCTGCGCATTACCAAGAAGCACGTATCTACGGCCAGTTATGTTCGTCTACGGTTGGATTATATAATATTTATTCTTCTGGCCGCGAAAACGTATAAGCTATCATTTACCTTTTACCAACCAAAGTTTTGATTTTGTTAAATTGACTTGCAATTGACGAATTGACCGCTTGTTCTATAACAGTTGGGGGAACATCTTTCCTAGTCATATTATTTGTAGTGTTTTGAGTTTTTGGTTTATTATTTGAACCCACTCAAATGATTGTGCGCATATCTTGGAATTAATAAATGTTTGGATGAATTGTCTTAATAATAACGTAATTGTGAAGGTGTATTTATTTTTTTTTATTTATTTGACAATTGTAAACGGATATTCAATATAATAATTGGTTTTCGCGGAGCTGCGGTAATCAAATCCACAAATTGTGGCTAAAAGTCGAATTAAATCTACAAATATTTCTTTTTGTTCGAAATTCAATTAAAAATTTGAATATTATATGTCGTTAATATAGCGTATAAGTGAAGTTTTTATTGTTTACAATCAATAGATCCTTGATAATTCCACAATTTCATGTTGAATTCTCCGGCTTAGATTTATAACGTGCAGAGGCCCTGCGCGTAAGGATATTTGTTTCTTGTACAAATATTTTATTCTGATAAATATGTTATAAAGGATTAGTTGAGAAAAACAATTTTGTGTGGTATTTTAAAAAGGTGTTTTTTATCATCCCCCAAAGAAACAAAGTTTTTCGGCTTAGTAAAAAAAAGTAATTGTTCAACTATTTGTAAATTGTACCTTATTAAAAAATTCCAATCAAATTTTGCTTCTGGTTTGAGCTACGAATCCTTCGTCAAACGCTTTTTCATGCAAAAATATATACAGCCTGCAACATCGTTTGTACCACATAATAATTGGGTTTGGCCGAAATGAAGGTTTTTTTTCTGATACGGAGATGAATTTACTTTTTTAAACTGGTTTATTCACTATTGTGAATATTTAATATACCTACCTACAATATATTTTATACGTACGCCAGATGTTACATTTATACACATGCTCTGTTATGAACTCAAGTTTAGTTCAGTCCAATTTTGGAGCATCAAGTTATAGGAGACCTCGGCAGAGAATTTACAGAAGAAAGTCTCAGACGAAAATCAAATATTAAAACTTTATTCTGTTATACTCTTGGGAATCTATGTTTTGAAAGTAAAAGTTATATTTTTGCCGATAATTTTATCACAATAATAGACATCACTTTTCATCAAAAGAAATCTGTTTAAATTTGCTGGACTAATTATTGGGTTTGATAATATTTAAGGTACAATAAAAAATTTATTGTTTTGGTGTTTAATTCGTAGAACTCCATTTAATTTTTATAAATAAATTTAAAATAAATCAAATTTAATAATGTTATAATTATTAAGTTCTGCAAGTATATCTGTTATTTTTACAGTTTTTAATGTGACAGCTGTTTGGGCTTTTGAGGCCATTATCAAACTGCCATTATCAAACAGTTTGATAATGGCCTCAAAAGCCGAAACAGCTGTCACATTAAAAACTGTAAAAATAACAGAAATACTTGCAGAAGTTAATAATTATTATAACATTATTAAATTTGATTTATTTTAAATTTATTAAAAAAAAAACAATAAAAAATATTCATCAACATTCTTTTCAACATCTGTAATGCTTACTAAACTAAATAACCTTCATGACAATAACAAGAATATCTTATCTATAAAGTGGAAAACTTGTGTGTTTGTCACATTAATAATATCTGTCTAACGGTATGCTATAGTGATGTGAAATTTCTCAGCTTTTTGTATCGGGATTTGCAGATCAATGCAATTATTTTCAGCTTTAATGTAATTTCCATCATTAGCTGTGGAACTTTTAAGTACCCAATTAAAAATTTGAAAACATACGGAGAAATATGACTTTTTATTAATTTATTCAGAATCTCTTCAAAATTATTGGTAATTCCTGTTGAAAACGGGATTGCAGGTCTTGCGAATAAATTAACTGATTTCCTGATAAAATTTTGTTAATTATGAATATATTACCATGATGTTGGAACACGTGTCCAATAAAATCCATATGTTTTTGCATTACAACGAAAATTCTTTTTATCGTCATGACATATTATCAAGGCAAACCTATAAAACATTATTAAATTGATGATTATATAATATGCCCTATTTATTTATCATGAGGGCAAAAATCGTTTTCTCTCCGTCCATAATGTTAATTTTGTGACATATTTTTTTAACGGTCAAAAAACAAAAATGGAAAAGAGTATTGTAATCTCGAAGGTGACCGAATAGTACCTATCTCGAAAGAGACCGAATATAGTTTTCAGAGTAGAAGACACTCTCAGTATCGCCCTGGTGTAATACCCCATTCAGAATTGAAGCATTGCTTGAAATGGCTTTAGGCGTGTTTGATGACCAGATCTGAATAATCAAGTACTCCCCCACCTTTCTCTTCCACATCTTCTTCCCCTCCCCACTACCTCCAGCCTCATAAGATACCCCGATCGGGGATGACATAGTCCCATTGGCTCCAGACGGTTAGGAAAAAAAACAAAGTAATTAGAAAATAACGGATGAAAATTAACTAAAAAGAATACGTAAGAAGTTCAAAGGCAATTTTTTTAATACACATTCACAATTACCTCGTCTTAATAGCTTCCTGAAGGTAGAAATATGTGATTATACTTACTGAAGAAGAAAAAGCAAACTGTAACAGAGCTACCAACATACAAACGAAAATATCCAGTGTTGCAAACAATATAAAAATATTTAAACCCACATCTACAGGGTTTTCCAATAAGAGGTGTTATTTTGATATTCAATCGTAAAAGATCAATGGTTTCGTTGCTTGTGTGGCACGTAGCGCCGTCTTAAAGTAAACGTTGTCGAGATCAATACCATCCAATTCCAGCCAAAAAAAATCATTAATTATTTCTCGACAGCGCAATCCATTCACCGTAACTGTTGCTCCAGGCTCATTTTTGAAAAAGTAAGGTCCAATGACTCTGCCGGACCATAAACCGCACCAAACAGTCACACGTTGAGGATAAAGAGTCTTTTCAACAATAACTCTTGGGTTTTCCGAGCCCCAGATGCGACAATTTTGCTTGTTGACGAAGCGACCGAGGTGGAAATGGGCCTCATCACTCAAGATGATTTGCATTTGATTCATTCAAGTGAATTTTAATAATTTCGATGCGTTGTTGAAGCGTGTATCGTTCAATTTTTATTAAAAACGTAGTTTCTACTTGTCAAATGTCAAAAAATGACAGCTTCCAAAGTAACATCTACCGAAATAGCGGGCTATTCAAAATAACACCTCTTATTGGAAAACCCTGTACCTATTATAAATATTCTATCCACTACTTGATATAATTTAAAATTATTGCGTAATGCCAGGCTATTAACACTAAAACCAGGCTCTTTTCTAACAACCATTATAATAATGCAAATTCGCCAAGTTGGCTGCCTCTTCTGCCATTCGAACCGTCACTAATATAATACAAACGCAATGTGGGGCAGTGGCTGCTTACCATTAAATTAGAAGCTGTTTCCTCCTCTGATTGCTTACTGATGAAGTAACTGCTCACTGGATACAGACGTCTTACCTAATTTAACGCACTTAGCAAAAATCAAGACCATCTTACAAAATAAAAATTAATGAAAATGTTGAAATTATTGTTTTTGTTGAATAGTTAGATGGCAGTACGGCAAATTAATTTAATAAACCGAAAGAAATTATCCTTAAAAATTGACAAAAATAGAATCGTTAAGCTCCATAGAGATTATATTCTTTACATTTCAATATTTTTGTAATGACGAAGAGCAAAATAATTTATAAATTCTCCAAAAACACGCAGAGAAAAATAATTACGGTTTTTTTATAAACATACTGTTAAAATGTGACTAAATGACCATTTCCTAATAAAATATTAGTAATTAAGAATATATCTGAACGCGTGTACACGTAGGTGTCCTTGTCCGAATAAATGTAATGGACGAGATACGAAAATATTATTATTTTGAAGAACACGTTTTCAGACTTCCTCGTATCATATTCGTGCTTTACTGTTAATGTGAAAATTGTCAAATCGTTGGTTTTATGCCTATAGTCCCGTTTTTAACAAGAAAACGAATTATTTGACCGGATTTTTAATAAATAAACAATATTTAATATCAGTTAGTTTTCTCCGTGAACTAAGGAACTAAATTGACTAATTTAAGATGCTGACCTTGAACGCGATGATATTTATACATCAAATAATAAACAACCTATTACTTAAATACTTTTCAAATAAAACTATGTAAAACAAGAATAATCACAGACATAACCCAAGAACGGGCAATGAAATTAGGCTACCAAAAAGAACAAAGCCAATACACAAAATAGTTTATTATACAAAGGAATAAAATATTATAACACGCTGCAGGAAATTGATAGATTCAAGTTATATTTTAGGAGCCATATTAATAAAATGTAATTAATAAAAAAAAAATTATAATGCATGTATTACAATAAGTATTTTATAATAAATAAAATATGAATAACTATAAATTAGCAATCTGTTTTGGTTGAGGCCGTAAAAATTATCGAACGGTAAGCTTAATCATTAAATTAAATTAAATCATCATTAAATTTACACAGATTTTACTCTGTAGAATTTCTAGATCAACGCAACTATTTATAGTTCGATAAGTTGATTTCGATGTGAGTTGCGAATTTTTGTAAAATAAATGTTAAAAAATAATGCATACTGCCATATTTCTTGCTGTGTAGTCATTCTTCAGTTTTAAATAAAACAAAACATTTATAAAAACGAGAATGAATACTAAATTCTATTGTCAAATAACACGTACTAGATTGTCATACTACGTTGTCTAACATTGAAAACAACAAACTCTGTTGTCATATAACACGTACTAGATTGTCATACTACGTTGTCTAATATTGAAAACAACAAACTCTGTTGTCATATAATACGCACTGCGTTGTCGTACTACGTTGTCTAACATTGGATACAATAAACTCTTTTGTCATATAATACGTACTAGTTTTTCGTACTACGTTGTCTAACATTAAATAGAACAAATTTGAGTTTGAAACTAACAAATTCACTTTAAACGTAATCGTGGTAGTTTTGTACAATCGTTTTATCAATCACATTAAAGTAATATTTAATTTTATAAGAGTTAATATGACAATTTTAGTGACAAAAAACACCAATGACTGTTTCGATAAATCCAGTTATGTGAATAATCAAAAAGTATTCATAAATCGCAAGTTTTTGTTGTTGTTATAATATTGGGTACGACCCGTTAGAATGTCGAAAGTTTTTAATTTTTTTTTATATCGCTCTCACTTTAATTAGTACGTGGTTAAAATGTTGCGTTTGAAGTGCCAAATAGTTTAATTGAGTCATCATCGTTAATTGACATCACATTAAAACAGTTTCGTGTGCATTCGTCATACTCAAAACGTTAACGGTCGTCGTTCTCAAATCAAACCAATGCGTATACCATGCTCAAATGCACAAATACACTGTTCCCAACACAATTTTTAGCAACTAAGCTGAAATACAGCATCGGTTAGAGTATTAATGGAAATAACAGCAGTAAGTGTACCTACCTACATAGATATTTTATCAAAAGAAATCCCAAAAACTCAATTGCGTAAACAGATGAAACCACCCAAAGTACTACATATGGACTGTGCTTTAGTAAAATCCTCCAAGCCATATATTTTGGGAATGTTAATTTTTAAGTGCTTTCACATAGAATTACAGCACAACATGGTTTCCTAGCCTTCACACATTGAACAGACGCTCTTCTGAGGTATCAGATAAAAAAAAAACAATCACAGAATATTATGTAGGCACTTAAATATCCACCTATTTTATTATAAACCGTATTATCATGTAACATTTATTTTAAATTTGATGTTTTTTTTAAATTTCCTTGACTATTACTTTTTTACAATGTAAATTTGTTTTATACCACTTTGATTTTAATTACACTCTACCGGTTTCGGAATCACCCTTCCTTCGTCAGGAGAATATTAAAACTAACGTATGATACAAAATATTTACTAAAAAAAAAAATTGATGTTTGAGTGGGAGGTTTTTTTTTTTTTTTTTTTTTTTTTTTTATTAATATCAATAGGAAAATTTGTACAATATGTAGGTTTAAAGTATAATATAAGTATATTTTTTGTATTTTTTTCACAGTCCTCCTCACTAGGGTTTCCTGTTCTGAGGCGGCCTGTAGTTTTTCTTAAATTTTTGTATTTAGTTTTGAATTGTCTTTACATTGTCTTCATAATGTTTGTAAGTTGATTATTACTTTGATCTCTAAGCCATGTTTTGACTTTTGTTTTAAATATATTCATTTCGTTTATTTTTTTGGTTTCATTTGGTAGAGCATTGAACAATTTTATAGCATGGAATTTATTATTTCTCTGTCCAAAGGATGTGTTCAAACTGGGAGTAATCAGGATATTTTCGCTTTTTGCCCTGGTTGTGTATTTATGTTGGGCAGTGGAGTATTCGGATATGTTTTTTTTCAGTTTAAATAAAATATTTTTTGAATATAGTTTCTGTACATTGTAAACATTGAAGTTTTTGAATATTTCTTCTGTCGGAGTTCTAAGCGGAACTTTCAGTATAGTCTTTAATACTCCTTTTTGTGCTATATTGAGCCGCTCTGTGTGAGTGCTCAAGGCAGACCCCCATCCAGTTATTCCGTACTCTATTTGTGATTGACACAAAGCATAGTATACTTTTTTAATATCGTTTATATTGAGGATATTGCGAATGTTTCTAAAGAAGTATATGTACCTGGTTAGTTTTTTTGTAATTACATCTATATGTGAGTTCCAACGGAGATTATCATCAATTTCAATTCCAAGATATTTGATGCTTTTGGAGTGTGCTATAGTGGGACATGGGCATGATAAGGATTGATTTTTTTGATAAATTCCTTGGCATGAATGTAATTTGAGATTAAGGTCCTCTGACGGCTGCCCTCTGGCTGTTTTAGAAAATGTCAGATATTTTGTTTTATTGACATTAAGCGTCAGGGAGTTTCTTTTAAGCCAGTTTTGCAGGAGACCAAGTCCGTGTTCAGCTTCTTTGTAGGTATTTATCCAATCTTTTTCTTTAAATAAAATTACTGTGTCATCAGCAAAACTAATGATTTTTCCTCTTGTTTCTAGGTTACAGATATCATTAATGTATATTAAAAATAATATCGGACCTAGTACGCTTCCTTGTGGTACTCCATGGTTGATTAGGAGAGGTTTGCTTTTTCTCTTATTAATTTGGACGCTCTGTGTACGCTCCGTCATATAGCTTTTTAGTAAGTTTAGTGTTGTACATGACATACCAATTTTTGAAAGTTTTGAAAAAAGTATTTTGTGATCTATTGTGTCAAAAGCCTTTTGTAAGTCTATGAAGATTGCCAAAGTTTTTTCTCCACTGTCTAAACTTTTAGTGATCATATCGGTAATTTTTTCTATGGCGTCACTAGTACTTAAGTTCTCCCTAAATCCATACTGAGTTTTTGATAATTTTTTATTGTCTTCTAAGTAGGATAAGAGTTGTTTTTTTAGTATTCTTTCCAATATTTTTGAAAATGTATTTAGTAGGCTTATTGGTCGGTAATTGTTTATGTCATTTTTACATCCTTGTTTAAATATTGGTATAACAATCGCTTTTTTGAGGGCTGTAGGGAATATGCTATTCGTTATAGACATGTTGACTAAGTATGTAAGTGGTTCGATAAGTTCTTTACAGAGATATTTTATTGCGTTGGTTGAGATTGTGTCCTCCCCTGAAGAAATATTTGATTTTAAAGAAGAAATTGTGTTTTTGATATCGTCAGCTGTAATTTGTTTAAAATTGAGCTGATTTCCTTGCTCAGGTGGTTCGTTTATTTGTACATCTTCATTACATTTTGTAACTTGCTTTGCTAGATTTGATCCTATATTTATGAAAAAATTATTGACGTATTCAAGTATTTGGTCAGGATTATCAGCGTATGTCCTGGGAACATTGTTTATATTCAGCACGTCAATTGATGTAACGTTGGCAGATTTAGAACTGGTTATTTCATTTATTATTTGCCACATTTTCCTGGGATTTTGTTTACAATCTGCAATTTTTTTCTTATAGTAGGTTTCTTTTGTACACATAATAACTTTTTTGCAAATGTTTCTGTATCTTTTGTAGTATCTTAACATGTGTATATCGTATGGAATTTTTTTAAGTTTCTTGTGTAACTCGTCTCTTTTTCTTATGCAGTTTATAACATTCTGTGTAATCCATGGTTTAATATGTACATTTTTGTGTGAGATTTTCTTATTAATTTTTGTGGTATTAGCTAGTATGTTATTCTGAAGAAGTTCTATGAAATAATTCCATGCATCATTTGTATTGTTCATACTTTGCAGTTTTTTCCAATCGGTACATTGTAGATTATGTTTAATGATGTTCCAGTTGATTTCTGTTTTTTCTGTTGTTAATGGTTTTTTCTTCATTTTATTTGACTTGTTTATTTTTATTGAAAGCATAGTTGTATAATGATCGGTTATAGTTGAATTAAATACAACAGTTTGAGTAATGTCTTTTGTTTTACTCATTATATGGTCTATGCAACTTTCACTGTTGTCCACTTTTCGAGTAGGAACATTTATTAAGCTTTCCAGTCCATGGGATGCTAGCATCTGCAGATATTGAATTCGCTTAGGGTGTCCATTTTCTAAAATATTTATATTTACATCTCCAATAATAAATATGTTTTTCGTTTCTTTAAGAAGGCAGAGTTCCTTGTCTACGGATTTAAGGAATGGGTCGATGTTTCTTGTTGAGGGCGATCGATAGATTGCTAATATAGCTTTTTCTTTACTGATTTTAATTTTTAAACAATTGGCATTTGTGATAATAATTTCTTCAACTTCGGCTTTTATTTCGTTTTTAATGTATATAATTACACCGTCGTTTTGTTTTTTGTTATTCAAACTTGAGTAGGTTGTATATCCAGCAATTTCCAATTTCATGTATTTATGATTTATCCAACATTCAGTAAGTATTATTATTTGAAAATTAACTTTTAAATATTTCAATAAAATTTGAAATTCATCAAAATTTTTTCTTATGCTTCTTATGTTTTTGTGTAGTATATTGAAAGAGTTGTTATTTAAATTCAATAGATCATTTGGTTCCGAGGTTAATATAATGTCAGCCATTTTTATATTTTTTTCGTAATCGTTTTTGTGCCCTTTTGTTATACAATATTTTTTATATCATCTACATGTTTTATATAAATTATTTTTTCGGTTGGCATTCTTCGCGTCATTATTTTTCCATCTTTGAACCAAACGTAGGAGTACATTTTTTCATTGGCAGATTTTTTCGTTTTCCAGAGTAGTTCCCTTTGATATGGGCTCAATTCCTCTGCAATATAGATTGGTTCGGTGGAGATATCTTTTATAGCTGCATAATTAATATTTTTCCTTTTAGAAAGAAGATTGTCTCTTGTCTTTTTTTCCGCAAATTCCACTAGCAGTTTCGGTGGCGCATTGTTCCTTCTATCATGTGTCCTTTTTATATCAATTATATCATTGTGCTGGATTTCCATTCCTGCCGCCGCCGCAACTCTTTTTACTATCTCCATCTGCTGCTCTCCATTTTTTTGGGGAATGCCCGCTATTTCTAAGAAATTAGACCGAGATTTGTATTCGAGGTCTGAAATTTTTATTTCAAGTTGTTTAATAATGATATTCTTTTCCTGGTGTTCCTTTTTTATGTTTTCAAAATCATTTTCAATTTTTTTATTTTGTAGAATTGTTATTTCTAGTTTTTTTATAAGTTCATCGTACTGACTACTCATAAAATCAATGCTTTTTTGAGTGTCCTGGGTTTGTTTTTCAATTTTTGATATAATTTCTTTTTTCATGGATTCAAATTTTTTTTCAATAATCTGTATAATTTTATCAATGTTAAATTTTTCTTCGGTTTCCGTTATCATAGGTTAGTATTAATAAAATAAAAGTGGTCTTAAAAAAATTTATATATTTTTATTGTAAATTATGGCGAGCCACAAAGTTAATGCTTATTACAAATATGTAATTACTTTTTTAATCTTTTTTTTTGTGCAGGTAGGTACCTACCATGATATTGAAAAACTTAGAATAAGCAGGCCCAAATAAACACGACGATATTTTCTTAGCCATTAAAACGGCCGCCATCGTGAAACGGAAACGGAACATACAAAAAAATTGACTACAACAATATTAGGATAATCTATTGATTAAAATCATCAAAATTGTAAAACTAAACTAGGATTGTAAACTTACATTATCGTCATTGTTATTTTCTATCTACTTTGATAAATATTAAAATAATTAGACAACGTGTTTAACTGTTAATAATGAGTACCTACTCACTTGATGAGTAATCCCCGCACCTGTGAAACCGAACGTGAGAATATGGGTATTTAATTTAGTCAGTTAAGTTTAGTGAGGTTCGTTTTTAAATGCCAGCACTCAGCCTATGGCCTCATGTTTAAACGACTGTTAACTTCTGCAAAAAGACAAGAAGTTTACGATATTTATTCCCATGCATACAAAACGATTGTTTCAGCAGAGACGTAATTCAGTTTAACACAAAGCAGTGATGACAGTTACTATCGTTGCAAATGAGGGTGATAATTCAAAGTGCATGGTTGAAATTTCATCCCACACAGGAGTGAAAAAAACTTCAATAATAATAAATTAATGAAATTCAATTAAATTTAAAGTTGTATTTCCGGCGTCACTACTCGTATAACCTATTTCATGCCGGCTGTGAAAATAATTGACATTAAATTAAATCAATGAAAAAATTAATTAATTAATTAATCACGCAAAAACTGTAAATAAACGAACCTTTTGCGAAAAGAAAGAAATAATATATGGACGAATTATTTATTTTTGATGAGCTTTCAATTTGGTTAGATGGCATAATGGCGTAATCAATTCAAGATTCGTCCTTTAGTTAATCGTAACCTCTAACCTCTAGGGTCAATGCGCTTATAAAAAAATGTAATAATAATTAACCAATCATTTACTACAGCGGCTGAGCCGCCTTTTTCAAAAAAAAACTTAATTTTGAATTTGAGGTCAAAATACCCAACCGAACTGTTTTTTTTTTAATCAAATTGCTTAGCAAATATCTAGTACGCTTGTGAGCAATTTTATTAATATGTGTTTTATATTTTCAATATAGGCCAAAGAATTAGACTTTTTATGGTTTCAGAGGTTTAGCCTCGGTGGTCAAGGGGTAAGCCTTTTGACTAACAATCCAAAGCTCGCGAGTTCAAATCCCGGCTTAGGCAAGTAAATATCATGTGATGAATTTGCGTTATTTCACAATTTATTTATTTATATACTTGCGGCTCGTTCCAGAGTGGAAGATGCTCTCAATATCGTCCTGCTGTAAGACCATCATTCAAAAATGGCTTTAGCCGTGTTTGGTGAATAGTTCTGAATAGCCAGGTACTCCCCCACCTTCATCTTCCATATCTCCTTCTCCTCAACATACCCCAGTGATCGGGGATGCCATAGTATATCACTGGTTCCATATGGTTGGGAGGAGTTGGGACTTTTGTGCCAGGTTCACATTAAATAAATTGAATTTAATCTTTTTCACACTATTTCCCGATGGGGATTTCAAGGAACTCTTGTGTGTATTCACGAAAAAAATAACCACTAATAACCACATTAAGTTTGATTTTAAATCGATTTTATTAAATTGTATTCCAGGGTAGGTATAAGTATTTTAATACATTGTATTCCAGTAGGTATAATTATAAGTATTTTATTAAATTATATTCCCACGCAGTTAAAAGTATTTTATTAAATAGTATTCAAGTGTAGGTTTAGTATTTTAATGAATTGTATTTTATTTAATTATATTCCCGTGCATTAAAAATTATTTTATTAAATTGTATTCCAATGAAGGTATAAGTATTTTAATGAATTGTACTAATAAGTATTTTATTCAATTATATTCCCGTGCAGTAAAAAGTATTTTATTAAATTGTATTCCAATGTAGGTATAAGTATTTTGCCATTATGAAGTCCAAGGATGAATGTAGTTGTAGATGTTTGTGGTTAGTAAATTATTGTATTATTATTGAACTCATCCGAAGTGCTTCTAACGCTTGAAACAGGTGGTGTATTATAATGGCATGTCAGGATGTGCCGTGGGGTTTTTTCCCTTTGCAATAACCATTAAACAAAATTGTATTTTGATTATAGATATATCAATAATAAACACATAACAAAGCAAACCGAAAAGGATTAAATTTGTTTCCTAAACACATCAATATGCACACATAATAGCATTCTTCAAAAAAATATTACTAAAAATATGAAATGTGAATTACATAATAGACATTGTCGTGAAAATAAATTTAATTAATTTAACAAAAAAAATATATTATTAATCTTATTATTATTATAAACAATTCTGCGTTTGAAGACTTATACGCTATTATATTTTGGCGTAAAGTTGCCTAATTTCTAAAACACAGATTCTCCTAAAAATTTCGTGCGAATTGCTTGTGATCAATAGTTTTATAATAATCTTTATTAGTTGATTTTAAATCTTCTCCCTAGAGTTCCAACGTATTGTATGACCTCTTAGTCTACTAAATCTAGAAAGATGGTGCTTAATAAGAAGAAAGAAAAATATGTACACTTAATCTCAAATTTTTATCTTTACCGACACATGAAAATAAGAAATATCTTAAAAATTCATTCTTCAAATATTTGTTGGTAGATTTGTACCTTTGTAGTATTACTTAACTTACCCACTTTTGTGATAGCACATTGAGTTATCGAGGTAAATATTATATTTAAAATGGGAAAGGAATTTTTCTAAAAAATCACAATACCGTACCATAAACCTCAAGTAAGTTGCAACCCGATAAATGAAGCTTTTTTAAATCAATGTTTGATCCAAACACTATCAAAAAATTATCAAGTTACGAGGCACGGAAGCAAAAGAGTTTACAAATTGTCACATAGTTCATGAAATTATTAAGTAGGTTTGGGTTCTTTTGACTCAGTGACTAGTTTTGTTAGCAATCAACAGTCGCAATTTCTACTTGTGTTGACTTTTATGGCATTGCAGATCTTACGGTTAACATTGGAGATTTTATTCTAGTTTTTTGATAGCATCCATCGCCAGTTTTATCAAGTTGTGACTTCAAGTATTAATCAACTGCATTTGTTTAGCAATGAGTAGTATCGGAGACAATAAAATAAAGAACATTTCAAATGAAAATTATAATTTTTATTCAAAACCGACCCAAAATTATCCAGAAAACGTGTTTTAGTGATGATAACCCAATTTTTTTTTAATTTGCAAGAAACGATTCTAGCATTTTTTCAAAGATAACACAAAATCACTTAACAACTAAGGTTCAAAATGTAATATATCAATTTTTTAAATAATATAAAATTCCACTTGTTTTTTTATGAAGAATTTTCTAAATATTTTTCCAAAGGTAGGTACATCATGTTTTCTTGCAGATTAATTAAAATAATATAATTTTTTTAGATTACCTACGATAGATAATTTTAAGCTTCATAGCTATTAGTAGAAATTACTTTACAAGCTGATAAAAGAAAAACTTTTTTGATATCGTGACATCAGTGTTCGAGTGTAATAATTTAATTTAATTTATTTTGCATAATTTTTAACACACATTTTTAAATTAAATTATTCCAATATATTTATTTTATTAATTTTCACATTAGGTACTTCATTTTTACGGTTCGCGGTTTTTGCTACTACAAATCAAAACTGATTTACAATGATATAACTGAGATGTTTCAATGAAAATGAGTATTTAAATCTAAATATTTGTTGTTTTTTTTTTTATATTGTAAAGCTCGTGTTGAAAAACGCAACCTAACTGTGATAGCTTAGCTGGAAATGCTGCGTCCGTGTCAGTTGAAACCAGAACGCAGCTATTGCCGGTAAGGTCCGGTCGCAAGGTGGTTGATACGGGGAATAGTTTGAAAATTCTACTGACGCGGAGTCGAAAGAGACAAAATCTGTCTGAGCTCATAAATTATATGAATCCCTGGACAAAATGTTATATAGTCTCAAAACTAATTTTCTAAGAATATGTTTACCAATAAATCAATGAGAGTAAAAAGATATAAACAAATATATAATCAATGATGTGCGTTATTCCTGCGTGATGTTATGCGAACTCAATGTTGCTTTGAATTTAAATGTAATTTTCAAAATTGGAACATGTGTAAAGAATAATTCAAAAAAACGATATAGCAGGCACCTACCAATAATGTAATATTTTATTAGAAAAATATTTTTAATAATTATTGTCTTTTTCAAAATTGGAACAGCTTGTGTGAAGAAAAATTCAAACAAGTGATAAAGCAAGCACCTACCAATAGTGTAAGATTTTATTAGAAAATTATTTTAATAATTACTCTCTTTTTCAAAATTGGAACAGCTTGTGTGAAGAATAATTCAAACAAGTGATAAAGCAAGCACCTACCAATAGTGTAATATTTTATTAGAAAATTATTTTAATAATTACTGTCTTTTTCAAAATTGGAACAGCTTGTGTGAAGAATAATTCAAACAAGCGATAAAGCAAGCACCGACCAATAGTGTAATATTTTATTAGAAAATTATTTTAATAATTACTGTCTTTTTCAAAATTGGAATTAGTACATAATAACATGATTTTTACGTAATTAGTACGTAATACCGCGAACAATTATAATTTTTATTTTTTTATTGATATCGGAAGTACACTAAGAGAATGGAAATTGCGGTTTTGTCATTTAGAAGCATTTTATACCCAGGAGGGTTGATATTTCAATGAAAATTCAACAACACCATAATAACAAACTACAGTGCTGAAATTAATATTCGTATACCTTATATTATGATTTTCACTAGAAATTTAATTTAATTACTCTTATGTGCGTGAATACCTCACAAGAGTCTCAACTGCTCCCAACCGTCTAGAGCCAGTGAATTGGGGTATATTGTAAGGCTGAAGAAAGTGGGGAGGAGAAGGAGATGGGGTAGAGGAAGGTGTGTTGAGTATCTGGCTTTTCAGATATAGTCACCAAAGATGACTAAAGCCATTTCAGAAATAACACAAATTCATCAAATAAAATTTACGAGAGCCTTATCTTTCGACCACGGAGGCCGCCACTGTTGATTTAAAATTCATACCTACCTTAAAAAAATAACTAAATCACGTTCATGAATCATTGAAACGTAATGCTAAAATTATAACAAACCACCATACTAATCAACAGTGATGTGAAATTTCTCGGTATAGGTTAAACGACTAGAAATCCCGAATACTGTTAGCTTCAAATTAACGTGTTATTCAAACGCGTAAACTGCAAGCAATCATGACGACTCACGAATGCTTCGACTAATTTGGGTGTTCCATATTATAGAAATTAACAAAGCAGTCAGACAAGAAATTTCGACTTAATTCTCCGAAAATTTACTTTCTTTTTAATGTGTCTAGCTATTAAGTGATTAAACGCAATTTTGAATGTATCAATATCAATCAGATATGTCTTAATTGGTTTGAAACAGTTTTAATTCATCGCTGTTGCGCTTTTTAATCGGGCTATTTATTATTGATATAACAAATCTCGCCTGATATGACTTTTCGATTGGATGGAGATTGAATTAATGCAGATTCACTTTTTTATGATCGCCTTGTGTGTAATGGTATGGAACCGTTGTCAAAGAAAGTAGAAGAAACACTATCCAATGGAAGCCGATATAATACATTTAAAAAACTTAAAAATATTCGTCATCGTTAAAAAACGGGATTGCAGGCCCTTAACGAATGAATTGATGGGTTTCCTGACCAATTTTTAGTAAAATGCATTATCACGATGTCGGAATAAAAATCCTAACATTTTCATATTTCCTCTTTATATATTATCAAAACAAACGCAGGTGCGTGAACACGTGTTACGATATTATTACGAATTTACTGAAAGTTTATCGGGAAACGACCCGCAATCCCGTTTTTAATCGGATTACAAATAATTTTAAGATTCTTCAAAAATTAGCAATACTCATTTTTATCCGTGCATAATCACTTATCTAAATACGAAAATCGATGTGTATAAAACAGCAAAACGAACGAAAGATGGACCTGGTAATATAAAATCATAGTTAATAGCTATGAAACTTTAAAATATAAATGAATCTGAACATGAACATATCAAACTTTTTTCCTTTTTTTGTGTGTGTTAATAAATTAAGTAAATAATAAATTACCCATATTTTATTTCGGCTACTGGCATTATACCTGGCTCTCTCATTAAAAATTTAGGCGTATTAGATCTATCAAAAAAATTATTTATAAAGATGCAAAAGTCGGTCATTTTGAATACATCTAGGATAACGAAAGATTTTTTAAATATTTATGTTGAGGGATCAGTAGGATTTATAGGCCCTGTTAGGAGTTCTACCGAGCCGAACCCTCTGAAATGAAAATATCTGGAGTCGGTGAATTATTTTCCCATTTGATCTCTGGTGAGTTGACGTGTTGTTCTTGTATTGTTTTGTATTTATTTTGCTTATATACTGCACTTGCATAATGTTGATTGACTAGATGATCATTTGTGGAAAAGTGTGTGGAAGGGTTTAGTTTTTCCTATGGGGAAGACTTAACCCGGACATAAAATCGGAAGTTATTTTCATACGAAAAGTTATATATTAAGTTCATGCGAAGATAACGTTATAGAAACAGTCTAATTTATTCGAGGTCAACTACTTGATCACAATCATCAAAGGCTATACCGTTGATCTTGATGATCTTTCAAACATTATGGAGAAATAAGGTGTTATATTTATTACTTTTACCTGTATTTTTAATCTTTATTGATGAACAAATGGTTTATTCTTTGCGTGTAGCGGAGACGGGAATCTTTTTCACGATCCAACAATGAACCATCTCGTAATATCTATTGGTATCACGAATCAGCTCAACAAAACTGGAGTTCAGTATGAAATCATATCGCTATTCTGAACGTTACGGTGGAATAATCAATTTGTTTGTTCATGATTAAGTCCATCGGGGATTAACGATGATTAAGAGGTAATGAAGATATTGTTAATAAACAAAGCTAAACGTGGCGCTCGTAAATTGTTTTAATTTCTTAATCTAGCGGCTTTTATCGTGCTGTGGTTCATAAAGCGCTGCGAGAGATAATTTCAATAAAATATAAAAATATATCAATGTGATGTTTGAAAAATTTTTGAGAATTTTTTCTTCTCTCAAACTTTAGTTAGAGGTATATTTTTACAGCTTGTGCACTAAAAAATAGACATGGCTTTTGACAAGTTTTCATAAGAAAGTGGTACATATATATAAGTAAGTGTAAGAAATGGCTCTACACGGAGAAAACTGCCTGATAAACAATATTGCAAAAAAAATTTAATTATTCGTATTCCGTTTAAAAACGGGATTGTAGGCCATTAACGAATGGACTGATAGTATGCTGATAAACTTTAAGTAAACTACTAATGTTTTGCCTCAAAGTCTGAACACGTGAATATATTTGCATATCTTCAAGATATATTATTAAGACCAACGCAGGTGGACGAATACGTGTTCGGATATTATTACGAATTTACCAACACTTTAACAGGAAACAGCTTGCAGTCCCGTTTTTAATAGGATGTCTAATAATTTGAAGAGAATTTCAATAAATTAGCATTAATAATTTTTCTCCGTGTAGATATATATAGCCTGGTACCTCCCAACTTTCTTCTTTTGCTTTTCCATCATCACTCCCTTCAGCCTCTAAAAATACGTCAATTTGTGATGCCATCGTCCCACTGGCTTCGGACAGCCGGAAGCAGTTGGAACTCTTGTGTAGTATTCAAACAAAAAGGGTATTTGTATTTTTAATTTGATATTTTTAATTTGATTTACCTAATGTCAATAGCAGCCGATGAGTTGGTAATTCTTTTAAAACTAATTGTGTATCGAAGAATAATCGGTGTAATGTGAATTTCGACATATACAGTCTTTTTTTATTTAAATATATATATATATATATATATATATATATATCACAGTACGCCTGAACAATTTGTGCCGCAAGTGCCTGGAGCCGCACCACTCCAGGGACTGCAAGGAGACAGTGTGGTACATTGGACAATTTTATATATATATAAAATTATTTTAATTTTCGTGTTTCAAAAAACACCCTTTAAGAAAAATAAGAACCAAGTCCCTTCAAGACATAAAAAGATACCCATAAATAAATCTTGTAACACCAAAATCTTCTAAGTAACGTACGATTTCTGGTTTTTAACTTGAAAATTTTAAATATGTTATATTTATGTCTTCGTGACGTTTAAAAGAATGTTTTAAATTGTTTTTTTTTACATTAGCTCTATACATTAGTACCTAAGGAAAATAATTTCCCTCTGGGGATGCTGTGTGGAGGATTCTTTTACGGAAAGGAAGGAGAAGAATCCATCCATCCCACTGTAGTGTTAGGTAATGTTTTGAGAGTCGGCTTTTCACGCAATTGGTGGGAGGATGCATCTGACCCCAAGAACCGAACAAACCTCACCCCCGATGAACCCGGCATCCCTGGGCATAAAACGAGACATCATAAAAGCAATTATTTATATCTACAGGAGAAAATATATTTTTTTAATTCAAAATGTTTTATAATGGCCTCATTTAAACCAATAGGATATAAATTTTGATGTATGTTTCATTATTACGCATAATCTCAGCACTGGAGTTGAATGAATGTTAATATAATTTAGTTTTATAATAGTAAAAATATGCTTCAACCTGACCTCCGAGGCCACCGGAAGACGCGAAACGTAAAAATTGCATAAAAAACTAAACGTACTTTGAATAAAAATGGAACATAATTCAAATTCAGTGACAACACGTAAGTCGAGTTACCTACCTTGTCAAAAATTTCAGGAAATTGAACAAGATTAAGAAAAGGACGCTTAGGTGGTTAGCGCAGAATGAGTGAAAGGAGATTATATGACATGGAATTGAATGATAGGAGAAGGCGGGAACGCCGCAGGAAGAAATTTTTCTACCAATTACATTCACTTGAATTCATAATCACAAACCTCCAAAGCATTTATGACCCCAAGCAAGATCAGTCAAACAGGCAATCTCAAAATTTCGCACATTCTATAGAATTTATGGAACTTCGTAAAACCAAACATGAAAGACACTCGACCGTTGTATTTAATTTCTTCAATTCCTATTAACATGTGCTACAGTTCATCACTTGTACTCTTTGAATAACTATCAGAACATACACTGAAACAAAGAATAAAGATAAAATGAGACTAATATTTAGAAAATATTAGCAAAAACCACAACTCATTGATTTGCGATGCGAAGCTACGGAGTTGTCTAATGTTTGGCCAAAGGTATTATTAACAATAGAAAAGAAAATGGGAAACACATAAAAACGATTCCTTATTGTGTTCAATGGCTCGTTTGTTGAATTATTTTCCAGTATCTGTGTTTCTCACTTCCATCTCATACTCTTCAAAACTGAGGTTCTGTCCTTCCTTTCCTAAAAAAAACCCTTATCACAACATCCCTAAAGATGACATAGGCCATTAGAGAAGTTATTTCCCTAAGGGCCTCCTAAGGGTAAGTTAACGATGTTGAAAGCCTCCGGAGGTCACGGGCTCTAATTCCAGCATGCTTAAGTAATTTTTACTTACTTTACTTGTGTTTTTTCGCAATTCATTCATAAAAAATAGTTTATTACTTTTATATTTATGGCATTTTCCAGATTGGAAGATATCGCCCTGGTGAAAGATCACCATTCAGAATCGAGGATTCGATTGAAATGGCTTTGGCCATGTTTGCTGACCAGGCACTTCCCACCTACCTCTTCCCCATCTCATTCCCCTCCCCACTACCTCCAGCCTCACAAAAAACCCCAGTAATGTTTAATGCCATAGTCTCATTGCTTCAGATGGATGGGAGCGGTTGAAACTCTTTTGCGATATTCACATTTAAACAATAAGATCCTTCCTCATAACATACCTAAAGATGACTTAGACCTTGAAGGAAATTATTTCCCTCTGGGCCTCCTATGTGAATATAATATTAAAAATATATAAAAAGGCACCCTATCATAAAAAAATTGAAATTGAAGTGATGAAAAATTAATACGTACACGTAGAAATATTGGTATTGCTAATTTATTAAGAATCTCTTCAAATTATTCGTAATCCGCTTAAAAATGGGATTGCAGGTCCTTAATGAGCGAATATGCTTCCTGATAAACTTTTAGTAAAATATGAATGTATAATCATAATGTCGTATCACGTGTTCCTAAAAATTCTAATATCTTCGGATTTTGTCATTGTATATATATATATTTTCAAGGAAAATGCAGGTGCATGAACATGTGTTTCGATTGATTAAGAATTCACTTAAATTTATCGTGAAACGGCCTGCAATCCCGGTTTTAACCGGGTTACCAATAATTTGAAAAGTATATAAAAAATAAATGCGTTCAAAGTAGTAACTACGAAGTGGGTTGTTCTTGCGATCGAAGCCAATATACGTTATAATGTCGGCAAGTCGCAGACACAGCCGCCGAGAGATATTTTGGCAACGCAACTTAGAGGTCCCGTTAGCTTCCCAAAGAATAAACACCGATCTCGAAGCTTGCCGCGGATCAATCATTTACTTGTTCCTTACATTCTCATGCGGCCTGTTACACGGTAATATCGCCGTTTATTCGGTCAAACAACATTCTTCGAGGGTACGATTTATCTGTAACGAACTGCCGGATTCTAGACGGATATTCAAATCGAGTTGGGCAGAATTGATTTTCATTAAGAGGATGAAAGATTTGCATTGCGTAAAAAATAGATTATTGATATGAGATTTGAAACTTGAAACTATCGTTAAATGCTTTGCCACAAGAAGGTATTCATATTCTATAAATTATTGTACAAGTAAGAAGACAAGTGTTTAAATTTATTTGGAAAGGCTTATAGGATTATCGAAAGAAGGGTAAATGCAGGAAAAAAGAAGTTAGGGACACTCGAAGAAAATGCGGCACGATCAAGTGTATATAAAATAATTGAGTCGGGTGAATAGTCAGAATAGCAAAAGTGTATTTATGATACGCTGTGTGGTTGTGAATAAAGCAATCTGCGACAGAGTTGTGTGGCAATATGTCCTCTCTGCCTACTCGTTTGAAGAAATGGCACGGTGGTTAAATAGTTAGATTGTTGTATAACTATTTTTTAAGATACGTTATCATTACTCGGATTGTTGTACATTTCTTTGGCATATTTTTAAGCCGCCATGCGTAAAAACATTTATCTAAAAATAATGTTCTTCTTCTTTTTGTGAGGCATACACAGCTTTACAAAATCCGTTAGAACGAAAATTTAATTTATCTCGTTATAACGTCTTATTTTTAGAATTAATTAGGTAGGTAAATTCTGAACTTCACATAAATAACTAACAATTACGTTTCTTAAAACAAATACACAGGAGTCGCAATGGGGTGGTATTTCATGCACGGTTATAAGGGCACACACACACAATTCGCTTATTCACAAACATACTATTCTGTTATTATGACTGTTCTTGTGTCTACTGTTTTTATCCAATTGCGTGTCCCCTAAATTCCGTTCTTCGTCTGATTACCGTACCTATGTAGAAACTCTCTAAGACTTTATCTCTTACATTCTGTTCTTCGTATGATTACCGTACCCATGTAGGAACTCTATATAACTTTATCCCTTACATTCCGTTCTTCGTCTGATTACCGTACCCATGTAGGAACTCTCTATAATTTTATCCCTTACATTCCGTTCTCCGTCTGATTACTGTACTCATGTAGGAACTCTCTATAACTTTATCATATTTCAATTAATGTTGATGAACATCACACGGAACAGTTATGTATTATCCCGTGTGAAAACAGTAGAAATGGATTACATCAATTCACAAAGATATAATAAATTCGTTATAACTTTTGAGTGCCTCGCCTCAGTTTAAGTTGACGTAAAAGATACCTACAGTAATTATAATGGATGCTTAGCAATATTTGTATCTGAGCTTTTAAAGATTAGTTAAAATTTTGTATGATAACAGTTTGGATAGCTTAAATTTTAAAGAATTATTAATTTTAAAGAATTTTATTTGTCTAAAGACGTTTACGTTTAGTAATAATCATAATTGTCACATGTGTAATGGCGCCCGTATAGTAATAAATCTTGAATCAATAAAGCTGGAAAACCGAAAGCTAGCATTATATTGGCCAGTCATAACGGTGAAACTCTCAGCATGACTAATGCGTAAATGGGACTCGTTCCACATATTAACGAATGTGTAGGAAATGCAAAGCTGAAAAATGAAAGCCCCTGAAAGCTATGAAAGTTTCAGGATGCGATTTAATACACCTGACCGAATTAATGCGATTATTAGTGTCTACCAGTGGAATAGTTTAAAAATCTAAGTGGGTCAAAATATGAAGGGACAAATTTATGCAAAAACAAAATCCTTTGAACAAGTAACATGCTATGAATTAATAAATGCACACGATAACCAACACATACCTCAAAATCGATACATCCAAAAAATGTCACAAATTTAAATTTTCAAAAAAAAATGTTCGATTTGATAAAAAAAAAAATATTGAGAGTCACAGCACGCGTTAATTTTGATAAAATTTTGAAAATAGAACGTTAAAAAAATTGTGGCACAATTCCGATGGAAAGGGTCGCGGGCTTAGCGGGGCCGTGCGCGTACGAAGCGTCGGATTGGCGCACCACTACTGACTGGAGGTCTCGGCCGCCTCGTGAGGGGACCCTCCCCGCCCCCCGTCACCCCTTTTCCTCTAGCCCCCCACTCCCCTCCCCCCGGTCCAGAGGAGGACAGAGAGCGATCCGTTACTTGTGAACCTGCCAGCTTGTCTGCCCCTCTCCAGACGGAACCGTATCATGAAACAAACTACACAACCAGAAAACACCAAATATCGCATTCCGTCATATCAACAATGCACAATCTGATGCATAAGCATGATTTAGTTGTTCGCTCACTATCGAAAACTGAACAAGATAACAGCATTTTTTTAATTCACTGATCAATTTGACAGTTTTTCATAAAATGTAATTTCCACCACATGTATTTTTTTAAATTCTCACGTTTGAATGTTGGGAAATAAGTATGTGTTGCACTTTTTTCCTTCTTTAGCTAACGTTTTGGTGAACCTTGCAGTAACTATCATCATCACCACACATCTTCCCTGATAATGGACATTTCAAGGCGGTCTGAAAAGTTTGCACAAGGAGTGGGAATTGCAACAATGCTAAAAAACAAAAATAGACCAATAGCATGAGATTAAAATATAAAAACTCAAAATGAATGATGCGGACCAAATATTCAACATTTTTGACTTACGCCAAATATACATAAACACCAAAATTCACGGACACACTCACATAACTAAACAGACCAGTTAGAAAAGCGTGCACACAAAACATAAAAGATTCCATCATAAAATACAAGTTTGGACAAAGACACCACTCATAAAAAATAATAAAATTGTTCACATTATACGCAATATAAAATATGAGAAAGAAAAACATTTTACATACAAAATTGAGAATTGGATTAAAGAACAAAAATAAAATTGCACTTCAAAAACTAACCTACAAAGTCATGATATTCAAGATACAAAACCGTGTCATCTATATTATTATCGTTATTTATTGAATTTATCTAAAATTTATGATGTCGGCCTCAGCACAGGTAAAACACCCGATGAAGACGACAAATGAAAACTAAAAATATCTATTATAAAACAGGGTTTTAGAACGAGTAGCTCTAATGTGTACATGAAATTCAATGAGGTTAATTAAATCAAGGCTAACGAATTATTATAAGCAATAATTAGTCGCCTTAAATATCAATACAAATTGAAAATATCTCCCGAGTGAAAATAAATCACGCCAACGGGAATTGAACCCGCACCTTCTGATGTCCGGTCAGATGCTTTGGACCACTGAGCCACGACGGCTCAGTGGTCCAACCCGTTTCTAAATTAAATTATTTTGTAATAGTTGAAATATGCCATTTTCGATTTACCGCCAAAACTACATGTTCGTTTTTATTTTTGAATACGCCGGACAACGTTGGTGACACCACGCCGTCTTAACAGCCAGTGGCGTTTTCTGCGTCATAATGACGTTGTAGCCAGTTGGAAACGTTTCAGAATGTGCTGTTTTAGATAGTTTTTTTTATGAATGAGTGTATCGAACATGAACAATTATTTTATTGCATTTAATTTTAATTGCGACTAAAGTTGAACACCTGCAAGTTTGATGACCCCTTTTTCCAAATCATAATATTGACAAAACCAGTCGCTGGGCGAAAATATTATTCGCACCTAAAAACACCTGCGTCTGGAATGATAAACAAGTTGTGGTGATGATATTAACGTCACAAGAACTTGTAACAGAAATTATAAATAGCAACTAAAACACAATATTGGCGCATTCAAATTTCAAAAATTAACACGAGTGGACGGAACACCTCCAGTTAAAACGCGATCTGTTAATTATAATTTAAAAAAATATAAATTCCTGAGTGTCAACTGAAATCTATATGATAATAATAATCTATATCTAGTAAAATGATAAGAAACAGAAAAATAAACTTTAATTCGTCAACACATTTTTAACGGTATTCATAGTTGTGAAAATACCACATCGTGTGAAGTACTAAAGATGATTACATTTTATAATATTGCTGCAAAGTGATATGAAAATTGAATATGAAAAGTAAAAATTATATATTAATACGGTACATATATATTATTAATAACTAAACTGTCTCAGTATCAGTAACAATCTTTTACATTTGTTAAATGATAAATTAAACATGTCCTCTGACTCGGTATAATTAATTCCTTGCATAAGAATTCTGGGAAGTGAGGAATACATGTGGTAGTTAGTACCAAAATTTCTGCACTGAAATAAATCTCGACTTTTAGTATTACGTAGTGGAATCCGAAAGTTTATCAATGCAAGCAATTCTTGACCATCAAATGCATCATTTAGAATTGTATATAGAAATACCAAGGCAGTAAAAATCCTTGTGTCATACAATTTAAGCATATTCATTTTATTTAAAAGTCATTAAAATATACCTACTTAATTTTTTTTTTTTTTTTTTGTAATTATTTTTTATTTTTAATAATATGTTTACATGGTACATAATTCATTTTACATCTTGGGTCTTTTTACTACTCTTCCATTGAAAGCATTTGCTTGTGTATGGAAGGGGAGTGTACATAAATGTTGTTGTTAGTTAGTACTTAAATAATTCATTGTACATAAATGTATGTTTGCTGTAGTATTTTTTTGATAGTAGTGAAGGATAATATATTAATATAATAAATTTAAAATAAGAAAGGAAGTTATGGAAAACTAAGGATATTTGTGAGATTAATTAAGTGACAGTAGTTTTTTTTTTCCGAATATTTTTTAAGTGTCTCTTGACAGAGAGCTTATTATTATTCTTATTTATTCAGTTTCCCTTACATTCAGTTCTTGGCATTTGTTAATTTAGTCCATGACTAATGGAACAAATTACTACATGTTTGAATAATGGAAACAATTATGCATGATCATTACTTTTTAAGTGAATTATCGTCAGGCCGTTATCATAAACTGTTATAAATTACGACCTAAAATACGAAACGGAGAAAATAGCTCAGTTCACTCAGCCTTCGTTAGGGTAAGCACAAGCGTTAAAGTATATTTACACCAATGTACCGTACTTGGTCATAATTAATACCACTTTTATGAGTTGAATACACGATGTGTATGAGTTACCTGGCACGTGCTTAATTACTGAGCACTGCTTTTATCAATTTCATTTAGTTCTTACCACATTTGCTAGTTGCTACGCCTTTCTGAACATCTTAAAAATAATATTTCCGCGAAAATATATTAAGGTTTCGCGCTTGTCCTACGAATCAAATTTTAACAGGCCATTATTGTTGTTATCGTTACAACGTCACTACGTCCCATTCTGTGTTAATTTTAACACAAGTAGTTCTGCGAACGGTAGACCTCACATAATGTTGATTACTCGATTTGATTATGGATTTAACCCTTGATTTACCCGGTGACTTCATACATACACAATTTACGTGGTGGAGTCCCCAGGACTCTCGGAATAAAATCGTTAATTTAACATGAAATAAAACACTTTTTTTAAATGAAATGCTACTTACATTTGTTTATTATATATTTTATTTTACAATGGCATAGGTTTTTGCTTAAAATTATAGAATCACGGCCTTTTATTAAGGAACTTCTAGAATATGGCACTTTTTGTAGCAAAATTACGAGACCTAACTTCTAGTCTCAACATTTTAAAAACAAAACTAATTTTAAAACTAATTTTTAAAGAAATATAACAAAAATATAATCAATTCTTATAAAAAGTAAAAAAAAAAACATGGTTCTGACAAAAAAAAAACGTGCAAGACCTTACAGTCACGGTTGGTGACACAGTCATTGCTTATTTTTTTTGTACAGCCAAGGCACACAGGCTTAGGGCAACTATGGCAAATATATGCAGTTTTCCTTTTTTAGACGCGATGAACACAGGTGACAATACTTTCTCTCATTCCGGTGAAAAAAATACACTCTAAAAAATAACGTAAATAGGCTAAAACTGTAACATTAATACCCCGGTGGAGTTCCACGGACTCCACTAGCGTGATTATTCACCTGTCAAAGCCACGCACATCGACGCCCGCTCTCCCTCGCGTTTGGCGCGTCACTGCTTGAAGATACTGGAACGCACAATTTTTAATTCCAAAAACGAACGTTTTTATGAGCGCTCAAAGTTTTCAATGGAGTCCCAGGGACCTACCGGGTAAATCAAGGGTTAAAGAATAAAAATATTTTATCCAATTTGACAGGATTCACTGGAAATGGAATAGAAAACAAATTTACAGATGGACGAAATGCAAAGGGCTCGGGGTAAAACGGGACTTGACTACGTTCCTTCCATTAATTTGTTAGCACTACCCATAAACATCCAAATTTATAGACTTGCCCTAACCTGAAATCTGATCTCATTTCTACAAGCAGGAGGTAAACCAAGTGACTATATTTTTGGTACGAGAAGGGTCGAGAAATCTTCGAAAAAACTTCAAAATCAGTCGTACATTGACCGCCAAAGAGCGCACATTTAAATATCCAGACCATGCGCAGAAGTTTGCTAAAGTAAGGCAAATGTTTACAGCGTAGTACATTGTGGGACTTTTCTACACAGGATCTGAATATTCAGTTTTAAAGAAACCTCCTAGCGTAGTGACGCTAAAAGGAAATGAAGTGGGTACTTTATAAAGCATTTGTAAAAGTGTCTATCTAAATAGCGTAACAAAATATTAAATTTTGGAAACAGGCTCGAACTTTTGTTTACCCGACTTGAGATTTGTACTTAAGTTTTTTATGCAGCCAGCAATTTGCGCACCATCATAAAAAGGTTTAGTAATATTATTAAGCAGATTTTATTTCCTAGGACTGAATAGCGATATTACAATATGAGTTGTCTGTATACTGTCAGATTCGTTTATTGAAAAATCACAGAGAGGGAGACGGTCATACGCGCAAGTTGGTTTGTTTCCCTACCCTGATTGGCTCGTTCATCAATTTGAATGTCTATTGCAATTGTTTCATGTCTTAGGTTTCGCGCTTGTCCCATGATTCACATAATACATAAGCAAATTTTCAATTTTAACTTTTTTTACTATAATTCTAGCTGTACCCCGCCACGCGTTGCTGTAGATCAGTCTGTCTGTGCAGATTGAAAAACAATAGCGTGTGTTGCTTTTATGGCTGAATTACACCTACCGATTGCTCAGACGTGTCGCTCGCTTTGTTACTCCGTTGAGCAACTTATTGGAGGGTAGAGGTTATCACATGTAGAACAGACAGTGGGCGAGTAAGTTCGTTGAGATTAGTTTAAAGTGCTGTATCATAGTTTTTCATGGTATGAAAAATGATTTTTATAACAACAAACGTCAAAAACTACCAAAATTCTTTTCTTAGCCGAGCACTCGGTAAGTTATTAAAAAAATAACCTTTTTTAACTTTTACATGTGACGTCTACATAATATACATTTGTCATTGCAACGTGTGTCAAAATTTCAAAGCAATCGGTGAAGAACTTTCGGAGATTTACGAGCTTGAACAAATTAAAATTTACATTTTTTTTTATAGATTGTGTGAATAACTAGTATATTTATGTATTATTACTTAGTATACGAGATTAGTTACGTATGGTTTACAACATCGATATAATAAGATATATAGTTGGTCGATGGCGCACAATGTCCAATGTTGTTTTGCGACCGAAAAGAGTTCAACCGTATTATTTGACGAAAGTATAATATAATCGAATTACATTTTCTCAAGCTTAATAATATTACTATGTTCATGATTTTTTTTTTAAACTGTACATATTAAAGCCTACACGTTGTTGATTTTAGTTATAATATCCGTGCAAATAACCTTTTAGTTACTCTGCACCATAAAAAACACACCCTTTGTGGTGTGATATTACCAACACATAAATAGATAGTTCAATTTTTACACCCTACTAAATTGCCAACCCGGCTTTGCGTATACCATTGTATATTCATTACAATAACTTAAACAATGTGTTCTTAGCATGGTAATAATTCTTCCTGCGCAATGTAACACTAATGAACTTTCCACATTGCCCGCAAACATTACGTTCCACAAAGCCTACATTGCATACATTTCACCTAACCTAAGTCAACCAGGATTCACCATTCTTCCTATTAGTGCTTAACGTTCATACATTACCTTTAAACAGAGAATATCACAAAGCCATTTTATTTCATATTTACATAATAATAATAATTCATGCACATTTTTAAATCCCCTATACTTAATTCATATAATTAATCCTCACAATGTGTTACTCCTCTCGTCTTCCAGCCTTTGAAAAGGTCAGTATTTTATTGATTGTGTTCTTCAGCACCGAGCTGCACCAGCGTAGGCTGCAGTCAGGATGTTCCATTGGCCAGTTTGAGGTAGCAGTGTGCCATTGGCCAGGCTGAGGTTGAAGTGTGCCATTGGCCAACCTGAGGTCGCAGTGTGCCAGTTACAGTCTGTTTGGATTATTTTTTAAATCGTGTGCAAGACTTTGTGCGTTTTGCAACTTCATTTGGTGCGCAGTTTTTTGCATTATTCTGGTTAATGTTTAAATTTTTAAATGGAGCGAGCGCAAGAATGATATATATACGTTAATTTAGATAACGCGAAAAGAACGCGTGTCCGACGCATTATGCGCCTAGAGAGATGATCGTAGACTCAGATTAAATTGTAACAGATAAACGAATTTAAAATAATTTTTAATATTAGTTTTTGGAACTTTTTCGAATGAAGACAATCTTGTAAGAGTTGCATTGCGTAGACATGGGTTACCAGTTACCACCGTGTTATAAAATGTTTATTTCAATGTTTTTTGCAAATCTCGTTAAATACTTAATTTCAGATTTGTTGATTTTTTTGTGACACCGCACGAGAGTGCTCTCAACCGTCTGGAACCAGTGTGACTATGGCATCCCTAATTTGGGTATGTTGTTTGGCTGAAGGTAGTGGGGAAGGGAAGGAGATGAGGAGGATGAAGAGAGGAAAGTACATGGATATTCAGATCTGGTTACCAAACATGGCCAAAGCCATTTCAAGCAACGTTTAAATTCTGAATAGTGGTCTTACACCAGGGCAATACTGAGAGTATCTACCACTCTGGAACATGCTGCAAGAATACAATATATTATTTTTAATTAATAAATTGTGATATAACTCAAAAAAAAATATTTAGGAAGCCTTACCCCTCGACCACGGAGGCCGTCTCACCATTCCTACACGAGTGGAATTCGCCATATTGTTAACCAACAAATCCGAGGTACGTATGACGTCACGCGTACCTCGTCAGATTTCGATCATTTTGCGGGCTTTGAAAAAACACACTTTGAAAATTAACTATGTAATCGACAATTATTGTAAAAAAAATATAAGTATAAATAAAAATAAAAAAAGAAGGTGAAAAAATTATTAAAATTGATTGAAATTACTTATTGGAACCCTTTTGTGATGAATAAAAATCATATTGGAAAATATAACAAAAGTAAACTTTTAGTGGAAAAGTATATTTTAGTGGATACGTTCCAGACCCACGGCACTCATTGTGGTTCCGCAACTGATCATTTAATCTTACTCGAACAGGAAGATGATTTTCACAAAAATAATATACTATTTTTATTTCATACTAGCGCAGATCCATGAAAAACACTAGAATTTTATAATTTTCGGATTTCGGAAACTGAAAGTATTTATTAAAATAAATATTTGACTCAAGATTGCCTTTGAAAAGAAGATAACTATGGAGCAAACTTTAAAAAATACGATATTTAAAAATACAAGACATCTTGCATTCATATTAATTGAACAAAAAAAGTAGTACCCATTATGAAAAGTATAGCTATTCAAAGAATATTTATAAGAACAGGTCGCTAGTGTGAAATACTTAGATCGAGAAAAAACGTTTAAAAGCAACAGCTTATTACTTTTCTGTTCCTTATCGGAAAGCACTACATAAAAACCTTTAAGATGCTTTGTCGTTCAATATAGTAATGAGTTCTGAGATTTAGACTTCTTCAGAAAATCTATTAAATTGAAAGATTTTTTTTTTTGAGTTTGTGTTGATGTTTATTAATTTTTTGTATAAATTTTGAACTTTGTTGGCCATTAAACACTTTTATAATAAAAAAATTTACATTTCAGTACACCGTTTATTTAAGACAATACGTTTAGATCAATTGACATATATTAGGTTTGGAAAATTAGGCTATTTTATTATTAAAAATTATTGAATAAGAAATGTGCTTTAAAAAATTGAAAATTTGCGGAGTGGAGAACAGTTTCTAAGACTTCTTATTTTGTAATATTGCAAGAAAATGTAACTCAAAAATTCCAAAATTAAACTAACTTTTGTACAATATTACAGCTTGGTCATAACTCTACCTAGAATATTGCAAGAATCCCAACTGCCAGAAGTAAGATAAGTATAACCTCTTAACTTAACCCAATAGTAGCAAAATATTCATAAACCACTTCGACTGGCAAACGCAGGCCTCATAAATAGCATTCAATCTCCAAGCAGATTAAAACCCACGGTGACCCCACTCTTGGACCAGCTACCTAGGATTGAGGATTGCTTTGTGCCTCCGACACATAGGGTCCGCACCGCGTAAACAATAACCTCGAAGGACACCACACAATACGTCGTGAACCTGCTCTGATTCGCAAACTTTCACGATGACCCCACTGTTGGACCCGCTACTGAGTAATGAGGATTGCTTTATGCCTCCAACATGCAGGGTTCGGGGTGCATGCTGCTGGTTGTGGTTCAACTCCCACACCGCGCAAACAATAACCTCTACGGATACCTTACAATACGTCGTGAACCTGCTTTGATGCGCAATCTTAAACGATGACCCCACTCTTGGACCCGCTACCGAGGAATGAGGATTGCTTTGTGCCTCTAACATGCAGAGTTCGGTTTGCATGCTGCTGGTTGTGGTTCAACTCCCGCACCGCATAATAACCTGAACGCGCGCCTCACAATACCGCACAATACATCGTGAACCCGCTTTGATACATAATCTCTTCTCTAGGTTAACGCCTCTTCTTTATCTGACATCTGACTCAGGTTGATTTGTGATTAGCGGTTTTGTACAATGTGTTGCGAAGTGGTAAATGATTGCTGTGGCTCGGTGAAGCATTTGATACAGATATTCAAAGAGAATGATTTGATTTAATTGCGTGAGAATTAATGTGGGTATCTAGTTTTATTGTATTAATTATATTTACGGAATGCTGCAGGTTTTCGCCAAAAAGATGTTTTGACACAAGCAGTAGAATCATTATAATTTTTGTAACGCGTATATGGATATTTATTTATTCAATTAATTGTATGACACATTAATCATCCATTTACAGTACAAGATTTCTTATTTTAATTTAATTTAAATCAAATTTTAAAATGTTATTCAACTTCTGAAGGAATTATTTTTTATTTATTGTGACCGCTTTTTCGACATTGAAAAAAACACTTTCATAATAATAAAAAAACTAAAATACTTGCAAAACTTAATAATAATATATTAAATTTGATTAAGATTACAAAAATTGAGTCCTATGAATTCAACCTCAAAACAATTAATTCAACAGAGTTTTGCACTGCATTAAAACTAAGTAAGTTTGCAAGATTTGAATAACGTGTGTTTTCTAGACTTAATCTATTCGTTGCCTCAAGTTTTATCCATGTGGTACCTGATCTTCGGGTAAGTTCCATGCGTTCTTATACTGATATACCTGAGAATTTCTTTTCTGGATTTGTTTTAGCTTGTTTATTCACTGTACTTAATAATAATTTAAGCACAAGATAAACCTGGTGTAGAAGTGTGGACATATAAAATGATCAGTTATGTGTTTTAATAAAAATGGATAGTGATGATGCATGCATGGGTAAAACGTGAAAGATACAATTAAATCATTGTATGAATTAGTGAATTATGAATCAGTGTAGGACGATTTTAATTGAATTTGTTTTTTGCATTGCATGAAAATGTGAAAGAATAGTGTGTAGAATAAGAAATGTGCTTTAAAAAATTGAAAATTTGTTGAGTGGAGAACAATTTCTAAGGACGGGTTGTTTCGGAGAATTTGAACAATTCATTAAATTTCAACGTTCATTTTCAAGTTCTGTGAAAGATTTTTTTAAATTCTGTTTTTATTTCAGTTTTGTCAAGCAACGAGCCTACAATGATATAATAACAGAACTTGAATAGGACTTTCACAGAACCCGAAAATGAACGTTGAAATTTGATGAATTGTTCAAATTCTCCGAAACAACCCGTCCTTAGTCTTCTAATTTTGTAATAATTGCAAGAATTTCAAAAATTTCAAAATTTAACTAGCTTTTATACAATATTTCAGCTTAGTGATAACTCTACCTAGAATATTGCAAGAATCCCGAAATAAGTTTAATATTTAGAGTCACGAAATGTAAGTGTACGCGGTGGGTAAGTGTACGCGGCGATGCACGTCCCTCAATTTTGTGGCGCCTTGATGAAAGGTAGTGTAGGTAGTGAAGCATGCGGGGGTAAACGTATGCAGTTATTTAAGTGCGTACACTTAAGCAGTTATGCGGGGGCGTACATTTAAGCTTCCACATAAAAAATATTTTGTAACGTGTACAGATTTAATCCATTTTTACAGTGAAATATTTCTTGTGTATATTTATGTAATGCCTTCTAATTTGAATGTTGGGTTTGGGTACCGCCGCCTCGGGACCATTTATTGGATAATTAACAACTCTGCCATGGTTCGCTACATTAGGTGATTTTTTTGGTGGATTCCGGGTTCATCGGGTGAGGTGTGTTCAGGATGCGCCTGCCCACTAGCTGCGTGGCGTGCCAGATCGGGAGAGACTGGTTTACGGAGACCCTTTGACCTCTACAACTGATCCCTCGACCCATCGCCTTGCGCCGCAGTGGTAGGGATATATTCATGCCGTCACTCCGGGACACAGTGATCCCTAGATTCCCACCCAACCCTCATACCTTTTACCTTCCCAGAACATCTTCTACTTCAATTTCCTTTTAAAAGACTCTCCACACAGCATCCCAAACGTTGACCAAGGTCCTGAGGGAAACACTTTTTTTTAAATGTAATAATTTATCCGGATTTATAATTTTGCATCGAAGAGCAGATTGAAAACAGAGTGCGTACATTTACACTGCGCTAGTGTATGCGTACACCCCCCAAAGTTTTAAAAAGTTATGGAAAGTGATGAAACAAAAACTTTATTAACTGGGTTAGGTTAGGTTAGATTAGGTTAAAAAAAAATGGTTTTTAATGACTTTATATCACTTTTTAAAATTGTGTTGAATAGTCGCTGTGTTGAGTTAGCATGGAACCGTTATTTTAGTGTATAAATTTTTGATTTATGAACCTGTGTGAGGTTTTGTGTTTGCTTGAGATACCTTATAATCAATCATATTAATCAACAAAAAATGGATAAAATGTTGATAGTATTTTAGCAATAAATATTTTAACCAAATGGAAAAATTGCGTACAATTCAACTGATGATAATATTCTTCTATACTCCTATACTCTCATATCCTGTCGCTTCCCAACTATCCCAATATTGATAAAAAGTCTAATTGACTGTGGTAAGATAAGATAAGTTTATATTGTGTCCATTACCCAAAATGAAGAATATAGTAAGTAAACAGACTAAGCACCATCTAGAAATTAGTATATTTCCTAAGCCCTGTGATTACCAAGTTACGTGATGCGTAGCTCTGACCAACCTCCCGCTTATTTATGGCCTGGGTGGTCGTCTTGTGGAACAAAAATGATAAATATTGTTATTGACTACCAGCGTACTATTTATACTCAATATTTTTTTGTAATAAGATGTAGGCATCTGATAGAGCTCACAGAGCGGGAACACGGAGATGTTTACGACTCCTGCGTCATGTTTAAGCATCTTTTCAATTTAAATCTTCGATGCATATCGGCAAATGCTTTATTGCCGAAGAAATAAATAAACTACTTGAGAGGAACAATAATGACGAAGTTTACGAAATGTGCTTTACGGAACTCAATAATAAATGCTTGTGTTTTTTATCTACGTTTACTCACAAGCATCACATCACTTCACACATCTGTATTAGAATCTACGTTCAACCTAACCTAACCTTACCTAATTTTTTTTAGTATTCGTCAAAAGTACTCTGACAACATACTACCCGGTTCTTATCAGCAACAGTTAACAATAAATTCAAAATATTCGATAAAGAAGAAAATCAACATCTCTGGTTATCGGCCGAATCAAGGACCTAAAAAGCACTGGACGCAGTAATTCGAAAAAAATTTGAAAGCAAGGGGGAAGATCTATGAAAAATTATGACGGCGGAACACGTGTTCATACTTCATAAATTTCTACGATAATTTTCAAGTTCTGTGAAAGTCCTATTCATGCTATTCATAGACTAAATTAGACTAGACACGGCATATTGATTTAAAAATAACCCCAACACAATTTTGGTTTGGTTCACGTGCACATTTATGAAAAGCCCACGCATTGTGTCGCAATGCGAAATGGGCATTGTGCATTGCGTTTTACCTTTTGTTGATCTAGAGTAAGCTATTTTGCTTCTCAGCTATGCTGGGCAAGTTCGTTTTTTCAACCAGTTCCAAATTTTCAAATTTGAATTATGTCCATATTACAACATCTCTGACAACAAATTCTCCGTGGTTTCGCTTACGAGTTTGAACGCTTGTACAAGGAGTTTAAACAGAGTTGGGTTGTTAAGTTCATCTCCATATTTGTGACGTACGCTACGTGGCGTTATTTTTTAAATGAATTTAACTAGACAGGGCTAATCTAGTATAATACATCAATGGTGCTATTATTATTTCAGTTCTTTGAAACAACTGGCCTTAATTGGCCTTACTGGTCCGGCCTTATAATGATATAACAACAGAAATTGAAAAGGACTTTCACAGAATAGAAAATTAACGTTGAAATTTCATAAATTGTTCAAATTCTGTGAAACAACACGTCCTAAATCTACATGCTCCATTGAAAAACAACTTTTATTGATATCATCGCCAAGTATTTACATTGATGATCCATGCTTTCAGCATAAATCTGAATCTAATTGGTAATCCGCAATAATTTTAAATATTACTTTGTAACGTGTTGAATATTTTGAGTATGTTCTCCGGGGTTCTCTGTTCGTATTTATCTAAGATCTAAATTAAAAGATTTGATTAATTTTGATAAAATAGTGGTGCATACAAAGTTATATATTTTATTTAAATTAAAATGACGTCATAGGTAAGTCATACTGGTAGGTACCTGGCTATTCATATGTAGTTATTAAACGTGGCTGAAATAATTTTAAGCTTCTTTTCGAATCTGATTTGTGGCATCTTAACAGGGTGGTATCGAGAGTGGGTTTATCTGGCGCAATTTTACTTTAAATACTAATATATCAGAGGCGTGCATATTTCTATTATCAAGAGTAGGCTGTTGTCTTTTTTATTGTACATAATTGCGTTACATTGAATATGTTAGTATGTTTGAAAAATGCCTGTTTTATTAATATATTCTGTTGATGGTTGTGGCCAGGTTGAAAGATGATCGTAAAAGTTGCTTACCTGTACGTATTTTCTAATTCAAATCATTTTTATTTGAAAAATCCCACGCATTACTTCGTTATAAAAAGTTCTCGAGCCATTTTCAAGGCAGGCAGAACTTTTCAGCCTTTATGGTCTTCACGCTGCTGCAATATATTATCATGACGCATTCACACCTTAGCAAAGCTTTTATGCTGCTCTAGAAGAAGCTTTAACAAACATATTAGAACTAGCTTAAAAAGTGCAAAATAGTTGCATCGCAGACATGTTTAATAGCTCTTTCTTTGTTCAGATAAAACAGCTTTTATACTCGCGTTAGTTATTCAAGTGGTTACGAATCTATAGACTTGCTAGTTTAAAAAAAACATTTCCCAACCGTTACACGGTGTTACTTATACATTGAATTTCTATTACGAATAAATATTACAAAAAAAATTCTTTAACTGCGCTGCGAAAGAAATTTCGGCAGATTACGCATTATGTGCAAATGTGATTTTGTGATTTCGACCAAATCATTGATAAACTTCCGGATTCCAGAACGTCATACTAGAAGTCAGGATTTATTTCAGTGCAAAAATTCTGGGACTAACTACCATACGTATTCCTCTTTGCACAGAGTACTAATGGAGGGAAACAATTTAAAAGTCAGTGGACATCTTCAATTTATCTTTAAACAAATATAAAATGTTGTTAATGAAGAAATTCAATAATGTATATTTCTTAATATGCATATGTAAAAGCCCCGAAAAGGGGCGTTAATTAATAAATAAATTATTATATTAGTTTAATTCAATATATCAATCTTTCTTGTATTATTTTTCATTAGTTTTAATCCATTATTGTGAATTTACGAGTAGTTTCATGTTATCGGAAAAAGAGATGTTATTTTTGACATTATTTTTTGTAATTTACTTTTACTGCGCGAATTTTTTAACACTTTCATAAAAGTGATGTTTTTTCAAATAACGTAAATGCCTTATGCATGTTTAGGTAAATACTAATTAAAAAAATAAATCCAAAATGTTAGATCTTTTGGTTATTTTCTGGGAATTTAGCTATGATTTTTAATATTTTTTAAAAAAGTGAAATGACCGTTTTCTTGAAAATTCCTTAAACAAAAGGGCTGCGTTTTTTTTTATTTCAAATTTTTCAGAAAATTTGCGTCGTTTTGAATAAAAATGTTTGTGGTACGTTTTTAAAAACTTTTTTCATGCTTATTTTATATTATATTAAATTAAAATATTTCAATTCCTAAAATGTTAAGTATATTTAAAATTAAAAAATCTAAAAGGCAATTTAACCTAGTTTCTAAAATGGTAATTTTTTTTGATGACATCTTCAAAATGAAAAAATATGTCGAACATTTAAAATGGCTTGGTATAATTCATAAATTCGTTGAAAAATTATAATTGCATATTTCAAGTTTGTACAACAGATAACAATTTTCTTCAATCCGCTGTATAAGCAATGTCTCCGTGAACTGTTTCCAAATAACTATTAATCATTTTCTATTATTAGTTAACCTTTCAATTAGTAAGGTTTTCACATACACGGTTGTTTAACAATTGTATGATGTTTTACCACGTTTATTAGTAAGTCTGATAATGATAATGTTTTTTTAAGTATTAAATTATATGAGGTATATTCTAATATAGATTTAGGCAATAGCAGCTCAAAAAACCAGAAGATAAACACGGGCGAAGCTTTGCTCTCATGTATTTACGATATCAAATGTATTTGACGTGCTATAAAGTATGTTTTCATTAATTATTCGTTCTGAGCACCAGCATTAGCGCAATATTGCAAATGGCCCGGAGACATCGCGGGATTCGTCTGATGCAGAGATAACCAACAAGTCGTTTGGCGTAGCATTACGAAGCGATGCTAAATCATGTGTTTATGGTTTGAAAATTTGATCGAATGCAAATATTATACATGTTTTATTTAAATACTGCGAGTAGAACACATCTTGGCCTTTGAAACAAAAGTTTTTTTTTTCTTATGATAAACTAATGTTTATAAGATAAGTTTTTATGAATATCATAAAGGATAATAAATGATAATAAGCAATAAATTAGTCGCCTGAAATATCAAGTACACATATTGAATTATTTGGTAGGTTGAAAATAAGCCGACATAGCTCAGTGGTTCAGAGCACCTGACCGGACATCAGAAGGTACGGGTTCAATTCCCGTTGGCGGCATTTATTTTCAATTTGTATTGATATTTCCGGCGACTAATTATTGCTTATAATTATTTGTTAAAAGATTCGTTATATGAGTGTTTTAATAAGCGCTGAAAAATTAAGAATCGGGCTTATATAAACTGCTTTACAGTTATTTACTAATTACGATCCCTTTTTCGGTTGTGGTTTTATATTGTAATGTGTCAAATTAAGTTCTTTAGAAAATATCCAAATATTTGTGCCTAAACTTCTCTAAATAAAATAAAACAGGTTAAAATTAAATATACGGCTGGTGTTAAGCGGGATTTTAAACCTTATCGCTATCTAAATAAGAGCGTTATTGTTAGCAGTCAGTTAATGAGCTTTAACGTGCATGCATTATACAAATAGGGTTCTCTACATCAAAAAATTCAGAGTATTACAGACAAAGGGATCTCAAGTTTTCACATTTAGTGATGTCGTTTAGTCTTTTCAAATGGGCAAAATAATTTGGAGATAAATTGGTAATAAAATGTCTGGGAGGGACAACTGCTCCCAACCGTATGGAGCAAGTGAGACTAGGGCATCCTCAATTGGGGTATATTGTGAGATTGGAAGTAATGAGGATGGGAATAAGATGGGGAAGAGTAAGGTGAGGAAGTATCTGGCTATGCACATCTGGTCACATTTCAAGCATCGCTTTGATTCTGAATTCACCAGGGCGATATTGAAATAAATCGATAAAAAAATATACGTGAAATCTGAATGCGATACTGAAACAATTCATTATTTTAAATGAGTTAATTGCGAAATAACACAAATTAATCAAATAAAATTCATTTGCGCACCCGGGATTTGTACCCGTGACCTCCGCCAAGGATGATAACCAATCGACAACGGAGGTCGTCAAAAATGTAAGCTTAATAGACATTGGATTTCTATGGTCAACTTAACAGTTTAACCAAAATTTGTTGAAACATTCTAATCCAAAATGTGTCATTATACCTTCGGAATGTTGATTTTAGAAACCCTTATTTAGTTATCAGTTTACTTTTATAGGTGATTCGTGGAATTTATATTTTCTTTGTGTAATTATTGTATAACTTCAGCAGTCATGTTGCAAAATTAATCACAGTTGTAATTATTGCAGGTAAGCTAGGTAAGTAATTTGTGGGACAATAAAGTCAGGTGTTTAAGCACAAGTGCTATGTCAATGAACAGCGAGACAGATGTATTATAGCTGTATAAAAGCCCATGTTTTAGTTTGATCTGCCTCACATCTCAGGTCGGAAATATTAAGTTTCCGAAATCTTTGAAATTAGAACAATAAATGAAATAATCAAAATCGGAGTATCATTATATGGATTATCCTGAACCTTATACTAATAGAAGTACAGCCTATAAACTTACAGTTTGATATTATTGTTGCAACCAGGATTTGAACTTAGGTACTTTCATTGTCTATTATTATTATTTATTTTGTCAACCTTCTCTAAGAGTTATTTTACAAGAAATAATTATTCGCCTGAAACACTCATCCACATTGAAAAATCTCCTGATAAAAGATACATGACGCCAACGGGACTCGAACCCGTGTCCCTTCGATTTCCGGTCGACAGCTCTGACCACTGAGCTATGGCCGCTTATCTCTTACCCGCGAAATTATTCAATATATACACGGGTTCGAGTCCCGTTGGCGTCATGTATCTTTTATCAGGAGATTTTTCAATGTGGATGAGTGTTTCAGGCGAATAATTATTGCTTGTAAAATAATTTTTACCCTTTGTGCTATGCATAAAAAATCTTGTCTTAAAAACATTAGTTAACCAAAAAAATAATAATTCTCTAAGAGCAGTTGCCTGGACAATACAAGGCTCCGAGCTCCTGTTTCCGCTAATACCTCGTGTGTTTTTCTACAATCCGTAACAATGTAAGTTATCGCTTAAACTTTTCTAAAATTTTAAAACAATTTTGATTTATTAAGTATTATGATAATTGAGAAAATGATTTTTTTAGTTGGAACTATCTCAAGAAGACCCTAGTAATAAGCTATTATTTTTTACCTATTTTGACAAAATTATTTTAATAATTAGTTCTATTTGATGACATAGATAACTTTGATCCCTTTTCAATACTGTAAACTACATTTAGGACTATATTAACACGTCACATCTCAACTGACCAGAATTTAATCAAAATAATTCAGGTTGTCGGTGCATGCGTGATGTGAGAATTTCCTTTATATTCACGCATGATACGTAAATTTGTTCAAGCTCAAAATTTTAATTGAAAAAGCAATTTGAACTGATAAACAATAAGGAAATTCAATTAATTATTTGGAAATGAAGTTTTTCAATTTATTACCAAAGAACCCGAAATATTAATAATAATTTAAAAGATTTATATGAACTTAAAAAACATATTGAAAATGTAAAAAATTAAAAACATTTTATTTTTATTTATTTATTTACTAACGCCCTATAGGGCTTCCATATGAAGATTATAAATAAAATTTAAAACAATAAACATATCTATATTTATACTTTAACTTATATTTTTTGTTCTTTATATATTAGCTCTTTGAATTAACACCCTGTGAATTTTCACCAACTAATTATGTCATAATATTAGTACGGTAAGTCCGCTACTGATCTTGGCTCGCGGGCCCCAGAACGATACCCCTGCCCCAGAGACGCGTGTGAGAAACCGTCAGATTGCCCAAACACCTGGTCGCCCAATATGAATGGAGTAGGTTCGAGAGGCAAGTGTTTTTTGTGGGCGCATATCACCTTGAACCGCTTCAAATAATCAGACAACTTATACGTATCTTTTTTACGCCTGCAACACGTTTCCTCTTTGTACGAACAAAAGCTTACAAGGGAACTTTGTACCAACAAAGATTGCTAGAGATGTAATTAATGATTCTTTGTCGTGGTTCGATTCGGATTGGATTGAAGTTGGTTTATTTGATCGGTGGCTAAACTATCCATAGTGGCGTATCTGTTAAGGGATCAAGGACTTGTAAGGGATCTTTGCATCATCAAAGATTGCTTGAAATGTAATTAGTGATTCTTTGTCGTGATTCAATTCGGATTTTGATTGAAGATGGTTTATTTAATCAGTGGCTAAACTATCCATGATGGCAAATCTGTCAGGGGAACAAGAACCAGTAAGGGAAATTTGCATCATCAAAGATTACTTGAAATTTAAACGTTAGTGATTCTTTGTTGTGGTTCAATTCGGTTTGGATTGAAGTTGGTTTATTTGATCGGTGGCTAAACTATCCATCGTGGCGTATCTGTTAAGGGATCAAGGACTTGTAAGGGATCTTTGCATCATCAAAGATTGCTTGAAATGTAATTAGTGATTCTTTGTCGTGATTCAATTCGGATTTTGATTGAAGATGGTTTATTTAATCAGTGGCTAAACTATCCATGATGGCAAATCTGTCAGGGGAACAAGAACCAGTAAGGGAACTTTGCATCATCAAAGATTACTTGAAATTTAAACGTTAGTGATTCTTTGTTGTGGTTCAATTCGGTTTGGATTGAAGTTGGTTTATTTTATCGGTGGCTAAACTATCCATCGTGACATATCTGTTAAGGGAACAGGGACTTGTAAGGGATCTTTGCATAATCAAAGATTGCTTGAAATGTAATTAATGATTTTTTGTCGTGGTTCAATTCGGATTTGATTGAATTTGGTTTATTTGATCGGTTAAGGGATCAATGACCTGTAAAGGAACTTTTCATCATCAAAGATTGCTTGAAATGTTGAAATTAGTGTTCTTCACGTGGTAGGGTTGTAGTTGGTTTATTTGTTCGGTGGTTTAACCATCCTCCATGTCGTACCTGGCAATATAACAAGGAAATATGACATTACTAGAGAACTGTGTGTCGCTGTCCTCTCGCCAACTAAAAGACGAGATACAGCAACCCCCAGGGAATTCAAAAATGCTTCTATTCTGCTTCTATCACGACCTTTCCCATTTACCCTACATTTAAGAATCGAAACTCTCCTTGAAATGGCTTTAACCGTATTTGGTGACCTATACTTCATCCAACCATCCTTTTTTGTCTCCTTTCCCTCCTCACTACCTTCAGTCTTCCAACATACCCCAATGGGAGAGGACGCAGTTACCCTGGCTCCTAAAACTGGCTGATATATTTTTTAAAATAAATTACATAGGATCATGCATTGTTTTAGAAAATACAATAATTCTTTTATTGATAAAACGTAATTTTTGCACAAAGCTTTGGACGGGTTGTTGACAGAATATTAAAAATTCTTCAAATTTCAATTTTCAAGTTCTGTGAAGGTTCTATTCCAGTTCTTTCATCATTTTGTGAAATAACTGGCCAATTATGATATAATAACAAAACTTTAATAGAACCTTCACAGAACCAAAATCAACTTTGAAATTTGATGAATTGTTCAAATTCTGCGAAACAACCCGTCGTTAAAGTTGCTATGTTAATTTTCGCCACTGATTTGTATTCAACGGTACGGACTCGCCATAAAATTAGAGTCCGTTCAGTTCGCTCAAAGAGAATTGCTAAATGAGACGTGGTTACGCCACGCTTAGTTATCACTCCCTGCCGCTCCAGGAACAACGCCTGATGAAGTGCAAAACGGAATATCATTTGTCTTCACAAAGAGGCTCGTATTAATACGCTGCCAGTCAAAATTTACATAAATTTCACACGAGTTCACTACTTCATTATTTTCATTTAAAACGTTTGTGATAGTTAATCATTCGTTGAAATGAATGAGAAGATTTTGACGCGTTGAGATTCGTTGTATGTTTACACTTGCTGCAGAAGTTAGGTTGACCTATCCTCTCCTAACCTATCCTAGCATAACCTAACCTCACTGTTCCTGGTATAAATCGAACCTACACACTTGCATCAACCACCAATCCGGCATTTTCGATTATTTTCTACGCGTCATCTGAATTTTAAACAGGTACTCCAACTTCTATGTGGTGTCGGAGGCATCGATGCCTAGAATTTTGGATACGGAAAGGAAGATAACATTTTTTTATTTGAACACCACACAAGAGTGCCAACTGTTACACTTGCTGTAGAAGTTAGGTTGACCTATCCTCACCTAACCTAACCCTACCTAACCTAACCCTACCTAACCTAACCTAACCATCTGGATCCTGAAGGGATTATGGAATACCCAATACGATTTCTTAAATGTTTTTTTTTAATCGGTAAAAAATTACGATAGTTATTTAGTTATTTTTATTTAACTTTTATGGTCGCGAATAAATTTTCTACAACGATTTAAATATTTCCATTTTTGATTTGCTGCCAAAACGACCGGATCCTTTTATTTTTGACATTCTTTACTTTCCAGACATTGGCGTGTTCTATGTCATAATGATGATGTAGCCAGTTGGAATGTGCATTTTTAGAAAGTTTTTGAAATCAATAATTATGAAGGCAATATATAAATTACATTTTTGAGTTACTACAATCATAATTAGAAAAATAAACTTCAAATTTTGCACTCATTTTTAACTGGATCTATTCATGGTTCGTGAAAATACCCCACTGTGGTATATTGTAAGGCTGTATGTTGTAGGTTGTTGGAAAAAGAAGGAGATGGCAAAGAATATGGTGGGGAACTACCTACCTAGCTATTCAGAGCTGGTCAATAAACACAGCTCAAGGCATTTCAAGCAAAGTTTTTATACTGAACGGTGGCCGTTCGCCACTAATATCTACCACTCTAGAACTGACCACAAATAAACCTACCTACTCAATTTTAAAATAACGCAAATTTGGTCTAGGTAGGTACCCAAAAACTTATGTTTGCAGTCTGTGGCATCATTGTTGTTAATGGTATTATAGATTCAATGCATTTTTTTTTTAAATATCAGAATTTTCATTTTATAAGTGGATGTTGTATTTGATAGGTGGATGTTTGCATTTTATAGGTGGATGTTAATTTTTATATGTGGATGTTGCATTTTGTAGGTAGTTATTGTATTTTATGGATGGATGTTGGTTTTTGTAGATAGATGTTGCATTTTATAGGTGGATGTTTGCATTTTGTAGGTGGATGTTGCATTTTATAGGTGGATGTTGAATTTTGTAGGTAGTTATTGTATTTTATGGATGGATGTTGGTTTTTGTAGATGGATGTTGCATTTTATAGGTGGATGTTTGCATTTTGTAGGTGGATCTTGCATTTTATAGGTGGATGTTGCATTTTGTAGGTAGTTATTGTATTTTATGGATGGATGTTGGTTTTTGTAGATGGATGTTGCATTTTATAAGTAGATGTTTGCATTTTGTAGGTGGATGTTGCATTTTATAGGTGGATTTTGCATTTTATAGGTGAATTTTGCATTTTATGGTTGGATGTTGCTTTTTGTTGGTGGATGTTGTATTTGATATCTGAATGTTGCATTTTATACGAATGCTATATTTTTCGCTATCATTAACTTAACGTGATTTTGTGGGTTAGGTTTGTGAAGCTTTCGTATGGGAGTACCAACAAAATAAGGAAAAAAAGAGTTGCTACTAAGTTTGATTGTGTTGGAAGTGGAAACGTTCATGACATTGACGAACAGTATGGCTCCAGGCTCTGCTGGGGTGGACCTTCTATTTCCCTTAAAATTGACCATTCAAATAAACAAATAAAAATAGTGGCCTTTGGGGAACCTTGGTGGAGTGGAGGCTGAGGCCACCTCGGTAGACTCTTGGGCTTTGGGGAACCCAAACAAGGAGGCGCTTAATGCTACAGTTTCCTCCAAGGGATCTACAGTGACCCTCACAGAAACTGGAAACAAACTCATAGAATTGAGTTGAAACGAGAGATTGCACAATGGGCACATGATATGAGTGCTCACGGGAAGGTATACCGTCTTCGCGTTAATAAATAATAAAATAAAATTCAAATTGATGTACATAAATATGACATAAAATATGTACCAAATGTAGACTTGTTATTTGAGTGTACCTTGAAAAACATTAAAAATGTCCTTAAACTGAATAGAAGAATATATAATTAATTTTGTTTAAATTGTTACTAATAACATCAAAAATTCATTACTCTTAATTAAATATCATCCTCTGACTAAGTTGAATCTTATAATTATTTTAATCTGATCAAAAATATTATAGGTAAAGCTCTGGGGAAGCCTGTGTGATATGTCAGAAGTGCGCGCGCAACTAACAAATAGATATAACATGAGACGCGGCATATTATAATACACATTAATGTATAAGACTGCAACAATGATATAAAATACACCAGGTGGGTCATACGTTCGTTTGTACTTGAAAGAGCCTTAATGAGATTTTGAACAAATTGTGATCAGCTGACAAATCTCAACTCGACTAAAAACAAATGGACAGTTTTATACCGAGATTGATGAAATTTTGCACACTTGACCTTTATAACGATAGGAAATTGGTGATCGTTTACCTAAGATTTCTAAAAACCTTCCCTATCCTCTTTTTCTACTCCTTGAAGTAGAATTTGTTACTTCTTGATGAAATGATAAGAAAATTACTGTCCACAACTGATTTCGAAAAACTCCTTATACCCTTGCAACCCCAGGGACTTCAGCTAGTCGTACAACAAAGAACATAGCGTCTTGTTTATCTTTCTGGCCGCCTATCAAACTATCCGTGTCATTTTGTTATTGCGTGTGTTCTTGTTGTGTTTTGCGTATCATTGGTGAATGGTGATTTGCAACAAACAATCAGCGTTTGTACGTCCCGATAAAGCGCCCCTCTCTCACTGCCCCGTGGCCGCGGGCTTAGGTTGGGTGCCTAGTGGACTTGGACAAGTGCACTGGAGATAGTGAGCAAACAAATCAATCCTAAAATGTAGGTCTGTTCAACAAAACTTGTGAACCACTTCTTCTCTTATCTCCTCGCCTTAAGAAGACCCCTACAAGTTAACTAAATGGAGAAAAAAAACCATTTCCTAGTAAAATATGAGACATGGCGTTGTCCGAATAAATATAATGGACAAGATGAGAAAATGTTATTAATGTCATGTTCTTGCTTTACTGATAGTTTGTAATAAAATGTCTCAATGAATTTGTTGTAGGCCTCCAGTCCCGTTTTTAACAGGAAATCGAATAATAACTCCGTGTTACCTAACTAAATATAGTATTATTGTATTGTCATGCCTTTTGTATAACATCCTCTTACATTAAAGGTTATTTTTTATGTTTTTATGGTGGAATGGCGGAATAATTGCTGTCGTGCCTGTAATAAAGATTATTTTATTTATAATGTAAATAACAGGAATAACGAAGAATAAATACAAGTTGTCCAATAATATGTAAGAAAATAATAATACAAGTCTTAGTAATAAACGTGCTTTAAATTTTACACACTTGATAAACAACCATTAATGTAGGCATGGTAAATCTATTTAAACCACGTTTATCAGTAAGGGGTTAAATGTAAAATACAACAATCACAAGAAAACAAGAGTCATGATAGAGTTTGGGTCCAGTGAAAAGAAGAGATTCAAGAAATTTTGTAAAGTTCTGAGGGCTAAACTACACTGGAAGTTATACTGTCGACACATTCGCACAAGATGTTGGGAGAAGGTGGTTATTTGGAAAGGAATATGGAATGTTTCGGGTTTTTTAGTAAACGGTGATTGATTTTGATTTTTACTGTGACCAAGAGATGTTTGTAATGGTTCCATGATAACTCAACACAGTGACAATTCAACACACTTTTAAAAAGTGATATAAGGTCATTAGAAACCATAAAATTTTTTTTTAACCTAACCTTACCCTTCTTAACCCAGTTAATAAAGTTTTTGTTTCATCACTTTAAATGAATTTATATAACTTTTTAAAGATGTGATGAATTATCATTGTGATGATTTATTCGGTCACCGTTTGTAAAGTGTGTAGATTTTTTTTCCTTTATATTTAAAAAAAATTTACATGTACCTTCTTTTGAAGATCTGTACATTAAAAAATCAATAATTCAAATCATAAAAGTAAAATATAAGTACCAATTCTTAACTGAAGACCGCACTCCACTTAAATATAGTTTTCCATCCCCAAAAATTAAGAACTTCATTTGTGCAAAATGATTATACATACCAAGGAAGAATTTTTTTCAATCGACAATCACATGAAATTAGTAGCATTAATGACAAAATCCAAACATTTAACACTGGATTTACACTTCAATGCACTTACTACAGCACATAATGCTGCAACTTATAAACTTACACATACCCAAAAGAACAACACGACACAATACTCTTTTCCACTGCAGTGTGTATATGCGCAACTACATTGCCAATTCTCAGGTACAGAGGTTTCACACTATGTGAAATTAATACATAGGTGATATTGATATGTTTAATGTGAACTTGATGAATTTTGTGGATCATATTAAACATCTATTCCAACCCTATTCTTGAACCTTTGGTTGTCTTTTTTTAAACTATCTGACCACAATATTTTTAAAAAATCTTGTATTTTTGTTTCATGTATGTATTTTTGTCTTTTGTAATTTCATTTGTACTATTCTAAATGTTATAAATTATTCATAATGTCAAAATTATACAACATATACTTATGTAATAGCCCTACGGGCGTCAAATGAATAAAATAATAAATACTACATGAACCTATGATATTATTATTTACTGATAAATAACTACAATAATGTACTGTATACTCCTCTTCCAACCACGAACAAACGCTTCCATGGAAGAGTAGTATTAAAATCTCATAATATGTGGAAACCATTTTAAATACTATTTTACATGCACACGACAACCTTACCATGCACGATTTTACATATTTTGCTCTTGACTAAATTCGTGTGCATGAATTTGTACACCGTCACATCGTATCGAATATCATTATAATTTCTGAACAGAATTTTTCGATCAATTTTTACTTAGGATTTATTATAAAGTATTTTTATTATATTAAATAATTTATGACACAAGATTATCATCGACTGGAAAAAAAGCCTTAAGAGCTTTTGATTGAAATTAACGTGTATTAACTTTTTTTATCTGAGCTTTCGTTTTTTAGTAAAGCTGGAACGTTTTGTCAAATTTGAAACAATTCGGATGCATCGGGGCTACTATCGAAGCGTGGTAGACCAAGATGCAAACGTTTTTTTTAACCTTTAGATATTGTTTAAAAATAAATAAAATAAAAAAAACGTAATGCTCATATCGAAAACAAAATCTCTCTGTGATGTAGATTTACTAGTTTCCCGCTAGTACTAATAGTTTCAGGATACAGTGTATACTCAAACACGATTATGTAAGATTCTGGCTAAGCATTACCCAAAAACTAATGATGAAAAAATCGAAAGTCAAGCAGCACAAAATATTGTTTGGTAAATGCAATTATTTTTAGTCCACTGTGATCAAATAAACGTACGAAGGGGCCCGATAAATTTTGTGGGTAACAAAGCTCACACATATGAATCGAGACAACCCACTAAGCAGCCAGCAAATTAGATCCACCAAACAAAAAGGTTTTACAATAATCCGCTCAATATACCACATTAGATGGCGTTATTAATTCCTTGCGGTTCGTGTTCTCCATTTATTAATTTAAATTGTAGGTAGACAGGGTTGTGTAGTTACAGGTTAAACTAACCCACTTATAACGATACGTTGAACATCGTGAAACGAAATCCTTTGCAGTTATCTTTTGCCGTTTGACTAACTGCCGAAACTTGAATAAAATTATCAATTTGATTATTTATTTTTGATGTAGCGCAGGAATAACAATTTTTTACAACATTTAGATACGATCAATACGAAGTGTATAGGAGTGGATGGTAGGAGTAAAAAAATTAATAACTTTTTCATAAATTCCAACTTTTTTCCCATACAAAAAGACATACCTACTCAAAATCCTTAGTGTGGGGTACAAACTTAACCTGATAAATTCGCTTGAGCTTATTATTTTTTAATGATAAATTAATGTTCATAAGACAAGGTTTTTATGCATAGTACAAAGGATAACAAATTATTATAAGCATTAATTACAAATTAAAAGTAAATGCTGCCGACGTGAATTGAACCTGCACCTTCTGTTGTCCGATCAGGTGCTCTGGACCACTGAGCTACGACGTCTTATTCCCAACCCGCCAAATTCAATTCCCGTCAAATCCATTCCATTTATTTTTAATCGTCAGATATTTTGAATTTGTATGGATATTTCAGGAGTAATAATAATTTAATATAATAATTTGTTATGGCTTGAGCTTGCCGCGAACGAGGTGGAAACGTTGTGATCGTCATGTTTTCATTGAAACCGCCTGTAAACAATAACACTTCGTGGGTAAAGCCAGAAATTACAGTAATTAAAATAACGCACAAATAAACTCCTCGTCAGATGCCCAGCGGATCGGACTGACGTTTATTTCGTATATTACAACACCCTTGAGGTGATTTTTTTACAAAAACGGCGCTATACAATTATCCAATTTTTATTAACTGCTGTAATGTCATCCTATCCGCAAGTCTGTACGTGATTGATACCAGTTGATAAATTGATAGAATACATTGTCATTGACAAAGAGTCTATCTGCCGAGTAGATAGTTCTATTGGATGTCGTAATGTGAGTTTATTTCCAAAATTTGCATTCATTCAATATCGAAAACAAATGTGAAATTAAAATTTGCATTCATTCAATATCGAAAACAAATGTGAAATTAAAATTTGCATTCATTCAATATCGAAAACAAATGTGAAATTAAAATTTGCATTCATTCAATATCGAAAACAAATGTGAAATTAAAATAAGCTGAAACTCTTAAAACAAATTGGAACCTAATTACTATAAATACTTTACTAAATTTTATTAAATCTCTTAGAGTAGTTTCGTTCAATGGCATATTTATATGAAGGAGTATTATTAATAATGTTTGCACATGATGTTGGCGGTTGTAAAAATTCTCAGTCTCTTCAGAATATTACCCACACTCTTTCAACAATATTATTGTTTTAGCAAACAAAACTCTCAGACCAGAGTAACACCGTAACTCGGAAATGGAGTTTAACTTTTAAAATTATATTAACAATACGACAATAAAACGAATGATTTGCTTTGAAATGTGCCTCTCTAGACACGCGAGTTGTAAAACTATAAAATAATGGGATTTTTTCAAACTGTTTTCATAATCTAATTAAAACATTATTAAACGCTTATTCTATCCTTTGTTTAAATCACGGATGTGAAAAAGAAATTTAAGACCTTCAATTGCTAAATAATATTTAGTTTTTGAAATTATTACCTTTTTTTATATCGATCGGTTGCCATGATATTTTTACACAAAATTGTAAACAACCTGCTATCCAAATATTTTTCGAATAAAATTGTATACAACAAGGACATACACAAACATAAAACTAGGACGTACAATCAAATTAGGCTACCAAAGAAGGACAAAGCGAATACCCAGAATACTATATTATATAAAGGGATGAAATACTATAACGCGCTGCCGGAAAACCTGAAGTCTGCCCCAATTGAAAAGTTCAAGATGTTGTGTAGGAGCCACATCAAGCAAGAAAAAAAACATAGTATATTTGTATGTAATAATTAATTAGTCATTTGTAAACTTAAATGTACAAATTACTAAAATAAAAACAATAAATAAAATAAATCTAATAACGTTAGAATATAATATTCTTTATGCCAAGCGTAGCGAAGTTTTGTTTTAACTCGACCGTTTAGGATTTTGCCTTGTATCATTCCTAAGTTAAAATTTAAAAAAAAACGTTACGTAAAATATGATGTGGTTTTTAATAAAGTAGGTTGTGATTTAAGTACCTACTTAGGTACTTAACTACTTGCAAATCTTAAGATTTCAATGGAATTTTTTTTATAATAATGATTTTTAATTTTAAAACCTGCGTTTTACTTTTTTAATGACTGTACAGTTAAAGTTTGTAGTAAACGAAAGTTTTGCTTCTGTTTTTTTCCTCAAAAACAATCGTTGAAGTTTTCAAACCGCGGCAGCGGGTTTTTATCTGCTAGTATAATATATTATTCGAAATCGTATGTAGACAGTGACCTTCCTCTTGTTTTGAAGATCAAGTATGCAAAAGTGTCAAGGTACATGCAAAAAATGAAGGGAACCTAAGCCAAATTATCTTCCATATAAATAAAAATCTAAATGTTCGTTTGTTCAAAATCTTAAATCTCTACAACGATTATTTTGAAATTTAGACAAAACGTTGCATTCAAATACGCATGTTTGTTTTATATGTCTATAGTATATAGATGTTACCAATGACAGGTAACTCTAAAATAAGATATATATTTTTTTGAATCTTTATTTATAAATTTGATCATGCCTGAAGAGGTTATAAATAAAGATTCAAAAAATAAGATACATAATTTTTTTAATCTTTATTTCTAAATTTGATCATGCCTGAAGAGGTTAGGGGTTGGTTATTATAAAGTTTATGTCATATACAAAATTGTGATTTTACTTCGTTTCTTTTCCTTGTGGAATTATTTAAATATTAAATGTCCAAAATGACTAGATATAATGAAAAGGTAATAATTTGAAGTCGATATTAGTGAGTATTCTATTTCAAGTAAATCGAGTCCAATTGAATTTGAAAAATATCGAACAAATAGCCAAAAGTATTTTTAGCCTTTAGGCTAAAGAAGGAGTTAGCGCAACACGGCATAACACCCCAAAAACAAATAACAAAAATGCCGAAATCTTTTTCAAAAATCAAAAGTAATCGAAATGCTCAAACCGAAAAAATAAGTTTTTTATCTCTCTGTGATGTGTTTTCACCAGTTTTCCGCTTGTACTACGATTTTCCGGACACCGTTTATGTTATTCACGTTCTGTTTAGTAGAAAAATAATTAACTACTTTTCTTAACATGTTTTTTGGCCTCATGCGATATACATAAAAGTCAATTATGTTTTAAGAAATGCTTCATATAGCTAAATGATGCACCACTATCGACAAAAGCAGATCGCCGCGAAATCTCTCCGGAATGTAATCTAATTATATTGGCCGCAATACTCCGGAAATTGCTCATCAAACATTCTCAGAAACTGCAGTCGTCTTTCATCCTGAAATATACTAACCTTACAACTGGGACTGGGCAGGTAGCCGTTAAGTACACACCTTTCTACGATGCCTACAATGCAGACACACTGAATTAAATTTCACAATATATTATGTATACCACGCTGAAGATATGAACAGAAAAAAAATCAACAATCTGTTTTTTAAGAGGTGGGAAAGGGAGCTGGGAGTGGTTTTTCGAAATCTCATGTAGACAGTCGTATTACTCTTGTTTTAAAGGTAAAGTAGGCAAAATTTCATCGATCTGAAATAAAACTGTAGATTCCTATAAGAACACAAAGCCACGCCGCCCGCCACAGACATTCTTCTTTATATATTATTAGCCGAAGCCCCCGGCGTTGCCCTGGCTTACACGAAGAAAACTTACTGAAATAAAATATTGTTCATTTATTAAAAATATTTTCAAAAACGGGAATGCATGCCTTTAACAAATGAAATGATAGGTTTCTTAGTATGTATAGTTTGTCGAAACACGTGTTCATAAAAAATATAACATTTTAACATTTCGATCTTATATTTATTTGGAAAATGATACCTGCATTAAAACGTGTTCCGATATATTCTGAATAGACTAATATTTTATTGGTAAATGGATTGCAATCACGTTTTAACAGGATTTTAATAAATCAGCCATACTCATTTTTTCCGTGCAGCAATTATTTTTATTTTCAACGTCAAGTGTGCAAAATTTCATTACAAAGTATCAAAAAGGGGTGGGAAAAGATACCTAATATTTAATTATAATTTAAGGTAATTTTTGGAAATCCCATGTAAACAGTGACCTTTATCTTTTCCTGTTCCACTTTTTGATACATTTAAAACTTTCCAGATTTTTAAATATATTACTAGCTGATATCCCCGGCGTCGCCAGTGCTTTATGCAGTGGCGACGCCGGGGATATCCGCCACGCGCCCATTCACCACAGATATTCATCTTTATACTAATAGACTAGCTGGACCCCGCCGCGCGTTGCTGTGGCTCAGTATGTCTGTGCAGACAGAGAAACAATAGCGCGTGTTGTTTTTACGTCCAACAGATGGGGCGGTTTCTTAAAAAAACATGTTTTTACTTTTAATAGGTTTCATCTATATAATTTAGTTACACGCGTATTTGAATGCAAGGTTGTGTGAAAATTTCAAAGCAATCGGTTAAGATTTAAGATTTTGAACAAACGAACATTTTCATTGTTATTTATATAGATTGAAGATAGGTGTCATGAGTACCTTGGTAAGGATGCCGGATTCCGTTGCAGGGTAAAAATTTAAAAAATATATAATGCTTAGTTTCAACTTAATTACTACAAAAATTATTTATATTAAGAGCAAGCTACAAGCCAAATGTGTATATTCTTGGTATACCTTATATTGTAGGTAATAGGCATTAAAATCGCTTGACAAACGGAGTCTAGAAACGTTCGATTTCAAGCACAAAACTGATTTTTATTTATTTTCAAAATAATTTTATTAAAAAAAAAGTTAATCAAGTGAAACTGTCACAAACAATCTTAGCTATAATAACGTATTTTTTAAAAGTTGTTTCATTTATGCGTTCATACATTTATATTGAAAAAATATTTTTTTTAGTAGTTACATTTATATTTTTTATTGAGTAATTTGTATTTTACTAAAGCGAAACGATAGGAAAACCTTCAATTTATGTAAAGCATATTTTTGGTATTCATAATTTACATCAATTCGTTATAAAGATTAATCAAAATAGTGATTTGGCACTAAGCTTCGCCTTAAGGGATGGTCATTTTGTTGTAATCGAAGTTCAAACATTCATGTGTTTTGACAGTTAGTGGGCATTTTTTGCTCTTATTTGTATGTTCTGAGTTATATATAAGTTAGGAAATACGCATAATATTTTTAATAACCCAAACTAAGAATCTATTAACATATTTTGTGGATATTTTTCTAACGGAATTCGGTAGCTTTACTAATATTTTAACGCTTGACTGAGTTCTTCAAATTAACATTTCCAATTTTAAAAAATGATACTTATATCCGTAGCAAAAGTTCCAGAGTTTATTGGCGGAGTTACAGAGTTACAACCGAAATTAGTTTATTTAATAATGATTTGAACACACTTCTAAATTAATAATGAAACACATAATTATTACAATCAAAATAATCATTCGGCTTCCTCTAACAACAGACTCGAACTTAATCTATAATATTATGAATATACATGGTGTCCGGAAACTCGTAGTACAAGCCGGAAACTGGAGAATGTATACCACACGGGGAACCCAAATAAACACAAAGTTTTTTGATTTGAGCATTTTTATAAAAAAAAAAAATATATATATTTTTCGGCTATTTCAGGGTTCAAATTTTTTTGTCATTATTTGTTTTACTTTTAAATTTTTAAATAGTTTTAATTAGTTGGGTACTTTGATCTTCAGTAATAATTTATAAGAATTTGATCAAAAAAAATATCAACTTCTGACTCGATTTACTCGAAAACGAAAGCTCAAATCAAAAAAAATTATACTACAAAATCGACTCCAAATGTGATGTAGATTCACCAGTTTCCCGCTTGTACTACGAGTTTCCGGACACCATGTATACGCCAAAACAATTCGCATGCACCTATATACAAACATACATAAATACAACCCAAAAAAATTAAATACTCGCTGTACTCGAAACAATAACAAAGATTTACTGGAAATTCCTGTAATGCATACTACTTTCGTACAAGGAAATTTAAGGTACATTTCAACATTTTTTAATGTTTTCTTTCAAAGAATATTAAAATATGTTATACTCAAACCAATTTCAAAAATAACATTATAATTTGGATAAAAGGTAATATAATAGGCCTTTACCGGTGCCATCACCATAATTCGAAAATATTGAGTGTTTATATAAGTGTAGATATACTCACAGGTATTGAAACTATTGACTGCCTCAACACAGGCTAGTCGCTAGCCTTACTAGCCTAGTGAGGTAGGTTATGAGAATCCTTAACTTAACTCTAATTGTTTATAATTGTCAATCTATATGTTTATAGTTGCAAATTTATTAAATAAAGATATTATTATTATGATTGATCAGATTACTTATCTTTCTAAAACTAAATTTTTGATAGTGATTTAACATTACTAAATCGGTTAGATATTCGACTGTCATATTATTATTTTATGCGGCGTAAATTGATCTACCCTTATTTATCAATTCTTGCACAAATTTGTTAGAAAGGAAAGTTTATGAAACTATTTTAAGTCTCCATTGTATTGCGTGGAATGTTAAAGTTTACTGCGATTTGATGTACGGTTAACCAGAGATAAATCATTACACAATAGAGTAGAAAACCAACACGTCTCAAATAATAGCAGCTCTAAACTTTTTTCATAATATACAGGGTGTTCGGGGGAAAAGGGTACTAGCTTTGCAGACATACCTACCTCAATGATAAAAAATAATGTATTAATTGCCGGAAACCCGGGCGTTTATTGCAATAACAGATCAATATAACAAATATGAAAGTAACCCGCCTCACTAGAAGATTTCTGTTCTGAGGCGGGTACGTATATTTGCTTACACATACACATACACATACACATACATTTATACAAATATATATATATATATCAATATATACATTGTGCATAATTTTGTGATTTATTACTGTGACAAGTAAGTATGCATGTCTTTACCCACGAAGAAGGGGCAGACATTCATTATGTTACATGATGGAAGATGAAAATTTTGAAAAATTGTTAAAATAGTAAAAAATTGTTAATGATATGTGATCAATAGTAATAAAATCGTTAAAACATACGATTTTGAAAACGTCAAACTCTCGGTCTAATGTTATTGTTTACATGCGATTTTCATGGATACTGGCCAATCACAAATATGCAACATTGCCACACTCACTCTCGGCAAATCACAGCGAATTTATCGGGTAAGTTTGTACTTCACACTGGGGATTTTTAGTAGGTATGTGTTTGTGTAAGGAAAAAGTTTTGTATCTTTTTTACTCATACCATTATGCAGAATCACCTCCCGAAGTTAGTGCACTTTACCTCTGGACACCCTGTATTTCAAGTCCATTTTAACACGTTTGTTTTCCATCAGCATCTCAACAACACTCCAAGCATCTTATTTGCGCACTTCGAATTATTTATTTTCATATCTAAACCACTATAATACGTGGTATAAGCCGGGATTATGTTAAAAATGCAACGTGTTACAACATGGAATCTGATTTGCAAATTTCGCTGTCAATAAACAGGTAGCTAATATAAAATTTTGATTCCTAGAATGACCAAGTTAAATTCTCTGAAATTTTTCATTGAGACCGCAACGTTTATAAAATATAATCCAAAAGTAAAAATAATTAATAATTAATCATTCAAGATATTAATAACTCTCAAACGAAAAATGTGACAAAGAAATATCAGAAAAAAATGGTCGCATCAAGGAATCGAACCCAGGACCTCAGCCTTGCCAGGGCAAATATGACCGAAGGGGATAGGGTCGGATTAGCTCAGTGGTCAGAGCAACACCGGCAATGTTCAGATCTAGGGTTCAATTCCTGGATGCGAGTCTTTTTCTGATTTTCTATTTCACATTTTTCGTTCGAAAGTTATTAATATTTTATTCAGTCATTAATGTACAATACTGTGAAATAAAATTTTGTATATCGTCGTCAGTGATTAAATATTACAATTTGAGGTTTTACTCAATAAGTTATCCCATTGTAAAAATATTGAAAAATAAGAAACATGTCGGACTTGATTTTAAATAAGTATATTTATTTTAATAGTATATAGTATATATTTATAAATCTTGTTTTTATTATTGAGTAATTAAGACCCTTATTATTGAGACCCTTTGACCTCTCCAGTCGGACTATCTCAACCCATCGCCTTGCACTGCAGTGGGAGGGATGAATTCTTCATACGTCACTCCTGGCCACATTGACCCCAATCCCTGATGTTTTTTCCTTCCCAGAACTTCCTCTCCTTCCTTTCCCTAAAAATACCCTCCACTCAGCATCTTCAAGGATGACCTATGCCATAAGGGATTATTTTCCTCGGAGCCTCCTGTGTGAGGCTAATGTTAAAAAAAATCGGACAAAGAAACAGTTTATCGGCTTAGGTCAAATATTTTTTTCAATTAAAAATTCTTAATTTTGTAGTGTAATTATTACCACAGATGAATCGTTGCTCTGAAGCTTTGACACGAAGTCTTCCCTCCTATTATAATGCCAAGAATCAAGAAAAATATGAACTAATATTCTTAATTCAGAGGGAACACAAATCATGCAAATTTTCACCTTTTATTGGAGAGTAATCTGTTTACAGGAAGAATGCACCAGTAAGTGAAGAATGCAAATAAACACCAGTGCATCTCCTACTCCTCATTCAGCCGAATTACTCGAAGACCTAACACATCGACTAATGTCGCACATAGACACAAAAATAGATGAATTAAAAAACGAACTCTTCAAAAAATGAACCTTGAAGCAGCAGAAAGACAAAAAACCATAGACTTTCTTTGTAATAAATATGATGAATTAATAGGAAAAATAGACCAATCCATTCTCCCTGAAAAAACAATGATGACAGATATCGAAACATTAAAAAAAAAACCTTAAACGAAAAAAGTATTCTACTAAAGAATCTGGAAATACGGGCTGCCGAAAGCGACCATAGAATGCTGGCAGACTCGTTAGAAATATCCGGAGTACCTCTTAAAGCGGATGAATCAACATTTGAAATTGTGAGGTCAATAGCCGAAACAGCAGACATTCTGATCCTTCCGGAAGACATTCTACGGGCAGTCAGACTACATCCAACTACTGCCAAGGCTCAGCCAGGGGGACCGTTTGCAGCGTCTACGTCTACAAAACAAAGGGACCATCCGAAAATAAAAATTAGATTCAATAATCCTAAATTACGTGAGCTTTTGCTCTCTAAGAAAAAAGAAGTCAAGTACAAAATATCCCCAGGGCTAAACTCAAAAATCTACATCAGTGAAATCCTGTCACCATATCTAAAGGACCTACTATGGAAAACAAAACAACAAGCCATCACAAAGGGATATGCATTTGTATGGACCAAAGATGGAAAGGTTATGGCGCGGAAAGCCGAAAAAGATAAAATAATTTATATTAAACACCCCGACGATATAATAAAGATGATCTGAATTACTATCCCAAAATCGTACACATCCATCCGATAATTTTAATCTTACCATGACTAAACAATTACAAATATTACACCAAAACATAGGCAGCATCTCAAAAAATTTTGACAATTTCACTGTCGTACTTCAACAATTGGAGACAGAATTTGACGTGATAATCCTCACAGAATGTTGGCTAGATAGAATCTTCACACCAATACAATTACCTTATTATACGGTCACTCACTCAAAAAATATTAAAAATCAAAATGACGGTATTGTAATTTACTGCAAAAAACATCTACATTCAACTATAACGGAGCTATATATCACAGACGCAAACATCTTTGAAATAATCGTAAATAATGACATATGTATTTTGCTATGTATCGATTACCTTCTATAAAAAACATATTTCCCTTTCTGAGGTAGCTAGACAGTCAACTTATCAAAATTAAAAAACAAAAAAATATTTGCTTAATAGGAGATATGAATATAAACATTTTAGAAAATAAAAAACATCCACAAAGTGACGATTACTTAAACCTTTTGTTGTTCCATGGACTCTTTAGCACCATAAATGAACCCACAAGAGTCAACTTTAATCAAAATAACCTATTACCCACCCAAACTTGTATTGACCACATTATGTTAAAAACAAAAAGATCATACAAATCCACAATCCATCACTCGACAATTACAGACCACTATACACTTATCCTGAAAATAAACAGTACAAACAATTCACAAGAAATACACTCCAAAACCACAAAAACCTACAATACAACTGATGTTTTAAAACTAAATGACATACTACTTAATAAAAAATGGGAAGAACTCGTAGAAAATTATAAAATTAATGAAGCATGGTCACTTTTTATAGAATGTATTCAAGACGAATTTAAAAAAAATACCATCACGTCCGAAAAAAGTTCTCCAACTAAACATAAACTTCTAAAACCGTGGATATCAGAAGGACTCATAACAAGTTTCAGTAAAAGAGACAAACTCCACAAACAATGCAAATCAAACCCATATGACATCTATATCATAAATTTCTATAAACGATATTGAAACTTATGCACACGACTTGCACGTATATAGAAAGAAATATATTATAAAAATAAATTAGATAAATGCAACAAGGACCCCAAAAAAATTTGGCAAATCCTAAAAGAAATATCCCACACATCCTCAAAGAAAAGCGATTCCATAACCGAAATTAAAATAGATAACGAGATTATTAAGTCATCAGAACAACCACTAAAAGTATGTAATTTTGTGAATAACTATTTCGCTAACGTAGGCAAGGTACTAGCAAACAGAATTACTACAAATAACGATATTCCAGAATTCTCAACCCACTATACACACACTGGAGTTTCTTCCTTTAAAATTCCATACATTACCCAAATACAAACACTAAAACTTATAAACGAACTAAAAAATAAAAACTCTCCGGGTAGCGACAAAATATCACCGATGACACTAAAAATAATAAAGTCAGCACTTCCTATCCCACTTACTATACTTATAAATCGGTCCATTAAAGAAGGAATGTTCCCAACTATTTTGAAAACGGGCAAAGTAATTCCAATCCACAAAAAAGGAAGAAATTAATAATTACAGACCAATTACAATTCTAAACACGCTTTCAAAAATTCTCGAGAAACATATCAAAAACCACCTTTTAAATTTTTTTTACAAAAACAATATACTATCACCAAATCAATTTGGATTCAGGGAAAATATGAGCACCTCACATGCCATAGCCTCAGTAACAGACTTCCTCAAATCAAATATAGATCAGGGTAAAAAATGCCTTGGAATATTCCTAGACCTGGCAAAAGCGTTTGACACAATTCACCACCAAAACCTGTTCAATAAACTTAAATATTTCGGAATCACGGGAACAGAACTCAAATTAATTGAAAGCTACATGGAAAATCGCACCCAATATACCTCAATAGAAAACACATGTAGTGACAAGGAACAAGTATCCTACGGAGTACCACAAGGCAGCGTACTTGGCCCAATCCTATTCCTTATTTATATTAACGATCTATGTCACCTCCAAATAGATGGGGAAATTATAAGCTTTGCTGATGACACTGTGTTACTTTTTAAGGCCACTGACTGGAACACACTAATCACAAAAGCTGAAGTTGGCCTAAATATTACAAAAAAATGGCTTGACTCTAACTTATTAACTTTAAATATAGATAAGACTAAATTCATAACCTTTAGCATAAACTCGAGAGGCCAACCCTCCAAAAACATCTACCTTAAAATACATTCCTGTCACTCAGCGAGCACCCCATGTAATTGTCCTCCAATCACACAAACCGAAAATATCAAATATCTTGGTATATACTTCGACCGTTATTTAAAATGGGACAGACATATTGAGTCGGTTAAAGGAAAGATAAACAAGTTGGTTTACTTTTTCAAAAACGTGAGAAATATACTAAACATATTTAATATAAAGAATATATACCTCGCAATAGCACAATCTATAATGGAATACGGCATTATTGCCTGGGGCTATGCCAGTAAAAAATACATAGACACACTGTATAAAGCTCAGAAAACCTTAATAAAAGTAATACTTAAAGTACCAATACGAACACCCACTTCAACCATATTTAAACAATTCCCAGTGTTGAAGATTCAAAAATTATATTCAAAACAAATACTTACTTTCCTTTATAAGAACCTAAACACATTTAAAACTTCACAAACTTCTCGCAATACCAGAACAAGACATGCACACCGACTACTAATACCAAAAACCAACACATCCTTTGGACAAAAACACTACAGATTCCAGGCTATAAAACTATACAATTCACTAACACAATATAAAACATCTAATCTTACAGAATACAAAAAACACATATTGAACTGGCTACAATCCTGTTAATATTTAATTTTTTATATTTCACTTTTTTTTCTGTTATAACTATGGAAAAATCGATTTTAAATTTTAATTTTTATTGTTTCTCTGTGTAACCAACTCCACTGTATTGTTTTAGAATTATATAACTTTACAATTGAAAAAGTCTTCCACAACACAGGTGAACTCCTAGCGTGGAGGACAATATACCATACCATTGTAATACAAATATATTTAAGAATAAATAAATAAATAAATTTAAAAAATTAAAAAAATGATAGATGAAATGCATTTTGCCGATAATCTAAAACTTGAAAGAAAACATTGTTATCATATCTAGAAGAGAAGATAATTGGTAGCGCATCGCATATTCATCTGAATACATTAGTAAGCTCCAAAAAAGTTGAAAAAAAACGTTAGTGTAAACAATACAAAATGCTGTTTACCAGTGATTTTTCGCTGTCGGAAGTATCTATAAGCACCAATACGCCTAATCCTCGTTCGAGTCAACACGAATTTCGGACCATAAATACTGTACATTGTGTAATTTGAATCAGTATATTATCTTGTATCAATCGAAAAAAATCATGCAGAGTGGCCGTTGTATGAATCGGTAACAATTGGGTACGGGCTTAGAAAGCCGTCAGTCTCTTACAATACGGAGCAGGTCCAAACTAGCGCTTGCCACCTGTTGCGTACCACTTTCAAGTGATGATTTACTTTGGCAGACAAATATAATACGGTTTAATGTTATTTACAACTATTCTGCCGCGGTAACTAAAAACGCAGTGTCTTCCTTGAGAATCTCAATGAAGTCACTGTGTTTTATTCGCCACAGCAGTATTCGTGATGTTTTGTTGGGTATAACTACTATACATCCACTCTCATACAAAAATGACGCAAAATATTTAGGTCCCAATGGGCGAGTTGGTTGAAGCATTGTCCCGGAAAGACAGATCCTGCGTTTGATTCCCAGTTGATACCGTAGCCTTTTTAAATACAGGGTTTTCCAATAAGAGGTGTTATTTTGAATAGCCCGCTATTTCGGTAGATGTTACTTTTGAAGCTGTCATTTATTGATATTTGACAAGTAAAAACTACGCTATTAATAAAAATGGAACAATACACGCTTCAACAATGCATTGAAATTATTAAAATTCACTTGAGTGAATCAAATGCAAATCATCTTGAGTGATGAGGCCCATTTCCACCTCGGTGGCTTCGTCAACAAGCAAAACTGTCGCATCTAAGGCTCGAAAAACCCAAGAGTTATTGTTGAAAAGCCTCTCTTTCCTCAAAGTGTGACTTTTTGGTGCGGTTTATGGTCCGGCGGAGTCATTGGGCCTTACTTTTTCGAAAATGAGGCTGGAGCAACAGTTACAGTGAATGGATTGCGCTATCAAGAGATGATTAATGATTTTTTATGGCCGAAATTAGATGGTATTGTTCTAGACAACGTTTACTTTCAACGAGATGGCGCTACGTGCCACACAAGCAACGAAACCATTGATCTTTTACGATTGAATATCAAACCTCTTATTGGAAAACCCTTTACATCTATTTGAATATCACTTTTATTTTCGATAATGAATGAACATTCTGATCATGCTGAATTTCGGCAAATAGAGCCTTCGTTAATGACAATGTATTCAATCAGTTTTTGATGTCAATCACGTTCACACAGATGGAGTATACGCATTTCTATGAAATCGGACGATATTACACTCTACTCCACTTTACCCACCCCATAAAGCAGAACTTTAACACGCCTTGATTAAATTTCGCATGCTTTGGTTCAAAAATAAGAAGAAAATTAATGTCTGCATCTGTTTTTAAAAAAATATATTATTATAATTGAAAATTTCTAAATTTATACCAAAAGATTTCTTGTCTGTTCATTTGTATTATAATATAAATAACTTCAATGGAATGACTTAACTAAATTTCACTGGAATTTTATGAAATCGAATAGCAAGTTTGAATCATGCTGTATGTCGATAATGCACATTTTATGAATCCTGTTTTCGGGTCAACTCTGGTTGCGATACCTAAACAAAACATCATATTTTTTGCAATATTTACGCTTTAAGCGCCGTAATAACAAATGCAGAATTAGTACAATCGTGCATGCTCTGTTAGAGAGAAAAAATTTTCTCGCCCTGTCAATTTGATTCATTCCTCCACATTTCAAAAGGTGTTAATGGTTCTCCAATACTTTGCGTGGGCAGTTACAAGTATACAAAAGCAGACGATTTTTTCAATGCGTTATAAATCAAAGATTCTCTACCTATTTATAAATAATTTTAAAAATCTGAAAAAAATACCGTTTTCTTCGGAAAGACGTCATTTAAATCAGAAATGATGTTTTCTCTTTCCCAGTCGAAACATAAATAGAATATTTTCATGTATTTTCACGTGTTAAAATCATAGAATTTTATTTACATGACAATTAATTATTTTTAATGCTTAATCCATAAAAATGGAACATATATGATGTCAGATTTAACTAAACTTCTACGGAAATAATAATAAATTAATCAGTATGTAGGCCGAACGCTTGAATACATGAAACTAGTGATTTTCAACAAACTTATTATAAACTTTAAATTGGAGAAACCCTGCGCTTAAAAACTGAACCCTTTTAGTCAATTATTTTTTTACCCCGATTGTTTTAAAATTTTGACATAACGTCACATTCGAATACCTTGTCACCTGAAAACATGCTTTCACTTTTGAAAAACAGCGCTATCTGTTTGACAAACATTGTTTTTTGAAAAAAAAAAAGTGCTACCTGTTGGACGTAAAAGCAACACGCGCTATTATTTCTGTATAAAAAATAAAAAAATAAATATAAAATATTAATAAAAAAAAATAAAAATAAATGTATACAGACAGACTGAGCCACAGAAATGCGTGTCGGGGTACAGCTAGTAAATTAAATAAATTCGTGGTTATTAACAAAACTGTTATTGTTTTATTTTATTAATACATAGACATATGAATATTAGTAGACCTGCCCTAAGTGATTAAAAGCGTATTATCCCCACTCCCCATACCGGTTCCATTGAGCCGGCTGTGCTCGCGTATGGCCTCGAATGAAATTTGAAAACGTGACGTCATCATTCTTGTGCGAACTATGGTCGAGGCATCATCGGTTCATTTTACTAAATAACACGGCAAAATTTTGACTTGTACTATGAAAACTGGTAAAAATAGATGTGAAAAAAGAGAATAAACCCAATTGTCGTATTACATTCCATATATAAGCATTATTTTACTTTATTTTAAGCATATTCACATCGTATAATATGAATCAGTTGTTACTATCACATCGAGAAACGTCTGGACGCGAAACACAAAGCTGGTTGGTTGCTGGGAAGTAAATTATGAACATTTATAAAAGTGTCTTAACTAAATACTCTGAAACTAACTACGACTCTGAAAATAGAAGCTGCCTTACTTTGCCGAATTTGGACTTCGCAAATTTGTTCATAACGTGGCGAGTAATTTGCGCTCCCATGTAAAAATGTCTATTCATTCAAAGCAGATTTTACTTTTAAGAAGTAAATGGTGATATTATAATGCGAGATGCCTATTTACTGTCAGATTGATTTATTGACGAATCACAGTCAGCTTCACTCCCTTCGTTCTTCAACAGTTGATTTTACCCCTCGCCCATATCTTCTCGTCTATTAATTCCTATGTCTGTGTATTAATAGGTATGTCAAACCACAAAATGACTGCTTTCTCCCAAAATTTTAAAATATTATATTAATCATGTAATTGTTATGTTTTTAAAATATATATATATATATATTTGTTCGTTTAAAGCAGCAAATAAGATGAATTCTGTTTTCATTATATTTGTACAACTTTTTGGGATTTAAATTTCTTGATTGACGTTAAAGATTAACTTTAAGCTCGCATCATTTATAGCGTGAGATTTTGGCTTTTATAAATATCCAACAATAAATTTGGGTTGTTGGCTGTCTTATTCGGCTGTACGAGAATATAAAAAAAAATCGCATGACAAATTTTATTTAATTAATACTCAGCTGTAATTTGACCACAATTATGACCTCAGTTCCAAGTATCTAAAGTGCTTAATTTAATTTATGCGAGTCAAATAAAGGGACAATAATTGATTATTCTGTTTCCTTAATGACCTCATCAGTAAAGTGCGATCTCATCAATCGAATTAATTGGTAAGCTTTGCATTTGGGTTTACCGAAATCCCTTGGGTGATAATTACCTTTATAAAAGAACCTGTCGCAATGTTACAGTGATTTAAATATATGGTTATTTGCAGATATTTATGTTGGACTCCCCAGACGTATACTTATACACTTCTGATCATGATAATATGTCTATTCTGATCATTTGACAACCTTAAAGGCAAAGTTGCTAAGAAATTTTGTTATGTAGCCAAATTTAATTTAATTTACATGGATTATTAGACACATCATATTTGAATGTTGTGCATTTGCACCTAGTTCTAGATTTACATGATACTCTCAGTATCGCTCTGACGAAATACCTCCATTCAGAAACGAATAATTTTTTAAATTGGTTTCAGTTTTGTTTTGTAACCAGATCTGAAAATCTAGGAACTTTTTTTTGAAAAAGAAAGGTAAACATTCCCTTGTTAAGAATAACCTGACAATATTTGAAAATTCATAGTAAACGGAAATGTGTTGTGATGGAGGACTTCCAGGACAGCCGAGGAATTAAACACACTACGCCTTGGTGGGACTCAAACGCGATATCAACTCAGCCACCGACCGGTCAACCTATTTCCCAACTTTTCCCACACTCTAGTCTCACAACATACCCTTATTGGGTATGTTTTTCAAAATCGTACGCTCAGCTGGGACTCTTATGCGATGTTTATGTGATATGTACAGTAAATACTCAATATTTATATATTTTAAAAAAGAATCTAAAGGAAAACATTAAATTTGGTTAAAAATGTTTGCTTACCTACATATCATAAATATTATGTAGTCAAAATTATTATGAAATCTTCTATCGTATCCATTTCCCATAGATATTCCCATGGATTTCTCCTGTGTGACCCTATTCCTCGCAACTCGATACCTTCTGAAATCGAACCTTCCGCCCACCGGACCACGAAGCCGCTCCGTCACCCCATCGCCTTCCATCATCGGCCCTGAATCCGTTACGCCAGGATGAGTGACTGTCTAACACTATTGGTACAGATAAATCATGTTTAAGACCTACGCTTGTGTAGTGCTTTACTAGGTGAACCACAAAATAATTAAATATAATCACCATTTTTGGCTGAATAATGAATAAAAAACATTGAATCAAATAGAATCGCGAGCTACTACACACTATTTATTAGTGGAAAGTAGTAGTATTTTTGAGAATTTACTGATTAAGGGAAGACAACAGGCGAGTGTTCCAAACAAATTTTTATTTTCATACTATTGATGTGCACAAATACATTCAAACGTGTTATCTTCAAAATGATTTGCCTGTACACTTATGTGACCTTACTAGTTACTGGTAACTGTTACTAGTTCCTGACTTATTCTAAATTGTTATGTAGCTGTGAAAGTAGAGTTTTAAATACCACACTTATCTAAGGAAAATCCATTGGCACGAGGAGTGGAGGAGCCTTGCCCGCCATGACTTCAGAAGAGGAATAAATGTAAATTACATAACATGACGCAAGATACTTATAACCCTTTGATCATTAATAGTATTAGTTTTTAGAATACACCACCTTGACCACATTAACTCTGGTGAAAATAATAATAGCGTAGGCATAAATATCTTTACTTCTCGAACGCATTATTTTAAGTCGTACGCCACGTTTAAATTAAGCTACCTGTTATATTTATTTTGTACGGCTCTCAAAAATATTCTGGTGAACTTATCGAAACATTCAAATAAGCCTACATGATCATTCTCTCACACAAAACGACGCTAACCTCTGTCGAAAAACATGTTCATTTCTGAAAACAGCTGATAAAATTACGTACTAGGAATAATCATTTATAAAAACCTAAAATGGAAAGATCACATCTGCGATACAATAAAGAAAATTAGGAAATTAATTTATATATTCTTACGAATCAGAAATTTCTTATCAATGAAAAATCCATCCTGCAATATGCCATTATAACTTGGGGAGCAGCTTACAAAACTAGCCTGACCCCCATATAAATTGTTCAAAAAGTCATAATAAAAATAATATTAAAAAAATCTCCAGACTTCCCTACTGAATGAGTATTCGAAGAATGCAAAGTTCCTAAATTTAAACAATTATTTATGAAAAATGCAATTATTCAAATTATAAAAGAAAAAGATAAATACTCATTCATAGCTGAAAATCGAACCAGACTTAAATATATATTTGCATGTCCTAAACTACACACTTCTTTTGCCCAGCACCATTATACCCACCAAGGAAAACATTTCTTTAATTAATTACCAAAAGAAATTAAAAGCATTAATGATAAAAAACAAATATTGAACTAAATAAAAAAATATTTTAGAGAAATCGTTAACAAAAAAACTGATTCCCCTAGTTTCACTTGAAAATCTCACAAATTATCCCACTTTACTCTATTTATACCCCATAATATATATTGTTTCTTCCTTCCAAATACAATAATTTGTACGGATTTTAATTTTGTAATATTTTTTTACTTTGTAACCTAGTTATATTATTTTTTAGCAAATGTACACTCCTCTTCCATCCACAAGCAAATGCTTTTAATGGAAGTGTAGTATAAATTAAAACATTATGACTTGTAAACATTGTATATTTATTGTAAAAAAAACAAAAATAATAAGAAAATACAAAAAAATACAATACATTTTCAAGCTCTTGAAATCAACAAAGCTGTCATTAACCTGAATAGTATCTTAATCAATGTTATAGCTGGACTGACCCAATTGCTTATTATTTTTTTTGGTAAACTAATGTTTAAGACAAGATTTTTTATGCATAGCACAAAGGGTAACAATTATCAATTTAATATGTATCTTTTATCAGGAGATTTTTCAATGTGGATGAGTGTTTCAGGCGAATAATTATTGCTTGTAAAATAATTGACCCAATTGCGCCCGTTCATAGAATGGCTGAGCAAGCGCAATTGGAGCAGTCTACTCCGGGCTAACCTAACCTAATACCTAATACAGCGCCCATGGAGATTTTACTAGCGCCAGGATCCGTTTAGCTCAGGGTCGGCTTAGCCCGACTCAGCATGAGGTATAACTCCATGGCAACTACTCTAAGAGGACGGCAGTAATTTGAAAACTAAAGTATTGTCCTTTTTTGTCATCAAGATTAGTGATAATTATCGGCGTTGTTGGCGGTTATCCTTAAGAGATAAACCTTTACATATACCATTGGACACTTTTATTTAGGCTTTTTTAAGATATACAATTACGTAGTACATTATTTTTATGTATCTCATAAAGTTTAGCCAGCATTAACAATGTAGTGCCCGATAAAATATTTTCACGACTTGATATAAAACATCGACTTTTCTCTAATTTTTATAAATATAATATTTATGTATTGTATGCGTTAACCTTCCAGAAGATTTTTTTTAAATAACTGCGTGTGTAATTTAGAAGAACTAAGCGCACTAACAGACAGACGCGGATAGCGACGTTACTTTATACTATTTAGATATTATTTATATACTGGCCAATCACTGACACAGACCATTTGAACTTTTCGCTTTCCATGCGTCAGGTATGACATTGAACAAACTTGGACTTAAATATGAAAACTGTCTTTGGGCAAGGTAGTAGGTGGACATTTCGGATCACTTCCAGAAGAACAGAATGGTATATGGATTGGTAGTGGTGGCGTTGTTATTCTTGTGTGTAATATTTTTTTTCTCATTTAATGATTATGATTATTAATTATTTCAATTTTATCTCTCCTAGCGGTGGCTTGATTTAGATTGTTTACCAGTTAACGAGTAAGAATAAATTTAAGTGATGTTCCTACCCATTTTTGACTGAGCGTAGCAAAGTTCTGTTTCAACAACATGAAGTTACCATGAACACAACACAAACCACAGTCAACAATCATGAAGATAATATGAAATGAAAATCAATCAAGCCTTACTCTGACCTGATGGGTACCTTTGACTAGGTGGCTAACTTAGATTATGGTTCAGAAAAGATTTTTTTTAAATGTGAAAACGTCGTGTTTGACGAAATTTTGGTTTTAATTTAGTAAATAAGAAAAATTTTAAATATTTTTTTTTGGCTGGTAAGTCTACTGTTCAGAGAACTACTAGTTTTTTTACGTAATTTTATTTAACATTACGAAGAGTAAACATAACGCATTGTACCCATGTCAAACTCAACGGCTAAACCGTAGTTAAGAGTAATCTCGCCGTTGGTTGCTACTGGTCTGGCCAGTGATTCCGTGCCCAGCGACCGTGATGACACACTGTGTTACCGCCGGCCTACTTGGCTCTGCTAGCTTCCACATACTAGTCGCCGGCCACCGACCAACGGCCAATAAACGGAAATATCTTTACAATAATTATTGCATTCATAAAACATAATACATATTTCATATAATTAACACGGTGGATAAGCACAAACACTTTGGATATTATTCATCGTGAATTTTGATTATATTTATTAATTAATTTTCGGGAAATCGACAGTTTACATTTAATCAGTTTGTACATAAGTATTATATAGCCAAAATAAAACCAATTATGGATGATTATGGATTATGATATACATGATATTAACCTTATGAACTAGATGACTTGTAACCGGCGTTGCACGTGAACTTATGAACCGTTTGGGGTAAAATTTTGAGTTTGTGAATTTTAGTGTCAATACTATTATTGTAATATAATAAGAATTTTGTTTCACTTGATAGTGCCATGTCTTCCTCGGGCATCCTGGACTTCTTCAACCATTCACTTACAAGTCATACATTGTCATCGCACTTCTTTCTTTACTCATCACGTACGCCTCATTTTCACACAAATAATTATTTGATTCGTGTCTTTTCTACCATTCGATTCACGTAATATATTTAAATTCACATTATTACTTCGAACAAAGCAAAGTAACATTCATTTTTTTAATATAAAGATTAGCTGAATTCCCCGGCGTTGCCCTGGCTTCACCCAATTTTTCTAAACAGATGTAGACAGTAATTTCCATCTTATTTTAAACGTCAAGTTTACAAAATTTTATCAAGAAGTATCAACATTTTGCTTTAAGGGGTTGGAAAATGAGATTAGGGTGGTTTTTACAAATCTTATGTAAACAGTGTTCTTCTAATTTTTGAAAGTCAAGTGTGAACATTTTCTTCAGTCTCGTAATAACACTGTAGATTTTTTTTTAAATCAAATCACCGCCACCGCAACTGTTCTACGATACTCAACATAATGACAATTCAACACGCCTTTTAATAATTGATATAACGTCAATAAATGTCATGAAACAAAATTAACCTATCAACCTAACCTATTTAAGGCGATGCCATACGTAGCAATGCAAAATCATGTGTTTTTGGTTTGAAAATTTTTTCGCATAGAAATGTTTCAGATGCTTTAATTAAATACTGCGAGTAGAATACATCTTGGCTTTTGAAATAATCGAGTATTTTTTAGATAAATCTTTTTATAAGCCCAGAAAAAAATAATGTATAAGGCCTACGAAAACTGCTTTAAAGTACAAAATCTCCTACTTACAAACTCATTTTCGGTTACGATTTTATTGTATAATGTGGCAAACTAAGTTATTTATAAAATTATCGAAAAAAAAAATAATATATATGCCTGAACATCCACAAAATAAAATAAAAGGCACTTTTTCGCCATGTTTTTTTCTTGCATAAATCAAAACAGGCGGATGGTGTTAAGCGGGAATTTAAACCTTATCGCCATTTACGTAAGGGTTATTATTGATAACGGCTCAATTTAAAATATAACAGGACGTATCGCCTTAACCTAGTTTTTGTTTCATCAGTTTTCATTACTTTATATCACTTTTTAAAGGTGTGTTGAATCGACATTGTGTTGAGTTGTTCGATTACCGTCTTTTCTGACAGTGACCAGGCTGCGCCTTTTTTTACTCTGCAAATAATTATATTTCTTGAATAACCAAACAAATATTAAAGATTTTGCAAAATTACTTTAAAAAATAATAATTTTGGTTGTGTGTCTCTATGTAACTACTGTTCAAAGACGTCTGAACTGGGATTTAATAATAATATATATTTTGATATATTTGGATGTCAAAAGTCAGAATAATAGAAGAGTATGTATGAGACCATGTATGAATGTGAATGAGACAAGAAGTATGTGCCAAGACCGAGTTGTTTGGCGGTCCGTCCTCTTTGCCTGCCCCTGCGAGGAAACGGCGTGATGGTTAGTTAGTTATATTTGTATGACGCCTCTGTAGCGCCATTTTTGTTTTAAAAAATCAGCTCAAGGGCGCTGTACAGATAATATTATATAATAATAATTATTAATTATTTTGTCTGTTCGTTTTTTTCAGTTTCATCAGCAACGTAACAAATCTTTTGAACAACCGATTCAAATTAATTGGGGTGATGTAAATTTTTGTTTGCGTTATGAAGACATTAAATATGTGTGGTGCTAGGTAAGTTTGATGTTTTTTTGCAAAAGTTCATTTGATGTAGGGTACTTGAAAGTGATTTCTAAATTTTTGCTCTAGTGTTACAAGTGAGGTAATGTGGTGAGGTGGTGTTTTGATGCAGTTTTTAGAGATGATTTTGTAATGAGTAGTCTATCAACTTCTAGTAGGGGAGGGTGGGGCGTGTTATGACTAAATTACAAAACTGAGTGTAGTAGAAAAATCTTTATTGAAATCAAAGGTTTGACATTTTAATGGAAACAAATAACTCTTTGGCTACATTATTTTGGTATTATTAACCTTGTCAACATACCAATAAAGTGACAAAATATTATTTTACAAAATATGGGAATTGGCTCAACACGCCCCACCCGTGGGGCTAGTTGAGACGGGGGTGGGGCGTGTTGAGACGAACAAATAATTAAGTAAAAGCATTAGGTAGGTACGAAATAAAATTGGTAAAAACGAAAGTCCCGATAATATATTATTATCAGTTAAATAAAAGTGGTTTTAGTATACCCCCAATGTAATAAAAAAAATAAAAACATTTAAAATAAATCTCAGTCAGTCAAGCAAAAGTCGCAGATGAAGTCAGGAATGTATTCATCCACTCCGGCACATAACTCATGACACCATTTATGACATTTTATGCACCTCACCCATCTTTCACCAGAAATATCATTAGAATAGGGGTAATATCATTAATCGTCTTAATATCATTATACGACAAAATATACATTGCTCTTCTTCGTTTGCATCGCTGTCGTCAGTTTCCATAAGTGGTAGCTCCTCTTCAGTTTCACTGGATGATGTGGACACCAAAATTCATTTTTTTACGTCTAAAATATTTTTTTTATGTAGTTCTGTTTTTGACACCACCTTTGTTTTATTGGGTGCTTGTTTTTTTTAGTTAGTTTTTTATATACGCTTTTTTAAATTTTTTTCTCTTTCTTTTCCTTTCTTAGTTTGTCTTCTAATTCTATTTTTTTCTCTGTAGGGGTGTCCGTTAAAATTGCGCTCGTAAGTTTTTTACGATTTGGAAAGTTCTTTCTTGGTTGAGCTTTGGGTAATGGCCGGATTTGTTCTGGCGTTTTCTGACACACAGGCTTAATGGTTCCGCTAGTTGATGGTTGAGGGTCCAACAATTTTTCTTCAATTTCTGCATTCGTTAGGTCTTGCAATGGTGTTCTTGTGAGATCAGCAGCAGAGGAGTCTGTCAAAGGCACCTCAGCACGATTTGTAACTTCCGATGGAAGAAAGTCTTCATCTGTGAAAATATCCCTATTAAACGGGAAAATTCCACTTGAATTAAATCCTGCCATTATATTATTTGGCGTGATAGCAAGCGGAAGAGTTTTTTTGATAATGCCAGGCAGATCATATATTGTCATGGTCCGCCCTGGATGTTCTTTCATCCAACCATCCGCACCATTATTAAAGTATCGTTTAAAAGGTCCATAGACCGACCTGTCTAGGGGCTGCAACTTGTGCGTTGTGTGAGGTGGGAATGATAATAGATGTACACCATTATCTTTGCAGTAGTTTAATACTGCTATCGATAAATGGGATGAATGGTTGTCAAGAAGTAGCAAGACGGGCTTTTCTTTGGTACATCGAATTTGCTTTGTAAAGTGCTGGATGAAAAGAAAAAAGCTCTCCTCTGTTATCCAACCACTTGGATGAGCAGCTCCAATACATCCAGGTGGTCCATCAGTAATGAACTGATTTTTAAAATACTTTCGTGGAAATACTAAGAGTGGTGGAACAGAATTTCCACTAGCACTAACTGCAATCAGCATCGTAATGAGCGTGCCTCTTTCTGCTGATGTTACTGCTCCAACTTGCCGTGCCCCTTTCACAGCTAATATTTTTGTTGGCTTCTGCACTGTCGTTACACCTGTTTCGTCAAGATTCCAAATATCTTGGCATTCAAACTTAAACCTATCAAGAATATTAGATAGGTTATCATAAAATAAACCCACATTGTGCTTGTGGCACGACTCAAACTCGTGACTTCTGGTGCACGGATAGACAAATTCGCATTCCTTTTCATAAAGCTGATTAACCAATCTTTTGTAGCGCTTTCAGTTTTCTTCCAATTTTCCTGAATTTTCGTTACATTTTGGAACGCATACTCATACGCAAGCTTTTTTGCATCAGTTGTATTAAGCCCATAATAAACTTTGCTGCATTTTGCGATGTAATCTGCAAGTTCTTTTTCCTGTGCATGAGTAAAAACTTGACCAGGATTGGAAAATCCCACCTTACAATTTGTAAGAGGACTAGCTTTTTTCCTTTCGATGAACGGCTTTAGTGTCATATGATTAATTCCAAAAGAGACTGCAGCTTTTCGAAGTGACACGTTTGTAGTAATGATTTCAGCTGCAGCTTGTTCATAAACGTTTTCTGGAATTTCCCCTCTATTCGTCTTTTTTTTATATTTTCGGACCATTTTGCAAGACTGAAAAAAAAAATTACAAATAGGCACAAAAAGGAAATGTATCTAGGTAATAATGGTACATATATAAATTCATAATATGTTGAAAAAAATACGTCTGTTTACATAACACATATTGTATTAATGCATATTTTATATAAACGTAAAAAAAACTAAATTCTAGCGGCGAGTTATGTCTGCCTCAACTCGCCCCCGCCTTGATGTAACAACTCGCCCCACCCGACGATTTTACATGAAAATGGCCATGCAAGTAAACATACTTGACGTACGCATTTCATTTATAACTAATAACACAGTCAAAAGATACAGTTTGTGGAGAAAAAAACATATAACGACTTACCGAGTGTTAGCAGGTTGGCAGACGACTTCGAAAATTTCTTGGAAAATTTCGTTTAGCACTTAAAAATCTTACTTTGTCGTATAACTTTAATTCTATCGACCACACGGCACCACCGTTTTGACAGAAACTGGCGGTACGGGGTTCACACGAAACGGCGTGATGCGCGCGCAGCTAAGTCAACTAGCGGGAATTTTAAACGCGATGTCTCAACACGCCCCCGTCTCAACACGCCCCACCCTCCCCTACCAGTAATTTGTTTTTATCATTAGCTTTTCTGTCGAATGTTTTATTGGCTTTTTTGAGATTTATTTTTAATGTTAGTATCTGCTGCTCCTCCCTATACTGATATTTCATACATTATAATACTTTGACAAAGTCCACAATACATATTTTTTTATAAATGGTATACATTATAACATACAGCTTATACGCCAAGCGATAAATTTAATGTTACACGTTCGACCCTGAATACGCACTCTATTCAATTGGCGCGGTATAACTAACTAACAAGCAGATCCACAACATCCGTACTCTCTCCATTGAGAGGTCAAGGTCGTTGCAAGTTCCTTCCACCTTTCTTCTTGAAATAGCTCACCGATTTGTGCTAGAATCAAAAGTATTGAGACATGATCGACCACCATAACACGGGCATGTGCCTAGCATGGCGGTCGAAAAATCCTCAATGCATGTAACAAACAATTCAATTAATAAAGAAACTTTAAAAAATAATTGTTACTATGTACGTATAATATTTTGACGTACTTTAACTGCTACTGACCTAATATACAAATAACACTTTATCTAAAACATGCGAACACCTCAGCGTGTTATCTAGCACAGGTTATTATTACTTAAAAACCCGCATTTCTACGGATTTATAACATATTTCTCTTCAACACTTTGTGTTTTAAGCTCTTAAAAATATAATTTGTTTATTTTAAAGATAATCTTTATAGAACTGCCGAGTTTAAAATAATTCGATGAAATTCCCTCAGCAGAAAAAAATCGCTCCGAAAATTATTAAAAACACATTTAATTATGTTATTTATGTTATAGGTATGAAAACATTTGCATTTGTGTTTCTTTAAATTTTACTTTAAACATTTATTGAGAGATATTTTCTATTTTTTAGTCAGGCTTTATTAAATATTTTCACCTACGCTTGTTAATTATAATATTTTTTTATATAAGCCTACTCCCTCTAACATTTATATTTATAAGTTTTCCTTTTAAACCATCTTTTTCTTCTTTTTGAACGCTTCCTATGGAGCCTTAACCATTTACATAGAGTAACTATTTATTTTACACTCCGATACCATGTTTTATATAAGGAACATTTTTTGTTTACTTGAATCATTTATGTACATGTAAATTGTATGTATGAGCATAGAAATAAATAATAATTAAAAAAGTATTTACAATATTTTTCCTTCATTAGCCAATCTTACTCAACTATTGATAAAATACCTCAACCTTCTGTTGGCACTGTATTTATTTATTTATTTATTTAAACGCCCATAGGGCTTTTACAGATAATAATGTACATCGTTGAAGATATTCAGGAATTTAAAATTAAATTAAAAAATTACCTAAAACTACTATAAAAATCCATATCATACTCTTATTATTATTTCCTTCAAATCTTGAAACTGTATTATTGATAAATCTTGCCTATTTCTTACTTATCCCTTTGGTTTTGCAAATATATTATTTACTTACTTACATGATTCCATATAATTGAGCTAGGATTCACTCACCAAACACAAGAGCCTCGTCTCTTTATGGTGAGGAAAAGCTATTATTATTTACCTTTATAACACTGTATAATATGTATATTTATTGTAAAAAACATACAAATATTAAATAAATTAAAAAAAAAAAAAAATCTTTATTTTTATGCTTCCGATTTTGTTGTCCGGGTTAAATCTTCCCCATAGGAAAAACTAAACCCTTCCACTCACTTTTCCACAAATGATCAGCTAGTCAATCAACACTATGCAAGTGCATTATATAAGTAAAATAAATACAAAACAATACAAGAACAACAACACGTCAACTCACCAGAGATCAAATGGGAAAAAAAAATTCACCGACTCCAGATATTCTCATATCAGAGGGTTCGGCTCGGTAGTACTTCTAACAGGGCCTATAAATCCTACTGATCCCTCAACATAAATATTTAAAAAATCTTTCGTTATCCTACATGTATTCAAAATGACCGACTTATGCATCTTTATATATAAATTTTTTGATAGATCTAATACGCCTAAATCTTTAATGAGAGAGCTAGGTATAATGCCAGTAGCCGAAATAACGAATGGTAATATTTTTATAGTCTGAGAATGCCAAATTCTTTTTATTTCGTTTCCTAAATCTGTGTATTTTCTAATTTTTTCATTAACAGATTTTTTAATGTTACAGGAATTTGGAATAGCGACATCAATGATATAAGTTATTTTTTTAAATTTTGTCATGTAAAACTATATCGGGTCTATTATGACTAATCGTTCGGTCTGTTAGTATAGTTTTATCCTAATATATTTTATAAAATTCGTTTTCTAAAAATGAATTTGGTTCGTATTCATAATATGGTACTATATTACGGCAGTCAATCAAGTTATGTTTAATTACCAAATTTTGGTGAATTATTTTTAAAACTTGATTGTGCCTAAATGTATACTCGGACGGTGCTAATATAGAACATCCAGATATAATATGTTCTATAGTTTTCGGAAAAGCCAAACATTTTCTACACAAATCATCAATTTGATTTGTATCTTTGATTATATGCTTTCTATAATTTTTAGTATTAATGACTCTATCCTGAATGGCAAGCATAAATCCTTCTATTTCTGCGCTCAACTCTCCAATACTCAACCATTTGTTTGACGAAAATTTGTCAACATATGTTTGGTTGAGATAATTGAAGTGTTTTGCGTGTAAAATTTTATTTGACCAGGAATCTAATAATTCCTGGTTGGGATTTATAAAAATGTTGGTATTCTCATCGTATAAATTTAAAGGTGTAATATTTCTATCTGCCTTGCAAATTATTTTGTGCATTTCTGAGCTATGAGCTTTCCTATGGAAAAAAGTTCTTAGCATTTCTACCTGATTATGTTTTAAAGAAGTTATTTTGACTATACCTCTACCTCCTAAATTTCTAGGTAAATTAACTCGTTCTATAGCTGAATTTGGATGATGGCAATTAAACTTTGTTTAGCAGATAGATTGCATTTTAAAATTTTCCTGATCCTAGTTTGAAATTTAATCCTAATATCATTTTTAATACTAGTATGGTCTAATCTATTTGATTGTGGGTATACTAAATACTTATAAACCTCATCCCTTTTCATACTAGTAATTTGGAAATTTCTAAATATACTCTCGTCCCCATCTACAATTTTGCCTTTCTCTATATGGATCGTTCTACATTTATCTAAACCAAAAGTCATTTTGATATCATCTGAAAATTTTTTAACTACCTCGATCATTTTCTCTAAATTTTGTTCAGAATTCGAAAATAATTTTATGTCATCCATAAATAATAAATGCGAAATTGTACTACTCTCCCCTGTATTACCCTTAACTTTTATTCCAAACTTGCTTTTAATTAACATTTTAGATAGAGGATTCAATGCTAAGCAAAACCAAAGAGGACTCAATGAGTCTCCTTGAAAAATTCCTCTTTTAATTGAAATGCCCGGTATTACTATTTTCTTACCTTTTAAATTGATAAGTAAATTGGTATTCCAAAAGGACATAATATTTTCCAAAAAGTTAATAATAATGGGGTTAATTTTACATATATTTAATACTTTGATCAGCCACGAGTGCGGGACACTATCGAAAGCCTTTTGGTAGTCTATATAGCAAGTATGTAAATTACGTTTTCGAGTTTGAATCTGTTTTAGTATTACAGAATCAATAACTAATTGTTCTTTACATCCCATATGTTTTCTGCGACAACCTTTTTGTTGTTCAGATAAAATATTTTTTTCATCTAAATGAGTATATATTAAATCTGTTAAACAAGAGGTTAAAATTTTGTATATTGTCGGTAAACATGTAATGGGTCTGTACTGAGAGGGATTATTAATATTTTCGCTTTTGGGTAACATATAAGTAATGCCCTTAGTTAGAAAATTTGGAAAATTTTGAGGTTGACTGACAAATTTTGAAAGATTTTTCGCCAAAAGAGGATGTAAAGTAGTCAGACGTTTGTACCAAAAATTATGTATCCAATCGCAACCCGTGGCTTTCCAATTATGAGTATTTTTAATAATTTTGGTTAACAATTCAACCGATATATTAGAAAAACTCATTTGTTCAATACCTGAAAAATTGAGTTCTTCATTTTCTATCCAGGGAGTTGAATCGTTATGTTTTATATCTTTACTCCAAATTTTAGTCCAAAAATCGCGCATATCTGATTCAGATGGCAACGGAATATTATTATTCGAAATAATATTTTGTTTATCGTCAAGTTTGGAATAAAATATTTTTTCATTTTTCTGGAATAATCTATTATTTTTTTTTTATTATACGTATAATTATATATTTTTAATCTACTAGCTTTAAAATTATTATTATTATTATTATTTTTAATTGTACAGTAAGTATTACGTGATACATATTTTATCATGTAACATATGTATCACGTAAAAGCCAATCAGGGCGTTTAAATTGATAAATAAATCAATAAAATGAAAGGTTGTTAAAAAAGTCAAATTTTAAATTGAAACCAAGTCAAAATGTTGAATTTTAATTCTCCAAAACTGCAATCAAAAATAGTTATATTAATTATAAAATTCATGACAAATTTTGTGAAAATGTAAGCAATATCAAATTTACTTACTTAATCTCCTGTAATTTTATTCTAAAGGCCAAGTCAATCGCCTTGTTACTCGGCCAAGCAACTTATTGGAGAGTAGGGGTGATCACATATAGAAAACACAGTGCGTGAGTCAGTTCATTGAGATTAGCTTAAAGTGCTGTTAACATGGTGATGAAAAAGAGAAAAATAAAATGAGTTTTACAACAACAAACAACAACACTCCTACTCGACCGAGTCATTGGGTCTTGCTTCTAACCACTGTCTCGCCTGAATCACTAGCCCGCTACTAGGCCGAGTACTGACTGTACTGATCACATCAGCCGAGCACTCGGCGGGTGTAATTCAGGCATTACTGTGTTTATCATTATTTATTCCTGCATAAATTTATTTTGACAAAATGCAACAGAGTTGTTATTAATTGGTAAGTATGCAAATGAATTAATATATTCTGTGTTTATGTAATTAAAAACGATGTTTTGCATAATATAGGCATTTTAACTAGGACATTAATATAAACTGGCAGTTTCATTGGATAATAAATTATATCTACGTAACAACGTCGGATAATAATCAATATTATTATCTTGACTAAATATGAATATGATAATTTTGTATTAAGATGCGTAATTAATTAAAATGTTATTTGAATGAAATGAAACTATTTTAAAAACAGGTACATAATTCCCTTCTCATTGAAAAAAAATTTAGTAACGTTTTTAGTAGGATAAGTTTTTAAAATTTAATTTGTAGTTATAATGTGAACAGTTTATTATTAATAGATGTTATTCTATACATTACAAAATCATTATTTAACTGTTAACTGTTCATTTCAACGCATCTCCCAATTATTCTTTACAGCATCAAGATATCTATTACATCACAATTATAAGCGGGGAATGTAATACTGTCTGCTTACCAAAGTGTTTTTAGAAATCATTGTTTCTCAGAAATATCTGACAGATTTACGAGAATAATAATTCTAGTGGTCATGTGTACCTTCCCAGATGAATCTTACATCCATTCAATACGGACGCATCACAAGTTACGGGTAAGCCGAGATGCTATTTACTGATACGATCGCTTTGCTCTAATGCTGAATCTCACGATACGGCCACTAATTTAGATCGGTAATGTGTAAAACGCTGAATACAGTTTTTCAAATCTGTCAGTAAGAGTATTTCTCCTTATCATCTAAAAATCTACTGCACCTCTCTTAAGTTCTGTTAGATATTTTTTTAACTCTCTGCGATGAAAGTCAAAATAACTTAATTTCAATAAATTAATTTCGAAAATTTAAATGGGGTTATGTGTTGTTCATCAGTCGTTTTAATTGCTCGGAGTTATATGAAGCAAACTATGGGATTAAACCCCCAACATTGGGTTTTTTTATGAAACTGTACAAAATTCTCAACTGCCTCTAACCGTCTGAAGCTAGTGAGACTATGGCATCCCCAATAGGAGAATTTTTGAGATTTAAGTTAGTAGGGAGGGGTGGGAGGTTGGGAAGAAGAAGATGAAGAAGTACCTGGCCATGGACAAAGCTATTTCAAAAAAAGGTTTCAATTTTTTAATGGCGGTCTTACAACATGGCGATACTGAGAGTATCTTCCACTCTAGAACGTTCCTCAAATATACTTTATATTATTTTACATGAGTAAATTGTGAAATAACAAAAACTAATCAAATAAAATTTACTTGCACACGCCAGGATTTGATCCCGTGACCTCCAGGTGTGGAGTGCGCTATGTACAAGAAGCCATAATAAAAATAAAATATTTAACGCAAATTGAGGTTTGGTAAAGAAAGTTAAAGTTTATTTTAACGTAAATTGAAAATACGTAAAAAATGTGAACGCTTTAGAGACTAAAACGGAATGATGAAATATTAACAAAAACCAATTATAATAATAGTTTTTTTTGTATCCTAGCATACGGAGGTTTAAAACCTACGCTATTGTTTAGTTGGTAAATAACATGTATTTATTCGTATCTTCTTAGTAATAATTTGAAACGAATTTTTAATGCATTGTGACTAATCCAAGTAACAAGTTACGACCATTCCCGTTCCAGGCACATTGACGTAACTTGCTACGGTCGCAACGCAGCGCACCCCAATCCACGTAAAGACGGCCGTACCTTTATGAATATAATTAATCTATACAGAATATAGCGGCATTCCTGAGATTCGTGTCCAGTGAGTTATTGCAGCAATTTTTCGTGGCCCGATGGACGAGTTGGCTGTCTCCTGCGGATGGCTTTACCTTTACTCACAAGTACGCTGGCTGCATGTTAGCTGAAAGGTGTAAGCTGTTAGCTGTAAGCTGTGAGATCGCCACCTATGTTATCTATATGGGTGCTTGTGAATACTACAATGTGGAAGACTATTTTGGGTATAACGACATTTTTTGACAAAATTTTATAAGGGCAAGCAAAATTCGTCTTTTCTGAACTAGTCGAGTTGGTAACCACCTAAATGTATCTGCATAATGTCAATCTCACTGTACGAAACAACCACGCGAAATTTTTAAATATTACGTTAGCCGAAAGAGTTTAACGTTACTAAACGTAACGTACGTAGATGGCGTTAATTTGAATAAAACTCATTTTTTGAAAGCTATGATTTAAAATATTAAGACGAATTATTTACTTTTTCAATGATTTGTTTTTGGGGTATTATGCCGTGTTACGCTACCTCCTTCTTGAGCCAACGTTTCGGACAGCATTGCAGTGTCCATCATCAAGGCAGATGTGTTATCTAAGGTTGTTGTGAAATGTGTGCTTATGTATGAAGATGCGGTTCCGTGTTGCCACATCCAACCCTCTAAGAGGATACCAAGAACTTCTGAGCTTAGCTCCATCGTCGCTATTAATATTTACATGGTTTTTTATGTATTTCAATTGCCTCCGTAATCAGCCGTGTTCTATAAGTTTTGGGTCTCCCCAGGACTTCAGGAACAAACCCTTTTTCTAAAAGGCTGAATTAATATAATTTTTTTTCTTGGAACAACTTTTCTTTCGTAACCTTTGAAGGTTGTACCAATCAATGTTATATATCAATGAAGAAGAAGATGATACTAATAAATCAAAAAGGTAACATAAAACAGAACAAGAAACTGAAAAAAAACGGTCTCAACTGGAAAGATAATATTGTTAATTCTGAATTTGAAATATGAGATCGACAAAAATGACGAGTGGTTAAAAGCATTGTCTGTGTAGGACAGAGTTCGATAGATTCGTTTCCCAGTTGAGATTGTTATCTTCTATTTAATCTGGGACTTGTTCTGTTTCATGTTTTGTTTAGATTTATTAATCTGGGACTTGTTCTGTTTCATGTTTCGTTTAGATTTATCAGTATTAACTTTTTCTTCAATAACAATTAATTTAATAAAAAAAAAATTAAATTGTATCCACTTACTGACCCAATTCGAAATGAGTGCCCATCATTAGTATACATTTATTTTCTGATAGATTGAATGAATAGATCAGTCTTTCTCAAAGTGGGCGATAATGCCCCCTTGTGGGCGCTGGAGGCTTTTAGAGGGGCATTAGAAGGCTCAATGAAAATTAGGGGGCGCTAAGGAAATTTAAGGGGGCGACGCCCAGACAAATTATATTTTTAAAAATCCGACGGAATCTAGCTGAACTAAATAATAACCGTTTGTTTTACTTCCTTATAACAAACACACGCGAATCCCCCTGGGTTATGGTCGGTTGTTCAACGATTTCTGATAGCATTCCCATCATATTCGGATGAACATGGATAGCAACGTTGCGAACTAAAAAGAGAAATCGGCTGCAGGTTACTGACTTACTGCTGTTTTCAAGTGAATACGAGCCTTATATTAACAAACTCGTTGAAATGCATCAGATTTAAATTAAAAGCCTTTTTTTAATGGTAATAAAAATACTTCTAAATATTTTTTTTTTTTTCTAAAAGAAAGACAAACATTCACGGATTACGAATAACCTGAAAATATTTGAAAATCTCCTACTACCACCACAGTAAGCGGAAAATTTTGCTTGTGTTGTGATGGAGGACTTAGCCAGCCGAGGAATTGAACACACTACGCCTGGGTGGAATTCAAACGCTATGTCAACTCGGCCACCGACCGGTCGAATTAAGTATGAGTTTTATTTTTAATCTCAGAAATACGATGGGTCGCGCCCTATCTAATAATCTGTATTCGATAGTAACAACACAAAAAATTATAATCAAAGTTATTATTAAAAAAACAAGAATTTTTCCAACCAACGAAATTTTTTAAAAATTTAAGGTCCTACCGATTTCAAAACTATTTCAAAGAAATGCTATTTTAAAAGTTTTTAAAGATTCTGAAAGGTCCTCAACGCGAAGTATAAGACCTAGAATATCTGGAAACATATACTTACCTAGATGCAACACGACGGCTGCACAACACCATCATGAATATATAGGCCCAAAGTTTTTTAACGATTTACCGGATACAATAAAAAGTGAGAAAAATTATTTTTAATTTAAAAAAAAACTTTCGTTGTATTTTTACAGAGAAGATTGACTTACTTTTATCGATGATTTTCAGATATATTCTGTTTCAGGTATATTGTTGCATATATTTTTGTTGATTTTTCGTTGATTTTTGTTGATATTCTGTTTCTATAATTTTCTTATTGTACAATATTTTGTAGTATTTTACAGTATTTTTGAAAATATTCTTTTTCCATTTTTGTAACTATACATATTACTATCTATATATATATATATATAAGCACATAGACTAGCTCTCCAGTTTGACCCGAGAATATTTCTCTACAAATTGGGTAAACAAAAAAAAGTGATGTCTGATATGAAATGTAATATATTTTTATCTCTTGTGAATATTTCCTTTTTATCTAAATTAATAAAAAAAATCAATCTATCCTATCCATATAATAATGCATGTTTAAAAATAATATTGGCCATGGCCAAAACTGTTTTTAAAATACGTAAGATATGGTAATGTAAAAGTGTAAGTTCTAAAATATGGGCGGGGCACTAGATTTGTTTTAAATCTAAAAGTTTTCGGTGGTTAAAATAAATTTGAGAACCTGTGGAATAGATGCTAGAGGGAGCAAATGATATCCGGTAACTAGTTAATATTTGTGAAAGTTGGGGAAACTAGAAGTAAACTGTTTCCTTAGTCTCTCGTATCATGCGATCAGTACCGGATCCACCGTAGGTGTAGACAAAACGTGTTACCCAGGGTGGGAAGTATTAAACCACCGTAATGTTTAAAATATCCGTGTAATTTTACGACACAAAGTTTGAACATAAGGTCTTTTACAGGTACCGTCATATGGGGTGATTTTTGAATCGGGTGACTTTAAATTTTAACATCGCGGATACCAGCAATAATTCTCGTTGCCACTCACTGTCACATTTATTTCAATTTTACTATTGTTTTCGGTAATAAATAAACGCAAGCCTTCAAACGGAAATATGCCTCATTCCCCACATCCAATAGAGCTGAAACTCGGGCAGATAGCTTGTTGTCAATGATAATGCATTTTATCATTTTATCGAAAATGTGGAAAACACTTAAGTCAATGATGAAAAATAAATGTGAAGATGTGGAAAAAAATATCATATTCCCAACCGAATTGGCTGGCGAAAACAACATGGCTGATAAGTTTAATAAATATTTTGTGACAAGTATAGAAGAAATTAACAAAAATATCCCAATCATAGAAGAAGAAGAAATTTTCAATTTTGAAGAAAAAACTTGCGAATTAAAGTTTAAGAAAATAGGCGGCCAGAAACTCCAAAGAATACTGTCCAAAATCAAATCAAAGCCCAGCCAAGATGGGATCACTATTCAAATATTAGAACATGCATTACCTGTAATAGGAGAAGAGTTTCTTAGTTTAATAAACGAATCGTTAGAAACAGGGAAGTTTCCTGAATCATGGAAAACGTCTATGGTGATACCGATTCCAAAGATTTTCGAACAGAAAAAAATGTGAAGACTTTCGACCTGTAAATATGTTACCAAAATATGAGCAAGTGATGGAATACATAATTAAATCTCAACTTGAAGAATACTTCGAAAATAATAGCATCCTTTGTGACGAACAATCTGGATTTAGGAACAATAATTTATGTGAAACAGCGTTAAATTTAGTAATTGATGATTGGAAGGAAGATATAGATAAAAACTTGCATATTGTTGCGGTGTTTTTAGATTTTCAGAGAGCTTTTGAAACAATAGATAGAAAAAGAGTTATTAAAAAATTTAAAAAAATATGGAATAAAAGGGAAAGAACTGGAATGGTTTAAAAACTACTTAAGCAACAGACAACAAACAACAAAGATAAGAAACAATATATCAAATCCGATTGAAAATAAGCTGGGTGTACCGCAAGGATCTGTATTGGGTCCGATATTGTTTATACTCTACATAAATGATATGGTAAAAATATTAAAACATTGCAAAATAAGACTGTTTGCAGACGACGCACTAATTTATATTGCAGAAGATAATTATGAGAAAGCAATCAAAAAGATAAATAGTGACTTAGAAACATTGTCAAAATGGCTCAAACTAAATAAATTAAAACTAAATGTAAATAAGACAAAATACATGCATATAAGCAGAACAAATACGCATGAGGAACCAAAGGTTTCTATAAATGGAGAAATCATAAAAAAGTGGAAGAAATTAAATATCTAGGTGTTATTATAGACTCAAAATTGAACTTCTCAAAAAATGCAGACTATACAATTAAAAAAATTGCAAAAAAATATCATTTCTTGGTAGAATCAGAAACAAAGTAAATAAAGAAAAATGCCAGATAATATACAATACAATTATATCACCACACTATAATTACTGTTCAAGTATTCTTTTTCTCTGCAATAAAGAGAAAATGAAAAAAATGCAAATACTGCAAAATAAAGCAATGCGAATAATACTTAAGCGCAACATATACACACGGATAAGAGACATGTTAAAGGAGCTGAATATTTTGACGGTGAAGCAAACTGTGTATTTGAATGTACTTATTTTTATACATAAAATTAACTTAGGGATGATGTCTAAGGAACTGAAAAGAAAAATAAATTACAATAACGAGATACACGGACACGGGACGAGAAATTCTAAGCAAATTAGATTGCCAACAAGAAAAAAAACAAGCACCCAAAAATCTCTGATGTACCAGGCCGTTCAACTCTATAACAAAATCCCGAAGGAAATTGCTGTGATAGAAAATATTAATAAGTTCAAAAATGAATTAAGATAATATGTCTATCTCAATTATTAATGTTTCTTTTTTTGTGACTTTATTGAAATATTTAAAGAAAGATTATGTTTGCCAAACAATGTACATGTTTATATGTTTATAAAACTATTAGCACACACGAAGATGTGAGCTAACTTAAGATTAATAAATAAAATAAATAAATAGAAGTATTTATTAAAAAAAAAAAATTCTTACGGGTTAATTTTTAACTATTCAAATAAACCAGGCTTAAACATTAACCGTCTTACTCATAATAGATAATGCGGAGGGATAAGAACAGGTTAGTAGAAAACGTTAAGCAAAATCACGCGCATGCTTACTGCATATACCGGCCGTAATACCGCAGTATTAGTGGTTGACAGATTTTTGAACGGCCCGACCCCCAGGATTAGGGACGTATTACTATGGTAAGAGGACGGAGATCGCGAACTTCTTCTAAAATCTGGTTGATTTATCGAACATCGACAGCGCAGTGAAAATGTAAAAAAAAAACAGTAATACCCATTGGCAGCACTATCAGAGGAATATTTTAAATCTAAATATAAATTTACTTAAGCAAATACGGAACGCATGATCAAATTGGCCAAATTTCTTAGCAATTCAATGCAGACCGGGTCAATGACATTGTAAATGTCATCTGAAGAAACTTGAAGTTAGAAACTAAACGCAAAATTATAAAATAACCGTGTTTTTGAGAATCGGAACAAGTGGAGCCAGCCTAAAAAAAATTTTGCATGAAAATTAGTATAAGTAAATATTTTAACTCGAGCAGTATACGGCCCTCCTCACCGATAGCTTACGAGCGCTGCAGCGCGGCGGCGTATTACGGAAACTTTGTAAGACTATAAATTAATGGTAGATAATGAACATTTGTATCAAAAGTGTTTTTAATTTTTTCTGGGGTCAACTTATGGGAGAATATTGGAATATTGCTGCAGTCACTTCAAATTATATGTTAGGAAGAGTCTTCGGCGCACATACCTACAAAGAGTTTTTTTTTGTATTATCGTCGTTATAAACATAACAAAATTTTGGCGAGCCGAGCCGCACATTATGAGAAAGGAACGAAGCAACCGCAAACGGCGCGAAAGGCCGCTTGCGGTTGCTTTGTTCCTTTCCCCGTAATTCGTGGCTCGGCTCGCGGAAATTTGATCTGTTTATACGCACCCTTATATGATCGACGATTTATAAGCAAAGTAGTCACTGTAGAAGTGTCTTGCTTGACGACAAACTTTCAGGTCCTTAAAGTGTTTTCATAGGCAGGTCAGCGCTTGTTTATACTTACTGCGCATTTCCGATCCGGTCCGGGCCTGCTTATGGCAGGTGATCTAGCAGCTGACACCCGCAATACAGATCCAGTCGCTAATCTGCAATTCTTAGACTTGGGTGTCAATTCTGAATTGTGGTTAGACAACACTCAAACCGGTAGTTTCTGGAGCTTTACGATAATTGTCTAAACAGCTATGGATTACACTGACAACTGGGTTAAACTTTCTCCTTCATGAATAATAATATCTGGGTAATCATTTTCTATAGCACGTTAGTCAGTCTCAAACTTCTGAAACGGTAGCTTCGGGTAATTGGGTCATTAAGGAAAGAAGAATTAACTCTAGATGTTGTAAGATACAAAACATAAGAAATGCTTATGAATTCAGAAATTTTAGTTAGGGCGTTGGGAGAGTTGGAGGTCAGTTGGAGGTAAAAAATGGGAAAATATTTTTTGCTTCATGTATTATCTAAATATAATACATAAATGGTTGGAACACGGGTTCATAAAAATCTTCCTTGAGAATGTTTTCTTAAACCCTATTGCATTTTTTTACACAACTTTTTATTTGAATTAATAATGACAGCCAACCGGGTTTCGCTTATAGTTAATATATTAACTTATAGTTAATATAATAAGCCATGACGAAGCTTGAGGTAAGCGATAAAACCGGTTGACTGTCATTATTAATTCAAATAAAAAGTTGTGTATTACAAAGTGTGTTTTTTCATTTCATAAAAAAATATTTAAAAATCCAGAAACAAAAATATTAATTTATTATGAAATACGTTTAAAAGCATCCAGAAACAAAATTAATGCGAAAATATTTTCCGTAGAATCCGCATTCTGACATTTCTTATAAGAGAATTACAATGCAAAATGTCAGAGGCATTAGGGGTTAATGCACCCTACACAACTGAAAATATACAACTAGTTCAAATCACTTACATTCTAAAGATCAAAACAAGAAAATTTAAAGAATAACAGTAATTTTTAACGTAAAAATTATGTGCGTCTTTCTCTCTCCATACATAATTATCATAATTTTTATTGTAAGTAGCTTTAGCGGCCACATTATATGCTCGTGTTTATGTGCGAAGCGTTTTACAACAAGAACAAGTGTTATATTATTTATTTCTAGAACGCGTCCATGCTAATGTTGCCCTTTTTGAAAGAATACAGTTTGATTTTAAAATTATGAAGCACTAATTTTTTACGGAGCCCTTGTGGCTTTTCTGGCGTGACCAATTAAAAATCCCATCAAATATGAGTACGTACTTATTATCTAAATATCATAAGTTACGACGTATTATTCCGTTGTTTTATATTGAACGTTAGATATCATTAATTATATTCCGTACGCTTCAGTCTGTCCATTGGAATAATAGTTCACCCCTTAATGTCGTACACCCACTTTCTACATCCCTTCGAAGAACAATTTAGGAAACCCCTCTGCAGATTTAGAGTCAGAGGTTCAAGAATAGATATTTTCTCACGTAGGTTATGTTATGTAGCTAGGCATTAAAGTGATTTATTTTATTTTGTGTAATAATATCGCAGAGCTGCTAACAGCCACCATGATGAACTGAAGCAGAGAAAAACTATCGAAAGGTGAGCTCGATATCGTGAAATTTGCACTACTTATCTGTTTGAGATTTTTAGGTGAACTCACAAAAACTTTTCGAACTTGAACTAAGGAGCTTAACACATCAATATAACTTTAAAACAATTGGAGAACTTTATTTATGTGAATACAGCACCAGAGTCCCAACTACTCCTAGACTATTGTATTGTATGGTAGCAAATAGGAGAAGGAGATGGGGAAGAGGAAGGTGGAAAAGTACTTGGCTATTCAGATCTGGTTACCTAACATGGCTAAAGCCATTTCAAGCAACTTTTCAATTCTGAATGGTGGTCATACAGCAGGGTGATTCTGAGAGTATCCTTCCCTCTGGAACGTGCTGCAAATATGATATAATTTATTTCAATTATGAAATAATACAAAATCAAATAAAGTTTCCTTGCGACCTCCGGATTGCTAGTGGGGAGCCTTATCCCTCGAATACGGAGGCCGTCAAACTCTCAATAATTTTGCATTGTTAACTAATCAATTTTTTTTATTTATATAAAGAAAGGTGTCTGCCGGGGGTGCTGCGTGGCGGACATTAAGCGGGCGGCATGAATTGTTTTTTATACAAATCTATAGTTTTATTCAGAGGTTGATGAAATTTCGCGCACTTGTCCTTCAAAAGAAGAGGAAGGTCAGTATCTACGTCTGGTTTCCATTATCTTCAAGGGACTTCAGCTACTTATTCAATAAGAATGCAATAATAATAAGTGTGTTTAAATGTCAGGCAAAACCGGGTAGTACCCAAAACTTGAGTGTTTAAAATATTATGAGTAAAAATAGTAAGGTCAAATTCCATTTACATTTCAAGTTTTAGTATCGGAGCTCTGCTAATACAAGATGTTTTTATAAAAAAACCCAGATCATTAAGATCGCGCCAGACTATGATTTTGTAATTCTCATTCCGAATGAGACAGCGCCATACGGTGCGTGAATGTATTATAAAAATGACTTTTCGCGCGAGTGAGAGAGATGTCGCCATGGGCGGTGGGCGTGCGATAAAGGGAGACGGCAGTGAGACGGGGTCATCGACACTTTATGGCTGGCCATCTCCGTACATCTACCTGACATTGGCGCGCGCAATTAATTATTTTTTTCAAAATCGCAGTGGATTAAATCTATGCTACCGATTGGCTCTTGATTCGTTATTGACTTCGAATTTACAATAAAATGTTGACATGCTGAACATTGCAGTCAGTGGCGTCACAACTTTAGAAATTTCGGATACAAAAAACCATCCTTGAATATGTTTTAATAAACTCTCTTGCATTTTTTTTACTCAACTTACTCTACTTTCCCATTCCCATTACAACTGAAAATTAAATTACAGAGCATGAAACGAAAAAAATGGTGTCATATTTTGTTTTTCGTCAGTTTTATTAATATTTTAAGCTGACGAAGCATTGATTTAAAGTAATATTACAAATTATGTATTTAAATCATTTATTTTAAAATGAAAAACAAAATATATGCGCATTTACTTTTTTTTTAAATCCATGTAATCTAAACGTATCTGCCAACAATCTAATCAGATTTCGTATCAACGTAATATAAACAATCTGATCAGGTTGCGTATCAACGTAATATAATCAATCTGATCAGGTTGCGTATCAACGTAATATAATCAATCTGATCAGGTTGCGTATCAACGTAATATAATCAATCTGATCAGGTTGCGTATCAACGTAATATAATCAATCTGATCAGGTTGCGTATCAACGCAATATAAACAATCTGATCAGATTGCGGATCAACGTAATATAAACAATCTGATCAGGTTGCGTATCAACGTAATATAAACAATCTGATCAGGTTGCGTATCAACGTAATATAATCAATCTGATCAGGTTGCGTATCAACGTAATATAAACTATCTGATCAGGTTGCGTATCAACGTAATATAATCAATCTGATCAGGTTGCGTATCAACGCAATATAAACAATCTGATCAGATTGCGGATCAACGTAATATAAACAATCTGATCAGGTTGCGTATCAACGTAATATAAACAATCTGATCAGGTTGTGTATCAACAATCTGATCGAGTCCCCAAAACCTACGTTTTCGCCAAAAACATATCATTTTTTTGAAAATCGTTTTTGAAATAGTGTAAATTTACTAACCTTATTATTCTGGAATTATGTAATTACTTAACCTAACCTAATTTTACTATTAATTATTAACGGGAAATTTATTTAGCATTCCATCAGGTGTAATTCTCTCCATATGTAATTTCGTCCGTATCTGATTCGGTCCATATGTAAATCTGGCAGTGTAATATTGGTACGTGATATTTATGCTTGTGTAATTTTCTCCCGACAACGTTTACATTATATATTTTAACATTTTATACTTGTTACTTTATACTTTTCTTTGAGTTTTTGTACTTTTACATTTTATACTTTTCTTTGAGTTGTTGTACATTTACATTTTATACTTGTTACTTTATACTTTTCTTTGAGTTGTTGTACATTTACATTTTATACTTGTTACTTTATACTTTTCTTCTAGTTGTTGTACATTTACATTTTATACTTTTTATTTTTCTTCTAGTTGTTGTTCTATTACATTTCATACTTTTCTTTCAATTGTTGTACTTTTACATTTTATACTTTTACTTTTATTTGAATTGTTGTACTTTTAGATTTTATATTTGTTACTTTATACCTTTCTATGAGTTGTTGAACTTTTACATTTTATGCTTGTTACTTAATACTTTTGTCTGAGTTTTTGTACTTTCACTATTCTTACTTTTGTTGATGGCAACGTTATGCCGTATATATGAAAAAATAAAATAAAATTAACAAATATAAACTCAAGTTTATTAACTAATTATCAGAATTATTTATTTGTGTTACATTGTCTGTCATCTCATTCATCAAAAAATATGAGAAGTATACATAAATTAGTTGATATTACGATCATAGTTACGTACATTTAACATAGAAAGTTACTATGTGTATTGACATGATTACAAGAATTCATCATTATTAGTATAGCAAAACATATTGCAGCAATAATTATTGTAAATAATTATTAATAGATGAATTTCCCCATAATGATGTGTACGTAATGAGCCCATTTGTACCACCTCTCCAATGTAACAATAATATCTAGAGCAGCCCAACGGAGACTAGTATAACATAACACATATTCTTATTAAATACTCTAAAAATACATACATTAGAAGATAGACGTAAAATAAACGATTTAACGTTCTTATTCAAAATACTTAACTCTAAATTCGACTGTTGTGAACTCCTGCAACTTATAAACATACATACACCCACAGTAACAACACGATAAAATACAATATTCTACAGCAGCACACATAAGCGTAACTACATTGCCCACTCTCCGATACAACGACTTCACACCATGGGAAATCATTACTTGGGTGATGTTGACATATTCAATACCAACTTGGCTAGTTTTGTGGATCATTTAAAACATTTATTTCAACAATACTCCTAAACACATCATGTAAACCTACAAATAGCTGTAATTTTCTGTTTTTGTTTCTTGTGTTTGTATGACTTGTTGCATAGCTTTTATCAAATGTAATTTTATTCTTATTTTTTATGTTTCAAAGTATCTGTCAAATTAAAATTATACTACCAACCATGTAAAAGCCCTCTGGGCGTTAAATAAAAAAAAAATAAAAATAAAAATAAAATAAAAAACACAGTTAGACGCAATGGCGCACATTTACATAAAAGTTCCATTTTGTGGTCATCGCGCCTCTGTCTCACACTGCTGAATGGGTCTTAAAAGTAAATTAATTTCAATGTTATGTCACATTGTGTACGTAGTCCGGATTGGATAAACCATATGTAACATTAATGGAAGATTGTCCCAGTTTCACCCTAGTCACTTACCACGATCTATAATCGACACGTTGCTTTTAAAGGTTTTTTTAATTTGTGTTATTTGAGAAAACACAGATACAGACAGTAACAAACATGACCGTAAAATAACATTAATTTGAGAATTCGCCTGCATCCTAAATTTTTCTCAGAGATTAACATAGCAGCCTTTAAAAATAAATAATAAGCCTTTACAAATATAATATTACAAAGTAAGTTAAAATAACAATTGTTAATTAAAAAATAGGAGTAGATAGTGTTACAAATATTTTTAGAGAATAGAGGGCAAAGTCAATTGATTCTAAAATGTTAATTTTCTACTAAAGGTCCTGCACGTATCAAAAAATATGGTGGAATCCTTCAGATTTTGATTTTGATTAAACAATTCTCATATTTTTCTGTTTGTATCTCTGACACCAGCTTTTAAAATATTATTAAGGCGTTAAATGCGCCCAATTGTATCAGGGTACGCACTTTTCATAATGACACGATAAGAAAATTATTACGGCATCCCCAATTTGGGGTATGTTGTGAGGGTGAATGTAGTGTGAAGGGGAAAGAGATGGAGAAAAAGTACGTGGAGAAGTACCTGACTATTCAGATCTAGTCACAAAACACGGACAAAGTCATTTCAAAAAGTCGTTTCCGTTCTGAATGGTGGTCATGAATATGAAGCACCAGCATGAATATTTTTGATAATTTTTAGATTTAAATGAAAACATTCATTGCATTTTTAAAAGTAGTTTATTGTTATAAAAGACGGTGAACAGAACAGATCACATAATATAAAAATTTTAAATTTAAATTGTGTCTTACTTTTGTAGTAAAAAAATATTTTTTAAAGTTTTCCAGGAGGAAATTATGCTTTTTTTAAAGTAAATATATGTTTGAAAATCGAAAACTTAGAGTCTGATAAAGCGGTGGAGGGAAAGTCGGCCAGGTCATCAATAATTACACTGTTCATTTCGTCGTAATTGTTAGAATAAAATCTAACTGCATCAAGTCATGCACCTCAACAAGTGGAGGTACGAGGATATAAAGATAAACAATTTTAGTAACATTTTTTTCAATTAAGGCGATGCCATAAGTCGTGTAATATTTTAAATCGAGCCGCCATCAATAAAACTCCTTACGTAGATGGCGATAAGGCTTAAATTCCCGCTTAACACCATTCAGCTGTTTTGATTTAGGCAAGAAAAAAACATGGCCACAAAGTGCATTTTATTTTATTTTGTGAATGTTCATGCATAAATATTTTTATGTTTTCATATCATTTTATAAATAACTTAATTTTCCACATTATACAATACAACCATAACCGAAAATGTGTTCGTAAGTAGGAAATTTTTAACTTTAAACAGTTTTCATAGGATTATAAATTATTTTTTTCTGGGCTTATAAAAAGACTTATGTAAAAAATACTCGATCATTTCAAAGGCCAAGATGTATTATACTGGCGGTATTTATTTAAACCATCTGAAACATTTCTAAGCGACCAAATTTTCAAACCAAAAACACATTATTTTGCATTACTACGTAGTGCATCGCCTTAATAAGGTCATTTACCAAGAAAAACTGCCGTTTTTTAGCGGACAGTGCACTAATCATTTAAAAAATGCGTATCTTACAAAAACAGTCGAAAAATGCAATGAAACGCACATTGCATTTTTTCCGGTATCTCGTAACGCCTATTCTCTGTTCCAACTAAATCAAGAACGTAGAAAAACCTGTCGATGTACGACTGAAGGGGGTTTTTGGTTAATGCGTAGTCCATTGTTCAAGTGCTTATAAATGGTTCATAACGCGGACCACCAGGTGGCCTTTGCTAAATAATAATAAAAAAAACATAGAAGCGTAGACGTTCACATTTTTTGTTGAATCAGAGGCTGGGAATTAACAGACCTGCAGGTGCCTCGATTTGGGCTGGGCAAATACTGTTAATGGTGAATACCGAACCAACAGTTCGCATCGTCTACGTTTTATTACAATATCAACAATACAAGTATTATGGTCGAATCGCACCCATGATGATAATAATTGGATAATATATACGGCATGTATTTCATAATTCTAGCTTCGTCTATCCGAACTTCCGAATTGCGAGTTTCTGGAAGTAATTAAATCTTGTTTTGGTTTATTTCTACCAAAAACCAATTTCCCACTATCTATTCAAAAGTCCGTCCAACTACTCTAACACAATATATCCTTTTTAGGTGTGCCGTAGTCCTACTGATTTGTTTTGAACTAATGACGTGCTTACAAGAAGCTATCAAAATAAGTATTTGAAAGTCCCAATGTAGGAATTTCACATTGATGTCAAAAAAAACCTAACCTAACCAATTTTTTTTTTCGAGTAAATTTATTTACAACACACTAAGGTAGTCGGGTCGGTAAAGAACCGACAAAAACTGAGGGCGGTACACCGAGAGCCCACCGATCCATATATTTGTATTTGGACCTGCAAACAGTGTAAACAGGTCCGGGGGCATTAGGAAGCGCTGCGATGTATTTACTCGTAGTTCCCGTATTCAGCTAGCGTTATCAAGTTTCAGTGGGCACTTGATTGCGACTCCGCCGACATCACAACGAACTTCTATGATTTTTACCAGAAACATTTATTTTAGTTAAACATGATTTTAAAATTATCTTAAAAATTTGGTATGTCGGCACATCAATAATATCACAAAAAATTCCACAACCTCCTTATCACTTGATACATACTAGTTTGTTATTGTTAACATGTTTACTCGCCATTCGGCCGTCCTCTCAGTATTTTCTCAAATTACAATTTATATTAATATATTTACTTACCTGTAACAATACTATGTTTATAATAGTACTCGTGAGTCATTTTGACGATGATAAGATAATGACATTCAACGTAAAAGCGGTAAATGCGAAAACGAAAATCTGCAATGCCGACAATTTACTGGGCGAGAAGCAACAAGATTATTACTCGATATCTGCCGTGTGCAGAGACCATTCAACGCGGAATATTTCCCGCATCCTTACGGCACTCGGTTTATGCCGATTCTTTACCGACCCGTGATACGACGGCCTTACGTTCTAAAATAAGTAATAAGTAGGTGTAATTCTCTTCGTGTGTAACTCGCATTATTCCGTCCAAGTACAACTCTCGCAATGTAATATTGGTACTGGAAATTCACGCCCTTGTAATTTCGTCCAGACACCAATCGTGGCTATATGTAGTCTCGCTAGCGTAGTTATCTACAAATTTGTCTAAATGGGGCGGGTAATTTGTGGGTTCAAATATAGCCCTAAAGGTTATAAGGGAGGTCTATATAATTTATTTGATTTCTTTTTGTGATTAGATTTATTGAAGTGAAACTTCTTTACGCGCGTCATGCAATTTCGAGGACCGGAGTAAAACCGACTCATGACCGTCACCAAAAACCGTGATCATTTCGCTATAGGAGCCTAGCTAATATTATATTCCTGGTTTAGGTCACCTTCCAAACTCAGCTTCGCGGTCTAGAGGCAGAGCGCCCGACTCTCGTCGTGAAGAACCGAGGTTCGATCCCCGCTTAAACTATTTTTTTTTCTTTTTGTGATTTTTTTAATACGAGGAAAAGTGATAAAATGCTCTCGTGCTGCGACTTAGATATTTCGACTATATGATATTTTGGTCGAATACGTAATAACCGCGGTCTAGAGGCAGAGCGTTCGACACTCGTTATGCAGACCCGGGTTCGAATCCAATATTTTTATAACTTTTTTTTTTATCAACGATTTGTAATAATGTAGTAAAAAATTACATAAATTTGTTAATTTACCTTTACTTTAATTTACGGTACCTATATGATATTTTGGTCGAAATATAGCTTAAAAATCGTGCCGGTAGAGTCGCTCGGTATTTTGATTAATTATTTTTATTTTGAATCATTAAAATTACTAATCAAGGCCCTATATGATATTAATTAATTATTTTTATTACTTTACTTTACGTAATAACCGCGGTCTAGAGGCAGAGCGTTCGACACTCGTTATGCAGACCCGGGTTCGAATCCAATATTTTTATAACTTTTTTTTTTATCAACGATTTGTAATAATGTAGTAAAAAATTACATAAATTTGTTAATTTACCTTTACTTTAATTTACGGTACCTATATGATATTTTGGTCGAAATATTGCTTACAAATCGAGCCGGTAGAGTCGCTCGGTATTATGATTAATTATTTTTATTTATCAACGATTTGTAATAATGTAGTAAAAAATTACATAAATTTGTTAATTTACCTTTACTTTAATTTGCGCGAGATACCTCTCCTCGCGGTCTAGAGGCATAGCGTTAGACACTCGCTATGCAGGACCCGGGTTCGAATCCCATATTTTTATAACTTTTAATTTTTTTATCACATGCTACTTATAAATATGTCAATAGACAGAAAAAAAGAGAGAATGAAATGAAAAGAGAGAGAGAAGAATACTAAAAGTTTCACTTCCGTCGTGCGTAGGCTTGCCACACACTGTATTTTTTTATGAAAAAAGCATGATTATATTCGAAACAAGTTGGTTTATAACTCAAAGAAGTGTTCTGCATCCAAAGATGTATTTTTTGTTCTGAAGTAACGAACTATAAACTTACTAACGTCAGGCCGTTTCAGCATGGGTAGGCAGATAGGATAGACCGCCGTCGCACACAATCCTTGCTTCATTCACTTTCGTACGAAGTCTCTTATATACTCTTATGTTATTGTGATTAACATAACACATGACCCGACTCTATTCACTTGATCATTCCCATGTCTTTCTCGGTCGTCCTTGATTATTTCTACCGTTAACTTCCTCATCGTTTATTTTCCTTACACTCCTTGTTTCGTTCATCCGTTCTACATGTCCAAAATATCCTAGCAAATATTTTTCTAAAGTTTTTCCTTACGTCGACAGAGAATATTTGTAAAACGATCAAAACTTTTTAAACTTTTAACAACGGGTTGTTTTACAGAATTTGAACAATTCATCAAATTTAAACCATTTTAACTACCGCTCAACGACTCATTGCTGGTGTAACGACGGAGAACAAAATAAGTGGCACATTCTCTAAATTTTCAAAGTAAATTGCAAATGCAAAGTAATTAAAATGTTAAAGGAACTAAATTAGCTAACAGCGAATCAGATGCTGACCTCGAACGCGATGATATTTATACATAAAATAATAAAAAACCTAACAAATTATTATATGCATTAATTATTGCCTGAAATATCCATACAAATTGAAAATATCTCCAGAGTAAAAATAAATGCCTCTGACGGGAATTGAAGCAGCACCTTCTGATGTCCGGTCAGGTGCTCTGGACTACTGAGCTACGTCGGCTTATTCCCAACACGCCAAATAATTCAATATGTACTAGTACTTCAATCAACAATTACTCTTTATTATATTCTTTCACCTGTAAACAACCGACTTTATTTTTGTATGAAAGGCTTTGTGCTAAAGTGCTAAATTTCCCACTAGATGACGTCGAGACATATTATTTTTACATTTGTTGGTGATATATTTTGACTTGTCAAACACACATATATATATATATATATTTATCCCCTCTCGTACTATGTTGATCTCGAGCGACGGTACGCCAGGTATATGTTGATCCGTTTGCATTTGTTGATCCACCCCGGATATGTTGATCCATTACCCAAGCTGGCATACATATGTAAATCCCTACAGATCAACTTGTGTCATCGAGATTTAGCTGTAAGCCACGCCCATTTTTCGGTCGCATATACATTTTACACGATTTATTTTGTTGATCCATATATTTCTGAAACTTGACGGTTTGCATGAGTTGTAACTTGTAACCGCCAATTTTTTTCAAAGTTTTCTTACTTTTTAGATCCTGTTAGTACATCCATATTCTATGAAAATGACTTTATACTTAAAGAGGATAGACTGCCTTACGCGTATTTATATTGAAATGGAACTTTCGCAAACGTCAAATCTATACTAAAAAAATCTTTTCACCTGATTAAACAAAAACGTTACTTCAATGCATCATTTACTAGGTTTCGTGACTTAGCAGGTGTGCCCGTGTTCATGGGGTGAGGTTTGTCTAGGTCATTTTATAAGAGAAATTTTGCACTTGAACTGATTGAATAAAATTTTATTTTAATGTACTTTTACCATCTCTCTCGACGTAAGTTTCTTGTAATGATTAAGTTAAAACAAAGCGTAATTTCCATAATATGTGCCTATTAAAATTACGGAAATTAGATTGGTGAGAATTTAATTTTTCATATTTTAAATTATGATTGCTGAAAAATTTATTCCAATTTGTTTTTTATTAAACATGGCTAAAGTCATTTCAAGCACCGATTCCAACCAACGATGTTTTAGTATATGTTCGTAAATCAACAGGAGCCATAATGTCTGTACATCAGAGCCCTCGAGAATTATTACAATTATGTGTACCGCCGCCCCGGGAACCATTAATTAGATAACCAACACCCCTACCATTAGTCACCGCCAACGATTTAGCGAGATTGTTGTTTATTTTTTGTATTTTTTTACATCGTCTCCACACAGGAGGCCCTGAGGAAAATCGTAACCCTCGAGGCCTATGTCATCTTTGTGAATGCTGTGTTGAGGGTATTTTGAAGGAAAGGAAGGACAGTGAGTTCTGGGAATAAAGATATGATGGGTGGGTAGTAATCTGGGGCTCAGTGTGTTCGAGTGATATACATAAGATCCAACTCTCCTACTGCGTTGCAAGGCGATGCGTTGAAAGAGGATTAATCGATCCGGCCCGCCACGCATTTGGTAGGCAAGCGCATCCGCCGCCAAGAACCGAACACACCTCACCCCATAAACCCGGGCACTCCTGCTCAGTCACCAAACATATCAAACTACTTGGGGTGACTCTCGACTGGCAATCCGAAGGTCGATGGTTCAAATAAATATAAAAATTAATTTGTACTATTTTACAATTAGTGATTGGTGACCATATCTGAATAGCCAGGTACTCTCCTCCTCGTCATCTCCTTCGAGGTCCACAATACATTCAGCCTCATTATAACCCCAATTGAGGATGCCATAGTCTCACTGGCTCCAGACGGGAGCAGTTGGGACTCTGGTGCGGTATACACACAATTTTTTATTTGTAAAAAATGACAACAAAAATATTGTTAATATTATAATGAGATGCCAATCATATTTTCTACAAAACGCTACAGCTAGCTTCAAGAAGTTGAATAAGAATAAAGTATTTTTAGCACAAAAATGGCAGAAGATGAATGAACACGTGCAGTATAGTAATACCAACTAAAGGACAGGATGAAACACTTCAAAATATTTTATTTAAATTTTGATAATTCCTTGATGCTTCATAATAATGTTTTATAAAAAAATACAAATCATATCACACCACATCCTAACTAAAAAGCCGATATGTTTTTATACACAAAAAGGTATATTTGGATATTATCTGTATTAAAACTAATTTCGTTAAAAAATAATACTGTATTGAAAATGTGATCAGACCATAGACATATGAATATTAGTAGACCTGCCCTAAGTGATTAAAAGCGTATTATCCCCACTCCCCATACCGGTTCCATTGAGCCGGCTGGGCTCGCGTTTGGCCTCAAATGAAATTTGAAAACGTGACGTCATCATTCTTGTGCGAACTATGGTCGAGGCATCATCGGTTCATTTTACTAAATAACACGGCAAAATTTTGACTTGTACTATGAAAACTGGTAAAAATAGATGTGAAAAAAGAGAATAAACCCAATTGTCGTATTACATTCCATATATAAGCATTATTTTACTTTATTTTAAGCATATTCACATCGTATAATATGAATCAGTTGTTACTATCACATCGAGAAATGTCTGGACGCGAAACACAAAGCTGGTTGGTTGCTGGGAAGTAAATTATGAACATTTATAAAAGTGTCTTAACTAAATACTCTGAAACTAACTACGACTCTGAAAATAGAAGCTGCCTTACTTTGCCGAATTTGGACTTCGCAAATTTGTTCATAACGTGGCGAGTAATTTGCGCTCCCATGTAAAAATGTCTATTCATTCAAAGCAGATTTTACTTTTAAGAAGTAAATGGTGATATTATAATGCGAGATGCCTATTTACTGTCAGATTGATTTATTGACGAATCACAGTCAGCTTCACTCCCTTCGTTCTTCAACAGTTGATTTTACCCCTCGCCCATATCTTCTCGTCTATTAATTCCTATGTCTGTGGATCAGACCAAAACTTCGTTGTTAAGAGAATGCAGCTGCAGACTGGCCGGGATTTGACAACACCCTGATTAGAATACATTTAACTCATATAATAAGTATAATTTAATTTATCTTTGATAATCAACGGCTATGGAATTTTACGTCTTGCCACCGCGTTCCCGGATAATATTGATTATAATAATATATATATACATGTTATTTGGGGAAAAGTTTTATCTCATTCATAAAAAAAACTTTTTCTTCTTATTTTTTTTATGGAGATTAAAGCAAACTATGATGTTAATATAAATTTGTTTTGTTATTTTATTACATTAAATAGTTACGGTTCGTGATTAAACTGATTTTCTTGAGGCCAGATAGTGTATTACGTTAAACATAATTGAAATTTTGAAAAGTAATTTTTTCAACTTATTAAAAAAAACTTATTTTCCTCGTCATTCCGTAAAAGCTGCAATGACCCCGGGGTCGGGATCATTGCAGCTTTTCACTCGATCGGTTTATGAGTATATAGCTTAATTTATATGAGATTAACAAAACAAGAATTTGGTAGGCATCTAGTTTTTTGCCGTTGATTATGAGTATTTTTATCGTAAACCTAAGTTTTTATCGCAAGACGTAGAAAATGCTTAAAGTCAAATTGGTTCAATTGGCCCCATATAATATTCATTGGGCCACTGTGAAAACAACTTCACATAAAATATAATCGAACAAATTGATTAAATATAATTGCATTTGTAACCACCTTGTAGCTGTTTTTTTAGTTTATGCTTTATTGTTTTATATTGTTTTATAATATTAAATATGAGATGATTTTAAAAGAATCATCTTTAGAGCTATTCGAAACATTCGCAAAAATCAAATCCATAAAAAAATCATAACTTAGCAGTTGTACACTGTTGCGTTTGCTCAGCTACTACGTGGCGGGCCGGATCGAAAGAGACTGGTTGAGGGATACCTTTTGGCCATAAAAATCTAAAATGGCGGCAAAAGGAATAATATTATATGGTATATTTTGAACTTCTTACCACCTCTCCTGATTACGCTTCGTGACTTAGTAGGGGTGGCCGGGTTCTTGATTATAATGGGTAATTATTTAAAATGGGTAATCAATGGATGATTGAACGCGGTTGGAGATAACAAAAAACTGTCCAAAGAAGCGAAACGCCACAATGGAGTGCTGGTACCTACCCTAATATATGGAAGTGAGGCATGGAACTGGCAGAAGAAGGCTGAAAGTAGACTGAATACTGTAGAAATGAGATCCCTGAGGCATATGTACTGTAAAATCATGTATGACGAAATCTATTCTACAGGTATTTTATTAGAGCCTGTTAAAAGGAGCTAGCAGCATTGTTCCCCGGTGCACCGTGCACGTGCTTGATACTCGACGGACACGAGCGGAACGCACGTTCACAATAAAGTTGATGTTGTCTTTATGAGAACGGGTCGTTTTTCCAACTCGTTTTTCGTTTTGTAAGTCTCCATATTCAAATTCGGCGGTATGATTTTTTTATGTGACACCTCTCACTAGAGCGCCCCTGTCTTAACACTCTAAATACAGAGAAACTATGTCGCCAACCGGTTGGGCAGCGTTATGAGGCGGGTTAAGGTAGGGGCTGTAGGAATGAATTTATTAATGCTGGTCTTAAAGAGGCGCGAATTATATGGAGGAGGAAAAACAGATGCTGATAGCTCGTTCCACATACGAGCCGACTTACGGTAAAATGAGTCGGAGAAACGACCCGTTCGTATATAGATAACATCAACTTTACTGTGAACCTGTGTTCCGCTCGTGTCTGTCGAGTATCAAGCACGTGCACAGTGCACCGGGGATCAATGCTGCTAGTTCCTTTTAACAGGCCCTTATAAAATACCTGTAGAATAGACACAGCATACGCACATTTCGCCATACATGATTTTACCGCACATATTCCTCAGGAATCTCATCTATACAGTATTCTATCTACTTTCAGCCTTCTTCTGCCAATTCCATGCCTCATTTCCATATATTAGGGTAGGTACCAGCACTCCATTGTGGACTGCTAGCTTCGCTTCTTTGGACAGTTTTTAGTTAGCTCCAACCGCGTCCAATCATTCATTAATTACCCATTATAACCAAGAACCCGGCCTACCCTACTAAGTCACGAAGCGTAATCAGGAGAGATGGTAAAAGATAGAGGTTCAAAATTTCCTACATAACATTATTCCTTTTGCCGCCATTTTGGATTTTTATGGTCGAAAGGTATCCCTCAACCAGTTTCTTTCGATCCGGCCCGCCACGCAGTAGATGGGCAAACGCATCCGCCGCCAGGACCTAGACAAACCTCACCCTATGAACCCGTGTACCCCTGCTAAGTTATGATTTTTTTATGGATTTGTTTTTGCGAAATTTTCGTTTCAATCTAAATATGCATACATTTCTTATAAACAATTCAAGCAACACACGTCATTTTGATTTGAAACGGTACCATCTCACAGTCATTTCATGAGATATTCGACTCTAGAGACTAATACTTTGAGTTCAATATCACAAAAGATTACGGAATCACATAAAACCTTCTGATGAACAGTCCACCGATTGCCCCTTGATTGGTTCATTTAGTAAAACCATATATAGGGACACAGATCAACTTTGTCTAATAACTTCTTACCTGGATCAACATACTACGGGAATATATCAATATATATGAGATCAACATAAGTATGCCAATTTGGGTAGATCAACATAAATTATGCATCCGATTTCCATACAAATTTAGAAAATTTAAGGAACAGTATATCAAATGGTTTTTCTGGCAAACTGGCAACATTGATAATTATTGTACCACTGTTGCCAATTCGTACCGATGTATTCCATAATAGCCAAGTTATATGGTGTTAAAGGTGGATCAACTTAGTCTAACAACTTCTTACTGGATCAACATACTACGGGAAGAGGACAATATATAAATATATATATATATACATATTTTTTTTAATGATAAACTAATGTTTATAAGACAAGGTTTTTTTGCATAGCACAAAGGGTAACAAATTATTAAAAGCAATAAATAGTAGCCTGAAATATCCATACAAATTGAATATACTATAAAGATTATACTATTAGAAATTAGACTACCAAAAAAAGGACAAAGCCAATGCATAAAATAGTTTACTATAAAAATTTAATAAATATTAAAATATTACCACTGAGCTCGAGAAGTTTCTTTGAATTACAGTTGATATAGGGAATTCACTTTACATTACAGTATATGGCCTAAGCCTATATTTTTAATTATCTTTAATCAGCAAAAACCTATCCAATATACCTGTCAAAAATTCATTTGATTGAGATACAATCTGAAACAGGTCTGTACCATTTGATGGAGTGGCTTATTGTTCTGCGTTTACCATTAAGAGCTCCAGTGGGCAGCACTTTAATAATGTGTAAATTATTCATTACGTATTATCAGAGTTATTCGCTGAACGGTGGTTAGCGTTACCAGTGTGTGGTGGTTGTGACGGATGGTGCACATATGGAGCGGACGACCGCACTATATGGTGCACGGTAATATGGAGTAAGCAATACATCATTATTATTATTGTTAGCGTATAAGGAAACAGCGGTTAGCATTTTAAAAATTTGTAAATTTACCGTGTTTATATCTTACTTGAATAGCCCAGTGAGAAATCATGGGATAGTCAAATCAAATCAAATCAAATCTCGGCTTGGGCAAGTTAATTTTATTAGATTCAATTGTGATATTTTACAAATTACTAATTAAAAATAATATGTAGTATATTTGAGGCAAGCTGCAGAGAGGAAGATACTCTCAGTATCGCCCTGGTGTAAAACCACCATTCATTATTGAAACGTTGCTTGATATGGCTTTAGCCATGTTTGGTGACCAGATTTGAATATCCAGGTACTTCTCCACCTTTTTCTTCCCCATCACCTTCCTCTTCCCACGACCTCCAGCCTCACAACGGTTGAGAGCAATTGGGACTCTTGTGCGGTTTCACATTAAAAAAATCAAAAAGTCTGATATCTTGACAAATCTGTTCCAATTTTAAATTTCCGGCTTATTGAACCAGATTTCACGAAGGATTCAGGATTCGACAAAAGAAATGAGTGTTTTGTTTTCTAGGTGCTTACTATTTTTTTCCTTACTCTGCCTCTTACTGGATTTTCTAAAAATTTATTACATTTCACTTACCACTAAGTCAAGGTGTTTCAAATGATGAACGGATAACTCATCAAAATGACAATCACATTTAAAAGTGATATAAAGTCATAAAAAGTTTTTCATCGCTTTTAATGACCTTTTATCATTTTTTAAAGGTGTAATTGTCATTTTGTTGAATTATGCCTTTCCATTTTTTTACATTATGTCTTTTATATCTTTACATGCCACGCCCAATTAATGCGCGCATAATATGGCCTAATATTTCTAAGGCCTTATATTGATTCCAGAGTGCAATGAGTCCGAATTTGGCAGTATTGAGTTTACGAGAAGTAGTCCAGAATAAATACATTTATCAGTGCCAAAGAGCACCAAGACGAAAATATGCGGCAATGGCTGTAGTTTCCATAAAATATATTTTTTGAATTTAATCTGTTTTTTAAACATGGTATTTCAACACTGTAACAAATCGAAATGATGCACTTTGCAATATAGATATATTTAATGATTACATTCTGCCACAAATACAGGGTTTTCCAATAAGAGGTGTTATTTTGAATAGCCCGCTATTTCGGTTAATGTTACTTTTGAAACTGTCATTTTTTGACATTTAACAAGTAAAAACTACGCCATTAATAAAAATGGAACGATACACGCTTCAAAAACGCATTGAAATTATTAAAATTCACTTGAGTGAATGAAATGCAAATCATCTTTAGTGATGAGGCCCATTTCCACCTCGGTGGCTTCGTCAACAAGCAAAATTGTCGCATCTGGGGCTCGGAAAACTCAAGAGTTATTGTTGAAAAGCCTCTTTATCCTCAACGTGTGACTGTTTGGTGCGGTTTATGGTCCGGCGAAGTCATTGGACCTTACTTTTTAGAAAATGAGGCTGGAGCAACAGTTACGGTGAATGGATTGCGCTATCGAGATATGATTAATGATTTTTTATGGCCGGAGTTGAATGGTATTGATCTGAACAACGTTTACTTTCAACAAGACGGCGCTACATGCCACACAAACAACGAAACCATTGATCTTTTACGATTGAATATCAAAATAACACCTCTTATCGGAAAACCCTGTATAACAATCGTAGAATTCTAGAATTCCAGAATTTCATGGAAATTCACTAAAAAATAGAATTGTAGTGAGACTTCAAACTTTCACTAAAATATCAACAGCAAATTATCTCGAAATAGTGAGTTCTGATTTATAACACTCTGGAACTAGTTGAACTCAGAAGGACAATTAAGGCTCCTTAAGATTTAATCAAGTCGTGCCTTCATTTTTGTTACTTTTCCTTTTCCTTACTCAAATAACGTTTCATTTTTTTGTATTGATACATTGATATTTTTAAATATTGTTTATCCACTTTTGGTGTAATCTAACACAGGTATGATTTGAAAAGAAGCTGTTTACCAATAGATCTAAAAAATTATTGTTCACAATAGAAATGGGTTGACTACCAAAAATTAATTACTCATATAAAAAATTGAAAAATTGGCTCACAAATTAATAACAGCTATAAAAAATTCGACATTTAAAATTTCATTTACGTGAGTGAATACCTCCACGTAAATGAAACGCCTATTTTTATTGGTATATATATTTGTATTTTTTTTATTTTTTCATTGGTATATTGTTATTTTATCTGTATAAACATTGTAATTATTATAATAAAACAAATAATATTATATAAACATTGTAAATAAATAAATGTGGTTAGCTGGAAGAAATGGGGTCTACCCATAAGCTACACCTTTTGTAATTTTTATTTTACAATAAATAATTTTTGATTTGATTTGATTTGATTTGATTTGACATGATCTAATTTGCTAGTTTCTAAATCATCGATCTTCGTAATATTATTATCTATTTGACTAACAATATAAACATCGTACCACTTAATAAGAACCCACATAGAATCTATCCGCCTACCTGTAAGTAAAACATAGTTGAGTCAATCATACAAAAATATTGTTTTCATTTTTATGTAGGGAGTCGTGTAGCGACAACTTACTACATTATTCATGCCTGTATAGAAAATCGGTGATATTTAACTATGTAAGTAATTACTCGTATCTTACAAAGTAGTTAAAAATATACCCAGTCTTTGACAGTGTGTATCCGATGCGTGGGCAGATAGAATAGAGAACGATACTAAGATCTAAATAAATAATATTTTCCAAGCCAACACAAAAGTTAACTGGTTAAGGCGATGCCATACTTTGTGTAATATTTTGAATCGAGCCGCCATCAATAACACTCCTTACGTAGATGGCGATAAGGCTTAAATTCCCGCTTAACACTATCCCTCCAGCTGTTTTGATTTATGCATGAAAAAAACATGGCCAAAAAGTGCCTTTTATTTTATTTTGTGGAAGTTCAGGCTTAAATATTCGAATGTTTTCCGATCATTTTATAATTAATTTCCCACATTATACAATAAAACTTTAAACGAAAATGGGTTCGTAAGTAGGAAATTTTGAACTTTAGAGCAGTTTTCATAGGCCTTATAAAATATTTTTTTCTGGGCCTATAAAAAGACTGATGTAAAAAATACTCGATTATTTTAAAGGCCAAGATGTATTTATTATTTAAAGCATCTGAAACATTTCTAGGCGACCAAATTTTCAAACCAAAAACACATGATTTAGCATTACTACGTAGTGCATCGCCTTAATGATTGAGTGGACAAAATCGTCAGATTTTCACCTGCATCTTGGTTTAATCCGCCGCTAGCAATATTTTCCGCTTATAACGACGGTAGTAGGAGTTTTCAAATGATGTCAAGTTATTCATAAAGAGAACATTTGTTTTCTTTTATCTTAAAACTTAGCTTAATTATTCTGCTAAGATATATATATATATATATATACAGGGTTTTCCAATAAGAGGTGTTATTTTGAATAGCCCGCTATTTTGGTAGATGTTACTTTTGAAGCTGTCATTTTTTGACATTTGACAAGTAGAAACTACGCCATTAATAAAAATGGAACGATACACGTTTCGAGTTATTGTTGAAAAGCCTCTCTATCCTCAACGTGTGACTGTTTGGTGCGGTTTATGGTCCGGCGGAGGCATTGAACCTTACTTTTTCGAAAATGAGGCTGGAGCAACAGTTACGGTGAATGGATTGCGCTATTGAGAGATGATTAATGATTTTTATGGCCGTAATTTGATGGTATTGATCTTGACAACGTTTACTTTCAACAAGACGGCGCTACGTGCCACACAAGCAACGAAACCATTTACCTTTTACGATTGAATATGAAAATAACACCTCTTATTGGAAAACCCTGTATATACGTATTTATCGAATTTGCATCAGAAATGTCAGACAGGAAGACGATATACAGGCGTGAATTCCACTACCAATATTAAACTGAGAGAAATGGACTGAAATGATTGAGAGAATTACACACGTCAAAAAACTAAGATTTTTTTAAAAACCTCTCAAAAAAAGTTTTAACAGAATTGTTTGTTGTGCGTAATTTCAGTAGGGGTAATAAAAATAGCTGTAATTCTCTCCAGGAGTATTTTTTTCAGTGTAATCAAAACCACCTAAATCACAAGGCCGGGACACTGAATAAATCAGCCCCTTAACTAGTATGAGATCCTGTGCCTTGTATGATGCACATTAACACTGCTTTCATTTTGTCCTGAGACCGTTTATTATACCTCTGGATAGGCACTAAGAGTATAGTACCACTCAATACAGTTTACACTTTAGTTTTTTTGTAAACTCCTTGTCTTTCACCGGTTGATGTAATATGAAGAACAGTCGGAATTCATGCTGAAATAGTCTACGTTTACATTGTGTATTGTGTATGGTGGACGACTATTAATAGATTACGATTTGAAAGTACAACAATAATTATTATCGTGGACAAGATTTACAAAAAAAAATTATATTCTGATTATCTATCTTTGTACTTTCACAATAACGGCACCATTCCCCTCATAGACAATCTGGCATGATGTTGCATTTATGTTATTTTTCCCAGTCACATCTTTTCATATTCGCCAGATGTCGTTCTATGTCGTGAGTTGCCTCTTTTATCCCAAAACACCTCTTGAGAGAGGTCGCCAGAGTTTAACACCACCATTACAATAATATGTTCAGAATTACTTTAAAAGTGACCCACTTTTTAACCGTTGCATTATTATGATAATATGCGCCAGTTTAGTGAATTTAAGTCTATATGGATGGGTTTTTTTATGGAATTTGAACAATTCTTCAAATTTCAACGTTCATTTTCGGGTTCTGTGAATGTCCTATTCAAGTTCTGTGATTATATCATTATAGGACAGTTACTTGACATTACTGAAATAATAACAGAACTTTCACAGAACTTGAAAATTAACTTTGAAATTAAAATAATTGTTCAAATTGCACAGTTAATTATCAAGGACTGTGAAAGTTCTATTCAGATTCCCCCATCTTGAATATGCTTGTGTTATTTGGTCTCCTTTTTATGCTGTCCATATTCGACGCATTGAATCTGTTCAACATCGGTTCTTAAGAGGGATTGCTAGGAGGCTAGGATTAGAAAAAGGCAAATACTCATATGATGAAATTGAACTAACTTTAAACCTCTCTCCTTTGGAAGTCCGTCGGAAAATAAATTACCTCATTTGCTTCTTCAAAATTATAAATGGTATTATTGATTCACCTATTCTACTGCTACTCATTCCCTTCAATATCCCCTCGCAAAGACTCAGAAATAATGAACTGCTCTTCCTCAACCATCATTCGACAAATTATGGATATTATTCACCATTGTCCAGAATGTGTAGACTGGTCAACTCAAGTTAAAACCTTAACTTTTTTGGGATAAGTCTAAATGATTTTTGCCAGTCGTCAAACAAATGACTTAATATTATAAGTGTCCTGTGGTCCTGACCCACGGCGTATTCTTGACTTGATTCGACTTGTCACTTTATTTTCTTATATTATATCTACCATATGTCTTTGCATTCATGTACCTTTGTCTACTCCTGTATTTTTAATTTTACTTTATTCGTGTTATTATGTTGTAATTTGGACGATATCCGTTAGTAAATAAATAAATAAATTATTTCAGTTATGTGAAGCTTAAGATGGTTATCTTGATATAATAACAGAACTTCAATAGGACTTTCACAGAACTTGGCAATTTACTTTGAAATGTGATTAATTTTTCAAATTCTCTCAAACAACCTATCCTTAGTGTTAGGTATTATAAGAAATTTTCAGTTAAGTCAATAACCACTATAATATATAAGACACTAGACATGCCATTAGGGTAGATTTGAAATGAGACCAATGTCACCATTGACTTAGTATCTTTTGGTTCTAGTCCATTTACCACGTTGTCTTGTTCTCTTATGCTTTTTTTTGTTTTTTATGAGAAACCGCACAAGAGTCCAACTTCTCCAAACCATCTGGAGCCAGTGAGACGATGGCATCCCCAATTGGGGTATGTTGTGAGGCTGAAGGTTGTAGGGATGGGAAAGAGGTGAGGAAGAGGAATGTGGGGAAGTACCTTGCTATTCATATCTGATCACCAAATACGGTCAAAGCCATTTTAATCAACGTTTCAATTCTTAATGTTGGTCTTGCACTAGGGTAATACTGAGAGTATCTTCAACCCTGGAACGTGTCGCAAATATACTTTATATTATTTTAGATGAGTAAATTGTGAAATAACACAAATAAAATTGACTTGTGCACGCCGGGATTCGAACCCGCGTCCTCCGGCTTGCAAGTCGAGAGCCTTACCCTTCGAACAAGGGGTAACATCGTGTAATATCGCCATTCTATTTGATGGAAATGAATAATTCATGATGATGATGGAACATTTCTTGTGTTCTTCTCATGCTATGTCAATAACTTCATTGTTACGCGGATGACAGTACAGTTCATGATAGCTTTTTGTTTAACAAGCCCCCAAAGGGCACACAAACTCCAACGGCTCGGAGGGCTTTGAAGCAGAGAATGGACGGTTATCTCGAGAGTATTTCCTCCTGGGGTAAAAATAATCTCGTCGAATTTAATGTTTCAAAGACCCAATCCTGTCCGATTACGTCTAAAAGGGATCCAAATGATAATCTAGTCTCCTTCAACGGAAGCAATCTTCCGAACAGGCCTTCCATTGATATGCTTGGTGTAACTATAAGTGACCAGCTCAGGTACGGGGGCTCCATCGAAGCCAGAGTAAAGTTGGCCTCTCAGAAGCTGGGCGTACTGTACAGGGCCCGCAGATACTTTAATAGTACACAACTGCTGACCCTATACAAATCGCAAGTGCGCCCTACTGTCGAATTTGGCAGCCATCTCTGGTCCGGAGCCCCTAAATACCTGAAAAAAACCCTTGACTCTGTGCAAAAACGGGCGGTCCGTTTGATAGATTCCCCAATCTTAACAAACGGACTGCAATCTTTAGAGCACAGGCGTCAGGTAGGTATGCTGTCATTGTTCTATCGGTATTACAATGGAAGATGCTCTGAGGAACTAGCGTCATTGATCCCTTCGGCACCGGTGCGTAGTCGGGATACACGCCAAACGCGCGTCCAACATTTGTACACGGTTGACATTTGTCACAAGAGAACGGGTCGCTTCTACGATTCGTTCTTAAGTTCAACAGCTCGGCTGTGGAACGAGCTGCCGGCCTCTGTGTTTCCTCCCTCCTACAACATGGGACTCTTCAAGACCCATGTTCACTCCTTCCTCTCCACAAAAAGACCCTCCACACAGCATTCCCAAAGATAACATAGGCCCTGAGGGAAATTATTTTCTTCAGGGCCTCCTGTGTGGAGTTAATATTAAAAAAAATAAAAATAATTATTATTTCACGTTAGAATGGAACATGGAACACATCACATTTCTTGTATTATTCTGTGCTATGTCAATAATAATATGAAAAATATTAATTTGAGTCAAACTTCCATTTTAATAATATCAGCACATTATAAACATTAAGACATTAGAATTCCGCCTCTAAAATCCAGGCGACCGAAAAATACGGTCGATCAAACCTATATTCCCATTTTGTGCGATATAGAATCAGCTCAAAATGCTTCATACAAAAATCATAACAACACAATCGCCCCGAGTACCCTGTTATGCAAACCTATGCCAAAGTAAGACTATCCTTTTGCGCTGTGAAGCATAATATTTGATGCCTCCTGACTTTCGGAGATTGACGGAAGTCACAGAGATTTCCCTAGATCTTTCGTTTGCTGCGGCGCACGGTGTCTTCATCCAATTGAACCGATGATGGGACATCGTGAATTTTTACGATATATTGAAATAAATATTTTTTTATGATTGAAAATAATTGTTGAGGATTATCTTGACGTGATTTAAATTTTATTTTTTATACAACTCTAGACATAGCCGTGGGTCAAAATTGACTCTAAGTAATTTAAATGTTGATAGTTTTTTTCGTTGATTTCGAAGGCTGGTATCGTTTATTTTATATGTAAAACATCTTTTGATGTTTGTTATTTTTTTTACATTTCTTCATACTTTTTTAAACTTTTATATTAAATGCTTTATGAATTTTTTACGGTCTCTAAAATAAAGAGTAATTTTTTTATTTATCTTTTAATACTTAAATGTAGATCGTGCACTTTGATCCTCCAGGAAACCAATATTTGGAAAACATGTAATAACTACTGTAGTAAAAAGTTGAAAAATTTCAGCTGCGTATATTTGCGGGAAGTTAGTTTTTAATAACTTTACTCTCTTTGGCAAGATAACTTGTAATATATTTTTTTTTTATTTTTGTAGACTTCAGGGAGCTATATCGTGAATGTCGATTATTATTATTTATGTCTACTAAATATTATTATTTAAAAAAAAATTCTGTTCTCAGTCGGTTGATGTTTCAATATTTCTTCCTTTAAATTCCACAAATATAACAATATCATCTTCCCTAATGTGAATTTTTTTCTTCTTCTTAATGCTACATTTATCTAAAAGGATTATAAAAAATAGACAATGTCCGCAAACACACCCTTTTTTGACACCGTGCGGCGCGGTCACCTGGTCTCTGCACAATAAGGATGCAAGTTAAATGTTATGTTTTGGTATTTAACTATCAATAGTGGTTGTAGTAAATTTGTATACATTTTTATTTTCTTGTTCCTGCATTTCTCCAATCGTGTACTTTATTGCATCTGTAAATCTACTAGTAAAATGAATAGATTTTAATGTATCTATACTTATGTTTTCTTGTTTAAAATTCAACCTATTTTTAGATAAGACGATAAGATTCTTTGATTGCTTTTACGAAAGTTTCGAAAAATGCCGTATTGTCTAGTTATGGAATATTGTGCTGAGCTTTCTCCAGTATACACCAACAACCACAGTAAGTACATGTTGGTTAAATATATCTTCTCTTGAATTTCTAAACCAACAGTTAAAAATTCCACGAACGGCCACTACTTACGAGATATGGATATTTTCAACTGTAGGTGCCTTGAAAACATGTAAACTGACTAAAATTATCAAATTTGTACTGTTCTTATAGTATTTATTGTTTATGTTTTTATTTTGTAATACAGCAGGTATGTATGAAATGTTTAATTAATGTAACTGTTGCGTACAAAATCGATTGGTACTCGGCGAATGGGCTGTAATTTTGAACGAGAAAATAAGATTAAACAATCGTGTTTCTCACAAGTAAAATTGGAGTGGGAAAGGATGCTTTTATCTTGTGAATGTTGTTGCTTCAATTGGAAGTTCTGATTTTGGTCTTGAATGTTTCACAATACGAACGGTTTTGTATCACTCACGATAATATACAATATTTATTCAATTTATGGGACTGATATGCAATGTTTTACGATAATTATTACGAGGGGGCGACAAATGTGCAACGATAGGCAACAACGACGAAAATAACATCGATAAACAAAAGGCACTTGTAAAAGATACTTGCCTTCTATTTTTCAAATCTTCTTGCTTCTCTTTTTGAATGTTAAACCTTTAGGAAATTTAATAAAAACCGGGTAGTGGGCAAATTAGGTAGGAACCGGATTGTTGGAATAACCATAAAGTGTTTCAATATTAAACAGGAACTAATAGTTATATATTGAGATAATTATCATATTCAATGACTGTTTGGTACATAAATATAATACACATAAGATTTTAAAAATTCGTAACTCTTCTAACTCTATTTAAAAATCAGAATGTTTGTTTTTTTAAGAAACTCCCACTTCAAAGAACCGGTATAATAAATGTTTGCCGAATTTTTAAATAGCTATAATGAGTTATATCATTAAATCGTGGAATAATTCAGCTAAAACTTGAAGAATTAATTTTTCGATTGGTGTGAAAGCACAATGCAATTTAGATTGCTACTAATCTCATTCAATCCCCACGTATAAGATATTCCGTAGTGAATTTTCCGAATTCCCAAATTCCTGAACACAATGGCGGTGATTCGATAACGTCGCGTTTTGGGTTTGGAGCCATTGAAAACATCGCTTTATAAAAAAACAATTATTCCGAGACAATGGAATAATGTCTATCCCACAGCCAATTTCCGGAAAATGCCCTTAATTATGACATAAATTCAGTTTCACATTACTTACCGCGGCGTTCGGGCGTTCCGGTCTCCAGTAAATCATAAAAATGAGATTATTTAATGATTGCGGAAAATCCGTGGCCAATTGGTAAGTTTCATTGTTTTAAATCAATGGGTGATTTCTGCTACTCCGATACCAAGATACAGGAGTGTATTAGTAACCGACAATTTCATTAGATTTAGTATCTGCATACTAGCAAGCAAGTTAATAAATAATTAAAAATTGATGGGAAGAATACACTATTAAAGTTACAATTTGGCCCGGGTTTGAGACAGGTTGTTTAAGAAAATTTGAACATTTCATCAAATTCATTTCAAGATCTGTGAAGTTTCTATTCAAGTTCTGTTATTATATTATTATTGGCCAGTTGTTACACAAAACTGAAATATTTACAGAACTTTAATAGAACCTTCGCAAAACTTGAAAATCACCTTTGGAATTTCATAAATTGTTCAAATTTTCTTAAAAAATCCTTCCTCAGACAGTTAATTTGTTAATTATAAAATACTTGATCAAAAACTATCACGCCTCTAAACTGTGCAAATTTTGAAGACAGAAAACAGCAGAATTGATTCTTTGAATCCAATTATCTTAATATATCAAATTTGCACTAATACATAAATATAACATATTATTTAAATAAAAATAAATAATCATAACTTATTCAAAAACATCTCTAAACGCTCTCTACAATTTTTTTAAGACCGCACACCTTTGTTTCTTTCCAAGAATCAAAACATTGAATCCAATTTTCTCAGAATGCAATTTGACATGTTCAAGACTAGGGGAGCAATTTAATTGCTCGTTGGGAGAGTTAGGAATTTAGTCCCTATGTTAAGGTTAGGAGCGTAAGTGAACGAAGAAAGGAGTTTACGCGTACGGTGTATGACTTGGAAGCAAATGGTATCAAGACCGTCTGAGGAAGACATGGCACGATCAAGTCAAACCAATACTATCTGTGATAAAATGAGGCGTGTGTTAAGTGCTGATGTAAGCCGAACGAATAAGATTAAGAAAGGGACGCTTAGATTGTTTGGACATAAATAGCGAATGAACGAATAAAGGAGCGAAATGGAATTATATAACGTGGAAGTGAATGGTAGAAGAGGTCAGGGACGCCCGAGGAAGACAAAACACAATCTAGTAAATCCGATACCTTAAAAATGTAATTTTTTTATTAATTCTTAACAGTATTATTATGAACCTAACATAAGAAAATGAAATTATATTCTATTAAAATGAATAAACCTTTTCTACGCTTTACACTCTACGTTAACAGAGACAAATGAGTATGGCTTTTTTTTAATCAAAATACTGTTAAAAATGTGCTGCATGACCACTTCTGACCGTGGCCTTGTCCGAAAAAATATAATGGACGAGATGCGAAAATATTATAACTTTTAAGAACACGTGTTTGAACTTTTTTTTTAAATATTTTTTATTCTATATAAAAGAAAATTACATTTTTCACTTATTTAACTAGAAATAACATATATATTACACATAAATATACTACACACCGATATTATTCACTTTCATTGTTTTGTTGATTGAGCATAAAACTGAACAATTTTTTTTTAAATGTACCTATACTTTTTTCATTTTTAATTTCGTCTGGGAGGCAATTATATATGTTGCTTCCCTCGTAACCAATGGATTGCTTGCCATAATGAGTATGTATGGTGTTTAAATGTATTTTATCGTTTTGCTGTGTAAAGTGTGTGTGTACTTGGGACGTTTTAATGAGTTCTGTATTCGTATGTATGAGTTTATTATTTATTTTGTAAATAAGGAGACATGTATTATATTATATTATATTATTAACTTCCTCCTAACATATTCATGCTTTGCCTAGTTTTGCATAGTTTGTTATGAAATTTGTCATTTCATTCATTATAGGCCTTCAGTCCTGTTTTTAACAGAAAAACGAATAATTTGAACAGATTTTTAAGAAAATAACAATATTTCATGTCAGTAAGTTTTCTCTGTGTGTAAGCCCTGATGATGAACAAGGCCGTTCACTACGAATCGTTGGATCACGAAGGAAGAAGGACACCACTATTAACTACCAACTAATTAATCATCAAATCGTATCCCCGCAGGGTTAAGCAGATAGGATAGAACGCCACACAACTCTCTCTCGGCACACACTCCTCGCTTCATTCACATTGGTATTCTGACTCTTGGCACGACCGACTCAAGTATTTAATTCACTTAATCGTGCCATGTCTCTTACGGGGACATAAAAAGTTTACCAGTTTGCCTCTGTAAACGGAAGGTAACAGATTGTTCCAACAAACATGGACTAATGGGGAATTTGAAACTTACTTCTGGTGCATTTATAAAACAATAGATTCAAGTACATCGTTGATAACACGGAGACGTGAAACGTGGATACAAAATAAGTATCTAAAAACTGAAAGTAACGCAACGTAGTATAGAGATTTTTAATTGAGAATTGCAAATTTAATTTTCTACAAATTTTGGAAATTTGTAGAAAAAAAATGAATTAACAACAAAATGTTGAGAGATGAAATAAAATGTCATGTAATATTCTTTAAGTCTCATTTATGTATGTGTGTTTGTATTATATTATCTTTTTGTGTGAATACCGCACAAGAGTGTCAACTGCTCCCAAGCATTTGAAACAAGTGAGACTATGGCATCCCCAGTCAGGGTAGGTTATAAGGCTGAAGGTAGGGAAGAAGAAGGTGGGGGAGTACCTGGCTATTCAGATCTGGTCACCAACCAGGGCTAAAGCCATTTCAAGCAACGTTTCAACTCTGAATGGCGATCTTACACAAGGGTGATACTGAGAGTATCTTCCACTCTGTAACGAGTTGACTATATATTACTTCAAATTAATAAATTGTGAAATAACATATTAACACATATTAATCAAATAAAAATTAGATTCGCACGTCAGGATTGGAACCCGCGACCTTTGGCTTGCTAGGCGAGATCCTTACCCCTCCACCACGGAGACCCACATGATACATATATTTAAAAAAATTAACATACGTATAAAATATAAAACAAAACTTAGAAATGGGAACCATTAATACAATCTAAAAAGGCGTGTTGTAGAATCAACTAGTTCTAATTTAATTTTGAGTTAAAAATCAATAGCCTAGCTCACACGGGCCCACTATTCGAATTTCATCCAATTTCCGACATACTTTCCTTAAAATTTTGAAGTTTTTAAGCTCTTAAAAAAATATATGTTATTCTTTAAGATAGTATCTATTTGTTCCAAAAGCCGAAACGGTAATTATTTGAAATTCCCTCGATAGAAATAAATCGCAAAGTATGCTCCGAAAAATATTATTAACACGTTTATTTCTGTTATTTTACAAGTTATATGTATGAAAAAAATCACAATGCTTCTTTTAATGCTACTCAATAGACCCCATAAGTAATTTTTGCTATTTTTGAAATACGCCGTGATTTATTAAACATTTTCACAACTGTCGCTTACGCCTATTGCTTTTAAATCATATTTATTATAGCGCGCTCGCTCCGACTTGCAGATTAAACTATCTTTCTTTGAGAAGTTCATTCGCCAACTCGAGGGCTTTGGGGGCAGACGTGTCGTTCATCGTTCTATGATCTACAGACGTGCGATTACGTGCAAATATTTGAATTTATAAAGATAATTTTTACGCGTGTAAAGTTTATGAGTTAATAAATATTGTTTTTTCAAAGATGGGAAATACACGAAAGATATCCCGTATTTCAAAGAAAAAATGTTATCTCATAAAATTATATCCTATCTAATAGGTGAGAAGAAAAAAATACAATTTTTGATTTATAAGCTTATATTTATTATAAACGATAATTTACTATAAAAATTAATAATTCATATTTTTATTTATGTATTGTGTAGTAAAAAGTTATTATTTTTTTTTCAGAATAGGTACTTTGGGAAATAAAACTAATTCCAATGCATTAGAAATTACGGGGTAAATTTTTATTAATTTAATTTTCTTGTTGTCTTGTCTCTTTTCTTGTTCCTATACGATCGTGATTTATTTGCGAATTAACTTTCTACGTACACAAATACACACGTCACTTTACATCTGCTCCTTAGAGTAATATTACTCTAAGATCTGCTCTAATGATTCACAATGCAACGATGTCCGAAATATAATATAATATGTAATAATAATATGGGCCACCTGTTTCAAATAACAATACTCGAACTTGGAATCCAGAAAAATAATGAACGGGCCAGCGAAAAAAGCTATCGAAAGTTCTGAAACTGTGGGGAATATAATTAAATAAAATAAAATACTTTTTTGTTTTAAAACCACGATATTTATTAATTTAAGAACCGACCGGTTTCGCTTTACTTAAGCATCATCAGGGTACAAATTAATACTAAACAAAAAGTACATAATGTGTGCATATATATAACAAAATATAGAGGGAGACAACATGATACAAATATAAGCAACACAAAGACGGTCATAAAATACATTAACATAAGTGCACAAGTAATGGAAAAACCGCTAGATAATTATGTAGACTAATGGGTTATACGAATAAATCGGGAGAAACAAAACATCAACTGGCAAGGTGGTAAGGAGGTAAGGAGAACTGGGAATTTTTTATGGGTTTATTGGAAACAGACTTAATATTGGACTACTTGATATGTCTAATTGATTATTAAGTATCTGACTTTTGGTTTTTACAGCTTTTTTAATTTCTAGTGCCTCTAAATTGTTTAGTCTGTTACCATGCCCGTTTTTATGTAAGATGTTAGCACCGGTTCTATGACAGAATGTATGATCTTTATCGATCAAATGATTTGCAAATTCGGAAAAACCGTTATTATTGAGGTTTTATTGATGTTTTGTTTTTCCCGATTTATTCGTATAACCCATTAGTCTACATAATTATCTAGCGGTTTTCCATTACTTGTACACTTATGTTAATGTATTTTATGACCGTCTTTGTGTTGCTTATATTTGTATCATGTTGTCTCCCTCTATAATATATTTGTATCATGTTGTCTCCCTCTATATTTTGTTATATATATGCACACATTATGTACTTCTTGTTTAGTATTAATTTGTACCCTGATGATGCTTAAGTAAAGCGAAACCGGTCGGTTCTTAAATTAATAAATATCGTGGTTTTAAAACAAAAAAGTATTTTATTTTATTAAATATGTCAAACCACAAAGTGATTGCTTTCTACAATAATATAATTTAGTTCAGTGATGTTATTTTTTATGTCGGAAGGAGGCCCTGAAGAAAATAATTTCTCTCAGAGCCTGTGTCATCTTTGAGAATGCTGTATAGAGGGTCTTTTTTGAGGAGGAGGGAGTGAACCTGTCCTGAATGTCAACTGTACAATTTCTTCCCAGAATTAACTTTATTGTACGTTTTTTGACTAACCGTACCTTGGTGTTCTATTTTCAATAAACTCTTTAATTATGTTTCAGATGTGAAATCTATACTCTGCTACAGAATGTTTTGCCCAAGTCTTGTAAAGATGCAAAGGCACGGACGTAACAATAAAATCATTTGAGCCCTTTACTGTTATTTAAAAGGTCACTTGAAGTGCAGTTATAATCAATGATTTTATTTTTTTTCTAGCTTCCACGAATAATTTGAAAAGGCATTATCTAAGGATTATACTCTTAAGGAGAATATAGAAAATGTAGAAAGGTGAAACGGATTTAAGATTTTCGATGAAATTATTGTGTTGTGAAATATTTATTTTGTTATTTATTACTTTATTTTTTTTTACAGTTTTACCGTACGCGGCCTTGTTGTAGAGTGGTATATCTAACTGTCATGGAAAGTTTTTTTCTGAGCTTTAAGAGAAAGGTTTCTTAAAGATACTGGAGTTATTCTAGGGCTATGTTAGATTTTTAACATCGATCACCGTAATGCTTGCCTTCCTGAATAAATCTAATTTTATTTAATCATTTACGGCCAAGATGTTTTTGACAATGGTGTGTTTTTATCTTTCTGTATTCCAATCATTTAGCTTGGCTTCTAGGGTTGTGCCCCAGTATTGCTTTTTGGAGACTGTAAACGGATCTCTCGGCATTTAATGAAACTGCAGCAGAACAAAGGCTGTTGCTATATTGACGTTCATGGTATGTTTTGCTCAGATTGACGATAAGGTTTCCAGATCCGCATTTCGCTCGAAGCATGTTTAGGGCAATAAGTTCATAGTTTAGGGTTCTTTCACCGTATTTATGGGAACATTTCAGAACCACCAATCTTTCATTTTGAGTGAATCTTGTGTTTGTGATTAAATTATATTTGACAATTTAAACAAATAATATTTAGAGAAGTTAAAAATAAAATTGAAAGTTCACTGAAAGCTTAAACTATTAAAAGTAGTAATTTCATAAAAATGTAAATAAATAGAGCCCCTTTCACATTTTAGAATGTAATTTTATGTTGCTTACATGTTTTATTACTCTTTATAATTATTGAATTGTTTAAATGAATAAATAAATAATTACAAAAAAGTCTTCTGATTTGTAAGTCCTCAGGAAGCACTAAGGATCTTTCTATCTATCTTTATAATATAATAAATTTGATGAGCATAAAAATGTAAACGTGTATATAATTTATATAAATGTACAAAAGTAGATATTACACTTGTATAAATATTATATTGCGCATATTATACAAGATGTCGGGGGTAAAGTGCACAAACTTCGGGAGGTGATTCTAATTGATAGTACAAGTAAAAAAGAAAAAAAAACTTTTTTTGGAATTCCAACGTTTTAAGATAGTTTTCGAGTAAAAAAGTTTAAAACCTTATTGATGTAAAAATATATTTATTGATTTTATAAAAGTTATAAATTACTTTTATAAAAGTGAGAATAGTATTTTAGTAAAGTAAAGTAATTTTTATACCTATACAAATAACTTTCGTAAATGTTTTTTGTAAAATTAAAAAAAAAAATTTAATTAAATCCGTAATAAAACCCATATTTTGAGAACCATCTTCATATCGACTTCGTTCTCATTTGGTCGGTGCATTATTACTCTAAGGTCGGTGCTAACTAAAAATGGTTCTGTTTTTCTAAAATTGCAATAGATGTCGGTAATTTAATTTCATAATCCCCAAAATTATTCCTAATACGAATTCAGACACCTCTGTCGGATTCTTTTAACACTAAATTTTGTAGGTGTTGCCCAAATCTAAATTCTTTACGCGGAAAGCGGGCCCTTAAGGAAAGTTTAAAGTAAAAATTTCATCAAGAAAATAAAATATGATAATAAAAAATGGATATTCTCATAAATTTTGTTGCTTTACATCTAGTATCTGAAATATTCTTAGAAATTGAATTTTCAAATTGTACTTAACACATTGTTTGATAGACCATCGATATAAAACTGGAGAAATTAACTAAATTTAGAGACCTTTGGGTTGTATTTGATGAAAAACTAGAATTTGTACATCACATTACAAACAATAGTATGAAAACATTAGGCGATGCACTACGTAGTAATGCAAAATCTTGTGTTTTGGGTTTGAAAATTTGGTCGCCTTGAAATGTTTCAGATGCTTTAATTAAATACTGCAAGTAGAATACATCTTGGCCTTTGAAATAATCGAGTATTTTTACATAAGTCTTTTTATAAGCCCAGAAACAAAACATTTATAAGGCCTATAAAAACTGCTTTAAAGTTTAAAATTTCCTACTTACGAACCCATTTTCGGTTATAGTTTTATTGTATAATGTGGCAAATTAAGTTATTTATAAAATGCTAGGAAAACATTTAAATGTTTATGCCTGAACTTCCACAAAATAAAATAAAAGGCACTTTTTGGCCATGTTTTTTTCGGTGACCGGATAAATCATCACAATGATAATTCTTCACATCTTTAAAAAATTATATAAAGTCATGGAAAGTGATGAAACGAAAACTTTATTCACTGGGTTACGTAGGTTAGGTTAGGTTAGGTTAAAAAATATATTTTTTCATCGTTTCTAATGACTTTATATCACTTTTTAAAAGTGTGTTGAATTGTCACTGTGTTGAGTTATCATGGAACCGTTTTTTTCTTGCATAAATCAAAACAGCTGGTTGGTGTTAAGCGGGAATTTAAGCCTTATCGCGTAAGGAGTGTTATTAATGGCGGCTTGATTCAAAATATTACACGACGTAGTGCATCGCCTTAAAAACTTTCGTTCACGACAAATTGTCTCATTACTTCGTGGCCAATTAAAATATAATTTCACTGTCACCTCAACGTGAAATTCAGATTAGAAATGTGGAAAGAATTCAGTTTTTACGATTTATTAATTTTAAGATGAATATTCCCTTAGAAAAAATAACTACACTTTTATTAAATACTTAAATTTACTTAAACATTGGGGTCGACGAAGAACAATGGACTTATGTTTCCTTATTTAAAATGTAAACTCGTAGCTCGACTGAACTTGTGAACTCCTGAGTCTAGTTAATATAAGAGTACCTACCTATTCGACACAATAGGTATAAGGACCTATTTCATTATAACTGTTCACAAACAAATAATGTAGCAAATTCGCCACTTTCTCGCTAACATAGTTTATCAGACATAATATTCAGATAATATTGACATTTATAAAATAACAATTTCGATATTTAAAACATACATAAACAAATCTTTCATTTCAAAATATTGTTTCTGAAAATGTTAAGATTATTCTATGTTCAGACTGTTCCATGTGCCAACTAGGAACACAAGACAAAATGTAACATAACCAGTGAGCGGCATGATCTGGGCAACAAGTTCGGGGGTAGGTACTATTAAAAATATGATTAAACTTATTCTTCCTTTCTCGCTTAAAATAATGAGTAGGCGTAATCAAAACAATGGATTTTTTTTCTCTGTTTTCTTTGTGTGTATGAATAGTTTGTACAGTTATCTGAAAAGCTAATCGATTATTTTCATATATTAAAAATTTACCAAATATACTTTTATTGACGATAGACTTGTACTACGTACATGTATTTTCGATACATTATGTATATTGATTTGTGAAGTTACAAAATAAATAAAAAAAAATCAATTAAAATATTAAAGTTACCAAGATTTTAAAAAATTTAATTAAAAGAAGTTTTATTTTCTTGGACCAAGTTATAATTGAAAAAAATTAAATGGGTCTTTGAAATATTCAGGAATCACGTCAAACAATAACTCTAAGCTTATTTATTTAGGAAAATTGACACTATGTTACACAGCTATCGTGCTTTAAAACATGGTTCACGATTTGTTTCATAACGTTATTGAGAAGAGGCGGTACCCGGGGCAAAAGCGAGGGCCACCCAAGTCTCAGTTGCGCCTCTGGCTCCAAACTGTGTTCAGGTATTTAATGTGCATTGTTGCATTATTTGCTGTCATTGATGCACGTACGTACCGTGTTAAGTCTATCTGAATTGCCTTAAGTGCATGGCAAAATAACGAACGAACTATACTTATGGTTGAAAGATAGAAAAATGTGGACATTAACGCACTGCGAGCATTTTTAAATGCTTTCAAAGAAAGTATAAAATAATCTAACATGCATGAGAAATTCTTCCTTAGAAACCAGGTTTTTCAAGTAATTCATCTTCAAACGCCATAATGCGCCTTACAGAAGTCGGCACCTTTTAATGAACTGTCCAAGGAAGCTATTCATTCCACTGAGCCACTGTAGAGATAAATACCATAGAATTGTATTATAGGTATGTCCGTATGCACGAAGTAAAGAAAAATTATCGTTATTTTGGCTAAAATAATTTGTTAAAATACCAAGATTATTTCTTCGTCGGATACTTATTCAATTTAATAGGCCTGTATGGTGGTATTATAATATTTTATTAAAATTCTACGCATTATGTACTTATTAATAAATTTACGTAGGGATGTTTCTCAGTGACGTTTCCCAAACAGATAACTGTTGGAAGTGTTTACATATATATGCAACAATACCCACAATCAATCCAATAATATCAACACTAATTGCGCGAGATGCAGCAATAACAACAATGATTCTATAAAATAAAAACATTGTTACCTTTCTCAGTCCCTTTCAACTTATTTTAATTTGAATTACCCATAAATTCCCAACACTCAGACCATTAATATTCCAAAAGAGGGGTCAGTTAATACATTATTTCGGTGTTAACATCAAAAACAAAATAACATAAAATGAGCAGTGACCTTTATTGGTCAACAGGCGCCCCTGACCATTATTTCCCGTCACCGTTACGTGCAACAAGGGACCTGTACAACTGTATAATTCTATACCTACATCTACTACAACTATTCGTACTACCTCCCACAGCATTAGCCGTTGCACTTCAAAAGCGAGTCAAACACAGAACTCAAACAATATGGTCATTATTTTCCCACGACTGATGGATATTGGTAGGTAGTACTCTGCGGGCACAATAAACATCAGGGTGGACCCTCAAAAAAATCTTCGTATTTAAATAAGTTAGGCTTCGTAAAAGTTATGCACTCACGTAAAACTATTATATTAGCACATTATATTTAACTAACTGATCCACCCGACGTTGCCGGGCTTTATTCTGCTTTAAGGAGTGGGAAAATAGGAATAGGTAGTCTTTCGGAAGCGCGGGTTGACAATGACCTTTCTCTTGTTTTAAAGGTGAAGTGTGCAAAATTTTATCAATCTCGGAATAAAACCATAGATTTATATAAAAAATCAAATACCCCGCCCGGGTGCTTTCCTGTTATCACAGAACTCTTATTTATGTAAATAGATGACAATTTATATTTGTTATGTCTCTGCTTTACTTGCAGATTTCTGTGTTGGGAACTCTTTGATAAAGTAAAAGGTTATTTTACTATAATTGTGTTTATTTACGTTACAATAAATAATATATAAAAAAAAGTCTGGATTTAGCTACACTGTTCATTACCCGAGGGTTGGTAATTCTCCGTTTCTGGAAGCTTGTTGTCTGTCAATAATATCCCACAGGCAATTGCTACACTCTAGCGACATCTGTCGGACTCTGGAGTAAGCTTTATGACTAGTGCCATCTATCGCTTAAATACCCAACTTATTACCATACATCACAATATTTAATGTTGTGAATGGTTTTTAATAATAACAACTACCTTTTCACGACAAATTACGTGTCTTTTATCTAGACTAAAATCTATTTTAATTTGTAGTGCGAGGGACGATCTGGAGGCCAACAACTGTTCTGTAAATCTCTGTTTATCGAAACATCACGGCTCCCTGTGGTAGCCATCATGGAACCCTAACAACCCTATGTACTGCCGACCTTCAATGACTTCGGATAACTCTATAATCGTTATGCTATATCTACACAAGAGCCATATTATGTCTCATAACTCGAACTATCACATCAAAGCTTTACTGTGATATCGGGATTGCGGAATAATAGTCAATATACTGCGTTTAACACAATATAGATAATTACCCATGCAAACTTTTTATACCTATAACATTGGTATAGCTTTCATGCCGTATCTTTTACGCAAGACTTCAGTAGTATATATAATGCGGAACTATGAAAAATATAATAAATGAAAACCCATTATTTGTGACACTGAAAAATCACTTAAAATTTCACACATTCGAGTTGCGTTAGAGGACCAATAGAACTAATAGATCTGAAAATCGTAAATGACGTAATAATTGTTGCAGATGGAAATGAGATACAAATCTCAAAACAAAAACAAAAAACTCCATACATAGACTGCCCACCCTATCGAACACGGGTATACGTCACCTGATTCACCGTTACTGACGATAGGAGCAATCGTTGACCTCACCGCTCATAGGTCGTAAGTCACAGGTAACAGGTAACCCCCAGGTGACCGATAAGTCTTCACCGAGTCTAGCGCGGATGGATTTATTTTTTTTATCATTGTTCTCAATTATAGATATATTCGACAGCGTTGAGGTGTTTTAGGTGATTTATTGATGTGTTTACACAATAAAAATGTTCGTATATATTGTTATTGTTATATTGATTTTTTTCCATAGGCACAGACAGACATACTAATAGTATCTCCCACTCTGAAACATGCCGCAAATATACTTTTTATATTTTTTTAAATTAGTAATTGTAAAATAACAAAAATTAATCAAATAAAATTTACTTGCGCACGCCGGAGAAAGAACCTCTGGCTTGCTAGTCGAGAGCCTTACCCCTCGACCACGAACAACATTATTATTTTAATAATAACTATTATTATTATATGCACGTTTAATTTTTATTTTTATTTTATGTAAAGTGAAATCGTAGACAATTTGCTAAAACACGGTCTAAGCTAGCCGTAGCTAGTATGGAAAATCAATAAAATGTTACAATGGTATAATTTGTTACTAACATTCGAACCTAGCATTTTAACCGCTTCTAATAACTTAATAGCTTAGAAAAATGAAGAACTATGCAAACAAACAAATAGTAACAGTCATAAAATAATGTGTTAAACGTTCTACCATCTGCCATATTCGTACAATACAGGTAATTATTTGCCCGTAGTTTAAGGGAGTATTGTTGGGCATCTTTACGAGGCGAAGAAAAGCCTCGATCCGTTTCATTTCATTTGAGTTCTATAATAATGGCCCATTAAGATAATTTAATGTGTGCAACAGTGGGCCCCTTTCCGCGACCATATCTTCTTATGGGTAAAGTACTCTGCTTGGAACAAAGCGCTGTAACATGCACTAAAGATAACGTTGGAAAGGTTTATTTAAGGAAGAGATGGTCGTGACAAAGATTTAACGGCGGCGTATGCAAAATGGGTAGGATTTCTCATTAAATTATATCCTAGCACATTGTCTCCTGATATGGTAAGGCGAAGTTTTTTCGGACAATCACAGGCTCTGCAAAACACGAGTGCGGAGGAAGAAAGAAAAATCCTTAATATCACGAAATAATATAGGAATTACTTCATGTAATAAATAAAATAGATAAGTTATATTGATTAGCTTTGATGCGCCATACTCTCATCCAGGCCGTCGCCCAGTAGCAGGGCGCGTCCCTACACCAAAGATAGAGAATTTATCTCAAGCCACCATAATAAAAGTGTTAAATTTATTTGAATGTAATATTCTTTATTCAATTTTATATATTGTATTTCAATTATATTGTGTATGCTTTTATATGGCAGAGTGTTGCACTAACCGGCTCTGTTCAGTTGAAATAAACAAAAAATATTATTATCATAATGCTGTTCTTTCTTCTGAAGTTTGGGGATTACCTCTGTCGCCCTGGTGTGAGAGAGCCAGTTGCGTTCCTTGAAATAGCTTTATCAATAACTGTGCTTAGTGATGGGATCTATTAACAACCAAGTATTTCCCGACCTCCATCTTTTCCCCTAACCATCTTATTTCAGACACAGATTTTAGAAAAAACCATGTTACGTTTTAGAAGTAGACATCTTGGAATACTTCATCCCAGCTCTTTTGTGATCACAAGCCCTCGATATTAGCCCTAATAAATTACACAATAAATTCTCGCTTCAGAAGAAATGAATGAAAATAGAAAAAAAAATTGCATTTATTTAATTTTCCCTATTTATATATTTATTTTCTCACTGGTATATAATTTTTCCGTAATATTCACGCTAGTACTTATTACTGCGTGGTGTAAAGGTAAGTACTCATTTTGTTGATCTGTCATTTTGGATATTATGACGGTGATGTTACGTTAGATAAACTTTACAAAAGTGGCTTTATATAGAATGTTAGGGGCGTAACCTGACATACTTTAACCAGTGATTCCTGACATTATTTGGGGTAAAAATTTTCAATGGTCTCCGGCGACTTTTCAGATACTTTTAAAATTTTTTTTAACAAAGAAGAATAACTTTCACATGTTGTCACTACAAACAATGTCAGAAATCACTGGTTAAAGCTAGTTAGGTACATTTTTTCACACCAATATATATATAATAATTATTTTACAAGCAATAATTATTCGCCTGAAACACTCATCCACATTGAAAAATCTCCTGATAAAAGATACATGACGCCAACGGGACTCGAACCCGTGTCCCTTCGATTTCCGGTCGACAGCTCTGACCACTGAGCTATGGCGGCTTATCTCTTATCCGCGAAATAATTCAATATATACTAGTGTTTCATTCAACAATTACTGCTTGTTACATTTTTCACCAGAAAACTACCAACTTTATTTTATATGAGAAAGGCATTGTAAGTTCTAACTCTCTCACTAGATGGCGTCGAGACAAATTGTCTTTATTTTTAGGTGAAATACTTGAACTTGTCAAATATTAATTATTATTTTTTTGGTAAACTAATGTTTAAGACAAGATTTTTTATGCATAGCACAAAGGGTAACAATTATTTTACAAGCAATAATTACAAGTCTAAGCAGTAATTGTTGAATGAAACACTAGTATATATTGAATTATTTCGCGGATAAGAGATAAGCCGCCATAGCTCAGTGGTCACTCTGGAAAGTTCCGCAAATATACTTTACATTATTTCAAATAATTAATTTGTGAAATAACACAATTTAATCAAATAACATTTACTTGCGTACGCCGGGATTTGAACCTGCGAACTCTGGCTTGCTAGACGAGAGCCTTACCCCTCGAACACGAAGGCCGCCAAATTTATTAAGACCGTTGCTAATTTATTAAGTATCTTTTCAAATTTTCGGTAATTTCGGTTAAAAACGAGATTACAGGTCTTACGAATGAATTAACAGGTTTCCTGATAAACTTTTAATAATAAACGAAATATATTATTCATCACATATTATCAAGACATATAACTCATCATTTAAATGACGAAATCCAAAAGTATTCGGATTTTCATTAACGCTTGTTCCAAATTATGACGTCTGCATGCGAAATATATCTAAATTTCTCCAATAAACAATAAACAACGTTAATCTAAAGTGACCTCCCAGGTAAACATGGTCCTGTGGATATTATCTGCCTGTACAGAATATAAATATGTAAGAATGTGTGTACATTTTAATGGAGTACCACGTTCATTGCTCAAATGCATTGTACACATAGATTTGTATTAGTGATCGACAAACCGGTGGATGAGATATGTTAGCCGTAAGTTGTTATAATAGTTTGTCTAGTCTATAGTTAGTAATAAGATTATATGAATATATTATAAATTTGTACAGCGACCTTGAGGTGATTTTTCACAAAAACGAAGCTAAACAAATAATTAAAATGTAGTGCTGCAACTTTGGACCCTGAGGTCACGGGTTCAAAGTCAGTTAACGATAAATTAGTATCGCCCTGATGAAAGACACTTTCATCTAATATTGGTTGAGCTTCAGACAAGATCTGATTAGTCGGGTACACCATGACCTCTCTCAACCCCATCTTCTTTCCATTCCCACATCCTTTAGCCTTCCAACATTTTATTTTTTGGGGGTGCAACTATCCATTCCCTGAAAATACCCTACATGGATACGGTCACCAATTTAGAAGTTCTTAATCGATCTGACTAAAATTCTAAAATGGTAGCAGCTATAAAAAGAAGAAAATTCCAAAATCTTGGTCATAGTATGATAAGGAATGAAAAATACGAAATATAACTCAACACGGTGACAATTCAATACACATTTAAAAAGTGATTTAAAGTTGTCAAAAATTATGGAACAAAAACTAGGTTAAGGCGATGCCATACGTAGTAATGCAAAATCATATGTTTTTGGTTTGAAAATTTGGTTGCCTAGAAATGTTTCAGATGCTTTAAATAAATACCGCGAGTATAATACATCTTGGCCTTTGAAATAATCGAGTATTTTTACATAAGTCTTTTTATAAGCCCAGAAACAAAACATTTATAAGGCCTATGAAAACTGCTTTAAAGTTCAAAATTTCCTACTTATAAACCCATGTTCGGTTATGGTTTTATTGTATAATGTGGCAAATTAAGTTATTTATAAAATGATCGGAAAACATTTAAATATTTATGCCTGAACATCCACAAAATAAAATAAAAGGCACTTTTTGGCCATGTTTTTTCTTGCCTAAATCAAAACAGCTGGATGGTGTTCAGCGGGAATTTAAACCTTATCGCCATCTACGTAAGGAGTGTTATTGATGGCGGTTCGATTCAAAATATTACACGACGTATGGCATCGCCTTAAATAGGTTACTTACTTTAGGTTTATAGGTCAGGTTTTTTTTAATCGATTTTAACGACTTTTACTGTTTAAACATTTGTTTGTCATTGTGTTGAGTTATCATGGAATTAAAAAATACACGAGTACCTACCTGATTGATAAGTCAAAGGAAGAATTATGGAAGATGCAGGAAGACGACTCACTGCGTGACTTCTAAATCTACATGACTAGTGCGAGTGCAGTTTCGCAGAGTTATTTCGGGCTGCAGTCTGCATGCAAGATGCTGGGTCTCCGATAAAAGATAAACGAGGACACCTTCTTAGAAGAATAAGGGTGATATATCTGTGAACTATCTATATTTTGATAAGTCCTAGGTTGATATTTACGGTCTTCTGGATGCAGGATGGATGGATCAGCCTGCTGGATGGAGCATGCCGGCCTAGTGGGGCGCGGGCGGTTGGAGGGGGGCAGTGGGGTAGCAGGCCCTACAAGGTCCGAGGCTGGTGCTGGTCGGGCGGGCAGTTCCCAGAAGGCGGCTGCCAGTTTTTGCCCCTCAACCTTGCAGCGACTCGATAACGCCACTGGCCTCCAACACTGGCGAGCACGCGCAACACACGCAAGCCGGCACGCACACCTGCACGCGCAACCGCATCATACATTCCTGACCAATATCGTGCGTTATTCGCTATTAGATCCAGAATCTACCACTGTGATGCACTTTGAATTAATGCAACGGAAAAATCGCACTCCGCGGTGTTCGCAGATATTATGATTATATGCGAACATACAACAAATAAATTTATTTCAGAACCAGAATAATATCACAACATTATTTATCCATCAGCTTTGTTATTTTTTTAAATAAATTTGAGTCTTCACTTCAGAAAACTTGTTAATGTTCATGAATAACCGGTCACCATTCAAATTTTCGTATAAAAGCTAATTGTATAATATAATATTAATTAATTAATTGTGAAAATGCAAAAATTTGTGTCTGTGTAACAAAAAAAAATTTCGGGCCCTTTTTTACTATGAATAAAAAGACAGTTGAACAAAAAAGAAAGGAATAATATTGCAATTGGTTCATTAGTAGATAAGATACTCAATGGCAGCGGCGACGCCTACGTTCGGAAAGCGAGCAAGATATTTGTTTTCTCATTCAAGAAAAGACAGGAAAAATCAACATATGTATAGCAATTTGCAAACTTGTGATCTGTAGAGAACTCTTGTAGCCAATGTGCCTCGTGTCATACTATGTTGGCTAGAACATCTGTTCTGCCGTGTGGTATCTTGAACAAGTCGTGGCGACGACTACGGCTAAGGTTTTTGGGCACCTCCTATTATCCTACCCAAACACTACGCACCACAAGTACAGTCTCGGGGTCTACAGATCCTAAATACGGCGCTATAGTATGAATCCAAAACTACGTACGGTAACGAAAATACCACTTCAGACAAGGCAGGCCGTGAGCTAAACGGCCGCGGCGCCTGGCACTGTATAATGGTACGTATACATTTGCGAACTTAAACGCGAACTGAGCCACGATTTACGGGAAAGGAACGAAGCAACTGCAAGTGGCGTTTCGCACCATTTGTGGTTGCTTCATTCCTTTCCCATAAGTTGAGGTTCAGTTCGGCAGTTTGGCTAGCGTATGTATACGTAGAATAAAGTGTTAAGTATTATCAACGTCTCTTGGCTCCTTGGCGCCTTAGCAAGTCGGCGCCCAGCTGAACTTGAAAATGAATTGTAAAACAAAAAAATTGTACGACGAAATGGTTTTTGATGGAATTGAGTGAAAGTAGATGTAGGGCACAATACAAGGTATGGGGGGGGGAAATGATAACCAACCACTTACGATACCTAAGGTCTTAGTTCGAGCACACAAAACACAATAACTTTCTTGTACGTATGTGTTTATTGATTTTGAAGAAAGCAACAATAGTTCACACGGCGATAGCTCGAGGTAATTGTCATCGAGCGATAAACAAATGGGAAAAAGATATTGTAACAACCGATGCTATTTTTCCTGCTTCTAAACAAAATCACTCGGACTAGCGCAATCTCCTGTTCCATTTTTCAAACAGTTTCAAATAAGTACCTATTTACCTATTGAGGGTTAGGTAAAGGTAGGAACTGAATAAATGACATTACGATAAAAACTAACCATCAGTGGCGAAACTATAGGGGGCTGGCAAAATGCCACGGGCCCTGCGGCGGCCGAGGCCCCACGGGGCCGTGAGCTCAGAAGTCAGAAGTAACCTAACATTTTAAACAAAATTTAGTAAAAATTATAAATTTTATTTTATTTTATGAAAACATATTGTAGACACCATAGAAAGACACGAGACATCTAAAATTCACTTGGATTTTTGTTTAATTTATCAACAATGGCGGCTACATGGAACATTAGATAAAGAGCAAGAATTCATGATCAAGAAAGAAAAATCTTTTTGGCGCCAAGTACTCTTTAGACTCCTTGATATTATCTGACACTTTCAACGTGTAATTTAGCCTTTCGTGGCCACAAAGAAAAGGCAGATTGCAATGATCCAAGTTCCCGAGGAAACTTTTTGAGTATTTTAAAGTTATTAGCAAAATACGATCCGATTTTACAAGAGTTGTTAAGTAAATCAAAGGGCCAGATAAAATACTTAAGTTCAAAAATACAAAATGAGCTCCTTTCTGTTCTGGTTCTAATATAGAAAATGCACTCACAAATGAAATAAATGCCGCACCCTTTTACTCAATCATATTCGATACAACTCAAGATATTTCAAAAACAGATCAAATTTGTGAACTTTACCGAGAAAGACGAAAATGGAATCCTAAAGGCGCTTGTCATTAAAGGGTCATTTTTAGGATTTCATGAAATTAAGGACCAAACTGCCTTAGCAATGTCCAACCAAATTATTAAATCCATAAATCACAAAAATATACCTCTAAATAAGTGTCGAGGACAAGGATATGATGGTGCTGACACAGTGAAAGGCACTTATGGTGGAGTTCAAAAACTCATAAAAGCCATCGAGCCAAATGCAGTATATATGTATATGTTCACTGTGCTTCTCTTAACTTAAATCTAGTACTTAATGATGCAGTAAGAGAGGTTATTGATATGCAACATTTTTTTAAACAGTTTAACAAATTTATAATTTTTTTGGGCATAGTATCAAAAATGGAATATCTTATCAAGTTTTATATCTGATAAAGAAGGGGAGTCTTCAATTTAGATAACATTAAAAACATTGAACCCTACTAGATGGTCAGGACGTTATGATGCTATTTTTGCTTTAAAAGTTCGGTTTGTTGAAGACAAGACAGGCTACGTAACTTGGCTATTCTGTCTATCGAAAATTCAATTGCCTGATCTTTAAACTTTGATGACGTTGTTGATACTTTTGCGGAACAGAAAGCTCGGAGAAAAGAATTTTATTCATAAATATCTTGTAAAGACTAAATTGTTTTTTTCATTATACGTACATATGTAATACCTTTGTTTTTGAAAATAAAAATTCACACAATATTAGTAATACTAATAAAAAATAAATTACAACGCGACTGTGATTTTTACTATGAATTTTTTTTTTGCCCAATCCAATGAATTTGCCACGGGCCCCCGATGGTATAGTTTTGCCACTGCTAACCATATTATGCCATTTCCAAACCCAATAGTAATTACGTATATCTACCGAGAGTGGCTTATTTATGTATCTACCATTCTGGTTATTCCTGTATTTTATTATGAAAATATTTCCCCGGTGATTATTTTTTATTTATTTTAGTCGTGTCAGCAATCTGCAATAATTGGCAATATAGACACCTCAAAAATGCCTGCACTTATTATGAAAACTCCTAATACACAACACTTGTTAAAGTATTATAATGGCCATACTTACGTATTTATTGCTCTGTACAGTGAGATCATGAACTTGGTTTATCTTGCGAAGTGGCGTTTATGGCCAGTGTCAGATGGTCTTTAAGATAACTTGTAGATTTGGAAAAGCGGCATTGTTCTCCGTGGGAATTCTGTTCGAAGATTCCCATATACAGCAATAATTTTACGTTATGCCTATCAAAGAAACCGAAGAAGTATTATACACCTCATTTACTTACCTAGTATCGGTTACTTTTATCATGTTCTGAGAGTTACGGTAGCTGTTGCTTCACGGTAGTGATTTTCTATCGTAAGTAGGGTTATACCTAGGTCCCGCATTTAGGGGGTATTTCACTATGTCGGGCTAAATATCTGATTAGCTATCCGTTGGCTGGCTTTAAAGATCAGAATAACTTCGTTATTCAACGGCGACCGTTTCACCATTGTTTCGACCTTCCGGATAGATAACACTCGAAATAGTCTGGCAACATCGCAAAATGTTTGCAGTTACTCCATCTACTGCAACGGCTGTCATGCGTCACAGTCCGCACACCGCGAAGTGTGCATTTTTTTGGTTATGTTATGTTGATTATCAGGTCATTTTAGATAGATTCGTGTCATTAATACATTGTTTCTTATTTTGAACACAATCAAATAATTCAGGATGGATCATACAAGCATTCAAATTCATTCAACAAAATTCGACTCACTTCTCAGCTGTTAAACTCGGAATGTTTTGATGCCATCTTTGATTCGAGGAATAGCGCCTAACGTGAAGTTCGAGCACTGATTAGTCAAATCGAACTTTAACCCGAGCGTTAGGGTTATTCAGATATAGTGAAAACGAAAAAATGACTAATCCGCGGATTAGTGCTTAGTCAGAACATAATCAGAGATAGTGAAATACCCCCTTAGAGTTGACTCGGACAACATAAGCTTACGATTGTGTGTATTGGTGCATCATATGTAGAAACAGGGGCGCCGCCAGCTTCCAAGTTAGGGGGGGCAGCTTAAATTTTTAATAGAACTTACAATGAAGTAGTAGAATAAACTAGAAATATTTTCATACAAGCTGACATGCACCCGGCGTTGCGTGGGGTTATGAACAGGACGCCATGAAAGGGCGTGGGAGCATACTAAGTTCGGGAGCCCCCTTTGAAACCCGTAAATTTACAGAAAACCACCGAACCATATTATTGTTCCATTATTTTCATAATTTTATTGTTCGTTTGCCTCGTGTGTTTGAAGCCTGTGAAACTATGGCATCCCCAACTGAAATAAGTGACGAGAGCGAAAGGAGTTGAAATTTTGTTACAACTCTCATAGTCAGAAGAATCCGGCAGACGAAATTTTTTTCCATAGTAGGATACCCAGGGGTAGGTAGTAGGTATGTGGTATGGGTGAAAGGAATGGAATATATATAGTTTGACAAGTATATAGTTAGTAATAACATAGATCATTGTAGAAACATATTACATATATTTGTACAGCGCCCTTGAGGTGATTTTGCCCAAAGACGGCGCTATGCAAATCATCCAAATATTATTATTTTTATAAATTATTGCAATTGGGATCGTTATGTGGTGTGGTGAAGGGAGTGGAATATGAATTATTGCAATTACCAACACACGGAAAAAGTGCAGCAGGCGAATTTTTTTCAAAGGATCCCCTATTGGGATAGGAATGTGGTGCGGGTGAAGGGAGTGGAATATGAATGGTGGCATCCTCAAATACACTGGAAGAGCGCCGCAGCCAAAAAACAATCTAGGTCGAAGGGCAAATTAACAAATGCTTTGGATTTCTATTTTTCGGAGAGTATTTCTATTTTCCCTACAAATATTTAGACGAAAATCCTTCTTAAACGGAAATATTTTAGAATTGCTTAAAACGGAAACCTTTAAAACATATTAGCTTGACCGGCTAGTATTCGAGTGGACAAATGCGTCGGATTCCCACCAAGGCGTCGCGAGTTCTAACCACTAGCTAAGTCCTCCATCATTGCACAAGCAAATGTGCATCATTTTGGCACCTAGCCGGGGCCCCTCCGACATTGGGGCCCTATGTAAAATTTTATGTATTATCCTCTTGTGTCCTCAATGTTTACCATTATCATAGCATCCCCAATAAACTTATTTCCTATCCTCCTATATTATAAACCTGGGTGGAGTTAATGTTAAAAAAAAAAAATACTATTATTTACCAGGTGAATTTAAATTCAACACACCTCCAAAAAGTGATATGAAGTCATGAAAAGTGATGAAACAAAAACTAGGTTACATAACATATGTAACTATTAAACATCAATAAATTAATCTGACAGTATACAGGCAACTGGCATTGTCCTATCCAAAGATATTAGAAGAACGAGATGTGCTATGCGCAGTTCGTACTGAGTGGAATTGTTTTGCCCAGTGTCGCCGGTTTTGTTCACCAATACTACTGCACACCTTCGCTTACGCTAAGGCATCGCTAACGTATCCGCACTAATACATAGAACAGATTTCTGAGCGTACACGTCCCGATACCTTTCAAAGTACCCTAATTAGGTAGTACTCCGGCTACGGTCCGGCGGCCAACATAGCATATCTCGTTCTTCTAATATCTTTGGTCCTATCAGTATTTGGTCTTCCAAAATAAAATCCGCTTACAAAATAAGAAGTCCTTTTTTTAAAGCGGGGCGCAAATTGCTGGCTGCATAAAACTTTGACTGCAAATCCCAAATCGGGTACACGATAGTTCAGGCTTGTTTACAAAATCGCATACTTCACTATACACTTTTACAAATGTGTTATAATTACTCACCTCACTCATTTTTGTGTCGCTGCGCCACCTATTTGTACAGTTCGTTTAAAAACGAACATTCAGACCCTGCGAAGGAAAGCCTCATAATGGATTGCGCTGAAACCGTTACCTTATTTTAGCAAATTTTACTTTTCAGCGCAGAGTCTGCTTATTTCAATGTGCACTCTTCGGAGATCAACGTAAATTAATGTTCTAGTTTATTCAAAGCATTCTAAACCCTCCTGGTGCCAAAAAGATGGTCACATGGTTTGCCTCCATCTCGTTGAAATGATACCCGACCGGTCAGTGGCTGAGTTGACATCGCGTTTGGGTCCCACCCAGGCGTAGTGTTTTCAATTTCTTGGCTGGCTAAGTCCTCCATCACAACACAGGCGACATTTCCCGCTTACTGTGGAGGTATAGGAAATTTTCCAATATTGTTAGGTAATAACCTAACAATATTTATGAATACAAATATGAAACCTGTGTTTCTTTTAAAAAAAAAAAAAAAAACTTGAAAAAAAAACATGTCTACTGTAATGTCTATGAAATAAATGCATTTAATGATTGCAAATTGTTAATTCGGTTTCGCGAGTTTTGCGAGGGGTTCAGAAAAATTCGCAGTTTTGCGAAATCAGATGCAGACGGTAACTTTCCCCTTATTTTAGACGTCAAGTGTTCAAGACGTTGATACATATTGCGTTAACTTTAAATAACGACATTTGACAAAAATTTGCTTGAATGTAATATGTATGCGACAAAATAATTCATACCTTCCATTTTGTAAATTCATCCGCTCATGTCTTCAATTATGCATTATAAAAATAACTCATTTATTTATCTAATTTACTTGCTTTAGTGCAGAATATATATTTAATTGAGACAGAAAAAAAATTATCTCGTTGGAGCATCGTCGTTTTAGAAACAAAATGATATTTAATCTGAATTTTAGCATTAAGTACATAATCATTAAATATGTTATATTTGATTACAACAAATTAAATTTGAATGAAATGTTGGGATTGTGTAATGAATGGTTCCACGATATTTCATCAAAATGAAAATTGCTACCTTAAGACAATGCAGAATCACACAAATAAAAAAACAGGTTACGGTGCATAAAGTTTTATATTATTTAATAGTCTTCATGTACAAGCAGAGTAATATTACATTCGAAATTGTCATCATCTAAATCATCTCAAAATCAATTCATTATTATGCAAATATTTATTCTAAAATATAATGAATGAACGCAAGGAGGCAAATAACCGACGCCCAACGTCATTTGCCCTTGATTTGGGCGCCAGTCATAATCAATATGTAGGCGGGTGCAGAGGACGGGCGTGCCGCAGCAAGCACCCCCGGGTCCGCCCCCGCCCTACGGTGGAACCCCCTTCCTCCAGCTCGAGTCTTGACCTAACTTCCCCATTAAACTAACACATCAAATGCCAGCATCAACAGCAAAACGTGTCCACTTCAATTAGAGTAGAATATGTGCTAGGAATTCAGCACACGTGTTTGTTTGTTTGAAGACGGCCGCGGGCGCGCCAGCTCTCCACGCTAACGTAGCGTAGGGTCGCGCAAAAAACAATAAAGAACAGGAAGTGTATATTATCCTTAACATCACCTTCGGCACAAAACATACTATAAGGGTCAACCGTGAACAAATGTGTCGACCCAAAAAATTATATCAAAATCTAATGAAAAATAAAGGCTCATCTAAATAGTGTTCTAAAAGCCAAACATCTTTTAGCAGTCTGAAAATATTCCGCTTTTCTCCGAGAAATGAATATATCTAGTATAAACTGGGATACATGGTCTTAAGGAGAAATCAATACATCAGATTATATAAGGGGAAATTTTCCCATACACACCTCTACTAAATTTAAGGGCGTGTACTAGAGTTTAGCGTATGGAAAGAATGCAAATCAAGTCGCCTTCCTGCAATACTAGAGCGAGGTCTCTGCAGAACTACGCCGCCCTTCGAGTAAATAGATAATATAATATGTAATCAAATTTATATATATGAACCAAAATCCTTTTCATAATAACTACAGCCACTGCTAGAGTGTAAATAAGATTCAATAATGCCATCTTTAATATTTTTAATCCATATAATATCTTTCTATGTTCTAGTCCTCCATAGCGAAACATTACATTCTGAAGTGTCCATATCCTCATCACACCCACTAGGAATAATATAAAGTTAAAAAACAACAAGTCAGCATCTTTCTTCTGCCGCCGTCCCGCTGGTTCCTGTTCCTACCCTCTCTCTCTCTATCTCTCTATCTCTCTTCACTCCCCATTCTCTCAACAAACAATGTATAAATACTAACAGAGTCTTGTCAACTTAACATTATATGACTAATCCGTTATAATTATAATAGTCATGTTTGTTCGCTTACACGAGCAAACATTGGCAGTGAATAGTGTTGGTATGTAACTGTACTGTTCCTGCGCCACCATGGACTGAGGACTGAGGACCGAGGCCACGTATAACAAGCATCTACCCACCTAACTCGGGTAACAAAATTCTTCTAGTAAAGCATCCAAATAATTAATTATCCCAATAATGGATACACGAAGCATGTCGAAATGCGAAATTTATTATTATTATTATTTATTTATTGAATCGGGCTTAGAATCCAGTGAAGCGATGTGAAGCAATCAATTGTATCGGTGGTTTGTTGGCTGAGACTTCAGGGAGTGTCTTCTTCCTACCGAGACTGGCTGGGGGCTCCAGCACTGCTAGTGAGTCCACTTACTGTGCCAACCCTGGAACGTAACCACAAACAATATATCATATTATACGAGTACCATCATCTATCACCTTGTCCTTAGATTGGGAAAATCACCAGCAATGAACTGAGTATTTTAATTAATAATACATTTTTATTTAAAAAATTCAACCGATTTCACCACCATTTTTTCAGGGATAAAATTTGACTTTTATTAAGAATCATTGTTTTTATAATTTGTCATTGTGGTTTTTACAAATTAGAGTTATGTCAGTTTTGTAGCTCATGTAGATTATAGTGGTTTTGTAGGTCATGTAGATTATGTCGGTTTTGTAGGTTGTAATAATAATAATTGGATAACTTGTATGGCACTGTTTGTGAGAAAAATCATCTCAAGGATGCTGTAAGATTTATGTCATGTAGGTTATGCTGATTTTGCAGGTCTAGTTGGTCATGTTGGTTTTGTAGGTCATGTAGGTTATGTAGGTTATACAGGTTATTGAAGTTATAGAGGTCTTGAAAGTTATGTAGGTTTTGTAGGATATGTAGGTGGGTTGTGGATATAATGCGGAGTTCAATAGAATTGTTTGCTACCTGTGGTTTCTCCGGGGTGTGGTGGTGCGGGGGCGCCTCCCAAGGGGGGGGCAGCTGGTTGGTGGTGATGTAGGGGTGGTGGTTCAGCCCTCCCGCTCCAAATGCCTCCATCTGCAGCAACATACATATTTCTTATTACATCACATGCTCAGCTAAACACATTTCCATTTGGGACTAATGTACAGGCTTACCGTGTATAACTCCCTTGTAACCTCTCCCTCTTTCTCATAAATCTAAGCCACCTCTATCAGAAAGGGGGGTTAAAACGGAACTCTCAGCGGAAGGACCATAAAAGGTATACCAAATATCCATAAGCATAGAATAAAGAGAGTATGCTTTTTATGTAAAAACTGTATTTTGAATGAAATAAATAAATAAATAAATAAAATAAAAAAGAATACAAGAAATGCAATGTGCGCAAAAAAAATCCAAAAGTCTTCGAGATCATACCTTAAATTTCAAATACAGAAATTCGGTCTGTCAATACAAAATCAAATGAAATGGCGAATATGATATCAAGCAGTGTAATACCCCCATTACATAACGCGTGTATTGGCAAATACTGACATACTGACAACATTACTGATGTTGAGATTGGCCAAAAAGTGGTGGGTATACTGATGGGTATACTGGTGGGTGTACTGACGCGTGTGTGCTCTCACTATGATCAGTATGTCAGTATTTCTTGTATGCCATGAAAGACGGCGCTGCCTTGTTTGCAGAGCGTAGTGCTCCGACACATCCAACGCCGGCAGCTATGCCGGACATTGATGTCGAACCTCCGCCATCAAAGGGAAACGTCCTAGCGACACTTATAGAGGCGTATGAAACGTGTGATCTGCTGTGGGACACGACTCACAAGGACTACAAAAACACGCTCAAGAGAAATCGGGCTGTGTCCAATATTGCTTGGCTTACTGCTGCTGGAGACCGAAGGGCAGAAAACTTCAAATCCTCAAAACTTCTGCAGTTAGCATAGAAACGCAGAGCTATAGATAATATTTCTCTTGGCGTGATTGAAGCTCCCATGTATGTATTTTGTTTTAAGTAACCATATCTAGCAATTTATTGAAATTCTCATTGCTTATCCCAAAATATTTTTTTATAGTCAGCAAAATTTCATCCATTAAATTCAAATGTGAAAATTTTTCTTTACGCTTCACTCGTTTCTTTGTACCGAGCGACAAAATTATAGCAACGCAGGCTTTCCTATTCGGATCCATTACATTAAAAGCATCTTGTGCGGAATTCTCGCAACATTACTGAAGTCAGCATACTAAGATTGTGTAATGGCATACAAATATTGACGGCTGCTATTAGTATACTGTAAATACTGATTCACAATACCGACGCTTATAATGGCAGGATTAGAGTGACAGAGTATGCAATGTTGATTGGCTGTCTTGATCTAATAGTCAAAATACTGAATCATTTGTGACATCGCTTTCCATTCATATCTACATGGAAAGCATTTATTTTTGAAGAATTTTCTATTCAGTGGCCGTAAGGTACATTGGTAACAAAAATTGTCATTGGTAATTCGAATTAAAATTTTTACTTGGAGTGTGAAGTGGAGCATGGAGCTGAGGATGGAGCGTATGGAGCGGAGAATGAAGCTGAACATGGAGCGGAGCAGAAGTGGAGCTGGAGCAGGTATTTTGATGTCGAAGCGGAGCCGGAGTGGAGCAATTAAAAAATTGGCCTGCTCCAAATTCCTGAAACTAATGACGGAAGGCGTAACCACGATCTTTGCATATATGAATGCCTTTAAAAGATGAAAATTCCTCTCAACTTCGGCATGATGCCTGCACTTTTTCTAATAGATTTTTAACCCCTATATAGGTAATACTTGCATGTGGTAGTCGAAAAACATGCATAAAAAATAAAAAAAATAAAATCAATCAATAAATAAATCATCCAGCTATGTGGTCGCAAAAGCAGCGTCGGATTTACCAATGAGCTAAGCTGGTTTAAAATGTGCCCCATTTTATGGAGACTCAACTCTTGCAGGTCTTATTACTCAAAGCCAGAATGCTCAATTGAAGATTTGTCAGTTGAAAAAATATCTGCAGATCAGTATAAAGTTGGATCTGCGGTTCTCACGCTCTCACGTGTGCAATCGTAAACTGCATCCAAAACAGTCATAGTTGTTGTACGTAACTGATGCAAAAATGGGGACGTAAGGACTCTGCATGTGAATGTGTAGTTATTTAAGCCAAAGAGCACATTGTAGAAGAGTTACTATAAGGACCTTGGTTATCTGACCTCGAGTCGTAGAAAGCAGGCATTCTGTAGTAGTGTCAATATTAAAAAAAACCTTTGAAGAAAATTTGAAAAGAATGTAAGCAAAGCAATTTCGATTGATTAATTGAATTATCGTTTGAGCGACAGAGCATATTGTAGAAGAGTCTCAACTATCAGTTCCCTCAGAGGACTGCGATGACGCATGACGCATTGCCGGATTCATTCTGTAGCCACTATCAGTCTGGAATTGTGGGAAAGAGAATTACCTGGTATCTATCTACGTTCATGTCGTCGTAAGACTGGTGGTGTGGAGGCGGTTGTTGATGCAGGCGAGGCTGGGGTGGCGGAGGCTGGTGCAGCAGGGGAGGCGGGCCCGGGAAAGCTCCCCACTCGGCCTGGTCGCCCAGGTTGGTGCCCAGCTGCTGCTTCCATGCGCGCTCCGTGCCGATGGGTCGGGGTTTGCGGCCAGAATCCTCGGGCCCGCCGTTGGCCTGGGGCGCCGGCGCGTCATCGGGGCCCTGGAAGCCGCCGAAGGAAGTCCAGCGGCCCAGACCGCCCATGCTGCCAGACATCTGGTTCCGAGCGGGCTGTGGATAACAACAAACCCTTTACTTATGTCATTATGATTCTAAAATCTCTCAATACAATCCGTTTCTGTTTCTCTAACAGCTTGGTACTATTATTGGTTAGCAATAATATAACATAAGAAGAGTGAAAGCATAAATTTAATGCAAAGGGGAAGCCTTTATGATGAGCATAAAAACAGTTGAATAAAAATAATTACTATTTAAATAATAATAGGGCCTTCATTTTTTTTACACTAACTCCACACAGAAGCCCCCGAGGAAAATAATTTCCCTCAGGGCCTATGTCATCTCTGGGGATGCTGTGTGGAGGGTATTATTAAGGAGAGGAAGGAGTGAACATGGGTCTTAAAGAGGCAGGAAGGAGGAAACACAGAGGCCGAAAAATCGTTCCAAAGCCGAGCTGTTCTCAAGAACGAGTCTTAAAAGCGACCCGTTCTCATTTGACAAATGTTAACCGTGTACATATGTTGGGCGCGTATTTGGCATGTTTCCCGATAATGCAACGGTGCCGAAGGGATCAATGACGCTAGTTCCTCGGAGATTACCAAGACCTCAATTATCTGGACCTCAAAAGCGGCAATTACACATACACTTTGTACAGCGACAGTACCTCACAATGCACTGCGCTGTAAATCATTACCTTACTTTCAAACTTTATTTTTCTGCACTACTTCACGCTCCGAGGTTGACGTGTAATTGCCACTAATAATCAAAGAGTAGCAGAGACTATGAATTCTGTAGTAGTGACATTGATTGAACGGGGTAACAAAATCTGAAAAGACCACACTACCAGTAATTACAAATATCGTATTGATTCAATATCAATGAGCAAATACTTGTGGCTATAATATATCCAAAGCTATTCATTCTTTAAAGCAACGGATGCCATCCAGACCGCGAAGGATATAAAAAAACTGGACCCCCAAAATATCTTTATTTTACTGTAGTCAAATATTATTATTTATTATTTGTAGTTCAGTTATATCACACTCCTAAAAGTACCTGTGGTGCAATTCAGATTTTCCTGTTTTCCCTGAAATGCAACCCTATTGGAAATTACTTGCCGACTCATACTTTAATACTTTAAGGGTTGACATGAAGTGGTCTGAAGGCAAGAAGAAAACTTGTACATGTCTCAAAAATATGCACCATTTGGCAGCTAAGAAACCAACAGCTAATAGGCCAAATTATTTTCTCTAGAAAGGTGAACAGAAGACGAAATGTAATGACACAACTGCCAGTGTATGTCAAGTCCATCACTGCAATTGAGAAGCTGGATAATAACTTTAATAATAACTTTAATAACAACTTAAACGCGCACAAGCCGTTTTTGCTCCCATCGCCTTTTTGGTATCTCCAATCCCGCCTTTATCCACTGTGTAAATATAATTTATGTAGATTCTACACCAATGGAAGTTTGAACCCAAGTTACAAGCGAATATTACGCATTTCAAAAAAACTTTGAACGTGTTTTACCCAAAAGTACAATTTTCATGATAAGTTGTTATTGCATCCAGCTTCTCAATTATCAGTCTGTCAGTGTAATGATAAGTTTGCCAGCAAAAATACAAGTCTGCAAGTAATAATAAGGCCAGAATGCGACTCACGCTCACTTGGTGGAACATTGGCGGTGGCTGGTGGTGCTTGGGCGGTGGGGTGGAGGGCGGAGGGGGCCTCTGGCTGTTGTAGGACATCAGCAGTTGGTGCAGAGCTCCACTACACTCTCCGTTCACTCCCCCCACTCCGCTGCCGTAGCCCGATGGGAACATGGCGTTCTGGAAACAATAATTCATCAGTGTTTAATGATTATATCATTAAAAACAAGTACATGGTGACCGGGGACAAAGTGCACTAACTTCTGGAAGTGATTCTACATGATGGTAGAAGTAAAAAAGATAAATAATTTTTCAAATCCAACTTTTTTTTCTTATAATAAAATATTTTTCCAAAAAAGAATATTAATTTTCCTATATAAAACAATTAAATTTTTTGCCTAAAAACTACCTTAAAACGTTGGAATTTCGAAAAAAGTTATTTATATTTTCTACTCCTAAAATCATGTAGAATCACCCCCAAAGTTAGTGCACTTTACCCCCGGACACCCTGTATTATTAGCACCGAAAAGTGTTTTTTTTTTCAAAGAATCGATACATATTTATTTATGAAAGGTACATAATGATTTCCAAATTTTAGTCAGGGGAATAAAAATTCTTGCAGAAGAATGAACATGATTTCTATGTTTAACTTTTTAATCATTTTTCATTGCTTGGTTGGTTGTGTATCAAAAATTGCGATTTGATGAAAGTTAAAGATAATATAGTTTTTTTGTCCTATGCTCTAATCGAGAATTTAAAAAAAAAAACTTCGAAAAAAAAACCTTCCACAATGGTGTCAGTTAGCAGATGCAAAAAGTTATTGCCATTAAGTTGGATTAAAGATTTTTTATTTATAATGCGTATTAAAACAATAATTGTAGGTAAAATTTTACCAATATAATATATAAGTGTACAGATGTTTACCTGAGACGAGTGTTGCATGAGGTTGTTCTGTGGTGGCTGACTGAAGTCAGGTGCTCTAGGATTCAGTCTAGAGGGGCCCCCGGGAAGGTTGGGGAAGCCTGAGAGGCCCCCGGTCGTCTCGTAAGCACCCCCCATTGACATGGAGACTTGTTGCTACAAGAATTAAATAAACACCAGGTTATTACGACTGAAACACCATAGGAAAGGAATAACGATTGATTGTTAATTGATCGAAAAAAACAAAATTGATAAAATATGTATACAAATAATATATGACACATTTACCAGGTGTAATATTGCAAAAGACATAACAATATGCTAGGAACTTATAAGGTGGGTATTTAAAATTGTTACCAACAAACATATACTATTTATATGAGGAGGGGGTTGGTTCTATTGATATAAGATAACCTCGTTCCCTTTAAATAAAAAACAAAAATTCATATTAAAAGGAAGTAGCAGTGGGTGGTTAATTAAACCAGGAGATTAAAAACACATTTCAGAAAATAATAAATCCACAATTAATTATTTGCGGACCATGTTTGAAAGAAATTTAAAAAAAAAAAAATTATTTTCAGTGGATTTGTCATTTTTTCAGATTACTAATACAGAGTTTTCCAATAAGAGGTGTTATTTTGATATTCAATCGTAAAAGATCAATGGTTTTGTTGCTTGTGTGGCACGTAGCGCCGTCTTGTTGAAAGTAAACGTTGTCCAGATCAATACCATCCAATTCCGGCCATAAAAAATCATTAATCATCTCTCGATAGCGCAATCCATTCACCGTAACTGTTGCTCCAGCCTCATTTTCGAAAAAGTAAGGTCCAATGACTCCGCCGGACCATAAACAGCACCAAACAGTCACACGTTGAGGATAGAGAGGCTTTTCAACAATAACTCTTAGGTTTTCCGAGCCCCAGATGCGACAATTTTGCTTGTTGACGAAGCCACAGAGGTGGAAATGGGCCACTCAAGATGATTTGCATTTGATTCACTCAAGTGAATTTTAATAATTTCAATGCGTTGTTGAAGCGTGTATCGTTCCATTTTTATTAATGGCGTAGTTTCTACTTGTTAAATGTCAAAAAATTACAGCTTCAAAAGTAACATCTACCGAAATAGCGGGCTATTCAAAATAACACCTCTTATTGGAAAACCCTGTATAACTGAAAAAAAGATGAGTCGAGATAAATGAAAAGATTTTTTTTCCAAATCCCAACATTTTGAATGAAGGGATATCAATACAGTGAAACCCGAATTTTACGTCCCCAGATTTAACGTTTTCTTGCCAATTACGCGTAATTATTTCAGTCCCGATATATTTTAGTACATTTGATACTCGCTTTTTACATTTTTGTTCCTGCAATTCACGTCGAAAATATTCAAAAAAATGTTAGTTTCGCGGGCTTGACACGGCCGTGCCCCGTAATTGGTCGGCTTACGGCGCGCAACGAGGTGATTGGCCGACATATTTCAATTTTAGCCGGCCGTGCCGTGATTGGTCGGGGTACGGTGCATAACGCGGTGATTCGCCGACATTTTTTAATTTTAGCCATGTGTAAAATACTGTAGCATCATTTGTTCGGTTTATTTACGCATCTGTCATTCGGTTTTCAACTCGATTTGTGACGCTTCTTTCTGACATTATTCGAGATCATCACATAGTTTTTACGTTTCTTGTTTTGTTTTCGTTAAGTTTATTACAATCTAAAGTGTATTACGTATATTATTATTATGTCTCAAAAAAGAAAAACGTTGTCAGTGCGAGAGAAAAGGTACATTCTTGAAAAGGTTAATAAACACGTTGGTTCACGTGTTTCGCTGGCTCGTGATTTGGGTATACCCATAACTACGTTGGCTATAATCATTAAAAATCGGGAATCTATCGAAAAAATTCAATACCCCCCATTTACATTTTCCCTCCGTTTAGGTTTTTTTTTTTCAGTCCCTCAAAAAACGTAAAATAGGGGTTTTACTGTATTTCCAAATCCCAACCTTTTGAATGAAGGGATTTCATTATTTCCAAATCACAACCTTTCGAATGAAGGGATATCAATATTTCCAAATCCCAACCTTTTAAATGAAGGAATGTCAATATTTCCAAATACCAACATTTGAATGAAGAGATATCATTATTTAGTGGCAGTTTATCTATTTTACTTTCTTCTATAAAATTGCAAAAAGTAACAACACACCCCAAGGCCTAGAATGAATGGTATTTGCAATGTTATACCCAGTAGATCAAATTTACCGTAGTGGTGAGTAATGCTCTCTCCCCAGAAACTATTGTCAAGACTGATTGATTTACAGCAAAATCAAGTCTTAACGATAGCTCCTGACGAAAAGGCAAGTTTCCTCCGTGAAGATCTGCTGGTGGTGATGTTCCATATTGGCAAGGTGAGGGTCTTCGGCGCAATAAGGAAACCTCACGACGGTCATGCTGGTGCACTATTCTCTAAGGGAACTCAACCATAACTCATGAAGAATCACATTAGAAAAACAAGCATAACCATCACTGGGCTAATATTCTTAAATTATTTGATATTAGAAATTTCATTTACGACAACTTTGTAGTGACAAATCTTTTCCATAAACTGATATATTCTAATTGCCGCTGGTGCAATTTAATTTTTTTTTTAATTCTGGCGATGGTGGCGATTGTGACTTGCGCAGAAATGGTTGGCGAAGATAAATAAAGAAAGACAGCTTACCATTAAATTATGACTGTTTCTTGGTGCGTCGGACTGGTAACACGGCCCATTGCGAGCCATGTTCCCCATATCCACAGATCCTATTCCATTTCCTGCACAAAATAACAACAAATAAGAAACGGGCAATCAAAACTTAATAAAAAATATCATCGTATCTGATGGGAAACCTTTAATCAAAGGAACCCAGAAGGAAAATACTGAACTGGTTTCGTAACGTCTCAGTCACCATCTCAGAATAGACATCGTCTAGTGAGGTGGGTAACGTACATGTATTCAAATTCAATGAACCAATCAATGCCAGCAATTAAATGAATATTTCTAATTTACATTCCAGAATTTGAAGAAAATTCCAGAAAAGCTTTTCAATTCCATAATTGATGATAGTTTTTTTTATATTTAAGAACAATATTGTAGGCTAAAGTCACCCAAATTAAGTTTCAATTTCACCAAAACCAAAAAAAATGCATTTATAATGAATATAAAATTAACACACAAATTTTTTTATTAACCCCTCCAGCATTTGAGGGCATAAATGACCAGGCATCTATATTTTGGTTCCATGATAAATCAACACATCGAAAATTCAACACACCTTTAAAAAGTGAAGTCATTAGAAACGATGAAAAAAAAAAAAAAAAAATTTAAACCTAAACTACTTAACCCAGTTAATAAAGTTTTTGTTTCATCACTTTCCATGACTTTATATAACTTTTTAAAGATGTGATTATCATTTTGATGATTTATCCGGTCACCCCATATTTTATATAAGTATTTTTATCTTTTTTTCGGTGACTGGATGACTCATGAAAATGACAATTCAACGCACCTATAAAAAGTGTTATAAAGTCATTAAAAGTGATGAAACAAAAATTAGGTTAAATAGTTATATATGTAACCTAGTTTTTGTTTCATCACTTTTCATAACTTATAACACTTTTTATAGGTGTTGAATTGTCATTTTGATGAGTTATCATGGAACCCTTTTTTTCTATCATGTGGAAACTTAATTTTTTGATGTTAGATTGTGAAATAATCATTCTTTCCAGTTTGCCTCAAATATTTATACTAATTCCATTAATAAAATTCTAAAAATAGCCAAAATGAATAATTCATATTTCATGCTGCTATCGTAACAATCGGTTTAACTTTAAGAAATATTTGTTATTTTGCTAAGTTCTTAGATTTTCACGGCCAAAAGCCATTTTGTTGTTTGTTTTTGGGGTGTTATGCCGTGTTGCGCTAACTCCTTCTTTAGCCGACGTTTCGGACATCGTTGCAAAGTCCATCATCAGGGCAGATCCGGTAGATCCGAAGATGTGATGGACACTGCAACGATGTCCGAAACGTCGGCTAAAGAAGGAGTTAGCGCAACACGGCATAACACCCCAAAAACAAACAACAAAAATTTGTTATTTTTTATTATGTGAACGAGATAAAAGTGAAGGTACAGTTTTTTTTCTTCTTTCCCTAAACAAAACAAATGGGTTTTCGAAATATCGAGTTCTCTCAATTTTTCTATGATTGGAGTAAAAATATGTTTTTGATAACATTTTATATTAGAATTTTATTATTTAGAAGAGTAATGTTTATTTTGTGTTCCTTATCGATGCCCGGAATCCATTACGAGAGAGAGCTTGCTCTTTCGCCCTTTTCATTTACGTTTCGCGCGTGTTTATTCCCTATATCTGCCCCCTTTTCTTCACTTGCCACACTTTCTCTCCCTACTGGCAACACTGTAGTGACGCGCATTTCAGGTAACGTGATGTTTTTGTTCATATGACTCGTAATGCACCAGGTAGGGATTAGCTGGATTCCAGGCATCGATGGGTCGCATTCGACAAAATGCAACCCTATTTTAAATTCAGTAATGCCATGATGTGATGGTGTTTTATTCATTATGATGATTTAATAACACACTTCAAGCAGGTGAAAATAGGGTCGCATTCGACAAAATGGATTTTGCTTTAAACTGCTGTATCTTTGAAAATAATACATATATTTGAATTTTAAAAAAATGATATAGTAGTCACCACACCTCCAACTATAAAAGTACTGTCTGAAATTAACGCGTACTTTGTAATACAATTCCATAAACTGACGTTAAAGTCATTTTTGGGCCATTTATTGTTTTATGTCTAAAAAGTGTATGTATTTTATTACATTTCAAAAATATCGGTTTTCACTTTCGCATTAATCATTACAAAAATAATAATGATTTTGTATCTCCGGGGTCATAAATGCAAGGATTTACTACCCATTTTACAGGTTTAGTATAGTTTCCTTTTGATTCAATATTCTTCCACACAAGAAAAAAAAAAAGATAAGAAAATGGGGACTTGTATCCCATTGTTTATGCATAATACCTATTTATGGTTGGGACCCTTACAAAAAGATAGGTATACAATATTCGTTTAGAATTATCGGACAGCAAAGCTTATACAGCCATTCAAGGCCGGCATAGTCCAGTGGTAACGCATTGGACTGCCATTCCGAAGGTCGCGGGTTCGAACCCGGCGTGCGCAAATAAATTTTATTTGATTAATTTGTGTTATTTCACAATTAATTAATTAAAATAATATATAGTATATTTGCGGCACGTTCCAGAGTGGAAGATACTACCAGTATCGCCCTGGTGTAAGACCACCATTCAGAATTGAAACGTTGCTCCAAATTGCTTTAGCCGTGTTTAGTGACTAGATCTGAATAGCCAGGTACTTCCCCACCTTCCTCTTTCCCTTCCCCACTTACCTTCAGCCTCACAACATCCCCCAATTGGGGATGCCATAGTCTCACTGGCTCCAGACGGGAGCAGTTGGGACTCTTGTGAGGTATTCGCTATAAAAAAAAAAAAAAAAAAAAAAAAAAAAAAAAAAAAAAAAAAAAAAAAAAAAAAAAAAAAAAAAAAAAAAAAAAAGTACAGAACTACCCTTCCCGCTAGAAGTGTATTAATTCTACACATAAAATAAACTTTTAATATTTATACATATACTTTTTTATTAAGAATCGGCATTTGTCGAATTAAAAACCCTTTTTATTTCCACTATATTTTTCACTGGAATTCCTTATTAGTAGAATAATCTGCACAATATCTCAAAATCAAAGAAAGTGTTGTTGTCAAGCCCATTTCTTGATAATAATATTTAAAAATCCACTTATAAGGTTCACACAAAAGAAGTTTTTCCTGGTCCCTTGGAAAACCTTATAAGAATGTTTCACTGCAATTATAAAAATAAATTAGATTTACCAGCAGGCATTCTGATGGCCCCGATGGAGGGTGCTCCCTGCGCCAGACTTCCCAGGGACACAAGCCCCGCGCCCCGGATGCCCCCGCCAGGAGGACCTGGAAGGAAATAATCTGAATTAATTGATAACAACTCTTCAGTTAGTTGACCTATACCAAAAATGAAGACATAAATAGCAGTACATGTAGTAACATTGGTAAATACATAACATATTTGCAGGCAAGCAATTGGAATACACACATAGAGGTTTATATTTGATATGAAACAGAAACGGGGTTAGAACAGAGCTCTTCGTGAGAGGAATCTACTGGTAATCCATTAACAGGGCGATAAGAAACCAAATAATGAAAAGAAAGATCATTTAATTCCTAGTAAACAGTTTGACAAAATTATGACAATCACGGAATTAAAGCATCTCAAAGAAACATTAATTGTTTGAATGATGATTTGATGGAACAATCTTCTTGTTTCTTCGTTGAATATGCACAGAGTGTGTAACTTTACATGAGCAAACTTTTAATAAATTTTTATTCACAGTTTTGCTATAAATTTGACTGATTGATTAAAATGTGTATGTTTGAATAACATGGTTAATCCCAGTGAGGAAAACGTTACAACAGAAAATTTACATTATAATTTCGGGGTTCGATTCTGGCTGGTGGCAATTTTATTTTGTATCCTCATAAGACAGGTAGAATTAAGTAAATATCTCTAAGCCAAATATAAAAAATTCGACATCGTAGAAATGCTTCTACAATGTAAACCAAAATTTTACTTGGAACTGGAATTCTCATGGACAGTATTACGAAACACATAAAAAAAATTCTAAAACCTATTTCTACACACTGCAGTGCACCTCAAGGTAGTCATAATTTCATTCGACTGCAAATGTAGCCAGTCGCACAATAGGGGTTAAAATGTGCTTTTGTAATATGTAATGTAAAAAAAAAGTTTATTATCGATGAAAAATAAACCTTCCAGTTTAAATTGATTACATACTGTAAAAACGATTAAACAAATGTTGATAATAGAGAACTTTTCATGGTTCAAGTCGAGATGACGCAAAATGTTTTGTTTTGTATGATAATATTTCATGTATAAAGTAGAACACGATAAAGAATGGGTTAGGTTAGGTTAAGTCGGTTAGTTGTTTTCTTCAATATTCTGTTTAGTATGTATCATATATAGTATGTTTAAGAGTTGTTGACGGTACACACCTGGTGGCAGGTCGGAGTACTGTCCCTGGTAGGGGTTGGAGGGGGCCGGCGGGCCCGGAGGACTGCTGCTGTGGGAGCTGGTGCGGGAGGAGTGCGACACGGGAGAGCACCCCGCCGTCCCTCTGTAGCCGGGAGCCTTGGAAGCGTCCACCTGGAAACAGCACACAACACACATTCAACAAACACATCGATTTAACGAAGCTACTTTGTTTGCAAATGGATTGTTTCGGTACTGACTAACTAACGGGTAGACAAGAGAGGAAGGACCTTCACTCAACTCTGTATATCATATGATAGTGTCATGTTTTCCTCGGACGTTCTGACTTCTTATACCATTCACTTTCGTGCCATGTTCACTTCTTTCTTCATTCATCTGTTCAGGTAATGTAATTCAATATATTATTCAGTAATAATTTGACTTAAATCTTACTCTCACATGGTGGGCAAGGTTGGGTAGCACAGGCAGGCAGGGCGCTAGTAAAAACCTCAAAAGTGATGTGTTAGGTACTATCAGCTGCTTGGCTCCTTCGCAATTCGCTGGCATCTTGGCGCTGTCTTGCCAAGATGCCAGAGAATTGCTCCAATTGTGCCTGCACAGGATTCTGAATTTCCAACTGCATGCGTATTTCCACAACCTTATTGTGACCTTTCAATTCTGTCAACCCACCATTTAACATCATAAGGGTAACCTTAAAAAGGCCGCTTCTCGGTACGAACAACAATTTACCTTCGTTTTATGTACCAAATTGCATAATAACAAGAATTCTCTAATACATTTCCCTAAAATTCAATTCCCGGACAATCCCAGCTCAGCAAATATCCCCGGCAATTCTGGAATTTCCAGGTCTGCATCTGCGGCCAGCCTGCCGCACTACTTTCACAATATGCTGACCATCGTGTCAATACATAAAAGATTTAAGATTAGGATAGGTTAGATATAATGAAATTGAATTATTTTGGGTGTTTACCTGAATTGGAGGGTTAGGATTACTGTTTTGGGTATTTTCAGCATTTTGGTTATTTTCTCCCGAGCTTCCCCACATCATCCCTCTGGAGAAATTCTTGAATAGGGAATACTCAAAGGGTGCAGTCACGCCACTGCCAATATTCCCCTGAAAATTAATTAGAAACATTAATATCAATTCCATGACATTCAAATACAGAATGTTGTATTGTACCGAAATGTCTAAGGAACATCTTCCTGGAGTTTGGACATGATCAAATTAATGGTGTTTAACCCTCTCCCAAACAATGTTTAATTACTATTGCACTAAAATACTCCCATTATGGACTGAGATTCAATGATACCTTTTACACTAATGTAACCTAGCTTATTACTAGCAGTTTTGTGAACAATAGACCTTGCATTAAAAAAAAAATGTTTCTAATTTTTTCCTATTTTAAATCAAAACAAAAATTTTTATGAGATTTTTTTTATTTATGGGCTTACGAGTGGGTTATAAGGCAGAATGGTGATTTGCTGGAAAACGGCTCTCTAAAACTGCTTAATACTACTTTTCGTATGTCATTCTCAGACTTCATATTTTTTGTTACCAAAATAATGGACTACTATTTTTCAGTCTGCCTATTTTTTTTTTGTAGTTGATGTAGGCATTCGACCATAAAAAATAAAAACATTGATACACCATAAAACGCACTTTTAAAACTTCGATCTATGATTATCGCATTAATAACAATTTTACACAATATTTTTAATTTAAAATATGTATATAATACACACATCTGTAGAAGTACGGCCTCTTATTATCGTTATGATATCTGTGGATATTAACAATTAAATAAATACTTCATCTTGCACCAAATTTTCAACACATTTCAAAGTATTTTACTTATTTCGGGATAGAAGCCCCCGGTGATGGCGGTGAAACTATACGCTCCGTGTTTGACGGCGTATATATTTCGAAAATGCCATCAAAATGTTTCATTTAATGGGTCTAAAAGAAGAATACCGGCTCACTTGAACCATTGCAATAATCTAAGGAAGCTACAAAAACAGTAAGTACTCACAAATTCTCTTTTTTCATGTAAATTTGTCGCATTGAATTTTTTCATGTGTGAAATTCTCTGAAACGCGTAAAATACAACATTCAATATGCGTTCCTGTTCCTAACGGATATCACAAACGTCATGATGTTGACTGGCACGCTCTTTTTGCAAGTGTGTGTGAATTCATTGTCTTTACGCGCTCTGACTAAGTTGTGAGAGTGAACGTTTTTTCATATGGCGCGTTTGGTAATAAAACCAAAAATTATCTTCTCACGCCAGATCATCGTTGGTTTGGTAAAAGCGGCCGTTTTAAGTGATAACAAGTGAAGTTTTTCACTGTTCCGACCTTACATGGTAAGGGGTATTAATATAAGGAGTAAACAAGTTTATTGCCGTTTTTTTTTTTTTTATCTTTAGATTAAAACAGACAAAAAAAAACTTTTTAAGGAAATTAACAATAATATCACCTTTCTGCATATAAACACGTAACCATTCACACATTGTTAAATTAAAGATATTCTATCCATGTGTTGTGTTGTAAAGTTCCAAATAATAATATTATTTTTCTCTTTGTAGATCAATACATGATTTATCCATGGCAGCCGGAAAAAATACTCCAAACAAGGTATGCTTCAAGTAACGAATGAATGAAAAAAGATTATTGTTTAGTTGTACTAAATAACACTGAATAATTTAACAAATATATAAATAAAAAATAAACTTTATTTTATTTCTCGAGGTCAATATTTGTAAAGATATTCATTCTATCAAATATAAAATTTAGAAATTTAACAAAAAAGATCCACCTTCGACTTTCTCAAAACGAAAGCCCAAATAAAAAAGTCATAACCCAAAATTGACTTTAAATGAAAGGTAGATTCATTCACAAGTTATACCGTTTATACCACGAGTTTCCGAACACCGTGTAAAAGAAACTTTCTTTGTATCGGAAATGTTCCTCAAATGCGAGTCGTAAAGCCAAAAGCCATTCAAATCTAATTAGATTTGACAACAGCAAGTGAATTATGAAACATTTGTAAAAAATGTCAAATTAAATGCTTTACCAAAATAGGTTCTGCAAATAAGTCATACCTTTTTACTAAGTTGTTTGTTCTACTTAATATTTCTGATTGCCTACGTTCATTGCCTTGCGACACATCACTTAGAACGCACATTTGAGGTTGTATTTTAACAAGTTCATTATTGTACAACTATAGCGACAAAAAAATGAAGACTTTTTGACAGTTTGAGAAAATTCGCTGGCATATAACAAGCGCTTTTTCACAACTGTTAAACAGTGTTTTTGTTACACATTGTATAGACTGTAAAAGTTTAGATTTGAGTTGGTACTAATAAAAAAAAAAATTGTTTTTTAGATCTGGCAACATCTCATTTTGTATCTAGCATCAATTTCGGGCATGCGCGTTTGTGATTATTTAACATTTGGAGGGTGAGGGCTATTTATGTCTTCTTGTAATATCTTCATAAATCGTGTTTTTATTCATAAAATGGTCAATAATAATTGACGAATGAAAGGTAAATTATTTACTATTTATATTCGTAAAATTCTATATTTTTATTATTTGTGTTATTTTTCATCAGTTTTAGTCAAGTAATTATGCAATAATAGGGTGCATTTGGTGATAGCTTGTCTGATGAGCAAACTGTGCAATACTAAACGCAGTAAATCTATATCATATACGAGGGTGGTGTGAAAAGTTTCCAACCTCAACGCAAAGATGGCGGTACTTGTCAATAAAAGCTAGTGAATGTAGCTGTGCATCTTTTGACAGTTACTCACCAAAATTTCGGCCATTTTGGACGCCCAGTTTTTAGTTGACAGTCGTTTGAGTGAGTTGATGTGTGTGTTTTTGTGAAAATGGAAACAATTGAGTATCGAGCTGTTATTAAATTTTTGTTTTTGAAAGGCAATAAATACGTCTACGAAAATCAAAGATGAGTTGGACTCTGTGTATGGGGACTCTGCACCATCATTTACCACATCGAAATTCTGGGCAGCTGAATTTAAACGTGGCCGTTAGAGCTTGAGATGAACGTTCGGGACGTCCAAAAACTGCAACTACTGACGATAACATTGCTAAACTTCACCAAATAGTGTTAGACGACCGCCGAATTAAAGTGAGAGAGATAGCAGAGATTATGAAAATGTCCAAAGAACGTGTCTGTCACATATAATCAAGATTTAGACATGAGAAAGCCGTCCGCGCATTGGGTACCACGTTTGCTCACGTTAGACCAAAAACGTGTTCGAATGAACATTTCCGACGCACTGTTGGCGCAGTTTAGGCGCAAAAAGTCCGAATTTTTGCACCGATTAATTACTGTAGTTGAAACATGGATACACCATTATACGCCCGAAACAAAAATACAGTCAAAACAGTGGACTGCAAAGGGGGAATCGGCTCCAAAAAAAGCAAAAACTGTTTTCTCGGCTGGGAAAGTGATGGTGACTGTTTTTTGGGATAGTCATATATAGGGATATTTTAATTGATTATCTTCAAAAAGGAAAAACTATTACAGAAGCATACTACGCATCATTACTTGACAAGCTGAAGGAAAAACGGCCACATTTGCAGAAAAAGAAAATCCTGTTTCACCAAGACAACGCGCCGTCTCACACCTCAGCGGTTACCATGGCAAAATCCATGTATTACGGTTTCAACTGCTTGACCATCCGCCTTACTCACCAGATCTAGCCCCAAGCGACTTCTTTTTGTTCCCTAATCTAAAAACTGCGCTCGGAGGACAGAGATTTTCGTCAAATGAGGAGGCAATCACCTTTGTGAACCATTATTTTGTAGAGAAAAACGCCGAGTACTATTTGGACGGGTTAGAGAGATGGGAGCATCGCTGGGAGAAGTGTGTAGAGTTACAAGGAGACTATATAGAAAAATAAATAAATAAAACTTAAGAAAAAAATTCTTGTTTCATTGTTAGGTCGGAAACTTTTCAGACCACCCTCGTAAGTCTATCCACTGTCTATATGAGTATGTCCACTGGACCTAGTTCTGTGAAAATATGCGCTTTGTCACAGTAGCCTGTCCTCACTTTTAATTCATCTAAGATTCTTGACGAGAATAAGAAAGTGGACAGTATGAAAATGACTTACATGATTGGAAAACTGTGTGGAGGTGTTGATGGTGAGCGCGGTGTTGTGATGTCCCGCACTCAAGAGCTGCTGCATCAGCTGCTGTTCCTGCTGCTGGGCCGACGACTGCGGCGGTGGCTGCTGATGATGCTGCTGTTGTTGCTGCAAGAGCTGCTGTTGTTGTTGCTGTTGCTGCTCCTGTTGCTGTCTCTGCTGCTGCTGCTGCTGCTGCTGCTGCTGCTGCTGCTGCTGTTGTTGTTGTTGTTGCAGTTGCTGCAGCTGGGGCAGTTGGGGCGGGGGCGCTGTGTGAATGGGCGCTGGCGGAGGCACGCTGATGGGGGTTTGTATCATGGGGGGCGTGGGAACTGGGCTGAAGGAAGTGATGGATTCTGGGGACGGTTGGGAGACCGGTGGGGGTTGAGGAGCAGCCACAGGACTCTGAAAATTAAAGAAACACAATACATATTAGTTTATTAGTTGACAGTTTGCGAATTTTCGCTGTCATTTAAAAAAGCGCTTAAAAAAAAACCATTAATTAGTAAGTGTAAATAATTAGATAAATAATCTTATATTAAATAATATTGTACTACCGGCCTTCAGAATACGTAAGTACAGTAGAACCTCGTTAATTTGAAATTTTAGGATAAAAAAAACAACAAAAAAAAGACGCCGAGAATCGAGTTTCTCGGTCGCACCTTCAAATCCGGTAGTCTTTTAGGAGTAAATTCGTGCGAATTATTCCTTTATTTTCGCGGTCGATTACAATCGCAGCCGGCCCTTTAAATTCAGATATTTGAAATAAATTCGTAAAAACGCATCGCATCGGTGGACTGCAGGATATTCCAGGAGAGGTTGCACATATGTTCTGTATATTTTTAACATCATGTCCGGTGTTAGGTCTAGAAAGGTTTTCCTGATTAAATATGTTATTGAATTTGCTCTTTGACAATCCCAGCAATATGCGGTTCCCGTTTCAAGTCTTGTGATATGGTAACTCCTAGGTCTTGTCGTAACGTCACTGCTTTTAGAGGTGTTCCATTGAGAATTAGGGAAGTATCCCTACCTGATGAGCTTGCAACTGCGGGTGTGCCTTCCTCACCGTGTCCTCCATGGCGGAGACAGGTGGTGGAGCGGCGGTGAGGGCTGGAGGAGGAGGGGCAGTGGGTGCGGGGGGTGCCGGGGGGTGGGGCAGGGGAGCCAGGCTCAGGGGCGGACTGCCACTGCTACCGTTGCTGCTGCTGCTGTTGGTGCTCACCCACTAGAAAAATAAACATCAGGTTAAAATTTATATAGTGAACTGAAACTGTGATGGATTCCAACGGATTCATTAACAGATTAATATTAAAATAATTTAAGAATAAAATGAATATGTTAGATTGAGGGCAAAATTGTAACAATAAATAAGTTAAATTTTCCTATCTTCATCAGTTAGAGTAGAAACCACCAACTTATTCAAAATAGAATATAATAACATAAATACCTTCAATAACATAACAGAATATATTTATATAATAACATAAATACCTTCAATAAAATAACAGAATATATTTATATAATAACATTATATAATAACAGTTTTATCTCAACTCATTGGGAATAATGTGTTACTTACCATGTTTTTTGTAATACATTATAAATAAAAATAAAAAAACATAAATTGCTAAATAATAACATATACAGTAGAACCTCGTTAATTCGAAATCCACGGGACATCAAAAATCAAATTTCGAATTAACGAATTCCCACGTAATTCGAAATTTTATGAAAAAAAAAAAACGCCGAAAATCGATTTTCTCGGCCGCCTCTTCAAATCCGGGTGGTATTTTAGCTGTAAATTCGTATTAATACCAATTATTTCTTTATTTTCGCGGCCGATTACCGTAGCGGCAGGCCCTTTAATTTCAGATATTCGCAATAAATTCGTAAAAATGCTATATATTTACGCGTAAATCGAGATTTCGCTGCCGATTTCGGTCGCCGCCTACCCTTTAAATTGAGATATTCGTAAAAATACGATATATTTCCGCGTAAATCGAGATTTCGCGGTAATTTTCAGTCGCGGCCGGCCCTTTATTTCAAATATCTGAATTTAAATTCGTAAAAATACTATATATTTCCGCGTAAAACGAGAATTCGCGGCCGTATTCCGTCGCGGTCGGCTCTTTAAATTCAGATATTCGAAATAAATTCGCAAAAATACGATATATTTCCGTGTAAATCGAGAATGCGCGGCCGATTTCCGTCGCGGCCGACCCTTTAAATTCAGATATTTGATGTAAATTCGTAAAAATATGATACTATTTCCGCGTAAATCGAATTTTATCGGCAGTTTTTCGTCGCGGCCGGCCTTTTAAGTTCAGATATTTGAAGTAAATTCGTAAAAATATGTCATTTTTCGGCGTGAATCGAAATTTTTCGGCCGATTTCCGTCGCGCCGTATTTTTTAACTCGGATATTCGAAGTAAAGTTAATAAAAATACGATATATCTACGCGTAAATCGAGATTTCGCGGCCGATTTCCGTCGCAGCGGGCCATTTAAATTTAAATATTCGAAATAAATTCGTAAATATACGATACATTTACGCCTAAATCGAAATTTTGCGGCCGAGTTTCGTCGCGGCCAAAGATATTAGAAGAACGAGATATGCTATGTTGGCCGCCGGACCGTAGCCGGAGTACTACCTAATTAGGGTACTTTGAACGGTATCGGGACGTGTACGCACAGAAATCTGTTCTATGTATTAGTGCAGATACCTTAGCGATGCCTTAGCGTAAGCGAAGGTGTGCAGTAGTATTGGTGAACAAAACCGGCGACACTCGGCAAAACAATTCCACTCAGTACGAACTACGCATAGCACATCTCGTTCTTCTAATATCTTTGGTCGCGGCCGACCCTTTAAATTCAGATATTTGGTGTAAACTCGTAAAACTACGACATATATCCGCGTAAAACGTATTTTCTCGGCCCTTCAAACTCAGATATTCGAAATAAATTTGAAAAAGTACGACATTCCAGTGTAAATCGATTCAGATTTACAAAATAATAATACTTATTAGGACGATGTATAACCACGTAAAAATACATTTTTCGGCGTTTTGATGTTAGATTCAGATTTACGAAATATTATGATTTATTTTCGCAAAAATCAAATTTTTTCGAATTACACGAACAAATTTTCGTGCGCGGACAAAAATAAATTTCGAATTACGAATTAACGAATTTCGAATTAAAAAAATTTTTGTATGAAAAAATTTTTCTGCGGAAATTTTTTTGGCGAAAATTTCGAATTACGCGTTTTTTCGAATTATCGGGGTTCGAATTAACGGGGTTCTACTGTAATACTCAAAATAGAATATAATACAAAACAGAACATAACATGTATAACAAAAAAGAATGGATGTGTGTGTGTTAAATGGTTTATGAAATAATTAAAAATTAAAAAAAAACTGATATAAATTATAATACAATAATTGCCATTCAGGATAGTCATTAATACTAAAAATTATAGGAAGCATATAATCAAAGATACAAATCAAATTGATGATTTATGTAGAAAATGTTTGGCTTTTCCGGAAACTGTAGAACATATTATATCGGGATGTTCTGTACTAGCACCGTCCGAGTATACATTTAGGCACAATCAAGTTTTAAAAATAATTCACCAAAGTTTGGTAATTAAACATAACTTGATTGACTGCCGTAATATAATACCATATTATGAATACAAACCAAATTCATTTTTAGAAAACGAATTTTATAAAATATATTATAATAAAACTATACTAACAGACCGAACGATTAATCATAATAGACTCGATATAGTTTTACATGATAAAATTAAAAAAATAACTTATTAATTTGGCATTGTCAGACTATAAAAATATTACCATTTATTATTTCGGCTACTGGCATTATACCTAGCTCTCTAATTAAAAATTTAGGTGTATTAGATCTATCAAAAAATTTATATATAAAAATGCAAAAATCAGTCATTTTAAATACATGTAGGATTACGAAAGATTTTTTAAAATATTTATGCTGAGGGATCAGTAGGATTTATAGGCCCTGTTAGGAGTTCTACCGAGCCGAACCCTCTGATATGAAAATATCTGGAGTCGGTGAATTATTTTCCCATTTGATCTCTGGTGAGTTGACGTGTTGTTCTTGTATTGTTTTGTATTTATTTTGCTTATATAATGCACTTGCATAATGTGGATTGACTAGATGATCATTTGTGGAAGAGTGTGTGGAAGGGTTTAGTTTTTCTATGGGGAAGATTTAAAGTCGGAAACTGTTGAAAAAATAAAAAAAAGAAGTAAGAAGCTTTTACATAACGTATGATATATAATAATAATAGAGATACAGGAGTATATTAATACTACTTAAGTAAATAGTTCACACAAACATAACCGAGTGTTATATTTAGTATAAAATTTTTACATTAGTAGTTATTGAAGAGGTATGTTATTGAAGCCGTCTTGTATCTCCATTCCGTGCAGTTGAACACATCTATAATGTTTATAGGTAAAATGATCGTAAAAAAAATGATCATATACAAAATGATTGTAGTCAAATGATCGTAGTCAAATGATCGTAATCAAATGATCGTAAGCAAAAAGATCATAGGTACAATGATCATAAGCAAAATGATCAGAGCCAAATAATAGTGTCAGTGTGGCATGTTAAAGTAAAAAGAATTTGTATTTTTGAAGGAAGCAAATACTTTGGGGTGTGACATATTGAATGAAAAAACATACACTTAGTAAGACACCACTTTATTTTTGAATCAATAACGATAGCCAACCGGGTTTCGCTTGTCCCAAGCTTCATCAGGGCTAAATATCAACTTTATATCAGTTGATATTTAGCCCTGATGAAGCTTGGGACAAGCAAAACCCGGTTGGCTATCGTTATTGATTCAAAAATAAAGTGGTGTCTTACTAAGTGTATGTTTTTTCATTTAAAAAGATTTGATGTATGTATATTGATATTATGTCTAGGTAAGATTTGTGGAGCAGCTTTCGGAATCTTGCTGCCAGAGTCAAACAATCATGTCACCATAATAAAAGGAAAAATAAACCAACCGTTGAGTGTTGCTTAGAGGAGCGGTTGCTGGCTTCAGAGGCGGCAGCTGCTGACGCAGACAGTTTAGCCGCAAACGTTCCTTGCTGGACTGGCTGCTGGCTGCCCGTTTGTTGCTGTGGGGTAGTGGGTGTCAGCTGCTGTTGCTGCTGCTGCTGTTGGCGGCCAGACGCCATGATGGCAGAAGTATAGGACATGGTGGTCTTGGTGGAGCCAGCCTGTGGTGCGGGCGTGCTGCTCGGGGGAGGGGCCGTAGCCGATGCGGCTCGCTTTTCAGCTACAAAGATGAGAGAGCTTGTTTGATAATTGGTTGAAAGTGGCAAAAATGTATGCATTCTGAAGTCTGCTTGAAATTACAGCCATCAAGATTTTTTTTACTGATTACTGTAAAAGCTTCACAAAAGTTTGGTTTATTGATTTGAGTTTTTTTAAGCCAGTATTTCACTTTTTTTTTTTATTTTGTGCTTCAATGGACTTATTATGTGTGGTTTAACTGTATAATTGGAATGACAGTTCAAATTAAGAAGAGAAAAGGTACCTATGGGCTCATTGACATAAAGAGATGAAAAATCAATGGATACGGTTTGTTTTGTTGACTTTGAGCTGCATTTTTTTTTCTATTTTCAAACCAAAGCCCCAAACCACCCTGCATAAAGTTCTTTTATTTTGTCTAGGACAGAATGATAGACTTCATGGGTATGAGGTCGGAGATTATGTCTATGATGAATGCACAATGTAAAATAGCATGTTCTAGAGTATTTTCCATTCTAACCTTCATCCCAGTTTGTACATTAAATATATTATACTATATATCATAACTGTATATTAATATAACTGAAATAACAAAACACCTTATGAAAACAATGTTGGTAGATTTGTGAATAAAAAGTATTTATTTTTATCCGCTTCTTCTTACCTTGGGCAATCAGTCTTGGCGCCGTTGCTGCCCTCACCGTGTGGTGCGGCAGGGGGAAGTGCTGAAGGGGAGCCACGGTCTTGGGAGGCACCACGGGGGGCAGGGGGTTGGTGCTCCCCACCACAGGCTTGGTGGCAGCACCAGCCAGCGACAGAAGGCCGGGCACCTTCCCCGTAAGGTGCACAGACAGTTTGGTCTTTGCATTCACCTGGTACAACAATTATTTTATAAGTAGCTGGTTTGAATACTAAATGAGATGGTACCCCAAGGCCGACTTATTTGTAATCAAAGAAATAATGTGGTAGTAAAAAAATCCTTGAGAAATCCATGGCCAATGGTGTTTTATTTTCTATTTGTAGGCACGTGTTAGAATTTTAATTCATATTTAGTAGTGTGTACAAATTTGATGCTTTATAACCGCAGACTTTAATCATCTTATAATCTTTAAGCATCTATAATGCAACTGTCAAAAAATATATTTGAGTTTGAAATATTTTCAGAATTAATAATTTAGGACGACAAAAGAAAGAAGAAAAGTTTACATATCAATCAGTTTGAAAATTGATTTAAGGGGATGTTACCGTAAGCGCAGCATAATTGCGGTTTTTGACGCAGTTTTTTATAAATTTCCATATTGTTTATAAGAAAATAATATTATGTTTTGAACAGATAATTTATTCTTCTAAACAATGAGAAAACAAAACGCTTTAAAATGTTTAAAACAATTGCGTAAAAAAATATTTACAGAACCTCTAAAAATAGCTTTAAGTTCGATTATATCCTTTAATTCTAAATGCAGAAGAATTTTAAATAAATACATTATCACCACGTCAATGTCGTCTAAACGATGAGAAAATAAAATTATTTTGAAAAGCATTAAAACAATGCTTAAATAAATAAAAACAGTTTTTTAATACTAAGATATTGTTCCTTGTTTCACCGCATTATATAAATCACAACGCAAGTTATTTATCTTCAGTAACCGAGGTGAGTTCGACGTGAGAGCACGTTTCATTTTACAAAAAATAAATACGTAAATGTGTAGGCACATGAGAAAAGAGATCACACTAAAGGCTAGTCGTTATGTTATTATGTATCATTTCTAGCCCAAGTTGACTTTTTTACTATAAATCTCGTTTTATGCAACACTTGGCCATCTGGCTGACTACCAGCGGCACAGAATATTAGAGAGTGCCCCTTCACTAGAATCGTATTCCTAGTTTTATTTATTCACGCCCTACTGTGCTTTTACATAAATTTCTAATTATACAGTTATATTAGTTGTAACAATAATTTATCTAATAAATTATGGTAAAATAAAATGAGTTTTTTATTAAGGAGTGGTATTCTCTTATATTTCAATAATTCAAGTGTTTGTGAAGAGTTCCTTTCATTACTGATACGGAATCCCCAAATAAATAGACAACATTCTCAAATTTATAACCCAGATTATGCCGTCGATTTATAGGTGTGGTAGTTAGTTTGAAAAAAAAACACAGGTTATAAACTTTTTTGGATTAACTAGGCAAGATCAAAATGGAGTTAGTGGATAACACTGTCACTAATAAAATCGCTTTTGATTAACACAATAGTTTTTTGATATATTTCGACATCACGGATTTTTTTAAACGTATCAAATGATTAGTTTGACAGAGCGCATCGTTACTTCTAACATGTAGGTACATTCATCATCTACAAATAAATACAAAAACCAACCTATATAATCCTTAAATCTTTTTTCCAGAGGTTACTAAACTACTGCTTTATAATGGGCAACAAAGAAAAGAAGAACAGGTATTCGCTAGTAAGTAGGGCTGATGGTTTGTGAATAATCTTTATGTCTCTATTGTTTATATATCAATTGTTATTTGATTTGATATCTACCACCTCTATCCATGGCTATAAATGTATTGTTTTGTAAATTTTTCGTTTTATATAATCTTTTGTTTTATATAATTTTTTTAATTCATATTTCTTTCTCACAAATTTAAATAACTTATTCCATATTATGCTGTCCCAGTTAAAGTCACAAGGAGGAAATCCATAATTGGTTTTATTTTACTATATAATACTTATGTACAAACTGATTAAATGTAAACTGTCGATTTCCCAAAAATGAATACGCTCTAATGGGCTTTTACAAAAACAAGTAATACAGTTGTGTTAGGTACATAGTACTATATAGTACATTATACTCTCGGGCACGTCACCATAACATATTATATTGCCGATTGAGTCGTACAACTCTGTACCCGAATTCGCCCGTGGGAAGAGCGATACGCTATTTAAATATATTAGATAAAAATTTCGACATATTCTTCGGAAAATTCAATGAGTTTGTAAGGTTTTTGGCACTACATTCTCACTGTGAAAATGGTACTTTTACAATTAGTTAGATAAAATATCTGTAATGTTGTTAAATTTTTTGTACACAAATAAAATAAATAAAATTATATATAGTGTACAATAAATAATGTTTTATGATGAAGTAAATTAAAATTAATAGTGTGGATTATGGAAAGCAAAATATGTATCAAGAAAGATAGAAATATAAAAATAAAAGTGTATTCACTACGGAGTCGTGAATTCATACATCTAAGTAAAGTGATTAAAAATATATCGTTTTATAACTAATACGGTATCTTTAAACATGTCTAAAATATTCCCAAATATATTGCCAAAATGATGTAATCTATTTATAGGTGTACGAGCTTCATAGTTGGTTTTAAAATTGGCAAAGAAAACGGTAGCACTTTGCCTCAAATTTCTGGTCGGTACGTAAAATTTTATTTTGGCGAGAATTTCAGGGTTGTCAATGCAATTATTAATAATTTTATTTAATATTACAAGTTCAGAGATGATCCGCTTATCTGACAGCGTTATTGTTAAGTTGTTTCATCAAAAGGACATAGTTAATATTTTGAATTGGAATATTCAGTTTAAAGTTAATAAATCTTAAAAATATGTGCAGTACCCTTTCTATATTGTCAGAAAGCGTTTTATACAATGGGGATCAAATTGGCGAATTATACTCTACCTGGTTTCTTACTAAAGCATCGATGACACGGGGCTAGTTTACAAGCTACAAGCCAGCGAGTTCGCTAGCACCTTGTAAACTGGCCCCGTGTCATCGGCTTTTTTACAATCTGCTAGTTGACTATCCGATTGTAAAAAAGCAGCGAGTAAAATAAAAAGATGGGCTAATTTACTCGCCATTCGCTGGCGTGTTGGCTTATAAGCTAGTCAACTAGCCGTGTGTCATCATCGCTGCTAGGAACTAGTTGCGAGTATCTTTGCGTTTTGGCAGTCATGTATCTTTTATTTTCTAGATTCTTATATTCCATGAAGTGGTGAATCATTTAAATTTACTGAATTTAAAGTTAATTTTCTTTATACAAATAGAACGGCGTCATATGCGCCTCACAATTTTTACCTCATATGGGTTTATTCAAATATTGCCTGGTTTTTATAGACTTAGAGGCCTTGTATTTTCTCGGTAGGGAAAAATTTTGTTACCAAAAAACCCTACTAAAATTGCATGTATTATCCAGAATCAACATCACCAGCGACCAACGGCGGCCATACACTACATACGTGTCTGTTTGTGTTGTGTTGGGATCGGGGGGGGGGAAATTCGGCTGCGTCCTTTTGTGGGAATCCTTCCGCATTTGCCTGATGGAGTAAGGGAAACCGCAGAAAACCTTACCCAGGAAGGAGCGGCCGATAGTCAACTTGAAACATGCGGCCTTCAGTAACATCGGTATATGATGTCCTGCATTTTGTGGTGTGTGTGTGTCTGTTTTTATGTTAATATATACTTATGGGAAGATAGAGAATATATCACGCGTGTTCCACTTCATTTTTCAGCTTAAAAAAAATAAACGATCGAACGCAAACAACACGTCACGCAAAATAACATGTGATTCCAACTCGCTAGCTAGTTCGCTACTGAGCGAGTGGACAGTTTTGTGTGTCATCGACACTCGCTAACTCGCTTACTCGCTAGCTTATAGACTCGTCGACTAGCAGCTCGTAAACTAGCCCCGTGTCATCGATGCTTAAAGAAGTGTACAATGTTTTCAAACATTCAAGTGACTTGAAACCACTCGCTGTTCTGCATATGAAACCAAGCATTTTTATAGCTTTCTTTGTTATATCATTTACATGCAGAGTAAATGTTAACTTTTCATCAAATATAACCCCCAAGTCGCTGATCTGAGCGACTGATGTCAATAGTACATTATTTAAAGAGTATTCATAAGTAACATGACTTTGGATTTTACGAAAACGAATAACTTGGCACTTTTGAATATTAAGAAATAATTAGTTGATCACACACCAATGATACAATTTACAATTTATCCAAATTAGATTGCAAAATATGGCAATCCTCTATAGTACGTATCATTCTATATATTTTCAAATCATCAGCGAAGAGCAGAACTTGTACATCTTTAAATACACCAACAATGTCATTTATAAATAATAAAAACAGAGTTGGTCCGAGGTGAGATCCTTGAGAAACTTCACATATGGATTCGAAGATGTAAGATTCTACAGAATTTATTTTAACACAAAGCTTTCTTTTACTAAGATAACTGTTGATCCAGATCAATAAGGTTCCTTTAATGCCCAAAAGACTTAGTTTATTCACAAGAATATGTCTCCTAACTATATCAAAAGCTTTGGAAAAATCAGTGTATATCGAATCCACCCGATGCTTGTGGATAAGGGAATCAGTTACATAATTTTCATAAATGATTAAGTTACTGAAAGTGTTTCTATCTGTGATAAAGCCGTGCTGATTGGGAACGATTATATTATTGATTTGTTTTGTAATGACATCTAGTAAATTATTATGTAAATTATTTTTACTATTCCTAACTGATAAAATAGTAAATGATGGCCTTTATATAAAAAATTGAATCTTATGCTTTTTACATTACATAATTATTTGTTTTATGTAACTTTTTTGCAAAAAATAATAATAAATATTGAAAATGACCGATATTTTATCTTGCCAATATATTCAGATATAATTATGATCAGATATTATGAAAATAAATACCGTATTGTTTTGACATCTGTCAATGAAGAACACGTCGGTTACGAGTCATAAGGTACTGCTTACCGTCTAGCAGTGTAGTTGATAGTATCGATAATTTATCAAACAAGTTTGATAGAAATCTGAGAATCTCATCTAAATCTCATAAAATCATGAGCTCCTTCTGCAATTCTTCTATCGAAATTTACCTAAAAAATGCATACTCAACTTAATAAACTTTATTTGAAAGACGCTCATTATTAAGCGTTTCATGTTCAAACCTTACTCATGGGTACCATCTAGTGGATTTCATCGCTGCTCTGACTTCGAACTGAGTTGACCACTCTAAGACCAGCGCACGTCGCCGCGTGTTCCCCGTTTCAACTTACTTCATTCCTCTCCGCCCCGAAATATTATTTCGGTTTTTGCAAATACCCACTTAATATTATGTTAGGCTATTTATTTGAGTTTTATATAATTTATTTATTAAACTATATAAACACATACCATCGCATACTTTTCTGTAGGCCTGTTCAAGATTTACAATTCCGTAGTACATTATTTTTATGTATCTTATAAGGTTTAGCCAGCGTTAGCAATGTGAGCGACCGAAAATAATTTTTACAACTTGGTTACAAAACATCGACTTTTCTCTACTTTCTATAAAAATAATTTACGTGTATCAAATCCTTTCCGAAAGAAATTCTTTAAATGATAGTGAAAACTCCATTAAAATCATTGCATAGTTTAGAAGAACTAAGTGCACAAACAGACAGATACGGATAGCGACTTTATTTTACTATTTAGAGATACAAACAGCCTTACTAATAATAATCACTCCATAATCATTTAACAGTGTTTTTGTTACATATTGTGCAATATGTAATTACATAATTTTAATTTTGAATTATTACTAATAAAAAAGCGTTTAACTAGCTACATAATAGTTGGCAACATAGCCCCCCTTTGGCAGGCCAAAGGATTATTGACAGCTTCGCTTCGTGTCATTTAAAACATGTTTTCGTTAATAATTCACTATTAGTATAATTCAATGTTAAAATGTTAGTATAATTCAATATATTCGTGTTCATTTTTGACAGATTTTTAATCGACTAATAATGTCATATTGGGAACATGGTTTCATGTTACCTAATTAGTTATATTAATTAAGTGTTAATCTCAGTTTTACCGCGTGAATTTAATAAATCTTCCAAGCAAGTAATGTTTTTTAATAATATAAATGCCTTCTGCATATGTGTTTAAAAACATATTTTTAAAAATCAAAGTATATACTATGCTAAAATGAATCCAAAACGTCTGATTTTATTATTATTATAATTTTTACCAATTTTTAATTGTATGAACGAGATAAAAAGTGAAATGACAAATTTTCTTGCAAATACTTGAAATAATAGGACTGTGTATTTTGAAATTTTTTGATGTTTTGATGAAAAAGTAATAAGCTTTTTTCATGTTTGAAATTAAAATAATGCACTTTTTAGTATGAAAGTATATTTCAAATACGTACATACAGTAGAACCTCGTTAATTCGAAATCCACGGGACATCAAAAATCAAATTTCGAATTAACGAATTCCCACGTAATTCGAAATTTCATGGAAAAAAAAAAAAAAAAAAAAAAAAAAAAAAAAAACGCCAAAAATCGATTTTCTCGGCCGCCTCTTCAAATCCGGGTGGTATTTTAGTTGTAAATTCGTATTAATACCAATTATTTCTTTATTTTCGCGGCCGATTACCGTAGCGGCGGGCCCTTTAAATTCAGATATTCGTAAAAATGCTATATATTTACGCGTAAATCGAGATTTCGCTGCCGATTTCGGTCGCGGCCTACCCTTTAAATTAAGATATTCGTAAAAATACGATATATTTCCGCGTAAATCAAGATTTCGCGGTAATTTTCCGTCGCGGCTGGCCCTTTATTTCAAATATCTGAATTTCAATTCGTAAAAATACGATATATTTCCGCGTTAAACGAGAATTCGCGGCCGTATTCCGTCGCGGCCGACTTGAATAAAATTTTCACCACGTTTTTTAGTAAAACCGTTAGTGAATGTGTTTGCTTAGTAAGATAAAATGTGTAGTAAGGTATGCAAAGGTAAAACTTAGTCAAGTTGGCGACGATAAGCTGAAATAAAAGTATACAAGTAAAAAGGTTACTCACAGACAGCGTATGAGTCTTGTCCCACACCGAAGATGTGGCCACAAGGACTGGAAGCGGTTTGGAAGTGCGAGGGAGCATCTGCATAATGTCTACGTCGGGATCCCGGATCATGGTGGCTATCAGGACATGCGCTTGCTTCGTTGCTTCCGCTGAGCCCCTGGTGAATACAAAATATCATTAGTTATGAGATGTTAAAGCAACAAATGACGTAAGTCCCAGGCAAATTTGAAATATTTTGAGGGGTTTCAAAAATCAGTTAGGCGATCACTCACTTGATAGTAATGGTCCTCTCGCCCTGGCCCTTGCTCTGCTTTTCCACCTCGATGTGTGCGCCGGTGGCAGCGCGGATGGCGTTGATGTTGCTGCCTGCACGTCCAATCACACGCGAGATAGCATGCAGCGGAACTGACACCTTCTTGCACCTGGAGGACAACAAACTGTTTTAAAACCTGCATTATCTTTTATTTTCTATGATTCTTGTTACTTCAATTTTCTACTTATTGTCTTTTGAACCAATACAACTATAAATTCACTCTCTCTTCAGTTTTATAACTTAGGACGGGTTGTTTCGGAGAATTTGAACAATGCATCAAATTTCAACGTTCATTTTCGAGTTCTGTGATAGTCCAATTCAATTTCTGTTATTATATCATTACAGTAGAACCTCGTTAATTCGAAATCCACGGGACATCAAAAATCAAATTTCGAATTAACGAATTCCCACGTAATTCGAAATTTTATAACAATGAAAAAAAAAAAAAAAAAAACGCCGAAAATCGATTTTCTCGGCCGTCTCTTCAAATCCGGGTGGTATTTTAGTAGTAAATTCGTATTAATACCAATTATTTCTTTATTTTCGCGGCCGATTACCGTAGCGGCCGGCCCTTTAAATTTAGATTATCGCAATAAATTTGTAAAAATGCTATATATTTACGCGTAAATCGTGATTTCGGGGACGATTTCGGTCGCGGCCTACCCTTTAAATTAAGATATTAGCAAAAATACTATATATTTCCGCGTAAATCGAGATTTCGCGGTAGATTTCCGTCGCGGCCGGCCCTTTATTTCGAACATCTGAATTTAAATTCGTAAAAATACGATATATTTCCGCGTAAATCGAGAATTCGCGGCCGTATTCCGTCTCGGCCAGCTCTTTAAATTCAGATATTCGAAATAAATTCGCAAAAATACGGTATATTTTCGCGTAAATCGAGAATGCGGGGCCGATTTCCGTCGCGGCCGACCCTTTAAATTCAGATATTTGATGTAAATTCGAAAAAATAGGCTATATTTCCGCGTAAATCGAATTTTATTGGCAGTTTTTCGTCGCGGCCGGCCTTTTAAGTACAGATATTTGAAGTAAATTCGTAAAAATATGTCATATTTCGGCGTGAATCGAAATTTTTCGGCCGATTTTCGTCGCGCCGTATTTTTTAACTCGGATATTCGAAGTAAAGTTAGTAGAAATACGATATATTTCAGCGTAAATTGAAATTTCGCGTCCGATTTCCGTTGCGGTGGGGTCCTTTAAAATTCAGATATTCTAAATAAATGTGTAAAAATACGATATATTTACACGTAAATCGAGATTTTCGTCTCGCCGCTCATTTAAAATTCATATATTCGAAATAAATTCGTAAATATACGATACATTTACGCGTAAATCGAACATCGCGGCCGACCCTTTAAATTCAGATATTTCGTGTAAACTCGTAAAACTACGACATATATCCGTGTAAAATGTATTTTCTCGGCCCTTCAAACTCGGATATTCGAAATAAATTTGAAAAAATACGACATTCCAGTGTAAATCGATTCAGATTTACAAAATAATAATACTAATTAGGACGATGTATAACCACGTAAAAATACATTTTTCGGGGTTTTACCGCCACAGCTGACTTTTAGATTCAGATTTACGAAATATTATGATTTATTATCGCAAAAATCAAATTATTTCGAATTACACAAACAAATTTTCGTGCGCGGACAAAAATAAATTTCGAATTACGAATTAACGAATTTCGAATTAAAAACCATTTTGTATGAAAAAAATTTTCTGCGGAAATTTTTTTGTCGAAAATTTCGAATTACGCGTTTTTTCGAATTATCGGGGTTCGAATTAACGGGGTTCTACTGTATAGGCAAGTTGCTTGAAAAAACTGAAATAATTAAATGTAAATAAATAACTAAATATGTCGTAGTTTTAAATTCACACCAAATATATGAATTCAAAGGGTCAGCCGCGTTGGAATTTGGCCGCGAAATTTCGATTTACGTGTAAATATATGGCATTTTTACGAATATCTGAATTTCAAAGGGCGGCCGTGATGGAAATCAGACGCGACATTTCAATTTACACAGAAATATATCCTATTTTTACTAAATTTACTCAGAATGTCTGAGTTAAAAGATCCCGCGCTACGGGAATCGAACGCAAAATTTCGATGCAAGCGGGATTATTATGGAATTTAAAGGGGCGGCCGAGGAACTCGATTTTCAGCATCTTTTTTAAATTTATTTTCCCTATAAAATTTCGAATTACGTTAGAATTCGTTAATTCGAAATTTGATTTTTGATGTCTGGTGGATTTCGAATTACCGAGGTTTTACTGTACTGGAAGGATAATATGCATCGTTTCTCAGCTACAAAGGTACACAACAATGAAACATTCAAAGTAAAAAGAGATTAGTACATTGGTTTATACTTCTACAAAATTCAAATTAAAACACAAATAAAATTCAAAATACGTAATATGTATTGTGATCTGAACCATGAAACCTACCATAAAATATTGGTTATTTTTGTGTACACTTGTGCAAAACAAAAACCTGGTGACACATTCCTTTCTTCAAGATATGTGTGGAAGATGAAAACATGTGTAAGGACAATTTTGAACAAATGTGCGGACTGCATGAGCAAACACCTTAGAGGGAACATGCAATAAATGAAGTAATGTTCCTTACCCTGGGTCAACGGAAGACACTTGGACACTGGACTTGCGAACCACTTCTTTCCAACCTTCTTCTCTCTTTCCGCTCTGTTTGGGGAGCTGAACTCTTGTTGCGTTTACTATGTCATTCTCATAGCTGAAACAATATGCATTTATTGTTACACATTTAGTTTTGTTAAAACAAAGTAAATATGTATAAATATGCTTATCTTAAATACACCTACAGATGATTCAATTTCATCCTAAAGAAAAAATGTTGTAAGGGATCCGAAAATAGGCGTGGCTCAAGGGGTCTGATCGTGGTGCCTTCCGACAAGTTTCCTGTGGCTAGGACGAATGAATTTGGATTGTCTATAGACCCCACTACGCGGAAGTAAAATCTTAAGTTTTTAAAATGTTTTTTTTACTTTTAAGCTGCTTTTTTAGTAGGCTTTAGAGTTTTTAGTTTACTTACTGGTAGGAAACAATGTTTTGGCATTTCTTTCCCTTGCAATTGGGGGAAGTAAACAGGCTTTCATTTCCAGTTGCTTCAAAGTCTTCCCTGTCAGCCGGGTGTCTGCTAGACTCAAAGATGATGCCCTTCCGGTGCACGCTGAGGTTGCCCTTCAACTTGCTCATCTTCAGATCTTCATCCTCTCTACTGGAACAAATTTTAAAATGGGTTGAGTAAACAATTTTGTAAAATTTTCATAATAACGATTACATACATATGTAAAAAATAAAAGATAATGGGTATGTGTGACATTCGTAAATTTATTACTTAAAACAAATGCATACATAATAGGGGCATGAAATATTTTCCCACTGTGGCATTTAATTTAAACATTTATGATGAAATATGCAGTAAATTGTCAGGAAGAATGAGAGAGAGAAAGTTTCATTTAAAAAGTTATGTTGTTCATGCTTAGCCTTTTTTGTGTGATTAAAACTTCCATATTCAATCAGAATAAAGCTTTTTGAAGAGTCTAATTGACCGTCATCAACATTAGCAATATGCGCAAAGCACCCAGTGAGGTACACATTATCAAACTATGTTTGAAAATAGGTAATGTTATTGAATCAATAATAAAAATAAAGTAATGTAAATTTGTAATTTTCAAACTAAATGTGTTTTAAAATATCAAAAAGACCGTTATTGTAAGTTACCACAAAAAATACATGAAATGGGTGACTTACTTTTCTCTCTTTTCACTCTTGTTTTCGGTCAAAGCCAACTCAGCGGCTAGCTTGACCAGTTTATCTGCTTGCTTGGCTCGCTTGTTGATGTCATCGACAGGTGCGTACGTCACAGGCGCCACATTCTCCTTTTCCTGCTTGTTCACCTTGATGCTCTCTACCTGGACACTTGTCAGCGCCACGGGTTTCTCCACCTTTATAAGACCCAACTTGGGTTTGATCACTTCGGGTTGTTTGATGGCAGAGGCGACAGGTGAGGTTGTGACGGGTGAGATTGCTTTTTTCTTCTTCTTGTTCTTGGTCTTGTCTTGCGCCTTCACGTCGCTGGAGGAACAGGAGCCTTGGGAGTTGGCATCGATGCCGGAATCGCCTTCTTCCTTGTCGTGGGGAGCGGGAGAAGGGGAGGGGTTAGCAGCCCCCTTTGCACCCACTCGGCTGACCACCACTTCTTCTCGGTCACTGTCTTCTTCTTCCGCCTCATTTTTCTCGCTGTATTCATTCACTTCATTCTCCTCGTGGAATTTGCGCTTTTCCTCCTGGGAAGAGGGTAAAAAAATAGTCACATTTAATATTTATATCATTATTATAAAGCAATCCCCAAATAGTCTTGCAGGCTTTGTGTCCATTTAACCCTCAATAATTCTGAATGAAAATACAAAAATAGATAAAATTTACAGCTTGAGCTTGAAAATCAACAATGTATGTGTTTGATTGAATTGTAACTTGGAAGGGTGGTAATCAAAAGCACATTAAACCACCCCATCCAAAGTTATTTTGATTGAAACTGCACAGCAACTGAATTCATTTTTGTGCAAACTTATCCAGAATTTATTGATGTAGTAAAAGTGACATAATACAGTACAAATTTATTTTAAGTTTTTTCAACTAATTTTTAGAAATTAATAAAAAAAACTATTTACATAAAAATTATGGCAGCTAGGAGGGAAGGCCTTCAAAGTTAGCTGTCTTAATTTGTGGCGGCTCGTAGGGAATTTTAAGAGTATAACTTAAAAGAATTCATAATCCGCTCTTTAATAGATGACGAGACTTGAAATATTTTGGGAAAAATACTTTTTGCAAGTAACGCTTTTTTAAATTTTTTTTTTAAATAGTTTCGTCCATACACAAACTCAATTCTTTTATGAAAGGCATACAAATACAACATTGTATCTGTGATTCATTCCAATATTGTATTTGTATGCCTTTCTAGAAAGAATTGAGTTTGATACTGACAAAACTATCTATTCATATTGCGTATATGCTAACAAATAATTCATCTTCATATTAAGCATTAATTTCGAAAAGTGTTTTTTCCTAAATTAATTAAATTAGCGCCATCTATGAGAGAGCAGATTATGAATTCTTTTAAGTATATCCTTAACTGTAGCAAAAACACATGACTAAACCATCATAAACCCATTCATAACCCAATTCATAAAATTTCAAGGATAATATTTGAGTTTTGTGAAAATCCCATCGAAGTTTTTTCACTATACAAGTACAGTAAAACAACTGTCCCATGAAGAAAATAATAACAGATTATATATTGATTAGAACTTTGAAATTTGATAAATTATTCAAATTTTGTGAAACAACTCGTCCTTAATCTGTTTATATAATAAAAAAAAATAAGAAGAATGTCTGTGGCGGGCGGCATGGATTCGATTTTTATACAAATCTACTGTTTTATTCCGAGAATAAGTGGAAGATTTCCTCTTATTCTCGCCTTACCTTTAAAATAACCTTTCACTTGAGGTATCTCATTACAAAATTGCAATATTCAACAATGAATAGATTTTACTTACATTCAGGTTCACCTTCTTCTCTAGCTTCTTCTTCTTCTTTCTCTCCCGTCGGCGCGCGGCCGCCAACCTCTTGGTCTCCTCTCGGGACCTCTCCTGGTCCAGCTCCTCCAGGAGGATGGAGGCGTTCTTGTTGGCGCGCGCCGCCTGTGTCTCCTTGGCCGCGCGGATGGCGCGCACACACTCGTGGCACTTCTCCAGCAGCTCCTTGTCCGACAGCGTGCAGATGTAGCGGGTCATCTCCTGGTCGGACGGGAACTGCGTCACCACTCCTACCATCCACTTGACGGTCTTGACGTGGCCCTTCCGGAATGCGGCCATGAGACACGATACCTGAAAATTAACAAACCTGTTAATATATATTTTTATGCAAATTTTGAGAGTCCCTACTTTCCTTAAGGGAGTGGAAAAGGGATGGAGAAGGAGAAGAGGAAGGTTGGGAAGTACGTGGCTATTCAGATTTGGTCACAAAACACGGTTACTTCAAGTAATATTTTGATTCAGAATGGTGGTCTCTCACAAGGGCAATACTGAGAGCGTCTACCACTCTGAATGTCTGAAATGTCGTTGGTTATTATTTGGCCGCCCCAGCATGTAACCAAAAATATATCGATGCCAGAAAGGCGGAAGGGCGTAAGCGACAATTTAGTAAACAAAAAAAAAATACAGTTTTGATTATACAAAAAATCTAATCAAAACTAAATTTTGACTAAATTTTCGCTTACACCCTTTTGCCTTTCCGGAGCCGATATGTATACATAATATAAAAGAAAATATTGAGCGAACAGTCTTCATATGAGGGTAGAAGTAAAAATATGTTTGGGATCAGTGTTTTAGAGAGGGCTATAAAAGCATTCCAGGAAAATTATGTCTATCTGGTACACTCCAAAGTGTAGTTAGAAGTGCTAGAATTTGCGATGTTTTCACATGAATATTTTGTTATTTCCTCAATAACTATAATAGTCTTTTTTTAAATTTTTTTTTAGTATTTTGTTTGAAATAAGCCAGAATGTTCATGTGTTATTGTTATCTGTAATTAATATAGATAATTAACCTTTCTATTATCTTGAGAGTCAATGTCAGCCCCAGCGTTGTAGAGCATCTCCACTACACTGAGGTGTCCTCCGTTAGCTGCTAACCAGAGGGGGGAATTTCCTTTCTTGTTCTTCACTTCAACCGCGGCACCCCTGCAATAAACAATAAGACATGACTAATGAGAATTTTTAATTCAATGGAAATACATTCTTGAAAAATATACAAAACATATGCGCGACCTCTCCTGGAATATGCTTTCAAAATATTGAGTCCATATTTTGCCAAAGATATAAATCGAATATAGAAGGAACAGAGATGATTTACAAAAATATGAAGAGCTTTGAAAGACCGGCAATATAATAATATAGAAGGAACTAAGTTTGAAACATTAGGTTACGAAGATTCGAAAAAAAAAAATAATAATAAAAATAAAAAAAGAAGAAAAAAAAGAAAGGGGTGACATTATAGGTCCTGGCATCCAAGAAATCTTCACCACCAACAAAAATTTAATCTCCGTGCTTAAATTTAACTTCTTTACAAATAGAGTATTGGAAGCATGGAATAAACATCCACAACAATGTCACTGATGCTGCCAACGTAAACCAATTTAACCTGTCAACTGTGGCTCGACAGCCGGCGGGCTTTTTTGAAACCCGTTTTTTTTTTTTTTTAAATGCGATTTTAACACTTATGTATAAAGAATTTGTACAAGTAAAAGGTCAGAATCGCTTGCGCCAATTACGGACTAGCATTTGCTTTTTGTTTCACGATTCTAGCTACTCTGTTCGTTTAAATATTAATTTATCTATGACAAGCCGGCGTAATCTTTTCATCAGCCTGTTTTTAACGGTCAGTTTTTGAATGGGCATTAGCTGAAAACCGGATTAATCAATTAATTCAACAAATAAACGTAAGTAATTGTGTTTTTATACATAGTTCATTGTGCAAGTAATGTGTTTTGATAAATATAATTCATTTTTGATAATCGTAAATATTTAAAAGATGATTTGATGAAAGATGTTCGCAAAAATTTTGCAGGGAAAATTTTTTACTTTTTGGATGAAGTTATGTACATGATATATTACATTATTTGGAGTTATTCGTGTATCATTGTGTGTAAAAAACAATTGTTATTATATATCGAAGCCCTTGTTTTGTCAATACTTCGTGTTTATTTTATAAAAAATGAAATGTCTAGGTCATGTGTCAAAAAAATAGCTGCGCGTAAATATTTCATGTTTAGTTGGGAATATTTACGTGATCACTAAATTATTTGGAGTTATTCGAATGTCATTATGCAGGGAAAACAATTGAGATTATGTAACAAAGCCGTTATATTGTCGATATTTAGTGAAAATATTATAAAAAAATAAGTTTTGCATCTCTACTGATCGCACAAATACATCGACAATATTTTCAGTGTGTTAGTGTTTCGGATTGAGGCCGCCGCCGGTAGCGCCACTTGAACGGCAGATTTTAAAAGTTGTGTTTTATCAATGAATTCGCGTAAATTGTACAAGGGGGTCCAAGAAAATGTAAACTATTGTTTACGGAAATATTTTTATTGGTATTTATTATTTATTATGAAAAATAGTAATAAATATCACAAAATTAGAGCAGTTGTATAGGGTGTCCCAAAAAATAATAAGAAAAAATATTTTTTGTTTATTATTATATATACAAAATTTATAAATACTAGTATATGTCTGATTGTTCCTATTATTATAGAATGGAGACTACTAATTCTGGAGAGATACGCGGTAGAAGGACTGGTGAGGCAGCGCCGGTCGCAACGATGGTATGTTTTTTTTATTTTTATTATTGTTATTATTTGTGTATTAGTAGTAGTTATATTAGGTTGGTTGTTTGCTTAATTTTTTCCAGAATTGAAAGACATTAGTGTAACAATAAATGTTTATTTTTTCAGGTTCCTGGAGCCGGCATAAGAGGCGGCAGATGCACCGAAGAGGCAGCGCCTATCGCAATCACGGTATGTTGTGTATTAGTAGTAGTTATATTAGGTTGATTGTGCGCTTCATCTTTTCCAGAATTAGTGCTGAACTACCAAAAACTGAAAGAATTGCTTTCATAACTTTATACAATACGACACAAAAAAATTCTAAAGTGCACGCTTGGCGTGACATTTTTTTTTGAAAAGCCTAAAATATTTTACGTTTTCAAAACAACGTAAATGCCATTATTTCTTTGAAAACACCTTTGGTTTGTTTTTTTTTCATATAGGCTATTTATTCAGGTTTGTGTAGAAATAATAAAATCCGTTTATATTCATATACATAATTTTTTTGACAATTGTTTCCCGAACGGGGGAATTTTTTATGAATTTTTCAGATAAAGTTAGCTATTCTGGGAAAACGTCTTACGATATAATCATGAACTATATATGAATAATTAGCTACATTATCTGGTAAACAGAAAACAATCGAAAAAAAAGCAAATACTTAGTTTTTTTTCCGAAATTTGAGAAAAATATCATCAAGGTAATTTTCGCGCTGTTTCCGAAATCTGCCCCACTGTTGACAGGTTAAGGCTTGATTGAATTCTTATTTGGAGAGAAAGGATTAACTTATTTTTAAATTGAACATAACTCAATCAGTTCTAAACTTATTGTGAAATCAGAAATGAGAGCATCAGCAGAATGGAGCCTGCTCATTAAATAATAATAATCAATACAATCTCTACAAGCTTACAAAGAAATCAGTCTTACCTCTGCAGGAGTAGTTCCACGAATCTCGAGTGTCCCTTATCTGCGGCAATGGTGAGGGCTGTGTCCCTTGAGGAGGGCACCGGAGTGGCGTTCACATCCGCTCCCTTCTCCATGAGGACCCTCCCCACCTCCACATAGCCACCTGACGCTGCTTCCATTAGAGGGGTAAGTCCAGTCTAATAGATATAAAACACACGTCTAATTATTTAGAGGAATGTAAATCAGAAAGCTTCACTTTCTTAAAATTTTTGTGAAAAATATCGTAGTTGAAAATAGCAAATCTTTCGTGCGTTGGTCACGGGTATGAAAATATTAATAAATATAAAATTCAAAATCCACAGGACACCAAATTTCGAATTAACAAATGCGCAAATAATTCAAAATTTTAAGAAAACACAAATTGCCTAAAATGGAGTTTCTCAGCCGCCCCTTCAATTTCAGGTAGGCCATTTAAAAAAAATTCGTAGTAAATCGAATTTTCACGGCCGATTGCCATTACAAGTACAATATATTTCCGCATAAATCTAAATTTCGCCACTGAGCGGGCTCTTCAATTTCAAATATTCTACTTTGTAAAAATACAACATATTTTTTCCAGGGAAATCAAATTTTCGCGGCCAACCAAGCACAGGCCGGCGCTTCTAATTCAGATATTTTATTTTAATTAGTAAAAATTCCAGTGTAAATCGAAAAATATCACAGCATTTTACTGCCTCGGCTGTATTGTCAGATTTAGATTTAAAAAATTATGTTTTACATATTTTTGCAAAAATCTAATTTTTCTCAATTACCCCAAAAAAATTTCATGCACGGACCAAAATATATATATCGAAATAAGAATTAACAAATTTTGAATCAGAGATACATTTTTCATGAAAAATAAACTTTTTGGACAAAATTTGAAATTACATCTTTTGTTTTGTCTGTTTCAGAATTTGGGATTATTTCGAGGTTAGAATTAACAGGGTCTACTGTAAAACTTTCATTTCACTCTTGTAAAGTGAATTTGCAACTTTACGTAGGGCCCTTGATTATATTTAATAACAATGAGTCTTCAAATAGATAAGACAGCATAAATAGTAATGTAAATAGTGCCTTTTATAAGTTATAAACATTTATTGAAAACTTCTTATTAGAAACAAGATAAAGCGACACATCAGGTACACATCAACTACAGAGGCAGATGAATAGAGATTCATTATGATTGGAAGGGTAAGGGGTGTGCTATGCGTGTGCTTTACCTTGGCTCGATGTTCCACGTTGGCCTTTCGATCTAGGAGGAGGCTGACCACCTCGTGGCGGCCCTGGAAGCAGGCCAACGTCAGGGCCGTGTTCCGGTTGGTTTCAATCTGGGCGTTGATGTCCGAGCCCATGTCGAGGAGGAGTC